>JARFIX010000003.1:0-5333805 GCA_036346125.1 Lycocerus yunnanus
ACGTTCTTGCCGTCTCTAAATAAACATTAAAAAAACATTTATTTTGTATGAAATTAAAATATTGCATTACATAACAGATATCGGATTTTTGAATTTTTTACAAGTGTATAAAAATAAATAAAAACGAGTGCAGTGCGGCGCCTCAAAGAACCACTTCTGTCGATCACACTATACGCATGGAATTTAATTTGCGCATCAATTTATTTATCAAACAGTTTATGGAATATTTTAATATTCTCTACTCCATAATATGCATACCTACTATTATAATATTGAAGCAAACATTTAATAAAGGTACTATTTATACAATAATTAAACGTTATACATACATACATACATATTAGATGTTGTTTGATTGTAGAATAATTTTACATGAGTACCAGCTACATGTAGCATTATTATATATAGGTAGAGCATTATTACCAGTAAGTAAACTTAACTATCCAGCTAAATACGTTTTAATTAAATATACGAAATTCACAATTATGTTTCTATTTGGCATCAAGAGAAATAGTTATTACTCAATTTCTAGCAAAATTTTATGGATTAAGTTGGATTATCTCTTTTTAAAAATTTCCCATAATAAAACGCCTTTACAGGTCGTTCAATGATGTCCTTTTTATCCTAGGTGTGCAAAAGTATTCTGGACATGAAGCAACAAATATATTAAAATTGCGATAAATCGACTTATAGTTTTATTTTTTTCGGAAGAAATATTTAAAATAATGTAGGAAATCTTAACCAATTTGCTAAAAATTATTTAATGTAACTATTGAACAAGAAATTCTGAAAAGTTCAAATATACTGGATTTTCATTTAAATACTAACATGAGCTAGACGAATTATTTAAAAACTTCGAAAAAATCATAGTGTTCGATGGACCCTCTTCTGTACAACTCAAACCAGAATGACTAAGCTATGTATCTAACAGCACAGACTCGAATTATATAAAATTTTACAAACGAGTACTTTAATTTTATTTCTCATATTTAGAATATCTTGCTTATCGGTTTTAATCTGTGATATTAAATCATTTATTAAATTTAAAGTTTTTTATATAATACTAACTTATTACCTTGACCACAAGACCACCATAATGGTACACATATTTGTATAAAAATATTTTTGTGACTCGTATCAACTTTTAATTGTGTTTTTTCATTAAGTTTATAATATGTATTAATAATTGAGATTGATACCAACAAAATAATTTTTTCAGAACACAAAATTACATACATGTTTAATTAAAAATATTTAGGTTATATTGGTTATTGGTTATATACGCACAGCAAAAAGCAACAAAGCTATTCTTGCTTAGAAATATCAAATACCCTGAGAACACTTCTATGAAAATCTCTACTTATTATAAATCTCAACGTACGTACATAACCTTTAGAAACTTAATTAATAAGATATTAAAACCGACATCGCAATTGAGGTTAAAAATTAATTACGTACGTACTTGCTAAAATTGTAAACATCTTGATTTTAAATCGTCTTTTCTTTTATATAAATTTTGGTGTATCGATGATTGAAAGTCCAAAGTGGATAAGCAATAAATTTGTTTAAGCGCTACTATTAAATTTGTAATAAAATCTATTTAATTATAAACTTAATGATAAACAAATTGCAAAATTTAAATATCTAGCTCGTACTTTTAAATTAATTAAATACATATTTTATGAATTTCTTTTCAAAAAATTTTCAACTTGAAATAGTTGTTGTGTCAAGTTTAAAATCTGTTACTTATTCACTCTTGCCTTTCAATCATTGATATGGTTTATCAAAAAACTCATTTTCAAAGTTTCTAAAGCAACACAGAACTACCTAAGGTAGTTTATGTTTCACTTAACTTCATAAATTTATAAAGCAGTATAATTATTACCACGATAGGGCAAAAGAATATTATAACGTAAAGCGTGTGAAATTAATTTTGCAAACCCAAACCAACACAACTTAATAGTGCGGCGCCTACTGTTACTAGAGGTAGTTTTCATTATAGATTACTCCATTAACTAGAAATTTACTTCCAAACGCCAACTTAAATTAGTAAATCAGAAGTGAATTAATGAAAATTAATGAAATATGCATATATTACATTAATTGTAGCAAAACTTAGGAATTTGTAATTTTTCTGCCAGAACAGATTCACTAAATACTCACTAATAGATACTTAATATAATAGTTACGAAGAATTTCTATAATAATTATGATCTAAATTATAATATAATACCATAAAGTGAACAAATTACCAGATACTGTTTTAATAATATTGTTGGGAGTCTTCCATTACACTTGCTTTTAATTTTTTTAGCTACTTACCAAAATAACGTGGATTCTAAACCAGGACATAAATAATTCTAATTGATAGCAAATTTTCCTACAGCTTACATACATTTTATTTTATTATACTCTATTTTAGTACTTAAATTCACATTTGAGCTAACCAAAACTAAAAATTCTAAATAGAAGGAACAATTTAAAAAGAACTTCCAAGGTTCCTTAAATTAATATATGAATGTTAAGATTCAAATAACTAAGTATGTGGTACTTACTTATAACAAATTTCACCACACAGAAAATTTCAAAAACATTTTTCAATAAAATTCTTAAGACGATGACGACAAATTGATAGCAACGTCTCTGCAACAAGCACTAAAAGTTATCGATAATCCCCAAACACTACATTTATAACAGATTGATGTCAGTGTCAACTTAAAAAAATACTCGACGGAAATGGGCATTTCTCTAGAATTGTGGAAATAACACTAAAACTTTAACGACATAAAAATAAGAAAGAGTACAAATCATTTATATTTTTATACAAAATGCATGCAATAAATAATACAAAAAGTTAGAAAAAGTTACGTTTAATTAAATAATTAAATTTCAAAAACTTGATATTCATAAGTCAAGGTTGACAATGTTGACGTGTGGCGTGTGTAAGCGAAATGTGACCAAATATGAGGATCGCATACAATGCAAGATGAAATGCAAGTCAAATTTTCATATTACGTGCATAGGCATGTCCTTAGAAACGTGGAGTTTACTAAACAGTAGCGATAAAATAGACTCCTGGAACTGTGGCGAGTGTGGGGAAAACATAACCTCAAATTCATCACGAGACAGTGAAATTACTACAAATGTAGTTACAGAACAACTTAGCAACGAAACAGCAATGCAAAGCAAACCTTTGGAATCGGTTCCATCACACGAAAATACCCCCGAAGACCACGGTGAGGAAGTTGTAAATCTGCCGTGGCAACGTGTAATCAAAAACATAAAAGAAGCTCACCGGAACAAGTCATTAGGAACGTTAGACAAAGGCGTATCACGGATTTTAAACATTTAAAAATTAATTTAAAAGTAAATTCGGTTGACTGCATTCTGTCTTCATTTATTGCATTCTATCGTCAATCTAAGAGGCTAAACAGATCACAAAAGTAAGTCAACAGATGAAACATATTATATCAACATACAACTGGACAACTAAACACATACCTAGGAGTTGTCAATTAATAAAAGTACATAATATGTATGTATAATTGAAGACATTTGCGTATAAAAATTAGAACTATAATATTCGATAACCACAAAATATAACACAAAATTCAAATACATGAAAAGTGTATACCGATTAGAAAGGCACTATCGACAGCACTAGTCTGTCCTAACCCGCAATCAACCTTACTGCAAGGCAAACGGCAAGACAAAGCGTTCATTAAAGTTTGTCTGGACATTCAAGTTCTCCAAGGACTATTTATAGGATAGAAATTTATTCAAGATTATTAAGTATCGCACTTCTCCTATAGCTATATTCAAGACCTGCATTTCAGTTTTCATCAAATAAGTACCATGTCAAGTATCTAAGAGGTGGATAGCGAAAATTGGTAACTTTCTTTTCTTATACCCCGATTGCAGAAAGCTGCTAAATGCCGGTCTTCAATTCTCGAGTGACTACGTTCTTGCCGTCTCTAAATAAACATAAAAAAAACATTTATTTTGTATGAAATTAAAATATTGCATTACATAACAGATATCGGAGTTTTGAATTTTTTACAAGTGTATAAAAATAAATAAAAACGAGTGCAGTGCGGCGCCTCAAAGAACCACTTCTGTCGATCACACTATACGCATGGAATTTAATTTGCGCATCAATTTATTTATCAAACAGTTTATGGAATATTTTAATATTCTCTACTTCATAATATGCATACCTACTATTATAATATTGAAGCAAACATTTAATAAAGGTACTATTTATACAATAATTAAACGTTATACATACATACATACATATTAGATGTTGTTTGATTGTAGAATAATTTTACATGAGTACCAGCTACATGTAGCATTATTATATATAGGTAGAGCATTATTACCAGTAAGTAAACTTAACTATCCAGCTAAATACGTTTTAATTAAATATACGAAATTCACAATTATGTTTATATTTATTTCATTTTAAATATAATATATTCCTTTTGCCTTACTTTAGCCCGAGTTTGTTTATAAATTACAGCTATAATATATCCTTTAGTTAATTATAACGTAGTTTAAATATTTCCATGCTTAATCAGTTGAAAAAGGTCACAAGAGCATAAGTCTAAAATGACCATTTTTCAAAAACGTCAAAAACCTGTTTCGTTGGAGATTGCAGAGTTGTGATTTACGTTTTCATGAAACGCGTTGCTCCAGGATATAAGTATACATATATCTATTTGGCATCAAGAGAAATAGTTATTACTCAATTTCTAGCAAAATTTTATGGATTAAGTTGGATTATCTCTTTTTAAAAATTTCCCATAATAAAACGCCTTTACAGGTCGTTCAATGATGTCCTTTTTATCCTAGGTGTGCAAAAGTATTCTGGACATGAAGCAACAAATATATTAAAATTGCGATAAATCGACTTATAGTTTTTAATTTTTTTCGGAAGAAATATTTAAAATAATGTAGGAAATCTTAACCAATTTGCTAAAAATTATTTAATGTAACTATTGAACATGGAATTCTGAAAAGTTCAAATATACTGGATTTTCATTTGAATACTAACATGAGCTAGACGAATTATTTAAAATTTCTATTAAACCTTCATAGTGTTCGATGGACCCTCTTCTATACAACTCAAACCAGAATGACTAAGTTATGTAACAGCACAGACTCGAATTATATAAAATTTTACAAACGAGTACTTTAATTTTATTTCTCATATTTAGAATATCTTGCTTATCGGTTTTAATCTGTGATATTAAGTCTTTTATTAAATTTAAAGTTTTTATATAATACTAACTTATTACCTTGACCACAAAACCACCATAATGGTACACATAAAGACTGTCCCAGATGAAATCCGACCACTTTTCAGGTTCATTTTCAGGTACAATTTTAATGATAACCCTTAAATATTTATACCATTGTATTCACAATAGGTTTCTAAACAGCATAGTATTTTCTTGCATTCGGTAGTTAAACGTTATAAATTATGGAGAGTGAACAAGCGCGAAAGAGAAAATTAATTGTGAACAAATGTTTGAAAAATCCGCGAATATCGCCAAGACAATTAGCGAAATCCTTAAAAATACCTAAAACGACCATCCAAAATGTGCTAGCTAAGTTTAATGAAGTGTCATGTGTACAACGAAAACGTGGTACGGGAAAAAACGTGGTTCAGTTGATCAAAAAATACAAAAAGAAGTGATAAGGCGATACAAACGCAAACCCAACTTATCGGTAAGGGATATGGCTGATCAAGTGGGTACCTCAAAATTTACTGTGCAGGGAATGAAAACCCGAGGTGGTTTAAGAAGCTATAAAGTGTAAAAAATGGCTAACCGATCGGAAGAACAGCAAATAAGACCAAAAACTAGAGTACGTAAGCTGTACGACGATTTTTTAACAAAATTTTCATGTGTTGTTATGGACGACGAAACTTACTGTAAGGCAAATTTTAAGCAGCTACCAGGACAGGAGTTTTATGTTGCCTCGGGTCGAGGACAGGTACCTGAAGCTAATAAAACTCAAAAATTTCAAAATTTTTCAAAAAGTACCTGATTTGGTAAGCGCTTTGTTCTTGTGGGTTAAAGTCGAAACAATTTGTGACAATAGGTTCGATAAATACCGAAATTTATTTAAAGCAGTGCCTTCAGAAACGGTTGTTACCCTTTCTGGAATTACATGACACCCCCCCTTTGTTTTGGCCAGATTTTGCGACATGTCACTACACCAAACGATGTATTAAATTTTATACAGACAATTTTATAAATATTGTACCAAACATTGCCAATCCGCTTAACTGCCCAGAACTTCGTCCGATAGAAAACTATTGAGCCCAAATTAAACAAAAATTTTAAAAAACAAAAGGGACAATAACCGACATTGTTTGTTACCGAAGAATATATAAAAATGCTGCCGATTCCTTTAGCATTCGTGATGTTCAAGTGTTAATAAAGGGTACAAAACAAAAAGTAAAAAAATTCTACGGCCCTTTATAAAAAAGTTTAGTTTTATTTTTTTATGCATAGAAGTATGTTATAGGTAAACAATAAAAAAAAAATTTCAAAAAAATATTCATTAGTTTTCATTTAATGGACAATAAAAAAGTGGTCGGATTTCATCTGGGACAGTCTTTATTTGCATAAAAATATTTTTGTGACTCGTATCAACTTTTAATTGTGTTTTTTCATTAAGTTTACAATATGTATTAATAATTGAGATTGATACCAACAAAATAATTTTTTCAGAAAACAAAAACATACATGTTCATAATATTTAATTAAAAATATTTAGGTTATATTAGTTATTGGTTATATACGCACAGCAAAAAGCAACAAAGCCATTCTTGCTTAGAAATATCAGATACCCTGAGAACACTTCTATGGAAATCTCTACTTATTATAAATCTCAACGTACCGTACGTACATAACCTTTAGAAACTTAATTAATAAGATATTAAAACCGACATCGCAATTGAGGTTAAAAATTAATTACGTACGTACTTGCTAAAATTGTAAACATCTTGATTTTAAATCGTCTTTTCTTTTATATAAATTTTGGTGTATCGATGATTGAAAGTCAAAAGTGGATAAGCAATAAGTTTGTTTAAGCGCTACTATTAAATTTGTAATAAAATCTATTTAACTCGAGTAATTATAAACTTAATGATAAACAAATTGCAAAATTTAAATATCTAGCTCGTACTTTTAAATTAATTAAATACATATTTTATGAATTTCTTTTCAAAAAATTTTCAACTTAAAATAGTTGTTGTGTCAAGTTTAAAATCTGTTACTTATTCACTCTTGCCTTTCAATCATTGATATGGTTTATCAAAAAACTCATTTTCAAAGTTTCTAAAGCAACACAGAACTACCTAAGGTAGTTTATGTTTCACTTAACTTCATAAATTTATAAAGCAGTATAATTATTACCACGATAGGGCAAAAGAATATTATAACGTAAAGCGTGTGAAATTAATTTTGCAAACCCAAACCAACACAACTTAATAGTGCGGCGCCTACTGTTACTAGAGGTAGTTTTCATTATAGATTACTCCATTAACTAGAAATTTACTTCCAAACGCCAACTTAAATTAGTAAATCAGAAGTGAATTAATGAAAATTAATGAAATATGCATATATTACATTAATTGTAGCAAAACTTAGGAATTTGTAATTTTTCTGCCAGAACAGATTCACTAAATACTACACTAATAGATACCTAATATAATAGTTACGAAGAATTTCTATAATAATTATGATCTAAATTATAATATAATACCATAAAGTGAACAAATTACCAGATACTGTTTTAATAATATTGTTGGGAGTCTTCCATTACACTTGCTTTTAATTTTTTCAGCTACTTACCAAAATAACGTGGATTCTAAACCAGGACCTTAAATATGTGGTACTCACTTATAACAAATTTCACCACACAGAAAATTTCAAAAACATTTTTCAATAAAATTCTTAAGACGATGACGACAAATTGATAGCAACGTCTCTGCAACAAGCACTAAAAGTTATCGATAATCCCCAAACACTACATTTATAACAGATTGATGTCAGTGTCAACTTAAAAAAATACTCGACGGAAATGGGCATTTCTCTAGAATTGTGGAAATAACACTAAAACTTTAACGACATAAAAATAAGAAAGAGTACAAATCATTTATATTTTTATACAAAATGCATGCAATAAATAATACAAAAAGTTAGAAAAAGTTACGTTTAATTAAATAGCATAGAGATTTTTTACTTGACTACTGGAAAATTTATTTATACTTCTAAGCGTAGGTACATAAATTTTATAAGAATTTTGTTTGTCACAAACATCAGAAAACTGACTTGACAAATTTTGCCTGTTGAATATTCATTCGTATATACGCCAAATTAAATATTACGAACCTAAATTTGTCTACCATTTGTATAGCAGAACACAATTTTTAAGTATTTTAGAAATTCCACAATCAAGTTGAATATACAAATTTGTATTTAAAACATTGTATAGTTCAGTTTTAAAATACCTAGGGAACTTAAATTGTCTGTTTTTGAATCTAGTTTTCAAAACAATTTAATCTTTAAAATGATAAACTTTAAAGAGGTTTTATTTATTTTTTTAATTTTGTATAGTTTACGGTTTAATAGACATGGACTGAATATAATAAGATTGTATATTCTTAGTTTTGTGTTGAAAACTACAAAGCAAGATGTATGTTAACGGTTTTCTTGTAAATAGCACAGTAAGTCATAGCAATAATCGTAAAGTATGGTTAAAACATCATGTACGCGATATTGGTTTTATGTCCAAAGACGCCAACATTATCTATGTCCATATATTGAAGTCTGTAGTAATTTACAAGTGTGTAAATCTATACTATATTTCTCAAAGCTTTTTCTAATGTTTGTTACACTAAAAGTTTGCGAAAAAACACTGTGGAAATACGAACTTTTTATGCAACGTGCCGCTGCGATTTTCTATCTTGCAAAGTAGTTTCTATACCAAGATATGAATATTTGAAGTTTTCCGTCTATTCTCTAATCGGAAATGGCATTGAACAATAGGTCACCCATACTGAATGTTAACACTAAGGTTAGTGTGTGACCGTCAAGGAGAACCGCGTTTGTATAGATTTGAGAACTGATCAAATAAAATGACTGCGTGGTCGGGTACAAAACTAGTGTTATTACAAATTTAGAACTTGACAAATTGACAAAAATACAATATTTTAAAGTAATATAGTATTTTATTTTACGTATTAGTACATACATAATAAATCGGTATTTTAATTTCAAAAATGTATATTTAGATACGAATGTTATTTGTGTCACGTTTAAAAAATAATTATTTTTGATAACATCAAAGGATTTGTAATCATGTTAAGATCTAAAGATATGAAAATCGATTAATTCGAGCCAAATCACAACTACAGCGACTAATATAGGTTAGTTTGAAATAGATATCTATGTCATAAATTTGACGAGACAGCATCGAATCTCATTAAACTACCGAAGCAGAAATCCGGGAGCTTTCCGCGACCTAGAGCTGATGAGTTCGGTCTCGGAATTTATAATGTACATCTTTCCAAAAGTACTCAAATTCCTTTTATTCTAGATCATTAACCCCTCTATCTAAGCTAAGCTTTCAAAGAATTTGTTTTAATATACAAAGGAACTACTCAAGAAATTTTGTATTAAAACTTTGTTAAGTCTATTATAATTTTATTAACATTTTAATTTTAAAATATGGTATTGTACTGGAGGTGCTCTTTTTGTGATGATTTATTTATAGCGATTATGGTTCTTGTACATTTTTAAATCTTAAAAAGGTAAGCTTCATTGTTCATTGTGTTGAAAAGAATTAAACTTATTATGTACCTACTGACATAAATAATCTTTAATATTTAGTGAAATTGATTTAGCAAGATAACATTTATATTTGTCAATTTGATGTAAAGTGCCACGGCTAACCAATTGCGCTATCAAAGTTTTCAATTTTTATATTGCATAAATAATATGTTATTATTCATTGCTACTTTGGTTGCTGTAAACCGCCATCGCCACACCAAAATACTTATTATATTTTCACAAGTATACTCATTCACCTCCTTTAATTCGAGATCTGCTGTTTGTACACGTACTATTTAACTATAGAATATTGAACTCATTTAACCACATCTGAATCTCCTAGGTGTGACGTAAGGCACACTTCGGTAGGCTAGAGACCAAGATATGTACCACGATTTAAATCCTGCTTGCGCCGTATACAAAAATGTGATCTAAAGTTTACGATCGATGCAGGTAATTTAGAAAGAGATCAGAAACCGCTTCTTTAATTACATTACTCTAGTAGGTCATTTTGGCTTGCACCAAATTGATTATCAGTCACATTAAAGGAAAGAGCACTTCTTATACAAGATTCCTAAGTTAGAAATGTCAACTATTAGACACCTTGTGTAGGAAACACTCGAAGCATAATTGTTTACTATTATATTGTCATCACATTATAATTTAATAATTTTTTTTAACTTTTGCATAATAAAATATTCAGTAAAGAGCAAATAATGAGTTTTTTAATTTAATATATTATATGTAATGTCTTCGTGCGTTATTCATTTTTGATAAAACAACTCGGTAATGTCTGGTTGATTATAAAACAAAAAAAAATAAGCATCGGGTGGAAATTGTCAATGTACCATTACAAATTTCTAATATAATATATTATGCATATATAAATGTAAGCACCCAATACTTATAACTATGTATAATAATGTATTTAATTACATTATGTATAATAAATGGTAGGTATACTTATTGTTAGTCAAAACAATTCAATTACTTGATAGTTGAAGAAATGGTTAGACGTAGTTTTATTTTGTAACTATTAAGAAAAAAATCTTTTGCTTTTTCTACATTGGAATCATTAATCTAAGTTAAGTTTACTTCACATTCGGCGATTAGCCACAAGCCGTTCAAATATATTAAGAGAAATAAATCAAGAGCACATTAAAAGTAATCTTTTAGCAATTTTACTTAACAATACCGAAAATAATATTTTTAAGTGCTTATGTACAATAATTAAAATTAATAGTCATAAATAATAATTATGGTTAAAAGGTATTAAGTTATGGACTATCCAGGAGTAGGCAGTAGACAATTTTTTCACTTGTAACATTTCTGAATTAAATTTATGTTATATTTTTTTCATTTGCCTAGTAGGTGTTAAAAAAATAAAGATTTTGTTAATATTATATATTAAATTAAATTAGCTATTGAGATTAAATTACATTTTGTTAAAATGTAAAAAGATTTTAGTTAACTAAAAAGAATATTGTTTAAAGTAATTAATTCTCTAATAAAATTCAGTAAATCAATTTAATTCCACTTTGTTACAAAAATAAAAACATTAAATCGTTGTACTAATTGATAGTCAAACCGATTTATCAGGTTAAGCTTCTAATTTTTAAAATTCCGTATACCTATTACTCCTAAATAATTATTTTGTCAGATTATTTATTCTAACCATTTATTTTTTTCGTAATAAAGGTTAAATTAAAATAAAATTTTAGCATACCATTACGGATTGTTTTCATTAACTTGATTACCAATTTTATGTATTTACAGAAGGTTGTAATTTTGTGGTTTTGCCATTTTTAAATTAAAAGTACATAACATATATCACACAATATTTAAAAATAATATAGGTAATAGGGAAATTGATCATCGCCAATATTTGTTTTTATTTAAGTAAAAACATCGAAGACTATTATTGATTTTTTCCAAATTTAAGTCTGTCTTATATTTAAATCTTATAAGTCTTATATTTAAGTCTTGTAAGTCTTATATTTTAACTAGCACAACCAAATTAACTTAAAAAATGTTATTAGATTATACGGATGTGCTTGTACTACCTAAAATAAAGCTAGATAGAGATATATATTTGAAATAAAAAATTTGAGTTTTTGTAAGGATATCCCTCTAATCCAAAAACTTAATATAGTATATACTTTAAAAAAAAATGGTAAGGCCACAGCCAGGTCAATTTGGTGTAGAATGCCCCATATGTGCAAAATGCAGTATATAAATTTTTAAATGCCACTTTGCTACTTTGAAATTTATGAGAAGTTAAGGAAAGTATGTATACTTATTATACATTTTGTACTGTGGCAAGTTAACTGTAATATCTACTCTGCCGTATTAATTTAAAATAGCGTATCTACTTATTTATTTAACTTGAATTTTAATAGATTTGGGTTGGTGCATTATTGGCATCATTAATACATTTTTTTAAGAAAATTTAAAATTGCTAACTTATAAGAACCCAAAAATCAATTAACACAGCAGAACTGCTTTAAACTGCTTTAAAAGAATTGAAATAGTATATTACAACCGCAGCCGGGCATTAGTTCCGAGGTGTAGTATTTTCTTTTTAGAGTTGATAGCAAATTTTGACCAAAAAACAAATTTTTAACGCACATTATACTGTAAGCATATAGAAATATGTCCCTCTCTTCGTTCCCTCTTTTGAGTAATGTATTTTAACTCCTTTAACCGCAATTTAATTTACAGTAAAAAATAAATTATAATAATATTTGATAATATTGAAGTAACGCCACTCTCTTTCACTCTTTCGAGCTACAAACTGCAAAATATGGACTAAACTAGTCACTTTACTCCCGAAAGTGCAAAATCAGTATTTCATCCATATAATCAAATGCGGATTTTACCTCTAGGGAAGTAAAGTGGACAACTTCTACAGACGTCACACTATAATGTGTTTGGGAATTAGATTTGCACAATGCCCCTTTATTAGATTAAAATCGACTGTAAGATTTGATAGGTTCGGTTATATCTTCATTAATACCCTTATAATAAGCATTAATAGTGTGATTCTCTGATCCTGTTTGAGGTTTATAGAATTTCTTTCACACAATTAAATTTCCTGCATGAAACCTAAAACTTTGATAGGGGTACATACTACATAATTACAAAGATTATTTTCAATATTAAACTACCACTACACCTCAGATTGAACTATTGACCAGGTTTGTTTTCTACAGAAAATAAACTTTTGGTGATGATAAATCGAGTAAATATGAAGTTTAGATCTGTTTGAATTTAAACCTGCAGATACAAAACATGTTATGTAGGTACTTTCTTCTAGTTTCATTGCACGCTAAAATAACTAAAATTTTAAAAGTTTGTAATATTATAATTTTTACAACAAATTGGAACGATCTCTTCTTAAACTTGGTAGAATGTAACGGAAAGTTTTGAATAGAAGTTCCAAAATTACATAATAATACAGTATAAATGCAATACAGGAGAACCATTTACTCATAACTATGCATTAATATTCTTGTTGTTTTAGTTATCTTGTACATTTGATCTTAATGGTAGTTAGAAATAGTTTCTCAACCAGTAAAGTTTAGTGTTATATACGCTTCGCAAAAGACCCAATGTTTAAACCAGCCGCAATGAATTATTTATGTTGCCGTATAACAAATTATTCTAATTACAGGTCAGCATGTAGCTATTATTACAGTAAGTGGAAATAGAAGCTCTTTGATCTTGCTAATGACTTCTAAAGAGGTAGTATATTGTTATGCTAGTGTGACAATTACTATGAAAGGATAATTTCATTGTAGCTAAAAGTTAAGAACTAATTATAATGTTACCAGCAATTTATATCAACGCATCAATAAATTAATGAATTATAATTTATTTCCACAATTTACATTATTAATTTCTTTGTCAGGAGCAACTTTTTGTTGCGATTCTATAAGTTTAACTGATGAATAGAGCGAGTCCAATAATATTACAAACAAACCACAAAAACGACTATTGCTCCAAGTGAAACGGGCCGTTTTTCCTACGAGCTCAAAAACAATTAATATATTTTATTAGTTTTTCTTCTATTTTTGACGGCACAATAAGTAATGTAAAAACCTATGACGGGCGGCAGTAAACTAAATCAATTGTTTAAAACTATGAAGCTTTTTATTTGACAATTGAATATCATATGTACGGTCGAGGTTTTTCAGCACTGGAAGAACTGCTGTTTCTTAATTAATGTAATCAATTAACAAATTTGTACCTAACCTGATTAGGTTAGAATAACAGTTAAGTATGTTAATATATTTCTAATATAAATAATAAATATAATAGTACCAACTAAACGCTTGTAATTCGTTAAATATTAATAAATTGCAGAAATTTTAAACGCACGAAAAACAGTCTCACACATTAATTGTAAAATTTAAATAATATTTCACAGTAATACAAAAATTAACAGAAAAACTAATTGGGTTGAATTGCCGTACTTTAGTAAAAGAAATTTTAATCTTTAAATATTATGCCGTAATGAAAAAGTCAATATATCTTCATTTTTTGTTCCATAAGCTTTAGCGACTAAAATATTTCGCTTTAGTCTTTATGCACTTATCGTTTAATTTCTCCAGAGATATGGTAATCTATCGGGATTGCTAACCAATTGATTTTACTGCTTTTTTTAATCAAATTTTTATGTTATCGACATTTTAAAATAATTTAAATTTATATTAAGCAAATTATTAAAAAGTCAATTGAATTCAAATAATCTTCTAAATAAATTATACAATAAAAGTCCAGATACATTATAACTGGCTTATCTGTTAATGATTTTAACAATTTTTGATTTAAACGAACTAACTGTGTGTCAACTCGAATTTTATTTTTTTAATATAATATATTTCTTTATTACTTTTAAAAAATATTGTCCAACTTGAACAAAAGACATCATTTTTCACCTAAGTTTACGATTTTAAGAACTTTATTTACGGTTTTATTTATGTAGGTACATTTTTTTAAACCTTCAGCCAGGTTCAATTCAAAGCGAACAATGTTAGCTAACAAGGTTATTTTAAAAAGGTAGATACATAAAATGTGTACATAAAAATCTCATATACAAAAAGTAGATAAGTGACAATGACTGCTTGTAACCACATTTTCACAAAGTTTTTCTATATAATATGCAACAGAGTTAGCTAACATTGTTTGTGAAGATTTGCGGCTAACTTTGTGCTCACACATCCTGTATATATATATTACATTTAAACAAATTTAATTATACGCACTAAAGTATGGAAGTCAATATAAATAAAACAAACTAAAAAACAAATAAAATAATTCTTAGTAGCATCAGGCACAAAAGTAAAATAGTGAACGGAACAGTAATACAACTGCCCTAGAAATCTTGGTATTTAAGAGATAAAAATAAGTATAATAAAAATTAATTTATCAATTTAGAGTGATCGGTAGAAAAATAAAGTACATTAGGGCAAAAAATTACTTCGCCGCTTGGCCTTTTATATAAATTACCTTATAATATTTATATTCATTGATTACAACCCTCCAGTGGGGTTCATAATTGTAAAGCAGCCCTTAGCTACTTTACTCTTTACTCCCATCGGAATTTTGTCATTGGGAATCTATCACTGGTTGAAACCTGATAATGACATTATAAAATAAACATCATAGATGGTATAGTCAAAACTAAATATTATATAAACTAAATTTGTAAACCTTACAAGGTTTTAGCAATCATCCCCCAATAGGAAGAGACTCCTTGCTGTCATCGCTTTTTTGGAGCCGTTACTTAGAATACAGCTCTCGCAACATAACATGACCGCCAAGATGCGCAAATAAAATATGAGATAGAAAAATGTGCCACTCTGAGAAGGTGAGAAGGGTTTGTGTGATTCGACCACTAATATGTTGAGCACTATAAATTCATTGGGCAAGCTATCCTACTGGAGCTGTACTTTTGGTCTTATACGAATGTTTCAGTTTGTAACGAAAACATATTTGGGAAACATTTGGTTTATTTCTAAAATGTTACCATAAATTACTGAAATAATTACAATATGTATATAAAGCTCCTGCAATTCCATATTTAAAATCCGAGTCCGAATTTGCTTTTTATTGATTTTAATAACTCTTTGATTTATATTTATTTTCAGTCTAAGCTCAATACGTTAACCTCATAAAATCCAACAAGATGGAAAGAAGAGTATTGATAAATGTTCGTAAATAAAATTTAAAGTAATTAATTTGCTGAACAATTTGATTAATAAATGTAATTAATTCAAACCATATCAACCGATTTTGATTCTTACGGAAGTGCGTTAATTGTGGATGACATACTACAACAATGCAATAAAAATTAACAATTTTTATCAGTCGTCATGATGAATGTTTTGACCAAGTTTTAATACAGCTTTTAAATTTTGCTTTTTAAAACTGAAAATTGAGACAAGTTTTTGGATAAAATAATTTTTATAAAATCAATACTTTATAGATACAGCTTGACAAGATGTTATAGATACCAGGTACTTAGTTTCGTACAAAACTTGATTAAGTGGAGTTTCAAGATTGTAATTTACAATTTTATATTTTAGTGAATATTTTATTTGGGGCAGTAGTACTCTTGTTTGTTTTTATTTTAATGAAGTTTGGCTATTAATCAAAAAACTAATTCTGCGGTTTTCAAAACTCTTAATCTCCATTAATTAGTTAAATAAATATTTGTTCTTTCTTGAAGCAAATTACAAATTGCAGTACTCTTCTAAATCTTATAAAATATTACACCAGAGAATTTAAACGTTCATTATGGGTTTTAAAATTGGCTATATACAACTAAAATTTTTGTTATTTCACTCATGTGTTAATTAATTAAAGCTATAACATTGATCATTGCTCAAAGTGTCATGAACTCACCTCCCTAATTGCAAACAATTATTGTTAGTGATATACGGTTTATATCAATAGGTACAGTTCATTCAAAGTTGATTTGTGCATTTCAAACATATTGTGATTACAACCCATTGTGTAAGACATATTGTTGTGTATGTAGTCGGTATTTATTTGATTTTCATTTATTTTGTTAAATATTATTAACATCCGAATCTATTAAAACTGAATAAAATAAAAAAAATCACCACCTTACTACATATTAGAAAGCACAAAAGTTATAAAAGAGTAATATAACTAAGGAGCACGTACACTTTATTGTCATAAATAATAAGCGTTGTATGCTTTTTTTATTATTTAACGTTTCCATTATTTATTTATTAAGTACTTATGACTTTTTAATATATCATTTAACCCTCCGAGTACAACTAACTGTCCAGATATGCATAAATACCTTCTAAAGAAAGTACTAATTAAAATTTAAAAAATTATACAAAAACTGAATATTTACAGCAACTATTAGGCACAATAAATATAGAAATCAGACACTCTCATGATACTCTCATTCCAACATTTTTTCTTTTAGTAAAGGTAGTGGTGATACAAAACGAATGACATCACTGAATATCAGATCACTGAAATAGGTATAACTCGAGATACAACTGTCAAATTAGGTACTATTTTGTATAAAAAAGCAAACAAGTAGTTTGTTATAAGGAATAATGAATCAATAAAATTTAAACCAGCAGGAAATTTCTAAAGCAATGAAGAGACAACCGGGCGCAACTTATAAAATTATTTAAATTTATCTCTTAATTTATAAAATTATTTTTATACTTTTTATTGAAAATTTTTAAAGTAATATCTCCGATCATTCGAAGAACATTTATAAATTGGAATTAACAATAAGTTTTAATTAAAATTTTCGGATCCTCAAAACCTGAAATAAAGAACTTTGCACTCAGAGGGAACGGGATTCGAATCCGTGTAACGATTTGTGAGGATGGGGAGAGAGTTATTTTTTATTTCATTTTATTTTCAATATGGATGATAGTGTAACCATTAAAGGTACCTTATGATAGCTTTTGAAAGAATACGGCGTTAAATTTATGATATTGTAACAAGCTGAAAACGTAAGATATCTCCGGCTAGCGATCGGAGAGCAGAATCGGGCGTAGACCATGCAATAGTTTCTAGGTTGATTTACTACTGAGTATATATTTTACAAAAATATTAACCCTACCTAAAATGTAAAAATGAAATTATATGATAACAAAAGGAGCAAGGTGTTAAATAATGTCGCAAAGTGTATTTACGATTTAGGGCGGAAAGGCTTAAGGAAAAGATATTTAAATAAATACCGACAAAGGGTCACAACAGGCACATGGTCACAATTTTTCGGTTGGCGTCTTGTTAAAAACTTAAAAATTAAATTTTATATTGCGGCAGGACCGTAATCAGGAAATTCCTAAATTAAGCTTATAACTTAAAGTGATGCAAAACGAGTTTCGTTACAATATGTAATTCGAATGTGCTATTGGCTGTTTTAATACTGTAAGTAGCCCTGCCCATCAATTTTTATAAGCATAATTTCTGCAAGTCTAAAATACATACCTATTCTACATAACAAATATTGTAAAAATAATTTTAAACACATTCTTAAATTAATTACTACTTTTAAGGCCTAAAAATAATTTTGAATTGGAGTATTATTTTATAGTTACAATATAATTTCTGTAGATAAAACCATCCCACTCATTAAAAATATTCCTGAGCCAAAACTAAACTGGAAATTGTGGAAGGTAAGTGAGTGGGATCTGAAAGAGCACTGGATGCTGCAAGAACAGAAATTCTCACATATAAACATAACCTGCCCGTACCGCCATCAGAACGAATGATACTACTTCTGCCTGAATGCTTTCACATTTATGTTTCTATAGTAAAATTAAGCATCTTTAAATCACATTTCTCGGTTATTAAAAAGCACAATCAAGTTTTACCTCACTTTAATCGGTTTATTTTAATTTTATTTAACTAATACTCAAAAAAAAATTTTAATTTCAATTTTTTAAAAACCTCCTGCCGGGATTTATCTACCATTACCAAAGTTATTCAATATTGCTTTAAATTATTAGAATAACGGACCTCCGCTCCGTAATGGTGAACCCCCTTTCACTTTTTTTTATAAATTTTAATTTTATCGCCCCCTTTTCCCTATAGCAGTTGGTTAGATCCGCCCCTGGTTTATGTGTTAGGAACCGTTTCTTTTTTAAATTTTAGAAACCTCAAGTCTGAAATAAACACACAAAAATAATTTTCATCTGTTTGCATTGTAAGTTTCACCGGGGGGTAAAATCTTTTTCTATTCGACACGTAAGTTTCACCAATGATCAAATAATTAAGTCAAGGTAATTAAGGTTTTTAATTCTCTCTATAAAAATTATATTTTTATAGTATTATATATTACGACATCTTTAAAAGCAATTTTTTTAATAAATTAAAAAATTATTTTAAAAATATTAATCATAAATTTTTTTGTTAGGTGTACGTATTATGTTTTCCTTTATTGGAATTGTTCAGCCTATAGACATTTTAGTAATATCAAAAGGTATTTTTAATTTCAAAATAAAGCAATCTCAATGTTTTAGAAATTTTGCAGATAACTTTAATAAAATATGGATCAATGAAACTTTTTTAAAGTTAATAAATTTAAATCTGCTTACATTGTAAAGTTTCTCAAATAAAATTTATAAATTTTGTTTATGGCACTTGAAAATATTGGTAGCCAGTAAGTATCAGCAAATTAATTACTTAAATTTGTTTTTGACATTTTATAATAGATTTTAGGAAACAAAATGGAGGTTTTATTTACATTTTAATTTTATTGTTTTTGACACATTGTTTAATGTAATCAACCACAAATTAGAGACTCATCGATAAGAAGTAGCTATATAACTTTAAGTTATTATGATTGCTTCGCCGCTTTGTTTGGTCTTTTGAAACTTGTTAGCTACTTCACCAAAATACATCTACTACAATCTCAAGTACTAAGCAAACTTTCAGTTAATCTATGAAAGCTTCAGAATACTGTAGAATAGCAGATAAAGATTAGCTATCAAAGAGTGGAAGCAATTAACTAATTATTTTCAATTTATAAATTATTTTAAAAGATAATTAATCAATAACGCAAATATTAACATAATAAGAAAAATTATCTTACTTTAAAGCCTACCAGACATTTGAAAATCTGCGTTCTAATCCCTAAACCTCCAGGAATATATGTCTCATTTTTTGCAATTCTCAACATTTCGTTAAAGCATAGGTTTGCATATTATACTTACTTATAGCATAAGATTGCTGTAAGTACCTACTAGGAATCTTCTATGGAAACTCAGAACTATAACTGTTATTTTTATATCTTTTAATTTCTGAACAAAAGTTGTTTAATTATAGCTTTGAAACTTTACAAACTAACAAGTGGGTTCGTCTCTCCGAAGTTCTAAGCTGGATAATGAATTATTTATTTTACTTCTCTTCATATCTGTTACAGTTTTGATTTTACTTTTCGTTCTGCGGGTTCAACATATTATGTAATGTCAAATTTATGATGGTTTTCTTAATTAAGCATTTTATAATGAAAATATTAAAAACATTGTTACATGGATTTCTCAAAAAAATCAAAAATTGAAGGAATTGTTATCAACATTTCAGGAATTTAATATTTTTTGAATGACAATAAGCACGAAACGTTTTTATAACAGCATCAGTTTAAAATATTACTTTTAAAACGAATAAAAAAGACAACTTTTCATCATTTTAGAAGTTTCCTTTTTATCGTTGAAAACAAGAAGAAAACAACTACGTATAAAAATATTATTCAATTCATAAAATATTATCATACTTCACTTTAATAGTCACTGAACATCAAAGAAATTCAAAAAATTAGTTATTCATGTGCAATAGATCAATCCATAAACTTCAATAATAATCATATTAGGTGGTATGAAAAAAATTTAGGAAACGCTAGAACTTAAGCCTCTCAGGATAAGTGCAAAATAGTGCGTGTTTCATTTAAAGTGTAATCTTATAACATTGTGACACTTTGAATGTATGAGTTTGAATATTTTTTCAAAGCACAGCTTAAACGTAATAAAAATAAATTTAGAAAATAGCATCGAACAACTGCAAGCAGCTACCAATTTACTGATAAAATAGTTTAGTTATTGTAACATACATTATATTATGTAAATCTATAGTTTGAATTGCATATTGAAAAATTATAACTTAAGAGAAATTGACCATTCACCTAAAATTTTTGTTACAACTATCTTGGTGTTTATCTGGATACAAAACTCAATTGAAGAATTCATATTCACAAAACACTTATTGGCAGTCATGTTCGATTAAAACTGTTATATTCATTAATAGATAGGAAATCTGTATTAAGGTATAACTGCTGGATTCTACTTTATTATAAAACACTCAAACGGTAATCATGCAATCAATATTATGTATGTACAATGTATGTTTGCTCAACCTGGAAAAACGCAAGTAACTCGCATTTAAGCAGCCTACAGATTTTTAAAAACAAAATATTGAGAATGACTATTAACCCTCTTTAGTTCGTCATGAATTCTCTATTGTTACATGAATATTTTGTCTTGTGGATTATTCTGCTTGGGTGTTTTTCTTTGTATTTTTCTTGCTTTTAAATTCTACTTTTTCAAATATGTAATTCGAAGTTTTTATATAGATAAACAAAATTTAGTTTGATTATTTTGATTTTGATAGATAGCGATTTTAATTTAGTATTTATTTTGGGTTCATTATTTAAAAATTACTAACTTTTTGGATTATCAATTTGTTTTCCGGAAAAATTAAAGACAATGATTGACATATTAAAATCGTAAGTGGGTAGACGTGCAAATTTTAATCACCGGTGTGAAATTGTGTCAGCACTTCGCTAATGGTTTTTAAAGAATGGAAGATTAATTATTAGTATACTTCATTCTGCAAGTGTGCTCTGGAAATTCATCACCAGTGAAAAAATTGATGTTTTGGTTTAATTTATTGGTTATCGTGTGTGGTAATCCAACCGTTCTAATCCAAGTTTTTGGAAATTGAAGCCGGTTTACAATTTTCATGGTGTGTTAATTGTTGTTCGTTTCTCACCTTTTATTTATTTGAAATTTTAATAACAATTACAATCCTTGTCTATCTTTCGTCTACCAATCTTTTCGTTAGAATTGTGCAATAACGGCGCTACTTTTAATCAACTTATCTAAAGATTCGCTAAAATTTTTCTTGTTTTGTCCCGTATATTCGCTGGAAGTGCGAGTCAAAAGTTGATAATTGTGGCAGCCAGTAAGTCAATTTCATTATGTTTTATTGCGTATGCGGATTGACCGTTAAATTTCCGTTCGTTTAAACTTCATAATCAATTAAAACTCTGGGTGATAACGTACAGTACCGGTCAAAAGTTTGGAAACACAGCAATATTTTTTTTAATATAAAGAATTTTACTACAATGCACTACTGAAATTTAAAATAAATGTCACACAATTTTAGTTTATGGTTATAAATATAAAAATTTTCGAAAAAAACTGCCTGCCCATGTGTTCAAATTTGAATAGAAAGAAATAAACAGATGTTGGGATTTATACCTAAGTAGCACGTGCCGGGCGGCATCGGCGATTTTAAACTAATTTGAGCCCTTAAAACTATTTTTCAACTTTTTTTTGAAATTTTATGGCATAAATGGCTCATAACATTAAATTTATTTATTTTACAGCCGTTTCGTAAATTGCATATATAAAATAAGCTGAATTCAAAAATTTAAATCATTCTTAAATTTATTCCAAGTTACTACTGAGTAAAATTTTGTGTCATAATGACTAAAAAACACCAAATTAGTTTAGAAAATGTAATATAGTTATTAGGCTTTATAACAAAAAAACAATTTTGCGTTATATTGCAAAAATACTAAATTTATCTTTTAAAGAAGTACGCTACTCTGTTGCGAGGTTTACAGCTACTGGCAGTTTAAGTGATAAAAAACGCAGTGGTAGACTAAGAGTGACTTCAAATCAAAAATATTTCTTAATCGCTACAACTAGCAAGCGGAAAAAAATATAAACATCCCCTGAAATAAGCGCAAAGGGTACATAAACAAGGGAAAATCCAGCGTCAAGATGTACGATTAAAAGAATATTGGTAGCTCCCGGACTTTTAAGACGTGTAGCAATTCAAAAATCAAAATAGAGTTGAAAATTAGAAAAAACGTCTCCAATGAGCAAAATTATATAAGGATTGGACGTTGGGTCAATGGAAAAAGGTCCTTTGTGTCGATTAATCTAAATTGAACATTTTGGGAAAAAAAAAGGTTTTAATTCATAGGAGAAGTCTGAAAAATAATATCTAAATATATTGCTCCAACTGTAAAACATGAGGGGGTCAGTGCTTATTTGGGAAGTTTTGTGCTTCTGGAGTAGGAGACTTAGTAGAAATTCACGGAATCTTTCGTAAAGAAGATAATTTGAAAATTTTACAACAGCACATATTATCACTAGGGTTGCGACTAATTGGCTCTCCTTGCACAATAAAGCAGGATAACGATCCAAAACATTCATCTTGATTATGTATAGGCTATTTAGAAGATCAGGAGCAAGGATCTATCCCGAAAAACATGGTTTGGCGGTCACAGTTGCCTGATCTGAACCTTTTCGAGTTGCTGTGGGATAAACTCGATAGACAAATTAGAAAACACCCGTGACATCAAAGCAGCATCTTTTAAAATAATCTACAGGAGTCCTGAAATGCCCTAACCGCAGTTAAATTATAAAAAATTGTTTCAAGAATACCCGGAATTGTGCAGTAAGTTATTAAAAGTAATGAAGGTTTACTTCGATGAACAGAAAGTGTAATTAATTAATGTAAATTTTCAATTTTTTATTTTTTTACCTTTAAATGTAAGTTATTAATGTATTTATTCAAAACTTTTTATATAAATAAAATCAAATATATAAAAATATCAAAAATATTAAAGTTATTGTATTAGTATCTTATGTTTCCAAACTTTTGACCGGTACTGTACATGTGGGACTCACACATTTATCGTGTTTAGTGTTTCTGATGGAACTATTACGTACTTACATATGAAGATTTAATTTTAGTGAAATTTAATTTGCTTGTTCTAATTAATTCGATATTTATTGTGAATTTTTATTATCACGTTCCAATTAAGTCATGTTGTTCACCTTAAATTATTAATAATATCGGGTATCGGTGTGAAAAATTTTCTATCAAATACTTCTGTAATATGATGCAAATCCGATTCTGAACATCATATAGCGCCACCAAATATATCGTATATCGTATAAGGGTGACCCCAAACCAATTAATAATTGTAATTATTTCAAGATACATTTTGCTTAATAGTATATTATGTAATAAGTACGCAAATCAGGTTTCAGTGGATGAATCGCAATGTTTCCATGATGTAAAGCATGAAGAATCCACTAAAACCAATTGAATATGTACGTGTTGCATGTAGTGGTTTTTGTATGAGCTCTGCAAAAAAGATTTTATTGCATTTGAATATTAAATTTTCATTAAACATAACAATTATTAGTCCGCTAAAACTGAACAACCAAGTATAAAAGCTAGCTTTAGGTAAATTTTCTATACCACTTTCTATGGGTATAAAATCCCACAATTCCTGCGATGCAAAATCTTTTATAGTTAATTTAAGGATACATAACTATATATCGATAAAATGCTATGTTTAACCATGAATATCTTCACTTTGTGATGCTATAAAGGGTGTTATTGCTAAAGACCTATTTCACTAAATAGCGAACGGCAGCTCAGATATAAAATGTAGAGCGGTCGTGGATTTACTTTCAATGGTTTTCAATATTTATAATGAAAAAGTGTCAGCAGTTTTTAACAAAAGTGTTAATTACAAGTGAGCTAAAAAAAAAACCTTTTACTTACGCCTATAGAATTCTAAATTTACTATTCTTTCCCCTCACCATTATACAAATTTTGCCTGAAATATTTTTTCATCTACCGTTTGGTTTTGAGATATTTATTGCTGAAAAGTTTTAAAATGAACACCCGGTATATTTTATTGTGTATTTTTAAAAAAACAACTCAAATTTTTTCTTTTGGGGATTGAACAAATCTGATGGATCCCGGTTAGTGATTATGGTGTAATACATTATTTCCCGCTAGAGTTAATGTGCCATACGTTCATAGTTGATCATAACATTTTTACTTATTTGATTATCGTTGACGACGGAACTGAAGTTCCTAGTGAAAAATATAAGGATATAATAATTATTATTTATAAAATAAGCTAATCGAAATTTAAATTAAAGTTCTGGTAATCGATGTCAAATCGTCCGTATTGTTTCAGTGTAATAAGCTGCATAATAGCAGCTTAATTAACTATTATGTTGACCAATTTACGCAGTTTCAGTAATATGGAACGGAATCTTCCAATTTTCTGAACTTTCAATAATTTCTATATAACATGATGGTCCTTTAGGATTCAGATAAACGTAACTCTTCAGAACTCAAAAACTTGTAAGCCAGGTTGCTTCTTTCTAGAAAGACCAAATTGAAACGGCAAAAGTTAAAATAAAACGTTGAAGTCTAAAGCGTTTCTTGGAATTAGACAAAAATGTAAAAAAAATTATTACCACATAGTTAGATTGTTCTAAATTGAAAAATTAGATCGTATGCACAATTTTACATAGTACAAATATTTCAAACTTTTACAGAAATCAAAATCGCTCTTTATTCCATGTTGCCGCAATTATCTTTAACAATAAATTACTGCGGTAAATTTAAAATTTATAGTGGTATGCAGTAATTTAACTATATTGAAAAATTACGAGGCAGTTTCAGAAAATACAGCATCACCATAAGAAAAATAAAGTGTTACAGCTTAAATAACAAAATTGAATATTTTTTGGCAGAAAACCAAAATAAATTTGTACCTCAAAGAGTTCAATGTGTAGATAATATTTAATTAAAATAGTACGCAACCAAATAGTAATTATTACGCGATAAATGCATAAATTACGACAAAAATTATATAGGGACTTTATGAGTATACCAACCAATCAAAGTATATACATACTAAAGTACCAATATTGAAAATATTACTACGTTAAAGTTATGAGATATTTACGCAACATCCTACCGATCACATACATAATATTATCATTAATTGTATTATAATTTTTTCCGCAGTCCCAAAACGTAAGGACTTTGATTATCCCGCTGATTACTACCGCAGATACCAGATACTATATTTTTATACGTCAGCAAAGAATGGCATAAATTGTCAACAGACTCTTAGAAAAAGGATGGTTTAGTGTAAAATTATGGAAGTTTGAATTTGACTAATCTCGAAATGAATAAAATATCCGAAAAATGCGTGTCGTTATCTGTAGATGTTCTCTAGAACTCTTTTTGCACTGCTTTAAAGTCAAATCACATTGTTTTATCTTTTTTGAAAATTGAAAAATACGAAATATTTTAATAAAAAAAAGTAATAGAGACGAATGCCGTTATTGCATCACCGTCAAACTTAACGGTAATCTCTTAGTTGATTTTCGAAGAGGCAATACCAATTTTTCATTGTTTCACGATATCGTTCGTTGGAATAACCGTTTAATGCAATTAAAATTAAATGCTTTTTATATAATAGCACTTTAACCGGTAGATCTCGTAGTGGTAAAGCGGTTAAACTAATTTACTTTTATAAGCCAATTTAAAATTATTATTTACTAACGTACTGAATAAAAAGCACTCGAGTCTTCCTTTTTCCAAGAGTTATAAAAATTATAAAGTAAATTTGTTAAAATTTTAAATATTTAATTAGTCCAAAATTTGGTATTCTAACGATACACTTACCAAGTTTTGAATATTCAAACCTCCCTAATTAGAACTCTGCGTAATTATTACATATGAATATGTATTACAACAAAAATGTTTTATTGTAGACATACCATCTCCCGCATGTTCTCTCGTCAAGTATTCTGGTTGGGAAGAAATTCGATCGACCGATTTGAGTGTTTGGATGCCATTAGATTTTACTCCAGTTTTCATCACACGTATGAGGTTAGTACAAGCTAATTACATAAACATGATTAAATTGAACCCTCCAATAAATATTTTATTAAGTCGATTAAAAAATTCCGCCACATCTAATAAAAATCTACTCTACAAAACTACCAAGCAGCATAAATTGTTATTATAGGTATAGATGAAGCATTGTCAAAAAATAAAAGTCTTGCGATAACATTAATAAATCTTGAGAGATAAATTATATCTAAGCATCATTTATTACAAAAGTGAAAAATAAAAGAAAGGTCTCAAGACACTAATTGTCATGTATGAAGATGAATTGTTTAAGTTACAATTTTACTTTTTTGAAAATTTCGAATTCTTTAAGTTAAGGTTTTAAATTTATAGAATATGAATAATTCGTTGGATTGAATCTCGAGAAAAATTTAATGCAGGTAAAAGTAGATTTAATAATAATACTTTTTTGTAATACATACGAGTATTAATTTAATTTAAAGTTGTCTTGCTAAATTATTTTATTTCTAAAGTTTAAAAATAAATTGTTTAATGATATTATTATTCCATTAATAATAAAAAATAAAATTTTTAAAGCGTATCATTTAAATTTTTATTTAATATTTTTATAACAAGTACCTACCTACAGGTTACATCCAATGCTTTTTTAAAGCTAAAAGTAAATATCTACCTACTCATGAAATTATTCTTAAAATTTTACCAAGTATGTATCGAATTACTAAAAAAAACATCTATATAGAAAATTTAATCTTTTTAATGTTTACTTTGCTTCATCGTTTATTAAATCGATCTAGCTAGCATAACATTTAAAAACCAATATTTACAATATTTATATTTCGGATACTTCATCGAAAATAATATTCGCTGTATTTGTTTAAATTCTTGTATCGCATGAACATGTAACTTAGAACATGTGGAAGTGAACTAATTAAAATGAAATTCAATTTATCCAAAGTTGAAAACCAATTTTTCTGTAATTGAAAATTGTGCAGCAAACAGAAAAATATTAATTGAAAATATTGAAATTTTATAAATCGTATGTTTACCTAAACTGTATGTATGGATGTACATATGTATTATGTACCTATAATATTTCCCTACTTAACATATGTAATATAGTATAATACAATATAATTATGTATGTATGTACATAAAACTTACACCACCATGTATATAAGAACCAACAATAACAATTTTAATTTAACTAAGAATTTCTCTTGCAAACTCGGGAAAAACTTACGTCAGCGTCTAAAAGCTTTTGAAAGAATCACATTTTCTGTCATCTTTAAATTTTTGAGCATTTTTGAGATTATTCACAGTGGGTGAGTTCAAGGCAAGTTCACGGTAGATAATTTACTTATAGAGTGAAATTTTCATTCTAGTCTAAACTAAATAATGTATTCTGTGAATATATGTAGATTTTCACTTTGAACACAATAAGCTTTTTTGCTAATAATTTTATGTTTTGCTGTTTTATCATTTTTATTCATTGTGTTAACAAAACTTTACAATTTGAAGTATTTTTTCTAATTTTTAGAGTTAAAGTTTAAATAGTGTAGTGTAATAATCATAATTTAGTATAATATTTTCTTGCTGACTACATGAAAAACTCTTGGCATATAAGCATTAGATAAAAAGAATATGATTCTGTACGCAGGCTACACCGAAAATTATGCATACTTTTTATGTAAACAAACAGTTAAGAGTACAAATCGACAAACTGGAACCATATTTGAAATATTGAAAAATAAAACTAAATTCACTAACAGTTGAATGATAATTTTTCTAATAAATCGAACTGGGTAGAGTTCGATTTACCGGACTCAAAATACACTTTTTCCTATAGAAATGGCTTTACCAAACGAAAGAACACAAAATACAAGCTTTTAAGGTGAGGATCAATCTTGTCGGAGTTGTAATAAGGCCACAATTTAATTTTGAAAATTGCAATTTTCCCATAAGAAATACATGTAAGTGTATTATTGCGTAATATTGCGCAATCTTTTTATGCATTTTGATGACCGTCCGTGCTGATTTATTCTAGCGGTTTACCTTGGGGCGGGGCCAACTAGAGCAGTGTTAGAAACGAGTCAGTCGCTCCCTGAGATCTGCCGCGTCAACTTTCAAACTTTTCGAGTTGGAGCCGCTTAAGGGATGTTTTTAATGAGTTTAGCGCGTGTCAAAACCGCTCGAAGCCCCGTACGAGCCCCGGAGGGGCGAGGGCGGGTGCGGAGAGTAGGTTTTGACAGCGCAACCACCTCCGAAACGAATTCACACAAAAAGTGATTTTTTTTCGGAAATTTGTTGTCCGATCACAAATTTAATTCTTTTATTAGCTAATTACACCGTTATCTTTCATAATTCGTTGTAAAAACGAGATTCTGGTATATTTACAGTGGCCACATCCTCTTTCAATTTTGGGGCGAGGTTACAGTTCAAAAGAGCCAATGATAAAATTGCATTCCAAATTAACTTTAAAGCCGTTTTTTCAAAATTGTGTGAACCGACCGCAAATTTTATTTTTTTATACGCTAATTAGACCCTCATCTTTCATAATCCACTTCAAAATGGTAAAGATTCCGTTCCGGTAATTCGAACCGCACCCAATCGAACTAAACCATGAGTTTGTCAAAAAACTGCCATTTCAAGAAATATTTCAAAACTTTAGAAATTTTACGTTTTTCAAATGCTGCTTATATCAAATATAATTATAGCTCGTGTTAAATTATAATATTTAGCCTTTAGACAAACCCTTGGGTTTTTTAAAATCTAGTTTCGTTACTGAGCAGCATTAAGATGTAGAATATTACATTAATAATAGTGAATTAAATATTTAAAATTTAGTAATTTGAAAATTGGAAATGTATAGTGGCACCACCAAAAATTAGGGGATGATAATGTCTATAATATTTTATTGTAAGGCATAAATATTAGGTGTTTAAACTAGGGCGATTTAGTACTTCGATAATATGTAAATTTTCTTTTGTGCCTTGTGTATATTATAATTTTAGTAGTATATTATAATTCTTAAAATTAAGGTAGGTATTTAAAAGCAACAGGTAAATATTTAGCGTTCGAAAAGCCAAAGTACATAATCTTTCAATGCGAATTTTACAAATTTGCTCAATCGCTGTAGCTTAATAATTACCTAGGTATGAAGTTAGACGGAATTTGAAATTGAAGTACCTACGTAATGAATAGTTTGCAAACAAGTAATTAATTAAATTTTCAAATTTTATTTCAATATATTATTATATAATATATACAGTGCATGTATAGAGAAATATATGTAGTATGTTATACAATAAAATAATTAGTAATAATTCTTCTTTATTGGATACAATGTACAGATAATTGCGCAATAAATTTAGGAGGTATGTCTAGAAATATTATTATATCTGTAAAATTGCTGTAAAGTAGTAAAATCATTTTTAATTCTGTATTTTTGAAAAAAATTTTCTTCAATTTAAAATTACGGAATTCAAAACAACCATAACTATTTTAATGAGACAATTTACAGATAATATAAACAAAATTAATTATTAACTTTTTAATAAAATTATTAAATTGTCATTCTAATTAGCATAGTCTCTTGTCACGGCTGAAAAATTAACTTATTTATTTATTTAAATTTTAAAGTGCGGCTCTGTACTTTTGATAGCTCTATTGTTAGACCAGAAAACAGATGATAATTATATTAACAATAATTTTTGAAGGTATTTTTCGTAAATTAATTATTGTTAGTTGGGAAAATTGTTAGATGTGCCATTTGCTCTGAAATTTTGGTATATTTTTTTCACCGCTCCGATTTGGGATTATTTTGTGCAACGAGCCGTATCAAGTACTTTTTTTACCTGTCGCTTGTTTGCGAGGTGAGATTAGTTGTCTCTTTATGGGGATAAGATCATCTAGATATTTTTGTGGCTCAACATTAACCAAATACTTGCCTTCATTTGAATTATTCTCTCGATTACACTATCTACGAGGTAAAGTTGTTTTTTTATCAAATATATTTTCTTATAAAGAAAATCCTTTTAGGGTCCTTCCCTTGGTCAATATTAACCAAGTCTCTTTAATTAATTGAGCTGTTTGATTTTGTGGATGTGGGATTTGCTATCTTTCGCTTTGGAGTACCATTGTGGAGTACGAACCATTGTTTTTGTTTTTGAGAATATTATTGGTGCTGTTCATTAATTTCAAGCTCTCCTATCACCCTGCATTATTTAGAAACTTTAGTTGGAAGAAAATGATTACTTCACATTCGGCAATCAACACCGAAGTCTGTAATTAAGATAAGTGTTTTGTCCTGTCTTTATATTATTTGTTATAAATTGCGTGAATATTGCGCTATAATTTTGATTGCAAGTTAATTTATTGTTGTTCAATTGTTTATGCTTTATGCGTACATATAATATTTTACCATCATATTTTAACTCTAAATATAGCTTATACGTGGGGAAATCTTGCTTTTGCAAGGAACGCATCCGCGAATATATTTTACCTTTTTTTACTCGAATCAAACTTTAGTGTCACTGTTGTAATTTTACAATAGTCATTTGTTCACAGTTCAAGTGTATCTCTTGTGCAATTTTTTTTATTTTATATCGGGTGACTTCTTTTCTAAACGCTACTCTTCGTGATTTGGGTAGTAGAGTATTTTTGGCGAGTAACGTTTTATAATCACGTGGCGCCTCGGAGAAATTCAGTTACCTTTCCTTAGTTATTTTTGCTTGAAAAGTGGTCGCCAATTAAGTTTTTCTTTCTTGCTTCAATTAAGCTAGCCATACAAGCATATGCCAATACCTTGAGGTTTGGAAAATTACCATCCATCCCATTGATACCACCTTTTACCTTGGCACTCTATTGAAGCACTATAAAAATTTTGTGATCATTAAAAATTTATAGAAATTATATATATTATTAACCTTTGAAATTAATATTTGATTCAAATTTTTTTAAATTATAAGGTTAAATGAACAATAAAACGAAAATAAATTAAAAATTATTAAACGTCTGATGACAGCAGTAACCATTGCTGAAAGCTCACAAATAATGCTTCGTTTTATTGTTCATTTAACCTTATAATTTAAAAAAATTTGAATCAAATATTAATTTCAAAGGTTAATAATATATATAATTTCATTAAAAATTTATAAATAATAACTTATTTAATACTTGTTTACGCAATATACTTAAAATACAATAAATTTACGTAGTTGACATGCATATTTAATTAATCCTGCTAATAATCATGATTTAAATACTAAATTAATCAATAGCTGTTGTCCTTGATATCAAGTGCGAACTACTGTTGGTTAAGATAATAATATTTTACTCTATTGTTACTGCCCAAATAATTTAATAAAAAAATTTTAATTAATTAATATTTTATAATTGACTATCAAATATATTTTAAAATTATTTTAAAAATTAGAAGTTTTTAATTAAAATTTATCAAAACGCCTGCGACTTTTTAATTTTTTAGAAAACAACTTATCTATAAAGAAGTACGTTTGCAAGCCCAGTGCTGAATTTACGAATTTTCTCCGTTTTCTCCTATGTCTCGATTTGTTCTTCCAACATTTAAACTTTTAGACTCTCCAAATCTCTCTTCACCGCTTACGGACTTTAGCTTACTTATTCTTCTTGTTTCTATTGGTAGTCTTCTCAATAGAATCTTAGGCATTCTTTCACTTAGTAATTTTTTTATCTTTTATCTCCCTTTTTGTGGATAGGGTACTATATACCATATCTAAAAATCATTTAATCACCTTTGCAGTTGTTTTGTTTTCTCCTGGTAACTTGTTGGTAGAAACTTCTCAGTTCTTTATTGTTAAAGTGATCTTCGGTAGGTTTATATCTTCATCTTGTTGTTCTCTCATTTTATGTCTGTTCAGTTCTTTTATTTGTTTCCCTAGATGGGCGTAATTTTTCTGTGTGCCTCATTATTAGTACAGCACTTTTCGCCTTGCATTATTTTTACGTTGTGCTAGTTGTTTATATTTTTTATCAAATTATTATTTTTCCTCTCCTAAGGTGCTAGCAAGACCTTTAAGATATAAATGCTACGATATCCTCTTGAAAATAGAGGAATAGGAAGACGTCGTAGAAAGTTCAAAAGATTTATGGTTAGATAGATAGAAATTACAAATTGCATTTGATGTTATCAATTTTAACCTACACAAAATTTACTCAAATTTTTACAAGTTTTAAAAGTAACTTTGTAACGTAATTTTAAAATGGCTAGTTATAGAAAATTGGGAAAAACTCTGATCACAAAAGCTTATACGAAGAATGAAATGGCACTACTGGTATTCCTTGGGAAGTATCGGAAACTTCAGATTTTGAAATAGCGCAGAGGCTCTAAAATGGTATCGTTGTAAAGGTTTTCCAAAAATAAGCAACTTTAAAAAGAAAAAAAATTGTATTACCCCCACCCTTTTTGAAAAATTAAATTCAAGTTAAATTCTAGAAAATTAAATAAAAAGTTAGTCAATATTAGTATTCAAACTGCCTTCTGTTTAATTCTGAACACTTTTAAGCTTTTAGTAACACTATCAGTGGCTCTAAGTACATATTATGTATTTGAATAAAATGCAGGATGCGGGTGGTCTACCTCGCCCTGCATTAATAATAATTATTTATACCACATACTAATAGCTTCATGAGAAAGTAAAACATTTATAATTTAACTTTGAAATTATGAAAATCCTCTACTATTATTTTATCTTATCACATTTCAAAGCACTTTATGTAATTTATATTTCTCATCTAAAAAACCTTTGAAATCTTATGAAAAACATCTTATTAATTACTTATATACTAAGTACATAATATAGTTTATGTTTAGATAACATAAATTAAGATAGCCGAATTTATAATTTGTAAAGTTACGGAAGCTTTAAATAAGATTATAAATAAATTTTAAAATACCATTGAGGTTGTTTATTTTAAAGCTCTTCAGTATTCCCTTCTTGTCGTGGCGATGTACATATTTATATTCATCCAGATTATACCTACCTATATTATAATTATCAATATCCTGACTTACTCTCTCATCAATGCCTACTTCAATCTCATTTCCAAACATGAAATTCAAAATGTATATTCTTCTTATGACGAATGCATCGTATAAAAAGTGCTTTTGAGAAATTTGATCTCTAAGAAAGGGGGGCTTAAAATGTGTTTTTGTGTGTATTATAAATGAGCAAATTTTCATTCAGGGGCAAAATATAAAAGCTTTCGTATCTCTAACTAAAAGTTAGAACATCTTTTCTTAGCATAGTATACATAGATGTTTTTATGTAGGGTAGACCGGTGTCAATTGTAACTGATGTCGATTGGGGTAGATTGGGTAATTGTAGCTCCATCTTACATAAAAATTTAAAATTGTGTTAAAGGAGTTATAACAAATAGTGGCCTATATTACTGCTTATTGTTTTTCTTATAATTGCTTGTGACTACAGTTTGTATTAAAATAAATAATTATATATTAATAAAAAAATATAATTTAAATGGTAAACGTTACATTGTTTACAACTGTCAAATACAAGTCAAATATTTAACTGTCAGGTCGTTGCGACGTTGTAAAATTTCCATAAAAACGTTCGGGATGACGCGTCTGACGTCAGAGGCGTAATCGGCTGACCGATTGATTTTTGAATTTCAAATTTGATTTTCTCGGCGCAGACCGCATTTCAAAAATTTTTATTTCGGTTCTAAATTTCATTTGATATTATTTAATTATAAGATATTATATAATTAATAGGAGTTATCACTATAAATTCGATACCATGCAACATCTCTATTGATACCGGTCCATCTTACCTTACAAATATATGTATATAATTTTTCTCCAATTCTCTGATTTGAAGTTTTAGCAAATTTAAAGTTGACGGAGTATAAGGATTTACAGCCCATAATCTTCATTTAGTTAACTTTGAAGCTTACTTAACTTTGAACATTTTAATAATTTTTCCTATACATTCCTATAAAATTCAAATTTTTTATTAATTTACCAAGGAATTACTTAAATATTTAACGTTTATTAACAAATATTTAGACGAAACCTTGCACAAATAATTCATTGGTTAAATTGTAATATACCAATAACGTTTTACAAAATATGCATACCTACTACTTACCACAATAGAGAATTTTACAAATTAAAATTTATTTTACATCTTAATAAACCTCAAATATTGTAAAATCCCCGTATCAAGCAATTGTCGGTAATGTAAATTTACCTTTAATAACGATAGATTATTAAAAAATTATTTTGAGGTTTACGCCGATACATATAGTAATAGGTACTTGGTATACCTGTAAGTACTACTTTTAGCAAACCGCTTATAAGCATGCACGTTTCAAATCGCTTTCCAAAAATGTATTGGTGTATTTAACAGGTTTTCATTATAATATTCACTGTTTGTAATAATATTTTTCAATGTTTTTAATTCGATATTTTTAAACTTCAGTAAGTGTTTTTTGTATTAATATTTAGATATTATGCATATGTATGAACCTATCCAATTAATAAATTATATTAAATGTTTATTATTACTTGTTGAAAATATATGTTAAATAAAATATTTTAATAAATTATATTAAATAATTGAATGGCTTTTAAATTTTAAAAATGCCAAGAGGTGAAAAGTCCAATAGAATGAGGAAACAATACCATGTTTCTCAATTATAACTTTTATAAGTTTCTTCTCAAAAAATAACTAATATAATTTATAAAATTATTTATAGTCGTAAAATGCAGGATTCGCTATTCATACTGAATTGCGAAACATTTATCTACAATATAAAGTAGGGGTATTATAAAGGAATTATTTAATTTATAGAATCATGTTCCTAAATCAAATAAACTTAATATTAAAAAGTTCTTGATATTGTATTATAAAGACTCTTTACCTTTGTTTTAGGTAGTTGCTTAAATATTTGATCTTTATACAAGGCAAAAGTATACTGCGTATAGTATTATAATAATAATAGAAGTAATATGCAAATAATATTCAAGAGCGAAACTTGAAAATCATAAACGTTGATAGTAATCGTGCCTTATTCAGCAATTTCCGCTTTTAAAACAAGCATAGGAACTTTATGTAAACTTCTAAATAAGTTTCAAAATTTGTAATCCTGTTGAACCGTTATTTTGGGTTCTAAAAACTTAAAACTACACCCATGTAAAATATATACATACATTATATATCTGCACCTATACAAATGCAAAGTAAATTTATTTTGAGGTTCAAAGGAAAGTATAAGATTGTGAATTTAAAATTTACCAATTTTAAAGCCAAGCACTAAGCTTGTTGCTGAATTCGTGGTCTAGATAGACTATAGAAGTTTACTACTAGACAAACATGTTCGTGCGCCAGTTAAAATCTCAAAATAAAATTTATTGAAGTAAATGGGTGATTTAAAAAATTTGTTTAAAATTTAGGATTTTTAAAAATTGCATAATGGAAACCAAAAATCTTAAACATAAAATTTAATTAAAATGACAGATATGTATAGTATGTAGTTATTTTTTCTATTAATGGTAGAAACTAGTGGCATGAAGTACCAGTGCTCATTAAAAAAAAAGAAAATTTTTTGAATCAGCAGTTCAACTAACAAAAATTATTTTTAAGTGAAAGTGATTTTTAACACACGAATGCAGAACAAAACCTTTTCTACTCATAACATAAATGATACCTATATTCTTACTCATATTATGTACATATAGTTATAATAATATGTATATCCTTGTTACTCATGGTGTTTAATAATGAGCTTATCTTTAAGTGCCAAATTCAACCTTCTTTGTTGAATAATTAGGTACCTACCTACTTAATATTTTATCAAACCCCGTTTAAATTTCTAAACAAAATTTCCTAATTTTTCAAATCAAGGATATAGGTATTATATTGTGTTAAGGATGACAGTGATTTGGGTTACCTTGTCATACGCTTCAATGTATTGAGAAATATTTTCATTAAATATTCAAATATAACGACTCAAATTAAATATAATTTTTAAATTAAATAAAAATTAAAATAATAAATTGATAAATATATTTGTTATTAAAAAAACAATCTTACTGTTAAAATTCGACTCGAATGTCTGCAGACGTATTTCATACATGTAGTGGGTATATAGTATACACTACCTTCGGAAAGTTTAGAAGCAAGCATTAATTAATTGAAATTTTTGATTAATAATACTTAATTTTTTTTTATTGAATAATTTTGATTGGCACTATAAATACATAGTATTTAAATATCTTTAGTGATATTTTAACTTAAAAATAACATTTCATTTAAAGAAGTCTGTTTACTGCAGACCTGCCGGAGTCTGAAAATACTGTGTCCGCCACGTTTGCGGACGATACGGCAATAATGGCATCAGATTATGATCCAAACCTTGCATCACAAAAATTGCAAGTTCACCTCAAGAAAATAGAAGATTGGCTGAAGAAATGGCGGATAAGAGCCAATACTACAAAGTCCGTGCACACCACGTTCACCCTCAGGAGAGGAACCTGCCCAAGCGTAGTACTTTACGATAATATCCTCCCAGCGCAAGACACAATAAAATATTTAGGCTTCCATCTGGATCGGCGATTAACCTGGGCCAAACACATCTGGACAAAGCGCCTCCAGTTGGGACTCACCCATCGCAGAATGTATTGGCTTATGGGTCGAAACTCGCCTCTATCTATCGACAACAAACTATTATTGTACAAAGCAATCCTGAAACCTATATGGACATACGGTGTCCAGTTGTGGGGCTCAGCAAGCGATTCCAACATTGCGAAGATACAACGATTCCAATCAAAGGTATTGCGTGGTATCTGTAATGCACCCTGGTACATTCCTAATAACGTCATCAGTACAGATTTGCAAATCAATAGTGTTAAGGAAGTCATTATTTCCACAAGCCAAAAATATCAGGTGCGACTAGAAGATCATCCCAACGCATTAGTAAGTGATCTACTCGCAGGACTACAGGTGAGAAGACTTAAGCGGTATGATCCGATGGACTTGTCCCAATGCAGATGAACAGATAAAATTAACAACTGATCCATTGTAAAATGCAATGGCTGTAGATAAAGGAGGCCTACCAATGGGCATGCTCTCCACTATGTCAATTTTGTCATGTAAATTAATTATTTATTGTCAAATAATATTGCTTATTGTCCCCGGACAGATTGTAATGTATAAATGAAGTCAATAAAAAAAAAAAAAAAAAAATTTAAAGAAATTTTACAAAATCACATTTTATTACATAACGGTATTCTTCGCCTGCATTTTAAGTTCCGGTCAAATACAATGAAATTTTAAACAAATGTATTTTTATTGCTTTTCTTTATTGCTATTCAACATCGACAACTTCTGAAAAATAATTCATTTGTTTAGTTTGCATCTAGAAGTCTTCATTTTTGGTTGCTTTTACTTAATTTGAATAATTATGAATTTTTTTTAAAATGGTAAAAACAATCAAATATCCATTAAAAAACGTACTGCTATTTGTGCATTATAAGACGAGGAGTTAACAAAACGTAAAATTGCAAGAAAATTATAAGTATCTTGCAAGGGGGTGATTACACCATAGCGCGTAAAAGAAAAACCGGGCAGCTAAGTGATGGAAATCGCAGTGGACGACCCTGTGCAACCACTAGTGCCAAAGATAATTACATCATAACAACGTCGGAACGTGATCGGCGACTTGCCGCACCCAAAATAATCCACAGGGTGAATGAAATTTGAAATAAAAAAGTTTCAGTGACAACCGTTAAAGCACGGTTGCTGGAAGCTGGCTTAAGGGGTTGTGTAGCTGTAGTGTAACGGTAAAAAACCACTTCTAAAACCAATACATAAAAACAGACTTCCTTGGGCTCGTCAACATACAAATTGGTATGTAAAAAAGTGGATAAAGGTACTTTGGACGGACGAATCGAAATTTGAAATTTTCGGTTTAAAGTGACTTTTGTATGTTCGGCGTAAAGTCAGCGAACGAATGGCAGAGCAATGTTTACTGCCCACTGTGAAACATGGTGGGGGGTAATATCGTGGTTTGGAGGTCCTTTGCCGGAGATAAGGTAGACGATTTAGTGCAAATCAAAGGATTAATGAAAAATGAGGAATATTTGAAAATTTTACAGGAACATGCAGTTCCATCTGGACGGCGGATTGCTGGAAAAAAATTTGTGTTCCACCAAGACATCGATCCAAAGCATTCTTCCAGATTATGTAAAACCCATTTGGAAGAAAAAAACGCCGGGAAATTTTCAATCATGGTTTGGTTCTCACGATCTCCCAATCTTTTACTAATAGAGTATTTGTGGGACTAATTGCCTTAAAAAGTCAAACAACGCTAACCGCAAAATAAAGAAATGTTGTGGGAATATCTGCAAGATAAGTGGCAATAAATTACATCGGAATATTTAAATAATTTAATCGAAGAAATGCCTAGAATTTGTAACGCAGTAATACGTGCAAAAGGTGGTCATATTGACAAAAGTAATCTGTAATGCCCGGTTTCACAAACGTTTAAACTGCGATTAAATTATTTAAGCCTATAATATTTAAACCTACATTTAAGCCGAAATCGTAGTTTAAATGTTTGTGAAACCGGGCATAAGCGTTGTATAATATTAATTAAATTTTTTATGGTTTAGAATCAATAGTTGTATACCCATTTTGTTAAATTTTACTTTGAAATAATTAAATCTCTTTAAAATTATGTGTTTTATTGAAGAAAAGCTGGAAATTGTGTCTGCTTCTAAACTTTCCGACGGTAGTGTATGTTACGGTTAATGACGACAATTCGGCCATTAATGGCAATGGCTGGCCAATAACGTCCATGACCAAACAATTTAGGCAATGATAACATTTAAAATTTCATATGTTGCTTTTACATCATTGTCCGGGCAATGACGTCATTGTCCAATACAGAGTGGGCAATGATGATATTACTATTCTACAGACATAACAGAAATGGATAACATGGATCTCGATAAAATGCGAAAACGATTGAATGAACATATTAACTTAGCAATACAAGAAAAACGTGATAATAATAAATTGTATTTAGACGTTGGTGAATACAACAACCGAATTGGTGAAGTTAAAGAGTAATTACTATAAATGGAAAAGAGCGCCTAATCAAACCTGTCGCCGAAACTAATCTATCAAAAGTTTTATATTATGCAACAAGTGAAGAATTGTTTGATATTATTCATAATGCTCACCTGGCAATAGGACTTGGTTGAAGAAATAGAATAGTAACTAAAATAAGTAAACACTTTTGCTATATTATCTAAGTTTGGCAATGTAAAAAACTTATGACGTTAAAGAAAAAAGTTTCTGAGATAATAAGTTTCAAAGTTACACAAATTATTATTTAATCGACGACTTTAATAAATAAAAATAATAATTAAGATTTTTCCAGAAACGATATAAAATTTTCTTGTTTTGTTGTCAATTTTATTCTTTAGTTCGTCAATGGCAAAGTCAAGCAAAATAAGATCCAGTGATGTAAGTGATCATTCGATCGTTCCCTTACGACCAAATGTCGTGTTTTTGGGAAAATCTGAATCTCCATCATTTAGGTATAAGAAAAGTTTTTTACCTATAATGCCAGTCCAAACTATACGTTTTTGGAAACTGGTTATGAGTTTCCATTTTCCGATATGGGTTAACATATACATATTTGCTTGTTAGCTGAACGACTGTAAAAAAAGACGTTCAACGCCTCAACAAAATTCTACTTACTGTCAAAACCGTATTATTTTTCCAACACCTTCTTGATTAATTCATCATGCATATTTAAAATTTTGGGACTGATTATCTCAACTATCTGAGTATTAACCGATTATCTAAAACTGTTTTCCACATGGACCTACATAATTTTTTTACATTTTCATACTTTGAAAATTAAGCTCCATCCAAATGTGTAATTAAAACAAAGATTGTCATTTAAAAAAAAATTACCACGATGTCTTATCTCAAAAACAAAACACGATAAAAAATTTCAATGGCAGAAAAAGTGACATTTAAAAAATATAATTGACGTGTTTGGAAGTTTTCTGAGAAAATCTCTTTACCAAATTTTATTGCATTTGTCCAAACATTACGAACTCACTGATTAGTATATAATTTTTATTTTAGTTCTCACAATATTATAAAGTTAAAAACTGAAGAAAGATGAAAAATTAAAAAATTGATTTTATAGCTTTAATGCTTATTGCATAATTTAAATAGTATATTACACTACGAGGGCCGAAAGTTGAATTTTCGGCCCTGCGCGTCATGATGCCCCGAGGCGAAGCCGAGGGCATCATGACGCGCAGGACCGAGATTTCAACTTTTGGCCCGCGTAGTGTATACGATTTTTCTTCATAGCCGGTCGAAAGTACGTTATTAATTCTACTTTTTTTAACTTTAAATGTTGATAAGCATGTTTTGATGACAGCGGTTAACGATTTGTTGTAGCAACAGAATAAATAGTCCCTAGTTACGAGTATTAATACGCATGAGAAATTCTTTCCTCCCGGCGTTATAGAGGGCGCGCGTGTACTTCTCAAAGGAGTAAATGTTCAACTTTCGTCCCTGCTATTAGGGACGAAAGTACGTACTTTCGACCGAGGTATGAAGAAAAACATTAAACGATAAATGATATAAATGAAAATATGAAAGCATGTGCAGATGCAAATGGTACAATTTTAACTGTTTTGCCAGTTTGGATAAATCATAATAATATTTGTTTGATATGAATAGAAAAAATGTTTAGATTTAAATACATTCAGAATTCATAAATTTTTAGAATTCTACAAAAACCTGCCCAACAAAGCAATAAATATTTAATTTGACAATGAATTTAATGACAGTGTTACAAAAAATATGTACATTATGTGGTAATTCGATATAATCAATAGACTTGTCAAAAATTTATTAATTTGGTGTTGATTGCCATGATAAATATGCAATTTCGTCCATGGTGAACATCGGTTAGCGAAAAAATACCTACCAATAAGATTTTGATTTTGCAGAAGGTACCGCATCAATTCTTTGCATCCAAGTGTACTTATCAAATTACCGATTACAATAAATTGTTGTGGTCGTTCAGAACTTTAATATGTAAATATGAATTCTGCTAAAATTTGTACTTATAAACTTTTATTGTTATGAAAGTTGTTGCAAGAAAATTAATGGTTTAAATAATTATCTTTTTTGGGGGATTTAAGAAAGCATAATTAATGCGTTTCACTATTCCGAAACTGAAATGATAGAGAAACAAAAGAAACAAAATGAAATCCCAACGCTGGTAGATTTACTTTCAGCAGTATATTTACAATACAATCTCTTTTTAAGACAATATTAAATTTAGTACTCTCCACTGTCTTTATCTCTTAACTTTTTCAACTTTATAGATATATACATATATATACGCTTAGTTTTAATTGCCACTAAAATTTTTATAAGTAGGTATAGAATAAAATTTTAAGTAGATAGTATTCTACGACTATAATAAATTTCTATAATAAAAGAAACGAAATTTTATTTTTGATAATATGTTGAATAAAATTACAGTCGGTCGCAGTCGTTTTTACCTATTTCCACTTCGCAGAAAATTAATTGTTATTTCGGAGCAACTATTGAAAATTATAGCGTATTAAATTATGCTTATTTGCTTTCCGAATAATTTGGTAATACACATTTACTTGGATTCGTGCCAAATTCAAATTTTGTAAATTTATTGTAGTTGCGTTCAAAACAATATTAAATAAATTGATAAACATCGGGTACCGTTAAATTTAATTTTTAGCAACAATAAATTATAGATTAAGGAAATTCTTTAACTATTAAATAAACAGAAGTTCAGTAAACAATCGCATTATGAAGTAACAACAAAAAAATTCAATTTCAACAAAGAATAAAAACATAAAAATTATTATTTCTAGAGATAACTGGGTGACCGGTATGTTAAATCGATAAGATGCTGAAATAAAAAATAAAAAAAAATTAATAGGTATCAACGATGGAAATTAGAATTATTTGCCAACTTTTGTTCTAAATTTTTTTTATGTAAAGCTCGCCTCACACAACGCTTGTTTTGCTGATGGATTGCTTGCTGCCCGCTCTGATGGGATCGGAGCTGCCGCCGTGATCTAAAATGACGTCACATGCTGGCTCGCTTGCTTGTTTCGTGATGGATTTTGTGATAGAACATGTCCTATTTTGCTTGCTGGTTACCGTGATGGTTTTAAGTGCTAACCAATGTCAAAGTCGCGTTGTCTTCGTAAATACGAGCGCTATCGGACTACGACGATGTCGATGCTACGACAGTTGATCATCTGTTGTCAAGTGACTAGCGTGTTTGTGCATTATAATTATTTGTGCTTATTTAAAATCTTGCAGTAATTTGTATTTTAAACTTTTTACTTTGTTGAACGTCCAGAACAAAGAAGTAAAGCTGGAATTTATGAATAATATTACACAAATGGAAATAAAAGCCAAGACAACGGACTTAAAAAAGTTTAACTTCGTTAATATTAAAGTGAAGACGGTCACTGGCCTAGTAGTTAGAGCGATCGACTACTAATGCTAAGGCACCCTGGTTCGAACCCGGGAGGAGTGTACAAAGGAAAGTTTTTTTTCTGACTCTCTTTCTATCTATGACCGTCCCCGTGCTTCAGAAGGCACGTATGTTATTAACAATAATATAGGGTAACAGGTACATCTGAAGCCAGTTTAGCAAACTACTTCAGATGCAAAACAAATAATCTGCTCAAAGTACCAGCAGTAGCTTCGGGTCTTTGTCGAGGTTACTGTTGCATATTACAGGACCCGGTCCTAATTTAAGAAAAAGAAGAAGAATATTAAAGTGAATGGTTATGTTATTTTTTCTTTTTATGTGACTTTAATATAATCCACCCTAACAAACGGATTTGTTAGTTTCTAAGCAGAAACAGCAAAATTCCGCCTAGGAATGTGAAAGCTATTAATAATAATAATATAAATATTAAACAATAAAGGCTCTACTGTAAATAGTAATAAATTAATTATGTTTGTAAAAATGTATTTTATATTTTTTCTAAATACTAGTTTTTTACTACCTGGAAAATATTATTTTATTACATTTAATCATCATACAAAAATAAAATTACAATAATTCATAAAACTACCGATTACCTGTTTCGATAGCAATTTTCACGTCGTAATAACCACAGACGATTCCACAATCGTGTGAATCTGTTAAACTGAAAAATCATACCAAAACTTCGGCCTAGCTCTCCGAAGAGCAATTTAGGTGTGGGTTAGGCGGTCGGTGCTGAATAATCGACCTCTCAAACAATAGACAAAAATAAAGGCGCCACACACTTTTTTATTGCCTGAGAGATGTAAAGCTAAAAGTGTAAAAAGTAAAGTTCAATAAAACACAACACCCAGTAAATTGCATTTAATTCAGGAAAGAAAACAAAGTAAGTAATTGGATCAACAGGCACAGTACGTAGGTACGATACAGCAATAATAAAAATAAAAAAGCCGGACGCAGTCGAAAAAAAAACAACTCATCCAGATCTGATGTGGTTTTCCAACTTGTAATACAATTGGGGATGGTCCCCAAGTCCAACAAACAAAAATAAATTGTTAGGTTGGTTTCGATGAGTTTGAACTTGATACAAATAACCAATAATGGTGGCAACGACTTGTTCTGCCCAAAAAGTACTTAATAAAATTCTCACCCTTATCGATTGAGTATCGGAGCCGCCACTAGGAATTTTCAATCGAATTTGAGTCGGCACAGTAGTGACATGCACGATGAATGCCGCTGGCTATCGCAAAGTTCTTGAGTTTTTGATTTTTGAGACTTATAGGTTTTATCACTAAATAATAATTTATCGTTGCTTGTCGTCCAGGTGTGATTATGACTTCGTGATAGGAAATTGCTAAGACGCTTGATGGTGTAAATTATTAAAAACTTGAACAAAACGGCTAATGAACTAACCGTGCAATTAAATTTATTTGTATGTCAATGCTGAGACTAAATCTTTTTAATATACTTGTAATTTAATAATATTTTTTGTATTTACAATTTTTATTGTAGAAGTTCTACAAGTTAGTTATTTGAAACCTTCCACTCGATTCAGCATGATTCCACATAATCCAATGTGATGATAATATAACTTTTACTTGTTGTGTTTCAGTCCGCCCCCCTTGCTATTGATACTTTCATTGTTATTGTCCAAGTAAAAAAGATTGAAGAAATAAAATTAGAAAGGTGAATATCATCAGTTAAAACAGAAAATTTAAAATTAGAGACTCGGAAGATTCATATTGCTTGAAATACAAGAAAAGATTACAAAATTTGATTTACGAATAGCAGCAAGTTTGCTTCGGGTCATGAACAGAAATAAACATGTTACAAAGCAGCTTATTGGAGTAATTGAACTTTATGATCTTAATTAAATTGAAATTGAAAACGACAAACTTTCTTACCTTGGCGTAAAACACAATTACTACATAGTTTTAGCTATATAACTTTTGTACTTAAAAAATAAATTTATGTTATGTAATATTTATGTTAAAGTGAATTTATTTAGTCTTTTCTACCTACACTTTGTTCATTATTTTCGTAATTTATGTGAAAACGGTTAGTTTCCCAAAAATTATTAGACTAACGTTGTAGCCGTTAAATTTCCTATCCGGTTTGGGCCGTTAGTTTTTTCTAAGACGTTTCGTTTAAAAGATACGAGGTTGGCAAGAAAAGTAAAAAATAAAACTTGAAATTTTTGACATTTTGTCCTTTAATTTAATTCATAACTCGAAATCTGTTGATTCTAGGCGATAAGGGTTATAACATAATTTGTAGATATTCAAATGCTCTATTGAAAAGCTCTAATCCATTAAACCCAAAAATCAAAATATCGGTGCAATGGCCGCTTGAAATCATAAATTGAAAAAATTGCTTTAAAGTGAGGTACCCCCCAAGGGTTTGGACTTGGACAAAAATTTTATTTAAAAATATGTCTTAGAAAAGTGTCCTCTATCACCACCTAAAAGGTTCTCCACGGTCACGGGGACACCCTGTATGTATAATGTGAGAACCGTTTCTATATAGAAAAAGTGTATGTATGTACTATATATTATATTGCGTTGCAAGACCGAACAAAATACTCATACTTACAATAGCTATTTTCGTGACTAGTACTTAAATAGGCCACATTTCCATTCGAGGTTGATTTTGCTGACGAGCCTCCGGGCTCGTCAGCAAAATCAACCTCAAATGGAAACAAGCCTATTGAAGTACGTGTTGAACAATATTTTTGCAAATCTGCAATTCGGTAAATAAAGAATATTTTAACAAAGTTGCTCAATCTGGACAATGCTGAAATGAAAATAACTCGCACTAGTGCCGAAAAGTGAAGGTGAAGTCATCTCGCGAAAGATAAGATTACGACAAAAGATCAAATAACATGAGTAATCTGTTACGTGCAGAAAACAAGCCGCTTTCAATGCCATGTAATGTGTATGAAATGATAGTATTTCGCTGCAGAATTGCAAAAATAATTTTAAGTACTTAAATTAAATTGTAACTTTGGTAAGTTACATAATTATATATTTTAACAAAAAACATAACTGGGCGATGATAAATATAAAAGTAACATAACATACAATTACATTACAAAGAAACTCACCAATTAATCGCCTTTGTGGTCTCGGGTTTCATACCTTGTCCTTATATGAAAAGTTCTAACTTTAATATTAATTAATTAATTGACCACTAAGGTGTTAATCTGGATTTATATAAAGTTTCATTATTTTGCTACCAGGTTACCATAATTTTAGGTTTAAAATGCTCTATACAAAATAGTTTTAGAAAGGCATTAGAAATTGATGTCCTCTAGGGAAAATGCTATGACTGAACGGGTTAAAAGGAGTTTAATTTTAGATAAATATGTTAGGTGGTCCCACATGCAAACAGATTTGTAAATCGATTTATGTTAAAAATTCTGAAATATTGCATAACAGTATCTAATAAAATAGCTGATTCGCGATCAGTTATATCAAGTAGTGATCAAACCATTTACAATTATTGTTAAAGTCAGGGAATGTAATATACGAATTTCCCGTAAAATATCACATTACAATAATAAATATATTAAAGATTAACTCGCCCGGAATACCGGATTGTTTGACTTCCTATAAATTGTAACTCAACAAACTTAATAAATAAAGTTGTATTTTGTATTAAATTGAATCAATCACTATTTAATCACTGTAATAAAAATACATCGGACAGAGTGCTAGATAGAAAGCTTTAAGGTAGTCCAATAATAAATAATTATTAACCATAAAGAAATGATTTTATTATAGCCGTAATCCTGCGACGTGAGAAACAATAGAGATACTAACCATATTTTTCTGCTTCGGTTATTCGTCCATAACACAATGTAAACCTATCATCTGAGCGAATAAGGAAAAAAAGATCGAGATGAAGTACGAACATGTATTTTAGCTCATAATTTGTTAGATAATATTTATATTGAACCGTTTTATGACGATTGAACCTAATCAAAATAGAAAATGATTTTAATAATAATACAAATAATTATTTATTCTTTTTCGTTATGTATTATTAGGTACAGCTTTTACAATATGCAATAAGAAAGTACCTAATAAAATAAAATCGATATAAACTTTTTTTTTAAAAGTTTCTTTATACCTTCAGTAATACTTATAGTACATATCTATTTTTTTTCGTTTGCAATTAGAATTATTGCATATTATCTCTTTTTTATTTGTGGTTAATTTCTTTGACAATTTATTAATTCTTTGGAAGCGTGAGCTACTGATTGATTTTCCTGACACAAAACTGCACCTATTTAATACTGCTTTTGATTTAGAATCGACTAGGACTTTAGCTTTTCGTTGATTTGTAATTTTAACACCGATCGTAGATCTTCTTCGTTTCTTCCAAGCTTTGTTTTTCTTTATTTTCCCAATGTGATAGTAAATTTTAGTAGTTTTCTTAATTTGTCTGTTCTCCAATAATTATTAATATAGTTGCATAGATATTATATATTATATTCCCATTATTTTTTGAAGTTATTGTTTATTTAATTCAAACCTTATGAACTCGCATTACTTATGTAAATAATGATTATTTTTAATGATTATTGATAAATTTCAAAATTTTATTTGATGAACCACTTATTTGCGATAAGTTTATCTATGCTAACCAATTCTTTGTTTAGTTAGATCTACATATTTTATCATCAACTAGCTTCTTGATAGTAATAATGTTTGTATGATGGTAGATTTTACTTGAAGCACTTAAAGCTTTTCAGGTGTTGGAATGTTGTTGCTATTTCTGTCAGCAATTTCTCGGTCGAGTTTGTTGAAAATTGTATATAATACGTTCCCTTTATATTATAATATTAAAGCGTAGAGTATAAACACACTCATCTGTGTTGGTATCCACTAGGTACCTAGCTACACTAAATTACAGTAAAAGTTAATCAAATGCTTTCCAAATAATTTTTTATTAGTTAATGTAATTTACAAAAGCTCAAATAAAATAGTTTAGTCAAACAAACGGGTCAGAAGATGACATGATGGGAAGAATATCTACACATAAAACGAATATCATGTGCAAAATGAACTATCAAAACAATGAATCTTATAATAGCGAAGTAAAATTTCTGTTTCCTGTTGAAAAGTAGTACACCTGACTTCGTTACGTAAATATTATCTTACATTTAACATATCGTATGTGTAACTTTCCATGAATACATCGAGTTGCGCGGCATAAGCAACAATACGCACAATTAAACACTATTAAACCGCCAAAACAAAGTAGATAATAATTTACATATAGTATGTGATACCTAATGCTGTTATTGCTTATAAAATAGTTGATTTAATGTGGTGCGAATTTAACTGAATATATTAATACATAATTGTCATTACTTTCTATATATGGTTATATGCGATACACGTGTTAAAAGTGTCATTTTATTTTGCTATTGAAGAAGTTTGCAAAAGTATAGCAATAATTGCATAAATAATAATTTTACACGCTAACCACTTGCTTGATCGTAGCTGGTATTACACGATCGGCTAACTCGTATACATTTAAGTATTTAGTCGAAAGGCGAGGGTGGTTCAAAACCGCCGTGGATTCGTAATTAAAATTGCACTGCTCATTATGAATAAACTACCGATTACCTGTTTCTATAGCAGTTTTCACGTCGTAAAAATCACAGATGACTCCACAACCATGTGAATCTATCAGACTGAAAAAGCATTACAAAACTTCGGCCTAGCTCTCCGAAGAGCAATTTAGGTGTGGGTTAGGCGGTCGGTGCTGAATAACCAACCAGTGATGAGAGATGTAAAGCTAAAAGTGTAAAAAGTAAAGTTCAATAAAACACAGCACCCAGTAAATCGCGTTTAGTTCAGAAAACAAAACAAAGTAAGTAATTGGATCAGCAAGCACAGTACGTAAACAACCCAACCAGATCTGATGTAGTTTTCCAATTTGCAATACAATTGGGGATGGTCCCCAATTCGAGCAAACAAAATAAATTGTTAGGTTGGTTTCAATGAGTTTGAACTTGGCACAAATAACTAATAATGGTAGCAACGACTTGTTCCACCCAAAAAGTACTTAATAAAATTCTCACCCTTATCGATTGAGTATCGGAGCCGCCACTGAGAATTGCCAATCGAATTTGAGTCGGCACAGTAGTAACATGCGCGATGAATGCCGCTGGCTATCGCAAAGTTCTTGAGCTTCTGATTTTTTAGACTGATAGGTTTCATCACTAAATAATAATTTATCGTTGCCCGTCGTTCAGGTGTGATTGTGTCTTCATGACGCTCGATGGTAACAACCAAAACGTGATAGAAGTGTTTTGGAACCTGTAGATAACCTCAATTTTGATTGTCTTGTAGAGAGTGGCGTTTCACGGAAGTTATCGTTCGATGATGAGCAAACTCCAATCAATCAAAAAATATAAAATCGAGTATTGAATTTATCCCTCGTAACAAACGTAATGTGCAAAAAAATGAATACCACATTTGCTCCGATAATCGATTCACCATGCAATCTAACTTAAATCTTAATTTTAGGTCAACTTCTGGTTAAACCACGTATGTACTTTCGTAAGATAACAAGTCTCTCATCTACAGCTATAAAAGTCGCCAACATTCCAAATTAATATTAAAAATGTAAACAACATTTGAATTTTGTTCATATACAGGGCGTTTAAAATATTTTATAATTGATGGCAAATAAAATCAGTAGCTACAGAAGTCTCTAGAATTGAAACTACCCTATCTAATATAAACGAAATTAAAAACGGAGGAGCCGATCTATGTTCTGTAACTACTAATAAATTATCAGGTTACACTGTTTTGAAATAAATACAAATAACAGCAAGTAAAAGTTTTACTATAAAAAATATTATATACCTAACAATAATAATTGATCTTTTTTAGTCTCTATTGTCATGTCTAGTTTAAATTTTTTGAATTTTTAGGCAAAAGTTATCTACAGTAAAAGTTGGTTTATACAGAATACTCGGAAGAGGGTCTAACATTTCTACATAATCTAATGTTTTACATAAAAAAGTGTACAAGCAGCAACATATGTTTCAGCTACATGATATTTTTTAGACACGCGATATATTGTGAATAAAATTCCGGATAAAATAAGATTATAGTTTTATTAATTAGTACACGCTTGTCCTAGAATATAATTTTGACATGAAAATGAAAACCAAAAAGTAATTCTAGAACAGGCACAAGCTTATAAATTAAGAATTGTTAAAATTTATCTTTTATATATATTTCTTCTGTGCGTGTGTATGTGATTAAACTCCTCTAAACAGCTAAACCGATTTTAATAAAATTTTGTGTGTCATTTCAGGTAGATTCGAGAATGGTTTAGATTTACAAATACAGGAAAAATTTCACATAATTAGGGAAATTCGGTGACGCGCATGAATGGATTAACGAGATTCATATTATGTTGGTAAAACAGTTTCATTTATAAATCTAAGAGACCCCGGGCTAATGAACTAACCGTGCAATTAAATTTATTTGTATGTCAATGCTGAGACTAAATCTTTTTAATATACTTGTAATTTAATAATATTTTTTGTATTTACAATTTTTATTGTAGAAGTTCTACAAGTTAGTTATTTGAAACCTTCCACTCGATTCAGCATGATTCCACATAATCCAATGTGATGATAATATAACTTTTACTTGTTGTGTTTCAGTCCGCCCCCCTTGCTATTGATACTTTCATTGTTATTGTCCGAGTAAAAAAGATTGAAGAAATAAAATTAAAAAGGTGAATATCATCAGTTAAAACAGAAAATTTAAAATTAGAGACTCGGAAGATTCATATTGCTTGAAATACAAGAAAAGATTACAAAATTTGATTTACGAATAGCAGCAAGTTTGCTTCGGGTCATGAACAGAAATAAACATGTTACAAAGCAGCTTATTGGAGTAATTGAACTTTATGATCTTAATTAAATTGAAATTGAAAACGACAAACTTTCTTTCCTTGGCGTAAAACACAATTACTACATAGTTTTAGCTATATAACTTTTGTACTTAAAAAATAAATTTATGTTATGTAATATTTATGTTAAAGTGAATTTATTTAGTCTTTTCTACCTACACTTTGTTCATTATTTTCGTAATTTATGTGAAAACGGTTAGTTTCCCAAAAAATTATTAGACTAACGTTGTAGCCGTTAAATTTCCTATCCGGTTTGGGCCGTTAGTTTTTTCTAAGACGTTTCGTTTAAAAGATACGAGGTTGGCAAGAAAAGTAAAAAATAAAACTTGAAATTTTTGACATTTTGTCCTTTAATTTAATTCATAACTCGAAATCTGTTGATTCTAGGCGATAAGGGTTATAACATAATTTGTAGATATTCAAATGCTCTATTGAAAAGCTCTAATCCATTAAACCCAAAAATCAAAATATCGGTGCAATGGCCGCTTGAAATCATAAATTGAAAAAATTGCTTTAAAGTGAGGTACCCCCAAGGGTTTGGACTTGGACAAAAATTTTATTTAAAAATATGTCTTAGAAAAGTGTCCTCTATCACCACCTAAAAGGTTCTCCACGGTCACGGGGACACCCTGTATGTATAATGTGAGAACCGTTTCTATATAGAAAAAGTGTATGTATGTACTATATATTATATTGCGTTGCAAGACCGAACAAAATACTCATACTTACAATAGCTATTTTCGTGACTAGTACTTAAATAGGCCACATTTCCATTCGAGGTTGATTTTGCTGACGAGCCTCCGGGCTCGTCAGCAAAATCAACCTCGAATGGAAACAAGCCTATTGAAGTACGTGTTGAACAATATTTTTGCAAATCTGCAATTCGGTAAATAAAGAATATTTTAACAAAGTTGCTCAATCTGGACAATGCTGAAATGAAAATAACTCGCACTAGTGCCGAAAAGTGAAGGTGAAGTCATCTCGCGAAAGATAAGATTACGACAAAAGATCAAATAACATGAGTAATCTGTTACGTGCAGAAAACAAGCCGCTTTCAATGCCATGTAATGTGTATGAAATGATAGTATTTCGCTGCAGAATTGCAAAAATAATTTTAAGTACTTAAATTAAATTGTAACTTTGGTAAGTTACATAATTATATATTTTAACAAAAAACATAACTGGGCGATGATAAATATAAAAGTAACATAACATACAATTACATTGCAAAGAAACTCACTTAAAATATTTTTCGAATATCCACCAATTAATCGCCTTTGTGGTCTTGGGTTTCATACCTTGTCCTTATATGAAAAGTTCTAACTTTAATATTAATTAATTAATTGACCACTAAGGTGTTAATCTGGATTTATATAAAGTTTCATTATTTTGCTACCAGGTTACCATAATTTTAGGTTTAAAATGCTCTATACAAAATAGTTTTAGAAAGGCATTAGAAATTGATGTCCTCTAGGGAAAATGCTATGACTGAACGGGTTAAAAGGAGTTTAATTTTAGATAAATATGTTAGGTGGTCCCACATGCAAACAGATTTGTAAATCGATTTATGTTAAAAATTCTGAAATATTGCATAACAGTATCTAATAAAATAGCTGATCTGCGATCAGTTATATCAAGTAGTGATCAAACCATTTACAATTATTGTTAAAGTCAGGGAATGTAATATACGAACTTCCGTAAAATATCACATTACAATAATAAATATATTAAAGATTAACTCGCCCGGAATACCGGATTGTTTGACTTCCTATAAATTGTAACTCAACAAACTTAATAAATAAAGTTGTATTTTGTATTAAATTGAATCAATCACTATTTAATCACTGTAATAAAAATACATCGGACAGAGTGCTAGATAGAAAGCTTTAAGGTAGTCCAATAATAAATAATTATTAACCATAAAGAAATGATTTTATTATAGCCGTAATCCTGCGACGTGAGAAACAATAAAGATACTAACCATATTTTTCTGCTTCGGTTATTCGTCCATAACACAATGTAAACCTATCATCTGAGCGAATAAGGAAAAAAGATCGAGATATTATTAGGTACAGCTTTTACAATATGCAATAAGAAAGTACCTAATAAAATAAAATCGATATTAAACTTTTTTTTGAAAAGTTCCTTCGTACCTTCAGTAATACCTATACATACTATGTATCTATTTTTCTTCGTATGCAAATAGAAATAATGCATATTTTCCTTTTCTATTTGTGGTTAATTTCTTTAACAATTTATTAATTGTTTGGAAGCGTGAGCTACTGTTTGATTTTTCTGAAACAAAACTGCACCTAACGCTGCTTTTGATCTAGAATCGACTGGCAATTTTAGCTTTTCGTTGACTTGTAATTTTAACACCGATCGTAGATTTTTTTCATTTCTTCCAAGCTTTGTTTTTATCCATTTTCCCAATGTGATAGTAAATTTTAGCAGTTTTCTTAATTTGTCCGTTCTGCAATAATTATTAATAGAGTTGGATAGACATTATGTAAACTTTCACATTATTTTTTGTAGTTATTGTTTATTCAATTCAAACCTTTTGAACTCGCATTACTTATGTAAATAATGATTACTTTTAATGATTATTGATAAATTTCAAAATTTTATTTGATAAACCACTTATTTGCGATAAGTTTATCTATGCTAACCAATTCTTTGTTTAGTTAGATCTACTACATATTTTTATCAACTAGCTTCTTGATAGTAATAATGTTTGTATGATGTGTAGATTTTACTTGAAGCACTTAAAGCTTTTCAGGTGTTGGAATGTTGTTGCTATTTCTGTCAGCAATTTCTCGGTCGAGTTTGTTGAAAATTGTATATAATACGTTCCCTTTATATTATAATATTAAAGCGTAGAGTATAAACACACTCATCTGTGTTGGTATCCACTAGGTACCTAGCTACACTAAATTACAGTAAAAGTTAATCAAATGCTTTCCAAATAATTTTTTATTGGTTAATGTAATTTACAAAAGCTTAAATAAAATAGTTTAGTTAAACACACGGGTCAGAAAATAACATGATGGGAAGAATATCTACACATAAAACGAATATCATGTGCAAAATGAACTATCAAAACAATGAATCTTATAATAGCGAAGTAAAATTTCTGTTTCCTGTTGAAAAGTAGTACACCTGACTTCGTTACGTAAATATTATCTTACATTTAACATATCGTATGTGTAACTTTCCATGAATACATCGAGTTGCGCGGCATAAGCAACAATACGCACAATTAAACACTATTAAACCGCCAAAACAAAGTAGATAATAATTTACATATAGTATGTGATACCTAATGCTGTTATTGCTTATAAAATAGTTGATTTAATGTGGTGCGAATTTAACTGAATATATTAATACATAATTGTCATTACTTTCTATATATGGTTATGCGATACACGTGTTAAAAGTGTCATTTTATTTTGCTAATGAAGAAGTTTGCAAAAGTATAGCAATAATTGCATAAATAATAATTTTACCACGCTAGCCACTTGCTTGATCGTAGCTGGTATTACACGATCGGCTAACTCGTATACATTTAAGTATTTAGTCGAAGAGCGAGGGTGGTTCAAAAACCGCCGTGGATTCGTAATTAAAATTGCACTGCTCATTATGAAAAAAAAATGTAAAAGGGGCACCAGCTAAAGTAAATAAAACATACAAGAAAGAAAGAGTTGTTTAATTTAACAAAAGCAAAGATATTATAAAGATGTTGTGACATTTATTATCAATTCCTCATCAGAACAAACACATAATGAAAAATAATAAAACAAAGCAAGTAACATTAGGAAGTAGCTGAAGATTACAGCCCAAAATAGTATAAAAAAACAAAGGTTAAATAAGTAAGTTTACCTGATGGGTAAACTTCCCAGAGCAAAATATAACCTCACTATCTGAAGGTTAAATGATAGTTCAAGTCGACTCCTCATTACTATGAATTGTTCAACAATTGAATTTTTGTTGGAAAATCGTTGACCTTAAAGTAAAAGTCCCTTCTGAAGCACCGTTAAAACATACACCCTGCATCTTTACTGAAGTAGATCACTTACCAAGAGATTTCTAAAATGATGGATCGACTCTTTAAAATACCTTTCGTTTCGAGTTACTTTAATTTCGGAGTAAATTACGACATCGTCCCACATCGGGTCATCTCCGGCAGTTTACTAAAATTAGATAAAGAACACAAGAATGGGTTAAACATAGCTTCGGGCCAACAACGTCAACTACCAATATTGAAAAATGATTATCAACTACACAAATTTATAGTAATGGCTCGTTACAAACGCTTCGTCCAACTTTAAACGGAGTTTTAAAAAATGGAAGGAAAATTTTGTATTAGTTAATTATGTAGTAATTATGTTTTGTTTTGAATATATTTTTAAACAATTGGAGATTTGTTCAATATATTTCGATAATTTTCCAATATGCGGCATTGAAAATCAAATTATAAATAATTTTAACACATTAAGTTATCGCCGCTGATATAAGATGCAAATTCTTCAATTATTATTTAGTTTTGAAATTCAAAAAACTACTTGCTACGAATTTGGAATTTGGAAGTTGTATGTAGTTAATAGATTTTATCGTGAACATAGTTTCATCCAAGTTTATAATTTATAATATAATTTATAAATCTAATCTTTATTATAGAAGGATTTAATTCGTTCGTTTACTTTTACATCACTATGAATTATTTATAAACCCTCCAACAACATCTTGAGGTATTCATAACTAATTAACATTAAAATTACATTTTTTTGTATATTTTATTTTTGTTTAGTTAGCAGTTTCGCCTGTGGCTTCCTTAGGCTAAATATCCATAACATAAAATCAAAAAATATATAAAAAAGCATTTCTATAACATTACATCAATGAAAAAGTTCTTTCAATCAAAGAATTTGTAAGGATATTGTTGCATAAAATATTTTGAAAGAAGAGTGTTATGTTATACATGTAGAAATGTTTTTTTATATATTTGTTTTTGCTTCAAATTTTTTAAAATTATAAGGTGAAAGGAACAATAAAACGAAACATTATTTGTGAGCTTTCAGCAATGGTTACTGCTGTCATCAGACGTTTAATAATAATAGTGCAATTACATGGAAACGAATATAACGTATTGTCATTTGAGACGACTTCTTGATCCATAAAATTTGAAAGATAATCGCGGGTTAAGGAACAACCTATGTACATAAGAACTCGTTAAATAGGAAAAACTTAATTCCAATACGTTATTTGTAGCTTTTCATGAGTAGATGGCTGTAGACATTACTTAAACCTTCGATGACGTTTTTCTGTTCATCGCATTTTTTTCTTTCTTGATGCAAATCATTTTGTGAAGAAGTCGATCTTTATAATTGGTAAGTCATTTCAAAATATACTTTAGCAGTTTCCGATAGTAAATTCCAGTTTTAAACTTTTTTTTTGTATCTAGTAACTTATAAATATTATTCATTGTTACCGTTATCCGTGAACACACTGTATATAAAAAAAGGACTTACTCGCTAATTTATGGTAATTAATAATTAGAAAAAAATATTAATAATTTATTGAGCTTTACTTTTGTTGCTTTTTTTAACAATAAATCGCCAAAGCAAATAACCACTTTCCGAAAGGTTAAAAAGTTAACTATAAAATATCTTATTACCCAATTTATTGAAAAAACAATTTTTAATTTTCCTATTAAGCTATATTCGTTAGGACGAGGATAGCGTAATATACAAATTTTTATTATTAACCCAAAATCTACCATTATTGACGATTTATGAGCATTAAATTTTGTGAAATTATTGAGTTAAGTCAATAAGAATAGCTCGCAATAACTATTACTTGTAGTGTCACTTTTTAAATAACTCAAGACATTTAATGTAATGCGTAATGATTGAATTGAAAAAATTGCATATATGCCACGGTTGAGATTGCGATTATGGCCAAGCGCCTTGTATCTCGAAGTGCAAAGCCCTTGGCTATAATAGTAGTGCGTTCTCTTTCATTGCTTTCGTATGAAAGCTTTCCTAGTCTTCTCCGGATTGATGTATTATAATAATAATACTATCGCTATTAATAATAATAAAAATATCCGCATGGGCCATTTTTAATTTAACAAATATAACAAATTAATTTTCACAAATTATGTAAGTACTGGGTATGTGGGTATCGTGCTAATAAGAAATAGAAAAACTTATAGATACATATTTTGTTTTCATTTGACTGAAAATGTCATACATACCTATTATGTATGTATAATATGGTTTTGTATCTGTACATCCAATTTATATTTACCGTTTTTCCTATAATACAATAAACATTATTATTATTTATTCCTATTATTATTATTATTATATTATTTTTTTATGTGAGAGGAAATATTCGTATCCAACAAGCAGATCCTACACGATATTACATCCTTTTCTTTATAAAACCCACCCTTTATGAAAATTAATGTACATATATACCGAGTACAAAGTTATAAAGTAATTTGATTTTTTGCTTTTTGGTTTTAATATTGTAAAACTTGCATGCATTTTTATAAATACAAACCAACTTTTTTTGTATTTAAATAAGCACCAAAAAGTAAGATTACTTTTTAAGGACTAAAATGTTAAACTTATATTTCAATACAAGTTAGAAACTAATGAGTAATAGTAAATCAAGAAATAAATATGAATTTTTATTTGCTAACTAGTACATCAAACAACGCACGAAGTACGTATAATTTGAAATGCTTATGAGCATTATTTATTTCAATTGCATATAAACTGTACTGGTAGAGAGCGATCAAGAGTGCAATTTACGGGAAATGACAAGAGCACTTTTAACCCCACGATCGATTTACGAGCCATCAGTGTACTATTTACAACGAGTTTTCATATTTTGTTGACCGTATTGATAATGCGAAAATTATGTTCTTCTTCCTAAATTTAGAATTAACAAAGTTGCTTGTTTTATTATCACTTTCGACGATTCATTTACTATAACATAATATTTAAATCGAGAAAAGACCATAAGTTTTTATTTACGTTCAGAATTGCTCTGTTTCAGAAGATATAATATGCATGTATATATTTCTTTCAAGAAGTACAATCAGTAATTTTTACAATTTTTTAGGCTGCCGGAATGGTAACATTCGTTCTAACATCCCAACATGCCATTTGTTATAATTACTAAACCAAAAACAAGGAATGGGTTCCCTCCGCAGGTTTTATCTTGCAATTTATCGCTCTACGCTCTCCTATTTCCCACATCCTACAAATCCGACGAGGCACAATTTAGATCTTTTTATCCTGGATAATGTAATATAATGTTGTTTGCTAAATCTTATATCTAGCTAAAACAACAATTTTGCTTCACGTTATATAAAATAGATACATGAAAACTTAACTCTCATAAAGTTTTTTATAATTTTATACACATTATCTATACTAAAAAACAAAATAAAACTTGTTAACAACACATTTTTATACATTTTATAACAATATTATTAAGCTATTTCTCAGTTCAGTACCTACTAATTTTAAGTACAAGTGTAATGCGCAGACAATTATCTCAACTAATTATTTTGTTGCAGGTCTTGTACCGTTTTAGCAGGATTTGCCATTGGCGTTGTGGTGCTAGCGTTTATATTCACATTATTAGGATATTGCAACAGCGACAACAAGCCTCTTGTTGCATGCGGATTATTTATTCTTGGAGGTAAAGCACAATTTTTATATTTTATGTAAACCTATTTTAATAAGTATCTATGTATTTCCATATTATGCTTTTTTAAATAAAGGGTCTACCAATCAGGGTTTGTTTTAAATTTTAAAAGAAACACATATTTTGTATGAAAATTTTCTAATTCTCTACTGAAATATGTTGTAGGGCTTGAACATTTATGAATGGAAAACAATATCCGGTAAATGTCCTCCACGACTACGTTTGCAGACGTCGATTCTTTTAACAAAATTTTCGAATACATTTTGCATAATTGCGAACTTATTTCTCGGATGACGGCTTCGATATTTGTTTTTAGTTTTTAGTGCTTACGTTTACTACTGAACCGGTGGACTCAAATTTTCGCACTAAATTCGCAATTGTAGTCTCAGATGGACGATCGTTACAAATAAAAATATCGCGAATTTTGCGAAATGTAGTCTTCACGGATCGACCATTTTCATAATGGATTTGAATTATCTTAACACGATTTTCGAGCGAAATCAAAGGCATTATATTAAATGTTGACCTTTTATTATACATATGATAAAAAACTGAATAACAGAACTGCCTACTTGACCTATTTCAACCAAATTTAAAAACAAACCCCTGATTGGTAGACCCTTTACCTTACTTCTGTTCAATGAATAATTTTATATTATGTACGTGTTCAAATTATAAATTTCATATTTTAATCAAAATAATCATAGATATTCTGAAATATTAATATAAACTTTTTAAATTCAAAGTGTACAAAATAGTGTACAAATATAATAAGCCGTAGGGGAGAGAATAAAATGTTGGTTCTTAAAACATTATTTACTCGAATTTAATAAAACGATTTTGAACAAAAACTTTTAGAACATCATTACTAACTACCTGCGAAATGGGAAAACCATCTCAATTTCTACCAGTGTAACTTTTTAACGACTAAAGACTAAAAATACTTTTTAATTTTCAATGTTGACCATAGATGTTCAACACTTACAATTACACCAACAAAATATATTGGTATTAATGAAATTTGTTTTACAGATTTTTGGTAAAAAAATATTAATTTAATTATTCATTCGTTATTTGTCGACATTTTAAACATGTTATTTGTTGTGCCATCAAATTTTAAGAAATTTGGGAGCAAGTAAAATGAATAAATTAAAGCTAAAATATACATAAAAATGTACAGAATAGTGCTAGGCCAGTCAGTAAAGAATCAAAATAAGGTGGTATGTTGCAAACGGTGGTGTAGAAGATTTTATTTTTAACTTGTATAAATAGGTACAAGCATGTGAAAAACAAAAATGCTAACACGGGCGACCTCGGGAGAACTTTTGGCAGCCAAAGAACTTCAAAATTTTAGGACTTTTTTTCATTTTTTGCATATAACTCCTAAACCGTGGATTCTAGCAAAACATTTAAGGTTTAACTAATTAAAGAGCGTTAAATTCTGCGTCGAATGAGTACCACAACTTAATAATTTGGTCAAGTGGTATGGTCGAAAACTACGGTCAAAAACGACGATTTTTTCTAATTTTGTCAAAAACTGAGATATACGTATACAGTACCGGTCAAAAGTTTGGAAACATAAGATGCATATACAATAACTTTAATATTTTTGATATTTTTACATATTTGATTTTATTTATATAAAAAGTTTTAAATAAATACATTAATAACTTACATTTAAAGGTAAAAAAAAATAAAATAAAAAAAATTGAAAATTTACATTAATTAATTACACTTTCTGTTCATCGAAGTAAACCTTCATTACTTTTAATAACTTACTGCACAATTCCGGGTATTCTTGAAACAATTTTTTATAATTTAACTGCGGTTAGGGCATTTCAGGACTCCTGTAGATTATTTTAAAAGATGCTGCTTTGATGTCACGGGTGTTTTCTAATTTGTCTATCGAGTTTATCCCACAGCAACTCGAAAAGGTTCAGATCAGGCAACTGTGACCGCCAAACCATGTTTTCGGGATAGATCCTTGCTCCTGATCTTCTAAATAGCCTATACATAATCAAGATGAATGTTTTGGATCGTTATCCTGCTTTATTGTGCAAGGAGAGCCAATTAGTCGCAACCCTAGTGATAATATGTGCTGTTGTAAAATTTTCAAATTATCTTCTTTACGAAAGATTCCGTGAATTTCTACTAAGTCTCCTACTCCAGAAGCACAAAACTTCCCAAATAAGCACTGACCCCCTCATGTTTTACAGTTGGAGCAATATATTTAGATATTATTTTCAGACTTCTCCTATGAATTAAAACCTTTCTTTTTTCCCAAAATGTTCAATTTAGATTAATCGACACAAAGGACCTTTTCCATTGACCCAACGTCCAATCCTTATATAATTTTGCTCATTGGAGACGCTTTTTCTAATTTTCAACTCTAGTTTGGTTTTCTAGCTACCAATATTCTTTTAATCGTACATCTTGACGCTGGATTTTCCCTTGTTTATGTACCCTTTGCGCTTATTTCAGGGGATGTTTATATTTTTTTCCGCTTGCTAGTTGTAGCGATTAAGAAATATTTTTGATTTGAAGTCACTCTTAGTCTACCACTGGGTTTTTTATCACTTAAACTGCCAGTAGCTGTAAACCTCGCAACAGAGTAGCGTACTTCTTTAAAAGATAAATTTAATATTTTTGCAATATAACGCAAAATTGTTTTTTTGTTATAAAGCCTAATAACTATATTACATTTTCTAAACTAATTTGATGTTTTTTAGTCATTATGACACAAAATTTTACTCAGTAGTAACTTGGAATAAATTTAAGAATGATTTAAATTTTGAATTCAGCTTATTTTATATATGCAATTTACGAAACGGCTGTAAAATAAATAAATTTAATGTTTTGATTGTTTGAGCCATAAAATTTCAAAAAAGTTGAAAAATAGTTTTAAGGGCTCAAATTAGTTTAAAATCGCCGATGCCGCCCGGCACGTGCTACTTAGGTATAAATCCCAACATCTGTTTATTTCTTTCTATTCAAATTTGAACACATGGGCAGGCAGTTTTTTTAAATTTTTATATTTATAACCCTAAACTAAAATTGTGTGACATTTATTTTAAATTTCAGTAGTGCATTGTAGTAAAATTCTTTATATTATAAAAAATATTGCTGTGTTTCCAAACTTTTGACCGGTACTGTACGTATATGTGAGTGCGTGTCCGGCATCGATCCGCGATTTAATTAAAATTTTGAAGTTCTTTGGCTGCCAAAAGTTCTCCGAGGTCGCCCGTGTTAGCATTTTGTTTTCACATGCTTGTACCTATTTATACAAGTTAAAAAATAAAATCTTCTACACCACCGTTTGCAACATACAATTCTTTTACTGACTGGCCTATGCTAAAATGGCAAAATAAAGTTATGAGCAAAATGAAAAAAATAATGAGCATTTACAATTATTTTATTTTTATTTACATTTTCTTTTTGTAATTTTTGTAATGACACTAAACAATTTAATAAGAAGAGTTCATGACCAATTACTGAAAGCATATGAAACTAAATTAATTTAAAATTGTTCACTTAGGATTTACGTTTTTAGTTATGATACACCGTGAGCGTGATATAAAACCTTTCTCGTTAGTTCTATAACTTCTAAGAAGATCTACAACGTCAAAATTATTCTAAAATCCAACTTACAAATCCAAACAACGCACAAAGTACGTATAATTTGAAATGCTTATGAGCATTATTTATTTCAATTGCATATAAACTGTACTGGTAGAGAGCGATCAAGAGTGCAATTTACGGGAAATGACAAGAGCACTTTTAACCCCACGATCGATTTACGAGCCATCAGTGTACTATTTACAACGAGTTTTCATATTTTGTTGACCGTATTGATAATGCGAAAATTATGTTCTTCTTCCTAAATTTAGAATTAACAAAGTTGCTTGTTTTTATTATCACTTTCGACGATTCATTTACTATAACATAATATTTAAATCGAGAAAAGACCATAAGTTTTTATTTACGTTCAGAATTGCTCTGTTTCAGAAGATATAATATGCATGTATATATTTCTTTCAAGAAGTACAATCAGTAATTTTTACAATTTTTTAGGCTGCCGGAATGGTAACATTCGTTCTAACATCCCAACATGCCATTTGTTATAATTACTAAACCAAAAACAAGGAATGGGTTCCCTCCGCAGGTTTTATCTTGCAATTTATCGCTCTACGCTCTCCTATTTCCCACATCCTACAAATCCGACGAGGCACAATTTAGATCTTTTTATCCTGGATAATGTAATATAATGTTGTTTGCTAAATCTTATATCTAGCTAAAACAACAATTTTGCTTCACGTTATATAAAATAGATACATGAAAACTTAACTCTTATAAAGTTTTTATAATTTTATACACATTATCTATACTAAAAAACAAAATAAAACTTGTTAACAACACATTTTTATACATTTTATAACAATATTATTAAGCTATTTCTCAGTTCAGTACCTACTAATTTTAAGTACAAGTGTAATGCGCAGACAATTATCTCAACTAATTATTTTGTTGCAGGTCTTGTACCGTTTTAGCAGGATTTGCCATTGGCGTTGTGGTGCTAGCGTTTATATTCACATTATTAGGATATTGCAACAGCGACAACAAGCCTCTTGTTGCATGCGGATTATTTATTCTTGGAGGTAAAGCACAATTTTTATATTTTATGTAAACCTATTTTAATAAGTATCTATATATTTCCATATTATGCTTTTTTTTAAATACCTTACTTCTGTTCAATGAATAATTTTATATTATGTACGTGTTCAAATTATAAATTTCATATTTTAATCAAAATAATCATAGATATTCTGAAATATTAATATAAACTTTTTAAATTCAAAGTGTACAAAATAGTGTACAAATATAATAAGCCGTAGGGGAGAGAATAAAATGTTGGTTCTTAAAACATTATTTACTCGAATTTAATAAAACGATTTTGAACAAAAACTTTCAGAACATCATTACTAACTACCTGCGAAATGGGAAAACCATCTCAATTTCTACCAGTGTAACTTTTAACGACTAAAGACTAAAATACTTTTTATTTTTCAATGTTGACCATAGATGTTCAACACTTACAATTACACGCAACAGAGTAGCGTACTTCTTTAAAAGATAAATTTAATATTTTGCAATATAACGCAAAATTGTTTTTTGTTATAAAGCCTAATAACTATATTACATTTTCTAAACTAATTTGATGTTTTTAGTCATTATGACACAAAATTTTACTCAGTAGTAACTTGGAATAAATTTAAGAATGATTTAAATTTTGAATTCAGCTTATTTTATATATGCAATTTACGAAACGGCTGTAAAATAAATAAATTTAATGTTTTTGATTGTTTGAGCCATAAAATTTCAAAAAAGTTGAAAAATAGTTTTAAGGGCTCAAATTAGTTTAAAATCGCCGATGCCGCCGGCACGTGCTATTAGGTATAAATCCCAACATCTGTTTATTTCTTTCTATTCAAATTTGAACACATGGGCAGGCAGTTTTTTTAAATTTTTATATTTATAACCTAAACTAAAATTGTGTGACATTTATTTTAAATTTCAGTAGTGCATTGTAGTAAAATTCTTTATATTATAAAAAATATTGCTGTGTTTCCAAACTTTTGACCGGTACTGTACGTATATGTGAGTGCGTGTCCGGCATCGATCGCGATTTAATTAAAATTTTGAAGTTCTTTGGCTGCCAAAAGTTCTCCGAGGTCGCCCGTGTTAGCATTTTGTTTTCACATGCTTGTACCTATTTATACAAGTTAAAAATAAAATCTTCTACACCACCGTTTGCAACATACAATTCTTTTACTGACTGGCCTATGCTAAAAATGGCAAAATAAAGTTATGAGCAAAATGAAAAAAATAATGAGCATTTACAATTATTTTATTTTTATTTACATTTTCTTTTTGTAATTTTTGTAATGACACTAAACAATTTAACAAGAAGAGTTCATGACCAATTACTGAAAGCATATGAAACTAAATTAATTTAAAATTGTTCACTTAGGATTTACGTTTTTAGTTATGATACACCGTGAGCGTGATATAAAACCTTTCTCGTTAGTTCTATAACTTCTAAGAAGATCTACAACGTCAAAATTATTCTAAAAACCAACTTACAAATCCAAATGCCACATGAAAAACTTCAAGCTTGACCATGTCATAAATTTCAGTCGTTCGGACACACACTCCTGTTGCAGGATGTGTCAAGTGTGCAACACGGACAACCTGCGCAAATTTTGAAGGGGGACACAATATCAACCACAACACTATTTTCGATATCATTGGCAGCCTGAAAACTCAGTTTGTTACATAACAGTTAGAACTTGCTTCAAATTTAAATCTTCTCGCCAACCCTAGGCGGCTTTTGGCGTTTTTTCTTACATCTCTTTTCATCAAACATTTTGTGGTTCACATACCATTTCCCGAGCTTCTGGTGCTTTTCTATCAAATTTATCAAAATCTTAATGTGAATTAATATCTGAACAGTTTAGTATAAGCAATTTTGTTTTACAAACATTAATTATTACGCAACGCTTACTTTTTTAATTCTTCTTTTCGTGGTTTAGCACGTGGTGGACTTGAATTTGAATTATTTTCCGAAAATTGCAAAGAGGCATAACACATCAAATTTTTTATTATCAAAGACTTACCATAAACCGCAACAATACTTTCCTTGATTAATAATTTAATTACAATTCCAAATTTGAATAGGTGCATGTTTGAAATCTAAACTTATGAGCCTACAAATACCAAAGGAATAAATAAGTGACGATTACTAAAATAAATCATACCTTCCCCTGCAGAAGGAAACCTCATCAAAATATTGTTCGAAGACCTTAAATCGCAATTGATTTCAACGACTAAACATTATATAATAGGCCTGGCAATTCAGCATAAATTTACTTTCACTCGAAATCAAAATTCTCTAATTCTCTCTAACCTCAACTTTTCTTCTGTCCCCTTATCTTATCTTTTTCTGTATACCGGATCTTTAAAATAAAATGTTACAACCATCAACATGGATTGGGGTGTAAAAGAAAATCGGAAACCAGTTGTTGCTTTACATAAGTGCGGCATTTCAAGTAGTGCAATTTTAAAATTATTAAAGCCGTTAAAAATTTCATAATTTTTTTGTACATCAGCTATAAAACGGTTTACCCATACAAACATAATAAAAGACAGAAAAAGAAGTAGTCGTCCTCGTACTATAAGACCTCCACAAGTGATGAAAGGAGTGCGTGAAAGAATTCGGCGAAATCCTCTGCGAAAACAAAAAATAATTACAAGGGAAATTCAAATTTCACTAAAAAGTGTGTCACGCATATTGAGGCATGACTTAAAACTTGAGGTTTTCTGTAGAGCAATGGAACAAAGACTAACAGTAGCTTTAAAGAAAATTAGGCAAGAAAAAAAGAAGAACTTACTTGAGAGGCACGGTACTAATATTTTTAAAAATAACTGTTTACCGACGAAACTGTTTTTTCCGTCGAAGAAAAATTTAATAAGCAGAACGATTGTGTTTATTCCCACAGTTCCAAAGAATTGGTGATGGTTTGATGGGGTGTATCCTACGAAGAAATCACGAAGCTTCACTTTTGTGAAAAAGGCGTTAAAACATCGGCAGCAATTTACCAAGAGATGTTACAAGTAGTGGTTAAACCCCTAAACAACTCCCTCTTTCATGGAAATGATTGAATTTTTCAGCAAACTCTGCACCAGCACAGAAAGCTAAAACAACCCCAAGGTGGTTTACAGAAAATTTATTTGAGTTTATTGCAGCAGAACAACAAGAGCCTTCTATAAGTCCCGATTTCAATCTTTTGGATTACAAATTATAATCAGTTTTTGAAAGTATGGCTTGTAGCTTAGCCTCACAAAAATATTGAGCTTCTGAACCGGGATTTGGTGAAAGCAGCAATGTTGATACCCTTGGAATTTGTGAGTGTTGCAATAGACGATTGGCCGCGGCGTTTAAAAGCCTGTCTAAAGGCTAAAAAAGGGCATTTTGAATAAATATATTAAATTTGTGTTCCCTATGTATTAACTAATAAAACGGTATATAATATAATTGATTTTATTATTATAAAACATTAGAAATTTATTTATTACTGTGTAACAGAACTTATGTCCCGACTAGGTAAAATGTAGATTCAGCTTTTTAAAATTTATTTTATTAAGCATTTTACTACATACATATTTAATTGCGATTTGTGCACAATATTATTCTTTTTCATGATAATGAAGACATTTCACTCATATTTTTATCAATTTTCCTAAAACCCTAGATGTTCCTTTCCTGTTCATTAAATATTACTATCATCAGTATTGAATTACTGGAAAGTTATATGGTCTCTTGTTTGAAGTTTTCATGTGTAAATAATAAATTTTAGCCCTTCATATTTCATAAACTTGAAGCTTTATACTAGATATTAGTTAATCGTTATAAAACATTTAAGAAATTAAAATTTTTACAATCACGATACGAGGTCCAAAGGTAAAATTTATTTGCTTGAAGATAGGTTGACCAGAAGGGTATTTTATGCATGAGCGTTAGCTTTACAATATATTACCAAGACATGCATTAACTTTAAATTATTTTAACTTTTGTTTAAAAGTGGAATTGATGATTACCCCTTGATAAGCTTTGAAAAAATGCTTTGCAAACACATGCAATGACGACCATTTCGTTAACTAATATTTCTCGTATATTATTCAGTTTTACCTATCTATTTACATATATTTTGTAATCTAACCTTACTCGTATTTAAAAAAATTATCTAAACAAAATAGAATAAAAGCAAAATCAATTTAAGAAGAGTTAATTATAAACAAGCATAGTGATTTAGGTACTTGATAAATATTTTCTACAACATTCAGTACTTTTCATTCATCAATTTTTGTTGTTTTACAAAATAACGATTTTACATATACCATCATGCAATAAAAATACTACGTACATACAAAAAAACAAAATAGCAGTTTATGATATCAATTTTAAAAGTAAATCATACTCGAACTACTATGTACAGTAAAGAAAAAAAAGTTTGCGGACATCAAACAAAATTTTAATAATTTGTCTACAGGAAATTAATTAGTTAAAATTTTATTTAATAACGTATTTTGAAGTTAGCTAAAACATAAAATAATTATTTATGTTAAATACAAAAAAAATTCATCGACACTTGACAAAATATGCCTTAATTTATAAATTTTGAAAAATTTAATATTTTGTAGGGTAACCCTTTTGCTTTAATCCCTTCAGAACCACACAGTACACTATAGTGTACTATAGTGTACCCACGTTTTATTACATTATTTTGGGGAAGGTGATAAAGTTATAGGTTAGAGAGCGGTTATTTTTCAATTAAAGAAACACGAGGATAAAATAAAAGAACTATAAAGTATGATAATAAATTAATTTAGATAAAAAGTGCAACAAAAAATTCTCTTATGTACATCTTTAGTTAAGAATAGCTCAGTCAAATATTACTTATGTGCAAAAAAAATTTATAATTTATGTTCTTATAATAATAAATCCATTAGCCAAGTTCTTAGCTTAATCTCCAAAATTATGACGGCGTCTAATATTGCCCTAAAAAATTCACTTGCTTTTGTGGAGGGGCTGAAGAATGTTAAGTTTCCTGAAGATTATAGATTGATCTCATTGGATATGTTGTCGTTGGATAACTCGGTGATGGTTGAGTTGGTGAGAGAAACTGAAAAAGAGGTATTGCTAATATTTAATGCATACCACTAAGATATTGCCTTTACTTAAGAAAAACAGGAAGAATGTGAGTTACCGTTTCTAGATATAAAAATTAAGAGAAGTATTAATGAGAGCATAAAAACGGATTGGTATATGAACCCGGGTGCCTCGGGTATGGTAGTTAATCACAATTCATACCACCCTATGCAAATTATAAAAAATTCATAGTAATTGGGTTAATAAAAAAAGTTATAACTTGAGTTATCCAGACTGCCAGGAGTGCAATCTTAACGGAGTCACTAAATTATTGACGAGTAATGGATATCCAACATGCTTCCTGTGTATCTTGCTGTAGTTGATGCAAATTGTCATGTCCTAGGTGAGATAATTTTGTAGCAATTGGTGCACTTTACTAATAAAACAACTTTTTAGTCTTGAGGAAGCCGTGAGAGACGGCGAAACGCCGACACAAATAGAGACATAGTTTTATTATTCATTTTTCCATATCTTTTATAGTTATCGGGTTTCCTATAAAAACTATCGAAATTGGCAAACCCTATACATAAACATGATAGATTTTTATTAACTTGTTAAATTTTATTTTACATTATTTAAAAAATAATTCAACTTAAAATAAAGTTTTTATTATAAAGTTTTAAACTACACATTATAAATTGTTGAAAGCAATCTAATTAAAATTAAAATTAAAATTCCTTTCGTCCGAAAACAAATTTGTTTTGGTAATATTTTTCTACTGGAAATGAAAAGGTCAAAATGAAAAATATAATATTATAATAAAAATAAAATCAAGTGTAGATATTTATTTTAAAAATGAAATTAGTTGGTAGTGGAGTATCTTTATGTTATAAGAATAATATTTCTACGTGATATTGATACTATCTTGAAATAATTTAAAACAAAATTCTTTACAACCCGATTTTCGATTTTTTATTATAAATTGCTTTACTTAAAAGTTACTAATAAATCCTTAGCTTGCATTATTACAGTAATTTTTTAAGACTAAGTAATTGCTTGTATAAATCTTAACAAAATGATAAGAATTTCAATTAATCGCCGAGTATTAATATAAATCAGGATTTCTAAATAAATTACGAAGTTGTATTTTATGGTAAAATACATATTCTCGTCGTGTACCAACGCAATTTCCTAATTTAAAAATAATATTTGTTAATTAATTACTGTAATAATAAAATATTTTTGAATAAAAATTTAATATTCTCATTTTCTGTTTAATTATTAGTATCTACTGCTTTAAGGTGATGTTTAAAACCTACTGCTTTTTGAAAAACATAAAATTTTACCATTAAATCGATCACTTTACAATTACAAAATTCAATCTCACAATTTGGATAATTTCAAATCGTATTAATTCATATTAAACTTAAATATAAAAGCACTCTTTAAAAGCGTAGAATTTTCAGGTAAATTAAAAACACTCATCACGTACATACTTAGTTTAAAATGACAGCTCAATTTGCACACTAAATGAACGTTGGGATAACACAAAAGAGATCTTGTTTTGACTGTGCCTTAAAATTTAAACAGCTACAAAAAGCGGAGAGATTTTTGTATTATTTGTTATCACAAAATCCTATATATTTTCAATAGAATATCAATATTTTATTTTATCAATATTTTAGTTGTTTTTTATAATTTAATTAGCCATTATACCTATGTATTGTTGTAATATTATAAACGTAAACTTATACTAAATTTTGATAATAAATTGTAGATTCTCGTTGAGTTAAAACATCTTCCCAACAGTATAAATATCCTTCTATTTGTGGAAGGATAATTTATTTCAATGTGGATAGACCCAATAAAACATGCATAAAATGTCTTGTTTTACAACGGCCGAGGCTTGGCATTTATTATGGATTAACAATGTGGGTTAGAAAAGTTGAAATCCTTAAAAGCTTCAAGATTTAACTTGAAAAATGGCATTTAAATTGATGTCGAATTTTAACTGCATTAAGCTTTGTAATAGAAAAAATTAATAAGGATTATTAACAAAATAAAACATTTTTAAACATTAATTTGCACAATTAAATTTTCATTAAACATAATGTTTCTTTCCGCATACGTCATAAAATTAACAAAATTTATAATTAAGCTTTTAAACTAGACCCTAAATATCAATGCCTACAGAAGAAACAAATAGCATTTAAAATTGTTTTTAAGTGCTTTCTTAAAAACATTTAAATTCTGTTGAAAACGAACGATGTCAATTAATTCATTGTATCTTTAATTTAATATAATAAATTATTGTTTATAAATAATTATTTACTAAAATAACATTTTCAATTCATTTAGTATTCCAAACAAAAGTACTCAATCTCAGCAAAAAGACTATAGGAAAAATGCATAAATTCTTCTTTAAAAGAAGAATATTTACAAAATTGGAGGTAATGCGCAAACTTTTAGCTTATTTTTCAGCTTAGTGGTAAGTTTTTTTTTGGTTAGTTATTTCCACAACTTTACAGGCCTGCAGCCTTATTTTTGGAACATTTGTTCTTTGCAGATGTAAGGACATAATTTAATTTACAATATATAATTTAATTCGAGTAGCAAATCACTCATATAACAATATTTGGAGTCACCAACTTTTTCGAATTTGTTAGTTGTTTTTCTGTCAGTACGTAATTTGTTAACAGTCAGTTTGTTGGTTAATTAATTTGTCTGTACCAATATTAATTAGATTTTAATACTTTACACATTTTACCTTTATATCTCGTCATCCCTTCAAGTGTTAAATTGCATCATCATTGGGAACTATGTAAAAACTTACTAAGTTATTACAAACATGGTTAATACAAAATATTAAAGTTAAAAATAAGAAAAACCTCTGAACTGATCTTATTCCTTTATTGACAATCTCTTATGTGCCTTTTAGTGCAATTTAGTTAGTGTTAGTTCTTCCTAAAGATTTTACGGAATCTTGTGAATAAATTTACTGCTAAACTTTCCGCCAACTTAATCTGCATTAAAGATTTTACCATGATATGATTTTAGTAATTTATTTATTCGCAAATTGAATTGTATTTAACCACTAATTAATTAAAAATAAATATGTGTACATGTTTACCGGTAAGGGTAATTTAGTTATTTACAAAATAAATCTATACGAATTTAGTAACAATGGGCACCTTTTAACTTATAGTAAAAATCTTTAAAATCGACATAACAAAGGCAATTTTCAAAGATAATAATTACTTTTATAGTAAAATTGTGAACAACTCTTTCTATTTAATCAAAGCTCTTACACTGCACAGAGCCCAAATAAAGTGCATTATTAATCGGGAGTTATTCTGCAAATTTTGGTCTTGCATAAATATTATATTGTCAGGAGCCTACCAACATAGTCATCATGTTTGAGCTAATATTGAAGGATACATTTACTCCTGCCGATTTTTTCACTGTCGGAAATATACTAGTACCGAATAAGTTCTAAAAATTACATTATATAATAAGCAGTAACACACTACAAAAGCAACAGCTGAAAACTTACAGAATAAGCCCTCTGGACACACTACATAGTTCATTGATCCTATTTAGTTCTACATAGCTCCTAACATAGACTCATAAAACATGAACTTGGAAACGTTGAGATATATGTTTTGAAGATTCGTTTAAACATTTTTAAGAAGTTATTAAAGCTTTTAATAAGATATAATAAATAGAAGCTTTTATGGGCTATTAATTACTGTAATAAATTAAATGAAAATTATATGCTAACCTACTAGTTCCTTTAAACAAGAATTGTAAGTTATACATATTTTTTACAGAAGCTAAAACGAAAACAAAATTGAGTTTTTAATGTTAAGAAACTTTTGTTATTTATTTAGATTTCCATTATAGAATACCGAATTCTTTCGAATATTATGTACAATAAAAGAACATATATATTTGTTTAAGACTTTACTTACATTGAAAGACGTATGAACTATTGAACTTGTTTGGGCTTTCTATATTCTTTCCCACATTTACAAACCAATACCGATTTTTTAATACCCATCTGGGTTAAACCGAAAATTTCTGGATTAAAACTACATTCCGTGTCATTGGCCCAAGAAAAACTTAAAAGGCAGTAAAATAGTTTTAATATTCAAAGCCAGTAACAAATGCATAATATTTATCATAAATTATTACAAGCCTGACCATAATCAGTAACACCTCACTTTTCAAGGTTCGTGAGTTTATTCTTCGGTTCGGATGACTTAAAGAATGACAGGATGGAATTTCTGTAGTGGAAGAAGTACAATGAGTCAATTTAGTAACTTCAGTGTGAGTGAAGTAAACCGTGCTCTTTCACCTAAAGTCCACAGTCAGACGATCATGATTGATTAGCCTCTTGCATATTGACACTTTGAAATTTATCTAAACAATTTTTTATCCAAAATTCAAAATGGAGAAGCTCAAAACATACACCGCATATCAACGATAATAGGATTATCGTTCCATCTTATAATATCAATGATATTTTAAATAGCCCTGAACCGAAACATATTGCAATGTTACTGATGCACACGTAATCTGCAACATTTTTGAAGGAAATACAATATTCTTATAAAATTGAATACTTGCAAAATTTAAAATTACTCTTATTGACATTATGGAAATTATTGGTCTTATTGTTATAATCGATAATAATAATTATTGCTATAACATACAAATCCACTTAATAATTACCATGGTATTAAATTTTAAAGAAAACAATAACGTCAGCTTTGATATGGATAAAAATATAAAAGCTAAAAGCTTCCTCATAATAAAAACAGTCTTCAATAAGTTACTAATGTACCAGGCGGCTTGAATTTCTATATTGCACACAGTTGGTACTTTTTAATGTAATGTATTTTAAAATTATTAAATAAGTATTGCGGGATTTATTATATGTAATAATAAATATTTTCTACCACCTAACTATAATAATATGAAAGTTTTCTACAATATCATTATTACATCAAACGATTAATAATTGTAACATTAACTAGTAGGTACCTACCGGTTAATTTATTATTATGACAATGATAGTAACAATATATTATATACATTTGAATAAATTATTATCAAGATAATAACAAACTCTAATTAAATTATAAAGTATGAGCTTACGATAGGAAAGCTTTTGATTATTGTAATATAACATTTAATAATTATTATAAAATTTATATTAAATAATGATTAAAATAAATAAAATCGAAAATGACAACTAATCTCTCTTAGAAACTCATACTTTTAATTATAATCATAGTATTTTTAACTTATAATAAATATATTGTAGTATTTACTTTTATTCATAATTTAACATTTGAAGAAAATTATTATTTATTATAATAAAACATTTCAGTTTATAATTACTTGTGTGTACAAACTGGGTATACGTTGGCTTATAATATTATGTGATGTCTTTCGATAACCAAAGAGGGTTTTTAGTAAGTTGGTTTTTATATGAGTGACAGGGAACTATCCTGACATTTCAACCCCTAACTTGAAAGAGGTTAGCGGCAATGTGTTCCCAAAACAGTCATCTACCTAAGTGCAAACAGCGAGTTGCATTGCTTGACTCCCGCAATCTGACGAGAAGGGGGTATTTTCATGTTACTGCCTTCTACGTTCAATATATTTACATTATTATTTATACATTTCAAAAATCGGTTGCACATGCTGTTTAATTGGAATGTTGTCAACATTTTATTTAAAAAGAAAAGTTATTTAATACTTCACATTATAATACTGCAATACAAATTGCTATTTTACATATTATAATTAGTATACAAAGGTTAAAGCTAAATTTAAAGTAATCCAAATATGCATAATATCAATTATAAATTAAAATAATGCAATATAAAATTATTGTCAGAAATACTCATCAAGCAATAAGATTTGATGTTTTCTTTAAAATACCGAATGAAACCAATGCATATTAACTAAAGTTAGGATCTACGTACCTATACTAATTTACATAATCCGCATAGGATAATCCAACCTTTGATAACATATTGTATCAGTTTGTAATCATTCGATCTACAAAAACGATTAGTAAACAAGCAAGTAAAAATCACCTTTTCATATTATTTGCTTAATTATGCTCTCTTGAAATTAGAAAAAGACAATTACTTTATTAACCACAATAAAAGTTTGATGTGATTACTGCCTGAATATAATTGCGGAAATGCTGGGTTCAAAACATGTACTCAAGACACTATAGTCCATTTGAAACAAGAATGCAGTAAAAAAACTGTGGGAGCGCTTCCGACGCGACGTGAAGGAGATTCATACAGGGAAACGTCAAAAAATTCAGGCGAATGTCAACTTTAAAATTTTACTAAAGTTACTGCGAGAAACCGAAAGAAAACTTAAATCTTTGTATGTAACTTTTAAAAAAACCTACAAAATGCAAGATTTACTATAAAATCGGAAAAATTAAAATTTTTATATCGTTAATATTCGATTTGTGAAATGATAATCGTAAATGAAATTTCACTAGTGCAAACTTGTATAAATTTTAACTAAGAACGTTACAAGGCCATATATTTAGTACAAAATTTTACTGCATTCTTATTTCAAATGAACTATAATTTATCGGAGACAGTGCAGACCCAGAGGAAGTCTTTTTACGAAATTTTAAACAATAATACCACCAGAGTGGCGAATTGAAAGACTTAAGTGACTACGAATAAATAATCGCAGGTTTGAATTCCATACGCGCCTGTTGGGCCGAGTACAACAGAGGAGTAATCCACCTCGTAAAACGGATTGTGAGAACTTCCAGAATAGAAGTGGTTATATTCCGACAGGAATTGAAAACCGGTGACTGACTGCGTAGGTAGTGGCCAAGGTAACATTATACATACATAATATTATATAATATTTTGTATATTTATTAATGTATAAAAAATATTCATTTCAGTGATTGCTTAGTAGTTATACTATACATTACTGCTGGTAATATTGAAAAATATTTTTTGCAATTCTGTTGTGAAATGTGATCATTTCGTACACGTTACATAGCATTGAAAGCGGCATGTTTTCTGCACGTACGATTCTTCCGCGAGAGGACTTCACTTTTCCGCACTAGTGCGAGTTATTTTCATTTCAGCATAGTCCAGATTGTGCAACTTTGTTAAAATATTTCTAGGTAATAATCTCGTCGGCCTTTGTTTCTAAAAAATTTCATCGCTTCAGTTATAAACTCGGTCTTTGTATGTAAAATATGCCTACTCATGATCTATGCTTCCTGCAAATTTATAAATAACTAGGCTAGTTTAAAAGATTGATGTGTTTATTTGTTGTAATAACGTCGTATGACAAAGTAACCTTCCTAAGTACATTTTTCGACAAAAACATAAGTAAGTGCAATAGTGTATCTACAATTATGAAAGATTTGTTTATTTGTTGATTACTAATTACGCATTACTCGCTAACTTGCTTTAACGTGGGCTTTAATGCTTAATAATAATTTTGATCTTTCAGAATTGCATACAATTTGTATCTTGTTCTCCTTATTTGTTCTAGCAATCGGCAGGTATGAGGTCAAGAGCATTACTATTAATAACTCGCTTTCTTTATTTGCCGAATTTCAGATTTGCAAAAAATAGTGTTCGTTACACGTACTTAAATAGGCTTGTTTCCATTCGAGGTTGATTTTGCTGACGAGCCCTTCGAAAAGTAGCCTATTTAAGTACTAGTATCGAAAATAACTATTTCAGTACCTACTATAGAGATTATATGCTTAGTTAAAAAAAAGGATTTGAATGAGGATTTTAAGATTTCGAACGGTTTTTTTTCACTTTATTTTATTGTATTCTGGAGAACATTGTGTAGTACTTAAAAGGCACTCTAATCGATAAACAGTAAAGATAGAAAGTAAAAGGTACGCAAATAGAAAACCGTACTTTCAAAACTTTATAATACTTCCTGAAAAATAATTTGAAAGGACTAATTAAATTATAATTAAATCGCTGCTCTTTACGTTAATGTATAATACTAAATCATTAAACAAGTAATACGTATGTGTTGCTACAACATGCAAATGTCAGCGTATCATATTTCAACACATTATTACCGAAAAGCTTCTGTTGGTGTGAAATATAATAATTCGACATAATAATTTTAACGCAACAAATTGAATAGTATCGTATACAAAATAATAAGGACTCACATTTAAATTTGTAAAAGCAAATAGATCTGCATTGCTGCAAAATGTTGTTTATAAGTTAAAATTTATAAGAAAAGTTGTAACACCAAGAACAGTGGTACTCAACAAGTACAACGCGATCGCTATGTAAGTGGACGAACAACAAATCACTTCAATCGTAATTTTTTTAAATAGGTATGTTTGCTACAAACAAACTTAACTTTATACTATTGACGAACTTCGCTCTCTTGTGAAGACGTAAAAGTAAACGTAAAGGTAATTAAATATAATAGATAATTACTTATTACGTTGGAAGAACGCTTGTCATCTTATGTATATTTAGAGCAAAAGTGACTTTTTTAGTGACTCTAGGTTTGTTATACCTTGTAGGTACTTTTACCACTAATAAAATAATGTACTATATTTCGTTTGAACACTTTTTTTCTATTTCAGCTTTTTCATGCCGGATATCGTTTTCAGAAAATATGTAAAGTATTTGTTACGAGCACTTTAAACAAGGTTACCTATAAATAAAAACTGCGGAAAAAATGCAGTTACAATTTAATTAGTCATTAATTAACACTTCAAAATTTAAAAGCCTTTTAGTTATAGCCCATTTTATTCAGAGAAACGAACTGCATTTTTAATTAATCAAATTTAAAATATGTATACAGCAACTCATAACGATTGACCACCATTGCTTCTAAACAGCTGTTTTGTAATACGATATTATTTATGAAAATTATTCAATCCCACTGACTAATGTTGACAATGAATTTAATGAACATGCCCAATTATTTATACATTCAAACTCCAAAGAGCGACAAACTATAAGTACCTGATATCGTAGTTATTAGAATCAAGGTTTTATGTAATATCACGTCTTTGTAGAAATTTCTAGTACATCACTTTTATTTATTATTTTTTGTAATTTCGACGCTTTAATATATTATGTATACATAAGGGTATTAAGTACCCATTCTGACGGTATTTTAGTTTTGATATTTTCGTTAGCATATAGATATGTATACTGGAAGCATATTAAATTAAAGCTTTGACTGTACCAAAATGTTATATTATCTTAGAAAATATTAAATGTAGTATACCAACAAAAAATTCAATACCAATATATTAGAACTCGATGTTCAATATAAGAAAGCATAACCACAATAAATGCGAGCCATGTTTTTGCTTATTTTTAAGATATTTGATTCTGCAAAAAAATACAATATCCTTGAGCTGTTGTTAAATAATAACAGAATATATAAATACTGTTATGTAATTTTAATCACTAATAATTGTATGTTAAAGTAAACATATTTAAAAATCCAAACTGAAAACATATTATTTAACTTTTAGCTCTGTCGCTGGGAACTGGTCTCGTAGTTTTTGCATCGGTTCTGTCGGAGACTTTAATAGAAGCAACGGAATATCATAAGGAGCCCCGTTCCGGTCCTGTATATGACTACCGTTATGGATGGTGCTTTTTTGCAGCGGGCGCTGCTTTCATTATGATAAAAATGGCAGCAGTATTCTCCCTCACCGGATACTTGAACAGATTTCCGTCTGTTGATGAAATGGTAATATTATGCTTTTTTAATTCTAGCTAGTCTTTTGTAACTAAATCTGACTAACAAATTTTAATAAAATTCTGTCTCGAAGCTATCTTATGTTTATAACTTATAGTCAATAGAATTAGTTAAGTTTATTATGACTATTGAAGAATATTATGTAATCTCAGCAAAAAAATAATAATTCAATGTTACGTACAACAATACCTTCGTCATCATTTATTAAATTATTTTCCTAAAATAATTATTTGTTATATTTTATTTATTTTCTTTCAATTTTCCCCTTCTTAAAAGAACATATTGTTATTCATAACATTGCCATTGTTATATCGTAATACCACATAAGTAGGTATAACAATATTATATATAATAACAATAAATAATAGGTAATTAATTAAAACTAATTGATTGATTACAATTATCGTAAATAGCTATCAAAAGTTTTTTTATCGAGTTATTTTATTATTGAATTAAGAAAATGACTTTCGCTGGAAAAGTATAAACTCACACGGTGTCAATCGAATTTCTACATTCATTGCACCCTCGTCATTTATACGTCGGAAAAATATTTTTTGCTCGGATATTGGAAAAATTCCAATTAAACTCATTAATAATCATCTCAAGTCTGCTTATTTATTGGAAAATGTTTATTCAAATTCTTAAGTGTTATTTGGTGCCGAACAAATGATTAGGCTTGAAATTTGTTGGAAGAATATTGAACTTAAATATTTTGAGTTATATAAATGATCCTATTAATTATTTTGCTCTGGATATTTTTGAACATCAAAATGTATTATAACTTTTGCTGCGAGATTATTATTATATACGAGCAAAAAAAACTTGGAACTCGGAAAAACACAAAATAATTATTGTACAAAATAAATATTAAAACTTTTATTAAAATTTTGCACTACCCACTAGGTACATCTATTTTACAGATTTTACATAGAAATATGAAATAATTGGTTATGTCCACTAAACTTGAGAAAATAAAAGTGGGTAACGTTTCGAGATTTAAAGCGTACATTTATTAGGTTACATAAAGGTAATCACTGTTTATTAAACATTAATATTAAATGGCCAGTAGTAGATTGCATACTTCAGATGTTAAGCAAAAGTTATGGGTTGCTGTGTTAATTCCAAATTCAATAATAATTATTAACTTTATGAAAATTTCAATTGTCAGTGAAGAGCAAGTAATCGCTCAAATGACAGTCTAACTCAGTTAATTTGAAAGTTAAACTGGCAAACGTTAAATTTTCATTCAAACTTCTATATTTTGATAGATTTAGAAAATTCAATTATGAATTATTACTGTCGAGATATCAACACAGAATAATTACAAATTAGAAAATAAGGTTGTAAACTTTCATTTAAAGTAATTATTATTAGTTGATAAGTTTTTTTAATATGTATTACAAAATATAATGTGTAGAGTAATTTGCATTACCTACAATACTAACAAATATAAACATTTTGGTGTAATAACGTACAATTTTTCTTGCTTAGGTTAGAGAGATGGTTCCGGGTGCCGAGCGAAAATTAATAGAACATCAACGGATGACAACCGAGTACTTGGTGAAACATTCGCATTTATCTCATCGTCAACAATATGAACCAATATGTGTAGACAGGGCAAAATACGAATGCGAATGTGGGCCTTTATTAAGCAAAACTCCGCCAGACGTCTGTACAACTAATAAATCAATGGAATTAGCAAGTTGTAATACCAATACCACTCCGCTGGGTCCAATTTCGTTAGATCAAACGTACAGTGCAATGACAACCACATTAGCTGGTCAAACTATTCCTATACAAATAAAAACGCATGGTTTGTCTACTTTGCATACAACTCCATTTTCATATTCAAATTTATCATCTTGTAATAAATATGGTACAATACCTCATAGTGGCGTGACAGTTCATCAGGGTTTTTTAGGAGTTTCCGAAATTGGAAGCTCTAGCTCAAATAGCTCAAGTAGTTATTGTTCTAAAAGTAAAACGTTACAGCATCCCAAAGCAAGAAAGAAAAACGTTAAAATAGAGACTTTTCAAACTCCTGACGCAGGGTTTGTAGATTTTACTAAAAAAAATAGCAGCTTTGCTTATTCGGGAAGTGCAGTATGACAAAAAAACACACTAACCATGGAATACCACAAAATTCTAAAAAAAATATTAATTAGAACGTGTAGATAGGATTTACATGAAAATACATTACACACTTCTAGGGACTAAAGGTTGTTTACATATTTTTAAGACCGTTTTACATATTACAGACAAATCAATATCATCATATCGTAAATGTTATTGTTTATTTCATACAATAAGACGTCGTAATCGCTGTGATATAAATAATATATACTTATTATTGTCAGTAAACTCAATAATGTAAAGAAATTTGTGATATGTTAATAATTTATTGTGTTAAATATATAAAAAACATCTATAAAAATACCATTCTTTTATTTATTTTGTAGCCAGTATCTACTTAAGAAGCTACGTAATAATATGTACTACATCTGTGCTATCTACTTCTATGTACAAAAATCGTAAATCCGTGTTGTAAAATTCAACAGCATGCTTCAGCACTACTAACATTGGCTGCTATATTACAACAATTTTGGCAAAAATTAATTAAGGTAAATTATAATCATTATTACTATCATTTACATGGAACGTGGAACTTAAAATAGTTTAACTTTAACTGGTGTACATTAACATAGTAACATATTTCCATACTTTGAAATTTTCATCAAGAGGGAATAAGGTTGTATTTCTTATAATTTTCTAATTTTTTAATTGATTCGTTGACTTTTTTTCTTTTTTCCGTCTCTTTTAAAAATTTACTTGAAATATGTTTCGTAAATATCTTTTGATAAAAACTTTTATTTACAATTATTAATATTCAAATATTGTAAGGATTAATTAAGTCCTTTGTAAATTATATTAGCAATATTATAATTATACGGCACAATCTCTTGCAAATCTTTTAAAATTAAATTTACATACTAATGATTACTTTTTATTATGAGTACTATTTTTTAGCGTTGCAAATATAATTAAATCTGTAGTCATTGTAACTTTTACGAAAAAAAATGTTAAACATTAATTTTTATATAGAATGCAATCTACATTTTTATGTTCATATTTTCTGGCAGCAGCTGGCATTTCTATTTTGATGAAACGTATTTCATGTTTAATTTGCCCGAAGGAAGTGATACAGTGTATTATTTAGAAGAACTGGTAGCGCTACTTACACGCAACATGACAGTCGGTTGAAATTTTAATTGTCTATCAAGATAATAATATAATAAGGGATGTGGAAATCTTGACGTAATTTAGGATTTAGAAATGTTAATACACAAGCGTATGTGGTGAATAAAGCACGTTAATTTGGGGTTCTTTAAATTCTTAATTTTGGGAAAATGCGGTTCATAATTGTATTAAAATATTGTATTTGTGGTTTACAAGAAAAACGCATTGCTTAAACGATAAATCATTTTGTATAAAAACACGGTTTAATTTCTCTGCACTAGTAAATCTGTGGCAAGTCGAATGTGTTTGGAAGATGCTATAGAGGCTATGCGATTGAGCTAGCCACTTTTAAACCCCAGCAAGACCCTTAGAATGGAAAATCCACCACTTATCAGTGTAGGTAAATCCTCAACTGTTGTAATGTTTTCCAAAGTATAAAAATTGAAGTTTAAAGTAAAATATTAAATAAATAATACAAATAAAATACAAAACTTCACAAAAATATAAAAAAACAGTAATGTTTCTATGATAACACTGGTCGATCACAAATTTAATAAATTTATTTTTACACTTATAGATATTTCAAAGTTAGTTTTAAAAGAAAAACCAGCTAATTAAAAAAGAAATTAACACAGAATATAGCAGCAAGCATACAAACTTGCCTAGTATATCAGTGGTTTATAGATCATGAAGTGGCTAGTAGCCAATTAGTTATAACTAAGTTTGGCTAATTAGTGATAAAAGGTCAAATAAGTCACACAGAATATCTAGGCGTCTGCCATTGAGTGGTATGAATAAAAATTTGCAAATTGATTTTAGCTTAATGAAATTTTATATATACGAGGTACACTCTTGAAAAAACAGCAGTTAAATGCTTCAACAATCCTTGTGTATTATTTAACAGTTAAAAATTAAAATTCTTAGAAGTTTTTAAGTTTACTAAGTTTCATTCGCACAACCTATTTCGTTAAATAATTAATTATTTACTACTTACTTCACACATCGAATATTAAAAAGTGGTCACTAACTAAACCTTACAGATTTTTCTGGTCTATTTTATTAGATTACAGTCCTAACAATTCTCCTTTTTATCAACTGTATGAACTTTAGTATAATATACGTTTTAGTTTTATTTATTATTCATTTTAAGTTTTTGATTTCCCATTCTTTTGCGTCATCCCTCTACCGCCATATTCCTTTCTCTATGCCTTTACGTTATTATCCCCTTGGTCGCCTCCACGGCGTTTATTGGCGTAGTGTCCCGGCTACTTACTATGTATGTAGGTACATCACAAAGTTCAAAATAAAGATTTGGTATAATTCTTAAAACTTTTTTTGGAAATATTCTTAGCTGCTGTTCCTCTCTATACAGCGTTACCCACAAGACCTTGGACAAACATGTTTTTATCTTTTCACCAAAATCACTGAATTTTTCTGAAAAATAATCTAGTAATCCAATTCTAAGAACTATGGAGATCAGAAGAACAAAAAAGGAAAAAAATTAAACAATCAGTTTGTAAGTTACAAAATGTCAAAAGGTTGCTCCGCAATTCTATCGTTATTTGAACCTGGAAATCGTCAATGTGAAATAGTTTGAATGCTTAAAATTACTCGACAAACCGTTTTCGACGCCATCAAACAATTTAAATAACTTGGTAATATGAAGAGGAAGAGGAAAAATATGTTCTTCCAACACTCGCTGGAATCGCAATATCATCAGACTTCGGATTCGTCGAGACTGTCAATGCGAAATGCTAACTGTTGAAAACAAGCGAGTACGACTTCAACGATGCTGTGCTCTTCTATATCGCACCGTTGCTCAAAAATTGGGAAAATTTCGTTTTTACTGATAAAAAAATTATTAATATTAAACAATTTCACAATCGTCAAAATAATAGGTATTAGTCAGAAGAAGCACCCGGACCTTCCTCCATTGTTGTTCATCGTCAATCCCCAAGTCTGTCATGGTTTGGGGCGGTATTTGTGCTACCGGTAAAACACCTTTAGTTTTTGTAAAATAAGGAGTAAAAATTAACAAGGATATCTACCACCGGGATATTTTAAAGGTTGTAGTTCTTTTGTGAGCCCAACAGCACTTTGGTGGCCAGCATTAGACCTTTCAACAAGACTCTGCACCTGCCCACAAAGCGAAAACTACGCAAAAGTGGTGCCGAATCAATTTTACTGATTTTATCAGTTCCGCTGAATGTCCTTCATACTCACCAGATCTCAACCCAATGGATTACGCCATATGGCCAATTTTAGAGACCAGAGCCTATACAAAACCCCGAAAAAGTTTGAAATCACTAAAACAATCTATTCGTCAGAAATGGGACAAAATATCCCTAAAGAGATACGAAAACAGCCAAAAAATTTTATTCCACATTTAAAGCTTTGTATCCACGCAGAAGGAAGTCACTTTAAAGTTATATAATTTATGATGTACATAAGGTTGTTGTTCATTGTTATCCATTTTTAAATTTTTGAATTGTTGCGTTTAAATTAGTTTTTTTTAATCGTTTGTCCGAGTTCTTGTGGGTCACGCTGTATATTATACACAGGACCTCTATTGGTAATTATTCTATTTAGTATGTTATTCTTTACTTTCTTCATTCTCTTTACTTAATTTCATACTAAAGCACTTGAAATCCCCATTCTGCTTCTACACGCTGCACCGTCCTGAAGGGTTTTTAATCCTCCAAAACTTTCACTAAATAGCGAACGGCAGCTCAGATGATGTCGTAGAGCAAATCGTGGGTTACTCTCAAAAAAAGGAATAATGTAGGGCGCCAGAAGTTTATTTTTTAGTAACGTAAATTATCAAATTGACTAGTTTTTAATAAATGTAAAAACAACAAAAGTTTACTAAACAAATTTTTACAGTCAAATTTATTTGTGGTGTTGTAAGAGTCGAAGATTAACGGTGTTACAAGTTTAACCATGTAAATAATTACAATATTGGTTATTTACCCACACGTATATAGCTATATACCTGTTTACAAGATATTGTATATAAACTCCAAAAAATGGCTCAAAGTTTCGTCTCTTTTTAAATTTGAACAAATCTGACTGATGGATCTGTAGGTGATTGGTAATTTAATTTCGATCAGTATACGACGCTTCGGTGTGTAATCGGCGCAAGAATTTAGCGTCGCAAAAAAAATTAAGCAAATAATCGTCTGACCTTATTGTAAGTGTTGTTGATTTTCTGCAACTTGATACGACTTCCAAAGACATCCAAAATTTCATGAAGGTTTCGGTAACATTCAATTATTATGGCCCAAGCATAATCCAAAATGAAATTTCTCAACAAATGGTTTTTAAATCAAAAAGGAACAGATTCCGTGAAACTGGATAAAAAAGGACGCTAATTTCCATTTGACCCAAAAAAATCAAAATCGGATTGAAGCCAAATTAAAGCCAAATTGAATTCCAATTAAAGTCAAAGTGAAGCCAGATGGTCGGTTTCTATTAAATAAAAATTTAGTTCGTTTCTGAAATTTTGATGTGTTTCGAACTAATATGAAAATCACAATCGCTCTCTAAACCATATGGAGGGCATATTGCTTTAGCAACAAATTATTGCTGCGCTATACTCAAAATTAATGTCAATGCTTCTTCTTCTTACGTGAGGTCTGCGACTTGTGTTTTCCAGCAGCAGCCTCGGATAAGATCCGAAGTCACTGCTAGAACTGTGAGCATATTATTTGTTTTACATCTGAAGTAGTTTGCTAGACTGGCTTCAGATGTGCCTGTTACCTATATTATTGTTAATGATGGCAATTCATTAACATAGAGGACCACCGGCTTTACGTGCCTTCCGAAGCACGGGGACGGTCATAGATAGATAGAGAGTCAGAAAGAAAATTTTCCTTTGTAGACTCCTCCCGGGTTCGAACCGGTGCCTTAGCATTAGTAGTCGATCGCTCTAACTACTAGGCCAGTGACCGTCAATGTCAATGCGCCGAAATATAATTAATAAGCGCAATTACAAGGTGTTGACCGAAAATATACCTCATTAATGAAAATAAAACGTTACAACGCAATCATCAGTAAATTATTGATGCAATCTCATCATTACCCTTTCTCCATATACTATTTTTCTCTTGGTCTTGGATTATATTTAAACTAATTCCTTTCAAATGCATCACTTTTTATAATCCGAAGTATTACATCATCGGTATGTTTAATTCAAATTTTTTTAAATTATAAGGTTAAATGAACAATAAAACAAAACATTATTTGTAAGCTTTCCGCAATGGTTACTGAATGGAAACGGTATGTTCTAAATTTATTTAATTTGTTAAAAACCTAAATTTTGATTTCTAAAAAATCAAAAGAGTGGCCAGTACTATGTAAATACTGGCCACTCACAGATAAAAGTTCTCATTGATCTGCAGACAGACAAACACGTACTACATATAATCAACGATATTGATATGAATGAAGAATAATGATGATAAACGATAAATAAAAAATTTAATTTATATAAGTTGAAAGTAACTTAAACATATAATACAGATGTAAAAGAATAATAATTAAAAAAATAAATTAAATTATTCATTTATGGGACAAAAAATAAGAATTAAAATTATATAACTGAGCGAAGAGAAAATGATGTTGTAGTCATGAACGATCGTAGTTACTATGGTCAGATTTATATAAAATTGGTGTTTCCTGAACCTCTATGGAAACCTACGTATGAGTATATTATATTATACAGAGTATATATTACACACGTTTGTGTAATTGTATTAGTGGCGGTGCATGCCGGTGGAAGCCAAGATGAAAATGAGAACAAAACTTTATGTTATGGATCTGCTGTGTGGGTTCGTTAAGAGAGTCACGCTAAGAGCGGAATGAATGTGATTGGATTGAGTTATATAATAAAATCAGTGCATGGAAAAACTCTAATAATTAAGATCAGTAATAAATGGCTAAGAAATTAATTCTATCTGAAAACGACTGATAGATCAGTAACGAAGCACCTGCATGCAAACGCATGCCGAGAATGCAAACGCAGTGACAAAACAGATTTATAATAGAAGAGTATATAGCATGCAGATCAAAAGAAAAGGATATGCCACGTAAAACATAACATGTTTGAAAAACGAAATGTTGTCGTAAGCACTTAAAACACTTCGTTTTCATCTGTAGAACAAATTTTTAAATTAAATATTTAAAAAAAGCGGTTGGTTCTAATAAATAGATGTCTACACTTTATTTAATTACGATAATTTATAGTAATTATTTTAATGTTCTAACCTAAATGATTATAATAAAAAAAATTTCTTTTACAAAAAAAATTCTGTACTCTGTTTTTAATTAAGTAATACAGCATTAAACAGGTAATAAATTGAAACGAATTTAACAATTCCCCATTCTGGCATTTCTGTCACAGAAATGACTACATCTCAATTTACAAAATGGTTGAGATAAAAGCGGTTCATTAATAATTTGTAATGTCAGTTAATAGACATTCATAGTTGAGTCTGTAGTCGTTTGCGATTTAAACGTTGTTGTAAATTATACCAGTAGATGCGTTCTTATAATTAATATCTTTTCAAATTCTTCCAAACACTTTCGCTTATTAAATAACTCAAATATTTGACAAAAATATACATTTTATAAACTCAAAACTATTAAGCTTCACGTGGTATGATACATAATATGTGTTTAGAATTTCATGTTCATTTGTCCATATCAACAACAGAACTAAACTCGAGATAGTTTAACTAACTTGCTAATATTTGCCAACGAATCTAAATTTAACCTGTTCTGAACTGATAGAATAACATGTGTAAGAGAACCGCAGAGTCATTCCATCACTTGTGAACAGGTTAAATTTAGATTTATCGCTCAACTCTTTTTAGAGTCTTTGCTCATCCATTTCGTACATACTTGAGCAACTTTTGCAGCAACCGAAACATTGTTTTGCTTATCTAAATATATAACTGCTATTTTTTTCAACAGTCAGAACAGCTCTAATAAACACCGCATTTCCATGATAATTACAGCCGTAATAATTAAACGTAATTAAATTAGTTAGGTTATGTTTAAAAGCATGTGGATCGAGTAACGAATTATTAAGATACATATATAAATTGTGTGAATATTGGTTAGGCAAAGAATGTTAGTAGCAATTCTTAGTTGGACGGGGTTTCGTTGTAAGTAATGTTTGACAGCGAGCAATAGTTTATGAAGGACAACCAAGACACTATCTGGTAAGTGCTGGTAGGAAAAAAATCCGGCTGTTAATAAAATTTTAGTGAATAACCCAAGTATTGTTTAACACACGGTTTTGAAATTTAAATGGACAAAGTAATTAAACAAGTTTTATTGAAATTCAATAAAAAAAATTGTACATGAAAAATGTAATTTTTAAGAAGCTCTTTAAAAAAATCAATATTTACAAATTGTTTCGGACAAATAGAAAAGGTACTTTTGCTTTCATTATCAAAAATTTTCATCAAATATGGCCAACTTTTGAAAAATAAACACAAATCTCATAACACCAAAAGTACATAAAATAAAAATTTTAAACAGAAACACAAAGTTTTTTATAATTGAAAAAGTAGCAAAATTACTCTGGTGTTTGTAATAAAAAATAGAGGAGAAGGTGCAAATATGGAATATGCTTGTAATATGGAATACATCGGTTTTGACTAAACCAAGTAAGGTCCTCGGTCAAAAATCGGCTAAATTTGTGAACGCTTGCCATCTTTATTGGATGCGATCCACCCAGTACCGTTTTAGTATGATTTTAGTTTACCACATGTGTACATGTGAATTTCGTACATTGATAATTTTAACACGTAAGTGAATATGCAAGCCTAATTTTTTTATTTGCACGTTTTTATTTAAATATTTGTTACGATGCCATTGTATATAAACTAAAGTTTAAGATAACGTTGTATTTGTTTAGTTTTTTGTTATGATAGGGTAGATCTAGCCTAAAATATTGATGACATTGGTTGTCGGTAATATGGAATACCAGTATTTCATAGCACCATGCTCATAATACGCTCATAATGAGTGTGCAAGCGCCGAAAATACGAGTATATTTGCGACTGGTGCAAGTAATATGTTAATCTAACCCTTATAGTTAGTTTAAGTTTTAGGAACAATAAGTTATTTAATTATTTCTTAGATATTTAATGTATTCCATATTTGCACCACCTTTTCTTAGGTGGGCATTTTGTAATTTTTTTCAAACTTTTTTTGTAAAATGTTTTAGTTAATTACACATTTGCTTTTAGATTATGGTGTCTAATTGTCTGAAGTAACTTTTACCTAAATTTGGTTTAATTCTATTTGCTAACAAAAAATTTTTTTTATACCAAACAAAATGGTATTCCATATTTGCACCTTCTCCTCTAATATTTGGTATATTATAATAAAATTTTCTAAATGGGTATTCAAGAAAATCTTAAATTAGAGTTTTATATTGAGTATGAAGAGAAATTATGTATTAAGGTGGCAAATACCAATATTATTTGGTCATAAGAACAAACGACGATTAAAAACCGAGTACATATGTATGTATAATGTACCGTGCTCAAATTTGCAACATGATATATTTGAACATTTATCGATAATATATTATAATTACAAGTAGAAAACATTTATAATTAATGAATAAATAAATAAACAAAACAGGCCTGCGGAACGGTTCAGTTTTTTATTTATTGTAGTGAAAATAGTAAAGTAATCATGCTGTATTTACAGTATGTCATTACAAATTATCTATTTAAGAGTTTGCAGTTTAAAAATCTGTTATTAACCTCGTTAGTAACGAAATTAATCGTGGTTCTTCTAGTCCCTATCTTGCTTATGCTATTTTCAATTTGGAAAATATTTCGTAGATGGCACGCGCATAGTACAGTATATTGTCTTATTTTTCGAAAAGTGGGTTTTAATAGTTATTTATGGATTTAGAGCGTAAAGAGGCTTTTATGGCGTAAGACGTAATTTTTAGCCGAGGCGGTAGCCGAGGGCTAAGAATACGTCGAAGGCCATAAAAGCCAGTTACGCCGTAGTACATACAAAACTTTATGCACGGATGAAGATTTTTAATTTAAAAATATTTCTAAAATTAATTGAATATTGACACAAATCTAGTGTTGCTTTGATTAAATTTTAGTTTTGAAACGTAACTATGGTAGCAAGTAAACAGCGGTAGCCATATTCTCTAAAATCTTAATTTTATTTTGTGTTTGGTAATAAATCGTGCGATCTTCAAAAGGGAAAATGAACGAATTTGGTTAATTGTTCTAATTGTTTTGTTAACATAAATTACCCACAAGAAATTTTCAATAAAATGTACAATTTTCGATTTCAAATGAAAACTTTTCATTTTGCAAGTATTAAAGCTGTTTCTATAAGGTACCTATGAAATCTTTGTTTGACGTTTCATTATAGCCTGTGGGCATAAAGAGATCCGTGGGCTATAAAATAGCTATTTATGTAATGAGTACATAATTTAGGTCTTTATTGGACGAAGCCTATGGTTTATGGCAGAGCGAGCTTGAGCGAGGCCAATAAATAGGCTGAGTCCAAAAGCTAATTATGTGCGAATTAATCATAGCTTTATGTTCGACTGCACCCTAGAAGATTTTCTTTTACATTATTTGACGTAATATGTATTCGAAAATCCACTTTGACATTTATAAATTTTATAATTGCAAAGAGTGCTTTTCTATTGCTCCTGGTTACTATAAGTCGTTTATTGATTTGTTTTAAATTGTGTGAAATTATTTCGGGTTAGCTAAAGTATCCTTCTTCCGACCAAGTCGAAATATTTGTACGAAAAACTTACGTCTAATGCTGTAATTTACAGATGTTCCTTTGCAGGTACATTAAAATTTCAAATTTAAATAACACTTGGACATTAATTTTGACGTTTATTTCATTGACATTGACAGGCGGCCGTTTTACTTTATTAATAAAGTAAAATGGACTAGTACTATAAAATAGTATCTTATGGCTGCTAAGTGATATTGTAATCATATTATTATAATGCAGTCGTACATAAAGACGTTTATGACATATAAATTTGTGTATAATTGTCAATTTATGATATATCCGTGCATAAAATAAATTACTGTCAGAATTTGCAAAAGTGGAAAAAGTATTGTCACATATTCTACTCTCACATTGAAAAGATAACCACTTTGAAAAAGATAGTATAATACGTGTATGAGCTTATTTATGTATTTATATAAATTTTTTTACAAAATGGTTAAATCACGACTAGTGAATAGTAATGAAATAGTTCATAAGTACGGTGACCATTCGTACTGGTTTTGCCAGGAAAGTACTGGTTTTCTATTCTTCTACCTACTACTCACTATCCTAGAAAAAATGGGCCACTTTCAGGTACATGACATACCTGAAGATTTACAATTTAAGTTGTCAATATAAGCATTTTTGTGCTCAAAACTATTTTCTGAATAGGTAAGCGGTAAAAAGTACGAACTAACACAGGCGTCGATAAATTTTGCTGCTCGCATTATCTAGTGATCAATCGATATCAGAGTCATCTACTAGTAGTGTTTGAAAATAATTGATACTTTTTGCCACCAATGAAAATTAAATGCAAAGCAAGAAAAAAAATTTTTTTCTGTTTGGTTTGTCTGCACCAACTTGCACCAGTTCAGAAAAGTAGGTGTAGAGTGTACATTGGTGTAATGTGCACGGAAGGTTAACAAACGAGCGTATTTTAGTGTCAAGTGCAAATTGTAGTAAAACCTACAAAATAACATTTTATAGTTTTATCGTGTTTTATGTGTAATATTGTCGTAGCAATTAAACGATTATTTAACTAAAAATTAATTTTAATTTTTAAAAGTGAGATTAGAGTTTTACAGAATTACTTAAAAAATATTGTCGATATGATCTTTATTAAAAATTGTAGTAAGTGTTTGCTCCATTTTATTTCAAAATTTCTAGAATTGACAGTTGTTATTTTCTAGGTTGTGTATCTGCACTAAGTTACACTGATCTGCTCGCGCCTTGACGACAGTGTAAAATGATGTCACGCCGAACTACTCCGTAACCTGCACTGCACAAACGAACATAATTAGTTCACTTGCACAGTGACAAACGAACGCAATTTTCTGCACTACCTTACTCGGAGTAATTCGGAGTAGACAAATGAGCAAACCTTTTATAAAATTGTTATTAAAGGAACTCAAACTTGAGCTCATCATAATCAAACGTAAATATAAATAATTGATTACTTCGATCAGCTTTAAGTGCACTTTTATAAATTCCATCAGCATCAAGAAAAACTAATAAATTTATGTTACTATATTATCATGCTTAATAAAAGTTTAAAGTCGTCAAAAACCTAATATTAAAATTTGAATTGTGTTTGCAAGCAATATCTCTCATACTATGTATCTAGTAAAATTCCCAAACTTTAACAACTATAAATTAAGCAAATTTTTCTACAATGCAGTAAGCTGAGATCATCCTATTACAAAAATTCCAGAGACCAGGGACAAAAAGGTTAGTAACTCTTCGTATTGAAAACTTGCAAGAGTTATACTCATTTAGTCGACATCAAAATCGTCAGGACGTTCTTGTGAGGCCAGAATAACTCGACCATATTATGACAAAGTGTCAACACTGAACTGATGTATTCAAGAGTTTTTTAAAATCATTAGGAGTATATCACAACGTATGTACGTCAAGTTTTCCACTAATTTCAAATAGTTGTTAATTTAAAGCATTCGTTTAACTAATTACAACAATGCAACGAAAAAATTACAGCAGTAATAATTCATTAGGATGCAAATAGTCACTGGTAAATAACACCTTACAGTTTAGCAAAGGTTTATTAGAAGATTTTTCAGCAATTTTTGTATAAAAATTTTTTTTTACTAAAAAATTATTTGGCATACAGATATAATAAAATTATTTGAAAAACAAACTGTTTTCTTAATTTCTTAGTTTCTTCTTAATTTGTTCATTACTCTGAAAGTTAAATTTTTTCGCATTACTGCGGACAGTAATGCTTCGCATTTGTCATTTCAGTTCAAATAAACCTTGGTTTACCGCTAAATTGCCGCCTCTTTTCGCAGTTTCAAGCATTTGATGCAATCAGTATTTTGTGTTTATTGTACAAAATAATATTTTAAGCTTTTTTCTATTAAAGCTACCAATGTCTATATACAAATTATAATATACAAATTTTAAAAGTTAGGTTTTGAAAAATTAATTTTCTAAACTAAAATATAACGTAAGTTTTTATATTTTAAAATTTAGTTTTCATACAAGTGTAAGTAGTTTTGCTAAGTTTTACTCAGATTCTCTTTGCCTGTCTAGAGAAAATAAAGAATCTTTAAATTGAAATATTTAAATTGAAATAAAAATTTGAAATCACATAAGGTTTTGCATTGCGGAAAATACATATATGAACAGCCTGGGGAAAAACGCGATGAATATCACAAAATTTTAATTTTGTAGGATACGATTTGAAAGTTTTAAACTGTGTAACCTGGGATATACAACAGCTAATGAAAACGAGTTGTTAAAGGATACTACACTCCTAAAGAATTCTATTCGTTTTATTGTGAATAATTCTTGCAGAAATCAAATTTTAACTGAAGTACCTCACACAAATTAAGTCACATAAGGGAAAAAATAGAAGTTTGCGGACTTTTTCAACATTTTTATTTAATACTAGCTTTGGGTACCCGGCTTCGCCTGGGTCTCCTAAAATTAAAATACTTTGCCTTTGTGTGAAGTATTTTTATTTTTCCGAGTATCCTGCTTTGCCTGAGGTTTTCTTTTCGACGGAAAATCTTGCTTTCCGTTCCTAGAGCGTTTCAGAATGATTTTAGTTTTACTTCCCATTAGTCAAACAATTCTTTCCCTGCTCTCACATTTTAATGATATTATAGCACAGAAACCTTCCCAAAGTTCTACTGACTTGTTGGAGTACTTGTTGATTAAAATCGATCAAAAATCTAGGGTTATTAAGAGACAAACAAACAAACAAACATTCATTTTATTTTTATATTATAATAGATTTATAAATGAAACTGTTTTACCAACATAATATGAATCTCGTTAATCCATTCATGCGCGTTACCGAATTTCCCTAATTATGTGAAATCTTTTCTTCTTCTCACATTTTTACAGATATTTTGCACAGAAACCTATTTCGAGTCCTAATAAGATATTGTACAAAATTTGGTTGAAATCGGTCAAATGGTTCAGGAGAAAATGGAGGACAAACAAACAAACAAACAGACATTGATTTTATATATATAGAAGATAATACATTGTACCTATTTTAATTTGCAATATCTAGGTATTCAACGCAGTTTTTCTAAGTGTTTATAATATACTGAATAATTTATTCTACCTTCTTCTTCTTCTATTTTCGGATAGGGATAACCCTGAATACTCAGATCTATTGATCTGTTTTTACTTAACAGTAACATCGGCGATATTCCGAAGTCACTGTCAGTACCGTGAGCATTACTTGCTTTACATCTGAGGTAGCTTGCTACGCTTACCTCAGTTACTCTATGCTTGCCTGTCACCCTATTTTTTATTGTTAATGCTGGCAATTCATTAACACAGAAAGAAGGACCACCGTCTTTACGTGCCTTCCGAAGCACGAAGAGCATTGCAAAGTGACCTCTACCTGAATTCGAACTGGGACGCCTTACATTAGCAGTTCATCGCGCTAACAACCAGGTCAATAACCGTCTCTATTCTACCAATGTCATTAAAAACCTCAAGATTTTTAGCGATTTTTTAACGAAGAAAATTTTTAGAAGAGCCTCTCGGTTCTTCATATGAACCGTGTTAATTAAATTATTGCAATTTTGTGTGTACTAGAAATGACTACCTATTTAACCATTTCTACAATTTATTCTGTGCAGGCAAATCGAGAAATGTATGAAGATGTTTAGCTTCTCCAGGAAGACTAAGATAAAACCATACTTTATTTGATGAAATTGCTAACCGCCTTACTTATGGAAGGACAATTTTACTACAGCACTAAATATTCTTTATCGTAGTTTAAAATCAAATACGATACCAATTCTTCTTATAAATATTTATAAACCATTACATTTTCTTCAAATTTTAAAAATTATTTCATCTTGACACTATAGTTCAAGTTATATTTCAAGTGAAGGATGTTTTGATAGTAGCGTGCACATTCATGGTTCCTTTTATCGAATCTAGTCTGAGGAGAAGAGTTCTCTCCAGTGTTAAGAAAATCGTGAATGATTATTTTTAATTGCCATCTGTCAATTATATTTAATTATAATTCCTTGAATTTATGTTGTTTTCGATAAGAATGTTGTAAGTTTATCATTTACTATATTCTGTTACCTGTGTTCTAATATTAAATTGCAATAATTGCACCCACTGTAGTTTTTCTCGATTTTTTCTGAAAATTTACCATGCTAAAGTTATTTTTTCTAAAACAAACTTGATTACCTCTAAAATACGTCCTACTTGCTAATTTTATCAAGACAGTTTTAAATTTGTCTCGTGATCTCTGAGTAAGAAGATTTTTATGATAAAGTAGAAAGTTTTTTAATTGCCGTTTAAAGGTCGTTCCAAAAAATATTCATTTGCCGTTTCAAAGTGGAAGATAAAAATTATCCGAACGTAAAGTGAAAATAATTAATTAAATATTGAGTTAGTATAAGAGAATGTACAAAATAAATTGAAATAAACGATTAGTAGACAAACTTTTTTGGAAAAAGCAAATAAATAAGAAGGGTATTCGAAGAAATAAACATTAAGTAAATAAAAGTGGGAGTATTTGAAATTTATGAAGGAAATTATACTATAAAGTTTTTCAAATTAAATTCTTATAAGTTTTTATAATATAATAATTTATAAAAATTACTTTTATAATATTGTAATATAATGGAATTTAAAAAACTTATCAATCCCAATTATTGTGCTAAAAATCAAAATGTGTGTAAAATAACATCAATAACCGTGCTTGAAGAAATAAAAATTAACTCTTTTTTAGTTTGGTTGCTTTCTGAAATAAAATTTGTCTCCACGTACCAATGAAAAAACTAATACAGTGCATTTAAAGGATATAGTAAACAGTAAGTACAGTTGTTGGCCACCGTAGAGTAATTAGCTGGTTTGTAAATTTTTAAATAACTAGGACTAAGGATGCACCTGGTGATTTTCACTTTGTTAATCGTAAAAATAAGTAGAATAATTCTCTAAAGTACAGTACATGTACACAGTATGTATATATATGTATGTATGTACGTAACAATGCACATAATAAGTAAGCAAAGCTTCAAGTAATATAAGTAAGTTTCATTTTTGTATATTTTCATTGTTAATTTTCCTCACAACTGAGCTTAAACTTGAAGAATTGAGCAACTAACGCAGACAGGAAGCTAAAATATAAACATTCCGAGCAGTAAACTTTACCACTAATTATATAATGACACCTATTACTTCTTTAGTGATCCTGTAAATTTTTATTTAGTTATTTCAACAATAATTTATTGTTATCAACTGAATGTCTTCATGAAGTTGGACTTCCACTTTTCGAGTTTTAAAGTTTTATTGATTATGCATTGAAACAAAATTTGTCTCGAGTTAATTAACTCGGGTCCGAAAGTCCATATTTTTCCTGTAGAAATACCTTTACCAAACAAAAGAGATTAAATAGAGAGAACATTAATACAAGATTCTTAAGATGAGGTAGAATTTGATAAGTTCTATGTTAAGCTCGCAATTTAAATTTGAAGTTAATGAAATTGCTATAAAAACATATGGAAGCGAATTACTGCGCAATTTTGAGTAACAATTAAATTCATTTTATAGTCAGTCCGTGCATCTTGCCTTGTGCAACTTTGGCACAATGTTCAGAACAACCAGCCGGATGTACCCATCAAAACAAAATAAAAATTGATGTTTTTGAAGTTGAGAGCTAGTGTGAAAGAAAGTATTTTTTTGTTTCTTTTGTAAAAGAAGAAATTAATAAAATTTTAATATTCAAAAAGTTAGGGCCAACTACACGGAGGTTAATAGTTGCTTAGTTTTAATGGAATTTCATATGCATGTACATATTATATAAAAATATAATGCATTCGATTTTTATTTAATTTTTTCCCATAATTGTAATTTTTCTATAGTTATTATTTTCTACCTGATAAACCTTCATGAAGTCAGTGCATTTCTGAAAGAATTGTTTTTAAGTAAACTTAATTAATTAAACTTTTAATTAATTTATTTTTTGGAAAAAATTATTTAGCATTATTAAATACCACACCGTTTTTCAAGTTACATCCAAAATCAAAATATTACGAAATAATGAAACAATTTCTAAAAAGCAAATAAAGTCAAAAGAATTAATTTATGGCATACATACATAATAATCAAGTTTATCGTAAAATCTTAACCATGGTAAAACTAAATATCAATCTCGAGAAGGCCACTTCTTGTTATTTGCTACCTGTATTAAATTGCCATTACAATTTAAAAAATAATAGCATTCCTTTGAATTTGTTATACATATATTCGCAAAGATTTGTTGCAAATAATAGGAAGCAAAGCTCAAATTATAATTTCAATTTTAAAATTGTTTCCCTCATTAAATTAGACATAAAAGCTTCTTGTTATTGATTGAAATCATTTTCATTAAAATTACAAAATTTCTCTTAGTGATATGCAAATATATTAATTAACAGTAATTTACTACAATTACCTAGACATTTATTTAAAAAGAATTTAAACGTTCTATTATTATGAAACTAACCGTATGATTTTGTAGTAAATACTATATATTTGAAGAGGTTCGCTTTGACATTCCTATTAAAGTTCTCAAACTTTCGGTTGAACACACCATTTCAAAGCTGCTTTGTTTATACGTTGTTTTGACCTTTCAACTACGTTCTAACTGGCATTCAATTTGACTATAGTGAAATTCGAGAATGTAAATTTAAAAATTGCATTTACTATCCAAGTATATACGTACACCAGCAAAACTATTTCTATTGCTGTGGTTAATGTGTAATGCGGTTATTATTAATTGGAATATCGAAAACCCTATTACATATCATGGATATCCTGATAAAATAACATATTACATATAAGGCATGGACCATAATATAAACGTAATTGTCTAGTATAATATAAACAACCTCAACATGTCATTGTGCGTTAGTATTTATTTTTTAATTTAAAATTATAAGAAGCAATATAAAATTTGATTGAATAATTTGTAAAAGTATCACAAAGTAATTTTAATGATTAAAAATTTAAATTGGTCCTTTAGCACGGTTGCGACATCCCATTCGTTTTGGGCAACCAAAATTGATAGCAACACACTATAGTCGGGTATTAACCTAGCTGAAAAATCCAAAGATTGATATTGGGTTTCATTAATGCATCCGCACAGTTAGCGGAGCTGATATTCAAACAAGGAAATACATATTCGTAGGGTTAGGGTAATGTTTACACTGCACTACTAATTTATGATACATAAATTTTTAAACTTCTTTTGTAAACAGAAGTACTAATGGTAGAAGCAAAGCTTTCAGGTAATGTAGAAAATGATTTTTTTAATTTAAACAATTTTCCAAAAATACAAAAAGTTGTTGGAACTTAATCTTGCTTACACGTTCTTGATCGTGCAGCCACCACAAGGTACATGAATAGACACAAATTATAGCAATCACAGAGTGGTTTTATGGACAAAGTGAGCCAAGAAACTCCGTGAAGTCCAATATTCAAACTCGAAATTTTCTCTCTATACTCAATCAACGGTAACGGCAAGCTAGTTTACCTACTATGGTCAATGGATACAAATTACTTTATAAACATACAAATGGATTACAGAATGGATAATTTTTAAATTAAAGATTAAGTTGATTCATTCATTCAGTGCCGCATCTAATCTGTTATTAAAAATTGCTTTACTTTAATTAATTAAAAATTTTAATTAATTATATTAAACTTTAATTAAATTTTAAATTTAATTATTTTACTAAATGAAATATGTACAAATATTTATTATTAGTTTAATGCAGAAAATAATATAACAAAATGATTTAAAAACTGACAAGCTACAAATAGCTTACTAAATTTCAGTTTGTTTTATCTTTAAGCTTTCCATAACGATCACTGTCTTTTCAAAATCAAAACAGTAATAATTGCCATCCTTCTCTTTCAAAGCTTCGTCGAAATCTGGTATATTTAAAAATAAATTGAATTTTATTTTATTACTTTATTTAGCACGTTAGCTTTTATAATATATTCTTTAAATTTTTATATTATTTTTAATTAATAAATTAATTAGCAATAATTATTTACTATTGCAGCTCTTATTGTACAGCAGTTGCACAGAACGTCTTCGAGTTGATATTTCCAGCTCAATACGTGTTTCTTAAACAGTTCCATTATAAAGCTTATTTCAAACACAAAAATTTGGTAATTAAAATTTATTTAATCAAACTTGTATAGCGTTATTTAAAAATTCTAACTTTAATACAATTTCGTTATTTACAAGAAATTTTTTATTAAAAGCAATAATGAAATTTTATTTAATTACGCAGCCATAACAAAGTTTTATTTGGCTTACTGAAAAGCTTACGCATTAATTGGTTGCAATTTATTTATCTTCAATAAAACAAAAGAAGCTTCTTAAACAAAAGTCTTTTATTTAAAAACATTCAACTTTATAGGAAATATATTTCTTTGCTGATGATCTGAAAGTTATGTCAATAAAAAAAAATGCATGATAAAGTAAATTAAAATCAATCGGTTATTAATAATTAATGTTTATCGAACTTCAATGATTGTGAAATGGAGTGGCAAAATCAGTTCGAATTCTTCATTTACTCTTGATTAGATACGGCAAGGATAACTAAAGAACTTTTATTTTGATTGGTATTACCTAGTAGGAATAACGGTTAAAGATTGCGAGTTGTAATATTATGTAACTTACAAACTAATTATTATTGAAAATTTATTGCGAGTCTTATAAATTAATAGCAAACGTCACAACTTAGTAAATTGCAAATGAGTAAAGGTTTAGCTAATACTTTTGCGATGTGCTTAAGTAATATACGAGTAACTTTGACTAAATTACGGCAGACGGATACGTATACCTAAATTATTACGGCTATAAAAAATCCATAATAATAAATTTCAATTCAAATTATTTTCAAAGATTTAAGAGTTTTTAGTCATAAAACCTGCCCAAGCAATTTTAAACTTATCACTACATACTATAAGTTATTTGAAATGGGGATTTCTTTACATTAATATAAATGAATCGTATTTGTGCAGATTATATGTTTTTAGTTTTTATATAACATCAACTTATGCGATGAACTAAGGCTGTTAAAATTTAATATTAAAATTGTTTAAAAACTTTTATATCCATAAATTTATACAAATAACTTACACAAAGTTGGTAGCAACAAATAAATATGCCTTCACAAAAATGTATTCTAATAAAAAGTTTCGCAGTTTACAAAGCAAACTGACAAAACTAATTTTAATAAATGTACATCTTTCTAATTTTTTATATAGCACTAAATTTTTTATGTAATTTCCAATTCCTTCTTTTTTTATTCTTCCGTTTAACAATAACTTACTTTTACACTATATAACTTAATAGAAAACTCCACTTCTATAGAAGCACACAATAATATATGGCGCAAGAGAGCTTTCAGAATATAACAATATTCCATCTAACAGCTTCTGTATTAAGCTGATTGTCATCGAATCAAAGAATTTTTTTAATGAACGCTAGAATTAACTAGTATTAATTAGTAGCACTTTTTAATTAACGTAAATTTCAATTTCCATATAGTACTTTGTCAAAAATCTCGTGTTTATCAAGTTTCTAAATAAATCTGTATTTCCAAAACTAAATAAAATAATTGTATATTAAACAAACAAGTTTCTATATATAGAATTTTAATTACAATTGCGATAAAACATAGCAATAATTATTCATATTGATTATTATTTTCTCTACTAGAAGCAAAATATTATCATTAGAATATTTTTTTAAATAAAACTCAAGCTATGTGTAACGATTCAAATTTTGATATTATTTTATTTTACCGTTTGGATACCTTTTTATGATAAAATTTAGTACCTAAAGCATTTTTACAATTATTATTCTGTTTCATGTACTTTTAGTAGGTATAGTTAGTTAGCCTGATTTACATATTTTATATTACACTCCTGATGTACAAAAAAATAAAATGAATAATTCTTTTGATTCCAAGTAATTTACGTACGATTTTATGAGTGCTAGTATAAAGTTTTTCATTACATTTATATTCGCATATAGAAGAAAAAAGTAATAATACCACAACAGTTACATATGAGAAACATTAATTCCTGCGGCCTGATTTTGCAGTAGCCATTCCCAGTTCCGGTCTCGAAACGACTTTGGGTGACGAGGGATGGTCCCCATAGCTACAATCATTTGTTTTAATTACGACACAGAAACAAGAATTTGTGGTATTTCTCTCCACAAGACCGTTGACTATTAATCATTTTATCATGTTTTTATCTACAAATTATAATTTTTTTATTTAATATGTTTGTGCAGCTGTTGTCAATACCTAAAAGTAAAATGTAATTTTCGTTTTAGAACGCCAAGTTTTGTCAAAGAATTATGATTTATGAATTGATATTTTTTATTCTTTATCTAGCGTACATTTCTTTCAAATAATTTTGAGACCAGCAATATTTTATTTCGAATAAAACTTTTTGTCATCATAAAATTTAAATTAAACTAACTAATCAGCATTAAACAATAGTATTTGAAATTATTTAATGGGCGAAAGGAAGTTAAAACTAATAACGAAAGAGAAACAATCTCAGAAATATTGGCTTGATTTAGAGTTTCCAACCCAAAAAGTTATTACTCCCTCTTCGATAACAGATAAATTTACTAAACCCAAATATCAGTAAATCCTATTTTATAATCTCAAACTACGTACTTTGAATATCGTAAATTTATTTTTTTCATTAAATAATTCAAAATTCATTGCACTTTAATAACATTAGGTACATTAAATAGGAAAATTACATTAATTTTAATTTAACTTGAAGCTATTAATAAAATTTAATAAGTTACACGCCAATAATCGACGTTATATTCTAATGACCATCAAACGCTTGCAATATACATATGTTGTTAATTAATTATGTAGGTATGTATATTAAATTTTGCACTCCATTATAAATTCATATTAGGCATAATTCATTTGTTCATTTTTCAATTTATACGTACACATTATGTAGGTACCGTATAATATTATTTATACAAGGGAAGTACGTTATACACCTAATTAAATTTACGTTTTATAAAATGTCATACTTTATTCTGCTATTCATTTTCGATTCTTTGTGAATCTGACTATAAACTATATGACTTTTATTGGTACTTTTATATGTCGTAGGATGGTAAATAATAAGCATGCGCATAATTCATATGGAATTGAACAATGGATTTAGCACTTAATACAAAACGTGACAATACAATAGGTAACAAAGTATCGGCAAATTCTGCAAATGACAGGTGAAGTGGTATTCCAGACCATAATATAATTTAGGTATCGCATTATACCTCGTTACTGGCTTACTGGTTACTTTGGCTAGTGACACTGCATACATACATATATACCCCAAGATACACTATAAACCCTCTTGAGACATAAACAGGATAACTACATGCCGCTTTAGCAGAACAATAAAAGGTGTTACAGAGTTAGATTTAGGTCTCTAGGTGGTGTCAAAAACTAAAGTATATTGAATAAATTAATAATCAATTAATCAAATTCTAATGCATAATATTAAGTCGTTTTATTTTAATAACAACACTATAATTATTGCTGATAAGTAAACAAAAGCCAGAAATCCAATAGATGCATATGGAAAATTATTTAGATTAGCTTCTATTAATTTCTTATTATTATTGTTTATTAGAGTGGTTTACAGCTTGTCTACATAGAATTATCTATCATGGTCTTACAAACACTATTTACCAAGTTCTTATTGTTATTCATGACTAAACTCGAAACACTTTATCAATGTTATAATCTTAGAATATACAATAAATCATTTAACTATTACTGGTATCTTTATAGAGTAAACTTGTCTCACTGATATTTAGTGGTAATAGCATTAAAAAGTCATGTAATACTTATAAAACTTTCAAGTTTACTTTTTTAATATTTTTTGCTAAAATTATAGTAACCAACGGAAGCATTGATTTATTCGGATAATTTATAATTTCAATGAGTAGCTACAAGATTAGCAATTTATATCGCGCTTATAACTCATCAATTATCTGCACAAAACTTAACACTTATACGAGGGATATTCACTTGCAGTCTTACTATTAAACGTTGTTTAAATCTTATAACATACTTATACAGGGTAGGATAAGAAAACTTTACTAATAAACCGTCTATAAGCTCATTCGTGTATACACCTGTTATAGCTACATATTTGCAGCATTACTAATTAACTACAATGTATAACAGACTTATACTGGAAAACGTTACTAATAAACTATGTATAAGCTATTCGTGTATAAGTTTGTTATAACTTTAAATGTAATTCTAATATACACCGTCCACCTAGTATAACGACTGTATAACGCAGTTTTTAGGCTATAAACAATTAGCTATTTTATATGCCTATATACAGTTTAATATTAGGTAAATACTATTTAATTTAACAATATATCCTTGCATTAGGTACTTATTTATAACATACAAAAGTAAGTAATTTCATTTTGAAAGTTTATCAATCGCTGTGATACATTCATTATATTACTACTAGAAGGCCTAGGTTGTGCGCCCTGAAGGCCACACTAGGGGAATAATTTTGAATTAGTTTATATGTATATGTAGTTTATATAGACCAGCAGTATAGCGCGAAGCATACACGGGTTGACTACGACGCGGTAAGTCGCGGTTCAAACCCTGCTCGCGTTAAATACACCGCTGTGATCAAAAAGTCCAATATCGATCTGTGGACTATGGGGAAGGCAACGGGAAACCACCCCATGAATTATACTCCCTGTTAAATTCATCTTGGCTTCGGCTAAGTTGAATCGCCAACATCCGGGTGACCGGATATGGCACACGAAGAAGAAGTTTATATGTATGTACACTGATACATAGACTGTTTGTTAAATTTAGCCTTTTATAAGATTAAAAAAATCTTGTCTATTTACCAAATTCATGATAATCCAAATTACATGACGATTTCTTTTATCTCTTTAAAATATAAAGTTAGTAATCTCTTATCCAAAACCGTCTCTTGGCCTAGTAGTTAGGGCAATCAACTACTGATGCAAAGGCACCCGGTTCGATCCCGGGAAGAGTTTAGAAAGGAAAAACCTTCTTTCTGACTCTCTTTCTATCTATGACTGTCTCCCGTGCTTCGGAAGGCACGTAAATCCGGTGGTCCCCATGAGTTGATGTCTGCCAGTATCAACAATGAAAAGGGTTACAGGCATATTCCCCAACCCCGACCTCGCACCCGTGGGGTCTTAATGCTTAAAGCTTTCTCTTAGAGAAAAGGATAATGTTCAAAAGTAGATGGAGAAGACTGTAACGGAATCTCTTATCCAGAAAACGTTTTACAGTTTGTTAGGCTATTGGCTGAAGAAAAACCATCAGAAATTTGCATAACATAAACAAATTCATTTCACGTGCGACGGGTAGCGTCAAAGCTCCGAGCAACAACGTTGAATAAAAAGGCTTTTCTTTTTATATAATAAAGTAGGTTAGTATTTGAAGATATAATGGAGGATGTTATAGATATCGAAACATACACGATCTAATTGGTGTACATCATGCCAGAAAAATAAAGGCATTTAAAAGAAGAGACATCCATTTATGTTATATATTTTGCTGTTTTTATATTTTTTCATTTTTTATTGATATGCGTTTCGGCATTTCTATTTTTATTGATTTCATTCGTATATATTTTCTCGTTCGCACTTCTAAATCTTTCGATTATACTTTTATTCTCTTTTCTTCTGTTGCAAGTAATTTTTTAGTTCAATTCTGATGTAGTATAAGTTTAAAAGTAGTAATTATATTTTAAAGTAAATAATTAATATATGAAGTGTGGAACATGCCTTAAGTAGTTGCATTGAACTTTAGTCAAAGTATTTGCTGATGGCACAGGTACATACATACTCATAAACGGATGTTTAGAGGCTATCAACCCTGAAAACGCTGATCACGTTACTTTGAGTTGACGTCGATAAACTTGCGTATTTTTGCAAATGTAGTTTAGTTGCGAGTTGTAGTTGGTAGTCTTAGTTTGTTTACGGACGGAATACCTATATGCCGTCCGATCATGTAATTTGTTAATTACTAAAATAATTATAAACCCAACTGGCGTTTTTCTGAAAGAACCACAAATCTTCTGGTAATAATGGCAATCCGAATATATTATTAAACAGTTCATATTTCACTACCATATGGTTACTACTTGGTAGTAGTGATTAGAATCCGTATTTGTCCCTGTACAAGTTTTTACGTTTCTTACTATGTTTTCCTTTTCTCATTATCGTTATGTGATCAATCTGGTTTTTACTCTTGTTGTTCGCTCTTTTGTGTTCATATGATTTTGTGTATTTAGACCAGTCATTATAGGATCAAAACAGGGGGTATGTTGCAAAAGGTGGTGTAGAAGCTTCTATTTTTTAACTTGTACATATGGTAGCAAACATATAAAAACAAAATGCTAACATGGGCAACCTCTGGAGAACTTTTGGCGGCCAAAGAACTTTTTAGTTTTTTTCCAATAACTCCTAAACGATATATCCCACTAAAAAGTTATAATATAACAAATTAAGGAACATTAAATTCTGCGTCAAATGAGTACCACAACTTATTAAGCTGGTCAAGTGGTATGGTCCAAAAGCACTGTTAAAATGACGATTTTTTTAACTTGTATAAAAACTAAGATATAGTACTATACATGAGTCTGCTGCTTAGAAATAAGTGCTCTAAGAAAAAACTCGTAAAATAAATGTTGTAAAGCATCAATTTTGCGTCCACTGAGTACTAACATTTTTAAATTCGGTCAAGTATACTTCCGAAATTAGCAATCTTTCGACAACCGACAGTTGACATAGAGAACCCATGAATATATCTTTTTTGGGACCTGGGTTCCAGTACCTAAGTTGCAACCCTATCAACTATATCAACCATACTAAAAATATCCTATTAACGCATTTCTTTCTAAAGCTTAAACAAACGAACATGATTGTAGCCAAAAACGTAGCGATAAGTGTGGACAAAAGGTTTTCCACCAATTCCGTGCCGAATGAGTACCACAACTTAATTAATTCGGCATGTTGTATGGTCGAAAACTACGGTCAAAGAACGATAATTTTTGCAACTTTGCAAAAACTAAGATATAGAGACTATGTACGTGTATGAGCTTGGAAATGTCTAAAAGAAAACTCATAAAATAAAAGTTTTGCGTCCACTGCGTACCAAAATTTTTAAATTTGGTAAAGTACATTTATCGAAATTGACTACGCGAATTTCAATACGCATATGAAGATAACTATGAGTTACAACGCTTCAACACTACGGGTGCATTTATCTTATATGTAGATATTCTTGATGTTGTGTCATCAAATAATCATTTAAAAATGTGAATCAGATAGGAGAAATTAAATACGAAAATACATGAGTAAATAAGAAAACACATGAGGGTAATTATTAGCTTCGCCGTAGGAAATTGAAAAGGCAAAGTAATATAGGATTTTAATAAAAGTTTGAAACCAAACTTTCTGTAGAAATACCACCGATCCCTGTGGGAATAGTCTGGTTGCTTTGATAACAGTGTGCGATAAAGCTGTACACATTTTTTTCCACTTTTCGAACAAACTTTTTTTTGTCTTTCAGTATAATAATTTCCATCAGTAGTTTCAGAAATTCCAGAATGACCGACACAGCTTCGCTCAAAATGTTATTAGATGGCGGATACCTTCTAACATACTTGCAACCTTATGTCTGACAAAATGATTTCAGCCGCAGCTTTAACCACACGTAGGCTTTCGTTTAATGGATCAATTTTCTGGTTACTGTACCATTTGTCACTGAAAATTCTACAGCCAATATTACGAAAGTAAATAACTGTTTGCTTTGTGGTTCTGACATCAGGTTAAAAGTCGCCATCTACTTTGCGATCAACTCGTTTTTGAAAAACTAGCATTCGTCTGAGTTGTTTTCGAGATAAGAGTAAATTGATTTCATTGCCTCTTCAACATTTCTTCAAGAACGGTATCGTCGTATATGTATGATCACCTTTCACGCGGTTATACAGTTTTCTAGCAAAACCTGTGATATCACGCATCTACTGCTACCAAGTCTTCCACATGTCTGATCCGGTGGAGAACTTCTTGTTCCCACTCATCATCGCGTTTTTTGGCTTCAGTCATGGTTGTTTGTTTAAACCTTAGTAATAAATGCGTTAAAGGATACTTTTGGTTTGGTTGATAGAGTTGCAACTCAAGAACTGGAACTCAGATACCAAAAAGATACATTCATGGGTTCCTTATGTCAAATGCCGATCATCGAAAGATTGCCAATTTCGAGTAGTATACTTGACCAAATTTAAAAATGTTGGTACTCAATGGAAGCAAAAATTAATGCTCTACAACGTTTATTTTATGAGTTTCTCTCTTCAAGTACTTATTTCTAACCAGCAGACTCATGTATAGTACTATAATATCTCAGTTTTTGACAAACTTGAAAAAAATCGTCATTTTTTGACTGTGGTTTTGAACCACACCACTTGACCAACTTATTAAATTATAATACTTATTTAATTTAATGTTCATTGATTTGTTATAGCATAACCCTTTCAGTAGGATGTACCGTTTAGGAGTTATTTGCAAAAAACAAAAAAAAGTCATAACATTTTAAAGTTCTTTGGCCGGCAAAAGTTTTCCCGAGGTCGCTCATATTAGCATTTTTGTTTTTTACTTGTTTGCACCCATATGTACAAGTTAAAAAAATAATAGCTTCTAGACCACCTTTTGCAACATACAATACCTCTACTGACTGACCTAATTGGCTTATTTAACTGTTTAATCTAGAGATCTTTTAAAACTAGAATCGGCACAGACAAAAACAGAAAGACAACAACTTAGATGGTTTGGTATATCAATAGGATGAGTGACGACATGCCAGTGAAATTAGCATGGCTGGCTAGACAAATAGGGAAAGAAGAAAAGGCTGACCTACAAAAGGATGGAATAATGGTATTCAGCAGATCCTTAGAAATAAAGGAGTTACGTGGGAGCAAGCAAGAAGGAATACACAGAACAGGGAAGAATGGCGGAGATTTATAATGTAAACACAGAATGTAACACAACCTCGATACCTTCGGGTAAAGAAGGTTTTGATTATAAATAAATAAATAAAAACTTGGAAATTTTGACTGGCGTACTCATTATTTAATATTATCAATATTATGCAATTTTTACTGGTTTCATAAAAAAATCGTAGATGTATTGTTATCATGCCATGAAATTGTCTTACATGCCAAACATTCTTGTCTTAGTTAATTATTTAGCTTACATAACTTGTAACAATTTAGTTGTATAACAAATTTACTTATCGAAAGATGCCGCACTATATATCTTTACGATTCAGGCACCGGCTTTATTTTTAAACAAATACCAAATTCCATGAGTTACACGAGCTTTACAACTGCTACAACTGAGTATCTATTTTATAAATAAATTTCTAATCGTTTGCGTTTTTTGCCTGCGATTGTTAACTGCTAATCGGCGAATTTGTTTTTGGATTGGCATCTACATATATTTTCTAATCTATAGCTTTGGCTTAACATAGACCAAGTTTTTTCTCTTTGAAGGTACGGATCATAAATTTATCTTCTTAATTTAAATTTAATGGAAACAATTAGTCTAAAATTATTTAATATTGCAAAATTTCAAATCGTAACAGCTAAATTATTATGTACAACTTAGCTCTTTAGTATACAAAAGCTTTCATGAGCAAGTGTAATGTCTAACAGGTGACGCCATAGAATTCGCCATGCCGATTTGTATATCCATATATTCATCGGGCATAATGAGCATATTACACTGGGTTTTTCATTAGAGCGAAATGGACGTTGTTTATATGTTTGCGTATAGTATTTTTTGATTCCACTGACATTTTTGTTTGTCAAGATTTACCACTTAATTATGTAGCAGTACATGATTCCACGACGATTGCAAATTGTTCAGATTTATTATCTAAATTTTCGTTCAGTCAAGGCAAGTTTTATTTAAAAAATGGACAGGTCAATTAGTCATATGACTTAATACCCTTAGATTCTCTTTTAATGGGGCTATGTTAAGTCGTTCGTTTACAGCAACAAATCAGCAACCAAGATATATATCTTGAGGATAAGCATTGAACGCGTAATGCTGATACTCGGGCTGACTTGCGTCAAAAAGTCATAAAAAATTGAGTTCAACGGCTTAATTTGTGCTAAAATGCGTAGGTTTACTTGGTCAAAATCAATAATTATTTGGTAATAAACGAAATTGTCATTATTACTCGAGGCAATTAGAAGTAAACTTCAGAAATAAATAGGTACGTATATGTAACAATCCGCAATTTGTTTGTTTAATTAAGAATTTTTAAGTTGTAGGTACCTATGCGTACATAACAGATATAAATAAACTTAGCTACACAACTTTGCATTCGTACTAGGTAGAGTAATTTCAAAAAGCTGCTAGAACAACCCTCGAGAATCGTCAACTCGTTTACGAATTGCAAAGTTCATAAACGTATGCTAATAACGTTGATCAAATTTATGACGACTATAAAAGTTTACATGAAAAAGTTCTTCAGGGATTTTAACACTTTTCTATTTTTTTATATTTTCTTTTTAAGTATTTGCATATTTACTTTCTATTTGAACTTTTTATTAGTTTTAAAGTTAAACGCTGTTAGATGTAGTTAACGATTGCAAACGCTTTAAGATTAGGTACATTTTGTTTTTATTTTATACGAAAACTTTTTTACAATTCAATTTAAATTTACTTTTGCATTTTAAACTCTTTTGTAGATAGAGAAAACACTTATTTGTAAACCAATGCAGATATTTCAATTAATGCGGAACGTTAAAATTGCAAAGAAATATTTTAACACTTGAGATGGTTTGAAATATTTAAATTAAGCTAACCTTCCTGTTGTTAATTTAAATAACTCGAGTACAGTCATTCATAAAAATTGTATCTTGTTTTCTGTGTAATAGTACATTTTAAATTTCAATTTAATATGAAGAGTGTGTAGATAACTTAGTTTTATATTTTATTAGTTTTTAAAGTTTGCATATAAAAAAGCAATATCAAAAGAGATTTTCAGCACAAAAAAATATTATCTGAGCAGTATAAAACTTACAACGTAGCAAAAGTTAATGCTCTGTGAAGTAAAATTTGAATATGAATACGAACTCGGCACTGTATTACGCGAACAACATTTCAAATGCTTTTTATTTCTCGATGTCAAAGGATTCCTTTTCGTAAAGTGGTAGATATCTCTGCATAATTTGTTAAAATATTATAAATTCCAAATGCGTAAGTATAATCAATAAGGTGTAAGTCACGTTTTGCTTTAAGAGTTACTTTAATGAGCTTACAGAAAATGCTTCCTTTTTACAACTTTCTCCTGATAAGAGCTTAAAGAAATTATTATTTTGTGTGACTGAAGTAACAAAAATTTTTGCGCTATAAATTACGTCACATTTAAATATTTCGTAGTTTTATAATAAAGTAATCCTTCCAGTCTTGACTATGGAAATGTTAAGCAGAATGGCAGATATAGTCGTAGCTGGTGTTCTTGTCATGAAGGATGTACACTGCGCGAGTACCTTCTAAATTTAGCACCGACAGCCGATTATTTAAATTGAAATGGCAAATATTATGACAAAGAAACGTACAATTAATATTTGTATTGGAACCAACACGTAATCTAGGAAACCAACAGGAATATAAAAGAATATAAATATTCGTTTGATTTTTATCGTAATATAATAATTATAAACAATAAATATACATTTTTAATAAACAATAAATTACAAAAAATAAAATTTTTATGTAATTACCTAACCTTATTTTTATTGTCCGCAATTCGAATTCATCAATTTAGTTTATAGCAAAACCAAATAATACCGGACACTCGTTTCATTAGCGATTATAATGTTACTTGAAATAATAATTGTAAATGACGTGATATACAAAAGTTTGAAAAAAGTTAAGAAACTAATTGATTATTTAGAAATTATTGTATATTTTAAATATGGCGAGATATATAGGTAGGATTTAAAAATACCATAAAAAGATAATATTTCATACATCAACATGCCATAATTTGTTTTTATTGTACTTAGGACTATAAGGACTATAATTAATGTTGAGTCAAAGAAACACAAACACACAGCTTTTTGACACAAGCTAAAAAGCATGAATCTTACTGCAATTAGCTAAATAAGTAAAATAAGTTTAGTTTTTTCTCTGAAATAGTCAAGTGTGATTTGCAGTTATAAGTTGCGATAATATGACAAGAAGGCAACATTTGGCTAAAACAAAGAAAGAAAAGTAGTAAGAAGAAAGAATTATGATAGCTTTCACATGCACAAGAAAATTAAGGAAATGACGGAAGTAGGAAGAATACGAGTGCAAATCACGTGATCAAGAATGCAGAGGGCGCATAGTAACCGACATGAAGGAAAAACTTGAAAGATGGAGAACTTATATCCAGGAACTTTTTGACGATGAAAGACCAACGCGAACAATACTGGAAGTTAGAAATGATGAGCCCAGAATAATGAAACACGAATTAGAGTATGCATTAAAGAGTATGAAGCCCAGAAAAGCCACTGGACCCGATCAGATACCAGCAGAAATATTAAAATTATTTGATGAAAATCTGCTAGACAGCCTTCTAGATCTTTTTAATACAATATATGACACAGGTATAATACCACAACAGTGGTTACGTTCAACTTTTATATTGATACCTAAGAAATCAAGACCTAGAGAATGTTCGGAATACAGGACGATTGCACTCATGAGTCATGCACTGAAGATTTGGCTAAAACAAAGAAAGAAAAAATAGTTAAACTATATAAAAAAAAACGAAAAAAAATTGATATGGCATAAGTGTTTAGTGTGAGTCTTTACGTTATCAGGAAGATTATAAAATGATTTTAAGAACACTGAACATGACGAACCGACAGACCGCAAAAAACAAGTCAAAAACTGGATCGTTGAATTACAAGGCTCTCTAAATTTAAAATTAACTGGGTCTCAAAATCATTAGCAGGAAGACACTTAGCCGTCGTTTAGCTGAAAATAATTTTTCTTCGCGAAGAGCAGGAAAACCACTTGTTCTTAAAAAGAATTGGAACGCTTGGTTGAAGTTCGCTAAGATACATATTAACTAGACTGGACTGTTACTGGGTGGTTACAAAAATTCTATAGAGTGATAAAAATAAGTTCAACTTATTCAGCAATGACCCCAATAGTCATAATCGACGTCCTATAGGGCAGCAATTAAATATGAAGTATCTGAAACCAGCAGTTAAATTCCGAGATTTAATATATTAAATAGTATGAGATTGTTTTTGTATAACAGTCTGAGTCCAGTAATACCTATAAAAGAAACTATGAATAGATGATTTTTCTATCGTTATAATTTATTGAATTATATCCACCCATTTACTCATAGTCATCAGATTAGGCATTTTAATATTACAATGAGTTAACACATTCTTCTAAATCAGTTAAGTCATTTCTCATGAAGCAAAATGTTAATGTAATGAAATAACCAAATCAATCTCCAGATTTAAACCTACAGTGGTGCCTCACACAACGAACTTAATTCGTTCCAGGAGCAAGTTCGTAATGCAAAAGTTCGTTATGTGAAAAGCGTTTTCCTATATAAATACATGTTAAAAAATAATTCGTTCTGTAGCATAAAATATGCTAAGATGACATAAAAAGATAAATTTTTGTTATTATTTTTATTTAGATACATACATCTAAAAACATAATTTTTTAATTTTAAGACATACTAAGTAGAGTCTACCGAATCTTGCACATCTTCATCCATTTTCTGCTTTTTGGTCGATGGTTTCATGAAAAACCTGTCCAAAGTTGTTTGTTTTTCTCTTTTCCTCAACATCTGCCGGAAATAACGAACAAGAGTATCGGAGTAAAGATCGTTGATCCTGTTTGCTTCAGCTGAATCCGGATAGTGGGCATTGGTAAACTCTGAACTGCTTTCCATTTGACCAGGATGTTCTTGATGTCAGCAGTTGGGATTGGTTGATTGTATGATTATTAATCCTCGTTATCAGATGACGCTTCCTTTGAGCATTGTCCTGTTGCAGGACCAGAAGTGCTTTGGGAAATCTTCAGTTGTCAGCTCTTCTTCGTGTTCCTCAATAAGCTCCTCTACATCCTCTTCCTCTACCTCTAATTCAAGCTCAGGCGACTTCGTTGTGTGAAGCGAAGTTTGTTGTATGAATCATGAAATAAACGAATAGGAAGTTTGCTGTGTGCAGCGTTCACTGTGCGAGGCGTTCTTTATGCGAGGCACCACTGTAATTAATTATTTGTGGGATTACTTTGGTGGTCAATTGGGAAATCATTTTTTACCAATATCTATCTAACTATCGGTCTTTTAAACGTGCTACGACGTCTTACGATTCCTCTATTTTTAAGAGAGTAGTAGCATTTGATATCTCAAAGATGTTACTAGCACCTTGTGAGAGAACTACCGGCTTACATGCCTTCCGAAGCATGGATACGGTCATACAAAGTGAGCTCTGCTCAGATTCAAACCGAGCGCCTTACGTTAGTAGTTAATGGCGCTAACAAGCAGTCCAGTGACCGTCTCTTCTTTACCAATAAAAGGGTGTTAATGCAAAAATCACGAAAATATGGTTAGAAGTTTTGTGTTCGATTAATCGGATCAATGCCATGTAGTAGATTCCAAGCAGACATTAAATCCAAGAGATATCCAACTAGTTAGTATCTTGTAATGTTTTCTTTTAAGAGTGCATTTCTGAGCTGTACAAGAATTAAAAATGTTTTAAATTTAAAATTTAAGGTACAGAAAAACAACTTAATTTTTGTTTGGTAATTATGCAAAAAAATATTGCTAAAAATAATAGAAAAAAGACATGCGCCAAAAATTTAAATTTAAAAATGAAAGAATTAAATTGATTTATAATTCCGATAACAGCTGTTTAATTGTAAAATTTGATTGGTTATAAGACAAGTTAATTATATTAAAATTTTTAAAGCATACGTTTGTTCGTTGTATGTGTTCTGAACTGTTCTAAACAGTTCCCGATTACGTCGCACTAACAGCTATTTAGAGTCATCGTCCAACGAACACTTTTAGAATATCGTATCGTTGATGTAAATAACCTAACCTCAAAACATTTTATAAATAAGTTGTAACTGTGGTGTCTAATATGTATAATTTAAACCACAAGATATTGCAATTTAAGTACATAGTAATATCTTATAACTTAAATTATTCATATTTGACAATACAATGACAACTTATTTACAAAATATTTTGAGGTTAGGTTATTTACATCAACGATACGTTGTTAAATTAAATATTTTAAAAAGTTTCAAGTATAATGAAATTTGAAAAATGTATTATTTTTTAATACAATTCTAATGAAATTTAAAATTTTTCAACTCGCATTAAAGTTTAGGACTTTTTTAAAAAATTTAATTTAACATATATTTTCAACAAGTAATAATAAACATTTACAACGATACGTTGTTCTAAAAGTATTCGTCAGATGTTGACTTTGAAAAGCTGTCAGTGTGACATAATCGGAAACTGTTCAGAACAGTTCAGAACACGTAAAACGAACAAACCTCATGTAAAATGGTTATTGGAAAACAATAATATATTAGCACCAACAAAAGTAATAATAATTTAAACATTATCAAGATAGAAAAAATTAGAGAGAATCACAATTAATTTTATTAATTAAAGAAAATTTTGTGCATCTAAAATATATATAATACATTCAATCGATTTTAAACGTCTTTCGACGTTGTCCGATACTCTATAAAGAAACGGGCTTCCTTATGTAAGGATACAACCGAAGTCGTTTACCCGTCTCCTCAAGAAGGCATTCTAGTAATTAATACCGCAAAGATGTAGCCAGCACCTTGTGAGAGGACCACCGCATCTAGAGAATCATCTAAAGGATAAATGTACAAATGAGCAAGCTTGAATGTTGCACACGTACGGTCTGTCTATATTTTATAAGCTCCAAAAACTAAGTAAAGTTGTAATTTTAAATTAACATAAAACAATCAACTAAGGAAAATACTCCAAAATTAATTAAGAACATAGCGAGAAAATAAATCTTAATATAAAAAAAATAAATAATATGGGTTAAAAAATTTGAAGATATAATGGAACTACACATTGCCAACTGATAAGAACAGTACCAGTAAACTGATGTTGTAATGTTCCAGTTGCAAATTAACGAAATATTTTTTTTTAATAATTTTTATTTCTTAATTATGTTTTGGTTATATTTTTGATTGGACATAAAATATATACTAAAATGCTACAAAAAATTTTACTATACTCATACAGGTAAATTTTGTAACTCAGACTTATGTTACTAATCCTACCTATCTGTGACTGATAATAACATGTTACGAGTGTAAACACTCTTACAATCTTATTTTTGCACTTTGGGTAAAAAAATTTATTGAAATACATAATTATTTGTCGATTAACTTCTAAGAAAGAATCGCTATTAAAGAATTAATAACATTCAAACTTTGGAAATATATACTTATTTATCACACTATTAACGACATATATTTAAATTAGATTTCTTTGATTATGTCTTTGCTGTTACCACTAATAAGCATTTCAAACCCTAACATTAACTTAAGATTAAATTTTATGTGGTTCTCCGATGAGTAACATTTGGCACATTTTATTTACCCTCTGAGTTATGAATTGAACTTTTTCGTTAAGTACATTTACGCGACGAGAGGATGTAACTAGCAATCGAACTATTTAAAATAAACAAAGCAAAACAATTTAGAATTATTAAAATCTTGTACTACTAAATAGTTTGTGTAATAAATAATTTGTAGAAATATTATTTCTCCCAATAAAATTTAATTTTAGAAATTTTAAGCATTAATAAAATATAATCGTAAAACTAGGTTATAAAATTTTAAAATTCCTATTAAATAAAAACATAATCTCAAACTTCAAAATTTACACAAAATTGTAAACTTTATTAAAAAATGAAAATATTTAATAATCACTGCCTTTTTACTATGTTATTGCGATTTACCGTTAATATACAGTTTTTTACTTTGCCGACTGTGATGTATGTCAATCAAAATGGGATTTCTACTTCAGCAAAAATCGATTACGTTCCAAATAGTACAAATTCTCACTAGTCATGGCAAATTTGGAAAATTCCTCAAGAGATAGGGGAAAGATCCAAATAGCCTGTGTAGAGCATGCGAGAGAAATAACGAAGTAATGGAGGACACTATGGACGAACAAGTCCACAGAATGCTAGAATGCGTTCTGTACAAGGAGGAAAGCCTGGAGGTGGAAACATACTTTCTCACCATTATAGTGCATTAATATTACATTATATCAATGTCAAAGCACAGGTAATTAGATTCCATTGAACGCCTGATGCATTCCAATGAAATTCATCAGTTAAAGCCGTTTCTACACTATCATAGTACACACATCAATCCGCCTAAACATTTGCCGATTCGTTGCCTTTATAAAGTCATACTTTTATATTTGCACAGGATTACATTATCATTTTATACTTACACCTTATAAAAGTAATGAATCGGCAAAACTCAAGCAGAGTCATGTACTATGTACTATAATAGTGTAAAAACCGCATAAGGAGTTCACGCATTAATGGCGTAGGTACCTAAAAACCTAAAAATATACACAAATATTATGCTTTTAATTTTAATCACTTATTATAAAATCTCCTTCAGTTCAAAAAATGAGTTTACTGGCTTATTTTATTTATGAATTGTCCGGAGTAAAGTGTGTATTGATTATCGAAATTCAATTGTACAACTACAAAGCAAATAATATGTATGTTGCTGAAGGTCTCCAAAAGTAATGAGTTCTTACGCATGGCATACCGTAGCATTTCGACCGTGGCAAATAAATAGAAAATATTATTTTTTATCGGAAATGATAAATAATAACAGTAGATAGTGAGTTTACAAATATTCTCAAATATTCATAAAACATAGGGTGTCCCATTAACACCGCCTATTTTGAATTTGCCCCTTTTTTGTATAGGTCGTACAGCGTTGTTGTTTGACAGTTATCATGATGACAATTGATGAAATTTAGGTTTAGTCAGAGAATTACACGGACGCACAACGCATAAAAATTGTGAAAATCTACTACCGACATGATGAGATTTTTGAGGAGACGGTTCAGTAATGTAGTGAATCTTTTGTTCACCATAACGCACTTTCTTGCCGGACAGTGGTCCGATTAATCGAGAAATTTTAGACGATTGGGTCAGTTCAAACCCAAAAGAAACCTATTCGTGTTCGTGCTGCTCGGTCTAATGAAAACCCAGATCATGCGATTTGAAACTATCGAATTTTTTTCTTTGAAGTTTTTTAAAAGAAAGGGCGTATCCCAATAACCCAAGAACAATTCCTGCACTAAAAACAAGATTCGACGGGACATTGATGAAATTTCAATCAAGTGCCATCAATCATGAGGGGCCATTTATCGGTTATTGTGCTCCATTTATAACCTCTATGCTTACACTCCTTATTACAATAAAAACATTAGAACTTTTCAAATAAACACTGCGTTTTTTTCAAATTTGAAAATAGGCGGTCATAATGGGAAACCTTATACATACATATATGTAATAGATATTACTTATGTACATATAGTATGTACATATTGGCATGGCACAACAAGCATTCAAAAATATAAAATTTTTATTTAAAATTAAAACTCGGTAGAATTTTTGCACTGTGTTCTTTTTCTTATTATTCGGTGTTGTATTCTTACGGTAGAATTGTATTCTTGCAGATTTTATCTTTGTTAATGAAATGAAGTTTAAAGCAAATAAGTTTAATAAAATGTTAGATAAAAGTAAACTTACTTGATTTCAAAAACTTTACTGATAATTGAAATTCTTTAATCAAAATTTTAGTTAATTTTCATTTCAGAATTTCATTCAATAATTTTAAAATGTAACTTTAAATTGTATGCGTTAATCAGAATGTTTAGTTTGGGCGGCAATCAAATTATCTCTTTTGCTACTATAAGTTTAATTGTAATTAAAGTTAAAAATAAATTATTACAAATTTAAATAAGTGAATTATTAATCAGTGTTCGTATGGTATTTCCCTGGAAGATTAAGAAGTTGTAAATTTGGTTATGTAAAAGTAGTTCTTTTTATTAGGTAGTATTTTTACAGAAACGGTCATTGTCCTGGTTGTTGGCGTGATCAACTGCTAACGTAAGGTGCCCAGTTTGAATCCGAGCATAGGCTTACTTTGTATGGCCGTCTTCGTGCTTTGAAAGGCACGTCTCGCAAGGTGCTAGCAACATATTTAATGTATTAAATGCTAGGTATTCTCTTAAAAATAGAGGAATCGGAAGACATCGTAGAACGTTAAAAAGACCAATAGTTAAATAGATAGTATTTTTGTAGTAAAAGAGAAGAGGTCAACAAAATTTAGACAGTTTTGAACTCGCTATGGTAAAGAAAGGTTATTAAAATGAAAGTAATTCAAACTAATATTCAAGGAGTTGGTAGATGCATGTAATGAAATATTGACGTCCAAAATTAAAGATTCTAAAATTAATCTACAAAATAATTACAAGCAATAAAAATAAAATTGGTATCAATACAATTGAATAAAAATTATGAAATTTTAATAAATGTAAATAATTATAAAATTAAAAATGATTGAAATGGAATGATTAAAATAATAATTAGATTTCGAATAAAACCAAATTTTTTAAGGAAGTTTGTATTACTAATGGAGTAAAGATGGAATACGAAATTGGAAATATAGAAATTACACCGTTTAAAGGAACAAAAAGATTTTACCAATTCAAGATTCAACTTTACACAGATGTTGATTACAACCCGCAACAACTGTTTGAACTACAACCACAATCATCTATTTCAACAACCAAATTTATTATCAGCTTAATAAGGTAACAATTTGAACTACTTATTTATTTGGAATTTTTAGAAACAGTATATTTGGGGAAGAATTAAGATTTATATTTGAAAACTTAACAAAATCGAATGTTCAGTTTTAATAAAGTTTGTTCAGTAAAAGCGGGTTTCCTTTTATTAATTGATTTATCAGAAAAGTTAAAAATAAAATTTAATGAATTTCATGCTAAACCAAATTTCCCAAAAGTAATCAACAATTACCAATGACTGAAATAAGCCGGGTAAGAAATTACGGGTGCTGATTAGAAACAGGCATCCAACATTAAATAAGATTCAAGTAGTACAGTAACATACTATTATTATTAGTAAATCTAATCGGCTAGGTTTCATTAAATAAATTGTTACATGATAAGTTTGATTTGATAATTTATTGTAATTTGCTTAAGTTCTATTCTGATAGTTCCTATGAAGAAGTATTGAAATAAAGTGAGACTTCGGTGATAATAGCTACAGAAATTGATGGCACAAAATCATTCAACAAGACATTATCGTCAGTTGAGCATTCTCTCATGTGAGTAGGACAGTACGTAAAGGCGTGCATTATATTTTGACAATAAATTATATAGGATCTAGTGCATTATTCTTTTGAACTTCCTCATCATTATTCAATTTGTTACCGTCAATTTTTTGTTAACACCACCAATACTTCCGCAACTAATATTTTTAAATGAAAATAGACCAAGTGGGCTTATTTTATATACAATATATTTATTTTCAAAGTACTTTGACGAAAATTAAATATAACGAAGAAGGTTACTTATTATTATACAAATCATAGTTTTTCTAAATTACTTGTTTCTAAATATAACTTGATACAAATGAATAATAAAGCGGTTTTCAAAGCAAATTACGAGTAAGTGCAAAAAACCTAATTAAATTATTATTAGTGAATTTGTTCATTACAGACCTGTTATATAATTTGATTAAAATGTTATAAATGAAAGACGATTTTAGTTGTATTTACCTATCATGTTTATTGGGTAACCACTTTTGTTAATTTAGCATCTTCATACCCTCATTTCAATATGTCAAGTCATATATCAACATATAAATTAGAGAAATTGGTTACCCAATAAATATAAAAAATAGAAGAAAAAGTACCTTTTTCGTATTCTGATAGGAAAAGTACATAATTTATTGAGAGAAAATCGTAAAGAAAAGTACTACTTTTATCGTTAGCAACATTTTTCTACTTAGCAACACTTTTATTTTTACATAGAATACATATTTGATAACTTATCGAAAATTAATTGTACAGTTATGTAAATTATTAAATGTGACTCCAGAAGAAGACGCAAATGACTGGATATCACAAATTGTTTTTGAATTGCTCGTTTCATTTGTTACTGGTGCTACCGATGGAGCACATGCAACTCCAATGGAAGAAGATTCTTCAACGTTAATTTGGCCGAAAATTCTTGAAGAAATTATTACTTTATTAGCAATACTATCTTCAACGTATCCTTCGGCAACTTTACTCGATCGCCAACCTCCATGCCGTTTCAATATTTGCATATCTGCTCCACTATTGGCAAGGAACGTTGCAGAAGTCCTTCTAAAGCAATGTCCGGTGTAATTACTAGCATTTGAAAGTTTCAAATATTCTGCAATTTTTCTAGGTAAACTATAGAAAGTATTTATTCCTATTGGCTGCCCAGTGCATTTACCTTTACTGTAAAAAATGAATAGCCTACGGTGGTCTATATATTTTGGTCTTAAGTTCAAGTATTTTCGATATAACGCAAGTTCATCGATATTTTTCATTTGTGAAATAACTGTGAAGATCCTTTTTTTCTTTGTTTTGCTCTCCCATTATTTCTCCATTATCTCTCCTATTATTTCAACAATCCAAGAAGTTGGTGAACCTTTCCACAGCTGGTGTGCCTTTCTCGCCCGACCATTAACGAAAACTTTGCTGACATTTTATACCTGTTGTCACTTAAACCGTTAGTGAACGGAATAGCAGATTTATTAGATCCTCATTACAGCTCTTAGAAAGCGGAAAACAGGTAATAGATCATTTTCGGTTTCACCAAATGTTTTAGATTCAGATTACGTTCCAGGAAGTCGACTCTGGCGGATAGTTCGAACTATGTACATTGTTGAAATCATCCTGTTCTTCAAAGAGATGTTTGCCTTGAATACCAGCTAAGGGTAAGTCAATCGGTGCAATTGAATTTTTATCTTAATTATTTGTTTGCGCTATTTTTTGTTATAATTTTGCTCTGTGCAAAATTGGCACAGTATTGCTAAATCATTTAAATCTAATTCCACCATTATCGTAAGCGAGAGAACAGTCACGTTGTCGTATTCTCGTTCATTGTTAAATTCACTTTTTTGCTTGGAACGTCTTTAGCGCACATCTATTGTTTGGGGCTGCGGCCAGCATATCAGCTGTATATTAATTTTAGTTTTGCTTGCTTTATCACTATTTTTATTAAAAACTTTTATTTCCTACTTCGTACGGTTAATAAAGCGTTATTAATTATATTTTGCATTTTATTTCCGAACTGGCTCCCGATTCTTTCTCCATTTTCAGTTTGTGCCATCTGAGCATATCTGAGCAATCGACGCAGGTAATGTGCTATTACAGATATTAGAAAATATATAAAGCTGGCTTCTCACAGTACTATCTAGTACAAGAAGCAGTGTAAGCGGACAAACTCGACATAGCGCTACAGTAATCTATTCTTTATTATTAAAAGATTAAATTGGTCAATTTAGATTTTAATCACTTATTAATAACTATTATACACCCTCCAACAACATCTTGAGGTATGTTTGATAACTTGAAAAACCATATTTGTTAAATTTGGATTTTCAGAGTGTTATTTTAGGCTCACCATCATTACTATTTTTGGATAATCATTACTAGCTTGGTATCATCTTAACGGTAATGACACCGCGCGCTGATAGCAACAAATACAATTTTTCAGGCAGCTCAATGAGATGGGCGTGAGTTGTTTTTCAATTATTTTTGGGTTTTTCTTTACTTTTAGTGAATTTGTCCATGATATTGACGAGAAAAAAAAGTCGTTAACCGTGAATATTTCGGGCGCCACTGGTACGTCGACTTTTGGCGGGATTTTTAATAATCTTGAGGGCACTAGACCAAAGATGCCGCACTAATAATTTTATCTTTAAAATTGTTTTTACTGTACCTTTGCAAAATTTCTATTCTCCTGTCCGACTTCACAATAGGATCTGAAAATATAATTAAACACCAGAAAAACACCGATTGTTGGGATGAAAATATAATCGTTCTTAAAGGCACGATACAAAAATAACTTGTTAACGCCGTTTGGTCTTTTTTCCTGGTACGCATGTGTGGGTGCACCGAAGGTCGAATTGAAAACCAGGGTGTTGATAGAGACCAAGAAACGTGCCGACTAAAAATTAACCACCTGGTTATTTTTGTGTTCCACTCGCTGGATAATCGTTAATATAATTCTAATCATAGTGCTTATCAGTGTGTTCTTTTGTTTTTCCTACCATTTCGTTTCCTTTGATTCCTTTATCCGAAGGAAGGAGAAGATCCGACCACCTGCCACTGGTAAGTTACCATATTTTCATCTAATCAACACAGCGACGCAGTTACAGTCCACAATTATTAATTTACCAAGCATTTGGGCTTGGTTACGCCAAAACATAACTGTTGAATAATTCTACAATTATATAATTTATGATTGTAACGTTTCTGTGGAATGCGTTCACGACAAGTAAAAATTATTATTCTTACTGATAACACAAAATTGTCATTACATTTAGTACAGAACAAAACCAACAAATATTATCCGAAGATAATTCTAGAGCTTGGTGCTAAGAGAGCCAATGTCACATTTTCACTGCTTTGAATTAGATATTGCTTTGTGGCTTTTTTTACAACAATATATTATTGCCATGTTCGTGCTAAAATAGTCAATGTATGTGCAAGTTTAGAATTTGACTACTCTATTAGTTCGAGCTGAAAAACGTCCTTACCTTTAAACGATTATTAACGGTCACAATCCTAAACAATTGTGGACAACTTGATATTAAGAAGCCACCGATTAATGATATGGTGAAAACTTTTGCGGATTATGATGTATAAATTAAGTAAGTAAGCAGTAAGTACATTATCTCTGATAGTGAACAATAAAAAGCATTATAAGTTGACTCCTTTACTGCCGTATTTATAAAAACATTTAGCACTTACTAATGCTTAGACACCAAATTTCAATTTCATAGTTGCATATTTATAGAACGGAACGACTACTTGTCAAAATACAAACTTTAGTCAAATGGTTTTTTTTTTTTTTTGGAACATGATATAAGGCATGTAACAACTGCTGTATACACCTATTTCTGATCGATTAGTAAATTGCGGGAAATTTGTGTTTTGGGGAAATTACGATTGATTAATGAAGTGTTGACAAGCTTAATTAAATAATATCCATCCAGGCGCGGTGTTATTTGTGTGAATACGATCGAATAATTTGATTTTTTGGTGTTAGACAACAACTTTCAAGGTTAGTAAAAATTTATAGTCGTACCGCTTCAATAAAGTGGAATAAAGTTGAACTATTGAAACATACAAGAGAGAAACCATTTAACAAGAGAAACTAATTTGGAAAGCATAACATAGCGTAAGTGCCTTCGAGGTGTTGAACCGGGTACTTACGTTAGTCGGAAACAACAAGAAACTCACGTATAGAGCAATTGCGGAAACGACTCAAACTCCAGGAATCTTATACAGGTGAAAAGCCATACAAAATAAGTACACTAAAGTAAACACAAATGAGCAAAGGTACCACAAAGAAACAAAAATCAACTGGAATAGAATTCAGAGAGCGAGCAAACAGTGATAATCAAATAACACATTATTTTGGCCGGGAAAAGACAAGCGGAAAGAGAAGAAGACGTAGAGAAAATTTTCAAAATAAGCAAAAGAACACCAAGATCTCCGCCTAGCTTGAACGATACACACCTGGGTGACAACGAAGAGAGTAATACAATGGACCAAGTACTTAGAGCAATACAAGAAATGAGAACCGAGATGAAGGAGGGCTTCAGGGAAGCCCGAGAAGAAGTTAAGAAGATGAAACACGATTTGGAAACAATGCGAGAGGAAGTAAAGTCCAGAGATGAGAAATGGGAAAACGAGAAACACCAGCTTAATCGGAGAATCAAAACACTGGAAAATACAATTGAAAACCAAGAGAAGGCAAGAAAACGAAATAATATAGTGATTAAAGGAATTGATATGTCAGATGAAAGTGACCTAAAGGGAAAAGTACAGGATTTCCTGAAGAATGAACTGGGAACAGATGTCAACCTGACCGAGGTTTTCAAAATAGGCAAGACTAACGAAAAAAGAGCAGTTATAGCTAAAGTCCAGAGCTGGGATGAAAAGATGCAAATAATGAGAAATAAGAACAAACTGAGGGAAGCAAAGTCTACATAGACAACGATATGACCCAGAAAGAGATGCAGATACAAAGTAAAATAAGAAATCAGGCAAAGAAGGAGGTTGAAAGAGGAAACAGAGTAAGAGTAGGATATCAAAAACTAATTATAAATGAGAAGTCTACACCTGGGCGATGATGGAAGAATCTCTAAAATGCCAAGAAAGTGATCAAAGACCAGAACCTGCAAAAAACTAACAGAAACTATCCCGGACTGCTATATGATGACGACCCCTGAAATGATAACGGAACTTGAAGATGCGAAGCAAAGAAAAGAGAAAAAACAAACAAAACAATTAATGAAAAAGAAGAGGAGAAACAACATAAGATTTGCAACGTGGAATGTAAGAACGATGTTGGTACCGGGTAAAATGGATGAAATTGTGAATGAAATTGGAAGATACAAAATTGCCCTAGCAGCGCTGCAGGAGGTGAGGTGGGGAGGAAACGGTGAAATAAAAAGGAAAAATTTTACACTCTTGTACTCTGGAGAAGAGAGACAAGGCAGAAACGGGGTTGCCTTTGTAATAGGACGAGACATTAAGGAAAAAATAATTGAGTTCAGGCCAATGGGCGGAAGACTTGCATATGTAAGAATAAAGGATGATAAGACAAATCTATCGGTTATAAATGTCTACGCCCCCACGGAAGATGCTGATGAAGAAGAAAAAGAAGAGATATATGATAAAATTGAACAAATATACGAACAAATACCAAAGAAGGATACAGTAATAATCATGGGCGACTTCAATGCGAAGGTCGGCAAAGAAGAATACTTGAGAAACATAGCTGGTAAACACACCTACATGAAGTCACAAACAACAACGGAGGAAGACTATGCGGCTTAGCAACTACATGCGACATGAGAATTAGTAGTACTGATTACATGCATAAGAGAATGCACAAAGAAACCTGGATAAAACCAGGCACCGACAAGGGTAACCAGATCGACCACATACTTACGTCAAAAAAAAAGACATCTCAAAATATGCGATATAAGATCTTACAGAGGGACAAGTGTGGACACAGACCACAACCTAGTTATAATGGAAATAAAGAAAGAAAGATCCAATAGAGAAAAATATACAGGAAGAAACCTCTAACTAGTAGATTTGCAGTATCGAAATTGAATCAAGAGAGCAAGCAACAACAATATGCTCAAGCTGTAGGCAGAGAAATCAAACAAAAAGATAAGAAAGAGAGCATTGAGGAAGAATGGATGGACATAAAGACAACTATAACTGAGTCAGCAGAAAAAGTACTCGGACAGAAAGAGAAAAGAAAACAAAAGTGTGGTACGACCAGGAATGTGAAGACATGGTAGAAGCAAAAAGGAAGGTTAGGGTGAAGTGGCTAAAGGATAGAACAGTAGAAGATGAAAAACAATACAAGAAATTGAAGAGAGAAACGGTTAGAATGTGCAGGACTAAGAAGAAAAGAGTATTGAGAAGGAGATTGAAGATATACAAAGAAACAATAAGAATCCCAGAGAGTTTTACAGGAAAATACGCGAGCAGAAACAAACCAACACAATGAAACCAAGAGGAATGAAGGATGCACAGGAAGTATGAAAAACGATGAAGATGAAATAAAGAACATATGGAAAGAATATTTCCAAAGCCTGCTAAATGAAAATCTCAGAAACAAACATACTTGATAATAACGAATGGAAAGAAGACGAAGATGTAAACACAACCGAACCGACATATGATGAGTTTAGAATAATAATAAACAAAATGAAAAACAACAAAACTCCAGGAACTGACAACATAGATAGTGAGCTCATAAAACTCGGAGACGAAGTATTATGGGAAAGACTCTACGAGTTAATACTGAATGTCTGGAGGAAAGAGGAAATGCCATCAGAGTGGAGTAAAGCAAGTATAATACCAATCCATAAAAAGGCAGTACGTCAGAATGTAAAACTACAGAGGTATATCCCTGCTAAACGTATCATATAAGATACTATCACAACTGATACACACACGTCTGCAAGAACACACTGAAAAACTGATAGGTGATTACCAACAGGGATTTAGACCTGGAAGATCGACGATTGACGCCCTGTTTGCAGTGACACAAATCCTGGAAAGAACATATGAGTATGACATGCGACTGGAAATGCTTTTTATAGACTTCAGGCAGGCTTTTGATAGAGTGAATAGAAACCAATTGCTGAAAGAAATGAAGAATATGAAAATCCCCAACAAGTTAATAAACCTAACACGTATGACGCTAGAACAAACCACAGCAGAGGTACTAACAATGAATGGAAAAACGGAGAGTTTCTTAATAAACATGGGAGTACGACAGGGTGATCCACTTTCGGCAACTTTGTTTAATATCACGCTTGAGGCAATAGCGAGAAGAATAAATTGTGAAAATAAGATCATAAATAAAGAAGCACAAATAATCGCATACGCCGATGATGTAGTGATCATTGCTAGATCACATAACGCATTAGAGAAAATATTTAGAAAACTGGAAAGCGAAGCAAGGAAAGTGGGACTGATTGTGAACGAAAATAAGACAAAATTCATGAGATGCCATAGAAACGAAGGCGAAGACGTAGGGGAGAAACAACTGGGAGAGCTACAATTTTGAAGAAGTTCGAACTTTTAAATACCTGGGTCTCCAAATAAATAGCACGAACAATAGAGAGGACGTCATTAAAGAGCGAATAATGGCGGGAAATAGAGCGTACTTTACCATACAAAGTCTTTTGAAGAATAAACTAATTGGCAAAACCACAAAAATAAAGATGTACAGAACACTAATAAGACCGATAGTGGAATACGAAACAGAGATAATGTGCCTGACCAAAATGCAGGAAGAGAAATTGAAAGTGTTCGAAAGGGGGGATAATGCGAAGAATCCTCGGCCTGGTCAAAATCGGAAAAGACCAATATAGAAGGAGAACAAATGATGAAATACTAAGAGAATTGGATGAGGAAAATATAGTGAGGCACATTAAGTCTATGATAATTGGATGGTTTGGACATGTGCAAAGAGCCCACGAGGACAGCGCAATATCTACCCTGATGAAATGGAATCCGAACACCGAGAAACCAAGAGGAAGACCTAGAAAGAGATGGAAGGACGAGGTGGTGAACGACCTGCGATGCATGGGGGTGCATGATTGGAGGAAGAGAGTCACGAATAGACTCTTGTGGAAAAGGGTGATGCAGGAGGCGAAGACTCATGAGAATTTATAACAAGAAGAAGCCATAAGGACTAATCCACCTCAGAAAAAGGATTTTCAAGCATCAGTGATGCGGCGATATTCCGAAAGGAATGGGAAGCCTGATGATGATGATGATTCTTGCTCATTATTAAGTACATTAGTAAGAACTAATACTTATCTATGAATACGGACGTTAGTAACTTTGATAAACTTAAATTAAAACATTAATTTAATTTATTTTTAAACGACAGCAAAACGTAAAATTAAACAATAAATAAAAGAAGATCATTTCTATCTGTTTAATTATCCAAGATACTAAGGTTAAATCAGGGGTAAGTTATTAATATTTCTGTATTTATGATTTATAATAATATAATCAAGTTACCTTTAGTGAATAAGTTTGTTTGTTTGGTGGTTAATCGTTTGAATTTATCTATTGAAGTAAACTTCAAATTCGTGTAAAAAAAGGTGTGTAAAAAAAGTTAAATGTATTTATAAATAAATATTCTTATCAATAAACAAAACTTGAAAGAAAATATTTTCTACTTAGGTGGAATTTGTGAATTAAATCTGTTAAAGATTTTTGAATATTAATACCGTTAATTTCGAGCATTTGTAAAATAATTAAATTCAAACTTACTTTCACAGAACCAAATAGAGAAAATTGATAATGTTATATTTGTGATAGTAAATAATGAATGACTTTTGTATCGTGTTATTTAAGAACCATTATACGATGTTTATGTGATTTTTTTAGTGTTTTACTGTTTATTTAATCTTTCTTTCCGCTGGCTATTCGTTTGACAAGTACTCCTTATCTCGGTTGAGAAGTTTTTGCAAAAAGATGGATGTAACATTACAGAATACCAGCCTAGTGATATTGGTAATAATTTATGTATTCATAAAAATTTTATTAAAATGAGATAGATAAATAGTTAATAAAAAATTGAAAAGAGTTGAATTTTGTAATTATGGAACTTATTGAAATAACATAGTATTTGAAATATGTATCACGTTAACCATTTAGAAATCAGCGTTCTTAGCACGTTTTGCAAACTTTGTACATTTTGACGGAAATTATAGGTTTAAAATGGACCAAAATTGCCTAGTGAACTATGCTATGAACTTATAAGTTCACGTTAATTATCTTAGATTTTATCATATTTTAAACAACTAGAAAGGTATTTTAACTATTTAGTTTCTGTTCACCTAAAAACTCTAATTATGCTAGTCTGATAATCGGCTAAACAGAATCAAATAAAATCTACATTTTAAAATTATTTTATACAACTTTATTATTTTGCTGTATTTTTTCATTTTTACAAGCTATTTGAATTTAAATTATACCTTTAAAATTTCTTTGAAATTCTTCGACAAAATTTTTTAATGAAAAAACGTTTTTGCCTGTGCGTTTATTTTTCATTAAGTTACCGGTATCGCTTTACAGTATCTTCAGACCTAACGTCCAATTTTATATGTTTTTACTTACTTTTAGGAAAAATTTACTTACAAGTCAAGTATCTTAAAATTATTTAAAAAATTATTTTGTCTTCTCAAAATTGTTTTTGTTAAAGTATATTTTACAATCACAATTATTGTAATTGTAATCAATAAATGTTATAATAAAAAGATTCACAGCACTTTTTCCTTTTTATTCACAGCACAAGATTGAAATTATTATAATATAATAATTTTAATTCTTTTCGATAAAGTTTAATAGTATATTACATAGCGAGGCGGAAAGCAAGTCATTACTAACTGAGGTCTGTTCTGCTGACCGACGGCGAAGCCGGAGGTCAGCAATTGGCCAGTTAGTAATGACGCTTTACGCCGAAGCATGTATACTATTTTATTCGCAATCGCGAAGTTGGGGTTGGTTTAATGGAAATAATGCGTTTTCAAATTTATATTAAGTTATGTCATATTTGACATTTGTATCAGCGCCTCTACTTTTAATAGCTCATATCACGTTAGTGATAATTATTTTAGTAGGCGTCAAAGCAAAATTACCGTGCGTTTTTTGACAATAATTAGTATTATTGTTTTTGTCGCTTTGTGATTATGAGTGAATTATCTTGTACTCCACCAGAGCTTCGAGAAGTTGCAGAAAATGCAGTAGGTGATTTGTTACCCAACAAAAGTAAGGCAAGGTATGAAAAAGCCTACAAAGCTTACATGGATTGGCGTTGCAATAAACAAGCACGGAATAATTCAGAAAGTGTGGTGCTTGCTTATTTTAGTGAATTGTCGAAAGACAAAAAAACCTTCTACGTTAACTCTACGGGCAACTTATTCAATGCTACGAACAACATTCAATATTAAAGATAATACAGATATTTCAAAATTTGCGAAATTGAGAGCTTTTTTGAAGAAGCAAAATGTTGGGTTCAAGCCAAAAAAATCAGGTGTTTTACATAAAACTGAAATTGATAGATTTTTAAGTGATGCGCCTATAGAATTTCTTCTACAAAAGGTAAAATTATAAATTTTGTACTCACATACAATGAACATAATTGTTTAAACTTTCTAGGTTGCTTTAATAATCGGCGTTAGCGGTGCATGCCGAAGTGATCAGCTGTATAAAATGAAAATAGAAGATGTAAACTTTTTAGAAAATAAAATAAGTATCCACATTCGTGATACAAAAACCTATCGTTCTCGATCATTCTTAATAACGCGCCCGGAATGGATTGTAATTGTTAAAGAATACGTAAATCTTCGGAAGAAAACTTGTAAACATTAGTTACTCTTAAGTAATCTTCTTATATTTTCAATAATTTTCAAAAATTGCATAATATTCCATAATAAAATTATTTAAACTTTCTAGGTTGGTTTTTATGATAAGCTAGGCTAATCTAGGTTGCACTTCTGGTGTCATGTAGCAAATAAAGTGTGACGGTGTAGCCAATCGTCAGAAGACTTCTACGGTTCCAAACTGCGAACCCTGACTGTAACAAATAAATTTTAACAAGAAAATGAGAAAGTATTATAGGACTTACCATAAATAAGTATTCAAATGTCACAATATGTACTTATACATCAATAATTTGAACGATAAAATGCCAGGAATTGTTAACAAAACTTTTCGATGTCGAAGCTTAAACTTATCGGATTATCCAAATATTTTTTAAACTAGCAACAAATAAATCTTAGCGAAAATTTAAAAAAAGGGCTATCACTTGCAATAAGCAATTATTCTAATTAAAATGTTTTATAATTTGCACGCCCAATTATGATTTCTAATTATTGTTATAACCTAACTATATTTGACATTTGTATCAGCGGCTTATATCACGTTAAAACCACGCCCATTTGTTCATTACTGACCGCCACGTGATTATAACGAGTGAATAATTTTCATTACACACCGGTTGATATTAGTAGTTAACAATATGCCACTTTCAAACTTTTTAAAAGTCGGGAAACGAGCAATTACCGACCGATTGCGAATAAAGATTTTTTCCACTACTAGCCATAAACACTATCATTTCAACGTAAGTAATCAAACTGTGAACCACGCCTTCTATCACCTGAGGTGAATAATATTTCATTATTCACTAGTAGTTAATAATGAACATAAATGCGTAGTCCGGAAACTTCGGGCCATTTTGAAAGAAAATTTATGTGTAAAACGAATTAGCATAACCAAGAAATTCTATCAATAGTGTTTAAATAATTAAAATCGGTCTATAAATAAGATTAATTTGATATTTAAAATGTTGATTAAATTGGAATTTTGTGACGTTTAGCAATTAGGCGAAATGAGAATTATGAATTATGACAGCTCATGCCAGCATGAAGTGACAACTGAAAACTTTATAAATCGATTATTAATAATTATTACAATCAATTATCGTTACAAATAGTACATTTTCGACAAAATAATTTTCTTCATACCTCGGTCGAAAGTACGTACTTTCGTCCCTAATAGCAGGGACGAAAGTTGAACATTTACTCCCTTTGAGAAGTACACGCGCGCCTCTATAACGCCGGGAGGAAAGAATTTCTCCTGCGTATTAATACTCGTAACTAGGGACTATTTATTCTGTTGCTACAACAAATCGTTAACCGCTGTCATCAAAACATGCTTATCAACATTTAAAGTTAAAAAGTAGAATTAATAACGTACTTTCGACCGGCTATGAAGAAAATCGTATACACTACGCGGGCCAAAAGTTGAAATCTCGGTCCTGCGCGTCATGACCTCGGCTTCGCCTCGGGCATCATGACGCGCAGGCCGAAAATCAACTTTCGGCCCTCGTAGTGTAATATACTATTCGTCAACATCTATTTACTTGCATTCCACGTTCACTAGTTTTTATTCGATATAGAATTTTTTTGTTTGGTAAGTGTTTTTGTTACATTAATATTATTAAAAATCTGTATATTTTCAATTGTAGGATAACTGGAATGTGAAGATATTAAAGAAATTAGTGGTCAAAACAGAATCATGAAAAAATTTATGCGCTTCGATGTGCAAATTTATTCTATCGTTACAAGTAGTCTATCGTTAGAAGTTGTTTGAAAAAAAAAGGTTTTATGACGATAACTAACAACTTGATTGATTAGTATTACATAAATGATTATAATAAACACAAGATATTAAGAAAATTTATTTATAAAAATTGTAATTGATGTTACAATTATGGCATTCCATTGATATAGTCATTCCTCCAACATTTAAGGAACTAGAAGAGGTAGGTACATTAATAACAGAATTATTGATAATGTGCCCCTCTTCAATTGTAGAACTGGATTGTACAGGAACTGGTGGTGTCGAGGAATCTTCAATTGTAGAACCGGATTGTACAGGAATTAGTGGTGTCGAGGAATCTTCAATTGTAGAACCAGATTGTACAGGAATTGGTGGCGTCGAGGAAGCATCGACATGTTGATTAATTGATGTTGATTGGCTTTGGACCATACGAGCTATGCTCGTTTTAACCGAGAGTGAGTCAGCTATATAGCCCTCGGCTACCGTAGATGACTTCCAACCCCCATGTTGTTTCAACTGCAGGATATTTCCACCGCTAGCAGCTAATATTGTGGCTGAAGTTCTTCGGAAGCTATGACGGAAGCTAATAAATAATTTTGCATGTCGGAAGTTGGTCTAATTTTTAAATATGTTTTACAATTTTCATCCAAAGGGTTCCATAACAACAAATTTTCTAGATGAACCATTTTACTATTACGAATGTTTATAATAATCATATCATCTTTTATGATAACATCAGAAAGAAGCAAATTGCAAAGTTCATCGCATCTGCAAGCCCCAGATAAACCAATTATAAGAATTGCCTTATTTACAATATGACATTCATCGGTGCATTAATCAGAAATTTTGTAATTTCTTCTTGACTGAAAACGGAAGACTTCTTAGCACGGTAATTCACATTTTGGCGTTTTAAGAACGCAACTAATTTGAAAAACTTTGAAATGTCTATGTTGTCCTTTAAAGAAAGAGTTGATTTTAACATAGAATAATGTGCCCATAAAGTGGAAGCTTTTTTATCATTGGCATAACTTTGGAAATATGCTAACAGTACATTTTCAGATATTATAACCACACTTCGAGCACTGCACCAATTTTTAAATGTTACATAAGCTTTCATATAAAGAGTCTTGGATTTTTCCGGCAGTAGCTTGTCTGCCACTGATTCAGCAATCTCTCTCATTTCGGGTGGTGTACAACTTTCACTCATTTTTAAAAACACTGCAAAACTTATAAATATCAAAATATTTAATGTAACCTTTATGTCAAAATTAATTAAACATTTTCAAGCAAGTGTCAACATCAAAACAAAAACTATCATTTGTTTTATAATTTGAAATAAATAATTAAAACGATTTACTTTATTCATTAACAATTATTATTATAAGAGTAAACAATCCTAGTAGTGGAAAAATTGTATATAAACCACGGTAGTGAAGCGTGTTATAACCGCGCGCCTTAAATCCCGCGGTGCTACGCACCTTGGGATTTAATCTGGCGCTAGGGTTATAACACTATGCTTCACTACCTTGGTGTATAATATACTATTATTTTCTATTAAAAGCAAAAATTTATGCCAAAATAATTTTTACAAAATTTTACATATTTTTTTTTTCAATTTTAACGCTATGAAATTACTAATTAAAATGGGGTTTTTTGCAAAAAATTGTCAAGTAATGAAGGTCATCAAACGTAAGGCAACGTCCATAAAATATAGTTACAGATTTTGGGAATAATTGGAATGATAATACATTTAATAGTAAAAATGTACTATTTACGAACAGTTTTGTTGGTCACTGTATATAAAACAAACTAGAAGAAAGTTAGAAAAACGTATAAAAGAATATCGCAAAGTAGGAATCAACATTAATTTTAGCCATTACGTGCTAGATACCGCACATAAGAACACGAGGTGCGATCTCATTAAACTCATACATAAACGCCCAAAAACTAGACTTTTGTGGCCAAAATGCCCAAAAACTAGACTTTTGAGATACATTCGAAACAGAAAAACGTCAACAAAAATTAGAACTTTTAAACGATCAATAAGATTTACGAAGACCACCCTTTGTCAATATTTTTTCAAAACAAAATAAAATAAAATGTTCCTGTAAAACAGCTTATCTTTGAAGGAAAGAGTTATCAGTTCAATAGATTTATTAACTAAAGACATACTTATAGTAATGTCAATCTCGTGCATAGAGAAAAAGTGGTGTAAATCTTTTATTTACATTTATTGATAAAAGTTACAATTATAATTGCAAAATATAAATAGAGGAGAAGGTGCAAATATGGAATATGCTTGTAATATGGAATACATCGGTTTTGGCTAAACCAAGTAAGGTCCTCGGTCGAAAATCGGCTAAATTTGTGAACGCTTGCCATCTTTATTGGAAGCGATCCACCCTGTACCGTTTTAGTATGATTTTAGTTTACCACATGTGTACATGTGAATTTCGTACATTGATAATTTTAACACGTAAGTGAATATGCAAGCCTAATTTTTTTATTTGCATGTTTTTATTCAAATATTTGTTACGATGCCATTTTATATATCCTAAAGTTTAAGATAACGTTGTATTTGTTTAGTTTTTTATTATAATAGGCTAGATCTAACCTAAAATATTGATGACATTGTATAAAAGACGAGTATATTTGCGACTGGTGCAAGTAATATGTTAATCTAGGACCTTATAGTTAGTTTAAGTTTTTAGAAACAAAAGTTATTTAATTATTTCTTAGATATTTAATGTATTCCATATTTGCACCACCTTTTCTTAGGCAGACATTTTGTAGTTTTTTTTTCAAACTTTTTTTTTGTAAAAATGTTTTAGTTAATTACACATTTGTTTGTAGATTATGGTGTCTACTTGTCTGAAGTAACTTTTACCTAAATTTGGCTTAATTCTATTCGCTAATAAAAAAATTTTTATATACCAAACAAAATGGTATTCCATATTTGCACCTTCTCCTCTATGTATTTTAATAAATAAATTTTAAATAAAAACAATAATTATTAAAGCAATTTAAGATACTTACTACTTGTGAATACATTTTTCCTTTAAATTTGAAATGTTTAATGTAAAAACATGTAAAATTGCAGGATGAGTCTGACTGCTTTAAAGCGAAACCAGCAACTTAATGTAAAATAAATATACTGGCAAAAACGTTTTTTACTAAAAAAATTTTTCCAGGAATTTCAAAAAAATTTGATAATATAATTTACACAACTTTATTACATATTTTTCATATAAATAATACCAAATTATTATAAACAATCAAAAATCGGCTTTTATTAAACAAGAGGTCATTTATAAAAAATTTAGATAATCAAATTCCATTAGTTAGTTTTTTGCTGGATTTAGTTAAATAAAGTTAAATTGTTAATGCCTAGAAAAAGTTTACATTCTACTGATTGATTAAGTTAACACCGTGTTAAAAGTTTTTTAAAACAGAGTTTGAATATAATAACAAAATAGTTTTAACAACGAGCGTTGAAATAAAACTAGTTTTACTTGAACAAAACTAACAAAATTTGAGAAAGAAAATAAGTAGTTTAGCCTGATGGAAATCAAGCTAAACCAGTTTGAAGTTTTGATGGTTTGCTAAAACTAATTTTGAGTAGGTTTTCCCGAATTAATATTTTAACAAAACTTTAACTCATAAATTTATTAACGCAATTTTTTAACTTTTATAAAAGCAAAATATTTATAATTTATAATACAAAATAGCCAACACAAATAGGCAAATTTTAGGAAAAAATTATTAAACTCTTGTGCCCGTTTTTACCAACCAATTCCTAACGTTAGGAGTTCCCTAACTTTGAGATAAGAAAATTTTATGTCAAATTTGGTTTTCACCAAGCGCCAAAAATTCCTTAAGGTGTTAAGAATTAGTTAGGAACGTTAGGAATTGGTTGGTGAAAACGGGCATTAAACTTTTATCACCCGACTAACCGCTCGTATTTAAATTTATAGTCGTCTGGATCCCGTTTGGAAAAGCCCTAATTTAAAAAGGTCCCAGAAAATATGAAATTATCATTTGTAATAATTATTATGTAAATGAGTATTAAAGTGTGGCGATTACTATTTTTGTCCCTTTCCTAAAGACTGAAACAGAATTTTGCTAGAAATCCCAATTACTAAATATGGACCACTTGTAAGTCAAAATTTTTTTTTGGCACTTCAAACTGTGGTCACCAGGTAACAAGGGTGCGCATGGGGTATGAATGCGTACGAAGATGGGAGAAGTGCTCAAAAATCACTTGCCCGAAACTGATACGTGGACGTGCAAACAAAGTTATAGTTTTGAATTATTGTTATTATTTCAGTAGCTCACGGAATATTGATAAAAAATACACGGACTACTTGTTTTCAAGGACTTTTTGATAACCGCCCAAAGTCCACATAAATTTTTTTTACTAATGGTTATGAGGTAATTGGAAAGATCAATGTTTTCATTTTTCACCATAAAAGTTTATTGGTGGCCATTTTAGGTAAGGTTATACATATTATTTAAGGTTACATAAGGTTATATTACAATGATATAAACGAAAAATTACATAAATACCAATATATTTGCGGAACAATTAATAGAACCTTGAGGAATAAGACCAGAAAGGACACGCTTTTGAAATTTTATAAGACGATGGCAACTCCGGTTCTCACATATGGATGCAAATCTTGGGTTCCCTTGAAAAAGATAAATCCAAAATCCAGGCCACCGAAATGAAATTCCTACGAAGAGTGAAAGAGCTAAACATCTACGACATCAATGAAAAATTCAAGAATATAGAAGCAAATGGAAAGAACATGTGAACAGAATGAACGAAGAAAGAATACCAAAACAAATTCTTAGATACGAACCACATGGAAAAAGAAATGTTGGGCGCCCCAGACAAAGATGGAAGAACTATCAAGTCGGAACAGGCTAACAAAGCCTAATCCATGAAGTGCAGAAGAAGTTATATTTCTCAAATACAAATATTTGAACAAATCGTACCAGCAATCAATCTTTATGTGAAATACTTGGCACAATCATTACATCACGTCACGAATATCACATCAGTTCTAACAACTGTTATTCGCTGACAACTGTAAGATTCACCAATTATTGTTTAACAACAGTTGGTGTTCAATTTCAATGCTTTAGTTGTTTGATTAAACTTGTACTCCTAGCTTTGACTTATTTGCTGCTGATCAATTTTTGTTGATACTCGAGATTAATTTGGAGCATAATTGTAGATTATCAAGTTCTAGTGCGTTGAATATAACTTAGTTATTGTTAAATAAAGACTAGCTTTTTTTCTTGTAAGAACTTTGAAATTTATTGATATGTGCGCTTGCTTCTGACTTCTTGTAGGGTCTTTACTTGTTCTTCCCAGCTTCTTTTACACAAAACTGATTTATTTTTGTAGTTAGCAATAAGTCAGATAATCTGAGTAGCCTTTCTTGCAGTCCACAATTATTGACTTCCATGACAATTCTGTCTCGGATCAATCTTTTTTTTGTTAAGCAAAATCACAGTTTTTTGCCTGAATTCTAAAATTCATGAGAAAATTATCAAACTTTTCTTCTTATTTTTAAGTTTTTTCATGAAATTTGTAACTTTCTAAAATTACATTTTGTCTAGGTATGCAGTAGCTTTTAAACGCTGGTAAAAATTTTATAACGTTTTCTTTGCTGTTTTGTTAATTTAAACGTATGAAATACATCTAAAGCCTCTTCGCCACTTACGTTCAGGCAAATAGCTATTTTAGTTTTTTTTATAGCCGCTACTTCTAAGTACACTTTACACTATTGTTTAAATTTTGTTTGTTTGTTTGTTTCCCCATCAAAAACAACGATTTTGGCGTTTTATGTTTTTATCTATAATTACTGGTATTTGACACTAAGTTTTTGGGAAAGGCAACTGGAAAGCACCCCATGAATTATACTACCTGGTAATTTTATCATGGCTTTGGTCAAATTGAATCGCCAACTTCCTGGAGACCGAATATGGCACATGAAGAAGAAGAAATTAATTTAAATTGTTTTTCACTAATGTTAATTTTTAAAGGTGTATTTTCACTAACTTAAATTGTTCAAGTTATGTTTAGCATCGATTTAAATATATTCTGTGATTTAAATTAAACTTACACCTGATACTATGTTGAATATTAAAAAGATAATTGATTATTAATTATTTTATTGAATTATCATTGGTTACATGTTGTACGAGTGCGGCTTCACATCTTAAGTGTTGGGCACTTATTGATTAATAGAAAATGTGTTAAGTTATATTACTCCTACGCATGTACACATTTACAACAATGCCCCAAAATTCAACTAAATTGAATTATTTATTAGTTTTAAGATAAGATATACACCAACTAAAAAAATGTCATGTCGAGAAAAATTAGTTTAAAGTTTACGGTAATTAATTAACTACAGTGTTTATATTAGTGATTAATTTAATCATTATTTAAGTTTTTCAGGTAATTCTTTTACTAAGATGTTTTAGAAATATTCCAAATTAGTAATATTATGTTAAAAAAATAAATCAATGTTTTTGATTCAAAAAATGGAATACCCTCTTATGGCTAGTTCACAAGTTACCACTAATTGTAAACTAAGTTACCACTAACTTCGTGTACGTACAGAAGTGGTTAATAGCTAAGTTACTACTAGGTTACTATTAACTTAGAGGCACTCTATGTACCAATCTCACAGTATGACCTTAAGCTAAGTTTAGCTAAACTAAAGTTTAACAAATTGATCTAAAGAATTTTGAATGTAAAAGAATTTCAACAGTTTTATCAGAGCCCCTAAGTTAAAGGTGCCACAGATAATCATATCGAGCACGACACCCCCGCCACGGATAGTATACCATAAGTATCTACTACTAAGTATTATAATATAAGCACCATAAAGGTTAATTAGAAAAATAATGTTAATTATTAAATAGAATAATAAAAAATAAAGTAGGAAAATTTTATTATGTCATTGACCAAAAATAATAAAGAAATATAAAATTGCTTTTGGTTTTTATCCTTAATTTTTATTTTATTTGCTCTTAAAGTCAGGGTCAAACCGTTAGAAGCCGATATATCATCTAAAAGCATTAATTAGACTGGCAATTCTTATTTTATATTTTACGTTTATACACATTACGTAATGTATGTTTGTATAATACGATTATGTAACTTATTAGAACAGTTTCAAATGTGATATACGAAAAGGTTATATCAATTGAAATACAAGTATCTACTTATAATATTAGTCACACCAAACCATCAAAATGGTTATTTCTTATTAACAACGTAACGCTAATTGTATTTAAGAATATTTAAAGTTTGGTATAATGATTTCTAACTAACTTTCATATTACTTTATTGTTCGCCGTTGCTGCTCTTCTTCCATCTTTTTCGGTTTAGTGTATTAATTTTATTTAAACTTGGTAAATAAACTGCTTCCAAATTATTATCAAAATATTCTTTCTGCAAATAAAACCGAATTGCAGACACATACCCAAAATAATTATTGTTCACTTGAGAAGTTAAATCCGTAAGTTCAATCCGAAATTCCTTAATTGAAATTTCAATTTTAATTCATCGCACATGTTTCTATTACAGTTTCTGTAGGTATCTATATGCAATTCACGGATGAAACTGTACGTGTTTAATTTTAATTTCAAAAGTATTAAAATAATAATATAATAATTTTCACTTTAATATGACAGAATCTACTGTTGTTTTTCGTTATCATAGACGATAATACACCACCATTGTATTGGTCACTATTAAAATAAATTATTATAATTTTTTCTTTGTCGATTTGCATAGTCTCTCATGAGAGACACAAGTTTTTCAAAATATAATTAATGCTTTGCTTTATAGTTATAAAAAATATCTATACTATTATTTAAAAAAAAATTGGATGTGGCCATGCCCATGACTTTATCATACTTTTACTCAGCTCTAAGTTTTAATACGAAGATAAAAAATACCAAATTTAGTTTTAAAATTTTCATTAGTTTTTGAAATATTTAATAAAAACTAATATTAAATAAATAGATTAAAAAAACTTGTTTCCATAAACCAATTTCAACAAACATTTAATCAGCTCTAATTCCTAACATAAAGATACGAAATCTCAAATTTGATTTTAAACTCTTATTAGTTTTTAAAATATTAAATAAAGACTAATATTAAATAATAAATTTTAAAAATAAAAAAACAATGGTTTTCATAAATCAATTTTAACTAAAATTTAATCAGTTTTAAATCTTGATATAAGAATGGGAAATCCTAAATTTGGTTTCAAAATTTGTATTAGTTTTTGCTATAGAACGCACACAAAATTTGACCACAAACACACATACATTTTTGAAATGATCCATTTATCTCATGGGACCTCAAAAAGTGTAAATCCATCAAATTTAAATTTTTTTTTCTGCACGAAAACAATATTTTCTTATATTATATATGATAAAGTAAACAGATATACTATGTAAATATAATAAACGATATTAATATTAAAATTCGAGTTCTCTGTTTTGCATGCAACGACCTTCGAAATCTATTTTAAAAATTATTTTGTCATTTAATACCACAACTTTTTCATAAAAATATAGTTTAACCAGTCTAGACTATATCGATATTAAAAAATATATCTTAAATATTGTATTAGGTATGTAATCTAATACTTCAAAGTAATCTACCTCTATACAATTATTTATTATAGTAAATAAAAATACAATATTCTTACATATATTACAAAACAAAGTCTACCTTTTATAACAATTTAATAAATTATTTAATAAAGTCAAGTTAATGCATAATTACAATATGTGTAAAGTTCAAAATTACAAAAATATGTCGATACCTACATTCAGTTTTGAATGCAAATTTAGAACTGTTAAGGAAGTATTTTGTAAACAATTAATTATTAATTAGGTACAGATTTCAAGTACTATGTAATAATTTGAAAAACATAACAAGGAGGTATATCTGATATGGTACTTATAATATTAGAGTATTGCACAATATATTTTGATTCGTAGGTATGTATGTAGGTACTTTAATGAACAATATGGAAATAGAAGTACAAATTATGGTACATAACAATTTTTTTTAATTTTTGCCATATGAATTCCTGTTTTGATAGCCAGACACGTATCCCGATGAATCGACCACATCCTTTCGGCCAGCTATTCCTTTTCCTTTACCAGTGTCATCGAAACGTTGTTTATGAGATCCAGTGTATTTCGAAGGGTCCGTAAGACGATCTACTGGCCCAGTAGTTTTCACTAACTAAAACAGAAATTAAATTCCTTTAGGAAAATTTCTTTAAACTGCAAGTATCAATAATATTTTAACTTAAGAATCAAAAATATATATATTTTATTCATTTACTGCTCAGAAAAGCGTACAACTCATGTGTTAGAAAATTAGCTATTTCTACGCACCGGTCGGTGTTGAAAGTAATTCATCGCTATTGAAATGATTTACTTTCAGCACCGTAATTATGTACCTGTCATTGGTCCGTTTGCTTATATAGCGTGACCCACAAGACCCTGGACAAACATGTTTTTATCTTTTCGCCAAAATCACTGAATTTTTCTGAAAAATAATCTAGTAATTCGATTCTAAGAACTATGAGGATCAGAAAAACAAAAGAGCAAAACAATTAAACAATCAGTTTGAGAGTTATAAAATGTCAAAAAGTCGCGTCGAAATTTTATCGATAATTGAAGCTGAAAATCGTCAATGTGAAATAGTTCGAATGCTTAATATTCCTCGACAAACCGTTTCCAACGCCAAACGATTCAAAGAACTTGGTAATATGGAAACCGACCCGGAAGTGGAAAAATGTTCTGCAAACACTCGCCGGAATCGCAATATCATCAAACTTCGGATTCAAAGAATCCGAGACTGTCGATGAAAAGTGGCTCGTGAAACCGTAATTACGCAACAGTCGGCTCGACGAATAGCTAAAATTAACTTTAAAAAGCCTTATAAGCTGCGAAAAGCCCAAATGCTAACTGATGAAAACAAGCAAGTTCGATTTCAACGATGCCGTGCTTTTGTATATCGCACCACTGCTCAAAAATAGAAAAAATTCTGCTGAACAATCTCACACTTGTCAAAATGATAGGTATTGGTCCAAAAAAGCACCCGGACCTTCTGCCATCGTTGTTCATCGTCAATACCCCAAGCCTGTCATGGTTTGGTACCGCCAGGGGCGGTATTTGTGCTACCGGTAAAACACCTTTAGTTTTTGTGGAAGAAAGAGTAAACATTAACAAAGAAATTTACCCTCGGGATATTTTAGAGGCTATAGTTCTTCCGTGGGTTCAACAGCACTTTGGTGACCAACATTGGACCTTTCAACAAAACTCTGCATCTGCCCATAAGGTCAAAACTACGCAAGAGTGGTGCCAAATCAATTTCCTGATTTTATCAGTTCCGCTGAATGGCCTCCATACTCACCAGATCTCAACCCAATGGATTACGCTATATGGTCAATTTTAGAGACCGGAGCCTGTGCAAAACCCCACAAAAGTTTAGAATCACTAAAACAATCTTTGCGTCAAGAATGGAACAAAATATCCCTAGAAGAGGTGCGAAAAACAGACGAAAATTTCATTCAACATTTAAAGCTCTGAAATTTTATAATTTATGATGTACATAAGGTTGTTGTAAATTGTTATCCATTTTTAAATTTTTAAATTGTTGCGTTTAAATAAGTTTTTTAAAAACGTTTGTTCGAGTTCTTGTGGGTCATGCTGTACTATAGTTTTAATTCAAAATTTTCCCAAATTAAAGATGAACAGTAAATTTTAATTAATGACAAAAATTTTACTAATGCAATCTAGTTAGATTATACATAATTTTTAAACTTTAATGCATAAACACTTTTGAATCGAGGTAAGTTTTGTTCAATCATCTAATTTGGATTTTGAAAGTATACGGCAAAGTATTGTAAAGACTTTTCAAGACACCCTGAATAGTATTATTGCAAGGGGTACTTCTATAATATGACGGCGATCTTGTTTGATAAAATAGTCATTAATAAGCATGGCAGTTAAATCATAGAACGCTACACAATCGCAAATATTTTGAGATGAGAGATCCTTAGGTCAAACGTCTTTGAGAACGCAGGCAACTGTGCTGTTATGGTCACCAGTGCTCGCTAAAATAACATGAATGTGAATTTTAATAGGCCGGTGTAAAATGCCTCACAGGAAATGAAACAATAGCACTATTACGTTCCAAATTTCGCTCCAATCCCAAAATCGTATTGTCTCTCTACATGATAACATTAATTGGACGTCTAATTCTTTTAACATCGTTAAAAAAAATTTTAGGACTATTTAAAAATAAAAGTTTACGTTAACATTCTACAAAAGATTGTAATCCTCAAAAATAATGTTTGATAGTCATCGTTGAAATAAAGTCACGTTTGTACTACAAAGCTGATGGAAAATTTTACACACAAAAATGACATTATGATCTCGAAAATAATTCATTCCATGTATTATTATTGCCATGATTATATTTTATATTAAAATAAAAACCAACACTTTTTCAATTAATTAATGCGTTTGTTTTAATTAACATAAAATTTAATTTTAAATCTTAATTAAAATTAATTAAAAACAAATTGTTGAATCAGCCTTGTGTACCTATGTACTTTACATTATACATAAATATTTTTGTATAATGCCGATGCAGTAATAAATAAAAACTTACTCCGACTCCACTAAATCCTGGTTGGCCACAATTAGCTAATTTATTTTTAATATCTTCCAATTCAACTTTTTTAATTTTTGCCAAATCTTCCAAATATTTATTGTAATCTCCAAAGTTAATTTTCACAGATTTAAGTTTTTTAAAATAAATTCCAGTATCCGTTGTCGTAATTTTTTTTCCATCAATAACTTTTGCTTGTTTCATCCATTTATCGCTCTGGGAGAGTGTTATATGCTTTCCATCGGATTTTGTATCTCCAAATTTTGAAAATGCTTTAAATGAATCCTTCAATGAACAGGACGTTGGTGTTGCAGGGGTTTCAGGTACGTTATTTGGTGTAGGCGATGGAGGTGGAATATTGCTTTCTCCATTACCAATTGTTAAACTTATAATGTTTGCTGTAACGTCTTCGGTGGTGGTGGACATTTTTCTGAAAATAGTTTTGTAATTAATTTCTTAATTTTTATGCTATTGTTTACAGTATAATAATTAGTACAATCCCTAAATTGTGTATCCTTTAAGCGCGATAAAAGAAACAGTACTGTTTCATAAACAACAAAAGTACAACCCTAGTAAACAGTAAAAGTAAATAGTTTATTAATTTGTAAAAATATATTTTAAGTATTAATTTAATAATATAATGAACAAGTTTAATGAAATTTTATGTAAATTTTTTACACTTACTTTTTAATTAGTAAATAATATAGATAATCATTTATATTTCGTTCTATCGAAACTCGTCAGATGAACTTGGTTTGATAATAATTGATTTTAAAATGTAAATTATGAAAAAAATGTATTACTTAACCGAAATGTCAATTAACTAATTATTTTACTGTCTTACAAAACTTTTTACCGATTCACTTGATTATCTTATTAAAAATTTATTTTTAAGAAAGGTAATATTTTCCAACTCCATTTCTCATACGGGTTGCGGGCCGAATGGAACGTGTAGTAGGTAGATTTTATATTTTTCGAAAACCTTAGCATATGCATATTTTAGTAAATTTAATTAAATTATTGCAGTATTGTTAAATTTTTTGCACAGAATTATAGAGAATGGATCTAAATGATCCATAATTTCGAGTTTTGTTATGGCCCAGAATGTTTTTTTATTGTTGCGAAGGCTTCGGTACCATTTGCAATTATATTATGTAGTATGTATATAAAATATGTTAAATAAACATTTACAATTGTACATATATAAAATACTCAAAAATTAATTTTAATTTTTTTTTTAATTTGTGCACCGACCTCAAATTTTGTTTTTTTATGTGTATATTACATTATTATCTTTTATAATTAATTTATAAAATTTAAAAAATCGTATCCCGGGTTGATCGACTCTCGCCAGCATATCACTAAAAATGCGATTACGTAGGTATTCTTAAAAAGCACGTATGCACAAAATTCAAAAATGTTGCTCACTATTTTGTCAAAATAGTGTTCAGCTAGCAAACTTACTTTTTCCACGCAAACACGTTCTGTGCCATTTAGGAGCGGTCGTATAGGTGCGGCCGCTTACCGCACGCGAACATTTTATCATGTAAACTTATATATTGATATCATTTGGCTTTTTTTCCAAGAACATCAAATATTCAAAGGTTCCAAATCTAGGTAAACTACAGTATAGCTACTGATAACTGCAGTAGTTATCTGTGCTATATCTATGGTTGAGTAATAAAAAAATTTTCAAGTAGCGAATCATACTTGATTACCTATTTTAAAAAGTATCTTGTTACATGCATATCTAATATTATGTTAGTATAAACTGATAAATTATATTATGTAGAAATAATTGTAGTGTGAAACAAGCATTATTTAATTACTCGCCTATTAGAGAACTGATTTGTAATCGATTAATAAACAATAATACATAAAGTTCATAAACCTGGCGTTCAGAAAATGTGCACAGCTGGAAAAACCGACAATGTATAGAGAGTTCATAAACCCTTCTAAGGCTTAATTTGGGCAATGTCTTCGCCCCTACTCTAAGTTGGAAATTTAAATTATAAAAACTTTAATTATTTGATGATTAGGTCATTTTAATCTGTGAAGTAAGATTTTCGCAATAGATCCCAAAAAAAATCCAAGGAGAAATTTCAAGTTGATCTGTCAATTATTACTTTAAAAATATAGTCGTTTAATTCCACTGTAAATATTATGAAATTTATTTAAATTTCTGAACCATTTTAAATCAAATTTAAGTTAAAAAAAAATCAAAAAGGGATTTAGTTTAAATATTACATTTTATTGAACTATGAATAATGGATTAAAAACTATCTAATGTTATAAAACTATCTATAGAAAAATTATTTTACAAATTTTTATCAAAAAAATTAAGTGTTTTAAATAGCGTTCCCCAAAAACATTAATAAAATTGGAGCAAGTAAAGGTTTTAGTTGAAGAATTATAAAAAATACTAACTTTGGTGAGTTAATCGATAGTATTTTCTTATTTAATTCTATTAAATTTTGCTCGATTATTATATAAAATACCCTTGCGGTGGAAGAAAATTTCAAAAGTAATGGATTCGGTGTAATAAAAATACTTTAAAAAGTTTGTCACGTTTGATATTAACCCTGAAAATTCAAAAATAAAAACAAAAAAATTTTTTACAAAAGTTTCGACCCTTTGGAAAAAGTTCAAAACAAAAAATCAAAAAAGTGTATTATAGCTTTAAAATATTACATTTTATTGAACTATGAATAATGGTATAAAAACTATCTAATGTATAAAACTATCTATAGAAAAATTATTTTACAATATTTTTATCAAAAAAAAATTAACGTGTTTCAAATAGGCGTGATACCCTAAAATACATTCAATAAAATTGGAGCAAAGTAAAGGTTTTTGGTGAAGATATTATAACAAAATACTAACAGTTTGGGTGAGTTAATCGATAGTATTTTCTTATTTAATTCTATTCAAATTTTGCTCGATTATTATATAAATATACGCATTGCGGTGGGTAAGCAAAATTTCAACAGTGCAATGGATTGCGGTGTAATAAAAAAAGAACTGTCTAAAAAAGTTTGTCACGATTTGATATTAGAAACCCTACGAAAACTATCAAGAATATAAAATACACTATAAATAATTTTAAAGAAAAGTTTCGACATGTTGGAAGTTCAAAATGTCCAATATTTAATCGCGATGATTTTTTATTTACATAATAGGACAGTCATATTTGTTTTACAAGGTGCACCGTTGTTTGTAATTTAAAGAATTTACAGAAACTCAAATAATTCTACCCCTATTTATACTATCAACATAAGAAGCAATTTATTTCAAAAACAATGGGTTACAAGATAACTTATCAGATATTTTCAACTTAAGTGCAATCTCAAAAGATGGAATTTTAGTCATTGTACCTCTTTTTTTAATAGTTCTGTTTCACGAAGAAGTTTTTCAGAAAAGAAAATAATCTACAAGGTAATTTTAAGTCAAGACCTAGCTATATCCAGAAACCCAATACCAATGCTGAAATTTACCATTGTCGAGGTCGAGGTAAATTTTTCCAACCCGTTCTAATTTGATTAGGCATTGACCCATTGACTTTTTTAAAATTCTGATTGCAACTGTAATACGTATGTGCTATATATAGCAATAGTCGTGCAAGATTTTAATAGAATCGAATAAGGAATAATAACTGCTACGTGCTAATTACTAAGCCAATGACTATCTCTGTTCGATTATAATTTCTCTTATTAAATAAACTAACCAGTGACGAACCAATAGAAAGAGTCGTTTTAAGCACCATCTACCATAGCATAGCTAAACCCTTTCACCAAGTCATTAACTAATTTTGTAAGAATTAAAATCAACGCTTATTAAGAAATTAATAAACGGATAAATTATAAGGAATGGAAACTACCGTATATGATCTATATTGGCCTTTTCGTCTTTGAGAGGGACTTCCTTTTTCATAAGATCCCCCCCCTTAAGTAAAATTTTTGAAAAAATCAGCACTGAAGCACAGTGATTGCTGAGACATTTCTGTTTTGATTTTGTTCATTGCTGTATTTATATTTATTTAGTGATTGTCCACTTTGATATTTAGAAAATAATACATAATGTATCGTAACTTAATCAACACAAATTATGCAAAAAGAGATTTATGCTTGGATGTATGGGAATATCTTATGGCGAGTGACATAATCGCGAATAAAAAACTTTTAAAAGCACGGGATGTGACAAAAATATTTCATAAATTAACCTTGCAGTTTATTCAAGGTAATAGTTTCTAAAGTTAGTTACCTACTTATAGCACCATTAAACCATATGCATACATGGTAGGTACATACAAATAATGATAAACCTTAAAATTTTTTTTAACGATAACTAAATATAATTAATTTGTGTTCAACAAATCTCAAAATATTCAAAAAAGGTCATAATAAATATTGGTACACTATACTATACTACATAATATGTAGGACATAATATAATAAAATAAATTAAGTGTTAATTTATCTAATATTTATGTAGAATTTACAACTTAATTTTTAATACATATTAATAAATGTAAAAACCTTTATGATTTTTTACCGTCAGTAGTTAGTGAGCATTAAATAACGACCTGAGTGGATCATAATTATTTCTAGTTTGTATGATCTTTATTAGTGACGGTGACTATTTTTCGCCTAAAAAATAATCAACAAGTTTTCACACTTACAGATAAATACAACACTGAGTGCACTTAACTGAACTATCTAATTGTAAGGAATATACTTTACAGTCGACAAGTTATTTCAATATACTCCACATCCTAGCGTCGATGTGGGAATACAAAATTCGTGGTAGCTACCCTGGCAAGAGCCCGTGCAACAACGCGCATTGTTCGTTGTAACTTATCAGTTCCTGTTTACTCAAACTACATAATACTAATCGAAAGCCACTTTTTTATCTATTAAAAAATAATTATCTGTTGTGTTATTTACGAGCGCAACCGCGGATGATCATAAAATATTGTAGCTTCCCGGTTTTATTTTTGAAATTACCATTTGCATCATTATTTTTGTCATGGCTTTATTATTAGCCAAATTCAATTTGCAAATATTTACGTTTGCAAAATAATGTAACATAAATGTGAACTTTATATATACGAAGCATCACTTCTATTTATAGAACTACTTGATATTTGAAAAAAGTTACGATAGGTATAATAATTACATAAGTCTATGTGTTCAAGTTTTATCAATGCCATGTAATTGATAAACAAAATAAAATGTTTTATTTTTAAAAATGCTTTAAGATACATTTCTATACTCATTTTCCTTATAACATAAGATGCGGTTAAGATAGAATAAAGTGCATGATTCATGCCGTATTAGGGGATGGTAAAAGTGCATGCGCAAATAGAAAAATCAATTTTTCAACAAAAAAATTCTACCTTTGTTTACAAAATTTCAAAAAATTTAGATTGATATTTAAAAAAATGTAACATAAATAATATAAACACAAAACTATGTAATAATAAATGATTCACTAAAATATAAAAATATTGATTACCTATTTACCTACATATTTATATCATTTTAGATGAAAAGGGCCATACTACTCAAAAAAATATAAATAAACATGTAAATAAAATTATGTATTACTAATAATTTACTTACTAATTTTTTATTATTAGATACTCCTAATACAAAGGACGGTGAGGTTTATATCCTTATTATCCTTTATTTATCCTTTACAATTACTTTATACTTTTTTTATTCTCCAAATGTAAATCCAAAATCAAATTAATAAAATTATTTATTTGGTTTATGTAAAATACACCCACAATTTGCAACTAAACTTCAAAACATACTTCCGATTAAGCACTAGAATTGCGTGTGCGGCGCGCAACGTTCGAGTTTTCGCACATCTAATATAACGATAACACGCTTCAGCAGGGGAATTGCGCCATCTTCCTCATTACAGAAGATGATTAATAAAAATAGAAAAGTAGGTCTATTTATTTACAAAATTTTTAATTGAAATTACGAACGAAAATTTTTATGCTACTATAAACTGCGTTTTTATTATGCGTTTAAAACCATTTTAATTGGTATACTTTTTAATGTTATATTTTCTTCAAACAATGTACTTGAAAATTACGTGATTTATAAAACTAATAGAAATATTGCTAAGTGTATCTTCTTTATAGCTTTGCGTACCCTCTTTCTTTTAGCAAATTGTATATAAATATTAGATAAATAATTAAAAATAAAAAGTGGAAATATTACATTATAAAAATTTGTAATATCTATTTAAAAATTGTATACTGTGTAATCAGTAAAACATATGTACATAATGTATGCATTTGTTACTTCAAAATGTATTATAATATATTCTAGAGCACAAATAAAATTTATATAGATAAGAATCTTATACCCTCGGGTTACCTACTACGAATATGTATTTCCAATACTTAGGTACTGGTTAACAGTTAAATGCTTTGGTAATTAAATGAATTAATCAAATTGACGTGCTAAATGAGAATAGGACCTTCACGACGAATTACTATAGCTTTAGTTTTAGTGATGATGTAGTACTTTATGGTGAGATTTTACGTGATGTTAATTTTTTTACTTCAGCTATCAGACTTGCTTCTCTTTTTACAATGTAAACTTTTGTAACCTGTAAACTTTTTCTGATGTATGCCACTTTTGTACTTTATATTTTTTGTTCTTTCTTTTATGCTTATATAAAAAAATTGAAATTGCAAATTTCAAATTTTTATATTTTTATTAAATATCCTAAAGAAATCCCTAACCTTAAGTAATTCTTAACATCTTAAGGAATTCTTAGCGCTTGATGAAAACCAAATTTGACATAAAAGTTCCTTATGTTAAAGTTAGGGAACTCCTAACGTTAGAAATTAGTTGGTGAAAACGGGCATAAGACTATCCGTTCCGAAGCTGATTGCAGATTTCTTCAATCTGACCTTGATAATCTGCATGATTGGTGCGTTATTAATAATTTAGGTCTTAATATTTCAAAGTGGTCGGTAATTTCATACTCTAAACACATAATACCATTTATTTATAGCATAGGTGGTGTCCAATTAGTCAGAGTTGAGGTAATTGATGATCTAGAAGTTTGTCTTGACAGAGTTCTAACCTTTAAGTCTCATATAGATAAGGTTTGTAAGAATCCACTTCGTACACTTAGCTTTATTCGACGACAAAGCACTCTATTCTCGGCCAACACGGTAAAACATTTATATTTTTCACTTGTTAGACCGCAGCTGGAATACGCGTCGCAAGTATGGTCGTCTTATTATCGAGTTCACATTATCAGATTGAAATCGAGTGAACGGAGGTTTTGAGGTTTCATGATTTTAAGATTGGACGTACATCAGAGAAATTTTATATGCTTTTGGTCTGCTTCAAATCAACAGCAAATTCTTGGAATACAAAAGATGGGTTGCCGAACTATGTTTCCTTTTTCGTTTGTTAAACGGAAGAATCGATTGTGAAGCTTTACTATCGCGTTTTCAACTTAATGTAGCGGTTTACCCTACAAGAAATTTAAAGTTGTTCTGGATCGCCTACCATGCATCAAACTATGGTTTGCAAAGTCCAGTAACCAGAATGTGCAGATTGGCTAACAATTTCAATGTTTATGTAGACTTTGTTCTTTTTGATCAATTATATTATAGTTTCAAAAGAACATAATGTGGAAATTAAATATTAGCCATTGATTTTTGTTTGATAATTTAAATTGATCTATCCGTAAATAAATAAATAAATAGTTCTACAATTACAATCAACGTAAGATATGTCATGGTAAAATTATTTTCTCTGCTAGACTTTCGGAAACAGTATATGAACATGACTTAAGTTTAAGGTTTAAGAATTGGATTGTATGTTCATTTATCGGAAAGTCAAATAATCTCATACAAATTATACCTTTTATTCATTTATGCAATTATTTTTGTTGTGTTGTGGAAAAGTGGATTTATTACAATAATCTAAAGCGGAAAAACTCATATGGGCACCGCGTCCATGCATCAATATTGACGGCCAAGCTGAACATCTATGGCTCAAAGCTCATGTTGAGTATTTAATGAGACCAGCTCGGCATGGTGTATTATGAGCTATTGCAACCGGGTAAAACCATCACAAGGGCTTACTATCAAACACAACTAATACGTTTAAGCCTAGGATTAAAGGAAAAACGGCCATATACAATACGAGTAAAAGCACGGCGAAGTGATTTTGCAGCACGACAACGCTCAGACACGTATTGCTCAGATCGTGAAAACCTACCTGGAAACATAAAGTACGACTAAAATGAGACGTCCTACCCCACCATCCGTATTCTCAAACATTTCTCCTGCCGACTATCACCTGTTCCAATCAATGACGTATGGCCTGGATGAGCAGCACATCCATTCTTACGAAAAGGGCTTCTTACCAAAATTAAATCGATTTGTGGATAGCCTCAAAAGTTGATCGGTTTTCCAACGCGGAATCGGTGTACTGCCTGAAAGATAGGAAAAAGTTGTGACTAGCGATGGGCAATACTTTGAAGAATAAATTTGTAAGCAGTTTACCACAATAAAGCCTCAAATTTTGATTAAAAATACGGCAGTTGTCCATTTGTATACCTAATAATAGTATTTTATTTCATTAGGCGTAAAATCCGGCTTTTTATCAAAATACAGATGAAAACAAACTATTACAATTTTACTATTTTTACGTCTCATGGTTATTTTTGTTTGAAAATTTTTTTTTTAGTAAATGGTGTATACGCACTAGGCGGCTAGCCGCAAAGCGGCCAGCCGTGCGGCTGCCCGCAACAGCTGAGCTTAATGTAAAATAAATTGCGGGCAACCGCAATTTAGTGCGTTTACAAATTTTTATGTATGCGGTTGCGGCTAACCGCGCGGCTAGCCGCCTAGTGCGTATAAGCCCTAACGAGAGGTTCGCGGTTAGATCATAGCAGTTATGTGATTTAAAAGTTAAGAACCTCATTGTTTTATTTTATATCGTGGCTTTCGTCACTCCCATCTTTAAAAAAGGTAATAAACTTAATGCCGACAGTTATCGACTAATTAGCTTTACCCCAATAGCTACAAAGTTGATGGAAAGCAATATTGCTGAGGATATGACAAGGTTTTTGTACTGAAAACCATGAAAACCATTCTCAGCACGGATTTCTGCCGAGTCGCTCAGTAATAACCAACTTGATAACATGTATTAATGACTGCAGTTATGATCTGATCGTAAAACCCCAGTGGACATTATTATTTGGATTTTTCAAGAGCTTTCGACGGGGTACCTAAGCAGAGACTTCTAAAAATTGACTTATTTCGGTATTCGGGATAGATTGCTGCAATGGTTATCCACGTTCCTTAGTGATCGAACTTTTAAAGTTCGAATTGGACAAACATTTTCCCACCTCGAGTTTGCTAGTCCGGTTTGGTGTGCGGAGTTAATACGTGACGTAAACATCCTGGAATCTGTGCAGAGAGCAACAACACGAATGGCCTTTCCTTACAACAATAGACCATCTTACGAGGAACGTTTACGCATTCTTAATTTGACACCTCTCCGGCATCGGCGTTTGAGGGGAGATTTAATAATTACTTTTCGAGCACTAAACCATCTATTTCCATTGGATTTGTTTTACCACTTTGTCCTCAACTTAAATACTCGACTGCGCGGACACCGTCTAAAGCTGCGTAGTGAAAATTTCATAACTAGAGCCAGGGAACAGTTCCTGCTCAATCGAGTTTTCGGTGTTTGGAATGGACTTCTAGCAGATGTAGTAACGGCTCGGACTGTAAATTCGTTTAAGAATTGCTGGGATTTTTTGCCTTTGTGAACTTTTACTGTTCTTCTTTTTGGTTTATTTTAATTACTTAAGTGTTTTAATTTTATAAAGAATTTATAGGATACGTCCTCAAATCTTTTTATGTATAATAATAATAATCAAAAATATATTAACCTAATATTATTAAACTTTGGAATAATATTTAATTCAAATTTTTTAAAATTATAAGGTTAAATGAACAACAAAACGAAACATTATTTAATATTGTTTTAAACAAAATAATGTTTCGTTTTATTGTTCATTTAACCTTATAATTTTAAAAAATTTGAATTAAATATTAATTTCAAAGGTCATTCATCAATCAGACGTTAAACTAATAGCAATTATATTATATATCAATTATAATTATTATAAAAAAAATATAAAAATTTTAATAAAAATTATAAAAATATAAAAAATATCATAAAAAAAATATTTAAAATTTTTGTTAGGGCATTGATAATCGTAATTTTCAACAAACATCTAAATATAAGTCTATAAATAGCTATCATCTCTCTTTTTACTAATTATGAGATTATCAACGAATTTAGGTTTTATTAAAATAACTTTTGTAAAAATAAGTAAATCTTTTAATAAAATTCCTTTTAATATTTAATTTAGAATTAAGTCAACTAGTTATTATGTCAATTATTGCATTTTTAAAATTTTAAAATTTGCTATATTAAATATTTTTAAAAATAAACATATTTATTTAAATACAACAACAAGATTAATAACAGTAACAAAAATAAATAAGAATTAAATAACTATCCAGTGAGTTAGAAAAACTCGCCCATGATTACGCACGTGGCGTCCCACACTAAAGCTCTCCCTTGCCGCCAAGGTACCAAGGTCACCCCATCTGGTTTCTTTCCGTCATCGTGTAAAACCTCACGGGCTCGAGAATGCTGAAAATGTTTGCAGTGACAAAAGATCGTCTAATAATGTCGTTTAGAGCAGCATGCCTTGATAACCTGCGCACTTGGAAACACGATAGGCCGTGAAGGCCGAACCTATCGACCAAGGCTTTACATACACAAGTATGATCTTGGCACAAACGGGCTCCAATTCTAAGACTTACACAAATCCGCAAAGACTTTATCGAGCAATGTTCCCAGGTGAGAAGAAGAATACGCCTCAAGCCGTCCACCGGATTCCTTTTCCGATACATCCAAAATAAGTTCACGATCATTGTCTGAACTAAATAATAGCCTTTAAATAGCTCCAAATTCAAATTTAGCATTAACACTTTAAATAAAAATTGTTGATTTTGTCGACCAATACTATTTTCATGTTAATGTATAAAGTTGGCAATATATTATTTTCAAAACAGATTGTTCAGTAGTATTCAATAATCCAAAAATTGTCAGTGTCACACTTAAAAATTTATTGTAGTAAAACACTTTTAAAATGGCAGCAGCACCTGCTAATATGACCATGGAACAAGTATTTACAAATTTTGCAAAATTTGGTGATAGCAAATCTGATGGGAAAGGAATCACTTTAACTAACGCTGATAAATGGATGAAACAAGCTCATGTAATAGATGGAAAGAAAATTACAACCACTGATACCGGAATATGTTTTAATAAAATGAAGTAAGGAAATACTTTAAAATTCTGATTTTGAGAATACATAGGTAATACATAAGAATAACTATCGTGCAAAAGTACTAACTTTTAGTATCAGCATTTTAGTAAAATAGTTTATATACATAATATCCAAAGGAAAAGTTTTATTTATCATCAACATCAAAAAATTGTACTGAAAAAAGCCGAGTGACTTTCTTTACAGTACAATTTCTTAGAAATCATGCCCTGAGCACATTCTTGTAATTTACAACTCATTTTATTTTTATGATTGTTATCAGTAAATTTTTTAATGCTCTTCCGCTGGTGGAGGACTCTTGCTTATATTTAAAAAAATGTTTTTCCAAAGTTGTTGCATAAAGTACTATTGCCAAGTATAACAACACAAGAATTCTTTTTTGGGCTGTAAAATTTAAAATATTATGTCTCGACGAAACATAAAATTTATGGCGGAGAAGCCATACGGGAAAATGGGATATTTCTTAGTGGGCTAAAAGAGTCGTCAAATTTTGAGCCAGCAAGCCTCAGAATTTTTTGGCTGGCAGATCTGACGAATTTTGAGTCTTTAGAATTTTTATTTAATGTATTAGCAAAATAAACAAGTATTATGAAAACGTTATATGGTATTATTGCAATTTTATGTGAGTGTGAAATAGGCTGACTAGTTATTTCCTTATGAGACACTTGTATATTGCCCATCCGCCCCTGCATAAAGATACGTTTTCATTATTTATAGAATACCTATTCGATGAAAGGCATAAAGTTTCAGCTTTAATGTATTTCCACCACTGTATATTTTATAATGTTACTGAAAATAAACATTTTTTAAATATTTAAACGACGTAAAAGTGATGAAAATTATTTTTACTTTGATCTATATGAAAGAGTAAAATTTAAAATAATGTAAACTTGGAATTTTTCAAAATCGAAAAAAAAAATTCTCGATTAATCTAAAAACTAAGTTCTTGAAAGCTTAATCAATATTATTATGAGATAACTATTTCAATAGGCCAAATCGACTTCTAATAACTTATTCAATATTAATTTAGAAAAGTAAACAATCAAAATAAAATCAAATCACTGCCGCTGATAACACCAATTATGTTTAGGGCATAAGACTGTGCAGAAGTAGGTAGGGTACCAATTATTATATATAAAAAGCAATTTGGCAAATCATAATTTAGAAAATTACAGAAACTAAGGTATTTATCAGCATATATAGCAATTTTTTTGCAATTAGTGAAAATTGATTTTTATCTTGATTGTCAACACTCAAACACAAAATTACCATTACGTTACAGGGAGTTAATATTTATATAATCTAAGTGCTAAAGAATAAACTAATAGTATCCATACTATAATAGTTTGCATGTTTCACAACGATAATGAGCGAAAATCACGAGACAATAAATCTTTATTTCAATTTGTTTACGATCAATTGTTAAATTAAATTGCACATGTTACGAAAACTGTAAATAACGACATAAAAGTTATAAAATCTAGAACTATCTAATTCTAATGAGAAAAATAGTTATTATAATTTTCTAATTTTAACAAAATATAGAACGTATTTTTCAGAACAAGATCTATCAATTATCAAGATTTTTTAAAATATGTTGACGATCTTGCCGCTTTTAAAAATGTAGATGCTCAAGAGTTAAAGAGTATGCTATTGAGTTGTGGAATGCCTGGAACAACTACGGTAATTATATTTTTATAAATTTGTTGTAAAATCACATCAAATTACTTTACCCCCTGTGATGCTCAAACAATACAATTTTCACCAAATACTTACTGCAAAGACTCGGTAAGTATTTTACTCAGTAAGTATTTTATACATATGCGACAAATTTTAGCTGAAATTAAGAGGCAAGACCACTGTAACAGCTTAAAAAGAAGGGGCTTTCACAATTTTTCTTTTGTTTGAAGAAAAGTTATTAAACAAATATTTATGTATTAAACAAAAACTTATCATCGACAAATAAATAATGACGATACCGAAGCCATTCTAGCGAGGCTTATTGAATTCAAAGCGATCTTCGGCACGCAGTGTCGGTGGTGCAAATTTGAATCTAAAAAATAATTCATTTGATCAACATGTTTATAGCTAGAGAAATTTACTTACTAAAATATCAAAATTTGTTTCTGATCAGTTTGAAACGCTTGGAGAAGAGCTCGAAATTTAAATGAAAAACAGTTTTTTTACCCTATTTTCTAAAAGGTTCAAAGCATTTTTTAAGGCAATAAAATAAAAATGGATTTTCTGAAAAATTTACACTGGTCTTCCCCTTCAAAAGCATAAGAACATTATGCATATTTTGATAAAGAAAATAGAAAAATGAGCTTCTGCTGAATTTCTATATTCCAGATTTTATCGGCCTTGGCCCTAGTTAGTCTGCAAGCTCTGCAGACTAGCCAAAAATTAATTTCCATTAAATTCTTTTGCTGTTTTTTCATTATTTCCCAAACTTGAGCTATACATATTATATACTATCAAAAATGGTTTTATAAATTCTAATATTAATTCTATTCCGTATTTGGGTACTCCAAAGCACTCCATCAAGTTGTTTCATTACGCTTCCTCATTGAACCGCCCTGCTTCTAATCCTATCACTAAACCTCATCAACTAAATCTCATCACTGATTATTGTATGTACTTATATACACTTTTTTAAACCTTTTACAACATTATTACCCAGGCTGAAACCTTGCTACATAAGTAATTAATCTTTGTTATTAAATTTCATATGTATAGTCGACTCATGTTATAATGAATTTCAAGGGACCGAGAAAAAAAGTCGTTATATCAAAATTTTTTACGTTGTTTTTGCATAGCATTGTTGAGGGTTTCAAACCATTCATTCCACAGTTTGGTAATCATCCACGACTGTTTGTTGTTTCTATATCATCGAGAAGGATTTAATATGTCTAAAATACGTGGTTTTATCAGATTTGCCTATCAATAAGGCCTCAACTTCTCCGAACCATCCTTATTTGCCGCAAAAAGTAGTATGACTCGCTCCATACTAAGTTTTCTGTCTAAGTAAGAACACCTTTACCAGTTTTGATAACTATTATGAGAAAGAAGAAAACAGCAAAAAACAAGTTTTAATCTCTTAATTTTTACTTTTTCGTTTGATATCTCTACAACGATTAACGATAGGTGAAAAAATTATATGACCTAATTTGTAAAGCGTAAAAAAGGCACCAAAAAAGTTTATAATTACAATTATCGTATCATGGCGGAGAGCCGAGTTATCGCAAGAAAACAAAATTTACACCTTTTTTCAAGATGGCGGAGAAAGCTCATAGGAAATCTTGGTTGACAATTTCAAGTTAAGCTTTTCTAAGCTCCTTCTACACAATATCCAAAAATCAGCTTTCTTGGTTCATAGGCGTTTTCAAATGTATATAATGACTGACTATAGGTACCTAAGATAATTATGTAGTAGATGCAGGAATATTGGGTAAATTTTAAAGGTTCGTGCAAATACTGCAATAATAAAAACAAATTTGACATTTAAGTATTACTGCAAAATTTATCTTAACTATGAATTTGGACGTAAGTACGGTGTAGGAATTTGCACCGGTTAGTAAAAATTTTTTTTAAAAGTAAGCAAAACGGATTTTAAGAAATGTAATAAATTTAGGTAAAAGAAAGTCGAAAAATAGAGTTTTTAAAACAAATTTCTCTCTAAACCTCTCAGTGTTGCCTTTCCATTGCATTATCTACAAGCAGCAGCTAGAGACCATATACTACAGTAAATACCCACTACCAGATAACTAAGAAATTTGAATGGTTTTTCTTTCATCACGTTCATCACTAACTAAATACAGTAAAAGCTCGATTCTATGAATACAAAAATTCAAGAGGGTGTTCAAATTAACGCAAGTGTTCACACTAACGGGAGTGTAGAGAAACTAGTGTTATACATATATTTAAGGCATAGTTATTCTTTATAAAACTGTATTTCGGCGGTAACTGGTAAATGTCTTTCGCGTTGTCGAAGAAACCATTTATATAATTTTTTTCCATATTAGGGAATTTTGAAATAAAACATTATGTTTTGTCGACAATTAGACGACTTATTTATGATGCATAATATTTTGTAGATAAGCATTTCCTTCATTTATACACGGGTACTTTTATTCTATATTTAATCACGTACATACAAGTGATAAGAAGGGGGTGGCAGATATCAAGATATCTAACACACAATCTAACACAACAATTAACAACTCATAACTTTCACTGTTCACGTTACCAAGTGCAATAATGTTCACGTTACCAAATGCAATAATGTTCACGTTACCGAGTACTATGTAGCTATAGAGAAAATTGAGTGTTCACAGGAGCTAGATGTTCATAAACTTAAATGTTCACGTTATCGGGTTTCTACTGTACTTGTTTAGATTTTTTTAAATTATTTCTATCTAATTTTAGCAAGCTACCAAAGTTGGTGGAGCAGATCGTCTAACGGACGCTAATAAATAATATTTACTAATTTATGTACAGTAAGTATAAAATACTGGATCACATAAAGAAAACTTCAATGAAAATGGTAAAAGAAAAGATTTGATGGTAGAGAAGACATTGCTGACAACAAAGGATACATATGTAAATGCAGACTCTTACGAAATAGTCCACATATAACTCAAATAAATTTTACATATCTATTTAAATTTATTTTGTGCCCTGTCCGATCTTCCTGAGGTTAACAAATTTTATTTTACCAACAACTTGTATTAATAAATAAAATGTTTAATTTATTTCAATTAATTTTTTAGATACGAGAATTAGTATAATAGGGTAATATGAATAAACTATAAGCAAGTGTTTAAACTTAGAAAAGCGAAATACGTATAAAGAAATAATGTTAATATAAAGTGAGATGCGTTGGGTACTTTTAAAGTATGAAATAACTTTTATAACGTACACAAATACAGTATATTATATTTATCTTACCATTAATATTATACCATTATATTAATTTTATTACATTATTTATATTTTAATTTATACATTAATATTATCAGTATATCAGTAGTATTAAACCATTAATAAACGAAGTGAAATCAAAACAATTAAACGTTTTTAACCGCTTTTAACAGTTTTGCTCAAGCCTGATTCAGGTAAATCTTTCGACTTACTAAAAAAAAATTGTCTCATCAAAATCCAACTATTAAGTGGTTAAAGCGTTACAATCCTTTCATTTTTATTAAAACAGTGGTGGAAACAGAAGCTTTAAATCCGACCTAACAAGGTTACACCTATAAATCAACCGAAATTTTTATTTTATACATAATTACAATATAATGGAAGCGCATTCTTACTTGTATAAAATATTGATGACTTCTTTTTTTTTAAAGTGAGGTTAATTTTTAATTAATTTTTGTAATCGATAAGGTTTATATGTTTTATATTCGCCGGTCTGTACACTAAACTAATTTTTAAAAAAATTAAATTTAAAAAAAAAATTTTCTTCCAAAGAAAATTTAATTTAAAGAAAACATTATGCACATTTCGGAGTAAGATTTCACAAGTAAGGAAAATTGAACCGAGGAATTAAAATTTAAAAAGTAAACCTTTAGTATCTCAAAATCAGGAGTAAAAGTACATCTCTATCTAGTTCTAATGAGAAAGATAATTATTACAATTTTTTAATTTTAACGAAATGTAGAACAAATTTTTTAGAGCAAAAACTCTCAATTGTACAGAATTTTTAAAATATGTTGAAGAACTTGCTGCTTATAAAAAAGGCAGATGCTCAAGAGTTGAAGAATAAGCTATTGAATTGTGGAATGCCTGGAGCAACAAATGTTACGGTAATTATAATATTTTTATAAATTTATTGTAAAACATAAAATTTAATTTATATAATATACTCGTAATATTACAAAAAAACACTAATATTTATTGATTCTTGTTCAACAAAAGAACATTTTTACTTTTGCCTACAGTGTTTGAATTAAAACAAATACACACAAATTCATGTTATATAAATCTTAAATTTAAACTCAGGTTAGCATTCTTATCGGTATCCTTGCTTGCTACAGATATTCTCCATCGTTTTGCCTCTCGACAGAAGCGTCGTGACCCAGCTTGGCCGAAGCCAAGATGAATTTTCATGGGAATATAATTCATGGGGTGGTTTCCGTTGCCTTCCCACAGATATAACACTCCTTAAATATCTGAAAGAATAGACGTTTCATTTCCATAATTAAAAAAATATCTATAAATATAATATTAAATGTTTTCTTTAATTGATTTTGGATAAATTAATAGGATAAATTACTACATTACATAATATATTGTAATGTCACGATTACAAGAATTCCAGATGTAGTCACTTCATGACAATTTTTGTATTAAGTAAGCCTTCAGCAAGTATCGGAAAAACCTAAAACATTTAAAATTTAATTATTTGAAATTAAAAGGTAATGTAACTTGCCAGGAATTACTAATAATAATATATTTTTAGTCCTGTTCATACATACCACATTGTATATAGGACAAGTCAAAAAGTACATAAAAAAACAACTGTAAACGTAAAATGCACAACAGGTCACAAAATTCCTGCACGGAGTAAACACAATACTCTATGAGAATGCCCTTTACGGCTGCTCTAAATACTTGGACCGTTTTCGAATTTTTAATTTCATGGAAATCATTCTTACCACGAGTGTTGTGATCATGTATATCGGAGTGACGCTCATGTCTACCTCTTGTTCTATAAACATAGGCAAGGAGCTCAAAGATATGTAGATTGAAGGAAGAGAAAGAATTTTTAGCTGTTCAAATAATGGTCTACAGGAGTCTCTACTTCCCGCTTCCGTGATACATCGAACAATTCTCTTCTGCGACACAAAAACACTCCTGGCCATTGGATAACCACCCCAAAAACAGACCCCATAAGACAGCCTCGAGTGCACATGGGCATAATAAAATACTCGCAGAATCTGTGCATCAACAACACTCCTGGGGCATCCAATTTGATAACAGATGGAACCCAAACGCCCTATAATGTGCCTACAGTGACCCCTCCAGTCAAGCACCTCATCCAAATGCAGCTCCAAAAATTTTACGCTGAATTCCCGCCAAATTAAACAATCATCTAACCGGAGATCAAGGTTCAGATCCTGTCGATTCCGAATGTTATGGAACATCATATACCCAGTCTTAGTCGAAGCCTATTATGACCAAACCGCCCACTCAACTGCGCGAGAAGATGATCAAGAGCACCACGAACCGCCCCCAGAGATCGATCCGACACCGCAGATGATGTGTCATCAGCATACATAATGGTTATGAAGTCAACGAAAGACAATAGGTCATTGACAAAAACCAAGAAAAGACTTGGGCTCAAAACAGACCCCTGCGGCACACCAATGTTAACAGGAAGGAACGAAGACCTCAAGCTACACCGAACATCATCCGAACGGGTGTAACTCACAAACTGAGTTCTACTAGACAAGTAAGAACAAAACTAATCAGCAACAACCTCCCTGACTCCATACTTAGTCAGTTTCCCCATCAGTATAGAATGATTAACACAGTCAAAATCTCTGCTCAAACCACAGAACAAAGCCGCAGGATGCTCTTCCTTATTAAAAGAATTCATAACCACTGTCGTAAAAGAAACACTAGCCGTCATAGTAGAGCGGCAGCTGCGGAAACCATGCTGCTCCCCGCAGCAATACCGTGCTTCTCCAAATGAGACAACAGTCTATTCAGCATTGTGTACTCAAAAATCTTCGACATGGCCGGCGGCAAACATATGGCACGGTAATTTGAGAGAGACGTTATCTTGTCCCTCTTGTGGATCGGAACTATAGCAGAACTTTTCAGGCAATCGGGAAAAGCACCCATAGAGAAAGATAAATTCACAAGATATGTGAGCGGCTTAATGATCAGATACATGACAGCCTTCAAAACACTGCAAGGCAAATCATCGAGACCCGATGATGATACCCCACGCATAGCAAACAAAACAGCCAACAACTCCGCTTCACCATACGGCAAAGCACACATGTTCTGTACAATTTCCGAGATCCGCGGAGGAGAACCCCGAGGCCGGAGAATACAGGTTAAGCTACATAAAAACTAAATAAAATGATATATTTCACAATGATAGGCCAACGTCTCTAAGTAGAGTAACGAGTTTAAACAAAATCATTGATTTTTCGCTTTTTACCAAAGTGTAGATACCATATTTGTGCTTAGTAGGGCAGTACAGGTAGATAAACAATATTTCGGGTTAGTCAAATTGCCGCGACTCGTTTCAAACTATTTGGTGATAGTGATTAATGGAACTTTACTTGGGTAAAAAGACATTAACGAGAAAGTACAACAGTCAGCGAATCGAGTAACAACGCATTTGTGCCTGAAAACAGAGTGGGCAAAAATTTAGCGACAAAATTGTTAATGATAAGATGAAACAATAATCAAATAAATAAATTTTCCGAAAACTCAAGTTTTCACGAAATGGTAATGAATAAAATGCGCGAGAACAAAAAAAACAGTTAACCGATGAGTTGGCCAAATAGAAAGAGAAGAAAATATAAAATGTGCGGAAACAAAAAACCGTTAAATGATGAGTTGGGCAAATAGCCGAAAAGATATAAAATGCGCGGGAACAAAAAATACCGTTATTTGGCCAATCGATGAGTTGGCCAAATAGAAAGAAAAAATATATAAAATCCGCGGAAATAAAATGACCGTTATTATCGCGTGAGGATCTTTTAGTCTCATTGGCCGTTCGAGTGGTGACGTGATGAGGTGGTCCAATAAAAAAAATAAAATTCGCAGAAACAAAATGACTGTGAGGATCGCGTGGTATAGTGGTATAGAAGGCCAACGAGAACGTGAATATAGAAGGAGCATTTTGCAAATTTTTAATGAGTGGATTCCAAGAGCTCAACCCAAACAGAAGCATGAGACGAACTGTGAACAGTAACAAAGTTGTGAATATTCTTAAACAAAGAATATTAATAAACATTTAAAATCGTGAACATTTTGTCAAACTCAACAAATAAGGTTTTGAAATTAATTTTAATTAGTTTTTAAGTTGTACAGAATTTGTTATTTGTTTATTCCTCCATTAAATTTAATATCAAAATAACGCTTCTTTTCAAAATTATCAAAGTTTTAAAAAATTTTTAAAATTATCAGATTTTGTTGGTTTATAATGTAGTACAAGTAACGAAATACTATTTTTCAATGTATGTTGTACTCTAATGTATAATATTAGTAACGTACGACTTTTATTGAACTTTGACAGCAAGACATACAAATATTTTGTACTCTTTAAACAAAGCTAAACGATGGCTTAAAGTATATTCAGGATGTCGTTTCTTAATCAGAAATTTGTGGCGCAGGGCTCGATTTATTTGGGCCCGAGAATATGTACCTATCTTCTTCAAGTGTCGTACACTTTACAGTGCGTAGACGGTCAACTTAGTTAAAGCCAAGCTGACCTTACTAGGAATATAATTAATGGAGTGGTTTCATTGCCTTTCCCACAGTCCACAGACTGATATTGATCTTTGAAAACCGCGGTCTCCCGCTATCTGGTCGGCCGGTGTATGCTTACTATGCTGGGCTATGTACATAGTATAACAGTTGTATTATTATATAATTAAAAAATATTACTTTAAGTTGATAACATTGATAATCTAATACATCCGAAATATACACTACATACCCACCACCGGAGACCTGCAATAGTTTTTTTCGTAAAACTAATTAAACGCTATTCTTGAATTTTTGATTTTATATTTTATTATTTCTATCCATTTTCAGCAAGCTGTTAAAGTTGGTGGAGTAGATCGTCTAACGGATACTAGTAAATATACTGGAACACATAAAGAAAGATTTGATGAAAGTGGGAAAGGAAAGGGTATTGAGGGTAGAGAAGATATTGCTGATAACAAAGGATATGTAACTGGTTATAAAAATGCAGACACTTACGATAAAACACATAAATGATTTTTTATACCTACCTATTTATAATCCATTTTTACCAACTACCTGTTTTAATAAATAAAATGTTTAATATTTGAATTAACTTTTTATTAAATAAGTAAATAAAAAGCTTCATTTATACAGGAATATGTTAACTTAACTGAAGTGAGTATTTTTAAGTTTAAAATCAATTTTTATATTAGGGTGGCTAACCCGCAAAAAACCTAAACTGTAAAATTTATAACTTTGATTTGTAAGTTCGGAAATTTTAAATTTTATCACCCGCTGCGTGCTGGTTGATGATACAAAGTTTAAATTTCTTGTATAATCTTCGAAATTCTTGTATATAAATAAATAAATTCTACTCCCTTATACATACACTTATACCCTTACTTTTATTGTATCTTAAGTTTCTTATTTAGATTTTTGCAGAAAACGATCGACTCGCCAAATTTTCTTCAATTGAAATTTCACGCACGTGGATGACTTTCCCAAAACTGCATGAATCGTCATTCATTCCGAATTAATTTTATTCCAGTACCTACGTACCCGTTAATTAATTAACTACGTTAATAAGTATTATTTGTTGATTTTGCTTGTTATTTCAATATTATTTTGCAGCGAAGCGTAAAATTTTTATAATCCCACATAAGAGCGTCTCTTTTTTGTTAAAGACGATTGCCTTGATTAGTTTCTTCAAGACGTAAATCATAATATTCTTAATTTCAAATATGTATTAATTTTTTTTATTCGCTTTATTTATTTATTGATTGATTTTAGGTATTAATTAAATTAAATAATTGATTTCAATTATTTCTGCAATTAAAGTGCAAAATAAATGATGTGCAAGTCTCTACATTTTTAACCAATCTTTACTTTTAACCAATCTCTTTATCTTTAAAATTTTTGGTGGTAAGTTGCATTTAAATTTTTTATTAATATTTGGCGACTTGCAAAATTATGTTGTGTTTAATAAATCACTTCTTAATTCTAATTAATACATATGTATGAACCTTCGTATAAATAATAAGCTTTACATCACTTTTTTGTTTTAAAGATATAATATTAATTAAATTATAAAAATTGAATAAATAAGTACATTTTCTTACTCTCAAATGTTTTAATAATTTTTTAAAATTGTAATTTATTGTATTATAATCGCTAAATGTAATTCGAGATTTTACTTTATGTTATTAATTAAAGAATTACATAAGCAATATTGACACTATTAGACCTGAAAATTGCAAAACGTCGTAGTTCAGATGGTATGCAATAATAATGTGCATGGAAATATTATTGCATATTCTTATTTAGTACATGTATAGATCAAAAGTACACTTGTTTGTCAGTAATTGCTTTTATTCGTGGACGCAAAAAGGTGCTGCCTCATGCTAACCAAAACAACATTTTATTAGACAAAGTGAGCAAGATCCCAAGCAAAGTGTTCCAAAATTAACATCAAAAGTGTCAAAAATAATTAATAAACCATTATCAATTCACCAAGACGCTTGACCAGCGTGGTGTTTTATGGCTAAATACTCCCCAATGGGAAGCGCTCCTTCATCCAGCGGTGGATAAAACAGGCATATAGTGATAGTGATATCAATTCAAACAGTTCAGAGAGTTTTAAAATCGCACAGTTGTATGGGCGTATTTCAAGAAAGAACCATTTGTTTTAAAAATGAACAATTACACAGTCTGTGGGGTTGTTGTTCAACAAGTTGTAGGAATCAAACTTTTTAAAATTACTAGTTAAATCTCCGGCTTCGCCCGAGTCTCACTAAAAATCAAATACTTTGTCTTATGTGCGTACTTTGATTTTGGCCCATGAACTTTGTGTAGCATTTTTTTTCTTTTGGGGATTGTTAAACCAATCGGAATTTCAAACACATTTGGATTGGTTGGCTTCAGTGGGGTTTAAATTTATGTGGAATTATATCCAGGCTGACCGATTTCTTTTGAATTTCAAATTTGATTTTCTCAGCGCAGACCGCATTTTAAAAATTTTTATTTCGGTTCTAGATTTCATTTGATATTATTTTCAAGAATTAATAGGAGTTATCACTAAATTCGATACCATGCAACATCCCTATTGTAGTCCAATAACTTGCAATGTTTGTCCCTGCGATTTGTTGATCGACAATGCAAAACTTAACTGTACGGGAAATTGTAAATTTTTGGTGGCAATATTGCTCTCTCACACAACCAAGAAAAATCTTTCTAGTTGGAACTGAAATTTGGGAATACTTTTTGTATTAATTCGTTTAAACTGTGAATTACTCTGCTGATTGTAGGCATAAAAACTTTCTTGTCGAAGTTCATAGGTAGTTTTCCTTCGCCAAGGTGCAGTAACTTAAGTAAATAATTTCAAATTATTATCATCAGAATTTCTCCCTCGTTATTCGAAGCTTGAAGGGTACTACATTGGACCACAAATAAGGTGATTTAAGGTATGCTCAAATTTCATCAGTTTTCCTTGAGGTACAATTGGTAGAGTCCGACGGATATATTCTGATATAACAACAATTGTACCGCCCATCAATACTTTCTGATTTCTTAAATCTTGTGAACTTTTGTTCAAGGCTTCTAATGCTCTTTTATGCGCCATCGTGCATTCATCCCAGATTATCAGTTCACATCTCTTAAGAACCTCGCCCATATCAGGATTTGTTGTAATTTTACAAACAAATTCATCGTTAGTGGCTAAATCTAATGGAAGTTTAAATTCAGAATGAGCTGTACCACCTCCAGGCAGCAATGTAGCAGCTATACCAAAAGAAGCTACTCCTATAGTAATTTTATTTTGCTTGCAAGCACTGGCTAATAATAATTTTGTAACGAATGTTTCATTACCTCCGGGAGCATCCAAAAATAAATTTTTCCATTCTGCCGAAAAATACTGTCTAGTATTGCTGAATAAGCAACTATTTGCTGAGGTACTAACTTCGGTTCATTATCTTTACATATTCAGTTAAAACGTTAACATCATATTATGATGTTTCTCTAATCAATTCTACAGATAAATTGTTGGTTTATGTTCTATCAGTTTCGGAAAGCCAAACGAACTTAATTCTAGTCCACTCGCAGATGTTATTTTATCTTCTAGGTTAATCAAGACTTTGTTGTAAATTTCATCTTTGTAAACAACGTCAATGTTAAGATTAGCAAGTTATACTTGGTGCTTATAATTTTATGCAAAATCATCCTTGAATTTGTTCCATAAATGGGAGGGTAATACGTATATAAAAGAAACATTGATGCAGTTTGTTAAGTAAAATTGCAAATAAAGTTTTTAACTGTTTTGGAATTGGTATATGGCTGCTTTTTCTAAAATGGCGTCCCATTGATTGTCATCTTCTATCATTTCACGTTTGTAACATGTCTCTCTAAATGTCTTGCAAATAAAACCATCAACTGTTCGAAGATCTTCAAAACATCTAAATCCTTTAATCTAACAATTAGCAACATTCTTAAAAAGAAACACACCTGCTAACTGAGATGAACAGTATAAACTCTACCTAAAGCACTGTCAAATTTTACACTTGGATAATCTTCAACTACGTTCCTCTTTATCTTCTCTTCCATTTTTATAGATTCATGTGTAATAAGAGGAAATTGGTGATACAATAAAGCTCGTGCAAACACAACATTATCTTGGAACAATTTAAAAAGCAGTAATAGTATTTTTGAAAGTAACAAATGGATTTATGAAGCATACTTTGAAATTCCACAATGGTGTCTAATTGAGTTACATGGTTAATACAATTTCCTTATTCTACTGGATGTCGCCAAATTAAATTTTTATGAAAATTTTAGATTTTAGGTATTTAGGTAAAAAATTTGCAATGAAATTTATAGATTTATTAATAAAAAATTTTGGGAATGTTTAAAGCTGGGAATAGCGGCGTTGAACTAAGAATTTGTATCATCAACACCAATTAAAATTTTACTTCATTAGAGCTTTTCATTGGGGATAATTTTATGGGATGATATACAAACATTCAGTTTTATTTATTAAAATGTAATAACATGATTTTATTTTCTTTTTAGTATTGTGTAAATAAGATGACCAGCAGCCGTCATCCAGACCATGTGACCGGACCAGATGACCGTGTAAACCATACACGGTTCGACTACAAAGCGTAAGCTCGCAGTTCAAAGCCTGCTCGTGTTAGATACACTGTTGTGATCTAAAAATCCAATATCGATCTGTGGATTATGGGGAAGGCAATGGGAAATTGCCTCATGAATTATACTCCCTGGTAAATTCATCTTGGCTTCAGCCAAGTTCATTTAACTTTCTAATTTTAAAAAATTTGAATCAAATATTAATTTCAAAGGTTAATAATATATATAATTTCCATAATAATTATGTACTAATATTTTAATTATTTTAATAATACTTTAACAGTATCGAAGAACATAATAACTACATACTTGCTATCAATGTAATTATTGTTAATGCTCATGTTTAATGCGTTGCGTTGAATATAATCAATTACAGCGTACTTGTTTGACAAACGCCGTTTAAGTGATGTTCAATTTATTCTATCCGGCACTGCATTAAAATGTCTTTTAACATATTTCACCAACGCATACATTTTTTGAACTTACACAGTTCCCTCAATAACTGCAAATGAATAATTGCAATTCTTTTAGTTTTTATCGTACATAATTAAACTTGTTTTCTTTTTTATCCGGTTCTGAAGTTCAAATTTTACGTAATCCAGTCCTGAATTAAAAAACATTCTTTATGGTATTCTTTTAAGTTTTGTGAAACCAGGCACCAGATTCCATGAATTACTACATAAAAAATATAACATAAATAATGGTAAATAATTTATATTTTATCAATCTAGATTACGTACATGCAAATTTATACAGTCAATGACAATAATAGGATAACAATAACACAGTTGCAAAATGTTGTACAATATTATATACAATAATCTCATAGTAAAGCAATTAATCGTTAACCACAAAGGAATGTTAAATGTGACAAATTTTTAAAATAAACAATTTCTAAATAATAGAACAGTCATTAAAAAGTATTCCTATATTAATTTGGCTGCATGTTTCATGTGTGAGAAAGTACAAAATATATAACTTATTAAATATGTATAATTTAATGGCTAATAATAATTATCTAAATATTTAAAATGGTAGTTAAAATTCACAAAATTTTTATTATTAATCTGCCAATAAGTTGCTAAACATCTGTTTCGATTTTATACTTATTCTAAATTCTAACACAAGCAAAACAAAAGTGCAACTTGACAAGCTAGAAAAAATAATTTTAAATCACAATAGAATTGATTACATGGGCCCTTCAATTATACTAACTTTCATAAAGCAATAATAGGTACTACGACCTAATAACAATAATGCAACTATAAAAGCTCCCACATAAGCAATAAAAATACCATTGTAACTTTTAGCATAAATATATGTTCCCACCGTTACACCAATTCCAATACATAAACAAATCAGTCCTAATACCAAAAATATTATTCCACGACCACGAGCAAAATCTGGACCTACAGATGACACTTTCCGACAATGAGGGCAACGTGCTAGCGCATTATTCAATGTGTTAAACTACAAAAAGTAATTCATCTTTTGTCATCAAAGTTAACAATAAAATTAACAGTAATACATACCAAAAATGTGTCATGGCAATGTCCACAAGTTACTCTACACATACCAGGCATGCTGGGTACAGGTGGAGTAACAGGGCTCGGGGCTAAATTTATGATACGTTTGCAATTGGGCCTGGGACATGCGATGCGCTGTGACGAACTTTTACATATTAATAAACAATTGCAAGGGCACCGAACGTACTTCTTTCCTGGTGGTGCATTTCTAATCGGCTGTAATTTAAAAATTCCTGCGATTAATAATTTCAATATTAAAAAATATCTAAATATTCAAATTAACTGCATATTTGATAATAAAAACAGGGAAAATCGTGCCATTAAACCATAATCACACAGAAAAAGTAGTTTATACATTGCTTACAAAGAAATAATAAAGGGCAAAGTTCGGAATGACACAAAGAATGAGTGCTTTTCTAATAAGGTCGCAACTCTTGCAGTTTTTAATTTATTATTTTAACAATATTGTGTTGAGATGAAACCATAATAAGTTTTAATTGTTCAATGACAAACTAATTGGTGCATTAAATCTATTGAAAAACAAAATACAATACCGTGGCTTCGTTACACTGGGTGCATTTCACTACATGTTGATCCCGCTTTCCAGATATATCGATCATTGCTTGACATACTCGACAAGTTACCATCGGCACTCCCGTACCGGTGGTAGTTTGATAAAATGGGGGGAGGTAGCTCATCTGGACCGATGGGCGAGACAGTAGTTTGTTGATCTATTAAAAATTCAGATAAATTTGTTAATTTATACAACGCTATATTAAAACATCAAGTGTTAAAATTTTAGGATAATTGTTTTTGTTGTTAATTTAATGAGTCACAATTGATAACAAAATTATCATAATACTTACTGGCTTCATCGTCCCCATACCCAGTGGAACTGCTTCTTAAAAGAGGCCACTTTTCGCTTTCGTTACCATCACCCATTACGCCCAGATGGATTTTACGACGATTAAAATAATAAGCGTACTATCATTCACATTTGACGTTCCTTTGAAGTTTGACAAACACCCAATACACTATTTACAAAAAATTACTGAATGACATACAATGTTACCAACAGTTACATTCAAAAAGTACTCAAAGAAATGTAAATAAAAATTGTTTGCACATTACAGTTCTCGAGAAAACGTCAAAGTTCACATTATTCGTGGGTTATCATTACAAATAATAATATAAATAATGCGTCATTGCTTGTTGGATCTAATTTACTAAATACTGTATTCTAGCAAATTAATCGATATCTATAATAACATGGTAAACCTGCACTTACGCACTTTGAAAAATATTCACCTTTTAATAATTTAAAACTTTAGAGAAAATTATTGATACAAGTTGTACGTTAAAAATTAAAGGATTGTAATTTTTGAAATGGGGAATTATTTTACCTGACTGTACTTGTAAACATTTTTTTGCGTTTTAATATCGTAGCCAACTACCGAACAAAAGACGCCTAAGCAGCGCCGCCGAATGGGTAAAAAGCACCTTTGTAAAACTTCAAGTTCCCCATTCCCAAAAAAATAACACAAATCTACTTGATATAAAAATGTAGTAGCCCTAATAAGTGTAATCTAACCATAGAAATAACAAGTAATTGATTTTGATAATAAACAGACTAAAAAATTGTGTAAGTATTCAAAAGAGAATTCAATATCCGATAACCAGCATCCAAAATTTACACAGTCCACTAAAGCCACAACCGAAAATAAAATTCTAGATAAAAATAAATTTATTTCAAGCAATTAATTTTTATATAATTAATTATAAAGATTACATTAAATTTTATATATTGTATAAAATTTTACTCTTACGGTATTTTCAAAATTAACAGCAAAATAATGAAACAAAATTATTTGTAAGCTTCCAGTAATGGTTGCTACAGTCATTAGACATTTAATAACAATGAAGGAGTTTCGCTACTTTTTTTATTTTATTATTTGAAAGTAGAGATCAAACTGAGACATCAGGTATTTTAGATTGTTTTGAGTGCTTTTAGCATGAGAAAAAAATTATTAAAATTTAAAAAAGGTTGGGGTTATGACGTAATAACCCTAAACAAGCGGGGTTTTAAAACCAATCAGAATTAAGAAAAAATGCCATGCTGCCAAGCGATTTTTATATAACTGGTGGTAATACAGATAATTTGTATAATTTCAATTTTTACAGCGTGTGGCAGATCCGATGGGAATTTCTCGGTCATCTGTACAACGTATAAAACACCAACAAAAAAAGAATTCGATTATTTCGAGTTCCGGAAAATCTCGATCGCGAAAGACAAATAAAGCTTAAGATTTAGCAAAATCTTCGAAAATGAATATCAGAAATACATTATACAAAATGTATAAAGAAAATAAATTTACAGTGTAATAATCGACAAAGATAATAATTTAATAATAATTTATTACATAAAATCATGTTACAGTGAATTTTTTAAATAATGAGTTACAAACGCTTCATATTTTATTAAGCAAGGCCAGTTTAAACTGTGTTTTACATGAAATAGGTTTTAAGTTTAAGAAGAAAGGTCATCGCAGAACATTATTAGAGAAATTGATATTGTAAATCAAGGAATTAAATTTATTCGAACTTACATGCGAAATAAAAATTCCAATTTAAACGTCAATTGATTATTTTTTTGACGAAAGATGGATATATTCGAAAGGCAATCCAGGAAGGTCTTGGCAAGATGATAATGTTGCAAGTGTTGGAAAATCTAAAGGATGCACCGGAAAGCGATTTACTATACTACATGCTGGAACGTGTTCGAGTTTCGTTAGAAATGCATCGCTATCATTTGCTTCGAAGTCTCAAACAGATGACTACCATGGTGAAATGAATGGAGACAAGTTTAAAAAGTAGATTGTTAACATGTTAATCCCCAATTTAGACGAACATTGGCTTATAATTATGGATAATATCTCATACCATTCCAAGTTTGTAGAAAAAATGCCATCGACATCTTGGTCTAAACCAAATATTCCTGATTGTTTCGTCTGACTACGGCCAAGTATGCCAGGTCTTTAACAGCTATTGCTGTTAACTATTTAAACTTTTGAAAATAAACGGACTACAACTTTTAACGTTTATTTGTTTATTTTCCATACAAGCAACTGCATAAATAACCAAACTATAACCATAACAACAAAACCTTTTGCTAAAACGCCGACTACTCATCTAATTTTCGTGTTTTAATATTTGTCGACGACACTGATTAACTGCAAATAATATCGACTACAATCCACTTTCCTTTAAAACGGAATTGCTTGCATTAGCAAAATTAAATAAAAATGAAAAACGAAATGAAGTTGATGAATTATTAAGAAGTTATGGTCATGAAATTTTACGATTACCTCCTTATCATTGTGATTTTAATGCAATTGAATTAGTGTGGGCTTATTGTAATTATTGTAAAACTTATTATAATAAGCACATACACTACCGTTCATAAGTTAATTTAATCGCAAATTAGATAAATCATATTGCAAAATATTACAAATACAATTGTTTAAAATCGATTTTATGAATTACATATGAATTTTACATATTGTTTGACCATTTTATGTAAAAAATTTGAATTAAAATGCAACTATTTTTAATAAATTTTGCTTTCTTCGAAGTAACCACCTTTTGCTTTAAATACTTTTTTTGCGTAGGGAGGGGGAAATCTTAAACAAGACACCACCAGCCCGCGCTGGGTGGTAGTATGGGCTATTACTCACTAAAACCCTTCTCTGTGGTAGGATGGTAGGCTTCACATATATGCGACATTTATTTAATTAAATTATGTAGTAAGTGTTGTTTACTTCACACGCTGTAAAGCATTCCAAAGAGCCAGCTTAGGGCCAACCCGGCAGAGTCGGCATAATTTTACAAACTTTCCGGTCCAATTGGTCTTATAGTAATTTAATTAAATTACAATTCTGACTTTATAAAGTTCATATCATTAAAGTAAGCAACCCTTCTTCTGTATAGTTTTTAAAAAAAATTTTAATAACTTTTTCGGCGAAAGTCGATTAACCCTGATTGCGATTTTCACTATTCTTTTTGTAAATTATGAAAGATAATAATGCCAGATACACATAAAAAAAATAAAATTTGCGGACGGTTTACAAATTTAGTTAAAAAACGACTTTAAAAATTAATTTGGAATGCAATTTTATTATTGGCTCTTATAAACTGTAACCCCGCCCATCAAAATTAAAATAGGTTGTGGCAACATTTAAGATAACAGAATCTCGTTTTTTACAACTAGTTATGAAAGATAATGATGTAATTAGCTAATAAAAAAATTAAATTTGTGATCGAACAACAAATTTCGGAAAAAAACTCACTTTTTGTGTGAATTCGACTCTTGATGTGGTTGCGCTGTCAAAACCGCTTGGAGCGCCCGAAGCGACCGTTGCGAGCGGTTTTGACACGCGCTTTACTTACTAAAAACATCCCCAAGTAGCCCCAACTCGAAAAGTTTGGAAGTTGACACGACGGATCTCAGAGAGCAACTGGTATCTCCCCACCACTAGTCACTGTCAACCCAGGCACAGCATACGTACCGTCAACAGAATGTTTATCATATTTAGCATTTTATGACACAAAAATACGCTTACATGTATTTCTTATGGGAAAATTGTAATTTTCAAAATTAAATTGTGGCCTTATTACAAGTCTGACGACATTGATCCTCACCTTAAAGAGCTTGTATTTTTCTGTTCTTTCGTTTTATAAAGCCACTTCTATAGGAAAAAGTGTGTTTTGAATCAGAGTTAGTCGACTCTTGCCACTTTTTCAGTATGATTTGAATCGGTGTCTTGTTTAAAGTCCAATTTTTTAATTCCAATTCAATTCTTGTGGTAATTGTATAGTTCTTTAAAATTTGCAAATAAACTTCTTTCGTCATTTTCTACGTAATTTGGACTAATTTTTTTATTTTATTAGCTCCAAAACATCCCCAAATGAACATGTTTCCATCTGCGTGCTACACAGTTTTTACAATACACTCATCCAACATTTTCGTCTAAGGCAACGACGAACAAACACTCGACGTTTACTTCCAAAGATTTAGAATTTCGACTCATCGGTTTATAAAACTTTTTTCCAATCAGTAATCGTTCAATTTCTGTAACTTTTTGCCCAAATCAGTCTCTTCTGTTTATTTTTTGACGACAGCCGTGTTTTTTTACAACAATTCAGTCTTTTAGTCCAGCTTTTCTTAAACGACGTCTTGCTGTTGCAACGCTAATTTTACTGCTATGAACAACATTGAATTTTGCTGCAATATTTGGAGCTGTAAAACGTCGATTTCGTAAAGATATTAGTTTTAAAAACTGATTTTATGCTTTTGTTGTAATTCTTGGCCTTTCACTGCGTCTACGATTCTAAAGTTGTCTGGTTGAGCTAAAAAAGTTATTGAAGGTCAAAGGTCAAGTAAATCAGTTTTTCGCGAATATCTCGTAAAGTTTTGATTGTACGTCAATTTGGATTATTATAAATGTTATTTATTACTTAATTCTGCATAAAAAAAGTTCTATACACAATTAACGTAAGACTTCTTCAAGTTCTGAAGAGAGAAGAACAGACAAGTTCTTGAGTTATACAGTTGAGAAAAGTTGGGCGTTACGATGCGTTCGTTTCCTCCACCGAGGAAACAAACGACTACCGAGTATATTTTGACGTAAGAATAATTAATTTATTTTTAAGAATAATTAATTTTTTGCTTTTATATCGTATAATTCAAACGTTTTTCTTAACAGTGCGGCTTTTTGAAACTTCATGTTGTCTTAAATAGTGTGTAATTTTTGTAAATTTTAATTTGACGCTGTCATACAAAACTTAACTTGTATGCTTAAAGTTGGTTTAAGTCAAATGCGGTGCAACCGGGCATAAGTGCCTTTAAAGCACTAGCAAACACGTTACGCGTGCTTTAAAGGCTTACTTATACACGTGTATCATAATATACTATTTTCTTGCTAATATCTTAAATTAGATACTAGTGTTCGGGTTTCATTGTACCCTACTATAATTATTATTATACCAGTACATAATCATAAATATTATATCATTTTTTTGCGCATGTGAGTGAACTCGTCTCCCACGAATAGTTCCGCCACTGATAGTTACCCGAAACGCACCCCAATCGATTGATTGTACCAATACGTAACTATAGCAACAGCTTTTAATACAAATTTCGAATTGTTATTTGTCGTCATTTCTAATGTCATTTATTAAAAATGAATTACGGTAGTGACAATAACAGTATTTCTGTATCTTCTAGTTCGATTAAAAAAGAGACTAAAAGTAAGTTCGATGCCCTTTTAAAAGATGCTTTAAATTCTAAAAATGAGAAACGCAAAGAATATTTTAAAAATAAATTTATTTCTGATACCGAATTAAGTGAATCTCAATTTAGCAGTGTCGACGATGGAGATTTAAAAGTTAATAATGTAAAAAATTCCAAACCTAATAAATCGTTAAAAGTTGTTGAGGTAGATGTGCATCAAAATTTTAATACAGGTGATAATTTTATACTTCAAAAATTCCTCAACGACAGCAATAATTTAGAAACTAGCAATATTGGCGACTAAAAAGTGGTGCTCATTCTGATATTCGTTTAAAAAAAATAAAAAAAATTAAATCATCTTCTTCTTCCACAAATCATACATACGAACTTCAATCACCAAAAGTTATCAAAAATGCTATTGAAGTTGCATCTGAAGTAATACAGTTTTCTAAAGATGACATATCAACTGCATTAAACAATGAAGAAATACAATTTAAAAACGGTAAAGATGTAATACACCGTTTGGTAAATACTGAGAATGAAGAAACTCTTCAAGTTGTAGAAACTGATAATAGCAGTAATGAAAAATCAAATCGTTCATCGGAAATTTCACTAACAAACAATTCAAAAATTACCGAAAATAACGTTGATATATCAGATGATCCACAACCTTGTAGTTTAATATACGAAAATGAAACCAAGAAGAAAAAGAAAAACAGAAGAGATAAATTAAAAAGTGCTGCAAATAAAATAACTGAAACGATAAAAGCAAAATATGATTATAAGCACATCATTGGAATTACTGTTCATAAAACAGATTGTTTAAAAATAGACTCTTTGGTTATTCATCCGGTGGTGAAAATTCACATTATTAATTCTGATACTGGAGAATATTTGCGCAAAAGTGATGTAAATAGGCCAGTGGTTTTCTTTTATGAACATGAAAGTCTTATATACATTACACCAGTTATATCAGAATGCTATAATTTATATGAAAAGCAGTAAGTGCAAATCATAATATTAAGTACATCGGCATTAGAGTATATTAATTTATTTATTATTATAGTTCATTCTACCCAGCATGGGAAGAAACAATGATTATAAACGAAGATGTTAACTGTCTCTTAGAAAAAATAATAATGTTATTATATTATTTGAAATAATGGATTTTTTAACTTTTTCCGAAGCCTCAAATCAGTTTGATCAAAAAGGTGTATTCTGCAGAAAGAAAAACATAATCATATTAATAAATTTCCTTTCAGGATGTTCTCGAGGTTGGAATAAAATAGCATGGGCGTTTTTAAAGCCTTTAGGTGCAAACGGCAATTTAAATATTGATAAGAAAGTGCGATTGCAATTGTATTATCCTGGTAAACATAAAAAGCATCCTTCTCACGTATGCGATATTTATCATTGGTGGAATGACAAAAAATTTATCAAGTATCCTTCATCACTTTATGTAACGGTTAAAAAATTAGTACCACCTGAAAAAATTATTGAAACTTTTCGATCAAAAACGCCAATTCATGGAGAAGTAAGTTCTAGAAATACTTTTCATGATTATGTCAATATTGATGAATCAGGCGCCGATGTTAATTTTAATGATAAAATAATTAACTTAAAATGTGATGGAAATAAAGAAAACTTATGGTCTAAAGTTAGTTACCAAAGTTGTAAATTACCTAACAAGTGCATGGCAGAACTAGATAGCTTTGAAGAAGGTTGTTTGGTATTAAAATTTAGCAATAATGGATTATTTTTAGCTTCTTCGGTGCTTATTAAAAATATCTACACTTTGGTTATATTTTCGGTAAGATATGGTATTTTATAAAAATGTATATTGTATTATTCGTTTACGATTTACGTTATTATCCCATAGGTCAAGTCTTTTGAAGAAATTTGTAAGTTATCTGGACATCAAGGTTTAATCTATGAAATAGCTTGGTCACTAGATGATGAAACTATAATAACAGTTTCAGCAGATTGTACTGCATGTATTTGGAATTTTACGAAACAGTGTTTCGTTGAGGTAAAGTTAATTTTTTAATTTAATTTTTAATTTATTTCTTCATGCAAAAACTTCATTTTTGTAGATACTACCTCATCCGTCGTACGTTTATGCTACCAAAATTAGTAACAACTATACAATTGCAACTGGATGTTTCGACCACGTGGTAAGAATTTGGTGTCATAAAACTCATGATTTGGTTCAGGAACTTGAACAACATAAAGGTTATATTACGTCTTTGTACTTTAATAAAAAATCTACAATTTTAATTTCTGCGGATTCCGTTGGTGTTATTATAGCTTGGAAGCTTTCAAAAGATAAAAATTGGGAAATAAAAAGGTTATACAGAATAAATAAACGGAAAATCTTGTTTATACAGTATTATAATTTTTAGAGAATTTAATTTGATGCATTTAAGAAACACAATAATTGATCAAATACTTTTGCATAAAGGAGAACGACGATTGCTAGTTAATGGCAGGGATAACATTTGCATAATGGATTTAAAAACTGGCTGTGTATTAAACTGGTTCCAAACAAAAATTAATAAAAGGTTAGAATGAATATAGTTATCGTAATTGTTGTGTTTATAATATTAAATAACATTTTAGCTTTAAAACTGCGTGTGATTTTTCGTGTTGTGGAACTTTTCTTTTTGCAAGTGATAATGACGGACTTATACATGTATGGAACTCCGAATTGGCTCAATTAATAGCTACATATACTCCATACTTTAATTTTGGATTTAGTAACATACCTATCCATAGTATTCACTTTCATCCGTTGGATAATATATTTGCAGTTTCACATTACGGACATGTTTTACCAATTTTATTAACCACTTATGATTCTAATATTGAAAATCTGAATAACTGCAATATAGGATTGAAAATTATAGATGTACAAAAAGATAGTAAAGACGATACTACTCGTTCAAAATCAGACAATTCAAGTTTGGATGGAACTTCTAATAGTGCATTAAACGATAAGAAAACAAAATCAGGAAAAATTAAATTTGAAGATGTAATAGAAAAAATTGATCAAATAATTATTAATAATTAGAATTAACTAGAAAAAAATAATAATTATTAATTATTTAAGTTTTTTATTTAAACAATATTATAATAAATTGAAATAAAATAATGATTATTTATTTTATATATTATAATCTCTTTATTGGCGGAATAAAATCCTTATAAATAAATAATATTAATCACACGAGTTTGTATTCAATGTTCTTATAAAAATAAAATTTTTATTTTTATTGAGGAAGTGGGGGTTTTTACTAAAAATTTCAACGGTTGAAAGTTAAATTTTATTTATTTTGAAAAAAAATTTTGAATGTTGGACTTCAGGGAATATCTTTAAAATTCTAACCCAATAAACTTTATGGTCAAAAAATTTTTTTAGTATGTATTTACATTTTACATAATTATATAGTAGGAACGTCTTGAGCCAAACAAGCTATTTTGGTACTTCCCTTTTTGTAAATAATGTAAACCTTAAAAAAGCCGGTGTTCAATCGAGTAAAAATATCTTTTCTTTCCTAATGTTCTAGGTAGACCATCAGTGAGATGGTAGGTCCTGTAATATCCAACGGCGAAGTTTCAACTGCTACCACTGCTAGTACTGTAAGCATGTTATTTGTTTTACATCTGAAGTAGCTTGCTAGGCTGGCTTCAGATGTGCCTGTTACCCTATTTTATATTGTTAATGATGATAATTCGATTATTCGAACCGGGGCGCCTTGCATTAGCAGTTGATCGCGCTAACACCCAAGCCAACGACTGTTTCATCATTGTTGTAAAATAGCAAAAAATTTGTTTTGCTTTGCTCTTTTTTTTTTCTTATATAGCTTCTTCCAATTTTTCTAATAATCCTGTATAATAGATACCCGTTATATTCTCTTTACAAGACAGGGCATCAATTAACGGAATTTCGCCTGCATTCCTAAAACATATGAGTACAATCTTTCGTTCAGAAGACAAAAAACATGGAACCTATATCTTGCACTTACTTTTGATACATAAAGATGATCATGTAGGATTGTATGCATAATATTATCAATCAATCACTAGTTTTCCATTTTTGTCGGAAAACATTCTGGAAGTTCTCACAATCCGTTATACGAGGTGGCTTACTCCTATGTTTTACTTTACCCAACAGGAACGTATGGAATTCAAACCTGCGATTACTTATTTGTAGTCACGTAAGTCTTCCAACACGCCACTCTGCTGGTTAATGTTAATTTTATACCTATGATAAATTGCTGACTTAAGATATTTTTAAGACAGTTAGACGTTTACCATCCATTAACAAAGTTTTGACTTTTAGCACACTTGCGTGACTAACAGCATCCGCAGGACGACCAGTGTGGTGTTCTTCTATGAAATGCTGTAGCCCCACTTATAAATGGTTTTAGTGATGGTGAAAATTCCTTGTACACTTCGGTCATATCAGTTTGTATATTTTTTGCACTTTTACTTTTATTTTGTTAAAAATTTTATCACGGCGCGGCATTCAAGTTTCTTTATTTTACAAACGTTCGAACTGACTATTATTAAAAATCGGTTTGCTTCAATCTATTTCGTTTTTGAAAACTTGTCTTGTATTTGATTTTGTTACAAAGCACTATTGGAATGTTTTTTTATAACTTATTGATTTTCTCGTACTATCATGTATTTGTTTTATTTCTATGACAATTTAATTGTATAGCGTGACAGCATACATATTTAATAAATATTTGAAGTTGCACTAATTTAACAATAATTATGGAAAAAGGTAGCCCAAAAGATAAAAAAGTAGCAAATACTGAACAAACTGTAGCGTCTACAGAACGTAGAAAAAAACTGTTTTCAAAAGAAGATTTTGTAACTTATATGGTTGAAAATGAAAAGATAACATATTTTAACCCATTTATACGCACATCATCATGTTTTAGGTGCACACACACACATGCATTTATATGTGTTACAACGAAATCATTTTATTTGTGTTGGCTTTATATGGTCGGTTCCATTACTGTTTATAGTCAATACCATACATTTAACTCTTCGTTATGGGTTACGTAATTTTTATAGTTAAACATAATTAACAGCAGGTTTAATTTTAAAATAAATTTTAGCTCCAGTATTGATTGCTTATTTTGTAATAAGTTTAATATTTGGTATACCACTAATAATGGCTTATTTATTTCTTGGTAGTTATGCCCGAAAAGGGTACGTGGATTTATGGGAAATGGTTCCTGCATTAAAGGGTTTGTAAAAGTGCTTCAGTACTTTGTGAAATTATCTCACTCTTTTTTTCTTAATAGGTTTGTCGTGGTCGGCAAGTTTATTTTCAATTACAGTAGAATTGTTTAACATAACGCTTACAGGAATAGCGTTACTGTATATTTTAAAACTGTTTAGTTTTGATTTACCTTGGGAAAATTGTAAATTCGAAGGAGCTTCTAAGTTGTGTCAGCCAATGAATGCGACTAAACCATTTACTAATATCTGCTGTATTTATGATAACAAAAATTGTAGTGAAAAAATGCAAGATAACTACGTCCATTTTCCAGCTGTGGAATATTTTTAGTACTACACAATTTTAATATTGCCTCTCCTTCCGTAACCAAAAAGTATTTACTGATAATTTTTATTTTAAAAATTAACTATTTTAAAATTTTCTTGTGTTTAATCAATTTTTTTTGTAACAAAATTATTCAAAAAATACTTTGCGGCCAAACGCTGCTTATGATATACCAATAATCTTAATTTTTTTAACCAATATAACATTTTTATTTAGCAATAGTGTTATAAAAATATCACCAAACACTAATATCGAAAAAGAACAAATACAAGTTCAAATGCTACTAGCAGTACTTTTCATATGGATTTTATTACTTTTGCTTTTGATTTGTGGGTTTCAAAAATTTATCGGATTTATTACATCAATGTTTACCATAATGGCTTACTTTTGTATTGTCACATCGATTGGTTTACTAATTTTTATAGGAAATAAATTACCATCGTTTTCAGTTTCAAATTCAAATTTTGATGCTTTGTTGAACCTCAATGTAAACACAAAATTTCAGAAAATAATTTATATAATTAGCCATTAAATATTTTAGCTTTGGATTGATATTATTGCTCATTGTGCATTAAATTTAATACCTGGTAATTATGTAATGTTAGGAGCAATGGCACCCCAAAAAATTAAACCCATATCACAGTCAATTACAATTTTCATCATACAATATATGTTTATGATTTTATTTTCAACTTGGTTATCTATTAGCATTCAAACGTTAAGTATATATTATAAAGTTACAGACATAAAATGCATTAAGGTTGATGGTAAGCTAAGAAAACTTGATCCATTAAAATAAATTAAAATTTTAAAAGTGTAATTATTTGGTTAACCTGTTAATCATTTAAAATTTTAATTTAATATAATAAATTATTATTCGGTGCTTTCATTTTAAAATTAGCAAGTTTCTAAAAATTTTTAAAGTCCGCAAGTTTCTAAAATCCGAAAACGGATCCACTGTACGCGCAGCCTTAGTGTGCATATTAGTATTTTCGGTGTTTAAAATCGCGATATCTCAGGAATCGCGATTGGTAGAAAAAATGTATAAAAACAATTTTTATAGAGAATTGGGTGATCTGCAACTTTTGTCTGACCTATTTTTACAATAACACTTACTGTTTACGAGAAAAATGCGAAGAACCGATATTTATGACCTTTGACTTTGAATAAAATTTTTACCAGAAGTGAGATTGATGAGGACTTTTGATATTTCATTTGTAATCGAGTTTTTAAGACCTATACCAATTTTCAGCTTTATGCGAATTATTACAGTTACCACTTTTTATTGTTTATTTTGACTGGACTATACAATCAGTAGTGATTATTGAAACTGGCTAGTTTTAAAATGAAAAAACATTGTACTATACCCAATTTATTAATTTTTATATTTTAGGTATTTTGTTTTTATTTGCCATAATTCCGGATTTATTAACACGATTAACTTTATCGCACTTACTATTATTTATATGGTTTTTCTCTATATTGTTGCTTGGGTTTTCATCTTCCCTTTGTACAATGTCGGCATTTTTGGAATCCCTTGAACAAGCTTCGCCAAAAATTTTTAAAATGCGAATATATTTTTGCGCTATTCTGTGCATAATATTGTTTTCGATTAATATATTTTTACTCACCGATTCGTTTCTACGTACATTTGAAACATGGAACTTGATAGTTTTTCGACATATTCCGTTGATTCTTGTATTTATATTTAGCATTGGTCTTTTGCTTTATTCTGTAAGAAGTTTAAACAATGATTTTTACTTTATTTATGGCAAACCTTTATCGACATATTGGAATCAAAGCTATAAATTTATATTACTCATTTCATTTTCTGTAAGTATAAATTATCTTTTAATAATTTTTTCATTTTCATTTTAATTATTATTATGTAGTGCAGCGCTTCTTAAACTATTTTCATTTATGATCTCTTTTTATTATTGAATTTTTTTTGCAACTTTAGATACATCTTAGATAATCAGATTTTTGCTCGGTTAAAAATATAATAAATTTGTCTTTTAATAACAATTCTACAGTCCATGTTTTAAGAGAGACCATAACATTTTGTTTTGCGACACTATTTAGCCACACCTTATTAAACCCATAGTTTAAGAAGCACTGAAATTGATAAAATGGTATAATGCTTATAAGGCTCAAAAGTAGAATTTTTGTTCCGAATCTGTAAGGATTGCCATACAAGTTTATTTCTACTTCAGGCAAGGAAACCTTTAGATCTGTTAATAAAATTTTTTATTTAATTTTGCCTGCATTGTAAAGTGACCTTCCCTGTATACGAGGTTTGTATACAAGACTCGCTAATAAAATAAAAGTATTCATAATTTAATAAAAGTGTATAATTATATTTTATTATTAACATATCCAAATGTTCCCTTGTGAGTTATAAGAGATTACATTAGTTTACGGCATTTCATATGTCACTTCTTTTGCTTCTTCTATTTCTACTTCTTTTGTACACCTACACATACATTTCATAAAATTGAAATACTTTTTCAGTGTGCATCATTTGGCTTTTAATTAATCCAATAAAGGCTCAAATTCATCCAAAGGCTAAACTTTTCTTTCCCGAAATCTATGTGATGGCAATATTGATACCAATTTTTATTGTAGCTGTTGTAACTTACATGATCTACAAAAATAAAAATGTAAGTAGTAATTTAGTATAATTATGTTATTAAATTTATATTTTTGTAGCAAGTTCATTTGGCAGTGGCTCCTACAGCTAGGTGGGGACCGCCGTCAGTTTTGAAAAAACAAGCTAGAATTAGATTTAATCCTGATAAAAATGCGTTTTTAAACGATATGGATAATATTTGCTTGCATAGTTGTTTACTAAATTCGTACACATTTAAAAAAGAAAGTAAATTGCTCTTGTTTAATTGCTCTCATTTAACTGAAATTTATTTTGAAGAGAAGTTTGATGATTCTTATCAATAAAAATTATTATTATACTGAGATTTATATTTTTATTTATAAGCATAGTTTTAAAAAATAATACATTGGAAGGTAATCATAAGCAGCTGTCATTGTGTCAATCACGATATTTTAGTCAGATAAGTATAAAGTTTTATAGAGTTTGTTTTATGTACCCCTCCCTCACATATTTATTTTAGACCGCTTTATTTTTAGTCAGAATACATATTACATTTTTCGTACTTTTTTGGTGAAATTTTTTGTAGCAACGAATTGCCATTGCTGATAGTAAATTAGTAACAATCATCGATCTTTTATTAAATAGTACAACATGCCTGTATCCTACAATCAGGTTGCTTTGAAGCACAGATATGTTGGAATGGGGGTGTGCCTGGAATGTTTTCCTTTTGGTTAGCACCTACAACAGCTGCAACTGCACATATACGGAAGAATATTTTGTATACGCTGTCACTTTTGTAACATAAACAAAATAATCGTTTGAAAGCGGTTTAAAACAGTAAACAAACGAAAAATTGTGTGTTATATTAAAATTTTAATAGAAATTAATTAATAATTGTAAGTTGGTGATATTGTAACAGGGTGAACATGTTCGTATATTATAGCAACCCTATACGGTATGCAACCTGTGATACACCGTCAAAAGAAAAACAAACTTTGTTTATGTTATTGTTTGCTTCACAACAAATGGGTGTACGTCGTATCTATTTAATAAAAGATCAATGGTAACACTGACATGACCCTAACTTTCTGTTCTATGACCTACTTTTTATACCAAGTTTTTGGTATAAAACTTTTATTGCTGCGTCGAAACGGCTCCGCGTTTTAAATAATATAATTATTATATTTATTTATTTATTATTATAATAAAAATATTAATAGACAAAAAAGATATGACCACTGACTGCTGCTCGGAGCTGGATCATCCGAAATAAAAAAAATTTAGTCCTTAACCGAGCAATTTTTCAAGATATTGATTTAGAATTAAATGGCACACGTTCAATGTCAAAGTTTTGATTTTTGATGAAATTATTTCTTCTTTTTCGTCAATAAAAGAAAAAGTATAGGTCTAATAATGATAATCATACCTATAAACACGCCAAGTTTTAAAATCATACAATAATATATTAATTAAAATTAATAATAATACAAGCATATAATAAGTGCAACAATAATCTCCTTGCTCATCCAATTAATTCGATAATGTGATTTAAATCTGGTGCGTATTTTAAATCTAAATTTATGAGCTTACAAACATCAAAGAGATAAACAAGTGACAAATCACGAAAAATATCATACCTGCTCTTGCAGAAGGAAAGTTCAACAAAACGTTGTACAAAATTTCTAAATCCAGATTGGTTTCAACCACTAAACATTTACCTAAGTTAATTTGGCAATTCAGCAGGTATCTCTCTATCCTCAATACTCTTTCTCTCTTTTCGCATGCGGAAGTCTACCTCTTACCTCCTAAGTATAGGGTCTTCAAAATAAAATGTTACAATTGTTAAAGGACACTCAATAATTATAAAGTAAATGGAAAATAACTTTCTTTTGAAAGAAACGCGATGGCGAAAACCAGAATTTGTTATCTCTTTTTGTTTTCGAGCTATAAGCAAAAGTTTCATTTTGGACTTTTCGCTAAATGTCTATATCACGATTGTTTACAAAGTTGCAAAAAAATTAATTCATTCTTCATACACTTTTTTAAAAAATATAATAAATAGGCTGAAGGAATTTTGAATACTTTCGTTCGTTTTCGAATTATAATATGAAGTTGTGTTTTTTTTAAAGAGAAACCATAGTTAGATATCATATTTTTATACAGAAAAAAACTGTTTGCAATATTTCCACCCAACGTTGTGCACTTAAAACTGTGCATTTTCTAAACCCAAATTGTGCTCTTTTTAATCCAGCGGTTGTAGAAAAATTGCAAATTTTTATATTTGGAAAATTGTGTTTAAAATTTAAGCCTCTACCTTAGAATCTCCAAATTGTGCAGTTCTTTAACCCAATTTATTTACTTCTTTTACACATTTTAAAATTTGCAATTGTATTCTATCTTTGGACATTTCATATTGTATACGAACCATCAATAAAATTGTAGTACATTTGACAGAAATTTTAACATATTCTAATTAAGTTTATTAACTTTATTAATTACTTCTAACATATTTTAAATGTTTAGCCTATTTGTGATTTTAGATTAAAAACATTCATACAGGGTGTCCCCGTGACCGTCGAGAACCTTTGAGGTGATAAAGGACATTTTTCTAAGACAATTTTTTAAATAAAATTTTTGTCCAAGTCCAAACCCTTGAGGGTACATACCTCCCTTTAAAGCAATTTTTGGAATTTCTGATTTAAAACGGCCATAGCTCCGATATTATTGAATTTTTAGACTTAATGAATTAGAACTTTTTTAAAAATCACTCGCTTATCTACAAATTATATTATAAGCTCCTATTATCTAGGATGAACAGATTTCGAATTATGAATTAAATTAAGGGAAGAAATGATAACAAAATTGCAAGTTTTATTTTTATTTTTTGCGAATCATCTGTATCTTTTAAACAAAACTAATTAGAAAAAACTAACGGCCCAATTCGGTAGTAAATTTAACGGGCTATAACTTTAATCTACTAAAATTTTTGGGGAAACCGACCCATTTCATAGAAAATTCCAAAATAACGAACAAGGTCGGTACAAAAAATTTAATAGTCGTACAGGGTGTCTCCGTGTCCACGGTAAACCTTTGAGGTTGTGATAGAAGATACTTTTTTTAGAGATATTTTTAAATAAAATTTTTGTCCTAGTTAAAACTCTTGGGAGGTACCTCTCTTTAAAGCAATTTTTAGAATTTCTGCCTTTAAACGGCATAAAACTATTTTGCAAATTTCATTAAAAAGCATCACTGCATCGAAATCCAAAAACTTGCTAACGTCAAACCAACGCATAAACATCGTTTCGACAGGAACGGTTTTAGAAAAAATACAATTGAATCGCTTATTTTAAAAAAACCTAAGTCATTTTATTATGTTTTGAGATAAACAAAAAAACTTCATAACTTTTTACTTTAATTATTTTACAAAATTTAAAATATATTTTTATACTTTCATTAAAAAGTTAGGTTTTAAAATCAAAATTGGTGTTAGAGTGTCACTTTTTTTATTTTTATGCGTTGTCATGACACAGTGAAAAAGTAATAAACAATGAAAAAAGTTACTTTTTCATTGCACATAAATTAATATTAAATTATTTGGGAACAACTTGAAATTTGAATATAAACACTTTTCCTTGGTTACTTAAAATTAGCCAACTTATTAATATTTAACTTTAAGTACATACCTTTAAATAAAATTAATTTTTTAAATTATGCATATAATTTGAGTCTTTTTAATAAAAGTATAAAAATAGTGTGTACAATTTGTGCTAAAGTGTCTTTTTTCACTTATGTGGTTTATTTGGCTCGACTTCGTCTCGCCAAATAAATTTCCACATTCGTGAAAAAGTATCACTCTAACACGAGTTTACAAATAACTATTCACAAGTTTATTATAATACTATTAATATGTAAAAATTTGAAAAACTGTACTGTTCCAGTTTTTTCAAAATAAATTTTTTTCAAATCGTGACTTAATTCCTTTTAATAATAAACAAAATAAAATTAATATTTGCAACTTTATTTTTATTATAAAAGTCATTTTATACAAAATACATTTTCAAAACTAAGTGAACATATTTATTTAAAGACAACAATAACATTAATAACAGTAACAGAAATAAATAAGTATTAAAGAGCTATCCAGTGAGATGGAAAAATTCGTCCATAACAGTTTGCGTAGGCATCGACCCTAACACCAAAGCGGAATTCTTCCTCTTTGGATACACAAACTGATTCTTTGGATTAAAAAACTCTTTGTACGTTTATCGTCCGATACATCAATAACTAGAAGACCGATCTTAGAGATCAATTCCTTTGGATCGTTACTCCAAGGATTAAGGGTCTCAACAGCGAAAGCTGAAAAATCCTAACGATCTTTCACACTTCGATATTTATCGTGCTTTAGAGTTTCAGATTTTGTAACTGCTGAACTGACAATTTTATACGAAATATCCAAGTAACTGAGGGCCAAAGTATTTACACACGTTCGCGTGTAGAAGACGAATTTAATAAAATCGAAATTTCAGTATTTGTCGAGTTTTAAAAATTGCTGTAAATTAAACCTTATCTTAGCGATGAAAGTTGTAGAATTTTGAAAGATACGAATAGCCGATCTTATTCCTTACCATAAATAAAATATAGAGAAACGATGTATAACTCATTATTGATAAAAATGTGTTTGTCAAGTTTCAAAAACGGTCGTCAATTATAATCGGTAATTACAAAAGCAAACCAAAATTAGAAGTGTGCAATACTTTCATTCACATTCGTGGAACTTAGTCCTTTTATCACCAAACGATTGGTTGAGGTCATTATAATGGGAAACAATATATAACTCAAAATGGTAAAAAGTGACTTAGGTCCTTTTAAAATAAGCGATTCAATTGAAATCATCTTTTGGACTCTTATATTTTCAAAATTACATTATTACGATATAATAAAAATTTATTATGGTAGTTTTACAAAAAGATTATTGTTGCGACGTGAAATTTTGAATTCAAGATAGACAAAACGATTTGCGGATATTTTTAGTTTGTTTACTTTATAGTTTGCCAAAAAAACATTTGCTAAGAAAGAAAAGCCAAAAAAAAGCTGGTTTTCAAAAATGTAAAATTTTGAATTCAAAATAAACCAAATCGTTCGTGAATCTTCTAATTTTCTTTGTATATACATATGTATTGTGGTGATATTTCTGAAATTACACTTCAGAAATACAATAAAATGGTTTTTTACTAGTTTCTTACCAGTAGTGTTGGGTTTCTCGTCACTGCGAGAAAGAATAAATGTTTTTTTTTAGAATTTCGATTTATTGATCAATTTGAAGATCAACAAAATTAATTTGTTTTATTGTGCCAACAAGAATGCCAAAATATTGTTACTTTCAACACCTTTTTACACAAAATTATGATTTGTTTTGATGAATTTGACAATGTGATTATTTGACATTAGTGTTATTTGTGCGCCGCTTGTTTATGGCAAGGTGAAATTTAAAATTTTGAAGCGAAAAGAATGTTTTTGAATGTTGGCAATTTGAAAAAAGAAAAAAAACGAAGAGAGCAGAAAGTAAAAGGCAGTTAGTCTGGGAACTCAAGACTGAACGCACGTCAGTTGAAAGGACGTGAATTTTGAGATTTTTGATTTGCGTTGCCGTGAAAGCGGTAAATTTTTGAGTTTGTGATAGTGCCTTCTGAAGACGGGGTCGTCTTTTTATATTTGCGAGTTGATCAAAGTTTTTGGTTGGATTTATCGAATCTGCTAAGATAGCAAATGAATAATTTTGATAGAGGAGCCATTTTGGAATTATTTAAGTTTGATTTGTGCAGCGAGGCATTAAGTTTGTATTGGAGTCGAAAAGAGGAGCTATTTAGGAATTATCAAAGTTTTACTTGTACGAGTCAACGAGTTTTGGATGTGAATTGGATGGTTGAAAGCGCCAGCATTAGGGCAACACCTGGAGTGATAATAAGGTCAGTCGTTGAACATTTGTGCGCTAGTTTAATAAAATTTTTATTTGTGTTAAAACATTTTGAAAAATTATTTAAAAATTATTACCATTGTAAAGATTTACACAAGACACAGAATTGTTTGGTGGTTTAAATTTCAGCAAATGATTTCCAATTTTAAATTTAAATTTCAATTACCAAGCAAAACACAATTACACCACCTGGCATATTTGGAATTTTGTCCCAAAATCGGTTTGGCAATAAAGCAAATTTTTGAAATCACGTCTCAATATTCGAGTTTTAATTGCGCTGTGGTCGCCGAACATTTATTCATTTTCAGAGCTGCGAACCTTAGAACTCACTACTGGGTAAGTCTCATAGCTCTCCGCTGATTAATCCTAGACAACTGGGTTAATTTTTTATGGTGTTGCAACGGAATTTCGGAAAGGGTCCTTTCACGAAATAACCACAACAGTATGTTATGGATAGGAATTAGCAAATATTACCATATTTTTGGTACTTTTCGTCCTCTGAAGAAAATTTTATCAAATAACTCCAAAACTAATGAGGTACCAAAAAAATGTTAAAAAAATAAAACCGATTATTTAGTTGATTTTAAATTCAAAATTTTTAGTAGCAGGAAGCTAGTATATTCCATAGACAGAGCTAAAAGTCCCCCTTCCCTCATCTATAGGTATATTTATTCAATTAACTCCTAAACAAATTGGATACAAACAACACTAAAAGGTACAAAAACATTTACAAAAAATTTGGACTGTGTATTATTATGGTTCCAAAAATCTGGGAAATTAGCTTGTCTAATTTCCGCCATTGTACCCGCCATATGTACGACAATTTTATTCATGGTTCTAATATAATATGAAATTTCCCAAGATACAATTGAATTGCGAATTTTAAAATGTGTAAAAGAAGTAAATAAATTGGGTTTAAGAACTGCACAATTTGAGGATTCTCTTAAATTTTAAACACAATTTTCCAGGTATTAAATTAAAAATTTGCAATTTTTCTACAACCGCTGGATTAAAAAAGAACGCATTTTGGATTTGAAAAATGTATAATTTTAAGTGCACAACGTTGGATGTAAATATCGCAACCAATTTTTTTCTGTGTAGAGTAAAAAAACCTACATCCTTATCTTGGCCACCAGTCCACCTAAAATTAGAAAAGAAGCAGCTCTTCTACGAGAATATAAAAAGGTTGAATCCATAGACTATTAGAAAGAATGGACACAGCTATTTACATATTTTAGTGTAACCATGATCATGTGACCAAAACCGTGTTTTGTTTTGAAATGCTTGTTATGATCTACAGTACATTATGCCTGTTAATAGGGTTAGGTTGTCCGCATTTCAGAAAATTTATTTTTATCTTGAAAAATATAGCTCCGTTATAAATTTATACTGCTGAATATGTTGTGTATAGTGTGTAAAAGTCAAAACTTAACGAAAAAGTTGTTATTTTTCGTAGGTAAGTAAATTGTTATAATGTATACTATTTCAGTGGCGCACAATAAATTTTTAGGATTTCGAAAACAATTTGTTTAACGTGTCTTTCAAGTAATTTGAGTGCCTCGGTAATATGAAATTATAAAATTTTATTTTATTATTTAAAATAAATTTTATTCGTTGTTTACATGTTGAAACCTAATTTTAATTTGACATTGAATCCAAGTACCTGCGAACCCACACGCACGCCTGTGGCTACAAAACAAACATCAGGACTTTGTTTACCTCCCGCCTTTCTTATCAATGCCGAACGATGGCATCAAAACGTTATGTGTATTCGAATAGGACATGCTATGTCCATTCTTTCTATAGTCTATGGTTGAATCTAACAACAGTTTACATTCAAACAATTCACATAATTGGTGACTGGCCGTTAAGAAGCTTTGTCAGTGGCTTATCAGTGGAGAGCTACACTCTCCAACACTCAGTGCAGTAACTTGGCTAGATGGTTTGGATTTATTGCTTTAAATTTATATCAGTTGTTAATTAGTGTTGTAAAGATAAGAAAAATATGTTGTTCTAATACAAATAAATAAATGTAAAATATAAAATATCGCGATGCAAACAAGTCAAAGATAAGATGTACATTTTTTATTTTATTTAAAATCAAAGATGACTAAAAAAATAAACTTTGTTTTTAAGAATACTTTTTCATATTTTTATATGTCAGTTTAAAGAAATAAAATGATTCTGCGTGAAATCGGTGCAAGCATCAGTATTGATATTAATTATTCCAAAAGTTCAAAATCTGTTAGTAAACAGCTATCGAATGCAAAATCAAAGGTTACAAAATTATAAATTTAAACACTAGAAGGCTTTTCTTAATATTTACCACTATTATTTTAGGCAAAATATGATCAAAAATCTTTAAATCAAGATACGTGTATATGTTTTTTATTGATGATGCAGGTACCTTTACATTATTTAATTACTTTTACTGAGTTACTGTACAAATTCGGAACGAGTAAGCAAAATATTATTTGTTTTTAATCAAATATCTTATTATAATTAGACACATATGTAGGTATCACCTAATTTATTAATGTTTAGTTTTAGTATTTCTTGCATATTTATTATTAGTATTGTTCATTGGAATGCCTCTATATATGATAATAATTTCAATGGGACAATACTGTCGCAAGGGATTTATTAAATTTTGGCAATGCATACCGTTACTAAAAGGTGAACAAATTCATTTTTAGACAATGTTATTTAAAAACACAGTAAGTACTTATTTTAGGAATGGGTTATAGCATAGCGGGCATGTTACTTTTACAAGAAGTAGTAAACTGCAGTTTAGTTGGAATGTGTGTATTATTTTTGCCCGACATATTATTTTATGATCTGCCTTGGAAAAACTGTAAATTTAACAATGCAACAAAGACTTGTGTTTCGATGGTAGAGCCTAACAAAAGTAAATTAAGCAAATGTCAAAATATGTCATTAGATGTTCTTCCAACATTTTCTACACAAAATTATTACAAGTAATCGATACACTACATTTTTAATTAATGTAGGAAAATATACTTTTTCATAATTTTCAGATACAATAAGCTGCAGCTCTATCCTCCTCTTTATACTTCAGAACTTGGTCCCGTAAATACAAATTTGGCTATTGCAATTACGGTCATATGGATATCGATTTCCATATTTATGATAATCGGATTTAAACGTTTTCAAAAATTTTTATACGTTTACTGCAGTTTATAGTTTTGGCTTCACTGCTAATTTTTGTTTCTACTTTATTTATATCAAGAAAATATCATCCGGGAAACAAATTATATGTCAATATTTATTCGGTGTTCGATTTTAAGGTAACACTTTGATTTTTAATATTTGCAGGTAATCGCATTAAAATTATTTATCCCAAAATTCTCACTTTTGAAAAACTAAACTGTTTGCAAAAAGTGGCTATAATACACAGAATAACTTTTTCACTAAATTTCAATAAATATTATAACTAATTCTTAGTTAAAGCTGAACTAGACTGTCTGATACTATACTAGTTTAATCTAAACTGTACTCTAATGCCCAATTTCTTCACTCATAGTTATCTTCAAGTTAGAGAACTTCAGGTTAAATTCACAAACTAACCAATCACATGATTGATTTATTTCTCTTGTCGTTTGATTGGTTATTTTTTCAATTTAACCAGAAGTTTGCTAACCTGAAGATAACTTACTATGAGTGAAGAAATCGGGCATAAATAGTATAAATCAAAGTTTTGTACATAATATTAGAAAAAACCCAAAATTCTGTATAGAATTTTGAAAAGTAAATAGTCCAGTTAATGGAAACATAATTTAGGGCTTACCTCGCAAAAGGTCAAAGAAAGTTCTAATTGAGCAAGCCTGTAGAGTCGCATGTTTTGATCATCATACTAACAATAAGTTTGCGACCTTAAACGAGTGCCGCTCGCGCCGCCATCTTGCCAAGAAGGTACCGAAAATCAGTTTTTTGTATAGATCTCCTCTTCGCTGTTACGGATGCTAAAAATAGTTACAAGAAAAACTGTAGTAAACAAAATTGCCTACAACTTTTATGTAAAAGCTTTTCCTCTTGGATAAATAGTTCAGGAGTTACAGCGAAGTAAGGCGGAACAAATTTTCTCAAGAAGTTGACATTAATCAGCCTGGACCAACTAAAAAAACTAAAAGCCATAAGTTAAGACCAAGTTGTGGATTAGGCCTACTGGGGATACTACATAATAAAACGCGCCACTTACTCTACCCCATGGTGGTATGTGGAAATAAGTAAAAACTTAAATTATGTAATAAACACATGCTTTCGACATCTAGAGGCATCTAGAAGAGGCATCTAGTTTAGATTAGTGGTACTTTCGGTGTTTTCACTTCGGGTTTTTCTTTTCGGTGTTTTTGGTTTTCGGTGTTTTTGTTTTCAGTGCTTTGACATGCTACCGTACAAATGCAACTTCCTCTTCGTTAATTTAAAATTTCATTTTAGTTTTGGTTATTAATTTTCCATCATGTTTGTGCCAGAACAGAGCCCGGCACTGCTATTTATTTCACATCTATCACAAATAGTTCATTAAAACCCAATGTTGTTGCTGCAATTGTTTATGGATTAAAATTAGTTGTACTTGTTGTAATAATGTTATGGTTTCCTTTGCTTGTGCAAAATATTTTGAATCACTATAATGTAGAAGATCCATCCTGTTTTGAAATTAATGGTAAATGATAATATAATACAATATGATAGTATATCGAGTGTTAATTGACTTACCGATACATAGAAAAATTGCGTGTAAAATCACATTTATGCAAATTCCTGCTTGCCTAATTAATTTAGAGAAAAATTGAAAGAAATAAAAATTAGCAATAAATATTAAATACAAATGATAACTGCATTATATTTCATCTAGCTTTTACCCGATGAGCAAAGAAGATTTTGAAAAATTGTTAAAAATTTTATTTATCAAGATAGTCATGCTGATACGATATTGTTGTTGTACGCAAGAGATACTACTATCTGTTTCATCTATGGTTCTACGGGAATTATTGCTAAACGATTACTTGCTTGTCAGTTTTGCATATTATTTATTTTGAAGATCATAATCGTGGCAGAAAATTATACAATTAGTGAAAAAACAACAATTTTTAAAGTTTTATTACTCAAAAACAGTATACGTAAGGTACGAGACCTCTTTGCTGGCTTATATTTAGAAAGAGCAATCTCTGCTCTGTTGACCATTCAGAAAGTAATTGATAATCAAAATCAATATAGATCACTATTTAAATCCTGCAATATCTGCAGAAATAAAAGTTTGAATTTCAAAGTGAACCACATTATTGGTGAAGTCCAGGTAATGATACCGAAGTAAACGTAACTGCTGCCATAGTGAATAATTTTCAAATCAGTACAGGAAAAACAAAAAAGGTTACAAAATATGTACAGTAAAAGTGATATGTACAATAGAAAGCAATTCTGTGAAAGCCTGATAGAAAAACCAATTTAGATAAGAATTTTATTAAAAATATTATTTTTTACTGATGACGCTACATTTAGTATTAATGGGGAACCAAATGGTTAAAATTATCGGTTTTGGTCTATCGATAATCCTCATTTAATTCACAATACTCTCAAACTGTAAATGTTTGGGTAGGTATAATATATTAGAGCCAACATCATCGGATCATTTTTTATTGATGAGAAGTTAAATGTAAACTAAAGTGCTTAGAATTATTACAAAGCAAAATTGGTCCGGCAATTGACAATGTAGCGGTGAAGATGTAATCTTCTTTCAGCAAGACGGTTGACCGGTACATTATGCCAGAGAGGTTAGAAATTATTTAAATGAATGTTATCCTAATTCTTGGATAGGACATAGTGGACCTATGAACGGGACAGCTCGGTCACCAAACTTGGCTTCAAATAACTTTTTAATTGGCAAACATGTAATCGTTTATCAATTAATAGTTACCATAGAAAAAATTACATAATATATAGCTAACTTGATAAATGAAAATCTTAAGAATTTTTGGTGAGAGTCCGTCAACCCTGATTGCGATTTTCATCATTCTTTTTGTAAATTAGGAAAGATAACAATGCCAGATACACATTAAAAAATCAAATTTGAGGACGGTCCACAAATTTGGTTAAAAAACGGCTTGAAAAATTAATTTGGAATGCAATTTTATCATTGGCTTTTTTGAACTGTAACCTCCCCCTTCCCCAAATTGAAATAGGTTGTGGCGACAGTAAAGATGCCATAATTTTAATTTTACAACTATTAATTATGAAGGATGGGGTCTAATTAACTAATAAAACAATTAAATTTGTGATCGGACAACAAATTTCGGAAAAATTCATCTTTTGTGTGAATCCGACTCTTGACATAGTTGGGTTTATCAAAACCCACTTTCCGCACCCTGCACCCAGCTCCGCGTCAATTCAATCCATTTTTCGAAAATAAACTTGATAAAATAGTTGCTTTAACATCAAGAATCATGTCAAAGAGAAAGTCATTCAACACCCGGTACATGAACTAATCACCTAACATTTTTTTATTACAGGATTTGATATATTGTTTGCTGTAATACCAGACGTACTTTCGCGTATGCCAGTTCCTAAATTATGGCTTTTATTATGGTTTTTAATTATCATTAACTTGGGCTACGTTTCAATAGTATTTACTTGCACAGCTACAATAGATTCCTTGATAGACGCTCACCCATTTTTAAAGATCTATCGTACCCACCTATGTGTTATTCTTTGTTGTATATGCTGTGCAATTAATATGTTATTCGTTACACCCTTGAGTATGGTCATAATCAACACTTGGCGCAATTGCGGTATGAAGTTACTTCGTATGGTGATTCTCACAATGGTCACATTTTCTTTAATCTTTATTTATTCGCTCTTAAGAATTTCGACAGATTATCACTTTGCTTATGAACAACCTGTGGGAAATTTTTGGATTCATTGCTGGAAAATACTACCATTTTTAATTTTGGTAAAATGAAAATTGAAATTGAATTTTATTGAAATAATGTAATACATTTTATATTTAGTTTCAAACAGTTTTCGTGTCTTATAATCATAAAAATATGGAAGAGCTGAAGTATTCCAACTCAACTATAACGTATTCCACCTATTTTGTAGCGTTGTTTGTTTTATTACCAATATTTATTGTAATGCTATGGATTTATAGCAAGCACGTTAAACATCAGGTAACAAAATAATGTCAAAATTACAATATTAATTTAAATCACTTTACTTTAGACCGTTTCAACAATTGTTAAATCCGAATCCGATTGGGGTCATTATAATGTTAACAAATCTGCAGCGCGATATCGTTTCAATCCAAACACAGAAGTTCGCTATAAGACGAAAAAACTTAAATGTAAACACGACTGTTTGATTTACTCCAGAAAATTAAAGAAACTGCAGCAACTAACGAATATTAAAAAAGCCTTATTATTAACTAAAGCAGATTAACAAACTTACTTTATTAGCTTGTTATTTTAATATTTAGTCAACTTTGTACCTATTTATATATTTATTAATTTATAATATTTTTTTAATGAATTTGATTAATAACTAATATTTCTGTAATTTCTTCATTTCTTCATCTAGAGATATCTCTTAGGTAATCTATCTATTAGATAAATTAACGAAGTAACCAATCAGACAGTAGCAAAACAAAACAATCAAAAATATGATTGGCTACTTCGGTAGCGCCCCGGTTCGAATCCGAGCCGGTATAAGAAATATATTCTGACCGTCTTCTGCGCCAACGCGTTCGGCAAGCGAGGCGTGTAACTGCAAGAACCTCTCAGGAGAACCAAACCAACCCTTTACAGAGAGATTTGAGGGAAACTGGGAGAAACATTTGTCCAGGAGTGGACAAATGCAGACTGACAAAGAAGAAAAATATGACAAAATCTTACAAAAACTTAACTACCTATTTCTTTGAAAGTTGATTAGTGATTAATAATAGGGCTCCCTCTTAAGTTATTTATTGGGTTTATTAAAGTAATAAACTGGGTCAAATTTAAAAAATGATGAACTGGGTCAAAGATACTTTCAACAAAAATTATGAAAGTGGTAAACTGAGCCAAAGACAAGTTTCAGGTAAAGTTTGTATGCAATTTTCTCATTGGTTCTTTTGAAACTATAACCCTGCCCCTAAAAAATTAAAATTAGTTTTAAACACTAAAAAAATAATTTTGAATAGGGTATTTTATATTTATAATATAATTGCTAAAAGATCAAAGCCTTCGGATTCGCTACAATTTCAAAAAACTTTCCAGAGTGCGATCCAACTCGAAATTTTGTGTACTTTCAAGTTCGGAAATATTAAGTCTAGCCATTTGCTTACTAGTAAGCCAAAACTTACTTGAAAATTTGTTTTGTTTTTGGTCCAGTTTACCATTTCCAAAATTTTATTTAAATTTATCTTTGGCCCAATTTACCATTTTTAACATTTTAATGGAATTTGTCTTTGGCCCAGTTTACCACTTTCAGGTAGTTTTTTGATCCAGTTTACCTTCATCTTTCAGCCCTTTTCAAACCAGCAGGACTGGAGCCTCTTTCTCTAAGAGAAAGGTTTAAGCATTAAGACCCCGTGGTTACTAAGGCCGGGTTGGGGAATGTGCCTGTACCCTTTTCATTGTTGATGCTGGCAGTCATCAACTCAGGGGGACCGCCGGCTCTACGTGCCCTCCAAAGCACGGGAGACGGTCATAGATAGAAAGAGAGTCAGAAAGAAAATTTTTCCTTTCTAGACTCCTCCCGGGATCAAACCGGGTGCCTTTGCATCAGTAGTTGATTGCTCTAACTACTAGGCCAAGACCGTCTCTATTAGTTTACTTTACCCGCACGAAATATAAACAATTACTAATTGTTGAGATTTCGTTTTTAATTCAATTTGAAGTTTACACTCGAGTGTTATTTATATTTATATAAATAGCGGAAAAGCCTGTCCGCGGACGGGTAGCTAGCTGGTGGATTTATTTCTTAGCGGAATTATTAATAGCGGTAATTAAAAGGAAACATTTCGGCAGCTACTTTCAATTCGCAGGTAAGTTTGTCGCACAACAAAATTATTAACCCTTCCATCATCCGTGAAAGGTTGAAATATTTCCCATCTTTCCACAATGTGATTTACAATTAATTGTCGCACGGAAGTTTCCGTACATCAAATAAGACAACGAATGAAATAAACATGAAACTATCTTCTGACATTCGGACTACAAGTTGAAGCAACGACTCGTTATTAACAACAATACGTACTATATTCAAATTCAACGAAAATAACAATTCGTTCGTTGCTTGACTGCGTTCCTTGTTTGAATTTGCATCTTAACTCTTACTTAATATAGGTACATAATTAATTATACAACTAATAGTCCGTAATGTCGCAACAAATTATTGGAATGAAAATTGGGCTACCAAGAAAACATTTTAAGAACCACTGCACTAGATTTGACAATAAATTGTAAAATTGTAAGATGGCGTTAAACCAAATATTTAATCTGAAGATTACCTTTTAATAACATTGGAAACGTTTTGAATATCTGTATCGAACCGAGGCTTATATTAATTAAATTATTAGAAATTTAATAAATACGCCACCTTATGACGAAGACTTGGGAACTCTTTCTCATTGTAGTTGATGCTTAATGTTTTTTATCTAAAAAATGTAAATTTACTTGTAATTTAAACATGAAGACTTTAATAGCATTTATTTTATTAAATCTAGGTTAGTAATTGATTTTAATTTTACTTTAAATTAATTGACAATTTTTCAGCAATATGTTGCTGTTCTTCTCGAGTACTGGAACTAAGCGATAAATTTGCCGAAGTTCGAAAAGAAGGGGGTCATTGGTTGGTAATGTTTTATGCACCATGGTGTGGTCATTGTAAAAGACTTGAACCTATTTGGGCGCACGTCGCCCAAACTTTATATCAAACCAGTATTCGTGTCGGTCGTGTGGATTGCACCCGATTTTCATCTTTAGCTAAACATTTTAATATTAATGGATTTCCAACAATAAAATTGTATATTATCTTAATTTCTCACTGAAGTACTAATTGTAAACGAGATTAATTTTAGTATAAAAGGAGAAGAAGAGTTTGTATTCAATGGAGATCGAACTAAAGAAGACATAGTAAATTTTGCAGTTCGCATGTCTAGTCCACCGGTTCAAGACATAACACGACCGGATAGTATGACGAATCTTAAATCAAATAATAACTTATTTTTTGTCTATGTTGGACAACGTGATGGTCTTTTATGGAACGCTTACTATTCGGGAGCTATAAAATTGCAACCTCATGGTTTCTTTTATTCAACTAATACCGACATAGCTAGTCAGCATACAGTGGTCGATCGAGTACCAGCAATATTCGTTTACAAAGAAAATGCACATTATTTTTATGAAGGTAAAATTTTTCTAGTTCTCCCGTGTAATTATTACTAACAAGTAATGTTTAGGTAATGAAATTGATGACGAGGATTATACAAACAACACATTATATAATTGGTTGAACGAGGAACGATTTCAAACTTTTCCCAAAGTTACCAGAGGCAATATAAACGAATTTTTACAAACAAAAAAGTTTTTAGTTTTAGTGGTTGTGGAAGAAAATAAATTGCAACAGATATCTCCTGAAATGATTGAATTTCGTGATATGGTGGAATCGATCATTTTAAAAAAGAGAGATAAATTTCACAAAAGGTTTCAATTTGGCTGGATTGGGAATCCAGAATTGGCAAATAGCATAGCAATGACTGTTCTACCTTTACCTTATCTTCTTGTACTTAATTCTACTACTAACCATCATCATATCCCCGAAGATGAACCTTCTCAATTAACGGCTGATGCTATTGATATATTTTTAGATCAAATTTACAATGAAAGCGTGCCGGTAGTAAAAATTATATTGTTTCTATTTTAAATTGTGCTAATTAATCAATTTCAGGCGTACGGAGGCAACAGTATACCAGTGCGTATGTATCGATCTTATTTTGAAGCGAGATCTTCTTTAGCAGATATGTGGAAAGGAAATCCTGTACTTACCACGGTTTTGTTTGGTCTCCCCTTTGGATTTTTATTGCTCATTTTATATTCAATTTGTTGTCAAAATATTCTCGATGCTGATGATGATGATGAAGAGACCGGTAAGTTTTTTTTTTCTTCGATCCAATTAAATTTCAAAGATGAGATTTTGTTCATTTATGTACTTCCACAAAAATTGGATGCTATACTAAAACATGATTTTTTTCAGAACCATTACTACAACATGAGAAAAAAGAATAACATTCATGTGAAATTCTAGTCGTTATTTTTAAATATATTCCATCTCTTTTCTTGTAAGTAAAAATATCTGCATATATGTATTTAATATTAAGTGTGTAATACTTATAAGATTACTTAAATTTATAATTTTATTTTGTTTATTAGTTAGTATGACTAAATTGTTAATAAACAAAAATAAATATTGGTATTGTTAAAAGCTCCATGATCGTAATAAACTTTTACAAACTAATGAGTACTGTTTATACGGGAGTAACTGTCGTTTGACCTTTGGCCCTTGCCTAAGAGAATTGGCTGTAATCAAGGTTTGTCACACTTCATGCGTTTCCAGCAGACAAAAGTGTGGTTTTATTATTATTACAATGATTTTAAGTTATCAGTTTTTGCAAGGAGGTTGTTTTATTTAGCTCAATATTTAAAAATCCAAATTTTGCAATAAAAAAGCTGGTTGACAATAATTGAAATTAAAAAGCTAATCAAAAGATTTTTAATGAATCTTGAAAATATTATGTTCCTAAAATATTAAGGTCAAATTACCTGATTTGTGTAGGTAAAGATGCATATTGGAAGAGGTAGCTTATGTAAATTAATCAGTAAGAACCAAAATTTTCATATTTGGTAAAATTTCATACAAAATAGTACATTATACATCTAGCGACTAAAGTACTACTTTTTGAATATGAGTCAAGTAATATTCGAAATGAGCTGTTCTTGGTCGAGTTGCAAAATAACTTATTAGTTTGTGTGAATTTCCTATTTGAATTTTAAACAAGAATAAAATAAGAGTTACACAACGTGTCATTTTGTTTGAAATTGGCAAAAAGTGAGGTACCAACAATAGTTCCTATAATAATTATATAAATTATTAACCTATGAAAACTAGTAAAAAAATTAACAAGTGAAATTGAACAACTGAACTGAACGATTTTTTTTCTCTTAACCTTATCACAGATGCTTCTGTTAATAAAACATCTGCCGACAGCAAAAACCCATTGCTTAAAAGCTTATGAAAAAATTCTATAATTTATTATAATACTAGCAGGATACCCAGCTTCGCCCGGGATTTAAATTTATATGAAATTCTAAACAGGTGTGGTTTCAATTTTGATTCATTTCCACCTTATAATTACATATTATCTTAATAGCTAACGTAATTCGCTATGTGCAAGTCATAGACTTAAAAGTTCATTCTAAGTCCATGGTATAAGTTTACAACTAACGCCCTAAATCAAAAATAAATAAAAACTATCAAAATTATAAATAATTTTGATTTCTTCTTCTACACTTTTCGCATTAGGCTCTAAGACCTGTCACTGTGCCCATCTCTTTCTAGGTCGTCCGACATTTCTCAATAATTTTGATTTAAATTCGCAAATTGTAAAAAAAAGGAATAGCGTTAGTTGAATCTCATCATGTAAACTACGTAAAAGAAGTTAGAAAAGATGGAATACATGTGATTGCTGGTTTCGTGATACGACAAATGTCAGTTACTTCGCCGTACAATGTAAAGTTAGAAATTGACGAATATCGCCAAGTGATAGCCGCAAAATGCACCTGTATGGAGAATGCGCTGGAGCAATGTAAGCACATTTATGCTTTGATTTATTATATTAATGCAGATGAAAGCAAACCAAAGACAAGTGTGGAACAAGAATGGGGTAAACCATCAATAAATCGATTGGGAAAAAAAATGTATTCCAAAGGAATGAAAGTTTCCGAATTATTTCCCAAGAAAATGGAAAAAAAATTTAACGAGGAGCTAGAATTTTTCGTCTTGTAGACGAAACGATTTCAATCGTCTATCGGGGACATAATAAAAGAATAGAGTAGAAATAAAGAAAAGTATGAAGCAAGATTAGCGTTAGACATTAGACATCGAAAAAAAAACGCTAAAAATAAAATTGATCAGCATTGGGCCGAAACCTGCATTCAAACATTCCTTTTTACTTTATCATATGTAATATGAGAAAGTATTATTTCCGTAAAAAAAATTGAGATTTTGATGGATTTACACTTTTTGAAGTCCCCTGAGTAAAATAAGACGATTTCCAAAAAGTGTATGTGGTCAACATTTGTGTGCGCTCTACAGCAAAAACTAATAGGAATTTTGAAACCAAATTTGGGATTTTATATCCTTATATTGAGACTTAGAGCTGTTTATATTTTGGGTCAAATTCGTTAATGGAAATCTTTTTTTTTATTAATAAAAATTATTTTCCTATTTAATAAAAGTATGATAAAGTCATGGGCATGGCCACATCCGATTTTTCTCCTAGAGATGAAGAACATTATAGCAAAACAAATTTTTATGACGGTAAAGCCAGAGAGTTTTACGAAAAATTTGTTCAATAACAGACGACGAAATTACTCAATTATGCATGAGGATAAAAAATCAAAGTGCTTTGGTGAATGGTGTGAGTCTAGAAAAATTCGAATAACCAAAGCCCATTTCATAAAGAAGTTACAAAGAAAGAGTGAAAAATCACTTGCTGCAGAATGTGTAACTTCAAGAACTGTTACGAACAAAAATTTGCAATACGGTTTATCAAAAAAGAAATTTGCTATTGCAAAATACGTAAAATTTTACGGAGAGGAAGTTTATCAGGTGGGTTTTTTCATTTTCCCTATTCAACCATGGCTTGGTGTTTCTGTAGACGCAGTAGCTGTTGAAGATGGGTCTGTCACTAAAATTGTCGAAGTGAAATGCCCGCTTTTATATAAGAAGTTATCAATTTATGATGCAGCTATTCAAAAATGTAATGTTCCTTATTTAGCTGTAATTGATGGTGACATTAATTTAATTGCAAGTCATCAGTATTATACACAATGCCAAATTCAAATGTATGTTACAGAAATGACCATATATGATTTATTTGTATGTAAAACTTATCTACTATAAGAAAGGGACTAAGATGCCGACCTAAAATGTCAGAAATTCAAATACGTTCACTAACTAGGTTGTCCAGTTCTACTCCTTGCTAATGAGCTGGAAAAACATTGAAACTTTAAAATAATTGTTTAGTTTTCTGGAAAAGTGCTTTATTGAACATAAACACAAAAATGATATAAAATTATAATTAAAAGTCATCATCATCATCTGAATCTAAAGCGGCCCGTCGCCTATCGAATTTCACTGTAGGTTTATTTTGTGGTATTTGAGAATTAACGTTTTCTAACAAAGTAATTAGTTCACTTTCGCCAATCTTTTGGCCAATTTGTCCCATTTGAGCCATACGTATAAGCATACCTTCAACTATCTTAGCTTTTTCTGGCTTACTCAGTCCAATCAAATTTACTACAAAAAAGATTGTTTACACAGAAACTTACTTTAACGGCAACTTACATCTAGCTCTTGCAGATTGATCTAAAATTTGCGAAAGAATCGAATGTTTAGCTTCTTCTTGAGCTTTAGCTTGTTCCTGTGCTTTTTTTTGGGCGGCTTGTGCATCTCCTCCCTAATAAAAGTTTAAAAAATAATTTAAATTAAAAATTTACCAATATTGTTTGTTCAATTGAATTTGAAATCCGTCAAAACTTATTTGATCCTGATGAAAACATGTTTCTAATAGATATTGATCCTAATAGAAACATGTGTATAGTACATCAAAGAATTCGTTCTGCAGAGTTCAATTATACATTTTCTATACCTACTTGATACTGCGATTGCATCTGAGCTAATCGTTGTTTTCTAATTTCTTCCAATTCGGGGTCATCCATTTTTAGTATTTAAAGTTTTCGATTGAATAAGTGCACAAAAGTGTAAATTGAGAATTATCAAAAATACACACAAACTATTTCGATCCAAGTATAGGTTAATTACAGTGTTGCCAATTCTATTTTTCTTGACAGCTCGAACAGTGACGTGCGAAATTTAGCACAACAATACAGACAAATAATAATTTGCAAGTATTAATAGTTATTTACAAAAAAAGTTTAGAAAGTGCTATTTTTCATTCACAGAGAGAGATTAAAAAGCTAAACGGCATCGCCTACGTACAAAGACACTTTTCTCTTTGTCTTGTATATAATAGCAGTTTTCCGCATAGTATAATACGGTGGTGATCACAGAAATAGCACAATTATAATAGTCACAAATATTTTAGTTCATAAAATTTATTAAATTAGAGCTTAATTTATTTTGAAGAGTCATTCCAATATCGTTGCATAGGTGCTCAATCGAATTTAGATCGAGACTTTGGAGTGGTTATTCAAACACCTTAATCATGTTTTCCTGAATCCAAAATTTCAGAGACCTTGCAGTGACCCTGCAAAAACCTGAATGTTTTTATCCTCATGCTTGATCAAGGTAAATAAAATACTCCATTTAATTCTATACTACAGTATTACTTACTACATTGCAGAGTTCAATGTGGTATTCTATCACTAATATAATTGAATATTCCAATAATCGAATAATTTTCTATTTCTTTCTCTTAAGTTAAAACTGGGTTCTATAATATCCAACACCAACCTCGGTGAAGTTGCAAAGCCACTGCTAGTACTGTGAGCATTATTATTTGTTTTACATTTGAATAGTAGCTTGCTAGGCTGTTCTCAGATATGCCTGTTACCTTTTTTATATTGTTAATGATGGTAATTCATCAAAATAGGAAGATCAGCGACTTTGCGTGCTTTCCGAAGCACGGAGACGGTCATATATATAGAAAGAGAGTCAGAAAGAAAATTTCCCTTTGTAGACTTCTTGAACTTCTTGAAGGATTTGAACCGAGTGCCTTAGATTAGTAGTCGATCGCTCTAACTACTAGGTCAGTGACCCCCGAATAATATAAATATTCAAATAATTGGTCAATGAATTGCAATGTTATTGCCTATGTTAATGAATTGCCATCATTAACAATAATATGAGGTAACAAGCACAGGCAGTCTAGCAAACTACTTCAGATTTAAAACAAATAATATGCTTACAGTACTAGCAGTAGCTTTGGAGCTTTGCCTAGGTTGCTGTTGGATATTACAAGACCTAGTCCTAATTTAAGAGAAAAAAATAATTTCTTGAACGAATATTCGAATACAAAAATGTTAAAAATTCCCAGCCTTAGTTCACAATGCAGTTGCTTCAGCACGCGTATTCGTAGCTAAAAGACGATTGGGTACAGATTGGGAAGTTTTTTCTGCACATATCCTTCCTAAAGGCTTATTTGATCTTTAGTCTGTCTTATTTTAATAAGTAAATGTTTTGAATTCGCCCCGTTCTCTCTATACTACCAATAGCTATGGCGTATGATACCAACCATGAAACATTTGCATTACAGATAACTAGAAAAACAAAAACAAGTGTTCTAACCTAAAAATTATAAATTTTTCTTAAAAATTGTTTCATTTCGTATAATTTAAATACGATCATACCTAAAATGAGTACAATTGTGCAAACTAAAACTAAAGAAACCAAAAATAAAGAACAAAATTTGAAAGAAGCTATTCGTGGAAATGACTTGGATAAGGTGCTGGATAATGTAAAACAAATAGATAACACTTGTAGTTTTACGAATGCAAGAAAAAAACGACCGACTTTGCGATATCATGTAAATTTTGTAGCGGACGTTTTTGTACCACTCATGGTTTACCAGAAATTCATGGATGTGGCGAAGCAGTCAGACGGGACGAAAGGGAGAAATTTTTACATCCACACGCAAAATTAAATCAAGAAAAACACCAACAGGCTTCTGATAAACTTGCAGCCAAGCTTAAACAAATGCAAGTTCAAAGAAAACCAAAACAAGGTTCCACGAAAAGTAAGAAGTGAACCGTTAAATTATTTCATCTGTTTTGTTGTTAAAATCTTTGGTTTTATATTGTAAATGCTTGCACTATAATAAAAGCCATTATTGATAATTATGCTATTTTTTAAAAATTTCGTACCCAGCATTCACTAATTAACATAACACTACCAAAAGTATTATTATCGCCTTTATAGTATATTACCGTAAAATATTTAAAATAAAACATATATGTGTAAAATAATTTATTTATAAAAACTATATCACAATAAATGTATACTTAATTTAAATTAGTTTCAGACTTTGAACTTGGTAAGAATTTAATCTTAAGTGGTATAAAATGTCAATATTCTTATTATATAAAAATACATTTAGAAAATGCTCTTTTGACTTTAAGTTGAATATTAAAATATATTCTAAAATTCGAATCCAATTCAGGAGGATAACAAATTGACAGTAACGAGTACAATGCAAGCAAACGACCAACAGATGACTACCCAAATCCAAACGATACCTTTAAATGGACTACTATATTTGTTGGCACTTAGACCACCTATACTACGGCCACAATGACGTCTTGCAGACCAAACAAATGTGGCAGGAATAATATATTGGATAGCTGCACCAGCAAACGAACCGGTAAATTCAACCAAAGATTGTACATTGTGAGTAAGTAAGGCCACTACAATAGGAGGTACAATTGCTAAAGTTGGAAATGTGAGTCGCCTTAAAACAAAATTGTACCTATCCATCATATTTGCATCTAAAAATAGGGCTTTCAAATTATTTTGGAGCGTAATTGCTATAATTGGGAAGCTGGTGGACAATGTAAATACAGGAAATAACGCAAGAAAATATTCAATCATTTCCATAAATACGCCATTCATATTCAAACTGCTTGGAACAAAATTGAGTGTGTATAAATCGGAGAGTTTAGCAAAAGCAAAACTACCTGTAAGTGCTAACAAAACATAAAAGACACAAATTAATCCGTAATCTAAAGCTAGCTGACGTATGACATATTGTTTGTTGGTAAAGGGAGCTACCAAACCAGGCAAAGAATGATGACACATAAAACTATAAACACTAGCTCCCACCAAAGCTGGCATTCCCTGAAAATTTGTTAAAGGTGGGGTACCTTTAGGTCCATTTTTAAGTAATAGAATAACAGCAATGCCTATCATAATGGTAAATGCACACCAACGCATAGTGGATGTCAATATTTGTAAATACTTTGTCTTTTGTACATTGAAATAGCTAAAAGGAGCTACCAAAAGAGCAAATAATAACACAAATATACGATACACTTGCATTTTATAAAGTCCAGTCCAGTCTGCACACTTGACATCAAAGTTTTCCATGTTACCAGTATTTTCGGTTAATTTGCACACTATATCTGACAACGATTTGGCAACGGCAGCTACATATATAGATAAATCTCCATACAAGTACACACAGAGAGCAATGTAAAATAAAGTCCGTCCAATTTTGTTGTAAAAAAGTGAAGCCATTTCTCCTAGTTCTATTCTTTGATTTAAAGAATAGTAGCGCCCCCTGGTTCTAGTAATCATGGCAGTTTCTTCCGTCACATCATCTTCACCTTCACCAGTGTCATCAAATGCCTCGCTTTCCTTAAAACAATATATTAATCATAATCGTGAACATAATATACAAATATTGAACTAAATAGCGTCCTAATCAACCAATGTTAAGGTGCCTGTAGACTAGCAAGTTACTTGCGACAATTCTCGCGCGAGCGAATTCCTTGGATATTTACACTATTAGCAATAATTGTCGTAAGTTAACCGTCACACAAATTTGCGAGTTTGAACTTCCGCGAGTTGTCACATACCCATTTACGCTGATTGTGATATATTCTCATGCAAGTTTGATTTTGCATTCGTTAGTAATGCCGAGTAAGACGGATTCGTGCAACAGCACTTGTTTATTATGAAAAACATACTTAAAAAAATAAGAAAAATAAAAATTGTTAGGTAAAAGAATGGTTATTAAAAAGGAAAACTTTAGAAGCTTACAATAATCAAAAATGAGTTAAAAATTGAAGATGCTCAGTAATTTCGAATTTTTTTTAATTTTAAAGCTTTGAACACGTACGTCCCCATAGTAAGGAATGTTCTTCGTAACACGCTAATTAAAATCTTCACTTTGCTGTTTTTTTCAGTAGACATTGCACATGAACTCGCAATATCAAAACCAATTGGAAGTAGTGCGAGAAATCGCGCAAGTGCAATTTTAGTTGTTTACATTTGCAAGTTGAAATGTCTGACAACTGCTCTCGCAAGTTCTAGTAAGTCGACTTGCAGTGCTATTTACATTATTGACAGTGCTATGCTGAAACACCCGAGAATTGTCGCGAGAAACTTGCCAGTGTAACTAAAATTGATGTGGTAACATGTTTATAAATAACTTGACATTTGGATGCAATTTTAAAATTTAAAAAAACTAAATAAATAAAAAGTACAAGTAGTATTACCAAGATTAAACTACATAAAATAAAAATTAGAAAAACATTGTTGTTCTATCTCCTATATTTGCATTTGCGAGATGCAGCCTAACAAATAATCCCAATTTTGTCAAAAAAACATGTATTTTCAACTTTCACTTTCACTCCTGTTTGTTTGGCATAAAATTGATTCACGAAGTAAGAAGTAATAAATTTGGATGGCCAACAGCTGGGGTCCTATTACGACTTAAAGGTTGTTATATGCAAGAATTTACAGTAATTTAAGTCTAATTTCACGCAACTGTGGATCATTTTTGCGTTAGATAAATAGGAGAAAAGGTTCACATCAAAATTTAAAAGCTAAACTCGGTAATACTTGACAAAGGGTTTAAGTAAAAAAATGTTGTTTTCCAAATTATTTCCATGTTAAAGTACATAAATCACAATCCTAAATGACTCCAAAATGTAAGTTCAATTAGTTTTTTGAATTTTAACATTGTTTGGTTAAAATTTGATAGTACACAATACGTAATAATAAAAACATTGTAATTTGAGTAAAATTCAAACTAGGTCTACTATTCAACTATTATATTGTAAGTTATTTACCCCATCTACTCTATGAGATTGTATCCTAGTCCATAAAACGGTGGCATTCGCACAAGAAATGCTTTCGATTATAAAAGTTACCGTTACAAAACCAAAAAAAGCTAATAACACAACTAAAATTGAACTAAGTAACCATCCTGCTCCTGCAAAAACGGCCGGCAGTGTCAGAGCTCCAGTTCCAACTATAAGGTTGAAAACGTAGATTAAACCCACCTAAAAAATGTTCATTATTAAGAGGCAAGAGGAACAAAGTCCTAAATTTCACAGCTGTTTACCCAGGGTGAATAATTTTCTTGTACGCTATTTGTTGTTGGCATCTTATTTATTTCAGTCGGGGTCTTATATTTTAGATTCGAATCTCATTGCTAAAATAACTACTCAATTTTATTACATTGTCAGTCGTATTTCTTGGTTATTGTCAAATTTGTTGTCATTTTATGTATTATTTTACAGAATGTCAGCATCGTTGCCAAATTTAAAACATTATATTATACCAATCACCTTATTTTCTGTGCCAACCACATAGAAACAGTCTAAATGAGTGAAAATTATCGTAGCAAGTAGGTAAAATCTGCAATAAGAAAATAGTGGTTATGCTTTAAAACTACCTTCCGCAATGTATAAAAATCAGTCGCGAAGTAAAACATACGGTACACATTAAATAGTTTTTAAATTTCCCGCCCGTAAACGTCACCTTTGTCAAAACATTAACCTAATTTTTTAATTTAATGGCAAACTTTAGAACATAAACATCTAAACCTACCTGCTTAGTTTGCTTATCACCTAAAAGAAAATTACTGCTGAATATGGCCAAGGTGTGTATTATTTTATTAATAGGACTACCAGCTTCCGGGAAAACAACTTTCAGCAAAGAACTAACAACGGCATTAAGTACAAGCGAAAGGTACAGTTGTTATACGATAACGTATGATAACATAATAGGTGAAGACTACAGTAACAAATACAAAGAATTGCGAAGTCAATGTTTGCAATCTACCGAAAAAATTGTGAAGTTATTAATTGAAAAAGATAATTTTAAGAAAAATCTAATTCTAATCGATGACAACATGTACTACAAAAGCATGCGTTATGAGTATTATAAATTAACAAAATTTCATAAAATATCATTTCTACAAATTTATTTCAATCTGCCAATGCAAGATGCATTGACTAGAAATGGCAGTAGAAGTGAGAAATTGCGTGTTCCAGAATCGATTGTTCGAGACATGGCAAGCAAGTTGGAAATACCCAACAAGAAACGGCATTGGGAAGAGAATACATTAACACTCGATTGTACATCGGCAATAAGTAATGAAGTTTATGAAAATGTTCTTCAGTTTGTTGACAAAATTATGAACGATAACGAGGTGCAAGTTGTTTTACTACAAAAGAAGGTAAACGTATCCTCAAGTGCCCTATTGAAAATTGATTTGCTGTTGAGAAAAATTGTAAACGTCAAAGTAAAAGAAAATACATCTATGGCAGCTGTGTATAATTTGAAGAGGAAGAGCATTTTCCAAGAGATTAAAAATTCAAGTTTGGCAATTGCCGATGAAATTGGGGACAAAGAACTATTGAATTATTTAGAACAAAATTTTAACTTCAGAAACTACCATTGCGGAAATATGCAAGTCTATATTAATTATTTCTCGTTGAGAATATGAAAAGAACATGACTTCTAAAAAACACTTCTTTTAAAAACTTAAACGAGATAGTTTTAAATTACAAGTTAAAATGAATTTAAAATGTGATAAGATTAGCATTGAAGATATGCAAGGTTACGAGTGTTCCAACAGAGCCAACATAAAGAGAAAGATATTCAACATTGTTCAAGAAATACTTATGGTGGCAAATTAGTGCCTTTCATTGAATGTAAACCACCGTCTGAAACGAGGTGGGAAAGTATAAATTTATTATTCTTGTGATTAATTTTTGCCTTATTGTAAGTTAAATTTTTTATTTTGTATAACATAGTCAATAAAATACATTACCAATAAAATAGTTTGCATTTATTAAATTTACCTAGTTTTCAAAATGAAGCAAAACTGGAATCTTGGCTATAAAATATTCACAGCACATCACACCCGAAAGAAAATTGGACTATTAATTTAATCCAGAATCAGTGCCCCACACTGTTAGTTAATATGAAGATTTGGGTTATTAATTTGATTTATAAACTCGAGATGAGAATAAAATGAAAACTCAATGTGCTGTATTTACTATCAATATATTACAAAAGCCTGATAATTGCAATTGATTATCGTAAGTTGTTAACAAAATATGATATACAGCAAGTCAATGTATAAAAACTTATTTCTTATAACCACACGAACGCCTTCTACCACGAGCACGTTCAAATTTACGGCCCTTGGAACGAACAAATGGTTTAGTATGCGAGTGTGGAACACCGGGAGCAGGTCCAAAGTGTTTCACAGATTCCCTGGCATTACGTCTTCCTTGTAATAGCACAGTTTTCTTTCCAGTTGGAGCTCTCAAAGCCAACTGATCGAAAGTAATCACTTCACCTCCTATAAAATGAAGAGTCGGTTAGAAAATTATAAAAGCATAATTAATTAAAACTACTAACCGGCTCGTAAAATTCTTCCTCGAGCCTTTTCGGTGACACGTAAAGCACAGACCGTTAGCTTAGGAACATCCCAAATACGTTGATCATCTGTTACGGTTCCAATTATAACTGCGGTGTAATTTTCGCGACCAGGTTTTTTCATGTGGCGTACAATTCGTGATAACGAGATTGGTGGACGATTAATTTTACTCATAAATAACCGCTTCAACACCACTCGGTTGAACTTCGCGGTAGTACGACGTGCCAAGTATCGGTACAACTACAAAGATATTTTCATTTTATCGCAACATTTTACAATAAATTTGATTACGTACCTTCACCAAAAGCCGCAGATATACATCTTCACTTTTAGGTTCTGTCCTCCTAACCTTTCGATCATATTTATGGTCAATATCAATACCCTACAAAAAAAAACACAATAACCGTAAAGAATTGTTTCAACTTATCACTCCGACATATTAACTAATATTTTTCACTTTAAAATGTATTATTTTACTAGGATGAGAAAAATTAACGAAGATAACTTACCATGTTGACCTTTTACCACGTTCGAAATTATAAAAGAACGTGCACTATAAAGAGGTCGCTACCATACTAAAACAAAATGACACAACACTAGTGACAACTATTACCAATGGCATAAATTGAAATGTTTTTAGAATATTAAACTTTCAAATTTCTAAAATAGTCACAAATCTTTAGACAAGTCGAAAAAATGTAAAACTAATTTTATTATATTAAACTAATTTCGGGGATAAACTTTCCAATTATTAGTCTGCCTATACAGTTAAAAATGTGAACTATTTTTTACTTCAAGTACAGTGGCTTACCAAACTATTCATCTACTACACAAAACTTACAAATTATTGCAATAATTTCTACATTATTTATAACACCAATATTTAATTAATTTTTAATACTTTACAATAATTATAAACAAAAAAATTGTGAAAAACCATGTCAAACAATTATTCATCCAGTACCAGGAGGCTGACAATCTTTGCTTTTATTTAATAAATTAATACTTGATGGGGTATCCCTTTGTTTGTTTTCAGGGTTTCCTTTAAGGAAATGGGCCTCTGTCGTATTTTTCTCTGCAATTCCTGCCACAAATTCTAAATAGGATTGATCACATGATAAAGCAACAATTCCTTCACATTATAAACGGAATGTTTGGAGTCATTATCATGCTGGTACCAATAGACGTTTTATAAGCTCAATTTATCGATACTAGGTTTTAAATTTTCATTTAAAATATTCAGATATTGGAACTTGCTCATGGTAGTATAAGGGTAGTATCAATAAATTGAAGTTTTCCAACTTCATTTGCAGTTATAAACCCCCAAACCATGCTTTCCCCCCAACCAAGTTATCACCACCATGCTTTCCTGTTGGCATAAATTTTCCTTGTTTAACTGCGTATTTTGTTTTCTCCACTCTATCTGTCTACCATCAAAACCGAATATGTTAAATTTACTCACATCACTAAAAATTACTGTTTTCCAGAACTCGACATTTTCATTTACACATTTTTTTTCAAATTCAAGTCTTTTTTAATTCTATTAGCTTTCGATACATATAGTTTCTCGCATGCAATTCTACCATTATAGACCCTTCTTACCGAAAGACTTTACAAACAATTTTGGTATAAGAAATTTTTTGCCGATAATATTTAAAAGCTCACTAATCAATTTTGGCACTTTTATCTTATGATTACACTTAATTTGCTTAACGATATAATTTTTAGTCTTTGGTGTCAGTATGCACTTCCTCCTTCGTCCGGTTTTATTTACGAAATTTCCCTCATTTTTAAATTTATTTATTATGTACTACACTATACAATGGTTTCTGTTTACGATTTTTGCAGTTTCTCGCATAGATTTTTCCTAACAAACTAATTTAAGTATTAATTTTTTTCTTGGGTAGTCAAGAAACCCGAACTCAAAAGTACACTTTTTCCTGTAAAAATGGCTTTACCAAACGAAAGGCACTAAAATACAAGATTTTTAAAGTGAGGTAGGTTCTTTAATAAGCCCACAATTTAAATTTGAAATTAACATTTTCCCATAAGAAATACATGCAGATGTATTATTACACAATATTACATAATAATTTTATACATTGTATCAGCGGTGCGCGTGCTGTAGGTGGGTCAACACCGACTAACTGCAATCTGTCGGGTTAACATGTCCAATTTTTCGTATAAGACCGGTTTAGGAGATACTATTTTTAATGAGTAAAGCGTTTTGCAAAGCGTAGCGGAGACTGCGGAATGTCAGTTTTGATTAAAGCAACCATGGTCAATTTTGAATTTTTAAAACCGTTTTTTTCAAAATTTGTGACCCCATCGCAATTTTTTTTAATGTGTAGATAACGATGTTTTCTTTCATAATTCACTTAAAAATCATGAAAACCAAATTCTTTGTGACCCATCTTAGCAAAACAATGAAGTAAAACTATTTCATGCAAGCAATTCTGCTTTATTATACTTTTATAAATCATTATAAAAAAAAATTAAAAAGTAGTACATTACAGAAAAATGATAACTAGATAATATAAAAATATGTAAGTAACTAAATCTAGGCATGAAAACTTTAACAAAAAATTTAAAATAACAATACGAATCTACGTGGTTTCTGTGCTCCACGCTGACATTTATGTGTTTAAAAGGTCTTCTGCTTTCTTATTCCTCTTACTAACAAATTCACTAGATAATATGTAAAATCTTAACGGTTTTTGAGCCCATTCTACTCCAACAGAATCAATGCCAATTCTTGAAGTTTTAACAGTTTTAAAGTTGTTGTCAAAATTTGGATCATTTTCAAACCACATTTCTTCACTATTGCACAAGTCCAATTTATTGCAATTATTTTTCTCAATGTTCATACCCATACATAATTTAGAAGGACCATTGCACAACTGTTTAAGTGGTATTTTGGTGACAGCAATTGGCTTACGACGTTTTTCTATTAATAAAATACATTAAACGTATTAAAAGTAATTGCAAAGTAAAATCTATACTTAGTCGCAATTCTTCCATTTCTTCAATTCCTTCTATGGGTTCGATAGCACGAATCAAAACTGCAGCACCTAACCCCTCACTGGAGATATTCATGCAATAATACATTCCATATGTCATATAAACATAAGCTGTTCCGGGCTCCATGTACATAGGTTCATTACCAGGTGTTCTTCTACATTGATACAAAGCATAATCTACATATTTATTGGCAAAAATATCAATTTACCTTCCCCCAAACGAATGTGAAGCTTTATCTTCTCCCCCCAAGTAGCATTCCGTTTCAACTACCCTGCCTCGTAACACACTTTCGTCGTTCAATTTTCTTACGAGAAGTTTACCAAGTAAAAAATTCGCTAAATTATAACACGGTACATTAAAAAATTCTCTCGACAGTCGATTTCTACTGGAATTGGAGGCCAATTTAATAATTTTTGAAGTCATTGCCTTTTCATCCAAATTTGGTTTTCGTTTAATACTCGTCCTCTTCATTATAAAAAGATACCTGACGGGGCCGGATTCACCACAGTTAAAATTTAAAAAATGCTACTTTTGTTGGTTATGTTTTCTTCAAGTAAACCACAGAAAAGTAAACGAACGAAGTAAACATTACTTATGTGAGGTTATGACTAACTGCCCTTTAATTTTTTTAGCATGAAAGATCAGACCAAGTTATAAGAAGTTATATCGTAGTCGATCGTAGTATTAAACGCTTCTGCAAGATGCTAGCTACAAAGTTACTGACAGAAAAGCATTTCAAAAGTTTACGAAGAAACATCTCTCGACAAACTCTCAAGTAAGTTTGTATTGAAAGTTTTATAGGACGTATCGTTAAAATGATCTGTTTTGTTAGACAATGGAAAAGCGTAGTTGGATTAGAAGTTCACGCTCAAATACAATCGAAAAGTAAATTGTTTTCTGGTTCGTCGACCGATTTTGCAAAACCAATAAACTCAAATGTGACTTTATTTGACTGTGCCATGCCTGGCACGTTACCTGTACTTAATAAAAGATGCGTGGAAGCCGGAGTGCTTACTGCTTTAGCATTAAATTGCAAAATTAATCCTTTATCTATGTTTGATCGGAAACATTACTTTTATTCGGATTTACCTGTAGGTACATGATACAATAAATCAATTTAATTTGGTTTTAAGATTTTAATTTCAGGCGGGGTATCAAATTACACAACAAAGAATGCCGTTAGCCAATTTGGGCCAATTAGAATTTCAAGTTCATTCGCTCGACATTAAAAGAAAAAGATATATTTCAAAAGCACGTATTAAGCAAATTCAGTTGGAACAAGACAGTGGACGAAGTTTACATGATGAAAATCGTAGCTTAATTGATTTAAATAGAGCTGGCATTCCTTTAATGGAAGTAGTTTTTGAACCTGATTTAACGGATGGAGAAGAAGCCGCATCTTTAATAAAAGAACTAACTTTAATTTTACAAGCACTGGGTACATGTTCATGTAAAATGGAAGGTAATAAACATTTGTTGTTGTGTTTTCTTGCGTTACAAATTGTTTAAATGGCAGAGGGGGCTCTGAGAGTGGATGCAAACATATCTGTTCATCAAGAAGGAGAACCATTAGGAGTTCGTACAGAAATTAAAAATATTGGTTCTGTTCGTGGAGTTGCTGGTGCTATATCATATGAAATAGAACGTCAAATTAAATTATTGGAAAATGGAGAGAGCATTATTAATGAGACACGTGCGTGGGATGCTCTCGGTAAAGTAACCGTACCTATGCGTGATAAAGAAGAAAAGCAGGTAATTCTTAATAAGCAATCTTAAAATAATATTTTTTCAATCGTTCAAGCATTTTTACATTACTTATAGTCGTTACTATCTGGCATCCATTTCATATCAGAATAAGGCTTTTACAATCTATTTTTAAGATTTTTTTTGCACATCATCTTTATTATTTTCATAATTAATTATTGATCATCATAATTATTTTTTTGAGCTATATATTTACTGTGATTACATTACAATATTTTATGTGTTAACAGGATTATCGTTACATGCCAGAACCTAATCTTCCGCCACTACATATTGCAATGGGTTCGGTAAGTTGGGGCTGTGTAAATGCGGATATCTTAAAATCAACTTTACCAGAACTTCCAGCTCAAACAAGAGTCCGTCTAGTGGATAATTATGGACTAACATTAGAGCAGGCCTTTGTTTTAGTGGTAATATTATTTAGCTTTTCAAGAATTTTATTTTATCTTTTAATTTTAAGAACGAACCCAAACTGTTACATTTATTTAGTGAAACCATTCAGGACGTTAAATTAAATCCAACATTAGTAGTTAATTTATTGATGAATGACTTGCTAACTCTGGTGTATAATAAGGGCATGCATCTAGAAAAGTTGTAAGTAACAAATTGTAAATATTAGTTTTGAGATAAATAAATTCTTACTTTTAGAATAATTAACGTCGATTTTTTCAAAGAGGCAATTCTTTTACTTCAAAAGGAAGTTGTAAATCGTAAAACTATGAAATTATTATTTGAAGAAATTCTTAATAATACAACAGAACTTCCATCAAAAGTAACTTGGGTAATAATTTTCTTACCTAACCTAATTTATCTTTCTTTTATTCAACAGATAGTAGCCTCGAGAGGGTGGATGCAAATTTCAAATGAGGATGAATTAGAGAAACTTTGTCAAGAAGTTATTGTTTCAAATCCTAAAATTGTCGTTCAGTATAAAAATGGAAAAACTAAACTGTTCAAAGCTTTAATGGGAATAATAGCGAAGGAATCGCAACAGCGAGCTAATATGAGTAAAGTAAATGACATTTTAAAAAAATTGTTAGATAAATAATTTATGTTGAATAAAATATTTTAAAAATTACAAGTTGAATGAAATTTGAAAATTTTCCAACTTACATTTTAGTCTAGGAACTCTGTTGCACATAAGTGGTTTTGTCTTTTCAAGAAAATAAACATTTACGGTAAATAATTTAGTTCTAATTTATATATCTCAATATAAATAAATCACTGACACAATTTTATTTATTTTACAGTTTTCAATTACTAGAATATTCGAAGGAATATTTTGAATAGTAAGGAAGGTTAACAGTCTAGTCAATTTCTATAACATGAGCGGCCACATCTCCACTCTTTGGAATTGTATGTATTCCCTTAGGAATAACACTTCTTCCTGATTATTTCATAGTATAAAATCTTTTTTAACCCTTCAGTACGATTTAAGCCTTAGGGTAAAAAATGTAAACTTTTTCCCATGCCACCGCAGCAGTGATCCAGAATTCGCAGAGTGGTAAAAAGGTCTTAAACTTTTGAAATCTAACTTGCAGGAATCATTGACAATCATTGATAATATAATGAAAAAACTCTTTATTTCTGAACGGGGCCAGTTTTAAGGGGGAAACAAATAATCTATTTAAAAAATTGGGAACTACGAAAATACACATAATTTTAATAAACGTTCATTGCAAAAATAGTTAAAAAAATTAAATGTTTGGGGGGGAATTAAAAATAAATTGTACTAAAAATTTGAGTTGACAAATATTGAGAAAATAGTAAAAAAAATTAAATCTTGAAAAAGGATGGGTTCTAATGGATGAACCGAAAATGAATTGGACTAAAAACTAAACGGTGAATGCTGTCTGTCTGTCTTTTTTAATAATTATGTAACTGAAATGTGTGACCAAATATTGTTCAAGTCGGTTTACATTATATGTTTTCTCTTATGTGTTCTCACAAGTAAAATCATAATATATAAGTTGCAAAAGAGTTTTTTATGTTGATCCAATAAGAACCCGATTGCGCCCCTCTTGTAACGTCCCACTTCCTCGATTTTGAATAAGGGCATCATCATATGCCTCGACTAACCGCCGATTATGTTTGAGACTTCTACAGCGTGGTGTAACTGCAATAAGTTTTGGTAAAGTACAAAAGATATAAAAATAATCATATATTTAAAACAAAAATGAAGATTATTTACACTTAAAACACCGCTGGGGCAAAGGAAAGTAATAAAAAATTGCCGGAAAATGATTTAGCAACGCAGAAATTATGAAGCAACACATACTATATGTTGACTTACTATCTTCTTCTTTAAGTACCATGTCCTTTCAGGACGTTGGTTACCATCATGGCTATTTTTATCTTATCAAACGCCAGTCTGAACAGTGTGCTGGAATTCACGTCATACCAGACTCGGAGATTCTTTATCCATGATGTCTTCCTTCGACCCGGAGCTCGTCTACCCGCTACCTTGCCCTGCATTATGTTCTGCAATTCTTCTGTTCTTATGTTCTTCTTCTTCTGTTATGTTCTTACTATACTGGGATTAAACTAAGTAATCAATTACATTATAGTTTTAAGAAACTGGTGAGAAATTTAAAACGAAATTGGGGTGAAAATTGAGACTTATGTTTTGATTTTAAAACTAATAAAAATTAATGGATTTTGAGAAAATTAATATTTTGAAGCAAATGTAAAGCTAAGTCCGTACTAGTCAATTTTACAATATAATTGTAAAATTAAATAAAAAAATTACAAAAAGTTTAAAGATATAAAGTACGCGTAGCACTCTGTAATAAACCATCGAATTCTAAAAGAATATAAATCTTTTTTTTTCATTGATGAATGTAAAGTAGAATTTTAGACCATAATTTATTAAAACGCAAGTTATAATTTCAACTGCAGTGCAGTTGTGTATTTAGGGGTGGAAAAGAGGGCAAGAATTACTCGGATATTATCGGTATTCGGTGTTAATACTTATATGGGGCAGGGTACGAGAACTGGGCCTCGAAAATCGCAAATTCCCTATAGAAATGGTATAATATTATGAAAAAGAACATAATTAGAAATATTATAAACTATGGATGATTTAAAAATTTTCACGTTTAGGCATTAAAAACTCAAAAATTGAAATACACATCCATGATAGGCTACATTTGAACCTGAAGCCCCGCCCATTTTGAATTGTTTGTATCAATTTTACAAAAGATTACGTATTTTATCACATTTTTGATGCAGACGTCACATATGTGTACTGTTATTTGAATAAAACATGGAATTGCATCGATTTAAGGAGTATTTTCTAAAAAATCACTTTTTGTGTGAATTTGTTTCTGAGGTGGTTGCACTGTCAAAACCTATTCTCCGCAACCGCCCTCGCCCCTCCGGGGCTCGGACGGCGCTTCGAACGGTTTTGACACGTGCTCACTCATTAAAAACATCCCTTAAGCGGCTCCAACTCGAAAAGTTTCCAAGTTGACGCGGCGGATCTCAGGGAGCGACTAATCCCCACTTTTCACTGCTCTAGTAGGCCCCGCCTCATCACCAATTCATGCATATTGAAATGCACGTACTGTCATGAAAATGAATAATTTGCCCGATTTTGTAATTTTTAAAATCGATTTTTGGCGTTATTATTGCAAATATCGAATTCATCCATAGTACATTCTACTCGTATTAACGTTCTCTACCTAATTCTAAATAAACATTTGTAAAATAGTCACAGGGAAAAAGGCCCAGTTGGCGTACTCTAACCCTTATATGTAATATTATATTCATCATTTTCTTTGTTTATATATTTATAGTTTCTATTTTTTTAAATTTTCATTTATTTTTTGCTTGTTGTTTTTGTTTTTGCGAGTTGTTAACTACTGTTAACAAGAATACTCTTTACCGCAGACGCGCATAATTGAATTAACGAGATTCTAAAAAATAATCTGATCCCCCCCCCATAGGCATTTTTTAAATACACCACTGTTGTAGTGGTCACGTCATAATATGCCCGGATAAGTACTTGAACATGTTTAAAGGGTTTACTTAAATTAATAAATGAAAAGATTGCGTAATAATAAATTCGTAAGCTAACTGAATTTGGTCAGATATCTATTTAAATTATTAAATGTTGTTGTGAATAACCAATATTGCTGTTGTCTTGTTTTAAGATAAACTTTGACCAAATCACGTTCGAGATAGTTACAAATCTGTGTTCTTGGCATAATATCTCTACGACGATTTAATTACCAAAAATCTCCAGTAAGAGCCTCTTTGATTTACTTACCTTAAAGATCTTAAGTGCCTTTGAGAACTATATTATGTAACCAGGTCATTGCACCATGAAAAGTGCATTTTCCAAGTCTCGTGGCTCATGGGAATTATTTAAAAGAGAATTATAAAAATTGGCCTTGAATGTGTAGGGCATAAATACGGACGTCAAAAACGCCAAAAGTTATTAGTTTAGTCAGACAGTCGTTTTCGTTTTTTGTGACGAGAAACTGTATGCGACGGCGTGCGTCGTTTTTGTTTTAATTTTACTTAATTCAATTAATCTTTTATTTATGCCCGATTTCTTCACTCACAGCTATCTTCAAATTAGCAAACTTCAGGTTAAATTGACAAAATAACCAATCAGCCGACAACAAAACAAATAAATCAATCATCTGATTGGCTATTTCGTCAATTTAACCTGAAGTTCGCAAACTTGAAGATAACTAGGAGTAAAAAAATTGGACATTAATAATTCAATTCGTAGTTCAATTCAATGTGTCAATCAAATTAACAAATTTGCTCTTGTTATTATACTCGTAAAAATGACCTGATTACAAATTACCTGTCTAATTCTTTTAAACTTGACAATATAATGTAAATATTATCATAGAACAAATTCATCTTTTATTACATCTCTTTTTTTATAGCTAAAATTTAGATTTCTTTGGGGGGCAGGGAAGGCACGTAAAGCCGGTGGTCCTCCTATGTTAATGAATTGCCATCATTAACAATAATATAAGGTAACAGGCACATCTGAAGTCAGTCTAGCAAACTACTTCAGATGTAAAACAAATAATATGCTCACAGTACCAGCAGTAGCTTCGGATCTTTGTCGAGGTTACTGTTGGATATTACAGGACCTAGTCCTAATTTAAGAGGAAGAAAAAGAAATTTAGATCAAAAAGTGGACTAAAGTGCAAAACAAAAATTATCTGACTCCATATCTTCTGTTACCTTGATTTTCTTTCTTGTTAAAAAAGTGGTGGCAGCATCCCACGCTACTCAACCTTCCCCCAAACTACTTCTTTTCCTTCTTACTACACTTGTGGTTGCGGCGATATTTACTCAAACTTGCTTCTAACCCCCCCCCCTCTTTCACACCACCTAAACTCGAAGTAGGTATTTATAGTTTATGTTTTTATTGTTTTATATTATTTTTTTCCAAAACAGAAATAAGAACCAGATTTATTCAATAGGTATGAGTTTATAAACGCACAGTTGGCAAAAGAAACATTACTGATCTGGAACTATTCGAAATGGCCGCCCCTATAAAATTAACCAACAGCTGTCACTGGTAATGTCACATCATTAATTTTTTTTACCTTAAAATTTCACTCTGCCACTGCTTGAAGTATATTATTTGCATATAAAAATAAACACACGTATATGTGTATTAAATTATTATACCTAATAATTTGTACGGTAAATAATGATATAAAATTTGTAACAATGTGACATTTGAGTTTATGATATTGGTTGCCGATGGTTTGCTTTCTATTTTAAAAAATAATAACTTTGACCTTGTCATAAACGATATTCAAATAAATCAATACAATTATTGATGGGAAAAGCCAAAGTCGGCCCAGTAGGTTGAAAAATTTGTTTAAAGGTGAAATTATATAAATAAAGTGAAAATTGAACACAACGTGGCAAACCGAAATGGTAACCTTGTAATTTTGAATTTGGTGACATTTTTGGTGCGATTTACAGATATTTTGTTGGCTATAATGGTTCCAGTGGCTGTGAGGATATAGCAGCATCTTAAAAAATTTTATATTAGTTTAAATAATTGACTTTCTTAAATTAAAGTGCAGTTGTATACCCCTTATTATTACAATGGATTCAAGGAAACTAATTGATTTACTACGGGCTACGATAGATCCGCACCAACGCCAAGAAGCTGAAAAACATTTAGAGCAGGTAATGGAACATGTGCTTTTTACATGTACGAGGTTATTCTACCAAGTACTTTTTGCAGATACATAAAATTATTGGATTTGCACCGTCGTTATTACAAATAATCATGAATGATTGTGAAATGCCAATCCGACAAGCCGGTGCCATTTACTTGAAAAACCTTATTACTCAAAGTTGGCAGGATCGAGAAATTGAGCCAGGAAAACCTTTGATTTTTTCGATACACGAACAAGATAGATCATTAATTAGAGATAGCATCGTAGATGCTGTGGTTCATGCTCCCGATTTAATTCGCATTCAATTATGCACGTGTATCAATGTTATGGTTAAATATGACTTTCCGGCAAGATGGACGCAGATTGTGGACAAGGTAAATTAATCACATTTATTTTGTATCTCTCATCATTCTTGTTTTTATATTAGAATTGGGTCGGGGATCAAGGTTTTCTCAATTTGAATGCTCTAATGATTTGATAATAATTAGCTAATAATGATAACGCTAACAGCTATTTAATTGGGTAGTTTAAAATAATACTTGTTTAGAAATGTGTACAATTTTGGATTATATACATATCTTTGTTGCACACATAATTGGAATTGTACTAAATAATTCAAGTTGATTATAATTACAACAATTACATAAAACTTAAATTATTAGAATAAATTGCTTTCATTAAACACAAAAAGACCATTAAAACCTTGCAACGCTTTGTAATTTAGATAATAATTTTTCTAGATTAGCATATATCTATCCAATCCAGAAGCTACTTCTTGGCATGGTGCATTACTATGTCTGTATCAACTGGTTAAAAATTTTGAATACAAAAAGGCAGAAGAAAGGGCCCATTACATGAAGCAATGAACTTGTTGTTACCACAAGTTTATCAATTGGTTGCACGTCTATTACCAGATCCTTCAGAACATGCCGTTTTATTACAAAAAGAGGCTTTAAAAATTTATTTTGCTTTAACTCAATACACCCTACCATTAGATTTAATTAGCAGAGAAGCCTTTACGCAGTGGATGGAAATATGCAGACAGGTAATAGCACGACCCGTTCCCCCTGCTGCAATGCAACCCGATGAAGATGAACGACCCGATCTCTCTTGGTGGAAATGTAAAAAATGGGCCCTTCACATTCTGCAGAGGATGTTTGAAAGATATGGTTCTCCGGGCAATATTAACAAAGAGTACAAAGAATTTGCTGATTGGTATCTTAAATCATTTAGTAATGGAATATTAGAAGTTTTGCTGCAGTTGCTTGATGCGTATCGTAACAAAACTTGGCTTCCTCCGAGAGTACTTCAACAAACATTGAACTATTTAAATCAAGCTGTAGGCCACGCACATACATGGCGATTGCTAAAACCTCATATGGTAACCATTATTCAAGATGTAATATTTCCTATTATGAGTTACTCACCAGAAGATGAAGAACTGTGGTCCGTAGATCCTCAAGAATATATTAGAATTAAATTCGGTAAGATTTTATTGTGTAGAAAAAATTATAAATTTCTTACTTTACAGCAGTTTTATAATCATTTTTTTTTAACTTATTGCAGATGTATTTGAAGATTTTGTTTCTCCAGTTAATGCAGCACAATCTGTACTTCATTCTGCATGTAAAAAAAGAAAAGACGTTCTACCGAGAGCTATGGAATTTTTAAATAACGTTTTAATGAATCCAGCGACAGAGCCAGCTCAAAAAGATGGTGCTCTCCACATGGTTGGAACTTTAGCAGACATTTTACTCAAGAAAAAGGCATATTCAGAGCACTTGGATCACCTCTTTATAAAATATATTTTCCCTGAATTTCACAGTACCAGAGGTCATATGAGAGCTCGAGCATGTTGGATTTTTCATTATTTCAGCGAATTTCACTTCAAACAAGAAGCTGTTTTAGCAGAGGCATCCATCTTATTATGGCGGCATTATTACATGATACCGAATTGCCAGTGAAAGTTGAAGCTGCTGTTGCTTTACAGTCCTTACTAAATTATCAATCGAGGTCGCACAAATATGTGGAACCTCAAGTGCGAGAAATCACGTTAGAAGTTCTCAATATTATTAGAGAAACGGAAAACGAAGACGTTACTACTGTCATGCAAAAATTAGTATGTGTTTTTACACCACAACTAGCTACCATTGCTGCAGATATTTGTCAACATCTTGCAACTACATTTACCCAGGTTAAATTATTTTATAGTAAATTTTAAAAATTAAATACGTAACCCAATATTTTTATGCAGGTATTGGATTCCGATGAAGGATCAGATGAAAAGGCTATTACAGCTATGGGTATTTTAAACACCATTGAAACTTTATTGAATGTTTTGGATGAAAAACCGGAAGTTTTGAAAATAATAGAACCAACGGTACTTCAAGTAATTGGACATATTTTAAGAAACGAAGTAGGAGAATTTTATGAAGAAATTTTGTCATTGGTATTTGATTTGACAAGTAAATCAGTTTCGGCAGCTATGTGGAGTGTATTTGAAATCATTTATCAAGTATTTATGAAAAATGATTTAGATCATTTTCCCGATTTGATGCCGGCTTTGCACAATTATATAACGGTCGACACAGATGGATTTTTATCTGATGAAAAACGCCTGTTAGCCGTGTATAATATGTGTAAAGAAGTTCTAAGCAAAGACTACGGTGAAGATCCTGAATCTCAAGCTGCTAAGCTTTTGGAAGTTATATTATTACAATGCCGAGGTAAAATCGACGCAGCTGCACCACTTTTAGTTGAATTGGCAGCTAGCAGGTTAGTGGAATTTATTTTAAATTGGAACAAGTAGGAATAATATAAATTGATGTTTACAGATTATTACGTGAGGTACAAACTAGTGAATTACGAACCATGTGTCTGCAAGTTTTAATTGCTGCTTTATATTACAATCCTCAACTTTTATTTTCTGTTTTGGATAAACTTCCAGATTTTACATCACATTTTATAAAACAATGGCTTCACGATGTTGATTGCTTCTTGGGAATTCACGATCGAAAAATGTGTATTTTAGGTTTATGCACTCTCATTAGTCTTCCTCAAAAGCACGAAACTTTACAACAGCTAGCGTCACAAGTTATCCCTGCCTTTGTCTTGCTGTTTGATGGGTTGAAACGAGCTTATGCTACTAAAGCCCAGGAATTAGCAGAGGAAGAGGAGGATAGTTCTGACGCAGAAAGTGATATAGATGAGGTATTAAGCACAGACGAGGACGAACTTGACGAACAAGGATCGGTGAGTATATAACTTTGTCTGGTTATGCAATTTAACGATCTTGTAATAATGTTTTAGGAATACCTAGAAAATCTGTCCAAGAGAGCAATCAATGCAGCCGGACTTGCAGGAATGCAAGTTACTGCAACGGTGGGAGATGAGGAAGACGATGACAGTGACCTAGATTCAGATTACCAGCCAAATGAGGAAACTGCTTTAGAAAATTATACAACACCTTTGGACGATAGTGAATGCGAAGAAGATGAATATTTAATTTTTAAAGAAGTCATGCAAAGTTAGCATAATTTTCATATTTTTACTAGTACATAAATTAATACTTTGGTTGATTTCAGGATTGCAAAGCACAGAACCGGATTGGTATAGAGCTTTAACAGCAAATTTAAGTGAGCGTCAAAATTCTTCTCTTATGGAAATCAGTGTTCTTGCTGATCAACGCAAAGCAGCACGTGAAAGCAAAAAAATACAACAACAAGGAGGTAAGAGGAAATTATGAAATAGCGGCAATTTTTCATCTAATATTTTCTTGTTGCAGGTTATGTATTTACACAACAAACTGTGCCGACTACATTTAACTTTGGAGGTGGTTCAATTGGGGGATCATGAAGAAAGTGTACTTTTATACACTAATTTCGTTTTTAACTCTTTTTTTTTTTAATTTATTTTGACTGAAAAATGATTTAACTTTAATTGTTGTAGTCTTATTATGTACAGCCTGTTCTTTAAAACAAATTTTACACCAATTGTTTTTTTTTATTATGATTATTAGTACTATTTATGTATGTATTAAGTGCCTTTTTATTACTGTGAACAATTTGAGCATCCCAAATTAAATCAAAAGCAAATACAAAATTGCTTTTTATTTTTTAACTTTTGAACTAGGTTCTGGAATAAGTTGGGAACGCATAAATAGTAAATTAAACTTTTTCTTCATAGTCAATTATCTCTTTATATTAAGCATTATATTAGCAATAGGAAGAGAAAGGGACATTTCCAATGTACAGAGATGTACTTATAATGTACCATGAAATTTATTGGTTTGTTAATTGGCAAGTAGTTATACTGATATCTGAGTGAATCAAATTGCATTGGATGCAAGCAATGTTTTAAATACACTGATTTCACACTATTTGTGTTTTTGGCGAGGTTAACCTAAATTAGAAATTTTGAAGAATTTTAGATTGATCAACGGCTAACTTTTTCAAGGTTTATGATAAGCTATTATAACCAACCTAGTCAATTGACGTGCTGTTGCAAACTGTTCTAATTTCTACGTAGGTAAAGTATTTATCTGTATTATTACCAATAATGGGGGAGATCTAGGGAAGAGTGAGCCACCATGACACATGTGTCTTTTGAAATATATTGAGAAACTGGTGTTCTGTGGATTGTAGTAGTGCTTTGCTACTTTTAGTTTTATTATATAGAATTTCAGTGAAAATATCGGAAACGATCGTACTTTTTAAAGGGTAAGTTTTACCTTGATACACAATTACAATTCTTTAAGCAAATAAGCTCCTTTTTTTTAAGAATATTTAGGTCATTTCTAATTTTCCTTCTTAATAATATACTGAACTTGCGCTTTCAAAGCTTTATAAAGATTATTAAAATTTTGATGCAGAAAATTTAAAAAAAATTGTTATGTTTTACTTCATCAGAGTTCACTTTCATCAAGAAAACTCTCATATTATTTTTTCAAATAATATTTTTTACATTAACATTCTTTACAGACCTAGGCAACCAGTGAATATAAAAGCTTGTCATTGGCTGAAAACCAGTCCTGTGTCGTAATTACTCAATGACGTTTGTTATGTTGTAATTTTTGCACGTATGAAATTATGTTATATTTTCAGGGAAAACATTTTGAGGAAAAAATGTTCCCCAATCTGGATTCAAACACGAGCGTATTAGAAGTGAATACGCGTGCTACACAACTGCACTATAATTCATTTGATATAAAAATGCAGTAAAAAATTGATACTAAAAATATGACCTTGCAGGCAACAAAATTGGTTAAAATTTACACTGGTGATATTTAATTCGCGAAAATATAATAAAAATTGTAATTTTTCTGAATTTATTGTAAATCATGCATTTTGTAGGTTTTTTAAAAATTAAATACAAACAATTAAGTTCTCTTTTGGTTTCTTTTAAGAGGTTTAGTAAAATTTTCAAGTTGACATTTACCTTAATGCTTTGACGTTTTCTTGTGTGAACCTGTAACGGCAATGGGGGGCTTGGTAAAAAGGAAATTTTATTATATTTCTACGTTAGCGCGACCAGAAGTAGCTGGAGAGGGGGGTGAGTATGCTGCTAGAACTTCCTGCGGGAGGAAGAAAATCAGGGTTTTGGAGGGCGGGAGGAAGAAAATCAGGGTTTTGGACGTGAGAATCAAATGATTTCTTGTTTTCACTAAATTTTACTTTTCGTGGCCAACTTCGGGAATTAAAACAAAACGAATAAAAGCAAATTGGTTTAACATGTGGCAATATTTATTGATATCTAATACTCAAAAAACAGATTACAAAATTAAATGAATCATGAATAACAGCCTTGTTGCCGAGTTTCGAAGTATGTAATAATTAAAAATTGAATTTAAACTTACCCTTTCATATACAATTCGCAATCAGGTTTTTGTTTGGATAAAATAACGCACAATTAAGGAAGTTAAAAAAATATTAAATGAGTTTGAAAAAACGTCGCGCACGGTTTTACTTTAGGAAATGCCAAAAAATGCCCGCTTCAACCGAACTGCCATGACTTGGGCTGACGACGGCCCGAGCGAGCTCAACTGCCAGAATGTGACTCCCAATTTCCTTCCTTGAATGGAACTTCTTTCATGTTCAAGTATCCTTTTTTGGAGTTCCCACGAAATGTGGATTGAAAAATTATTGAAAATACCACTTATCGTCGATTTTTAGCAATCCAATCGCGATCTATTAGAAATTTATTTGAAATAAAATTATGACGTCGACACTCGCAACAACATTTAATGATTTAAATAAATATTCTACAAAATTCAATTAATTTATCAATTTATTTCAATATTGGGGTATGAACAAAATTATGGGATACTTTAGTTATTAGTTAAGTGGCTCTTAAAATACTTTAGTGCCTTATTAATGCAAGTGGAAATTACAGCTACGTTTTAATGAATATATTTTAATTGAACTTGGTTTAAAATCTTAAATTTGAATATAACAATAAAATAAAATTATTCCATACTTTTTGGAATTCGGCGGTTTGCTACAAACCTACCTTCGCATCGCGTCGGAAGTGCTCTTACAATTTTTTACTGCATTCATGTTTCAAATAGAGTATAGCAAGGTGATTAATATTATGTTGTGCGGATTTGCTATAGTACCTGTTGTTCACCCAAATTTGGTTTACAAATAAACTTTATGTAATATTTCAATTTAAGAAAATCCCGGTTTTGGGTTCCCAGAAAGTGTAATTCATCTGAAATTTCAAATATAATTTGAAATAGAGTGAAGGCCCACGGATAATCTGGGTTCTACTGTATGTATTATTAATTTTAGGACTGCTACATCACTCTCCTCCTAGTAACCATGTCGGTTGCGTGTAGTAGTCGTGCCAGTTGTATGAATTCAAATAAAAATTTGTTAACGCAAAATGAACTTGACTCCCATCTTATTTTTATAGCTGGATTATTCCTTTTTGCCCTTTGTCCAACCGTTTCTCTTTACTTTCTAGTAATTAGCCACATATTTAGAGTATTTTATATTTATCAAAGTCAAAACAAAACTTGAAAAGATGAATGTTGAAATCATGAGATGTAAGAGTCAAAATTCTCAAATGGTAGTTCGTCGAACGCCAAGTGTTCCTACTTACGTTGGGTGCACGGACGGACGACGTAATCGATGATATATTAATCAATATATCAAGATCATTTTCACTTTTTTCAAATATTTCGAATTTTACGATAAAAAGTATAAAAAATGTTTTTAAATTCAAGAATTATCTGTAATTTGGTGTTTTTTTAACGAAATTGAAGCTTTTTAAAAGTTCCATAAAAAATATTTTTCTTTATATCAAAAAAATTTATTTTCGACTATAATTATTTATGTTCCAGTTCAAATAATCAAAAAAAATTAGGATATTAGCTTAAAGTTTGTCTTTATACAAGATTAGTATTTTAATAAAATGAGTATTAATTTAAATGCTCAAATTTTAAAGGTCGACCTTGACTTGTTAAAAGCAATCAATTAAATTTGCATTTGGAAAAATTTTCTGGCTCTCTTGTTTATCTAAACTACATCATACTTGCTAGAGCATTGTTAAGTTTTTGAGGACATTTTTTATTATCAATTAATAAAATTTATACAAAACATTAACTTTCTTTTTAATGTTTACTTTTTCCAAAATTTTAATTATAACCAGATTAAGAATTATAAATTGTTCTTTAACACATCAAATAATTAAAAATATTTATATTTTTTATTTAAAAAAAAAATAATAATAATTAAAGACAAAAATTAAGATTTTTAAGAGTATCAAAATAATAAAGTTTTAAGGACCCACACGTCAGGGTAAAAAAAATTGTATGTCTGTAATGAACATATCAAGTTAAATAAATATTATGTATTATTCTTCTTCTATCAAATTAATGTAAAAGTCTCCTCTTGTAAGTTCGATATTCTGTATTTGAATTAACTATGTGAATGTTAGAACAATTTAAACATGAATGCAACAATTTTAAAAATTGTAAAATTTTATTTTTAAATAAAATTGAAAATAACATGTCGATTTAAAACAAGTAAAAAATAGAACAAAAAAAGTTGCACTGATAAACGTACATGAGATAAACTTACAACACAATTTACATTCGGAACAAATATTATGTATATGAAAATTATTAATTTATCGATATATGCAATTACTATTGGTGATTTGAATTGTGACAATGCCAGGCAGAAAAATCAACCGACACACAAAGCTAACAGTAACTTATAATTTAAATAAAGTTTTTATAGTCCCTCTGTAAGTAGTCAAATCACTTAAATGAATATAACCAAATAGCACATGGCAATTATTACAGCAGCATAAAATCACTTTAAACAACGATCAAAATACGTGCTACCGATGTAACCTCCACGTATTGCCTTTTGAACATTTTGTTCAAACATTCTTCGATTTGTTGTGAGCACTTCGGCAGCTTCTTTATTTAGAGGATCTTCTGGATTGGGTTCCAAAAATAAATATTGCAAGCCGTAGACGATACTGTTGATGGTTAAAACAGGCTTCCAATCTTCTCGCAAAATATTTAGACAAACGTTGCCTTGTTGATCAATGTTGGGATGATACACTAATGTTTCACATTTTACCTTAGGTGGTTCGTGCGGATAATTAGGACCAACCTTAAAACTAAAAACAAATCGTCCTGTCCGATAAAATCCTTCATCAGGGCAAATTACTAATTTGAAAGACAACAAATCGTCCGGATCGGGAAACTCAGTGTTACATGTTTTTGGGAGATTCAATTCATTTATATCTAAAAGTCAATTAGTGTTTAGAAATTACAATGTATTATGAAAATTTACCTTTAGTAATTCTAAGTTGCGCAGCAGACGCCTTTTTTTGGTTACTTGCTTTTGGCGAAGCTTCACCATCTTTTTTTTGTTGTTTTAAAGAAAATAATTTAATCATAATTGATAATTAGTCCACAACGTTTTATATAATTTAACTAAAACTGCAATACGATTAATTAATTGAACAATTACAAATTATAATAATATGTGCACATAATTATAAACTGTCAACATACATCTGTCACCTATTATAAGCCGTCAAATTTGCAACCATGGAATGTTCATTTACCAATGCAATGCGTATTATGACGCGCTATTTTACTATCACAATGAAATCAAGACCAAAATATTAATTTTAGCACACCTTGAGTAATTTTCTCTCCTTTCTTTTTATAAAACTCCAAACTTATGTGCAGATGGCGCAAGTCGTAAATTATACCTTGGATTGCTACAATTTTTATACAAGGTGTGCAACAATAATGCAAGCTAATCAAGTTCGATCATTGTGCGAACACTCTCGGGGCTCAGGGTTTGGCCACGCTTGCGAGTTACTTGAGCGTGCGAGCAATTTATGGGCAACATTGAAAATTAAAAAAAAATTTTCGATGTGCGATATTTAAATATTATAACAAATCTAAATTTATCGAAATTAATATTTCAATTTCAACAAATAATTTTTAGTCAACACGCTCGCCAGCGTGGTAAAACTGTAGTAAGGGGGAAGGGACATTAAAAAATTATTCCGCTGCTTATACCATTGTAGCAAAGGGGGAGTTGAGTAGCGTGAATATACTGCCACCAATTTCTCTAAGAGAAAGAAAATCAGGGTTTCGGAGAACGTGGGAATCAGATGATTCCTGGCTTTTACTAAACTTTACCTTTCGTAACCAACCTTGGGGATAAAAACAAAACAAATAAAAAGAAAATTGATCGAACATACCTACAATAATATTTATTGATGGCTTCTTCTTAGTCAGACTTTTTCTCCCATTTTTGGGTATTAGCATCTTCTTCCAAGAGAAAGGTTTAAACATTAAGATTCCACGGCTGCTTAGTCCAGGTTGGGGAATGTCCTGTAACCCTTTTTATTGTTGATGCTGGCAGTCATCAATTCAGGGGGACCGTCGGATTTACGTGCCCTCCGAAGCACGGGAGACGGTTATAGATAGAAAGAGAGTCAGAAAGAAAACGTTTCTTTCTAGACTCCTCCCGGGATCAAACCGGATGCTTTTGCATCAGTCTGATTGCTCTGACTACTCGGTCAAGACCGTCTCCTCCTTCTTATTGATGGCATTTAGTTTAAAAAAGTTTACAAAATGAAACTTAAAACGGCGGCACAAAATTAAATGTAACTAACGGTTTCGTTGTTAACGAGTCTCGGAACACTGATTAAAAATTTGATATTTACTTACTCTTCAAAACTATTCGTAGTCAGGACTCTTTCGTTTAGATGAAATAACTCACAATGAGGTAAATTGAAAATCAATTAAATTTAATGGAAATAAAAAAGCGTCGCGGGCGATTTCGCTTTGTGAAAAGATCTTCGATCGAACTGCCTGACTTGGGCTGACGGGCACCGAACTTCTCGACTAAACTTTCAGAACCATGAAGTTAGAAGGTACAACTACCTTCTAAGTCCATGCTCTGAACAGAACTGTCACATCTGTTTCCTTTTCTCCTATATTTATGCACCCGTATTGTGCATAAAATCTCCGATGAAATGTGGGAAATACTGTGTCGTAACCTGATTACGTAATTGTTTTTAAGGGCGCTTGAAATCTTTAAGGCAAGTGGATTGAAAATGGCACTTACCGTAAATTTTTAGCAATTAAATCGTGATCTCATAAGCGATCTAATAAAAAATTATTTGAAAAAAGGTCGTTACAGCGACATCTACACTTGTAACAACATTTAATAATTTAAATAAATATTCGACCAAATTCAATTAATTTATAAATTTATTATATTGTTGTATGATTCAAATTACGAAATACTTCGGTTATTAACTTAAGTGGCTCTTTAGGTTTTTTTAAAGTATTTTTCGCCGCGATGTTACTGCAAGTGGAAATTATAACTGCGTTTTAATAAACTTACTTTAATTGAATTTGGTTTAAAATCTTAATAGATAGCAGCGCCAAAATTTGAATTTGGAGAAATTAGAAAAATTAATTAAAAAATTTTAAAATAATTTTGGAAAGTTTTAGAAATGCAAAAAAAGACAAATACATAGTCAATCTGAATTATAAATTGAAAAGAAGCCTATCACCTCAACTATATTTTCTTTTCAATTAAAATCTTAAATTTGAATATAACAATGAAAAAAATTCCATACTGTTTGGAATTCGGTGGTTTGCTACAAAACCATTGGCTTTCGTATCATGGTTTCGAAGTGCCCTAAGAATCTACTCAAGATGATCTTAGAGTGTTTTCGATATAAATTTGTAAGAAATTATTTATAATTTTTCTCGAATATTCAAGTGAGATTGTAACAGGGAGATGCAGTAAATGTGAAACGTTTTATTTTTTTATGCCAACAATAGCAACAAAGGGGAGTTTGATAGCTGCCTTAATATTAGGGAAGGCCATCTTCAAGTAAGAAAAATATAATATTGATAGCGAAGGTGAGAATCAAAAAATTCTTCTACACTTGGTCTCACTTTTTAATTTAAACTTTGAGAAATAAAAGAGACGCTATAAAATTTATGATATCATAACTATTTGTTATTTTTTATACAATACGATAAAATTCAATTTTATTGACGAGCATCATTCCCCAAGCCATCCCAATTGGAGGATGAACTTCAGGATTCTGGCGGACGGGGAGCTGCTGAAGTCTCTCAATACGGGTTTTCTTGAAATATGATCAGTTTTCTTGAACTATTTTGGATCACCATTGACTACCAGAAGATTCGTGATTCTTTCAGAAAAATGCCAGTTGGGTTAACAATTATTTATTTAATCAACAATTACATGAACGTACGGCATAGTTACTGTTCGTGAATAAACTAAGAATTATTAAACGTCTAATGACAGCAGTAACCATTGCTGAAAGCTTACGAATACTATTTCGTTTTATTGTTTATTTAACCTTTTAATTATAAAAATTTTAATCTAATAAACTAACAACTTGTAACTAATTGCATTTGCAAAATATGTCGATTTATTGATATCAACAAAATGAACGTGATCGGCGTTCTCAGGGTTGATAACTTTTAAACATCCGTTTTAATAGCATGAATGCGTACTTTGTCTCATCAGCAAATACTTTGGTTGAAGTTCAATGTAAATTTTGTAATTAAGTACTTCCCCCCCGCTTCACCGAATGAGTTATCGCCAAACAGAATAATTTTTCAATAAAATTTTTTGTTTCACACTTGCCCACCAAATTTAAGCACGAAAAAAATTATTATTGAATTATTGGCTCAATTTAATTTTTTTAAACTTGTCAAGCTAATATTTTATAAAATGTTAAAGGAGAGATAATATAGTAAATTATTCTAAAACCACTTGGCCGATTGCATAAACCAGTAAATCTACATCAATTTATTGATTTGAATGGAAAATTTGTTAAAAGACCTAACTAGAGAAGCTGCCCCATTAGAAGACAAAAATAAAACCTAGTGATTTTCTAAAAAATTTTATTTCCCATATTCTATAAAATCAAACTTTTCATATTTTATAAAAAATATTTTAATGGGGGGTAAAACTCATTGCTTTCCTTCTAGTAAATGTAAATAATCTTCTTAATTACATATAACTAGGCAGAGATAAATTTCAATTAAACTTACAGGTTGTTTAATTTTAATATTAAAATCTGATTCGAGTTGTTTAATGCAATAATTATTAAACATACATCAAAAACATTAACAAAATCAACACATCAGAAACTGTCATATAGAAATTTGGATCAATCGGAAGGAGAAATATTCTGTGCTGCTGCTATCAATGTGTCATGGATTTCTTTAGTGAATGAAATTTGAGCATTAACAGTACTTAAATACTGTGGATATGTTAACGTGTTATCCGGCATTCCAAGATTTTCATTACGTGTTGGTGCAACAGGTAAATGTAAATATTTATTACTGCTTTCACTTTGGCTTAAACATTTTATAGATGTTTTCTGAAAAAATTGAGAGGTAATTTACAAAATATATTTTCAAAATTACAAGTCTTACTAAATGTAATTCAACTTGATCGCATATCGAATAAAATTCTTCAAGAGATTTATCAAATCGTGGTATTTGATCATCAACACCTTTTCTAGAAATTGACAATTATTTATTGACATTTAATGACAATTATTTGAACAGTCAAAATTAGTCTTTGATTAGTATTGATATTTCTTATTATTTGTAAGCAATAACACCAAGAATCGCAATAATCAATCAATTGTGAAATGTGCTACTTACAAAGATCCGACATCAACTTGACAATTTTGGTTTAAAGTTTGTGCTGCCGTTTTGATTGTATTCTAAAAATGAAAATTTCTGGATAAAGATCAATTTCATAAAATCTGTAGTACTTACAGAAAGAGATTCTCGTAGTGGAGCTATTAATGTTTTAATTTTTGAGATGTTATCCAATGCATGTACCGATTGTTGTTGCTGCTGTTGTTGTTGTTGTTGAGGATTTTGTTGTGCCGCTATTCCTCCTAAACCACCTACCACGTTCATGGTTTTGATATAATTAAAATAATGAGGTTTAGCAATAAACAAACGAATGTTTTCAAAAAAGCGAATGTTACAATTCACAAGTTTGTTGAGTTGGTGAACCTGTTTACTAATAACACTAAATAATTATACAGGGTGCATATTAAAATTGCAACACTGTAAAGATGATTTATATGTATACTATTTGATATTATTATTAAATTACAGAGTGACAATAAAGTGGATAAGTGACACTGATTTTACATAATAATAAATTCAAGATTTGGTAATCATAAATGATCTTTTCTTTATTAATTTTTTCAGATACGGACGTTGCGCCCGTCGCTTCGTAAAAGAATTCAAGTTTTGTTTTTGACTTCATTAGTAAAACTCTTTCTCCGACATTCACGGTGTCTTTGAGGTTAACTGTTTAGGTGACAGAGTTGAGGCTTGGCGAGTGTTGTGTGTACGGAGTGAGACTTTCCCGCCTCAGCAAATTTGCAGAAATGTTGGAAAACGTTTCCCAAACATGGCAAATATTTTTAAGATTATTTTAGACAATAGTTCAGCTTTTAATCATGGAAAAATTGTTGACCATTTCAGAATATAAGCGTGGCTTCAAACTTTTCCTTTACTCAACCTTGGTACTCTTTTTGGATAAAAATGTTCTTAGAATTTGTATGATGAGAATAGGTGCCAAGGTTTGTTAGATATTAACTTGCGTTGTGGCACAACACTGTTAAACCACTAAAAATCCGTACCTTTTTGTAGGAGTTCTTCTACCAGTTAATTATTTTATTATCGTGGGATATCGCAAACGGGCCGATTGTAATTCAATTTGTACGTTGTATTCGTGCAATCAATTTGTAATTTATTTTCAATTACCATAAGAAATGGCGAATACCGGGAAATTGATATTTGTACCCGTTTAATTTGATGGACATTTTAATTAGTAATTGATTGGAAATTTATAGATTCATTTTGGATATACTTTTATAGATCCGTTTTAAACATAATTTTGATACTTGGTGGTTTTTCATGCGAGTAGTTAGATGATTATTTTTATTCCACAAGTTTGTTTTGGCCCCATATGATATGGCGTGATTGATCGCGGGATGTCCGATAATAGAGATCGATAATACGTGGAGAAATGGTTTGCATCGTGATTTTTGAAGGTCGTCATGATCAGCGGTGGCTGAGGTTAGCCGTCGTATTTGTGAATAAATTCAGAGTATTCTCGTCAACCTGGTTTGACGGATTTTATATAATCCTGACATAGTCACGACGAAAAGGGGCTGCCAGTCCACTCGTTGAATGGGGATGGACTGATTGTGGAATGCTGCCGTTTTCAATGGGATGGGTTTGGTAGAACTCTGTTCCGATTTCTTTGTTTTGTTAATTTTACACTTCGGTGAAGACGAGGATCGTTAACATTGAACCAGAAATGTACCGAAGTTGGAAGAATCTTGATGACGAAGAATGTTTTTAACGAGATGAGAGCGGTTTGCCATGCAGAGCTGGACGAATTTTGAAAATTTAAAATTGTGCAATGCTTTTATTTTATCGATGAAATTCTGTAGGCATTCTGCTCATTATTTTAGTGTCGACTAAATGGTTATTGTCGACGAGCATTTTATTGTTGCAGAGTAGCCTACTTTGGTTATTTGTTTTTTCTTCTCAGGGAAACCAAACTGCAGTTTGTGTTTTATATTGTTTCATATGGTTTCATATTCTGGTATTTATACACACGCCTACCGTTTGTTATTTTAGGAGAATAAATTAAAACTGTTGGATTTTTGTTTTATTACTTCTCAGCCCTCTAGGATTTACCTGAAACGCCTCACTCCCTCGCATACCGTTCGAGTCTAGGCCTTGCAAGAGTAAGAGATCAAACGTATTTTTTTAAACAAGAGGACCCACCTCTTGGTTAACGATATTTTTGTGGACGACCAAGTGGCTAGGACAAGGGGACAAATTGTTACACTTTGAGCCCATTTGTGCCATGCTGTGACTGCCGACGCAGGGCATATAATTGTAAATAGTCTTTTCTGTGGAACATATTATCACGTGACGATGGGAAGCGTCCGGAAGGTATGACCCAGTTTGATCCTAGTTCTATGTTGTGGTGGGAAGGCACTCGTGTGGGATACTTTTCTTTGTGGGACACAGGCTCCGACTCATCTAGCAACCTCATCTCGTTCGGCTAGAGCAACAGCACTAACTGCACAAAATTTAAAAGTAAAAAAAATACGCTGCAGCCAATATTTTGTGTTAAAATTTAAATAAAATATTTTTGTTAGCAAAAATTTAATGTCTTATAGTGAAATAAGTTACTGTCCAGATATCATTTCGAGTCACTCTTAAAACTCAGTTGTCAAGTTGAATTGTAATAGTCCAAAATCTGATAGTATTAAATAAATGAAATGTGAAAATTGTTCAACAATCTCTCCGATATTATATTTCAGGTGGTAATTTCATCTTCAACAGAAACTTTTAAACTGACAAAATCAACAATCTTACCGTGAGGTAGTAAATACCAATTGAAAAAACATTATTTCATAAAGTTTTATTAATGCAACGTAAATAAATATTGGCGCAGTAGGTATTTTTAAAAGTAAACTAAAATATCGAATTTATCCCGCAACAGAATCAACCACCATTTTTCTTATTGGATATCCATAGGTTTTGATTGAATATTTTGAATTTCACTCTCATAATCAATGTTTTGGTTTTTTTTTTTTAGTACTCAAAACAGAATATTTGTTTATTATGGAATAATTACATAATTTATATTCCATTATTTTGTAATTAATATACCATTTGAAAAATAAAATTTAACAAAACTGCCGATAATATGGACATCTCTAGGATGTGGTGGGAAAATGAACTAAGAAAATTCACACTGATTCACACTATTGAATTTCTTGCGATTTTATTTATTTCAGTAATTTGAATAAGTTTTAAAATAAAAATAATAAAATAATGACTTATTTGCACAGTTAGGAAAATAAAAAAAAAGCCCAATACACTTATTTCAAATGTGATTTGAGTATCATGTGATCGACTCACATGCTCAAAGAAATTACCAGCCATATTGACTCGTGAGAAGTCACGTTACTCGCCCGTCAATTTGTTGGTTTGCTGTAGCTACTGGTAGGCGTTGTCACTGGAATTAAATATATAATATTTTAGGACTTCTTTAAGAACTAATAAAAGACTTGCAATCATGGCTTTAAGCGACGCAGATGTGCAAAAACAGGTAAGTGTTGTATTTGTTTAGTATTGAAAGTAAAAGTTCAATATTTTTCCATTTAATAAAATTTGGACTTTTCGCAGTTATAATTTTACTTAATTTTTAATTCTAATTGTTTTTCCTAATTCGTTAGATTAAGCATATGATGGCTTTCATCGAACAAGAAGCCATCGAAAAAGCCGACGAAATTGATGCCAAAGCCGAGGAGGAATTTAATATCGAGAAAGGCCGTCTTGTCCAACAACAACGTTTAAAGATTATGGAGTATTACGAAAAGAAAGAAAAGCAAGTGGAGCTGCAAAAGAAGATGTAAGTTTTCAAATTGAAGAAATTGACAAGTTTACGTAGAATTATATGTGTAAAAAAGTTTCGACTCTTGAGCTACGCCTTTTGTTTGCTTTACGTGACAATTTCGAGTGCAGTATGAGTAAATATTTTAATTGGCTCAATTTCTTAATTTTTTTGAAAATTTGTGTTGTGTGCCAACTGTGAGTACCTATGATATTTGCTCCGAACATTTTATTGTAATTTCTTCGATAGTATTTTTAACTTCAATTTATAATATGAGAATTTGGTAGATATATACATAATTTATTTTGTTATGCTTTTTGGAAGTATTTGCCAAGTAGATTGTAAAAAATTAACTTACATGATCTTATCACTTTATCAGTACTAGGTAGCTAAATATTTTTTCCATGCTTTGTTAAAATATTTGAATTCTTATATATTTTAACCATCACCAAGATAATGTAATTATATACATGGACTACCCATTCGTACTTCATTTAAAGTAATTTGTTTACACTATTTTGGTAATGGCTAAATACACATTTGTATTTAGAATTTGAATTACAATGGTATTTTCATTATGTTTTGTTTATAGTCAATCGTCGAACATGCTTAATCAAGCTCGATTGAAAGTTCTTAAAGTGCGTGAAGACCATGTACGCAATGTTTTAGAAGATGCACGTAAACGTCTAGGTGAAGTAACTAAGAATACTGTCAAGTATAGTGATATTTTAAAAACCCTAATTTTGCAAGGGCTTTATCAGGTAACGTTAAAAGTGTGTAGGATTATATAATTAATTACATATTTAATTGTTACAGTTGTTTGAAACTAACGTTGTTATAAGAACTCGAGCTCAAGACCAAGCTTTAGTAGAATCACTGTTGCCTGATGTTGCAGAAACATATAAAGCAGCTGTGAAGAAAGAGGTGAATTTAAAAGTTGATAAGGACATTGTATTAGCAGCTGATACAACTGGAGGTATTGAGTTGCTTGCTCGTCAAGGCAAAATTAAAATTAATAATACATTGGAGGATCGCTTGGAACTTATTTCTGCACAATTAGTACCTCAAATTCGTACTGCATTATTTGGTCGTAATATAAGTCGTAAATTTACTGATTAATGTGCATTGTCAGTATTTATTATGTTAAATTGGTAGATTCAACTCGTAGAACCAAAACAATATTTTATTGTTGTGGTTCCAATTTTGAACTACACATAGTGTTATGAATAATTGTATGTATTCTTCTTGATAGTTGTGTAATTAGCATTCCATTTATCAAGCTTTTAGGAAAACAATGGTTATATGGTCAAAAATTATTTTATGTAAATAAATTGTTGATTTCTTATTTGATTAAAAACATGAAAGTATAGCTTCAGCTGATGTATATTTAATTGTAAATAAAATTATAAAATTATTACAGCTCATTTTATTTTTGAAATGGGGCATCTCATGCCACATCAATTGTCTTACGTATTTTGTATTTGACTGATTTTTGTGTATCTTTTAGTATTTTTTTACAGAAAATTACCTTATTTTTTTACACTTGATTGCAAACAATTTCTAGGATATTTATTTCTATCACTCGTAACTTACTATTGCAATAGCTTACTGGCTTGAATCGTTCTTGAAATGAACCCAATCATCCAACGTCCTTAAATTGGAACAAAATTTAAGAATGTTGTACGTAACTGCTTTTTTGAATTTAAGAACGTTGTCATGATTGGGTTGATTTCAAGAACGGTAATAAGTATTAATGAATTTCTTTGCGAGTATAATACTGATTTCATTCCTAAATAAAATAAAATCATTTCAAAATAAGATCTAAACAAGAAAATTGGTTTAAAGGATTTCTAAAAACTGAAAATACCAAAAACTATGTATTATAATTCACAAAAATCAATTTCTTTAATTGAAACAAACTAGAAAGTCTAAAGAATTTGTTGTGTTAATGAACAGGGAAAGATCCAACGATGACGTATGATTTTTTTCAGTAGGCATTTAGATTGCAGACCGAAAACAATCCTAACGATATTACTAAAAAATGATGAAAAATAATTTTTACTTCAGATTAATTAATAATGTAATGTAGGATGCGATGTGAGTAGATACTTTGGCTTCTGGTCATTTGGATATTTTATGTAAAATAGCCTGTTAGGCAGCTAGAAAAGCTGAAACTCTAAAGCCTAGTAAATATCAGATCTGTGAAAGAGACCCTTGGAGTAACGATACGAAGGAATTGGTCGTCTAGTTATTGATGTATTAGGTGTTCGACACGCCAAAAGCTTTTTAAATCAGAGAATCGGTTTGTGTATTCAACGAGGTAATTTCGCTCCAGTGGTTAGGGTCGATGCCTACATAAGCTGTTATTGTCAAATTTTTTTCATCTCTCAGGATAAGTTATGTTATACAGGTAACCACTGCATAACATGGTAGTAAGGTTCCTAAAAAACGCCGTGTTGTGCAAATTCGTGTTATACTAAAACTAATTTAATTTTACAACTAAAAGAAATTTTTATTTATTAAAGCAATGATTAATAAAAAGTTATACATATTACATCCTAATGTCTTCTTCGTCACTACTAATTATCACGCGAGTGCGTTTTCTTTTTGGCGAAATATTCTCATCTTCTGCTCTTTGTTCAGTAGCATTTTTAATTTCATTTTCTATTTTTGCAAAAAATCTGTTATTTTTGGTTGTTTGCATTTGGTTGAGAGATCTTTACAAATTTCGTTGTATAGGGTCAAGCATTTGTAAAGTTCTCTTTTGAATTTTGTGTTTCAGTGAAACCGTGTTGTAAAATGCCGTGCTAGATCAGGATTTCTCCTAATTCTTGAACCGTGTTATAGCGAAACTGTGTTATAGGGATATGACGTGTTATATAGGGGTTACCTGTAATTATTAATTTCTGTTAGTGTTATTAATGTTATTATTATCTTTGAATAAGTGTGTTACCTTTAAAAAAAATTAAAATAGTAAAAGAGGATACCTATGTTTGTAAAATGTTCGTCCGAGTTTCATACAACCCTTGATGGTAGGCCACTTAATAGTTATTTTTAATTTCTAATTTTACCTATTGATTTTTTAGTGTTAATGGTTATATATGCTTTATAAAAACACGAAATTATCTATAAAGTAGATTATAAACTTTTATTGTCTAAAATCAATGGATATTCCGAGTTATGGATTAAAGTAAATAACGAAATGTTAAAAAATAATTTTGTGTTTTTTCTTTATCTTGCATTTTCTCTGTCTAAAGTCAAATTTTTAAGTGGAATTACAGATTTATTTATAAAAAACTAATCGAGGTATATATAAGATGTAAAAATGTACTAATATTTTTAAATTTTATGGAAAACCAAGTCATTTCGATATCTTGACACTTTTAGAAACAAGGAAAAAAGTGGCTTGCAATCTTCACAAAGCACACGCAATGCACTATAATTATTGTAGTTCCCAAAAAATTTTTTATATTTGTAGTATGATTAATATTAAAGAATACTTTGTAAATTCATCCTAAACTTCGTAAACTTGTTGATTTTAATTACTTATTTGACAATTAAGAAATGCGCGTGTTTAAGATTTTACAATGCCAGATAAAAGTGAAAAACAAAACTATTAGATTTTACGAAGCTCACGAAGTTTACGATCAATTTATGAAGTGACATGAATACCCCTAATATCTTATGGAATCCTTTTGTTTAAAATGTCATATTATATTATAGAGAATACATTGGTGTGCTTCTATAGGAACTAGGAAAAATAGCTTTCCTGGTCATACTTGTAACATCCAATAGTAACCTATTTTTTGAAAGCAATATAATTAAATTCAAATTCCTAACTTTCAATTTCAAGCCACTTCAAGACCACGACATTAAAAAATTCAAAAATTTTTGTTGTCAATAGTGTAGTTTTGAACTTTTATTAATATAAACCGTCGAGCTTTAAACACTAGAACACAAAAATTATTAGAATAATGATTTCTAAATTATGAGTCATAGGTAATTTGAATGTCTCAAATTTATTGATATGTAGGTATTGATTATTAATAAAGTGTTCCATTTTATAAACCTATTGGAAAATAATAATTATTATTGTGCAATATTATATTATACAGTATACATATTAATATAATTAGTAATAATATAGTATAATATTCGACTATTTGTAAGAAGTACATTTGATTTTCATTGTTCGCTCGCTATTTTCATAAAAAAATTCAAAAAATTTCCTCCTGATATATCTTGATAATAATAAAAGAAAAAAACCTTAAATTTTATTACAACAGTCTAGAATTGGGCTAGTATAGATCAAGTGGTATTTGGTATTCCCGATTTGAAGTATTCGACAATTTTTCTAAATTTGACAGTAAGTACACTCACATCGTTTTGGTTCTAGTAATTAAATTTAATGTATACTTAACAAAATTTTTGAAAAAAATGTGTTTGCAATGTTGGCGTCATCCTCCATTTATGTTTACTCTTTGGTATATGACTTTTTTTATGGCATATTTGATTACTCTTATTGATGAAGAAGGTGGTGGTGGTGATTAAATTTTCATTTAATTTATGAGTTGACTATGCAACAATATAAAGCAGACGACAAAAGAATATTATATTCAAAAGAATAAAGTAATGGTAAGTGCATACTAAAATAAGTTTATAATTTATTGGAAATTAATTTATTCCTGCATTCGCTTAACTTGGAACACATCTATTAGGTCTGGGGAAAGGTTCGTAGCGTCTCCTTAGTAAAATTTAACTGAATTTCTTTTTATAGTATGAATTTATTTAAACCGAATATGCTCTATTATTATCGATAATGTTTTGCTATTTTTCGGGTAGAGCGATGATGCCATCGGTGAAGAACTTGTATGGTTTCTGGTTAAAAAACTGAATCAAGTGGTTTCATAGGCTTCTTTTGAAACCAGCTTAATTCCATTGAAGGAGTTCTGCAGATATCGGAACAAGCGATAATCAGAGGGTGCTATGTAGGGACTATACGGTGGATGCATCAAAACTTCTCAACCAAGCTCTCACAATTTTTTGATGGGGCATCAAAAAAGTGTGTGGTCGGGCGTTGTCATGAGGGAAGACAACACCTTTTCTATTATTCAATTCGGGCCCTTTTCTTTCAATTGCCTGGCGTAATCTCTCTAGTTGTCCACAGTAGAGTTAAGGATCAATCGCCTAACCAAGTGAAAGTAGCTCACAGTGAACGATTCCCTTCCAGTCCTACCACACACACTGCATCACCTTGTTTGACGTCAATCCTGGCTTCGCGAACGCTTGTGACGGCTCATCATTCCTTGTCCACTATCTTTGACGCTTCCGATTATTGTACGTGACCCATTTTTCATCACCTGTTATGACACGTTTCAGAAATGAATCGATTTCATTGCGTTTTAGCAGCACATCGCAGATGTTTATTCGGTTTATCATGAGGAACCCATACATCGAGCTTCTTTTTGTAGCCAGCTTTGTGTAATTGCTTCAAAACAGTTTTGTGATTAATGCCTAGCTCTATACTAATATCGATGCTGCTAATATGCTTATCGTGCTGGACTTTTTTCAATAATTTTATTAGATTTTTCCAGTGATTGGACGACTAGAGCGTGACTCATCTTTCACATCAAAATTACTAGAACAAAAGCAAATGAACCATTTCTGCGCAGTAGATTTTGATAAAGTATCTACACCGTATACAGCACAAATTTTTTCACAAGTCTGGGCAGCGTTCTTCTCTTTGTCGTAATAATATTGCAAAATATAGCCCAATTTTTTATTACTTTTCTCAATTTTCAAACTCCAACAACTTTCTAACTACTACACCAATCTCGATTTGTGTACACTCAAACTAACGCTCGAAGTATCACCTGTCTAACGAACGGTGATTCGTGTTGCTGCGATATGTGTTTCCTGAGTTATTTGCAATCGATGCCATCTATCGGGAAAATCGCCAGAAACTTTTTCCCAGACCTACTATTATTATATTATTTTATAATATCTATAATATTATACAGGTAGAGCGAAAAATATGAAATAACAATTTGCTAAATTATTTAAAAATAATTATTTAAATAATTCTATAATAATATTATTGCTGCGTTGTATTGAAAATTGTGTAATGGTACTAGAGTTTTCGTTAAATTGGTAATTGTTGAAAATCTGTATTTCGTTTAGTAAAAATTTTATCATTTTGTTTTATCAATTATGTTGTAAATACGAAAATGACTAAAAGCATTCAGAAACAGAGAATACATACTATAACTAATTTTTCTAACTTTCGAATAATTTGAGGATTTAATTATTAAACTTTTGCAAAACGTGTGTCGTTTGACAATTATTGGCATGGGATAAGGCGTCAGTAACACATATATCTGAGTTTATTGTGGCGTTTCAAGCTAATGCAGTTTCATGAGATTTTTCCTCTCATTCTGTCTAAACTTTCTTGACTGTCAAACTCACTATTTATGTTGTTTTCTTTTGTTTATCGTATGTCTTCTCTATTGCACTTTATTCCGTGCTGTGCGTTATATGATTTACTTCTGAAATAGGTGAATTATTATTTCAGAAAAGTTTATGTCCCCATACAAGTCATACGAGTGCACGGAAAATCTTTTGATTTTTATTTTATTATAATCTCATCTTATTGTATATCTCATTATTTCCTAATATAATATAATTTAAAATAAATTGCTGTGTTATTGTTTTGACGATCTCTTGATATGCTTAGATTATTTACATAATTTTCCGCATAAATAAAGAATCGAAAGAGAAAAACGTATTATAAAATTTAAAATTAATGGTTTATGTTCAGAAATGTTATTATAAAAATGATATTTTGAAAAAAGTCAAATTTTTTAAATATGTTCATATATTTTTCGAGTGTTAAAATTAACAAATTAACGATGCAAAAGATATTTCTCGTTGCAAGTTCACATCACTTTAATAAAAATTTTCATGTTCCTAGCCCAAGAGAAGGCAAAAATAATATGTTAAATAATATGTTAATATGTTTTTGGAGAAACTCGAGCCCTAGAGCTTCCAAGGCTATAATTGTCTTGTAAGGAGATGGATAGAATATAATATTCTTACTTCACTTGGGTTCAAATCGAGTACCGAGAACTTTGACATTACCAGTCACATACTAACTGCTAATCTGTTTCTCTCGTGTTCCAAATAAATACCTACACAATTATTATACACAAAATACATACACATGCTATGCAGTAATGCTGGGTTCAGCGATACATGCACAAACTTCATTTAATTTTTTGGCTTTCGTTCTTCAGTTACATGTCCTTTGGTATGGAGGCGAGGTAGTTGAACTGTGAACTTAACGGTCGTTCAACATTGAATATTAGCTATTATCAATTATTTGTACCGCAGTTTGATTTCTATGTTAAAATGTAGGTTTTATTATGATTTTCTCACTCTGTACATTGTACATTGTACAGAGTGAGCAAATCTCGATTGTTATTATGAAAACTCGATAACTATAAGAGATGGAAAAACAAATGGCTAGTTATATTATGCATTTTGTTAGATCATATTATTATAAAATTTTATTAAAATTGTAAATAACGTATATTTCTTTAAATAGGTACATGAATAATGCATTCCGTTTTAGTTACTATACAGCGTGATCAACTAGAACTCGGGCAAACGTTTAAAAAAAACTTATTTAAACGCAAAAATTCAAAAATTTAAAAATGAATAACAATAATTAACAACAACCTTATGTACATCATAAATTATAAAATTTTAAAGTGGCTTTCTTCTGCGTGGATACAGAGCTTTAAATGTCGAATGAAATTTTCGACTGTTTTTCGTACCTCTTCTAGGGATATTTTGTTTCATTCCTGACTCAAAGATTGCTTTAGTGATTCCAAACTTTTGTGGGGTCTTGCACAGGCTATGGCATCTAAAATTGACCATATGACATAATCCATTAAGTTAAGATTTAGTAAGTATGGAGGCCATTCAGCGGAACTGATAAAATCAGGAAAATTGATTCGGCATCACTCTTGCGTAGTTTTCGCCTTGTGGGCAGGTGCAGAGTCTTGTTGAAAGGTTCAATGTTGGTCACCAAAGTGCTGTTGGGCCTACGGAAGAACTACAGTCTTTAAAATATCCCGGTGGTAGATTTCCTTGTTAATTTTTACTCTTTCCACAAAAACTAAAGATGTTTTACCGGTAGCACAAATACCGCTCCAAACCATGACAGACTTGAGGTATTGGCGATCAACAACAATGGCAGAAGGTCCGGGTGCTTTTTATGACCAATACCTATCATTTTGACGATTGTAAAATTGTTCAATAGTAAAAATTTTTTCATCAGTAAAAACGAAATTTTTACATTTTTGAGCAGCGGTGCGATATGGAAGAGCACGGCATCGTTAAAGTCGTACTCGCTTGTTTTCATCAGTTAGCATTTAGGCTTTTCGCAGCTTATAAGACTTCTTTTTAAGTTCATTTTTAGCTATTCGTCGAGCCGACTCTCGCGTGATTTCGGTTTCACGAGCCACTTTTCGCATTGATAGTCTCGGATTTCTTTGAATCTGGAATTTGATGATATTGCGATTCCGGCGAGTGTTAGCAGAACATTTTTTTCCTCTTCGGAGTCGGTCTTCCATATTACCACGTTCTTTGAATCGTTTGTAATTATTTAAAAAATAACTTTCAATACAAAAATCACAGCAATAATATTAGAGTTACTAGGTATACTAGAGTTTTAGTTAAATTGGTAATTGTTGAAAATCTGTATTTTGTTTTGAAAAACTTAATTATTTTGTTTTATTTTATCAATGATGTTGTAAATACGAAAAATGACTGAAAAGTATTCAGAAACAGAGAATAACTAATTTTTCTAAACTTTTGAGTAATTTGAGGATTTAATTATTTAACTTTTGCAAAACGTGTGTCGTTTGACAATTATTGGCATGGGATAAGGCGTCAGTAACACAGATCTGAGTTTATTGTGGCGTTTCAAGCTAGATGCAATTTTATAAGATTTTTTCCTCTCATTCTGTCTAAACTTTCTTGACTGTCAAACTCACTGTTTATGTTGTTGTTCTCTGTTGATCGTATGCCTCTCTCTATTGCACTTTATTCCGTGCTGTGCGTTATATGATTTACTTCTGAAATAGGTGAATTATTATTTCAGAAAAATTTATGTCTCCACACAAGTCATACGAGCGCACGGAAAATCTTTTGATTTTTTATTTTATTATAATCTCATCTTATTGTATATCTCATTATTTCCTAATATAATATAATTTAAAATAAATTGCTGTGTTATTGTTTTGACGATCTCTTGATATGCTTAGATTATTTACATAATTTTCCGCATAAATAAAGAATCGAAAGAGAAAAACGTATTATAAAATTTAAAATTAATGGTTTATGTTCAGAAATGTTATTATAAAAATGATATTTTGAAAAAAGTTAAAGTTTTTTAATATGTTCATATATTTTTCGAGTGTTAAAATTAACAAATTAACGATGCAAAAGATATTTCTCGTTGCAAGTTCACATCACTTTAATAAAAATTTTCATGTTCCTAGCCCAAGAGAAGGCAAAAATAATATGTTAAAGCATTTTTTTAACAAATTACTGATAGAAAATTGATTTTGTAGGAAATCAACAGAAGCAAACAATTTTGATCTCCAAAATGAAACGTTTGATTAAAAAAAATTAAAAAACGGATCAAGTGTATAATTAAGTAACTTTATTTTTGAGGAAACTCGAGCCCTAGAGCTTCCAAGGCTATAATTGTCTTGTAAGGAGATGGATAGAATATAATATTCTTACTTCACTTGGGTTCAAATCGAGTACCGAGAACTTTGACATTACCAGTCACATACTAACTGCTAATCTGTTTCTCTCGTGTTCCAAATAAATACCTACACAATTATTATACACAAAATACATACACATGCTATGCAGTAATGCTGGGTTCAGCGATACATGCACAAACTTCATTTAATTTTTTGGCTTTCGTTCTTCAGTTACATGTATGGAGACGAGGTAGTTGAACTGTGAACTTAACGGTCGTTCAACATTGAATATTAGCTATTATCAATTATTTGTACCGCAGTTTGATTTCTATGTTAAAATGTAGGTCTTTTATGATTTTCTCACTCTGTACATTGTCTAGTAGTCAATAGATTCTTAAAATTAACTCATCGCGATTACAGAAAAGAATTTTAAAACAGTGAAAGATACCTTAAACAAGAACGGATATTCAGAGTCATTAGTAAATAAAATTATAAAAATTGTATAAACAAACTATACAATGGAAGTACATGTTCCAACTACTAGTTGGAACTTCGGTCCAACGACTACTTACACAGTTATGCCATACGTTTGAGGACTAGGCGAAAAACTAAAAATGTTTTAAAACATTACAAGATCAATATCACGTTTAAATCAAGAAATAATATTGGACAACTATATGCCAAATTAAAAGACCTTACAGCGCAAGAAAAGAAGTCAGATTTGGTATACAAAGTGGAATGCCAAGATGTAATCATGTAAATATTGGCCAAATTAACCAATGCCGTTATAAAAGAATAAGTAGGCATTTTTAAGTATCAGATGTAATAAACCAGAAACCACTGCGATTGCTAAACATATCTTAATCGATGGACATAATGCTGCCTTTACAAATGCTAAACAAATCAATTCAATCACCAATTATAAAGATCAACTCCTTCACAAAATGATATGTATCGAGAGAAAAGAACGCAATGAACAGAAAAACTGACATCGAAGTTTTAAGTAATATCTACAGTCATCTAATCATCTAAGCTATAAATAACGTATTGAGTTAAGTTTTCATATTTAATAAATTTTAAGTAGGTTGTTGCTTAACTCGCGATTATCAAGAATATTTTTCAAACTTCATGCATCAAGAAATCGTATCGAATGACAATACGTTATATTCTGTTTCTACGAATTTACACTATTGTTATTAAATGTCTGATAACAGCAGTAACCATTGCTGAAAGCTTACGAATAAAATCGTTTTATTGTTTATTTAACCTATTAATTTTAAAATTTCAATTAAATCGTAATAAATTTTACGGTTGACACTTCTGTATTAGCCAAATTGCTTATAAATAAAGTTTTTGTACACTATATACATACATTATACACAGATACAATAGTGCTTTGTTTTTTCCGTCACCGGCAGAAAAAAGTAACATTTACCAAGTAAATAGAATTTTAATTAATGCACTTTGTAGCAATTTACCAAACGTGAAATTGCTACTTTTGAAACTTGATGTATGTATATTCAGTCTGGATTTGTTTCCCGGGAAAATAAGCAGAAAACCCCAATTGCATTTTCCTTCGCTGCTACCGTTGCTTGTAGATATACATGTATGTATGTACGTTCATATGTACATTGCTGGCATATTTATTGTATATTACCGAGGTTGTGAATTGATAAAATTGCAGCTAATTTATTCAGTGTTCATGTTGGGCACAATGTAGCAATATTCATAAAATCTGATTAAATTACTATAGTTGAGTTTTAAAAATTTTGTTCATATAACTTAAATACTGACCCCATAATCATTGTAATGCATACAATAATCTAATCTATAATAATGTTAATATTAATTAATTTCTAGGATCAATCAGTTTGATGAAGGAGCAATTTGAAGATTCAAAACAATTTTCATAAAACGGAAAAAGGAAATAAGAATGTTTTAAGAAAATATTTAATTATAATGTAAATACTGTAACTACTACTAAGTATTTTAATAAACTCGACATTTTTTATTATTTCCTTTCAGTAAGTACCTATACTACTTCTAAATATACTTAGGTAAAGCAAGAGGATTTCTTCTATCCACCAGGAAACGGGAAAAATGCCATCTGTCGTGTTGAAAAGTACGCAAAACATTTTACATCCAAAGAAACGGCTATATGAACCTACCGCTCACAAATATTTTGCAACCTTTCAACGCGATAGATGCTTCTGGTGAATGGGATTAACTGTAAGGAAAAAAAAAGTTTATTAATAAGTTGATAATCGAAGAACAAGAAATAAAAAATAAACCTGCCCACCAGAAGGGGAGAAAATTAAGCAGTCAATTTTTAAAGTATGACTGGTCTTCTACATTGCTATGAAATTAACTGTATTCTCTTCTTTTTCTTCCTCTTAATTTTGGACAAGATCCTGTTATATCTTAACAGTAGCATCGGCAATATTTCGAAGCCACTGATAGTATTGTGAGCATTAGTTGCTTTACATATGTATGAAGTAGCTTGCTAGACTGGCTTCAGATGTGCCTGTTACCCTGTTTTATTGTTAATGACGTCAATTCATTAACAAAGCGATCCAAAGAACGCCTTAACGTTAGCAGTTGATCGCGCTAATAACCTAAGTTGATGGGCCAGTCTCAACTGTATTCTTAATATCGTTTAATATCGTTAATATCGTTGCAGTTTATATTCGTTTATTTTTAAAATTATTTAGGTGTGTGGTTACGTTCAATCCAGTATGTAAATTTGTTTGATTAGTATGTCTGTATTGGAATTATTATAATATTATGAACAATGGAATTATTCGGTAGCATTTATTTGCAACATCGATTAAATCCTGTTTATATCCGTTTATTTCTTTCACTTGTGATGAAATAGTTATAAACACTTTCTAATTGATTGTGAATTTAATTTTTTTAAATTTTAAAATACTTCATCTGTAAAAATTAATAAAAAAAAGGTTTAAAAACTTTTATTTTTAAAATTTTCTTGGCCCCACCCCTTATTAGAAATTAAAACTTCCACTCTTTACCGTGTGATGATCGTCAAATATGAAGAATTGCTGACTTGTGAATATTAAAATGTTAATTCTTGTTTGTGCTATGAAGATTTTTACACAAAGTAAATTCTTTTATTTACTTATTTTATTAGAGACGGTCATTGGCATGGTTGTTAGCACGACGAACTGCTAATGTAAAACTCCCCGGTTTGTATCCGGGTAGAGCTCACTTTCCAATGCCGTCTCCGTGCTTCGAAAAGCACGTAAAGACGGTGGTCACAAGGTGCTGGCAACATCTTTAAGGTATTAATTGCTAAAGTGCTCTCTTGAGGGGGCGGGTAAATGACTTCGGTTGTATCCTTACATAAGGAAACCCGTTTCTTTATAGGGTATCGGACAACGTCGCAAGACATTTAAAACCGATTATATGTATGTATGTATGTAAATTCTTTTATTAGAAATGTCAAATATTTTACTTATGATCCAAATAGTATATACTATTACCTTTATTAGAATCAAATTAATTCAACATACAGAGAAAATAGTGTATTATTTCTCGTAAGTTTTTATATTCTTGGCTTCACTGCACTTTGCTTCACATATATAGGTAAAAATGACTTGTCAAAACAGTTACACACAGTTACCAATAGGAAACTTATACTAACTTATAAACTGAGTGTACAGTAGTGATTTCCTATAGGATAAGTTATGTAATACCAATATATTATTCAAATATTAGTCACAATTAATTCGTTTATTTATTATTTCAATGCAGACTTTTATTAAAAGAGAGGAAACACATTTTGGTTAACAATTTTCTTTTTGGACTACCAATGGGTTAGGCAAGGGAAAAAAAGTGCAATAAGTATAAATCTGAAGTGGTAAGTAAACTTAAAAAATCTAGAGAATTAGGAGGATATTTTACTCATTATATTAAAAACTACTTTTAGTTTAGTAGACGTAAAAAGTACTTTTTGATACGACAGCTGATTACAATACATTGCCATCATCATCACTTCCATCACGGGTTAGGTCGTTGACCTGTTCCGGCCCATCTCCTTCTCGGTCGTCCAACATCTCATTCATTACATTCAGTACATTGTAAAGAATCATAAATTTTGAAAATTTAAACTACAAATATTTATTTTGTAACTTTAAAGTTTATTTAAAAATGCTGCATTCATACCAAATTTTGTTTGAAAAGTCAAAGTTTCCACTCCCATTGCTGCGTTGACCGAATTTAATATTTAACGCGGCACTTTGCTGCGTTTTTGGTAGAGGTGGTAACCAGAGTAATAAGAGCAATTGATGCTTTCTATTACAAAAATTTTATCTAAAAGGCGTGAAAAATTCAATAAAAAGTAGTTCTCGACGGTGTGTCGCAGAGTGAAGTGTATTTTGCACTAACTCGATGGTACATTATTGTAGAATTTGAAAATTCTATTCCTTCTTTTAATCCAGCAGCTGAAATGTTTGATGTTACGTTAGTTTTTTACTAAACCCCTTTTCTAAATGGTATTTGGAGATGTTAGTGTGCGTCATAAACTTACCAAAGGAAATGGTTTTGGTTCCCTCGAAGACAATGTTAGCTGTGTTACTATGGAGTCACTAGAATTAATCACTAAAACTGCGGTAGAATCATCGAGCTGCGAAGCTGCGATCGGAAATGAATTTTCGTCACGAGATCATTTTGGGTTTAAAAATTTTTATCAATGCCGGTCTGCTTCCTGCTATTGCTGCGTAAAATTACTGGATTAAATTCACTTCGTTTCATGTCTATTTTCAATATCAAATCAGACGCCACTTTGTTATTTTGTTTTGTCATCATTTGGAACTAGAAGTTTATTGTAGTCAATAAAATCACTTACAATAAAATCAAAAATAAACACTTACAACACTGGAAAAGACACTTACCATAGTCACAAATTTTTAGTCAAATAAATTCCTTTTGTAGAATAATTTGCGGCTGTCCGAAAATATTATTGTAAAAGAATCCGAAACTAAAAAAAAAGATTGAATTAAGATCATTGTAATTTCACTTTAAATAATTAATTATTTATCAAAAAACCATCACATAAGTAAAACCAGTAGTAAACCATAAGTAAATAGTCTTTTCTGTGAGTAAAGCTTAATTGAACTTAACCTCATACATTCCATTGTCACCACTGTCAAAGTAACAAAGTTGTATTCATATTTTAAGCTATCGAAACCCATTAGATTAACCTGATGAATTTGTGGAGTCAAGTCAATTATCTTTCACTATTAGAAATCCTGTAAAATAAAGCATTTTTTTACAACAAACCATTATTTAAAAATTCTGCAAAAGGGGAAGCGTTGAAAGTTGAAACCCTCAGGAAAATAGTCCAACAAGTCAACAACAATTTACTCGAGATTGATAAAAAAGTCTTTATTTTGGAAATGGAGAATACACCACAAATGCTACTAATAATAATAATTCATTTTCGAACGCCTCTACGATTCATGTATTAAATGTAAAATATGTTACTATGTGTAACTTTTACTTTATCATATGTAATGATGAAAGTATTGTTTTCGTGCAGAAAAAAATTTGAGATTTTGATGGATTTACACTTTTGAGGTCCCTGAGTAAAATAAGACCATTTCCAAAAATGTCTGTGTGTGTGTGTGTGTGTGTATGTGTGTGTGTATTTTGTGTGTGGTCAAATTTTGTGTGCGACCTACAGCAAAACTAATAGAATTCTCAAACAAAATTTTGGATTTTGTATCCTTATATTGAGACTTAGAACTGATTAGATTTTGGCTAAAATTTATTCACGGGAACTATTTTTTTATTTTTTAAATTTTATTATTTATTATCAGTTTTTAATTAATATTTCAAAAACTAATAGGAATTTCAAAACAAAATTTAAGATTTAGCATACTTATGTCGATATTTAGAACTGATTAAATTTTAGTTAAAATTGTTTTATGAACACTAATTGTTACTAAATTTTAACACCACCCTTTTTCGGAACGCCCCGTATTTAAATGTATTTTGCATTTATTTAAAAATACATTGAAAATTATTCGTTTTGAATATTAAATGTTATGAAATTTTGTTTGACAAGATTTAAAGACACGTCAAATAAAGACACTTTTAGTTCAAATAAGACGTACTATTTTTTTTCCAACCAAAAATTAAATACTACTTACATCATTAATAATAGGCCAGTCAGTAGAGGTATTGTATGTTGCAAAAGGTGGTGTAGCATCTTTTATTTTTTTAACTTGTACATATGGGTGCAAAATGTAAAAAACAAAAATGCTAACATGGGCGACTCGGGAAAACTTTTGGCGGCCAAAGAACCTTAAAATTTTATAACTTTTTTGTTTTTGCCAATAGCTCCTAAACGGTACATCTTACTAAAAGTACAATATAACAAATTAATGAACATTAAATTCTGCGTCGAATGAGTACTACAACTTAATAAGTTGATCAAGTGGTATTATAGTTCAAAACCACAGTCAAAAAACGACGATTTTTTTCAACTTTGTCAAAAACTGAGATATATATGAGTCTGTTGCTTAAAAATAAGTATTTAAAAAAAAATTTGTAAAACAACGTTGTAGATCATCATTTTTTTTGTTTACTAAGTACCAAAATTTTTAAATTTGGTCAAGTATACTTCTCGAAATTGGCAATCTTTCGACAACCGGCAGTTGACATAAGGAACCCATGAATATATTTTTTGGTACCTGGGTTTCAGTACCTGAGTTGCAATTCAATCAACCAAACCAAAAGTATTCTTCTATTGCATTTCTTACTAGAGTTTAAACAAACAATCATGATTGAAGCCAAAAAACGGTGAACGTCAAGGCCTTCAGCATGGGTTCACTTTAACTTACTATGTTATTCTGATTCCTAAAAGTACACATGCCTTCCATTTTTTAGGGAGAATAAATTAAAACGTTTAGACCTTGTGTTTTATTATTCTTTCTACAGGTTACCTGTATGGATTCGCGGCCCTCGCATACCGTCGGAGCTTAGTCATTGCAAAGGTAGCGGTTTTACGTATTTTTAAACAAGAGGCCTCACCTCTTGGTTAAAAAATTTTCTCTTGGACTAAGTTTTGGTTGGAAAAGGGGTAAAGCTGTTTAAAGTTTTTCCCAGAGAGGCGTTGAAAGTGTAGGTAATGTAAATTTTTGCCATAATTTTTGGTTTTAATTGTTTATTCAATACACGCAAGAAATTTTTTCCCACAAAAATAATTTTAAATCTAATTATCAAATTTGAAAATGTCACGATTTTTGTCATTAGAAATCTTCTGCTCGAATGGACTACTTCTAGAATGTGGAAATGTTGGTAAAACAATAATGATTCAAAAAGTTCACGCAAACACACATAGTTCATATTTATTATTTAAATTAAATAAAAGCTTTTGAAAACGGTTTTAGTTTCATAATTTAATTTATAATAAAATTTATTTTCTAGAATAAATAATTTGTTTTTATAATTGTTTTTGCAAATCTAGAGTATTAAATTTATAATTAACTATTTACATTTTCAGAAAATATTTACGATAAAGATCAATAGATGATTATTCTTTAAATATAAAAACTCTTTTGGTTACTTTTCAAGTGATGAAAATGTTTTTCCTTTTTGATAAGTTAAAAATTAGGAACGTGTAGAAAGAAAGTTTTACTTCATTAAAAGTTAATAACCATATTAGACAACATTCTGAACTTTGCGGTTATATTTGTTGGTTAGATTAAGCTAAACAGACTACACGTTTTCGTCAGTCGAAAAAGTAAGTTTAATTTGTGTAAATACAAAATTTAGTTACTCTTTGTTAAGGAATGTTTTTGCATTTTTTAAATTGTTTCGGAAAAATTAAACAAAATTATATTAAAGTTTAATCAAACATGATTCTTTTCGATTAACAAAGTGAAGAACATGATGTTTTGTTTGAGTATTAATTATTCAAAAGTATTAGGTAATGTGAATTATTTAACTTATTAGAAAAATTCAATAAAGCAATAATTTGTAATAAGCAAGACTACTCAGCACTTTATTTGCCCATCCTATTATTGATATTCGTAAAGCGCTTGCGTTATCAGGGGGTTGTTGTGGCGACGCGCCCCCTTTGAAATGCGCCAGTTTGCGTCGCGACGCTGACGTTTCGTGTTTCACGTCTACTCTCGATACTGCAGAATATGATTTCTTAGTATCTTCGCTTTACGGAAATATATAACGTAAGAATTTTTTAATAATTATATAACTCAAATTAGTTATTGAGTTTGCTTCAAGCTTTGAAAATCAGCTGTTGCTTTATTATTAAAATTTAAAATATATACCACGTTTAGGAAATATTTTAAATTTTGTTAATAATAGTAATAACCACGTTTGCTCATATTTTTTGTACACAAAATTTTACCTATTTTTAAATGACAATATAAGATTCGAATTTGGTTTTAGGGCTGAAAACTTGACCCTCGTTTTCTAGTTTTCTTACCATTACTAATTATTTGAGCTATTGTCGGAGATTTTACGCTCAACCACGGTACTTTGTGGTCGAACTTTATTTAAGACTACAGGTGTCAAGGTATTCCTTTGACAAAAATATTGGCACTAGGTAGTAGTCATTGCTTTTGCTTAAGTATCTTTGTTAAAATTATAATAAAATGTTGACTTTTAAAGAATTGGTAATCAATCGATATGAAAAGCAGCTGTTATGATGCATGGATTTTTCCATTAATCATCAGTCATCTATAATTGAGTTCTCAGCTTATTAAAGTGCAAAAAAAGTTCTTTTTAATAGCTTTCTTTATTTTTGGTAAATTTGTGGTGAAATGGTGTAGTTTTTCAATTATTTTTTTTAATATTTATAAACCGACATTATATAGTAGGTACGCACTTTATTTTACATGTAGCTACAAATGAATAATTTAAGTTTTTAATTATAACGTCGGCGCAAAACTAACGAAATTAAAAAAAACTTATTGTACAACTACGCAATTTTTTGTGCTTAACTTAATTAATTAATTACGAATTGATTCTTGCCAAGTTGGTAGACTTGGGCGATTATCTATATAAATATCAACTTTTTAATAAGTTTTTGATACTTTTTGGTGATGAACGATCTTCAACAACACATTTTTCGCTTAAGGGAAATGTAGTTAGTATCTAAAATAAGAGAGTAACATTTATGAAAACCCAACAATGTACATATGTACATGATATAATATACCTATATTAACCGCGAACACAAAGAAAAGTTAAAAATTATACAAAATGGATAATGAAATAAATTTTTCATTTAAAAATGATTTTAATTTGCATTATTTAATAATAAATATTGTATACATTATGCACAGTAGATCTATTAATTGACATTTATAAGTGAACTGTAATTGTTTCTATACAGATTTAATTTTATATATTTATATTTGCTAACAACATGTTATGTGATTAAATTAAATGTGCCAACCTATACAATATTTACTGTACAAATTTAGCAGCTTACTCCAATAAACCTACTTTACAATTAATGTGATTGCTAAACTAAACATAGTTGTTTGAGGACACGGCTAGTTCTGAAAGTTACTCCGAAAACAATGACAAAATAAAGATTTTTTGTGATCCGAAACTTTTAATTACCACGGTATTGTTTAAAACTTCATATAAATTATTTAACAGAATTCTACTAAGAATTTTTATAGAAAATGTAGATACTTTTACATTGCAGTTCTGTACACGATCAAACATTTTTAGAGAATGATTGATTGAATAATTTTTACATAATAATATGTTTAATTGTTATGGTCTAAACGCCATAGATGTTTGGTTACAGTGTGTGTATTTAAGTATTAATATTTTTATAACAAAACATGTACTTATGTGTATTCAGAACGTTAGTTTCCGCATTCCCAACAACGAGATTTTTATTTTGTTGGATATTTTCTTTGAGATTACTTTAAATTTGTAGTTTGTAATGTAATTTCTAATAATAAGTAGTAGAATTTTGTTTCAAATTTTTAATGTCATCCTTTGTTTTTTGAATACCCTATAACTCAAAGATTTAACTTATATACCTATTAGTTTTATACTTAATATATAAATAAGTGTTTCTGTAATAAATTACTCATAAGTAACCGCTCCCAAAAATATTCAGGAACACCCTGCAGACTGTCTACCATACATAATAAATTATGTAAGGAATATAATACATATTATCTACATATTCGAAAATGTATTAAATAAGTTTACAAAAAAATACGAAACCAATTACGGAATTGTATTATTTAATTGAGCAATTTATTTTGAGATTACTATAACTCTTTTGTATAATTTACCGTTTTGAGAATATGCATTATCAAATATTCGTAAGTTAACGGAAACTTTCCAGTAGGCACGTCATCTATCATTAAACAAATAATTTTGAACTTGGAAATTTTATTTTATAATTTTTTTTAAATACAGTAGAATCCGGATATAACGACTTTCAAGGGACCGGCGATACTATGTCGTACTAACCGGATGACGTACAAAACGGATTATTTCTTAAGTACATACCTAACTATGAAACCTAACTTGAGTAAACATTTTCGTCGTTAAAACCGGTTAGTCGTTATAAGCGAAGTCGCTATATATGAACTCTACTGTATATATCAAATTGCATATATTATTATATTATGCCTAAATAAACATATCCGGAAAAACTCTTATGAACAAAATCAGTAAATAATGCGCTATTGACTGCGGTTTAAAAATAAATTCAATAAGTAAATTCAGAAGGTACAAATATGTGATGGAATGTTGAATCAAAGGAAAGTATTCCTTTTATTTATATGCGCATAAGATGAGGTCGAACATTGTTGACAAAGTGCGAAAATTCAAAAAATTAAAATAATTTTTTACACTTTTTAGTAAAATCAAGCTTTAGTATTCTACACCGATCTGTAGGAATATGTTTTTTTACCTTAGGTTTCAACATTGCAGATAATTCCTTTAGCATGTCTCCTGGTACTATTCTCAAATCCCATTTACTATTGTTGAATATTAATTTATATTTACTATTTATTTAAAATTTAAGTAATAAAATTTGCAATTATTACAAGTTATAATGAAACGAAAATTAAATTTGACAATTAGTGAATTTTTTTCTAACACTTACTTCTTCAAAATTATTATAGATATTTATTTAAAATGCAATTAAAGAATGGGTAATCAATTATTAAAATTAAATTAACTTAATATAAAAATTAATTACTTACTTTTTTAACAAAGCAATATATAATTTCATATAGTCACAAATTTGCTCGAATATGCGTTTAAAGTATTTAATAATATTTTTTCAAGTAATAAGAACTAAATTAAATACATTTTTAATTAATTAATATTAATTGATTATTTTTTTTCGTCTTTCCATTTATCATTCGAGAAAACCTATGTCACTGTATGAATTATAATGTAGTATTCATATACATGAAATGGTACACATTTATTATTAAGAAAAAGAAATACATTTATTTTTTAATTATTGACCAAAATTTAAAAAAAAATTTTGTTTTTTGGTCAATAATTAAAAAATAAGTGTATTTATTTTTCTTAATAATATATATTTGCCACAAATTGCTTGGAGTTTTATTTTTGAATAATTAAGAAGTAACTGGAATTGACTGCTCTTCGAAACATACTATAGATATAATTTGGGGCAAATAAACGAAATTTTAGCAATATATTACTATATTCAGATTTTGCTTTAAACAAATATTCTTCTAATATCAAGATTGAAGTTTTGGCGATGTAAAATAAACGATTTTCTACACTTTTCAGTTCCACGTAAGTATGCATTTGAATTTTGCTCAAACGTGACGTGACAACTCTTGCGTTATGTTTGTTTCAGTTTGTAGTTAAGGAGTTCTTCTTAATTCTTTTTGTGTCTATATTTTATAAAACTGCAATTAAAACATTTATTTTTTAATATTTATTTTCTTATTATATGCAGACTATTTGCCACAATATTTTGTATATCGCACTATGAGAGCAACACTATAGTTCTATTCTTTTGCTTCTAATTTTTTTAGTTTAATTGAATATGGTCAAATATATGTAATAATGCTGCAATATGATGTATTAATATATGTGATTTGAAAATATTGAATTTTAAAATGCATTTTTCTCGCAAGTTAGTTTATTGCATTTTCTATAGTGTTGTTCTCATAGTGCGATATGTAAAAATAAAATGTTTGTTTGATTTTTAGTTTAACGTATTATTTAGTGCCTATATAACTATGTCTTTAATTTTGTTGTTCTTATATCTTATTTTCTTTAAAATAAATGATACTTTGCAATAACGCAAAAATACAACTCATTTAATGCTGCCATATAAAAAATATAAATAAAGTATATCTAAAAGCAGTAAATTCCAATAATTTTTAGATTAATCTATTTTGTAAAAGTGTAACTAATGTAAATTTAATTATAACATAAAATTAAAGTAAACAATATAACAATATAAAATTTTACTTGGGTGCTTTGAGCACCTCACCTACCTACTTATGTTAATTTAGACCACTTACCTACTTAAAGGTTAAGTAATTTAATTTAGTAAATAAAGAGGCATATGTCTAGCAAAAGGGAATAGAGAAAGAAAAATAATTCAATAATAAACTTTATTAATTTAAAATCCGTTTTGAGATAACCGTGTTCAATAAATAGAAATTCTCAGGTATACATAGTACATACATCTTAATAAGTGTGGTACCCACTATGTACCACAGAATTGTATAATATTTAGAGATATGCTGGCTTGCTTTATATGTATTTTACTGCAAATCAACTAGAAATTCATCGCTTCTTTAGAAAACCATAGCTATAGTTTCCAATTTAATCAAATGATAAGTATTAACAAATTTTCATTCAAATTATTTATGTTTATATGGTACCTACTAGGATTATTTACTTACATACATACTACTAGTTAATTTATCTATATTACATAATAATGTATTAATTGAAAAAATTATTTAATATTTATTTGACACTTGAATCATGACAAGAATGAATCATGACAGAGACGGTCAATGGCCTGCGTGTTAGCGCAATGACTGCTAATGTAAAGAGCCCCGGTTCAAATCCGGGTAGAGCTCACTTTCTTTGTGCTTCGAAAGGCACGTAAAGACGGTGGTTCTCCTATGTTAATGAATTGCCAAGATTAACAATAAAAAATAGAGTGACAGGCACATCTGAGGCAAGCCTAGAAAGCTACTTCAGATGTAAAGCAAGTAGTGCTCAAGGTACTGACAGTGGCTTCGGAATATCGCCGATGTTACTGTTAAGTAAAACAGATCAACAGATCTGGGCATACAGGGTTACAAAGTAGAAGAAGAAAAAGAATCATGACAAGTCTCTAACTTCTGAGCTATGAATTATTATTTATGGCTATGGATGGAGTAAGATTTCGTGGAATCAGCAGTAGCTTTATACCCACAATACAAATACTTTAATGATCATTAAGATAAATGATTATTTTTGTAAACGATTATTTCAGGTTTTTAACAAATTATTTTCAAAGACAATGATTTAAGCTAATTAGTCGCTAATAAAAAATAAATTATTTTTACATGTGTATATGACAAACCGACACAAGCAATTATTATTATTTAAGCAAACGATAATTTGTCTCAACGATCATTAAGCTTTCTATATGTCGAAAGTACTGAATAAATAATTTTCATTACAGATAAGATAAAAATATAATTTGAATAGAAATAATATTTAATTACTGTTATTGGCTTTTAAACTGTAAATAATTTGTTTAATAATTATTTTGGTTAGTAGTAAAGCTATAATTTATAAAGTTATAATATAGAAAATCTGAAAAGTCGAACTTTAGCCTACTGCTCGAAAACAAAAGAAGATAGCGTATTCTGGTTTGCGTAGTTAAACTTCTTTCAAAAAAAGATATACATATAGACTTTCTCACAAGAACTATCGAAATTGGACACCCCTGTACATTTGTCATCACAAAAAGAGGTTTACGCAATTTTCGATATTGCACGAAATAAGATGAGAATTGCTAGTCAAAAAAGTGTTTCATATAATAAATTTATATCGTAAAATAAAATCGGCAAATTCAAATGGCCGTGGATGTAATTATTATATTGAGTAAAATTGTTTTAATTGAATAAAATAATGTTCTATAATTTATTATAGTTAGTATATGTATATTGTATTATATTTATTCGAAATCTAAAAGTGTAACAACGCAAAACAACAGAATATAAGATGATTTAGAAACAACAAATTTTATTGGTAGCATTTCTCTCATCTTAAAGAATGCTCAAATTTAAAGCGTTTTCCACTTTAATCACTCTCAATATCAGTGCCAGAATTACTACAATGGTTTACTTCAATAATTAGATTAGGCACTGTAATATTTAATATTTTTACACATTGATACCGCTCGGAAATAAGTTTTTCGGTATGATGAAGATAATTGTGTCATACCACCTCTGAACATTGCTCTAGTGTCTCTTTTTAAATTGTTACTACAAAAAAAAAGTTTAAACTGACATCACAATATGAAGTGGTCGTTTGGTCGATGATCATTTGAGTAACTCGCTGATGTAACAACATGTTTTTCTGTAGTAAATTATTGTCTTTGCTGAATATTGTAAACTCACTTTTTTCATACATTTTGTATAACATAGATTTAATAATTCTTTTTGAAGATTCTGCTAAATTGGAAGCGTTAATATTTTTTTCGTGGACGTTTGTTTTTTGGACTCGAAATTATTGGATTTATCTTTCTTTGGTGTTTTATTTGTCGAACAGATGATGGAGAAATTCCCATTGCATCTGCCACAGGCTGTAAAAATTTAAATTCTAATAATTGGATGGTTCTAACAGAATCATACACTGACGTTTTCACGTTGAAAATAATCTAGTAGATACATTTAACACAAGCTGCCGAGCTTGATATTTTAAAGTTTCATCTTGAATTACCATTGTCACAACAATATTAAGTTTTAAAAAGAACTGTTTTATTCAATAAAAAAGTTAATAAACATTAATTTAAACGTGATAAACATGTTGTAACTTAGAAATCATTAACAAACTAAACACGAACTGTTAAATTATAGCATAATTTGATTTTTTTTTCTTTTGATTCTGAATTAATTTTGATTTTTACAAATTAGATTTGTCAATTCAAAAGAAAAACCACTTTCATTAGAATTATTATGCACAGCAAGAACCGTATTATCATTGCTACGAAAAAAGTTGTCTCGCCATAAATAATACGCGTTATGAATTAAGACATGAAATCCTAGTTAAATTTGAGTCTTTTATATTTATTATTTATTTTATCCTCGCTATATAACTTTTTATTCATATCAAATCTGTCAAAGTTACGTTATTATTTTGCATTGGCTATAGCTATACAGACACTATGTTAGTCAAATTTTAAAAAAATTAGTCGATAGACAATACAATAAAATTTTGCGTCTTTGTCTTTCTTACGTTAAACAATGAAAACGATAAAAACTATTTTGCTATTTGTAAGTTCATGCGCTAGTGACGTAACCGACTTCTTTGGTGGCAATGATAATAGCTATTTTTTATATTGAATGTGAATGACACATCCATTTAAATGTATCTCTGTCGCACTAATTTAATTAAAATAATTTAGAAAACCAGTTGTCGGTTCTAAATTCAGACAGTTCTAACGTAGCTTCATCTTTAGTGATGAGAACTGTATATACAAAATTTTGTATATGGTTTGAGGTCAAGCTTTATTACCCAGCTTTGAACTATAGATGACTTTGGCGTTTTGTACTTCGGCTAACTATTTTAGCTTGTGATTATATTAAAGCATTTTCGATCTTGGCTCTCGGTATGTCATTAGCAACCGGCTTTATAGAGTTGGTTTATAGCAGTACATTATTGGATAAGGTTTAACAATGTGTTATAAAAAAGTTATAATTATTTTAAATGTGTTATATAACTGCCCTATATCCATAGTATAAAACTTAGAAAAAATGTTTATTTTACAATGTAAAAAAATTATTTTGCCACGTAAAATTTGCCTTATTGAAGCAATGAGATCAAACGATGTAATTTAGAAAATAATGCTAATAATTTTATTATTGAATTTTTAAAATTGACAGGAAAAAGTAAACCGTGCTGGACCAATTGCATCTGAAGGCGGTGTTACATCAGAGCTTTATTGCATGAGATTGGAATTTATAATTTTGATTCCTGAGTTATTATTTATTTTAATTTACCTGTGCAACTGTGATTCATGTGATTCCTTCAATATAGGATTCCACGTACAATATTTTATTGTGTTTTAATAAAAAATGTATACGTTTTTTGAATCAGAAACTTACTTCGTGTTCTGTTATTTATTTTTATGCGATTCTTAAATATTTAATGTTTAAATATGTGGTTTCTTGCGTAGGTAACGCTATATAAATTGATAATTGAAAAAAGTTCTTATCGCATTGTAGTAGATTGTAAAATTTATTGTTATTTATCAAACCTATTATTAAAAAAGATTCAGATATTTTAAGAATTTCAATTTATTTATATATATTCAAAATGGCAATAATTTACTGTAGCAACATTACACAACTATGTGTAAAAGTAACATAGGGTTCTTCAAAATACATAAAAGTCAAAATAAAAGTTCTAACTTGATGTTTGCGGTATTCGACTGCTTCATATGTCAGAGGTTATTTGAAGTTACACTTCGAGTGGTTATTCGAAATAGTTATGCTGTAAAAAATTCTTTTAACATATTTTTTCAATTTGTTTTGTATTTTGGTGCTAAGCAGAAAATAGCTATAAAAAATTGAAGCTGTCTAAAATATTTAATTTTGTTAACTATAATAACAACATTCTTAGGAATGAATGATTACGTAGTTATAGTAAATATAATAATAATCAATATATTATATTTTTTATAATAAATATCTCTTTAGTTCTATTATTTGCTTAACAGACGTCTGCAATGTCCGTTTGAAGTGTTTTTACATCATACATCTAGTATATTATTAGGCGACCTACTGCTTAATGTGATTTTCGAACCACGGGAAGTATGTATAATACATTTTATTTTAAAAAGGTTCTTATGTCAGATTATCTTAGTAGTTTAGATTATCTTGCAAAGAGAGATGATCAGGATCAAGTTTTTACTTCGTCTGGACTAAAACTGGGCGTATTTGCCGTCACACACTAAACGCTAACGTATCCACCTGGATGTATTGTATTTTATTCTTTTCCTATAGATTTGTCTGTCTTTAAATTTGATTATAGTAAATTTCGATAATTTTGAGAAATTATTGTTTATATTAATTAATAAAAAACATTTCACCAAGAACATAGGTTTATCAGATTACGTATTAGATCGTAAACAGATCCCATATAATACGATTACCTTACACAAATTCAAATCGATTTTATTTTGCTGTTCTGTCCGAGTTATGTCGAAGGTTAAATGTTAATATGTTATTTCAAAATTGAATTATCTTGAACAGTCAGTTATGTACGAAATTAGGAAATTTGATCTCTTGATTGATTATATTATCTAGCATTATTAATTTATTATTATAATATTATATTCGTTATTGTTGATTAATTATTTACATATTTTCATGTAAGATTTTCATATAAAGCTAATTTTTTAGACTAAGTAAGTTGATTTATCACACAGTTTTCTTATTATCTTCTCGTATATTATAGGATTTAGATTTGAAAATTTTTTCGAACAAAAGTAACACAAAACATCAATAAAGGAACATTAAAATATTTGATATTACAGTTCTTATCGAAAGTTGGTTCTGGATTTGTTATAAATTTATTAAGGATGAGAGTTTTATATTTAGGAAAGCCATTTTGAACGTCCAATAATTTATTTCTTACCATGTGTTTATAATTTTGTTTTCAAATAACAAGCTTTAGAAAATTACTTTTATAACTTTTGTAGCAGAATGCTGGGATTTAAAGATCAAAACGTTGCTTATAATAAAGGGTAGAGGTTCAAAATATAAAAATAAAACTATTATATTTTCGAGAACGGTTTGCACCTTTTTGAATTTAAAGAAATTGGCTTCAACTATGACTACATCTATAGCAATAAACTATTTACAAATCTAAGGCAAAAAAATTATTCTGAATCGTAAAGAATTCAGAAGAAGAAATAATTTACTGTCTCCAATACACCGGCTCCTAGCCCTATTACTTTCAAGTCATGTAGCACCTGAAAAACAAACTTAAAAATCTTGGTAGACAAAATGCCGTTGATTTTGGCAGTGTTAAACCAAAAGTTTCCAAACGTGGCTGTCTTTCTTGTTAATGCCAAAGCCTAGCAATGATTGCGTAGCACACCATTGTTCTTAAATTAAATTTGGACAATTTAATGCTTACTATTACCTATAAGGCAGCTCAAGGGAGAACAAAGGTTTTGGCAGTGGAGTACCAAATATAAGAGTTTTTAAACAAATCAATCTAAGTATTAAATTAACTGGTTGCGTTAAAATATGGCAATTAGGTAGATGATTGCCGGTAATTTAATAATTTTCTGTACAATTTGAGGTATCAATACAAGTAGGTATCATGGAAACCTTCATATTTCTTTTATAATATGATATTGATTTTTCTTTCGATATAATTATGTTCTTTCAACATTGAATTTTCGGTTGTGATTTTTCTACGAACTGTTACTTTATTTTTTTACCAACTCAAATTGATTGAGTTCGACAAGAGTCATCAATCAAAATTGCACTTCCGGTTGTTTTGTTTTAAAATTTATAAATATAGCAAACAAAAATTCCCGGGTCTTATATGCAAAATTAACATGCAGATGTGATTTTGTGTTGAAAACGTTAGAGCTACCGTAACACAGTTGCATCGACCGCAAAATTCCAAGTCAAAAAGTGTTTCTCAAAGTTTTTATCACGTTTCGTGATAGGGATGCTTATGTATTTTAAATTCAAACTACCGTATCTTAGATCCAACATTAAGAATTAGTCACATGCTAAGAGAGAAAAAATATTTGTTACTCAAATAATTAATATATTGTAGTGTTTAGAAGTATTTTTAGCACAAACAATATTCATGTATAATTATAAAAATTAAAACACTAAAAAGACTGATTTATTAATGAGCCGTAATTAAGTATGTACTATATAAAAATTATTGCTTTCAATAGTATGCAGTATGGTCATTGTTCAAAATCGGTCACGTTTTTATGCACTAACCACCAATAGTCGGTGTTATTTAACTTGCATATTTTACATAATCCATGGTAGTATAAAAATATTGACTATTACTATTTGTAAAAAGCATTCAGCTAAAAATTTTATGCTATAATCAAAATTCTATGATTTTAAAATGAATTATTTAACTTGCTTTGTATTCTTATCGTTTCGTTTGTGTGATTTATTTTTATATCGATATGCGTTTAGCTTTTCATAAGAGACAAGCTAGGGACAAATAAAATTCTTAACAGTCATTTTTAAAATATAGTGAATTTAAAGTGTAACTTCAATAATATTTCTATATTAAAAATTAATTGAAATAATATTTTTGACCAAATTTTAATATGTCTTATGTAGGTACGATTTCCTAAAAATGTATTTTATTAATCAGTTATTTTGAACTGTGCGAGTTAGTATTTAGTATATTATAAATTGCTGAATATAGGTATCTTCAGTTGAATTAATGAAGTACATTTATGAAAGTGACAGTCGTATTAATTTGAAAAATCATTATATTTATCACAATTAATTTTAACAATGCGTTTAATTTAGATAACATTTTTTGTATAAAGCTTAACAACTTTCATTCATTGATGGTGAAATTGAAATTTAAAGATTCAAAAATGCTCAACAATATACAAAATAAAGAGTTTTTAAAATTATCTCGTCTGCAATGAATAGAGCATTAAATATACTATTATAAATTATAAACTAGTAAAAATAAAATAACTAGAAAATATAAAAGCAACTTACATACATGAAGATACATTATATTATATAAAACAATAAATCAGGGAATTTAAAATGAATTTATGCAAGTTGGAAACAATGCGAAAAGTTAATCTATGCATATTAGAATAAACTGCAAATACGAGTAGATATTTTGGATTAAATTCAAAAGGTTATTGTCTGCAAATTAAAATATTGATAATTATTTATATTTCTTTAAATTGATTTATTCTTAATTATTAATACCATCTCGGTTTAAAAAGCAAAATGTTGTAAATTTTACCTACGTATGTAGCTAATTATAGGAATTCATTGATTCTGCTTTGATGTTTTCTATAAATAGACTGATATACAAAAAATTGTATAATTTACTTCAAATTATTTTTTCATTTATGAAATCAACTTTTAACCTCAAAAGTGAACCGTACCGTAGCTCGAATTGGACATTAATAATAATGTTTATATTTTTAATAATAATATATATCAATATTTATTAAATATTATTAATATTATTTATTAAACAAAAAAGCTGCATTGAAAGCACCATTAAGCTGTAGACCGTAGGTATTTATCTTAAGCATTCAAAACATGGGAAAAATTGAAATATATAGGATATTTTCGGACAAATAGTTAGTCTTCGCTATAATACAATTCAAGAAATTAATACATCATATTAGATATTAACGTAATTTTCTCTATTATTACAGTAATGATTTACCATTGTTTAGAAAACTTTGCTCTAAGACTATTCTGAAATTTTATTGTTATTTCCTTATTATTAAATTTAAGTAATAAAATTTAATTTACAACAAAATGTACAACAATTACTTTTATAAACCTCTTATACAAACATCTGGCGCATACAATGCAATTTTAGTTTTAAAACTGTACCAAACACTGCATACAATGTAAATTAAAATATCTCAAGAGTTGAAATTTGTTTCTTCTTTTATTCTAAAAGTACAATTTAAATAAGTGTTAAAACTCAAGTTTTTGGTAAAAATAAATATTCGATCGAAGAATTCAGGTTTAAAAGATTTCCAGCTGAAAAAGTTCTGGGCTAAAGGAAGTTTTTTGCTAAAAAGGAGTTTGTAATTAAAGAAAGTTTTGGTAAAAGTTAACAATACTCTGGCATTACATGTCGATTAAGTAAAGATATTTATAAAGAAATAATAAACATCTGTAATTCAAGCTTTTCAATAAATTTTGTCTTAACAAGTTCAAAAAATTATTTTGAAAGAAATGGCACTTGAAGGTTTTCCAGTTTCAATAATGTAGCCGATGTAAAAGCTGTTTTCTTCATTATTTGCATATTAGAGTAATATATTAATAATAATTCAAAATCGTTAAAATAACGAATTTAATATAAGTAGGTACCTACCCATGTATATTATAATACAAAATGAGTCGCAATAAAAAGTTAACTTTTAGCTTCTAAAGTTAGCAAGTAACATTTTTTATTTTATTAAATACCTTTATTTTATCAGAAACCATAAAAACAATATTAAATTTTTAACGTCGAGTTGAGAAAAAAGGGTGGAGAAAGCTGTGTAAAATCTTGTTTTGAAATCTTAAACTAGAATTACTTTTGATCAAAGTTGAAAGTTTTATGCAATCAGATAGCATTCTTTAATGGGGAAATCGCATTAAATGATCATATATAAAGAGAGTTGATATCATACGATCAAATGTAGTTCTAATTTCAACAGATTTACATTTATCTCTTTGAAGTTTGCACATTTACATGCTCCAATAATTTGTATTCCTAAATAAAGTAAACCTTAAGTTCTACGCAAGATTGTTTGTGCTAAGTACTGTTTTGTGTTCGATAATAAATTTACATTTTCTTGAATAGCATAATATCTTGAAAATTTAAAATAATAGAAATAAAAATTCTAATTAAAATTACAAAACACCATTAACAAACAATATTATGTATTTAAAAATTATTACTTAATAAACAACTCATTTTTCTGACAGTTAGTCAGTGAGAGTATACAAAGTTGAATGTAATTAAATTCTGTATACAAAATTTAATAAGCATGATTTTCCTCACACCAATACTTTTCGAGCAGTAGCAGAGCAAAGTTGCCCGAAAAAGACCAACAAGTAATGGTTCTTTAGTTTTCGAATTTGTAGTAACCGCTGCAATTATCTATCAATTAAAAATCAAACTAATCGCGACTACCTACCCAGATTGTGCTTCCTTAATTCAGTCGAGGGGCTATATCGGCTTTGGCAATTTGCGAATCGAAATAGAAACAAAAAAGATTAAACCATCTCAATTTTCTTACTAAACCCATAACATAAGTTATCTGGTTAAAGTTGTCCACATAAACCTGCAAAATTTTTGTATCTAATTAAATCTCCGCGTTTTCATATTAGTGGAAAACACAAGTTCTGGATTCCCCGCTTTTCCAAAATTTCCGCATCAGAACTCACAGATAATCTCTCTCCTCAGCTGCATAGCTGCAAGGCACAAACTTTTGATGTATATATTTATATTATATGATATTAAACACGCAATCAAAAGATATTACCCATTTGTATGTAAGTAACTAATAACATTTGATTTGGACAAAAATTTTCCAGTCAGTTTTTTCGTCCTTTCCAGTGTTTTGAAAACATCTTGAAAGGTTTCGTTACACTTTAAAAATGCGAGTAATTACCTTTACCTTCTTCTGTAAGAAAAAGTATAGTATCTAAAAGCATCAAAATTTTCTCCTACACTCAATTATATTATGTAGCATAATCAAATCAATAGGTGATATGACTCGGTTGACATCTTTCTAAAACGAATGCTATCGACTTTTTAAAATTAAAGAGAGTAGGTGCGTATGTACTACATTTCAAGTACCTGTAATAATTATCTTTTTGTTATAATTCAGCAGTTAAAATTTCTTAACTTTTTTGTCAGTTTATTTCTGAAAGCTTTCAAGGTAAGTAATTTTTTGTTATTCCAAACTTATAATGTTTTTAATTGACTTTATTAGTCTCTGAAATGAAAATTAAAAAGTAGAGCTCAGCTTTTTCTTTTCGGTAACCTACGTCACATGAAGCTTTATGTTAAGGCCTTTAATAATTATTAATTTTGCAGAGTATTGTGTAATTTATTATACCAACAGCATTATATTTAAAAGACTCTTTAGTTGATGAGATTGTAATTGCTCTATTTAACATATAAATCATGAAAATTATTTACTTGGAGGAATTTCTGATTTGTTATATCTATACAGCTACTACATAATGTAAAATATATAAATAAATTCTTTGGCTTGAAGCATTGCACGTTTATAAATTCATTAGAAAATAAAGTGTAATTTAATAAATAAACATTTATGGCAAGGCATTAAATTATTCCTAAAATTAGTTTAATCGCCTTTTTAGTGTACCTATTCGTAACTAAAATGTTTAATGTATTGGAAGTAAATGAAAGGTTGCATGTGCAGTAGCGTAAGGTTTTCCTTCAGTTTCTCGCATACTTATAGCAGTGTGCATTATTTTCCGCTTAAATTGTTTCCCGGGGAGAATTTAATAAATGAATTATGATATCGAGAAGGTTTTAAAACTCAATAGTAATTTTTTCAAATTAACTGTTAACCTGGTGTAGAAACAAGGGAATAAATCATTTTAAAAGATTGTTCGAATCGATTTAAAAGCATACGTTATCCGTTGAAGGTTTATTTTCGTATTTCTTCTTTGTTATATTTTTGTATCCTCATTATTTCTATAGGCAGTCCTAATGAGCACACTGATCCAATATTTGCTCTTACTTTCTCTATCGTACGTTTTGTTTACTTTTGTCCACACTTTGTCTAAGCTTATTTTTTGTATTGTTTTCGGTTTACGAAAGTATTATCTTAACCTTCTATGTACACCCTTATCGATTTATTTTAAATAATAATAATCATTATTTATATAAATTAAAATTTAGTGCAAGAATTTATTATTAATATTTTTGTTTAAAATTGAAAACTGTTTTTCTAATCTAAAGATTACCTTCTTACTTTTGTTTTCCGAAAGAAAATGTTTTCGAACGTTGGGAAGTCTGTGTGTAAATTTAATAATCTCATGCGGGGTAAAAAAATTTAAAATTGAACACGATAACGTACGTATTTGTTCAAAAATTAATTATGCTCGCAACTATTTGTAGATTATACATAATAATCCCGCATTTATGAAATTATTGGTAACAATTATTATTACACTAACTAACTAGAAATAAAAATTTGAAAATAACTCAACAAATATTGAGATAGTGCATATTATACTCGTTAACATTTGTACATAATATATTTTTATTCATTTTTCAATATGTACAGTATATTAGATTTTTAATAGATAAATTGCAAAGGAACTATTTTGTAGTATAATTTTGATCTTGATACCTTTGGTTATTTTATTTTTTTTATGAAATATAATAATATGTCTCATATTGAACTTACCTAATAGTATTGGAAAGCTTCCAGTTAAATATTGCGTTATAAGAATTTTACAATATGGCTTACGGTTTTATTGCATTGCATTTAATTTATTGGTTTAAATATATTTTATTTTTTATTTTAATATTTTGTGTCGATTTTTGAGCAAAAGATTAATTAACCGTATGGTGATATTTAAAGGAGTACATCATGTAGAAAATTTAAAAAGGGTTGATAATCTGAAAAAGAGTTATAATCCTTAATTGCAATAATTAATTATACTTGAGATCTTCCGATTTTGTAGTAATCCTGATAATACCTTATGCTTATTGTCGCTAAATGTTACTGCATATTATAATGTTATTAGTATGTGTGTTATGCTAGTTTCAAGTAATGGCTCTAAAACACTTGGTACTAACTACTAAATAAATTGAAAGTACATTGTTTGGTATTAATATTCTCTTGATGTTAGTAGTGATTATTATCTAATATTACGTACTAATGGAGCACGTATTTATTTTATTATTAATAATAATTCTTCCAATTAATTTTCACCTTGATCACATAATTATCATCGGACCAAAATAGCACATTCTAATACTAAGCAAAATGAAGCTTGAAACTGAATCTGTAAGATTTTATCACATTTTGAAGCAGCTAGTACAAGAATTTTATTTTATTAATTATAATTACTCATATATTTTATCTTCAAAGTAAAAGAAGTTATATATTATATTGATAATAAAGTTTTAATTTTAAATTTATGAACAACTTAAATGTATCAAATTTATTTTGTTTGATGACAGTATCTCTTTACACTCAAAAATTAAAATTATTATAAAACTTTTTAAAGAAAAGTTTAGGCTCGAAAAAAGTTATGTTGCTAAAATTTTTTATTTTAATTTAAACAAAACTTTTAATAAAATTTTATATTAATATTTTATAAGATAAAAATGGTTATTTTATAATAATAATTATTATGAATATTTGAAAAACTCATCGAAGTGTAGTACATAAAATACATAAACGAAAAATACATTTGTGCATATTCATATTTGTTAAATAATTTAAAAATATATTTTTTACATACATATACAGATGCAGACTACATAATAAAGTAATGAAGAAATAATGTACTTATTATTTAAATTGTTTTCTATGTTTTCTAGTTTCTAAGCCAAAGCAGATCATTAAAATTAAAATTTTGCATTAATTCATTTCAGCAATTACTATTGTTCCGTATATGCAAATTTCTATTTTACATAAGTAAAAATTTCAAGTAATTTATGCAGTGCTACAATAATTTTTCAGATTTATTATTAAATTATGTCTACCCTTCGCGTTGACACATACTCCACTTACAAAATTATATTTTAAATATTTAATCTTCTAGTACTACGTTATATATTTTTCATTTTTAGTTTCAAATTGTTTTACAGTATAAAATTAAATACCCAGTAAGTATTTTTATCTAATAATTTAAAGTCAATTTTATGAATAATTCAAGGAAGAAATGAATTTAAATTATTAAATAAAATATTGTTTAATTATTTATGTGTACATACTTGTGTATGAAAAACGAATTCGAAATCAAACTTTTACAGAAATCCTTTTATTTTATTAAAAAATTTTAATTTACTATTAGGACAGAAATATAAAAATCATGGGAAAAGAATGAAAAAAGTGGCAATCACATTTTACAACTTTGTTCTAATTTCTTCTGAGTTTTTACCTCTTCGAGAATTCCTATCAAAAAAATACTCCAGATTTTAAAAATGGATGCGTTATATTACTCTGGTGGTTTTTGGTCATCCAATACTTCTTTTTCGGTTTTCTCGAATATTTTCTTGTGTAATAGGATGTTGTCTATCATATTAAACTGCTGCATTCAAGATGTTTTATAGTCTTTAATTTGATCATCTAGGTTAAAGATCTTAAGCTCATTTCCCGAATATCTGACTTTAGAAACTAAAAAATATATTTTTACAAGTAAAATACATCGAAAATGTCAATTTCGTAAACGTTTTCGTCATACTGTAGCATCATCGAGCGATGAATTAGGATAAATCACTAATTTCTGCCCCGATAATACCATAACAGTGCCGGATTAAGAATCTTTGGCGTACTGGATTCGAATCTAAGAATAAGAAAATATGACAAAATTTGATTTTACAAAGTTATTTTTATTATTTTTTGTGCTAACCACTTTACCTATATTATTATGTAGATACTTACACCGACATTGTCTGTATGAATAACTTTATTAAAGTAAAAAAGATATTTCCAGTGTTTTTATTTCTGTAAACTTGGAATAATTTAGTTCTAAAAAGTGTTTAGTGCATTTTTGATTTTTTTTTAATACTGATGTGGTTAATACCAAGGCTTTTTTCTATAGAAACCTCGAATCAAATAAGTATTTAAAGTTGAATTTATTATAAACTTTTATTTTTCTGTCCAGCTTTTTGTATCTTGCAACTGCATTGAGAAATGAGATTTCCGTGCTCTGTAGCTTTATTTTCCTAATTTACCAACAGCACATCAGATTGACTATCATTTCAAATAAGATTTTTGTCTATGTTTTTAGATGTAAAATTATTACTATCTCTGGCACTCTGTTTTCGCGAACAAATTAACCTAGAAAGAACAAGTAAATTATTTTTAATTTAATAAGATTGTCATGCCTGGCTAGAAGTCAGACTAATCTGTTATCAATTGCATGTCATTGTAAATTTTTAATACAAAAATCGAATCTGATAAATTAATTAACTTTACATCAATAGTGAACAAGTTAATAAATTTTTAAATTGTGTAAATAAAGTTATCTATAACTCAATAACAAATAAAACATTGTGTCTAATTTAAATTCAAGCAAAGTTCTTGGAATATTAACTACCAACAAATATATTCTTTGTTCTTCGTCGATAAATGAGGTCTTTACCGACCAGCATTCGATGGAGAAGTCGTACCATCTTTATAATGGCATTTAACAATTTTATCTAAATCCTATATTTCCTTTTCTCAATAGTATTAAAAGTCCATGTTAACTGATTACTTTTGCAGCGGAATATTTCGCTGCCATGAGACAACGCGAAACGGATAACACCACTGACGTTTATCCAATTATTTATACATGTTTGCTGAAGACGAAAACGTGGTAGACGAAACAGGTCCATAAATATTTTTAGGGTTGTGTAATGTATCAAGTTTGAAATTTTTTCTATAATATTTCTTTTCCTTTGTTATAAAAAATATTATAAAGCGTTTTGTAAAAATTAAATATCAAGTAATTTATTTCTTTGCTCAGAAAAATGCAAAATTAAATCAAAGTATTTGGTACATCACGTATCTACGTATATTTAATCATATAAAAAATATTGCAGATTTCTTAATTAAAAAATAATTAAAGCAACAAAAAAACATATAAAATATATAATTCACAAGCGTCCTCATAAATTTTCATTTATGTGTGCACAGACTTTACTTGAATAATTAAAACCAAGTTAAGGATCCCTATTTAAATTACGGTTACCGAAGTATTTAAAAAATTTACACGTCATAAAAAACTGTCAGTGTTCTTGCAATAAAAATTTTATTAGATTATTTTTAGGTTGCTTCTTTGGATTTTATTTGATCAAACTACGTATTCAACGCACGTAACTTTGACTTAAAAGAGAGCGGTTTATTAAGGTGTTGGTTTGTATAGACTTCTTTTTCTTGCCTTTCGCTGTCTTAATCATATTGGCAGTTCTTGTTTGAGATGGAAAATGGACGCAAATTCGTTTCGAGTTTAATTTTATTTTTTACTTTACCATTTTAATTGGATTTTACGTATACCTACCTGAAATAAAGTCTACGGCGAAGAAGTCGGCGTAACATAAATATCCAGAAACTTATTTGGTTATTAGATGTGATCGATGAGCAAAGATATGTTGATCTATTTTTTATAGGTTTGTGCAGTATATTTCAAGGGTCAACTTATGCAAATGTTTAACTGTAAATGTGGAATCGTTTAAATAAAATCGCCATTTGCATTTATGGCTTAAGATAGACCTTTAGAACTGCGTTTATAACCCTATACATAAAATATGCCCCTAGTAGATCTACACTTGGGCAGAAAAAAGAGAAGTTCTTTCAAAGAATGCTGCTGTAAATTTAAGAGGATAAAACCTAAGCCGGCATGGTCTATATATTATGATATGTAACGTACACTTATATACTATATATCTATATATTTTTATAATACTCCGAATATGAATTATCCAAAGTTGTTCGCAAATATTTAACCGAATACATTTTATTTTAATTTTGTAAGTTTCTACTGGCAAATTTAATAGATTTTTTTTAAGGAAAAGACAAGATTTTGCTACGCAATCAGGAACATCACTGGAAGCCATTTTGGGATTCTAATAATAGAAGCTAGAATAGAATAGAAGGGATAACCTTTCATTCAGAAAAGATTTAATTGCCAAGTTAGAAACTAATAATACCGAATTATGTTACGAATTGTTTCAATTTGTAGGAATTTATTTTATTTTGTACGTTCGTCTCCATATACTCGCTGCATGCTTTCAATTCTCAGAATATGTAAGGCATAACATTAAAAATTTGTGAGTCAACTATATTGTATCAAGAAGGCCTCTACCTATAGCATTCAATAAATATTTTAATATTAAACCAGCTGGGTTCGATAATACTTTGTAATAAATGTTTGACTGTGAGGATTTTAATGATTAGTTATCTTATTAAACCGATTGGATGGGTACACAATAGAAACTACATATCTGCTAATACCTCACTTTATTGTTTATGATATATCACCAATAACTTGATGTAAACTTAATTTATACATTTATAATAGAAGTAGGTACCTACCAATATTAGTATACCAATACTAAATTCTGAATTACTAATCCGAATTGCTAATACTATTAATTATTTATTTTCTTTTCCATGCTTTAGTTATAAAACTAATAATAAAATCTAATAAAATTTTAGTAAATATTAATAAAATAATATTTTATTTACAAAAAGAAGTTACTTTATGGTATTATACAAAAATAAATAATTAGAACATACTCCTACTATTTATATTAAATTAATACATTATAACACAAGCTATTAAATAACCTTGTTTACAGGTCAGCTGGATCCCAAGAAGCTCTTCAGGCTATAATATATAACTTTGAAATGTGAAACCCTTTCATTAACATTACATTTGTTTGCTAGATTCATCACCCTAGTAAAAGGACTATGTTGGTCATAGTTCGTCTTGTGGTAGTTGATGACGAATATATTATTAATTCCAAAAATCATGATAAAATAAAAGAAAAAAACATTTTAAAAATGTTTCAATATTATTGGCGAATAATAAAAAAAGTTTACAAAAGTCCTTCTTCAAGGGTCAACACAGCGTATATTTATTTTGTTTTTTTTTAAGTTTTAAAATTTTTTCAAGCTAAGTAAAATTTTAGTAAACATATTTTTTTATTAAATTGTTTGCTAAATTTAAAATATTTTATTCAACATTAAATTGTTAAATTTTCCACTTACAATTTTAGTTTAAGACATCGTGGTACATCGTTTTTTTGATTTTTAGAATTTCCTCAGTTAAACTCAGCATATATGGTTAAATATGGATTAAAATCCACTTATATTTGAAGTCACAAAAAATTATTATGAGAAAATTTAATGTTAAATAAATGACATGTCTTGACATATTATATTATGTACAAATAATATGTTCACTAAAATTTCACTTGGCTTGTAAAAATTAAAAAATTTTTGAAAGCATATACTTTTACAAGTTAATAAACGATTTATAAATATATTTATTTTATTTTAGTAAAATTATCTTTTTAAATTTATCTACTATCTTACCACGATGAGTTTTATCGAGAAATATAGATTTAGTCGATTGAAAGGTCATACCTCGGTAATTATTAATATCACTCCGTTTACTTTCATTGAAAACGGGAATTGCAAAAATTATTTTTCCAAGTTCAAAAAAAAATCCACAAGATATGGGGATTCTGAAGCATATTATATGGAGGTGCAAAGTGAGTGCATCAGACATCGTCTAAGACAATAGTCTACAACTCCGTCGGTTTCTTGTTTTTCTCTTTATTTTGTTAAAAAATATATTAAAAAGATATATCTTAACGTTAATGTTTAGTAAGTGATGCCTATTTAGTTTAATGTACTTTGTGGAATACGTGCTACCTTTTTTGAGTTAAAAATGTAAAACAAATTCTATGAACAGTGACATTCATTTCCAAAATAATCGTTCATATATTAAAAATAGAATTTATTTACCTGAATTGTAAGTATATCGATTAACAATACCTCATAATAAACTTTTGTACATTATTGAACGTAATGTTAACTAACAAAGTTTACAAAAAACTCGGGCCAACGAACAGTTCAGTCTACTAATCATTCATTGATTTTGATTATACAAACATTGAGAGATGCGCTATTTAAAATTTGATGTTATTTTTAATCTAATTTAATTGTTTAAATTAGTGATAATAACCTTACTGAAACAATTTAGTACAGGTTGGATAAATTAATAGATACACATTTAAATCATTATTGAGTTTGATTAACGTAATTAAAAAAAATAAAACTCTGCAAGTTTCGTTTTACGCTAATAAATAAGTAAATTGTAAAATTAAATTCAATATAAATATAGAAACCATTTTAATGGCAAGTTAGGTGCGTAACCATTACTTATACTTAACAAATTTATTTGTGACTGCTGTATTAATATATAAAAGCTGTTAGATAAATCAAGAATAATGCATGAAAATCTGTTAAAATAGGGTTTTCACGACTTTACTCCAACCATTACTAAAATTTATGAACTCTTTTTGACGACATTAAAACATTTTTTAGACCAGGATTTAAATTATTTGATTTTGATACTTTGAATTCTTAAATATAACAGTAAATTGTAATTTTAAATGTTTTACAACATTTGGTTGTTTAAAAAAATGAAAATAAAATATAGAAATTAAAATGCAATTACGGAACTTGTTCACGAGTCGGAAATCTTCCCTCTTGTAATGTTACTAGTAATTAATTTTAAATCAGCACACATATACATGTAATGGGTTGTTCAAAAATGTTTTGCCCTCACCTGAGAATAAATTACACAATTTCGGTGATTGTTATGTTTGAATCAGAAAAGTTGTGCGCCGCTTGGGATCGATGCCATTTTTCCATGGCAGAAAGGAAATCAACCGCCCTTGTAGAATGCCTAATGTTAATTCTTATTATAATCAATTCTAAAAAATCAAAAATTACTAATGCGTATTATCAAATTGTAAAAATCAAAATTTACTTAAAATTAAGTCGATATATTACTTCCGGTAAGTAATCGAAAAACAGATCTCAGTTCAAGACATAACTCAGCAAAATAGCATCTTCAAAAAAGGAAAATTGATGCTGGTTATTAGTTATATAATTATTATAAATTTAACAAATTTATTACTATAAATTTGTTCCTAGTACAGTTGTGCCGACATCTAATAATGCATCCGTGTGTTAGCTATTTTCTTTTAACATATAACATTGTGACATGAATAAATTACCGTAATAACATGAAGTTATATTTTCTAATAATATGTAAGGTACCTTCAAGTATATGTACAAACTAGAAGCATTAGTTATTCATGAATTTGGTTATTTTCACGCATTTCTATATTTCTCACTTTGTTCAATAAATTTAAATAGGTACAATTATTTCTAATTGCAATAAGATAACTAAAAAGTTACTTCATACATAACATACTCTTATTAATTTTTCACTTTATGATAATACAAGAAAACTTTTCCAAGTGGACATTATTTCCATTTTAAGTTTTAAATATTTAAACCCCACTTAGGTAGGTCATACATGCAAATATATATCAAACCTTCCGGTTTTATAAAATTCAGGTAAATCACAATTCAGGAAAATCCATTTCATATGCAAAAACGTTTACCAACTCTCTTTATATTAGTAAACATTAATATAATACATACTAAGTAATAAAATCTGTAGGCATTGAAAATTATTATTAAATTAGAACTACAATAATTTTTAATTTAATATTAAAGATGAACAATTTAATTTTAAATTTTATCAAGACAAAGTTTTTCCTAAATATTTATGGAAAAAACAAATATTATGGTGATTATTATCAAAAGTACGTACTTGGATAGAAATGTACACGAAGAAGTGAAAAGTAAATTGTTGGACAGTTGCATAATTGAACATCACACGAGTTTAATTTTAATGCTAACGAATTTCATTTCAATCAATCACGTTTCATATTAAGGGATCACTTATACAAGGTTGACATTTTCCTGTAGTGAATATCAAAATGGGTTAACCGCCGCCACCTGGCTATGTTGGAATTCGGTTTGAAGAGTGGTTCATGCCAATCCCACACAATATATTGTTTGATATACATCAATTTAAAGTTTGAAGAATTCTAATAATCGTTTGAATTCAATTTAAATTATTCAATTAATTTGTGCATTGGTGTAATTTTCGTTAATCCAACTTTAATTGAAATTTCAATATTTAAAACGAAATAAATATCGGCAAATATAAAACATTAAATCAATATTAACATAAGAAAATAGTTATTGGAAAATGATAATAATTATTTTAGTATTACAAACGTACATGTTTATGTATACTACCTGCAATACCCTTATTTTCATATTTAGGTATAGTAATTAATTTCCAAGGATTAGGTTTCTGATTTATGGTTCATAAATTTATTATACTTTACCGGCGTTTGAGTGTTCATTATTCTTCCGAAATGCGTTTAAAACTTTTAAATTGCGCATTTAACAGTTAATAACTTGGGACTTTAAGCGTTGTATTTTTATTTTAATACTATTGTTACATAAATACCGGCTATTAATGTCCTGATAGGTTGGTGTAGTGTATTCCATAAGAAGTTGAATTATGAGTTCCACAGTCCTAGTTTTCATTATCGGTCGCTCCCAAATTTTTTGAACCGTGGTAAAGGTTACACGTTAAACTACCGAAGAGATTATGATTTAGGTGTTAATTATAAACAATTATAAGGAGTGTCAATAATTAATTATTATACTTAAATATGTTTCAGAACGGGCCATGGATTCTAATCTTTTAAAAAATTGTACGTGCAGGATGCAAGCTAGCAAATTAAGTTCTTAATATCAATTTCAATAGTGCAAATTGTTAGTTGTCGATATAAATTTTACCATAAAAATTTGTTTTGGATTTAAATATTAGAAAACAGATTGTGTAATAAAACAAAAGAAAGAGTTTTCAGAGGGAAAACTACTGTATGTTCAAAAACGTAATAAAAATAATAAAACAAAAACAAAAAGGTAATAAAAAAGACCATTTTTATTGCTACTAGGCAAAATAGTTGGTCAAAAATATTGCAGAACTTAAAATTTTACACAAAAAGACATTTTCTCAGATATTGAACTATTTCTTATTAAAATTTGTATATCTACTATCTACAGTTTTTTATATCTAAGACATAGATAGCGCTATATGCAGTAGTAGCTACAATCAATGTTGCGATTGAAAAACTCGTGCATACAAAATGAACGTGAGTAAGCACACATTTTGATACATTGAACATATTTCATAGTACTTGATTAAGTCTTCATAAATTTGTAATATTTAAGGCATTAAATTTGCAATTATTACAAGTTATAATGAAATGATTGCTAAATTTAACGATTAGTGAATTTTTTCAACACTTATACTTAAATGAAACAATTTCAAGATTTTTGAAAAATAAAACTCTGTCTACATATTCTATCTGGCTCAAAAACCCATGGTCAGTAAAATTGAAAAACTCTGTCTTTCTTAAAAATAAACTTCTTGATTTTAAATAATTGCTTTCAAGCCAAATAATTTTTTAGCTATCAAGAATTCGGAAAAAAATTAGTTTTGTAAAATCAACGTCAAATATATAAAATTTAAAAACACTTAGTTGAAAAATAACTTTTTTTACATAATTATTTACATTTCAAAAATGTTCATCTGACGAGTAGCTTAAGCACGAAATATACAGTGACCAGCAAAACTGTTCATAAAAATCTAGTATTCTTTAAATTTGTTTAAAACTTTACCAAAAACAAAAAAGTTTGCTGAAATATATTTTATTATAAATTAAAACACAATAAAACTACCTAAACTTGAAAAACATCCAAACAATTCAAATAAGAATAATAAAAACATATTGTTGAAAATTATTATGAACAGTATTGCGACTGATCATAAATTTATAATTTAAACAACCTTTAGTACTTTGTATGACCTCCTTTGGTTTTAATCACTAATTGCATCCTTTTGGCATACTAGTAATTAAATTATTCAAAATTTGAGAATCAATCTTACTCCACTCATTATTTGTTATGGTCCATAACTCATCGACATTTTGGGCTGATTCTTTGCGGTTAAAATTCTTTTTAACTATACACCAAAGATTCTCGATTGGATTTAAATCGGGGACTGCGGCGCCACTCCATCACTTTAACATTATTATCAGCAAACCATTTTTAGTAATTTTAGCCGAATGTTTAGGTCGTTGTCTTGCATAAATATGGTATCACCTACTGCACAACCAAATTTAGCAAGGCTTGGTAAATATGAGTCTTCTAAAATGTCAATGTAATCGGTTGCTTTCATAATTCCATTAATTTTCTTAATATTCCTACCCTATCCCCTGAAACAACCCCAAACCATCATAGAGCCTCCACCAAATTTTAATGTTTCTTTCTGTAGGGCCTACATTTTTATCATACCATGACCAAACACGGCCATCTGATCCCATTCGATTCATCTGACCATGTAACCAACCGCCAGTCATCTACAGTCCAATTAATATGGTCTTTTGCGAATTTTAAACGCTTTTTATGTACTTCGCTTAATAAAGGTTTTCTTATTTTAGTTTTAGCTTTCATACCAACTTCCTTTAAACATCTACGAACGGTATCATTAGAGACATTAATTTTAAGTTGTCTCTGATAGTATTATTGGCCTCTACGGCGTTTTCTGCAGCTCAGACACTATTAACTTGCGAATAATTCTTTTGTTTGAGACGAAAGCTTCTGCGGTCGTCCTCCTCTGTTAATTTCTGTGGTAATTTTAAATTTCTTTCTTAATTTTGTAACAAGGCCTATTGAAACCGCATGTTTGCTTGCAATTTCTCTTACTGAAATACCTGTTTTAATAGATTCAGCGATCTTCTTTTTTAAATCTTCCTTAATACGAATAGGCATTTTTATTTTCTATATTAAATGAAAAATTGATCAAGAATACTTAAGTTATAATTAAGTTAGCACTTACTCAGTACAAATAAAATAAAATAATAACGGTTAAACTTTCGTTTCACAGCAAATAAAATTACTTTCTTGACACTCGCAAAACTGTTCACTTCGAACGTCACCTTAGCAATGTGATAATAATATAATAAAACTGTTGTTTTGCAAAATAGTATAAGTTATCAGTGCGTCATGCATTACTTCTCATATGATCAAATGAGGGATGTAGATTTTATACATATTTCCGGTAATATTATATTTATAGCAAAAAATTTACTTATTGTGAACAGTTTTGCTTGTCACTGTAAGTATACACATGTGTATATAATGGACTAACGAAGTAAGTGTGAAAAAAATTCACTAATTGTCAAATTTAATTAACATTTCATTAAAACTTGTAATAATTTTCTAATTTAATACCTAAAATATATTTTCACAAGGTAATAATCATTTATTATATAAATTTGTAATATTGATTTCTGCATGCACAATTTACTTCAACACTATATTGTGTAAGGGGACTAGCATACTATTCAATTTTAGGTCAAAAGCCAATTTATTCGGGGGTTACTTTTATTGAACAATGCAAATGAATCAATGGAATTACTCTAAACATAGAATAAATATTTACATACATAATTAAAATTCAGTAGGTAATATCTAGTATCGCAGTTCACTAAAAATTTGACAACAAAAATCACTTTGAAACAATTAAACAAAAAGTTTATTTGCTGGACTGTTTATTTTATGTGGTTATGGTATTTACTGGGTGCGACATACATAGTAGATAACTAATGGAAAATATAAAATAGCTATAACAACAGATTTATAATTACCTTTCAAAATGGAATTTATTACTTTTCTCAATTTCTTATCTTCCAGTCTATATCGCCATTTCATATCCAATAATCCAACTTTGTTACTCGACCATTTTGAATATAACATGTAAGATCGAATTACATTTTTATCTGAAATGAAATTATAACAATAAGCATAGTAATGATTCAAGTTAATTTAGGTGAGAATTATTTTCATTTACATAATGTACAGATCAAAAATAACCAAACAAATCAATTTAATTTTCTCCAACATATTGTTTTTGTTCGAACAAAGAAGCAAAAGAAGAAGAATGCTACGATACAAGGAATGAAATCAAGCTCAACAATAGAAAAGAAATAAAGTATATTTAAATTTGACATCATAAAAAAATTGAAAGAATTAGGAAGCACGGGACGATTATAACACCAAGACTTCAAAAACAAACACAAATTTCAAACTTAAATTTATTTTCCAAAATGTTTGCTCAATTAATGAAGACTACTGTGAAATATTGAATATTTATAAATTCCAAGCGTTGCGTTTCTCACATATTCATAGATTTAAATGACGTAACTGTTTTACTTTTTAACTCAAATAGTAACTGAAACGGATGTAGCATTCGTATATTTAACCCTCAGGTACTATCGTGTTTTCCAGTTACACTTATACTATGGTGGGGCGTTCGACACCCTACAATTTGATTTCACTTTTTGTTTGTTATATTAATTCAAATTTTTAAAATTATAAGGTTAAATGAACAATAAAACGAAACATTATTTGTAAGCTTTCAGCAATGGTTACTGCTGTCATCAGACATTTAATAATAATAGTGCAATTACATGGAAACGAATATAACGTATTGTCATTTGAGACGATTTCTTGATCCATAAAATTTGAAAGATAATCGCGGGTTAAGGAACAACCTACATAAGAACTCATTAAATAGGAAAAACTTAACCCCAATACGTTATTTGTAGCTTAGATGAGTAGATGGCTGTAGACATTACTTAAACCTTCAATGTCGGTTTTTCTGTTCATCGCATTTTTTTCCCTCTTGATGCAAATCATTTCATGAAGAAGTCGATCTTTGTAATTGGTGACTGATTTGATTATTGTGGCATTAGAAAAGGCAGCATTGTGTCCATCAATTAAAATATGTTTGGCAATTGCAGTGGATTCCGGTTTATTACATCGAATACTTGAAACATGTCCACTTATTCGTTTATGGAGCCATTGGTTAGTTTGGTCATTGGTTTTGTTTGTTATATAGTATATTTTTTAAATTTTAGTTATTGTAGGTTTTAAAACAATTATTTAACTTGAACCTTGATTGTGTTAAAGTCGAACTTTATTAAAAATTAAATAAAAAAATAATCTCTACACAAAAATGTGCATAAATGCATAGTATAAACAGAAAAAATTCTAAAAATATTAAAATCATATTTTTTCAAAGTTGTCATCTGTTTCGAAGTTTCCAAAACTCTGTTCTTAAGTTCTGTAAGAGAAAATTTGGGTTAACATTGCGCATAAAAATTCTGACAGGCATGTTTTCTTATCAAATTTTGAAAATGCTATTTTTCAAATTAAATGCTTTAGACTCTACAAACTATACTTTACCTTTCTAAACATTTAATGATTGCTTCTGAATGCTCTCTGCAGATGTTTTGGCAACATTCACCACAAGTAGTTTTTACCTTATAGACCCCATACACCTGTCAACAAATTACGCAACAGAGGCTGTTATTATACAATTATTTCTGGTTTTCTATTTTCTTCTATATTGCCATTATGATGCTTTGAAAACACCAACAAAACATATTTATTTTTTTTTCAGCACATATGAAACTACAACTTGCTTTAGTCTTTAAAAAAGTCCAAAGCAACAACTATCGTGGGGTATTCAGACACCCCAACGGCCAATTTCTTTAAAAACGGTTAAAATAATATCGAACTATGCCATATTGAACATATTTATCTTGTAGGAGAATAACTAAAACCAATAAATTGTAAAAAAATTAGTTTGGAAGATACATAGCAAAAACTGGCAACTGAGGTGCCAAAATACTCCACGATAGTACTTGAGGGTTAACCGTAATTTATAATTTTAATGGAAATTTTGTAATAATATGATCTAAGAAAGTCCAGATATAACTGCCAGAAATAAACAAACAATATTAAACGCATTAGAAAAAGTAAATCAAAATTTAAAAAAAGATAGCAGAATCGGCAAAAATAATCTAGTTATAAAGGAGGAAATCAAAAAATATAATTTTAATATTATAGGTACAGCCGAGGGGTTAACCGCTGGTGAAGTTTTTGTACACATCTAATGAAGTACATGAAGTACTGGGGTGGGGGTGTAGAACACCTTCCAGTGCACAAATTTTGGAATGAAGAACATTGCAGAACGTGCAGAACCCCAGACCGAGTAGTTTACTTTTATCAGAAGTAAACTGAAGATCTCCCGTTGCAGAAGCACTGCCCCCCGGTTTAAATAATTTATTTTTATTAAAAGTGAATTAAATATTTAACCGTATCTCAAGTTTATTAAAATTAGCTATGGCCAAGTAAATGTGTTTAATTCGTAATCTGACAATTAATTATAAACTACCTAATTATAAATTCCGTGCTCCTGGGAGGTAGATCTCTGCAACGGAGAGTTCAGTTTACTTCTGATAAAAATAAACTACTTGATCCGGGGGCTGGAGTGAACACCTCTAGTGCCTCTGGAACGGGAGATCTTTAGTTTACTTCTGATAAAATAATCTACTCAATCAGGGGTTTGGGGTGTGGAACACCCTCCAGTGCTCAAATTTTGGTATTTCTGTAAGTCTCAGAAATTGAAAGTCTCTGATACTGAAAGTATCGATTAATTACTGCTGAATTCTATAAAGGACAAAGAAGTATGGAGAATTATGATGAAGTACGTGAAGTGTGAAATTAATTGTACACGATTTCCTCTAGCGGTTGACCCTTAGGTACAGCAAATGAAAGCACAAATGACACTGTAGAAATAAAACAAAATTTGTAGGAACAAAATAGAAATTTAGAAAAAAAATATAAATATAAAAATAGTAAAAATCGGGTAAAAATTTTGAACTAAATAAATAAAAAGAAAGGTGTTTAAAAAAATTAAAGAAAAGGAAAATGGTAGAAACTTAACATTAAATAAAAATAAAATAGTATTTATAAGAAATAGAAATTATACAAGAACAAGAACAGAATGTGAAATAAATGAAAGTATGTAAAGGGTCTACCAATCAGGGTTTGTTTTAAATTTTAAAAGAAACACATATTTTGTATGAAAATTTTCTAATTCTCTACTGAAATATGTTGTAGGGGCTTGAACATTTATGAATGGAAAACAATATCCGGTAAATGTCCTCCACGACTACGTTTGCAGACGTCGATTCTTTTAACAAAATTTTCGAATACATTTTGCATAATTGCGAACTTATTTCTCGGATGACGGCTTCGATATTTGTTTTAGTTCTGAAATTGTTTGTGGATTATTCGCGTAAACATTATCTTTCACATAGCCCCACAAAAGAAGTCCAATGGCGTTAAATCACAGGATCTTGCTGGCCAGTTGACGTCACCTTTTCGCGAAATTAAACGCCCGTTAAATTTAGTTTTCAATAGTTGGATTGTTTCTCGCGCTGTATGGCACGTAGCTCCATCCTGTTGAAACCACAAGTCTTCCACACCCATATCATCCAAAATAGGCCATAAAAATTGGTTACCATATCCCTATAGCGAACTCCATTGACAGTAACGAAAGCACCAGCCTCATTTTCGAAAAATAGGGACCAATGATGCCCCTACCCATAAACCACACCATACAGTGACACGAGATGGATGTAGTGGTTGTTCAACAACTGCTTTTGGATTTTCAGAAGCCCAAATTCGACAATTTTGCTTGTTAACATACCCGTTTAAGTGAAAATGTGCTTCGTCCGAAAAGATGATTTTTTCTGAAAAACAAGCACCACGTTCAATGATCCAATCAGCAAATCTAAGACGTTGAGAATGATCTGCTGGCTTTAATTCTTGTACCAGTTGTATCTTATAAGGCTTTAGAGCTAAATCCTTCCGTAAAATTCGCCATGTGGTCATTGTGGACAGGCCTAATTGTTGAGAACGTCGTGAAACCGATAAATTTGGGTCCTCTGTGACACTTTCACGTACTGCAGCAATATTTTCGATTGAACGACATGGACGAGCACATATTTTTGTGCTTACGTTTACTACTGAACCGGTGGACTCAAATTTTCGCACTAAATTCGCAATTGTAGTCTCAGATGGACGATCGTTACAAATAAAAATATCGCGAATTTTGCGAAATGTAGTCTTCACGGATCGACCATTTTCATAATGGATTTGAATTATCTTAAGGGTTACATCACTCATTGACGCGAAAAAATGAGGCTTATTTTGAGAATTTTTCCTACATAACCAATATAGGAATCGAAGTATAGTTTTGAGGGTTTATTGTAAATATTTTAGGGTATGTAAGAATATTTTTTATTTTGATTTTTAAATTAAAATAGCATCGTAGCAGTAAATTAAGTAAAACTTGATTTTTATCTAAAAGAAAAACGGTGTGCAGGGTAGCAATGTCCAGACAGCAGCTACAACATTACAAAAAAATTTTTCTTATTTGATATGAGTTTTTCTTTGGAAGTACCTGTGATTATTATAAAATATCAATTTTTGCAAATTTTGCATATATTTAAACTTTTTTTTAATTTTTACGAAAAATCGATTTTAAATTGTTTATAGAGAATGTTATTATTTATTAATCACAAAAATCGTTGGTACTTCCATAAATTATATATCTAAGAAGCTACACTTCAATTTTTAAGGCAATCGGATAAAAATTGCTCAAGTTATGTTGCACACCGTTTTAAAAACGTAGTTTTGAGAAAACGCGTTTCAAGTTTTGTAAATGAAAAGTTGAATATTACGTCGGCTTGCTATTTTTTTACATTTATTCCGTTATTCCAGCACCGTATAGCTCCATTTTTAGGGTTAAATTTTGCTCTTCAGCATCCTTTCTGAACGACGTTAGATACATCCTCGAGTCTTGTACTGACTTAAAATTATCAGTTTGACTATATGATTTCAGACCGCTGGGAGAGACTTCTAAAAATGAGCTGTAAATATTTTAAAAAATTTTCACATCTGAATGTGATGGAATATCATTTTAGATAGTTTATACATGTTTTCATGCAATTAAAAAAATCGAAAAATAAATTTTACTGAGTGATGTAACCCTTAACACGATTTTCGAGCGAAATCAAAGGCATTATATTAAATGTTGACCTTTTATTATACATATGATAAAAACTGAATAACAGAACTGCCTACTTGACCTATTTCAACCAAATTTAAAACAAACCCTGATTGGTAGACCCTTTATAAGAAAAGAGTTTAAGAGTTAAAAAAATAAGAGAAAAGAAATTAGTTATAAAAATAACTTACATATACCTAAATAATAAAAAAAATTGAACTGAATGCATGGAGGAAACTAAAAGTAAGGAACATAATGTTTCTATCTACTGAATTACAGATGGAAGTTATAAGCCAGAAGTAGAATGTCGTCGTCCATCTGTGAATAACTCCAATGTTACAAAAGTGAAATCTTCCAAGAGACGCAAAAACTGCTTTTTATAAAAAATATTTAATTTGTATTTACAATTTTTTTCTTTTCAAGCATTCTGGTTGCTTAAGTTTCTACATTGGGCTATTACCAGCTATGCAGCGTTCAATGTAGAATCACAATCAACCAAAACATCATTTTTGGAAAAATTGTCACATTGGAGTATTCACATATCGACGACGATGTGTTAAACCGATCGGAACAGCTTGAACTTATTTTTACCGTGTAGTAAATGTAATGGATAGAAATGTCGACATGGATGCCCTTAATTGTCGGAGTATCTACATTTTAATCAATATTTAATAATAACGATAAATTTAGTAAAGGAGAATTAAATAAATAACTAAAGTTAGGATTCTAAAAGGTTAAGAAGATCTATGATTAAAAACAAAAAATAAACTTTTATTGATGTATAAAATCATAAAAACATAGGCGATATATGACATAGAAATTAAAATAATCGATCAAATATGTAGATTGTATAGTCGCTTATACTATAAATTAATTAAAATACACCTTATACGCAACCATATCTATAATACACGCCAAAAATTAAATTAATGTAAAAAATCTGCCATAATAAAATAAATTATTAATATGCTAAGGGTTTTATTAAAATTTGTTTTTGACAAGTTACCAGTAGTCGACCTAATTGCAAGGATTGCAATTAATTTTTTATCGCTTTAAAAATTAAGTACTATACATTCTATATAAAAAGCGTTTTTAATTTGAAATCAATAACGCAACCATGAAAGACTGCCAAAAGTTTAAACTGTTTTAAGGGAGCGATAAAAATTGCTTGAAGTGATTCTTCTCGCTTGTGCAATTATCTATTGATCAATGCAAAATTACATCTTTTAATTTAATTTAACAGAAATCCTCTTTGTAACTAAATTTAATTTTAACGTCGCAAAAGTTTAATTATAGTGTCTTGCATTTTCCATGAAATTAATAATTGCAATAATTACTTGTGGCGCGGTTTATTAGGAAAATTCTCTATATTATTATACAGCACGGGTTGTAATAATTGTTCGTGCACACATACAATATACTTATTAGTGACTAATTGTCAGAAGTTTTTTTAATTTCTGATTAAATTAAAACAAGGTTTATGTGAATAATAAACCTACACATACCAACTTGAAATAATAAATTAAGTTGAAAGTTAGTATGAATACCTACTCGTTATAACTACTCCACTCTACTAAAATCTTTTAAAATACTTTTTGATCTTTAAGATGATGAGACGCAGTTAATGGGCATATCTTTTAAAAGCCAGTGCATATTACTTTATATAGTATGTTTCGGGCTTCCTTTTGCAAGGATACTACGTTGTTTATCAGGTCCCTCAAGAAGGTGCTCGAGCATTTAATACTGCAAAGATTTTGCTAGCACCTTGTGAGAAGACCACCGGTTTTACGTGCTTTCCGAAGCACGGAGAATGGCCACACAAAGTGAACTTCTGCCCAGATTCGAACTAGGCGCCATACGTTAACAGTTGATTGCGCTAACAACCAGGCCAATGACAGTCTCAAGCATATTTTTATAACGCCATTAATAATTTATTATTACGCAAGTAGTGCTTTTTTTTATCCTACCTAGTATTAATTTATTTGTTTTTTACTGCAACGATCAACACTGGACAACTTAAGTGTTCCTGTGTATAGTATATTAATTCTGCTCAACTCCTTTTATAAATTATTTTTATCAACATTCTTACAAAAGTACTTTGTAAAAATAAATGATCTTTATTTTTCTATGGTAAAAATATCTATAAAAACTGTTTATTTTGTAATTCTGTTTTATCCTAATAATACCGACCAAACAGTCTTTAAAAGATCCGTTTTCATTACATTGTTAAAATTTTACACATTTACCGTATTGATGTAATAAAATCAGGTTATTTCATTTTTGAAAACGTGCAGCTATAAAGTTTTATCGAAGTAATTAGTTTCCGAACATTGTCGTATACGGTAAATATACAAAATAAAATCTGTAAAATTAAAAACTTGAACAAGCTTAATGCACAGCGGTTCATATTACGGCTTTTACTGAAAATTTCAAGCATTTATTGTTTTACTAGCAAATTGTTCAATTTGAAAAACTAAATGACGATTCGTTTTCATCTACATTTTATAGAGAGGGTGTACGTATTTTTATGCGCACACCGCAATTTTCAAAAACCGCGCTCTATATAATTTTCCGGAACAGTGATTTTATATGAATGCATATAAGAATATCAGGAGTAGGTACAACTTTATTATATATAAAATGAAGCCATTTCAATTATTCCGAGTTATGTACCTCAAGAATATTTTTATACTTAATTGTAAGAAAAATATTACATTTCAAAATGTTATATTCAACTCAATATACTCAAATGCATCAGGTAAAATATCTTGTCACTTAGATTTTTTATCAATTTTTTTAAAGTGAATATTGCAAATTATCCTACTTCCCTTCAATCAAAGAATTTTTTCGATAATGGTATGTTTTCAAATTTCAATTCTTTGGCCATTTCAATGTTAATAAAATATTTTCTAGATTTTGGCTATTTTTAAAATTTTTTTATAATTGAAGTCAAAACAGATTAGTAGGTGATTACCATCTAGTGGACTTTTGCAGGTTGTTAAATTATTCTCCAAAGCTTAAATCTTTATAACCAAACGTAGCTTATACACTTAAGCTGAACGAACACCAGATGCTAAATTAATTTAAGATTTATTTTTTAATTTATTTTTATATGGAAGCAAGCAATTTTAGTTTAGCGCAATAAATTTTTTGCTTTCATAGTAAATATATTAAAAATAAATGTAAGCTTAGATTCGCAGCCGGTGCCCCTTCAGCTTTATTATCACCGATTATAATGTATTTATATAGTGATTTAAATTTAAATCGTACCTCACGTAGCATTTTATGATAAAAATTTGAAAATCAAGATTGTTTTATAATATAATACAATTATTTTGGTGTAATTCTTTATGAGAATTGGACCGTTTTGTTCTTTGTGTTTAATTATTTTCCACCTGATATAACTTAATTTAATTGTTTACTTTTATCAAATAATATGTATTAATGACTGTTAGGTTGAAAATAAAATTAAAAATATTATATTAATTAATTTTAACGATAACGTTTGAATATTTACTGTGAGTACACACAATTAAATGGATAATACCTTTGCTTTTTATTTATGGAATATTTAATTATTGGCATCGCTTTACTTACGTATGCGCTTTTATATTCAAACAATTAGTTCAGAAACGCTTTGATCCAATTATTCATATGAATTCTAAAAAGTAAGAATAATTAAAATAGTTATGAATAAAAAATAATTCTCTAGCGTAAAATTTCCTTGTGCGTACATTATGATGTGTTGACAAAAAATAAAAATTCTACTCAACTCGCATTTTCTATCAGTATTATTTGCTTTTTGCAATTTTGTTATGTTCACGCTTTAACTGGTGCACAGAAGCATTAATTTCAGATATAATAAGAAAAAATATCATCATCAACTAAAATCAAATACTTTATGTGATTCCTTCCAGTTGACCGCATTTTCGGGAACGATTAATGATAACTAGAGCAAAGAGAGTTATGTGGATATAATTCGAAGTTCTCACAAAAATTATTTTTTATATTATATTTATTATAGTATGTTTTCTTAATTTAAATTCCTACTGACATGCAAAGTGCTTAAAAACTGATTAGTTCTATAACTATACATACCTATAATAAGGATATTTATGTTTTTAACTCCAACCCCACTGAGAAATGATACTTTTTTATACTATTTAACTCGAACTGACACTGAATATCATTAAATATGGAATTTGAATATTTTCATACAAAGAAGCGAAAAATAAAATTTTGAGAATTATTTTAAAAATACATTTAAAACTTTGAAGTAAGTAATTAAGGTGACAAATGAGTATAAACATTTAAATCATTTTTTACAGAAGTACGAGTACTTACGACGGGAGATCAATAAGTTTGCTAAAAACGGAATAAGAAAAGGGGTTATAGTAAAAATTTTAAAAGTGGTTTGTAACAAAATCAAATTGAAGGCCAGTTTTCAAAAATGAAGTAGATCCAACCAACCGTTGGGCTTTTATTCAATTTTTAGTGGTGGTCATTTTAGATAATTTATTGTAAAAATGAAAAAATTCGAACACCGCGCTGCGATAATATTTGTAACATAATACGGTAAAAGTGTAAAATAAATACTAAATGATATGCTTGAAGAGTATAAGGAATGGATAAGGAATGAGTACAAGAAGGTACAAGGAATGAAGAGTAGGGTAAGGTAAGGTAAATTGGTGATATAGGTTATTTGGTGATAGTTTTATAAAATTAACCACATAATATCCTATTGCCAAAATAGTCCAATTTTTTCTAGCAGATAGAGTAAATGGTCTACATTCATAGTTAAATGTGAGGCAGCCAGATGATGCGCTTGTTTACTCAAAACAAAACGAAATCCCCTAACCTTCATTATTAAATGACATTTTTGGGTTAATCGCAGTATCTGAATTCGAATTTTGTTGTCAAGTTCGTGCAAATAAAATTACGTATAATTTGATATGAGTGTATTCGCCATAGATTTGGCATTATAATTCACCTTTGTTTTTGAAAAATAATTTAGATTTGTAGTTGTAATAACCTTAGCCAAGTGGGAACTTAAAGTTCACGTTTGCTGAGGATTTTATTATACCGGTGTTAATTTTAAAACTTCCAGCAATTAATATCTCAAAACCAAAAGTCAGATGAAAAAAAATTTCGAACAAAAGTTGTATGATAGCGAAGGGACAGAATATGACATAATTGTTTTCTTAATTTATTGACCTTTTCAAGGTCATTTGAAGGTCAACTTTGGTTTTTAAATGGCACCTTATTTTTTAGCAGATTCATATTTTGCATAAAAATAAACAACTTTTGTAGAAAATTTTTTGTCCCACATTAGGATTTTCGAGTAAGATGCGTTGAAACAAAATAAAAACATTTTAATAAACTGCAGCTTTATGTTTTCAGATTTATGTTGTGAAGATTTTTGAAAATGTAAATACTTTACTAAAGTACATCTTAAATAAACATTTTGTTATTTTTGTACTGAAAACAATGTTTTTTAATATCACCAAATAACCTAACCACTATCACCAAATTAACCTAACCTGTCACCAAATAACCTATATAGGTAAGACATTTTTCAAGTTCCAGTTGTGCAAGCCCGATAAATTACATTCAAAATAAATTCCAAAGGGGTGTCTGAGATGTCTATCAAAGATATCTGATAACTTAAAATTATTTAAAAACCTTAGAAGTTTATAAAATGCAGTTTTCAAAATTATCACCAAATTACCTTACCTTACCCTACCTTCACTAAAAAAAATTTACAAGTGGGTACAGTTTTTAAAGCAGAACAAAAGTCCTTACAAGATGAACACCGCACTGATCATCCTGCGGATGCAGTTAATCACGAAAATGCACTAAAAATAAAAATTTTCTTCATAGATGATAAATGTCTAACTATCTTAAAAATATCTTAAGTCATCAGTATATCATATGATACTATCTATACAATTCCATATGATCATCTTCATGTATCAAAAGTAAGTGCAAGATGAGTTTCACGTTTGTTGTCTCCTGAACGGAAGCAATTTCGAGCGCAAACTCAAACAATTTATGGAAATGTGCAAGGCTGATCCGAGAAAAATTTTAAATAACATTGTAGCAGGTGATGAAACATGGATTCATTATTATGACCTCGGATCCAAACAAGAGTCTATCTAGTCGATAGAAAACGTAAAACCGCCACCTAAGAACTTCAAAACTGAACCGTCCGTTGACACGATTATGCCCACAATTTTTGGGATGTCGAGGGAATTTTATAAATTTATCACCTGTCTCGTGAAGAGAGTATAACAGGAATCTATTATGCAGAATTAATAGAGAAATTAAAAGTAGCTATCCAGGAAAAAGAAAGCGCAAAGTGAAACAAAAATTTTTACTTTTTCACAATCAGCACTTCACAAGTTGAAAGTTTTACAAGCTACTATTAAAAAGTGTGGTTTCGAAAAATTATTCACCCACCTTACAGTTCAAAATTGGGCTCTAGCTATTACTTTTTATTTTCAAATTTAAAGAAAAAATTACAAGAGATGAAATTTAACACCTATGAAGAAATGATGTATGCCGTGAAAAGCTATTTTTCAAGGTAAATAAAAAATTTTTTTTGTGGTTTAGATTTTTTCCACTGATAGTCAAGGATTGGCGTATATTTTAAATTTCAGAATAGCAGTCTAAATATAAACATTATCATTTAACAAATAAGCCATTTAAATGAAAATCTCAGTTGAAGATTTAGATCGCATAGTTAAGAAATTTTTCTGCTCCCCATTGAAGACAAAAAAGCAGTCAAACTCAAAAATCCCACTTTCAGGTGTTCCTGATGCCGCCAAATTAAAATAAAAAAATAATGATCAACTTTCACTTTTTTCTCTCAATTTCTTTCCTCCAGGAGATCCTAATGTCACACTTATTTTTTGCCTTCATGACTGCACATACCTACCATGTAACTTTGCTACTGACATTTTAACTATATTCTATTGTAATCAATTTTCATTACCCATGACTTCTCTATTATTCGTCGCTTCGCAGATGCAGATTTAGGTCAAAAATACATTCAAAGATAAAAAACACAGAGAGAGACACACATTTCGCTCATTTAAATTTACACGCCGCTGGTCGTAAAACGTCTTCTAACTAATGTAGGCATATACTGAACATAAAAACATTGTAAATAAATGTGGCAGTTGTTAAAGTTTCAAATGTCTACTGTTGTGGTTCGAACAATAACCCAAACATCTATTAAACAGTTATTTCAAACTAGAATACTATAAAATGACTCAAAAATTAATGTAGTAGAACATCGGATGTTTGATACTCCAACATTAAATAATTACGACAGAACAGGTGTTAAATATAATTAGTTTGTGTCGTGCGTAAACAAGGCTGTAATATTCCGAAATTAATTGCTCGATTCAATCCCATAAAAGGCGCATCTCTAACGACGTTGCAAAGAAATATATTTACCATGTAGGAAAATCTACGCCCGAGTGTTGTTTAATCTCATCACATTAATTAAGTACAAGAAAATTTATTCAGAAAAAGCATACTTTAGTGACTTCCAGCTATCTTCATGCTACAAAAGTTATGAGTCTAACCTAAAATTTTCTACATTTTCCATTATAACCATTTATGGTAAAATGCCATATATTTTAAAACCAAATATAAAATTCATTATTATAAATAGTATACCAATGGTATTGTGGTAGTTTTCTCAATAGAATTTGAAACTTTGTATACCTTTTAATGTTTGTTAAGGCATCTATTACTAATTAACAGAAAAGTATGATTCTAATTTGTAGCAAATTTGTATAACATCGAATAATGTTGTTGGTTTGATAGAAAACTTTAACATTAAATTGTGTAATTATAATGAAGAGGAATTTTAAATACATGTCAGTGCAAGGTCTATAAATCTTTCTGGCGGCTAGAAAGTTTCTAAAATGCCGGAAATACTACTGTAGTAGATGTAGAAATATTTCACAAACTTCTTAGTTTATATTGTAACCGTAGGAAAATGGTTAAGATTTGAATAAAATTTCAGCTATTTTTATTGCTTAATTGTTTTTCATTTAAAACTTGTTAAAACATTGTTAATGCATAAATATTTCAAAGTTTTGTGTACTGCATAGTTATTAAATTATAATATTAAATTTCTTTAGAACATGTAAAGTATTCGAACTTCACAAAAGGTCTAAACTTGGATTTTAAATTTTGTATTGTAAATATTATAATTATGTAGGTAGTTAGTTACCTCTATAGAAACTATATTAATACGTAGCATGTTATTATTATTTTTTATATAAGCATTACATAATAAATCATGTAAAGTAACTTTTACTTGCAAACGTACATTTGACCGCATACAGATGAAGTCCGGCTCTAGCTTCAGCGGAAGGTGGTGAGTTACCAAAAAATTATACATTAAATAAAAATATAATGATTACAAATGGAGTGGGGGGAGGGTTATGAATGGGTGCTACCGTAAAATTTCTTTTAACGTACGAAAAGTTTAAATTGTTATCCTCGTGAGAGAAAACCACACACAAGTAATTACTGAAGTCTACTGCTCGCGATACACAATTCCTGTCTCTGTAAAGAAATTAAAACAAAATAATCACCACATAAGTAAATTAACAAAAGCATAATGTAATAAAAAGAGTTACTAAGTTCACAAAAATAAAATTTTAAATAAAGTAAAATATAATATTATATCAACAATAAAGCCTCAAATATCTTATGTGCACTACAGATTTCAATTTAAATACAAAATTACTTTTATTACTAGCAAGTTTTTGAAAGAAAATCTTATAAATCTTATTATTTTTCAAAAAATGTCAATTTAAAATTTAAGAACAAAATTAATAATACAAAAATTTGAACGGGATAAATTTTGAAGAAAGATTTTGTGATTTGATGAACTTTGTATTGTATCGAGCACTACATGTGCATCGTCCATTATATTTTATAAAACCAAACTGAAAGTCTTTCAAAATATTTAATTTTCTAAGTAGAAATATCTTGCTTAAAAATACCTCATACACTTTGAGAATTGATATTGCACAATGATTTTGTGACATTAGTTAAATTTCATTTCGTACCAAATTGTTGAAGTGCGTCAGGAATAGGAAAATGGATTTTGTGTTCGTTTGACTACTCTTTTTAAAGTAATCGCGAAACTTATAGGCCAGCATTGCCTTAGCATAGAAACTAAATCAATTAATATAGTAAAATAATCTGAAAAAAACCCACTGGAAGTTATTAGAAAGAGAAAGATATGTCGATTTCAGTTTACATTAGTTTCGCGTGTATAATAGAGGCGACATTCAAGCCAATAGGACTTGGATGTAGTATGGGAGACCTTGTGTTGGTAATCCTATCTATTTAGGGAATACAACAGAATGCCCTATACTATTTTATATATTCAGCTTCAGGCACCACAGAAGCTAAATCTGTCATTGCGTGTGCTTTACAAAATGAGTTTGAAACTATTTTTCATATAGAACATCTGTGTTATATAATGTAATATTATATTTATAAGATAAATAATTATTCTTAAGATTATTAAACAATACGAAATATACAAAGTAATATGTGTATATAAACCGAATATAATACCAACCAATAAAATGTTAGCAATCTTAAAGCAAAATATTAAAACACGAACAATACATTATTAATTTATTTAATTATTAAAATTTTGACGAAATTAGTTTACTAAAGTTATTTAACATAAAACATCTTTAACTTCCGAAACCTTAATTTTTAATGCACGCAGCTTTCATGCAAATCGATAGAATTGAAAAACAAAACATTAAGTTAGAAGTCGTTACTTAATACTGAATAAACGAAACAAGATTGAACACACAGCTTAACGGGGAATCCAAACCACGGCAAAAATAATTTGACAGTAACTGGAAATCAAGTGAGTCAACTGTATAAAATCCATCTCTCTTTATGCACTATAATAACTGCTTTTTTGCACAGGGTGAGCCAATTGCGATGGTCCTTATGGGAAACTCGATAACTACAAGAGATGTAGAAAAATGAACGGCACATCTTTTTTTGAGAAAAACTAAATGGCAAAAACAAAAATTCGCTATCTTTTTTAGTTTTCGAGCTTTAGGCAAAAGTTAGGTTTTTGTACTGTTCGATAAATAATGTCGATATCTTAGTTTTTTTAAGTTAAAGAAAAAATATTAACACGCTCTTCAAGCACATTTTTAAAAATAATAAAATGGACCGAAAAGATTTTGAATATTTTTGTTAGTTTTGAAGTTATAATATAAAGTTGTGTTGTTTTTTAAATAGAAACCATAGCAACAAAACCATGACATATTTAAATAATATAGTAGCTTTTTATTCCTTATTTAAAAATATACTATTGTGGTTTTTTTGTGAAAAGGCCTCCCTTCAGAAATTCCGTTGCAATACCATAAAAAATTTAACCCAGTTGTCTAGGATTAATCAGCGGAGAGCTATGAGACTTACCCAGTAGTGAGTTCTAAGGTTCGCAGCTCTGAAAATGAATAAATGTTCGGCGACCACAGCGCAATTAAAACTCGAATATTGAAACGTGATTTCAAAAATTTGCTTTATTGCCAAACCGATTTTGGGACAAAATTCCAAATATGCCAGGTGGTGTAATTGTGTTTTGCTTGGTAATTGAAATTTAAATTTAAAATTGAAATCATTTGCTGAAATTTAAACCACCAAACAATTCTGTGTCTTGTGTAAATCTTTACAATGGTAATAATTTTTAAAATAATTATTCAAAATGTTTTAACACAAATAAAATTTTATTAAACTAGCGCACAAATGTTCAACGACTGACCTTATTATCACTCCAGGTGTTGCCTAATGCTGACGCCTTCAATTATCCAATTCACATCCAAAACTCGTTGACTCGTACAAATAAAACTTTGATAATTCCAAAATAGCTCCTCTTTTCGACTCCAATACAAACTTAATGACTCGCTGCACAAATCAAACTTGAATAACTCCAAAATGGCTCCTCTATAAAATTTTCATTTGCTATCTTTGCAGATTCGATAAATCCAACCAAAAACTTTGATCAACTCGCAAAATAAAACAGACGACCCGTCTTCAGAAGCACTATCACAAACTCAAAAATTTACCGCTTTCACGGCAACGCAAATCAAAAAACTCAAAATTCACGTCCTCCAACTGACGTGCATTCGGTCTCAGTTCTCAGACCAACTCTCCTCCTTTTTCTTTCTTTTTTAAATTGCCAACATTCAAAACATTCTTTTCGTTTCCAAATTTTAAATTTTATCCTGCCATAAACAAGCGGCGCACAAATCACACTAATGTCAAATAATCACACTGTCAAATTCATCAAAACAAATCATGATTTTGTGTAAAAGGTGTTGAAAGTAACAATTTTTGGCATTCTTGTTGGCAAAATAAACAAATTAATTTTGTTGATCTTCAAATTGATCAACAAATCGAAATTCTTAAAAAACATTTATTCTTTTTCGCAGTGGCGAGAAACTTAACACTACTGGTAAGAAACTAGTAAAAACCATTTTGTTGTATTTCTGAAATCTAATTTCAGAAATATCACCAATACATATATAATACTAGCTGGATACACAGCTTCGACGGGTCTTACTAAAAATAGAGTACTTAATTGTCTTTAACTTAATTACCTATTAAATTTAACATGCTATTAGAAGTTTTATGCAAGCTCGTTAATTTCAGAATCTCGTTAACCCATTCATGCGCGTCCAAAATGTTTTGCTTTAATCCTCTCTTTACAAATTTTTACATTTCTAACCCCCGGTTTTACTGAAATATGTTCTCTTAATCCTAAAGAGTCACTGTGCAAAATTTGGTTCAGATCGGTTCAATATTCGAGGAGTGTATAGCGAACAAACTGACATACAAGCTGCTTTATGTAGTACATACTATATAGTATGTAGATATGGGCCCTATTATTTTAGTTTCATTCCATTTTATTAAAATCATTATGAAACAAAGTGTGTACCAGCTAGCATACGGAGAGGTACGTAGGTCGTGAGCCACGCGATGTTCTAGATTATTGCTAAAGAGTATTATTAAACAACCAACGATACGTTTAACAGAGGTTTATTTAAGACTATATGTACAAAACCCAACAAAATTAAATGGTAACAAACGATAGCTTAGTCTAAATTAATAAATTACAAAGACAATTTGTTTACAAAACTATACGGCTTACCGCCAATCACCCGTTACTGGTCCTTGCACTGGATGCGGTCCTTATGTTTTCTTGATGATTTTTGGTGGTGTTTAGTAATGAGGATAACCCTCAGGTATTAAGACAAATAATGACAATGGTTCATCAATCACCGTTTTACGATAACGTACTAGTCTGATATTTCTTATGAACAAATACACGTGCCAAAGGTTCTTGGTCTTCTTCAAAGTTGCGATAAGGCAAGACACGATAAAACTCTTCACAAAGGTAAAACCCGACGGTTTGACGATACAGGTAACAAGATACAACTCACAGATACAACACACAGCTACAACTAGGTTTAAGGTAAAGCCAAGACAGACTGCCTTCTTTTCCAAAAACACCCCTTATATCGCTTTCCTCGACAGCCTGGTGCTGCCATCCCTTTGTTAGATAATCTAGGGTTTTTGAAAAGAAGTTCGCAGAAAGAGGTTAGGGTAAATTCCCAGAACCAATTAACAACTGGCCAGACAGGCCTATTGTTGTTAGAGCCGCATTAAGAACAATACCTTGTACTTTGCGCAACAGGGCAGTACTAAGTAAATTTTATGGAATTGTACGTTTCGATAACGTGCAACGAGTTTCGTTACACATCCTACTAAGTTACAAAAAAGAAAAGAGAAAAAGGAAAAATGTGAGTAAGTACGAGTTGACTAAGTTAAACCTAAAGAACGGAAGAAATACGCATAGAGATTAATTTACTGAGAATAAAAAGCTAAACGGTACAGTGATAAAGCTATAATATTGATCTAATTGGATCGGGTTGTTGTCGAGCAAGTCCTTTGTCTCAAATGGGATCAAAGAGTAACTATGCAATATAAGTCAAATTCGAGTAGTAAGTTGGACGCCACTTATTTTTTGAAATTAGAGAAAAACAAGAAACTCTATAGGGGTTGGCAATCAAATTTACAGGCCTAGGGACAGTTTATAAAACTTTCACGGGGAAGTATTAAAGGGTCGGCTAAAAGCTTACACGGAGGATCAGGGGAAAATATCAGTATAAATTTAAAAAATTAAGAATACACGAGTGTTATTCAGAGCTCCTTGATGGGAACCTTCCTTTCGAGAGAGGCCTTTACGATGATATCCGGGTCAATCACCCAAGGTTGTCTCACAAGAAGGAGGGGGGTTACAAAACTTAGAGTTGAACTAACTAATGATCTCAAAATCTACATTTACCGCTAAGTTAAAAATGAATAATTAAGACTAAGGATTATTATAATAATCGTGATTATAATAAATAGGATAATATATACAAAAAACTTGGAGCTCTACTTAGCTCATTAAACTGATTATAGGTAAAAGACAAATTATTTTCACCTGAATCAGGGATCGTTACAGATTAACAACGATAAATGATGTTATTCCACATCATAGGAGTACGGTATGGTCTACGCAACAGTAGATCAAAAAATTTTGGGGCTTAGATATAAAAATAATCGTACGCTAAGCAATAGCAGATATCGTATCAATAGAGATTTGATTAACTCTAGATAAGATAATAAGATAAGTTAGATAATACATACATAATCTAACAAAAGGTATTTGTTTACCCAAAATAAGAGAAGAGAAATAAGATAAGATAATATAAGATAAGTTAGATAAGATAAGATAATATAAGATAAGTTAGATAAGATAATTACGTTCACGTATGCAATGTAAGCTAACAAAAAAGATTCAACGTCTTAACGGCGTAATCGAAAGCCAAACAGAAAAAGATATGTAATTACAGTTTACAGTAAGCGCTACGCAAATAAAATTGTCTCAATTAAAAAACACGTAGGAGAGAATACTGAAAATATAATCGAGATGGACACTTTGACCAAGTTAATACATGCAGACACAAAATTAATAAATTGAATAAGCCAACAAAGTTAATAAAGGCAAAACAAAAGATTAATCTGCGGAATAAATTGATCAAGTAAGATAAAGGAAAAGATAAATTAGTAAGATACACTGACTAAGTTAAGGGATGCCTAAACAAAATTAATAATTAGGTAAATTGACCGAGTTAATTAATGCTAAACAAAAATTAATTAATTGGTTGATTAACAAAGTTAATAAATTTAGAAACAAACAAAAGTAATCGGTTAGATACATTGGCAACGTAAATTAAAGGCAAAAATGAATAAGGCAGAAGAATTACGAAATTAAAACCACAAAACGAAATTAATTAATTAGGGAAATTGACAAATATAACTATAAAAAATGAAGGTATAAATTGACTACTTAAGGTAAAGGCAAAAATTAAAAAGACATTGACAAAGTTAATGAATTCAACAAAGAAGGAATTCATTGGTTGGAGATATTGACCAGGTACGTAATATGAAGGCAAAAATGAATACATGAGGTTTATGGACAAATTTAAAAATTGAAAAGAAAACAAAATTAAACATGTAATTATTAATTATCACAAGAGACACAACTTCAATCGTTAAAACATGAAGCAGCTGAATCTTCGAATTTTCCGAGACCTAGAAAATCAAAAGTTAATATCCAACAGCCAAATGAGATAAAGATCAAAGGTGGGACTCAGCATGATAAAAATATAACTACCAAGGAAACAAAACAATGAGGAAAATTGAATAGCTTCAATTAACGGAATTTTGAGTTTTAAGTTAGAGGGACAAGATTAAAAATGGTTTAGGTAAAAAGGTTCAGGTAAAAGCTATGAGAGAGAAAGATAATGAGTCATAACAAAAAAAATAAGAAAGTGTAAAGACAATTTGAGTTACTAGCTAAAATAAATTTGTACGTCAAAATTCAACCAATAAAATAGTTAAGAAAAAAAGTATTAATTTTAATTAAAATAGAGAAAACAAGAGAGGCAAAATAACATAACAGAGAAATATTAAATGCAAAACTAATTAATCTTCTGAAGGTATGCTTAAAATGGATTTTAAAAGTTCAACAGGACACCCACAAAATAATACGGTTCGGTAAGGGGTATAGAAGATTAGACTAAGATAGAAATAGAATTTTAATTTGAGGAGATAATAATAGGTATAGGACAATAAGAAGATAAAAGTGAGGTAGGTCACAAGCAAAAAATGAGTCTGCCGTTAGGTACTGGTAAATCTCATTGTTCAACTTTGTATCGAGATTAACACATTTTTCAACAAATTTACCAAGAAAAATGTACCTACTCAACGGTACATCGAAAAACAATATTGATAAAACAGGAGATACAATCGTCAAACTTACTTAAATATGACTCTAGGCACAATTTGAAAATTCAAATAAAAATTATTGAAATAGATAAACAATAAAAATTATTAAGATAATTTTAAAACAAAAATAATGTACCGGGACTTATTTGAAAACATCAAGACAAAATTAGCGAAGGGATCCAGTTTAAATGATCAGGACAATTCGATAAAGAAAATAATAAAAATTATTAATTTAAAAACAAAAAAGATATAAAAGGACTTACTTGAAAACATAAAGATAATTTCGCGTAAGGGATGCAGTTTAAGTGGTCGGTGCCCAGGACCGTTCGATAAAGAAAATAATAAAAATTATTAAGATAATTTAGAAACAAAAAAGATATACAGAGACTTACGTGAAAACATAGAGTTAATTTCGCGTAAGGGATGCAGTTTAAGTGGTCGGTGCCCAGGACCGTAATAAAGGTAAACTTAAAACAATAATTTGTGCATTATTGCGATTTGAGCTCCCTAGAATCAAGCTCTTGATTACAATTAATTGTAAGAGGAAAGAAAATAAGTAAATTATTAGTAACCGATAATTTTGAAAATTAAGTTAATTTTACCGTTAGTTATGCAAAAAAATAAGATACGGTACTGACGTAATTCAGACTAAGTACTTCAATCGTAAAACCGCTTTACAAAAGAGATATTACAATACATTACAATAAGATATATATACAATACAATACAGGTACTTTTATACTACACCCAACAAAATTACTTAATTTATGAATCAAGTGAATTTGATATAAAAGTTAAAACAAGTAAATTTAATATAAAAAGTAAAAAACAATTAAATTTGATATAAAAGTTAAAGATGAAAAATGAATTTGAGGTAAACAGTTAAATACAGTGAATTTGATATAAAAAATTAAATACAAGTGAATTTGATATAAAAAGTCATAGACGAGTTAATTTGATATACAAATTAAAGATAAAAAATGTATTTGAGATAAAAATAGTTAAAGATAAAAAATGTATTTAAGATAAAAATAGTTAAAGATAAGAAATGAATTTTAATTTAATTATTCTAAAGCAATTAATCTAGAATTCCATCGCTCCGCGTGATAAGGCGCCATTGAAACACACTGTGTACCCCGGCTAGCATACGGAGAGGTACAGAGGTCGTGAGCCACGCGATGTTCTAGATTATTGCTAAAGAGTATTATTAAACCATCAACGATACGTTTAACAGAGGTTTATTTAAGACTATATGTACAAAACCCAACAAAATTAAATGGTAACAAACGATAGCTTAGTCTAAATTAACTAAATTACAAAGACAATTTGTTTACAAAACTATACGGCTTACCGCCAATCACCCGTTACTGGTCCTTGCACTGGATGCGGTCCTTATGTTTTCTTGATGATTTTTGGTGGTGTTCAGTAATGAGGATAACCCTCAGGTATTAAGACAAATAATGACAATGGTTCATCAATCACCGTTTTACGATAACGTACTAGTCTGATATTTTATGAACAAATACACGTGCCAAAGGTTCTTGGTCTTCTTCAAAGTTGCGATAAGGCAAGCACGAAAAACTCTTCACAAAGGTAAAACCGACGGTTTGACGATACAGGTAACAAGATACAACTCACAGATACAACTGGTTTAAGGTAAAGCCAAGACAAGACTGCCTTCTTTTCCAAAAACACCCTTATATCGCTTTCCTCGACAGCCTGGTGCTGCCATCCCTTTGTTAGATAATCTAGGGTTTTTGAAAAGAAGTTCGCAGAAAGAGGTTAGGGTAAATTCCCAGAACCAATTAACAACTGGCCAGACAGGCCTATTGTTGTTAAGAGCCGCATTAACTTGAACAATACCTTGTGCTTTGCGCAACAGGGCAGTACTAGGTAAATTTAGGAATTTCGTTTCGATAACGTGCAACGAGTTTCGTTACAATTAAATAAAAGAAATGAAACCCGAAAAATTAAATAAAAAATTAGGTATCTATTTTAATTTTTGAAATAAATCAAAATTAAAATTTTAAGCAATAACAAAAATTAAAGTAATTTTAGTAGGTATTCACATGTTCATTGTTTTTAATATAGATTGTAATTTACTTAATATTCAATATTCAAAACATATTGGACCCATTGAATTGTCTTTAAAAAAAGTGTCTAAAGAACGTATTAATATTTCTTTTGCAATTTAAAAAACAACCGAGATATTAACATTTATCGAAAAGTTAAAAACCCGAACTTTTACCTATAGCTGGAAAACTTAAAATGATAACGAATTTCGGTTTTCGGCATTGAGTTTTTCTAAAAATCAAATAGAGGATGCTTTATCTATTTTTTATATCTTTTATAGTTATCAAGTTCCCCATAAGAACCATCGAAATTAGCCAACCCTGTACATATGATTAAACATTATAATAAAGTTTAAAAGTTATGGAGTTATGGATAAATTAATCGCGTCAATATTTATTTGATGAAATGGATGGAATAAAATTAAAATAACAAATAACGCATTTGCTTTAGAAACTTTGGTTAATATTTTCAATTAGTTTCAGTGCAATTGTGATTTAAAACGATGGGAATTAGGATTAGTTTGGAGATATTTTCTGATTGCTACACGTAGGTTATCGTAAAAAAACGTACAGTTATTAATTTGAAGAGGTTACCACGGTAACTAGTTCTTTTCTTAATCTTTAAATAGAATATAATAATCAAAAAACTTAGATTTATTTAGGATTTTTATAATGAAATGGGACTCAAAGAAATATTAATTTGTCATAACCTTTTAGACATGGAGAGGCATTATAGAGGAGGCTAAAGTTCTAAGAGCTTCAATATGCAATTAAGTCTAAAAAAAGTATTTTGCAATGCTATTTCCATGCAATTTAAAAATTGCAATAAAAAATGGAAGATGAAACTATAGAGGTAAACAAAACGTTGTTTTGAGTAGCAAACTTTTTATGCATTTAATAATTACCACGTTGTAATTTATTATTGTGCACAATGTATTTTAATTTTCAGCTCACATTAATCTTTATTCTTTACAGATGTTTTGAAATAATATTGTAACTTATCTTAGATCAACTCTTAATATCGTCCAATAAATTTCCCTAGTCTTATCTATTTTTTACTTTGTTTGCACTGCTCAAAATTCGAAAGGCATAATTTTAAAATTACTCTCACCAAGAAACGCTCAATGCGTTACATATACAATACATAATGTATCTATGTATGAGTAAATAAGCAGGTATAATATATTCTGAAAATTCTAATATCACACACAATACAATAATATATTAAGTAATCAAGAAAATTACTATTTTTTTTGGATAATGTTTTTAATAAGCAATAAAATAATATAAATTTTCCAACTTTAAAGCTACAATCAAAACAATGAAACCAAAACAGTTGACCTTACTCTAAAGAAAAGGGATAGTAATTTCAGCTGCAGGCAAAGGAATGTCAGCTGTTTTGTAAGACATTTTGGAGATAATAATAGAGAATTGTCTTGCAAAAAGCTGAATTGTAAACGTAACCTATTAATATTATACAAACTTACTATGTCAATTAAGAAATGGTATCTGCCATTATTATGAAACCTTCCGAAAACAGTTACGGTTACTCAGCAATTACTTAAAAAATAAAACGAAGGATTGTAATTTGTTAACATAACCAACTGCATTGGTTAAATAATGTTGCTAATTTAACAAAAACCTTCATTATCGTGCTTACAAAAATAAATAGTATGTTACATTACCTGGGATGTAAGTGTGATTTACTTTACCTAGAATGGTGTACAGCCTATAAATGTAACGAAGGCTACATCAAGCAAGGCAGAGTAAAATCTTTAATTTCGTTGAAATGTTCAGAATTTTTTTCGCTATTGCTTACAATTTTTATGCAGAATCGTTTCCGAATGATCGAATAATGTAATAATTAAAACTTGTACTGCTACCGATAATAATTACTATTATGCAGGAGTATAGGTGCATAACAAATTACTCTTTTTATTTAGTGATTTAGCATAATTTGAAAATTTTTTTATTAAATTAGGAAAAATTTAAGTCTAATCAGTTATGAAAAGATTTCAAAATATTGTGAATCGTTGTATTAAATATAAAATGAGATTTTTAATTCCCATATTAAAATAAAAAGAGTTAATACTAATGTGAAAATAGAATTTTTTCTATAAAAATATATCTGTAGGTAGATAGTGCACAAGTAGAAAAAGGAAAAATTCTATTTAGTTTGTTCGCAACTATACTTGACATGTAGACATGCTTTCTAGAGATACAAGAGGAGTAACTTTGCCGCTCAGACTAATGTTTCATGAATTTCAGATGGGCCCTTCTCCAAAGAAAAGAACGATGATGGTTCTAGTACTACTGATTATTTTTTCTTTCTCTCTACAACACGCGGCGCATGGAGCTCATATCAAGGTAATGATGCATGGCTGAAATTTTTCTTTCTATCTGTTTACATAACAATAAGTGTTTTTCAAGAAGCGGCAAATATTATTAAGCCTTAAGAAATAACGTGATTAATGCATTTAGCCACGTACACAATAAATTGTATTATTTCCTTTTTGTTTCAAAATTTGTTACGTACGTTCAAATGATTGATTGGTTTAAGGCGTGTAGCTAAAAATAATTGGATAACTTGCCTTAAACCTACCCTTATACCGTTATTAATTTAATTTTATGGATATTTTAGCAAGTTTGCATGCAAAATTACTAATGCAAAATTTATATTAATAATAATTAATTTTATTCACACACAACCTTTCACTTTGCAAAATACAAATAGGTAACTTTCATTGCGATTACAATAATGTGGGTAATTCCCTTTTTGTAATTACTTATATTTTCCCACTCGTTAAAAAAATTTAAAAGCGATTGAGATTAAAGCGCAATCCGAAATTCTTTGTCGTTTATTTTATTTGTACCTACCCATAATCGTTTTGATGTTATCGTGCACTGTAGTATAGGTTTTTATAACATAATACGAACATTTACTTTAATTCATTCCCAGGTAACACACAATAGTATATTCAACGAATAAAATACGTTAATACCAAACGTTACAATCGTCGATAAAACGTATAATCATAACGTATATAACAAGTCTTTTTGGTCATTGCGTATCCAAATATATAGACGTATATAGTGTACTTATATTATACGTACGTGATGTACGTATATTATCCATTTCAGAACTACGTCGATAAACCGTATAATGAAAACGTATATTATCGGTCTTTTTGGTCATGGCGTATCCAAATATATAGACGTATATAGTGTACTTATATTATACGTACCTGATGTACGTATATTATCCATTTCAGAACTACGTGGATAAACCGTATAATGAAAACGTATATTATCCGTCTTTTTGGTCATGCCGTATCCAAATATATAAACGTATATAGTGTACTTATATTATACGTACGTGATGTACGTATATTATCCATTACAGGACTACGTCGATAAACCGTATAATGAAAACGTATTTCTTACAGTTTTGGTATGCAAAATTATTAATAAAAATAATTATTGTTTTCAGAATTTTTTCTGTAAATTTATTATTTCATCAAGTTATTTCTTAATGTAAGTAAGGTCATTTAAAATCACAATTAATTGTTTGCACTGCTGCGTGAGTATACTATTGCCTGTAAAATTACAATTGTAAGTTTAGTGTTTACCTCAATTTTAAATTTATTTACTAAATTTTACTTACTTTTTTTGGACCTCGTCGGGGTTCGAACTCACGATATCCAGACCTTCAGCGGAGCACTGTATCCATCTATCCATGAAGGTTATTACGTTAGTTTTAGGTTATTTTACCTGTCATAAACATGACAGTCATTAGGAGCTTGTTGATTTACAATAATGGGTTAAAAAAATTATGGCGAAATTCTGATAAAAAAAATTGGTAGTAATTATGAGCATTTATTTAAAACAATTAAAAACAGAAAAATAATTTTACAATAGATAATAGGTACTCTAATTTTTTCAGTTTTGCATTTGCATATTATACATTATATATATAGTATATATAAGCTTGGAGAGTGGGATGCGAGAAACGGATACATTATATTGAATTATAATTATTATTATTATTGATAAAATTGTCACATTAAAACTTTTGATGTATAATAGGAAAAATTGCATAACCACTCTTATAGTTAATAGCAACGCATTTAAACTCTATTTGTGAGAAAGCAAAATTTTCATGCTGTTTACTCTCATGGCAAACATAATAAATATTTAATTTTGATGATGCTATTGGGTATTTGTACAAATCGTACATGTATTTAAATGGAACGCCGGTACACTGGTAGTTACCATTTAAATAAAAATTGTGGTAATTATAAAAACTTTATGGTTGGCGAACACAACATTGTTAGGACTTTTAATTGATAAGTCTAAATCATTACTATTAGCTTTGATGCATTTGAAATAATTAATTTCTTCGGCGAATTTTTCATCAACAATCACTTCAGATTTATCAATAATTTTCTGGTGATTATTGGTAACACTAAAATCCGTTTCTTTAATGCGATTGAAAATTTGTTGTAAAGGTAATTTTTGTCCTCTTATTTTTCTTTTAATTTTCCTAAACAATTTTCAAATTCAAAGCAACTATAGCTTTCTAATGGACCATATCGTTCTACATCGCTGCATATATGAATTAACGAATGAATATTGTAAACAACAAAATATTCAATATCTTTCTCGACATTTTAACAAGATATGCTAACTATTGAGCAGGTCGTCCTAGAATTAAATTGTAAATTAATTTATGTAATTTTTGAGAACAAATTATAAGTTAAAATCGATTTTACAAAAGTTGCAAATGTAACTTTAACAATCAAATTTAATTTTAAATTTAATAACTTGATATTATTTTATAAAGTTAATAAAAAATACCACGTGTTTTGAACATATTTTATTTGCATTTCTTTGAAAGCTACAGGTTGACAAATTATTTTATAATTAAAATTTCTTAGTGTTTGTTAGTTAGTTATTGTTATTAAGTTGTTGTTATTAAATTTAATATTATAAAAAATATATAGTATTGACATTTATTTTAATAAGATAAATTCATCAGGATTGTATTAGGACGGTCCTGAATTTTTTTAATTATTCTATTGAAATGCATATCTGGCAAAGGATTATAATTCAAAATATTCCCTTAACTCAACGGTATTTTAAGGTGTAACACAACGGAAAATTGCACAACAATTAAAATGTTCATTATGTGCAGTACAAATCACTTGAAGTATTCCCATATAATTAAACAGTTACAAAAAATATCATTAATAGTTTTGATAATGCAAGAAATAGGCACATTGACTCTAATCTAGTTTGAATTTTATTTTTAATAATTGGAAATAATTTTATTTTACTACACCATTTTGTACCTGATGTTCACGACTACTCAATGGGTTGATTATATGGGCAGTTATTTGCATACTAAAACCCTGGTAATAGAAGTGGCACTGCAACGTAGCGATGTATTATAGACATGCATTACTATATTTTTTGTAACCTTTTAAAAATAATTTAAAAAAAAATTAATGATGATTGCCGATTCTATTTCACCGTGGCACGAGCTAATAGAATGTGGAGAATTGTAATTTTAAATAGATCGAAAATGGCATTGTTAAAAATATCGCTAATTTTTTATAGCTTTTCTAATCAAAATTTTTGATAAAACTCTCTATAATTCATACGTAACCCTGTATATCTCTTATCTATGTTTAGAACTGTTTATATAGACTTAACAATTAAAAGATTACATTTTTGACCAATCTACCTGCCCAGCGGTGGAATCGTTATATGGGATTTTAGAGATTCTTGACCATCGTTGGAAAAGGAAATCGACCAATCAAACAATACTTTCCAAAATGCTAACAGAAAAAACAGTAAAAAATGTAATTTTTTTGCCCAAGTTGGTGCATATTTTGTAACAGTTATTTTCAATGTTAATCATAGATGAGACTATCTCTTGATATATGATATTATATGATATGAATGCTGATATTTGATATTTATAACTACATATATTATCATTATAATCAATTTTCCCGATTTTTCTGTTAAATGCAAATAACGGCATATGAACCCTATACATTAACAATTATTTAAATATTACAAGTAAATCTAGCTTAGGGCTTAGGTCTGTTAATATTAAGCATAGATGAAAGAGATGAAAGAAGAGATACTATATCTTTCGTTTATAGTATTAAGCCTTCAGGTAGCTTTTGAAGTTTGTAGGTGCTTGAAGGTAGCTTGAAGTAACTCCGTTTCTAGACTGAATTTTGAAAAAAATTATATTAAGTGCAAACGTCTATATGAAACATTTATGCAACGTGTAACATATTTCAGAATATCGCATATGGTAACTTACATTAAGTAACGTATAATATAATATGCACGCAACAAACGAAACATACACCATAACCAAACAGACCGATTATATACGTTTTCATTATGTATAATATATGTACACTATATTTGTCTATATATTAGGATACGCCGTGACCAAAAGACGGACATTATACGTTTTAATACAGTTTATCGACAAACTACTACCACGGATAATATGCGTACATCAAATACGTATAATATATGTATACCTGCATACGTCTATATATTCGGATACTTTATAATCAAAAAGACCTGTTATATACGTTGTGACTATACGTTTTATCGACGATTGTAACGTTTAGTCTTGACAATTTTTATGTTTAATACAGCATTGCGTATTATACATCGGTATACTTTTATAAAACAAATATTCTAGCTTAATATTTTACGTTTTTTGATTAAAATTAAAAAAATATTTTAAATGCATATACGTCTACAAGAAACGCTTTTTCGGCGTATGCTATATTCCAAAATTATACTATTCCACATTTGGTAACTTATAAGTATATTATATACATCTATTAAACGAATTCTCTAGCTCAATATCTTACGTTTCAAGATGAAAAGTAAAAAAAAAAAGATTTTAAATGCATGCGTCTGCATTAAACATTTATTCAATGTATATCTTATTCCAAAATTATACTATTGTGTATTTGAAATATTTAGATGTATTTATATACATTTACTAAACAAATTTTCTAATTCAAATTTCTACGTTATTGGATTATAATAGCAAAAAAAAAGATTTAAATATATTCGAATATATCATACGTATATTCAACATATTTCGTAGATCATAATTGTACCATATTAAATATATAGTCTATAAACATTGTATAATATACGAATATTTTAAGTTTGGTATATAGTGTGTATATTTTAAACGTATAATAAACTAATCAAAATTAAACGTATCCCAAAAATATACTATATATACCAGAAATATACGTATAATATCCGATCGTGTGTTACCTGGGTTGTTGTGCCTTACTTAAAAATAAAATTTTTTAGTCCAAATGGAAGCATTGTTAAGAGGAGAGAGATTTCTCTTTATTTCGTTGTAGTCATACGAGTAAAGAGGTCACGATATAATATTTTTAGAGATTTTACAGAAAAACCTTTTAGCACGTATTTCAATGAGAAGATTATGTGAGATTTAGGTATATTGTTCTTCTTTAAACCACCAAATATAAGATAACATTTTACAAAATAACAGGGAAAATTATTTTTAAGCACGAAAATCGAATTACATTTGAGATCAAAAATGGGGCAATGTGGTGGAATAAAAATATTTAAGTCTACTAACATATTCTAACCGTACGTTTCACTTTTTTTTTATATAGAATTGCTGATCGATGCTGCTACAATATAAATTTCACATTTGTCTATTATTCATTTTTAAAACGCAACAGCTGAATATACTATATTTTGAAATCTCCTGTTTTTAATCAAATCGATGAAATATAAAAGATCTTTCTCAAGCTTTTTCAAAATAAATTGTATTAGATTTGCTTTTAGTCGACCTGTTTTTCGCTGTTCTGATCCCGGGTGATTCAATTTACAATATGAAATTTAAATGCAGAAATATATAGATATCCAAATTTCATAAAAATTTTAGTGATGCTATTGGCGTTCATGTAATATAACCAACACAGCGCAAAATTTAGTATAAGATTTATACTTTTAAGAATACGTATAGAATATACCTTATACACAAGTATGTATAGTAAATAATATAAACATCATCCCAACCAGGTACCCTACATAAGAATACAATAAAATATTTATTCGGCAATTATTGTTTTATAGAAAGCATTATCTGCAGAGTAAATTATTAATTAGTATAAACTTTGTTTCTACATAAAATAATGTAGGTATACATTTAATTCAATACAGTTTTATTATGTTACATAATAAGAAATTTATTTGCATTATTTAATTAAATTTTAAGGTAGTGCCTATTTACTTGGTACAAATTTTATAGAACTTGAAAGCTTTTACTTAATGAATTTGCTTGAACTAAATTTAATGGTTAAATAGTGGAGTTACTTTAAAATTTTGTAACAAATTTCTAGTTTTATGGATTTATTTATTTTTATCGAAGGCGTTAATTAAATGTGTAAAGGCAAGCGTGGGGTGATTCACCTTAAATGCTCAACCATTGCGGTAGTAAACTGTAAAATATATAGGAATTATAAATATTGTGGGGTCTAGACTCTTTTTTACATTAAAAGTTTTAAAAAGTATAAATTCAAATTAGTAATGGCTTAATTATTATTATTTTATATTATGAAATCTCTATTTTGATGTGTGAATTTTAGAGCATCATAGTCTACAAAACCATCTAATATCGATGATTTTAAAAAAAAGATTGACCTTGAATTGCGCATGTAATCTAAAAATTATAGAATTTTACTTATCCATCATAGGAGAATAAAGATTTACTCTGCAACTTGATTAGAATGGATTAACGAGATTATCGGTAACCTTAAATTACCGAATTAATTAACGAAATTTTGATACTAAACATAAAATCAATGGCAGAATTTCAAAATTTAGGCACCCCAGCAAAAGCTACTTCTGAGCCCCAAATTAGATTATATTGTTTTACAAAAAAAAGTTTAAAAAAATGGGATTGATAAAAGCGGAAAAATATGTAAACGACAAAGTTCTAAAAGCAAAAGCAAAATCAAATATTCAATATTGAAATTCTTTTTCCTGATAATCTGTACATAAAATCTGTAATAATCCTTAATTCTCATTTTACGTTTAACCGTCTGTGTTGTGTCTATAAACAAAATAAACAGGTGCATTGAAGCCTTTTCACTAATTGAAATAGCAAATAACTTAAACAAAATTCATTAATAAATTAAATAGAATATTTAACAAAATATAAATATTTAAATTAGAAAATTTTATATATGTACTAACACAACCGTACGATCTGGAGATCAATAGTAAAAGAAATAAAAACACACCCCAGACTGTGAGAAGAACACGCCACAAATAGTTTTTGATTTTTTTTAAATGTAATTTGATAAGGCCTAATCCTCCTCTAAAAATAGATTTTGTAAGGCCCAAAAGGGTCAGTTCAATTCAACAATGAATGTAATGCTATTTAATAATAATAATATCAACACAACCGTAATTAATTATATAAATAAAGCAAATAATACGACTTTAATTGTGTAATCTACTCGCAACAAAAATAGATACTTTACTTTTACAATATAGTACCTCGACAAAGCAACCAAGATCAAAACAGCCCCGACAGAACAGCCCCGTCAAAACAGCTTCGACAAAATAGCCCGACATAATAGCCTGCTAATAATTCCAATTTTTCAATTCAAATTATAATACTTTTTGGTGACAATTAAGATACCCGAATCAAGATTTTTAAAACGAATTATAAAAGATAAAGATCGAATTAACAGTTTTAGGGCAATCCCAAAATTTGTCGTGGTTGAGTTTGTCAAAACCGATCCTCTACTCTCTGCGCTTCGGTCTGCTATACTCCGGCCGCTCTGAGCCGTTTTGACAAACGCTTTACTAACTAAGAATATCCCACTAGACCGGTCCTACTCGGAAAAGTGTGGCTGTTAAACCAACAGATAAACAGAGAGCACGGAGCGACTGGTAGCTCCGCCGGTTCCAAATGTCGACTCACCTACAACGCACATACTGATGATAGAATGTGTTCAAATATGACATAATATTACGCAATAATATGTGTTTTTTTATGGGAACATCTTGATTTTCAAAATTGAATTGTGGCTTTATTAGAAATTCTACTAAATTCATTCTCACCTTAAATGTCTTATATTTTTCTGCTCTTTCGTTTGGTAAAGCAATTTTTGTAGGAAAAAGTGTACTTTTGAGTCATAGTTAGTCGACTCTTCTTAGAAAAAGAACTAAAAAGCTAGCCCATACTACTGGCCCATACTACAGTATACAGGGCGTACTTGAACAGCTACGGCTGCAAAGAGTTTTAACAAGTAATTGAAATTTGAATTATTGCTAAGTTATTGCGTCGGGATTATTATGTTGTAGGGCTATTTTAGCACGGGCTATTGTGCTAAAATATTTTGTTGTAAAGCTATTTCCAGCAGTATAGCGAGCAGACCAGCAGTATAGCAGTATACACGGGTCCAACGAGTCCACGAACCAAAATCGATTTGTGGACTATGGAGAAGAGAACAGGAAACCACCCCATAAATTATAATACTCCCTGGTAAATTCATCTTGGCTTCGGCCAAGTTAAATCGCCAACGTCCGGGGGACCGGATATGGCACATGAAGAAGAAGAAGGCTATTTCAGCACGGGCTATTATGTCTCAGGCCATAATGTTGATGCTATTTTGTCGGAGTTAATTTGACGGGTTACTTACAATATATATCCCAAGCTTAACGTGAAGGCGTATGGCAGAGGTAGTACCTTCTGTAGAGAACAGTGGTCTACAAAATTTTCTCATGGGGCCCTGCCTTAAGTTAAAGCATGACTAATTATAATTAAGTGGTAAAAACAAATAAAACACTTGTAACACAAACAAAAAATTGTAAAAGACACACAACGGACAGCTTAAATAACTGTATTATTAAACAAATTCATTCATTTACTCGTATCAAATTAATGGGATGGATGAGCCTGCTAATCACTGATTAAATTGAAAACAAAGAAGAAAATAATTATGAAATGTTTGCAATATTCCGAGGCTCCCCTATAAAGAGGCACCGGCTTGGGAGCACACAAGAATCAATGCATATAAATGTAGATAGCAAACTAAAAAACACATACAATTTGATATTATATAAGATACATTTTCTGCAGGTATCATGCAGAAACCCAGACAAATCCATTGTATTTCCTCTTTGGTCACCCTCATCAGAATTGACATATGAATTGTCAAGTAAAACAAATATAAGCATTAATGAATAAAAACTGACGAGGATTGGATGTATATAACTTATAGAAATATTGAATATAAGGCAAACCTGCTGGTCCGGTATTATTAGGAAATTTGAATAAAGTGACGAAATAAAAAAAAGGGATAAACCGTAAATAATAAGGAAAGAGATTAAGATAAGAAATAGAAAAGAAGAAAAGTTTTGGGGGTCTAAATGTGGCAGAGTGGGAGAGAACACCTATAGGGATAGAGATGCCTTTCGTACATTTATTCACAAATATATAGGTATTAAATCTTTTGTTTAATGTTAAATCATTTTCTCGTAGTTTTATCCACCCTGAAGCATGCGTTACCAGCATCATACACAGCAGTAATTAAATTTACTGTCCGTTGTATCCACACAATACTTTCATATCGATTTTCGAGATCAACAACTGCATTTTACACTTTTTTCTTATTGTGGTATACTTTTCAAGTTTGGTAGTCCAATTAACCAACTAAAGGTTTAATAGTTGACCGAATTCATTATTTCTTTTAATTGCTGAAATTAATTAAAAAAATATAATTAAAAATAATATACCTAAGAAAGATTTCTGCTCAATCAAAGTGGTTGAGAAATTAATAAACTTCATTAGAAATATTTTACGTGCTAAATTTATATCAATTAAACACGAGTGAGTTGAATAAAAAAGGAGATATGTATAATTTTGTTCACGTTCTAGCGAGGAAAAATGCGAACCTATAAGGTACGATTTAATGCACAAAGGTATAATTTCTAAAGTAGTAGCAACGAATGGAATGGTTATATTTTTAGAAAACAATGACTTATTGGTTTAATAAATTAATAATAAACATATTGTTTAAAGTAAGGCATATTGAGTTTTTAGTTTCATTTATATTCTTAATCAGTTTAACAACGTTACTTTAATTTATTTCGTTTTATATAGCCGCTAATAAATTAAGTCTTGCTTTATATTGCACAAGTACACAGTGGGCAAGGTATTCTGTAGCTTTTTATTGTCAATAATAAATTTTAAAACGTTACATTTTTCCTTCCTTAAATTTACGAATTTTATTTAATGCTGCAATTTTTATAATACAATGTTTAAAAATATTACATCAAAACATTTTGTGTAGATTACACCTTATTTAATAATTAATTTTTTTTTAAATGTAAACAATAAATTTTATTTTAAATACAATTATAAATTTTGAACAAGGTTTGCAATTTGGTGCTATAACGTCCTAAAACGTTTTTAATCAAGGTAGTTTTAATTTAATTAATTGGGTATTAAATTTGAATTAACGAAACTTATTTATAAAAAATATTTTTATTGGTGCCACATTACGTAGATCATGGTGCAAATTAAGAAGCAATAAAGATTGCGTGTAAAGAAGTTTTCTCTAGTTTCAATACTGACCTGCTGGTACCAGTTAATATTATAATGGCTTAAATGTAATTTGCTGATCCGTAATTGATAGTGTGAAAATTGTATATCTTCATGGTTTGGAATTCACGTTAAGCTGTAAGTCTTCATATTTACAGATACGGTCAACCGCCAGCAGTTAAGATGCCGAAACCCTAAAAATTTTTAAAAAACAAAATATTAAACAGTTCTATTTTTACTAATTTTTTAAATGTTAAATCTTGCAGTTATGAGGTTTAACATAATACAAAATTTCTTAAACGACTCGCAGTATGGATTTAATTTTTTGAAACTTAATTTAATGCAATTTATGAATTAATCGTTTTACAATCGGAATGAACTTTTAGACTGACTTACAGGTCAGTTAGTTGTTACTTATTATTAACTATTATTAATAAACATAATCAAACTTATAGCTTAAGGTGGAATATGAACCACGGTGATAATAATTTGACACTAACCGGCAAGCAGTAATTCAAAAACTCGAAACAAATTTACAAGTTACTTTTTATTTTTAATGGTCGATTTATACTCGTCATTTAACATTTAGCATTTAACTTAAGAAAATTATTGTGTAAAGCTGTTTCTACACTATCATAGTACATACATGACACGAAGGTAAAGATAAGACTGTCGCGAAGGTAAAAACAAGACTCCGCGAAGATAAAGAGACAACTCGTTCAAAGATAAAGCCAAGACTCCCTTATTTTTAAAAAATACCGCTTATATCTCATTTGTCGACAGTCTGGGGGTGCCATGCTTTTGTCGGATAAATTGGGTTTTTTCCACTTGGCACCGCCAGAAGTACTATGAAAAAAGCTAAATACAAAAGGATATTCAATGTTACCACGAAATGTAATAAAAGTGTTTTTTTTTGGAAAAAAGCTCAAAGAAAAGATATTAAAGTAAATTCCCACAGAAAAGAGCAACTGGCCAGACAGGCCTATTGTTGGGGCATTGACTTGAACATTAAATTACGCTTCGCGCAACAGGGTTGTACTAGGAAAATTTATTAATTTTATTACACGTTCACATAACGTGCAACGAGTTTCGTTACACAAGATTACATTGCCGTTTCATACTTATACCTTATAAAAGTATAAGAGTCATGTGTGTACTATAATAGTGTAGAAACCGCATAACCACCGCGAACCAATTTTAATCCTCTTAAGTCTTAAATGCTATATGTTAAATGACAAATATAAATCGATCATAAATTAAAAACTGAAAATTTTTTTAATTTAAGGTAAAAGGAAGTAAATAAGTAAAAAGGTTTTTTATATTTCAATAGCAGTTATTTAAAATTTATGTACATAATATGTTGTAAATAAATAATTCATATTTTTATTTTACAATAATTATTGCTTACTGTAAACTCATCAATAACTTCTTGAAAGTATTGTACTCTTTGCTAGTTCTTATTCTATTGAAAATTGGCAAGATTTGTAAATCGCTTTTGACCTATAGTTGAGCGTAAAATGTTTTTATTATTTTTATTCCACTAAAACGTCTTTCACATGATAGTAAAAGCGAGAAAATTCATAGTGCAATCATAATATTTGTACAGACATTACATAAATATATCATTCTGTTCCAGTGAATGTCCAACAATTTTTGTTAGGTATTAAGCGTATTTGCAAGCCTGATTCTAGATTTACTGTCCTTTTTAATTTTTTAATTATTTGATCTTGCGCCATTGCATTATATTTTGTCTCGCTCGCCCTGCTCTAGTTAGGTTGCTGGAAATTGGAAATGACTCAAAAAGCGAATATCTACCAAACGAACACAGCAGAGACTTTTGTCGATTTCCACAAAAATATTTTAGAAAAAAAATTTTTAGGTAACGAATTTTAAATTATTTTTGTCATTGTAATAAATGTAAATAGTATCCCACTTTATGTCCCATGAAGCACTACATCATACTAACTTATTGTGAGCACACAATTTATATCATAAAACTAAGTTTTAATATTAAATTTTAATTTTTTATCTGTTTTTGCATGTCATGTAAGTATTATAAATGGGAATATTACACGTTATTGGAAAATAAATTGAATATTAAAATGTTAAATATTTTTAAAGTAGGTTTTACACGAATATGGGCAAGAATAAGTGATGTTACCTTGGAACATGTAAACAATTAAAATAAAATACTTAGAAAATTGTACCAACACTTTATATTTATAAAAAATGATTTTATAATTAATCAATTTCTTATAAAAGAATTTTATTTGTGCTTTTATACTTCCACTATGTACAATGGCATTATTTCTAAAACACTTTACATAAAGTCTTGACACCTACTTAGGCGTATAAAAAGCAATACTCTTCTAGTTTTATAGGTAAAGACGTAGATATAACCAGACTTGAGCTGACACTAGCATTTCTTTTGCTAAAAGCTAACCATAAAATTGAACGCACCAAAGCATCCAACTTGTCAAATGACAGCAGACAGGATCCTCCAGATAAATATAACATTATTCCCTTTTCGGTGTTAAGTGACGATCGTTTTAAAAAGAAAATTTCTTGAATTCGAATAGCTATTACATCGGCTGTTAGCCTTTTTAACAGAGATGAACTGATACAGAAAAATGCATTGGCATTAAAGATTTTAAAAAATTTACATTTATTTCTAGTACTTAAAATATCACATACTTTTTTATTACTACGAAATTTGCGCAAACAAGTTGAATAAATACTAACACTAAATGATGCTATTTTACTTCTCTACCACACGTGATTTATGTAATCGCAAGTCTGAATTTTGTTGTGTTCAGAGTACATCATTACTAAAATACGTAGTACCTACAATAAAAAGTATGTGGTTTCGTTTCTTCTTAAGCTGCTCTACCGAATAAGGATAAAGCAGATTCTAAGCTAAAGTTTGATTTAAAATCAAACAGGAAGCAAGGGCAGATTAAAAGTTCAAATCGGCTTCAACGATTTTCAATGAGAATCTGTACATCCAATAAATATAACGTCCATAAAGCGTTATATTTTTCGAAAAGACAAGGTTGTCATCGTTAATCCACCAAGGGATTGTTCGATGTGCTAATCCACCAATACTAGACAACTAGTTACATAATAATACATACATATATGTATAATAAATTTTGTTACATGACATTCAAAAACAGCTTTAATAATTCACAATAGTACTATCAATTTTTTTATCAATTTATTAATTTGATGTCTGATTTCACAAAAATTTAAACTGCGATTTCGGCTTAAATATTATAGGCTTAAATAATTTAATCACAGTTTAAACGTTTGTGAAATCGGGCATGAGTGAATTAATATTTACTTATAAAATATGAGCGCTGACCATTAATATTATAATACATTATTTGTTTTTTGTTAAATTGCAGTTGCTTATTTTTAAATAATGGATAAGGACTTCTTAATCAAAGTCGAAATTTCCGTTTTGTAACTTAATCGTCAGTGACGACGTCAAGCCGCAATGGACATAATCTCGTTAAATTTTAATAAGCCGATAATATTGAATGAATAAGTAGCATTAAATGACAAACTAGAAATTTTATAATGTTAAAATTAAATTAAGTGCACGATTTAATCTTACATTAAAAGAATATGTAATACTATTGATTTTCAGAGCCTTGGCACTGATAAACCTATAAAACAAATATCTATTATTGAAGACGTCTAACTTTAAATCTTAAGATTAACGTTCAATTTGTCTTATTGTAAACGTAAAGCTGTTTCGACCTACAGAAATTGGCAAGTTAATTCGACTGAGAAATTACATTAAATTAGAAATGTTAATGCGTTAAAACCGTGATAATCCAAGCAACCAAACAACGAATGAAAAGAAAGTGCAACATATTGCGATTCAATATAAAATTAAGTTTCAATTTTTTTTTATCGAATTTTACATGAATCTAAAAAGCGCTTTTAAAATTTAATAACGTCAATACAACCACGTTCTATTTTGAAATACCTATTACAGTGAGAATAATTATTTTATCCATTTTCAAAATCTTGCTTTTGACACAATCGAATTTGAAACAATCGATTGCGTCATGCACTGAAATTATATTTATCTGTTTACATGAAACATGTTTATCCTGAAAATTAAATTTTAATTAATATTGTATTTCAGTTTTTATAAACATTGCTCAAACAATATTATTAACGTTATTAGTTTATTATGATATTTGACTACCAAATAATTATATGTTTTATTATACTGAATGATGTTTATTTCAAATGATTTTAATTTTTTGCCCTTTTCTTTTTTCAATTCCAAATTAAAAAATTAAATTATAATTTTATTGACCAATAGCAATAATACAGATTAATGAATGTGAGAGTGTAACTTTGGTACGTAATAAATTACACCAGCAAAATAAGTAATAAAACACGAATTCAATGTTTTGAATGGACAATAATTACATACATCGATGAAAAAGTGGGATATTCGTCCACTATAAATAATCGCATTCACAAAAGGTAAACAAATAATTATACTGAAAACAGAGTCTCTCCCTTTATCACACGACCTCCAATTTATTAAATTAATAAGTCTCATTAAAAATATTACTTATAAAATTTGCATATTAAGCAATTGCACTTAAGTAAGCTGCATGTAAAAAAACTTAGGTATTAAAGTTAGCTACAACTTGTTTTCCTGCTTTGCATGTGCATATTTACAATGCAACTTATCGAACTAAAAATAAATTTTAGTTAATACCAACATAAAAAATATATGACGCTATTAAAGGTTCTGATTTTATCATTTAGGCGGGAATTTATGTGATTAGGTGAGAATGTTATACAGATTGACAATTTAACAGGTATTTTTTAAATTCATTGATATTTTCATATTTTCAAATATATAGTGAATGTGCATTACTATTGAATTAACGACAAGCGCTTAATCCATGTACGTAACATTGTAGGTAGTAAATTAGCATGACAAGCGTGCAAAATAGAGTGTATTGGTTTAGTAAATATACTACTAACATTTTTGTATAATTTGCAGGCTATCGTTTAAACAATTTTCAGGAAAAAGTATTTTCAGTTTTATTTTTATGTTTATTATTATGTTCACATATAATTTTTCTGTATATTATTTTTAATAAATATGAAATGTTTATAACTATATAGTGGAACTTGTTTCTACATAAATTAAGGATTAACAAGTTACGCTGAATAAATTTCTTTAAAATTTACAAGCTTAGTGAAATTTGAAATTTTTCCGTTACATTTTTAGTCTAAGATTCCGTAGTACAAAGTGGTTTCGTCTTATCAAGAACTCATCAGTTAAACTATTGCTAAATAAATGAATATGGATTAAAATCCATTAAAATTGAAATCAAAAATCATTAACAAGTTATGAGTAAATGTAATTTTAAAAGGATGTATAAAGTTTAGAATATTTATATTCTAGTATTTTTAGAATTTTCCAGTATTTTCTATTAGTATTTGAAATTGTCTAGCTTTTCAGTATCGGTAGAGTGCGACAGTAATTATTATTGGTTGCCAAAATACCTATCATTCGAATAAGAAACATTATTTAAAATATCAACTTTGGTAATTTAAAACTTGGAAATTAATTTAGAATCAGCCTAAGGTAATACAATAAAAGCAAACAACATAATTGAATTTTTTTAAAATAAATTAAACAATTTTGATTATCTTTCTAAGATGTAAATCCTACAAATTAATATCTTGAAAAGTTTTGTTTCAATAAATACACACTGATATTTTCAAAATACGACATCAATAAAATAAAATATTCCATGCATATCGAGAAAGATTTTCGTATTATCCCATCTTTTCTTGAGCGTTTTTATAAATTTTTCTATAACCGCCTACCGAATTGATTGATTCCTTGTCTAATATTTTCTTTATAAAAGATAATATAGCATGTTGTGCTTATATAATAATTATTATCTACTTTTCTATAACATCACATAAAGTACAATAGCGATGCGACATCTATCACTTTTTAACACGCTCAAATACGTCTTTTAACTAAAACACTCTTAAGAGTTTTTCCAGTAACATGAAACCATTGTCAAATTTTCGGAATTAGGTCTCTGAATATTTAAACATTTAAAACGTATAGTATACCTTCAATAAATTGTTGCAGTTGACAAATTATCGTTGGAAAAGGCTAATATGGTGAAGGCACTAAAGTGGAAATAGTAAAGTTATTTACAAAGTAATAGTCTATTTATATTATATGTATTTTATGCTTTTTATATTGTGTAATTATAATAATATATTTTATACATTTTTTCCATTTATACCATGCACCACCGCGCCTAGAAAATCTAAAAGCTGTGAATTTCGCACCGCGAAAAAGTTATCGGTGCCGGCGTTTGCAGACCGAGTCAGCTTTGTAAAGTTAGCCAGGAAAATGGCCTTAAATTCTAGCGATATACCTAACATAATTATGTCTGGTAAAAACTAATTTTTTTAGCTTTTTAATATTGTTTGTGTAAATCAATTTTCAATTTAAGAAAATACTGCTTGTTAAATATCAAGTAGTTTTATCAAGTAGGTAATTTTGACAAGCTCAAACGCGAAAAAGAATGTACGCTATAACGGGACGAAATGTTGGAATTTTCATTAGCTATGCAGCGTTTAACGTTCGTATTGGAGCAATCAGAATCATGTTTTAGAACGCATTACGTTGTGTGCATAAACAAATTTTGAAGTAGTGTAGCTAGTAAGTTTAATTTAAACTACAAATTTAAAATATTTCCACCCAAAATTATTTTATTCATACTAAAGTAGTAGCTTAAGTTACTGTAAAGCTGCTGGGCATTCTAAAGCAGCCAATAAATAACTACAGCTAGTTTACTTGCTAGAAAAACAAATCTCGGGATTTCAGCAAGGATATTTTTTTATAGTTTTCGGTTGATTTTAATTCTGGATACGATCCTGATCATTTGTCGTTTTCACGATGGTGCTTTGTAGAACCCATGTATTATCAGGTCACTATTGGCCGAAATTTATGACATCGTGATATTATCTTATTAGTTAAAATTTTACGAGTGGAATTCCCAAAACAAAACAATTTTGTTGGAATTTATTTTCACTAATAAAGGACTAGTAAATAAAGTACCCATAGAACAATTTAAAATAAAATATTATTATATTCAAATAAACATTCGTTAAATTAATTAATTATTCAGCTTGTATTTTAATTGAATTTGAATTAAACAAAAGCCTAAATTTTGCAAATTTAATTCATAAGAAATGTTTGAATAGTTCAGATTTTGTTGTGTTATATAAAGCTAAGATAAATAAATTAACTTCATTGATAACTAATTATATTATGAAAGATTCCTTGTGTTTTATTAACGTACATTTTTAGTTTATATTTCACCGAGTAAAACTGCTGTTAAAAATAAAATTTTATAATGGAGTTTCATCAATAATTTATTTGTTTATTACTTTAAAATTACGTATTTAACCCATAGTGCTTGCCATTAAAGCTGATAAGCTAGGAGCAACTAATCATTAAGGTGATTTATATAATACTGTTTTAGTAAAAAATAATATATACGAGTAATGGTCATATAAAAAAATTTTTAATATTCACTAAAAGAGTTATTAATGCATATTTTATTTAGAATTACAACATAATTTGACCATTTAAAATTAAATATGCAATAAACCACAGAAACCCTTTTAGCAACCACAAACTGTGTTTTGGTGGTTACACACAGATGAGATGTCCATTAGAAATTATGAAACTTTATAAAACATGAAAACTTAATATACATTTACTACTATTACTTTTAATTATTATATAGAGCCTTCAAAATTGCACAAAAACTGTAATTTCATAATGTTTCAAAAACGTTAATTATAATGTCGGAAAGGTGCTTAAATCTTGAATTATATTTGTGTATTTGTTTCACTTAAATGTGTTCTGAAACATTTTAAAACATTTTTATAATGGAATTTTTAAACCAATCGTTTCCAAATCGATCGATTGGTCGTCGTGGTGTTGTGAGCTGGCCAGCCAAATCTCTTGATTTGCAACGTGAAATTTCTTTTGATTGGGTTATTCTCGTATTAAAATTTATACCTACGTAAATCGGAAACGCAAACTTTTCAGAATGTAAAGAAATTACTGCTAAGTGACTTGTAAACGTACGAGAAACGTTTTAAAATAAGATGCATACTATGGGAAGCAAGAGTTTACGTTATAACAACTTGTTATAGCAATTTCGTTTCACAACGCTCGACTTGTTTTGATTAAAGGCTAGTTTCAGACTTATCCTGATTTATTTATTTCCTGCTGATTTATTACAATGGGAAACAGGAATGCTAAAATATTGATTTTTTGTAATATTTTTCAAATGTTAGATTCAAGACTTGGTACTCAGTATAATATATGTATAACGTAAGGTACATAGTATATAATATGTATATAACAAAGTAATATGCAATATGAAACAAAATAACTTTTGTAACAGAAATGCTCTCAAAAATTTCAAAAAGCACACTTTTACAGGACATTTTCTTCTAAAGATAACCCATAACACTCTGTATATTGTCTTTTCCTTTTCTTTTCGTGTTTATTTTTTTTACTGATTGAGTAATAGACCATTAATTTCTAGATACATTTATTACAATAAAGTTTCATTTGCATGATGTCTATCTATCTATTATAGCTATTCTTACTTTCAATTACCCTCCTTTCGTGACAATAATATATTTTCACAATAGTAGATAGTATGCACCATCTTTAAAAAAAATTCTTCCTGTTAAACATACATAATTACATACATAATAAACATACATAAAAAATGCCAAAAAACGCAAACTTAGAAAAATATGGCAAAACACTAAGCATCCAAGTGATAAGACAAATCTAAATTAATCAACACAAGAACTTAAAAATCTTCTAAATGATTTAAAAAACTAAGGAATCCAGAAGTATCTGAAGAGTCTATCACCGCTGGAATCAAGCGAGTATTCCCTATGGAAGGCTACGAGAAGGAACCTCCAAAGACCAACACATCCGATTAAAAAAGCGGATGGATACTGGGCAAGGAGTGATCAAAAGAAAGCGGACGCTTTCGCAGAACACCTGGGGGAGGTTTTCTAACCTTTTCCGACAGAAACCCAAGAATAAGTACCCCAACTAGATGATATATTAATCAGCACCTCTAGCGAACGTCCAATAATCAAACCTTTCAAAATAAGTGAAGTACAAAAGGTTATTAAAACAAATTTAAACCCCAAAAAGGCCCCGGGGTATGATCTCATTACTGGGAGAGTCGTAAAAGAGTTGACCGAAAAGGGTATAAGACTCATCACTTATATATTTAATGTAGTCCTCCGTTTAAATGTCATCCCGATGCAATGGAAAGTTGCAGAAATAATCCTAATACCTAAACCTGGCAAACCTCCGCAAGAACCAACTTTGTATAGGCCAATTAGTCTCCTGCCAGTGAGAAACTTCTGCTCCAGAGAATTTAACCGAAACTGCTAGAGGAAAACATTTAGCTGAATACCAGTTCGGTTTTAGGAAAAGCCATTCTACAATTCAACAGGTGCATCGTGTGGTGAATGTTATCGGTAAGAACCTTGAAGAAAAAAGTATTGTACTGCCGCTTTTATAGACATTTCCCAAGCATTTGACAAGATTTGGCATGATGGTTTATTAATAAAAATCAAGCAAAAACTACCTACCACATACCTCTGCTAAAATCCTACCTTTCTGAGAGAACGTTCCGAGTTAAGTGTCAGAACATTACTCAAGACTTTGCTCTATAACATCTGGTATACCGCAGGGTAATATTTTGAGTCCAGTGCTCTATCTCCTGTATACAGCTGATGTGCCAACAACAAACTTCACTACGACTGCTACCTTTGCCGACGACACGGTTGTTATGGCCTCGCATAAAAACCCATTCCACGCATCAGAAGATCTGCAAGATAGTTTAAACCAAATCCAAAAATGGTTAAAAAGATGGCGAATTAGAGCTAATGACTCCAAGTCGGTTCATGTTACCTTCACTATGAAGAAAGATGTATGCCCACCGGTATCCCTAAATGGTCGTGTACTACCACAGACGGATGACGTGAAATACTTAGGTATGCACCTAGATAAGCGCTTTACGTACGGAAAACATATATGAACAAAGCGTAAACAGCTAGGACTCAAATTTAGAGAAATGTATTGGCTACAGAGACCAAAATCCCAAATATCACTGGGTAACAAATTCTTATTGTACAAGTACAGTATAAAACCTATATGGACGTATGGTATCCAGGTGTCTGGGGATCAGCTAGTAACTCAAACATCGCGATAATCCAAAGATACGAATCAAAAGTACTCCGCACCATCGCTAACGCACCACGGTACATGAAAACACTATCCCATGGATCTCCCAAATAGATTACTTATTACTAATACTGTAAGATAGTTTATAGTAAGTAATCCTTTAAGGAAGAGAAGTCGCTGAACTTGATCTTCTATAACTTTTGAAATGTTTACCAAATTTACTGAATATTTTGAAACAAATTGTAAATAATATAGGATGTCAAATAAAAAACAAAATTAAAAAATTCTTCTGTTAAAGATACATAATTATCGAAGCTCAATGCAAAACGAGAACTACTTCTTATAGACAAACATAGTTCATGTTTTTCTATGTCAACATTATAGATAATATTATGGTATTGGTATTGGTGCTTTTTGAGATTAGTATAGATTTTCAATTATTTATGTAATGCAATAATAAATACATTTGGTGTTAAATTTTCAATGGCATTATGTTAAATTGTAACAAATTGACAAGTTATTTCAAAATTAATTTTTGTATATTGAGTTTTAAGAATATATTCAACTATTGATTTTACGTCCTATATTAAAGAACTTAGGAAGCATTGGCAGGCTTAACACGTTAGTTTAATAACAGAATAATTTATAACAGTCATTTTTCAGTTTCTACAATCAGCAACATAATCAACAAATCGTAACGCTCAGTTCTATAATGAACAAGCCATTTATCTTGTCTCATTTTGACTGTTTTAGACACATTAAATTTGTTATTAACTTTAAAAATCGTTTTGTCAATGTAGAATTATAAAACTAATTTATATTATTAAATTAGTAAAAATAAACTTGATCTAATAATGCGCTCATAATACTTTTCAGGTCTCTCGAACCAACGAGCTTTTATATTTTCTTGTTTTTATTTCAACATTTGTTTATTTCAACTTTATTTTTTGAAAACGCATAATTTCAATATTTTTATCCGTTTGAAAAAGTATTATTATTTTATCTACCTTTTAACTTGAGTCGAAATGCATACACGATAATAATACTTTTCGTGTAAAAAAATAAGTGAAAATCGCTAGATGGTAAAGAAGACGATTAGAGCGGAGGTAATAACAATTCCCACCATTCAAGCATTTGAGCACTATGTATATATGTTGTATAGAAAATTTTATAGCATTTTATTATGTTTCTAATGGACAATATTCTCTTACTTATATGATACTGTATACATAGCAATATTAATTTTAAGTGGGATCAAAATATTTTCAAAGGATCAAAATGATCGAGAGCCTATTTTTAAACTACTGTTTGACAAGTTCAACGTACCAAGAATAATGTTCCGCAGGCTTTATAATATTTGAATTTGATGTACAAATTAATAAAGCATGCGCCAGTTAATAACCAATTTATTTAACTTGGCGTGAAAATTTTCCGAGTATTATTATTATAGCAATAGCGATATTATCAGTTTTCAGATGTTTGTAATACCTACGTGCACAATCTACATCGAGTTATTGGATTAACTAATATTATTATAGGTAATAATTTTAATAGCTTGTAACATTATGTACTTATGTGTTTTAAAAGTATTAATGGTATTTTATGAAAATTGATTTAAAAAGTTTAGCGAGCGTATATTATTACTTTACTTTAACGACTATTTTAATAGTATTAAATTTTGCTAAAGTAGGTGTTTGCATTTATTAGGTCACAAAAATAATTCTATAGCAGTAATTACCAATTTATTACATCAGCGACTGGTATGGTACACTATGTCGTATACGAACCTTGCAAAGTTATGCTGCCGTAAGGACGCACTTTTATTATTTAATGTTATTAAATTATAAGCTTAATGGATTTATAATTTTGTGCCACCTTAAATCTTTATAGATTCTAAATTCACTTGATGTCACGAGGCGATACTTGCACTTATTGACTCAACACTCGGGGTCAGCCCCAGCCTTACTATCGATGACCGGAAAATGTAATTAGACGAACACGTTAAGTTCAGATTGATTGAAGTATTTACTATTTTAAATAGTAGCATGATTAGAATATTTTCTTGAATTATTTTGAATCCGTTCTCATATTGTGAGGTGAAGAGACTCGAGACCGGACGATTCGCAAAATTAATTAGTAAAATTATTGGTTTGAAAAGTGCTGAGATAAACGCGTTTGGTTTGAAGAAGTCTGGTAATTGTAGATTTAGTATGGCAAAGTCAGTCAACACAGAAGCAGAAATTCACAAGTTTTCTAAAGTTTTACAAGATCCTATTAATTGTAACTTTGGATGTTACATTATTACTAAAACATGAAGACTTGCGTAACTCTATGTTTTTGGAACATGACCATCAGTTATTTGATTAATAAATCGCAAAACATTTATAATTCTACTGTTATCGTGTAGTATAATTATGTAATGCATCAATTTAATTTTAATAAATAGGAAAACTTTTTGAAGGATGCAGTTTAATATGTTGGTTTATTTTTATTCACCATTGACATGCAATCGCAAATATTTACAAATTATATATGAATTTTCTTTGACAAAGTTAGTCGGACTATCACCTATTTAAGTAACCTCAAGCTAGTAGTTTCAACTTCAAACTTGACCATCTGTGAAACTGTTTGCAAAGGATAAAATTTAAGTTAATATTATATAATTAGATTATAATTATAATCTTTCTGTACAATTGTTTTTTTGATATTTTAATATTTTTCTGCAATTAAAATATTACTTTTGGAATATAATACTATTTTATTAAAGTGTAAAATAAGAAAATTGGACAAAATTGTTCTGTACCTTGTCATTTTATTAAGATTGCTTTAGACTTTTTTAGACTGCAAATGCATATTTATAAATTCTTTTACGATTAACTGATTGATTTTAAATTATACTTTTATTTTATTACTTAGCTCTTGCAAGCGTTTTAGCCGGTGTGGCATTTTGAACCATATTTTAATGGGAAAGAAAAAAAGAACACAATATCCAACTTTCAAAAATATATTTAAAATGTTTTTTTGTTTAATTATTCGTTTATTAGTAATATAATATAGTGTCGGTGTATTTATTAGCATATTATTCTTATTATCCGATAGAATAATATCAATACATTATAAACACTATAAAAACAATGTGAAATGACATTTTTATTATAATAAATCGAACTATAAATAACAGAAAACAAATTTTATTTAAAAATTAATGTTTTGTATAAATATTTTTTCAAGGAAAGATTGAATTTCCTACTTTTTGTAGATATCTAACAGATAAAAAGCGTATGCTATTTTATCCTCTTCGTAGGAAATGTTCAGTATATTGTATTTTTTCTATATATTATCTTGATATATGCTCTTATTATTTAAGAAACGCAAAGAGAGATTTTCACGAAAATAAAAATTATTACTTGCCAACATTAAATGTTTAATTTATATGTTTAATTTCTATAAATCGATAAATTGTTTATTATGATCCGTAGATTTATTGTCAAATTTTAGCCAAGCAGATAATTCTGCACAATAAATTTTCATTTCTGCATGAAATTTGTACACACATTCAAATTACTTTTCAAGTCAGAGTTATTATTCGTGTTTATTATTTACTGCTATACGTGATGGTTGATCAGCGGCAGTCAGAAATAATATTCATACTTCAAGTTAAATTATACGTTTCTCCTATGTAGCAGTTGTGTTCGTAGTTGATTTCATCCATTCACGCTCGCTGATGCCAAATGGATTTATGAATAGTATTCTTTCAAGTGAGCAGGTAATATGATTGATAAAAAGCGAAAGTAAACCATTTTTATTATAACAAGCGTATGCTGCCGAAAATTAAACATATAAAATGAAAAAATTTAATAAATACAAATTTATTGACAGATCAATCGCATAAAACTCTTGGCTTATAAAATTTACGATTAATAAAACTTTGTTCGAAATTGGAAAGCCAAAGTATTCAAATTTCATTAGAGCGGTAGCTTGCAGATCTTATGAACAGTTTAATAAATCTACAAGCGAACGATCTTATGAGAAGCGATCAGCTTTCACAAGCAGGATTTCGATTAGTCTTGCACCTAAAGATAGCAGCTTCAGAAGGAGATTTATAGCAAACGCGGGACATTTCATTAATTGAGAGTTCGCGTTTATAATCCCTTAACCAGATTATTCTCGCTACTGCTTTAGAAAGCCGACGTGGTTTTAGTGCACCATCAATCAATTCAAGCTTTTAGATGAGCAGGTACTAACTTTGATAGAGGACACTTTCAATCCCCGGAAATAACTCGGAACGAATCGAGTCAAAGAATTTCAAATGTCACTCATTCAGTAAGCGCACGAGCGAATCAAAAGTGCCTATTTTCAGTAAAATTTTCTAGTTTTACTACATTCTAAAATGAAACGTTCAAAAGCACCCTAAAACATTCTTAACAGCTTGCAAATTTCCTTTTCCCTTTGCTCTCTTTTAATTCGCTTCTTACAAGAAGGATGTTTCCTTGTAGATCCATTAAAAACCAATTGATTCTATTAACACAAATAATTAGACTGCCTGGAATTCTCCTATAAAACTATTAGTTAAGTTTTTTAATTTACTTTATTACGCGGCAGATGATTGCAGTTACGTTTCTGCAAGTTACTTTGTGAAGTAAATTACACAAATTACATTTATGTACATGGAAGAATGCGCTACCTACTTTAGGTGGGTATGTTTAAAAATAGTTTTAACTAAAGCAATTTTGTACTTGGTCGATTTTTATTAATTACACTGACCAACAATGAAAATGTTTCGGGCTTAAAAATACCCAATTCATATGTATTTTCACCCCCTGAGTTCAAAAATCACCTCGAAAATGATCAATTAGCTCTTGTTTTCAAGTTACAGTAACATGTCACTTTTTATATGGTCAATGTTGGGAAATGTAGTTTTTGGATGTTGGTACACCTGTTAAGTGATAATACCCAAATATTCCTTCGGCTACTCGACCAATTCCACATTCAGACGGTTTACCAATACCTACCCCACCATGATGTCCAGCATGATGTCAGGTATAGACATCACAGTATAGACAGCGTTCGAAGGATCTCCTTCCTTTTTGAAAAGAAAAAAAACCTTGTAGTATGCTGCAACGTTAATGGCTTGATGAAATGTTTGAATTTGAACCATGATCCTACTGAATGGAGGCTATTCATAGATTCGTCGAAGCTTAGTTTGAAAGCTGTATTACTTCACAACGGTAACCGTCTTCTTCTATTCCTGTTGGACATGCAGTTCATATGGAAGAGACTTATGAAAACTTGAAAGCCCTCCTCCACTCAATAAAATATGCTGAACACAAGTGGAAAATCTGTGGCGATCTAAAGGTCATCGTTATACTTTTAGGAATGCAACTGGGGTATACTAAATACTGCTGCTTTTTATGTATGTGGGACAGTAGGGATAGGAAATCACATTACATTCGAACAGACTGGCCTCTCTAAAAGAATGTAAATACCATTTAATAAATCCAAATTAATTTATAATGTTGAAAACTTATGGTTTAAAATTTACAGATTGCCTCAATTTGTTAACGTAATATATTTCGACCCATGGTGTATCACAGAAACTAGAGCTAATAAAAATTTTTCATTGTCATTTTCGTTTTTCTCAACCCAAAATTAGTAAGATTTGACTCATGAAGTGAAGGAAACATTACAAAAATATTTTTTTGTTGGCCAGTGTTATTAATAAACTAGCGCTGTTAATAAATCTGTGTACCTACTACAATTGGAATTTACATTTGTTTCATCGCAATAAAATCAAATTTTAAATTAAAACATTGTTTCTCATTTTTTTTCACATTATTCAATTAAAATACACTTAAAACTTATAATACTAAAGAATTACTTTATAATTACGCATTTCTTGAGAAACATTTATCTTGATAAAAGTAAGAAGAATTATTTGTAATCGGTTAGAAGTTGAAAACATCGTTGTGTTTTCTTTCACTTTTTAAGGAATGACAAACAGCATTTACATAGTATTTACAAAAAAATATCAAAAGTAAAAAACGCACATTAGTATTATACTTGTTGATAACGATTCTAACCGTTTCATTGGAACGGTGGTATAGCTAGATTTAGGCGTTATTTTTTTTCTCTCAGGTGGATCATAATAACCATAGAGCTTTTTCAGCTATTTTCTCGAACATTCGGAGGCAAACTAAGGGTGACTACGAGAATAAGTAAAACGCTATCAAAAAAGGGCGCACCGTTATTAGATAGGAGTTTGGATTTAAGTTATTTAAATTTGATGAAGAAGTCACTGACATATATGTAAACAAAGTTGAACAATATGTCCACGTCACGGAAGCCAGTGAACGTCCTTAAACTGTAATATCCACAAAATTAATATCTTTAATAAATCAATAGCGACAAAATGAACAGTTCATAAACATGATTTTGAATACGAACAACGCGATGACTTGTTGGTAAGGATAATCTAAAGATATTCAAGGAACTTTACTATCGAAGAGATTCTTTTCTTTCATTTTCAGGAATTCTCTTTGAAATAAAAAATGTATATATTTTGTAACATTATTTTTATTCGATAGTGCAAAGCCCCAACTTTAACTATGAACATGAACAATAATTTGAACTATTTTTTGAATGATGGTCGCCATTCTGATGCTCTTTTTTTTCGAGGTTCCTTGCTGTGACCACTGTAGCTATTATGACCACAAAGTTATTTTATCGGAAATATAGCAACAAATCTAGTAACACCAATTTTAGAGATTGGACGAATAAAAGTGACAAAAATTAATTTTTAACAAAATGTCGGTTGTTTTAAAAGAATTTGAAATTTTTTGAGAAATTATTTAAAGAATTAAAAAAATTTGGTTAAAATGCTTGTTTTTTTGTCAAAAATTATGCAATAAAAAATAACATCTTTTGTCTAATCTCCGCATAACTGTGTAAAAAATAAGAGTTTCAGGTAAATTGCAAGAGCTGTTTTTGAGTAATCGTGGTCACCGTTTTGAAAAATGTTCTTTTAAATAAAACGTGTTTGAAGTTTTACATGGTAATTACTCTACTCGTATTACAGCAAAACAACTTTTTAAAACAAAATCATCTCTTCCTGCACCATAAAGTGATCCCTCTTCAGCAATTGAATCTTCGAAAATAGCGTTTTTGTCTGGAATGCATTATTTCCTCCAGCGTGTTGGAAGGAGCTGAACACTCCGCTAACTTATCTTAATTTATCGATATCTTTGACCAATTTATGTACATTTTGATCTCTTTAATTATTTTCAAATCACTGAAACTATTTTGAACTTATTGAAAATAATCGGAAACCTAAATCTTGTGCAAAGAATTTCTTCTATATGCATATTTACCACTTGGTTTTGTTAGTACTATGACAGCTATTTGTGTCAAATACACAAAGAATAGAACAGTTTTTTTCGTAAATTTGGCTGAGATCAATATAAAATTTTAAACACATATTTTCGAGATATTGTATTTACTGAAAATTTAAAAAAAATCAATTTTTTAAATTTTATGATCAGCTGTAACCCCTTAACGAATAATTTACTCTACTGCATTTTAATTTTTCCTATGTTTCTTTATATTTTGCTTTATTTATTCACGTTGCTTGATCATTATTACGAGAACTCGCCCGAGTATAATTCTGTAGTACCTTAGAGAATGTTGTACCGTAAAATTTATATAAAATAAGTCTTACTTTTAAATCTCAAAAAGCGAATATATTAATTAACACATCAGTAACTCAAATTTACTTAAAATTACATACCAATTCAGTAAATGTTTGTTATTTCTATTTATTTTTTGTGAGTAGCTCAACCACGAAATTTAAATAATATTAAGACATTTTAAAGCACAAATTTAATGATATATCATTATTTACAAGGATATACCCAAAAAAACACAATAATTTGTTACAATATTTTCAACAAAACACAATAATTTTTCTGTAAAAAGTTCAAAATTAATTAATCAAAATTTGATTATCTCAATACACCTCTACATCCAGCTTACTTATACAATTGCCATCTTTGTTTCCATAGCTTCAATTTAAATAAATATAAAAAATCTCTAACTTATTCATAATTGTATTTGTTACAATATTTTCAATTCTTTACAATTTATATAAATTTTCACGATAATATTCCCAACCTATTCATTAAAAAAAAAAGATAACAATATATCTGCCACTATTTTTAAGAGTAGCAGCAAGTAAGGAAAGATGGCGCATCTTTAAAAAATAAAAAATATAAAGAGTGATACAACACTGACTAGTTCACCTGTCATATATTTTTCTATATTTGTGTGCCAATGTGGTCAAATCAAGTTCGTTGCACTGTATATAGCAGAAATATTAGATTGCCCAGAAGTTCTTTACGTCCATACTTCCTTCATTTTCCCTTTAGTATGTGCTACAAATCCAAAAGAATTAAATTTTTGATATTTCGTAATCTTCCTAAACTTTTTGACTAAAAGATAATAAGTTTGTTGGCAATATATTCATCTATGGTGCATTAACATAATTTTCCCTTCCTATTGATTTTTAATAAAATATATGCATCAGTAGTGCAATGTGGGAGAGTATTTTCTTCTGAATATTTCTACCAATAAAATCACTGTACTTTTTAATTATAACAAATGACAGGGAAATATCAACGGGTATTATGCCCTCGTGCAAATACTAGTTTATGTTTTGTTAGAATGAATTAATATTATTAAAATTATAAATGTCAAAATGATAATTAAAAAAATGTAATTTTTACTTTAGTCCACAATTTGGAAAGAATTTAGAAATGTTCAGAATGAAATACTCGTCAATGGGATATATTTGCACACTCGCAAATATATGCAGATATTTGCCGTGCATTCAAGATATAATTATTGAATATTTAATTTAAAAAAATATTTTCAAATTATTATTAATTCTAGATATCCAATTTAAATAATTTTGATGTTTTTCTATGCAAGTAATAGCTTAAAATGCGTCTAATAATCAGCATCTTTTTTACTGATTAGCTTAACCATAAATTTTCAATAATATTAAAAAAATTTTGAAAATGAATTCCATAATATCAAGTTAAGTTATTTTCTTTTCCAAATTATTATAAATTAACAAGTTTTTTCCATTTTTTTTAATAAAATTTTTAATAATTTATGAAATCTATGTATGCAATTCTATAATATTAAGTCATGAGTTAGAAGTTGATTTAATAATATTTCGATCAAATTTATTGAGTTTTTCTGCATGAGATGTGCAGAAAATGTTTATAATTTACAGAAGAAGAAATGTGGAACGTCTGGAAAACAATGGGTTGATTGAGAATCGCAAAAATCCTAAATCCTATGTCATTAAGCAGCAAACCGATGATTTTGAATTTTAAACATTAAAATCGTCGGTACTGCCTATTTCAACTTACATATTACATATATTTTTATAAACAACGAGTGCCCACCTCCCCAGAGAAAAACACTGACCAGCACACAGAGCTTTACATAACGGTTAATGTTAAAACTTCAAAGTTTACATTTTATCTGTTTTCATAGATTTTCTAGTACACTTTGCTATTTATTTCTCTAGTTTTTTGTTGCACATCTGATATTCTATAAATTGAAGCTCGTTTGTGAATAAAAGTTACAAAACAAAACTTTCCGAGAGTTTGCTTTTTTAAAAATTAGAAAAATATTCTATGTGTATAATCATTATTTTTAAAATAAAGCAGCAGATACAATTAATCCATATTAATTCCAGAGGCAGTTTTTTAAGTTATCTAAAACTTCTTGGATATTTGGTAATTTGTCATCAGTGATAATATTCTGCAGAAGTGAATCTTCTAGATTCTAAAAATTGTATAAATCATTATTTGCATGTTCCTTAAAGTTGCTTTACTCAATTTCTGAGTCTTTTGATTTAGTCGACACACTTAATTGCCAAGTCATGACCGTCTTTAAATACCTCTGTAGATGGATATTACATTTTATATTATCAAGTATGATTAGTCAATACATACGTTATAATAATAATAATAATAAGTACTTTATTTCAAAACATTACAGAACCAATGTATATGGCACTGTGTTTGAAACCGTCAAAGAAACAAACTTATTATACAGTAAACGTAAAGTAAATCATATAAGCAAAATTGATTGCGTGAACAAAAGTAATTCAATATATGAAAATATCTTAAACAAAATAAATATTTAAATTTTTACTAAGTAGTCGCTCAAAGAATAAGGCTCCAAACCCGTGAGATATTGGAACAATCTTCGCCTGAACAACTTTCGATCAATCACATCTTGTTGTATATCTCCAGGCAGAGCATTGTAGAGTCTTATGCTTTTGAAATAAACTCCCCTTTCGAAGGAGGTTAACCGATGCGCTGGGATAGGTATTCTTGATGTTGGTCTGGTGTTGTAGCTTTTTTCGATGCTTAAATGCTGTAGGTGGAATTATTTGATATCAAATACATAATGCATTTGTATATGTGAAGCGCGTGAATCGTAAGAAGGTTCTCTTGTTTAAAAATTCCACGGCATGAACCCATTCCAGGTATTCCGCACATCAATCGTAGTGCACGCTTTTGAACCACGAAGATCTTGTCTACTGTAGAACAGCTACCCCAAAGGGTAATTCCATATTGGAGTAGAGAATAAAAGTTGGCATAATAGACTGTCTTCATAGTTTGCGCCGTAGAAATTCTGGACAATACTCGCATGCCGAAACAAACAGAGCACAACCTAGAGCACAAGCGCTGTGTGTGGACCTTCCATGAGAGCGTCTCGTCCAAATAGACACCAAGAAATTTTGTTTCCGTACTGGTTGGCATGCTATCAACCTTTACATATGCAGTCTCTCTGTTTGTTGCGCGGAAGGTCATTAGTTCCGATTTGTTCTTGTTGAGCACTAGGCGGTTGCAATTTAGCCACTCACCTACCTTACTTAAACTTCTTCGCACATTCAGTTGTAGTTCGGGTAGATTTTTTATTGTGCACCAATATACTTGTGTCATCTGCATACATTAAGGCTTCGATAGCCCCCCCCTCAATGAACTTAGGAAGGTCATTTATGTAGCACAGAAAAAGCAGAGGACCCAGTATGCTACCCTGAGGTACACCAAGTAACAACTCCCTCTCAGATGACAATTCGACGTTCATTCCATCCTGTATTACTACCCTTTGGATTCGATTTGTTAAGTAAGAGCTCAAAAGGTCATAAGCCCTCCCCTCTAATTCCATATCTGTAAAGTTTCTCTAGCAGGATTTTGTGATCGATGCAGTCAAAAGCTTTCGATAGGTCTAGGAAAACACCACAGGGTATCTTTTTCTCATCCAGAAGTCTAAGTATGCTTCCAGTGAATGCATGCAGAGCAGTGTCAGTACCTCTTTTTTTCATAAAACCATGTTGTTGGGTGCTCCATAGTCTATATTCGCAAAAGAAATTATAAATTCGATTGTAGATAACCTTTTCGATAACCTTTGAAGCTGAATTAAGTAGGCTGATTGGTCTGTAGTTAGAAATATTGTTAGGATCTCCTTTTTTGTAAATGGGTTTAATTGAGGCAACTTTTAGGGCATCTGGAAATATTCCTGTATTTAATGATTCGTTTACTAAGTAAGTCAAAGGTTTTAAAATTGAAAGTTTGGCATATTTTAGAGCTAGTGTTGGAATTCCATCTGTTCCGCAGCTTCTTTTATTTTTAAAATTGTCTATTACTGTCTCAATCTCCTCTTCAGTTGCAGTTGTCATAACGATGGCTTGCTTGCACATCTGCGGTAGCAAAATATTGTCTGTTGTATTTGGTAGCTTCGTTACAGCTTCGGTAGCGCTAGAGGCAAAAAATTCATTAAAAGCATTGGCAGAATGTTTAATATTTAAATCACTTTTAGTTTTTTCTATATGTATGTTATTTTTTACAATAACATTTCATTTTCATTTTCAGTTATGAATTTAAATAACAATTAATTATTTTTATAACAAACCTGTTCACCTTAGAAAAGACGCAATAATTTAGAACTCTTCTGATTGCTTTTATATTCTCGTTCCAATAATTTGATTAAAAAAATAAATATCAACTTATTTTTGATTATAAAATCGCATTATGAAATTAAATAAAAACAAAAATCAATCTTTAAATAAACATACCGCAGAGAATTCCACAAAGCATATATCAATAAGACGAAATAATAAAATAATGTTTTTGTTTTTAATTCAAGAAAATATATATTTAGAAAAATAAAAGATTTTAATATATGAAATATTTTCATTGAGATTATAATAAATTGTCTCTCTTCGTGGATTTTAAACAAGCCTTTGATACGGTGAACAGGGCAAAACTGTATGAAATAATGGACCACCTGAAAATACCCCGAAAACTGATAAGACTAGTACAAACAACATTGAAGAATACCAGTGCAACAGTACTAAGTGAGAGGAGAGACACAAAGTTTCGATATAACAGCGGAGTCAGACAGGGTGATGCACTGTCGGCGACATTATTCAATGTCATGATTGATCGGGTGGTGAAGGAAATGAATTGCGAGAGAACGCTCGCTACTAGAGAGGGACAACTAATTGCATATGCGGATGATGTTGTTATAGTCGCAAGATCAAGAAGAAAACTAGAAGAAATGTTTAAAAAGATGAATGAGGAAACTAACAAGATCGGACTGAAAATAAACGAAGACAAGACGAAATATATGGAATGCGGACAAAAGATGGATAACATGGAGGTGACATTAAAAATTGATGGCTTCGCCTTTGAACGGGTTAAAGTTTTTAAATACCTTGGAGTGCAGATAAGCAGCACTGGTTTAGGAAGTGAAGAGATCAAGGACAAAATACAGAACGGATACAGAGCATACTACGCAAACAAGGAGCTGTTAAGGAACCGAAAAATAAGTATGAATATTAAAATGAAGGTGTATAAAAGTTTGATAAGACCAGCAGTGACGTATGCGTCCGAAGTGTTGTGCATGACTAAGAAAGAAGAGAACCAGATGAGGGTATTTGAACGAAAGATACTGAGAAAAATAATAGGACCTGAAAGGATGGAGGAAAATGTATACAGAAGAAGAACAAACTACGAATTAATGGAGAGGATTGATGGCAAAGATATTGTGAAATTTATTAAAGCGCAGAGACTGAGATGGCTGGGGCATCTAGAAAGAAGGGACAATGAAAGTACAATAAAAAAGATAGTAAGATGGCGACCAAGTGAGGAAAGAGAGAGGGGTAGACCCAGAATGAGATGGATGGATGCGGTGGCTGAGGATCTGGAGAGGATGGGGATAGAAAACTGGAAGGAGAAATGTAACGACAGGAAGACATTGAAAAATATAGTATTCGAGACTAAGTGCCACCCCAATTTATAAATAAATTTTGTAAATGTAGAAGTAGGATGAGGAGTAATCCACCTCTTAAAAAGGATTGTAAAGACCTCATACGAGGTTGCTATGTTTCGTATGAAATAAATGCATTTATTATTATTATTATTATGTATGTAATTCTACAATATTAAGTCATGATTTAGAAGTTGATTTAATAATATTTTGATGAAATTTATTGAGTTTTTCTGCATGAGTTGTGCAGGAAATGTTTATAATTTACAGAAGAAGAAATGTGGAACGTCTGAAAACAATGGGTTGATTGAGAATCGCAAAATCCTAAATCCTATGTCATTAAGCAGCAAACGATGATTTTAAATTTTAAAATTAAAATCGTCGGTACTACCTATTTCAACTTACATATTACATATATTTTTATAAACGAGTGCCCACCTCTCCAGAGAAAACACTGACCCACACAGAGAGCTCTACATATCAGTTAATGTTAAAACTTCAAAGTTTAGATTTTATCTGTTTTCACAGATTTTCTAGTACACTTTTCTATTTATTTCTCTAGTTTTTTATTGCACATCTGATATTATATAAATTGAAGCTTGTTCGTGAATAAAAGTTACAAAACAAATCTTTCCGAGAGTTTACTTTTTTAAAAATTAGAAAAAAATTTTATGTGTATAATCATTATTTTTAAAATAAAGCAGCAAATACAATTAATCCATATTAATTCCAGAGGCAGTTTTTTAAGTTATCTAAAATTTTTTGGATATTTGGTAATTCGTCATCAGTGACAAAATTCTGCAGAAGCGAATCTTCTAGATTCTAAAAATTGTATAAATCATTATTTGCATGTTCCTTAAAGTTGCTTTACTCAATTTCTAAGTCTTTCGACTTAGTCGACACACTTAATTGCCAAGTCATGACCGTCTTTGAATACCTCTGTAGATGGATATTACATTTTATATTATCAAGTATGATTAGTCAATACATAAGACTGTCCTAGAAAAATCCGACCACTTTTAATTTTATGGTTTGAATACAAATTTTGAGATTTTCACAAAATTTTTTAAGCCATTGTGTTCAAAATTACCTGCTGAAAAGTATACCCTTTCAGTCTTACTAAATATTTCAGTGTGAATAGATATGGAGAGCAAACAAGTGAAAACAAGAAAGTTAATTGTTTCCGAACACTTAAAAAATCCGCGAATGTCACAAAGACAATTAGCGAAACTTTTAAATGTACCGAAAACAACCGTACAAAATGTGCTGTCTAATTTAAAAAAAGTACAAAGTGTTGATTGAAATGGTGGTTTTGGAAGAAAACGTGGTTCAGCTGACCTAAAAGTCCAAAAACAAGTGGTGAAAGAGTTTAAGCGTAAACCCTACACATCAATAAGGGGATAAAACGGATACGTGAAAATCAACTGTACAATTAATGAAAACTCTTGTTGAGTTAAGGTCTTTAAAGTACAAAAAGCTGTAAATCGATCAAAAAAGCAGCAAATGACTGCAAAAACAAGATCCCGGAAATTGTACGAGAATTTCCTTACAAAATATGCATGTGTGGTGATGGACGACGAAACATACTGTAAGGCAGACTTCCAACAGCTACCTGGACAGGAGTTTTATGTTACAACACGTCGAGGTCAGATAGACGAAGAACACAAAATTCGAAAAATTTCAAAATTTCCAAAAAAATATTTAATTTGGCAAGCAATTTGTTCTTGTGGATTAAAATCGAAACCATTCTTAACTACAGGTTCAGTAATTATGGAAATTTATTTATTTGAATGCCTTCAAAAACGGTTATTGCCTTTTCTGAGGTCGCATAACACCCCACCTTTGTTCTGGCCAAATTTAGCTACCTGTCCCTATAGCAAAAGGTGTTTAGCATTTTGTAAAGAAAACGGTATTAACATTGTACCTAAAGATGTAAATCCACAGAACTGCCCGGAACTTCGTTCAATTGAAAAATATTGGGCCCAAATAAAACAAAAATTAAAAAAACCAAAAGGGGGAACAATAGACCTTGATATGTTCAAATAAAAATACAAAAAGGCGCAGATTTTTCAACATTGTTTATGTACAAAACTTAATGAAAGGGGTAAATCGAAAAGTTCGAAAAGTTTATACTTAGTTTCATAAAAATTTGATTTTATTTTTTTTCTGAAAAATGATATTGTAAATAATCAATAAAAAAATTCAAAATTAAAAGTTTTATTTGTTTTCATTTATTTAATAGGAATATAAAGTGGTCGGTTTTTTTCTAGGACAGTCTTTACGTTATGAATTTAAATAACAATTAATTATTTTTATAACAAACCTGTGCACCTTAGAAAAGACGCAATAATTTAGAACTCTTCTGATTGCTTTTATATTCTCGTTCCAATAATTTGATTTAAAAAATAAATATCAACTTATTTGATATTTTTGATTATAAAATCGCATTATGAAATTAAATAAAAACAAAAATCAATCTTTAAATAAACATACCGCAGAGAACTCCACAAAGCATATATCAATAAGACGAAATAATAAAATAATGTTTTTGTTTTTAATTCAAGAAAATATATATTTAGAAAAATAAAAGATTTTAATATATGAAATATTTTTCATTGAGATTATAATAAATTCGTTTCACTAGTTTTAAGTTACAATGGAATACAATTTCAGTTATTAAGTTTATAGCATTTTACATATTTAAAACACTTATGTGGGAATCAATTTGACTACAAATTAATCCACACTTTATATAGCCATTATATGAATGTACCACATTTATATTTCGTTCTACTGCAACTCGTCAAATAGAAACATATAGATGAAAAATTTTATTTTTCTTAAAAATTATTTTTGGTTTAAAAATAATTGCTTTAAAGTCAAAGAAATTAGTTAATTTACATCTTTTTAAGAAATTTGAAAAAAAATTGAAAAAATTTGAAATAAACCAAAAGTTTATTTTTAAGAAAAATAAAATTTGAATCCAAAAGGTTTAAAAATAATTTTGACTTTTAATAATAAGATATCAAGTAGGTCGGTAAAGAGTTTTGTAAAAAAGTCAAATAATTAATTCTTCGTCATCTCGGTTAATAAAAACATTTTTTTATAATTTATATTTTAAAATTAATTATCAATTTAGGTTCATCTGATGAGTTTCAGTAGAATAAAATATAAATGTGCATCTATGTAATGAGCTGGTTAAATATGTAAGTGCGGAAAAAATTTTACTAAATTTGTAAAATTATTCACGACATTCAAAGCCCCCGTAACAGTCAAAATTTTAGAACGTTTTTCGTGCATACATTTACAAAAATAAATATATGCTCACACGGACTTTTTACTATAAAATTGAGTTAAAGTATTATAATTTTTCGTAGGATTTTTCTTGTTTTTTTCAGTATTGCGGAGTTTTTACAATTTTTATGTTATTTTCATATAGTATTTACATAATAAACAATTACAATAATTATATTATAGCGTGCGTGGAAGCGGGGTACATTAAATTTGAGTTTTCTAAGATGTAGGAAGTTGGTAGTTAAAGAAGAACTGAAATAAGCCCCCACAAACACATACACACATGGATAACGGTCATGCCAAGTTCAATAAAAGCTTTTAAAAAGGGCGGTAAAGCTTATATCTTTAATGTTCCAAATTAACAAAGTTAAGAAAATATTTACAGTAGAGAAGACACGAAGCTTCGCAGAATTAATTACTTGTTGACCCAAGGATCTCTAACTGCAAATTAAAGCTGTGCAATTTTGATTTTGTTATTTTTGGAAAGACACTTCATGAATTTTAAGTATTAACATACAAAAATTACTTATTATAAAAATAAACCTTAATTAAAGCTTTTATTATTAATGCGGCCTTAAAACTATTTGGAAAGCAATATGCTCTTTCCGATGTCGCTTTGTCTACGTGACCAAGCATACTAATTAGGAAACATAACTGATATTCTTGGATTAGCGAAAGCTAAGGAGCTCCGGTTATGATAGCTTAGATTAGGGTTTGAATGTAGACTTCTCTGCAGTATATCAATGATATATAATTTAATGTTTTAATGTAGAACGTGCACAAGTCATAAAATCTGGCATTGTGGACTATTGTGTTCGCTATATTAATGGTAATTTTAATCAATAAGAGATTTCAAGTTTTAGCTAAATAGGTACTAGAACCGTAAATGTGGTATTTTCAAGGCTTTGCTAATCTTTATAAGGCTACTGCAACCACAAATTGTTTATGAACAATTTTATACCTCATAATATAAATTTTCAGCTACTATAGTTCATATTGATTTTAGAAAAAAGCACGATAATTATCAGCAGAAATCTTAGTCGTAGATCACCATAAAGAAAATTTATGAAATGGTATGGATTGATTTTTAAATTACACTACCATAACAAATAAAACTATCATTTTATTTTATTAGACGAATGAACTATGTGGAGAGTAAAATAATAATTATTCTAGGTTCAATACAATATAATAGATGTTACGTATTATCAAATACAACAATAAAAACGAAAGGAAAAAGTAAGGAACTATAATAGACAGATGATAATTTGATAAAAAAGTAATTTTAAATTGCCGGAGGGATTTATTTAAGCAGGTAGACTTTAAAAACTTTTATATATAACATATAAGTGTAAAATGCTAATGTGATACCTAAATTAGTTATTTAGCGTCAGTGTAATATGCTAAAATGAAATATGAAGTCTCTTCTTAGGAAATAGAACGCGATGAGGGTATAGATAACGCGGCATCTACACACCACCATTTTTGCTCGACAACTAATCAAATTCCCATCGCAATGTCAGAGCTTTTCAGTCATATTACATTTTTATCTGTGCTGAGCGGGCAGCATCAAGAGACGTGAGCTGAGGAATAATTGACCCTAGTTTGGCGGCGAAGAGCGAGAGTGAGGATAACTCGTGCCTAGGGCTGTAACTACTGCGATTATAGGGCCTCAGCTTGGTCCGACACTTACTGATGGCTACCTCGCACCACAAATACATACGATACGCGGTTTGTTGAATAAATCACTGACACAAAACTAAATGCCATGTCAGATATGCCAGTAAAAGATATTTGTCCTCTGCACACTTCCGGAGGTTTATCCTAAACGATTGACTCCGAAAATAACAATCAAAAAACGTGAATTTTAAGCATTAAAATCGTTAAGCCATCGATAAATTATTCAGAACGTTACTTCCACTGCAGCAATATAGATTGATAAATATTTTGTAAATTTATCTTCAGTTAGATTATGCTTACTTTCCTGCACGCAAGCTAGTTTTTACATTAATTTGGGTTTTAATGTTATAATGGAGAGACGGCGAAGTAAATAATGGGTTTAGTTAATTTTATTATATTATATTTCAAAAGTAAGTACTAAAATTTTATACGACTTTTGGAGGCTAACGAACGACTAAGTCTGATGTACTGCGGATGTGTAGCCGGAAGACATATTTAGTGTTGACACACTATGTACACTCTCGTGAGTAAAGGTCACCATCCAAGATCAAAGTCTTTAGTTTCCAAGATCTATTTAAATGGCTTTTAGTTAAAGACATAAGTTGTCTCTTTTCGTTTGCAAAAAGACATAATAAAAATTCGATAGTGACTGTTTGCGTCAAAGACTCGAGTTCTATAGTTTATTTCTCACAGGAATAACAAGTGTATTGTTTGCTATACACAAACTATCTAATCTCATACCCTCGCCCGTTGTAATAAAAACAAAAAATAAAACGACAAGTTTTAATCATAATTTAAAAATTTAATGGAAATTGGGAAATTATAAAACAGTTTGAAATATTTCTTATTACACTTACGCAAGAGGTTCGAAATGCATGTGGTTAAGAAGCACGTAATTTTATGCAAAATGACTTGTGCGTGATTTTAGGTTTAGAGGGTTGCTATAACTTGACTCACTATAATGTTTCTTCTACACGGTTTTGCTGCTATGTAGAAAATAGTCATAATTTGCAGGTTTGTAATATCGTTACTTAAATTTTCTAATTTTAATTTTATTACACCAAATAACCCTACTCAAATGAACATTTTTAAATAAATTATAAAACCATTGCTCGCTGTTAACTTTTATTTATTTTTAAGTAGAAGTAATATAGAAAGTTCAATAACCAAACACCAACTCTTTGTTTATCTTCCTAGTACAGCCATTCGAATTCTGTATAAGCACAAAATGATTGATTGGTAATGCTATGCTTAAATGGGTTCTAGAAAAATGAAAATCTCAACTTTCACAAAATTACTCTTTTCCTTTATTGTGGTCAAGTATTATATAAGTTTCAAATAAAATTTTCCAGATATTATATAACTACGTTATTGTAAAAATAGATAGCTTTTCTTTAGTTTTCGGAAATTCCGAACGACTGTCAGTAAATCCATTCTTTTTACGCATTGATACCTTGGAACATTATCTGAAAAAGCACTTTTCCTCCTTGCTGCGTTACATGCAAATAAAGCTGTCACATTCACTTTTCCTGAATTGCTACAATTCTAATAACTATACAGCTTCCTGTCATACAACTTGGATTTTGACAGAACTCATATTAAATTAATATTAACTAAACCTTAAACTTGTTTTATTTGCAAAGCGAATGTAAAGCTTTTTAAAATTAGAAATTTCTTCAGTTTTTATAACATGAATAAATGTCGTATTTCATTAAGGATCGTTGCGCTAACGTCATTTCAGTTATATCTTAGGGATTTGATTTCACCAATTTTAATAATTCAAATTATCCAATGTCGTTAGTCTTAAGTATTTGACAATTGAGTGGCATCGTGGAATAACAAGGTACCCAAGTCCATGAACCTTGGTTTTAATGTAACTGGTATAATATATGAAGATAAATTTATATACGTACATACTATATTAATGTCCCAAAAATAGCACAATATTTAGAAATTATTATTACTATGTGTAATTTATCATTCTAAATAATTTGTATATCTTATGCTAATCATCAGAATGACAACTGTACAACAATCAGAATTACTCGAGTTATTAATTGGAAAAATTATAATTTATTTTGATTAAGCAGTTAAGATTCTTTATTGTTCTGTCTTATTTTTTGTATTATTATAATTAATAATAATCAATTTTAGTTACCCTAGAATAAAGTAACATTTAAAATAAAACATTATGTTTTTTTTATTTCCTTTTTGAATAATAAAAACATCTCTATTTCGCAATTCACTTGTTATTTAAAGTATATAGGGACGGTAGAAGTCCTGTAATGCAAAATAATTATAACTCATTGATTTATTTTTCCCAAAAAATCTGAAAACGCAAAAACTAAGATATGTTTGTCCAAACAAACATAAAACTATATAAACAAAATAATTGTATTTCAGAAAGAGGGAAATTTGGTAAAAACAATTGTTAAATTACTATAATACATTATTTTCATGTTGAGAACAAAGTAAGTCAACTTCGAATAAAATAATTTAAATAACAATAATCAGTTTAAAGTAATTTATTATTTTATATGTTTCGTATTTCTTGAAAGTTGTTTAATAGAAAAGAATTGTTTCAAATAATAAGAATATAATTTATTAATCCCTAAAACTCCTTTTAAAACCGTTAATTGCATTTATTTCAGGCACTATCTATTTTCATGTAGTACCCAGCTGCGCTGGTTATTCTACATTTATGTAGCTACTCAATTATTTTACATGAAATACTATTACGATATATATAATAATCAAACAAAAATAATAATCAGTGGAAAAATATTAGGAATTAATTGTCATTAAACCTGGCACTATGCGACTAATTATTTAATTAATTATATGATCAGAAAACCTCTCGGCAGAAATCTACTCCATTCTGACATTGACTTATATTATATTCTGTGCTTATCATTAACGGATTATTTTACAATAAGTAGAATAGTTGATCCGAGTCCAAGTTTTTCCCTCGTTACCCGCCATCACTATATCTTCTGCTTAATTAGTTTCCGCGCATTTAATTCAAATTTAAACAATCTTGTTTTGTAGCACGTGTGGAAAATTGTTGTGACGCCTTTAAACACAATTTTGAAAAAATCATAGTACCTACGGCCTACAGGTAACTTAACTTCATAAAGATGTTTTAAGATTTATTATTAAAATTTGACATAAACAAACTTTTGACAATTTGCAGTCAGTTTTTGATTGCAGAATTAAAAATTTTTATAGTTATATTAGATAAAATACTCTAATCGTCCGAAATATTTGGAGAACCTAAGAACTTAATTTTATAATTAAGAAATAATGCTATATTATGACAAAATATTTGTTTAAAATCAGGATATGTTATTTATAAAAAGTAATGCATTTTAGTTGTGAAAAGTGTTTTTTGGTAAAATACACATCACTATCACTATATGCCTGTTTCCATCCACTGCTGGATATAGGTCTTCCCCATTGGGGAGTATTTAGCCATAAAACACCACGCTGGCCAAGCGTCTTGGTGAGTGCGTTTTATACCTACTGCCAGGTAAGACGGTCAGAATAAAGTTTTATACTCCACCCGGGTTTGAACCGGGGCCGCTCGGCTTAGTAGTCAAAAAATACACATAGTTACCATAAAGTTTCACTGCGTGAACCACGATCCCAATGATTAAAGTTTATATTAAAAATTTGATTACACGTAGAAATTGTAGAACTTATTTGCTTTATCTGACAAACAATAATTTATTATAATAACGTTCAGCAGGTTATCAAATAAATTTAAATAAACAAGTATTAAAATTGACAATTCATACTTAAACTACGAGTACATACATGTGTATATAATATAATATATACTAAATAATAATGAGTACTGTAATATTTTATGTTGTGTAAATTATAGATCATAATAAAATTGTAATATTCAAGTAATTCAACAAAATATAATAATTTTTATATACATACGTTTATTTGTTGGTTTAACTTTTTAATTTTTTAGCTATTCGAGTAAATGTATTTAGATAACTCTGTTGAAAGTAGTCTTAGCCAGTAATCTTGCGGTACAAGGAAACGTGAAACCTCTAACTATTAAGGCTTTGGAAGCTTTCGATTGAAAAAGTTAGTGTTTCTCTACGATTGTTATCGTTTAACAGCAATGATTGTGTTCTATGAACTACCTGATAAGTTTACTAAAAGGGGCTAAAAGTATTACACTAAAAATATATCAAATTAAGATTAAACATTTTTAATCAGAGTGACAGAAACAAATATTTTTTGAAACTTAACCTAACTTACCTTATAATTTATGAATGTCTATGATAGTATCGGTTGAATCGGTTCTTCCGATTTCACTGATTTATGAATTCGTCGATGATGATGATGAATCGATTCATAAAGGAAGAATCTATTTATCTCAATAATAATCAATAGTGGTTTATACTTTATATTCGCTTTAAGTAGCATAAGTCAAAGAAGTCACAGAATTTCTGTTTAAAAAAAAAATTAAAAATTTATTCATTCTTCTATTTGCGAATTGAATGTGTAGGTTTTGTAATCATAATATTGATATCATAATATAAATAAAAACAATAATGTATGTATGTACTGTAGTCGCAACAACCTCAGAAATGCGAGGAGTTTTGACGACCACGTCATGGCGACGTTCGATCACATAAAAATCACAGCTTAAAGATCCTCGAATCGTAATTGTCGTTTCGCGCGATATTCAAAAAAGAAAATCAATTTGATGATCAGTTCTTTAAGTTTGGCAGAAACTTGAAATCCTTTATTAAACTGTAAGAATATGTCGACACTATTATTAAGTCGGCAACCTAGGCAATCGCGTAGTTTCCGTATTCCTGATTCGTTCATTCCTGACGTCGTTTGAATGCTGTTACCTCTAACAAATTATTTACTTAATTATTCCAGAGAGAAATATTGTAAGTTTTTTTAATTTAATATTTCACGACTATAATTTATATTTTTTTATAGTTTTTCACGAATTAAAATAATTTGCTGGAGCGTAACTTTAACCTTAATCCGACTCTGGTATAACTCTATTATGTTACTGATTGGTTGTGTTACTGTTATTCCGCTATTGTGGTTATATTCCTATTATATTTGCGTAAATGTTTCCTACGTAATACATTTTTACATTTACAAGTAATACAAAATATTTCTTTTTAATAATCTGTCAGGTTCAAATGGTTTATTGTCGTCAGCAAAGCTATTTTTATAAATTAAACAATCTATTGCAACGCATTGTTAAATGTTTTTTTGAAGTTATAGAAATTCTGCTTCACTTATTTTTAGCGGTTTTTACACTCCTAAAAGTAATTTTATTTTCCTAACTAAAGCGCATTGGTGGGATAAAAATTACTTGGCATAACAAACAATACTTCCACATTGCAAGATTGCAATAAACATACTTTTTTAGTTTAAATTTGCATTAAGCACAAATTTGTAATTGTTAACACAATTTTTAAGTCAATTTAGTATATAATAACATTAACTTCTTGTGCCTTTTGACATTTAAGAAGTATAAAATAGTAAATCCCCAAGGTAATTTTGCCACAAAAAACTCTTAATATATTTTTATGCCTTAAAAACTAAGGAATTCAACTAGTCATCTCATCAGATTTGATATAATAACGTTATTTTTAAGGTTATCATGCACTTCCCATTGACTTAATAATGAAAAACTGAGATTTTCATTTAGATTCATAATTATTTAATTTGATTTATGTATTTAACTGCTCCGCTACTGAATAGTATTCTTGTCAGATAATAATACTAGTTGCACTTAAAATCTTCGGCAACCGCGGTCGACCACCGACGATTGTAATTGGTCGAACGAGTGCCCGTGGTTGACCGTATTTTCCGTGGGCTTTAAGTGGGATAAAATGCATTCACTGTTAAACATGGGCCTCCATTAGTGTTTTTCAGTTTTCCCTCTCCTGGGATGCTTGTATCCAGTTAGAAACCACTTTTTTAAATTATCGATACACCTAGTTGTAGTCATCCACAGTTTTTCGTAGTGTCCTGTGGCTTCTACTCAAACATTCCCTTTATCTATCGAATGTAGAAGAGTCGACACTAAATCATCTGCGCTTTGCGGCCGACTTACATGAAATAAAAACAATAATAAAAACTCTCGAGTACGCCTCAGAGAAAGTGGAGCTAAGGTTAAAAGTATATTTCTTTTGATGCTAAGACAAAAATCTTGTAACGAATGATTAGACGATTATGGTATGTACTATGTATGATTACAATAAGAATAAACAATCAAAATCACGAAATTAACAAACGAACAGAGGTAATCTTGGCAGCTTCTAGATTTGATTAGACGGACATTGGCCTGGGTGTTAGCGCAAGGACTGCTAATGCAAGGCGCCCCGGTTCAAATCCGGGTGGAGTTCACTTTGCAATGACGTCTCCGTGCTTCGAAGGCACGTAAAGACGGTGGTCCTCCTATGTTGATGAATTGCCAGCATTAACAATAAAAATAGGGTAACAGGCACATCTGAGGCAAGCCTAGCAAGCTACTTCAGATGTAAAACAAGTAGTGCTCAAGGTACTGACAGTGGCTTCGGATATCGCCGATGCTCTGTTATAAAATAGATCTGTTGATCAACAGATCTGGGCTACAGGGTTATCCTAGCCAAAAGTAGAAGAAGAAGAAGATTAAAACTAATTCACAGAAATAAAAAAGAACGAGGTTTTAACTTACCAGTTATTGTTGATTGCTATGCTGTATTTGTGGGTTTGATCAAATTTTTCCGATCGTGAATCCTTATAAGGTGCCGGCAACATGCTTTAATATAAGTGAATATACATGACTATGTCTTGCAGGACCTACATAGACTGTAGGTTTTCTATGTTTGTAGGTACTATTTATAACATAGGGTAAGAGTGGGTCAAACGGACACTCTAAGGGTTTTATAGTTATATTTAATAAAAGCAACATAATATTTAAGAACTAATTATTTGGTTTGATATCTCAATTATTAAGCTAACAAATGATGAGATTAAAGTTGAAAAATAGAAACAGTTTTTGAGAACTTAACCTAAAACAAACATAGTGAAAATGTCCGTCTGCCCCACACTCCTGGGCAAACGGACATAAGGTTTAATATACGTTATAAATAGTTAAATTCGCACTTTTAGTCGCAATGAATGATGATAAGAACGCTATTCAACTTATCAGCTGAATTAAGAGCCATTTTATCTTTATTTACAGCAATTATGACAAGATTCATATTTTCTTGATTCCACGAGCTTCCACGAGCTCCTCTCTGTAGTTCTAATCCGGATCTGTACCATTTTTCTGTAAACATTGTTTAAAAAAAAAGCATAAATACTGTACTATCCGGTTCAATCAATATCAATCAATCAATATCAATTTCAATCAATATGTCCGTTTGCCCCGCATCGGAATTTTTTTAAATTCAAAATCTAAATAAATATTAATATTAGGACAATGAAATTACGTGGCAGTAATTCCAAAGACACTTGGTTTTAATTGACCTAACTATAAGTTTTAAATTTTTACTAAAATACTTAGATTCTAAATAATTTCTAACAAAATATAACAACACGTTAATTTTTACTTACATTTCCTATCACTCCTCACTTTTAACATGCAATAATAGCCTTAGATTGGAAAAATTTTAACAAATTACTTTCTTATTAATTACCTCAAATGTCAACGACACTAGTAATACTGCAATAATAACGCGGCGCCTTTTCTGAAAAAACTTACGAATTTTTTCTAAAAATGTCCGTTTGCCCCATGTCCGTTTGACCCATCTTACCCTACTCAGTACACAAGTGGTTGCGGGTGCAATTTAATAGTACATGAAATATAAAACAAGTATGTGTTGCACAACTGATAATAAACAGGGATATTCATGTCACTTCGTAAACTCGTCGTAAACTTTGTAAACTTTATTTTTCGTAAACTTCGTAGAAGTTTTATACCTGATTCAGGTAAATGTCACACAAAGTGACATGAATACTCCTATTGTATAAATGTCGGTGGCGGACCTAATAATTGTGTAACCTAGTGAAAAGTATTTCTTAAATGCACTATTTGGTAGGAAAAACATATTAGGTACAATATGTTTTTTGTAAAATGCACAACTGTTCACTACACTAAACTAAAAAATTTTGCAGTACATATATGCAATGAAAATATTCATTAAATCAATGAATTTCAACCGATATATTTTTTTCAGTTTGATATTGCGTATTATCTACAATTTATTATTTTATCCAAAACCTGCAAGTAAAATGACTTTTACATTGATGTTTTAAAGCAACCAAAGTGAACTTTTATTCACTAGTGAGCGAAAATGATTTTTGCTCACTAGTGAAGAATGTTTCTAGTTCGTGAAATCGAATTTACCTATACAATAATTTCGAGATAAAGTTTCATAGAATTTATTTAAAGATTTAATTACACCAACATTTCCCTGAAAATTAATGGCACCTGCCGATAACGTAGAATTCTTAAGAACTGTTCCAATAGAATATGTTTTTGCCAAACCGAAAAAATAAGCAAGCATGATTTCTTCATTAATTCCGAGAACATCTTTTTCTGTTCGCCAATTATTGAATTTTTGGAACTCTTGTTCGTATTTTCTGATAGATTTCAATGGTAATAAGTTGTAGGTTTTGCTGCTTCCTTGATGCACTCAGGTACATAATATATTGTTTCCATTGCACAAATATTTATTTTAATTAATAATAATTACCATATAAAGAAAAATTACAATATCATTGAACTACAAGACTGACACTAGCGTCATTAGTTACATAACAATGACTTAGTTACGATGAAAACCAAAGCAATCTATGCGATAAAATCGCATCATTTTATTAAAACTCAACCAGAAATCTAGAGTGTCAAATTGATTACTGTCACAAGCAAACAATATAATACGAAACAAAATTATAAATTTCAAATTTTTAATTTTGAAATTTTCATTTACTTGCAGGTTTTGGATAAAATGTTATATGCCACTCTTGAGTAAAGATATTTTTATCCACTTACGGAAGATAGCACTCGGCTTCGCCTCGTGTGCTAAACTCCGTTCGTGGATAAAAATATCATTACTCACTTGTCCCATAAATAACTATTATCTCGTAATGTTTGTAATGTTGGTAATTAGAGATATTTCAGGAAGGTTTACCTTGTTTTTATAAAGCCCATTAAATTATTCAGTTTGAAAAGTTTATTTACTCTTTCGTAAGCTACGGTTATCATTGTAGTGATAATCTTTTAAAATTACAATAGATCTAAAGTCAACTTGGAATATTAAAGCCGAAACTTTAAAACACCCTTACTATAAATAGGCACGTATAAAACAATGAAACTTGACAAAATTATAATTATGTGGTTAAATTTTAAGACGTTCCGTAAGATTTTCATTTTAAAATACGACAATCTTGAGAAATAAAAAAAATGAGAAACGGAACAAACGACGCGTGAAAACATTTTCTGCAGTATAAAATATTAGATCCTTCTTCGATGACTATTGGTTATACTGTTTCAAGGCTGGCATGACATTCGGAAATATACTTTTATACTTTGACGTGATGCGGAAGGAACAGTTGATAGAACATTCCAAACGATAATCGAAGCCCGGATCGCGAAGTCCAAGTGTAATTCTTGCCTCCATTAATTTCTGTCCTTTCCTGTCTCTTTGGAGAAGAAGGATAAGATCTGTTCATCTATCATCCTTTTCATTATTTATCCAAGTTTGATGCCAAATGTATAAACGTTCATCTACTTTAATGTCATTATAAGAGTACGATTGCCTTCTAATAAAAAAAGTGAAAATGAACGTGAGTGACATTACACACGAAATTACACAAATAAAATATAAGGTGTTAAACGTTCTGTCGCGCGAAAAATTTTAAAATATTACTGCTACCAACTATTTTAACCATTAAAAATGATTGTCTAATACAAGTAGTTATTTATGAACTAAAATACTTGGTATACGTAGACAACAATAAATTTATTAATAAACTTAATTAATCTATCGAGATTTGTTATTTATCCCAGAATTAATAGTTAAACTTGCGAGTCATACTATACTATAACAAAATTAACCCATTGAAACCGTTAGAGAATTAAGGTAAACCGCAGACTTCCTTTAAGGGCTGCTCTAACTAATTTAAAATTTAATTAAGCATAGTTTTAAATTGTTAAGTTATTTATTCCCAAGTTCAAAAATATCACGGCATACAAAATCAATTGAAAAGGAAGCTATAAAACCCAAAAATTGAAAGAGTTCACAGATAATAAAAAATTTAAATGCAATAAACAAAAGGGTGTATCTAGGTTGCTTTATATGGTTACTTTATCAAGTTGTATTCTCAAACTACAAGAAAAATCGACCTTTACTACTAGCGATTCGTGGGAGATTTTTTGTCGATAGTCGAGTAACAGTATTAATTTAACAATAATAAATTATTAAAATTTTTGCGATAATCTTTTTTACATTTTTATGTTGAATAAAATATTTAAAAAATACAAGTTTAGTGAAATATGAAAATTTTCCAACTTACATTTTAGTCTAAGATCTTGTTGCGCAATGTGGTTTTGTGTATTTTTTTACAATTATTTACATTTTTTATCGGACAAAGGAACTTTCATAAGTTCCATATCTCCTAGCTACAGTTTCTGTTGGCGAATTAGTACTTACTATTTCTGTCACTTCAAGAGACAAATCTCAGCGAAAAAACTTCTTTTTAAAAAAAGCGTTTCGCAGCCTGCAAGTTTTCTCCGTCAATTTTTGACCTTGAACAAAAAAAAAAAATTTTTAGTTCTAAATAAGATTATCTTGAGAAGTACGTAAGAAAATTAAAAAATACTGGTTTTTGTAAGAATAGTGCACGATTGATTTCAAATTTTCATTTTTGTTGAAAAAATGTTTATAACAAGAAAAGTTTACGATGTAACGTCAAATCCCTACGTACTTCTATCTATATCTAGATAATTTAATTTTATAGCTACAGTTAAAATTTAAACAAATCGGTTCAGATTTGTAAAAATTATGTTGCCGGCCAATTTACAAATTGTAGTTTTGAGACAAAACGTTTTAAAGTTTTAAATTGCATTATTTTATTGAAATTTTTTATTTACCTCTAATTTGCAATACCTGCACCATACAATTGGTCTTCTATATTAATGTACTGCTTTATTTTTTCTTTTTACTGATTTTAACGACAGCCGAGCCTCTTTTGCAGCGTCAGACAGCAATCGCTCCGAGAACTTATTGCGGCGTGCATCAGCTTCCGCACAAATTGGGCCCGATTTTCATACCAAAATTTTTTAAATACTACACATACTACAGTTAAATGCACATACGGCAATTTTTGTTGCTATATCGACGATAACTTTGCCACTTGAAACAGCTTTCGTGATCGGGGTCTACGCTAATGCACAATTGCAGAGGGATGCTATCCACTTATAAATATTTAAAATTTTTTAATTTTTATACGTTGAATTTTGAATTTTTAAAAGTAATAAAAATGCATTTAATTTATTATCTTTTACCGACGGTTGTAATGCTCTAACATCATAAACTTGAGTATGTTATTACCCACGTCTTGTCGCGCTTTAAATGCTATAGTTCCAAAATACTTGGAATATCGATATGAAATTTTAACAGATAAATTTCAAGATATTGAACTATAAATAAATGTAAAAAAAAATTTTGCCTCCGTTAAAAATTCTCGTGTGTCATTACCCCTTAAAATAAGTACATATTAACGTAATTTTGTCTAACGTAAATTAAACGTTGTGTTTAATTGGAGGTTATAACTCATGTTCTAGTACATCTCATATGTAATCCTGCTTAAAACGTTGGTTTATTACAGTCTAAAAATAATTGCAAATTTACAGTGTTTTGTAGTATAAGTTTACATGGTAAATCAATGTAAAAGTTATAAATTACAAAGATTTGCCATATAAATTATACTACAAAAAAAAAGTAAATTAGCATCTATTTTTAGGGTGTACATACAGTATGTATACTCTGCATTATATAAAAATGTCTGGTTATTCACTAATCACCTATAAACGTCATATTTGTGTCGTACTGCTTGCAACGTCTTTTCATAACCTTCAGTTGACATTACATGAATGTAAGTGACTCAACAATTATTAATTCACCTTATAAAATGCCAGTTATAACACGATAAAACCTTCAATTATAGTTTAATAATTTTGAATTAAAACATATATACAACATAATAATTAACAGTTAATATGCCTTAAAAATGTATAAAAACTTAAATAGTTTACCTTAAAATTACAAAAACAAAATATTTACAAGAATTACCGCCCAACTATTATTAATTCACTTGCATAAATCTAGCTAAAATTAATATTGTTTACAAAATTAATATTTTGTAGGATACCCTTTAGCATCGATTATTGCTTGTAGCCGTCTTGGCATCGATTCCATCCATTTTGGGTAATACTTTTGTCTATTTTTTCCCATTCTTGCAATAATACCTCTTTTAATGTTTTTGTACTAAAATGTGGTGTTTTCGAATTTTCCTTCTAATTCTTGCCACAATTTTCTAAGGATTTATGTCCGGTGATTGGGGTTGAATATGGAGTTGTTTTGGAACGTGATATAAAAGCTATTCCTGCACAAGATACGAAATAAGTTTCAGGTCGTTATCTTGTTGAAACATATACTCATTTTTCAACCCTAATTTTTGATACTGGGATCTAAATTTGATTATAGAATATTCAGGTAAGCACACTTAGTCATAATAGTTTCAAAAAATTGCAACTTTCCAACCCCATCAGCAGATATGCACCCCCAGACCCATAACATTTCCGCCACCATGTTTAACAGTTTCACATAGGTTTTCATTATTAATTTATGTATTAGGTTTTTGTCAAAATTTTTGCATTCCATCTGGCCGAAAATTATTAAATTTGCTTTCATCACTAAATATTATTTTTTTCCAAAAATTAAAGTCCATGTTAATATATTTTTTAGCGAATTCTAATCTTTTATTTCTGTTTACTTTATTTATGAAGGGTTTCTTTCTAGAAACTTTACCATTATAACCCTCTTTACGCAATACTTTTTTTACAAATTCGGTGGAAACAGATTTACCAATACCCTTTGAAATATCTAGTCAATTTTGGAACACTTGTTTTTGGATTAACTTTAGTTTTTCGAATAATATAATGTTCGTGTCGTGTTCCAAGAATGCTTTTTCTGCCTCGATCAGTTTTGTTTATTAAATTTCCTTCATTTTAAAATTTTTTTAATAACATATTTCACTGCACCCAGTGATCTGCCAACAATTTTAGCAGTTTCATAATAAAATTTTTCTTCGCACACCAATTTTAATATTGATTTTCTTTCACTAATTGCTGTTTCACTTGTTTTGTTAATCATCTTAAAAAATTTTCTTGGAATGACTATGTAAATAAATTGTAAGCACACTACTGTATTGTATCTACAATTACATACCTACTAATCAGCAAATTATTAAACTGCATCGTTTGTCTTCCTGTCCTTAACGTATAAAAGGTAAGTGTATTAATAACAGTTTGCTGTGCATTTTCTTACTTTATTGGTTTTTGAATACTACACTTGCCCATGTAGTTTTTTTATTTTATTTTTTATAAAATGAATTATAAAGTATTATTTAAAACAACTAAAAAATAAAATTTTAATTAAAGCAAATTTACTATAACATTTAATCAAATTATTAAAATTGTATGAGGTGAATTAATAATTTCTGGAGTCACTGTATGTAGACTAATATTGTATTTACGTCATATTATTCTGTGGTCATATTTAATTGCGATTGCTACGTTTTTCTTTTACATTAAAATCATGTTATGTAAATAAATGCAGTTTTAAAATTTTATTTTATTACAAACTTGTTTTCGCACACAATGTGCCTGTCATCGGTTATCACAAAATCTCATGTTTTTGACACGTCGGAAAATAGTAATTTTTTTACTTTGTATTTGCAAAATTTATACCGGACTAGAATGTTTACCACCGCACCTTGACTTTGATTTTTATAAATATTCTACTATTTAAATGTTTTATCAAAAAAATAACAGCAGCAGTATAGCTTAACAGTATACACTGCTCTGATCAAAAGTCAATCTCTGGACTGTGGAGAAGGCAACGGGAAACCACCCATTATTTATATCCCTAGTAAAGTTAGATTGGTTTTGAATAAGTTGATCGCTTACGCGCTGTAAAGTGTATGGAGCTCGAAGAAGAAAATCAAAAAAATGCAGAAAAAACACTAAAAACCCATCTTCTGCTTTTATCTTTTGATCGTCAGCATACTTCAAGTCGATTTTTGTTTACTATTTAATGCAATACTTATTGCAATAAAATGTATTATAAATTCAATAATGCTTTAGCTTACAAAAAGATAAAAATATTATTAACTTCTTCTTCTTCTACTTTTGGCTAGGATAACCCTGTATGCCCAGATCTGTTGATCTGTTTTACTTAACAGTAGCATCGGAGATATTCCGAAGCCACTATCAGTACCTTGAGCACTACTTGCTTTACATCTGAAGTAGCTTGACTTGCCTCAGATGTGCCTGTTACCTATTTTTATTGTTAATGCTGGCAATTCATTAACATAGAAGGACCACCGTCTTTACGTGCCTTCCGAAGCACGGAGACGTCATTGCAAAGTGAGCTCTACCGGATTTGAACCGGGGCGCCTTGCATTAGCAGTCCTTACGCTAACACTCAGGCCAATAACCGTCTTATTATTAACTTTGTTAAAATATAATAACTATAACATACTTACAACTTCGTTAAAATATAATACTTATAACATACTTATTTCTCATTAAATCAATAAGTATTAATTTTTTTTATAAAATGGTTACTTACGTAAACGATATTGATCTTAAACCAATTTTAAAAAACAAAATATTGTCGGTCAGGAGACGGTCATTGGTCTGTCTGTTAGCGCGATCAACTACTAACGTAAAGTATCCCGGTTCGAATCCAGATAGAAACTCACTTTGTACTCACTTTGGCCGTCTCCATGCTTTGAAAGATACGTAAAGACGGTGGTTCTCCTATATCAATGAATTGCCACCATTAATAGTAATATAGGGTTTCAGACACATCTGAGGCCAGCCTAGCAAGCTACTTCAAATGTAAAACAAATAATATCCTCACAGTACTAGCAGTGGCTTTGGAACTTCGCCGAGGTTACTGTTGAATATTACAAGATCTAGTTCTAAGTTAAGAGGAAGAAGAAGAAAATATTGTGAACACATATTCTTGAAATAAGAAGCATTTGTATCTCATGAAAGCTTCGTAATATGTAATCTACTGATGTAATAAATAAGAAAAAGATAACCAACTGCACAAAAAAAATTGGAAGTGTCATAAATCATAAAGAAATTAATAACCAATAAAAATTAATAAAGACACCACCCACATACGAGGTGTTCCTCATTCAACACGTGTTATAAACTCGTAACTCCCATTTCAATTACTCTACATTTTATATAAAATTAATAAAAATAACTCTTCAATGGGTAGTGTGCGGTTATGAAAGTGAAGAGTGTGTTTTTAGCGGCTCCGATATTTTAGAGTAAAACGGGTGTATTTTGAGCAGATTAAAAGAAGAGTTAGTGACATATAGAAGTTGAAGGTGCTGAGGTGCTAAACCTCTGAAAAAGCCATACAAAACCTTACTAGGACTTGATAAAGAAAGGTGATTTGAATTTATAATTGATAAAATTTTTCAATAAGTGCTAAAGTCGAAACAAGCACATAGATAAGAACATCGAATATCAGAATAAACAACTGTACGGAATTTAAATTCAAAGTTAACATGATCTAGACAATTTGAATGCTTCTGAGCCGTTGAGGCGGGCATTTGATTGATCGCGAGTTTGCAATAGTTCGGAAAAGAGAAGTGCGCTATCACATGAAGACGCAAGAAAAAACGTAACAGAGAGGAGCAAGAAATAAATACTGAGTGCGAATCACATATTTTTAATAGAAGCAAAAAAGTAATACGATCACCAGATCAAGAGCAATCACAAATAGAAAGATCGAAAGTTGTATTGGGAATAAAAATGGAAGCGTCAGAGATGAGAGAAATGTTTGAAGGCCTGATGAAACAAGTGAATAAGAGCTCAGCCGATATAAAACAAGAAGTTAGAGAGTCAATAAAACCACGGCAGAATTAAAGCATGAGATTCAGGAACTGAAAGCTATTATCGAAAAAACGAAAGGAATGGGAAGCAGAAAGGCGAGAGCTGAACAAGAGAATAAAGGCACTAGAGGAGAATAACGAAAATAGTGAAAAAGACAAAGAAAGAATAACATTATTGTGAAGGGCTGAATACAACTGAGAACAACGCAGTACCGGAACTTGAAAATTTTCTAGAAAAGAGTTACAAATCAGAGTAAAATTGGTAAACGCAATCAAATTGCGATCTGATAAGACTGTGACAATACTGGCACAAGCCCAAACATGGAATATGAAAAGAGAAATTATGAGTAATAAGTGGAAACTTGGCCATAAGAAAATTTACATCGATAGCGATCTAACAATCACTGAGCGGGAAATACAAAACAAACTAAGAGCCCTAGCGAAGAAAGAAAGAGAGAATGGGAAAACAGCCAAGGTAGGATATCAGAAAATGATAATAAACGAAAGACTATTCGTATGGAACAAGGGTGAGGAAGGCTAGAGTTAAAGAAGGAAGGTAACCCCGTGTCAAAAAACTAACGGCACGAGGAGATATTTGGACGGAAAAAATGGAATCGACAACAGCATTGGAAACGGAACATAGAGATGGGTTAACGAAAGAAAAAACTATTAAAAGCAAAAGGAAGAAAACAAGGAGAATAATTAGAATTGGGACTTGGAATGTCAGAACGTTGCTGAGACAGGGGAAGACCATTGAAGTAGGCCGAGAGTTAGAAAGATATAATATGGACATCACTGCAGTACAAGAAACAAGATTTAAAGGAGAAGGAGAAGTACCAAGTGATAAACATATTTTACTGTATTCGGGGAAAAAGCAGGGTAGAAATGGAGTGGGATTTTTGTATCAAGAAAAATAGAAAAATATAAAACAATTTAAACCAGTAAACGATAGAATAGCTTATTTGAGAGTAAGTGCAAAACCTTTCGACATATCCTTAATAAATGTATACGCACCAACAGAAGACAAGGAACCAGGCGAAAAAGATGAATTTTATGATGAAGTGGAAAAAGTAGCTGAGGAAACACCGAAACACGACGTGCTGCTAATTGTGGGTGATTTTAATGCCCAAGTAGGAAGGGAAGACTATTTAAAAGAAGTAGCTGGTAAGCACACATTACATAACAAAACTAATGACAATGGAAACCGATTGTGCCAGCTTGCATCATCACTGAACATGACGATTAGCAGCACAAAGTTCAAACATAAGGCGATACACAAGATTACATGGATTAAACCAGGAAATACGTGCAGTAATGGAAACCAGATTGATCATGTATTAATAACGAGAAGTAAGGCAGCATCAATGAAAGATGTAAGGACATTTAGAGGTGCCAACGCCGATTCTGACCATTACTTAGTGGTAGCAACATTAAAGCAGAAAATTAATATTCAAGCGAATAAAGAGAGGTGAAAGAAAAATGGGACTTAGAAAACTTAGTAACGAAGAAATAAGAAGACAATACATAGAAAGAATAAACGAGCAAGTGATTGCTAAAGAAAACGATAACATTGATGTAAAATGGAAGAAATTAAAGACATCAATACAGACAGCAATGGAGAAAACCATAGGATATAAAAACAGAAAGATACATAAAAGTGGTTCAATGAAAGCTGCAAGGAAAAAGTTGATATGAAAAACAAGGCAAGAGCTACATGGATAGTAACAGGAAAGCAGGACGATATGAAAAGTACGTTGAAATGAGAAAAGAAGCTTCTAAAATATGTAAACAAAGCAAAAATACCTGGTTAAACGAGTTGATGAAAGACCTGGAACAAGAAAGTAAGATAAACAATACAAGAAATTTCTATAGAAAATTAAACGAACAAAAAAAGACATTCAAGATAAAGACCAGAGGGATGAAAGATGAGCATGGTAATCTAGAAAATGGTAAAGCGGCAGTAAAAGAAATATGGAGAAATCATTTCCAGAAATTGCTAAACTCAAGCGAAAGAAATGCAGAACAAACAAAAGTAGTAATCAAGAATGAGAACGTACATCAAATAGAAGAACCCACACTGAAGAAACTAGAAACATAATAGGCAAAATGAAGAACGACAAGGCACCTGGCAGAGACGGTATACAAGTAGAGATGATAAAGAATGGAGGTGACAATCTGCAAAAGGAACTACACGAGCTAATTAAAAGAATTTGGAAAGAAGAAATAATGCCTGAAGAGTGGAAGATAGGGAAAATAATCCCAATTTATAAAAGAGGTGACCTCGAGCATTGTGGTAACTACAGAGGAATAACGCTCTTACCGGTAGTATATAAAGTACTGTCATCCCTGATTTTAAGAAGACTAAAGAAATACACAGAGCAAATGTTAGGAGATTATCAATGGGGTTTCAGAGGGGGTAGATCGACAGTGGATGCAATACATATTTTGAAACAGCTGACAGAAAAATTTTACGAACATGACCTAGAAATGCATATGCTGTTTATCGACTTTCAACAGGCTTTCGACACTGTCAATAGAGAAAATTGATACTAATAATGCGTGAAATGGAAATTCCTGAAAAGCTGATAAACCTGATATACATGACAATGGAAAATACAAAAGCCACAGTTGAAGTCGCAAAGGAAGAAACCGAGGAATTCGAAATAACTGAAGGAGTGAGACAGGGTGACGCACTGTCGGCAACTTTGTTTAACTTAATGATCGAGCACATAATCCGGAATACTAACTGCAAGGGTACAATAATCAATAAAGAAGCTCAAATTTTGGCATACGCAGATGACATAGTGGTGATGTCAAGAACAACAAAAAAATGACAGAGATTTTCGAAAAATTAACGTGCAAGCAAAAGCGATTGGCTTGAAGATAAACGAAAAGAAGACAAAATATATGCGATGTGGAAGAAAGATAAGTGAAAGAATTGAAAATTTGAGAACAGGTGAATACGACTTTGAGGGGGTAGATGGTTTTAAATACCTGGGAGTGAGGATAAGTAGTAGAAACGTGAGAGAAGTGGAGATAAATGATAAGCTGCAAGCGGAAACAGAGCTTTCTATGCAAATAAGAAAGTACTGAAAGACGGAAATATATCAAGAAGGACGAAGCTCAGAATATACAGAAGCCTGATAAGACCGACAATAACATATGCAGCCGAAGTACTTTGTTTGACAAACATAGAGGAGGAACGACTTAGGGTTTTCGAGAGGAAAGTCATTAGAACAATTTTGGGACCCAAAAAAATCAATAACTCCGAGCTTCAAGTAAGAAGGAACAGTGAAATAATGCAATTTTTAGGTGGAGAAGACATCGTGAGATTTATGAAGGCGCAACGAATACGATGGCTTGGACATATAATGCGAAGAGAAAAAACTGACGTAAGAAGGGTGGTGACGGAGTGGAAACCGGATAAAGAGAGAGGCAGAGGACGTCCGAGGTTGAGATGGTGGGATGTTGTGACGAGGGATTTGAACTTGATGGGGGTCAGAAATTGGAAGTTCAAGTGTAGGAATAGAAAAGTGTGGAGACAGATCGTCAATGGAGCAAAATCACACGAAAAGTTATAGCGAAGATAGTTTTAACAGAGGAGTAATCCACCTCGTGAAACGGATTGTGAAGACTTCCAGAATGGAAGTGGTTATATTCCGACAGGAATGAAAGCCGGCAATTATTATTAACTCTTCAATGTAGAAAATTCGAATGTAAACAAATAAAATTTACCATATTTAACAACACACCACGGTTTTATATATGAAAATTAGCCTTAAATTCTTTAAAATCCGAAAATTGGGTATTTAAAATCAAAAACTCTTCATAATGTCATAATTAATATAAATATAATTTATTGAAATTAATTTATTATTAAACGTCTGATGACAGCAGTAACCATTGCTGAAAGCTTACGAATAATTTCGTTTTATTGCTTATTTAACCTTTTAATTTTAAAATTTTAATCTAACTTTAATTTAATTTAACAGCATATTGTTTATTTTCGGCCAGCCGAACGTAAAACGTAAATCTAATTTTATTTTAGTCAACCGGCCATCCTTTTTTAAATTTTAAATTTCAACAATAGTGACTTTAATTAATTTTAAAACATAGTTTGAAGATTATTATTTTAGTTGTATAATCAATTACATAACTTAATGTTATAAGCATTTTAAAATCGTTTATTACTTTACAAGAAATCACAGTGCACTAACTATTTTATACAAAATTCTTCACTACGTGCATAAATCTTAACGTCGTCATAGTGAAACATAATCTATTCGTTTATACTTTGTTAACTAGACAAAGTAATAATTAAATGTAATTAAATAATCTTAATGATTGTTATTGTCGTATTAGGCATACTTTGCAGTATTTTTTAGAATTAAAACACAAATTTTTTGCCGAGGCAAACGACAAACAGCAACTGTTTAGATGGTTGAAGGGTTCATGGATTGCCAAAAAGAAACAAGGGAAAACATTAACTAACATATTAATTCTTAATTATTAGATGGCGACTAAACTAATGCAGTATGGTCGACACTTGCGCTGTATATAAATTTATTTTCTTGATGTTTGTTTTAAGAAATAAAATTGAGGAGTTAGCAAAAAATTTCTCAAATAAATATCAGAGATAAACTTGCACAAGGAAAGTTGTAGGTACACAGACCGATAGAATGAGCTCAACTGTAAACAATGAAATGCTTTAAATTTTCCTGCCATACATACTATGTATGTACTTATAATGTATAAAGTAAATATATAAAGTATATAGAAATATACTTTTTAGTTTTAATGCAAATATTACTTACAATTTTGTTCTAAAATGATTAGGATCAGCAATTTAGTTGAATGATAAGTTTGAATAATGCAATGATGCTAAAACCAAGTTAAAATGATTCAACTATTATAGGAATTTTATATAAAAGTATTATATATGTAGGTACCTATTATATAAAACGTTTAGTGTAAAATGTAAAAGTTGATAATGTTGCTTTTTCTTGCACGCGATTTAAAAAGTTCAAGTATAAGACCTTAAAATAGACCGTCAAACAAATCGCAGAAAATAATGGATTTGGAACAGCAATCAGGAAAAATACATATATCTGCCGTACAGTGTGCGGTTCAAGTATGAAACGACATTAAACATCTATAGAAATATTATTTTTCTGTAAATCACTCCAACCTGTCGGTTTTTATTTTTAGTTCTACAGTTTTTCATAATATTTATTGGCCTAAATATTATGTGAATTGGAATAGTGACGCCAACAATTTTTTTAAATAGATAGATATTGTGCCTTTGAAGATTACCATAAACCGCATTTTTATAAGTGCTACATTTGAAAACAATCACACTATAATTCTGCAATGATTATCCGATTTAAATTTATTTACTTCAAAAGATTGCATTTTCTAAAAGCATTAATTTGAGCTACCACGAAGGGTTGAGTGCCATTTAAGATTATACAGTTAACTGACTTGCATCAGGGACAGAATGAAATAAATAATTTGTTAATTTAATTTTTGCTACTTATGTACTACGTATGTACTATAATAATATATTGTTGATAAAATCAATTTTTATATGAATATACTAATTCGGAAAATATTTAAAATTTAAATTGAATTAGGTGAGCTTTGAACAAATTTTTGAAAACTTATTTTTTTTGTTCAAAAATAATTTATTTAAAAATAAGTAGATTCAAATCTATCAAAAGCTTACATTATCCAATTTCAATTCAATCCCATTGTTGTGAATTGAGCTTGAAATTTGTTTTTGATATCCTTTTTTAATTTACACAAGATAATAATAATTTATATAATACATATTTTTAAACAAATTAAAGATTATATTATTATTACTAATTTTTGAAAACTTTGACTTATAAAGAACATAAATAAAGCTACTACATCAAACGTAACTTTTATAAAACATGTTTTAATTATTTCTCCTTTTAGCTTTCGGAAAAATCTTGATTTAACTTGACGTGCACGATGAGTTTTTATCCAACATTTTAATTAATTAAATACAGCAAATCACGAAAATCTCTTTATACAAGAAAACAATAATCTTTTATTCTTTCATTGCTTTTAAAACCTACGATACGCTGTATGTCTCAAAAATTTATAAAATTGAAATAATTGTATTATTATTTAATGTGCATAGCAACTCCACACGGGTACTATGTATAATATACTACGGCTTAACTTTATTTAATTAAAAATATAATAGGAACCTGTAAAGTTTAATCAGTAGAATTGAATCTATATGTTTTGGTAGTGTTATATTTATACCTCCGTTGTTTGTACTTCTTTATTCAAAACAATCATAAACAATATAATATGAAAACATAACATAAGCAAGGTTATATGCCTTTTTTAGCGAGTACCGTAAGTGCACACTAGGGTAGTGCCAACTTAACTCAAGGCGCGACATTCAAATACACAACAGTCCTCCCCACTTAAGTAGGGACAAAATCCGCAAAACGTTCTGGCGCTCGTCGGTTGCGACTGGGTCTTCCTGGTAGTCCTACTGCTTGTGGCTCTGCTACTTTTATTGGTATATCCGCGCTGGGTGCCTCAGCTTGTTCCGCTACTTCTTGGGTTGTTACGGCCTCTGTAGGTGTTACCGTTGCTTCTTCCATTACTCTTGCCATTGGCTCCCCCTCCCCCGGGGTGGCACCTCCTGCTTCGTTGGCTTCATCGTCTGGGTTTCCATTGCACGTCCTCTTGCGCATTTGGTCTAGGTGTCGCCTCACTTTTCCTGATACCGTTTTGACCACGTATGACACTGGCCCCGTAATGTCGGTAACTTCTCCCGTAATCCACTTCTCTCTCGACAAATAGTTTCGAATGTAAACTTCTTCTCCCACTTCGAAGGTTCTCCCGCTGCTGTTTGCTCCATGACTTCTTTTTTAATTGTGTCCGGATGCAGTTTGTCCAAAGCGGTTCTAAGTCTTCTACCCATTAGCAACTCTGCCGGTGTCCTTGACGTCGTTTGACTTACCGTTGTATGCTGTTTAAATAACACTCGTGCCAATTTCAAATCGAAATCTCCTACTTGTAATTTTTCTAGTTCGGTCTTACCATATTGTACCATGCGCTCTGCTTGCCCATTACTGCTTGGGTGGTATGGTGCAACTGTATACGAACTAATTCCGTTCCTTAAATAGAACTGTTTTATCTCTGCCGACACAAAAGCAGTTCCATTATCTGATATGATGGTGTCTGGAATTCCATGTGTAGCAAACAATTGGCGTAAACATCTTATTACCTCAGCGGACGACTGCGACGTCACCAACTTGATCTCCAACCACTTGGACATTGCATCTACAACAATCAAAAACACTTTTCCTTGATATGGTCCTGCGAAGTCTAAATGTAACTTAGACCATGGATTTGTGGGTGGTTCGATAAACTGCCTTTGCGCTTTCTTTGGGTTATTTCGATGTACTTGGCAATTTTCACATTGTGCAACGGTTTCTGTAATCTGTTCGTCCAACTTTGGCCACCACACGTAACTCCTTGCCGACGCTTTCATTGTTACGACTCCCGGATGATTTGCATGTAACATCTTTAAAACTTCTTTCTGCGCTCGAGTCGGAATGATCACCCGACTTCCCCATAATAGGCAACCTTTGTGTACGGATAGTGCGTCTCTCTTCCTGTAATATGCTGTGTATTCTTCGTTGGGTATCTCTTCAGGCCATCCGTGTAACACCCAATGTCGGACTCGATCTAAAATTTTGTCTTGGTTTGTCCATGTCTGTATTTCTTTCGCCGTAATTGGGGGTTCTTCCATTGCTTCCAAAAGCAATATATCTCCTGGGGGTATCTTTTCATCAACCTTCCTTGGTATTGGTAATCGGCTCAACCCATCTGCATTTCCATGCAATTTTCCTGCTCGGTATTCCACATTATATGCATAATTTGACAGCAATAGATTCCACCTTAACATTCTTGGTGAAATCATAACGGGCATTTGTCGTTCCGGGTTTAACAACCCCAATAACGGTTTGTGATCCGTTATTATTGTAAATTCTCGTCCCGCCAGGTATTGATGAAAATATTTCACTCCGTAAATCACTGCTAGTGCTTCTTTATCTACCTGGGCATAGTTTCTTTCGCTGGAGCCCAGTGTTCTTGATGCAAATGCAATGGGTTTCTCCGTTCCATCTGTATTACGGTGGGCCAGTACCGCTCCCACGCCGTACGGTGATGCGTCACATGAAAGTACTAAAGGCTTTGTTTCATCATAATGTACTAAAACTTCTGCCGATTGTAGCAGCTGTTTTAACCTTTCAAACACCATCGAATGTTCTCTCGTCCATATAAATTCTCTATTCTTGTCCAACAATCGGTGTAGTTTTTCCGCATGAGATGCCTTGTCTTTCAAGAATCTGTTGTAGAAGTTTATCATTCCTAGGAACGATTGGAGTTCTTGTTTGTCCTTAGGTTCCGGTGCTTGGACGATGGCTTCTATTCTTTTTTCCCGGGAAAGGGTTAATTCCCTTGCTCGACATTTGAAACCCCAAGAACTCGATTTCTTCCACTCCAAACAAACATTTCTTCTTGGTTACCGTTAGGTTAGCCTGGTCCAATTTTGATAGCACTGCTTGCAATGCCCTGTCATGTTCTTCCTGTGATCTTCCTGAGACTATGATATCATCAATGTATGCTGCCGCTCTTTCTATTCCCACTAGCAAAGTATCTATAAACCTCTGGAACAGTCCAGGAGCTGCTGACACTCAAAGGGTAAACGCGTTACGTTAAATAAACCTTTGTGTGTATTTACTGTCAGCATTTCCGATGTTTCTTTATCCACCACCAACTGCTGATAAGCTTGAGATAAATCTAAACATGAAAATATAGTTGCGTTTTTACCAACTTTCGCGAATATTTCATTTGATGTAGGTAGTGGGTATGCATTTTTTTTTATCGTGCTGTTTACCGTGCTTCTATAGTCACCGCATAGTCTATACGATCCATCTTTCTTTCGAACAGCTACCAACGGTGTAGCCCATTCCGAATACTCAACTGGTTTATAAATTCCTTGGCCTACCATCTTATCGATTTCTTCTTCTACGGCTGCGCGTAAGGCAAAAGGTACATTTCTAAACTTTTGAAATTGAGGTCGCGCGCCCTCCTTAAGCTGTATCTGCACTTTCGCTCCTGAATGTGCTCCCAGTTCGTTACTAAAAACTCTTGGATATTGTTCAATAATTTTATTTACATTACAATTTATTTTACAATTGTCTTGTTTATCCACTATGTTTATTCCTCGCAGTGATATACCCAAACTGTCGAACCAATCACGTCCCATCAAATCGCATCCATTTCCTGCTACCACAGTAATCGGTAAATTGCAGATGCATTTCTTTGTCTGGACCTTCACTGTTGTTGCTCCTTTAACTTCCAAACGTTCTTTTGACCATGTTTGTAATATGGTATTAGTGCTTTTTAGCTTTGACGTTCCTTGCACTCTTGCCCATGTTTCTTCGCTAAGAATTGAACATGAAGCTCCCGAATCCACAAGCATCGTCACTACCTTGTTATTTAACCGCAATGTAGTAGTCACCGGGTTCCTCTTTGAATCACATTGAGGGTGTGTAACTGCGCTTCACCCTCTTCTTGGTCTTGAATGTTATTGCATTCTTTGTTTCTTTGACTTACACTACTTTTCATACCTTTGCTGTCTTCGCTCTTCTTTTCATACATACTGCTTCTATATGCCCCTTTATTTTGCAAAATAACATTCCACGTTCTTAAATCTGCACCAGCTAGGGTTATGTTGACCCCACAGCGAAAACAGTTTCTGTTGACCTTGTTTGTGTGTCTTCCTAGTGCCATTACCTCTTCGTTCACTAATTTCTCATTCCGAATATTGCTTACATTTTTCTGCGCAGTTTCTACTGCCACAGCCACGTTATAGGCTCTTTTGAATGTTAGGTTACTTTCTGAAAGCAGTTTATTTTGTAGACCTTCGTTTAGTACCCCGCACACGAGTCGATCACGTACCATATTATCGAGTTCGGCAAAATTGCAGTGTTCGCTTAGTTTCTTTAAATCGGCCACAAAACTTGCAATTGACTCACCCGGTTTTTGTTTGCGCTGGTTGAACGTAAATCTTTGAATTATTTCATTTGGCTTCGGGTTGAAATGTTCGTCCAATTTTGTGATTATCACGGTATAATCTTCTTCTTTCGGCGTTTTGGGTGTTACTAAGGACCGTAGAATATCATATGCTTCTGCTCCGATCGATGATAGCAACACAGCTTTTTTTGTTTTTCCCTCTGTAATTTCATTTGCTTCGAAATAGAACTCCGCACGTTCTTTGTATGAAACCCAACACGTTTTGACGTCAAATCTATCGATCGCTCCTACAATTCCGCTTCTTGCTACAGCCATCGTGCTACAATTCACTCTGATTTTATTAATTCACTACATGTACTTACAGTTTTCCTTCGTCGCCAGATTTGTTATATTTATACCTCCGTTGTTTGTACTTCTTTATTCAAAACAATCATAAACAATATAATATGAAAACATAACATAAGTAAGGTTATATGCCTTTTACAGCGAGTACCGTAAGTGCACACTAGGGTAGTGCCAACTAACTCAAGGCGCGACATTCAAATACACAACAGGTAGGTACCTTTTTTATACTTTTCAATTTCATTTTACGATCAAATTTTATATTTTGTAATACAAAAGCTAACAATAAATATAATTTCAGTAATAGCTTTAAAATTTGCCTTTTTTAAGTATTATGTACTATGTTTGATCAAAAGGTTCTACAGTTATTTACATTTAAGTTTAGGTACTACCTTGTCGCGTTTTCGTATCGCAATAAACAGACAGGGTTGAATTTTATAGTGCGCTTTTATTTATGAGTTCAACCCCTGCCTTCAGTCGACCATTTTCATAGATGTTTTATGAGGGAAGGAGTCCCTATCAAAGTATCTTTGACCACAATTTTACCTACACAAAAACCACGAAATCGTCAACTGTGCTACAGCAAAAGTTTTCAATAACAAAATATAAAATAAATTTTTTTAAAACTATTTCGTTAAGTTAAACGATACCGATTATTAATATTATTTAAAAAATCTGATTGTAATTTTATTAATTATTTCAAATGTTATTACAATTTCTGTTGATTTGACTTTTACTATAAATAATTATGGAACCCACAACGTTTATTGATGCCTATAGCTTACATTCTTTGAAAACACCTATGTCAATGTCTAGTTGATTCATTTGTGTCGAAGTTCTCTTTAGACATTTCTTTTAAAAATATTTTCTCAATTTTGAAAACTATCGAAAAACAATCCAATTGATTCTTGCTTACAGAAAATCTTTATTTTATACCACAATATCATTTTTTTTAGTATTTACTACTTTTTTAATTTCTGTGTAACTTGAATTTGTTTTAACTGCAATTCACTTGTTTGTATTATATTATATTTGATTTTATGTACTGACCGGACATAATCAACGAAGTTACTATTAATACATACAGTAATATTACTACAGCGCAATTAAAATATGAAAATTGATTTAAATGCAGAACGCCGTCAACAACTGCGTACTTGGTGCATCACAGCCTAAGATCGAAGGTTGCAGTTTCACATAACCACTTTATTTGATTTATGTTATGGTTTAGAATTTATGAATAACATTCATTATAAAAAGTTGAGGAATTTTTATTAAAAAATTACAGATTATTACTTCATACAATATCGCAATAATATAAAGTTACAATAAAATCGTCGGAGCAGCCCTCATACTTAAAGTTGCACTCACACTAAAATTGCTAGTAAAATTAAGAGTACTAGATACGTCTTTACGTTTAGTTAAAATCGCCAAGTAATTAGTGGTTAGATAAATTTTCCTGTTATTTTAGGCGCAGTGCCTATTTTTACCAACAGCAACCTTGGTGTTGTTCCAAAGTCACTATGTGAGCAGATTAAATTGTTTCATATCTGAGGTAGCTTACTAGATTAATCTGAGATGAGCCTAGAATTTTTGAAAATTTCTTTCTTGCCATGCAAAATGAGAATAAATTTTATACATAATACCGTTAAACCCAATCTTCAAATTGAAAATTTTCATCAAACTAAAATTAACTATCTGTGGCCACGACACTGCGATGTTAGTATGTCAATAACAACGCCAGTCGACTTCCTGTTGTTCAAATGACGAAAATTTTATTCAAAGAACAATCTACAATGCTAAAATTATATTTCGAAATATAAATAATAAAAAACGAATTGAAAAGATTCTGGTCTAGTTCTATATTAAAAAACAAAGAAAGATGTTGTATTATTTAATTTTACTGCGTTTACAACTTTCTTTGTAAGAATTGCGCATGTTTTTATTATTATTAATTTTTATTTTTGACACCCAAAAATGCAGTCTCTTAGTGGTTAAACTTTTTTCACTATTTTTCTTATTTTTCAATAAATATTTGAAATTATGAAGTTTAAATCACAACAGTGTATCTAAATCATTAGTCAGATTCTGCATAAGTTGAGAAGTGACGATAACTAATTCGATCTAGATAATTAATACAATAATTCCACATAACACGCTTTAGTTGTTAGCTTCAAATACTTAAAGAAGTTACGTTAAGATTAGTTAATTCAATTTCAAATTTAGTTTAAGTTATAGATACATAGTTTGCGATAACAAATTCAATTTTAAACATTTAGTTAATACGAATTACGCAATAACTGATTTTAGGTTAGAAATGTATAGTAAATTACAACAATAAGCAATCATCATCATCTTACTTGGCAGTTTAAGCCTGTTGGTCTGTTTCGATTCGAGCCGCCATTTCTTTAGAGGTTTTCCCACATCTCTTTTCCCCTTGGGTTTGTAGTACATATATAGTTATGCAGCTGGTTGGTGTGGAAAAGACTTTATCTAGGAACAAATTGGTCCATTGTCGGGAGATAAATCTGGGTATACCTTCAGTCACCACCAGTCTGTTCATAACTACAATGGCTTCCCATCCACGCAGAGAGATTGAATGGCTTCTTTTGATAACTATAGTTAATTCTAAAATTGAACTGATGGTTCTAGGTAAATTGCCAAGTCACGAGATTTTTCATTTCTTAATATTCAAAAAGGCATATGGACTATTTATTACACTCGTGGGAATTAGTTATAGCAATTTAGCGATAGTTTACATTATCAACGTTGCAACATAATTAATCGCCATAATTCACTAAAATAACCGGTAAGAACTCTTAACTCAAGTTACTATTCAGAACTTGAAGTTTCTGAATCGGCATCACGATTCAACAATTATTAGAAATCATTAGGGTAATAGTTATTTAATAAATTTAAACTTCACTAAACTTAAGTTAACACTTAACTGACAACTTAACCATTTCGATGAATTTTAAATTATTTTATTTCAGAGTCAGATTTCAGAGTCAGCCAAAATTCGTTCACTCCTGGACATAGGCCTCCTGCAATTTCCCCCAAACCTCTTTCTAAAAAATTGGCTTGGTTTTCCTGAGAGATTTTAGACAGTTCTACGCGTCGCTTGCCGAACGTGTTGGCGCGGAAAGCGGTCAGAATAAAATACTCATCTCGCCCGGATTCAAATCGCTAGGCTGCTAGGCCGCGACCGTCTTCCTTAACACTAAGATGACAAATAATTGAAGATAACATAAGACAATACTAGATAGCAAAAAATTTCAGCTAAGGGCGTATGACACGAGATAATTTGCGTACATAATGGTAAACAATATTTTGTTCACAGTTTCGGTACTTTTAGACTAAGTTCTAACAAGTTCTGAAATATTGTAAATTTGGGTAAGAGACCTGTGCGCACTAAAAATTGTCCCATCATACGTCCCTAACATATTTAAATTCGACTTCGGTCGTTTATACATAGATAGCACAAAGCACTCGGTTATAGATTCAAGATTTTGTTTGGCATGGTGTGCAAATTTGTCTCATCAGCAGATTAGTAGATTCATTAAATTTTTTACTTAACTGAAATGTTAGTTTTAAATGAATAAGATTGTGTGCCAGGTAGAAGTAGTTAATCTAAAGTCATTTGTTTCCAAGAAAGTATAATGTCCAAGTTACGATTTGTTATTAAAATGCTGATAAAAGCAATTATTAATTTTACGACGGTACAAATTAAGTTAAGTTACATTTAAATTTACATAGACAACAGTAAAGTTTATAGTAAGTTGAGATAATGAAATGACACCAATTATTCTCAAATCAGTGCTCCCCAAACATTCCCAAAGGCATACTTAATACATGCGTAAAAAAAGAATTTTAACACTAGAAGAAAAGAGAAAATTAAGTTATGATTTGTAGTAATTTTTTTTTATTTTGAAAAACATGGCGTAACAAGATTTGACTAGAGATTATAATCCCACTTCATACAAACATCATAAAATGACGTAATGATTATCCCTTATTTTAATGGGATAAATAATTCTTTTTAAATAATTGAATTACATTGAAATTATTATAAGAATAAAAGGACCAATTTGATATATTGAGTTTAAGTAAACCCAATGCAAAAAATTAAGCATTAATTACGAATCGCGCAGATCATAAAAAATCAGGAAGAAAACATAAACTTTGATACCAACCAATGCAGTAATTTTCGATTTATCGTGGTCGGTGATTATGAAAATGTCATATGTAGAATATCGTTTTTCAAATTTCAAGAAAGGTGTACTCTTAAATAAAATATTCAATTTAAACCTATATAATTAAAATTAAAAAATATATATAATTAATTATTTAAATAGTTAAATTAATTATTTTAATAGATGAGTTGATCATGTTGGCTTAGCAGATTAACAAATAACCAAATTCTTGTTCTGAAATTTCTGCATTTTAAATCAGATTATTATCCAAGTCTCTGTTACTCCTTACAAAAATTATAAATTTAAATCAAAAATTACTACTAAATAATATTTAATTGTAAACTAAAAATATAGTTATATAGAAGCCTAAGAACTGCGGTCATCCAAGTTCTACTTTTTTTATAATTTCATATAATTTTGTATCTAGTTTGAGCTTAAAAGGATAGCCCAATATTGCGCTTAATTGTATCTTGACGCATTAAACACGGTTATCTTCCATTTTTTGGCATAAAACAATTTGTGGATTCAAACTGCGTAGCGCCCAATCTACATCTCTCTGAAATTATCGGCTGGACATTCAACTCAATATAAAATCGCAACAGTACACTACCAGTTCAACTGATTTTAATGAAAGCTTTGTAGGTATTACCGAAGCACTCCTTTTTGTATTTGGGAGACCACTATTTTTACAGGAACCTGAATTATTCTCATACCAGAAGAATTCTTAGGAAAGTCACAATTTATTTATTTGGTTAAAGTTTGAAGGAATACTGGAATTACAATAGTTAAAGTGTTTGTTACTACTTTTTTTTAGGAAATAATAGACTTGACTCACCTTTGTTATGATGTATTAAATAAATAGTAATGATTTTATTAAATTATTGGAAGGTTATGACTCAGTGTTTTCGTGGATTTATATTTGGGAAAAGTAAAAGCTTTATTCTGACCATCTCTGGACAACATTTTTGCTGTATTCTATTTCACGTGCATGTCCAAATAAGATTTCATTTGTATTTGTGATATTTTTAGTGGTGATATAACTTTCTATTTCATCTACTGCTATTTCTATTGTTGAATGCAGTTTTCTGAATTTTAATAAGATTTTTGAGCGATCGGTGCAATTTTTTACGAAAAGCTAATCGTATAGATACATATTTAGTATTTTAAGTAATTACTCATACTCACAGTAATAGTCACTGCATGTATAATATTTAATAGAAGTAGTTGGAACTATTCTATTATTGTTATTGAAAATAAATATTTACAGTTTAATTAAAATTTATGTATGTAATGTGTAATGGTGACACTGGTATACATATATTTATGGTTTTATCCATCGGAAACTAATTTTTTTATTTTTAAAAGCTTGTTAAATTACTTTTCCTACTTTGTTTTATGATTTTCATTGTATTTTCAACAATTGTATGTAATTGATGCGATGCACAAGGCAACATCAAATAATACAAAATTGTAAACAATGGCAACTTCCATTTAGCTTTGAAAATGATACCTTTTGATAAACATTTTGATAACAATAGCATCATGAATTATTGTTAGCTAGTAAATAAACTTGATTAAGATATTTTGCTTGGTATCTGTGTTAGTTGTTATAGTGAATGTATTTATTTGGCTTTGTTTTACAACGTGAAACACCCTTACAGCATGTAAAGGCATTTACTATTAAAGGGAAGTAGTTGTAGTACGCTATTAGATGTTGCTAAACGATATACATTAAATTATTAGAAAAGGCAATATACTTGCTGCAATATACAACTCATAGCGTAATCTTGCTTATCAATTTCATCATTTTTCATCAGCCACTTCAAAATTAAAACTATTTTGTATACTCTTTTTACTTTCGATTTAAGTAGATTATATTAAGTTAGAATTTTAAGAGGAAAATTTCGAAGCTCTTTATATGCTCGGCAGCTTTTCTGTGCAGAAGCGGTGTAAATGTAGCTTCATATTTCGTCTTCTACAAATAATATGCAATAAGATGAGAATAGGTTTTTGCGCATCTGGTTTGTACGAAGAAAAACTTTTTAACAAAAATAACAATTTGATTTGGAACCAGGTTAAGTCTATGATTCTGAAGCTGTGGAGAAAGAATCCTATTCACACAAATACTTTCAGGAGCAAATACAGCCCATTGATAGAAAATCGCTAAACTTCCTATTGTCTTTAAATGAATAAAAACAAACATTTGTATTTGTGCATAGCAGTATACTTTAGTGCATGTAGGTATTCTTTATATTTCTGGATGTTTCGATTTATAGTTTTTAATTTACAAAGAAGCTTAACTGCATTATAGTCTTATAAATAAATTTAAATAAAAAATTAAAAATTATTGCAAATTTGTGGTGGCAATATTTAGGCAAGATGATGCAAATTTATTTAAAGTAAGCTCTGTTTATATCATGTTTAAGCTTTTAAAGCACGTCAAAATTTACAACAGCTGAATTCTAAATATATGTAAACGGCTACGTGTAAAAAAGTAATAAACTCATACATCATACTAGAATGCGGAAGGAAATAATACTGGGATTTAGATGCGTTCATTCGCTAGAGACTGCAGTGCAACACATTCATGGCATAACAAAAAATCATTTGGGAAAAGCGAGACACCCCGCTTGCTTGTTGTAATTTGGTTCAGTTTAGATTTTATGTGTTTCTGTATCTCCCCCGTTCAATTAACCCCGCTAGATAACGCAGTATATGTACGAGAATCTACCCTTGCACTATTGTTGGTGTTATTCACCCCTGAGTTGCACATTTTGCTTTGTACCCTGCTGGCAAGTTTGCATCTAATACCATATTTTCTACTGTAAATCAACAATATATAACAGCACTCGTGAGAAGCACCTTAAAACGATGAAACTAAAACCGCCTTTTTGTTGTTTTAAAATTGCGGTTAACATTGTTTCGATCGTTTTGTTTTCAACTCTTGTTATACGTTCCTTTTTGTTTCGTTAATGCTTTTAATACATGACGAGGATGTAAGGAACGACGTGAACTACATTAGAAATACTTAACCTATATATTAAAAGGTGTTGCTCTGTGGCTTTTAACATAAGTTGAATGAAGCTTTTGCCCAGAAACTTGAATATTACTTTCGTTAAGTGTCACATGCCTTTACAATAATTCATATTTAAACTTTGCGTATATGAGTTAAGGCAAATTATTACTTCTTTTCTAAATTGTTGTGCATGCTACAAACATGTAGAACAAAACTCTATTCTCTTAGATTATTTAAAATTTAATTTCATTACGAAAAATTACAGAAACCTTAGTTACATAATGGCCATTTATAGAATCAACAAACGTTACCAATGTTAAATATTAAAATTCGGTAAACAAGTTTGCGTACCTAGGGTCCATGATGACGAACGATGGAAATAGTGAAGCCGAAGTGAGAGGTACATTGTCAATATCTAAGTCAGTCAACGTTAAACTTGTTAATATCTAGAGAGATAACTTGATTATTTGCTACGTATACTGCCTATACCTGGACACTAAAAACAGTAGACTAAAAGAAAATTTCTAGTCAGGAATTTGGCTATTCTTTATTAATCCGTTAAACCAACATGATCATAGAATCCTTAATTGACCCTATATACATATGTTTCAAATTAATATTTTATTTAAGAGCACACCTTTCTTGAAACTTGAAACATGATATCCTCGATATGACATTTACAAAAGCGGTGACCACGATATATCGAATACTACAGCATCGGTTAGCTTTAAACGTTTAAATGTAGTTTTAATCGGGTGTTGGAATGCCAAAAAGTTATAATGGATTAAAATCTTGCAGCCGCTAATCTCAGGGGCGGCTGGCAAAAAAAAAAGACTTGCCTCTTTGCTAGCTCTTAGAGGCAGGAAACGCTAACGATAGAACACAGAGCCGGTTCCTCTCTCCGATGGTGTAAATTATACAAGGGGTGGTAAGCAATACGATTCAAAGAGCAAGCTGTAATAATGTGGTTTAGGCGCCACGCAGTTTAAACAACCTTGTATACAAATAAACACAGCAGGCACTAAAGAAACTGCGAAATTAGTTTCTGAGGAAAAGGGAAGGACCGAGTCTGGTGCCACAAGTAACAGAGTGTTGATCCGTTTTAGTCACAGATTTAATTTTTGTAAAAAAAAACTACAACTAAGCGCAATATTGGGTTACCCTTTAAGCTTTATAATAAAAATAACATATAACGAATAAATTATAAATATTTCTTAAAAATAGTTACCACGTGTACGTATACTAGGCGCACACGACCCTGTGACGAAATCATAGTTTTCAAAATGATCAACTGACAATTCTTAATATTTTAGATAAAAATAAATACGTTCAAAAGAATGACCCAATAGAAATAATCCGCGCAATAATATCTAGCAAATTCAAAAACGTAACAAATTAAATCTGACAGCACAAATAAAGATCTGATCTTGTTGAAGTCTTTGTTCTTGACAGATGGACGAATCTGATAGTGATGGGGAACAGGATTCAGGTGGATCTCGGATTGACATCGGATTGACATGGTAGATTTCGGTTGATAACTCAAAAAACTCGATTGGCAATCCAAAGACTTCCTTTCGTCAATAACCCAAAAACTCGATCAGTAATCCAAAGATATGGTTTCGCACACTAAAGAAATTAAAAAGAATACAACAAAACCTAAAACTCGGAATTACCATAATACGGTATAAGTAGTTATCAAACATACCTCGAAGATGCTATTGGAGGATTTCAACAATTTCAGCGATAATTCTAATTTTCCAGGATGTTAAAACTTGAACGACTAAATTCTTCAAACGAAGTTTGGATAATTTCATCAAAATTGCTTATAAAAGCCTGTACAGAAAATATATCTAAGACAATGACCAATACAAATTGCAAACAACTTGGATTGAAAAAACTCGAAGTTCAATCAACAATTGGATTACTGCAACGTCAAAAACTAGATCTTTATACAAAATTGCAGTACTTTTAGAATTGGAAAATCAACAGCTGAAATTTCTAATCTACAACTTGGCGATAACTAATATTTAGAAAATTAAATATAAAATTCAAAGTGTCTTGCCGCATATGGGAGTTTTATAGAATTACTATGAAGGAATCTTCAAAGTAATAAAAATATATTCGTTAGCAAAACAGGATCGTAACACTTGATGTTTTTTTAGTTTTAATAATCCGCAAGATTGGCAGATTTTTTCATTTGTAACATAAATTTTGTATAATATAAGAAAATTAATTGCATATATGGAAAATATGCATTTTGTAAGTGAAGTTTTAACATGAAAGTTTCCTCTCTCGCACCTCTGATTGATTCGTTCATTTATTACAAATCCAAAAAGGTGCGACTAAAAAATAATCTCAACTTTTGATTAATTAATTTTCATTAATATTTTTTTTATTTTTTTAATCTTGTTAATCCATTCTTGTGTCTTACCGTCTATCTACATTATTCAACCAAGGGCCATACAACCAGTTCTATTACAAAAGGTTTTTTTTAAATTACGCTTATCCATGATTCAAGTTCCATGATTAGTTGGTTATCATATCAAATTATCAACCAATCGCCGAATTTAAATTTTGGACTAATGTGATTTGAGAGTTATTCTTCTATTATATGATTGGTGTTTAATTATTGAAATATGCGGATGAACGGACACGGAGCCGTATCATAAGACTTCTTCGTATACTTCGTATAGAAGCTTAAAAGTTAAAAAAAAACCACGAAGGTTCATATTTTATTCATATTTTATTTATCTAATATATAAAATTGAATGTTTGTTTGTTTGTTTGTTCGTCTTTAATAACTCCTAAACCGTTCGACCGATCCTAACCAAATTTTGCACAGTTACTCTCTAGGACCCTAAAGAGGTTTTCCGCTAAAACCGGGACCGAAAAGCTTAATTTAAAAAAAGTGAAAATTGCGGACGAGCATGAATGGATTAACGAGATTCCCATCGCCAATACCTGTAATTGATATATGGTAATTTTACGTTGGTATATTCACATTCAGTACCTACACTATTATAAGTGATTTGAAATACTGGAGAAGAAAAGCTGTAGAGAAAATTGTAGAGTACAATATAAACCGTACTGAAACACTCGACAACGGGAACACTAAAATCATTCTGAAACGCTCTAGCAACGGGAAGCAAGATTTCCCGTCGAGAAGAAAACCTTAAGCGAAGCAGGATACTCGGGAAAATCTAAATACTTCACACAAAGGCAAAGTATTTTAATTATAGGGAGACCCCGGGCGAAGTAAAGTACTTCAGACAAAGGCAGAGTTCCACCTTTTAATGAGACCCAGGCGAAGCCGGGTATCCAGCTAGTATTTTATATTTTAATACAATCAATTCCGCTTAATCGGGACACATTAGGCAAGAACATTTTCGCCTAGTTAAATTTTCTTAGCACTTTTCTCGCCGAATATACCAGCACAGCAACATTTTAATCTTGGTGAATGAGGTAAACTATTTAAGCATGTGATATAATTTTCTGTTTTCTTCGTTCGTTACTTAAATTTGTATAATTAACAAAAAAGTAAACGCCGAAACTAAAAAATTAAATGAAACTATCTTTGCAACAAAAGTGTCGATTTTATTTCCAAAGCATTTTTTTTTCAAACGAATAATTATAAATTTAGATCAAAATGTACAAGTAAAACATTCTGTTTTTCATCATAATCAAAAAAATTGCATTCAAAAATGTAAAAATTCATAATGGCGTTAGTTTGATATGAAAAGCAAAAATTAAGCATTATCAAGCATAAGAATAGATTTCTCGGTAAACAAGTGCTGAATAATGTTTAGGTTAAAACGTCAATGTACGTAGTTTATCAGTTTTTAATTTAAAGCATTAAAACAAAACTTAAGCTTTCCAATTTCTTTTTGTCATCCTCAAAAATAACAGGTATACTTTTTTCAGTTTGTCAGAGATCAATATTACACACTATTTTTCTAATTTAAGGAACCGAAATCTCTATGGTAAAGAACGAAAATTGGGCAACTTCTATAAGATAAAAATATTTGCGCTTATTTCGAGAAATAGCACATCATTGACAATTAAAAACCGAGTTATAGATAAGTATAAAGTAAACTTGGTAAATTACCTCAAGTGTAAAAAAAAATATATACATAGGTAGATTACCCATAGTACTTATAATTGCTTTGAAATTTACCAAAGCTGAATAGCAAATAGGAATAATCCTAGCCTAAAATAGAACGAGAAAAAACCATTTCCATGATACTGACTGAAGTGTGCAAAAAATTGATTTTTAGTTTAACCTTGTTTTTTTTCGATATATGCTTATAATAAATAGTAGTACCTATACTATAATTGTTAATATTGATTTATTTTGTTTAATTAATTTGCAATGTACAAATTGTAATATTATGTAATGGTTTAATATTTTAATGTAATGCGTTACAACAATAATATAATTATTTAAATTTGCATAATATCTGCTACAACAACATATTGCATAATTACACAATCTCCTATATCCACGGGATATTATTGAATATTTTATAAATCAATTAGTAAATTTTATTTTCAAATATTATTTAAAACAAATTTAATTTTGTTTAATGGTATAACTTGCACAAATAATTAATTCGTTACAATAACTTTGTGATGAAACTGATATAATTATAATAATAATGGGTTTCGAATATCCTCTATAATTCTAAAATTGCACTTCTCTGATTTATTTGTTAATGATTTTAGGGGTAGACTAATTACTTTAGGTTTAGGTATAGGCGTAAGGCTATATTATTGAAGGAAATATTAACTGCCGCAGAGTATTGGCCAAATAAAAGTTTTCAAGATAATTTAAATCAAGCCGGTCAATAAATTTATATATTCAACATAAACGTTTTCGTTAAAACTTTTGCAGGCGTTTTGTGGCTTCGAAATATTGAATACCACTAAATTTCATCTTCTTTCATTTTTCTTTCTTCGAAAGTTCTGAAGCTGTGATGTCGGAAGTATTAGAAATGTAACATTTAATTAAATAACATTTTTAATAATCGATAAGCCTCTAAGAAGATTTAAGATGATTTCATCTTTAGCGATAGTCTTTGATGTTTGGTTTCATGCTCTGCAGTGCACCACTAAATACATGGAACATCTATTAAGTATTGTAGATTCTACTTATAATGCACCTTATCTCTTAATTAATTAGATCATATGCAATTATGAATTCAAAGAGAAATAAAATTTATTTCAGCATCTACTTTTGTTCAAAATATTATATCAGTGAGCAAATAACTATTTGTACAATTAGTTGCGAATTATTGTTCTTTTATTCACATGTACCAATACGTGCAAACGCATCAGGTTGTATACTTACAAGATTATTTCCACCAAGGTAGGAAATTTTTAAAAATTACAACAAAACCAATTTTCTAACGTTTTCCTTTTTTATTTAATCATCTTTGGTGAACTTATACCGTTAATCATAATACTCAGTTGTATCTCTTTCAAGTTGTTTGTAAAGGGTAAGCGTGTAAAGTGATGCATGTGAACTATAATTACGATTTACACATGTTGTGAAAAAACTCATGATGCATTAGTTGTGCGCCACGGGTTCGCCGTATGAGCTGCCCAAACTTCAAATGTATCTCACAAATTTAAATCGACAAACGTTTGAGACAAATAATCGTAATACTTTTTTGTTATTATTTACAGCTGTACGATAGATAGATTTATTCAACGCCATACATAGTTGACTCTAATTATTTTTTTATATTACCACTATAAAAACTAATCAAAAATGTAAAAATGCTTCTTGATGTGCACAGTTATTTTTCCAGTTGATACGGTACTGTGAAAAAATATACAAAGTACGTTTGAGTTTTATTTTTAATTATGAATTCTGAAATTTTTTCATTTTAAACATTTTTAATTAGATGCCACAGCAATTACATATGTTGTTATAACTATTTAATTAGTAATTAAAAATACTTTTTGTGGCAGTAGGAAAAATAGTATATGTAATATAATATGCTTTCTATTGTAATCAACTAAAATAAAATTTCTCATATTTACGAACATATAGTAAAAGAAAATTGTTATCACAAAAGCGTTCTACTCAAGACTATTGATTTATTACACACTATTGATTTACCATGTATATTTAGTAAATATTTAAATGTATTTTCTTTTGCATGTTTAAGTTATTTTAACTACACATACCATACGTAAATTTTAGCGATGTCAATTTGCTCTATTTTGTACAAACTTCTCAGACCTAATATTGATTAGTATAAATTAATTAATAATTATTTTGAGCTATTAAATTTTTTTAACTATAAAATAATCAAGATTTTATCAAATAATTTTACAGCAATAGTTTAGTATAATTATTTGCTTTTTTAATTTTTGAAGTTGGCAATTGATAATTTTTATTTTTAATATAATATATTGCTGCAATTTTCATAGTAATACATGCATATTGTACCTACTAAGAAGTAATTGTTTTGTATTTACATTTTTTATAATAATCTCACTTATTATACTTCGTTCAATGCGTTATTTACGTTTTATTATTATATTGCATATTATTGATTAAATTTTTATCTTTTTGGTTACCTACATTTTAGTGGTTTTTTAGGTAGGAAGCAAAGAGTTAATCACTCATGCAATATGTGGGATTCTTGTTTATGCAATAGTCACGCAAAAATAATAGTAATTAACCCCATGGTAGGAAAGTACTTATTGTTGTATTATTTATTGTGTGAGTTTATTCTATTGATTTACTATTTACTTTTATTCAGTTATTTATTTTCATATGAACCTTTTTAAGCAAATTTACGACATACATTTTCAATATAGGTATCTATAATCTATATTTGAAGCATCATCCGTCTAACCTCACTTAGCATAGTAGATCCACCACCTTTGTATCATATATAATTAGACTTATTTTAGCTAACTTATCTCATTTTTACAGCATAATTCAGTCATGTTTACAACTCGGGATAAACCCACAACACGAAATTAGTAGGTACTGACTTTATGTTATAACTAAATGTATATTATAGAGTTTGAAACTCAATTAAAAGTCAAAAAATACTGACTGAAAATCAAATCCATGACTGTGGAATACTTGTAATACCACTTTTTAAGCATTACATTGCATAGTACACAAATTATTGCATTCAATTAAAATTTATTCCAAAGTTTTTAAACAAATAATTAACTCTCAAACTTAAATTTAAATAGTTTTTCAAAAACTATTTTAAAAGAAACATGTGTCTCTTTTACAATAAGATCAAAAATATAACTTCAAATTTTAAAGCACTGAAATACAATTGTATTTTTTCAAATTAGCTTAAGAAGCCTGCTTGATAAAATGAACAAAGAAAACCTTTTTAAATATTTTAGCAAAGAACAATAAATTATTGTAATGAAGACAAGTACATCCCCGAATAAAAAGTACTTGGTGTATACTTAGTTAAAATGACTAAAATATGTTATAAAGAAAATTGAACATTTTGATTTCGATCTATTAAGTCGTTTTTATTTAATAATCCGTTGTTATAATTTCACGTTAAGCTGTAAGTTCTAATGAGTTTTCTTAAGGATTCTAAACATATGTGAAAAGTTTACAGTAATGGTATATTCCTGGATAGAATAATTTCTGTAATATTGCCTTCGCTTATTGGAAATTAAATCATTGCTTACGTTGAAAATATGTTATTATTATAGCAATAATTTATTATTATTGTAACTTTATTGTATAAGATTGAGTATATTATTGAAACAAACTAAAACGGTACAATTTCTCTAGGTAACGGTTGGAGAGCTTAATCGGGAGTGGGCCATGCAATGGTTTCTAGATTGGTTTAGAATTAGGTAATTAATACGACACGATAAAATTAAAATTGACTATATTTAAAATTTCATTTACACAACTTAAACCTTACCTAAAATGTAAAAAAAGCACAAACAAAACAAAACGGAAGACCAGCTTAGTGGTAAAGTTCATCAGTCTCACTATCAAATAATTTAACTGCTTACCGCAAATTAAAAATTGTTTACTAAATTTACTATTTACACTTTCTAGAGTGATGTGTTGTTTTAAGGTTGTCCTGATGATTGGAAACGATAATAATAAATCCCCTGGTATAGAGGCAAATAAAGCTTTTTAGTAAATACACCATCGAGTTTACACTAATCGAACAATAAATTAAACAAGTTTTACCGTTGAAGTAATATTTATATAATATAAGAATTTAAGTTTCTATTGCCAATAAAGAGATGACCCGATAAGTTGATGTGTCTAATAGTTTGTGGAAACTGTTATTGCGCAAACAACACCAAAGTTTTCTTTAATTTTTCCGAAAATTTTACGTAAGGTAACAATTAAAAACTCCCTATAACTTCAGATTGATACCCTTCACTTTACTAATCTCACTTCACGAAAAAGGATAAATTTCAGATAAATTTACTTAAATTCACAGTACGGCTTCAAATAAGTTTAGATAAAAAACTAAAGAGATGCGCTCTTTGCAAAGGTACAGAAAAACTCCCACACAGGTACAGAAGACTATCTTAAAGGTAAAAACAAGACTTTCTCAATTTCTGGCAAAACACCCCTTACATATTATATTATACATTTTTGCAGATAGAATGCCGTGCCCTATTTATGTCAGACAAATTGGGTTTTTCATATAATTATTTATATTATACATATAATTACAATGATACAGTGATTTTATTGACAAATGTAAATTCCACCGATAGTCAGTTTTTAATCCTTTTTTTGCTAATACCCGATTTTTTCACTCATAGTTATCTTTAAGTTAGCAAACTTCAGGTTAAATTGACGAAATAACCAATCAGATGATCAATTTCTTTGTTTCATAAATTTAACCTAAAGTTCGCTAACTTAAAGATAACCATGAGTGAAGAAATCGGACATTAGTAACCAAAGGTTAACATGTAAATTCCACAGATAGGCGATGGTTAGAAATATAGAAATTACCGTAATCATAAACAAGTATTTAGCATTTAATAATGCTTAAGCACCGAATTTAAATTTCATAATTACATATTAGATGTTTATATAATATAATTTTCCAAAATGCAAGTATTAGTCCAATGCTACTTAAAGATAACATTTTTGCGAAGTATTCTTTCTCCTTAAGAACCGAATTTGCGTAGATGCAATCAAAATTTGGATTTAAGCATTATTAAAGACTAAATACTTGTCTATGAATATGAACATAAGACTCACCAAGTATCAAAGATTCACATCCGTAAAGCGCTGCATTTAGATCTTATAGTCGCAAATTTAGTTCTTAGGAAGCAAAAATATTTCGTGAAAGTGTTACCATTGACCAACATTTGAGTAAAACCTGTATTTTCCAAAGTTTTTCCGCTCCATAAACATGGAATGTGCAATTATAAAATTCAAATTTGGTGCTTAAGCATTAGTAAGTGCTAAATACTTGTTTTGAAAGGCTTCGGAATGCTTCGGAAGGCATGTAAAGCCGGTGGTCCTCTCACAAGATGCTGGCAACATCTTTAAGGTATTAAATTTTTTAGCACTCAGGGCATTTTATATTTAACACGAATGGGATATTCGATTCGATATGGGAGAGAGTTAAAAAGTAAACGAGTTTTATAATACAGAAATAGTTGCAGATAAGAAACAAAAAATTTGTGTGCATACAATATTAGGCGTTGTAAATTGTAAAAAAATTTTATTTTTAGCTTAAAGAGAATTTTCGATTAGAAACACAAACTGTCGATATTCTAATTAATGATTATACAAAATCAAGATTTTATCCAATGAATAGAAACCAAGGTGGTATTGTTAGCAATTTCTGCGAAGTTAGATATTTTGTGGTAGCTATATTTAATTTCAAACTTATAAATTTTCTATCTTTCTTCTTCGATTTCAATTTCTTAATTCTTACGTTATAGGTTTGCTGGTAAAGAGGTTTAAATCCCAAAAGTAATTGCACACATTTAAGTTTTTGGCTTCTTTATCATATTTATATTTTGATAAGGTGCAATAACATTGCAGTTACTGAAATTAGAGTGTTTCGTTGACATTAGCATTTTCTTTTGTCTTTGTAGTCGCCCTTGGCGAGTCAGTACTTGTACTTGCTCTTGATGAGTGCAGTATCTGCTTGTATTTGTACTTGTTGGGTGTACCATTACACATCCATTAAATAAGTACAAACTAAATGAACCAACTGAAAACGCTATTAGATAACTGATTAAAATAATCAATTTGTATACACAAGTATATAGTATAATGAGCATGTACAGTCGTAAAACTATAATCACATTATTAAACATTCTAGAGAATTCAGTTTTTAATTAAATATTGTATAGTTTTGATTTACTTAATGAATTAAAAATTTATAAATACCGATGTAATGTATGCATGCATATAAACTATTCGTCGTCCTCGTATTAATACAAAATTACGCAATAAGCTTCAATAAGCAAAATTGACTAATAAAATTTTGTGTAACTTTTTCTCTCACTTTTTGTTTAATTTAGCATATTAGTTTGAACAAATTCTAATTAAAAAAAATTGCTTTAAAACAACTCTCCGAGGAAATAAATTACTATACCTGTACAATACATCTGCAAATATTCTAAATTAGTAATATAATTTTACAACATAAATTATATAGTATATTTTAGGTAATTACTTACTTTAGTTATTATGTAAAAGCATTGCAATAACAATACGAGTGTATAATTTATTACTTAAAATTACACTTTTAAAGCCACGCTATTTAATATAATTATTCTTAAATATTATTTTACAAATTTTTACTTTACGTTCTTTTGCATTTAATATTTATTAAGGTTTCTAATTTTCATCTTTGCCTAATGCTTGCATTAAAATTTGTATTCAAAATAATATTTATATTACCTACATTATTATTATTAAATGCTTTTATAGTTAATAGTTTGTATAATATTGTAATTTCAACATGAAGTTTAATATTATAATGAATGTTTGCTTACGCTACTATCGATAATAATAACTATTGGATTGACTTCATTTCAAATCATGCAGACCCGCGGTGCTTATGTTCTAGATTCAAAAACAACAATATAATTAAAATAAAAACATTATGTTACATAGTCATTTAAATGACAAGACATGTACTTACTAATTTTTTAACTCAAAATAACTTTAGGGCAACCGATAGCAACTTTTTAAGATGACAAAGTAAAACATGTTATTCTCAAAAATGCATCGTGTAATTTCTGAAAAATGACCCCAAATTTTACAGTTATGTAGCATTTTTATAAATGTTTTTTTCTATTATGTGGAATCTGATACTGTATTTTTCAAAAAACCTAAAAAATTTCGAAATAAAATTTTAAGCTTTTTTTAAGATCAGGCAGACAGAGTTATGGATGCTTTTTAAATGTTTATGAGATTATTTTATTGATCGTACATTTTTTTGGGTTGGTAATACATCAACAAACCAATTAGAGGGGCGAGGAAGCGAAGCATTTATGTAAAACTACCTTTACAAAATGCAATATAATTTTCTAATATAGAAAATAAATTATGCTATACCGCAATTTGAACACAAGCCATACCCTCAGCCCTATTAAGCCATGTTCGTAGCTGAACTGTAAGTATAGGCTTTGTTCTATGTTCTTCACACCAAGTCAGGAAAAATGAGAAAGCTGCTAGTCCGTTGAGTCAGTTCTTTAAACAGAGGTTTATCGGCTCTTGTGGGAAAATGGTAACTTTAAATTTGTGCACCAAACACTTTAGTAAACTACCAGAAGTAGTAATTCTTAATAAGGAAGAGAGTTTATTAACAATGTTACAGTAAGATATGCAAATAAATTTTGCTACCAACCAGTATACAAGAAATTACAAGTATTACTAAAACAAATATTTGAATTATCTAATTACAACTGCTCTTTAAATCTTCTGCAGTTACAAACGAGTAGTAAACTTGCAGGCAGATGTTTAACACATTTATAATATAAATCAACCTCTGCGGGTGACAGGTTATGGTAGCAATTCTACCCAAAGGTAAATAAGGCAATAAACTACTAATGCAGTTAACAAACTTTAAAATAGTGAATAACAAGTGGACTCTATGGTTACTACAAGTTAAGCAACAATAAGCAAAATACCTACTACTACGTAAATTACAGTAAGTTAATCTTACCTTATTGGTAGTACAGCGCAGCATGAATGTGAAATTCTTCAGAAGAGAGCTCTGTTCTGTGGTAAATCAATCAAATAGTATATTGTTAACAAAGCTGCTTAATAAAATTGCCACTGCACAGATAATACTTGTACGGGTCAAACAAACTATGATAAATGCTGTTACAAACTATGCACTGGTAGTCATTTGGAATTACTACGTTTTCCTATGATTTTTCGAAAATTTTACAAATGGGTACTTTGCCTCACTCGAGCGAAAAAAGTTTTGTGTCACGTTTTGTGCTCGTGCATGTTTTAAATGGCGTGCGTATGTCGAATTTTCATTATTCTAAATTGAAAATTTTGCTACCAATGATTTTTGAGTCGCTGTAATACAACCTAATTTTCTCATACAGAAATTAGATAACCAATGAAAAAATTAAGAATTAATTGCTATTTATACAGTTTATTCAACAGAGTATGAAAAATCAGGAAGAAAACGTAAAGTTTGGAACGGTAACAGTGAATAATTCTTATATCTTACTAGATACTACTAGAATATGTGTATATAGTGTACCTGCCTTTTTTCAAATAGCAACATGTTTTTTTACATTTTTGCAATTTGCAGTTTTTCTCCATAAATACATATAAAATTGTTATAAAGTTACATAAAAATATTCCAGAAAATACAAGATTATTTTTCTGAAATATTTTCTTATGTAACCTTGTGACAATTTTATATATATTATAGAAAACCCGTAGATTCTGAAAATATTAAAAAAGAGACATATTGCCATTTGAAAAACAACATATCCGTAAACACACTGTAGTAATCATTGATTTTGAAATTGTAAATGAAAGTGTACTCTTAAATAAAATATTAATTTTAACTTATATAGAGTCAATTAATTACTAATCATGCCGACTTAGCAGATTAAGAAATATAACCAGAGTCCTGTTCTTAAATTTCTGCATTGCAAATTATTATCCTGTTCACTGTTACTGCTAATAAAAAATTATAAATTTAAATAAATAAGTTTACAAAGTCCCCCCTCGCCGACCTTCCGGTTTAGGTAGTCTATTTTATCAAACATAGGAAATTACGTAAATATCGTTAATTTTCAATTTATATAGTAGAAGGATACGATAAAAAGAATTAGATTTGAAGAATTGAAAATAAGAAGAAGAAAGAAAGGTCGGTCGTGGTATCGCGGTTATTGAGGCTATATTCTGACATGGCGGAGAGGTTTTACGTGAAAACGTCTTTTACCCGGTACATCCATTTTGCCCGGATTCACCGATTGGAGAAAATTTCTAGTGACCATTGAACGACTTTAACATTGGTCGTGCATATTTTTTACACACCTACACACACTTTTGTTACATATTTATATTAAATTTATCAACATGCTACCGACTTTATTTAGTCCAGACATCCGGACACCACCCACCATCCGTTACACTTTTCGTTACATGTTTCTTTTATTTATAATACGGTTATATAACGGTTATACTTGCAAATACCTCTACAATGAAGGAATATGTTTCTTTTAAATTTATCAACATGCTACCGACTTTATTTAGTCCGGACATCCGGACACCACCCATCCGTTACACTTTTCGTTACACGTTACCGATTTTAAAGACGTATTCACGTCAAAATTACTACTAATTATTATTTAATTGTAAACCAGAAAGGTAGCTGTATAGAAGTCCAAGAACTGCGGTCATCCGAGTATCAATTTTTATATAAATTAACCAATGTATATACGCCTAAACTTAAAATGTAATAATAACATCTCATCTTTAAGATAAATGAAATCTCCGTAGTGAAGATCGAAAATTAGGCACCTCGTATCGGTATTTAATACCTCAAAGGTATAAATATCTATCTAATACGAAAGTTCGTATAATATTATGTATTTTGGTGATTGATAATATGGATATTAAAATTTTAAAATTGAACGACTAATGCCCGGTTTCACAAACATTTAAACTACGATTTCGGCTTAAATTTAGGTTTAAATAATTTAATCGCAGTTTAAACGTTTGTGAAACCGGGCATAAGATTATCAAATAATTGACAGGACAAATTTTAATGACCTTATAAACGTAAAATAGAAAAAGTATATTTTATTTCAAACTGTTTTATTTTGCAAAGTACTGAAGTAACAAAAATGTTATAATACAAAAATAGTAAAATTCAAAATAGTAAAAACTAAAAATATTTTTGTTTTGTTGCATTTATTATTAAAATGTGTGATATATTCTCTGCACTTTATTCAAAAATGAGTACAGATATACAACACAGTACGTACCTATTTACATGTATAGCTAAGAACACGGTACATTATGGTAGCTACTATGTATAGACAGTAGCTATCTGTGTAAAAATGTAGTATAATATTTTACAACAGTTCTATACAATACATTTCCTTTATTAGAAAAGTTTGTGTCTATATAAAATTTTAATCTAGCTTTTACATGGAATGGCTAGACGAAATTACAACTACAAGTTAATAAGGGTGCTAATGATGACATTATTTACAAGTCAATAGATACCGCTTCAAACGTTATTAAAAGGAATCAAGTTAACCTTACGCAATTATTTTTTTTTATTTTAGATATAAAATAAAAAGAATACCTTAAAATTTATATATCGGTACTATAATATAACTTTAATGCCATGCGGTGTCATAAATTAGATTTTGATTAAATTCTGGAACGTTTATAGATTCTCGAGGTAATTAGTTTCCTAAATGCTTCTCCGTATACATTTAGCTAGAGTAGTCTTCTATTAGTAAACCTTGTAAGAGGAAGCATTAGGTAAGGCAAGTCTACCAGAAATCACTTAGGTGTCAATTTAATTTATTAACGCTGATGAATTTCTCATTCAAATGGAAAGAGAGAGACAGGTAATTTTTTAATTTAGACTTTCTGTAGATATCTACTTATATTAGTTATTACGTTCACCTACATAGTACATAATATTATGTATACTAACAAAACTAATCAAATTACAATATCATCGTGCAATATTAATTGAATTTAGTTTTCAAGATATAATTTTTTACAGATGTTTAATTCTACTTTGGAGGCGGTTGATTACAATTTGTCTACAAAAATGTTTTGATACCTACATAAATATGTATGCTTTGGTAATTAAAAATGTGTGAGATCATAAAATTAAAATGTTTGCAGATTCAATTAATTTCTAAAAATTAAAGCTTAAATTATTTTGTTAAACAAAATCCAGCGTTAGAAATGTTATTTTATAGTTAAAATTTTGTTGTAATTTATCTAATACAAGCAACTTTATTATTTTGCATAACTTTCTTTGTATAAGGGTTATAGTAGAAAAGCAAATGCTACCCTTTTTATTGTATCAACAGACGTGGAATATGTATCAATCGAATTAATATTACTGATTATGAAACCAACTCTCGACTCTATTACATTATCTTATAACCATTCTATTGAATATACACTTTTAAATGAAAAAAACAAATGCTACATAGTAATAATAAAACTGATGAAATTATATATAATTAACCTCTACAATTAATATTAGATTAAAATTTTTAATAGGGAACATGCATGAATAAAAAAAAGTTAAAGCAGTATTTTTCGATTAATCCATTATATTAAATATCAAATCAGTAAAAATGACTTCTATTTATTGTATTTTGTTATAAATAATTGATTTAAAAATTCAATGATAATTTAAAATAAATCATGTGACCATAAACGCATCGCCATTGGTTTGACGTCATACGGCTCTATAATACGCTTACATTTTTTACATTTCGGAACAATACAATACTTTTAGCTCGTCTTTTGTTGGTTTCCATGATAATAACAGCTTTTAACACTAACAAACTTCAACTTTCAAGCACAAAACGGTACAAAACAACTAGCCGCGTTTTAAGTCACTAAGGTTACTACGCCGTGTGACGTCACTAACAAAGTTCCGCAAGGGTCGCTCTGCTTTCCGATAGTATTTGATTATTTTTGTTCCGGATAAAGCATCTATTTAATACTATTTTTATGCAGTATAATATACCTATAAGGTCCTCCTGAAACACGGACGTATGACTCAGCTGTGTATTTATGTTTAGATAAAATTGAAAATCTATTTACAGATCACAAATCATTATTTTATTATTAACTAAACTACAGGATAACAGTATTTGGGGCTGGATGATAATAAAACTATTGCGTAAGCTTTGTCGACATTTCGCAGTTTCTCACGACTTCCTCAGGACTAAGATTTGGATCAATTGCAGTGACATACAGAAGAAACACATAAATCTGTCAGTTTTTGCAAAATCATTCAGCAAAGCCAATAAAATCTCATGTAAGGATAAACCATCTGGACTTGATCCAACCAGTGCAATTAATGCAATTTGTGATATCTTAGTCCTGAAGAAGTCATGAGAAGCGGAGATACGTCGACAAAGATAAAGTAATAGCAAAATCTTGTTATTCCGCGGTTTAATTAAAAAGAATGGAATTGAACTAAAATCTATCAGTTTATTATTACCATTTATTATAGGTAATTAAAATTTCAGATCCAATTAGTAATGAATTATTATTTAATACAACAGATGATGTAAACGTACTTTATGAATACTTTAAAATATCAATTTCCGTAAATCAAAAGTTGTAATTTACGAGTAAATACATTTTAAAATTATATGGCATTAAAGCTTATTTAACCAGTGGAGGCTGGTACGGGGAGAGCGATGGAGTGGCGTAAACCTTTTTTGAAATCAAACATCTAGTTAAGAATTACTGGAAACTAGTCGTTAGAACTTAAATGTAATTAAATTTTAATTATTTGTTATTTAATTACAATTAGTTTCTAGTTCATTTGTAATTATACCGTCTGAGAGATCCACTCTATTTAATGTTAACTCAAAAAGTTTTACTATCTAGTTTTTAGCCTTAACCGTGAAGAAAATTAATAAACTCCACTTTTTAATCAACCCAATTCAAAATAAAAGTTAAACTTATACTTATTTAGAAAAAAGTCAATGTGAGTGTTGGAATTGAAACTAATAGCCGTAAAATTGACGATTTCTTGTTGAATTAGACAATCGGAGAATTCTGCTTTAGGAGTTTTAAGAAATTTGTTTTAATTAGTGACATTTTGTCGTCCTTATTTTAAACAAAGCTCTACAATCAATTATAGCTTACTCAACAAATGCTCGGTGCATCAAAGGAAACAAAAACATTTCAAGTTGTTTTAACTTGCTTTCGCAAATACCCATTTCGTTATTTAATTTTATTTCTCTTTACTGCTTTATTACAATTAACTTGATTAACAATGTAAAAATATAATTAAGTGCAGCTTTAATAAAATATACGATTAACCTCATTACTTCGAGCTTAAGGGGGATATACACCTAGCATGGTAAAAAATTCGATTTTTGTTTTTACATTTTCTTGAAGCTTGAGGTCTCAAGAATATCTGGTAAAACGCCAAGTCAACATTTCGATAAATAAGCCTGGAATCCGGCGGCAAAAACAAACTGACGGCAAAGTTTATAGATAAACTGAGCGTTTACTATAGCAGCTATTCGCAGAAACTGTAATTCCAAGGATGACATGAAAAAACTATATGGGCAACATTTTACCATTACGGCTCAACAGACAGCAACTCTTAAAATCATTTCTGTCTCGAAGACCAACTTATTTGGAAGATAGCTCCAAAAACGATGAACAAGGAGGCGAAAATTGTTAACATTGCAGTATTTCTTGCAACATGCACATTCATCAATGGTGTCACCTCATTGTTGGAAGTCATAAACGTGTTAGGAATATCGGTCGGATCGGGAGCGCATTTGTACGCTGCCCAAGAAGACGAAACTCGCTTAGCAAAAGCCAAGCTGCAAGCGCAAGAACAGACGAAAGAAGGTCGAATAGGTCATCGACAACAAAATTTAGAAGTTATGAACATTCCGTCGACCGTAGAAGATTTACACTATGGGCCTGGTATCAATGATTCCATGTAAATTAACAAATTTCATGATTTATTCATTCTCAAATTTTCAAACGCGTTTTACTCAAAACTACGTTTTCAAATCGGTACCCAAAATTGCAAGAAAACCAATGAACCGATTGCATTGAATTTTTGTGGTTATTCTACACACCATTATCTAGTACTTGTCATAGGATTTTTCTTTTCGTTACTTAGTTTTTGCTTTATAGGCAAAATAATTACTAATTCTTGGTCTAAAAATGACTTTTTATGTTCAAACGTCTCCTATTTTGTCATAAATCAATATTTTCAAAATCGGCTATGACAAGTACTAGATTATAGTATCTAATTTAGTAATTTTTTTGTTTTGTTTTTCTCAGATGATTTTTTAAGAAACGCCAGTGGTTACCGTTAACGCAAATTTTTTTACGATGCTCCAAGGATCGTACAATATCCTTGTTTATTTTTGATATTTTTAAATAAAAAATTATAAATATTCCTGAATGTGTATACTTATAGATAGTTAAACTCACAATCCAAAATTTCAAATAGTTTTCCTAGAAAAATTCACAAAATTACCTTTTTTCCGGCTTCTAGGTGTATATCTCCTTAATAAACTTGGCGACGATGAAATAAATTTATTTGAAATTGCTATTTTAATGGGAAATTCATTTTTAAATTTGCTTACACACAATGTTTACGTACGTTTATAAACATTATTTAATGATAATAATTAAACATTTATAAATTTGCACGATGTGTTTTAAAATAAAATTTTTGCATGCGCCTGAAAAATATTTCTTGTTCAAAATTATATTGCTGCCACGTTCTAAAATGTATTGTTATAATAATTAAGAACCTAGTTTATTGCGAGAATATCTTAAATTAATTTAATAATCTTATTAAAGCGTAATTTGAAATACAATTGTTTCACTGATTTTAACTTAATTAAGAATTATTTGTACAAAATTATTATTCACTTATAATAGTTGAATATATAACTGAACTACCTACCTAAGTTTCTTTGTTTATTTGGTGTTTATTCTATTAGATCTAAAGTATATTTTAGTTATCGCTGATGAGGTAATTAATTAAATCTCTTAGCTTAACTTCGGACCTAAGTAGAATTTGACTAGAAATCACATACTAAAACTCAAATAGTTTATCTGCATATAAAAAAGAAGTTCATATTAGATATTTTAGAAATATCTGACGTTAATTTTAAGTGCATTTTGAAGTTTTCAATTAGAGCTAAAAATATTAACTCTCAAGTACATTTTTGATAATGGAATTTAATTATTCGCATTTGTTTCAAAAGTTTCGGTAGTAAAGGAAGTCTGTCAATCTAATTAACTGAAATCCGGCAAAAAATAAGTAGCTATAATTAACATTCAACGAAACACATCAATTAATATTTTTGGTCAATCAGCTCAACTTTGTATTAAAAATGTTAAATTAACCGGCCTGTTGAACCGGTCAGGGTGAAATGTTTTGCCATGCTATTGACATAGATTAACATTTCACCTCAACTTAACAGACACGTTAGTTTTAACATTTTTGATACAAAATTATGCTGAATGTCTGGATTCCAAAAAGGGTTTAGTCGAAGTATAGCGTGAATAAGGAAGTAATTTTGAATATTCGATGCAATAATATAACTTTTGACAATATAAGTTATTTACATTAGATAACAATAATTGTTATTAAACGTCTGATGACCGCAGTAACCATTGCTGAAAGCTCACGAATAATTTAGTTTTATGGTTGTTTTAACCTATTAATTCTGTAAATTTTAATATAATATTAATTTCAGAGGTTTATATTAAGAATATTTATAAATTATTTATATTTATTTATATTTCCTCTTTTCTTCAATTTTCATTTTATGTTTAGTTATGTTTTATTTTTGTGATTTATGGCAATATTAAACATTTATTGTACATAAATAACATATTATCTTTTCTAATATTTCTATTCTCAGTATATTTTCGTATTTTTGAGTCAAAGTGGGACGCTAATTTTGAGTATTTTACAAAATTAGTTTGTAAAACCGGTCATCGTTCAACTGGATTAAAATGATTATCAACATCAAACAATAAAAATATAAAATTGACAATGTAATCACTAATCAATATCTAAAAAATCGGATGTGGCCATGCCCATGATTTTATCATACTTTTATTAAATAAAAAAATAATTTTTAATAATAAAAAGGAAAAATTATTTTCTATTAACCAATTTAACCCAAAATCTAATCAGCTCTAAGTCTCAATATAAAGATACAAAATACCAACTTTAGTTTTGAAATTCTCATTAGTTTTTGAAATATTTAATAAAAGCTAATAATAAATAAAAAAGATAAAAACAAATTGTTTCCATGAACTTCTTTTAAAAACTCCTGTTAGTTTTTAAAATATTAAATAAAGACTAATACTAAATAATAAAATTTAAAAAATAAGAAAACAATAGTTTTCGTAAACCAATTTTAACTAAAATGTAAGCACTTGTAACTCTTGATATATTATAAGTGTATGAAATCCTAAATATGGTTTTGAAATTCTACGTAGGTTTTGAAATATTAATTTAAAAACTAATATTAAATAATAAGATTATAAATATAAAAATAAAAAGAAATAGTTTCTATGAATCAATTTTAATCAAAATCTAATCAGCTGTGTCTCAATATAAGGATACAAAATCTCAAATTTGGTTTGAAAATTCCTATTAGTTTTTGCTGTAGACGCACGAAATTTGACCACACATGCACACATAGACATTTTTTAGAAAAGTTCTTAGAAAGGTTTTTTAGAAAGGTTTAGAAAGGTTTCCCTCATAGGACCTCAAAAAGTGTAAATTCATCAAAATCTTATTTTTTTCTGCACGAAAACAATACTTTCTCATATTATACATGAGAAAGTAAAAAATTGATAAATTATCTCCTTAGTTTACCCTGCACAGTATAATGGATTTATACATATTATGTGCTGCTTAAAAATTATATAAAATTAATAAAATACCAATAATTAAAATAAATCATTTATAAATGCGTTTGTCAAAAGTAAATCCTAACTACGTCCCTAATTAATTGTATTAATAGAAAACAAATAAAAACAAAGTTATCTTTTGATTTATTTGTAGATAGGTCAGATTGCAAAATAGCTTAAATGCTCATCCAAATGCCAATTAGAACTTGAACAAAAATAGAAAGATATGATCGCAATACAAACTTTGCAGTATTTGTGGTTCTAATAACTCAATCACTTTGAATCACAAAAATGAATACACCGTCATACGATTTCCAATATAAACTCGGTGTGAAAAACAACAATCTATCACCGTAAATACACAATTTCTTTTTATCTTCAAACTTGGACCTTAGATCAGATGCAAGGGAGAGTTTTTTATGTTAGTCGTGCAGTGGATGCGTTTTTGTTTGAATTGTGTCTCAGAATTCTGACAAATAGATGCAAAAGATCTCAAATCTTCCATTTTGTCCTATCTTTCGCACTAGTACCAAATCGATGGCATCTATGAGTCAGATTGCTGACAAACATAATTCAGACAAAAATGAAATCACTGCAAATAAGCATTAGTATGGGATGGGACGTGCATGGATACCTTGGCTCCAAGTCACTTGGATTTTACATGTATCTACAAAAATTAAAATTTTGAAACATAATAAAAACAATAAAATGGTAAAAACGAGGTTTTTCAGCTTTTGTTTTATGATTTTTGACCCTTTGAGAAACGGTGTAAAGGAATTTATCGTTTGTATTGGTCGTCTGATTATTGATGTGTCCGGGAATAGAGGCGCAAAGAGGATTTTAATCCAGTGAAATACCTTGTATATCTAACGAGGCAATTCCATTTTAGTGCTAAGATCGATGGCTACATAACCAACTATTCTGAAAAATTTTTTATCTCACCGCAGTTCTTTATAATTTCTTCATCTTATTTATTTTTTTAGAAATCAATACATATTTGCAGCTTTAAGGGTAGGATTCATGAGTTCCTCCATCTTTTATAAAATTGATATTACACCTGAAAAATAAAAATAACAACTTTTAAAAAATAGCAGGTGCTTTTCCAAATAATTTCAAAAATATTACTTCTGATGAACTTCATAGTGATATCTTACGAGGTTTCTTAATGGACTACGAAAAATCAAAACACATCAATTATTTGTATTTTTCGTAGTCATTTAAAAAAACCTCTTAAGATATCATTATGAAATTTAGAAATTATATATTCCGGAGTTATACATATTATTTAGTAAAGCATCACTTGCTGTGTTTCAAAGTTCTTTTTAAATTTCTAGGTATAACATTAGTTTTAAGGAAAGATGAGGGGGACTAATGGAACCCACTCTTAAAAATGCTGTGCCCTTGTGCTCCGACGAAAGGCTTGGCACGCCACTGCCAATTTGAAATATAGGTACCTTATAGAATCAGTATAATGCTTTTGGTATTGCACGACATTCCGTGCTATAATCACCTTCCTATTACACAAAACAACAAAGTAATTGAACCGATAATGACGGTATAAGATGTGAGAAGTAATGACGGTGTAGCGGTATAGCAGTGTAGTAATAATGGAATAATGATGGTGCGAGATTATATGCAATTTTGACAGCATTGTAACCTCTAAGATGGCTAAATGTTTAGGTGAATAATCACATGGAATATAGCGACATTTTAGAACAGAAAGTTGGAGTAACTAGGGATGAAACATAAATTTTAATAATGCATAATCTTATATTTCCCTCTTCCACAATTATTTGATCTTGTTATTTAGATATTAATATTAGTTTTTTGTTTTAAATAGTTTACATTAACGCAATGTAATTTAAAACCGTAATTTATGTGAAAAATCCAGATTGTTCTTTTTAAGTTTATTCCTAATACATTTATCGTTAATTTGTTTTGCGGTTCAAAATTAGTCGCATGTCGCGAGCATCTGTTGAAATTGTAAAACCTTCAGATAATTTTTCTTTTCCCACGGGCTCGTCAGTTGTAGGTATGATGACAATTAATTATTTTAAGGTAACTAATATAACATAAATAAAATTGGGATATTACATTTAAAATTACAAAATTTACTAAATTAATGTACTGCTGATGTAGTTTAAAATATCTTTACTTACACTACCGATATTAATATTTTTAAAACAATATTTTTCAATTTTCTCTTGTTTAATAACCTGAATGTTTTTTAAAAAATATTTTTATTGCAAATGTTTAATAAGTTTATGTTTAATGAGTACTTATATAATCAACACGAACTTCCCATAACCACAATTGTTTTGCTTGACATAATTTAATGATCCTTGATACTATTATTTTATGAAATATTCTAAATAAATATTTATTTTATCTTACTATGTAATAAGCTTAGTTTAGTAATGCGTATTAATGCAATTAATATGCATTAGTATTGATTGTAAACTAAGCGTAAACTACTTACTGTTAAGCTTAAATATAATAATGTCGGTATCGTAATAATTCTATTTCCACACCAAATTTTTTAAATATTGTATTTAATTGGCAACAATTTAATCAAAAGCCAATATGCGAATTTTTAACAAGAAATTGTGAAAATAATATGTACCTTAATAATATATTTTATAGAACACCTTGTATATTAAAAAGTTCAGATATTTAAAATTCGTAGAACACATTGGTTATTAACTTTTACTGAAATAATTTTTTATAACAAAATGAACATGTTGCATCAATTGCATAACATTTAAAAAAATTTTAATTTTACATTATGTAAAAAAGCATATTATGTTGCGTTTCACGAACAATAGTGTAAGTTAACAGTGGAATTTGTGTAATATTACATTATAACGTTAATATCACATTGTTTTTAATATGCTACATTTAGGTACATGCATTTCTTCCAGTGTAAACATCAAATGTTTGATTACATTACAGTTGGATTACAGTTAAAATACAGACATTCTCAAACCACTAAATATACGTATTAGTAAGTACGTATTCTACAACTTACTATATTAATAGTAATAATATATATTTACTAATTAATAGGTACTTATATAATTTTATTATATGAAAAACTACTCGAGATTTGTTATACTATATTTGTTATGTGTTTATTTTAAAAAATGTTACTACAATGTTATTTGATAAATTGAACTCAATATTAATTGTAATATAAAACGTAACAATGATAATTTGTAGGAAGAAGTTCGAATGCTCATTCAAGTTTATTTTATTAATACGAAATGTTTCGCTGTTTTCCTAAAGGAAATTTCTTGCAATATATTACTTCGCTAGCCACCAGTCACTTGCAACTGAAATTGTCTTGTGGTGATAAATGCCATATCTTCCTCTATAAATTCGCTTTCCTTTAAACACTAAAAATTAATAAATCGTAAACATCTTACATTAATTACGGACGGTTTGGTTGATGCGATAATTAAAAAAATTTGTATATAATAATTATATTACAAGTTTTGTATCCAACATCCTTTAACGAACAACGTCGTTTTCATTTTGTTTTAAGTTTAAGACTAAAGTAGATTTTCTAGTAAACCTTAAAGTTTATATTTGGAATGTTACTTGTTTCAGAGATCCAGACATCACAGAGACTCCGTAACGCCACTTACATCTTCAACAACGCATATCACTTTGTTAGAAACTAGTAAGTAAATTTATTACAGAAATTACAACAATCAAGTTACCTAATACATTTACTTATAAATTTGGTTTATGTTATTATAGGTCCTTGTTTAGTTCATTATTGTATGAAAGGTCACGAGTGTGCTTTAACAGAAAGTGGTGAGGCATCTTGTATATGCCAAAGACAATGCAACGTACATAGAAAACTTATTTGTGGTTCAGATGGACACATTTATCCTAACCATTGCGAATTGCACCGTGCAGCTTGCCTTACAAAGACAGCCATAACTATAGAACGTGGCGTACATTGTGTTAAACATGGTATGTTAATTAACGTCGAGAACACTCTCTGCTTTAATTTATAATAATGTATGCAAATGAGTGTAGGTTTATTTATAACTAAGTACCACATAAGTACTAAGTTACAATCCTGGCATGTTACAGGAAAAGGGTGGGCTCCTACCTTAGAACATACAAACCTATATTTTAATCAATTTGCTACACCTACTCCGAACATGTTGGAAGAGAGTAACACAACTATAAGTGACGTTACGACTACCGAAACCGTGTCGACAATCAGAAGTACTGCAAATTTCCAATTTTCGACCGTAACGTTAACAAAAACATTAATCCAATCGATAACTTTCACAACTAAATTTTAGATCACCTCCACCTCTTCCGGTGAGGAAAACCACGACAATATGCGAAAGGAATATGAAGTGGACGGCGAAATAGAGAAAGAAAATAATGAAGTATATGAATCTAATGAAAGTCAAAGAAGCTGTTCCATGCAAGACTACGAGATAATGAAAGTAAAAGATTTACATAAAACCCTATCATATTTTTTTCATGTTATTACATAATTATAGGATAATCTTCTTTTATATAATCATGCACGATTAATGTCCCAAGATAATCACAGTAAAGATTATTTGGTTTCAATAATGTTTTCTCATTATGACCGGAATAATAATGGAAACGTGGAAGTCTCTGAGCTAAACACCGTAAGTATTTGTATATTGCTTTTAATTTTCTGTAATGCTTGCGAAACTCGGTAACAAACACTAAGATGAAAAGTTATGTTAATTATGTAATTTTGTATCTCATTTAAATTTATATACTTACTTACTCGAACAGTTTTATTTTATAATGTCTTTAATTATTAACTTAAACTTTATTTAAATAAATTTATTTTAGCAAATTACTATAGGCGACGCGACGCCTTGTTTTAATTACTTTGTTTATTGCTATTTCTAATTAAACCTACTTTTTTAAATATTTACTCAAATTATTAGTAGTACCTATATATTTTATTTTTCATAATAAATACTATTTCATTTAAATTTATTTTTAAACGTCTTCAATATTAATTTACTTAATCTTATCTAAATTTATTTGATAAAAATAAGGCTTTTGCTTTATGCAGTTATTCTTATATACTATATGGAACTGCAGTCCACCATGACAACCATAATGTATGCCTTTGTCAATGCATAATCTTTTGGCATGGTTCGCGTAATCTCGTAATTCATAACGGAAAATTGCAAAAACATCGGTACTTATCTTAAAATACGCAAACTCTCGATGGCCAGAAAATCTTGCCAAATAAAGTAAACTGCGTAGACTTTTCTTATTGCAGTATATTACATCATCCAAAAGTTTACATCTTTCATTTACAAGCAACACGTTTGATGGTTTCTATTTCGAAATAATTACACAAGCGCTATTGGGCACATCAGAGTTTTTCATTGCAAACTTTACAGGTCTTAAATCATAACTTTCAAACCGGAAAATTTTGCCGACAACCTCTCAGCCCAGTTAAACGCCCCCTCACACACAAGAAACACTTCGTCACCCACATGCTGACTCCCTGTTCTTTCCGCTTCTTTTTTATGTTTCAGAATTCCCTTTCATCATGACAAAAAATTAACCGCAAAATTACATCATCATTAATTAGTCACTTAAGTTACTTCTAGGCACAGGCCTATCGTAAGCACAGACCTTAATTAGTAAATATACCAATTTTAGCATAAAATGCCGAAAAACCCTCATCATTTTATCATGTTAGCCAAAACTACACTAAGCGAGGTGTTAGGGATTCGGGATACTCAGCAGCGTAACTACAGGAGCATGAAAAGCGTAAATAAAAAATAAACAAAGTAATCATGAGTTGGTTCATACGAAAATATTTAAATAATCTTGTCACCTAGTGATGATATCGTTATTGTACATCGGGAACGATTCCATATGTCAGAATGGAGTAATTATTATGAATTTAATATAAATTTTATACCTTAATATGGAAATGTCTAAAATATCTACATAATTATATCTATACTACATATTATTATGACTTTTTCTTATTCTTAAAATTGCTTGATTTTGCTTTTGTACAAAATGTTTAGGCCATTGTATTATAATTCAAAGAAAAGCGTACTGAGGGAGGCGCTGATGTATTTGTATTTTGTTATGGAAGGGTTGGTACCCTCAACCAGGTAGCTATTAACAGTAAGAACCAGGACTTTCTTGTAAACCATCGTCGAGTCAAGATCAAAAATAGTAAAAGTGTTACAGTCCACTAAATAAAGCAGTTTGCAAGAAGTACAAAAATAGTGTTTTATTCCATTCAATCAAAAATATCATCGATGTGTTAAGAACCCGAAACATTACGATCAAACACAAAATTTTATAATTTTTTTAATAAATATTTTATTAAAGTTGATATTTTTAATTCTTGTTATATCTAACTTTTTTGTAAATTTATTTCAATTGCGCTTTAGTTTAGTTTATTTCATTTTTGCCTTTGATTTGGTTAAAATTAAACAACTTAACGTAATGTGCGAAATTATTGATGGAAACTTTTAAACAAGATGCCAAACAGATATAGTACATCTATATTATGTCAATGTCAATTCAAATACATATGTATGTATTATGCATACTCCACCATACTCGAATAAAAATGAACACTTCCAAACGAAGTAAGATCCCTGGTTCTCAAATAATTTACAAATGCGAAAGAAATACAAGTACATCTTTAACAGACGATTAAGCAATATAGATGAATTGAAACAATATAGACAAAAATATAGATTTGAAATCAGAAAAGCAAAGAAATTGACAAACACGAATTATGTTATGAAAGCTGACAATAAAGCTAAAGCATCCTGGGAAACTATAAATAATTATAGAAGAATCGTTTCAGAAAACTGAAACGAATACATCGACCATAAACATAACAGCAGACAAATTCAATAACTATTTTGGAAAAGTAGCAAATGATATTATTACATCCATGAATAAACCTTGTACAACGAATATAAAAAACAGCTCAAATATAGTGCCTCAGACGTATTTCTACTTTAGGGAAGTTTCTCAGATTAACGTGAGAGATGAAGTTAATAAACAAGAATAGCAAAGATATTTACTATATGAAAGCAAAGCTTATAAAAATTATACAAATCAACTGATACATTGTATTTCATCTTACAAAGTTGTTTAATAGTTGCATTAAGGAGCAAGTATATTCTAATTGCCTAAAGATAACAAAAGTAATACCGCTTTACAAAAAGGTAGCAAATCAGATCCCAATAACTACAAGCCGGTTTTACTCATCCCAACAATATGAATGACTTTGAATTCCATCTTTGAATCTTTGAATACCTTCTGGAAAACCAACTGCAGAATTACCTAAAAAGTAATAATTTTCTCAACGAATGTCAATTTGGATTCAGAAAGAATAAATCTACCACCAAAGCTATAAATAATCTGATAGAATACATTATTATGGGCTTTGAAGAAGGAGACTATATTGATGCAACGTTTTGCGACCTCTAGAAAGCTTTTGGGTGCGTCTCTCTTACGATTCCCATGGACAATTCTCAATAGAAGCAAGGATTTGAACCGGCTAGAAGAAAATATGGTACTTGGAACTAATTTAATGAATACTTGGTTTGAATCCATTCAATTGTTTCTCAACAAAAGTATTACACAATGTACGATTTTCTCTCTGAAGAAACATAACATCGGCAAAAATCCAAACAGCGTCAATTTTCTGGGTGTAGAATTGGATTATACCTTAAGCTTTGATACTCATGTAGTAAATGTAAGCCGCAATATTTGTCAAAATATTTTGTAATCTGTAACTTGGTAAATCGTATAGAGAAATCGGTTTGCCTAACAAGTTTTCATTCATTGATACAATCAATTGCAAGCTATGCATTATTGGTGTAGAGACACTCAAGTCACATAGAAAAAATATTTAAATTACAACGTGTGCTATTAGGATTATTAAAAATATAGATTTTCGTGCCAATGTTCGAGAAAAATATAGAAACCGAATATTCTCACTAAACTATCGAACTATATACTTGAGTGTTTGATGTATGCAAAGGGCTCCATATGAAATTTTACTTCACGGCTACAACACGCTAAACAACATGAATATCCAAAACATACACCTGCGACTAACAAAATCAAGAAATTCCACATTATATTATGCAACCAAATTATTTAATAAACTACTAATATATGTATTTTAGGTCCCTGGATGATAGAAAATTTAAGAAAACGATGCGGAATTATCTACTAAAGGAGGCATTTTCTAAAGTAGATGATTTTCTAACGCATAATATATCTTTGGACCAGTTACTACAAGGTTAAGATGAAAAACAAAGTTTTCTGTTGATCTTCGCCATTTCAACAAACCAATGAAGTTACCCTTTTTTGTAACCATTTTGTTTTGCCCGAATAAAGTCTTATCTAATCTAATCATATTATGGCACTTACATCGACTTAAGTGGTATAGGTAAACGCAGAAACTATCATTTTCATACGTAACGTACGTGCACAAGCGTAATGAATTATGTATGAAATGATTTTCTGCATGCTTTCCATTGGAAAAGTTTAACGATGTTTTAATATCAAGGTAGACTCCATGAGTCTCCCCGCATCTTTCTTTTAAATTAATATTATACTTAGAAATTTAAAAAACAACTTTTGATAAACAGCAGTTGGTTTTCTAAATAACTTAAAAATATGACCTTTAAATTTTATGGTGATATCTTAAGGAATTTCTTAAATGACTATTTATATTTTTAAAAGTTGTTGTTTTAAATTTCGAGGTATACCATTAATTTTACAGAAAGATGAGAAGGGAGACTCATGGAGCCTACCCTTTACACTATTATTTATGATACTTAATAATAACTAACTGCAAGAATAATTATTGAAATAAAACTTTTTATTGAAATTACATCAAGAATTCAAGTTTATTATTCGTTGTGAATCATCCTGACAAAGGGACGGAAAAATGAAACTAGCATTCTGACACCAAATACCTTAAACATAACTTTTAAACGTAACACCAAACACTATACCACTTTATGCGACAAGTGGCTAACCTTCACCTGCGTCGAGAGGTAGGATATCTTGTGCGTTTTACTGAGGAGATTTTCATTCAGCAGACTATGAAAAAAAATAAACTTGCTTTATTATAACACCAAAATAATAGATTAAAGGTGAGGTAGCATATTTTAAATTTAAATTGATGACAAACACATTAAGGGACAACATTTACATAGTGAAAGTAGGCAGGAGGAAGGCCTAAAAAAGTTTATCAATGATGATAATTTTGAGCTAAGAATAATAAAAATATCAATTGGATTACTCTGAAGGCGTAATCTTTCAAGTATTTAAATTACTTAACGATGAATTTTTTTTAGTAATTATTTTAAATAAGAATAGTAATAATTAGAGTAATTTTTAAAGTCATTTAAATGTTATTTTAACATTTCCATTTATAGAAAAATTTGTATAACATAGTAACTTTAAACAAAGCGCTTTAAATTTGAAAACAGACAACTGGGTGCGGACTAACTGAGCGTAGATCCAACTGGGACTAATTTTAGTGACTAAATTGAAAATATACATGTAAAATAGTTTTCACTATAAATAAATACAATTTTTTAAATTTTATTTCAACTTTAGAATTAAAATTTTCTTTAAACTCAGTTCATCAAGCCCGGCAATGCCAGGAACTCGGTTATTTTAACCCACGTTAATAAAAAATAATAATATATAACAAAATTATAAAAAAAAAATAAATAACTTGTGCTAAAGAGATATTTTGTAATGAGCTGAGGAATCGAGAACAACTTTAAAGGTGTTGTCAAAACAAAGCTATCTTCAACATTTTTTTTAATCCCAAATTTTAAATACATATATAACTTAACATAATATAACTTAATGTTTATAGATAACTTCTTTGGAGCACTTAGATACTTTAACAACAGGCTGTACACTATCCAGTATGATCAAATTTGATGATACAGATCACGATGGAAAACTTAGTATAAATGAATTTTATACCGCTTTTAGCAAACTTTACAGTGAGTAAACGTGCAAGTTGTAATTAAAAATGGTTTTCAAAGCTGAAAGTTTATCTTAGGTGTATCGGTAGTTTCGTTAGACAAAGCTTTAGAAACGAATCATTTATCAGCTCGAGTTGACGATAACGTTGAAATCAAATGCGATGTAACAGGTTCACCTGTACCTCCTATAGTATGGCGACGTAATCAACTGGATTTATCAACGCTCAACGAAGAAGAAGTACGAGTTTTTAATGATGGAAGCCTTTATTTAACAAGAATTCAACTTCAACATGCAGGAAATTATACGTGCCATGCTCAAAGAAATAAGGACGTAGTTCAAACACACGTGCTAACAGTTCACAGTAAGTTTAAATCGAAAAATATTATTTTTTTTATAATAATAATGATGATGTTATAATTTAATTTATAAGCAATTCCCGAAGTTCACGTTACTCCAAGAATTCAATCCAAAAGACCTTCCGAAGACGCCACTATGTTCTGTCACGTTACGGGCGAACCATTTCCGAAGGTGTGCGAGAAAGTTTTATTTTATTTCAAAATTATGTTGTTATATTTTAGGTGGAATGGCTGAAAAACGACGAACCTTTAAGGCTAGAAAACGCACATAAATATCAGATTGTTGGAAATGGTACCGCTTTAAAAATAAAAAGCATTAATTTTGCTGACACTGGAGCTTACATGTGCCAAGCCTCTAACTTGGGTATAAAAATACAAATTATAACAAAGCTATAATTCATTCGAAATCTTATTTTTTTCAGGTGGTTTAACGAGAGATATCAGTTCTTTGGTCGTGCAGGAGCAACCAACCCCTAGTACGTTATACAATTACTACGCAACTTACTCGAATGAGAATAACCAAATAAGTATGCAAATAAAATTTTATTTAATTTCAGCTTCACCTAATGAAGAACGTAGGTTTTTCGCATTTCATGATTGGGGTATATCTGTGTACGAACCCACAACTTGTAGACTTTATCATCAAATTCAATCAACAGATATTATACCCGGTACTCAAGTAAGTTATTAAGATTTTCTTTTTTATTTAATTGGAAAATTTTCAACTTTGAATACATTTTTGGCAAACTAATTATTTCCTAAAGCGTAAGTACCTATTTTGTGGTTACAATAGTAATTATCTCCGAAAAGGTATACAAAATTCTAGTTAAGCTCAGTGACGTAAAGCAATCTATATTTTGTAAATTACTTCTAGTTCTTATTATCTTTCGCATTTATTTTTTGCCGTTTATATTTTACGACGCAGAATTGCGATTGAATTTTGTGCTATGTTTATTTGATTATTTATTTAGCTACACTTTTGGCTTATAATTAGAAATAGCCTTGGAATGGAAGTAAATGTTGGGATATACCTTAAGTTAAAATAGTGCGCTATATGTATTTAAGGAAATTATGAGTATATTCCATTTACTTCTTTGAATGCATTAAAACTTATTTATTTTAGGAATTTGTGTGCGGAGATAAAGGAATAAAATGTACTTGGGGTAGAGCCGTAAATGTTGCTAACCGATACGTTTATGCTACACAACCTGATAGAGATCGTGTTATTATTATATCAAAAGTACAAATGGTGGTTGTTGATGTAAGTACTTAAATATAACATTGTGTTTACAAATGTAGTTTAATTTAAATATTGAAGTTCCCAAAATTATTTACATTAGAAACGGTGTTAACTGAGATTAGGAATAATTTTACATGCAGTGTCCAAAATTTGCTATTTACTGTATACGAGGTGTCGAAAAAGTTTTTATCGCAAATTATTAGAGATGTTTGATTTAGGTTTATCATCGGCATTATTATGCGGATTATCCGTTCAGAATGAACAGGAAGAGAACAACGAGGATGCTTCACATCATGCCAATTTTTCCTGCATTTTATATTTTTTATTATGCACATCTACTACTTATCAAGAAATAAATTCCAATAACATAAATTTAAAACATCTGTAATAGTGGTAATTGTAATATTGTCATCACGTAATAAGTACGTAAAAAAGTTCAACTTGAACTTTGTTTTTTGTGGGCTTTATTATATCTAAATTGGGGTTACTTTTATTTCACACATTAAATACGTTAGTGTTTCTTAATTACACAAGTTTACAGGTTGTTTCGACTGATAAATATCCAGTAGATTTACATTATATACCTCATTTAGACCAATTGTGGGTTCTAAATTGGAGGTCTACCAATAACACGGGAATTAAAACTATTCAGGTTTGTTAATAAAATCACAGCTTTGTATTAATTAATGTAAAACTAAATTGTAAATTTAGGTGATTCGAGATGCTGGTCAAAAACGTAAACATCACACCGTACATCCGGAACCTATTGACGGACAATTCGATTTAGTCAAAGGATTATACATTCCGTCAGCTAACCAAGTATGCATTAGACAATGAAAAATTTTGTTTATAACATTTTCAACATTTCAGGAACTTTCGCATTATAGCTTTAAATACGGATACGTAACTCATACAAATCAACGAGGTCTTTATAAATTGGACTTGGCAAACTTGAGATATGTTCGTTCGGTTGACTTAACTCCGTACAATTGTGTTCCAGCTTCAATGCAGTTTTCCGCTTTATGTAAGTATATAGTGTATAATATAATACAACGTATATTGTTATAATTAAAATATGCTCCTAATTTAATAAATAATATCTCATTTTATAAATTACATTTAAAAGTTTATTTTAAAGTTTATGTTGCATTTTTGTTTTTTTTAATTACCAAATACCAACATGCTAAATCTAATAATAATGCTTATACATAATATTATTAATTAACTTTTATGAAACGTAATAAGTATACATAATTTAAAATGTTATTAATATATTGTACGAAGTACAGCATAAAAATATAGTTACATAAATATATATTATTAAATGAGAATTATGTACTATGTTGTGGTTTAGATTTCACGTTAATCTGTAGATCGTTGTCTACGTTAGGATAATTAGGTAAGACTACAGACTTATAATTCAACCTGACGGTTTATCGTGAATGTAAAATATTCTATACAAATGACTTGGTAATAAACCCCACTTTAATTTAGAAAATGTCTTTTTTTTTATTTCAGTATAATAAACTTTGACCAATAATAGTTTGATCTTATAGAGAATATCGACCAAATGGTCTCCACCGCTCGTTTTGTAGGAAACCATTCTTTTATCTAAATTTTTAATGACGTTTACAGATGCATTAGTATTTCTAGTATATATGTCGGGAATTTTCAGCACCCCCACATACGGCAATTTTGCTTGTTAACAAATCCATTAAGGAGATATTTAAGTATATTTAAATTCAATTTATCAGTTAAATCAAAACAAATAACAGCATATTATGCAAATAGATTTTGAATAAAAATAGCTTAGCACATCGGCTGCAATCGATTTGAAAATGAATTAATTATTTATCAAGACAAAATAGTGAGTAAATTGATATTTTTTACTAATTTGACTATGATCAAATCTTTCGATTATTTACTCCCTAATAGCATCTACCTACCAATGATATCGTTTAATTTTATTAAGAATATTTTTACAATTTTATTCGTATTTTCTATGGTTTTCATAAATATATTCATCAATGGCAATGCTTTCTATCTTTCCACTATACTGGTAACAATCTCTAAACAAATTAATAATAATTTATTCAAGAAAAATAATCTTATCGCATATCACTAACTTGTTTTAAAATAAAAATCACAAAAATGCAATACTTTTGTTTCTTTTCACCAATGTTAGCTGTGTCAATAGACAATAAGAAAAAAACCTTAAAGCTTTGTTCATCGGCTTTCTTTCGTTTATCAATCGACACTCTTGTCATTACTTAATAACATTTACATTAAGGACTAAAAATCTTCGCATTTTTATAGCTGCTTTAGTAACACTCGTGATACTACAAATACTGATTATATTATTATTTGAACCGAAGTACATTTAACTACAAACGAATATTATTACTCCTTTCATATTACAATGCTTCAAATTAAGTAAATTTTTAATTGAATTTATAGATTAGTAAATTTTTTTTTACTTACTTATTTTAAACGAAATTTTTAGCCTAAGATGTAGACGATCATGTACATTTTCAATTTGTTGATTCTTATCAGATAGACCTCAACTGATTGAATTTTAAAAATTATATATGTCACAAAGTAAGTGGAAAATATTTAATAATTTATAAAATCAATTAAAAATTTACATAAATTTAAATCTTTAAATTCCTTCATAGAATACGAAGAGCGTTCAATAAGTTAGGTAAAAATCGAATAAATGGTGCCACAAATTCATAATATAAATATCATTTGACAGCTCCAATCTGTTACTAGTTCTATACAAAATTTCAGACAGTTAAGCTAATTAGTTTTATCGTGAGAGCCATTTAAATAACACAAATTAAGATTTTTTGCAAAATGGAAAAAAGTGAAACAATTACATAGACAAACAAAAATTAGATAAATACTACCCGGGCTCCGCACCGCCACTTAAAACAATACACAACCGTTTTTTGAATTTCATTGTGGTCCAAAGTTGCTGAACGTTCAGGAAGACCAAATGAGGGCAGTACTTAAGAAAATATCGACAAAATCCCTGACATGGTTTTGGGTGATCTCAAATTAAAAGTTTGTGACATTTATATTGCTATAAACATGTCAACTGATATAACAGTTTCAATTTTGCATGATCGTTTGGATATAAGAAAGCTATCAGCGAGATAGGTGCCGCATTTGTTAGCTGATGATCAAAAAGCAAACGTGTGACAACTTTAATCTATGTTTTAAGGTAATCAAAGTGAATTTCTACGTCGATTTATTACTTTTAATGAAACATGGATTTATTATTACACGCTAGAGATAAAAAAAAAACAGTCTAAACAATGGATAGAAACCAGTGGAAGTGTTTCAAAGAAAGCAAAACGATGCCTTCAGCTAGAAAGGTTATGGTGCCTGTGTTCTGTGATGCACATGGCATAATCTTTGTAAATTACATTAAAAAGAGAAAATCGATAATAGGACTTTATTATGCAGCATTATTGGACCAACTTATTGATGAAATCAAGCAAAAACGATCACATTTATTAAAGAAAATAGTCCTTTTTTATCACGATGGTGCACCAGCTTATTTGCCGAAAATTGTAACAGAAAAACTTGCAGAATTACCCTACGAAGTACTCTCTTATCCACCCTATTCTCTAGATTTGACACCTTGTGCTTATTTTCTGTTTTGAAATTTAAAAAATGGCTTGTTGATTCAGACAAATTCTGAAGTAGTCGTTGAAACTCCAGCATATTTTAAAGGTTTTCCAAAATCTTACTATAGAGGCGGTAAAAAAACTTGAACTTTTTTAGTAAAAGTCAATTAGTTTTCTTATAGTGTGAAAATGAATTTATTTAAACCAAATAAACTTTATTATTTTCTACAATGTTTCGCCATTTTTCCGGTAGAGTCATGATGCCATCGATGAAGAACTTCTGTGGTTTCTGGTTAAAAAACTGAATCATGTTATTTTCACATGCTTCTATTGAAACCAGGTTAATTCCATAGAGAAAGTTCTGCAGAGATCAGACCAAGTGATAGTCAGAAGGTGCTATGTCTGGACTATTGGGTGTATGCATCAAATCTTCCCATCTAAGCTTTCGCAATTTTTGACGAGTCATCAAAGAAGCGTATGGTCGGGCGTTGTCGTGATGGAAGATAACACCTTTCCTATTATTCAATTTATCCCGTTTTTTTTTTTAATTTTCTCTAGGTTTCCACCGTAGAGTTGAGAATCAATAGTCTGACTAACTGAAAGTAACTCATGGTAGACGATTCCCTTCCAGTTCTACCACACACACAACATCACCTTGTTCGACGTCAATCCTGACTTCGCGAACGCTTGTTACAGCTCACCATCCCTTGTCTACGATCTTTGACGCTTTTGATGATTATCGTACGTGAACCATTTTTAACACGTTTCAGAAATGGCTCGATTTTATTACGTTTCAGCAGCGCATCGCTAATAATAATTCGGTCTATCATGAAGAACCCATACATCGAGCTTCTTTTTGTAGCCAGCTTTGTGTAAATGCTTCAAAACAGTTTTGTTCCATACCAATATTGACACTGCTGATATGCTTATCTTGCTGACTTTTTCAAGAATTTCGTTCGCTTTTTCAGTGATTGGACGACTAGAGCCTGACTTTTTTTTACAATAAAATTGCCAGAATAAAAGCGAGTGAACCATTTCTGCGCTGTAGATTTTTATAAAGTACCTTTTCTCTTTGTCGTAATAATATTGCAAAATATAACACAATTTTTTATTACTTTTCTCCATTTTTAAACGCAAACAACTTTTCAACCACTGTACTAATTTTGATGCTTCTCGCTCAAAGTAACGCTCAAAGTGTGATTTGTATTACCTGGGTTATTTGCAATTGATGCCATCTATCGCGAAAAACGCCAGAAACTTTTTCCCATGCCTAATATAATTCAGCCTACGATCAAGCGTTCATAATTTATAAAAATAACTATAAATATGAAGGTCGCCTGAAAAGAAAACGAAAAAATGAATTGAAGAATAATGGCTTTGTTGCTCAAAGGTAAATTGTGCACAGTTGAAAGACGGCAATAAAGACTGTGTTAGGCAAAGTCACCGACATTCGTTACGTTTTTAAACCTATAATATAATATTGCTTATAACATTAATTTGTATAAAAACTTCATCATTGATTCATTGAAAGTAATTCAGTAAAAGCGGTGAAAGACTTTTTTTAAAACATAATTAAACATTAAATTTAATCAAATTTGTTACTTTATGATATTAAAATTTATAATTATTAATGAAATTTTTAAAACTAAAGTAAACAATCAAAAAATTAATGAGAAATTAATCATGTTTATTATAATTAATTAGTTTAATATTATAATATTTAATAATTAGAGATAAGTTCATACACTTTTACCTTAACTTACCTTTTATTAAGACTTTAATAGCGTGAAGTATACACGGGTCTACTAAAAAGTGTCAACTCACGGTTCGAATCTTGCTTGCGTTAGATACACTGATGTAATCAAAAAGTTCAATATCAATCTGTGGTCTATGGGGATGACAACGGGAAACCACCCCATGAATTATACTCCTAGCAAATGTATCTTGGCCTTGGCCAAGTTCATGATCGTTAACATCCAGTAACGGATAGGCACGTGAAGAAGAAGACTTTAATAACAAGTCATCTAAAACTATAATTATAAAAAATATAGGAAATAATTTATTATAAAATATTAAAATTTAGTTAGCGTGAACAATCAAAACTCAATTTAATAATTGAATTCTTATAATAATGAACATACTACAATAATAAATAATTACGTATTACAATTATAACAATAAACTAAAAATTAATAAAGCAAGCTATAAATATTAAAATTGAAATACTGAACACAATATGAATGGATTCTTTGAAAAATCGGATGTAAGGAAAAATTATGAGTATTACAACATAGGAATTTGTTGTAATTGTCAGCTATTCATTTTGTTAAATAAATATCTGTAATCTTAATCCAAAGCATCTTATCCAGTCGGAGCTAAAAGTAATTTTCAAATTACTCAAATACCAGAGGACATAATTAAAGCAGTTGAAGGTTCCTTGACCTGCTAATTACGTATAATTATAAAATACGTAGTTAAAAAAATTTAAAACGTTTTCAAAATTTTGAATAAAAATTAGTCACATTTTAAATTCCACCGAACAAACCCCCTATACTTATCTAACAAATAATAACACTTTTTGATGAAGCGACATAAATATTTTAATAAAAGCAAATACGCACTCTGAAACCTAGTTGGTACCGGAAAAATCGAGTAGGTACTAAACCTTCTTACTTTTTTTCTTGTTTGAATTTCCTTTTATCACAGAGTGAGTGAAAAATTAAATATGCAGTAGATGTCAAAACTAAAGATATTAAAAGAATTTAATACAGCATCTAAGTTACTTAAAATGACATTGAATTTTTTACTACCTACATATTTTACAGCTTTACCAAAATATTTTTATGTATGAAATCCTTAGTCTGAATGTAGAAAAATGAAAAACACTCACAACTTCTGTGTTATGCTACCTGATCGATTTTATATTTATATGTATACAAGATACCGACATGCATAATTTAACCAGTATATTATAAAGAAACATGTGTGATGGTATAAATTTAATTTTTTATATACCTACTAGAAATATATGGATGTGATTGATTGATAAACATAAAGTCATAAATAACAAAATTTCAAGAAAAGTATTTTTGTAATATTAAAGATATACCTACCACTTACTGCAAATGTTGAAAATCGAGAGATTACATCTTACTTTGTCAGTTTTAAATTAAAAATTAATCTACATTTCGTATTATCCTACGACTTTTCTTTCTCTTAAAATATTTTTATTACTGAATTTTATGTTTTATAATGCTATTCGTATTGATTGAACCAAAATTGGCAGTTCAATTACTTGGTATATGTATACATACCTATGTAGTATGTAATCTTTCCTATAAAAGATTATATGATTTTTGTTGCTTCAATCACGAAATTTAAATAAACCTTTTCAACAATCTAGTGATTTGAATTATTACTTCTTCGATTTAATCCATGTCAAATCGTCTAATTACATTGACTACAAATTTGATATACTGTAGCAGTCAGTATATTTACATATTAAATCTGCATATTTGAAGGTTTCCGATGCATACACTCAAAAAAATCCATTCTTACCGGTTAGAATATTGTTCTTGAAATTCATCATCCAACGTTCTTAAATTGAAACAAAATTTAAGAATGTCGTACTAAGTAATTTGATATCCTAAGTTAAGAATACTTTGTTTGAATTTAAGAACGTTGCCACGATTGGATCGATTTAAAGAACGCTAAGAATAAATTTCTTTGCGCGTATGTACATCAAAGTTCCGATTATCGTAAAGTGCAAATACCATGTGCAAATAATTTTTAACATGTAAAAAATATCAGTATGAATAAATTAAGCTCAATTTTTTTCTCAGCAATAACTTGCTATTATTACAAGTTGAATTACATAGCAGAAATTCCGGGTTTACCCGTCGACCACGGAAAGTATCATAGCTTAACCCTCTAGTGGGCTAGAGCACTCTCTATAGACAAATTATATGGTTGCAATCATTTGTTTCTGTATTTACCTAAACGTGGCTGTTGGTATAAGCGAGAAGTTGTATCTAAAAATTTTAAAATAAATATATACCTATCTATTTTTAGATTAAATATCGTACATTGCAGTCAAATCATTTTCTCGGCTCGAGTTGTAAAGCAGTAAGAATGAAAGCATAATATTTGGTTATATTTCTTATACTTTCAAAAAGTAACTATTATCAGCTCCTTTCAATGTAAATTCTAAAAACGGACGTCAATTTTCACATTTTTTTTCTCATTCAAAATCTTAAATTGATTTGAATGAACTCGAAACACGTTTTGTAATTTTTGATGCATACAATTCTTGCTCACAAGCAATACTCAAGTTTAAAATAACCAAATAATTCCTGATCGTACTCTTTTCTTGTGGGTGAGCAAAAATTGTACTTTTAGCCAAAAGAAGTAAGCTAAAGAAGCGAACAACATTATTTTTGAACATTTTTTCTTTAATTACTCCAATTCATAACTCGGAAGCTATTGCTTTTAGACAATAAAGGCTTATGATCTAGTTTATAGATAATTTAATGCCTTTAAAAAGCATATAACTTTTAACACTAAAAAAATCATTACATTTAGTCATTACTTCTGGTATTACTGGCATTATGTCTGATATCATCAGTTGCCTACTATCAATTGCCTGCTATCTGAAAGTTACCAAAAATTTTAATACCCCCAACTTAGTAAAATAAATTAAATGTATGATAGCAAAAGCTTATTAGAGCTCAAGCTTTTATAAATTGACATCGATTTGATAAAATTATTTAAAATAAGAAGAAAAATAGAAAAGTTTTTGCGAATGACTCCGCGATGCTTGTGGTTTAAATGATGGGAATATAAGCTCATTAAAGTTCAAGCGAAGCTCAAATATTTTGAACTTATTTCACTAAAAAATTCGCGATTTGGCTAATTCAAAATATGCATTTATAAGTTAAAGCACTGCAGCATTTTATATGCAAACATTTTGCACTTAAGTTTTACACATAGTAATATAATACATATTTTAGAATTAGGTACTAAAAGATGTGCACAAACACTTACAAAGAACTAAAATGTACAAAATTTTACACACAAAAAGCTGGAAGACAACATTTAAGAACACTTAGTATATGTACATATACTATTATGCAATACATTTTGCATAAGAAAATGTTTGCATTGCTATTCTGAAATTTATTTATGCATTTTTAGTTTCTGCGCAATTTTCTTATTATTGAGCATAGATACATATATGTAGGTATTAGGAATTTAAGGAACAATAATTTTCTTTAAGTAGACAAAGAATGCAGGTCGGCCAATCACATTAATCTGGAATTTATTATTGTAAGTTTTAAGTCCGAGGACGAAACTTGCTATAAATACGCCGAGGGAACAATGGCATACCATCACGATTTCTGTGATCTAGAAATCTAAGGTGATCCAAATTAAGATGCAAAAGTAAATAAAGTATTAAAAAATTTTTTATAAAATTCAGTATTATTGGCATCAAAAATCATGGAAATTACGTATGAAATATGATCATCACCCGAATGACCTCCACATGACCTCCTACAGTTATTAATCCTTAACAACATTTTTGATAACATTCTTCCATAATGCAGACTGTATCTCTTCAATAGCTTTTTCAATATTCGTTTTCAAGTCTTCAATTGATTGTGGATCATTAACATAGACTTTAGATTTAACATTTCTTCTTAGATAAAATTTAATTTTTAGTAAGAAATCTAATTCCTCCTAAGAAAAAATCTAATCTAATGTTAACTCTCAAGTCTTTGCTAATAATCCATAATCAATTGAAGATTTGAAAACAAACAATACTGAAAACGCCACTGAAGAGATACAGTCTGCAGGTCATGTAAAGGTCATTTGGGTGATATTTCATTCGTAATTCCCATGTGCCTACTTTACATTGATACTAATAAAACTGAATTTTATAAAAAATTTCTTGTTTTTTAAATTAAATTATTTTTGCACCTTGATTTGGATCACACTTTATTTATGCTCCTGGGCGTGGAAAAGTACATTTTTCTAAAACTTCCAGAGGAATGTGTAGTGGGAATTGTAGGTACACATTTTCTTCTTCAGAATTGTTTCTTTAGCCTTTAGGTACTCCTGAAATCTCATATATTTTTGTTTTATTTATTTATATTAATTTTTAACAATCTGTTTAATATAAATAATAAGTACTAATCTTTTGGCTTAAACTAATAGCATGTTGAAAAATTCCAGTGAATGTTCTCATTTCACGTCATTTCAAGTTAAAATAAATGCAAGACATAGGAATAACTATTATGTAAATGCAAAACTAATAATATTGCAGACTAGCAACTAATCAAAGTGACTTCAAATCTTAACCTGCCAATTCGTATGGATGCGATTTTACTCGATCTTTATATTTGATCTAAAAATTTTTGATTTTGCTACGTTTTGAGGGAATTTTTAAATCACGTCAATTGACATATACCACGAGGCTTGAACAATTATTCAAAGCATTTTATTTTAAAATCTTAAAAGTATTATTTCAATAAATAGAGACGGTCTTGCCCTAGAAGTTAGAGCGATCAACTAGTGATGCAAAGGCACCCGGTTCGATCCCGGGAGGAATCTAGAAAGGAAAAATTTTCATTCTGACTCTCTTTCTATCTAGGACCGTCTCCCGTGCTTCGGAAGGCACGTAAAGCCGGCGGTCCCCCTGAGTTTATGACTGCCAGTATCAACTATGAAAAGGGTTACAGGCACATTCCCCAACCCGGATTTAGCAACCGTGGGGTCTTAATGCTAAAACCTTTTCTTAGAGAAAAGGCTATGGCTCAGCAGTGGGCTAAAAAGGCTGAAAAGAAGAAGAAGAAGACTATTTCAATATTTGAGGAGCTTGCAGTTCTCCAAAACTAGATACCGTATGTCCAAATTGGATTTAGTATTATTTTATAGATCGACAGTTTATCCTCTAAACTTTCTTTCCAAATTTTTATCAATTAATCAATACATTTGTCTAAGTTTGATTTCAAGCTACTTTGTTTATTAAATAGTATATGTTTGCGCCATACGAGTCTTCTATTTATGTGTATACTCAAATATTTTGCATCCTCTGCCAGTGATAGGATGCAGTCATTCAATATTACAGGTGGGCAGGTATTTTTTCTGTAAATGTAAGTTTTGAAGATTTTGTTTCGTTGACTTTTATTCTCCATACCCAATAAACCACCCTTGAATTTTATATAAGTTATTCTGTAAATTTATTTAAATAACTTTCGGATCAATATGCGATGCAAGCACTACAGCTTCATCAGCAAAAGTTGCTACCATTGTTGATGTAGTCTAGACTGAAGATACTACCCTGCGGTACACCTGGCTGGATTGGATACATTTCGGAGCATTCTTCACTATATTTAATTAAAAAATGTCTGTTGGCAAAATTTTAAATAAAATTTTAATACTTGATAATAATTATGTAAATAATAATAATTATAGATTGATTTTTATTTTCAATTTATAGAATAAACCCTCGTGCCGCACTTTGTCAGAAGCTTAACTTATATATAAAAATGCAGCAGAGCCAATATATCTTGCATTCTTATAATTTTATAAGAATGAAAAAGAAAAAATTTGATTTTTACTGTTTACTTAAGACCAACCTTTTTACTTCCGGTTAAACTATCTCTCAGATAAATAATTAAAAAAATTGGATGTGGCCATGCCCATGACTTTATCATATTTTTATTAAATATTAAAAAATAATTTTTAATAATAAAAGAAAAAATATTTTCCATTAACCAATGTGACCCAAAGTCTAATCAGCTCTAAGTCTAAATATAAAAATACAAAATACCAACTTTAGTTTTGAAATTCTCATTAGTTTTTTAAATATGTAATAAAACTAATAATAAATAAAAGATTTAAAAAATTGCTCCCATGAACCAATTTTATCCAAAATTTAATCAGCTCTAATTCCTCCACATAACAAATTTCAACTTCAGTCTTGAAAATCCTTTTAGTTTTAAAATATTAAATAAAGGCTAATATTAAATAATAATATTTAAAATAATAAAAACAATAGTTTTATAAACAAATTTTAACTAAAATTTAATCAGTTCTAAATATTGATTAAAATATGCGAAAACCTAAATTTAGTTTAGAAATTCGTTTTACTTTTGGAAATATTAATTAAAACTAATATTAAATAATAAGATTTAAAAAATTTTAAAAATAGTTCCCATGAACCAATTTTAACCAAAATTTAAATAACTTTAACTCCAGCTATAAAGATAGGAAATATCAAATTTGGTTTTGAAAATTCTGTTAGTTTTCAAAATATTAAATAAAGACTAATATTAAATAATAAAACTTAAAAATAAAAACAATAGTTTTCATAAAACAATTTTAACTAAAATTTAATGAGTTCTAAATCTCGACATAAGTATGCTAAATCCTAAATTTCGTTTTGAAATTCTTATTAGTTTTGAAATATTAATTAAAACTAATATTAAATAATAAAATTTAAAAATAAAAAAAATAGTTCCGTGAATCAATTTTAGCCAAAATCTAATCAGCTCTAAGTCTCAACATAAGGATACAAAATCCAAAATTTTGTTTGAAAATTCCTATTAGTTTTGCTGTAGGTTGCACACAAAATTTGACCACACACACACACACACACACACACACACACACACACACACACACACACAGACATTTTTGGAAATGGTCTTATTTTACTCAGGGACCTCAAAAGTGTAAATCCATCAAAATCTCAAATTTTTTTCTGCACGAAAACAATACTTTCTCATATTACATATGATAAAGTAACAAATCTAGGTTATACTACGCTAAATTAGGTGTGGTTAGTTTCTTAGTTATTTGTCTAACGTATAAATTATTTCAAAGTTTAACTAAAGCTACAAAGATGGACATGTCCTAAGCCGAACCTTTAATTTTTAAATTTTAATTTACTATTTATTATATATTAAATTAAAATGTTCAAAGATTAACAAGTTACATAATAGAACAATTAAATGTTTTTTTGATAAAACACTTAATGACAGCAGTAACCCATTGCAAAAAGCTTATGAAAAAAATCTTTTAATAATTTTTCAATTAGACTGTTAAATTTTAATTTAATTGTTAATTTTGCAGCTTGATAATAAACCTATTTCATTTAAATATTTATTTTATAAATGCATAATTATGTATATATTCCATGCATAATAAGTAATAAAAATAAAACATTCTTCTACCAGAAACTACTTGGCTAGACAAGTTTTACTGCATCCAAATGTAAAACATTCGGATGCTTAAATTTTATACGTAGAAAAAGCTAAACGTTATTTTTTTCTAATTGACTAACTGTTAAATTATTCAACTAACGTTGCTTCATTAAATGATTTGCAATTAAATTACATTGATTTTCAATTATTTTATCTTATTTTGCGATGGTGCTTTTTTTCATGAATTGCTCAAAGAAGAATTAAAATTTATCATGTGGTAATTTATTTATTATAAGAACAGTCAAAAATAATTTTCCAAAAATTTACTTAATTAAAATTTTAAATACAAGTAAATCATAAGTACATATAAATTATTATTGTTCAAAATAATTATTGTTTAGTAACTTGTGCAAATATATTTTAAGTATGAATTTAATCATTACAAAGTTTGTGAATTTTAATTGAAATTTTTCACGCTTTACTTTATTTTGCCTTCTGATATATGCGTAATTTTGCTAAAAAGTTAAAGAAACTGTTTTATTTACAGCTGTTTAATATTTTTGAGAAAACGTAAAATCTACCTATACGATACATACTATTCAGTTCACAACCCATATATGGATGACCAGATGAATTGGAAATTGTTGAATATTTATATAACATTAAAACTAGAAGAATCCTCAAAATTTTTAATTATTTTAACGTATACTTGAATCTAAGATAGCTAAAGAATTATTGAATAATTTAAAAATTTAATTTTACTTTAATATGAAGATATGTATATTGTGGAACACAATATCCAACAAATGTCACCCATACCTCTGGTGGTACACTCCCTTCTTTTGACAACATTTTCTATTACATTTTGGCATTATAGCGGCTTTATTTCTCTAATAGCATGTCGAATCTTGAGCTAAGAACTTATTTTGCAAACCCCTAAAGAAAGAAATCGCACAATCTTGGCGGTAGTTTTACGGTAGCAATTTTGTTGTTTTGCGTGAACTATTCACGTACATAATGGATTTTCGCAATATTAACGCGTTGTTCTGTCGTGTAACATTTCATTTTAAACATTCAGACATCTAAATACAAATTTTAAAAAATTTTAAAACTTTTTGAATTGTTACTCGTATCAACGATTTCTCAGCCGAATATTTTCTTTTAATTCCTGATGTAACATTTTTCTGAATTATATCCTAAAATATTCGTTAATACATCTTTCTGGATTGTGCCTACTGCAGATTTCCGTTCATACAAGATGATTTACTTCTTGCACAAATAAATTGAGCAGTTTATCTGAGCGTCTAAACGGAACTTGAAACTTTAATAATTAATTATATTAATATATTAAAAATTCTGAAAAATATTGCAAGAATGAAAAAATTCATAAATATTAGGCGCGATAAGATGGCATTAGATTGAGAAGACGTTGAGAATTAGAAAGTAAAACAAAAATTATTATTATTATCTTTCTTATCATATTTGTAAATATAAAGTGTAATGTACATAATATATGTATGACGAATCATAAAATCTAATATAGTAATACCTATTTTTGGGATATTGTTTCAGATGGATTAGTAATAATGGAATGTTTAGAACCAGTCACAAGCAGACCAACAGGACAATTAACACTAGATTATTTAACTGACACTGTAATTGGCAGTAAACCTACTATACCGGGTACCCCATTTATTTCTCCCGATTCAAGAAAATTAGTGACACTCGATCGAACTGACAAAGGAACTACTCTAATTGTACAGGAAATAACACGTATGTACTCGATCGTATAGGTATCTTTGGTTTACTCTATACATTATGTTTTAGCTACTGGACTTGTTTTTGCTTTCGATGTTAAAACAACGTTAAATATATCGGACGTTACTTTTTATCCAAGTCAAACAACACACAGTTACGATGTATTTGCGAGTGCGAACGATAAAGAAGATATACTTTATTTGAACTTATTAACAGGTCGAATTTAAATTTTATTAAATTACATTTTGTTGAATAACATGGTTATTTAAATTTTAGGTAAAGTAGAAATAATCACTGGAGTAGGAAAAGCTGTACCAGACAACTTAATCAAATGGGGAAATCCTACGAGGCCCATACAAGGTTCAGGTATTAAATAAGGTAATCGTAACAGTTTCCTGTAAAATTGACGTAAAAATTTTCAGGACTTTTTGGGCAATATATGGTGACGCCCGCAAACGAAGCTTTGTTTGTAATAAACGGAAGATCGAGAACGGTGAACTGTGAGATTGGTACAGTCGTACATCCAAGCGCGGTAGTTTGGACTGTATTAAAGTATCATTAATTAAATAATATCACATCTCTTTTCCTTGTGTTTGTATAAAGATGTTAAAGCTTTATTTTTAATAAAGTTTATTACTTACTATGTAATTATAATAACGTATAAGTGCTGGCAAGAATCGACAATGAGTTAAAAATAAGTTATAGGTACTTACTCACTCATTAATTCACTGTAGATAAAATCATCACTAAGTAAATGATATAAGTACATTGTATCTGTCCAATTTATTGGTGATTCGCAAATCGGAACTGAGTATTTTAGTAACAAAGTTGTTTTAGTAATAAATGTAGTCTTGTGATAAATTGAAAATTTTATAAAAGTATTATTACATTATTTACAGTATTTTGCTTAATACACTTTAGACATTTTTTTGAAAACTGCAATGATAAAAGGACACGATAGATTAATTTTTAACAAAACAGATAATTATATTTTTTTATATTAAATATATTTGATGTAATGAAAGATGTTAACTGTCCTTTTATATAATAATAATTAATTATATAAGTGGCGGCAATCTAAAATGCCCGGTCGAAAAATTTTAAGTTATTCTTATTTTTTCTTACATGTTTCATTAACATAGAACTAATCCTTATGTTTTGTAATTGTTTAACTATAATACATTGAAAATTATTAAATTTAATGATATATTGTATAAATAACCAACAAAACACTTCTCTGGAAAATAAACCCTATTTTCAGGTATATTTTTCTCGAATATTACATAAATTATGTAGTAAAGTAATTATACAAAAGACAATTAATGTAGAAAATGTTTATTACTAATATATAGAATACATTTAGTATTTAGTAGAGCCTCCTTTGCTTTAAGAACATCCCTTAAACGGCATGGCATGGATCGTACTAACTGTTGCAGGTAGTCGGGGGTTAAATTATTGTCCCAAACAAATTTAATCGCTTCTATTAGGTCAGGTAGACCTTTAGGACTTTTGTCCACCACATATTTTTTCATAATGGCCCAAAGGTGTTTGATTGGGTTGAAATCGGCCGAATTTCCAAGCCACTCGATTACATTAATACCGTTATTAACGAAATAATTCGACACCTGTGCAAAATAAAAAGCTATTAATTTATAATTTTTTAATTATTTGTTAGTTAAATGTATTGCCATCATTACCTGATTAATACATTTTGAAAAAAAAAATTATCTACAAAACTATTACTTACCGTTTTTGCAGTATGGCACGGTGCATTATCTTGCTGAAAAAACCATTCTTCGTTTTCAGCAAATAAATTTGAAATCGATGGCTCCAAACTGGTTTTCAAAATGTCTATGTATTTGGTAGCATTTACATGACCTTCAATGATATGTAAATTGCTTAATCCACTCTGGGAGAAGCAACCCCATATCATAATCCCTAGTCCCCATATCATAATCCGCGTGTTGTTTTAACGGTACATTTGTCCGATAGTCGTTCGGTTTGAAATCGTCGCACGTATTTTTTTCCATCCGACCCACGGAGTAAAAACTTCGATTCATCTGAAAAGATGACTCTACTCCAATCATCGACTGACCAATTACGATATTTTTTGGCAAATTTTAGCCGTTTTGTTTAATTTTTTTGTCAAAAGCGGTTTCTTGACAGCAGTGTATGCACGTAATCCAAATTCAGCCAAACGATTACCTCCAGTTCTAACACTAACATTCACAGCAAGTTGATCACTTAGGTCTTTTCTCAATTGTCTTCGAGATTTGAAGCGATTTTTTAATGCCCATCTGCGTAGAACTCGATCTTGCGATTTTGTGGTTTTCTTTTAGAATTCCCTCTGTCAAGTGGTTTTGTACTGCCACTAATAGCATATTTTTTAAAATCTACTTATAGTACGTCTATCATACCCAACTTTTCACCAATATAAGTATAACTTTTATTTTCACCATGCAAAACTAAAATTTTCTGCTTGTCACTTTCGCTTAAATTCTTTCTACCTGCCATTTCTTGTATATTTGAAGACTTGTTAAACTATAATGAATGAATTTTGTATACAAATGGTTAAGAAGGGTTGCCTTATAAAGTATGTTTTACAAAAATTTACCAACTTTAAAATTAAGCCAATCGTTGCAGGTATATTGCAAATATTTTACACCGGGCATTTTAGGTTGCCGCTACTGTATGTATGTACCTACAATAGAATTTACAACATTTTGATAGCACATTTTGGTGTAAATTATTTTGTGTACATGTACATAATATATTAGCAAAATATATTTCATTGTTTCAAAAAACTGTCTATATCTAAAGTAAGTTGTTAAAGATCAGATAGATAAAAGTTTGAGATAATTAACTATTTTTGAGTAATTTATAAATTATCTTAATCACCTCTTCTTCAGTCATTACGTAGACTTAGTTCAACCCATGTTAAGCTTATCTTGTAATACATAGATACATAGATAGTTAGATATATAGATAGATATACCTTACCTTATAGAATTTTTCATAATATATTTATTACCTTCCTGTCGCTAGCTTTTCTATAATATAAATTTAGATATTGCTTTCAACAGCTTTAAATGCTCTTATACATTGTTTATTAATATCACAAAAGTTGCTTAATGTATAAATAGTTATCGTGAAGCAAAATTGTTTTTATAAAATATAAATAATTATCAGATTGCTACTTGTGTTTATTTTTGTTGTTAAAAATTCCCATTATATCTAGAAGTATGTTGAACAAAATTTTAAATGCTAAAACTTTGACATATGACATTTTGAGCATGTCAATTTTAACTTTATGCTTATTTTATTTTACATTTTAGCATGCATTTATATTTCACAGGGTAAAGTTCAAGTAACCGTACGTATAAGTTAATCGTCAACTTGAATTGTCAATAATTCGATTCGTTATTTGTTATCACAGGACATGGGGGTTGCTACATTAGTTCGAGGAGATACCGGAATGCTGTTTTGTAAGTACTATTTCAACCACCTCATTCATATTCACAGTTTGAGTATTCGTTAGATGTCAGTTTGCAAAATGTTGGAGAATATATCTATAATCTGCGGGTAAGAATGCTCAAGTGTTGTGAAGTTTTTGACGAAAATGATATGGATTGTCAAATGATGAAGTTAATTGGTGGTGATATGGGATTTTTGTACACAAATCAGGCAAAAAATGTTTCTCTGTTATATGCTAATATGGTAAAAAGGTTTTTAATATTTTAAAAATATTAAAATAAAATTTCAAAAAAAATTTAAATTATATTTCAGTATTTGCACAATAGAAGAGGTAAATGTTTAGTGTGTATACAATACACCAGCACAGACAAGAATTGCACTGTAGAAACAAAAGAAAAAAATTAAATTTGATACTTTTATTACTGGAGAAACTACAAACAAAAGTGTTTTGAGAGGTAACTAATCCAAGTCAAATTTATTAGTTGTCCAATCTTAACTCAAGGATCAAAATTGTATCAAAAATTACCATTTCTTATTTTACAAATTTGCGTTTATTTTTTTAAATTTTTGCCTTAGAATACATTATCAGTATTATGCCATTTATGGCAAATTTAAAAAGATGCTTGAAATTACCTGTGCGCAAATTACTTAACTATGAGCATACATACCACTGAAATTTTCTCCAGATTTAACTAAACCGTTGCTGCTAAGTAAAACTAAAATTAGTAAGATTGGATTTTCGACTTCTAATATCAACTTGTTACTACTTAAACTTATTTTCACCTTGACAAAATTTCATTTTTTAAGGTTATTACAAAAGTTATGAATATTCCAAATGTCAAACCATAGATCAGGACCCTTTAAGTAAATGCGAACCAGTGAATTGTCAAATGAAATACTTGGGCTTTCGAAACTATTTTAACCCTAAATGGCAGCGCTGTCAAAAAAGTTCCTACTTGCGTTTCGGATCCTCAAAAGCTTTTGCCCGATGTGGTATGTTGAATTTTAAGTTTTGCATGTACTTACAAAGTAAACTTATCATTTTATTAAAAACAGGCTTATGTTCCAATAAGTAACACATGCGTGGACTTAGAAAATGTTATTTTACCGAAAGATTTAAAATATCTAGAAGAAGGAGTTATTGAAGGAGGTTGGGTGACTATATCGTCCACATTACCCCAGGTATAAATTAATAATTTATTATTATAAACTAAAATTAATCTACACGATTCTATATATAGGTAAGTACTATATATTTAAAGACATTTTGGCTGTAGAGTTCTTTCTATATACGTAAAAATGTGGTCAACAAAGAAGGGGACTTTTTGCAATAAAACTTGAAATTAGCTATTATTCATCAGTATTTATTTTGTCACCTTCAAAGTACTTTCTTTGGGATATTATACATTTCTTTCCAAGTATTTGCTCCTTTTGAAACATCTCTTATAGGGTGGCCAAAAGCATATGCAGAGAGTTTTTTATATCTTAAATTATCTTGATTAGATCTGTAGGTTACATCTCACAAAAATAGTACCTACAGAATAATGCCAATTACATAATTATGTATTTGGTCAAAAAGTTGTAAAATAAATCCAGTGTAAACCACACTTGAAAAATCAAAGAAAATAACCAGTAATAGCAAAAAATTTTGAACGATTTGAACGGATTTCTGTATTTGTCATTGTAGAAGTTTTGATTGCAGTAATTGCTGCTTAGTTTCGACGATCTCTCGTCACCTGTTATGCTCCGGTGCAAAAAAATTTCATTCGCAAAAACTTTCTTACAATTGAAACTATCTGACTTAATATTATGAAATATGATTTTATCCAAATGAGTGGATTTTCTAGTTATGTAATATTATTAGTTGAGAACGATATTTTATAATTCAAATAGTCATAACGTTATAAACATTTGACAAATCCAAAAACATTCCTAAAAGATAGTATTTTTTTATTTTGGAAAACATTAATTATCTCCTGATATACAAAAGATAACTATTTGAGTAAATCTACGAATGATAAAGAAAAAATAAGATAGAAAACAAAATTATTGTCTATACCTAATAAGAGATGGGGAGCGGAATACGCACAAATGACTACACCATGAAGGACAAAGGAAAACAAAAGAAGAACTAAAAAATAATTTCTAACGTTTAAATTGATATTACAATTTCCTACTTTTTTCAGTCAAATTTGCGATGCCATCATGGACGTTATAACAGTTTTTTGGGAGTATGTCAATGCGATCCCGGATGGATGTCGTCTTTATATCACAAAGATTTCTTCGAGCCTAGTTTAGGCATTTATCATATGTGCAACGTACAAATAAGTACTTGGAACCGTGCTAATTCGATAAAAATACGAATGACTCTGTTTGTCATTGGTGTAAGTGTTTGTAACTATCATTTATTATATTTATGGTGGAATTTATAAAACTGGCAAATCAATAAGGTGGGAGGTTAATATTAATAAACAAAGCAACATTCCATGAATTTCACCCTAAATATTATAGATCTTAATAACAAATATTGACATGAACTCTATTACAGATTTTGGGAGCTATAATGGCCGTGTCAACAATATTAACTGCTCTTATTTGCAACTTACTCTATAAATGCGTAAAAGTACGTTCCAAAAAATCAACCAATAGCAATTCCACTGCTACGGATTCGTATAGCAAATCTAGCGGTGGAAGTTCTAAAAAAACTGTTTCTACCATATCACCAAGCACTGGAACTACAACAAACGAAACATATAACGATGAAAAGCAGCAAGCAGACATATATCTAGCAGATACTTTACAATCCGATGATAGTGATGAAAATAATAAAAGAGCTGAAGAACAAACAAATGATAACGAAAGCGGAACTAACGACGAACACAATTCAAGTGATACCAATTATTGATAAATAACTTGAAAAATTTAATATTTTGTATTATAGTTTTATATATGTCATAATGATACCTTATTTACCATTTTTATCAATTGCTTATTTATTAAAGTATATTGTTATACCCTGATGTACAACATTAATAATAACTAAATATAAATTGCTATTTGCAACTACCGAAGTTTAATTTGTATGGTTTAATAATATCAAATTCAACCCACTAAATTTTATTTAACTTATACAAGTTTTATAAATAATATCATAACCAAACATATAAAAGTATTAAGTATGTATACTTATAGTACCTAAGTAGTTATTACACTAAAAATTTAACTATAATATTATCAATCGTCCTGATATATATGCAGAGTAATGTAGAAAGCCTATTTAAAAAAAAAGTTTAATTCAAATATATTAATATGAATCTAAAGCGTGCACTAGAGTTACTACTTCTCCAGGAAGTCCACGTTTGATAACATGTGGAATTTCCTTCGGAACCATTCTAAAATTGATAAAATTACAATAATATCATGTATTAAAGTGAAACTATTTTCATACTTAATGCAATCAATAATGGGACACACAGATAAGCAAATTGTGCATCCAGTACAATCTTTTGTAACTTTAGGAATGTGAGTATCGGCATCAAAGGTGATTGCTTGATATCCCGAATCATTGCAAGCCATGTAACATTTACCACAATTTATGCACATATCCTAAAAAAAATAATAAAGTACAAACATTCATTTGTATTACATTAAAATATATTACATCATCAATAAGAGCCACCACTTGCTTATTTTTATTTAACATTTTGTAAGGTCCAATATTGGATAATGCACTTCCAATAATGTCATTGATTTTCGGAATTTGGTGAAACCCGTTGACGGAATCATCATTGTATCCATTGTTTCCATTGTTTCCATTACAAGAGTCGTTATTGATTAACCTCGAATTCACTTTAAATTTAGCAATTTCTGCATGACGTTCTTTCAAATATGGTCCAAAATTTGGCAAAACCTTAAAATAAAATTATAATGCTTTTTATTTTAACTCAACTATCAAGTTACCTTGCCGTCACTACCAAGCAAAGTTGAAACTGGTTTTCCTAATTGATGCTTAAATACAGGCGGACTTTGACCATCCCAATCCGTATATTTATTTTTCATATATAATAAAGCTTTAAGTCCGGTGCAATAATCACCTATTACAGTATAATCTTGATTTTGCACAGCACTTCCAACTTGCACAGCACTTGCACCTACTTGCAAGAATTGTAATGCTACATCGGCAGAATCTAAACCACCACTTCCTACAAAAGAAATTAATAACATACGAACTGCGCATCTTGCAAAGATTAATTTACCTAATATGGGAAAATTCGGAATTTCTTTTGCAATTGATGACACGGCTCTAAGAGCTATGGGACGAACAGCATTACCACTTACGCCCCCGTATGTAGTGCGTTTCTCCACAGCAGGCCACGCATAACCATTTGCTTTTAAAGTCATAAGCCCTGATACAGTATTGATAGCAGTTACACCATTGGCACCTCCTATTATCAAAAAAATAAATTAAATGCTCTATTTAAAAATTTAGCCTTACCTTCATGAGCTGCTTTGGCAATAGTAACAATATCGCTAATGTTTGGTGTGAGCTTAATAAAAAAAGGAATTTTAACGGAAGAAGCTATCCATTCCGAAATACCTTTCACGTGCTCAGGAGTCTTAAATAGTATTGATTACTTTAAAAATGTATTTCAAATAATTTTAAACCTACCCGTCCACATGCTAAACCCATTCCAGACTCGCCCATTCCATGAGGACATGATACATTTAGTTCCAACGCATCCGCTCCTGATTTTTCAGCCATTTGTGACAATTTTACCCAATCTTCTTTATTATATGAACACATTATACTTGCTATAATTACCTACAAAAAATCAAACTTGATACTATTTAAAGAGAACCTGATGAACAAACTTATACTTTTGTGGGGAAATCTTTCTTTAGTTCCGTAATACTTGAACACCAATATTCCGCACGCTTTTCAGAAATTAATTCGATATTTAAAAATGAGTTTTGTTGTGGTCCATAGTTCTGACCGGTAACAATTCTTGGAGAAACGTTGATAACCAAATCCTAATAAAATCAATAGAAATTGTAATAAAGAAATAGTAACTAGTACTTATTTGCATAATTTACTTTATCTAATGAAAATGTTTTGGTAACTACAAAACCCCAACCCTGCTCAAGAGCTCTTCGAATCATAGCCGTACTTGTAGTAGGAGGAGCAGATGCCAGACCAAACGGATTTTCAAATTTAATTCCACAAATCTCAACAGATATATCCACATTATCAATTTCTGTATAAAATAGTGGCAATTTTGGTTGTGAATCTTTTGGTAACCCCTAAAACATTTAAATTTACAAAACTATGTTAAAGCTAAGATAAAAAAATATTGTTTACCTCCAATGAGCAATGAATATACCAAGCTGCAGTTTTACCGTCGTTTACAGATTCCACCGTTGTTTCAGCAATGCCTGCTAAATCTCCCCCGCACCATACTTTTGAATGAGAACTTTGCATTGTAGTTAAATTAAGAATAGGTAAATTATTGTCATACAATTTTATAGGTTTAAGTGCTTCAATTACTGCAATAATTATTGAAAATTAAAATAAGTTCTGTATTTAATACTCAATTTACCATTCTTATCATTTAAAGCTGAGCCAAATGCAGATATAACGTAGTTTGCTTTTATGGTACACAATTGCTCTTCGTCTTCAATCCAGTTACCGCTTTCCGTTTCTTCGGTACGTTTAAAAGTTACAGATACAATTTTACCATTTTTTACATTAATTGCATGTGGACTGAGAAATCCTACCAACTCGCAGTTTTCTTCAATGGCTAATGATACCTAAGAAAGTAGTGTTTCTATTAATTAAATATTACAAATTTTTACAACATACTTCTTCGGGAACCGCGCGGATATTTGAAAAACCTCTTCGGAACACAACGAAAACTTTTTTAGCACCGCATCGTAGAGCAGAAGTAGCACAATCAAAAGCTGTATCTCCCGCTCCTAACACAATTACCGTGCCGTTTAATTTAGGTAATTCGGAATATGCACTTGATTTACATAAACACATGCCAGGTTTGCTAGATTTCGAGACATTTGGTAAAAAGGTTTTTGAAGTATAAAAACCCATTTCAGAGGTTAAGCCAGTAAATACCGGATTAGGTTTTGGTTGAGGTAAACCTATTCCAATAAATACCGCTTCAGCTCCATCTTCCAATACCGATTCAATAGTTAAATCTTGTGTAGACAAAAACCGATTTGGTATGATTTTTACACCCAAGTCTTGCACTAATCCAATTTCAAAATTTACTACCGACATTGGTAAACGATATTGCGGAATTTCTGACGCACTAAAATAAAAGAATTCTATTAATAAAAATCAGATTATTAGGTAAGTGCCTGCTTACCTCAAACCTCCAAGATAATTTTCTTTCTCGTAGATTGTAATATTATTATAACCAAGTCTTCCCAAAAATGTTGCGCATGACAATGATGCTGGCCCAGCGCCTAACAATACAATTTTACTATTACATTGCTTAGGTATGGGTGTTTTTGGATCCCTTATTTGTTTTACTTTCATTTTACTGAAAACCTGCATAATTTTATAGTATATTAATGTCATTATTACTGGTCAGATATAATTTACTTCTGTAGCAAAGTGTTGTAACCCTCCAATGTTAATAGGCCCTTCTTCTGCAGCATATAAATTACATCCCCCAACGCAAAGGTCACTGGTAGGACAAACCATTCCACAAGTAATTCCCAAAGGATTATCAGAAAAAATGGCCTTGGCAGCTCCATAATAATTCTGCAAATAGTAATAAAGTAAGCAATTAAACAAATACAGTAATTATTATCGAGTTATGTATATACTTTATTTGCAATACTAGTGATGAACGATTTAATATCAAGTTGAGTGGGGCATGATTTTTGACAAGGCGCATCCGCGCACTTTAAGCACCTCGCAGCTTCCCATAGTGCTCCACGTTCACTTAATGTGGTAGGTTTAATGTCATCGAAATTGTTTGTCAAAGTGGAACAACTCTGAAATGATGTTTATTAATAATTATATTACATTAAAATTATAGGATTATTATTTACATTGCATTGCTTGTCTTGATTCCGTTTCCAATGCTGCTTATTTTTCTTTGTTACATTCGATGGTTGAAGAGTTGAATATGGTTGAATTTTGGGATTAAGAGCCAATAAATTCTAAAACAATTTAGAATATATTTGTTATATGTAGATACTGGCAGTAGACTTTCGATTATTTGAGCCATTAGAGAAAACAAGACTCAACTTCTTCTTCTTCTTGAGAAGAAGAAGAAGACTCAACTATTCGCAGTAATAAAAATATACAAATAACATAATCTAAAAAATGAATTAAAGTAAAACAGCAAAGAATACTGAACTACGTAATATTATTATTAATATTTAGTTAGAGAAGAATTGATTTTTATATTGCATATACTATAAACCTTCTTAATATTTCGAATAATTATTTAAAAAAAAAAACTTTTAATACTAAAACAATGTTGATAAGACTTCGAATAATCTACAACCTATTTTAATTAAATTAATATCAATAATATTTAATATTTATTTAAATTATAATTTTTAAATGAATTTCGGCAAAACGTAAATAAATAATTTATTTTGCAAGTATGTACATATCAAGTATATTTACTATTACGTTATTGTTATGATTATTTAAACATTTTATTAAATGAAGATAATTTTAATCTGTAAAAAAAATTGAGGCCATGTTTTAGGACATGGGCGTTAGGTTTTACGTGAATACGTCACCGCGGTACATTCATTTTGCCCGGTTTCACCGATTTTCGACCGACATTCGACCACTTTTCGTAACAAGCTTTTATTAAATTTTTGATCGTGCTACCAATTTTATAGACGTATTCATACGTCATACACGACATACGGACATACACACTTTTTTCGTTACATATCCTTATTAAATTTTTGAACATGCTACAGACTTTATTTCGTGCAGACATACAACACTTTTTGTTATAGGTTTTATTAATTTTTTGAGAGACGGGTAAGAAATCTTTACTCCGATTTTGACCATTTTTAAAGTGGATTATAAAAGAAGAGGATCTAATTAGCGCATAAAAAAATAAAATTTTCGGACGGTTCACAAATTTTGGAAGAAATTGTTTTAAAAATTTATTTAAATTGCAATTTTCTTATTGGCTCTTTTGAACTGTAACCCTGCCCACCGAAATTAAGATAGGTTGTTGAGGCAGTAAAGATACCCGAATCTCGATTTTTACAACGAATTATGTATGATGAGGGTCTAATTAACAAATAAAGAAATAAAATTTGTGGTCGGTTCACAAATTTTAGAAAAATACACTTTAGGGTGAATCCGAGTCTTACCAAATGTTGTGTTTGTCAAAACCATTTTCCGCAGCCTCAGCTCCGCTTCGATCCGCTACAAGCGGTTTTGACAAACGTTTTCCTTATTAAAAAAATTCCCCAAGAGCGATCCGACTTGGGATAGTGGTTGTTGTGTGGTTGTTGACCCGATGGATATCAGAAAGCGACTGGTAGCTCCCCACCGCTAGTTACTGTCGACCCACCTACAGCACGTGGACTAGTGATAGAATGTTGGCTATAATGACCTCGCAATAATACACTTACATGTATTTCTTATGGGAAAATCGTAATTTTCAAATTTTAATTATGGCCTTATTAGATGTCCGACTAAATTCATCCTCACCTTAAATGATTTTAAGCATTTTTGTGCTATTTCGATTGGTAAAAGCATTTTCATAGGAAAAAGTGAACTTTTGAAGATGAATTTTTGAACATGCTACCGATTTTATAGACTTATTTCAAAAATATCCCGTATTTAATAATCAAGTTTTTAGCTCCACCATTTAATAATTTTACCGGCTATAATATTAAGAATACTCACTGCCTATTGTTACTGTAAAATGTGCCTTAGTATGTGTAAATATTTTGTTTTATAATTAACAAATCTCAATAAAATTATTTAATATTGGGCTTTGAGCGTCGACTTTTCCATGGTTTCTGCACTCAAACGGGTTTTACAATCGAATTTGTTGAAACAAAAAAGAAATTAGGATTACTATATGTATACTAGATACTATAGCCACATAGAATCAAGGAAAATTAAAAAATTCTTTATTGATATTTTAATTTTGCAGAACAGAATAATTAAAACAGAAAATTATGCATTTTAAAGCATGACTTAAAGAAACGTCGGTCGACCAAAGAAAAGATGGACAGACCAAAATAATAGAGTGGATGATGATGAAAGCATGACTTACACTTATTATATTTTTATACTATCTAACTTGTTTAAAATGTTTAATTTCTTTTATGGGATCAGCCTAACACGGTGCTATTAGTTAGTACAAAATTTATGACAAAATTCTGGTATAAAGTTAATGCAAACAGTTCTTAATTAAAAACATTTAATCTTTAATTACTTTTTGCAATTCTGTTGTGAAATGTGATCATTTCCTACACGTTACATGGCATTGAAAGCGGCTTGTTTTCTGCACGTACGATTACTCATGTTATTTGATCATATTTCGTAATCTTATCTTTCGCGAGACGACTTTATCTGCACATTTCAACACTACTGGCGAGTTATTTTCATTTCAGCTTTATACAGATTGCGTAAATTTTGTTAAAATATTCGTTATTTACCGAATTTCAGATTTGCAAAAAATAGTGTTCGTTACACGTACTTCAATAGGCTTGTTTAGCCTATTTAAGTACTAGTATCGAAAATAACTATTCTATACAGCAGATCTTCGGGTAAACATATATATCTTTAGTCCAATGTTACAATTAACTTTTTGTAAATCATCAATTTTATCTAACTTGAATCATTGCACTGTGATTTACTTATTACTTTTGCATTGATTAATTTGATGTGGGTCACTACTGGTTGGGTGCAGAGGTTATATTTGAAATTTCTATTATGCAAATATTTATTAAGAAACAGAACTTCTTGTATTGAAATCGAAATTTTGCTAACTATTTAAATAATAAAATAATATATCGTAAAACTTTTACGATACTTTTACGAACTTTTACGACATGGAGCTGTGTATAAAATTATGTATTAATTATTATAAATCTTAAGTATCACTTTTTAAAAGCAAAATATTTTACTACGGATAAAACAGAAATAAAAAAATAAATGTATAAATATAAATAAAAATTCGATAAATTCAAGGAACCAAAATTGCCCTGGGTTTTTATACTCATTTTTTCCCAAAAAATATCAACATAATAATATATTCAACGCCAAAACCTTTACCAAACCATAACTACCTGATAAATTGCTAACTTAAGCAATAGGGGCAGATAACAAAAATTTCGTTATACTATATTGTAAATAATAATTGTAAATGTTAGATAAATATGATTATTTTTATCAAAGAACTAAAGTGAACATTTTAATTTCTAATATAAAATTTATTTAAAAAGTATGGGTTATGGTTCTAAGGCCCGTATTAGACTATAAAGATCTTTGACAAAGTTCTTTTACAAAGATCTTTATAAAATATTTTATAGTGTAATGGCTATCTTTTTAAAATATTACTTAATCTTTTAAAAGATAGCCATTAACTATAAAATATTTTATAAAAGATCTTTGTAAAAACTCTGTCAAGATCTTTGATAGTCTAATACTAAGACTGTAGGTTAAAATATTGAGTTCAACATTAAGAAAATAAGTATTGTTTTATACATATCAGAAGGAATTATTGAGATAGGAATTTTTACAACGCAAGAAACATAAAATAGTCAGTATTGTGAAAAACGTAGCAAGTAAATCATTAGCTCTTCATTTTTGCCAGCCTCTACGATAGAATAAGCCAATACCACTGCTCCAATCAAATTAAATAGCTGTACCTAATTTACATTTTATAAACTGTAATAATAATAGTTAATAATTCAACAATTAATTTATTACTTATTTTTACGAATATTTTTAATTTAATATATAACATAGTTTATTTAATATAAATAAACACAGTATTACCAAATAACAGTATTTACAAGGCCGGTATCAAGGGAAGTGACCTGTGATACTCTAATATTATAAAGTATTATGCTTAAATTAATTATGTAATATTTTATCTAAATAAAAATTTTCATGAACTAATATGATATAAAGAATACTAAAATAAAATTTTAAAAATTAACAGGTTAACTGAACAATAAAACAAAATCATTTGTGAGCCTACAGCAATGGTTACTGCTGTCATCACACGTTTAAAAACAATTAATGTAAATACATGAAAACGGTATAATATGATAGATGAAGTTTAAAAGATATTTTTGAAAACCGCGAGTTAAGAAACAACCTATTTGAGTTTCATTTAAATGAGGAGGTGGCTGTAAATGCTGCTTAAACCTTTGATGTCAGTTTTTCTCTGCATTGCATTTTTTCTGTATTGATGCATAGCATTTCGTGAAAGAGTCCATCTTTCTAGTTTTTGACTGATTTGATTATCTTGGCATTTTTAAAAACATCATTAAATTTTTTCAAAATGCAACAAAATATACATGGTATAGGGGTGTTGGAACTATGCATACCAACAATGAACATCAAGCTATTTGGAGTTGTCCAGTTAAATACAGTTTAACTTTAGGAGCCAATAAGTTTTAAAATAATTCTAAATATATTTATTCTATGCAGATTCTACAGTAGCCTCGCGATTATACGAGCCATTAGACTTCTTCAATAACCGCTATTTCACCGTTAATTTTAATATGTATATATTATTATATGTAATAAGTTATTATTTATAATTTTGAACTATATTGTACTTTACCAGGCAGCGTTAAAAATTCGAACTTGAACTGGTACAAACAATTTCAATATAATGGACTAGATAACAATCAATGCTACATTAGCTACAAGCTACATTATTTTATGAGAAACTTGTATCTGCAGCTATTTATTAATTGGATAACATGAAAACCAATAAAAGATATCACATACTTTCTGAAATATCCAGCTGTGTGGTGTTAGGCACCTATGCGCTAGTCGACTATTTTCCCCTATACATATTTGAAAACCTGATTTTGTACTTAAAATAGAAAAATTCCATAACATAAAATTTCAAAATTTTTTTATGCATATATTCTTTTTTCAAATCATTGTACTAGATTTTTTCCCCCCTTCAATAAAGAGGTTTTCTTGGCTAATTCATAACTCCGGTGGATTACCACCGCTTTCTGAGAGAAGACGGTCAAAATAAAGTTTTTATTACGCCCAGACTAAAATTGGGTTATTAGGCTTATTAATTAACAAACTTAAAAATACCCGCAGATGATTCGTTCCATTTCGTTCTAGTGTAAAATCGTGTTTTTTTACTTAGGCCGTTGTTCCAAACTTTTAATGTTATGTTAAGGTAATCCATGAATTCAGAAATTTTCTTATGTAACTTGACTACACTTATATGGAGAAAAACCATATTGCCTTTCAACGATTTGACTTACCTTGATATTTAAAATCTTAGTTATCTTTTACAAACAATAGAAGAAAAAATTGTATACATTTTTTTACATTTTTGTAAAAACATTTATGTTAAAATTGTTCATTAAATAAAACGAAAATGTTGCTTTACGCAAATGTCCTAATAACTACATTATAACTAAACTTTTTCAACTTATTACATTAATTTTTAAACTTACCTCTATATCTGGTAAATCTACACTCAACTTGGCCATAATTTAATCCAACGACAACGTAGGTAACACAACAACGCAATATTCAATACAGAAAAAAAATTTATCTTAGCGTAATACCTCAAAACTTTCAAAATTGTTCAAGAGGTCAAAAGACCATTAGATAATGAAAACTCAACTATCATTAACTCACACTACTTTACTAAAAACAAAATAACTTATAGATAAAGAAATTAAAAATCTTCTGTGTTGAAATAATCGCACCAATAGCAATACAGATTTAGATAAAAACAAATGTACACAGATGAAAAGATATAAAACTTTTTGAAAGAAAAATTTTGAAGTATTGATAACTATTTACATCAATAATAATTATTTTAATTCATCTTAATTCATTTTCATTCATTCATCTTAATTCACAGCCCAAACCGCTGGCTCTAAATAGGTTAAACCTTGCGTGCACCTAGAATGGTCATAAAATAAAATAAAAAAAATTTTAAACTTAAATAAAGGGTTTGGTATTTATTTTATGGCGGAGAGGGATATGCTTTTGACTTCCTTATTTACCAATCGAATTTCAATTTTTGGATTTCGTTGTACCTCTTTCAACTTTTTCTTTGGGTTTCGTATAAAAATCATAGTTGTTGTTTATTTATAAGAAATTTTTCTACTTCGAAAGTGCACTTTAAAACTCAAAATGTGTAGCCAAAACACGTCCAGCGTCGGATAGCTGAAATTTTGTAGACACATTCAAGAAATTTTGCAAAGAACGAAATAAATAGTAATCTGGTGGTGCAAAATGTAAATGGCCTTGCATTGTTATGGTGGAATACAATACCATTACGATTGGATAATTTTAGCCGCTTTCTTAAATTGTATTCTTCGGATTGGTTAGTTATCGAATATACATAATTAATCGTTTGGTTGTGTGGTAAAAGTTTAAAATGAGCAATTCTATTGTAATCCCACCAAACTGCTAAGAATACCCTTTGGCGAGTATCATCTTTAAATGTTTTCGGATCTTGTTCATCTTGTTTGACGTAATCTTTTTATTAACGTTGTTGTAAACAATCCAATTTTCATTACCAGTTATCACTGGTTTAAAAATGGAAGATTTTCATTTTTCTTCATATGCAAATAGCAGATATTAATGCGTTGCATTAGTGAATTTCATTAAACTGGTGGGGAATATATACATATATTGACTTTTTTTACAAATCCAAATTAATTTCAAAGCGTTACATTGCATGTTTGTGAAACATCAAGCTTCTCTGCAATCTTACGCGTTGGGCTGTGACTCCGAATTGATTCTGCCTTAATTTCATAGTTATCAACTTCAACTGGATGACCTAAACCTTGGTCATTTTTAAATGGAAAATCATGATTTGTGAGCTTACAGTGCGTTTTACCTTTTTGGAATTAAAGGAGCAAGTTATGACAAAAAAGCTCATTTTGCTCAATTCTCAAAGCTCAATTCTATATGAAATTGAAAGAGACATGCCCTCATTTGGCTAAGAAAAAGGTGTTATTTCACCTTGACAATCCACAAGCACATTCATCCCGAATTGTTGCGGCTAAATTGTATGAACTGCGCTATGAATTGCTGCCTCATCTACCATACTCACCTAACCTGACACCTTTTTATTCTCCAACATGAAAACATAGCTCGGGGACTAAAATCAGCTCAACGAGGAGATTATAGCCAATACAGAAGCCTATTTTGGAGAGTTTGATAAATCTTATTTTTGGAGGGGTTAAAGTCATGGGAAAAACGTTGGAAAAAGTGTATCTACCTAAAAGAAGATTAGGTTAAAAAATAATAAAAAATTGTAAAAAACTTACGTCTTTATACCTAACAGGGGTACTTATTGATCCACCCTCGTATACATAAAAATTTAACTAAAGCCATTTATAAATGAAATACACAATTATAATAATTATAGTATATAGTAAAAGTAATATATTAATTTCTAGTAGTAGTTATTACATTAATAAAGTCCTAAGACTTATCAAAAATTTAAAATACCTATTATGACATTTTATTAAAAAAAGAAAAAACCGGGTATAAGTTTAACTATGTATGGATTATTCCACGCCAAATTGACCAAATTTTAGAAGGCGATACGGTTCAAAAAATTTCTGTGAAATTTTTGTGAAAAATAAGGAAACCTGAATTTTTTGGTTAGTCGCTTTTGGCGACAATATAATCTTTTGATTTTGACGCAATCGTCAAAATCAAAAATTTTCAAACCCAAAAAAATATTAAATGGATTGGTCCTGCAAAAAAACGTTATTCTAATATCGGCATCATAATTATAGTGCATCATTTTTGCCTATATGTGAACGTCGTAAGCGGAATTTTTATCTTGTTTACATTTGTAAAAAAGTTCACAAAAAAAATTATTATCAATTATCAAATAGATGTTTTTAATTTATAAAGCTTTTTTGGTTTTTATTTAAAGCTACTTATTCAAAACACTAGTTTCAAGGTAAGCAAAGGGCAAAAATTTGAAACGTATTTTAAAGCAAAATTTAATGATCTATTTTGACCCAACATTTTGCCCATTTAACATTTTTTTGTAGAATTAATTGTTTTCAAGATATTTGCAATTATTTATATAATAACTTTTGCTTAAATCATTTTAATATTAATTTTTCAACATTATTTCCGGCGTATTTTTGTCTTCTGTTTTCGAAAAAATTATCAAAATTTATCAAAATTTATCAAACAACATTCGTGATTATTTTCAAAACTTTTTTAAAAACAAAAGTATTTTCGTAAGTTAAATTTATGCGAACATTTTGTATATTGATCATTTTTTGTAGGACCAAGCATTTTAACACTTTTTTACGTTTAAAAATTTTTTATTTTGACGCAACCTTCAAATTCAAAAAATCATATCATCCTCAAAAGCAACAAACCACTTAATAAAAAATTAGGTTCTCTTTATTTTTCATGCAGAATGTGGAAAAAAATTTGAGCCGAATCGCGGGGGGTCTTCAAAAACTTGGCCGATTTGGCGTGAAATAACTCGAATATAATTATTATCAATCGTCCTAATATACAAAATTAAGCAAAAATGTGGAAAGCATATCATTAAAAAATTTTATTTAATAGCTATTTAATAGCACCCTAGAAAATGTTAGCCCACGAGGCCACAGGGAGTGGAGTAATTTTCTTAAGTGACTTATGTAATTACCACACGAGTACCATATCAGATTATATATCTGATATCAGATATCAGATTATCCAATACCTCTTAATTACAATTCTAAATATGTTTACCAATTTTTAAATTGTTAAATTTAAATTAATAAAAATTTATTAGTTAGTACTACGATATGTACTTAATTTTCAACCATGAGTGAGCTAAAACTTCTTAGCTCGCTATTTTATAGGTTTGACTGTTTATTGGTTTAAAATTTTCATAATTATAGGTCTATTATTGTGAGGTAACGGTTAAATATATTAATATGAATCTAAAGCGTGCACTAGAGTTACTACTTCTCCTGGAAGTCCACGTTTGATAACATGTGGGATTTCCTTTGGAACCATTCTAAAATTGATAAAATTACTATAATATCGTGTATTAAAGTGAAACTATCTTCATACTTAATGCAATCAATAATAGGACATACAGATAAGCAAATTGTGCATCCAGTACAATCTTCTGTAACTTTAGCAATGTGAGTATCGGCATCAAAAGTGATTGCTTGATATCCAGAATCATTGCAAGCCATGTAGCATTTACCACAATTTATGCACATATCCTAAAAAAAATAATAAAGTACAAATATTCATTTGTATTACATTAAAAATATTACATCGTCTATAAGAGCAACCACTTGCTTATTTTTATTTAACATTTTATAAGGACCAATATTGGATAACGCACTTCCAATAATATCGTTTATTTTCGGAATTTGGTGAAAACCGTTGACGGAATCTTCATTGTTTGTATTGCTTTCATTTGAAGAGTCGTCACTAATTAATCTCGCATTCAACTTAAATTTAGCAATTTCTGCATGACGTTCTTTCAGATAGGGTCCAAAATTTGGCAACACCTTAAAATATTATTATGATGCGTTTACAATCGTCGTAGGTATTTTAATACAACAACCGAGTTACCTTGCCGTCACTACCAAGCAAAGTTGAAACTGGTTTTCCTGATTGATGCTTAAGTACAGGCGGACTTTGACCATTCCAATTTGGATGTTTATATTGCATATAGAGTAAAGCTTTAAGTCCGGTACAATAATCAGCTATTAATGTATAATCTTGATTTTGCACAGCGCTTCCAACTTGTACCGCACTTGCTCCTACTTGCAAGAATTGTAATGCTACATCGGCAGAATCTAAACCACCGCAACCTTCAAAACAAATTAGTTATATGCATACGAGTATTAGGCCAGTCAGTAAAGGAATTGTATGTTGCAAACGGTGGTGTAGAAGATTTTATTTTTTAACTTGTATAAATAGGTACAAGCATGTGAAAAACAAAAATGCTAACACGAGCGACCTCAGGAGAACTTTTGGCAGCCAAAGAACTTCAACATTTGTGCGTTTTACTTTTTGGAATTAAAGGAGCAAGTTATGACAAAAAAGCTCATTTTGCTCAATTCTCAATTCTCAAACCTCAATTCTATATGAAATTGAAAGAGACACGCCCTCATTTGGCTAAGAAAAAGGTGTTATTTCACCTTGTATGAACTGCGCTATGAATTGCTGCCTCATCTACCATACTCACCTAACCTGGCACCTTTTTATTTTCCAACATGAAAACATGGCTCGGGGAAAAAATCAGCTTAAACGAGGAGGTTATAGCCAATACAGAAGCCTATTTTGGAGAGTTTGATAATTCTTATTTTTGGAGGGGTTAAAGTCATGGGAAAAACGTTGGAAAAAGTGTATCTACCTAAAAAAATATTAGGTTAAAAAAAAAAAATTGTAAAAAACTTGCGTCTTCATAGCTAACAGGGGTACTTATTAATCCACCCTCGTATACATAAAAATTCAACTAATGCCACTTATAAATAAAATACACAACTATAACAATTGAGGGGCTTAGAAGTAAAAGGGTTTAAGTGGATTTTTCAAAAATGATGTAAATGCAGAATATTATACCTAAAGGGTATCCTAACTTGGAGGTAAAATGATTCAAGTAAATTTTACGTCCCTGGTGCCTTTACTGTAGTCTTTAAAACATATCAAAATATTCACTAATAAAGTTCAGTAAAACGGTTCAAGTGCACTTGAACCATTTTACTCTAAGTTAACAGTTGTTTTATTGTAGAAGTATGTCACTCCTTAAAATGGAAAGAAATTTCGGGGACGGTAATAAAACCGAACTCCGATTTTGACCATTTTTGAAGTGGATTATGAAAGATGATGGTCTAATTAGGGCATAAAAAAAATAAAATTTGCGGATTATTCACACAATTTTGAAAAAAACGGCTTTAAAAATTTATTAACAATGCAATTTACTCATTGGCTCTATTGAACTGTAACCCCGCCCACCAAAATTAAAATGGGCTGTGGCAACATTTAAAATACCAGAATCTCGTTTTTTACAACTAATTATGAATGATAATGGTGTAATTAGCTGATAAAAAAATTAAATTTGTGATCGGACAACAAATTTTCGAAAAAAAATCACTTTTTGTGTGAATTAGTTTCTGAGGTGGTTGCACTGTCAAAACCTATTTTCACAGCGCCCTCGCCCTCCGGGGCTCGGACGCCGCTCGAACGGTTTTGACACGTGCTAAACTCATTAAAAACATCCCTTAAGCGGCTCCAACTCGAAAAGTTTGAAAATTGACGCGACGGATCTCAGAGAGCGACTGGTATCTCCCCACCACTAGTCACTGTCGACCCAGGCACAGCACACGTACCGCCAACAGAATGAACGCCATATTGGAATTTTACTACACAAAATACACTTACATGTATTTCTTATGGGAAAATTGCAATTTTCAAAATTAAATTGTGGCCTTATTACAAGTCCGACAACAATGATCCTCACCTTAAAGAGCTTGTATTTTTATGCTCTTTCGTTTGGTATACCCATTTTTATAGGAAAAAGTGTACTTTTGAGTTCAGGTTTATTACCCGAAATTTCTTGATTCGCTTATTACAAAAGTGAAAGACTATCGTTTAGATACAAAAGTACCCTAAATATTTATGTCGAGTTTTATAGTTGCTTGATGGCAACCTCACAAATTGGGCGTCCATCTTTTAAGTTTTTGATAGTAAAGCCTTTGAATGCCACTTCAATAAAATTTAAGCCGCCAAGTACAACTTGCTTACTTTATTGGATTACATTCCGCCGATTCACCACACCTTTTATGAATGTATAAATCACCATGGAGAAGCACCAACAAAAACAGGAAAGAAAACAAGCCCAGACCATGAGACATTGAGCCAAAAAGAGCCTGATTTAGATCAACCCCAACCAAGATCAGTTGATTCAGACGAAGAAAATGATGAACATAGCAACGTAATATTAGATTCAGATCATGAATAAGAAATTTTGTTATAAAAATTACCTATGTTTTTAGAAATGAAGTTTATTTTCGGGCAGTAATTGCACTTGAATCGTTTTACTACCAAACTTTTTTTAACATGCATAATGATTCAAGTATATTTTGAGAAAAAGTATATTAAAAACAAAATTAAAAGATTTTTCTTTTTGTAATGATTTTCGTCTTTAAATAAAACTAAAATATTAACATCGTTTTCTAAACTTATTCCTGGAATTTAAAATTTCAAATTAACTTTAAAGCCATTTATCTCAGAACTATTAAAAGTGCACTTGAACCCTTTTACTTCTAAGCAGGCGCGGTTCGTTCATAAGAGCTGCATAGTGTAGAATCGGAGCTGCAAAATCATTAAAAATAGGAACATGGATATTTATTCTTAATTAATCAGATTTAAACTATGAAAATAATTATTAAAAAATTGTGCGTTGCATCAGCTAAATATTTTTTAATTAGAATTTACCTAATACCTTATTTTTATGATTCTAAGCCCTTCAATTATAGTATATAGTAAAGTAGTACAGTAAAAGCTCCTTATCCGCGGTTCCGTTATTCGCGGTTTCAGTATTCGCGGAAGAAAAATTGAGACCACTTTCTGTATTCGCGGCCGAAAATTTCATTATTCGCGGATTAATAATTTACGATTTTGAATATTATAATTTATATTCAAAACTCAAAATTAAATAATAATATTTAAACGAAAAAATTTAGACTTCAAGGAGGTTCTTGTTTTGGACAATGCTCCGGGTCACCCTTGTGAGCTTGAAACTATGCATCCGAATATTAAGGTGATATTTTGCCTCCGAACACGACGACTTTACTTCAACCAATGAACCAGGGAATAATTCAAGCTTTGAAGTTCTTTTACATTAGGCGAACCTTTAAAATCATTCTGGATATCATGGAATGTGATTCTGACGTGAGTTTTATGGAATTCTGGAAAAATTTAACATAGCAATGTGCATTGTTAACATAAAGGAATCGTTACAAGAGCTCAAGCATTGCATACACATTGCAATCATATTGGAAAAACTATAGGTTGATCTAACAGTCTGTGAAAGTGAGGATTTAAACAAATTAAAACATTAACTGACACAATTGTACAAATTGCTAATGGAATAGGACATGATGGTTTTGAACAGATAGATTCGAGTGACGTTCAAGAGCTGCTTCAATCACACGATGAAGATTTAAGTGAAGCCGACTTGCAGGAAATGTTAAAACCCTTCAAGCTTCAACATCTTACAATGATACGATGACAATCACCTTAAAAACCAGACCGCAGGTTTCAAATGGCAAATGAACTGTGAGATCACTTCATTAAAATTGACCGTTTTTGGAAAGAAACCTTCCTTTTAAAGGAAAATTGAAGTTGCCACAGCTGAATACCATGCGGAATTAAAAGGCATTTTAAAGACGGCAAAGCAAGAAAAATTATAAATATTTTAAACCAAATAATTCAAACAATAATAATTAATAATAATGATAGGTATGTGATTAAACTGATTTTATTTTTATCTATTTTATTTTATTTTCGTACCTTGGAACCCAACCCTTGCATTTCCATACAAATCACTATTCCATATTCACGGTTTCCTTATTCGCGGCATAATTTTGGAACGTATACCCGCGAATAAGGAGCTTTTATATATTAATTTCAAGTAGTAGTTATTACATTAATAAAGTCCTAAGACTTATCAAAAATTTAAAATACCTATTATGACATTTTATTAAAAAAAGAAGAAAACCGGGTATAAGTTTAACTATGTATGGATTATTCCACGCCAAATTGACCAAATTTTAGAAGCCCCCTCCCCCGCGATACGGCTCAAAAAATTTTTCCGCGTGAAAAATAAGGAAACCTGCATTTTTTGGTTAGTCGCTTTTGGCGACAATATAATCTTTTGATTTTGACGCAATCGTCAAAATCAAAAATTTTCAAAGCTAAAAGAATAAAAATGTGCAAATGGATTGGTCCTGAAAAAGTTATTCTAATATTGGCATCTAATTAATACATTTGCCTATATATTTAACGTGTAAGAATTTATATCTTTTTAATTGTAAAATTCAGGAAAATATTATCAATATTATCAAACAGATTTTTAATTTAAAAGTTTTGGTTTTGATTAAAGTACTTATTCAAAACAATTTCAAGGTAACAAGGGCAAAAATTTAACTATTTTAAAGAAAAATTTAATAATTGACTAACATTTTGCCCATTTAAATTTTTCTGATCATGTTTTCAAATATTTGCAATTATTTATAAAAAATGCTTAAATATTATAATACTTAAATTGATTCCGTATTTTTCTGTTTGAAAATTATCAAAATTATCAACAATTGTGATTTTTCAAAACTTTTTAAAACAAAGTTAAGTTACAAACCTATAGGTTTGACTGCTTATTAAAAATTTTTAAATTTGGTCTACATTTGAGTAACGTTAAAATATTAATATGAATCTATCTTCATACTTAATGCAATCAATAATGGGACACACAGATAAGCAAATTGTGCATCCAGTACAATCTTCTGTAACTTTAGCAATATGAGTATCGGCATCAAAAGTAATTGCTTGATATCCAGAATCATTGCAAGCCATGTAGCATTTACCACAATTTATGCACATATCCTAAAAAATAATAAAGTACAAATATTCATTTGTATTACATTAAAAAAATTACATCGTCTATAAGAGCAACCACTTGCTTATTTTTATTTAACATATTATAAGGACCAATATTGGATAACGCACTTCCAATAATATCGTTTATTTTCGGAATTTGGTGAAAACCGTTGACGGAATCTTCATTGTTTGTATTGCTTTCATTTGAAGAGTCGTCACTAATTAATCTCGCATTCAACTTAAATTTAGCAATTTCTGCATGACGTTCTTTCAGATAGGGTCCAAAATTTGGCAACACCTTAAAATATGATTATGATGCGTTTACAATCGTCGTAGGTATTTTAATACAACAACCGAGTTACCTTGCCGTCACTACCAAGCAAAGTTGAAACTGGTTTTCCTGATTGATGCTTAAGTACAGGCGGACTTTGACCATTCCAATTTGGATGTTTATATTGCATATAGAGTAAAGCTTTAAGTCCGGTACAATAATCAGCTATTAATGTATAATCTTGATTTTGCACAGCGCTTCCAACTTGTACCGCACTTGCTCCTACTTGCAAGAATTGTAATGCTACATCAGCAGAATCTAAACCACCGCAACCTTCAAAACAAATTAGTTATATGCATACGAGTATTAGGCCAGTCAGTAAAGGAATTGTATGTTGCAAACGGTGGTGTAGAAGATTTTATTTTTTTAACTTGTATAAATAGGTACAAGCATGTGAAAAACAAAAATGCTAACACGAGCGACCTCGGGAGAACTTTTGGCAGCCAAAGAACTTCAACATTTTAGGACTTTTTAGTTTTTAGCATATAACTCCTAAACCGTGGATCCTAGCAAAACATTTGTGGTATAACAAATTAAAGAGAATTAAATTCTGCGTCGAATGAGTACTACAACTTAATAATTTGGTCAAGTGGTATGGTCGAAAACTACGGTCAAAAAACGACAATTTTTCTAATTTTGTCAAAACTGCGATATATGTAAATACAATAATAATAATAATACAGTATATGTGAGTGCGCGTCCGGCATCGATCGCGCTGCACTAAATTCGCTATAACTTTTAAACTAATTAATGAAATTGAACATTCAAAAGCTCAAATGAAAGAAGAAACGTATAGCTATTGGACTATTATATTTTCAAATATAAAAATGAATATATGAAAGAGAAGTATATGTATATAGTTGGAACATACGAAGATATCCGATAAAATCGCTAAGAGCTATTATTATATATTCTAAAATTTTTTTTTACATTAAATTCACTCATTTTTAAGTTTTATTAATAATATATGCTAGGTAAGTAGGTTAAATAAATTTTTTATAAAAGTTATTAACGTTTAAACGTACTTCTAATTTAACGAATTTTGGAGCAAAAAAAAATTTATTTTTTATTTTGTAAAATAAAAAGAGTTGATTTACTTTTAACCTAAATCCTTAAAGTATCTTAAAGTACACATTTCAAGCTTTAAAAATAGCACCGGTAGTAATCCAATAACACGATTTAAGCAAGAGTAATATGTGGTTAAAGTTAGGTATACATTTCAGATTTTATTACTTACCCAAAATTTTGAAATTTTGAAGTATACATCTTCAATACTAAATTTTTTAGATTTTTTAACTTATCGGATATTTTTATACATTACTTTTAGAGTAATATATGAAAATTTCAGACCTTTATTTTAAGAATTGTAGAAATGGTAGAGCTCTTAGCGATTTTATCGGATATCTCCGTATGTTCCAACTATATACATTTACTACTCTTATATAAATTTATTTTATATTAGAAAATATAATAGTCCAATAGCTACATGTTTCTTCTTTCATTTGAGCTTTTGAATGCTCAATTTCATTAATTAGTTTAAAAGTTACAACGAATTTAGTGCAGCGCCATCGATGCCGGACGCGCACTCACATATACGTATATCGCAGTTTTGACAAAATTAGAAAAATCGTCGTCTTTTGACCGTAATTTTCGACCATACCACTTGACCAAATTATTAAGTTGTGGTATTATTCGACGCAGAATTTAACGCTCTTAATTTGTTAAACCACAAATGTTTTGATAGGATCCACGGTTTAGGAGTTATATGCAAAAACTAAAAAGTCCTAAAATGTTGAAGTTCTTTGGCTGCCAAAAGTTCTCCTGAGGTCGCCCGTGTTAACATTTTTGTTTTTCACATGCTTGTACCTATTTATACAAGTTAAAAATAAAATCTACTACACCACCGTTTGCAACATACCACCTTATTTCGATTCTCTACTGACTGGCCTATACATATATGAACTGCACATTTTACTACAGTAAATTTACCTAATATGGGAAAGTTTGGAATTTCTTTTGCAATTGATGACACGGCTCTAAGAGCTATAGGACGAACAGCGTTACCACTTACGCCTCCATATGTAGTGCGTTTCTCCACAGCAGGCCACGCACAACCATTTGCTTTTAAAGTCATAAGCCCTGATACTGTATTGATAGCAGTTACACCAGTGGCACCTCCTATTACCAAAAAAATAAATTAAATGCTCTATTTAAAAAATTTAGCCTTACCTTCATAAGCTGCTTTGGCAATAGTAACAATGTCGCTAATGTTTGGTGTGAGTTTTATAAAAAAAGGAATTTTTACAGAAGAAGCTATCCATTCTGAAATGTTTTCACGTGCTCCGGGGTCTTAAATATTACTGATCACTTTAAAAATGTATTACAATAATTGTAAACTTACCCGTCCACATGCTAAACCCATACCAGACTCGCCCATTCCATGAGGGCATGATACATTTAGTTCCAACGCATCCGCTCCTGATTTTTCAGCCATTTGTGACAGTTTTACCCAATCTTCTTTATTATATGAACACATTATACTTGCTATAATTACCTACAAAAAATCAAACTTAATACTATTTAAAGAGAACCTGATAAACGAACTTATACTTTTGTGGGAAAATCTTTCTTTAGTTCCGCAATACTTAAACACCAATATTCCGCACGTTTTTCAGAAATTAATTCGATATTTAAAAATGAGTTTTGTTGTGGTCCATAGTTCTGACCGGCAACAATTCTTGGAGAAACGTTGATAACCAAATCCTAATAAAATCAATCATAGTTGTAACGAAGAAATAGTAACTAGTACTTATTTGTAAAATTCACCTTATCTAATGAAAATGTTTTGGTAACTACAAAACCCCAACCTTGCTCAAAAGCTCTTCGAATCATAGCCGTACTTGCAGTAGGAGGCGCTGCTGCAAGACCAAACGGATTTTCAAGTTTAATTCTACAAATCTCAACAGATATATCAACATTATCAATTTCGGTATAAAATAGTGGTAATTTTGGTTGTGAATCTTTTGGTAGTCCCTAAAACATTTAATTTTACAAAACACTGTTAATGTTAACTTACAGTATAAATATGCTCCCTGAACTTGGGTCACTCAAATATTTTTGATAAACGATTCTTTAACAGGCTGAATATAGAAATGAGAAATATTATATCTTGATAATAATAAGATCGCAAATTTCAATAAACATCTTAGTTATCACATACGTGCGATTATTTTCAGTGCGAGAATTTATATTATTGTCATTTGAGTGGTAATTATTCCTCCTCAATTCTGATTGTGTTAAAATTATTTATTAACGCTTCCAAAGAGTTTAATCATCAAGTTTTTTATGGAATATTACGGAAAGAGGTATGAAAAGCAAGCCATATTGTCAACAAAGAGGAAATATTGTAAGTCTCAAGACAAAACCAATGATCTAGTTGATCGTAAAATCATTGTTACTGCTTTGAGCAATCTACACGTTACAACCAATTTCATCAACCAAAAGCAAGATGACATCGAATATCGCAGGCTACAATTTGTCGTAGGTTAAAGAAAGCGAAATTCATTTGAGAACTAAAAAGTGAAAAAGAAGATTGTAAAATATAATATTATGTACAGTTTATCTACTAAAAGCGCCCAAACTCACTTTGTTATTTTCTAAATTTTTAGGTTATATTCAGTGATAAATATTGGCTTTAGGGTATAACGGAGCGAGGTTTTCAGATTTGTTAGAAGAAAAGCAAATAAACGATATTATAAAGACTGCATTCCATCAAAAACCGTGAAAGTAGGCATGATCCAAAACACTTTGTCGATGGTACAATGCGTCAGGATCTGTATACAGTTGTACTATAAAATGTTTTAATATCTCATTTGGATTTTTTGCCCTATTCCGCATTGTCTAATGCATATACATATCAAATAATGAACTGAGAGAATTATGTTTTTTCTTAGTGACCTAAGTTCAATGAGCACGCACTGTAATACATTGTTTACCTCTAATGAGCAATGAATATACCAAGCTGCAGTTTTACCGTCGTTTACAGATTCCACCGTTGTTTCAGCAAAGCCTGCTAAATCTCCTCCACACCATACTTTTGAATGAGAACTTTGCATTGTAATTAAATCAAGAACGGGTAAATTATTGTCTTGCAATTTTAAAGGTTTAAGTGCTTCAATTACTACAATAATTATTGAGAATTAAAATAAGTCCCATATTTAATACTCTATTTACCATTTTTATCATTTAAAGTAGTACCAAAGGCAGATATAACATAATTTGCTTTTATAGTACACATTTGATCTTTGTCTTCAATCCAATTCCCGTTTTCAGTTTCTTCGGTACGTTTAAAAGTTACAGATATAATTTTACCATTTTTTACATTAATCGCATGTGGAGTGAGAAATCCTACCAACTCGCAGTTTTCTTCAATGGCTAATGATACCTAATAAAATAATGTTTATGTTTATTAAACATTATGAATTTTTACAACATACTTTTTCGGGTACTGCGCGGATATTTGAAAAACCTCTTCGAAACACATTGAAGACTTTAGTAGCACCGCATCTCAGAGCAGAAGTAGCACAATCAAAAGCTGTATCTCCCGACCCTAACACAATTACAATGCCGTTTAATTTAGGAAATTGGGAAAGTGCACTTGATTTACATAAACACATTTCAGGTTTACTAGATTTTGAAACGTTTGGTAAAAACGATTTTGAAGTATAAAAACCCATTTCGGAGGTTAAGCCAGCAAATATCGGATTAGGTTTCGGCTGAGGTAAACCTATTCCAATAAATATCGCTTCAGCTCCATTTTCCAATTCCGATTCGATAGTTAAATCTTGTGTAGATAAAATCCGATTTGGTATGATTTTTACACCCAAGTCTTGCACTAATCCAATTTCAAAATTTACTACCGACATTGGTAAACGATATTGCGGAATTTCTGACGCACTAAAATAAAAGAATCCTATTAATAAAAATCAGATTATTAGGTAAGTGCCTGCTTACCTTAAACCTCCAAGATAATTTTCCTTCTCGTATATTGTAATATTATCGTAACCAAGTCTTCCCAAATATGTTGCGCATGACAATGATGCTGGTCCAGCGCCTATCAATACAATTTTACTATTACATTGCTTAGGTGTAGGTGTTTTCGGATCCCTTATTTGTTTTACGTTCATTTTACTGAAAACCTGCATAATTTTATAATATATTAAGGTCATTATTATTTGTCAGATATGATTTACTTCTGTAGCAAATTGCTGCAACCCTCCAATATTAATAGCCCCTTCTTCAGCAGCATATAAATTACATGCCCCAGCGCAAAGATCGCTGGTAGCACAAACCATTCCACAAGTAATTCCCAAAGGATTATCAGAAAAAATGGCCTTGGCAGCTCCATAATAATTCTGCAAATAGTAACAAAGTACGGAATTAAATAAATACAGTAATTATTATCGAGTTATTTATGTAAAGGGTCTACCAATCAGGGTTTGTTTTAAATTTGGTTGAAATAGGTCAAGTAGGCAGTTCTGTTATTCAGTTTTTTATCATATGTATAATAAAAGGTCAACATTTAATATAATGCCTTTGATTTCGCTCGAAAATCGTGTTAAGATAATTCAAATCCATTATGAAAATGGTCGATCCGTGAAGACTACATTTCGCAAAATTCGCGATATTTTTATTTGTAACGATCGTCCATCTGAGACTACAATTGCGAATTTAGTGCGAAAATTTGAGTCCACCGGTTCAGTAGTAAACGTAAGCACAAAAATATGTGCTCGTCCATGTCGTTCAATCGAAAATATTGCTGCAGTACGTGAAAGTGTCACAGAGGACCCAAATTTATCGGTTTCACGACGTTCTCAACAATTAGGCCTGTCCACAATGACCACATGGCGAATTTTACGGAAGGATTTAGCTCTAAAGCCTTATAAGATACAACTGGTACAAGAATTAAAGCCAGCAGATCATTCTCAACGTCTTAGATTTGCTGATTGGATCATTGAACGTGGTGCTTGTTTTCAGAAAAATCATCTTTTCGGACGAAGCACATTTTCACTTAAACGGGTATGTTAACAAGCAAAATTGTCGAATTTGGGCTTCTGAAAATCCAAAAGCAGTTGTTGAACAACCACTACATCCATCTCGTGTCACTGTATGGTGTGGTTTATGGGTAGGGGCATCATTGGTCCCTATTTTTCGAAAATGAGGCTGGTGCTTTCGTTACTGTCAATGGAGTTCGCTATAGGGATATGGTAACCAATTTTTATGGCCTATTTTGGATGATATGGGTGTGGAAGACTTGTGGTTTCAACAGGATGGAGCTACGTGCCATACAGCGCGAGAAACAATCCAACTATTGAAAACTAAATTTAACGGGCGTTTAATTTCGCGAAAAGGTGACGTCAACTGGCCAGCAAGATCCTGTGATTTAACGCCATTGGACTTCTTTTGTGGGGCTATGTGAAAGATAATGTTTACGCGAATAATCCACAAACAATTTCAGAACTAAAACAAATATCGAAGCCGTCATCCGAGAAATAAGTTCGCAATTATGCAAAATGTATTCGAAAATTTTGTTAAAAGAATCGACGTCTGCAAACGTAGTCGTGGAGGACATTTACCGGATATTGTTTTCCATTCATAAATGTTCAAGCCCCTACAACATATTTCAGTAGAGAATTAGAAAATTTTCATACAAAATATGTGTTTCTTTTAAAATTTAAAAACAAACCCCTGATTGGTAGACCCTTTACTTTATTTGCAATACTAGTGATGAACGATTTAATGTCAAGTTGAGTGGGGCATGATTTTTGACAAGGCGCATCCGCGCACTTTAAGCACCTCGCAGCTTCCCATAGTGCTCCACGTTCACTTAATGTGGTAGGTTTAATGTCATCGAAATTGTTTGTCAAAGTGGAACAACTCTGAAATGATGTTTATTAATAATTATATTACATGAAAATTGTGGAATGATATTTACATTGCATTGTTTCTCTTGATTCCGTTTCCAATGCTGCTTATTTTTCTTTGTTATGGTCGAAGCTTGTAGAGTTGAATATGGTTGAATTTTGGGATTAAGAGCCAATAAGTTCTAAAATAATTAAGAATATATTTGTTCTACGAGTACTATGTAGATACCTGCTGTTTACTTTCGATTATTTGAGCCATTAGAGAAAAGAAGACCCCGAATAATCACAGTAAGAAAAATATACAAATAACATTTAACTAAACTACTAGAAATTATTGTATCATTTAATTTAAAATAAAATAGCAAAGAATACTTAACTACATAATATTAATTATTAATAACACTCTAAACAATGCTCCAACATGGTGTTACGACTATATCAAGAATTCTCACTGCCTATAGTTACTATAAAATGTAAATATTTTGTTCTATAATTAAAAAGTCCATAAAATTAAATAATATTGGGTTTTGGACGTCTACTTTGCAATGGTTTCTGCACTTAAAAGGGTTTTTACAATCGAGTTCGTTGAAATATTGAAAAAAAAATTGGATTAGGGGACGCCATTAATTACGTGAGGTGTTTTTCTTTGAATTTGAATCCCCTGCTCCCCCTTGGTGAGATTTACTGAGATGTGGTGGGACCCCTCCTCCTCACGTGAGATTTACGCTGCAATTTTCACCACATCGGAAACCAGTAATTTTTTTACAGTGAGTCTGTTATAATAAAGTACGTAAATCGGAAAGTAAAAAAAGTTTTGAGTTAGCGTTTTTCCCATGGTCTATGAGTCCATAGAAGTCGTATAAGACAATTACTTTCCTATTTACGTAGTAAAGGAAAGTATTGTAATCGGGTATAATATTCAGTAGAATAGTTACAATAAAATAATTTCCGAAAAACACGTTTTTTTTAATTATGTCGTACCCCATGGGGTTTTAAAGCTAAAATTTTCAGAAAAACATTTTGTTTTAGTTAGAAATCGATCCACCATATGGATTTTTAAAAATCGCTGGGGGCAGATTTTACATGCTTATCCGGCTATACCCTTTTTACATGTTATACCACCGCACTAAAAACATTTCTGTGAATTTTTTCAAATTTTTTAGGGTACCAAAAGAAAATTATAAATTTTTTTAAAAAATAATGTTTTTTTTAAACGCTCGTAACTATTTAAAAAAATTACTAATCTTGTATTTTTCTTTATCACTCGGGGTCTGAGGAGATCAATTCCACGTTTGTCGAGGACAAGATCGAAACCACGGTCATCCAGTAGAATATATAAATACTGTTATTTAATAATATTAAATTAAAAATATTCGTAAAAATAAATAATAAATTAACTGTTAAATTATTTACTTTTGTTATTACAGTTTATAAAATGTAAATAAGTAACAGCTATTTTGACCTTTGACGATTCAAGCAGTGATATTGGCTTATATCGTATAAACTGGCAAAAATTAAGAGCTAATAATTTTATAGGTTTTTCACAATCCTGATTATTTTTTTTTGTGTTGGTGCGTTGTAGAAATTCATATCTGTAAAAACAATGATTATTTTTTAACGTTGAACTCGATATCCAGTCTTTTCAGATAAATTTTATATAATACATAATGTATATATTTAGCAAATTTTGACAAAGTATTTTAAAATGTCAATTTTAGTTCCCTGATGTGAAATGTACTATTATTTACTTACTTCATCGAATTAGTAATAGTATATTCTACACCAAGGAACTAAAATGAGTATTTTAATTTCCAATGTAAAATTTATCTGAAAGATTGGGTTACAATTAATCGAGTTCAACGTTAAGAAAATAATCATTGTTTTCAAAATAGTGATTCGTACAACGTTTTTCCTAATAGCGCCCAAAAAATCTAAATTTTAATAGTTTTATTATTATAGTATCTTTATATTAATTCAAATTTTTAAAATTATAAGGTTAAATGAACAATAAAACGAAACATTATTTATTATTTACGATTATTATTAAATGTGCCCGTCTGATGACAGCAGTAACCATTGCTGAAAGCTTACAAATAATGTTTCGTTTTAAAATTGTTTAAAAAAAAATTTGAATTAATATTAATTTCAAAGGTTAATAATATAAATAATTTCAATTATATCTTTATATGACCTTGGTGTTACCATGGCTTTGTTACCATGGTGTTAGTCCCTACTTACTAAATAAGTAGGGACTTATTTTACTATCCATGGCAACTAGTAAACAAGACAAAAGTTGTTCAATAAATTCTTCAATAAATAAAACGCAAGCGCTGCGTTATGCAAATGTCCTAATACCTACAGAATATACCTGAACTATAAACTTACTACATTTTTAAACTTACCTCTATATCTGGTAAATCTACACTCAACTTGGCCATAATTTAACCCAACGACAATGTAGGTAACACGACAATGTAGTATTTAATACAGTAAAATATTTAAACTTAACGTAATACCTTAAAACTTTCAAAATTGTACAAGAGATCAAAAGACCATTAGATAATGAAACTCAACTATCATTAACTCTCGCTGCATAACTAAAGACAAACAAACGTATTGATTAAAAAATTAAAAATGTTTTGTGTTTAAATAATTGTCATATTTAGATAAAAAAAAATGTCAACAGTTAAAGAGATATAAAAATTGTTGAAAAAATAATTTTGAAGTATCTACAATGTTACCACGTTTGTTGCTATGCTACATTAATTGATATAATTTGTTATTATTATTCAAGTATATGTAAAACAATGAAGTCATGCAACGAGTAGTCTCCCATTTATTGAAGAAAGCAGCTTCCAATCTCAATACAATTAAATACAGTTCACATTATCGTCAACATATGATATGATAATTTCAATTATTTAAATCAATAAAACTGCTAGCCTTCACTCATTTACTACCTTAATTCAAGGTCCAAACCGCCGGCTCTAGAAAGCTTGAACCTTGCCTTGGTCATAAAATAAACAGAAATAAAGGCTGGAGTTAATATTCCCAAACTTAAAAGTTTCCTATAGAAATAGCTTCACCAAGCAAAAGAGGACATTTAAATAAGAATTTTAAAGTGAGGTAGAATTTGATAAGTCCTATATTGAGCCCGCAATTCAATTTTGTTGTTCACAAAATAAATATTGCGTCATAATATTGCGCATTTTGATGTCAGTCCGTGCATCCTGCCTAGGTCTTAACACTTTACCGCTTGACAAACTACCAGTTGACTTCTGAAACCAGCAGCTCAAGTGCAAATACCATTAGATAATGAAAACTCAACCACTACATAATTAAAAATAAAATATTGATATTAAAATCTTGAGTGTTGAAATAATCGCACCAGACAAGTGGTTTCTCACTGGCAAAAAATTTTGAATTATCAAATAATATTTATACTAAAAAGGAAACTGAACAAATCTGTTCACAATACAAGAAAGCATTACATTGTATGTGAAATACAAAATTTTCTGGATACATGGAATTAGACAATTCTTCCCCCTCTCTCAAAACAAATTGTCTGCGACGTTTCTTTCGACAACTAGCTTTCAATAGTTTTATCAGGATTTGAATCCTCCCTTAAACGAGGTGCTAGTTACACCAGACTGCAAAACAATCTACAGCCTGCATAGATAGTATCGCTTTATAGAATAATTTAAAAAAGGTTAGTTAAACATATACAAAAAAGATCAAAACTAATTTTCTAATATTTATTAATATTTATAAAAAAAAATTGTATTATAAAAATTTTATTTTCTTATAAAATTAAAAGCAAAAGAAATTTAACTGTAATAATCAGCAAGGTAATATATTTGGAAAAGAAATAATATTTATTTTCAATTCTCAATAAATTATTGCAAATACAACACAGCTTGAAAAGCAACAAAATTACCAATTTAGAAAAATAATTATGTCATCATTGATTTGTATTACAAATGCATTAAACAATTAACAATAAAATGGTACAAATGGTGTGAAATATTTTATTCTATAAATCTTATATTTCATTATATTTAGTATTTACAAAATTCACACTTATCTTGCTTATTACGACATTTTTAATCACACTTATCCAATGAAATTATGATAAATTTTCTTTACTTATTTATTTAGTAACATTTAGAATAAAAAAACTGCTAGAAATGTTAGATCACACTATACTGCTCTGAAGGAATGAATAATTGTTGTAGTGCACAAAAATTTCATTCCATCTTGACAACCATTTTATTGACATCAAATAGAGGAAAAAAATACATACGCGTTACAGTATAGCAATAACATAAATTTTTACGTTACAAAAGATATTTGGACCATCACTCATTCATTGTTTGCCCAATCGAATAAAATTTTAAACAGCTAATAAACAATTATAACAGTTCTTATTTAAAGCTAAAATTGTACAGTACATAAATTTAACAAATTTTTGTTCAAAGCACTAGAAAATAGTTATAAGTATATAAAAGAAAACAAAAACCTGTTAAATCGTTATTGCAAAATTATTCAAGTGAAAACAAATTCGAACATATTATTTACACACTAAGAAAATGTACTGCGCGATAGATAATACATAATAGCAATTTAACTATGTACTATAATTATGATTTTTAACATAATACACTTAAAAAAGGTAATTTAATAATCAACAATTGAATTTTTACATTAAAAAGAATTTATTTCACAAAATTTTATATGTGCATCAATTTACGAATAAACTGTCTTGTAACAAGAAAATAAATTAAGTCAAGTAAGAATAACGATTTAATATTGTAATGTTAAACTTTCACCTTATCATAAGATGTAAAACCGAACCAACTGTTATATTAATATATTTTCAAAAGTTAAAATTAAAAAATTCAAACTTGAAAGTCAAAACAATATGTATGACGAAAACCTTTATTCTGACCCAACCATTACATTTTTACAATTTTTTTAAAGTCATCTGTTATGGTACAATTTGTAATGAAGCAAGAAAAATCATGTAAACAAAATCTATGTAGTACAAAAAAAAGTACTAATAATAGATTTTATTGGTAAGTTCAATTTATTAAAAACAGTTTTTCATATTCGATTCAAAATTAGAATCACATTTATTTATTCACATTTCAATAATTTTCTCTTATGCAAATGTAAATTTTAAATTTGAGCTAAATATTTAATTTCATTATCAAGAAAAATTTAATACAAAAATTTTAAAAATCAAATATTCAGCACAAATATAGAACTTAAATGTTGGATAGAAAAAATGAAAATGTGCACTACTTTTAGAGAATAATACACTTACGTTTAGGTTTAACTTGCATTACAGGACACAAGACAGCTCTAATTGCTTCATCAAATACTGTTTTCAAGCCTTTTTGCGTTAATGCCGAACATTCCAAATACTTAACTGCGCTTATTTCTTTGGCCATTGCTAAACCCTAAAAAATTATTATTTCCAGTCAAATTTGAAATTGAAAATAAAATAAAACCTACTTGTGGATAAGTTATAGGTGCTAATTTTTTATCTTTTAATTTTTCAATAGTTGCTCTATCGTCACGTAAATCTAACTTCGTACCTACTAAAATTATAGGTGTACTAGGACAATGATGTCTTACTTCAGGATACCACTGCAAAAAATAACCTTGATTATGTAAATATATATTTTCACATTTTATGCAAACATTATCAACATTTTAAAAACATCAGTATTATTGTAACATCAAAGTATTTCCTCAGTTGGGAAAAGAAGACCAAATAATTATAATATCATCATTCACAAATTTAAATTTTAATCAATGATTCAAAAGTATAAATACCCCAAAAAGTTTTCTAAAAATTTAATAAGTGCTATATGTTTTCATTACAATTTATTATTATTTTTATTGCAAATATAAAAAATCTAATGTAGCATCACATGATTTCCCCCTATTTATTACTAGGTTTAACATAATATTATAACTTCAAACTTCCTCATTTGTTATCGTCCATAATTATATAATTTCAAATGATATTGAATATTGAACTAAGTAAATCAAACTACTTTACTTCTCATCGACGTTTCGAGTGTTTACTTCACTCTTCCTCAGGACTTTTGATTTTAAAACGTCGACGAGAAGTAAAGTAGTGTGATTTACCTAATCAATTACAGATAAAAATTTGAATTTATTGATGTTTTCGCTTAAGGCAGGCATTCTTTTAAATGCACTGATTTTACCACAGATGTATAATTAAAGAGGTGTGCTGAAAACCCTTATCGAGTAGGACGCGAATTTTGACATATTGCAAGACTAGAGATAGTATAGAGAGAAGTATAACAACTTATTGCAGGTGATGCAAATATCGCAGTGGCGTGCAGTGCACATTTTTGCATCTTAAAGAAAGTGTTTCTTTAATATTATTATTATTAATCCAAGAATAATAATTATTATACAATTAAATCCATATTATATTACATCTGTTCACATGTCGCATTTTAAAGGCGCAATAATGATATGCAAAAATGTGCACTGCATCCCGCAACTACACCACTGCGATATTTGCATTACGTGCAATAAGTTGTTTTCTCTCTCTGTCGGGATTTTTCTTACGTACATGCCAAAACTTTCGGAACAGGAAGTCATAGTTGAGAAAGTAATTGTAAGTGGAAAGAAAAAAGCACTCCAAATATCTCATTTACAGCAGAAAAGACACAGAAGGAACCAAGTAAAATGAGATAAATAAAACTGCAACAGAGCATTCTACACAAACAAAACACTTCTAAGACAAGACTGACGCGAGAAACAAAAATAAAAATTTATAAAACCATAATAAGACTAATGATCACATATGCAGTAGAAAAGATCTGCTTAGATAAAGAGAAGCCAAAACACTGATGCTATTTGAAAAAAAGGTATTTTGAATAGTCCTGGGTACAAAAGGAGACAAGAATGATGAACAGAGACAACTGATGATTCACGAAGTAAAAAGTAAGATGAAGGGTGAAGACATAGTAGAATACATAAATGCACAACGAATTTGGTGACTGGGACACTTAATGAGTAGTGACGAGAGTCAAATAAAAATTTACTAATATGCTTGCACTCCAGTAATATTACTGGAAATAATCGTTGTTGGAACAGATCTATTATCGGACAACTGACAGAAATCCATCAAATACAGTAAATCAAATACATGTGCTTGGACTACAAATCCAAGACATCGTTGAGTCAATACAAAAATAAACCATGAAGAATATAATAAACATCAAAGTTGTACAATTTTGTTCAATAAATTCTGTAAAGCAATAGAAGCTTAATAGGAAAAAATTTAAAATCAATTCTTTGTAAGCAATTAGTTATTATATTGCCCTCTTTGCATGTTTTCAATTTTAACATGTTTGCTGGGCTTGTCAATTTTTAATTCTTATTTAATATTTTTTCTTGCAGTATTACCAAAAAGCTTTTTTGAAAATTGTAACTGCATAACTTTATAGTTACCACCACCCACATTTTAAATTACACAATTCAAAGTAACGTTGAGATTTATTCCTCAATTAAAACCTACAGTTAAATGCATTAAAATTTTGTTTCTAATTAATTTTAATTATCATTTTTATTTACGGTATGCACAGGATGTGGCGTAATAAAAAAAATTGTATTTGCAGAAAATTTCAAAGTTTACGATTCACATCTTGCTAGCAATATGAAAGATGTTGATTGTCTGTTTCGTTTATTGCTATTGAAAAAGCATAACATAAAAACATCAAACAAATTTCAAGTTGTAATAAATATTAGGTATTTATTGGATAAAATTTAAAAACTTAAATAAAATTTGGAACTTATTTTAATTTATTATTATTAATAAGTGCATAATTTTCCCAGTATTGCAATTATTATCCTGAATTGTTTCAGAAGCAGAATCTTTGACGATACCTACATGATAATTTCCTGCTTTGAATCATAATATACGTTGTGAATCATTATGAATTAAAATTAATTAATCAGCAAAAAATAACAGAGTTAATTTATATGAAAATAGTGACTTACTTTAGCTCGAACATTTTCGAATGAAGCTGGATTAACCAGTGAGAAACATATTAAAAATACATCTGTTTGAGGATACGACAGTGGGCGTAATCTGTCGTAATCTTCTTGTCCGGCAGTATCCCATAAGCCTAAATTAATGGGTTTTCCATCTACCATAACATTTGCCGAATAGTTGTCAAAAACTGTAGGTATGTACTCTCCGGAAACGCATTTGTGGTATAACTAATTAAGAGACATGTTTTACCAACGGCACTGAAATAAAAGAGAAAATGTTAACTTATAAAAAAAACTAAGATATTCACAATTCTGTAACAAATTGCTTCAAATTTTCAAAAATGTTTCGAGTAGTTTGTTTTAAAGAAATTTATATAAAATTTTATTTGAGCACATTAAAATTATTAAATTGTATAATAAGTATTTTAGCAGGTCAAGTTGACGACATTTTTGCAAAATTGCTACCAAATTGTGCGATTTTCTCAAATAAATAAAAAGGAACCGTCTCTTTCTAACTTTCGTTTATAATCCAGGACGTAAGCGCATTTTCAGTCCTCAGAACAATAAATTAACTTGGCGCTGATTCAATCCGCTTTATATAATTTTGATAATAATTTATAGAATATGAAATAACTCACCCATCGCCCACGACTACACATTTAATGGCCTGCATTTTAAATGTCGAATTGAAATAATTAAAAAAAGCACCAAACAAGATAACACTTTGGGTGTGTAACAGAATAGTCCAATTGCACTATACAAGGCCACGACAACGTTAAATTAAACTACAATTAGTTTTTGTTTGAATATTACAATACATTTCAATGCAAGAAGATCCAACGCAGGTCATCTAACGAAGTAAATAGATTATACGAAGTTTCCTTTCCGATCGGAAAAAAAATAAACCCACACGTAGATTATCAAAAATAAATCTGTCAGCAATGTCACTTTTGGTATCTATTGTACCGATCAAGTTCTACCACCCGTCACAGTACATGAGTTAACCTCAACAATCTAAATGTCACGAAAGATTTAAAAATTACAAGAAAAAGTTGTTTTACAAAAAAATATATAATCAAATATGCAAAAGCACTTTTATATTCAATTTAATTTTCTGATAACACAACCTTCAAATATTTAAAGTATAGTAAAAACCTTCAAACTTGAATATTACGTAATCACAATCCTTTGTCATTTTCGTATTTATATTACCCGCGCATTTCAAATATATTTAAATTCATAAAAACAAAAATTAAAAAAAAATTTTTTTGTTAAAAGCAACAAAAATGCACACGAAACTAAAATAGTATTTTGTACCATATGACCAATGACAGTGTTTAAGAGTGATGTATATTATTTTTAATAAGGTATATTATTCCTGCTATATTAAACTCAAACTCGTTATTCACTCATTCAAGGGGGGGGGGGACTTGAATTAAATTTGAACTTATATAAGTATCAACAAAAGTTCTACAATATTTTTCGGATTGTACGCAATCACAGACGAGACACATAATCAATATTTTAAGTAACCACATGATGATTACATGAACTTACACAAGTGACAACAAAAAATTATCAACGTTCGTTACAATATGAATTAACACCCACAGCACATCATCGAACATTAACTTAATGTTAGAAGTAAAAATATATAGATAAATCAGAAAGATCTATAGTCCATTTGATCCAAGAATACAGTATTAAATTAGGCAAGAGTCGACTAACCCTGACTCGAAAATTCACTTCTTCCTATAAAAATTGCTTCACACCAAACGAAAGAACAGAAAAATGCAAGCTCTTTTAGTAAAACTTGTAATAAGGCCACAGTTTAATTTTGAAAATTACGATTTTCGCTTTAAAATTTAGTTTTAGGTATTTTAACTGTCACCACAACCTATTTTACTTTCGATGGTTACAGTTCCAAAGGTCTAATAAGAAAATTGCATTCTAAATTAATTTTTAAAGCCGTTTTTTAACCAAATTTGTGGATCATCCGCAAATTTTATTTTTTTATGTGTATATGGCATTGTTATCTTTCATAATTTACAAAAAAATGGTGAAAATCGGAATCAGGGTTAACCGACTTTCGCCTTAAATTGTACTAATAATATGACCTTGCGACGTGATTGGTTAAAATGTGTGCAAGTTCACACTGTTAAAATTTCGTTTACTATTGTTATTTCACAAACCAATAATCAGTGCTATTCACGTCGGATTTGTCTAAAAGCAATATTGCTAATTTGACATATAAATGACAGCTGACAGCCTTAGCAAGCCCATAGACTTACTAGGATTAGCAAGTTTTCTTATTCTGTAAAAAAAATGAAAAAGTTGTTCATAAACAATTCCCTATATAAAAACCGCTTTAAAAAACACCGCCTAAAAAAAGGTTTGGCGTAATATGGCTTTTGCGTTTTGACAGTTTGCTCTACAGCTGTGCTCTACAGTTCCGCCACTGTTCAAACATGGTCGATGGTTTGGTAAACATAAGCAAATACTGAACATAAACATATTTTTACTTGAATCATTAAAATTAATTTGAATTAAAATGACAACAGCAATGCAGCAACAAGTGTTTGCATTAGACGCTAGATTTAATGCACATCGAGCACCCAACAACCCCAACTTTAGTAAGAAATTCGAAATCATAATAAAATGAAAATAAAAAAGTTTAATTATATAGGAACATTGTACATTCGTCGACGTAACCAATTATTGCGAGAAACTGAAAGAAATCCTGAGTTATGGAAGCAATACCTGCGTACCCGTTTGCAACTGCTTCAACAACGATATGGAAATTCTTTAGATGTTAGCAATCCTATCTTGCAGCGATCAATGAGCAAAGTAAACACATTTTAATTAATTATCATGTATTGCAAATCTATCATACTTTTATTAGGCAAGCATACACAGTGATGTGATCAATTCGATTACTCGAATGTCTGGTAATTATGTAGTACCTACGCAACAAGCGGAAGCTTCACGTGCAATGGTAGGAGATAATTCGATTGCAGAGAACTATGCATTTATAGGTGTTCACCATATTTTTGATCAGGTTTGTAGACATGATACGATAATTATTATTTACATTTGTGGTATTTCATTTTAAGCATAAAAAAGCTGTAACGATGGTTAAATTTGCTAATAATGATCGTTCTCGATTGTGCTGTTCATCGTTGGATAGCAATTTATCCATTTGTTCTGTAGACAGTACTCCTGCTGTGCTTACTTTATTAGTTGGACACACTAAAGCTGTTATGGGTATTCAAACATTCGTACTGTGAATTTGTGCTAATGTTCAATTTGATTTAACATTTTAGGGTTTGACTGGTCAGTGAACAATGATTTAATTGCAAGTGCATCATTAGATGGTACCATTAAAGTTTGGAGCGTAAATAGCTTTGTGTGCTTAAGAACTATAAAGGATTCGACCAACACACAACAGCTTTGTTGCTTATTTCAACCCATGAATAACAACTTGTTAATTGTATCCTTTGTAATTTTCAACTGTTATTCGAACACAGGAATTGTAAATAAATTATTCTTAACCCTTAATAGACTGGCAATAGCAGCGGAAGAGTTTGTATAGCTAATGTATCAACGGGACTTTTTATGAAAAATTGTTGCCGAATAGGTGGAAATGTTTTGACTATAACATCAGATACGTCGGGAAAAAATTTGTGGGCTGGAAATGACAAGGTAATTTCTACAAATGCACTTGCGATCTAGATAAACTTTTTATTGTTTAAGGGTGAAATAGTGTCGATTATTTGTGATATTGGGGTAATTTAAGTTGTACAAAACGACTTTTGGTAAGAAGTTCCTGTTTCGTAACAAGTTTAAGTTATCGTGCATGGATAAGTCGTGAAGCACGAGATCCAACATTACTTGTCAATTGTACTGACAATTCGGTTTATCTTTTTAAGTAAATGCAGTTCTTTTGCAATATTTATTTATCTACTTTTTCGCTTTCAGAGTTACAGATTCCGAAGGTACATTACAACTCAAAAGGAAGTTTCACAATAAACACGAAAAGCATTTAATAAAATCTATATTTTGTCCAATAATGTCATTTCGGCAAGGGGCTTGTGTTGGTAAGTAATGTGGTAAGATAATTTACAACCAAATTAAAAAATTCGATTTAGTAACTGGAAGCGAAGACAGTTCCGTTTATTTTTTTAATATTGAAAAGCCGGTTAGTCGTGCTTGTGTCAACACTCTGCAAGGTCATGCTAGTCCTGTCTTAGGAATCACCTTCAATTACAATGAATCACTTTTAGCGACATGTGATTTAGAAGGGCTTGTTATAGTTTGGAAGAGAACAGTGTTATCGTAAGTTTTAATTTTTTGTAATATAATATTTTAATAAATGTACATTTTTCATAAAATGTTTATTTCTTAAGATTAATTCTGAAAGAGTGTGTTTAAGCTACTTTTAAACTACAAAGCATTTTTTAGTCCAGACATTTAATAGTTTTGCATGGAAATGAATCTGAAATAAGTTTTTCACGTCAGGTTTGAACTGGAACACAGACGAATTTGTTGAAAAAGATTTCAAAAATCTACAAATGTCTAAAATAGAGATTAGTACAATAACATTTATTTACGGATAAAACCTTTTTATAACAATAAAAATATGCCTCTATGAAACGTAAAATCCAGATGCCACCAGGTCCATTCAATTTATAATTTAGGAGTTAGATGCTCGATTTTAAACATCCTCTTTGATCTTGTAAATCTTGAAAGTACCCCGAATTGAAACTTGGTAAAAGAAGGTTGAAACTTGCAGTCGATTCTATCGATTCTTCTGTTTGCCAACGATTTTGTATTACAAAATACAAGATAAATTTCGTCAGAGAAGTCTTTGATTAAGAGCCCAGGTTTGAAGTGCAGGTATTTGAAAAACTTGTGTTACACCTTCTTAAATTACCCTATATAAACTTGGTAATGAGAACTCTAAACACAAGAATCATACTCTAGCTGTGACCTAACTAGAGAAGAGTACAGTAACTTTACTGTGACCGGGAGAAGTGGGCCGACTGTCGCCGAATAAGTCCTAAATTACGATAGGCCTTGCTACAAATTAATATTCAAAATATGATTTTTGAATGTCAGACCAATATTCAAACGGACGTCCAGATCATCTACTTATTACAGTTACACGTTTCAATTCCTTATTATTTAAACAATATCAAAAAAAAATTCCTTGCATTTTCAAAATTGAATTTTATTTGTTTTAAACTAGGTGTTTATCTTATCCAGATGTTTCTATAAATGTAAACATTTGCTGAGTGAGTCAATTGTTTTGTAGAATTTTACGTCATCAGCAAATAATAATTGAATACAACAATTTCCCAATGTCGCTGATAAATAATAGAAACAGAATAAGGTCACAATGTGAACCTTGTGGTAAGCCTGATAATACTCTAATAACCCTGGATAAAAAGTTATCTATCCTAGCTCTTTTTCTTCTACCAATCAAGTAGCTGCTAAATCATTTCACGACAGTTGAACTGAAGCCGAGAGGACATTTTTGTTAAAAGCATCTGATGCAAAACTCGATCAAACGCTTTAGCAAGATGTATATAAATAGCATCAACTTGTTTGTGCTCTTCAAATTCAGTAAGTGAAAATGAAATAAATGATATTAAGTTGGTTGATGTTGAGCAACCTGGAAAGAAACCATGTTGGTGTTCAACAATAAGATGAATGCAAGCAAGTTTTAACTGATCTGAGAGCAATTTGTTAAACATTTTGGGAATTGTCGATTGAATCGATATCCCCCTGTATTCAGAGATATCACTCCTATCGCCATTTTTGAATATCGGTGTAATAACCTTTTCCTCCCAAATTTGAGGAAAGAAACCACTATTTAGTGACAGTTGGAATATTTTAAAAATGGGATTACAGAGTGAATACAAACAATTTTTAATAAGATTAGTGGAATTCCATCCGGTTCAATGTTAAATTTGTCAAGTAACTTACAAAATTCTTCAAATACACCAATTTCGGATAAATTAGGATTTTTTGGAATAGGGATTGCTATAAAAGGGATAAACCACCAGATAAAACGAAATGGGTTTAGAAGAAACCGAAAGAAGACACCTCAAACGTGGTCTTACTACTACAGAGCATGTGTAGCAAACCGCCGAATTTCAAAAAGTATGGAATAATTTTATTTTCATTGTTATATTCAAATTTAAGATTTTAAACCAAATTCATTAAAACACAGTTATAATTTCTAGTTTCATTAATATCACGTCAAAAGGCACTAAGGGATTTCAAGAGCCACTTAAGCACCTAATAATCAAAGTATCCCATAATTTTGATCATACTTTTTTATTTATTTATTACTATTATATAAATATACTATTTATTTAAAATTATCATTACATAATTAGGTCACGACACTACATTTCTCACATTTCATGGGAACTCCAAAAACGGTACTTGAATATGAATTAATATAGGTTAACAGAGTTCAGTCCCAAGAAGTTTAATCAGGCAGTTTCATTCAGGTAGTTCGATTCTGGCAGTCAAGTTCGTTCAGGCCATTAGCCCAAGTCATGGAGTTCGGTCGAACCGGGCGTTTTTGGCTTTTCTTGGTGAAGGTGCGACTTTTTTTAATTCAATTGAATTACTTGGTAACAACAAAACTGTTAGTAACGTTTAATTTTGTATCGCAATATTAAGTTTTATTTTATAATCTTTTTTTAAACATTAGCCACTAATAAATATTGTCATAATATGTTAGATTAATCTTCTTTTATTTGTTTTTAATCACCAAAGTTGGTCACGAAAAGTGAAGTTTAGTGAAAGCAAATCATTTGATTCCCATGTCCTTCAAAACTCTGATTTTCTTTCTCCTAGAGGAAGTGGTGGCAGCATTTTCATGCTACTCAACATCGACCCCACTCCCCCAACTACTAATTCTCTTCCTGGTAGCGCTGACCGTAGAAGTATAATAAAATTTCTTTTCAAACTCCTCCAAACTACACATGAAAAACCTTGAAGCGGCAGAACATTGCAAGAAGGAACTAAAAGCGTCAAGAAAAAGCTTGGCGGTGGAAATGAACTTACACCCAATACTAAAATGGAAAGAATTCCTCTCTAATCTAGATTGAGGAACATCTGGATGTTTTATGCCTGTTTTCTTCATCTAGTTATCTATTAGCTAACCATTAGTTAAATTGACGAAATAACCAATTTAAAGCTAGCAGAACAAAAGACCTACACACGAGTTTCTGGAATTGAAGGATCAGTGGAGCATGTTCAACAACTAATGTGATTCATAAGTTTAATAGTATATTATACACCAAGGTAGTGAAGCATAGTGTTATAACCCTAGCGCCAGATTAAATCCCAAGGTGCGTAGCACCGCGGGATTTAACGCGCGGTTATAACACGCTTCACTACCGTGGTTTATATACAATTTTTCCACTACTAGGATTGTTTACTCTTATAATAATAATTGTTAATGAATAAAGTAAATCGTTTTAATTATTTATTTCAAATTATAAAACAAATGATAGTTTTTGTTTTGATGTTGACACTTGCTTGAAAATGTTTAATTAATTTTGACATAAAGGTTACATTAAATATTTTGATATTTATAAGTTTTGAGTGTTTTTAAAAAAGAGTGAAAGTTGTACACCACCCGAAATGAGAGAGATTGCTGAATCAGTGGCAGACAAGCTACTGCCGGAAAAATCAAGACTCTTTATATGAAAGCTTATGTAACATTTAAAATTGGTGCACTGCGCGAAGTGTGGTTATAATATCTGAAAATGTACTGTTAGCATATTTCCAAAGTTATGCCAATGATAAAAAAGCTTCCACTTTATGGGCACATTATTCTATGTTAAAATCAACTCTTTCTTTAAAGGACAACATAGACATTTCAAAGTTTTTCAAATTAGTTGCGTTCTTAAAACGCCAAAATGTGAATTACCGTGCTAAGAAGTCTTCCGTTTTCAGTCAAGAAGAAATTACAAAATTTCTGATTAATGCACCGATGAATGTCATATTGTAAATAAGGCAATTCTTATAATTGGTTTATCTGGGGCTTGCAGATGCGATGAACTTTGCAATTTGCTTCTTTCTGATGTTATCATAAAAGATGATATGATTATTATAAACATTCGTAATAGTAAAAATGGTTCATCTAGAAAATTTGTTGTTATGGAACCCCTTTGGATGAAAATTGTAAAACATATTTAAAAATTAGACCAACTTCCGACATGCAAAAATTATTTATTAGTATACGCAATGGAAAAGCTACAAAGCAAAATATTGGTCATAATACAATAGGGCAAGTACCAAACAAAATTGCAATGTATTTAAATTTGCAAAACCCTGCGTCTTACACGGGTCATAGCTTCGAAGAACTTCAGCCACAATATTAGCTGCTAGCGGTGGAAATATCCTGCAGTTGAAACAACATGGGGGTTGGAAGTCATCTACGGTAGCCGAGGGCTATATAGCTGACTCACTCTCGGTTAAAACGAGCATAGCTCGTATGGTCCAAAGCCAATCAACATCAATTAATCAACATGTCGATGCTTCCTCGACGCCACCAATTCCTGTACAATCTGGTTCTACAATTGAAGATTCCTCGACACCACTAATTCCTGTACAATCCGGTTCTACAATTGAAGATTCCTCGACACCACCAGTTCCTGTACAATCCAGTTCTACAATTGAAGAGGGGCACATTATCAATAATTCTGTTATTAATGTACCTACCTCTTCTAGTTCCTTAAATGTTGGAGGAATAAATATATCAATGGAATGCCATAATTGTAACATCAATTACAATTTTATAAATAAATTTTCTTAATATCTTGTGTTTATTATAATCATTTATGTAATACTAATCAATCAAGTTGTTAGTTATCGTCATAAAACTTTTTTCAAACAACTTCCAACTAGTAAGAAATTTTGAGCGTTTTGAAGTGTTTTAAACTGTAGTTACAATAGCACGGAGAGTGTAACAGAGGTTAACAAGTTTGCGAACGACTACTTCTAAACACAAAATCATACTCTAGCTGTGACCTAACTAGAGAAAAGTACAGTAACTTTACTGTGACCGGGAGAAGTGAGCCGACTGTCGCCGAATAAATCCTAAATTACGATAGGCCTTGCTACAAATTAATATTCAAAATATGATTTTGAATGTCAGACCAATATTCAAACGAACGTCCAGATCATCCACTTATTACAGTAACACGTTTCAATTCCTTATTATTTAAACAATAAAAAAAGAATTAACAATTTAAACAGAAAAAATTCCTTGCATTTTCAAAATTGAATTTTATTTGTTTTAAACCAGGTGCTTTATCTTATCCCGATGTTTCTATAAATGTAAACAATTGCTGAGCGAGTCAATTGTTTTGTAGAATTTTATGTCTCAGCAAATAATAATTGAAGACAACAATTTCCATTAACGATAATATAGGGTAACAGGCACATCTGAAGCAAGTCTAGCAAACTACTTCAGATCTAATTTAAGAGGAAGAAGAAGAATTTCCCAATGTCGCTGATAAATAATAGAAACAGAATAAGGTTACAATGTGAACCTTGCGGTACGCCTAATAACCCAGGATAAAAGTTATCTATCCTAGCTCTTTTCTTCTATCAATCAAGTAGCTGCTAAATCATTTCACGACAGTTGAACTGAAGCCGAGAGGACATTTTTGTTAAAAGCATCTGATGCAAAACTCGATCAAACGCTTTAGCAAGATGTATATAAATAGCATCAACTTGTTTGTGCTCTTCAAATTCAGTAAGTGAAAATGAAATAAATGATATTAAGTTGGTTGATGTTGAGCAACCTGGAAAGAAACCATGTTGGTGTTCAACAATAAGATGAATACAAGCAAGTTTTAACTGATCTGAGAGCAATTTGTTAAACATTTTGGGAATTGTCGATTGAATCGATATCCCCCTGTATTTAGAGATATCACTTCTATCGCCATTTTTGAATATCGGTGTAATAACCTTTTCCTCCCAAATTTGAGGAAAGAAACCACTATTTACTGACAGTTGGAATATTTTAAAAACGGGATTACAGAGTGAATACAAACAATTTTTAATAAGATTAGTGGAATTCCATCCGGTTCAATGTTAAATTTGTCAAGTAACTTACAAAATTTTTCAAATACACCAATTTCGGATAAATTAGGATTTTTTGGAATAGGGATTGCTATAAAAAGGGATAAACCACCAGATAAGACGAAATGGCAAATGGGTTTAGAAGAAACCGAAAGAAGACACCTCAAACGTGGTCTTACTACTACAGAGCATGTGTAGCAAACCGCCGAATTTCAAAAAGTATGGAATAATTTTATTTTCATTGTTATATTCAAATTTAAGATTTTAAACCAAATTCATTAAAACACAGTTATAATTTCTAGTTTCATTAATATCACGTCAAAAGGCACTAAGGGATTTCAAGAGCCACTTAAGCACCTAATAATCAAAGTATCCCATAATTTTGATCATACTTTTTTATTTATTTATTACTATTATATAAATATACTATTTATTTAAAATTATCATTACATAATTAAGTCACGACACTACGTTTCTCACATTTCATGGGAACTCCAAAAACGGTACTTGAATATGAATTAATATAGGTTAACAGAGTTCAGTCCCAAGAAGTTTAATCAGGCAGTTTCATTCAGGTAGTTCGATTCTGGCAGTCAAGTTCGTTCAGGCCATTAGCCCAAGTCATGGAGTTCGGTCGAACCGGGCGTTTTTGGCTTTTCTTGGTGAAGGTGTGACTTTTTTTAATTCAATTGAATTACTCGGTAACAACAAAACTGTTAGTAACGTTTAATTTTGTATCGCAATATTAAGTTTTATTTTATAATCTTTTTTTAAACATTAGCCACTAATAAATATTTTCATAATATGTTAGATTAATCCTCTTTTATTTGTTTTTAATCACCAAAGTTGGTCACGAAAAGTGAAGTTTAGTGAAAGCAAATCATTTGATTCCCATGGCCTTCAAAACTGTGGCTTCAAAAAAATATTCAAAAGTGGTGGCAGCATTTTCATGCTACTCAACATCAACCCCACTCCCCCAACTACTAATTCTCTTCCTGGTAGCGCTGACCGTAGAAGTATAATAAAATTTCTTTTCAAACTCCTCCAAACTACACATGAAAAACCTTGAAGCGGCAGAACATTGCAAGAAGGAACTAAAAGCGTCAAGAAAAAGCTTGGCGGTGGAAATGAACTTACACCCAATACTAAAATGGAAAGAATTCCTCTCTAATCTAGATCGAGGAACATCTGGATGTTTTATGCCTGTTTTCTTCATCTAGTTATCTATTAGCTAACCATTAGTTAAATTGACGAAATAACCAATTTAAAGCTAGCAGAACAAAAAGCCCTACAAACGAGTTTCTGAAGTTGAAGGACGAGTGAAGCATGTTCAACAACTAATGTGATTCATAAGTTTAAAAATTTAAATTTTGAGTAAACTACATGCTGAATATTATCTTCATTACATTGTCCGATACGTTACAGCTAATCAAAAATTTATCCCGCCATTTAAAAATAGCATATAGAGCAAACACGTTTTTAGATCAGTTTTTCTTGCAGTTAGCAATCTCAAGATATTTGACACTTACGATGCAAAACACGATCTCACGACCTATAGTTGTCAACAACATTTCACAAATAGTTCACCAAGGCAAAAAATACGATTAAATTTCTTTTTATTAATACAACATAGTGCACTGTATAATACAGCTAATCTACTATAATAATTAATACAACAAAACTAATAATCACGTATATACATCTAAATTATGCCTACAAAAACACGTATCTACACAACTGACAATATTAAAAATATATAAATATGTAATAAGTTGGAGAGTATTTAAATCTGTATAAATAACCTACTAGTTTTAAAAAACTGTTACATGTAAAGGACATTGTGTTTATATTGAAAATATTTTTGCCAAAAATCAGCTTTTATTAATACCATCAGAAATACTGAACTCGAGTAACTACTACAGGATATAAATTAATTTAATGTGTTTTGTACACCTTTTATGCTTACACCACTAAAGTACAAAATTGGCATAAATAATAATACGACTCCTATTCAAATTACAATTTATTTAGAATTAAGTTGGGGATATTTCAAACATGTTAACATGTCACTAAAAAATAAATTCAATCAAAACACAAGAGTGGCTCCCTACTTAAAAATAATGTATAAATTAATTTTTGTTATGTAAATTATTTTAAAAATTAAGTAACTTATTTTGATTCATTATCGACTCTCTTAACGATCGATTAATCACAACGTTTATAATAATTTAAGAAATTTTTGTTGTATATATTACATAATCGTCTAAGACTAGTCAATATTACTTTGTTACAATAAAATAACAAAACGGAGTACAATGGCTTATAGTTATAATGATAAAACGGTAATACATTAAGAGAACAATAAAAAAAAATTTATCACGTTTCTAGTGAACAATAACAGATCAACGATTAACATTTTGTCATAAAAAAAAGACTTCAGGATTAAACAAACAAAAATAACAAAGGTATTTATAAAGTTCAACCTGGAGTTTTAACAGAAACATTTTTCAATAACAAATTTAGTTATGCATGCTTATAAATAGTTCTAGTAAAATAAATTATGCATGCAAGAAAGGTAGATAGGTTATAATATACTATATCGAAACTGTTGATCAATAAATATTCCATTTTAATAACATCGACTTTTTTTAATGTTCTTAAATTAAAAAAGTGAACAAAGAAAAGTATTAAAACATTTAAAAGCTTTTACATAATAAAATTCATGAAAAAATAACATTTCAATAATAACAAATAAAAGATCTTTCAGTAATAACTTTGTACTATTGGTAGAACATTAATTTCGACATTTGGACACCATTTTAAAAGACGCTTGTACTAAAAAACTCTAAATGGGTTGGTCCCTGTACTCTAAGTGTGTGTTTTAATAAAACAATGCTTGCATGCCCTGTAGATAAAGCAACAAAAGCAGAGAATTTATTTTAACTACCCAATTGAAAGGAATTTAATGTTCTACCTATACCGCAGCACATTTGATTATAAAATAAAAATATTAAAAACTGATTTTTAATCATTGGCTGTATTTGTATATTTTTGTCGTTCTAAAGTACTTGATTCTATTCCACTATCTTCGTCCGCACTATCTAAAAGACTAGCCTCACCCCTAACAACTTCAACTTTATCATTTTTCACAGCCATTATTCTGGGTTTATAGGGCAAAGCTTCAAATGAAACGTTTTTCTTGTCATCATCGCCAGTCGGTGTGTCTACTTGCTGTACCGAAAATCTACTTTTGCCAAAAGTTGTAAAAGTAGGAACTTCACGTTTCATAAGGGGTTCTTCTGGAAGATCAATTGTAAAAGATTTTGCCGAAGTAAATGCACTAGGACTCAATGGTAAATCCAATTTCAGTTTATTTCTAGCGTGTCGTAAGCCACCCAAAGATGAATCCAAACTTTTGCTTTTTAATGCATTCATCTGGTTATTTTTAAGAACTGTAGTTGCTAGGTATTTTAATGATTGTATTTTGGGTTGCGGTACCAAATGTAACAGTTCTTCACTGTTGCTAGCTGGTGTAATATCTTCAACTCCACTATCAGGAGTAACATTTTCATTTGATTGTTTACTTAAATCCACCCAATGATTTGATATGTTTTGTCCGGGAAAAAATTGCGAAGATATACCTTCGGCAAGTGCTTGAAAAGGTCTCGTGGAACTGCTTATATAAAACTCATCATCTAAAGCAGTCATTCCTATAATAACAAATATTAACAAATCAAAGTTCAACAAATAAAAATTAAATTACCTGAATTAATGTTTGGTAATTGGTAAAGATTTGGATTAGGTTGATAGCAGTTACCTGTCGGATCTGTACTTACACCATACAGACAAGTATCCACATCCCAATCTAAAATTCAAATAATTTGAAATATATTAAAAATCATCCATAATTAAATTTGACCTACCAATTAAAGATGACGGTACTGGTTTCCATAAATCGTAAATGTTAACGCTAGGGCTTTCGGGTTCTCTGGGATATTCATAAACGCAATGGTATTTTTGCTTTTTAAACCACACCCCTTTCGATTTTTTATTCTATAAATTAAAAATTATTGTTAACATAATAATATCAAAATTGAACTTGAACATAATAATATAAATTTTGTTTATTTAACATTTTGTTTAATTGTATCTGTTACAATAACATTTTTAAGGTATTGGTTTTCTCATACTGAGCAAGAACCAATTAAGAAGGATAGTAGGACTTTTCACAGGACACTGCTGCATTAACAGACACCTCAAGAATATGGGGTTGGTGGAAGACTCCACTTGTAGGAAGTGTGGCGAAGAGGAGGAAACCTCTCGCCACATCTTATGTGAATGTCCGGCCTTAGCTAGCAAAAGGCTACGACACCTTGGTGTTCCTTTCCCGAAGCTGAGGAGATTGCGCAAGCACCCTTCAAATGCATACTCGACTTTGTTGAGGAGACGCACTTGTTGGAGTAAAACTTGGAACGTGCTGTACAATAAGCTAAGCTTCAGTGCAGTGGGTCCCAAACCACAACCCGTTAATAATAATAAATAATAAAATAAGGTATTGGTTATGGGAAGAAATAATACCAGTTATTCTTAAAAGATGGACGGACGATATACAGCGACACGATTTCCAGAATTTTTTTCTGACCGAGATCACGATATCAACCCCCTTTTTTTTTGCACATTATTTATTCATTTTTCCTCGACAATTTCCCTTTTCTTCACAAGAAAATATGGGCAATCTTACGAGATACCTGGGCGAGTATATCGTAGTGTACGACATGCATCTCTCCATGGGCGGCATCATAGAGATCTTCCCTTCCTTTTTAAATAAATGTTCTTAAAAATTTTGAAACTATCAGGTTGTGCAGAAAGCCTCTGCAGTTTTTTGAAGTGTGTGTTTAATTAAATTTTTTCGAACTGCACAACACCTAACTTAAACAAATTTGATGTTGTTCGAAAGGGTAACAGTAAACAAAAGGTTCAGCTTTAATTTATATTAACTTTATAAACAAAGCAAGCAATTTATAAATAACGTCTAGTTTATAATCAAAATAAACAAAATATTTTGTATTTCCTGTTTCGCGAGGGCATAAACGCGGCAGAAGCTCACAAGAAAATATCAGCAGTATACAACAAAGCTAAAGATAAACAACTAATGAGGAAATCAAAACACTAATTGAACCTGACCGACGGATAACAGTAAGAACAGTAAGAGAACTCCCTGAGAAAGTGAACGTGGCAAAAACAACCATCCATAACCATATCCAAAAACTGGAATATTTTTTAAATACAAAAAACCCCAGATTTTCTGGACAACCCAATAGATAATATTATCTGAAGCTTGTACCACAGTATGGGTCACAACAGCGATAATTATTATTGTAAGATATGCGTAAATGGTGGTATAAGTTCCAATAAAAATGGTCTAATTTAATTCAAACTAAAAAAAAAACGATCAGATGCTTATTTTTCGAGTTATCTCTCCGTCCAGAAAAGAAAGTGATTTCAAGATGAACATGATTAAAATTTGCCAGTTTTACTCAACCACTATGATGAGTATTACTCAAGTATGCTCAACCGTGAAATAAGTTGATAAGGAATTGGAATTCGACTAGACTGCTTTAAAGAGATATTCTACACAATTAAGAGGGGCATAGTAGAATACACATAATACTATTGTGCACTCACTTCCACTCGTGACGTAAGATAAGTGAATCAGCCTTTGATGATGGCGAAGATTTTCCTAAACTATAAAATTTTTATTTTTTATTTTTAGAATCTACATTGTTACCTGTTGGTAAAGAAAATTCAAGCTGTTCCGTCGAATACTTTAAAATATACAACAAAATAGAAATCACCATTGTCATTACAATTAATTTATACCTATATTATAATATAAATATTATTTATTTTCACAATAATTTTACAATAAATGTTCATGAAAATTGTTTACAGTGCACAGTTCATCATTCCCTACCAAATGTTGTTTTGGCTAATTGAAAATTTCATTAAAATAAATGGGATTTTATTTTATTACTTATGGTAAAGATTTTTAAGCCTAAAGAAAATTTAATATTTTTTTTTTGGATTTGATAGATAATAATGATTGAGAGCTGTAAACAATTTTCATGAACATTTATTGTAAAGACAATGGTGATTTCTATTTCGTTGTATATTTTAAAGTATTTGACGGAACAACTTGAATTTTCTTTACCACCAACAGGTAACTATGTAGATTCTAAAAAAAAATTCTTTATAGTTTAGGAAAACTCTTTGCCATCGTCAAAGGCTGATTCACCTATCTTACGCCACGAGTAGAAGTGAGTGCACAATAGTATCATGCGTATTCTACTAGGCCCCTCTTAAAGGATTGAAAATTTGCAATTTAAAAAATTGTTTTTTTACCCACGAAAGGTAAACTTCTCCTTAATTTTACGTAGTGTAAAAATGTATATTATGTAAAATATATTCTAAAATTCTTTATGCTAATTAATTGATTTTAATAAAATTTAAGAATTTTGCTCAATTCTTTCATTCTGACAAGTTTCAGTAAAAAATTGACTTTTTACTCTGGGAATAAAAAACCCAAGAAGAAAGAAATGAAAGCCTTTAGACCTCACTGTTGCTTATACCAAATTGAGAAATTGTATGTGGTTATTGCAACCTTAGTTTTGCCCTAGTCTCTTACACTTGGGAGGTTCTCACGTCAAACAATTTAAAACAGAGCACTATCACCAACACAAAAAGCAAGATACATCGCCTTGACTAAGAGTACTATTATTTGGAAAACTTGTTTGTGTGGAAATAACTCTGAAATGTGAATAAACTCTTCAGTTCAGGATCAGAAAAAAGTAAGTCGTTTTTGGATTAGATTGAATTGTCAATATGATCATTTTAGATATTAATATTTTTCGCCCAAGTATTTATAAATTTCTTTAATATTTTTTTTCCTAGGAGGGCCGAGAACTTTTCTTTTTAGTTTTATGTAGTTTAATTTTGTTGGTATCTATTTTTGGTATAAGATGCATAATAGCCAACCCATGTTTTTGATTTTGGAATCTTAAGCGATAAAGTTAGTCATCCTTCATTCCGAACATGCCGTAAACAACTTAGGGATCTTTTTCAGATGTCAAACAGAAGCATTAAAGAAAAAATATTTCAGTTACCAATTATTTTAATGTAAAAGACGTAACAACTGGACTACCTATTTTAAATTAGCAAAAATATTGAAATTTAAGAAGAAATGATCGCTTTGAGCCTCTTACCTGTACACGGTTTCTATCTAATTTTGCTTGTGAAAGTAGTCATTAGCGCAATCAAAAATCACGGCAATAGGTTACTAAACGAGATCAAATTCCCGCTCGTAAAGTTGTTTTGCCACTCACTGTATTAACTACTATTAAAAATGGTAATAATAAATTAAATTTTAGCATTAGCTTTTTGTTTTCACTTTTCATGTTTGCAAAATATAAGAGAGGTTTATTGCACACCTTAAGTTATCCTGCTGAAGCTGTAGGAAGATAGCAAACAATTTAAATGAAGATTTTTTAGTGCTTGTTACTGGCATTAGTACAAACAGTGGTATAATGCCAAGAGTAAATTAATAACAGTTAGCTGTTATGCTTTGCCTAAGCAAAGTTAAACCAACTTTAAGGTCTTCTCATTGCATACTGATAATCTTCTTTGGGCGCAGGTAATCATCCCAAACTCCAAAAAAGTTTTGATAGTGAACCTAACTTTCCTTTTCCTCCTCTTGCAGCACTTTAATAAATATAGTATACATATACGAAATAATAAGCAACAGTGTGGTATTAAGCATACACCGTTAGGCTAGAGAGCGAGATAAGTTCAGCCCTATCACAAGCTTCTTGAAAGAATATAGAGCAAAGAAAGGTAACGTGGTGCTTTTCTAAGGTGATCGCCACTAACTTAACAAAATATTTTTTATTTATACTGTAAAAAAGTAAATTAATTATAATTCCGCAAATCCTTTCCAGTGGGTGTTATTTATGGATGTACAAAAAGGTTGTCGACACCTGACATAAAGCATTATACTTTTAGGAGATATGAAGTGCTGATCCCCCCCACATTGTGCAATAATACTTAGACCATATTAACCAAAAACTAACTAAGCAACATTTTTTATCCAAATATTACGGTTACCTTTCAAAAAGCATATTTTACAAGAAATTTTCAAATTAAAATTTGACCTCTCGTATTTGGTTAATTTTATGAAAAAGCGTGACCAACTTTCTATAAACTTAGAATAGCGGAACTAATTTGTCCAATTAATAGTTTTAAATAAATTTATCATTAAATTTTGATAATTTCAAACCTGTTATTATACATTAGTACGCATTGATCTATTTATCAAAAATTATAAAAAGTATAGTGAAATAAAATAATTATTGAATTAAATTTTAAATGTCTCAAAATAATGATTTTAGCACATTGTCGTACAAATGACTTGAAGTTTTATAAATATACCCTCTTTCCACATTTTTTAAGTGACTAGTTCCTTAAGCCACTTAGCAGTCGATGACTTGAATATAAATTTTTCAATTTTTTTTAAATGTAAAAAAAGGGAAACAAACATCCAATCACACCATTTTTATGCCAAACACATTCATTATTTACCTCTATTAATACGGTCGATTACTTTTCTAATTTTTAATTACTACAGCATCCACAAAAAGACAGATACCTGACAAAATTAAGAAGATACATCTAGTGCAATGTGTATAAATGTTTAATGGGTCAAGGTCCTCAAAAAAACAACTTTTTAGTTTAAATTTGGAATTGGCTCAATAATACTTTAATAGTTCAGATTTTGCTCAAAATGTATCCAATTGAAAAATAAATAAATAATAAAATAATTCTTCTATTTCTTACTTAAAATTACAATTATTAAGATTAATTTCATTTTTGAAAAAACTGGAACATTAAAAATAAATAAAAATATTGTCACAAATTTCAGCTCACATTTATATAACTTTCATTCTCTATTAATAAAAATGGTATAGAAAATATCATACTTGAGGTTCTAATTTTTCCAAAGTTTTTTCAGGAGATCGTAATGCCGATTTAGTTGGTGTGGCATACTTGTCCCATGCAGATGGTACAAACTCGGGACAATCGCCTTCATCTTCATCACTACTTTCACTAGATCCATCATTCTCTTGCTCCATATTTTTCTTTTCATTAGTGCCCTAAAATGAACGATAATTATTAGATTTCGTCCTTTACATGGTTAAATATATCATACCACATCCTGTGGGGCAGCCGTTAGAGCTTTAACAGATTCTTCATGTTCACCTTCCTGAAAAATAACAATTCAGTACTTTTAATGTAAACAATTTAATGCTCACCTTCCAAATAAATTCACCACTCGAACTAGATCTTGTATCGGATCCACTATCCCAATCTTGTTCATCTATATCGGCACTTTCACTAAAGGAAGTCGACATTAATTGAACATCTGAAGGTCCAGTAAATCTTATATCTGTAAGAGCATCATAAATGTCCCCATCAATGCCTAAATTATTTGTGGTATCATATAAATATTCTTCCACGTCGTCGCATTCCATTGCGTTCACATAATCAGGTTGTATATTATCCGATACGTTTGTAGTTAAAATTTCATTTGTATTAACGTAATAAGGAGAATCCGTGAAATCAGAATTCATTTCTCGTTCATTATTTAAAAATTCCATTAAATAATTTGGGTTATTTTCAACAATTAATGTAACATTCACATCATTTAATTTTTCACTTTTATCATTTAAATCCGAGTTTGTTACTAAAAAATCATTTTCGAGACCAATTCGAGTTTCTTCGTATTTCAAATTTGTACTTTCAACGATATCACTTTCTGTTACCTCGATTGCTTGGCTGCTTATTAAATTCTGTTCTATTTTGCCATTAAGTTTTAAATCACATTTTTGCACTTGTTCAGACTTTTCTTCTAAAAAATCAGCCTCTACAGCTTCGATTTTCATAAAATTTTTACTATCACTGCTAGCTTCATTATTTATATGTTGAACTTCATTATTTAAAAAATTAAGTGTTTCTATTGATGCACTAGTGTTTTTGTTATCACAACATACCAAATCGCCAGTTGATTCAACTACATTATTGACTAAATCATGCAGTATAAGACTAACTAAATTTAAATTATCCACTTGTTCTGTAAAAGTATTTTCGTGATTATTTTCATTACTCGTGACACCATTTGCATATTCGTTATTTTCAGTTGGTAATTTTATCTCAATTTTATTTTGCTCCAAAAATCCTTCACTTGTAAGTTCGGTACTGCATACAACAGTTTCATTAATGCTTTTGGTTTCGATGTTAAAAGTTCCGTTAAGATTTGCATTTAATTCTAAATTAGTGCAATTCTTCTTTTCATGTTCACCAACAATCTCGCCGCTGTTACCATTCATCAAATTACTTTGTTGAACATTAACAGCTTTAACCTCATCATTTTCCAAAGAGTCAGCTTTGTTTAATTGCAAATTATTTTCACCAGCACTTACATTATTCACATTTTTAGTTATATCTCCTTCATTGGTAGCAGAAGTTAGTTCTTCTAAATTAAACAATGTATCGTTAGAACAACAAGAATCTTGACTAGGAGTGTGTGTATTCTGCTGTTCTTGGACGTGATTTTCATTATGAGTTTCTGATTTAGGTTCCTCATAAGGCTCAGGCCAATCGCTATTTTCTGAATCGCTTCCATCATCCCTATAAATAAATTTGACCATTAAACTTAATTAAGTATATAGGCTAAATCAAATTCACCTATTGGAATTTAAATATTGAGAATAATTTTCACTGTAACTCTCTTCTGGAATGGGCGATAGTGGAGTTGTATATACATTATATTTAATATGGACTTCGTTTCTACCTTCTGTTATCCAATCATCTGAATCTCTCACTTGTTCACTTGTTTGACCCTAAAATAATAATCTTAATTGAATGTAGTAGTAGACAACTAGGACAAATATTTTTGCTATAACCCCCCGCCTTGGAAGAATGCAATCTTTGATAATTTGCAAAAATATAGTAAATTTGTTTATATTTTTTAACAATGAATTATAATAAATGTTTATTTTGTATTTAAAAAGCGCCCTTAAACAAGATATATACAACTTTAAAAAGACTAAAATATTTTTTTATTGAAATCTCAAAATTAATTTTTTTTTAATTTTTATAACTTCTTTTATAAAAAAAAGTAAATACAGCTTACCTGAGCCTGAGGCAATTTCATTAAAAGTTCATTTCTTATAGCAGCCATAATTTCATCATCTCTACTAAATCTTGTATAACTTTCAGAATCTTCATTTACATTTAATTCACCCGATAATTCGGTGCTTGTTTGAGGATGTAGAAACCACCCTTCGCCTGGCTCCCAATTATTTGCATCGTAAGTACCATTAGCATTGTAGGTGGCATCAGCGTTGTAGGTGGCATCAGCGTTGTAGGTGGCATCAGCGTTATAGGTGGCATCAGCATTGTAGGTTGCATCAGCGTTGTAGGTGGCATCAGCATTGTACGTGGCATTAGCATTGTAGGTACCATTAACATCATCTTTGTCCGCACAAATATCTGTACCATTTTCCTGATCATTTTTATTTGGACAATTGTATGTGCCATTCATATCCTCTTTTCTAAATGTTGTATCAACAGCATTTTCTTCAATTAACGCTTCGGTAACTGGTACACTATTTTCACTTTTCAACACCTTATCTTCTACCATAAAAGTTTCATTTTGTTCAAGAGCAATTGGAGATTGTTGAGTAAAATTTTCATCATTTACACAATTGTTTACTTCGAGTAACGATTCTGCATTATCCTCCAAAAATAAGAGAGATTGGGGTTCAGAAGAATATTCCTGTGTTACATCAAGAGTTTTCCCCAAAAAACTATCCCAAGTATCTAGAGAGTAATTTAATTCTAATTTTGGCGAAGATACATTATCAAGATCATTAAAATTGGACGAAAACTGATTTTTACTTTCTATATCATCATTTGAAATGGACTGTAATTTTCGCTTTACAAATGGAGTGCTTGTAAAAACGACAGAATGAGTCATGGAATTTGGTAAAATTTCTTCCTGATTCAAACTCACATCAAAATTAACAATAGGTAATTTACCTCTATCTTGATCTTTTTCCTCTTTTTGAATATCATCTTCCGCATGTGCAGAAGAGATATTTTCTATCGTGTGATTTGTAATTGTATTTTGTACATTATTATTTAACTCTTTGTCGTTACTTCCAGATTCTGGTGCATCAGTCTTTAAGTTCAAGATTACATCTTCTCGAGATTCATATTTATCGATTATAAAATCCATTATTTTGTCATTGCTTTGTATTATTTCTGATAATTTTGGCACTTGATAGCAATTTGTAGTATATTCACTGCTTAACACATTTGTAGCATTTTCTATAGAAGCATCTGGTATTGGTTTTTCAAAACAAATTATATGTTGCAAGTTTTGCTTAACAGGACTAAAATTTGAGTCGACCGTTACATTAAAAACATTGTAAACTTGATTTGTAGGCTGAATATCGGTTGGACTGCTCAGTTCTTCGATCAACTGTTTGGGGCCATTTCCTGCTAAAACAAAATAGAGCAGTAAAATTTAGAACATAAATAAAAAGAAACTTACTAGGTACATTATTTGCATTAGAACTTTCTTGTTTCTCTTCTTGTTGGTAAAAAACTTTGGACGGATTAGCTTTTGTAAATGTACAAGTAAGATTATCGTTTTTATTACTAACGCATGTCTCTTCATCAGAAGATAAATTATTATCATCTAAACTATTAAAAACTACTTTGTCATTATTATTAAAACTACTACTGTCAGGTACAAAAAGTAAACTATCTCTACGTTCCTCTTGAAGCTTTTTTAGCTCCTCTTGAAACTTATCATGAACACTTAATAGATTGCCCTCACTACCAAATGTTAAATTTGTATTTTCTAAATTTTGCTTAGGCGCATATCTAGAATTTTTATAATTAATTCTATAATCTAAACTAGGTAATGGAGTTTCAGATTCCGATTCAGAACAATCAATATGAGTAAGAACCATTAGATCTGTCACAGATTTCGATTTTTGATGTACCTTCTCCGAATAAACGCCCAATTCAACTTTTCTCCTCCAATTTTCATCTTCGGTTTCGCTTCCACTGCTCGTATGTTGCATACTTTCTCCCAAACTACTATTTTGGGTATTAAAAGAATCGTTGAATAGTTTATTGCCAATCGATAATTTATAATCAATTTTATTTTTAACGGGAAGCAAGCTTTCAGGCGCGGGGCTAGGTTGATGACTAGAATCTGAACTTGAAACATTTTCCAATGCGAGCGTATTATCCAAATCTTTCATTGCTTCTGATAAACCACGAACGTAAGACATGTCGCCAGTTTTGTTAGCTACTTTTTGAAGCCAAGAATCCATTTCGCTTGTAGCTAAATTATCTAAAGAACCGTGCAAATTATTTAAACTGAGAGATATCGACTTTCTATTTACTAATTCGTCTTCTTTATTAGAATTTAGATTCGATATAACAACATCGTTCAGATCGACAGATCTATTTTCCAATTCAAATTGGCAATTATCAGTTTTAATTAATGAATTAGGTTTAAAAGAGTTCCATCGTTTATCAAAATCCTCTAGGGAAACAAAAGATTCGCTTTTTGTGTTTTTATAAACTTCCATTAAATCTGATAACATGAGATGTATTTGATTAGCAGAAGGTCTCGATTCAGAAGTTGACCAGGTAAGTTGCATCAGACGATAACTACAAACAAAATGAAGTAATCTCACAAATATAATGTAACAAAATTTTGCTTACATGTAATCGGAATACAATAAAGAAAATTGTGGTCTCTTTAACCGAACATTTGCAGAACCCAATACTTGTAAAATAACGTCATCGTCCCTTAAGTTGTTATAAGGTTGAGCTCCACAGGAGTAAATTTCCCAAATAGTAACACCAAGTGACCATATGTTACTTTCTACAGTTAGCTGTAAAACAATTCAAAAAAATAAATAACTTCAATTTAATGCCGAAACATTACTTAAACTTATAATTTACCTGTTTTGGTTGAATAGTAGTGGAGGTAAAAGTAAGAGATTCAGGAGCACACCATCTTACAGGAATAGCTGGTACTCCCTGATAATAATCTTCTGGATACAATGTAACAGCAAGACCATAATCGCCTAATTTTAAATTTAAGTCTGAATGTATTTGACAGTTTCTTGCAGCCAAATCCCTGCAATTAAACATAAATAATTTTTTTTATACATAAACTACATTTTAAATTATCATACGGGTGAACAACTCCATTTTTATGAAGATGGTCCAAAGCAGACGACAACTGACAACACCAACGAAGAGGTACATCGCTAAGAAGAAAATTTTCTACTACATTTGAATTGTCTTTCAAATACCTTTTAAGATCGCCCTAAAATTTATATTAAATATATTAAATCTAATCACTTTTGCATGTACAATCAAGCGTACATTTTGAGAAAATTCTTGTAATAAAAGAAGAGGGACGGATTCGAGGCAACGGCCCAACAATTGTAAAACATCTGGATGTTTGCCGCAACGGTAAATATGTGCATCGTTAAGAAACACAGCTCGTTCAGTGGTGGATGCACTGGCTTCTAAAATTCTAACAACTACAGGTACCCACTTCTCTTTGCCATTTTCGTTTAAACCTTCAGCAGTTCCTTGTACCACCTTAAAACAAAATTGTTAAAAATAATAAAAAAATAAAAAGCAATCAACTAACTAACCCTGCCAAACCATCCTTTTCCAAGTTCTTTTATGTATTTAAGTTTTGTTCTAGGAAAATCATTTTCTGTTCCATCTATAATAAATATTAATAAAATAAAAACATGTTAAACAATGGAAAATTACAGCCTTACCGAACCATGATTGTGTATTGATATCTGCATGATTAATTTCTGTTATACCCTGGGTAAGAAAATGAACAATTAAAAGTTTAAATTAACTTTTTATAGAAAAATACTTACAACAACTTGTTCGTTTGCAAGAAAGACGTTATTGTTGTGATGAGTGGGCGATAGGGGAGTAAAAATAGTAAATTCTCCATTTGTAATAGGATTAACAAGTCCGTGATCTAGGCTCAATGTTGAAGCAATCACCGGCTCATTACGAAATTCCTAAACAAAATCAAAGTGTTGAAGTTAATAGAATGTATTTGTTTACAATACATGTTTTCTTATGTTCAATCTAACAATATTTCAAGAAATATTATTCATAATATTTTAATTACATTAGTGAAGCAATAATTTATCACAATACAGTTTGATATGCGTTTTATTATAAAAAAACAAATAATAATAGTTTGAAAGATATCAAATAATGTAAAATTATTTAAATTTAGCAGATTTTATACAAAACATGTTATATAATTGAAAACAAACATGTAACACGTGAGTTTTTAATTAAATAAAATAGAAACACGATGTTTAGTATGAATATTTAATTTTGATGACGTCAATATTGATTTAAAAAATTACACTATACTCGTACTCAAACAAAATTAAATTAAGAAATTAACCAAAACTAATTTGATACAAAAATTCTGATTATTTTTCATAAGTAAGGACATTGAACGTTAGTCAACTTATTTTAAGAAAAATAAGTAAATAAAGCGTAAATTAAAATTTTGACATTTTTTACTTACCTGTGATTTATCATCCTATGAAAGGCATATAAAATAAAATAAATGTTAAATAGTGCGAATAAATTCAAAGCTTATTTACGTTTACATTATTTTTGAACGGGAGCTGCTAACTTAAACTAAACATTCATAAAAAATAAATAAATGTAAAGATTTGAGATTGAAATAGTTGAGAATTCATAAAATGTTATTAGAACTAACTTTGATTTGATATGATTACTACAATTAACAAGATTACTATGAACGTAATATTAAAGCGCTCAATTGAATTAATGCATCTTTACTTGGTAATCTGTCAAGTGTAACAGGATGAAGACTTCCTTTTTAGTTTTATTATTGATATTGACAAGACGATAAAATTCAGGAACAAAAGTACATAATAAGTGTCTTTATAGTACAAACTACTGTAATTATTATTCCATAACCAATATTAGCAAATTTACATTACCTTAAAGCCATTTCTTCGTTGACAACAAACACAGCCAGCAAGTAAAATAACTCCACAAACTGTTAATAAAACTCCAATTAATCCTGTCAGAAGTTGAGTGTGATTATCTGTAAAAAATAAATAAGTAGCAGTATATAATTTTATTTTATTTTTATTAATTCTAAACAAAATTTATCAAAAATTCTTATATGGAATACATAATTAAAAACATACCAAGTTTTTTTTTTGGTGAAAACTAGAAATGATATTATACCTAAATGCAGAAACTACTTTTAAAACATTATAAGTAGGTAGTATAAAATTGGCAAAAGTTATCAAAAGGTTTCTTAAAGAAATTTTATTAGTATTTTCTTTTAATATTAAATAATTTCAAGATTGTAAAATTTGATGGAAATTAACTGCAAATTTCCAACAATGCTAAACAAAGTGCACCCCCCGTTAAACAAACAAAAATATACAAAGAACACTTGGTTGTGTAAAGTTATAGCAAAAATTACGTTAGGTGAGCTTTTACGGTATTTTACTAGAAAATACTCATTTTAAAAGCGGGTGAACAGATTATCTAAAAATTTTAAGAGAAAATATAAAGGAGCATAGGGAAAACAAGTTAAAATAAATTCGCCAAAACGTTTTTGAGATGAGTATTTTCTAGTACTATAATATATAAGAAATGCAATGTATTGCCATAATTTAAAAATGATATGTCTGCCTATGCAGAGTATTTTTAACTACCAACTGAAATAAAGTAAGTTATGACATACTACGTAGATGGCTCATGCTGGTAAAAATGTTCTCTTCAACTAGAACTATTCGAATAGTGATTAATTTGATTAAATTTATAAAATTTTATCATTCTGGAATTTTAGTGTTCCCATGGGCTGAAATATCTCCAAATAAATAAAAGCAAGTATGGGAAAAATTGCAGCTTTTACCTGAACTTTAAAATAATACTGCCATAAAGTCTTTAAAATTTTGCCATTTGAGTAACATGAAATTTGGTACATTATTAGCCTGTTTTTATCCACTTTTGGATATAAGCCTCCTTCTCTAGAGAAAAGATTAAGTATTAATGTCCTACAGCTGCTTATGCGGAATTGGGAAATGTGCATGATGTGACCCTGTTTTTTATTGTTAATGGTGGCTATCACCAATATAGTAATTTATAAAATATTAGCAAAAAGTAAAAGTGACGACACAAACTTGAAAATTGTGGTGTTTGAAATTACATTTCCATTATTTTCTTAAATTTTTTTGTACAAAAAGCTTTTGTTGTGATCCCAAGATTTTGAGTTAAAAATAATAAATTTAATTTATAGGTATTTTCTTTTCATGAGTCTGGGTCTAAAGAGATCAATTTCACGCTTATCTTGGACAAAATCGAAAAAATTTATAATTTTTGTATCTTGTTTTTCATTACAACCACATTATAATCGGGCCCAGGAAAGACGAAGCATGGTTATTTTCGATAGTTGTATGAAATAAGTTGAGAATTGTTAGTCAAATGAGTGTTCGGCAAAGTGGCAAATTCAACATACCTGTCAATATAATTATTACGTCGAGGTTAAGTTAAACACAAAATAACACAAAGTACCTACATAAGTTAAGTCAAAATAAAAACTAATATAATAAGAATTACTGTGCATCCCAATAACTCTTGCAGCTATACTTTTCGCTGGCATACATTTGACTTGTAATTTATCTCGTATAACGTTTCTAAATTCAGACACAAATGACATATTTTTTTAAATACATTCTTGTCACACTAATGTAATTTAAAATAATTTAAGAAACAATTAAGCCCGATTTCTTCACTCATAATTATCTACAGGTTAGCAAACTTCAGGTTAAATTAACGAAATATCCAATCAGATGAGTGATGGATTTGTTTTGTTGTCGTCTGATTGGTTATTTCGTCAATTTAACCTGAAGTTTACTAACCTGAAGATAACTATGAGTGAAGAAATCGGGCATATTAGTAAGTTCTAAATTCAGACGATTGTGACGAAGCTTCATCTTTCCTGAGGCCAACTATATAATTGTGTCGTTGAAGACGATCGCGGCCAGGCGCTTAAGTGCATCAGCTACTAAGCCGAGCACCCCGGTTCGAATCCGGGCGGGATGAGAAATTTATTATGACCGTCTTCTCTCGGCAGGCAATGGCAAACCACCGATGTGGAGTTTCAAGAAAATCCTATGGGATCACGATTCCTCAGTCATGAGGATGCGATTAGAGATAATTGTGCAAGATTAAAATCCGTTTCACGCCGTACAATATTTGTAACATTATGACATTTTGCTGCTAGTACATATATGCATTTGAATATTTTAAAATGGGTAGTTAAAGGTATATTTGAACCACTTCCTATACTAAATTTCATTAAAATTCATTCGTTTGTCTCACAATATCAAAACAACTCTATAACACGAAAAAATAAATATTCATTTACTTATTTCAATATCTTTTAAAATGAAAATTATAGCTCAGTTTAGAATCTCAACTTTAGATGCTCGGATAAACTAAGCAAATTACTTGTTCAAGCAAGTGAGTTGTTGCTTACTTTTGGGTCTATTTGAACGCTCATTTAATCTGAGCAAATTTTATTTTTGGTGCAAATTAAATCGTTGCATCTAAACGGAAATATGATGTTTGCACAAGTTAAAAAGTTAGGTTTGTGGAAAATCTGTTTTTGTTTGAAATACGTCTGAGGTTAGAGTAGATAACTGCGCATGAGACATTTATCAAAATAACGAAATTTAATTTGTAATTAATTAGTTGTTCCAAGGCAACTAATATTTTTCATCTGTGTTAATTAAAATATGATGTGCAAATTTTGTTCACATCAAAATTGCGCAAATTATCCAAGCGTTTGTACGCAAGTTAAACAGTATAGACCTTCAACAACGATTAATTTCTTAGAACAAGTAATCTGAATGGAATATTAAAGCATCTAAACGGAGCTTAAGACTCGGGAATTTCCAAAATCTAATTTTCAATTTTTTTCGTCTTTGCATAAAGGAATATAAGACTTGTGGTAAACTAAAGATTATTTAAATTTTTGTGACATTCTTAAACTAAATAGCCATAGAAATTAAACAAAATGTTTAGGATAGAACTAGAGATTAGACATTGAATTAAAGGACAGAAGAAACTTCTTAGTTATAACTTCTTAGTATGGAAATAAATATCTACATTGCATTTGAGATACAGCGACTCAAATTGAAATCCGGACAACAGCAATATAAATAAAGAATTCATTTTTTCTATATTTATAAGTGACTTTATTAAATTTTATTACAAAAATATTTTGTTTAACTTTAATAAGCTTTAAAAATCGGATGTGGCCATGCCCATGACTTTATCATACTTTTATTAAATATTAAAAATAAATTTGAATAAAAAAAGAAAAAATATTTTCCATTAACCAAAGTGACCCAAAATCTAATCAGCTCTAAGTGTAAATATAAAAATACAAAATACCAACTTTAGTTTTGAAATTCTCATTAGTTTTTGAAATATTTAATAAAAAGTAATATTAAATAAAAAGATTTAAAAAAAATTGCTTCTATGAACCAATTTTATCCAAAATTTAATCAGCTCTAATTCCTGCCATAAACATAACAAATCTCAACTTTAGTTTTGAAAATCCTTTTAGTTTTTAAAATATTAAATAAAGGCTAATATTAAATAATAAAATTTAAAATAATAAAAAACAATAGTTTTTATAAACAAATTTTAACTAAAATTTAATCAATTCTAAGTATGGATTAAAATATGCGAAAACCGAAATTTAGTTTAAAAATTCGTATTACTTTTCGAAATATTAATTAAAAACTAATATTAAATAATAAGATTTAAAAAAATTTAAAAAAATAGTTTCCATGACCCAATTTTAACCAAAATTTAAATAACTTTAACTCCAGCTATAAAGATAGGAAATCTCAAATTTGGTTTTAAAAATTCTGTTAGTTTTTAAAATATTAAATAAAGACTAATATTAAATAATAAAACCTAAAAAAATAAAAAAACAATAGTTTTCATAAAACAATTTTAACTAAAATTTAATCAGTTTTAAATCTCGACATAAGTATGCTAAATCCTAAATTTTGTTTTGAAATTCCTATTAGTTTTTGAAATATTAATTAAAAACTAATATTAAATAATAAAATTTAAAGAAATAGTTCCCGTGAATCAATTTTAGCCAAAATCTAATCAGCACTAAGTCTCAATATAAGGATACAAAATCCAAAATTTTGTTTGAAAATTCCTATTAGTTTTTGCTGTAGGTCGCACACAAAATTTGACCACACACACACACACACACACACACACACAGACATTTTTTGGAAATGGTCTTATTTTACTCAGGGACCTCAAAAGTATAAATCCATCAAAATCTCAAATTTTTTTTTGCACGAAAACAATACTTTCTCATATTACATATGATAAAGTAAAATTGAAATAAAAGGCATAATTTCATATGAAAAAAATATTAATACCTCCTATGTAATTATAAATTGCATTTATTTAATACAATTTGAAATCCGTACAACATAATAAAAACTGCGAAATAAGAAATTGAATCCTTAATTAATACTTTGCGAGGTTTCCTTTATTTTTAATTATCATCGTCAGGTTTCGACATAGAAGTCACTAACTTTTCCATATACTTGGACTGTTACTGATGGTATGTTTTCTAACTTTCTCATCTAAATGATCTCACAAATGTTCAATAACATTAATTTAGGGGATTGTGCCGAGATATCCAGTACCTTTGAGCAGTTGTATAATAAATACAGACGTACGCCTTGAGGTTTGTGTTTAGGATTATTGTCTTAATAGAACTGAAATGAATTTAAAATACCTACTTAGTTTCTCTGCGCTCTGTTTTAAAATTCTCTTCAAGAGGTCTAAATATACATCCTTATTCATAGTGGTTTCAATAAACTCTAAATTACCTATACGTTGGTTGTTTTATTCATTTCATTCATTTCATTCATTTATGTGTTTGGTTTTCTCCATACATTTACGTGATCATCACTTCTAAAAATGTTAAATTTTGTTTCATCACTAAATAAAATATTATTCCAGAAACTAGTATCTTCATTTATATATTATTCTCTTCTTTTAACCATTGTAGTTTTTCTCTGATATAGCCGCCTTTTGTATTAAAATTTAAAACAATGATTATAATTAACTTCTGCTTTGCCAACTGGAGATGATGTACTTGCAACTAATTGCATAATGCGAATGTTAATAGTGTTAATATTACAGAGACAGTATCCTGTACGAATTTCAAATTGTTACAAATAAATCCAAGTACAGATATTAATATTTTTTTCATTATAAATTATGATTTTTATTCCCAGTTTTTTAAGCTTATTAGTATTAGGTATATTTAAATAAGATATTTTTATACTCCTAATAAAAATGTAATCAAATTATTTACAAGTATAGAAAGAAATGCATTTTTTATTTATATTGTTGTTATCTGGATTTCAATTTGAGTCACTGTAGTAAAAGATAGAGGAAATATTGGAAGAAAGAATATCCAGTTTCCACCACTGTAGTTGTATTGGATTAAACTTTATTTTCCTTAATAAATTATCCACAGTGGAACTCCTGCAACCTGTAACTGGAATTACTCTCCATGTCCGATTTTTTAATATAAACACTGATGGTCAAGAAATAAGGCGAAAGTTAAATTTCTAAAACTCAAACTGATATTTAATTCGGATTTTTCACGGAAGAACACCGATGTATTCATGTATGCTTAGTACATCTATAATTATGTAATTTAAATTTAGTGGAAAATTTTGTAGAGAAAAAGATGCGTTTAAAAATATTGTTGTAAAAGGCAAAAAAGATTCCGGAACATTAACAAACCATTTTTTACATGTTTCAGTGTATTTCTACAGTTTGATATTCCTTAACTCAATTTTTTCTCCTGTACCTTGAAATTCGATAGGACCCTTTTACAAGGTGAGAATATGGCTCCGCGTATGCATAAAATTTGAACTCGCGGTTGTAATTGAGCTTTTCACACGAGGCGGGCGCCCACATAGACGGATGCGGGTCTCTCCTAAAAAGCAAAGTTCGGGAGTCCGTATCCGCTCCGCGCGAAAAACTTCACTGTTCCAAAGTAAGAAAACTCTACTATTTGTATTGTTGCACTAGCCTACGTTTTCCTTTTATTTATATTATTTTTTTCTTGTTTTTTGTAAATTATGGTTTTCTTTGATTATAAGTTTAAAGGAACGTTCAATGCTTGCATTGCCGTTATCAACATGCTAAATAAATTTTGCCTGCTTTTAAATCAATAAATTTCTATTTTGTTAATTTTATTTTTGTTTTGATTTAATTTCACTTTCTTGATTAGTTTTCTTAACGATTTAAATTCTTTTTACCTTAATTTTGTTTCCTTGGTGTCTGTCTTTTGTTGACTAATTCAAATTTTGTTCGACCTGCTCTCTTTTTTTAATTCTTCTTAAATTTATCTTTGTAATAATATTACTTTCTCAAAAATCAAACAACAGTTTATTATTTTAAATTAACCATTACAAATTATTTATGCTCATAAACTTGGAGCTCGGTAAGTAAGGTTCGGTGCATTAGTCTTTCTTCTTCTTTCATGTGCCATATCGGGTCTCCCGGACGTTGGCAATTCGCCTTGGCCGAAGCCAAGACGAACTTATCAGGGAGTATAATTTATGGGGTGGTTTCCCGTTCCCTTCCCCATAGTCCACAGATCGATATTGGAATTTTTGATCACAGCAGTGTATCTAGGGCCAGCAGGGTTCGAACCGCAAGCTTACCGTTTCGTAGTCGACCCGTGTATGCTTCGTGCTATACTGATGGTTGTATTGGTCTTACCATTATTCAAATTATTTAAATTTAAAACCTAATCAGGATATAGCAGTATATATGGCTTGTTTATGTCAACAGTCACTCCCTGGTAGTTAACCGGACAATTGTTAAAACCAAGGTATCGGTACCAAGGTTCAAATCTGAGGAGAGAAACTTTCTTATGACCGCCTTCGTGCTTCAGAGAACATGTAAAGACGACGGTCCCCCTGTGTTGATGACTGTCTGCATCAACAACAAGAACAGGATCATAGTCACATTCCCAAACCAGTTTAAACAGCCCTAGGGTCTTAATGCCAGAACTGTTCTCAAAATAAAGAAGCCGAATGTTCACTTCATGTCGTTTGAAAGAAGCCGAACACAAAGTGAAATTTTGTAAATTTTTTTCACCTACTTTAACATATTAAATGACACAAAAACGTCTTCCATTTTATGCTTATAATTAGCACAAAATAATCCAACACTACATATATAAAACTAATAAAATAATAATCTAACCAAGCCTATAACCCTTATGCCGGTATCTTACAACTCATCTCTTATGTAAAAATCTTTTCACAAATTGTAAAATTTAATTTACACTAAAAATTTTGAAACATTTGTAACATACATTTTGCACAGAATCCAAGTTTTTGTTTGCCACTGGCAGCAAAAAGATACAAGCCACAAGGGAAAAAAATCTGGGAAGACCGAGAAAAAGATGGGTACCGGAACAGGCAATAATGCCTACACTATGAAACGAAGAAGAAACTAAGATTTTACCTTTCTTGAAAGAATCTTTTAAAAAAAGGTTAAGGTAGGTTTAAACATAAAATTAAGTTAAAATTTTGGGTAAAAACCACCCAAGATGAGAATGTTCCAAGTCCGTGGTGTAAATCATAGATTATCATTTGCTAAAAAATTCTTTCGTAAGGAATGAGTTACAGCATATCCACCTTAGCGAACTATCTATATAAAGTTGATTAAAATATCTATCCAGCAATGCATCAAAATAATTAAAAAACAACCTAATCACATTAGATACACAAGTATTATCCTAGGATGATTATGATTCAGCTTAGCTTATACTACTTAGGACAAATCTTATAAATTATGAGAATTATCAATATTATTTATAACCATCAGAGGAATTTCACACAATTCTAATCGTACACAGATTGCAATGTTGTATTGGATATAATACAATAAACTCTTTCAGTAAAACATAAAATTTGAAAATCGAACCTAAACTACATTAAACCACTTAAAGCATCAAATTCATTCAATTATCATATCAATTCACCTCTAATAATAAATCTCTTGTAGTATTACGTACAAGAATTAAATCAAAATTGTCTTCTTTCATGAGGTAATTTGAATTTTTTCAATTGCAGAAAGGCAGGATAGTGTCCAAGGGACATTTTCTATAAAAAAAGAATAGACCAGTGCAATCTGTACAATAATTTAGCACTGTTGCTCTTTAAATTAAAAATAGAAGTAAAATAATTAAAGATAACAAGTTCTTTCAGTTCTACTGAGAAATATGCATACTAGTAAATTTGTAAGATAGTTTTAACTTAATTATAACATTGTTATTATAATCATTTAGTAATACTAATACAGCAAAAAAATACCCATGTGCAACCATTGATGTTCTAATATAATAATCCAATTAAGATATACTTAAAGAAGATAATGACAAATTTGAATGCTGTCGCATCAAGTGGTTACTTTAATTCCGTTAAAATTAAATCAAAAGCAAATGAAACTTTTTATCGCTTAAAACATTTATAAATTAAAATTATATTGTCCTTCGATATAAGATTAATAACAATTACAGCTAATATATTAAGCAAATGAATGCTAATAACAAATTTGTTTTTCGTGTAAAAGTTCAATTGTCAAAAAATTTCAAACTTTCCCTAAGCAATCAATTGCTATCAAAAACCATTCGGGTTTAAAATTATGATTCAAACGCTCACACATTCTCAATATTGGTATACAACTTTTTCATTGTTTAAAACGATTGTTTAACAAATTGCATAGCAATGTTAGCAATGACAAAAGTGGGCGAGTTGTGTGACTCACCTGCTGCATCGTTTTCTAAACCAATTGGAAAAGCACTACATAAGCCTATTAATAAGAGCCCTAAGAAATAGTTAGTAACTTTCCAGGGCACTTCCATTTTTTATAACCAGTCGTTGGTGTATTTACACTGCAGTAATTGCATTTGAAAATTGTTCACTTATGATAGCAAAATTTCGGCAAACTAAAATATCACATAATTAAATAATATAAATCACTATTCGCACTATCGAATGTTATTGCAATGCTTCACACAAAGTAGACATCGTTACTTAATTTTTAATGAACTAAATGACAAACGCGGAAACTGTTTCTGACATTTTGCTCAATGACGATTGACAACCCACAATCGTTAATTAACTGGCGCCATCTGCACAGTGCGAGCACTAACTACAAAGTCAATAACTAGGAAAAAATTCAAATTAAATTCCTTATTTTTTTATTATCGTAAATATACCGCGATTTTTATCACTTCTCTATTATTATATCACCGTTTTATTAGGTTTGCAATATGTATAAAAATCATTCATCGATAGTAACAGCTCCTTGTTACCACATAGTAAAGAGAATCCGTAACATTAATTTACACAATGGAAAACCTACATCACTATAAGATTTCCACAAATAGAAATTAATTAAATATTTTTTTTGAGTATTGGTAATTATGTAACATTAAAATTACTATGTCCGTTATTAAAAGGTTAATTCATTTTTAATTACTGCTAAATTACCGCATTGATAAATTAGCACAGTTATTATACCATTTAAAATATTAAAATTTATTTATTTATAAATAACAGAATATACAGTTGTTATAAGCACACATTAATCATAATCTCCATATAAAATTATCAATCTTCATCTTCTTCCGAGCTAGATTCCGTTGGTGGATAATCGGGTAATTCTACAATAATTTGCAAAGTTAAAATTTTGAAACGTAAGGCTAACATTAAAAAAGTATTACCATTTCTTTCGGCTTCTCTAAGCTTTTGTTGTTCTGCTATATATTTTGTTTGAGCTGCAATAATAGCTTGACCATCCTTACAGGCAGCATAAATATCCAGAAGTTCTTGATTTAATTCAATAAATGAATGGCCCCAAGTAAATTTGTCTAAATATTTTTTAGCAATTTCCGGAAATCCAACTATATACATAGAAGCTGCTAAAGCTTCTACGCAGCTTAACTGACACGGCCTTCCATAATTTATTGGATTTGCTGCAACTAAAAATGGTAACAGTCGACCATATCGTGGCTTTAAAGAAGCAATAGGTGTTTCGTTGATTCGTGCCCACGAACAATCGACCACAGCTAAACCTTTGCTTAACATTATTTCCTTGTCTTGCGGACTAAGACACTGTTCGCCGGTTGGAGAAAGTACAAGCCCAGGAAACCGCTGCTTAATTTTGAGGCTTTTAACCAGACCCTGACGTTCTAGTTTACGACCAGAACATTTTTTTGGATCGCATTGATTAAAATCCCACATTGCAACGATAAAGGGAACATCAACTTCTTCTTCACTGTCACTCTCTAATAAAAAATTATTTATTAGAATTATTATATCAACTTTTAATATAAAAACTGCTAAGTTACCTTTAACATTTTAATGACTATTTCGATGATTAAAATTGTACAATAAAAATAAATGCATCACCAAGTTGACTTAACCAAATAATTTAATTTTAATAACGTGATAATTAATTATATAATTCTTACCAGAAGAATCTTCCGATGAATAATTTGAGCTTTGTGCCATTTTGGAATTATTCCAATTATTAAACAAAAACTTGAAGCAAAATAACCTAACTTTTACTTGTACCACAATCGGAAAAAATTTGAAGCAAGATTTGATTGGTCAATTTTACTCTAAACCGAAAATGTGCCAAACTCAAAATATCAATGGTGGATTCAAGGCAGAGTTCTTATAAGAAATTTTATTTATTGGTAAAACGCTAAACAACCATAACTGCTTCTCTACTAGAACGGTAATAAAACAATTATAAATTTTAAGAAAACCCCACCCTAAATGTAAAATCTACGAAAATGTGAAAAAATAATTCATTTCATGAAATCTAAACTGGAAACACTTATAAGAAAGATATTAAATGAATACTCCTTGTCGGGGAATTGCTACGTTCAAGCATTCATCATCATCGTTGTTACTGTTTAGGTTCCGACTCTGAAGCACCATCTCAGCAGCGTTGGTTTTCCCACATTTCTATTAAACTTTAGTATAAATATAATGTAACATTTCCACCGACTAGTGGTATTCTTTTAATATTATTCCTATAAGCGTTTCCACTTTAGATTTAATTAAACGAATTATTTTTTACATTTTTGTAGTTTTTACATATTTTAGCGTGGGTGTTTTAAAAAATTTTATTTTTTTTCATGTTTATTATGATTAAAAATATGGCAATAGTATAGAAGTTGGAGAGTATTGATATACCAAAAACATTACGATGATTTTATGAAATAAAAATCAAGTGATGTAGCGATAAGAAGGTAGAGATTCATTCTAGCGAAGATGTATTTCTGGATTACTTCATTTATACTTTGTACATATTAACCAACTTTTTAGATGGACTCTACATTTTTTCTCGCCTTTGTGTTGCGGCAGAAAATAGCTGCTTTACTCTCTAAAATGCAAGAAAAGGTTTCCCTTAAGGCTCAAAGAGGTAAGGTGCAAAGAATATAAACGAGTATTACGTATGGTTTTTAAAAGGGGTACTGTTGGCTCAACTCTATCTTTTGCACTTTTTTAATAAATTAATTATTGTCGCGTGTTTGTAATTAGCCACCAACCTCCATTAAGTACCTGTTGTAAATAAATTTATCCACAAAATTCGTATGTATTATAATAGTGAGAAGATATTATTAAATTGTAGTGAAGAGAAATTTATATTAAAAAATAAATTGTGAAATTGACTAATATTTTCAAGTTTGATTGATATAGTAAGATTATTTTAACTTGGTATGTCACACTAACCTCCAGTGACGTTAGCTACTTTTGGTAAATAATCAATGCCAGTGCTTATGCGCAATGATATAGTGCCAAGTTATATTGTCCCATTATATCATTTTAATCATCAACCGTTGGGTAACAGAAGTTATACAACTAACTCGAACACAAGTATCAGTTTATTTGGACTTTGTTACTAGTATGCAGTTTATGTGAGACAGTCAATGGCCTGGTTGTTAGTGCAATCAACTGCTAACGTAAAGTGCCATTTCCATGCTTCGAAAGGCATGTAAAAATGGTGGTTCTCTCACAAGGTGTTAGCAACATCTTTGAGGTATTAAATGCGAACCGGTAAACAACGTAAGTTATATTCTTGCAAAAGGAAGCCCAAAATATATGTATGTAGTTTATGTAATGCATTGAAAGTTGAGCTTCAGACAATATAAAGTCATATGTACAATTTCCATTTACTACTGAAGGATTTCTGCTGCAGAAGAGAACGACGGAGGTGGAATTTGCCCCCATCAGTGCAGTGTTGCAAGTAGATGATTAACGAGATTCACAAAGTAAACTTATGTAATAATATTCCTCGTTCCAACAATGAAGAAACAATACCAATTGTTTCAAATTTTCATACGGCCTACAATTAACAATGTAACTTCAATAATTAGGACGGATTAAAAATAAATAATTTATTGTAATTTTAAACTTGTCAATGTATTTCAAAGTTCATCAAAACTTTTTCAATCTGTTTCTTTTCTTCATCATTTGTTAAATGAAAACATATTTCATCTACCTTTCTTCTTTGATAATTTAAAACAAATTTGAAACATTGCCTTATTGTTGCTCCTACGTACAAAACTGTTAGATTAATTTCTTTTTTATCTACCGCTTGAATAAAAGGTAAACAACTTAAAACTAATTGATGTGGTCCATGTCTCACTCGTATTATTCCAATTCTTGTTTTTTCATTTACATACTTTACTGTAAATCCATTTCTAATTGCAGCAACCCCATAGTCCCCGTGCAGCTGTTGTAACTTTTTTTATAATGGAATTAAATAATTTGGTGGTACTTATTATTAGGGAATCATTTGATTCGCGCTCAGGATTTGCTTCCACTACTATGTACCTACATAAAAAATTGAATTAAAAACATAAGTAATGCTAGTATTGCATTATAATTATTACTTACCTATTCTTGTGCCTTACCATGGTTCTCGAGAAGGTTTTTTAAAACTATGTAATATTATTTTCGGATGTGTTTTAACGCAGAAAGTGTATAAAATGATACAAACTAAAAATTTGAGGTTAAGAATTTTAATTCTTCATCACAGTTCTTCATTCTTGCTAAAGTTTATTTTGTAGTTGGCAACATTGTAATATTAAAGTGTTACAGGGGGAAACACAAAATCGTTCACTGTATTATTGTGAATTATTTGATAAGGGATAAGATAGTTTCAATGCAAATTAATGTTTTCATTTTATTTAAATAATGTATTGCTTACTTTTAATTGAACCAACCGTCTATGCATAGGTCGTGTTTTTAAAGTTATTTTAGGTTAGGAATTGTTAAACATTTTAATGTCAAAGTGACGGATTTATATAATTTCTTTGGTGACGAATAGTGATTTGTAAATGCCATGTTTGTAGCACAACAAATATTTCTTATGACATCATTAATTAAAATAAGAAGGTCAATAAGTTGTTTATTGGTTGGGTATATTTAAAAAAAATTAAGTTGTAATAGATCTTAAATAACATTAAGATCTATAGAAACAATGGATGGAATCTTGGCCTTGTGTCACTTTTGCGAAAGCCATGGTCCTTGTGTTATATTATGTACACAAAGATGTAAAGTTGAACCACAGCAGTTACCACACACTTTGACAGTTCCTTGGTGCGAGGCATGCCAGTCTGTAAATGTCGATCAAGCATTTATAAGTCAAGATGAGAAAACACGTTACGTTTCTACACGAACACCTCAACAACAAGATCTAGCATTTCTCCTGAAACAAGCTGCAGTTCGTGGATTAAGCTGCGAGGTAAACGAATTAAATGTAAGTTTTTATCTAATGATGCAGATTAAAAACCCATTGACAATTTATTTTGTAGGAAGGATTGAATAAAGAAGGTGGGACATTATATTTTGGTGATAATGAAAGAGGTCACGTTATCAATCATACTTTTACATTAAGGGATTCTTTAGCACGAGGTTTTCATCGTAAATACAGCATATTAATGCTAATGCGAGATAAGGTAATAGTGAAGAAACAATGAACCTACTGTACTTTTATATACCTAATTTATTGTACTTTTTAAAAGGTGCACTTATTAAATTTATGGCCAATGTTAGTTCCCAATATGAAAGAATTGGCAAAGGAATTGCAAACTCAGGCAGATTCTGTAAATGAAGCAGAACAAATGCAACGTTCCCAACGTGCTGTTCGACAAGCCCAAGCTTCACCAAGAATTGTAGCACGATCACTTTCACAACTTACCGGTCAACCTGCAATATTTGGTCATATCCATTTGTGGTTTACTTGGATGTTGAGTTATCAAATAGCCGTAGAGAAACCCAGTTTAGGTTTATTTTTACCTTTATCAAGGTCTCCACAATCATTACGAAGTTTATTACATGAAATGGATGCAGTAGTTTTCCGTACAATTTGTTTTTGTGTTATAACGGGATATCCAGTTGAAATGGATAATACAAATATTTTGGAAGCGTTTCAAGTGTTATTACCTCAGCACTGGGAACCTTTACCAAATATGAACACTTGTAAATTAACAAAAACTGACACATGGAATATAAAATGGGAAGGTGTACTACCAAATCGTGTTCCAACTTTGCAAACTACAGTTGAAAAAGCATTGAAAAATGAACAATTACCTAATGCTGCTTTAGAACCCTACATAAATGCAGTAACTTCTAAGTGGTTACATATAGCACAGTCTCTAGTTTGGAGTAATGGAAGTAATAGTAAACAATTACTGCAAGTATTGGGAGTGCAAAACCACGATTTACCTTTGATTAATTACTGGAGTCTTTATTGCAGTAAATCTTCCAAGTGAATTTGTGAGAATTGTTAAATGATATTAAATTCATTATTCTTTCATAAATATTTTGGGTGCTCTTAGAACATATCAGTGACTGATCATTTGGATCTTCTTTATTATAAGAAATTAAAATTATGCGATAAAATGGCATCAATTTTTTTTTCGATGTTACCAAATAAATTGTCTATCGAAATTGTATAATAAAGATTGTTTTCATTATTATCTTTGTTTTTACTGCAAAATAAAATTGTCAGATGTGCGAGATGAAATAATGCTACACTTATTTTGTACAGCAGGCTTATTTTACGTCGTTTTCAGTAAAATTCAAATTGTTATTTTAACTTGATATTTTACTTTTCCATTTACGTAATAAGAAAAGTATTCAAGCGAAACAAAATGTTGGGTTAGCATTTTTCCCATGGTCTATGAGTTATCTTAATATATATATTTCTTCTGTGCGTGTGTATGTGATTAAACTCCTCCTAAACGGCTAAACCGATTTTAATAAAGTTTTGTGTGTCTTTTCAGGTAGATTCGAGAATGGTTTAGATTTAAAATTCGGTTCAATTTAAATTGTTTATTGTTAATTATTTCTAAATTGTTGTTGATTTTGGAAAGTTTTACATTGTACCCTGTATATTAATATATTTTACGGTTGGTAAACATCGTTTTTAAAATATAAATAAATTTGATGTAAACAGCATACTCTAAAACTTTATCCAATTCGACCAGATATCCAGGTGAGTAATAATGTGTTAGTTATAATATCATTTTGCGAATTTAGTGTGGAATCAAGTAAGTATATCAAATTTCGTATAAATATTTTTATCAAATTTACACGTGTGTTGGTTAACAACCAATCAAAATTGCTACCTGATAGCTGACAAATGTATTCAAATTTGGACAGGACAACGTCTGCCGGGTCAGCTATTCAATTATATAAATAAAATAAATAATTTATCTATTTTATATTTTTATAATTATTCAGTCTACCCATTTAAATTCTTTTAAGTCCAAGAGCCTAAAGTAAAGTACTTCAGACAAAGGCAGAGTTCCACCTTTTAATGAGACCCGGGCGAAGCCGGGTATCCACCTAGTATTTTATAGTAATTGTTGAAGACAATTTTTTTAATAATGTCTGTGTAAGTAGGTGGGTGTGTGCCTTTTTAGTTCTATACATAGTATAGAAAGAAGCCTTATGATCTGGTTCGGTGTCGTCCGCATAATTCAAAGTCACTAAATTAGTGACAAACCTTTGTCACTAAATTTTACTTTTGTGGGTGGATGGACAAACGCGTGAATGGATTAACAAGATTCAAAATAATTAATTGAGATCAAACACACAGAGTTGTGGACGCTTTCAATTGTTATATGAGATTATTTTATTCATCTTACACTTTTGGGTTGGTAATAAATGAACTAACCAATTAAAGGTGCGAAAGAGTGAAAGTTTAAAAATTACAAAACGTAAAATAACTTACAAAGTGAAACATAATTTTTATAGTAATTTTATTACCTTTTAGTTTAAGATAATGATGATGTGCAGATTTAAAATAAAAATTATATTTAACTTAAAATAATTACAATTATTACATAATTTGTAAACCCAAAAAAGTGTGAAACTTGGGTGACCGCAGTTTTAGGGTATTATACACTACCTTTTGGAAAGTATTACAATTTTATAATATTTTTTAAATTATTTAAATTTTATAATTTTTTTATAAAGATTATCAGATTATTTTACAGTTATAAATTTTTATAAATATATTAATAATTTATAATTTTTATTACGATTATCAGATTTTTACTCTTAGTTTTTGAGTTTACTCTAAAATCGATTTTCATATATAAGGCGCCCGGTACGAGAAAATATGAGAGGTAAAATCTACTGATGAATGACCTCGTTACTTTTTTGGTGCGCACCTATAGTGCGCAACTTTCTAATTTGGTTGTGAGTGTATTAAGACGTACATAGTGTATGCTGCAAGGCGACTATACCTATATGTTATTGGGCTTGTTTGTTTCTATCAGTGTCAATGCTGTTTTGTTATACATATCAATAATTAATATTGTTATTGTGAAGTTATAATTTTTATCATTATATTTCGCTAAAGTGAACTGAAAGTATTTTTAAATAACTATGGCAGAAAGGGGTGTAGATAATATTGCCGGAACATCTAACAACCACGTGGGTAAAATGTACGTTATAATTCATGTATTATATGCATGAGCATGTGCGATTTGTATTTATTAAATATTTAATATTTATCGATGTAGTTCATATAAATATATATTTGAGAATAACACATAAAATTAGATATTTAATCCAATTTAGACAATTTCTAACCTAACCAATTAATTTTTTTTTTTCGATGTCTATAAATTCCTCCAGGTTATTATGATTTATTTTATGAATAATTTTAAATATCAATAATTCAAGTCAATAATTCGATAATATTATCTGAAAAATCAACAATATTTCTTTATTATAATGATGATTATTTTTTTACTGAGTAAACTCTAGTCGTGCGTCGGAGCTGACACACACAATTTTTTAGTTGGTAACAAAAATTTTCTATATAAGAAATTACTTTCACTCTTTCGCACCTTTAATTGGTTAGTTCATTTATTACCAACCCAAAAAAAAGTGTAAGATGAATAAAATAATCTCATAAACAATTGAAAAAGCGTCCACAACTCTGTGTGTTTGATCTCAGTTAATTATTTTGAATCTTGTTAATCCATTCACGCGTTTGTCCATCCACCCACAAAAAAAGTAAAATTTAGTGACAAAAGGTTTTTTTGTCACTAATTTAGTGACTTTGAATTATGCGGACGGACAGACGGACGGACACGAAGCCAGATCATAAGGCTTCTTTCTATACTATGTATAGAAGCCTAAAAACTAAAAAAAAATGTATCACATTTTACAAACAGAAAACTAAAAATAACAAAAAACATTTGTTTATCAATATAAAAAACACAAATTTTATTAAGTACATACATATAATATATAATATTAAAAAAAAAATTGAATCACACATACATATAATATTATAATTTTTCTTTATTAAAATAAAACATTAAATCAAGATCACTTGATTAAGAGGGGAGAATACCTAGGAGAAGTAGACCAATAGTGTAAAGTGGTACTACAAACTTCTAGCAAAGTAAAAGTGGGAAATGCAAAAATTAGGTACCTTGGGAGGTCTTTTAAAACTCCAGCGAAGTGAAATCATAACCAGGGGAATAGCATGGAGAAGTATTAGAAAAACCTGTCGAAGTAGGCAAATAACTTGGAGCGGTGGGAGCATAACTAGCAGACATAATACTAAACCCTGTAGAATTTGCAGAATAGTTTGGAGAATACCTTGGAGAAATTGGAGCATAACTTGGAGAAGTGGGAGAATAACTTAGAGAGGTTGGAGAATAACTTGGCGAGGTTGGAGAATACCTTGGAGAAGTGGGAGAATAACTTGGAGAATAGGGCGAATAACTTGGAGAGGCGGGACAATACTTTGGAGAATAACTTGGCGAGGATGGAATGTATGGCTTAGAATAAGTTATAGCACGAGTAGGCGATGAATGACGATATTTGTTTGTGGCGCCAATTCGAGAAGCTTTCTTTGCGACTTTTGCAGTATCCGATATTAAATGCACACAACCGGTTCCTATTCTAGGCTCTTGACCCAGGATAATATTTTCGGAAACGCCTTTCACTCCGTCCACTTGAGCATGAAAAGCGGCCTCCAACAATACGTCGACGGTCTCTTCAAAGGAGCATTTCATAAGAGGACCGACCTCTTGCCTATTAATACCGTGCCGGGTTATGGACATGAGGTTTCCGTTGGCAGACATTACGTCGCACAGCAGGGAAAGGTGCCTGTTGTTGACGTAGAGACCATAACATTGTAGCACCTCGTTCATTTCCTTTTGTATAGTTTTCCTGGCGGCTTCTATGCCCAAAACCCTAAACGTTTCGTGAATGTCGTTGGTCACGGTGCGCCTGCTATCGACGTCGGGATCGCCCAAAACTGCGGCCAGATTGCTACCGTCCGTTTCGAGCACCCATTCGGAAACGAAGGTTAATTTGCCATCCTCGCCGATCACTCTTCTCTTTTTCTCGTTTCCTTGGGGCTTGTACCTATAAATTTTCGATATTTCGGGAATACCCTTCAAAGTCATTTCTCCAAGCAAGGTTTTTTCGACGCACTGGATAAACTTTTGATCTTCCATTTTGTCCTTTTCCTCGTCGCCTTCCTTTTTTACCGCTTTGTCCAACATTCGAAAACGTAAAACTAATTTATCTGCATTGTCGTCGCTGCAAATGCAGAGCAAATCTTCGCCAAATTTCGAAGCAATTGTTGCAGCGATTTGTTTCGTGCAAATTTTTGCGTTTATCATTTTCCTATCGTCCAACTCCATGCGCAACAACCACGGCGAAACTTTGGTCGAATCGAAACCTAGATATTCGTAAAACGAATCGACAAACTTTTGATCTTCTCGAACGACGGTGTTGCGCGGATCCGGATCGTAGAAGATGGCCGAACTTAAGATCAGCGATTTCAATGTGGTGTGCTCCAAACGACACAACACATTTTGGGCCTTTTCGAGATCGCGAGCCACGTCTTCCCTCAGATACACAGTCATGGAGGGAGCTTTGGGATTTTCGACACGTCGATGATTTCTTTCAAACGCGGCACGCCAAGGGTGACGTTTTAGACGACACCCGGCAAAATGAAAAGTGTTGAGTGTCATCTGCGTGGCCGGTTCGCCCAAGGATTGAGCGGCTAGTGCACCTACCATTTCTCCCGGTTCCACTACTGCGCGCTGAAATTTTTTCTCGATTGCGCCCATCAACCAATCGAAAGCGTCCGCGTTTAATTTATATTCCGATACGGATTTCGTGTTCAGCATCGACCGCGCCAAACACTTGAAGAGTAACGTGGCGTTACTATTTGCCGATTTGGAAATTCCATCTTCTCCATCTACCGCGATGCACTTTTCCAATAATTCTCGAACTCCTCGCACGACTTTTAAAGGCGACAAGTCGGTGGGTTTTTTTGGATCAATGCGAAACATTTTTTGTGCGTTCCAAATCATTCTTTCCAAGTTGCAAGGCAAAACAACTCGGGATTCTCCGGTCGGGAAAATTTTCATCAGCACGTTTCGATCTTGCTTCAATTGGCGCCATTCGCGCTCCAACTCGGAGACGACTTCTCGGTCGGAAATCGAAAGTTGTCCGTTGACGTCTTCGTTAAAGTTGCGTTTCATGTAGCTTTCGTTCTTCACATCGAACCTACACTTGTTTTCGAACTGAGCATTGGTTAATTTTAGGGTGAACAAATTTTGAAATTCCAAGTGTTCGCCGGCAAGTCCGTCCTCGCCATAACTCGATTGTATCATCGATCCCGACGGACTCTTAACCGTTCCGTCGTACTCGACCATGACGGATTCCATAGCCTTGATGAGCCTACGCTGGATGTACCCAGTTTCGGCCGTTTTGCAAGCGGTATCGATGAGACCTTCGCGACCGCCCATCGCGTGGAAATAGAACTCGGTTGCCGCGAGACCAGAACGATAGGAATTTTCGACGAATCCTTTCGCTTCTGGACCGGCATCGTGTCTCTTGAAGTGCGGGAGAGTGCGTTTGTGGAAACCGTTGGGAATGCGTTTTCCTACTACGTTTTGTTGACCTACGCAAGCCACAATCTGCGAGATGTTAATGTCGGAACCCTTCGAACCGGACACGACCATCGCTTTGAAAGCGTTGTATTTCGTGAGATTGTTTCACCGAACCGCCGGTTTCGTCGCGAGCTTCGTTCAACAGTCTGTTGACTTCGCGTTCGTACGTTTGTTTCAAATTATTACCCGGCGTCGGTTCCAATTCTAGACTGTACGCTTTTCCCGTTACTACGGATACCGCCGTTTTGGCTCGTCGGATGGTTTTTTGTATTTCGCCGCGGGTTTTGCGATTGGCGAAGGTGTCGGCCATACCAACCGAATGACAGCGGACGCTAAGCAACCATTCGTTTACGACCGTTTGAATGTTTCCGTAAAATTCTCCGCAAACTTGGTGTCCCAACTCGAGCATACACACGTGGAGTAAAGAGCCGCCACAAGCGCCCAAAGTCTTTTTGCACAAAATTCCCATTATCAATTGACCGTTTTCCACCAAAACCTTTGTGTCTCCGGGAGAAATCCATTTGTACGGTCCGTCGTCTTCTTCGTCCGGATGTGCCGCATGCGTTGTCGTAAGGTTCAACTCGCCCGGAATGACGAGTGAAAATAGCTGTTTTCCTGTCCAATACGGCGTGGGTTTTAGTATGGCAGGTTCGGGCATGTCGCCATTCCAACTTGGCAAATACATCAGCATATTCGTAAATTGTTCGTGATTCATGAAAGCGTCTCGTTTTGTCATCTGCATGGCGGCAGTCAAAGTATCTTGCACGATACCCATGACGGGTTTGTTCGCTTGAGGCGTTATGATCTGTCGAGAGGTGATGTGTAAGCTTTCGACTTCCGCTCGCGTCTCCAAACTTTGAGGAACGTGCATATTCATTTCGTCTCCGTCGAAATCGGCGTTGTAAGGGGTCGTGCAGCTCAAGTTCAATCGAAAAGTGAAACCAGGAAGCACCTTTACGCGATGCCCCATCATGCTCATCTTGTGCAAGGTGGGCTGACGGTTGAAGACGACCAAATCGCCATTTATAAGATATCGTTCGAGCTTGTCGCCCACTCGAAGTCGTATTTTTGAAGGATCCGTTTGAAAGCGCAAGTCGACGCGCGCTCCGTTTGCGCGCAGTATATGTTTTGCTCCGGGATAGTTGTTCGGTCCGTTTCGCGCTATCGCCAACATTCGATCCTTGTTGAAAGGCGTAATCATTTCGGGATAGGTCATATTTTCGCGATGGCTTCGGGTACTCTAGTTCGTCGATCTTGAGGTTGGGATCCGGGGAGATTACGGAACGAGCCGAAAAGTCGACACGTTTTCCCATGAGGTTTCCTCTAATCCGACCTTCTTTGCCTTTCAATCGACACGTTATCGCTTTCGAGGGCCTTCCGGATTTTTGCAAAGCTTGGGGTAAACCGGCGATGTTGTTGTCCACGAGAGTCGCGACGTGGTATTGGAGCATTTTTATATTTTCCGACAACACTTGAGCGGCCACGCCGGCGTCTTGATTCGTTTTTAATTGCGCGTTGGCCTTGACGATTGCGACCAATTTATGTGTCAAATCGTCTTGACACGTCGTCGAACTGTTCATGGCAATCGAAGGTCTCACCGGAATAGGAGCAACGGGCAAAACCGTCACGATCATCCACTCGGGTCGCGAGAATTTCGGATCCATTCCTAGCGCGCGGCAATCTGCGTCGCTAATGTTTTTGAAAACGCGCAACACTTCTTCCGCCGATAAATTTCTTTTGTGTTGCGGAACGTTTTCGCATCCTTCCATTCCGCCGTCAAATCGAGGCCAATTTTTTTAATAACGGGTTGTAGATTTCCACATTCTTCGTCGTCGCACACGTATCGTCCTTTACACAAACCGTACACTAGCTCTAAACGTTTCGAAGATTTTTCCGCGGTCGTATCCAAAATATTTTCGAATTCTCTTTGCTTCTTCGGATTCACGAGCAATTTGCTGCAATCGAAGCAGATGCACCGTAAAATTTTGAGAGTCTTCTTGAGGAAGCTGGCGTGAAAAACGGGTTTGGCCAATTCGATATGTCCGAAGTGGCCGGGACAATTGACCGAGTCCCCCGCGCACGTTTGACATTTCGAAGTTTTGCCCATCACTCCCATCCTGGGATCCATCAAGCCGTTCGCTTTCGGAACATTTCCCTCCATAATTTCGGCACAACGTATGCCGCCCGGAATCACGGACGTCTTGAGAATATCCTCCGGACTGAAAATTCCAAATTGCACACTTTTCACAGTTTTAACGGGAGCTGGGCTGTCCATTAAAGCCATTGTTGATGATTTGGTTGTACTTGTAACGATTTCGATCGGTTGCCTGAGTAGAAGTTTTTTCTCTTCTTGGTTATAGGCTCTCACTCTCTTACCTATGTACGCACGTTATCCGTTGATCTGTTTGATCCGTTGATAAGTTTGATCCTTTTTGATTTGCCTGGGTAGAAGTTTTTTCTCTTCTTGGTTTTAGGCTCTCACTCTCTTACCTATATACGCACGTTATCCGTTGATCTGTTTGATCCGTTGATCTGTTTGATCCTATTGATTCGTTAATCCTGTTGATAAGTTTGATCCTTTTTGATTTGCCTGAGTAGAAGTTTTTTCTCTTCTTGGTTATAGGCTATCACTCTCTTACCTATATACGCACGTTATCCGTTGATCCTATTGATCCGTTGATCCTATTAATTCGTTGATCCGTTAATCCTGTTGATAAGCTTGACCTTTTTGATTTGCCTGGGTAGAAGTTTTTTCTCTTCTTGGTTAAAGGCTCTCACTCTCTTACCTATATACGCACGTTATCCGTTGATCTGTTTGATCCGTTGATCCTATTGATTCGTTGATCCGTTAATCCTGTTGATAGGTTTGTTGCGATTTATTCTTTTTGGTTTGCCTGAGTAGAAGTTTTTCTCTTCTTGGTTATAGGCTCTCACTCTCTTACCTTTATACGCACGTTATCCGTTGATGCGTTGATCTGATTGATCCGGTAATTATATTGATTCGGTGATAGGTTTTATTTGTTGATCCGTTAGTCTATTTCGGCCGATCGATTTGTTGATTGGTTTTATCCGATTGTATCGTTGATCCGTTGATTTGTTAATCTGTTTAATGCGATTGATCCGTTCATTCGGTATTGGTTCAAATTAAAAGTCGAATCTGTTACCTTGTAAACTAGTACGCGTGTTATATAATTTCTAAACTATTTAAACCTAATATTTAATAAATAGTATTAGGTATTATTAACAACTTTAACAAACCAAATATTTTTATTATAATAAAAAAAGAATCAATAAAAAATCTGGGACCGATACTATACTGACTGCCCTATACATCAACTGTAAAAAGTGTAAAGCACACACTAGTTTATAAGAGAACAGGTTCAACACTTTCAGTTTCAACCGGTACCAAATCAATGGATCAATCGGATCAACAGATCAATCGCATCTAACAGATCAATGAATCAAAGAGTCCAACGAATCAAGAAGATGAATCGGTTCAAATAGACCAACGAATCAACCGACCAATTGGAAGGTACTTGGAAGTTAAGTCCATGCCATTAAATGAATTTAACAAATTAACGAAAAAGACGCACAGAAGCCCAAAACATATCTGATGAAATGTACTTATATTTTATTTCTCTAATTACTATTAATGCATGCAGCTGAAATAATAATGCAGTAAAAATTTGTACTAGAAATACGACCTTGCAACGTCATTAGTTCAACTCAACGAAGCAATTAATCAATCGGGACAATCAAACGAATCAATCGGATCTAACAGATCAACATATCAAGGAATCAATTGAATCAAACCTAATAACGAAGAAACAGGTTAAGGGTAGGAAAACAAAGGATACACTGATAAGCAATATGATGATGTGGTTTACAATTATTCAGCGGGTTGGTCACAAAAACACTTTTGGCACCGTATGGTTCTTGATTTTCATGCAAACAAACAACTTTTAAATCGCGATTTCTCTAGGTACCTGCAATTTAATTTTTCTCTAATAAATCTCGCTTAAATCAAATCTTAGGAGATCCAAGTTTTGCAACGAAATTATCTTCGTGCAAAGTGGATAATGTGGGGCGGATACGAATAATCTCGATAATAATTAATAATACCTAATCTACCCTATAATATAAAAAGGTAAGGGTTTTTATGCAACGCTAAAATGCAACGCGCAGATACAATGCGCAGATTTTATATCTACCTCTACCCTATAATATAAAAAGGTAAGGGTTTTTATGCAACGCGCAGATTTTATATTATGTATAATCTACTCTATAAAATAACAAGGTGGAACTCGGATGACCGCAGTTCTTAGGCTTCTATACAGCTACCTTTTTGGTTTACAATTATATAATATTTTGTAATTATTTTTAATTTAAATTTATAATTTTTTCTTTATCTGCACGATCATCAGATTATCTTAATTTTTTTAGTTGGTAACTAAAATTTTCTATATAAGAAATTGATTTGCATTTTGTAAGTGTTATTTTTACGTTTTACGTAATTTTTACTTTCACTCTTTCGCACCTTTAATTGGTTAGTTCATTTATTACCAACCCAAAAAGTGTAAGATGAATAAAATCGCACCCTGAAAATAACACTGTCGTAACTTCCAAAATGACAATTTTCAGATTTTGATTGATTGTTATGTATTTTTACGCTCTTTTCAATGGTACCACGTCGAAACTTCCATCTTTTATCATTCAGGTGCTATTTAGCGAACAACAGTTTTACAATTCACAAATATGCACAGCTTCTGTGAGGAAGACTGTTGTATGGTACATACAACAAGGTGGTTGGTCAATTTGGTTGGTCAAAAGCCAACCAAATCAATTATTTTACAAAACGTCATGGAAGCAGGAAGAATTCTTTAACATTCACCTAATAACAGTTAAGAGCCGCGGAAGAAAAAGTTCTAGTACATCATCAAAATTAGATGCAATGTATGCAAGCCATCCAGGAATATCTATTGAAAAAAAAAGATTTGATGTGGTTGCTGAACCAGAATCACATACCCAAGTCCCATGCGCAGTTTTATGAAGCACTGGTAAGCAATCGCAAACAAAAAAATTTTGTAATTGATCTGCAAGATGAAGAGGAAGAAGAAGAAAATTTATTTTTAGATTAGATAACATTATTGAAGACTTTTTTTGAAAATAATAAACAACGTAATACTGTTGTACATTCATCTTTTAATGGAAAACTGTCGTATGTTCCACCTTCAACTTTTATTTAATTAATTTATAGCATAAAATTTATTTCCATTCTCAAAATACTACTTGTTTAGGTTTAGAACCGACCAAATTATTATTTAAAATAAATTAGGTGACATTATACATAATGGTAAAATTACTACAACCGTTGCAATCTTTAAAATGCGATTATCTCAAAATAATGGTTTTGGAAGTTACGACAGTGTTATTTTCAGGGTGCGAAATAATCTCATAAACAATTGAAAAGCGTCCACAACTCTGTGTGTTTGATCTCAATTAATTATTTTGAATCTTGTTAATCCATTCACGCGTTTGTCCATCCACCCACAAAAAAGTAAAATTTAGTGACAAAAGGTTTTTTTGTCACTAATTAAGTGACTTTGAATTATGCGGACGGACGGACGGACACGAAGCCAGATCTTCAGACTTCTTTCTATACTATGTACAGAAGCCTAAAAGTAAAATTTAGTAACAAAAGGTTTTTTTGGTCACTAATTTAGTGACTTTGAATTATGCGGACGGACGGACAGACGGACACGAAGCCAGATCATAAGGCTTCTTTCTATACTATGTATAGAAGCCTAAAAAGGTAAGGGTTTTTATGCAACGCTAAAATGCAACGCGCAGATACAACGCGCAGATTTTATATTATGTATAATCTACCCTATAATATAAAAAGGTGGAACTCGGATGACCGCAGTTCTTAGGCTTCTATACAGCTACCTTTTGGTTTACAATAAATTATATAATATTTTGTAATTATTTTTAATTTAAATTTATAATTTTTTCTTTACCTGCATGATCACCAGATTATTTTTAATTTGTTTAGTTAGTAACAAAAATGTTCTACCGAGTGACCGGTTGAAATCTGAACATACGGAAATAACATGGGAAATTGATTTTTTCTAAATAAATTCCTGCTTCCCATTATAACGGATACGAATAAAACATATATCAAATTAAAGAGATTTTTTTCCGCGTCTAAAGATCCCCAATACTTGATATTATGTTTTTAATTAATTATATATAGTCCAGTCATTTGGTGCTCAAAAAGGGGGTTACCTGGAAAGTTTTCCGGGAGTTTTGAAAATTGGTATTTTTATAGATTTCGACGTGCTCTTTTCGAATTTTCACTTTGCCACCTCGTATCGTTGCCGCTCGAGCCGCCATATTGGAAAAATGGCGGCCAAAAACAGTTTTTTGACAATATCTCCTTTTCTATTCATTTTATGATAAAAATAGCTATATAATAAATTAAACTAGAGAAAAATTCCTATAATTTTTGTCCTAACCTTTTTTTTGTAAAACAAATAGTTTTAGCGTACGAACGCCTTAAAGTCGACTCCTACACACCTTTTTGCCAAAAACTCATTTCCACGCCACCGATGAGGTAGAGTAAATGGCGCGTTTTTTTATGGTATCCCAGGAAGCTTAATCCACATGTAATGCAAAGTTTATTACAATATTACAAAGTTTAGCGCATTCTCATTCGCTTCTCTATCCAGGTTTTGCGAGTTCATTGTCTTTAGTACCGGTCGAAAATAATTTAAGTGCTAACCTTTTTTTTAAATGAATAGTTTTTACGTACGAGCGCCGTAAAGCAACACATATTCTCCAACACGCGTCCAGTGCCATCAAGCTTACAATAATTTTGGAAAATATACAAACTAACGCGATAAAATTTGAATGAACCAATGGATGTACAGTTCCGTACAATTTAACCAATGAACGTATAATTCTACTAGCACTAAACACGCCCACTAAAATTTATTATATGGAAGCACTGGAATTATCGGAGATGAGAAGATAAACTGTCATATGTCTCAAGAAGTAGGTAGTGCTGGCATTTCAAAAATCATTGGTGGGGATTTTTATACCGTAAAATTTAAACGGAATGACAGAGTAAAAGCACTTGGCATTATGAATGCAGGCATCCGTATAAAAGACGACATTATCCCCATTAATCCTTTGTTAATATTTCAAAGAATGTGCATTGCTAAAGAATCTGATAAAGATCCATCAAGGATAGGGAAGCGAATGAGAATGTGCTAAATTTTGTAATATTCCATTACACGTGGATTAGGCCTACTGGGGATACCACGAAAAAAACGCGCCATTTACTCTACCTCATCGGTGGCGTGGAAATGAGTTTTTGGCAAAAAGGTGTGTAGGAGTCGACTTTAAGGCGTTCGTACGCTAAAACTATTTATTTTACAAAAAGGTTAGGACAAAATTATAGGAATTTTCTCTAGTTTAATTTATTATATAGCTATTTTATCATAAAATGAATAGAAAAGGAGATATTGTCAAAAACTGTTTTTGGCCGCCATTTTTCCAATATGGCGGCTCGAGCGGCAACGATACGAGGTGGCAAAGTGAAAATTCGAAAAGAGCACGTCGAAATCTATAAAAATACCAATTTTCAAAACTCCCGGAAAACTTTCCAGGTAAAACTACCAAATGACTGGACTAATATTATAGTTAAAATTCGATACTAAAATTGAAATAGCGCTTTTAAAAAATATTAGCAGGCTTGTTCGATGTATTACGTCAGTTACAGAATCGTTATTGTTTTTGACGGTAACTGACGTAATGCGTCGAACCAGCCTGCTAATATTTTTTTTAAAAGCCCTATTTCTTAATTTTAGTATCGAGTTTTTAACTATAATTAAAAAACAAAATATCAAGTGTTGGGTATCTTTAGACGCAGAAAAAAAAATCTCTTTAATTTGATATATCTATTTAAATCCACAAACAACGTGATCTGGTTACCCTTGCCAGACTAGCAAAGCCATACAGCGCAAAGAAAAAACCAATTTTTCTGCTGTCCACTTTAATTCCGCAAATAGTGCGAGTCCAAAAATCGAATATTCCAACATAACTCCAAATAGGACATAAAAAGTATTACAGCAGTTTTCTTGTAGGTGATCAAAATTTAAAACTTCGAGAATTTACAAAGTTACCCGTTACTCGTGCAATCGATGCGCTCTTCATCTTATCTCCCACATTTTTCCTAACCTCGAGCCATGGACTTAGAAGGTTCTAAGTCCATGCCTCGAGCAAAGTTAAAAATCCCGCTAAGAAAACCTAATAAAACTAAAATTTAAATATACAAAATTTTAATGTAACAAGTGTAGGTACTGAATGTGAATATACCAACGTAAAATTACCATATATCAATTACAGGTATTGGCGATGGGAATCTCGTTCCATTCATGCGCGTCCGCAATTTTTCACTTTTTTTTTAAATTAAGCTTTTTTCGGTCCCGGTTTTTAGCGGAAAACCTCTTTAGGGTCCTAGAGAGTAACTGTGCAAAATTTGGTTGGGATCGGTCGAACGGTCTAGGAGTCTATAAGGAACAAACACACACATACATCCATTTTTATATATAGTATGTTACGGTCAATGACGTCAATGCCCACTTACGTTGGCCATTGACGTTAATGCCCGGCCAATAACGATAATGACCAAGCATTTTGGGCAATGATGACATTTAAAATTTCATATGTAGTTTTTACATCATTGTCCGGGCAATGACGTCATTGCCCAATACAGAGTGGGCAATGATGATATTACTATTGTACGGTGAGGAATGTTGTATAACAAAACTAGTATCATTTTAGTTGGCGATTTTTTTATAGAGATTAAGTATTATTAAGTAATTACCAACTTAAAAATATATCTAATAAGTTAAATAAAGAAGTTACGAAAAACAATTAAAACTAAAAACGATTAAAACGAAAAAACTAATTGAACATAACAGAAATGGATAACAAAGATCTCGATGAAATGCGAAAGCGATTTAATGAACAAATTAACCTAGCAATACAAGAAAAACGTGATGATAATAAATCGTATTTAGACGTTGGTGAATACAACAACCGAATTGGTGAAGTTAAAGAGGCGAAGACTTTACTTTTACAAGAGGAAGAAAACAACGAAGCATTATAGGATGGTGCGTAAATATGATGTAATTACTATAAATGGAAAAGAGCGCCTAATCAAACCTATTGCTGAAAGTAATCTATCAAAAGTTTTGTATTATGCAACAAATGAAGAATTGTTTGATATTATCCATAATGCTCACCTGGCAATCGGACATGGTGGAAGAAATAGAATGGTAGCCGAAATAAGTAAACACTTCTGCAATATTACCAAAGAAACGATAATGGGATATCTTCGGAATTGCATTCAGTGTCAAAAGAAAAGTAGCAATCTTAAGAAAGGTTTAGTTTCGAGACCCATTTTGCATTCACAATTAAATTCACGTGCTCAGGTTGATTTGATTGATATGCAGTCACAAAGCTACAATGAATTTCGCTTTATTATGGTGTATCAAGATCATCTTACAAAGTTTGTGTTGCTGAAAGCTTTAAAAGCAAAAGAGCAAAGAAGTCGCATTTCATTTGCTGGAAATTTATACTACTTTTGGGGCACCTCTTATTTTACACTCCGACAATGGCCGAGAATTCGTCAATTCAGTTCTGATGAAATTACATGCTGCGTGGCCTGAGGTGAAAATTGTTCACGGAAAACCTAGGCATAGCCAAAGTCAAGGATCTGTTGAGCGGGCCAATAGAGATATCGAGGATATGTTGGGAACGTGGATGGACGAAAATAAAACTTCAGATTGGCCTGCAGGAATTAAATTTATTCAGTTTAAGAAAACCGTGCTTTGCATTCTGGAATTGGAAGATGCCCATATGAAGCAATGTTTGGATGTCCGGCTAGGGTAGGATTAGCCTCAACTGGAATTCCACACGATGAAATTTTTAATTTATCCACCGAAGAAGAAATCGAAACTTTATTACAAGAAATGGAAGGAAGGTTTGAAGAACTAACAGATAAAAATGCAGATGAAGAAATGCAAGATAACAAATCAGTTGGTGAAATGGAAGGTAATGTGGAACCAATACTTGAAACCGAAGAAGACATTGAAAACTTGTTAGAACCCGTTGTTGAAGAAAGAAACGTTTGCAGCCAGTGTACTATAGTATTACCTCTTGGCGAAGAAGTTAACCATGCTGGAATATGCCACAATTGCGAAAGTCAGGAGAATATTACTGTACAACGTAAAAGATGTAGAGAAGCATTAGAAAAAAAAGCCTCTAAAATGCTCAAGTTATCAAACGAAAAATTTTCTGTTGTTCAAATTGGAAGTACGGTTCGAATTCCTATACCAGACGTAGACAGAGCTCGCGGTTCCTTCGAAACATACTGGCTGTTGTTATTTCAGTGGAAGATGGCCTTTATAAACTTTGCACAAATTATGGTGTTTTAAAGCATAAATATACTCGATCGGAGTTTAACCCTTGTACTGAAAAGCTAATTATGTTAGAAAACATTAGCGAAACGATCAAGGAAAATGAAATTACTCTTAGACAAGCTGCAGCTCAAAACAGTGTTTTAGGAGGACAGGGTTACAAGCGTTGTCACTGCAAGGGTGGATGTAAGAATAATAAATGTGCGTGTCGTGCTAGCAAACAAATTTGCAATTCAGTGCCATGGATCACTCCCATGCCAGAATAAAATGATGGAATTTAAAAAATTTTATTTAACTATTTTTCTCAGAAAATCTGAGGCAATGTTTGATATTTGGGCGTTAATAAGATCATAAACAAAAATAACAATTTCCAATCCATAAGACGGCACTTTAAAAAAGACTTTTCAGATTTAAACTTTTGTTAATATTAAATAAATGATTATAATACAATAAATAAATACACCTAAATGTTGCTTGCCAGTTGGCTGTTAAATTCAAATCGCTATTTTGCTGTTCCTTATAGCATTCATTCTATGATATCATCATTGTCCGATCCTTTTTGGCCATTAACGTTATTGACCGGTCAAAGACGTAAATATTACAATCAGATGAAAATATTTACATCATTGGCCAACGTCAATGGGCATTGACGTTAATGGCCGGTCAATGACGTTAATGGCCAGCATAATTGGGCATTGATGTCATTGGCCGGCCATTGACGTCAATGCCCAATTTACATCATTGACCGTAACATATATAGAAGATAGATAGATAGATATAGATAATTCATTTAATAAAACCTTAGATCGTTATATTATGTTATTACATAAGAATAAAACACATTTTATTAAAAATATTTTTAAAAATTATTATTTTAAAACTATACAAAGTCAATTACCACAATCAATCAACAATTAAAATACATCAAACAATAAAAATCTGTATAAGTTACATTATAATCTCGATACCATTTCTAATTATTATTTATCACAGTACTACAAACTTTTTTTAATTGGTAGTTTCTAAGCATACACAGATCTTTAGCCATATTTGTTCTTCCAATTGGAGTATTTACGTCGTGTAAATGAAGCAATATAGAAGGACTGAACGATTCTGGAAGCGTTCGTAATAAATCGGACACGAGCACAGGCGGAATTGCTGCTAAAATGTATGGAGTACTTGGCGAAGTCACATCAATTAAACAACTAAATAGTTGAAAAGTAAAATATGTTTGTTGAATCAGTTGACCGTCTTGCACTGTGGCTTTTAAAGTTGCAAACAGGCGACGAAGTGGCCAAATTATTTGATGAATTTTCGATCCACTGTTGTTTTTCGTTTGTGTTGTAGTAATTTCCTAAAGCATACAGAAAATTAAAAACATTTCAAGTATTACACAAATGATAAAACTTACATCCATCATTAACAAAGAATCGCATGCTGCATATATAGAGTAACTTGTCAAATGAGCAAGCGCAAACAGTTGAGGTTCAACTAGAGAATCTGAATGCAGAGTATTGTGTAATTGTTGAGGTAGCACATGAGTTAGAAGTTCATTAGTACATGCTTGAATATCCAATTGAAAAATTGCGAGTGCTAAATCAACTCCACGTTCTAATTGATCTTTAAATTGTAACTGTAACAATTCGCGTACAATAGCTGTAACTAGCCAACAGGGTCCAGCTATTTCCAACAAATTTTGTATGTTTTGTGTCGAGTTGTGATCTAACCAACCACAATTGATTGCTTTTAGCCACGACGTATTTAGTTGTTCAGTGGCAGGCTGTTTAAAAACCAAATTACCTCCACTTTTTGGTTGCAGTGGTGACTGTATATCTCTCTGCATTTTACGAATAATATCGCACGATAACTGCCACCTTTCACGAAGGCTATCGTCATCGCCAACAGGAGGTGCAAGTAATTGCTGCACCATGTTGACAGGTTTCAATAAAGTGTCTTGAGGAGCAGTACGCATGTAAGAGCATAACCAAGCCGCTGCAGCTACCGGTAAGCAGCACATACTCCCTCGTACAGAATCCAAAATGCGTTTGACATCAACGGCCAATAAAGATCCTTGTTCCCAAGCCATAAGAACTTCGTGCATTACACCGGCCATATTACATAAAACTTCTTGCCACTTGACAGGATTTTTAAACTCGGATTCTCCCACATTAAATTGCTGTAATAGTGAATCTACTACAAGAGGATCACATAATCGCAACAGTTGTTCTGAAGATTTAGGTCGATTTACTTCTACCATACATTCGGTAAACCAATGTTCGATTGCCGATTCACCTCCACGTTCAAAGACATTCTCGGTGCCATAATTTTGCAAAATCGAAACCAACATTAAAAAGCTAATATCAAATAATTGCGCCTTTCCTTTATCACCTCCCATTTTTGAACACTCATTGAATCTTATCAATCGCGTAACTAAAGTACGTAATTCACTTTGTACCGTAGCAACGGCCAAAATTAGTTCAAAACTTTTACCGGTTAGAATTTGGTGTAGCATGCCTACCAGTGGCTCCTGTATTTTATGATAATCTGTCGATAACGTTTTTAATATTCCTGTTAGTGTGGGTTTTGCACAAATAATTACATTAGGTATTCCCGTAGTCGTTGCAGTAGTTTCTAATTTAAGCAACTTGGACACTTCGCGTCTTTGTAAAAGAACTTGAACTTGAGTATCTGTTAAAAGTCTCGCTTTCTCTAATTCACCCAACAAGCATGCCAAACATGAACAAGCACACCGAGTGTCAATGATATCAATAAGGGGAAAATGTTGTATAAGTAATTCTATTGCAGATATTATCGAAGAAGAATTTGTTTTATCAACCATTTCCGACAACACCAAAGGAACTTTTAAAAATGTAAATGCTCCCCATTGACTCTCTACAGGTGTTTGACTTGCATATTGTAGAGAAAGTAAACTTGATTTCATTAATTCAGCATAAAGTTGAACGTCCGTACATCCTTTTAACCGTTGAAGCAGCCTTAATTGCTCTGCCAGAATGCGTGTGCGATTACCAGGTTGGCGCACTAACTCCACCGCCACCCATGCTTGAATTAAGCAATCCGAGTTTTTGTCTACAGTAACTGAAAATGGCAGTGAACCTACGTCCAAATTTTTTAAAATACGAACGGAATTAAAAATGTCTTCTTTGTCTGCAAAAGTCGTTTCTAATTCTTCACACTTTTTGACAACTTCAAGGAAGAAATCTAAAAAAGATTTTAACAATTGAAATAAACTTAATTAAATACACACTAAATTTTTTAAGTAAGGGTAATTTCATACCAAACGGTCTAAGGAAATTTAATTGGTTGTTTAACAATTTTTAAAAATTTGATTCTTTTGTGAAATTTGAAACTGAAATATCTCAGCTCCTGATTACTCTATTAGCAAGGGAGTACAGTGATATCTCAGGCTACAAAAACCACTAGTCAGTCACTAGCAAATTGGCTCATAATCAAAATTTCGGCTCAACCTGTAAGCAATGCCTTGGGGCGTTCGTACGTCAAGGCATAGCATGCAGGTCGAGGTTAAACTTAAAAATCAAGGGTTAGACTTGAATTTTAAATATGTATAATCTGTACCTGTTTCACTGTGACGAGCTATGCACATCATTGCTAAATAGAAATTACACGATAGCAACGATTTTAATAAAAACGACGACTTTTCCAATAATTCACTTGTGTTACTGCAGTTTTGAATAACTTGTAGCAACCAATATGCCAAACATAATAATGAAGATGCAAGTACAGTTTCTTCAGGTTTGCCATAACACGTAATTCCGTTTAATGTTCCTTCCAGAAACTCTAATAAACTGTACACACAATAAGTTTTCTGAAAATTAGTGTATTTACTGATTCGATGGAATACTGCTGCATGTGAAACTAATTGAGCACTCAACGAGTGTTTTAAATAACCAAGAGCAAGTTGATTGGCACCTGCACCCACCACTGCTTGTTGTAAAATACAATCTGCTAAATTATACACATCGCCGCTAACACCTCGGGGTATTAAAGTTTTGATGTTAATGCCCCATTGCACGTCCGTCCAACGTTCTCGCCAAGCCCGAAGTAAAAGTGCTTTTAAAGAGCTTGTTGTCTTTGACTCCATTATTTAATAGTTAAGAAAGCATCAACACAAATATATTTAATGAAACTTGCACATAAATTTATATAACCTGCACCGAAAACTTGCGTACATTAGAAATTAATTTAATGCTATATTAGCATAATATACAAATAATTTATTGTACTTAATGTGTTCGCCTAACATTTACTTATCCTTATTCTCTATTTTATAACGATATTTGTAAGTTGCCACCACCGATTCACTGTCAAATCAGTTATGCATTTGTCAAATTGCGAGCTGTCAGATGATACGTTAGCAATGCTTTTAAAGCTTAGCATACACAAATAAATGGGTTACCTGCACACACAAAATTTCAAGCGAAATTTACAAAAACGCTATTCTTGAGATAGCATTTGCCATTTTCATCTCTTTTTTAATTATGTATTACGTAATTAATTAATTATAATACATGATTTTATGTTGAAAAGAAAATATAGTTGAGGTGATAGACCAATGAAAATCTAACAAGTAGACACCTTTTCACACAACACACTACCAACGTAAACATTCAAAAAAGCAGAGTCACATTTTTTAGCAACATCGTCGAATGAATTGTTTACGTTGATAGTGTGTTGTGAAAAAGATGTCTACTTGTTAGATTTTCATTGGTCTATCATCTCAACTATATTTTTTGTTCAATTTATAATTCAGGTCAACTACCTTTGTTTTTTTTGCATTTCTAAAAATTTTCAAAACTATGTTAAAATTTTTGTAATTAATTTTTTCTAATTTCTCCAAATTCAAATTTTGGCGATGCTATCTACATGATTTTATGATTTCGGACCAAGGACTTCTTAAATTAACTAGAGGTTTACTACTGTTGAATGCTGATAGTACTAATATAGCAAACATCGTGAAAATGGGCGGGTGTTGGGACTTATTATACGGTATGGCACTGTGAAATACATGTGTAGCAGGCTTTAAATTTCGTGTCAACAGCGGTCAAACAGATTCTCAAACCTAGGTGACTTAACTTATGGTCTACGAGGGGATAGAACTCGTCGAGATTGGTACAGCGTTGTTGGGAATTATTTTAGTTTATTATTTATTTAAAAATTATGCCATTCACAAGACCCCTATAATTTTTAATGTTTGATTTGATATGGGGCTATAAAATAATTTATGCTAATGCTTTGGATTCTTAACTCAAAAATAGAATATTTTCCTATTCATCTTAATTAATTAGAACAGAAATTTATTGGTAAATTAATTTAAATTCAAAAATAAATTAAATACGGTAATATTGTTACGCGCACTTTTCAATTTCAAAATTAGAAAACAACTGCTACAACAAATCTGACCTTTGGTACGCTAGGTCCCTCCTATCCCATTACAACTCGTCTAGGTTTACGAATCATGCCAGCAGTCAACATCCCAGCGGTTAATTGACAATCTAACCTCAAATTTGATTGTTTATAATGTTTATATTTGTGCGTGCTGCAAATAAGTTTATGCGTATATAAATAAGAAAAAATGAGTGATGCGGTTGTGGCGGTGTGTAATGACGTTTTAAAAGTTGACAGTATTTCAGAAACTTTTAGTTGTTTTTTGGTTCACCGGTCCGAAACTGAAGAAGCCAAACTACTAACTTGGCAAAATGATCTTACGGTTGCTTTGAAAGGAATTCCACTTGATCAACTTGATTCAGTTATTAGGCAGTACTTGACTATTGCATCCGGTGCACCTTGTAACCGCTTGCAATTGCTATTGGAGTTACTAGCTCGTTTAGTAAAAGAAAGTGCTCTAACACCTCGTCTCGTTTGTGAAGCTATCATTGCAAACGAAAAGCTGTCTTACAAGCAACATGATTTTTGGATGGAATCTTTTAAATTATTAAGTAATCTTATCGATGGAGTGGAATATAAGGGTGTTCGGGAAATAATGAAGGTATCTTATTTATCTCCTTAGAATTAAATTGAACTGTATTTATAGATAAATAAATTATCAATAATTTCTATAATTCCAAAAGTAAAATTAAGTAAAGTTTTCATCTTTGAATATGGCTGTACATATTAGTTATTTTATCCCATATCATCGATACTTGGCTCTATCGAGGTTAGAGAACAACTCAAGTTGAAAATTGAGTAAAGTATCAAATATAAGTATTTATGAACATTGTTAACATTTTTTCAATTATATTATCAAGTCTTCACATTCTTAATCGCTTTCTATATAGAGTGACCCACTTATTGAATTCGTTTGTAGTGGTGAGAGATCCAAAGGTGCTGTGTGTTCTTAATAGTAAAACTGTATGTGTGCATAAAAATAGTGTGTGTGATATGAATGCAAATTGTTATCACGGGGAACTTACAGTTTAAAATTCACGGGAAATGTTATACACTTCCATTTTATAATGTTTTTTAAGGAGATTATAAACCTTGGTGATTTACTGTTGCGATTTTGGACGAAACGGTCAGAATGCTAAACCGTGAATGCCTCATATTTTAATTTTCATTTAAAAATGAAATACTATTTAATTTTCACATATTGGTTTATACCTATGCCAAGCACACTGATAGATTGCACGTATTTTAACTTTTATTACATCTCCTAGCTTTGTTTTTCTGCTAAACATTAATCGGTTAGGTAAATGGTTAAATTTAAACAAATGCTTAATCAACCATCATAATTTTTTTAAATCAGGAGCTAACTAACTTTATTTGATATACATACACGTAGTTTGACGTAGGGGCTAGGAAGTTTTGTTGAGATTTGTTGGTACTCCCTTATTAGGTTTTCTGTGAAATTCTTTAATCGTTTATGTATAATCGTTGATAGTACTTTATATGCAATTGGTAACAGCGTTATATCCCTGTAGTTTCGGAACTCGTCCAGTTTACCTTTTTTATGTATTGGAATTATTGTACCCGTATACCAGTCGTCAGGCATTTCTTCTTTGTCCCATATTCTACAGATCAACTCTTTAATCTTTTGATGTAATTGTTCACCACTGCTTTTCAACAATTCTACATAAATTCCGTCTCCTCTCTCTGCCTTAATATTTTTCATTTTTCTTATTATGTTGTTAATCTCTTCTTGTGTCGGTTTTTCTATTAATTGGTCTTCACTTCTTATCTCCATTCCTTGTTCCTTATCTTCATCGTCTCTGTTTAGCTGTTTCTCAAAGTGTCTCTTCCATATATCTTTTATTTTCTCTTTATCATCTTCAACCGTACCATTTTCACTTTTCATTGCTCTTGTCTTCATTGTAGTAACTTATCCGTGGTTCTTGATTGGTTTATAAAAGTTTTTCGCATTATTCTCCCTGTTCGATCTTTCCAATTCATTCATCATCTCCTCCAGCCACTTGTTCTTTTTTTGTTTACATATCTTGTATGACAGTCTTCGACTACGAAGCGGTAAGTTCGCAGTTCGAACCCTGCTGGCGCTAGATACTCTACTGTGATCAAAAAGTTCAATATCGATCTGTGGACTATGGGGAAGGCAACGGGAAACCACCCCGTGAATTATACTCCCAAGAAAAGTCATCTTGACTTTGGCTAAGTTTTGATCGCTAACATCCGGCAACGGATAGGCACGTGAAGAAAAAGAACAACTCTTTTACATGCACAAGTTTTTTCTTCTTTTAATTTTATTTTAATATACTTAATTCCAGTAAGATGGTGCCACAGTGCACACTGCAAATTTTTCAATGTAGACCATTTAGTTTAAGCTTCCTGGAAAAGTGATCCCTAGATTACTAGGGTGATTTAACACACCAGGAGGTTTTCCTACGGAGGTTATTTCAAATCAAAGAGCTTGGAGCCTCCAAAACCACGCTTGTGTTAATAGTAAAAATTCGCAAAGAAATGGAAGAGGTACCACAGTGCGAAGGAAGACATTTTTTACAAGTAATTTTTCCTCCTTGGTAATAAAAAATAGATAAATAAATTAAATGTTTGACAATGGAGTTTTATTTTTTCAAAAATATGAAAATATGTTGACACCTTGTACATGCTTTAGTATGTAATGTAGCTTTATTTGAAATGATTTGACATGCTGCTGAAACAAAGCCTATATTGTTTAAATTATTAAAATTTTTGTCGTTTTCCATATCAATTGTTTGTTCATTATCAGCTTGTGTCTATCTACTGATGGAAGTAGGCCTCTTTCTGTATAGTAATGATTCAGAATCAAAATCTTACAGCTGCTTAGACCGGGTTGGAGAATATGCCTGTGTAATTGGGTTAACATTGTTATGGTCGATTTATACTCATCATTTAATATTTAGCATTTATCATTTAAATTTAAATGTCAACATTTAAGAACACGGTGCATGCTCAGCTGATTTAACATTTAAGAGTTGATAGCTCATAGACATTTGATATAAGTATTTGTTAATATTTTTCTTCATATGAAATTCAGAATTTACTTTGTGGCATGGCAAAATTAAAAAATTTTATTGCGGTAACGAATTACTACTATTTATTGCTGTTAACAACAACATATCTTCAAAATATAATCAATTTCATTTTTCTTGTTAACATAAGGAGTTGTTTTAAGATCATGATAAATAACAAAAAACATAAGTTACAGTCAAAACTTTATAGGCACGACAATGTTGTGTGGGAACCTGACTGTAAGTTTACCATTATTATCTAAAAAATAGTTTTGTTTCTGCGAAGTATTCAAATTTTTTTGTTTTAAATGGAATAGAATATTTTTGAATTTCCGTTTACTTTCTCGTTTTTCTTATTCAATTAGCCTTATTGATAATTTACAAAAATAACATTTTTGAAAATATATGAGTTAATATGATTTTTAACTTTCAGGGATGTTGTGAAAAAGCAAAAACATTACCAAAACAACTAAACGTAAGTTTGCAGCCTCAAACCAGTATATTAATCGACATTTGCAAACATATAATGGACAGAGAGGCTTGTTTATTGCCAGGATATTTGTTAGCCAATGAATTGCAGAAAGCATATTCTGATGATTGTCCACATTGGCTGCTTGCGAAAGAATTTTCAGATTACATTGAAAGTTTTCGTAACTGTGCCCAGATGGTATCCATTATAGGACAATCAGAAATGCGACCGGTTGTTGAACATAGTGGGCAACCTGAACATGTAGTTAATCCATGGAAATTGGATTCGGCTACGCTACGATTTACCCTTAAAGGTATTTTACCTTATTCTTCAAAATTATTGCAAAAACAAACCGGTTTGTTAAGGTATGTTCTCGAACAACCTTATAGCCGAGATATGGTGTGTGGTATGTTAGGTTTGCAGAAACAACATAAACAACATTGTGCCGCATTGGAAGAGCAACTTGTTGAATTAATTATATTGGCAATGGAACGAAGTGAAATAGAAGGCGACGATGGTCCCACACAAGGATTGTGGCTTCACCTGTCATCTCAGCTAATTTACTTTGTTCTATTTCAATTTGCTAATTTCTCCAACATTGTATTAACACTGCACTCAAAATTACAAGGAAGAGATTTAAAACGTGGCCGTGATCAACTCATGTGGGTGTTATTACAGTTCATTTCGGGTTCTATTCAACGAAATCCTCTCTCCAATTTTTTACCAGTATTACGATTATACGAGCTGCTATTTCCCGAACAAGAACCTCCATTGCCCGTTCCTGATTTTAATCAACCTCAGTGCACCAGACAAATGGCAATGATATGTATCTGGATTCACCTGGTTAAAAAAGCTCAGTCTGAGCATTCTAGTTTGACTTGGCCTATTCCTACAAAGTTACGCGTTCATCATGAATTTTTGCAGCATTTAGTTCCACCTAGTAATTCTGCACTTTCAATGGGAAACGATTATCGAATTGCTTTATTGTGCAATGCTTATTCTACGACTCAAGATTATTTTAGTAAACCTATGGCGGCACTAGTTGACACGATTTTGGGTACCGCAAAAAGTTCCACGCCTCCTACTACACCATTGAGTATGGCGGACTTGGATTCACTGACGGTGCATTCAAAAATGAGTTTAATTCATAGCATAGTGACCCATGTTATAAAATTAGCACAAACTAAATCGGGTCATCCTCTTGCACCTGCTCTAGTTGAAACATACAGCAGGCTCCTTGTATATACGGAAATCGAGTCTTTGGGCATAAAGGGCTTTATTAGTCAGCTTTTACCAACTGTATATAAATCTCATGCGTGGGCTACTTTGTACACTTTATTGGAAATGTTTAGTTATCGCATACATCACATACATCCTCATTACCGTGTGCAGTTACTAAGTCATCTTCATTCTTTGGCTGCAGTACCTCAAGCAAATCAAACTCAGTTGCATTTGTGTGTAGAATCAACAGCTCTTAGATTAATTACGGGATTAGGGAGTGGTGAAGTTCAACCAGAATTATCACGCTTTTTAGGAGAACCAAAAACTTTGGTTTCCGCAGAATCGGAAGAATTAAATCGTGCTTTAGTTTTGACAATAGCTCGGGCTACTCATGTCACCGGCGCTGATGGTAGTTGGTGTCACGAATTGCTAGCTACAGTTGCACAAAGCACCCCTCATGCATGGGCTCCACATACTCTAGAATGCTTTCCTAGAGCATTAGCAGATTTCTTTATGCAACATGCTGTACCCAAAGAGAACAAACAACAGTTGAAGAAAGCTGTAGAAGAAGAATATCGTAAATGGTCATCGATGAACAATGAAAATGACATTTTAGCTCACTTTGGAGTTACAGGAGCACCTCCATTGTTTTTGTGTCTTTTATGGAAAATGGTACTCGAAACTGATCACATTAGTCCGATAGCTTATAAGTAAGTATTTTATTATACAAAATGCTTTGTTTTAAGTGACTCAACATGAGGATTTTGCTTATTATAAGAGAAACTTATCCATGGTTAAATATAATAATTTTTTTATAATAAAAATATTAGTAAATTAACGCAAAAAATTAAAAAATTTTGCTATTTTATTTAATATTTTGTTAAATTTTAGCGAGGATATTTTTTATTATGACGGTCATCGGCACGGTTGTTAGCACGATGAATTGCTATGTAAGACTCCTCGATTTGTATCCGAATAGAGCTCACGTTGCTTCTGAAGGCACGTAAAGACAGTGGTCCTTTTACAAGGTGCTAGCAACATCTTTGAGGTATTAATTTCTAGAGTGCCCTCTTGAGGGGACGGGTAAACGACTTCAGTTGTATCCTTACATAAGGAAGCCCGTTTCTTTATAGAGTATCGGACAACGTCGCAAGACGTTTAAAAAACTGATTGTATGTATGTATATTTTTTATGTAACTTGATGCTTACTTTCCATCTTGCAATATAAAGTTATTAAAATTAAATTTTATTTTACAATCATTGAGATTCCCGTGTTAATTCACTTAAAACAGAGCATCCCGGAATAATGGTTTAATAGTTAAAGGTTAAACTATCAAAAAACTTGGAATGACTTGAATAGATTGGTTTTTAACTAATTAAAAATTTTATTTTAGAATCCTCGAACGAATTGGTGCTCGAGCATTATCGGCTCATTTAAGAAAATTTTGTGATTGTTTGGTATTTGAGTTTACAAATTCGCCAGGCAGTTTACATGTTAATAAATGTGTCGATACAATTAACGATATCATTTGGAAATATAATATCGTAACCATAGATCGATTGGTTTTGTGCTTGGCACTGCGAACGCAAGAAGGTAGCGAAGCTCAAGTGTCCGCTTTTATTATTCAATTAGTTTTACTGAAAGCCACCGAATTTCGTAATCGTGTTCAAGATTTTGTCAAAGATAATTCTCCAGATCATTGGAATCAAGTAAATTGGCATGAGAAACATTTAGAGTTTCATCGGAAATATCCTGAAAAATTTGCGCCGAAGAACAAGGTAGTGGATATCATCCTTATTTTGGCAATGTTTGTCTTCGCTTTTTACCAGTTTTTGATATAGTGGTTCATCGATTTTTAGAAATTCAACAAGTTACCAAAAATTTAGAAATACTATTGGAACACCTGGGTTGCTTGTATAAATTTCATGATCGTCCAATTACTTATCTTTACAATACTTTGCATTATTATGAAAGTCGTTTGCGTGATAGACCTCCTTTGAAGAAACGCTTAGTGGCGGCAGTTTTGGGTAACTTAAAAACGTGTCTTTCTGATAAATATCAATTGTATTTAACGAGATCATCTGAAGAAATTTGGATTCCAGAACTCGACTATTACATGCAACTTATAAAACGAGTCGTCGACACGCTGTCAGGACTTTTGCCGAATACTTTGACCGATTGGCGTTTTAATGAATTTCCAAATGCTGGAGCTCATGCATTGTACACAAGTTGTGTTGAATTAATGGCGTTATCTGCTGGTCCTAAGGTGGTTGCATGTAGCCTATTAGATGTTGTAATGCGTGGTTATACAGGAATTCCATCTTCTGAAATGCATCAATGGATCAATGCTATTGGATTAACATTTGCAGCACTTCCCATGAGTTATTGGAGTGTACTTTTGGATCGATTACTAGAGACACTAGCCGAACTAGAACAGTGGCCTTTTCATTTTTCACCTTTTCTACTTTTTAATTTTGAAGAAACTCATAATCGTTTACTGTGTAATCGTTTTAGTTATATGCTAGCTCTAGCTCATTCTATTTTCCATCATGCAGGTCCTGGTCAAATAGCAACTGTCCCACGATGGGTACGAGAAAAACTTCCTCTTGTTGTACATACGGAAGCGCAATTTTTATTTGTGTGTCATTTGGTAGGACCTTTTTTGCAACGTTTTAACATTAATAATTTGAACATTACTGAATTACCGATTGTTTTATACGAACTTTTGGCTCAAGTAGATCACGCACAAGCAAAGTTAGAATATATGGATTCTATTTGCGATTTATTGTATCATATCAAGTATATGTTTGTTGGTGATAGTATGAAAAAAGATGTAGAAGGTGTAGTCCGAAGGCTTAGACCTGCTTTACAATTAAGATTAAGATTTATTGCACATGTTACCATAGAACAAGGTATGGCTAATTAAGAATGTTATGTTTCTTTTATTTTTTAATTTTATATCAACAATAAAATTTATAGATTAAAATTATCTTGTTTAAATCTTACAAATTAAATTTTTCTTTTTTTCCCGTAGAATAACATTGTTCAAACAATCATTTATGATTATTGCTCCATGGTTATCACAACCTGAGGCAAACATTTTTTCAACAGATTTTTAAACCCTAAATTTTTTAGGGCTGGAAAACCAGATGGCTTCCATTTCATTGACTGTTATTTTTGTTTTTGGGTTGTAGAAATTTACCCAAGCTTTATGGTATTATCAACACGGCTCAAGAAATCAATATTTTCTTAAAAACGGGAACAGATTGAGTGCGATGTTCAAGATTCAAGAATTTGGGAATCTATTTTGCAACTATTTCTTTTATATCTAAGTAGACATGAAGATCTAGATGATGTACGGTTTCATACAAAATCTTCAGTATGCTTCAGATATTCATTTTAACCGTATTACACGGTTTGATGATATTCTGACATCAAACTACATAAATGTTTAATTGGACAAATTAATTTTAATCGCAAATTGTTCATTTGGAAGTAATTGCAAAATTAATTCTAAATGAATAAGTACATACATACGTATGTAGGTACTGCATCTATGATATGATCCAACTTCAGATTCTGAAAAAAAAACAGCATAAATTTAAGGAAATTTTTGGATTATTTTTATTAATCAAATACTATTTTATGCATTTTATTAATTACAAAAAATGTTTAATTTTTATAATATCAATTAAATGATCGTCTTTGGACATTTTGCAGCAGTAGATCTTTTCGAAGTAATTTTCTATTATTTTGTCGTATATTTCGGACGGTATCTCGGTTATAATTTAACGGATGTTGGATTTTAGTTACTACTCCAACGTTTCGGGTTTGTCAGCGTTAACAAGACTCAACGTAACCCCACAATAAAAATCTAACAGCGCTTATAGCGATCAGTTGATGTCACAAAAATGGGAAATAATACGTGCTGAGAATTTTTCTCAGTCACGAGTCCAGATGAAGAAATGCCCCATAGGGAGTCATAAGAAATGCCCAAAACTTGCGAAAACCGGCGAATTAACAATTCCGGATCTTCAGCTACACTTTTACTTGTAGTAGCAATATTCTCGTCTGAATGGGTGCCACAATGATGGACAGGATCACCCTTTACTATACAGCCAAGCTTTTGAACATGACTATGATTCACTTCGCAAATTTGACTTAATTGAATCTACCAAAATTTTTGGAGAAAAATATTCTTCAAGTAAGTACGAAATAATAGCAATAAAAAATATCTATAACAAAGGGACATTACCAACGTTACAATAAAGTTCGGGATAAGACTTGGTGTAGTCATATAGCCCTCTCTTGCGCAGCGGCGTTATTTTAAATCGGTGTAAATTGAGCCGGCGTAAACCGAAGGCTACCTGTATACGTATAGCTATTTCGCAAAAATTACTATTATTATTACAGTCAATAATTCTATTGTAATTTTTTAATATAGTATGTATGTAATGGCTTCACTACCTATTTTAATTTTGGTGGGCGGGGTTACAGTTCAAAAGAGCCAATGAGTAAATTGCATTGTTAATAAATTTTTAAAACCGTTTTTTTCAAAATTGGGTGAATAATCCGCAAATTTAAATTTTTTATACTTTATTTAGATCCTCATCTTTTAGAATCCACTTTAAAAATGGTCAAAATCGGATAACAAGTTTCTTACCAACCGAAACAAAAAGATTCAGTCAGAAATAACAATGTAGCAAACCACCAAATTCCAAAAAGTATAGAATAATTTTATTTTCATTGTTATATTTAAATTTAAGATTTTAAACCAAATTCAATTAAAGTAAATTCATTAAAACGCGGTTATAATTTCCACTTGCATTAATATCGTGCTAAAAGGCACTAAAGGGTTTGAAGAGTCACTTAAGCAATAACCGGACTATCCCATAATTTTGATCATACTTTAATATTGAAATAATTTTATAAATTAAATGAATTTGGTATAATATTTATTTAAATCATTAAATGTTGTTACGAGTGTCAACGTCCCAATTTAATTTTAAGTAATTTTCTTAATAGATCACAACATATGAGATCACTATTTAATTGCTAAAAATCTAGGGTAAGTGATATTTTCATTCCACTTTAATAAAGATTTCGAGCACCCTTAAAAACAATTTCGTAATCAGGTCACGACCCAGTGTTTCTCACATTTTATGGAACTCCAAAAACGGTACTTGAGTATGAAAGGCCTAAATATAGGTGAATAGAGTTCCAATCAGGCCGTCTCATCCAAGAAGTCCAATCGGGCTGTTTAATCCTGGCAGTGTAGTTCGGTGTCAGCCCAAGTCATGGAGTTCGGTTGAAACGGGCGATTTTGGTTTTTCTTAAAGTGAAACTGTGCGCGACATTTTTTTTAAAATTCATTTGATCTTGTTTTAATTTAGTTAATTTTGAGTTGTTATATCCAAACGAAAAAGAGACTGCCTAATTGCGAATTGTATAAAGTCTGAATTCAATTTTGATCTGTAACAACAAAACTGTTAGTTACGTTTAATTTTGTATCGCACTATAAAGTTTAATTTTGTAATCTATTTTTGTAAACATTAGCCATCAATAAACATTGTCACCTGTTAAACCCAAAATTCGACGAGAAGTTGTAGCAAACAAAGACGCAGGTAAAACATAACAATTCAAAACCCATCCAGTCTATGACCATTTCGCAAAGAGAGAGAGAGGGTGAGAGATGTTTTCAATTTATTGATGAGGATTTTATTTTATTTATTATTAAATAATATACCATATTAATAATGAAAGCTGTTTAGGGGCATCAAAATTTAAAAATTAGTCACATTTTGATGTTGCTATTGACATGCAGGTTTATTCACATTTTCGACATTGCCTATCCACCCTTAGCAATATTATAGAGTCAATTTAGATCCTGCTTGGGTGAACTGGTACCCGTTTTTAAAACAAAATTTCTCTAGTTTCTACAAAGTATTTATTGGAAAACTTGGTGTACCTATAATAATATAATGGTATACATAAGTGAAACTGAAGATCTACAAGACGCTGATCAGGCCGGTAATTACGTATGCGGCGGAGGCGATTTGCATGTCGCAGATGGAGGCGGAAACACTATTAGTTCTTGAAAGAAAGATATTACGTACCATACTTGGCACTAAAAGAGACGAAATGGGCGAATATAGACAGATGATGAATCAAAGATGAGATGAAAGGTGAAAACATAATCAAGTTCATTAAATCGCAGAGACTGAGATGGATGGGTCACATCATGAGAGACGACGACGACAATGTGGTGAAAAAGATAACCCTATGGAAGCCGATTGACAACAGAACGAGAGGAAGACCAAGAACTAGATGGTGGGACAAGGTATTGTGCGACTTGAAGGCGATGAAAGTTAACGAGTGGCGAGAGAAAGTACAGGACAGGACTTCATGGAGGGAAATAGTGAAAGAAGCGCTGATCCACACGGAACTCTAGACAGCATTCCAAAAAAGCGAATCTTGAAAAGACAAAATTGTAATGTATGTTATACGGGGACTAATCCTCCTCATTAAAACGATTTATAAATCCTAGAAATAGGAGAGTAATATTCCTACGGGAATGTGCCACGGTAAAAGGTGGTATCAAAGGGATTGATGGTATTTTCCCAAAGCAAGAAATAAAACTTAATTGGCGACTTCTTTTCAAGCAAAAAAACTAAGAAAAGTAACTCAATTTGCCCTAGGCGCCACGTGATTATAAAACGTTACTCCTCAAAAAAATATACTCTACTACCCAAATCACGAAGAGTAGCTTTTAGAAAAGAAGTCACCGATATAAAATTAAAAAATTGCAAGAGATACGCTTGAACTGTGAACAAATGAATTTATTGTAAAATTACAACGGCACTAAAGTTTGATTCGAGCAAAAAAAAAGTAATATATAATCGCGTAATATATAAGTAATATATAATTTGTGTTTCTCGCAAAAGCAAGATATCCCCGCGTATAGCTCTATTTATTGACCAGCAGTGTAGCGTAAAGCATACACCGGCCGACTGGAAAGCGGTAGACCGCGGTTCGAGTCCTAGTCGAGTCGAATACACTGCTGTGATCAAAGATCCAATATCAATATGTGGACCATGGGGAAGGCAACGGGAAACCACTCCATAAATTATACTCCCATGAAAATTCATCTTGGCTTCGGCCAAGCATGGTCACGACGCTTCTGACAAGAAGCAAACGATGAAGAAGAAGCTATATTTAGGGTTACAACATGATGGTAAAAAAATTATATATCTGCACAAAGCATAAAATTGAATAACAATAAACTAACTCGCAATCAAATTTTTAGCGCAATATTATCACACACAACAAAAAACAGCACAAAACACTTATCTCATTTAACAGACTTCGATGTTGATTGTCCGAAGATTAAATATTAATTTTTCTCCAAATGAAGTTTCCAAATAAAACAGCCTGACAGAACATATACGGCACCAATAATAATCCACAAAAAACAAAACTTCGTAAAACCACAATGGTACTCCAAGGCGAAAGGTACCAAATCTCATATCCACCAGATCGAACAGTCCCAAAAAAAAGGAAACTTGGTTAATATTGACCAATGGAAGGACCCTAAAAGGATTTTCTTTTGAGAAAATATATTTGCAAAAAAGAACTTTACCTCGTAGATGGTGTAATCGAGGGTATAATTCAAACGAAGGCAAGTACTTGGTTAATGCTGAGTCAAAAAATATCCAAATATCCACGTTGCACAAAATAATCCCAATTACGGAGCGGCAAAAAATATACCAAAATTTCCGTACAAACGGCACATCTAGGAATCTCTACAACCAACAATTCACCAGCGAAAAATACCTTCTAATAATTTTAGTTGTGGATCATGTGCTTTCTGATCTCAAGATAGCAACTATCTAAAGAACAGAGCCGCACTTCAAAATTTCAATAAATAAAAATTCCATTTTCAACCGTGACAAATGTAAAGCTTATAACAATAATACATAAGTGAATAAGCCACTTTTACATTTGGGAAAAACTCGCATAGGTCAATAGCCAGACCATTACTTTTTGTTATTAATTAATTAATTAAATAAATAAATAAAAATTATTTATTTTTATTATAATACAATTTTTATAACACAAATTTACATCATATGGGAAGGATTTTAATATATTCACTACAGTTAAATATAATAAATATCTTTTTAATCCTATATATAACTTAAAAAATTTATTATATAAATATATCTACATAAAAATACACATTTAATAAAATACTGTTGGAATCACGTTTTAAATCAATAACAGTGGAAGTCACAATCAAAAACTCCTATTTTTGTTTTATAAGAGAGTTATAAAAATTTGAAAATTACAAAAATACTGTTGTACAATGTTTATTCGGTTTTCTTGTCATAATCTCCACACACTCCATTTTTGGGCTTAAACTTTTCTTCTTTGCTTAAACTGAATAGTCCAGCAAATTCAGCTTTCTTCTCGGCATAAGATTTAAATTTTTCTGTAATAGAAATAAAAATAGAAATAATTGCGTAGATAATATTTAAGTTATATTACGTACCAAAAGTTACATAATTAAGGAAAGACTTGTCGATTTGGTGAAATACATCTAGAGCTTCGTCACGGCTCATAGCCAATGTGACTGATAAGGATTGGGCAAAATCATCCGGAGTTAATTTTCCAATTCCATTTTTATCGTATAACTGAAATAATATTTAAAAATTATGTACGAAACTTTGGTTATATTATTGCTTTATAAACCTTGCATGCTATTTTGATCGATTCCAGAGTGCTTCTATTTTTTGAAGTAGCTAAAACCCCTAATAAATATTCCTTGAAATTAATTACACCAGTGCAGTTCTAAAAAGAATTTTTAAAATCATTAAAATAACAATAAACGTACTTTTACAAACGTACCTTGTCATATAATTTAAATAATTGATGTACTGCTTGGTCATCGGAAGGTAAATTTAAGTAGTTTATAAATTCAACAAAAGTTGTTCTACTAGTATCCTTATAAATAATTTTTGAATTTAAGATCGATTCTTCAACATTTGATTGATCTAATCTGAAACCATTGGAAAAGTTTAGAAAAATATAATTTAAGTTTTTGTTTCAGTTCCTCACAATAAGGAACTTTCGTTACTCGCAGCTTGGAATAGAATAAAAATCAATCATCAAAATGTTTTTAAAATAACATTGCTCTTACCCTAACTTTCTCCGAAGTTTTTGGATTTCGACAAGAGAGTTGGCATTGGGTAAATTCATTTCTTTGGCACGAGTCATAAGCTTACAATCGTCATATGTATAATCTAGTACGGGCACACCAAGTGCTCTTAAATTAAACTTTAGTTAGTTTATTGTTTCAATATAACGGTGAATTAATTATACTTACTTGGCCATAACATTTCTTACATTATTTGCAAAAAGTTTGGGATCTCGTTTTTCTTCTTCGCTTGGTGTGTATACTGGTAAAAATTCTATTTCGCAATAACTATACATTTGTGTTAGAGTCAACCATAATAATTTTAGACTGAATAAGAAAATTATAAATCAGAGAGGGTAAAATGGTACAAACTTGAAGATGTATACTTACGCGCTTGGTCCCTCCCATGTCCAAGTGACGGTGTCTAGTTTGTTTGGATATCGTATGCAAACTGGCTGAATGGGTACGCCTGGATAAAATGCTCCGGGTTTAAAAGTAATAAGACAAGAGCGATTGGTACATGTGCCTTCTGGAAATATGAGAATTTGAGGCCAATCCAAGTTAGAAGTTGCTCTATTTATAATCTCCTTTATCGTATTTTGTCGAGAATCTGGATCGTCTCTCCAAACGTATACCGGTTGGGTGAAATTGATGAGTTCTAAAAATGATAAGGCTTTTATTTTCCATTAGGAATTTATTAAAATTATGTAGGTATTGTAAATTATGTATTCCCTCACATTGAAATTTTGTTCTATCGTGAATTAATCGGGTCCGGAGTCATCACAATTATGTATACAATTGTCAATGCAAGTGAAAGGAGCTCTTTCAATGTGTGTTTAATTATATCTACCTATTTATTATTTTACTGACATTCCAATATTGTGTTTGAATACAACTGTCTAACCACTAGGTTGTATGTAAAAAGTCCAAGTAATTTTAGAAAACTTATAGAAGTGCGCAGGTAGTATACAATTGAAGAAGTATTTATATATTACCTTTTAAAGGTTTGTAAAAAATAATGTTAAATTAAAGTTTAAACATTAACAAGTTAAGCAAACATAAAATTCAAAAATTGTTTTTTTTTATAAAATATTAATTTATAATTATTAGTATAATTTAAATCTTTTTTTTTTGTATTTTGGGCTCTTTGGATACAAGGATAGAACTAAAGTTTTTTTACCCGTTCCCCCAAGACAGTATCTTGGCATGTAATACCTCAAGATGTTGCCAGATTGTCTAACGAATTATCATTTAAAAATTTTGAAAGACTTTCTGCTTTATTTAACCCATAAATGGTAAGTGCCATTGATCTAACAGAAAATTCTTATTTTAAAATTGTATAACATTTAATAACTGCGGTGGCATAGTTCTACGGTTGAAAGGGGTGTACTTAAATTTATGCAGCTATTTTTATTTATTTAAGTTTAGATAAGTTTGAGCTTTCCCCCAATGGAGAAACGACAGATGAAATTTTAACTAAGACTAAACTTAACTAATTTTGTGCCAAACTGCCCGAATTACGTTGATTGCCAGCAACATATACATATTTGTGATGGTTATATAAATATAATTTTGTTACCATAAAGTGTCACCGGAGCAATACCAAGTTTTTTTACTTATAATCTTGCATATTTAAATATAATATTTTTTAAATATTTATTTTGAATTGGGTTTTACTACATGTTAAAATAAAAAAGATGATTTCTCTTCAAAATTAAAACGGCCATTTTGTGACAATTAACTTTCTAAAAATGTACCTACTGTACCTCGGTTAAAATATTAAAAAATTTCGAGATGTTTTGTATCGCTCCGTGAATACACTGTATGATAAACTATTGAAGCATTTTTTTTGGTAATAATTAAGGTTTAGGAGATAATATAGAATATATTAGTGACCAAAACATTTCTTGTAAATACTAAAAATTTTAAAAATAATAAATAAAAACCTACTTCCTATGTATGGATTGGCGCCACTTTCCCTTCTAACAATTATTGAAGGGAAACCTGTGACGTAAATAATACCGCCATCAAAAAAAGTAGAATGAGGTGCAATGACAAGAATAGGAGCTTCATTTCTGGTTGCTTGCTTGCCTTTGATAACCATATGCAGCCCCCCTGCTGTGTATGTTGTTTTTCCCAAAAAGCAAACCAGTCCAGATAATTTCCTAATAACAATTTTTATACAATTTTTATTTAAAAATAAACAAGTTTAGTACCTACTACCTATTACAGTTAGATGAAACTTTTTAATTTTTGGTTGTCAATTATTGTTGAACTCAATTCGAAAATACTACGTCGGTACTTACATTATTATACACTTACAACGTAAAAGGACAGTAACACTGATACTTATAATATACGTAAAACACCTCAAATAGGAATAACAGTTTTTTACTGCCAGAGCTAGTTTAAATATTAATTTCAGTATATTGGAGTAAAAAAAGAAAATTAAATTAAAACAAAAGTCTTTTTCGATTTCGTGAAGCTAAGACACTCGAACGATAATATTTACCAAAATAATTTTTAAATACTTTTAAAGGATGAAATGTATATATTTATTATAATATTGCCTTTTAAAAAGAAAATCAAAATATTTACATATTTAATAAGCAAGAAGTGAAATTATACAACATCAAAATTTAAGTGCTATTAAATGAAGAAAATAGTGCAAAGAATTTAATTTCTATTTCCTATCATAATATAATCTTAGTATTAATTATTAACCTTCACTTTTTTTATGTTATGTTTAGGTATGTTTTTAAAAGTAATTATAAGTTTTAATCTAAATCGTACAGTTAGTGGACACCCTCCAGCGTATATTAGTAGTGTAGTTTTACTTATACATACATTTAAAAAAAGGAAAAGTAGTATACCATCACCAAAGTTAAATTGTGCGTTAAAAGGAAATTAGGCCTGCCAACAAAAATGTTTTGATCACTATTTTATAGAAGTGTTATTTTGTTGTAAATGTCTGTTATTAAAAGGAATTAATTATTTAATGCCATGTTAAAATAATTAAAAATTGCTCAAGGAGTTTTCAAAAATTAATGTTGAATCAACAAACAAATGGAGGATTTTTTAGCAAGTTTTGTTAGATACAACATCATTAATGCTAATAATAACAATGAGAGTAATTAAAATTTTGTCAAAAATTGAAAACTCCTTTACCTATTTATAAAAAAAGCACATACTCCCAAAGAAAGGTATCTTTGCAGTTTCCCCTTTGGCTACGATAGAAGGTGCTCCCATATAAACCATGACGATGGAATCGATGAAGGAAGAATGAGGAGCTAAGGCCACAACTGGAGCTTCAGAACGTTTTGATCGCACTCCAGTTACTTTAAGTCGAAATCCTCCAGCCGAGTACATCAGGAGGGTTATTCGGCATGCTATGGTTCGCACAACACTAACCAGAAAATTTTTTTGTTAAAGTAAAACCATGCATTAGTGATAGAAAAGCCCAAAAAAGTAAATCAAAATTTTGCAATAGCATATTGGTATTATATACATAATTATAATTTGGCCAATATGTAACTATACAACATAGATACAATCCTAAAATGAATTGCAAGTTTAACAATAAAAACTAATGGTAAAATATTAACGATATTTTTTTCGATTTTATATTGTAATGCCCAATATTTCGACTGGCTACGACAAATGACAATCCATCAGGAAATTGTTACATTTGTTATTACTTTTGATGTGGATAGGTATAGGATAAGTAGATTATACAATTCTATAAAGTCTATTAGCGATTATTTTGCTATAAACTATATGATGTTGCAATTAAAAATAATTAAAATAGGTTAAGCAACTTTTTAGGATCGTGAACTAAATATATTATGTTTTCTATTATTTACATTATTTGTCTAATAAAAATAGTACCTACTTATGCAAACGAAGCAAATGCATCAGAAAAAGACTGCGGCGTGTGTTAATTGAAAGGTATGTTAATAATAAAGGGTAATAAAAATAAAGTGTTTGTTTTCTATTATTGCATTTTTAACAAAAATGTATCGTAATATTATTATGAAATACATTGATTAGCTTCGTAAAGCTTCACGAGATACGGAAAAATTATATCCACATACGTATCTTGTAGAGGTACATTTTTCACCCATTTTTAATTTAATTTATTTGCAGGGTAAGAATTTCGTACCATAGAGAAATTTATTGAATTTTATTTTTTGGGCGTAAAATATACTTTTTGTGTAAGTGAAGGTTTAGTTGAAGAGTGCTCATAATAATTATGATGTACAGGAGATATACTGTGAGCTCGTTAAGTTTGAGACCAATTCCTTAAAACCTTTTAGAGATTTTCTCAAAAAATCCTCGGGTACATCAACCTTATTTTTCTTATCGCGTGCTGTTTTTGAGCTGTTAGAGTAATTTTTTGCAACTGTTTACATTTATTATAGTGATCAAATTGTATGAAAGGCATGCTCAATTGGGAGTCAAAAAAGGAAACTATATAGTTGTTTACGGAATAGAACGCTGGAAACCTAATAATTAGAGATGAATTTTGTTGGACATCAAAAATTTGAAAAAAAAATATTTTAAAGTACAGAATCTTCATAAACCAAACAGGTGACATCCTTGTGTACCATGTCTCAGAAAAATAATAAAATATTTAAAAAATATTTAGATTTGATAAGGATGTAATAAAAACTTAATTTCCATCCAATAAATAATAATATGTAATGGTTATACTTGATTATTATACATAACAAATAAATTTAATAATAAATGCTTTAGAAAATATAAAATATTTATCTTAATACTGCTATTATGGTTGCAGTATAGTTGATAATATGGTTCTTTTAATACCTTGTTTACTATTGGAGATTAACCAAAAGGCTTTTTAACTTATAAGATGTAATTGCTTTCCAAGTATGCAAATATATTATTAGAATATTATAAATAAAAAGATGTTAACACTTTTGGGATAAGGCTAACGTGTAAATTCAGAAAAAATAATGATTATTTTGACTTGTAAATAGAAAACCAAGAAATAAAATTTTGGAATGCCATTAGGTAGATTCGAATACAGTGGCCCAAACACGATGTATATAAATTATTAGCAATTTAAATAATATGTTCTGTATTTTACAGCCAATGACATGTATGTATGTATCTACTGCTATAATGTCATATGAGAGGTTTCTCCTTACTGACGTCATGACAGTACTACTATAATACTTACCATTGGTTGTAAAATACTTACCAATTAGAAGGAAAATAAATTACTGACGCCGACGTTGCATTTTATTTCTTAAATTTTATATTCTGAAAAGTGTTTTGTACAATCTTTGGTGATTTTAAATTACGGATGTGGTGAATGATATTAATAATAATCATTAATATAAATAATCTGGTGCTTATGTTCATGTAGATTGTAAATCATGTAAATGTGAAATAGGATCAGGATTCCAAACAGTATAATAGCGGGATTAAATTTCAGTAATGTGCAGTAATTTACAATGACGTGTACTAGGGTTATATTATTTTAATTTTATTAAATAAAGCCATTCCACAGTATTCTAGTATTATAACTACATGCTACTTCTTATAGAGTATGGTAATTTTAAATTGTTAGTTTTTCTACTGATAAAACCTTATAAATCTGCTTACCTTCTCCAACCGGTAACTGGACGTTCCCTAATATCTTCTTCTGTCAATCCCCATAATCCTACAATTGCAATTAACCAACCAGCTATCAAAAGTGCACATATGACTATGACGCGTATTGGTAATAAAACAATTGTAAAAAAACCAGTCTGAAAAAAACAAAATTTTTAATACTATAAATTTTTAAATTTATTATTATATTTATGTATTAATATTAAAATATTGTAGTAAACTTAATGATTGCCTATTTTTAAATTTTTTATTTACTAAACTTTTTTGTCTCCTTTAAACCTCAATATTTTAATTGGTTTAGTAATTTATGCTTAAAACGACTTCAATATTTAATAAAATCTACCTAATAGTTTACTATACTTGATATGCGTTTGCTAAATTTATAAAGAACAATACGTAAATTAATCTATGAATTAACGCAATTAATTAACTTAGATTTTAAGTAACCTTCACCGTATAACCTCTCATTTGGTAATATAAGCAATAAGCATACCTAATGAAGCATAACAGTTTTATATTTTTTCACCACTAATTTTTAACTATTTTTAGTTGCATTAAAATAAACGCAATTGTTCAAAAATATTTAATTTTTAGAAAGCTGCGCAGTAATTAGAAAAAAAAATCATTTATTCATGTAAAAAGAAAGTAAGTCATAACTGTACTTGTTATAAGCACATCCAATGTGAAGTAGATATAAAATAATCAAAACGGAACTTGTTCTTCATAAGAAAGTGCGAATCTTCAAATAAAGTAATTTAAAATTTAATCTGAGATTGTTATAACTTTTATAAAATAAGTAGTTATGGATCTTAATTCTATCAAGTATATTTTACCGTTAAAATAATACTTATTTGATTGTAAATTTTCAAAAATAAGTTTTATTTGACACAATTTTATTCATTAAAGTAAAATTATTGCGATCTAAATTTTATAATGAATCGAACTAGAGAAATATTTTATAATTATATATCGTATTTCAATAATTATATCCATATATTAAGATTAGAAAATATATTAGGTTTTAGAAAAATTTAATTAATTATAATCAAATTATCCCCCATGAAGCGGTACCAAAGTAAACGTAATTATACAATTATTTTAATTATTACAAATTCAGTACACAGGTTTCAGCAGTTGATTAATATATTATCTCGGTAATCTTAATTTATTGCTGGATATAATTTCTTTTTTTCGTTCTGAATTTTTCTAAACCTTTTTTTAATTCAAGCCAAATTTTATGTTTAAAAATATGCTTAATTTTAGGTTTTCACATATAAAAATTTGTATCGAATTTCTAATCAATTACGAAATAATATGACTTGTACATTGTACAGCTTGTTTCACGAAAAGTGCACAAGGTTATGCAACCGTTATTTTTAAAGAACACCTGACAAATTATAACAGTGCTTTTATTTCAAAACAAGTTAGTCTCTTAACTAAAGATATTAAGTTGATTTGGCAACCATTAAGATCAAAATGAAGTAAACACATCCTGTGGTTCTGAGCCCACGTTAATAGTAGGTCCCCTGTATGGTATGTTAAAACATTTCGAACGAATAACACATACTACATTGAAGAAATTAGGTTATATTTTCTAGAATCTAGAGGGACCATCGTTCCTGATGGGGAGGTAGATGGTCATTTACAAAAAATCATTTTAAACAAAATGCCACGAATCAAACCTCAAAATAAAAAAAACCTAGATATCTTACAAAGTTCCGTTTTTATTTGGTAATTAAAGCTATGTCCACATATAAAGATTCTGTTTGATAACACTTCTGTACGAAGCCCAAATAATAAATAAAAATATTTAGGACTTCTTTATTTTTATTGTTTGCCTCGAGTTCTTGCAAAAAATATTTTATAAAACAAGTTATTTTTTATTCAAAATATTTTCTGTCGGTGTCATGAAAGATATTAAAATAACTAAAAAATTATTAGATTATTTGTAATTTGGCATTAAATTTTTTTAAACAAAAATTATAAATAATATTTTTTATTAAAAATTACAAAAGTTTTGTTAAGAATGTAATTGAAAATAACAGCATTACACTAGAATTTTTTTTGTAAAATAATTTCTCTTATACACTGCAGAGGACCGATTTTACTATAAATTCTTTTATAGTAGAATCTCGATTACCCGGGTGCTCTCTCATCCGTGCGGCGGATTATCCGTGAAATATTTTCATTTTGAGAATTTTTGAAAAGACAAAAATTTGTCACCAAAAGTTTATTTTACCTATTTAAACAACAAAATAGATAAAATAAATCAAAAACAAACTAAATTTATTGACTGCTTCAAAAAAAGTTATTAAACATAATCAGTAAATAAAATTAAATTTGATAATAAGTACAATACATTTTATTAACGACATATTTATGTATGTATGTTTAATTATGTTTTAAATAAATCTACCCATTTGCGATTATACATCAAACGATTATACGTAAAAGTCCCTGGTCCCAACGAACCCGGATAATCGAGATTTTCTGTATACGTGTATGTACTGTGTATTATGTAATGATGTACATACATTTCCAACTCAGCATACAAGAGAATACTGCCAATTATGTGTGTGTTGGTCCATTGGTATTTATTGAAGGCCTTTAAGAGTGCGATTTAAGCATTCTTTCAAAACGTCATTTACAGCGCAAAATTGGTTCTAGATATTATAATAATTTTTTTTAATGGTAAAAGGATAATTTTTCCAACAACATGATAATAATTTTTAATACGTTTTGATAACAAATATACATTTTATTTTATATAAAATATTTACAGTTAATACCCATAACTCGGCAAAGACAAATATTATTGTACAAAATTATAAATTTATCGGTTTGTCATGAAACGCACTTTTATAAAAAATATTGAGAAAAATTTCAAAATTAAAATTTTATTTTGAAGAGGGATTTACTGAAGAAATACTGACCAATCAGGGCGTTAGACAAAGATACGGCCTATCCCCCAACGATTTTTTAGCGCTGGACCAATAAAGACCCAATAAGGACAAGGACAACGAAATAGAGCAGAATTCAAGTTGCAGAGATGCAATTCCTTAGAGCTACAAAGGGCTGCACCAGAACTAACAAAATACGAAGTGAAGAAATACGACACAAACTTATAATTGACCATTGATAAAATCTATTAAGACATACCGAAACAATAGTGTGAACCTAATGGACACGATGGATAACAGTATACCGGTGAAACTAATAATGTGATCCTATCCTAAAGGGAAAAGAGAGGTTGGGTGCCTAAGGAAACTATGAACGCCTGAACAGGCTTTAGCCTAATCCAGTTTGATGATGATAATTTTGTAATTAGAAATAGAAGAAAAAAGTATAATTTTGACTCGAGACAAAATTTCAGCAAAGAAAATTGATCAATTTTCTTCACTGAGTTACGAGCATTTAAAATTTTAAAAACCGATTTTGCAAAAATTCATAACTTAAGATTGGTTGTAGCTATAAATCCACAAAAAATAATAAAAACCCTTCTCGGTAGGTTTGTAAAAAATTTGGCAAAATTGAAAGCTATCATGAAAACCAGTTGGAGTTTTAGCATGGAAGACCCGTATACTTGATACCTAATAATACATTAACCTAGGGCCGCTTGTTTGTTAAACTTCGAGATAAAGCACAATAATTAAGTGTTCAATCAGACAGTAATCAAAATAGATAACTGGACGTGAAAAGACTCATTGGTAGTTGTCTTTTATAGATTTTGACAAAATTGAGCGAGACGATTGATTCTTAAACGAAAAGTATTAATTTTTCCATATTTATGACTCAATGTTTTTGATATTAAAAAATCTTGAGCTTCATCATCAAAATCCATATATTTACTAACTAAAAACGACAAACAAAGAGGAAAAATGTAAATAGCCCATAAAATTATTTTTTAATTCAAAAAAATCATCTCCCGCAATTTCAAAAAAATCTATAAAAACACTTGGGATGTTCCTCTGTAAACTATGAATCTCTTTAAAAGTTGAAATAAGCATATAACTATATGTACACATAATGCCGAACGTGTCTGATTCTAATATTTACTTATTAAAAAAATGTTCTGCAAAGCAACTGTGTATTAATTTAGATAAACCTATTCATATGTTTTTTTAATGATATACACGTGAATGTAATATCCGCATGACCTTAGGTACTTCATTCTCTGTGTAGCCGAGTGCAATTGAAAATAAGTTTTCCTAAATTAAGTTTGAGATTAAATCTTTTCTTTTAGACATTATCATTATGTTTGCATAAAAATTACCTAAATTAAGAAAAGTTTAAATTTGATTCGGCGAGGAGGGAATGAATTTATATTTTATAGTTAGGGATTTAAAAATATATTTTTGACAGCTCACTAAATCAGCATTAGAAACAATTTAAAACATAATGTTCAAGGTGATATTATCATTTTAAACAATCTAAGCTACAAAAACTTTTTAATTATAAGCTTCGATTATATGGTATCAGATACGCACACCTTATGGGAGTTTTTAAACTTTTGATGTAAATCAAAACATCATCAACAGATGACATTACTAAATTTGAAAGCAAATCGTTTGTTGATTACTAGACATATTATACGAGATACTTTAAAAACTCCCATTAGGTTTCCACTTTGCTTGTTTAATACTATATAATCAAAAGTTAAACCAAACGTAGAAATTCTTAATTTGGTACACGGTAACTGTTGAAAATACATTTTGATAATAAACGGGTTAAGTATCAAACACTAAAGTTTGTTTTTAAATAAAACCAGTTGCAAGAATTAAACATTTATCTTTCTCTTACAGTTAGAGTACCAAAACACTATATACAGTGGTAGACGATCATCTTGAGTAACTTGATTGTATTTAAAGGGTAGTTTTAAGTTGTTTTCTGTATAGCCTACAGATCGATCTTTAATCTCACGCGACCAGGATTTGAACCACGATTTTCCGCTATAGGGTGAATGTGTCTGTTCGCGGCCACTACCCGCTTTCGGCCATGAAGGATAAAAAGTTAAATAATAGTTTTCTATAAAACAATATTTTAAAAAATTGTATTAATTATTTTGGATATCATTTTTTAATGAAATTTAATTATTACCTTGCCTGGTTAACAAAGAATAAACGATTAAAAAATGTTTCACTATGACGACGTTAAGATTTACGCACTTGGTGTAGAAATTGGTATAAACACGTTAGTGCACAGTGGTTTGTTATGACAATGTCCGAGAACTGAATGATACACACGTTGTGTGTTGTCTGAGTTTTTTTGATGAAACATTTAAATGATAGAATATTTGTAGAAAATAAATTTATGGTACTGCGGTAAACATTCTAATTTATGTTCGATATAAATTTTGCAAAAATACAAAGTAAAAAAATTAGTATTTTGTGAGGTGTCAAGCATGAGATTTCTGTTAAGTGGCCGACGATGGGCACATTGAATCCTTATTCCCATTTCATTCAAAACTTTAAAAATACGTACGTTTCGTACTTTGCTGCCAATTTCCCTACTTTACCTTATTTATTTACTTTACCTGTTTTGATACTCTTTGGATATGCTTGACTTGCGTTAACCGAGTGAGTAATAGTCTACTTTAGTGTGTGTTTGTAAATACTTAAACCAGGATACGTGAATTTTAAAATTAAACATTTTAGCAATTTTGAACATTTAACTGGTGTTTTTGAAATTATATTGTAGGTACTAATAGAGACTTTTCTGAAAATGTTAAGTAGATAGGTATGGTAAATCGGTCTAGTAATTTTAAAATATTTTTCTATTTGTAGAATTAAGTAGAAAATTGTAGGATTTCATTTAATAAGCAATTTGCTACATCATTAACACATTTTTTAGTATACTACACATAAAATATTGATATTATGCTTACGAGTCATAATATTCCATTTCTAATATTATGAGCTAATAATTTACCTACAATTCTCAAATATTTACTAAATTAGTGTTTTATTTACCCAAATTAAACATTCACTTTAAAGGTATCAGAAAATTAGTAAAAAAAACTAGGTCAATTATAATTCTAAGCAAACTAAAGAAAGTTTTATGAATCAATACAATGAAAAATTTTTAAGTGCTAAAAGTACTGCCGGAAGAATTGTAAGTACCTATAGCTTCTTGACATACTAAACTGGCACACATACAGGAAAACATGCCAAAGAAGTGCGCGCGCAGTTTATTTAACGAATAAATGTTAGTATCAATCTAATTATAAAGCAAAATATGTTATTTATTTACCATGCTACTTTAGTTTATTCTTACAAACCAATTTACTTTAATTATAAACAAAACTTCGATAAAAAATCCATATATGTACATAGGTACCTAAATTCAAAATTTTCAAAATTGAAATGCTTATATAAAAATTTAATTTACGCGGTAAGTACCTACTATGTAAATACAGTCAGAAAAATTATATTATAATGACTTAAACTGCTAAAATTATTTTAAAAAAATGAAATTTGAAATTAAAAATATTTGAATAAACATCTACCCCGATATTTTGAATATTCCATCGATACGACTATCTACGTTGATACGGGCACATTACAATAAAGTGGATAGTGTGATTTAAGTTTTAAAATTTTTCGTACCAAAACAAAAATACTCACTTTGATTTTTTCCGAAGTGCTTTCAAGCTCCAAATGATGAACGAAAGGGTTTAAAAGCTCAGGTACCAAACTGTCTTCGGCGGTGATGCCCGCCGATATTTTTCCATTCATTTCTATCTTTAATTCATACACAATATTACGATCACCAATTTATTCATTCTGTTTTATATTTCAAACTTAATCGCGTGCTGTTTTAGTTGCGAGTGATTTTCTTTCAACATTCTGATAAAAGATTCACCAATCGAAAGTGGGTCTGTCAAGACGAAGTACTGCGAAACAGCGCGAAGTCTTGGAGAAAATCGTTAATTTGAAACAAGCGCATTTATTGTAAAACGAAAATTTTAGTGCGTACCGTCCTCTATACGAAAATTTATTAAATCCAGTAAAGAAATTACGTCTTTTCCAGATAATTAAATTATATCGATTAAAATTTTAAATAATAACGTTTTTATGAGTTATAAAATTTTATTTTAAAGTATTCCATAGACATAGACGATAGATATGTGGCTGAAGACAGCACCAGAATCAGAATCAAATAAATGAGTTTTACAGTGGACCAGACAAATAATTAAAGTTTTTTTAAAATTGATTTATTTTAAAAAACAGGTCATTAAATAATATTTTTTAGTTCTCAAGGTGATAACATGAAAGTAAAAATTAATAAAAAACACAAATTCAATGGTTAAATGATAAAAAAGTCGGTTACACTTACAAAAATTATGCAGGTCTGGTACTATTCAAAAATAATTTCACTTCTTTCAACCATTTTCATACAGGTTGAAATTAGTGTCAAATGATAGACAATAGTGACAAGTACAACATATATTTCAGAATCAAAAAAATTCAGGGCTGAAGGGTATAACCGCCCCCCCAAAAATTTCAAAAATTTACAACTTCTCCCAAACATTTTGTTACAGGCTGAAATTAGTGTCAAATGATAGACAATAGTGACAAGTACAACATATATTTCAGAATCAAAAAAATTCAGGGGCTGAAGGGTATAACCGCCCCCTCAAAAATTTCAAAAATTTACAACTTCTCCCAAACATTTTGTTACAGGCTGAAATTAGTGTCAAATGATAGACAATAGTGACAAGTACAACATATATTTCAGAATCAAAAAAATTCAGGGGCTGAAGGGTATAACCGCCCCTCAAAATTTCAAAATTTACAACTTCTCCCAAACATTTTGTTACAGGCTGAAATTAGTGTCAAATGATAGACAATAGTGACAAGTACAACATATATTTCAGAATCAAAAAATTCAGGGGCTGAAGGGTATAACCGCCCCTCAAAATTTCAAAATTTACAACTTCTCCCAAACATTTTGTTACAGGCTGAAATTAGTGTCAAATGATAGACAATAGTGACAAGTACAACATATATTTCAGAATCAAAAAATTCAGGGCTGAAGGGTATAACCGCCCCCAAAAATTTCAAAATTTACAACTTCTCCCAAACATTTTGTTACAGGCTGAAATTAGTGTCAAATGATAGACAATAGTGACAAGTACAACATATATTTCAGAATCAAAAATTCAGGGCTGAAGGGTATAACCGCCCCCAAAAATTTCAAAATTTACAACTTCTCCCAAACATTTTGTTACAGGCTGAAATTAGTGTCAAATGATAGACAATAGTGACAAGTACAACATATATTTCAGAATCAAAAAATTCAGGGCTGAAGGGTATAACCGCCCCCAAAATTTCAAAATTTACAACTTCTCCCAAACATTTTGTTACAGGCTGAAATTAGTGTCAAATGATAGACAATAGTGACAAGTACAACATATATTTCAGAATCAAAAAATTCAGGGCTGAAGGGTATAACTGCCCCTCAAAATTTCAAAATTTACAACTTCTCCCAAACATTTTGTTACAGGCTGAAATTAGTGTCAAATGATAGACAATAGTGACAAGTACAACATATATTTCAGAATCAAAAAAATTTAGGGCTGAAGGGTATAACCGCCCTCAAAATTTCAAAATTTACAACTTCTCCCAAACATTTTGTTACAGGCTGAAATTAGTGTCAAATGATAGACAATAGTGACAAGTACAACATATATTTCAGAATCAAAAATTCAGGGCTGAAGGGTATAACCGCCCCTCAAAATTTCAAAATTTACAACTTCTCCCAAACATTTTGTTACAGGCTGAAATTAGTGTCAAATGATAGACAATAGTGACAAGTACAACATATATTTCAGAATCAAAAAATTCAGGGCTGAAGGGTATAACCGCCCCCAAAATTTCAAAATTTACAACTTCTCCCAAACATTTTGTTACAGGCTGAAATTAGTGTCAAATGATAGACAATAGTGACAAGTACAACATATATTTCAGAATCAAAAATTCAGGGCTGAAGGGTATAACCGCCCCTCAAAAATTTCAAAATTTACAACTTCTCCCAAACATTTTGTTACAGGCTGAAATTAGTGTCAAATGATAGACAATAGTGACAAGTACAACATATATTTCAGAATCAAAAAATTCAGGGCTGAAGGGTATAACCGCCCCCAAAATTTCAAAATTTACAACTTCTCCCAAACATTTTGTTACAGGCTGAAATTAGTGTCAAATGATAGACAATAGTGACAAGTACAACATATATTTCAGAATCAAAAAATTCAGGGGCTGAAGGGTATAACCGCCCCCAAAAAATTTTAAAATTTACAACTTCTCCCAAACATTTTGTTACAGGCTGAAATTAGTGTCAAATGATAGACAATAGTGACAAGTACAACATATATTTCAGAATCAAAAATTCAGGGGGTGAAGGGTATAACCGCCCCTCAAAAATTTCAAAATTTACAACTTCTCCCAAACATTTTGTTACAGGCTGAAATTAGTGTCAAATGATAGACAATAGTGACAAGTACAACATATATTTCAGAATCAAAAAAATTCAGGGGCTGAAGGGTATAACCGCCCCCAAAAATTTCAAAAATTTACAACTCCTCCCAAACATTTTGTTACAGGCTGAAATTAGTGTCAAATGATAGACAATAGTGACAAGTACAACATATATTTCAGAATCAAAAAAATTCAGGGGCTGAAGGGTATAACCGCCCCTCAAAAATTTACAACTCTCCCAAACATTTTGTTACAGGCTGAAATTAGTGTCAAATGATAGACAATAGTGACAAGTACAACATATATTTCAGAATCAAAAATTCAGGGCTGAAGGGTATAACCGCCCCTCAAAATTTCAAAATTTACAACTTCTCCCAAACATTTTGTTACAGGCTGAAATTAGTGTCAAATGATAGACAATAGTGACAAGTACAACATATATTTCAGAATCAAAAATTCAGGGGCTGAAGGGTATAACCGCCCCTCAAAATTTCAAAATTTACAACTTCTCCCAAACATTTTGTTACAGGCTGAAATTAGTGTCAAATGATAGACAATAGTGACAAGTACAACATATATTTCAGAATCAAAAAATTCAGGGCTGAAGGGTATAACCGCCCCTCAAAATTTCAAAATTTACAACTTCTCCCAAACATTTTGTTACAGGCTGAAATTAGTGTCAAATGATAGACAATAGTGACAAGTACAACATATATTTCAGAATCAAAAAATTCAGGGGCTGAAGGGTATAACCGCCCCTCAAAAATTTCAAAATTTACAACTTCTCCCAAACATTTTGTTACAGGCTGAAATTAGTGTCAAATGATAGACAATAGTGACAAGTACAACATATATTTCAGAATCAAAAAATTCAGGGCTGAAGGGTATAACCGCCCCCAAAATTTCAAAATTTACAACTTCTCCCAAACATTTTGTTACAGGCTGAAATTAGTGTCAAATGATAGACAATAGTGACAAGTACAACATATATTTCAGAATCAAAAATTCAGGGCTGAAGGGTATAACCGCCCCCAAAATTTCAAAATTTACAACTTCTCCCAAACATTTTGTTACAGGCTGAAATTAGTGTCAAATGATAGACAATAGTGACAAGTACAACATATATTTCAGAATCAAAAATTCAGGGCTGAAGGGTATAACCGCCCCCAAAATTTCAAAATTTACAACTTCTCCCAAACATTTTGTTACAGGCTGAAATTAGTGTCAAATGATAGACAATAGTGACAAGTACAACATATATTTCAGAATCAAAAATTCAGGGCTGAAGGGTATAACCGCCCCCAAAATTTCAAAATTTACAACTTCTCCCAAACATTTTGTTACAGGCTGAAATTAGTGTCAAATGATAGACAATAGTGACAAGTACAACATATATTTCAGAATCAAAAATTCAGGGCTGAAGGGTATAACCGCCCTCCCAAAATTTCAAAAAATTTTCAACTTCTCCCAAACATTTTGTTACAGGCTGAAATTAGTGTCAAATGATAGACAAAGTGACAAGTACAACATATATTTCAGAATCAAAAAATTCAGGGGCTGAAGGGTATAACCGCCTCCCAAAAATTTCAAAATTTACAACTTCTCCCAAACATTTTGTTACAGGCTGAAATTAGTGTCAAATGATAGACAACAGTGACAAGTACAACATATATTTCAGAATCAAAAATTCAGGGGCTGAAGGGTATAACCGCCCCTCAAAATTTCAAAATTTACAACTCCTCCCAAACATTTTGTTACAGGCTGAAATTAGTGTCAAATGATAGACAATAGTGACAAGTACAACATATATTTCAGAATCAAAAATTCAGGGGCTGAAGGGTATAACCGCCCCCAAAATTTCAAAATTTACAACTTCTCCCAAACATTTTGTTACAGGCTGAAATTAGTGTCAAATGATAGACAAAGTGAAAGTACAACATATATTTCAGAATCAAAAATTCAGGGCTGAAGGGTATAACCGCCCTCTCAAAATTTCAAAATTTACAACTTCTCCAAACATTTTGTTACAGGCTGAAATTAGGATTATTCAAAAGTAGTAAGTAGAATTTGCTGTTTTACTTATCAATCTGTGTCTGAGGAGATTAATTCAATGTTGTTAATAAGTTTAATAAACAAAACTGCGGTCATCCAGTATGAATTTGTAGAATTTACGAGAGTCGTACGGGTTTCAGCAAAAATAATATGTAAATAATGTACTTGACTTTTTAAAATATGTATCAAAGATGTACAAAATTAGTACACCAACTCACGACATTTCACTTTTCATTTACGTCGTATAGAATTTTATTAAATTTTATTTTGTACTGCTCCTGATGTTCTGCTTCTTTAAAGTGCAGTTAAATATCATAGTGAAATTGTATATATTATTAACGTTTGAAATTAATATTTGATTCGAATTCTTTTAAAAATTATAAGGTTAAATGAACAATAAAACAAAACATTATTTGTGAGCTTTCAGCAATGGTTACTGCTGTCATCAGACATTTAATAATGTCTTATTTAATAATGTCTATATTTAAAAATGTTTTATTGTTCATTTAACCTTATAATTTTTAAAAAAATTCCAATCAAATGTTAAATAACATATTTACTACGAACTATACTAAAAAAAATTTTATAATCACAGCAACGCATGTTTGTATTACCCCGGGCACCTTTTTGACCCAAGCTTCAATGAATGGTTGTTACAATCCACTTAATTCAGCCACGATTATTTAAATTTACAACTTATATTTGACTATAAAAAAATGGTAAATTTGAATTATCAAAATTTTTCCCTAAGAGGTCGTGCAAGTATTACGTAAGATGGCTTAGGAAAAGGGGGGTGGTTAAATGCTTTCTTACTTTGGAGTTCTTAGGTTTTATCATTTAGGGGGGAAAAGGGTTTATGATTTTCATATTTTTGCTTACACAGGAAGAGTGGGTGTCTAATATCAATGAAAGTTTGCTTACGTAATACTTTAACGCCTCAAATCTCGACTTCGTAATAAATGCCACAGTTACTAAATCAACTAAAATAAAATAAATTTAATAAATTTGAGCAACTCCATACATATATGCATATAATAAATCGCTTTAATAACTTAATGTCGACAATTCTGTTAAAAAAGATAAAATTTGAAAGCAGGCTCCATGAGATTCTCACATTTTTGTTTAAAATTTGATAGTTTACAAATTATCAACCAATCCTAAAACTTTATCCAAAGATTAACATCTGTCATAAACTGGTAGAATACGCAGAATTACTCAAAACATCTCAAATTTGAGACATCATCCATTAATCCTGCATGTAATGGGTAAAACTGTTACGGTTGTTTTTCCGCGCAACAAACTAATTTGGGTGCGGTGATTAGACCTTTCAGCCCCTGAATTTTTTTGATTCTGAAATATATGTTGTATTTGTCACCATTACCTATTATTTGACACTAATTTCAGCTTGTATCAAAATGTTTGGGAGAAGTTGTAAATTTTTGAAATTTTTGGGGCGGTTATACCCTTCAGCCCCTGAATTTTTTTGATTCTGAAATATATGTTGTACTTGTCACTATTGTCTATCATTTGACACTAATTTCAGCCTGTAACAAAATGTTTGGGAGAAGTTGTAAATTTTTGAAATTTTTGGGGGGGCGGTTATACTCTTCAGCCCTGAATTTTTTGATTCTGAAATATATGTTGTACTTGTCACTGTTGTCTATCATTTGACACTAATTTCAGCCTGTAACAAAATGTTTGGGAGAAGTTGTAAATTTTGAAATTTTGGGGGCGGTTATACCCTTCAGCCCTGAATTTTTTGATTCTGAAGTATATGTTGTACTTGTCACTATTGTCTATCATTTGACACTAATTTCAGCCTGTATCAAAATGTTTGGGAGAAGTTGTAAATTTTTGAAATTTTTGGGGGGGCGGTTATACCCTTCAGCCCCTGAATTTTTGATTCTGAAAATATATGTTGTACTTGTCACTATTGTCTATCATTTGACACTAATTTCAGCCTGTAACAAAATGTTTGGGAGAAGTTGTAAATTTTGAAATTTTTGAGGGGCGGTTATACCCTTCAGCCCTGAATTTTTGATTCTGAAATATATGTTGTACTTGTCACTATTGTCTATCATTTGACACTAATTTCAGCCTGTAACAAAATGTTTGGGAGAAGTTGTAAATTTTGAAATTTTGGGGGCGGTTATACCCTTCAGCCCTGAATTTTTTGATTCTGAAATATATGTTGTACTTGTCACTATTGTCTATCATTTGACACTAATTTCAGCCTGTAACAAAATGTTTGGGAGGAGTTGTAAATTTTGAAATTTTGAGGGGCGGTTATACCCTTCAGCCCTGAATTTTTGATTCTGAAATATATGTTGTACTTGTCACTATTGTCTATCATTTGACACTAATTTCAGCCTGTAACAAAATGTTTGGGAGAAGTTGTAAATTTTGAAATTTTGGGGGCGGTTATACCCTTCAGCCCTGAATTTTTTGATTCTGAAATATATGTTGTACTTGTCACTATTGTCTATCATTTGACACTAATTTCAGCCTGTAACAAAATGTTTGGGAGAAGTTGTAAATTTTGAAATTTTTTGGGGGGGGTTATACCCTTCAGCCCCTGAATTTTTTGATTCTGAAATATATGTTGTACTTGTCACTATTGTCTATCATTTGACACTAATTTCAGCCTGTAACAAAATGTTTGGGAGAAGTTGTAAATTTTGAAATTTTGGGGGCGGTTATACCCTTCAGCCCCTGAATTTTTGATTCTGAAATATATGTTGTACTTGTCACTATTGTCTATCATTTGACACTAATTTCAGCCTGTAACAAAATGTTTGGGAGAAGTTGTAAATTTTGAAATTTTTGGGGGCGGTTATACCCTTCAGCCCCTGAATTTTTTGATTCTGAAATATATGTTGTACTTGTCACTATTGTCTATCATTTGACACTAATTTCAGCCTGTAACAAAATGTTTGGGAGAAGTTGTAAATTTTGAAATTTTTGGGGGCGGTTATACCCTTCAGCCCCTGAATTTTTTGATTCTGAAATATATGTTGTACTTGTCACTATTGTCTATCATTTGACACTAATTTCAGCCTGTAACAAAATGTTTGGGAGAAGTTGTAAATTTTGAAATTTTTTGGGGGCGGTTATACCCTTCAGCCCTGAATTTTTTGATTCTGAAATATATGTTGTACTTGTCACTATTGTCTATCATTTGACACTAATTTCAGCCTGTAACAAAATTTTTGGGGGAAGTTGTAAATTTTGAAATTTTTGGGGGCGGTTATACCCTTCAGCCCTGAATTTTTTGATTCTGAAATATATGTTGTACTTGTCACTATTGTCTATCATTTGACACTAATTTCAGCCTGTAACAAAATGTTTGGGAGAAGTTGTAAATTTTGAAATTTTGGGGGCGGTTATACCCTTCAGCCCTGAATTTTTTGATTCTGAAATATATGTTGTACTTGTCACTATTGTCTATCATTTGACACTAATTTCAGCCTGTAACAAAATGTTTGGGAGAAGTTGTAAATTTTGAAATTTTTGGGGGCGGTTATACCCTTCAGCCCCCGAATTTTTGATTCTGAAATATATGTTGTACTTGTCACTATTGTCTATCATTTGACACTAATTTCAGCCTGTAACAAAATGTTTGGGAGAAGTTGTAAATTTTGAAATTTTTTGGGGGCGGTTATACCCTTCAGCCCCTGAATTTTTGATTCTGAAATATATGTTGTACTTGTCACTATTGTCTATCATTTGACACTAATTTCAGCCTGTAACAAAATGTTTGGGAGAAGTTGTAAATTTTGAAATTTTGGGGGCGGTTATACCCTTCAGCCCCCGAATTTTTGATTCTGAAATATATGTTGTACTTGTCACTATTGTCTATCATTTGACACTAATTTCAGCCTGTAACAAAATGTTTGGGAGAAGTTGTAAATTTTGAAATTTTGAGGGGCGGTTATACCCTTCAGCCCCTGAATTTTTGATTCTGAAATATATGTTGTACTTGTCACTATTGTCTATCATTTGACACTAATTTCAGCCTGTAACAAAATGTTTGGGAGAAGTTGTAAATTTTGAAATTTTTTAGGGGCGGTTATACCCTTCAGCCCTGAATTTTTTGATTCTGAAATATATGTTGTACTTGTCACTATTGTCTATCATTTGACACTAATTTCAGCCTGTAACAAAATGTTTGGGAGAAGTTGTAAATTTTGAAATTTTGGGGGCGGTTATACCCTTCAGCCCCTGAATTTTTTGATTCTGAAATATATGTTGTACTTGTCACTATTGTCTATCATTTGACACTAATTTCAGCCTGTAACAAAATGTTTGGGAGAAGTTGTAAATTTTGAAATTTTGAGGGGCGGTTATACCCTTCAGCCCCTGAATTTTTTGATTCTGAAATATATGTTGTACTTGTCACTATTGTCTATCATTTGACACTAATTTCAGCCTGTAACAAAATGTTTGGGAGAAGTTGTAAATTTTGAAATTTTGGGGGCGGTTATACCCTTCAGCCCCCGAATTTTTGATTCTGAAATATATGTTGTACTTGTCACTATTGTCTATCATTTGACACTAATTTCAGCCTGTAACAAAATGTTTGGGAGAAGTTGTAAATTTTGAAATTTTTGAGGGGCGGTTATACCCTTCAGCCCTGAATTTTTTGATTCTGAAATATATGTTGTACTTGTCACTATTGTCTATCATTTGACACTAATTTCAGCCTGTAACAAAATGTTTGGGAGAAGTTGTAAATTTTGAAATTTTGGGGGCGGTTATACCCTTCAGCCCTGAATTTTTGATTCTGAAATATATGTTGTACTTGTCACTATTGTCTATCATTTGACACTAATTTCAGCCTGTAACAAAATGTTTGGGAGAAGTTGTAAATTTTTGAAATTTTTGAGGGGGCGGTTATACCCTTCAGCCTCTGAATTTTTTTGATTCTGAAATATATGTTGTACTTGTCACTATTGTCTATCATTTGACACTAATTTCAACCTGTATCAAAATGGTTGAAAGAAGTGAAATTATTTTTGAAAAGTACCAGACCTGCATAATTTTTGTAAGTGTAACCGACTTTTTTATCATTTAACCATTGAATTTGTGTTTTTTATTAATTTTTACTTTCATGTTATCACCTTGAGAACTAAAAATATTATTTAATGACCTGTTTTTAAAATAAATCAATTTTAAAAAACTTTAATTATTTGTCTGGTCCACTGTAAAACTCATTTATTTGATTCTGATTCTGGTGTGTCTTCAGCACATCGATAGATTCATATCGACACATCCATGAATGTTGCTGCCTAAAAATAAAATTTAATTATTCGTTTTTTAAATAGGTACTTTTTTTTAATTGTATGTATTAACTATATAATATTATGTTGTATTACCAACAGGTAGGCATTAGTTCTCATCAACAGTCATTGGCATGAAAGTTGCTGAAAATATTAGGTATTCGATGCATATTAAATTACCAATACTAGAATACTACTAATGTACCTACTGCAATACTACTGAATACCGCAATACTAATATTATAGCTAAAATGGTTATTTTCCAGTTAGAAAAGCATTGCGTGAAATTATATATTACTATATTATTTCATTCTCTATCACACCAGGTTACGATTGTTTTGGTAACTGGCCTCCGAACAAATCGGAGACCAGGCAAATTGCCCAATTTGCCACCGGGCACTCACCCAATTTCCGATCCTCGGATTTGAGCCCATATTGGCGGAAAACTGTTTCATTTTCGCGAAACTGTTTCATTTCCGCGGGAAACGTTACCATTTGGGATGTTGCCCGGAGCAAAATCTTGGGAAGTAAATCCCGGGAGAAGATTCCACGAACCGGGATTTTACGTTCTTTCAGACCAAGTCTAAACCGGGGGTTTGTCTATGCACATTACCTAATCGCCCCCGGAGAATTTCGCCGGGGATTTTACGTCCTCTCAGGGCAAAGGGTAATCCAGGGGTTTGTCCATGCACCTACAACACCTATATTGCGCATTTTATCTCACGCCCTCGGGGATAACTATCGCGCTTTAGAGCCGCGTAAATCACATTCTGCTTTATACCGGGTCGCGTGGCATTTAATCCTCTCGAGTAAGCTCAGACCGGGAATTTTTACGTCCGCACGGGTCGAGTAACCTTCGGGATCTCATCGCGCATTTTATCTCACGCCCTCGGGATAACTATCGCGTGATTTCCAGACCTATATAGGCACTTAATCTCGTCGAGTCAGGAACGACCGGAGACTTTACGTCCTCTCGGGTCGAATCTAGCCCGAACGCTATAAATCCGCGTCGTTCGCCAACCGACCGGGGACTAAGACGTTCTCTCGGCGTCGGAAGGCGACCGCGAATTATTACGGACATTTGTATGTACAATTGCAACTTTGCTGTCAGGCTTCCGGGAGGGTGGACCGACGAGCGTCATCCAGCTTGCTATTTCTAGGCTTCCAACGAGACGCGACGGAACTTTGTCGCGCCTCCGGAAGGATTTCTCGTCGGTCAGTTACCGCTCAAACCGCTAACCTTCGTGTCGAGTCCTCGAAAATTTCTGTTTACACAGTTTCAGCGCCCGACGGTTTTCCCAGAAATAGAACCTCAATGTGCGTGAAGTTAGCCCCTCATTTTTGAATTTTTAAGTTTTGATAGTTGTGCTAGTGTTGTGCTAACTTGTGCCAGCCAAAAAATTTCAATTATTCGTTTAGGCTTAAAATAAAAAATCGTTTTACGCTAACCCTCATTTTTAAAAATAAATTTTTGTAGTTGTGCTAAATTGTGCTAGTTGTTCTAAACATTGTGCTAAACTTTTAAGCCACAAAATTAACCGTTTTCTTAAAAATATAAAAATGATTTGGAGCCAGCCCCCATTTTGGAAAAATAAATTTTTGTAGTTGTGATAAATTGTGCTAGTTCTAAACATTGTACTAAAATTTTAGGTCACAAAATTAATCGTTTTCTTAAAAACACAAAAAACGATTTGAGTCAGACTCGGTACATATTTTAAGTATTGGTACATATTTTGGCTCTACTACATAATTGTACTACTATATAACTCTACTAGATAATTGTACATATTTTTAGAAACATTACATAAAGTACATAAAATAATAATTTCTTGAATTAAATTTTTTTATTTATTTATTAATAGCTGGATACCCGGCTTCGCCGGGTCTCCTATAATTAAAATACTTTGCCTTTGTGTGAAGTATTTAGATTTTCCAGTATCCTGCTTCGCTTAAGGTTTTCTTCTCGACAGGAAATCTTGCTTCCCGTTGCTAGAGCGTTTCAGAATGATTTTTAGTGTTCCCGTTGTCGAGTGTTTCAGAACGGTTTATATTGTACTCTACAATTTTCTCTACAGCTTTTCTTCTCCAGTATTTCAAATCACTTATAATAGTGTAGGTACTGAATGTGAATATACCAACGTAAAATTACCATATATCAATTACAGGTATTGGCGATGGAAATCTCGTTAATCCATTCATGCTCGTCCGCAATTTTTCACTTTTTTTTTAAATTAAGCTTTTCGGTCCCGGTTTTTAGCGGAAAACCTCTTTAGGGTCCTAGAGAGTAAGTGTGCAAAATTTGGTTGGGATCGGTCGAACGGTTTAGGAGTTATTAAAAGACGAACAAACCAACAAACGTACCAACAAACATTCAATTTTATATAATAGATTTAGAAGATAATATTGAATGTAATTGCTAATAAATTCCTTAAATTGCTGGTACTCATACACCAAAATTGTTTAGGTAACAGAACTTTTCCTCCGGAACAACACATTCCTGGTGTTTCGCCAATCCATTTTTTTGCATTGCAGTGAGGACAAACTGCTGTCAATCCTCCAATACCAATTATATGGTAATTTTCGTATTCAAGATTACTATCGTATTTGAATGCTTCATTCTTCAACAAAGACCATTTCGCAACTCGTGCTGTTGCTTGCCGTAACCTATTAGCTTCACGTCGAATCAAGGCAGCATCTTCGTTTTCTTTACTTCTAGCATTAGCGGTTTTCAACCTATTAGTTTCTCGTCGAATCAAAGCATTATTTTCGTTTTCTTTACTTCTAGCATTGGCCATTCTCAACCTATTAGCTTCACGTCGAATCAAGGCAGCATTTTCGTTTCTTTACTTTAGCATGGCTTTCTCAACTATTAGCTTCGTAATAAGCATATTTTCGTTTCCTTCAGTTATAACGATATATTCACGACGGTTTTCCCCCGGCTTCTCTTTATGCTTCTTCTGAGCTACTTCCTCATCAGATTTTTCTTGCTTAAGAGCCGTATTTGAAGACTTTCCAAGTTTAATTCTTTTAGGCGAAGGTGTTTCTGAAATATCTGTTATAGATAACTTTCTTTTATGACACTCGTTAATATTTTCCGTTCCATTAATATCGTCATCAACAACAATATATTCAATTTCGGACATCTTTTCTTTTTAGTTTATAGATATGATGATATATATAATTATTTATATATATAATAAATTGTAGTTGGTACATAGGGATTATCGGTTTAACGAAATCCATAACGTGATAATACAGCCTCTTGTTGAGAAAGCTTAAACAACCTCATTTTTAAAGAAATTAATGCTTATAAAATTTTTCTTCTTTGATAAAATCCTCTTAATACCTTTGAATAGCAAGCTTGTGTTTGAAATTGGAAGAATATCTCGATTCGACTATTTCATTGGTCGAAAAATTTTTCTTTTGGGTTGGTATAATAAATAAACGAACCAATCAGAAGCGCAAAGGACACGAACACACACACACTGAGAATATATATATAGATTTCCTTCAGTTATAACGATATATTCACGACGGGCCTTTTCTCGCTCCGCCTTCCGTCTTTTACTGCTTCTCTCTGGACCGCTACTTCCTCATCAGATTTTTCTTGCTTAAGAGCCGTATTTGAAGACTTTCCAAGTTTAATTCTTTTAGGCGAAGGTGTTTCTGAAATATCTGTTATAGATAACTTTCTTTTATGACACTCGTTAATATTTTCCGTTCCATTAATATCGTCATCAACAACAATATATTCAATTTCGGACATCTTTTCTTTTTTAGTTTATAGATATGATGATATATATAATTATTTATATATATAATAAATTGTAGTTGGTACATAGGGATTATCGGTTTAACGAAATCCATAACGTGATAATACAGCCTCTTGTTGAGAAAGCTTAAACAACCTCATTTTTTAAAGAAATTAATGCTTATAAAATTTTTCTTCTTTGATAAAAATCCCTCTTAATACCTTTGAATAGCAAGCTTGTGTTTGAAATTGGAAGAATATCTCGATTCGACTATTTCATTGGTCGAAAAATTTTTTCTTTTGGGTTGGTATAATAAATGAACAAACCAATCAGAAGCGCAAAGGACACGAACACACACACACACACACTGAGAAATATATATATAGATAGATAGATTACAAAAGGTAATAATTAATTAGCTGCGTGGAAAAATCACCGTAGCAGTTTTACCCTGTACATATAGGATTAATACTGGTGCCTGAAATTTGTGACTTTATACCGGGTAAAACTACTAAGGGCTAGTTGCTAACAAAAGTTAGTTTTTGATCACGTTGTTCTGTGGATTAAGTTTAGCTAGTCGTTGAAAATTTAAAACCAACCAATTTTAAAGAAAGATGGGGATTTCATGGAGCCTACCTTTAAAATTGTCGCTCAAATTCATTAAATTTCTTTTATTTTAGTGTATTTAGTAATTTTAAAATTTATTGTAAAGTCGTGATTGGGGAGGGATAATGCGATCAAGTATTACGTAAATAAACTTTCAATGATTTTAGACCTCCCCTCTCCCGGTATAATCAAAAATAAGAAAATTATAAACCCCTCCCTAAATGACAAGGCGTAGAATTCTTTCAAAACATTTATTAAATGTTTTGAACTACCTGATGAACTGCTGAATTTTTCCTGTTACTTCAGTAATAATTAATCAAAACCACAAGCTTATAATTCGGAATCTGTTTTATTGGGCGCTTTTGGATTTGTTGAAAACTTCCCAATTGATCGGAATAGATACAGAAGTGCGGCTTGGACTTTTATTACAGATTAAACAAATTTGTTGCAAATTTTATTTTTATTAAAATCGACTCCAAATCGTTTTCGTGTTTCTTAACAAAACGGTTAATTTTGGAGCCTAAAATTTTAGCTCAATGTTTAGAACAACTAGCACAATTTAGCACAACGAAAATTTATTTTTTCAAAAATGGGGGCTAGTATAAAAACGATTTATTTTTATTTTAAGCTTAAACGAATAATTGAATTTTTGTTTTCGATTGGCATAAGTTGGCACAACACTAGCACAACTATCAAAATTTAAAATTCAAAAATGGAAGCCAATTTCACTCACATGAACCTATTTCAATGTAGAAGAAATACTTGGTTCTACTTCAAAATAAGGAAATGTGCTTTACTGAAATTGTCGAGAAAGAGATAACCGCAGGAGTTTCAAAAATAGTGCCCTTTCTCTTTTCAATATAATAATATAAGGTTACACTATTTCAAGATTAGATTCTTTTGGATGTCACATGCTTTGAATCGAAGCAAGAGTATAATATAGCACCATCGATTTAAAAAAGAAACAAGGCAATGTTATATGGCGAGATGAAAATCTATGTTCATCATCTGGCCCATCACTACAATTATAGCACTTGCATAGGGTTTCAATACCAAACAACAAATGGAAAGACTCACCTTGTTATCTAATATTTCCTTCTGTAGGATCAAACACATCGTTGTGTGTAAGAAATCATCATGTTCAGCCAACTGAAAAGAAGAAGCTAACTGAGAAGCCTATCGATCTATAGCTGAGTCAGTTTGATGACAACGACCAAAGGGCATTTTAGCTAAATTAAATACATAGGTAATTACAAGTTTTTAACTTACAAAATATGTTTTGAATACATGTTTGTTAATAATTGAGTTAAATTAATAATTAAACAAATTATTTTTCAACCTACATTTATTTGTTGAATAAGAATAAAATTTGAAACCTATAAATCAAATTTATGATTCTCCTTAGATAGGTTAAGAACAACTCTAATGTTATAATTTTGAAAATAATTTATAACGAAATGCTAATAAATAATTTTTACTAAATTTTATTTAATGACTGCTCTTGTATGCATTGCTCCACTGTACATTGAATGATTTGTTAAAGAATAATGCTGTAAGCTATAAAAATGTTTTTTATGGTTCATAAACATTTACTAGTTGTGTGCAAATTTCTATGGAAGATTTATTTGTGCCACTTCAAGAAATGATTGAGGTCAATAATATTTTATTAACGATTAAGAACGAATAACTTTTAATTTACTAAAGAAAAATTTTAGATCAATATTAAACTAACTGAATGTCGGAATCCAACTTCAATACTATAATTGATTAAAAAGTACTAACTAATCCTCTAACTCACAAATTGCGTCATATCAAAGCCAATGTAAAAGAAAATAGCATTTTGGTTACTCAATAATAGGCAATGGATTTATTCAAATCGATAATGGAAAAACAGATAATAAATCAGTAATAAAAAGCTACTTTTTCTTTCAAATCAAAATACTAAATAAGTTCTTAGAAACAATCATTTCAGATTCCGATTTTTCTTGATCCTACTGTTCAAGTTTCAGGGACGAAATGATATTGGTTCTCTTTGGCAGGACTGGTTTACGTAGCTGTCTCACTTGTCACTTGGTTGAAAATTCAGGATATAAATGTTAGTGTAAGAGATGAACCAATAACTTCAATTAGTCACCGTTCACAGCAATTGTGCTTTTCATTTTGCAGCAAAATCTGTTGACAGAAAATGAAACAATTTATTGCACTATTGCATTTTAAATATAAAGATCAAAATTATACCTCGGAATGGTGACACGAATTGGTCATCTAGATCTTGCTACTTAAAGCCATTACACTTTTTTCTTGGGAAATACGCAAAGATACAATTGCATGCCTCAAATGAAATATTTTTCCGTCATTGCTGAAATACAGCCACATCTTGTGCGAGAAAAGTGTATAAAAATTTTTACTAAAAAAATAACGTCATATAAGTTAAGCCAAGAAAGACATATTGCGAATATTTTTATCGACGTCTAATAGTAATAATTGCACTGTTAAAATAGAAATACCAATACTTTTCTAATAATTGATACACATTTTTTAGATTTACTTGTTGAAACTCCCGTTGAATAGCTCTTTTAAACCAGCAAAACTGAAAAAAAATTCGGAGACGGTCACCAATCCCGATTTCGGATTTTCATGTTTTTTGAAGTAAACTATGAAAGAGAACTTCGTTCCGTGCACATTAAAAAGAAATTGTGGGGTCAAACCGCAAATTTTTGGAAAAACGGTTTTTAAAAATCCGAGATTTGCCGTTGTTGCGTTAGTCAAAACCGCTTTGCTTCTCTCCGCTCCGGGTGATTTTGACAGATAGCAGGGAGCGATTGCCGGTTTTGAGTGTCGACCCACCTACAGCACACGTACTGTTGATAGAATGTGTTTAATTATGACGTAACATTGCGCAATAATACACTTATATGCATGTATTTCTTATGGAAATAGGTTGACTCCAAATTTAAACTGTGGGTTTATTAAAGAAGCTACCGAAATATTGGTACCTTGAATACTGTCTCGGCGACGTGTGCTACCAGGTTTTCTTTCCGTTATTGAACTCCATGGTTGGTGCTACTGCTTTATTTAAGACCCAGAAGTAGATTTTTGTTTTCCGGATGTTCGTTGCGGGTTGACCAATACTGAATGTGGCCATTATAATTTAATTATGTTTGATGCTACCTGCGATAATGATTTGCCCTGATTTCATGAATATTTTTGATAAGACCGATTACAGGTATTTCTAATGTATTTAATGAGATTTTTGTGCGTTCTGTAGTTTTAGAATTCTACACTTATGCAAAGCCGGAGTTTGTTAACATTAAACCAACAATATACCAAAGTTAGAAGGATCCCAATGACAAAGGATATTTTTGACGAGATAAATACAATTTTTCTGTGCGGAGCTGGGGAGTGTTGAAACTTTAAGAGTGTGCAATGCTTGTTATATGTTTTGTATTGTCTAATAACTATTTTGACATTCATTAATGCGCTTTCTGTTGATGTTTTGAGGAGAATAAATTAAAACTATTAGTTCTGTTGTTTAATTTATCGTTCCTTATAGGTTACCTGATGGAATTCATAGCCTTCGCATACCATCGGAGCTAGCCAATGCAAGGGCTAGATGTAAAGTAAAAACCTTTTACCTTACATGAGTAAGACCCAAACAGCCCAAACGCGTCGCTCAATTTTAAAAGTAAGTAAAAAATTAACACTAGCAAGATAAGTACAATAGTACCCACATTCGTTTTATTTCAATTTAATATTGTAAAGAAGTCTCACAATTTATAAATTTAAAAACATTTTGTTACACATTTAACAAAAATGATCAATTTCATGCCAGAAAATGTAAACATGTTGGCAACACAATGCACGTACAACTCAATGCACTTACGAATTTAAAGGAAATTTCAGTAGGTAATGTTAATAGTACGGATAAATTTTAACCAATAATAATTAATAACAATAAAAAATATTTTAATAATAGGTGTAATGTTTATAGTAATAGTCTTATTGATTTTAATAATTTTATTATAAAATTAATTTTGGGACAAAAATTTATAGTTTATAACTAATAGCGTTGCTATAGCAATACTAGCAATATTTATGGACTGCTGGTTAAGTTGCCTAATCAAATTTTCTTTTTATTAGAAATTAATGATTAGAAAAAAGGTAAATAAAAAGGTGTTAAAAGGTAATAACAAACACACTTGCGTACACATTTTATGACAATGTGAAACGCCTAATTTTTTCTTTTTGGTCGAAGAATCAAAAAGAATGAGGTTTATTTACCTTATATTTTTCTATACTGACATCTATCATATAGATATATAAATAGATACATATATACATACAAATAATTCAAAATTTTGCATAAACCAAGACGAGTGATAGACACGTGTTTCTGTCTTATTAGACGTCAACAGTAACGTATACATATGAAGGGCACTTGAATTATGCAAATTTGCCCTTACCGGCTGACGTCTTTATGAAGTGCGGAACAGAAACACGTATCTATCATTCATCCTTGGTTTATGCAAAATTTTGAATTTATTTTAAATTATTAACATAAATAAATTACTTTGTTTTCAATTTTATACGAACAATGTTGGTAATTATTCATTTTCAATCAGAATAAACTCGCAAAACTTCATATCAAGTAAATAGGTAACACATTATTAACTTGTGAAAATATTTTAAGTATTAAATTTTTAAATATTACAAGTTATAATAAAATTTTAATTAAATTTGACAATAAATTAGTGAATTTTTTTCACACTTACTTATTTAGTTCGTTGTAGGTATATGTGTCCACTTAAATTTCGTGCTTAGGCTACTCGTCAGATGGACCTGAATTGATAATCGTCACTCATAGTCGTTTATATCCTATATAGTAGTATATGACCCTCCGACACCATGTGTTTCTTTCATCTCTAGACAAAGCTAGTCTTTAGAAATTTGATCTTTTGCGTTGAAGAAAACCAGTAAGATCTAATTAGGGAGTCAAATCTAATTTCTGAAATTGATTTAGAATATCAATGAATTGCCTTGTCTCTCGCATGCATACCATATACGTGACGTTATAAACATTTATATCCGAGTTTTTAGATAATAATACAATTGCTGAGCATACTTCTGTGTGTCATTCATTTACCAGAGAGTCACTCATCTGGATATTGTAGGTAATTATCCAGTGATCGAAAAAAATTCGGGTGTTAGTCTGTGCGAGCGGCCGTTTTGGAGAATCGACGCCATCTTTAATTCTTATTGAAAATATACTTTATAGGCATGTGAGGTGTCATTTTACATGTTTTTTAGGGTTCTAAACACGTTTCTGGTATTATAATTACTGAAAAGTGGTTACTAATCATTATTTAGTATGACAGCTACAAATCAATATCTTTTAAACTATCCAAAAACAAATAGGAAATATTTTATAAGAACAGATTTAAATTTTTTTTATAAAACAGGAACTAACATAAAATGAATACGTCAATTACATCACTATAGTTTAGGTATTTAATATGACTAATATAAAGGGTCTACCAATCAGGGGTTTGTTTTAAATTTTAAAAGAAACACATATTTTGTATGAAAATTTTCTAATTCTCTACTGAAATATGTTGTAGGGGCTTGAACATTTATGAATGGAAAACAATATCCGGTAAATGTCCTCCACGACTACGTTTGCAGACGTCGATTCTTTTAACAAAATTTTCGAATACATTTTGCATAATTGCGAACTTATTTCTCGGATGACGGCTTCGATATTTGTTTTAGTTCTGAAATTGTTTGTGGATTATTCGCGTAAACATTATCTTTCACATAGCCCCACAAAAGAAGTCCAATGGCGTTAAATCACAGGATCTTGCTGGCCAGTTGACGTCACCTTTTCGCGAAATTAAACGCCCGTTAAATTTAGTTTTCAATAGTTGGATTGTTTCTCGCGCTGTATGGCACGTAGCTCCATCCTGTTGAAACCACAAGTCTTCCACACCCATATCATCCAAAATAGGCCATAAAAATTGGTTACCATATCCCTATAGCGAACTCCATTGACAGTAACGAAAGCACCAGCCTCATTTTCGAAAAAATAGGGACCAATGATGCCCCTACCCATAAACCACACCATACAGTGACACGAGATGGATGTAGTGGTTGTTCAACAACTGCTTTTGGATTTTCAGAAGCCCAAATTCGACAATTTTGCTTGTTAACATACCCGTTTAAGTGAAAATGTGCTTCGTCCGAAAAGATGATTTTTCTGAAAACAAGCACCACGTTCAATGATCCAATCAGCAAATCTAAGACGTTGAGAATGATCTGCTGGCTTTAATTCTTGTACCAGTTGTATCTTATAAGGCTTTAGAGCTAAATCCTTCCGTAAAATTCGCCATGTGGTCATTGTGGACAGGCCTAATTGTTGAGAACGTCGTGAAACCGATAAATTTGGGTCCTCTGTGACACTTTCACGTACTGCAGCAATATTTTCGATTGAACGACATGGACGAGCACATATTTTTGTGCTTACGTTTACTACTGAACCGGTGGACTCAAATTTTCGCACTAAATTCGCAATTGTAGTCTCAGATGGACGATCGTTACAAATAAAAATATCGCGAATTTTGCGAAATGTAGTCTTCACGGATCGACCATTTTCATAATGGATTTGAATTATCTTAACACGATTTTCGAGCGAAATCAAAGGCATTATATTAAATGTTGACCTTTATTATACATATGATAAAAACTGAATAACAGAACTGCCTACTTGACCTATTTCAACCAAATTTAAAACAAACCCCCGATTGGTAGACCCTTTATAACAAAAATAATATAATATGACTCCTTATATTATCTAAAATTTTAAAATAGCAGACGTAGTAATTTATGTTGAAATATTAGAATACTTATTACGACAATCAATAACGGCTACACTTCTGCAATGACAGTAAATGCAACAAGATATTCCAGCTGAAAACATAAACACGAATCTCTTGCACACTTTAAACATGAGCAACATGGCACAAGTTCGTTGCTGGGAGGAAACATTGAAGTTGTACGTGAGGGTTGTAGACAATCACCTACATCTTCGTAACAAAAATGTGTGGAATCAAGTTCTGCAATGTCATCATTTAAACATGATTTTGTATAAATGTGTGTTGTAGTAGGCCCTTAAAATGTGTGATCTAATTGATGCACTGGTTGGTGGAAGATGTTCTATGGAAATGTTTTTCCCATGTGTGTAAAGAAACATTCGTAATTCGTCCATTGTTTTAAAACTGATTCTTTTTAAAACTTGTACAAGATATTCTTCTGCTAATTGTATCGACTGCTCCATTATTACTTCGCTCGCAGGAATTCCAAAATTTGTAAGAAATGCTTCAGGTGTACTCGTCATTCCAGCATGTTTTGTACCTACTTTGCTTGTGCAGTCTGACCCAGTTAAAAGTGTAAAGCAGGAAGTACATGACATATTGCAATTCGTTCAGCCATTATATGAACGGGAACTTGGCGCGTTGTAGCTCCAACACCTAGACGAATCCACAATTCCTTCAATCCAAGATTCGGGTCGAGGTAATAAACCTGAACTCAAAAGTACACTTTTTCCTATAAAATGGGTATACCAAACGAAAGAGCATAAAAATACAAGCTCTTTAAGGTGAGGATCATTGTTGTCAGACTTTTAATAAGGCCACAATTTAATTTTGAAAATTGCAATTTTCCCATAAGAAATACATGTAAGTGTATTTTGTGTAGAAAATTCAATATGGCGTTCATTCTGTCGGCGGTACGTGTGCCGTGCCTGGGTCGACAGTGACTAGTGGTGGGAGATACCAGTCGCTCTCTGGGATCTGCCGCGTCAACTTTCAAAATTTTCGAGTTGAAGCCGCTTAAGGGATGTTTTAATGAGTTTTGACAGTGCAACCACATCAGACACGAATTCACACAAAAGTGATTTTTTCGAAAATTTTTGTCCGATCACAAATTTACTTCATTTTATTAGCTAATTACACCATTATCTATCATAATTTGTCGTGAAACCGAGATTCTGATATATTTACTGTCGCCACATCCTCTTTTAAGTTTGGGAGCGGGTTACAGTTCAAAAGCCAATGAGTAAATTGCATTGTTAATAAATTTATAAAGCCGTTTTTATCAAAATTGTGTGTAAATTCCGCAAATTTTATTTTTTTATATGCTATTTAGACCCTCATCTTTCATAATCCACTTCAAAATGGTCAAATTCGAAGTTCGGTTTTATTACCCGTCCCCAAGATTCTTGAAGGTAGTCTAATGATATAAGAGAAGAACCAGAACGTCTGTATCATTTGATAATACCATTACTCTCTGATACCCCCTGTTTGTTGCATGTTTAATATGGGGCATAATACGGAGATCTGCCTCCTCTAACATGGGAAATTGTAGTTCTTTGTGGGCTTCTTTTAAATTGGTTTGGTGTATGGACATGCATGTGGTTGAGTTAATAAAAGATGTTGCACTACAGAATACCTGCATATTTGGCCATATATTACAGCATTTTTCTAATAGATACGATTTAAAACAGTCTTGAAGTTTGACTTTGTTAGAAATAGAAGACCAAAATTTGTCCTTTTGTACAGGAATAGGTGTTGTATATTTAATGGAGTGGAGGTTAATGGATCCACATGTCTCATGACGAATTCGTTCGAAACTCTTTGGCGACTTATCAAAGTAAGAGTCAAATATGAAGTCAATTCTTGCTGCTGTATTTTTGATAACATTTTTCACATATGAACAGACAGCCTTGCAAAATCTCCAAATGTTTTCAAATCTTTCAGAGAAATCTTTCTAGCGCAAGCCATGAAATCCACAATACAACAATTTGTAAGACTTGATAAGTTTGCTGAATTGCCATCTATTTTGGTTAATACCTTTTCAAGTTCTGAAGATAATGAACTCTTATTTGTTTTGTAAAGAACCTCTTTTCGTCAAAAGAAAGAAAGTGTCAACAATTTCAAATTTTAATAGATCAGTAATAGAGGTAATCATGTGAAAACATAACAGAATATCACTGAAATTTCATTTTGTTGTGTACATAAAATTAGCTTATGAATACAAAAATGTTTTCATAATAAACATGAACGTACATGAACGATTTTAATATAAAACTAAAACTCAATTACTTTAAATAAATTACAAAATTAAATTAATATACACGAATATTACGTCTTGAATCGTACCACACTGGCGCTGCAATCTTAATTTCTTTTACCTATATGTATGATTTCAGTTTTACATATTTTACTTTTGTTAAAATATTTTTAATATTTTAACGTGTTTAGAACCCTAAAAACATGTAAAATGACACCTCAATGCCTATAAAGTATATTTTCAATAAGAATTAAAGATGGCGTCGATTCTCCAAAACGGCCGCTCGCACAGACTAACACCCGAATTTTTTCGATCACTGGATAATTACCTACAATATCCAGATGGGTGACTCTCTGGTAAATGAATGACACACAGATGAATTCTTAGCAAATGGACTATAATATTATATTATTGTTTTTATTTTACAGTTTTAAACTTGGATCGATAAACTTATTATAGAAAATTGTTATGATTTTATATTGTGCGCGATCAATTTTATTCTTAATAAGAAATCGACGCTAAGTATGTTATTGTATTGTGTTTTTGGTTTTGAATGAAAATTTTGAATATTTATGGAATAATAAAGTTTTATAATTTGATAATCATATTTATTCAAAAACAATAATAACATTAATAACAGTAAAAGAAATTAAAAATAATTGTAATATAACTATACAGTAAAATGGAATAATTAGTCCATAACAGCTCGTAAAGGCATCGATCCTGACACTGACCTGACACCGAAGGGGAATTACCTCGTTGGATACACAAATTGTTTTTCTGGATTAAAAAACTCGTTGTGTGTCTATCCCCAAATACATCAATAACCAGACGACTGGTCCAAACGACTCAGATCTTTACTCCAACGGCAAAGGGTATTGACAGCGAAAGCTGAAAATCGTAGTGGATATTTATTGTGCTTCAGAGTTTTAGCTTTGCTAACCATTGAACTAACCACTTTGCACCAAATAATCTAAGTAACTTGGAACTGGAATATTCACGCACGTCGCGTCCTACACTAAGGTTCTTTCTTGCCGCTAAAATATCAAGTGTGTGACGGCTGAACCGATCGACCGACGCTCTGTACACACAAGTATGCTTTTGCCACATTTGGGCTTTAAATCTAAGACCCTTGCAAATCCGTAATCTTTACCTATCAATGTGCCCCGAAAATAGGATATTCTCTAACCATGCACCTGATTCCATTTCCGATACAGCCAGAACATTTGCACAACTAATATCTGCTGCACTATTTAAAATAGAAGAGTGCATCAGTTTTAAGACGAGCAGATCTTATTTTGCCTGAGAGGATAAAATTTCTAACAGTTATATTGTCTCCTAAGCCGCAACCTCCTTTTTAAGTTAGAAACATCAAAATCCCATTGGGATGGACTGAGTATAGAACCAAATTTATTACCATGTGCAGAAGAAATAAAAGCTGGAAGTGCTACGTTGACCATTTGTCTAAAGCCTAACCACCAAATCAAATTGGTAAAGACGCTTATTGAAGGAAGAATCTTATGGATGTTTAATAAGTTTTTTAAATATAATCTAATTGAAAGATCGATGGAGGGCGTTAAAGAGGAATGGTTCCCTATCGGACTCATACGTAATAAATAATTTAATTTTGGAATTATTTATTCTAAAATAAACAAAGGCATATGAGCCATTTGATTAAATACAATTAAAATATAATTTGCAATTGGGTTGGGTTCCATTTACTAAACTCGAAAATACACTTTTCGTATAGAAATGACTTTACTTAACGAAAGAACACAAAAATACAAGCTCTTTAAGACGAGGATCAATCTTGTCGGAGTTGTAATAAGGCCACAATTTCATTTTGAAAATTGCAATTTTCCCATAAGAAATACATGTAATGTCCGTTTTACCAACCAATTCCTAACGTTAGGAATTCCCTACCTTGACATATTCTGGTATATATCTTGTCGCCACAACCTATTTCAATTTTGAGGAGTGGGGTTACAGTTTAATAGAGCCAATGATAAAATTGCATTACAAATTAACTTTAAAGTCGTATTTTTTTCCAAAATGTGTGAACCGACCGCAAATTTTATTTTTTATACGTTAATTAGAACGTCATCTTTCATAATCCACTTCAAAAATGATAAAAATCCCGTTCCGGTAATTCGAACCGCACCCTTGCAATTATATTTGGATTAAACTTTAATGGCGAATTTTTACGCGTTTATTGACGGAGGGATGATAAGCAAAGAAATTCTCGAACGATACGTTGCAGTGATTAGATTTCCCATTAAAAGTTAAAATTGAATTTTGAGGAATTAATTAACAATTGGAATTGGATATTTGGACAAATTGAGATAATTAAATTTGATCAGTAGACAGCACTGCGGTAATATGTATCTGTGGCTCGTTCGAACTTATTCGTAAAAGTTTAATTTTGGAACTTTATTCTTTATTTTTTATTACTATTTACTTAATTACTCTTTGTTAATTATTATTTTTATTTTACCATTGAATGCTTCGTAGAAAGTTTTATGAAAAGTGATATTAAAAAATGTATTTAATAAATGCATTAGATGATGAATTGTTATGTTTAATTCTCTTATCATTTTTAAAATGTATTAACTTAAATTAGTAACACTTTCTATCTTAATTACACGCTTAAATGATATTTTTCGAGTGATTATGCTGTTATTATATTCCAAAGTACGCACGTAGTAATAATCAATTATTATAACACAACTTTATGCGTGACAAAAATTATAGTACGCCAATAATAAATAATATTAAACTTTTTAAAAATATAAAACTTTTCTCCCAAAAGTCATACCGAAACGCATGCTACATATACCGAGAATTTTTTCACGCTTAGTGCTTACAATATTGCTTGGAATAGTAATAGCACATTATTAGGTTTTGTCCAATCATGACATTATGCTATCGGGAATAATTTACCATGTTTGTTCAGGTGGGAATAATCTACTGTAGACAATTCTGAATACTGACATTTAAGTAAAAATTGTATCTTTCAATATCAATTAAGCGCAAAACAGTCATTTCTCAAATCATCATCATCAAATAGCTATGTCATCTATCATCGGATGTAAGCCTCCCTTAGTTCATACCACTTTTCTCTATCTTGCGCTGTTTTCATCCACTCGTAATCCGCGTGTCGCTTTATATCATCATTTCCCAAATAACGCTCTAAAATTCAAGCAATTGAGAATAATTTGATGATTTCTGCTCAAGTTTGTCTCCAAAAGCTATCTTATTTTGTTTTATCTTTATTATTGATGGGCGGTAAACTTTTAAAACAAGACTATCTACATATAATTTTCCTGTCATTATTGTCACTTTCTTGATACTTAACTTAAGGGTAGGTTCCATAAATCTCCCGCATCTTTCTTTAAAATTGATATTACACCTATAAATTTAAAATAACAGTTTTTGATAAATAGCTGTTGCTTTTCTAAATAACTTCAAAAATATTACCTCTAAATTCCATGGTGATATCTTAAAGGGTTTTTTAAATGACAGAGAGATAGCAGCGCCAAAATTTGAATTTGGACAAATCAGAAAAATTAATTAAAACATTAAAAAAAAATTTGAAATAATGTTTAGAAATGCAAGAAAAAGACAAAACCATAGTCGACCTGAATTATAAACAAAAAAAATATAGTTGAAGTGATAGGCCAATGAAAGTCTAACCAGTAGACACCTTTTTTACAACACATTACCAACGTAAACATTACAAAAAGCAGAGTTGCTTTTTTTGACAACGAAGATTGGAATCCCGAGATCAGGAAACGAATAGAGGTAGCGCGCAATTCCTTTTTTAAGATGAAGACCTTGTTGTGTGGCCGGGAATTAGATCTGAAAACCGCTGGCGCGCCGCAAAGTGCTACATCCTATTTATACTCTTCTATAGCGTGGAAGGATGGACTCTAAAGGTCTCATCTATTAATAAGCTGGAGGCTTTCAAGATGTGGATGTACCGAAGAATGCTCATAATATCTTCTCGCATAAAGACCGAGAAGTCCTCACAACTATAAAAAGAAGAAAAGCGGCTTACTTCGGGCATATTTTCAGAAATGAAAGGTGAGCTCTTCTACAACTTATCATGGAAGGGCAGATAGAGGGCAAACGAGGTCTTGGAAGAAAAAGTCAATCATGGCTGAAAAATCTGAGGCAATGGTTCGCTATTCGGGACGCAGCAAGATTATTAAGACTCGCGAAGAACAAAGACGAGTATAGCATTTTGGTAGCCAACCTCCTATGAGGAGACGGCACTTTAAGAAGAAGAAGAATAATAAAAGGTTTTGTCAACCATGAAAATAATATTATAAATACAAAACATTAAAAAAAATACTTTTAGCGATAAAAACTAATTTCAATTATTTTCGGAAGAGAAGGGGGGATTAGTGTTTCCAAGCAGTCAATGAAAAATTGCATTTAAAATTAATATTCAAAGTCGGTTTTTCTAAAGTTTGTGGACCGACCGCAAATTTTATTTTTTTATTTGTTAGTTAGACCCTCATCTTATATAATTTGAAATCGGAGTTCAGGTATCTTTACTGGCACCCTATAGTTTTTTACCCTATTTCCAAGAGGATACTTATAGGCATACAAGACAAGATCGGATAGAATCTGATTATATTAACACGCTCATTTTAACCTACAACCGTGCTCTAAGGAAAAACGAATATTTACTTACTTAATAATTATTGTGATGGTCATAATATGTCGTTCGTATTTAGATTTAGTTTTCTCTTTGATTGTTTCGGGTCGTTTGCTATCAGTTTTTATTTGCTTTTATTTACTGCTTAAGTCTCGAGCTATTTTGTTCGCTAACCGCAGCCATGGAGTTCCCTTTCGTTTTTCTTCGGGGTTGCTGTTGGAAAAATTTATAAAATTATTACTATTAGATATTGTGCTTATATTTTTAAGTTTATTATGCAAGATCCATTTCTTTTGAAACTAATTTTGTGTATTATATTTAGTTTTATTACATTGATCATGATTGTTTTTACAAAAAAGATCAATATCATTCGTACTCAATTAAAGTTTTGAGAATCTAATTAAGCGTCTGTCCGATTAGCCTATATCCTAATTAACTGGAATTTACTGTATTTAATAATAAGTATATTATGAATTATGATATCTCTGTAATATATTCTATAATTATAAATTACAGAGGTGGTTTTACAAGTTAGTGTGTTGAGTATCTTCGAACCGGAAAATATTTTTTTTTTGATACATTATAGTAAACTTTTAAAATTATATTGGGTTCATTAAATACAACTATAGTTGACTAGAGTTAATATTCTCAAATTCAAAAGTTCACTTTTCTTATGGCAATATAGAAGGGTATAGGTCTATTATTAAGCTCACAATTCAATTTTAAAGTTTATGAATTTGCCATGAAAACATATGTGGGCAAGCAATATTGCTTCATATTTAAATTCATTTTAGTAACAATGAGTTGCTTCTCGCAACTGTCGCGTCAAGAATCCATTTGGAGTTTTTGCGCCCAAGGTTGTTTTAATAAGTTTAACCTCTTCTAGAACCCTGTGGCTCAAAGTTTTATTATTTTCTAATATTTACTTTTGGGTCCAATAATATATTACTTTACCATAATATTTATGTAATTTTGGTTAAAATTGGTTCATGGAAACTATTTATTTTATTTTTAAATCTTATTATTTAATATTAGTTTTATTTATATTTTAAAAACTATAGTAGGAATTTCAAAATCAAATTTGGTATATATTGACATTTAGAGCTGAGAAGATTTTGGTTCAAATTAAAGAGTTTCTTGAAAGAAGTCCCTAAGCGATATTTTGCGATTTCAAAATATTTCAATTTTAAGTTTTTTAAAAAGTGGTATGACTAGAGGAAATTTTTGTTTATAGCTTGATAGTGGGAAAATCTTGCATTTTGTAAAAATAAAAATTAAATATAATTAATTATCTTTAAGAGTGAAGAGGCCCAAAAACTTTTGCACATAGAGACTGCAGGACTAGGTTATTTTATTAATTTTGAAAAAAATTGCTTATTTTCATATATTGTATATTTAATTTATGGTACCTAGGAATTTCTAAAAGTGATTCTGATAACACCATCATAGAGTTTACGCGTTTCTGAACGAAATATGGCATCAAAATCTCTCGAAATCACGAAATGCCACTTAGAGACTTCTTTCACGAAACCTTTCAATTAGTTAAATGGAAATTTTCTTTTATTATTAAAAATTATTTGCTTTAATAATAAAATCCTCTGTATAAACAAACAAAAACCAAAGTGATGATAATATTTTGATATGAAACCAAAGTGATGATAATATTTTGATATTATCATCATTTTTTTGTGCTCTTTGGAGACCTATCAACAACATAAATATTAATATAGAGGTGATCGATTGGAGAGTAGATAAATTTAAGTATTTGGGCTGTTGGTTGGCAACGAAGATTGGAATCCCGATGATGAGATCAGGAAACGAATAGAGGTAGCACGCAATTCCTTTTTAAGATGAAAACCTTGTTGTGTGGCCGGATTTGATCTGAAAACCCGCTGGCGCGTCGCAAAGTGCTACATCCTATATACTCTTCTATGCGTGGAAGGATGGACTAAAGTCTCATCTATTAATAAGCTGGAGGCTTTCAAGATGTGGATGTACCGAAGAATGCTCATTTAATATTTCTCGCATAAAGACCGAGAAGTCTTCACAACTATAAAAAGAAGAAAAGCGGCTTACTTCGGGCATATTTTCAGAAATGAAAGGTATGCTCTTCTACAACTTATCATGGAAGGGAAGATAGAGGGCAAACGAGGTCTCGGAAGAAAAGACAATCATGGCTGAAAAATCTGAGGCAATGGTTCGATATTCGGGACGCCGCAACATTAATAAGACTCGCGAAGAACAAAGACGAGTAAGATCATGGTAGCCAACCTCCTATGAGGAGACGGCACTTTAAAAAAAAAGAAGAAGAATAATAAAAAGGGTTTTTTCAACCATGAAAATAATATTATAAATACAAAACATTAAAAAAACTTTTAGCGATAAAAAATAATTTCAATTATTTTCGGAAGAGAAGGGGGGTTAGTGTTTCCAAGCAGTCAATGAAAAAAATTTCATTTAAAATTAATATTCAAAGTCGGTTTTTCTAAAGTTTGTGGACCGACCGCAAATTTTATTTTTTTTTTTAGTTAGACCCTCATCTTATATAATTTAAAATCGGAGTTCAGGTATCTTAAATGGCACCCTATAGTTTTTTTCCCTATTTCCAAGAGGATACTTATAGGCATACAAGACAAGATCGGATAGAATCTGATTATATTAACAGCTATTTTTTAAACCCACAACCGTGCTCTAAGGAAAAACCCCCCCCCCCCCCCCCCCCCCCCCTTTTTTTTTTTTTTTTTTTTTTTTTTTTTTTTTTTTTTTTTTTTTTTTTTTTTTTTTTTTTTTTTTTTTTTTTTTTTTTTTTTTTTTTTTTTTTTTTTTTTTTTTTTTTTTTTTTTTTTTTTTTTTTTTTTTTTTTTTTTTTTTTTTTTTTTTTTTTTTTTTTTTTTTTTTTTTTTTTTTTTTTTTTTTTTTTTTTTTTTTTTTTTTTTTTTTTTCGAATGGTATATCATCTACCTCATGAGAGAACAACTTTTTTCATGTTATTAACATATTTTTTTATAAAAGAGCAATAAAAAATATCTATCAAAATATCTAAATTCTTGTGATTTTAGTAAACTTGTTTGGAAAACTTTTCACAATTTAGTTTTTGTAAAAACAAGTCGCCAGTATGATTATATCAAATAGAATTTTTTAAGTAACTAAAAGCAATAGAGAGAGACAGTTTTTGTTTACTAATTAGGCAATACGTTTGGAATAGATTGTTGCATTTTTGAGAGAAGTGAACGATAACGACAAAGTAGAATAAACAATTTTACTGGCATACAAAAATGCTCCAAGCAAAACGATTGAGGTCAACACTTGATTTCCAAGTGGTTTGCTGAACAGCGCAACAGTTAATGAAGAACTAGCGCGACTATAACACGCTTTCTCGTGTTTATTTTTTTTGACAATTGGAAGCATGCTCAACAGTTTTTAAGCAATATAGTGTATCAATACATACATGCATTAAAGTATTACATGTTTAGTTTTATACTTTTGCATTATGTGACTATGACAAGTGAAGTGCAATAGTGAGTGCAAATAGTATGCAACAGTGAAAAACATGTTAACTAAATTATAATTGTAACATTTACAAGTGGATATTAAATATCTAAGGTAAGTTCGAGATTTTTAATTGCTTCAATCTGCACTAGAAAAAATTGGACATTGCAAAACTGCAATGTGCGAAATTCATTAAACGTTATAATTAGATGAAGCTTCAAGATGGAATACCGATGATGTGTTTTTTACTTTATTTTTTACTTAAACATCTTCAACTTTAATTAGTGAAATAATAGGTTTGTCGTTCCTCTGGAATTGAAATTACCTACCTACTAGAAAAATGGCGTTTTCATATATTGTATATTTAATTTATGGTACCTAGGAATTTCTAAAAGTGATTCTGATAACACCATCATAGAGTTTACGCGTTTCTGAACGAAATATGGCATCAAAATCTCTCGAAATCACGAAAATGCCACTTAGAGACTTCTTTCACGAAACCTTTCAATTAGTTAAATGGAAATTTTCTTTTATTATTAAAATTATTTGCTTTAATAATAAAATCCTCTGTATAAACAAACAAAAACCAAAGTGATGATAATATTTTGATATGAAACCAAAGTGATGATAATATTTTGATATTATCATCATTGTTTTTGATAGCTCTTTGGAGACCTATCAACAACATAAATATTAATATAGGAGGTGATCGATTGGAGAGATAGATAAATTTAAGTATTTGGGCTGTTGGTTGCACGAAGGTTGGAATCCCGATGATGAGATCAGAAATGAATAGAGGTAGCACGCAATTCCTTTTTAAGATAAAGACCTTGTTGTGTGGCCGGAATTAGATCTGAAAACCCGCTGGCGCGTCGCAAAGTGATACATCCTATCGATACTCTTTATGGCGTGGAAGAGATGGACTCATAAATCTTGGGATGAGCACGTACGAATGAAGAGTTCTACGCCGCATGCATAAAACCGAGAAGTCCTCACAACTATAAAAAGAAGAAAGCGGCTTACTTCGGGCATATTTTCAGAAATGAAAGGTATGCTCTTCTACAATTTATCATGGAAGAAGATAGAGCAAACGAGGTCTTGGAAGAAAAGACAATCATGGTGAAAAATCTGAGGCAATGGTTCGATATTCGGGACGCCGCAACATTAATAAGACTTGCGAAGAACAAAGACGAATATAGCATTTTGGTAGCCAACCTCCTATGAGGAGACGGCACTTTAAGAAGAAGAAGAATAATAAAAGGTTTTGTCAACCATGAAAATAATATTATAAATACAAAACATTAAAAAAAATACTTTTAGCGATAAAAACTAATTTCAATTATTTTCGGAAGAGAAGGGGGGATTAGTGTTTCCAAGCAGTCAATGAAAAATTGCATTTAAAATTAATATTCAAAGTCGGTTTTTCTAAAGTTTGTGAACCGACCGCAAATTTTATTTTTTTATTTGTTAGTTAGACCCTCATCTTATATAATTTGAAATCGGAGTTCAGGTATCTTAACTGGCACCCTATAGTTTTTTTACCCTATTTCCAAGAGGATACTTATAGGCATACAAGACAAGATCGGATAGAATCTGATTATATTAACACGCTCATTTTTAACCTACAACCGTGCTCTAAGGAAAAACGAATATTTACTTACTTAATAATTATTGTGATGGTCATAATATGTCGTTCGTATTTAGATTTAGTTTTCTCTTTGATTGTTTCGGGTCGTTTGCTATCAGTTTTTATTTGCTTTCATTTACTGCTTAAGTCTCGAGCTATTTTGTTCGCTAACCGCAGCCATGGAGTTCCCTTTCGTTTTTCTTCGGGGTTGCTGTTGGAAAAATTTATAAAATTATTACTTTTAGATATAGTGCTTATATTTTTAAGTTTATTATGCAAGATCCATTTCTTTTGAAACTAATTTTGTGTATTATATTTAGTTTTATTACATTGATCATGATTGTTTTACAAAAAGATCAATATCATCCGTACTGAATTAAAGTTTTGAGAATCTGTATTGTTTTTCATTTTGTGGATTGAGACTAACTGCCCATTCTTTGGGAATTACCTCTTTCTCCCATATTTATCAGTATCAGTGTTTGTACTTTCTAGTTTAACCATTTTCTTCTTGTTTTATGCATTCGAATGGTATATCATCTACCTCATGAGAGAACAACTTTTTTCATGTTATTAACATATTTTTTTATAAAAGAGCAATAAAAAATATCTATCAAAATATCTAAATTCTTGTGATTTTAGTAAACTTGTTTGGGAAACTTTTCACAATTTAGTTTTTGTAAAAACAAGTCGCCAGTATGATTATATCAAATAGAATTTTTTAAGTAACTAAAAGCAATAGAGAGAGACAGTTTTTGTTTACTAATTAGGCAATACGTTTGGAATAGATTGTTGCATTTTTGAGAGAAGTGAACGATAACGACAAAGTAGAATAAACAATTTTACTGGCATACAAAAATGCTCCAAGCAAAACGATTGAGGTCAACACTTGATTTCCAAGTGGTTTGCTGAACAGCGCAACAGTTAATGAAGAACTAGCGCGACTATAACACGCTTTCTCGTGTTTATTTTTTTTGACAATTGGAAGCATGCTCAACAGTTTTTAAGCAATATAGTGTATCAATACATACATGCATTAAAGTATTACATGTTTAGTTTTATACTTTTGCATTATGTGACTATGACAAGTGAAGTGCAATAGTGAGTGCAAATAGTATGCAACAGTGAAAAACATGTTAACTAAATTATAATTGTAACATTTACAAGTGGATATTAAATATCTAAGGTAAGTTCGAGATTTTTAATTGCTTCAATCTGCACTAGAAAAAATTGGACATTGCAAAACTGCAATGTGCGAAATTCATTAAACGTTATAATTAGATGAAGCTTCAAGATGGAATACCGATGATGTGTTTTTTACTTTATTTTTTACTTAAACATCTTCAACTTTAATTAGTGAAATAATAGGTTTGTCGTTCCTCTGGAATTGAAATTACCTACCTACTAGAAAAATGGCGTTTTATATTATTGCGCATTATATGATTTTAATCACTTGGATTATGCTGGACTAATAGGCTATGACTTGGTATACAATTAAATGATTTATTATTTCAATACAAAATTAATGCTGTAAAGATATTGTTTAATTGCCTATAATAATGATCTCCTTAAATTTTTTTTATAGAAAATTTAAATGATAATTAGAGATAAAACTCGCGAGACTTTTCTTCAAGTTGAATAAAAACGAAATGTGAAGGTTAAAAAAAAGCAGTTACAAAGAATTTGTGTGGTTTCCGAATCAATCTACTTACCTACTAAAAATTCTGCACACAACTTATATCCTGTTAAGAACATAAAAGAGAATAACAATTAACTGTACTTAGTGAGTTTATGTAGGTACCTAGTGATGCAATCTCAATGACCTTATGTTTTAAGCATGAATTAGTCAACTACTATACGAGTAGTTCGGTATACGAAAAAATCGTAATAGCCCAGTCAACAATATGGCTTAATTAATAAATAATTTGCTCTCAAATTTTCTAATAATTTTAGAATTTTAATTAAGTTCCCATATGCAATTTCTACTTAAATTCAACATATACTTATTTGGTATCTCTTTTCTAAAACATTAATTTAAGTAAAGAATAAAATTGGTCCGTTATTTTAAAATAATTACCTACCTACTAAAGTTATGTATTATAATTTGAAATTTAAATGAAGCAACTATATATGGACGCTATTATTGTGTTGCTGAGTTAATATTTCAACATTTCAAAATTACTCACTTTTTGTCCACGTTAAATTCCCATTTAAAAATTTCTCAATTCTCTCTTATGTGGGTATCAAATAATAGAATCGTTGGTTATTGGTTATAATAGTACAATATAATTATTAACTTGGGTGGTTTGTAAAAACTAAACTCTTATTATGTTCCTAAAATGCCTATATCTTTCCAATTGAGTTAATATGAACGGATAGGTACAACAATAAAAATAAAAAAATAACAAGGTAGTAGTTACTAAAGTTTTTAAACATACTTAAATGAAATATAAATGTTTTCTTCCTATGTGAGGTAAGGTTATTAACATATAATCACACGCCTTCACGGTGATCACATCAAATATTTTATTTTGCGGTTGTCTTTCAATTTTTTTCTCTTAAAAATTACACTAAATTATTGTAACATAATAAGTTTGATACAATTTGTTTAAAATTTTATGATTCGACCAAAAAGAAAGTTTTTAAAGTAATTTTTGATTAGGAAAGTTTCCTGATCAGACTTAATCGACTCAATTTGACCCTCCACGTAATTTTCGTTAATTTGTTAGTAATACTTTTTATTCTATTAGGTAAGTGCTCCATGTAATACAATTTTTTAAATCTAAATATACACATCATGTAGTCGTTCTTGCACATGCATACATACATTTAATATTATTTTTTTATTACTGATGCTTTAAAATATTATGGCAAGCCTTTCCGAGCCTTTAGCACCACAACCCACACATGTAAAGGTTTATGCCATGCTATGCTTACAAAATATTAATAAAACATGTTTAAACGAAGCGTTAAGCGTTAAGAAAGCATTATATTTTTAACACTCCTTTAAATAATATATTTCATCAATATTTCGTAAGCAAATCTTGACAAAAAGCATGAATTGTTTGGAATTTTTATAATACATATGTACTAATTATAATTGTTAGTTATTTATATAATATATAATTTACTAATTTGTATTGTAGGTTAAACTAAACATAAATTTTGACATAGGCTCGAAAATAATGAATGTGTTATTATAGTTTTAACTTTAAAATTAGGCTTTATAATGATTTAAAAAAATAAAACTCGTGGTTTAATTATCCAAGTACCATATCAATGTAGACAAACGAATTTACACATTGTTTGATAATTCTATAGAATACACTATTATCACTGGCAAGCCCCTTGTGTGTCTGCACAAATTGCTGCCCTAGTGTCCCAAAAAAACATTTTGTAAAACTTCAATGTGTAATGAAGTATAAAATTACGTATTAATAATGGATAGAAATGTTACTCATTAATTAACAATCATATTTAAAAATTCTCAAATCTACTAGTGTAAAATGTGGTTCAAAAACTGCTAACTTTCATTTCAATCGTATTATCTAATTATTATAATCCACTCTAATTTGATCTAATCTAGTCTATATAAAAATATAGACAAGACTAATATACGTTTTGGGCTAAACGTTTCGATGGGCTATCATACTTAAAAATAATTATTATTATGGGAATAGGACGTTAATTAGGACCTTCTTCTTTTTCATGTTGCATATCCAATCCCCGGACGTTGGCAATTTAACTTGGCCGAAGCCAAGATGAATTTACTAGGAATATAAAATTCTTGGGGTGGTTTCTCGTTTACTTTCTCATAGTGCACAGATTGATATTGGATCACAGCAATGTGTCTAACGCGATCTGGATTCGAACCGCGAGCTTACGCTCCTTAATCAATCTGTGTACGCTTCACGCTATACTGCTGGTTAATTAGGACCAGGAAGTTAAAAATCTTCTATACAAATAAAATTATTGTAATTCGATTGTTGCTGAAGATTTTGAAGAAACAAAATCAACCTGCCCACTTCGCTATGTCATCAGGAATTGGTGAATTTCATCTTTCTCATAAGCTTTTTGCTTTGTTTAATTTGACAAACGGTATCATCGGGTTATTAAAATTTGTAAGTAGTCAAAAGGAATTTTTTTTAGAATTATAATGTTAATATTCAATTAACTGCTCATATCTAATGAAATTCGAAATTTTGAAATGTTTATAGCATTAATATCACAGAATATCAAAAAATGTTGCAAAAAAGTAAGCGGGAAAACATTTAGTAATTTATTATAATACCTTAATATCTTTAAATTTATTCTTAAAAAATACAAATTAGAGAAGAGAATGTAAAATATACTCATAAATATAAAACTTACGGATTATTTTGCAAGTCTTGGAAAAAAAAGAGCTTTAAGCGTTATGGGGTAAGGCTACTCTAAAGTCCCAGAAAAAACGGTTAATTTCAAGAACTATTTTCAAGAGAGTATAATTAAAACAGTGAAAAAATGCAGTTAAGGTACTTTATTAAACACACATTTAAGTGTACGAAAAAGTTTTCTTATTTGTTTTTATTTTAAAATGGGAACTTCAGAACCCAAGACTGCAAGACACCTTTCATGTGAGGCCTAAAACGACAAAACGATTGCTCCCCACAGCAAGAAACAAAACAAAAATTGTTTAGGAATACACCTATGCCAAAAACTAGTGGATAGCCTAACTATATAAATTTAAAAATACCGTTTTCTTGAAAAATAATGCACGTTCTGGAAAAAAGTTCATTTTTCACTCAAATATTTCATCGAAAAATTGTTTACATAAAAGAAAGTTTATAACTTATCAAACAATCTATACGCCATCCACTAGATAATGTATCTGAAAAGTAACCTTTTATAGTTCAAGAGAATCGATAAAGAATTATTGGAATTATCATTTCGCCCAATTTGAAAAATGTAATTTTTAGAAAAACTCTTTTTGAGTATACTTATATAGAACATTATAAACATTATCATAATTTTATTATATCTTTAATCTGAAATATTTTTTCCATTTACAATACATTATTTGGTATTCTTAAAACTTTAAAACAAAACATTATCAAAAAATATCGATTTTTTAAAAATTCTAGAGCGGCGTTACACCTTAAAAAAATAATCCTAATATTATTAATTTTAATAAAAAAAGTTAGTAAATCTTTGCAATATTATCCTTACTTAATAAATAAATTACCATTGAATGCAGGACCCAAATGTACTAAAAAAAGATTTCCGAAGTAACAGCTTAAATTTGGAAGCTACACGAGGTGGAAATTAATATACAATTGTTATCAATTTTGATTTTATGAATTCACATGTACATTGTTAATAGAATAATAGAATAAATTGTTCCTCCTATTTTAACCAATAAAACATTTTTCCTAAGATTTTCATGGATTTTTTAAATAATTAATCGATTTTGAAGTTACTTTAAATCAATTTATTCTAATTTTGTCAAAGTTAACTAACTAACATTGTTAGTTTTAAAAATGAATTTAATTATTTTCAAGTTTAATGAAATTTTAATTGAATAATAATTGGAAAATTTTTGTGCCAATTAAAATTTTACTTAACTTGAAAATCATTAAGTTCGTTCTTAAAACATTTAATTTTACAAGTTAATAAATTAATTACAAATATTATTAATATTGTGTTCATTATTTTGTTTATATTTATCGTTTAAAAGCTGTCGGTTTAAAAATCTTGCAAAGAATGCTGTGCCCCCTCCACCCCAAAAGGCTCGTCACGCCACTAATAATCTGTATTAATTAAACTATCCAAAGTGAAAATATAAAACTTTAATAATTTATCAGTTTAAAGATCACTAATGGAATTCAATTTCTATTTCATGCCTCGCCACGATTCACTGGCCCCTGCTATTTTGATCAAAATTTGTATTGCCGTTTTAATTTATTCAAAATTTATCAGCATACCCCTTGCCTTGAAAAATAAACATTTCGTCACAACAATCTGAATTAACCAAACGACGACCGCTTATTTAAATGAAATATTAAAAATAGTAAATATTACTTTTTAGATAATTATTATTAAATATTAAGGTATTAATTAGATATCTACGTGAATTTAAGGGTTTTTTTATTAATAACACGTGTACTTAATTACTAATTTAAGAATATGCAGTTAATTGAACTCTTCATCAAAACAAAATTACCAAATGTACATATGTATGTACATATATCTTATATATAATAGTAATAATATATACGAATTAATAACAACTTTGGGTTGCTACTGCATCATATTTCAGTGTAGGTGGAGTCTTTTGCATGCATGTGTACTTTATAATTTGAAATAAACTTACATCTTAAGAAGTTGAAAAGGTGCACCAAGACATATTTACTGGTATAAGAGTTATTAATTATTACGGTGTGTAGGAATTTTACAAAGATGACTATCTAAACATTTTATTTCTTGCACTTTCATACCCATTTGGGTTGTTCTGAACCACTCAAAAGAATCATGAAATAAAAATTTTTAATTAATTTTCAGAATATTTGAATTTAGAATTTTAGTTATTGGAAATTATGCGTTAAGGTTGGAGTGTTTGTAAAACTCACTATGGTTTTACCATGGCTGTTTGTACACGTGATTTTACTGTAATATTACATTTTAATAATTCTGGCCAATAATTGTGGAACGTGAAATTACATCACGTTACTACACGTATGTAATTCCATCATAGGGTGCACTGGTTAGGAAATGAAAACCCAAAACAAAATAAAAGAATAACTACTTACCTTAGGTTAATAATTAAAATATATCTATAGCCATAAATTCAAAATTATTTTTCTACTTTAATGGTTGCCGATAATTAATTTTCTCAATTTTTGTAAAACGATAATTATACAAGTTACAATTGTGAAAGAACCAATAAACAATAAATTGATACTCAAGCATGGGTTAATGGCCAAGTAATATACTATAAGCTAAACTTTACGGTTGTCTCTCGATAATTTCAAAGAAATAAATTAATTTTTTAAACGTAACCGACACTATTGTACGATTCCATATCTGCATTGTAGCAAAATAAAAAATAAATTACTATTTAATTTAGTCGGGAGTGAGATTAGATACCTATCTTTATTGTAAAAACTATTTAAGACTGGAATTGTGTCGTCCTGTCAGTCTTCAATAGACGATTGAAGATTGATTACATTATTATGGAAGAGAGGCTAAGAGCTTTAATATAAAAATTAAAACTTGTTTATGACTTGAAATTTATATTGAAATTAATAAAAATTATAAGGAAACAAAGCTCTTTACATTTGTATTTGATTTGGAATTTAATATCAGGGTTCTTAGGTGAACAGTGGCGAAATTTGAGTGTTTTGGTATTTCACATCTTAAGTTATCTATTAATTATCAAAAGTATAGAATATTAAATATGTATTTAAATTTATTTAACTTGATTAAGCTAATGTAAATAATGTTATCATATTTTCCATTTCTTAGGGATAAAAATGATAATATTATGAAAAACTCATTTTACATATTCAATCTCCCCCAATAGACAGTGTATATATATGTTTTTATATAAAATAATGAAGTAATAATTAATATATATATATATTAGCGAATATTTACAATAAGTTGTATCGTATTTCGCAATAATTAATACAATATGTAATTAATTATGTCATAGAATGATTGATGAGAATAATAATTAATTTATTCTTTGAACTTCTATGTATAAGAATATTTATTTCAAATTAAAAATTTAAATAAAATAGTATTTCAAATAATACTTTACAGCATTTATTATTTACAATCATTTTACTTTGTTATTTTATATTCGCATAAAAGAAAATAAAAAATAATGCAATTTCTATTGTTCTTAGAAGATGAGCGACTACGAACGAATTAGGCGGTCATGCTTGAAGCGTGGAGAACTATGGGAAGATCCAGATTTTCCTGCAACTCAATCTTCAGTATTCTATCATCAAACACCGCCATTTCAATTTACCTGGAAAAGACCAAAAGTAAGATGTTTAATTATTTATTTTATTAATTAAAAAATGAAACCTAACTGTTTACACCTCTTCCGGTTTTCCCTGAGTGTGTTTGTTGGAAATTTTACTGCATTTATTTAATTGTAAAGAAAATACTTTTAATTGTCAATTGAAAGTATACATTTTTAATTATTAAGTTTAAATTTCTTTGCGTGTGGGTACTTTCTACATACATTACATTCTAATTTCATGTTTTTTAAAAGGGGAAACGTCAGGGTGATCGCTTGAACAAAAGTGTTTTTTTTTGTTGGATTATAAAACTCCAAACATAATTTAAATTTTATTTTTTTCATGTATTTATTTTTCAGCCAAGATAACAAAACAACTAAAATTTCGATTTTGATGAACGTGTTTTTAAATGTTTCTTTACTGGGTTAATCGAAACGCCCTTTATCATAATCGAAAATTAAAATATTGATAAGATTCTTAAATGGCATAATGTAGCTTTTGCAAACCGTACGTAAGAGTTATCCAAGTTTTGAATTTTTTTATTTACCTTAGGTATATAAATTTGAATTATTTCCATTTATTACATTCCAGAACCTTGATATGCATCTGTTCTGATATTGTGACTTGATGCAAATCTATCTCTGCTTTTTTCCTCAATTTTCCCAAACTTTTTTTTATCACAAAATTTGATAGGCATATTCTCAACATTATGCACTTTTAAATCTGTCACCTGTGGTGCTTGTTGTGTACGGTTTATTATTATGAAGCCTGCTGTAGAAATAAAAAACCTCATTTTTAAATTATCACTTTCATCATTGAAATTATTTTTGTTGTTTACTTTTTGAAATATGACGCCGTTTAAGGTCATACAGTTTTAATATTTTCGTGCTCAGAAATACGTGATCTATCAAAAATCCGTGAGAAAAAATAGGAATTGCAGTTTAAAAAAATTGCCGGTGACATCACAGCTTCAAAAAGGATTTCCTCCTCAAATCCAAAGATTTTCTAAGAACATTTTTTAAAATTTTTTTACCGAATTTGTTCCAAATAGCAAGCTCACTGTATGTATTGTATGATTAAAATCCACACCATTCATTGCGACACAAATTCTAATGTAAATTAGATCTACTTTTTGGGAATTAGGTTACATGAAGCTATAGCAGAATTATAATTTATAATTTCTCTTATTCATAAATATAATACAAATTGTATTAAAACACAATTAACAATACAAGTAATTGCAGTTATTTTTAATAAAAAAAGTAATATGTTGTATTTAAAATATAAGACCTATTAATAGGTCACTCACTTTTTGGCCAATTTAATGGTTAGATATCAAAAACTGCAAATTTAATACCTATATTTTTAAAAATATAGAATTAAATTTAGAATTATAACGCGATCTCGAGGAATTTGTTTATATATTTTTTACATGAAGTTTAACAATAAATAAAGGTGAAACTTGTTGAAAATTTATACGTTCTAGTGATCCAATTCAAGCTTGATTAAATATTAGGTAGTACTAGCCATAATGTATTTTAAGTACCTAACTGTAATTTAAATTATATAGGTAGGTCCTAAACACTATATTATATTGTAAATATTTATAAAAACTCTTCATTGCATGCTTTAGATTATTGGTTAATTGATTATTCATTCATATTGTGTGCATATACATATTTATAAGCAATTTTAATTATGTAAATTATAACGCAGTCTGTATTATTTGAAACCTAATGAGTGCTATGTGGCAGTGGCGTGCCGAGCCTTTCGAGGCGGAGGGGCAAAGCATTCTTCAAGCTACAAACGTATATGATATTTAAATGAAATATTTATTTATTTTTAAATTATTATAAATTATAAGTAACAGAGTGACAACAAATTTTTTATTTAATTATTTAGAGCATTTTTTATGAAGTGTTTGTACTCGTTTCAGTACAATTTACACTGGTTAACAACATTAAATAACGTTGCAGTTAGAAATTATAACAAAGGGTATTTCTAAGTAAGTGTAGTAAATGAAGCAAAGTAATATCGGGTTGAATATCGCCAACAAAGAGATAAAGTGATAAAAGAGGAATATATTCACTGCTGCTATTATAGCGATTGTACAAAAGGGTAGTTTAAGATATACTGCTGCCACCTTCAAATTGATGAAAATATATCTTTCCGGCAAGCGGGGATATCAAGATCATTTTTTCTCACTTGGATCTATTTTCTTTTTTAATTCAAATAATAATATAAAAGCAGGGCGTAATAAAAAAAAAGTTAACAGTTGAAGTTTTGATTTTAATTTTAAAAATTTAAAATATGATCAATTAATTGGTTATAACACAACAAGTGATGTAATTGAATAGTAATCTAATAGTTGTGAATAGAACAATTATTCTCTTGAAACCGGAAAAGAACCAGTCTCCCATCGACTTGAGATTTTCTCAACTGAGAGTTCGTGATTTTTATAAAATAAAACTAATTAAATAATATCATCTATTGATTTTTTTGCATTGAATACGCTTCACAAACAGGAAGGAATACAACAAAATTAATTAGAAACAATTTTAAAAGAAATTAAATATTCTACAAAAAAGTAAGCGGCTTTCTTTTCAAGTTCATACGTGGAAGACATTCTGGGGCATACATTTCGACTATTTTAATTTTTATCCGTTCCATCTTTTACTCCGAAACCATCATATACAATATTTTGGTATTTACTACCATTTCTGCAACGTTTTTACTGTAAGTTAAGCAAATATATCGGCAAAATGTTAGCACTCTACATATATTGAAATGGGCATTTTAAATTTTTCAATTTTGATAATTTTTTGGAAGGTTTGAGGTTGGCCCTCATTCAAAATTTTAACCGGATGTGTAGGTATATAATTAAGCGGATAACAAAACCTGCTTGTCTATTATAGTAGAAAGAAATATTAATTGTAAAAAAATTAACAATTAGTAATTAATAATAAAACAAGCAATTACGCGTTGTACGAATGTTAAACATATTCTAAAGTTTATAGTTTTCTGACAATTGTTTATTATAATTACTTATAACAAGTGTCGCAACATTTGAAAGCGTATCATAGGTAATAGTTTTGTGTAATTTGCCATTAAATAACTAAAACTTTATTTAACGCTGCAGTAACTTTTAAATAGTGTAATGATAAAAAGAGATTTAAAAAAAATCTTTGTGATGGTAAACCGTCACGCTGTATAAATCTGAATGCAACCGGAAGATGTCAACGTAAAATATTGTTTTCAAAAAATATTGTGACGCTACCGTGATATAAAATGTACAATTATGATCTAACATAAATAATTCTTCTTTTTTTTTGATATTAAAAGACTTTAATGACTGGTTAATAATACTAGAATACTTACACGTTCTCGTTTAATACTGTTAATCACATAGCGATAACGTTACAGCTTTTGTTTAACGATTTACTTCTTTCACGGATTTTTCTTATAAGCAGAAAACTATTTATAACTACAAATAATTAACACTGGACATCATATGGAATTCAGAATCTAAAAGTTTTCTAAATAAGCATATCTAAATCCTGTTTTCCTAGTCGCAATTGTCAAGCTTTTCGATTATATGCCATCTCCTCCTTCATATTACGTCTAAGTTTGTCATCGCTTTCTTAACCTCTTTATTCCAGGATTTGCTGGGTCCCTCTACCTTTGTTGTATTTTTCCATATTGTATATACGCTTAGGCCATCTTAGAACTTCTTTTTTCAATTTTTGAATTACAAATTCTGTTGTCAATATGGTATTTTTTATTTTTTTGTTTTTTATTTATTATGTACATTCTTGAAATCCGAGCACTCCTGCCCAAATAATCCATTTCCACAGTAGTGATCAATTGTTGATTATTGATTGGGGACGGGTAATAAAACCGAACTTCGATTTTGAGCATTTTGAAGTGGATTGAATTAGCGCACAAAAAAAAATAAAATTTGCTGATTATTTATACAATTTTGAAAAAACGGCTTTAAAAATTTATTAACAATGCAATTTACTCATTGACTCTATTGAACTGTAACCCCGCCCACCAAAATTAAAATAGGTTGTAGCGACAGTAAATATACCAGAATCTCGGTTTTACAACGATTCATGATAGATAATGGTGTTAAAAAATTAAATTTGTGATCGGACAACAAATTTCGCAAAAAATCACTTTTGTGTGAATTCGACTCTTGATGTAGTTGCGCTGTCAAAACCGCTCGTAGCGCCCGAAGCGATCAGAGGGCCGCGAAGGGTGCCTTACTTACTAAAACATCTTTCAAGTACCCCCAACTCGAAAAGTAAGTTGATGCGACGGATCTTAGAGAGCGACTGGTATCTCCTACCACTAGTCTCTGTCAACCCAGGCACAGCACACGTATCGTCTACTGAATGTTTTCCATATTTGGCATTTTATTACACAATAATAAACTTACATGTATTTCTTATGAGAAAATTACAATTTTCAAAATTAAATTGTGGCCTTATTACAAATCCGACAACAATGATCCTCGCCTTAAAGAGCTTGTATTTTATTGCTCTTTCGTTTGGTATACCCATTTTTATAAGAAAAAGTGTACTTTTGAGGTCAGGTTTATTACCTCGACTCTATTGATCTTTGTAACATATTATAACACATCATTATTTCCACCATTGTTTCGTCTTTTATTTTTTATTATGTTTACTTAAATTTATACCATCAGGTCGAGTTGTATGTATGTACCTACCACCTTATGTCTTTGTTTTCTACACTCATCAATTAAATATTGGAATGTAGTTTCTAAATTCACCACTAGGTATTCTGTCTTTTTCACTAGTTTGTAGCCTGAAATTATTATACTTTTTACATAGTTTTTTAAGCATGAAATATATATTATGTACATTTTGGTTTATCTCTGCCTCATCGTCTGTAAAGTTGAAGCTGTACCTATAGATGGCTTTCTGTTACTGGAGCGCCTATTTCTTCAATGTACGTCTGCATTCCTTATTGCCACCTCAACATAAATATTAAATGATAATGGAAATAAGCTACCCACTGTCTTAGCCCCTTAGTTGGTTGTATTGGTTGTGACAAACAACTCTGCTGTTTTACATAGACTACCTTATCTTAATATACTCTTGAGCGATATTAATTAGATAATTACTAACTAAATTTATGTTGATCCAATTAACTCGATAAAAATCGTTCATGTAATCTCTTTTTTAAAATTTTTTGTTCATATTTTTCTGTAAGCAATTGGGAACTAATAGTTAATGAAAAGCGAATAAGCTAGGTTATAACATTTATTTCGGTTAGATCCTCATCAGGCAAGCATAATCAAAGAACTTGATAAACAAAGTAAATTAAAAAAATTTCAAACAAGATAATCAATTCAATTTTTGTTTATGAAATATCTATAATTATTGCACTTTTTTGTATAAAGTATTTATTTAAACTGCAATATTTCAAGTATTACTACAAAAACAAAAACAGTGTGTTGAAATAATTTTATTGCTTAAATACTGCCGACTAATTTCAGGAAAACAATTTTCCAATTTTCAAGGCAGAACTAAAAAGCAAAAGAAAATTATAGATCAGACGTAATCCAATAAATAAAACTTACTTGTCAAAAATTCAATTAAAAACTCGAAACTTGCAAGTAATTGTTTCAATTAAGTTTGTTTGTAAAATTTTTATGTTTTCGCGTCAGTAATCAAGTCAAGATTTTAAATTTTTGTTCAATTGGAGATTTGACATCTATAAATAAATGGGAACCATCTACGTATGATAATCTTGAAAGCTAAACTAATAAAGTATTTTGATTTTTCCTTATCATATATAATATGAGAATGTATTGTTTTCGTGCAGAAAAAAATTGAGATTTTGATGGATTTACACTTTTTTTTGAGGTCCCATGAGTGAAATAAGACTCTTTTCAAAAAATGTGTGTATGATGGTGTATATGTTTGTGTGTGAGGTCAAATTTTGTGTGCGATCTACAGCAAAAAATTGAAATTTAGAGCTGATTAGATTTTGGTCAAAATTGCTTCATGAAAACTATTTTTTTAATAAATTAACTAATTAATATTAGTTTTTAATTAATATTTAAAAACTATTTACAATTTCAAAACCAAATGTAAGATTTCGCATAGTTATATCAATATTTAGAACTGATCAAATATTAGTTAAAGTTAGTTTATGAAAACTATTGTTTTTATTATTTTAAATTTTATTATTTAATATTAGTCTATATTTAATATTTTAAAAACGAACAGGATTTTCTAGGCTAAATTTGAGATTTCCTATCTTTATGGTAGGAATTAAAGCCTATTAAATTTTGATTAAAATTGGTTTATGAAAACAATTTAAAAATTTTTTTTTTATTTAATATTAGTCTTTATTAAATATTCCACAAACTAATGAGAATTTCAAAACTAAAGTTGGTATTTTGTATCTTTATATGGAAACTTAGAGCTAACAAGATTTTGGGTCAAATTGGTTATTGGAAAATATTTTTTTCTGTTTATTATTAAAAATAATGTTTTAATATTTAATAAAAGTATGATAAAGTTATGGGCATGGCCACATCTGATTTTTAATGTGAAAATATGCCTATTGATAGCTACCACACAGTAATAATTGCAATATTTCCTGTACAGAAGTATTATAGAATTTACTTTTAACGGAAACGATTTTTTTTGTTGAATTTATTTTGCACCTTTTGCAAAATTTACTTTGCTCTAGCGATACAACATTATTATCATATTATTAGAAGTAAGCCATAAGATTTGATTATAATGTATGGTTATATGGGCATATAGGCGTATACATGGACTCACATTATTATATTAGATATGCGTACCTATGTGATAAAGGATATAGCAAAGGTAACCTCAAGTTGTTTTTGCAACTGTAAAAAATTCTTCATAATTTTTTGGTTGATATCTAAAATCAATTTTCGTAAAATATTATAACGGTCCATGATAACATTCCATGCACGACCACAAATCTTATAAATTTCACTATAATATTTTCGGTTTATAAACATGGCAGATATATTGGAAATACGTAGTGTGTGCGTATATAATTATAATTTCAGACTTTCACATCATGTATATTATACGTATTTATAAATTATTTAATGCAGTTTTAAGTATTTTAAAATGACCGGCTTATGAAAACTATTTAAAGGCCGAGACAAAAGTAGCTGACGGTGTTTTTAAACATTGCATCAATGAAGGACCAAGGAAATATATTAATTTTTTTATACAAACATATTGTTAAGGGGCGGAAGAATAAAGCCATATTACTTTTTAAAGATAGCATTTTTGTGGTACAATATTATTTCCTTCCAACAAATTCTAAATAAATACCTGTTATAATTTAGTAAATAAAGTTAAAAAAGTATTCAAACTTTTAAATTAAATTTAAAAAGTAATTTAATGCTTTTTATTTTTTTTCAGGAGTTATCTAGCCGACCTGGATTTGTTCAGGAAGGACCGCTGCAGTTTGATATTATATCTGGAAAAATGGGTAATACACCAACTTTTTGTTATTAACGTAATTTTTTTTTGTTTAAAAACAATTTCAATTACTATTTTATGTTGATAAAAGCTGAAAATAATAATAACGTATCTGCGTATGTATCGGAAGAAATTTATAAAAAGGATATATCTATTTATTAAACTGAATGAATATATGTAGGTAGGTATAGGTGCTTTAAATGTAGTTATTTAACTTACGACTGTTAATTAAATGCAGTTGTAATTTGTTAATATAGCATGCAACATAAAAAATCTACTACCGCATGGATTAATATAATTGATGCGATAAAATAATATTATGTAAGTATAATTGCTATCCAGATATAAATTCTTTCGAGAATGCGTGGGATAAGACAATCATTCACGAATTTAAAAAATTTTCAAGGCAAGCAAAAATGCAAGTTGCATAGTGATATTTATAATGAATTATATTATTAACAATAAATTTTTAACCCACGCTAACCACCGCAAGCTCTGTAGGTTATATTACAAGTGAAAATAAATATTCAAACTGATATCTGATCAATATTGTTACAATGTAGTAAAATAGCAAAGTATAATGAACTAAAATTTAGATATAATGTTCCTAAAGGTAAGGTCAGACGCACACAACATGTGCAGTAGTTTTTTAATTGGCAGTGCAACAGTCTATCCTTACCTTTATTGGGATAGAATTAATATATAAAAGTTCCCAATAATTCCTCAGTGAGCTTCGTCCACTATCTTGGAAACTTTTTCGCTAATACCTTCGTTAGACGGTGTCTGATAAAAAAAATCTTCAAACAAAAATTGAAGAAAATAAAATTTTCAATTAACAGTATCAGAAAAGTACCGTGAGAAATTTATTATACTTCTCAAGAAACAAGAGCCGAAGAATACTCATCCGTGCTTGCGTTGATAATTGGTGTTTTATTAAATTACTTACTCGATTGTAAAAAAATTAACACAATTTTTATTCACAAATGTTAAAAATGTTGTTGTACTTATTAGAATCAAGGAATGTAAACACATGAGCCTCATATATCGTGTTTTCGTTTAGTCATTGATAAAACAATACAATGAAGCATATTAACAATGCATAAAAATGTATATGGATTAGTTATTGTTCAGCTAACTGCTAAAAAGTATGCTGGTGAGCGCCGAGTAAAATTAATAAAACAAAAAAAGATAAAAATTGTTCTAAAGTAACACATAACAGATAAAATTATTTTTTATATTCCAAAATATAAGTTAACATATAAAACGTCTAATATCAAAGACGGCAATATCCATTTTTTACAATTTTGAGTATTGATGAAAAACTGCTTTGTGTATCTGCTGTAACAAGCTGAAACCGTACAAAGATATCTTCGGCTAGCTATCGGAGAATAGCTAAAAACCAAAAAGACCATTTCCAAAAAATGTCTAAAGTATTTCGCGTACTTATACCGAGATTTAGTACTGATTAAATTTTAGTTAAAATTAGTTTACGAAAACTATTGTTTTTCTATTTTTTTAAATTTCAAAACCAAATTTGAGATTTTGTATCTTCAACGTGGGAGTTAGAGCTAATTAAATTTTGGTTAAAATTGGTTGATTGAAACAATTTTTTTAATCTATTTATTTAATATTAGTTTTACAAAATATTTCAAAAACTTATTTAAAATTCAATTTGGTTTTTTGTATCTTTGTATTGAGACTTAGAACTGATTAGATTTTGGGTCAAATTCGTTAATGGAAATCATTTTTGTTCTGTTTATTAATAAAAATTATTTTTTTAATATTTAATAAAAGTATGATAAAGTCATGGGCATGGCCACATCCGATTTTTTAATGTGAAACTATGCCTATTGATAGCTACCTCACAATAATAATTGCAATATTTCCTGTACAGAAGTATTATAGAATTTACTTTTAATGGAAACGATTTTTTTTAATTGACCGAAGACCGAAGTCGTTCCTATAATCGCACTAAAGAAATTCATAAAATTCACATAGAGATACCCACTAACGATACAATTAACTATTATGGATATAAGATTTGGTATTATTTTAAGCTAACAATAATGTATTCTGTAATTATTGTAGTTGTTACTGTTACTAGAACGCGATTTTTTAATATAAGACACACCTTTATTTTTGTATCCTTACTTCACAGAAAAAGGTACTGATAAAGAAACGTTCACTTCTTCTGCTTCCACCAAGCCAAAATAAGACTGTGTCACACAAAGGTAAAAACGGTTCGCGAAGTTAAAACAAGCTTCTTTGCAAAAGTAAAGATAAAACTATTACAAATCTATAAGTTTACCGGTTTCTTCTAAAGTTACAGTAAGACAAGACAGAGATAAAACGCTTTGTCTAGGTGAGAGAAGACTATTTGCTTTTCGCAATACCACGGTTTATATGCCATTTAGCAGACAGAATGCGGTGCCAAATTTCTGCTAGATAGATTGGTTGATTGACCTGGTGACCAACTGCTAACGCTAAAACACTCGGTTCGAATCCGGACAGAGGATCACTTTGTCTCCGTGCTTTGGAAGGTACATACGTAAAGCCGGTGGTCTTCCTATGTTAATAAATTAGAGATTGACACTAAAATAAGGTAACAGGCACATCTGAAGCAAGCCTAGCAAACTACTTCAGCTATAAAGCAAGTAATGCTCACGGTACTTCAATGCTACTGTCAAGTAATAAACAAATCAACAGATCTGGGCATACAGGGTTATCCCTAGCTAAAAGAAGAAAAAGGTAAGGTTCATGTTACAGACTGCTACTTGCATTTGTATCCTGTGCATAAGGTGCGGCCTCAGCTGATGTGTCATGCTACTGTTTTGGATATGTTATGTGAAGGATGTATTTGTGTAATTTATCTACAACAATTTGCTCAACTGAGGCCATTTGATTTTTAAATTTTATAAATTTAAATAGTAATTAATCAAAAATATAATTTAGCCCAATAAGGTAAAAGGTTTATAATAAAAATGTCTTATCAGTTTCAAAAATTGTGGAAATTAATTTCATAATCTCACCATTTTGACTATAAAACTACGAGATAATAAAATAATTAAGTTCTAATATTTAAATTTAATTTAGATTATTTAAATTTGCTCTTGTAGCTTGGGATGGTTTACTCTTGGTCATATAAAAGTGACAGTTGTTCTGCGACCCAATTCACTAAAAACCTAGTTGTTTTTTTAGCTATATGCTTGCAATATTGTAAAAGAATTTTGATGCTATCGGCAGTTGTTGTCGAAATAAACTTTGCATATACTTAACATAGTAAAACATACCGCCTACCATAATATAAGACAGTTACTAAAATTGATTGATCGATTTAAATATTTAATTCGTTTTATTGTCATGAAATAGTATAATAATTATTATTAATTGATTTAAATTTATTTTTTCTCTGATAACTTAACAAGAAGCTAAATGTACTTATGCAGTTGATTTTTGTTGTAGGTGATAGATGGCTAGTGACATGCTTAGGAGTATTATTTTTAAGTAAAGGATTATTTTATCGAGTCGTTCCTGCTGATCAATCATTTAGCAATGATCAATATGCTGGAGTTTTCAGGTTTCGGATATGGTGGTGTGGAGAATGGGCGGAAGTTCTCGTCGATGATCGTCTTCCCACAGTGCATGGAAGATTGGCATTTCTTCAATCACAACACTCGGACTACTTTTGGCCTGGTCTTTTAGAAAAAGCTTATGCAAAGTAAGTAATCAATTATGGTGCTTATCTTTATCGAAATGTTGCATACTTCGCTCCTATGTAGATAATATGTGATGTATGTGCAAAATGTGATCACGCACATTACGAACCTATTGCTTAACGTGAATTGCTTGATTTTGATATTGTTTTTCTTGATATTATATAAATTATATTAAATAAAATATTATAAAAAAATTAGTAACTCCTGCTAACTGATAGCTGCAACCCATTGCCGAAAACTTATGGGAAAATGCGGTTTTTATTTTAAATCAACCCGTTATAATTCTTAAATTTTAATTTAATGCAAAGATTTAATTAATTGGTTAATTCAAAATATTAGTTATAAATTTTTAATCTTCAATATCAAAAATTTATATTTATCAACATCTGTAACTATAACTTTGTTAAATATACAGTCTCAGGTTTACAATCCAAAATGTGCCATATAACTACATCGTAATTAAAATAAAAGTATGTATGTGCAGTTGTAACAAAAGATTGCTCTTACATAATTTATAAATTTACATCATTACCGCAATTGTCACACTACTCGTTATACACGACTTGCGAATAATAAAAAATATTAAAAGTAGCTGAGTAAAACTTATGTAACTGTTATTAAAGTAGATTGAAAAATTAAAATTATATGAAACATTTCAAAATTTCTAGGAAATCTTAATTATTTAAAAACTCAATCTTTCTTGAATGTGAATATTTACAGTACCGGTCAAAAGTTTGGAAACACAGCAATATTTTTTTATAATATAAAGAATTTTACTACAATGCACTACTGAAATTTAAAATAAATGTCACACAATTTTAGTTTAGGGTTATAAATATAAAATTTAAAAAAAACTGCCTGCCCATGTGTTCAAATTTGAATAGAAAGAAATAAACAGATGTTGGGATTTATACCTAAGTAGCACGTGCCGGGCGGCATCGGCGATTTTAAACTAATTTGAGCCCTTAAAACTATTTTTCAACTTTTTTTTGAAATTTTATGGCTCAAACAATCAAAAACATTAAATTTATTTATTTTACAGCCGTTTCGTAAATTGCATATATAAAATAAGCTGAATTCAAAATTTAAATCATTCTTAAATTTATTCCAAGTTACTACTGAGTAAAATTTTGTGTCATAATGACTAAAAAACATCAAATTAGTTTAGAAAATGTAATATAGTTATTAGGCTTTATAACAAAAAAACAATTTTGCGTTATATTGCAAAAATATTAAATTTATCTTTTAAAGAAGTACGCTACTCTGTTGCGAGGTTTACAGCTACTGGCAGTTTAAGTGATAAAAAACCCAGTGGTAGACTAAGAGTGACTTCAAATCAAAAATATTTCTTAATCGCTACAACTAGCAAGCGGAAAAAAATATAAACATCCCCTGAAATAAGCGCAAAGGGTACATAAACAAGGGAAAATCCAGCGTCAAGATGTACGATTAAAAGAATATTGGTAGCTCCCGGACTTTTAAGACGTGTAGCAATTCGAAAACCAAACTAGAGTTGAAAATTAGAAAAAGCGTCTCCAATGAGCAAAATTATATAAGGATTGGACGTTGGGTCAATGGAAAAAAGGGCCTTTTGTCGATTAATCTAAATTGAACATTTTGGGAAAAAAGAAAGGTTTTAATTCATAGGAGAAGTCTGAAAATAATATCTAAATATATTGCTCCAACTGTAAAACATGAGGGGGGGTCAGTGCTTATTTGGGGAAGTTTTTGTGCTTCTGGAGTAGGAGACTTAGTAGAAATTCACGGAATCTTTCGTAAAGAAGATAATTTGAAAATTTTACAACAGCACATATTATCACTAGGGTTGCGACTAATTGGCTCTCCTTGCACAATAAAGCAGGATAACGATCCAAAACATTCATCTTGATTATGTATAGGCTATTTAGAAGATCAGGAGCAAGGATCTATCCCGAAAAACATGGTTTGGCGGTCACAGTTGCCTGATCTGAACCTTTTCGAGTTGCTGTGGGATAAACTCGATAGACAAATTAGAAAACACCCGTGACATCAAAGCAGCATCTTTTAAAATAATCTACAGGAGTCCTGAAATGCCCTAACCGCAGTTAAATTATAAAAAATTGTTTCAAGAATACCCGGAATTGTGCAGTAAGTTATTAAAAGTAATGAAGGTTTACTTCGATGAACAGAAAGTGTAATTAATTAATGTAAATTTTCAATTTTTTTTATTTTTTTTTACCTTTAAATGTAAGTTATTAATGTATTTATTTAAAACTTTTTATATAAATAAAATCAAATATGTAAAAATATCAAAAACATTAAAGTTATTGTATATGCATCTTATGTTTCCAAACTTTTGACCGGTACTGTATGTATAACCTGTTTAATTTCATAATATATCCATTAAATTCGTTAAGATAAAATTTTTAAGTACATACTCATTTTCTACATATGTAGAATAATATTATATGTATGTTGTATTTAAAATTTATCGGTCAACTTTCACCGTAATGTGTTTGCTGAAAGAAATAAGCATGTTTACCGCTATGCTAGAAATGACTGCAATAATAAATTGAAACACTTGCATTGGACCATAATAATATATTCACATTTTACAAGTTGTTTGCTTTTAACAAATATTTTAAGCGAAAGCCCCTTTGTAACCGGACTGATAAGTTCCAGTAGAAAAAGTTATTTTTTTCTTGCCCACACATTTCTCAAACTTGAATGTTACTGTCCATCCACGTGTTATACTTTCTTGTAAAGTTATACTTAATACTAACCTACTCGTTTAATACCACACTTCACAGCCAAAATGGAAATGTCTAAAAAAGTACTTTTTAAACCATAAATTGAAGATCTTAACTCTATTTTTTATTTGTTTTCGTAGTGAGATGATCTCAGCCTATTGCGATTCATAGGCTACCTGTTAGTGTGATTATGATCGAAATGATATTTCTACCCTGTGTTGACACATTGGTTTTATCTGCCCAAAAAAGTGCATCAGCAATTTTGAAAAAGAAAAAGGTCAAGCACCTACTATACTCCGGCAGTTTTTTTTAAGAACAACATTGCTAACGTCCAAAAATACAGCAATTAAAGATATTGATACCCTAGTATGTCCTAACATTCACAAAGATATATGACAAGTTGGATTTCAAAACTGGTTAAGTTAACCCCGTTTTACGGTGCTCTAGACTTTTTAATTTCGTGTAGGTACCTACGGACTGTATATAATACAATTAATTTAATTTGACTTTCCATAGTATGTAAGATACCAAAATCATAAAGTGGTACTATGTATTGTAGTTAGACAGAATAAAATAGACCTCGTCAATTAGATTAAAATTTTAAAGTGTCGAAATTAAATTCAAAAATTGCCTATTGAAAGCGATAATGAAACAAAGAGTGTTTTACTTTCACCAAACTGTTATTAAATTTTCTTTGGAAATTAATTACGCGTGCATAATTGTTACATTGGTTGTGCAACAGTAACTAGATAATTTACGAGACCATTAATATATTTTTAATTTTTATAAGTAAAATTTTTAGATTGATTAGGATCATAATTTGCAAATTAAAAAATAATAATTAATATTAAGCAATAAAAGTACGTGCCAACAAGAAACTTATTTAGATACTTACTTATTTTATTGAAGTACATCACATACATATTGTTATGGTATACAGTACCGGTCAAAAGTTTGGAAACACAGCAATATTTTTTTATAATATAAAGAATTTTACTACAATGCACTACTGAAATTTAAAATAAATGTCACACAATTTTAGTTTATGGTTATAAATATAAAAATTTTCGAAAAAAACTGCCTGCCCATGTGTTCAAATTTGAATAGAAAGAAATAAACAGATGTTGGGATTTATACCTAAGTAGCACGTGCCGGGCGGCATCGGCGATTTTAAACTAATTTGAGCCCTTAAAACTATTTTTCAACTTTTTTTTGAAATTTTATGGCATAAATAGCTCATAACATTAAATTTATTTATTTTACAGCCGTTTCGTAAATTGCATATATAAAATAAGCTGAATTCAAAATTTAAATCATTCCTAAATTTTGTTCCAAGTTACTGCTGAGTAAAATTTTGTGTCATAATGACATAAAAACATCAAATTAGTTTAGAAAATGTGATATAGTTATTAGGCTTTATAACAAAAAAACAATTTTGCGTTATATTGCAAAAATACTAAATTTATCTTTTAAAGAAGTACGCTACTCTGTTGCGAGGTTTACAGCTACTGGCAGTTTAAGTGATAAAAAACGCAGTGGTAGACTAAGAGTGACTTCAAATCAAAAAAATTTCTTAATCGCTACAACTAGCAAGCGGAAAAAAATATAAACATCCCCTGAAATAAGCGCAAAGGGTACATAAACAAGGGAAAATCCAGCGTCAAGATGTACGATTAAAAGAATATTGGTAGCTCCCGGACTTTTAAGACGTGTAGCAATTCAAAAACCAAAATAGAGTTGAAAATTAGAAAAAGCGTCTCCAATGAGCAAAATTATATAAGGATTGGACGTTGGGTCATTGGAAAAGGTCCTTTGTGTCGATTAATCGAAATTGAACATTTTTGGGAAAAAAAGAAAGGTTTTAATTCATAGGAGAAGTCTGAAAATAATATCTAAATATATTGCTCCAACTGTAAAACATGAGGGGGTCAGTGCTTATTTGGGGAAGTTTTGTGCTTCTGGAGTAGGAGACTTAGTAGAAATTCACGGAATCTTTCGTAAAGAAGATAATTTGAAAATTTTACAACAGCACATATTATCACTAGGGTTGCGACTAATTGGCTCTCCTTGCACAATAAAGCAGGATAACGATCCAAAACATTCATCTTGATTATGTATAGGCTATTTAGAAGATCAGGAGCAAGGATCTATCCCGAAAAACATGGTTTGGCGGTCACAGTTGCCTGATCTGAACCTTTTCGAGTTGCTGTGGGATAAACTCGATAGACAAATTAGAAAACACCCGTGACATCAAAGCAGCATCTTTTAAAATAATCTACAGGAGTCCTGAAATGCCCTAACCGCAGTTAAATTATAAAAAATTGTTTCAAGAATACCCGGAATTGTGCAGTAAGTTATTAAAAGTAATGAAGGTTTACTTCGATGAACAGAAAGTGTAATTAATTAATGTAAATTTTCAATTTTTTATTTTTTTACCTTTAAATGTAAGTTATTAATGTATTTATTCAAAACTTTTTATATAAATAAAATCAAATATATAAAAATATCAAAAATATTAAAGTTATTGTATTAGTATCTTATGTTTCCAAACTTTTGACCGGTACTGTAAGTACCTAGTAGGTACATAATTATGGTATCGGCAAAATGTCTTAAATCGGAAACTATTGTATATTAAGAGCCTCATCTATTCCCTAATTTACGTCGTTCGCGATTTAGAATTATTAATTATTTTATGTTACGAAGTTGGCAATATGAATTAATAGAAAAATGTTGATGGGTTTTGGGGAAAAGTAAAATATAAATTTCGAAGAGATAATTTAAAAATTTTTTTGCGAGAAAATTAAAAAAGTTTCCCAAGAAAATATAATTACATAATAAAACTATCACTGCCAATAGATTTTTGTACATGATAGTACATTTTTTGCAATTAAAGAACTTCACCAAAACATTTTACAATTAATGTATTTTTATTATCCCATATAGCAAAATTTCCTAAGTGGGTAACATTAGACTCATTTAAATACAAGAAACGATTTATTAAACACATCTTACCATCTTAGTTTGTATCCTAGAAAGAAATCGACATTATGGTAGTTGAAACTCTTAAATATTAGTATGTAGGCCAGTAGCCTATTTTTGGACAATTACCATAATAATTAAAACAGTATTTATTATTAAGAATATGTTGAAACATAATATATCTGAATTTTAGAATTACCAAAAAGACACTAAACACTTTTTAAAACTAATTAATTACCTGATGATGTAACATGGTATGACGAAAATTATAGGCTTATTTTATCAAAATGTTGCATATCACTGCTCTATGTAGATAATATGTGATGTACGTGCAAAATGTGATCACACATTACAAACCTATTGCTTAACGTGAGTTGCTTGATTTTATATTATATAAATTATATTAAATAAAATATTATAAAAAATTAGTAACTCGTGCTAACTGATACTGCAAACCCATTGCCGAAAGCTTATGGGAAAATGCGGTTTTTATTTTTAAATCATCAACCCGTTATAATTCTTAAATTTTAATTTAATGCAAAGATTTAATTAATTGGTTAATTCAAAATATTTGTTATACATTTTTAATCTTGAATATCAAAAATTTATATTTATCAACATTTGTAACTATAACTTTGTTAAATATACAGTCTCAGGTTTACAATCCAAAATGTGCCATATAACTACATCGTAATTAAAATAAAAGTATGTGCAGTTGTAACAAAAGATTGCTCTTACATAATTTATGAATTTACATCATTACCGCAATTGTCACACTACTCGTTATACACGACTTGCGAATAATAAAAAATATTAAAAGTAGCTGAGTAAAACTTATGTAACTGTTATTAAAGTAGATTGAAAAAATTAAAATTATATGAAACATTTCAAAAATTTCTAGGAAATCTTAATTATTTAAAAACTCAATCTTTCTTGAATGTGAATATTTATGTATAACCTGTTTAATTTCATAATATATCCATTAAATTCGTTAAGATAAAATTTTTAAGTACATACTCATTTTTCTACATATGTAGAATAATATTATATGTATGTTGTATTTAAAATTTATCGGTCAACTTTCACCGTAATGTGTTTGCTGAAAGAAATAAGCATGTTTACCGCTATGCTAGAAATGACTGCAATAATAAATTGAAACACTTGCATTGGACCATAATAATATATTCACATTTTACAAGTTGTTTGCTTTTAACAAATATTTCAAGCGAAAGCCCCTTTGTAACCGGACTGATAAGTTCCAGTAGAAAAAGTTATTTTTTTCTTGCCCACACATTTCTCAAACTTGAATGTTACTGTCCATCCACGTGTTATATTTTCTTGTAAAGTTATACTTAATACTAACCTACTCATTTAATACCACACTTCACAGCCAAAATGAAAATGTCAAAAAAGTACTTTTTAAACAATGAATTGAAGATCCTAATTTTATTTTTTATTTGTTTTCGTAATGAGATGATCTCAGTCTATCGCGATTCATAGGCTGCCTGTTAGTGTGATTATGATCGAAATGATATTTCTACCCTGTGTTGACACATTGGTTTTATCTGCCCAAAAAAGTGCATCAGCAATTTTGAAAAAGGAAAAGGTCAAGCACCTACTATACTCCGGCAGTTTTTTTTAAGAACAACATTGCTAACGTCCAAAAATACAGCAATTAAAGATATTGATACCCTAGTATGTCCTAACATTCACAAAGATATATGACAAGTTGGATTTCAAAACTGGTTAAGTTAACCCCGTTTTACGGTGCTCTAGACTTTTTAATTTCGTGTAGGTACCTACGGTCTGTATATAATATAATTAATTTAATTTGACTTTCCATATGTAAGATACCAAAATCATAAAGTGGTACTATTGTAGTTAGACAGAATAAAATAGACCTCGTCAATTAGATTAAAATTTTAAAGTGTCGAAATTAAATTCAAAAATTGCCTATTGAAAGCGATAATGAAACAAAGAGTGTTTTACTTTCACCAAACTGTTATTAAATTTTCTTTGGAAATTAATTACGCGTGCATAATTGTTACATTGGTTGTGCAACAGTAACTAGATAATTTACGAGACCATTAATATATTTTTAATTTTATAAGTAAAATTTTTAGATTGATTAGGATCATAATTTGCAAATTAAAAAATAATAATTAATATTAAGCAATAAAAGTACGTGCCAACAAGAAACTTATTTAGGTACTTACTTATTTTATTGAAGTACATCACATACATATTGTTATGGTATAAGTACCTAGTACATATTATGGTATCCCCAAAATGTCTTAAATCGGAAACTATTGTATATTAAGAGCCTCATCTATTCCCTAATTTACGTCGTTCGCGATTTAGAATTATTAATTATTTTATGTTACGAAGTTGGCAATATGAATTAATAGGAAAATGTTGATGGGTTTTAGGGAAAAGTAAAATTTAAATTTCGAAGAGATAATTTGACGATTTTTTTCGCGAGAAAATGAAAAAAGTTTCCCAAGAAACTATCACTGCCAATGGATTTTTGTACATGATAGTATTTTTTTGCCATTAAAGAACTTCACCAAAATATTTTACAATTAATGTATTTTTATTATCCCATATAGTAAAATTTCTTAAGTGGGGAACATTATACTCATTTAAATACAAGAAACGATTTATTAAACACATCTTACCATCTTAGTTTGTATCCTAGAAAGAAATCGACATTATGGTAGTTGAAACTCTTAAATATTAGTATGTAGGCCAGTAGCCTATTTTTGGACAATTACCATAATAATTAAAACAGTATTTATTATTAAGAATATGTTGAAACATAATATATCTACATTTTAGAATTACCAAAAAAGACACTAAACACTTTTTAAAACTAATTAATTATCTGATAATGTAACATGGTATGACGAAAACGTTAACGAATATATTTAAAATAATGTTTTATTTTTGAAATGTGCATTTTAGTTTTGAAAATTGTTTAGTGCAATACTAATTGTTTCTAAACTATTTATAATTATCAAGTTCCACTACAAGAATCGTGAATGAATTCATAGGGTGGTCGTTGTATAGATACTATTTATATAAAGCTCGTCAGTACATATTAAGAAAAGAAAATTGAGAGTCAATGACAAAGTTTCTACTGCTATTGAGAACTACATAATTATATTGAAATGACTCAGGGCAAAAACTTTTGCTTTTAATAAATTATTACACATACTTTTTCTTCAAATCTCTCTATATTAAAATTTCATTAACTTGAATATTACTTTTTCTGCCGGTGACAGCGGCATTATTTAAATTTCTTTTTTAACTAACCGCTTTTTACTACAGTAAAATAAAACTAATTTTTATATAACCTAATAAAAACTAATTTTTTATTGATATTATAGATTACATGGATCTTATGAAGCTTTAAAATATGGCACATTGCTAGATGGTTTAGCAGATCTCACTGGAGGTATAACAGAAAATATACCTATAAAGCAAGAGTCCACGATATGTGCAAGATTACTACACAAATTCTTGGATATGACTACTATTATTACATGTGTTGTTTTGCCACCAAATTTTCAATTAAGATCACAAGTTGAGAAAATGGCTAATGGTCTACATATAGGAACTAACTACAGACTATATGCAGTTGAAAGGGTAACTATTATTAATGCTTTTAGATTATACTGCTTCGCATAATATAATAAAGCATAATATACATATACCATATACTACATAATAAACCTGATGTATTATGTACTACATAATATATGTTATAGGAATGAGTATTTTTAACTTACTATAATATTATATTTTAAGAATTAATTCTTATTTATTTTTTTATTTTGTTTAATTATTATTAATTTAGCTTGTTAACAAAAATTCAGCATTAAAGAATATTCGTCATAATGTAATATTTTTATTTAAATTATTTCAAATAGAGATAAAATGTAGGAATAAATAGAAAATATGTTTTAAATAGATTGAATATAGAAAAAATATATACAGTAGATCCCCCTATAACGATAAATCAAGGGACAAACCTACTTACTCGTTATAACAGATTTTCGCTATAAACAGTCATCGACAATAAAAGTTTGTATTGATATATTGATGTATTAAATTTATTAAAAACTTAAGTTAAATGCATACTAACATAACAAGTTATTGAAAAAGTTTGTAATTTTGGTTTGTTTGCCGTAATGAAGAATCGTAATTTTATCAATTTCACTTTCTAAAGATACTAAGTTATTAAAAAAAGGCATCGTGTTGAGGTGTGGAAGCAAGTATTAACAAAATAGTTTTTAAAGATTGTTCTATATCCTGAATATTTGGAACAGTTACTGCAACTTCTTCATCTTCCTCTTCCTCGTCTGCTTTTTCTTTTAACATGGAGCCACTTATGGGTACATTCGATGTACATTTCCTCTAAACCAAGTAACGACGGCCTTATCTAGTTTGTCATTTTTTGCACAACACAATTTGTTCACCTTCAACGTGAACTCATTATTTGCACCTAAAATCATGGTCGTGTTTTTTAAAATTATTGCCAATATAGAACTCGCCAAATGTCTTTCTTTGCAGATTTCACTTTGCTATTTACCACTTTTAAAGTCATTTATTATTGATATTTTTTTTTTAATTGAAATGATTTTCTTGTTTTAGAAGATGACATAATTCCACATGTACGTATGTGTTTTCTGCGTGAAAACTTGCTAAAGACTGAAAAAAAATGCAAACCAGGCGACGCAAAATACAACTCCGATAAAATTAGTATATAATTGAGACCTGCAGGTATCTTTATTTTTCCAAAAACTCTCGTAATCAGCACTGCTCGTAATATCCGATCTACTTCTGAAATTTTTCGCAATTTTTTGCTATTACCGATCTGAGGCCAAACAAATATCTCGTTATATCCACCTCAATGGCAAAGACGTACTCGCTAAAGAGGGTAAATTTTACATGGGTAGTATTACAAAACGGCAAGGGACCAAACTATTTACTCGTTATAGCCATTTTTCATTATAACTGGGACTCGTTATAGAGAGGTTCTACTGTACTTCTATTCTGGAAGTCTTCACAATCCGCTTTACGAGGTGGATTACTTCTTTGTTTTACTCTACCCAACAGGAGCATTTGGAATTCGAACCTGCGATTACTTATTCGTAGTCACTTACGTCTTCCAGCATGCCACTCTGCTGGTTTCATCTTATTATGTACATACATACATATATAACTTTTTAATTAACATTCCACATCATAACAAAAAAAATTAATATTAAAAAGAGAAAAACTGTCAAAAAAGGAGAAAAACTATCATGCATTTTTAAATAAACAATTGAAAATCAATAAAATTCTCCAAAATATTCGAGATAGAGCAAAATAATTTATTTATAATAGATAATTTTGTAAACCATAAAATTTTCTATCAGAAATTAAATAATCTATAAATTAAATTACAAAATTTTTTTCGTATTTGAATTTTTGACTGATGTGTAAACAAACTCTTTTTTTCTCTTATTGTTAAAATAACTCACAAACTACATGTCGGACAATATTTAGCCTTCATATCCTTTTTTGATCTACTATCTGTGCTTTAAAAATATCAATTTACGTAGCCAAAAATTGAAAAAAAGGTACATTAATTTTAATTTTTTCAATTTTTGAAATAGTTTTGATGTTAAATTTGTAATTATTAATAGCTTTGAAACTCGCACGTTGGAATTCAGTATTGCTTTTAACGGTTTTGTGGATTCCTGCTCGTCTATTTACCTCACAGAAAATGTTGAGATATCAATGAAACCAAAAAATTGTTTGCGCATCTAATGGTATCAAAATTTTTTGTAGGATTTTTATTAAAAAATATTATTTAAGTTTTACAAAATTAAATAATAATTAGTTATTGGCAGTTTCTTTAATTTCAGAACATAAATACTTGCACATTATAGAAGCACACTGTATTATTGGACTGTTTTCAAAAATTATTTTAGGTGATTATAAATTTGCTTACAATTAGATTGAAAAGAAATAATAAATTAATTCATCTTTTTGAAAGTCATGGCTACTCGATTTTAAAAACTTAGCAATTATAAATAAAATTTTAGGATCATGATCGATGAAAAATTTTCTAATTTTGTATATTATTAGATGCGTAACAATTTTTTGATTCCAGTGATACCGGAACATTTTCCTTAAGTTGAATAGGCGTGCATGATTCCGCAAAACTGTTAAAAACTATGTCAAGTGTCTTATACGCGACATTCAAAACAAACACTTGGTATACTATATAATATAATATATGGTATATTATTTATGCTTTTAGTAAATATGTAAATTTACAATGTCAACATTGATCTGCATGAAAATAATGATTGGTAATTGCTTATGAGTGCTTAATGTAAGCGTTTTGAAAATTTTTGATTTATCTAACATAGTATGCATAGCCCAGTAATTGAAGGCAAAATATTATAAAAAGAAGTTTGTAGGTAGAAAAATTCAGTGGAGAAGCCGTTCAATTGGTGAAATTAAGAAATCCATTAAGCGAGACGTCGGAATATTCAGGTCCTTGGTGTCTGGATTCTCCAGAATGGTCCGAAATATCTTCCGGAGAACTGGAAAGAATACAACAAAAAACATCGGATGGCGAATTTTGGATTTTATACGCCGATTTTATAAAAATGTTCACTCATTTAGAAGTAGTACATCTAGACAGCGATACAAGTCGAGATGAACCTAGTTTGCATAACAAATATATGTGGCAAATGAGATTGTTCCAAGGAAACTGGCAAAAAGGTGTTACCGCCGGAGGATGTAGAAATAATCCAGAAACATTTCACATTAATCCACAACTGCATTTAATTTTAAGCGACATGGAAGAAGTAATAATTTCTCTCAATCAACACAGTATAATGGAACCAAAAGTTGTTGGTTTTACCGCATACTCACTACCAAAAAATACCTCAGAAACTCTTGGTAAAGCGTTTTTTAAAAAGAATAAATCGTTAATAAATTCACAGTATACCAATAGTCGACAAGTTAGCCATCGATTTCAACTGGAACAAGGTGGTTATTTAATTTTGCCCACGGCCTTCGAACCAGGCCAAGAATCTGGGTTCACTTTAAGAGTTTATTCTAATAATCCTTTAAAATTAAAGTTATTAGACACCGCACCATCATTAATCAAACCAGCAATCGTAAAAGCTCCCGCTGTTTTAGACGTCAAAAGTTTCAGTCAATACGAAGCTGTTTTTCTTCAATTAGCGGACGAGCATAGAACTGTTAATGCATTTGAATTGCAAGAATTACTAGATGCTTGTTTACCTAACGACTATATAAAAAGTTGCGCTTCTATGGACGTATGCAGACAAGTTATATTAACGTTTGATGTAAGTATAACTATTATGTTTCATAATATCATTGAAATTTTTTTAAAGAACGGTTTTGCTTTGCTCGAAAGGGAGCATTTCATTAAAAATTAAATGAGGACATGTTTTTTAAAATTGAAAGTTCTTCCGGTCCAACTTTTTCTTATACGACCATTTTAAAGCCAAATTTGACCATAGCAATTCTCACATTTTGGGCCAAAAAAATTATCTAAAAATAAGTAGAAAAGCTAAGTGTATAATAATTCAATTTAAAACTTTTAATAAATAATAATAAAAAGTTATTTGCATTGTTAATAAATTAACTGTAAAACTGCAGTATGTATATTAATGAACGATGAGTATGTAGGCAAACCAGTCTTATTAAAATTCCTTTTGAAATAAGTTGATAATTTATTTGTGCTGATGCATAGTAGATATTTAACCTTCAAAAGTATTCTTATGATCGTTTTTAATTATAAATATTTTTAGGTATATAAGACTTGACCGCTTAAATTTATTGCTTGATTTTAGACTTCGGGCATGGGACGATTGAAGTTTATCGATTTTAAAGATTTAATGTGTAGCTTGAAACATTGGCAAACTGCATTTAAAAATCACACCAAGGAAAAAACTGGAATTTTAAAAGCAGAACGATTGCGGGACGCAATGGTGGAAGTTGGATTTCAATTAAGTTGCGATGTTTTGGCCATTTTAATATTGCGATATATGAGAAAAGATGGAACGTTACGCTTTGGAGACTTTGTTTCCGCTATTTTACATCTAACGGTGGCATTTAGTGAGTACTTACTTTTATAGTAATACACTACATATTATACAATCCTATATCCTTATTCTCCTAGTAACAGTAACATCTGCGTGACAGCAAAATAAAAAGAAAAAAGAAATTTTACAAAATTTCGGAAATTTAAACTCAATTCTGTAGTAAACAAAAATTCTTGTGAATTACATGTCAAGAAATACCTTTTTGCAAATAGGTCCTCGCATCAGCCGGCCTCGGCCTGAAACATGAAGTTTCTGTTCTAGTCATACAAATAACTATGTAAATATTTATAATAATCACAACGACGGAAAATAATTACTAACCTCACCTTTTTTCAACTTAACAGACTTTTAGCAATAGGAAATTAAATTTTATAATTGTTTTGTAGATATCTTCGAATTAAAGGATCCGTTACAAAATGGAAGTATAAAACTCAGTTTAGCAGAGGTACAATATTTTTTAATAAATTTACTAGCTCAATATTGACATTAATTATTTTTTCAGTGGCTCAAATCATCTTTAACCTGCTAACCCATTGTGCATTATTGTATCAATTGTAAATAATAATTTTATGTTTTACTTGTTAATTGTTTAAATATATTTTTTATTTAAACTATAGCTATTTTATTTATTTTAGTTCCATGTTACACAGGTTGTTTCGCAAGAAGCCAATTACGCGCCACACTATATTATAGTACATATATACTTACATATTATGTATGTGACTGTTCCGCCAAAAAAAGAGCTTTTTCGACTATTTCTCGATTACGAGCTAAAAAGCTTTAAAGTTTTCATGTTTGCTATTCTATTCAATAATTTTTATTCTTTAAAGTAATTACAAAAAAAAGAACTAGTTTACATACTAAATTCACCACACGCTAAACAAATTTTTTGAATAAATTATGGGATGTGAAGTGTGGTGCTCCAATATCAGTAGTAATTACTATTAATATATTATATCCTATTAATAGGACTACATCTTCAGAAAAACTTCTGTTCGAAAAATTTTCAAATAAAATTCAAGTTAATATGTATCTTTGGTATAACCAAAAAGAATAGTTCGCGTTGAACTATTATCCCAGAAGTCGAAGGTTCAAATTCACTACTAGATCATTTTATTCGCTTTTTTGTTATTTTTTTGACAAAATTAATTTTTTTAACTGAATTTTCATTTCAATATAATAGATAGGTAATAAATAAGTTCCGAATCTGCACTGACTCGCCCAACGTTTATTGTAATAAATTGTCAATTCTGACCAAAATCATGGAATGAACTGATCCCAAACTGTATGTGTAACCCCCGTTTTCGCGATGGAAACATTTGACAAAACACAATTTTTACATAGTGCTTCCTTTTGCATACGGTTTGTCGTGTTTCCATTCCTAAGTATAATTTTCCCAATATGGAAATTAAAAATCGGACGTGGCCATGCCCATGACTTTATCATACTTTTATTAAATATTAAAAAAATAATTTTTAATAATAAAAAAAAAAAAAATTTTCCATTAACCAATGTGACTTACAATCTAATCAGCTCTAAGTCTAAATATAAAAATACAAAATACCAACTTTAGTTTTGAAATTCTCATTAGTTTTTGAAATATTTAATAAAAACTAATATTCAATAAAAAGATTTAAAAAGAATTGCTTCCATGAACCAATTTTATCCAAAATTTAATCAGTTCTAATTCCTGCCATAAACATAACAAATTTCCAACCTTAGTTTTAAAATCCTTTTAGTTTTTAAAATATTAAATAAAGGCTAATATTAAATAATAAAATTTAAAATAATAAAATTTAAAATAATAAAAAACAATAGTTTTTATAAACAAATTTTAACTAAAATTTAATGAGTTCTAAATATCGATTAAAATATGCGAAAACCTAAATTTAGTTTAGAAATTCGTATTACTTTTCAAAATATTAATTAAAAACTAATATTAAATAATAAAACTTAAAAAAATTAAAAAACAATAGTTTTCATAAAACAATTTTAACTAAAATTTAATCAGTTCTAAATCTCGACATAAGTATGCTAAATCCTAAATTTCGTTTTGAAATTCTTATTAGTTTTTGAAATATTAATTAAAAACTAATATTAAATAATAAAATTTAAAAAAATATAAAAAAATAGTTCCCGTGAATCAATTTTAGCCAAAATCTAATCAGCTCTAAGTCTCAACATAAGGATACAAAATCCAAAATTTTGTTTGAAAATTCCTATTAGTTTTTGCTGTAGGTCGCACACAAAATTTGACCACACACACACACACACACACACACACACACACACACACACACAGACATTTTTTGGAAATGGTCTTATTTTACTCAGGGGACCTCAAAAAGTGTAAATCCATCAAAATCTCAAATTTTTTTTTCTGCACGAAAACAATACTTTCTCATATTACATATGATAAAGTAAAAAATAGCAATAAAGAATAAAATAAACGTCTATTGAAATTTTGTTATTGATCTTTTTAGAAGAGGGTGGACGCCAAATTTAATCCTACCCTGAACGCCATTAGGTTTAGAATTGGTTCTGTTTGTCTATCTTGAATCGGAGAGTATTCAACGATTTAAAAAAAAGAAACTTGCTACTTAGTGACTGAATGCAGACAAGGGCGTACAGCTTAATATGAAATCCAAATCCAGGCACTGTTAATAGACAACATTTATGACCCTCAATTGGAAGTCGACGCTTGTGGAAATATGTACATAAAACCGAAAATTGGCCGTCACCCATTTCGCAGTCACCATTTTGCCGTTGCATAAGCAACTTAGACCAAGTTTTACATTCTCCGGTTATCTCGAACTAAAAAATCATTTTTATAGAAATAACTAGCTGACCAAGGTTGTGCGGCCTAAAGGCCGCACTGTTGAAATAATTTTAAATTCACTCTGTATGGTCTATTATTATATTTAATCATACATTTTTTAAGTGAACAGTAAAAATGTTAAAATGGCCCAATTTGAATAGCAAATTTAACAGACTATAATTTTAGCCTAGTAATATTTTTTGTACAGCCAACCCATTTTTTTTATTTATTTCGTTAAATATGATGCTATTCCAAGTTCTATTGAAAATCAAATTCGTTTATTACAATATACAATACGATACAAAAAAACTCATGTGTTAACGTAATGCTAACGGATAGACAATATTTTTTGTAGTTCCATTCGGGGAATAAATATACAAATTTTTTGGTGTGCCAACTCGAGAGCAAGCAACATACAATTGGCCGTGTGAAAAACACGAATTCTCCAAATTCAAGCCAACAATAAGTAGTGATTGGCCTTGTGCTTTGTTGATTGTAATCGCGAAGGCAAGACGCAAAGGGAATTGAAGCCGCTTGAACTGGAATGGTAAATCGTTTGTAATCATCGGTATGCGTGGAATCAGCACATCTTCTCCTTTGAATTTGCCACTGATGATTGTTGCCTCGATCAAATTTGGTGTCAATTTCTTTATGGTCAGTCTGGTCCCGTTGCACAGCTTTGGCGCGTTTAAGTTCCTAATGAGTATCACCGGTGACCCAACTTTCAATGTTAATTTGTGTGGTGGCATTCCAGGCGGCTCTAGTGAATTTAGAAATTCGGTTGGGTAGTTGACTGCTTGTTCTTGCTCCATCACTGTGTCTATTGATTTGTATTTGACTGATTGTCCGGGCAATTTCAATTGAATTTGTTGATTAAGCTTGTTGACATCATCATTTTGGGGCTAAAATTGCACGTTCGCACAGCCAATCTGGATTTTGTAATTGACCGTTAAATTTTGGAAAACCTTGTTTACAACAGCTTGAATATTAGGTTGCATTTGACAAAAATTGGGCATAAATGAAATCTCATTAGTTGTGCAATCAATTGGAATTTTGCCATTTCCGATGTCCAAAAGTTGTTTCGAAAACGTTTGGGCAGACGCATCTCGCAGTAAATGCACACGCATGTTTGTCGAAAGCGTAATTTTTTCAACTTGCTTCCATAAATATGATGCTTTCAAGCAAGCGTTCAGCTCATCTGCGGGCGTCGATCGAGGTATAACGGGCAGAGTTTGGCGAAAATCACCCGCAAGAAGTATCAGAGCTCCTCCCATTGCTTGGTTTTCCTCGGAAATCACGTAGAGTCCGGTCAAGCGCTTCGAGCGATTTTTTATGGGCCATAGTGCATTCGTCCCAAATGATAATTTTGCATTTTTTAAGGATTGTAGCCATACCAGAATTTTTGCTGATGTTACATGTTGGTGTTTCAGTCTGGTTCAAATTCAAGGGAAGTTTGAGTGCTGAATGTGCTGTACGTCCACCATGGAGTAGCGTCGATGCAATTCCCGATGATGCCACTGCGAGTGCAATCCCATTCTGCATTCGAACAGACGCTAATATCAAATTGATAAGAAATGTTTTGCCTGTGCCTCCCGGAGCATCAAGGAAAAAAATTCCGCCATTTGCGTTGGTTATACGTTGCATGACTTTGTCGTAGGCATTTTTTTGATCAGCAACCAAAAGTTTTGTTTGCGTTTCCACAAAATGTCGTTGTTGGTGTACGTCGAATTGCTGTTCTCGCACCAGGTCTCTGTCTTGCACGTCATTTATGTTTCGCATAGATGCCGGCATACCAAGTTGACAAAGGACTTTGTTGTTGATTGATATGCATAAGTCCTCAATCAATATTAGAGCTGCATTAAAAATGTCGTCTAAATGCTCCTGATTTGGATCGGTTGCACGTGCTTGCCTGAGAATGTCTTCACTGAGGCTTTTGCGATGGGTTTCCCACAGTTCTATGGGATTTGATGGTGCACAGGTTGTTAAAATTATCGCAAACAAAGTACGTATTTGCACTGGATGACACGTAAGCGATGCCTCTGTTAGTGTTGTGTTCCAATGCTGATCATTTTCAAGTAAGCCCAATTTGAAACATGATTCTCTGTACGTTTGGCATACTACCCCATCGACGGTTTTCAAGGCAAGAAATGAAGTAGGACCTTTGATTGTATGCAATAACAATCGCAAAAAATAACATTCAGCGTTATTCGGATGTACTGTGTATACCCGTCCTAATGCATCCGACGAACGTACTCCAGCATACTCGGCAACAATTGCACCCCGCTTTCTTCTCACGAACTTCTTTGTCGATGTATTCCAAGTATAGTATTTGGGTACTTCGTGATACAGCAACGTTTTAGCGAAATCATCGGATTCACACAATTGAAAAAAGGCGGTAAGCGTTGTGTTTTGTGGGTGCTCCGCTCTATTTTGTGCATTTTGTATGGAAAAGTAAACTCGCTGACCATTTTCCAGATGTACAGCGAGATGTTGAACTGTTGGATAGCGTTCATGAATATTGAAAGATAATATCCGCCAAACGGCTTCATTGCTGCTGATGTAGCGCCCCATTTGAAATTGTGTAATTTCGTCGCCTTGATTTGCTAGCCCGAATACTGCCATGTCACTGCCCTTGTTGACATATTTGCATATGTATTTGATGGACTTGACAGAATTGCAGTACTCTACATTTATGTGAGCCTCAAACATTTTGGACAGTAATGGCGAGTAGGGTACTACCCATCTGTTGTCGATGTCTACCTCTACAGTTCTCACATTGATAGTGGTTGTGTGTCCTCCATCTTCAGGCTTTCGACGTCTATACAACGGATATCCGTCCCCACCAGTTTGCGTTTCAGGAATGAGTTTACGTGGATATCGTTTTGTGCATTTTCCATCCTTCATGCAAGGTGAATTCGGATTCAAAGCACCACATGGCCCATGAACCATATTGTTCTTGACCAGTAGAAAAAGTGTCGGATCTTGATCTGGATCTGGAAACTCAGCGGAAATTACGCTGTCAATTTGTGTTGGTGTGATTTTTTGCTTCAACCAAATTAAAATATGAGCGTGTGGGAGGCCTCTTTTTTGCCATTCAATTGAATACATCCAGCATCGGGTTTCTCCAAAAATGTGGTTCTTGGTTATGACATCCATGAGTCTAATTAGCTTTTGCTTGAAAACTCGAGCGAGGAGATCATGTCTGTGCGATGAATGTTGACCGGAGAAAAGCAAATCTGTGATTTCTTTCCATGTCGGATTGCATGTGAAGGTGACGAACAAATCTGGACGTCCATACTTCCGAACATACGACATGGCATCTTGTGCGTATTCATGCATGTGCCGTGGACTGCCGGCAAACGTTGCTGGCAAGATTACCATTTGCCCAATGTCAGCAGCGTTTCCATCTTTTGAAATTGCATCACGCAAGTGGATGTATTCTTCAACGCGCAGCTTCTGTTGATTCAACCGAAGGAAAAGAAGACGTTCGCTTTCAATTTTGCGTACATGTCCACAATGAATTGATGGAATAGTTCACGGCATTTCAATATGTGGTTGGTTTCATTTGCACGAATCATAATGCGGCACGCGTAATAATCCATGCAGGAAACTTTCTTCGTCAACTCTTCATTCGTGATGCGGTCGATTTGCATAATGTTAAAATGGTAGCCATCTTCTCCACGCGGAAATAGTACCGGATATTGGAGTGCGTCATACGATCGATGTGTTTCAGAAACGCGTTGTAAAACTGCATCCCGGCGGTGGATGAGTATGTCACGTCGATCGAATTCAGTGCCAACCATCACAACTGCTACATCACCTATGACCGGTGCATTAAATCGTCTTTCATGTTCACCAGACGGTGTTTTGTCTGCTCTTATAAGAACAGCATAGTCTTCTGATGGCATCTGATCTATAGCTGATTTTAATAGACGAATCAAATTGTTGCTTCCGTGAAACATCGCTCGTAAGTTTGAAATGATTTCGCGTCTATTTCCAGTACTAATTGCGCAACGCTGTTCAACTTCGCTTTCTTCATTGCCAGTGAAATATATTTGGAGAAACTTTGGATGTTGTTCTGGTACTGGGAGCAACGAACCGATTTGGTGATATATTTGGCCTTGCACTTTGAAGGTGGGCATATAACCGGCGTTGGAAACAATGTTTGTTGCCCCAAATGAAGTCATTTGAAAGCATGAATTGTACTTGCGAATGTTTTGCAGGAAGTGTTTTGAAATCGGAGTTGTGCCAGTAAGGTAACTTAGAAGCGGTTCAGGTGGATCAATAAGCGGTGGCAAAACAACTTTGCCGTTAGAACAACACATTCCTGGTGATTCCTTAGTGAACTTCAAAACACGACAATGCACGCAAACTTTGTCCATTGGTCCTATAACTACATCCTTATGATTTCTGTAATCGTAGTCTTTATCGTAATGAAATGCTTCCAAAGTTAAATCCAATCTTTGTCTTGATCGAGCCAATCGTAAGCGATTTGCATCAAGTCGTCCGCTACGTTGTTGGGGAATTTCAGCAGCTCTAGACGTTGAAGCCGTGTTGCGTTGTTTTTCAAGCCGAGTTTCACGTGCTTCCTCCGTTTCAGCAGCTCTAGACGTTGAAGCCGCGTTGCGTTTTTTTTCAAGCCGAGCTTCACGTTCTTCCTCCGTTTCAGCAGCTCTAGACGTTGAAGCCGTGTTGCGTTTTTTTTCAAGCCGAGCTTCACGTTCTTCCTCCGTTTCAGCAGCTCTAGACGTTGAAGCCGTGTTGCGTTTTTTTTCAAGCCGAGCTTCACGTTCTTCCTCCGTTTCAGCAGCTCTAGACGTTGAAGCCGTGTTGCGTTGTTTTTCAAGCCGAGTTTCACGTGTTTCCTCCGTTTCAGCAGCTCTAGACGTTGAAGCCGTGTTGCGTTGTTTTTCAAGCCGAGTTTCACGTGTTTCCTCCGTTTCAGCAGCTCTAGACGTTGAAGCCGTGTTGCGTTTTTTCGCCGAGCTTCACGTTTTTCCTCCGTTTCAGCAGCTCTAGACGTTGAAGCCGTGTTGCGTTTTTTCGCCGAGCTTCACGTTCTTCCTCCGTTTCAGCAGCTCTTTTTTCCCTCATTTTCTTAGCCTTTGATGATTTATTTCCTATAAATGCTCTTTTAGGTGGCATTGTATGTATATTATGTCAGATGACTTTAACAAAATAAAATTATCTTTCTTTTTGTTACGTCCCGCTACGGACGTATTAGACGTATTAGATTTGAGTCCACTTTAATACTTGCTATGGTAGTAAAATGTAACTGCCTTTATTTATAAAACAATGTGTATGTATATAGAGTTTCAGTCCAATAATTGATTACCAACTGTATTATGATTACCAACTTAAAGAATTGAATTATAAGGGTTGTCGTAAAACTAACGGTTCATTTTACTTAAGGACTGATGACCTATAGGAAACATTATCCGTTGATCCTTTGATCTTTTGATCTGTTGATACTTAATCCCTTGATTCCATTATCCGTTTAAATTGCCAATTTATTGGCGCCCATTGTCGCGCAACCTTTCGACGATACAATTTTTCTTTATGCGAAATTTTGAAAACGTAAAATTACCATATATCAATTACAGGTATTGCATGAGAATCTCGTTCCATTCATGCGCGTCCGCAATTTTCACTTTTTTTAAATTAAGCTTTTCGGTCCCGGTTTTTAGCGGAAAACCTCTTTAGGGTCCTAGAGAGTAACTGTGCAAAATTTGGTTGGGATCGGTCGAACGGTCTAGGAGTCTATAAGGAACAAACACACACAAACCACACACACACAAACATACATCCATTTTTATATATAGATTACTTAAAATTTTATTTGAAATGCCAATTTATTTTACTGAAAGAAAGAAACCCACAAAATCTTCTCTCTTTTCTTCTAAAAATGCAGTAAAATAAACTTAAAATTGAACCTTTTAATTTACTAAAAGTTTACTATAGTAGTTAAAGTCTTGTGAATTTTTTCTTTGTTACAAATTTGTTATAAAACGTTTCGTTTAAAACCTAGAAAAATAAAACTTCAAATTTTTAACAAAGGGTATAGCCGGATAACATGTGAAATCTGCCCCAGCGATTTTTAAAAATCCATATGGTGGATCGATTTCTAACTAAAAAAATGTTTTCTGAAAATTTTAGCTTTTAAACCCCGTGGGTACGACGTAATTAAATAAAACGTGTTTTCGGTAATTATTTTATTGTAACTATTCTACTGAATATTTTTAACAAAAATTTTATTGGTAATAATTATCAACAAGGGACGTTAAAAATAATTTTTTATAATTTTGTAATCACCTTTTTAAAAAAATAAAAAGTTTTTGTCGTTATATTTAAATATGTTCCTTTCATATGTCACTCACGAATTTTTTCAAAAACTCCTTTTGGCTCTTCATTATACGGTAAAATTTTCAACTTGATCCATTTGGTGGAACAAGGTCAAAAAAATAAAATTGATTTTTTATATTTTCTTCTAATATTATTCACTAGATTTACTTGTGAAATACTGCTTTTTTATTCAAAATATATCAAAATCTTATTTAAATGTTCATACTATTGGGAATAATTATTCAGTATTAATATATTTAAAAAATATCGAATGTCTAGAACCGTATCTTATTTGGCTGATTGTGAGTTGATGAATGAAGACGTTACTATTACACTTCACTATGTAAAAATCACACTAAATATTATAAAAGTAACAATTAAATCTCGGCATATTAACTCAAAAAATACCGTTGTTTCATTGATTATTATCAACCAGGTACGAATAAAATCTCGGCCATAATTTTTATTGTTGTGATTGTGTTAATGGTAGGCGCACTATCGGGCGCTGCTCTCACATTGCGGCTATTATATATTATCCTTTTCGTGGTTGATATTTGGCTAAAATAATAAGACCTGTCGAAATATTTCAGTCGTTTGTTTACAGATGACAAAGTTAATGCTGTAGTGAATAAAGATAATGACGAGGATTAACTAATGTTATTAAAAGGAATCTTAACAAAGAATTTCTCATAGTGTAATACCTCTTTTTCTCAGGATATCTCCGTCCGCTCCTGAACGTAAGCCTTTCCAATTTCTATCCATTTATCTCTGTTTTGGCCGCTGCCTAAAACCAGTATCTTCCTGTAACATTCTTTGTGTCGTCTAGCCACCTGTCTCGGGGTCTTCCTAAGCTTCTTTTGGTAGTTTTTGGTCCCCTGGGAGCTATTCCCAATTCTTAAGCCTATTTAAGTGAGCTCTGCCTGACTACGTATCACATGCATTGCCACTTTAGCTTTGGTACTCGTTCTGTTATGTCTGCCACTCTTATTCTTTTCATTATTACTTCATTTCTGATTTTTTCACTGAAATTCACTTCTGGCATTCTTTGTTTCATTGCTCGTTGTATTGTACTTATATTTTCCGTCTTTGCTTTTGTTGTTGTTGTTGTTGTCGTCTCCATCCCTTATGTTGCAATAGGCAATACACATGCGTCGTATACCTTTATTTTCAGAATTATAGGGATTTTTGATTACCGCAGTTGCATGCAGTTTAGCTTTCCAAAAGCAGGGCAGAATAAAAAGATTATTCTTCTAGATAACTCCGATGTTTGGTTAGTTTTAGAGTTGGTGATTTTGGGTCCTAGGTTTCAATTTGAATCTTTGCGTAGTGGGGACACATTTTTTTATGTTTTACCTAGGTTCATTTTCAGGTCTAATATTGCCTTGGAAGCTTCATTTAGTTCTTGTAACATCGATTCATTGTATTAATTATTATTGTAATTTATTAATTTTATTAAATTACTTGTATTAAAGTCTAATCTATACATTTTATGCAAAATTACTTAATTCAATATAAATAATTGATAAGCTTTTGTTGAACCATATTAATATTATAATATTATAAATTACAAAATTGGAAATTTTGACACTGATTAATTATTTCCAATAGTATGTACATTTAAATAAGATTTTTGATATATTTTGAATAAAAAAAGCAGTATTTCACAAGTAAATCTAGTGAATAATATTAGAAGAAAATATAAAAAAAATCAATTTTATTTTTTTTGACTTTGTTCCACCAAATGGATCAAGTTGAAAATTTTACCGTATAATGAAGAGCCAAAAAGGAGTTTTTGAAAAAATTCGTGAGTGACATATGAAAGGAACATATTTAAATATAACGACAAAAACTTTTTATTTTTTTAAAAAGGGGTGGTTACAAAATTATAAAAATTATTTTTAACGTCCCTTGTTGATAATTATTACCAATAAAATTTTTGTTAAAAATATTCAGTAGAATAGTTACAATAAAATAATTACCGAAAACACGTTTTATTTAATTACGTCGTACCCACGGGGTTTAAAAGCTAAAATTTTCAGAAAAACATTTTTTTAGTTAGAAATCGATCCACCATATGGATTTTTAAAAATCGCTGGGGCAGATTTCACATGCTTATCCGGCTATACCCTTTATTGTTAACTTCATTTATAACTCAAATAACGTCGATTTTGGACAATAAAAGGTTAGAAATTGGTAGATAAAGACATCAACAAATTTTTAACAATAATTTGGACCTTTTATAATTATAAAATCGTTTATTTTATAGTTACTTACATGCGGGAAGATTAAAATGTAGCCATAGTAAAATTTGATTTCCTCAAGTTTATAACGTAAAATTTAGCAATTTTATTAAGAAATTATAATAATTAATATTTAACTTTTAGGTAAAAATTTTAAATAAGCATAACTGCTTACCAAGAATATTATTTGAAAAAAATAATTATATCTAAATTTTCGGGCTCAAGATATGCACGTTTTGCTTACATTTTGAGTTAACGTATGTTGTGCGCTTTCGTTTTGCTTGTCTGTTGAAGTTTACATCTGGATTGTCTCTAGCGACAGTGCAACAGTAGTTTGCTAACATGGAAAGACTCCATGTTTTGATAACTCTTTTCCATTGCTAAAATATCCTGTTGAAAACGTTCACCATGCTGAGCACTTACAGTTTCACAATTGCTTGGAAAAAACTTCACGTAAGAATGAAGAAGAATGAGAAAATTAAAACAACTGACTTATGTGTCAAATATGGTCAAATTTTAAATGAAATTAGGTATAACAATAAAATTAGTGACAATGAAATATTTGGCATGAAGGGGGTGTACCTATCTGGATGTCCAGCTTTTAAGGAAAACCGAGGATTGTGGACTATCGTCAGCGGATGACGGATTATTTGATATGATTCCACTGACATTATTTTGGCAAGGGGTGCTTTCAGATCTTCCATCCGTGCAGTCTGATCCATGGTTAATGCTACTGTCTTTGTTCAGACCAGGGGGTGTAGCGTTTGTTAGTACCGAATATTTGTTGTGGGTTAACAAATACTAGATGCGGCCATTGTAATTTTATTGTGTTTGAAGCTGCCTGTGATAATGAATTGTTCTGCGTTCATGATTATTTGTTATAAGACCAATACAGATATTTCTGATTTGTTTAATATGTGGCGGTCCTAGAATTAGTAATTCATATAGCAGATCTGTGCAACATAAACCAATCGCCTCAGTAGTGCAGTTGGTTAGCACGCGTATTCACATCTAATACGCTAGGGTTCGAATCCACATTGGGGAACATTTTTTCCAGCACAATATCTCGCTAAATTGGTGACCCCGACACAAGAACATCAAACAGCTTCTGTTCTAAAAATCTAATTTCTGGGAAGATCTCGCTTAACTCCCTCCTTCAGCAAAAACTGCTAACTAAGCCACAACAGCCACGTCAAAGGCTACTGCTTATAACCGACATGGTTACACAGTCTACAGCCACGGCTACTATTCGCAACCGACATGGTTACTAGGAGGAGGGTGATGTGGCGGTCCTAGAATTAGTAATTCATATAGCAGATCTGTGCAACATAAACCAATCGCCTCAGTAGTGCAGTTGGTTAGCACGCGTATTCACATCTAATACGCTAGGGTTCGAATCCACATTGGGGAACATTTTTTCCAGCACAATATCTCGCTAAAAATACGATTTTGTGCATTTTCTTTAAAATTCAACGCTTCAACGCAAGTTAGAAGGATCTCGATGGCGCAGAATATTTTTGATAAGATAAGAGCGGGTTCCTGTTCAGAGCTCAGCGAGTTTCAAAACTTTAAAAATGTGTAACTTTGTTTGTTATTCGTTGACGAGATTTTATTGTTACGCCAACGAGCATTTTATTGTTGCAGCGAAACCTACTGTGGTTGTTTGTTTTTCCTTCTCGGGAAAATCAAACTGTATTTTAGTTTTGGTTCCTTTTTGAATTTGTGAACTTGAGATCTTCAACCGGAATTGCATTTGTTCTATGTTAAGTGTTTGGTATTGTCTCATATTTTGGTATTTATACACACGTCTACTCGTTTGTATTAATTGGAGAAAATAAATTAAAAACTTTTTATGCCCAAGATACACAAGGCTAGTTTGCTAGCTATTTCCAGCGTCTATCCTGGCTTGGTACAGGCTAGAATGGTTTACACCATGCTAGTAATAGTACACTAATATGTCAGTATCGTTACAGTTTACTACGCGAGACCTACGTATGCACCTGTGCACTAGCCGGTGATGTACTAGCTTTGCCATCCACACCAAGATAAAACACTTGCCTAGAATAGTAAATTTAGTGGTGGGGGGTGTTACTAGCTTGCTATCGTTCAAAAAATAGAACAAAATCCTATTAAGCTACCCTGGCTTAACGTGTTAGCTTACTAGAATTTTCACTAGCTTGTTAGCTTAAAACAAAGCTATCTCTGCTTACACGAAGCTATAATTACTAGCTTTCTAGCTTACTAGCTTTATCTTGCTATCCTGGCTTCAAAAACTAGCCTTGTGTATCTCGGGCATTTGTTGTTGTTTTATTATTCATCCCTCCAAGTTTTACCTGAGGCGACTCTCGTCTTCGTATAGCCTTGGAGTCTAGTCATTGCAAGGGTAGAGGATTAAACGTATTTTTGAATCAAGAGGACTCACTTCTTGGTTGATAATTTTGTTTCAGACGAACAAGTGGTGAATGAAATGGTTGAATGAATCCCGAAAAGCATAAGAAGTCTTTTAAATGGTTTATGTCATATTGGTCCTAGAATGAGCTATGTCCTCAACATACCAAGAGTTTCATGATTATTAACATAAATAATAATTTTTGTTAACAATTTTTTCAGGTTTTCTTTCTACATATGTGACATCAATTTGTCTTAATAATTATTATTAATTATTTATTATTAAGTCTCAGTACGAGATTGGTAACATACCCTCGTATGTCGTATCACAATAATTGAATATTGCAGCTTGTACCTATGTTTAAAGTTCTCATGGCCTTACTTTGGTCTAATTTTGTGATCAAAACTTTTAACTATTTAAATGACATTTACTTTTTCCTGATCTAAACTAGAGAACTTTTATTACATTATAGCACCAATGCATTTATGAAGTCTATTTTAGAGTTCTGCTATATGGTTTTCTGCTAGTTTTGAGTGGCCATCACTTTCTCCAGAACAAAATCCCATAGAGAGCCCAAGAAAAGTTTTTACGATTTTTTTATTTAGACAGTAAAAAATAATGCATTTTCTTGTAAAAAATGATGTTTATATATAACTAATCTTACAGTTGCTACATTTCCATTAAATGTAAAAGTAAAATATATATGCTGCATATTATAATGCTTTGTAAATACGAAAGTGCACAATTAATTTAAATTACCATTTTTTAAATTTATTTCAAGTAATTTAAAAAAATCAATATGGGTTTCCACAATCGCACGCGTCCATTCCTTCCATTCCATCAGATGGAAATACTGTGGTGTAAGAATTCTTTAAAAAGTTAACATGACCCTGTAGATTTCTAATACGCATCTGAGCATCTTCGAAGTTTTCGTTTAAGTTATTTATCTGAGATTGCATTTTCTGTCTTATATCATCTCGATCTTTTTGCGCTGATCTAGCTTGAGCTCTGCTTTGTGCTAATTGCCGTTCCAGGTCGGCTATTTGATTTTGCATTGATCGACGAACAGTTTCACAACGATCCTTGGTTCTCGCTACTTGACGAGCAGATTCTTCTCGCACTGTTTCAAGTTGAGAAACTAATTGAGCAATTTCGTGCAACTTTTCTTGAACTCGTTTCTCGTTCTCTTCTGCAACTTCTTCCAATCTTGCAAACTCGGCTTTAAGTCTCTCGTTCTCTTCTTCAGCTTCATTGCATTTTCGCTCTAAATCTTCAGCTCTTTGTGAAATTGAAGCTCTTTCGTCTGCTCCTAGTTGTTGATCACTTCTTACCTTGTCGATTTGATCTGCCATTGCTGCAGCCTTAATTAAACACAAAAGCATTAATATTTCAAGATTCAGACGAAACAAATAATTAGAAAAACAAAATATTAACAATAAATTTATAATTTACTTTATCTCTGTATGCTTGAAGTTCGTGTACTAATGCTTCGTTATTTCTTTCGGCAAGTAAATGCATTTGCTGGGCTTCCTGAAGTTTAAGCTGAGTTGTTTTTAAAATATCGGGAAGTGGAGTAAGTTCTTGCAATTTTTCTTGGAATTGATTTTTCACTCTTTGAATTTCTAGATTTACTTGTTCGCTGATACGATTATTTTCCATTTCCATCATATCAATTTGTCTTCTTTGTTCTTCCACCGTTTGCTGTGCTTGTAGATACTAGAAAAATAATACACGCAATGGCCAAATATTGGAATATTGCAATGTCACCAACCAACCTTATTTCTGTAATCGTCGAGCTGTGCTTGTTGATCTTGGATTAAAGCTCGCAATTCTTCTAATTCGTCTTGAGCTTCTCTAAATCGTTGCTTAGCAACATTCAATTGTTGTTCTTGCTCTATTAATTGTTCTTTTGATCCTAAAAACTGAAAGACAGCGAAACGTATAAAATTTTACCACAACATTTAGTTACAAATATTCGTACCTTATTTTTGTCGCTTTTGTAATTTTTAAGATCTTTCTCGTATTCTTTTAGTTTGTCTTCCGCGATTTTTCTTGCATCTTCAGCTTCTTTTGCAGTTTGCTTTAGCTTCTCTGTGTCCGCTCGTAATCCGGCCACTTCTGTTAGCTTGGACTTAAAATCATCTTGAAGACGATTATACTGTTCTCGAAGTTCTCTTAATTGCTGATCTGAATTTCCCGTGCTCTAATGGAAAAGAAATTTGATAACTTGCATTATGTGTGTGTAAAAATAAATACCATTCTGTTAGGATTGCAGGGACCTTGACAGGGAGGCTAGAAATAAAAACGCAAATTTAATAACCCTAAAGACACATAATAATCGCAGATAACTATCGACATAACTAATGATTTGTTTTTACTTTAGCACACGGTGGAGGGGCGCAAGGGACCGGGACACACGGCGGTGGAGGACACGTGGGTGGTGCAGAACTTAGCATTTTTCTATGCTGTTCTAAATGCTGTCTCTCTTTTTGCACCGCTGCTAATTCGCATTGCATTGCACGCACTTCATTTTCCATACTACATAATTGCTTTTCCTAAAATCAAACCATATAAAAAATTATAAACATCGTTCGTACTATATGTTTGGACACACCAACTGTTGGGTAGTTTCTGAATATTCAGTAAGTCTTGATTCGACATCGGCCGGACAGGGACTTTTATTTTTTCCACACGGCATATTTTTATGGTATTTTTGACGATGGTGTTCTTGAGAATCCTGTTATGCAAAAGTCATTTTTAAATTGGAAGAAAGAGTATTGAAGAAGTCGGTTTACTTACTCCTTGACTTCCTTGAGTGCAAGGTTCGACTTTGACAAGCTTCTCAGATAATAAACAATTTTCTTTACATACCATACGCAATTCACCCTGAAGACTAGTTACTTTGCGTTGAAGACTCTCGACGGTTTGATCCTTGTCAAGAAGGTCTTCTTGTAACTTGTATCTAAATATTTAAGTTCAATTATTCACTTAACAGTTTATAGTCGGAATACTTTTGTTATATAGCAGCACTTATTACAAAAAAAGTAATGATATAAAGATGACGTTTAATGATTTTAATGAACAATGTTTTTTTCAATTAAATATGCCAAAATTGATGAGTTTCATATATTTCCATGCTACTAAGATCGCGTGTTGACTTTTAATTGTTTAATCAAGTTACCTCTTTCCTTCTAATTCTGCATTTTCCGCTGCTAGTTTCTCTTGCATAGAATAACTTTCGCTCAAACGTTTTGCAAATTGTGGCATAACCCCCTATAAATAATTGGAGATTTGAGCATTAATGAGATTCTGTGTTAATTTTTTAAAAAGAAGTTAATGAAAACTAATATTTTGGCATTATTTGCTTATAGGCACTCTACATCCTGCTATATTTTAGAGGAAGAAATGGATGTCGTTTTTCGGATTCAAGAATTTCCAAAAAAATTTAAGAAATAGTTCAAAGCTTTATAGAATTGCAATTTGGCATTTACTTTCGTAAAAAATCCTAAAATTTCGTCAATGTTTGAAAACTGTAGTAATAATGACAAAATTGCAATAAAGGTGTAAATTATAAAGAATCCTAATTTAGTGTGCGATTGACCTAAAGGTGAAGCGTGTGAATGCAAAATACCAAATTCGATTTACGGTAAAATTATGTAACACAATTAAAATTAATGTTGCAGCAACAAAGTCTTATTTGCCAAAATCTTACTCTAAATTTTTTGTTTGGAATCGATGTTAATTAAACTCGAGATTGTCCGTCCGTAGTTAAGTTTAGTACTGGAGAGAGTATGTGGCAAAAAAGCTATGTTCATCAGTGGATGTTATAAAGCTAAAGATGTAGAACCCAGGTGGAAAAGAAAATTTAAAATTGAACATTACAAAAATATTTTAACAATTTTATTTTACTTACCGTCGGTGGAGGTAATATAGAAGGCTTTCTGTGCGAAGGATGCTTTTTCTTGTGATCGTCACATACAATAATTTTTGGCATATTATTTTCCGTAGTTCCACAAATAATTACTTTAGGTAGCATATCTTCATTATGCGGCGTTTGCGATACAGTATGTTTGGGTGGGATCATATTGTCGAATAAGCTAGCCTTGTTGACTAGAAACTGAATCCTTCTAGTTTTTCCTTCAAACATAATCATGTGTTCTTTCAGTTGTATATTTTTCAATTCCAACTCTTTCGCTTCAGCCTCGGTCATTTTCGCTTTCTACACACATCATTATTTTTTTAATTATTAGGTACCTACTTTAAAAATTTAAGATAATATTACACTTAGAAGTTGTGAAACTCGTTGTTTTAATTCATAGATGATGTTTGCAGTTTCTCTAGCTTGTTGTTCAGCTTCTTCCAATTCCCTGAGCACTTCCGAATCCATTATACCCACAAGACGTTTTCCTAAATGCAATATTTGTTTTAAGAAAAAAATTTCATTGTACATCACGATAAAATTAAAAAACTTGGAAAATAAAAATCGTAGAATGTGAAATTAAATTAAATTTAAAATACCTTCATCTTCCGAATCCGTAACAATTTTTTCAGTATCAGTTGCTTCACTCGACTGAAATACGTAATCAATTTATTCCTAACTTATTAAAATTTTTACTATTTTCACCTCTTCGGCATCGCCTTTATCCCCAGTCGTGTCGATGGCATCACTCTCTACCGCAGTTTCTCCATCAGTCTCTTCGGCTTCTGAAAGCTTGGCACTATCGATTGCATCTTGAAGGGATGGATTATCTGCGACAACTTCATTCAAAGTAGTATCGGCTTCTTCCACCAATTTTTCTACATCTTCTAGGTCCTAATTAAAAAGGATATAATGAAGCAGTTAGACAAAATGCAACAAAAGGTTACGTCTCCTTCTTCTGCCATTTTTTCTGGTAAAGTATCGTGATTATCTACTTGTACTTGTTCTATAGAAAGAAGAGCAACTTCCTTTTCTTCGTCAAAGTTAGCAGAAGACTTCTCAGTTAATGCAGGACTTTCCGATTCTTCTATTTGACTATTGGGAGAATAAAAGATTTCAAATTCTGTATCTTCGTCTTCTCCTGGTAATTCCTCTTGGATGACAGGAACGCGTAAACTTTCTTCTAATATTGATGCAGATTGAGAAGATAATTTGACTTCTAATTGTTTTTTCTTACGAAGTTCGGTTTTAAGTGTTGGTTTTTTATATTTTGTATCTCCTTGAGCAAATATTAGTCCGGAATTAAATTTTCTTTTGCTCTAAAATTATTTAAAGTTTTATTACAAAAATAATTAAAGCACCATAATAAAAGTACTAGGTTTAACGATTCCAACGACTGCTTTGGTTTAAGTGGTTTACTATTCCACTTGTAAGATCTATTTATTTCAAAGTCATCATAATTTCGCAAAGATTGTTTAAAATATGTATCGGTATCGCCAAATTTATGTAATGTAGGTTTGTTGAATATAACTTTATATGTTTGTAATATATCAGAACTTTTTTTCCAAAACGAATTTCCACCGGATGCTCTTCTTTTATTTCGGGCATCTAATAAGCGCGTGGATGTGTTGGGATCCGACGGGGTTGTTAGTAAGTTATTATAAAGTAATTCTTTTATTCTAAAATAAATCATGCATGAAATTATATTAAATACGTTACTGATAATATTTACCTTCATACCGAATATTTTTCAAAATTATTACGCATTAGTAATTAATACAAGTATTTTGTATTGGTTTTACAACAAATCATTGACTCTAAAGATATGTTACATACAAGGGAAAAATTGATATTTAATAATTAATTTAAGCCGATTAGAAAAATTAATAAAATGACATAGTCATACTTGGATTATTTATAATTTTGTTAAAAATTCGATAAATTATTTTAACATTGAAATTATTTTTATTTTTGAAACGCTACATTTTTAAAATATAATTTATTATTATTAGCTTGTAAAAATTAATAATTAAATTGAAATTTGATAAAATAAAAGGTTAATCGCTAATTAAACGTTTCTAAAATAAACCTTTTTCCGATGTGTTGAAATTAGCTGGTTATAATTAAAATTATATTTAAAATTGATATAATAGTTTTCTAAATTAGAAAAATTATATAGCACATTATGTAGATACATACGAAAATATTAAGAGATGTAAACTTCATAAATCAAAAATATTAATTTACAAACTTACTTGTCTTGGTTTAATTTTTATATTCCAATCACTGCACTGCTTTAAGGTTTCATTTCTTATTTAAAATTTAACAAAGAATTTTCTATTTAATAAATTATCATGATTTTATGACACAAATGAGAAATGACATAATTATCAAATACCACTAGAAATAAATATGATTTGTAGTTAGTTACTATTTTACGGAATAAAATTTGTCTTCGTCTCTCAATGTACTCCAAACTTTTCTGGTTCAAGTACGGATGCAAGTTTGGGATGAAAAATTCATTAATATTTTCACGATAATTTTATTGCTCTTTAAATACCCCCAGCTCTGAATTACCGCATAGATAAAATAGAACACTAACACTGATGTTTGGATTAAAACCACAATAACTGTTGTAACGTGTATAATATTTTGCTGAAATTGAGTATAGACTCTTGTAATATTATTTAGAGGTATTCAAATTACCCAGATATTGAATTAAATTAATTTTTATTATATAGTTTATTTTGTCCTACCCGGTATATTAATAATGCGGTTAGCAACCGATGGTGATGATGTCATATGAAATAGATCCAGCGCATTAAAAAAATTATTGAAAAACCCGAGCGGTTGTTCGGTGCGCAATTAGTTAGTAAAAAATTTGCAAATTTCACATAGCAAAAGAAACTTCTGAAATAATTCTAAACCATAAATTTAAATTAGATAATTATTAAATAGTGAAAATCTCACGTAAGAGGTCATCCATAAAGGACGTCTTTACCTTGAGAGGGGTCACAAAATGTAACCAAATGTGGCAAGGGGCGAGGGGTTAACCAAATAAGACGTTCATAAAAAAATTTTTTTTTTGGGATTTGTAAAAATTGTGTTTGAGTATTTTTTCTTATGATTTTAAAATGTGATAATAAATTAAGAAGGGGGTGCTTGATTTGTTATTATTGGACGTTCCGATGAGGGGAGGGATAAAATAATGTAACCAACTAAGACAAAGAGGGGGGTGGGGGTAAAAATTTAGACAAAATTGCGGACATTCTTTATGAACGGCTCTTAAATAATAAACCAATATTTATTCACAACAGCCATTTTGGTGAACGGGTATTTGAAGCTAATTCCGTATGGATTTGATGCCCTGAATTCAAATGTGGCTTTAGTTTTTGCCTATCAGGTCAAATTTCTGAGATATAACACTTTAATGACATGAAATTACACTATTTTATGTAAAATCCATGGATAAAATAAAAAAAAACTGAACAACTAAAAACTAACAATTTTTATTATTATATTAATTATTATTATCAAATATCACTGAACATTTCGGAAGGTTTTTTTCCGTGACATTCTTGAATGTATTTTTAAACACTCCCTTTTTAAACTCCAGCAGTAATCTGCCAACATGTGCTTATCCCATCTTCCTTGGTAGCGGTCTTCCATAGCTTTAATATCCTGGTGAAATCTTTCACCATGTTCTTCACTCATGTTTCCTAAATTTTCAGGAAAACGATCTAAGTGGCTGTGTAAATAGTGAACCTTAAGGTGGCAAATAGTATCAATTATTTTCAAACACTACTGGTAGATGACTCTGATATCGATTGATCACTAGATAATGCGAGCAGCAAAATTTATCGACGCCTGTATTAGTTCGTACTTTTTTTCTGCTTACCTATTCAGAAAATAGTTTTGAGCACCCTAAAATGCTTATATTGACAACTTAAATTGTAAATTTTTTCGACATAAAATAAGATAATATACTGTACTATGCGCGTGCCATCTATGAAACATTTTCCAAACTGCAAATAGCATAAGCAGGATAGGGATTAGAAGAACCACGATTAATTTCGTTACTAATGAGGTTAATAACAGATTTTTAAACTGCAAACTCTCAAATAGACAATTTGTAATGACATACTGTAAATACAACACGATTACTTTACTATTTTCACTACAATAAATAAAAGAACTGAACCGTTCCGCAGGCATGTTTTATTTATTCATGTTTTATTTATTATTATATTATTATTCATTATTTATTCATAACTATAAATGTTTTTACTTGTAATTATAATATATTAACGACAAATGTTCAAATATATTATGTTGCAAATTTGAGCACGGTACGTTATATATACTCGGTTTGTAATTGTGGTTTGTTCTTATGGCCAAATAACATTGGTATTTGCCACCTTAATACTCATGTTACACCTAAGGGATTTGAAACTGTTAAGCATCTCATTTACCAGTTGAACATAGTTCGGAGCTTTGCGTTTGCTCAGAAAATTTCTGACAACTTCAACAAATCAAGTCCAAGCTTTTCGCTCAGTTTCATTTATCGAATTTACAAAAGCAGAATTCTTAATAAATTGTCTTATTTGTGGGCCGTCAAATAGTCCTGCTTTAATTTTTTCGGTACTCAACTTAGGCATTTTCGCCCCTATACATTCAAAGCATGAACCGCTCTATCAAAAGCCTTTACGAACAGTTTCATAAGGCCTAGCTTGATATTCAGTGGAGAAAAGATGATTTTCCCTCGTTCAACTAAGGGGTAGTTAACGACATTCTTTTCCCCAACGTCAATTTTTTTTTCTGTTGGGCCACTCTTTTCTAACCCAGTGCTGTGTTTTGTCTCTGCTATCCCATAGAAATAAGAAGCATGGCTATTTGGTGTATCCATTTTGCTGTCCAAGGAGAAAGTTTACCATTTTAAGTTCACACAAATCACATATTTATGTTCATAATACTTTATCTTCTGCAAGACCCAATCTATATTGTTATATTCTTTCATTTTTGTTAAGTAAGCAATTGGTATTGAACCAAATTTGTTCTCATTGTGTAAAAGGACACATTGCAAACTTCGCTTTGAGCTGTCAATAAATAGACGCCAATCATCTGAAAAATATTCCGGAAGACCCAATTTTTCCAGGAGTCCTTTAATATTGTGACAATATACAAGACTGTCTTTTTGAAAAAAGAAGGGAGCATATCCTTTTCCCTTGCACGGTAAAAGGTAATTTTGATTTCTTGTTCCAGTAAATTTTTTTCATTCTTCGAATCTGAAATCGAATCGAAAATTTCCAACTTACATTTTAGTCTAGAACCCCGTTGCGCATAAGTGGTTTTGTTTTTTCAAAAACTCATCAGCTAAACTATCCTTAAATAAATGAAAAAAAAATTATGAGCAACGGGATCCTAGACTAAAATGTAAATTAGAAAATTTTCGAATTTCATTCAACTTGTAATTTTTAACGTATTCGAACCGGAGCGCTCGGCTTAGTAGTTGACGCACTTAAGCGCTAGGCCGCGACCGCCTTCATTAGCTAATGAAATAAGTAAGTTTGGAAAAAAATTCACTAATTTAATTAATATTTCACAAAACTTGTAAAATTATTAAATTAATTACTTGAAATAATGAATTTATTTTAACTGATTTGCTGTTCTGGTTTTTTCCTGGTTTTAATAGAAGAATAATTTGCGCAACCTTCCATTAGTCTGGGAAGTGTTTAAGCCTCAAAATTGCGTTGTAAATGAATGTAAGGAGTTTTAGACTTTTAGGTGTTAATTCATTTATTACTTTACCTGTGATTAAATCATATCCAGGTGCTTTTTTAGATTTGGTAACGCTCTGAATAACCTGTTTGACCTCTTTTATTTTGAAATACTTAATAGGCAGGTCCATCTGGAACGGTGCATCCAGATAACTGTATATATCATCATCTTCTGTAGGTAGTGTTGAAGGAGAAGGTGTAAACACACTCGCAAGATGTCTAGCAAACATATCGGATCTGGAGTGCAGGAGATTCTGCTCTGCGGCATTTTTTGGGCATCAGTCAAGCGTTCGATAAAGTGTGGCACGAGGGCTTGTACTGCAAACTGAAAACAAATCTTCCATATCACTATTATGAAATACTGAAATCGTACTTAAATAATAGACATTTTTTGGTGAAACACGGAGAAGAGTACACTAATTTATTTCCAATTAAGTCAGGTGTCCCACAGGGCAGTGTACTGGGGCCGACCCTATATTTGTTGTATACAGCGGACCTACCAACCACTAAATCGACAACGGTGGCAACCTTTGCTGACGATACGGCCATTCTCGCGTCACACGTCGACCCTAAAGCTGCGTCAAAAAATCTACAAGACCATTTAAATAAAATACAAATCTGGTTAAAAATGGAAAATTAATGTTAACGAAACAAAGTCCTCACACGTCACGTTTACAATGAGGAGAGATAGCTGCCCACCAGTGACCATGAACGATTGCTACCTACCACAAACAGACAACGCAAAATATCTGGGCATTCACCTCGATAGAAGATTAACATGGCGTACACACATTTTAACAAAAGAAAGCAGCTTGGGTTGAAGCTTGGACAGATGAACTGGTTGATTGGCAGGAATTCAGAGTTGTCAATGGAGAATAAACTCTTACTTTATAAGATCATCCTGAAACCCATATGGACATATGGGATACAACTTTGGGAACTGCGAGTGCATCAAATCTGGAAATTCTCCAAAGATTCCAAAACAAAACACTGCGAATCATTGCCAACGCTCCGTGGTACGTACCAAATGACATAATTCATAGTGATTTGTGTGTGAACTCAGTGCGCAACGAAATTGAAAACTCCTTTAACAAATACCGGAACAGAATCGAGTTCATCCAAACGTACTGGCAAAAACCTCTTAACCACTCGAATGAACTCAGAAGACTAAAGCGCTTTAAACCCCATGATTTATCTACGCGTTTTAACGGACAATTTTGATTTACTGAATATTTATTGTAAAACTTAATTACTTGTCATGTGAACCTAACGGAAAATTTTATAAAGAATATTTACTGAAATATTCTAACATGTCCTATTAATGCCAGCTAATTTACTTAATGTTTTTTGTAAAACAGATTGTAAATATTCAAAGAAAAAAAAACTGATTTGCTAATAAATGCCTGGAAAATTAGAAGGTTATTTTACCGGATTAATTGTCTACAAAAATGCCTTCAAAAGCCAAAAAAAAGTAAAATTTTCAAGTTGACATTCGTCTTAATTTTTTGACGTTTCCCTGTATAAATCTTCTTTCGCATCGCTTTAGAAGCGTTCCTACAAATTTTTACTGCATTCTTGTTTCAAATGGACTATAGATTGAATTTTTATTGTATTCTTTTAATTTGGATAATATAATATTTAGGAGTCAAAATAGAATCTCATAGAGATAGCCAACTTTGTCATATGTTATATTGTGCTAATTACATTTTAAGCAAGTTTTGTTCACACCACTGAAAGTTCTAAACAAATGGGTTGACGGTGACCGGATGGAACAGAACATGAAAAAACAGAAGATGAAAGAACAGAACAGTGAAAAAACAAAAAAAAAGAACAACGATAAAAGAGAACAATGAAAAAACAAAACATTGACAAAAGAGAAAACTGAAATAACAGAACCTTAGCAAAAAAAAACACTAAAAATGAGAATAACGGAATAAAGTTTTGTCAATTATTCGCATGAGTTTTTATTAGTGTCTGCATAATTTTTTTCTTTTTTATGGTTTTTTGGTAAAAAAAATACGTAATTTTCAAGAGAAATAAATTTTTTTTAAATTTAAAATAGTGGCCATCGGCTCTTCTACACATTTCGCCCATCTTTCAGGTAACTTATGAATACCATGCCAGAAAAACTGCGTGTTTTTTGTCGCAAACCATTCGTCGAGCCATTTTCCAACTTACTCGAAATTGCTAAAGTACTGCTCTGCCAGCGCATGTTTCATTGATGCTAAGAGGTGATAGTCAGGTGGCTTTAGGTCTGGCGAATAGTTACTGCGGGCGAGGAGAGCTATCCCATCCAAGCGATTTCAAGGTGTCTTTCACTTGTTTTGTCATGTGAGACGGCGCATTGTCGTGTAACAAAATCACTTTGCCATGTCTTCTGGCTCATTCTTGTCATCTTCAGATCTTCCTCATTGCTCGTAAACGTCTGCTGATGGTTTCTTGTAACACATGTAATGCTTCTGCTAATTTCTGTTAAATTTGAGTTGGGTCATCATTCAATACCTCCTACAATTGCTCGTCTTCGCATTTTTGTGGTCTACTAGAGCGCTCACTGTCTTTTACATTGAAATCACCACTTTTAAATTGTCGAAAACCATGTCTCACATATTCCAATCGATGGAGCGTGTTTACCATAATGTTTTTACAGGAAAACAATGACTTTCAGCAGCCTTTTTCTTTTGATTATACATATAAGAAAAACAGTGCGTGCCGCAAATGTTCTTTTTCGGGCACAAAACTCGACATGATCACTGAACGATAAAACAAAGACGGTAGTTTTTGACTGACTCAACTTGTGTGAGTTTGTAGTTTAATGTCAGACGAACAAAATGACGTATGTGTTAAATTAATACGCTTCTTACTTTTCGCAGGAGCCATCTCTTAGTTAAACCGGAAAAGATGTATGCATACACCTGGTATTTAGTTATGATTTTGTTATGAGTTTTGATTATTTAATTGGTGCCCAATATCGCAATATTTCTTCTCCAATAGAAAGTATTTCCCATTTTGCCGAGTAGGACCGGTCTAAGGGAATATTTTTAGTTAGTAAGGCGTTTGTCAAAACGGCTCGTAGCGGCCGGAAAGAAGGCTGCGGAGAGCCGGTTTTGACTAACGCAACCACGGCAAATCTCGGATTTACCCTAAAAATATACACTACATTATATTTTTTTAATAATAGTTCTTAGAACGTCACCATTCAATATTTTATACAAATTACAGCATTTTCTTACACATGCGTGTCGGCTAGACCAAAAAAATTATTAAAATACGCTATTTTTGGTATAATATTATATACGTCCTTAAAACTCAAAACTAATTAATCAAAACTCATGCAAATAATTGATAAAACTTTATCCCGATGTTCTTATTTTTCAGTGTTCTCTTTTGTCAGGTTCTGTTATTTCAGTGTTCTCTCTTTCTTGTTCTGTTTTCATTGTTCTGTTTTGTCGTTGTTTTGTTTTTCACTGTTTTGTTTTCATTGTTCTGTTTTTTTCACTGTTCTGTTCTTTCATGTTCTGTTTTTTTTATGTTCTGTTTTATCATGGAACCATTATTTTATGACAGTTTGTAAACAAAATACAATCCGTGCGTAATCTACATGTTGCTAACTTCAACCCGTTACTAAAACGCTCAAAGCCACGTCTTGTCAAGGTGTGTCATAAATGACGTTGGTAGCAGAAGTAGAAAAAAAGTTAAAAGACCACCTGCTTGAACTTGGTAAGTACTTCGAGTTTTTGAACAGCTTGCGATCTTGTCTCGTTCCATTAAGCTTGAGATTATTAAATTTTATTTTATTTTTATTTGATTTGTTGTTATCACAATAAAAATCAGTAATTTAAGTTTGACTTAAATTAAAGTTAGAAAGATTTATTGCAAATTAGAATGAAGCGTAAAATTGTCAGTCTGTCTATCCTTGCGACAAAACAATCGCATTGTGGAAAACCGCAAGTGCGTTCCGACCCTTAGGTTTCAGCCATTTTTAAATCGCCACGACAATTGACAGTTGGCTTGTTTGTTTGTTAACGGTCGTTACGTTTATAACCAACGTAAAAGTTAATTCAAATTTTTATTTTATATTTACCTATCTATTTTTTATAAACCAAAATTAAATATGGCACAGCCTTCGATAGCAAATTATTTTAATATTCGGAAAAGGTCGGCACCTGATGACTGTAGAGTAAACAAAGCAAAGCGAATATTAGTGTTGGATTCGATTAGTACGCAATACGAAGTTAAAGATATTCCTGAACCTTTGAAAATAAATAGCGATAATACATTGCAATCTACTATAGAGGACCACAAAATGAGAAAGTTTAGTCCTTTAATCGCAAAAAGGCTTTTGAATTCCAATGTCAAGAAAACATTAGTAAATGGTGAGACTACTTTTATAAAGTTTTAACAACAGTATTTATAATTTTACATTTTTTAAACCAGATTTGGAGTTGAACATTAAGAATTCAGCATCGACCGAAGTTAAAGAACCATGTATTTCCTTAGAAAATAAGCCAGTTAATAAAGCCAAAGAGAAATCGTTAAACGATTTGAAACATATCTTAACTCGCAGTTCTCGTTTAGCCGAGCTTAAGGCATCGATAGCTCGTTTTAGAGATGGAGATACTCAACTTAAAATTGCCGAAGCTAAAACCGAACAAATTAAGAAATCCTTAGTAACTGAAAATTTAAAAAGTATAGAATTAGAAATTAACCTTAGCCCTATAAAACCACAATCGCCTATTAAGGCATATCTTAGTCCAAAGAAAGATGCCAATGCTCGTAGAAATTTGTCTAGTTTGTTAAGTCCTACGAAAAGTATTGCTCAAGTTGTGCCTATTAGTCCTCTCAAAAGTGTTACCATTAAAGAAACGTTAATTTTACCATATAAATATCGCTACTTGGCTGAAATATTTCGAGCAATTGATACAGTATCACAAATTATGTATAATCGCAAAGAAACGATAATATTTAAGAAACTGAAATCTGCAGTGGAAGAAATGCTGAAACGTAATTTTACAGAGAAACATTTGGGCCAAATAAATTTTTTGTATCCTGAGGCTTTTTCTTTTCAATATGATAAACTACGTGAATTTGGTACTGGAACTAGGCGAGAACAATGGGAATTGGTGATTAAGCCTGAAATTAACCAAATATCTATGACACCGGAAATATTGTTAGAACGCCGACGAAAACTGTACAACATCTTAATAAATAAGCTTAAGATTTATCATCAAGAATTTCTTACAATTTTGGATCCTTCAATAAAACTTGATCATGATAAAATAACGCGTTGGCATCCCGAATTTGATATCGAGAAAATTCCAGATGTCGAAGTTTCTGCTCTACCTAAATGCCCCGATGAGGTGACGTTCACAACCGGTTCTGAAGTTTTAGAAAAGGCCAGGTCTATGTTTAACTGTAACACTCGCATGGAACAAGCGTTAGAGAGATTGAAGCAAGCTCACCAAGTACCCGAGGTTGCTTCAAACGAAGTCGAGGAAAATCCTATTTTTAAGAACATACCGAAAGCTTTACTAGAGAGAGTACGACAGAAACAAGCAGCAAAAGCTTTAGATGCCATGACTCGTTCTAGTGCTCAAGATCAAGAGGCACAATTATATTCTCAACTGCCAGAAGTTGCCAGACTTACAAGAAATTTATTTGTATCTGAAAAAAAAAGTGTTTTGCCTATTGGCACAGTTGTAGATAAACTTTGTAACAGCTATCGTGTTTTCTCAAATAAAACAGACATGGAATTATATTTAAAAACCATTGCTAAAGAAGTTCCTGGTTGGTTGGTTTTTCATGACATTCGAGATTCAGTTTACGTTAAAGTATCTAAAAATTCGGACATGACTTTAGTCATGAATAAATTGAGAAGAGAATCAGAAAAGAGACCAGTTTAATTTTTATGTGCACGTTCCGGATGTATTAATTTTAACAAGTTATACGCACCTTAAACCATCGGCATTATTAGCAATACACCAACACTTTTTACACCTCATAGCATAAGTATTGATGCAATGTTATTGATGATGTTGTAAGGTACCTCTTAGTATTAGTTATATTATACTTTTTAATGACGGTAGTTTATGTAATAAATAATTTACTTATTTTATGTTTCAATAGTAAAATTCTACTTTTTAGTCACAATAAATTGTTTTTTTTTACAATAATATCTATGTATTATTTATTAGTTAGTTATTAAACAAATATTGTTTGTATTGCATTTCAAGTAATAATAAATTACACCGGTGTAATTTAGACAAGTTACCGCATGATTTGTAAAATACTGTATAATTTTTTGAGTGCCAAATAGAAGTAATTTTTTACAAATTTCTAGCTACGTTTTGAAAAGATATCAATAAATATTGTTTATCTTTACATTTCTTCAGACCAAAAATGTTTAATCTTAAAAAATTGTTTAATAATATTCAGTCTTAAAAGTGTTGACTACTTCTTAATCAGTACATCAACAGGTGCATTTCAGTAAGATCTGATATCGATAGAGAGGAGAGAGTACAGGAGTGATTTCTTAGATGCGTTGCCTTTATCGCATCGTGATATCGCCAATACGAGCTTATTGCAAAGCTCAGTCTTACCACGCTTGTGGAGAGAAGGAAGACGACTGATGTCAAATTCATGATTGGCCTTGTGGGGGTTTTGTAGACTGTCCGGAACTTCTGTCGAAAATAAACTTATGTTCCTCAAGATCTTTCAGGAGTTTAACCATCTTTTATATTGAGCCTTTCTCAAGGCTGTACTTAATGTTCTCGGTAGTCAGCAGAATAGCTCGCAATGCAAATGAATGCAATCACATGATTTTTTACGATAATTCATGTTTAAGTAATTTTTTGTTATCAATTTAGTTTGAGCTATGTACAGTTTTGTTGTTTCTTGTTAGTATGCAGTAACTTTTTCTCTGATGTGAGTTTTTTCAGCTCGACTATGCTAGTAGTAGGTTATTTCCTTTTAATTGTAATTTATGCATTATGTAGTTGATTCTTAGTCGTTTGACATAGTAATAAATAAAAAATAAGTTGTAATAAAGATTTTGCGTTCAACATAGAAAGAATTTGGTTTTTAACAGTTTTGAAACGAAAACAGCGCCTTCAGGGATTATGGAGGTAAGAAAATTATAGAAACTTGCTAGAATTTAATAAATAACAGAGCTAAAATTTGAATTTGGAGAAATTAATTAAAACAAAAAAAATTGTTTTTAAATAATTTTCGAAATTTTAGAAATCAAAAAGATAAATATAGTCGACCTCTAAATTGTTAAAATATTTGTCTTAAAAAAGGTGCTAGGTGCGGTCACTGTAATACCCATTGTTAACCTCCTGCACTGGGTTGCTTGACAATTGACAGCTTATTGACATCCCAACAAAAAAAAGGTTTTTAATGTCATTTTGACATCTCAAAATATTAGGTAATATTTGAAAAATAATAATATGGCATTTCTTTTGAGACAAATTGTAAGAAATTGTTCAAAATCGCCTTTAATAAAAAAACAAGGTAAGGTTAAGGTAATAAATGAATTTACCCATTTTATTAACAGTTATACCTTTAGTTCCCGTGAGTTGTGTTGCAAGGTATAGGAGTTCTGTGGCAACGACAGAAGAAAATAGGCGTAAGGTTTTTCGTATTTATATATTTCCTGTTAGTAAAGAAGTTTTGTTTAGCAACGGTTCGCAAGCAAGATAATGCAAGGATAACTCAATTAACTGAATTTGGTCAATATGTGGCAGAATGTTTACCGAGATTTATACAAAAAGTTCAAATGACAGCTGGTGATGAATTAGAGCTATTAATCGCACCCGAAGGAGTACTTCCTGTTTTACAATTCTTAAAAGATCATCACAATGCACAGTTTACTAATTTAACTGATATAGCAGGGATGGACGTACCTACTCGCGAATACAGATTTGAGGTATATAAAACAGCATCTTTTTGTACTATTCTTCTAATCGTGATTTATTTTTAGGTAATTTACAACCTACTTTCTTTAAGATTTAATTCTCGGATTCGAGTCAAGACATACACAGATGAATTGACTCCACTCGATTCTTGTTGTGAAGTATTTAAAGCAGCCGATTGGTACGAACGTGAGATATGGGACATGTATGGCGTTTTCTTTGCCAATCATCCTGACTTGCGAAGAATACTTACAGATTATGGTTTCGAAGGTCATCCATTTAGAAAAGATTTTCCGTTAAGTGGTTATGTTGAGGTAAAAATAATTTATAAATACTGCTTTTATACATAAACCAAATATTTAGTAGTTTTTTAATTTTAAAATTATACATACACCTTGACCTCCTTGGAGGTATTTTGCTGCTAATTGGTGATGCATTTTATTACATAGCAACTTTTTAATGAGTAATTGATGGAATATTATGAATGTAGCATTTTTGTTCAATTTTGTGCAGGACTGCTATTTCTTAACCTTCCAGCACATGCACTAATTTCTCGATTTTGATATCAAGCTTAATAAGAAGAGAATTAAGAGTCATAATAAGATACTTGTGGACTGAGCGTGTGCTGGAAGGTTAAGTAACGTATAGATATGCAGTAACAAAATCGTGAACTTCTGGTGCACCTATAATAGTAAAATTAGAGAAAATTGTTATTTTTCATAATGATAAAAATTATTATAGTTGAGAAATTTCTATGAGATTTGCAAAACAGTAAAAATTACTGCATTTTGTCCATTTTAATAAATATCTAAACAATAATAAAAAATAAATTTTTAACTAAATTTAAAAGTTCAGCATGAGCTATTTTATAAAAATTCTTCCAAGGTGTTCAATACGCATAGAAGAAAAATTCGATTTGTTGAAGTTTTTCTGTTTGTTAATAACAAAAACACCCAGTCAAATTATTTTAATAGCAATTTGTACTCAAATTATGAATTTAGTCTAGGTTTTGTATGATCTCGAAAATGTATCCTCGATTAAATTAATGTAGGAGATTGTTATTATACCTACTTGGTTACTACATAATTTTTATTATGTAGGAAATTAGCCTGCCTGTCTTTGTAAATTAGATACACATCAAAAATTACTTCTTTCAAAGTCATTATGATTTGAAAAGTTTTTAAAAAGCATTTTTCTAGGTGCGCTATGATGACGAACAGAAACGTGTTGTGGTGGAGCCTTTAGAATTAGCCCAAGAATTTCGTAAATTTGATCTTTCGGCGCCTTGGGAACAATTTCCAAATTTTAGAAAAACCAATGCCACCACAGAAGTACCCATCGAGAAAGGAACTAAATAAAATAGTTGAAGAATATTGTTTATTTTAATGCATAAATAAAACATTGATGTATTTATATATTTCTTTTATTTCTTTAAAAATGTTAATTTCTGTTTGTCGTTGTATACAACCCAATTTATTGTAATTTACAGAATATGAGTTTATGCATCAAAAAAATTGTGGCATTACAAAATCTTTTTGTTTTAATAGTAATACAATTGTGCCAACATCAAAAATATCTTTAAAAATTAACATATTTTTAGTAACAATGCCTTTTAGCAACAATCAACTTCCAACAATGAGTTGCTATTGAAAAGACCAATTATGAGTCTATTTTTTTTGTTTCAATATAATAATCTACACTATAAAACATACATTTACAGGTACCAGCTATCACACATTCTAACATCGATGGTAACTTGACATATTATAGAACATAATATTATTTACAATTGTGAAAGTTGTAAATTTTATATAAAAATATGTTTTTGTTCAAGAAAAACAACTACAAAATCTACAACTTTCGTTTTTATTTTTTAATTCTTATAATTTAATAAAACAATCTTTCCATCATCAAAAATATATTTTGTAGGTGCCTCAGAAAAATAGTATTTGTTTATCGTATCAAATATTATAAAACCTTTAGCAAACAGCTGAGCACATCTGCTTTTTTATTATTTATTTCTTAAAAACTAGTGCACAAAATTGTAACAATAAACGATGGAAAAGCAGAGAAATTGTGCATACAAAATGGTTTCATAGTTATGCCACAATTTTCCTGCTGTACCAGTGTTAAATAAGTAAATCAAATAATTTATCACAATTACCAAGTAGATCTTTTAAATTAAGAAACTGCAGCAGGTAACTATTGGTAAATATTAAATTTTGTTGAGCCAACGTTGTAACAAACTAAAAAGTGGTCAATTAGAAAATTACATTCATTAGTGTTTCAAGCAACGTAAACAACAGGATAGATGAGGTACCAAAATACATGGTGTTATACCCGAAAGATACCTTGCCATATTCTCTGATCCTGCAGTACCATGTTGTTCTGTGGGGAAACTTAATATGTATTACAGCATATACAGATTTTAGATCTGCTTCTACGCATATACAATTAACACAAGGTGGTACGAATAAACAAGTTGAAACTATTTTACAGAAAATTTAGCCCTGTTTCAATTTGTACATAAAAATTTTTTACGTTTCTTAAATCGTTCAAGGGATTATTGCAACAAAATTATTTTGTTCACTGTTTTACAAAATCGCGGAATGATCCACTTTTGTCGATATTTTTATGTCGAAAAACCTAATTCTTCTGAGCAAATAATAAACATTAGGTGTTAAATTTCATAATAAATTATTAGCAAATATAATTTGAGTTATGTTTTTGTAATCCTTTTTAACTTGCTAAAATATTTGAGAAAAAAATAAAATTTTTATAAAACAATTCCGATTAAATTCAGTTTTTTATTCAAATTTCTTGAATTAATTATATTTTATTATTTGATGATGATCAAGTCCAAATGGAGCATTATTGACATATAACTAACTATTCAAGTTATATTGTAATGATTTTGATAAATCAACAATTTAAATTTACATGAACATATTATAAAGGTTTTTTAAAGCAAAAAACGAACAAATAATTACTATAATAGAATAATTTGTTAAAAAATAAAAACGTAATGCTTTTTAAATGTTTTAATTGATATTTTAATGACGTTACTTTTATCTTAACAAATCTGTTAAACAAATATTTTAATCACAGGTAATTGATTAAAGCATTAGTCATTTTTTAATAAAATATAATATAATATTGAATTCTTTACATTTATATGTTGTAGTTTTTTTTGCACCATAATATTATGTTATAGTTGCATGGTATTTTATTTATTTTATATGAAACCCAAAATATAGGGTTGATTTATCAATGAGCACAAACATTAGCAAACATTTTATTTCATCGATACCTTCCTCTGGAAGACAATAATATAAAAATAAATTATAAGTAGGTTTGCGAATGTGTATTGAATTTATATCAGATTATATTATTATAGCATATCTTTAGAAATCAATTAATAATACATGATTCAGTTTAAACAAGTTCCTCGTTTTTTATTATCACAACCAAATGCGCGGACCTCAACTTTATAGTAGTCCTCATTTTTCAAATACCTTAAAAAAGACAACAATTAAAATAGTATTATTAATTGATTACTACACTCTTAAATTTCGTTAATGCAATTCCGTTTAAAAAAATTGTAATGCAATAACATTCACAAAAATATTGCAAACTAAATTAAATAGTGTTTGCAAGTTTCAAAAATACAATTTATTTTGCGTCTTTGACATAACGAGTACATTTTCCGTTTATAATCAACGTTCAAAGATAAAATTTTTAGAAAAACATTTACATGAATCTCCAATTTATAAAAATTGTTTTCAAAATAATGAACAATACCATTCATTAACAATAGCAATTAATCAGGCTTAAGTACAGCCTAAATAATTGATGTACCAAAATTTAGTAAATACTTTTGTTCAACAAATATTTTCGTGATTCGTGGCAATCACATAGACTCTTTTAAATGGCAAGCACGTGCCTGTTATTTTGTCAATAATTTACCAATAAAACTTGTACCAAAATTAATCCATTTGGATAATTCACATTGAACTTGTTTTTGGTAATATAGGTCTCATTACAGTAGTTGTAGAAAGAGCGAGTGGATCTGTTTGTGCTACTGTCTGTTTTTCATGATAATCTTGAAAGCAAGGAACTATACACAAATTTGTTTGGCATTCTGGGCAATGATATTTTGTTTTCCGTCTCAGTATTCGTCCATGAGTATCGACAGTGTTCCAGCAATAATTACAGCCTAAAGCGGGACCTGGTCTCACCACTGGACAGTGACTTAATCGTGTACTCGCCTGAAAATTAATTAAAATAACAGTTTTACTAATAATTAAAAAGAATTTTTAAGTAATCAATAGCATCTTCCATCTCGGCACAATAGTGTTTGATCAATATTGTGAACAATCAAGATGTTTGCCAAACTAAAACGTAAACGCCAACCAAAATTATCAATTATAACTGAAGCAAGTACAAAAACTAAACTTACGACACCGGAAACGTTAAAAAAATTATTAAAGCTTAAAAGTCAAAATGAATTTGATTCAATTTCTTACAGTGGAAGTGAAATTTCTGACGTTTTTGATGAAGAACACAATGATATCTTTACAACAAAAATTCAATCCCAAAAATTATCCAAATTAAAAGATAAACCTGTGAAGCCTTCTTTTACAGCCGGGTTTACAAGGACCATGTTGGATTTACGAAAAGAATTACATGTAAGTTTTCATGATACCTATTTTTGTTTTTAAAATTTTTTTTCAATTATTTCTAGATTGGAGATAATATCATGGCAGAAAGTGTGGATAGCATAAAAGAAATTCTTAATGAAAAACGAGAACCTCCACCAATACCACAGCCTTTAAAAGAACGATTAGAAGAAATTTTAAAAGATCGTGAATTTTTTATATTCGAGTTCCTCGGAAATATCCGACGAAGAATTTAAAAACGAAGTTAAAAGCGTTAATGAAAATACTGGAAAACCTTTTAAAATATATAAACTAAAAAATAACAAGCTAATTGAATTAAATTCGACGAATTGTAATACACAAGAAGAATCTCAAGATAAACCTGCAGTATCGTGGCAAACCTTAAATCTTTCAAGACTCAAGTGTGAGAAATGGTTAAATAAACAGAAATATTCCATGTTAAAGTAATTAAAAAGATTCTGAAATAATTATTAAAATTATATTACCTGCGGCGAAGAAGCACTCCTTTTTAATTCATCTGTTCGCACTCGTAATGTTGCAGATGTAACACTGGCAGCGGTATCACCACGCAACTCTTGCGAGGTTCCATAAGGATCTGAGACAACTACGACAGGACTAGTTGCTCGCTCAGCTTCGCTATGAAGAGAAGCTGAAGTGCTTGGTATTACATGAATATGGAGTGGAGAAGAATGATGAGAAGTCGTCAACTGATATAACAAAAAGTAAATTTTATAAATTGAAAATTGACCAGAATTGGTAATCTCCGTTTAGACGCTCCGATCTCATCTGAACTAAAATTTGCAGATTTCCATTCCACGACCATTTAACTTTTAAATCAATGTAAATGTAATTGAACGCAGTAAATGGAAAAGCAATGTCTGTGTTTGGAAAATAAAGTGTTTTAAGCAGAATTTACAAGCTCAGTTATCTGTAACAAGTAATTGCGAATTTCCATCTGAGCGTCTAAATAGAACTTAACAATTTAAAAATTAAGGTTAAATTATTCACACATACCTGATGCATCTCACTTGGTAATAATAAAGGATGAGAATGCTGTTTGACTAACATACTACTACCAGGTACAGTTAACAAATTTCCAGGTGGTGGTGAAATTGCAGGTAAAGGATCAGAAGATTGTCTTTCGATTCTTAAAGGAGGTACTGATAAATATTGAAATGCTAAAGGATCTCCATCAGGATTTTGATTTGAATCGCTTTCTCTTTTAATTCGTGGTTGTCTCATTAAAAACCTGCCACGTTTGGTACCCATTACTAGTTGATGACTTTGCAATGTTTGTGTAACTTTTAATTGTGATTGACTTGTTGCTAATATTCTTTCTGTAAAATACAAACAGCATTAAGGATTTGTGTTTTGCGTTTTGAGAAATTCGTTACAGCAAAATATCGATTATTAGTATAAATTGGAGTTGGGGACAGTTTGGAACAGCGGCCACCTTCTCATGTCACTTGTAATTCTATAATTATTTAAATGTGATCGGTAAATGGCCACTGTACCTATACTTGTTAAAAACTCAGTGAAAGTTGCCCAAATATAATAATGTAAATTTGTACGATAAATATATACCTTCTTCTTGTTAGTAGTGTGAGCATTACTTGCTGTACATCTGAACTAACTTGCCTCAGATGTTCCTGTTACGTGTTACCGTATTTTATCGTTAATGCTGGCAATTCATTAACATAGGAGGACTATTAGTACCAATATTAATAATAATTCAAAAACACATTTTTTTAAATTTCTGACTTGATTTTTAACGTTTCATGTAAATATTATTGTAAATTCGAGATTCGATCCATAGCTATTAATTTGTAATCCTCGTCTATGAATCTAGAAGTACCGAAGTCATTAATAAGTGCCCATTTAATACCCCACCAACAAAAACCAGAAACTATAAATCATCTTCCAACATTTTTATGGTTGGTGTACACTTGTTACACTGAAGAATGAGAATAATTTAAAAAAAGACAAGTATACACGTGTAAGCGATATGCGCAAGGAGCTTTGTTGGTTGAATATAGAGAAGTTGGCTGAATACCAGGTGTCAGGTTTTCTACACAAATACATGCTGTGTGCGATGCCAGAGTATATGAGTGGAATGGTGGCAACGTTTGAAAGTTACAAACATAGATAAGAAAGAGTAAAGTTACAAAGAAAGGTTACAAATATGGTACTGGCGGAAAAGAAAATATTAAACTGGAAGTTTGCTCAGCATTTGCCCACAATCTGATTATAATCAGAGGGGCTTTAGTTTATAATGGATTTTCCAGGGTGGGAAAAAAAGCCATTTCAAATTAAAAAACAGATTAGGAACAAAGGGAAATAGGTGGAAAATTTATGGTGTATAGTCATTAGATGGATTGTGTATATTTATGTACATATGTGTATAAATTGAACAATTAGTACATAGTTGTGTATAAAACCTTGCCACCATGGACAAACTTCATCACCAATGGCGTTACCAACACATTAACATTGGGAAAGGTCACCGTGTTGGCAAACATTTTAACGACCTCCTTATCAGAAGATTAAATTTATACATTGGTGGCCAAACAAGAAGTGCATTGTTCTCGAGTAAAGGCAAGTGAAAGGCAAGATAAGGAAGGTTAAAATGTTTGCCAACACGGTGACCTTCTCAAGGGTAACGTGTTGGCAAAGGCGTTGGTGATGAAATTTGTGTGTGTGGATACTTTTTTATATGCATTTGGTTATAGTGATGTATAGCCGAAGTTTTAGTACCTACTTATGTTTTGTTTAATTTTTCTGTAAGTCCACAAATTTTCAATGCACTACAGAGAAAATTTGGTAACTTTAATGAGCGGTTTTTGTTGGAAAGAAAGAAACAAAAAATAAATGTCTTTGGTTCGTAATATTCATGCCATTTGATTATAATAAAAGTAATACGTGAGTTGATTTTTCATAGTTTTAAGGTTTAACTTAATTTTAAGGAATTATATACCTATAAAAGTTCATGCTTTTGAATAACCACGAAACCGATCATATAACACAGAAAAACAGTTTTGAAGTAAATTTTGTATAAATTGAAGTAAATCTTGCATCAAAACTACTAAAATTTGCTTTAAAATTCATGCGACGAAATATTATTATAGCATTATAATTGAAGTAAAAAATACTTTCAATGAGCAAGGATTTTCCTCTGCAAATAAAACTTATGTGATCCATGGTTTGACTGCTACCTACATCCATATCCTATGCTGAAAGTATTTCCTCTGCAGTAGTATTGTGAAAGATACGTCTTTTTTTCATGCAATCAAAGCCACTTAACTTTTTAAATTATCAAATAGGATTTATTTTGATATGCTAAACTTTGGCTTTGTAATTATAATTTTAAAACGGTTAATGCTCGATTTTTTCACCTAGAGATATCTATTTGATAAATTAACAAAGTAACCAATCAGACAACAGTAAAATAAAAAATCAGAAATATCATTGGTTACAATATAACAAATTAAAAATAAGTTTTATGCCAAATTCTTGAGATTTTAATTTTTAACCATCTATAATGAAATCTATTATGGGTATGGCAATAAAAATAGGGAAAACTATACAGCCCAGGCAAAGTTCTTATTTTGTAAATGGCATTATTGTACAATAGTTTGCCTCTGTAAACATCTTCACAGAAAAAGCGAGAATTAAAAGCGCATTTAAGGATTTTGAAAAGGAAAATGATGGAAGCAAAGTTAAAGAATAGTTTCTTTATTATTTAATTTTATTGTATTTTAATTAAGAAGGATTAATATTGTATTGTTATATTTTAATTGTCAAGTATATGTATAACCAATAGTGGCTAAATAAACACTTTATTATTATTATTAATTATTTAATGCGAGTAATTTCTTTAACCATATTTTTTCATAACAAAAAGGTCACTATTCTAATTCGTACTAAACTATGCAACAAAAGTGATGATAATGTTCTTCCCCCATCTGGTAGCTTTCTGTAAAGGTTTTAAAAGAAGTGATTCAATTTAATATGAGATAGTAATTCGTAATCGTAAGTATTATAAGTAATTTTCAAATAATTTGGAATTTTTCGTTAATGTACCTACCATCTATATTTAAGTAGCACACCACCCAACATAATATAATATGTACATAATACGAAATCTAAATTTTAAAGAAAATCTGAGGTTAATTTCATAATATTAACAAGAAAATTGTAATTTGAAAAGCTACAATTTCAGACTTTTGGGTAACTCAAATGTACGTTTAAAAACAAGCAAGTTAGAAAATAACACTCAATCATTTTGTGCAGGACATTTTAATGCATTAAAAATTAACATTTAAAAGAAAAATGTGTACAAAAAGTTAAATTAAAAAAATTAATAATATTTCGATTTATTTTCAAATTGAGATACATTAAATAATTTAACTGAAATAGAAACAATCATGTACAAAAATAAACAATAATAGTTATTTCGCCATGTCAAATACAGTTTAGGAATAATATTATTATAATATAAAAATGTATTTTATTCAAATTCTATAAAATTATAAATATGTATTGAATATGAATGAATATTCATAAAATTTTGATAATTTTAAAGCTACACTTAATTATTATCAGTCTATAAAATTTTATGATTGATTTTGTTATGTACATAAAAGTTCAAATTTAGTTAAATCCTAATATGGTTCTGGGTAAAAAGATACAGATCTTTAAATAGTCTTAAATTTTATCATAATTATGATTAGGTATAATACACAAATAGTAAATATATAAATTAATAACTAGGGTTGTTAAAAGACAAGAACAATCATTTTCAATATTGCAATATCAGGCACTATAACGAAATTGTTTACATCTAAAATATTTCATTATTATTTAATACACACACACATAATATGAGATACTAGAATTAATTTACAATTTTCTACAATTAATATAAGAGTCTAGAACTTCTATTTTTAAAGATAGAAAAATATAAATTTCAAAACTTGTTACCGAGTTACTGTTAATGTTTGCGGCGGCCTAACATATTAGGAGACACATACACGAGCGTGTGTTGGCTGTCAGCAAGAACACAAGTGTTTATGCGATGGTCAGAAAATTATGTCCTATTCTATTTATATGGTTAATATGAATTTTGCATTTAATATTTCATATCAATTTCAAAAGTTCTGAAATTTTAACCCACATTCTGCAATAATGGTAGCCAACGATACTAACATTTGGCTAGGCACCCCAAAGATTACATGAATGTCTAACCATATGTAAAATAATGTATTTTAAAATTTTTATAATATTAACCACTAAAAATGGCACCATTACAAGTTAATAACTTTTAAATGGAATCTGATAAATTCTAATTTATACTGCCTTGAGTGTCATGATAAAACACTGTTCTTCTAATAAAAATAATAATTAAAACATTAAATTCTAGTTATTAGGTATTACTTATAGTATTTGGTACTTAAAAACCATTGGTATTAAAAAGAGGTCTAATTGAAAAATTCAAGATAATGTTTCTTCATTTAGATATCAAAAGAATTGCTAATAAAGAAATTTATTTAAGTTTTCCGATATTCCTGATTTTTACTTCAATACAAAATAATAGCTTTGTTTATAATCAAAGATAATAATTGCAATCGAGTGCAGTAGAAATAAATTGATTCTTTCATTCTCTCTTGATTTTACGATAAAATTATTAGATCAGGTACAAAATTAAGTTCTTCACAAAATTTATTGTGGTAGATTTTCATGCAAGTGTGGCAAATTCACAAAATGCTGAAAGTATTAAAAATTTATTGAAGTAAATTTTTTCAAACTAAGTACATAATTTTCTTAAATTTCTGTTCTACTCTTTAAAATAAAACAACGTCAAATTCAATAGAAGTGCATACTTTTGTAATAATTAAAACGAAAATTATCTATATAATAATTATACTCGTTGCAACTTGAGCACAAGTTTAGCATGAACTAAGAAGCTTCAAGTTACTCATACAACCAATTTTTCCAATTTCCTCAACTCTTCATAAACCAGAGACGAAAACTCCTAAGAATGTGAAGTACTATTATAATTGGACCCAACATAATAAAGTGCACACCGCTTAATTTGATCACTTCGGGACCTAATAGTTTTGATAACAATAACCAAATGATAATAATATGCGAAAAGTTCTATTTCAACACGGTTTTTTAAAAATGTACACAAAAAAGGTTGCGAAATTTTTAATAGATCTGCAGCATCCCGTTGACTCATTTTTGGCAACTTATCATATTGTTTTAAAATGTTAATTTTATCTTTCAAGCTAAGATCTCGTCTTATTTTCGCATCAGCCATTGCACAGGGTCTTATTTGATTTGAATTATGCACTAGTACGCGTATCTACATGAAAGACGCGCGATTAATTCCGTGGATGGCGTGAATAAGTTGATAAGTCAAGAAAAATATTATAAAATTACGTTTAACTTAACTTATTCACACCATGCACGGAATTATTGCTCACCAGCAAAGAAATTTGTGAACAATCCCAATAAAACTGATCACATTAACCGAATAATGATCACAATAAACGATTCTACTCCATATACAGTAGAACCCCAATTATCCGTGGGCGCATTGTACATCGATTATCGTCAGATTATTATGCGTGCGGCGGCTTATTCGTGCGGCGCCAGCGATTTATCCGTGGACATTCGCAACTTTAGTAGTATATTATGTGAAATCAAATGTATAGAATTTATGCTTACTTCAGAGCTGCACTTGGATTACATACAAAGCTGTTTAGTGTATTTTTTTGTAATAATTTAACAAAAAACATCAATTATTATTATCCTTGTTTTTCAATTATCTGTGTAGAGCACGGTCCCTGTCGGCCCGGATAATTGAGGTTCTACTGTAGTAATATTCATTCTGCCCGTTCCTTGTAAAAGTGATCACAATACCCAAATGATAATATTAACCGTGATTTTAATAAGCGGCGTGAACTGTATTACAATTTTTGAATAATAATTAAAAGTTTGACTTATTTTTTTTGTAATTTTACAAATTTTAAGTGACACTATTATGCCAGGCAAAGCTTTAAAAATGTAACAATAATTATTTTTGATTTACAGTGATACCAGTATAAATCAGACGCGGTCAAGACTAAAAAGTATTTCATTTTATGGAAAATTCTGGTTTAAATACTAACCGATTAAGGATAGCACATATCACAAACTTGCAGTAAATATTGCACATGTATGTCAATGCTAACCAATGGCATTGCTTTATTTCATTTATTTTGAGCGAAGCAGCAACAACCGATAAATGGATGTTGCAAAAATGTTGTTGAATTGCATATAATTTTGAAATAAATAAATGCTCAATAAAATAAATTATTAAAATTAAGCCTATACAGACAGGTACACCAGGATCTCGATTTGCGTCGGGGACACGTTCTGTAAAAGTGCTACGCAATTCAAATCGAATCAAATTTTTCCGTAAGATTCCATAGTAATTTGTAAGATGAGTTCTGCAATCATCAAATTTTTTGACAATGGTAATAAAATAACATATAATGCATAATTGCAAACAAAAAATTTTATGAAGATGGCAGAACGCATTTCACAAATTTTATAATTTAATAAAATATCAATAAAAAATGGTAAGTTAAGTTATAAATGAATTTCAAAATAATAAAAATTTAAGAAACATGTAAATAACATTATTCTTTAAAAAAAATTGTCCAATGTATGATGTTTATTTATTTTGTTTATTTTTCGAATTTTTTTTGACTTGAGAAACTTGGAAAACATTAAGAACTTACCATTTAATTAAAAATTAAGCCCAAATTAAAATTATTTACTAGATGAGAATACTGTTAATTTTAAAACTTCTGTTTTAAGCTGTTTTAAACTAAATAATAAAAAATGTAATTCTAGGTAGAAAATGCAAGTGGTAGCGCCGACGCCACAATTCATGCAGATATTAATTCTACTTACAGATAAAACTATTAAATTATAGTTGTTAGAATTATAGGTATGACACAAAAAATTGAATTTGCATTAATTGAAAGGACACAAATTGAATTATGTGACACATAAGATTTTCGGTCCTATATTTTTGATGCTACGCAAATCGAAACGACTCAAATCAATGCGACGCAAATCGAGACCCTGGTGTACTTAAAAAAAACACTGCAAAAAAAATTTTAAATTATGACTAGCTCATTGCTTAAATGTGACGTTTTACTTTGACTTGAAAAATCACGGTCTTACCTGTGAGCAAATATTTCTGCAGTATTCAAAATACATTCCATATTATGTTTGCATTGTTAAGATAATTAACAGTAGAAATTTTTAAACGAAAAATTGAGTGAAAATATAGAAAAAATTATGATTCTAATAATTCAGCATATTATTTTACTACACTGGTGATTTGAATATTTTTTAAGATTTGATTGTAAAATCAAATAATTACATTAAGCAGTATACAGTATATTTTTATATATAGCAGATTCAACCTGAATTGCTGGGGAAGTAATTTTGTTAGTGCATTATCAATTCCTTGCAAATTATTACAGGTAGAATAGTTTAAAAATGAGTAGACCTTTCTAGTATTTTGTGGTTTTGTTTCGCTGAAAGTTAAGTAGGGAGTGTGAGAATCTCGTTAATCCATTCATTTTAGTCCCGAATTCCCCGCCATTATCTTCTCAAAAAGTTTTAGTACCACACCCTCCTTTTTAGGCGAATAAGCCATAGGGTTCTACAGAGCAATTGTGTAAAATTTGGTTTAGATTCGTCAAAGGACTTGAAAATGTATAGTACAAAACAAACATACAAGCTCAAAATTACAACTTTAAAATTAACAAAATTATCGTTACACCTCTGTACAATGTTTAGCTATTGCCTGCCTAAAAAGTGTCACTTTTATTTTAATTTATTATAAAGGCAAAAATATCTTCACAAAGTTATTTATAAATATTGGTTCAACTTGATTACTCATAGTATATGCTGCAAATGTTACAACAATAGACACAGATGAACTTCATCTAGCTGTGCGTTTCAAATTTGTAAGTCGCGATTAAATCAACTTTGGTTTACATTTGTTCAATATTCATAATGCAATAATTATGGATTAAATTATTCCAAGTGGAATTCAGATGTGATTTACAAAAAAGTTTGGTTGCTTACAATCTTAACTACAAATATTGATTTCATGAGAAAATTATCATTAGAATTATAATTATAGCTTTGTAAAATATAGGTACATGCTATTATAAACCATTATTATAAGAATGGCAATAAGGAAGAGAGAGAGATAAGTGTCTAAAAAATTTGGCTACATGTAAACATGTCCTTAATGAAGAAGTCTCATCAAAAGGATGGTATATGTTACCTCAGATAAAATTAATTAGAACGTTGGATCAAGGCTAAAGGAATCAATGCTTCCTCAAGTCAGGGAGTAAAATCAGCATTGGTTATTGTAGAATAATTATGTTAAATGGATAATTACTATTTATGTGTCCAGTTAACTATTGATTAGCCTATATAAAATTTGATGGAAACAAATATTGCAAAAGAATACGCTAATAAATTATTTTTTCATCATAAATTTAGTTTTTTTGTTAGGAAAGATGTCCTCGGGCAAATCATCTGAAATTATTTAATGCTTAAGCATCAAAGGGTGCAATGTCCATATCTTGAACCTTAACTATTGAGACTTCACAAGATGCTCCGTTTATTGTAATGTATTTTTCACAATATAATTTACTAGTGTTCAATGGAGGTAGCAAAAGAAATCCTTACATTTGACATTACAAAATCCTGGTAGTCGAGCAAATCTTGGTGCATGTTTTTCTTAAAGGATTACTACTAATTGTTACAATACAAGAAATCTGAGCAATTTTTTCCTAATGAATTGTTGCCGTGATTTAAACTGATGTGAATTATTTAGGAACTTGAATATTTCAAATATTTTGCACCCAAAAAAGAAACTTACTTCAAGAAACCAACAGATAGATATTTCAAGACTCGAAATTTCAATTTTAAGTAACTTTTTATTTATTTACGAAATCAGTCAAACGTGAACTTCATTTTTAAACAACAAATTATAAATATAAAAAACAAATTAAAACAATGTTTTAAGATTTGACTTGCCTTTTACATAAAAAAATTTAAAAACTATTCACATTTGTTCAAAAGTGACTCCCGATAAACCTAGCGTGTGTTGAGCATTAACACTAACATTATCTAAATATCGAGGTCTTGGTAAAATGGGAGATAAATCAACATGACGACTGTCTAAATATGTTCCACTAATAATAGCAGTAGTTGGATGATTAACAGCTTCACATATTAAATCGTTTTCTTGATCACTGGAAGTAGTAGCAACAGGACTTGTAGGATTTTGATTGACACCGGCCGAGTTAATATACTCTTGCTTACGATTTTTAATACTTATCCTATTGTTAGGGTATCCTCTTTTTTTATATTCCAACCACAGAGTACGATTATTGACGCCATACATTTTAGCAGCCTTGCAAAATCCAATTCCACCAAACCGTACAGCTTCCAATGCACGCACAAAATTTTCATCAGATTGAGGGTTAATACTCCTTTTTCGCTTTTGAATCAATTGAGTTGGAGATACCGCTATGTGGTTGTGATTGACTGTGCTTGTGGATGTTTCAGAAGTCGACGGTAAGTTATTGTCCATTGTGCATTGAGGTATTGTTGTGGTGGTGTAATTGAGGTCAAGTTGTGTAGCAATATTGGGTTGACATGTTGGAAGAGGAAAACGTGAATATGATCCATCGATAATTCCCCATTGGTATCCTGCAAGGAGGGAAAGGTCAGATGTTACTCTGGCAAGGCTATGCTCAACGACAAAAGTGAACACGATGATTGATTTAGATGTTATAAAATTGTAATTATGGAAATTGAATATTTAAAATGCAACAAAACATTGAGCTCAGCCTCAACCAAAGGTAGCTAGGATTTTTGGAAAGGTATTGGATAAAGGCAAAGTTCACTGTTGTTGTTGTTCTTTAGCCCTCCTAGCCTTGCACTTAAAATTACACACACTCTCACTTGATAATATTCACGGATATATAAATAAGCAATTATTATTAAAGATCATTAGTTTTGTTTCTGCAGCAATTTCAAATATTTTGAAATTGTCAAGCACGTGCAAGAATTTTAGCATGGCTCGTGCATGCGCTTGACAGTTATAAAATGTTTCCAACTGCTTTAAGCAACAAAAATAAAGCTCAATAAAAAATGATTATATTTACACAGAAATTAAATAATTAATACTCAATTCGCTCATATGTCATTACTAACGATTTAAAATCAATTAATACTTTGTCATTGTTAATATAGTAACAATAAATTGATCAACCAGTATATGGATAATATTGTAACTGGGTACTTGTGCGTTTTGAGCATTATTTAATGAAATAAATAAATAATAATGAATAAAATTTTATATTAAATTAATTTATTTAAAACTTCTTACTAAGATTCCTCGAAGGTTCAATCTCAATAATGCATTAACTTTTCTAATTTTGTTATGGTAGTTTTTAAAAAGCAAACTTGGATAAAAAATCTAATGTTTTACCTGGCTGAGCTTGAGAAATCGATGTGGTTCCAGAGATGTCAATTGTTGATTCAAGTTTGTGCGACATTTCTTGTTGGGGAATTTGCTATTAAAAAATAAATTAATTGTATACCATTTCTGGCATAAAAATAAAAAATATTTACCAATGTAATTTGATGAGAAGATTCTCCTTCGATACTTTCATGTGAACTACCTCTTTGTAGTTCCGAATCACTACTATGTTGCTTAACACGAAGTGGGTTACTGCTTTCGGCAATAAAACTACCTGGGTCAGGTTTTATCACAGTTCCAAGAGTATTCCCCATAGGGGATGACATTGTGGTTACTTCAGTTGTTACATGTTCCTCCGACATTCTTTCTGTAGATCCAGAACCAGAGCCTGTCGAGGTTTTTCTTAGTCTTTTGCTGTAAGGACAAATTTGTTTGCACTTAAACTTATTCAAATATCTAGCAACACATACCGCTTACTAGCAGGTGATAAAGGACAAGGTGACGATGATAAAGATTGTCTTTGTACGTCTTCTGTGCTCCAATTGGAATCACCGGGAGTTAATAATTCTGCTCGTTCGGTTGAGCTGCTCTGAGATTTGGTAAGAGCAGACTGTTCTACAGGGATTTCGGCTAAACCTAAAATAGTTAATAAAATTTTATTATGCATATTTGATCAATGCTAAAATTTTTGTATCAGAATTTTTTAAACAAACTCAAAAACTTGAAAAGAATTCATAATAGAATAACCTTTAATTTTCAACATTTCAGCAGTCTTTAAAATATGTGGCAATTGATCTTGAGATACGTTAACTTCTCCATAATACATAAAATCAACCATAACTTTTAAATCTAAAAATTTTACATCTTTCAAGATAACAATTGGATGCTGGCATGGATTTATAGTAAACAGTGACTAAAAAAAAAGGTAAAATCTTACACAATATACTCTCGATGGGTTACCACGGGTATTAAATACCTGAAAATATGAACTGCAAGCAGATAAAACAACTTTGTGAGCTTGTAAATGTCTCCCTTCGGCAGCTAATGTGACATCAACCAATGATTCATTATTTAAAAGACTGGAAAATACTGAAATAAAATTTGGCTGATGATTATTCCACCGTAGACAATATTGTTGCATAGTCATCTTGTAGTTTTAATTTGATGAACCTAAAATTGAAATCGACTAAATTATAAAATTAAATGTTTATATTTTACGTTTATGCACCCACAATCAATAAATTGACCCCTAACTGACAACCTTGAAATATTACCAATATTAGATGACATAAAGCGGTTATCTCAAGTCTGTAACATAAATTAAGGTCAAAATAAAAATTATAATTGTGACATCATTAATTAAACTGACATGGTAAAGTTTGTGCATTCTTTAAAAATTACAAGCTACAACAAAATAAACAATGCACTTCACAAACACTAACCACCATTTTTAATCTTTCATTGACGTAATACGTTCCCAAAAAACAGATGCCTGTAATATATAATAGATAACCAAACTATTGAATTTTAAATAACAATAAATTATTATATTATTATAAATAATAATCATATATATTACGAAAAAGAATTATTAGTTTAATTATGTTAATTTATTGTTAAATTTAATTTCTTCATGTTATGATCTAACAATAAGTGGTGCGCAATAATAGGGGAAAATCCCTTCCTTCTACGGGTAGGCACAATAAAAAAATTCGTTTCTATACATATCAGGCTACAGTGAATTCGATTAAAGAATTTCAAAGTTAAAGAACATTTTGGTTTTTACAATTTCTTTTTTGTGCGCTAAAAGGAAGTTACCACAATATATTATGGAGATGGCGGGTCGAACGTATGAAGAGTGTGTAATAACTTTATAAAGATAGTGTGTCATATGAATGACATACGCAAGGAAATGGCGGATTTATCATTGTCGGCTGGTACCTCCGCCATTTATTTGCTTAAATGAGACTCTTCGTGGTCACACTGCCTTCATAAAGTCACTGTAATGAAGAGCAAGGAGCGCAGAAGAAGGTCTTGATGACGCTTCTTCTTGGAGGAACATTGAAGTGAAAAGACGGGTTTAAATATTATCTTAATTAGTGAATTTTATTGGTATTGTGGGGTAGTCATTTTGTTGAAGGTAAAAGTTTAGATTATGTATATTTTTTTATAGAACCAGGTTGATATTAATAATTTCTTGGTATTTTAATTATTTATCTAAGAGCTGTCCCAAAGCAGCAAATTTTGTCATATATGGGTTTTCCAACTTGAAATCCAACTTGAAAACCAATCTTAAAATGATTGAATAACAATACTAACGTAGCCAAATAATGCTACTATAGTTGCTTTCAGTTAAGTTTGCCAAAGAAATATTTCAATTGCAATTTAGTCTCACCCTTGGTTGATTAATTTTGCAAAAGACGTGAAACAATTGACATAATATTGCAATAGTCTATAAATAATTTGTGCAAATCTCAACCTGTTATTGTTCAATAGTATTTATTTGTTTATCCAATACCTCATGATAATAGGCTCATAACTATGGCGATTTTAAACCAATAAACTAACGTATAAGTCACGGAGTGAGCTAAAACATTAAAACTCACGCTAAAATGCTTTAGCTCACTCAAAGTTAAAAATAAAACACTCGCGTACTAATACATTTTTATTAATTTATATTAAACAGATCAACGTGATTAATTAATATTTACATTAATCTGGAAGTTAAAGGACATCGTTCTGTTATTGGTTTCAGGCTGATTTGGGTTATTGGACGTTATAGTTGTTGTAGTACTAGAAAGCATATTTGACGAATCATGAACAGATCCAACCGTTTGATCAACAGTAGTCGAGGGTGAAGAATAATTTGTTGTTTGTTTAACCGGGCCCTGTATCTTCTTGGCTATATCAATCTTGTTGGAAACTGAATCTTGTACATAACCTTCCGCCACCGTGGATGATTTCCAACCACCGTGACGTTTCAATGTTAAAATATCAGCCCCTGCGTTTGCCAGAAGAGTAGCTGAAGTGCGTCTCATACTATGTCCTGTATATAATTGAGCTTCAGGCAGGTTCAAGAAAGACGCCACTTTTTGAGGTATCTTAGATAAGGTGTTAATGCCAACTGGTTGGCTAGTACATTTTTCATTCTTGTAATTCAGAAAGAATCTTCGATGTGATATAATTTGGGGTCTTAAAGATACGTATTTTCTGTAAAGTTCAAGAACATTTAACGAAAACCCTTCAGTAACAATCGTGAAGCTTCTCGATACGTTTGTTTTGTATCCAGTAACATAACATACAGATATCCTCCCTTATCTTCTACATCATCAACCGTCATCTTTGTAATTTCGTCACATCGACAAGCCCCTGATATTCCTATTATTAATGCAACCTAAAAAATAATAACAAGTAAATACTTCAGTAAAACAATAATAAATATGTAATACCTTCATCATCAGGTATTCACTGTTAGGTGCCTCAGTCAGAAACTTTTCAACGTGTTCTCTTTCCAAGATTTTCGCTTTTTTAGGCTTGTAAGGTTTTGCTACACTTTTCAAATAGGCAATCAGTTTTCCGTATTTTGATATGTCAATATTTTTTTATATTTTCAAAGTACTTCTTAGCATGGAATATTTCGTCCACATTGATGAAGGTGCTAATTTTTTCTGCAATTATAGAAATAGGCCAGCATGATATCTTCATTAACTCCAATTACATGTCGCTGCTTACTCCATTCATTAAATTGATGAAATTCTTTATCGTAGTAAATTTTGACTTTTTGGAATTAAATCCTTACATGCTGCTTGCGCTTCTTTCTCAACTTCTTGAGGAATATAAATATTTTGTTGTAATTCAACCATTTCTAATGAATTTGTTGACAATATTGATTTGTTTTAATTCGTTTACCATAGTAACTTCACACGGCATTCTACTACACGGCAGACTACTTATTAAATTTTTTTAAATTTGATTTACATACTACATAAATTTAAATTTGACAATTTAAAACGTCAAATTTAAAATTTTGAAATCGTTATATGAGGTATTGGATAAAATCTTGTATGGCACTCGTGTGTTAAGTTACATAACACACTAGTACCATAAATAGCTATTATCCGAAATTATGAAAGTGATGTAAAGTTATTATTAAATAATATTAAATTTTACAAAATAATTTTAACGATTGAAAATTGAAATTTACATGCGCTTGCTTGTAAATTGGTCTTTTACTTTACGTCATTTTACATTTTTATACAAAATTTTAATTTTGCATCGTTTAAATAACAAACAACTTCAGTTTTGTTAAAATTTCAACAATCAATGCATTTTGTTGTCTATTTAAATCAAAATATATCAAATTAGACAAATACACATTTACCTTAAACTTATTTTTACAATGCAGTAGAACCCCGCTTATCCGACCTAAATGGAACCCATTTCAGGTCATTTACGCGAAAGGTCGGATAATCGTGAAGACTGAAATAAATATCAAAACATGAAATTTAAGTCTACAATGACGTCATGTTTTTCTTTATTATGATGACAAATTACATATTTACAGAAATTTTAATGAAATAATATAGTATGTATCTACGTAATACGTTAAATTGAAGAATAAAATTTATTTGCATTGCTTTTGGAGACTGCATTTGACTTGTTTTATCATAAAAATTTTGCTTATTGTTTTAATATATTGTTTTTGTGTATTGTTTTAAAACTTTGCACACAAAAACACAAAGCACAAGTGTTTGTACAATTAAAATACAATTTGGTGAACATCATTGTTAATTAAGATAATTCAAATAAAGTCAAAAAATGAATAAAATCGAAATATTTTCTCGGAATTAATAACGGAATAAATACTATTTGCATAATATTATTATAGTAAAACACGCATGTAATCAATCTGTTTGTCTACATGACCATCAATCGACGAGATTATGTACGTCAGGACGGATAAGCGAGCGTCGGATAAGAAGGATTCTACTGTACTTTAAAAATTATGTCACATCAATTTGTACTTTACTTTCAAAAAATGTTACATAAATTTTGACTTCATTTGGTACATTTAATAAAACGAATTAAATTTTTAATTTAAATTTAAACTATAAATTTTTAAACTGTAGTCTATTTGAAACAAGAATGCAGTAAAAATTTGTACTAAAAATATGACCTTATAACGTGCTTAGTTAAAATGTATGCAAGTTTGTCATTTTCATAAAAATCGAATATTAACGAAATAAAATTTGAATTTTTCCGATTTTAATGTAAATCACTCATTTTGTAAGTATTTTAAAAGTTACATACAAAAATTTAAGTTCTCTTTTGGTTTCTCATTATATGTCTAGTTTTAAAATTTTCAAGTTGATATTCGCCTTAATTTTTACGTTTCCTTGTGTGAATTTTCTTTCGCGTTGCGACGGAAGCGCCTCTACAGCATGTTAATGCATTTTGTTTCATATACTATATAGTATATACTATATACTCTATACTATATACTCTATACTATATACTCTATACTATATACTCTATACTATATACTCTATACTATATACTCTATATAGTATATAGAAATTATAATATATATTATTAACATTGAAATTAATATTTGATTCAAATTTTTTAAAATTGTAAGGTTAAATGAACAATAAAACGAAACATTATTTGTGAGCTTTCAGTAATGGTTACTGCTGTCATCAGACGTTTAATAATAATAGTGCAATTACATGGAAACGAATATAACGTATTGTCATTTGAGACGATTTCTTGATCCATAAAATTTTAAAAATAATCGCGGGTTAAGGAACAACCTACATAAGAACTCATTAAATAGGAAAACTTAACCCCAATACGTGATCTGTAGCTTAGATGAGTAGATGGCTGTAGACATTACTTAAACCTTCGATGTCGGTTTTTCTGTTCATCGCATTTTTTCCTCTTGATGCAAATCATTTCGTGAAGAAGTCGATCTTTATAATTGGTGACTGATTTGATTATCTTAGCATTTGTAAAGGCAGCATTATGTCCATCAATTAAAATATGTTTGGCAATCGCAGTGGTTTCTGGTTTATTACATCGAATACTTGAAACATGTCCACTCATTCGTTTATGGAGCCATTGGTTAGTTTGGCCAATATATACAAGATTACAATCCTGGCATTCCACTTTGTATATCAGATCTGACTTCTTTTCTTGCGGTACAGGGTCTTTTAATTTGGCATAAAGTTGTCCAATGTTATTAGTTGATTTGAACGTCATATTAATGTTGTGAGGTTTTAAAACTTTTTATCTTTTCACTTAGTCCTCGAACGTATGGCATAACTGTATAGCTAGTAGTTAGACCTTTATTGCACATACTTCCATTGCATAATTTGTTTACACGATCTTTTATGATTTTATTTATTAATGATTTTGGATATCCGTTCTTGTTTAACGTTTCTTAAATTGCAATTTTCAAAATTAAATTGTGGCCTTATTACAACTCCGACAAGATTGATCCTCACCTTAGAGCTTGTATTTTTGTGTTCTTTCGTTTGGTATAGCCATTTCTATAGGAAAAAGTGTATTTTCGATTCCGGCAATTCGAACTACTACCACAAGTGACATTTTAGCCGCAAATATAGATAAAGCAGCATTTTAACAGTAAGGGTAGATAAAATACTTTAGTTTTACTGAAATTAAATACATTTTATTTTTCTGCAATTAAAATAAAAGTGTGTTTGATATTTATCACATAGGGTAAGATGGGGTCAAACGGACATGGGGCAAACGGACATTTTTGAGAAAAAATTCGTAAGTTCTTTCAGAAAAGGCGCCGCGTTATTATTGCAGTATTACTAGTGTCGTTGACATTTGAGGTAATTAATAAGAAAGTAATTTGTTAAAATTTTTCCAATCTAAGGCTATTATTGCATGTTAAAAGTGAGGAGTGATAGGAAATGTAAGTAAAATTAACGTGTTGTTATATTTTGTTAGAAATTATTTAGAATCTAAGTATTTTAGTAAAAATTTAAAACTTATAGTTAGGTCAATTAAAACCAAGTGTCTTTGGAATTACTGCCACGTAATTTCATTGTCCTAATATTAATATTTATTTAGATTTTCAATTTAAAAAAATTCCGATGCGGGGCAAACGGACATATTGATTGAAATTGATATTGATTGAACCGGATAGTACAGTATTTATGCTTTTTTAAACAATGTTTACAGAAAAAAGGTACAGATCCGGATTAGAACTACAGAGAGGAGCTCGTGGAATCAAGAAAATATGAATCTTGTCATAATTGCTGTAAATAAAGATAAAATGGCTCTTAATTCAGCTGATAAGTTGAATAGCGTTCTTATCATCATTCATTGCGACTAAAAGTGCGAATTTAACTATTTATAACGTATATTAAACCTTATGTCCGTTTGCCCAGGAGTGTGGGGCAGACGGACATTTTCACTATGTTTGTTTTAGGTTAAGTTCTCAAAAACTGTTTAATAACAAGTAAATACTTCAGTAAAACAATAATAAATATGTAATACCTTCATCATCAGGTATTCACTGTTAGGTGCCTCAGTCAGAAACTTTTCAACGTGTTCTCTTTCCAAGATTTTCGCTTTTTAGGCTTGTAAGGTTTTGCTACACTTTTCAAATAGGCAATCAGTTTTCCGTATTTTGATATGTCAATATTTTTTTATATTTTCAAAGTACTTCTTAGCATGGAATATTTCGTCCACATTGATGAAGGTGCTAATTTTTTCTGCAATTATAGAAATAGGCCAGCATGATATCTTCATTAACTCCCAAATTTCATGTCGCTGCTTACTCCATTCATTAAATTGATGAAATTCTTTATCGTAGTAAATTTTGACTTTTTGGAATTAAATCCTTACATGCTGCTTGCGCTTCTTTCTCAACTTCTTGAGGAATATAAATATTTTGTTGTAATTCAACCATTTCTAATGAATTTGTTGACAATATTGATTTGTTTTAATTCGTTTACCATAGTAACTTCACACGGCATTCTACTACACGGCAGACTACTTATTAAATTTTTTTAAATTTGATTTACATACTACATAAATTTAAATTTGACAATTTAAAACGTCAAATTTAAAATTTTGAAATCGTTATATGAGGTATTGGATAAAATCTTGTATGGCACTCGTGTGTTAAGTTACATAACACACTAGTACCATAAATAGCTATTATCCGAAATTATGAAAGTGATGTAAAGTTATTATTAAATAATATTAAATTTTACAAAATAATTTTAACGATTGAAAATTGAAATTTACATGCGCTTGCTTGTAAATGTAAATGTAAATGACTTTACGTCATTTTACATTTTTATACAAAATTTTAATTTTGCATCGTTTAAATAACAAACAACTTCAGTTTTGTTACAATTTCAACTATCAATGCATTTTGTTGTTTATTTAAATCAAAATATATCAAAATAGACAAATACACATTTTACTTTAAACTTATTTTTACAATGCAGTAGAACCCCGCTTATCCGACCTAAATGGAATCCATTTCAGGTTATTTACTCGAAAGGTCGGATAATCGTGAAGACTGAAATAAATATCAAAACATGAAATTTAAGTCTGCAATGACGTCATGTTTTTCTTTATTATGATGATAAATTACATATGTATTTACAGAAATTTTAATGAAATAATATAGTATGTATGTATCTACGTAATACGTTAAATTGAAGAATAAAATTTATTTACATTGTTTTGGAGACTGCATTTGACTTGTTTTAACATAAGTTTTGCTTATTGTTTTATTATATTGTTTTTGTCTATTGCTTTAACACTACTTTGCGCACGAAAACACACACACAAGTATTTGTACAATTAAAATACAATTTGGTGAACATCATTGTTAATTAAGATAATTCAAATTTATAGATAACTAGCTGGATACCGGCTTCGCCCGGGGTCTTATTAAAAGGTGGAACTCTGCCTTTGGCTGAATGATTGAATAGCTGGATACCCTATAATTAAAATACTTTGCCTTTGTGTGAAGTATTTAGATTTTTCAGTATCCTGCTTCGCTTAAGGTTTTCTTCTCGACGAAATCTTACTTCCCGTTGCTAGAGCGTTTCAGAATGATTTTAGTGTTCCCGTTGTCGAGTGTTTCAGAACGGTTTATATTGTACTCTACAATTTTCTCTACAGCTTTTCTTCTCCAGTATTTCAAATCACTTATAATAGTGTAGGTACTGAATGTGAATATACCAACGTAAAATTACCATATATCAATTACAGGTATTGGCGATGGGAATCTCGTTAATCCATTCATGCTCGTCCGCAATTTTCACTTTTTTAAATTAAGCTTTTCGGTCCCGGTTTTAGCGGAAAACCTCTTTAGGGTCCTAGAGAGTAACTGTGCAAAATTTGGTTGGGATCGGTCGAACGGTTTAGGAGTTATTAAAGACGAACAAACAAACAAACAAACAAACAAACATTCAATTTTATATAATAGATTTAACATTTTCTCGGAATTAATAACGGAATGAATACTATTTGCATAATATTATCATAGTAAAACACGCATGTAATCAATCTGTTTGTCTACATGCCCATCTCCTATCCAATCGACGAGATTATGTACGACAGGACGGATAAGCGAGCGTCGGATAAGCGGGGTTTTACTATATTTTAAAAATTATGTCACGTCAATTTGTATTTTACTTTCAAAAAATGTTACATAAATTTTGACTTCATTTGGTACATTTAATAAAACGAATTAAATTTTTAATTTAAATTTAAACTATAAATTTTTAAACTGTAGTCTATTTGAAATAAGAATGCAGTAAAAATTTGTATTAAAAATATGACCGTATAACGTGCTTAGTTAAAATTTATGCAAGTTTATATTGCGAAAATTCCACTAGCGATTGTTATTTCATAAAAATCGAATATTAACGAAATAAAAATTTCAATTTTTTCGATTTTAATGTAAATCACTCATTTTTTAGGTATTTTAAAAGTTACATACAAAAATTTAAGTTTTCTTTTGGTTTCTCATTATATGTCTAGTTTTAAAATCTTCAAGTGGACATTCGTCTTAATTTTTTTACGTTTCCCAGTGTGAATTTCCTTCGCGTCGCGTCGGAAGCGCCTCTACAACTTATTAATGCATTTTTGTTTCAAATTGACTACAATCAAGAACTTGACGTCTAATGAGAAAAATGATGCAACATACTACATATGTACATACATATATTTTAATAATACATTTAAGAAAAACGCCTGGAGACGTAAAGTAGATACCAGTAAGGACAAATTTGATTCCATATTGACTGCACTGGTATCGAAGATGATAAAATTTAATAAATTGATAGTTTAACTGTAATACTTACCCGTACATGTTTTGTTTATAAATTTTACATGACCTACAAAACATTGTTTTGCTTTGTAAGTATTTAAACTTACTTAAAGGGTGTTCACACGGATAAACTTTATCACCAACGCCGTCGCCAACCCATTATATACTCTTGAGAAGGTCACCATGTTGGCAAACATTTTAACCTTCCTTATCAGTAGATAAAATTCAAGCGGTGGTCGTCCGAACAATGAGCGCGTTGTTTAAGATATGACAGCTTTCAGGTACCCGCCGCGTGCTTTGACTCGAAAACAATGGATTTCTTGTTCTTGAATTTGTTCTTGCATTTATCTTCTGATAAGAAAGGTCATTCAAATGTTTTCTAACACGATGAATTTCTCAAGGGCAGCGGGTTGGCGACGGCGTTGGTGATCAAGTTGACCCGTGTGAAGATCTTTTAAACTTACATACAAACTCAACGTCTTTGTTAGGCCAAGCGATCGTCGTCGACCAATGAGCTCGTTGTCTATATCTTGGTTTTGTTGGTAATTATTAAAAATTGTAATAATTGAAACCTAACAAATGACGTAAATGTTAATTAAATGTAGATAATTCCGTAAGGTGGCAAATACTAATGTAATTTGGCCAAAAAACAACCACGGTTAATGAATAAATGTTTTTTACTTCTAATTATAACTTATTATCGACAAATGTTCTAAGATATCATGTTGTAAATTTGAGGACGGTACGTTATCTGTACTCTGTTTTTAACCGTGGTTTGTTCTTATGGCCATATTACATTGGTATTTACGAAATTATGTCTTAGATTGTTTGAACTTTTAATAATGATTATTTTCGAAAATACCAAAATGTAAATGTACAACAGCTCTGGACAATAATAATTAACAAATTTTAATAAAATTATGTCATTTCTTTCATTAACAAATACAAAAATAAATTTCAGAACTTCAGGATTATAGCAACAATATTTTGATTTAATTGCATTTAATATTTTCTTAACTTTGAAAAAGTTTAAAACCAAATTAAAATTAAAACTAAATTAAAACTGAAGCTTAAAACTAAAAAATTAAACCAAACAATTGTAGTTATAGGGTCAATTGGAGTAATTACAAATAATTTTTGGAACTCGAACTCTATTCATCAAGAACTAATTTTTTTTTCTATAATATATGTTAAAAGTGCGCTTTGTTCGATTGAAAATAATAGAATAAGTGACATTTTGGCCGTAAATGTAGATAAAGCAGCATTTTAACGGCAAGGGTAGCTAAAATACTTTAGTTTTACTGAAATTAAATACATTTTGTTTTTCTGCAATTATGATATTGTATTGTGTTGTGTTTGATATTTATCACATATAATAATTTAATTTTGTATCTTTTTTTTCTTCAACATCTACTACAAAAAGATTAAATTTTATACTCCATGATATATTTTAATTTTAGACTCGCGAAAAATAATTGACTCGCTACTTCGTCGAACATTAATTAACAATTTCCGCTTGTCGATAAAATTCAATTTTAAATTCTTATATAAAAAATAACTATTTTATTATCTAATTTCAAGAGATTTAGATGCTGAATTACGTTGATGAATAGAAAAACAAAATTGAAATGAATTTACATGTTTTGATGTCCCATAAGCTAAAATAGACCATTTCCAAAGATCAATTTTAAAAGTTAAATCAAACTTAAAATATGTTATTTTGGACCAATAAATTTCCTACTGATATTTAAAAAGTTTAACTCTATAGTTCTACAATGTAATAAATAGATTTTCAGCATTAATTTTTAGCATTTAATTCAGTAGAACCCCGCTTATTCGACCTTTTTGAGATTTTTTACATGTTATCCGACCGAGCAGACAAATATTTACGTAGGTACATAATTTAATTTCATGTTTTGATATTTATTTCAGCCTTCGCGATTATCCGATCTTTCGCTTAACTATCCTAAAATGAGTCCCGATAAGCGGAGTTCTATTGTAGTTAATTTTATATATAAAAATATAGAAAACATCCAAATAGAATTTAAAAATATACTAGCAAACATACATATCTATCGTACCGTCTCTCGTATCTACGCGTATAATATATTGATAAAATACACAATAAAAATAATAAATCATAAGAACATATCTTTAAAGAAGCAAAGCAAGTCTACCGACAAAATAAGAAACGTGACGAGAAACAAGCAGAAGGTATAATGAAAATAAATCAAGTCGATCTGCGGTGTCCTGCATTATGTAATGCAAAATATACTTATAGCAACAGCTATAGAATATAAATTATGTATTAACTTTAATAATCAACCATTTTGCATACATTTATTAAAATTTTATGTCATGAGTATATTTATGTATTTTATAAAATATGTATTTCATAGACCTAAATAAAATATGGGAAAAGCATAAACGAAAACATGGTCATGTATGTACATGTACATAGATACATACATGCATATATAACTCAATAGCACTGCTAAAATAAATAAATTAGTAATATAATAATTATAAAATTAACTCCTTATACAGTACGACATCTTCTGAAATTATTATTAGTTTTCAAAAATTGATTGGTATAGAACAGAAAACCAATGGGTGCGTTTACCGAATGTCAGCGGCTGAGATGCTGACAACATCGGTTTCGCTAAACGCACCGCTAAGTAATCGCTTACATGGATTTTAATTAAATTTGAATGAAAGAGAAGATATGATAAAAATTTGAAAGTTTTATTTTTTCTTTTTTTTTGTAAATCCCGTATCTTTTAAACAAAACGTTTTATGAAAACTAACGACCCAATTCAATTATTAAATTTAATGGGCTACAACTTGGGTCTAGTAAAATTTCTTGGAAAACTCGAAAATAAAAATGAATTCACAAAATTTATTTTAGTAAATTTTTGAAATAGCCAACTTCATTTGTAACACACATACGTACTTTTTAAAAGGTGTTCCACAGTTTTCTTTATAACAGCGCTGCTTTTATTAAATTCAGCTAAGTTTCTGTATTTTTCATTAAAAATAATACCTATTTAATTAAACTAACTTTGTGTTAGACATTTGAAGTTCAACTTCCAATTTTCTAATGCTAATTTCCGGGTTATTTTTTCTTTCTACTTTCCATATTGAAACGATCTACCAAAAGTGTCTAAAACCTTTGTTGCCTTTATAAACTTGACTGCGGTCTATAACACAGTTTGGAGAGAGGGTGAGAGAATCTACAAACTGGTGAGAAGCATGCTATGCTTTCAATTAATTCGATTGGTTAATAATATACTAAATAATAGAACCTTCCGAGTGATATTCGGAGAAATAATTAGTAGAAAAAGCCGTCTTCTAGGATCTGTCTGCCTTCTATGTCTCAAATCTACTAAAATCTACATGTAGAAAGTTTGTCTATGCCTATTTATGCATTCTATTAACGGTTACTTGTGCTTTGATAAACATGAATCAACCATGGGGCGGGGCTAACTAGAGCAGCGTTAGGAAGGAGTCAGTCGCTCCCTGAAATCCGTCGCGTCAACATCCATACTTTTCGAGTTGGAGGTACTTGGAGGATGGTTTTAGTAAGTAAAGCGCGTGTCAAAACCGCTTGTAGCGCCCGGAGCGAACTAGAGGGTTGCACAGGGTGCGGAAAGTGGGTTTTGACAGCGCAACTACATCAAGAGTCAAATTCACACAAAAAGTGATTTTTTTCCGAAATTTGTTGTCCACTCACAAATTTAATTTTTGTATTAGCTAATTACACCATTATCTTTTATAATTCGTTGTAAAACCGAGATTCTGGTATATTTACTGTCACCACAACCTATTTCAATTTGAAGGACGGGATTACAAATCAAAAGAGCCAATGATAAAATTGCATTCCAAATTAATTTTAAAGCCGTTTTTTTTCAAAATTTGTGGACCGCAAATTTTATTTTTTATACGCTAATTAGACCCCATCTTTCCTAAACCGCTTTAAAAATGGTAAAAATCCAGATTCGGGATTGTTAACCGTCACCTTAAATCGAATGCCGTAAGATTCAATTAAATCGGATTATTAGTTTTTAAGATAAAAGCTTAAGAAATGTCATTTTGAGAAAAATGAGTTTAAAGTTTACGGTAACTAATTAACTTACGGTAATTTATTAATTGTAGTGATTACATTAGTGATTAACTTAATCATTTTTCAAGTGTTTCAGGAAAAGGAATGTTTTAGAAATATTTCAGATTAGTTTTCAGATATATTAAAAAAATTGATATTTATGATTCAAAAAGATTCAAAATGGTATTGGTATTTTTATTTTAAAACTAAAAAAGATTAATCTTGATTTAGAAGAGATAAATTATAACGAGTATGTTTACTTTTTGCAAAGTAAACATAATTATTTAACATACATAATGCATTTTGATTTTTCTTATAAAACTAAATTTACGAAATTAATTATAATTATACATAATATCAGCATAATATGTACATAAATGCCATTTTTATTGAATTTTATTGAAATACATTGGTTGCTAGATTATGTTAACAGATACATAATTTAAAAAATAGTAAAAGCAGGCAAGAATAAAAAAGTAAGCGTTGATTAATCTTGACAAAATTAAAAGCTATCTCATTAGCAGGATTTTTTTAGTAATAATATTTTCTTGTTTAAGCGGATTACATAACAAGTTTTCTTCAGGCCAATGTGAATTCTGGGGTTCACGTCGTAAATAAAGATTTGTCAGAAGTCTTCCGCATGCAGATCTAAACGGAATACGAATTTTTTCTTGATTCCGGAACATATTTTTTACTTAATCTTAATAACGAGGATTTTAAAATTTTCGTTGATAAATTTGGCGGGATTGGTTTGAGTTTTAAATTTATTCGCATTTTTGTAAGCTACCTAATCATTAATAAAATAAAAATTTTCATGTTCTAATTGTTATCATAACTAACTAATTAAAATAATCTTTAAATGCAATTCTTTTATTGATTTAGAAGAGATTGAACATAAATTCAATCATCGACATAATTATGTAAACCCATTTTATACCTACAAAGAAGACATTACAATATCGAGTGAGTTGATTTACCTTGTTTGTTTTTAAATGTGCACAATCAAACATTGAAAATTCCATTCCTTCAATTTGTATAATATTATTCAGCTTTAATTTATTTTATTTTTCCATAGATTTATAGTGGAAGAACTAGTAAAATCTCATTAATTTTGTTGCGCTGATTACAAAGTAAGCAATGAAAATTTAATATTAGCTCTAGCTTCTATGATATACCGCTTTTTAGTAGCTTCGTGAGCTTTTCTATCTACTTGCGATTTTGCGTTAGAGGCCCAGCTTACGCGATTTAACAGTATTTGACACACGAATCAGTTGTTTTCCTTTCCTAACCTTTCTCCATTCTCATAAACACTTTTTTTTGGACAATTATGGAACTGTGAGTAACTAACACGATGAGCGCTTTCATCGGGATATTTCAGCAACGGAAAAAAGTTATCAAGGGAAATAGAGTTTTTCCATGTTAGCGTACTACTATTGCACTGTCACTAGAAACGTTCGAGAAGTAAACTACAAAACATAAGCAAAGTACGTTAACCCAAATTAAGCAAAAAATTCTTATCCTAAGCCCGAAAATTTAGATAAATTAATTTTACACGATAATATATATTTTACTAAAATATTTCCCGATAAAATGGTTATGTTTAATAGAAACTTTTACCGAAGAGTTCTTTATTTAATTTAATATTAATTAACTCTAAGTTTTCGATTTTATAACATAATATTTAGTTATATTTCGGAAACTTGAGCTAATTAAATTTTTTATTACCATATTTAACCTTCCTACATCTAAACATACATAAAATTTTGGAAATTGTAAAGGATATAATAAGTTAACTATTGTTAAAAATTTGTTGATCAATGTAATTAGTTTGTTATAACTCTAATAATGTTTTATTTATTGAGTTCTTATAAAACAAAAAGTTACTAAGGTATCATCTAAAGCTGTATCCAGACATGTAAACTTCATCGCCAACCAATTAACCTTCTCTAGGTTAATCTGTTGGTAAACAGTTTTACGATGTTCCTTATCAGAAGATGAAATTAAAGCGGTGGTTGTCCGAATAACGAGCACATTGTTTACGAGATCTTCGCTTTCCTTATCAGATTTCAGGTATCCCTTGCCTCTATCGCGAGAACAATGAGCTCGTTGTTCAACCACGAAAGCTTAAATTTAACGCGAGCAAAATGTTTGCCAGCAACGTGACCTTCTGAAGGTTGTTGGGTTGGCGATAACGTTAGCGATGAAATTTGTTTGTGTGAATACTCTTTAGCATGCTTAGATTCAAAATTTGAGTATTGCATCTATTCATAAATTTTAAAATTGTAACATTTCTTTTATAAACAGACGTCTTTGCCGATGTCCTTTTAAATTTTATCTGTTACTGTTAAATTCATCATGCACAAGGAAAATTTGATTTTTTTAAGACGATTCTTCAAATTATTCCAATATGCATAATTTAAGCTACAATATATTGCTACCTGAATTGCAATACCTTAAATTATTCATATTTGACAACACAATGACAATTTATTTACAAAATATTTTGAGGTTAGATGCGTGGTTCAGTGTGACTTAATCAAAAACCGTTCAGAGCAACCAACTTTAACTAACAAATCTACAATGAACCTAAGTGTGAGAAATACATAAAAAGTAAAACTAACTTTGTGTTAGACATTTGAAGTTCAGCTTCCAATTTTCTGATGCTAATTTTCGGGTTATTTTTCTTTCTACTTTCCATATTGAAACGAGCTACCAAAAGTGTCTAAAACCTTCGTTGCCTTTATCGACTTGACTGCGGTCTATAACACAGTTTGGAGAGAGGGTGAGAGAATCTACAAACTGGTGAGAAGCATGCTATGCTTTCAATTAATTCGATTGGTTAATAATATACTAAATAATAGAACCTTCCGAGTGATATTCGGAGAAAGAATTAGTAGAAAAGCCGTCTTCTAGGATCTGTCTGCCTTCTATATCTCAAATCTACTAAAATCTACATGTAGAAAGTTTGCCTATGTCTTCCGTATAGGAAACAAATGCAGGCGTCAGTTTGTAATTATGGATCGCATGAATCTTACTAGGAGACCGGTTTTGGCATTACTCGAAGGATCTACCATTCTCAGAAAAGCATTGTGTAACGAAACTCGTTGCACGTTATTGAAACGTGTAAGCCAAATTTCTAAATTTACCTAGTACTGCCCTGTTGCGCAAAGTACAAGGTATTGTTCAAGTTAATGCGGCTCTCAACCACATTAGGCCTGTCTGGCCAGTTGTTAATTGGTTCTGGGAATTTACCCTAAACTCTTTCTTTGAACTTCTTTTTTCCAAAAACCCTATATTATCTAACAAAGGGATGGCAGCACCAGGCTGTCGAGGAAAGCAATATAAGGGGTGTTTTTTGGAAAAAGAAGGCAGTCTGGTCTTGGCTTTACCAAAGGTCTTCTCTTATCGATATCTTCGTGACAGTCTTATCTATCTTCGAGCAGTCTACTATTACCTCTACGAAGCGTTGTATCTGTGTCTTGCCTTATCGCAACTTTGGAAGAAGCCGGTCAACCTATCTATTTTTTCTTGAAGAGTTTTCTTTGTGCCGTTGAGAAAAAACCATAATCTGCAATCAATCGTAAAACTGTGATCGGCACTGTGTACCATAGTTTATATTATTGGTCTCGATACCTGTTATTTATCGTTACCTGGCGCAACTGAAGAGATTCCTCCGGTTAGTGTCTGGACCATTATCGAGTAATTAGCGGTAAGCCATTTATTTGTTGTATTACCAATTTGGTTTGTGATGTTGCTAATTTAGGCTAAGATTGAAATTTTGTTGCATGTTAATTAAGGTTTCACGTTTTTGTAAATAAGTTTTTGTAAATAAGTTTTTGTAAATATCAATAAACCTTTGTTCAACGTATCGTTGATTTATTTAATTATACTCTTTAGCAATAATCTAGAACATCGCGTGGCTCACGACCTTTTTGTACATCTCCGTATGCTAGCCGGGGTACACACTTTGTTTCAATTGGTTCAGTAGTGCCGCGATCAGCATCTCTATAGCATTGGAAGCGAGTCCCAATGCATCACGCCTCACAGTGGTACGAATGACCTAATGACCTCTGTAATTACAAATAGAAATCTGTGTTGGATTTTCTTGCTGATAATGTAATCCGCTGGAAAAGGACTCTTGCTACTTCCACATTCATATACTGGTGACAGTTAAGATTCCCGGATCGCGATTTTACCATTTTGAAGTGGATTATGAAAGATGAGGGTCCCAATAGCACATAAAAAAATAAAATTTGCGGAATATTCACACAATTTTGTAAAAACGGCTTTAAAGTTAATTTAGAATGCAATTTTATCATTGGCTCTTTTCAACTATAACCCCGCCCCAAAATTGAAAGAGGCTGTGGCACAGTAAATATACCAGAATCTCGGTTTTCACGACGAATTATGATAGATAATGGTGTAATTAGCTAATAAAAAATTAAAGTTGTGATCGGACAACAAATTTTCGAAAAAAAATCACTTTTTGTGTGAATTCATTTCTGAGGTGGTTGCACTGTCAAAACCTACTCTCCGCACCCGCCCTCGCCCCTCCGGGGCTCGTGCGGGCTTTGAGCGGTTTTGACACGTGCTAAACTCATTAAAACATCCCTTAAGCGGCTCCAACTCGAAAATTTTGAAAGTTGACGCGACGGATCTCTGAGAGCGACTGGTATCACCCCACCACTAGTCACTGTCGACCCAGGCACAGCACACGTACCGCCAACAGAATAAATGATACCTTTTCATTTTAATACACTTACATGTATTTCTTATGGGAAAATTGCAATTTTCAAAATTAAATTGTGGCCTTATTACAACTCCGACAAGATTGATCCTCACCTTAAAGAGCTTGTATTTTTGTGTTCTTTCGTTTGGTATAGCCATTTCTATAGGGAAAAGTGTATTTACGATTCCGGGTATTTTAACTCTAGCCTCATATACTTATTCGGGGACGTGATGCTTCAAAATTTCGCTACCAGTGCCATAGAGATGCATACATAACCATGGCACAGAGCACATCATCTCGCTAAAGTTATAATAGGATATTTGTTATATATTGAACATGCAATTTTGAATTTTTCATAGGTATATGAATATGTATAGGTATATACAAAATAATAAAATTTGTAATAATATAGTAATACAGCAGAGTGGCGTGTTGGGAGACGTATGTGACTACGAATAAGTAGTCGCAGGTTCGAATTCCATACGCGCCTGTTGTCTAAAGTAAAACAGAGGAGTAATCCACCTCGTAAAACGGATTGTGAAGACTTCCAGAATGGAAGTGGTTATATTCCGACAGGAATGGAAAGCCGCTGATGATGATGATGAGTAATACAGTTGCTTGAACGTAACCCAACTGAGACTATGGTTGGCATGCTCAGGTACTTTGCATTTGCTCGATATTAAATAAATTTTTTTCATATTTAATGAAGTTATGAGTATCGCCAATACCAAAATCATAATAAATAAAAAATCCAGCGTATTAAAAAATTTTATACATTTTTTAAGATTTAAACCATAAACAAATTTTAAATTTAGTATGAATGCATTTAATTTTGCCGAAAGCTCTAAAGAATTTTATATTAAATCAGGCTAGAGTTAATATACTATTTTCCTATAGAAATGGCTTTACCAAACGAAAGAACAGAAAATACAAGCTCTTTAAGATGAGGATGAAAGTTGTCGGACTTGTAATAAAGCCACAATTTAACTTTAAAATTGCAAATTTTTCATAAGAAATACATGTAAGTGTATTTTTATGTATTCTATTAACGGTTACTTGTGCTTTGAAAATATGAATCAACCATAGGGCGGGGCTATCTAGAGCAGCGTTAGGAAGGAGTCAGTCGCTCCTGAAATCCGTCGCGTCAACATCCATACTTTTCGAGTTGGAGGTACTTGGAGGATGGTTTTAGTAAGTAAAGCGCGTGTCAAAACCGCTTGTAGCGCCCGGAGCGAACTAGAGGGTTGCACAGGGTGCGGAAAGTGGGTTTGACAGCGCAACTACATACATCAAGAGTCGAATTCACACAAAAAGTGATTTTTTTCCGAAATTTGTTGTCCACTCACAAATTTAATTTTTGTATTAGCTAATTACACCATTATCTTTTATAATTCGTTGTAAAACCGAGATTCTGGTATATTTACTGTCACCACAACCTATTTCAATTTGAAGGACGGGATTACAAATCAAAAGAGCCAATGATAAAATTGCATTCCAAATTCATTTTTAAAGCCGTTTTTTTTTCAAAATTTGTGGACCGCAAATTTTATTTTTTTATACGCTAATTAGACCTCCTCCGTCTTTCATAAACCGCTTTAAATATGGTAAAAATCCAGATTCGGGATTGTTAACCGTCACCTTAAATCAAATGCCGTAAGATTCAATTAAATCGGTTTATTAATTTTTAAGATAAAAGCTTAAGAAATGTCATTTTGAAAAAAACGAGTTTAAATAAAGTTTACGGTAACTTATTAACTTACGGTAATTTATTAACTGTAGTGATTACATTAGTGATTAACGTAATCATTTTTCAAGTGTTTCAGAAACAGGAATGTTTTAGAAATATTTCAGATTAGTTTTCAGAGATATTAAAAAAATTATATTGATATTTATGATTCAAAAAAGTGTAATATTCCCCAATAGTATTGGTATTTTTATTTTAAAATTAAAAAAGATTAATCTTGATTTAGAAGAGATAAATTATAACGAGAGGTGCTGATCTTTTTGCAAAGTAAACATAATTATTTAACATATTTTGATTTTTCTTATAAAACTAAATTTACGAAATTAATTATAATTATACATAATATCAGCATAATATGTACATAAATGCCATTTTTATTGAATTTTATTGAAATACATTGGTTGCCAGATTAAGTTAACAGATACATAATTAAAAAATAGTAAAAGCAAGCAAGAATAAAAAAGTAAGCGTTGATTAATCTTGACAAAATTAAAAGCTATCTCATTAGCAGGATTTTTTTAGTAATAATATTTTCTTGTTTAAGCGGATTACATAACAAGTTTTCTTCAGGCCAATGTGAATTCTGGGGTTCACGTCGTAAATAAAGATTTGTCAGAAGTCTTCCGCATGCAGATCTAAACGGAATACGAATTTTTTCTTGATTCCGGAACATATTTTTTACTTAATCTTAATAACGAGGATTTTAAAATTTTCGTTGATAAATTTGGCGGGATTGGTTTGAGTTTTAAATTTATTCGCATTTTTGTAAGCTACCTAATCATTAATAAAATAAAAATTTTCAGGTTCTAATTGTTATCATAACTAACTAATTTAAATAATTTTTGAATGTATTCTTTTATTGATTTAGAAGAGATTGAACATAAATTCAATCATCGACATAATTATGTAAACCCATTTTATACCTACAAAGAAGACATTACAATATCGAGTGAGTTGGTTTACCTTGTTTGTTTTTAAATGTGCACAATCAAACATTGAAAACTCCATTCCTTCAATTTGTATAATATTATTCAGCTCTAATTTATTTTATTTTTCCATAGATTTATAGTGGAAGAACTAGTAAAATCTCATTAATTTTGTTGCCCTGATTACAAAGTAAGCAATGAAAATTTAATATTAGCTCTAGCTTCTATGATATACCGCTTTTTAGTAGCTTCGTGAGCTTTTCTATCTACTTGCGATTTTGCGTTAGAGGCCCAGCTTACGCGATTTAACAGTATTTGACACACGAATCAGTTGTTTTCCTTTCCTAACCTTTCTCCATTCTCATATACACTTTTTGTGGACAATTATGGAACTGTGAGTAACTAACACGATGAGCGCTTTCATCAGGATATTTCAGCAATGGAAAAAAGTTATCAAGGGAAATAAAGTTTTTCCATGTTAGCGTACTACTATTGGACTATCACTAGAAACGTTCGAGAAGTAAACTACAAAACATAAGCAAAGTACGTTAAGCCAAATTAAGCAAAAAATTCTTATCCTAAGCCCGAAAATTTAGATAAATTAATTTTACACGATAATATATATTTTACTAAAATATTTCCCGATAAAATGGTTATGTTTAATAGAAACTTTTACCGAAGAGTTCTTTATTTAATTTAATATTAATTAACTCTAAGTTTTCGATTTTATAACATAATATTTAGTTATATTTCGGAAACTTGATCTAATTAAATTTTTTATTACCATATTTAACCTTCCTACATCTAAACATACATAAAATTTTGGAAATTGTAAAGGATATAATAAGTTAACTATTGTTAAAAATTTGTTGATCAATGTAATTAGTTTGTTATAACTCGAATAATGTTTTATTTATTGAGTTCTTATAAAACAAAAAGTTACTAAGGTATCATCTAAAGCTGTATCCAGACATGCAAACTTCATCGCCAACCAATTAACCTTCCCTAGGTTAATCTGTTGGTAAACAGTTTTACGATGTTTCTTATCAGAAGATAAAATTCAAGCGGTGCTTGCTTACAAGATCTTCGCTTTCCTTATCAGCTTTCAGGTATCTCTTCCTCTATCGCGAGAAAAATGAGCTCGTTGTTCAACCACGAAAGCTTAAATTTAACGCGAGCAAAATGTTTGCCAGCAACGTGACCTTCTTAAGGGTGTTGGGTTGGCGATAACGTTAGCGACGAAATTAGCTTGTGTGGATACTCTTTAGCATGCATTAGAGTATTGCATCTATTCATAAATTTTAAAATTGTAACCAATCCAATACATGGTTTGATTTACCGAAGAGAAGATTATACACGTGGACAGCACCACAAAACGTCCAAGATGATTCGGAACCAAAAAGAAACCAAATCGACTACATCCTCATCAATAAACGATATAGAAACTTCATTAAACGTGCAAAAACATATCCCGGTACTGATATTGCATCCGATCATAACCCCGTTGTGGCCGATGTACAACTCAGATTAAAGGTCGTGAAGAGACTACAACAAATAAGACGACTGGATCTAACCAAACTAAAAAATGAAGAGATACGAGAGAAGACATCAAAGGATCTCAATAAGAAGTTAGCAGAACTCCAACACAAAAAAAAAAAATATACACACTAAATGGAGTAACATAAAAGAAAGTATAATTGAAGTCTGCGACCAACACCTTAAAAGCGACAAACGGATTAAAAAATAAATGGATGACCGATGAACTGTTGGACCTTATGGGAGAACGCAGACGAGTAAAAAACAATAAAACGGAATACAATAGATTACAAAGATTGATAAGATCGGAGATAAGAAATGCGAAGGAGGCGTGGATGAAGAAACAATGCGAAGAATTAGAAGACCTGATTTCAAAACATGACAGCTACGATATGCATCGGAAGATCAAGGAAATAACAGGTGACTACAGAAAGCAAAAACCAATGATGCTGCTTGATGAAAGAGACCAGCCGGTATTAGAGGAGTCAGAATTGAAGAGCATTTGGGAGAGATACGTAACCAATTTATTCCAGGATAGAAGAAATAACCTGGAAGATTACGGAACAAACCAGGACGGAACAAAAATTTTAAAATTTAAAGTGCAACACGCACTAGCGATAGCAAGAAACAGAAAAGCAGTAGGTCCGGATCGAATCCCAGCAGAAGTTCTGAAATTGATAGATGATGAGAATATCGACACAATAGTAGAACTATTTAACAATATATACGATACTGGAGACATACCTGGTGATTGGCTGGAATCTACCTTCATTGCAATACCTAAGAAGCAACACCCCAAGCATTGTAATGATTACCGCCTCATTAGTCTCATGTCTCATATGCTTAAAGCTTTTCTTCGCATAATCCACGCAAGAATAAGAACCAAATGTGAAGAAGATCTGGACGACGAGCAATTTGGCTTTAGGAACGCTTTTGGCACGCGAGAGGCCTTGTTCGCAATAAACCTTCTTTTACAAAAATGTCGTGACCAACGCAGAGATGTATTTACTTGTTTCATAGATTATGAGAAAGCGTTTGATAGGGTGCAGCATGATACACTGATAAGGAGGCTGGAAGAAGTCGGCGTGGATGGCAAGGAAATAAGAGTAATACGGAATCTGTACTGGAGACAGACGGCAAAAGTCAAACTAGGAGAAACAATAACTAGCGATATCAATATACAAAGAGGAGTTAGACAAGGATGTATTCTTTCGCCTCTGCTGTTTAATCTGTACTCAGACCGGATATTCAAGGAAGCTCTAGAAAATACACCCGAACTAGGCGTGAAAATAAACGGAAAGCCATTGGTGACAATCAGATATGCAGACGACACCGTTATCCTTGCAAACACGCTGGGCGAACTCCAGCTTCTTATAAACATAATAAGTGAAACTGGAGATAGACTAGGACTAAAAATAAACACCAGCAAGACTAAGTTCATGATAATTAGCCGTCAAAAAAATTATAACAACGCTGCACTATATCTAAATGGACAACAAATTGAACGCGTCTCCAAGTTCAAGTATCTGGGAAGTATAGTTACTGATGACTTAAATCCTGATAACGAAGTTAAGTGCCGAATTGAAATGGCCCGCAATATGTTTAACAAAATGAGATCATTCCTGTGCAACGACAACTTGAACCTAAAACTTCGCCAGAGAATGAGTCAGTGCTACATTTGGTCCGTACTATTGTACGGAATGGAAACGTGGACATTAAAGGTTGGAACAATGAATAGGCTTGAGGCGTTTGAGATGTGGCTGCAGAGAAGAATGCTGCGGGTTTCATGGGTTCAACATGTAACCAACGAAGAAGTCCTTCGTAGGGCTCAGACGGATAGAGAACTTCTGACAACAATAAAATGCAGAAAGATTTCATATCTTGGACATCTCCTGAGAAATGTCAAGTACCGACTGCTACAATTGATATTGAAAGGCAAAATAGAGGGAAAACGAGGAATTGGAAGAAAGCAGCAGTCCTGGCTGAGAAATATTAGAGAATGGACCGGAATGCGTTCTGTGGAACAACTATTCCGCGTGGCACAAGATCGAGGTGCACTAGCTGAAGTGATCGCCAACGTCAGGGAGACCCGGCACGGCACTTGAAAGAAGAAGAAGAAAATTGAAACATTTCTTTTATAAACAGGCGTCTCTCCAAAATTATACAACTGTTTAAAAGGAAAACGGAGTGAGTGCGATAACTACCGAGGAATCAGTCTGTTGAACAGCGGATACAAGTTATACGCTAGAATAATAAATGCCAGACTAAAAACAATATCCGAACACATTTTGGATGAAGAACAAATGGGTTTTAGGAAAGGACGCTCCACTACAGATGCAGTATTTACCCTAAAACAGATAGTAGAGAAAAGACGAGAATTCAACCAGGAAACTCACATTGCCTTTATAGACTTTGAGAAGGCTTTTGATAATCTAATCCGAGAGCAGCTCTGGAAATAATGGAACATCATGGCTACCCACAACATTTAATAAAACAATCAAAAGTCTATACAGCAACACCACAGTAATTCTAGACTTAGGAGAAAAGCTGTCTCAAGAAATACCAACAAACAAAGGTGTCAAACAAGGATGCTGCCTTTCGCCCACACTCTTCAATATATACATCGACCAAATCCTTAAAGAATGGAAAAAAATAATAACATCCGGCATACAGTTGAACAATTTAATAACGTTAAAGTTAATTTTATACGCAGATGATACAGTAATCCTACAAAAAAGTGAAGATGATCTGCAAAGAGCTATATGGTGGTTATACTGTATCTGTAAAAACTGCAATGTCAAGATCTCAACCCGTAAAACGAAAACCATGGCTTTTAAGGGAAGACAGCCAATCAGAACAAAGATAGTTATAGACGGAAAATGTTTAGAACAAGTACTACATTTTAGTTATCTGGGATGTGATGTGTCTGTGGATAAAGATTATTCATAGTTTTGAATTATATGAGGCTATGTACGAAAAAAAATGAAATTAATTTATTATTTAGGTACGTACACAATATAAAAGCACGACAAGAAAAATATTTGATAATTTTTATAAAAGCACGTAGGAGAAATTGTTTTCACAAATAGCAAAGTCTGGTAAGTAAATAATAGTAACAACACTTATTTCTAGTAATAATACCACTATGTAGTATAGAGTAACTTATTTCTAAATCACAGTTTGATAATAAAATGCTATGGTTATTGCGTACTTAATTTTGATATACTTGGCTGCACTCAGACTAAAATCTATTGTAATGGATTTAGTTTCGAGTTAAGTTCTCTTAATGCAAAGTTGTATTAAATAACAAATATTAATTTAAATTTGATTTAGATTTGGATACATCAATTTTTTAAATCTAAATTTTAAAAGTTAATAATTCAATTATAGTGTTGTACAGTATAAAAAAACTATATATGATAATCCAGTAAAAGTGTTTCATAATTTTATGTTTCTGCATCTTATAAGCAGGCGCGGACTGAATATTTTCTTTTTCAGAGGTGATAATTTTTGCAGGAACCTGCAATGAAAAATTTGAAAACATTTTCCAGTTGTTGTTTCCGGATTATAACCCGGCTGCCTATAATTTCAACGGACGCTACAGTGCTCAGCGCTTCTGACCACTAGGCTAGTCCGTGCCTGCTTATAAGAGAAATATTTTGAATGGGATTCCTACTGAAGACTTTATATTTGATAGATAATATTACATGCATTTACATTTCAATATCTTTTTGACAAAATTAACTTTAATTTTTTCTGTTCTTGCACCATTTTTACGGTTTAGGTATCATAATTACCTTAAATTTATTATGAATCGGTATAATCCACCGGTAGAGGTAATATAACCGGTACAATTTTTTTAATTGAACTATTGAATAATAGTGATTTGGAATGGCTATTCTTCTTTACTACTAACTTCTTCTCAAGTGTTTATCTGAAAAATAGTATTAGTATTTCAAGCACTGTCAGTTCTAACAAAGATAAACCAGCACCTCTGGCAGTACTGAAATTGCTCCAGTTGAAGTGATCAATGGAATGTGCTTCATCCAACTTCAGGTTACAATTTAAAACAAGATTTGTTTTCAATTTATAAATCTTTTTCCGATGGCGGATTTTCCGACATCGACTAGCTTCTCCCCCTATGTTTGTTGTATAAATATAAAGGGGTATTACATATTGCTATGTTTCAATTTGTTTAAGATTAAAGTTTGGGTGCTCAAAATATAGGCTTACACTAATTTTCTTGAATCTCTTTCTCGTTTTTAATTTCTTTTACTTCAAAAAACATTAGACTCAGTTTATATTCTAACTCTTTGACAATTCTTTTTCTAATGTTTTATGCAGTTGTTCAGCATAATCGTTAAAGAATACTACAACACAACATCCACTTTTTGTTGATTAATTACTTATATATTAAAAGGGTTTTCTTACACTTGACCAACAATGGATCTTCGAATGAACAATTCAACGTTTTAACTGATTAATAATTGTCGGATTTGTTCAAATCAACAAGTCACGTTATTTTAAATTTTAAAATCAATTTCGCTTTTAATTTACTTTTAATTTAGTGGTTACTATTTTAAATATTTCTACCTGCATCATACAAAAGAATTCCCTTAAAACAATCAAATTTCATATTTGGTTAACTCTCAATTTTTTAAATCTCTCAACATTTTTCCGCACATGTTATCTAAACTAAATGGCATTCTCAGAAATAGGTAAATTTCTGTCTTGTAAACATCGGTAATCAAACTTAATTATTTACTTTGCTTTCTGATTCGCTTCAACCAACATCTTAAAAAAATAAGAACGTAGTTTTAAATTGTTACATTTTTAATTAATTTTTTGCTTTTAAAACTCCTTTCCTAACCACAAGGTAGTTCCGGAGAAAAAAATGTTTAACCAACAGGTGAGGTTTCTTGTTAAAAAAATACGTTAAACCCCTGCCCTTGCATTGGCTAAGCTCCGACGGTATGAGAGGGTCGCGAATCCATACAGATAACCTATAGGGAAGAATAATAAACCATCAGATCTAAAAGTTTAAATTTATCTTCCCAAAAAATGGAAAGGGTGTGTACTTATCGGAATATGAGACATACACACATAAAACATAGAACAAAACAAGTAAAAGTAAACTCAGGTTAAGGACCCGAAGTTCACATGTTCATACAACAAAAAATACAGTTTGGTTTCCCTGAAGGAAAACTACGCTACAACAATAAAATACTACGTCGACTTAACGATACAGTCGACGCCAAAAATTGAATGGCAAAATGCCTACAGGATTTCATCAGTAAATAACATAACAAGCAAAACTCACCCCCGCATCTCACTAGAGAATCGTAATTATCTCGTCAAAAATATCCTTCGTCATTGGGAATTCTTCTAACTTCGGAATATTCCTGGTCAATGTCAACAAAACCCCGACTTTGCATAAGTGTTGAATCTAAAACCAAAGAACGCACAAAAATCTCATTAAACACATCAGAAATACCTGTAATTGGTCTTATGGCAAAATATTAGTGAAATCAGAGCAAATCATTATCGCAAGCAGCATCAAATATAATCAAATTACGATGATCACATCTGGTGTTGGTCGACCCACAACGACCATCTGGGAAACCAAAATACACCCGGCTATCCAAATAAGGCGGTAGCACCAACCATGGAATCTAGCAACAAAAAAGGAAACTAAAAGCACACATCGCCGGGGTAGTATACTAAAAACCAAAATAAAACCTGTCAATACGACGATGATCCAACTTTCACACAAGCAACGGCTAACCATCAGTTCCATCCAACTAACTGGAACTTCCAAAATCGACGCACCCCAGACATCCCATATGTCGACCTCTACCAATGCCACCACTGCAACCAAATCACGCCATATCCATATGGTGTCAAAACAAAACTTGCTGGCACAAAATAAAATTCCCATATCAGGCAAGCGCGATACCACGCGTCAATATGGTAACCAACAAGCATCCAAAAATATTCCAATTAAAAAGGATCCATAAAAAAATATATTCAAATCGGGATCCAGAATTTACAAATTATCATTAAAAAAAACTAATTACGAAAATGACACTGGACAAACTCGTGCAAACGCAGATGTTTCAATACCATATCACGGGTACAAAAAATATAACTCTCGGAAAATTGCTAAAAAATAAAAGTAAAAACATTTACCCCCTTCTCAGGCGGTAAAACAATTCTTACCCAAGGGACGGGTAATAAAACCGAACTCCGATTTTGACCATTTTTGAAGTGGATTATGAAAGATGATGGTCTAATTAGCGCATAAAAAAATAAAATTTGCGGATTATTCACACAATTTTGAAAAAAATGACTTTAAAAATTTATTAACAATGCAATTTACTCGTTGGCTCTATTGAACTGTAACCCCGCCCACCAAAATAAAAATGGGTTGTGGCAACATTTAAAATACCAGAATCTCGTTTTTTACAACGAATTATGAAAGATAATGGTGTAATTAGCTAATAAAAAGAATAAAATTTGTGATCGGACAACAAATTTTCGAAAAAAAGTCACTTTTTGTGTGAATTCGTTTCTGATATGGTTGCGCTGTCAAAACCTACTCTACGCACCCCCCCCCTTGGAGGGGGCTTCGAGCGGTTTTGACACGCGCTAAACTTATTAAAAAACATCCATTAAGCGGCTCCAACTCGAAAACTTTTAAAGTTGAAGCGACGGATCTCAGAGAGCGACTGGTATCTCCCCACCACTATGTAGTCACTGTCAACCCAAGCACAGCACACGTACCGTCTACAGAATGTTTTCCATATTTGGAATTTTATTACACAATAATACACTTACATGTATTTTTTATGGGAAAATTTTCAAAATTAAATTGTGGCCTTATTACAAGTCCGACAACAACGATCCTTACCTTAAAGAGCTTGTATTTTTATGCTCTTTCGTTTGGTATACCCATTTTTATAGGAAAAGGTGTACTTTTGAGTTCAGGTTTATTACTTCGACTCAGAAACTCTCGGAAATAATACTATACATATTTGGAAAATGTAAATATTATTAATAAATATAGGTACTTACTCTTAATTTAGAAGTTGTACATCCGTTTTAATGAATTAGGGCGATATTAATTAAATCAATGTTCAGCTGTAGGTAACTTAGAAAAGTTAATAAATAACTAAAAATTAAATTTTTTATTTCAAGTAAGCTTTTAAGATTTTTTACGATGCTTTTAAGAAATTTAGCTACATCTCATTTAAATGTTTAATACATGTCGAAAGAAACTTGCTGTGCATTTAAAATATTTAGCAAAAACAAGTAGAAGATGAGGTAGATACCATTTTAAATACATGGAAGCTATTTATTACCCTCTTACTAAAATAGGGGTGAAATTGACAAACCAATGAATATCTTTTATATTATAATATTTATAAACACGTATAAGTAATGAAAGAGTAAAGTAAACATATAGAATTAATTTTACAGTTTATGTAGTATATTATTATATAAAATGTAGAGAAAGTGTCTTAAAATAACATTTTTTACTCATTTAAGGAATTATATTTTTTCTAAATGAGTTTATTTTGTAGACATCTATGAAAAAAAATATAAGTCTATAAACAACAATAAAATACAAAATAATGTTACAAATTAATGTACCGAAATATACAATTTCTTATAAGAATGAATTACATAAGACAGAACAAAACTTTTGATTTCGGAGTTAAATGGAGGTGTTTCTCTAGTTTTAAAATTTTGAAATAACATAAATATAAAAATCGGATGAAAATTTATAACGTTACATTTTTTAACACAAACCGTACAATTAAAAAAATTTGAATTTCAAAAAACTATTTAATTTTTCCGTGGTGATTAACCAATCAAAATGAAACGTAGTTATGCGATGTTGTCAAAATTAGTGGCAAAGAGTTTTACATTATAAATAAGATAATGATCGTGTGTATTTAACGATTATTATCTTCAAAAATTCGTGTTACATTTTTAACGTTTAAAGCTCTTTTTTCAAAAATTTGCCCTTGATCCGAAATTTTTTAATTTTAAATGTGCATTTTATATTCTCATCTACCATATTTTGCATAGGAAAATATGGTAGATTTTTTTCTCGGTCTGAATTAACATTCTATTCGTTAAATTTACGACCGTAGCGTAGTTTTGTCAGGAATCAAAACTAATATTTTTATCTCGACAGTCTTTATCACTAATCTACCTCACACTACCACTTTTAAAATAGTTTATTACAATAGGTTGAATGTGTCTAGTCGCGGCTTTTACAGATCCTTGGCATAGTAAGGATAAAAAGTTAAATAATAGTAAATCCATAAAACAATAGTTTTTAAAAATTACTTTAATAGTATTGAACATTATTATTTAATTAAAAATAATTACTACATTGTCTAGTTAACAAAGTATAAACGAATGGATATTGTTTCACTATGACGACATTAAGATTTACGCAGTTATCTTAAAAATTAATATAAACATGTTAGTGCACAGTAATTTCTTAAGACAAAGGCCGTGGAAACAATGATGGGCTTTTTGTGTGTTGTCGGATTTTCTGTTTTATGAAACATTTAAATAGAAGAATATAATGTAAAATAAAGTCATGGTACAGTAGTAAACAATCTAACTTATATATGTCAGGTATAAATTTTACAAATATAAAGTAAAAAAATTACTATTTTCCGAGATTTTCTGTTAAATGACCGAGGATAGGCACATTAACCCTAGTTTATTAATTAAATAAAAAAAAGGAAAGATATGTAAATATAACATATTAGTTTTTCTGATTACTAATTTAAATTTGGTACACAATAAATAAAGAATCGAATAATATAAAATTATAAACTTTACAATAATTAAAATATAATTGAAGTGCTTTTAAAACAGCAACAAAATACTTTGTGTTCATTAATAATTTGCACTTTATATTCATTAAGCAAATTGCGTCGACTACTTATTTACTGGTGATACACGAGCTTAATTTTTAAATGTCATTTTGTAAAAATCTCCCCCCACAAAAAGACGCATTAATCAGATGTATAATCCTACTGTTTTAATAGTTATTTATTTTTTTACCTAGGTACACAAAAAACTTCATTTTTCAAGTACAAGTATTATTCTTATTGAAACTGCATATTTGGGATTTTTGCGTTTATTACCTTCGGTATAATATAATATGTAGAATTTGCATTTTTAAACTTGCTAAAAATTAACAGTCACTGAAGATCTGGAATGAAAATTAAAAGATGTAGTGTCTGCGTTCATTTAAACTCCCACTACCTCTTTGATACCTTTTCGTGGCATAGAAAAAAACATAAAATACTTAATTTCTAGAAAGCCTAAAATGTTAGTTACGCCTTTTTGAATTAACATGACCATCAGTACGGTCGTACAAATGTCCATCCAAAATGGATATTTTGTTTCCAGACATTTCTCTCCCGAATATTTTGTCTGTTACTAAATTTAAACGTTATTTTCTGAACTATTTTAAAAACCATTTTATGTTATAAAATAGTTTAAATAGCAACGACATAGCACAATACAAATATGACATTAGGACATTACATTATTTAGGCATTGCAAATACCTAAAATTTCGTTTCATGTTTAATATGAAAATTTGTCATTTTAAATTTTTCATGAACAACCATAATTTACAAAATTTATTACAATGGGGACTCCTATCCATTTAAAGACTTGTAAGTATGTAATTTTGTTAATTTTCAATTTATGAATGAATATTCAAAGAAATACTGTTGTTTGGTTATGTAATACTCGTATAAACCTTATTTTTTAGATAAAAATAAATTAAATGGTGTAAGGTTCGGAGATTTTACCGGCCACTCAATTGTACCCCTTCTCCAATTTCGGATTTTAAACATAATATACTAAAGCCTTCGACTTAAAATGTACAATTTTTTTTTTTTAACTAAATTTTGGAATTTTCTAGAAAATAAGAATGTATTATATTGTTCTCGAAATAAGCTTTCAACTGATAGATCACTTAACATACCCTTACATCTGAATAAATGGTTGTATAGCGTTATAGGTAGTTGCACCCATCCATGTTTAAATAAATTAAAAACTTTACCTGTAAATAATAACCAACAATAAATAAATTACAATCAACAAGTAAATAACTAAACTTTACGTTTTTTTAAGTTTTACACAAATACTGATGTGTATTGAAGTTATAAAATTTATTCCAGTTAAAGTTTCTACATCGCATGTATCTACTAGTATTATGTAATATCTTTTTTTATAAGCCAGCCACGAGCTTAACAAAGTTTGTAAATTTGAAATTTATAAACACAAACAGTTTTGTATTGGATTGGAATTTTTCGTATTGGCTGGGAAATGCTTTGGTTAGAGAAATTTTTTGTAGTCGAGTTATAAAGGTATTTACTTTATACATATTTACATTGTATAGAAGTTTACAATGAAGAGATAAATAATTAAATTTAATTGGTTAGAAAGTGCAATGTTTAATTAATTAATAAGTAATAAGTAAGGAACGAAAGAAAAGGAAATGGAAGGTATAAGTGAATTTGGGTAATAATTATATAAGATATTGTGCAGGGAGAATTTTACATTACATTTAACTAAGAAAATTAAAAATACGCCACGATTTCAAAGGAAACTTTGAGGGACGACAAAAAATGGCCTGTCAAATATTAGAAAAATTTTTTCGATAAATTTAAATAAGAAATAATTTAATGATTGTAATCTGATTACATGGTTATGTATTGTTTGTTAATATTTATATAAATTCGCATGATGGTGTTTCTTAAATTTATACAGTTATTTTTGAAGGTTGAAATAATAAGTTCAAACTTAATAAAGACAAGTTAAGTTTATTTGCACTTGAAGCTTATTGCCTAGCACGCTTACAGTTAACTAACAACAAAAGGTATTTTCGTAGGATACGTTTGCAAGTTTTAATATGAATACAGTTCATTCACGTAAATATCTAAACAATTACATCATTAAATAGGAAATGACTTCAGCAGATACAATACAATATAATATGTAATTACATATTTTATGTAACATAACATATATTACATATATATACAATACACATACATATGAAGAGCACACGGGAATAACGATTAAGGTCCAATTTTGCTGAAAAATAAACTATTAATGTCATCTAATATATGATAATCGAAGGTATGTTTTAGTAAATATTGTAATGTCACGATTACATGAATTCCAGATTTAGTTACTTCATGACAATTTTTGTATTAAGTAAGCCTTCAGCAAGTATCGGAAAAACCTGAAACATTTAAAATTTCATTATTTGAAATTAAAACATAATGTAACTTACTAGGAATTATTGTCAGGGGAATTCCTTTACGACACATTCAGTAAATACAAATTAGTTTACCAATGGACGGCTTATTGGTTTGTTTCCACAGAGCAGGGATTGGACTTCCACATCAGACATGATTTCCATTGTTGGGAAAAAAAATTCAAGTTTTAATTGTAAATTATTGTAAATATTTAGTTTTAATTTAGATAAGTAAGTTGAGTTTGCAAAGACGATATAGTGCTATAGGTAGATAAACAATATTTCGGGTTAATCAAAGTGCCGCGACTCGATTCAAATAATTTTGCTGTTAGTGATTAATGAAACTTTACTTGGGTAGAAAAACATTAACGAGCAAGTCAACAGCCAGCGAATCGAGTAACAACGCATTTGTGCCTGAAAACATCAGAGTGGACGAAAATTCAGTGACAAAATTGTTAATGATAAGATGAAACAATAGGTAATAAAATTTTCGGAAACTTAAGTTTTCACGAAATGGTAATGTATAAAATGCGCGGAAACAAAAAACGTTAACCGATGAGTTGGTCAAATAGAAAAAGAAAAAAGCAAATTGGGGGGACTAATGTGACTTACTATGCTCTAATTATCAATGAGGGGGGGATATTAGATACATAATATAATTAGAAAAGTTTTTTGTCAACAGCGCTTGAAGATATTTGTCGAATACACAAAACGTCGTACATTGTTTTATTTTCTTTTTTTTTCTACTTTGCTTCATGCTATAGGCAAATAGCATAAAGATAACTACTGCCTCATACTTCTTTTTCTTAGCGGTTTATGCCTTTGAGCCGCTTTTGGCAATCACTCTAATTCACGGTTCATGGTACCCAATGGCACATTGCAAAACTTAAGAAGAATTATAATTATGCTTTAACTAAGTCCATGATCCATGACGACAAGATACAATTTGACCGGTCCTTGGTAAAGAAAATGTTAAGAACCGCTAATATTCAAATTAAGATTTTATAAAAATCATTAATCTTCAATACTAATGCCCGGTTGCACCGCTTTTGACTTAAGTAAAACTTAAGTTTTCTTTGACATCGCCAAATTTAATATTATAAAAATTTAAAAACTTTTAATTAATTTTCCCATTTGCATCGCACGTTTGCATATATTTTTTTAGACGGGGCGGGCATTTGATCTTATTAAGAATACGTTAATTCTAAGTCGCCGGATGTTCAGCTTCTCGGTGGTCAAACAACCAACATCCTTGATTAATCTTAACTGGAACACTATTTTACTGCAGCTAAAGATTTTTCAGGGTGCCGTTACCAACAACTACAACTGATCAGTTTTATCTCTAACATCTTCGACCAGTGTTATGTTTATAGTACAAGTTTGAGGTAGTTTCCGTCCCAGAATCAGTGGGTTCCTGCAGCTGTTAAAATTTTCTTGTATAAGGTATCCAGTTGTAACTTCCTTTCTGATCAGTAAGGTAAGATTTTATTATATTTTAACAGCTGCCACTTTCATAGTTAAATTTGTTTTGGATTCATTAAGAATCGTCCGCAGAGCGGGCCACCGTAACCTTTTTTTTATTTAAAATTTTTATCTTTATTAAAGGGTATAGCCGGATAAGCATGTAAAATCTGCCCCCAGCGATTTTTAAAAATCCATATGGTGGATCGATTTCTAACTAAAAAAAAACTGTTTTTCTGAAAATTTTAGCTTTTAAACCCCATGGGGTACGACGTAATTAAATAAAACGTGTTTTTCGGTAATTATTTTATTGTAACTATTCTACTAAATATTTTTTAACAAAAATTTTATTGGTAATAATTATCAACAAGAGACGTTAAAAAATAATTTTTTTATAATTTTGTAACCACCCCTTTTTTCTAAAAAAAAATAAAAAAGTTTTTGTCGTTATATTTAAATATGTTCCTTTCATATGTCACTCACGAATTTTTGTCAAAAAACTCTCTTTTGGCTCTTCATTATACGGTAAAATTTTTAACTTGATCCATTTGGTGGAACAAGGTCAAAAAAATAAAATTGATTTTTTTTATATTTTCTTCTAATATTATTCACTAGATTTACTTGTGAAATACTGTTTTTTTTTATTCAAAAATATATCAATTTTTCATTAACAGGGAAAAATTATTTTCATTAATAATTTTTCATAATCAGGGTTAGCTCCTGTTATATAAATGGCTTTTATGTGGATGGACAAACATCAAGCCAAATCATAAGGCTTTTTAGTGCATAACAGTGTATAAACGCCTAAAAACTCCAAACTTTTTGCTAAAATCGCTCACAATTTTATTATTTTTAAATTGATCTTTTTTATTCTAGTTCACTTTATCCACAATATTGTATCGACTAAGAATATTTTAATTTTTTACAACTGATCATCTGTCTAGGACTTAGGATTTCCGCAAGCGAGAATACCATTGCCAGCGCACTGATACGTGATTACTTACTCTCTCAGTACCATTTTCTGTTTACATTAAAAAAAACAAAAAGCTTAGTAAACATACTAAATTTCAACATTTTATATTTATTATTTTTGCATGAAAAATTGGTAAAAATTTTTTTGCCAAAGTAAAAAACTCCCTTAAACTAAAAAGTAGAAATCTTAGAAAGACTTACAGAAAATAGTAGATAAACATGCAAGAAACGAAAATTGTTTAAATTTGCAACATCCGAATGCATTCAGATCTAGGAATGCACTGAAATTATCATAGTTTGCAATAATTTTATACCTGCAGTGGATTCTAGTCGGGTAATATTTAAATTGTAAAACGAATTTATAATAATAATGAAGTTAAATTAACAATTTAGCAAATTATTTTTATATTTTATGAAAATAATTTATATGTTTAATTGGGTTTGTTTGTTGAACTTTAAATTAAACCAAATTGCTCTAAATGATTTCTGATTACAATTTTAGCAATTCAGGTAGCAATATATTGTAATCCTTGTAGCTTAAATTATTCATATTTGACAACACATGATAAATTTTGAGGTTAGGTTATTTACATCAACGACAAGTTGTTCCAAAAGTGTTCGTTGAATATTGCTCTGAACTGTTCAGTCGTAATCGGAAACCGTTCAGAGCAGTTCGGAACAAGTCCAACAAACAAACCTCTTGCAAATTTAATTTACTTACTGTAGTAATCGTAATTTTTTTATTTTATTAAATGGAAAATAAAAATAATTTGTTAAATTGTTAATTTAACTTTTCTCCGTCCGGATTAAGCAGCCATGGGGTCTAAATGCTGAAACATTTTATCTTCGCAAAATATTAAACTTTTAAATTTACAATTTTCACTTCATAAATTTCAATCTTAACACATTTACATTAAATTTTGTGCTTTGTGATCTTTCTAAACGTTCCTATCACCAACGATATCATTGTTGTCTATAAAATGTGATCTTTAAAATGATCGTTAAACGTTTGACAACCGTTTGAAACAACTTCTGTAATATATCTGCAACAATGAAAAAAATGAGTTCAACCCTCATAAAATATTTTTATTTGAAACAATTGATGACAGCACAGATCAAAGTTGATTTGGATCAAGCTCATGGCATCTTTGCACCAGTGTTTATTTTTGAATAAATAAGTTTAAAGACGTCCGTATATTTGAGGTCACTGAAATCGTTGAAAAAATCTCTGATATCTGATAATTTAATATGAAAAAGCTATCTGCGGGATTAGTAGCAAGATTGTTATTTGAAACAACGTTTTAACATAGAGTTTCAATAATGTTTCATAATCATCTATGGTATTGGCAAACTTTGGGTGTGAATTGGTTCTTCAGTCGCTATATTTCTTAAATATTGCGTCGTCCAGACAGAATAAAGCGAATTTTTCTGAATTTGACAAAACATATTTTTCAAACTAGTGGAAAATATTTTTTTAAATCTTTGAAGCTCTCAAAAAAACTATGTTGCAAAATAAATTTTTTCCCAGAAAAATGTGTTTATTTGTTTATTTATTTTTTTAACTTCTGAAACTGACCTCGTATTAAGTATTAAAATTAAAACTTATTTAATTATAATTTTTATTCAAAATCAATAAATTGGTTTCTATAAAATAGTGTACAAAATTGAATTGCATTTCTGTTACTAAAACTTTTATAAAAAGAAAATAGTTAATAGTTGTGTAATGGAAATTCGTTAGACAAAGAGTCACTTTGCACACGATTTGTGATGCCCGAAAAGATGCCTATCCACGGTATCGTAGATAAACACCTTTTTACAATAAAAATCTTGTATTTTGTCTGTAGGTAGAATTTTTTTTTTAAACTAAATTACCACTTTGATAATTTACTATAACCAACTAGTACGTGGGTAGTACTACCCCGGATTTTTCTAACTATACTCAAAAATATCACATGCTGTGATTTTGCTGGATAATTAGTTCAAATGCAGCCATTTTTATCTATACGTTAAAATTTGCTTTTAAGCTGTCAAATCTCAATATTAATTATATCGATAAAGCATCAATAATTCGAAAAGGACCACATTACGGACCACATTACTATTATATCCCTGTGTTTAGTATTCCTAGAATAAACGGAGATAGTTAAAATATTGACTGTAACTTTTCTTAATGTTAATAAATTTTCTCAAGTGTTTTCCATTCCTTAAATGTGACAAATTAATATCTTCTTAGATGTATTTATAAAAATTGCTTATTATTTTAAAATTTAGTTAATTAAATGTTTTAAATAAATTTAACAAGTGGTGTCAATAAAGTAAAATTCATAAGTACATCCCTGTGGTGAGCAATGACCCTTTGCAGGAAGTGTTCCTATAGCAACGGTATAGATCTCTAACTAGAGGGTGGCTGGACTGGACTAGAATTAGCCTATTAGTGGTGGTTTTCTTATCTCACCTACCTACATCCTCTTATACCTTTATGAAAATTAAAGAATTATTGTAGTAACACGTGCTAAAATTGCTTTAGTTAAAAAGGTTTTAAAACACAGGTTGTTGTTTCGGAATTGTTTTACAACGCTTTGCAGGTTGTAAATTTCTCAGTTGAAACCAAATAAGCGAAGTTAATACAATGTTTTTATATTAATATCTAAGGTTTGCAAAAGTTAAAATTTTAATATAATTTTATGCGTTCTTCTATGTAAAAGAATTTTTTTTAAATGGAGTAATTTTATATCAGTGTTATTATACATTTTTCTTAATTTCAAAAGTATTTACGAATTTTTTCATTATTCTAAAAATAATAAATTGTTATCATACAAAATTATATTAATCTATTGAATTATTATTAGTGCTACTGAGTTGAGCAGGTCGATGAAAAACATGTTAATTTAATTTTCGATATCTAGAATAAAACTAATGAAACATGAACTTTTATTATTCGATATACATTTTTTAGTTGAAAATACAATTTAATGCTGTAAACAAACCAGATCAATTATAATTAACAAAATAATTATCGAAATAATATACTATGTCAATAGGATGTGTTTCGCACGAATTATTATTATGTAATAAACAGGCTTCTTGATCGGTTAAGTGGCTTGTTATGTTTCTATTGGCGTTAGTTGGATTTTTTCTTAGGATTGTTTTTATAAAAAAAAATTAAAATATTAGGCCTATTCCGAACTCTTATTTAAAATTGTTTTTGGAGTAACCCTCGTAAATTCCAATAGCTGGAGTACAAATCGCAGATTGAAACTGTTACAAAAACCATAAAATATCAAATAGAATTCTTCACCAGTAAATTTAAAAAAATCTATAAATAAATGAAAAAGTATTCGTGTAATACAAGAGCACGAAAACTGCTCAAGCGCAAAGCGCGTGTGCAATTGTCTAAGGGCAACAAATGCGCTCGTAGTTAAAAAAATCTACATTAATTAAAATGCCATTGTCAATAAATTATAGGTTAAAAAAAATTTATTTATTTGAAAATAAACATTTTTTGTCAACTTCCAATACTGCAATTCATAAAGACAACGAAACACACAATTTGTAGTTTTTAGTTGTTTGTGGGAGCCATTTCCGAAAAATCATCTCGAGCAATTTTCACTTTGGTATGTCAAATTTTCGTTAAAGTCAATGTTTATTGTCTGGAATTAGGGCAAAATAGTATATGTCAATTGGTCGATTTTTTGTCATTATGATTTATGTAAATGTGATTATAATAGTCAAATACATATTTAAATAAAACATAAAAAATGTTAACTCAATTAAAAACTGACTCAATTAAAAATTGAATTAAACACGATTTTGGTTTTATTTCATAAAATATGCTGATGGCTTATCATATCTCCATTATTAAAGAAAAAACTGAAAAATTAACTATAATTAAAAAACTAAAATTTGTTAGTTTTATTTCTACTGTCGATTAGTATAAACTTCTAAACAATCAATTTTCTTTTACTCTTTTTGGTATTTTATTTTTCATACCATTAATAAATTATGTTAATTAAAGATAAATAGCTTTCGGTTAGTTAAGAAAAGTTAAAAACTTTTCAGGAACTTCTTTTCAGGAAGTTTTTTAAACTATCTCTAGCCTAACAGTCGGGATATTTCTTCACTAACTAACCTAATAAAAAATTTTAAGTACTGTGTGCAACATGAATATTCACTTACAACATTTACTTTTATGTTATAAAAATTTTTACGATTGTCGAAATTTTATATTCAAGTTAGTCCCATCAATGGAAGTTTTAAAAATTATCGATCGTCTTTTACATCTAACCACAAGATTAACAAACCAAACTAAATTATTTATAGTCTAAATCTAAAATCTGTCAGTTTAAATGAAAATAGAATAATGGAAATAAAAATAGTTAATTGTGTAGATTTTTTTTTAAAGTTAATTTGTAGAAGAAAAATACTTTTCGAAACTACAGTTGCTTCCGTTAAAGTTTCCTAAAAGTAATGAAGCGCCACCACCGTGCTAAATTTAAATTTCAAAAGGAAACATTATTTGATATATGGCTTATTTTTCATACTGAAAATTAATGATTTTAATAATGCGCATCTAAGGAATTATTGCAGTACGCCCAATTTAAAAAATCCAACTCGTTATTTAAAAAAATTAAAATTCTTGATCCTGCTTATATCGTACGTGTAAGAGCATATAATCTGACGCCGGCCCTGCCTAAAAATTATAAAATTTGCATTTAAGAGAAATTATCGTAAGACAAATTTTAAAATCGAAGTTCGATTAATATTTCACCACTTTTATTGAACACCCAGATGTAATGCCTGGTCAACAATATTGTTTATAATAAATTTAATAAAGGAATCTGTTAAATTGTATGTTTAGAAGTTTTTAAAAAAGTTATTTATCTATTAAAAATTTATTACATCATATTTAGTACATTAAATTTTTAACGATTTTCGAGCAAAGCTCGTAAAAGCCGGGAGTTATCTTGAAAACTCAACAACAATTTTTGTTTATTTTCTTAATAATTGTACTTGCTTTTTTATGAACGTAAGTTACTTTATGTTATAATTTGCGGAAACCCTAAGTTCATCAAGAAGATTAAACAAATTTTCCATAATTAAACCATTGTGAGATCAACATGGCGTTATCCATGTATTTTCTTATTCCTGAAACGTATTTTTAATTAAATATAAATTCGATGTCGAGATGCTCAAAATGTTCGACTTTGAACATTATAACCCTATTGAGTCAATTACTCATATAGTCCACGCTACATCTAAAATATAGATTGATTCTAAATTACAGAATGTTGCTTCCTCCTCTTTCTGCAAGTTTACAATTTATTTAATTTAAGTTTATTCTGAATTACCACGAAAAATAAATATTACATTTTCGTATGTTTGCATGACATATTAAATTATGCGTGCATTTGCCATATTATTTGCTACTAAATATTCAGTGCTATGAGGCAACAATACTAGATACATTTGGAATGTTAAAAAATTTTAGAAATAGATACAGACTATTTTTGGGTATTTTTTAAATTGATAGCATCTAGGTACTTATTTTCAATAGTTTGTATGTAAAAGATATTTAAAGTCGTGGATAACAACTAAAAAAAAGCTTTGAATAGCTGTCACGTCTAAACTTATGTTTAAAAAATTTTTTTAAATTCATCTTTATTGTTCAATTTTATAATTTATTATATTAATATGTTGGAAAATGTGATGTGATAATTTGTTTAGTTTGAAGAAGATTAACCGGCCATAAGCCCCTATATCTCAACCAAGAATGATAGTAAAATCAAATTTTTTCCGTAGTCCCTTGAGCTTCAAATTAAACAAGTTTGACTGTATTTTATTTAAAAATCTAGGAAGTAACTTTTATGAAAATAAACTGAAAACCACTAATGGACTATTAAAATAATGTAATTAAAACTTTTTAATCTGAAACTGTGACATCAAAGAGAACGTAATATGTTCTGTTCACTTTGGATATATGACAACCTTAATTATTATTATAATATAAATTACAGTTATGTTCAATTAATTTAATAATCTAAAATTTATGTTATATAAATAATCTACCATATTAATAAATGTGCAAAAACATTATTTTTCTTTTAAAAAAAATTATTGTAGTAATTATGTCGAGTGTTTTATATTTTCTTAAAATAAAAATTTTCCCAAACTTTCCGATTTATGTTTTATAAGCAGTGCTCAGAATGTGAAAGAAATTAAATTAATTTTTTTTGTTTCGTTTTGACCAGTTGTAAACGGCTATTAATTTTAAAATTATCAGAAGCAATTTTTTATATTATAAAAAATTTAATTTTGCATAAATAAATAATTTTTTGCTTCGAATTTCTCTTGAATAGGAATATTGTCGCATTTGAAATAACTGTAGTTGATGTTACTGTTGTGAGTTATGTTGTCTTTTGAAATTGATGAAAATTACTTTAATAAAATGTGTCTAGCTAAAAATAAAAATCGACGGGGCCGAGAGATTTTACAAAAAATAATATTTCCGGATATATTGAATTTGTGCTATATTTTATTCATAGTAATGCAAATATATGACCATCCTTTCAATACAAAACAGTATTATAGAGAAATTCTATTCAATGATCAATTATTGATATATTCATCTTTACTTGAAGAGTATACAGCGAATTAATTACAGGCACAAATAATTACATATTAGTATAGTAATAGTTGCCAGGGAAGCAATTCATATCATTTAAATCGACTCTCTAATTTATTATTTTCTTTTGAATGCATGGGTATATTTTTTTAAATTAACAATGCAATAATTTTATTAACATTATTCATGTTATAAAAACGTGAATAGGTAATTCAAATACTCACTTCAACTTGGTTACTATTTTAGCAGCTTTCCATAATTAATTTATGCATTTAAAAATATATTAATTATTATCTGTGAAAATTAGTGAAATGATTAAAAATTAACAAGCTATTCGACAGCTATCTGCTTGTCGTAAAACAAACGCTAAGTTACTGGCTATCAAAGTTTATGATCGAAGTAAATATTTTGCAAGCAAAGTAACGCGTTTATTTATTTCGGTAACATGAAGAAAATGTTATAACTCCCATTTAACTTTAAAATAATAGCATATAGCATCAATATGATGTAAAACAGTTTTTTCCTTTCCCAACCGCTAGGTAGTCCTGGAGAAAAATATTAAACCCCAAAAGGGGAGTGCTTTTGTTTAAAAAAATACGTCAAATCCCTGTTATTACATTGACTAAGCTTCGACGGTATGCAAGGATCGTGAATCCATACAGGTAATCCAGAGGATGAACAATAAAATACAAGATCTAAACGTTATAATTTATTCTCCTTCCAAAAAATAGAGGCCGTGTGTAATTATCTGAATATGAGACATACAAAACATAAAACATATCAAGTTAAAATGAACCCAGGCTGAAACAAACCATGTCGCTTTCCATTAAGGATGAAAACCAAAATTACAGTTTGAATTCCCCGAGGGAGAAAAACAAACAATTAAAACTCGCTGCGATATAACAAAAAACTGCGCGTCGACTCAACAATAACAGTCGACACAAAAATGACTGCAAATGCCTACGGGATTTCATCACTGAATATGTGGACAATAGGAAGGCAACGGGAAACCACCCCATTAATAATATTCCCTAGTAAAGTCAGCTTGGTTTCAGCTAAGTTGATCGCCTACGCACTGTGCAAGTGTATGGCATTCGAAAAAGAAGATTGTAAAATCAAAAACCCACCAAATATTATTAAATAAATTAGAAATACTTGTGATCGGTCTTAATAATCAAAATTAATGAACGCAGGGCAATTCGTTATCACATGCAGTCTTGAACATTTATCAAACAAAAATATAGTGACGGTCACATCTGGCGTTGGTCGATCCAATGATAAAATAACCTCCGGAAGCGAATGAGGAACAAACTCCGGGTACCCAAAAGAAAATCGGTAGCTCCCGTCGACGGCATAATCGGCATAGGAAAAATTGGTGGACCATGTAATAACTCTGTCAAAACGACGATGACCGCAACCTATTGCACCGCAAGAGCTCACAGTAAAGTCTCCAAACATCCAGAACTAAAACCCCTCTTATCCATAAAAAATATACGATTGACTTCTACCATAAAACCAGCCAACCATTCCAAGAACTGAAGACAAAAACAAAAACGATAACGTCACACATGACGTTATAACTCGCTGGATAACACTTTCCAATCCAAAAACAATAAACGAATCCAAATACATGAAGCCACTACATGAACAGATTAACCAGCACCCAAAAATGAAGTCGGGTGTAGCTATTTAAATTATTTAATTAACAGGAATTAAACGATAACCATATCTGCAGTTGTTACTCTAGCGAAACGTCCGCCCGACTCTCCCACAATCAAAATTTGCTTTTCACCTTGCTGATAACATTCAATATTAACGAATAATGCAATATTTTTTAATGCAATATAAAATAAATGTAAATTGACATTTATACAGGGCATTCCAAATGGTGTTGAAATGATTTAGTAACAGAAATTGTTTTTAACAAATTTATGTTACAGATGGCAAGGTGAACATTTGAAGAATACCACTGACTTAAAGTAAAACTAATTAAAAGGGTCGTCGTAAACAAATTACCATGCTTCGTTGTCACAGAAAGAGATCTTTAAATTTGTCCAGATACTCAAATACCACCCCTATACCTGAAAAATCATTTTAATCTCGAAAAACACAAACCGATTTTTCTCTACATTGATTTACTTATTTTAATTTACGTTAGGTAAAATTATTGAAGTTTTATAAAACATAAACAAAAATAAATAAATAAATGACTTCTTTGAACGACATTCCACTACGAAGTGAATTGTTAATGTCCAAGTAGTCAAACTAGAAATGTACAAATGTAACAGAATACGCAAAAAACGAAAATTGTAAAAATCAACCGAAGTAAATAAATCATTTTGACGCGATTTGTTAATTCAAAATGCATAGTGCTTGGCTGTACCTATAATCTTATAACTAATAAAATATGCTATATAAAAATTTGTTGAATATATGGAACAAAATGTATTCCGTTCTTTTTACCTGTACAAAAGACGACTATAAAATTTTACGTTACTTTAGAGAAAAGAACATCTACCATAACATCTGACCCTTGTTTTATGATTTCTTATAACCCTTGTTTCGTCATATATTGTGAGAACGTTTTACGATTTTTTGATTATGATTGTTTCTTCCTTTATGTCTGCAAATAGAAACAAAATAAATTAAGAATTTTTACTAATAGGAAAATACAATACCCAATAACGTTTATTAAACCGAAGTACGTGTTGTTTACGATTGTCGAAGTTGACAAACTTTATGTACTTAGTATTATGGTATTATATACATAGCGATATCAATTATAAAGAGTTTATGTTTAAAATTAACTTTTCAAATTTTTTAATTTAATCAATTTTCCATCGTCCTTTTGGTAGGTATAAAAAGAAGTATATTTTTGTTTTACACCAAGTTGAAAACATGAAAATAAAGTCGTTAACTTTTACAATGGAATTATAAAGTATCAATTGAAAAAGGAATTTAGCTTCGTCAAACCATTTCTTAACAAATTTGCATATTTCTGTTCAATATTAAGACCACCTTAAGATTCAACTTAGCTTTTTATTTATTTCGTTGTTTTATTATTAATTAAAATTCTGTCGTGTTCTCTTTAATAATTATGATTTAATGTTTGCATTGCGTACAATATCATATTAAAAAAGCGATCGCGAACCGAAACTTGTAATTAAATTTTCATTTCAAATAAATCAATTAATTATTAAAACCGTATCTCTAATAATATTATAGACATAAGTACATTTCAATTTTGCCAGTATAGCTCTAACGGGAATACTGGCCAGTGTCATGAGTAAAATCGGGAATAAGGTCGAAACAGCCATAATCTAAATTTAAACATACATTTTTTATTTTTTTAACGAAGCAATTGTAGACAGGGCCGGTTCTAGAGGTAATGGCGCCCCGATTCAAAGATTATTTTGACGCATTTAAAATGAATTTATTGATACAATATATTTCATTAGAAGCTATAAAAGAGGTAATATTCTAGTGCTTATAAGTATTATTATAATAAATTACATTTTATTTTTAAGTATAAATTAATAGTAGTACCAAGATTTGATTCTCGATTTATCGCCAAATTTTTATATTATTAAAGTGCTCCGCAAGGTAGATCCGGCACTGATTGTAGAAACTCATTTTCACTGGTAGATAACACTTTTTCGATTATGTGTATGCAGATGTTATACTATACATAGATGTGAACATAAATATATATTATAAGTTAACGATGAAGTGAATGGTATATGTAGTAATTTATTTTGCAATAACAATTTCAATTAAAATTAAATTGCAATTTTTGGCTTTTGTTTAAAATTGTAAATGAGAACATTTAAAATAGGTTCAAATTTTAACGCCAGTTTGTAATTACACTCTGCAGAATACAATATTAATACTTGTGTTAACTGAGCCGCACAGTTCATACAAATGGAATATGTGCTGAAGACAGCACCAGAATCAGAATCAAATAAATGAGTTTTACAGTGGACCAGACAAATAATTAAAGTTTTTTTAAAATTGATTTATTTTAAAAAACAGGTCATTAAATAATATTTTTTAGTTCTCAAGGTGATAACATGAAAGTAAAAATTAATAAAAAACACAAATTCAATGGTTAAATGATAAAAAAGTCGGTTACACTTACAAAAATTATGCAGGTCTGGTACTTTTCAAAAATAATTTCACTTCTTTCAACCATTTTGATACAGGTTGAAATTAGTGTCAAATGATAGACAATAGTGACAAGTACAACATATATTTCAGAATCAAAAAAATTCAGGGGCTGAAGGGTATAACCGCCCCTCAAAATTTCAAAAATTTACAACTTCTCCCAAACATTTTGTTACAGGCTGAAATTAGTGTCAAATGATAGACAATAGTGACAAGTACAACATATATTTCAGAATCAAAAAAATTCAGGGGCTGAAGGGTATAACCGCCCCTCCAAAAATTTCAAAAATTTACAACTTCTCCCAAACATTTTGTTACAGGCTGAAATTAGTGTCAAATGATAGACAATAGTGACAAGTACAACATATATTTCAGAATCAAAAAATTCAGGGCTGAAGGGTATAACCGCCCCTCAAAATTTCAAAATTTACAACTTCTCCCAAACATTTTGTTACAGGCTGAAATTAGTGTCAAATGATAGACAATAGTGACAAGTACAACATATATTTCAGAATCAAAAAATTCAGGGCTGAAGGGTATAACCGCCCCTCAAAATTTCAAAATTTACAACTTCTCCCAAACATTTTGTTACAGGCTGAAATTAGTGTCAAATGATAGACAATAGTGACAAGTACAACATATATTTCAGAATCAAAAATTCAGGGGCTGAAGGGTATAACCGCCCCTCAAAATTTCAAAATTTACAACTTCTCCCAAACATTTTGTTACAGGCTGAAATTAGTGTCAAATGATAGACAATAGTGACAAGTACAACATATATTTCAGAATCAAAAATTCAGGGCTGAAGGGTATAACCGCCCCTCAAAATTTCAAAATTTACAACTTCTCCCAAACATTTTGTTACAGGCTGAAATTAGTGTCAAATGATAGACAATAGTGACAAGTACAACATATATTTCAGAATCAAAAATTCAGGGCTGAAGGGTATAACCGCCCCTCAAAAATTTCAAAATTTACAACTTCTCCCAAACATTTTGTTACAGGCTGAAATTAGTGTCAAATGATAGACAATAGTGACAAGTACAACATATATTTCAGAATCAAAAATTCAGGGCTGAAGGGTATAACCGCCCCTCAAAAATTTCAAAATTTACAACTTCTCCCAAACATTTTGTTACAGGCTGAAATTAGTGTCAAATGATAGACAATAGTGACAAGTACAACATATATTTCAGAATCAAAAATTCAGGGGCTGAAGGGTATAACCGCCCCTCAAAATTTCAAAATTTACAACTTCTCCCAAACATTTTGTTACAGGCTGAAATTAGTGTCAAATGATAGACAATAGTGACAAGTACAACATATATTTCAGAATCAAAAAATTCAGGGCTGAAGGGTATAACCGCCCCTCAAAATTTCAAAATTTACAACTTCTCCCAAACATTTTGTTACAGGCTGAAATTAGTGTCAAATGATAGACAATAGTGACAAGTACAACATATATTTCAGAATCAAAAAATTCAGGGCTGAAGGGTATAACCGCCCCTCAAAAATTTCAAAATTTACAACTTCTCCCAAACATTTTGTTACAGGCTGAAATTAGTGTCAAATGATAGACAATAGTGACAAGTACAACATATATTTCAGAATCAAAAATTCAGGGGCTGAAGGGTATAACCGCCCCTCAAAATTTCAAAATTTACAACTTCTCCCAAACATTTTGTTACAGGCTGAAATTAGTGTCAAATGATAGACAATAGTGACAAGTACAACATATATTTCAGAATCAAAAATTCAGGGGCTGAAGGGTATAACCGCCCCTCAAAATTTCAAAATTTACAACTTCTCCCAAACATTTTGTTACAGGCTGAAATTAGTGTCAAATGATAGACAATAGTGACAAGTACAACATATATTTCAGAATCAAAAATTCAGGGCTGAAGGGTATAACGCCCTCAAAATTTCAAAATTTACAACTTCTCCCAAACATTTTGTTACAGGCTGAAATTAGTGTCAAATGATAGACAATAGTGACAAGTACAACATATATTTCAGAATCAAAAATTCAGGGCTGAAGGGTATAACCGCCCTCAAAATTTCAAAATTTACAACTTCTCCCAAACATTTTGTTACAGGCTGAAATTAGTGTCAAATGATAGACAATAGTGACAAGTACAACATATATTTCAGAATCAAAAAATTCAGGGCTGAAGGGGATAACCGCCCCTCAAAATTTCAAAATTTACAACTTCTCCCAAACATTTTGTTACAGGCTGAAATTAGTGTCAAATGATAGACAATAGTGACAAGTACAACATATATTTCAGAATCAAAAATTCAGGGCTGAAGGGTATAAGTCAAAATTTAAAATTTAAACTTTCCCAAAATTTTGTTCACTGAAATTGTGTCAAAAGTCAATATGACAATACAACTAATTTCAGAATAAAAAATTTAGGGGTAAGGGGATAACCCCCCCTAAAAATTTAAAATTTACAACTCTCCCCAAAAATTTTGTTACAGGTGAAATTGTTAAAGTAAAATTGAAAAACAAAATAATTTCAAATAAAAATTAGGGGGAAGGGATAACCCCTAAAAATTTTAAAAATTTTCAAATTCTCCCCAAAAATTTTGTTTCGGGTGAAATTATTCAAATGAAGAAATATGACAAGTAAAAATATATTTTGAACAAAAAATTAGGGGGAAGGGGATAACCGCCCCCCAAAATTTCAAAAATTTAAAATTCCCCAAAAATTTTTTTACAGGGGAAATTTTTTATAGCAAAAAAAGTTTTAATTTGAATAAAAAAATTTAATGGGTATAACCCCCTCAAAATTTAAAAAAAAAAACCCCCCCAAAATTTTTTTCACTAAAATTTTTAAATGATAGACAATAGTGACAAGTACAACATATATTTCAGAATCAAAAATTCAGGGCTGAAGGGTATAACCGCCCCTCAAAATTTCAAAATTTACAACTTCTCCCAAACATTTTGTTACAGGCTGAAATTAGTGTCAAATGATAGACAATAGTGACAAGTACAACATATATTTCAGAATCAAAAAATTCAGGGGCTGAAGGGTATAACTGCCCCTCAAAAATTTCAAAATTTACAACTTCTCCCAAACATTTTGTTACAGGCTGAAATTAGTGTCAAATGATAGACAATAGTGACAAGTACAACATATATTTCAGAATCAAAAATTCAGGGCTGAAGGGTATAACCGCCCCTCAAAATTTCAAAAATTTACAACTTCTCCCAAACATTTTGTTACAGGCTGAAATTAGTGTCAAATGATAGACAATAGTGTACAAGTACAACATATATTTCAGAATCAAAAATTCAGGGGCTGAAGGTATAACCGCCCCTCAAAATTTCAAAATTTACAACTTCTCCCAAACATTTTGTTACAGGCTGAAATTTTATTGATGTACAAAATATTAGACAAATAGTGAACAAGTACAACATTATTTCATTTCTTTAAGAATTCAAATTTATATTACATGCTAATGTATAAGCTTCTAACCTCAAAATTTCAAAAATTTACAACTTCTCCCAAACATTTTGTTACAGGCTGAAATTAGTTCAAAGTATAGAAATTGTGTTTACTTAAGTACAACTATATTTAGAATTAATTCATGTTGTTATAAGTTAAACTGCCATCCAAAATTTCAAATTTACAATCTCGTTCAGCAAAAATAATTGTAAATACATGTACTTGAATTAGTTTCAAATGTACAAAGTGTACAATACATATATATTCAGAATCAAAAATTCACTTTAATATTACCGTATCAAATATTTAAAATTTATTTTGACTCTCCACATATGATTCTGTTACAAGTGCAGCTTAAATAACATAGTGAAATTTTATATATATAATTTGAAATTAAATTTGTTCAATTTGTTAAAATTATAGGTTAAATAACAATAATCAAAAATTATGGAGCTTTAGCAATGGTTACTGCTGTCATCAACATTTAATAATGTCTAAATTCTAATAATTTTAGTTCATTTAACCTATATTTAAAAAATTTCAAATGTTAAATAACATATTTACTAGATACATATACTAAAAAATTTTATAATCTACAGCAACATGTTTGTATTACAGGCACCTTTTGCCCAAGCATTCAATATGTGTTACAATCATTTAATTCAGCAATTAATTTAAATTTAACACTTATAATTTATACGAAATAATGTGTAAATTTGAATTATCAAATTTACCTAAAGCGTAAAGTATTACGTAAGATGCTTAGGAAAGGTTTGAAATGCTTCTTTTTGGAGTCTTAGGTTTTATACTTTAGCCCGGAAGTTTTGATTTTCATATTTTGTTACCGGAAATTGTCTAATTCAATGAAGTACTTGTCATATGTTAATTTGACTTAATTCGCCTCAAATTCGACTTCGTAATAAATGTCACAGTTACTAAATCAACTAAAATAAAATAAATTTAATAAATTTGAGCAACTCCATACATATATGCATATAATAAATCGCTTTAATTTTTTAAAAGGAAAATTTATTACAATAAATAAAAAAAAAAATTAAATTACAAATTAAACTTAATGTCGACAATTCTGTTAAAAAGATAAAATTTGAAAGCAGGCTCCATGAGATTCTCACATTTTTGTTTAAAATTTGATAGTTTACAAATTATCAACCAATCCTAAAACTTTATCCCAAAAATTAACATCTGTCATAAACTGGTAGAATACGCAGAATTACTCAAAACGTCTCAAATTTGAGACATCATCCATTAATCCTGCATGTAATGGGTAAAACTGTTACAGTTGTTTTCCGCGCAACAAATTAATTTCGGTGCGGTGATTAGACCTTTCAGCCCTGAATTTTTGATTCTGAAATATATGTTGTACTTGTCACTATTGTCTATCATTTGACACTAATTTCAGCCTGTAACAAAATGTTTGGGAGAAGTTGTAAATTTTGAAATTTTGAGGGCGGTTATACCCTTCAGCCCTGAATTTTTGATTCTGAAATATATGTTGTACTTGTCACTATTGTCTATCATTTGACACTAATTTCAGCCTGTAACAAAATGTTTGGGAGAAGTTGTAAATTTTGAAATTTTGTGAGGGGCGTTATACCCTTCAGCCCTGAATTTTTGATTCTGAAATATATGTTGTACTTGTCACTATTGTCTATCATTTGACACTAATTTCAGCCTGTAACAAAATGTTTGGGAGAAGTTGTAAATTTTGAAATTTTGAAATTTTGAGGGGCGGTTATACCCTTCAGCCCTGAATTTTTGATTCTGAAATATATGTTGTACTTGTCACTATTGTCTATCATTTGACACTAATTTCAGCCTGTAACAAAATGTTTGGGAGAAGTTGTAAATTTTGAAATTTTGAGGGGCAGTTATACCCTTCAGCCCTGAATTTTTGATTCTGAAATATATGTTGTACTTGTCACTATTGTCTATCATTTGACACTAATTTCAGCCTGTAACAAAATGTTTGGGAGAAGTTGTAAATTTTGAAATTTTTGAGGGGCGGTTATACCCTTCAGCCCTGAATTTTTGATTCTGAAATATATGTTGTACTTGTCACTATTGTCTATCATTTGACACTAATTTCAGCCTGTAACAAAATGTTTGGGAGAAGTTGTAAATTTTGAAATTTTTGAAATTTTGAGGGGCAGTTATACCCTTCAGCCCTGAATTTTTGATTCTGAAATATATGTTGTACTTGTCACTATTGTCTATCATTTGACACTAATTTCAGCCTGTAACAAAATGTTTGGGAGAAGTTGATTTTGAAATTTTGAAATTTTGAGGGGCGGTTATACCCTTCAGCCCTGAATTTTTTGATTCTGAAATATATGTTGTACTTGTCACTATTGTCTATCATTTGACACTAATTTCAGCCTGTAACAAAATGTTTGGGAGAAGTTGTAAATTTTGAAATTTTTGAGGGGCGGTTATACCCTTCAGCCCCTGAATTTTTTGATTCTGAAATATATGTTGTACTTGTCACTATTGTCTATCATTTGACACTAATTTCAGCCTGTAACAAAATGTTTGGGAGAAGTTGTAAATTTTGAAATTTTGAGGGGCGGTTATACCCTTCAGCCCTGAATTTTTTGATTCTGAAATATATGTTGTACTTGTCACTATTGTCTATCATTTGACACTAATTTCAGCCTGTAACAAAATGTTTGGGAGAAGTTGTAAATTTTTGAAATTTTGAGGGGCGGTTATACCCTTCAGCCCTGAATTTTTTGATTCTGAAATATATGTTGTACTTGTCACTATTGTCTATCATTTGACACTAATTTCAGCCTGTAACAAAATGTTTGGGAGAAGTTGTAAATTTTGAAATTTTGAGGGGCGTTATACCCTTCAGCCCTGAATTTTTGATTCTGAAATATATGTTGTACTTGTCACTATTGTCTATCATTTGACACTAATTTCAGCCTGTAACAAAATGTTTGGGAGAAGTTGTAAATTTTTGAAATTTTGAGGGGCGGTTATACCCTTCAGCCCTGAATTTTTGATTCTGAAATATATGTTGTACTTGTCACTATTGTCTATCATTTGACACTAATTTCAGCCTGTAACAAAATGTTTGGGAGAAGTTGTAAATTTTGAAATTTTGAGGGGCGGTTATACCCTTCAGCCCTGAATTTTTTGATTCTGAAATATATGTTGTACTTGTCACTATTGTCTATCATTTGACACTAATTTCAGCCTGTAACAAAATGTTTGGGAGAAGTTGTAAATTTTGAAATTTTGAGGGGCGGTTATACCCTTCAGCCCTGAATTTTTGATTCTGAAATATATGTTGTACTTGTCACTATTGTCTATCATTTGACACTAATTTCAGCCTGTAACAAAATGTTTGGGAGAAGTTGTAAATTTTGAAATTTTGAGGGGCGGTTATACCCTTCAGCCCTGAATTTTTTGATTCTGAAATATATGTTGTACTTGTCACTATTGTCTATCATTTGACACTAATTTCAGCCTGTAACAAAATGTTTGGGAGAAGTTGTAAATTTTGAAATTTTGAGGGGCGGTTATACCCTTCAGCCCCTGAATTTTTTGATTCTGAAATATATGTTGTACTTGTCACTATTGTCTATCATTTGACACTAATTTCAGCCTGTAACAAAATGTTTGGGAGAAGTTGTAAATTTTGAAATTTTGAGGGGCGGTTATACCCTTCAGCCCTGAATTTTTTGATTCTGAAATATATGTTGTACTTGTCACTATTGTCTATCATTTGACACTAATTTCAGCCTGTAACAAAATGTTTGGGAGAAGTTGTAAATTTTGAAATTTTTGAGGGGCGGTTATACCCTTCAGCCCCTGAATTTTTTGATTCTGAAATATATGTTGTACTTGTCACTATTGTCTATCATTTGACACTAATTTCAGCCTGTAACAAAATGTTTGGGAGAAGTTGTAAATTTTGAAATTTTTGAGGGGCGGTTATACCCTTCAGCCCCCGAATTTTTGATTCTGAAATATATGTTGTACTTGTCACTATTGTCTATCATTTGACACTAATTTCAGCCTGTAACAAAATGTTTGGGAGAAGTTGTAAATTTTGAAATTTTGAGGGGCGGTTATACCCTTCAGCCCTGAATTTTTTGATTCTGAAATATATGTTGTACTTGTCACTATTGTCTATCATTTGACACTAATTTCAGCCTGTAACAAAATGTTTGGGAGAAGTTGTAAATTTTGAAATTTTGAGGGGCGGTTATACCCTTCAGCCCTGAATTTTTGATTCTGAAATATATGTTGTACTTGTCACTATTGTCTATCATTTGACACTAATTTCAGCCTGTAACAAAATGTTTGGGAGAAGTTGTAAATTTTGAAATTTTTGAGGGGCGGTTATACCCTTCAGCCCTGAATTTTTTGATTCTGAAATATATGTTGTACTTGTCACTATTGTCTATCATTTGACACTAATTTCAGCCTGTAACAAAATGTTTGGGAGAAGTTGTAAATTTTGAAATTTTGAGGGGCGGTTATACCCTTCAGCCCTGAATTTTTGATTCTGAAATATATGTTGTACTTGTCACTATTGTCTATCATTTGACACTAATTTCAGCCTGTAACAAAATGTTTGGGAGAAGTTGTAAATTTTGAAATTTTGAGGGGCGGTTATACCCTTCAGCCCTGAATTTTTTGATTCTGAAATATATGTTGTACTTGTCACTATTGTCTATCATTTGACACTAATTTCAGCCTGTAACAAAATGTTTGGGAGAAGTTGTAAATTTTGAAATTTTGAGGGGCGGTTATACCCTTCAGCCCTGAATTTTTGATTCTGAAATATATGTTGTACTTGTCACTATTGTCTATCATTTGACACTAATTTCAGCCTGTAACAAAATGTTTGGGAGAAGTTGTAAATTTTGAAATTTTTGAGGGGCGGTTATACCCTTCAGCCCTGAATTTTTTGATTCTGAAATATATGTTGTACTTGTCACTATTGTCTATCATTTGACACTAATTTCAGCCTGTAACAAAATGTTTGGGAGAAGTTGTAAATTTTGAAATTTTTGAGGGGCGGTTATACCCTTCAGCCCCTGAATTTTTTGATTCTGAAATATATGTTGTACTTGTCACTATTGTCTATCATTTGACACTAATTTCAGCCTGTAACAAAATGTTTGGGAGAAGTTGTAAATTTTGAAATTTTGAGGGGCGGTTATACCCTTCAGCCCTGAATTTTTTGATTCTGAAATATATGTTGTACTTGTCACTATTGTCTATCATTTGACACTAATTTCAGCCTGTAACAAAATGTTTGGGAGAAGTTGTAAATTTTGAAATTTTGAGGGGCGGTTATACCCTTCAGCCCCTGAATTTTTTGATTCTGAAATATATGTTGTACTTGTCACTATTGTCTATCATTTGACACTAATTTCAGCCTGTAACAAAATGTTTGGGAGAAGTTGTAAATTTTGAAATTTTGAGGGGCGGTTATACCCTTCAGCCCTGAATTTTTTGATTCTGAAATATATGTTGTACTTGTCACTATTGTCTATCATTTGACACTAATTTCAGCCTGTAACAAAATGTTTGGGAGAAGTTGTAAATTTTGAAATTTTGAGGGGCGGTTATACCCTTCAGCCCCTGAATTTTTGATTCTGAAATATATGTTGTACTTGTCACTATTGTCTATCATTTGACACTAATTTCAGCCTGTAACAAAATGTTTGGGAGAAGTTGTAAATTTTGAAATTTTGAGGGGCGGTTATACCCTTCAGCCCCTGAATTTTTGATTCTGAAATATATGTTGTACTTGTCACTATTGTCTATCATTTGACACTAATTTCAGCCTGTAACAAAATGTTTGGGAGAAGTTGTAAATTTTGAAATTTTTGAGGGGCGGTTATACCCTTCAGCCCTGAATTTTTTGATTCTGAAATATATGTTGTACTTGTCACTATTGTCTATCATTTGACACTAATTTCAGCCTGTAACAAAATGTTTGGGAGAAGTTGTAAATTTTGAAATTTTGAGGGGCGGTTATACCCTTCAGCCCTGAATTTTTTTATTCTGAAATATATGTTGTACTTGTCACTATTGTCTATCATTTGACACTAATTTCAGCCTGTAACAAAATGTTTGGGAGAAGTTGTAAATTTTGAAATTTTGAGGGGCGGTTATACCCTTCAGCCCTGAATTTTTTTATTCTGAAATATATGTTGTACTTGTCACTATTGTCTATCATTTGACACTAATTTCAGCCTGTAACAAAATGTTTGGGAGAAGTTGTAAATTTTGAAATTTTGAGGGGCGGTTATACCCTTCAGCCCTGAATTTTTTGATTCTGAAATATATGTTGTACTTGTCACTATTGTCTATCATTTGACACTAATTTCAGCCTGTAACAAAATGTTTGGGAGAAGTTGTAAATTTTGAAATTTTGAGGGGCGGTTATACCCTTCAGCCCTGAATTTTTTGATTCTGAAATATATGTTGTACTTGTCACTATTGTCTATCATTTGACACTAATTTCAGCCTGTAACAAAATGTTTGGGAGAAGTTGTAAATTTTGAAATTTTGAGGGGCGGTTATACCCTTCAGCCCTGAATTTTTTGATTCTGAAATATATGTTGTACTTGTCACTATTGTCTATCATTTGACACTAATTTCAGCCTGTAACAAAATGTTTGGGAGAAGTTGTAAATTTTGAAATTTTGAGGGGCGGTTATACCCTTCAGCCCTGAATTTTTTGATTCTGAAATATATGTTGTACTTGTCACTATTGTCTATCATTTGACACTAATTTCAGCCTGTAACAAAATGTTTGGGAGAAGTTGTAAATTTTGAAATTTTGAGGGGCGGTTATACCCTTCAGCCCCCGAATTTTTGATTCTGAAATATATGTTGTACTTGTCACTATTGTCTATCATTTGACACTAATTTCAGCCTGTAACAAAATGTTTGGGAGAAGTTGTAAATTTTGAAATTTTGAGGGGCGGTTATACCCTTCAGCCCTGAATTTTTGATTCTGAAATATATGTTGTACTTGTCACTATTGTCTATCATTTGACACTAATTTCAGCCTGTAACAAAATGTTTGGGAGAAGTTGTAAATTTTGAAATTTTGAGGGGCGGTTATACCCTTCAGCCCTGAATTTTTGATTCTGAAATATATGTTGTACTTGTCACTATTGTCTATCATTTGACACTAATTTCAGCCTGTAACAAAATGTTTGGGAGAAGTTGTAAATTTTGAAATTTTGAGGGGCGGTTATACCCTTCAGCCCCTGAATTTTTGATTCTGAAATATATGTTGTACTTGTCACTATTGTCTATCATTTGACACTAATTTCAGCCTGTAACAAAATGTTTGGGAGAAGTTGTAAATTTTGAAATTTTTGAGGGGCGGTTATACCCTTCAGCCCTGAATTTTTTGATTCTGAAATATATGTTGTACTTGTCACTATTGTCTATCATTTGACACTAATTTCAGCCTGTAACAAAATGTTTGGGAGAAGTTGTAAATTTTGAAATTTTGAGGGGCGGTTATACCCTTCAGCCCTGAATTTTTTGATTCTGAAATATATGTTGTACTTGTCACTATTGTCTATCATTTGACACTAATTTCAGCCTGTAACAAAATGTTTGGGAGAAGTTGTAAATTTTGAAATTTTGAGGGGCGGTTATACCCTTCAGCCCCTGAATTTTTTTGATTCTGAAATATATGTTGTACTTGTCACTATTGTCTATCATTTGACACTAATTTCAACCTGTATCAAAATGGTTGAGAGAAGTGAAATTATTTTGAAAAGTACCAGACCTGCATAATTTTGTAAGTGTAACCGACTTTTTATCATTTAACCATTGAATTTGTGTTTTTATTAATTTTACTTTCATGTTATCACCTTGAGAACTAAAAATATTATTTAATGACCTGTTTTTAAAATAAATCAATTTTAAAAAACTTTAATTATTTGTCTGGTCCACTGTAAAACTCATTTATTTGATTCTGATTCTGGTGCTGTCTTCAGCCACATAATGGAATAAGTTGTAGGTATTGTTTTCGGAAGTTGTGGAAGTAGTTTCGGATGCAGAAATAGATGAGATCTGCAATCATCAGGCGCGTTTACAATGCCAGTATTAGATTAACACAGAGAGCGCTCGAATTTTAAGTAGTCCGTCCTCAATTACACGACGAGTACACGAGATAGTCACCCCTCCATCCACCTGATTGAATTACTCGGCTCGCATTTGGTCGCTATTTGAATGTATAAAGTTGGGTATTTATCAACACAATAAAACCATTACAGCCTATTGTTTTTTATTTTTATTCAATAACGTGGTTATTCCTACACAATGTGTGCAAGGCAACAATTTTTAAAATATTTTTAATTATCTTGAGTTTTATAAAATAATCCGGCTATTGCTACAGATTAAAAATATACAATATATAGAGGGCAAATAAAACGTAAAAATTGACATACATCACACCGCAAGTTAACTTACCTGTATCATCTACATCGATTTAACTACTGATATTTCAGTAGCGCAGTAGACTGACATCTTATTTATTAAGTCTTAATATTTGAGTGAAAGCATCTTATTGCTTTGTAAAAGATACTTTTCGTTTTCTGACTTTTCGTATCGTGCATTTTATAAAAATACACCTACGATTTTTTCAGAACTTATTTGAAACTTTAACTTAATGGTTTAAAAAGAAAGTCGTAAGATTAATTATCTCCATAAACATTATAAATCCCTTAAACAAAAAAAATGTTTAAAGCAGCACATCTGTATATCTTACAATTTTTAGTTTCAAAATAATGGAAAATTTTTGGTCACGTAATGCAGATCTATAATACTTGAAAAACTTTTTCTCAATCGACATCCCTGTCAAGTTCGATAATCTTTCTTCGTTCTTGGTGAATCTCAAATAAGTTTCGATATGTCTGGGCTTACAGAAAACTTTTTTAACTGAAACTTACTCGTCAAGTTGCCATTTACTTTTGTAATTTAAGTAAGTATCTATATCTACACTCCTATAATATACTGATACTAAATAATAATCAAATAATAACGTGTTTTCGTATAAATAATATGTTATAAAAAAATAAATTAACTATGCGTTATAAAAACAAGTTTCTTGGTCCAATTAATTTTTTATAAACAATTTAATACAAAAATGAGAGTTGAAAAAGAAAGAGCAATAATAACTTTTAAAGGCAAAACTGAAAATAAAATGTAAATAATCTTTTTCCTAGAGATTAGGTAAATTAGGTAACTTGGTGGAAAACATTCTAAGTTTGGACGTTTTTACTTTGCAACTGAAATTATTCCTCGTCCTACCCCACTACATTACAGTGTGAACTTTACGTTACGTCAGAAGTGTAAACTATAATTTATTACTTTAATTATGTTTATAAACTTCAAATCTCGTGTATTATATTATGCATACTTATACTACAGTACACTATATCGCGTGTTCTTTTAAAGAGATACATCCTCAATATTTTCTGACCAAAAAATATTGTATTAATTATTTATCACAATTATTATCACATTTGTTATCAAAAATAACTTTCTAGGGCTGTCTTAAGCGAAGTTTACACTATGTGATTTCGCTTTTGATTTTTCTTATGATTTACGGGGTAATGACACTCTAGAGACACAAAAAATAGCATAACTTTAACAATTCATATTTTATCGCCTTATAGTAAATGTAATACAAAAACTGTTTAAAGAGATTTATTGTACATAATATGTTAAATAATATGTTAGTGTATAATCTTTTATTTAATTTTTTTTACAAAATTGCAGCGGAAAATCTCAGCAAAGAAAACCTCTCTCTATAAATACCGTTCCGCGGCCGGCAACATTTCAACTTCAATTTTGACCTTGAACAAACAACAAAATATTTTGGGTTTTAAGTAAAATTATCTCCATAAGAACGTAGGGAAATTAAAAAATATTGTTTTTTTAAGAATAGTGCACGATTAATTTAAAATTTTCATTTTTGTTAAAAAATTACGTAAAAATTGATTATAACAAGAAAAGTTTATGATGTAACGTCAAACCTCTACGTACTTATCTAGATAATGTAATTTTATAGCTACAGTTAATATTTCAAGCAAATCGGTTAAGATCTGCTAAAATTATGTTGCAGTCCAATTTAGAAATTGTAGTTTTGCGATAAAGCGTTTTAAAATTATACATAGCATTATTTGATAAAATTTTTTATTTATCTCTAATCTGCAATACCTGCACTATATAATTAGCCTTCTATATTAATGTACTGCTCATCTTTTTTTTCTGACTGATTTTAACGACAGCCGAGCCTCTTTTGCAGTGTCAGACAGCGATTGCTCCGAGAATTTATTGCGGCGTACATCAGCTTCCGCACAGAAATTAGAGCAATTAGGCCCGATTGTCAGACCAAAATTTTTAACTACACATACTGCAGTTAAATGTACATACAGCAATTTTTGTTGCTATACCGACGATAACTTTGCCACTTAAAACAGCCTTTGTGATCGGGATCTACGCTAAGGCAGAATTTCAGAGGGATGCTACTCACATATAAAAAATAAAATTTTTAATTTTCACACGTTGAATTTTTAAAAGTAATAAAAATGCATTTTAGTTTATTGTCTTTTACGGACAATTATAATGCTCTAATATCATAAACTTGAATATATTATTACTTACATCTTATTGCGCTTTAAATGCTATAGTTCAGAAAATATTCGCAATATCTATTATATATTATATTAAATCATGATATTAAATCTAGTCATACACAAAACACAAATCATAGGAGTATCTAAAATCACAACAAAAGTCATAAGGAAAATCATAAGCAAAATCACGTAGTGTAAACTACGCTTTAAATTCGGCGATTGGCTGATAAATTAATAACTGACTAATCAATGGATTAGCGTAATGCAAAGATAAACTTTTGTTATAAACTGGTTGTATAGCTCTTAGTTTAATAATTTGGATGAACGGATGGATACGTGAATGGATTAGCAAAATTCAAAATAACCTAAACAAGTTATGTCAGATCAGACAGGTCGAGTTATAGACGCTTTTCAAATGTTTATGAGATTATTTTATTGGGCGTTCACTTTTGTTAGGTTGGTAATAAATGAACCAACCAATCAGAGGTGTATTCACGTAAAATTACACTTCTAAAATACAATATAATTTTCTTAAATAGAAAATTTAAACTAATGAAAAATGAAAGATTATTTGCTAAAATTGCAGATTATAAAAAACCAAGAAGAAAACATAAAGTTTTGAAACAATCCTTTGTATTTAATTGTAAACTAGAAAAGTAGTTGTATAGAAGCCCAAGAACTGCGATTATCCGAGTTCCACTTTGTTTATTGTTAATGATCGCAATGTATTAACTTAGCAGGACTGTTAGATTTACATGCCCTCCGATCATAAAAAGAAGACGATCATAAAAAAGTTAACTTTCCCCCTAATCTTAGTATTACCAATTGATCGCGGCAAGTACTATGCCAATTACTATCTCATTAACAAATTAATATTACCAAAAATATGTAAGTAATTCTATAATAACATCATAAGAAATTCAGCACATCGCAGTTTTGCTTTCCTTACAGAACACTTTTCCGAAAATTAAAATCAAATTTCGCGTTTCCGCATATCTAATAATATATTGATTTAAAAAATTACTCCCATCTTGGAAATTAGAAACGATATTAAGATATGGATTACGTCTAGTTTTGTAGTAATACGAATACTACTTTGCATGTTACCTTAGCAAGCCAAGTTAACGCTACTAGCATACTAATGCTACCTCCTACTTAGAGAAATTTTAAAGTTGGTAGTCTGGTTATTTTCAGCACCCAGTAATAAATTACAGTCAACTTGCGTTATAACGAATTTCAAGGAACCGAGAAAAAAATTCGTTATATCGAAAGTTCGTTCGTTCGTTCGTCAAAATTCATTAAAATTTGTTATTTGTAAAAAATTGAAAAAAACGTAAACCAATACACTACAAATTCGTTGTCGCTTAATAAAATAAACAATATAACGTATCTAATGTAAAAAAATTAATAAAAGGGTGAGAAAGAATTCTAGTCCCATGTTAGAAAATTTGAGAACGGGGGTAGTTGTTATGGGCAGTGCAATTTGTTACATTAAAATTTTGTATATTTAAATTTTAGTTTTATTATGTTTTCTAGCGGGATTTAAAATTTGCTCGAGGTTAGGAAAAATGTGGGAGATAAGAGAGAGCGCATCGATTGCACTAGTAACGCATAATTTAGAAAATTCTCAAAGTTTTAAATTTTGATCACCTTCAAGAAAACTGCTGTAATACTTTTATGTCCTATTTGGAGTTATGTTGGAATATTCGATTTTGGACTCGCACTATTTGCGGATTTAAAGTGGACAGCAGAATAATTGGTTTTTCTTTGCGCTGTATGGCTTTGGTAGTCTGGCAAGGAAACCATATCACATTGTTTGTGGATTTAAATTTTCTGGAAAAGTGGTTGAATTTGATGCAAGAGAAGAACTTCACGTAGTTACGTTTAACACCTACGCAATCAATGATATTTTGGAATTGGTTGTTGCTTTTGGTTTTCTTTTGTTTGTTTCTGTGGATTATTATTGATGCCGTATATGTTTTGTCAGGCTGTTTTATTTGGAAACTTCATTTGGAAGAAAATTTTGGATTTTGGTTTGGCTATCGTTCTACCTACCCCATCAGGAATCAGCCGAAAGATAAGTGGGTTTTAATTTAAATTTTGGTTTTGGATTTGACGAGTTTGCGCGAATAACGGCTATATTTTGTGCGAAACATTTGATAACTTTTAGGGCGCATTATTAAGTAATTGTTTTTTTAATTGACAAATTTCTAATTTACCGATATTTTGAATTCCATCGTTGTAAGCGTATTATACGGTGCACTGTACATTACGAGCTCGAGTATACATAGTATTGTTTACAATTTGGTAAAAATATTTGTTATTCTTTTACTTGATACCATTACGATCGATCTGCGTCCGATTGATTATATAATTGTGGATGAACCGCACAAAATTAGTGTTCGTATAAGATTTTTATTAAGATTGTCGGCCCTTCTGGCTTTTGGAGACAAGTTTATAGTTTAAAAATTAAAACCTTACTGTTTGGAAAACTGGTGCCTCTGTCGGGGATATTGTTCTACGAGTTGTCCAGTAATTTGTACTAAAAATAGATGTTTGTTGAAAAGTTTGTAAATATACCTTTGTTATTTTGACCGACTTGGTTATTATTTTTTTATTTTCGATTCGGGGGTAGCTTCAGTTTCGTGTTTTAGGAAGCACGGGACCAACCTTCATTGCCAGTAAGGATTTCGTTAAAATACGTGGCGCTACCTTCCATCTTACATCCGGCCGTCCACTTATAACGCTGGCTTGGGCATCCTTACTGTCAAGCTGGTTCTCACTCCCCTGGAATCCTTTGGTGGAATTACAATTTTCTTCAACAGTACAGTCATTGTTTTTGAGTGTGTAGCGTCTGAGCTAGTTTTAGGGTAACCTTCTGTACCACCCCTTTTGTGGGGTTTAAAATTCCCACCACCCTGAGGTACCCAACGCCTAGAATTAATTTGGCAGCATTGTTGCGGTACAAATTAGCAACCAACATGATAATTTTTCTACGTTATGTTTACATAGCATTGTTGAGAGTTTCAAGCCATTCGTTCCACAGTTCCGTAGTCATCCACAATTTTTTTTGTTATTTCTGTATCATCGGGAAGGACTTTGACATGCTTAAAACACCTAGTTTTAGCTGATTTGCCTATCTATAACCCTATCAATAATAGTGTGACTCGCTCTTTACTAAGTTTTGAACATTTTCACCAGTTTTGATAACTTGAACACCAAGTTATGCCGCTTTTTAAAATTTGACAACCATAGAAATGACAATAATTATTAGGCTTTGAAAAAATTTTTTTTAAATTATTTTTAGGCCAAAAAGTTTTGTTATATCGAGGGGACCAAAATCTACTTAAAATTTTTTATAACACGAGAATTTCAAGGGAACGACAGTTTTTTTCTTTATATCAAAATTTTCGTTATATCGAACTTCGTTATAACGCGAGTTGACTGTATATAACGTTTTTTTTCTAGATTACCGTAAAACGTGGCTAACCTGCCGCGTATAATGGTTCAATGATCAAAAATAGAGAATCTAAAAAAAATTATTCTTTTTGACCCTTTTGTTAATAGAATTTTTTTTGAAACGTTCCAAATATTAAGAATACAAAAAAAACTCCCACAAATTGTCGGAAAAGATGGCAAAGTCAAGGTTCTATTTTTTATTATTACAAAAAATTACAATGCATTTCAATATTGCCGAAAGCAAAAATGGATATATTTTTCTTCTTGAACTGACAACGTTATTTATTTATTGATTACTCAATCACAACGACAAAAACAAGACAAAAAATTTTTTTTTACCACAAAACCTAATTTTGCAAAAGTTCAAATTTTTTAAAGATATTCTGCCTTTCCTTAACTTTTAGTTGTGTGATCCGGCTAGTTTACGAATTACAATAATTGTAAAAATATCTTGAATTTTTACTTTATCATGAATGATATATGAAAATATATCTATCATAATATGAAAAGGTTATGAATGCAGTATATAATATGATATGAATAGTATTGAAATTATAATATATTTTATTAACCTCTGAAATTAATGTTAGATTAAAATTTTAAAATTAAAATTATTATTAAACGTCTGATGACAGCAGTAACTATTGCTGACAGCTTACGAATAATATTTCGTTTTATTGCTTATTGAACCTTTTAATTTTAAAAATTTTAATCTAATATGATATGAATATGAAATTCTATAATATGAAAAAGGATTGTTTTCGTGCAGAAAAAAATTGAGATCTTGATGGATTTACACTTTTTGAGGTCCCCGAGTTAAATAAGACCATTTCTAAAAAAATGTCTGTGTGTGTGTGTGTCAATTTCTGTATGCGCTCTACAGCAAAAACTAATATAAATTTTGAAACCAAATTTGGGATTTTGTATCTTTATATTAAGACTTAGAGCTGATTAGATTTTGGTTAAAATTGGTTCATGAGAACTATTTTTTTTTCAAATCTTATGATTTAATCTAAGTTTTTAATTAATATTTCAAAAACTACTAAGAATTTCAAAACTAAATTTAAGATTTAGCATAGGTACTTATATCCTTATAGCATACATACTTGACCAGCAGTGTAGCGCAAAGCATGCACCGGCCGACTAGAAAGCGGTAGACCGCGGTTCGAATCCTAGTCGAGTCGGATACACTTCTGTGATCAAGGTCCAATATCAATCTGTGGACCATGGGAAGGCAACGGAAACCACCCCATGAATTATATTCCCATGAAAATTCATCTTGGCTTAATGGCACGCTGACAAAAAGCAAACGATGACGAAGAAGAAGAAGATACTTATATCAATATTTGGATCCACTATTAAAATATCAATATATCGAAAAAACCGTTGAAGATTTTTGAATATGACCATACACAGCCTTCCTGGCAAAAGAAACTAATTCATTTTACAGTTTGAGTAAAGCAAAAATACTAAGTATAATGGGCATTACAGGAATTACAGCCTTGATTAAATTCCAGCTTTATTCAACCTCTTTTACACACTAAAATAGTTGGTAAATTTTATTAAAATTACATTGTACTAATAATTAAAAGCAAAAAAGTATTGAAAAAAATTGCTTAGAAACGTGCCGTTTTCGTAGTATAACCAAATAAAAACACACATTTTTCCAAAAACAACGGTAAAAATACTAAAAAGTCATAAACAGTAACAGGGTTTACAACTGCAATGTTTTGAAAATTTTGTTTATTTTAAAAACGCAACAACTTGAACTTATAAAATGTAAAATCAGCAGTTTTTTTCAATAAGCCAAAAAAATTAAAATATTGTTATAATTAAAAACAGTACGTTTTTGGCCGACTTTTTTTCCCCCGACTAGTGGTATACTTTTAATGTTATTCCGACGAATGTTTCCAAAGAGATAATTGTAACGATAAAAAAGAAAGGTGATGCAGAAATTTGTAACAATAACAGAAGCATACTGTTTCTAAATGTAGCATCATCACCTTCACGTGTTGGACGTATTGTCCGTTACGTTACTCTTGGTCGCTCCATCGTTTCTTAGGACGGCTACATTCCTTCTTCCTCTCGGTTTATATTTATATATTTGTTTAGGTATCCGCTCGTTGGTCATTCTTTCAAGGTGTTGCTTCCAATTATTCCTGTAGAGCAGGAATAATTATCTTGTAGCATACAAGATAATATCAGTGATTATCTATAAAAGTTAAGAATATGTATAACATAGATGTCCACCTACAAGCTGTATGTCGACTTTAAACTGGCTTTTGATAAAGTGAAAAGGATACACATTGTTGGAAACATTGAAAGAGATGGGAATATCGACTAAGCTTGTGATACTAATTAGAATGACGGCGAAGAGAGCATTGGCTACTATGAAAACAGCACCAGGAGAAACAGATAACTTCAAGATAAACTGTGGAGTGCAGCATGGCGACAAACTATCTGCAACACTATTTAAGATTGTGCTGGAAAAAGTAATTAGGAGTATAGGATGCAAATGAACAATTGTAAACAAAGAAACACAAATAATAACAAATTATGTAGACGATGTCGTGATTATCTCTGGAACAAAAAATGGTATAACATATGGGAAAATGGAACTAATTTTATAAATGAGGACAAAACGAAATAAATGAACTGTGAGAGAATGATGAGATAAAAAAAGTACGACTTGACGATTTTGTATTTCAAAGGGTGAATAACTTTAACTATATTCGAATACTACATATAAATAATAAAAATGACAGAAGAGAAGAATGTGACATTTAGAGAGGAAGAAGAATTAAGAAGTATTGAGAACTGTTATGGGGTCCAAAAAGGAAGAAGGAGAGCTGAGAGCGAAAATGAACTTCGTGAAGCAATGGGGGGAGAAGATATCAAATTCATAAAGGCGTAAAGGATAAAATTGCAGGGTCACATAATGAAAAGCAGTAATGAGGAAAAAACGAAGACGATGACTCTATGGAACCCGATAGAAGATCGACATAGAGGAAGATTAAAGAAAAGATGGTGGAACTGCGTGACGGATTATCTAAGAAGTAAGAATTACAGAGAATGTAAACTATTGATTGATGAAAGGAAAACATGGAGAGCCATTATGATTAAAATAAATTATATACACCAAAAGACTGATCCATCTGAAAACAGATTTTGTAAGTATAACAAGACAGCTCAATTCCTTAAACATAATTAAAACAATTAAATAAATGATCAGAATCTATTATAAATAATACATTTCCAAACTTTAATCTTTAAAATCAATTATCAGTCTAGTAGGTCTATCTGACGATGAGAATCAAAAAATTCGAAATATAAATGATCATCTGTAATGTATACAGTAAAAATTTCGTTTAAAATAAATAAATTGGAGAGGATTTACTAATTTAAAAATTCACTTAATTTTCAATATTAACTATACATTATATAGTATACATACGAGTATAAATAATACAGATCCAGTTAAAATTCTAACATTTTGGAGTGATTTTTAAAAGTACGAATTATTAAATCATAAAAAATTCAAAAATATAAATATCTGTCAACTTATTTTACTGATTAAAGGGTCTCGAAAAACGGAATATAACATTTGTAACAAAGCAAGAAATAATTAATTTTAATAATTTAAAAAAAATAATATCCAATAAATGTGTAATAGCTTAACTAAAAGTTTTTAGTGATTGAAACACAAAACGTTTGTAACAAAGGTTTCGTGTGGAAAGTTACGAAAATGTTTATGATGTGTAATATATAAAAACGAATGCATATCTTTGATGTTTTTTGTTTATGTACCAACAACAGCTTCCTATTTTCGTTTTTGTGTTTTCATTTGATGTTTTTTTACCTAAGGGCTATTTTGTGTGAATCCAATTTAGAACAGCCATCTACTTAACAAAAACGCCGGATAAGTTTCACAGTCACGACCGTAATTATAGATTGGAAAAAGTGTTGATTAAGTTAAATTTAACCTTAGGAATTTATTTACCGAAGCTACAAAAAAAATTTTAATTAGTAATTAATGCGAATAAACAAACACAGTACATACATAATTTATGAATTTAAAATCAATCGGTTTTATAAAAGATTTTCATTTATTATGTGCTATCAAATCGATAGATTCGATGCCTTTATAACAAAAAGTTTCAAGTGGACTCAGATTCCTACAGGAATTAAATAAATTAAATTTTTTTGTATAAGTATTGGGTACGTGTAAAGCTCTTGAAATAGAAATACAATGTAATATGAAATGTCGAAAACTTGCGCTCTTCGACTGTGGTAATATGAAATATAAAGCGAACTGATGAAGCGTGTATGTAATTGTATTAGATCCAACTCGAGCTGATTTTTAGTGTGCCCTAAACGTGCGTACAATTTTAATCAGCTTATGGTTTATCCAGTTTGATTTTTATTCATACTGCAAATTCTCTTGAGTATTGTATCATCTAATCAAAACGTTAATCAGGAATATGCTTTTTCACAAAATTGATTTTAATATTGTTAAGCCCAGATATCAATCACCAAATATTATAATTTAATATTATTTTACAAAATACTAAGTAAAATCTTTTTTGGTAAAGCAGAATAATTAATCTTTAAATTGTTAAATAAATAAAATTATTTCAATTATTTGCATAAGTACATAAGAGTATGTATTGTATGTAAGTACTGATTGAAATTATATTATTTATAGTATGTACTTGATGCAGGGATTGTTTTTAATATTAGTGTACCGGGTGGCCAACTAAGGAGACTATCGGCTGTATATCAGAAACCGATTATTTCACAGTTTTGGAAAAAATAATTTTTTAATAAAAGTGGTCATAAGAAATTGCTGGAAATTATTTTCAAGTTTCTAGGATGGCCCATAGGGGGTGTAATTTTGTTAAGCTTATTTCAAAGTAAATTTTATGCTTATTTAGAATTTTGAGTTACATTCAATGATTTATTTTTAAAAAATAAGGCGCTGTTTAAAACGATTATAAGGTTTTTTTACTGTTTTATAAAATTTGAAGTAGAATGGTATATTTTTCTTACGTTCTGTATAAAAGGCAAAAAAACGCAAATGCTGGCTCACACAGCATGATATTATGGTGTTGGCATGTCCCCCAGATCTTCTCCATTGATTGTAGAAAAGTATTCGATCTTTTAAGGCTAACTTGTAGTTCCCATTTTTATACTCTGTATATAGCCTCTTTATCATGAACTTGAAGTTGAATAAGTCCTGTGCCACCACCGCCTGATCGCCAACTCAACGTGAACAATTGTTCATCATTGATTGGCACTCCCATGCATTCACAGTTTCTTTTCCAGCTCTACAATGTCTTTTCAATGTACAGGTTGAACAACAACGGAAATAGGCTGCATCCTTGCCAGAGCCCTTTAGTACTTTTTATTTGGTCCGAAACTTGTTGACCAATTTTTACATATAAGGTGTTCTCTTTATACAATACTTTTATTAGCTCAATTAATGTCTTGCTTACGTTCAAGCTGTGTAATACTTGCTACAGCTTACATCTGGGACCGAGTCATAGGCTTTTTCCAAATCTATAAAGGTAAGGTGGACTTTCTGTCTCATTGAAATTTTTCATTAGTTATTGGAAAATAAAGGTTATCTTGAAATGGGAGCTTGGGGTAATTTAAAATTACCTTCGCTCACAAAAACACAAATTTATATAAACGTGTTGCCCTTGATATTCGTTTTCGACCAGCTTGAATATTAGCGGAAGCCAGGGTATAGGTTCGAAACGCTTACGTTGTTCTCTCGTTTGGAAGGGTCACTAATGAGTGATTCAATGACGTTAAAATATAAAATGTCCAAAGCAACGGGTACTTTAAGTAGTAAAAAAATTGGACTCACCAGCTGGATGATAGCTTACAAAATATACAAGATGACAATGGATCGTACTTAAAGAGCAGTTGAGGGCAGCCACTGGTTGAAGTGAAAACTACACTGGGTAATCTTCTCCACCGGATTGATGCCTTCGGAAGATGTTGCTGTTCCAGGACGGAATAAGATACTCGAGGCACTAACGACGCACTCCAGGTGATAGTTGAGGCGGTAAAACACTTTGCAAAGATTTATTTGAAATACAGAAACGTACTTATTGCGCTTCAAACTAATTAAAACAAATCACTTGAATTTACTATGAATGCTCGCTGACCCGACGTTATTGCATAAATCGACATAAATAGGCGGTTGAAAATAGAGTCGATCGTTGTTCTTAATATTTGGAAATATTTTTCCACACCTAGCGCAAATAATAACAAATTACCCCAAGATGCGCATTAACACAAAATTTTCCAAAAGGGAACCGACGAAAAGGTTGCAGCCAGATGTTGATCCAAAATACGAAAATGGACTCTTTGAGTGAAGCAATTCAAATCCGCTTAGACAAGCGCTACCGGCGTACGATGCACTATAATTATTAATCGATAAGATTAAATAACTACACTAATTTTGGTAGATAACCCAAAACGCCAAAAACTATAACGCATTTTTCGAACCATACCCTTTGAAAGTCCGGTTATCACTCCCCGTGTCCTTGCGCGACCCTCTTATCACCTTACACGTGATTTAGAAAACCCAAGAGGCATATGAGAAAGGTGCGACAAAGCGTACCTTTCATAACAGAAATTGTGACTTTAATAATTTCCTGTTATAATCTACACATGATCTTTCAGGAATAAAGCCACTTTGCTCTTCTCTAATTTTACCTTTTACTTCTCTTTTTAACCTTCTCTGTAGGATTTTACTAAATAGTCTACTCAAGGTGCTAGTGATACTCAACCCCCGATAGTTTTTCGGATCTTTCTTGTCGCTCTTTTAAAAATTGATACTATGTAAGATATTGTTCATTCCTTCGATACCTCAAAATTGTCCCAGCAGTTCACCATGAATTATGCTGTTTGATCTATCTATTTGAACTCTTCATAAATTCTGATCAGTTCTCCATAGTGCCTTTCCCATTATTATTTCATGTCTACGCCTATACCAATGGTGTTTATATTGCTTGCTTTCAATCTCTTAATACTCATCCATACTTCTATCTTCATCATAACATCTATTAAGCTATCTATTTGAAGACATCGTTATTGTCAATAATTGTATTTTTCTTCTCAGCTCCCTGTTTTTAATTCGATATATTTCTCTGCTTTGTTCTGTTTTGCAGCCTAACCAGTTATTGTACTAGCCTTGCCTTTTTTTGATTTAAAGTCTCTAAGTCTTCCCTTAACCAAGGTGGCCTTTTATTCTTTCTGGCCCTACCGCATTCTCCCAGAGCCTGTGGTGCGCTTCCATTTTTGCCCAATAACTTCAAATGTTCAAAAGTTTTGTCCAATGATATATTTACTAAATCTGAGAAATAATTGTGAAATATTCTAAGGAGAAAATAAGAACATAAATATACGCAATGATTTCAATTTTTACAAGTGTTGAGTAAAGAATTTTCTAAAATTAAAAACAACAAACCATAAACCAAACAACCCAAACATGAGTAAACAATCGTTTACTTTGGGTACCACGTTGGGTTTATCAATACCCAACACTAAGAGCGTATCAAGAAACAAAAGAAAAGAGCACCCTGAAGCTACCCTCAAGATTCTCGTATTTTCATCAGAATTTTTTTAAATTTTCCTATAATTGCCCAAATTTTATCAATTTCTATTAATAATATACCAAGATTTTTATTTCTATTTATCTATTGAAAGTTTTACTTACTCCGGCACTGGTCAAGATGCGGCTAGTAATGTGGCTCCATGTTAATCTTATGGGAGTTTTTGTACCGTACCTCCATAGCCCCACTACTGAAGTATGTAATAATGGATAATGTGATGTCATGTACATACATAGTCAATTGGTGATCCATATGCAATTTTTTTAATTCAAAAAAATAATTTAGGAAACAATAAATAAAACTGCCTTTCTGTTATAGATTTATTATCGACAATTAATTTGAGTTTTTTTATAAAATTTTTGTATTATTCGTAATGCGACCTTTACGGCAGCTGAAATTAGCGTATTGTTCTAAAACGTATTGTTAAAGATATATTGTCTCGCTGTGTTCATTCAATATAAGCCTTTAGGCGTTCAAGTTGTAGGTGTTAATTTCTGTGCTTACTATCATAGTAAATAATTCACCACATGAATATTCAAGAAGGAAAATGTTTTGCACCTGCTGTTTTAAACTTCTGTACAAAAATATAATATATTAATTTATAATAAAATTTTAAAAGGCAGTCACGGAAACGGGATTTCTTCCTACATAATTTATACTAATAATGGAGAAACGCTCCTGTTAATATATTAATTTGCACTCTTTAGCAAAAGAGTTTTTTCAAGATTGTTTGACGACGTCTTCCGCTTGCATTAAACGTATCTACTATGTATAGTATTCCTTGTAAAATAAATTCTACAAGTTCAATATGTCAATATACTTACTTAACTTATCAAATTTGAATGTCTCTCTCGCGAGGAATGCCAATTTGTCAGAATTTTAAAGTTGCAAAATTTTTCGTCGTTTAAAATGCAACTTCTCGTTATGTACCAAAAGCGTGTTAGAGAGAAGACGTAATTCCATGATATATATAATGGCTTGGCATTGACTAACGCAAGCAATTAATCTTGAATTACGCGTAAGCTATGTTATCACACTTGGGTACGTTTCATGCTGATATACCAATGCCCTCTTTGTCTCAGCCTTTTTTAGTTGGATAGGGAGTACTTTTTTATCGTTACCTTGAATCTCAAATTTATAACTATGTACTTTAATGGGATTACTTTTGTTAAATATTAAAGTTTTTCAACTTTTACTCTTTATTCAAAATTCTTATTAAGGAAATATTTAAATAAAGTAAATTACATTTTATACACTGCAGATTGATAGCTCTTTACATGGAATGAGAAAGTCACAAATTAAAATAACACAAAAACAGTGATCTTCAATTAAGTTAATTGACATCCACAAAATGACCGCGTAAATAGAGCAGTATAACCTCATATAAAAAGGTGGTATTTTATTATTCAAGTTTTAGAGCCCCTTCACATGTGGAAGGCAATGAAACAGAAAATTTTTTCTAAAGGGTCTACCAATCAGGGTTTGTTTTAAATTTGGTTGAAATAGGTCAAGTAGGCAGTTCTGTTATTCAGTTTTTTATCATATGTATAATAAAAGGTCAACATTTAATATAATGCCTTTGATTTCGCTCGAAAATCGTGTTAAGATAATTCAAATCCATTATGAAAATGGTCGATCCGTGAAGACTACATTTCGCAAAATTCGCGATATTTTTATTTGTAACGATCGTCCATCTGAGACTACAATTGCGAATTTAGTGCGAAAATTTGAGTCCACCGGTTCAGTAGTAAACGTAAGCACAAAAATATGTGCTCGTCCATGTCGTTCAATCGAAAATATTGCTGCAGTACGTGAAAGTGTCACAGAGGACCCAAATTTATCGGTTTCACGACGTTCTCAACAATTAGGCCTGTCCACAATGACCACATGGCGAATTTTACGGAAGGATTTAGCTCTAAAGCCTTATAAGATACAACTGGTACAAGAATTAAAGCCAGCAGATCATTCTCAACGTCTTAGATTTGCTGATTGGATCATTGAACGTGGTGCTTGTTTTTCAGAAAAAATCATCTTTTCGGACGAAGCACATTTTCACTTAAACGGGTATGTTAACAAGCAAAATTGTCGAATTTGGGCTTCTGAAAATCCAAAAGCAGTTGTTGAACAACCACTACATCCATCTCGTGTCACTGTATGGTGTGGTTTATGGGTAGGGGGCATCATTGGTCCCTATTTTTCGAAAATTTTGTTAAAAGAATCTACGTCTGCAAACGTAGTCGTGGAGGACATTTACCGGATATTGTTTTCCATTCATAAATGTTCAAGCCCCTACAACATATTTCAGTAGAGAATTAGAAAATTTTCATACAAAATATGTGTTTCTTTTAAAATTTAAAACAAACCCTGATTGGTAGACCCTTTATTATGAAAAGGAAAAGATTGAAAACAGAAAACAATAATTATTATATTTGTCCTACATGTAAAAATTATTGTATGAATATAATATTATGTATGTATAATAGAAAAGTGATTTAATAACTTGCAATAATTTATACTATGTACATACCTACATATTTGGTATAATGCTATCGGCAAAGTCTAATAATATTGAAATACGTCTATGTCGTTGTTGAAATTTTTCTAAAGTGATTTTCAGTTTCTAAAAAAGTAAAATTTTCTTTGGAGTACACAGTTTTCAATCACAGTATTAAAGTGCACTTAACAATTACAGGGTGCTTGCATCGATCTCAATTCCCACTCGTGTCTATCAAGACTTAAAGTTTAATTGCATAGACTAATATATAGGTTAGTCTATACCTAGATACAGACTACATACATATTTGATGAAAAAATTAAAAAGTTCTTTATTTTGATATCCCCATTGAAAATGGAAGGGTTCATGCATATTTAAGATGTTGCCTCGATAAAAGCAAAACTATTACCGATATCGACTTGACATTTGTACATAGAGACGTAAAACTTAAAGATATGCGTATAAACATTTCTCTCTCTCTCTAAGAGCCCTTTGCCCTACGAAAGGGCATAGTGACCGCTTCATTTTTTAGAAGGGTTCTCTTGGCATCCAAACCTCGGAGGTTTGCCATTGCCTGCGGAGGGAAGACGGTCAGAATATAATTCTCATCCCACCCGGATTCAAATCGAGGCTCGCGGTTTAGTACTTAACTATATTTATATCTAATATAAGGGAAACAATATTGCACATCCGATTACCATGGTGAAATTAAATGCACATCTAGAAAATCCCATTATAAGATCAAATTCACCGGAGGTCAAGGTGCTTCTGACGCAACTCCCTTTTTACGTCCTTATTTAGAGGGTTTTTTATTATTAAATCTTAAATATTGACAAACTTGTGCAAAAATTGTCTACAAAATTGTTGCAGCCTATAAAATTGCACGTGAATCAGTATCATTCTGATGTATTTTGGTCTAGGAGTATACAAAATAGCACTGATTTAATATGGAGCATTTAGAGAATTACCGTTGATACGATATTATAATAATTGCAAGTGTCCAGCCTTCTCATTTTGAATATAAAATAGTATAGATTGCATAAATTTTGTTTGGGCTTCTTTGTACACTTCTTGTTTTCGTTTGAACTCTTTTCCTTTTCAATATATTTAAAAAATTTGCCGAAAAGTGGTTGGAGCGATTAGTCCTCATCGTTCGGAATTTAACTTTAAAATTGTTAAATTTTCAAGCTATGTAAGTTATGTAAAGTAAGCTAAAATGTAAATATTCTAAGTTTTTTTCTTCTTTTCCCCTTTTTATTTTCGTTTAAACTCTTTTCCTTTTTAAAAAATTTAAAGTTTCGAAATGGCTGGGCGTTAGTCCCCATCGTTCGAATTTAAATTTAAAATTGTTAAATCTTCAAGCTAGTGTAAGTTCGCTAAAGTAAGCTAAAATGTAATATTCTTCTTCCTTCTTCTTCTTCCTTCTTCTTGCCCAATTCATCCACTCCAATGTAACTCTCCATTTCCTCCACGCTTTATCCTGTTCCGAAACCACTCCCGTCCCGCCATTTGCTTTTTATCATCCAACCATCTTTTTGGGGTCTTCCACGCTTCTTTTAGTTGTTCTTGGACGCCAGTGTGTGGTTTTATACGTCCATTTTTTAGAGTCGTGCCTTGCCACATGCCCCACCCAGTTCCACTTCAGTCGGGATATTCTGCCTATTACGTCGGGGACTTTAGTTCTAGTTCGGATTTCGTCTAATTTTATCCTGTCCCTTAACGATATACCAAGCATGGCTCTTTCCATCGATCGCTGCATGACTCTCAATCGATTTGCGTTTGTGACCGTCATCGCCATGGTTTCTAGCCCGTATGTGGTAACAGGTAGAATGCATGCGGCATACACTTTTCTTTTCAGATTTATTGGGACATCCGTGTTCTTTAAAATATATCCCAATCTTCCAAAAGCGGCCCAACTCTGTCGAATTCTTCTATTTATTTCAGCGCCTTGATTATCCTTTCCCAACTTCATTAGATGTCCGAGGTATACATATTCGTGCACGTTTTCGATCATTTGACCATGTATTTCTATATTTACTTCATCTGGGCTCATTATTTTAGTCTTACTTGGATTCATTTTCATACCCACAAGTTTGGACGCCTCACTCAACTCTTTTAGCATAGACTTTATTTCATCTGTGCTCGTGGCCATGACTACTATGTCGTCTGCGAAGCGTAAATGACTCAGATAGACACCCTCGATATTTATACCTCTATTCTCCCATGTGAGTTTTTTAAATATGTCTTCCATTGCCAGGGTGAACAACTTTGGCGATATTGTATCTCCCTGGCGAATACCTCGTTTGACAGGTATCTTGCTGGTAATCATCTCTTCGTTTATTTTATACTAGCGACCCGCCCCGGCTTCGCACGGGTGCAATGCTGATACTAAATTAAATACACTACAGAAAAACTATGAACGTTGTATATAAAAACATAGCGGCCCGCTCCGACTTTGCACGGGCATCACTACATACAGTAGCGATCTAAAGTAAGTTGGCAAACAGTTTTTACAAAAATTATTAGAAAAGAAATCATTTAGTGGACTATCATATATTTTCTAAAAGTATGTAGATTAATACGTAGTTTAACGTATAAAACTTGCAGTTGGTATAAAACAAAGAAGTATATAAGCGAATTGAATTTTATGGAGGGTTCAAAAGAAAATTGGCATAACATCCAAACAATATCAAAACAATAATAAGCGTTCATAAAAGTTAATTTGATTGAAATATATCTTTCTTGATAATACATCGACATGCCCAGAAGGAAAGAGTATTCAGAAGATTTAAAAAACACGGTTCTTAAATGGTTAAAAAATGGAAATTCATTGAGAGCAGCAGAACGCGAATTTGACATTCCAAATCAAACAATAAGTCTCTGGTGTCACAAATATAATAAATATGGATCAGTAGAGACACGCCCAAGAACAGGGCGACCACGAAAAACAACCAAAAGAGAAGATAAAATGATCGTTCGTGAAGCAATAAAAAATCCTCGTGTAACGGCTACACAAATTGTTCAAAGTTTTAACGAAAATCGCGAAGAAAATATACATGTTTCGACAGTGAAACGTCGACTATATGCAGCTAAACTATTTGGCAGACGTCCTTGTAAGAAACCACTTATATCAAAAAAGAATCGGATAGCCCGTCTGAAGTTTGCTAAAATCACTTACACTGGGAAAAAAGATTGGTCCAAAATTCTTTGGAGTGACGAAAGTAAGTATAATTTGTTTTCCTCGGATGGTATTAAGTATATTCGACGTCCAGAAGGTAAAAGATATGATATTAGATATCAAGTTCCTACTATAAAACATGGTGGAGGGAACGTCATGGTGTGGGGTTGCTTTTCTCGTGATGGCATTGGATCTCTACACAGAATTGATGGCATTATGGATCGGTTTATGTATGCCGACATACTGAGGGATCATATGCTACCACATGGCAAGAGAAAATGCCGCGCGGCTGGATATTTCAGCAGGATAATGACCCAAAACATGCTTCACAGCATGTTAAGCAGTACATGGACAAAGCTAAAATTCGGCTTTTAGAGTGGCCCAGTCAATCTCCAGATTTGAATCCCATAGAGCATTTGTGGGAAGAGCTCGAACGTCGAATAAGAAGTGAAAATTATAGTAATACCACTAAATTATGGGAAGCATTGCAGAGAGAATGGTCAAAATACCATTAGAACGTTTAGAGAAGCTGGTTGACTCGATGCAATCACGATGTAAAGCTGTTATCGCTGCAAAAGGGTTTGCAACAAAGTACTAAATGTTTTTAATCCATAGTTGTTACTATATGTATTTCTTTATTTTTTTGTTTTAAGAGCGTTTTGTCATAACTTGATAAATAGAAATATTTCGAAATTTTCGTTTTTGAATTTTTCACGTTAATAAATTTTCTAGAAAATTATATTTATATTTTTAATTTAAAGCCTTTTAAGGAATAAATATTTGAAAAATTAAAGCAAAATATTGAACTTTGAAAAAAACTGTTTGCCAACTTACTTTAGATCGCTACTGTACGCGCTATTTATAGGCATGCCTTCCCGCAATGTCCCGTCCGACCGGTACCGCCCGCCGCAAACGCAAATTTTAAATTTGTAATATCTCCGAAAATATTTGTTTAATTTACATGCTGTAAGGAACCATATTGATCTATATTAATTGCACACTGTATTAAAGGTACTTAATTCGATAAGGATTAATGCCGTATTGCTTAAAATAGCTTCGTAAATAAGCCATTTTTCACGTAAAAGTAAACAATAAAATGGTTAATGTGGGTTATCCCTAAAAGATAAACATATACCATCGCGGACTTTTTTGTAGACCTTTTTATGGTGTACAATACTGTAGTACATTAATTTGATCTAACTCGTAGGGTTTAGGCAGCGTTTTTGCTAAATTGCTAAATAAGCCCAAAAAATTACGACATCACGTTAGAAACCTCTAAAATTAGCAATGTTGCCTTAGTATATGATGCATGTATTATACATATAAACCTTCCTCTTGAATCACTCTATCTATTGGAAAAAACCGCATCAAAATCCGTTGCGTAGTTTTAAAGATTTAAGCGCACATAGGGATATAGGGACAGAAAAGGCGACTTTGTTTTATACTATGTAGTGATGTAATGTAGCATTCCGGTATAGTCTATAAGGTTTGTGTACCTTGAGTCAATTCTTGCCCGGTTTAGTGCTTCTAGAATAGCCCAGGTCTCTATAGAGTCAAACGCCTTATGATAATCAACAAATGCCAAGTAGAGTGGTATGTTATACTCATTGCATTTTTCTATTAATGTACGCAACGTTTGGATATGATCCAATGTACTATAGCCCTTTCGGAATCCTGCCTGCTCGACAGGTTGGTAGAAATCTAACTTGTTGGTTAGACGGTTTGTTATAATTTTTGTTAATAGTTTGTACAAATGTGATAGCAGGCTTATTGGACGGTAATTTTCTATGTTTGTCTTTTCACCTTTTTTAAACAACAGGATGACCTCCGAATTTTGCCATTGTTGTGGTATTTTTCCTTCTTCGAGACATTTGTTTAACAGCACCCTCATGGCTTGTAATATTGGTTCTCCCCCGATTTTTAACATTTCGGTGGTGATTCGGTCTTCTCCACATGCCTTTCTATTTTTCAGTTGGTTTAATGCTGCTAATATCTCTGCTTTATCTATTTCCGGCATGTCTTCTGATCCTACATTTGTGACTATTGTATTTTGGTGTACTGATCTGGGAATCGATGATGTATACAAGTCTTCATAGAATGTTCTTATAATTCCTATTAGTTTTGTTTTTTCTGTTACCACATTACCTTGGGTGTCTTTCATTTTATTAATATTCACTCTGGCATTCGACATTTTTGATCTCAGGACCCTCATATTGCAGTTCTCCTCAATAGTGTCCAAAATCACTTTTGTGTTATACGCTCTTATGTCTTTTCGTATTTCTTTTCGGATGGTCTTATTCAACCTTGCGTATTCATCTGATTCTCGGTTTGTTTGTCTTCTTTTCTCCATGAGTCCAATTGTACTGTCGCTTAATTTTCCTTGCCTTTTCTTTCTCGTTTGGGTACACACTTTCTTTGTAGCCGTTCGAATAGCTGTGACAATCCTATCTGTTATTTGGTCCATCTCTAGGTTTTTAAGGGTTTCTATTGGCCGCAATCTATTATTAAGTTCCTTTTGAAACAGATATCTATTTTGGTTGACTTGATCTATTATTAAGCGGTGGTCAGTTTTAGAGATTAGCTTTTTCCGTTCCATTGTTATATTGACTCGTACGGTGGCTCTTACCAGTCTATGATCGCTACCAGTATGAAACCTGTTTAATACTGACACGTCTGTTACTGTTTTGGGTTTGTTGCACAACATAGTCGATCTCGTTTTTGATTTTGTTGTTGGGGCTTTTCCATGTCCACTTCCTTTGTATTGGTTTTTCAAAGAACGTATTCATACAGTACAAATTTTCACTTTGCAGATAGTTCAGCATTACTTCACCCCTGTCATTTCTAGTACCCACGCCAAAGGGTCCTATGTGAATGGTGTCTTCGTCATTTTTTGTTCCAATCTTTGCATTAAAATCTCCGACAACCATTGATAAGTGCGGCCTTTCTGATCTTCTTGCCTTCGTAATGTCTTCGTAGAATAGTTCTATTTCTTCTTCGCTAGATGTGCTGGTAGGTGCATACGCTTGAACTATCTGCATGCTATACTTTTGGGTTAACTGTAGCATAATATATATCACTCTGTTTGACACCGCACCTGTCTTTGTAACCAGGTGCTTTATGTTTTTGTTTATGAGAAGTGCTACCCCTCCATTGTGCGAGTTTTCGTCATTGTTGTTCTGGTATAGAGCGTGTCCCGTTCTTCTTATAGAATACTGTTCTCCTGGTTGTCTAGTTTCGCTAATTCCAACAATGTCCCATTTTATATGTTCTAGTTCCTTTTCTAGTTCTTCTAGATGTTCATTCGTTCTCATTGTACGGATGTTGTAGGTACAGACAAACATTTTTCTTATTCGGTGATGTTTTCTTTTGGTCCGGCTTTTCAGGTTTTGCTCTAGGGATATTGAACTTTTGCCTCCCCCAGAATCCATGAGGCTGACTGGTGAAACAGTGTGGGATTCTGAGCTTTTAGCTCTACCCACCTGGGGTATTTTCATTTAAAATTCAACATGTCATAGAGATATTTGAGAGGTTAGTAGGCATTAAAACGCCACGCTTGCCAATGCGTGTTGGCGAGTATTTGGTAGTCATATTTCCCTGACTGCGGTCGCTGCCGTTGATTCTTATAGAATTCTTCCGCCACCGATCCAGGATATCCTCCCATTTCTGAAGATACCCATCCTACTAAGCCTTCCTTCGCTTACTGTGAAGTGGCCTCAGCAGGCCACTTGCTGTATGCTCTCGTATGCTTGCTGACTCTGTTTTCCGTTGGGATTGAGACCACAACCTCCGACAGAGTTGCTCAGCGTATCGGGACCTACCATCGTGAAGGTGAGAGTGGAGTTGGGATGGAGAGGCTAGAGAATATCTCTTGTTGATATTCTTGTATTGCGTATCACATCCCCTTTGGTCCTTCCCTTAGGACCCTTAGGTTAAATAAATATTAAACTATACAAAATATATTTCATAATCCGCTTTTATTATATCGAATTGATTTTTTAAATCAAATATTTTTGCCTTTAAAGATTTATTTAATAAAATGAAAAATTGGGGTTTAGTATTGAAAATGTTTTGAATGTTTTGCTTAATTTTATTATTGGTTTACGTTGAGATTTTACTAGATTTTACTAGTCACACGTCAATATGTTTGTATAACACGTCTTCAGTTAACTTTATATAAATCTATATTTTTTGGACTTATTTTGATTTTTTATAAAATCGCAATATACGCACCTTTGACCTTTGAATTTTTATATTAACCATCCAAATCTCAACTTTTTGCTGCACGTTGCAGCACAATTTTTGATACTTCATATCAAACAATTTCGATTACTGTTATACAGTGCAAGAAGCAAAAATTGTAGTAGGTTGTAACGAATAATAATATATTAAAATCGATTTGTATACATTGTTCACAAATTTCGGTAACGTTATGGTAAGATCGTAAGATTTACTTGTAATTTCTCAAGTAACACGACTATCATTCACCGATGGAAAATGTAACCCTTTTCCTTAAATTATTAAGTCTTGTCATGTTCTCAGTTAGCGAATTAGATGGTTTGGTTAATTAGTTTCAAATTCAAAGCACGTATGCTTCGAATTAGATGCTCCCCATGTGTATCATACTTTGTTTATTATAAAGTAAAGTAAATGAAAAAGTTCGGAAATCCACATTTTTACATAGACACATGCATACATACTTCATAATAAATATACTTACATATATGTATGTCTATTTAGAATCAAGTTTAAATTTTCAAAAATTGACGGAAGTAATAAATTTTCTGAAAATATATTATTCTGAAAATATAGTTAAGTATATAATTATATACTCAGTTTAAAACGTAAGTACTTATATAAAAACATAAATCAGAATATCTTTTTATCTATACTAAAGTAATGTAAACCACACATCGCAATCTGAAAATTACCGCTAGACGAAAAACAAGAATGAAGTTCTATAAAACAATTGCCATGCCATCGATAACATACGCAAGCGAGATATGGGTAATAAAGAGAAATTTGTTTAATAAAATACAAAGTGCAGAAATAAAATTTATGAGAGCCACAGCTGGATATAAACTGACAGACAGGAAAGAGAACAAGAGCTGGATATCAAAGAACTTATCAGACAGATAGAAGAAAACAGATCGAAATGCAGTGAACGTTTAGAAAGAATGACAAACGAAAGAATTTCACTGAAATCATGGCGCTATAGACCGGAGGGAAGAAGAAATGTCGAGAAAACGATGGGCACCGGAACAGGCCATACGACCTAATCCTTGAAGTAACGAAGAAGAAGTAATGTTAATAATAGCAGTAGTAAATTAGTAGTAGTGTATGTAGTAGTAGTAATAATACGAGTAGTACGAGTATTATTAGCACCTATAACAAAATAATCAAGCATTAGTATTGCAATAAACACTAATTTATTTATTGATAGGTGGTCCTCTTTGTATTTTGCATTATTTGATCATAATTAAGAAGTAAAATTAATACAAAAAAGGATTTTGAGATGTATTTTCCTATTAAAATAAAATTTAAAAATTAACAAGCTATGAAAATCCAATAAAATTTAAATTATTTTAATTTTCAGAAATTATTGGTTTTTATTTTCTTTTGTTTGGTTCACTTACAAGCATATACTATATTATAACGTCACGATTACATGAATTCCAGATTGAGTCACTTAATGACATTTTTGTATTAATTAAGCCCTCAGCAAGTATCAGAAAAGCCTGAAACATTGAAATTTTAATTGTTTGAAATCAAAATGTAACGTAACTTATCAGGAATTATTGTCAGGACAATTCCATTATGACACATTCTGCAAATATAAATTAGTTTATCAATAGACGGTCAAAGTTGCTTATTGGTTTGTTTCCGCAAAGCAGTGACAATGGAAATAAGATTAAGATTAACATTGTCGAAAATAGATAAAAAATCAAATTTTAATTATATTATAAGTTATTCTAAATATTTTGTTTTAATTTAGATAAGTAAGCTGAGTTTGCAAAGGCGATTTATAGTGCTACAGGTAGATAAACAATATTTCGGGTTAATCAAAGTGCCGCGACTCATTTCAAACAATTTTGGTGAATAATGGAATTTTACTTGGGTAGAAAGACATTATGGCGAAAGTTCAACAGCCGGGGAATCAAGTAACAACGCATTTGTGCCTGAAATCATCAGGTTGAACAAAAATTTAGCGTCCAAATCATTAATAATAAGATGAAACAATGATCATATAAATAAAATATTCGGAAAATGAAGTTTTCACGAACTGGTAATGTAAAACAAATAAACCCGCGGAAACAAAAATGACCGTTATTATAGTATCTTCTTCTTCTTCTTCATGTGCCATATCCGGTCACCCGGACATTGGGGATTCAACTTGGATGAAGCCAAGAAGAATTTACCAGGAAGTATAATTCAAGGGTGGTTTCCTTTGCCTTCCCCATAGTCCACAGATCAATATTGGATTTGTGTATCTAACGCGAGCAGGGTTTGAACCGCAACTTACCGCGTCGTAGTCAACCCGTGTATGCTTCGCGCTATACTGCTGGTTGCTATTATGCTATTATAGCATGAATATGCTTAATTCTAATTGGTCGTTCACCTAGTGGCGTGATGAGTTGGCCATATAGAAAGAGAAAAAAATTAAAACCCGCAGGAATAAAAAATGATCGTTATTATCGTGTGGGTATATGCTTAATTCTCATTGGCCGTTCGAGTAGTAGCGTGATGAGGTGACCCAATAGGAAGAAAAGTAAAAATTGCGGAACAAAATGACCGCTATGATCGTACAACGCACGTGGATATAAAAAGAAGCATTTTTCAAATTTTTAGTTAGTTAATTGAACTCAACCCAAGTAAAAGCACAAGACGAACTGTGAACAGTAACAAAGTAGTAAATTTTAAACAAAGTGCCAAGTAAACCAACTTGGAAAAGGGTTAATAAATGCAATTGTGTTCCATTAATAAATGCAGTATTATTAAACTGTTAAAATAATGTTAAATTAAAAAATTAAAAAATTTTAACTGAACAAATAAACAAATTTTTTTCATTAGCTTTCAACAATGTGTCTTTGATGTCATCAGATGATTTATTATTGCTAAAAGTTTAGATTTGGGTCTTGCTTGCAACTCAATGAGAGTTGAAACAAAATAATATATTAAGAAAATGAAAAAATATATTGGCGGTATTGTATTGAAAGCTGATCCAACATCTAAAGATTAAACAAATAAAAAAATAGCACAGATCAGAAGTTTATATTAACATAAAGTACAAGAAACGACGTTCTAAATTTATATGTATACTCAATTATTTGAGTACATCGTTTATATTTAAATATGGCAAAGAAAATAATATGAGAATTTATTTCTCGGGGACATTAATTCAAGATGTACGTTACTAGTATTGCACATTAATATTAAAGAGTAAACGCATGACTAGAACGAAGTAACTTGTAATCCGGTAAGCAATGGCAAACCACCTAGGTAGAGTGCCAGAGAACTCTAAAATAGACTTACCAAACTCTCTAGAAGATTATAGCGTTGACTATTATATTTATGATATTGACTATAAATAAATATTTAAACTTGACAAATTTAAATTTATGAATTTCTCTTATGCCCAATTGCACGACCTCTCCTTAAAGTGTTAACTGTGCCTTAAATCATTAAGTGAAACCTATTCCATTGCACCACCGAATTAAGTGTTCCTTAACCTCTTACGAACCACCTAAATTTAAGCCGACGAAATCTGCGGCTTAAACTGTTCCTTAACCTTAAATGACAGAAATTGATGAATAATTTTATGGTTCTGAGGTAAATTTATAGGTTAAAACATTAATAATATTTCAATAAAGTGTGTTATATTTGCACAACATGAATTAAATGATGCATGACTTGTTTGAAGACGATTTGGAAGTTTTTATGAAATATTTTTAATATTATTTAAAAAATTATTAGAACAGAACAGAACAATATTTATTTTAAGAATTAACTTTACAATTATTTTTAAAAACAGTATATATAATATAACATTTCTAAAATTTAAGATAAGCGAGATGTTGAGAGACCCTGCGTTAACGCGTAACTCTCATTGACTAAATTGTTAGTGCCTAAACAGTTGTAAATAATTATAAATATATGACCTTTTGATAATTTGTTCTGATTTTTAAATATGGCGAAGAAAATAATATGAGAATTTATTTCTCGGGGCATTAATTCAAGACGTACGTTACTAGTCACTATTACTAAATGATTAATTTAAATAGAAATAATTTAAATAAAATAAACATTAAAAGAATATAGATAAAAAGATATTCGAATAATCACAGGATTGTATTGGGGACAAAGTGCAACCGTAAAAGTCGAAAATGAGATGACCGATGAAGTAGAAATACGCCGTGGCGTGAGACAGGGTGCATTCTGTCTCCGCTACTGTTTAACATATACAGTGAAGCTATTTTTGAGGCAGCTTTATCGGAGGAAACAACAGGCATAATCATAAACGGTGAGAATATCAATAACATCAGATACGCCGATGATACAGTACTGCTGGCGTGCACCCAAGAAGAACTGCAATACATGGTTGAAAGGGTTAACCTACAATGCATGAAGTATGGGCTTCAGATGAATGTCAAGAAAACGAAATGCATGGTAATCACTAAATCGCATAATCAACAATTGCAACTCTATGTAAACAATACTGCAGTTGAAAGAGTGAACTGCTATAAGTATCTAGGAACCAGACTAGATCAGACGGGAGACCAGGCAGCTGAGATAAGGACAAGGATAGAGATAGCTAGATCAGCGTTCGTGAAAATGAAAGTGTTCCTATGCAACCGGGATATCGGTATAGAACTGCGAACTAGAATACTTCGTTGCTACGTGTTCTCCACTCTACTATATGGAGTCGAGGCACTGACTCTCAAACAACTTCAAATGAAAAGTTTGCAGGCATTTGAAATGTGGTGCTATCGCAGAATGTGGCGTATACTCTGAACAGATAGAGTCACCAATGTGGAGGTGTTGAGGAAAATAAAAAAAGAATGTGAAATTGTAACCTCTATCAAGAAAAGAAAGCTTGAGTACTTGGGACATGTCATGCGGGGTCCAAAATATGCTCTCTTGCGAATCATTATGCAAGGCAAAATAAAAGGAAAGAGAAGCGTTGGAAGGCGTCGGGTGTCATGGTTAAAGAACTTGCGTGAGTGGTTCGGCTGCAGCAGTATAGAATTGTTCAGAGCAGCGGTTAACAAGGTGAAAATAGTCATGATGGTGTCCAACCTCCGATAGGAGAAGGACTACAAGAAGAAGAAGATTACTATATGCCTGTTTCCATCCACTGCTGGATATAGGCCTTCCCATTGGGGAGTATTTAGGCATAAAACACCACGCTGGCCAAGCTACTATAGTTACTAGTTACAAGTTACTAGTATTCCACATTAATATTAAAGAGTAAACGCATAACTAGAACGAAGTAACTTGTAATCCGGCAAGCAATGGCAAACCACCTAGGTAGAGGTAGAATTTAAATGTATATATTTTTCTTAATGATTCATTTGTTAGTTGGATTTTCGAATTTGAGCAAGAGAACCTAAAATAAAATTATATATTAATTAGATGTAGTACAAATAAGTTTTTAATAGTAACTTTTGATTTTAAAATGCACATTAATTATTATAGTTTTATAAGTTTGTTTGTAATTTGTTAGATGAGTTGTTTATCGAAATACATAACTTTATAAAGGGAGTTTGGCCATACGACGTTCTATATGGAACGACCAAATTACATTCGAAAGGAACTGACTGATTTATCATTAGCAGCTCGTATGTCCGCCATTTATTTCCTAGAATTGAGACTTAGTATGGTCACACTATCCTTATAAAGTCACTTTAATAATAGTTAATTTAAAAAAAAAACAATTTTGAGATTTGATTTTTCTTATTTGTTAAAAAAGTATCTAAATATTTAATTGAAAGATAACCATGTAAGTAAATGTTTTACTTGCCGAAATGCAAATATTTGATCTCCAAGTATATTGGTATTTACGAAAGTATACGAGTATTTCTTGACGTAAATATTTTATTATAATTAATAAAGAATAATTAACCTTTACTTTTATATTTATAATTCAGATGATTTTATTTGCGAAGTGATTTTCTTAAACTTCAGTTTTTCTTAAATACTGCTTAATTACTTTAATGTTAAGATCCACGAAATAAAAATTAGACTTCATGTTATTACTATAATGTTTTCTAATATTTATAAAATAATTTACAAACTCTGAAAAACTAAATTAAAAAAATATAAGTACGTATTATAACTTGTATTAATTTGACAATAATACGAGATTACAAAAGTCAAAATTAATTAAAAATTAAAATATTAATCATAAATGATTTTAGAAATTAAGCCATATACGTATGATACAAACCCCATAATATATACCACGGTATTAAAATTGCAAATACCGCAGTATATTAGTATTTATAATATTAAAACAGCACAATTTATCGGTATCGTCTCATAAGGAAAAAATATAATACAATGTAGGTACATATTATAAATATAAAGTTGTTATTGATCACTCTGTTTTGCGATTAAGGATATTATTTGAATATAAAGATATTAAATTATTTTTTAGTGTGATGTGTGATTATCGATGTAACTATAGCTAAATAAATTCAGCGATTATTTCCTCATCATAAGGTATTACATAAATTAGAAAAGTATCGAAAAAGGATAACGTAGAAAGTAGTGGGAGCATCAAAAGTTGAAAAACTTTAAGACATTCCTTCAACACTTTCTAAGTTTTTACAAAATACGAACTTTGGTTTTTAACACAACCAGGCTTTTGGTTGTCATACAAAGGAATATAAATTTCAATGGATTTAACACATTTATGCCCCTGCCAAGCTTTAAAAGTTTCTTTCCTCTTCCAAAGCCTGAATTTATTATAATATGTTACAATAAAAACCCGAAATCGGTACCTAAAAACAAGAAATTACTAATTAAAATTTGCCTTCATAAAGTTCAGTCCTTCAAACTAGTGTTTTGATTTATGAAATCAAATTTACACGTACTAAATTTTGAAATAAAACAAACACTGAGGCAAACTTGCAAATTTAATTTCTTAAACTACTTACCACGATTGTTAGCGGAATCAAGTTCTCAGAAGAGCTTCATTAATTAGGTGGAAATTACACTTATATAACATAAATAACTACTTAGTTCTTTCGTGTATATTGTCTCCTGACGTTAGCAACCCTCTCTCATATGTTTGAAATATACGTTAGATGTGTTATCTTACACATTGGGAACCTACTGTTTAACGTAGACTTCGAACCACGGAAACTGTATAACCGTGTAAAATATTTCTACATCTCTCTTTCAGCGCCTGTTGTGTATTAAATATACATATATAAATGACGAACACCAAAAGACCTACTCGCCCAAATGGTTTCTGAACTACCGATAAAGACAAGTTTTTATACTGTTCATTACGGAAGATATTATACAGGTGAGCAAGGCAAGGAGAAGCAACAGGTGCCAGAATTAAGGGGGTCCAGAAATGACCGACAAAAAAATCATTTTATAAAACAAATTTCGGTATGTTAATTTGAAATTAGATTTTGAACCAATTTAATACATAATACATAAAAATTATTTATATTTTTATTTATTTATATTTACTATATTATTATTTTCTAAAAGTGGAAGTGGAAGGGGATCCAAAAATAAAATCTTGCACAGGGCACATGAAAAACTAGTTACGGCACTGAATATACTACATATGCAATTAACCTATAATAACATTATCCGGAGCTTAGTGAGGAGACCTTTCCAGATGGTACGCCACGGGAATCAAATCCGCGAATCTTGCCACAAGAAGTTAACATTCGAACCACTCAATCATTCGCTCACGTTGTTTACGATTTTTATAAATTACCTAACTATATTCGTAAAATATGTTAAAGTATTTCTTTTGGCAGTTTCTAAAAATATTATATATAGAGTTGAAACTTTGTAATGGCTTGGGCATAAAAAATATACAATAAATAAGTATAATAATATCAAATTTTTGATAACTCATAGAATTTTTGACTGAAAAATTATGCAGAAGTTTTATACAAAACTGAAATTAATTGCACAGAACAATAAGAATTTATTAACTTATTATAATTATATTGCTTCATTTACTGAAAGAATCTGTTTCATAGCAGCATTTCATAATTTTAATACTAGGTAATACGTCGAAGTATATATTTGCTATATAAAAATCCTGTAATTTTGAAATAATATATTGAAATATGTTAAATAAATAATAATGAACGCGGGTTTTATTCGTTAACTTCATTGATTCTTAATTGTTTTGTATTAGTTAAATTAATACATATAACAATAAAATCAAGATCGTTGAACCGACAAGAGCGGCAAATACAAAAAAAACTACTGTGTATTTACTTCTAAGCAGGTATCTCTGTGTAGTTCTTTAAACTTAATCAACATTACATCTTATTCGAGAAAGCTGTTAAAATACGAATGAACTGAAGTTTTCTTTTGACCTATTTGTTCATCCAAGTGAATATTGAGATATCGCTTTTGCCAATACCAATCAGACCAAAGCTTTTCTGACTGGACCTGCTTTTTATAAATCTATTAGTGAGTATGTGTACTAATACTTCTATTAAGTTATAGTAACACGGCTTGAAAACACTTGTTTACTATAAATTACACAATTTAAATTTACATACATAAATATGCACTTCAAAGATAATTTTTGAATTCGTAAATTACAGCAGCATACACAACAAATCCATAAAAGAAAAGCAGCCATTTTCCAAATTTTACAGTCAATTAATTGTTATTTACATCTAAAAACTATTGGTTTTATCTGAAATATAATTAATTATTCAGTGCTTCAAAAAGGTCTGTACATATGTAGGTACAATACTTTGCCACGTACCCCCGGCACTAAAATGCGACGATGAACTAAACTACTTAAACTTACTCTAATACTCTATCGAAAAGTATTTCATTGGACATCATTGCACGGTCAAGTTTGAAATATTTTTACAATTTTACTTGATTGTGCTTGAAAGCTTTTTGCAATTGTAACAAAATTTGATAATATAAAAATTTATAACAAGTACTTCGTAAATATTTATTAACTTGTGAAAATATATTTTAAGTATTTAATTTAATAATAATACAAGTTTAGTGAAAATTTAATTAAATTAGTGAATTTTCTCCACATCCCCACACAATATCGGGTGTATGGCAAAAGTTTAGTTTAAAGTAAAACAAATTGGTTCATTTACATCTTTTCAAAAATTTTGAGGAAACATAAAATGTACCTACCCATTCCATTCGGCCCACAATCTGCATCGCCAATGAAATTGGAAAATTTTATCGTTCTTAAAAATAAACTATAGTTAATTCATATTTATTTATGCACCCAGTTTTGTAAAAAAAGTTCAATAATTAATTCATTGATATCTCGGTTAATCTGTAAACACATTTTTTAGATAATTTACATTTTAAACAATTATTATAAATCCAGGTCCATCGGACGAGTTTCAGTAGAACGAAATATAAATGTACATCTACATAGTATATCATGGGTTAATTAAATAAGTATTCACTAATTTATTTAAAATTTCGCTACACTTGTAATATTATTAAATTAAATATTGAAATATTTTAGTATAGCATAAGTGGTTGGTTATCAGTATGGAGGAAGTGGTCAAATATCAACTATCCTAGTACTAACAGATATCCAAATTTACACATAAAGGCAGTTTAATTTCAACCAGTTTTTAACAGCAAATTTTTATTCAAAAATTTTAAAATAATTTATAACAGAATGCTTTTTAATTTTTACTAATGTCAATTAATCAATCAATAAAAATGTATTTAAATTTACAACTTTGACAAACAATTTCTGGAATCTAAATCTGGAAAATTTACAAAATTTACAAAATTTACAAACATAAAATTTTAAAATTAAACTATGGAAGAGATGTCGGAAACCTTACAAAACGTGTAACTCTTTTTGTTAAATTGTTTAGTGTCAAAGAGTTTTAAATAATTTATAAAGGAGACTTTTTATTATTCATCATTTTTGTAGAATTTAGATTTAATTTAGAAATGTGCACAAAAAATTTAAAAACCTGCTTGTTTAATTTTTTTTAAATTTAGAATAAAAATTGGATGACGCCAAGCCCAAGATTTTATCATACTTTTATTAAAATATTAAAAAAATAATTTTTAATAATAAAAACCAAAAAATATTTTCCAATAACCAATTTGACCCAAAATCTAATCAGCTGTAAGTTTCAATATAAAGATACAAAATACCAACTTTAGTTTTGAAATTCTCATTAATTTTTAAAATATTAAATAAAAGATTGTTTCAATGAACCAATTTTATCAAAAATTTAACCAGCTCTAATTCCTACCATAAAGATAGGAAAAAATCTCAACTTTATTTTTGAAAATCCTGTTAGTTTTTAAATTATTAAATAAAGAATAATATTAAATAATAAAATTTAAAATAATAAAAAACAATGGTTTTTATAAACGAATTTTAACTAAAATTTAATCAGTTCTAAATATCAATAAAAACATGCGAAAACCTAAATTAGGTTTTGAAATTCTTAACTGTTTTTGAAATATTAATTAAAAAATAATATTAAATAATAAGATTTAAAAAAAAATAGTTTCCATAATCCAATTTTAACTTAAATTTGTTAAACTCGAACTGCTACCATAAAGATACGAAAACTCAAATTTTATTTTGAAACTCTTGTTAGTTTTTAAAATATTAAATAAAGACTGATATAAATAATAGGATTTAAAAAACAAAAAATAGTTCCCATCAACTAACTTGAACCAAAATCTAATCAGCTGTAAGTCTTAATATAAGGATACAAAATCCCAAATTTGGTTTAAAAATTCCTATTAGTTTTTGCCATAGAGCGCACACAAAATTTGACTACACACACACATACACACAAACATTTTTGGAAAAATTTATTTCACTCATGGGACCTCAAAAAATGTAAATCCATCCAAATCTCAATTTTTTTTGCACGAAAACAATAATTTATCATATACAATATGAGAAAGTATTTTGAAAAATTATTTACTAAATGTTTAAAACATTATTTACAATCTACAAAAAGAAGAGGATCAAAAGAGCAAATAGTTAAGAGGAAGAAGAAAAGGAAAAAAATATAAATACAAATATCAGTATAAAGTCCGTACAGTACGTCTTTTATGAGTTAAGTTTGATTTTCCAAAATATTGCTTTAGTTTGTTAACGTATATTGGAGACGGTCTTCTAGTAGTTAGAGCGATCAACTACTGATGCAAAGGCACCCGGTTCGATCCCGAGAGGAGTTTAATAAGAAAAATTTTTTGCTTGCAACATCTTTGAGATATTAATTGCTAGAGTACCCTCTTGAGGGACGGTAAACGACCTTGGTTGTATCCTTACATAAGGAAGCCCGAAATATATAGATAGAATTTTCACAGTCATGGTACGCAAAGTAAGATAAGGCGGAGAGTACACGTTGAGTTTGGCATCAGTTCATTCCATTATTGTGGTCAGAATTACGTTAAATTGATTGTATAGTGAGTTGACTGATGGACTGATATTCTAGACTGACGGATTATTAAATATATTTATATTGGCGAGTGTTTTACAGACTTTTCCGTATCTCGCACCTTGCTCTCCAGTCCCCCTCTTCCATTGCCATTCTTCCAATTCCAATTCCATTTAACTTCCTGAACCCAGGTTCTTTCTGGTCTGCCCGCTTCATTTTGAAACATTCGCTGCATATGGCCGAACCATCTTAGTCTCTTGACTTCTCTTGTGTCCATTATCAAGCCAGTTATCTCCATTCTTTGTAAAATATCGTCATGTCTAACCTGTTCCAATCTGTGGAGACAGCGCAGCTGCGTCTCCAGAAGTCCATCTCTAAGGCCCTCAGTCTATCTCTATTCCTCCCATTTACCACCCAAACTTCCGAACCATAAGTTGATATGCTTTCAACGATTGCATTGTATATAGCCTTTTTTGTCATTTTCTTTATTTTTTCGTTCCATAGTGTTGGGTTTAGTTGCTTTATAGCTCTACGTCCTTGGCCCATTTTATTTTTTATATCTACATCACCATTACCGGAGTCAGAGAAGGTAACACCCAGGTATTGAAAGGTTAGGGTGTATTTCATTATATCTGTTTCGATGTTTAAGCCTTCCCCTTTTTCATCTACTATCCGATATTCGGTTTTCATTAAGTTTGTCACCAGTCCCCACTTTTTATATTTTTTCACTAGCTTTCTTGGCATATAATTAGCGTCCAATTCATTAGCAGCTACTAGGACCTCGTCATCCGCAAAGAAGAGTGTAAATAGAGTCTTGTCGTTTATTTGTATGCAAATAAGCTCTCGTTAAAGATGTTGGCCAACAGCTCCAAGAGAACACTTTAGGCGGTTTTTATTAACTCTGTATGTATGTATACCGCCAGGTCCTGCTGCTTTCCCGTTTTTCATTCCTTTTAATGCTTTTTTTATTTCTTCTATACTTATATCTTCTGGGTTCTCGTTTGTTTCTGGCAATTCCTTTCCTTGTTCTTGGTTTTTAAATTCTTCTCTATCTTCAGTCAATAGTGCCTCTTAGTAACTTCTCCAGGATTCTATACTAATAGCTGCAATTTCTTCTTTATCTTAGTTTTGTGTTCGTAGGATTTTTAGTATCTGTCATGCGCGTGTTATATCATCAAGCTCTAATACCAGTTCTCACAGTCCAACCATGGGAAGATGCACGGAAAGGCAAATCTCACACAAGGATTCCGCTGATTTCGTTATCAATATCAAATTATTAATTACTTTGTTAATTTTGTAATTATGTTATATAAACTTGAATTATAAATAAAATGTCATTCAGATGTTACATGCTCAAATCGCTGTACGTTTGTTTCAATAAAGTTCTGCTCTCGAATTGATCTTTTTTTTGGAGTAATTCTAGACCTCAACGTAAATTGCAATTTGCAATTGCAAATTATATTTGGCATCATTTAGTTCTTCTGAATCTGTGTTTGTGTCTCGGGATCTCTCAAATTGTCTGAATGGAAACTGAATTGAGACCTTCAACAGGTAGTGGTCCGACCCACACTGAGCGCCTCTTTTTACTTTGACATCATTTACAACAATACGACATTTTTGACGAACAATTTTTCTTCTTCTTTAAGAAGAAGATTAATCTTGTGAAGAAGGTAACCCAGTGTAGTGTGTGCTCGATCAATTTCAAGGTTTACCGAATAGCCGCCCGCAACTGCCCTTTAAGTAGGATCCGTTGTCAACGCATAAATCTTGTAAGGTATCATCCAGCTGGTGAGTCCAATTATTTTCTACTTAAAGTACCTGTTGCTTGGGGCATTTTTGTTTAATTTTAACATTCTTGAATCACACATTTGTGATCCATACGCACTGGGTCAATTACATTGTTTCATTGAGGTTGCTGCCTAAAATAATTTTGCAAATTATTGTACGTACCTGCAGAGCTACGATAAATTCAATTTTGTTTAATAAACGTTGTTGTTTTCTTACTCCGAGTTTGATTTACTCATTAATTTCAAAAGTAACGAAAGGACAACGAAGGTTTTTGGAATCCAGACCATTGCTTCCGCAACAATACAAGCTGGTTGAAAACGAAGATCCAGGGCAAACACCTTTAAATTTAAGAATTAGGACTAGATCTTGTAATACTTTTTTGACGAACAATTGCGTAATCAATTATAGATTTTAGTTGACGAGTCGGCTGCCTCCATGTATATTGATGGATATCCTCACTTTGCCAGAAGCCGTTTGGGATCTTTACGTCATGATGTTGGCACAACTCTATAAGTCTTCCCCGTTATCATTTACGACAGTTTCTCCATATAGGCCGACAATTGGGTCGTTTTTTATGCATTTTATGCATCGTTTCAACAAAATTTTAGTTATAACAGAAACCCCACAACTTACTCTTTCTTCTTTCGATATTCCGCTATATATATGGATATAGCCTTGATGCTCTTTTGTTCCCGTGCCCTTCTTTTTTGTTTCGGTAAGCACTGCGATGTCGATGTTGTAGGCTTTTACCTCTTTTTTTTCCAATTTATTATTCAAGCTTCTTATATTTGACGTGCCAAAATTCGTAGTCCTTTTTCTTTGTGCTGTCTTTCTTCATTTCGACTGTCTTTATTCCGAAGCTTTCTAGCAAGATTTCTAGCGATTTTTTTTACGATGTGAGGGTGCTGGCCTTACGCCCAACCCGAAGGAAGTCTCTATTATTAAATACTTTAATAATTTTCATCAGTGGGAAATGACAGACTAAACTGATGCCAAACTGAACGTATAACATCCCTCTAAGAGTTTATCAATATTCTAGGATTAGCCAAAAAATTGTAATTTATTTATTTATACGTCAGTCTGTCGATCTAAACTTTGCCGAAAACCTTCTCGATGTCAAATAGTACTATGACTATTACTTTGCCGTTGTTAAAGTTTGTTAAAATGTCATTTGCTATGCTAGTTATTTTTAATGTAATGTTGCATTGTGTCCTTTTGTGAAGTCGAATTGATGTTTATTAATTAGTACTCCGTCGAGTACGATTTTTCTGCCAATTTCTAAATCGTGTTTAGAAGGCTGATTGGTCTATAGCTTGTGGGTGATATAGCGTCCTTGTTGGCTTATTATTTTCTACTAGTTTTTAACAGAAAATTTTCAGCTTTGTTTATAGCATATTACTTTATAACTTATTAATGTCGTGATGGTCATTTAAACTAAAATATGACGATTTAACTAAACTTGCCCTATCATAAGTTAGTATATAATTTCCGCTTCCAATATAATCAATCACCTTAATAAAATATTAAATCAATGTTCAAAAACAGTGAACATTAGCTGTAAAATTGATGTTTTACATTTTTATTATTAACGGATCAAATAAAAATTAATAAAAGAAAAAACTGTTGAAAATGCTACCGCCTTCATGTGCAAATATGTAGTACTTACTCGTAATGCTCAATATCTTGAAATAACTAGATAAAATGTGATGTAAAATGTAAGTTAGCATCATTCAAATGCAACAATAATAATAACACGTTTTCCAACTTCCTCTCGTACTGTTTCAGCTCATCCATTTCCAGTTCCTATTCTAGTCGAGCAGAATAGCATATTGAATGCAGTCAAGAAAAACTGTGTTTTTGTATTATGACAATTGTAGTCAAAAGTATACATCTTTATCGTAGTGCATGAAAATTTAAAATCATTTATATAAAACCAATAAAATAATTTTTTATAAATAGTATAGTACTCTATAATAATTAATTATTATTTTAAAATTATCTATAGATCCGTCAATTGAAAATACTTGTAAATTGCTATAGATTTTTTGTTCTTGAATATATTTTATTATTTTTTTAAAATTAAAAGTAACATTATTTCATTGTAAATTTGATGGTGTTTACTTAAGTGATGTGTAAATGCCTCTGACTTTCACTACTAACCCAAGTATTTTCAAAATGTCTAACACGGTGTTCGAAAGAACTCCTGGACTTAAAAGCTGCCATTCTCGAACAAATGATTTCTTGAAAGATTCTAATAAAGTGTGTTTTATAGAGCAAACCTTGTCCTGTAAAACGCTTCATGGTATGCAACGTTAGATTCTGCGCTAGTGCGCAAAACGAAATTTTACCTACGTCTTACCTTACCTACACTTCTAGTTTTTCTGGTAACGCTTCAACTAGCCAATATCGCAGAGCAATTTGAACTTTGAGGTGGGTGTGAAAACAATAAAATTCATACTTTTGTAACAAAGTGAGTTGTCTGAAAGTGCAAAAGCTAAGAAAATAGTAACTAGCTAATACTAACTTAATAAGCTAATAATAGATAATAATAAATTTCAAAATAAATATTTTTTCCACTACTAGCCATAAACACTATCATTTCAACGTAAGTTATCGAACTGTGAACCACGCCTTCTGTCACCTGAGGTGAATAATATTTTATTATTCACTAGTAGTTAATAATGAACATAAATGCGTAGTCCGGAAACTTCGGGCCATTTTGAAAGAAAATTTATGTGTAAAACGAATTAGCATAACCAAGAAATTCTATCAATAGTGTTTAAATAATTAAAATCGGTCTATAAATAAGATTAATTTGATATTTAAAATGTTGATTAAATTGGAATTTTGTGACGTTTAGCAATTAGGCGAAATGAGAAAACGAATTAATTATGACAGCTAATTATGACTAGAAACTTTATAAATCGATTATTAATAATTATTACAATCAATTATCGTTACAAATAGTACACTTATTGACAAAATAGTTTTCGTCAACTATATACTCGCAAAACTTACAAATATCAAAATATTTAATGTAACCTTTATGTCAAAATTAATTAAACATTTTCAAGCAAGTGTCAACATCAAAACAAAAAACTATCATTTGTTTTATAATTTGAAATAAATAATTAAAACGATTTACTTTATTCATTAACAATTATTATTATAAGAGTAAACAATCCTAGTAGTGGAAAAATTGTATAAACCACGGTAGTGAAGCGTGTTATAACCGCGCCTTAAATCCCGCGGTGCTACGCACCTTGGGATTTAATCTGGCGCTAGGGTTATAACACTATGCTTCACTACCTTGGTGTATAATATACTATTATTAGCAATTAATCACAATTAATAAAAAATAAACACAAAAATTTTACAAATAAAGCGGCGTCTGTATGGTAGCTGATCAAAGATTGTGTTTTGCCAAAAGTACCAAAGCAAAGTGGGTGGTGTACTTATGGATTTTAAATAAGGAGATACAAACTCGTCGACGGTTCACTAATTACATTTTTCCAAAACAAAAGCTTACACAATCTGCATACCCAAAAATGGACCCATACGATTCCATGAACAAAATAATATGGTGATTTTAATTCGGCAGCGTATATAACCGCCGTTACTATCAATCCAATTAACTATAGGAAATTCACCATTAACAACCATTCCATAATCCCGAAAACTCGCCGAGAAAAAAATCGACAATATTTTCCTTAAATGGAACTTCAAGTCCTGCTAAAACCGCCAACCTATCTAGTAATCATCACTTTTCGATAACCACCTTTACGATTGGCCATTGGTTATTTCGTTATTTGAAAAAAAACTAAATTTAAAATTTTGCTTTGGGTGCTCTAAAGGGTGGTCTAAAATTTTTTTAAATCTAAATCTGTCGTAAGACCAAACTTGAAGCTTACAATTATTCAGCTGAAATGAACGTCGGAACATTCCCACTTAACCAATTTTATGCAGCTTCTGTGTGCCGGAGCAAAATTTTGCTGAAATATTCAGATGCTGTTTCCAAGTATTTTTTGTCCCCAAGGCCAAATGCGCATTGAAAATGTGCTCTATAGAAATAATAATTCAATTTTGACTATCGCCATACACGTAAGAAAAACGCACATTTTTCTAATACCGCGAACAAAACCATCACTTGAGCAGCACTTGTCGCAGAGAAACTGGCTAGAATAGTTTTGGAAGGTCGCATAAGCCAGACACAATCATTTTATTTGTTAATATACTGCTCAGTACAGAAAATAATCAAAGAAGACAAAATTAGGTAATTGCCCATTATCAAACATACGAATTTGCACTTTCACTCGTTCAAGTGTTACTTTTTTCTGCACGTCGGGTCGTTTGGATTTTGACACTCACTTTTCATTAACGGGCAAACCTTCAACTTCTTTTTCAGTATACGGCAAACCCTGAAATTGTTAATGCCAAGACTCTGTACCAGTTTGTTTATGCTGCGAGATAGTTTTCTAATTAACCGATGTCGCACCTTTTCAATTTTTTTCTGATTACTGCAGTGGATAAACGACCTCTTCCATAGCGTTTTTCAGTAGTAGCAGTTTATGTGTAGGTTACACAAACAATTTACGAAAAATTCATTTTAGGCAGAGTTCAACGTATTTAGATATTCAATTTTCCATTTCGAGAGGCTTCGAAAAGACATCTAGAAAGAATGAAGAACACTCGGCTACCAAAGCAACTCTTCCGCTACAGACCAATAGGGAAACGTAATATCGGCAGACCTAAGAAGAGATGGACTGACCAAAGGTGACGTAACGGGTAACTAAACCTAAAACGTGCAGAAGAAGAAGAAGATTTTCCATTTAAATAAAAATCCATTATCGGACAACGTTTTACATCCAAAGAATTTTTTAAATAATGTTATTTTGCTTACCTCACTAACTATTTTGTCTGCCGGTGTCTGCTCATTGTCTAAAAAACCTAGCCAGATAGATGTTTCCTCGTTTAAAAAAATCTATAATAATCGCTTATTTGTGGACAATGAACAGGTTTCTCTCTTAGTCTAATCATGCTAACAAGGTATCATCAGCCGATCTATGAACATAACGTCACACTCTTGACGCCAACTGAAGTCAAGATTAAATATTGGTTCTATGTGCATAATCAATAAAATAATAATTTTGGGAATACATACAATAGCAATATAGCGCCACAATAGATTCAAGTACCTTATCTTGGAATTTAAAATTAGTTAGCTAATGTTAAAACAAGTTTAGCAAAACATAAAAATGGATTAATTACTAAAATAATATTAATTTATTACTATTAATTTTTGGATTAATTACTAAAATAATCCATTTTAAACTAGCAAAACTTCCATAGAAACATATGGCTTAATTGTGATTGGTTGTGGGGAGCATCATTCTATCGTCGGTGCGTATAATCTAGGTAAGTAGACTCTAATGGATTCAAATTTCCATTTCAATCTTGGATTACGCAACATTTAGAAGATTTGTACGACTTCCGGAATAATTTGAATAACCCCCTTTTCGCAAATTATGTTTTAAATAACAAAAACTCTAATTCTAATTCTCTACGGGTACGAATACAGCCAATAGAACAATCGGATTACAATCTTGACTTTTTCGGCACTTCATTAAAAAAAGGAATTTCGTCAGGAAATTTGTTATTTCACGTTTTCATTTAAGGTACTACCCTCGTACCAATATTTAATTTACATATTACCTCAATATCGTAATCAATATTGTACCAATCAATATTGGGATGACATAGAATATTGTCCGAATATTCAAAATCAATTGTACCAATGTTAAAATGACATCCCAATATTGAGGCTATATCGAATGAAAATTGGCAATATGGAATTGATCTTTGCATATTGACGAATATAGCGTAAGATTGTGTACTACTTGCGAGGGTATTTGGGAAATATTTGGTGTACGAGACGGCCGAGCGGCTTCGAACACCGAAAGTAAGTATATTACTTTACTGTTTATTTTTAAGTTTACTGCAAAAAAGCTTTTGTAACTTCGAAACTGAACAAATTTTTGCAAGAATATTTCTCTATGTCATTTGTATCTGCTGTCGACGAGTTGTACATACGTACTTATTTGGCTAAAACTTGATGCCACCTTTTTCAAATATCTTATAATATTGTACAGCACAAGTGATGGGCGTAATGCATAGGGAGTTGGTCGATAGACCTCAAATTTCACGTTAAACTATAAATTCTACTACAACGTTTAGACAGTAATCAAAAACTTTTGACTTATAACTTAATTATTCCTAAGGTAAATTCCAAATGTTCATTTATATTTAAAGGACTCGCCAGAGTTCATGCTTCTAACACACTTCCACTTCGGGCGTCCTCATCGCTATGAAGAGATATTATGAATTGAAGTTATTGTTAAATCGTTTCAAGAGTTGTAGAATGTCGATTACAAATTAAGTGTGATTGGTCTTATCCGTTAATAAATGAAAATGTATTATTATGTTACTATTGTTACAATTGGACCAGTCAAGTAACCTACCTTTACTTATTTAGCTCAGCAGTTTCTTTTTTATAAGAATAAAGAATATGGTCTTCCAGATATAGGCAAGCGGAAAACTCGCCGAAAGAGAAGTATTGCAAATGAGCTTACAATTTTCTAAACAACAAAAGTAGTAGTTTACAAAAACAGTTAAAACAAACGTGTTTCGAATATTGGGAAAGAGAAAACTAGTTTGGATTGGATGGATTTCAAATATTTTTGGAAACTCCCCCCTCTCGTTGGTAGCAAAGGTCTAAAGCTCACCTTTCTTGCGTGACGATCAGATAAGAAACCAATTACAGGCATATTTAAAATCTGCAACTGCAAAACCCATAACTTACTAAGTTAGAGGTTGTAGTTTTTCTTGGCGTCGAGGGTAATTTTGTGTTTTTATTTTAAAAAATACAGCATAAATTATAAAGTAATTTATTCATTTAATCATCCATAAAAATACTTACTGTGTAAGTTGGATATTTTGTCACCATTATTATTAATAAAACATAATACATTATGAAGAAACACTAATTTTAACACTAAATAATGCAGGTAACGCTGTCACATGTAAAACAATAATAAAAAATCTTATAAATTACAAAATCACGAGATTTGAAAGGTAGGTACTTAATTAAATTAATTTTCCTTTCAAAATTATTATAAAATGGTATTAGGTTTTTATAAGTAAGTGTTGTAGTGGGTATTTAAAGTTTTGACAAAATTTAATTTCTGTAATCTTGTAAATACCCAACATAATAAAAAATTACACAACAGAGTTAACGAAAGTATGTAATCGAAAATGAAAAAGGGAAGAAAGTTTTCTAATAAGTACCCAACATAATAATAGTAATAATAATAATAATAATTGAAATGAACGAAGAGGCAAAAAACATATTGCACGGAATATCACACCATACTTCAATATCGAAGAATTGGAATATTTTTCTTTTAATTAATATTCTTTGTAGAGAAGGTAATGAATGTTCAATAATAATTCAGTTCATATTTTAACAGGAACGTACGTTTATTTGCACTGAGCGGAAAATACAAGCTAGCGTACGAAATCTCGCCGACTGTTTGTCTGTATGACGCACATTTATAATAATTTCACAATAAAACAGAATATATTAAATGTAATTTATGCAAACTTTCGAGACGTTTCCACATATTGGAAAAACGTTTCGAGATAAAAACAATACATATAGAAATACCATATACATATATTAGCTTTAAAAATTTTAAATCAATTATATACAGACTACAAAATTGTATCACGTTTTGAAGAAAATATAAACTGTAAATTTTACAAAAGTTTTAATTAAGTAGATATTAAAAATTTCAATTGCTTTCTAGTTATATACAAACTTGATCATCTAAAATTCAATTTAAGTTAAAATACATCTACAAATTACATTCTTTAAATTACTCATCATATAGAAACATTTTCGAATCCTAATAGAAGATCAACTTCAATTGGCAAAATTAATATTATCATAACTGCATAATAATTATTTACTTTTTTTTTATCCTCTTAAAGAGACCTGACTACCCGGCTCGTAGCAAAGCCGGCGAGCGCTGCGTACGGATATAAAGGGACAACATAGAGCGTCGGTGGCATCGAAACGGCAGAATATCGTATTTTTTGCTAAATATTAAAAATGTACAAAAATTTGGCTATTACGTCATCGATTTATTAAATCACTATATTTAATAATAAATTCTTTGGATTAGAAACGAAAAGTACGAATATTCTGTCGATTCAGAATGGCTTAGAAGACGACTTGAACATGAAAGAATTGTAACACCTAGGCAGGGACTGCAAACTGTCACATCTAGAACAGGCAGACCTGTCGGTCGGATCTGGGAATTGCCGTCAGCCGAGTAAAAAATAAAATCGTAAAATTAAATTTATCTGTTAGGGCGAATGCACAGCAAGAATCAAATGTGCGACGACAGTTCCAGCCAGAAAGTCGACAGCGAGACAGAAGCAAAGAAAACCAGCGATCAAATAATGACCGAAGGATCCTATATCAAACACTCGCATCCAGCAGGTATAAAACGTTTTTAAGATTAATTCATTAATAATTAATATATTACTCTGATGCCTATACTAGGGAAGTGTAGGGAAGTACGGATCTTGACTTTTGGCATTCCCACAAAGCCCGTTTTAAACAAATATACAAACAGCTCACACATTCTAGTAATTTAATATTAGTAAAATGTAATGAAATAACGAAGCATGCAGCTGTACAAAATGCTACAAACACTAAAAATCTATTATACACAAATCGCTCTCCATACAACAAGATTCACGCTATGCTAGGTTTGGGGTAGAAATATAGAATGCATTGTATAAATAAAGGAATGCGTCAGGGTGCGAGTCGAAAATCAGGGCCGTTTTTAACCGAAAGAAAAAATTGGGTAAATGCTTTTCTGGAGGTCAAGAACGGTCGTGTTTAGGCGACACTACCACAGAAATGCATATTATTATTATGTACCACTTAATTCGAGTACAAATTTTTTATCGTTGCATTTTTGAAAAAAGTTGTTTCATCCAAGGTCACTTTCTCAAAAAATATAATTACCTATACTAATACTTTTCTCGTCAGTTTTATTTTCTCAAAAACTTTGTTGGAATAACTACTTACATCTTTGATTTTATTTTAATTTTTTTAAAGACATTTAGCCTAAAATCGGCGTTTTACGCCTGCACAGTCTTCTGTTAATACTTTGACACATTCGTACGGACTACTTATTACCTAATAGTACTATCTAAAAAATCACATCGCGCCTTTTCGAAAAATACTTATCAAGTCTTCGAAAAAGCGAGAAAATTACATTATTGGTAATTATAAATGCTCTAGTGTGTTCGGTCGTAGGCGACGATGTTGATCACAGGAATGAACATCACTGAGGATATCCTCACTACATATGCTCCTTTGAGTCCACATCTTAACTATGTACACTATCGGTAACTGGCAGTGATGCGATGAAGAGGTAGGCCTTCTAAGCGTGACGCTTCATATGTAGAGCCAAATGATCCGAACGGCTAAAGCACCGATCACAGTGACGACACTTGAAAGGTTTTGCTCCTGTGTGCTTACGATAATGTCGCGTCAACTCATCCGATCTTGCAAATCTCCATTCGCAGCCTTCCCACGAGCATTTGTATGGTTTTTCTCCTGTAACAATAAAAGAAAACATTGTAATCAACCCATATCGCAGACAAATTATCACACAGATATTATAAAAGAAAATGGATCTCGATTATAAAAAAATATATACATATACTACGTAGTATTAGGCACTTGCGCATATTATTAAATAATATGCGTAGGTTTTCGGTGTAAAAGAGAAATTTTAAAAAAAAATTAATGTAACGTAAATGCTCTTATTGTGTGAAATCCAAATGAGACCCACGGAAAAGCTTTTTATATGATGATGCACTCTTTGATAATGGCGACGGAGCGTCATTAATAACGGCTATGATGATCTATCAAGTGGAGTCATGGATATTCATGTCGCGATGCCATTCGCTCTTCGCTGCACGTGTGCTGATTTGGGATCTGACAGAAGACGGATATTCACCATTTACCTCTGTTCGTGTTTTTCGTTAAAAAACTCGACAAGTGTAAATGAAACTTGCCAGTATTTGTAAAAGATCAGGTCCGACGTACTCGTATACCGCACACATATTTTATCCTGCCAGTGGAAGCTATTTATATTAAATGAAAACGTTTTAAATAAAACATGTATGTACATAACTTGCAAATTTTTACCATCACAGTACGTGATGGTATATTGATGATATCATATAATATTATAATATTAATAATCGTTTTATGTAATACCTATTAATAAAACTAAAAAGAGACAATGAACCTAACGAATGAAGTATACATGAGGGTAATTTCTAATAAAAGTCGAATAACTACGATAATAAAATTAGACATAACCCAAAAAACATGCCAATTCAACAAAGTGGTTCGTTTTTGGCTTAGTAAAACTTGTGATGTACGTTAAATTTTACTACCTACATCGGTAATGTTGTTTACTTTATCCGTGGCTCGTAAAAGAAATCAATTATATTCTCATTTTGAATTACGTATTTTTAGAGAATTGGAAGATCGTATAAAAATACATATACAATGGTATTGGCACTCATTTAGTCTAATAAAAATATTATAAAACGACATAACATTTTAAGATGCTACATCTATAAAGTGCCGTCTTTCAACATTGTCGTGTATGTACCCCATTACCGGCATTAGTACATGAACAACTATGTATGTTCTATAGCTAATATTAAAGCATTTTAGTGCCAAAATATTTTAAATAAATATATAAAATTGGCAGTAAATCAATTAATTAGGTTCCATTAAACAATTGAAATCCCTAGACCAGCTCTGCACTTAATGTGAATTCCGGTGTCGATAATGCGTTGTATTTTGTGGTTTTTTTTTAGAGGTTTGGTCCATGGTCCATAAATTACCCAAAAAATCAATCAGAGAGCAATAAATTAAAGTTACACTAACAAATTAAAAATATGATTAGTTAGGTACTGGGTTAATTTATTTAACAGATAGTTATAATAATGGAAGATCCATAGGTAAAAAAATAGGGTGCTGGATAATATTTTAAATATTTACATTTAAAAAATCATTTTGCCTTAATAATTTTGGTTTCGCAGAGTACCGGGACGTAGCCATCCTTCTTTCGTCTGAAGGGAGGTACTCCGAAGCCGCTCTGGAGTCCCAAAGTTGTAATGCCTAATTGTCAGCCAAGCAATGCACTGCAATAATTGCACACAACGACGACGGCAACAGATAAACAGTGAAGCTACATTGTTAACACGAAATCTGAACCGGTGCACAGGAAGACCTAATGCCCTAACCTAATAAGCTAAACCAAAACATCTGCACTTGCACCTACGTTGTTATTGCGAGAGGTTTCACTCTGAGATTTGGTCCAACCTTTATCAGGCGGAAACCATGAACAAGATGTAGTGTATTAAACTGAAAACATTGATTTTACATGCTTCCAAATGTATCTCATAATGATAAATTTGGTCATAACATTCAAGTCATCTGTTATAGTCAAAAGTGCCATTGATCGATGTTGGACGATCTTTTCATGACAGATGGCCGTTACAACAAATACTATAAAATCAATAATGAAATGCATATTTCAATTAATTTATTGATACTGATAAATATTCGGTATAGTAGTTGTTGTAAATTGAGTAATTATTGAATCGATCTCCAGTTACGAATTGTATATTACAATATGTAGAATATAATATATTCTTTGAGCAATATATTCTATGTACACGTCATCATAATTATGAATGCAATCATTAATAGTAAGAATGAATACATCATTTATTTGTCTAAAATTATTCATAATATTTATGTACCCATTCATATAGATGATGAAATGGTTTTGATGAAACATTCCAGATTTTTCTGTAATATATTAATATAACGTGAAAAATCGTTTCTAAAATATAACTTATAATAATGGCATAAGAAAATATTACCTACCATAAACAAAAAATTAATGTTAACTTAGTAATATATATGATATTATATTATGTACCGCCAGTAAAAACGGCAAATACTTGTCCAAGTTAAACGAATTTGTGACATGGACAAGCCAATGTATTGAGCACAATTTAAATTAATAGACTTAGAAGCTTACACGAAGTTTTAGGAAGTAATTAAACTAGCAGTACAAACTAAAAGCAGATTTCAAACAAGATCAGTCGACATCAATATAGTCACTGAAGGAGTTTGATGAATACCATCACGGGACCTGGATCCTAAAACTTTAAAACCTAAGTCTTCTTTTAAACTACAAACTCTTTTAATATGTGTTAAAACTTTTTACTTGATCAATTACCTCGTGGTGCATTAGAGATTCTAAAAAATGTATTATTGAATGTACATCCATCTCAATCAATTCACATGATGCGTAGGTTGCATTAAGTACATACATATTATATTATATTATATTGAAGAAGTGGTATAGAAAAATTTTAATAGTATATGAAACATTAAGTATTTTAATAGCTTGTAACGTACAATGCTGAAAGAAATCATCAATATGCCAATGGATTTATGAGGGGTTACAGCAACATCGCTACAATACATCAACAACGGATCGCAATCCATCAGTTTCACTGAATATCAAACGAACCGATTAGGCAGAAAATCGATAACAAAATACATCAGTTATACAATATACAGAGTAAATGCCGCAAGAGAAATTACGTCGTGTGATACTATTAGTTGATGAAAATATAAAACCCGAAATTATACTACCCTTAAGAGGTACTATTTGGATGATTAGAACACTACAGGGTACTTGAAAATTAGATCACTTATCAAAGAATGCCCTAAAGGATACACTTAAGTTAATTTAACATCCAAATATTGCTAGCCGTATTAAGTTTCTCCGCTTCCATTTCCGCGTACATTTTCAATTTCAATTGAAAGATTTGTAAAAAGGATTTTTTGATGTTTATATACGACATATTATATTGTAAAAAAAACGAAATGATTTAAACGAATTTTCAGTGTATATATTATTTAAACACAACATAAACCCCCAAGATGTATTACAATAAACAAAAACCTAAAATTAGAATCTCCATTTTATCTACAAGATAAAATATAAACTATTTTTCAAACGTCAGTTCCAGTAAAGACTAAAGACCGACATGAATACAACCTTAATCATGGTACAACTGACCAGCCAGAGGCACAGTTGTTGAAGAAAATTGAATTTTCTGATTTCTGGCAAGCGGTGCACCATCTGCCCGGGGTGTCAGCAGTGGTTCGCTAACAGTAGGACAATGATACCGAGCTTTTAGATTGTATTATTTCCCTTTACGACTTCCGGCTATTCAAACAGTTCAAAAAGGGTAAATAAGTGCTTGGATAATTTTAATTTGAAACTACTGAAAACTGCATGTAACGGTTGGTTTTCAATCCAAAGCAAACTTAAGTTTAGTTTGAGTTATTTATACCAAGAAATAAATAATTCGAAATCGCTCAAGGGGTTGATGTACATTGGGAGTACTAGCCACGAATTCATCAATCACATGCGACTCGGGATTTAGTTTATACGATTTGGAGCTTTGCTACTGTTAAACCGACTACCTCTACTGGAATAAAAATCAATACGACAAACAAAAAGTCCAAAAATTATGTATACCTTGTCTTTATGATTAATAAACATTCAAACCTATAAATGCGAATATGGAAGTCGGCTTTCATTAGAATTTGCCACGTGCCTAATTGAACAATCATAATATTATGTAGTAGTCGTGTCGAGTGTTGAAAATGATTTTAAAAAGTAAATTGCAGAAAAATAAAACCAAAGTAAAATGAGCTATTATTGCGGTAGACTGCACTAATTTACGTAAATATCGAATTAAACTACAAAGTGCAATTCCCACAAAATTATAATGAAACACTTTCGCAATGTAATTTCAACAACGCTGCTCAAAATTCAATTTTAAGCATCGTCTGATGTATATAAAATTTAATTTGCGTTTTAATAATAACCCGAAAGTGATCTTTTCTAAATATAAAAGCACATGTAATATTATCTCACATATTATTAGACCTTATTCGAGTGCTTAGTTCGGAAACTAAAATTTTGAAAAAACCAATAAATACTATAATTTTGAAGAAAACACCAATAAAAGAAAATACACAACTGACAATACAACATATATTTTCATCCGTGTGACAAGGAATTATTTTGACTAGCAATAAAAAACGAGTTTTTATAATATATTATTTGCGACCATTTTGTCTTTGCACCCTACGTTTTTTTCATTTTTTACACTAAAATTTTAATATTATTGCGTTTTTTTCTGAAATTATATTTGACATTTACATTCCAGTAGGTATCACATTTTTCGCAAATTTGTTTTGATATAATTTGATAGGAATTTATTATTAGTACAACAAAAGAACTTGACAAGTTTATCGTCGTCAATTCATTGTTTTTTAATTTATTTATTTATTTGAATGAGATATAACATCTATAGACCATTTTAAAAAGCACGATTTATAAATTTCAAGTCAAACAAATTCTCTGTGTAAAATTGAAGCAATTGAATACAAACAACATCAAACTCACGGAAGATGAATCTTTAGTGTAATGAAACCGGAACTTTGCGAAACTGGAAGGAAGATTGATGTGACACAGACGTGAGTTAAACCTGGTGAACAACGTACGAAAGTCGTCTCAATTGCTCTGGTCATTAAAGTTCTTTTCTTTAAAAAATTGCGATATAAAACTAAGAACGGCTTACGTCAGGATTGTTAATTTCAAAGTAATTACGAGATTTTGGAGTTACAATATTGGATTTGTTTCGGCGCTTATTTTTCATTAATTCACAAAATATAATAAGAAGAAATAGAGAAGGTGCATCCTCGTAGCTAAAAGTTTATCTATTAATTATTATAACAAGTTAATTTTGCCGATGTAACAAATTTTAGTCGTATTTAATTACCAAGTAATTTCACGAGGAAACTTTAAAATAAAAACTAAATAAGGAACTTATAAAGCTCGATTGTTAGCAACGCGACGGTTGCAATATAAATTTAAATATATCTTTACAGTTAATTAAAGCATTTTAATTTAAAACTTAATTATTGCAATATTGTGTTACATTTTCTCTTGGCGCTTAAAAACGATAAAAAGTAACCAAAGTTGATTTAGTTTTAAGGATTTAGAAAATAATAGGAAGTTTATTTTAACATTTCAAAAATTTTGTTCTTATTACACAACATTATGATGATAATTATTATGTAGCTATATTATTTTTATTGAAATAGACACCTAACCAGCTCATCGTGGAGTAGTTTACTAAACAGACACATTTTCAAGCACCCTGTACAATATCTCTTTGCAGTATGTGGTACGACAAGAATGTAGAACAAAGACCACATTCCGACTGAAAAATAATTGCTGAAGCTTGTCGATGCTACTAACGAATTAAAATTATACCCTGCATCATATTCGCGCTAAAAGGATAACAACATTTAGAAAATTTGGTCATTTCATATTTAATTTTTGCTCTAATAAATGTATTCCAACGAAAGATTTCAAGTTAATTTATTTTGCTTCCGAGGACAAAAAAATTTTTTTTTCGACCAAAAGCAACAATATGTAGGTTTGTGCGCTCTCTTTTCGGGAAGCAAAATGGTACTTTACACCCGCGTGATTGATTTAAATCATAACTGATATTTTTCAAAATTATTTGGTATATGAAAATTGATGAGCATCAGAAGCAAGTCGGTGCAACTCACCTATGGTTAATTATCAATCGAAAATACAATTATTGGTAGGCAGTTTATTGTAATGTAAACAAAACGTATTATTATTTGCTTAGTATCAAATTAACTATACCAAAAAGGTATTGTAATGTGATTAATATTAGCGTTGAGACGAGGAGAGTATAGGTGCTCCTTCAATGTTAATATTATGATAGCTACAACACAAATGTAAATTTGCAAACATAGCAAGTAAATGCTGTTAATTACTAAATGTTTGAATATACTACCCATTTGTCTTTAAGCTGTATATACAAGAAAACTAATAAACAACCATTGTATATTAAACCTAGCGTAATATAATCAAATATAAAAATAAAGGCCAACTACTACTTGCTGCCAATTGATAATTTACTGTCGAGTACTTAATATCATGAATTCACAATCCATCTTCCAACTAACAATTGTTAATGTTACATAACTCGAGGAATTCTTAACCAATTAAACTACGTATTAACTAATTACTAATAACAATATTAAACAATAACTATTAATTATAACAGTAAGTTTAAACGACGCCAATTTTGGATTTCTTCCTTAGACGAGTCCTCATTTGAATTCTCACTATCTATTTAGAGGATTAATTTAAAAATATATAAAAAAAATTAGTAAAGAATCGCAAATGTAAATGTAGCTCGTATATTTAGCGTGTAAAAGCGATAGCTCTTATTTGATTATTTCATCGCGCTTTCATAGAAGCCCTTTTAGCAATGCAGATGGTGCTCGTCGCGATGCGAAAACCGGCCACATCTACATATCTTATTCCTATTCCGTGAAGCGAGAAATATATTGGAAATAAGTCCGCAAGCGAACGGTTATCGCGTTCGGACGTAAATCAATATTTGTGTTGGAATAAAACTAACGTCCCCCATTTTATCTCAATTTTACTTCGCATTCGAGACGTAATTGCCAAATAAGACAACTCATTTGGTTATTCAAACACACTCGTCGCCTACGGCAATCAGTAGAAAAATTTTTGAATACAAAATTATGTCGATTATACAGAAGAACCTATTCAGTCACACTTTAAATGTTTTAAAAAATTTAAATAAACACAATTAACGTTCCGAACAGGTAACAAAAGGTACTAAACGCGAATACGTTAAAGCGTGAATTATTATTACATCTCAAAAAGAACTTCATTTAATCAAATGTTAAATCGCAAATTAAAGTAGCGTATTAAATAAGGTTACATTTCCAAAAGAGAAAATTTAAAACGGGCAATTACAACTTAATTTAAAAATAGCCCGCGAAAGTGACTAATAGGCAACCATTTTTAATGGTTAGTGCTCTGACACGTCAATCTTAATTTAGTATTATCTCTTCTTTCAAGTTAGGTCTCGTTCGGTGTTTCCGTGACGTTGGCAAGCCTTTCTTCAACATTTTCGTGTACGTGCGGAAATCCTTAACATCCACATAGGGGACCTACAGTTTAGGCTCTAAACTGCGTATGGTACATGCGTGATATTTTTAGATTTTATTTTACTTTTTTTACAATTTTTAAAACTGAAATTGCACAAAAGTATTTTCTAATTATTATTTCTTAAATATATAATCAAATTAACACACAGTGAAAATTTTCCTTTGGAATAAGTTTTACTTATAAACTCTTAAATAGATTTTGTAAAGTTTGTCAAAGCTCGAGGAAGTTGTAAAACATGAAAATAAAGTAGATTTTTTGACATAATGTGCAAATAAAAAAATAAATCTCGTCTTGAAAACTAATTAAACTATTTAATTAATTTGTGTACTCTTCGGGGTCTACAAAATTAATTCAAACTGTTAAAACTTCTTTATCGTTAAATTTTAAACACTGGTTTAGTTAATATAATAAGTTTAAATAATTAATTAATATAATATGTTCCTCTAACAGAAAATTCGTTAGTTAACCGTCGAATATTAAATATTTAATATAGGAAGTTGAACATATTACAATAACTCCCATTAATTACGGAATAATAATTTAATGTGAAAGATCTGCGAATATCAACCATAATTAATAATAAAATTGAAAACGTCGAAAGCTCACAGTGTGAGTATATAAAGCTCATCCGGATCGTACGGGCTTAACTAATTAGATGGCTACCACATAGCTTCAAGCATTGTTTGAGCAAACCTGTCAACTCAACAGGTGAATATAATAATGTAAACAATCCCGTTAATTTTGTATCATGACAATCAAAACAAACCTCATTAATCAACACTTATAGTGGTCCCATGTCCCATGAAAATAAAATTATACCCACACGGACAAAATTCTTCTTCTGAGAGCAATAATAGGTATTATAAAAAGAAATTTAGAAATTTCGGACATTCGATCAAAGGATAATAACGTCAGAAAATATTATATATTATCATTACTATCCATACTGTATTATTATTTGACTAAAGTATAGCACGATTTACTTTTTAATATTAAAAATATTCCGTTATAGCGCAATAATAAAATATGTAAAAATATGCTTTCCAATAAAAAAGGAAATATTAATACATTAAGAAAATTGGTAGGTAAATAAATGGATCCTATTTGTATTTCAAATATTCCTCAAAAGGAATTTCGTTAATAATTCGGTCTCCAAGTAGGGATATTCTTGCTCTGTAGTATTTCTGTGATCCTGCATCCGTCCTCATGAATATCCATGAAAATTTACATATCTGTATAGCCGCAATTTACAAGCTCTACAAGCAGTGGTGCCACCTGCATATACCGAAGACAAGTCCCCATATTTTACGGTCCATGTTAATCATTCCATACGTTTAAGTTAAATTTGAATATTTAAATTACAAGTTATTACGGTGACAATAAATTGTTTTAATTTAAATTTATGTATTTCGTGCACAAGTTTATCAAAAGTTAATGCTAAAATAATAGGACACTCAGTTTGGATGCTGAAAATCGATTTGGGCGAGAAAAATTAATAAAAGCACAAATTAAGAAGTAGCATTTGCGCTTTATTGTGTATATTCTAAAATCCATTCGTGTTGAATGTTGATGTTTATGTCTAAATTATTGGATTAATTTTCTTCGAGCGTGCTTAGTAATTATACTTTTATAGACATTAGGAAACTTAAGAAAATGAATAAATTCAAATTTAATTAGACACTTTGTTGAATTGTATCCTAACTTTATTCATAAAGATTGCACTTTGATACTTTGAACTTGGCTGCGAACACTGGCAGTTATAAATCGTATAAAAATATAAAGGAAAAGGTTCAGAAGAAAAGTTTTCAAACTTTTAATTTGCATCCACGATAGATAACTAATCAAGTAAAAAATGCTAATTAAGTCTCGATTTAATAAAATGCGAGTGTTTATTTTCCAAGACAACGGTTATTTTAATGTAAAAAAAGCTTACCAAAGGTATCTCAACGAAAATGTAAGCTTCTTAGCAATTTCTTATTTCAAAATTGAAGAGATGTATTCGGCCTTCAAAAAGTTAAGCAAAATAATTAAGAATATTGCGAAAATTTAATTTTACATAAACGTAAATCTAATGTAAGACTGGGACGTTTCAACGGCGACGCTGCCGCCAGGACGATTCAAAATTCATGCTCGAAAAATGGAATTGCAAACCTATCCTGTATTTAACATCTATTTTTCCTTTAACACATTACGTGTGATATTTTAAAATTCGAAATCGCTTTCTCGGACTCTCGCCGGGAGAGTTAGTTAAAAAAGGACTCAAAGAAGTCCACTCAAACACACTTACAGCGGTTACTAAATTAGAGCTTTTAAAATCAACAAAATACGTATTCTAGGATGACATGTTGAAGTGGAAAAGCTTTCAGTATTTTAAACGCCATAATATGTATTTATTATTGTACGAGTGAAACTATTCATTTTAAATACGAGTAAAATTGGAGAGAAACTTTAAAAAGTTCCAAGTAAAATTATTATTATCGTGGAATCAAAAAATTTAATTTATTTATTAAAATTGTGAAATATGGTAGACATGTTTTTTATCGTATGAACAATTTTCTACAGCTCTACAAATTTCAAAGTCACGTAAATGTTGAAGGATAAAATCTGGAAATTTATTACTAAATCATGGTAGTTCCAACTTCAAAAATATTAGCTCGGCTTTGTACTGGTTTAGAACTGTCTTTTAAAACAAAAACGGTAGATACTAAAAGATGAAAACTTTTAGCAACTTTAGATTTAAATAATTAAACTTATGAGGCGATTCTCTAAAAATTATAGAAGCTATTAGGACAATGTTATTAATATTATAACCTATCACATAGCATTAATTTTACAACTTTGCTAAGTAAATGACAAATATTACGCTATTAGCCTCTATAATTTTTCCAGAATTGCTCCATTAGTTATGTGCATTCTAAAACAAAAAATTTAATGCGGATAGTATTTTTTTCACAAAACAAATTATTTTGCTCGGTGAATTTAAATTTTACATTTGCAAAAATGTACTTTCCTTCTCCCTTCTTTCCACCCAATTTGCCCATCATAGAAGGAAATAATCAGAATGCTTTTCTTTTAATATTTAAAGTTCACCCCATAGAATTTTGTTAGGCCTTGTCATTTATTCACGACTTAGTATAATTATGTTGTTCTATAGTTGTTTTAACGTAGTTCTTCCATCCATAAAACGAATATACGCGTTTTCCTTAATAGAAAATTTACATTTTCGTACTGTTGTTATTATATTTCAATACCGGTGCTCCGTTATTACTATGAGGAAGAGTGTTTATGAGTGTTTTAACTTGAATGAAAATATGAACAATTAAAACATTTAGAACGGTTTTTTCGTATTCCGTTAGAGTATCATTTAACTGAATGCCAGGTAAAATAAAAAGAAATTTAACATTTGCAAGTTAAAATAACATACAAATACAGCTCTTTGAGTTAACAGAGATTTCAGGTGAACATGGTACTTTATTAGAAGCTAAAAAACGTGACCTTCATATGTCCTGATGGCCAGTAAATTTATTTGAATTACCTTCAACATGTTTTTTTTGTTCAATCAGAAAGGACGTGTTTCACCTGCACAAAAGGCTCATCAGGGAAATATGTAATTCTCATCCGGGAGAAAGACAACCACGAATTGCATGAAATTATAATAATTTGCAAAAATTAATAGTGCATATAATTTTATTGGCGATTTTGATGCCCACATGTAAGTGGAAATAGTTCTCAAATTAAATTAACTTGACATATTAGTTGTTTTAATTATTGATAGTATACATTTATGTATGTAGGTATTTTTACACTATTATTTTTTAAGTTATTTCATACATTATTAATTCAAATAAGAATGTTAGTATTATGATTTTATTATAACAACAGAGTAAATATCAATTTGAAGGAAATGCTTATATGTATAAGTACATTGGGCCATTATCCTTGTAGATAATTAGGAAATGCAGTTGTAGTGCGACAATACAAACAATAAAGTGACAAATAGTGGTGGAAGTGCTCTGACACCTTACACGAATACCCATTATTTCAAACTTTAGCCTTTCTAACTTTTACGTTTATAGAAAAAATCTTGTATAAAATTCTATGAAAAACTAGTCTTTTACACACTCTTTGTGCATAACAGAGCCTGATTGGGAAATGCTGCACTACACCAAATATTACAAAGTATTATGCACTTAACAACCAGCAGTATATTTAGCGTGAAGCATACATGGGTCGACTAAGAAGCGTAAGCTCACGGTTCGAATCCTGCTCGCGTTAGATACACTGCTGTGAGCAAAATGTCCAATATCGATCTGTAGACTATGGGGGAAGGCAACGTGAAACCACCCCATGAATAATATTCCCATGAAAATTCATCTTGGCTTCGGCCAAGTTGGATCACGACGCTTCTGACAAGAAGTAAACGATGAAGAAGATTATGCACTTAATTATCAAATTCAAATAGTTACAGTAGAATCCGGTTTCCACGAATACTGGTGATTATAGCGAGATACCGCGGTTCTAGCAATCTTATATTAAACATTAATAAACCGTTTTTAGCGAAGTCCGGAGCTAATTAAGTGTCCCGTATGTCCGTTTGATAGCCAGATTACACCGTAAATCTTATTTTTAAAATTTAATGTAAATTATTTATCAAAAAAAGTTAATAATAGAATTGAATAGTAAATTTAACAAAATACACTTCTTTTTATTTTTAAACGGCAGGCACTTACATCCATATTTATTTCATTAAAAATGTTCTTAACTTGAAGAAAAGCGCAAGGTAACTTGATCCAATAATAAATTTTTAAAATACTTTTAAAATTTTTAAGAATTTGAGAACTCGCTTACGTAAGTAAAAACTGACAAGATTACTTTGAAGTATAAAACTGTGGTTAGAATAGCATTGTTAATGGGATCGTAAATTGCATGTTACGTCAGCTGCAAAGTTTTAGAGCACTGAATGTAGCGTAAATGGAAAACGTAAGCGGTAAATGTCCGATTGAGGTAACGAATCTAACGCAGAGTTTGTCTAGGTTTACAGGAGGTCGCCAGCAGGATATGCATCATCCTACTACAACGTGATCAAGAAACCATTACGAAAACTGCAGGAAGTCTTTTTGTACGGGTCGGGTATGTGCAACGTCCTTTTAACTTCGTATGTTATTGTTTCATATTTCTTATAGCAATTTAGTTTTTCTCAATTTAATATTACCTAACCTTTATCGAGTTTTATGAAATAAAATTAAAGTTTTACAATAACAATTACTTTCCGGCTCAATATTGGAGTTCGGCAGCCTTTAATTTGAAATAAAATAGTTCAACATACATTACTATAATATTATTTATTATAAATTTATTATTCCGACACTAGATTCCCAGGCATTATTTTATTTTCATCTTTCGGTGACAGAAAGGAATTACAAAGCAACTTTTTGGCAAAGTTTAAAGCTAAACTGTTTAATATAAGAATTGAAGAAAAGTAAAGTAACAATAAATCAAAAGTCTTAAATTGTATAACAGAATTTATAGTACTGAAAATTTACATTAGTTCAGTGGAAATATCAAAAATTACTTTTGTTAAATTTTGAAACTTAAATACGACTGTTTTTAGTTGGATTTAATTAAACATGAACAAACGCAAAAAAAACTAGAAAGTTTTGTTAAATATTCTTCCAATAATTAAACTATTAAAAGCGTAAAAATGTGTACTTATAAATTTATTGTAAAATAAAATAACTTTTTCCATTAATAAATACGTCATAATAGCCGGTTAATAAATCGGGTAAAATACGATCACGTAAAAATAACATTCTCTCTATTAGAAAAACAGTTTCGTCCAACGTGAAATATAAGTAAAATACAAAGAAAATAGTAGGATCTGATAGAGAGCATCACTCGAACTTATTTGTTGAATACTATTTCATTTCCTCATAAATTTCCTGCAATCAATTCTGAAAAAAAGTACAAAATAACAAACCTAAAAAGAATAGAAACTAAAGAGAGTGCATGACTGTGAGAACAGCCTTAAACGAAAACGTAGCAAATAGAAATCTATCGAACCTTTTAAAAAAACAAATTTATCACAAACAAGAAACACTAAAAAAAAAGTAGATGGTAAAAAAGCCAATTGAGAATGAACCAGGACTAAATTCTGAACGATTTTTTATATGATCTCCAATAGCGAACGTGAGTTTATTTAATGAAAATGTTAAGTACAGTTTTTCTAATAATGGATAGTGTCCTAATGAGCTTCCGTAAAGTTAAATGACGACTTCTACAATTGGCTTTGGTGGAGTCAAGTGGTTCGTTGGTGTGCGGTTTAATTAAAAGCGACTTCAACAAACTCCTCTTGCAATAATAGGAATTTTCTGGCCCCTTTTAATGTTTCTCCAATGCGTTTCGTTTTAATGTAGTTCGCCTCTTTTACGATCGATTACTTCACAATACATGCACTATGTTGTGTACTTGATTCTGACATATGCTACGCATCAAAAATAATTTCCATCATCAAATAAATAGCGTATAAAGGGTTCGGCAATATTTTTAACGAGGTTCAGAAATAATTGTAGTTCATTCATCACGTTCTTTAGGTCTCCTTTTTATAAAGAAAAATAATGGAAAAATTGAAAAGAGCCTATGCTCGACTACGACAAATAAAAGGTTATTGTTGATTGCTTCATATTTTAGTTACAGGTCAAAAAATAACAAACGATTCGCTTAAAATTGAATCGCAACATTTATGTTATATTTTTATGCTTCCCATTAACTCATTTATTGTTAGATAAATATTTTCATTACTTAATTAACTTTATAACCATTGTAATCGCCGCGACAGCTTTCGATCGCATTTCAAGTTTCAAAATTTCCCTTAAAACTCCATAATGGCGTTGCTTTCCGATTGTATAAGTCGAATATTTTGGCTTCACGTTAATTAGTACATGCAATAATGTTTACAAAAGAAAATTGTTACAGTATAATAGTAACTTACCATGCAAATGTTAAAAGGGTTATTTTATTTTCCTTTTTATTAATCCACAACCAAATCATATTAAAAACATACGTCCAACTTTAAATATTAACGTTAGTTTTGGTAGTTATTTAGAATTATGGAAATCTATCGTAGAAATGTTTTTTGCAAAAAAATTTTGTTATGTTGCAACAAAAGTATTTTGTTACCTTCAACACTAGCTTCATCAAGTTAATTTATAATAATTACTGTTACTTTTTTTTATGTCACTATTATAAAAATAATAGTTACCAAATCCGGCATCACCGACATCTTGCAAATATTTTTAAAACCCTAACAACATCTCTAAAGCGCTTAGCGCTGTTTATTGCTACTTTAAAATATTATATAAATTATTATTAGCCGGAAGTAATAATTAATAAAATATTTATTATGAAGTTAATTATTCACGTGATTACGAAACATTAATTTATAATTGCAAATTAATTATCCAAGTTTCATTTAAATAGACTATTTTCAAACGCATTCAACAGTAATTCACCGATTTTGTCTGTAACATTTACAACCCTAAACCATTTTTATGAACATTTTATTAAATGTAATTCTCGTTTACGAATCTTTAACAGTGATTATGTTATTAACAACTACCCTATAATTTGAACAGTATAAATATAAATAGAAGGAAATTGGCATAATTATGAATAAATCTCGAAAAATAATTTGGAGTATGTAATAAGTTGCAAATAATTACCAAGTGTCATAAAGTTTGACTGCCAATCGCCTATAATCCCATCAACTATCTGTCAGTTTGAAAGTTAGTTGGAACATTATGGTTCTGATACTGTTCTCGAAGCGAAGCGTTTTGAAATTACACTTAGGAACTTTCTTAAAGTATAATACCACAGACAACTACGTTATCTGGTAAATAGTTATCTGCAATAATATTTGAAAAACTGAGTAATTAAAGGTGGCGGGTATTTCTTGCCTGTTAAAGTTTATCATAGTAATTTCTAAAACGCTTCGACGGATTGACTTCAAATGACATTACTGCATTCAATTACCACATGTCTAGTTTTGTCCCACCATGATAATATTGATAGTTGAAGGCAAAGGTTGTAAGCAAAAAATTGTAAACTTTACATTAGAACAATTTCAAGTTGGTTGAAAATTCATAAAATGTGTATTTATTTATTTTATCTGTACGAGCAAGAATTGAAATTTGTTAGTGCTTAAATTTATTATTACTCACATACAGCACAATAAATTATATTATAAATTTGTCGTTTATGCCCTTTGCCTTTCAACCATTCGCCAAAAAAGTCTCTTCCCAAGTAACCTTCTAGAATTTAAAAAAGAAAATAATATAGCTATTTCTCTTCTAGTTCGCTTGAACGATACAGACGAATTATTCACCCATTATTTTCATCATTTTGTGTTATTATTACCAATCCAACAGGTACTTAAAATACTTCACAGATCCTTCAAGTATCTACTCGCATTTCACAAAACTGTTATAGAATTTATTTGCATTGCTTCCGGTTGTTACGTCGTTTGAAGTGAAAAAATTTTTCTTTCTATTTTTACTCGACTGCGCGACAGCAAAGACAGGGTTGTATTTTTCACGCGTATCTGGGTATCTATGTATCTATGTATCTATGTATATAATGTATGTGGGATTCTTTATACCCTCGAAGCATCCCAACGGCTGGATGGATTTGAATCAATGAGGTGTCTATCGATTCGTCTAAACCGTACGATGGTTATACGCTAGGTTTTGTTTTGGATTAAATTAGAATTAAAATAGTTCAAATACGTAATAATTAGGTTAATTAAAAAATTGAAGGATGTGTCGAAACAAATGTCAGATGTTATGAAACATTGAAGTTATGTTGTAACGCAAAATTTCTTATCAAAACAGTATTTATAGGCAGGAAGTAACAATATATTGATAAAACAAAACTAAAAAGTAGTCAATAATATAATAAATTAAAAAAATCAAAAACCCGACTCTGTAAAAAACGAACTAAAAAGATGAAAACAAGCAGAACTAGGAACAGCGTAGAAATCTTTTATTCTTAAATTAAAATAGTGATTGTTATTATCCGTCTTGAGCCTGCCAATTAAAAGGTGATGTGAAAGGTGAATATGATAATTAATTTCAATCGGAGGCATAGTACATTTGGCAGGAGTTGCAGCAAGTAAAATGTGAATCTGATGCCTCCGACTGAAATTAATTATCATATTCACCTTTCACATCACCGTTTAATTGGAAGGCTCAAAACGGATAATAACAATCACTATTTTAATTTAAGGATAACCGATTTCTACTATGTTCCTAGTTCTGCGTGTTTCCATCTTTTAGTTCGCTTTTTACGGAGTCGGGTTTTTTGATTTTTTTAATTTATTATTTTTTATATTATCTTGTACACTTTGCATTAGATAGTTCGGGTCCGATTTTCATATAATTTATTTCATTTGAAACATTTCTTTTTCTATCGAATAGTACAAATTTGATCGTGTCTAGAATTAATTCCATGTGTTAGGTAGGGTGTTCTGTAAAGATAAAAAAAATGGTAATTGATGAATTTTCAAAATAAATGGTTTAGCTGGTTTATACTTTTACTTGAATAGAATAACACTTTGTAAAAAATTAATTTAATTTATGCTATGACACACCAGTGTTTTCTGCTAGATTCAATTGATACAACATAGAAATTATGATGTTTTTCCTAATTAAAATTGTGGGATTAAGTACGGGAAAGGCGTGTTCCTCCGTTAATATATATTTCTTAGATCTTGCAAAGGCTAAGATATTAAATTCATTTATTATACAGGTAGTTATATAATTGCTGAATAAAAATTGCAGCTAAACTTTTTTTTAACCGGCCTAAAAATTTATTTTCAAATGCAAAACCATTTTTTGTCCCTGTAGTTCGAGCTACTGCAAAAACATTGCTTTCGTATGTACTTTCAATCTTAATTAGTAGTTAATTTTATAAAAAGATTAACAATAATAGCCGTAATATTACAATTAATAACCTGTAATTAAATTATGTGGTAATTAAATAACCTCAACCTATCATTGTGCATTAGTATTTAGTTGCTTACCCAAAATTATAAAAACAGTGTAAAATTATAATTGAATAATGTTAAATGCCATAAACTAATTTTGACGTTCGAAAATTTAAATTTATTCGCGTTTGCTTTTAGCACGGTCGCGATATCCCATTATTTTTAAGCAACCATATAAGAAAGAAACTATATTAATATAAACAATTTGTATTTGAAAACAGCGAACATTTTCGATTAAAACTAGGAGATTCTTCGCTTCACTATAAATAGTAATATAACATTATAATTTATTATTATAATATACTTAATTCTCAAATCGTATTAGATTACATACCATATCTTGAACACACACTTCCAATAAATAGAAATCTAATCAAAATATTTTTGCGTAAAATTAGTAAGTACTCTTTCTACTTCTATTTGGTAATTTAAAGGAATGTCCAGAACTGCTCCATAAAAAAATTGTTTGATATTTAAAATTAAAATATTATGATCCATCATGAACACATTGCATTATTATTTTTTCTATCTATAATCGTATGTATAACATTATATTAGTGACGTCTCCGATATAACCAAGAAGAGTTCGTACTTTTGCAGTAAGTAGTTTTTCACGAGGAAACTAGTTAGCCCCCTCAGTTTCCAACTTGGAGAAGTTGTATTGTACTATGCGGCTGCTGGTAATTGTATAGTGTAAACAACATTATTAATGTAAAAATTGAATGATATGTACATAGACTTTTTATATTATGTACTGGATCATCTTTGCCTCTTTCTTAATTCTTACTCTAAAATAACCAGGTAAGCTAAAAATTGCATAACGAGTGATTTTACGTGTTAAATGTCAATTACTGTTATCACTGAACATTTCAGCACCCGGATAACAATTAAGAAAACTTTTTTTTTTCAATTGCTCTATGAAATAAAATTAAAAATTACGATAATGAATTTGAAATTATTTACCTAAATGAAGTTCTACGAAAATAAATATTTAAACAAATATGTTTGTAATTGAGTTTTATAGGAACATGAAGAGCTCATAAAATTAAATAACCCTATATGTAATGGGGTTTAACCCGACGAATCTGTAAGCAAAATGGAGAATATTAAATTTAGTTTGAGAGATATGTTTATTTCATGTATCAAACGCAAATGTGCCAGAAATTATTTGACAATTTGGCGCTAATTTTCTTTCTTATGATGTTTAATACAGTTTCAGTTTGAATAATGGTGATAAATTATAATTTAAAACTTGGGTGAACGCCGTCGACGTATCGGTATAGAAAAGCATGATACATAATGAAGGTTCATATAAATCCGAGTAATTTTCAGCAAAATAACCGCTATTGTGCCGCATAAAAAAATTGCACTTTTATATACTGGAATATTTTGCATTCAGAAACTAAAAGGTACTAAGGCATATTAAAAATATTTTTAATGCATTCAAACGAGAATAACGATTTGCATGTGATTTAAGGTGAAACAAATGCACGAAATTCGTTGTTTGTTCCGCATTCCGAGTGAAGTTTCAAAACACAAAGTTGAAAACGGTTCACAAAGTAAAGCACTAAAACAATAATACGGCGAAATCCGCTTAAGCAAGCAATTTGTTGAATGTTGGCCATTTAAAAATTCAGAAAAGTGTTACTACTAAATTGTAAAGGAGTCGGCATCTCAACACCCTTCTCTGTTGTCAAGTGCACTTGCCTCTCCATAACCTTTGCGCACCTCTTTATGCAATAATATGAACATAAAACAGCCCATTATTATACGGCTTTTTATGGTAATTAGAATGAAGGGTTTATTTTATCGCTTGTGTTTTCGTATGTCACTTTGGACTAATACGTATCTCATTAAAAAATACAATACGTAAAAAATCTATACGTGTGCGAATTCGCTTTTTATGAAGTCCTAACACAATAACGAAGGGTCTATTATGTTTTCTTGATATTTTTGAAATAAAAACGTCGGTATTCTATTCTCTTTCCCAAGATAATATCGTTAGTACTTTTTTTTATTTTCTTTGCGTTTCCTTGTGTTCTCAAAAAATATTTTTCTTACAATCATTAATTAAACTTGATGTCATAAAAGATTAATAAGAAATTGTTAGCTCTCTTTAACTGAATTTTTTAAATTTTCTTATCGATTTTAGATTATTTCTAATAGATTCAACTAAGTGTTATTTAACTACTTTCAAATTGTTAATTATAAAGACTTCAATTTTTGTGCAATCAAATCGAAATTTATTGCAAATAAAAATGGAAAATTTTTAACACTTTAAATCTCAAATTTTACACAAACCGCATACTATTTTTACTACTTTTTTACACCAAACTACATAATATTTTATTATAAACTTTTTAAGCTATTTTTGTATAAGCTTTTTGAACTCTTTGAGCTTATATTAAAATTACGTTTACGTCGTGTTGTTTACACTGTATCCAAGTACTTAGCGTAGTGCAATATAAAAGGTTCAATTGAAACAATAAACAAAGTACCTACCTATGGAAAAATAATTAGCACACCCTCGGTTTTTTAATAAAAATTAGTAAAACTAACATTTTATTAAAATTTTTCTTTTATTAAATCTGTTAAATTAATTTGATAAAGACAAAAATATTTTAAATAATATACAATAATTAATTCAAAATAGTTAATATAGAAGTGTAAACAAGAAATATAGTAATTAGCACACTTAAAAAAATATTAATTATAACAAAAAAACTCTTTACATTTTAATTAATCGAATTAAACCTTACTTAACCTCTTGGAACTACTAGTCTTATGCCCGATTTCTTCACCTGGAGATAATATATCTATTAGATAAATTAACGAAGTAACCAATCAGACAGCAGCAAAACAAAACAATCAGAAATACGATTGGGTACTTCGTCAATTTATTTTATAGATAGATTATTATCTAAGAGATATCTCTAGGTGAAGAAATCGGGCATTACAGCAGCACATCGCCGATCCATTGATTCCACAAAGGTGGTACATTCCAAGGGCATGATCTTGCACCATTTAAATCGAATGACCTTCCATTTTTCGGCAATCCTTTTAGGTTTTATCGCTGACACCCGCTTTTTAGCAAACCCCCATATATTCTCAATGGGGTTTAAATCGGGCTTTGAACAGGCCACTTTAAAACATCAATTTCTTGATTATTAAACCCACTTACCGAAATACTTGGGATCATTATCGTGTTTAAGCTTCCATTGGTTCTCTTCAAACCAATTTCATGATCACTGCCTCCACTGTGTTCCACGGTCTTTTTAGTATATGTAGGATCTAATTGTTTGCATTGTGGACGTCGAACATAGAACAAGTTAAATTTGGATTCATCGGAATTCCAAAATAATTAGTTATTATTAATGTGCTCTTTGGCAAACTCTATTTGTTTCGTTTAACCAAATAACCGCTTTCCATTTAGTCGTAGTGTAATAGTTATTGCTGTTATATTGACAATATAATGTTTCTCCATTTCAGCACTTAATTTCACGAAAGTGGCGAACGGGTTATTCCAGAGATAAACGAACAAATGCTTTGTCCCCTCGTTTAGTAGTTTTTGTACCTTATTTCGCTTTTTATTGGCATATGTTCCTTATGTTCTTACATGTTTTCGTGCATTAAGCATTTTTTACAAGAACACTCGAAAATATCAGCTACTTTTGTAGCATTATGTCAGTTTTCATATTGAATGATAATTATCCTCCTTTCTGCAGCAGTAATACTAGAGTACAGTCAATTTTCAGCTAAATTCGTTCAAATATACATAAAATTGTAAAAATGATTCGATCTCCCACAAATAAAATTGTAATTATTATTGTACTTACAAAATTGCTACTTGTACTAACTAAATTTCCACTTTTGCCTTTTTCACTAAGTACTTTTTTCAATTCGCATGCAACTTATACAACAATTATGACGAAGGTACGAGGGGTATGTAAGATAAAAATTAATATACATAATTTAGCATTAGGATAGATAAAAAATTGTCGAGTAATGTGCTATTACATTTCCACAGCTGTTTGATAAAATCCATAATATGTAATCATATTTGCAATTAATTTTTGGACTATAATAAATTAGAAAACAGATTATGTTTTATTTTAACTTAATTTATTATATTAAAATGCCAATGTTAAAGCATCTTATTCGAGTTAATTACCGCGGATACATGTGGTCGTTAGTTCGAACTAAGTCAGCTCGATCTAGCTAGTCCTTACATGTGTACACTTAGATAAAGCGACCTAATCCGCTGTATCGACATTAGTTAGATCGAGCTATATAGCATTGCTTTCAGTTTGAACTAAAAAACATGTATACACCTGTGCAATAAAATTTAAAGCAAAATAGCTTAGATCGAACTAAGGTTAGTTCGAACTAACGACTGCATGTATCCGCGGTAAATGACTTAACTCCACAAAAATATGCTGCAATTCAAAAAATGTTACGTATTAAATTTTCATTATCAGAGTTTATGGCATAATAGGAAGAACGATATGTCTGTCTGCATACTAAACTTAATAGTTTGTAAGCATACGTTTTAACAAGTTTTAGTATTTAACCTCAATCCTTACTTATTTATGATACACTAACTTATAATCCCCAAGTGCAATGTACACAATAACTAATATGAACCGACAAATACAGCTAGGAATGCAGATGGTGCAAATTCATCTGCTTTTCTCTAAAACAATTCTGTCATGCAAATTACTCTGTGAATGTATCTGAATGTAACATCATAACCATCAACTATACCTACAGTTGTGTGCAGAAACTATTGAGGTAGTGCAGATTACATAGACTTCCGTATATTATTTGATTTATGAAATGCATAAATTTTGATTGCTGCAACTAACGAGCAATTGTTTTAAACATTATGCGGATAAGGGGATTAAAAAAATTTATTTATTGATAATAATAAATATTCTCCGAGAAGAATACGTATCGAATTCTGAACTAAATTGCCAATATTTTTTATTAGGTATAAAAGAAAATGGCACTATCGTAACTCCTAATAGAGGTACGAGTAGATAATCCCAAACAATAAACCCATCAAAGTACCACAATATGTAATAATTAATTATGAAGTATTTTTAAATAATATTGTACATCACAAAAATAATATAATATTACTCGTAATTTAAATGCTAGAATATTTTTTATTTTCAAAGTTTGGTTCTAAAGTACTATCATAGAAGTAAAACCTCGATATACACAAGTAGGTACCTATGTGAATATTATTCGTATTCGGGTCGTTGAATCAAGTTGTAGTATACATTACGCAATTTACGGTTAGAAATTAATAGGATAATCCTTTCACTTAAATATATTGTATATTATAATCAAAGATGCGCTTAATCGCTCCACAAATTTTCCTGATGAGATCTATAATAATATCGAAACGTGTAGGTTAGTGTCGAAATTTTCGCAAGTGGTTTTCAATATTGATAAGTACTGATTGTTTCTGTTAACTATCCCGATTTAGACTTAAAGTTAAACTAAACTTTTTTACAAGACCTAAATGAAAACAAATTAAGAATAAGAAGAAAAGTAGAACCGGAAGAAATAATGCATTACAGGTGAAATATATTACGGCTAAAAGAATAAAATGCATAGGACATGGTGTTGGGAAGAGATGAGAAGGTAACAATAAGAATAGTGCACGAATGGAAAAAACCTGATGAAAGAAGAAGAAAATTATCATACAAAACTGGAGATTGAAATACCACGACAGGAGGAAGAGAACTTCATAAGAAGTATTGTTATATTCCGGCAGTAATGACTCCAACTTTTATTTATTTATTTTTCGATCTAATGGATCTCTAAAATTGTAAAACTTAAGAATAATTTGGAAAATAATTCGCTTAATTTGTAATGTTGTTAATTTGTTGCTCATTATTTATGTAAACCAAGATAACATATTAGGAAATCTTGCTATTGGATTTTCTTAATGGCTTCAATTAACTACGTAAGATGGCATGAGTCGAAATCTGTTTGATCTACTTCCAAACAATTGTCCGAGGTTTGAATTGCACGTTAAGTGATAGGTTCAATTATGTGTGCAAATATACGTTTGTTTTAGTTTTAATTTGCACGTGTAAATTACAAATTATTTTATAAAAGGTATGTAATCAAGTATACTTTTAATCGTTGAATTATTCCTAAATAGCGCAATCAAATTTAAATAGCTCATAAAATGTTTTCTTTCTCGTAAATAATAAAAGATTTTAATTAAACCGACTCAAGTTTTAATTTTAATAACATTAAATAATAAGAGTAAAATACCTCTTTTGATTCTAAAAAGTTTGCGATAAACCCTCTTGGTTACCAGAGCTGTCGTCATTATTGCAGAAATGATTCTAATTACAATGATTAATTACAAGTAGCTATAAAACAATGTAAAGGATCTTGTTAACGAATTAACTTAATTACAGTTACTGCGGCTAAATTAGAGCCCTAAGGAAGAATAAATCTTACAACTTTCTGCTTTGATTTAGGTCGAATATGAGTGGTACTTGTAGAAAGCTACGCCCTAAAATACTTAAAAACCTCGTAATCGTACTTTAGGAAAAACAACATGGTAATTACGTAAAATAATTAAAAATGTCAGAGAATTTGTTAACGCTAAAATTATCAAGTTGGTACTTAAAATGAAGGACTCTTAAAAAATACTGTCAAGCTAAAAAAAAATTAAACAATTTGAAAACGAGACGATATGGCAAGATCTTCGGTAGTTTAGTATGAAGTGCCTCAGGCAAAACCGGGAGACAAAGGCAGCGGTTTTCTTTGACATGCCTAGCCGCACGGGAGTTGATTGGTTTAATATTAAATATGAAGTTTGCAGATCTCTTAGTATAACCTAAGGCGAAGAATTCAGTTCCAAACTTAACTTACACACTAAGATTTATTTGAAGTTAGGTTCGAATAACTGACTGACGTATTTGATACACGTATTTTTGGATAATATTGTGGCAGCATAAAAACCTGCAAGCCCGCGAGCTATACTGTTTCGTCCCCTTTCAATTTATTTATCAAATGTTTAGTTTAAGAAAATTTAAACAATTTTGTTAAACGACATTTTAGAAATTAAATTTGTCTTGTAAAATTCATTAAATAGGCCCCTTAATAATTAATTAAAATTCTTTGATTAAATACTTTTATTTTTTTTTACTAAAATATAGGCAGTATATGCCTCTATGATGTATGTATTATGTAATAGCAATTTCGGTTCGACATTTAAAGAAAATCCTAACCGTATTGTAAGAGAACGAACAGACATCGTGTATTGTATACGTTATTGATATACACAAACAATATCGATGAGATATTAAAAGGTAAGGGTACTAATTTATTACGTGAGATGAAACGGGCCAAGTTCTTCGAAAACGTGATATGCATAAACTTATCGGTTGAATACACATAGGACATGTTAAACTGTTATCCTGGGATTTGCCCTATATACACCTTCATTAAAGAAGACCGTATCGCAAGGACTTCTCTAATTGGGGACTTGGCAAACACGTAATCAAAGCGTTGATTTCTGAGCTGGGATTTCGTGTATTGGTTTTGTATCTTAATGTTGCAAATTGTTTATCTTTCATTTAACAGAACATTTGAATTAATAACTAATAAGTTGATACAAATTTAATTAACACATATATACCAAAGAGCACGAATAAAATAAAAAATTTGAAAAAATTTATGTAGCTCATAGGTGCTACCCACTCTGCCCGATGATTTGTTATTACATTTTTTATAAACCATCTTATTAGCCAATATAAATTTTTCGCAAAAGGCAAAATTGGTGTTTAAGTTGTGCCCTACGTGTAATGGCGTTGGGTTATCCTTAATTAAGTTGATCTACTACAGTAATTTACCTACGCTTAATTGATGACAGACAAGCAAAGAGAAATTAGCGCTGCGAGCAGGTTAAACAGCATACGGTTGTCATTTAAGTAATTACACTTTATTCTAAAACAACAATGTCCTTTTCAACAAACAAGAAGGTGCGTTGTACTATAATATATAAATTCAACAGAAATAATATTTCTCCCCCATGAAAATTAAATTATGGTCCCAAAACCTCTACAAAAACTTATAAATTGAAATTGTTACCGAAAATTAACTGCTTAGTATTTTCAAAGTTATTATAAAAATAAGATGAAAATGTTGATAAAATTACTCAAGTCGAGCATACAAGCAACCTAAACGAATTTAGAACAACCTTAAAATTCAATTTTTGTACTCTTGGGAGTCTTGAAAAAACATCGCAAGTAATATTGGTCTCTAAAAATTGCTAGTATGTATATTAAATTGCCTAAATATGTCTCGTACATATTTATTTTGCAATATTTAAATACAATTTCTGAACATAAGTACTTTTAGGTTTTTCTACTTGGATTTTCGATTTTAAACCGGCAACATTTCTTTGATTAATAACCACAGAAAACGAACGAGATAACATCATCGCTAAGCTTACGGAGGTCTATCGGGTAAAATAAGTAAAGTAAAAATAAAAGCTTTTAAGTTAATTAAAGTCATTACAACGCTCAAAAAACAAATACCTTGATTAAACTTACAAGCACAATTTTAACTTTATTTAAATTGAATTTAAAAAAGGTTTTCTTAACGCAAATACCATGTAATTCATTGTACCGTGAAAAGTTCTATTTATAGCCAAGTATTCTACTAATTAATACTGCCGGTAAAAGAATGGTTGTTTAAACATTCAATATTATTTCAAGTTCCGTTATTTAATGATTTAAAAAAAATTAAACATTTTCAATAACGTTTAACAACACAAAGTCATCTCATCGAGCTATCCGAGAGAATTCTTATAATAAGAATCCCGTAGCAATTATAAAAACTGCAAAAAAAAACTATTATAGCAAAAAGAATATTATGCAATGACAAAATTGGGGATTCAAAAAACAAATATTCAATTACAGTAAAAATAGTAAATATGATAAAATTTAAAGTAATTTACCACCAACCTGTTGCTCCGTTCCTACTGGAATATCACAACATTTAAATAAATTAATTACTATGTATATTTTTTTAAAATTTCGTTAATAAACTACATAGAAGTAATATTTAAAGCAAATTTATTTGGTACAATAAGGTAAAAATAAATATAATATAATAGGATCCTAATTTCATTCGTTAAATAAGTGTTAAATAGAACATCCCTAAGGAACGAGTCAAGTCAAACAAGTTTTCTATGCACGATTAAGTATGAAGTTTAAACTGGGTCAAAATATTGCTAATACGATTAGAATAGTTTGGCAAGTGTGCCCTATGAGAACATAGCATTAATTTTGAACAATTACCTCTCGTAAATTAATTGCACTTGCAAGCAAATTATAAATTTGCTTTTTATTTTTCACAACAAATTCCCAAGACATCTTATGACTTGGACAATTTTCAACAACAACCTGTCATATTCGAAAACTGCTACGTCGTCGTAGTAGTTTTAAACACTTTTTGGTTCTTCCATAAAAATATCAGCAAAACAAAAACTGTAAATTTAAAGTAATAAATCGGATTCCTGTGGATTTTATAACATGTTCAGTTTGAACGTTTGTTTGAAAGGATCATTATTTAATTTTTATCATTTTTTCTCTCTTTTCGTGTGACGCCCATATTTATTTTGCAGGCCACTGTAATTTGCAAAAACTGAAATATCTCACCTCACAATAAATTGTTCTATCAACTTGGGGCTAGAAACAAATCGTTTTGGAAAAGATATATTCCTGGATTTTTCATCGTCATCATATTATTACATAAATGCAATTTTCAAAATTGAAAAGTCAGTCTTAATTCGTAGCTACGTTTTTAAAAAAGATCCATCTTCGAGGAGAAATTAAAAACAATTTTTTTTACAAAAAGATGTAAAATACACCAAATCAACCCTAAATAATAATCTCCTTCCTTTTTTCTATAAATTCTTCAAGTTTGGAAATCTAAGAAAACGGTACCTCAATGCTAAATATTTCCAGTACAAAACCAAACAAAAATTTAAAATTTCAGATTGTATTATTATGTAGTACCATAATATAATCATATTGTGCATCCAAAATTTGATGCTGTAGATATGACTGCAAACCGAGATATTCCTAGCGCAAAATGTTAAAATATGCACACTTGAAAGCCCGTACATTAGATATTTCATTCAAATTTGTGATAATTTTCTATTTTACACACTTGAGAAAGCAAATAAGTGTAGGTACACATATTAGCATTTAAACAAAAATTGTGCGTTTCGGTATGGCTTCAAACTTAAAGCAATGATATTTTGCAAATTATCAAGCATATAAAATTTAAATAAATATTTTAATAATTATTCATTATATTTTAATCAAATTTCATGAATAAAATATTATGTTAATTTATATGATTTTATCAGAATAGTGTTGAGAATGGGCAGTCAACTTATGAAGTAATGATTCTGTTCACGATATATTACAACCGATTTTATCTTAATTAAAATCATGTAATTTTTAACAAAATTATTATTATGAATCAAATTAACTATTACCGATGTTTGCATACTCTCAGTGACAGATAAATTAGGATTGCACAGTAAAGAGAGCAATCATTAATATAGGTACATAGGACATTTTTGCTTTTCCTTTCGCTTCCAGAATGATATGAAGCGACAAAAAAAACCAATTTAATAAATTTTGACAAGTTCCGAGTTTTACTTTGCTTTAACGACCAAATTAAAATGAAAAAATAGTGATTAAATAAATTGTAAAGAAATGATTGTGATACCTAATGTAAACATCAAAATAGTCTCAAAAATGTTATTTTTATCAAACTATTTAGTATTGAACAATACTTATTAATCGGACCAATTTTCTGATCTTTTGGAAATTGGACTAGCATTTAAAATTAAAAAATAACTTGATACTGTTGGGTGTTACCGAGTATGTTCATATTAACACAATAAATTTCTCGATAAAAAAAAATTTCAGACACAAAATTTATTTTGATGTTGTCCGTAGCATTATTTTAGGTAGCACAATCATCTCATGCAATAATTAAGTGACGATTTTTTTAATTTTGATTTGAACACTGCCACTTTATCACTTTTGATCACAACTGCTAAACCAATTTACAATAAAAACTAAAACATTGGTGTAAATAATAATATTTCCATTTGAACATAAAAATAATACAATGGTGAAGTTGGAACGAAATCGATGTGACATGAAAGGATTATATTATACTATGTATAGGTGGAAAAAAAATTGAAAATTCAATTTCGATACGAGATTAAAAAAATCATTAGTACAAATGACTTGAACGAACTCGAAATATTTATCGACGATGAATATTTACCGTGCAAACTATTTCCACAATTTAATGTATGAATAAAAAGTCTACATTTTAATTTAATCGAAAATTTAATGCAGTAATTTATTATATGTATAAATAAAAATATTTGTAGATACACAAATTTATTATTTTGAATGTAAACATAATATTTTGTGTGTGATATTTTCAATTAAATTCATTTACCTACTACTTTCATGACATTAAATATTAAATCAAACCGTGTTACTGTGACTTTTATAATCTATTACATATTATGTATGTAGTAGGTACATACATATTAAGTATATTAGATTTATTTTACAATCATTTTGTAAAATGGTTTGAATACATTATTTTTCATGCCTGATTTAAATAAAACAATAGCATGTTATAACATTATAATTAAAATATTTTTAAAATACTTGTGTAGCAGTTATTTTAAAGAAAAACGCCTCGCGAGGTATTAAGCTTTTTTATGAAATTTAGGCTAAAGTTAATATTCCCGAACTCAAAAGTACACTTTTTCTTATAGAATTTCCTTCACCAAACGAAAAAGGACATTAAAATAAGACTTTTAAGGTGATGTAGACATTGATAAATTCTGTATTAAGCTTAAAATTTAATTTTGAAGTTCAGAAATGTCCTATTTTGTGTATTTTGACAGTACGTACGCCCAGTCTAACAGTACCAGTTGGCTCTTGGATTCGGTAGATATAATTTCAAGGTATCTCATGGCCTAGAGATATTTTAATAAATTTAACCTCTTCTAGGACCCAGTGGCTCAAAAATCCACTTTGGCTTGCAATAGGTAATTTACCAGTTGACTCTCGGATGGCTTATGGATCCAGCCCAAGGATGCTTTTTTAATTGTTTAAAACTAATTTTTAATTTATTATTATCTTTCATAATTGTTTTTAAAAATTATTAAAGTCGCAATTCTGATTTCTTAAATGAATTTATTATTCAAATCCTGCATACATAAGGTATTATCTGGTCCATAATTAGTTTAGTTCGATAAGATTTCCTTAAATATTAGTATGGGCTGTTGCTTTCCAACAAATTCATTTAGTTTTCTTATTATTCCTAGTGTATCTCCCTGAAAGCAACCAAAAGAAATTATAATGGAAGCTCTATGGAATTTCATAATTTGCCGAAGGATTCGATCCATATACGTTACACTTTTGATATACAATGACCAAACGCAACCATCTGATCCCGTAGGATTTATTTTTGTTTCATCTGACCAGGTATTCAACTGCCAATTAACGTGGCCTGTTGCAAATCATTTATATAATTTTTGTGAGATAATATTTTTTTGATTTGAAGAACTTCTGCGGTCACTGCAGAAGTTTTAATTTGTTTTTATATTTTCGTAATAACACCTACCGAAACAAAGTATTTACTTACGATTTACATATATGGCCGGCATACCCTTTTCGATGGCTCAAAGTTCAGGCATTTTTACTTTCTGTTAAGAGAAAAATTGATGCGAAAATAATTTATACAAATTCAGTTAAGAAAATTAAAATTAAAAATTACGTTTATAGCTATTTTTTACAATCAAATAAAATGACTTTTTTAACAATCGTAAAACTGTGAAATTTCTAATTAAAATGGGTTTTAACCAAATACTTCCAAATACAGGAATAATTCTAGCCTCTACCTGGTTCCTTATATTACAGTAGAACCTCGATTATCCGGGCCGACCGGGACCGTGCTCGGCACGGATAATTGAAAAACACGGATAATAATAATTGACGTTTTTTGTTAAATTATTACAAAAAAAATACACTAAACAGCTTTATATGTAACCCAATTGCAGCTCTGAAGTAAGCAAAAAATTCTATACATTTGATTTCACATAGTATACTACTAAAGTTGCAAATGTCCACGGATAAACCGCTGGCGCCGCACGGATAAGCCGCCGCACGCATAATAATCGGACGGTAATCGATGTATAATGGGCCCACGGTTAAACCGCTTCCCGGATAATCCGCGCACGGATAATCGGGGTTCTACTGTATTATGTAAAATATCACTGGAATAAAATTAACAAAAAAATAAAACAAAAGGAATAAAACTAGGAATGTCCACTGTTCATATTAATATAAATATTGAGTATCAACAATAACATTAATAACAGTAACAGAAATAAATAAGTAATTTTGAGATATTTAGTAATTATTTATTTTTTTATCATTATGTTTGTTGGGGTGAGTAAAATAGTAATGTAATAGAAGATATACATAAATATGTTACCCCAAATTAGATACGGATCATAAGGAAAAGGGACTAATTTTAAGAAAGTCACAGAGATTAATATTATTACGAATGATTTAACATGGTTTGTCTAACCAAACAACCATAATATTTTTCAATCTTAATTTATATAAAAAAAGGCATAAAAAGCCAACATTTGTAAAAACTTAGTTGAAATTACAGTTTATTATCTATAAAATAGTTTTTCTTTTGTTTTAATATTTTTGGATAGGAGTCGGGAAGTCGAGAAAGATATAACCAAAATTTGACTAACTAATTTAAATTGTTATTCTTTATTTACCTTTTAGTTAAGTTTGGAATTTTGCTAACAATGTATTTGAAATTGGTACTATTGGTTCTATTCTGTGAAAACTTGCATAATTAAATGGATTTTAGTAGGATGCTACCCTTGCTACATATTTATGACAACGAAATGTGCGGTACCAAAACGGTTACCCTCATAACATTGGTATATTCAATGCGTTATCCATGAAGTATTTTCAGTCTGTCATTATTAAATTCTCTTATTATTAAAGTATTATGTATTGTGTTCAAGTTTTGATAAAAGGATAAATAATGACGCTTCTCCGAGAATGTGTGTTTTTTTCTTTTTGATCTTTAAACATTGATTAGATCTGACACATTAACCATGAAATACTAAATTTGATATTTGGCATAGTCCTTAAATTTCAACCATTGTTAAGTGGAATCAATATCTAAAACTACAGCCGGAATTTGATCTCGAACTTCCATATAAATAAAATTCAAATCATATAACAACTGTAACGACTTGTCTTTTCGGGGAAACGCGATATTTAATAAAACCACAAGCAATTACGAACAAGTTCTGTAACATTTAGTATCGTTATCATTCTATACGAATAATCTGTCACGTCTATGCTAGCCCATGCTCGATCTAAGAAAAACTAAATAATAATGGACTCCTACACTCCCTTCCAACTGTCCCGGTCGATTAATTTTGACTTAAGGTGTTTTTAGTGATATTATATGCAAATGAACTGAAAGGTCGAACATTAAACCTGCATAATTAGTCAAGGGGTCTCTTAAGATGGAACATATAACGAGCAGATCTACTTATAAGAACACGTAGCTTAATAGCTGTCCTACTATATTGTTTCGACAAGTTGGTAAATCTATGCTAAACGTTACCATTAACACTTATTTTAATAAAAGTTACTTAAAAGTTAAATTTATTATAAATTATTTGCGAAAAAAAAAGGGTTGAAAAAGTATAAATAAAAAATTACACGGTAGTTGATTGGTCAGCAATATCAAAAATTAGTACAAAATTTAGCTTGTAAAACATTTGATGATTGATTCTCAAACAAGTCAGACATGCTGACGCAAGCTTGTCAATTTCCTGTATTTTCGTTCTAAAACATAACAGTCTCAATTGAGCATTTCCGATATTTGGTCAGCAAAACAAATCGTCAAATTCGTCCTCACCTGCTGAGCGCTGCCGACATTTTCAACTGATCTACTTTGTTATCCACATTCGCCAAATATAACATCAAATAATTTAATAATTTTTAACGCAATTATTTTAATTTAATTAGCACTGACAAAAAATTTGCCGAACATTAAGTTTCAATTCGTTAAAAATCCAACATTTTCGGGAAGGTCAACTTTTATTATTTAAAACACAAAGAAGGTTGACATTACATAAAAATAGGTGTAATTTTGTAATTACTATGGGTGTAATTTTTAACACGAAATATAAAAAACTGCGCTAATTTGATATTGCGCGATAGTAGAACCTCACATGTTTTATTTATGTAAACCACCGATTCGTTATAAAATTTTAGATACAGCCCTAGATTCAAAGATTTATTTGGCAAGTCTGACGACCAATCGTCGTCGTGTATAATACGAGGAAGCTTTTAGTAATGTACCTTTGTGCATTTATAATAAAATAGAAAATCATCTTAACAAAACTTAACAAAATTTCTAGAACATAAAACAGATGCAATCGACTACATAGTACATAAATCCTCTCGCATATAAAAATATCTGATAATAATTAAAACTTTTCCAAGTTAATGGATTACTCAATAGGTTTAGTATCGTAATTGACAAATGATCCAAATTTTATAGTGAAGAGTTGGGAAATGGAATATCGGAACAAAGAGAAGCGATGCTTCTGAGTGACATATGACAATCACCACGTGTGGCCTTTACCCTTAGAACATGGTCGGCAAGCAACGAATATCTAATATCATTAATCACCTTCTCTTTCACAGCTCCTACATTTTGTGAATGAGATATCCTGCGTAGCTGCTGATATTTACTGCGGGCACAAAAACATCCTAGAAGTAAGTCTTTTGTGTTAGAACTTCACTTCTGAATGAAAAACTAACTTACCGATGTATCTTATAAAATTGCTTTCGCAAAATAAGTATCAGAATTATGAAATGAAAATAATAGTAAGTTTAAGGAAACTCGAGAATCTCGGAATAAAATTATTTACTTCAACTAACTATAAATTTCATCGCGACGAACATTTAATATTGTAAAGTTACATTTATGGCGAGTTAACCGCCCTTAATAGCTCAAATTTCTTTTAGTGGATTTTACAGAAAACAAAATGTAAGTAATTATTCAAATATACAAAATATTATGTAGCTCAATTTTCTCCGTGGAGCTTTTATTACGTATTTAATTAGTTCCAACTTTCCGCGTTTGGTATCACATTTAGATAAAGAAGCAAAGGTAATATTACAGGCACAAGTCCCTAACCACTAACCTAGAATGTTGTTGGCATCCTTTGATGATGTTCCGGGCCGGAAGGACCCGGTTGTAGAAGGATTACAGGAATGCGTGTGACAAGCACAGGAATCTTATGGCCTCTATTATATATTTTTTGTTATGAATTTAGCTTTTTAGAATATTTTAGTGCAAATTCCGCAAGGATATACTGCGATATTTTTCTCATTTGTTCCTTTGTAGAATTACTCAACTAATAGTGACACATATTATTAGTGTAATATTGTGTAAATTTGTTAATATCGTTTTGATTTTCGTAGGAGCTAGATCACAAATTTGAAGCTACCTCAAATTGTTGAATATGGATATTTGTTTGATGGTCAAAGCGGTCGATGTGATTTTTACAATAATTGTAGAAAAACTCTTTGTGTGTTATGTACAAGTGCAAATATTCATTTGTCGCTCTCGTAATATTGTAATTTTTTCTCTCGAGTGACAATGTATTCTTTTACGCTCTTAATATTCAAGCAAGTTAATAACTTAAAATAATAATTAAAGACACCCATACATATTCAATTTTATATCAAAACCACGCCAAAACTATTAAAATATTCAAAATTTACTGTTAGTCGAGAGGCAGGAGATTCATACCATACCCTATATCCGTATTATCAAGTTGAGTTATAATATGGCGTGTATTGAATGTCCAGGTCGTGTTATGGCATCCGGCGTATTTACTCGACCGATAAAACGACGATATATCCTTCTTGCTAAAATAGCGTAATCTGCAACACATTCCTCTTGTACCTCAATTTCATCACGATAGTAGCAAAATTACATGCATCTCGTGATTAGATACAATTTATGGTGCAAATTTAAAGCACTTGAACTTGTAAATTCCGACATCGTGTTTATATATCAAAATAAAATCCAATAAAATTAGATTCGAAAAATCTCAATATCTCCTGAATATTTCAAAAGTGCACAAAATAAAAATAATATATCGGCAACTCCATTGAGCCTTAAATCCTCTCATCCACTTGAACAATGTCGACTCAATTCTGGCATACACACTCACGTTTCACGTTTTAACGATTGCACAAAAACTGCGTTATATTTTTTCATCGCAAAATTGTTTAAAGTTTGAAATTCTCATAGATGCATAAATAGCACCACCCACGATGATCTATTCAGTGCAAATCCTCTTTCGGTAATGAAATGCGGAGGCTTATCGGCAATGCTACCTGTAGGATTCATGATTACCGCGTCGATACAATATTGAAAACTCTTGGAAAGATAAAACCAAGATAAAGCGCCCCCTTAATCTCACTTTTAGTATATGTAGATACTCGATTTGTTTCCGTTTACTTTCATCAACGAAAAACTGTTATTACCATTTACAGTGATAAAAAGAAAAGAAAAACGAAATTGCTACCGCAATGTACATAGATACATAACATAGAATATACATAATTTCTAATTCGATTTTCATACATATAATAATATACATTACACTTGGTTTTTGTGGGAAAAAAATCTCCGTAACGATGCAACTTTATGTAATGGGTATAATTTTGCTCGAACGAAACTTATTTGTTGTTACATATTAGTTTGCTGGTATTCGATGGTATTATGTTTTTAGTATAATATTTACAAAGTATCAAATCTGAAAATCAGCTACTCCAGCACGTAGTTGGATCGTGTAGTAAAGTTAGTGAACATTGATAAATGTTCTTTCTCTATCCGTAGCAAACTTGAAATTGATGGCAGTTGAATGTTAGAGATTCCGATAACTAACGACCATTTTATGGTAGATAGTTTTGAAATATAAAACGTTCTCTCCATGGAGAAATATTTAAATACAAAAAAAGAAGAAAGAAAAAAAAACTACTACTTGGCAGCAGAATTTTAAATAAATGTAAAACTTGAAATAAGAATTTAAAATTTTATACAAATATTATAATACCGAAATGAAATTCTTGGGCCAAGCACGCATATAATGTCAACCACACTTGAATACCATTGTGCATAAAGTAACATTCCAGACTTATAAATGAATTTTAGAAAAAATTACCATTTCCGTGTTTTCCAACAAAAGTCTAATTTATTTTCAAGTTTGCATTGTGTGAAATTTTCTATTGAAATATTGGAAGGATTTCATTGAAAAATTTAAACCACAAACTTTATAAACTTTTTATAAATTTGCGAAGGTGTAGTTGCGCGCCATTGTAATTTTGATTTATGAATTATTGGTATTCCCCCTCTGCTAAAAATAAAGAAACGTATCGGAATATAAAATGAAACTACTGCTCAAATTTTTATAAATCCTCTTCTAACTCGTGGCATTAAGTCTGCTTTCAAAAATAAGGCGAAACATCGTCATATCAAATGCAAGCCACATAACTGCATCTTATATAATACTTCTGAAGAATGTTTTATTTCTACTTCGAGACATTCTGTGTCTGTAAGGATAAAAGGATCAAAGTAAAAACTTCTAAAAGTTTTATGTGTTTTGCTACTTGGGCTATGCGCGGAATACCTATTTCAAAAGTTTCTACCTCGCTAACAATTATCGTACAATTGGGAATTCTTTCGATACTCTTAATAATAAAAAATGTGCAAACCAAACTTAGATTTGTTCTTTATTAGAATATATAAGACAGAAATGGAAGGAAAAAAATAATTTAACCTTACTGTTATTATTAATCATGATGCCTACTATATACTTACTAGGTATTATTACGACTCGAACAAAAAGTATTATATAATAATATAATACACATAATGTAAACGTGTCCCCTCTGCTCATCTTATTTTCAAAATCAATAAACACACACTTATAATGTAATCAACCTTTCAAAAGTATTAACGAATATAATACTAAAATAAAATTAGACATTTACCTAACATTATATCGACTTATAATTCGATTAAGATGAAAATTGTTTCCAAGCTCCCCAAGTCTTTAATTACATAGAACGTCCCTTGCTACCAGTCTTCAAGTCCAGCTAAAGCAACCAACATCTACGGTTTCTATAGAAACGGAACTTAAAATAGGGACGAGGAATAACTTGAAAGCAAAGCTAAATAATTGTATTACTGTAGCATTTAGTGCCACCTAAAAAGCGCTCGTCGCACGTAACATAATTCGAGTAACTTTGTTCGTAAATGCAGAGTTGCTAAAAAGTCATGCACGGACCAAAAAGTGAAGTAGTTACTCAAGATTGGACAAAAAATTTATTACTGGGCATATCGACGTGACTTACCACTATGCAAGTACTTACGGTATGGGCCAATATTAAACTCGGAAAATATAATGCACGAAAAGTGGTTTATTAATTTGACGATAAAACGATAAAGTAATAAATTGATATACACTTGAATAATTTTGTAATATAAATTTCCTAAAAAGTAAATCTACGTCAATAATTATTGCTTTAATCATTAATCATCAATAAATGTAGCTTTTCCGGAATAATTTTGAACCCTCAAGTATTCGGGTATATAATAATAATTAAAAAAGTTTAAGTCAATAACTTTTATAAGAACGATACAATGCCTGATCGTTTGTTTTGTTCCTATATGAAGGCACCAGCAGATGCCCACTTTTGTTTAACATAAAGTAATCTTTGAGCACGGATTAAAGCTGTAGACACCAAAACATTGAGTAATGTAAAGAGGATTAAGCACTGTTAGTAGTGAAATAAATGGAGCAATTTACAATTGCTTCCCAAAGGATTAACTAATCCAAGTAGAAAGCGAAAATATATTCAAAAATTTCTACATCCTGAGTTTATGTTCAGATGTAACGTGTTATTTAAGCTGTTGGCAATTATAATATTAGAGTTCGTATTCGTGCCTCTGATAATACCATTCTAATTAAGAGTGTAATTATAACGGCTGCAATGAACAGATCAAGCAACTGTGATGCATGCGAGCTTTGCAGTTATGTCCGATGTTTTAGTTCACTGGATGTGACAAAACGCTATTCCCATAGTCGCTGGTGTAATTATTACAGTGGTCGATAAAATGGCGTTACCAGAGAACAGTGTCGCAATTATTTCAATAAATAGTTTGTGCTTGTTTTATTTTAGTCACAAATGGTGACACAATCCAAGATTTCGTTCAACTAAAAAGGTACATACTAGGTACCTTATTAATAAAAATAAATAACTTTATCTGTGTGTAGTATAATAATTTCCAACAGTTGCACGTCTTTCTAAAATCTACGAATCCTAAATCCTGGTATTACCTACCACATGTGGAAGCGTAACATTACCACCTACCAGAGACTGCAAAAGTGAACATACTGCACAAGTACTAACATTTATCAAGGTCACTTCACGGTCATTTTTAATGCTTGTACGGACTTAATGGGATCAAGTTTTTACGAAGGGACATGAAAACGCGTGGCCATTTTATTGATACGCTGATATACAGTGACCACCAAAACTGTTTGTAGAAACCCATGGTTTACTAAATTAGTATTACGGCTAGGTTTTTGTTGTGTTTCACTTGAAAATACTCATCTAAAAACAGTTTCACGGATTAACTTAAATATTTCAAATCATCTTAATATTTAAAGCTGAAAGTTTATACGTCCGTTCCATAAAATTCTCTCCAACGGAAAGCTCTAACGAAGTGAAATTTTAACTGGTGGTCAATTCTTAGGTCAACGCCGCTATTCTCAGCTCGAAACACATTCCCAAAAATTTTTATTCGTAAATCCATAAATTTATCGTAAACTTTATACCTAAGTATCTAGTATAATCTATAAAATTTTCATAAAAATTTGTCGTCAAATATGTTAATAATTTATAAAACAGAATCACTTCAGAATCGGCCACTTATAGTAAGTTAACGTACATCGTATAAACGTTAGCTAGTTAAGATATGTAATTATAGGGTGGAAACGAATCAAAATTGAACCCAAACCTGGATAGAATTTCATATAAATTTAAACTTTGGGCGAAGCCGGGGTATTCTGCTAGTATAATTATAAAACACATTAGGTAACACAATAAGCTATTTCATATTTTTAAATTTAAAAAAATAAGCACTTGTTTTATGTCGAAATATGAAGTTTTCGTACAAAAGTTTGTAAAAACTACAGATTTAGACATAAAGTAGATATTTCGTAAAATACAAAAATACCAAATAGCTTTTGAGTTCCTTATTCTCCTAAAATTTTAATCCGATTCTTCCAGACATTTTTGAGATGAGAGAGAGAAAACATAAGAATAATATTTTGTTTATATATATATTGTTTATATAAACATACCACATGACACTAACATCAAAAGCAAAAAATTTTAATTGTTTAAAGTTATTAAATTATATATACATTATATTATAATATTATAACAAGTTTACACAATAAAACGAAATGACTTTTTGCGAGCTTTCCTCAGAAGTTTAATAATTAAAATTATTATGAACAGTATTGTAACTGAATATAAATTATGAGTTTAGAATATTTTGAGTAAGATTTTTGGCCATCTTTCGCTTTTATAACTAATTTCACACTTGTATTCAAATTTTGAAAACCAATTTTGTTCTATTCAATGTTGATCCAAAGTTCCTCTATATTTTTAGGTTCTACTTTTGTATCTAAAATTCGTTTCTTTAAAATATATCAAAGATTTTCAGTGGGATTCAAGTCAGGGGTCTGCGGTAGTCACTCCGTAATTTCATCAAGCCAGTTTTTTCTGTAATTTTGGCCTTATGTTTGGGATTGTTAATTTGCGTAAATAGAATGTTAACTGGTTCACAAATAATTAAACTTAACAAAGTTAGGCAAACATGAAACGCTAAAAATATCAATACATTCTGTTCCTTTCATAATTCCATATATTTTCCTTAATATTACTGGTGTAATTCTCTGGTAACTCCAAATCATAATGAAACCTCCACCAAATTTCAAAGTTCGCTGAAATGTTATTTCTAAATACCCCACACTTTTGCCAAATGCGACTATCTGTTCCCATCCGATTTATTTTTGTTTCATCTGACAATGTAACCGACCACCATTCCACTCCAATTCAATTAACTTGTTTCTTTCGTAAATTTTAATAGCTGTTTTTGTGCATGTCTACATTTGCTATTAGTTATAGTTCTGGCTTTGATTTCAACTTCTTTCAAATATCTGCGAACAGCATCATTAGAGACAATAATACGGAGAATCCCTCTAATGGCATTTTTGGTCTCGATAGTTTTTGTTTGCAGTTCCAGGCACAATTAATCTACAGAGAATTCTTTTTAAGGCTTTTAATGCTTCTTTTTAATTTGGGCGAAAGTCTTTGCACTTGTACTCTGTCAATAACTTGCCTAATTTTAAATTGTTTTATTTTTCCTAACAAAACCCATTGAAACAACATTATTTAATATTTACTAGCAATTTTTCTAAGAGACAAACCTTTTCCAATGCAAACAGCGTTACTCCTCTTTAAGGCTTATAAGGCTATAGTACCTTAATATGTACCTTAGAACTTCTTTGAGAGTTGTCACCTCAACATAGTTCAACGAAGCATAAATTTCTTTAAAATATATTACACAAATTGGTGCTCATCGTCATGATCACTATTTAGGAAGGTTTTCCTTTGGTGACATCGACATTTTGGACTTGGCATATAGCTTCAACAGGATAATCTAACAATGTTACGGTCGTATTTTCGTAATGAAGATATTTCCAATTTTTCGAAGTTTTCTTCAATTTAATTTGGAAAAATTCTCATATGCGGCATTGCGATTTAAATTTTATATTTGAATTTTACTTTTTTGAATTATCAGTGGAGGATAAGATTGGAAATTTTAGATGTTAATGTTTCAATTCTAAAAGCTGTGCATTGCTAATTTTGTAATAAAATCGATTTTTGGACGTTCCAGTGACTGAATTTTTTATTGTTACCGCTACCGAAAGCGAAGACATTCATCAAAGCTTAAAATCCTTGTTTGTGTCGTCAGCTTTAATATTTTGTACCTGTGGTAATTAGCTATATAGCAACTTTGCCCAGATTATTTTTATTGGGTCGTTCTTCGGAACGTACGAGTATTTTGTCATATTGATAAAATCAAGTATTTGTTAATCTTCATTTTGGATACTGTGACTGTTACAGAGTCGGGGGTGGCCCAAGTATACGTATACGCGGTACCTATCCTACCAAACGTCAGTCAGATTTATAAATATTGCTTACATATTACTTTGTATTTTTCTTTGAGTTTAAACGGTAACCTAATATTGCGCTCAATTGCATCTCAGAATTTGATAGCAATTAAATCTGTAATTAGAAAGAACTATTTCTATTACTTGCGGAATTACACCCGGTCCTTTCCTTTCCCTAGGTAGACAAAATTCCGCAGTTTCTTTAATGTCTGCTATTTTTTTACAGGTGATTTCCAACTGCGTGGCGCCCAAACTACATCTCTCCGGCTTGCTGTTTGAAGTGCATCACTTAGCGCCCCCATATAACTCTTCACCATCGAAAAGAAGAACCGGCTCTAGCCTTTGTCGTTTAGCGTCTTCTGTTTGCACGCGCTAGCAAAGAGACCAGTCTTTTTCCGGCCAGTCCCCCGAGATTAACGAAAAAGTCTACGTCAGCAAAACCTGAAAGGTAGCGTGCGACTTACATTCGAAATTATGTGAAAACGTCACGAAAATTTCGTAACAAGAACTACAGAGGTGAGAAGTGTATTTGGCCGGTGTAATCACCTGTATTAAAAAAAAACAAATTCTAACCGCGCGATTGGATCACCTGTTGTAAAAAAATCAGAAAAATTTCTCATTCTCACCCTTTAAAGATAATTTTAATAACACATAATAAATAAAAAATATGACAAGTACCTGTGTGTGTCCTCTGATGTGCTTTTAGGTGTGAACTTTTCGTATATACTTTTTTACATCCTGGAAATTGGCACTTGTGTATCCTTCGTTTTGAATCCGGTGAATGATCTATCCTCGCATGCTTAGCCCCCGTTGGTGCTGCCGGTGATACTGGTGAAGGCGCGGCTGCTCGTGGCATCACAGAAATATATCTGGTAAGTCCCGATGCACGAACCCGCACTATAGTATTTCTGGGCACTCCCCCCATTTGTAAAACGTCTAATTCACTCGCACTAGAACTACCATTACTATGACCCTGACCAGATTCTGGACTAGAAGGTGGCGTAAGCGTGGTGGAATTTCTATCGACAAGCCTTAATTGCAATGGATCTGAGGAGTCACCTCGCACCCTATCTTCATAATTATCGTCATCATCTTCATCGTCATCTACCGGTTCGTGCTTCACTATCACGGCACACGATAACGCACTATCCCAGGAATAAGTAGAACTTGCCGAACTTGTACTAAGGGTATCCAGATGCCTTTCACCAAAATCGTCTAAACAATGTACTTCCATTTTTAACCACGTTGTATCGATATCTGAATTTAATTTTTTAAGAGTTGAATGAAGTTTGGGTTCGTCTTTCAAATACCTCTCCATTTCGTAACAAGTCTGAAATTAAAAAAAACAATATTAGTATGCATACTACTTATCATTAAATGAGATATACTATAATACGCTCATTAATAAATTCAATCGAGTAAGAAATTATTGTGGTTCGTACACACTCGCCGAGCGATATGCATTGAGCGATGTGTGGATGAGGTATAAGGATGAAACAAAAGTATGGCATAAACTGTACACAATACTTTACAACGTATATTCATAGCTGCCTATACACATATTGACCCCTTATCGCATCGGGACTAGCAAGCACTTTGTGCAGTTAAATATGTACACAGATGTTTTAAAATATCGCAACTCGGTGGCTCTGCTCTTAGTTTTCTGGGAGTTATTTGAGATTACTCTGTGTGAAGCTTTACTGTCACCGAGATTAAAAAATCGCAATCTCAAAAAAAAAGAATTTGTTGCATAACGGCGACTAACCAATCAAAGATTAGTCGGTATAATAATATGGATTTTACGGAAATCTCTTTGTTAAAAGCAACAGAAAAAGATAAAAAAACAAATATTGAGTACTACATTCCATTATTATTCAGAAGCTTTAAAAAAGGAAATTTAATAAAATGTAACACAATTTGATAAATCTTCGTAAGAAATGTTTCCATTACTAATTAATAATAAAATAAAATAATTATATCGTAATAAAAATATTCAAAACACTAATTGGTTCTAATTTTTCTATTAGAAAAAGCAAGTGATTTTTGTAATAATTCTAATATTAAATATTCTATGATCACAACACTGTTTGATGATGTATAGTCAATGTAATATAATAATAACAGATCGTTAACGATGCGAAGCTTCACTGAGAATTCTAGCAAAACTGAATAGCATTAAGTAGTTACGTGTAGTTGCACTCCAGTCCATGTCACTCGCTCAAATCGGAGTGGTTGTAGTTTTTTAATTTTAATAAATGCATATACTCGTACATACCCAGAGTGATACTAAAAGGTCTGAAAAGAGAAATTCCAAATTCCTAAGACGAAATGACATTATTTTCTGTTAATCGATTACTTAAGTTGCTAAGATAGAGCTAGTGGTGTCCCCCCCTTCCGCAAGGATTGAACCGCTTTTGCCGCCCCTTCCTGTCCAATTGTAACCAAATTTGCAATAAAAGAAGCAACCAAAGTAAGAATCGGCGTTTCAAAAGGTACTCTCCCCTGGGTCCTGCAGACCACGCCACTCGATAGAACACACAATTTTAAGTACGAAGGACTAGGCTAGTTCCATATTACATGAAATCCCGTTATGGAAAATCGAGAAAAAAGCATACCAAATTAACTATTATTCGATATAAATTGCCAATAATTAAGATGAAATAAAAAATGTTACTAAATTATTAGGATGTAAAATATGTAAATAAATTTCTAGACGCGCGTGTAAAGGACGATAAGTTAAAATACGAAATAGATAAAATCAAGTTTTGAGTATAAGCTTTACTAAATTTTACCTAAAAGGCCACTTATCGTTTTGTAATAAAATATTTTATGTTAAAATTGATTAGGGAAACTATCGGAAAGAAAAATAGAACAACCCAGATATCGCGACGATCGTTGTTAATGACTTAATTTCCGATTTAAGACATCTCCAATTATTGTCTTATCAATGTCTTATTCGGCTTAAGATTTTCAACCGGGATATAATAAATTAAGATGCATTAACACTCGACGAACATAGTCGTTAGAATTTATGCAACAACACGTTTAAAACCTATTTCGGATTGTATCAAACCAACAAAATAATTATATAATTAATTTAAAAGTAAGTAATGTACATTTAGATAGGTTTGCTTATAACAATAAGTAAATCAAGTAATACTTAAGAGATTTGATGTGATCTTAAATAAAAGGGGAATAAGTGAGCACGTGCCTTATCGGTATAATGCTTTGCCACCCAAGAAGTTTTATAAGCAATGTTATGAACTTAAACCCTTTCAAAACTTACGACGTTGATTACTAATTTTATATAATAAAAATACCGAAAACGACCAAGCAAATTCAAAAATTTTACGAAATTTAAAATTAGTATAGAATTCGAACATTTTTGACATAAAAAAGTGATTACAGAACCAATTCCTAAATGCGTAGTGGTCGATGTTCGTGTATAATAATGGAACTTTGAAATTCGTAAATAAAAGTCCTTTTCAGTAGGTAAGTACATTAAGCACATACGTAGTACGTACCTTCTCATTTAATTTTGGTGCATGCCATATAATTAATTTATTATTAGATAATAATTTCAACTTTAGATAGAATCTCAAGCGGCATATATACCCGAGTAAAGTCGGATAGAAACATAGACCAGTATGTAGAATTAAATTGTATGAAGTTGAAAACAATGTTATCTTGCTAAACGTAGTCCCTATTATTATTATGTGAATCATTCCTAACACATTCTCTACCCACCCCCAACAAACCACGCTCCCCAATCACTCCTTGCAGTCGACCAAATTCAGTAATACAATATTGATTCCAAAATTATAAAAACCAGCTAAGGTTACGGAATAATGCATAAAATATTTTATTACATTCTGAAACAATAAATAATGGCAATATTTTTTGCAATATGTTTTTAAGTATTAACGTGTGGAAACTACGAAAATACATCTAAATAGTGCGTTACAAGAGTAGCAGGAATATAAAAAACTTTATAACTTTACTTTTAATTTGTAGAATATAAATGACCTGTGCTGGATAATATAAAAATTATTGTCAGAGTTTAGGTCATAAAACAATGTTTAATTCTCCAATGTTACGATCCGTTTATTTGGTCCATTTCCATTTGCAAGACAACAAAAAAATTTTTTTGTATTAGCTCCGCATAATGGTTGTTTTTGAAATTGTTTTAATTCCACAAAATGATATTTTAGCGACCTAGTAGTTAAATCGTCATCAGTTTGCAAAAATAAAGTTTTAGCGGACTAATCGTAATGTTGAATGCAAATTTAATATTTTAATACAAGAAAGTCTTTTTGCACAGCTAAATATATAAAACCGTTGTATACAACACGTACGCAAATGGCTTTAGCGGATTCATGTTCATGTTACGGAAACATTGCAATTCGTTCACTAAAACCCTCATTTTGCGTACTTATTACATAATATACTATTAAAATAATATGTAATAAATGTTTATTAACTTGTAAAAATATAATTTAAGGATTAAATTTTGCAATATTACAAGTTATAATAAATAAGTGCGATGAAAATAATTCAGGGATTGTCAAATTTAATTTTCATTTCATTATAACTTGTAATACTGCAAAATTTAATACTTCAATTATTAAAATAATAACATAAAAAGTACCTAATTTTGAAAATTAAATTACGGGAACCCTATTTTATTTCAATATTTTTGAGTAACGATATAGTACATCCCGGTGCATAAATGTAGGCCTCAAATCAAAACGGGATGTTTGAAAATTTAGGTAAAAATATTGGAAAAACTAAAGGAACTTTCTTCTTGAACGTGACAATCTCATGCACAATACCAGTAACATCTCTAGATAATTCAATTTAATATTTGAAAGTTGAAATTAAACCTGCGTTACTATTTGTTAACAAACCTTCATCTTTCATATTTGCTCTGTGCAGTCGAACTTGATGGCTTCGGAATTGTTCAGTTGGCTTGAATGAGAAAGTTAAGCATTGTTATTTTTGGTTTAACAGTGCTGTACACTTTCGTAAAAGTAATTTTTTTTAATTATTTTGATTACTCTAATTCAGCCTTTTTAGCTCATTTGGATGTTTTTCTTATAGACGTTTTCTTTTGGATTTCTTTTCTTTGCAATTTTATTTAATTTAACCATAAAGTTTCGGAAATGTACGTTAAAAAGTGTGAACGCAGATTAAAATTTAATGTAGCCGCACGGAATGTGCCCGAGTTGTAAAGAAGATGGATTTTATTTGGGAATAACAAAGATTAATTACTGAAAGCAGAATTTTATTGTAAATAATTATTTAAATACAGTAAATTTTTTGGGGTATAGTTAAAATTATGCCCGAATAAGAAACGTAATATGAATAGTGATTATTATGGAAATGAAGGTTGGGTTCAGTCAAATAAATAAAATGTAAAATAAATCAGTTTAAAATACATTATTATTTTAATCTATTATTTTGAATTATTTTTTAAATATTAGAATTTTTTGCTTTCCTCTTTAAAATTTTTAATTCCGCGGTATTGGTGGAACTTCAATTTTCCTTTTAAAGGAATTTCTTCAAAACGGGAATTTTAATGAAGGGTCTCACAGTTCATTTGTTTAAACCTGCGGTTGTTTTTAAGGTATTTCATCATCATTGTAAGATGTTGAAGTTGAAAGGGGTTTAACATTTCCGCAATCGGCTTTTAAATCTTCATCGGGATTGAAACTCTTTAATACCGAATCTATCTGTTCAAAACATCATGTCTATTCCATTAGCAATTTGTACAATTGTTAGTTAATGTTTTAATTTTTTTAAATCCTCACTTCAGAATCACATTCCATGATATCCAGAATGATTTTAAAGGTTCGCCTAATGTAAAGAACTTCAAAGCTTGAATTATTCCCTGGTTCATTGGTTGAAGTAAAGTCGTCGTGTTCGGAGGCAAAATATCACCTTAATATTCGGATGCATAGTTTCAAGCTCACAAGGGTGACCCGGAGCATTGTCCAAAACAAGAACCTCCTTGAAGTCTAAATTTTTTCGTTTAAATATTATTATTTAATTTTGAGTTTTGAATATAAATTATAATATTCAAAATCGTAAATTATTAATCCGCGAATAATGAAATTTTCGGCCGAATACAAAAGAATACGAATGGTTTCAATTTTTCTTCCGCGAATACTGAAACCGCGAATAACGGAACCGCGGATAAGGAGCTTTACTGTAGTATAAGAAGATTTAGTTTGAAAAATCGTAAAATAATATATTTCTTGAACGAAACATGAGGTACTACTGGTCACACGAAAGCTAAGGCATGGAAAGATAAAACAATAATAAGTCCAAGAGAAGCCTTCAATAGGAGGTTTTCGGTAATAGCATAAAGTAATTTATTTATTTATCAATTACATTAACAATGTGTTACAAATCGGATTAAAAGATTCCAAAAATAAGGGTTACCGTTTAATTATTCTTCATATAGGAAGCGAAGCAGGATTTGTAGAAAATGGATTATTAACGTTTGAATAAAAAAAAAACTGGCGACTATCTTGAAGAAATGTGAAACAATCCCATTGGTGTGCATAACAACAGGAATGAACTTCAGAGTTACATATTATATAGAAGTTCTAGAAATTAGTCTTTTAGAAGAAGCTGAGAGTTTTAGGTAATAGCATAAATTAAGGCAAAAGCTTCTTCTTCAAGAAAAGTTTACTTTTCGGCGGGATAATGCTGCAATGCATAACTCGAGAGTCACCAAGGATATTTTACGAGCAAAAAAAGCATTAATATACTAAACTTATGGGGTGTCATTTCGCGTTAAGTTTACCAAAATGAGAAGCAATTGGGTTCACTGGAGAACTCAAAAATCGAATCCGAAAAGTATGGAACCGATACCAAAAACATACCAAATTTTAGTTCAAAATTTATTCGACTTAATAACAAACCGTTTGTATAGCGTCATCCATCAACAAGGTGGACATACAGATTATTAGTTTCAAAATGTGTAGTGTTTTACAGGTAATCCTGTAAAGGTAATCCTGTCTCTTCATACATGCGCATATTCATCATATTTATTATACATAATTACATAACGACTGATATCTAGAAATCTATCTCCTAATACCTGTAGATCAAATTATTTGTGAATTATTTGCAAGGTGAGGCAAATTTATAACCGAACTTCTTTTGAATAAATTAAAAAAAAATCTTTTAGCCCTGAAGAAGCTGACAAAAACGGCGAAACGTTACGATTAAGTTTTTATTCTATTAAAATTTATGTATTTAAATAAAAGCTTTGACAAAGTGTTGAAAAAAAATTAACATATTATAATTTATTATATGTATTTATAATTTAATGTAATTTATTATAATTTAGGTTATCGTGTAAGATAAAGAAAATAAAAATTCATTCCGACACATAACCTTCGACAAACATGAAGACAGAAAAATATTAAATGTATTTATCTATGTGTGTGTATCAGCGAATCTAAGCATAATCATTCTATACAATATCAAAACAATGTTTTGTGATTGATTTTGTTTTTCCAATTTTTCTTATAGATTAGTTCATTAAATAAATAAATATATTTGTCAGTTTTATTTACATTGTCTTTTAAAGATTATACGTGCTTTCTATATTGTAGAATAAGACATTGTTGTTATATTGGCAAAATTCAAAACTTATACATTTTACGTGTAACTTTATTCTCCTGTGGATATTTTATAACATAATACTTTCCATGAAACTAATTTCTAGTGAACCTATGTGAAGAAATATTCAAATTAAAAAAAAATATTCATTAAGTATTAATAATTTATGATTTTAATTAGGAATAACTTTCGAAAGCATGAAGTTGCACTGATGAAGTATATTTTATAGTTACACCTACTTTAGGAAGTTCAACAATAATTTACCGAACCTCCATCTAACATGGCACGTGTAATCTTCGCAAATTTTAAACCAAATTGAAATAGTCTCACAAAAACGTGGAATTTTTAACAAATTGTGTTCGAAATTTGAAATAGTTTAAGTGCGTACTACCGAACCTCAAAACTTTTTATTCATTGAACAAAAAGTTTACACTGTTAGGGTATATACGGTTAGGGTAGAAAAAAAATTAGTAAAGCAATTTATTTTACATTCATTACGATAAAAATACAATGTTCGATTGTTTGAAAGCTTCGTTTGCTGTTTGATGAACACGATTGCATCGATTTATTGAAAATTACGGTAACTTAATAAAAAAAAATGCTCGATTATCCGTTAGAAATACGCCATATAATTCACAAATACAAAATATGATTTATTTATGCATGCATATTAACTACATATGCATAATGTATAAATATGTATTAAACAACAACAGATTTTATAAATCAAGAACGAAAAAGTTATATCTTATTCAAATATCGCGTTAAAATTTCTGTATTTGACATTATCGATTGCTTTCCTTTTTGTTCAATTCTATTCAAACTCAAATGTGGTAATTCCGTTTCTCAATATTTTGCAAGCACAGAATTGTTTATATTATACGAAGCATTATGTTTACTACTTCAGTAAATATGCACAAATTTTAAACGAAATCTTTTCCTTTATATACGAAGTTAGGCATGTAACTACATGTACCTACTATATGAATATTTTTTAATTTAATGTACTTTTTTACAGTTTTTAATCTGCAATTATAAAAACAGAATTTATATTAAAAAGCAAAACAAAAAATTTTTAAACACAAAAAATGAAATTCATTCAGACGTAAATTTAAATAAACAAAATATACCTATGTATTGTATAATATAACTCTACGAGGTATATTACATCAAGTATACAAATAGTATATTATTCAACAAGGTGAATATTTCATACTGCATAAAATTTGAATCTTCAAAATAATTGTGACATATTTATTTCTTTCACGCCTCCAAAGTTCATTACACCACTTCTTTACAAAAATTGCAATAGGTAAACGAATAAATAATGAATTTATAATAAGTACACGCAAGAAACATGACAGAATTGAAACACAAAAAAAATATTATATTATAAACAATACGCATAATATTATTATGTACGTTTAAAAATTGACGTTACCTAGGCATATTTAATATAATTTAAAAAATTGTTTTATAAACTGACAGTAAAATAGATTTGCGAAATCCTTAATGTAATGTTTTATTACACTAGCTGGAATGATATTACGACTTCTTTATTGAATAAAATCCTATTATTTGATTCAAACTTCTTGTAGATCTGAACATTTTTCGGCAGTGAAAACTTTTTATGTACAAAATATGAAACCGGAGGCTATAAGAGAAAAGAAATCAACAGAATAAAACAAAGTTTGTTGACTGAAGCAACGCTGTTCTCTTCCAGTGCATCAAATTATTTTTAATATAAGAGTTTAGGTTTGCTTTAATATTTTTTCAATTGAAGTGTTTGCATTGCCCAAGCATCAAGTCTATTTTGAAAATGAATGCCTCCTTTACTTTATTATAGGTAAAACAAATTTAAATCTAAAATTGCATTTGGTTGCCATTTTTTGCAGTACCCTTTCATTTTTCTCTTTCATCCTAAGTTTTATAATTACTACAAAAAATATTTTTGTTTTCAAAATTACCAATTAAAAAGCATAACGAGTGGACTATTAAAGATATATAAGGAATACGAGTATGCTGCTTTGCAGCCTCATCTGAATATAAAATCTTTTAAATAAAATTAAATAATAATTGCATTCGTGCACACTTTTTTGGTTTTACTTAAATCATCAATTGAGATCGCATTGAATTCAATCAGCAAGTACCTGCTTTTGATTCGAGATTTAATTACTACTGAAGAAATTACCGATGCAAATATTCTTTCAACAATAATTGAAAAGTAATAAATTGCATAGTAGCGCTGAATTGAAAAATCAACATGGTTAAGTAGACACGATTTCAAAAAATAATAATTTAACAAATGGCGAGAAGTCCTCAAATACATACTCCAAAATTAAGTAGGTATTTGATAAATAAAGTAATATAATAATAATAATAAGGATCAATTTGCAAACCATTATTGTTATCAGAACAAAAGCTTTTGAACGGGGGTGACTTTTTATTAAACGTTTAGAAAGTTTTATTTGCGGAATGCGAAATTAAACTTGTGGTCACGAAACGTATACAATGAATGGCTTTAGATTCTATTGAGTTTGTCAAGTCGTGTCTAAAGTTTCGATCGACAGTCTTCTTCAACGCGTAGGTTGATGACCGACAGCATTATTGCCGAACGCGCGGAACGATTACTGATGATATAAAACGTTCGCTGAATTTTATTCATAACATGAGTGTATTGGAAACATCAATATGTCATTTCAGTTCTTAAAAACAGAATTGCGCGCACGCGAATACAAACCGTTACAAAACATAACCCATTAGTTATCTACCCCCAATCAAGTTCTTGTATTATAAAAATTGTAAATATAACTAATTTTTTTAAATTTATTTACTACATTAAACAACAAAAGTGTCAATTGCATGATGCGTTAATTCAAAATTTACAGGAACAATCAATTTACCGCTAGCATGATCGAGCTGTAAAAACTAACATGTAGTATGGGGGAAAAAGCTCCCCCACACTAACAAAATCAACAAAATTGTACATAGCCTCAATATAGATTAGCAATAATATGGGTTAAGCCCCTCCTACTTAAACACGAAGGATAGTTTAGTGTCCAGTGTGACACCCAAATCCCGAATACTAGAAACCGACTCCAAAGAAATACCGTCTACTTGGGGCGCCCATAGGTGGTAATGATCGCCCTAACAAGTAGGAGTAGATTCATTGACATAAAGAGTCGCATACCGCGACTGTCAATAATTTCTCCAGCAATATAGCATGGTCGACAAGGTCAAAAGCTTTAGCAAAGTCCATGCAGACAGCATTCTCTTCAACTTGTCATCAAACACTAATAAATTAGTATTGGTGGAGAGCTATCCAGTAAAACCGTGCTGATTGTCACACATAACACTTTTTAATGCAGATAATCGTTTACTAATGCTTCGAAAATCTTAAAGATATGATACAATATCGCTATTGAGCGATAATTCTCAACAGAGTCCTTGAGATCCGATTTAAAAATTAGCACAGCAAAGGATTCTTTCCATTTAGTAGGAAATCCTCCCAATGCAAGTAACTTATTGGAAAGAAACCAGAAGAAAGAATCATCTGGACCAGAGAGTTGCAGCAGATTTCTTCATCTCAATAGTAATAATTAATGCCGGATGGTACAAGTCGCAAGGTACTAACAGTTCCGATGCAACCATCACCGTATCGTCGTACTATCGTCACGCATCTTGTTTGTGACAGCAGCATCCCGATCAACTCTGAATATTTGATAACCGGACCCCCTGATCACAGAACTTGCCATTAACAATTTCTGGCGTTAGCCATGTTTCAGTAAGAATCAAAATGTCGTAAGACAAAAGTAAGTCAACCAGATTAGTGCGTAAGCCACTTGTATTGCCTATGACGATGAAGCAGCACTATAATGAGTAAACTTTTCACTAACCTGCAATGGCTTAGAGGCGGATACTATTTCCGGGTGGATGTCATCAGAAATGGCAGAAAACCCTGCTTCTGATTGGTTCAGAAAGCATCAGTTTTCTAAAACTTAAAGAACCTCTTGACAAACGCTCCAACCGTCCAAACGTCTGGACACATAGCCTTTTCAAAATCTTGCATAAATACTGATACCATGAACGACGAATAATATTGAGAATACTTTGATGACAACGATTTGCCCTCGACTTCCGAAAATTTATCTTTCAGCATAGAAGTTAAATTCAGACGAGAATCATGTTCAAATATGAACGCTTTTCTGGGTATGATTTTAATTGACGACTCGGAGTTAATGCCCGTAATACCAGGTGTTTGGTTTTTATTCCGCCATCGTTTACCTTCACTACATTATTCGTTGTTATCATTGGGTTAATTATTGACCTTTCCTGTTTTTCTTCTTGCTAACCAACTTCAATAAGAATCCGGTGCTTCAGGATTCAGTTTTAACTCAATACTGGAATATTTTGGAATAGTTCCCGTTACTTTTGTATATCTTAAATTACCATTACTAATACTATCAAACTGATTATCATTTACACTCGGTTTATCATTGTTGCATGCTTTTTACAAAGTTATGAAATTGAGTTTGAGTATTGAGTAACGTCACTTTGAAAATCATTTATGCAGTTTTTCTGTTTTTTAATTAGCAATTAAACACATTCTATCACCAGTTCGTGCATTGTAGGTGGGTCGACACTCACAACCGGCAATCGCTCCCTGCTATCTATCGGGTTAACATCTCCAATTTGTCGAGTAGGACCGATCTAGGGGATATTTTTAGTTAGTAAAACGTTTGTCAAAACGGTCTGAGCAGACGTCGCAGAAGAGACCAAAGCGGAGGCTTCGGAAGATCGGTTTAAACTAACGCAACCACGGTAAATTTCAGATTTTTAAAGCCATTTTTTCCAAAATTTGTGATTCTACCGCAAATTTTGTTTTAAGTGCACAAAACGACGTTCTCATTCAAAATTCACTTCAAAAATCATGAAAATCCGAAGTCAGGATTGGTGACCGTCCCCGTACGTTTAAGTAGATACTTAACAAAATCATTTTGTGATTGCTAGTTTTTGCTTTAAAAAACGTGGCGAAGTCGTCGATAAAATGATTAGAAAAACAAAAACTAAAAATTACAACGATATTTTGATCGAATATAATTAACCAAGTAACAAAATGCACCAAAATCTAAGGGGGCAAGGGGCTCAACACCCTATGACCCTACTTCACTCCATAATAAATGTTTTTAGTTTGCCAGAGTAATATTATATAATAATAAACAAAAGTTCACGAATGAGTACTTTGTAAACATTCGAACTGCATAATATAAGTAGTTTACTGCAGTTTATTGTTTGATGTCATTCGTCTGCATTTACTCGCATAATATTTGAATTGCTTACTGCATCGAAATTGCTAATTTCGGCCATACCGAGTCTATGCTAATACAATAGGTATTATTAATTAAATAGTTAATAATAATAATAATAATGCAATCTGCTGAATTTTTACCAGAAAAAAAAACTTAAGCAGATGGGATTATTATTAGGAAAAGTACTTTTTGGATTTAATATTTTATTCAAAAACGTGAAAATAATGTCATCGTAGTTTAGAGTTGATTTATATGCAGTATTTGAACTTGTCGTATTTCTAGCTTTAAGTTGTACTAAAAATTGTGTTTTTGACGGTGCAGTATTATAATAAAAATCAATAACATAGCTATTGTTGGCCAGCAAAATAGATTAAATTTCCGCATGAAAAATTAAGCAGTCAAATTGTAACTTGCAAATTTTGCTGCAACTTTATAATGGCTAAAACTGCAGCAGTTGAAAATACAAGCTTGTAAATCGTAAATTACCAAATTATTTATTAATACTTAACATTATAAACTATGCAGAAATGTGTCTATAAATTATAAAAATTTGCTTTTCAAATTGAAATGATTATATTGTGTAAGTTATACGTAAGTACGATGCAATTCACGAGAGCTTTAAAATAATCGCCGCTATTCTCTTCTTTGTAAAGGGTAAAGGCAGTTTCCCCAATGAGTGTGTTGAAGCTGCTGATAGTGTTTGAGCGACACGGCAGCATGTAAAATGGAGTGTATTTCAAATTGTCAAAACTGCTTTGAACTTGTGTAGAAAATGTCAAGTTCCTTTGATTTTAGTTTTTCTATCTAACTAAAATCGATTCTGATTCAGCAAACTTGGGAATTCAGAATAAACAATCTTCGTAGTACATGAGGGTAGAAAAAGCCTCGGGGAAAAATCACAATGTACCTATACAAAAATCAATGACGTACTTCTGTAGCAAAATATAAATTATTGCTTTCATTACGAACTATAAAACTCGGAACAATGGTTTACTTTTAAAAAATAGCACTACATTATATTATTTCTTTACATTGTTAGAAATCTTAACTTCCAAGTCTGGAAATAAATGAGTAAGTTGTCTCGTGTTCTTCGTTTTAAACGGTGAGTTTATTTATATACATCACATGCCAGAAACACCGCAGTTATTTTAATTTATCTTCCCTTCTAATAAAGTACAAGTGGTTCTACAATGCATACGGGATGAGGCGATTGTGCTTTCTACGTCGCGACCTAATGAAAAATAGTTGAAATATGACTTGTATGAGCCTTGATAGACGGAAAACGAGTTATGAATACCGACGTCATCTTGCAAGTCTCCTCCGTTGTCGTGGTGCGTGCTTTGCATGTCATTTTGTGCTTTCTCCAGTCGTACCCTATATCATGCTTTTAAAAATAACTTAGGAAAAATAGACGAATTTAGGCAGTCGCAAACGAAGATTATATTGAGACAATACAATTTACTAAATTAGAACGAATATGAATGAAACGTTAATTAATTCCGTTTTAATTCCCATCAGCATTTTTAATCTTTTAGATAAATTTGTATTTAATTGAATCCTTTTAAAAGTAAATTTGCAAAAATCGTCGAATAATAGTGCATACATATATAGTAACGATCCACACGATTTCACAAACAGCAATATCGAACAGTTCCTGGATACAAAAGAGCGAAAAATTGTCACCTTTGTAAGCCTTAACACGACCGAACCCTCTCGTTCAAAATCTTGAAGCAAACTTTACTAGTTGTACGAAATCCCAAAGCGATCGTAATTCTGCCGTCTCGCGCCCAACGCCCTTAGAGACATGTGGGGTACTAATGCGACAGCTAAGGTATAACCTCCCTCATATAATGCGTCCTATATATGCAGTGGGACCTAGGTACGTTTCCCATTTGAAGAATGTGCTCGAGAAACTGGTTTTATAGACTCATCGATTTTTAAGATAATGTTTCTAGTTATTCAAAAAGTAACTGTTTTACTAGTAATTTACTTACAGAAAGGGATAGATTTAACATTGTATCTAAAAAAAGAAAATTTAACTCACATATCACGTGCAAAATAAGTTTAAATTCGAAAGCTACACTATTAGGAGATATTATGGTAGTCGATGATCCAGATAATTTGCAAATCATGTTAACAAATTTAGTCACTCGTCACATCTTAAAATCGTTTATCTTAAAACATAGTACCTATACTTTATAAAACAAGGTAAGGTACGCAATATATTTATGATACACATGAGAATAAACTAAAACGCTATAAATAACTTCGGTAATGCATAAACGTTTTATGCATGCATATAAGGCAAAAGAACTATAAATTAATATTATATGCATATATGGCAGTAAAATAAGACCAGCAGATGAGTTTATTGTATTATAATGTATTTTAAAATAATAAAAAAGATTATTAATTTTTTTCTCGGCTATTCATAAAACCCTCGGTTATACGTGCATGGGTAATTTACTCGTCGTTGGATATATGCCTCCTCTCCACCTTTCTGGAGGAGTCTGGAAAACCTAGTTTAACCGTTTGACGTCGATTCGAAACGACAATGTTAAAAAATGGTACCGTATTTTACGAACTATAAGACGCACTTTTTTCTTCGAAAATTTGCCTCCAAAATTCAGGTGCGTCTTATACTCAAAATTAATATAAAAATGTCTAGCGTTTGATTTAAAATTCCCGCCAGTCTTTTTTATTTAATTAATGTGCGTCTTAAGGTGCGTATAAATCTGGCGCGACGCGCCCGCGACGCGCCTGCGACGCGCCTGGGGCGCGACTATGGCGCGCTTGGAGCGCGCCTGGTCCGCGACTCTGGCGCGCCAACCCGCGTCATTACATTGTAACTTTAACTTGTAAAGATTCAAATACTTTTAATTTAAATATCAAATTTTGAATTAAAATGAAGTCATGTTTTCTAATAGTAATACTATTTTTCATTTTAATAAAATATTATCGAAAGATATGACTTTTTAATCGATTTATTAAACATTCAACCCTATTTCCAGCAAAAACAACATAAGTCCAGAAAGAAAATTTGTTAATTTTTATATATTACATTTTTTATGGACATTAATATTATGTAGTAACTAATAAGTTAGAACTTTCAAAAAGCAAATTAGCAAAAAAAATATTTTTTTAATCTTGTACGGGGTTAGCGACCCCATTAGTTGTCGCACTAGAAGCGCGTTGGAAACCCGTTCGTTGTCGGTGTTTCGACGCGCCATCAAATAAATGTTTTGTTGTGATACATTTTTGTACACAATCTTTTATTTTCGCTTAGGGTAAGTTGGAGAAATATGGTAAATAAAACTTTAAATCGCTGTATTTGTTTGGGAAAATTTATTTTAGCAAATGTTAATACAAAAAGGGATTATATGTATATAAACTAACACTAAAATAATATAAACTAAACTTTATTTGTTTTAACAACTAATATTAAATTTTCAAAAATAGCAGTGATTTACCATCTCACCCATATCACTATGGGTTAGTTGATGAATGACATATGGGTGAGATAGTAATTAAAATTTAGGGCCTTATTTCCGTCATTCGCATCTTGCGATGTTTTTTAAGTGTTTCTTTGATATGCATTTATATCACTATAATTAGCAACAGGTTTGTACAACGTATCGATAGCGAACGATGTCGTTTTTGCGTATGTTTACTTACTTTTTGTTTTGAAAATTAACTTTAGATTGTGCCTTTATTATTATTAATTATTACATTATTATTATTATTATTATTATTATTGGATTAATTAACGTTACGCTTAATGAACATAGTAAAGCAGCAGTCAATAATTGTGCAGCTTAGTGCACACACAAATTATGAAACGAAATCCTTCCTATCAATTTTTTTGATTGCTGAACAATTTTTTCATTTTCTTTGGGTAACAGCGACGATGGACCCAGAGGGGTCTAATGGGTCTAAACTAATGGGGTCGCTAACCCCGTACAAGATTAAAAATATTTTTTGCTAATTTGCTTTTGAAAGTTCTAACTTATTAGTTACTACATAATATAATTAGCAACAGGTTTGTACAACGTATCGATAGCGAACGATGTCGTTTTTGCGTATGTTTACTTACTTTTTGTTTTGAAAATTAACTTTAGATTGTGCCTTTATTATTATTAATTATTACATTATTATTATTATTATTATTATTATTGGATTAATTAACGTTACGCTTAATGAACATAGTAAAGCAGCAGTCAATAATTGTGCAGCTTAGTGCACACACAAATTATGAAACGAAATCCTTCCTATCAATTTTTTTGATTGCTGAACAATTTTTTCATTTTCTTTGGGTAACAGCGACGATGGACCCAGAGGGGTCTAATGGGTCTAAACTAATGGGGTCGCTAACCCCGTACAAGATTAAAAATATTTTTTGCTAATTTGCTTTTGAAAGTTCTAACTTATTAGTTACTACATAATATTAATGTCCATAAAAATGTAACATATAAAATTAACAAATTTTCTTTCTGGACTTATGTTGTTTTGCTGGAAATAGGGTTGAATGTTTAATAAATCGATTAAAAGTCATATCTTTCGATAATATTTTATTAAAATGAAAATAGTATTACTATTAGAAAACATGACTTCATTTTAATTCAAAATTTGATATTTAAATTAAAAGTATTTGAATCTTTACAAGTTAAAGTTAAAGTCGCGCGCGTCGCGGGCGCGTCGCGCAGATTTATACGTACCTTTTGTAGTCGCAGGCGCGGCGCGCCACAGGCGCGAGGCAGGCGCGAGGCAGGCGCGAGGCAGGCGCGAGGCAGGCGCGTTGTAGTCGCAGGCGCGTCGCGCGCGCGTCGCGGGCGCGTCGCGCTAGATTTATACGCACCTTTATAGTGCGTGGCGTTTTATAGTCAGTAAAATACGGTACTTAGGCCTTTAAATCTCATGGTTGCCTACATCGGCTTAAGACAGTATATGTTTTAGTTTTATGTTTTTATTAGTTTTACAATCAGGAATCGAATCTGGTCATTTCGCCTCGGACTAATTTTCGGAAAAATGAATTTTTAATTTCAAAAAAAGTTATAGCACAGCGAATTTCTTACTGAAGAATCTATAGTAGCGGTCATAAAAATTGCAGCGGTTTAAAATTTAAAAACTTCTTGTTAACGTTACAATTTTAGAAAATATGTATAAATTCAGGAATTGTAGGGGTTGCATTATAACATAGGGTAGCAGGTAAGATTATACTCAGTTGTTTTTTGATTTTGTGTAAAAAGGCGCGTTAGAAGTATTTTATATTATGAAATATAGCAAAATTTAAGCCATTAAGTGAAAAAATAAAAGCAAAATTATCGCATTTTCGTCGGTGGGAACTACAATTTCGTCAACACGTAAAATTGTAGTGAAAGTTGGTTGCAATCAATCGTCTCTTGCACGTTTAAAGAAGAAAATTTGCCAGGACACTACAGATCGCAAAAAAGGGAGTGAGCAACCACGAGAAACATCAAAAATGTAGGGCAGGCGTCTGAAGAGAATTTGTCAAAAAAAATCGGTTTAAAACGGCAGTAGATATTAGGAAAGAGATGGAAGTTTCAACTAAACTGAAAATTGGCAGTGAAACAACGCGAAGAAGGCTTTGTGAATCTGGATTTTATGCAAGAATTCCAGCAATAAAACTCGATTTAGCCATGAAAAAGCATAGTAGTCGTTCGGAATAGAGAAAAACTCATCAAAATTGCACTGAAAATAATTGGAAAAAAGTGATCTTTTTGAATGAGAGTAAATTTAATTTATGGGGTTCCGATGGAATTCATCATGTACGGCGGAAAGGTGGTGAACGCTATAGTGATTCGTGTCTGCAGAGGACTGTTAAGTAACCAAATGACCAAATGGTTTGGGGGTGTTTTTATTTTAATGGGATGGGTGAAGTACACTTTGTAGAGGGAACTGTAAAGGAGGTCGATTATGACATGGTTTTAAACCTGTTTGGTGCCGTCTATCAAGAAGTACATTTCAAGAGTATCGCAGTGTATCTTTCATGACGATTCTGCCCCATGTCATAGGACTAAAGGGGTTAGTAATCATTCAAAATTCAAACAATTATGTATTGAATTTTTACTAAGCAGTATCAACTATACAAAATTTTTTTTTAAACTAATTTTAAAAAACTAAAAAAACTAATTTTTAAGAAATCGAGAAGATTATTTCACTGCCATGGCTTAGAAATTCTTCCGATTAAAGTAATTGAAAACTTGTGGGCCATTTTTGGGGCTAAAATGAAAAACTAAAAATTTGAGAAAAATAAACAATGAAGAGGGGGTATAAAAGCAATAAAGAAGCAAAAAATTTAAATGATTTTTTAAAATTTAAGTTAATATTTTCTTATAAAAGCAAAAGAGGGAAAAATTTTTAAATGATTTAAAAGATTTTTTTAAAAGTTTTATTTAATTTTGCAAAGCATCAATTAAATTTTAAATTACATAAAATTTAAATTTTATAAAATTATTTCTAAAACATATTCTGCATTTAATTGTTAATTTTAAAAAATTTTCCCCTTAGTTTAATTTTAAATTTAAAGGTAATAAAATTTAAACATATTCTTTCAAATTTAAATCCATGTTAATTTTAAAGCCCTTAGTACTTAATTTAAATTTAAAGGTTTAATTTTTAAAAATTTAGAACTTGATTTTGGGAAAAAATTTAAATAGGCATTGCAATTTTTATGAGTCCTAGTACAAAGTTTCAAACTCCCAAAGGGTTACTCTTATCGAGCATAAATTTTAAACTGTGCATAATTTGGTTAAACCCAAATTTTATTTTAAAACGCTACAGAACAATTTCGTAATAAAGAGTGTTTTGCTAATGTATTTAATTTTTAAAGAGAAATTTAGTTTTCGAAAAATTAAAAAAAATGCTTTTTAATTATAAAGCTAACAAAAAATCCTGAAATTTGCAAAATTTTATAATGGCTTTCAGAACCAAATTTTTCCAAACAAGTTTATGTTTGTGTCTTTGTAATGTTTCAACAAAATTTAAAAAATAGAAATTTAATTTTTTAAATTAAATATATTCAGTAATTGAATGTAATGTCAAATTTGCAATAAAGATCTAACAGAATTCCGCAAAATTTTATTATGGTTACAAATTTCCCCAGTACCATTTTTTTTATTTTTAAAAAACAAACCAAATTTATTTAGTGCTGTTTGTTATTTGCAAACAAATTAAAGTAATACAATAGAAAATTAATTTCTTACTCTATATATAGTTCATTTGTACACCTTGAAGTGTAATACAAAGTTGTGCTATTGAAAGATCTACATCAGACATTCGCATGGGAGCGTAGAATTACTTTTGATAAGAGACACAAATTGTAAAGTATTATTGTAGTCGAATTTAGTTATAATTAAGACGGATCACGTATGTGAGCACAATAATAACTTACTTACGCTTATGTTCATCTATTCTAATTCAAGTTAAAAGTTAACCTAGCAAAAGTTTTCCCCAGAGGAAATTCCAATTAAACAAAACTGGATCCCACAGCACAAGTTTAAATGTAAGCGGTGTTTATTTAAAAAATTACCATTACTTTTGAAATTCAAGATACGTACGTGTTTCATACTTATCGATAACCAACACATGTACGTTACAAAACTCAATCAAAGACCAGCTCAAGTGCTTAGGTCTGCTCAGGTGTTATTCAACGTTTATCTATGGAAAAAAATTCGAGTCGAAATGTAGAAGCTAGCATTCAAGTTTTATATCGAAAGTAATTCAAGTTACCTTATTAATAATAATTAGCAATAATGCTATTCGATTATTTTACCCATTAATTCGGGGTCGGTAGAAGTTTTTGTACTGTAAGCCAATATCCATTAAAATTTTGCACATGTCCAAACGTTCCCATTATAGAATAGCAGGACAGATGCTTGGATGTACTACCATTAAATCTCATTAAACTTTGAATTCTTTTGAAGCTTTGGAAAAATGTAATATAATTTTAATTAATGTAAGTTTTCAGCATTCCTTTTAGATTAAATAAGTATCTACGTATTTGCTCCTATGAATCAAAGATTTTATGAAAAATAAAATATTATTATTATTATATGTATTCCTCATTCAGCTTCAAATTGAAATTGACTACTTTTTGTTAACAATTATATTATGTATGTATAAGGTTTCATATATTGTTCCGTTAGGTACGGAAATGTACAGATAAAAACAAATATTATGTAATGCAATTTTAACTACCTACAACATATAAAATGGCGATGCAATCATAAATGCACTTGAGTTTTTCTCATATTAAAAACTAATTATTTTTCTGTTTGCGTTACGAAAATTTAATATCTATTTAATATCCGAAAGGAAACAATACATTTACGAATTGTCGTCAGTTCTTCCCATTATTTATCGTAGATATTTCTTAAGCTGACACGGTTTTTCCATTTCTGTAAGAGCAACCGAACTGGACACATTCAAGTTTACTACACTACTTAGAAATGTATTTACGAAGGTATGGAAGTAATAAAACTTACATTGCCTTTCTTGAGCATTGCGAACTTGAAAAACCTATTTTGGCTAAATAAGTAGTTATAGTATATATATATTTTTATTATATATATTATGTATTAATAATATGTGTAAGTATGACAGCTCGTGATAACAGTAATATTTGTTAACATGTTAAGCATTGTAAAAATTTCATTTATGCAAGTATCATCGTAACACATATGCAAACTACAACCTCTTATGACAATATGGTAAATATAGTGTACTGTATATACTGTGAGCTACTTGTCACAATGTATAATCCATCATTTGTGATGTACATGCTACGTACTTTTCAACTGCCAGCATCTGAAAGAGCTCATTAGTTTAAAGTGATGAACTCTATTTTATAATTATGCAAATATGTCATTCAGATTAATCATTATTATTGTAGGTGATGCATGTAGGTTAAAAGTAAACTTTTATTAGCATATTAAAAAAAACCTTTTCCTTCCAAAGTGCATCTGATTGGATTCCTTACTGCGATGTTTCCGATGTAAAGAGTTTCATACTTGCTTTTAATTTCGAATACGATAAACATTCTCAAAATATAAAATATTTAGATTTGCAAATTATTTAAATGATTTAGCAAAAATTCAATTATAAATATCGGTGCTGTTAACTGTGTTTGAAGTTTTATTTCAAAGCACTTACTAAATGGTTCAATTTAATGTCGTCTAAAAGGGGGCAATTAGTATACACACAATTAACTCGACCCTTTCCATATACTACATCAATAAGCAAATAATTTTCATTTGACAGCAGACAGTTTCCATAAGTAGGTAGGTACTACAAAAAATAAAAGAAATAATGACATAGTAATTTAACTCGATGTTCTGAGACAATTTATTCAACGTTTTGTAGATAACAAGCCATTATATCTATATCACTCCCTTGCTGGACATCATTTCATGAAAATGTCAACTTAAATAGTATTTGCATATATCTGTCAATTACAGTAATCCCAAATGTACGCATTTCCTTTATTATTCACAAGATGTGAAATCAAAAGGATATATTATCTTTATTTGATTTTATAACCACCACTCAATTGACGTGTTATTAAATTGGTATTCACATTTCAAAATTTCCATAGCATCAATTTTGTTCCACCTTGTATAAAAATTTAAAACCGCACTCGGGTACTTTGAAATTTGTTTACATTGGTTTTCAATTTGTGCTTTTGATTCTATCGTAATTGTTCTGGATTACTTATAATCTAATAGCGCAGTCGTAGGCTAGCAATTAAGATCAGTTACGATTGCTATGCAATCCCCGACAGTGTCTCCCTCACGAGGTGCAAGCAACTCTAGTTTACATTGAAATATTGAAAGATTATCAGTTTGATTAATTTCTGTCCTCTTAGCCGTGCATATCTGGTGTTGGATTGATGCCATTTAGACAATGGAAACAGGATTCTCTTAAAAAGTTTATTTACCATGTCATTTCGCTGTATCAATAATTATTGGGCAGGCCACACGGTACAATATAATATTAAGTTAGGGCATCGTAATAATTTTCTTCTGTAATTACTCTGAAAACAGATGGCCGCAACTCACAAGGATAATCCGAGTATCATTATTAAATTTCCGATATCCAATTTATATAAATTATAGTACAGTAGAACACCAAAAATTATTGTAGGAACAATATTGCATGTGCATACGGGTTACATTATCCTAACAAGTCACGTGTCGTACATATATTTGCGTTAAGTCAAAACGATACAATTGTGTACTTGTTCGTACATATAGCACTCACTATAGCAACCCTAATGGTATTACTCACGTTATATTATGTATTTCGTGGAAATAGGGGGTCTAGGTAAGTTAAATAATAAACCTTACGAGTTAAATAATTCTTCTTTGCCTAACTAAGTGTGTGTGCTAGATTATAATTTTGTATTTTTTTGCATTTTCCAAATATGAAATTATAAGAACACTTTCGTTGAATTTTTTAAAAACGTCTGCCGTTGAATTTGTGTCGCCATCGACTTTGGTAATTGGATTTTAGGATTGAAATACTATTTATAACATGTTTATAATTCTGAAATTGGCATGTTTGATAGGAAAATACTCGGCATGATACCAATAATTAATTGATATTTTGCACCGATAGAGAGAATACAGTGACAGTTCGATAAAAACACACTATTTGATTAGAGATTTTAGATAACAATGGTAATGGTAGGTAATGCATTTTAGTGTTGGAATTATCCATAGGTTCAAATTATTTTAAATATAAAATTAAATAGGTGTATAACTCAAAAGGAATAAAAAAATTTCATTTATCCAGAAATAAAGGAACAAAATATAAATCGAAAACATTCAATTCGATCTATTATAATATTATTATGTTAAATTGTAAATAGTTTATTATTAACTTGTGAAATTATTTGCATAAAAATGTTTAAAAAATTTACAAGTTGGTGAAATTTGAAAACTTTCCAACTTACATTTTTAATCTGAGACTCCGTTGTATAAAGTGGTTTCGTCTTATCAAAAACTCGTCAGTTAAATTACCCTAATTGAATGAAAATGGATTTAAATCCATTAAAGTCAAAAACTATAGTGTAAAATTAATTGACAAACCCATATCGATACACTAGATAAGACGAAACCACTTTGTACAACAGGGTCTTAAACTGAAAATGTAAGTTGGAAAATTTTCAAATTTCACTGAGCTCGTAACTTTTTAAAAAAATTTATTCAACATTATTATGTTAAAATATATTATATTTCCAATAAAAACCAATTCAAGCATCGCATTTTTTGTATTGATAAATTAGAGAAAAACTGAAAAATATATGTATATTATAATGCTTCCAGATATAAAATCAACATAAAATGTAGTTTTCATTTATAAAAAATCAAATATCAGATTTCGCAATCGCAGTTGTGACGGCATCTACATTTTTTAGTGGTGGAGTAATGACTTGAATCATGATTTTCATGGAGTTTACAGCCATGCTTTTCCTCTTTTGGTAACTTGGATGAAGTAATATTGATATAATAAATTAAAAGAATAACTTTTCTTCTTTAAAGGCGTCTTCAAAAGATTTCCAACAAGACGTTTTACATTTTGCTTTGAGAAACTTTTGGTAACATCCATACCAATCAAGGTGTAAAAAAAAACTAAGAAAGGCAACAGATTTCAATGAATCAAGTTATGAAAAAATTTACAGTGAAGAAGGATCTAATATCAATCATTTCCAGATCAGATGTATCCTCAAAATTATCAACTAGATAAACTAATTCTTTTTGCCAACGAGAAAAATGTATGCCTTCATTTTTGTTCGTGGTCCACATTTTTACGTAGTTTATTACCAAACTGAGTTTCTAATACTGCCACTTCCTCGTATAAAGAATAATTTATTCTATTCAACATTTTATATGTATGTTACTTACTTCGAGTTGCCTTACAAAAGGTTAACTCAACCTTCCAACGGTTCGCAACGGAGTTTTTGATCTTCATCGATAAATTTTCAACTCCATAGATACTAAATAGGTACTATTTATGTGTCAGATGTTGTAATAAAACATCTGATAGAAATGCTAATATAATATTATGTTCTGTTGGATTTATTCCCAATCGGCAATATGCCGTTTTAAAAAACAGACAACATTCTTTAGATTCCAAAATACGAACATACTTTATATCAGTTTATTGAACAAATTATTATTTGAACATCTGATGTGCACAAATTCGAAAAAGCCTATCAGTGAAAAACCTATGGATGTACTTGAATTTCATAATTTCGTTCCGAGTGAAGCGAATCCGATATTTACAGACGAGCCAGAAAAGTACTTTTACTCCGATTATTTTTACGTATACATATTACATTACCTTTACTGGTGGTATCCAATGTAAAATAAAACATGTCGGGAAGTACTTAAGTATTTTAGTACTCCCATCGTCGCTCAGGTAAATCCTAATTTTAACAAACTTTATTTAATTCCATTATGAATGCTCCATTTTGTATATATCCCAAGGGCTCGCAAAGCGTGTCTCACAAAGTTAATACCTGCGTTTGTTGTGAGGCTGCCTCAATCTAAAGCCTACCGCGGATTGTCGGTGTTTGGTGATGCTCAAAGGTGCAACATTGTGAGCAGCTTACTCTGTATGGATGATGAATAATAAAATTAATTTAAAATACTGGGGCTCCTAGCGTCGGTCTTTTAAACACGAGTAAATAATATCAAGATAATACAAGACTTCACAGCCCTTTGCGTATGTGATAGGTTGAAACACTGAGCAAAAACTAGACGAGGCACGTAAGCTTACCTAGCGACCTACTACAAAACTTCCCTGAAATAATCATTTGGGAGCACACGGGACTTTATTTTAATAGTTTTATACGGAGGTTAAGACATTGCACCTATAGTTGAATAAAATTAACAATGAAAATTTACTTTAATTTTTTGAAAATACCAATTTTCCAACCGGCAGTTTTAGTTTTGCTGTAAAAAAATTAATATCTGGGAAGGATTTTCGTGTATTAAACTATAACGAAGAGTTAAGAATTTCTTTCAAATAAATGTTCATCGACATACGAAATACTTTTATTATATCGGAAGTATATTAGTTACCTCCAGCTTCGAGTTGCGTGAACTCTTGCAATGCATCTTGGTGATAAACCGTTCTCTCTTTATAACCCAACCTAACCCTATGTTACCCTTTCATAAATTACACGACCCACCAGTTCAGTAGACGTTTATATATTTTTTACGGCTGCAAGGAATATTTGCTATGACATACTTAAGTATGATCCTGTGCTTCCATCAATTGCTTGATTCGGTTACATTGTTAAAAATTATATGTAAACAAACAGTTGGCAAACATGAAGTAAGTTATCGCTACTCTAACAACCCATAAAAGTAGATAAAGCGCATAGAACGAATAACTTCTGTTTGAATTTTATTATAAAACACGTAACGAACTGCTACATGATATGAAAAGTAATGGTTGTGGTTTCTCTATGTAAATTAAACACTGAATACATAAAAAAAGCAAAGAAAAAATTCAGGAAGAATAAACATGGCTATTGACTTTTTTTAAAATGCGGCAAAAACAAATTTTAGGTGTATACGTTGTGTATAAGTTATAACAATCCATATTATGCATGTTGAATGGTTAGGTAATTGGATTCTTATATTCCATGATGCACATGTTCAATAAGTAATTACCAAAAAATAATGCATGTTATTTGCAGCTTGAAGTAAATAATGACTTGCAATTTAAATAATAAATATAAATTAATTTAATATGTAGCATAACGCGGTCTTTATCGTTATTATTTATTTATAATACCGAAAACAAAAGCAATTTTAAAACGTACATTGATTACTCATATTTTACTGCAAAGAGTACAGCTTCGTTATATAATGATACCACATTGTAAGTCAAATCGAGATAAGAGAACAATCTCGTGAAAGGTCCTATATTCCTGCACCATTATCCTAAAAGAGAATAAAGGATAAAACCGTAGTGTCACGATATGACCATCTTTTGGAGGCTAACATTTCGCACGTCTTCTTATAGAATTTATTTCACTCGTTGAAAAGCCGATAATTCCAAGAAAATGTTAGTAAAAGACATCAACTGTATATCTAGAAGTAGAATAAAAGAAACGAATAACGCCAAATTGGCTTTGGCTTACTTATTAGCATATTCAAAATGTATGTGATACTTTTAAATCGCACGCACACACCTGCAATAAATTGTGGGGAAAAACGTACGAGTAGTAGACGATAATATTAAATTAATATAGGTAAGATCCTAATTCTTCAGAGTAAACTTCATTAATTAACACGTTTGCCACGAAGGAATGAAGGTTATTGTCGTGCGTAAAGCCACTAACCATAAAGTGGAGATTAAATGTTCTTCCTGCATTCTGTTGGGGTGGAAATGTTCCTTAATAACCCACAACCAAATTTAAAACTTTTCGCCTGAAATCTTGCTATAATAGTTATACATATTTAATTACTTCAACTTATTAACTCAGAAACAAAATGCGTCATCAAAGTGAAATCCTGAAAGAATGCCTTTTATCAAAGCGTACAACAGTTTGCAAAGAACGTAAATTATTTAACGTTTACTAAATTATTGCTAGGCCTTCTGTTATTTGAATTTATTACTAAAAACAAACAGGATTACATATTTAATGCCATCTCGTCGTAATGAAAAACTAACAAGCAATCTCCGCACGCACGCTATCACACCTTATAAAAATTTATCGAAGTAAAAAATATTTTGATTTAGCGTTAACGCCTATCCAATTTCCTTTATACTAGAAAAAGGTGCTGATAGAAAAGGCTTTCAAAATAATGTTCAATTTTTGCTTTCTTAATTATTTTAACTAACTATTTAGGTAAGGTGTGTTATGCCTAACATCGGCATCTTAGCCACTCCGCTGCGGGGAGATAGCCGGGTAAACGTGTAACTTTTAACTTGAATATTCCAACGGTTAATCGGTTAAAATAAATTTTATATTTCGAGAAAATTAACATTTATCGGTCTAACAAATCATAACTTTCTTCAAACATTGCTAGTTAAAAGTTAAAAATTTCAATTTAACATCAAAACTCGAACTCAAATTCAATAAAAAAAGTATGCTTCGTTGAAATATCACCAGAAGAAAATATAGCGGCATTGAACATAGATTGATTGCTTACATAAATTAAAAATTTCAAAACATAAAAGTATAAAATATCAATTTATAAAGGACAATTTATTAACAATTTGGTGTTTCCTTTGAAACGCTAAAAATATTTAAAATGTTTTTAAAAATTACTTTTATCAAAATCAAATAAGATCTAATATTTATGCGAAAAAAACCTTTTTAACGAAACCAATCTCACGAAAAGATTGAAAGTGCCCACTTAAAAAGTTAACAAATATAGTTAAAATAATGTTGAATATTTTAAGCCTGCATAAATTTAAATGTCGTTAATCAAACTAACAAAATTTATGTTCCTAGCATGGAACTCGACATAAGACCCGTAACCAACCAACCCTTCTCGATATCGTCTTGACGGTTTGTTGGTTCAATTTGATTTTGCTATCGAATTTTATGCTGATGTAATGCAACATAATGGCAGTTGTCAAGGCAATTCGATGGAAATGCAGAAGATATCGGAGTAAATCTTCAAACGAAACACTCGATCATTCAATGTGTGAGTTTAGTTTTCGAAAAGCATCTGTGTGAAATTGCCAAGATTTGTCTTTTCAAAATCTCGAATTATTGTCGCCTATGCTGATTTGCCGTTTTATTCACTACGAGTCAGCATTAGATAGATGGTCAAATCGTAAAACATGTTAAAAAAATAACAAAAAGAATTTTTAAATTTATTGTTTGTAAATCGTATCTTTACACCAAGGATGGTTATACAATATGTATATGTACATAATTATTTAATGAAAATTGTTATCGACTTTGAAACGTGGAAAATTTGGAACGTCAACGTTTCTGATAATATAACGGATAAAATGTTCTTAGAAAATGTTATAAACCAATTGAAAGGTTTAAATATATTATTGTTGGCGAGATTTGCAAAATCAATGATGTGCAGTTAAAGATAGAGATGGAACTAGATAATAGTCAGCCATTGATTCATAGTGACACCCAGACGACGGCGCACCGGGTAGTCGGATAATAAAACGCTTATATAAAGTCAAATGTATAGAATAAATATACATCAGAAATATTGAAATGGATGATGGTTATTCCTTAATTTAATAATCAATCCATCTCGGTAATGTAATTGAAATGTAATGCCACTAGGACAGGACTTTCATTGGGTATAAGTAAGGTACATTTCGTCTAATTGAAACATTGAAAAACCAACGAAAATCCGTTTTGTAATTCATTTACTGTTCATCATCTAAACCCATTAATAAATTACGGCTTGTTCGAAAGTTTTAAGTGCCCCTTTGCATCATTTCCAGTAAGCTACGAGTAGTAAACTTATCTTTAAATTGACGTTGAAAAATATCAACAAAAGCATCCAAAACATTGATACAATACAATACAATAAAATGTAAAACAACTTTCCAGAAAACTTGTTAAACTCAATTGTTTCTGGTGCAATTCTTATACCAAATCAAATTTAAACTCGCAAATTTTAATCTAAATGGCTGTACTGTAATTACTTGATTACTTTACCTTACTTATATAACAAACAACATTATTTCTTGTTATTTAATTTCGCTGATAAAAATATTTAACCATATTTTTGTCCCCACTTCCCCCCCACGTCTTCTCCTAATAATCTGCATTCAAATCAAAATGGATTTAATGTTGAATGAAGATTTTAAACTCGATATTGGAATAATTGATCACATTGCGTTGATTAAAAGTCAATTATTTTGATGACAATGTTTTGAATGATCGTAAAAATTGCAACGGAAATAATATAGGTAAACGGAAGTTAGTGGTACTCCATTGTATAAGACTCGTTGTGAATTTCCGGTGCGGAACGCCGCTCTTGGCTGGCATCGTCGTAAACTCTCACCGAGTTCAACCGCGTGTCTTTTCCAGTTCATAAAAGGTCCGGGTTTCTAGATTGCAATGGACACGAGTTTATATATAATTGTTTTTTGGTACTACAAATTTTCATTTCTTCAATGTGAACGGCAAAACAAACAAATAACAAAATAATGCTTTTCAGGGAGCATATGGTAATTTACGAATGCCGCTGTAACACGAGTTAAGCGTAAAAAGTGTAAGATAGAAAATTTTAAACAATGCAATTTAATTTAAATTTCCTTCATGCATGCAAAGTTTCTGTGTAGTATAACAAACATAAATTTTACTTCTTATTTGAAATTTCATTAAAGTTAGCTTAGTTATGTATGTATCCAATAGAAAACTCGATAATGCGAGTACTTATTCAACCATTACCTTCATTATAACGTAGTCAATACTTGAAGAACTTTAGATTACAGAATACCGACTTTAACGTACATGTAAATCTTTTCAAGCATAATGCGTCAAGTAGGTATACATTATTATTAATTTAAAACGCACAAATCCGGTGTGGCCCGTCCTTAATCATACGTTCTAAATTATATAAAAAAACGTTAATAAAATACACAGTTAAAGTTTTTTGTTCAAAATCCTTTTCTTTTTTAAGAGTCAACAGTGTGGTCCGTATTAAGATGATATTATCGTAGACTTACACACATTACCTCACTATTACTTTTCGTGTCCTTTTGTACCGTTTCCCGTAAAAAAGAATTGCCTCGATCCTTCGAGCCAAAAAGTCCTTCCTTCCTTTACCAACTAATCAATAAATTAGTACGAAATTTGATAAAAAAAAGTATTTTTTTATTTGCTGATGAGTATAATACAGTAAAACGCGATAATAGTTTTCAACGTGAGTTTTTAGTGGGATTGAAACTGAAGTACTAAAATGGGATGTGGGAAATAGATGAGCCATGCCGTAGTTTTCAATTTCCGCAATCAAATTTGATACATCTTGTTGAAATATTTAGGTTCCATCACGCTTACAATTAAAGAAAATATTTTTGGTTTCTTTTATCTTAAACACAATGCAGCAGGGAAATCCGCAACACTAACATTTAATACAGCTCAGCATTTTTGAAAGTTTATCATAAAACACATACTACGTTAAATCTAGTTGAGCACAAACTCCCTTTGGGATTTACTTAGTTTTGCAGACGACACATACTGCTAAAGTAAACTGATAATAATGCAATGCCCGCCGCCGTCGTCTTTTAAGATGATTTGTTCGTTTACTAGTGCATTCAGTCGCAGTATGTATGTACGTAATGTATTTGCAGCTGCTGTAGACGTTCTCCATTATACTGTTGCTGTTGAAATTTTATCGAAAAAATACTTTCGAAATACCTTTTCAGCTTTCGACTCAAGTTAATATTCCTCAGTCTGTTAAATCGGCATATAAATGTGCACTTGCCCAATTATTGTGTATTTTATTTATCCAGACGAAAGTAATATACGAACACAATATCGCAAGTGTAACCAAGCAGACCTACATGACGGAAGGGTGTTGATGGAACGACCAATTGCCATTACAATAATATTCCGTTAGTAAATTTGAATTTTCAAATTTTAAACTTGAATACACTTACATCGAGTAGTGTATTTCGTATGCCGATTCGGAGAAAGCGCAATTGATGGTATTGGGCCCGGGATTAAACTGGTATATTGCCATGCTAATATTAGGGCTAGAAGATGTCATCGTTTGAAACTATAATTGCTCAATTGTTGAACCATCAATGTTGCAAATATTGAATTGATATGAAAGGCCATGAATAGTGTGCAATGTTCAATATTAGAAATTAGGGATATAATGAAGTAAATTCCCTGTAAGAGTACAATCAACACAGCGGAAAGCAGATGGTGCCATATAGTCCCTCTATGGCTGGATGGACCTACGCTGGTCGCCGTCGTTGCAAATCAGATTAACGAATTACATTTGGAAACTTATTGTGGACCCCGAACTGGATTATCATCTGTGGCTTTGTTTCAACCCGACACTAAAACTAATTAATAAAACAACTGCCGAAATTATATATGACAGTGCTCAAAAGACTGATTTATATTCAAAACAACCACAGGCCGTGTATATAATTCCCACTAAATCACGTAACCAAAATTATGCAAAAACGTCTACACACTACACGCAAAAAGAGATTTTAATTATAAAACAAAAATGTTTTTAATTATATGTTTTAATCGCCTTCGCATAAAATTTACATATTACCTGTAATAATTTGTGAAGTGCTCTTAAAAAAGCTATGTTGCTATAATTAATTTGTGTGAAATTATTGTAATTAACTGTATGTAAATCCGCAATTTACAAATTATTGGGTCCAACGCATTAATATAATATTAACGATTTAAATGAATTGTAATAATATGTAATCTACTATCAATTTTTAATGTGTTTTATTAAATTGGAAAATGAATTTTGGCAGCAAATAGATAAAATAAAGCTAATCACTGGCCGAACATGGATATTATATTATAAATAGACGGCAGAGGTTAATCAATATTAATATTATCCAAAGACGAATTGAAGAAATTGACGAGATAAAAAGTTAATTTTAAACAAAATATTATTACTCGCTTTTTGAATTTTAAAATTTCCCATTGTTCGCTTAATAGTGAAATTAAAAATTTAACGATTAAAATCAATAATTTACATTCAATATTAAAAACCAAACTGCTATCAAAATTGTTAAGGTTTGTAGTTAAAGTTTATTAGATGTTAAGTAATTAAAGGGAAGCCATTAAAATCCATTAAAATTCAAAATTCACGCAAGAACCAAATCACTTCCGTATTAGCATCTCTAGAGAGGGTTACATTTCACAACACATTAAACATATTATTACTATATTAGTATATAAAGTAATATATACTACCCGGGAAACATTAAAATTTAAAGGTAGTTCAACAGATAGCAACAGAAAAATGAGGCCGAGATATTGTCAAAAATATTCACTTACTATTTGAATGTAATTCCAAATTGTCATTTCGATTTGAACTACTTCTATCTTTAATAATTCATCGAAACCTATCAAAAGTATTTTACTATTTTTAGAAAAAATCTCCATTATATCAACTTCGACGCTATTCCACCTCTTTCCTCATTGACCTCTTACTTTGTCTGCATTTATTCAATACAATTTCATATTCTTATACTATAACACTTGCACATCAAACAATTTCGTAAACAATTAAACGAAACTATACAGAAACTGATATACTGGGTGGCCGGCCGCGCACCCGGCCATAAGGAATTAACATAGGAAATTGGTTTTTGTTTAATTCCTACTCACTCTCCATTACAATGAATTATAGTGAAAAATATATCAATGGAAAGATATTTCTGCATCTAAAGATATACAACACGTAATATTTTTGTTTTTAATTATTGCATAAAATACAAAAATTAAATTTTAAATTAAGGTTTTATAAAAATTATTAAATTGCTTTTTCAATAACAATTGCCGGACAGAGTTCGCTAAGTGCCGCTCTAAAAATACAAGTTTTCCTATAGAAATGAAAGCAAATTATGAAAGAGCATTAAATTAGTAGAATTACAGGGTGAGGATGAATCGAAAATTTTGAAGTTTAGGCATTAAAAAATCAAAAATTGTAATACGTTTCTACAATAGAACCGCCCATTTTTGAATATTTTTTTTAAATTTTACTCAAAATCGTGTATTTTATGTGTACTGTTATTTGAATAAATAATTGAACCGCGTCGATTTGAAAAGTATTTTTACAAAAATACTTTTTAGGGTGAATCTGAGTCTTGCAATAGTTGCGTTTGTCAAAGCCGTTTCGTTAAACGCTTTACTCATTGAAAATATCCCCCTAGAACGGTTCAACTCGAAAAATTTTGGATGTGGATCCGACAGATAGCAGGGAGCGACGGACTCCCTCCTAACGCTGCTCTAGTTAGCCCCGCCCTACGGTTGATTCGTGCATATCGGAACGCACGTACCGCCAATACAATGCAAAAATGTCCGTTTTTATGACTTTAAAATCGATTTTTAGCATTATTATTGGAAATATCGACTTCATTCTCACCTTAATAAACTCAATTTTACACCCTAACTAACTAACTGTACAACTCGAACTAACTGTAAAAAGATTTTTGTAAAATCTCCAGACGGCGAACGTCACTTAGCGAACCCTAACCCTATTGCCATCAAGTTATTTGGGGGGGGGGGGCAATTGCTCCTTTGCCCTTCCCTAAATACGCCACTGCAAGTCCGAGTTTTTCATCCACTTTCCTTTCTCTATTTCTTTAATATCGCATTCTTTGTTGCACGCAGAATAGAATTAGTTAAACAAAACCTTAAGTATTGAAACCGACATCAAAGCTAGGCTGTTTTTAGGAGAGGGGCATTTACAGTCACGAAGACCTTTTTGTTTATTTCATGGCGATTAAAAAAGAGATGATTTAGGAGGGGGGAGAGATTGCGCTTTTAAGTAAGCACCCGATGTTCGGTGTTCCAAATATGTACTTTAAAATTAAATTCACACTATTGTGACGCAATGTTCATTTATCCTGACAAAAGCTATCACCTGTCTTGTTATATGTATTATTATTATTATTGATAATTAATTTTTTAATTGCTGTACTAAAAGTCATAAATAATAATTATGGACTTGGTACATGTTCATAAAACAATATCTAGTAGTAGGAAGGTATTATCTATCATACGTTATCAATAAAATAATACTCCTAATAGAATAATAGGTTAAAGTAATGTTTATGTACTGAATGGTGTGTGGGGTGAATGAATGACGTCATCAGGTGAAAGTACACCAGGTCGTTGTCACGAATATTATTGTGTCACGAACGATTTCTATATGAGTGCACATTGCATTATAATCACCCAGTTTTGATGGTGTTACGCCAAATATTAATATAATATAGGTTGTCTAGCTAAGCCAGAGTTAATGCATTCGCACCCCTACGTAAAATAATTTTAATATTATGTAAAAGGCTTAACCACTCACCCACTTGGCTATAAGATTAACGACTACATTATTTGATTATTTAAAATAAGAATAGGTGGGTCGGCCGTACCTGAAACAAAGGAAAAAATATTTAATATGATTGCTTTTTAATAATTAAGTAATTTACTTTTAAATTTGCGAAATAAAGTGCCATTACATTTTTTATAAATTGGCGTTTTGGGAAACCACTTATTTTGTTTAAAAATTTTATATCAATTTCCATTTTACGCACTTTTGTACATTACATACTTATTACATACTACATATATTCGGATTTTTTAAACAGAAATTTAATTTAAAATTTTTTATTTAAATCATTTATATTATAAAGAAAAGAAATACTATATTGAAAAGAAAACTTAAGCCATATATTTCCAAGTTTAAGAAAATGTCAATTACACACAGTAAAAAGAATGTTTGAAATAAAAGAAGGAAATAACTTGATAAATAAAAATTCTTAATAAAACTAAACTCTACAGAAAGCATTGCTTTATACGTAGGTTTAACTTTATTCAGTTTACAACTTTGGTTTTCAATTTCAATTTAGATTAAAAATTTTAATATACTAAAGCATAGTACTTGAGCATGAAAAAGCGAAGTTACTACCACGTACCTACCTGGTACAATACTCATTAGCAAATGTTATTACTAATGTCGGTTTTAGAAAAATTACATAATACTTAAGTACAGTCGAGTCTCGTTAATTCGAACTCCATAAAGTACTTTCTTTTCAGATTTTATTTTAATTATCAAGTTCAGTATATATTTCTTTTTAAACTTGTTACGTAAACTACTATTAAATATTTTAATTAAAGTAAATTTTGATCTTGTCAATAACAAAGCTGCGATACTGTAGCGAAGAACTAAATCTTAAATGTTATTTAATATTTTTATAAGTAGTATTTCACATGAAAGGAAAACTTTTGGATAGTAATTTAATAATTTATTGAAAACGGTGTCATATATAAGGCTGGGCAGCGTGGCCATTTGTCCAGGAGGCAAAAACTCAATCGGTCGAGTTATCGCGACAATACGGCAGACAACCTAGAGAATTTCACTTTGCAACAAATCTTAATTTTAATTTAAAGCGCCAAGAAACTTGTTTCGGCACTGATTTAAATGTCAAGTTCCATATTTTGGAATCGCGTCAACATTTTCCAAGTCGAGACGGACTGTAAAACACAATTAAATTAAAATCATGCCTAGTTTGTAATTGGATTTCTTAAAATGTCCTTAGAGGTTTATTTAAAGCAGAGCACATAGTACAATTAAATTAATATTATAGTACTTTATTGTCCAATAAAAGGTACATTTTAGCTGTGTAGCTATAATTGGTGAATTTAATGGCGACACTTCAATTAGTACATGCGATGAATTCTGCAAATGACAATCCCAAAACCTCAACACCTGGTTAAAGTGGTACTCTGAGAATGAAACAAACCACTTTACCGGCAACCAATTAATAATTAATTTTCCGTCTTACCTCAAATTAATATTACAGTTTAAAAATTATTAATTATGTGGTACACTAATTGTACACATTACACACTAAATGAATTATTATCAAGGTAATAAAGTTTGAAATTCAATTCGCTAACTTGGCTAAAATTTATCATTGTTTGTTAAAGTTTAATTGGGATTTGAAAAGCAGTTATTGGAGATATTTTCTTAAAAACAGTTCCGTCGACATCTACATAATATCCATGTTTTCATATCACTATGTTAAAATATTTCATGAGCTTGATGCCCGAAGCTACTGGATACGTATTTGTTCCTCTTAGTTTTCTCTCACTACTCGATAACGTTCATATTCCTTCCATTTTGATTGAACAACTTTGTATACTAACGTATTTTGTATTCATAATCGATATAAAATTTATGTTACATAGACATAAAAAAATTATATTAAAGTTTGCTTTGGAGCACTCTGTGTATTCTTTACGTTTTTAAATGTTAAAGGTTACCAATATCCGAACGGAAGAATAACTTATTTCCTTTTATTTTTAAATTTTATTTTATTTTTATAAAATTCTTTCACATTTTACGTTAAACTATAAGTTTACATATCGATGGCACGCGCCAATACAATGTGATAGTATTAATGTAAAATTTCGTAAATCTGAGACAATAATGATTCCACTTCAACTGGAAAACTACTACGCTAAGCCATTAGCAATTTCAATATTTTCAAAAGTGTTTCAGAGATCTACAGAGATACAATAGCAACTAATACATCTCTGAACGTCAACAATAATTAAAATTTGTTTTGGGATTACGGCAAAAGTACAGAAAGGGAATTAGTAATTCTGATGTAATTTGTGTGGTCCAGTAATGGTTTCAAAGCTAAACATACGTCTAAGATCAAATTGCGGTTGGTAATCAAAGGACCTTAATTACAGAATTAACAGACGGTCCAGAGGTTGCGATTACACCTGATGATTGTAAATTTAGTAATACTGATTTGCACAAACAATAATTATATTTCTTCTTCTCGTTTTACTGAAATAATTCAAACATCTAAAAACAGTTGAATTCTTTTATTAAAAAATCGAGATAAAAAAATTATTAGTTTTTCTATATGTTATAGTCGACCTTTTACTCTTATATAAACTTTCAATGGAAAACAATTTCATTATTTATCCGCTCCCATATACATAGGTGTCATCTTTGATGCCACCAGAAACCGATATTTTACCAAAAACAGTCACTACCGATTTAACCCGTTGTCATCTATTGTATATAATAACTATCACATGTGGCGAAAGATTGCAGGTTGATAAAGAAATTTTATATGCAATGGTTTACCCAAACCTCGCATTATTCCAAAATCGTTTTTCAATCTCAATATTATAACAATTAGGGCCACATACTCTCAATACTTATTTCCTCAAAGATCGAACAGTTTTGCAATATATGACGTTGTTTTACGTACCTCTCCTACTATAATATCATAATTACGTATAAATTTATGAGGAGGGTAAAACATTTAGCAAATTATGTAGTATGTCCAGCGAGGCACGTAAAGAAATTTAAACTTTAAAATTATAAACCTGTACTTTAAAAAATTGCTTTTCTTTTGTAACTTTCAAATCAAAATTAAAAACGATCAACTTGAAAGGAATAAACTTTATCTCGTCGTAATAATAATGACGTATACATCATAAAGATGAAAAAAGTACCACAAACAGACTAATAACCTGTATCTAATGTAATCACCGACCAAGTATAATTCTTATAAATAATCTATAAATTACACACCCGTGTATTTGTTTGGCAAACCAAACTTTTGTTAAACAACTTTGTTTTGCTATATGTATCGAAAACTATGTTACTCTCAAATCAAAAGTTTTACTTTTAGTTTTACTTTTGCGTTTACTTGCAATTTCGTTGACTCTAACGTACAAATTTTTTGCGTGTATGGCTATAAAAAATTTAAAAAACCTTTTATAACGTGCAAAACAAATATATTGCTAAATTTCGGTATAGAAAGTTATGTTCAAAAATATGTAACAACAAATTTAGCTGCAAAATTCAGACATGACGTCACAAACAGTACATGACGCGAAAAAGATTTTAATTTGTCAAAACCATGATCATTAGTGCCAAAAATATAGATTTGGCACATATATGGAAATAACAGTACTTAAGTCATAATTAAGAAAAAATATATAGTTTTCAAGCTTGCTATCATTTAGTTCCTATAGCGATAAATCATTAAATATCAAACAACTTTAATTAGATAAAAACAATCGTTAAAAGCAAACGGTTCAGTGACTTGGGTATTATCAATAAATTGTTTAAGAAAAACTCTTTATTTGGTAAACAATTTTTAATTACAACTAAATCTTCGAATTTTACTTCTTCGTTTGTTTAGTCTTGAATTATAATAATGGTGCAATAATATTCATTCTAATTAACTAATTAATTGGAATTAAAGTTGTTCTGGATCGCCGTGGAAGAAATCAGCTTCTTGCTCGATTCAATTAAAAATGTTCAAAGGAGAACTTATTTTCCATTTCCACTTTATTTTACTAACCACTAGAAATCAAACATTCGCATACATACAAAATCAAAATTGAAAAGATTAAAAGATGCAACAAATTCGAAGCAACAACTTAAGGCTGGACTTCGTAACCATCACGATTTCCAATTAAGCCGTTATGTAATCATGCAAAACTACAACAGGGACAAACAGAACAGCTTTTTAGAGGGTTTTTATTAATTAAAAGTTTTTTATTATATTTTAAAATCACAACTAATTAATTTTTGGTTTAACTCAAACTAGGTTTAATTTAAACTAAGTTTAGATGCGTTGTTACATAATGTAAAAGTTGATTCTGAAAAAGTGACGATTAAATCACCACCTTGAAAACTTAACACATTTTTAACCTTTAAATTTAAATAAACTATATAATCAACGAAAGTTAATAGCTTTGTTGAACTAATTCAAACTTAATATTTTAAACTACACATTTAAATCTTGCAGATTTAAAAATATGATTAGAATCGCCCCATAAGTTCCCACGCATTTACATTGAATCGACATTCGTAGTACAGACAAATTATGCGAAATATATGTAATGTACCTAGACCCTGAAATTAGGTGTTGATTATGGTCACGACCTTTAAAATTTAAACATCTTGATATTTTAATTTTAAATGAAGTAAACAATGAAAATCGATAGTTTTATTTTAAAGGTGGTTCTAAAATTAAATTCTTCATTTTTATTGGTTAATTTGAACTATTTCAATTTTAAAAATTTAAAGGAATTACCAAAATCGTTTTATTACACACGTAAAATATATTTTCCTGCCATTGCTATAATATCTAAATGTTGACAAATTCTCTAAAACTACACGATATATACATTTTTAATAATGTTTGTTTATGTACTACTGTTTATGTACTAAAGTAATGTTTCATGTGTCTCGTTTAAATTAAGCCAATTTTAAGACTATTACTTCATTTTATGTTCTCGTAAAAATTCAGTTCAGTTCAAATGGTAATACTACCTACTCAAGACAAAAAAGTAAATTTTACAGGAGCGAAAGCAATAATGTTGTTAATAATATTAACCAGCAATTAATCAACAGGTATAAACCAAAAAATAGTTTCAATTCTGTACATTTAACAATAAAGCTATTAGATAGCAGCGCCAAAATTTGAATTTGGAGAAATTAGAAAATTAATTAAAACAAAAATTTTAAAATAATTTTGGAAATTTTTAGAAATACAAAAAGACAAACATAGTCGACCTGAATTATAAATTGAAAAGAAAATATAGTTGAGGTGATAGGCCAATGAAAATCTAACAAGTAGACACCATTTTCACAATACACTACCAACGTAAACATTCAAAAGCAGAATCGCATTCAGCAACATCGTCGAATGAAAAATAGCAAACAAAATTATAATTTCTACAACTTACTGGATGACCTAGGTTTTGTTCTTATCGAAATATTTCAAAATATTTCAAAAATTAAACAGCTTCTATTGAAATATTATTTAAAAAGGTATTTTACGCACCTAAGTTATATTTTAAATATTAAATTAGTATATGAAATATGAAATTTTAATTAAATTTGACAATTAGTGAATTTTTTCTACACTAATATTAACTTTATCAACTGCCGAGTAGCCTACAGCACGAAATATGAATGTACATCTATACAATGAACTAAATAAGTAACTGTGAAAGAAATTCACTAATTGTTAAATTTAATTAAAATTTCATTATAACTTATAATATTGGCTAATTTAATATCTAAATGATTTCCTAAATTACCTATACAAAACGCCGTCTACACTGTTAATAAGGAAATCTGTTTACTAGAATATTTTTTATACTTTTAAGTTGATATCGATTTTGCGTTGAAAATTTTCTTGTAAAACTAACATTTTCTTAAGTTTATGATTATATGCTTATTTATTTACATAAAAAATGCCGAAATATCTTAAAGTAAATTGCATCTTCGTGCTATTTTGAGTATTACCTGCATTACATTAACACGCTATATAAACACCTGCAAATATTTTTTATGAAGCTTTTTGAATATATTGCATATTATAATAATTATGTGTTTTACCAAGATCCCAGTAAAACATTTTAGTACCTATATATCAGTCAATTATTGTAAAAAATCAACCATACAAATCATTACGGTCTTGGATGTAATCCAACAAACTTAAAAGACAATAAAAACTATAAAATACCAAAAAATATTACTTGAACCCTTTCAATTTACAAGATAGTTTTAGTTTCTGCGGTAAGATATATAGCTTCGTATCTTTCATTCTTCGTTTCTATTGCACTTCGACAAGAAATAAATACTAACCCTTAAAAGTGAAAAACAACTAACACGAGATGTAAAGAATAATTGCAGACACGTTTTCCGAACCGTTAAGATAATCAGTATATCTCAGAATACGCCAGTGACATTTTATACAGGGTGGCTCAAGAGTTTTTTTTGCATACTTTCTTTGTTCATAAACAACTATGAACATACAAAATAATAAAAATTTTATTAGTCTTTTAAGTTTTTCTTAAATTACTATGTGTGAAAAATTGTGTCATTCAAATGGCCTCTTTCACTATTTTAATGTCATTTTGTATGTAATCTGGACAAGAAACAAAAGATACGATTTCGCTGTAGGTAAAATGTGACTATTTTAATGCGCTGATCGAAAGTGTAACTAGAAATCCAGGGATTAGGGGTTGCAAATTTGTGTCCCGGATTTATCATTTTTTACAAATTTTTTATAAAATTTAATAAAATTTAGGACGGTGCCGTTATCAGTTTTAATTTTTTTGCCAGTAGAAAAAATAGTGTGTGTGTGAAGAGTACTTTTTCCGTATAATATTCAATTCCGAAATAAAAATCGATGCTATCAAGCTCCATGCAAGTGTGGCAAAAACACACTTCTCATGTCATGTACAACATCAAAGTTTATAAGGTTGCCTTATAACTTTCAGTCAATAGAATCGCGGACATTGATGTCACAAGATGCTGATTCAAATAATGTTTCACAAACTTGAACAACTTGAATAGTTTATTTATTCTTATTTAGTTATTCACTGTATCGAAATTGTAAACACATATGCAAATTCCTATTTAATGCTAGATGCAAGATAGTGTGACGTAAGTAATGACATTCTTCCCACTTTTGAGAGTTCCGATGCAAACGGTATACTTTAATAATTTTTTGAAAGGGGTGCACTAACCCCTCAAGCACTGGTTACTCTATTAATTCTATAGGCTTTTTTCTAGGAGCTGAATGTTTTTCAGTTTTAAATAATGCCTGAAAATGTCATTCGCAATCCCAGGATATTTTTATGTAATCTCGCGATTTCAAATTAATGAAATTGTATGAAATTCGAGAATTTCGGGATCCAAGATTGCAAACCCTATTTTTTGTAATTTTACAATATTTTTTGTCAATCTTTGCTTTATTTTCCGGTTGATTTCTTAAAGCATCGGCACATGAACAAACTTCATCACCAACGGCGTCGCCAACACATTAACTTTGGGAAAGGTCACCGTATTGGCAAACATTTTAACGACCTCCTTATCAGAAGATCAAATGTATACATTGGTGGCGGAACAATAAGTGCATTGTTCTCGAATAAAGGCAAGCGGCAGATATCTGAAATCTGTCATACGTATCTTGTACAACGCGCTCATTGCCCAGACGTTTGCCAAATGTTTGCCAACACGGTGACCTTCTCAAGGGTAATGTGTTGACAACGGCATTGGTGATGAAGTTTGTGTGTGTGAATACTGTTTTAATCTTAACTGTACGACCTTTTAAATTAAAGGACCAATTGAAACTTGCATTTGTAGTTATGAGTCGTCCAAAAATGATATACTATATTATGCAGAATATTTTGTATCTAAGCATCCATAACATTAATAGTTGCTTCTTTCTATCAAATATCTGATGACTTAGAAATGGTAAAATGACTTTGCATCCAATGAAGCTTAAATTAAACGTATGCAGGGATGAATCGAAAGATTGAATCGGCTGGATGGTTATATACAAACCTCGGTTATTCATATCTATATACATACTCCCGATTATAATTATGCAAACCCGAGTATAGCAGTTTGATGAGATGCTGGTTACAAAAGATTAAGGAAAAAATGTTCAATCATTTTTGTTGGGTCTTCTTCAGAACATAATCTACGAAGTATAATAATTCAAATATAACTAGAAATTTATGCATTTGCATGAAACGTAATTTGAGATGCCCAAGTGGTAAACGATGCGAAACAAAAAAGGGTTGCGAACCTGCGAGTTGTAAAATGTAAGAGTCTTCAAAGTTACAACAAATAAATTTGTAGGAAAATAAATCATCCACTCGTATTTTCCGACAGGAATAAAACTAAAAAATCGAAAACAAGAAGAGTACAGTTGAAAATCACATTTGCTTGCTTGATAAAATCAAATATTCTAATAAAGAATACTGTAGTAGAGTGCAAGTCTTTCAACTATTTGGATACGTTTCTACTAAAAAAAATTGAGGAGGAATTCTACAAAGGTGCATTAGTTTACTGGAATAGAATACGAAGATTTTAAAAATTTAGGTTCACGAAATATTTTTTGTACCAAAGTTATATTAAATTTTATTTACTACATAAATAATACTCCTAACTTATGCTCTTAGAAATTGTGGTCAACATTTAATAAATATGTAAAAAGAATTTAAAACTTGGTATACTTTATCTAGAATTGTCTTTAGCTCGGGATTTTAAAAACGATTTCGTACACACTACTACACTCCGATAAATCAGAAGCAATGAATAAGAAAATGATGAAAGGGCAAGGGAACGAGCGTGGGAGCTTCGCATGTTCGGTCAAGTAAAACTAACGTCATTACATAACGGAAACACGTTTTAGTATTTAATTACGATTATAAAAATCAGACTAAAACGTTAACAACTGCACAATTGTATTATAAATTACAAATTTGTATGAGAATAATGCCAGGTTAGTAGATAGTTTGAACCTCAAATGCAGACGTACAGCCAACAGCAGGTCGTACCGAGCTGACTTTAATTTGACCGTCTACATCCGCCAAAGATAGAAATTTGTGTAATTATTGTGGCATTCTGAATAAATGCCGTTCCCTATTTCTTTAGTTCTTCATTTTTACAAATTGTACCCAATATAATTTTCATATTATTTTAGCATAAATCCACAACATTATGATTGCGGTAGTTATAGTGTGTCCCGGATAAGAATACAGATGATCTCGCAAAAAGTACGAGCTAGGTGGAAACTTGGTCGTGAGAATAATTTTTCTTCGGATGTAACAAGGTAAATTTTTAAAAAAGTAACTTAAAATTTAAAATTGTTGCATTTAATAAATTAAAAAATAAATTGGTTTCGGTCACGTGATTTATCAAAGGGTTCCCAAACTTACCTCGAAGTCATGATAAGAGTAGCGCCTTCCGTAAATGACATAAATGCAGATAACGGTTAAAAAACATGGATCACTGTTCGGTGTGGACGGTGAGTCCCTTTGGGTAACATTGAAATAGGTCACTCAATAAGACTAATGTGATCTATATTTTTGACTGCTATTTGCATTTATATCCTACGCGGAAGACGTTACCTTTACCATCGCTTCACGGCAAGCTTTGGACACATGCATTATGAGAGAAGTATTTATCTCTGATAGATCACACGACCGAAACCAATTTACTTTCTTTGAGAGCACGTTTTGATTCACCTTGGATAATGCATTTTAAATAAATTTCACCGTTAGGTAATTTCGCATAACGTCAAATACCACCCCGTACATATCAATTTCGGTCAGATCAATAAAAAGATTGTGTATCAGGTTGTTTTACAAAATTAAACTTGCTTAAAGCTTAAACTTAAATATTCGTGGCATATTGAAATGTTGTTATTTGCATTCGTAATGTTATTGTATTGCGCATTGCAAGCTCCCAATGCCAACTTTTATCCTATTACATGTCTTTAACATTCAGTCCTTAGAAACTAACATTAAACACTGGGTTCCTAGTTCAACCTTAACATTGAGAAAAACATGGCAGAAAAGAAAAAGTTTTTTTTCTGTTTCCATTAGAACACAACGTTAGTACCAAATTTTTGCAAAAAAATTAAAAATTTTGTGCGTTAGTACCACTTCTTTCATGTTTGATGGTCAGGCGGCGATTGGTTGGAATTCTATTAGTGTGAAACTCGATCTGCTAATCCGATTATCATTTAATCGAATGGAAATTAAACAGATCGAACCTTTATTCGGTAAAATGTAGGAGGATTAGCGTGTATACAAACTTTTAACCTGACGCATTCAATGTGTGGATTCGGTACATACTGTATATATCGCACCCCAGAAAGAAAGGGGTATAAGTCCAAAAGTGATTTTTGAGTTAGATATATCAAATAATTCGTCTCCTCAAGTTCTATCAGCAAAACAAATCATATTATGATAGTCGAATTATTTCCCTAAAACCGCCAAACTTGATACTTTTGTTCAGCTAGAAAGGGTATAACTCCAAAGTTTCCAACCGAAACTGAATTTGCTTTTCTTACAATAAAATAATCTTTACCAATTAATATTATCAATTATTATTTTAAAAGCACATTTATCTAAAAGATAAACGTGATTTTCTTATAAACGTTCAAATATTCAAAGCGCTCTAGCTCAAAATGGCGTTTTCAGACTTATACCCTTTCTTTCTGGGGTGCGATATATTTTCATTGATATATCTACCTATATCTGCTTAAAAACAATTTACTTTAGCATCAATCCTAGATTTGCACCGAAAATTTATGTTCCATAAATTAATCACCGATCTGACACCAAATCAAATCATACATAAACAGTAAAATAATATTCTAAATTATGTCATCAGTAACATACTGTGTTGAAATTAGAATAGCCTCATTGGCGAATAATTTAATACAGGTAAGTCATTGCCATTATTAAAAAACTGTTTTTGTATAATTTTGCAAATTTTAATCTTTGCAGTTGGCATGGGCGGGAGTAAACGTTTGAATAATGAAGAAATTGCTGCAATCAATGCTTACAAAAATGATTAAATGCTTTAAAAATAAAAAATCGGAAAAATTGGAAGATCATCGAAAGTGATCAACAATTTTATGAAAAATAAAGAAAATTAAGGCAAAAATAATAAAACAGGCGCTAAATCCGAACTAAGTAAGCGTCAAAAATGTGCAATTTTTAACAAGGCGGTGTTCAACACATGACGCCATCGCAAATTTGTGCTGATTTACAATTGCCAGTGACCAAATGACAAGTTGGTCAAATTTTACAAGCACACCCTCATGAAGATTACTGTAAGAGGATCGATAAACCTCGGCTTACTGGAAAGCACAAAGTAGCACTTCTTGGCAAGAAGTACATAGCGAGGACCGTCGAGTGGAAAATGTACTTTTCAGTGATGAAAAGAAGTTGAACTTGAATGGTTTAAATGGATGGCAGTACTATTGGCACAATCTACGTAAAGAAATGGAGACGTCTTAATCGTAATTTTGGAGAAGAAACCGTAACGGTATGGGGTTGATTTAGCTCTCATCTATTCGTTTAGCCTGGATTTCGACCAACAATGTGTTTGTAAGATAAACTCCGAGAAGTACTACTTAGAAGTGTTGGAAGTCAGTCTTTTGGAATATGCAGAAAACTTCATTTTCCAACAAGACAATGCTGCCATGTATACATACATACCTTCGGGGCCATCAAGGAGTGGTTTATGTAAAAAATTATTTAAGTTTTATCCTCGCCCGCTTGCAGTCCTGCTTTAAATCCCATTTAGAAAGTATGGGGTTTTATTTCAAGGTAAGTTTACCACAATTGTAAACAATTTATAGCAACTGGAGAATTAAAACGCAGAATTCGAGAAGTTTGGAGGGAATTATCGCCATAAATTCTGCGGAATTCAAATTTTTTATGCCCGATCGAAAGAAACGAAGATGGTCATACAAATTATTAAAATAACATAAAAGTATCTCTTTTTTTAAAAATTAAGTGGAGCTATTCTAACTTTCCATGCAGTTTGTTTAAATAAAAAGTTTTTCGGAAAATTCTTGTACTTTTAGTAAATTATTATTAAAATGTCATTGAATCGATGTTTGTATTACTATTAACAAAAAAAATTATATTTGTCAATTAAGTGATAATAATTTTGATTTTTCTTAAAAAACGTAAGTGAAGCTATTCCAATTTCATCCAATGTACAAGTAGTACTCAAGAGTGCTACCAACAGACTGCAGCAATTTATAAAAAAAATTGAAAAATCCTTGTCAAAGTGCTTTCGAATATACGTCGCACGATTCAAACTTAACTAAGCTTCTACATTAAGCTCTTACATGATAGGTACTATAAAGAGGTGATCGATAAAATGTGTATCATATAGAAAAAAGAAATACAACATTCTAAGTAAACAGTATTTACAAAATAATGTATTCATACTTTTTCTTTACCTGTATTGTAAATACCGAGGTAATTCTTTCTAAGGTCTATTTTAATATCGAGAAATATTTTGAGAAAGCAAAGAATAGTTTTTCCCCTAACATTAAAAAATATTACTAATAACGGTGATAGTGCCGCCCGACATTTTTTTATTTAAATTTTAGTGCCGCCCGACGCCGGCAGTAAAAGTAATGTCAATTAATTATAATAGTATAATAGAAAAATATAATAGAACAGAAGAAGACATTTATGTTTGAAGAAAACTACCACGTAATATTATTCGAAGCGAGAATATTTTTTGTAGGAATATTTAGAAAAATTTTTTACAAAATAAATTTAATATCAAATTACAATAAAAACAATGTAAAATATAAAAGATTACCTGTCTATTGAAAAAATATATGTCAAGCCTAATCTCTTTTTGAACAAAACGAGTTGTATAATTTTATAATGATTATTCCATAATATGTATGTATAGTAATCTTGGTAAATTAATTTTGTAGACACAAATTGAGATACAAATATAGCAATTTCAATTTTATACCTACAAAAGTTTTAAAAAATATTTATTTTTCCCTTTTCTTATTCGTTAATTTAAAATTCGAAGCTTAAGAAATATTTACCAAGAAAACTAATTCAAGTTTTAAGCTCGAGCGGATTTACTTTTATAAATCAAGTAATCAATACGAAAAGTAAAATAAGCTTGGTAATTTTAGTCTCTTTTATATTACAGTAAGACGTAATTAGATGAGCATGTGAATTGCTCGAGGCTAGAATACACGGGATTATCAGTTTAAGCGGGAAAACGAGTACTTGAAAAAGGATAACGACAGTTTTTCCACTTCAAGACACCTTCAAAGGATGATTAGGGTTGTCAACTCTCGGAGCCTGGCGTAGACATACAGCTTCGATAGGGGCGCTCACCTCACATCATCTGTCACGTGCTATCCGCGAAATAAATTGGAATTCTTAAATTTAAAAAGTTTGAACTTTTAAAACAACCATTCATTCCCTCGTTTAACACAGAAAAATATCAGAAAACTAATAACGTTCGCGTCAAATTGGAATTTCATCGATTTACCACGCGACAGCTGAGAATCTGTATTATTAAACTTTCCAGGGTAATTTTGAAATTTTAAACTTCCAAGATGGGCACATTTTGTTTGTCGGCATTTAAATAATGAAAATTCCTTTAAATCTCAAGATTTTACAATTCACACTTTTATTGCTTTATTTTAAAATACACCACAGAGCAGCTTCCAGAAGAGGCACAATACATTATTACATACTCGCATTTATAATAGTAACAATTTGACGCCAAAAACGTATAACAATTAATTATTACAATAACGAACTTACTGAATTAAAAGGTCGAGTTGTTCTATAACGATAATCACTAAATATAATGTGAAAATGTTAAATTAATTGATAATAAATTTAAGTATTCCAGAGAATGGAATGTTAATATACACACACACAAGTTTAGCGAATAAATATTTTTGAAAGATTTGCGCTTAAACTATCAACAAAATTAATTAGATTTAAGGTAACAATACACGAGAGACTATGATAGTAAACCATTAGAGATTTAAGTGCGTATAGAAATGATATTACCCAGTAGCATAGATGTAATGGCAGTTAAGCCGCATTCCAAAGCCCAACCTCGCAAATTGGTTAGAGCAGCGCTAACATGATTACACTAACGGCGCTGTCGAAGTAATCACTAAGACTACCACTTTCGCTTCATTTGCTAGGGCAATAACTTACTACACAGAAAGTGCATTATATAACTTTAGCTAGCTTTTCCTAAAACCCTAGGTCACATGATATACACATATAAAATGCAAATTTTTCCCAGAGGCATCGATAAAATAAGCTAGTGTACCTACTTGCAAACACAAACTCGCTTATAAGTAAGTCATACACAGAAGGGATCCCATAACCGTTAACGTTATTCATCTTTATAAAGAAAATATTGAAACTTGGATAGGTAGGTTGATATTTTTATAGAAGAAACCTAATATTATAAGCTCACTAAAATTTTAAATAGAGCAAACAATTTTTTTCCTAACGCTAAATAACAGCTTGCCTATACCGATCCTGGCATCCATCATATAAGTAAAAGATTAAAATGATTTATCAATTAATATTTTTAGATTGGAAAATTGTAATTCAATTTGTACGTAACTGAAAGTAATTGAAATGCATTAGAGATAATTAACCTAAACCTTTTTTAAATCTAAGTTAAATCATATTAAGCTAACCGTAACTTATGAACGACCTCTCAATTTGGCCAAGTTACAGTTTGCTGGAAAATTCAAATTTAGAGAAAGTCGTGATGCTGCAAAGCAATGTTATATTATAATAACAACCAAGAGACATTTTTTAAATCTACTAAACTCTATAATATTGTAATGCGTTAAATTTTAAATGAAGAATGAAAAAGTAGGTACAAACGATATTTTATTGAATTAAAATTTTCAATAATAGCAATTAGATAACCCTAAACGCCTCCAGCTTAAGCTGTCGTGTCGCAGTAAAACGATTGCTACCTATAGAGCTTACAATGCGGGGCCAATTTGTGTAATATTTAATTTTATGAGCAGCGACGATATTACATTTTTTAAGACATTTAAAAAAATCTTTTTGGTAAGAGCACATAAATAAAAACGACACTAATATTATTAAAATAAAACATAAAAGAAAGTATTATTTTGCAGTGCGTATTTTCAAAAAAAAACTGTAGGAAAATCTAAACAAGTAGGTAGTGGTAATAAAGTGTTATTATTTTCTTAAAATGAAAAACATCCACACTCAAGCATTTTCTGCAAAAATATGTCATTCTAATGAAGTGTGATTTTATTCTTTTGGAGTGCCTACAGCTGTCATATTAAATACGATATGCGTGTTGTGCGAGTGGCAGGCCTATCTTTTTGCTGTAATTACACGACTAACTAGTTATCAAGTTTTTTTTCTACCTTACGAAATAAGATTTCTTGAGTTATCACTGATTAGTTTATTTTTTCACATTTGAAGATTGTATGTAATATCTAGTATGTGAGTTTTTGAAAAATTGTCTAATAAACTTGCCGAGTTTGATTTCCCAATAAAATTTAGATAATAAATAAAATCATGCAAAAGCACTAACACTCGATGCAACATAAAACTAGCTACAACAATTTTGTTGTTCTACGGCGGTGATCATAATAATATTTGGATTTTCATAAAGTACTCGTGTAGTTGTCCAGATGTCTTAATCAGGCCTATTATGTATCACAAAACGTTATTTTACCTTTAAAATAACATAAAGTTTTACCATTCTGAAGTGGGTTACAGAAATTAGAGAAATGAAAATTGAAGAGGGATTTTTGTCAAAAAGGAAAAATGTCGTCCAAAGAAGGCGCGACAGCACAAAAAGGAAAAACTACAAAAAACTAAGATATTGTTGTTATAATCCTGAAATTCTAGATTTAAACTTTATATTTAGTAAAGCATAGAATAGCGTAATTTTGTTAAAATCTGTTAATTACTTTTGGTCAGATATTTGCGGAAATATTTATCATTGAAAATTAATTATTGCGGATATGAATGTACATACGAGTGAATTCTAAAACTAAAAGATTTCATTTGCAAAACTTATTGGTTTGTATTTTGTTGTTTTTCTGTTGTCGCGCTACCTGTTGACGACATTTTTCGTCTATGAAAAAATCCCCCTCTTAACAATACGATCTTGCCGAATCACTACTTTAAAGTGTTTGTTTTCATCCTGTTTATATCTGCAAGTAACCTAAAAGTCTCAATATTATTGTATTAATCAAACAGAATTCTTATAAAAAATAAACAATAAAATTTGTTATTGATATTCTGGTTTTATATTCTTTTGTTGGTTCGTACAGCTTCGTTTGTAATTTTCTTTTAAAAATTAAATTTTTTTTCCTTTTATTAAAAATCCATTAAGTTAAAAGTAAACGCTAAAAAAATAAAGTGCTTATGGAAATTCTGTCAAACGGAAATTAAGTAATTTCATAAAATATGAAATACCACTGTTTGGGAGAGCTGCTACGTCCAGGCTAAATTTGTAGGCAAGATATTTCACTGGATCGTACCTGAATCAAGACTAATTTAAAGTAACACAATTTATTACCAAGGAATATTTATACTTAAGTACATTTCTACATATTGTAGGTTCCCAATTTTCTGGTATTAGTTTTTCATATTTGATGAAATTATTTTTTTTAACGGACTATAACCGTAAACCACGTGACCGTAACCACACATTTATTAACCACATTTAAAAAAAAATTCTATAAGAAATTGACAAATTTTTTCAATTAATCATAGAATAATTATTTTAAAAAATGCACGACGATTGCCCCCATTTGTAATCGAAGCCTTCTACAACAACTCACGAGCCGCCACTGGCATACACAGTTACAATCCTGGAACGAATAATAATTTTGTTATGAACGTTCATTTCTAGTTTTTTACGAACAAGAAAATAATAAATGATTTTTTTAACTGCTAAAACGAAACAAACTTACTGATAGTTTTTAAAAGTTTATAGATGTTGCGTCCGAAAGTTTCCACTTCATTTTTTCTTCTCGGTTTATTTGTGGCAAGTTTCTTAACAAGCGCTTTCTTGTTTCTTGCAATTTCATTTAATGGAATTCTATACCTCTTAAATCTGAAGGTGTTCGTATTCTTAGGGTTCGGTTTAGGAGAACAATAACACGCGAGTCGCATTAAGCGATTAAAAATTATTTGTTAAAAATAAATTTTTAAATGTAAATGCAAGTGGAAATTTTATTATAATATTTAAAAAGCGCATATTTAAAGTTTTTTAAGATCATCAAACTCACAATAAATCACTCCCCAGCGTAGCCCTACTCTTAAAGTTTAGGTTAAATAATATTCCCATTAGATATTTAATAGATTAATGTTAAATGAACTTTTGGCAAAAAAAATTTAGCATTTGAAGTTATACTCATATTTACTAAAATTATTCTCGATTTAAATGAATTTTCCCGTCAGTCAACAACGTACTATATTTTTCAGCCAATCCCGAACAAAGGAAAAATCTTCCTTGTGTCAACTTACAAAGCAATAAGCTGAAAATTACTTACCATCTAGCAGAAAAATAAATTTTAACCACAAGTAGAGTTTAATTTTAAAATTATTTTGACCTTAAAAACAATGTTATTAATATTAGTATTAGAACGAGCATTTTTAACTCGCCAAATAAGTTTTAAAAATGAATTTTTATTGCCACCAAGTTAAATTAGTAATTAAACTTTTAATTTGTTTTATTAAAAAAATAATTTGTTTAATTATTAATTTAACTTGATATTATTAAATATTAATTTTAAAATAATAATATTATTATTACTATTATAATAGCATGTATTTTTTGGAAAACAATGATAATATAAAGATAGCAAAGTAAGATAAACGTTAACTATGGTACTGAGTAATAATTTATTATGAAAATTGTTATATTGAGTAACGAACCTTGAACGTGTAAACAATTAGTCAATTATTTTGACAGATTCAAATTTTAAATTTCATGCAATTTAAAATGTACACAGAATCGTTCATTGGTTCATTTTTTGTAAAAAATTAAAGTACTCGATTCACGTATGAAAGTGATTTCATACCCGGCGAAAGTGGAATTGAAAAAGAAAGCAAGAAACGCGCTGCAATGGCACGTGTAGCCATGATTAAATTAAATAAAGTATGGATCGACAAACACATCACCACGAATACCAAGATTCATCTGGTTAAGACCCTAATTTTCTCAATTTTCCTGTATGGCGTCGAGTCATAGACCATTAATATGGCGGATGGATGCTGCATTGACGCTTTCGAGATGTGGTGGAGACGCATGCCGAGATTTCCATGGACAGCAAAAAGAATGAAAGTATCGATATTAAAGAGCTAAAAATAAAAGACAGACTATCAACCATATGCCGACGACGTATTCTTCAATATTTTGGACACGTGATGCGCAGAGATGGGACAAGTCTGGAAAAGCTAGTGGTTCAAGGAAAGGTAGGAGGCAAAAAACCTAAGGATAGATCACTCAATAGATAGATTGATCAAATAAAACAAATAACAAAGCGAGTCCTGCAAACAACAATAAGAAATGCAGAAGACCGGCAAGAATGGAAGACCATAGTTAACAACTGCGAGTGAGCTTTTAGAATCATGATTACTCAGTCATGAGGACGCGACTAGAGAGAGAGATAAAAGTGATTACTGTGAATATATTTGCTTTTGCTTGCTGTGTATTAACTGTCAAACAATTCTTTTGGTTCTCCTTATAAAATGATTATTGTTATTGAATCCATGAGAGACAGTCGTTCGCCTGGGTGTTAAGCGCGATCAATTGCTAATGTAAAGCGCCCCGGTTTGAATCCAGGTAGAGCTCACGTTGCAATGCCGCTTCCATGCTTCGGAAAGCACGTAAAGACGGTGGTCCTCTTATGTTAATAAATTGTCATCATTAACAAAATAAAATAGGATAACACACATCTGAAGCCAGCCTAACAAGCTACTTCAGATGTAAAACAAATAATATGCTCACAGTAACTAGCAATGGCTTCGAAACTTTGCCGAGGCTACTGTTGGAAATTACAGGACGTAGCCCTATGTTAAGAGGAAGAAAAAGAATCAACGAGTACTCTAATGAGATCTGGCTGTCCTTGGTCGGATCGGATCACGTACGCAACATATTTAAACACCTCATCGGAATTCGCGTTAACCTATCCTAACTTAACTTAAACTCGCTGGACTCAGGTTCTATAAAATGACAGGTTCCATCAATTGACGATAAGGTACAATTCTAGTGGCTCGGATGCTATTATGCTCGTTGAATTTTGTTCTGCTCCCCCGAAAAGCTCCACGAATCCCATTGTATATGTTTTTAGGCTCAAAGTTTCGACTTGACCAAGGTAGCAACAACAGTGTGGCACTTGTGTGCCTAATAAATATTAGCGATTAAGTTTTATTATTTCTGTGGAGTCGATAAGGTATCAACTACAACCTCTATTTTTATATATTAAAGAATAATTATTGATAAATTAAAAATGTTATTTTAAGTTTTAATTAAAATTTTTAAAATTGAAATTTTAATCAATCGACCTATCAAACACTTCACAGTTATCAAAGAGTAAAGCACTCCATCTATCGAAACGAAAAACAATTGACATTTACCTCACGCGTGCGCATGTAAATTATGGAACCAATAAATTAACGAACGTTCTCTACCAACTGTCTAGATTGTTTTAATTTGATAATGGACACCTAAAAATTAATTCTGGTTCGGTATAGGAAGCGTATTAATAATAAAATTATGATTTAGGTTTATAGGCATTGTCGGTATCTTCTATAATATGTTCAATTATAAAGCTTTATTAAAATTCCATTAAAAGATGGAGTGAATTTAAAGAAGTTAAATGCAAATAAATCGATTTGCGTTGAATATTCAGCGAATGTCTTTTATTGGCAATTATGTGACTGAAAATACTATCGATATGATATAGCTAAATGTGCATGCATAAAAACAAGATTTTTGTATAAAACGTTATGCATTGTAGAATTGGTGACATTGATGGGAAGAAAAAGTGATATGAGAAATGAACGAGTATGCGTTGAATTATATAAAAAGCTACTGCTGGTCGACACCTCGTTGTTAATGTTATTTGTAGCAGGAGCATTATTTTCGATTCCGGTCAACTCGTCAGTTCGTTAATTTGACACAGGTTGTGTATATGCGAAAGACCAAGCGATTTTAACCCTTAGAGTCCGTAAATTCTGGTGTATAAACTCTATTTTCGCGATTCTGACAGCTAGTGTAACATGTGTTGATAGAGTTAGAAGTTGGTATAAGGCACGTATACAACTCGAACAACACCCAAAAGAAATACGGATTTTGTTCTTAGAAGAGAATTTTATCTCGCAACGGAAGCTACATCTTTTGAAAAATATTAGACCATGTATATGATGATAGCGACGATATATTTAAATTTAATCTGTAAAAGACACGAAAACTTAACATGGAAACGATAAACAATGTCCAATTGCAAGGAAAACTTAATATATTATACATAACATATTTACATTATGGATAATAACATATTAATAATAACACCAAATAGAATGATTATTTAAATGCTTTTTAATTAATAAGAGTTTTCTAAAATTCGGCGTTCTTGAAAATACACATAATATTTTATATTAAATGAAAAAAAAAGCAACCAAAGAAAAATGTAATTACGCAATATAGAATTCGTTTAACTTAAATCTCGGCTGGTAGTAAATTATGAAATAAATTCAATAAAATTGATCGAAACGCCAGATTGGTATAACAATTTTGAACAAAGCACATGGGTATAACATTTAACGTTTTCTTTAGAAAATAGAAAAACTGCAAGTATTGTATTACGATTTTTGATTAAACTTGCTTTTCTTTACAATTAAGGAAGTTCGGCTATTATGGTTTAAATAGATTAAAATAATTGAAACAACTCCGATGAAATTCATTTGCATTTTTATATTATTTTAACAAAAAGGACGAGCAAGTTAAAAAAATTAGACAAGGATTTTAGAGCAATTTTAAAATGCTAAGCTGTGATTGTGCGTGACCATAATTCAAGAATGGCTAGCTAGATATAGCTAGATAGATCTCCGATATTAATGACCAGGGTATAATCTGAAATAATGGTCGCGTGGAGATAAAGAATGCAGCATTAATATCGAAGGATTTGGCAGGACCACAGAAGAATAATGACAAGAATATTCCTTATAATGTGGATTACTGTTCTAATTTATTACGACAGACAGTATAAAATTTAACAATTATGACGTATTTCGTTACTTACGGTCTACCTCGAGTTTTAGATGAGATATACAGAGTGATTTGAAAGATAGTCTCATAAACGTCAAGTGGTAGAATTGAAAGTATAAAATGTTAATGTATCGATGTCCCATTCAATTTTGAAGATTGAGATCAATTTAAATTGATACCTCTACATAACGGTTGAACATCGGGCAGGCATTATTTTCTCCAAATTCCATTACCTAGTAGCGTCCCCAACATCAACGATGACGCTGGCGCCATAGTTTCTTGGGCAGATGAGCATAAAATTCGACAGTATCTCTTTAGTGAGTCAAGTTAAATTAAAAAAATACTTGCAGAAAAAAACTAATAAATTTTTTCAAAATTTGTGTGATGGGCTAATGAGTATTTTTCAATTCTAAAATATGTTCGCCATGATTGAACTAAACATCTAATAATATCACATAACAAAGTGTATATTTAAAGACTATTCACGGTAAATGCGTTCTGAATCAGAAAAGTTTTAATAGAAGAAATAAACACATTAGTTCATCCGAAAACAGAGAAATAAGAATACCTTATCAGATGTTCTTTTTATTTTAATATTTAAAACTGGTTATTATAGATAAATTTTGTTCAAAATTTTTTGCAAACAAAAAATGAATAAAAATAAAGTTTTAAATTTTAAATGTTAAACTCATACAAAAAAGTGTCGGAAAAAGTCGATATCATATTTGATGGTGTGCAAATCAATTAAGTGCGTGTGATACATACAATACTTGACTAAAACAATATTTTGATAAAATATAAAGAGTATCTATCAATCGTTTAGTATAAAAGTAAAATATGTAGATAGCAGCGCCAAAATTTGAATTTGGAGAAATTAGAAAAATTAATTAAAAAATTTTAAAATAATTTTGGAAATTTTTAGAAATGCAAAAAGACAAAAACATAGTCACAAAAAAATATGTATGTTCAAGTTTTTAAACAAGTTGCGCTGTTATCTTCTTCTTTTCTCCTATGTCTTTACATTGTATAGGATACATACATACACTCCTATACTTTACATAGTTTCTCATGCACCTTATGACCACGTTCTTTAGGTTCTCCATGTTCTTCGTCTTCCAGCAAAAATCTATTTCCAAACCTTCCTCGGCAATCTCTCTTCCTCCCAAAAATTGTTATTTAGATGACCATACCCTATCAGACCACTTTTCTCAATTCTCTCTAAAATGTCATCTAGTTGAATTTTATCTTTCATAGTACTGCTTGGGAAATGATGCAGCTTTGATACTCTACCGCTACGCCCAATAGAGCATCGATTTTATACCTTCTACTAATGTCTTATAACATTCTGCACTTTGTGTCATTCCTGATTCCTTCACTCTACCATACACTTTTTATTTTAACACGGTGTATTCTATTCTCGCTAAGTTTCTCGCAGTTTGGATTCTTATTAAAAACTATTCCCAGATATTTCAACTCTTTGGGCCCTTTTATTTCGTTACCATTTAGATATTCAGAGTTCTTCATATTTCTCTGTAAACCCCAAGACTCGTATTCTTCTCTTAGCCTACGTGTCATGTAAATTGTGCTGTGTATGCATAATTATGATAAATTCCACTTTAATTTGTCGATTCTTGGTATCAAATATACTTCAGCAATTATTCAGCAATAAGCAGCAATTCAGAATCAGCAATTCAAAAATATGCAAGATAAAAATAAATGAATATACTATTAAGTCTGTGAAAAAGTACGTGGCGTTTTTCCCGATAGATGGCATCAATTGCAAATAACTCAGATATCACAGATCGCAGCGATACCACTAAACGCTCGTTGTAAAGACGGCAGTTCGAGCCTTACTTTGAGTAGTATATAAACATCGACATTGTTGCAGTGGTTGGATCTCTAGTCGTTCAATCACTGACAAAGCTGATAAAATTTTTAAAAAAGTCCATCAAGATAAGTATGTATATCAGCAGTGTCGATATTGTATAACTAGGCATTGACCACAAAACTGATTTAAAGCATTTACACAAAGCTAACTACAAAAAGAAGCTCGATGTGTGGGTTTCTCATGATAGATCGAATTAACATCTACGATGCGCTACTGAAACGCAATGAAATTGAGCCATTTCTAAAACGTGTTATAACCGGCGATGAAAAATGATCATACATCAATCAGAAGCGTCAAAGATAGTGAACAAGAGATGGTGAACCGTTCACAAGCGTTTGCAAAGTCAGGATTGATGTCGAAAAAGTAATGCTGTGTGTATGGTGGGACTGAAAAAGAATCGTTCACCATGAGCTTACTTCCAGTTGGTCAGACGATCGATTCTCAACTCTACTTTAGACGACTACACCAAGCTATTTAAAAAAACGGCCCTAATTGAATAAAAGGAAAGGTATTGCTTTCCTTCACGACAACACCCGACCACACACTTCTTTGATGACCCGTCAAAAATTGCGAGAGCTTGGTTGGAAAATTTTGATCCATCCATCGTATAGTCCAGATATAGCACTCTCTGAATATCACTTGTTCCGATCTCTGCAGAACTCTCTCAATAGAATTAAGGTGGTTTCAAAAGAAGCCTATGAAAATCATTTGATTCGGTTTTTCAACCAGAAACCACAGAAGTTCTTCACCGATGACATCATGACTCGACCCGAAAAATGGCGAAACATTGTCGATAATAATGGAGCATATTTGGTTTAAATAAATTCAGTTTCATACTATGAGAAAACCACTTGAAACTTATTTTTCCTGACATAATAAAACTATGGTAAAATCCCAGTTTACTATACGGAATCCTGTTGTAACAGTTGACAAAATCCCACAAACCAACACGAAGCGTTTCGATCTTTAAAACTTAAGTCCCGCGTGTTCCCTCCCCTCAAACTGAATAGATTAACGAGATTCGTATTAAACTAAACATAAAATGTTTGAAGAATAGGCTTAACTTATTGTATTATTTAAAATTGTTTATAAAAATTAAACGTATGTGGGTGTACTTACTAACATCGCAATATTAAAGGAAATCGTACCTGAAAAAAGAAAAATTAAAAATTAATAATAGGTAACAAGTAATAATTATTATTTCTAGTAATTCAAAAAATCAATCTTTTATTTTCAACTATAAAAGGTAAGTATAAATTAGTTATTCTTATTTTCCACATTCTGAAAAACCTAACATGAATTTTAAGTAGGTTACTATTTTGATACAAATATTTTTAACAAAATGGTATACAGGGATTGCGCGTTTTGTTACATTGATTATTGCAAGAACAGGAATGAGACTGGGCAAAATGTAGCGTTACCGTTTTTATATGCTATCATAATTTGACAACAATTTATTATTCATGTTTTACATTGAAATATTTGGTATTTGGTCTATAAACAATTCAAGAATTATTCAAATATTACAAGTTCGTTCATCAAAATAATTAATATTTAAATGAGAGAATAAATTTGAGACTAAAACTTACAATAACAATAATGTCTAGTATCTAGTATAGGTATATTAATATTAACGCAATTAATATTAAAATTGGATTATATGCAAATGATAAATTAAATATACAAATTTTGTAACACCTTAGCTACTCCAGTAATTATATAATCCATCACAATAAATCTGGATGAAGGCAGCGGCTTACATTTGTTGAATTTAAATATCAGTTTACAAATAGGTAACTATAAATTTTGAAATATAAAGCGAAACTTTGATAAATGCAATTTTCTTGTAAGCGTATAAAAAATTTTAATGAATGCTTAGGAGCTTAAGTTGCAAAATTTAAATGTCCGAGCTTTCTAAAAAATAAAACTTGTAGGTACACCTAGTACGGTTAATGTTCGATTATTCAAAACTGCTAATACGGACGAGTAACCGGTTAGACACTAGAATTATATTTTGGCCATTTCTCAATTTTTCAAAAAATGAAAAATAATAATTAATTATTCTAGAGCAGACAGGAACTTATAGATCATTAATGGTAAAATTTATTACTGTTATGGTCATAGATATTTCAGATATAATTATTTTATAACAACGAGCTCGTAAATTTTGAAAAAAATTTTAAAAACACTGGTAAAGTAAAAGTTAACTTAATACAAATCGAGAAAGTTGCAACGTACACACATAGTACGTAGGACATGAATAGTGTACCTTTTGCCATTTATGGTGTTTGGAAATTAGAACTAAAAACTTGAATGTTTATTTTAAAACTTGAGAAATACTACACTTTAAAGGTTTTTTTTCAATTTTAAAAATTTATATACGGTGCCAAAAAAACCTTTTACGCCCGTGTACTACCGGAGAGGTACACCTATACCTTTAGTATGTTTTATAATATGTAATGTATATTTAATAACAAAAGACAGACATTTCTTTTTAAATACAAAATATTTATGATGTTTTACAAACAAAAATATTACTTTACTTACTTTACTTTACTATAAAAATAATAAATAAAAATATTTAAATTACTTTAAAACGATTCGTAGAAATTGTTACACTTTGGATTGTTGTTGAATACATGGGTATGTAACCAATATCACATTGTTAGTAAAACTCATATGACACGCACTAAGGTACAAGCGTACCTTTCCAGGGGTTAACGGATATTAGAAATTTAGGTGATATAAAAATAATAAAATTTCGCAAATTTGTGTAAGGTGTAACATTGCTTCTTGAATGTACCTTTTAACAAACAGGTAAGGAGACCGAAATAACAAAAGATTATCCTCAGCTCGCTCACATAATATGTGACTAAAAGCTACAAGGAATAAACTGAGTATGTGGTAAAACTTGATTATGAAGGTTAAAAAAACTTTGAATTATTTATTACCAAGCTTAATGTGAAATATTAATATGGTTTAACTATAAATGGAAAAGCAAAGAAAATCTCTTCATCAAATTTACGTTCGTTCATAATTTTACTGTTATGTGAAATAACGAGGCTTAGAAATGTTACGAAAGCTGAAACAATTGAAGCTGAAAAGATTTATTACAGGCAAAATTACGAAAATATTATATATAGCTAATACTTGTCAAAATTTCAAAAACAATGTTTTATTAAATAAAATCCTAATAGTAGTAACCGAGAAAGCAAATGCTCTGTGAGAATTAAACTCGACAATAATGTTCAGGTGGTGTGCGATAACTGTCGTTGATTTAAGCAGATTTACTACGACCGTTGTTAACCAACTTATATTTAATACAAAGCAAACTGTCAAAATTTTTGAAACGTACAAAGAACGATATTTCAAAAACAATCGGTAAATTTCTGAGTTAAATTCACCTGTGGGGGAAACGTAATACCTATTACGATAAATAAATATCTTAATATTTTCTTGTCAAATTATGAAATTATAAGATTAAATTTAATGCATAACCTCTGTGTCCTAAATTAAACTCAATTGTTCGAACAAACGTTCTGGATTTTAATTGTTCATAATTTCATTAACTCGACACAGCAGTAATACTATGTTTAATTCGTTTACATTAAGACCGAACATGAAATATTCATGATTTTAGTACCTATGTGTAAAATATAAATTTACTTTTCCTATACATACGATGTACGCTACCTACGCAAATATCTTGCAAACACTTAGTAACTTAAACAAGAATCAGCAAAAGTAATTTATACAAAAGCTGCAATACAATTATCTAAATTTATCTATTCAAAAATATATGCATAAAAATTCATAAACAAGAACAAATCAGCCTTTCGCTCATAAAATAAATCTAATCTCCTCTACATAATAATGTAAGTATGCTTCTTTAAGACGAGCAAAAAAATTTGTTGTTCTAGCAAAATAAGACTAAACAATAACCTAACACGAAAATGGTTGCTTCCACAATTTTTATTTTGAACAGAAAAGCTTTGTAGCGGAAGCAAATTCTTTGTAGTAGCTGCAAAAAACCCCCATTATCTACTAATTTATTTGTTACTATAACAAAACTTTTGTTACGGCGACAAATTATGTAAAACACAAAATTATCTAACGAAGGCAATAATCAATATACAATTATATTCTTTAATAACTGATTGCAACATGTACTGATAGGTATGTACATGGAAAATTTTTATCGTTCTCCTGAAAAAATTATACAACCATAATTCCTCCGTTACGATTTCTTTATCAATTTAATGCGTGGAGCGATTATTCCTGGTGTTGCACTAGAATCTTTTAATGTCATTTTAATTCGTTTTATATTTTTGGATCCAATTTATGCGAGAAAAATTTTTTTTTTTAATTATTAATTTTGAACTCGAAAAACAAAAATATTGATCTTACGCAAACTAGAAAGACTAAGTACTCGGCGAAACCGTGATACGGAATATTTTCCGTAGTAAAAAATCAAATCTTCCAAACCTCCGTAATGTAATTTTGCATTCAATTAATCATGCAAACAAAATGTAAAGTACTAGCTTCGAACCAAGTAACTAACACCACAAAAGAAAGTCGACTCCTAGTCTGCACGAAGTTTCTTACAATAGGACTTACAACTACCATTTAAGGTAAACAAACTTTTGGTAGTTTGTCATAATTTTGTACACGAATACAAATAAGTTGCTTCGTGTATATTAGGTTATATAATTACATAATAAGAAATTTGTCCCACAAAAGATGGCGCGTTTCAATTCTACACAAAAGTTGTAGAAAAATATGTGTTTCGTTCGAATGCCTTCTAACCACCTAATGCAATTTTATGGTTAAAAATTATTTTCAGCGAAAGCCATAAACATAACTATAAATTTCAAAAAATGATAGTATGGTAATAAAATATATGCAAAAACGAAATAAAAACTTCGAACATCTGCATCAAACAAATTAAAGTAGACGAATAAAAGAGAAAATAAACTCGACATAATAATCATAATTGACAATATTTTTTCATTAACTTTTGATGAAGAAAATAACTAAGCCTATTAAATAAAAGCATTAAAGATTAAATGGTGCTCATAAAATAACGTTATTGTTTAAGTTAAACTCAAACTTGATTTTGTCCCTTAACATTTTTTCAATCGTTGCAAAAATTCAGAACAGTGATTATTTTCTACCTTAATTCGTGTCAACATCAACACGTTGGTTCAAATAACAGCAATCGGGGTATCGGATTATCAAGATACAATGAAATATTACACTGAACCTTACGTTATTACACCGATGACCCTAACCGTAAGCAACAACAGATTACGAACATGTTGGGAATAAACATCCAACATAAATATGCTCATGACGCTGTTTTGTCACACTAAAAACACTTGTTACAATTGGCTCCACTCTCCCCTACTTACACATTATTTTATGAACGAAAATCGTGATGGCCAGTTAACTATTATAATTTTGCCAAGTTAAGTGAGTTTAGAATTTTTAAAATGATTATACTACTTTCGAAACTGCATTCGCTTTTAATTAACTATTTATTATTAAATTAACCCATACATAAGAGCTTTTAATAGAACTAACTACATGAAAGTATGGTAGGTAGGTACCGGTAATTTTAATAACTTGTGTATTTACTTAAAACTTTTAATTGAGCATTCACTATTTATTTTGAATATTATACCTTCAAGTGTAAACTGCAGGTCTAGTCTAAGACCAGTAAATTTTGAAGTACACTCAAATTCCAAGTTAAGAGCAGAGACAGTCATAATGGGCCATTACCGGCGACGAAATGAGTTTACATATGTTGGTGTTCCCTGTCTGCAGCAGCCCAACAAAATTCATTATATACTATCATTTTGGGGACGCGAATTACTAATTTGGTCGATTACTTACGTTGTGACACTCAACTGTGGTAACTTTTGAGCTCCGATATTTAATCACCCCTTCTTCGGATTCCAAATACTTGAACTTGTAATTATAATGTCAGTCATTCTAAACCGAGAAATGTTTAGTTGTGAAATTCGCGATTCCTCTTAATACAATGTGGCGCTATTTATAAATTCATTTAAATACAAATCAAATATATAGAACAGCGATAGTATCCATTCGGTCCAAATAAATGTTCCTTTACGAATCATTAAAAATATATGCCCCATTCAAATTAGCTTTTAATTTGATTGGTGAAAAGCGAAAGAGAATTTCTTTTCAAAGTCATCAAACCTTAAATGATAAATTACAAAATATATAAAAATAATGAGGGTAACTGAATAAAACTTCGCAAAAATACAACAATAACGGATCTCGTGTGTAAGGGATATGAAATTCAGTTAGGGTAAGAAAGACAAAAAATGTCGAAAAACAAAATTAAGTTGCTGCCCAGTTGTCGTTTTAATAATACAATTTTATGTTTTGAAATAGAAGACATTACCTACCGAAAACTTGATTATTTCAGTGTTTGTGTGCATCTTTCTAATAGCAACATTTCCAAAGTTTTGTTATTTTAATGCATTTTCAAGCTTTATTGTATTTCTAACAATCCATTTGGTTCACATTATTTCGAATGCCCATCTGCGCCACCTCTTTATTATCAAAAACAAACTTGCACTGAAAATTATTTAATAACAGACAACCGAAAATTTTTATTATTAAAACTTTGTTAACTTTAATTTTAATTTACGTAGGAAAAATTAAAAAAACAAACAAAAAGTTTGAATTCTGAATTGATCGTACAATGCATTGTGAAAACCAAATTTAAATATGAACATTTTGCAGTGGTAGTTTGTAAAATGCGTGGAAAAAATCGGGCTACTTGCATTGGTCGCTTAACAGAAAACTTGCTGCAAAATTATACAAGCGAGAGAAGAACAATTATAACTGCTAAAAAAATGGACCTTTCATAAGTATGTATTAGTGTTGATATGCATCTCGAGGATGTGTAGTTTCTACAGGACAGGAATGAATAATCGCATTATTGCGTTCCAAATTTGAGAATCGTATTACCATCTCGACGTGACAACATCAATTGGATGCCTAGATTTTACGATTTAACAGCGTTAGACTTTTTCCTTTGGGGCTATGTGAAAGGAAAAGTCTATACTAACAATCCACAAACTATTGCAGATACTATATTTGAAGCGTCTTCGTTGAAATAGGCAAAAATCCATACAAAATTTTACCAAGAGAATGACGTCACATCACTTGAGTCGAGAGCATTTGAAGATATTTTATTCCACATGTAATCAGAATGTTTATACTTATGTTAAAATATATCAACACTTTTTGAATAATTAATGAGTTTTTTTTTTAATTAAATTGAAAGCTCTTGTCGAATCACCCTTTATTATATATTTTATCGGAAACTTTAATAATAAAACTTTTACCTATTCAATTTAATTATAATCAAGATTAAATAGTAAAGATGAATCTGTCGTGTTTCTATTCGACGAGTGCTTTCGAGTTTAGCGGACTCGTTCCACCATCTCGTAAAGATTTTTTCAGTAAGAAGACATTTTGGATAATTAAAGATTAATAAAAAGAAAAAATTCAAATAAAAGCTTATTTACTCACGTAAGACTTTATATTAAAATTTAAATTTAAGATTATAACTTTGCAGAGCAAGGGATTATAACAAATAACAAATTATTGGATACTCTTATATAACCTAACCTATTCTCGGTCCCAAATAAATTGAGCCCTGCGTCACAAATTTCTGATTAAGAAACGACATCCTGAATATAATTTAAGCCATCGTTTAGCTTTGTTTAAAAGAGTACAAAAACATTGGCATGTCTTGCTGTCAAAGTTTAATAAAAGTCGTACGTTACTAATATTGTACATTAGATTAGTAAATCAAAACATTAAAAAATTAGTATGTCGTTACTTGTATTACATTATAAACTAATAAAATATTTGAGTTACGTAGTGATTGTAATATTTGTACATTAGTTCAAAGTGTACTAAAGAGAGAGAGAGTTACGTCAAAATAACAAAAAACCATGCATTTTAAAATATACTCATTTGACTAGCGATTCTGATCTTAATTCATTCCATTTTAAACTATGACGCAGGGCTCAATTTATTTGAGCCGAGTATATATTATACATTCATTCGCAAAAGTATATTGTACGAGGGGTATTCCCGAAATATTGAAATTGCAATGACATATTGTTTGACATCTAATCAAATAATACCTAGTCGTGCGTTCGGTTATTCGTTATTGTATGCCGAAAATAAATCGTTCATAGAAATTCATACACGATCACTGAATATTTACGGACCAGAAGAAAACGCACGTTCTCATTCTCCCGAACTTCCAAGTAACCGACCTACCCCCTACATTTTAAAGAATTTAAATTATTATGTTTAATGGAGAGACGATGGTGCTGAAAAATAGTTCACTATAATGTTTTCAATTCTTTACATTTGAAGATTCTTGGAAAAAAAGATGGATGTCCATGCGGTTTCATTTTGAGAAAACTAAAATGTAAACTTTGAAGACTCATAATAACGTGCACAATAAAATATCAATGATTTTTTTGACATTATGTTGTAGAACTGACAAAAATAATTTTCATTCGTAAATTTGGCTTACACATGGACAACAAAATATATTAGGGAAAAAGGATGAAAGTCCGTAAAGTATTCAGGTGAAAAAGATGAGAGTCCAAAAATAATAGTACATAATGTTACTGAAAAACATTGCCAAAATTTATTCAATATAAAATACGCTATGATCTTAAAACTAAAAATAGAACTAACTAGGCCCTTAATACAAAAAAGGACTACAGTATAATAGTATTAATATGTACTACATGAAACAAGCGAACTTGAAAAAAAAACTCGAAAGGTGTGGATAAAACCTATTTTATGACCAACAAAGATAGGATCTGCTAGGTCAATTGCCTGCATGAAATGTAACGGTTAAGAAATACTCAAAATATGCAAAAATATGTCCTGAAAGCCAATATTCTTGCACATGAAATCTCTTCTCTGAATGTGGAAGATTATTGAAATACTGCTGTGTTTCCTTGAAACGGAACTTTTTAAGATGATGCAAGCCTTGAAATTTAGCTTCTGAAATTAGCAGTTTTTCAGTGTACAACCTTGAGAGCAATTCCTAACAACCATCTTCTAAAGACAGTCTCTTGCTTTGCTTTTATGAACACACTTTCAGTTTCAGAGTCTACAAAGGTAAGTTTGCTTTCCGACTCTTCCATCTATGATCGTCTCCGTGCTTTGTAATGCTATGTTAATGAATTGCCATCATTAACAATAATATAGGGTAACAGGCATATCTGAGGCCAGTCTAGCAAGCTACTTCAGATGTAAAATAAATAATGCTCACAGTACTAATAGTGGCTTCGGAACTTCGCCGAGATTACTGTTGGATATTAACAAGACGTAGTCCTAAAGTAAGAAGAGGAGGAGAAAAAGATTCTACGTGCTATAATGTATCAAAAATAACCTACTAAATCTCAATATTTAAAAAAATAAACCATCATCTTTTTTCACCTGGCCTCTTCATTTGTAATAGAATCTTTAGAAAAACTAGGTATTAGATTAAAATTTGAAAAATAAATAGATTAAATAAACAATAAAAGGAAATATTATTATAAATATGATTATTATATATTATTTATTGTTTATTAACCTTTTCATTTAAAAAAGTTTAATCTAATATTAATTTCAGAGGTTAATAATATATATAATTTCGAAAAACTAGGTAAACTTACTTCTGGACCCCTTTCCCCTCGTACATACAATGTGTGTACTAGATATCACCATAACAATTATTAAATATGAATCGATAACATCTTAAATATTTAAGCAAGGCATAAATAATACATTTTCAAGTACATTGCAAAAAATTTGATGACGATAATGTGATAATAATATTATGATTTTTTAAGTAGGTACTTTGATAACATTGATAAATGCAACCGATTAAATGATTGGATTGACAGTAGATGCATAACAATTTCCTGTTGCAATGAAACTTCTGTCCCAAGGATAAGCGTACCATTTGTGATTTACTGTTCCTGTAACAATTTGGATGTGGCTAAATTTTTTATTACAAATGAAACTCATTTTTTATAATATTATATACAAAAGCTTGTCATTCAAATGAAAATAATGTTGTTGTCAAAAGAACATATTTCATGTGTCCCAAGTTGGAGAAAATTTAACCAACAATAATTAGGATTACTTGATATATAAAATTAATGAAATTAAGGCATCGTCAATCTCTTTTTTGACACACGAATCAAATTTTTCTGACTAAATAATATAGTAATTGTTATTAATAATGAAAATATTGTTGATCGCTGGGTAAATACCCAAGTTACGTTGGTGTAAATCAATTTACACAGACTACGATTAATACCCGACTGCTGTAACAAAATTACAATATTAATGTGTTGTGAAAAATTACTTGATGAACAAGCATAGTATAGATCAAAATTGGTATTAGATATCTGCATCAATAACGGTTAATGCAGCTATAAATAAGAAGTTGTAGGATTTTATCATGGGATGAGTTTTTAAAATACACATCAAAGCTCATACAACACGTCCTGTAAAATACGTGTCAGTATTTCGGTCCTATTTCATAATAACAGGATGTAACAGAAACATAGGCGTCCGTTGTACGTGTGGTGGTAAACAATGAAGCATGTCTGCGTTTGTCACATACAACATGATGGATATGTTGTATAATTGCAAACTGATGACATCAAGCAAAACGCTACTAACACATCCATCGTATCGCTGACATACCTATGTGGTATCATTATTATTATTATTACTTTTCTAGCGTTAGTTTGTTCTCCCGTTCGTTATATCAAATTCTATTATTTAAAGAGGTACGTAGTGACGTGGTACAACATACGCAAGCATCAATGTTAAAGTTTGCAAAAACATTGTTTGCGTTCAATTTACTACAAATTAAGAACTAAACTTCTAAAATAAAGAATACAAAACTTTTAGGCAATTTTTATCTTCTCCAATAGAAACGGCTAAAATGTACGTTTTTACTTAGGTAGCTTCTATTATTTTATCGCAACTCCCTAAACTAATTATGAAGAATGTGTGAGAAGTACGAAAAGTAGGAAACAGAAACGGAAGATTGAGAAAAGTAGATTAGCAGCCCAGATAATCAAAAGCTGCCTGTGTAAATACGGGCGACACGTTTCGAGCTAACGCTGAAAACGCGGTAAAGCCGTAGCCCTGGCCTAACGAACCGCAGGTTTCACCGCAGAGTAGACAATAAAAATGATAAAATCACCTGCTACAAGTTACTGCCCCTTTTGTTACGTGCCCCGTTACTCGACTGCAGATTAGTTCGTGCAATTGTTTCGGTCTTTAATTCCTTCTTTTCCAAACGTGTTAACAGATAGATAGTGGTACGTATGTAGTATGTATGTTGTACAAATAAATAATCTAAAAGTGAAATATTTTGACAAAAAACACGATGGGTGCATAAGTCAACGTTACACACGCATTATTATAAAGAGATCCATGCAACGCCGTCGTCTGCTGGTAGTGAGATGTGTTCGGAATTCGCGATGGCAATAAGCCAACCGGGGTCATCATCCTTTCTCTGGCAGTACAGGAAATTATTATTGAGAAACTTCACATTTGTCGTGAAAATATGAAACGGTGTATAATATGCAGATTATACTGCCCGCAGCTTGTTTATTACATCCTATGCTTCGTGAACAGTTTCAACCCCTACCTATTTTACATATTTGTCATCCCTTAAATAAAAAAATATCTAAATTTAAAATTAGACATCTAATTTCGTTAAGCGTTTAAATATCTTTTAATAACATGTATTACAATTTTTATCAGTGCCGCATAATAAAGGGATAAGAAATTCGAAAGTACGTAATCTAATTCAAACACTCCTAAAGAGGCTTAAAGGTCGAATAAAAAAACCTTTGAAAAGAGTTAAACGATATAATGCAAAATAAATATGAATGAAAATACACTCAAAATAAATGTTCACATTTTCTTTACGAGGGCTTTTTCAACTCCAATTCTGAAAACTAAACTCAGCTCTGTAATCCACGCGCTCACGCCAATATTCTCGCTAGTCAACTTTTGATGTAAAATGTCAATTCTCGAGAAAAAGAAACGCGCTGGTCGATTGTGGGCAAGTTATATAACGAGAGATGCCAATAGTGGGTAGGTCACATGCCTAAGCCAACTTGATTGCCGGTTTCGGAGAAAAGTCTATTGGAGGTCGCGTTTTCGGTTGTTGCAATTCGGCTTCGATACATCCATAAATCAACATTGAAAAGATTCGGCGACTTTATTCGTGCATACGGATAAATGAAATTTTTTTAAAATTTTCTCACCGCGCGTGCTTTGGGATAACGCTACATGGGTTTACAATTATTAAAATTTTTAAAATACATAAAACTTGACTTTTGAAAACGTTTTTGTCAAATAAAACTCGACGTAATACTTGGCAAGAGGGTTGGTTGTTAATCGAAAATGAAAAAATATATAATTCAATATTTTCAATCTTTCGAGAACACACAAAATTTTAAATTAATCTACAAGTAGGTACCTTTGTAGTATGCAATATAAAAAAAACAAAATGAATTTTGTTACAATCGTGAGTTAGTCAATAAATTATTAACTTCGGGAAGAATGTTTCATTCAAGTTGTCGTTAAACGATATTTAACAAGATACTGTTTGAACGTTGGAATTTTAGGTATTTCTTTCATTTTTAACCCCGGCTAAAGAAAAAAATTATTACATTATTCCATCTTCCTTATTTCGCAAAAAAGCAAGCCACAGCATAAGTTGTTTTAAGTGCAATTCTAATAGTATCAGCTGCCTTAAAATAACAGATCTATCCTACTCCCTTCGTAGCATATGGGGTCAAAATGTAAATTTTTAGATTTGATTATTGTGATTGTGTTAACCAAATTGTAAATAATTATTTTGTTTACTGCGATGTGGCCTAAAGCCTCAGAATACTGAAAATATTTACAATATGGATTCCATCAGAGTTATATTTACTACTTTGTATTTTTATATATTTTGTATTAGTAATAAATATATAAACAAAAATACACAATATTTCAGATCTAAGAATCCTAATGTCACGAAAGTACGGTCGAGTTGTGGATAGACGAAATAAATATTAAATATTCATCATGGCCGCAACATTGTGCGATCACCGGCCGCATATGAATGAGGTATTAAGACACGATCGGAAGATCGACGCGTGCCTAATTTATGATAATCCGATAAAATGTAGAATTTTGATAACAAAATATAATTCTTCTTAAACTCCACTGTTTTAGAAAACTAGTTTTGATATTTCGCCCCTATCATGAGTGAAACACAATTTCTTAAAAAAACTCACTGCCTTGGTACAAATTGCTTTTTCTTAGATTTATTTCGATTTAGAAATTTAACAACAAAAAAATAAATTAATAATAAAAGATCAAATTGAACAAAGTTAAACTAACCGATGAATAATTTAAATCATAATAATTATATACGTTAAATTTAAAAAAATGCTCCTTTTTTTGACGATATCTATAGAGTACATTAATATGGAAATATTGACAAAAAGGTTTTCGGTATGCCTGTACGTAATAACCGCGGTGGTAAATCTCAATCAAGTTACAAAAAACAGATTTAGCAATTTAATTCAAATATTTGAATTTCAAAGAGCCTTATATATGATATACATTCAAGCGAAAACAAATTTTGCAACTTTAATATGTGTGACGGTTCAATTTTGTAAATATTACATATACCAACTTTAAATAGCTTCAAAAAAAGAGTTTTTTTATGTTTGAAATTGGACTTTTTAATGACGCCTATTAATAATCCAATCTTATTTTTGATTTAAATTTAGAATCATATAGAAAATGACTTCTTGGGAGAACCGAATCTGAAGAGAGCGGATAGCTGAAGCTTTGATAATTTAAATAGGAAAAGAAACAAGTAAAAGTTTTTATACTCAATTAAAACTACTATTATATCTGTCAGGACGCTTCCGTTGGATTAAGAATCTGCGTCAACTAAAATCGAATTTTCGAATACGAAGACCGCTTTGTTAGAAAATTCGATTACTCACAACGAATAAACTAATTAGTATTCACGTCAGACACAGGGCATAAGCAAAACTTAGTTAAAATTTACGTTAAAATATAGTTGAATATTGTCTGTAAGACAAATCACTTCAACTTATCAATTAAGTATTTCGCATAAAATGTATCAAAAGCGAGGTAAACAAGAAATAGTCGTTACGAAGTAACTTGATCAAAATATCGATTGATAATTACATTTGCACTAACTAAATAATTTAACGACACTACAAAATCAACTAAACGCAAATTGAAAACAGTAAATTGTCGAGTAGAAATGTTTAATATAATTACATTTTTTCATACCAAGTGCTTTTGGCAAGAATTGATGCTAATATCCGCTTTACTGTTACGGGAAGTACTCAAATGCAACGCTGGGAAACAACAACATTAACTCTTAAAAATAACAAGCTAAAAGGAATATTTAAATATTTCCAACTTTTTAAAAATGCATCTCGACTATTCCTGCACTTTGATAGGTTTGTGTTAGTGTGCTTCGCTTGCTATTGAAGAGTTCCGACTGCCTAAGAAAAATTAAAAAATCTTCAAGTCGATGGCGTTGTAGGCAACCGAAAAATATCAATACTTAAAAATACTTTTCTCTTCTAACACTTAGTCGTCCCAGGCTGACATTAAACAGTAAGCCGTCCACACTCAACCTTAGCGCGAAGAAGAAGTAAATGGCAGAAAAAGTGAAGTTTGTCCTAAACCTACATCCCGAAATGGATCGAAAAGGCTAAACAAGAAAGAAAGATGGAGTTCTCTATTAGTAACCAAGAATATAAAAATCTTCACATCCTTCATTCGAACCAGACAAGTCAAAAAATAATTTATTGTACTTGCTGCAGAAAGTTGTAAAGAATGCTTAAAGAATTATATTTGCAGTGACGGTATTTTGAATTTAAAAAAAACTTGTAAAAGTATTTGCTTACATTATTGAATTTCAAACGTAATCGCTATTCATAATATCAAACAGAGTAAATAATTTTGTTTGTATCTTTTGCTCGAAATACTTCTACCTTTGCTAATGAGCATTTCCTTCATTTTTATTAATACAGTTCTTTATGTAATCGTAGTTATGTGTATTTACACGAGAATACTGTAATTGGTCACTGTGCCCGTGCCCGATTCAAGTATTGATTTTTTCCATGCAATCGTCAACGAGAAAAACATTATACCCATGTTTTAAGAATATTTATCCAAAGCCAAACAATAATTTCACAATTTTGGACATACCTTAACGTAATTATAATGATGTTATTTAGAAATCTTAGACTGAGGGTTATAAAAAAAACTGTATAATTGGTCGACGTTTCGTGCTACTTCAAAATTTTAAAACATAAGAGGCACCCCATAATAAAGTTGGATGAAAAGTCGATCATTATAATCCTTAAGTATAATCCTTAGTCTCAGCCCAAAATAACACCAATTATTATATAAAACTAAAAAATTTGAAAGCAGGATTTCATATTTCACGATATACGGCAAATAAAATGGCCAGCCAGGTTACATCATAATAGCGTTAGTTATGTGATTGTGACTTGCATGGCTCAAATCTTGGAATACTCATTTTTTTAATCATTAAAATCCTTATTAGTACGGGTACAGTAAAACCTGTTTTTATGCCGCTTTTTTATGCGCGTTTTTTTGTGTGCGACTTTGTTTTGTGCGAAGTTGCATCTTCAAGGGACAACAAAATTCGTGTATCTACAGTCAACGCATTATGAAAAGCCCGGGGAAATTTTCAGCTAATATTTGCTTGTAATTCTTTTTATTTGAGAGGGAGGAGATTTTTTGTAAAATATACATAATCTTCAAGCAGTTTAGTTGTAATTTAGTGCCTGGAAGTTTTATATTTTGTGTTATTTGTACTATAAATATTATAAATTATTATTTATAATTATAAATATTAATACCTTTATTTGTGTGCCTTTATTAATGGTGTATATAAATTTGTTTAATAATAAATTTTTAACATCAAATTATGCGAATTTATTGCAATAACCATAATGCAAAAATACGAATTTTGCTTCGCGAATTCAATTTTAAAGTTTTTATAAATTTATTACATAAAATTTGTTAATATTATACATTATTATAGTTAATTAAATTAAATAATTCAATTTACACATGAAAAATTTAGCAAATTAGGAAATAAAAGACCGATTAATTAGAATTTCGCGGCGGGCTTTTCATATTGTGATGACTGTATATAAGCAATTAAATATTTAAAAATGTTCTGATGTTGTTAAATTAAATTTTTACTTGTTTGCAAATTTTCTTTTAAGAATAAATTTTATTTTTTTGAATTTTATGAATAACAACTAATTTAAAAAACAACAGATAGCAGTCAAAATAAGTATGATCATAGTTTAGTATCCTGAACCCGATCTGATTGATATTTTGCACGATGATGTATTAAAAGGCACTGATTATGAATACGTAAAAAATTTCACCGCAAATGTATACTTTACCCGTAAAAAATTATTTTAGATACGGAAAATTGGTCATTTAAGAGCAGCGATAATAAGAAAAATTTAAGTTGGTACGAGTTAGGAATCTAAAATGTTAGGTTTTTGGCAACATTTTATTGCTTGTCATAGGTAACGTCATCATACCAATTCCGGTCCTGTCAACAAGTGATAAACAGAATATCATAAAGAGAAGATTAGATAGAAATGATAGTGAATAAATATTATAGAAATGTTAGAGAAAAGAATTGAAGAAGCGTTGAAAAAGTATTGATGGAAGAGTTGAAGATTAATTGTGATGAGAGTAAATTAAAACCGATTAAGAATGTAAACGAGATTGAATTGTATTTTATATTGATTTTTATTAAAATTTATCGTAAATCTATTCATCGCGTTACTCTTTCGCTAACATATTTATTTTTATGTTGTATAAAATATATTTCAAGTTTAATGAAATTTGAAAATTTTCCAACTCACATTAAAGTTTAGGACATCCTTTACGTAAAGTGTTTTGATTTCAAGATATCTCAGTAAATATTAAATGAATAATATTGAAATATTTTAAAATATTTTATTACAAATTACTATTTTCAAAAGTAATAAACATTTACATTATTTATTTTTATATAATTAAACTTGAAAAATTGCGAAATTACTATTATTTTAAAGAATAGTTCGAAGCTATATTAATAAAAAAATAATATTTGAAAATTTATTTCATTATTATTTTCTTGCCAATTAAAATGCTACGTATTTTGAAGTTAGATTATTTTTGGGATCTAAAACCGTTAAATGCCTTTACCTTTTTTTTAAACTTGATGTGCGCACCAAAAACCAAATTAAAAGTTAAAAAGAGAAAACGGGACATAGGCTAGAATTTTACATATGAACTAAAATATTTTTAATACCCTTTTGATGTTAATTTTTGGCTAGTTTTTTCGCCCCATGTAAAATCCGACATAACTTTTAAGTTTTAGAGTAATTTGTCATGTCTACCTTTTTTAAAATGCCTTTCCTTATTTGTTTAATTGAGCTTTTCGCTAAAAATAAGATAGAAAATTGAAAAATGTAAACGAATCAAAATTGGCAAACCAAATAATAGAATTTTACATATTAAGTTATCAAGTTTTAATGCTCGGCTCATTAAAGCTATTCTGTTTAAAAAGTTGTTGTTGGCTAGTTATTTTCGTCCTCATGTAACGGGCAACGTAAATTCTACACTAATTAAGTTTCCAGTTAGTAACTCTTGAAGAAATTACGATCTCCACGCTGTATTTAAAGACTAGCTACCTTCTTAATGCAGGGTAGCAGGTTTGAGCTGTCGTCGTCGCTACATAAGATAGAAATAGTGCAAAGCAATGTAAACAAACAAAAGTTTGCAAACCAAATTTTCGAACTTCGTTTATGCATATTCCACCACCATCAATGATCAAGAATATTTAATTGCTCGAGTCTCATTAAAATATTCTTTTATCAAAAAATTGATTTTCCCAAAAAAGTGGAACGAATTGAAAAAATAAACGAGTTTTGTGCTTACAAGTAGCGGACTATTTATCGTATGAACTTGGATTTACTGCACATTCAAACTTCACGAATAGGGTAAATTAACTTCGCGTCTGCTTTTTAATTGACTACTTCTTTTGAGCTAAATGAATTAGAAAATGGAAAAGGTGATAATTTTTGATTAAGTAAAATTGTCGTTGACGATAAAAAAAATTCTAAGAAATTAAAGAGAATTTTAAAGGAAGAATGCGAATACAAATAAGAAAACAAGATAATGTTAGTTTATAGTAGCGTCGCTTTTCTCAACGGCTTAATTTCATATTGTTGAAAGCATGCTTTTAGCACTTAGCGAAAAATATTATTTAAATTATCGTTACCGAACATCTTACTTCAAACAATTATAAACAAATTTATAGTTTCGCAATAAAATTTTATAATCATCTAAAACAAATCCTTTTCAAAATCTATATCTGTTGGATCAAAAAAATACACAATTTCAACTATTTTTTTATTGGCAGTGAATTACCTAAATGATTTTTTAGAACACATTTGGACCTTGCAGTTTACGTTTTTATCAACTTCGTGTTGCCGTGTCCAAAATTAATTAAATGAAGTTTAATGGGTTTAGGTTTGTGGATAAACAGTACTATATTGTATGACTGCTAACTTGATGTACGTTAAATTTTTTTATCAATAAAAAAATGTTTTCCCATCATCAATATGTCATTTTAAGATTTATGCATAAACTTTTATAATATACTAGTAGTAAAATCGTCCCTACGGGCCGATTTGACTTGCTATCTCTGCGAGGCGCCGACCTCTGGTCGGCTCGAGGCCGTACGGCCGCGCGGTTTTTCTTGACGTATCCCTATATTTGAGACGGACTTTTTGTTCTTGTATTGGGGGTTGCATTTTAAAAGGATATCTTTGTGGAAACAGAGCATGAAGTAGTAGTGAACAATGTTTGTGCGATGTTTCCTGACGTCTAATTAACTTTTCTTTTTTAAATGGTAACATTGGTTGTATTCAATTGTATTGACAATTCGCCTTTTGGTTATTTGGTATCAGCTTTAAATTAACTCTGGCCGAGAGCCTGATCTACCTTTTTCGTTTAGATTTCACTTATTCGGTATCAGTAAAAAAAAGTAACTAACTCTAATCTCCAGTCTGATCTACCTCTTCGCACTGATACCACTTATTTGGTGACAAGTAAAAAAAATATAAAATCGTTGGGATTAAATGTAAGGCATTACAATAGGGATGTTGCATGGTATTGAATTTAGTGATAACTCTTATTAATTCTTGAAAATAATATCGAATGAAATTTATAAACGAAATAAAAATTTTTCAATTGAGAAAATCAAATTTGAAATTCAAAAATGAATCGTTCAGCCGATTATGCCTCTGACGTCAGATCCGTAATTCAGAACGTTTTTATGGAAATTTTACAACGTCGCAAAGACCTGACAGTTAAATATTTTACTTATATTTGACAGTTGTAAACAATGTAACGTTTACCATTTAAATTGTATGTTTTATTAATAAATATTTATTTTAATACAAACTGTAGTCACAAGCAATTATAAGAAAATGGTTTATTCCGAGTTTTCTGTGTTTTATTAAAATTCATTTTCAATTTTATACAAACTATTTATAGGAAACACTATCGACACAAATTGCATTTGATGTGTTGCTAGTTGTTAAAAATATAGTTTGTGACGTCATACGCGCTAAAACACGGTTTCAAAATTATTTTTATAACTTTTTTTTAAACTGAAGGTCTCCTGAACTTTTTATCTACGCAGTGTTGTTTAACCATTTAAAGTTTATAAAAAAAAATACTTCAAAAATCATGCAACATCCCTATTGTATTTTCTTAAAGGAGCGGAAGATTACCTTTTTGGTATCGTTTTTTTAAACACTATCTCAAAGTCTTGTTCAATTTTTTTCTTTCTTTCCTGAATCAATCTCTTATTGTATTCTGCTATTTTGTTTATTTCCGTTCTTTGCTGCCTAATTTCATAAAAATCACTCTCCATTCTTTTTTTTAACGCCCTCGCATTTACTCGAAACGGTACGCCGGTACAAAATACGCAGTAAGTGGGTATAATATTATCCATTACCTATTTTAAAAAAAGCTCAAATAATTTAAACCATTTTTATTTTCCCGTTCGAGCACTCTCGAGCCAAAAGAAAGCGTTTTTTAATCGAAACGATGCCTCCGCAACACATTTCAAAGACCGGAACTCCCAATGATCCCGCGCAATTTTTACCCGAAAGAGGGAACGACCTCAACCCCGCGGTTCTATCACTTGACGAACCGAGCAACTTGCGTAGCGACCTGTCACAGCTCGGTGGTCGCGTCTGTTGAGCGGTCGCCCGGTGTCCTTGCCCGCTTGCGGTGCACATTCTTCCTTTATTTATCTCGCTCCGATAAATTAAATAATCGCATTGTGCACTTAAACGTTGTTTAATTTTCGCGTGTCCAAATCTAACGAAATCCGTAAGGAACATCCGCCGTCGACGGCATCCAATATTATTGGCGATAAATTTTTTCAAAATTTTCACTTTTCATTTTTTATCTTTTCCGCCGATCCCGCGCGCCGAAATAATTCGAAAAGCTCACGCAAACTTTTCGAAAACTCGCCCCGTCGCCTCGAAAACCCCTCTTTCGTTTACACCAAAATCGTTCAGATTTCGATCGGAAATTTCTCGCCGCCCGCTTTCCATTTAATTGCCGCCTCGCGGTGCGTCTGTCGAGAAAAAGTGCGATACACGAAATTGCGTTCCGACCGTCGGAACATCCGAACGCGTCGAAAAAATTTCGAAAATCTGAGCCGTTTGAGAGCGGGGTCGTGGAAGAGGTCGAAATCTGCGAGAATCCTTTGCGAGTCCGTCGCGCGCTCGTTTATCGACGAAGGTGCGATTTAAAAAATAAAACGGAATTGTCTCGCCGTCCCGCAACTTAAAGCCAAGAATAAATTTTTTTGTAGGTGCTCGGCGGAAAGCGTCAAATGAGTTTGAAATTTTCGAAATTAGTTTCAAAGGGGTACCCTTGGTTTTTCGGTCGAAAAAATGTTTTCCGATTTTGAAATTTATGGTACGAATATGTTCCCCGAAGTCTCGGATCGCTTTTCGTCGAAATTTTTCTATAAATTTCCTCTCGGTTCGTGCACAAATCGAAATCAAAGTGGGCGAATTTTCAAAATCCTCATAATTTCCAACCTCTTCGGGTCCCACGGCTCGAATCGGAGGAGAAAACGTTAAATTTTGCAAGCTCGTGTCCGCACAAAAGAAAAACAAACCAAAATCATTAAATAAATTCGAAAACGTTAGAATTTAAAATTTTATTTTAAAAGTCTACAATTTTGTACTCGAGTCGAAAGCCACAAGGTCGTTAAACAAATTTATATTGTACTATTTTACAAAATCGTGTTTCGAGTGGGCCCTATTATTAATTCTAAATAAATTCGACACAAAGTCGTGCACATTTCACCAATATACCAACACCCGGCACCATATTATCTTCCAACTCGAACGGAAACATTTTCATCCGCTACAATCTCGGGTACACGCCAGCCATTGCAAAGCGTACATCCTCTGGGAGAAGGAGAGCGTAGAACACAACAATCGACTTGTTTTAAAAATATCTCCCGTTTAATCGTCGCAGGGTTTATGCCAAACTTGTCGTTTCATGCCAGTCCGAGACCGACTTTTTCCAATCGGCATTATTAAAATTACGATTTCTCCATAAAATTGTAGCAGATATTAAAGTAAATCGATTTACGTGCCAAAGGGACCGAAATATGCGAATCCGTGCACCGGAATTCCACAATTGGGAAAACGGTGCATCGGTGAAGGTTCCGATGAAAGTTGCAAGTGTGCGAGACCAATAAAATGTCATCGGACAGTAAATATTTTTACATTTCTTCGACAACAGTTTGGAAGCCCTACCTCACGCATATTTTCGCTAAACAATTTCCACGATTTAAGCAAAAATTTTGAAAAACTTCGAGCACACTAAAATTTAAATTTTCTTCGGAATGTCCATCCTCGATTGCGAAGCACCTCACAAACTCTAGGTGCAAAATTAAACACCGACGTCTTGTCGATCGGGCAACGGCGAGGTATAGTGAGAATCGTCAAAGCCCCCCCTCCCCACGTCGCGACGCGACGCGCAAATTTAATTCGAAAAATGTCGAAAATGGCGCCAAACGTCAAACGTCAAATAAATTGAATAATTTTGCGAAAACGGTCCGCACCGCGGCGCGACGTTCTCGACGTTTTGTCTCGCCCGTTCGACGTGCGTCCGACAAGGACGCGACATGGTACGATCGAAAAAAGGCAGCGCGATTATTCATTCGTGCGGGGAGACCTTGCCAGGCCGTCTCGCTCGCTCGCGGGAAAAATTTTTGCAAAAAAGTCGTCCGACTTTGGGGCTCGCGGCGAGGCCGGGTCGCCTCCGACGGCCGAGCGGACCGATTTGTGCACGATGGGAAACCTTCCCGCGTCGAACGACGCCCGGCGCGTCGAAAACGGTCCGGCCGATCGAGCCGTGGTTAAATGCTAAGAAACGTCTCGAAAAAAAACGTCTAAAATCGCCGCCGACGCCGCCCCCCTCGTCCCACCTCGATTTTTCGAGCGCACGCGGCTCGGCTCCGCCTCGCCCCGCGTTTCGAGCCCGCCCCGGACGAAATCGGTGCGGGGACGGCCGCTGCGCGGCCGCTTTCGTTGGAAAAACGCTCGAAAAGCATAAGATTTTATTATATAGGATTATCTGATCTGGTATTAGAACCACAAAAAGGCAATTTTTAGAAATAAAATGGATCAAGTTTTTAGAAGTAAAAAACAATAGCTATTAGGAAAATTACAGTTGGCAATATTGATAAGCAAATAATTTTATAAATATCTATTTGAAAGTTTAGCAAATTCTATACCTACTAGTAGTAAATTTTCAGAATGTTAGTGCGTTAGTTTAGGTAATTCTCTCTCAACTTTGTTAATTTAACTGAATTTCTAATTCTAATAGTAACAAAAGTTACACACGAACTAGTTAGATGATTATCACAGATACATTCAGCTTCCCCATTGTCAAAAAGTTATGTGATGGCACCAACTTTTCGTATCATTTCACGTAGCTATTTAAAAATTCAAACAAATGCGATAACTAAATTATTAAGGGATTAAAAAATTAATTAACTTACATGCAATACCGTATTTAAAATAAACCTTTTCATTCCTTCAATATCTCTGTTTTACCCTTAATTTTATACATCAACGGTAGCTTCAATCAAATAAAATTCAGTGAACCGCATAGCCATTTAATACCTACGCGATAAAAACGTACTAACCGAACTTTTAGAGGAAGTCTGTAAGTCCATTATTTAATAATAATGCTTTCATTATACTACACTATTTTAATTATTTTTGAGTGAATGAATATTAAAATTACCGCATTGTTTTATTTATCATTAGTGCGTTAATACACAATTAAAAAAAATTAAACAAAACTCAATACATATTTGTATTATACTTCTCTTCATCGTTAAACACATTGTCTGCACAAGTTCACAAAAATTATCCTCGTCGATCTTAAAATTTAACTTTTCATTCGAAACATTATATTTCCTATGCCGTGAAAGTAAACGATATGTACCTATATTCGTCAAGAATTTCCCGCTAGTATAGACGGGTTGGAAAAATTTGATATTTCAATTTCCTCTCAAAATATTTCCTACACAAATATGAAAATATAATGTAGCTTATAAAATATTTAATTTTTTCGTTAATTATTCTATTAAATTATTTCCGTTCAGTTACTTCCTGTTAGTCATGTTCTTCAATGCAGTTGATTCTTTTTCAAAATCGTTTCCAAATACTGCGGCGAGTTCAATAACATAACGTGCAATTTAGTTTATGAATACGATTTTAGTTATAAAAGATTTAATGTACAGAATTTTAAATTTAATTTGTCGACTCGTTTGAATTAGTTCATTTCGTTGAAATAACGTTATACAGCCATATTATAACAAAATCTTTTCACTGTTCTTTATCATTTCCAATCCAATACTCCAACTGCCAGCCTAGGCCCACAACCGTGCTCTTTAAACAGTTCTTATAAAGTTTTATAAAACAATTTGAATATTATTATAGTGTGTTTACAGTATTAAATGGCAAATATAACTTTGCTATGTTGGAGTTTCCAGTTTCGTAATAAATAAACCAGGATTCGGTGTATGAAGAAATACTCTGCTTTCCGACTTACTTCTCCACGATTCTATTCAAAGGAAATCAGACGTGAATCAACAACTCCATATCTCACCTGAAACAAAGAAAAATGTATAAATATAAATGCATATTATTATAATCTTATATTAATTCAATATTTGTACATTTCGCAAACTACTTATTTAAATGGTAATCAGTTTATAGATGAAAAATATAGAGCCAGAAGTTTTTGAACTTCTCAACTTTCATAAATTATTCTAATTTGCGAAACAAATAATGCTTCTCTAAAGTGCCAAATAAAATTCAACAGGAGGTATAGCGAAAGTAAGGTAGATAATTAAAATTTCATTGTAAAATGTTTCATTAAAAATTTTATATTTTCAAGTTTAAGGTTTCTGTATATTATTTTTATTTAAAATAAAAATGTAAATTGATTTAAAATATTTGTTGCAAGTAATTTTCGAATTCATTGTTACACCTCATCTGAATTGCGCTTTGGATACGAGTTTCATCAAGCCGCAACAAGGAATGACGGACGCGTCCACAGATTTCTGGAGTTCTCCAAATTGTTTCCCACCCACTCGGAACCGCTGCGCTGCTATAGTTCGATGGGATCCGGAAGTTCAGTAGGTAACATGTTATAACTTTAAATCCCTATAACTAGAAAATAAAGCGTTTCTGACCGCAATGATTATTTGACCCATAATTACCAAAAACTCGAAATTACACTCTTATTGTACATACGTCTTCAAAATATTTAAATTTTACTCTGGTATCGTTTCCGAAGGAAGATGATGTTATGAATTTTTCGACATTCAGCATATCAATATCGAAAAAAATATCTATAATAATAATAATCAGTCCTTTAGGTATATTTTTGTATGGGCATTAATTAAGATAATAGAACATCGCGTGATTCGAGCATCAATGATAAAATAGCATTTAAAGAAAACAATGCACAAGAGAGTTGATAAATTAAAATTATGTTATAATACGAGTAGGCATGGGTAATTTAAGAAAATATATTGGACCTATATATTGAAACAAAATAAAACGATGCTTTCGAAGCATCCTAAAACGATCATCCCAAATTGAATTTTAGCCTAATGAAATTTGACAAAAAAAATAGATTCGTAAAAGTAAACCGATTCAAGTTTTTATTAACTGACAAAATCAAGAGATATTTTTTTTTCTCTTGACAAGCAATGGAAGGAAATGAAAAGTTGAGAAGTCAGATTATGACTTTTGATGTGTGAGGTTTGAAAACTTCACACTAAAGCTTGATGTTTTCTTATTTGCGACAGGAAAAGGATTATGTCGGCTTCTTGGTAGAACCGGTCACTTTAGACAAGATTTCGAAAAAAACGATGCGAAACACAAAATCCGTTTTCCAATTTGAAATTATAAAATCGTATTAGACACATTAACCGCTAACGTACGGATGAAAAATATATATTATAAAAAAAAAACTGCAAAAACCCGCTTTGGCAAAGGTCGGGAAATATTATCGTGCTTTTAATATACTCCAGACATTGGCCGGTTTAGGTTATTATAACTTTTGAAGTTAGATCAGGTAAGGACTTGGAAGTAAAATAAAATAAATATATTACGATTGCCGGTACAAAAAAGCCTTTGAGGAAATTGTAAAAACTCATTTAGCTAACACTCGCATTTTTATTGTACCTTCTAGTTATCTATAATAAAAAAGAAGAAGTGACCGTGTTCAATAAATGCGTGCGTGGGCTCATCTAGATTTTACAGCTCTTATAGGTACAGTAGACACAAAAGCTAAAGATACGCTTTCGTTTCTAAACGCAAACAGAATGTTGATGCGCTACCATCAAAATGGCCGTGCGCATTTTCAAGCGGTAAAATAACAGAGTGGGTCCACAGAAAATGAGTTTAGGGTATAAAGTAGCGCGCTTTGGGGGAGTACAGCCCGCGAAAGTTGGGGGTCGTGTCGGGAGCAGTGCAGAGTAGGACCCGCGGGACACTCGGTCGAACGAACCCTACCGCAGCCGCATCAATAAGCGATGAGTTCCCCAGCTTGCTTGCATTCTGCAGCACAATCAACACATTTGAACCCCGACTTTGCCAAATTGTAATTCTGTAACCTCAATACGAAATTTTATTTCTTGTTTACATTATAATATAAAACTTGACAAAATGTTAATAGAAATTTAAGTCGAGTTTCTTTCGGAATACAAAAGTAGACGTTACGAACCCAACACCCGCATCGGGTTATTCGGTATTCGGTGTGAATATAAAAAGTAAATACTTTAGTACTATAATTATTATTATTATTATACGGGAATTACTTCTAATTTTATATTTTAAACATTCTTACATACTGCGAAAAAGGCAGTTTTTCTTTTGGTTTCCAATTAATAATTAATATCACAAGTATGAAGAAAAATAAACCCCCCTTTCACCTTTTCATTTCATTAAAACAATATTAAAAGTACGCGTTATTTTAAAAAAAGAAAAATACGTAAAACTTTTGTAGCTCAAAAACGAAGAGTTAATTAAAAAAAGTATACCTATTCGAAAAAGTATTATTAATTAATTACGTTGAAAGTAGGTACAAGTGTTCCTGCTATTTATGAAACAAAGTATAAAGTAATTTTTTACCTTAGATATCTTGGAAACATTTGTGAATTTGTAAATCTTCCGAAAATATTCAAAAAGATCAATTTTGTAAGCATTGATCAAAAAGCCACGTTGACCAAATAAAACAATTAAAAAGTCAAATGAGTTATTGCATGTTGGTTTCGGGGTTTCTGTTATCTGAACACGAGTTCCGCAGCCGGTTTCCGGTTGCGTTTTGACCAATCGGAAAGTGGATAGTATAGGGAAACAGACGTCGGTTAAGCAAGCTTCGCCGGAAAACGTAGGTCTCCTAGTGACACGGTAGGATAGGATATGGTTTACCTTCCATGCCACATGACTGTAAATATTAATCGATTTTCGTTCATATCTTTATGACATACTCATGACAAATCCATCAAAACGTAATATGGGTAATTAATATTTTAATATCTTAATCGGCAGAAATTTCTTACGCTGATTGCTGCAGGGTTTTGTTGATGTTTACTTAAACAAAAAGAAAATTATATTTCAGCAGAAAAGTCTTGATCTGAGTTGGCCCTTAAAATTTGTCCGTTGATATGCTTCCATCTCTATTTGGGCATTTTTCCAATATTTACATAATATGTAATGAAAACAATTAATTAATATATTATTTAGTTTAATACTCGTCTAATTAATGAAGATAAAATTAAATAATCATAAAAAACGGTAATAGAGATAATTTATTATTAGTAAGTGTTAAACATGTAGCACTAAAAGTTTATTTTCTAATCAAAATTTAATTTTTGTGTTTATAGTTAATTTAGTTACAATTAAGTATTTTAGTAATCAATATCAAAATTAATATACCTATACACAGTTAATGTTTAATATAAAAATAAGCAATTAAATACAAATTGTTATTATTGCGATAATACGCAATTCTTAATATATCAGTAAAAATCCTCGTGTTTTAATTGACGTTCAAGTTAAATAAATATTTCGTGAACTTATTCAATTACAATTTTTTTATTGGTACTTACTCTCCTTTTATATTTAATAAATTTTATGAAGCGAATATTGTTTTTTAAAGATTGAACATAATGGTCTCATAAACGAACGAAATTTTTATACATTTCTATTGAATAAGTCGGTTCAACTATTATTATTTTATAACAGTGTCTTAAAATACAAGTAACAAAATCAGTGGCGTAACTAAAAGTTGTAAGCTCTTCCGCATAAACTTTTACTTCCATCATTATTTTATATCTAAAGTAAATAAAAGGTTAAAGGTATAAAAAATATTAATATAATATGTTTATTTTATTAAAGAACAAATAATTATTGGTATAAACAAATTATAATTTGAAAAAATATGATATGCATTTTCTTTCGTTATATTGAATTTGTCAAGGAATTAATCACAACTGGTTATTCACAACTGTTAACATGACTATATATACATACGTATTTATGTGAAAGTATATTCTTGATAATCGATTTAAATCGGTCTCGGATTTTAGATCACAGCAATATATCGACGATATTGTTGGGACAACAGGAAAGAATTGGCAAAATTGAGACCAAGATCGTGATGCGTGGAAGGAATTGAAGGAAGCTTACATCCTGTTGCAAAAAGCAACTATAGGTAAAATTTTCAAAACAGGCTGCACAAAATATCTTCTTTGTTGCCTCACGTACTTTTAATCCACCTAGTCGAATTATTTAAATATCTTAATTAAAGTAAAATGCCGAAAGGAACCCATTTAGCGCGGATCCTTTGCTACCCTGGAAAAGGGTAAATCCGGGCAATAAAGTTGATTCTTTGTGCAGCTGACTAGACGTAATATTAGTTTAAGCCTTTTTCTGAGTGTGCGACAAACACCTGTACAGTAATTTTAGTCGCCAATGGACCTCAGCTTAAATATGCCGCCTAAGTACTAGCGTGGTACATTATTTTTATGGCTTAATCCTTTATGGTTCTTTCCTTACAAAGTGAGTTTTGCGGTCAGTTTCTAAGGAAAGAAACATGTTTAATTCTATTGGTTCAAGTGCTTCACACGCCCTCCTTGGTTGGTCAAAAATCTTCTGCAAAGAAAACCAAGGAGGAGCGAAATTTAACTTATGTGTGAAATACTTGGACCAAAGTTAGTTTAGTATCAGATTTCGTATCATACAACTCCAAGAGCTCGACATTACTTCGAGTTCTTGTACAAGTTCGTTTTTGTTGTGCATGTAAATATTTTGTAAATACAATTACTTCAAAAAGATTCCGAATTTTCATCGCACAACTGGTCCTTCGATCCACAGCAAAATAAATACCTACGGTAGCCGTAACAAATCATCATTTCCCAGGCCCGTACACATCCAATAGTGGATAAACAAAGGCCGAAAAGAAGAAGAAGTATATTCGATGAAACAAGGATTTGAACCGCAGTTTTCGGGTTCCTAGTCTCCCTGCGCCTGTTTTATGTTGATCTAATCTAAAGTATAGCATATTTCTTAAAGTAACTTAATTTATAAAAATTTATAGTTAATTATTGTCATACGATCATATTTATAATTGAATTTCATTGTTTAACGACTAAAATATTATAATAGTATTTGAATTACTTAATTTTTTCTATTTTCTAATTTTCATGATTACATGATGGCACCTTAAGAATAACACATTTTCTAAATACCAATGTTAAACTTTATTGACGTATCGTAAAGAATATTTTCCGAATAATTTCTTGTGGGCTTGAATCTTCTCAACAAAGTTTATAAACAAATTACAAGTTTGGCATAAATTATTTTATTAGCTAATACATACCTTAATTATTTATTACATTAATTTAAAATTTTAAATAAATAAAATTCAGGAATATTAATTATTATAAAAACAAGTCATAATTCTGAAGTCATAATTTCAGTGATTTTCTAGTTTTACAGAATTTACCGAGTTTTTACTTGTTTTCTTATTTTGTTTTGTTCAAATTAGTTTTATTTGTATTTTTTATTCAAGTTTAATAAATAATTTATTCCAAAGCTTATTGAGTAACTGAAATTAATGATTGTAAAATCTTTCATCTCACCATGGGCGTAGCTATCTTTAAAAATCAGAAGGTGCTGAGGTTCCTTGCCAGAGCTTACCATAGGGAGATTTGTCATGTGACAAGGTACGAAAGGTATGCTCAAATAAATATTTTGCACAGGTTTTTCTAAGAAACTATCTAAAATACTAATAATAATGCCAATATATTCAAATTTGTGAATATATTTTTTAGACCAAGCCTAATTGTTGGGAAAAGACTTATTGCTTTATCTTTGAAACTTTTTATTTTGATGTCATTTGCAAAACTTATCAAGTTTTACCTCTCCCACGAAGTTCACACCAATGTCTTCGATGTGCCGAGAAAAGGCACAAAATTTATTTTTTTACCTTATATCTCATTTTTCCTTCGTTTTACGGACAAAATAGTAGTAAACTAAATTTCAGCTGACGAAATTCTCGAAAATTTGATAATGATAAATCATTTCTGTAGAAGCAATACTTTTGGAGCAATAGCTGGGCAACGTTGGGCAATTTTTCTACTTTCCAAAATGTATCGATTACTTGTAGACACGGAATATAGAATTTATAAAAATTTTGTATTATACAAAATTTCAGTTAATTCAATTTGTCAATTTTATGTTCAGAACTTGACAGTTTTTGTTATTTTCTTTTCACTATGCCCAATTCAGCTGTCTTCTTTTTGCATTAGGTTCGTGTCAGAAAACCCGAACTCGTAAATACACATTTTTTTCCTATAAAAATAGCTTCACCAAACGAAAGAGTACTAAAATACAAGACTTTTAAAGTGATATAGATTTCGGTAAGTCCTTTAATAAGCCTACAATTTAAATTTGAAGTTAACATATTCCCATAAGAAATACATGTAAGTGTATTATTGCGCTGCGCAATATTGCTTCATAATTTCCCGCATTCTATCACCAGTGCGTGCGTTGTAGGTGGGTCAACACCCACAACCGGCAATCGCTCCTGCTATCTGTCCACAATTTTTCGAGTAGGACCAGTCTAGGGGATATTTTTAATGAGTAACGCGTTTTTCAAAACTGCCTTTCTACAGCCTCCGCTGTGCTCCGGCCGCTACAAACCGTTTTGAAAAACACAACCACGGCAAATTTCAAATTTTTAAGCCGTTTTTACCCAAAATTTGTGATCCAACCGCAAATTTTTTTAATGAGTAGAGAACGATGTCCTTTTTCATAATTCACTTCAAAAATCATGAAAATCCGAATTCGGGTTTTGTAACCGTTCCCTCGCATTATGTTATGACGGATACTTCATTCTGAACTAAAACTTGTATGGGAAATCCATTAATTTATATTCACGAAAATTTGCCTTTCATAAGTGAGCTTGGAATCAAACTACAAAAGCGTTGGTTAAATAATCTTTATACAAAAATGTTGTAAGTTTTCCCGACTTCCAAGAAGTTACCACAACATTTTTGTTTTTGCAATAAATTCTGTTACTGATGATATATTAACCTTCGCTTCGGTCCAAATAATCCTGTAATGTTTGTGTCTTGTAGACATCCGAAATATTTTTTAGAAATGTTTTGATATATTTGACAAAAAAAAGATTTTCATAACGAGATTTGAATAGCAGCGGAGACCTCGTGCGTACTAACCTAAGTCCTTAACCCCTTCAGCCACAACTCAAAAAATATGAAAAAATACCACATTTTAAAAGTCAATTTTCACGGAAATTTTAACCAGAATTATTTCTTCACGCACAACAAAAATCATTTAAAAATATTAATTATTTACAGGGCAGTTTTTACTTATTCAAAGCACTGTATTTTAAGCTATGAAAAGATTAAGAATCATTAATTTCTAGTACAGTCAATTCCGGTTAATTGTATCAATATTTTCTACTTTTACTAAATTTTTTTGTCCGTTTGCTCCGCTTGTCCTAACGCCGGATCTGGGTGAATCTATAAAATGGTCAAAACAAAATTTCTGTGAAGAAATGCAAAGTCAAAATATTTGCACAAAAGTAAAAAGTAGTACCTGAGTATAAAAGAAACAATGTTACAAACAATAATAAAATTTAATAAAACTGAAAAAGTGAAGTTGAATCGGTTTATTTAACTTTAGTAAAACAACTGTCGAATTTGTTTATTATTTAGAAATGCAAGCTTGTAATGGAATACTCTGTGTTTACATTTCAAACCTTGCCGAGAATTTGCCAGTTTGAAATTAAAATTATTTGGTACTACATAATGCAATTATTATTGTATTGAAAAATATTAAGTTAAAGTAATTCAAGTTAAGTTTACAGATCGGTTAATGAACGCAATATTGTAAGGTTTTTAGCAATCAACTGGAAAAGATGCATTTTATTTTGGAACGCCATTACAATTTTCATAACTCATATTGATAATGTTATGTAAGCGCTCAAAGTTGCTGATATTTGAAAGCATTATTACTTAGAAATACATTTTATTTTTAAAATTTTAAGGATGTACCAAAATAGTTTTATGTTTTAACTAATTAAATTTTTTGGAATCAATTAAAAATATTAGTTATTAACGGAGCAATCTTAACTTCGGCACGGCACTGTATTTTAAGCTGCAATAGAGGCGCTTTAAAAGAAAAACACGACGTTTTGTTTGTAGTGCATCTGCAGAGCCACTAGAAAATATTGCACTGAAACTTTTCTTGTTCGCGTTTTGCAACTATGAATAGCTAAGTAATACAGGTACATAAATAAACAAGATTATAAATTATTAATCTATAAAGTACAAACATTAACGAAAACACAAAAGGATGTAGGTACTAGGTACATAATATAATATTATAATGTGTACATCAAAATATTTGAAATGAAATTTGAAATTCTTTACTAAATATAGAGAAGATAACGCAAATTCATTAATATTTTAAATGTGCCGCCTGCGACAATTTCTCTTTCTTGAAGATAAACTGAGTTCTATATCTTAAAAGGACAATATCTTTCGCGTTTGCATTATTCGAGTCTCGACTTGATGTATGTGACATCGTTCTAAGATACCAGTTAACTCTGTCTAACATATTAATGTCAACCTTAATAGAGAATGCGATATTTATCATTATTTAATGTCCAAAACTATTGAATTGAGTATTTATGAATAGTTGGAAAATCCATAATCATATACAACACATAAATCTTTCAAATATTAAATTGAGTATTACATCGTCTATAAATACCTATATGTACATAGTACATTATTATGTCAACTAATTATTCCACATTAAAGTTGTTCAACTCGGAAATTGTGCGCATCAGGTACGTAGGTATTTGTTTCTTCTTTTTACTTTCCCATTTACGTGGTAAAAAAAAGTATTGCAATCGAGTAAAGTTTTGAGTTAGCATTTTTCCCATGATCTAAGATTTTACAGAAATCGGTTAAGACAATTTTTTGAATGTCAGAATAGGTGTGGACTTGTAAGAACGCCTGCACCGATTTACTTGAAATTTCCCACATCAATTGCAAAAGAACAGCTAATTAAATTTTGGATGAAACCCTTTACTTCTTGGAAAAACTAAATATTGTAGAGGCGTAATAGTTCTTCCCGTTGTAAGAGATAAGAATGAAAAGGTATTAATCAAAAGATATTTTCTTACCCCGCGTACTCGACACTTGGAACTATCCAACGAATTAAATAACATCCAATTAAAACAAATTAGTTTCATATTTAGTCACAGAATTTCCATCGACTTTCAAGCGTTTTCTGCATCTTTAGTCCTTGAGAATAAAAAACCATCGACTGACACAAGATCAAGCGAATACCCGAGTATGAACTTTTAAATCCTTTTTAATAAATTATTCAGAATCGCAAAGTGTAATATTCTATTAATTATCTATTCTCTCAAATTCTTCACGGAATACACCTTGTTTCTAGAAAAAGTGATCAATATGGATTTGGTTTTTGATTTTGTAACCCGACTTGAATAGCCATGACTCGTCCATTGTAAAAATACAATGAAGAAAACTTGGATTATTCTTGCAAATCTGATGGATGTTCTAGATGCCATTTTTACTCATTCGTAAAACTGTCTGCCGCAAAATGTTTCTCTTACCTTTATTTTAACGTCAAATTCGAGGAATCTAATCCTTATTAATCTACATTGTATTTTACATTAGTATGAGTATAATGCAGGGATTTCTTAAAATCGGTTTGCTAATCGTCGAAATAGTTGAAATATTTCAAGTTACTGAATATTTACTTCTTGAGCCATCTTCAAATTTTCAAATTTTAGCTAATATAAAAGTCATAAAAAATCGGATCTAATTTACGAGCATAAGGAATAATACCGGATACCTGGTTCAGCTTCGAAAAAATTAAGAAGTTTATTAAGTCTTCCTTTGGAAATCTTCCTATATTATAAACATATGGAGATGTTATCGACGCGACATCGGTAAGGGAATACGAAAATGGATATATATAAAAATATGATGGTAAAAAGAATTTGTGACATGATATTTACGGATCAGTGTATCTTGAGTGGATCTTGATTCACCCCTAGCCCACCGCGATCACAAACTAGCGACGCCACTGTTATATGATAAAAATGATAATGTATATATCGTGCTTGTGGTAAGGACCAACAGGACCTGAAATTCCCTGTGTAGAGTAAGATTTGAAAGGAAACGTAGTGAAGAATTTTACAATCGAGTTTTAAGAGATAAAGTCATATTTTAATTTTGTTAAACGAAACACTCGAATTCTAATTTCTAATTTACTCTTATGCGCTGGAATTCATTTTTCCTATTTACTTTTACTGCTGCAAAGATATCTAAAAATTAGAACAGAAATATGAATAGAACTATTTTTATGATGAAAGAAATAGCATTCGATATTTTATAGTTGCTACCATTTCTGTGTAAACTGGAAATCAGGTCGAGAATGTGATTGATTTCAATTACTATTGAAATCAAATACAATATTATGTTATTGCCTAACAAATTTATTGCCCCACTATAATTTATGATGCAATAAAAAATAAATTATTTTGCTTATCCACCACAGGTATTATTTTATTAAATTATAAATATGATCAGTTTATTGCGTCAAAAGCGTACGTACACTCAACTTGAGCACAAAATTAATATTTCAATTTTCTTTACACTATTTCTATTAGACAACTTTCATTTTCAGAGGAAATTCATAAACGTACACAGAAGTATAAAATGCAGTAGCATTCAAACTTTGCCGTGACTAATATCTTGATTCATAATTTTAATTTGTAAAGGTTACATAAGAAACCGGTCATGATAAAGTGGTTCATTGGAAAATAAAATTTATTTTCTCTTGAATCATAGTGGTACTTTGATTATAAAATTATATACAATTAAGTGAACGATTATAGTAAACTGTTCAATAAAGACCACTTAACCAATAAATAAATAATCGTACTTGAATATGTCGAGGAACACGCGTTTATAAAAACATGATTAAGTTGTACCCAAAAAATAATATACATCAAATTTTTTAAAAAAATTAAATTTCAGCCAAGAACGCACTGCATATTTTACATCAAATGACAACATCGAGCTAAATTTAGATAGAATTATTATAAAATAACAATAACTAGAAAATGTGATGATAAAAGAAGTGCCAAAAAGAATTTGGAAATTTTCAAACAGAATTTTAAAAAGGGAAATTTCGAATAATTATAATTTACATGTTTACAACATTCAAACTAGCTGACTAATTAATCGCACTGATATGAATAATATTGTTTATTGATAACACAAAATACCTTGGCATTCGTATCACAACCATGATGAACTACACAGTGCCGGAGATAGGGGTGGGCAATACGTAATTTTGCCCAAGACGCAAAAACCTCGGAGTCGATACAAAAAGTAAGAAATAGGATTATTAATCAGACTTAGTTTTAGTATCTTGAGCTCTTGAGACTCTAGATCTGGCACTGGTACTAACTAGATGTTTGTATAAAACTAACAAAAGGAGAAAAGCAAGTAGTGCCTATTAAACCAAGTAGGTAAATTACAAATTTAAAGTTGTTAGTTACAGGAGAGACCATAATTTTCTATTATCACACGAGTAAGTAGTGCTGTATAAACTAAAAGCGTACACTTGGCTTGAAAAGTAATTGGTATTATGAATTGAACAAATATATGCTGTAATGTTAGTTGGTTAATGTGTTTGTGATTCTAAAGCTTCATGTCCAGGAAAAAAAATTACCGGATTAATAGTAATACATATTATATACGGGTATATCGAAGATTTGTAGTACCGATGCCGGGTCGTAGAGAAACACGTTATTATATAAAATGATGTATTACTATTAATCCGGAAAATTCGTCGTAGACAAGCAGCCCAAAAAGACGAAATTTTGCCTTATTCAAGAGTTTACCGTAAACGGTAAATGCTACATCGATTTATACTAAATTGATTGAAAAGCTACATTTCAGTATCCGCACATTTATCAATAAATAAGAAGTCCTGCCAATAACTTTGTTAAATGATTTGTTTTGTTTTTTGAACATCGCGGCAGAGTTTATTGAAATGTAAAAACATAACTTAGAAAAACTTGCTTTTTGAAATTTTAATTTCATTAAAACAGTTTTTAACAATTTTTAGTTTTGTAAATATTTAAGTTAAGAACTAACTTTTAGCCACACACTGATTATATAATCACATAAGATGGATCTGATAGTATGATGGTTTTGATAATGTATGGTGGGATTTAAAGAATTACTACATGCTTAAATATGCTTCCAAATAGAACAAGAAGGTTCTGTAAACGAAACATCCGGTGAGCATAAGGAAATATCATTTCAAATTTAGCTCTCAAAAAATTGAAATAAAGCAATCCTCTAAAGTGTGTGTGTGTGTGTGGATGAGTGCCGCATATCAATAAAATTTCAGTTGTCGTTGTCTATTTATATCCAATTCATACGTGATGATTCTTATTAAAAAGCACTCCTATCTACTGAAATTTTTTGTAAGCTCACTGAAACTTCCAAATTACGTCTTTTTATAACCAAAAAGTAGCAATAACATTTGTCAGTTGTCACCAACACCAAATATCTTTTTACTTTAATAATTTAGAAAAATTCTTCAAAAGCTAAATTAGCGTCTGTGACAAATGCCAAACAATAAGTAACAAAAAATTTGAGGTTCTCTGTGTATCCGAATTTCACAGTAGTCGAATAAATGAAAAATTGTTTCCTCCACATCTTTTCTTGAACATACAACATATATTCACATTTTACTTTGTATTAAAATTACAGGCACGCATTTTTTTTTCTTTAGAATACTTATTGCATTCTTTTAAATATGCAATTTCAAAATTTCACATTTTCCATTAAAAACATGCGATAAGATAAAGTAGAAAACGAATAGTCCGGATAGTTTAAATTTTATTGCAATACAACTTACATCTTCTGTGGCTCGTAAAGTTAATATAATATAAATTCTTTTACAAATTTTATTAATTCATAGAATAACAAATTGGGTTCACGGTGTCAAATACACTCAAAACATCTGTGAAGAGATTTGAGTAGGCGTTGAATTTAGGGTCCCATCACTCATAACGTATTTTCTGCATCTCATTTAAATGTTCTTAAATTAGGGTGTACGTCGTCTTCAACCCACTACACCACGTTAGTAGTTTAAATTAACCTTAGTTACAACAAAAATTTATAAACGTCGTGGTTAATTAAACCTTTGGAACAATTGGGAAATATTATTCACGCCGATATTGACATAATGTCAATGAGTCAGTTTCTTCAAATAATCTTAATCATGCGGGTAGGTACTTTAAACGTAAGTCAAACATTAGCGACATCCTTTTATATTAAAACAATTTTTATTATTCACCACCATTATAGTTCAATTGGTTTATACTGATAAATAAAACGATAGTAAAATCTCTAAGTTAATATTAATAAATCGATCATAAAAGTGTTGCAAGCTATGTGTATATATTACACAATATTTTCTGCGAGTTTTATTAAAATGAAACTTATCGAAAATGAAAATTCAAAATAGGTTATATTTAATAGTTTAATTAGTTTAGTTCCGAGGTCGGCAAAGCGACGCCCGCAGGGAATTTTGAATGCGCCCTCACTCGACTTGCTCTCGAAAGCACTGTAATTTGTAAACAATGAAAAGGCATTATAGAGGGGGTTAAAACGCTGCAAGTGTTGTTTGGCCATCACAACTAAGTACCTACTATAATTTTGAATAAATTACTAACTACAGTTATATTTATATGAACATACAAATATACCCCTCGACTATTTTAGTAACATGAAGTTAAAAAGGTAGAGGATTAAAGCAGTTTAATTAGTTACGCACATGAATGGATCTAAGAGATATCGGTATTTCCAGTGTTAAATAGGTACGTAAGAGGCAGACGATAATATATCAATTTGAAGAACGAAAAATTCAAACTGAGATTTTTCGCCTTGTGAAATTAGTAATTAGGTCAATCAGTCAAATTAACAGTTTAGTCTATGACTGTATTAAATTAAAAAATAATATTTGCAAGTGTCAGAAGGGTCGATTCATTTATTTTGTATTAATCGATTAAAAATCGCAGTCGTTACGTTCGATAGAATATCGATAAAACTCTTTTCGCTGTTTGATGATGTTAAATCTCCTTAGTCATTTCTAAACTGCTCCGAAATATTCGTAGCAAACTAAAACTTTTATTGCACTTTCAAAAGATTATTGTGATGCTACAGGGCTATTTGAGCTTGTGCAATTTCAATTTGTAACATATGGTAAGTCCGGCAATAACAAAACTCGAGTTTTCATTTTATGAAACTAAGAAACTTGGAGCATTAAATGGTGAAAAAATAGTTGTAAAAAGTTGATGTATTGTTGACAAATATTACGAGATGGGAAACTTTTAAAAATGAAAAGTATAATAATACAATAATTGAACTATGTATATACAATTGATAACCAGTCACTAATTACTCGGTGGTCTGATAAGAGTTCGCGATAACTCGCATTATTAATTTGTCAGAGCTGTCATGTTGCCGTCGTGTAGCGGTATCTCCGATCAATTGGATGGTTTCCCCTTCTTGCTAGCTATAAATGTACAAATTTCAAAATTCGGTTATCTCGTCCATGACAATTATAACGACTTAAAAAATGTAATACTTCGAAGATAAAAAGCGATCAGATTAAAATTTTTCACTAGAAAAGCACAGATTATCTAAATTACAATTTTGTATATTGCAATAGCGTTAATACGATCTCTGTTTATGTAATATATTTTTTAAATACTAAATTTTCATATTTTAAATTATAATTATGCACGTAGCACAAGGGTGTGATATTTAGTTCACAATAATAACGAATTATGTTAGGCCACTAGTAACATTAAAGACTGCATGTTGATAATATATTATTCTTGAAATAGAGTTTTATAAGGGCAAGCTTTCTCATTGAGTATACTCTCGTATCCGCCTTGCAATGCTACTGGTAGAATAGTAGACAGACAGAATACCCTAGTTTAATTTAGTTAAAAGTTATTGATTTGTATTTAATTGAAAGATGTGTTTAAAAGCGGAAAATTAATAGGAGTCGGTAGCGTTTGTTATTTACACTTAAATAAACATCATAAAATACCTAGCCAATTTTGATAGCGCTAATTTAAAAATTAATTAATTACGTTTGCAATTCTTATTAATACACAGATCACTTGACGATATACAAAAAGTTTAATGAAGCTTATAGAAAATCTCAACCTCGCGTCAAAGTGCGTCAAAAGCGCAACATTTACTTTGAGTATTGTATTCTGCACGTAAACGAGTTCTAAAAACATAACTCCTTTATGAACTAAGATAAATACAAAATTTCTCTTGTGGAAAAACAGCAACGCTTTTGAGTATTTAGTTCAAAATAATTTTCCTTTTTATTCACGAATATCTACATTTATTTTTACTATTTCATAATATATAATTTACAAGAAGCACTTAATATTATTTTTAATTAATTTCAGATGAGAAACGTGGTTTTTCAGATGTTTTAAAGCGCCTAAGTACAAATAAAATATTTACAGAAAAGAAGGTGTAAGTGAGAAGTGTAGCCTTTTGTGTAAACGATGTTACAAGTAATATGGGACACATTTTTAGAAGGACATCGGGCACTAGAAGACACTGGCAAAGGTTAACCAAAAGGCAGGATTCCGAGCATTCAAATTTGGCACTAACTAAATAAGTTTAGAAGCCGTAACTAATTGCCATGCAACCATCAACAGGCAATAAAAATTGTTTTCTAAATTTGTAAGTTATAACCTTGATTTTTTAGTAGGTAATAATATTTACACTCATACCATATATTTTGCATTTTATTTACAGTTTATATGTTATTTACAATAAAGCTAAGTAAGTTAGGTAAGTTCAGTTTTTATGTACCTACACGAGTGATTTGACTTTATAGCTTGATGCTAGCGATTTTACATTCTTTTGAATTAAGAAAAGTTTACTTTCTGTTAAATAAATTAATATGACTTGATATGTTCAGACCCGGACTGGGCCGGCGGGAAAAGGATCAAATCCCCGGTGGGCCGGTGTTTTTTGAGAATTACAGGCCGCGTGCGTTTTGTCGAATGTCTTTTGTATGATATGAAATATTTTTTGAGTTAAATAGTGTGAACATTAAATAATTTTAATATTCTAATTATAAAAATTTCTAGATTTTATACTGAAATTACAAATTAGATTTTGAAGCGTAAACATAAAAGCACATGAACTAATTTTGATAAATACTTGTTTTCGAATGAAAACCAAATCATTAACATATTTATATTATTTATTGTGTCGGCATAGTCAATATTATAGTACCCTAGTACATATTTTACAACAGGCAATAAAACATGCATTTTAGGCCTAATTTTTTAAGTTTCCGACGATAATAACTCCAAATTAAATTCGTTTTTGGTAAAAAAAAACCAACACTACAAAATTTACGACCATGATTTAATTTGTTGTATTTATTACAGAGAGCAGTAATTTATATTTTGTACTACAACTGATTAAAGTAATTTTTTTATTGTGCTCAATTTTAATCTCCCCTTGGTTATTAATAGATTATTCATTTTTAAAAAATAGCTGCGCCAAAATTTGAATTTGGAGAAATTAAAAAAATTAATTAAAACAAAATTTTTTTTATAATTTTGAAAATTTTTAGAAATGCAAAAAAGACAAACATAGTCGACCTGAATTATAAATTGAAAAAAAAATATAGTTGAGGTGATAGGCCAATGAAAATTTAACAAGTGATACCTTTTTCACAACACAACAGCCTTCAGCAACATCGTTGAATGAAAAAAATAGCAACCAAAAATTATAATTTTTACAACTTAGTGGATGACCTAGGTTTTGTTCTTATCCATAAAGTGGAATTGGACTCTTCAGGCCTAGATTAATAAAGAAAATACAGAATCTACTTACCACTTTTTTAACCGACTCCGAAACTTGAATAACCCTAACCTTAAAAATGTCACTTTGTACATAACTATGTGTGAGAAAGTTTAAAAACGTCCTGTAGTAATAGGATATCACATTTTATTTAAATTCGGAAAAATAAAAAAAATTAATTAAAACAAAAAAATTTTATTTGGATAAATAAATAAAAATTAATCTTTTTTTGGATAAGAACGAAACCTAGGTCATCCAGTAAGTTGTACAAATTATAATTTTTGCTTTTTTTTTCATTCGACGGTGTTGCTGAATGCGATCTTGCTTGTTTGAATGTTTGCGTTGGAAATGTGTTGTGAAAAAGGTATACTTGTTAGATTTTCATTGGCCTATCACCTCAACTATATTTTCTTTTCAAATTATTAATTTTTGTTTCTGTGAAACTAAAATACAGCTAAAAATATTGTAATTTGGAACAGAAATGATTACAAAAACTTCTAACTAGTGAAATTTTTAATTTTACGTAATTAATTTTATCTTTTATATTTGAATAATTTATTAAGATATTTATTTAAAGTACTAATAATATAAAATAAAAGTTTGGAACTATTAATTTACAATCTATTCAATTTATTATATAGTTACATTTTTGCAGCTATTAATTTTTATTATGTTTTTCTACCACGATATTTTTTGGTTGCCTTTTTTTTATTTCTGAGTAAATTTTTTAATTTCACCCTGTTCTTCTTGCACATTGCATTTTATATCCATAAAATTAATCTATTGGAAACATTTTAGAGCTATTTTCTATTGAAAGAAATACTTAGTAATTTTTGTTTCAAATAAGAAAATATGCTCAAAATTTTGTGTGAATGGGGTTTCTAAATCAAAATTGTAAAAAACAAACTAAGCAGGTCAATACCGCAAGAAAAACTTGAAACATTTACGTTAAAGTCTGTTAAATCATGTTATGAGTTGTTAAGTTTTGAATTTAATTGATTTAATTTATTGATTGGAAATCCACAATCAATTTTGAATTTTATATCACGCAGCACTTTCTTATGATCTTAAAATATAGAAGAGAATAATTTTCCTGCAGGACTCATCATCCTTCATTGACTTTCCCTCTTGAAAATCTGGAACCAATCCCCTAGCTTCGATGTCCAAATTCATATTTTTAGTTGTCATACGGTAAGAAATAAAATTTTCTGAATTTTTTGAAAATAAATTTAAATAAATCTGTAAAATGATTTTAAATGATCTTTCAAATTTTTCTGATTGGTTTAATTCATCAAGCTTTATTCAAAATGATTAATGATACTTTCTTTATACATTTCCCAAGGCTGCAAGTCTGCAAATTTTATTAGTTTTTAAACATCCAGTATCGTATTTAGTTTAATTTACTTTAACTAATTTTTTGAGAAAAATAGTTTTTTTAAATTATGTAATAAGGGCGTTAAATCCAGAGCAATATGTAGAAATACGTACTTTAGAAGTGTAATATATCTTTAAATTTTTAAATCGTGCCTAATTTTGATTTTTAAACATGGAAAATATGCACAGCACCTGCAAGATAGCTTGAATTGTGACCTTAACGTACTGGAACAATAAACTACTACGTTGAAAACTGGACCAAATCTAAAAAATGGTAAACTAGGCTAAAGATTTTTAATGAAAATTAAAAATAATTTAGAAAAACCTCCTAGGGCGCGATCCAACTCGAAATTTTGGATCCTAAACTGATTCCTCCTCGACAGTTGTGTGTGATAACCTCGGGAAAAGCAATTTCTATAGCAAAAAGTGTATTTTCAAGTTCGAGAATATTAACTTTAGCCATATTTACCACACCTGGTAAACTAGCGCTCCAAGGTCATAAAGCTCGGTACACCTTCCCGCTTTCGGCACATCAATATTCCGATTATTATTGATAAGAATATCAGTGTAAAAATAAAATACATACATTATAACTTGCGAAAATATATTTTAAGTATTAAATTATCAATTATTACAAGTTAAATGAAATTTTAATTGAATTTGACAAGTAAAATAATAAATGATAAACTGAATAACTGTGAAAAAATTCATTAACTGTCCAATTCAATTAAAATTTCATTTAACTTGTAATTGATAATTAAATACTTAAAATGTAAAAATAAAATTATACTATGCTTTACTATGTTTATTTTTAATTTATTATTATTTACGTTTTTAAAAATAGGTACTATATTTTTGTAATAATGTAATTAAAACAAAAAAAAGATTGTTGAAAACATACATTTCTATGTAATGTAAAATTTCTCTATTTAAATGTTAATGAAAAAATTACAACAGAAATAAGTCGCTTAGCAGAATTGGCAAAAAGCTTTTCAAGTTAAATCACAAATAAAAAAATTCTTTGTTATGACAAAAATATTATTCGAATACCTCTTCTTAGTTCAGTTATTTTTACTTAATTTAGTGACAAAAAATTTAAAAATTTAAAAAAATTCACACCTTAAAAACGAAATGTATGTTTTGCATGAAAGCATTTCATTCGATTTGCCACATATGGAATTTTATACAATAAGAAAGAATTGTTCACCACTTTAAACACTATTTTAGTATGCATTTTGAAAAACTTTTAAATATAATTATTCAGTTTTAATCCAAGCTGAAACAACATCAGCTTGCGTTTTCTCCACATGCGAGAGTTTGCAGCGAAAACAAATACCTAGTTCGAAAAAGAGTATTAAATAAAAATTACGGCGTTTGTTATATTATATTCGAGGTGGAAAAATGCAGCTCTGAGAGCCTAGAGTTAGAAAAATTAGAAAAACTTATTGCAAAAATGTCCAGGATTGCCAAGTCATCTAAAGGTAATGGGGCTGTTTCAAATGAATAAATAATTTTTCTTAATGTTATCTTCTTTTTATAACCTTTTTGTCTGTAATATGTAGATTGAAAACGAGTTTATTTCAAAATTTAAATATAAACAATATTAAAAGAAATATTGTATCATTATTATTTTTGTTTGCAAACTTTTGGCCGGTAGTGTATATTCGAAAATACCACTTTGAATTGCCTGGCGAGTATGTTTACTGCTAACTAAGCTAGGCAAATGAAATTATATTTAATTTAATTAATTAACTGAAGCAGATGTAAACTTTATTTTAAAAAATAAAGTAAATGTGTATATTGAATTATGTCGGTACAAAATATTCATTATGCATCAACTGCGTTTATTCGTATTATCAAGAATTTTGTTAGATTATTGTAATTGATATTTTATTTTAAATTATTATAAATATTTATTTATACCACTTAAATTAAACAATACGTTATTTTGTACATGAGTACATACAAAAATAATGCACTAATTATTAATTATAATATAGCAGGTAGGTTATAAGCAAATCTCGAAGGTAAATAGAAACGTTTGCCAACTATAATTTTCGAACAATGATTTTATTAATAAATATTCTGTGTTCAATCCAATTTTAATTATTACTGGTAAATTATACTAACAAAAATTTTTAAATGTTATTATACTATACAATTTTTAATAAAATTGTTATACTATTTTTTTTCGATATTAAAGTAGAAATTATGGTGCCCAATTTGCACAAGGTTAACATTTAAACCACAAGTTTATTTTTAGTGGTTTACAAAATTATGACTTCTTTTCATAATTTTAGTAAATGTAAAAAAATACAAAACAAATTGATTTCGAACAGGCGTCGCGACGTCTATATATTACAAAGAGTCATGTATTGTGTTAATGCAATATTATTTGAATCACCTTGAATAAACCTTTTATGTTGTAGTGGTTATTTCTAATTATTTTACATCTTTAATGTCCGAACTCGTTAGATACACACCACGTACGACGTGATAAAACATAACAAAAATAAAAAGCACCGTGCAGTGGCGTAGAGCGGTCGTAAGGGTAGCATTTTAAAGTGGTTGCTTCTTCTAATGTAAATTTCATAATAATTGGAGAAGTTTGCTTTGATAAAGTCTGATAAATCTAACGCATTTTGAAAAATCTCTAATTGTGAACAATAGAAATTTTGCATATAAGTTTTTTCGCATTGTTTACATAGCACACCATTTGATATTTGTGAAATTACTGCCCACGTTGTGATTATAAATAATTAGTAGGTACTACGAATTATGATGGGATATAGAAAAATATTTGTTATCTGTCAATAGAGTCCTATGGCCAAAGCCTGTTGCAATAAAAGATTTTTAAATTATTTTATTTGAAGATTTCATTTCAATGATTATTTTGTAGAGAACTTCCAAAGAAAATCTACATGAAGTAGGGTATTGTAATGCATGGAGTAAAATAATTATCGAAGACGATTTACGAGAAAATTCAGCTGAAATTGGAAAAAGAATAACCAAGAGAATTCTGTTAATTTTATTTACAGAAATGGTAAAAATTTTTATTTCATTGAAACAAATATTTCACATATTTTTATTTGATTTAAGTTAGGTTTTATTCGGCCCTTTTGCCCTTAAAAAATTGTTAAATTTCTTAAATTATAACTTTATATTCCCTTATATTTAAAATTATTCCATCATAAAATAAAGATGATGTGATACGTAAGTCGTCTATTATATTTAAGATATTAAAGACACCCTGCTCTCACAAACCCGTAACTTAAGATTTTTAAAACCATTGCAACAAACTCATTTAGAATTTAACACACATTTAGCTTAAATGGAAATGTTAAAACTGCATTAAACAGAAACGTTTATTAACCTAATTTGATTTTATGTTTAACTTCAATTTAATACTACAATTATTTGCCAAAATCCAAAAATTCATTATGCAAACCTTTTTAATGCCAATTTTAAATCTCAATTTAATTTAAATGTCCATTAAATCCTTAAATAACGTTGGTGTAATCAATTCTTAAATGTTAAAGTTAACTTAAGTCCAGTTTTACAATAGCAGTTACAACTATAACTTTGGAATTTTATTCGACGAATAAAATACATATAGCATCCCAATGCAATTTATCATCAGAATAACAACTATTTCAAATTTATTCTATTATAGTAACGATCACACTAATTTGACCAAGAATTGCATCTTTAGAAGTAAACCTTTGGCTAGTGATAATCGGAATATGAAAAACTGACCCTAAATAAATACTAAATACTTAATATAAATTGAGAGGGAAGTAACGTTAAAAATTAATTATTTTCATTTTCAATCAGAAACAAAATTTGTTTTTATATTAATTTTTTTTTTATGTAACTAAAAGGGTAGTTTTAAAATTTTAAGACAAACATTTTTTTGAAAGTATGCGTAGCTCCTTCGAATTTAAAACATTTAAACTTGAAAGAAAATAAGGAAGTTCGCGGTTTAACCGCCGTGTGACTCACTAGTTGATTGTTATGCTAATTGCAATAAAATCATAACGATACACGTTATTGAAAATTTAAATTTTGAAATAAAACTATTTATTTGTATGCAGTGGGTATGCAGTAACAATCGTACAAAATGACCTACGTCAACGTCAATTATATTCTAAAATTATTTTATTCTGTACCAGGTTAATTTTAACTATTTGACCTCTAGGAGTGGGTGGTACTGTATAATATGACTGTAATTTATAAATTAAGTATAACCTTAAAACCTTAAATACAACTTGGCAATTTTACAAATTATTGTTAATATTATTTGTACTAACAATTGAAGCAAGCATGCATACAACGCAATGATGCACCTTTGTAATGCTAATCGAGTGTCGTAAAAAGAATAATTTAATATTTAAATAAAAAACGCATAAGAAAGAATTACTTTACAAATGCAAGGGTATCTAAAAAATGAGGATAAGCTACATCAATCCTTCGAATAAAAAAAATATATTTGATATGAAAAGAGGCGATAAAAATTCAAAATGATAATGTAAAGTACCTATACTATTTTCACAGTAAAATACTATATACCAAAAGGAACACAAATTTTAAACCTTAACCATTTTCAGGACAGTGGTTCATTTGTATAAGAATACAATGCGATAGGATTTAAGATGATATAAATCACTCGAAAAGTTGTGTGTGGCACAAACATACATATGTGGACTATTCAGGGGGAGGATAATCGAGACGAAGACCCCATTCAAATGCACAGCTAGCTAGATAGGATTCAGTTCAAAGCCTAAACAGTGAATTCCTTTACTTGACACAACATCCCTTTATTTGCCATTTCGCTATTCAAAGTATACTTTCTATTTATATGTTGGATTTTATTATTTGATTAGAAAATTCTTATGTAATGGGAAATAGGCATACATGCGAGGTGTTTAAAAAATTATGTGGATTAAATAAAAACAATATAGTAAGATATCAATGTGTACCTACAGGAAAAAGTTTTCTCAAGAAATTACTAAATCCGTCTAACTTCTAATACAAAAACTTAAAAAATATTCTGAATAGCAGAAAAGACATTCATTTTGCTAGTGAATAATGATGTAGAATTATTACAGTTTGGAGGGTTTTACTTGGTACTAGAATGAATAAAATCAGAACGGAGATACGCAAACAGAAAGTATGCGATGTGGATAATATGTTCTCACTTGTTCTACCGTTTCAACTTGCAACTGACACAAGAATCATTTCAGCCCTAACTTCATACATATGAACTCCAATAGAAATTATAAACTAAAGTTGAGAAAAATTTCATCTTTTTAATTTATCCCCTTCGATGTAATGATTGTCTTACACTTCATGGTCGTAATGATAAATCAACATTAATAAAAAATATAATTGTAATTTTTCTAACACATTCGAGTTCTTTCAGTGTTTTGAAATATTAATAAGAAATAACGTTCTAGAATGACTCATAGCGTAGAAATCACTTATTATAACACCGCGGCCCCGGAGGAAAGTATATTTCAAAATTGTTTTATTAGAACAATAAATATTATTCGATTTTTGCTCAAAATACTAAATAATAACTTTAACTTATGTTTTAACTTTAAGCTGAAAAGGTGTCACCAAGCTACGCTGCTGGACTAATTTAACTGTACAATTATTTCAAGTGTAGCAGTCCAGAAAACATTATTAACGAAATCCGACTTAAGATGAAATAAGATTATTGAAGTGTTTAATTTGATCATATTCGAATTAGCTGCAAAGTACCAAAAATCATGATATTCGCATGGAAAAAAGTCGACTGCTGTGGGGAGGTATTTAGAGCCTATTTCATAATCAAATAATTTAATATCGGAGAATAAAGACAGCAATAAGTTTCAAAATAGTTATTTTCGATACTAGTACTTAAATAGGCTACTTTTCCATTCGAGGTTGATTTTGCTGACGAGCCCGAAGGGCGAGTCAGCAAAATCAACCGAATAAACAACCTATTAAGTACGTGTAACGAACACTATTTTTGCAAATCTGAAATTCGGCAAATAAAGAAAGCGAGTTATTAATAGTAATGCTCTTGACCTCATACCTGCCGATTGCTAGAACAAATAAGGAGAACAAGATACAAATTGTATGCAATTCTGAAAGATCAAAATTATTATTAAGCATTAAAGCCCACGTTAAAGCAAGTTAGCGAGTAATGCGTAATTAGTAATCAACAAATAAACAAATCTTTCATAATTGTAGATACACTATTGCACTTACTTATGTTTTTGTCGAAAAATGTACTTAGGAAGGTTACTTTGTCATACGACGTTATTACAACAAATAAACACATCAATCTTTTAAACTAGCCTAGTTATTTATAAATTTGCAGGAAGCATAGATCATGAGTAGGCATATTTTACATACAAAGACCGAGTTTATAACTGAAGCGATGAAATTTTTTAGAAACAAAGGCCGACGAGATTATTACCTAGAAATATTTTAACAAAGTTGCACAATCTGGACTATGCTGAAATGAAAATAACTCGCACTAGTGCGGAAAAGTGAAGTCCTCTCGCGGAAGAATCGTACGTGCAGAAAACATGCCGCTTTCAATGCTATGTAACGTGTACGAAATGATCACATTTCACAACAGAATTGCAAAACACTTTTAATAGAATGTGAGCATAAATTTAATGGAGCTTTTAGTTATCCATCCATTTTTGTTCATTAAATATTTAATGTTGAATTAAATTTAACCTAAAAATGATTTTGTCCGACTATTTATTTGGATATTTGCAATGCAACATATTTACAAAATATTGCACTCTACTAGGTTATTACCTATTTATATTTTTAGTTTAAAGAGCCTAACTTTCGGTTAATTATGAAATGCAAAATATTAAAAGAATAAATTTAATGTGAATTTTTAATTGTATTGATTATAAATTAACTTTATTTTTCACTTGGTTTTTTTACTAAAATTTTTATAATTATAAAATATCATTAATATTTCGAATTTGCAATTCTCATCAAATAGACTTGATTTATTAATTGATGATCATTAATATCACCGACCTTTGAAAATTTCGAAAAAAAGTAAGTGGAAAAAAATTTGATAATTTATAATAAATTATTCAATTAAAAATTCAATTAACTTGATTCATTAAATTCATCCTTATATTTTTGCATATTTTACAAGTTAATAATACAGTAACCTCGTATAGCGCTTATGATGCATTCCTAGACGACAAAGGGCTTAATGAAACAGCGTTAAACGTGTTCAATTTAATTCCATGATAATTAAATGCCGTGATAATTTAAATCAGAGTAAATTTTTTAGATTTCGAGTATGTAGACCGCGTTATATCGAATCAGCGTTAATCGAGAAAGCGCTAAACGAGACCTCAGTCTTACGGGTTGAAATAGGTTATGTATCTCTCGGTATCGTTAAGGTCTTGTAACAAAATATTTAAAAAAATACTTGTTGCAAGATTTCGTCACTTAATTGCGTGAAACTTTGATTTTGGAAAGTTGGGAATGGTTTGTTAACTTAAAAATTTGTTAACTCTACACCATCAAATTTATGCGTGCGTTTTTAAATAGTTAAAGGTAAGGAATAAGCATAAGTCAGTGTCTGTCTGTGTCAAACAATGTATTGGAGATTTTATTGTTGTAATAATTATTTTGTATTGTCAGTATTTCATTATTCGTGTGCCTCTGTTTTCATCTCTTTTTATTATAAAACTACTTTTTGTAGCATATACTACCTACAAATTTTGCGGTAAAAATAGGAATGATTTACACTCAAACCCGTTTTTGTGCGGATAGGGAGCGCATAAATGAAATTACATTAAAAAAATATCCCGAGACTTCATAAGTACGTATCTATAAAGTATATTGTTTACAACACATTTAAAGAATTTTCTTATGCGGTAAATATGATAAATAAAGGTCCCACATGGAATATATTTGAAATTGCGTTAAAATTCATACGTTTAAGAGAGCTGAGTAGGTAAACACTGCGTAACGGTCAAACAACGGACACATAATGGTTATAAACTAGGGTCAATCTATCTATTCGCGCCACATATCAATTCGCGGCCAGGAAGGATTAGTTAATTTGTTTTGGGTGTTTTGTTAAAATTTCAGTTCTAAACTTAATAATAACCACGGAAAATGCAAAACAAAATTTCGCGCCAGCTCCTACTTTTCAAAAATTTGCAATTTTTTATTTATTATGTTGTCTTCGACTTTAAAAACCAACAAATACAAAACTACCTGAGTGGACTGCGCGCCAAAATATTACAAGGGGTTAATAGTGAAGATATGTCTGGTGTTATTAATATTAACACAGTCTCAAATGTAATAATTAATCTCTGTGAATATGCTTTTCATCTCGATTGAAGCATTATGGAAAAATTTTTCGGAAAATGTTTTCTGTATTTTTAACTACATTTACTACATACATATAATATGCAAGGATAAAACATTTTTATATTTACTCTGGCTTCAGTTATGATGCCATTTTTTTACTAATATAGATATAGCCTATTTTTGTCTTTATTTTGCGTTTTCGCGCTTAATAGTAGTAATTGTTCAGAACTTAAATTTATAACAATACAAATTGAATACAATATATTTAAAAAAAAATTTGAAATTCATTTATTTTACAATCAGTTAAAATAATAACAATAAACAAAAGATATGGTAGGTGAATCTAAACATAGAACTAACAAGTTATTGATGACTAATTTAATCACATGCAAGACTTCGAGTTCGAATACATGACTGCATCAACCAAAGCGGTGCGGAGGTCCAGTGGGTCGTGGCGTTTTAGCCTTTTAGTACGATGAATGGTGAGGAGATCTGCTGCGAGAGAGTTGAAGTGGTCTCTAACTCGATCCTGGTATCTGTTGCTAAATACTTGGACATGGTTTACACTTACATGGTTTGGAACGAACCAGGGGGCATCAGTCATAATCCTAAGGATTAAATCTTGGCAATGTTGGAACTACTGACTGCTTTCCAGAGCTGAATGCCATATGTCCAAATTGGTATTATTTTGACCTTGTACTATATCAGTATCTTGTTCTCCAATGAAAGTTGTGAGTTACGGCCTAGCAACCACATGTGTTTCCTGAGGGAGTGTCCCAGTTGCAACCTCTTGCTCCATGTATGTTTGCCCCAGGTCAGGCGTCGGTCAAGGTGTACACCGAGGTATTTTACATCTTCTTTTGGAGGTATAGTTCTTTCATTTAACTTAACAGGTGGACAGGTGTCTCTCCTGTTTGTGAATGTCACATGCACCGACTTCTGAGTGTTAGTCTTGATTCTCCATCTCCTTAACTAGGTTTAAATTTCGTTTAGGAAACAGGCCGGTGTGCCACACATTGTCGAAAGCCTGAGTTACGTCGAGAAAAGCGGCTGAGAAAATCTTTTGTCTCCAGATCTTGTCTGATTTCATTTGTAATTCTGTGTACCTACTCTATTGTTGCGTGATGGTGGCGAAATCCGAACTGATACTTTGGAATTATTTCCATTTTCCTATCAGTGGCATCAGTCTCTTCAGGTAAACGTTCTCGAAAATTTTGACAAAATAGGAAGCAGCATGATGGGCCTGTACGAGTTAGTTTCAGATGGTGGTTTCCCAGGTTTAAAATTAAGATTGTTATCTATATTAAGATATAGGAAAGTAACCCAGCCTCAAGTTGGAGTTGTAGATTATGGTGATGGATCTAATAGCCGAGTCGGGTAGCTCTTTAAGGACTTTTGCGGTTAAGAGGTCGAAGCCTGGTGATTTGTTCGGTATCAGATATTCTTTAATTTAGTTTTAATCTCACTTTTTCATTTTCATTATTGGCAGTTCCATTTGGAAGGGAGCATCGAGGAATTTTTTGATGTTGACGTCGTCGTTTGGCTCTTCTGTTTTAAAGTGGGTAAAGACTTCAGTTAGGTGGTTAGCAAATGTATTAGCCTTTTCCTGATTTATTCTCGCCCACTCTTGGGTTAGGGTTTTATGGGTGGATTTAATTGTTGCGTTCCTTTGAGTTTTCTAGTAGCTTTCCAAAGCGAGTAGTCAGATGCTTCGGTTGCGTCAGTCCACTCAGGTAGTTTTGTATTTGTTGGTTTTTAAAATCGAATACAACATAATAAATAAAAAATTGCAAATTTTTGAAAAGTAGGAGCTGGCGCGAAATTTTGTTTTGCATTTTCCGTGGTTATTATTAAGTTTAGAACTGAAATTTTTAACAAAACACCCAAAACAAATTGAAAACAACACAATACAAGAAAAAAATTTCAAATTTTTGAAAAAGGGGGGCTGGCGCGAAATTTTGTTTCTTGATTTCCGCGGCTTTATTAAGTTTAGAACTGAAATTTTTACAAAACACCCGAAACAAATTGAAAACAATATAATACAAGAAAAAAAATTGCAAATTTTTGAAAAAGGGGGGCTGGCGCGAAATTTTGTTTTGTGATTTCCGCGGTTTTTATTTAGTTTAAAACTGAAATTTTTAACAAAACACCCGAAACAAATTGAAAACAATACAATACAAGAAAAAAATTCAAAATTTTTGAAAAAGGGGGCTGGCGTACAATACTATTTTTGCGATTTCCGCGGTTATTATTAAGTTTAGAACTAAAATTTTTAGCAAAACACTCAAAACAAATTGAAAACAATATAATACAATCAATTTTTTTTAATTTAAAAAAAAGGGGGCTAACTTCACGGACATTAAAATTAATATTTCATAATAATCCCAGGTACTTCCAAAGAAAACTCATATCAAATAAGAAAAAATTTGTTGCAATGTTCTAGCTGCTGTCTGGACATTGCTACCCTGCACCGTTTTTCTCTTTGATAAAAATCGAGTTTCACTTGATTCACTGCTACAATGCCATTTAATGTAAAATCAAAATAAAAATATTCTTGCATACCTTTAAATATCTACAATAAACCCTGAAAACTATACTTCGATTCCTAAATTGGTTATGTAGATAAAAATTCTCAAAAAGCCTAATTTTTTCGCGTTAATGAGTGATGTAACCCTTAAACGAGTTAAATTTAATTCCATGATAATTAAATGCAGTGATAATTTAAATCAGTGTAAATTTTTTAGATTTCGAGTATGTAGACCGCGTTATATCGAATCAGCGTTAATCGAGAAAGCGCTAAACGAGACCTCAGTCTTACGGGTTGAAATAGGTTATGTATCTCTCGGTATCGTTAAGGTCTTGTAACAAAATATTTAAAAAAATACTTGTTGCAAGATTTCGTCACTTAATTGCGTGAAACTTTGATTTTGGAAGGTTGGGAATGGTTTGTTAACTTAAAAGTTAGTTCTCTACACCATCAAAATTATGCGTGCGTTTTTAAATAGTTAAAGGTAAGGAATAAGCATAAGTCAGTGTCTGTCTGTGTCAAACAATGTATTGGAGATTTTATTGTTGTAATAATTATTTTGTATTGTCAGTATTTCATTATTCGTGTGCCTCTGTTTTCATCTCTTTTTATTATAAAACTACTTTTTGTAGCATATACTACCTACAAATTTTGCGGTAAAAATAGGAATGATTTACACTCAAACCCGTTTTTGTGCGGATAGGGAGCGCATAAATGAAATTACATTAAAAAAATATCCCGAGACTTCATAAGTACGTATCTATAAAGTATATTGTTTACAACACATTTAAAGAATTTTCTTATGCGGTAAATATGATAAATAAAGGTCCCACATGGAATATATTTGAAATTGCGTTAAAATTCATACGTTTAAGAGAGCTGAGTAGGTAAACACTGCGTAACGGTGAAACAACGGACACATAATGGTTATAAACTAGGGTCAATGTGTCTATTCGCGGCCACATATCGATTCGCGGCCAGGAAGGATTAAAAGTTAAATAATAGTAAACCCATAAAACAACAGTTACAAAAAATCACATTAATAGTTTTGATAATACAAAACAAATCCAACCTTCAAAACAAAACCTTCCAAGGAAATGTATGAACACAGAAACTGAAAGTTATATTAATAACTTTAAATTTAAACCCTAAAAATTATTGTAAATTAGATTATAAAAATTATTAATAAAAACATTTCAAAATCTAATGTGTATTTGTAATTATAATAATTATAGAAATTCTCAGAAATTCTACACATGTCCTACATCAAAAATTTCCAAATATTTACTATTTCCAAAATAGTACGTGAATATTATTTTCCTACATGTAAGGATCAACCAAAGCGTGATGTTAAATCAACCTGTATAAAATAATTGCGAGAACATATCGCAATTTAATTTTAATTATAAACACACAATGAAAAAATACATGTACTACCACTACAGTACATCTTCAATTGTCCTGCAGCCACCACATTCCGGTTCGCACGAGCCGGTTAAGTATATTATATTCAATTTTATTTGGGCATTTAAAATGCAAATAATTTGTTTTGTTAAAGCGTAACCTCTTTACATGTAAATCCTATCCTAAAGTGAACTTTCAGTAAGTAATCAAACAAATCGAAACTTTAATTATACGAATTCTTGTACCTACAATTTAAAACAATGACAAAACCCCTTAAAATTTTGTTAGTACACTAACTAGGTTAACTAAAAATAAAAATGATTAATTTTTCAATTAAGCTTACGTTAATGATTATAACTTACTGCGTTGTCAACTAATTGAAAATAATGACTTTTGGACACCAACCTGCAACAAAAAAAACAATTTAGTTATAGAAACCATTTTTTATCGTCATTGTTACCGAAATTACTGTATTTGCAAATAAAACATATTATTGTTTCCTTTTTTTTTTTAGAAAATTTTGTTTACATTTTCATTCTATTTGCAACGAGAATCGAAATCTAAAAGCGTTTATAAACATATTATTTAAATATGTTACCCTATTTGACAACCTTTTTTATTATCTACATTAATTTATTACACATAAATTAATAAAACAACATTATGGAATAGACTTATTGCAAACATAATTATAAACAATTTGATATAAGATATGGCATTCCAACTTTATTTGTGTTGTGTCAGTTCAGTTTTGCCTTACTTTTAAAACTATGTAAATGTATAACTAATCACTACAAACTTTATTTTATTGGTAATATACCTGAAAATGTATTATTACGAAAATAAAAAAAAATCTTCTGATGTCTATCGGGTCATCCCAATTCGGATGTTAGAACCTCCTCAAGCATATACGTGGTGTGCACGCAAAATGTTATCACACACATAAAGTACTCCTAACACGGCAGTGTTATACACTTCATTTTGAGAAGGTTCCGGTAGATTACACCTCGGTGATTGCCTTCTGAAAGGAGGACGCTCAGAATTATAGTTCTTATTTGAACGAAATCTAACTGGGTACTCGGGCATTTGGAGTCACCCTACGATCGTTTCTTACACAAGACGAATAGAACTTAAATAATCAGCTACAAAAGAGGATTTTAAAATTGTTTAAAACGATTCAAATTATTTATTTTATTGTTACGAAAACAATAATAATTACTAAAATAATGCCTTAATTAATGATCGTGACAACCCTGAGAATCTTTGTTTAGAAGTTTTCATGTATGTTTCGTTTATAATTTACTCAGGAAGAGACGTTACGGTTGCTGAAAATTGTGTTGTGAAAATATTATTGACTATAGATTTTACTATACGATCATCGTATTTCAAAAATATGCTCCAATGAAATACTACCCCATTTGGAGCGACTATGAATTATTGCAATTGCCAATTTGCAAATATATTTTAACCTTATCCTTCAATTTTAAATTTACTATGTAAGAAATAATCATTATGCAATATATTTATGAGGACGCTTTTAGTTTTACGACCATTAATTGCATTATACTAAAAACCATCATTGTATCCATATAAATCTAACCAGCGTTATTTTAGTAAGTTTTGATTATTATAATTCAAAAAAAGTAAAAATAAATTTAGATTATTAAAATTTACAATCAATAATAAATAATTGTCGTAAAAACATGTAATTAAATTATTTTGAAACATTATTGAATACATTTGATGATTTTATTATTTTCAATTTACATAATATTAATTTAAAAATTATTTTATATTTTATTACCACTAATTAGTTGTTTTATTAAATCAGTCATAATATCTACTCTGCATCCGACTATGTTATAATAATGTAACACTAAACTTTTTTTCCATTAAGGATATAAATAATTTCTAATTGGAAGAGTTTATTAAGAATCACTTAATTAATCTTCTAATTGGGCACGTGACTTTTATAACAATATTTTCATAATTATATTTCTGAAAAGCTTTATAAAACTGAATTTCAGCTACTAATAATTCTAAAAATGAGAAAAAGCTTTAAAACGTCCTGAAGGCAAATATTTTACGTCCAAAGTTTCTAAAATCTCTTTATAAATTCCACTTTACGACCAATTTAATGCTATTATAAAGTTTGATTATGTTGAATTTTTAATAGCTTGTTGTCCGGCGTAAAAGAATTAAGGTGGTTATTATTATTTCTTTGAAATATCAGTTCGAATTATCTTTAAGTATGCAAATGAAACCCTAATGTTCTTATTAAAAACTGCAATAAATGGACCATGTTCTTGCACAGGGAATGAAATATATTATACAAAAGATACAAAAAGTTAATATCTTTCTCAATTCAAAATTATAATTTTAAAACAACACCTGCGCCTTTAAAAAATTAAACATTCAATGCCGTTATTCGTTAAAAAAAACTTTTAAACCTTTACAAAAACATTCAACATGTCTGAAACACTGCTTTACAAATGGCAACTTTTACAATTTGTTTGTAAATAAAAATTTTGAGGGAAACCAATTTTGTTGACACTTGACATATTCCTTCCATGTTGTAGAATAAAAATGAAAAATATATTTAGATTAAAATCAGTAACCCTGCTCCACCCAACACTTATTTAAAATGTAATTTCGGGCAAAAAAACTTTTAAGCTACCAACTTGAAAAATAAATTACTTATGGAAAAAATTAAATTTCAAAACCTTAAAACAACATCACAACTTTTTACTTTCGATTGTAATTATTATTGTGCATTTTAAAATTATCTAATAGCAAACTATCAATATACAATTATTATAGAAATATCCTGTACCTAACAGCTTAACAGAAATGTAATTGTTAGTAATTATTACATTGTAAGTCCTTGTTCGATTTACACAAAGATCTCTTGAAAAATGTTCTCCTATTTATTTCTTTCAGCGAATCTTGCTGATTATAAAATAAGGAAATTAATAATCCACTTTTAGTTGGTAAGGATGGTAATAAATGGACTTCTACCTATATTGTTTACTTTGTTTAGGCATCACCGGTTCGGTTTAAATTATAGATTGCTTTCAAATAATTTCAGCGCAATCGGAGTGGGGTATACGTATTTTACATGGATATCCTAAAAATAATTTCCGCTGTACAGCTAAAACTATGAGATTTTATAATGGCATCGACAAAATTCAATTTGTTGTATAATCACAGATTCGATAATGATAAATTTAGTATTCGGAGCTGCTAAAATAAATTACCTATCACAAAATCTGATATACATAAAGGGTGTCCCAATGAGAATGCCAAGTTTAATTGAGTAATAAAACACATAATTTATACATAAAGTGCTGATAGTTTTATTTCAATATAAAGTACAGATGATTGTTGTGCTACGATTAATTGTGTAACACAATATCCGACAAATGGCCCCCATGACTGTTGATCTACCCTCACTCCTTTGACGAAATTTTCGACAATTTCGTCTAGAACTCAAGATTATGGTTTGCTGGCTTGAATACGAGATTTCACCAACTTCAAGGAATAAAAAATCACTATCTCGCTGGCAATAAATAAGCAAAACGTACATTTTTTAGTGAGAAGTTTATCCTGAAGTTGAGGCAGACGTTTTAAAACATCTTGTATACAAGAAAATTAAACTTTTGAAAAAATTACTAATGCATATTCTCCATCTTTACCCTCGCAGCATGAGTGATGACGATCATATTGGGGCAAACAAACTTTCCTTGAACCGCTATAATTGCTAGTCTTTATAGCACGCAAGAATAGATTATTATATTGTAAATTTGGTAAAATAAAACGGAAACTATACGAATGGTACAAAAACAGGAAATTAGACTAGATATACTTACTTTTTTCTTCTTCCAATTTTTTACGGACGTGCTACCAATTACGCTAGCCAAAAAGTTTACTTTTGTTATAATCGAATTTTGCTTACAAAAATAAGGTTAAAAAAAGTAATAAAATCTAAGCATGTACTGCACACCATATTACTCCATTATAGGATTGAGTATATTAATTAACAAAATATGTTTTAAGAACAAATTTTAATTAAGCAAATTATTTTCCAATTTTTTTTTGGATAAAGTAAAATTTAATTACATATATGTATTTCTATAAAATTGTATTTATACATTCGAAATAACCACAGCGTAAATTAATGTAATGACACTATCAAATTTAGCTTCATCCAGAAAAATTTGGAAAATGTAAGTGGAAACAATTGGTTTAATTTTAATTATATTAATTAATTTCATATAAATTGAATAAACACAATTAAAATGCATTCTTATTATACCATTACACATCAAAAGAAAAAAGTTAATTTATATTATAAATATATAAATACAATTAAAATAATAATGCAATTTGTACAAAGTTTTCCAGTTTAGGAGGGGGGGATGAGATGATAATGTAAGCTTGGATGGTTGGTATACATAGGTAAAAAAGAAAAGTTAACCCTCTTACGTATATTCTTTTTTAAAACTCCCCCGATACACAAAATGTCAGTTTGTAAGATTTTTGGATTTTGTGGCCAATATACCTACTCTTTTTTGCACACTACATTACTTTTTTATCAATAAACAAAAAGAGAAGTACATTGACTGTAAACTTTAAAAATAAAACTGCATTTCAATATCTATGCTGTTTTTTACGATAATTTTAAACTGTCAACATATTATTTTTTTTCTAATTACCATTTCAATTTTTTAGGGCACTACTACTTTCTCTGAGTTTAAATAGTAAATTTTCGGCAACTGCCATTTCACTACGTGGAGTGATGCCATTTGGAATTATAAAATTGAAATAATCAGATTGAGGGGCGAAATGTACAATTATTCTGATAAGTATTACACTCAAACCTGTTTTTGCCCGCATAACTGCAGACTGCATAAAAGGAATCCTTTAAAAAATATTTCACTTTTTAATCATACTATGAATTTGAAGGTATTTTATTATATTTATCGCACAAAAAAATCGTACATAAACAATTCCACATATAAAAACCGCATAAAAACAGGTTTGGCGTCTATATTTTTAGGTGTCTATATTTTTATTCCTATACTTTGTTCGGCCTAAATATTATTTCGATGTGGAAAAAAATATTCAAGATGGAAAGAAATAATTGAAATTTATGTGACTTATCGACTACATGATAATGAAAAATAATGGCAGTGATATAAAACTGATATAAACGCATTGCCATAAAAAAAAGTCGGCTATGTCACTAACGTATGAACTTAGAAATGACAATAATATAATATAGGTTTTAACGCAAAAAAGTGACTAATTTATTAAATTTGACTAACGTAGTGTCTGTTCTAACCTCAAAATAATATGAATAGCCAATACAAAAAAACTATATGTAACTTCGAAAATTTGATGTAAACAGAAAATTTTATAGTGGGTATAACAAATATGAATAAAACTCAAATTTGACTAGGTTTTCACATCTTAATTTATTCTGTATTATGTGTATTATTTATGACTAGACGACTTCTTTCGTGGTGAATAGTATACCTACATAATTCAATTTTATTAAATTAAAAACGAGTTATATTGGCAAAAATCCCAATAATTTTCCAATTTCAATTTAAATGTTTTTAGAATTTTCTATTGCTTCGTATAAAATTTCTATTTTAAGGATTGTACATTTTTAATGGCATGTGCATATCAATTTTAGATAAAATGAGAATGCCATTATTACGTACTATCAATTTGCAAGACTCCTTTTAATAATGAAATATCTTTACCTAATTTATAACAAATTAATTATGTTTTGATATCGAAACCGTCTCTATATTATTTATTGAACGTCGTTAATCTTCGAAAGAATCTGTTTGCTCCCTAACGTTCTTGTTACAAATTTATTTTATTAATTTCGATTTAGTTTTCCACATTGACAAATGTATTGTACACAATTTCACGTTAAATGAACTATTACAAAATAAATTAAATTAACTAAATTTTTATAATTTAAACCCTCGTCGATAAAAAGTGCTTTACCTTTTAAAGTTTTAAAAAGATAATGAAATTCCATCAGTGCTTATACCATTTACTAAGTGCATACAAACCTAAAGCTTAAAATCCCACCCCAATTTAGGTACGAAACGCATTAAGAGATTTTTAAAAAATTCTACTAAAGTACAAATCAGAAAATTTCACTTAAAATACCTAAAAAGATATAAAGAAAACCAAGTATATTTTTATTTAAATAACAAAAATGAGTGGAAAAATAAATATAACGCATTAGATGAACGAGTTTGTAATGAATTAATTAAAAAATTAAATTACTTTCTGCACAGAAATTGCCATAGAAAGAACTCTTAATAAACTAAAAATATTAAATATTAAACGGTTAAGGCATTAGAATTTTACGAGCACAGCAGAGCTGGGAGAAATTTCGGATATAAATTTCAAGGAAGGAATTAAATAATTTTAGCAATAACCTGATATGTTTAATAAGAGCTTTTTGTGACCAACGTTGGTCGTGGTAATGTTTTTTGAATCGATTGTGAAAATTTAGAAAAAAGTTGTAAGTTGGAAAAACCTGAATTTCAGTGTATAAAACCTCAAAAACTTGAAATAATATTTGAAATCTGGTATACTTCTGACAATAATGACAAAGATGTGCAATGCAGTGTAAAGCGTAGACACTAGGCTATGAATGTGGATTTTAGTTTCTAATCTCTACTTCACTAGCTACGCTGCTGTATTCTGAAAGTTCAATATTAATCTTAGGGTTTTCTAGCCAAGTTAACACTTGACTAGATGACATTATTAGTGTTCATAGAACCACCAAGTGGAAAAAGTAGGCGAAAACGTCTAATATGTACCAACACGTTCGTAGTTGGAAATAAAAGGGTGCAGGATCGGGAGGAAAAAAATGCAGAATGCAATCACCTCGGTCATATCGATCATATGTATTGATAACCGTTGTTGAATTCGAATAACGGAAGCGTTAACCTAGACTACGCTAGGATGCTAAAATGATCCTTGCCAACTATTAGTGTGTAGGTACAGAACTACAATGGGACGATTATGACCCACCCAAAATTATGATGGCCCTCCTTGTTTTTATTTTACAAATTAATTATGTTTTACAGAGTTCAGGCATTGCATTAATTATGCTGCTATTTAATTTCTGTAGCAAAATGGTTTGTCTGCGAATAATAGTAGAAAAAAGTTTTTAATTAAAGTACCTACTTTTTATCCAGTTCATTGTGCACACCTTAAAATATGTGCTGTTATTTACACACGAATGAAACCAATTAGTCTGAGCTATTTCTGATCTTTCTAGAATAGATAGAAAATCAATCGATCTGATTTACTATTTCCGATCTTTCGCGTGTTTAAAATAGCCGCTTACTTTTAAGACAGAAAAAACTAAAACTGAGCACACTAACTTAATTTTCTACTTTAAATTGCTTAAAATATTAAGCATCGTCATTAAATATAATCGAACCTGTTCTTTCGCCATTAATGATCAAAAATATATCCATCGCCTTAGTGGTGGTCAGAAGATATATTGCAGATGAAATTACCTTAATTAATTGTCCCATATAACCTAACCGATTTTGTATTAAAAACGAGGAAAAGGGAAGGAAAACTCTCAACTTAAATTACTGACGTGATTATCCGGCTTGCAAAAATGTTTTAATCCATCGTCAATTAACAATTTGTTGAACTTACCTCATAATATAATATTTAAATTGTCTGGATACTTTCCTGTGAAACATTTTAAGTATCTAGAGGGTTTATATTACACTTAGCTTATAAGATTTTTAAGAAACTTTATAACCGCATCAGCTGTATAATACACATTTTCGTGTAAGGGGTTAGAAATAAAAATTTGCTTGGAAAACTTACTCAAGTGTAGAAAGCTTTCAAATATTAATAAAAAGTGAATTTCGTTGCTAAGATTAAATCCATTCAATATGTCTTTGCAGAAAAATTAAATTATTGTAACGATTTTGTTGCCATAACAATTGCTAAAAATAAAATTTAATGTGGGGAAAATATAAAATAGATCTATTTATCCCACCCTACGAATATATAACTTTTATGCAGTAACCTCAAAATTGTGGTTAATATTTGTCGTCTAATTCAGACATTCATATTTATAGGGGTAGTATTTGTACAACAATACACCGCTATTAAATTTGTTATCGTAAACCTTTAGTACTAATTACTCGCATTAAAATTATAAAATAAAATTAACAATGTAAAAAGTTTTAAAAATCTCTTTAATTCCTTTTGATTACCTTTTACATTATTTATGTTTATGTTGTTTGGTATTATTATTATTATGCTGATGATTCTGTGTATCTAATTTTTAACAGAATTGTGACACCTATTCCTCCATTATTAATTTTTAAAATTAAATTAAAGGTATTTAATTTTTTAAAATACCCTGACAAAGAGATAAAACTATTATGCATGAAAATAACACAAATACCTTTTAGAACTGCCAGTCAACATACAGTATGTACTCATTTGCATAACTATTGTGCTATTATTATTATTTGTACTCGATACTTGGCGAACAAGTGCAAAGCAAAATTGTTGCAAAAAAGCAAGTGGCATTGTTTAGTGCAAAATATCAACTGCCAACAATAAAAATTGTAATTTAAAGCAGCAATGATACATACATGTTTAATTTTCTTTTGAGTATAAAAATATTAAACAAAAGAAACGCCAGAAAAAATTTAATATTAGAGGAGGCATTAAGAGTAATTTTCTACATTTATCACAATATATATTTCCAGAAATACAAGATTGTAATAAACTGCCCATAAGAGAACAATAATTCTAAATACACCACTCACAAAGCCTATGAGAATTAGCTCAAGAAATCAGACATTAACTAAGAAGTTAAAATCTAAGCAATCATTTTTTATTTATATTTAAGTATATCTTTTAGGAAGTCATGCTAATATAAAAATTAACGCAATTTATGTGCATGAAAAACTGATCAATTAATTACATAATTGAAGCAATTTTTCCAAATGGTAAAATGGTAAAATTTAAAAAAGTACTCTTACGATTAACAGAGTTTATGTATAAGTTTAAATGGTTACTACAGGCCATAGGAATAGTGCCGATCGATGCTGTTTCAAATGTTAGTAAAACTAGCATTGTAATTTATACAATATAACATGATTTAGTACGTGGCTCGAATAGCCTAGCGTTAACGTAGAATAATACCACAACATTTGAGAACAAAATAGAATAACACAAAATTTCTCACAAAAAATTAAACAATAATTGCAATAATTATTATTTGTTGGTACGAAACTAGGATGCTGTTTATTAACGGAAACTTAATTAAAGCATACATTAAAACTAACAGTTTTGCAATTAACGTGGTAGTCAACTTCCTCATAAATATAAATCGTCTGTTATAATCGTTATAATATAAGGAGTCCCCAGGTGGATTAGAAATTGAATTCAATTGATTATAATAAATTAAAATCGGCAGTTGACGCAATTGCGCACAGATAAAATAATTCACACTTTACAAATGCACCTTGAAATTAAAGCGCCGATCTGACCAATATTTACTAAAACTGAAAAAATATGCAATCGTGAAGATCAAATGTGATCCTTCAGCACCGCAGCCCGCACAGCTAAAAGTTTATGCCACGCTGTTACACCCACATACACTGAAAGTAAGTGCGTATTGTACTATTAATCTCACATGGTAGACCTTTTTCTTATTTAATTTCAGATAATTTTTAATCTTCAATTTTAAACTATGAACATGTTACTGAAAAAACATTAAAGCTTAAAAATTGGCTTGAATTAGACAAGAAAATGGAATTGAAAGCCTAGAGCTTTTCAGTGGTCGGTCGTCTTAAAAAAAATCCTGCTCGATAACTTTTCATATTAAGCAATTTCAACCAATAAATTGAATAATTTTTGAGAAAAGTACGATTTTTTAAGAAAAACTTATATCGTAAATTTCAAAATTCTAGATGAGCAAAACCTAGTTCTTCATATTGATGAAAAAATCAGATTGCAAAAAACTTTGCGTTTTTTTGTTATGAACATTTTGGAAAATATCCAAAAGTGAGTGTGTTTCATGTTAGCCTCCCAGGTGACGATTAGATCCAGTAAGAGGAATAGAAATGAAAAATTAAAAAATTGCTGTCATTTAAAAAATGAATAAAAACATAAAGATAATAAATTCTTTCCATTAATTAAAAATAAGCATTATTAAAATAATATTCATCAACAATTTTCATTAGGCGTTTTTTAATTACTCGCATAATTAACAAGGTCGTTTGAGCGAAAGCAATTTTCTTGGTTCCCGGTTTGTTCAAATTTATAATATCAAGAATATAGAATCTGTATTGACAGACTTACATGTGAATATTTTTAGAAGCTAATTCCAAATTAAAAATATCCAGATGTAAACATAAACGAGCCACGTGAGCTGACAGCTGCCAACAGCAGACGGTGTCTGATGGGGGTCTGAAGGAATGCATCGCATCACTAACAGCTTACTTTATATATCTTGTAAATTACATTACAAAGATTTTAAACTTGAAAAACAATTTGATTTTTTATTCAAGACTTTGGATATTATATTTTATTAAAACAAAAACAACCAAAACTTATGCCAAGTACTGCAACGTTTGTAATCTGCCTGCAAATATGTCTGCTTTCTGCAGCTCCAACTTCTACATGTAAACACACAAAGTGCAGAAAACGGATCCATTTCAAAGGTTACGCTTATTATATGCATGTCACTGCAATGCTATCAAATACAGTGGTTTGATTCAGGTTTAAATCATTTTCACAAATGTCTACTAGATACTATTAAATGCATGCACATAATATATATTCAGGAAGCCGTATGTTTACACACGTTGAAACAAATTTATGTAATTTTACAAATAATTATTGTTGCGATTGGCAATTTCTATACGAAATATCCAAATATTTCATACTGAAGTGGATTTGAACAATTTTTAAAAATGTTGTAAAATTACATAAAATATGTCAAATCATAACATTATCATTACATAAAACCGCTAATAACTAAAATATAATGTCCTGTATACTAATGCGACATACACTCTATTCTGTTTTTACACAGTAGATACGTTCCTGAGAAATTCGTGTCTAAAATGATAAGTTTCCTATAGTAAAATTAGGGATACGTTCCATGTTTTTCGAAAAAAGTGTAAGATGAAATAAAGAACTACTATATTTAATTAAAAAAAAACAGCAAAAAAGTGCTGAAAACTATAAAAGTTCTGAATATGGATAATATTTACTTATTTATTTATTATTTGATTCAAATTTTTAAAAATTATAAGGTTAAATGAACAATAAAACGAAACATTATTTGTGAGCTTTCAGCAATGGTTACTGCTGTCATCAGACGTTTAATAATAAATTAATTTATCAAATATGAATCAAATATTAATTTCAAAGGTTAATAATATACGTATATAATTTCAATTATTTATTTATTTATTTAAAGATAACCATAAAATTTGTAATAGATAAATATACCTTTTTTAATTCGTAAGGTCAGAAATGTACAAGTACCAATAACACGAACAATTGATTAAATATTGTGAGTTCATAAACTTAAACAATTTTTTGCTGTAATATGTAATGTAAATGCCATATGAAATGGGTAGGTACCAGTTATCGAATAAGGAGACAACTACTACATTATAGCAGTACGCAGAATTTTTTTTTGATAAATTGATACCAAATACTTCAATTTATACTACACATAGGTGCTAGGTACATTAACAAGATTTTAATATACACTAAATAAATTTTCCAAAAAAGGAAGACTTTGATCCATGAGATTTAAAGCCTCGCTACATAGACAAACTTCATCACCAACGGTGTCGTTTTTGAAAAGAAGTAGATATAATTTTTTGTAATATAATTTTTAAGTGTTAACATGAATGCATATAAAACCTATTGAAAACCTATATAGGATACATGCAACCTGATTATAATGTAAATTCTATTACAGTTTTTATAAATAGAAAAACAAAAATCAGAATTTAGTTTCTTTTAAAACATCTCAGAAACATTTTAGAAAGATGAAATGTATTATTATTGCGAAATGGGACCTTTCATAAAATTGCCACACAACAAAAATTAACTGATACAGTTTTTGTATCCAACGGAATGCACGAATCTTTAAAAAAAGGATTTGCGTTAATATATTCCTAAGTTCGGGTTTAAAGGGCTCTCCACACGATCCAATTTGATCAGGAGTATATTTATTTATTTTGCTTTGTTGCAATTCTTCACGCTCGTCGTTTAAAGCCAGACTGAGCAGCTACAACGAAGCAAAATAAACGAAAAACGCCTGACCAAATTCGGTCGTTTGATCGCACTATAACTTGAATCATAAAAAAATAGAAAGTGTATTCTTAATATTTTATATTATCATATAATATTTTATATGAAAATAATAAAAACAAATCTAAAAAAATAAATATTATTCTTATATGATTTATTATGATTAATTAATAATGTTAATATGATAATGTGCATGTATAACGGAAGTTGGAATTGTTTTATCTACTTTATTTTTAAGGTCAAAGCAAGTGCATAATTAATATTTTTCAATAAATATACTGATTTTATGAATATCAAAAATGAATCGTTTTGATCTCAAATAATTGCAATAAATAAAAATAAAAACAACAAAAAAGATATCAATGGAGCGATCAAAAGTGACGTAACGGGCAGCAGCTCAAAACGTGAAGATGATGATGAAAGATATCCAGAAAAAAACTGTAAGCACACATTATCCCAGATCCAGAACTTATTTTAACACCATCCTCTTTCGGAACGGCCTATATTTAAATGTATTTTACATTTATTTTAAATGCATTGAAAATTATTCTTTTTAGTTTTTGGAATAGTTAGTGGGTCTTATGGTGAAATTTGATCATTATTTGTTTATGGAGGAGAGCTGCTTCTGGTCGAGAGGTTGGAGTGTCTATGAAGAGGTTGCTGTGAGCCCATATTGTGTAATGGACGTGGCTATCGTTAGCATATATGGTTGCACCGACATTGTCCTGTTAAGATGTGCTCCCAACTTTCCTTTGGAACAGATGACTCCTTGGTTGGAGCTACCCTTCTTCGTTTGGTACCCGGGGTGTGTTCTTTCATCCACTTCGGAGGGTTTTTACAATATTGGATCGACGTTTGATAAACGTTCAAGGCTGCGTGTGATAACGAATTGCCCTGCGTTCATTGACTTTGATTAATAAGACCGATTACAGGTATTTCTCATTTGTTAAATAGGATTTTTGTGAGTTCCTTGGTTTTAGATTCTACACTTATGCAAAGCCGGAATTCTTAACATTGAACCAGGAATATACCAAAGTTAGAATAATTCCCAATGACAAAAGATAATTTTGACAAGATGAATATGATTCTCTTGTGCGGAGATGGGTGAGTTTTAAAACTTTTGTTGCATCGCAGCAAGTTTCAATTTTTTGTTTTTGCCTGTCAGGGAATTCAAACTGTAATTTTGCTTTGATCGCTTTTCCATCCTCAATGGAAAAATAATATTATTTTAAAAATTTTAATTTAATATTAATTTTAGAGATTAATAATATATATCATTTTAATAATACTATTTTAGGGCTCTTGGAAAATTTTCTAGTGACACCCATGAATGGGTGTTGGTTAAATTTGGTGATTTTTTTAGCTCATTTTTTTGTAATTATATTTTTTGGCTGGTGCTACTTAAAAAAAGTTTTACCACCCTTCAATTTGGAAGTTTATAAATATTTTGGAAAAAGAACAGGCTATGAATGAATTCAGAATACAACAAGTGATCAAGAGAAGCTATTGCGAAAAACCTGTAACGGTTCAAGTGAAACACAAAAAGTTTTACCACCGAAAGTGGACAGCAAATTTGGTTTAAAATTTTTCAAAAAGTAAAAGGAAAATTTCTTATTTAATTTATTGTTTTGTGTTTAAAATACGAAAGGAAGCTATAAGATAAATTTTATCCAGTAATGTGACTTTGGTACCACTACTACTAACTTACGTATGTACATGTACTATACATATATGTGTAATAATCGTATCTTTATTATGAATAATAAATTTAATAACAATAAACTTGATAATTAAAAGATTTATGTTATAAATAAATTATGATTCATTGATTTTTAGAATTTAATATTTTTAGAATTTAATATTATTTTTTAATTTCCACAACAACTAAAATGTCGACATGTCCGTTATAGTTAATTATTTAAACTGGCGTTATCGTGACCCCTTCTCTGGAAAATTTTCAAGCATGCCACAGACAGGGCGTTTCGGACCTTCACTATTTTTGACTAAATATGCCCTCTGCAGAAAAACTAAATGAAAATTTGAAAAACGAATTATAGTTAGTGGAAGGTATAAATAATATTTAAAAAAATTTGCAATTTAGTTTACTCTTTTGTTAAAAATCATCAAATAAAGTTGTAGTTAAATAAATTTGGATATGTATAATATTATAAAACCTCGCCTTGATCTATGGATTTTATCTTGAGTGATTTTATCGAAAAATGAAAATACCGAGGTATTGTTTCAAATCTTAAAAAAATTTATGATCCTAATAAATTTATAATTATGATAAAAATTATGCAATGCTAAATAGCCGATTGTTTTTAAACGCATAATATTACATTTTTAACTTTTCTATTTTTCCGTGTATACAATAGTTAATAGTTATTTGTACTGCAAAAGATCTGCACGAACCCAGGAATACCCTTTCTGAAAGTTATATAGTTATACAAAAATGTTCCCATCGCCGACCGTTGAAAAACTTGTTTAAAAATATAATTTGTAAATTTGAAATGTATCCCTTAATAAAGAACAGGTGACATAAAAACTTTTTCAATTTAAATACCAAAAACCAAAAACTTTTTCATGATAGTTTCTACATTAGATATACCCACGTCTATTTCTTTTTGATAAAATAATTAATATTGTGTACAGTTTGTTTGAGTAACATTTCGATTGAAGAATAATAATTTATTACACACACAACACACTGTGATTTAAATTGTGTCAAACCTGTATCATTCGTGGATACCTACCTGCAATGTGTATCAAAACTAATTCTTAGTTCGTGCAAGTTCAGATTGCTTTTATTGGTGAAATACTACTGCAAACTTATTTCATAAATATTGTTCTATGTATATCCCAGTCCATGCATATTTTCCTTAACTTTGCCTAACTGAATATAAATAGCAAAATGACGCAAGGCAAATAATTTCCCAGTTCTTTTGAATTTTTTTTGCCTTTTCCTTTACAAGTAGGCGTACTTTAATTACTAACGCTTTACTCGTTGCCTCTAATGTAAATGTGTACAGTTGCATACAAATAATACAAAATAAACTTCTTGAAAAAAGGTCGACCATTAACTCGAAATGAAAGTAAGTACCTATAGTAAAGTTTATTTTATCTTCATGTTCCAATTTGAATTTCATAAAGCCTTAATAATTTACTACCTTAAATACGATACAAAACAACGTTGCCAAGAAGATTTACAAGTAGTTCAAAATATATTCAACTCCCCTTTTCGTAAGATTCGATTTATCATACCAGATTAATTCGCGAGATTTAATTCATACTTGCATGTAACTCTGAAGTGCTTTGTATTTAAGAAAAATTAACAGGTGTTGTGTTTTAAAAAGGGAAATAAATTCTCGTATTATATTTTCTAAAAAGCTTCCTAAAATAAGTAAATTAAATTCCCATTGAAAGAGAATGCATTAGAGCCTCCCTCTTCTTAATGAAATGTAATTTTCGACGCTTCTGCATCGAAACTTCTCCGGTTTCGAAATTTCAATAGAAAATTCTGTCATTAATTTATTTGATTTTAATAAGCGCAAAAAGTAATTTTAATATTTCGTTAGTATCAATATTATTAATTTGAATCTCTCCATTAAAAAACAGTTTTCTTCATTCCGGCAAAGGAATTTTTTTTTAAATAATTATGTACTGCAAAGAGCAAAATGGTAACATACCGCTAAATCGTTTATTTTAAATTGGTAATTTGTTTCAGAAAAATAAATCAATTTTGTTGAAAAAAAACCAACGTGAAATTGCTTTATTAACTTCATTCAAATTGAATATATGCACAGTTGCAACTAAATATAATATTGTGTCAATCATTTTATTATTAAAGTTTATATTATATTTAGGTTTTAATTGAAATTTAAAAAATCAATTTTAGCTGAAACAACTAGCAAATTACATCTCGAAATGCATAATTAATGGAGCCGATGCAAGTACGATACTCAACACCCATGATGGAAGTCGAATGGACAAACGCGAATAAAAATAAAATAAACGGTTTAAGCGGTTATTAAATTTTAAATCTCCACAATTTATTTATCTACAATGCGATAAATTAAATACATTTGCTTAAATACAGAAAGTAGTCGGGTAAACACAGCACTAGAGGCAAATCATTTTTACGAAAAGCTCTGAATGAATGTTCAGAAAAAGTAAATACAAAAAAATGACAAACTATTGTACACATAACTGTAAATTAAAAGAAAACATCATGGTTTATTATTCTCTGCAGAGAATAGCCGTGACTTACAGCATTTTATATCTCACTTCACTTAAATACTCGCAACCGAAACTTCCTTCCAGTTGAAGAAAATTCTAAGTTCGTTTCACATTAAATTTCTAGAAGAGAAAAAGATAAGTTTGGACCATTCGCTTTGCTCTTTCTCGGATTAACACAAATCATCTGTGGAACTATGTCTCTCTTTAGTAGCCTAGAAAGATTAATTAGATAACTCTTACCTAACGACGCTTTTACAATTCATTAATTAACCGATAAAGCAACGACGCCGTTGTTGAATCCATGTCAGGATATCTACACGTTATATCTACTTAATTATAAATTAATAATTTTCTTTCATAATAATTATAAATTGTAGGCAAAAGTAATCATAATATTAAAATTAATTGATTTAGGTTTAGAAAATTACACAACTTCGTCAAACACATAATGTATTTGTCCATTTGCACACCTTCCGGGATCCTTCCCTGGCCGTTCCCGTTCGGATTGATATAATAATAGGAAGAGGAAACTTTCCTTTAACGTGGATACCAAACCAAGAGAATAGATTCGTTTTACACCGTCAATTTCTTACAATCCGCCAATTATTATATGATGCTATCTGGGGCCGGCAAGTAGACATTTTGTGAGCGAAAAATCGTCACAGATGGAAGTTCTGGGATTCGAACCAGTAATCTTGCTACGATAAACTAACTCGCTAACCGCTCGATCATCGTTCATAATTTTTTCGATATATTCTTTTTGTCCTGTTATTTTGATCTTCAGTTATTCTTCTCGTCATAGAAACCTATAATTAGATTTGTTTAATACAATCTATTTGAACTTGTTTGTCAAACTTGAGCCGAAGTGTGATGAATACGTATGATACATGCATATACTTATTTATCGTTACGTAGTTTCTAAGCGGATTTACCATCCCAGTACATTGTCTATTTGATTAGGGAGATTTTCAATTGATGATTACTAGACCGACTGCATGTTAACTATTGAATAATAATCCATTTAACTATACAAAATAATTCAGAATATACCGTATCGTTTTAGAGCCATGTAAAACATAATGTAAAAAGTTATAAAACCATATTCTCATTCTCCTAGTTTGAAAACTATACATCACAATGTCACTATTCGAAATCGTCATTAAAACTTTTAAGCTCAAGAGTACCGACGTTGTTTTTATCATTCATTTCAATAATACCTAAATGATTGAATGAATAAATAATGATCCATTTCCATTTTAAGTTGCCGAAGACCAAAAACGTTATAAAAATTACTTTGTCCCTAGAATAACAACTAAATTGAATAGAAAAAGTTAACCGAACATTGTAGATATATTTTTACTTTCCCATTTACGTAATAAAAAATATTGTAATCGAGCGAAAAAAAAAGGTTTTGCATCAGTATTTTTTCCCATGGTCTACGAGTCTATAGAAATCGTTTAATTTGATAAAAAAATACAAATACAAGAGTACTAACATTACTTTTAGTAATGCTACTAAATGCATTCGTACTAAAATCAAAAGACGTTTCAAACGGTTTGCAATTGAATCAAAGCATCATTTTTTAAAACATGTCTGATTGGTTTGAATTAATAAGTTGACGCAAATTGTTCGAGCGCTTAAAAATGCAGATTTATCTACAAAATAGATAATGCTATTTTTGAATTAAATATTTACATATTTTTAATTACATCGAAGTATTTGAAGCGAATTTAATCAAGCTTTGCTATATTTTACAGTTAGCTTTTGTTAATGGTAAAAGCTTCTTTGATTTGATATTCGTTCACCCAACTAATTGCTTGCGATCATTTACGCTTAGCCTCTATTGTGTCACCCTGCTGAGCTAGACATATGCATTTATTTTTCACTTTTCTCTTTCAAAACAACACTGTTTTTAATATGCACAAGTAATGCTGTATTGTGTTTCAAGATTCTAGTTCTCGGTGGTTCCCAATATTTGGATTTCGCGGTTATTATTATTAGGTCCAATAAATATTTGATAAAATACATGTTGTATATAAATTACAAATGATTACATAAAAATAATCACACTTCATATCATTTACTAAGATTGATAATATACAAGTGATTTTATACTTATGTTTAACAATGCGGTTTTTGGGTTAATTTTATTGCCATACGTTGGATTCAAAAGGAATGCGTTTTAATCCTGTATTTGCCGATTTAATTAGAAAATGTTTAGGATCTCAAACAAAAATGTTGGAAACCACTGCTCTACACAATTTAATAATTGTTGTGATATAACATCCTATAAAATTATACAGCATTAACCTCTGTAATTTACAAATCATATTCCCACAATATTTTTCTTTCTTTTTGTTTACTGTGTATAGTATTTATTATTGTTCCAATCTAACATAATTTCTATTATTTAATAAAGTAGGTTAGTATGAATAAGTTACATTTTATTGGTTAAATTTCAAATGCTGCCCGTTGCTTTCTCGTACATTTAAGATTTTCAATCTACATGTGCATAGTTTGTACGAATAACTTGATGAACAAAATTTTTGGCGCCCTAAACAAATTTCCGAATTCTCAATCCTAGATCCGGCACTGAATGCTTATTTAAAAATCTCACAGTATACTTAACCAAACCTGGATATTCAACAAATAAGTACCTACACACGTTTTTCTTATATTGAAGTTTAACAAACAAACACAGAAAATTGGATGCCGGCAATTTGTATGTCAGAATAATAGTTGACCATGAATTACTACCAAACCCAGCATCCCGATGACTACATTGTCGGCCAACGATTGTCTATCATGTATGTATGCTGTTCCTTTGATCTAGTATTAGGATTAATTAGGAAAATATAACAAGGTATTTAAATCAGTTTTAGCAACATTCCTGCTTCTTATTGTAAATGGCAACAATGGAAAAATATTCCTTTTCCGTTCATGAAGATGCCCAACAAAAATTAAAAAATAATAAATAAAATAAACCCTTTTTGAAAAGGGAAAAATGGGAAATTACTATTTTAGATTAAGATAATTATAATTTTCGTGCGATTGTGGCTAGAGTTGAAGATTTCCGAATTCGAAAATGCACTTTTTCCTATAGAAATGGCTTCACTAAACGAAAGAGGGCTATTTTAAAAACCTTTTAAAGTGAGGATGAATTTGGTGGGTCTTTTAATAAGCCCACAAATTTTGAAAATCACATATTTTCCATAAGAAACACATGTAAAAGCATTATTGCACAATATTATGCCAAATATGGAAAACATTCTAGCACCAGTGCGTGCGTTGTACCTGGGTCGACACACAAAACCGGGGAAGAACTACCAATCGCTCTCTGCTATCTGTCGGGTCGACATCTACACTTTTCCGAGTAGAACCGATCTGGAGGATATTTTTAGCTAGTACAGCGTTTGTCAAAACCGACGTTCCGTAGCCTCCGCTGCGCTCCGGGCCGTTTTGACAAACTCAACCACGGCAAATCTCGGATTCACCCTAAAAGTGTATTTTGTCAAAATTGGTGGTCCGACCACAAATTTTAAATTTTTTATCTGTTAATTAGATCCTCATCTTTTATAATTTACTTTAAAAATCTAGATTCGGATAACTTAACTGTCACCCGATTGTTTTTCAAAATACTTTTGCATTTATGATAATTATAATAATCATTTATTAATTATAATTTATGATTAAAGATGAAATATTTGGTATTTTCTGATATGAAAAATGTGTTACAATGGGATGAAGGTATTTTTAAAAATCTCATTTACCATGCCTTTAAATTTGAATAAAATGTTTGTACTCGTGTATTCCTAAATACCCATATTCCTTCCTCATTATCTACAATCTGTTTTTATTGAAGAACCTACGTACAATTTTGATACAAGGACTACTTAGGGCCACCTACGCCATCTGTGCCTACTTTATGCAAAAATTTTCAAAACTACATTGGAAAACCTATTTGATGCAACACATTACCACTATTCGGACACCTTCACTGCCTACTTGACTATTTATATGAATATACATCGAATAAGATACTATTAATATTGTAACAATAATAAATACTGCATAAACTGTAACTGATGTGGCACAACCACAAGGATTTTAATTACATAAATAAGATTTTCTTGTAGTGATTTCAAAACTAACCTTCGCATACCAAGTTGTATTAATTTGTACGTAGTAGAATTACGATAATTACAAAATTTATTATAGTAGGTACCTACCTAATAATTGATATGGGTACGTAACAACAATTCAGTAAATACTAATAGGACACTTTTTTCTTATTACTGAAATAATTGCCGTGATGTCACGGTTAACATATTTTTTAAATAAATATAATTGCCAAGTATAGTCCTTAGTAGGCACTTATTCCACTTCAAGCAAGGACACAATTAAATCAAATTGCAGTTAAGACGGTTTTCAATAAATGTTACATAAACTTACTTATCGCATTATAACGTACATTTCCGGATAACTTCAGTTAATCACTCATCCATAATAATAAGGCAAGTGTTAGGAATATTGATCAAATTTGTGAATAAGACCTAAATGTATTAATTACAAACTGAAATTGCATATACGATTACTTAGCTATAGAGTATAATATACAGTGGGTACAGAAATGATTCGGATAGTCCTAAGTTATCAATGTAAATTGTATCTTTTGAAGACTTTTTTTCTCATATAAAAATTACTTTTACAGCAATTCTTATTAGTCATTTTTTGTTAAAAATTTCATTATCTTCATTTCTGTTTATATACATTTTTCCATTATGACGGATCGTTTTCGAGTAAGAGTGACTTAAAGTAAACTAAAAATTTCAAGAAAACTAACATTACTCTTATGGGAGTTTTATTGACATTTTTACAGAAAGTCATTGCTACTCGAAAACAGTTCGTCAAAATGGAAAAATGTACTCGTACATAAACAAAAATGAAAAAAATTAAATTTTTAACAAAAAAGGATTGCTGTAAAATGATTTGTGTATGACAAAAAAAAGTCTTCAAAAGATACAATTTACATTGATAACATAGGACTGTCCGAATCATTTCTTTCCCACTGTAGGTCCCCCATTATTTTTATAATTATTTGTAATTATACCTCGCAAAACACGACAATTATTTCCATTTTTCGAGGTCATACATATCAGAAACCTTTAAAATAGCAATCAGAAATTTAGTATGTAGTAATATTTTTGAAGTTTTTTTTAAAAGTGCTGTTCTTGCAAAATTATTTTTTAAACTACAAGCTATAATAATTATAATTTAAAAGAAAAACGGGTAGAGGGTGCGTATGGCCTACCCTCAAAGATTAGTAAAAATTTCTTAAGGTACTATATAAAATCAGCAAAATGGTATACTTCTAATAGGTAACTGATTTTTATCGATAACTGCTGCTGCAGTTCTTACTCGAGTAATCACTTGAAGGTAGTTTAATAAATATATCATGTAGATAAAAATTATTGCAAACACAGTGAGCCAACAAAATTTCAACAATAGATGTATGCAAACATAATAATATCAAAAAATATCCCCAGTTTACAGTCAACTAACGTTCATGGCAACTTGGTGCAAAAACGAAAAAAAAATACCTAATTCAAAGAATAAAAGACTTTTCAATGTTTGAATTTGAGCAATATACAGCTTACGCTTGCCGTATTTACAAAGTATTCCGTATGGTTTTATAGGACAATATTATTAAATTTAGCGTCGCGATGCTACTACAACTGCACCATATGAACGGCATCAACCAACGGGTTACATTCTAGTCTTATTATACAGTATACGTTAAACGCTGCCACAATGTGCTATAAAAATGTAATTTCTCGTCTCTAATGCTTAATTAAACTGTTCAATGTAGTGCAACTTGCCTGTGTGCATCATCTGACTATCCGACTATCGTTATCTCCCTTGTATATTATTTTGCGTTTTACTAGGGAAACATATTATGTACATACAGCCATTAAATAAATACTATTTCATTTTATACAGGTATTTTATTATTGGAACTAATTTTTAAAAAACATAAATCGTCAAGTAGGGTGAATGTGCCTGTTCGCGGCCAAGATCCGTTTTCGGCCATGAAGGATAAAGTTAAATAATAGTAATTCTATAACACAATAATTTTCAAAAATCACATTAATAGTTTTGGACATCACTTTTTAATTAAATTTAATTATTACTTTGACTAGTTAACAAAGTATAAACGAATAAAAATGTTTTACTATGACGACGCTAAGTTTTACGCACTTAGTGTAGAAATTGATATAAACACGGAAGTGCACAGCGGTTTCTTATGACAATGTCCGAAAACTGAACAATAAGCACTTTCTGTGTTGTCGGAGTTTTTCTGATGAAACATTTAAATAGTAGAATATTTGTAGAAAATAAAGTCATGTACGGCGATAAACATTCTAACTTATGTCCGATATAGTTCGGTCCATAGAGACATTCTAGCTTGCAAAAGGTCAAGGAAAATTCTAATTTGACAAGCTTGTAGAATCGCATGTTATGATCATCTTGGTAAGCTCGCGACCTTGAGCGGGCGCCGCTCGCGCCGCCATCTTGCCAAAAAATTAAATATTAAAAAATACCAGGGGGGAAAATGCATGGCATTGTAGACAAACGTTGGAATCTTTATACATTTAGGTGTGTAATTTTCCCGATTTTAGATCAAACGCAGGAGCTTTCTTAATATTGATTTCATTTTAATGTTTTAAAGACTTTAAAAGTTTTTATATGTAGGTCCATTTTAAATGGTCCAATTATTGGAATAGAAGTTTCATTTGTTTTGAGTTTTTTGGGGAAATGACTTGAATATTGAAATAATTCCAAACGTAGGTATTTTTTTAACAAAGTTTTTCATTTTATAATTAAATTATTTTGATATTATTTTAAGGGGCAATTATAATTCGTACATACATACTTCGTTAAATAGGTAGTTACTAGGCAATGAAAGTATTATTTTATGCCGATATGAATAAATATTCAAACATGTAGTATATTTTTGCAAAAAAAATTAGCAAAATTTCAATATCATGTTTACCAAAAGTCATTTATGTATCGCGTATAAAATATAAAAGAAAATATACCATATTAATATGTGGGTGAATGTATGCTTTTTCCAACTGGGAATTATTGATTAGAAAACTTTTTTGAGCTTCTTTAAAACACATGTTTTTATATTATAAAAAAATTTCGATTTAGAATCTTACAAGAAACCAAAACTAGATTAATATAAAAAATGATTATTTTATGTGATCAGCAGACTATCCAACTATACATATTTGCTAAAAGATATCATTTTTTATGTTATCAATAAAGTAAAGTTTTTGAAAACTTATTACCATTATTTGTTTTTTACGAGAATAATTCCAATTATTTGGATCAACCCATACTGTTATAGTAAACATACTATATAAACATACCTATGTATGTATGTGTATTATGTAAAAATTTATCAATACTGCGTCAATGTTTTATCCAAACTAAAAGGCCTTCCTATCAATTTACATATTATTTTGTTTGCACGAAAAATATTTCACCTAGTCAAGACGCGTTTTTTATAGAAATATTTTGTATTCTTTCATACGATCTTCTCCACATGTGAAATGCTACCGTAATTTACATATTCAAATTTTATACAAACAATGTTGCCGGATTTTCCAATTATATAAGAAAACATAGACAATGATTTTAATAACTAAATTTCAAAACATTAATAGAACGCCGACAAAAATTTGTCAAAAAATATTCTAAATGAAATTTCAAGTTTTATAATATTCACAATTTTAAAATATTCGGAAAATATTACAATACTGACGATTTAAAATGTTTACCGATTTCATATTACAATAAATTCATAACTGAATAACTACTTGAACAATAAGTGAAAGTGTTAATATACTTCAGGCTGGAAAATTTTGAGGAAATTATAAAGAGTAAGATATAATTGTGAACTACTTGGAAAATTCAAGAAAATCGCAGCAAACTGGAAAGACAAAGATTTTAACTTAAAGACGAGCCAGTCATCTGTAAATAATGAGCATAAACAAAAGCACAGGAAATGTATGACAGCGATAGTACTTTTACGAGTTAGAAAATAGGTGCGCACACAATCGTATGTAAATTTTCCAAATATCTGCAAAACATTGGCTTATATTCACTATCTTATTGAGCGAATACCTAAACTCAAGTTTCTATGTCAACAGATGCTGTTGTATGGATAAGCAATAATAATAATAACAACAACTATCGTAAGTTAAAGGGATGATGGAGAGAAAACGAAAATTAGTTTTAACTTTTATTAAATATCATTAATTAATTTCAAAATTATCTGAAAGTTTTCCTCGTGAAACCTTGCATAAACGAATTATTAAATCTAAATGATGTAACAACCCCTCGTTAATTTGAATGTAACTATCAAATCTAGGCATCTAATTGTAAGTCTATCAATCATACTAAAAAACGACCCCTAAACATAAAATTTCAAGGGTCGAACTTCACAAAAATATTCTAGCAAGTACCTATGGTAAATACTTTCATTTTCGATTTTATTGAAAGTGAACATTTAAATCGAAGGAAATAAAAGTAGTCGAACGTTTCCTACATTTATCACAATTATTATTTTCAATTTAAAATGAAAAGCATTAAAATATGCGCCGCTCTTTAATTAATAATAAATTGTATTTCTACTAACTATTTTCGTATTAAAAAATCATAAACAAGTTTGTCCTGAAAGAAACGCACTTAACAAGTGTCACTCGATACAAGCGATGCGATGGACGGAGGAAGAGGGATGTTTCTTTGCTTTGAGCTTTTTAAATGACACCCGGGTGAGCAATCTACGCCAGAATAATAAATGCGTAGCTCGCGACAAAAATGAGTCAACGGCGTGAAAGGTCGACCAACGATAGTGGACCGTATAAATAGCAAATATTACGAATTGTTTGGAGAGTTCAGAAGAACTCCTTGGTCCAGCAACAAAAGTAATGATGTAGCAGAAATAACGATGAAGATGAATCGGCAAATTAACTAGTATACATATATAAGAATGGGCTCGCGTTCGCATCATCCATTTCTTATTTAATCTTGAAAACTCTCTTCCTTCCAATTCGACTATGTTGTTTTTAAATTTTACCGGATGCTATATGTATGCATATGCATGCATGTTACGTTATATTATTATAAAACATAATAAAATATTAATCAATGTGATGATGATCGAGACCGTCGAGACGTTGAGAGTCTGAGAGAGATAATGACAACTTTAAAATTAAAAGGACACCGATATGCAAACATTTTATATTCGTGGAGAACGTTTTATTTTTTATTTATAGGTTAATTAATTGAACGAAGTTTGAGGTTACAGGAGCGTCTTTAATAATATAATAAGTAAGTACATAATAAATTATTAAATTAATAGATAAAAACACCAGTAAACTTGGAATTGCTGTTAAATCATGAATTACATAGTAATTACTTTAACTTTCAATTTATAAATTAATTTAATTATGTAATTCAACCTGTGTCTAACCTTGCAAGTTTAAATTAATTTGAATTTTGCCAATATTGCGGCACCGGGCTGAATTTGCATTACATAAATGGAATCACCGCGGTGAGTTGCATTAAACCCCGTGGAAGATTACTAACATGGCTGAATGATAAGCGAATTGGGTTTTTACACTGCACGACTTTAGTATTATACGTATAGAAGTAGCAGTCTAAAAAACGCCTAATTTTAAACTACCGTGTAATTGGTTCTCCTATCACCTCGCCAAATAATATCATCCATACTTGTGATAAAAATTGAATTTGAGTACTTTGATCTACAAATAACTATTCTTTACATATGCAATAATATTTATATTATTAAATAGTAGTTTTGACACTTAAAGGAACAAGCCTTCCCGTTAATGAGTAGGTGCCGTTTTGCCTGTTGCTTATTGGTTAATAAATGGCACGTTCCGATTTATGGAAAGCTAACCACCTTAGGCATAAGTTGTGAAAATGGGCAGATTCAACACAATTCTATTGTAGGTACCCAATACTGATGATATAAGTAAGTAACTCCCAAAATATGAGAACCGCGAAGTCTTCATAGGAAATCCTTCAGATTAATGCAAAAGCTTCATAATTATTTATTTCGTTTTCGATTCTCGAAATTTAATGTTTTGTTCAATAATGCGGTTGTTTGAGTTGCTCACTTTTAGACCATTACATTTTTTTGAGTATTATCGGAACCGGTGCCAGGAGCAAGCGAACTCCGGAAAATTTCAGAGAACGCCAAAATCATGAATCAAATTTAAACAAAACAAATTAAATTAAAAGTTATTAACCCCTTAACACACAATATTTTTATTAATTTAAAGATTATTAATTATTAATTTAAAAATATACTAAAGAAAAAAAACAATTTTTTTTCTTGCAGAAAATGATAACTTACTTTCATTATAATTAATTTATCTAAAAAAATCAAAGTAAATCAAATACGACCAGTTATGTACATTTACAAACCTAAATTATTAGATAAAACCAATTATCAATCAGACATAAACCGAAAAATATTTCAATAATACATAATACTAAGTAGAATCAAGTACGCCGAGGTCGTCGCATAGGTGCACAATTCTGCAGGTAAATGCATTACATGTACATAATATGTCATTTAGCTGTGCGTTAAGAGGTTAATCTAATACGAAAATATTCAATAATGTAAATTAATATTATTTCGAATGTTGCCATTATTAAGATTATTTCAGACATTGGGAAGATGTAACAACCTAAAATTATTTAAAATAGAAATTAATTGACTTTTAAAATTGTAGTTTCTCCATAAGTAAAGAAATCCAAACTTTTTATGACTTTTAATTAATATTTCAATATCTTGCGAAAACGATTGTTTTACTTCACTACACTATCGCTCTGTGGGCGGTACTACTTCAGTTTTTTAAATTATTTTTACTTTACATTACCGCCAATCGTCGACGGCAGTACTATTATGTTAATTACTCGAAAAGGAAGAAGGTGGAATCCTCAATCTTGCTTGTAGCGACATAAAATATGGCGCTGGTCCGTTTTATTTTTACCTTTTACTTATGATTAGTCATGTTATGACTAACGGTAGGGCGCCATGAAAAAACCTTTTTTCCAAAAGCGCCCCGCAAGTCGAAAAAGTTTGGAGATCACTGGTATAAGTATAAAGTGTTGAGATAATTATTAGCCTAATGGTTCGAGTAATAAATTGTTTGCACTAAATGTACTTTATTATTTGGATCCTGTGATGAAGATTAACTTTTTCATGGCCGCTTCGGTGCTTCGGAGGATATGTAAAGCCATCGGTCTCCTTGAGGTAATAATCGTGGCCAAAACAATAAAATACGGTCACAAACCGTGGGGTGTTAGTGCTTTACGCTTTTTCTAGTGGAGAAAGGTCTTTGTCCAGAAGTAGACAAACACAGGTTTAATGAAGATGAAAAGTATGGTTCCCTGAACCAATTTAGTCAAGAGACAAAGAAACTTTCTCACGACATTTTTAAATGCCTTCCACAGAAAGTTAAACACGTCAGACTTTTATTATTTCTAATGACCAAATAAAAGTGTAGGTACACCAAAATTCAGCTAGAATCTAATTTTTCTGAAATGGCAAGTACCTATTACTGTAGTCTAAAATGACTAGACTATTATTTACCTTAAGTCTTTAAGAAGTAGGTACATAAATGTGCGAATAAAAATTTAAAAAGAGATAAATTTAAACAAAAAGGATTATTGGTTAGGGCTTGGAAGAGCTAAAGTGAAGTCGATACTTTGGTATTTAAAAATTAAAGCATGCTTGAATAGTTTTGAAAAAGCTATTCGTTGTATGTGCATATATCCGTATATTTTGTATAAAAACTGCGTGATTATATTTTGTAGCTGTATAATTTAATTTTAAAACGTTAAGGTGTCCTGCGTTGTTATTTACACTTTAACTCGAGTTTATAATTCCATTTGTGCTAGGTCCTAGCAAACTATTACTCCGATTCCATTTTGTAGGCACTATAAGGGTGGCTATACTGCTTGCTCAACGTTTAAGTCATTCCCTTTGTATCTATAAGAAATTTATTAATAGAGAAACATAAATAATATCCCGCAACTACTTTATTACTTTAACCTGGAGGCTCTAACCGTAAGAATAACACTGCGTAGCTATTATTAAAACATAATTTTCCAATTATTTTAGATATAGTACTATGTACTATCGGCCATGTAATTTTTTTAAATAAACATTACAAAAGCGAATATAAGAAAATCAATTTTAAAGTAATTTGTTGTTTACAAAAGGTCAATGTATAGCGAAAAGGGTTCTTTACAAATTGTAGACACTACGTGGATAAGATTAATTATTAACTCGTGGATATTTTCCTCGTGCATGCATTGAGATTTTCTTCGCGTACGGTTAGATGTTGATTACTCTCGGAAATGAGAAAGTTGGGAGTTGTTGATCCTGTATCGACTGATCCAAAACCGAGAGACTTGATATCCCTTAACCCCGTTATATATTGTTGCTTCGCCAAAATCATCCAACAGCCTCTAGGCATGTGCTTTCTGTATGCGTAACATGACTTGTCTTCTACGACCGTCTGTTCAATTCGTATTCTGCCTACTTAGTTCCACTTTCAACAATTTTAAAGTGCTTTTATTATCTGTAGCCGTTTTCATACTACTTGTAAATTGGATTTCAATCGACAATATAATGAAATAAAAAGAACATACAATAAACTTAATGACGGATAATACGTGATAGTTATTTAAATGATTCGTCAAGATGTTTCAACAAAAAATGTTTAGCAAATTTATTCGTCGGAGCTTTAATAATTTTGATGATGATCCCAAATAGGTTGGTTATGTGTACTTGTAAATTAATTATTACGAAAATTAATGAATCGTTGGTATGAGGTTACAAATCAAACATTATAAAAGAGATATCCAACTAGATGCAATAAACTAATTTAGTTACGTCATTACAACGTAATCAGACTAATCCTAAACGGCAAAACAAACCAAATGTTGCCAGTCTCGCGGTCTCATCTCGTTATTCGGACCAGGTAATAGGGTTTCAACTGAATGCTAATACTGGTTTATAACGTAAAATCGATTTAGTTATTGTACCGAGGAGTTATTAGAAATTTTGTCAAAACGATATTATAATGAAAAATGATTCTAATAAACTTAACGTTTCGCATACTTTGAAAATTATCATTAAACATTGCATGCTACTACAAAATAAACAGCTACCTACGTGTATAGGAAAGTCTGAACTAAATATTGCTACATTATCAATTGATCAATCAACGTCCACTTGATTATTTTACATGAAATAAAACTTTTTGGCTCTTAAAATAGGAACAAAATAAACTCCCATCACGTATTGGTTGCACGGAAACCAAAGTAAAATTATTATCCACGTCCAAATTTAGTCCCATTACATACGTAAGCCCTTTTATTAATTTACTTATTTAAATACCGTGTCAAGTGTTCGTGGTAATCCATCCACAACGTAATCTCGGTGCATCAAGTCGTCAATTAAATTACTAACTGCAAACTTTGCATACATACTTCTCCAAAACTCTCCTCGAAGATTTATGTAACAACTTAACAACCATCCATCTACTACTACTACTACTACCTTAAATTAACGAAAAGTTGCATACGTGCATCTCATTAATTCCTAAGTAATATTATGTTACAGAAACTATTACGAATTTCTGAATAAACATACTAAATTATAACGACAGCGAGAGAAAATTAGTAAATAACTTTTATTTAATTTTCTCCAAGTTTAAATCTCGAGTATTTCAGAGAAATTTCCAAGCAGCTTCGTTCTGCGTGAAATATCTACTAATTTTTTCGCGTGGCCTCTACGGGATATTGTTAATTTTAAGGTCATAGACTTTTAGCGAAAAAATCATTTACTATATAAATATAAAATTTATTTCAGAAATATAATCTTTTAATATAGTTAACTGCAATTCGCAGACACTGTAATTTATTGTATTCAATATAAATTCCGTATTAAATTTCATATTGAAATCACCCTTGCGATAAAAATTTATTTATAGTTCAGACTGTGGAATAATATTTAAATTATCACAATAGTAATTTATAAGGTGCCATTTGAATAACAATGAAGTATAATCAAATGTACCATTACACCCATAATCTTGATAATTTTTCACCCCTCTACTTGACCTTAAAAAGCTTAAGAACCCTTCGTATAAAAGATAGAGATGCATTGATATTAATTCAATAGAAACAACAAGGCCCACTTCACACTCAAAATATTCACTCAGCTACAAGGATACCTACATTATTACATCGTTATCTTTTTATTAAAAATTATAATAAACCATTAGCCAAGAAGCGCATTAGATGACACTTTTCGTCGACAATAACTACTCGTTTCATAATTACATAGTAATCGTACTCGATTTATCCATTGTGTACATTCTGAAACACTTGAAAAGCCAAGAATAAGAAATACCTACCCTTACAGCATATAATTTAATAATTTGAAAATTAAACCGCAACAATATTAATTAAATGTAAACAATGGTTTACCTATTAGTGGAACTTCAAAATTTATCAATTTATCCGAAACGATATGGAAAATAAACAAAATAGAAATTAAAATTTTTATTAAAAATATTTTTTATAACGCACAAGAGCCAACAAAAAGACGGCTAACATAATTTTAAAATACCTGGTATTATTTTACAAACACCCCTTTATAAACAATATACATAATATACTATTTTATTAAAAAAAAAAAAACATTTTTTATAAATGTTCGTAAGATGTCTACTAGAAACTGTGGAATAAAAAGATGTACTCTGTGAAAGCATTAAAACGTTTAACGATTAACAATAAATTTAAATGCCCGTTCAGGTTAACGACCTAGATACAAAAACCAGATATTGTGAACTAGCTAATATTGCCGTGATGTAACAAGCAGAGAAACATGAAAGTTCTAGGTCAGTAACCCACAACACTGCTTGTATGCATTTGTTTGTTAATGGTGGTATTTATTATAAAAAATATTTAAAGGTTTTGCGTAGCCGAGAGCTTGATTTATACGACGCGCAATTTAAAGTGAGGTTAAAACTTTAAAGAATTACTATATACGCGACCTTCTAATAAGATAAATATAGTAGTATTGTTTCTATTGAAATTTGCTAAGAACACAACTTTAATTTTCTGTAAGCCTGTTGTTCATTGTTGTTCATATCAAACTATTTAAGTTTTGCTATACAAGTGGAACAAATTAAAACTATTGCTCCATTCCTAAGTTGTGTCAATATAATTCTGCAGATTATAACTTATACGTACCAAATGGTAAACCGAGAGCCGAGTCCTGAACCATCCTGAAATCCTCTTGTAGTTGTTGGTTAAGATTTAAGCCTCTTGTTACTGACAATCCCTTGATAATACCACTAATATAATGTGATAGCCATATAAAATTAAACTGTAATATACATTTAAAACGGTTACTTAGAAATTATGACAGCTATACTACATTGATCAAGATATAGAAATTATCTACCAACAGTATAAACAACAATAGTAAATTACAAGATCCTTGACTTAATACAGTTTTTAGTTTTAATGCTGATATCAGCGTTCAGTAAATTTATATGGTTTACAGGTTTATTTATCAATTATTATGGTTAACTTTCTTTTATTGTATTTTGAAAAATCGTCGATCCCACTACCTAGTGGATTATTTCTTTCTCCCTGTTATGTAGATAGGTAAATTAATATATTCCATAAAAAAATTAGTAATTTCGCTGTTTCAGTGATACGCTTAGTACAGATCCCACCCTGAACAGTTACTAAATTTGTTTCAATTGCACTAAACGAAACAAGCACACAGTTATATAATATGTAGTACATACTATGTATCCATCCGTATTTCAAAACGTAATAATATAACTGGAATGCCAAAAAGAAAAGTTTTATTTCCATTCAGCACACTTATTAAGACGGGAAAATTCACAGTGGAAAACCAATTTAATAATTTTAAATAACTTCAACCGCAATTAAAAAGAAACAAAACTATTTTCCACGTTGTATATAGCAAATTGAAGTTGTAGGTAGACAAAATGTTAAATTAAAATAAACGATGCACCGAGCGGAATAGAAAATATAAGAGAATTAATTTTCTGATTGATTTATTTCCAGTTTTCAAAATTATATACCATTGACATTTAAGTTACAACCCTTTTTGTGTGAACTACAATAAAACTTTTCTATTAGATAATTTTTAACCGAACTGCAGCTATCATGTTAAATTTTGGACACCGCTCAGAAAAGTCGTTGTAAATCGTGAAATGAAATCCGTGCCAAGTCGATAGCTTTTGTTTTTGAGCAAAAGAACAAAAAGACCTAGTGAAAATTATATATGGCTTAAAAATTGATTTTTATTTTGTGCATTTAAAACTTAAGAACTATTTTTAAATATAATATAAATAAATAACAGTAGTCACTGTAAAAATAAAAAATTATTATCAAAGCTTGGAAAAAAACTGAGTCATCTATTAAAAATACAAAAACCATAACAATTAGTTTAGATATTTTAATATCGTGAGTAATGTCCATAATAGTACAATGAAAGTAAGCATGAAGTTGAAGAGGTCAGCTAAGGAATTTCTTATTAATTGTTAACCTTTAACATTAAATGAAAAAAGTGTATATTTCATAATGAAGTATAATTTTGTTAATACCATCTTTGTCATATAATGTGTCTGTTTGATTGCTATAATTAACTAATTACTTTAAGTATAAGGAACTTTTATCTCACGATACTACTATAATGTAAATAAATTTGACCAAAACTTGCCTTCATAATATTGTTTTTCCATGAAGCTAGCCAGCCAGCTCTATCAATCATACACATTTCGATCAACCATAAAAGCTCAATAAACCATTACAAATTTAAACTAGAACGTTTAGACCTACCATACTGTTAATAGAAAGGTAACTTATATATTTAACGTCAGGTAACTCTACCTAATACTATTTTTAACAACTTTTATAAAAGAAATAAATAAAACACTACATCATGGAAGTTCCTTTTTCTTCCTTTTGTAAACAAAAAACGTAATGATGGAGTAGACATGTAGAAAGTTTAAAAACATGTTTTGTGTTCAAAACAAGTTGTTCTAACATAAGAGTACAATTTTAACTATATAAATGTAATAATTTCCAGAAATTGTTACAAAAGTAATGTTCGAATCAAATCAAGCAGCTGTATCAACTGAAATAACTGTACGTTGCTGTGTTTTCTCTAAAATTTTGCAATTACATTACGTCATCTAAGACAACATCTGCTGCACTCCATAAGATATTTTGGTAATTTACGTTACTACAAACACATACTGCAAAGCTAACACCAAAACCAAATCATACATTACAAGCTGCCTACACTATAGAATTCAAAAGATAATTTAGCATTATGGTACAGTTAATATTATTTTGTATATTAACGAAATGTGGTACTTAATCTTCACCAAATTTACATAATCAATAATGATAATATGCAATGTCGCATGCTCCCTTTTTCACTGTTTTAGCAAATAAAAATACTAACCGTCCTCAAAATTCACCTTGATTAACGTGCGGGACAGTCTTAAAACTGTAAACATGAAAATTGCAGTATCATAAATCAAAGTAATTATACTCATTGTTTGTATTAGATATAATAGATATTGCAAAGTCAGAGTGACCACATTTTACTGAATAAGAAATAATTTTTACGTAAGATCAGAAATTAGTAACTAGAACTGCATAAGAACCATTCTATAATTCAAACTATTTTGCAATAACATTGAAACAGCAATGTTAGATTGAGGTGCAAATAATTTATGAGCTACATCCTTTTTTTGATAACACAGTCAAACCTATTTTTATGCGGTCTTTTTACATGCGATTTTTTATATGTGATTTTTTCTGTGCGGTATACGGGGAACAAAAGTTTTTGGCTATCAACTTCTTGCCTTTACATATTTGAATTAATCAAATTGTCAATGATATGGACTCAGTTGTTTTTAATTATACTTATTGTAATTTATTGCAATAAAAAAATTAAATCGTCATGTTCGCTGTGCAAGTAAATATGTACTCCTTCAATTTACCTACATTATTTTGCTTTATTTCAACTCTGTAAGCAATTCTTACTAAACGAGAATAATATTATATAGGTTTCAAATGATGTGAGCTGACTAATGTAAACGCAGCAAAAGGTAAATTTATTTTGATTTATACATAGTACATATTTTCTATGTGGGACGGTTTTTTGCGGTAAAAATTTTTTAAATGTGTTGCAAGTAATATATTTTATAGCTACTTATGAAGTTTCAGGATATTTTTTTATGCAATTTTATTTATGTGCTCCATATACCGCACAAAAACAGGTTTGAGTGTACTCATTAAAAGTAAATTTCGTATCAACTTATGATGTATTCATTTGAAATTAATCAAAATATTTTTATTTATTTTATTTATTTTACATTGCACTGGTGTAAAACGAAATTAAATATTGAAGTTGGGAAAACAAGAAAAATCCTGTATGGATATTCAAAATGTGCTTTGCAAAATGATTTCTAATGATTATCAAATTTGCTTAACAATTTACATAGTTAAAGTAAGCTTAAGTTTAAGAACATAGTAAAGTTTCACGTTTTGATTTGTAAAAGTTTTATATTGAACCGACAGTGAACAATTTCAACCTTAGTTAATAAGGACTTCGATCATTCCCGATTTTGAGAATTGTTTTAAAACCGACAAACGCTCCATGTTTTCTTTTGATGTTGTCCTGAAGATGGCAATAAAACCCGAAACCGGTAGACATTGAGATTTTGTTTGTTTTGTAAGAACATACCTACCCTCAAAAACCCAATTTCACTTATCAAATTTGTGAAAAAACCAAAAGAGAGAAGAGAGAGTAGATACGTCGTCCGATACACAAAATTGATAAAACAATGGATTAGGATGTTTATGTGAATATTTTGAAAAATATGATATTGCAGCAGTAAAGAAATGCCACTAAAATGGAACCTACAGCAAGACAACGAACTAAAACACACTAGCAAAGTAACCAAAAAATAATTTCGTATTAATAAGATTGAGGTTCTGGAGTGACCTGCTTAGTCTCCCGACCTTAATCCTATCGAACATCTTTGAGGCCATATAAAGCAAGCTGTGTCAGATGCAAAACCCACGAATAATCTTTGGGGCACCTAACAAAATATTAAACAACAAAATCGTTTATAAAAATAAATTTTCAAAATGTCCTTTAAGTTGAACTGCTGTTTCATGTTAACCCGCTATAACAGTTTTTGACGAATTGAAAAAATTCCAAGTTAAACTTAAATTTAAATAACATTAAATCATAAATATAAAAACATGTTTTATTAAAATGTGAATTAAAACTTTGTAAATTAAAAGCAATTTAAAATTTATTTGAGTTTTTCTATTATACAATTTTGTATTGTGCTATTTTCATGTTCACAGCTGAAAGATTAATTTAAATAGTTACTACCTTCAAAATGTTTAAAATATTACAGACAATTTCTTTTACCTAAACATTTTTGTGATTATTAATTTGAAGCTTCGTAATAATTTCTAAAGTGTTAAACTTTATTTTAGTATACGAGCAAACGTCCTGATAATTTTTGTTACTAACATATTATGTAAACAATGTTACTTGGTGTGGACGCACCATTTCAGATCAAACAGTTTCACAAAGAAAGGTCGGTCGAATGCCTATAAAATAAAAATATATTTACTTTGACCCGCCTTATGGAGTTTAAAAATTTTAAAAACGCTTTCAACAACATTTTCTGGCAAGTTGTGGGTTGGTGTCCTTTTGCATAACTACGTCCAATTATCATAATGCTACTATTCATGTTTTTTAAATATGTAGTTCCGAAGATATGCGACCTCTATGTGTGCCATAAGAAGTCCTTGAAAAACGTGAGAGTACCGACCGGTTTTATCACAGGTATGCAGTTGCTAAAACGACGAAGTAATTCTCTATCATAATTAATTTGCATTTTACGCGGTTTTCTCAAGGTAAATCACGAGATAAACACTTTAATTCATAGCTTAACCCTAAATTGATTCATCTTGATTTAGAATTACACGCTAATGTTCAATAGATAAACAGAAACAGTGGCGTGCATTTCATCTTCGCAACCTCTGCACTGCAGAGAGCCCACAAAACAATTGTATATAAGTTGCATTGGTTTTTATTTCCAGGTATTATCGATAATTTAAGTAGGTAAATATAATAAAATAGTTTCAAGGGGTCCATCAATAAATGTTGCGGGAGTTCTGTGCTACGCCACTGAACACAACAGCTATGATACATGCCGATATTACTCAATAATTTATTTTAAAAAATTGCCAGTAATAAAGAATATCTCAATTCCATGATTTGAATATAAATGCAAGGGTTAAAAATCCAGCAATCGGCTAGCTAGGTAACAAATAGTAACTACACTAAACGAAATACAAAACTTGCATTCAAACAAAAATTAGCTTTTTACATTTTATGAGTCGTCTTTTGCACATGACAGTTAAACGTCCTGGTTGCATCTGCATATTATCTTCGATATTTTCATTTGTGATACTAAAAATGCACAGATAAAATCTCCCTCTGTTTTGTATTCCGTCTGCTGTTAAAGGAAAGGTACCTAATAGGTATACAAAAAAACAAGTTCAATATAATAAAAATGTGACGTGTGGTAGAAGCTTTTTTCATATTTTTGACCATCAGCGTTATAATAATTAATTATAATACGATGTATCCCAGTTGAAATATGAAAATTATTTCAACTTCTCTTGTTCTTTTTCTTTTAGTAAGTAAACTACTCCGTGTAGAGTAAAGAAATTGAAAAACAAATTAAATTCTAAATCAAAAATAACTAACACTAAAGTAATTGCTATTTGGATTTCAGATAGGTAACGCCAACTACTTTTAAGATTACTTGACCTACTATCTAATGAAATTAACACTGTAAGCATTTACAGAATGATTTTTTGAAAATAAAAGCAAATAATGAAAAAATCTATGCGATTCGTACATAAAAGAATTCCTAAAAGAATAGTTTTGCGTTTCTTTTTGTTACATATTTTCGACGTGTATACGATATAACGAAATAAAATTGTTCGTAAAACTTTGTTCGAAGGTTTTGTAAAGTATACTTACCACGTTAATATTTAATGAAAACACAATCAATTAAAAGTTTTCTAACAAAGCATGTGAAACGTAACACAAAATCATATAAACTACCCAATTTCTTACCCAAGTCAAATTAAACTTGCATCTCCATGAAATCGATGAGAAAATAGAACCTATAGTGTTCAGTAATAAAGTATGAAGTAAGATTTATTCCAAATGTTTAAATCTGAAAGAGAGATTAGGGTCTAATATGTTGAATACACATTCAGATTAAAGCTTAAAGAGTAAAGAAGCCTTTTAAGGTGCAATTCATTCATTCGAAAATACTAATATTATGATGTTCACCAAGAATTTCTAATATAATAGTCTAGACTGCCGATATAGCTAGTACGAGTTGCTTCGAAAAAATTTTAAAAAATCGATCCCACCGCTACCTCGACAATCGAAATAACAAAAATACATTTTAAATTCAGCAATTCCATGAAGACCATTACTACTTAATATTAATATAATCAAGGAAGTACTTTGTTTAACAATTAAATCACGTGGCAATGAGTTATGGCAACTCATCAACGCATAAAAACAGTGCTACGAGCAAGAAGGGAATATAAAAGAAATATTAATTTTTATCAAAAAAATATAACCTTTTCAGCGAACCGAAAAAGTGTTCACACACGAAATCAATCAAACAGGATTTTTTATCTCATTAAAATTCTTTATACGATATTCTTTATAAAGTATATTTTATAAAAAAAAAGGCGATTCTTAAAGACTCTACACACGAGACAACTTGGTGTCCTTGTTCAGGTGCAATATCAGATGGTGTGCAGGGCTGTGGGCTGACAATTTTACGATCAACCCTTATGATGAGAAGATTAAATTCGAAGGGCCGACGAAGTCGGGTACTGCCTGCATCCAGCATGCATGCCACTGTTTTGCTTGAACAACGAGCACGAACAGATGCAAATCTTGGTAACTCTAACATACTAAATGTTGGCATCTCGTCCAGCAAACTAAAGTTTTCCAACTATGATATTTTTCACTGTGATCGTTCATCTGACTAGAGTAGGAAGACAATCGTAGTGGAGGTGTACTTGATATTATTAAAGGCTACACATTATAGTAGAATATAGCTATCCTATTCCAGAATTTACAAATTCCTTTGAAGAGGCGGATTAGTACTCGTAAACATAATATATCGATTATTTCATACTCAATTCCTCTTTTACTACGTGTACATGTATCTTAGTTCGATCTCCGAGACAAGGGCCCGAGGAATCGAACGGAGATACTGTACAGACTGAAATTTCCCGCCAGGCAATTTAGTGTAGGGTAGTTTGCGTGAAAAACAGCACCTCCGTCCGCCCTCCGAGGAAGTCCAGTCCGTGAGCTATTTTTTCCGTAACAAGTCCCGATGATAGGTCCGAGGGCTGTTTCGAAGGGAACTGTCCTACGCTAGATTTCCCCGCCGGCAGTTACCGATAAATCAGCACCTCCGTTTTATCCGCGAACCTTGTACCGAAAAAAACTTCCCTAGGACTGCGTCCGCAGGTAGTCAGTACTATTTCATTTCAACGTTCGATGAAAATGTTGATCACTTCTATCAAGTGTTGTGCTCCACTATTAATACCCTTGTGCCGTAGAAAAACGTAGTGATTTCAAAGCATCCTAAACGGTTCCCTAAGGAACTAAATCAACCTAATCACTCAAAATCAAGCTAAGCAACTCAACAGAATTCCTAGTCTGATTCAATTTTCAAGTTGTTTGAATTATCGTTGTCAAGTGGTCGTTTTGCAAATATTTCGAAAGAGTTTTGTAACTACCATCTTGAAGTGAGGTAAACGAGACGGCATCAAAAACTATTTCTATTCAATCGAGTAGATCAATGTTACTGGATAAATTGTTTTTCGTTCAACTGATGGAAACCATCAAAAAGTACATAGTAGCTAACCAACATGGTTGACTTCTTACCTGGCCGTTCCACAATCACAAACTTGATGTCTTTGGTCACTGATATTGTGGAGTTACACAAGCATGTGGATGCAGGTAGTTTGGGTTTCACATTTTGCGCGCTAGTCAAAAATTGCCTCTTTGGGCTATGGATTAATGGTCGAGTCAAGTACTTTAGTAGGTAATTAATGTCAACAGATTGCATGGTGTTGAGAATTTGGATCTGTTCCATCCGTCATTTCGTTGTTTCAAGACTAACATTATGTGGAACATAGGTGTTATGCATGGTAGTTAACCTACTACTCCACGGTCTGTTATTATTTTGTTCTTGCAATTCATCGTATTTAGATTAAATTGGTTTATCCGTATAAATAAATTAGTTATACGTACACTAAGAGCAAAAAGTACTACATTGACGCTACATTTGATAGTTGTTATAATATTTAAACTCGAATATTTCCGCTCTCGGGCTATAAAATAGTCAAATAGACAAACAAGTCACCTAAGTGCTCCATGTATATAATGCAAGCCTACGTTCATTTTCTTTCAATTAAATAATATCTCAATACATAATTAAATTCATAGGGAAATTGATTGTTAAAAAATTGTAGAAATCTATTTTTTTTCTTACAGACAATTAGTTCGTTACTTTATTACAACAAAATGGGTTTATTTTAGTATACGGTTGCTAAATTTAAAACCATGTGTGCAGAAAAGTACGAAACCAGAGAAAGTAAGAACCATTATATTAGCAAAGGACGAGTAACTTTTTGAGGTCATGATTCTTTTAAATGTCTAATTTTAGACAAAGCTAAGTACAACTTCTAAATTTTATTAAAAACTGTTGTATTTTTAATAGATATGATAATATATCGTGGTGTTTATACGCACTCCACCTGTTCGTAACTTTAGTTAATCATCTCCGAACAGATTATAGTCTATTTTAATATATAACATAAAAAATTGTTTGGTAGTTAAAAAATGTAATCATGAATATACAGAATGCCACCCTTATAAAATATAATAAAATCATATATATAATAAAAGTTGATTATATGACGAAAATACTAAACAACTACAATAGGTATTGTAGTAAGTAGGTTCATAACACTGTAAACACCAGCAACTATTTTTTCGAAATCATCTGTTTAGTTTAACTTTTGAATAGCTACGTTTGTAATAGAAAACGAAAACGAAAAATTCAAACATTGCAATTTGTAATCCGAGCTAACGTAATTGAAAGTTCTAAGACGGCGAATACAAGACAAATAAGAAAATCAAGAAAGAAATTTCTAGCGTTGGAAAACTTCGTATTTATTTACTATTTACAATAAATAAAAAAATGTAACGAGTTGTATACGAAATATTACGTAAGTTTCAATGTTGATATAGTGGAATCGGTAAACCCAAATAAAATAAATATTGAATTAAAAATCTGTATATTATGTAATTGGCAAAGTTAAATAAACTTGAATGGTGAATCGTACAATCATGTTGAAATCATAAACTAAAATTTTAAGTGCAAGTGCGTATGAAACTTGCTTTCAGATATAACTTGCAGAAAAAATTACAGCACTCGTGTCCTTTTAAGAAAATTGCAATTTTTTAAAATAAATTATACCAAAACAAAATTATTCGAGTTCTCAATGGCTTGGTAAATTTAATACGCTGGTTGATATGAATTAACCACAGCTAACCAAATATACCTAACCAATTATAAAAACAACCTTAAATAATAAAGCTAACATTACTTAAACAATCCGAAGATAAACTCGTTATTGAATCACGAAAATTACAAGAAACTTATAAGTTGGAAATGTTAAAGATTACCTAGATATAATCTGAGATAGAACTACAAACTTTTTAGAATATTTTAAATATTTGTAAATTTTACTGTGGATTCAATTTGTATACACACAAAAATGTATTCAATATTGTACTATAGAACTTTATTGTACCAAGTACTTTAACCTGCCTTTATCCTAAATATGAGCCGTCTATACCAAATATGTTGTACCCGATTCCAAATGATTTCATAAGAAATACACATTTTCTGAACTGCAATTTTAAAGTTAGGTTAACCAGGTGAAGGCATTGAACGTGTAGATTTAATGGTAAAAAAAATTAATTCGGTCATGAATTAGATATCGATCGGCACCTACCGGAAAAACATTGCATCATTAACATAAATTGAATTATTAGATAATTAATAAATTAGAAAAATTAGTTCTGTGTAAAAAACTGCAGTATTGTTTCGGGCAAAAATTAAGTGAATCGCAGTTGATATAGAAGAACAATAACATAATCTGCAGGTAATCTACAACAAACCTATAACCAAATGTTATAAAGTTTCTCCAATTATTATTCAAGAAACAAAATCAAAAAAAAAATAATAAAATTAATGGGAAAAACCTAACGCAAATTGTTATTATCATTATGGAATGAGTCAATGAATGAATTTTCAATTTGAAAATGATGCATCTAAACTTTCATAGGAAGTTCCACTTATAATGAATAATCCACGCCTAGGTTTATACATTCGTAATCATTTATAAACATGAAAATTTGTCAAACCGTGAGAAGCACTAGGAAATGCCAAAATCTCTAGAATTTGTATTAGTAGCACTACCAGGTTCTAGTAAAAGTCAAGAACATATGTAATTAAAACTAATTGTAGTAACGATTAATTGCAAGGGAATTCGCACGCATAGTTTACGAAAATATTAGTCGAAGTCACTTGTTAGCTAAAGTAACGAGCGGAAACATTTTTATAAATAAAAAAAAAGTTATGATGTAACGAGAGTGAAATGCTAGAATCATTGAAAGTGAAACTTCACAGAATGCTGCCAAATTTTAAGTCAAGGCTAACCCAATTCATTAATATGACCTACTACAACATTTATCGCCTTTGATTATCTTATACAAAAAATTCGATATTCTAAACAACTAATTTGTTATTTTAATTTATTATCGCGCGGTTCGTATGAGGTTAAACCATCAACAAATTTTGTTATAAAATAATAATTTCTGTTTCTATTTTTTTAAATTAATAAGTAATAGTAGTTATATCTGGTATGTCGAATAAATATTTTATTTAAAGCAAATAGAGAAAGATCCATTCCATTTTAAACCTAATTTCTTTGTTTTAAACGATAAGTAATTCCTTTTTTAATTCGACGTTTCTAAAACAAGATTCAAGAACAAGACGACCACTCTGAAAGTCTGCAATCTGACCTCTTCACCACCTACATGCGAAACTATCCCTCGAAATGTCACAGAAAGATTATAATAATCATGTTTCCTGCATGAATAGTATATTACATAGCGAGGTGGAAAGCGAGTCATTACTAACTGAGGTCTGTTCTGCTGACCGACGGCAAAGCCGGAGGTCAGCAATTGCCGAAGTTAGTAATGACGCTTTACGCCGAAGCATGTATACTATTTTATTCGCAATCGTGAAGTTGGGGTTGGTTTAATGGAAATAATTATGATTTCTAATTATTGTTATAACCTAACTATATTTGACATTTGTATCAGCGCCTCTATTTTTAATAGCTCATATCACGTTAAAACCACGCCCATTTTGTTCATTACTAACCGGCACGTGGTATATCGAGTGAAAAATTTTCATTACATACTGGTAGGTTTTAGCAGTTAACAATATGCTACTTTCAAACTTTTTAAAAGTCGGGAAACGAGCAATTACCGACCGATTGCGAATAAAATGATTTTCACATCGCATCATCACAGTTTGTTATATTTCATCTTCGTTGTGTACTTGTCTACTCTAGACGTAGGCTTCTTCTAATGTCTTTCACTCGACTTTGTCTCGTATTATTCGTATCCGTTTTCTACCCGCTGTTCTCCTTTTATAATCCCTTCATCTTAATTACAAAAATAGTATAAAATCAACAAGTTCTTTTTTTCTTTTGGTGGCCCAAACCACATTGGCAATCGATTTTTTAATATTCCACTTCACATGTTCAGCACATTTAAAATTTCCAAGTATGGGTAGCTGACGGGGAAGGGGTTCCATTTAAAAATCAAATAATATTTCGGCATCTAAATCGACGTGTTTTTTCCTTTTCTCAAATTTATTCAAAAAAAAGTTATTTCGACTGGCTACTTTTGAAATGAACACCCGGTATATTTACTATTTTATGTTTTTCTTTATCTTCGTATATGTTTGCTATCTTATTCTTGTTCTTCCCATTAATAGTTTGGATCTCTATAATTTCATGATTGCGTTATCAATCAATAAATAATAATATTCTGTATTATTCTGATTGTTTAAGTTTTTATTTATGATTGTATTCTATGGTAGTTATAGTCTATTTGCATGCATTATTTTTATAGTGTTTTTTATTTCAGCAATTTAAAAGCGTTTGAGTTCATTAATAAGTTTAGTAATTATTATTAAACGATTTTGATTCCAATTTCCGGTTTAATTGCAAGAGAATCAATATTTCGCTGTGATACATTTATTTATACCATCATTTTTATTCAATCATGCTGCAGGTAAAGCAAATGCGGTTAATATTAAGCTTTATGTGTACAGAATAAAAATTTTAATAAATCAATGTACGTGAGTAGGCAGAGAGAATTAAAATACACAGAAAAGGTGGGAACATGTTAATACACATAAACATTAATAATTCCTTGCAAAAAAAATTTTTAGTTAGTGAAACCACCGCAATATAATAATATAATCTATATTTTTCAATGCTGCATTACTAATTGACATGCCTACTAGGCAAATAAAAAAAAAGCATTACTCATGAAACAGGAAAAAATATCCTTAGGCATACACCAAAAGGCATAAATGGATGTGACTTATTTGCACACCTTTATTGGCTAAATTTAGTATTATGCAATGGTGTACATACATATTTGTAAAATAAACTGAAGTTTCGTTTCAACGACACGACATTTTATATTGTATACAAAATTAAATTAAAAACTAGGCTATAGCTATTGATATTAAAAATTTAAGCAAGATTTTTAGAACTTTTCTACAGGTTACAACCAAATTTCATATTTGTAGTATATCTTAAATTCATAATTTAATTGATGATGATAAAGTATCCACTTTATTTTAATTTAAATTGCAATCTTTGTTTACTTTTTTCCTTTTTGAAAAATTACCTTATATAAAGTCAGTCATATTATATAAAAGTTTATGAAATATAACGTAAAACTTTCTTAAGGTTGACTCTAAAACAGCACATAAAAAGGAAAACTAAAAAATACTGGATTCAGTTGGAAGAGTTGGATAAACTTGGTTCAGTGAACCGTATAGAAAACCACAATCAATTAATGATGTGTGCTCTTAATGGAGATCCGCTTTCCAACAACCATCCCTAAATACACGCAATATAGAGTCGAGAAGGAAGATAATGCTGTAGATAACGTGAAACAACGTTACAGCAATAACCCAAATAGAATGAGATAAAAAAAAACTATTCGTATTCTTTTAACTTCATCTAATGATGAGAACGCCAAGTTCGTAAAAATAGTCGACTTGCGAAAGTGTGATATAATTTTTAAATTCATAATATAATTTTAGGTGTACAATAAATCACCAATATTAAAAATTATTCAAGATATAAAGTTCAACTTACTTAAATCGCATTTCAAATATGTGGAAGGTAAACCAGTGTGTCAACTAACCTGAAATTAAAAAGAAATGTACATTAGCAGGTATCTTTTAAAAAATAATAATAATATTTTAAATGTAGTACATGTTTAAATAAGGGTAGAAAATTTCGAAATATCGAGCATCATTCTTTTCTCCGCTACGTGCGTAATACTACTCCCAACTGCCACACTGGATTATAGTTATTGTTATAACAGCGCTAAATTTTAATTTTTGATATTTTTAAAACTTAAAAATTAACAAAATATAGTCGGCCTTAAAATCAGAATTCTAGTCGAGGATCATCATAATCTACACCATGTTTTCACAACATATTACCAACAAAATTTTCAACTACCAGGGCGGTCTTCAGCAGCATGGTCGAATGAAAAACTAGCAAACGACAATTATAAATCCTAAAAATCTCTTACTAGATGACCGCGGTTTCGATCTCACACTGACAAAGAATATATATAATCAAGTTTCAGGTGCCGAAACTTACTGTTATATGCAAAAAAATTATATGGATTTTCATATAAAATTAACAAACTTGATTTGTTTTATTATTATCCTGTTTTATGAATAAAACAAACGTAGGATGTTACTTTTGAGCCACCGTGTACTTACTCTAGGTACTGTCATTTATAATTTTGTATAGTAGCATTTTTTCCAATCTGCATCTATGTGCTTTAGAACTTGACGTTATTTATTATCTTATTTGCGTTTTCGTTAAATAAGCAAATTGGCATCGTCTGAAAGATTTCTTTAAATTTTTAACGAAGCTAGAGCTTGGGATGCATATTTATTAACGTCAACATTTGTAACAATGAAGTTACTTACATAATATAATTAGTTTAACAACAATCTTCCTTAGAATAACAAGTGCATGTGTAACATCCGATTAATTATTGGATGTAATAACAACTAAAATAAAAACCGTCCGACTTGAAAGTTTCAAAATATAAGATACAAAACAAAAATATAGATAGTTACAGGAAAAATTCAACAAATTTAAATATGACATGAAAAGGAGAACATGAAAAACATATTTTAGTATAAAGTGTTTCAAACATCAAATCTAATAAATTAGTGGTTGATCTAGTTTTTGATCCAGAAGCAAAATATTTTGTGGAGGCCCTTTCCCAGGTGCGCAGACATCATATACGTACGGTATATAATATTATATTAAACAAATTACACTGATAAAAAACAAAAATGATAAACTTATTAAATCCCTGAATGATCCTTAGCCTTGAATATATCAGAGGTCCAAAGCTTCAACTTCATTTGCTTCTATTATAGCTCTACCGCACACAGTTTCGTTAATAGTTACAACATAATAGGAACAATCATAGAAAGAAATATACGCACGATCGTATTTTAAAAGTTGAAAAACGTCATTTGCGAGTCAACTATCTACTGTTAAAACTGAAACGAACTTGCCATTGTCAGTGATGCGATGGGTTTGGAAATCGCAGTTTTCTATCCAGAAATACTAATCGCAAATTGTGAATTCAATTTTTGTGATCAAACAATCGTGCTACAAGAAATCGCAAGTGCATTAACATATGTACAAGTATTTCAAAAGTACTAGAAAACGCCATATGAGAGGATACAAGCGTACAATACGAGTGATTGGTTTATAAGTCAGCATTATTTATAAAAATTGGAATTATTTTGTTAATAAAATATTTATTATTATTTATTCTATCTTCCATACAGCCCATGAAATGACGAAAATAACAAACTTTGAAAAATTTGTCTGTACTGCTTCCAACTTAATGATGTAAGTATCATAGTGAAGGGACCAAATTGGAAAAGCAGAAGAACCAAATGGATCGCGAAATGCGATCATACTAAGAAGTAGTAGAGAAGTTTGATAGTAAGTATCTGCAAAAAAGTGTTGGCAATGCCTTTCAATACAGCCAAGCATACGCAATGCTTTATTGAAAATTAGTTGAATATGAGAACTGAAAGTAAATTTACTCCCAATCAAGAATTTCGTTAATCTTGGTCAGCACTTGTTTATTTAAAGTGATAATCGAACGAATCTTCTGAAAATCATCCCACCCAGCATTGGTTAAAATGCAGTGGTTACTTATTATTTGATGAGATGAATCCATTCTAAAGGCTCTTGAAACTAAAATATAGAAAAAATGAAGATGGTAAGCTTAGTCCATACACACTGATACTTGTTTTGCACAAATTTCTGATATTGGAACTGTCGTCTTCAGTTTTTATTTCAGCATTCAAACTTGGCATAGTTAACAATATTTGCACAATTTTCCTATTCAGTTTCTTTTACAAAATTCCTTTTCCGATGTTGCTTGCTTTCTACTATGCGTAAGTAGCGTGCATCCAAACTGTTATCATACAAATTCTTTAACTTGGGCCCCAAACCGCGGAAATGTTATCACAATTGTATTGTACACACAATATAGTAAAAAGATTTACATTGAATAACTAAGTTGTATGTACTTAACTATCATAATAACATTTTGTAATTTTCCGATATCAAAAAAAGTATCTTTTTAATTCATAATATTTAGGTGCAATAAAATGCAAACTTTGTATATTTGTCAATGGGTCAGTTTTATTGACACATTACGCGGTCTTCTGACATCTACCTTCCAAACGGAAGGTAAATATTTCGGCCAATTATGTTTATCATCTGAGGCTAGCAGACACTTGGTGGTTGAAGGATGGTACGTGGAAATCGAACCCGCGAAAAACCATTCGCTCACACAATCACCCTATATTTTGTACAAGTATTAATTTTATTATTTATTTAATATCTTAATAATATATTTTGTATAATATAATTTTAAATAAATAAAAGTGAAAAAAATGTAATCTCGAAAAATTAATGCTTAGGAAAAGTGTGTATATTTCACAAAATAATAAAATATAAAAATGATATAATATTATAGTAGCTACGACAAGCGCGACATTGGGATCAATTAAAAACCTTTTCAGAAGTTAAATTAAAGATTTCGACAAAAATCACTTTAAGTCGAGTGATTCGAAAAGTTTAATTGGTAGTAGGGAGACAAAATAAAATCGTTCCTATCCAAAATAATATTTTCAATATTAGTCAATAAATAAAAACTTGATGAAATACTGTAGCAGTTTTAGCAAGTAAGTACTGTAACTGTTTACTGTCAACAATATTTTTTAATCGTCATGTTTTTATTATTATTAATAAAATTTAATTTAGTTTAAATATGAAACAAAAACAGTAAATAGGGCGAATATGCCTAGTCGCGGCATAGTAAATCCATAAAATAATAGTTTTTGAAAATCACATTAATAGTTTTGGACATCATTATTTAATTAAATTTAATTATTACTTTCTCTAGTTAACAAAGTATAAACGAATAGATAATGTTTCACTATCACGACGTTAAGGTTTATGTACCTAGTCAAAAATTTTATGGTATAAAGTTAGTGCGCTGTGGTTTGTTGTAAGGTAAGAAACAATTTTAAATTACTTATAACATACATGTTAATTGATTATACGGCTAAAATGATCTTTAAATTATGTTTTAAAAATTAATTGAAGTCGCTTTTTGTAATTAAATTAAAAAAGGGGACGGTAGAGCAGAATGAAATTACATTTATGTAGTACCCTCGGCCAACATGTAATTCAAATGGAAAATGGTAGTTATTTTTAAGAACACAACCGACTTACTCGACACAGATGGTGCACCGTATGAGCAGTCTTCTATGTGAAAATCAGTGTTTACTGATTAAACACATTAAATGCTCTGACTTTATAAAAGCATATTTTTCAAGTTTTGCATTATTTATTGCATTAAATAATTGGCCAAAAATCGGCTTAAAATATAGACGACGATAGGAAGATAAAGACCGAGGATTGGTTGTTTGCGTGTTTTCCGAGTTTTTTTGATAAAAAAAATGTATTTTCTAAAGTGCCAAACATGAGATTTTCTATTAAATGGCCGACGATAAGCACATTGACACAACAAGCAAGTGCTTAGTTCCCTTTTTAATTCTTGAAAACTTAGCATAGTTTAATTTTTTGAAAGAAAATAATCTTATATTTTATATTACTTGAATGTGATTTCTAATTTTATCGAAATGCGTATATCCAAAAACTAAACCTTATTTTATCTACTACAACGATATCACAATACAAAGGAAAATAACAAGGTAAGGCAAACCGTTTGTTTGCCTTACTAAAACTCGTTTAGTTCAAAATATTTAATATTGACAGTGCAAGACGATAATGCCGGTATTTCACTTAAAACTTTCTACAGACAATATAACAGCGTAAAATAAAGGGAAAGATACCTTATACAATTACAAAGGGATATTATAGTTTATTCATACTATTGAAAAGCATTCAAATAGTTTTCAAAATGAAACTTTTTGAAAACTATTTATTATTACAATGATAACGCCAGGGATATGTCGTCATTTATGAAAAATCTCATCATTTCTTTTAACCCATAACTAACACCACATTATCTTTAACTTACCGTTAATTGGCGGTGGGAAAATTAATTTGAAGAGCAAATTGCAAAAACATGATAATTTCATTTTATTACATTATTTGTTTATAAATTCGTTCGTTTTTTCAACATTTTTTGTTACTTATTTAAATTTTTAATATTTCAACTTATCCTTTGCAAATATCAATCACCACTGTTGGTTAGAATTGAGGATATTTAAAAAATTTTGTTATTTGGTGGAAATTAACATAATAATAAACACCGAATAACAAAAATGGTTGTTTTATAATCTATATTACGTAGTTAACTTTGAAACTAATAAATAATAATAACAATGCAAATTTAATTGAAATATTTATGATAGGGGGGTAAATAGATCTCTTGTTTAGTTTTAACATTTGCGTAGATCCTTTCATGTTATTGTAATTGGATACTCGAGAACAAATTGAATGTTTCGATCAGTAATATTTCCATAAATCAAAATTAAGTCAAAGTGGTGTAGGCATTGACTCGTTAGCTCAAATTTAAGATACGGAAATAAATTATCAAACTAAATTCCATCATAAAAAAATATATCCATAAGTCTCCCTCGTTCGTTGAACAACTTTCAATAAATTTGGAAATAGGAAATATTAAAAAAGTGTCGGTTTGCAAATTCGATTTATATAAACCACTCCAAGTTATTTCCGTATACGGAAACGATTCAAAACAAAAATCAAGTCTCCTAAGGTTGTTTATATAAACGATGTTATGTTATGCAGTGCTTACCACCGACCACCAATATGTCTGTCGACAAACGGAAATTGTGTGTTATATCACCCCGCCAACAGCAACCCCGACATCAATCTTTTATTAAAATCACAAAGTTAGATACAACAAAAAAAACATTAGAATATAATATAATGCAGATGATGTTAATAATAATATAATCCCGAACGTGTAATGTTTCTAGATAATTAAGTCCAAACAAATTCCACAATTGGATGTAATAATGGAAAAAATTTATGCATAGTAATTTATAATCCCTCTTTCCTTTTTTTATCAAAAGTACCCTTATTGACGAGTATCGTGGGAGCAATTTGCAAGATATCTGAACACAATCTGATTGCGATGTTGAAGGCACTTGAAATTGTAGGTCGTCGGCTATCTCGAATTTCCGCTTGCATTCACTTATATAGTTTTCGATTCAAATTGAAATACAAGTTTTATTTTTGCAAGTAAAGTGCATAAAACAACTCCACAATGCAGAAATCAAAATTGTATTTGTCGTATCTACTACCAAATAATATAATATATTATAGCTTGATGCTCGAATGAATTTCCACTACAACTGTTTAATATTTAAAGCAATTCGTAAATACCTAACATTATAATCAAATACATAAAGATGAATAAATTAATTGATAAAATTAGTATGGTCCAATACTTTTATAATATATATATAAACTCAAATGCAAAACATCTACACACACAATGAATAATTATAAATATTTCCTCACTTTTAATTTTGAATAATATAACAAATGTGTTTCTTCTTGTGTTAATAAATAATATTATCGTCATACAAGGACGAAACATGGTAATGGAATTAAAGATTAAATTGTTATTCTAAAATGTTCCTCGTTTATATTATTTATGGTGAACTCGTAATATCAAATATTCTATAAAATAAAACATCAACACATATTCAAAGAAAATACGAGCACATTATGTAGTGTTGGAAATACAAGTTCAAGATAAGATCAAAAACTTTATAAATAGTTGATAGCAAAAGTATCACCAAAACTGAAGGGTGCAGTATGTGTGAATATACTATGTTTAAAAGACCCTTACGTGTCTTTGAAATTCTACCCTATGTGTCTGTCAAACCTTATCTGAGGTTTTAGTGTATAGTTTAATAAACTTAGCAATGGAATTTAAGTTTTAGGTATGCATATACAGTACAGTCAAGTGACAAGCGGTATAAAGCCAAAAACGTACTTATTTAAATTGAATTTCAACTATTTAATACTACGACATTCTGGTAAATTTCCTCCAACAAGAAAGTAATAAAAGTATATCAAGCTTAAATATAATTAATTATATTATGTATTGCGTAAGTTTGATTTACCGAAACTACACTCAGTTTGATGTGACGTTCGTCATTGAAATCTGCAGGATACGTTATTTCATTACAATTCGTTATTTATTATTCTTTGGAATAAATCTGTCTGCAAAATCAAATTGTAATCACTGGTCTCTAGATTCTTGAAGTATTAAGCAGTCGAACCGTGCAGTAGTCACTCTCAAATCATTATGGTGAACTGTCTACATGCATCAAGTAAAAATAAATTCCTTGTAGTCTATCGGCTACTCGTATGTAGAATTCTAAGTTCCACTTGTACAATATGTAGATTAATTTGTAATCAGGAATAACCCTTCGAGATAATTATTATTTGATCGCATCAATATTGATAAGATTTAAACCGGCCTACAGCATAAATTGGTAAATATTTTAGGCAATCTTAATAAAATAAAATAGCTGCACACAAAAAATAAAATTGCAAAATGTAAATTATTGTGCTCCACATGCTTTAAACACTATTTTAGAAAATATAAATTGAAAAGCATTAAATTTATCTGAAGCAATAATTCACGCGGTTGAAAATCAATCTATAAGAGCAAAAACAACTGCTGTTCACGCAAAATAACATATTTTTACCGATGTTACAAACAACCCAAATAACGTTTTACAATTTTGTGCGTAAATGTGGTATATATTTTCGTTTTTTTTTAATTTAAAATGTTCAACTGGCTCAAAGGATGGGCAATTAAATAAACGAATGCAACTTAAAATGTTTACGTGTAACATTTAAAATAAATAATACAACTGATACGATGTACCGACTGAAAAGGCCATGATAAAATGTATACAACACAGTGTAAGTTTAATAGCGTTGGCCAACTCTTGTTTTATATCACTTTCAGAATAAAATACAAATTGAAATAATCATTCGTTTTCGCCAATCCCGGAGCAAAGCAAAAAAAATCGTTGATTTACCATAATTAGAATATTAGATAAAATTAAAATTCGACTTTGGGAATCCCTGAAATTTAGTTTTCAGTTTAGGCATAATGTTCCTACGGTAAATCAAACTTTCCATACTAAAATGCACAAATTGGAAACGAGCGATTATTATAATTACTATGTAAATTACATAATTTAATAGCACTTATAATAAATATTTCTAATAAAAGCATTTTCAAAAAGTGAAAAGCAAACTTGAAGTTTGAAATAAATATTGTCAGCTACCTAAAAAGAATGTAAAATTCATTTGCAATTGTGTCTGTAGCGTAAAAAACCAGGGCTACTTCTTGCACATCTTTGGAGATCTGGGAATATCCAATATAGGACATCGGTTGACGGCAATCGCATTAATAAAGGCTTGTGATACGTGAGCCGGGAATATATTGAATTCCCTTGAACTAACATGCATAGGGATTTAACTTTATTCTAGACACTTATATCCCTTCAAACAGAATCGACATTCAACAACTATGAAAAAGGTTTTTATAAGAAAAATTTATATCCAAATTAAATAACAATAGGCAATACAATACAACTGTAAACAGAAAAAAGATTTGTATATCAAAGAATAACTACACTTTTAATTGATTTATGTTATCCATGAAAAAACCATCTAAGAGATCATAAATTCAAGTAATTTCTATATTCGATATTAAATATAAAAGATCAACACAAGATGAAAAAAATCGCGTGCATCCCCGTCTTATAACGAAAGATAAGCAAGCACCGAATGTAGTAAATTGATTAATGTAGAAAATTTTTGTAACAATTCTTTTAGAAACGATCATATCGACAAAAAACCAACAAAACCCAATTTAATTTTGTTTATTAAAAAATTACAAAAAGTAATATTTCTGGTATAAATTTAAACCATAAGATTAATAAGCTTACTCAATTTTTTTTAAATTATGTAAAATTAATGTTTCCAAATAAATTTAAATTAAAATTGTACCTTCCCAAAAACTTCATAAAAAAGATTGGAAAACAAATTTTTCAATTAAAAAAGAATTAAGGTCTGATTTAATATTTATTTTCGAATAAATGTACCTAGTTAAAATTTATCGTTAATTAATGCATGTAAATAAAGGTCGCATTATGTGATTACTTTGTAAATAATTTAGTTATTTACAATAATTAGCAAACATTGTAAAACACTTGGTTTACTTTTTTGTATTCTAATGCTAAAAGTGAGATATGTACATACGAGTATGTAATTATGTACATCCACATTAAGGGAAAAGTTTTTAATTAAAAAAAGATAATATTTTAGCCAATTCGTAATATTCTGGTTCACAATTTACTTCATAAGCTTAATTCTATTTGGAAGGGGGTTGAGCACAAAAAATTGTCAAACTCAAATATTTTGTATTTTCGAATGGCTCTTATTCATTTTCTTTTGGTTTCTGATTGTGCATCTTGCATTTAATTATGCACATGTTCAGATAATGGGAAACGCTTTCTCTAAATTTTAGTAGTGATTTTGGTGATTAACTGAAAGACATTTCCGAAGACAGTTTGAAAGACCTGTCCTGCTGGAAAGACCAACGTTTCTTACAGAAATGTCCTAGAATTCTTTTGGCAGCCCATCCATTTTGGGCTGCGTAAGCAAATTAATCTACATTATAAAGTCGAGATATAGTGAAATCATGTACAAAATCACCACTTATAAATTTTTTGGAATACTCTTGTACAATCGATAGGTTGTACCAACTTGAAAAATCACCTTAACAGTTATAGCTAATAAATTTAATAATTGTTATAACTCGGCTAATCTCTTGCAAAATTACAAAACGTTCTAACGCATTGTTACAATGTTTGTTACATTTGTTATACACAAGCATTAAAAACAAACTTTCTGAAGAGTTGGCACTTTCAGGTCAGGAAATCTGCAAAGAGTGAACGATTTACCTAACAAGGTACAACTGACAGCCTTTCCTCGGAATAAGTTATTAAAATTATTTAGGATAATACATTAGTTGGTTTTGTGCTGTTCTGTGCAGGTTACTAAACATGAGATAATTGTTATTAAAATAATAGTTATATTCACAAGCAAAAACACAAAGTATGCAATGGTCGCTAGGTATCTCTTTTTAAGCCCTCGTTCTCAAACTTGAGCCCAAATAACAAACTGGAGAATTTACAAAACAATGGTCCAAAAGTATCCACCGTCTCAGAGTTAGAGTTATACAACTAAAACTCACATGGTTTAACTCTAGAAAACCCAGGACATGGCCATTAGAGAAACTCTGAAAGTACCCCCAAGTTACCATTAATGAGCTGAAAAAATTTATAAAATAAAGTTCGTCGAGGAATTTGCGAGTGCTCCGACATCGAAAACTACGTTACCAAAACCTCGAAGATTTTACGGGGCAGTATAAGAAACCCAAATAAATGGAGATATACTGTAGAAAAAAGAGAGCATTCAAAACTTTTTGCCGTTATTTATTGCCTAAGTGGAATGCTTACCTTCATTGTGTGTTTATTTTAATACTAAAGAATTCAAACTAAAACAACGTGAATTGCAACACTTAGAAATAATAGTTAAATTTAATGTATCCCCCAGTGTCAAACTAATAAAGCCTCAATAATAAAATGGTTTGCATTATGTACATACTCGAACAGATGCGCTTCAGTTTATGAAGCAATGTTTCATTTAGTTTTATTAAACGAACAATGTGCAATTCTAAAAGTCAAAAAATGCATTTTACATATTTGGAACCTATTACGTCAGGGTAATCGATTAATCAAAATTTAGAGCAATAAATCCAAACCGTTTAGCCAAGTTATTGCATTCCCTGTTAAAAAGTGTAGCTCTTCAAACCACGGACAAAGCTAAACACCAATTACTTGGCTCATTGTTTGAATTGTGTTCCTACAACAACAATTGTCCGATATGACTAGGTTCCAATTATGTGGTATGGAATTGGTAAAAGCATGATTGATTCTATTTCCGTTAATTTTTGCCCAAAGACTGCGAAAACGATCGAAGCCGGATGACCAAATGAAGACCGTGGTGCAAGAAGGGGATAAGTGCAAAAATTTGAAAAATAGGATTATTGCAGGGCTAGATTCTAAAACGGGCATTCTTCAGTTGGTGCAAAAATTAAATACGAATTGTTTAATCTAAAGTCCAATATCAGACTTTATTTGTAATTTTATTCAATGTATCACCTCACCTGAGTATTTAATAATATTATCAACAGAATTTGTGATATTATCGATGGCATTCCAAACAGTAAGTGCTTGGAAAACCGATCAACGTACGGTTAAAGAAGACTGAGGCATACATTTTATTATATTTTGCTCAGTTATCCACTTTTCAAAATATAATTTATAAATATACAAGAATTTTTAGATTCGATTATCGAAGAAGATTAGATACAATGTAGATTAACAATTTTCTTTCTTAATGTAAACTACACTATAAATCGGAAAATTGTAATTAATATGCGTTTACAGGGCGGCCTGCAGACCGCATTGCTTTATTGCGCTCTTTATGTATAAAAATAAATTGAATTTCAATACTATACATTTTTTATCTACTTGATTTTCATTTTATGGTCACCGTATTTATATAATATAATTTCCAGTAGAAATTAATCTAAACTGAACAGCAGGACTTGATAATAAAATCTTCAGGACATACGATGATATATCGTGTAAATACGAGTACCTTGGTAAAATTATTAATTCGTACATAGTATATAATTTATTATAATATGCAATTTGAAAAGAAAATATAGTTGAAGTGATAGGACAAAGAACTATAGCTCAATTATTTTTTTCTAATTTCTCCAAATTCAAATTTTGGCGCTGCTATCTATAATATGTAATTTATAAAATTTTAATTTGTAAGAAAATATGTTGTTTCCACTTAACCAGGAGGATGTAGTATTTGAATAAGCTATTTGACCGGTTGATACAATTATTCCATCTTCGAAACCGTACCTTTTGGTTCATTAAATTTGCTTAAATCGATAAGTGTACTACAAAGCCGTACATTCGAGGACGTACATACATACATACACTCGAAAATCAATGACACAACAGTCGAGAGGTGAATGGCTGCATCTTACTATACCTAGTATATGAAATGAATAGAATAAAAAAAATCGCTTTTCTTTCCGGTACTAAGCATAGGCATTGCTGGAGAATTTTAAAAATACCTATGCATCGTAAAATTGTATAGATAAATGAGGGCTAGCTTGTGGTGCGTTTTACAAATGTGCAGTTTAAAAGCTTCGCCATAATCTAGTTACATTAGTTTTAACTTGAACGTTAACAGGATAAATCGATAATTCGAATAAGGGAATTCCACATTTTTGTAGTTGGAAACTTGTTGGCAACGATTTAAATATAATCGGGGTCTGTTGTCTAGACATTTATTTATAAATATAAAATGTGTTCCTGTTTCAATTTGTAATCAATTTGTGAATTTTAGCTACCTCGTAATTAAACCCACTCTCGTGTGAATGCCATTATGATATAAAATTGAAAAAAACGAACGTTGATTTAATATGTTAGTAGGTATGCACACAGATATTATAAGCTATGAGATTTTAAAAAGATTATAACGCAAGTGTTTGTTTTTGTAATGGCAAACCTTTTCAGAACATACTTCAAAAACAAATTTACGTAGGGTTAAAAGAACCCTATTCAAACGTCGTTTTCATTAAATCTTACGTATTATAAACGAACACAAAGTGAAACGTCTTAAACAAACATAAAAAATATTTTTTAATTCTTTCGGTTATTAGATTAGTTTGCACAAAGGGGTTTTAATTTCAATTAGATAGAGTGGCTGTAAATGCAAAATTATATTTTCCAATTTTAAATTTACCCCTTCCTTAAATTATAAAACACAGCCACCACTTGGTATCACTACGCTACGAAGAAGCACCACGACATCTAATTGAAACAGTCAGTCTCAAAATTCCTAGCTATAAGTTTTATTTGTTTAGAAGAGCTTTGAAATTTCAAGAAAATTTGATATTTAAAATAGCAGACACAGGTGTACTGCACTTCCTAAGATACTAATATCGATTTCATTCCCAGATGATCTCAATTTTTCTTACAAACCACAAAACATTTGATACCTATATTTTTAAATTTTGTCAAATTAATTTGTAATATTATTCCAAAAGAAGAAACGGTATTTCTTCGGGGTGTGAGGGGGATCCCCCTCTAGCCCCAAGCGATTGCTCGAAAAAAGGTAAGATAGAATATCTTAACTGTCTTATCTAATAAATCTTCTGCATCTTTGATTTTCCTCAATCAACAATTTAATGAAGTGCATTATAACCTTATAAGAGTAGACGTGTAGAAAGTACAAACTCGTATTGCAGAAACCTCCATAAAAAATATCGCAATGTTAATAAGAATCATAAATTTTAATCAAAACGGTAGATACATACAAAAATGTCAAATTAACAGTAGGTAGATATTTTAAAACTTTTTCATTAACCTAAGTTAATATTCCGTAACTTAGGTAAATAGATAATAATTTTTAATAAATGTAACAAACTTGAAAGAATTCTGCAATGTTGTTGGTGTTTAAATTTTAATTTTCGTTGCAAGTTACATAAAATAGAGCACAAGACAATTTGAAACTTCGTGTTTAAATTAAAAAAAAAAACTTTAAAATACTAAAAATTGGAAAACCGCGAGACCTTCTTATAATATAGATTATAGAAGTTTTTAAATTTTACTTAATACATTCAATCATTGGATTACTTATCAAAAATAACATTTCCAGTTACCTCTTCAATTCATTGTGAACATATCAAATTAAATCAAAACATTGCCCAAAGTTCTTAGTAAATAATAATTTGCGTTTAGTTGTAATAAATTCGCTCTATTTACTCCATATAAATTCATTATCGGTTTGATAACATTAAATTGATATCTATTGCACCCTAAAGTTATCCAAATTTAACGGAGTAGTTCAAGTTTTCTGTCTTCGCTATTTCCTTGTGTATAAACGTAATTGTAGGCATATTATATATTTTCGACATAATAATTAAAATAATACAACTAAAACACAAGGTTAGACCATAAATCGTTTCAATGTATTTGTGAGTTCCAGGCAAACACAGGCTCCACAGCCAATTACTTTCCACGCTACTTGCCTAAAATAGCAATGGATTCGTTCACCACGCCGTTCATATTAGGAAAATCGATAGCTATACTGTTTCAAGGGGTTTTTGCTGGGATATTTAACTCACTTAAGAGCCGAGTTCCCGTAGTGCACACGTAGTGGTGTGCATTTTGATTCTTGTAATATTTACCGACTTTAGTAAAAATTTTCTTTAGGTAATAACAATGTCGTAAAAATTGTTTAGATTTGAACATATTAGGAATAAGTACTATTTAGAGTTTTTAAAAATAAGGAACTATCTTAAACGCGGGATTTTCGAGAAAAAACTATGTTCTGATAAGGTAAAAATATGCAATATTTAGAAATTTTTAAAACGGTTGATCTTATTTCTCTTCTAGCAAACACCCCAATAAAACAAAATTTGATATATCTTTTATCTTTTGAAAAAGTGCTTAAACCATTTACGCTTATATACAAGCCGTTTTATACAACAGTTCCCTAGCCAATAGCATCATTATTTATAAACTTACACCAAACGAACAATATATATTTTTAAATAGAAGAACATGGGCAATAATTTCAGATGAAAATATACTTTACTGCTTAAGCGCGTTTGAATAATCTCACATTGTCAATTTCATTCTCTTTCCACAAATAGTTTAGATGTAGGTATGTAAAAATATAAAATTTCGACCAAGAATTTTAATAATTTTCTTTTTAAATTTTAATTTCATAAATTTTTTGTAGGCACAAATATTATAATTAAAAATTATCCGAGTCAGCACTAATTAAAGGCAATCTGTGGAAAGCTTTAATTGCTTTATTTAAAGAAGTTAAATAACAGTATCGTTATTATTTATTTTAATTACATTTGAACTTTTCTTATAATAATACTAATTGTTGATGTTAGTTATGTTCATCAATAAACATATTTTTAAGAAGTATACAAATTGGGAAAACGAATCAAAAAATTATATTTTTTATTGGTTTTTGTTTAAGTACAAAACAGTTGTTCCTCGGTGCCACAAATTTTAAAGGGTTCTCCACACGACCCAATTTGGTCAGTTGTTTTTTTATTCATTTTGTTTCGTTGCAACTCTTCGCGCTCGTTGTTTAAAGCAAGACAGAGCAGCTGAACCGAAGCAAAATAAATAAAAACACCCAACCTCTAGTGTTGAAAAACACTAGAGTAAAAAAAACAGAACATTATAGGAACAAGAAAAACTAACGTAAATATTATAACCAAATGAAACCTTATGTGATTTACCGGTAAACCGCTCAATTTTAAACTGTGAAATGGACACTCGAGGGTAAATATTATTTCAGCCTCACGGAAGTTTTTTACGTAATTATTTTCTAAAGCCAAATTTCAGCGCCAATCAGAATGTTTAGTTTTGGCGCTAATCAAATTATTCCTTTGATTACTAAAATTTAAATTGTAATTAAATTTAACAGGTGATTACAAATTTAAATAAGCGAGTATTAAATAAAATTAAGTTGGTATTATTTTGTTACAAAGGAATGAACAAAATTCAACAGTCTTGTTAATGCATTAGTTCAAGTTAGTCAATTTTAAAAATAACCTCCAAATTTATGCATCGCGTAGATGTAACTTTAATTTGTGTTTAATAAGTTTTAGAAATTATAATCAATTAAAAGAATTAACATAGCGTCTAGAAACACTCAAGGATTTTTGGATATTAAATGGAATTTAATGGAAGCAAGACTCACAATATATTGCAATCAAGTAAAGATTTATTTGGAAAACAATACTTTGGAATCTAAATTTTATCAATTCGAGTTTACACAACTGTAATATAAAGGCAGAGGATATGTCCATGATAACTATTGATATACATGATAATCACCTCTCGGCAGCAAATACACAGTAGGACTCATTTGAACTATTTCAAATGCGCAGTAATAACAAGTGATTTTAAACTTTTTAATAAATTAATTTTATTTAAATTTTCAAGAGACATTAATTTTGGGGCAGAATTAAGAATCATTTTATTGAAAACATTAAGAATATTTTACGTTTGATTAAAAGACAAATATTCATATAAACTTAATTTTTTTAAAATAGATTTCTATTTAAAAATTTAATAAACACCAATTGTAAAAAACTTAATTTTATTATTTTTTTCAATAAAGGCGAGTTTCCTTTCTTTATATTTTTCAGCGAAGTTAAAAATTAAACGAATGAGTCTCATAAAGGAGAGACGGTCATTGGCATGGTTGTTAGCGCGATGAACTGCTAAGGTAGAACTCCCCGGTTCGCATCCGGCCAGAGTTCACTTTGTAATGCCGTCTCCGTGCTTCGGAAGGCACGTAAAGACGGTGGTCCTCTCACAAGATGCTTGCAACATCTTTGAGATATTAATTGCTAGAGTACCCTCTTGAGGGGACGGGTAAACAACCTTGGTTGTAGCCTTACATAAGGAAGCCCGAAATATATAGATATAGTCTCATAAAGGAATTAAAATTTTACAAAAATGTAATCTACAAATTAGTTGAAGTACGTTGTCTCGGAATTTTGTCAGGAGACTTTACAAAAAGTTCTTTAGAATTAGTTAGAAACGGTAAAATGAGTCGAAATGAGTCCAAAATGAACTCGATTTTTCCAACAATATCACTAAAAATCCCACCCTAGTTATGTATGCCCGATTTCTTCACCTAGAGATATCTCTTAGATAATCTATCTAACCATTGCTGAAAGCTTACAAATAATGTTTCGTTTTATTGTTCATTTAACCTTATAATTTTAAAAATTTGAATCAATGATAATCTATCTATTAGATAAATTAACAAAGTAACCAATCAGACAGCAGCAAAACAAAACAATCAGAAATATGATTAGCTACTTCGTTAATTTATCTTATAGATACATTATCTAAGAGATATCTCTAGGGGAAGAAATTGGGCATTAATCATGCAGTTACACTCAAACCCCAGGGCTTGAGTTCCAAAACTTCCAATTGAATCGCGTTCAGTGATATTTTTAAATTGTAACGACCTTCAGCAATTATATTATAATTATAAAATACTCTATTTTAAATTAGCTTTAACCCTAAAAATGTTAAAATTTACGCTATATTACATTTTGTAATAATACTTCTTACATCGTTGCGATTCAATGTTTTATATAAAGAACACTACACATGCGTATCGGTTGGACCAAAAAAGTGTAAAATACATTATTTCAAGTATAATTATGCACATAAAACTCAAAACGGGCGGGGCTTGAAGTTCGAATTTAGCCTATCATAGAAACATATTACAATTTTTCATAATTTATAATCATTCTAATTATGTCCTTTTTCATAATTTGCTAATTTGCAAGCTAAGCCGGATAAGATAATTTTTTACATGGGCTAATCACAAAATAGTCATTAAATAAATAAAAGATTCAAATAACATAGCAATATGTATACTCACCTACTTTTATAATTAGAAAAATATAGGTATGTACGTGTACATACCTATATAATATGTAATTATTATATTTATTAATTTTTCTATGTTTTAATTTAATTTAAAATTTTTATTAATTAAAAAATACCTACACTATTAAAAAATAATTCCTATAAAATTTTTGATTCAATCTGTTATAAAAATTATCTAATGAATCACTTGACTTGGTTAATCAGTGAACGATTACTTTATAAATTAATCACAGTAAATACCTACAAGTCCCAACAGAATTCATCAATTTATTAAAATCCGAACACAGCTTTTTGGAGATAACGATGATTTTAAAATATTGAATATGCAAGATTTTGTAATCACATCGGAAACGTTTTTTTTGAAATTTGTATTTAAAACGATATTTATTAATAACGTTTACTCAAAATTAAATTCGAAAATTATTTAGAATATAAAAGAAATTGTAATCAAAAATTCAAAGACCCGAAATTATTATTATTATTATTAAAATAAATCTTATTATCTACTTACTAACTTATACAATCGCTTCGATTATTCCATGTGTATAAATTACCCACTTACCCTCGTACATATGTAATGTATGTACCATTGTTTTGGTATTGCAAATAAAATTAATTTTATGTTAAATCGATAGCGCAAATATAGGTATTTCTTATCGTATCAACATTTTCTTATCCAATCGCCTTTCTTATTTTCAAATGAAATCTACATTAATAAACAGTTGCTTTTTTAACCATATTTACACTTCAAATCCCAAACAACAATTTAAAACGAAGCACAATACAATATTCGAGTTTTAATTATGAAGTAATTATGCAGCGTACTTTGAATATTTATTTATTCACAACAGACTCTTAAATACATATTTTTAAATAAATAAATAAAGAAGAAAATAATAAAGTTAGTTTATATTGATTACGCTGATCTTTCAATTTTAATATGAGTATACTATAAAGAGGCTCTCGCACACACAAATCCGGTCGCCAACGCCGTTGGCAACCAAACAACCTTCACTATGCTGTCGACTAACAGTTTTACGAGCTTCCTTATCAGAAGATTAACTTCAAGCGGCCGTTGTGGGACAACGAGCTCATTACAGGCAAGCTCGCCGAAGTTTAGGTACCGCTTTCCTCTATCTCGAGATAGAAGCTCGTAAAACTGTTTGCCAACAACTTGACCTAGCGATGGTTATTTGATTTTCTCCTCTTAATTTATACCGAATAATAAGAAAATATTATAAAAAAAAAATTGAACTTGATTCAACAATTTGAAGTTGCCATAGCTCGCAAGTGGTTTTAATCTGTTTGTTATTTTCTTTGTTCATTTTAGCAGGTTTTCTTAAGAAGACTAGAGATTTACGATAAAGTATTTGATTGATTTGACGGACCCAAGAAGTAAAGTATTTTAATGAGTCACAATATCATTCAGTTTATCTGCAGGTTAACGAATTATTTTCAAAGAAAGTGAATATCGGATGCTTTTGGTGAGACTGCTTTAACGTAATTTATTTTCACAACAAAAATTCAATCTTTGAGCATATTCATGATAATCGTAGTTAGAGTTGACCAATCACTTTCAAGTGAAGCTTACCTTTTTAAATTTTTGGTTATACTATTTTAGCCTATAGCCTACAGTTACTACTTGCTGATTTCACTTCCTTCGGTTTTTTCTGACAACAAATTGAGAAAATGTCAATCCATCTGCTTTACTGTAAACTTTTTGTTGTGGAAATTAACACGACTCTTCCATTCTTTTGGAATACTAATTATTATTTTTTTAAGATTTTGCGATCTCTTTCACTTTTCAAAGTTGGTATAGAAGATCAGAGCATTAGCTGAAACGAGTAGTAACATCTTAACATCATCCACGATCACTCGTGCAGAAAGTGCTGCTGAAAATAAAGCAGATTTTGCTACAATGTACCTAGTGAACCTTCTCAAAATGAAGTGGTTTTACATTTCCTGTGATGCTGAGTTCAAGTTAAATAGTACTACAAGTATGTTCTCTATGTGTGAGATAATATTTTTAAGTTTTAAATCACTTTTAGAAGATACATTACGTAATTCGTGCAAAAAGTGCTTCAGTTTCTTCAATTTTTACAAAAGTATTATTGTGGGCTACAACATCTTTATTAGAACCGAGACAAAATCCAAATTCTCTTTTGAATAAACAAATTCTTTGGCATTCAGAAATCATTACAAAGGCCAATTGTTGAATTTTATTGTTCGTAGCAGAGAACCTGTAAAATTGAGCATTTGAAAACAAAATGTGCATCTACATTTTTACACTAGATGAAGTGTCTTCTTCATAATTTATTTAGCCGAATTACAAACCAATACTCTTGATGAAATTCAATAATATTGAAAACATGGGTAGTGAGTGTGCTATCATTTTACAATTTTCCATTCGTTTTCAATGTTCGATCATCTCATTTTCATCATATATTTCAATCCACGTTCAGTTTAAAATTTATTTTAAAGTATGTAAATGTTCTTTTGATTAAATTTTCGTACTAATTTCTTTCATACGACATGAATTGCTTTATTTCACCTTTTCAGTTAAGTCTTTATAAAACGTTTAATTTACCTCGTAAAATTATTATTATAATGAAAAGTGTTAAACTTGAAGTAATCTAAATCAGTAGCGTATACTATTTATTTATAGATATTTCATTCAAATAATCCAATGTTAAAGTCTATTATTAACTACACAAATGCTTTGATGTTTATTTTTAGATATTACAACATAGCGCCGTTATTATAATACTTTTAAATTAATTTAGGAGGAATAATAATTGCAAATATTAAATTCTTAATAAAGTGCAAAACCAACAAAAATCTTAAATTCCAAAATTATTAATACAACCCATCTAGAACAAATACGGAGAAACGTCAACAAATCTCAACTTTATGTCATTCACTAAGTAAGTGGCATTTGTTTTGTTTTACTTTTCCTGCCGCCGGCAGTATCAAGGTATTCAAAGTCTTTTCAAAGACGATCTGTGTTTGCATCCTTGGTTAAATGCAGTAATCCATGCGATTTTTCTTAAGATAATTTAATGAAGATTTTGATTGTAAACCAAGCTTTATAAAAGTTATCTAACTTCAATTGACTGACTATTGTATAATTTTTGTTAAAGTAACCAGTCAGTGTATCTGGTTGAATGTAGCGCTAATGGTGTACAGCAGACATGTTGCATTTTCATACATTTTTGTGACGTCGAGCTTTACGGACTGTCTTTCTTTGAACATGATTTGTAAGAATGAATAAACTTTTCTATATTATTTGTATCACATCTGGAAGAATTTTTATTTGTAGAAAAATCACTATTTACTTGTAATACCAAATTCGCGAAAGAAGCTTTCACCACTTCCGTATAAGTTTCAATATTTTTTTATAAAAGCTTGAGAAGTTTTTTTATCGTTGTTTGTCTTTGTTTTGGTATTGGTCAAACTCAGAATTTGTTCTTTTACGATTTATCATTGTTGAATCTGTTTGAAACTGTAATAAATCGTGAATTACTCCCCTCATGGTTAGTTAACAATTTATTATCCTATATTTTTAGGCACAATTATTAGATTTAAATTTTGCCACCGACCGACTTGCTCTCTTGCCTCTCGGAATCTGCTAAAGTTTTAGTTTAATGTGGATATAATTTTCTTTTGGAAGATAATGAAAATTCCTTAAAAAATTACAAATGTAATATGTTATTGTGCCATAAAAAAATATATTTATTGCAACACCAAGTTATAATAACTATTTTGCAACAATTCAATAAATGCTCAAAAGCTTCTTCTTGCTATATTAGCCACTTTAATCAAGTTCCCAAGGTGGATAATCTCTCACAATGTAACATAATATTATAAAGAATATATTAATATGTACTTGAAAATTAAGATTTTAAATAAATTTATGCAAAAAAAATTCACAATTTATATGCAAGTTCATTCGGAAATGTAAAAAGTTAAAAAATAAATTACGGCTTCTCCAAGTCAACTCACCCATCAGCTAACATTTTTTCACCGTGAAAAAAGGAAAATTTACCTGAAACAAAAAAATTAAATAAGTTAAAAAGTCCTAGTTAACTCCGTTTCATTTAATCTAATTATTTATTAAAAATACTAATAATTAATATTTTAAATTATGAAACTGAAAATCTTGGAACATATTGCAAATTGAAACAAAAACAGAGCTTCCTGTGAGTACATATTTTATGAACCTATAAAATAGAATTAAGCAACGCTGAACAAGAAAAATATTCTTTAAAGTTTTGCTGCTTTATCATAAATTAAACGTTAGCTAAATAAAATATGAAGTTCCTTTTTTTATATTCAATTTTGAGTGATAATAATTTTTATTTAAGTCTGTTATGATTTAATTAATTCATAAATATTAATATATAATAATTATGAATTGATAGAATTTTTAATGAAAAGAAAATTATTTTTTTCCAATTTCGGTAAAAACATAATTTATTTCAGAAGTAATTAATTAATTGGACATTATAATTAATTGGAGTCGAGGCATTTTATAAATAATATATTTATTAAAAATATATTCAAAATAATGAATTTGATGCGACATTAATTAAAAATCACTGATTAAGTTCAAAATTTAAACTTTTTCAAGTAAAAAATGCAAATTTTAAAGGTAGTCAAACTTTTTATTTACAATGCAGTATATACTTTCTCTTTTCAAAGGAGTGTGAGAACCCGAAAAGTTTTATTACAATAAGAAACATATTTAAATGAATTCTTATTTACAACAAGAAAATATTAAAAAATACTTAAAATAGTTTTTTTATCAATTTTAAGTGCCTACTTAGATATACATAGTATACTATGTATACAGATTTATAAGTAATATCAACAGATAAAATAATAACGTGGTCTGTATTTTTGTAGTAAATAGTTATGTAGTCGATTTTAATAGATAATCTTGTGTTTTTGTCTGTAATTTCCTGATAAAATAATTTTTATAAATAATTCAATAAAAAACTCACTATATCATATTTTGAAATATATATTCATAGTACGATGAATCTGATCAGTTTTATTGAATCACAATGAGGCTAAACATACTCAATTTTCCTACAAGCAACGCATCGTAACGAATTATCCACGCAACTTCAAATAAACCGCATTAGGGCTGGGGCTACGTTTCCGCAAAAACTGCAATGGCGTCGAAATGAACTGTTTTATATGATCTTTTTCACATTCTACGATATAATAATGTATAATTATAGTAGTTTATCACATTACATGAAGTGAGAATACACAGGGTGGCACTACACCGAGCTACAACATCGTTAGATTAAAGGTATCAATCCCAATCTATGATTAAGCGTAGTCCCAACCCAGATATGTTCAATCAGACAAATCTAATAATATAATAGTGACCTAGGGAAGGGTAAAACAAACTTGAGAAATCGTGGAAAAATTGATAAATACAGGTAGTAGTAACTTGTAAATATTTAAATTAGCATTTGAAATGAAAAGAACACCGAATGAACTCAAATAATACATGGGGTAAAAAACATGTATTATACCCAATTACACAAGTGACAAAATACCTAAAAAATGACGTTACAAAAAAAAGCATTAGCAAACGTATGAGTAATGATCGCGGTTTACCTACTTATTTGACTAACTTATAACGTAACTACTAATGAGAGACATGACAAAAATTAAGTGTTTCGAAGGTTAGAGATAATTTATATCTACAGATATTAGGTAGGTGCAAAATTCAGCTAGAAACAAAGATGAATAATACGTAACCTCCATTTTCCATTAAAACTGTTAAGAAGCTAAACAAAAAATTTATAAAAACCACCTGGCTTTGATTTGCTTTGATAGCAAACAGATATGTACATACTTTATTTATATAACACAAACAAATAATTAAAAAAATTCTTAAATTACAGAGACAACACTTAACATTTGAAATTGTACACATACATTTATTAACGAATTATCCACACGACCCAATTTGGTCCAGGCATTTTTTGTTTTGTTTCATTGCAATTTTTCACGTTCGTTGTTTAAAGCAAGATAGAGCAGCTACAACGAAGCAAAATTTATAAAAAAAACTCCTGATTGGACACGCTATAAAAAGGTCTACACGAGTTAACTTGATCACCGACGCCGTCGCCAACCTATTGCCTTTAAGAAGGTTACCGTGTTGGTAAACATTTTAACGACCTTCGAACGCTCGTAAACCTTGAATTTAATCTTTTGATAAGGAAGGTCGTTAAAATGTTTGCCAACACGGTAACCTTCTGAAAGGCATTGGGTTAGCTACGGCGTTGGCGACAAAGTTTGGCTGTGTGGATACCCTTTTATGTCGGTGTTTAGACGAAAATGGATGTTTATACTTAAAAAAACAACTTGGAAGGAAACTCTTGCCACCTAAGTAACTAATTTTTGCCAGTTGTAAAATAATACTGGGTGCAACAATATTTTAGGTAGCTTTTACTACTACATGTTCCTTAGTTTATTATTATTGCAACAAACACAAATTCGTATTATTACTTAGTACTTCGATTTGCATAAAATGAATTCAGGCGTAAGTAATACTTTTAAAATCAAGTAAGATCTGGAATTGGTTTAATTTTTTATGCAACGAGAGGTGCGATTTCTAATAATATAATCGTGCAACTAACAATCGTGAGTGTATTCCAGCTAAGTGCTACTATACTTTTTTTTTATATAACTACCGCCATATTTTATCAGTCATGAGAATGTTATCAAGGTAGAAATATCAAGTTCACTATTAATTAGTTGAGGTATTTATTTTCCTCTAAATAAATTATTACACAAAATACGGTGTTGGTTTACCCATTTTGTACATTATAAAATGCTATTATTTTAATAAACTTAAAATGAATATACATTTATTTATCTATGAAATTATCAATCCTTAAAGAATTTGCTACAATATTTGCCAAGTATCTTATTGAAACACGGCCGTCTTCATTGTAAAACATCTTCAAGATGTTGTGCAAATACATTTTTTCTTTTCAAGACAAACAAGAACATTACAAAATGTGACGTAAAAAACAAAAACAGATAAAACAATATTGTACAAAAGATAGAAATTTCAATATTTTTGTTAGAAAGAAGGTCTGATAATTAGTTTATCGGGCAACTTGGCAAAACGCCGTGGTGGAGCGATACATGATGAAAGAATTGCCACAGGAACATTTAGGAAGTTATTCTTTGTCTGTCTGTCCACTGTGAAACTTTCCCTTGATAGTAATCTCTTTAGGAGATTTCCAAATACATATTTAGATAGTATACATTGGATTGTATGAAATGGACTGATATCTTCCGATTTTTCCAAAACCTTAGTTTTTATTAATAATATTTTATATAATCTTGAATTAAATTGAAATTATTATACTTGTCCTTGTGATATAATGATGAACAGAATAAAAAGCACTACGTGCTTGGTTTTTCATCAAAGAAGTTGATTCAGACTTATGATATGTACCCACTGGTAATATAATAGTATACATAATATTTACACGCAACTGATTTTTTTAATTATATTTCATCGATCAAAATAAGTATACAAATGATAAGAATATAACGACTGTTCTATTCTGATAATAATGTTGCTTTGATAACAAATGTGTTAAAATTCTTCAAATTTTTTAAATAATAAAAACAAGAATGCAATTTAAGTTAATAGATGGTAATTTGGAACTAATTTCAGGAAAACTAAATGTGTTATTTCATTGTTTAACAAGGTCGTTTAAAAGCAATTCCTATATTTTGGTTATGTCGATAAAATTATGACTGTACGTAGAGAACGGACGCACCGAATATTTTCAATTTTAATCTATTTTTGCAAGTTTCACTTTTATCGTTAAATTCCTAGCTTCCAAAGTGATTGCATTATTTCAAAAAAATTTACTATTCAAACATAAAAACTCAAAAGAATTGATTAGGGATGGATAATGTTCTGAACATTCCGAGACGTTTTGCATAATGTAATTTTAAGTGTAAAAAATTTTATTGTTGCCATTAAGTGGATTTTAAGTATTAATAATAAAAGCTCTTATAAGTCTTATTGCCATTTTTGTAAGTTTCTGCAAAGTTAAATAATATTGCAATAAAATTTATTGAGTAGTTGTTACCAATAAATTGATTCTCTAGAAATTGATATTATGTAATTGCAAATAAAATAAATTTTACAATAAAGAGCAAAGATCATTTGAGCTATTAATTATTAGTACCATACATACAGTAGCGGCTCTAGCATTGTTAAGGCCTGAAGTTAGAAAATAAACATGTTATGGAGCCTCCAGCCTCCTTATGAATACGCACAATATGGTACAAAAATAAGGCAACAAAATCGAACAAATTTGAATTTGGGTATCCGAAGAATCATTGCTAAATGAGTTTTGTGCAATTTTTCGCCCGCATAAAGTGCCCGCAATTATTTTTTTGCTTCCAGATACCAGATCCATCTATGTAAGCTACCATTTAAAATTCTCTAAACAAATCGATTTTTGCACATTTTACGTCTGAATCCAAAGATACATATTGTAGTATCCAAGAGCAACAATTAAAAATAATTAAAATGTAACAACTTAAAAATACGACCTAGGCTAAAGGTCCTTCGATGTTGGTTGAAGCGAATCGGAAACCAAAATAAATAAGTACTTAATTTTGAATTTTCTATGTTAGCAAAACTAAGACTTACCTCTATTTTTAATCTAATTCAATTCTGTTCTTTCCAAAAAGCAATTTAATTTTCGATGTGTACAGAAAACTTTGTTGTAAAATTTTTGAAAAATGATTATTTCTTAAAATTGTTTTCTATTGACGAGAATCTTTATTGAATTAAAAATTTAATTGACGAACACTGAATATTTAACAGTAAAAATTAAGTTAATTAAATATCTTACATGAAAATGTTTAAAAACACTTCAAAAAGTAAAATTTGAGCATTTGAGAAATGCAAAGTTCCAAAGCTGGTATCCCGAAAATAGTAAACACTGGAACCCACAAGAAAAATTTTTAATCGTCAGTTCCACTAAAACCACCAAAGAAGATCGACCAAAGGCGGAGTAGTAAGAAGAATCGATATTGATCACCAAGAATTGGATGAAAATTTAGAGAATTTGGTACCTGCAGTAATAATAGTAAATAAATATGAAGAAAATGAAGCTTTGTGGACGAAAGGAGAACTCAAAAATACATCTGGACGGCATACCATAATATCAAACATAGTAAAATTTCAAGCTTTATTAAAAACAAATAATTAAAAGAGTCGCCAAAATTTCGCATTTATTTATAAAAATTTAACATTGGCTCAATTATTGGGGGTAGAATAAGTTAACAATCTTTTTAATAAAAAATCTAAGCTGTGTTAATTAAAAACTAAATTTAAATTACAAACTTTGATTTTCTAAATTTAGTTTCGTAAATGCCTATTGGATGGAAAATTATTAAATGCTGTTGACATTATAAGGACCAGTTGATATTTTTTGTATTGCCCGAATATTTCAAATTTATATTGGTGCTTGTTTTTATTAAAAAATCATTAATATGGTAAAACTGCAAACACTATAATTATAACAAATGGATATTTAAATACAAAGACATCATTCAGAACACTTGCAGTTTCAAGTGGTGACATGACTTGAAAATCTTCAATGGGACAACTTGTATTTTTTCTCAAACATCTTTATTCTTTCAGTTAATTTTTAGACAGAGCTATTAGTGTTCATAACTTATTAAGCGAATACTCTTAATAATATTATATGTGTCATATTTAATGTCTGCTTTCGATTTCACCAGAACGAAATTTAAGTTAAGTAGAAATTCTTGGTATACAGTGATAATAATTACTATTTCATTTTAGTTTAACAAAATAAATTTATTCATACAAAAATGTGTGCAATTACATATTTTGATATAGAAGTATCAAATATTTTGATATTTTGGAAATTTTAATCTTCTCACATGTTGATAAAAAAAATTCCGTTTCATCTTTTCTTAATTAGCTCGATTAATTAATAACCATATTATTAACTTTTTAAAGCCACCACAAATAGACAAACCAAGTTTCACTCCAGAAAAATTTGATTATGTTCCTGAAAGTTTCCCACAAAATTTAGAGTGCGGATAACGGGCTTTCCGTGTTACCTTCTAAATAATTAGACCCTCATCTTTCATAATTCGCTTTACATATCTAAATTCGGGTATCTTAACTATCACAAAAACGTATTTTAATTTCGATGGAGGGGGGAGGTTACAGTTCGAAAGAACCAATAAAAAAATTGCATTCCAAATTAATTTTTAAAGCCGTTTTTTTTCAAAATTTGTGAACCGACCGCAAATTTTATTTTTTATCTGCTAATAAAATTAGTCCCTCATCTTTCATAAATCGCTTTAAAAATGGTAAAAATCCAGATTTGGGTATCTTAAACTATCACAAAAATGTCTTATTAAAATAAATAATTATTCTTACAGTGTATGTATATGTATTCATTAATTTTCAAAATACGTTTTAATTCAAAAAAATCTGTTGGGGGTTTTTTGCGATTCTAAAATACGAAATGGTTACTAGTTTGACTACATTAATCAATTGATTATTTCAACAAATTAATATTTTGCTATTATTAAATACAAGAAAACGAAAACTAACGCTGTTTAATAAACCGAAATTTTGTTAATCTTCTCTTCACCTAATGGTGATCAGTAGATATTTAAAAAAGTATATAACTTAATGAGCCAACAAAAATTACATTGAAGCACAGTACCCCATTCCAATTTTTTTTTCCATGCTCGTAAAGCAGAGTAAATCAATGTCTTTCAAATTTCATCGATTTTGTAATGCAAATTATTTAGAAAAACCACAAAAATTAGAAAGAGCAACACAGAACGCAATAGTAAGAGACGAAACATTATAAGGGTTTATCGACTTCCAAGTTTGTCTGTCAAGATTATTTATGATGGTTAATGTTGTCGTTAAGACGTCCTCCTTGCTACATTGATCGCTATTTGATGACGTCGTTTGATTCTCAACCAAGATTATGTTACAAAATTACAGATGGTCGTCTTGTTTGTAATGTTTTCGTTAGTGTCTGTTTTGTAAAATCAAATTTCAATCTCGTTAAATTTTAATAATACTATTCAGGTATTCCAAAGAATCAAACAATTGAAAAATATTTTTTACATTATATCCAATATAATCTTGACAAAGCAATCAGTGCAATTTAATATACATAAGAAATGGTAGAAGTAAACTTGGATCAATTTTTCAGTTATTACCTAGTTTTGTATTATTAAAGTTTTTTTCGCAAATTTCCTTCTCAATATTTGCACCGAGGTAATAAAACTTATTGTTCGGTTTCTTTGTCTTTTCAAACAAAATAATTCGCACACAATACAAAAATTTATATCTGATAAAAATTTTGTATTAAAAACGCATAACCCAGTTGCTTTTTCATTTGGAGGTAAACGTATAATGGATCAAGATACAAGTGAAAGAATATAATTGTTGTCTATCACGTACATCGAAATTCAAACGAATTGAAGAAGTTTTTTTAGAAAGGTACTAATGTTGTATACAAATGCTAAATGCAATTGTAACTTAAATTGTGGGATACGTCGGTGCATATAAGGGTGGTCGTAAATTGTATTCCCCTCATCTCAGGTGTGGCGCCCCTATAACAAACACACGAGCTATTAGGGGCATGTTTATCATTGATCAACCGATTGCTGCATGTTTCATTAGATACGGCTATCTCATAGTGGAGGCCACGCACATATATTATGTTTACTCTTGCAGCCGCGCTCGCCAAAATTTTAAGTGCACCACCAAAAATTATTAGTCTGTACAATTTGAATAACGATAAATTTAGTTGCCAATTATGTATGTCAAAAGATTACTAGAATATTGGATTACTGCGATACAATAACTTTTTCCACTACTAGCCATAAACACTATCATTTCAACGTAAGTTATCGAACTGTGAACCACGCCTTCTGTCACCTGAGGTGAATAATATTTTATTATTCACTAGTAGTTAATAATGAACATAAATGCGTTTTCCGGAAACTTCGGGCCATTTTAAAAGAAAATTTATGTGTAAAACGAATTAGCATAACCAAGAAATGCTATCAATAGTGTTTAAATAATTAAAGTCGGTCTATAAATAAGATTAATTTGATATTTAAAATGTTGATTAAATTGGAATTTTGTGACGTTTAGCAATTAGGCGAAATGAGAAAACGAATTATGACAGCTGAAACTGGAAACTATAAATCGATTATTAATAATTATTACAATCAATTATCGTTACAAATAGTACATTTTTTGACAAAATAGTTTTCGTCAACATCTATATAGTACTTGTATTCCACGTTCACTAGTTTTTATTCAATATTTAATGTAACCTTTATGTCAAAATTAATTAAACATTTTTAAGCAAGTGTCAACATCAAAACAAAAAACTATCATTTGTTTTATAATTTGAAATAAATAATTAAAACGATTTACTTTATTCATTAACAATTATTATTATAAGAGTAAACAATCCTAGTAGTGGAAAAATTGTATATAAACCACGGTAGTGAAGCGTTTATAACCGCGCGTTTAAATCCCGCGGTGCTACGCACCTTGGGATTTAATCTGGCGCTAGGGTTATAACACTATGCTTCACTACCTTGGTGTATAATATACTATTAATGTGTTTTTAATATTAAAAAGTCAAACGAAATTATACTTTATCGTCCAAGTCCTGTAAGATCCAATTTAGGAGATACATTTTCAATAAATTTGGATAGCCGGAGTATCACCTGGGTATTCCTATCGGTCCTAGAAATAAATGTCAAGAAAGAACTGTGAGAGTAAATTGATACAGCATACTCTTTATTGACGGTTACGTACAACGTAGATTACATTCAAAATTAAAAATTTTTATTAGCTGTATATGAGTATGTTTTGTTTTTGTTTTCAGGTAAATTAAAAATATCGATTTTGAGAGATTTTTATCTTTTTTAGATAATATATTTTTTTGGAAAAATAATGTTGAAAAGTTAAATTCAAATTTGGAAAAATCGTTAATAATTAACTACTTTAATTAATTAATTTAATCGTTAAGTAATTAAAAGAATAGATTAATAAACAAAACTATATCAGTAAATATATAAAACGTCTGTTGCGTCTTAATTTTTACGGCTGGGAAGAATTGCAAAATTCAACAATAGTAAAAATATGAATAATGTACATAATAAAAACATTACAAGTAAATTACTGCACTTTGCAAATTGTAGACGCTTTCCCCACGAAATTAGATAAATTAAATTTATTCAATGAGCTATGCCGATTTTTCAAAATTCTAAATTCAAGTTAATCGATAAAAGATATACATTTACACTTAATCATCAAAATAATAAACCAAATTTAAAAAAAAATAGTTCAGGCTTCACAATGAGATTTCGTAATACAATAGAATTACGTAAAAAATGGTTTATTTGTAATATGTGAAAATAAGAAAACTTATCTTCCAAATATTGTTTACATACTTGGTTTTGTCTTGCTTCGTTTGGGTTAATGCAAACTTTTGTATTGTCGCTATGTTTTAGGTTTTAGCAAGAATTCCTTAATTAATAAAAATTAATAATACAACTTAAACGAGTTTGACCAAACCGGTCAGTGGTAAACAATTGTTTGTTAAATTACTATAAAAATTACGAACAAAATCCAACTAATATCCCTTGCTATAAAACACTTGTGATTGATTTCAAGATTAATGCCCACTTGAAAAATATGAGGGCATATTCTGTAGTGTAATTCGAATTTTAACTTGAATTCACACAATTTTTATTTAATAAACCAACAATCATTGTCCTAGAACTGAATTAATAATACTATAACTATGTACTTGAAATTCGAGACAAATGAAACATAATGCAATAATTAACATACATACATACAATGGTTACACATTTTCAAAACACATAATAAATTTATATCGGCTGACTAATCGTTTGTTCAGCAAAAGTCAAAGAAACATTGCAAATGGTGGACACTAAAAAATTAAAAATTTACAGGAGTGTAAACCAAAAAAAAAAGTTGTAATTCGAATTAAAATTTAAAAAGTCGATGACCGCTGAAAAATTTAAGGAAGTTAATACAATGCAGCATTATCTGCTATTTTATTTGTCCCTAATGTCACATTAAGAATTACAAAGTTTTAAGCGCTAAAAATTAAAATAAAGTTTTTCCTAATTTTTTAGTTCTCTTGTATACCTACGAGAACATCTCTTCTAATTGCTTATTTATAACATAGAGGATGGTTCAATTGCCTTATTTGCCTATCAAGTTGTTTTGCATTTTTGTTATAAGTTAAAATCTAGAATACTAATCCAAATAATCCTCAACGCCGTTTTTACTTGCTATAGTTGTTTTCAGTTAAGATTGCCCAAAAATAATGAAAAGAAAGGGTGCTAAAAAAATAATGGCAAAAGCAAATAAATTTGAATTTTCAAAGGTTGTAATATTATATTATTTAAAATTATTCAATCATAATTTTACACAATTTACAATTATTTTAAGTTTACCGCTCCTTTTTATAAAATTAAAAAATGCACAAATCCAGTCAAATTTTACTTCCAAAATTGCCAATTTTTAAAAATCTGAATATTAGTGTGGTTCATATTTTCATCTCATTCTATAACATAATTATTACGTATAGAAAAATGAAAAATTAATAAATATTTTAAAATATAAAAAAACTAATGTGTAAAATCCTTCATTATTAATAGATACATTTAAAAAAACTGTAATTTTAAAAAGAAATTTGTTATCAATTAATAAAAGCTAAAGCACTTACTAATTTGTCAAGATTTACGTATGATAATTAAACGAATATTTTATTATTGGAATTAAAAAATGATTGCCAATATTGAACGCTCGCTAGGGTGAGTGAAAGTAAATAAAATTTCATCCACTTGTAAAATATAAAAAACTGCAATTATTTACCTACTACGTATGAGAAGTTTTTTATTTGAAATATGACATTAGCAACATTTAAAATTACAAAATTACAGCAAAAACTAGTCTGAAAAACGGATGTGGAAATGATAACAAAGGGTGAAAATGACAAATGTTTAAAAACAACAACGTACATTTTGTATTAATCTGAACGCGACACAAAAAATTAAACGTTATAAACGTACCCACACTTCACTTTACGTCCTAATCAAGTAATAAAATTTTGATATCTTTCGCAAGATTGTTATAGCAAACCTACAGACTAATAAAATAATCCCTATCTCTCATGTTGTATAAGTAAACTCAAAATAATAAAAATTATTTTAAGAGTTAAGCTATTGGTCAACACGCATGAAAACGGAAGCGAATGCTGTTTTTCTATAAGCTTTTCCAAAATAAGTCCAGGATAACAAAAAGAAAAGTACAGAAAACATGTGATTTATTGAAGAATTTTAAGAGGAACTTGTTTATGAACTGCGTAAACTGTCATCAATTACGTTTTTTGAGACGTTTTTATTATCCATAGTGCGACGGTTTCGGAAAAAAACAAATCCCTTAGTATAAACTCCACTCCCCTATACATCTGATGTACTCAATTTTTTCACACAACATATGCTTAAATACACGCTTGTGTATCTGTAGAATGAATACACGACGGTGTAGGAGGGTACACTACAAACATTTTCCGCTGCTATTTTAGAATGATGACGTACTATATCACAATAGCACTGATGAATTGACTAAACAAAGAAGTGTTGAATTAATACCATCCAGTGCACCGTATAGTAATTTGATTGTTTTAACAAACCATTATAATTTCTTACCAGTAATAATTATCTTATTTGTGATTTAATCGGTACACGAGGACCGCCAATAACAAATCTGGTACCTCACCATAATTATGGAAAAAGGATAAATTAAAAATAAAATGCATGGAGGGTCAACGTGCCTATCCTCGGTCATTAATAGAAAATTTCATATTTGACACGTCGGAGAGTAATAATATTTTTTACTTTGTATTTGTAAAATGTATACATGACATAGGTTAGAATGTGTAATACTGTACTTTTTACAAATATTCGACCATTTAAATAGTTCATCAAAACAACTCAAGACAACACAAAAAAAGACCATCACTGCATCCTCGGCCTTTGTCATAAAAACCACTGTGCACCAACATGTTTATATCAATTTCTACAATACGTAAGAAAATTTTAACGTCGTTACAGTGAAACATTATCTATTAGTTTATATTTTGCTAATTAGACAAAGTTGAATTAAATAGTAATGTCCAAAACAAACTATTAATGTGATTTTGAAAACTATTATTTTATGGATTTACTATTATTTAACTTTTTATCCTTCCTGCGCGAACAGGCTCATTCATTCTACCTACAAGAAATTAAAAAAAAGGTAATCTTAATAATAATATCAGAAATTTATTTTTAGAATAAATCGATAATACTCGTAATATTAATTTATATATTTTTATATTTTTGTACCTGGATTAAAAACTAAACATAGGTCAATTTTTTCCGTTTGTTTATTTTATACTTTTATGTTTATACAATTAAAATTAAATTTAAAAAGTTTAGTTGATTGGTTTTTTTATTGAAATATCCAAATAATAACTTTTTTCGACTTAATATACTACATTTTTAACTAATTTTTATAAAACTTGGCACTAAAGAAAGAATATGTAAGATAGATTTTTCTATAAAAACAATGAAATTGGTCATAGGTATAGTTTTTGAATAAACTTAAATTTTTTTACAATTAAGCTCGATTCTGTGAACACAAAAATCTTGGATTAACAAGTTTTGCAAAATTTAAGTTTATATTATATATTAAGCATTTCAAAACTTATAAATATGACTGTTAATTATTCAGTCCCCAACGTTTTAATTATTATTTTTGTTTAATTTTTGTGTGTATCAACAACGAGATTATTAGCACCTTTATTCCTATTAGGATTTATTAGGTAAGATAGGTTTAACACGTTGGACGATTAGATCTTCGAAACTAATAATCGTAAAGTAACAAATAATACATTGTAAAATAGTTACTACTCCCATTTACCAAAAACTAAAGTTCGTACAGTAACGTAACGCAAGTTAAGCTAAATTACGCGTGATTTTGTTATGCTGCAAACCGTTTTTGGGTTGGTAACTACACCAGGGTCTCGTTTTGCGTCGCATCGATTTGCGTCGATTCGATTTGCTTAATAACACGAATATAGGACCGAAAATCTTATATGCGTCACATAATTCAATTTGCGTCTTTTAAAATAATACAAATTCAATTTTTTGCTTCATGCGTAAAATTCTAACGACTGTAATTTAATAGTTTTTATCTGCAAGTAGAATTAATATCTGCATGAATCGCGCCGCCATGCCACTTGCAAAGTTTGTAAGTCTTGTAATGTATACATACTACTACATAATATTATGAATAATTGTGTACGATGCGTTTTCTACATGCAATTACATTTTTCATTATTTAGTTTAAAGCAACCGTCAGAGAAGCTTTAAATTATAAAGTTAATTATAACTTGTTTTATCGTTTTTTACCGATATTTTACTAAAAATAAATTTTGTTAGCATAATATGTGATTTTATTACCATTGTGAAAAAAGTTTTTGATGATTGTAGAACGCATCTCGTGAATTACTATGGAATCTAATGGAAAAATGTGATTCGATTTGAGTCGATTTGAATTGCGTAGCACTTTTACAGAACGTATCCCCGACGCAAATCGAGACCCTGGTGTACTCAATAGATTATTATGATAGCGAATAGTACATCAGTCCCATATTTTGCAGCTGACAATCAGAACTAACGGAAGACGTCCGGGATAAACTGAAATACAGTGGGTTTAAAATTGATTTATTATAAAAAAAATGGAGACAAAATTTTACGGAATATGTAGAAGAACCAAATTCGTTTAAAAACTCAAAGGAACCCTGTAGAAACTGTCCCGCGATCTGTACTGCATATATACCAAGTCTAGGGCTACGTCAATTGTCCTTCGCTGAATACTTTAGGGACGTTGAACTAGTGAGACAGTGCCATGAAATAATGACAGTTGATGTAGTTGTACGTTGTAGGTCGCGGCACAGTTGCAGTATTTACTATATCGAATTATTTATACCGTTTTCTTGGTTGGTCTTCATAATTACCCAAGTGTACTTGGCAAGTATAGCGTATCGATGTTCGCAGAAGGGCCGAGTTTTCGATAATGTTCGTTATTCGAATTCGGAATTTCTGCTCTGTAGCTGATCCGGTGACCGCATCAAGCCACTATTGTGAACACTTTTAATAAATTGCAGGTTTCCTGCAAACTTCCGCCATGTTTGTATAGCTGAAATGCAGTGCTAGTTACATTTATATGAACATTATCTGTAAATTAAAATACCTCGGCAAAGATTACCAACGTTTCCGACAGTAAACACGAGTTAAATAAACTAACATAAGAAAAACCTCGGCCTATTTATATTATATCGTTAGATATAAATTTATTGAATTAATATATGATGAGAAAAAGTTTCGCGAAGCCGAATTGCCTATTTTTAGGTGTCTACAAAAACTTGGAGGAATTGATCGCCTACATAACGACCTCGCTCAAGGTCTTCCTCGTTTGTATCATATGAGTATCAATTGAATTGTTTTTTGTAGTGGGTAATTCATAAAAAAATATGTAGCTATAAATTTACAGTTTAACAAAATTAATTTATAAGATTCAAATTTTCAGTGTCAGTTAAATTATTTAATATTTTTATGCAGGACAATTAAGATTAGTCCAATGGATGATTTTGTAATTCACTAGCTTAGGCCAACCAATATCATCTCTCTGATCATTTTTGCATATCTGGCCATGACATAATCGATACCTACACATTCTTTTTCATGACAACACGAAATTTCATAAATAACTAATAACTTGAGGTGATAATGTCCCAAAATCAATTTGATAAGAAAATATTTGATAAATATTATACAGGATATACCATATTATACTGCCGAGATCAAAATGAGACGTTTGAACCAATTTACCTCTATCCAAAAGTACCTCGTTAGGGTGCTAGAGTGCGTAAAAGTTCAAAAAAATTTATAATTCTTTGCGAATGCAATAAAATTGAATAAGAATGTGGATTTTGACTACCAATAGATATTTATGACATAATGTTTATTGTCATCATTGTGGCGCAAGTGGTTAAATGTAGTCCTAATACTAAGAAGCCCAAATTTTTGCAAACATTTGAGATATAATTTAAAAAATTTCAGTCTTTTGTTCAGTGTACACGAAAATAAAGGCTAAAGAATACACGAAGTTGCGCTTTTGCAAATAAAAACGTTTGGATAAAGGTAAGTTTGGTTCAACACGTATGAAGACGAAAACGAATGAACGAAAGAATCGGTAAAGCGTTGTATAGACCTTTGAAGACACCCTATAGCAAAATTAATTTAAAGAAGTGATAATCTTCATTAGTGGGATTCTCTTGATAGTAAGTAATATTCCAAAGTAGTTTTTCAAAACTTACATGAGCTTCAAATTTAACGTTCTAAAATAATACGTAGTATAAAATTTTCTTTATTACAAAAAAAATGAAAATAATTTGTTGTAGTGATACAGTAAATTTGGATTCATCTAAGCTTTTCTATTAACTTATGCCCGGTTTCATTTTTAACGCGGCGTTAAATTTAACTAATAGACTTTGGTCTTTAAATTCGACTTAAATAATTTAGTTGGTATCAACCATGTGCTTAGGGAAAGGGCGGGGGGATAAAATTATGTTAGTTTTAAATTGAAGTTTAAATGTTTTTGTATTCCAAATCTAAATTTACTTACAAATAAAAATATATTCAATCATAATCAAAATAATACAAATGAAACAAATACTTACACATCAAATTTGGTAATGGTAACTTTTTAAAGAATTCACATTCTATAAAATATAAATTGCATTTATTCTAGGTTTTCTAGGAAAGAGTACAAGCAGGAAATAGAGCAGATTATGCAAACAAGAAACTGCTAAAAATAGGAAATTAAGTAGAAAGACGAAACTAAAATTTACAAATGTTTAATAGGACCGGTGGTGACATATACGATAGAGGTACTGAGGATGACAAATAGAGAAACTTAAAGTATTTGAGAGGAAGATTTTAAGAGAAGAAGATGTTAATGAATTGCCATCATTAACAATAATATAGACAGGCACATCTGAAGCCAGTCTAGCAAACTACTTCAGATGTAAAACAAATAATATGCTCACAGAACCAGCAGTAGCTTCGGATCTTTGTCGATGTTACTGTTGGATATTACAGGACCTAGTCCTAATTTAAGAGGAAGAAGAAGAAGATTTTAAGAGCGATACTTGGTCCTAAGAAGAAAAACAGCGAACTCATGGATGCTGTCGAAAATGAAAAGATTGTCAAGTTCATAAAGGCACAGATAATTGGGACATGTGACGCGGAAAAAAATGAACACAACGATAAGAAAGGTAACGGATTGGAAACCAAGCAATGGTAGAACCAGAGGAAGACCAAAGTCCAGATGGTTGATGAGGTAAAGCGAGATCTGGAAAACATGAACATTAGGTGATTGGAAAAAGAAATGCAGCGACAGAAAGGAGTGGAGAAGAGTGGCAGAAAGTCACAAATGAACCTATAAAAGGGGGGCACGAAGAAGGAAACAGAAGTAATCCACCTTATAAATGGATTGAGAGGACCTGAGAAATGAGGTGGCAATATTCCGCAAAGAACGCACGCGATATTGATTAATTGATTCCTAAGTGTTCATCAAAATTAAGATTTCAGAATATTTTGTATAATTTTTAAAATTGAAGCAAATTTTAATATATTTCGGGTTTCTTATGTAAGGATACAACCAGGTCGTTTACCCGTCCCTCAAGAGGGTACTCTAGCAATTAATATCTCAAAGATGTTGCAATCATCTTGTGAGAGGACCACCGTCTTTACGTGCCTTCCGAAGCACGGAGACGGCATTACAAAGTGAACTCTGCCCGGATTTTTATGCAAATTTTAATAAAGAGTTAACAACCACCAGAGTGGCGTGTTGGAAGACTTATGTGACTACGAATATGTAGTCGCAGGTTCAAATTCCATACGGGCCTGTTGGCTAGAGTAAACAGAGGAGTAATCCACCTCTTAAAACGGATTGTGAGAACTTTCAGAATGGAAGTGGTTATATTCCGACAGGAATGGAAAACCAGTGATTGATTGATTGATTGAATGATTGTTAAGTTTAATTAATTTTTACTTTATAATTATGTAATATAAAAAAAAGTATTATTTCGTTTAGAATAATTTTTTATAATTTAATAATTTTTATCCTAAAGTTTTACAATAATCGTGCAATTGACTATTTGAGAGTACAAGCTGCAAATGGTAACTAATAATAATGTATAGTAACTAATTGTTATTGTATGAAACCACGCATGGAATATTAACTAGTTAAGGTAATACAAACTCAGGAAAATGTTAATTTCTATAGAAGAATCATTAATTCCATATAGTTATTTGTCTTAATATTAAGGAAGAAAGCTGATAACTGTCTGGGTGCCGACAACTGCTCCTTTCGTCCTAATAACCATCTGCAACCTCAAGAGGTAGTAGGTGATAAATTATTTGAATGTAAAATAAATACTTGGCCATCTAAACTATAGTTAGTCGTACATTAATACTATGAAAGCTCTAACGGACATCTCCGATAACCGGACATCAGTGGACATCGAATTAACCTTTTAATGAACTTTTAATGTATTAGGTCCTTTGAGAGGACAAAAAGTTAGTTTTGCTCAGAAGAGCTTTCACTATACATATACCTAGATATCACATAGTTCGTAGTGTGAGAAAGTTCAGAATCTCAAGATTTTTTGTAAAACGTATCTAATTGTGACACACATCCATGGACATAAGAGAAAATAAATTTAAATTATTGTTTGTGGTTGCCCATAATTACTGAATATTTTATGATACTGCATGTTATTTAATGATAACTACAAACAATTTATTTAAGTAATTCTTGAAATAAGTACGAATTCGGTGCAAAATTGCATAATATAATAAATTATTGTTATCAAGCCAAGTACAAAGCAAATTTCAAGTAGGTAAACATAATATGAAGTAAGCGAATAATTTAATTTCATAAAATTAATTAAATTATTGAAAAGGTGAAACAAAATATTATGCATACCATATACAATGTGCGTATATAATTGATTATGTTTCGTAGGTATAAATTATTAGTCATTCATAAACAGTTCAATCATAATCAATTCAACTACTACGGTGTCAAATTACAGTAAGAAGTACTTAAGTAAAAATATTAAAAAATAAAAGGAAGAACCAAGAGTGTATCAACTCCAAACAAGACATCTCAACCGGAAATACCTATCGTTGCATTTACCATCACATAGTGTCACTCCTGACATCCGTTTCTGGTACGCAAATGGAATATACAATACCATAGATATGATAAAATGAGATAATTTAGTTTGTATTTTAAAAATACCTAAATACAAGTTCAAATCTTAATCGTTTTCCCACTATTTTGATACAGTATCAGCAAATTTCCTGTGTCGAGACTACAAAATGATATTTCCATTGGTTCGATGCAACTTTGAATAATAAAAATATCCCAAAATATATAATATGTAATAGCTAAATTTTTTGAATTACATATTATACCTACAATAAAAATATATTAAATCGCAAATATTTCTTTATGGAAGATCAAACTTGATTATTTTCATAAATTAACTTAATTGGCCTGAATTTAATTAATAATGTTTGGTATAGTTGCATTTATAAAATGCCATTCCATAAATTTCAATAGGTACTTCATCAAAGTAGATAGCAATCGCATAAATTCTAATGGTGGTTTATTCTCAATTACAATTAATTTACTAGATACATATTAGCCATCGCTGTCAAGCATCAAAGTAGCTAAATCCAACATTAACTATTCGTATAATTAAGTCAAGAAGGTACATACATAATCTACTACCAAGTTCGAAGTGTTAAAAAAATTAAGCACAAATATAATACCACCGATTTCGAAACCCGAAGCAAAATGCAAATTGAATTGGTAGATTCGTACGTGGATGTCGCGTGCAGTTTAAACCATATAATTTTGTTCAAGTTACAATATTTGTTGTTACAATAATTATTATTGTTGATGTTATAAAACAGCATTTATACTACCCATATATTATATTTTCAGCTGTATTTCTAAATTAGAAGTAATATATGTAAGGTACATCTAACTTTTCCGATTTAAAATCTCGTTATTACAAGTAGCTACGTATATAATGCCGTGTTTGTATTAAAATTACACTAAAAAATACACAAATTCTAAAAATGACCAAATTAATTTAATATAATAGCTGAAATAGTTGAAACTGGACAAATTTAGTTTCACAACTGTGAAATAACTACCATAATAAATTTTCAGTTTATGCATGTAAAACCGCGCTGGAAAGTAAATTGTTTTACTTGAAAAATATAATTTTGATTTCATGCTTTGTTGTTCCTGAATATAATACGTTAATTTAGGTTAAAACTCTTAAAACATTGCATATGCAAATGTAATAAAAAAAAACCATAAACAGCACGGTTCTCCATTCAATAAACGATTATTAATTTTATGATAATTTTAAGCACGTAGTTTCCTAGTACAGGTTTACAAGTGTTAAATACATGATTATACCCATTACAATAAATGTGATTGTAATTTAAAAACAGCACGGACAAACATTTTACAATAAATTCCATTAATTTTATGGAGCACGAACCAAACTATGACTCAGTTTGAAGTGCAATAACCGGAAGCATGTAAACATCCTTTACAGACCTACAGGGTTAGTATTAATATAAATGCTAGGATTGGCCAAACCTAGGCGCATGCGCTTAGAATTTGTTTCTTGCTTTTGGTTGCTAAAATTGCCATGAAATTTTATTCTTATCAGTTATTGTGAAATTGAATAGATTTCAAAATGAGTATAGTTACAAAAACATCATGGGTAAAAAAATGCTAACTGGAAACCTAATAAGAAAATTACCTATAAAATTTCTAATAGTTTAATAGATAACACTTTCAAAATAGAAAAAGCTTTTCTAAATACTTTAAAAGTTTCAATAAACTAACACAAAATTAGTTTATGGAAACTAATAAGAAACTTGGTAAGCTTTTATCAATTAATAATTAATAAACATAAGATTATATGGACAAACCTCCGACTACATTTATCTGCGTTCTTCTGTAACCCATCTCAGGTGGATAATTATTTTTTCCTATTTATTAGGCTATTGAGACATTAAATCATTAAAACATGTCGCAAGTCGTTTCCAAATCATTCACGTACTAAGACTTAATATTCACTTACAGTGAACCTCATTATTGGCTTGTGTTCTAATCTGAAACACGGATAATAAAATAATTGACTATTGTAAGGGTTATTGACAAAAATACATTTAAAACTTTTATGTAATCGCAAGTCGTTTAAATAAATCACGACTAAGACCAATATATAACTTACGGTAACCTCGATGTATACTGGGCCAGATAAAGCACGTCTTCGCACGGATAATTATCACGATAATAAAATTGGCGTTGTTTTTAAAGTTAATTACAGATATAAATTACTTATGCAACTAGATTTTATGCTAATCCAAGTTTCAATAAACGTATAAATGTTTGTGAATTCGGTTGATATAGCACAGGTCAAATTAATAATCTGGTTTTACGCTAATCTTGATTTCCAATAGCCACGCATAACTTCTTGGGATAAATAATCAAGAGAATAAAATCGAGAACATTTTTATTTATAAAATGTATAAATTTAAGGCTAAAATTATTTATGATCTAATCAAGTCATTTATTAAATAAATCTTATCAATAGTTTGTTATAATTATCTAGGTTAGGCAGTGGTGAGCACATGGTCAACATTAATAAATTGATTTTCGTCAAGTTTGGATTTCCTATCAGCGTCTGACGCATCTAACTTGGCGTTGAAAAGACCACAAAATTCAAAACGAGAAACGATTTTGTATTATCAACAAGTATAAATTTAAGATCTAAAACAGTTATTTATAAAAAATTCGTTCAATCACATTGATACATTTTTATTTATAATAAAATTTTAATATTTTTAGTCTACCCATTTAAAAAATTTAAAATTTTAAAATTATACAATTTTTAGGCAACTTTATTATGACTAATCAAGTATTTAAACACAAATAAATCGTTATCAAATTAGTTTGTTATAATTATCTAGGTTAGGCAGTGGTGGAGCACATGGTCAACATTAATAAATTGGTTTTCGTCAAGTTTGGATTTCCTATCAGCGTCTGACGCATTAACTTGGCGTTGAAAAGACCACAAAAATTCAAAACGAGAAACGATTTTGTATCATATCAAAAAGTATAAATTTAAGATCTAAAACAGTTATTTATAAAAGAATTCGTTCAATCACATTGATACATTTTTCATTTATAATAAAATTTTGATATTTTTTAGCTTTAAATAAATATTGTGCAAATTTTGCTGAACGAATGAAGAAAAAACCTTAGGTTATCCTTAGAAAAATCATTGTTTTAAATCATAAGTATCAGACTTTGCTATTATTTAACAACATTGTACCTTTTTTTAATTTTCGTCGTCTTTCTTAGTTGTAACGTTCTGAAAGATGATCCTTATACTTTTATTAATCTGTAGGTATCGTAGGAATGCACAGGCTAGACAGCGAACAAAAAGTGAGTTTATTTATTTTACTATTAAATATAGCATAGCAATAAATTGGGTCGTTCTAACAGAAAAAATTTTAAACAATCAATCCGGCATTCGTTGTTGCTATGCAAAAAAGCTATTAGTAAATATTCCAAAAATTCCAAAGTTCTTATGGTATTACCATTAATGAATGTTGCAAATGTGTGTCTAACTGTACGTTAACCAACAGCATAACTTTAATTCATCTGTTTTGAGCAAATAAGCATTAGCTATTTTGAAAATCTATAAGTGTAAGATAGCAATTGCCGATGATACATCATCCAATCAAAGTTTTTTACTTTTCAGAAACAATTTTGTGTTACCAAATATTTTTTTAAATTTGAATTGTCTAGATAAGATTAATTTGTTTGAATTTTTAATATAAATTCACTTTTGATATATTCACACAAATATAATATTATTTGCACTTTGCTATGTTATAAAAATTAAAAAATGAGTAAGCCAATCGGCATTCCTGCAGATTTTACACCTAGCGAGAGAGTGCCGTCAAAAAATTCCGATGTTCTTGGTCAAGGATCGAACCCCTAACTACGGCATATCAATCGAATACTCTAATCTGCTAAACCAAATAATATTTTATTACAATTTTATGATAAAACTGAAAACCCAGAAGATATAAAACAAGTGCTTACAGTTAAAAGCTTTATAAAGGTGAACTCAAAAGTAGAAAATAATCATTTACACTAAATTTGCTGCATCAAAATTTTAATTTTCTTTACATTCCTATTTTTTCCACAAAACGTTTTCTCAAAAAACTTGTTCTTCACTTGCTATCTTTTGTAACGATTACATAATATTATTAAAATATAAAAAAAGTTTTGTAGACACAATAATGATTCAAATTCAAAATTCTTTTAAAAACATAATATGAGACACATTGATATACATTATGTATATGTACGTATTTATGAGTGTTTGTACTTCTATTACTAAGAGATAAGCGCTCCTATAAATGAGATAACATTATGTGCACTAGGTTATGTGTGTTACATATAAAACCGTGCTATATGGTATTTAAACAAGCCTGTTTTTAAAGATATTCTTGATACCTACCTAATATATCGTGAAGGAAACTTAATTAAAATTCAATTCAAAATAATAGTGTTAATATGTTGATAATAAAATCCAATAAATACAAACAAATTAAGACAAACAAAATATATATTCAGCAGTTACATAAATTTGAATTTCAAATAAAATCATAAATAAATAATACAAAATAAACTGTACTATATATCGTAAAAACTCGACTAAAACATTAGTAGTTTGCCTAAATATATTTTGTAAAATGTATTTTATGAAATATCAAAAATAAATATTATAATTTTCTTATAACATTCATAATGGGTTTCAGTCGACTATTTGTAGAATAAATTTATTTTCTTAAAAATCGATTTAAAATACCATTTATATGAAATATTTAGAAACCGCAAACGGAAAATTACCACGAGCTTATCAGTTAAATAAAAAATCCCCGCTAAAATTGGTTAAAAGGTAACCGCTGAATGTGACTGTAATCCATTTTTGTAATAAAAATTTTGTAATTATCTGATTGAGATATACTCCATAATATTACTTAAGGTTATAATTATTATTATAAAAGATAAGCACTTGCAATCAAAAATTGAAAAAATTATGGTAGAAAACCCGATAATTGTTATTAAACATCTTCAAATTTTTTTTAGCCAACAATATTCAACTGAATTAGCGTAACATTTAACATAATTCCGAATATTATTCATATTTAAATGTCTTCTATGTACTATATATAAATCACATTTTGTACAGTAGTACCTAATTGATGTTTTAAAACATTTTTTTAAATATGCAACTGTGTGCCTAATTGAATGGCCGTAATTTTAACATGTATAGGCTAAACAAACAATCGGCATTTATTTCATAAAATGTTTTGTTATAAATTTATTTTAGTAATAGTGGAGCAAATATAAATATTTTGTATAAATACGAGTTTACTCGTATTACATGCATTGAAATAATTTAGTATGTCAACATGGAACATGACAGTAATACCTACTAAATTTTCTAATTTAAATTATTTGTAAAATTTTAATTGAATTACATGTACTACATTATACGTAGTATACTGGTAAAATATGATATCTACAAAGACGCTGGCAATATATTCCATTGGTAACATATTCTGCATAGTTTAATTCGAAACCAATCAAAAATCAAAAAAATTAACCCAATGTAGGTTAATTTTGAATAAATCAAATAATCCGAAACATTAAGTGCACGAAAGTTCTTTGTCTTGAAAGCTATTTTCAGAAAATTAATTTTCTTTATAATTTCCCACTTTAATTTGTCATATTAATATTTTTGCAGCGTTTCCAATGTGGAGTGGAGCCGTATTTTTTTTAGTTTTTATATTTTTTTCAATAAGCACGAGAAATATTATACTATATAAAATGAAAACCTCGTATTCTATGGGAGACCGTGAGTTCGATAAGCGTCGTACAAAAATTTTCCACGAGGAAAAGCTGAAGCTCAGACGCCGTTTCGCGACATGCTAGAAAATTAAATTTTCTTAAATCTTCAGGAGCTACAAAAACTAAAAATTAGTAGATACTTATAAATTTTGCACTTTCACACTGAAAACATTTAGTATATATATTTTTTTTGTTTATTTGTATTTTATTGATTAATTGTTATCGATATTAATTGATTAGTTTTCTTTTATTTAATAACTTATCAAATTCCGAGTATTTTGCTAGTTTAGTACCTATGCAATAATATTTTATTATAATTTACACAACAAAAAATTCTAAAAAACCAATAATAAACAATATTGTCGCTTATTTAATCAGTTAATATTCATAATTTTTGCAATAAGAAGATACCTAAAAACACGATAAAATTATATTAAATTATGTTGTTATATTAAATTATGTTGGACATACATACATAAATTTTGTTTTATGATGACAAAATATTATTATGAATATTGGTAAATTATTTTCTAATAAAATATAAAATATAAAATTGCTGTAAAATCGGCATAGCCTATACAGCGTGTTTCGTTCAAGTAGTATGTTAAAGTTTTTTTTAATATTAATCTCTGCATGAAACAATAGCATACCTTTTTTATAGTTTACGTAGCCGTTCTCATGCTGAATTATTTAAAAAAATAATGTACGTTTTTGCATCTTCACCTGTAGTTACTTAATAAATACGCACTAACTTTGATACATATGACATGTCAATTTAATAAATTGTTATATTTGTCAATATACAGGGCGAGACAATTCGCCCGTATCAGGCATTCTTTGCAAATACTTCGAGTCACTCGTAAGTGTTACCAGAAGAGCCAAAAGGGACTATGAATTAGATGGAAGACAGTTTGAACATTCGTGATATTGTCTGAACTTTTTTATTTGATTGTCTAAAATTTAACTTTAATGGAATAATTCCTCGAAAGGGGTGAAGGCAATACAATTGAAGGGTACAGGAATAAAACAGGGAATGTCACAAAAGTAGAATATTGAGAAATATTAATTTTTAATGTTAATTCTGTAATTAATGTAATTTCAGAAAACACTTTTAACAAAAATACGTGATGATAAACTAAAAATGTTTTTTTCATTTTAACAGATTTAGAAAACATTATAACCACCCCTGGGGTAGTAATACCTTTAATTTTAAAAGTTTATTTTCAAAATTTGGTGTTTTAGCAAAAATTTTCTTTTGCTTTAATATAGTATCCAACCAATTTTAGATAGTTAATTTCCAAAATTAAGGGTAGTTGCTAACCTCAAGGGTACTTAAATTTTTAATTGATTTTTCTGAATATTATATCCAAACCTATTAAAGCAAAAGAAAAGATATTAAAAACTAAATTAAACTGATTCTTCTTCTTGCGCTGTTTGACTTCGTGAGGCAAAGCGGTGTAAAATTTGGTTGCGTCTGGATTCTCGCAATATGCTTTGAGCTTCAATAAATTTAAATATTTTTCCTGATTTATAGGAATATAATCTAAAAAAATTGCATTATTTTGAGTGAATGGACATGGCCTTTTTCGCGAATTCCGAAGTAATTCGTACCAATCCTCAGGTAATTCCATTCTTGCTTTAAGATTTATTAAGCCCATATTTTTATCACATTCCAAATAAGCATCTCCTTTTTTAGGAAATGTAATTTTATAAACTTAAGTTGCTCGACTTCGTGTACCATAAAATGGAGAGACCGAAATATATACTGTAAAATTTTGTTCTGGCCTCGCAAGAAGTAAATACAGTGAAAGCTCTCCTTGCGGACAGCTCTAATAAACGGACATCTCCGTAACCGGACAAAATTCCTGGAACCAAATTTCGGCATATCATTTCCAATGTTAAATGCTTTCCGATAAGCGGACGCTCTCATAAACGGACACGGACACTAGATTATTCCCCAATGTGACTAAAAATCTCCCATAGGCGGACGCGAAACTCTAATAGCCGGACGATATCTTAGGTCCGCTTATTATAATGTGCATTAAATTCGGTAATTCTCCTGTTATATTAAGTGATTCCCCTTTATTTTGCTTGAGAGCTTGGTTTTTGTGTTTATACATATGCATTAGTATTTTGTCTTTAGTTCAGACAGCATTATTGAAGTTAGTTTGTGAATGTAAATGTAAAATGGCATCAAAAAAAAGAATGCTTTCTTAAAGGAAAAATGGAAGTTGTAAATTTGTTAGATAAAGAAAGAGTTTCAGTTCGTGATTTAGCAAAGAGAAAACGCAAGCAGCTGAAATAATTAAAAATAAGGAAGATATCAGAAGTAAATCAACAGTAATAAATATGTACTTTAAAAAGGTGGCGTATTAACTGTTTTTTTTTCGCCTCGTATTTTTCAGAGTGTAGCATGTGTATTATGTATATTACTTATGTACCTATTGGGTATGTGTACATCATATGATACCTATTTATATTTCTTATTAGTCCTTAGTACTCTCCTTTAAGCGGACACCTCCTATAAGCGGACAAAATTAGTGGAACCGTGAGTGTCCGCTTATGGGAGCTTTCACTGTAATCGCAAAATGTGTAAATCTTTAACTTCATAATCTAAATGATTCATTATAAAATCAAAGAGAAAGGAGCATACTTTGTCAGAGCCCTTTTAGCAATATGCTCTGGATATGTATAAAACAGAGACACTCCAGAAGATACGGAGTATCTACATACACGAAGTAGGACGTGTATGTTAAAAGAATACATAGAGATTTGCCTGATGTAGTAGATGTCGATCGTTGGTATATTTGGAAGGAAATGTTTTTGGTAATCATATGCAATGGCTACAAAGCTTTTTTAATTTTCCTTGCTTCTTAACTTCCTTTTCTATCATAAAAGCATTGAGCGTTTTTCTTGTTTTTCCTAAAAATTTGCTTATTTTTGAAAGACCTTTTCAATTACACCATTTTCGACCCACGTGCTATTTGAAAATCTGAGTTTTTGACATTCTGAAACAAATTGCCAAGATTTCAAGAGAATGCCAGTATCACCATTTCAGTTTTGTAATTAAAAATTTTTCTCAACTCTCTATGACTAACCGTTTTCGATACACATGATCTGCCTCGCCCGGTATATTCATATACTTGTATTTATTTTCGAAGTATTATTCCTACCAAGATGGCTATAATCAGTCCATAATGTTTTCTCAGAAAATTACTTTCTAAAGCAAAAACAATTTCTTGACTACTAGTAACTAAATTCTTCATATGCTGCGAATGTTGTATTGAGTAACTGAATGAATAAAGGTGCGTATAAATCTAGCGCGACGCGCCCGCGACGCGCCTGCGACGCGCCTGGGGCGCGACTATGGCGCGCTTGAGCGCGCCTGGTCCGCGACTCTGGCGCGCCAACCCGCGTCATTACATTGTAACTTTAACTTGTAAAGATTCAAATACTTTTAATTTAAATATCAAATTTTGAATTAAAATGAAGTCATGTTTTCTAATAGTAATACTATTTTTTATTTTAATAAAATATTATCGAAAGATATGACTTTTAATCGATTTATTAAACATTCAACCCTATTTCCAGCAAAACAACATAAGTCCAGAAAGAAAATTTGTTAATTTTATATATTACATTTTTATGGACATTAATATTATGTAGTAACTAATAAGTTAGAACTTTCAAAAGCAAATTAGCAAAAAATATTTTTTAATCTTGTACGGGGTTAGCGACCCCATTAGTTGTCACTAGAAGCGCGTTGGAAACCCGTTCGTTGTCGGTGTTTCGACGCGCCATCAAAGTAAATGTTTTGTTGTGATACATTTTTTGTGCACAATCTTTTATTTTCGCTTAGGGTAAGTTGGAGAAATATGGTAAATAAAACTTTAAATCGCTGTATTTGTTTGGGAAAATTTATTTTAGCAAATGTTAATACAAAAGGGATTATATGTATATAAACTAACACTAAAATAATATAAACTAAACTTTATTTGTTTTAACAACGTAATATTAAATTTTCAAAAATAGCAGTGATTTACCATCTCACCCATATCACTATGGGTTAGTTGATGAATGACATATGGGTGAGATAGTAATTAAAATTTAGGCCTTATTTCCGTCATTCGCATCTTGCGATGTTTTTAAGTGTTTCTTTGATATGCATTTATATCACTATAATTAGCAACAGGTTTGTACAACGTATCGATAGCGAACGATGTCGTTTTTTGCGTATGTTTACTTACTTTTTTTTGTTTTGAAAATTAACTTTAGATTGTGCCTTTATTATTATTAATTATTACATTATTATTATTATTATTATTATTGGATTAATTAACGTTACGCTTAATGAACATAGTAAAGCAGCAGTCAATAATTGTGCAGCTTAGTGCACACACAAATTATGAAACGAAATCCTTCCTATCGAATTTTTTTTTGATTGCTGAACAATTTTTTTTTCATTTTCTTTGGGTAACAGCGACGATGGACCCAGAGGGGGTCTAATGGGTCTAAACTAATGGGGTCGCTAACCCGTACAAGATTAAAAAATATTTTTTGCTAATTTGCTTTTGAAAGTTCTAACTTATTAGTTACTACATAATATTAATGTCCATAAAAATGTAACATATAAAAATTAACAAATTTTCTTTCTGGACTTATGTTGTTTTGCTGGAAATAGGGTTGAATGTTTAATAAATCGATTAAAAGTCATATCTTTCGATAATATTTTATTAAAATGAAAATAGTATTACTATTAGAAAACATGACTTCATTTTAATTCAAAATTTGATATTTAAATTAAAAGTATTTGAATCTTTTACGTTAAAGTTAAAGTCGCGCGCGTCGCGGGCGCGTCGCGCCAGATTTATACGTACCTTTGTAGTCGCAGGCGCGGCGCGCACAGGCGCGAGGCAGGCGCGAGGCAGGCGCGAGGCAGGCGCGTTGTAGTCGCAGGCGCGTCGCGCGCGCGTCGCGGGCGCGTCGCGCTAGATTTATACGCACCTTAATATATTTAATAAGCTTGTTATAATAACTTCATCCAGGTATAAATGGTTTAGAACCACTTTATTTGAGTAACCATCATGAAAATTAGATGAATCTGATCCTTATTTAGTTTTAAACCGGATGCTTGCAATGTTCCAATTATAAGGACTACGTTGAGCGTTTCCGGTCCAACTATGATATTGCAACAGTAACTTCACGTGTAGCTGATTATAAATAGCACTTGATTTAAAGTTATTGTTACTCCATGAATAATGGGCAATTTTAATTACTTTTCTATATCTCTTTGGGAAATATTCGTTAAAAAAAAACAGCTTTATGAAAAAAAATTCGCAAAATCGCACATAAGATGATATTTTATGCATGACATGATATCAGTTATTTGTTATCTACCCAGTTAATTATGAATATAGGTTATCGGCACATTAAATGAAATTTAATAATGTGTATGAATGCAGCGCAAAGTGTATTAGGTTACGTAGTTTATACTTCAGTTAGTGGAAGTCAAAATAAACCATAGTATCTATTGCTATAAAGTACTGTATTATTTACATTATTACGTCATAATTATTTTCTGTAAATTGTTCTTTAATATAAACAGTACAACATGTAAACAACCGAGTTGTATAACCAACGAAGGTTCTCTTCTAAAAATAACTTGTACGGGTTTTTTTATACCACTGTTTTTACACTTCTATAAATATAATATTATGCATGTAGGTAGTTATTTGATTGATATTATTATTGATAGCTGATCCAGTAATATAATACGTACATTTTTTAAGATACCGAGTATTTAGAGAAAGCTAAAAAACACACAAAACAGGTTTAAGTGGAAACTTCTAGGATTATCTTGCTCTACAATTTAATTTCTTGACAACTAAACACCAAAGTCTATAGTACAGGTATGTCCGTCTTTATGTGCGTATTCTATATAAATCAAACTTAACAAATCGCAACTTTCAGAAATAATTAACTAAATCTCCCCAGTGATTGTTATGAGATTACGATTCCGATTTTATGAATCTAGTTTCAAGTAAAACCATTGTTCCGGTAATATTTTGATAAGCTGAAATAATTATGCTTTACTTTTCCCCTACCTACCTACAGCCGATGTTTAAACCCTAGCGATTTCAGAAATGAAACCCCAAAATAGTTGCCCTGTGAGATCATCGCCAAACTATTTAAGACGGAGAAATTAATCTTTTCTATTTTCCTCCAAAAAAAAACTTACAAAAGAAATTCAAGAGAAGCAAATTTAACATTACAAGCCAACTCTAATTTTCTATTGAATTAAACTCGGATATTCCAAAATGTTGCCGAATTTTTTATTATTAATATTGAATTGGTGTGCAACTCGATTAGTGTCCTACTCTATTGCTGTACAATGCGATTGGTGATCAGTTCGATTCATGTGAATTTTATTATTATTTTTAAAAAATTTGAATCAAATATTAATTTCAAAGGTTAATAATATAAACAATATAATATTATTATTGTAATCGATGGTCAATAGTCTACATAGCACTTAAAGCGATCAACTGCTGATACTGGCCTAGTTGAAATAACTCTCTATACCCCAAATTGTAATAATTCGAACTCTAATAATGCAATTCTTCTATTATTTTAATAATCTGATTATCTGTTAATGTACCGTACGTAATAAAATTAATAATTGATAGTTTTACTGCTTGTGTGATTTTGCGGGTTTTACAGAAAAACGTAAGTTTCCATACCATAACTTTAATACCCATTATATAACAAATAATGTATAATTCGACATTGAATGTAAGTCCCAGGAACTTTCATCAAGTGATACAAATTCACTTAAACGAAATTAGCTTGATGCAGTAATTATACGATTACTCGTATATTCGATGCTTTCAACAGCTATAAACAAACAGCAAAAGTTATTTCTGTATCAAGGAAGTCAAGTGAAATTATTTTATCACACATACGGTTATTATTTGGCGATAAACCAGCAATGTCACATCAGCATTAAAATAGATCTTTAGTACCAACATAATATTTATATAATATTTATTTCTAAAATGGTAATATTATTACATGCAAATTTAAGCATTGCTAATATTGAAAGTTAAGAGATATTTACTAAAATGTTATCATGTTGGCTAGGATACTATAGGAAACATTATTTAGAGTTTAGCTATGTGGGTAAACTTGTTTTGGTGTCATTTAACGTAAAAATTTATATCAATTTATTAACAAAAATGCTTATTAGTTATTTATGATTATCGTGAGGTTGAACTTTTTGAAAAAAGCATAATCACCAAAAATATAGACAGTTTAAGACGCTTTTTATGTTTAAAGTAATTGATAATCGCTTAAAAGCCTACTTGCAATCAATCTCAAAATTCCTCTATGGTAAATCAATTTAAAGATATCATTAACTAAATCTCCGAGCGTTAATGCTTGAAACGATTTTCTTTTCAATTTTGATAATTTAGAAGCGAAATAAAATTCAATTGAAGTAAAGTTGTTTTTGTTGGCTATATTTTCAAGGTGGTCCAACGTAAGTTGAAATTTTTCTTCAAAATAAACAATAAATTTTAAAATGCATTCTAGGAACAAGGAATAAGATTTAATTCCTCAAAAATTCGTATTTAATCCATTAATCCTCGATAAATTTTAACATATTGTGAGAAGAATTATTTTAAAATAAAATTTTAAAAATTAACAGGTTAACTGAACAATAAAACGAAATTATTTGTGAGCTATCAGCAATGGTTATTGCTGTCAAAAACGTTTAATAACAATTGTTATTAAATTAATTAATTAATTTTTAAAAGTTTACTTTTAATATTAATTTCATATAATTTCGAGAAGAATTATATTTTAACAAAATTATCAAAAGCAGTTGGCAGCGGTATCGTCGTAAATTGCAGAAAAATTGTTAATTACTTTCCCTGAACTAAAACGACGTAATGCATTGAAAGTTTTAACTAAATCATTTATCTAAATATTTTATAACTAAGTAAAGTCGTTTTGCATGCTCGAATCCTTTGAAGTTTCTGAGCATCTTTTGTTCGTTCAGTTATGCAATAATTAGTATACAATATTGTTTTGTATATACATTTTGCATGTCAATTGCTTCTTACACTATTTATCTTCATATTTATGCCACATAAAACTTCGAATTACCAGTCAATTTTAGTTAATAATAACTACTGCATAAATAATAAAGCAAATTTGCTAATACGCAATAAGTTAAGAAAATATTTCAAAGTGCAATTAACAGAAACACCTACAACTGCGTGAAACTTTTTAAGTTTACATGTCCAATTAAATAAGTTTCTAAAGTTGAGTACCTAATAAGTCGAGCAAACCTAACTGTTAAAAGGTGTGAAATATGTTAGATGAGTAAATATTATACAAAAAGATAAACATATAATTAAAGAGAATTTTCACTATGCCTACAAAGCCTTTGCGAAACATTATCAAAAGTAATACAGTTTAAACAAGAAATTTCAATGACTAATTTTTGAAAACTTTCCTTTTCTAACTTTTTCAAATCCTATCACTTGTCGAATTTGTCACAAGTGTAATGGTAAATTAAAACTAGAAACCACATGAACATGGAAATGCAAATAAATAATGATACTTCAGTGACGTTCAACATAATTTATTATTAGTATGTAAATATCATATAAAAAGGTAAATATAATCAAAGAAAAAAAAGTAACTTTTCATTTGATTGATTGTTATTCCATTTTCACTTTTTTTAAAGCAATCCTTGTTAGCATAATAAGATATACATTTTTCTCACAGAATATTTCCATGTACGACTACAGAAAGTGTTTCAAAACGAAATGGGAGGGGGGGGATCAACTAGAATCTCTCACAAATAATATTACAAATTTTAGTATTTTCATTTTTAAGTATTACCTAAATTTGAATTCATTCTTCATAGCATTGTAACTATGCACCTTCCAAACATATGCAGATATTTATTAAAAGGAGGTTCCAATCGAATAGAAACATCAGATTTGTATAAAAAAATGAAAATTTAAAATTTTATTTTTTTGACTTCGTGTTTATACAAAGACAAAACATAATATTTTGTATTTTTATTATTATAACAACCATAATTCTATCACAATTGTAAATCTTCAACTGCTGCAGCAGTGGCCAAATAAATAGCATGTACAGTAAAGCTCCTTATCCGCGGTTCCGTTATTCGCGGTTTCAGTATTCGCGGAAGAAAAATTGAGACCACTTTCTGTATTCGCGGCCGAAAATTTCATTATTCGCGGATTAATAATTTACGATTTTGAATATTATAATTTATATTCAAAACTCAAAATTAAATAATAATATTTAAACGAAAAAATTTAGACTTCAAGGAGGTTCTTGTTTTGGACAATGCTCCGGGTCACCCTTGTGAGCTTGAAACTATGCATCCGAATATTAAGGTGATATTTTGCCTCCGAACACGACGACTTTACTTCAACCAATGAACCAGGGAATAATTCAAGCTTTGAAGTTCTTTACATTAGGCGAACCTTTAAAATCATTCTGGATATCATGGAATGTGATTCTGACGTGAGTTTTATGGAATTCTGGAAAAATTTAACATAGCAATGTGCATTGTTAACATAAAGGAATCGTTACAAGAGCTCAAGCATTGCATACACATTGCAATCATATTGGAAAAACTATAGGTTGATCTAACAGTCTGTGAAAGTGAGGATTTAAACAAATTAAAACATTAACTGACACAATTGTACAAATTGCTAATGGAATAGGACATGATGGTTTTGAACAGATAGATTCGAGTGACGTTCAAGAGCTGCTTCAATCACACGATGAAGATTTAAGTGAAGCCGACTTGCAGGAAATGTTAAAACCCTTCAAGCTTCAACATCTTACAATGATACGATGACAATCACCTTAAAAAACCAGACCGCAGGTTTCCAAATGGCAAATGAACTGTGAGATCACTTCATTAAAATTGACCCGTTTTTGGAAAGAAACCTTCCTTTTAAAAGGAAAATTGAAGTTGCCACAGCTGAATACCATGCGGAATTAAAAGGCATTTTAAAGACGGCAAAGCAAGAAAAATTACTAAATATTTTAAACCAAATAATTCAAACAATAATAATTAATAATAATGATAGGTATGTGATTAAACTGATTTTATTTTTATCTATTTTATTTTATTTTCGTACCTTGGAACCCAACCCTTGCATTTCCATACAAATCACTATTCCATATTCACGGTTTCCTTATTCGCGGCATAATTTTGGAACGTATACCCGCGAATAAGGAGCTTTACTGTATAACAAAAAATGTAAATATTATGTACCTAAAAAAGTTATAGTGGCATAATTCAAGAATTTGGAAAAAAATTCAATGAAATGCAATAGGCACTTGAGGAAAAAAATATTCAAAAAACTAAACAAAAACTTCAACATTGTGCATACAATAAAAGAAAACAAAGAAATAAAATCCTTTCCAAAATGAAAATATTTTTTTTACATAATCTCCACTAATTAATGGAAATACCTACAAAAATATTGTTTCATCTCTTTCTGGTGATTTTTAAAAGTTATCCCTAACGCCGAAGGGTGTATATTTGCAATTATTGCATTAATATCATTCCATACAACACGTTCTCCAGTAATCCAGTTTAAAATACCAATTTTTTTTATATTTAAGCATTTCGCTTTGGATTGTCAACGTGCATAAATTTTTTACAATCGACTGGTTATCTATCATCTGTATACGGTTTCATAGCATTTTTTTAAATTGGTTGCTATTGACACTGACCCATTTTACCATCAATTTTCACATTAGAGCTCACATCATGCCATGACATGGCAGACCAAATGATTACGTTCCATCTAACACGCTTAATGGTGTTAATTATATATAAAAGATTAAAAGATATATGTATGCTTAGATTAATAGGTTGTAAATTAAACGTGAATTCATCACACCATAAGTTGTGTTTCCAAAATATAATTGATTTAGGCAAACACGTTCCTGAGAAAATTATAACGTTTTTATGCATTTTTTTATAATAGAGGGTGTTTCCTTTGAATGATTCATTACAAGAATTCAATTTTTAGTGATTATCAATGTGCAGGCCTGGAGAAGATATTCAGAGATTAATACTATCCGTGATCTGGACGGATCTGAATGTGCTTGGAAATTTGACGAAGTTATTTTTTTTCCTGCAGATACAGAAATTTTATATTAAAATGTCTAATTATGCTTCCGTAATTTATAGAATTATAAAAGCTTCCTGGAACATCCTAACTTTTGTACTATTTCCAAAAACAGTCCAGCATTGATTTTCCATGTTCGTTATTTTGGCAAATTTTATGGATTTCAATGGCCTTGCTCTACCCATTATGTTATCAATATTTTTTATTGGTGGCTATTGTATAAATTGAAACAGTTGATCCTGGTTTGAAAAAACTAGCTAAATGTGTCAAACATCATAAAGCAGCCGTTAGTCAAGTGTGCGATTTATATGGATTTATCGTGAATCCCCTAATTGAATACAAATATACGATGTAAAACCTTGTTTTACAACTTATCTTTCCTTATTGTGTGCACATATTTCTAGATAAGCTACGGGAATTTTAAAAATGTAAGTAATAATTTTATCATATTACAGAGGTGTGCCATATTGATGTGGCCACCACTCTGTATATTCTAAAGATCTCTACAAATTTTTTTAAATAAATCTATTTATTTATGTAATAATATTATTAGGTATACCAATTATATGTAATACCTTATATAATTATATAAAGATTTTGAATTGCTCATTATCAGAAACTTTTAATTAAATTCAGAAATTTGTAATTATGGAAACTATTTCTCTAAAATAGCAACATCTTAGCAAGGCAACTAAATGGGAAGACTTTGATAAATACTACACGCTGAATAACAGCAAGCTATTAAAATTCACGTCGACAAACACAAAAATGCGGTCAAACTACACCATTAAACACTTGAATACTTAATGAAAAAATAAAATAGAAAGTCAAAAACAAATATAAACGATCTAAAAGCCGTATACTTACTAATAATTGTTTTTTTGGTTAAATTTCAGTATATACAATATTGGCCATAGAAACTCCCTCTGTTGCACTGTTGCCCGCAATACAAGCAAACAAGAGATATCAATTCTATCATATTCTATTCGTTTTGTTATTCATCACATGTGACAACAACCTTACATAGATTATCTAAGATTTGAATATCTAATTCTAAGGTCAAAATTCTTGAAATTCTTTAACAAAGTTTCATATTAACAGATAATGTTGATACAATTGTTTCAGTAGAAAAGGAATAAATTTAAAAACTGGTAGGGAGCAAAAATTAAGAAATGTTAAGGGAATTTTACACTTTTCAAATAATTAAACACTAGGGTGAAGTACATAATATAGAACAAAAAGTAATGTTAATGAATATGGTTTTAGTTTACTGCAATGTTTAATCTAAATTTAATCTGTACCGAAATGATGGATTAACTTAGGTAAGGGAACCGCGAGGAACTAGCTTGGGTTTCAATTAAATTAAGAGTTAAACGGGTAGTAAGATTAGTGATTATCTGAAGTTGTTATTTAGGTTTGGTTTGGTATGGGTCCTCGTATCATAAAGACTCACAAATCGAAATTGCGATGACACCGTTGAACAATACTTCTTACATTTATTTTCATACATCAACAACTTCGATAACAATTTTTTTTTCTATTCTCAAGGTACAGAAAACATCAAATATTTAGTTCGTGAGTTGAAGTTAATGATTTCAATCGTTTATAAAAAATAGTGAAAACCCTTAAATGAAAATTGAACTTAAATTTAAAAATTGCTTAAGTTTGGTTAATACTGAACTTATATGTAGATGCTATGCTCGTAAATTCGTGTTACTAATAGGCAAAATTGAATTACTTTTTGAGTTAGAATAATCTAGAATATAAACTTAATTTGTATATAGCGGAGAGGTAGTGGTTTGAAAGATAACATGGCGCAGTATATTGTATGGTATATTATATAATATAAAAATGTCGGGAAGCGGTTGATGTTCGTAGATTTCAACTTAAAGAGTCACCCGTTCTATATTAAAATTATATCGTTCGGTTCGATAGTTGGATTTCAAAGAATATTTTTTCCAAAACTTCTTTGAGTTCAAAAAATTTATTGGCTGCATTAGTAACTGCCTAGGTGGGTGGGTGTATGTACTCTACTTTAATATTGTATTATGCTTATATATTTCCATTTTCTCTGACACACAACTCACTCATAGTAAATTTTCATTAACGGTTTCGGTTTTGACATGAATATAATTCGAGAGCATGCAATCGATAGGAATTAAGAAATTAATTGCCTATCGATGGCTAAAGAAACAACCAGAAATTGAAAAACAACGTGGTGAGAAGAAGGAAAGAGGTGTAATTAATAATGAACATGGAGAGTATCAAATTGGAGAATATTTTATAATTAAATTAAAATAATCCAAACAAGTACTGCACGAAGATTATTGATTGTTCTCAATTTGAAAGTAATTATTCTCAATTTGAAGTTATTGAAAACGTATATAATATAGTCCTAGTGCTATGCAAGGATATTATAATAGTTGTTATAAAAAATTTATTTAGTATTTGGTATTTCAATTTTCGAAAATTTTATGTTTGCATTAAGTTTCTAACGATTTATGAATATTTTAATTGATAAAATCGGGTTTGATTACGATATACAAAGTTGAAAATGCTGCAAAAGTATAAACTACCTACTTCTTTAGTATAATAATTCGTTTATGTGCTTCTTCTATATTAAGAACTTAGAGAATTAATAATCCGTACTGTATATTATAGGAGCACGTCATTTGACTAATTTGATGGTACTAGTTGGTAGTAAATTAAAGCAAACAGCACTGCTGATCGCACTTCGACCTAAACGGAATCTCGTAATTTAGTAAGCACACGCCATTTATCATAATCAACCTTTAATACAATTTTAAGAGTCCATGCTATAATTTAGTTTTCTTATCAAAATTTCCTAAGAAAATATGTATACAATGTATAACAATAATTATATAGTATTTGTAATTAATTTTAATTTCCTACGTTATTGTTTCTTATTCGTAAACTACATTAGTCTGCGATTTTTTCGTTTTTTTTTGATAATAACATTTTGAATATATTTTTTTTAAATTATTAATTAAAATCAAACCTGTTCAATAGTGTCTAATACTTTGTATACATAATAGTGTCATACTATTTCATTATTAATAGATTGTATAAAAACATACATGAATAATATCATTGTTCACGTAAACAGTATTTACTCAGAAAAATATGACTAATTAAAACTGAATAAATTTGTAACAATCTAAGCAAGAATAATTTTGAAATACATCGTTTCAATTTTTGCTACATCGATGAGGGTAAATTCACGCATCGGTCAATATTGGGACAGTTTATTAATTTGCGTTAGGCAGAGTTCATATATTGGCGGAAACGGACGTAGAAGGTTTGTAAATTGACGCTTACAGAACCATATTAATGAAGGCACATTCATAAACATACCTATACATAGCTTTAAATGGAATTTATTAACGTAAAATTAAGGAAGAATAATAGTAGAAGGCTTGAAGAAAATTATAAATTAGCAGTCATTAGTTTGGTATAATTTACATCACAAAAATTTAAATATTATTTAAATTTTACATTATATATTATGTATCTCAGAGTTTAAAACTAACGATATTATTTTTTATTATAATATTAAAGAATTGAAATTTTTAAATAAGTTATGGATTGCTAACTCGATCAAACACAGAAAGAACGGATATCAAGAGATACCTGAAAGACATGTTTACAATTTTAAACATATCTAATAGGACTATATATTTAGGAGGAAACCGTGCAATCAAAACTTAAAAGGAAATGAGGTAAGCTAAACTTCAATATAAACGTTTTTCGTATGTACATGTTTATCAGATAATATTATGTATATTATGTACATGGCTACATATTATATTTTCAATTTTTAACAATCGTTTAAGAAAAGGTACAATTATGGTTTATGCATAAATACTACCGTTATATTCTGCCAAATTCAAGAATCGATTCCAGAGTATTTGCCCTGGAAGGAATAATTTTTAAGGAAAATATTTTGGTATGTATGGTTTGACATAAGTCATCATTTCTATTTATATTTTATGCATTACAGTGAAAGCTCTCCTTGCGGACAGCTCTAATAAACGGACATCTCCCGTAACCGGACAAAATTTCTGGAACCAAATTTCGGCATATCATTTCCAATGTTAAATGCTTTCCGATAAGCGGACGCTCTCATAAACGGACGCGGACACTAGATTATTCCCCAATGTGACTAAAAATCTCCCATAGGCGGACGCGAAACTCTAATAGCCGGACGATATCTTAGGTCCGCTTATTATAATGTGCATTAAATTCGGTAATTTGCCTGTTATATTAGGTGATTCCCTTTATTTTGCTTGAGAGCTTGGTTTTTGTGTTTATACATATGCATTAGTATTTTGTCTTTAGTTCAGACAGCATTATCGAAGTTAGTTTGTGAATGTAAATGTAAAATGGCATCAAAAAAAAATGCTTTCCTTAAAGGAAAAATGGAAGTTGTAAATTTGTATCTAATGTTCGAAATCGATAAATTCATATGGTGAAGCTCTAAAACATATTTCTATGTTAAAAAATTTGCTAGTGATATCTTATTTTTCAGAGTGTAGCATGTGTGTATTTATGTATAGTATTACTTATGTACATATTGGGTATGTGTACATCATATGATACCTATTTATATTTCTTATTAGTCCTTAGTACTCTCCTTAAACGGACACCTCCTATAAGCGGACAAAATTAGTGGAACCGTGAGTGTCCGCTTATGGGAGCTTTCACTGTATTTATAAGAAATTAATATACGCAATATAAGAATACGAAAACAACAATATTATTGAAAACAGTAATAATTTTTTTTAATTGTAAAAGCTAAACTATCAATTTAATAAAAAAAATAGCACAATTAAATACTTTTATTGCCTATGGGAAACCTGCAATACAACTAAATTTTTCAATATTATTATGTGTTATGGTAAATTTTCAAAATTAACATTAAATTTTATTATTCAAGTTACAAGTTAAATATTTAATTTTAATTTAATATTAAAATACATTCAACTAGATATTTTTTAATTACAGAAAATAATCTTAAGCTTTAAGTTTAAATTTAAAATTAAAAAAATACAACTACAGTCAAACCCGTTTTTATGCGGTGTTTTTCAACAAGTTTTTATATGGGTAATTGTTTATCAGCGATTTTTTTTGTGCGATAGATCATAAAATTACATAAAATTCTAGCATGAATAAAAAATAAAATATCTTTTTAAAGAGATTTTTTTAATCACATCCCCGCACAAAAACAGGTTTAAGTATTTAATTTATATACATACTATGTATATTACGTACTATATAATTGCATTCCAGATATAATACTTCCTACAACGTTTGAAAAAAATAGATATAACTTCAAACTTCATTTAATTCACAAACCGTATAGATACATGAATGGGTGGGTTTTATCTTTTCGAAAACTGCTTTGTGCAATTTCAAAAATAATTTAAATATTCCTCGACTTTTTGCAAAACAATATCAGGCGTATGGTAGAATTTTGCTTTCAAGTTAAAAAAATTAGTTCATTTACATCTTTTCAAAAATTTTGAAAAAACAATATCTACCTTCACGTTCCATTCGGCCCAAAACCCGTATGAACAATGGAATTGAAAAATTTTATCTTTCTTAAAACTAAACTTTTTGGTTCAAAAATGATTTAGACGTTTAATAGGATATCAAGTAGATTGTAATATTATTTAATTAAAACTTTTACTTATTTGGCCAGTATATTTTAAAATATTTTTGGTTAGTATTTTAATTAAATGGTCAGTACCTATTTTAAGTAATATCGTTGGTATTTTATATAAATGGTCAGTATTTTAAACATATCAGTATATTATAGTAATAAAATGTAAACTGAAATGAAAAAATGTTCATGCTGGTATTTGTTTTTTTAATATAGTATATAAATTAATATTTTTCTATAATGAGTATTTTACACGTGCAGAGTTCGCTAAGTGCCACTCGTAAATACAAGTTTTCCTACAGAAACGAAAACATATTATGCAAGCACTAAATTAGAAGAATTATAAGGTGAGGATAAATCGGAAATTTTGATGTTTAGGCACCAAAAAATCAAAAATTGTAAGACGTTTATATGATATGCTAAATTCGAACCTCAAGTCCCGCCCATTTAAAATTTTTTTTTGTAATTTTACTTAAAATTATGTATTTTATCACTTTTTGATGCAGCCGTCACGTATATGTACTATTATTTGAATAAAACATTGAAACGCGGCAATTTAAGAAGTATTTTTACAAAAATAACTTTTAGGGTGAAATCAAGATTGGCTGTGGTTGCATTAGTCAAAACGGCTTGAAGCGGCCAGAGCAAAGAGGACCGAAGCAGAAGCTGCGGAAAGTTCTTTAACTGCAACACTTTTTCGAAGACGGTCTAATGTTAAAATACTCTCCGCCGCTCTAACACCTAGTGCGTATTTCTCTATATTAAAATAAATAAGTAAAAGTTTTACATTCAACAAATATCAGTTACAAGTTTCTCCATCGCTCAAAGACGAATCTTCATCAATTTTTAGGGTAAAATCGAGATTGGCCGTAGTTGCGTTAGTCAAAACCGTCTTTCTGCAGCCTCCGCTTCGGTCCTACTCGGGAAAGTGTGAATTTTGACCCGATAGATAGCAGGGAACGACTGACTCACTCCACGCGATAATGACATCATATGTATAATTTCTATAATTAATTAAATAAATAAATTTTTTATAATAATTATTTGGATTTCATATTGTATATTAAAAATGGTTACTGACTACAAAAATTAACTAAGCAATAAAATATACTAACTAAACAAAATCTTGCTACAAATTTTATTATTTATACTGACCAAATTAACAAATAATTATACTGACCAAAATAACAAATTATACTGACTTATTTTAATACTGATACTTAAATATTTATACTGACCAAAATATTATTAAACAGTGACCATTAATTTTAAAAAATACTGACCATTTAATGATAAAAATACTGCCCAAAAACTTAGTTGTCTTAAATTAAATACTTAAAATTAATAATATTGTGTTAATCGTTTTCTAAGATATACATTGGATAGTAAAAAATACGTGTATACACGATAATTATGTTCTATCTACTACATACTATCTGATTTCGATAAATATTGAGGAAAAGCATTATTATTGCATTTCAACGGTGGTGAAACCTCACACTGACATTTTTCAAACAATTTTATCATTTTTATTATTTTGGCCTCTTCCGCATCCAAAGCGTTATGGGTAACTATCGTGTGAACCCGTCAGGTTTCGTTGGGATGTAATTAAATATTATTTCAAAACAAAACGAAACTTGACGGTTTAACGCGACGGTTAAGCATTAACATAAGAGAGAAGACGATTATAAGAAAAAATCGGTAAACATCAAGGTAGTTGGAGAAATGTTGATTGGTCGTAATATATCGATTTGAATGGGTATGCTTAATTTTAATAAATTTTTTAAATGGCAAAATTTTACTGATTAATTAAAAATAACCGAGCAATGACAAATTAACACAGTTACAAGCATAAAAATAAAAGATAATTTTTAAATGACTAAATTATTAATAATGTAATTAAAAAAGACTTTGGAATGTTGATTACATACAATTAATTGCACCATTATAGACAAATTGTACATAGTTGATAGTTATATAAAAATATTATAAATAATAAATATGCAACTTTTAAATAACAATAGCATTACTCATGGTTGCATTTATTATTAACTATGATAAACTAGTGGAGATGACGTAATGATGCAAAAATGTGTTTGTTAATGGAAGATAGCAAACTTGAAAATACGTTCAACATTGTCCCCCACACCCAACCTCTCGCAGCGAAATTTATTCGAGTTTATATGGTTAAATTAAAATACGTACGATAATATTATGTTGTATATTATTTTATACAAAAATTCATTAAAAGAACAATGGCAAAGAACGCAATAATGAATATCACTATTGTATGGCTTTTGCATAGGGTAATACAGAAAATTTGTGAAAGTAAATAATCAAAACAATAACAGATTAAGTGCAGGTGCTATTGTAACGAAAAAACCGGTTTTCAGGAGGACGTACTAAAAGCACAGTAACGGAACACAACATAAAAGAGTTATACAAGCGTGAGAGTGAAACAAGAATAGCCATATCCTAAAGTGTGATAGAATCTACGGAATAGGCAGGTGATTCAATGAGAGTTCCACAAGGTTAAATTTGCTCAATGCATTCGCCATCGATGATGCTATCCATATATGTGGGAAGATGGTTTATATCATAATCGATTAGGAAAATATCAACATAATGTACTACATTATTATGATATACAAAAAATTAAATATTTTAATTAATAAATAGATACTTTGTATGAAAAAAATAATAGTAATAAAATATTTAAACTCTTTTCGTTACCTGTAATTTTTCGTCATTACAAAAAATATTCTATTATATTTTCTATTTAAGATTGGATGTCCTGCTATTACCTTACATAAACAAAATTTTTATGGGTAGCTACATCTACAAAAATATCCTAGCATATTGTGTTTTCGTGAAAAGCTTATATTGTAAATCTGTCGTATACTATTTTATTTAAAAAAAGAGTAGGTAATCACATAATTTATCATTTATTCGTTTATCAATTTGTGAATAATTGTAACTTATAAATTGGAACACATTACATTTTACATACGATAGTACGGTTGCGATTTAGATAATTATGTATTAGTATTAGGGTGATCCTTAACTTTTTTTATTTCCGACCCCTAAATTACTGAAGCGACATCTAAGATGAAGGAGACGGTCATTGACCTGGTTGTTAGCGCGATCAACTGCTGACAGAGACTCACTTTCTATCACGTCAAGCCGGTGGTCCTCTCACAAGGTGCTAGCTACATCTTCGAGATATTAAATGCTAAAGTATCCTCTTGAGGGAACGGGTCAACGATTTCGATTGTATTCTGGCATAAGGAAGACCGAAATATAAAAAAAAAAATTAAACCTATAATTTTTTTGAAATCTTTAAATCTATTTTTCGGTATTCACAAAAATATTTTTTAAATTTTCATCCACTTCTGGTCGTCATACACAAAATGTGTTCCAATAAAAATTGTAGAGAAAAACAAGATCTTCAATTTTGAAAGAACATAATCTTGATATCTCCATAACGATTAGTAAGATAATCAACATTTATTGAATAATTACATGAGTAAATCTATGTAGGTATATCGATAAATTGTTTTTAGCCAAGTCAAGCTAATTAAACTCCAGTTGACTAATAATAAAATTTATAAATTATGAATCATGGATACTTTTAAATAATTTAAAATATATTAGTGTGATCAGATGACTGCTTCGTATTTCAGTATTTATTAATAAATTGTCTCATTTTACAAACGTAGAGAAAAAAATATCCAGTTAGTAACAATAATAGATTGCTTCTAACATATATAATTTGTAACTTGTAAATCTTTTTTTGTTATGCAACAGGCCCCTGCTGGCCCTCGTTGCAACCGAATTCTATTGTACGCAATATAGATAAAATATACAAACTAATAATTAAATTTAGATATTATTATATTCACCTAAAAAGAATTTTGTAAATTAAACAAATATGTTTATTTCATTATTAACAATGTTTTTATTATAAGTAATTTAATTCGTTTTCACTAAAAATTAACAATACACATTAAAATAACATTATAATTGTGTATATTATGCGAATGAAAAAATTACATTGTTGTCATCAAATTTATACCGTCACGTTACGTAATAATCATGAACTGTTTAGATAATTATTTCAATTATGTTACTAAAAATAAATGTAAATAATACGTAACCTATTTATAGGTAAGTAGGTAAATGAAAATAAGTATGAGTAATTTTTTTCGAAAACGAGAGTAGTGCATTTGAAGGTGAATGTAGCAGCTCGAGTATTGACTACCTGCTGGCCCCTGGTAACACTATAAAAGACCGAATTTTTACTTTTCTTTTGGAAAACAAGTGTCAGGAGGCGATATAAAAGGTTGTACAAACTGATTTAAATGAGGCAATTAAAAACTTCATTCTTTTATCGCCTGGTACAAAGTTACCACCGTCATGTATTAACATTTATTTGTATAAAACCCCCGACTACGTTTTTAATAATATTATGTAATTGTTATGAAAAAAGTTGTCTGGGAATGTAGCTAATTTTATTTGAAATTTTAAGTATTTGAATTATTTTGTGCTATAGTATCATTAACTATTCACGAACAGATATAAAAAACCACATATAAACATTAAATTATAAAAGAAAGCCTTCACAAACAGTTATTGAAATAATCTAAAATAAAAACTTGAGTCATAATTGTTATATTCGGACCAGGGGTGTAGGAGCTAGAAAACAGGGATTCTCAACCTCAACTGGGGTACACAAAACACTGATAGTACATAGTATATAACATTTTGTTTAGTAGTGCAAATTCACCAGTGAGAAATAAAAAAAAGAATACGAACATCTTTGTTAATTTTCTTGTGTTTCATAATTGTAAAATACAAACAAAAACTGATATTTTCTCAAGTGGTGCAAAAATTAAAAAGGTTGATAACCCCTGGTAAAAAAGCATACCTGTATATCAGAAGGCCAGGAAGCAGGAAACCGCGGTTACATTCTCTCTCACGCCGGTAAAACTGCTGTGGTCCCAAGACCAAGATAGATATTTTAGTATGGGAGCCCATAACACAAAAAACGTTTTAAAAAAGACTCATCTGGAAAGCCATATAAGTTTGGTATAATATAATTGGCGAGGGTCAAGAAAATCCAACTGTCATACCTTGGAGCCGCCCACCGAAACTGCTTGTGAATTTTTATTAAAGCATTCAGTCTGAAAGTTGTTTTAAACGCTGAAGAATGATGCAAAAGTTATCGGAAATTGGATGTCATTGGAAATTGAACAGTGAATTTTCGGAATGCTAAAATGTATCAGGCTGATTTTTTGTGTATTTAATTATTTGTATTTACCGCTTAGGTGGATGGAAGTGTTAACCATACCAACACAGAACACAAAGATGTGCATGTGTTTACATTGTAAATACCGACTTGGTTCTCTGTTTGCTAATGTACATTGTCGTTCAGTTTTTGACACGTTTGCGTTGGTATTCCTCACATTTCCATTCATCTGAGCGGTATGGTAGTTCAATATTCTCCTATGTTTTTACGGTACAAATTAAAAATACAAAAAAAAATCAGCATTTTGGCATTCAGAAAATGACATGTTTCCATATGATACATATTTTTGTCTAGTTCGTTGACTATAGCATTTACAAAATTAGAATTAAATACTTTTTGCTCAAGACCGATCGTTTCACTTCCAGATAACTTATCTGTTGCCAATCAGGGTTAGTTCTGGTTGGTTACCTTAGTACACCGGTAAATTATATGGAAGTTGAACTGGATCGGTTCTTAAATTTATTACCCGTTCATCGCCTACAATAACATTGGACACTTTTGCTTCAATTACAAGATTATTAAGAGAACAATAGATTTTATTTTTGTTTTAAATGTCCTTGTATGTGTGTAGCGAAAAAAATTTCTATTTTGTCACAACATAATCACCCAATTTTATAATATGCTTAACCTAAAAATCTAATAAGTACACTCTTGTTCTATTTATAGAATCTCATTAATAATTTTATATTCAGTTCTTTCAACTATTTAAAACTTGTATAATGATTCGGCAAATTACAAGTATGCATTTAATTATAATACTGGATTAGTATATAATTAGTAGTCTTAAAAAATTACAAAAAAAGGAAAAAGTACAAGTCTATTACAATAATTATTATCTCGCTGCGGTGGAAGAAGTAAAAAAATAATATATTTATTTTTAATTATCAACTGCTGAAAGGACGCAATTTTTTGGACATCAATTTTCATATGGCATAGACGTTTAAGAAAAAAAATCTAATATGAAGAACAATATTGTTTCTTTGATAAAATATATATCAATGAAAGTGTCTTTGATTCGGTGATCAATGAAAATTAAGAGTAAAATAACAAGGTCAATATAATAACAGTTTTAGGTCATTAAACTATATAATACTACCTACTAGGTTATATCCCAACTAAAACTCTAACCACTCTCAGTCATAATAGTAGATAATACTCTAGCCTGAGTGATCGCATCATCTACATTTTTTATCTACTCGTGTTTATATATCGTTAGATACCTACACCTTTTTTTTAACCAACTCCGGACTGAATAACGAAATTACTGGGTGGGCTATCAAGGTTCATTGAATCAATAATAAAATGGAAAATCTTTATAATCTCAAATGGAAGTTTATAAAACTCCAACATTGGGAACCGGTGTGGTGCAATACTAGAAGACACATTCTGAAGTTTCTTCCATAAGAAGCGGTGGCATTTTAATTACATTAGTTTGTTCTATTTTTTACATTATTTGCATTAGGTAAATAGAAATCGGTGAGTTAGATGAAAATCGACAACTCTGAAAGATGATTCAACAAAGCTTGATTAAAGTAACGGTTATCTGATGTTGGGCTTTAAAGCGCCAGCATAATTAACATCAATAAGTAATAATTAATTGTTGTTTTGTGCTAATGTTATATTACATAAAAATGGTTCAACTTATCTTCTCTTCCTTTCATTCCACGCGGCGTTTCATCCTTCCGATATTTATTAAAAGCACTTTTGAAAGATCTAAATTAGTAAATAAACCTGCATCGTTTAATTAAGCAAGTATTTGGTCATAGCATCATGACATCATCAAACATGAATGTGAAATTCGCACCTCGGAGAACTTACTACTTTGGTAAATTGCATAATAAAAACAAGCAGATAAAATATTTAGGATACAGTTATTTGGATTAATGGCGCTACTCTTGCAAAAATCATAATGCAAAAAGAAACCCGAAAGCCCCCAAAATATATTACTATGTATTTTTAAATTCCATTTTCCCACCGAGGTCGAGAATAATATAAATGAGTTTAACCAAACAAATTCTTTTCGTGCATTAATAAAAATACCAAAGGAATATACATAAAACCGTAACTCAGGAGTTCGCATATTATCGGCATGCAAAAAAAAGAATTAAAAAATGCGGTATTTGACAGAACATGCAAAAATATAAAATTAAATTGAAATTAATATCGTTGTTTGAATTTATATTAATATATAAAAAAAGATCGGAAATTCGATAGCGTCTTTATCGACGATCGTTTGGTGGAAACCGAAATGAAAACAAAACATTTATGTTTTCCGGTTTCCCAAGCACATCGGCGGAAAAATTGGGAGTAATAAATTGTTGTTAAAGAATATAATAATGGAATTAGTTACATGTGTAAGAAATAAATGTTAATTTACCTGTTGCCAGTGATCATCCAGACTTGGCTGTGCCGAAAAGTAGCCGGTGTCGTGAATGTCCTGAAGTTCCCTGAATATGTTGACGCTGGGTAGTATATCCATTTTAAAAAGTAGTCACAAGTCACAGCAAAAATTGCGGCACAACAAACACACAAAAATCACAACACATTCAAAAATGAGATCGAAATGGATTTGTGGAAGAGTAGGGTAATTTTACTACTCAAGTATTAATAAAATGTAACACGCGGACACGTTACCGGCATTTCTACTATAAAACCATTATATTAATAACAGTATTAACGAACTAACCAACAAAAAACAATATTGATCCCGGGTCTGACACTTGAGTAAAACTCGGCTAAATGCGTTAACATCCACACTTGCCTGTGAATACGCCGAAAACGCAATGCGTCGCTGAATAAATCCCTTGAAATTAGACGAAATCTTAATTGTACAATTTGATACGCGTTGTCAATGTGTTGGAGATGTTTACCGAACCGTTATTATGTTTGGATGATCTCCAAAATTTAAATTTTGAAGCAGGTGTCGCTGTCATATGTGAACGTACGTCAGCTCTTTAACTTAAGGCCTTCGCGGCGCGACTAGCGACGATGACAACTACGGCGATCGTCTATGTTGAACATTTGTTCCAGAAGCCGTCACCGACGGCGCCACGAACAAAATAACTTCGATCCGCGGCGCAGACACAAATGCGCCACGTACAAAAATGTATCGCTCAAATAAACTTCGGACGTCGACTTCCATCCACTATTTGCACGTTACGACTGTTCAAGGCGAGTTAAGTTATGTACATTGCTGTTTACTAATTAATTAAAATTAATATGCACCATACAACACCTTCTTGTAATTCAAGAAGTAACAGTAATTTTACAAATTAATGCCCAGCATTCGTTCGCATGGTCCTCCATCTAACCTGCCAATACTTTTTCCACAAAAATTCCATCTCCTCTTTTGCACAACGTTAATCATAATAAAGGTATTTCGCAAGTAAATTGCTCTTCGTTAATTACGATTTAACTAGGTGCAATATCTATAAACATACAATTAATGAATTGATTTATGTCAGCAATTTCATTGCCTACACAAAGATGAAAAGATATGAGTTGGTAGACGATGATGGCGATGGTATATTTTATACAAGAGCAGTATTTACTCAGTATCTTGAGCGAGAAAAAGAAGTAACAGCTGTTATAGTATAAAAAAATATAAATAACGTTGCGATTATATGACTGTTGTAAGCCGGTCAGAAACTTTACCCTCTACCGGATATTAGCAGAGGGTTTATATAGAAGCTCTGATAAAATTTATTTATTACTCTTTAGAGAAAAAATCTATTGCGCTCCCCGGCTATATTACACTTCATTTTTTCACTTTAATTTGACCTATTTACGCTAATTTTATTTCAAAACTTGTAATCGTATTTTAAATCTTAAGCAGTTCAAAAATTTTACATCAACTCTTTTGACATTATTTTAATAGTTTCTTAAAAGCTTTCATTTTCATTTAACTTGGCACGACGCTACGGTGGGTTTGCGTGGACTTCCTCTCGATTCCTTTTTTTTAAATTTTCTCTCATATCCTAGAAAGCTCAAATTTGCTACACAGTTTTCATGCATTAGTTTTTGTTCATTACATACAACATAGAGCAAGCTCGTCAAGTTTGGAATAAATTCAATAAATTATTTTTAAGAGGATTTTCTCAGAAAATTCTCAAACACGTCAACCTTATTTTTTAAATGTCACTCTTTTCTGCCATTGCCATTTTTTGTCGTGCTTATGTACAAAACGTAAAAAGAAGATACAAGCTTTCGAGATAATCGGTCCCAAAATTTCAAAATGCGCCATAAAATTAGCTTTAGGTCCTCAGCTGCTCCACCATTTCGAATTTTTAATTTACAAAAGTCTAAATCGATCGTACTAGCAAAGAAATCGTTTCTCACCGTTCTTGAAATCGGCCCAATAATAGCAACGTTCTTAAATTTAACCAAATCATTATTTTCTTAGCATATCAATTACTGATTGCTTTCTGCAATGATAGTTAAGGCTGTGCTCCATGAGTTCTCCCCATCTTTCTTTAAAATTTTAAAATTTAAAAACCAACTTTGAAAAATAGCTATTGCTTTTCTGGGTAGAGTCAAGAATCCCGAACTCAAAAGTACACTTTTCCCCATAAAATGGCTTGACCAAACAAAAGAACACAAAAATACAAGCTGTTTAAGGTGAGCATCAATCTTGTCGGACTTGTAATAAGGCCACAATTTAATTTTGAAAATTGCAATTTTCTCATAAGAAATACATGTAAGTGCATTTTTGTGTATTAAAATGTCAAATATGAAATACATTCTGTAGACGGTACGTGTTGACAGTGACTAGTGGTGGGAGATACCAGTCGCTCTCTAAGATCCGTCGCGTCAACTTTCAAACGTTTCAAGTTGGAGCGGCTTGAGGAATGTTTTTAGTAAGTAAACCCGGAGGGTCGCGGGGGGTTGCGGAGAGTAGGTTTTGACAGCGCAACCACATCAGAAACGAATTCACACAAAAAGTGACTTTTTTTTCGAAAATTTGTTGTTCGATCACAAATTTAATTCTTTTTATTAGCTAATTACACCATTATCTATCATAATTCGTTGTAAAAACCGAGATTCTGGTATATTTACTGTCGCCACCACCTATTTTAATTTTGGTGGGCGGGGTTACAGTTCAATAGGGCCAATGATAAAATTGCTTTCCAAATTAATTTTAAAGCCGTTTTTTAACCAAATTTGTGGACCAACCGCATTTTTTTTTTAATGTGTAGAGAACGATATTCTCTTTCATAATTCACTTCAAAAATCATGAAATTCCGAATTCGGGTTTATTGACCGTCCCCGCTTTTCTAAATAACTTCAAAAACATTACCTATATTTTATAGTGATATCTTAATGTTTCTAAATGATTACGAAAAATAAAAATAAAAGGCGTGTCTTTATTTTTCATAGTCATTTAAATAACCCTTAAGATATCATCATGAAATTTAGAGGTAATATTTTTGAAATTATTTAGAAAAATAATAGCTATTTTTCAAAAATTATTTTTGTAAATTTCTAAGAATAGTATCAATTTTAAAGAAAGATGAAGGGATTCATAGAGTGTACCCTAAGTACAACATTCTTAAATTTTGTTTCAAAGGTTAGGTTGGATGATTGGGTCAATTTCAACAACGATATAATCCAAACTGATAAGAACCAATTTTTAAGCGTGCATCCTTTATTTCATTTTCAAAGGATTAACGAGATTCCTAGTACAGCTAGTCCTCGATTTACGCCGCAGTTCCGTTCGTACAAAGCCGATGCAAATTGAATCAGCATAAAATGAACCCATGTTTATAGGAAGGTATAAGGTTAGGTTCTCTATAAGTTAAAAAAGTTTTGTAACTTCTAATTTTATTAATTACAATCTGTAACATTACATTTAACATTAAGTAATTGTTTAGACGCTTACAATGATAATCAACATGATTTAAAGAGATGTTATTTCCACTATACACCAACCCAGCATACTATCAAAAGTTGAGAACTTAACATAATGTCGTATTTGAGTTTTTTCCATCCAAGATGAATTAGAACTGGAACCTTTTGTTATATCAAGCAGTTTGTACCGTTTTAATCTTCTTGTTTAGTCATCTGCATTAAGCAAGCTCGGTTCCAAGTTGTTTTTGGGGATCTCTCAGCCTTTCTTGGTATTTCTTGCTGTAGTCTGCAATTTCGCTTTTGACACTGTTTATCTTCAGGTCACTTCGAATATTGTTGTTTGGCACGTACCATGGGGCATCTGTAATAGTTCTTAGCATTTAGGATTGAAAACCTTCCAAGATTTTAATATTCGAGTTACTCGCTGTTCCCCAGAGCTGCACTCTATAAGTCCCAACAGGCTTCAGCATCGTCTTGTATATCAAAAGCTTATTCTCCAACGTGAGTTCCAATCCATGTCCTATTAGTCAGTACAGCTTCCTGAACTTAACGCCAAGTTGCTTTCTCTTGTTCCAAATGTGGTGCTTCCAGTGAGTCGCCTGCCAGGTGCATCTCCAGGTTGATCTCTCTCTCCTCATTGTATAGGTAAGGTGAATCAATTTCCTCATTCACTCTAATGCGCCAAGTTGTTAACCAGTGTTGGATTTTATTAAGGTGGTTTTGTAAGTTTTCCGAACCTTTAGTTGGATTTAAATGTGATGCAATCACCACTGTATCGTCCGCAAGGTTGCTAGTGATGTTTTGGGACTAGTAGGCAAATCTGATGTACACAGTAAGTATAGGATTAGGGCCCAGTACGCTACGTTATGGAATACCAGATTCTATATGGAAGAAACTTATCTCCGCACCCTGGTACTTTGAACATTCTATCCGATAAATAAGATTTTAAAATTTTCCAAAAGCAATGTGGTAGTTTGGTCTTGATTTTAAATAGCAATCCGGTATTGCCAAACTTCATCAAAGGCCTGCGTCACGTCCAGATATGCGATTGAGCAGTACCGTTTTTCTTCCGGGGTCTTGATTTATTATTTGGGTAAGTCGGTACACTTGTTCGATAGTACCATGATGTTTCTAAAGCCAAATTGGTGTTTTGGGTTATGTCTTCTTGCATTATGTATGGACTCAGTCGCTTCAGAAGTTTCGAAAACCTTAGATATGATTGGTAGCAGGCTGATAGGTCGATAGGAAGGCACTTCTGGTGGCTAGCCAGCTTTATGAATGAGGGGCTGTCTTCCATTGCATCTGAATGGCCTCTAGACGGAGCAAAGCGTTAGCAATAAACGTAATTAATTTAATATCTTTTAATAGTAACTGTTGGAGAACTTTCCATTTATAAGGTCGTATCCCGGAGTCTTTTGCATTGAGTTACTTTATAATGGAACGTACTTTAACTTGACTTGATTTCGAATTCCGGTTGGAGTGTCGATTCTAGTACTCGATTAATTTCGTCTTTTCTCTTCTGTTGATTCAGCAGGAAACGACTGAAAGTATTCGCTAGATGGGATGCAAACCTGTTTGCCTTTTCTTGACTACTTTTTGCCCAGCTACAATCTGTCTTGCGTATTGGAGGAACGGGTGTACATGCTCGCTTCAGATTCTTTGTTGCCTTCCATAATGTGTAACTTGGATTTTGGATCAGATTTTCAACGCTCTAGTTTTCCTGCTTAGTTTGGTCTTATCTTATATCAATTTGTGATTTTTCAGAAAGGCGATTTTAAAGTTTGAAACCACATTATTTAGTAACTGGGTGTCACCCATAAATGTCTGAATGAAAATAAAGTACTTTATATAATATATTGTGGTGATATTTTTGAAATTAGATTTCAAAAATACAATAAAATGGTTTTTACTAGTTTCTTACCAGTAGTGTTGGGGTTTTTCGTCACTGCGAGAAAGAATAAATGTTTTTTTAAGAATTTCGATTTGTTGATCAATTTGAAGATCAACAAAATTAATTTCCTTTATTTTGCCAACAAGAATGCCAAAAATTGTTACTTTCAACACCTTTTACACAAAATCATGATTTGTTTTGATGAATTTGACAGTGTGATTATTTGACATTAGTGTGTTTTGTGCGCCGTTTGTTTATGGCAGGATAAAATTTAAAATTTGGAAACGAAAAGAATGTTTTTGAATGTTGGCAATTTTGAAAAGAAAGAAATTGAAGGAGAGTTGGTCTGAGGACGGAGACCGAATGCACGTCAGTTGGAGGACGTGAATTTTGAGATTTTGATTTGCGTTGCCGTGAAAGCGGTAAATTTTTGAGTTTGTGATAGTGCCTTCTGAAGACGGGGTCGTCTGTTTTATATTTGCGAGTTGATCAAAGTTTTTGGTTGGATTTATCGAATCTAAAAGATAGCAAATGAAAATTTTGATAGAGGAGCCATTTTGGAATTATTCAAGTTTGATTTGTGCAGCGAGTCATTAAGTCTGTATTGGAGTCGAAAAGAGGAGCTATTTTGGATTTATCAAAGTTTTACTTGTACGAGTCAATGAGTTTTGGATTTGAATTGGATAATTGAAGGCAGCATTAGGCCAACACCTGGAGTGTCAATAAGGTCAGTCGTTGAACATTTGTGCGCTAAGTTTAATAAAATTTTATTTGTGTTAAAACATTTTGAACAATTATTTTAAAAAATTATTACCATTGTAAAGATTTACACAAGACACAGAATTGTTTGGTGGTTTAAATTTCAGCAAATGATTTCAAATTTTAAATTTAAATTTCAATTACCAAGCAAAACACAATTACACCACCTGGCATATTTGGAATTTTGTCCCAAAATCGGTTTGACAATAAAGCAAATTTTGAAATCACGTTTCAATATTCGAGTTTTAATTGCGCTGTGGTCGCCGAACATTTATTCATTTTCAGAGCTGCGAACCTTAGAACTCACTACTGGGTAAGTCTCATAGCTCTCCGCTGATTAATCCTAGACAACTGGGTTAAATTTTTTATGGTGTTGCAACGGAATTTCTGAAGGGTCCTTTCACGAAAACCACAATAATATATTATTCTTCTTCTTCTTCAGGTGCCTATCCGTTACCGGATGTTGCGATCATAAACTTGGCCGAAGCCAAGATGACTTTTCTTGGAGTGTAATTCATGGGGTGGTTTCGTTGCCTTCCCATAGTCACAGATCGATATTGGACTTTTGATCACAGCAGTGTATCTAACGCCAGCAGCGTTCGAACCGCGACTTACCGCTTCGTAGTCGACCCGAAATGCATGCTTGTATATACATGCTGTAGCTCATATTGATCATATAATTACACGTATTAAGGGACCCGCCCGGTTCGCACGGGTGCAATGCTGATACGTAAATTAAATTTACACTACAGAAAAATATGTAATTGTATCTATAAAAACATATGCCATCCGACTTTTCGACCTTTTACGGGTACAATCGACTACATTAATGCGTATTTTAGGCATGCTTCGCTAAATAGCCCATCCGATCACGTAAAACCGACCCAAAGCAAATTTTAAATTGTGTATTAATATACCCTCCGAAATATTTGCTTTAATTTACATCTGTAGGAACATATTGATCTAATTAATTGCACTGTATTAAAGTACTTAATTCGAAAAAGGATTAATGCGTATTGCTTAAAATAGCTTCGTAAATAAGCCATTTTTCACGTAAAAGTAAACAATAAAAATGGTTAATGTGGGTTATCCTAAAAGATAAACATATACCATCGCGGACTTTTTGTAGACCTTTTATGGTGTACAATACTGTAGTACATTAATTTGATCTAACTCGTAGGGTTTAGGCAGCGTTTTGCTAAATTGCTAAATAAGCCCAAAAATTACGACATCACGTTAGAAACCTCTAAAATTAGCAATGTTGCCTTAGTATATGATGCATGTATTATACATATAAACCTTCCTCTTGAATCACTCTATCTATTGGAAAAACCGCATCAAAATCCGTTGCGTAGTTTTAAAGATTTAAGCGCACATAGGGATATAGGGACAGAAAAGGCGACTTTGTTTTATACTATGTAGTGATTATTCAATTATGGTTTTGACTGATGTCCATTTCAATACATAAGTTACTTTTCTTCCTATAATATTACAATGTATTTTGTAATAATAAATAAATTGTAATACTAATGCAAAATAATTTTAAGTGGTGCAAGTTGTAAAATGGGGTGAGCTTCGGTTTCTGCTATATTAATATGAAAAAAACAAAGAAATTTTTAATTATTATTAACGTTCGCATATGTGTATGCATGAACCGAAGAAAACGAAAAATGCAAGAAATATGAACCTTTTAGAAAATAATTAAAGTTTCAAATTATTTTTTGAAAGTGTTCCATCTCTTGATGTTTATGTTTCTTTTCGTTTTTTTTTTAGTTCAAGCACATCATATAAATGTTAATAACAACACAAAATTTTTTTATTCGTTTCAGATCAATATAGCAGAGGCTAAAGCTTACAGAGTTTTACAATTCGGGGTTATAGTCTTCACAAACGACAGTACCATAACTCCACGATTTTTAATTATTTTGCGAAAAAAATACGTTGTAATAATTAAAAGTAATAGTTTAAAAATATTAAATAAACCTTTCTTTAAGAAAAAAATCATAAAAATTGACCTCTTCCATATCAGACTCGAGGTATTTTCGCCGTTAAAGAAGTGTCTGAAGAACGTATTAATATTTATTCTGTAACTTCACAGCTGAGACATGGAAATCTAATGAAAAGTTGGAAAACAAGAAAAGAGCCAATTGCGATTGTCGCCATCAAGCTTTTCTTTAAAAAAATCGACCGAGAATGTATCATCCATTTTTTTATATCTCTTATAGTAGTTATCAAGTTCTTTATAAGAACCATTAAAATTAATGGTTCCCATGGTTCTGAAACTAAAGAAAATCCTCATTTATCCACTCGTAAAGTGGTGACAAACAACGCAATAATTCAGAGCTTTTGAAATACTCGAAATTGAGGAAATGGCATCCGTATAAAGATGTTTTGGTTCAAGATGGTACCGACTGCATAGGTTACAAATTTACCGTATAGGGTACAAAAACAAACGCCCGGATTCAGGATGCCGATGGCGAATTCCAAAATATAATTTTTCTGGTGAAGCTACCTTCTTTTTATCGACGGCACATGTAACAAGCAAAACTGTAGATCTTAGTTTCCTGTTAACCTACACTGGACAATGGAAACTCATAACCAGTTTTCAGAAAAACTCAACGTTGGGGCTGGTATTCTAGTTAATCGTATATTGGGCTCATTTTTTTTGACATCACATTGGCAGGTCTTGACTTTCAAGATACAAATTTGTCCATGCACTTGCGGTGCTATACCCAGATAATGGATATCCAGATCTGTTCAACAACGCGATACGGTACCAGCAAGACAGAGCTTAATCTCACTGTACAGCAATCGTTCGTGAATATTTAAACCAAGTGTTTTTACTAACCAATGGATAGATCACAAGGACACAGGGGAACTATTGACTGATCACCTTACCATTCTGATCATACTTCGCTTGATTACTTTTCATGTGGTTATTGAAAGAATAAAGTAGTATATTTCAATAGACCAACTACCATTGCCGAACTAAAGGCGTATTTCCCGATTGTCGATCCGATTAAAAATGTTTTTCAGGAATATCAGTGGTGGATGAGATATTGCCAAGAAGTGAACAGCAGTTTTTATAGCTTATAGATTTATAACTTTGATTTAAACTCGTCTAATAGTCAAAATTTTAATTAAAACTTCTTTCAAGATATTAAACATTATCGTATTTGAATTTTGATACTTCATCAGTTGGTAACGGTAGACGAACCAGGACGATAGAGTTTTACATTTTTTTAAAATTCTTTCACTTTTAATTAAATAGAATCAAAATGAGGCAATTAATATGAGCATGAACTCGATATGTTCAATAATAACGCTAAAAATTTATTTTAAAGTTGACGAATTTTGTGACGACAAACTGCCAATTGATTTTCACTCGAGGTTCCAAATTTTCGAGTGCTGTTTTGGCTTAGGGATTTTTGTAATGACCAGGCGCAAAGGCGCCATTAGTAATTATGTTATAAATATAAAAACCCTAATTCTAAATTATTTTTAACCCTAAAAAGTAGTAATTACGTGTTACATTATAATGTTAATCAATAAAGGTTAAGGTTATGTTTAAAATAATTTTTACTTGCTACTTGTCATGTACATACACTTGTAATGTATATAAAATAGTTAAACACATAAAATATTGGTGGGCTTTCTTCTGGTTTTCTTCTTTTTCTCTTAACTTAGGACGAGGTTCTATAATATCCAGCAGTAACCTGGGCGAAGTTTCGAAGCTCCTGTTAATACTGTGTGCATTCTTTGTTTTACATCTGAAGTAGCTGGCTAGTCTGGCCTCAGATGTGCCTGTTACCCTATTTTATATTGTTAATGGTGGTAATTCGTTAACATAGGAGGACCACCGTCTTTACGTGCTTTCCGAAAGACGGAGGACAAATCTATCTGGATTTGAACCGGAGCGCCTTACGTTAGCAGTTGATCGCGCTAACAACTACTTAGGTCAATGACGTTTTTTTTCTAAAATTTGTTAACCGACCGCAATTTTTTTAATTTGGAATTTACTTTATTATCTTTCATAATTTCTTTAGAAAATGTTGAAATTCTCTATCCGTATTTCATCTTATCAACTACTTCTCAACAGTTTACATTAAAATTTGACCATCACATTGTCATGTCACAAAATTCAGGACTTTTTGATCGTAATTAATAATTTTTGGGGGATTTTCAGGAGTATTAGCCCAATATCATCAAAATATTTATAGAAATTATATATATTATTATTAACGTCTGAAATTAAGATTAAAATAAAATTTTCAAAATTAATAGGTTAAGTAATCATTGCTGAAAGCTCACAAATAATGTCGTTTTATTGTTAAATTAACTTAGTAATTTTGAAAATTTTACTTTAATAATCCCAAATATTTACATTCTATAAGAATTTAAAGAGATTTACCACTAAATTAGCGGGAAAACTTATTTTAATTTAAAGCTCCAACCGAAAATATTTGTTTTTCGCCAAACGAGAAGATGCAACATTTTTTTGGCGGAAATCAAATTCAGTAGCATTTTTGAAATACTATATAAGAGTAAAAATGTGATTTCGTAACACTCATAAGAACTTTTTAAGCAGTTTTTCAGAAATTTATAAGGCAGAAAGATATATGTAGGATAAAAATTTAAAAAACATTGATCGAAGTTCATTAACATTAAAAAAATTTAATTCATATCTCAATAAACTGCTTGAAACTTGAAGGGTTAAATAAAGGCAAATTATGTACACATATTAAATAATTATTAATTGATATTCAAACAAACAAAAATATTTATTTTAGTCGTTTTTTTCTAGTAATTTTAGTTCAAACCTATAAGATCATAAATTCCAGTTATTCTAATATTTTTTGTTAATTAAAATTAATTTGGAATATAAATAAATTTAGTTTGAATATTTAGTGCACATAATATACAGGGTGTCTCCGTGTTCATGGTAAACCTTTGAGGTGGTGATAGAAGACACTTTTCTAAGATATACTTTTAAATAAAATTTTTATCCTAATTTAAATTCTTGAGAGGTATCCCTCTTTAAAGCAATTTTTTGAATTTTTGCCATAACACCGTAACCATTGATTTTGTGGTATTAACGGATTAGTAATTTTTTAAATACCATTTAATAATCTACAAACTGGTTTATAACTTCTTATCCCCTAGAATCAACATATTTCGAGAGAGGAAATGTTAAAAAATTGCAAGTTTTAGTTTTTCATTTTTATTTCGACTCTTGTATTTTTTAAACTAAACTACTTACAAAAACTAATGGCCCAATTTGGATAGAAAATTTAACGGGCTATAATTTTAGTCTAGTAATATTTTTGAAAACCAACGCATTTTACAAAAATCCCAAAATAATGAACAAGGTCGGTACAAAAAGAAATACAAAATTCAAAAAAATTTATTTTAATAAATTTGCAAAATGGGCACCCTCATTTTCAACACATAGACGTGCTCTTTTTAAAAGGTATAGAACAGTATTATTTATAACGGCATTTTTTTTCATTAATTTCCACCGCATCTAGCTGTCGATGAAATTCAGATTTTTGATAATCTCTTGAATTTATTATATTTTTTGTAACGACTTTGTCTATTATTTTGGGATTTTTGTAAAATGAGTTCGTTTTCCAAAAAAATTTAATAGACTTAAGTTATAAATAAAATTATAAACAGTTTTGAAACTTTAAACGCGATTATCTCAAAATCACGTTTTCGAAATTGAGCAAAAGCATAAATCGGGCAGTTTTCATCTAATTTACATGAAATTTTAAATGTAGCTTTTTAGATAGATTCTCTAAAGAAGTACACACGATTTTTAGGATTGATTAATAATTGTTGCTTTTACAAATAAATTAATACCGATTTTTTAGATAAATATTTTTTAAAATGATGCCACTTTGCAAAAACCATATTTCTTAATAATCGTGTGTACTTCTCTTAGCAAAACTATTGAAAATTAGAAAAAACATTTTAATTTTTATCCAGATGCTGATCCAAAACAGTTATGTTTTCTCTCTCGAAATACCCAAAAAAATGTGTTCTTACTGTAATGGCGACTGAGCCACCATTTTGTATTAATTTTTTTCGTAATAATTTATTTTGTAAACTTTAATACATGCAGAAAAAACCCTCCAAATCTCATTTTAAGTGCTTTCTTAGTATTCTCAAATAAAATTCCCAAAAAGTAGCATTTTTCAGTTTTTATTAAATTGTATAATGGAAAATTAATTTACGGATATTATACAGCATTGCAGGGTAATGATAATTGTATTACATAACGGTAATATAATTGAAAATACAAAAACAAAATAAAAATCTCTGTGGGGGCAGAGATGCAATGGAAGAGCAAAATCAATGTTTGTCTAATTAATATATAAATTTTACGTTATAACTTTACCCTTATTTAAACAAAAATAATTGTAAATGAATGAAATATTAAACTAAAAATTTAGGAATCTTTATCATTCTGTCTCGACAATAATGCTATATAACGTAGTCTATAATGAATGATTATTATTATGACTACTAAAAAAATTATCATTCTTGGAATTTTATTGATTACCATACATTTAACTTTTGAATCATTGAACTTTCATTTTACTAGAATAGATAATAATAAGTATGCGAATAAAATTTAATTATTATTATTTATTACCATCAGGGTCGCATTAAAGGTAACTGCCGCCCAGGTGACATCCTCAATATTTTATATAAAATGTTAAAAAGAATATAAAAAAATATTATTAAAATTGCACTCTCTCGCAGTTCCTTCTCTCCCCTCATATGTTGGGCATGTTCAAATTAGCGCGCTAGGATACATGCAAAAATTAAAAAACCTCAACAGACGTCACGAGCGACCCAATTTACCTTTTAAAGTTTATGTGTTGTCGTTGCTTAACTTCTATTAAATGCAATTTAAGTTTTTATGTCTTTTGTTAAATATTTTAAAGACGATAACGGAGAAATGATTTTAAAGATGAGGAGTTACTCTGCTATTCATAATAATATCTAGCAGCAAAATTTGCATAATTCTACAGGGTAAGCATCGTATTTATTACTGATTTGTACCAGTTTTGACTGTATTTTGTATTTGAACGTACTGGGGCAGATTCAAACAATAATAACGGTTGCATATTTTAACTATTCGAATGCCGTGTAACCTGTGCAACGATTTTACCACTTGTTGACATATCGGTTATCACTAATTCTAAAACTGAATTTAGCAATAAAAATATTATGCTCACTATCCCCAAAATTCCACTCGAACTGCTTATAAGATTGTATTTAATTCATTTTAAATCAACTTGGATAAATCCAAGATTTTACTGTAAAATAATTATTTTTTTTTATACAATAAATTAGCAAATATTACAAGTTATAATGAAAATTTAATTGAATCTGACAATTAGTGCATTTTTTCTACACTTATTTAGGTCCGTACGGCCCTGACCATGAAGTGTGGTGTGTGGAAATGCGACTACGAGATACGAAGATTGTATCCAGTGCAAGATGAAATGCAAAACAAACTACCACATTAAGTGTGTCGGAATGTCCATAGATACACTAAACGATATAAATAGGAAAGGTGAAGATAACCAGTGGAGATGTTATAATTGTGCAGAAGAGAACATAACCTCAATAACCTCAAAAAATGATCAAAATTTTGATCAGCAAAACCAAGTACAACCTCAAGAAGCTCAAGATGTTCCTGAGTGTGTTCTAAAATGCTGCCCAGTTCCCCCTGAGTCCCCTCTTTATGAACAAGAGAGCGAAACCAATAAATGGACAACAGTTACAAATACACGTAAGAAAAAGCGTAATTCGCCAGACCCACCTAGAAACGTTAAGCAAAGATCGATGTCCGAGTACACGAAAAAAATAAATCCAGCTAATAAATTTCAACTGTTGGAAGACCTGGAAGAACCACAAGTAGAAAATACAGAAGCTACAAATAACGGGAAAGCAGGTAAACCTGAAAATACAATAAAACCACCTCCTATCTTTTTAGCAGAGATTGTGGATGTCAATGAACTTATTGAATTGCTAGAATCGGCGGTGGACGTTAAAGATAAATATACACTCAAAACGTTACCAAAAGGCGAGGTTAAGGTGTTAACAAAAGACGAAACCTCATACAAGGCTGTGTTGCAGGAAATGGAAACAAAAAAAGTTAAGTACCATTCATACCAAATAAAAAATAAACGAAATTTTAGAGTCGTTATTAAAGGACTCCACCACACGACAAATATTGATAAACTTAAAGCGGAGTTAACCTTACACGGACATGAAGTAAAGAGCATATACAATGTTAAAAGTCGAAACAAGATACCTTTACCAATGTTTTTTATCGATCTGGAACCTAAAGAAAACAACAAAAAAATATACGAAATACGAATACTGCAGAGAAGTTACGTAAGACCTGAACCAGTACGTCAAACCCGTCAAATCCCGCAATGTGCTAGATGCCAACGCCTAGGACACACAAAAAACTATTGCACGCGTCAACCAAGATGCATCAAGTGTAGTGGATTCCACAACAATAAAAAATGCGAGGTCTCCGAGCGTAAAGACTTAAAATGTGCACTTTGCGGCGAGAATCATCCTGCCAACTATAAAGGATGCATGGTTTACAAAGAACTGCAAAGAAGACAATATCCACCGTTACGTCCCAAAACCAACCACCAACAAAATTCAAATACCCCAGCTCCCGCGAGGAATGCTACAGTAGGTACGTCATATGCTGCAGCAACCGCAACGAAAGCAAACAATGCAAATGAACCCCAAGCCAACATCACAAACTCGCTATCTGATAAGGTAGAAGACAGAATATCTAGATTAGAAAAGTTGGTGGAGGCAATGGCACAACGCATGGACACAATGATGAACATTGTGTCCACACTGCTTAACAAATTAAAATAATGGATCCACACCTAAAAATAGCTGTGTGGAACGCCGACGGACTTGGTAATCATGGACCTGAAGTAAATCTTTTCTTGAATGAACACGATATTGATATAATGTTGATTTCAGAGACACATTTTACAAACCGCAGCTATTTAAGGATCCAAAACTACACCATTTACGATACAAAGCATCCAAATAATGTCGGATGGGGAGGAAGTGCCATCTTAATCAAAAACAAATTGCAACACCACGAACTACCAAAATACCAAACCGAACATATTCAATCAACAGCAGTTTTAGTTCAAGACAAGAGAGGACCATTAACCATATCAGCATTATATAGTCCCCCAAGACACTCAATAAAAGAGGAACAATACAGAGAATATTTTGCCACCCTGGGCAACAAATTTCTTGCCGGCGGAGACTTCAATGCCAAGCATTCAAGATGGGGTTCCGGCTGACAACAACTAAAGGGCGCGAACTGGTGAAATGCATGGATAAAGAAAATCTAGGGTCCTCTACTGGAAAGCCTACCTACTGGCCTGCCGACACAAACAGGATCCCTGATGTCATCGACTTTTGCGTGACGAAAGGAATCTCGCCGAGCTGTTGTCGGGTTGAACAGAGTTTCGATCTATCATCGGACCACTCTCCTATTGTGGTACTACTGAGCTCCACAGTAATAAACAAAGAAAAACCAGTGTCCCTCGTCAATAAGTGGACAAACTGGGAGCAATTCAGATCAGAAGTAGAAGAAAAAACTAATACAAATGTCAGCCTTAAATCTTCAAGAGAAATTGACGCAGCAGTAGAGGACATTATAAAAACAATTCAGCAAGCAGCCTGGAATGCAACTCCCATACTGAATGCAAACACAAACTACCGAAACCAGTCAAAATTTGCCAAAGAGGCCATCCAAGAAAAGAGGAAATTAAGAAAGAGATGGATGACGACAAGAGCTCCTCAGGACAAAACAAACCTTAACAAAGCGGAACGAAATCTCAAAGAGCTACTCAAGGAAGAGCAAAATACAGCTCTCCAAGAATACCTTGAAGGCCTAACACCTACCGAGGCCACTGAATATTCGCTTTGGAAGGCAACGGCAAAATTAAAAAGAGCAAAGGAAAGCCTCCCATAAGAAATCCTGATGGATCGTGGGCAAGAACAGACAAAGAAAAGGCTGTAACATTTGCTAAACACCTGGAAAGTGTCTTCAAGCCCTTTCCATCTACAATCCCGCAGGAGGAGGAAGACGACATTGTCGAGTTCCTGCAAGCACCGTACCAAATGGCACTTCCCATTAAATCCATTAAACTCCATGAAGTCAAAGCTTTAATAGAGAAAATAAAACCAAAGAAGGCTCCTGGTTATGACCTCATAACTGGCACTGTCATTAAACAACTACCGAATAAGGTCTTAATTGCGCTAACTCAAATCTTCAACTCAATTCTAAGAACTAACCACTATCCATCCCAGTGGAAGGTGGCGCAAGTAATACTAATTCCAAAGCCAGGAAAGCCTCTAGAAGAAAGGTCATCATACAGACCAATAAGTCTACTTCCCATTCTATCAAAGGTCTTTGAAAAATTGTTCCTCAAGAGGTTAAAACCAGAAATCGACAACTAAACATTATACCAAAACACCAATTCGGATTTCGCGAACAGCATGCAACTGTCGAACAGGTGCACAGAGTGGTGGAAATAATAAACAACTCATTCGAACGCAAGAAATATTGTTCGGCTGCCTTCTTGGACGTTACCCAGGCGTTCGATAAGGTGTGGCACCAGGGGCTACTGTACAAGATAAAAACAAAACTACCAACACCCTATTACCAGGTATTGCAGTCCTATCTGACCGACAGACACTTCATGGTCAAATATCAAGAACAAACAACCGACCTATACAAAATACAATCAGGTGTACCCCAGGGTAGCGTTCTGGGGCCGGTCCTTTACCTACTATACACGGCAGATATACCCACCACTCCAAACACTATAACAGCTACTTTTGCAGATGACACTGCTATACTAGCAACTAGTGAAATACCTGCCTATGCTTCGGAAAAACTACAGGAGGCACTTAACCTAACTGAAAATGGTTCGAAAAGTGGCGCATTAAGGTAAATAAGAGCAAATCGCAGCATGTCACCTTTACACTGCGTAGAGAAACATGTCCTACTGTCACTCTCAATGGACAACAGCTACCCCAAGTAGACGATGTTAAATACCTTGGCATGCACCTGGACCGCAGGCTCAACTGGAGGCGGCACATTTTGCAAAACGCAAACAACTCGGACTAAAGCTAACTAAGCTTTACTGGTTAATCGGAAGAAAATCCAAACTCTCATTAGAAAGCAAGCTCGCAGTGTATAAAGTAATCATTAAACCAGTGTGGACCTATGGTGTGCAGCTGTGGGGTACAGCGAGTACCTCCAACATAGAGATCCTCCAGAGATTCCAATCTAAAACGTTACGCACAATTACGGATGCCCCGTGGTTTGTCACTAATAGATCCATACACCATGACTTAAGTGTTCCTTATGTTATTCAAGAAGCTAAGTGCGCGAGTGAGAGGTATCTATCGCGTCTCGAATTACATCCTAATTCTCTTGCAGTAGACCTGCTAACTAGCAAAGACACAGTAAAACGCCTGAAACGAATAAATCCACTCAACATAAACCACAGATAGCTGTGATATTTTAAAGTTTATTTGCACATTTTGTAATGTTTGGCAATGTGATGTAGTTAGGTCTTTAATGTAAGATACTAATTAATGTTGGAATTGATGTAACTTGAAATTGAAAAATCAATCGATTATTGCTCTCGAGCAGATTTCGAATATGTATATAGGTGTTAAAATAAAAAAAAAATTTAGGTCCATCTTACCAGTAGCCAAAAGGGTGGAATAAAAAAAAAGGAAAAAAATTTACTAATTGTCAAATTCAGTTAAATTTTCAGTATAATTTGTAATATTTAATATTACAAGTTTTAATAATATTTAATACTAGCTGGATACCCGGCTTCGCCCGGGGTCTCATTAAAAAGGTGGAACTCTGCCTTTGTCTGAATGATTGAATAGCTGGATACCCGGCTTCGCCAGGGTCTCCTATAATTAAAATACTTTGCCTTTGTGTGAAGTATTTAGATTTTTCCGAGTATCCTGCTTCGCTTAAGGTTTTCTTCTCGACGGGAAATCTTGCTTCCCGTTGCTAGAGCGTTTCAGAATGATTTTTAGTGTTCCCGTTGTCGAGTGTTTCAGAACGGTTTATATTGTACTCTACAATTTTCTCTACAGTTTTCTTCTCCAGCATTTGAAATCACTTATAATAGTGTAGGTACTAAATGTGAATATACCAACGTAAAATTACCATATATCAATTACAATTATATATCAATAACAATTCTATACATAGTATAGAAAGAAGCCTTATGATCTGGCTTCGTGTCCGTCCGTCCGTCTGTCCGTCCGTCTGTCCGTCCGTCCGTCTGTCCGTCCGCATAATTCAAAGTCACTAAATTAGTGACAAAAAAAACCTTTTGTCACTAAATTTTACTTTTTAACTTTAAAACGGTAAAAAAGTTAAAACTTTTTAACTTTATTTATGAGTTTGGCATATACGAAAAAATATAGTAAATGATAAATACCAACCGCATTATTTAATTAGTTCATACTATCTAATTATTTCATATTAGATTATAATTATTATATACATATTTATAAATACATTATGTTATGTTATAGAACTGGTTGTATGATCCTTAATTTAATAATGTGGGTGGATGGACAAACGCGTGAATGGATTAACAAGATTCAAAATAATTAATTGAGATCAAACACACAGAGTTGTGGACGCTTTTTCAATTATTTATCTGATTATTTTATTCATCTTACACTTTTTTTTGGGTTGGTAATAAATGAACTAACCAATTAAAGGTGCGAAAGAGTGAAAGTAAAAATTACGTAAAACGTAAAAATAACACTTACAAAATGCAAATCAATTTCTTATATAGAAAATTTTTGTTACCAACTAAAAAAATTAAAAATAATCTGATGATCGTCAGGTAAAGAAAAAATTATAAATTTAAATTAAAAATAATTACAAAATATTATATAATTGTAAACCAAAAAGGTAGCTGTATAGAAGCCTAAGAACTGCGGTCATCCGAGTTCCACCTTTTTCAATTAAACCCTGTAATTGAAACTCACTTTTGCCTACTTGGCAAAAAAAATATCCCGGCTGCAGCGCGAGCTGAGAGAGTCAGTCATATACATATATATATAAATACATTATATTTAATTTGAATCACGGAACAGCGTGATCCGACGATAAACTTCTGCTATACTATTGTATGGTTTTTGGATAAATAATATAGTCGAACGGACATGTAAATCGGTTAACAAAATCCAAAAATACAACATTTTCCAAAATAAAATGAAACATATAAAGCCAAGTTTTTTGCAAAGACCCCTTAACTTTAATTAATTGACTCTTTCTTCACTATGTAAAAAACAAAAATAAGTAATTATACCGACTGTTATTTATTCAAAAAAATCACACCAAAAAGAAGATTTAGTCCAACGAGATAAAATCTTCGTCGTCATTAATCGAATTCAACAACGCATTTAGAGATTCCGACAAGTCCTTTTCTTCTTCGGCCTGTTTTTTTCTTTTCGCATTTTCTACATGCACTTCCATTTCCGCATTACGTTTTCTGTTTAAGCGTTTATTTGCCTCAGAATAATTTTTTGCAGAATTTATTTCTGTCGCACGCATCGGACTTTCACAATAATCATCCACCATCTTAGAAAAAGATTCCAGGACCATCGTTCTCAAGGCTACTTGACATCGCCAATCCTGGTTTTTTGTTAAGGCACTCACCTTTTGGATCTTCTTTAGGCTTCTATACATAGTATAGAAAGAAGCCTTATGATCTGGCTTCGTGTCCGTCCGTCCGTCTGTCCGTCTGTCCGTCTGCCCGTCCGTCCGTCCGCATAATTCAAAGTCACTAAATTAGTGACAAAAACCTTTGTCACTAAATTTTACTTTTTGTGGGTAGATGGACAAACGCGTGAATGGATTAACAAGATTCAAAATAATTAATTGAGATCAAACACACAGAGTTGTGGACGCTTTTTCAATTGTTTATGAGATTATTTTATTCATCTTACACTTTTTTGGGTTGGTAATAAATGAACTAACCAATTAAAGGTGCGAAAGAGTGAAAGTAAAATTACGTAAAACGTAAAAATAACACTTACAAAATGCAAATCAATTTCTTATATAGAAAATTTTAGTTACCAACTAAAAAATTAAGATAATCTGATGATCGTGCAGATAAAGAAAAATTATAAATTTAAATTAAAAATAATTACAAAATATTATATAATTGTAAACCAAAAGGTAGCTGTATAGAAGCCTAAGAACTGCGGTCATCCGAGTTCCACCTTGTTTTTAAATTAAGCTTTTCAGTCCCGGTTTTAGCGGAAAACCTCTTTAGGGTCCTAGAGAGTAACTGTGCAAAATTGCAGTGAGGACAAACTGCTGTCAATCCTCCAATACCAATTATATGGTAATGCTTCATTCTTCAACAAAGACCATTTCGCAACTCGTGCTGTTGCTTGCCGTAACCTATTAGCTTCACGTCGAATCAAGGCAGCATCTTCGTTTTCTTTACTTCTAGCATTAGCGGTTTTCAACCTATTAGTTTCTCGTCGAATCAAAGCAGCATTTTCGTTTTCTTTACTTCTAGCATTGGCCATTCTCAACCTATTAGCTTCACGTCGAATCAAGGCAGCATTTTCGTTTTCTTTACTTCTAGCATTGGCTATTCTCAACCTATTAGCTTCACGTCGAATCAAGGCAGTATTTTCGTTTCCTTCAGTTATAACGATATATTCACGACGGGCCTTTTCTCGCTCCGCCTTCCGTCTTTTTACTGCTTCTCTCTGGACCGCTACTTCCTCATCAGATTTTTCTTGCTTAAGAGCCGTATTTGAAGACTTTCCAAGTTTAATTCTTTTAGGCGAAGGTGTTTCTGAAATATCTGTTATAGATAACTTTCTTTTATGACACTCGTTAATATTTTCCGTTCCATTAATATCGTCATCAACAACAATATATTCAATTTCGGACATCTTTTCTTTTTTAGTTTATAGATATGATGATATATATAATTATTTATATATATAATAAATTGTAGTTGGTACATAGGGATTATCGGTTTAACGAAATCCATAACGTGATAATACAGCCTCTTGTTGAGAAAGCTTAAACAACCTCATTTTTTAAAGAAATTAATGCTTATAAAATTTTTCTTCTTTGATAAAAATCTGAATAGCAAGCTTGTGTTTGAAGTTGGAAGAATATCTCGATTCGACTATTTCATTGGTCGAAAAATTTTTTCTTTTGGGTTGGTATAATAAATGAACGAACCAATCAGAAGCGCAAAGGACACGAACACACACACACACACACACTGAGAAATATATATATAGATTACAAGTTTTGATAATTTAATATTTAAAATATAATTTCACAGGTTAATAAAAATTTATTTTGCACCCTTAATAAAAAAATAACTATATACACTATAATTATTAATTTGTAAGTACAGGTTTCTAAACCATTTTTAAAAAATATCTCAAAATTTCACGAGGACATTATCGATTTTTGGTAAAAAAAAAAGTAAAAAGTAGCTTTACTTTGGGTAGCAAAATCACAGCTTGCCAATTTAACAACTATTTTTTTCCTTTTGATTTGGTTCCACAACCTAAAATAAAACTACAAATACATATTATTAACTGTAATAATAACAAACTTTATTCAGGAAGTTTTCAGCTAGTTGAAAATAAATAATAACAATACAACTAAGCGGCGGAATCTCTGAAAGTAGGCCAGGTGGGCCATGGCCTATCTAAAATTTGTTTGGCTCACTCTTTATTATATCCTGGAATAATAAAGTTATTTTTGCTTTGTTATATATTTATTTTCTTTCTTTTTTTAACAGTTATTATGTACTTCTATAATAACAAAGAAAATAAAATGTTCATGCCATATTGTTGTTTCTGCGGGCGAAGTGTAATGCCTGAGGTTATCTAAAGAACACTTTGTTTAAGAATTATTTATATTATTATGAATTTTTACATATACAATTAATAGGAAAATTTCAATAAATGATTATTGAAATTATTGAAATTTGAACATATTGTAATGTCACAATTACATGACTTCCATTTTGGTCACTTCATGACAAATTTGTGAACCGGAAAAGCCTAAAAAAATGTAAAAATCAAATTTTTGTAGTCAAACGATAACATAACTTACCAGGGATTGTATCAGGCCAATTCCATAACAACATTTAGTACTAAAAACAATTTATTAAATCAAAGGACAACCAAAATTGTAGTTTGGTGTGTTTCCGAAAAGCAGTCAATGAACCCTCATAGCATGAATTTTCCATTGTTCGGAAAAATATAAAATAAAAATTCAAGTGTTTAGCCATAAGTTTTTGTTAATATTTAGTTGTAAGTAAAAATAAGTAATTTGGGTTCGCAAAAACAATTAGTGCTTCATAAATAAACAATATTTCGAGTTAAATAAAATGCCGCGGTTCGGTTAAAACAATTTCGACGTATTTATGCTAGACTCAAAATAAAGAAATAATTTCAACAAAATTATAAACAATTAAAAAAAAGAGTAACAATTAAATAAATAAAGGTCGGAAAAATTAAAGTTAAAACATATTTAATTCTGCGGGAGAACTAGATGACCGTTATTTTTGCTGTACTAGCATTGGATGCCAATGTAGTGGCATGTTTTTTTCGAGATCCAATAGAAGAGAACCGATAAAAACTGCGAAAACTAATAGTGTATTGGAAGATGTTGGTAAGAAAAAGTAACGGATTTTGTTGCTAGGCGATTTTGATTGAAAGCTCGAAGCTGGTCTGATAACTTTGAACTAATGACAAACCTAAGACAGTACGCGCGAAAATAATGTAACGGTTTTCTGTGACCTAAAGTGGTAGGGAACCGCCAAAAAAGGGATATAAAAGGCGCATTTAGGCAAAAATAAAATGGAAAGAGGGGGACGGGGAAGATCGAAGACGAGCGCCAAATGATAAGTCCGCCAGAGTTAATCTCGACCAGCTAAATCCGCGTCAGCAGATAAATGGCTGTGCAGAACCTGGCGGATCAAAAGAGGTACGATCCTTTATAAAAACGCCTACACCGAAAATAGTAGAGGACAGGGAGTATGGAGCTAAGCCCTGGTATCCGAACAAGGAGATGATCCTGATCCTGAAATAAAATAATTAATAATTGAACTTCAACAGCTCCAGGAAGAACGATAAAGACCTGTGTTTAATAAGAAAAGTGCACCTCTACTTATATAATAATACTAAATTATAATATTCTTTTAAAGAATAATAAAAAAAACAGTTAATAAAATAGTGACAACTTCAGCGAACACCAAATATAAGGTTTAATTTTAGTATTTAATTTTAAGTAGCATTAATTATCTTTTAAGAATTTTTGTTATATTGTTTGAAGTCACTTGGTAGATAAAAATAATAATATGCATGTCTATTGGTATAACTTACCAGAAAAATAATTATAAATTGCGTAGTAAATTTAATGGCACTACATCTGAATTGTTTTGATAGGCCATTATCATTGCTTATTTAATCACAATTACACTTGAATTTAATTATTGTGAACGTTCATTGTGTAAAAATTTGTAGGTTAGGATTGTTTTTACTAAAGCGATATGTTTTTTTATAAGTGGCAAGTTGCACAAAGGTTTTATTACATAAATAGTAACAACCATTCAGTTGTTTTTGTATTTTATTAACAAAGTTTTATTCACTTCTCAATAAAATAAATTTTCAGTTCACCGGCATATATAATAGTATATTACATAGCGAGGTGGAAGCGAGTCATTACTAACCGAGGTCTGTTCTGCTGACCGACGGCGAAGCCGGAGGTCAGCAATTGGCCGAGGTTAGTAATGACGCTTTACGCCGAAGCATGTATACTATTTTATTCGCAATCGTGAAGTTGGGGTTGGTTTAATGGAAATAATGCGTTTTCAAAATTATATTAAGTTATGTCATATTTGACATTTGTATCAGCGCCTCTATTTGTAATATCTCATACACGTTAAAACCCCGCCCATTTTGTTCATTACTGACCGCCACGTGATATAACGAGTGAATTATTTTCATTACACACCGGTTGATATTAGTAGTTGACAATATGCAACTTTCAAACTTTTAAAAGTCGAAACGAGCAATTACCGACCGATTGCGAATAAAGATTATTAAAATTCATTACAATATTTATGTTTATCTAACAGAGAGAGATTAGAATAGAGAATACACAAAAATACGAAGAGGTTTATAGTTTGGATAATATAGTTTTTGATAAAAAGAAGTTCTTTATGTTAGTGATAGAATCAGCAGCAGTTCCAATTTTTATACTAACGGCTTTCTTACTGCAGAGAAAGGTTAATAACTAATTTTTTTGTGCTAATTTTTTCATGCGTGTTTTATCTTATTATGATATGGCAACAGATATGGTTACTAAATTTAAATTTTATTTGTAGTAAATCAATATATTACGTCTTGCAATGCACAGAAATAGATGTTTTGTACCGCAACAAGTGTTTCCAACACTCCCATAAGGTTTGCTTATCCAATGTATGCCAAAATGTTATAAAATGTTCGTACAATTGAAATTTATTATAAAATGTCTGAATGCAATCGCAGAATCAAAACAACTAGACAACGAATTATATAATGCGTTTTTTTTGCCTTCAGATACTGGAACAATGAGGAAGACCTCTCCCTCTTATGATTTACAGAGTTTATTTTTATCAAAAACGAATTGAAGATTTTAGTATATCTGCTTGTCCGACGTTGCTATGATGAGGTAAACTTTTTCGTGACTATTGCAATATAATCAATAAATAATAGAAAATCTTTCATAGTTAAAACACTCAGCTAACAATTTACAGATCGGAGGTTCTAGGGGGTATGGAATACTCGACAACCAAAAATAATTGATATCGTATTGGAATTGAACAAGGTCAGAGGAAGTTGTACAAGAATGTAGTGCAGTGATTGATTCCCTACTCCTTAGTGCACTACACCAAATACTTCTTCAATTTTTTTCTTCACATGCTCACCTAAAAACAGAAATCACCAATGCCAGGCTGGACAAGATTTATTTTTGTGTTGCATGTGATATATTTTTTATTTTTCCATATTCTTAACCGTTTAATTACAGACGTACTTTCAGGTTAGATTCTTCTATAACTCTTGTCTTCATAGCTTCCCGAATCTATCTATCAACAACATAAAAATGAAAGATAGAAACCTGTGAATGGGACTGGGAGATATGGAATACTCCTCAGTACATGTATGTCATCGTCCCACAGAAACTAAAGTTGTCAAATTTGTCAACAACATTGCAACTATGCCTAGGTGTCGTATTTGTTGATGATTATGATTGGTTTATCGACCATCATTATTTTGTAAATTTATGTTTAAATTTTATGTAAAAACCGTGTTGAAGATTTCCGGTCTCTGTAAGATATTCATAATTTAAATTTTTTTCTACAGATATAACCATTAACGACATTTTGAAATAGGTACAATTTTCAACAAATTAAAAAAAATTGAAAAATTTCACTTGCAATAGATGATTTTGTCGGACGTGTTGACAAATTTCCTTTCTGCTGCCATAATTCGAATCGCCTTCTGAAACCAAAAAATTGAGAAGAATCTTAAATGACATTAATGTAGCTATCATTAACCTACGGGTTTTTTAAAATTTTAATTTTTTGAAATGGGAGTGAAATAAAGTAATAATAATAACCGTTTGCGGTTGATACAAAATTATTGAATTTATATTTGTATTTACATGAAGATTGAAATTATATACGAGAACAGTGCAATTCATTCTACTTAGTTTATAAATCCTATTGTTCTATATTATTAGTAATCTGAATTAGAGAAATGATTGTATAGCAATCAATAGATAAGATTGAAAATAGTTTGCGGAATTAATTCAAACTGCAATTGTTAAAGTGGTTATACATAATATGTAGTTAGAAAGCCAAGAGTTTTTTCGAGATTAAAAAAATTAAAAATAGTTATTTTTTTCAAGACGGTAAAATTATATAAATTAACATCCGAGAATATTATGTTAGGCTTAAAAATTAAAAAACGATGGGGTAGGTTCAGTGAGTCGTGTCGCTGCTCCTGCTCTGTTTTCTCAACTGCTCTTGTTCTGATATCTGATGCGGAACAATATGATCCATTATTCGACTGTTGTAACTTGGAAATAATTAGGGATGATCTGATTAGGGACGAACCAGAGAGCATTAGCGATAGTTCTAACAATCTTCAATTTAAATTGATAAGTCTAAAAATTTTGAAATGTAGGAGGTACATAATTGTTGGTAAAAGAGTTAAATAATTCATATTTTTGAATGGAGCAAGTTTTAACTACAAATTGATAACTACAAAATTTATAACTTCGAGAATGTGCTCAATTTCAGTAAACATCCAAGGGTTTGGAGTTGGACAAAAATTTTATTTAAAAATTTGTCTTAGAAAAATGTGCTTTATCACAACCTTAAAGATTTGCCGTAGGCACGGAAACACCCTGTATGACTCTTAAATTTTTTGTACCGACCTTGTTGATTATTTTGAGATTTTCTGTGAAATGGGTTGGTTTTCCAAAATATTTAGTAGGCTAAAGTTATAGCCCGTTAAATTTTCTCTCCGAATTGGGCTATTAGATTTTTTGTAAGTAGTTTAGTTTAAAAGATACAGGGTTTGTAAGAAAAATGAAAAAATAAAACGTGCAATTTTTTTAACATTTCTTTTCTTAATTTAATTCATAACTCGAAATAGGTTTATCCTAGACAATAGGAGGTTATAACCTAATTTATAGATAAGTAAGTGATCTTCAAAAAAGTTTTAATCCATTAAGTCTAAAAAATCAATAATATCGGTGCTATGACCGTTTGCAATCAGAAATTCAAAAAATTGCTTTAAAGGGAGGTACCCCAAGGGTTTGGACTTGGACAAAAATTTTATTTGAAAATTTGTTTTAGAAAAGTGTCCTTTATCACCAACTTAAAGGTTCTCCACGGAGACGGAACACCCTGTATATGTATACAATAAAACAGCTTCTGCCGTTTAAATGCATCATTATTAGTGATTTCCTGTAATCCGGCGTTTTCAATAATCCGTCAGTGCTCTGGGCTGATATCTGCCGGATCACCGAGAGACTACACTGAATCATATATTGGAAAAATAGTTAAAAAAATTATTTTTAATAAAGTATTTATGTTTCACCCTTAAAACTCACCTCATTCAATAATAAAAATTTTATAATAACAAAATTTATGTCATAAAATTTATGGCATAAGTCTAAAATGACATGTTATAATGCTGCACCACATATTATACAAAAAGAATCAAAATCAGAAAATGCGGAATATGTCAAAATGAAGAACATCTGTAGTATTTTACGCAAACAAACAATATTCAAGATATAGGCAGACATTGCATTGATGAAATATGCACCCAGTATGTCAAATGTCATGTAACGTAGAACTGTCATTTTTGTACTACAAACACGTCCTTAATAACAAACGACGTTAAGTTCTATGACCGTGGGGCTTCCTGATACGAAGGTTCAACACCCACTTTTAGATAGAGCGTTTAAGGGTCCGATTATTTTTAAAAAGTGGTTAAACACTGGTGGTTAAGCGGTTAGAGTAACTTATCCTTTTTTCTTCCTTTTTTAAAAATTATTTTTAAAATTTAAAATTTTTAATTTTACAATTATTAACAACGTCAATCAGTTATGTTGAGTTACCTTACAAGATAAATTTTAAAGGCATTAATTGTAGCGATAGGATTATGGACGAAAAACAAAAATTGCTTCATGTTTTCTTATCTAAAGAAAAACTTGATCCAAAGTTGATATCTCGTTATAACTTGATAAGTTTTATTTTGCCAGCCAAATACAGATTTGGAGAGTCTACTCGATATGTTGACTGGCGAAGTGGAAACGTTCACAGAAAAACCCCTTACGGCGGAAAACAAGTGTCTACAGATCAAACTAGATCATATTGTCAAGCAGTTGAATCCCACATCCATCTCATTAAATCAGAGCAAACGTTTAAGCACTTACAGACCATTTTAGATAGAGCTCTCTTGCTTCTTGAAAGCGTAGACAATATTGAGAGAAAAACGACATAGGCATTAATGATCTCGCTACCGGTTTAGAGCAGACGGGACTTGACTCGGCACCTCATGTCGTAGATTTTGCAATCCCCTTCAGGAACGCATGAAGTTGATCATGCGTTGGGCGCCAACTACTGTACCGTATTCTTGCAAATATTTCTCATAGCGTGTACAGCGATGCCCATGGAGCCCCCAGAACTTAGGGGTACTATACCTTTAAGCAGTTAGAGAAGCGCGTTTCGTAGGTAAGGTTGTTCTGAGGAATTGGATACTTTGGTAGGCGTTAAATAAGAATTTATAAACTTGATAGCAAAGAAACAAGTAGCTGATTTTATAAAACGTAACGCAGCAATCAACTACACTAAACAAATCCTCCAATCAAATGGCCAAACAATAGCGGTTGAAGACTAAAATCCTAAATTAAATGTGTGAAGAAATGGGCCTTAAAATAAACGTGATCAAGACAAAGTTTGTAGTTTTTAGTCGACAGCCGTACCCCAATGCCACCTTACAGTTAAACGGGCAAAAGTAATTGAGATAGTCCGTAGCTTCATGTATCTGGGAGGTGTTATAACCGATCAATTAGACCCGGGCAAGGAGATAAAGCAAAGAATAGCACTAGTCGGAAAGACTTTTAATGATATGAAAGTATTCTTTTGCAGTGATAACATAAATCTCAAAGTTCCGACAACGAATGGCGAAGAGTTACGTCTAGGCGATGTTGCTGTATGGTATGGAAACCTGGACTCTGGAAAATTGCGACAATGAACCGCATAGAAGCATTTAGATGTGAATTCATCGCAGAATGCTTAGAATCTCATGGGTTGCAAGGCAGATAAACAAAGAAATTCTGAGAAGAGCCAATACTGAACGGAAATTGATCTCAATTATAAAGTGCAAAAAGATCGCGTATCTGGGACATGTACTACGAGGAAGCAAGTATCGAGTCCTGTAGCCTACAATAAGAGGAAAAATAAAGGAAAGAGAGGGGTTGGTAGAAAGCAGGCTTCGTGACTTAGGAATATTAGAGAATTGACGGGAATTAGAAGTGCTGAACAACTGTTCCGTCTGGTTGAAGATCGAAACGCGCTCGCTGCAGTGATCGCCGACGTTCGGTGGACAAAGCATAAAATGGCACATAGAAGAAGAAAAGCTCTTTTAGAAACCAATAAAACATCAGAGAAATGACATAGAGCAGTTCACAATAAATTGCTTGATTAAGCCAATCCAAAAAATGCATCGGATCATCATGTATCGCCAATCAAATATTAATACTATGTGTGTAAAACCAAAATGTACCGATTTAAATGTATTATAATATTAAAAGCTAAAATGAGATTTCTGCAAACTTTAAAGATAATATGTAATGGCCATTAGGTCCAAGAATGTAGGAATATAAATTTTATAGATTTCACTAATTTAATGAATTTGCCACAAAAGTTTACGAAAATGATTCGTGAATTGACAATCGCAAATTTATAAATTTATATTACTCTATTCTTGGATCAAATGGACTATACGTAGTTGTAATTCATCAAATATGGATACAGCTTCGTAGTTACATAAGAAAGGAGGCATTATTAAAATGAAACCTTGACTAGAAATAAAATCATTAAAATTGCATTTTGTATGCAGTGTGATTCATCACGTCTATTGTTAATATCAAAATAGCATAATCGACCAACTACATAATAGAAAAATTTCTGTTCTATGTACCCGTGTACCATGTTATTGTTATAATTACGTGATTAACATTTTAAATGTCTGCAGTAAAATGTTTCATAACAAAATTGTTTTAAAAATCACAATTATAATAAATAGCTCGTATTAGAAAATGATTATTATGTTATTTCATCATTAAGTAAGTCCAATTTATAACTACCACTCCAAGTAAGAAATCGCACCGAAAAGAAGAAAGTATAAATTTAAATCTCTGTTCTTACAATTACATATGTAGGTGAAAATGACGTAATTTCCAAAGAAGAAATTTCGGAAACTTACTAATTTAAACAATTTGTGGTTATTAAAAAGTTATTACGTTAGCTTGTTCAAATTCAACTAGACTCTGTTCATTTCGAGGGATTAATCAATGGAGAATTTTTGTGTACAGCCACCCAGGATTCTCTCAGAATTCTCAGGAATTCTCAAGAAATTCTTTAGTTTGAACATTTTTGTGCACACTTAATTTTGGATATATTAACTTCTCGTTTATATTATAATATATTGATCAGTAATTAATAGTATTCCAAACAGGTATTAATTTTTAATTTATTTAATAATTCTTCTGCATTGAACCAAATAATCTCATTGTTAGTCGACTTTTTACTCATGGACAACTAAGTACTTATTTTTATTTGTAACAATTACTATTCTGGCTGTATAAGTTAGGACGGTTTAAATAACGGTTAATGTTGAAAATTCTGACAAGTTTGCATAATATACCAATGGAAAACCTCCAAAGGGTTTTTAAGTCGCTATTTTTTTCTCATAGTCTTTCTTACTTCCCCTTTTAAAACACACACAGTAACTAACTCGCAAAATTCCATATTAAAATTAAACGAGAACGAATTCTCAGTAAATACATTAGAAATACCTGTAATCGGTCTTATCGAAAATATTCATAAATTCAGAGCAAATCATGATCGCAGGTAGCATTAAACGTAATTAAATCATCATGGCCACATTCAGTATTGGTCAATCCACAACAAACATTCGCAAAACAAAGAAACATTTCCGGGTCTCAAATAAGGGGATAGTACCAACCATGGAGTTCATACGGCTAAAAAACCTGACAGCACACGTCGCCGGGACAGTATCCAAAGAACCAAAACATCCGTCAAATATGACGATGGTTTAACTCTCACACAAGCAGACGGCTAACTCTTGTTCCATCCAACTCGAATACCCAAAATTGATACACTTTTATCATCCCATATATCGACCTTTGAAAGTCTATAAATAGACTTTCAACAGGCGTTCGATTCGATTAAATGTGAAAAACTATTTGAAGTGTTGGTAGAATTGAGTATACCAAAAAAATTAAGGCATTTGATACAGATGACGATGAAGGAATCGAAAGCAACAGTGATGTTCGGGAAAAGCGAATCGGATGAATTCCCAGTCAATAGTGGAGTAAGACAAGGCGATGCGCTGTCGGCAGCTCTGTTTAACTTGGTGATTGAGAGAGTAGTCAGAAAATTAGAGAACAGAGCAACGATCGTAGCAAATAATAGCATACTCCGATGACATCGTAATTATAGCCAGATCAAGACAGAAAATGATCCAGATTTTTAATGAAATGGAAGAACAAGCATCCGAAATGGGTCTAAAGATCAATGAAAACAAGACCAAGTTTGTGAACTTCAATAGAAAAGAAGGTACACGACAAAATGAGATAAAGATCGGAAAATATACGTTTGAAGAGGTAGAAAATTTAAGTATCTAGGACTCCAGCTGAACAAAAACAACAACAGAACAACAGAGATACAAGAGAAGATACAAGCAGGTTGGAGAGCTTATCACGTAAACAAGAAGGTGTTGAAAAGCACGAGCATATCTATACGAACTAAGATGAGAATATATAAGACCTTCGTGAGAACGGTAGTCACATATGCCGCAGAAGTAATAAACCTGAATAAGCGAGAAGAAGAAAGACTGAGAGCATTCGAGAGAAGGCTGTTGAGAGCGACTCTTGGCCTAAAGAAGATTGAAGAAAATCAGTATAGACAAAGAACAAACGCTGAAGTAATGGAAATCCTGGACGATGGAGATATTGTGAGACACATGAAGGCGCAGAGAATACGATGGCTGGGACACATAACAAGAAAAGACCCACAAAGCGTATTAAGACAGATTACGGAATGGAGACCGAGAGGAAGAACAAGAGATAGATGGTTAGACGAGGTGATAAATGACGTACGGGCTATGAGAATAATGAGTTGGAAGGAGAGAAGGAGAACGAGACAAAACACACGCGAAACTCTAGAACGACAAAGAAGAGAACATGGGGAGTAATTCACCTCGATAAATGAATTGTAAAGACTTTTGTATAAAAAAGTAAGAATATTCCGAAGGAATGTATACCTGATTGATAATATTGATCTTTACCATATGCCGCCCCTCGCAATCAATAACGGCACTCCACATGTGGCGCCAAATCAAAACGTGTTGGCACAAAAATAAATTCTCATACTCGATAAGCGCGATTCATACGCGTCAATATGGTAACCAGCAAGCAACAAAAATTCCATAAAACGGATCCATACAAAAATATCTTTAAAATTTCCAATTATCAGTAAAAAAAACCATTGAAAACAGACGATACAATTAGACAAACTCGTGCAAACGTAGGTGTTTCAATCTATATCACGGATACAAATATACAATCTCTGGAAAATCGTTAAAAAAAATTAAAAGTAAAAAACTCTACCCATTCCCGCATGGTAAAAATTCTTACCCATTAAAATCCTTAATGGCGAAGATAAAATAAATTTTAAACTGACTTGCACGAGTATAACGTATAGAATGAGAATCTAATTGCCCCACGCAATACGAGAAATAATAATTTTAAATTCGAAATTCTACATGTTATTGTCCGTTCCAGCACTAAGAGCACAAATAAGAATTTTTTGTTACAGAATTATTAACAAAATTCTGTAATACGTAAAAAAAAAACGAACGGTCAACAAACAGTTATAATAATTAAAGTTTGATTTAAAACAATTTAAAGCAAATGTTTAAATACAGTCCTAGAGGCAGAAGAAATGTGGGGCGCCCAAAAAAGAGATGGAGCGACCAAAGAGTGACGTAACGAGCAGCAGATCAAAACGTGCAGACGATGATGATGATTTAAAACAATAAAGTTGTTTATAACGACAAAAACTTAAAAAAAATATATATAGGAAGTTTCCAAAGTCGTTATGCAAGCTGTGTTGCATAAACACGACACATTTTAGAATTTAATAATTATTTTAATAAAGAATATTTATCTTATCGTAATTATTAAGATTATTTACACAAAAATCAAAGTGAGCTAGCCGAAGTATAAATTTATACAGTTGCAAGGAAAATACAGATTTGTAATAAAGTCAATTATTTATTTAAACAAAAATGCCATAGCAGTATGTAGAAATTAAAATAAATTTACTTTTTACTGCGTTTACACTAGTCAGGTCACATGATTCTTGTCAATAGAATGTATCAAATTTCAATGCTAATTGTTTTAAACATTAAAATTGTATTATGTTATTCTCGCTTATAAGAATTACTTAAATAAAACAGTTGAAATAAAACATAATGTAGAAATTTGAAGGAGTATATAATTATGTATTATGTATTTCCATACACAGCAAACTTGATGATGATTCAATTTTATTATAAAAAATAAAAATAATTTTCTTATTTTCAAACACTACATTTACACTTGTTTGCACGAAAAATGAAGTCTTGACTTATTTCATACACATATTGAAAATGACGTCAGCTTCTTTTTTCATGATGACAACTGTAAATTGTTTAACAAATTATTTTGTTTATTGCATTTAACATTTTAACAATTTGTACATTGACAGTACAATTTAAAAAATAACTGAGTATACATCATTAATGATTAATTAATTCGAATATATACAGGCAAAAAATTGATAGCCATAAACTTTTATAGCGCGTATACCGCACAAAAAAAATTACAGAAAAAATCGTACATAAAAGAACCGCACAAAAACAGGTTTGACTGTATTGTAAACTAATTCTCCAACTGAAAAGTGCCTGTTGTAGTGGCTGCCTACTTCTCCTTATCAACTTATACTACAATTTATTATTATTACATTTTCACAATAATTTTTGTAGATATCGGCGTGTTTTAACAAGTTCGAGAATAATAAAACTTTTCTTTTAACATTTTTGGGTAGGTATATTAATCGTATTGATCCAATTTGAAAAAAGCAGAAAATCTTCTAACGACCTGTCATATTTTAACTTTTATTTCCTTATTAATTTATCGTAGTAGCTTTAAGGTAAGGATGATGTGATACGGAGACAAAAAAAGTACATAATAAATGAACGAGCATCCGTTAGAGCTTGAAATTTGACGTCGCTTAAAGTAAGTAGATGAAGATTGTAGAAATCTACAAAAGGAAAAAATTTTACAGTTAAGAAAAAACACGTTTCTTTGTTAGCTCTATAATCCTGTCACGCGCGAAAAGAAAATTTTTCTTTTACACTCGATTCTGTCAAAGCAAATTTCATAACTGACATAAAGTTTTTATACACTTTCTTGTTTATTCATTTGATTGCAGCGTACTAAAAGAAGTTCTGTTTATTTTATCAATAAATCGCAGAGCTTTGCATGTATTCATTATTTATTTTATTTATTGAATGGTGTTGATTTTACAGATTTTTATATTTTCATTGCTTATATTTATTACTTGGCAAAATATATTTCGCAATTGCTTTTAGAAATTATTTTATTCTTAACCATTTCAAAAACATTATTTTAGTTTACGTAATTTCAAAAAAACCTCAAGTGCTTCCAATTTATTGTTATATCGACATAATGTGGAATAATACCTGACTGATATCCACGATAATGGTGCGCCCGTATAAACTTCATTTCATTAAAACAATCTAATAAAAAATATTGACATACATCAACTTGATAATTGCAGACACATATCGTTACTACATTAATCACTTCACGTCAAAATTCAATGTGTCATTCATAAAAATACTAAAAAATCACAAAAAAATACTATATAATTTTGTTTCATAATGGCTTCTGTTGATTCAAAAAGGCCGTCTCAAAATAAAAGTAGAAGTAATTCTAAAATTAACTCGAAAAACATATCCGTAGGAATAGATTTGGGGACAACTTATTCATGCGTTGGAGTATTTCGAAATGGGACTGTGGAAATCATTGCCAATGATCAGGGAAACCGTACGACCCCTAGTTATGTGGCTTTTACTGATGTTGAACGCCTTGTCGGAGATGCTGCAAAAAACCAAGTTGCAATGAATCCACTAAACACGGTTTATGGTAAATTTTTCAATTTATAAATCCTAATATACTATATTTAATAAAATCAAAATGTATCAAAAAATAAAATCGTTTTAGATGTTAAACGTTTAATTGGAAGAAGATTTGACGACGCTACTGTTCAAAACGATATAAAAATGTGGCCGTTCGAAGTCATTAACGAAAATGGAAAACCTAAAATTAGAGTAACTTATAAAGGTGTAAAGAAGTCGTTCTTTCCGGAAGAAATATCGTCTATGGTTTTAAGTAAAATGAAAGATATAGCAGAGACGCACTTAGGCTCCAGCATATCCATGGCTGTTATTACCGTTCCAGCTTATTTTAATGATTCGCAACGACAGGCTACTAAAGATGCCGGTGCTATTGCAGGATTAGATGTTCAGCGAATTATAAACGAGCCAACGGCGGCTGCTCTTGCTTATGGTCTTGATAAAAGTGTATGTACACATTTAGTTTAGCATTCCGATTTTATTGCATTCCAAATGTCATTTTCATTAATAAATAATTTCATTTTAAGGGAGAAGACGAACGTAACGTTCTAATTTTTGATATGGGTGGAGGAACCTTCGACGTGTCTATTTTAAATATCGCGGGAGGAATTTTTGAAGTTAAATCCACAGCTGGCGATACTCATTTAGGAGGCGAAGATATAGATAACAGATTGGTGGAACATTTTTCCGAAGAATTCAAAAAAAAAAATCATGTCGATATTATGAATAATAAGAGAGCACTCCGACGACTTCAAACTGCGTGTGAAAGAGCAAAAAGAACTTTATCTTCGGCTAATCAAGCCAGTATAGAAATCGATTCGCTGGCAGAAAGCATCGATTTTTATGCTAATATTTCTCGAGCTAAATTTGAAGAATTAAATGCTGATATATTTCGACGAACTCTGCCGCCTGTAGAAAAAGCGCTGCAAGATGCTAAAATAAGCAAAAATGAAGTTGGTGAACTTTTTCTTGTATATTTAAATTTTATAAAATTTTATAATGTGTAGATCAATGATGTGGTGCTAGTTGGAGGTTCGACAAGAATTCCAAAGGTACAAACCTTACTTCAGAATCTATTTCAAGGAAAAGAACTAAATAAATCTATAAACCCAGACGAAGCTGTAGCCTATGGAGCTGCTGTGCAAGCTGCAATTTTATTGGGAGATAAATCTGAAGCTGTTAGAGATTTATTGTTGTTAGATGTCATTCCTTTATCTTTAGGTATCGAAACAGCTGGTGGCGTTATGTCAGTTTTAATACCGCGAAATTCGACTATTCCCATTAACCACTCGCAGGTGAAATATTGTATTTTTTAATTAAATTTATTTTTATTTAAATATGTCGGACAATAACATTAAATACTTTTCTACAACGCAATATACATAGATACTTGACTAATTTCAATAACCATTTATAGTGCAAAAGCATTTTTCCCATTTTCAATTCAAAATTAAAAATTTAATGGTTTCAGACATTTTCGACATATGCAGATAATCAACCTGGGGTATTGATTCAAGTCTTTGAAGGAGAGAGAGCAATGACTCGCGACAATAATCTTCTGGGAAAATTTGATTTATCTGGAATTCCACCTGCTCCTCGCGGTATACCTCAGGTAACTTAATGTTCTGTATTAACAATTTAAATATTTATATTTTGGTATAACCATGCAATAATCGTTAGGCAAAATTCTTTCATTTAAATAATGTAGTTTATATAATATAAGTAGAAGCACATCTAATCTTATAATAACTACTACAAACTACTTAATTACTATCTATTCCACATTAATGGTTACTATTAATGAAGGCAGTGCCGTAACTAGCTTTTCATGTGCTCTGTGCAAAATTTTATTTTTTGGCCTCCATTAAAACTCGCTCTCAAAAACAATACTTTTTTTGTTTATATAATTAATACATGTAAATTTATTATAATTTATAATACATAATTTAATGCTTATACGATAAATAAATTTGTATAAAAAATATAGTTACAAATGTCTAGCGGAAAGAGTTTTCTCCTATAGTGGAGTCAATAAAGGAGTTTTACTTCGGAATAATTCCGGGAAGCGGTAACTTTTGATAATACATCTCTGAACATGTTAGGAATAACATACCAAAAGTTATCAACTGTAGCCCTTAAAGGTTTTTTGTTATTAAACAATGTAGTTGCAAAATACCAGTTTTTGTCAAATATTTCTTAAAATATTTTTACTTTATCATATGTAATATGAGAAAGTATTGTTTTCGTCCAGAAAAAAATTGAGATTTTGATGGATTTACACTTTTTGAGGTCCCCTGAGCAAAATAAGACCATTTCCAAAAAATGTCTGTGTGTGTGTTTGTGGTAAAATTTTGTGTGCGCTCTACAGCAAAACTAATAAAAATTTTGAACCCAAATTTGGGGTTTTGTATCCTTATATTAGGACTTAGAGCTGATTACATTTTGGTTAAAATTGGTTCATGAGAAGTATTTTTTTTTATCTCATTTAATATTAGTTTTTAATTAATACTTCAAAAACTGGCTAGAGTTAAGAATCCCGAACTCGAAAATACACTTTTCCCTATAGAAATGGCTATACCAAACGAAAGAACACAAAAATACAAGCTCTTTAAGGTGAGGATCAATCTTGTCGGAGTTGTAATAAGGCCACAATTTAATTTTGAAAATTGCAATTTTCCCATAAGAAATACATGTAAGTGTATTAAAATGAAAAGGTATCATTCATTCTGTTGGCGGTACGTGTGCTGTGCCTGGGTCGACAGTGACTAGTGGTGGGGAGATACCAGTCGCTCTCAGAGATCTGCCGCGTCAACTTTCAAACTTTTCGAGTTGGAGCCGCTTAAGGGATGTTTTTAATGAGTTTAGCGCGTGTCAAAACCGCTCGGAGCCCCCGGAGCGACCCGGAGGGTCGCGCAGGGGTGCGGAGAGTAGGTTTTGACAGCGCAACCACCTCCGAAACAAATTCACACAAAAAGTGATTTTTTTTCGGAAATTTGTTGTCCGATCACAAATTTAATTCTTTTTATTAGCTAATTACACCATTATCTTTCATAATTCGTTGTAAAAAACGAGATTCTGGTATATTTACAGTCGCCACATCCTCTTTCAATTTTGGGGGCGGGGTTACAGTTCAAAAGAGCCAATGATAAAATTGCATTCCGAATTAACTTTAAAGCCGTTTTTTTCAAAATTGTGTGAATATTCCGCAAATTTTATTTTTTTTATACGCTAATTAGACCCTTATCTTTCATAATCCACTTCAAAATGGTAAAATCGATTCGGGATTCTTAACCGGTCCCCAAAACTAATAAGAATTTCAAAACCAAGTATAAAATATCGCATACTTATATCGAGATTTAGAAATAGTAGTTAAAATTGGCGTATGAAAACTATTGTTTTATTATTTTTTTAAATTTTATTATTTAATATTAGTCTTTATTTAGTATTTTAAAACCTAATAGGAATTTCAAATCCAAATTTGAGAATTAGTATCTTTTTAGTAGGAAATACAGGTGATTAAATTGTGGTTGAAATTGGTTCATAGAAACAATTTTTTAAATTTATTTCTTTAATATTAGTTTTTACTAAAAATTTCATAAACTAATTAGAATATCAAAATTGAATGTGGTATTGTGCATCTTTCTATTAAGACTTAGTCTTGATTAGATTTTAGGTCAAATTGATTAACGGAAAATATTATTATTTTTTTTTTATTTGCTATGCAGAAACCTTTACTTAGGCCTCAAAACAAAGCAAAAAGACTTACTTGGGCAAAAAAACATGCAATATGGTCAATTAATAAATGAAAAAAGGTTCTATAATCTGATTAATCAAAATTTCAACTCTTCGGTTCTTATCGACGGGTTTTTGTAAGGAGACGCCAAGAAAAGCATTAGATTCATGTATTATGGCAACAGTGAAGCATAGCGGAGAGTCGGTTTATAATGTGGGGGTGTTTTAGAAACAATTGCGTAGAAGATCTCGTCAAAATAGGGAGAATTTAAAAAAATGAAGGCTATAAAGAAATATTGAAAAATATCGCACTTCCATCAGGCCAACGATTAATTGGGAAAGGATTCATTTTTTGTGTTTTTTTGTTTTGAAGTTGTGTAGGAATTATTTGAAAACAAATGAGAAACGACGAGTACTTAATTTCATGGATTTGAGGACCTCAATCCCCGAATTTAAATTCAATAGAGCTATTGTGGGAGGAACTGGATCGGAAGGTTCGACAAAAAAGTCCAAAATCACAAAAACATTTATGGCAGATATTACAAGATTCATGGAAGGAATTACAGTCTGAAGTTTTGGAATTTATTAATTGATCATATTGCATGTTTTCTTGCCCAAGCAAATCTTTTTGCTTTCTTTTGAGGCCTAAGTAAAGGTTTCTGCATAGCAAATCAAAAAAAAATAATAATAATATTTTCCGTTAATCTGCCGATCTATTTTTTCTACCGACCTTGTTTATTATTTTGGAATTTTCTGTGAAATGCATTGGTTTTCTAAAAATTCTTAATAGACTAAAGTTGTAGACCGTTAAATTTTCTATCAGAATTGGGCCCTTAGTTAGTTTTTTTGTAAATAGTTTCGTTTAAAAGATACAGATATTGCAACAAAAACAAGAAAAAGAAAACTTGCAATTTTTTTGACATTTCTTCTCTTAATTTAATTCATAACTCGAAATCCGTTCATCTTAGACAACAGGAGGTGAAAAATTAATTTGTAGATAAGCAAATTGTCTTTAAAAAATTACTAATCCATTAATACCGTAAAATCAGTAGTTACCATGCTATGACTGCTTGAAGGCAGAAATTCAAAAAATTGCTTTAAAGAGACGGTCACTGGCCTAGTAGTTAGAGCGATCCACTACTAATGCTAAGGCACCCGGTTCGAACCCGGGAGGAGTCTACAAGGAAAAATTTTCTTTCTGACTCTCTTTCTATCTATGACCGTCTCCATGCTTCGGAAGGCATGTAAAGCCGGTGGTCCTCCTATGTTAATGAATTGCCATCATTAACAACAATATAGGAAAGGTACATCTGAAGCCAGTCTAGCAAACTACTTCAGATGTAAAATAAATAATATGCTCACAGAACCAGCAGTAGCTTCGGATCTTTGTCGATGTTACTGTTGGATATTACAGGACCTAGTCCTAATTTAAAGAAGAAGAAGAAGAAGAAGAAGAAGAAGAAGAGCTTTAAAGAGAGGTACTCCCCAAGGGTTTGGATTAGGACAAAAATTTTATTTAATACTATTTCTTAGACAGATGTCTTCTATCGCCACTTTAAAGGTTTGTCATGGTCAAGGGGACACCTTGTATATAAACCAATACTTATCACAAAATATTAAAAAATCGAAGCCAGGTATGATTCCGTGTGGATCAAGAGGTCCATGGATAAACCAAAGTTTTTCTAATCTATTTTTTGCGTAGAATCCGAATTCATTGGTTAAAATTCTCTCAGAATGGAATAATTGTTTAATTTGCAATTGTTTTAACAAATACAAAAATTACAAACTTTGCTTCGAACTACTTTTTTCTAATAATTTGGCCCATTTTAAGAAGAAAAAGATTTCATGTTAATTCGTCGTTAAATGATTCCAAAAAAAAGTTATGAATTTTTGAAATTGGTAAAAAATGCTTGATTTTGGAACTTCAAAGATTCATAATTTTTTTAGAAGCATTTTACAAAAAATTCACAAGAGACCAGTTCTTCTTAAAATGGGCCATATTATTAAAAAAAAAATAGTTTGAACCAAAAACTGTAAATTATCGTATTTGTTGAAATACAGTATAACCTCCTAGAGCGGACACCGACGGGACCACCGATTTTGTCCGTTATACAGAGGTGTCCGCCTAATAGAGGGAGTTACTTTTTTCTGTCAAATATTTGCAAAAAACACCTAAATGAATAAATGAATACATTTATGTTTTAAAATTTTAATTAATGCTTTAGGTACATACTTAAACAATATAAGAACAATTTGAAAATTTATTTTGTTATACCTGCATGTTATTTAAAAAATCAGTTGATAGTTAATTGCCGTGTAAATTTACGCTTGTTTTCTACTATTTTTAATTCAAAGTAAACTTTTAATTTTGAAATTTTTTGATACGCCTCACCATCACCCTTAAAGAAAATGTTCGAATCGCTTCAGTTCATCGTTTGCTTCTACATTATGACTTTAATTCTTTTTCTGGTGCCACTGCTATAATATCCTCAACTTCTTCATCGTCTTCATGGATTTAAATGTACCTAATATTATGTCGAATAAGAAATTTTTGAAGCCATCCGTTGGAGCCTTTAAAATCATGACCTAATCCTTTAGCTACTTCAATTGATTTTTGCTTAAGTATTGGACCAGAAATTGGAATGTGTTTACTACAAGCTTTACAAAACCATTGAAATACCAATTCATCAATAACTAAATGTTGAGACCTGGGAAATTTCCTCTTAGAGTTTTCATTTCCATTCTCGTGCCATAATCTCATAAGTTCAATTTTACGTTTTAAAATTTCACTTATTTGTGTCTTTCCCACTAGAAACTTTTTACTTAATACTCTAACACTACTTTTTCTTTTGCGGCACATTCTAACACTTCAATTTTTTGTTTTAAAGTAAGTGATTTACGTTTAGCCGACATATTGCGTATTATAATAATTTATCAATGGGTATTAAATTTTTTAATAATGATGTGCACAGATTGCTAGCTGAATAATAACTATGCTTGAAGTAACGCAATTTTTATAGTTGTCAATGCATGTAGTATGTATGTACCTATATTAAATTTCTAATCAGTAGAACCAGCAACTGCAAAATTAGCAGATCTCATCGGCATATCTTTGTGTAATAAAATACAATGTAGCTGACGCTATCAGTTGTGGTTAAATTTACATCACTTCAAATATTTATGTCCGTAAACGAGGTTTGTTACAATTTTTTGTACAAAATACGTTGTCCGCGTCCGTTATGGAGAGTGTCCGTTAAGCAGAGGTGAATTTACATAAGAATAATGTAAAAACCATTTGTAAATGAAAAAATGTCCGCAATGTAGAGGTGTCCGCATTAGGGAGGCGTCCGTAAACAGAGGTTTCACTGTAATTGCATTTTAAACAAATTGTACCTCTATAAGACAACTGTGATGAGATTGAGATGCAAATGAGAAAAATGAATTCGAATTCTAAACAAAAAAATAAATTAGACCCCTTAACAGAGTCATAAAATATCGAGTTACGTCATTTTTAATAAAATTTTATCGAAAAGTCGGCCATATTGGATCAGTAATTTTGAATAACCTATTTTTGACATTATAATCTGTTTCAGCGACCTTGAAAACCTCTATTAAGTTCATTTAAATCGAATCACCTTAAAATTTCTCAACTTATAATCATTTGGTTTAAAAAAAAACGTCTCTTCCGTTTAAATAATTAATAAACAATTTCCTCACATTTACATAATATTAAAATTATTCCGAAAAAATGCATGTTTTGAGTCTCTATTGGACTCCACTACTAAACAAACCAATTTTATGTTTCGATATCAAAATTTTTATCGATAATTGTTATTTTAGCAGCTAAAATAAATTAATAAAATTTTGTTGTTTTTATGAAGTTAGTAAAACTAGACTTCCAATAAAATAAAAAGAAATAATTTAAATTCAACACAATTATAATTACCTAACAAGTTTTTTGGTAGAATTAGAAACAACAACTTAAACGTTGAAGCAAAGGTTAGCATAAAATGAAATTAATTGTTTTACATGTTTTGAAGTTTATGTACGAAATACAAAAAGATGTTGCTTAACTTTTTCTAGTGTTGGATAAGTGCCACAACAGCATATTCTTGTGACCTGACAAAGAGCTTATAGTAATAAACATAAAGAATTGCACTTAAAACTAAAATTGTTTCAAAATATCATTTCAACGTAAGATACTGAAATTTGTCAAATAGTATTTTTTGACAGTCCTGCTCTGAAAAAAAAAGGTATATAATATTGATGAACACTATTCACCAAATAAAATTCATCATAATGATAAACAAATCATCAATGTACAATGTATGATGTACAAAATCATCGATGAAATTTAATGAACGATTCATCAATACTATGAATTTGATTTCATCAATTTATTTTCATCATGGTGATGAAACAATCATCAAATATGACGTGTAAAATCATCAATCAAGTTTTATGAATGATGAATGGTTCATCAATTTAATGAATTTGATTTCATCAATTTTTTTTTATAACGTAGTGATGAAACAATCATCAGTATGACGTACAAAACATCGATCAAGTTTGATGGATGATGAATCGTTCCTCATTTAACAAACTAAATCGATTATTTTACGCATCATATTGATGATTGTTTCATCACCACGATAAAAAAAATTGATGAAATTAAATTCATTATATTGATGAACCATTCATCATTCATAAAACTTGATCAATAAATTTATACGTCATATTGATGATTGTTTTATCACTATGATGAAAATAAATGATGAATTCAAATTCATAGTATTGATGAATCATCCATCAAATTTAATCGATGATTTGTACATCATATTGATGATTAGTTCATCATTATGATAAATTTCATATGATGAATAGTGTTCATCAATGCGATGAACTAAATTTTTCTTATTTTGAATATTATTATTCTGAGAAAAGTAATTAACAGATTTTAAAAAGCTATGCCATTCTTTGTTTTACTAAATATAAAGTGTAATTCTAGAATTTCAGGATTATAATAATAAAATTTGGTTTCTTATTGTTAGTAGTTTTTGTTTTTATATTGTCGCGCCATCTATTTACGATAGTTTTCTATTTGAAAAATTCTCCTCTTGTGATATTGGTTTTATAAGTTGGCTTTTTATAATCTTATACAAAGACGAACGCCGCTATTTACAACGCTCCAAGACGTTTTTGTCGCAATGTCTGCAAACATCAAAATTAGAATTCTGGAACTATTTTCTTATTGATTAAGTTTTTCGGCTAAATTAAAATTATAAGTTACCATAAGGGTCGTCCATAAAGGATATCCATGCCTGGACGGGGAATCACAAATGTAACCAAAATGACAATATCTCAGCGCTGTATTTTACTTCTTTAATACTTATCCTCAAAAATTTAAATTATAAAATTTATTGCCAACTTAATTAAATTTAAGTGTTGAGTATGTTGCAATCAAGGTTAACTAATTATTTTATAAATTTTATTTAACCAAATCCATATTTTTATTATAAAACAACAATGAACAATAGTATGAGTGAAACGAACAATTTTATTAAAAGCAGTGTAGAAGAAAACAGCAAGTTAATGGTGCTGTTACAAAGTTGGGAACAAGAGCATTTATAAACTCATCTGATTGGTAAGATTAACAGTTTTTAATTTCTTTACATCATTAAAAATGTTTTAGCCGAAAACGGCAACAACAAAATTTTAAAAATTATGAAACCTCGTCACATCAGGCATCTTTAAAAGATTACAAAATAGGAGAACAAATATTATTTGAACACAAATTAGGCCAATGGAGAAACTCTATTGGCATTATCTTTGATAACCAAGTTCAGCAAAATGAACTACAATCTCAAAATCAAACTACCACATCGCATGCGCCTATTACTGCTTTAAATGTTCTATGAACTAAAACACCTGAACCGAGTGAAAGCGAAGCAGTAACTTTGGCAGATATTCTCCGTAATCATTACGGAAATTTGCTCATACAGCAACACAAAAACCAAAAATATTTTCAAGATGATCAAAGATAAATGCTAATTATTTTATTTTAAAGAAAATACCAAGAAAAGGAAAATTTCCACCAAATTATCATTAATGTGTGAAAGATTAAAACAAATAAAATAAAAAAAATTTGTAATAATATTTTTGTATATTTTGTAATAATATTGTAATAAATCAAAAGTTTTATTAACATTTGTTGTATTATTGTGTACTCTTTAATATGAATACTTCTCAGAAATATTCGTGTATACTTATGCAATCATCAATGTGATGATCGAGTACGTCAAATCAATGATTTTATTCAGCATATTGATGAACACGTTTATCGTAATTATGAAGGCAAGCATCAATAAGATGATCGAGTACGTCATATCAATGATTTTATTAATCATATTGATGAACACGTTCATCATAAATATGAACACGTTCATCATAATTATGAACACGTTCATCGTATTTATGTACATGTTCATCCGCACTATACAAATTTTCAAAAAGTGACATCATATTGATGAAAATCTTCATCATATTGATGAAAAGGATTCATCAATTTCATTATTTATGAAACAGAAGATTGATGAACCCTTATTCATCATATTGACAAATATGTTCATCGGCGAAGAATTGATGATTTTTCATCAATATGATGTTCTTTTCTTTTCAGTATTTCGAAACCCCTTCATCCTGAACACTGTCCGGTTGCACCTGTTGCACATTGTTCGAGGTTAAATAACAATTAAACGTTTTTAAAAATTTATTGGAAAAACAAAGTTTCAATAACTTTAAAAGTTATTGAATTATTGCTTTAAGGGCCAATGGAAATTTTTTTATAATCAACCAGCAGGATAACCGGCGTCATAACGACCCAGGTGCATACGAAAGAAATTGAATCCATATTTTAAAACACATTGTTCAAATGGATAAAATCTATTTTCACCGCTTTAGCTTTTAGTAGTGTTTGGTGATTATAGTTAAAATCGAAATTTGTCTGCCTCACGTGCAGCTGAATTTTATTTAATTTATTAAGCAAACGATGAAGAACAAGAAGTTGTCGATTTATATAGTACAGTAAAATTGTCAAAATTTGCCCACAATGGGTAAATTTACACCAAAAGCATAAGCTTTAGTGACGGAATAAGCTAAGAATGGAAATTTTTGAGCCTTGATTTTGAATTGGCAACGGAGTCATGTTTTTTGGTGTAAAGTTGCCCGTTGTAGGCAAAACTTAACGGTTTTACGGTATTTGGTAAAATAGTATTTCTAATGAGACAATCTGAAAATAATCCGATTATCCGAATATGTGGTCTTTTAGGTTAAAAATGTGTATAATATACTAATCACGGCTCGCGATACAATATATCAGCTACAGGTATTGGTAATGCGAATCTGGTTAACCCATTCTTGCGCGTCAGCAATTCTGTACCTTACTCCTTTCTTCGTGAATTCTTGCTTTTGTGTCCCCGCTTTTACGGGAAAATATCTGCAAGATTCTAAAGAGTAACTGTGCAAAATTTGGTTCAGATCGGTGAAACGGTCTAGGAGTGTATAAGAGAACATATATGTAGATAGGCAGGCAGACAGACATTCAATTTTATACTCAATACATTGAATTACCTATATTGAGTAATATTTTCAATTTCTTATTTTAATTATTATACATACAAATTAATTTACTTATCTTTCGAATTTGAAATTAACAAATTCTCGTTTTATTTTTAATTAATTATATTAAAAGAAACGCTAAATGGAATACCTTATCGTCTTCAACATGCGACTCTCCAACGAAAGGTCAAATTTTGATGAGGTTTTTTAATGATAGAGTAGCTTGTCAAGATGGTTTTTAACTACATATCGCCATAGCAACCATTTTGTTTGTCTTCAAAAAGTTGTAAAAAAATATCGAAATTGCGCAACCTGACATTTGAAACGCTTAAACACACGAAACCATAAGAAAATACGATAAAATTACATATTGCTATGTAATTTGCAATTAATTTTTTTTAGCACCTAGGTATAATTTCTTATTCTTTCTAGCTCAGTCTGTTTTGCTTTTAAAATTGTAAAACATGATGTATAAATGATATAAACATGTAAAATTGACAATGATTTAATATTTTAAGAAAATTAAGCATAACTGTAATGTGTCTTCTGATCACACCTAAAATATCTTAATTTTCCTATTAATGTTTCTTAATACTATCCCAATACAAATCCTTTTAAAAATAAAATGAATAACAAAAAAAAGTTTCCGAAAAAAAAAATCAGTGAGATTTTCATTTAAATGTGCAAAATTTTTAAATTGTTCAAATTGTTACCTTATTAAGGCTGATAATAAAGTTGGTTGTTAAATTGTTGATTGCGATTTTGTGTTAACATTTTATCAATTCTATTTATTTTAGGTTTAATTGAACAGCAACGAGAAGTTAAACAAAAAAAAATTATTTTATTATTTCATAATTTAAACTTTAAATAATATTTATATAATTTTGAACTTTAGTCAAATCATTCCAATATATACAATTATTTGGAAAATTAAATTTCCTACTACCATAAATAAAATAAACTAAAATAAATAAATAAAGAAAAAAATAATAAAAATTATTTTACATGTTGGTCCTCTGTGCGCAAGCGTTGCATTTCAAATTTAATCAACAGCCCTAAATAAAATACCTTTAAAAAGTATAAAATAAAATTGGAAATTAATAAAAACCCTAAAATGTAAAAACTCCAAAAATATAAAACATAATTCATTTTTCTATTAAGTATTAGTACTAGAAATTCTAGGAACTGGTGATATACTTTTAATATTATTCCGATCAGTTTTTCCAATTTATATTTTATTAAATGAATTATTTTCTATATTTTCGTTTCTTAAACTAGACACTTTTACATAAAGGATAAATTATTTATCCATTTAAAAAAATTTGCAAAATTTTTTGATAAAATTATACACATTTTATATTTTTAAAGTTTTAGTTTAACCATAAAGATTTGGTTTAAACTGAATTTTTCTATTTTGAATTACAGTTTTTGGTTTAAACTAAATTATTTATTTTAGTTTTAATTAGAGAGCTGTTGTTCAGTGGTGGGCGTGGCTTGCACAAAAAAATGAAGGTTCATTTAAATTTTTATGGTTAAACCAAAAATTTTCAATTAAGTTGTATTGTGAATTTTATTTTGAGAAAATATAGATAAATTAAGAAACAACCTCTGCAATGTCACCGTTTCATGTTTCTGTTTTTAAAATTAGTTTTATTGGTAAATTAAAATGTGGGTGTTGCTTATTTTACAGTTAAACTAAAAATCGCTAAGTCCGTTTAGATAACGAAAATTTTCAACTTCAACAGAACAATCTGACCTAAGAACTTAATTTTTTAAGACTTTAATTTTTGGCAAGTAATTCATAATTAAACAGATTATTTTTACTTACCTACGTTTTTTAATTACAATTTTTTATTTTTTTGCGAATGGAATTTTCCATTCATACAAAAAAATCGATTTCAGGTGTAGGTTTGATAGTGACTGCATGGTATATTTTTTAAAGGGTTTTCTGGGTACCCTACTTAGGTGGTTTCCCATTGCTTACCGAGAAAAGGCAATCAGAATAACAGCTCTCATATCGCTCGGGCTCAAACCGAGAATCTCGACTTAGCAGTTTACCCTTACCATATAAAATGTAAACTGCATATGTTTGTTATCAGAAATAGTCTTTCTAATTCTGATAACATTTAATATTTAAAAATTTTATAATCTGTTAAGCTATTTTATTGCTTTTCAGATTGACGTTACATTTGATATAGACGCAAATGGAATTTTGAACGTAACTGCAATTGAAACTGCAACAAAAAAGAGAACTCAAATTCAAATAACGAACGATAAAGGTCGTTTAACCAAGCAGCAAATCGAGCATATGATAGCAGATGCGGAGAATTATAGAGAAGAAGATCAGAAATTAAAGTCGGCTGCGATTGCAAAAAATGATTTAGAAAATTACATATACCAGATGAGAGCTATGGTTTGTTACTTAATTGATTTTGGTTATACCAAATACTATAGGCTATGTGCAAGTTCACAACTAACGCCAACTGGTCGGACGCGCGGGCATTTTTCATTGTACTTACACCAACCTTGTAATTAGAAAATTACTACATACTCGTCACAATACTCAAACACCAATTTTCACTGTCAAAAACACCGTCATATATGTCATAAACACTGTCAAAAAGTACAACAAAACGTTCCATATTTCACCACCGTAATCGCTGGCATCGAATTTTTAAACATTCAAATCACTTGCACATAGCCTTAGATGATAATAAATCTAACTTATGGCAAAGAGTATATATATAGAGGGCCAGCCATGTATTAAAATTGAAACGTAGAGACACCCCTGGGCACCAGGGGCGTAGAAAGCCACCTATTGCCCAGGAACATGTACTACATTCTATCTCTAAAATACAGATATCTACTGTACCGACATCGAAAAAGATGTACTTTTTGCTACCTGAAGGACTTAGGAAAAAGGTTTTATGACCTATTGTACGCTTTAATATAAGCTAATTTGATATAATTGACAAAGTTATATGTTCTAATATGCCGTTACCTCTTTTACTTTTGTATTTGAATAGTACAGCAATATACTATTGTCGCGCGCATATAACGTTTTTTTGTTTTAAACAATTTAAAAAGTTTGTTGGGGGACTGGTAAAAATTAATAAATAAAGCTTTAACATTAAGCAAATTATAAAATTGTTAAAAGCAAAAAAAAGGTTTTATTATAATTTTTATAATGTATAGGGTGTCCCAATAAGAGCGCTGGATTTAAATTTCTTTCTATTTTTGTCTCTAAAAATTTATATATGGGATTTGTCAATATTGCGGTTAGTAGTGGCGTATTTAAAAATTGCCTAGAAGGAGGCAAACCAAGGGAGGAAAAGGGAGTTAAATCACTCATGCGCGTCAGTAGTAAAGAGTTAACTAACCAATTCCAAAAATCAAAAAAATAAATGAAATTAAAATGTTATTTTAAATTCAAACTTATTTAAATTTTAAAACCTCGTGGTAAACATTATTTTTATCGCGAAGGGCTTCTGGGATCCAAGTCATTCTTGAGAGGGGGGCAATTTCCTTGCTCACCTCCAAATACGCCAGTAGCGATTAGTAATATGTTAAAACTCATTATAAAAATGAATAAAACATTCGTTATCGGTTCACAAGAATTAAGCATTTAAAAAGCAATTTAAGCGAATTCTGACGAAAGATCCAACTGAAGCAAGAATTCAAACCAGTAGACCATTTTAAGCAAAACAAATTTGTTAGATGATTGATCGAACATCAGATAGGAACGAAATTTTGCAAAAAATAATGTGTATTATGTGTACTAGTGACCAGGTTGTGCGGCCTGAAGGCCGCACTGTTGAATAATTTTAAATTTACTCTGTATGGTCTATTATTATATTTAATCATACATTTTTAAGTGAACAGTAAAAATGTTAAAAGTTTAAAATAAAAATATTTGCAGTCAAAAGTCCAATATAACGCAATATTTGTTACAGCTGCACATACATAGTACAGTAGAACCTCGATTATCCGGGCCGACCGGGACCGTGCTCGGCACGGATAATTGAAAAACACGGATAATAATAATTGACGTTTTTTGTTAAATTATTACAAAAAAAATACACTAAACAGCTTTGTATGTAATCCAAGTGCAGCTCTGAAGTAAGCATAAATTCTATACATTTGATTTCACATAGTATACTACTAAAGTTGCGAATTTCCACGGATAAACCGCTGGCGCCGCACGGATAAGCCGCCGCACGCGTAATAATCTGACGGTAATCGATGTATAATGGGCCCACGGATAAACCGCTTCACGGATAATCCGCGCACGGATAATCGGGGTTCTACTGATATGGATACCGGCTTCGCCCGGGGTCTCATTAAAATAAAATATTTTGCTTTTGTCTGAAGTATTTTGATTTTGCAGGGTTGCTTTACCCGAGCTTTTCTTCTCCAGTATTTCAGAACGGTTTCAGTCTTGCTTCCCGTTGTCCTTTGGTTGCTATAACTTGATTTATTTTACGAAATGAAATCACTTATAATAGTGTAGGTACTGAATGTGAATATACCAACGTAAAATTACCATATATCAATTACAGGTATTGGCGATGGGAATCTCGTTCCATTCATGCGCGTCCGCAAGTTTTCACTTTTTTAAATTAAGCCTTTCGGTCCCAGTTTTAGCGGAAAACCTCTTTAGGGTCCTAGAGAGTAACTGTGCAAAATTTGGTTGGGATCGGTCGAACGGTCTAGGAGTCTATAAGGAACAAACACACACACACTAACATACATCCATTTTATATATATAGATAGATAGATATAGATAAATAAAAATACAAGGTGCCTTAAAAGTTTCACTGCCCCTCCAAAAGACTTGTCTAAATTACACGAAGAAAAGTACAAACGAAAATGAAGGATGCATAATCATGCACAATTGATTACACTTAGTTACTTACACGAGTTACACACCTCGCTTGACGAACGTGTTGGCGGGGAAGACGGCCAGAATAAATTTCTCATCCAACCCGGATTCGAACCGTGACGCTTGACTTAGTGATTGACGCACTTAAGCGCTAGGCTGGGATTGTTTGTTTATTTCTCCTTAATTATACTTTTGCTGTACTTAAAATGCCATTTTCTCGTTTTCCTCAGTACTTTTGTAAGGAATGTGATGATAGGAGGGGGAAAACTCTAGATGGTAGTACTTATAAAGCATGCCCTGTATCAAGAATAACTATATGCAACGACGACGATGTTTATATTTTTGAAAATTCTTTCATTCATGACAATAAAGAAATACATGAAATAGATGAAAACCGTACGTTCCCCAACTTATCTTCCACGTCTTCTTCATTATCTTCGACAACCTCCAATATTGCTATAATTGAAACTAGGGGTGGTATCACGAAATGTTAATAAAAACGTGTTAAAATAATAGAAATAAAGATTTGTTCTAAATATAGTTGTATTCTTGCATTAAATTATAGGTAAATAGAAAAAAATCAATTTTTAATGGGTGGCCCTAATTCGATTGCACGGTACTGTATCTATAAATAAGAGATCTTAAAAACCTCCACAAATTCTTTTTATTACAAAAATTATGTTTTTATTTTGAGTTTGTCTACCTACCTACTTAGGGTACCTACCTACCTACCTACCCCCAAGGATTAATACTGAATAAACCATATCTTATGCTATCTCACTTCTATTTACTCTTTGCTTCATTCATGATAATAATGCAAATTTAACCACTGGAGGCCGATACCAATCGACTACAATTCCTTGGTCAGGTACCAAAAATTTTGGTGACACCTATTTGCATAAGAGCTGTTCCTCTATATCTATATACTCTTTGCTTATGGCAAATATAATAGACTTTAAATAAAATGAAAATTAGCACCATCTGTTAATACGAAGTTTATTTATTAAACTCTGGAGCACGTAATTTAAAAATAAATAGCTTTGACATTATTAACATTTTCTAAAGTGCATTAAACGTATTTTAAATATGTTTTATAATAAAGGATGCTGTCTTAGCAATTTCATTCGGAAAATACAACTTTGAAGATTCCGTATAAGTACTATTTTAACTCGATAAAAATGTTTAAGATATCGAAATCATTATTTAAATTCCATAATGCATTTTTTCATACCACACTCTTCCACATTCTTCATACAGCAAACTGCTGCAGACCCAACTCAATACATAAGTTTCGAAATGTTTTTACCGCTAAATTGACATTAATAATTTTGCAGGGTAAATTCTTTGTTGGCGAAGACTGCATATTTATTATAAAAGGTTGATTACATATTTTTTGCTTTGCAAAATAATTTTTGCAATTCTGTTGTGAAATGTTATCATTTCGTACACGTTACATGGCATTGAAAGCGGCATGTTTTCTGCACGTACGATTACTCATGTTATTTGATCATATTTCGTAATCTTATCTTTCGCGAGACGACTTTATCTGCACTTTTCAACACTACTGGCGAGTTATTTTCATTTCAGCTTTGTCCAGATTGCGTAAATTTTGTTAAAATATTCGTTATTTACCGAATTTCAGATTTGCAAAAAATAGTGTTCGTTACACGTACTTCAATAGCTTTCCATTCTCGGTTGATTTTGCTGACTCGCCCTTCGGGCTCGTCAGCAAAATCAACCTCGAATGGAAAAGTAGCCTATTTAAGTACTAGTATCGAAAATAACTATTGTATTAGATAATAATAACACAGGCCAACAGCCACTTTGGTGAATGGGTATTTGAAGCTAATTCCGTATGGATTTGATACCCTGAATTCAAATATGGCTTTAGTTTTGCTTATCAAATCAAATTTTTGAGATATAACTTTTTAATGACATGAAATTACACTATTTTAAATAAAATCCATGGATAAAATAAAAAAACTGAACAACTAAAAACCCACAATTTTTATTATTATATCAATGTTTATTAATTATTACTATCAAATATCACTGATTTTGTTTCCTTGCTCCAGTAAATTTTACTCGTTCAATCTGGAAGCAAGTAATTCAGAAGCTTCTTTTGACAGGTTGAGATCTCTAGTGAGATCATTTAACTCGGCCTGGTTGAAACGTTTTGGAATTGATGATATCCCCTCACAGGAATCATTGTAACCTCCATCAGTATCAGAGGGACAATACTCGCTCTCATAGAGTTGTGATAGCTGGTGAAAGGTTGGAAGTGGCACTTCCTCTGAGTGAGGGACCGGGCGGCGGCTTGCAGAAAGTAAATTAGGATAAGTGCACTTGTTACGATTGTTTTGATTGATTCCAAAAGTATTTACTAGGCAGAAATAACAGTCATCAAAGTGGTTTTGGGGTTCTCTCCAAATCATCGGTATGCCAAATTTTAGACCACTTCTTTTTCCGGTAGACCACTGTCTTAAATGTTCTGTACAACTTTTACAGACTTGATGCGGTGCCCAGATTTTATCCTGATCACCAAGCCTAACACCAAAGTATCCAAGATAAACTCTCTTTACAAAGTCAGTAATATTTCTTCTGTTTTTTAACACGTATTCTCCGCATATGTAGCAAAACACATCAGGATGATTAACACAACTTCTTCTATTTCGGCTCATTTTATTTTTATTCAACATGTGAAGTAATTTTTACTTATATATAATATTTATACGGCGGATTAATAGCATTATCGCCTTAACATGTAAAGTGTGAAACGGTTTTTTTAATAATAAACATAAATTTATCAGCGAAAATTTTTTTTCCCAAAATCGACTTATCTAAAAAATTAGACCTGATAGAGAAAAACTGAAAACAGTTTTAGATTCAGCGACCCAAATATGCCTTAAATCAGTTTCAAAACCCTATTCACCACAAAAAAAAAATTTGTTGGCCTGTGTAATTATTGTAACAACAAATGACAATATTAACCTAACCTATTAGACATAACCTGAAAAGTCAAAATCAACAATGAAACTGATTAATAGAACTTCGAGTCGTTATTGGCGCTAGTGTGCTGCTGATTACCACTTTTCGTCGAAGTTGGACATAATTATCATCTATAGTATTTGGTTATACTAAGATAATTTAAAATATTTTATTCAACATTATATTTTCAACAAGTAATAATAAACATTTACAATTAAGATAATTTAAAACTTAATTTAAAATATAGGTCACTGATCCAAGTATATCATCGAAAATTCCTGAATCCGATCGAGATATAGTGAATTCGGAATGTAAAAAAGTCATTGCTTGGATTGATGAACATCCACATGCCGGAGTAGAAGAAATTGAAAATAAAAAAAAGGAAGCAGAAGCTGTTTGCAAACCAGTTTCGATGCGTTTTTATGCAAATTCTGGATCTTTTGATGGCCAAACCTTGAATGGAAGGCAATTTCCAGAAGCATGTGCCGATGTAACAGGACCAATTATTGATGAAGTGGATTAAAATTTATTAATTAAATATTTCACAGCTACAAAACAGAAGGTAATATAAATATAATGTCATGACTACGTGTATAATAATTATAAGTAATTATAAGTAATCATTATTATGAATTATATTGAATGGGTGTATACGTTTTCAACGAATCACTGCTACGCTTATCTACCATGAGGTTCACACTTTTGCTCCGTATACATGGTTATCATTGTATTTGTTGTAGTCAGTATGACCAAAGAGTATATAGATAAGAGTATATCTATATACTCTTTGGAAGAGAGGTCGTGGACCACGGGTTAAGAACTGTTGCTAGACCGTAACATCGTATAGATACGATGTTACCTCCTCTGGTCCTCTGTTAGCTTTTCCAGCTTAGGCATTCTTATTATGCAAGCCTTCTATTATGGTGGGTAGTAGTCAGTTTATAAAATAAAGTTACAAATTTGGGCAAGAGTTAACTATCCCTGACTCGAAAGTAGACTTTTTCCTATAAAAATGGCTTTACCAAAAGAAAGAACAGAAAAATACAAGATATTTAAAGGCAGGATGAACTTAATCGGACGTGTAATAAGGCCACAATTTAATTTTGAAAATTACAATTTTCACATAAAAAATACATATCAATGCATTATTGCGACATATTACAGCATTATAGCAAACATTCTATCACCAGTCCGCGTGCTGTAGGTGGGTCGACAGTGACTAGCGATGGGGAGCTACCAGCACTGTTACCAGATTGGGCGATTTATCGCAAATTTGGGCGACTTTTGGAGATACGCTTAATTTTTTTCAAATATCGCAAACCGTAATTTGGGCGTTTTCTGAGAAATTAAGTAGGGGTTTATTGCGATAAATAATCGACTTCGATAGCCGAAAATATTTTCGATGTACAATCAGTAATGCGTACAACCACTTGTAGGTGGGGCAGTAATAGATGATCAACCAATAGGTGCAGTGGTAGTCATAGATAAGAGAACTTCGTTCTTTATCCGTTTCACAAAAAACCTAAATATTTAAATTTCTTATTAATTAAAATGGCTCAAGTTAAGATTCCCGTACTTGAAAATACACTGTAACAATAATTGCAGAAATATTAATTTTGCCACACTAGCCGCTTGATTGACCGTAGCTGTTATTAACGGTCAGCTAACTCATATACATTTAAGTATTTAGCCGGTATGCGAGGGGTGGTTCGTAACTAAAATGCATTGCTCAGTATGAGGAAAAATGATGTTAATAGGGCGCCAGCTAAAGGTAAATAAAACTTATAAGAAGGAAGAATTGTTTAATTTAACAAAAGCAAAGATAGTAAACAGTTGGTGTGACATTTATTTTCAATTCCTTATCAGAACAAACACATAATGAAAAATAAAAAACAAAGCAGTCATGCAAGTAGCTAGTACAGTTAATAACAAGGTTGAAGTTCTGAGGTAAACTTCTTAAAGCAAAATACAACCACACCAGCTGAAGGCTAGTGATGGTTCAAGTCGACTCCCCATTACTATGAATTGTTCAACAATTGAATTCTTGTTGTGAAAATCGTTGACGTTAAATCAAAAGTCCCACCTGAAGCGCAGTTAAAACACACATCCCCGAATCTTTACTGACATAGCTCACTTACCTAGAGACTTCCAAAATGATGGATCGATTCTTTAAAATACCTTCCATTTCGGGTTACCTTCAATTTCAGAGTAAATCACATCATCGTCCCACATCAGGTTATCTCCGGAAGTTTACTAAAATCAAATAAAGACACAAGAATGGATTAAACATAACTTCAGGTCGACAACGTCAACCACCAATGTTGAAAATTGAATAACAAACTACACAAATTCATAGTAATGGTTCGTTACAACGCTTCGTCCAACTTCAAACGGAGGGGGAAACATGGAAGGAACCGCTGCCATCGTGAAAAAAATAAGGGCCTGCCAAAGAACAACTGGCATCTTGACAGGAGCATAACAGAAGCTCACACAAATCTTCAAATGATACCATCGTCCCAAAATAATGCAAGGACCCCATTATCCAAAAAACGCAACAGTCCAAAATCCAAGAAAATATGAATAATAATTTTCCGAAACAGCTCCAATAGTAGAAATTAATTGACGAAGGTCGACTTTTATCGGTGGGCTAAATTTTCCTTATCAATCCAGGTGTAACGGTCGGCAAAGATAACGTCTTGACGACTTGCAAAATTCAACAAAAATATGCGGTGAAAAGCAACCAAACAGATTCTTAAACCTGGATTAAAACCCACTAAAAATAAGTGGTAAGAACAGGTTAATACATCAAAAAACACAAGTTCCAAGAATTCCAAGAATAGAATAATAATATTCTAAACAGAATTCCCAAATTAAATTAATTACAGAAGGTCTAGACTGTATCGGTGAGCAAAATTCCTTATCAATAGGATTAACCTCGGAATAAGTCAACTAACAAGTTGAATGAATTTAACAAAATATGGGATGAAAATAACGAATTACAGATTCTTAAACACTGTAAAATTTCACCAAACTAAAAAATACATAGCCCTCTTAAGAACGAGAGTATAATACGGTTATCTATAACATAGTGCCAATACTCTCACCTTATATGCGAACTTAACAAAACTCAAGGGACTAAAATTAACAGGAATTGTTACAATTTCCTGTTATAACACTTTTCGTTTAGAAATGGCTTCACCAAACGAAATAGGGCTATTTAGTCCTCTTCTTTAATGTAAGGATAAATTTGGTTGATCCTGTAATAAGCCAATAACCCCAAAGGATTAACCCCTCGGGTAAGAATCAACAAAACAAAGTTGAATGTAATTTACCTGTGATATGGAGGATGAAATAATCACAGTAGGTTTAAACACGAAAATTTGCACCAAATTAAAATTAAATACATGAGCGCCCTTAAGATGTTGGTCGAGCACTGCCCTTTTATCAAATAGCGAGCTTATCTCATAGGAAAACATATAGTGCCAACTTTACTCTCACCTTATATGCGAACTTAACAAAACTCAAGGGACTAAAATTAACAGGAATTGTTACAATTTCCTGTTATAACACTTTTCGTATAGAAATGGCTTCACCAAACGAAAGAGAGCTATTTAGTCCTCTTCTTTTAACGTAAGGATAAATTTGGTTGGTCCTGTAATAAGCCAATAATTTAAAATTGGTGGATCCTTTAATAAGCCCATAATTTAAATTTTGAAATCACACATTTTCCGTAAGAAATACAATGTATTTCTACATTAATACACACATGTCATGTAAGTGTAATATGTTCGTGCGCTGAAGGTGGGCTGACTGTCATAAGCGGTGGGGAGCTACCAGTCGCTTTCTGATATCTGTCGGGTCAACATCCACACTTTGCCGAGTTAAACCGTTCTAGGGAGATATTTTTAATGAGTAAAGCGCCGTTAAAACGGCTGTTTTAACAAGAAAGCTGTTAAAACGGCTTGTAGCGACCGAAGCAAAGAGGAGGCTGCGAAAAGTTGGTTTTGACCAACGCAATCATGTCAAATCTCGGATTTACCCTAAACGAGTATTTTTTCAAAATTGTTGATCCGACCACAATTTTTATTTTTTTTATCTGTTAATTAGACCCTCATCTTTCATAATTCGCTTTACAAATGTAAATTCGGATCTGCGCCGAACTCTACTCGTTCCAAATAGAGTTTGCACCGAACTGTACTCGCGCCAAAACGGCTGCGCCGAACTTGAGCCCGACTCGGTGCTAAAACACAATTTAGGATTTTCTGCTGCCCCCCCCCCTCTCGAGTAAATACCAACTAACGAACTTGAGTTTTGCATAATCAACATGATACTACTTTGATAATTTGTTAATTAATCGAATGACATAAAGTCAAGTTTTTGAAAATGTTAATTACTTAACGTTCTATTTAATTTATTTTTATTATTTAATATTATCTTTATTTAATGTCCAGTTTCACAAAGGTTAGTACAATTTAATTTTGGTGCCATATGATCAATTAGTTGCGCTTTTGGGTGCTTTTTTGATTTCGAGTTGGCGCTACAGCTTTCTAAAATCTAGTAACACTGCCTACCAGTCGCTCCTTGATATCCGTCAAGTTAACATTCACAGTTTGCCGACTTAGACCGTTTTTGGGGATGTTTTTAATGAGTACAGCGCTTGTCAAAATCGCTTGTAGCGGCCGGAGCGGAGGCTACGGAAAGTGGGTATTAATAAACGCAACTACGTCAAGACTCGGATTCAACCTAAAAGTGTATTTTTTTCGAAATTTGTAAATCAACCACATTTTTTTTATTTATTAATTAGACCCTCATCTTTCACAATTCGTTGTAAAAACCAAGATTCTGGTATCTTAATTGTTGTAATAACCCATTTTAATTTTGATGAGCGGGGTTACAGTTCAAAAGAGCCAGAAAATAGGATTCCAAATTAATCTTTAAAGCCGTTCTGCCATGTTCAAAATTGTATAAAATACATTTGAGCTTATTACTGTGACATTTATTTCAAACGTTTCCACCCTAAATAATCATTCAACGTTGATGGCGTTATTATCTTTCATAATTTACAAAAAAATGGTGAAAATCGCAATCAGGGTTGATTAACTCTCGCACAAATTTGTATTAAAACAACCAAAATGATTTATCCGACAACCGGCACTATGTGTGCTATGATATCATAACCGGGACCTTTCTTTGGATTTAAATTATTGTTAATCACCTCCTTGATTTTGCTTAATTTTATGGTTTTGACAGCTGATGCCTGACTTTGGCTGATGCTTTGATTTGGAATGGTCCTTTTGAGGAATTTCAGATGCCAAAAGCATAAGAAAAAAATCTCAATTAACGTTTTCTAAGAGATTAGTGAAAACTAATATTCTCTTTAGATTTTTACTTTATCATATGTAATATGAGAAAGTATTGTTTTTATTTCCTTTGACTTTGTGAATTTAATTCTATATTTGGTCTACACCAAACTTCGTCTTTCGTCTTATGATTCAAAATATTGAATTTATTCTCTCCTGTAAATATAACATTATTCCACCATGTATTACGTTTGCATTAAATTCATTTGGGAATCTCAAACTTTTCTTCTGTTAAAGGTTTTTTACAGGCTAGACGAATATTATAGGTATTATCCTCTATTTTTAAAAACCCTTCCAACATTGTACGTTTTTCACGGTTTTTAATTACATTTTATAAAATTTGTCTGTTCCCTAATAGCTAGTACTTAATTTCCTTAGACGGTTAATTTGGCGCTTGGATTCAAGACGATCATCATTATTAAGATGTATTATTAAGTCATCGACTGTACTTTTGCTTAAATTGAATAATTTTTTAATTTTTTAGCAAGGTTTTCCCTTTTTTTTATGAGAAATCACTAGTTGACGTAAATCAAAACTTGTATATTTTAGCGGAGAGATGCTAAGAAGTTTAAAAAAAACAATTGCAGTGAGCTAAATTGTTGGAAATGTAAAATAATTCTTGTGCCGCCCCTGTGACTGCAGTATATAAACTTTTTTCATTTTTTTAAATCCAGAGAAAATCTATTAGAAATTCCTGTAACCATTTCGAATCAAATCAATTTTATACGGGTTCAACGAACTTTTTAGAACTGCTAGATTTAAAAAATACGAAGGAATACGAAAGCGTGACCTTGAAGGATTGTAGAAAATTATATTTTTTCCTCTTTTAAAATGAACGAAACTTTGGTTAGAAATTCGTTTAAAATTATAAAATGTTGTTGTTATCCTTTTTTTTTATAATTCCAGGCATTAGAATTTAGAAAAAGTGGTTGCGATAGTATCAAAGAAATTGCTATAGCTGTACAATTGTATTTGGAACTTTGCGAAGGTGACATAACCTCACTTGTTTAATATAATTAATTTGTTTTCTGTATTTTTAGTTAAAAAGTACTGGGATATCGAGTACTTTTATCACTTTGAATTTAAGAAAATTTATTTCACAGCTAAAAGGACTAAAACGGAAACACGATCAATTTTTGTACCCATATCGGTGAACGAGTATCAATCATTCGAGGATTTACAAAAACTGCTGCAATTGGATAATAGTTTAGAAAATCAAAGGTAAAAATATTTAACAAAGTAGAAAAGTAAAGATAGATAAAATGATTTCGTTGGCCTGCAAACTGTTTTTGATTATTTTAGCATTTATGTTGTAATTATTCATGCCGATTCCACATGCGTTTACTATCAAATTAGTAACGGATTAACCGTACTCGATGGCAGCAATGAAAAACATTACAAAGAAGATATCCAACAAAAAATAACTTACGAATTGAAAAGAAATAGGGAACTATTAAAAAAGGGAGCTTTGTATAATACACCTGTAACAATTAAAAAGAAACAAAAGCAAAGAAACGAAATGGTTGTAGACTAAAGGAACCCAAAACGAGCGAATTTTACTACCGTTATATTATCTATTTAATTTACTAAATAAAACAATTGTATGATTTAATATTTTAATATATATGTGTATATATTGTAAAACTTGCATAATATTACCTCTATCGGTATAACACACAAATTTTTCCTTAATTACGAATGTAATAATTATTTTTAAAGCATCAAAAATATGTGTGAATACAATGTTAGTAAATATAATACAATGAGCAGTTTGTCAAAAATCACGATTTAAAAATTAGGCACTTCCATTAAATATTACTCACGATAATATGCAGTCTTAAAACTTGCGACAATTACATTAATTGATAATGGAAGAACTAACATGTCGATTACTATGACTTCCACGTTTCAGTACTTATATTCATATTATATTAATTTATTATTATTGTTCTAAATTATTACAATTATATTATTGATTTAAATTGTATTTGATCGAGTACAATTATTAATAATAATAAAAATCATTTACAGATAACAACTAAAAATATAAATTAAAAAATACAAATTTGGTTAAAATTAAAACATTAAGGGGAAAAAATTGTTATAAAATTCTGATGCTAAATCACACAATCAACTTAAGGAATTCACAACATAAAATTATTTACTGTATACTTTTGTATGCAAATAACAACAGTCAAACAAGATTATACTTTTTCTAATAAAAAATAATGAAAACCAACAAATTAGAACAGACGTTTAACAGGAATTATATAATTTTTCGCGGTATTTGTATTCAAACATCCTTACACGCGCGTTTCCGGATATCAAGGTATAATACTTTTAAAATTATCGTTTTGTCAGCACCAATCAGCCATATATGTAAAATCTTTGAACAAATTTTGATCTTGATCGGTCAATGGTCTTGGTTCTTTAGGCGGCGTTAATTGAGGCTTCTCGGAAGTAAATTCTTCATCAAAATTACTTACATCTTCAAAATGATTCTAGAAAAATTTATTTTGTAAAAACAAACTAATAAAAAAACTATAGGTTACATACCACAGTCGGCACAAATGGAGGTTTTACTCTTCTTAATAGTAAATCTTCCCACTGAATATTTCTAAAGAATGCTTGTTTCTTCACATCTTCTGCGTCCCTTTCACTTGAACCCAATCGACGTTCTGGATTTTTACGCAATAACTGGAAAAAATTTGCACAAATAAAATTAACACGTTGATTGAAATTGAGTTGAAAATAAAGATATTACGAGTCGGGCAAGCCACTCAGGACAATGTCTCTCAAATCACCTAACCTAACTGCAGATTATTATTTAAAAAAATAAGAGTTCATCTTCCCTTTAGCTTACGACGTGTCCGATTTTTAATTTTATAAACCAAGAAACACTTGAAAAATAAAAAGTGTAAGACTTCTAGGAACTGTTACATGTCTGCAAAATGTTATTTTAGCGGCCTGGTACTTAAATTGTCATAAATCCGCAAATAAAGTTTTAGCGGACTAATCGTAATGTTTAATGCAAGAAATTTTTGCAGAATTAATACAAAAACCATTGTATGCAGCATGTACGCAAATGGCTTTAGCGGATTTATCTTCATGTTACTACTTCAGGCTCTTGCCTCGTCCAGAAATATTTACGATTCATTCACTAAAACCTTATTTTGTGTACTTATTACTTAGTACTATTTTTGGAAGTGATAAAGTACGGTTATTGCGGCTGTTCTTGCATTGAGAGTTTTATTTTATTTAGAAAATGTAATTACAGCAGAACCCGCTTATCCTTTCAGAAAATTTTATATGTTATTCGGCCGAGCAGTCGGATATTTACGTACATAATCTCACTTAGATGCTCATGTAGACAGACAGATTGATTACGTACCTACGTTAGTACTACTATGATAATACTATGCAAATAATATTAATTTTGTTATTAATTCCGAGAAAATTAGTATTACAAAAGTCATAATCGAGAATAACATGATATGTTTGCTGTGATATGTTTGCAGACTTCAACTTCATGTTTTGATATTTATTTCCAGTCTTTACGATTATCCGATCATTGGCTTAACCGATCTGAAATAGGATCCCGTTTAGGTAGGATAAGCGAGGTTCTACTGTGCCTTTAATTTTATATACCATTGTTTTGGGCTTAAGATCAAAATAAAATAAATTATCGCACAAAAACGATTCTACAAATAGTAACCATAATACAAAATTTGACAACTTTCCATACTTCCATATTTATTATTATATTTTGAAAAACCGCAATGGAAAGTAGGACATGCTGGATTTTACAAATCTATGTAATTTTTTGTATTCACGGCAGTGCATAGTGAACTATAAGTTAATTATGTATGGAACCTTTTTTATGCAGAATTAAGTAATAAATAAAATTTGTAATAACCTAAATTGACGTACAATCAAAACTTTACGAGATACATCGCGAAAAACTGATTTATTTGACCTTTGACCTTCAATAACTTTTTTTAGCTCGCACGATTTTGTAATGGCCTTTTGACACACTACTTCTAATGTCAAAATAAAGATAATTCCGATGAAAAAACTTCACCAGGATTTTTTTCCTAGAAAAAATCTTATTTTCCTGGGCTAATTGGGTTTTTGTACTTGTTTTATCCCAACAGCCAGTCAAACAAGCGTCAATAATCAACAAAAATAATGCAACCTTCCCGATCGAAAAATTGCAGAAGCAATGGGAGTCCTCAAGAAAATATATATTTTATTATTATATGGTAAAATTTTAAAATGTACATAGTAGTTAAATAAAATAAAAAGCTATTGAATTGAATTGAAATTTAGCTTTAAAAAAAACTTTTTTTATACCATTCTCGTCTAGTTATTTCTTTTAAATTCCAATTTCACCATATCAGATAGATATAGCCCGTATATCCAATTTTCTCAATTATACTTGGGATACACCATCAATCTAGTTTGCAAAATAATTTATTTGCATTTCGGTAACATTTACCTTGCTGAATTTGATGGTTTAAAACTTTAATGTAAACATTGAAGTCGTCAAGTTTTTTATTTCTCATCAACAGTTTCACTTGATAATGGAAACTATTACCACTCATGATTAGGAAAAATTATGCAACTATAGCATTATTTCATAAATTGGTTTTAATTTCAAAGTATAAAAACTCATTTAAACAGTATTTACTACTTTTCCTTATAGCATATATTATGCATAACTTTTTGTTAATTGAAATTTTTTCTTTTCATAGCAAATATGAAGTTTTTGAAATAAAAATAAAATTAACTCAAACATATAAATCTAACAAGTAGAGACTTTTTACTCCACAGTAACTTTAATAAATTGAAATTTCTTCATACGTCAAATGAAATATAGCAAAAAAATTATAATTTCAAACTTACGGATGACAAGTTACTTCTTATCACAAATCGAAATTGAGCTCCTCAGACCCAGACTGATAAAAATAATACAAAATCTATACCACCTTTTGCAACACTGACCTGAATGACCTGAAGGTTGTAGATTTTGTATTTCCTATCAATTGAGGTCTGAAGTAGCTCATCCACTTTTGCAACTGTACATCCGAGTTGTGATGAAGGTTATAATTTTGTATTCTATTCAATCTGACTGATAGTGCTCAATTCGCACTTGTTTTGAACTTTTACATTTGTAAATTTAAAATTTTGTTTATAATTTATTCATTCAATGTGTGCTTTTTTTAACATATGTTGTATTTTAAACCTAAAATCCATTTTAATTGGTCTTGTTTTTTGCATTTCTAAAATTTCCAAAATTTTTGTTTAATTAATTTTTCTAATTTCTCCAAATTCAAATTTTGGCGCTGCAATCTATTATCTCAAACATATAAGTTCGTTATTTTTTAAACCTAAAAAGCCAGCTTCTTTATTGGTTGGTTTTTCGGAAAAAACTGACTTTTTCAATGTCAGAGAATAACAGCCATTATAAAATAACTGTTACTTAAATCGTTAAGTGCCGTTTTCTATTAATTGAAATAAAATTTAAGAGACACTTAGATTTTACGTGTATGTGGTGCAAACGGGCATAAGAGCTTATTTTATGTTTCCCTCATTTTGATATTTACCTTGTCCTGACGATATACGGAATTGAAGCGTACGAAACCGGTAGGCAATAATTAAAATAATTCCTACAGAAGAGTGTCTTTTTTATTTAAATTTATAAGAGTTTGAATATATTTCAATGCATTTACTTAGCCATTAGTTTTAAATTTTTAATTCAATAAGCTATAATGTAACAACGTTTGTTTAATAATTGAGGTAGTTTACAATGAAATTTGAATTAGTCAAATTGTTACAATTGAAGTCGTCACTGGGAAGGAAGTATTGTGGCTACAATTAGATAGGTGAATTGCAGAATAACGTTCTGTAGATAATCCGATGATCTTACATGGAATTCATTGTCAAGCATGTTCCAAATTATCAAAAAGATCTTAATAATAACAACAATTATTTAAATCAGGTGACCCCAATGGAAGCTAAACTTTTGTTATAAAAAGTAGGTACCTTGTAGCTTAACCGCCCAACTCGAATTTTTATATTAAGTTAATCGATGGACTTACCCTACGCATAATTGCAATAGACTCCAATGAAAGGCACCTGGGATAGCGTACTTCATCATTCACGATAGAATCAAACACTTCTTCTTCGTCATCACCAGGGAATGGTGACTAAAAATTCAAAAGTTCAACATAACATACAAGTAAAATATTTTTAAAATTACCTCTCCAACAAGCATCTCAAATATTAAAACCCCAAGTCCCCACCAATCCACGGCTCTAGTATAAGACGTTTCGGTAAGAACTTCTGGAGCTAAAAATTCGGGTGTGCCACAAAAAGTGCCAGTACGATCACCATATCCCATTCCTTCCTTGCATAGTCCAAAATCTGCTATTTTAACATAACCTTCAGTGTCCAACAATAAATTATCGAGCTTCAAATCTCGATAAATAATTTTATTTTCGTGTAAAAATTGTAAACCCAGAACTACACAAGCAGCATAAAACACAGCACGAGGTTCATTAAAAACATCTGCGTGAATGTGCATCATGAGATCTCCTCCAGCTGCATATTCCATCACAAAACAAACGTGACCTTCAGTTTGAAAACAAGCAAACAAATTAACCAAAAACGGATGTCTAATCGAATTAGCTACTTCGAATATTCTCTTCTCAGATAATAATGATTCCACTTCATCTCGCGCTATTATGTCGCCTTTCTTTAAAGCTTTAATTGCAAAATATTCGTTTGTGTTACGATATTGAGTTAAAATAACCTTTCCAAAATGCCCACGACCCAATACACTTACTAACTTGAAATTATCCATGCACATTCCAGTGTACTGCGAATGACGACGCGACTCGTATGCACTATCTCTGTAACTTAGTTCTCGAATCACAGGACGACGAACTACGTTAGCAGGATCGTACAAAGGAATCTGTAAAAATTAAATAAATCCATTAAAAATAATTGCAAACTGTAATGTAGAAAATATTGTGATAAACCAACACCTAAAAATGTGTACCTCGTCATCAGGATATTCAATCACAGGTTGAGGACTGGGTGGCACTATATGCTCAGGAGGTGGTGCACTCGAAATAGTAGGAAGAGGTAAAACCAGTGGTCCCGATCGAGATATTTCACGATCTTCTCTATTCAAGAAATCAAATTCTCGAAGTACGGCACTCTGAAAAGTGTTCAAAAGCATGCAGTGCATAATATAAAAAGAGTAACCAAAACCTACAAATAAAAGTAAAGGTTCAACTTACCTCTTCTAAGTCTAGCCTTGGTGGTAGGGGCGGTGGAGTTATAGGAGCTCGCTTCTTTGCTATAGGTGGTGGTGCAATTGGTAATGGTGGTGGAGTCTCGGGTGGTAACAGTGCTGTTCCTAAATCTAACGGTCTTTGGCCACCTAATCCGCTTACATAAGGATCGGGTGTTTCACCTGGAGTTTCTTGCTTGTCTTCAGGAATTTCATATGCGCTTTGAATGGTCTAATTACGAGGGGAGTTAATAAATTAATCAAACGACAATTCATACACGTACCTTTGATCCGATAGAACTAGGCGATGGAGTGATGCTTCTATTCTGTTGGATGCCCGGAGAATTTCTTTTTAACAAACGACCCCATGTTGCCACATTTATGTTCATTTGATTTGCTCTGGGAAAATTTTTTACTTCCTGTTTAAAGATTTTTCTTTGTCTTTGCAGTTTAGGTCTTCTAGAAATCATAGGATTTAAAAATCTAATCTGTAAAAACATAAATTTTAGTAACGAATGCAAAGCGTGGAGTAAATTATATTGCCTCGGCAAACAAAAGGCCCTGAGGTTCCAATTGTAGGGCCATTCCGTGACGAATGTCATCTATAAATTCTTCCAATCTTAAAAATTTAATCGCACACAATGATCTCCAGTCTTTCCAAAATACACCAATTTCTAGTTCACGAGATCTGTCTAGTTCTATCGAAAATCTGTAATAAAAAATATTTTATAATTACAAATTTGTTTAATATTCCTAGCAAATAAATTGATTTACCTTTGATCCCAAGCTTGTTGAGAACAAGGTCTCCAACTTGTTTGAGCAACAGTTTGATTATCAAGTTTAATAACTGCCATTATTTCGTTACTAATTTCATCTTTTACGTTATAGCTTTTTGAAGAACTTCTTCCAGTAACGCCTTTCATAAAAGTGCGCAGATCAGAAGGACTTGAATTGGCTTCGCGGTCTCTTCTTGATCGTCCGGGCACATCTTCCAATAAATCTTGACAACCCATTAACCTCACTTCGAGTATACCTTTAGATAGAAATTGGTTTAAATCGACACTGCAAATGATATAATGAAAACTCCTACCGGTTACTGCTGCACATCTGCTTAATGTGGAAGAAGTTGTTAATGTTTTAGTTCCATCGCCACCTTCTCTAAACGGTTGAAGACTGGTATATTGAACAGGAATAGGACTGGCTGCTTGAACGTTTTGTAATTCTCTCTTTAATTGTATTGCTGCAGGACTATCGGGTGGTAATTCGTGTCTTCGCAATTCTAAGGATTTTCTTAATAAATCAAGTTTTTGGCTACTCGCAGATAAACTTGCCTGAGCCTAAAGTAAAACACCAAATTTTCTTAAGTTTTCCTCAAAAAATATTATTTATGTGCTACTCACCGACAAATTATATTATGTAAATGTAGAATATGTTTTACATTCAACGATTTTAAATTATAAAATTTAAGCAAATTAAACTTGAGGTAGTATTTCAAATAAATAATGCAAGCGTGAATAATAATTTACATATAATAATAAAAATAAAAATTACAAAAGCTAAAAATTAAAAGTAACATGGCAAGATGCAATTAAAATTATGGAAATGACTGCCCAATTTTTTAAATTTTATTAAAAACTATTCTTGTAATCTTTCGTTTTACTAAGAATTGTTTGCAGTATTTCTCCAATTCATCCAGGGATTATTCATAGGAATTTCTCCAACTGACAAAGTTCGGTTTCTACTCAAATTTTCGAAATAACTTTTACAATGATCACACTGACAAACTGGATTTTTAGCTGGGCCAATGTGATGTCCAGGTTTTCGAAAAACATCCACCACCGAACCAAATTTTTTTGCGACCGTACGCTGATTGGTGTATACTCCAGGTACAATCATAAACGGTGCTCTCAAACGTGGATTTAATAATAATTTTTGTTGTAATGCAGCCACGCTCGGTGATTTTACGAATCTGGTATTACTTTGAGGAAAGGAGTTTCTTTCCTGAACTATTTTTACTGTGTCTTCGGTTTCACCATCCCTGCTAGGACCTCGTACGGTAATATTCCTCTGCACCTTTTTATCATCTTCTTTAACGAAACTCCAGCCTTTCTCAGAACTGTCAGATCCGGAATCGCTATCTTTAGAATCAAGTTTAGTTAAATTAGCATTTTTCAATCGTTTTTCCACGTATGCCTTGAGTTTTTGTTGTTGAAGTAAATGCTTTTGATCCAATTGTGGAAATTTTAAGTTTTTAGGCTTGTTCCACATTTGTTCCATTTCTTTTATACGAAATCTATCTTCAGAATTTTCATATTCAAAACTGTCGCTAGGATTTAAGCTAACGACGCTTGAAGATTCCACGTTTTTTCTTGTAACTTCATCCAAGTTATCACTTTTCTCGTACGTCGCAAATCGTTTCGGAATAAAATCTAAACTATCGGTTTGTGCAATGCTAGAACGACTTGGATTTAAACTATCAATATCAGAAAATGTGTCTTTCCAAGAGGTGTTGACTAAGGAGTCGTAATCGTTATCCAATGACGTATTTATTGAATATGTAGACCACGAAGATGGCATGGTCGACGCAAAACTTGATAAATTAGGCATTGCAGAATAGGAACTAATTTGAGAAGGGTATGCGGTGCTAGAATTATCACCATAGTCGGATTCGTTGCCAAGTTTTAATTTACTTTCAGTTTCTTTAATACCTTTTTTTGCATCCAACAATTGCAATTGCTTTCGAAAATTCATAGGCATATTTTTATCATCAGATCGTGAGTGCATTATCCTAACTTTATCAGAATTAAAAACTGTTTCGGTTTGTGCACTTGTTTTACTTTCCGTCTCTGAACTTGAACCTTCAGATTCCTGTTCTGTTCCAGTGCAATATACGTCTATGTGAACAGTTCGAGGTTTTTTGCTCGATTCATTGTTGGTCGAGGTTTCAGATTTTTTATCGCTATATGCCAATTGCTTTTCATATATATGCGATGAACTTCGTTCAGACTGAAATTGGAAAGCTTTAGTAAAAAAAAACAATTTGAAAAAAAAAAAGAATAAAGCTATAACAGTTCTATAAAATTATGTAAAATTGATTAAGTGAAATATATTCTTTTTCAATATTTTAATTTTCAACCAATAATTGGATACACATTAACAGTTTACTAAAAGTGTTCACCGTTTTCCAATGTATTGGATCAGCATAGCGTTTTAGCAAATACCATATCCCCTAATATTAACGTTTGATAAAAAAAACAATGTTACATACTTAAATAAACAACTGTTATCGCCTTGAAATTAAGAGTGATATATAGCGGCATTGGATATTAAAAGTTATATAATCCATAATATTCGTGATTAATCATAATTACAAATTTTGTGAAAATTATGTTAGGTAATAATTTTAGATACCATCTACATATGACTCTTACAATTAGTTGCATGACCTAAATAATGGAGTACCTGCTGACTATCCAAACTGTCTGGAGTAAAACAGATGGGAGAACGTTTTTTTGCAAAAATCGGTTCGGTTTTACTTCTGGAATTATAGGGCGATTTTTTCCTTTTATCTCTCTGTTGATCTCTAGATCGAAATTTTTCGGCGGTTAAAAATGGCGAAGTGCATTTGTCTACCATTTCCAAAGTTTGTACTGCCGCGTCTTTCTGACGGTTTTCTGGTTCCCATATCCCTTTTAATTCTAAATTTGATTTTTTATAGTAATCTGAAGTCGCAAACGTATTTCCACGTAAAGGTCTCTTTATTACCGTTTGGCCAGTGGAGTACGATTCTTCACTTTCCTGTACCGGCGAATAACTAGTGGAAGCTTCGTCTCCGTAAGTGGAATGATAACACCAAGGATCTCCGCAACCGTAGAAATTGCTTGGTCGTTCCAATTTAGGTACGATCGTTTGACAGCGTAAACTTTGCGTTCGACCACATGTTTGTTGTGGAATCGATTGACTAGCTTCTTCCAATTCGGGTTGTTCGTTTATTGTAGTGGATAAAATAATGCTACACGTACTTTTACATTTACGATTGCAATTTTGAGGTATTCTATTCAAATTGATTCCCGCGAATGAATCCGTTGAAGGAATGCTCGTATAACCAGAGTCTTGTGCGCAACCAGTTGTATTTCCCGGTTTATTTGGATTTGGTTCGCTACTAATTAATGGTTTTTTGGGAGGTGTCGACGTAAATGTTAAATTTCCTCTTTGGAATCCGTAAGAAGGAGAATTTGAAAACTTTCCTGCATCGGTAGCCGCAGGAGGAGCAGACTCTTCATTTACATTTGAAACGGCCGAATTTGGTTTAGGAGGCCACGTGTAAAACATGCGTATGCCATTCTCGTTTTGTTCAGTATGTGCATCAGGTGTTGAATTTGGATCATCAATACCCGGATGAGAAATGGTAAACTGCGCGTGAACGGACCACTGCTGTGGGGTTTGATCCGACGATCTTCCATGCATTATGTCACCTCATACTAATTTGTTGCACAAAAATCAATGTAATCCAAATAAAATTATTTTTAACGCAAATTAATTTATGTCACCATAAGTACGAACCAAAATAAGATTATAACGACGTTATAAATATAGAATTACAAATTTGGTTTGTTAAATTTTTCGAGGAACACGAATTCTTAGTTGGCTACATTATTATAGAATGCAGGTGTGAAGAGCTGGTTACTATAAATACGACGCACCAAAAAACGACAGAACTCAACAACCACTTTAAATTTAAAATCACCTTACTCGGGCACTTCTTATTTTATAACTTTTGCAATTGAAAATTATAAAACAATTAGCTTATCTCAATGAACGAATTCCAACTGCTTAATTGTAAACAATATTATTTTTAGTTCCGACTTCAGGTTTACAGCGTTCGCTTGCCTGGCATTCACTAAATGAGATTCGACAAGAAAATACGATTATCGTCGTCGAACGTTGGCAACGAATTTACTATAATTATTTAAATTTCTCACTCAAAACACTGGATTATCTTAAAAAAAAACAAATTTGTCGACTAATGAATGAAATGGGGAATAAAATAGATTTTTAACTGAAAGTCCATATCGTTTGCTATTGTTGAAAAATTTAAATGCAGCCAAGACCACCAGGTATTTAATATTAAAGTTTTTAAATTAGCATCTAAAAAATGTTGATAACCACGAAAATGTAATTACCTATTTAAAAAAAAATTAAATAACTTGTAGGAAAATTTAAATTACTCGAATGCTACAAATTTCTGGCGTATTTACTATCAGCTGTTAGTCATACACATATAAAAATAAAATTAATAAAAACGAATCGAGACATTCATGGTAGGTACCACCTTTCAGTGATATCGCTATAAGAAAAAGCAGGATATAAAAAATAAATGGAAAGTTCTAATAGTAAATTTCCAAGACGAATAACGTCATGAAATTTATGAATACCGGGAAGAAATGCGGATAAATTTATGAAAACACCCAAAATACCATTTATTGGTCCAGAAATAACATTACGTTGTCAAAAATGAAAAACCGCAAAGCATTCAGAAACAATGCCGAAATTTATGGTCGATTTATACTCGGCATTTAGCATTTAAGTGGGTTTTAACCAATGGGTACACTATTCTATGCACAATTCCTATTCTTAATTTTCTTAAGTGTTAAATGACGAGTATAAATCGACCATTAGGGAGCGGGGGAGTTATGAATTTTTTTCCTTCATGGAAAGATAAAAATGTCCATAATATCCTGTGGGTATACTTCAAAACAGATGATTTTGGAAAGGGCACCCCCTCTGGCAACGCCGAGGTGCGAATAAACCTCGCAATAAGACAAAATAAAATGAAGCAACTATTTAAAAATCTAATAATATCGATTGTTAAAATTGAAATTTACGTCTCACTGTCAGTTAGAATTAGGGGAATACGATATCCTCCATATAAATAGAGACACATAATTGTCCCCCATAAATCATTTGATTAACCCTCAAGTTCAATTTGCTTTCAATTTTAAAATATTATTATAAATTTCGCCTTAATAATTATAAATAAAAAACATTTAAAAAATGTTCTTACCTCAGATAAGGCCCTCTTTTCGGTTTTCTCCTTGCTACCATTTTGTAAAAATCTGATTGCATTTTTTGCTCCTTCAACCACAGCTGCTTCAATTCTTAATCTATGTCGAAGTTCTTCAATTCGTTCCTCCAGAGGTTGTTCTAATTCATTAGACGAAACTTCGCCGTTAATAGATAAATCATTTGTCGAAGAATGTTGTTTGTTGTTTAAATTATTTTTCGTCTACCGATTTATAAATTTTCATGTTAAATATTGAATTGGAAAAGTTTTAATTCTTGGGTAAATTAAGTATACAAACCTTTAATATTCTCATTCGTAAAAATTCAATTTTAGCTTTAGAATCTTGTAACATTTGTTGAGCTTCGGCAAGAAGTTTTTTATCTCTCGAGTGCGGACGACCTGTAATACTTCTAATCATATTTTCGGTACCTTCTTTAACTTTTAATTCTATGTTCAGTTGCTTTTCTAAACTAACTAATCTAGGGTCTTGATTAAGTCCATCTTGGCAACGTTGATGAGGCGCCAATGGCGATGATAAAAGCGTATCTGTAATTAAAAATTATCATAATATAAAAGTAGAAAATATTTTTTAGAAAATATACTTTTCTAAAATTTAATTGCGGAAAAAATGCTAGCACCGTACATAATTAAGCTTTCGATGCAGCTTTTACCACTATTCGCCTACAAAATTCATTTATTTACGTACAGGTTTATTTGAGGATTTTGGTCATCTCTATAGTATATGCATGATCCCGCGGTCGTATCAATTCTGGAATTTCTAGCAGAACAACTGATTTAGTTCAATTTTGCTGGTTTGCTAAGAACTAGGAAGTAACGTTCATGTACTTCAAACTGTTCTGTCAAGATATAAATTACGAGTAATACATTATTGTAATCAGAGAGTGCATGATTTGGACAACAGGGTGAATGTACAAAAACAGCGCAATTTTGTTTCGTTCCAGCAGAAAATGCAAGTAGAAATATCAATCAATTCAAACATATAACCAATTTTTATGAGGCAACCATACATCGGATTGGATAAATATCCAAAGCTGCACTAATCCATTGTTCCTGGGTCTTTTGCAGTCGTTGAGAGCGCTGCGCACCGTCGAAGTTGACGACAGTCATCTGGCTTAGCATAGCTCGCAACCTTCTTCGAGACTGCAACTCGCTTTTGGATATAAACCCAAAATTAAAAAATCACGACATGCCGAAAATGATTCTAATGTTCTGCCATGTTCAAAATAGTATAAAATACATTTGAGCTTATTTTTGTGCCATAAATTTCAAACGTTTCCACTTTAAATAATAATTCAAGGAAGGGGAAAAGTAATGCTCAATTTCAGAAGATTTGGAAAATATTTAAAATAGAAAATTATTAATTAGGCTTTTATATGCAGTATACGATGTTATGAATCTGACTCCGTCCATCCGTATATTTCCTTTAGAGTTTTATTACATACAACTGGTTGTATGGTCCTTAGTTTCAGTGGCATATTTAAAAAATGGCTTTGGGGGGTCAAACCAGATTATTTTTCAGAAACTCGTTAATCCATTCATGCGCGTCAGTGGTAAAGAGTACGAACAAATTCCAAAAATCAAAAAATAAAAGAAATTTTAAAAAACTTATTTAAATTTTAAAACCGAGTAGTAAACATTATTTTTATCATTATGAAATACGAAAAGCCACTTTTGCTCTGAATAAAACGTGCTAGTTTTTCCTCAAACGTAAAGATAATAATTACTATTTTTTATTTAATTCTAAGTTACTTTTACGAGAAGATCTAAAGTAAAACAATTATTGGCGACGAATGACACTAAAGTTTTCTACATTATTTGAATTTTATATTTTTTTAATATATTATACTGCTAATAAATCGTTACAAATTTGTTATATTTATAATATTATGTGCTACAAGCAATAAAAAATCGTCAATGAAAGTAGCCGAAGAACATAAAAAAAATAGGTTGAAAACATAATAATGTTAATTTAAAGTTTTGCTTTTTCCAAAAATAACTGAAAATTTTCGATTTTGATATAGCGCATCTTCTTTAGTAGGTCGTTTAATATAGAACTATCGTTTGCAGCTAGTATTTCGGGAAGTCAAAAATTTCAAATAGTACTTAATTATGAAGTAATTTAAGATGTTTTAATAATTATTGTACAAATTTAATTTTCTAATACAAAAAATATATATAGAGTAATCATACTAGCGATCATCTGTTATAAATAAACATAGTTACAAACAGCTATTTATTATTAGAAAAACCTGTAACTAAAAGGTTAACGAACTTTCGATCTTTAAGAAAAGCATTACTAATTTATTGTAAAAGCTATAAATAATCAAAAATTTAAATATATTAAACACCTTATTGTTCTTACACTGACCACAGACAAATTCCAAAACCGTAAATAATCAACAGAATTGGCATTATACATACATGCATAATGTACTATGTACATTATTATGTATTTTGTTCAAGCATTTCACAAAATTTGCAAATAAAAGAATTAGTTAGGTACGAGTTTAAATAATGATTGGAATGAAGAAAACAGTTACATAAAAAATAAGAAGTCTTTAGTACAGTGACCTTGAAAAGCAGGGAACTGATAGATACTCATTTCAGGTGGAATTCTTATTATATTTTTCCGTATATTGTACCTCTGAGATTTAATCAATTTTAATCCATAAAAAATATTAAACGCCTCGTGTGCTAATTTTATTGAAATTAGATGTAATTAGTCCCAGTATTTAAAATTTTAAGAATCGTAGTGAAGGAAAATAACGGCATTCTTTCCGGAAAAGAAAATATAAATTTTTTGAGCGATATCGTTCGCGGTTCATATACTTAGTAATAATGCTAAGTATATGCTTGAACTTGAGTACACCAATTAGCATGATATTAAGTCAAAAATTCGGTTTAAACAACAAAAATTACGATTTAAAAGAAATATTTTTGAAAAGTATTGATTTACGATAAAAAAAACAATCCATTTACGAATTGTATTGTATTTACAGATAAACGAATTTGTATGTATAGAGATAAACCACTCTTAATTTGAATTACAAATCAATGGTTTTGACAAACCGCCTATAATAGGACTCCACATCCAAACGTGGAATCCAAACCACGGCACAAGTAATTCTAGAATAGGTACAGATTAGAACTCACTATTAAATCCGCAGTTCTACTCCCTAGTTAGTACATAAAATTATGTGTAAATGAACGACTAATTATTGTTAACGAATTACAGTTAAACCTGTTTTTATGCGGTGTTTGTGTATTGCGATGTATCAAAAATTCCATGAAATGTACAGTATGAATAAAAAATGAAATATTTTTTAAGGGATTACTTTTAAGCAGTTCCTATCCCCGCACAAAAACAGGTTTGAGGGTATTACACTGTGTAAACACAAGAGTTTTAAAATATAATATAAAAAACATATTTATAATTATATTATAAGATCATTTATTAATTTTAGATCAAATATTTCGAGTTGAATACGATTGGAATAATCACAAGTTATGAGTATTCTTGATAATTATAGAGTGATTGAGTCAAATTAAATAAACGCTCATTTTTTGAGAGATTTGCAAATATTTGTATATAGTATATTCCAAGATATAGTGAATTAAAAAAAGTCATTGTATCGCATTAAGCGGATATAAAATATAAACACTGCAAATTATTGACCGAATTAAATTAAAATTTAAATAATAATTTTTTTAAATCGCTATATCTTGGGATATACTATAGTTGTGTTCTGACAATCTCATATTATTTATTTTATTATGTTAACGCATAATATAGTGCACCTATCAATGCACGAAAGCGCAAAACAATGTTAAAACACATGCATGAACTTGTTAAATTTTAAAATAAACTCAACCTAATCTATCCACTTAAATTAGTATATATTAGTGATATTTGTTTTTTGTATTATCAACAAGGATAAAAGTCCATTTAATTTTTACGAGGCATACTTCTTAAAACTTATAATTTAATCAAAAGAACAAATTCAGTATACATAATTTGCATTTTTTATCAATTGACTGTCATTTGTCATTATTGCCATTTTGTAATGACCAAATGATTAAAATTTTTAACTAATAGAGCGTCGAAATTTAGAATTCATAGAGAAGATTTACTTCTTTTCCGCTGGCATACAACTAAAGGAAGCACTTTGCTGCCGCTCAACGTAATTTATTTTACTTTTAATGACGCTCCTTACCGGTAGTAAAAGGTTATGATAGAATGATATGATAGAACGATAATATAACAGAACATGATATGTAGAGAACAGAACATGATAGGACAGAACTTGAAAAAACAGAATAATGAAAAACAGAACAAGGAAAAAAGAGAACACTGAAAACAAAACTTTGACAAAAGAGAATACTGAAAAATGAGAACATCGGAATAAAGCTTTGTCAATTGTTTGCATGAGTTTTGATTATTTAATTTTGAATTTTACGAACCTATTACACCGAAAATAACGTATTTTACCATTTTTTTAGTCCAGCCGACACGTATGTGTAAGAGAATGCTGTAATTTGTATAAAATATCGAATAGTGACGTTTTAAGAAGTATCATTAAAAAAATATAATGTAGCGTATATTTTTAGGAGACGGTCATTGGCATGGTTGTTAGCACGATGATCTGTAAGTAGGACTCCCGGTTCGCATCCGGGTGGAGTTCACTTTGTAATGCCGTCTCCGTGCTTCGGAAGGCACGTAAAGACGGTGGTCCTCTCACAAGATGCTTGCAACATCTTTGAGGTATTAATTGCTAGAGTACCCTCTTGAGGGACGGTAAACAACCTTGGTTGTATCTTACATAAGGAAGCCCGAAATATATAATATATATATTTTTAGGGTGAAACCGAGATTTGCTGTGGTTGCGTTAGTCAAAATTGATGTTCCACTCCGGCCCGTTTACTAACAATTAATTAACAAAACACTTTACTAACTAAAAATAGCCCTTAGACCGGCCCTACTCGGCAAACTGTGGGAGTGTGGGGCGTCTTCTATATATAGGTATGTGGAGAAGAAATATTGCGATATTGGGCACCAATTAAATAATCAAAACTCATAACAAAATCATAACTGAATAATAAAAACTCATGCAAATATAATTGACAAAACTTTATACAGTTATTCTCATTTTTCAGTGTTCCCTTTTGTCAAGGTTCTGTTTTATCGTTGTTCTGTTTTTTCACTGTTACGTTCTTTCATGTTCTGTTCTGTCCGATCACAGTAGTAAAGGTACTTTCATTAAATACTTATAATTTTATTTTTTTGTAATATATAGAAATATATTACACGATATATATTAAGTACCTATGTGTTGTATAATAGCACGTTTTATTCTTTGCTAAAGTGACCTTTTTTGGTTCACTTCTAGTTGCTCCCTACAAAATGACACTTTTGTTTCTAATAAAACAGTACTATTATTTGATTCACTTTACAATAAATATAATTTTACCATGTTTATATTATGTAATACAACGGTCATATATTATTCATTTCCGCTAGTGTCAATTTTTTCTCGACGAAAAAACAAAATATAATTTAGTGACTTACCTCCATTTGTTGTAGGCGTAGGGGGAGTTCTATGGCCCTGTGTAAGGATAATTTGTGATTCCAATTCGCTAAGTTCATTTTTGAGTTCCGCCAATTTAGAATTTGAATTTTTCACAATGGTAGCTACGTTATTAAGCGATTTACGATCTGTGGCAACTTCACGAAGCTTTTCAGCTCCCTCTTTGATTTTTAATTCTTTTCGAATTTCTCGTCTTATTACTTCTTTTAATTCTTCTAATTTACATGGCAGTAATGAGTCAGGAAGATTGTCAGTGAGAAGGCCGTACTTGTGTGAAAGTTCATAGAGTACCGGATGTCTGATGTAGTCACCCTGAAAGTAAAAAATATTATAAATTTCTAGTCGACCTATATCTCTATAACATAAATAGAACAGAAAATCTGTGTGTGTCTGTCTGCCTGTGTTTTTATCTCACAATAATGGTTCCTCGATCATCTCAGAATTTTCTGAAATTTGAAGTCCGCCTACTTCATAAATCTGTTAACCGACGCTTCGCAATGAAAGAAATTTGGCAAAGAGAACTTTCGGCGGCTCCCGGGGTTCGATCCCTTTATAAATACCTTCATAGAGGTGCAAAAAAAAGGCAGAAAAAAATAACGTACTTTTTTCAATGATGTTATACTAGGTTCCTTCGTTTCTCAAAAATTTCCAACCCGTAAAATAAAAGGTCATTTTTAACACTTGTATCGTAGAAAACTATTTTACAATTTTGAATTAATTTTCAAGTTTATTGGCAATATTACATATTATCTAGTTATTAATTCATATTTTAGTACCCTGTTAAATGTTATTAAGATATAATAAATTTATTTAGGAAGTTATTGTAAAACAACCGTTCTCATTAGGTGACATTAAAAATATTATTTTTCGTTTAGATTGAATACATAGCAGTTTTTTGCCTTTATCTCAATACTACATTGGTGTGACACGTCCGGTTTTGAATCTATGCACGTCTCGTTTATAAGAGAACAATTTCAATTATTCTTACATAAGAGGTCCACCGTATGTTAATAAAGGTGACGGACCGTCATTCATGGCGGGTATTTCCTCTAATTTTCGACAATATTTAGCTTGGGGCATAATATTATAAAGTCGAGATTAATTTTTGCTCACGTCTATCTATATGATGGATAATGTTTATTAAAAGAACTAATCAGTTCCGTTTAAAAATTCAAATTAACTTCGGAATGGGTGCAATTAATAAAAAGTTACGGATGGTCAGTTTACAATAGATTTAGTCGAGATTGTCTTCAAGGATAAGTTGTAGCGACATCATTCCTTTCGACAGGAAACGCTTTAGCTCCTGGGAAACCAAATGATTATTACAACGTCACGTAATTACCAACATCCGCAATTGAAGTATTTACGAAGGAAATCGGTATTATTTTGCGGATTTGATTTTGTGCAATTTAGAAACTTTTGATAAATGAAAATAATAACAATAAAAATTTAATTTAGATAACTGTATTTCCTAATTAGCGATTTTCACGATAGGCATCAATGAATCAACATCAATAACATTTTCTATGTTCATACCAAAGCTTTATCTGCGATTATTTCAATAATCTATACTACATCAATTTATTATTCAACGGGGTACGGATGTACATAATTTACATAATTACATTTGTGATCAACATTATTTGAAACGGTTTATATAATATTGCAATAATCAAAATAACAACTAATAATTAATTCATTCAAAGTATTTTTTCCATAATTAATCGACCAAGATTTTGCCTTAAAACACGTTGATTTATTTCGTCAGTGCAATAAAAAAAGCATGTAAACGATTATGGTCTCGAATAAACTTTTTACACACATTAACATCATGTCTGAGAAAATTTCCTTGGAAATAATTAATAATGAACATTATATTAACAATTTAGTGACTTTCGAAACTATTGTAATCGCTTAAACAATATATTGAAAATGGTATCTCTTGCAAACATCACAAGTACTACTAACATTGTTTGGTTATACAATGTGATGTTCTGTTATTGTCAAGTTTTGTTTAAACACAAATAATAAAAGGGAAGCTGGGAAAAAGCAGTAGAACAAAGTGAAGTTATCGTAATGAGAACAAGCTTTAAATAGTCATTATATTCGTTGTTCATACCAAGTAGGTAGGCATACCTATTATTATTATTATTAGATGTTAGCTAATTTAGGTTAGCAAGTAACCATGACAAACTTATCTTTTAGATTTAGACAATAACGAGACAATAATGTTATACGCAATAGTAGAAACAAATTACCTTTTTAAGAAAACAAGATACTATCATTATATGATTATTATACATATTATAAGTATATTATTTGTAAACAAAGGGTATAGCCGGATAAGCATGTGAAATCTGCCCCAGCGATTTTAAAAATCCATATGGTGGATCGATTTCTAACTAAAAAAAAATGTTTTTCTGAAAATTTTAGCTTTTAAACCCCGTGGGGTACGACGTAATTAAATAAAACGTGTTTTTCGGTAATTATTTTATTGTAACTATTCTACTGAATATTTTTTAACAAAAATTTTATTGGTAATAATTATCAACAAGGGACGTTAAAAAATAATTTTTTTATAATTTTGTAACCACCCCCTTTTTTTAAAAAAAATAAAAAAGTTTTTGTCGTTATATTTAAATATGTTCCTTTCATATGTCACTCACGAATTTTTTTCCAAAAACTCCTTTTTGGCTCTTCATTATACGGTAAAATTTTCAACTTGATCCATTTGGTGGAACAAAGTCAAAAAAAATAAAATTGATTTTTTTTATATTTTCTTCTAATATTATTCACTAGATTTACTTGTGAAATACTGCTTTTTTTTATTCAAAAATATATCAAAAATCTTATTTAAATGTTCATACTATTGGGAATAATTATTCAGTATTAATATATTTAAAAAAAATATCGAATGTCTAGAACCGTATCTTATTTGACTGATTGTGAGTTGATGAATGAAGACGTTACTATTACACTTTACTATGTAAAAATCGCACCAAATATTATAAAACTAACAATTAAATCTCGGCATATTAACTCAAAAAATACCGTTGTTTCATTGATTATTATCAACCAGGTACGAATAAAATCTCGGCCATAATTTTATTGTTGTGATTGTGTTAATGGTAGGCGCACTATCGGGTGCCGCTCTCACATTGCGGTTATTATATATTATCCTTTTCGTGGTTGATATTTTGCTAAAATAATAAGACCTGTCAAGATATTTCAGTCGTGTGTTTACAGATGACAAAGTTAATGCTGTGGTGAATAAAGATAATGACGAGGATTAACTAATGTTATTAAAAGCAATCTTAACAAAGAATTTCTCATAGTGTAATACCTCTTTTCTCAGGATATCTCCGTCCGCTCCTGAACGTAAGCCTTTCCAATTTCTATCCATTTATCTCTGTTTTGGCCGCTGCCTAAAACCAGTATCTTCCTGTAACATTCTTTGTGTCGTCTAGCCACCTGTCTCGGGGTCTTCCTAAGCTTCTTTTGGTAGTTTTGGTCCCTGGGAGCTATTCCCAATTCTTAAGCCTATTTAAGTGAGCTCTGCCTGACTACGTATCACATGCATTGCCACTTTAGCTTTGGTACTCGTTCTGTTATGTCTGCCACTCTTATTCTTTTCATTATTACTTCATTTCTGATTTTTTCACTGAAATTCACTTCTGGCATTCTTTGTTTCATTGCTCGTTGTATTGTACTTATATTTTCCGTCTTTCTTTTGTTGTTGTTGTTGTCGTCTCCATCCCTTATGTTGCAATAGGCAATACACATGCGTCGTATACCTTTATTTTCAGAATTATAGGGATTTTTGATTACCGCAGTTGCATGCAGTTTAGCTTTCCAAAAGCAGGGCAGATTAAAAAAAGATTATTCTTCTAGATAACTCCGATGTTTGGTTAGTTTTAGAGTTGGTGATTTTGTGTCCTAGGTTTCAATTTGAATCTTTGCGTAGTGGGGACACATTTTTTTATGTTTTACCTAGGTTCATTTTCAGGTCTAATATTGCCTTGGAAGCTTCATTTAGTTCTTGTAACATCGATTCATTGTATTAATTATTATTGTAATTTATTAATTTTATTAAATTACTTGTATTAAAGTCTAATCTATACATTTTATGCAAAATTACTTAATTCAATATAAATAATTGATAAGCTTTTGTTGAACCATATTAATATTATAAATTACAAAATTGGAAATTTTGACACTGATTAATTATTTCCAATAGTATGTACATTTAAATAAAATTTTTGATATATTTTTGAATAAAAAAAAGCAGTATTTCACAAGTAAATCTAGTGAATAATATTAGAAGAAAATATAAAAAATCAATTTTATTTTTTTGACTTGTTCCACCAAATGGATCAAGTTGAAAATTTTACCGTATAATGAAGAGCCAAAAGGAGTTTTTGAAAAAATTCGTGAGTGACATATGAAAGGAACATATTTAAATATAACGACAAAAACTTTTTATTTTTTTTAAAAAGGGGTGGTTACAAAATTATAAAAATTATTTTTAACGTCCCTTGTTGATAATTATTACCAATAAAATTTTTGTTAAAAATATTCAGTAGAATAGTTACAATAAAATAATTACCGAAAACACGTTTTATTTAATTACGTCGTACCCACGGGGTTTAAAAGCTAAAATTTTCAGAAAACATTTTTTTAGTTAGAAATCGATCCACCATATGGATTTTAAAATCGCTGGGGCAGATTTCACATGCTTATCCGATACTTTATGAACAAAAACCACCTCTATCCCCAATCTATCCGCAATAGATTGTTTTTCCCAAAATTGTTTTTAATACCCATTTCAGCCGCCAAATACCTTTTTGGCATACCAGTTTAGTAATGAACCATCTGGTGGACAAAAATACCTACTAACTTCTTGTTCCTTGGATTACACTTTTCCGAGTACAATTTTATTCATTAGTAATAATAATAAATTAAAAATTTAACAACAAAACAAAAACCAATACCGGTTATTCTAGATCAGGCAGGAACTCATAGATCACAAATTATTAAAACTTGCAATTTTATCAAATATATGACGTGCAATTAGTGTGCCGTTAAATTAATTTCAAACAATTCATTGAATACTGCTTATCCGCTATCTATTGATACACCAATATTTGTTGGATTTCAGTCATAATGAAGGTTATACGCCTTCAAACCAGCGTACTGCAGCATATTAAAACGATGTCTTTGCAAAATACCTGCATATTTGTTATCAGTGGCGTATTTAAAAAATGCCTATTGCGGAGGCAAACAAGATTATTTGGCAGAATCTCGTTAATCCATTCGTGCGCGTCCGTGGTAAAGAGATACTAGACAAATTCCAAAAACCAAAAAAAATAAAATAAAGTCAAAACTTATTTTAAACTAATTAAAAATAAATATTATTTCAATTTTAAAACCGCGTGGTAAACATTATTTTTATCACGAAGGGCTTCGGGGATACGATCCAAGTTTTCCTTGGAGGGATCTTATCACAATTAAATACGCCACTGTTTTATATTATTTTAGTCATTTTCTAAAAATTCCTTCTCCCCTAAATTATTATAGATATATGACCGCCATTAACCCCAGATGGCGCCTAGCGAAAAATTTTCATTTTCTCAGTAAAATATTAAGCAATTGTATAAACTACAAGTCAGCAACTTAGGCAAGAAATAACCATTCAAATTCGCAATTAGATTACCACAAAATTGATATGATTTAAAAAAGAACATTTCCATTTGCGTTAATAAAGTTAATTAATTTCCAATTTAAAAACTTGTAATTATAAAATCAATCTTATTTAATGAATCATAGTAATCTGTAACCTAACAGTCACATAGTTACTCACGAATTACGACTAAAACACGAAGTGTAAGGAAAATCAAGAAATCTTTCACTACTAATATATGACGACAATTCAATGTTAATGCTGACTCAAAATTGGTACTGATAAGTTACCACGGTTGGCTGCTCATAGTTTCAATAAACTTTTTAAATTAATATAGATCCAAATGAAGAAAACGTGTCCGGTAAAACTTATTTTTAGAATGCATTCCATATTTATGTAACCGTGAACCTACCGTCCGGAGTAGGATCATTAACCTTAACGAGCAGAAGTTCAAGTCCTTGTCCGTCAGTATTCACGAAACTACCTGTACACTACATAAAATTTAATATAACAAGACATACCAAACAAGTTGGCGTGAAATATCCGACGTACAATTCGGAATGTTCAACTGCTGACTCAAAATTGGTACTGATAAGGAGAGGCCCACGGTTGGCTGCTCACTAGTTTCGGTAAACTTTTTTTAAATTAATATAGATCCAAAATGAAGAAATACGTGTCCCGGATAAAACTTATTTTTGGAGAAAATGAGATCGATAGTTTAACCTTAACCTGGTTGAATCCTAACCAAGTACTAGGAGGTACTGGGAATCGAATCTACGACCTTAAGAGCAGAAGTTCAAGTCCTTGTCCGTCAGTATTCACGAAACTACCTGTACACTACACATAAAAAATTTAATATAACAAGACATACCAAACAAGTTGATAATGACTTCAATGATCCAATTGACGCTACTCCACTTTGATGTAATCCTGATTTCTTTAGCACCAACATTTTTTTAATAACTAATTTATATCAATCACTACAATTTTATTATAGTTCGTTCAAAATTTTATAGTCCACTAGTGTTTGAAAGGTTTCAAAATTAAAAAATAATACAGTATTAGCCGACTATTTTGATGCTCGTTATTATCATCATGGTGATGAAATGCAAAGAACTATCGTGCGATAATCAATAATAATTCCTCAATTTAAGTACCTAGTTTTAAAAAAGACTGTCTCACAAGTTTTTTAATTAAGGAAAGATAAAATGGATTTGTCTGGCTACCACAGATAATAAATTATAAATTATTCTTACTAATTATCCTATGCCACTACTTTATTCAGGAGTTGATAAACCGGCCCGTAGTAGCACATTTATTAGCAAGGTCAGGATTATACTGATAAATACTTTAGTTTCGAAATTTCATAAAGTGTGTAATGCTTTTTCAAAATAAACAACGTCTTTTGCACAAAACTTTTCAAGTAAAACTGAAGTTCCTTGAAAATCCTAAAAATAAACTAGTTTGTGTCGACATTTTGACGTCAAATTATCAACATGAAATTAAAATTAATTACTTGTAGCACATAATTTGCAAAATCAAAATCCATTTTTACATAATATTGATATTATTATTAAAATTACAACAATGGGGTTTTAATGCATTTTCGCTTTGGTCAATTTGCGGATTTACATAGCCTGCTTCCAATGTGACTAAAACTGAATTACAAATCAAAACTAATTGCGTAAGAACCAATAATAGTATTATATATACGGTGCAACTTCGATAATTTCGAACCCAAACTAAGCAGAAGAAATTAGGAAATTTTAAATTTTCAAAATTCATAATCTGGATTTGAGTGTTAAAATAAATTTACGAAAACATCTATAATTATTGTAACTCACTCAGCACATTTGTTGCTATTTACAGCCATCGAATTTTGCTACCAATTTCAACGATATACATATATAATTAATTATGTGCAAAATACTATAGCTTCCTTATTTTGTGGCAATAAATTTGTCGCTTTATTTTGGGAAATTAAATAAAGACTTTACACACCGTGTGACGTATTTCTTTTGATTCTGTTCACAAAAATTACGTTATTATAAAATTCTTCATATTTTATGCTCGTTTTTCCTTTTTAAAATTATTATTTCGGATTATCCAAGTTGCATTGCATTAGTAATATACCTGTTCCGACAGTGTTGTCTAAAATTTATTATAAAACAAAATGGGCCGGAAAGAAGTTATTATAAAATAGACAAAAAATATTAGGTATTGCATTAAAATAAAATTTTCATCCAAATTTAACAAGTTATTTACGTTTTTGAGTAATTCATCAAAAGAAGGAGTCCATTGGATGTATAAATTCGCGGTCAGTTAGTGTCCGTGAACTCGAAAAACACCTGCCACCTTGAGGTCTCTGTTACCTGACGCTTTCACGTTTTTGCCCACTTATGTTAAAAAATTTTCATTCCAAACATCGCGTATTGTAAAATAAATAAAAACTATTTTTAATATCATTCATTATAATAATTTCAGACTTATCCCACATACATACATAATATTAATAAAAATTGAAAAACCAATAATATTTAAATTTATTTATTAAAAAATGCATTTAGTTTGTGTCACATTTGAAACTGTTTATAGTTTAGAAATCGATCCATTAATTCTAAGAAATTTCTATAATTAGAAATTTATCGAGATTAATTTTGGGCAGTGGAGAATACTATTATGGTTAAATCAGATTAAATTTTTTTTTTGAATGGTCCCATTATAGGTATGTCTATAAATCCGCGAGCACCAGACCATCAATCAAACATATTTTCTGTTTGTTGACAGAACTTGGGAATCGCCCTTTCCTTACTGGCAAAATTGATGGTTATTATAATTATTATTTTTGCAAACACCAAAACGCGATTAAGGAAATCTCATCAAATTATCGCACGAAACGAAAATGTTGAGATTAATTTATTTAATTTATACATGATGTATGCATGTATTTTAGAGCAACAAAATTTCGAGTGCACCACTTCATGTTCCACATTTAAGAAAATTCAATTTAATATGAAAAACATATTTTAACAATATAATATGTGTGTAGCAAAAACTTTCTCTGTGGCACTAAAACTTTCGATTAAAAATAAATACACGATAATGCAAAATATATACCAGAAACACAAAAGTATCTCATTTATAAAATTGGCACACTAATAAATAATTACGCACGTCAAAACTTTTAAAACGTCAACCGAAGACTATCGTTTAGCAACTTGATCAAACCACGTGCCAAGAAAACTAAACTCCAAATTCGCTCGTTAGAACTGAAGCTTAATCGCCCCTTCCACATGATAAATTAACATTGCTAGGCTAAAGCTAAAGTGAAATCGCAGTATAAACTTGCATTTACAAATTAATTTATAATATTACATGTAATAATACCAATAATTTACAAAATAATTAAATTGTATTATATAATTTCGATGTTAAAATATGGGGGGTCATAAATGAATTCAACATTATAAATTCTAAATATAAAAGCAAAACGAATGAAATAATGTTGAAACGGTTACTATTCTAATACTAACATAATATAATATGTATTTCCGGTTATATACCGTTAGCATGATTTCCGGATTTTCCTGCACGTGCCGTTGAGTGTTAAAAATATAGGACAAGCACAGTGCTCCTACATCTTAAAATGAATTCCGCGAATAGACTTTTTAGAACTTCCATTCCATTCCAAAAACAATTTAGACAATGATAATATTACCTAGGACCAGCAGGTAGACATTCGGTATGTGGAAGATACGCCGTGAAAGTCAAATCTGTGAATCTTAGCACGAGTAGTTAATAGAGCTAACTGCTCGACCAATAATTATTACATCGAGAATTGTTTTTAAATTACAAAATTAAAATGCCACTTTCAAGAATGACTCTTCTCACATGTCTAGCCATTATCTTCTTAGTACCAACATACTAGTACCAGTACTTGCACAGTGTTCCACTAATCGAACTTAGGAGATGAAAATTACTTATATTGAATTTTTACATTAACCTTTTGGAATGCTCGAGGTGGAATTCATTTTCCTCTTTTCGTAGTCTTCAGAGTTTTTTATTTCTGCCAAGATTCCATTTAAAAAATATTTTCGATCAGCGTATCTCAACCACTTGAGCCCTTTTCGCTCGATTCTGTCTACTATGGTTTCTGGTGCTTACATGTGTAAGATATATTGACATTGGGACGTATCTAGTCCATTTCTATCGCGTTGGAAGTTTTTTCTCATTACTTCTTTGACCTATTATACAATTATCCCTTTACCTTACTAGAGTTTGTCCTTTTATTTGCCAGTCAATTCTGATCTTGGACCCCTAAATATTTAAAGTCATCTACTTCTTTGATCAGCATTCCATCGGCATCAGTTATTTTGGAATTGATGTACGAGATGTTTGAATCTTCATCGAGCATTTGAGCCAGTATATGTATTTATATAGAGATGTGATGCGAAATCTACTTGAATAGCAATAACATAATTAATGCAGTGACTGTGGTTGAAAGTTAAGTGAAAACATCCTCCGTAATAATCCAATTACAGTATAATCCATTTATAGTGAACACAATTTCAAGGTTTCTAACAAATCTAGAATTATTGGATTTTGCACATACATAGGGCCGGTGTGAGGTAAAATATTGATATAAGCGTCCCTTGCAGCGAAGATCCTGGGGGACCCCAAGTTAAGCGCCAAATTTTTATTAATGTAAAGTCAAAATACTTTTTAAGCACTTGAAAATGTTAATTTAATTTGTTTACTATTAAAATTCATTCTCAACATATTTTCTGCAAATTAATAATATTAAATCTTAAATCTAAATAAACTTGTAAAGAACACAATAAATAATACATTTTGAGGAAGTTACTTTTTGCTTTTGATTTTTTCAATCTAAATTTCGTAACAATGAGGCAGAAAATGATGCCAAAATATGTTCAAGTCTCATGTCAGAGCGCACTCCCCATCACGCTCCACTATTGGCGCACACATTTGTGTAACGTAAATATGGAATTAGAGACGGTCATTGGCCTGGTTATTAGCGCGATTAATTGCTAACGTAAGGTGCTCAGGTTCGAATCCCGATAAAGGCCCCCTTCATAAAACCGTCTTTGTGCTTCGGAAGGCACGTAAAGATGGTGGTCCTCTCAGCAGGTGCTAGCAACATCTTTAAGGTATTAAATGCTCCAATACCCTCTTGAGGGAAGGGGCAAACGACGTAAGTTGTATCCTTGCAAAAGAAAGCCTTCTTTTTCTTCTGCGCTTCACGGTGTAGGCATTTTTGCCTGTTGCGGTACCCATCTTTTCCTCGGTCTTCCTACATTTCTCTTTCCTGGTGGCTTATATCTTTTTGCGCCAGTGGCAATCTTTCCTAGGCCATTCTCTCGAGGTGCTCACTCCATCTCTTGTTGTTCTCGAAAGAAAGCCCGAAATATACATAAATATGGAATTAATGATCTACCTGTGTGGATAACTGAGCCAATCGAATTTTTGCGTCCTGAACCAACTCCCACATATAGGCCATCCTTATATTGGGCACTGATTTCATAGTTATTAATAGACAAAATCCAATAATTGACACCCAGTTATTGACAGTTTTAGGTGAAGTGGGCTAAATTTTATTAAAACTAGAATTTCTGAAGAAAAACAAAAAAGGAATATGAGGTTCATTAATTACGTGTTTTCTTTTAAATTTGTACTCCCTCACTCCTTGATGAGATTTGGTAAGATGTGATGGGACCCCCTCTTCGCCTCACGTGAGAATTATCCTACAATTTTTACCACACCGGAGACCAGTAATTTTTTACAGTGTATTACAAAATTGACGTGAGATTTTCATTGACCCCCTCCCTTTAAATGAGATTTGGTGAGATTTTGCCCCCCATTTTGAGCTCACGTAACATTAAAAAACGTTTCCGAACTTCTTAGGTGAAATACATTAAACTAAAATGAATGCATAATATGTAATGTAAAATCAAAACCGTCAAAACATTCTTCAAATTGTGATGCTTCATAGACATCAACATGTTAGTAATTTATATACAGGGTGTCCCCGTGACCGTGGAGCACCTTTGAGGTAGTGATAAAGGACACTTTTCTAAGACAAATCTTAAAATAAAATTTTGTCCAAGTCCAAACCTTGGGGACCTCAATTTAAAGTAAGTTTTGAATTTCTGATTTCAAACGGTCATAGCTCCGATATTATCGATTTTTAGACTTAACGGATTAGAACTTTTTAAAGATTACTCGCTCATATACAAATTAAGTTATAACCTCTTATCGTCTACACCTTTTTCCAATTGATATTGAGAAGTCCTCAATTGTAATTAAGATTTTCCATTTGATATTGAGAAGTCCTCAATTGTAATTAAGATTTTCCAATTGATATTGAGAAGTCGTCAAATGAAAATGAGAAAGCGTCAAATGAAGATGAGAAAACCTCAATTGTAATTCGGAAAGCATATTATAAATTTTTAATATACTTTGTTTTAAAGCAACATTTTAATTTTATTTATTTATTGATATTATATAACAAATACAGCATAAATTGCCATATCTTAAATCACATTTTAGCAACCGACTTCCATATCTTCCATTGCTAAGGCTTTTGCGTGGTGCGTTGTGCAGCACGAGCACAATCTCCTCCAGTTACGGTGTCCTTTGCCCGATCTATTATTTCCTCTAAATAGGCCAGTCTTTGTTCGGTAAGATTAGGCCCTTGGACATTGGGAAGTCGAATATTAGTTTTTGCTTCTGCCTTGATTTTCGACCATATATATTCAATGGGATTCAGCATGGGAGAGTAAGGTCCTAGCCGCAACAGAGTTTCTGTCGTTCCATCAAACAGCGTTTGCAACCTTGAATGGCAAGGCGCGTTGTCTACCACAAGCACTAAGTCAGACAGTTCGTTTTCCATATCTTGCCATCGCTGCATTAATGCCCTTACCCAATCACTGGCTAATTCTGCAGTAAACGATCCATTTCTACGTTCCATACTTATAACGCCCGCTACAGATATTGCTCCAATTAAATGAAGGTTAGGTCTTCTTGAAGCTGGAAGTACTTCAACAGCTCTATCGCCAATTCTTGCACGGCCTTGCGTTCGACGACAAAACAAATTAAAGTTGGTTTCATCCATTCATTGTCTGTTAATAGTTATATTACAATCGTCTTCTATCTCCATTGAAATATCAACATCAATTATATCTTCAATTAACAATTTAGGACTTTATATCTTCCTTTATTACATTCATTTCAATGTATGCAGAATTGAATCTTTTCATCTTCAATTTGACGTTTTCTCATTTCAGTTGAGCATTTCTCAATATCTATTGGAAAATCGTAAATTACGAATTGAGGATTCTAATATCAATTGGAAAATTTATTAACAATTGAGGACTTTTTTTCAACCTATCTGTTAACGAAACGTCTTAGATTAAATTAAGGCTTTCTCAAACAGATTGAGCTTTTAACTCAATTAGTTCAAAAAGGTTAGAACAACGGATTTTCGATTATAAATTAAATTAAGGTAAAATTTTTAAAAATTCAGTTATCATATGTTTTATCACCACTAAATTTCACTGCAGGGAACCCTGTATATCTGTAATTTAACGATAAGTCTTATATAAATCTCATATGGCATTCCAAACCGATAGGAATTTTACACGAGGCTCAATTTTATCACATTTAATTTTTCTAGGTACTTTAACCAAGTTTTAGAATATTCTGAAAATAATGAACAAGGTGTAGGTAAAAAATAAATTAATCTATTGAGCGAAGTGTCCTTTATCACCACCCTAAAGGTTCTCCACAGCCACGGGGACACCCTGTATATCTCGTCAATTCTAACAATAATTTTGTCTTCATTATTAGACATCTTCATTAGCATTACTGTATGTCACCGATGCAATTTTATCACATCAATTTTAACACATTTAATTAATTTCTGGGTGGTCTTTGGCCCAAAAATTTTAGAATCAGTGAAAAGTACTAATGAAACGGTGTCGGAAGTCAAAAAGAATATTATATGTTTCTTCTGATCTTAACCTATTGAGTATATTGTGGTTTTTGTCGCCCTTTGTTACGAGTACTTTGTTATCTTTTGGATTCAAATAAAAGATTAGTTCTAAAGCAAGTTACACACAATCAGATGTGGTCGGATCGGATACACAAAATTTAGTTTAATTTGGTTAAATTGCATTAAACCATATTGTTCCCTCTATCAGCCCCTAAATATGTACGTTAGGTCGTGTACTGGTATAGATCATTGTAAGTTCTACCCGTAGGTCAAATCTTTTAATCCGATATGTAAGTTCCACCGATCAGTTTTGGATCACTTTTATTCAACATGTAAGTTGCCTGATGGTCTAATTTATTATTCATGCATTTGAGTTGTCTCAGCTACTCTTGCTAATTTAATTCTCTCGGATTTCGAACTCCAACAGCTTTTCTCTTTTTTGAAAGCATTTGAAGAGCACACGGAATAACGATCAGGGTCCAATTTTGCTGAAAAATAAACTATTAATATCATCTGATAGATGGTAATGGAAGGTATCTTTAAGCAAATACATATAATATAAAAACGATTCGACCATTACGGTTTATGGAGAAACAATCCAAGTCCGTGCGTTTAGATTTAATTTCTGCAAAATTTAAACTTATGACTCTGATCATTATTCCCGTGTGCCCTTCATTTCAATTACTTGTTTTATCTACACCTTTCCACATGTAATTCAGAAAAGATCAACTGTAATTCGGATTTCGTCAATTGTAATTCAGATTTGTCAACTGTAATTCGGAATTCGTCAATTGTAATTCAGATTTGTCAACTGTAATTCGGAATTCGTCAATTGTAATTCAGATTTGTCAACTGTAATTCGGAATTCGTCAATTGTAATTCAGATTTGTCAACTGTAATTCGGAATTCGTCAATTGTAATTCAGATTTGTCAACTGTAATTCGGACTTCGTCAATTGTAATTCAGATTTGTCAATTGATATTCAGAAATCGTCAAATGAAATTCAGAAACCGTTAATTGAAATTCAGAAAACGTCAAATGAAAATCAGGAAACGTCAAATGTAATTCAGAAAACCATAATCAGGTACTTCCACCTGCAAGAGGTCCTAACGTTCATTTAATCGGAGCAATTTCTGTGGCTGGTGTTGTAAGTATGGATCGCAGAAGAGGTTCATTTACTTAGCACTAGCAAATGATTGGGTAAGGGCATTACTGCAGCGTTGGCAAGATATGGAAATCAATTGTCAGATTTCGTACTTGTAGTAGACAACGCGCCATGTCATTCAAGATTGGAAACTGTGTTTGATGGGACGACAGCAATTTTGTTGCGACTAGGACCCTACTCACCAATGTTAAATCCAATTGAGTTCATTTGGTCAAAATTAAGGCAGAAGCCAAAAGCCATATTCGAGTTCCCAATGTCACAGGACCTAATCTTACAGAACAAAGACTGGTCTATTTAGAAGAAATAATAGATCGAGCTAAGAACACCGTAAATGGTGGCGATTGTGCTCGTGCTGCACAACATTGCACGACACATCAAGCAAAAGCCTTATCCATGGAAGATATGCAAGTCGGTCGCTAACTTATTTGCTAGAAATTGATTTAACAAATTGTTGTGAAACAATTTATGGTTTATTTTTATTATATGAATAAAATTTAAATATTTATTAAATTTTATTTCAGTTTGTTATAATTTCATTCTATGTAATTTATATGAATCCTAATTAAATTATCATGCTTTCCGAATTACAATTGAAGTTTTCTGAATTACATTTGACGCTTTCTGATTTTTATCTGACGTTTTCTGAATTTCAATTAACGGTTTCTGAATTTCATTTGACGATTTCCGAATATCAATTGACAAATCTGAATTACAATTGACGAATTCCGAATTACAGTTGACAAATCTGAATTACAATTGACGAATCCGAATTACAGTTGACAAATCTGAATTACAATTGACGAATTCCGAATTACAGTTGACAAATCTGAATTACAATTGACGAATTCCGAATTACAGTTGACAAATCTGAATTACAATTGACGAAATCCGAATTACAGCTGACAAATCTGAATTACAATTGACGAAATCCGAATTACATGTGGAAAAGGTGTAGTCTATAGTATTTTGCAAGACACTATTTCTAGTCGGATAATCCGGAGATAAACCAATTATGCAAATATGTATTCTTTTAGGTTGGCAATGTGTATAATACTAATTACGGCTCGCGATTCAATATAGCAACTACTCCAGGTATTGGCAATAAAAATCTCGTTAAACTGATCATGCGCGTCCTTAATTTTCTGGTGCAAATCTCAAATCACGAATTTTTGCTTCCTTAGCCCCGTTTACATTTTCCCATTTTTACAAAAAAATGTTCTCGGAGTTAAAGAGTAGCAGAAAACATACGTACTCGAAAGATTTTATATAAAATTTAGATTTTGAATTTTATATACCGGGTGGCCGATCGTACACCCGAACATAGGAAATTGTTTTTTTTAACTGCTACTTTCTAGCAAATAAGAACTTTAAACAATTGATACTTTGTGATTTTTATACCCGGTTTTGTCGTTACAAGTTTAACAAGTCGTTAAAAGTGTTATGAAACTAGACATTAATCCTGTAATACTTTAAACTACGACCGGTGGAACTTACATATTTTGAACTGGTACATTTCTGACCAACTTAAGTGTTAACCTTCGGCTACTTAGAAAAAAACAAGAGATAACCGCAATTCTTAAACTTCTATACAGCTACCTTTCTGGTTTACAATTAAATAATATTTAGTAGTAATGTTTTATTTAAATTTTTTGTTAGTAGTGGCAGAGACTCCGGATAATCATCTAATTTAAAATGCAGAAATTTCAGAACAGCTAACATAATCACAGGATTCATAATTGACTCTATATAAGTTTCAAATTAATATTTTATTTAAGTGTGCACATTTTTTGCAACTTGAAATGCGATATTCTCAATATAACATTTTCAAAAGCGGTGACCACGATATATCGAAAACTACCGGATCTGTTTGTTTTCAAACTCTGTTTTCTTCCTAGTTTTTCACAATCTGCGGATTGGCAATTAATCTTTAATTTTTTCATTGGTATCGTAACATACATTTTCACAGAAAAAAATAAAAGACTTTTGAAAGTGTAGTTTTTACGTTAATACGTTGCTCTCTCGCACCTCTGATTGGTTCGTTCATTTACCAACCCAAAAAGTGTAGATACTACCACTAAAATAATCTCAGAAACAGTTGAAAAGTGTTCGTCTCATATCCATTAATTTTTTTGGTTTGGTGTATTTTTGGAATCTTGATAATCCATTCGTACTTCTATCCACATCATTCAACTAACAATAAGAGCCAGTTGTATAACAGAAGTTTAACCTCAGATTAAGCCGATCCGTAATTCTAGTTATCAGCGATCATATGGCTTCTTCGTATATTGCGTATAGAAGCCCAAAAGGATTAAAAACTGACTGTCGGTGAAACTTACATAATATGTTCACTGGTATTATGCAAGATTTAGAGTCTCTTCGGGTGGGTCCGCGGCTATAAAGAAGTTTCAACTGCTGGTTTTAATAGAGTCTTTCAGAAGAAGCCATTGGAAGTACAGTAAAACCCCGTAATTCGGCCCTTGTTTATCCGGATCAGATTTGAAGACATTTTTTTATTTAATGTTCACATTAGATAATAATTTTAACTATGATAACAAGAACGTAACTAAGTACGCCAAATATTCTTTTTTTTGAACAATACTACATGTAATTTAGTTACAAAACATAGTTTTTTATCGTAATAAACATTAAGTCTGCTTAGTTAAGGATTTTGTTTTGCTAATTACCCATATTACCCAGATTTTCGATTGTCCGGTTTGCCTATGGTCCCAGTTAGTCCGAATAAACGAGGTTTTACTGTACAAGTATATAAGGCCCCTTAGGCTGCCTATTCACGAGGTATTTTTGACAGCGCTATCAGCAATTATTGATGACGAATTGGTAATACTAGTCGATTGTTACTTACCGTGAATAAATTGCCTTGTCAATAATATTGTTACTAATGCTGCTAAAAAGCTCATTTGATTACCATCAAAGGTAATCCGTTTCTACATTCAATAAATGGGAAATTACTTGCCTACATGCCAAAGGGCAATAGTTATATACAAATTGTAACTTTTCGGGTGTTTAAAATTTTAATTTTATAAAATCAAAAAAGGGAAAATTAAAAAGTTGTCAAGTGAGGGGTGAAAAATTGTAAAAAATGAAGTCCTGTGTAGACTTTTGCAAACCACAAGATACCAAGTACCAATTTTTTTTCTTCCGAAGTTCAAAAAGAAATTTTACTGCAAAAATGGGTAAAAAGCGAACGAAAGATGAAAACTTGATTGTGTGCACACATGTAGAATATATTTGGTATACCACTTGTACTGACATATTTGAAATTGTGTAGGCATAATGCAGACTCCTTAATATAAACTGCGTTATCTAGTAATATAAACAAAAAACCCATATCGTTGTTTGTTTTAAAGGCGTAAAATTTGAAATATTACCGATTCTTCCAACAAAAACAAAGTCTAACTACTTCTATAATGAAATAATATGGGATGGGTACCTAGTACCTACCCCAAATTTATTTTAAATAATTTAAGCAAGTATTCATAGTTAACAAATAATAGAAATTGTTATCTGAATTTATAAATAAATACAAGTTATTAGGTATCCGGAAAAATATCGATAATTTCAATTATTATTGTGGCCGTGATAAAAACTTGAAAATAAGTAATTTGACGTAATAAGTTTTAACAATGTAAGGTAATCATTTAAATAATTATTGCACAGGTGCACCTATTATTGCAACAAACTCCTAATATTGTGATTTTTAAAATATCAAAATTATAGCAAAAATTATACTTGACATATACAAAAGCCTAACATAAATAAGACGCCAATGTAGTGAACTTGTAATGATTTACATAATAAAATTCAAAATACCTCTATTACCTGGTAATAAGAGTCAGCCATCTTGATAATCAGTCCAATTCACAGCGACTTAATAGTGAGCAATAAAAAACATTTTCACTAACCAAATAATAAACTACAGACAGAAACGATATTATATATTTATAATCAAGCAAAAATTATCAAGTTCCGAGTCAACGTTTTACTGGTTAGTCATCGACAAGTCGACATCACAAAACCGAAGTACTCTATTATACCGGCAAAACGTAACTGAAAATTATTCCGTTTGTTATTGGTTGTTCGCTTTTGTTATTTTTATCCCCCACTCGTTTTCTTGACACTCAAAAATAAAAACAATTTTTTTTGACGTTTACGCCTTTTATTCGTGTCAAAGGTATGCAAAAGTAAATTACCATGGTTAAATCTGGTACATATTTTTGTTTTCTTCTTTAAATTAAATACGATTAATACCTAAATCGTAAATACTTCAAGTTTTTTAATTATTTTATTTCATAACAATCAACAGGTGGATGTGGACATAATAAAATATTTTGTAGCATCGCCGTCGATTTTATAGTGATTTGTGTATTAAGAGCGCAAAACGTGCATTGCCACGCGAGAAAGAAAATTGACATGCGAAGCGAAGCGGAGCGGCATTTTTAGCGCTACCTGCTAGATCTTTGCTACAATAGCAATCATTTCTGTTGTTTTCAATATTCGGTTTGCTAATTTTATATTATTGTTGTGAAAAGTAAAGATTGTTTACGCATTACGCGGTTAATTCGAAAATCAAATCAATTTTCTACAAAGTAATCGTGATTTTTCACGAGGGAGAAACAAACCAATCCTTTAGAGAAGTTTGAGGGGAACTGGGAGAGGCCTAGGAGTAGACGAATGCAGGCTGATGAAGAACGGCTCACCCCTAAAACTTAGAACCACTATTTGCGACCCTTCCTGTCCCATTACTACGAAATTTATATTAGAAGCAGCTAAAGAAAAAAGTTAGTGTCGCCAAAAGATGCTATCTCCTTCATATACCACGCTACGCCACTACAACCTGAATGAAGCGAGAGAATATTCTTTTAATTGGATTTTGGAAAATACTTACTCGATTTCTTTTTTGATTTTGTTTTGAAAAATAAAATAATGAATTAAAAAAGAAAATAGTCGCTGCCTATCGTATGAACCGTGCTAGAACATTTCTTCAAAAACCAAAAATTATATGTTGACTGTTAAAGAGGATGAACATTTGGGAGATATCATGGAAGACGCCACACAGACAGACAGATTTCATTTTGAATCGTTTGCTATCAGTCTTTATTTGTACACTATTGGAGGTAGACCTCTTTCTCTAGAGAAAGGTTTCTGCATTAAGATTTCACGGCTGCTTAGATATTTTGAAGGAAATTAAACTTGGTAAAATACTTTGAGTCCACGTATATCACTTTTTTTCTACTATTCAGTTTCTAAAAAATGTACCTTCTCAAAATTTATAGACTTGAACCACTTGATTTTTTCGAATAGAAAATTTTGTCTGAGAAATAAAATATCTACTATTATTTTATGCATTCGTTTGAAATAAGGTATTGGGATACTAGAACCAGCAGTGTAGCGCGAAGCATACACGGGTTGACTACGACAAGGTGAGTCGCGGGTCAAACCCTGCTCGCGTTAGATACACTGCTGTGATCAAAAAGTCCAATATCGATCTGTGGATTATGGGAAGGCAAGGGATACCACCCCATGAATTATACTTCCTGGTAAATTCATCTTGGCTTCGGCCAAGTTGAATCGCCAACGTCCGGGTGACTGGATATGGCACATGAAGAAGATACTAGAACAATAATGTCTTAAGCTACAAATTCAGTTCCCATAGAAAATATAATATGTTGAATAAAATATTTTAACAATTACAAGTTTGGTGAAATTTGAAAATTTTCCAACTTACATTTTAGTCTAACAATAAGACCCCGTTGCGCATGAGTGCTTTTGTCTTTTCAAGAACTCATCAGTTAAACTATCCCTAAATGAATGAAAATGAATTAAAATTCGTTAAAATTGAAATCAAAAACTATATTGGAAAATTTTTACTCCATTTGTATACTTATGCGTAACGGGGTCTTAGACTAAAATGTAAGCAGGAAAATATTCAAATTTCACTAAACTTGTAATTGTTAAAATATTTTATTCAACATATAATTTCACAAGTTAATAAACATTTACAATTAGAAAATATAATATTAAACAGGTTCATTATTATCAATCTATTATGAGCAAAACAGAATGAACAAATATAATTCATCTGGAATCCCAATCCCAGATTGCGTTCCGTTAAAAATGGACGAATAATAAATGTTTTCTTAGGAAACTGATTTTGTAACTTAGGCTATCATTGCTCCCAACTCATCATACAATAATTTGATTTCTATATCAAAATGTAATAAAAAAAGATTGAATGCACACAACAATAAATTTTCTAATTCAAGATGGTCCTCACCCAGGAGCCAATCTTAACTTTGCCCTTTCTACACGAGTCAGGAATCTCACTGAACACAGATAATGTACCTCGTACAGAACGATAAGAACTATGGTGAACCCAACGGGAAACCACCCCATGAATTATATTCCCTGATAAGTTTGTCTTGGCTTCGACCAAGTCGAATCGCTAACGTCTGGGTACCCCGCATGTGGCACTTTAAAGAAGTTCTAAATGTAACTATAACAGTTAATTTATTAGAATAACAATTTAAAATTACAGTTTATTTTAATTAATTAACATTTTAAAAAGGTCATCTGGTGGTGTTCCTAAAATATGTTGAGGGCTTTCGTATAAATTAATAGGATCATGAACGTTATCATAAAGTTGCTTATAGATAGCCAACAGTACATCAAATGCTCTTTTCTGAACAGTTTTTTTATGTTTTGAAGATAGCAATAAATTTATCTGTGATAATAATACTACATCTGGCGATGAAATTAAAGAATTTAATTTTACCTAAAAATAAGGGTTGAAATACTTGAAAAAAATTCAATTACTTTATAATAAATTTTACCAAAAAGTTTCTCAAGTTACTAGGTTCCATTCCAGGAATATTAGAAAGAGGACCGTGGGAATGATCTTGTAAAATTGTATATATGGGTCCCAGGTTTAAGTTGGCAACTAAAGAGCTTGCTAATTCAGATGTTAACGTGTCGACTTGAGCATCTGTTTGAGCTTGCAGTCTTTCCAATCGTTCTTCCATAAATTCATACAATGATAAACATGTATACATCGAATACATACAATTCAGCATGTACACTGCCATATCTGTTGTCGGTAATCGTGAAGCTTGCTCATTGATAGCTCTCAAAAGGGGCTCCATTATGCAGTTCACAATCTACAAATTAAATTTGGATAAAATATTATTGAAGATATTTTACTATATAAATCGGCACTAAATACCTTTAACATATCTGTTTCACGTCCTTCACTCATATTAGCTGTCGATAACATATCTCTGAGTACCGACAATAAATGGTTAATGGCGGCGTTGGTGATAAATCTCGAGGTGGTGTTTCGACTCTTATTAAAGCATTATTAACCTGTTGCTGTAATGATAATATAAATGTTTCTTCACTTTTATCCTCGAGTTCGGTCAATGTTGTTGCTAATAATCCATCTTTTGTAAACTGGAAAAAAGCTGCCTTATCGAGTATTATAAAAATAATATCTTACTCACTTTTCCGATAGATTTTTTATAATATCTAATTAAATTCATAATTGTATATAACGTAGAAGCTAAATTGGAAGTTACTAAAATTTTGTCGATTCTCATTTTAAGAGGATGACAAATTCCTTCACAAATACTAGACAAAGCTGTTGTTAATTGTGGTTCAAGTTCTAAAATTTTAATTAAAAGAAAATATAAAATTCTAAAATTTTAATTACATTTAGAATTTCACTTTAGCCATGTCTATCAAGTATTGAACTTGATTGTTAAAAATACCCAAAACAGTTTACCTTCAGTTTTACATTTATTAACCAGTAATAATAAATTCTGCTTTTCCATTGGAATGGCTTTGTTTAACCACACAAGAATGTCGGTCACATACACGTGAGCATCATGGGCCCTCAACTCAATTGGAGCTGGATTTCCAGAAGGGCCACCACGTGTTAAAGCATCTATAAATTCACCAACTAAAACTGCTCTTCTCGAAATGCAATACTCGTCAATTACGTACCTGTTGATAAAGCATAAGCACAAAAATTATCAAACAAAAAGTTCAATTGTAGGTAATCCATCAAAGATTTAGAAAATGTGACTTACTTAAATAAAACCGATCGATCTTGTAATCGAGACATAGCTTGCGTTACCAATTCAGTTAAATCGGGATTGTCTACATTACGACAATGGCTTTGTGTCCACCTGTACAATCTTTCAAGAGCAGATTCCTAAAAGGCATTTTAATCTAGTTTTTGTTAAAATAATAGATTTAACAATAATCGCATACCTGATGAAGAGTCATTTGCTCCATAACATCAAGAGCAAGTGTTTGATGTCCCGATTGCATTAGAATTTTACAATCGGTATGAATTTTATGAACTCGATTCAAAGCTGTGAAGATATCGGGTGTAATTGCAGTATCAAGTTTCAATTTATTTCCATGTAAAGCAAACAATTCCTCTGGTGTTAAAGTAAATGTGCTATTAAAGGCAGCAGATACTTGATGTTGCATTTCATTTTTTAGTAATTCTTCGTGAAACGTGTTAGTCTGTTCCAACAAGTGTTTTGTTTGCTTTTTGGTATTTTGCAAGCGGGTGGTCATATTTTGCATGGAATGGCTCATTTCTGCTATATCGTTGTAAATAACATCAAATGATTTTTTGACTTGATAAAATTCTGATAAGAAATTTTCGTTAATTTCTAGGCTTCGCTTTTCGATTTGACTGCGAAGATTACGTCTGGCTTGTAACGTATTACCAGTATAGAAACTTGAAAGTTCTTGTAACGCTTCCAGCGTTTTCTAAAACCATAATCAATTGATGTAGCAAGTTTTTGTATTTTTCGCTTAAAAAAAGTTACCTGATCATTTTCTATTCTCGTGTCCAACACTTTATTTAATCTTTTAGATAACAAATTTTCTTTTTGTGGTTCTTCGGGCATAGTTACTGTTTTATATTAGTTTTCCCTACAGAATAAATTATTTAATCAAGTAAATATAGGTTAAGTAAGTAATGACAGCTCGCGAGAGGCATAACAGACTCCAGTGGGGGAGTTGTAAGGAGGCGCAGCCACGACAGCCAAAAAATATTCGAAGAAGAATAAAATTCGTACATCATTAGACCCCTTTTAACACAAATCGAATATTTAAAAAATAATCTTTACGTAAAATATGGGGAGGGGCTTTTCAAAACATTGCATAATTTTCGCTTTTTATTTTATCATAATCTTAGGTAATATGAAAATTGTTGTAATGAAGGGAAGCAAAGTTGAGATTTTAATAAATTTGAATGTTCGTGGTTCCATAATAGAACAGTGAGAATAGTACCGAAAATGAAAAAAATTACTATTGTAACATGTGGATTTAAATTTTAATTTCGCGCCCCCATTCTTCAAATCCAAACACCAAACTAAATACCTACAATTTCTATCTTGTCGAAAACTTGTGATCGTCAAACAAAAATATCCAAACGTTGTGTTAAGTGGTAACGAAACTTTGCAAGTTCTTTTAAATAGACGGACTCACAAATTGTAAAGAAGTTTTGTTAAAATATAACCAAGTTAGCTATCTTCATGTAGCTTACAAGTAGCTGGTAAGAGTTATTTATTGCCAAAATATAAGATTTTCAGAACAACTGTCAGCAACGAGGGATATTCGTCAGCATTCAATGAGATTAAATTAAAACGTTAGAACTTACTCTAAATACTGAGATATTTCGATATCTAAAATTTGGTTTTTGAGAGATTTTCTTTAGATCATAAACCTTGTAAAATCATTGATTACCAACTAATAAGATTTTAAACCTAATGAAAACTTTTGGGCCATAATTTGCTCTGAGAACTAGATGATGTTAGATCGTAAATCAGTTAAGGTAAATTATTATCTTGTAATTATTAACCTCTCGTTGGGACGAATTCATCTTTTTATTTCTTCGTTTCTTCAAGTTTCTCTTTTTAATATTCTCATTTTAAGAATATATATAATATAGATAGGCATCCGTCTAAGCTTTGCAACAGGCCAATTAAATTTCATCTTAGTTCATGTGTAAGGTATAATTTCTTATAAACTACATTGAAAAACCTTGTTTGAAATAATACCTAACTTATAGTTTTTACTTATATATCTATTTCTTCTTCATATTTGCTTCTTGTCTTCTAGAAGAAAATTCATCTTGGCCAAAGCCAAGATGAATTTTCATTCTCATGGAAGTATAATTCATAGGGTGGTTTTCCGTTGCCTTTCCCCTGGTCCACAGATTGATATTGGACCTTTGATCACAGCAGTTTATTCGACTCGACTAGGACTCTAACCACGATCTACCGCTTTCCAGTCGGCCGGTGTATCCTTTACGATACAATGCTGGTCACATTATATATCTATACCTTGGTTTAAATAATACTTATGATCCTTCATTACCCAATAAAACAATATCATAGATTAAGAAAATATCCTCCTACAATCAATTAACTCAAATCAAAAACTTAACTGAATGGAGATGCATATACATACATATATGGTGAAATTAAACGAAAAATAAGCTTCAATTCAGAAAAATTACCATTGAGCTAAATTTTGGGATGAACCTTGATTACCTTGTTATAAACAATGTCTGAAAAGTTGACTTCAAGATCATGTTCGCGTCAAAGGTCACGAAAACCACCTTTTTGTAAATATCTCGCTTTGTATTTATCGTACGATAGAAAGTTTCAAACAAAAATTGTAGAAGAGAAAATTGTCTACAAAAAAGGTCTTATGACATTTTTATGTAATAATTATTTGGTTTTGCATTATAAGGCCTACAATGTACAAACTAGGAATATGTTTAGAGCTGAGAATAGTGGCATTGACCTAAGAATTTGTATTAGAATTACCAGTTAAAATTTTACTTCGTTAGAGCTTTCTGTTAGGGAGAATTTTATGGGACGGACATACCAACATTCACTTTGATATATTAATATTATAGGAACTGTGACTATTTTCAAGATTAAAACCGAATTTTTCACTTTTCCACCTCGAGGTAAATTTTTAAACCAGTCTACTAGATATTATTATTCACAATAAAATAATTAGACGGTCATTGGCCTGGTTGTTAACACGATCAACTGCTAACGTAAGGCGCCCGGTTTGAATTCAGACAGAGCTCACTTTGCAATGCCGCCTCCGTGCTTTGCAAGGCACCTAAAGACGATGATACTCCTATGAATTGAGGGTAACAGGTACATATGAGGCCAGCCTAGCAAGCTACTTCAGATGTAAAACAAATAATATGCTCAGAGTACTAACAGTGGTTTCGGAACTTTGCCGAGGTTACTGTTGGATATTACAGAACCTAGTGCTAAATTAAGAATAAAATAATTAATTATTTTTATAAGTTTATTAATTAATTACACAATACAGTAGTAGGTACTCATTCTCGCACATTGCATGAAAATATTTTAATTTTCACAAATCATTGACAATCAAATTACAATCAGTAACTACTTATTATTACTAAGAGACAGCCACACAAATAATTCAGAAAACATTGGAAAAGTGCAAATACTTAGATAATTTTTTGAAATTATTCGAGTGCCTGTCCAAATCTCCTAAATATCAATTTATTTAATTATATATTAAAATTATTTCCTTTAAATTTAAAATGACTTTATAAGTCTTAAAACTTAGTTTTCCTATTCATTATATTAAAAAGTCTCAATTATACTAGCTCCAAACCAGTCAATCAATCGATCAATCATACATAATTATTATTAAGTGATATCAATAACAATTGCTGTCAATATTTATTGCATTTCCAACAATTTTGGCAATGTTAACAATTAAATGCATCTATACTGACCCAATTTGTAATGTATGCCGTACTTGATAAAATTTATTGTAACAATTAGTATACAAATTTTTTTTACAACAGTACAGCTAAAATTAATGTAATTTCCATTCTTATTTACGTACATTCTATTGCACATTGTTAATACAATACAACAAGGTAAAAAACAACAATATCTCTTCACTGTTATTCTAATATATTATTATTGGCCAGTTATAGATTTGATTGTAATGCCATTATGATTAATACAAAATTCTGTACAAAAGTGAAACACAAATTCATGCATCATTTAACTTGTGAAATATTTATTTAAGAAAAAATAAGCTTCAAGTAATTTTCATACAGAATTTTAAATTTAATCATAAAGTGATGTAATATTAAAAAGTAAATTATAGGTGTTAATTTTCAGCTTAATATAAATTGAGTCTTGCATATTTTAAAAATATAAAAAATGTTAGAAAAAGGTTTCAGTATTTGGACCCCATGGTTGGAAAATTGAGTGCAATTGGCAAAAGAGTAAACACTCAATTTTTGCTACATAGATTTTTTTACCTGACTTAGTACCTTTTCTTACGTAGGCAAGTGTTCTGGACTAACCGCACACAAATTTTTAACTGCTTTTATAATAAACGTAAGCTTCTATAGTGCATTTTTTAAAGAATGCAAAACTAATGCCCGATTTCTTCACTCATAGTTATTTTCAGATTAAATTGACAAAAAAACCAATCAGATGATTGATTTATTTGTTTGTTTTGTTGTCGTCTGCTTGGTTATTTCGTCAATTTAACCTGAAGTTTGTTAACTTGAAGATGACTATGAGTGAGGAAATCGGGCATAAATGCATGCGATTGGTTAAAACTTCTGAGCATTCACCTTGGTAAAATTTATTTAAAACTTTTGTGGCAAATTTGCAAGTTTATTGTAATTTGTTTCCTCTGTAAATCTGGCTCGCAGTTTGAGACGCTACCTTCTGCAGGCTAAGGTCGGTATTCTATAACTAATCACTTGTAAAAGGAAAGAAGTTTCCATGTTAAATTATGACAAAAATGTGTCAAGTAAGTTTTACAATTTTTTAAAGGATCTTGACGTAAGGGACAAATTACAGAATACCGGCCTAAAACTGAATGGATTATAGATATTTACCAATCCACCTCAAGGTGATGAATAATTTTTTTATAATACACGAGACTCAATAAATATATGTATATATATCGCATGCACTATGCTAAGCAACTTAATTAGCAGATAAATCCGCAACAATATCGGTAAAATAATAATTAATTGTTGTACGTTTGACGATAAAACTAATTAATTAAAATATAAAATTCAGCACACTATACAATTAATTACATAATAAATATATGATCCTTAAATAAGTAACATAATATAATACCATTTCATTTATAACTTGTGAAAAATATAATGAAAGCACATGTCTTAGAAAAACATTTGAGATCGGCAAATATTCTATTAATACAATTACATACTTTACAAAATTAAATTAAAATATAAATTTGCAAAAAATTTCAAGCTTTCGTAACCTTTATTTTAATGAATTATTATCAGTTTCATAAAACAATGCACCGACAGCATTATTCTTTCGTTTGTTACGTTTTCTGACAGATGCTTCCAAAAAAAAAATATATAAAATTGAGCATTTTATGTATTCTAGGGCTTTATTTGGATGTCAAGATTACAAGTTTGGAAAACTTATATTCAAGAATACCTAACCAACAATTTGTTTTCTTTTCAGACTACATTATGTATCCAATGCAAAATAAATTGATATAGGCTTCTTATTGCCACTAATAAAAGATTTTAAATAAATAAAAACATATATCACATTTCTTGGTTTACGGGGAGGTGCTGTGATGCATATTTGGAGGGAAGCAACATGAGCCGTTCTTACATTTTTTTCTAATAATTAAATACTTGCAAGTTTTAACGCCAATAAGACATTATAACTACAATATTTTTAATATTAATTCTCTTTTATAGATACTATCACAGATTTAAGTAAAATAACATTAAAATTGTGCCACCTTGTAAAATAAAAACAAAGGAAATTGTAAATGGAATAGAATGATATCGAAATTTGTGCAATTTTAAAATAATCTGTCAGAAAATGTTGAATAATAATTGCATTCAAATTATAATTTAACTTTTTCATTTTAATACCTTACCCTAATAAGCCACTAAACTCTCGCACAAGACAAATCAATTTATGAAACTGATATTAAAAGTTGGAATAAGTGAGCAATATGACATGAATGGAACCTTCACAATGAACACGTTGTTAATCTAAGTATTAACACTGTCTACACTATACAATACAATAAAGTTTACTTGTTAGGAAAATATTTATTCGAGAGCGACTATTTAATGAGGTGCGTCGCTCCTTAATGAGGAAAGTAAAGTTTATTGTATCGTAATTAATCACAATACAGTGTCGTTTTAAATTTGTTCAAATGTAATCTTATTAATTACAGTCTCATAACTCTTTTTGCATCTAAAAAAAGGCGTACAAATTCATAAATTATTGCGTTATTAAAATTTTCAAAATATCAATTTTGCAACAAAGTTTTACATCCCTTAATTATTATAATAAAGTTACTACAATCTTTATTCATAAATATTTCTTTTAATAATTTTAGGCAGTATTTTAGCCGATTGAAACGTTAAATAAAAATATAATCAACATTTTAAAAAGAATAAGTTACACAAAATTCCCATAATTGCAAATTCATTTGTTACAAACAAATGCGACTAGGTAAATTATCCAGTCTCTGCTAATTTTGTAATCTTACATGCTCAATGGTATTGCTTGGCAATAAGATTTACAAAAACATATTTTTTATTAGTAGTAGTAGGTATAATATGCATTATTACTTTTATTTATATAATAATTATAATCAAACACATAAAACATCGTAGTGACATACAAAAAACTAATTATTTAAAAAATAAACTTTTATCATTAAAATTGTGACTTTGAGAGGAACACTTGGTTAACTTTTCCCTTAATTAATTTGGCAGTAATGTAGAAGACACCATTGTTTTGATATGATGCATTTACAATAGCATTATTATATTGCTATCGATAAAATTTTAGAATATTTCTCCGAAAAAATTAATTTCAACATATTTTTTTCCAAAACCAAAATGGCATCTTTTTGTCGTTTTCCTTAAACAATGCTACAATAACTTTAGTAAAGGCAATTCCTTTGATTTTTTATTTAATTAGGTAATACAAACATTATTTTTATGCACCCATGGTTATATCAAAAATTTATTATTTAGAAGATCATATTTTGAAAACTTCAATTTTAGTGGTGTCTTATATCATCGTACACAAGTTGGACCCATTCAAACAATTAAAAAATTTGTTTAAACAATCCAAAAATAGAAAAACCTCTTCAAAAGTAAGTTTTTTCAATGGATAGTGTTGTCAATTAATGAACTTGTTTTTTTGTACTGTCGGCAAGACAAAACAATTATGCATTTTTCGCAATTTGTTTATATTATTTCTTCAACAAGACTTTAGACAAAATTTAATATTCAAACATAAGTAAAACAAATTAATAAATTAAAACAATCACAACAATAAAATTTAATTAAATACTTAAACAATCTCATCGTTAATTTCGATATCATAAAACATACAACGCGTTGCAAGAAATGCATAATCAATTACTTAAACTTATGCATTAGTTAACAGCATTAATAAATTAAAACAATCTATAGAGAGCATATATTAATTACCATTACTGCGATGAAGCTGAGAATTTAATTCCGATATACTTTGTTGTTCGACTTTCTTGAAGGCGTTGTTATATGCGGTTGCCGGATTCGACGATTCATCGTAACCCGAATCTGAACTATTGTCGCTGTAATTCTTGGTGATCACCGAGGCATCTTGAATTGATCCGTTAACTTGAGAAGGCTCCACCATATGTTTGTATTTAGCCTTGCGAGCATTGCATGGCTTCCACAATCTTACGTCCACCAAGATTTCCTTACCTTCGCCAACAAATATTACGCCGCAACAAACGTTCTTTCTATAATATAAAACAAAATTAAGAGAATATTGAAATAGAAAAGGCGGAGAGTTTCCACTTACGGTTTCCAATAATTAACATCAATAAAGTCACTATCGGAATAATTTTCTCTGCGTTTTGGTATTGGCTTATGCCTTCGGCTATGACTGATGTTATCTTCGCAGTCGCTTGCAATTGGGCTTGGCCAAACTCGATAACCTGCTACTGCTAGGTCCACTTTCAGAAAAGAAGTCCACTTCTGCAATTTCACCATCCACTGGTCCGTCGCTTTTATCTGAAGGAGCCGGACTACTTTCGTGTTCAAAACTTTTCTTCTTCTTTAAATTCTTTTCCATGCTCTCGGTAGCTCTTTTATTTCTACTTTTCACTTTCGTCATCGACTTAATTCCAGGCCCAGCTCTAGCATCTACCACCTGTTGAGAATACCACAAATGCATTTTGGGTTGACCAAACATTTATACTTGATTGCTAATCGATGATTAAAGTAACAGTAAAGTATCAGTTTCTCTGTAGTATTTACTTTAGTTACCATTGACAATAGTAACTTTTGTTTTTGGTTTTTGATTTATCTAACTTGATTTCTTTTTTAATTTTTTATCAACAAAATGTTATAAATTTAATACAAAAATTGAGAATAGCTCTTGTCCATGCGAAACTGTTCTATCGAAATAATAATTTATAGATGGGGTCAAGTATAATATTAAATTAATACTTACATGCCTCCAATTACGATCAGAACCAGCAGGAAGTTTTTTCCACCTTTTCACAAGCAATACGCAAGCATTACATATTTCTCCTTGACGTGGTGTTACTAGTTGAAAACATTCTAAAAAATCTTCTTCGTATTTCTTGCTGTCGGTAAATCTAGAACTAATAAAAACATCATAAATAATACAATCTTATAAAATAATTAAATAAGTTCATTTACCTGCTGGACTTGGCTTTACAAATACAACACCCTGTGGATGATCTATAAACTTTGGGTCGGTGGAATGAAAACATGACAAATTCTGTAGTTTAATTTTGAAAACTAAACAAATAAAACCTACAAAAGAAAAGAAAACACATTAGTTTGATACAACTAATTGTTCAAGTAAGATAATTTTTTCATTGAAATACAAATCAACAATTAATATTCTATTGTCCAAATCAAAATACATAATAATTATTGTAGATAAAAATTTAAGTGAATCATTTATTTATTCCACGGGTTCTTAAACTAAAGTTCTATTTTTTTAAGTTTAAACTGATTTTTGTATGGTAAATTTTGACTAACATCTTGGTTTTAAAGATATTTTTACCCCGAGTTTTTTACGAGTATCTGTGGCTATACATATTTAGCACAACCCAAATAAGAATATAAATTTGAATCGGTAAATCTAAACTTTTCTTGAAAACTGCTACGTATCTTAATAACTATGTATATTCGAGTATCTACAGCTAACGCTGTTTTCTTGTACTTCCCTATGTTCATAGTGTGTTCAGGTGTTTCGATACAGGCCTACAGTTTAACGCAAGCTCGAAAGAAATGTAATTCAAATCACAGAAAAATTCAACTTTCAAGAGTTAGCATTATGGAAAAAAAGGTTTTAACAGTTATGGTTGATTTATATTCAACATTTATCATTTAAGAATTAACTTGTACATTTAATGCCCGATTTCACAAACACTTAAACTGCGATTATATTATTTAAGCCTATGTTTCTATTTAAACCTAAATGTAAGCCGAAATCGCAGTTTCAACGTTTGTGAAACCGGGCATAAAAGCCTCATAATGCTCATTGTTAGCTGATTTAATATTTATAAGTTTACAGCTCTTTGGCAGTATTTTTGTTGGTATGAAATTCAGAATTTTCTTTGTAGCATGGCAAAAATAAAAAATGTTGCTGTGATAACAAATTACTAGTAATGTTGCTGTTAAAACCCAACATACCTTGAAAGTATAATCAGCTGTTATGTCGTCGCCATTATTGGTCATGAGCAGCAAAAAAAAATTCTTAAATGAAAATTGACCATCTCTTAAATGATAAATGAGAAGCATAAGTGATTTATACATAATTCTAATTGTTAATCTTCTTCTTACATAATAAATGCCAGTGCTAAATGATACATGTGGAGTATAAATAGACCATCGATGTCTGTGACAGAAGGTGCAAAAAAAAACCTAATGACGAAAAATTAGGCATGCTGATTTAATACCACGATAAAAGAAATGCTTTCATAATTCCTACTTGAAAACTCTTGAAATTGTGATCACACAATCTGACAGCCAGTTTGCACTGCAGAAAAATGTTATTTTAGAGAGATTTCAATTCAACTAGTGAATTTAGGTGGGAAAGTCTGCAATATGTCTCTGCATTGCTTACACTTAGTTTAACAAAAAAGTTCTACGATCACATTTCTCACTTCAAAATGTTGAACACATGCTATCTTGGCTTAGTGGATCTAAGATATGTTAAAAGTTTGATATGAATCAATTCCTAACTGCATTCATAACTTCCAATTTTTTAATTCGGTGCAAGTGTAAGTGATCAGGTTTAAATGTTCAAACCCTTCTCTAACATAAACCTTACAGAATCAACGTTATAAGCTTTAGAGTTGATGAGAATGTAACAGGGAAGAAAGAGTTTGTTCATCTTACGAAATTTCTAGTGATTCTTTTTGAGTAGATGTAATCGGGAAATTTCCCATTCCACAAGAAAACGAAATGTTTGGCATGACAAATTACTTGGGAAAATTTATCAGTAACAAAGTTCAAATTTTCGATTCTTCCCATTTTACCCAAAAAATGTACAGAACTTTTTTGGGGACCTTGGTGCCTTTAAAATAATTCAAGAGAAATTATGATATAATCTCAACTTAGCTTATTTCCGTCCAAATAAAACGGTTGCAAGCGACTCAGATGGCTTTATGGTTAGAAAGCGTACTTCTGCAATTTGAACAAAACTTTCGAGATATAGTTGCTTTTGCCTCTAGTGTGTTATCTCCTATCAAAACTTGTTATGCGCAGTTAAAAATAAGCGTGACTATAAAGAATGGTACTTAAACCAGAAACTTTATCTACTTTATAAAATGGCCACATAAATTGAAATTACTACTCAAACTTTTACCTTATTACTCTAGATTTGAAGTTGGTTATAATATTCAGTCCCTCATTCTAATACTAGACATAGGCTTTCCTCTCTAGAGAAAAGAGTAACAGCATTAAAACCCCACTGCTGCTTAAACCGGATTCGGGAATGTGCCTACAACCCGGTTTTTTTATTGTTGATGGCAGCAGTAATCAACACAGGGAGACCACTGATTTACGTGTCCTCTGAAGCACAGAGACGGTCATATAAAAGTTAAAAAGATTAACTATCAGGTTAACTATAAGGTGAACGCAAGACAATGGAGTGAATACAGACTGATTAGTCTTATGAGTCATACATTAAAATCTTTTCTAAAAATAATACGCGCGCCTGTGGCGAAAAATTGAGGAAACAATGGGAGATACTCAATTTGGCTTCAGAAACGGTCTAGGAACGAGAGAAGCCTTATTCTCTATACAAGTCTTAGCACAGAAATGTCTCGACCAGTATTCACTTGCTTCATCGACTACGAAAAAGCTTTCGACAAAGTGAGACACGACGTACTCATCAACCTGCTGAGGAGAATAGGTCTAGACAGTAAAGACATTAATATTATTCAAAAACTGTACTGGTTTCAATCGGCTCAACTTAGATTCGGAGATGCTATAACTGAAGACATAGAAATCCAGAAGGCAGTTTGCCAGAGCCACTCCTTTTCAATGTGTACTCGGAGGCCATTTTTGAGGTAGCGTTTAAAGAGGTGCAACATGGAATTAAAGTGAACAGAAGAATTATCAATAATATCCGATATGCAGATGACACCTCATACTTGCCGATAGCCCTGAAGGTTTACAAGCACTGCTAAATAAAATAAGTAAAACAAGCAATGCATACAGTTTCCACATAAACAAACAAAAGTAATGATAATATCAAAGAGACCAGTTAACAACATAAACATTAATATATAAGGTGATTGATTAGAGAGGATGGATAAGATCAAATATTTGGGCTGCTGGTTGCACGAAGACTGGAATCCCGATGATGAAATCAGGAAACGGATAGAGATAGCATCCAACTCCTTTTTCAGGATGAAGACCTTATTATGCGGCCGGGAATTAGATCTGAAAACTCGCTAGCGCGTTGCAAAGTGCTACATCCTATCGATACTCTTCTAAGGCGTTAAAAGGTGGACTACTCTTTCATATCTATGGGGTGGACCATCAAGGTTTCGTCCATTAATAAACTGGAGGTTTTCGAGATGTTGATGTACCGAAGAATGCTCAAAATATCTTGGACTGAACATGTCACGAATGAAAGGTTCTGCGTCGCATGGATCAAGATGTCCTCACAACCATCAAAAGAATTTTGGGCATATTTTCAGAAATAAAAAGTATGCTCTTCTGCAGCTCATAATAAAGGGCAAACGAGGTCTCGGAAGAAAAATGCAATCCTGGCTGAAGAACCTAAGGCAATGGTTGGATATTCGGGACGCCGCAACACTTATAAGACTTGCAAAGAACAAAGACGAGTACAACGCCATGGTAGCCAACCTTCTATGAGGAGACGGCACTCTGAGAAGAAGATCAGGTTATGACCATGACATTAGTATTATTCTGAAGATCTAATATCTTCAGAATAATTAATTTTCACAAAATTCTGGTGATTAAATAATTAAAATTCATACATTCTGGACAGAAAGGAATAGTCAAGTGTAGTTAAAAAGCAAAAACTTCTATTTGGTTCGTTGCAATATTTTGATTTTGACTTGGCAGTATTTTCTAAAACATTTTTGTCAGTCCTTTATTTACCAGTTGATTTTAACGTAATCTTTTCAAATTTTGCACTCTAAATTGTAAGTTAATGTATTAAAATTCTCATCACCCTAAACAAAATTTGTACGAACATTATTTGGTAAAAATGCGGTTGTGGTTTGCAAAAGAATATTTACAATTTTTTTATATATTTTTGTGTGCTAGTTTTGTAGGTAGGTATCTATATATCTAATTTATATAGAATAAATAACTTTTATCATTTTTATTTATTATTACAAAAATTTACAATTTTATTGAGGCCCAGAAATTTTTCTTGCGAGGGGCTCAAATTGTGAAGTACGCCCTGCTTCAGAAGAACCTGACAACGGCGATTTTAGCTGAATCTGGAACGTGATCCCCCTACTTTTATAATTTGTAGTCAACTCATAGGTGTGTACGTGTGCAGGGGAGGGTGGATTTACCCTACTACGGTGGGCGTCATTGGCGTGGATTAACGAGATTCTTATTATTAAACTTAATCGAGTAGATTAACAAAATTCCCATACTAAAAAAAAACGTTCCAAGAACGTCTTAACCTCTTGTAATAAGTACCAAATCAATAATTGTTTACAAAGTCAACATATAATTCCTGAAACCTATCAAAAGTCCCATAATCCCATTGCACAATTAAACCTACACGGGAGTCTACAACTAGGATTTACAAAAATACTAAGTCGCCTTTATAAATCGGGGAGAAATTAGGGAGTTTATAAAACCCAACCTCTACTTGGCAAGCTGGATTATCTTCGGACGATGCATAAGAAGGTAAGTAGGCCTAGCAACCGTAACAATTTCATTATGTACAATTATTCTTCCATGTCGTTTAAACTAAATGATAGTGTCAACCTTATTTTTTGTGTTTCAATTCACTTCTTTTCTCAAGGCATTTGTCGAAGGTAAAACCAATACTAAAATTTCACCCCTAGGATGCTGTATTTAATCTTTACGATTAGTTCGGCTTGAAATGGTTATGGTGGCAGCGTTGGAGATATTTTTAGAGACGAATTTTAAGTCTTTACATTTTTTAATTTTGTAACAGCTTCCTATCAAAACCATCGATTTCTAATATTAGAACAATGCATTTTGTTGCTGGAGTATCAAATTCGGGTTCTTGTCATTTTTTGTATAGTATTGACTTGCATAGGTATAATATTGCAATAATAGCCAAATGCAATTTCTTGTTCAAGTGAATTACGTTTAGCATTTATTGCACACAAATTAATTTTAAATAAAACGGTTGACCTTCGTTTTGTTGATATTATTTGTGGAACGAATGTTGATATTTATAAGATAAACATCAATTAAATAATCAATTTCGAAAATAAACACGGTAGGTAAGTAAAACTAATGACTAAAGAGGCGGTCACAGGTTTAGGGGTGAAATGCGTGATTGCCAATGTGTTCGATTCGGGACGAAAGCAATATATTTTTAAAAGGATATTAAACTACAAGCAATGCGAGAGACAAAATCCAGTGTAATTAATAATCACCAAAATATAGGATAAGGAATCGAGGGCCCATAAAGTGCCCACCCACCGCAGCATACGAATGTAATTTACACCACTGTTGATTCATACTGGTACATAAGTCGGTTAGAGAAAAGGAGAGTAATTAGCTAGTTGGGATGTATATTATAATTTTATAAGCGGTCAGTGGAATCATTCATTAGAGGTTCTATGTCAAACAGAAAAGGCTGGAGTAGTGGTTTTGTACACAAGGGACTATATAAGTATGTAGCCAAAAATAAAATATGCAACTTAACACTGTTATATTTTCTCATCTCTACCAGGTGATAGGATTGGTGGCGATTCAAGATACTAGAAGTTTTGAAATGTGGGTGTATAGACTATAACTTACTATGTTAATGATTAGTTGGAAGAACTTCTTCAACCTTTCCGTTCACCTCTTTCTTTGCAGGAAAGTTCTATCGTAAAACCTCACAGCTGCTGAAATTGGGTTGAAAAATGTTTCATGACCTTGTTTTTGTTGTTGATACTGGAAGTCATCAACACAGGGGGACTGCCGTCTTTGCATAGCTCCGAAGCACGAAGGTAAGAAAGTTAGACTCTCCCCTGATTTGAACCTGGTACCTTTATTAGCAGTTGATCGTGCTAACTACCATCACTACATGACCGTTGTCAGCTGGATGGGTAGGCTAATAAATCTTGATGATAAGTAGAATGAATAAAATCAGAAAAGCTTCTTTATTTTGATAAGTTTATGTTCACCGGCGATAGTACATTAGAAACAAGGTAGTGGGTCATTGGTAAAATTGAAACAAACATAGCTACTACAATTAAAATAATAACAAATTTATCTGCAGAATAATAAAATTCGTTCAAGAGTTTTAAATTATTGTCAAAATGTGTCAGCTTAAAAAGAAACACTACAAACATATAAAAAGTAAAACAAAATTGTTAAGATTTTTATAACAATTTATTATTTATTTGATAAGTATCAATGGCACGACTACTGTAATCATGATTACACCTACATCATCATCACCGCAATATCATAGGTACATAATCAAACTTGTAATCTATACAGACGTCATAAAATTGCACAGAACTATTATAGAATTTCACCATAATTCGAAATTAGAATGATCGCTTACGAACGTGGATATATATAAACGCCATGTTGTTGAATGTCGAATCATTTGGAGCATTGTGCAAATTTATCAGTTTTTGACTGAAAATTTGTGCACAAAATGTCCAAAGGGGAATGCATTTGCTAAATGTGCGGATAAAATGTGGCGCGAAACAACCAAGCCAATTATATTGGCTTAGCAGTTGGTGCATTTGGCTGCTAATGCCGAAATATTTGCTTTGATTCCGGGCAAAGTAAGAACTTCATTTTTGCAGAAACTCCTCGATGCGTCATACTCTTCCCTGCCTTCTTAATATCTATATTCCGCCCAAGAAAACCAAAATAGAGCTCTCTATACAGACGACACTGAGACATTCCGGAAGCTACCTGTTACCACCAACCACTCCTAGCTCGAAGTTTGATTCCGTATTTAACGCATCAAGATAAACCCGAACATAATAGTATGTAACTACACCAACCTCCTCGAGGTTCGAGGATATTACAAGGTTAAGAAAACTACAAAGGTATAATCTATCTGCCTGGTGACCCTTCTCAAATGTAGGTGTATTGCGTTTCTCGTGGTTCAAAGCCCACTTAGATTCCTATGAGTGTTCACATAAGCAACAGAGGCGCCAATGCCGGGAAAATCCAATAAAGCATTTGGAAAAAGAAATATCTAAAGGGGTATTTTTCTTTGTCTTTGTGCATTACCCAAATATTCTTGTATCATGTAGAAGACGTCTTTCTAATAGTGAAACGGATGGAGGAATTAGCTCGATCAACTGGCGCCATATCAATAAGTAATTATCCTGTTTTCATTGGCGAGTTAAAAATTGATCAAGTTTTTATTTCATAAAAAGTTGTCGTAAAATGGTCGTCTTTGGTTTTTTTTGAAATCCGATTTTTTCAACCTACCTAGCCGTACTAAAATCAGTACCGCGTGCTTTTTGACCAAATCAAATTTCACTTCATTGCAAGTGTGATTCGTCGCCTAAAATGTCATAATATAATTCAACCGCCAATCTGAATAAGTGGAGCCAATTATTTGAGTAAACAACTAAACCGAACAATATTAAAACAATCGCAATAAAATTGATCAGCAGGACTGATCCGTAGTTCTGCCTGTTTATTTTCCATTACTTATCATAAAATAATGCAATTTCTACTAATAAAAGTGCGACTAAAGTCATAAAGACCAATATATTACCTAAAAGTTGCCGACTTGAAAACGAGGGTGAAAATTTTTATTGCCGAAGATCTAAAAGGGCATTGACCTTTCGGCGTCCACGTGCCAAAGACCCGATCGATGTCACGTCCACACCCGCCATTGAACCGGCGTACCCCCAAACACAATAATATGATTTTTAAATACTGCGTTTTGTTCAAACTCATTATTTTGTCATATTATTTATTTTTGTAAACAAAACGATAATGATAATAAATGTCGAACTTCTTAAAATAGCGAGAACGTTAATCGGAATTTAAGAAATCAATGAATATCTCAGTTACTACCCGTCTACATATTTCGATATTATTAATTTCACTCGCGTAAGATCCAAGGTTAATAATTAATTTAATTTATATTATAATCGTATGCACAATTTCTTGCTAAAAAAATTTAAAAGTAGTATCGATGGCGTTTGTCAAAAAATATCATTAGAATAATAATTTATTACTTTTTTTTATAAAAAAGCCAAGCCAAACCGCCAAGCTTTAAATAAAATTTTTCTTATTTGTAAAACTTCTGAAACTCGTATAAGAAGCAACAATCTGCTTTTACGAAAACACTTTCTACTTTACAGACAGGGTATGTGGAAGTAAATTGTGTCAAGATCAAATTGTTAATAACATTTTTATATAAAATTCCTTAACGAGAGTTATTTCGCAATTTAAAATTAGGGGTTGCCGTGTCCTTAGAAAGGAAAACTTGATGTTTGTATATTAAAACGTACCAATAACGTATGCCCGTTTGGTTTTAGCCGCGTGCAAATCGCCACCGAACAAAATAACATCAATTTACATCTTAAGCACGTAAAACAAAACTTGTCATTTAAAAGAATGCATTTTGAAAAATTTTAACAATAACATCAGTTGATTAATCGTAAATAGGTACAAATATTTCGAAAAACTGTGACCTGAATTTTATCAAATGTCGGAATGAAACGCTTCCAACAGCCGCTGAGACGCTACCGAAGTTTGATACAATTCTAAATTAATTGTCGAATAATGTGCGATGACAATCTCGTACAACAATTGACACGATCTCGACAATACATTTTCAATAAACATTACACTTTAAATATGCGTATTTTTCGAGAAATTTGAAAATTAATAAGACATTTCACTTACCAATACTATTACAGGTGACTGCTATTACACTGCGATAACCTTTGCGCACATCTTTGCGCAGCGGTTTCTATTTGAATTTATAAACTACCAAAATTAAATAAAGTTTAAGAATAATTTTATCATTTTAATAATAAAAATTAATTAAAATATCAAAACAGCGTAGTATGTTTTCACAACAGCTAAATTTTAACTAAAATGTATAAGTTGCCGTACGCAAATTGACTTCCACTTCCGTTTACAATTTTTAGCATCTTTGAGCGCGTAAATTTGAAATCGTACTTGAATTTCAAAAGTAAGAAGCTAAGTAGGTTTCGAATTTGAATAAAACTTCAAAAACTGACCGAAAATGTCCGTAGCAACGTATCGATGTATAATTTTGCGGTTGTTAATCACAACAACAAGAATTATATGAATTTGTTTAATGTTTATATTCTAGGCGGTAATGTCGAGAACTAATACCGACACACCTACGAATCCCCAATCAAATTCGCAACAAATTGATGTGAATCAGCTGATTCGACTGTCAAATATGGGAACTTTGAAATCATGCTCTTCATAACATTGTTTACAACTATTCAACCATAGTTTGAAAAAAAATTTGCGAATTTCCGAAATGTCCAACACTTCCACTATGACGTTGAGTCAGAATTTTAAGGTTGTTTTGTTGGGCGAAGGTTGTGTGGGAAAGACGAGTTTAGTATTAAGATATGTAGAAGATAAATTTAATAGCAGTCACATCAGTACGGTGCAGGTAAAGTACTACCTTCACTTACGACGATTGTATTAATTAATGTTTCTGTTTTCAATAGGCGTCATTTTTAAATAAGAAATTAAATATAGATGGCAAAAGAATAAATTTAGCTATATGGGATACAGCCGGTCAAGAAAAGTTTCATGCATTAGGCCCTATTTATTATAGATCATCGAATGGAGCCGTATTAGTTTATGATATAACAGATGAAGATTCGTTTCAACGTATAAAAAGTTGGGTTAAAGAGTTACGAAAAATGCTTGGGACTGATATCTGCCTTGTAATTGTAGGAAACAAGACTGATCTAGAAAAGAATAGAAATGTGTCTTTACAAGAAGCTGAAGAGTAAGTTGTTTTAAACAATCTTCTACTTAAAATGTATTCATGACAATATCATTATTTATAGCGCTTACAATCCGCAGTGTTTTGTGATTGATTATATCAAATTTGTAATATTCCAATTCGTAAATGTCAACTTAGATAAGATATTTTTATTCTAATTAAGAAGACATTTGACCTAGTGCAAATCCAATTCGTCGTTGTAACGTAACTAAGAAGGTAATCATTCAAAATTTAGCGTTCCATTGACTGTGCGAATTCAATAGACTTCATTTTTTTTCAACCCTCCGTTACACTCTAGAACAGCTAATAAATATATTCATTAAAAGAAAAGCAATTAAAAGTCATTAATCTGTTGTCATTAGTTTGAACTGAGTCGAATCATTTTAGGATCGCCACTTTGTCTACACGGATTTTTTTCTTTATTTATAGAAATCTACTGCAGTTCAAGGGATTCTTCCAAGTAAAATTTCTCCACTGGCTCTGTCATGTTTTAAATTCTTATGAGGTGATTCTGATCATTCCTTTAAATGTTTACAAGTTTTAAAGAGTTCAAACTGACCGATGAAAATCAGCAGTTAATGAAACTTTTCCTAGGTTACTTGATTTCCTTGTAAAATTATGTCAAAAATGTTTACAAATTTTGGGCGTTAACTAAATTTTACCATTTGATTTTAGTAGTTCAAACTGAGCAATGAAAATTCACATTTTATCCACTGTTATTAGTAAAACCTTATTGTTTTTTACCTTACCTAAAATTCTAATCGTTTTTATTTATTTCTTTGTCAGTTTTTTTTTAATTCTGAAAGGTCATTAATCAATTGAAATTGACCAACTGGCTGTCCTAACCTACACCGTGTGTAGTACTTATAGTTAAAAATAACAAATTATTGATAAAAATTAGTCCAAAACGTGTACCCAAAAAAAAATAATAATTTTTATTAAAACTCATAAACATTTGATTGTACAATGTATCCATTGATACACTTTTGTTTGTACTGTTGAATACTACTTGGGTTTGGTTAAATTTATTAGCAATTTTAGCATATAACAAGACCAGCAGTATAGCGTAAAGTATTTACCGGCCGTCTAGAAAGCGGGAAACCGCGGTTCAAATTCTGGTCGCGTTCGGATTCGCTGCTGTGATCCAAAGTCCGATGTCAATCTTTGGATTGTGGGGAAGGCAACGGGAAACCACCTCATTAATTATATTTCCTAGTAAAGTCAGCTTGGCTTCGGCTAAGTTGAACGCCCACACACTATGAAGTGTATGGCACTCGAAGAAGAAGCATATGACAAAGGGGTGAAGAAACCTAAAAATTAAAAACATTTGCATTTGCTTTATATTTTGTATCTGATCTTACTAACGCTAAAAACTATTGCTTACCAGAAAAGCCTGTAACTTCAATAGCTTCCATAATAACGAGATTTTAAAGGGACATTTCTAATATATTGGCATAACAATCTCTTTATTTCATTTAAATTTTAACAACTATTAATATTTATAGCCAGGCCATTATAAACTTACACCCGTCTTTGAAATAATGATTTGTTATGTATCTTTGAATTTGATCTTTAAACCCAAATTATTTCTTGCGAGATATTCATAAAATTCTTTCACAAACATATTTTATTAACTACCTGGGTATCTTTTGAAACTTCATAAAAAAAATATAAAGCATAGTTTGTAATGGTTGTAATAATCTTTACTTACTCTTTGCTTATTCCGACTAATTACTCCAAATTAATCTCGGACGTGGTTGATTTTTCTTCAAATAAACAAATATAAAAAAAAGAGATACCATACAAATATTTAAGTATTTTTCAACAATAAAAATCTATATTAATTTACAATTAGATACATCAAATTATTACCTAAATTTCACTTTAGTACGAAGCAAGCGTGAACTCGTGTAGCACTGTATTCACTTACAAATTTAGACCCCTTTATCGGTTGATCACAAATCTTTCTGGTTTGGAGTTCGCAGAAAACCACAATTTAAAGTCTTCCACAAACTAAATTATTTCGGATTTCAGTAGTGATATTAATCCTTGGTCTGGCATTGATTTGTCGCATTTATGCTAATTTTGCATAAAACTAACTTGGAATTCTTAACTTTGCTTTATAGTAGTTAACGGTACTAACTGTACCAATTACTAGTTAAAACCCTTTAATGTTTTCTGATCGTAGTTAGCGATTCAGGATAACTATTAAAGGCAACTTTTTTATGTGTGCAAATAATAACTGCACTACTTGAGCCCTTAATCGGTGCTTTTCTTACAATCCAAGTTTTTACATATCTTTATTTTAATGTGGTCCCCACACTCTGGGTTGCCCACAACCTAAGACTAAACTCATAAATATAATAAAAATGTTCGTGGACAAAGTCGGTTTAACAAACGGACCTCCTCCTCCAATTTCTTAGTTAATTTTCATGATTTTAAAAGAACATGTGTTAAAACAGATTGCGACGTATAATGTTACAATAAGAAAAAATAATGAAAATTGCATTTCAAGTTCTATAAATGATTCTATTAACCGACTCATATCTTGCCGCACAAAAATCCCAGCTCCCTTGAAAATATACAAATAATACTTTCATTCAGTTTTAAATCTTTTATGTTGGTGGTTTCCAAACTTTTAAATATTGCGACCCACTTCATCTCCAGCGCATTGAATTTTTTTAGAAAGGGGTACCTCAGGTGTGGTCCCATATTAATTTAGTCAAGTTCTGATGGTATGATCAATAACGGAAATCTTCAATTCTTTTGAGCACATAAGCGAAACTCGGGAAAATCTCTTAAGATATCGGGATATTTGAGTTATCATGATGTCCTTATGGTGAAGTAAACGTGGTAGTGGAACTTAATTAATAAAAATATAAAAGATGACAATAGAACTCCTCAACGGCTTAGAGAAAGGATGTTTTCTATGACCCGATTTCTAACTGATTCTAATCAAATTGATGCTATCTTAAGTCACTATTGTTAGCATCACTAAAAAGAAAAAAAGAAAATTAATTTAAAAAACAATAAAACCGACTTCAGAAAAATAAACGCAAGAATTAGAAAAATGTAAAAATGCACTACAAAGTGTTATGCACTAGCTGGCGTAGTCAGCCTTTAGTGATCTGATACATGACTGCCGTGGCTACTTATTTCGAGGGATTATGATTTAAATAAACAAACGGTTAAGAACCGCTGTTTTAATAGATTTGACTCTGTTAATGCAAAATATTGAATATCCAAGAATCGATTATAATAGTTATGATTATTTTGGTAATTTTCTAGAAATATCCCCTGAAATTAGATTATGTATGACTGCTCCTGTTGGATCATCGGTTTTTTACTATAGTTAAATAAAACATTAATAAAGCCTTGTTTCTGGAGCAGTTTGAACTATTTTAAAATTGTTAGACGCACAAGTAGGCTTGTTTTAACATTTGTTTTATCGAACTGCTGCAGAAACAAAGCTTAAAATATATTGGAATATCTTATTTAAAGCTACTGTAATATTGGTCCAGGCATTAGAATATTTTTGGAAAGAACTCGAAAATGCAATTTTTTAACTTAAAATCGTTATTCGGTATCATCGTTATATCGCAGTCATGGCTTGTGGGTTGGTAGTTTCCAATGTATCTTATGCCCACAATAATAGGTATGAGCAACATAAAACTGTATAAAATTCTGCGTGAAACTAAACAAGGAATATTATATTAGTCTTTATAATTATAGAACCGTCATGTCCAATTTTCGTTGTGTATTTTTTTTTCTATTCGCCTTACGCACAAAAAGACCCGCAAATCAGAGAAGCTTGACTTAATTACCCATAAATTTTTGGATAGAATAAACCTGAAGCCTCCCTATCTGTAAGTTGGAAAAATCGATAAATTTTTTTCTCTTTTTACATTTTTGCAAGTAGTTCAATTTTAAATTGAGAAAATTAAATTGAATTGCAGTACATTTTGATATATTATATGTAATAGAGAACCAAATTAGCTGATTTCAAAAATTGCTCTTTGGAATACCATTATTAGCGAGTTATTAGGAGAACAAGGAAATGCAATATTTTTTCACTTGCTGATCTCGCTACATAATTATGAAACAGCCATTTCACAACCTTTTGATTTTTGGGAGCTTTCGCTGTAAATTTGTCCTTGTCTAATCTGTATAATCTGAGGCTAATGTAGAGAACTTATAAACTGTTCTCTGGTGCTAAATTAAACAATTTAAGCAAAGAAAATGGCATTTCCGACTTATTTCCATTCAAAACCCTTTTGTGATGAAAATAAATTGTGTTGTAGAGGATTCCACTGTAATTTAAAATTTTTGAAAACAATAATTAAAATATAACTAATTTTTTTATGGTTTTTTAGTAAAATGTACCTTTCTTTGTACAGATATTCAAATAAAGTAGGTGCAATACATTTTCAAACATCTGCAAAACAAAATGAGGGTATCGAAGAAATGTTTTTAATATTAACGCAAAAAATGGTAGAAAGAGCAAATGAATTGGAAGTACAAAATACAACATTGACGAGGAAGAATTCACAGAGACGAAATGTAGTCGTTGTGGAAGACGATCAAGTACCACAACCGCCAACCAAGAATTGCTGCAACAATTCATAATCATGCATTATGAATATTTTAAATTGAGAAATCACTTTAAGAATTAAAACTTTTATTTTATAGAGTTTTTGCAGTTTGTGTTATGTGCGATAGTATTTTTCTAATTTTATTAATTTTTTTCCTTCTATATACTATTTTATCAATATACACATGTTACATTTGAAAATATATAAATAAGGGTTAAATTTTAATGAGACTTTAATTAGAAATTATTTGTGGTATCTATTTTTTACATTCCAATATGCAGGATGTGTTTTTAAGAGAGATAAAATACATATAATTTTTGTACGACTGACATTAAAACTGAAGTTTTTAATTCAAGTGCATAGAATTTTCCTAACCTTTTTAATTTCAAATTGAAGACAATCAAAATTGTACAAAACAATGTATTGCAATGCTTAAATTAATTAAAAAATAATATCAATATAAAATATTATGTGCATGAAAAGTTACGTTGAGCATATTTAATTCATCAGATACATATCTTAGAAGCAGCATTGTATCTGGTACCATTAGCAACAGAAAATTTTGTGATAACATTCTCTAGTCATTGTAAACTAAACGTAGTTTGATTAATATGTTACACCGTCTTTATCGCCAAAATATTTAGCATTTGTATGCCTAAATCAGGTTTAACATGTGCTTAATATCTTGACCAAACAAATTTATTTGCATTCAATATTGCACTACTTATAGTCGATTACTTGAGAACAACTGAAGTACTGATCGAGTGAAGTATCTGCCGACATAAGCTTTGCCAGCAGTGATCATTACATGTATTTTCTTGAAATACTTCCTCAATGGTAGTACAAGATGCACTATTACCATTATTAGAACATATTTTGAGCATTTCAAAGAAAATATTCCTTTAATTCCTATAAATTAATTTGCCTATGCTTTCTTAAAGGCTTCTCTTTCAATTTTATAATTCATTAAACCCATATTCCTTACACCCAAAAAAAATGAATTAAATTAGATCATGGACCTACACAAATATCAATACAAGGGCTTCCTTTTTCAGATCTTCCGTTTGTTCGTGATATGCATAAATTAAAACATTATTTAATTGGTGCCTAAACTATTAATTAAAATTCAATTAACAAAATTTCAATTTACTATTGATTTTCGACAAGAGTCGTACAAAAAATATATGAAATAAGTGGTTTATTTTGCTGGTAGGGTTGCTACGCTGTTTCCTCGTTCTGCAAACTTCCCTACTCGCAAAATATGATGGCACTTTTAACATTTGTATTATAAAGAAGTAATATTATTGATGCAGATAGGTCTGCATGGTTGGTAATTTAAAATAAATAACTTACTTTAAGACCATCATATTTATTAACTTTTCTTTGCCATAATATTACAAACCTGTATAAAATGTGTTGTTTTGTTTAAATAAAACTAATAAACAAATATTTCTCACTGTTTAATAATACTTTATCTATATACAAAAAATCTCATTTTTTTTCTTAAACCACAATATTTTCCGATAAAATATGAATGTTGACAATTTTTTTTTGTATAGGTACAATTTAATAAACTTCGAAGAAAAACACACAATAAATACAGAAATAATTTACAACACAATATGAATACATTTTAATATAATAAATACAATGAAAGCAAGGCACAAAGTGATGAATTGATGAATTTAAATAAATTGCATTATGTTTATAAAAAAATGTTTTACAATTCCAATAAAATCTATATACAAAATAAAGAAAAATCAGGAATTTTTAAAATCCCCATGTTTTTGCATGAAGGAACACAAATTAGCTACCTTTTAATTTCCTTCATATAAAAACTAATTTTCAAAATATCTAATCACTAAAATTAATTTTAAAACTATAATACATAGCACCTTGAAAACTTCAATGCAAAATTTGCCCTTATAACAATAGTGTATTTTATATTTTGAGTTCACGCAAATTTTTATTATCAGACTAGACAAACTTGTTTTTCTTAAATAACAATTCAACAAAATTCAACGGTGCAAAAAATGCAACCAAAATTTAATATTTTACTTTGTGGTGCAATGCAGGGTATTTATTATACTATGTGCAGAAAAGGGGTAGGGCAGTTAATACGATTGATTCTTACCAAAACTTGTTTACATATCTTTCGTTCTTTCTTTTGACTAGAAATTTAACAAAGAGAAATCATAGCTGTCTGTTTTGGTCATTTCCTGATCGTTTTTCATTGAGAATCAAGTTATGGTTCCATTAAATTGCAAAGTTTTGAAATATAATGAATCTATTAGAAACTACTAATTTTTTCGAAAAAAAAAACTGATGGAAGACTTGAATTAAACAAAATAAAAAATACCCTGTATCGACTAGCAAAGTGAATTTTCTTGTTCAACTGTTATTTACAAAAGTAGATCATAAGTGTCAAACCGGCAATTCAATTCGTGCACACATTAAATTGTGATACATCTCTGAAACAAAAAATTTGTGTTTTCTAAAAGATAACTACAAAATCATAACAATTTGAACAAAACAAAAAAGGCAAGCATCAGTAAGAAACAATTTTATTTAAAAAAATACATAATTTTAGATTTATCTTTCATGTTCTTTAGTCACAAATAAAGAGTAGCTTCTTTTTCATAAAGCAATAATTAGTACATATTAAAAAAACAGTTAATGTTTAGTCTATCAAAAATTGAAGAACACACAACCTCACTATGAAATTATTACAAAACGTAATTAAGTTGGTTATGGAAAAATGATAGAATGATTTTTAATTCTCGTCAAGAAAATAAACTGCTTTTTTAATATTTATTGATTCATTGTAAATTATTTATTTCAACATTAACAAACAAATTTAAAATGAAATGAAGTAATTTAAAACACAAAAGCTTTACCAACTAAGAGGACAGTACATTAAAATTCTCAATAAATTAAAAATCTAGTTTAATACTCTTGGCAACACTAGATAACAAAAAAGTACACTTTTAAACATTTATTTAATTTATTCACAATAACGTAAAAATTTTAAACGTAAATAGATAAAAATAGGAAATGAAGTAAAACTTGAACAGTCCACACTATTTTGATAACTTACTAATTACACGAATCAACGCGCCGTTTTCATCTTTTAACCTTTGATTTTCCGCCTTCAAAATTTCCAATTGCTAAAAAACAACACAACATTAATATCTTATAACAATTCAGCATCACAACAATGCATGCAAAACAAACTGAAATACATTCTGGACGAACAAAAGTTATTTGCACCGATCCATACTGTACACAGGATTTAAAAAAAATGTGACATGTGGTGACCTAAAATGCGAAACCATAAAAAGAACACGTTAAGCTGTTAATGTAACAAAATATGATCAGCTGCAACACAATCAGTAGAAATAGATGAATTGCTGCGTTTTAAATTTGATTTATTTCAATTATTTTTCAGATAAGCATTAATACCAAAAAATGCTTCAAATTTTTTAATCAAAATGAGTTAGAAATAATGCTGTTTTTGATGTGAACTACTGTACTTTCTTACTAATGAGGTTGATAAAATTATACCATATAATATAGGGGTTAACCCATCTTATTAGTCTAAAGCTGCATTCAGATAGGGTATGGTAGAATTGGTAAGAGTTAAAAAGCATTAACTCAGGTGGAAGCGTTCAGATACACTTATTTGCTTGCGGTGCATGAAGCGTTGTAACGGCTTCCGGAAAAGTTAACAAACTTTAACTTTACAATACACAGGGTAAGAAATCCTTACAAGCGCCAACCAGCGGCGCGAAGGGCGGTGCTTGCGACTTTGTTTTCTGTCACTTCATATTTTATAATACATAACCTAACTCTGTTTTGACTAAAGAATTGAATATAATAACTTTAAAAAACACAATAATTAAGACAAAGGGTCGACAACGAAATACGTAATTCTGTTTTGACAACACTTACAAGGAATTTTTAAAACGTTATTTTATTGTGCTTGCAACATGGACCTCTATGAAGATGACGAATGTAGTCGAATGTAGACGAATGTAGCCATTCGCTTAATTTTCCATCAATTCATAAGTTTATGTGAATGGCTAGTTCGCCTGTGTAAAAATCTGGTGGAAGAATTCTTACCATGCAACTACCATCCAAATACAATACCCTATGTGAATGCCGCTTTACTTGGTTGCAAACACCACGAATCGCTGTGACTTTAGGTACTTTGAGATTCATTTTTTATTTATGAAATTATCCGATAACGCGCACAGATTGGTTATTGCATAACTTCGCGCGTTAATAAAAACATCGTACAAAAAATGCAACAGTGCTCTTGTTGTCCCAAATTCCGTTCAAAACAAGAAATCGGTTCGAGTTCATTGCATTAATGCATTCTTTGGATTTTTCGGATGTTTGATTTTTTGGGATTTTTTATTAAATGATTGAAAATGAACCAATGGCGCAACATTAAAAGAATGACGAAATCGAATGCAACTGTGCGTGTAAACCGAATCACTGAAGGTAGGTTCTTCATCTTCTTCATGCCAATTTCTTCTTCTTCGAAAATTAACCAAAGCCAAGCTGACCTTATTAGGGAATATAATTAATGGGGTGGTTTCCTGTTACTTCCCCACAGTCCAAAGATTGATATCGGACCTTTGATCACAACAGTGTATCCGACGCGACCAGGACTGGAACTGCGGTCTCCCGCTTTCTAGTCGGTCAGTGTTTTCTTTATGCTACACTGCTGGTTTTAGTTTGGTGGGTTACACTGACCTTTACCCAAGACACTTTAGGTTCAGCTGTACCATCATAAGTAAACCAAGTTCAATAGTTAACTTTTAAACTCTGCTTAATTCACGATTGTACAACAGGATCTGAGCGTTTATTATTAAAGCATCGAAACAATTCCAGAGTTAACCAAGGGATAACTCAATCTTGAGCCACTCTGATTGAATAAAAAGTGAATACTTCTGATCCAAACGTTATACATCCTATTCGAACCAAAGCAATTCATGGTTTTGGCAACTTGGAAAAACTAATTGGAGGGTTAAATGTCATAATATTACTAGTCTAAATACAGAATATTTCTACACAATTCAGAAAAGTAAATAGTTATGCTTTTCTAAGGATATAATAAATCGTCTTTACAGCTCAATCAAGCTTACAAAGTTCGACTAGGAATGGCATTTAGTTTAATATGCTACAATAGGTCCTGACTATGTAATACATATTAAATAGGGCAGCATTGTAAAAGAAAGTGATTGAGCTCTATTGATATTTGTAAACAGGGGCGGACCAGTATCTATATTTTTAGAAAAAAAAACAAGTTTGGTAGATACACTAGTGAATGCATGGCATTATACTTCATAAGCTTCTAACTATAGGTTATTGCATTTTCAGATGTTCTTCAAATACCTTTCGATATCACCTTCAAATATACATTAGTATTAATGATACAGGGTGGTGAATCAATTTATGCATCCTAGGATTTTCAATGCTAAATTTTTAATAATTAATTAATACTTCCCCTAATTATTTTAGAAAAAAACTTTAAATTAGTTTCTTGTAGAGAAAGAAGAACTGCATCTATACATGTTATTACTTTTAATTTTCCGTTTTTTATAAAGGCAGAAATGTTAAAATTCTATTTTACAAAAAATAATCACCTTTGCCTTTGATTTGAATTTTTTTATTATTAATTTGATTATTGATTAATTTGAATTTGATTTATTTAATTGACCGATCAAAAATAATTGTTTTTGGTTTAAAAAATTTCAAATCTAATAATTGTAAGCTGATTTATTATTTCTAAAAATAACATGCAGTTATTGCTGCAGCATTGCTGTATGGTAGCAATATTTTTTTCTAAAATAAATTAAGAGAAATCAAAAACACTAAAAATCCTATGTTGTGTGAATTGATTCACCACCCTGTACGGTAAAAACACCTAGTGTAGGTATATAAAACTCCCACAAGGGTTATCTATCTGATACTACCTAATCAAAGATGGGTCTACCTCTTTAGACGTACAATTATATTTGCGCATTTTTTATTGTCAACATTATTGAAGAAAGATGGAGTCTCTCCATAATTCAATACTATTGACAACATTCACATTAAGTTCAGCAGTTGCATGTGATTGTGAGGCGTATGTCATCCAAAGAAAAAGCGTGTTTAATAGTTGTACTGCATATTGCTTGTAAGAAAAAGCGAAAACATAGGCGTTGGTCTGAAGATTTGTTTTTACATTTTTAAAATTTCTTAAAAGGATTCTTTGATTAAATTTGTTATGAAATCGAAAATTGTTGATATAAATTAAAAAAAAATTATCAGTGCCATGCTGTGTTTCAATTTCCAAATTAAGCTGTAGGCCCTTAAAACGGCTAGACCGATTTACTTTAAATTTTAGGAAAACATAAAATAGCATTGGAAACACAATAATGTCGGTTTCACAAACATTTAAACTGAGATTTCGGCTTAAATTTAGGCCTAAATATTATAGGCTTAAATAATTTAATCGCAGTTTAAACGTTTGTGAAACCGGCATGATCTTTAAATTTTGGTATTTTACGAAATATGTATCTGATGTCGAAATATAAAGTTTTTACATACGAATGTCTAAAAACTAGATATTTTGAACATAAAATAAGTATTTTTGACGTGTTGTCAAAATATCGACAAGTTGAGGAAATTTAGGCCCGGATTCGTAAATAAGTATTTAGTACTTATTAATATTATTTGCAATTATTAATGTTTAAGCGTTGAATTTGTATGTCATAATCGTAAATTCAGCGATGCCTTAAGTTGGCCGTTAGGGGGACAGGAATTTTTCCTGCCCTCTAAGCATCCAATGAAATACAAATTCGGTGTTTAAACATTAGTAAGTACTAAATGCTTGTCTATGAATCCAGGCGTTGTTCATTTTTTCTTTTGCAATTCTTTCCGTGCACCGTCTAGCTTTGAAGATGTAGGTTTTTGATGCTAACTTACTTCTCAGTACAGTCCCATGAGGCTCCCCTCAAACCATTGATTTACAATTTAAGTTCAGTTAAATTAAATATAAATTTTAGAGAATAAAAACACCAAAAGTGTACTAATTTCTTATAATGAAGGCATTGAATAAAATAACTCCTAGTATTGAGATATAACAAAATAAAATATGGATGAAAATGTCACTGAGGATAAAACATTGAGTAGGTACTGTTCTATCATTACATATTTTCTGTAACTTTGTAAGCTTAGCAGAGTTGTATTATTTTTAATCGTTCAATTGATTGGTTCATCACGTGAGAGCGTTCATGTAAGCAAAAGATTTATTTAATTCAATTTAGAAAAGCAAAGCGTTCTGTTTACGTCGGTATTAGCTAATTTAAATTCTATTTGAACCAGATAAAAATATATTGATTCAACTTTTACCGAATTTATGTTACAAAATTGTTACCCACTTTTTAATAGATTTCCAACGCGTCAATTTATTTTATTTCAATGATTTTTTTATTACTCAACTACTATTTATTTGAAAAAAATATAATTATACATATAGTGAGTAAAACAAGGGAACCCACACCACTAAAAATCACCAGTTTTCTCATTTTCAAGTAATATGTTTTTTCCTAAAAAACGATGAGATAGTGGAAAACCACTATTTTGGATTCACGAATTTTCGCAAACAAATTTCATCAAGATTTGTTTCCTGTAAGAGGAAACAAATGAATCTTTTAAAGCTACAAAAAATTAAATTTTATTAATCTTACTCACGTGCGTCATTATGTTGGGGGAGGGGTGCCAATAAAACTTATTACTGATTTTAATAATTTCAAACTCATTAAAGTAAACAATTTTTCCCCTACTATTTTTAAAGAACATATAGAATAAAAGCATTCAAATTTTAATTTGGACCACTTCAACAACGCAATATTATTTAATAACTTAACAAATGTGTTTTGCTTGCAATATTTATAGTTTGAATAGTAAAATAAAATCATTACGGTAATTAATGATTTTAAGTAGTTAATTCGTAATTAGTAATTAAGTAGTTTACTTTTATGTTGAGAATTAAATAAATGAGAATTGAACACTTAAAAAAATCCTGGAGTATGAACCTTCCTTTTTTCATGGAAAAATTAATTCTAAAATATTCATGAAAACTTGAAGATTGGTTATTGGTGGTGGGGTTCCCTTTAAGTGAAAACATCTGATTTTAGTTTTAAAAAAGAAGTTAATTTTAAAAGATAATTATTATGAAATGAGTTAAAACATGTCAAAATTGGCTACATAAAAAAACAAACAAAATTTCATCGAACACACATAAAATGCTAAAAAAGCTGAAAATTTCGAAAACTGTAATGAAAATTATTAAAAACACATAAAAAACAGAAAGAATGAAAATGAACTATAGAATAGGCTGGAATGTGCTTATGCAATAACTAGGACTTTCCGCAGCAGCATCATCGTATGGTTACCTATTTATTTGCAGAGTTGGTAAGTTTGCTGACGACACGTGTGAGAGCCCTGTTTTCGGCGCGAAGCCGTTCGTTCTCAGCTTTCAGTTTTTGCAATTGCTAAAACAACAATTTTCCTATACCAATGTTTAGTTCACCAATGTTTTAATGTTCAAAAAAAATCTTGTTTTTATTAGGTGTCTAAACAATTTGAAAACAATGGAAACTAATATCTGCCAATTTTTGTATTCAAATGAAAATTTGCTTAATAAATTTATTCTTTAGAATTTCGATATGAGAAACACGAATTTTAAAAACTTAATTAGACAAAAGTGCAATGTTCCCGATTAAACTTTCAGGTTTTTGACAATTTATTTAATGAACAAAAAAAATTAATTTTAAATGATGGGTTGAATTTTTGATACCTCCACAAATTTTCATTGTACAGCAGATTAATAACGAGTTTCTATTCAAATGCTTCAAAATTTTTTAGGCACATTATAATTTATTGTGGTATGTGTTATTAGTGTTTTAGGCGATCAAGTGTTGAATAAACATTATGATTTAAAAAAAAGTATATAAAAAGCGAACAAAATATCGCGAAAAAATGTTATGTGATTTGTTAAAGGTGGTCAAGAGTACATATATGGTTAGTGAGAAGTGTAAAAAGCATTCAGTGTTTGATTTATGAAAAAAGAGCATTTTAAAAATTGTTGTATAAACAAACATTTGCAAAAGCTGTCTGAATGCCTCAAAAAATATGTAATAATAAAAGTTTCAACTACAGCAAAGCTAGCCGCTACAATATGAAATAAAAAAGAACAAAGGTGCATCTCTGATTTACATACAAAAATAAAATGTGTTACTTACTTTTAATTCCTCCTCCATTTCGCTGAGTTTTCTTTCCATTGCTCTTCTCTCCCGCTTTTCCAACTCCGAGAGAGAATTTTTACTCGTCTGTCAACAAAATTTGTATTATTAACAGTCAAGTGTTGTATTAATATTGTTTCAATATAAAAATGGCTTACCACCGTATTTAATCTCTCCAATGTCTGTTTTGTTTCTCTCAATTCTTCGTCAGATTTTCTAAGTTTGTCTTTTAGTCTATCATTATCTTGTAACGTCTGTTCATATAATTTTTTGTAGTCAATTTCTCCATTCTCTCCACGTATTTCATTTGTGCTTCCTAATCTTGATCGACTGGATCTCTCTGTGCCACTCTGGAATGAAAACCGTCATCAGAATAAAGTAAACATAAATTTTATGCTAAGATAAAAAAAATCTTACAACATATCCTTCAGAATTTAGTGAATTTAAAGAAGTCAAACTAAGCGATCTAGAACCCATGGAGCTATGAGAACGAGACAACGAACGTTCTCTATGAAAACTGCCAGTTCTGTTCGTTTGTCTGGATTGTCGAACATTACCATTTTTAGAATAATCACGAGTATTGTCAAGAGTTTTAGAATAACTTGGCACAATATTATTTAAAGCTTTGATTGGTATTGTTAAACTTGCATAACCATTATTACGATAACCATTTGAACTATACGGACTTTGATAATTATTTGGTAAGTATGAACCAAAAGTCTTATTGGAACTAGGATTATATGACAAAAAGTTTTTTGTGGGGCTGGATGTAGTATAAGGAGAATAAATATTTGTATTAAAAAGTCCCAAACTACGAGGACGATTGTACGAAGGATTATTAGATATGCTGTTTCTAATTGCTGACGACGAACGTTGTCGAGTTCCAGGATTACTTCGAAAAGACATTATTTATTACACCTAATAAAACGGACAAAATTATTTAATTTCACTAAATAAATCACTCGTTTTTAAAACTCAAGCTGACACATTTCTTAATAGGAAGTTTCACACATATATGTATTATATGGGTACTAACTAACGCACATTGATGTATGAAAGAAAACAAAATATAAAGCAACAAACTCTGAGCTATTTAAAACTTTTCGAATGAATCTATCTTTTTCTGATTTGCGTATAGGTAGTAAATAGCAGAAGTTCTAAAAATATATTTCTAACGAAAGTGTGCTATTTTTAAATTAAATACAAAAGTGAGTTAGCATTTTTAAAAATAATGTAGATAACAAAGAAAAGAGTTTTTCAATTTTAACACAAAAGTTTTACAATCGCAGGTTTAGAGTATATTTTTGTTTACGTTACAAAATGACACTTGATTAAATTTTTATTAAATAAATAAAATTGTTCCCACATGTTTAGCATGTATCTATAAAATACACTCTGTAGTGCATTTGTTTGGATATCATCCAAACGTGTCACTACATTTGCACATTTGGAATGCCTATAACATTGCATAAGGATCAGTTCTTTCCTTATCGGGAAATGTTTATCATTTTGGCAGTTTTAATAAAGTACAGATTTTGAAAAACTTGAAAAAATAAATCTAATGGTTTATTATTTTAGGTTTGCTGTTCAGTTTCAACTAATTGTGTATATTCAACTTGAATCAAACGACGTACTTAGCTTAAACTTTGTTACAAATTACTTAGACACAATCAAATGTTTTATTCATTGTCCAAAATTGAGAGCAAATTTAAAAAAAAAATTGTAAACTCTGTAATTTCGTAAAAATATTTTTCTAAAATAATCAAGTTATTATAATAACATGAGTAATGTAAGATATAAAGAAACATCGCATTTGATAGTAGCTACATAATATTTACTTATAAACTAATAGAGGTTTTGGATGAATTGCAACGCTATTATTATCGTCTATTACAAGGTTGGTTAATTTGTGCTCTTTGATGCAATATTCGATATAGTAAGTGATAGCACCTTTAAATTTAGAAGCAACGCGCTTTATTTTTAGAAACAGACGTAATGAACATCTGTCAGATCAGTTTATTTCTAAAACTCACTTAAAGCAAGCACGTGCTCTAATATACATGTCGAAATCGTAACGTCTTATAAAATGTTACCTATGTAAGGTGCTTAGCAAGCACATTGGTGATGACGCTAATAATTGAGATAGCTAACTAATTGTTATTAAACAAGTACATACTTCAAAAAACATTTATTCCCAGTTAATTTTTAAAAATGCTACTTTAGAGAAATAATAATTACCTAAAACCTACGTACTAAAACTAATGTAGTCAAAGTCAAAAATTATTTTTGGCCACTTTTCTTAAAATTAAGTTTTGTTTATTATTGTTCGAGCATAAAATTAAACGACCCAAACCAATCAACTTTTCACTAAAAATTTATAATGTATGTGGTGCGTCACACCTACACATTACCGAAAAGTAAATCGATAAATAATTTCTATTACCTGAATAGCAAAAGCATAAAACATTAATTATTATATTTGGCAATTGATAGGAAAACCTGTTAAAAATAGTTTCAAATTGCAATCATAAAAGTTCTACGTATTATTAGCTTGCTTTTATGTATGGTAGATTTACCAATTGTACGGTAAACTTTTCAACGAAACACAAGAGTGGTTGTAAAAATGGAAAATTCAAATAAACAAGTTCAATAAGTTTCAAAAGAAACATATCCATCTACCTGTATTCCATCTCCATCTGGAGAGACAATCATCATGGTAAAAACAGCTTTAATGAAACAGTTGGACTAGAAACCACGAAAAATGTATTGGTTGGTCAGCACAAAGTCAGAGAACTTGATAACAAATCATTTTGAAGCCAATATGATGGAAACCCAATTCTATAATATTATTTACCCATTTCTTCAAGTTTCATTAATATTTTATGAAGAGCCATTACATACATCTTGGTCTAGTTATATTTTTGATTAGCACTCACAACATTTTAGTTATCTGCCCTATCTATGGTACGTAGAGAAATCATCAAAAGATGCCAAGTTTTGCTATAATTTACTATTGTTAACAGTACGAGTGATTACACAAGTATAATAGTTAAGTTTTATGTAAAATATTTAATAATTTCATCGGACGCCTTATTTAATAATTATTTTGATTTTTGGTATTTTCAAATTTAATGTAATTTTTGAAAAGCATGTAAAGTTTGTAAACACTATAAACTAGAATCTAATTCATTCATCTTGCTAGATAGAAAATTTATTTATTTGATCTTTATCACTTGATATGTTTAAAATTGTTTTTATCCCAATTAGAATGCTATGCATAAAATTATTTTAGTAAAATTTTTATCGATTTCCGCCCTTCTGGCTTTTATAGGATAATTTTGTATTTTAAATTGAAACAATATTGTCTTGAAGAGAAGAGTTATGCCCCTAACGTGCATATTGAACCAAGGTGTTCCCAGTGAAAAGTGCTGTATACGCACTGTGTATTTTTATTGTTTGTTCCATTTACATTTGTTGTAGTACAGTTGGTCTTTTATTTATTGCTGTAATCACCGCAATTTATTATTTGCGATTCAGGGTTAGTTTCAGTTTTTGCACCTTCCATCTTGAATTGGTCTGACTTCTTCTGAACGCTGGTTTGCGCTCTTCATTTCAAGTGATTCCCAATGCCTACTAGTTTTTAGTCTTTTGGTTTAGTTTTACTAGCTTGCCAGATTGTGTAGCAAGGCAGAACTTTTACACAATGAAGGTAAGCGTAAGAAATTTATTATTTGTGATTAACGAAATATCGTTTACACAAGAACGCAAGAAGAAATCATGTAATTTGAGGGGATAGTAAAAAGCAGCAGGTCCAAAAAAATTGAAAATACAGTAGAACCTCGATTATCCGGGCCGACCGGGACCGTGCTCGGCACGGATAATTGAAAAACACGGATAATAATAATTGACGTTTTTGTTAAATTATTACAAAAACAATACACTAAACAGCTTTGTATGTAATCCAAGTGCAGCTCTGAAGTAAGCATAAAAAATTTGATTTCGCATAGTATACTACTAAAGTTGCGAATGTCCACGGATAAACCGCTGGCGCCGCACGGATAAGCCGCCACACGCATAATAATCTGACGGTAATCGATGTATAATGGGCCCACGGATAAACCGCTTCACGGATAATCGGGGTTCTACTGTACTTTATTTCATAAATTTCTTCTATAATGTCTAGAATACGTGGAATGAATCAAGGATTTTTCAATATACAAAAACGTTGGAAAGTTACAGATGTAGACGTAGTCAAAATGTTCTTTGTGTAATGCATACTTGAAATTTCAAACGCGTTTTTCCCGAAATTGCATTTTTTACATTGACTGACATGATTTCTCAAAAACTACTGAATCGATTTTGCACAACTTATTTTTTAAGAAAAGATTTAAAAAAATTCACAAAGTTCATTTAAAAAAAGATATGTTGAAAATGTTATTGCACCAGCATAAATAAGAAATTGAAAAATAAGGCTTCGTACTGGTCTAAAGACAACCTTTCACAACGTGAGGAAAAAATTTCATTGTTATCGATAACTTGATAATTGCGTAATTTACGTTAGAAAATGTCTTGTTTTAAAAATTTTGAAACGTTGTCGTTGTAGACCAGTAAAGAAACCAAATTTTCAACTTTTTATGTTTGCTTGTATAATAACATTTTCAACATATCTTATTTTAACAAACTTGGTGAATTTTTTAACTCTTTTAAAAAAAATACAAATATTTCATTGTAGTCGCCTACAATAACACCTTTTCAATGTCTGGTTTGCCCAATTTCAAAAATTTGGTAAAATAATTACAAAACTGCCTACTTTGGACTGCTAAAATTTTGCCCTAATCCTATCTCCAGCTCAAGCTACAGGTACAAACCACTTACGAATGGTTGCTTCCGCTGAAGCAGAGTCCGGATAACACTTATCAAGCCAAGCAGTTCCAGCACTATTTTTTTCTATTAAAAAAGTGTTTTATTAACACATGAAATTCCTTTTTATCCATTTCTTTTCCAATTACAAAAGTTGAATTACAAAAGTTGTTTACTCAAAATGCTACAACTCACGAACCAATTGTTCGATCGCTGTCAAATTTTGACATGTATCGTTTAAAGGTTGGTTCTCACTGAAAATTATATGAAATAAATTCTAGTATCGTCCTCTCTTAGAAACAATATGGACTTTTCAGCCGACCTCGTATTATTATGCAGTATGAAAGAGTATGTAAATATTGTTTTCATGCAAAAAAACATAGTTGAGATTTTGATGTCTCATAAGTTCAAAAAGTTCTCTAGTATAACTACTATCTAATCAAAATAATCTACTCATAAGTTCTCTAGTAATTCGAGTTTTTTTGTTGACGTATAGTTAATAATGCATTATAATATAAGATTAATTAAATTTAAAAAAAAAAGAAATGTGGTAATTTTTGTTACAAATTTCATTCTCAACATACACATGATAAGATTAGTCTAAAATAAATTCTAAGATCTGAAAACAGTACAAAATTAATATTACTACAAAGTCAAATTTTTGTTTGCACAGTTTTAAAATAAAGGTCTAAAAATCAGCCATATTAAATGACCGAAATTTTCAAATTTTTTACTTTTAGCTTCTCAATATTTATCAAAATTTTATTGATATTCTAATGCCTGTAGGTACTTACTTATAATCGATGCTTAGCTCAAGCAATCAATCAATTATTATAGGTACTGGCAAAAATACCAAAATGTTACATATTTATTAGATACAATGTTTTATCACATAATAAACACATTTACCGTAATAAAAAAATAAATACAACTCACCTCATCGTGATTCAATTTAGTCGAATCTTCAAAATCGCCTCCAGCTAAATGATCTTTTTCTGTGTCCATATCCTGAAATAAAATATTAATATGTTGAATAAAATATTTTAAAAGATTACAAGTTTAATGAAATTTGAAAAAAAATTTTATTATTTTTTTAAAATATTAATAAAAACAATTTGCAATATTTTTTACAGACACTTCTTCATTTATGAACATTAGATTTGCAAACAATTACATGACATAATCGGCAGAAACCCACAGTATAAATTGTTCCACCACCCTATAGCCCACTCTGTAAAGAACTATGAAATTTTAGATATGATTTATTTAATTAAATTCTTATTGATTTTTATTTTTTTTTTTTACCCAATCCCACAAAGGATATTTCAGTAAAATAGCCGTAATATTATTACAGTTAAACCTGTTTTTATGTGGTGTTATTTTAAGTGGTTTGTATATGGGGAATTGTTTATAAGCGATTTTTTCTTTTTCTGTGTGTGATATATCAAAAAATTCCATCAAATGTATGAATAAAAATTAAAGTATTTTTTAAGCGATTCCTTTTATGTGGTCCCTATCTCCCGCATAAAAACAGGTTTGAGTGTAGTGCCATTACAGAAGTTGGCTATATGACTATTTAACATATGAGTATTTAACTTAGAAATGACAAGATATTTTTCTATTGTTTTCATCGTTCAATGTAAGAAAAACAAAAATGCAAAATTTTGCGTTATCTAGACTAATTTTTTTCAATTTGACTACATAGTGCCTGTATAGCCAATAAAAAATAGTAACATAATTTTGACAAATTTGATGTAAACAGCAAAGTTTATGATGAGGATAACAAATAATGTGAATAAGACGCAAATTTGACCCAAGTTTTTACGTTTTAATTCATACGTGTATTATTTATAACGAGACAATAAAACTAATGCTGTAAATAATTCAAAAGTGCATAATATCATTGTACGCTTAAATGTGACTATTCTACTAGAGGAAATTTGAAAGAATTAATTTTTGTAAATTTAAATATTTTGATCAACTTACATCTAAATTATCAAAAGCCACAACACCAGTCGATCTTCTTTTTGGCCGTCTTCTTCTTTGTATTGCCGCTTGAGTAGCTAAAGTTGCTTGAGCAATGCGAGCATCATTCTCTTTATCTTGATCTAAGAATATTTAAATGTTAGAAAAAAGATTGTTATTGCACCAAGCATACCTTTATTATCAAGAGATTTCAGTCGGCGCAATGGTATAGTCACAGTAGTTTCGGCAGTTTCGACAGGATTTGATGTAGGTCTATTTGTTTGATTTGTGCTTCCCGAAGAAGGTCGACGTAAAAATACAGGAGTGGCAGCTGGTTCAACATCTTTTCGTTGCATCTTCTAACTTGAACTGGATACAAACATATTTTCTTTTATAGAAGAGTGAAATTTTGTATAATAGAACATAAGTTAGAATTCAAAGAATCTTATTAAAATAGAAGAAGTACAAAATTATTTAAAAAGTTTTTTTTTTATGAACAATTGATAATAAAATTAAGAATGTAGTCCTGAACTTTAAATAAACTTTTTTAAATAATCAGTAACTAAAGAAAAATTATTTAGAGTTATGCAATGTGCAAAATTGAAGGTCCCAATCCCAAGTGTTTTATAGACAAACCACCACACACAATTTTAGAAAACCTCTGTATTCTTACTTATGGTCTTTGTTTTAAAAAAATAATAATTTTATTAAATTGTCAGTTTTTGAAGCATTTAGTGCAAGTTTTTAGCTTCAAATTGAACTTACTTTTAAGCAGACGTTTAAAATAGCACATCAAAATTGTTGTAAGACTATTGAAATATTTGCTATTTTCGATGAATAGAATATTAAAAGAAATGTTATTTTACTGGAGATTTATTAATAAATATTATTTTTATAAATCAGCAAAAAACTAAACTACCAAATTACTTTGATAGACAATACTTAGTCATTTCTACATTAAATATTATATAAATAAGAAAAACTAAACAATATCTACTTCAATAAAAGCATAAGTAATACTAATAGCGCAAAACACAGTAAAAATAATAGCAGCACAAATAAGTTAACGGAAAGGCCATACGAGAAAGAGGGGTGGTATAAAAAATGCAAGCAAAATATCAGCATTAGAGGTGCAACCTACAAATAAAAATAAACAGGTTTACATTTTAAAAGCAAAAAATTGCAATTAATTAAAAATGTATATTTCAATTAATTTTATTTAGGTAAAAATTATCCCTGGATAATTATTAGTTTCGTTATAAATATATACCACACCAAAATGCTTTTTCTAAAATTCTACTAAAAGTAGCTTAATATGATTGTAATAATATAAGCATTTTTTAATATAATAAATTAAGTTATATTAAAATTGAAACTATTTTCAACTTACAACTTCTGCAACTTACATAAATTCAAGTTGTTTTATAGAATAAACTATAAAACAATTTATTTAGACAATAAAATTGGTAAATTTTATCTTTATTTTCTACTTTACTTAACTTTGATTTTATGAAAACTAAATTTATTTTTTTTTCGATTAATTACATTATAATAATGCTAGATGTAATCTCAAAATAGTCAAACAGATATTTAGTACTAATTTTATCATTATCTATTGAATTTTTAAAACGAATTTCAAAAAATTAATAACGGATCAGGTTTACAAAGGCACATAAATGATATTAAATGTGCCATAAATGTATAAACGTGCTGTGGTGTTAATGATCTGCTGTTAAAACCACTGAAATTCGTTAAACTTGAACTTAACTCAACTCTTACTGTGCAACGGGTCCTATAATCAACTGGTAAGGATTTATGTCTAATCAGCAAGTCAGACATTTGTTTTTTGCTTCATGCACTATTCTATGTAGAAAAACCACATACTCGAATAATTTTTAGAATTTCACAGGCATATTTTAGATTTTTCAGAGATGCAAAAAATCAATAAAAAGAGAAATTTTTTTGATTTGCCCGACAGGAATCTCCCCTTCAAGTAAAACTTAAGGGCTACGCTTGAACAAAATATGTTATGTTAGAAATAATTCAAATAATTTTAGTTTCCATTTTAATTTAACCTGATGTGTTATATTATTAAAAAAATGCTATATTACTTACGTTTTCATTAAAGTTAACTATTTAACGTGGTTTAGCAAAAACAATTTGAGCACATGTGAAAAAGTATTATTATATTTATTTTTAAGAATACAATTAACAGACATTTGGGTAGTATTTTGTAAGATAGTAGCATCACAGATGCTTAAGAAATAATGGTATACTGTTTTTGACTTGCCTTTTTCACATTATCCCACGAGAAGACATACATTTTGTATAATGTAATTTATTTGCGAAAATTTTAATTATAAAGAAATTTTGTTTTTGCAATGCCCACCATACCATTTCAAAATAGTGGTTCTAAAATTCATTTAAAAAAGTTTGCTTTATGCTTTATGAAAAGCATTTACAAAATTCAAATAAATATGTGCATTTTTCCAAAAAAAAAATTCAAAAATTCTTTCATTATTTAATTACTTTTTGGATATATTAAGCCAATAACCAATGTAATTAAAAAAAAACCTGTAAATACATACCTTACTACCGTTATCAACTCGAAGTCTCCAAGACGGCCTGCGTTCATGCACAGGTGGAGGTTCTTCGTTATCACGTACGGGAATAGTAGGTGCAGCTGTGGTTATCGTGGCAGTAACACTCACACCGTTAGATGAATCCCCCTTAATACCCAACTGTTAGTACACATGACATGGTCAGTTGCATTATGATAATAATGCAGCAAAAAATTTTTCAAAGCAGCTTTGTATTACGATATTATTAAAATACAATTGAAAAATTTTATGGTGCATCAAAATTTAATTGTTTAAAGCATTAATGCCTTATTTTTACGTTATTCATTAATATTATTAATTTGTTTTTCAAAATGTCATACAAATCTTACCTGTTCGTTACTAGAACTATTATTATTATTATTCAGTCCAGTGTTTTTCTTTTTAACAAATTGTTCTGCAGATTTAATTTCTTCTAATGTTACACCTTGTGTCGATCGCCTCGTTTCCCTAACCCTTTTAGCATGCGCTTTTCGTTGCGTTTCACTTTCTTCGTCTCTTACGGGTGGCACAAAGGACCTAATAATATAGATATAATAAAATAATATTCTTCTACTTTTACATGCAACAAAAAATTAAAACTAAATAATTCAACAATTTGGTAATTAGTTATAAGAATTTCCAAGCCAGTTAGTAATTTTGATTTAACAAATCACTCTTTCATACTTGAAGAAATTTTTAATCACGGCAAGTCTTGTTCCACTAGGAGGAGTAGGTGTCGTGACAGTACTTGTGGGAAGAAGTGTAGTGGCACCTAATGCCATCTTTAAACCACTGTCACCAAAATTTATTTATAAGTAGAAAATACAGTTGAAAAATAGATTGGATGATTTAAAAAAAATAATACAAACCTTCGAACAGGCTGACTTCCTGGTAATGGACTGGTAGGAGTGGGAGAATTTGATGAACTTGTTGTTACCGATGACGTTGTACTGCTAACCGTTGTAGCTTCCAAGGAGTTTTCTTTAGAAGCAGTTCTAAAACGTCAATGGTGAAATAAATATATGATATAAAGTTAAAGCACACAATTTGACAAATAATGAAAAATTATTAATTAACAAGTAAATGATATAACCAAAATTATGTTAGCCAAAAACATAAAATTTCTAAATTTGATTATTATATAAAACAAAAGCAAAGAAAACAATTATTTCAACATTCCATAATTAGTATTTTTAAGACAATTATTAAACTTATTTAAATTAAAATCTCTACCAGCTCAATTTAGACAAATACACAGCACAATATTAATAAGACCAGCAAAATGTAAAGCATGTTATATAACTTTGAATGTATTTTAATTGGTAAATTATGAGACAACTACTGCACAAACACATGCAATGATACAAAAAATAAATAAATTATAAGTCCGTGCATACCTGCTCTGTCGATCAACTTTGTTAGAGGGAGTGATGATATAATCGGAATGGGAATGCAAAGGCAAGGAATTGCAGTGGGTTAAAGAGGTGGCCTGAATGCGTGCACGCAGCGCCTTATATTTGGTGTAGAACCTAAACATGCAAGCAAGTGTCAGCTTTAAATGCAATCAGCTATACTACTTTAGAATATAACGAATCTGTTAAAAAATCAATCAAAAAGATGTTAATATTCTACAAAATTAAATTATTGAACTGAGTAATTGCAAAATTACTACCCATTTACAAAAAAGATGTTTGTTTAATAAATTTGTCATAAGAGTAAATAAACGTTAACAACTTTCTTTCATTAAATAATTCTAACATTTGTGGTTATCCTAAAAAAACCAAAAAACAATTTAAAATTACAAGTCTTGTTAATCCGAATTACATAAGGCACATACTTGTTCAGATTAGCGAGTTTACATAAACTATCCAAGCACTTTGATTGGGAATTTGCATAAACTGTCATCGAACTTGGACGAAGAAGGCTGTTTGGATTTCGAGGATATTCGGATTAGCAGGACTCGACTGTACATTGTTAAAAAATGTAATTGTTGGTATTTTAGTACTAATCCATATTTATCGATAAACTAACTAAATATTAATTGGCAATATCCCAGTTCAAATCCAAAATAAATTCTAATTTATCAACCACAATAATTAGTGACTACCATTCTACATTAAAACAATATAAAAATCTTACATACATTCTAAAGTAGTATGTATAGAAATTAAATCTTAAAAAATGAAATTATAAGCACAAAAAAATATTATTAAATAAATATAATTTATTTTAAGAGAAATATTCCTTGTAAAATTGAAATATCTCCGTTGCAAGATGAAAGCAATAAGCTCCGCTTTAATATTATGTTAATAAAAATTACCACCAACTAAAACCAAAATTATAACTTGGTTTGTTATTATATTATGGCATTGTTATTATTATTATTATTAAAACTTTGTTATAATCAAATATTATTTTATATTATTAAAGCTTCAGGTCATTTTGCAAAGGAGTTGCAAATAAAAGATTATACTTACTCTGTATCATTTTGAAAACTATTTGTTCTTCTCAATAGGACTTCATCTTCGTTAGTTGTATCTGAAGAACTATTTTTATCCCCTAAAGCAAGAAATATATTTTAACATTTGAATCAAGTTATTTTCTACTTAATTTAAAATAATGAATATAATTTTTAGCAACTAATAGTTGGTCGATAATTACCAAGAGAAATGATACTATAAATGTTACTTACTAAAACTACTAGTTTTATTTGAGTCAACTTTTGTATACCGCGAAACAGGCCTCCGCCACGATGGTACATTCTCTTCTAAGTTACTATCGCCCAGTGGTTTAGGAGGAACACTTGGTGTTGAATTTATTGAAATTTTTACATTTTCCACGTTATTTGTTGAAACTACTTCATTATTGGGTAAAGAATTAACTCTATTTTTCTTTTCTGTAATATGAAAAAAGGTAATAAATAAAATGTAATTTAAAAATGCAAGACGTGCAATCCTACAAATCAAACACAAAATACAATTAATTAATCAAGGGTTTATGGGAACCAACAAAAATCAAATTTGTGCATTTAAACATTCAAACAATTTAAAATCAATTCATGCACTTATAAAATTGTGAAATATAAAAATTCCTTCCAATTTCACGTTTTATAAAAAAGTATTATAAAATTTGATTGTTTTCCTCAAAAATATAATAGATGACCACAACAGTGCATACAATGGACCCTATATTATCCAGGTTCGTTACAGCCAGGAATTTTCACGTATAATAATTGAAAACACGGTAATCGCAAATGGGTCACAAATTTTGTTTACGCTTTTTAATGACTTCATTAGACAAAGATAATTTTACAAACTGCACTATATGAATGCTTTGTTTGCTAAAGTACAAGTGATTGATTAAAAAATATTATCATTATTGCAGTGTATAGCAACGGTGGCCGAGAGGTTTATTATGGCTCAACTTATAAATGAAAAATATTTGTTATATTTTAAATTTGGTGTACCGTATAAGTACTGCAACCAATTTTTTCCAAAAGTTCCGGCCAAGTTCAATTTCTAATTATCAACCTGATTATAAAAAATTAATTTTAGCATTACAAATTCATAAAACCTTCCAAAGAGTAAAAAATTTTAATAAATATACAAAAACTATCAAAATGTAGTATATTGTTTTACTAGGAGTCAAACCATAACTTTTATGACGAGTATTGTACAATACAAATACATATGATAAAAACATGATGAGACGTCGATTATAATACGTACATTAATTCAGCGACAAAGAAAGTACTTTCAGTGTCGCTACCAGTGACACTGAAAGTAAATTATAAAAGTCAAACTTTATTAGCGTGCATTGAGTCATTACATGTCAACTTTGGTGACGTTTGAAGAAAATACATTATCTATTATTCAAATTTTTTTTTTACCAAGAACTTTGAGCTCCCAAATATTTCAAGTAGGTAGTTCTTGTGACAAAAAGTCTGACCACCTCTGGTATATACTATTGCAATACTAATAATATTGTAAACATGGTGATAATTGCGGTTCTACTGTATGTCAATACAATCGAGAATATTAAACTGCATTTTATTGATATTTTAATTATCAAAGTATGTAGTTAAGTGATTATCAACTTATTGTTATTCATAACATATTTTTATAGTTTAGCTGGATGAAAATTACAGGAATGCAAAAATATTTATTTATAATATAAAATGTAGATAATAAAATTTTTTGGAAAAACCAAAATAACCCAACCTAAGAAGTTTTTAAAATTCCTTGACCTGCAGAAAAAGATCAATAACCCTTTGCAAGGTGGTGATCAAAATTTACAAATTCCTGCCTAGTCCCCAGCAAAGGGGCCTAGGAAAATAGAACTTGGAGAGTATTATTGTGAAAATAAAATAGGACTCCAAAGGATTAAACCAAATAAAATTTAAACTTATTGCATTTAGGTCAATATCATACACATTTGCAAACAAAAATCAGGAAACATGCTAGTAATCATAATTAAAAGTGCACAAGAACATAATGCAGTAAAACAGTACTGGAATAGAAATATTACCATCGTCTGTGCTATTAAGAGAGTTTGACTCTGTATCGTTACTGCTGGTTTCTGACTCTGTTTCACTTTCACTGCAGACATCCATTTCTCCTTTACGCAAAATACAACAAATATTTTAAAATAGAAACAAGAACCCTTACTTGTAAATGCAGAATTTTTACATAAATGTATTGTTGCATTTCTCACCTATTTCAGAAACATTTTTGCTCTGCTTCTCTTCAATTTCCACTTCAATTTTTTTCAATTTTGTTGGCGTTTCTGCATCACATGGAACTTCCATTTTCTTTTTAGCTTGCCGTCTGTTAAGAACCTCTTCTTTGTTTTGCCGTTTTTGGAAATCTTCTAAACATCGAAACATGTCCGTGTCTGCCACATCAAATGCCGTTTGACCCTAAAATTAATCAAAAGCTCATAACTGATTAGAATTAGAAACTGTTGAAGTTTTTACGACGCTATCTTAAGGCTAACAACTTCATTACGTTACCGCTACCCCAATTAAAATAATACTTACAACATAATTTTTACAATCCATGTCAACAAAATGTTCGGTCAATATTTGTGCAGATTCTTTTTGACCCCAATGAGCTGCCGCATGTAAAGGTGTCCACCCATCGACATCTTGTTTATCTACATCCGCACCACATTGAATTAATGCCCTTAAAGAGTTACCATTAGTTAGAATATTATAATAATGAAATTACAACATGAACAAAATTACCTAATAACTTTAACGTAGCCTTTAGCGGCGGCAACGTGTAAAGGAGTAGCTCCAGTTTTAGGATGTATCAATTCTGCAAGAGAACTTTTGCTTTTAACCATTCTTTCGCGTCTTGTAACATTAGCCTTTCTTCTTCCGATCTTGCAGCATCACAGTCTATACCTAGAACATGACAAAATAGTGTACAACAATTTGGCGTGAGTAAAAAGAGGTACAACATATTGTAGCTATTAAAAATTGGAAGTTATGTAGGTACCTTAAAATACAAATTTATTCTTTATTTACCTTGTTCATCAATTTCTGATTGCAGAAGGTCCTCCATATCTTCACATTCCGCAATATCCAAAGGTAATTCGCCATCATTATTGACAGCAGCAACATTGCCGCCATGTTCAATAAGATATTTAGCAATTGATAAAAATCCACAACTGGCAGTTGCATGTAAAGGTGTCCAACCTTCATTGTCACCTCGATTAACATCTGATCCATGTTCTACCAAAAACTCAACCATATCAAGATTGTCATCGATGCATGCCTGTAAGATAATTAATTTTCAATTTTCACATAAATTATGATCACATTAAATACACGAAAAGTTTATGTGAAATGTATATTATGCAGTGAGGTGGTCACTGGCCTAATAGTTAGAACAATCGACTATTAATGCTAAGGCACCCAGTTCAAGCCCGGGAGGAGTCTACAAAGAAAAGTTTTCTTTCTGACTCTCTTTCTATCTATGACCGTCTTCGTACTTCGGAAGGCGACAGTGACTGTCTCTATATAATTATAATATACCAATAATATAAAAGTATTATTTGACATAAATTAAGTATTTTAGAAGTTACTGTAAATTACAAAGAAATTTTAAATAGAAACCAGATTTTGTTAACAATTTGGCTCCGCAAAGTATGCAGGCATATTGAAAGCACTATTCTCGGGATATGTCGCTATCGTTAGTACTTTGATAATGTTTCAGTCAATTTTAGCAATCCCTATGGTTCCGAAGATATCGTACATTTACCAAAGGGTTTGTAGACTTCACATTAGCAGGCACATTAGGAGCCCTACCTTTGGAACATATTCTAATATCATCAGATCAAGCACCCATAAGTATAACTCTCAGCACACAAATAATATCAGTGGAAGTAAAATAAACCATTAAAAATTGAGAAAAAATCTTAAGGAAATTTTGAGGTTGGAGATCTTCTTAAAACCATGATTATATGGTTTTTTAATAAGTTGTAGAAAATCATTCAAGATCGATACAATAGGTAGCAACCATGGACTTGGAAGGTAAGCATTAGTAACTCCTTTGTCCTTTAAGTCTATGGTCTAGCCAAAAATTCAACGTGACGGGAACGAAGTGGATCGCTATAGATAACCACTGCTCTAGGGAGACAGTGACAGAGAAGTTCATGACTCGTGGCATTAACCACTATATATACAATTTTGGTGTATAAATACCAAAAATTTCTTGGTCATTTTTAGAAATTACTTAGTATTTTTTTTAGCAATTTTGGTGTACACCTTTATTGTATTAAATGATCAACCTCTTATCATAGCTTAGTTAGCCCTTTTGCTGTATGAAAGGAAAGAAGTAAGCGCCATACTTACACCAGCTGTAAATACGGTGCACTAATGCAACTGCATTACCAAAGCAATTGTTATGGTAATAAAAATAAATAACGACATAATAATAAATCGGCAGAATCTGTTATATTTGTTAGTAATTCTAGAATCACTACAATCAATTTTCTCAGCATCACCTGCTATTTTTCAAAAGTGTTTTTTTCAATTTCTAAGTTTTTAATTTTAAATTAAAAGGAGAGACTCGTGGCTCCCTGACTTTTGACTTAAGGATATTTTTATTGCCGAAGGCACCGCCATCATTTGCAATATTATAATAAATTATAAATTCTCTTATTCTAAATTATGTTTTAGTCCTAAAAATGTAAAACTATCAATTACTGGTTTACCATTCCTGTCGGAATATAACCACTTCCATTCTGGAAGACCTCACAATCCGTTTTACGAGATGGATTACTCCTCTATTTTCTTCTCAAGTTTGTATGGTTTTGATAAGATTATTTTATAAATCGACTTAAAAAAATATATAAAAATTCTCCACAGAATCAAAAAAAAACTAGTAATTAAGGATTTTAGCATTTTTCAAATTAAGCTGGTGGGAAATTTTTTTTACATAAAGAAAATCGATTCATAACTGCACAAATTTTCCAATTTTCTTTCAAAAAATCAAAAATGCAATATATAATTATTTTTTAAATTCGGCTGATATAATATCATGCTAATGTTTTGGAGATGTAGTGGGAAAGATGTAAATGATTTGTCTAGATTTATCTACAACAAATCACACCCACACAACTAAAGTCATTTTTTTATTGAAACTTGAAAGTTAAAACTTTTTGAATTATCAAATTACAATTGATAATTTTTAATTTAATTTATAACGTTGATTTACATTTTTTGCTGCAATTTAAACTTTCAGTACATTTTTTGTTTATTTTAAATCATCGACGAATACAAAATGTTAGTTTAAATTTATTTTTACAATACTTTAAAAATTATGTCACGTCAATTTCTACTTTATTTAAAAAAAGATCTTACATGAATTTTGATTTCATTTGAAAAATGAATGCAACGAATTTATACTTTTAATTTAAATGTATTAATTGGTCACTGCAGTCGGACGAAAATTTTTTGAAGTTGCCATTGCATTTGGCGACCAATTCCTAACGTTAAGAATTCCCTAACCTAAGGTAATTCTTAACACCTTAAGGAATTTTTAGTGCTTGGTGGAAACCAAATTTGACATAAAAGTTTCTTATGTCAAAGTTAGGGAATTCTAACGTTAGGAATCGGTTGGTGAAAACGGGCATTAATTACTTAAATGAAATACTCTCTATTAGTTATTCGTAAATTACGAATTAAAATTTCGTAATCGAAAGTAAAACGGCATAGATGAATTTGATTTGTACTATATTATACTTCTGAATTTCACATAACTTGCTTTGTAAATAATGCGGTATGTATTAATCACCTTATAGGAAGATTTACTGTATTATGTTGTGATAAGATAATATAATCAATAAGATATTTAATATTCGATAATAACAGCAAAAAAGTAAACTGAAAAAAAATAAATAAGAACTTGATAATATTCAAATCTTCTGGTGTACAAATACTTTTTACACTTGCGGTATATCATTTTTGCTAAATTTACGATTGAAGTCTTTATTGAGACCTGACTCTGATGCAATAGCATTGAAAATTGCATTGAGGAGAGGGATCGCTGATTCGTTATTTGCTGAATTTCTAACATTATTACAGAATTCCATATAATCAGATGTTTGATTTGTTTGTCGTTTGATTGGTAATTCGTCAATTTAACTGTAAGCTAACTAACTGGTAGATAACTATAGGTGAAAAAAAATCGAGCATTACAGAACATAGTGAAGTCGAGTAAAATCGACTTTTCGAAAATAATGACACTGAATAAGATGATCGAGACCAGCAAAATCGACATTACAGAAATAAAGACATTAGATAAGATAGGTAAGTCGAGACACGCGACGGATTCTCTAGGCAACTGGGAAAAGAATTCTGTGGGGTAACAATCGGAGGTAACAGCCCTGATGGTTCAGGGACGAGAATTTGTCGATGGAAATTGTACTTTATTTTCACTTTGTTCCGAGCAACATACGAACATACGCCTATTTCGTCGTATTTTAATTTACACTTTCTATTTGGATAGTCTCTGCGCGGATTTCCACTTTCTATTTGGATAGTCTCTGCGCGGATTTCCCGCGGAGTAATCTTTACCAAGGACTTTCTTTAGGTTAAGTTCTACAACTGTTAATACCGAGAATTTAAATTCCTCTCCACAGTCACTCAGAATTATCAGTAATTCTTTACTTTGAGAATTCTCGTGTACATTTAATTATCTATGTTAGAGCTTACTCTAAGGGCCAATTGTCTAACAAAAGTTAATCCTCGGATCGCGCTGATCCTCGCCATAAGAGCCCCCTTCCATGAGTCTACATTTAGATGAACATAGATCCACTTTTAATTGATGGTTCTCATGGAGCGTTTCAGACGAAACTCATTCCATCTAAAAACTCTTAAGGGGGTACTGCTGCATATGTATAAAAGCATGTTGGTTATATTACTCGATAACCATTTAAAATAATTAAATTTAAAAAACATTTAGTTGAAAATTATTTTAAAAACATAGTAACTAGAAAAGATCATTGCAAGTACTGGCACATTTAAAAAAATAAAATGTTTACTCATAATTAAACAGAGTTGAAGCTATACTTATTTCGGTAGTTCATTCCTGGCTTAATATTAAAGATATCAAAAAACAGGACGTACTGGTACCCTGCAAATTTATTTAACTTTTGATAATGTGTCTTAAAAGTTTTGTAATCAAAAGGGTTTTTGCGAAAAACTACATACCGTAAAATCAAAATTCAGTAATTTCTCAGTACACATTGCATAAACTGCAGGAATCTGTCAAATAAATTTATTGTTTACATCAGCCTCATATTTCCTAGACTGCAAACTTCTAAATCTCTTAATTTTAGCATTGTCTGTCTGATTTTGAACTTTCCAATCTCTCTCGTCAATTTTTATGAGCTTTGCAGCAGTACCTCCTTAAGAGTAGGAACAGTAGGCCCCTCCATCTTTGCTTTTCAAAATAACTTCAAAAAAATTAGCTCTAAATTTCATAGCCAGGAATACAAACTTAGATATGCTACAAAAACTGTAAAATATGGTTGATCTAAAATTATGATACGAGGTTACTTTTCCTACTGCGGTGTAGGTCCAATACATTTGATTGAAAACATCATGGATCAATATGCATATATAGATAGATATATTGCAAAACACCATGCTGCCATATGCCGAATGTTGAAATGCCACTCGTTTGGGTCTTTCAAAAAGATAACGACCCAAAACACACGAGTAAAATAGCAAAGCAGTGGTTTCGAGATAATAATATATTGAGGTCATGGAGTGGCCTGTCCAATCTCCTGATCTCAATCCAATAGAGAACCTTTGGACGGATCTTAAAAAAGCAGTTTGGGATGCAAAACCAAAAAATAACAAAGAACTTTGGACAGTAGTCAAACGTTCATGGAAATCTATAATACCTGTGGAACGATGTCAGCATCTTGTTGATTCCATGACACGTCCCTGTGCATCAATTATAGAGAATAAGAGACATGCTACAAAATAACAGTTCAAACCTAAACTTCTATTCAGTTTTACTGCAATTTACTTCTAAACTGCTATTATTTTGATTCCTCATTATTTAACAAGTTTTATTAATTTTCAATTAATAATACTTTTAATTTGTATGACATAGTATTCCTTACTCTAAATAATTTTTTTGCAACTATTGGTAATAATTATATGTATGTATTTCAAGTTTAATTATTTTTTTGCTATTTTTTTGAGCGCAGCTGTATGTTTATTAATAAAAAATATTTCATAATAAGTGTTTCATTTAAGTGCTTTTTTATTCCTTGTTCAATACTCAGTGCAGCGGCACCAATGGGCATGGTGTCACCTGGTGCAGCAATCCATAATAAATATAATCACTCCATTGATATTAATTTTTTGGTGTAGAACTTTATTTTTGGTTTTTCACTTGCAAAAGTAAAGTTTTTTTTAGAAAAAACCCTTTTAGAAGATTTAAAAAAAAACGGGTTATCTGTCGAGTTTTTCTGTTAACATATTTTCGGCGTTTCTAAATTATTGGTACCCTTTTTATCCTCCTTTTCCAAATGACCCACGGGTAAATATTAAAAAAAATAATGAACAAAATTTGACCCACTTCTCAAAAAGGTTCGCCATGACTGATCTAGATCATAAGGTAGATTTTCGAATATTTTTCTTGCAATTGAATTATTCAAAAAAGTATTTTCAAATTATGCATAAGCAGGAACGATCTTAACAATTTACTTGTTTAAAAAAATTTTTCTCTGGGTGCACAGAGAAAAATCTTGGCTCATTTGATCTATTTTTTTGCTTGAATTATAGTGGTACATGTTCTCGCATCAATTTTGAAGTACATTTTAGTAGTTTTGATGAAAGATTTACTTGGGTGGAGGAAAGATTTACTCCGAAAAATTTTCTTTGTGCTAGGACGAGATACGGGCCAATATCGGGAAAAAGAAGGCCGAAAAATTTCCCTCTCATAGAGCCCTTATTAGGAGATTCTATTATGAGAAAGAAGTGTTGTATTAATTTATGAAATAGGTTTTGTATCAAGTGCTCTAGTTGTAAAATATACGGTCACTTCCGTCAATCGGTGATTTACTCGCGCGTTATGTAGTAGTAGTAATACAAATTTTTTGCAGATACGGTAAATTAATGTCGTAACAATTTTGAAAATTTAAAAGTAGTAATAAAAAATGTTTAAATACACACATAATTATAATTATACAAACTTTTATAACAAAAAAAGAAGCAAACGCCAATTTCCGCATTTTAAAAGTGAAAAAAAAGACGAAACCAAATAAAAATTAAATAATTATAATCTAAATATAAACCAGAAATACGTCAAAGCTACAAGAGTAGCATTTTATTAATTCCGAATTACACGCCGATGCTGATTTATATATTAACGTTCTATTTAAAAACTTGGTTGCTTATTACTAAAAAGTTATATTTGGAAGAACGATTATTTAATTTATTTTTTAAATAACTAGAGAATTTAAAAAAGCGGAAGTATGCTAAACCGCCAAGTTTTTAAAAATAATTGTTTAAATCCGGCTAATTAATTTAAAAAATAAAAGTTCCAGTCCATTGGAAAGATTCAAGTCACAAATTTCAAACAATATTATTAATCAGAGGACATTGACTCGAGACATGACAGCTGTTGTCAATTGTAGGAGTACTAATATAATTATTAAGACTATGCACCTACACAATTTTTGCCAAAGTTAACTTTTAATAAATGCAGAAAATTGAGGTTAATTTATATACCCCAGCCAGCTGATGGAGCCATATTGATGAGTGACATTTTTTTATTAAAATCCAAACGCGGTTACAGGTGCGCCGCGTCAAAATCTATACTTTATATTGAAAAAAGTTCGAATTACCTGATGCAAAGCTGTAAGGCCGTCGACATTAGCAGTATCGATGTCTGCACCCTTTTCGATAAGGCGTAACACTTCTTCCTTGTCACCTGAAGCACACGCTGCAAGGAACACACAACCAGACGAAAACTTCACTTTTTGAGGCTTTTGTTTTGGCGTAATCGATTCGCGATTTGTGTCCGATTCTTCCCAACGTTTTAATTGTTCTGCCCTTTTAAAAAGGGCCGAATTTGATCGTGTCTCGATAGACATTTTAATTATTAAAATTAACACTCCCAGCAACCATTACGACTATTTTACTAGCTAAAGTTCACCCGTTGACATATAGAGGTTACAGCGTTCGTCGTCAGCACTGCCGCCATCTTTAAAAAAATTTTAAATCTCCTTCGGTTGGGCCATAAATTTTTTTATTTTTCTTTTCTGTGCGAATCATTTTTAACTTTATCCAATAAAATACTCGTTTAATTTTACGTTATACACGCACGAACATATCGATGAGTTTTCGTGGATTTAAAAAAAAAACAGGAATGGCCAATCAAATTTTTTGCTACTTTTATGTACCAACAAAAACGTTTAAACAAATGATTGGGTTCTAAGTCGCTCGGTTGGATATAATCTTAGTTTTTAAATTTGTAAAAATATTAAATTTAAATAATAAGAAAAAAACAGCTCGTATGTCAGTGCATGCAACCAGTGTTGCCAGATAGAGCGATTTATCACAAATTAGGCGACATTTACCGCGGATACATGTGGTCGTTAGTTCGAACTAAGTCAGCTCGACCTAGCTAGTCCTTACATGGATACACTTAGATAAAGCGACCTAATCCGTTGGATCGACCTTAGTTAGATCGAGCTATATCATTGCTTTCAGTTTGAACTAAAAAAACATGTATACACCTGTGCAATAAAATTTAAAGCAAACTAGCTTAGGTCGAACTAAGGTTAGTTCGAACTAACGACTGCATGTATCCGCGGTAATTTTGTTTTTAGTATTTTTTCTTATAATTTCAAAATATAATCTCTTTTAAATTATTTCAAAATTTCCAGTGTAAATTTCTTTTAGTTTAGTTTACTCTTTAGCAACCACAAAGTACAAATTATAAAAAGTACCTATCTTTTCAAAAATGCCACTTTTGACCTATTTAAAATTAAAATTCTAAAACTACCAAAATTAAGTAGGTTTAACGTAACTATAACATAAAGTTTTTATATCAACCAGGATTGTAATAAGAGGTTAACGTCTATTGCGTCAATTATTCTGGATAGCATCTTTATTACTAGACTGGACCGTACTTAGAGAGTATTGTCTATAACTATTGATCACTCCGCAATAAAGGAGTAGAGTCTACTCCTACCTAAGATCGGAATTGGAACAATTTCGTTACCTTTAACATACATTCTCCTTGCTGATGGTATTTTCCCTTTTAGCAGGTTGAAACTTTTCTCTTGTAACCCACTAAATTCACATCCACTAAACTTCCAACATACTTAATTAAATATAAAAGAGAGGGGCTCAGTCCCTAATATCTATAACTTATGTAATATCATTCTTTGCAAGGTATCCTCTTGCCACTTAATTATTAATGTCCGATTTCTTTACCTATAGATATCTCTTAGATAATATATCTATTAGATAAATTAACGAAGTAACCAATCAGACAGCAGCAAAACAAAACATTCTGAAATATGATTGGCTACTTTGTTAATTTATCTTATAGATACATTAAGAGATATCTTTAGGTGAAGAAATAGGGCATAAATGTTATTTAATTTCGTTTTTCATTTTTTGACGGATCATAGATAAGAGAATTTTGGTCTCTATCTCTAAATAGCCAGGGCCGTCGGTACAAGCAAACTTGATGATTTTCTTCTGATGAGTAATATTTGAAATAAAATTAATTTATATTATTTAATAGTTTGGTATGGTTTTATTAGTTTTTAATTTAATTATTTTAAAGCTACTCTTTCTAAAATCTGGCAACACCGTACCTGTCACAGATTGTACCATTGGTAACACAAAATTCTATAGTATCGGTATCACACCGAAATTATTTGACTGTATATAACCTATAATTATTATAAGTAAATTTCAACTTTTTATTTTTCCAACGATAATTAATCTTGTTGCATTGTAAAACAAAAAATGCCTCAAGGCAAACGACGAACACCGTTTAGCGGCAAAGCTAAAAAGGAACAGTTAAAGGAAAAGAAGCAAAGCAAAAGTTACAACCAAGTAAGAACGGAAGGTATTTAAAACTTACTTACTGTTTATCTGTCAATCTGTTTAACAAACAAAATGTTGTAGGTTCTAAAAATACTATACTTGTACAACATTCGAGTAGTAGTGCTAATGAATATTCTGAAACCCGAAAAATAAATTTTCAAGCTTCAAAAAGTGGACGGTCACGAGCTAATAGATATGGTCTCCAATTTCATTGTGAAACCGAGGAAGAAATAAGAAAACGTAAAGAATTTGCTCAACAACCGCTAGTGCACGGACAAGAGGAAGATTTAGAAATGAACACGGAAGAATATTTTCTGAAAGATCTTGATTTTCCTAAACGTCCAAAGTGGTCATTTAACGAGAGTCCGGAAAATTTGGACATGAGGGAAAACAAATATTTTCAAGTTAAATTAATATTTAATTTTTTAAATTACGATTTACTAATGTTGAAATATTTAGGAATATATAAGTGCTATTAAAAAGAAATTTGTATGGGAGGAATTAAGTTACTTTGAACTTAATTTAGAAACTTGGAGGCAATTGTGGAGAGTTTTAGAGATGTCCGATATTGTACTTGTAATTGTTGATATAAGATATCCTGTAAGTGTTAATTTTAGTCAACAAGAATTAAAAATAAATTAATTGTTTTTAGGCTTTCATGTTTCCACCATCTTTGTACGATTATGTTGTCAACACCTTAAAGAAAGATATAATTTTGGTACTAAATAAAATTGATTTGGCCCCGGTAGAGGTTGTGGTTGCTTGGAAAGTGTATTTCGAAGAAAAGTATCCCAAATTACATGTTGTTTTATTTACTAGTCTGCCAGATTACAACTTGGTAGGAAAACAATCCGATAAAGGGGGTAAGTGATTTACTTACTTAATTTTTTGGGTGAGATCATTAATTATTATAGATTACAAGGTATAGGGTGGATCAATTCTTTTGATGTTTGTATAACTATAAAGGTACTCGGTAGCTATAAAAGATATAAAAAATTGTGGTATATTTTCAATCATCGCTAAAAAATAAAATTAACGATGAAAACCAGAATTAACTACAGTGAAAGCTCTCCTTGCGGACAGCTCTAATAAACGGACATCTCCCGTAACCGGACAAAATGCCTGGAACCAAATTTCGGTATATCATTTTCAATGTTAAATGCTTTCCGATAAGCGGACGCTCTCATAAACGGACGCGGACACTAGATTATTCCCCAATGTGACTAAAAATCTCCCATAGGCGGACGCGAAACTCTAATAGCCGGACGATATCTTAGGTCTGCTTATTATAATGTGCATTAAATTCGGTAATTCTCCTGTTATATTAAGTGATTCCCCTTTATTATGCTTGAGAGCTTGGTTTTCGTGTTTATACATATGCATTAGTATTTTGTCTTTAGTTCAGACAGCATTATCGAAGTTAGTTTGTAAATGTAAAATGGCATAAAAAAAAAAATGCTTTCCTTAAAGGAAAAAAAAGAAGTTGTAAATTTGTTAGATAAAGAAAGAGTTTCAGTTCGTGATTTAGCAAAAAGATTTAATATTGGGAAAACGCAAGCAGCTGAAATAATTAAAAATAAGGAAGATATCAGAAGTAAATGGCAATCTGGAATTAATATAAATCAAAAGAAGAATTTTTGAAAAGGAAGGTTTTAATATAGACAAAAGATGTTTTGAATGGTTTGTGCAAGCTAGAAGTCGGAACGTTCCAATATCAGGACCGCTAGTGATAGACAAACATTTTAGATTTTTTTCCAAAACCCAAGGACTAACATTTTAAAAATGTACCTACTACTTATGCACATAATATGTATTTATAGTCATACTAAACATTTGAATAAAATAAATATGTACTTTAAGAAGATGGCGTATTAACTGTTTTTTTTCGCCGTATAACAAAAATCGTATTTTTCAGAATGTAGCATGAGTATTATGTATATTACTTATGTACATATTGGGTATGTGTACATCATATGATACCTATTTATATTTCTTATTAGTCCTTGTACTCTCCTTTAAACGGACACCTCCTATAAGCGGACAAAATTAGTGGAACCGTGAGTGTCCGCTTATGGGAGCTTTCACTGTATTCTCTTTTTAAGGGTTTTAAATTAAATGTACTGGGTAGGTTAATTTCAATGGTTCTATGAGAAAATTTGTAAGTCTATAACTATTAGAGATGTGGATAAGCATTCTTTGAGAGAAACTCTATGGCGAAACCGGAATTCTATGAGTGAAGAGATCTAGGAGATAAATTTATATAACAGATTGTTAAACCGAACTTTGACTAAAGGTGAAGAAGTCGAGCCTTAAACTAGTTTATATGCACGATCTTAATAGGAAGCATCTCTACTGATAAATTTCCACACTGTAAAGCTGAAAACAGAGTTTGAGATTGCTTTTAGTGAAATGTCAAGAGGAAACCAATGTATGCAATGCAACACTCCCACTTTAAAAGTTTATATTTATATAGATTGGTATTAGTACATACAAGTACAATAGTCAAAACTGTTAATTACGTTGTAATCTATAATCAATGGTGGTATTTAGTTAACTTATTTGTTATTTTAATTTGTTAGGTCTTCAAATTCGAAAAAAAAAGGGCAGCATTCGTATGGCGGCTGAAGGTACACAATTAATTTTTAAAGCATGTCAAGATATAGTGGATGGTGGCGTTGATTTGTCTTCATGGAATGAAAAAATAAAAGAAGAAATGAACCAAGAATATTCCAATGACGATGATGACAATATAGACATCGAAGAAGTGATTAATGTTAACAAAGTAGACACTGGATATTTTGAACATGAAAAATACATAAATGGAATACTTACGATTGGCTGCCTTGGTCAACCGAATGTAGGAAAGTCATCGTTATTAAATGCAATTATGGGAAAGAAAGTTGTCAGTGTATCAAAAACGCCAGGTCACACTAAACATTTTCAAACCATATTTCTTACCAAAAATGTTAGATTGTGTGATTGCCCTGGATTAGTTTTTCCTTCAAAAGTTCCAAAACCAATACAAATTCTCATGGGAAGTTTTCCCATTGCACAATTGAGAGAACCTTTTACCACTGTCAGATATTTAGCAGAACATTTAAATTTACCACAATTGTTACGAATCGATCATCCTGAAGGTGACGACGTGTGGTCGGCTATGGATGTATGCGACGGATGGGCTAAAAAGAGAAAATATTATACTGCAAAAGTTGCTAGACTTGATTCTTATAGAGCAGCTAACGATTTACTAAGAATGGCTTTGGATGGTAAAATATGTATATGTCTCAGACCTCCTCACTACTTGGAAAAAAAAGGTAATTTGTTGTTTTTGTTTGTGATTTTACATATTTTTTAATTTTATAATTTAGAATTTTGGAAGAACCATGCCGATATTGATATGGTACGCTGGATTCAAGCGAGATCATCAGATGAAACGACTTCTAATTATGTTAAGTTTGAAGAGAAATCAGATGAAGAAGAATCTTCATCTCATACAGATGTCGACGATAATCTTTCAAATGATGGTACGTGTAGCGATGATGACAATGATGAGCAGTCATCGCTAGCTTATAATAAATTTTCTGCACTTACTCAAACTTAATTTATTATATTATTATACACAATAACAACACTTTCATTTAATTTATGGTTATCTAATGCTATAGTTTTGTATTATAATTTTAAATAAATTGTTACACTTGCCAACTTGGCTTTTTATTTTCTTCCATGGTTCTTTTGCTCTTTTCTTTAATACTTTTGTATGTATGAACATTTGGATCTGCTAGTGTAAATTCTTCTATGTCTGAAACTAATAAGAGCATAATGACGTTATGAAACTTCTTGAACAGACAGGTCAATTTCACTGCATACTTACAATGTACAATGTTGGATTTTTCTTCACAAGCAACCCTAGTTGATGTGCTGCCTAATAATTTTTCATAACACTTTTGTACTACGAATGGTGTAGTATTTGTTTCTATATCTAATTCTTTTACTGTTGACATCAATACAGATAATTTTAAACACAAATCTTCGATTATATTTTCATTTTCTGTAATAATAAATAAATATAGCGTTGACAGCAACTAATTGCACACCTTTAAACTTGAAGTAAAGTGCAAAACTTAAGGAAACGACATATAATAATGAAATATTGAGATTATTTTGCTTAGTTTTAAACGGATAATGAATTTTAGTTTGATTAAAATTAAATGCATTTCAAAACTAAAAAATTAGTATGTACAATGTACACACTAAATGGTTGACTTATAAATTCAATTGCTAGCTTACCATCAATAATTTTAGACTTTACAGGAAGATTAATGTTTTTACATAATTGACTTAAATGCATAACAGCTGCCTGCGTTTGGTTGATTTTATGAATGTCTTCATTCCAAACGTTGGTCATTACATCAATTTTTTTTTTGGTGTTTTGTAGTATTTTTTTCAATTCTTTTTTTGTATGCATGTACCTAAAATAAAATGCATGTACTTATCACCTACCTATTACAGATATGGATATAACATGCAGGGTATAACCGTAAACTAAACTTACTCAAATGTTTCGGTGTTGGTCACATTTTGTAATTTGGAATAGCTAACTTGGGCATTATTTAATTTATGTAGAAGATCATTTCTCTGTGCATTGTTGTTGTTACATATTTTTGCCAAATTTCTTGATTTTAGTAATTGCTTCTTCATGCTTTCAACAAAAATAAATTTGTAGGCAACTCAAAAAGATTAATACAATTGTATACCAAGGAAGTATATCTTTGAATGAACTTGAACGAGTAATTTGTTGTAAACTTTCCAATAACTGTTCTAATTTTTTTACTTCTTCAATTGAAGTGCGGTCATCAAATTCTTTTATAAATGGAATTTCCTCACTTGTTTGACTCTAGGGTTAATTTTATTAATATAATATTAGTTGCATAGAAAAAAAAACCATTTACAATCGTGTCCGATGTGCGTATTACATTTTTAAAATTACACTGCAAATGTTTTACATGTTTTTTAGAAATTTCTATTGTACTTATTCTGTGCTTATAATCATTTTCAATGCATTTGTTCAAAGCAACAAATTGCTGTTTTGTATCATCTGCGTGTTCTGTAGCAATTTGACCAATAACGGTTGCAGTGTATATGCATTTGCCTTGATTCTTAATATCTGCGTTTAATTGCTCTAATACTTTATTGAAATATACTGAATCCTTAAACGATAGAAAATGTTTTGGTTACGAAAACACAATTTTTATCTATTTGATTAAAATCATTTAAAGTCGACATTACTTTTTCCAGTACTTTTAGAATGCCTTCGTACGTTTTTTTAATTTGAATGGCAGTATCCCTTTTAATTTGAAATTCTTCAATTTTTCCCAAAATTGCTTCTAGTTTGCTCTCATGTTTTGCATTGCTTAAAGCAAAATATGCGCTATTTTTTTCAATTTTAGCTAATTCTGACTAAAATTATTACTATAATTAAACTGCACTTTTGTAATCAATATATATATATTACCTTTTGATTACACAACTCCTTTAATTTTCTTTTGTAACGTACATTTAAACGATCAAGTAATTTTGTTTTATTAAAAATTTTATGCTCTAAATGTTCAATGGTTTTCTAAAGAAAAACTGATAAATTAGCACTGTATTCAAAGATAAAAATGACTTACCGCAGGATGAAAATCTTTATAAAGTTTTTGTAAATTATTATTTTTATTTAATATAATATTTTGGGTTATTGGATCACATTTAATTGCATTACTTAAGGTTTTAGAATTCTCTTGCATATCATTTTTGAGTTGAATTAGATTTTTTGACAATCTTTTTTCTGTTACAATTTTGTCGCTATTATGTATTTTAGAATCTCTATCTACAAATTAGTAATTTTATGAATTATAAATTGTTTATAATATTATAATAAAGTCCAATTTACCTAATAATTTAACAAGCCCTTTATATTGGAAAATTTTATCTCGAATCGTCCATCGAGGATCTTTCATACCATGCTTCTTCGTAAAGCCGGAATTCATTGTAAATGTATATTTAATAACAGACTAAATAATTTAACTATACAATTAAAAAATTTATTATCCCAATAATCCCCAACCCATAAAATGATCCCGTGTAGAATATCACTTTATGACATTTAGATGTATATTTAAAAAAAATTTCTTGTTCCTAGATCTGTTTTATATGTAGTAGGTATAAACACATGTACATATTATTATAAATTTTATTTTCTAATAATAAAATTTCCAACATTATGCCGAATTTGACACAAAAGGAAACACTGCACTTATTTCTTGGCACAAATAAGTTTTTCAAATAGAAAAAACCCATTAGAAACACCAAAATGCCATTTATACATCTTAATATATTACACCGGGTGTCGAATGGCTTACCCATACAATTTCCGCTTCTCTAATTAATTTAGAGAAAAATGAAAAGATGAAAATTATGAAGAAATATTAATTAATTTAACAAAGAAAAATTAATTATGATTGATGAGAGTATTAGATTTCATTTAGCTTTTACTCAATGAGCAAAAAAGGTCTTTTACTCATTCTTCTCAGAATTTAATGTTCTTTAATTTGTTATATCATAATCTTTTCAGTAGAATGTACCGTTTAGGAGTTATTGGCAAAAAACCAAACAGTGTCATAAAATTTGGAGGTTCTTTGGCTGCCAAAAGTTCTCCCGAGGTAGCCCATGTTAGCATTTTTGTTTTTTACATGTTTGTTAAAAAAATAAAAGCTTCTACACCACCTTTTGCAACATACAATACCTCTACTGACTGACCTAAATACTATTAAAAAGTAAACAAAATACTCTTTCTATTTATCTCCATATTAGCAGTACACGTAAACATTAATTAAACAAATTATGAAAATACTCAAAAATTTATTCATAATATAAAATAAATTACTTCAACTTCAGTTTTTTCTTGGGTGTAAACATCGGTACCAAATCTTGATCTACAGTAGAAATATCCACCAACTCTTTACTTTTTGCTTTAATGTCATTATAGTTTGGTACTTGAGAATCTTCGATAACTAAATCTGTTATGAGAGCTGAAACACAATCATTATTAATTTTAATAGGAATAACATCAATAAAATGGAATTTTACAGTCGTCGACCACGGCTTCTTCGTATTGTATTGCTGCACACGTTCCCGCGGTGAGTTGATAGAAGTGCTTATATGCTTCATCCACTCCGGATTCAGATAACGATGGCAATGCATTGTTCATTAATTGTTGCAACTTCTTTTCAAGTGCAGATAATATTTCGAAACCTATCAAGTTTTGTCATAAACGTTTGTTTAAAAAAATATTGTTCATTGTATTGCAGCGATACCAGAAACATTAATTATATTTTAAATAAATTTTGCGAAAAAAAAAGGTACGACAAACAGTGGCGTAAGTTGAAATTTTAAACCCTAGCTCAAATTTTTTACGGGCTTCCATATAATACTTACAGACATCTTTATTTTATATTGACAAAATTTTATTAAAACTACCTCAGGCCAAACAAACTAATTTATTTATTTATGCTCGATTTCTTCACTCATAGTTATCTTCAAATTAGCAAACTTCAGGTTAAATTGACAAAATAACCAATCTGATGATGATTGGTTATTTTGTCAATTTAACTTGAAGTTGGCTAACTTGAAGATAACTATGAGTGAAGAAATCGAGTATTAATGCCGGAACTAGGTCACCGGATTATCTGAGTAAAGTGGGTGTACGAATGATCAAAATTCATCCGTACAATAACTGATTCTAACTCTCTCAGGTTAGCACAAAAAGATATGCTACATTTCGGTATAGTATATTTTAAATTCGTACTAGCAAGGTAAGAGGGTTTTACTGGCGAATGGAGGATATAAAAGCCGCACGAGTGACCTCTGAGCCATGAAACCCGTTACCCATTTGGATATTTTATTTTTCCTCATTTGTAAAGGTTAGATAAATTCAAAAATCTCAATAATTTGTGAATGTTAGCAAAGCGTTGCATGAACATGTCATTTGAACATCAATGATTTGAACGTCAAATAAATTTAAACATCAAATTTTCTAATGTAAATAAAACTACTAACTTGTAAAAATTTTGCAAGTTAACTGTCAGTTTTACAAGTTAGTGACTTGATAAAATAAACTTTCTTGATTAATATTGTGTTTTCGAAACTGACGTTTACAAATGAGAAACAAATAAAGCTATATTTCAACTTTAAGGTGCTACCAAGTACGAACTTTAAAATACTATGGATTCCCAAAAGTCGTTGGTCCTGAGTGCTCTGACTTATGGATAGTTACGCCACTGGGATATCACCTGATTTTAGCGATTATTATATAAAATACTCAATTACTTTCTAGTACCCCTGTTACAAACCGTACAATCTTCTTCAAATCGTGGCGGTGGTAAAATCAACGAAGTACGAGAATCAGTTTTCTTAATATGTTCAGTAAGTTTTATAGCAATCTTGGCAGGTGTTTTAGCTTTTACGTCTTCGCTACCTTTTATAATTAAACATTTCTGTGCTAGTTGATGAATAGATGACCGAACGCTCACCAACAAGCTACTTTGGTTTAAATCAACTGCTTTGATTTCATTTGTAGATGTATTTGCATTTTCGGTTAGTTCTAACAAGTCCGCCTTTTGCTTTTTATATCTATTGTAATAAAGGAAGGAAATATAATTCAACTATTGCAATAGTAAATATAAAAAAATTCGTACTCAAAGGTAGTGGCGTTCATGGTGTACAATAAAGTACTATACATTAAATCAGCATGCTGATGTTTTTCGAAAAGAGTGTTTCGATTTTCGGTGCACTTGTCCAACAATTCTCTAAGTCTAACTTTTTGCCGTTGTTGCTCTGTCAAGCTAAAAATTCCAAAAAATGTATCGGGGCTGAAAGGTATTAAAACATAGAACTATTTACCAAGGTTGAATTTGTTCAAAAGTGGACACGAAAGTAGTATCTTGTAAAAATTGCAACATATTCGATATCCATTCCATATTTTCTTGAAGAGTAATATCCGAGTGAGTTTCTTCGATTATTACCTTGCCTATGTTAATGTCACTCTAAAAATATTATTATACTATAAATATATTTATCCACTCTAATTTTTCGTCTTGAATATAATTTACATCTTTTCTGATTAACAAACCCATGTTGGAACCTAGATCTTGCACTTCTTGTCTTACAATTTTGAGGGACACCAATCTTGCCTTCATGTCACGCTTTACCGCCTTTTCCAGTTCTTTAAATTCTTGTTTTCTATCGTCCAAATATTCGGTAGCAAGTTGTCCTAATTCTGTTGCACGTACCATACACTTTCCTTGTAGGAAGCCGTCCGATTTTAAAGTTTCTAAAACCGCATCAAAATATATAGAGTCCTGAAACGTTTCCGTTAACTAATTTAGTAAAGCGTGAAATAATAATAACTTTTTGAAGAATTTTGAGTATATTTGAATACGTCTGTCCGACAGCAAGAGCGGCTTCTTTCTTGAGAATTGCATCTTGTACTTTTGCTGTAATAAACTGAGCTTCTAATTCGATTGGAAATTGATCGAAATTTTCGTATTTCATTCTATCTTCCAGTTGTGCATATTCCAACTGTAAAAATTACAATTAAATTGAATTATAATTAAATTACTCTTTACCTCACCCACCTTTAAGCTTATTAACGTTTCAGTTTTTTGTTTCATGCGGAATTGCATGCGATCCAAAGATTTTCTTTTATTAAAATTTGCTTGATGCAGGTGATTAATAACTTTCTATTAAAAAAACAACAATAAAGGGTTCATATATTATAGGTACCAGGTACTTGGATTCAAATCTTACATCGGGATGTAAATTTTGAAAGGCCAATTGTAAATCTTTATGTTCGGCGAGCGTGTTTCGAAGAGTTTGACGATCTCCTTGAATTGCATTGTCTAATTCACTTCTATTACTTTTAATATCTCTTCTAAGCTGTTTAAGTTCTTTTACTTGTTTTTTACGAGCAACAACATTATCGAACGTCGATATTTTTCTATCCCTAGCTGTTAATTTATATAGTTTTATTTACTTTTCATGTTTAATTTAAATTGATAAGATGTCACTTACTGAAGAGATTTATTAAACCTTTATACTGTGTCAATTTATCTCTTGTGGTCCAACGCGAACTTTGCATCCCATGCAACCTCACCTTTTTAGCCGATAACATATTCATTTTTATTAAAAATTATTTAATAACGTCCTTGAGGTAAAAAAAACTTTGTCTGTACTGACAGTAAAGACCTTATTTTGTTTATTAAATATTACACATTACTAACATGATTAATAAATTGTATAAAAACAAGAGTGAGATGAAAGTACGTATTCCAACATTCAAATTAGTGCCCATCTCTATTTAAGAACGTGTTTGTAACCTAATCCGAATGTTGGATTAAAGCTATAACAGAAAAAATCTTAAATTACTACTAATTGCTGCTATGCAAAAGACGCCATTAAAAATTTTCCGACAATTCTCAAGTTTTTAAGGTATATTTACACCATTATTTTAAAATCTTCCTAGTTGTATCCTCTTTTGTAATTTTCCTTTATTTCTTTAGAAAATTTTAAATTACAAAGTCCCTGTTACTAAACTCTTGGGGATTTCTTTGCTTACTTTACTTTAAAGTTTTTAACTCTTTCACCTCATCTTTATGATGACTATATTATAACATCCGTTTTTTGGACTAATATTCTCTTAATGAAATCGAAATTATGTCGCTTAAACAAATTATCTCTTCCTTAAACAGCATAGAACCTCATATGTGGCATAGTGGTGTTTCGCCGTCCAGACGTAACGTATAAATCTATCGGTTATCTAATAAATGTTTCGTTACTTGTGCATACATTTGCATATCTGTTCCAGAGTTAAACCGCATTCTTTACTTATTCGTTTTTAATTTTCTATAAGTTTAGATATAAAATGTTGCGGAAAGTCTTCCTATTTTATTATTTCCTTTCATAATGACTAGATTATTTTTAAACAACTATCGAAGAGAAAGTGTTCATCGTATAGGAAATTTTTTTATGTACACCAACTTCTTAAAATAATTTCCTAAATAATTATTTTACAGTGTTCAGCTGGAAAATTACAAAATGGGTCAGAACTAGGCCTGCACAATTCGCAATTAGTAAATCAAAAATCGATTTTCCTGAATTAATCAATTTAAACCGAATCGAAGCCTATCAATTTATTTAAAACTTTTTTTAAACGTATCACATTGCAGTGCATTAGAAACACTAGTGTTTATGCTTCTAAATCTTAAAGGTGTTTATAATTTTATTATGAACAAAAACTTTTATAAAATTCTCTACTGTTTACGAGCCAGCTTTTTCGCCTTGTTTTAAACTTCTGAACTATATGTATATGTAAAGTAACAAATTTTAATAAAATACTTGGAATGGGGAGCTTGCACTCCCAACTGATTTTGAGATGCTTGAGGTTCAAACTATGTAAATGTATTGTATGTATTTCCTGTGTTGTTTATATTCTCCCAAAATTAAAAAATATGTCCAACCATTTTAAATGCGAGTACTTTCTATTGAAATACCGCAAAATCCAAGCCTTAAACCAATTTAGGAATTTTACAAAAATTCAATAACTAATTTTATTATATTTATATCACCAATATAAAAAACAATATATTATAATTAGTATTTACATAAATTACGATTAGCTTGTATTACAAAATTAATTTAATTACTTACATGAATAGGTATATACAAATCTAAAAATATATTAGTAAAGCAGATGACCTTAGGTTCCCACTGCAACCTTCTCTGAAACTTCATTATGCGATAAATAATTTTTTAAAAATACATTAAAATCCGCGACATTTTCGATTAGTTCTTCTATTTGTATTTTCGCATTAGGAATATAATTATAAATGATCTGCATGTAGGCCTTAGCCTGTGGGTGCTCTAATTTTGTCTTTAATTGCTGATTTTTAATACTTAATCTGAAAAATTTAAATTTTTATAGAAAGTAAAACCTAAAATAAAATAATTTTTTTCTTACATTTTAATTAAAACTATAGATAAAATGGTCCACACTGCAGGTTTAAACAAAATATTGTGCGCATCTAAATTGAAGGTTTCCACCAAGAGAGCAAGTTCTTCTAGTACGACAGTTGTTGGAAAACATAAATTCTCGCAAAGTTTTGTTATTCTAAAACAAAGAAATTAAAATATAAAACTACTTTCTTGGGTAACTTACGCAGGAGAAATGGATTTTATATAAATAGTACATCGAGTTTTTGTACGGAAATAGTGCTCCCAATATCACATTCCTCTTCAACATCACCTGGTTTTTTTAAATCACAAATCTTATTATCACCATTTTTTTTATCTTCCGATTGCACATCGTGAAAATTTCCACCACACCATGCACGAATCTTCAACATTTTGTACTCTGCTTCAGCTTGCAATTGTTCATAATTGGGTGCTGGTTTCAAAACCGCTGGCCAACAACACTTTTGTCAAAATTTTCATCTTTTAACTCGAATAATTTCAATTTACGAATAACTTGAGTGTATTTTTCTTTCATGTCATCTGAAGTAGTTTCCAAGTTTAACGATTGAAATTGCTGACTCAATTGTTTGACATTTAAAATACTTTGAATCTTTTCTTTTCCGTAAAGAAATTTGTAGGTCTCAATCGTAACCCATTCAAAAATATTCTTCTTAATTATGCTTAAAATGTCCCCTAATTTTTCTCTTTTAGTAATTTTAGTTTTGATTTAATTTTTTTACCAGCACCACTTTTACTCAATGTAGTAGAATTATCGGAAGATATCTCTTTGCTAGTAACTAATTTCTCAAGTTCGTTGTCTTCATCCTTTTTTGCCTTTTCATTAGTAACATTTTTGACTTGATCGGTAACACTGCAATTATTTTCTATGCTGTTTGCACTGAAATTTTGATTAATAGTCAGTTTTACTGTTTATTAATGCTCGTTTTCCCTAGAGATAGCTATCTATTAAATAAATGATCAAAGGAACCAATCAGAATTTAAATTTGTTTGTTTTGTTGCTGTCCGATTGATTACTTCGTTAATTTATCTTATAAATTAGATAGAAGAAAACGAGCATAAAACAACTTACTTTTCAAAATCAACTGTTAAATTATCACGAACTGTTTCATTAAGAGGTGCTTCACCATCTTCGTTGCATTCTTTAAGTGTATCCATAACTTTTACATTTTTATTTTTGCCTATTTCCTTCGACCGAGTACTTCTTGATTTAGTATCGGAATCATCAATTTCAGATAATGACATTTGAGCAAATGATGTTATCGACACAAAATTTAAATTTTCTGACGATTTTCTTGGATTCAAAATGGATTCTACGCCGTGAGAAATACTGTAATTAATTTGAAACTAATGATATCATCTGCCATTACAACTTTTATATATTAAAATATTACCTGTCATTTTTAGATAACAAATTAAATTTTGTGGTATCTGCTTCTATATTCCATTCGTGGTTCATTTGATCTCTAATATGATTACTTGCAGAATAACAAAAACTACTGCAAAATTTCTACAACATACGTACAAAAATCATTGCACCTTTCATTATTGAAAATATGTATACCTGTACATTAGTAGCATCATAAACCTTTTTATTTTTTGGGTCTATACAAAATTGCTGCTGATATATCTTGGTTAACGGTTGATTGCACAACGGATAACCACATAGTCTGATTAAAGACCTCTCTTCTACCACGTCATCATAATATGTTTGATTTATGTGTTTTAACTAAAAACCAAAAATTTAGAGCTACGGAATAAATGAATAATTAGTGAGACTTACACATCGTAAAAAGGTTTCCGGGCGCAGTTGTCCTTCCATCAAAAACTTGACAATGTTTAAGGCTCTAGTCTCCAATTCTTTTCTTCTCTGTAAATCGATTCTGAAAGTGTTTGTAAGAAAAAATATATTGGGTATCAAAATAAAAATTGAAACTTACAATATTTTCTTAACTTCTTCTTTATTTGCACTGACTTTTTTAGTGTCATATTGGTTACAATCAAAAACAAATTCCTCCATGACAATTTCGTTTATTTAGTATTATTATAAATAGTCCATTAATATAAAAAAAGCAACAAATTTCAGGTTAGGTTCACGTAAAACAGGGTTCGTGTTACAGCGCCGCCTACCATTGATTACCATAACATAATTAGCGTTGAATAAATGTATAAAAATGGGTGTATAATATAATATAATTATTATGCACGGATATATTATCATAAATTGACAATAATTATACACGAATTTATATGTCATAAATGTCTTTTATAAACGTCATTATAGCCACGGACCACTATGTGCCCGTGGGCTATAATGAAACGTCAAACAACCATATCATAGATAGGTACCATGATACAATCATCACAGAGTAGGTACTCATGATAGTAGGTACCTAATAAAAACAGTTTAAATTGTGAGTAATTTATAAACAAAATAATTATAACAGTTAACCAAATTGATTAGAAATCGAAAATAATTGTACTTTTAATTGAAAATTCATAGTAGGTAGTTTATGTCAACAATACAATTAGAACCATTAACCATATTAATAATCGGAGGTACAACCTTTCTTCTTTATCGTTTGCATCTTGTCAGAAGCGTCGTGGCTCAACTTGGCCGAAGCCGCAGAAGCCGAAGCCAAGATGAATTTTTATGGGATGATTTCCTTTGCCTTCGCCATAGTTCACAGATCGATTTTTGTTGACAGTAGTATTATTTAACGCAAGCAGGGTTCGAACCGCGACTTACGCTTCTTAGTCGACTCGTGTATGCTTCAGGGTATACTGCTATACAGTAGCGCTCATAAATATGGTTGCACTCAATTTTTAGCAAAATTAATAAAAGCAAAACTTATTTTGCAAATTGTTGTATCATTCCTAAAAGTAAGTAGGCTAATACAGATTTTGACGTATAAAATTTAATGTTGTTAATAACGTGAACAGTATAAAAATATAATTATTTCTTATTCAGTGTCCAAAAGTAAAGTGGCATATTCTTTAAAACGTCAAAACTGTAAATAAAATTAATTTTTCGAAATAAACTTGTTAGAGTAGTTGCTTCAACAGTAAGAATTATGGTAAAGACGAAAGAATATTCCGAAGATCTGAAAATGCGATTTTGAAATCATTGAAAATGGAGACTCTTTAAGGACAGCAAATCGCAAATTTGGTATACCAAATCAAACTATAGGTCGTTGGATCCGTAAAATAAACCAATATGGATCAGTGGCCAATCGACCAAGAACCGGGCGACCACGAAAAACAACCGGACGGGAAGATAAAATGATCGTTCGTGATGCGGTAAAGAATCCTCGTTTAATGGCTACCGAAATTGTCCGTGATTTTAACGAGAATCGCGAAGATAATATTAGTGTTTCGACAGTGAAACGTCGACTGAAGTCAGCTGGACTATTTGGTAAGCGTCCTTCTAAGAAACCAATAATTTTGAAGAAGAATCGGATAGCCCGATTAAAATTTGCCAAAGATCACTTAAACTGGGGAGTTCAAGAATGGTCTAAAATTCTTTAGAGCGATGAGAGCAAATATAATTTGTTTTCTTCTGATGGTATTAAGTATATTCGACGTCCAGTAAATAAAAGATATGATGTTAAGTATCAGGTTCCCACTGTAAAACACGGCGGTGGAAGTGTCATGGTGTGGGGCTGCTTTTCCCGTGATGGTGTTGGACCTATACACTTAATCGATGGTATTATGGATCGGTTTACGTATGCTGACATATTAAAAGATCACATGCTACCACATGGGAAGAGAATAATGCCACGCGGCTGGATGTTTCAGCAAGATAATGACCCGAAATATGCTTCAAAGCATGTTAAAGGTTACATGGCGAAGGCTAATATCCGCCTACTTGAGTGGCCTAGTCAGTCTTCTGACTTAAATCCTATAGAGCATTTGTGGGAAGAGCTCGAGCGACAAATTAGAAGTGGGACATACCAAAATAGGAGTTAGTTATGAGAAGCTTTAAGGAGAGAATGGCAAAAGATTCCATTGGAGCGTTTAGTAAGCTTGTTGACTCTATGCCTTCTCGATGCAAAGCAGTTATAGCCGCAAAAGGTTATGCAACAAAGTATTAATTGTTTTTAATCTTTATATTTTTAATAAAGTACTTTAAATTTTGTTTTAAGTGCTTTTAATAATACTTTATTATAAGCAAATATTTCCTATTTTGTGATTTTTAAATTTTTACTTGTTTATAAAATTTTTCAAATAATTTTAATTATGTGTTATAATTCCAAGGTATTTAAAGAATAAATTTTGAAAATTTAGGAAAATTTCCTTGAAATTTAAAAAAGTTATCACAAAAAAACTAAGTGCAACCATACTTATGATCGCTACTGTATATACAACCACTCGACTGGAATTGCACATCAAATTGAAATTATTGCTAGTTGCTACATGATAGTGTAACAAAGGGGGAAGGGGTAAATAATATTAAATAATTATTCCGCCGCTATCACCATAGTAGTATGGGGGAGTTCTATTAATTACTTATTCCGCCACTAAGCCACCACTGTAGTATGGAAGGGGGATTAAGACCTCTAAGTCATTGTAATACAGGGAGTTTGTAAGGAAGATAATTATATTTCTACTTCTACGGTCAGCGCGACCAGAAAAAGAATATAGGAGCTAAGGGGGGGGGTGATGTTGAGTAACGTGAGTATGCTGCTACTACTTCTTCTAGGAGAAAGAAAATCAGGTTTGGAGGACGTGGGAATCAGATTTCTTGCTTTTACTAAACTTTACCTTTCGTGACTAACCTCGGGGATTAAAATAAAACAACTAAAAAAAAATTGATATAACGTGATAATATTTATTGAATGCTTATGGTTTAAAAAAAAGATTACAAAATAACACCTTATAAAAATTGGATGTTTACTTACCTTTTATACAATTCGCAATCAGGTCTCTTTTCGTTTGAATGTAATAACTCAAAATTAAGTAAATTAAAAAAGATCAAATGAATTTAAGAAAAAAACGTCGCACACGGTTTCACTTTAGGAAAAGCCAAAACGCCCGCTTCGACAACTCCATGACTTGGGCTGACAGCCCGAGCGATCTCAACTGCCAGGATGAAACCGCCTGGATTGAATTTCCCGATTGCACTTCTTAGATGAAACTCCTTACTCCTCCTTATTTACCTATATATTTATGCCTTTCATATTCAAGTACCGTTTTTGGGGTTCCCATGAAATGTGAGAAACGCTGGTTCGTGACCTGATTATGTTTTTAAGGGTGCTTGAAATCTTTATGGCAAGGGGATTGAAAATATCGTCAATTAAATTAGTCAATTAAATGCCATAAAAGCCTCTTTACTCCTTAATACATAAATAACTATTAGAGAATAGAAAGTCCTTGAAAGATCCTAGGAACCCCAGGGTTCACGAGCGACGGTTTGACAAACGCTGCTATGATCCTAACCCCACCATTAAATATTGGCACCTGTGATTGGCACTACTGTTTCACTAACTATAGGTTAGTTTTACGCATTATCTTGGATTTAGTTCAGAAAATAGAGTATTATAATTTTCTGTGTTTATAATAATAATAATATTTGCTATTTAAAGTAAAACGATATTATAAAAATCAAAGATACCGTTTTTTTATGGCATTAGTGTTAAAGTCGGTTTATTATGTCAATGTGATAAGGTTATGTAAGTAAATTTTTATTTTTCTGTTGAAGTTTTTTTGGTTTTGATTTCAATTTTGCAGGTTATGTATAAAAGATTAAAATAACATAATTACCATGCATAACAATCGATTTCAACGAAATCGCGGCTTTCATTCCAACAATCTTAATCGCTATACAAATAACCACCACCTTTAAAGCGAAAAAGGGAGAATGATGATTCGGTAGGACCAAATGTACAGTTTTCAAAGACTAATAATTCCGAGTATTATCAAGAAGAGTATGAAGGAAAATCGGAACTAAATGAATATAATCAGCCAAGTACTTCGTCTAATGCTTCTCCAACATTGTGGAACTGGAATAAGTCGGACGATTTTCCATCTAATACAAAAAGAGTTTATGAAAACAATTATAATCAGAATAATTTTTCCGATAGCTTGCACAGTAAAGAACAGCAAACAAGATTTGTTGCTCCAAAAACAAAAGAGTATTATAAAAATCCCGCCCCGAAAAGGGATTATAATTCAAAATATTCAGCAAATACCCGGTTAAAATTGTTAAGAGACAATTTAAGTATATCTGTGAGTGATCACACGTCCAATAAATATGATCAAGGTAAGTTATAATTTTGAACGAGCAAGCAGAACTTAAAATTTTATTCAACTTTTAATACAGTTTTAGCTCATTCAACGCCAAGACCAAATTACACTGCAAAACCTTCCACAATGCAGGATAGACTATCTAAGTATAAGAATGTAACCATTGAGAGGAAATTTGATATTGATACTAAATTGAATGATTACATTTCTCATTCATCAGCAGTTCCAACTAATTTTACTTTACCTTATGATAATACCCATAAAACTGATAATTCACCTGAAACCAGTAGCAATCAAGAAGACGATGTTGAATATATGGAATGGAGTTCAATTGACGTACAAGAGGTCTTGGTGAACGTAAGTAGTTTTGTAAATAATATATAAATTTAGTTTTGAATATTTATGCATTTTATAGCTGGAAGATATAAGAAGAAATAATAAAGACGACAAGAAATTTGTTCCTAAAACTCCACTGCAACACACTTTTGCCAATTGCTCGACAGAAATGCAATTAAACAAAAATTTGTGCAAAACATTGTACATTGTAATTGATACAAATATTTTCATATCAGATTTGATTCTTGTCAAACAATTATTGAAGCTTAAGATAAATGGTAAATTCAAAATTTAATTTAATCGGATATTGTTTATTTGAGTGAAATTTTTTTAAGGAGTGGTGAATCCAATTTTATTTATCCCATGGATGGTCATTCAGGAATTGGATTACTTGAAAGATGGCAGATCGGGAGAGAAATTGAAGCGTCCTGCCAGTTGGGCAGTAAAGTTTATCAATAAAGAATTGTCATCTAAAAATCCACAATTGCAAGGTAAAAATCACTGCTTTAGTGCTACTGGCTTAGCATAAATTTTAACACAGTAATAACTAAAGTATTAATTGAAATTTGTTTAGGTCAATCGGTAAGAGATGCTGCAAAAGTAAACTTATCAAGTAAAAGTCCCGATGATGGAATTCTATTTTGCTTATTGCAAATTGTTGAAAATGGTAACCGACCTGTAAGTTTTATTTTTTTTTATTGTTTTAGCTGCACTTTATAATGTGTATCGTAAAATAATTGAATATTTTGTTTACAGTATTTGTTGTCCAATGACGTAAATTTACGAAACAAAGCAATTTTAAATGAGATCGAAGCATACGGTCAAGGTGAAATATTAAAAAAGTTGGATCCGTACGATAACAACAAGTTAAGAAGTAGTGCAGTAACAGAAGAATCAGAAGACGTAAAGAAAATAAAATTGCATCTAAGCAATCTTTTTAGTTATGTTATACTTAAAGAAGTTCACGAATGTTATGCTGCACCACCAGTTGAAATAACAAATTCTCCTCCTCCATGGTCACTATTAGAATGTCTCAATTTATTTAAAAGTTATTGGGCAGCAATATTTACCTATAAATTACAAAAGCAGTGCATAAACACCATCGAGAATTTCATTCAATTAATAAAAGAAGAAACCTGTAAGTATTTTTTAACAATTTGGGTATCTTTTTACAGTTTCAAATAGTTAAATTTTGGGTTCAGATCCTATTTGATTCAAGGTTTTTTAAGTTGCAAAATCTTGAGATTTTGGAATCCTGGGGGTGGCAAACCCTAAAGTGTGTATATAGTTATAATCATATACGTGAAAAATGTCATCCATTTTTTTCTCAATTTTCAATAATTAGAAATTTAACAGTCACTTTTCAATGCTAAAAATTTCTGGTTGGAAATCTCATCACAATTTTAAATTTCAGCTCATAACAGTTATTATTAAATGTCTGATGACAGCAGTAACCATTGCTGAAAGCTTACAAATAATGTTTCGTTTTATTGTTCATTTAACCTTATAATTTTAAAAATTTGAATTAATATTAATTTCAAAGGTTAATAATATAAATAATTTCAATAACAGTACTATACTACACTTGATCGGCTAATTAGCGTAACCCTCAAAATTTAAAAATGTACATATTTGTGGGTTCCAAATGTCATAACTCACTCAGAAATAATATGTACAACAAAATTTTAAGAGTTCCACCAATTAGTCAATATGGTGGTATTTTATACCAGGGATGGCCAAGCTGTGGCTCGCAAGCTGCATGCATCTCTTCAAAAGTTTTATTGTGGCTCAATTAATAAATAAAACTATAGTCAGTTTTGAGATTGTGTTAAGAAACTTTATTTAAATTAACAAATAAATTCCTATGACTTTCTACAACTTGAAGTGTGATTACCAATATTTTAGAGCCCAAGTAGGTAACTAGGGCTCTTGCAGAAGATCTTTTTCTTTTCTAGACTCCTCCCGGGATCGAACTGGGTGCTTTTGCATCAGTAGTTGATCGCTCTAACTACTGGGCCAAGACCGTCTCTTTAGAGTCTTGCTCTTCAGAAAGAAAAATCTTCTTTCTGACTCTCTTTCTATCTATGACCGTTTCTCGTGCTTCAGAGGGGACGTAAAGCCGGCGATCCCCCTGAGTTGATGACTGCCAGCATCAACAATAAAAAGGGTTACAGGCACATTCTCCAACTCGGACTAAGCAGCCGTGGGGTTTTAGTGCTTTAACCTTTCTCTTGGAGAAAGAGGCTAATGCCCAAAAATGGGCGGAAAAGGCTAACAAAGAAAAAGAAGGTACAGTAGAACCCGATTATCCGTGCGCGCCTTATCTGTAAAACGGTGTATCCGAGTGCGCATTATACATCGATTACCATGCGCAGATTATCCGTGTGGCCGGTTTTCCACGCGGCGCCAGCGGTTTATCGTGAGCATTTGCAACTTCGGTAGTATACTATACTTGAGCCTGCGTCATAGTTTAAAATGGAATGAATTAAGATCAGAATCGCTAGTCAAATGTGTGCATTTTAAAATGCATCATTGTTTGTTATTTTGATGTAACTCTCTCTGTTTATCACAATTTGAACTAATGTACAAATATTACAATCGCTACGTAAGTCAAAAATTTTGTTAGTTTATAATGTAGTACAAGTAACAACATACTAATTTTTTAATGTTTTAATGTGAAATTAAATTTTTATAATTGGGTTGATAATTAGAAATTGAACTTGGCCGGAACTTTTGGAAAAAATTGGCTGCAGTATTTATACGATTCAGAAATATAACAAATGTTTTGCATTTATAAGTTCAGCCACAATAAACCTCTTGAAGAGCTGCATGTGGCTCGGGAGCCTCATTTGGCTACCGTTGCTATTATCTATACTCTGGGTATACACCCATTTACACTAAAATAGCTACATCTTGGTCAATATTTGGAATTTCTTTAAACAGTTTGGCAGGCATATTGTCAATATTATAAATTTTCGGATAAAACAAGAAAAGGAATTTATTTTTGAAAACAATTGAAAAAGCAAAAAAAATAATTTCGATGCAACTATGTATGTAATTAACTATATAAGTTGATTTTTAATCAAGAATTACAATATTTATGTTTAATTGCACGAAATTATGTGAGTATTAAGTTTAGGCTTAGTTAAAATCTGACTTGCCGTCTCGCTATTGCTTATACAATTATCATCAACTTGAACTTAATTATTGCTTACATAATTCGATGCAATTGGGCATAATAGACTCTTTTTAATTATTAACTATTCTTTTTATTTAAGGTGGAGTCACAAATGGATTTAAAGATAATCTATTAGAATTAGGCTTAGGACTATGCATTTATATAAAAAATGGGTTGTCTAAATATTCTGATACCGTTAATGAATGTATTACGAATATTGAACAAGACAAAGAAGTTTTTCCGTATTAAGTTTTTTTATTTACTTATTATTTCTTGCATAATTTTTTGGTACAAATGTAACAATTTATTTAGAACGAATTTACATCAAGCAGTTACAAATATTTAAGTACGTTTTGTAGTTAATATTATGTTGCCTGAATTTTGTGATTATAATTTTTAAGATAGTGTTAATTCATTTAGTTTTGTTCAATTAAATTAATGTATTATTTAAAATGTTTGTAATATATTGAATTTGTTGTTACAATTAAATTACTCCATTATCTTAGTTTAACAGATATAATATTTTGCAATTTATGATTAATAATTTTAAGAATAATTTTAATTTACTTTTTTTGTTCAATATGTAATGTATTATTTACAAATGATTGTAATATGTTGAAGGTACATAAATTTACTTGCATTATTTGTTTAACAGAATAAATTTTGTTGTGATTAATATTATGCTAAAATTTCTTTAGTGCATAATGAATTGGAAATGTTGACAAAATTTAAAAACTGACAAAATTATGGTAATTTTGTTTTCAGTAATACATATTCGCTTGCTTGTGATTTTGACCTGCCATCAAACATTTTTTGCACAATAATTAAATTTTGTTGTAGTTGTTCTATTTTCGAATACTATTTGTATGCACAAGATTTTATGGGGTTCGTTTATTTGGGTAAAGGCTATCATTTGTCACCGGTTTAATTTTTTTTATCTAGGCCTTCCTTGCCATACTTCTTTTTTACTTTCTTTCTGTTCTGTTTTTTTAGTTGTTCTATTTTCAACTACTATGTAGACGACAAGTTCTTTGCTTTTCTTCTATTTTTCTTAGAAACCCAATTCTCATGGCTTCTAATAATTTTGTCTATTTGCTCCTTTATTGTTGTAAATGTCTTTTTCTATCAGCACACCTACTACAGCTTTAGTATCTTTTAGTATTTCCGTTTTTCTTAAATTTTTTTGCTATATTCAACAACTACACCGTTCCATTACTTTTTTCATTTAACTTTTTTTAAAAAGCAATATTCTGCAATACACTAATTAATTTAGCTTTATTCTGTTTTTTAAATCCTATTTCAATCGTTTGCAAAAGTAGTTTTAAATGATATTTAGTTTGTTATTGAAATGTTTTTTTAATTAATTATTGTGATCAGGTATTTTACAACTTATGTATGAAATAACTCATTTCAACGTCTTCATTGTTTTAAAGTAATTGCGGAACCAACTTTCATCTGTAAACAAATCTGTCTAATTTCAGTTGTATTGAAACTTTTCATGCATAAATCATAAAATACCTCAAGAATTTGTTTTGTAAATATGATGTAAACTGTGGTTATATTTATATGGAAGTATTACCCTTTCAAATATTTTTTTATAATTTGTAAATAAACAAAGGTAAGCAAAAAGTTGTTTTACCAAGTAAAATAAAAATTATAGTTTTTGTTCATTTTTAGTGCAAGGAGAATTCTCCACCTTCTGTATATATTTACCTTTATTTGCACTTGTTTTGCTTACTGGTAATTAGTTGAAAGCAGTGGGTAGTTTACATTACGAAGAAGTGTAGGCACATAGTTGAAGCGCTGAAAAATATTTTTTACTATTACAAGTATGGTAAGAATGAAAGTTCTTAAAACTTTCGATCAGACTGTAAAAAGGTTAAATGTCAGAGCAAGACTTGCTCCTGAACTGGCCCCGGTTTAGCGAGACAAAGAGATGTAAGCAAGCAATGTCTATTAAAGTTTGGATCATTTTAAATATATATGCATTTATTTGATGCATTAATCGTTTGTAATAATTGTTTATGACATTAGGGTTAAAAAGGTTGGACTCTGAAAGAACTCTTATTACTTTAGACTTCGTTAAGACTTAATTATAATATTGTAGTTAAAATATTTTTATATATTCTTAAAATTATATAATAAAATTGTTTGTAAATATTTAACAAAAAAAGGAACTTAATTATTAGCAAATTATTTAATTAATGTTTAAAAAAAAGAAAGAAGTTAATTTAATCATTGGTGACTATACCACTAAACGCTACGATCTTATAAAAACAAGGTTCATTAAATTAACTTTATTAAGATTTTAGGTATTTACACAATAATTAATGGGCTTAAGGTCGAGTACCACACTGTCCCGACCTTAAAAAAAGGAATACGTGGATTAACATGCATACAATTGGTTTTTAAACCCTATAAAGAAACAGGCTCCCTTATGTAAAGATACAACCGAAGTTGTTTACCTGTCTCCCCAAGACGACACTCTAGCAATTAATACCTCAAAGATGTTGCAAGCACCTTGTGAGAGGATTGCCATCTTAACGTGCCTTCCAAAACATGGAGACGGTATTGCAAAGTGAGCTCTACCTGGATACGAACCGGGGAGTCTTACATTAGCAGTTCATTGCGCTAACAACCATGCCAATGACCGTCTCATACGTGGATTAACACTTACTTTAAAAAAAAAAAATCTTGAAAAAAAAAATTTGTGCTACATCTTAGACTCGCCAGACGAAGTAAACCTCATTGGGGGATTTAACACGGTTTTTATATAAAGATAAAGAACGCTTGTTGTTGCAGCTGCTTTTCTTTTTGTTCCTCTTATGTTTATTTCTTATCTTCATATAAAAATTCCCAACCAAATTTGCTTCATGTGGCGAGACTTTTAAGCGGAAAGAAAAAGTATTTTAATGGTGGTAAATAAAAGGTTGCCACAAATCCTTATAACGGTAATGTGGTTGCCGGCACATTGGCCACGTGTTTTTCCCACCATTCGATGCATATGCTGCAGAAACGGTAAGGACATGGGCTTAAAGCAACGTTCTATGGCTATAACGGCTGCAGGCAGATAGCACAGGATCCGCTTCATGGAAAGAATTAAACCCCAGGGTCTTGCCTCTGTAGTACAACACTGTAGCGGTAATAAAAAAAAAGGTTACTTAGTTACATGAGGAAGAAAATTAATATTCTCTTGTCTTTTCAGATGACTTTGACAATTGTCAAAGAGTATATAGATATCTATATTTGTATATAAATATCTATATTATACTCTTTGAGAGTTTCTATAGAATTCTATAGAAGAGTATATAGATATCTTTGCTTCAGCTAAAGCTCTATAAGAAGTCGAAGGGTTTATTACTTTGCACAATAATGGTACGTTTGTTTTAGACGGGAGGTACCACTAAACGCTACAATCTTATAAAAACGAGGGATTACGTTAAATTAGCTTATTAAGTTGAAAAGAAAATATAGTCGAGGTATATTTATATTTTCTTTTCAATTTATAATTCAGGTCGACTATGTTTTGTTTTTTTTTGCATTTCTAAAATTTCCAAAATTATTTTAAATTTTTTAATTAATTTTTCTAATTTCTCCAAATTGAAATTTTGGCGCTGCTATCTATTAGTTTATTAAGATTTTTAGTATTTACACAACAATTAATTCGCTTGGGATCGAGTACCACAGTACAAATACAGCAATCGGATTGCAATTTCCTTTTTATTAGACCATAAAATCAAAAAGTTTTAAATGGCCCGTAGTTTATAATCTTCCTAATTGTATACTTGTTCATATTCTAGTACAATTTCTTTAGGAAATTTTGAATTAAACAGTGCAAGTTCTCGTGCTACTCTCAGTACTTCCTTAAAAGTTATAGTTTTTTTGTAAAAAATCAAACAACAAATTAATCTTTTTGCCGCTCTCATAATTCGTCGCCAGTGTGTGGCATACACATTTCCGAACGGCGATGAAATTTCTTACTCAAATTCAAAAAATAAATAAATAGTAAACAAATATAAAACACATCATAACGAAAAGTAACTATAAATCTCTCTTGATTGCTATTAAAAAAATTGATATCACGTTGGTTTCCACGTCTATGCAGATAAACAAAAGAACCAAATTGGAATCGGGCCCAGAAAAGATGAAGCTTCGTTATTTTCGATAGTTGTATGAAATAAGATGAGAATTGCAAAGACTAAACAAAGTAATAAAATTTCGATATTCTTTGGCGCCAAAAGTTCTCCTGAGGTCGCCCATGTTAGCATTTTTGGTTTTTACATGTTTGCACCCATATGTACAAGTTAAAAAATAAAAGCCTCTACACCACCTTTTGCAACATACCCCCTGTTTTGATTCTATACTGACTGGCCTACTAATGTAATTTACAAATGGTTGGTTCTAAATTCAGACAAAGCAGATGTTCGAGTGCTAACTCGGAAGGTTCAATACATTCATTCAGGACAGTCAATAATTGAATTACCCAGTTTATACAAGAAAACATCAAAATAATATTCTCGCCTCCTCCCAAGTGTTCGCAAACCAAAATTCATCATCATATTGTCAACCGGACATTCATAGATGAATAACTCAACTGAGATCAAAGAATGCTTTATTGAATTTGAATATTGTGACACAGTAAAAAAGTTTGAAAAGCACTGTTGTAATTTAATATATTTTGACGTTGGGTGTTACTTTGACATCTGTCAAACTGATATTAAATTGTCAAACATTTAGTGACTAAGGTGACTATAACTTATAGTAACTGAAAAAAGTCAATTTTTATTAATTACATGTTTGGAACTTGTAAGGAATTGTTAATAATTAAATTTACACGTTGAACTGTGAGCGATCGTTTTTAAAGAGTTTTTATTTTTGCAATAAATAACCGATAGTACATAGGTTTGTATTGTACTTTGTCTTCTATTGTGTAGGTTTTCGTTACATTTTTACTTATTTAATAGAATTATTAACAATATGGAAAATTATTCGTCATTTCAAAACGGATCGCATATTCGCGAACAAGATTTTCAAAAACTAACGCAAACAATAGGATCTAGCATTCAGAAAATATCACAAAATGGTAAGTGAAGAGCACCCCGTGAGATAGAAACGCATATTTTGTTAACGCCGTGTTTATTCTTTAGTTACTTCTATGCAACGTATGATCAATCAAATTGGTACTCATCAAGATTCACGCGAATTGAGAAAACAATTGCAAGTTTTAAAATTTATCGAGTTCTTAAAACTTGATTTCAAATGCGTTTTCTTGTAGGCATTCCATCCAACATTACACACAGCAATTGGTAAAAGATACCAGCGTTTATATTAAAGATCTAAGCAATGCACCGCCGGCTCTTTCACAATCGGAACAACGTCAAAGGAAGATGCAAAAGGAACGTCTGCAAGACGAGTTTACTTCTACACTGAATGTATTTCAAGCTGCACAGAGGAGTGCCGCACACAAAGAAAAGGAGCAATATAATAAAGCTAAAATTCAAGCTTACGGAGATCCTCTTGCAGGCAAGTACTTTCAATGTCTATCTAAAAATAATTTATTTACGTCAGAATCATTTAACAGGTTTCAAGAAGGATCAACAATTGATTGAATTGCAAGATAGTGCCACTACAAGAAAACAACAGCAGCAAATTCAATTACAAGAGGAGCAAGACATTGAAGCATTACAAGAGCAAGAACAAGCAGTCAGACAGTTGGAGGTAAAAAAAATTGATTTTTGTGAGTGTAAAACATTTTTGATTATATATAATGTTTTTAGAGTGATATCAATGATGTCAATCAAATATTTAAAGAATTAGGTGCCTTGGTACACGAACAAGGTGAAGTGGTTGATAGTATTGAAGCAAGCGTAGAAAGAACGGAAGGTTTTGTTTCGCAAGGTGTTCAACAGCTCGCTCAAGCCAGTACATACAAAAATAAAATACGAAGAAAGAAATTGTTCTTAGCTATTATAGCTGCTGTTATCTTAACTGTGATCATAGTTATAATAGTAGTCGAAACGAAATAAAAAGAACAGCAGCAAATAAAATTCCACATGATTTCATATAAAAACAAAACTAACTTGTTTATACCTAATATAGATGGTAAAATCCGTGTGCAAATACGGCTTATATTTAATAAGAAAAATAATTTATGATTTAAAAAAATATTTTTGGAGTTTATTATGGTGGGAGTTAGAGCCATTCTTTGTTCGTATTATAAAAGTCCAACATAGAATAATGTGATTATAATTATTATCTCTTTTTTTTGTTATTAGAAATTTAGTTACTCAGTGAAATACTAAGAAAGAATGTAATTATTAATTTACCTATATATTATAAGATTTTTATTATCTATACTCGATAATGATGTATTTGTAGTGATTAAAGTGCTTTTGCATAAATTGTTTATTATATAGTGATAATGCACTTGAAAATATATTTTTTATTAGCATTGACATGGCATTATTAACCAATTTTTGCGTATTTACTTAACAAGATGTATATAATGTAAAACAAAAATTTCTTTATTAAAAATATTTGTATCAACTTAACTTGAACAATATTAATGTTGTATTCGACGAAGATTGATTGTTAATATATCTTACGTTTATTATCTTTTTGTTTACTCTGCATCAGTTAAATGAGAAAAATTACTCAACATTTTGGCTGTGCAGTGCTGGGGTAAGACCCAATATCTCCTTCATCTGGAATGAATCTCGTATTGAACTTATTTGGCCTAAATTTGAGCCCCACAAAAAATTTGGATTCTTACTAAAATTTGTGTGTATGGTCAAAGTATACCTACTAAGCTATTTGTTTATAATGTGGATAATGCATACAGCACAAGACACTCGATGAAACATTATTAAACATACTTTTAATGCACTCACATCAGCACATAAATATAATTTTACATTCAAGTATTAATACAAGAAACATTTAAGTAAGATAATTATTTTGCTCGTCGTCGTCTTCCGAATCATCGTTTTCATCTACATCGGCTTCATTTGGAACATCGGGTAAACGTATATTACTTAATAAATCCCGCATAGCGCCCACCAAAGATGCAACACTCCGTCTTAGATCATTTCCATCGTCCATATCACCTGGCAAGGCTCTTGCACCATCATCATCTCTAAATATAAATATTTTACTTATAAAAAAAACTTACTTTCAACAATTTTTCTTACCGCAACAAAAAATTATCTGAAATATTGTTAGTGTTAAAGTTCGGTAACAAAGACCGAAAGAAAATTCCAACTGCAGTAGAATTATTTCCAGCCAGTCTAGGCTTACTTGGTTTCTCATATATGTTAATCGAATCTAGAGGTGGAAGTGGATCAAAAGTTAATGCAGGTGATGTGTCCTAGCAAAAAAACATTATTACCACATTTAATGAATACCATAATATATAATATTATAGAACACTACAGAATATGAATAGTAATGAAAACTACAAAGTAAATATTCGTTTTTTATGTCATTTACTTCCAGAATGCTACACTGTAAAAAATGCAAAAAAGTATAATTTTTACATTAAAATTATGTAAAAACACATATTACGTAATATTTTACTAATAAAACCTCATTTCTTACTCGTATCACAAATTTTGCAATGTATTGTTTGAATTGTATTGAAAATAGAAAAACAACAAAAAAGACAAACAAACATATTTTATAGATGAAAATGTTTTTGTCAAGATAGAATTCTTTCGACAAAAGTAATTAACAGATTTTAAAGAAGCTATGTCATTCCATGTTTTATTAAATACAAAGTTTAATTCTAGAATTTCCAGACATGGTTTCTTCGCAGTTTTTTGTTTTACTATTGTCGAACCATCTGTTGACGACATTTTTCTTCCTTGAAAAAATACTCCCCTTAGGGCCAGTTCTACAATGCAGGTGTAAAGTCCGGAATAGTGGTTTTCCGAGTAACTTATGCGATCATTTATTCGGAGTATAAAAATGACAGGGTTCTACAATGCTCGTGCAAGATCAATATATCGTCTATTGGAACAAAATTAGCAAAAAAACGTTAGGTTTTTTAATCCAATGCAAATTCATCTAGATGCTCAATTTTATTTAATATCATAGCAAAAGTTTGCTTCTACAACCAAAAACTTTTAAAAAACTCCAAATCATCGTATTTATCAAAATAATTGATCCTGTAAGAAATGCCGTTTGTTTTCATTATTTAAAAATAAATTGATTATAAACACCTATCGATTTTTAAATACTGTAAGAACAAAAACAAGGGCCAAAAAGCAAAAATTCGTTCCTTTAGTTGGAAAATTGCAGATGCGCATGAATAGGTTAACAAAATTCCTATTGCCAATACCTGTAAGTTAATATATGCGTAAAATTACCTTTAATAATTTCAAGAAGTTCAATCCAAGCGTTGTAAATTGTGACAATCAATCGCATAAATCAGCCGACAGAACAACTTTTGCTGTCAAATTAATTATGCCACCAAAACGACAAGCGATTGGTCAATCTACACCTCTAGTATGAAAGAAAAAATTATTACGAGCTTCAGAAACAGATGAGCAACGAGAAACAAAACTGGAAACCGTTCGAGTAAGCATTGCTCGATCCAGACGAACACTGCCAATGTGCTTTTGAAATATCTACTTCAAATGTATTATATTAGGATTGGATCCATATAGATCCAATTTTTTTCGTTAAGCACCTGAATAGAATTCTACATAAATTTAAACCCCGAGCGAAGCCGGATATCCTACTAGTACTTAATTAAAATCTAGAAAAAGTACCCAATTCAAAAATATTACATTTCATTAAAATTAACACAAAATCTTTAGGTCGCCCAAATAAATCAAAACCAAAATTGTTGCCATAGAACTTAATAAAACAGTAAATAAAATTGACTTTCCCTTCTATAAAAATGTCCCCGTAAGAGAAGATGGAACTTCTTTCAAGAAAGAGCTAAGAATTAAAGCCAAAATGTCCTCCTTTAGCATTGTATTTAAGTGACTATCTCCCTCTGATGTCATAACTAGCCTGTCGACCAATCACGAGATCTAATTTCAAAAATGTACTCCAATCAGATTTCAATTTAGCGAGCATTTAAGGTGCCTAGTGAAATCTACCAATCACGAGTAAGATGAATGAATTACCGATCATTTTCGATAATTTTTTATAATCATGACGCACTATTATAAAGTTCTATTTTGCATATTAATATGAACATAACGTAAATTAAAATAAAGCAAATTAATTATCGAGATAGTCCTCGAATTTTTCTTGCATAGAATATTATCCTATCATTTGTTCTCTTCATATCTTCCGGGGATTGTTGCTAATTATCAAAAATATGAAATTCTATGCATTTATATGAAAATATCCACTGGGCAATTTTGTAGCCTACCTTTTCCGAACAAATTGTTTTTAACCCTATGTTGATAGGCCAAATAAGAGTTAAGCACAGAGCACTTTGAAATGTTTTAAAAATAAAATAAAAATCTACTGAGAATAGTTGTCATGAGTCCCAGAACTGCAGACTTTGATTTTGAATCTCGTTTTAAATAATGTAAAATTTATGACGTCTTGGTGTAAAAATTATGTAATTTAATCAATGATTAAACCACCGTTAGTGGCATGAACATAAATAAATTATTTTCATACCTCCGAAACAGGTGGAACTCCTTTTATATCTGACAAAATTATATGTCGAGATATGCTGCGTGGTAAAGGGCCTTGATAACGTTTTGTTCTCTTAACTTCATAGTCCTTCACGGTAGGATCTTTGCTATCCACTTTGTCCAAAACAATATGAACATTTTTTTCTAACCACGATAAAAGTTCCTTTTCCTTCCACAAGGGATAACTACGTTTTACGTATAACAATTCTAATTGTGTCAAAGCAGGTGATTGTCTAAAATTATATTGTGAATAATAATTAAAAAAATAATACCTCAAAATCATATATACTTTTGAGTTGCAAAATATGGATGCAGAGAAACTCGTTGGTCAACTTGTATAGAACATTGTTCCAGTAAAGGTACAAGGACACCGGGAAACATTAGTAAGGCTTCCCGAAGTAAATTATCCGCTTTATTAGTGTCACCATTGGAGATTTGAAAATGTGCTATAGCAATTGAATATGCAAAATTTGGAAGCTGAGATAGATTCTTTAAATTTTCCCATTCCTCAAATAATTCTATAAACCATTCGTATTCTCTGGCTCTTAGTGCATAAAAATCAAGAAATAATTTAACAGCCAGTGGATCGCCATCGGCATCCAAAGATAACAATAATTTACAAAGTTCTAAAGATGTGCGATAACAAAAACGATCTCCAACAAACTGCAAATGCTTAAACAAGGTTATAAAAAACCCCCTGTTTTCTTGTCTTCTGTAATCCATTTTACAATTACCTTGTAAAACATTAAACATAGGATGAAATGCACATTCTAAAGCATACAAAGCTCGTTCGATTAGTTCAGCAGCCATAGACAAATCTTCGCTAAGTTTACATAGCTCTGACACTTGAAGTAAAGCATCGATGTGATAGGGATGCTCGTTAATAATAGTGACAATATTATCGGGATTTAAACTCTCAACTGCTTCCAAAAATCTCTTTTCTAAAGCTCTATAATTTTGACTATGCTCGTAAGTAAAATACGGACATCCAGAAGGTTTATTTTCCAATATGCTCATCGATAGGCCTCCTTTTGGTATCGGAGGCCAATTTTCTTTGCTAGAAACTAGCCAAGTTGTTCGCAAGTGAGCTCTGCCTCCCCTCATTTTTCTTTTACTGTAATAAAAACATAACAACATAATATTTTGTACCTACCCAACAGAAAAACTTACTGTTCTGCCTGAATGATTTTTGCACCAAAGATCTTTTTTAATTCATGATTAGGATTCAAATGTTTACTTTGGATACTTAAAATACTTTTTTTAATATTGTCTGCTACTTTTTCTTGTTTTGTGGCCAAAGGCATTCCGTGAGGTACGTAATATTCACCCAATAATCGATTCACTTCACGAACAGATCTTTCCACTTCGTCCACCTATTAAAACATTTAAAATTGTTAATATTGCAAATTACAAAACTTGTGCAATTTTTAATTCTACTATACAAAAGCATGATTTGCCTCTAATAATATAAGTCGGTAAGGTTTTATAGTTTTGTAAAAATATACATACGTCTGCATTATCTTCGCTGCTGCGTTGAACGTTCGAGTGCTTGCCAGACTTTTTCTTCTTTTTCCTTTTACGCCTTTTAACAGCTTCGTGCATTTCAACGCCATCGTTGGCGTTTGTGGCTTCAGTTTCGTTGTCGTCCTCTTTGACTTCGCTTTCGGACAACGATTGTTGATTTAACTATTAATGAAAAAGAAAAAGGGGACGTTATTATTGAACGTTGTTAACCTCAAATAACAATTATTACCAAATCGTATCTGTTAACATTCAATTGTTTGCGTCTTGCACCCCCAATCGGTAAATCATTATCGGGATCGGAAATTTCTTCATTTAATTCTTTGTCGCCTTGTAATTTTCTTAAAACGCGAGTTGACATTACAATAACTTTATTATATCAAATCGATTGAAGCAATTTTTATAAGATCGTGATCAAATCAATGAAATCAGATAAATTTCATGACGTGACCATCCCTACTACAAAATTACTACAAATCAAAATTCTTTAATTTATTTGATAAATGTTTACATTTATCACTGACTGGGAACACATCAACAAATTTTAATGGAGTATCAAACAGTGGCGGCACGGCGGCGTGACGTTTAGAATCAGATTTTTGTTTATGTAAGTGGATCCGTTCATGTTTTGCGACATACTTGAACCAGCACCGGATCTAGTGTCCTAGGCTCCCTGCATAGAGAGCTCCATCGCCTTAAAAAAATAAGACGAAACTCGGATGGCCGCAGTTTTAGGCTTCTATACAGCTACCTTTCTGGTTTACAATTCGCATCATAATCTGCAAAATAAGTAAACAATTCTTCATTTTTTCATTGGCAACTTAAAATGCACAGAAGAAAAAAGATAAAATCTATGGTCTATGGCCTATGGCCTATGGTTTCTTTATTATATACAGATACCGTTTCGCTAGTTATTGAAATTAAAACACAGAATGTTTATTGCGATATCAAACAAAATTTAGATAAATTTGATACATCTAATTTCTCTGATTGTAATACTTTCGACATTCCAAAAAATCAATAACAATTAGGAAAAATGAAATTAGAATATCCAATGCAAATAATTAGAGAATTATATGGGACGAGGATTCATCGAATTGTGAAACCATTTTTTGCAAAGGCTCTGTGATGGGTTTATATTTTTTCACTAAATCTAAATTTGATTGTGTCATATCCGATTTTAAACTTTTATACTTCATTATCACAGCTTTTCTCGTTTGAATAAGATAACGGGTTACACGTTTAACCATTCTTCATCTTTTTTCTTCATCAGCCTGTATCTATCCACTCCTGGATGTAGGCCTCTCCCAATCTTTTCCACTTTTCTCTGTTTTAAGCCGCCTGTAGCCACTCTCTATCCGCCGTCTTCTTTACATCGTCTCTTCATCTCATCTGTGGTCTTCCAACGCTTTTCTTTGTTATTCTTGGCCGCCATTAGATAATCTTGGTTGACCATCTATTTTTATCTTGACTCGCCACATGGCCAACCCACTTCAGTGTTGCCATCCGCATTACTACATCCGTCATTGCCGTTCTCCGTCTAATCTCCTCGTTTCTTATTTTATCTTTCAAGGAAACCCTCAACATACTTCTCTCCATTACCCTTTGTGTTATCTTGAGACGATTTGTCATTTGTTTTGTTATTGCCATTGTCTCTATCCCATACGTAGTTATTGATAATACGCATGCGTTATATACCTTGCGTTTTAAGTTTATAGGTATACGGAGTTCTTTGAAAAGATATCCTAGCTTACCGAACGCTGCCCATGGAAGTCCTATTAATTTTAATTTTATTTGTTTTTGTTTCTTTGTTTATTTTTACATGAAGAGATGCGTTTTCGTAGATGTTTCTTATGACGGCAGAGTATCTAGAGTCTATTTTTGCCCCATCCATGAATTTTAAGATGGCCCATGTCTCAATAGAGTCAAATGCTTTATGAAAATCGATAAAAGCCAGATGTATCGGGATATTCGTTGCTTTTTTCTATTAGTAATCGTATTGTTTGAACGTGTTTCATAGTACTAAAACCTCTACGAAAGCCCGCCTGTTCTACGGGTTGATAAAAAAAGAACTTATTCATTAATCGGTTTGTTATTCTTTTTGTAAGAACCTTATAGAGGTGTGGCAGCAGACTAACTGGCCTGTAGTTCTCTATAAACATAGAGACGTATAGTTTTCTTTTTTGTATATCAGTATGACTTCTGAGTTGCACAACTCTGTTGGAATTTTGTCCTCTTTTAGACATCTATTCAGCAGAACGATCATTGCTTCTTCTAGACTTGATCCTCCATTTTGCAGCATTTCCGTCGTGATTTGGTCTTCTCCGGAACATTTTCTATTTTTCAGTTGTTTTAAGGTTGCATGTAATTCTTCTTTATTCTTGTGTCCGGCATTTCTTCTGACCCTATATTTAAGATGGTGCATTTAACCATCGTTGTCGGGCAGGGTGTTTTTGACTCATATAGTATACGGTAGAAGTCCTCTATTACTTTGAGAATCTGGTTTTTGTCAGATACTTAGTGCCATTTTGATTATTCATTATGGTTTTGATAATTCATTGATTATTCGTCCTGCAATAAAATCTAAAATGGGCAAAATGTTTTTCATTAAATTTTACTTTAAATTGAAGGCTACAGGAATAAAACAGGATATGTCACAAAAGTCAGTTTTGGTTTAACTTTTGGCCGTTCGGGTTTTTTAAATGTAGACCATTTCTTATTCGTTAAATCAATACTTTGTTCTTGCGAGGATGCTTTAATTGTTTAATTTTATGGATTGTTAAATAAGAAAGTAGCTACTATAACTTTATAACACACCTTGCAAACCGTAGTGATTGTAAGGCAGTGATTTGGTATTGGGAATTTACAGGAAAAAGAGAGTAATTTTGTATTTCGAGGCGACAGAGACGAACATTGTAAAACCTGAAGCTGGAAGCAGCGTTGGTGTTAATCCTGGTTGATAGTTCCGAATAACACCAACCGTGTATTCACGGTCAGATATTTCTGGGGAATTGTTGAAACGCACCAAAGATAAACTATCAACCCAAACGCGAACATAAACAAAAACATAAACACCTTTAAATAAAGTTTCTATAACATAGGTACCTCCGAGGCGTTGAGCCGGGTGCTTGTGCTTTACACGAATAAAAAACTAATACGTGAGAATTGGAAAATAGAATTAATAATTTACATCGAAGAGAAACCTAACAAAACGATCATAGATGAGTAAGACAACAGAGGTAAGAACACGATCAAACTCCCAACCATCCATAACAGAGTACACTAAGAGAACAAGAGAAGAAGAAGAAACCGAAGAACTGATAAAGGTGTGCCAGAGAAGTAAAAAAACCATTAGGTCACCAATAAAGGATAACACTAACACAAAGCAGGAGCCTCGTAAGGAACAGAACGAGATGGAAGAGATGAAGAACATGTTAAGGAACCTTACAGGTGTGGTAATGGAAACCAACCAGGAAATTAAGAGAACAAATCGAAGAACTGTGAAAACACAAAGGAGAGGAAAATCGAATAGAGAAACTCGAAACACAATTGAAAGAAACGAAAAGAGAAAGATGTGCAACATAGTTATTAGGAATTTCCGGATGCTGGACCAATTACATGTAACAAAGTCGAAGAATTCCTGAACAGAGAAATACAAACACAGGTGAACGTGATAGATGCTTTAAGGTGGGAAGAACAGAAGAAAATCGAGTGGTGGTAGCAAAGCTAAGGATTATAAGCAAAAACAACGGTAATGGCTAGCAAGAACAAACTAAAGGTTCCAAAATCACATAGAGAGCGACTTGACAGGTCAAGAGAAGGAAATTCAAAATAAAATATGGAATATAGCCAAGGAGGAAATTAAAAACGGAGAAAGGGTGAAGGTTGGTTACCAGAGGATGCACAAACGGAAAAACATACATATGGGATAAGCAGGAAGGATGTCTGAAGCTGAAGGCCGACATGGATGGTGAGCGAATAACAAAATGGAAACACGACACATAGCAAAAACTAAGTGAGCGGATCGGAGTGGAGGAACGTCTCAGCCCGAAGCTCCAAGTATGATGCAGGAGACAAAAAGACGACAAGGCAATTCACAAGGAAAAAAGAAGAAAGAGAACCCAAAGATGGCCACCTGGAATGTAAGAACAATGTTACAACCTGCAAAATGATTGAAATAACTAAAGAACTCAAGAGATACAACGTTAATATTGCGGCAGTCCAGGAAACCAGATGGAAACATGGGGAAATAAAGACAGGCGAATATGTATTTTGTATTCTGGAGAAGAAAACAGGCAAGGAACGGAGTCGGTTTTTTGTCAAAAGAGAAATGAGGATAGTATATTACAGTTCAGACCAATAAGCGGAAGACTGCACTTGAGGTAAAATCTAAACCTTCAAATTTCGATCACAGATAGTTAGCAAAATCTCAAAATTTTCATGGCCGTTTTATTAGTAAAATAGACGCAGGAACGTGGAGAGTTCGAAAGTGCTGCCTGAGGTGGGGCAAACGTCAGGAAGTAGCTCAAAAGTTGCTTCAAAGTGTTTGGGGTGAAATCGAATGCTTTCACTTTAAATGCTCTTAATAATCAAAATAGCTTTTTACCGTGAATTCTTTCTATGCGAATACACTTATAACATCGAAATAGATTAGCAGCAATCGATAGAGCGAGTTTATTTCAACTTTTTTTTTCGACTACAAAAAAGCACGAAAATTTCAAAGGGTTAACCTTTGATTTTTTTCAAAAATCTCAAAATTTTCGATGGCCGTTTTATTAGTAAAATCGACGCAGGGGAACGTGGAGAGTTCGGAAAGTGCTGCCTGAGGTGGGGCAAACGTCAGGAAGTAGCTCAAAAGTTGCTTCAAAGTGTTTAGGGGGTGAAATCGAATGCTTTCACTTTAAATGCTCTAATAATCAAAATAGCTTTTACCGTGAATTCTTTTTATGCGAATGCACTTATAACATCGAAATAGATTAGCAGCAATCGATAAAGCGAGTTTATTTCAACTTTTTTTTCGACTACAAAAAGCACGAAAATTTCAAAGGGTTAACCTTTGATTTTTTCAAAAATCTCAAAATTTTCGATGGCCGTTTTATTAGTAAAATCGACGCAGGGGAACGTGGAGAGTTCAGAAAGTGCTGCCTGAGGTGGGGCAAACGTCAGGAAGTAGCTCAAAAGTTGCTTCAAAGTGTTTAGGGGGTGAAATCGAATGCTTTCACTTTAAATGCTCTAATAATCAAAATAGCTTTTACCGTGAATTCTTTTTATGCGAATGCACTTATAACATCGAAATAGATTAGCAGCAATCGATAAAGCGAGTTTATTTCAACTTTTTTTCGACTACAAAAAGCACGAAAATTTCAAAGGGTTAACCTTTGATTTTTTCAAAATCTCAAAATTTTCGATGGCCGTTTTATTAGTAAAATCGACGCAGGGGAACGTGGAGAGTTCAGAAAGTGCTGCCTGAGGTGGGGCAAACGTCAGGAAGTAGCTCAAAAGTTGCTTCAAAGTGTTTAGGGGGTGAAATCGAATGCTTTCACTTTAAATGCTCTAATAATCAAAATAGCTTTTACCGTGAATTCTTTCTATGCGAATGCACTTATAACATCGAAATAGATTAGCAGCAATCGATAAAGCGAGTTTATTTCAACTTTTTTTTTCGACTACAAAAAAGCACGAAAATTTCAAAGGTTCAAAGGGGGGACCCTTGGTTTTTTTTTAAAAATGTCAAAATTTTCGATGGCCGTTTTATTAGTAAAATCGACGCAGGGGAACGTGGAGAGTTCAGAAAGTGCTGCCTGAGGTGGGGCAAACGTCAGGAAGTAGCTCAAAAGTTGCTTCAAAGTGTTTAGGGGTGAAATCGAATGTTTCACTTTAAATGCTCTAATAATCAAAATAGCTTTTACCGTGAATTCTTTCTATGCGAATGCACTTATAACATCGAAATAGATTAGCAGCAATCGATAAAGCGAGTTTATTTCAACTTTTTTTCGACTACAAAAAGCACGAAAATTTCAAAGGGTTAACCTTTGATTTTTTCAAAATCTCAAAATTTTCGATGGCCGTTTTATTAGTAAAATCGACGCAGGGGAACGTGGAGAGTTCAGAAAGTGCTGCCTGAGGTGGGGCAAACGTCAGGAAGTAGCTCAAAAGTTGCTTCAAAGTGTTTAGGGGGTGAAATCGAATGCTTTCACTTTAAATGCTCTAATAATCAAAATAGCTTTTACCGTGAATTCTTTTTATGCGAATGCACTTATAACATCGAAATAGATTAGCAGCAATCGATAAAGCGAGTTTATTTCAACTTTTTTTCGACTACAAAAAGCACGAAAATTTCAAAGGGTTAACCTTTGATTTTTTCAAAAATCTCAAAATTTTCGATGGCCGTTTTATTAGTAAAATCGACGCAGGGGAACGTGGAGAGTTCAGAAAGTGCTGCCTGAGGTGGGGCAAACGTCAGGAAGTAGCTCAAAAGTTGCTTCAAAGTGTTTAGGGGGTGAAATCGAATGCTTTCACTTTAAATGCTCCTAATAATCAAAATAGCTTTTTACCGTGAATTCTTTCTATGCGAATGCACTTATAACATCGAAATAGATTAGCAGCAATCGATAAAGCGAGTTTATTTCAACTTTTTTTCGACTACAAAAAGCACGAAAATTTCAAAGGGTTAACCTTTGATTTTTTCAAAATCTCAAAATTTTCGATGGCCGTTTTAATAGTAAAATCGACGCAGGAAAACGTGGAGAGTTCGGAAAAGCTGCCTGAGAAGGGGCAAACGTCAGGAAGTAGCTCAAAAGTTGCTTCAAAGTGTTTAGGGGGTGAAATCGAATGTTTTCACTTTAACTTTTTCCGTGAATTCTTTTTATGCGAATGCACTTATAACATCGAAATAGATTAGCAGCAATCGATAAAGCGAGTTTATTTCAACTTTTTTTCGACTACAAAAAAGCACGAAAATTTCAAAGGTTCAAAGGGGGACCCTTGGTTTTTTTAAAATGTCAAAATTTTCGATGGCCGTTTTATTAGTAAAATCGACGCAGGGGAACGTGGAGAGTTCGGAAAATGCTGCCTGAGGTGGGGCAAACGTCAGGAAGTAGCTCAAAAGTTGCTTCAAAGTGTTTAGGGGGTGAAATCGAATGCTTTCACTTTAAATGCTCCTAATAATCAAAATAGCTTTTTACCGTGAATTCTTTTTATGCGAATGCACTTATAACATCGAAATAGATTAGCAGCAATCGATAAAGCGAGTTTATTTCAACTTTTTTTTTCGACTACAAAAAGCACGAAAATTTCAAAGGTTCAAAGGGGGGACCCTTGGTTTTTTTTTAAAATGTCAAAATTTTCGATGGCCGTTTTATTAGTAAAATCGACGCAGGGGAACGTGGAGAGTTCGGAAAGTGCTGCCTGAGGTGGGGCAAACGTCAGGAAGTAGCTCAAAAGTTGCTTCAAAGTGTTTAGGGGGTGAAATCGAATGTTTTCACTTTAAATGCTCCTAATAATCAAAATAGCTTTTACCGTGAATTCTTTTTATGCGAATGCACTTATAACATCGAAATAGATTAGCAGCAATCGATAAAGCGAGTTTATTTCAACTTTTTTTCGACTACAAAAAGCACGAAAATTTCAAAGGGTTAACCTTTGATTTTTTCAAAATCTCAAAATTTTCGATGGCCGTTTTATTAGTAAAATCGACGCAGGGGAACGTGGAGAGTTCAGAAAGTGCTGCCTGAGGTGGGGCAAACGTCAGGAAGTAGCTCAAAAGTTGCTTCAAAGTGTTTAGGGGTGAAATCGAATGTTTCACTTTAAATGCTCCTAATAATCAAAATAGCTTTTACCGTGAATTCTTTCTATGCGAATGCACTTATAACATCGAAATAGATTAGCAGCAATCGATAAAGCGAGTTTATTTCAACTTTTTTTCGACTACAAAAAGCACGAAAATTTCAAAGGGTTAACCTTTGATTTTTTCAAAAATGTCAAAATTTTCGATGGCCGTTTTATTAGTAAAATCGACGCAGGGGAACGTGGAGAGTTCGGAAAGTGCTGCCTGAGGTGGGGCAAACGTCAGGAAGTAGCTCAAAAGTTGCTTCAAAGTGTTTAGGGGGTGAAATCGAATGTTTCACTTTAAATGCTCCCAATAATCAAAATAGCTTTTACCGTGAATTCTTTTTATGCGAATGCACTTATAACATCGAAATAGATTAGCAGCAATCGATAAAGCGAGTTTATTTCAACTTTTTTTTCGACTACAAAAAAGCACGAAAATTTCAAAGGTTCAAAGGGGGGACCCTTTGATTTTTTTAAAATGTCAAAATTTTCGATGGCCGTTTTATTAGTAAAATCGACGCAGGGGAACGTGGAGAGTTCGGAAAGTGCTGCCTGAGGTGGGGCAAACGTCAGGAAGTAGCTCAAAAGTTGCTTCAAAGTGTTTAGGGGGTGAAATCGAATGTTTCACTTTAAATGCTCCTAATAATCAAAATAGCTTTTACCGTGAATTCTTTTTATGCGAATGCACTTATAACATCGAAATAGATTAGCAGCAATCGATAAAGCGAGTTTATTTCAACTTTTTTTTCGACTACAAAAAAGCACGAAAATTTCAAAGGTTCAAAGGGGGGACCCTTGGTTTTTTTTTTAAAATGTCAAAATTTTCGATGGCCGTTTTATTAGTAAAATCGACGCAGGGGAACGTGGAGAGTTCAGAAAGTGCTGCCTGAGGTGGGGCAAACGTCAGGAAGTAGCTCAAAAGTTGCTTCAAAGTGTTTAGGGGGTGAAATCGAATGCTTTCACTTTAAATGCTCTAATAATCAAAATAGCTTTTACCGTGAATTCTTTTTATGCGAATGCACTTATAACATCGAAATAGATTAGCAGCAATCGATAAAGCGAGTTTATTTCAACTTTTTTTCGACTACAAAAAGCACGAAAATTTCAAAGGGTTAACCTTTGATTTTTTCAAAATGTCAAAATTTTCGATGGCCGTTTTATTAGTAAAATCGACGCAGGGGAACGTGGAGAGTTCGGAAAGTGCTGCCTGAGGTGGGGCAAACGTCAGGAAGTAGCTCAAAAGTTGCTTCAAAGTGTTTAGGGGGTGAAATCGAATGCTTTCACTTTAAATGCGATAATAACCAAAATAGCTTTTACCGTGAATTCTTTTTATGCGAATGCACTTATAACATCGAAATAGATTAGCAGCAATCGATAAAGCGAGTTTATTTCAACTTTTTTTTCGACTACAAAAAGCACGAAAATTTCAAAGGGTTAACCTTTGAGTTTTTCAAAAATCTCAAAATTTTCGATGGCCGTTTTATTAGTAAAATCGACGCAGGGGAACGTGGAGAGTTCAGAAAGTGCTGCCTGAGGTGGGGCAAACGTCAGGAAGTAGCTCAAAAGTTGCTTCAAAGTGTTTAGGGGGTGAAATCGAATGCTTTCACTTTAAATGCTCTAATAACCAAAATAGCTTTTACCGTGAATTCTTTTTATGCGAATGCACTTATAACATCGAAATAGATTAGCAGCAATCGATAAAGCGAGTTTATTTCAACTTTTTTTCGACTACAAAAAGCACGAAAATTTCAAAGGTTTAACCTTTGATTTTTTTTAAAATGTCAAAATTTTCGATGGCCGTTTTATTAGTAAAATCGACGCAGGGGAACGTGGAGAGTTCGGAAAGTGCTGCCTGAGGTGGGGCAAACGTCAGGAAGTAGCTCAAAAGTTGCTTCAAAGTGTTTAGGGGGTGAAATCGAATGCTTTCACTTTAAATGCTCCTAATAATCAAAATAGCTTTTTACCGTGAATTCTTTTTATGCGAATGCACTTATAACATCGAAATAGATTAGCAGCAATCGATAAAGCGAGTTTATTTCAACTTTTTTTTCGACTACAAAAAGCACGAAAATTTCAAAGGTTCAAAGGGGGGACCCTTGGTTTTTTTAAAATGTCAAAATTTTCGATGGCCGTTTTATTAGTAAAATCGACGCAGGGGAACGTGGAGAGTTCGGAAAGTGCTGCCTGAGGTGGGGCAAACGTCAGGAAGTAGCTCAAAAGTTGCTTCAAAGTGTTTAGGGGGTGAAATCGAATGCTTTCACTTTAAATGCTATAATAACCAAAATAGCTTTTACCGTGAATTCTTTTTATGCGAATGCACTTATAACATCGAAATAGATTAGCAGCAATCGATAAAGCGAGTTTATTTCAACTTTTTTTTCGACTACAAAAAGCACGAAAATTTCAAAGGGTTAACCTTTGATTTTTTCAAAAAACTCAAAATTTTCGATGGCCGTTTTATTAGTAAAATCGACGCAGGGGAACGTGGAGAGTTCAGAAAGTGCTGCCTGAGGTGGGGCAAACGTCAGGAAGTAGCTCAAAAGTTGCTTCAAAGTGTTTAGGGGGTGAAATCGAATGCTTTCACTTTAAATGCCTAATAACCAAAATAGCTTTTACCGTGAATTCTTTTTATGCGAATGCACTTATAACATCGAAATAGATTAGCAGCAATCGATAAAGCGAGTTTATTTCAACTTTTTTTCGACTACAAAAAAGCACGAAAATTTCAAAGGGTTAACCTTTGATTTTTTCAAAAAAGTCAAAATTTTCGATGGCCGTTTTATTAGTAAAATCGACGCAGGGGAACGTGGAGAGTTCAGAAAGTGCTGCCTGAGGTGGGGCAAACGTCAGGAAGTAGCTCAAAAGTTGCTTCAAAGTGTTTAGGGGGTGAAATCGAATGCTTTCACTTTAAATGCTCCTAATAACCAAAATAGTTTTTACCGTGAATTCTTTTTATGCGAATGCACTTATAACATCGAAATAGATTAGCAGCAATCGATAAAGCAAGTTTATTTCAACTTTTTTTCGACTACAAAAAAGCACGAAAATTTCAAAGGGTTAACCTTTGATTTTTTCAAAAATGTCAAAATTTTCGATGGCCGTTTTATTAGTAAAATCGACGCAGGGGAACGTGGAGAGTTCGGAAAGTGCTGCCTGAGGTGGGGCAAACGTCAGGAAGTAGCTCAAAAGTTGCTTCAAAGTGTTTAGGGGGTGAAATCGAATGCTTTCACTTTAAATGCTCTAATAATCAAAATAGCTTTTTACCGTGAATTCTTTTTATGCGAATGCACTTATAACATCGAAATAGATTAGCAGCAATCGATAAAGCGAGTTTATTTCAACTTTTTTTTTCGACTACAAAAAAGCACGAAAATTTCAAAGGGTTAACCTTTGATTTTTTCAAAAATGTCAAAATTTTCGATGGCCGTTTTATTAGTAAAATCGACGCAGGGGAACGTGGAGAGTTCGGAAAGTGCTGCCTGAGGTGGGGCAAACGTCAGGAAGTAGCTCAAAAGTTGCTTCAAAGTGTTTAGGGGGTGAAATCGAATGCTTTCACTTTAAATGCTCCTAATAATCAAAATAGCTTTTACCGTGAATTCTTTTTATGCGAATGCACTTATAACATCGAAATAGATTAGCAGCAATCGATAAAGCGAGTTTATTTCAACTTTTTTTTCGACTACAAAAAAGCACGAAAATTTCAAAGGTTCAAAGGGGGGACCCTTGGTTTTTTTTTTAAATGTCAAAATTTTCGATGGCCGTTTTATTAGTAAAATCGACGCAGGGGAACGTGGAGAGTTCGGAAAGTGCTGCCTGAGGTGGGGCAAACGTCAGGAAGTAGCTCAAAAGTTGCTTCAAAGTGTTTAGGGGGTGAAATCGAATGCTTTCACTTTAAATGCTCCTAATAATCAAAATAGCTTTTTACCGTGAATTCTTTTTATGCGAATGCACTTATAACATCGAAATAGATTAGCAGCAATCGATAAAGCGAGTTTATTTCAACTTTTTTTTCGACTACAAAAAAGCACGAAAATTTCAAAGGTTCAAAGGGGGGACCCTTGGTTTTTTTTTTAAATGTCAAAATTTTCGATGGCCGTTTTATTAGTAAAATCGACGCAGGGGAACGTGGAGAGTTCAGAAAGTGCTGCCTGAGGTGGGGCAAACGTCAGGAAGTAGCTCAAAAGTTGCTTCAAAGTGTTTAGGGGGTGAAATCGAATGCTTTCACTTTAAATGCTCCTAATAATCAAAATAGCTTTTACCGTGAATTCTTTTTATGCGAATGCACTTATAACATCGAAATAGATTAGCAGCAATCGATAAAGCGAGTTTATTTCAACTTTTTTTCGACTACAAAAAAGCACGAAAATTTCAAAGGGGTTAACCTTTGATTTTTTTCAAAAATCTCAAAATTTTCGATGGCCGTTTTATTAGTAAAATCGACGCAGGGGAACGTGGAGAGTTCGGAAAGTGCTGCCTGAGGTGGGGCAAACGTCAGGAAGTAGCTCAAAAGTTGCTTCAAAGTGTTTAGGGGGTGAAATCGAATGCTTTCACTTTAAATGCTCCTAATAATCAAAATAGCTTTTACCGTGAATTCTTTTTATGCGAATGCACTTATAACATCGAAATAGATTAGCAGCAATCGATAAAGCGAGTTTATTTCAACTTTTTTTTCGACTACAAAAAAGCACGAAAATTTCAAAGGTTCAAAGGGGGGACCCTTGGTTTTTTTTTTAAATGTCAAAATTTTCGATGGCCGTTTTATTAGTAAAATCGACGCAGGGGAACGTGGAGAGTTCAGAAAGTGCTGCCTGAGGTGGGGCAAACGTCAGGAAGTAGCTCAAAAGTTGCTTCAAAGTGTTTAGGGGGTGAAATCGAATGCTTTCACTTTAAATGCTCCTAATAATCAAAATAGCTTTTACCGTGAATTCTTTTTATGCGAATGCACTTATAACATCGAAATAGATTAGCAGCAATCGATAAAGCGAGTTTATTTCAACTTTTTTTCGACTACAAAAAGCACGAAAATTTCAAAGGGTTAACCTTTGATTTTTTCAAAATGTCAAAATTTTCGATGGCCGTTTTATTAGTAAAATCGACGCAGGGGAACGTGGAGAGTTCGGAAAGTGCTGCCTGAGGTGGGGCAAACGTCAGGAAGTAGCTCAAAAGTTGCTTCAAAGTGTTTAGGGGGTGAAATCGAATGCTTTCACTTTAAATGCTATAATAACCAAAATAGCTTTTACCGTGAATTCTTTTTATGCGAATGCACTTATAACATCGAAATAGATTAGCAGCAATCGATAAAGCGAGTTTATTTCAACTTTTTTTTCGACTACAAAAAGCACGAAAATTTCAAAGGGTTAACCTTTGATTTTTTCAAAATGTCAAAATTTTCGATGGCCGTTTTATTAGTAAAATCGACGCAGGGGAACGTGGAGAGTTCAGAAAGTGCTGCCTGAGGTGGGGCAAACGTCAGGAAGTAGCTCAAAAGTTGCTTCAAAGTGTTTAGGGGGTGAAATCGAATGCTTTCACTTTAAATGCTCTAATAATCAAAATAGCTTTTACCGTGAATTCTTTTTATGCGAATGCACTTATAACATCGAAATAGATTAGCAGCAATCGATAAAGCGAGTTTATTTCAACTTTTTTTCGACTACAAAAAGCACGAAAATTTCAAAGGGTTAACCTTTGATTTTTTCAAAATCTCAAAATTTTCGATGGCCGTTTTATTAGTAAAATCGACGCAGGGGAACGTGGAGAGTTCAGAAAGTGCTGCCTGAGGTGGGGCAAACGTCAGGAAGTAGCTCAAAAGTTGCTTCAAAGTGTTTAGGGGGTGAAATCGAATGCTTTCACTTTAAATGCTCTAATAATCAAAATAGCTTTTACCGTGAATTCTTTCTATGCGAATGCACTTATAACATCGAAATAGATTAGCAGCAATCGATAAAGCGAGTTTATTTCAACTTTTTTTCGACTACAAAAAGCACGAAAATTTCAAAGGGTTAACCTTTGATTTTTTCAAAATCTCAAAATTTTCGATGGCCGTTTTATTAGTAAAATCGACGCAGGGGAACGTGGAGAGTTCAGAAAGTGCTGCCTGAGGTGGGGCAAACGTCAGGAAGTAGCTCAAAAGTTGCTTCAAAGTGTTTAGGGGGTGAAATCGAATGCTTTCACTTTAAATGCTCTAATAATCAAAATAGCTTTTACCGTGAATTCTTTTTATGCGAATGCACTTATAACATCGAAATAGATTAGCAGCAATCGATAAAGCGAGTTTATTTCAACTTTTTTTCGACTACAAAAAGCACGAAAATTTCAAAGGGTTAACCTTTGATTTTTTCAAAATCTCAAAATTTTCGATGGCCGTTTTATTAGTAAAATCGACGCAGGGGAACGTGGAGAGTTCAGAAAGTGCTGCCTGAGGTGGGGCAAACGTCAGGAAGTAGCTCAAAAGTTGCTTCAAAGTGTTTAGGGGGTGAAATCGAATGCTTTCACTTTAAATGCTCCTAATAATCAAAATAGCTTTTACCGTGAATTCTTTTTATGCGAATGCACTTATAACATCGAAATAGATTAGCAGCAATCGATAAAGCGAGTTTATTTCAACTTTTTTTCGACTACAAAAAAGCACGAAAATTTCAAAGGTTCAAAGGGGGGACCCTTGGTTTTTTTTTAAAATGTCAAAATTTTCGATGGCCGTTTTATTAGTAAAATCGACGCAGGGGAACGTGGAGAGTTCGGAAAGTGCTGCCTGAGGTGGGGCAAACGTCAGGAAGTAGCTCAAAAGTTGCTTCAAAGTGTTTAGGGGGTGAAATCGAATGCTTTCACTTTAAATGCTCCTAATAATCAAAATAGCTTTTTACCGTGAATTCTTTTTATGCGAATGCACTTATAACATCGAAATAGATTAGCAGCAATCGATAAAGCGAGTTTATTTCAACTTTTTTTTTCGACTACAAAAAAGCACGAAAATTTCAAAGGTTCAAAGGGGGGACCCTTGGTTTTTTTTTTAAAATGTCAAAATTTTCGATGGCCGTTTTATTAGTAAAATCGACGCAGGGGAACGTGGAGAGTTCGGAAAGTGCTGCCTGAGGTGGGGCAAACGTCAGGAAGTAGCTCAAAAGTTGCTTCAAAGTGTTTAGGGGGTGAAATCGAATGTTTTCACTTTAAATGCTCCTAATAACCAAAATAGCTTTTACCGTGAATTCTTTTTATGCGAATGCACTTATAACATCGAAATAGATTAGCAGCAATCGATAAAGCTAGTTTATTTCAACTTTTTTTTTCGACTACAAAAAACACGAAAATTTCAAAGGTTCAAAGGGGGGACCCTTTGTTTTTTTTTTAAATGTCAAAATTTTCGATGGCCGTTTTATTAGTAAAATCGACGCAGGGGAACGTGGAGAGTTCGGAAAGTGCTGCCTGAGGTGGGGCAAACGTCAGGAAGTAGCTCAAAAGTTGCTTCAAAGTGTTTAGGGGGTGAAATCGAATGCTTTCACTTTAAATGCTCCTAATAACCAAAATAGCTTTTACCGTGAATTCTTTTTATGCGAATGCACTTATAACATCGAAATAGATTAGCAGCAATCGATAAAGCGAGTTTATTTCAACTTTTTTTTCGACTACAAAAGCACGAAAATTTCAAAGGTTCAAAGGGGGGACCCTTGGTTTTTTTTTAAAATGTCAAAATTTTCGATGGCCGTTTTATTAGTAAAATCGACGCAGGGGAACGTGGAGAGTTCAGAAAGTGCTCCTGAGGTGGGGCAAACGTCAGGAAGTAGCTCAAAAGTTGCTTCAAAGTGTTTAGGGGGTGAAATCGAATGTTTTCACTTTAAATGCTCTAATAATCAAAATAGCTTTTACCGTGAATTCTTTTTATGCGAATGCACTTATAACATCGAAATAGATTAGCAGCAATCGATAAAGCGAGTTTATTTCAACTTTTTTTCGACTACAAAAAGCACGAAAATTTCAAAGGGTTAACCTTTGATTTTTTTAAAATGTCAAAATTTTCGATGGCCGTTTTATTAGTAAAATCGACGCAGGGGAACGTGGAGAGTTCAAAAAGTGCTGCCTGAGGTGAGGCAAACGTCAGGAAGTAGCTCAAAAGTTGCTTCAAAGTGTTTAGGGGGTGAAATCGAATGTTTTCACTTTAAATGCTCTTAATAATCAAACTAGCTTTTAACCGTAAATTCTTTTTATGCGAATGCACTTATAACATCGAAATAGATTAGCAGCAATCGATAAAGCGAGTTTATTTCAACTTTTTTTTCGACTACAAAAAAGCACGAAAATTTCAAAGGTTCAAAGGGGGGACCCTTGGTTTTTTTTTTAAATGTCAAAATTTTCGATGGCCGTTTTATTAGTAAAATCGACGCAGGGGAACGTGGAGAGTTCGGAAAGTGCTGCCTGAGGTGGGGCAAACGTCAGGAAGTAGCTCAAAAGTTGCTTCAAAGTGTTTAGGGGGTGAAATCGAATGTTTTCACTTTAAATGCTCTAATAATCAAAATAGCTTTTACCGTGAATTCTTTTTATGCGAATGCACTTATAACATCGAAATAGATTAGCAGCAATCGATAAAGCGAGTTTATTTCAACTTTTTTTCGACTACAAAAAGCACGAAAATTTCAAAGGGTTAACCTTTGATTTTTTTCAAAATCTCAAAATTTTCGATGGCCGTTTTATTAGTAAAATCGACGCAGGGGAACGTGGAGAGTTCAGAAAGTGCTGCCTGAGGTGGGGCAAACGTCAGGAAGTAGCTCAAAAGTTGCTTCAAAGTGTTTAGGGGTGAAATCGAATGTTTTCACTTTAAATGCTCCCAATAATCAAAATAGCTTTTACCGTGAATTCTTTCTATGCGAATGCACTTATAACATCGAAATAGATTAGCAGCAATCGATAAAGCGAGTTTATTTCAACTTTTTTTCGACTACAAAAAGCACGAAAATTTCAAAGGGTTAACCTTTGATTTTTTCAAAATCTCAAAATTTTCGATGGCCGTTTTATTAGTAAAATCGACGCAGGGGAACGTGGAGAGTTCTGAAAGTGCTGCCTGAGGTGGGGCAAACGTCAGGAAGTAGCTCAAAAGTTGCTTCAAAGTGTTTAGGGTGAAATCGAATGCTTTCACTTTAAATGCTCTAATAATCAAAATAGCTTTTACCGTGAATTCTTTTTATGCGAATGCACTTATAACATCGAAATAGATTAGCAGCAATCGATAAAGCTAGTTTATTTCAACTTTTTTTTTCGACTACAAAAAAGCACGAAAATTTCAAAGGGTTAACCTTTGATTTTTTTCTAAATGTCAAAATTTTCGATGGCCGTTTTATTAGTAAAATCGACGCAGGGGAACGTGGAGAGTTCGGAAAGTGCTGCCTGAGGTGGGGCAAACGTCAGGAAGTAGCTCAAAAGTTGCTTCAAAGTGTTTAGGGGGTGAAATCGAATGCTTTCACTTTAAATGCTCCTAATAATCAAAATAGCTTTTACCGTGAATTCTTTCTATGCGAATGCACTTATAACATCGAAATAGATTAGCAGCAATCGATAGAGCAAGTTTATTTCAACTTTTTTTCGACTACAAAAAAGCACGAAAATTTCAAAGGTTTTAACCTTTATTTTTTCTCAAAAATCTCAAAATTTTCGATGGCCGTTTTATTAGTAAAATCGACGCAAAGGAACGTGGAGAGTTCGGAAAGTGCTGCCTGAGGTGGGGCAAGCGTCAGGAAGTAGCTCAAAAGTTGCTTCAAAGTGTTTAGGGGGTGAAATCGAATGCTTTCACTTTAAATGCTCCTAATAATCAAAATAGCTTTTACCGTGAATTCTTTCTATGCGAATGCACTTATAACATCGAAATAGATTAGCAGCAATCGATAGAGCGAGTTTATTTCAACTTTTTTTCGACTACAAAAAAGCACGAAAATTTCAAAGGGTTAACCTTTATTTTTTCAAAATGTCAAAATTTTCGATGGCCGTTTTATTAGTAAAATCGACGCAGGGGAACGTGGAGAGTTCGGAAAGTGCTGCCTGAGGTGGGGCAAACGTCAGGAAGTAGCTCAAAAGTTGCTTCAAAGTGTTTAGGGGGTGAAATCGAATGCTTTCACTTTAAATGCTCCTAATAATCAAAATAGCTTTTACCGTGAATTCTTTCTATGCGAATGCACTTATAACATCGAAATAGATTAGCAGCAATCGATAGAGCAAGTTTATTTCAACTTTTTTTCGACTACAAAAAAGCACGAAAATTTCAAAGGTTTTAACCTTTATTTTTTCTCAAAAATCTCAAAATTTTCGATGGCCGTTTTATTAGTAAAATCGACGCAAAGGAACGTGGAGAGTTCGGAAAGTGCTGCCTGAGGTGGGGCAAACGTCAGGAAGTAGCTCAAAAGTTGCTTCAAAGTGTTTAGGGGGTGAAATCGAATGCTTTCACTTTAAATGCTCCTAATAATCAAAATAGCTTTTACCGTGAATTCTTTCTATGCGAATGCACTTATAACATCGAAATAGATTAGCAGCAATCGATAGAGCGAGTTTATTTCAACTTTTTTTCGACTACAAAAAAGCACGAAAATTTCAAAGGTTTAACCTTTGTTTTTTTTTAAAATGTCAAAATTTTCGATGGCCGTTTTATTAGTAAAATCGACGCAGGGGAACGTGGAGAGTTCGGAAAGTGCTGCCTGAGGTGGGGCAAACGTCAGGAAGTAGCTCAAAAGTTGCTTCAAAGTGTTTAGGGGGTGAAATCGAATGCTTTCACTTTAAATGCTCCTAATAATCAAAATAGCTTTTTACCGTGAATTCTTTTTATGCGAATGCACTTATAACATCGAAATAGATTAGCAGCAATCGATAAAGCGAGTTTATTTCAACTTTTTTTTCGACTACAAAAAAGCACGAAAATTTCAAAGGTTCAAAGGGGGGACCCTTTTTTTTTTTTAAATGTCAAAATTTTCGATGGCCGTTTTATTAGTAAAATCGACGCAGGGGAACGTGGAGAGTTCGGAAAGTGCTGCCTGAGGTGGGGCAAACGTCAGGAAGTAGCTCAAAAGTTGCTTCAAAGTGTTTAGGGGGTGAAATCGAATGCTTTCACTTTAAATGCTCCTAATAATCAAAATAGCTTTTTACCGTGAATTCTTTTTATGCGAATGCACTTATAACATCGAAATAGATTAGCAGCAATCGATAAAGCGAGTTTATTTCAACTTTTTTTCGACTCCAAAAAAGCACGAAAATTTCAAAGGGTTAACCTTTATTTTTAAAATGTCAAAATTTTCGATGGCCGTTTTATTAGTAAAATCGACGCAGGGGAAAGTGGAGAGTTCGGAAAGTGCTGCCTGAGGTGGGCAAAACGTCAGGAAGTAGCTCAAAAGTTGCTTCAAAGTGTTTAGGGGGTGAAATCGAATGCTTTCACTTTAAATGCTCTAATAATCAAATTAGCTTTTTACCGTGAGCTTTTCACGGTAAAAGCTATTTTTATTAGCAGCATTAAAGTAGATTAGCAATCGATTTAAAGCATTTAAGCAACTTTATTTCGACTAGCACTTAGCAATTTCCAGAACTCTCACGTCTTTTCGATTTTCTAATAAATAGAGTATTCGAGACTACGTGCCATCCCAATTGGTGAATAAATTTTGTAAATGTAGAAGTAGCAGTAATCCACCTTTTAAAAGGATTGTAGACCTATACAAGGTGTTATTTTTCACATAAATAAATGCATTTATTATTATGTCACAAAAGTAGAATTGAGAAACTTAATTTTAATGTTAATTCTTCCATAGTTTATTCCGGTATACTATATTTTCAACGTTAAATATTGTGGATATCCCTAGTTTTATTTTTTTGGTATTTTACATGTAGAAAGAGCCACATAGAGGCAAGAAATGGGATTAACAGTTCCATTTTGCAAAAAAATGGGCATACCTTGTTTTATTCCAGTACCCTTCAATTTATTTCCAGAAAAATTATTTTGATTTTGTTCATAAAGATTTCTTTTTACATTAGAAAAACCACATGGGAAAAAGGGGGTTTAACTTTTCTTGAAAAAATCGGGTACCCCATCCCAATTTTTGAAAAAATTTTGTTTTGTTAAAAGTTTTAATCCACCTTTTAAAAGGATTGTAAGACCTCATACAAGGTTGCTATGTTTCACATGAAATAAATGCATTTATTATTATGTCACAAAAGTAAAATATTGAGAAATCTTAATTTTTAATGATAATTCTTCCATGGTTTATTCCGGTACACTATATTTTCAACGTTAAATATTGTGGATATCCCTAGTTTTATTTTTTTGGTATTTTACATGTAGAAAGAGCCACATAGAGGCAAGAAATGGGATTAACAGTTCCATTTTGCAAAAAAATGGGCATACCTTGTTTTATTCCAGTACCCTTCAATTTATTTCCAGAAAAATTATTTTGATTTTGTTCATAAAGATTTCTGGTTTTGCAAATGCTGTCTGAATGATTGCTGTGTGGTCAATATGGCGTGGTTGCAATTGTTTTCCTCTTAGTTTGACCGTTTCCTCCAACTCTTCAATTACTTTGGCAAACTAGGGACCTGCTACCATCCATCGACGAAAGGCATTAGCATTATCTGGGATTCTTATAGCATACAAGGAAATAAACAATTGCCAATTAATTGACTGAATTACACGAGTTGTCATTACGTTGTCGAAAAAATTTGTTATTGCGTTTGGTGGCAGAGATTAAAAAATATTAAATTATTCAAAAGTTAAACACACGTCACATCAACGATGTAGAAGTATTTTCTAATACTACATTACGTTCTGTTACCATAAATAAATAAAATAAAAAAAGTAACACGTAACAAGTAACACAGTGGGGTATAGGGATATGCTGCAGAGGTAGCACCTTTTGCCAAGACGGTCACATCGAGCGTCGGTGACGGGAGATGGTCTTCGGTAACTGGTCCTCGCAGGATACCTAATTCTCACCTATGGCTCCACGTGCCATACCCCGGCAACTGCATTGACCTGCAGGCTAAACTAGGTGAGAATAGCCAGATATGGCAAAGCAACCTGATCCTGGGAAGCAGCAGCGTCAGTACTGATATGCGGCAGAAGACAACTGATGTCTGTAAGGCGCATAATCAGATAATCATAGGCAGAGTTGAATCAACAGAAAGGCTATGATTCTGCGATGAGGAAGGCAACGGGAAACCACCTCATTATCATCCCTAGTACAATTATCATGGCTGAAAACTTAAAATACAAGGCCCTCAGTCCCCGGCAGGTCTTAAGTGATCAGAGGGTGCTAAGAATCCCCGGGTCAGCAATGAGAATTGGAACATGGAACGTACGAAGTATGTACGAACCAGGAAAAACCCACAATATCGTCCAGGAGATGAAAAGACTCAACATAGAAATTATGGGCATTAGCGAGACCAGATGGCCGACTCAGGCAGCTGCCACATAGGAGAAAACATAATATATTATTCAGGAAATAACGATACCTATCACAGACAAGGTGTAGCGGTAATTGTGGATAAGAGAGCGAATAAATCTGTTACGAATTTTGTCCCAGTTTCTGATCGCGTTATGCTGCTTCAATTGCAAGCATCCACATGCAGGGTTAACCTAATACAAATATACGCTCCAACCTCGGACAAGGACGAGGATGAAATAGAAGTTTTTTACGATGAGATCAACAACACTATGAAACTAACAAAAACCAAAGATCTAACTATAGTAATGGGAGATCTGAACGCAAAAGTCGGAAAAGGAAGCGTTGGAAAATGGATAGGAGAATGGGGACTCGGAGAGAGAAATGATAGGGGAGACCGTCTGATTCAGTTCTGCCAAGAGAACAATATGATAGTTAAAAATACATTTTATAAACTCCCGAACAGACGATTATACACATGGAGGTCACCTGCAGACAGAAAAGAAAAAATCATAAGAAATCAAATAGACTACGTGATGGTAAACGAAAGATACAAAAACTGCATAAAACACGTCAAGACATATCCTGGTGCGGATGTCGCATCGGACCACAACCCCCTAGTCGCTCGTCTCCAAATCAAATTAAAGAAAATTGCTACCAGCCACAAACCAACACAGATGGACACGACACTACTAAAAAACCCAGAAATTAGGGGAACACTTGAAAAAGAAATAAATGAAAATCTCAAAGAAACCAGCCAACAGAACAACACGGATGATGTAGACGAGAAATGGAAGTCCTTTAAACAAAAAGTGGCGGAACCAAGCAATAGACTGTTAAAACACCAAAAAAGCAGAAAGAAGAAGGAATGGATGACGGACGAGATCCTCACACTTATGGAACAGCGGAGGAAGTTCAAGAACAGAAATGACCAAAAATATACAGATATACATATCGAAATCCGACGCAAGATACAACGAGCTAAGGAAGATTGGTATGCAGAAAAATGCAGAGAGATAGAAGGGCTCCATGAGATCCACGATAGTTTTAATATTCATAAAAAGATTAAAGAACTAGCCGGCATAGACAACAATAGACGACACAATGTTTTAGTCAATGACAATGGCTCTATAATCGAAGACATAGACGAGAAACTAAGAAAATGGAAAGAATACATCGAGGAGCTCTTTGAAGATAGAAGAGAGTACACATACCAAAACCTGCAGAAAGAAAGCGGACCAACCATAACACAATCCGAAGTTCAATACGCCCTAAAACTCACCAAAGATAGAAAAGCGCCAGGACCCGACCAACTGCCATCCGAAATACTGAAACTGATAGAAGAAGACCAAATAAATGTCTTAGTAGACCTGTTCAATACAATATACCAAACAGGCATAATACCACAGGAATGGTTGATATCGGCGTTCATAACAATTCCAAAGAAAACTAAGGCAAGACATTGTAACGATCACCGTACCATTAGCCTGATGAGTCACACCTCAAGATATTTCTGAAAATTATCCATCATAGACTGTATAAAAAACTGGATGTAGATATCAGCGATACACAGTTCGGTTTTCGCAACGGACTTGGAACCAGAGAGGCTCTATTTGCCTTGAACGTATTAACACAACGATGCCTGGATGTTAATCAAGATGTATACGCTTGTTTCATTGATTACAATAAGGCCTTCGATAAGGTTAGACACGACCAACTTATACAGCTACTAAAACAGAAAAATCTAGATTCTAGAGATCAGAATAATAAGTAACTTATATTATGGACAAAAAGCAGTGATTCGAGTAGAGGGTAGAGAATCGGAACAACTTGAAATTAGAAGAAGGGTAAGGCAAGGGTGTATACTCTCACCGACGCTTTTTTAATATGTACTCAGAGACAATCATGAGAAAGGCACTAATGGATGAAACAGCAGGTATAAAAGTAAATGGACAACCGATTAACAATATTACATATGCTGATGACACAGTAATCCTTGCGGAAAACATTGAAGACCTCCAGAGAATGGTTAATGGGATTGTGCAGTGCAGCGAGGAATATGGACTTTCACAATACAAAGAAAACTAAATTTATGGTCGTATCAAAAAGAAACAACAACCAATGTCTTTATGTACGACAGGAAGAAATAGAAAAAGTCCATAAATATGAATACTTGGGCACGCTTGTGAACGATGGATACGACTATTCCGAAGAAATTCACAAAAGGATTGGCAAAGCAAGAAGCATTTTTGTAAACATGAGACGGGTGTTCTGCAATAGAGAACTGAGCCTGGACCTAAAGGTCAGAATGGTGAGATGTTACGTCTTCGCGGTCCTTTTCTATGGACTAGAATCATGGACGTTAAATAAAAGAAGCATGAACTAAATAGAAGCGTTTGAGATGTGGGTCTACAGGCGAGTGCTTAAAATTTCTTGGACAGATAGAATAACTAATTTAGAGGTCCTAATAAGAATTAAAAAAAATAAGGAAGTACTGCTAACAGTTAAAAAGAGAAAACTGCAGTATCTTGGTCATATTCTTAGGGAGAAAAATACCAGCTCTTATAACTGATCATGCAAGGAAAGATTGTCGGGAAAAGAAATGTAGGAAGGAGACGCATTTCATGGCTGCGTAATCTTAGAGATTGGTACAAATGTAACTCCAACCAACTATTCAAAGCAGCAGTCTCTCGAATCCGAATAGTTCTGATGATCGCCAACCTCCTGAAAGGAAAAGGCACTTAAAAAGAAGAAGAAAAAAAGTAATACAGCAAGAAAAACCGCGCGGCCAAAAGCCGTGTGCCGACCGTAGGTTGGCCCCTCGCTGAGATATGGTATATATTAATAGTCAAAGTTTACAGCGCTTATGGGTACAGAGTACCAAGGCCGTATCACACTGCCCCTTTTCCTAAATAGTGTGTAACAGAGGTAAAATTGTTTTCTTGCTCATTTACACATCATACAGGCAGTTCGCGGGGAATCGGTCTGAAGCTACATTTAGGAAATGTTGATGCGCTTCCCCGACAGAGCGTTAAGACGCTCTTTTTTGGAATGATGTCCGGATGAGCGTGTGTTTCTCGGCGGTGACGGCCAAACCAATTGACCACATACATGACATAGAGGCTCCAATTCTAAGAAATCAGCAATTTTGCATAGAATCTTTATCTAGCAATGTGCCCAGGGGAAAAAAACGATACGGCTTGAGCCATGCACAGAACTCTGTTTCCGATATAGCCAAAATACGTATACCATCAATATCGGTTTAACCAGTTTAAAATAGAAATCCGAACAAATTAGAACACAAATATTTATTTTAAATGTTTAATGTTTATTTAAAAGGCAACATTCGTACTTTCCAAATTATATTAAAAGTCAAAGTTTACTGCGTTTATGGGTACAGAGTACCAGAACCGTAGTGATTACACAGCCCCATTTCCTAAATAGTGTGTAACTGAGGTAAAATTGTTTTCTAGCTCATTTACACATCAAACAGGCAGTTCCTGGGGAAACGGTCTGGAGCTTATTATACACTGCTCCTTTTCTTAAATAGTGTGTAACAGAGATAAAATTGTTTTTTACCTCATTTACACATTTTACAGGCAGTACCCGGTAAATCGGTCTGCAGCAACATTACATACTGCCTCTTTTCTTAAATCGTGTGTAAAGAGGTAAAATTGTTTTCTACCTCATTTACACATCATACAGGCAGTTCCCGGAGAATCGGTCTGCAGCTCATCACACACTGCCCCTTTTCCTAAATAGTGTGAAACAGAAGTAAAATTGTTTTATAGTTCATTTACATATCACACAGGCAGTTCTCGGGGAATCGGTCTGCAGCTACATTACACACTGCTCCATTTCCTAAATAGTGTGTAACAGAGGTAAAATTGTTTTCTATCTCATTTACACATCATACAGGCAGTTTACGGAGAATCGGTCTAAAGCTACATTACACACTGACCCTTTTCCTAAATAGATTGTCACGTTCACCATCTGCTTATATCTTATCCACTGCTGGATGTAGGCCTTCCCCATTTTGCTCCACCTTTGTCTGTCCCTTGCTTCCGCCATCTAACGCAATCCAACCAATTTCTCGGACGTCATTCTTCCATCTCGTATTCAGTCTGCCAACACTTCTCCGTCCTTCTCTTGGTCTCCACTACAGAACTCTTTTGGTGCCTCTGTTGTTATCTCAAAGAGCTATACAGCCCAGTTCAAATCAAAGGTAACAGATATTCGCCGTCTACTTTTTTTCTTTTTTCGGACCAGTCTATTTCTTGAATTATTTTCTGCAGAGCCGCTATAAACAGCTTGGGTGAGATTGTGTCACCCTGGTGTACTCCCCTTTTTAATGGTATCAAGTTGGTTTTTTCGAACAGCTGTACACGTATTTTTGTAGTCTCATAGATATTCTTGATTGTTGGAGTATCTGCTGTCAATACGACATCTCCCTAAAGAGTTTAGTACTGCCCACGTCTCTATTGTGTCGCATGCCTTTTGGTACTCAATAAAAGCCATGTATAGTTCTAGTTATATTCATTTCATTTTTCTATGGGTGTTTTTATTGTTAGTATATGGTCACAAGTGCTGAAACCTGATCTGAATCACGCTTGTTCGCATGGCTGTTGGTGGGAGTCTATTTTGCTTGTTATCCTGTTCGAGATTATTCTGGTTAACGTTTTATTGAGACAGCAGACTTATAGGTCTATAGTTGTCCAGCTTAGTGATGTCACCTTTTATGGTTAAGAATAACATCCGCTTCTTGCCAGGATTTAGGGATCTGTTTGAGGTCATTAACAGCTTTATTGAGCTTTGTTTTATCGTGAGGTGATCTGGAAATTTGCCACCTTCTTAATTTTCTTTTTTCGTTAATTTTTTGTTTATTTCTGTTGGACAATCGTTTTCTTCTATGCTGTTTTGGGGGACTGGAGTCGATTTCCAGGCTGACTGTTATATTGTATGTGCTAAGTATTCTGAACTTATTTCTAGTATATCGAAATGTCGTTTTTAGTGAGACATAAAAAGTTCCTAATCTGTGAAGTTTGACGTTAGTGTGGGAGCCTTGGGTTTCAGTATTATCATCATCATCATCTACTTCATGGATTAGGCCTGTTGGCCTGTTCCGACTCAAGTGGCCATCTTTACAGGGGTTTTCCCACATCTCTCCTGCCTCTGGGTTTGTAGTAGAGCAGTTTTCTGGGAATTCTTGAAGAGTCCATTCTCTGTAGGTGCTCTTCCCACCTTTGTCTGCGTTGTTTTATTCTTCCTTGCAGAGGAAAATATTATTTTTGAGCTAATTGTGACTACTATTGGTGGTGAGAGATCGAGACAAGATTCAGCCTTGGCACAATTTATAGGAATTCCTCTGACTACACAAAAGTCAGGCATTTTTTCTCTATCGGATGGCCAGTACGTTGGTTCGCCAGTAGAGAGGTGGTGCATGTTTTTAGATTGCATGATTTTGTACAATTCTCTACTCTTGGGAGTTATGAGTCTTGTTCCCCATTGTATGCGCTTAGCATTGTGGTCGCTTCCGGTAAGGAAGCGATGTCCCAATTGAAAACAAACGTGTTTGTTCTTTGGGCAAACAGTTTCCATTCACCAAAATTTCTTTTTATTACCAGGCCCTTGGTGGTCTTTTCGGCTAGTCCTAGCTATAGCGGTGAGCTATGGCAGTGGATCCTAAATGATTGGGTTGCTCCTTCTCAATAAAACCAAAAATAAAAATGATAACAATTTTAATGGTAACTATTATCTTAATTCTTAAATTACAAAGCAATTCTGTCCTGTAGTTGGTCTCCGCACGTCGTGCGACCCCAACACCAACTAATGGTACAGCGTGTAACAATGTATTACGACGGTCCGCTTTGCGGATGATTCTAAATGAATCGCGAACAATTTGTCCTACTAAAATGGGAGCTGCTAAAATGCAATAAAGACTTACCTCACTGATCAGATTGGTAATTACAAGTTTTTCGTGATACAGGTAGATTCTAGCAGCTGCAGGAATCCAATTCTTATAGGATCGAATCTTTCGCGAATTAACACTACGTTGGTTGTGATGTATGAAGGCACGCCTGAAGGTTTCCAACAGTAGGGGGATTTTTGTGTTCCCTTAAAATGAATACAATGGTCGGCTGGGTAATTCGGCGGAAGCTGGTCATCCGGCGACTTAGGTAATGACGTAATGTCAAAACAAAAAAAAAGACTGGTCCGAAAATATTTGAAGCACCGTTATTACGAGGTCGTGGATAGCAAGCGCTGGCCACAGTGCGCGTGTCAATGGACATGTCGTTATCGTAAAGGGTTAAAAATTAATCTGATAATTCTCAACCTTGAGAATTTTCGTACTACCATTAAGTTAATCTCGATAATTAAAATCCGCCGTAGCGTCGAAATCAAAACACGTTTTATGCCGGTAACGTCACTTTATTATTTCCCACTGATATTAATTATTGGAAAATCTTGGAAAAATATCAGCAGGCAAAAACCACAAACCGTCTACCTTTGTCAAGTTCTTAACTAGACTGCCTTCTCTTTTTTCGCGCGTGCGCCGTCCTGTTGACCTTGTCCACGTGGTAATGACCTGCACAGGACCGGCATAACCTTAATGGTAAACGGAATATGCAAAATTTCTGAATCGTAGAAATGTTCAAACTGTGCCCCTTTGATTGCGTGTTTTGGTGGGCAATACACAGCTGCAATCGCCAATGGCCCAGCCCAGTCCTCAATACTAGTTGCCTGAATGTGCTCTTGTTTGTAGTGTCCACAAAGGTGGTGTTTTATGGTGTTTTTTATTATTATGGCAGTACCTCCACGAGTATTGCCATCTGGGTGTTGTGTGTCATATACCGAGTACTTGGGAATTTGTATAGAGTTTTTCTTAGTAAAATGTGTCTCTGAAATCAACATAATATCAATTTGTGAATTTTTAATAAATGTTTTAATTTTCTGGATGTGTCTATACCGTTGGCTTTCCAGAGCGCTAATTTAATTTGTTTAAACATTTAAGCGATTTTAATTATGAGAGTTGTTAGTATATTTAGCATAGTGCTCATTTGATCCATGGGCCCCTTTATCATTTGCTTAAGTTCATTCATGTCGTTATTTGGCTGTTGTCGTTGTTGTGTGAGGGTTGAACTTGATGGTTGATTTTGATTAGTGTTCGGCATTTGTTCATTTTTTTTCTTTAGGAAATCGGCATACAAGATTCCAGGTTGAATTAGGTTAGGTGAGGGAGCATCGTCTGGGAGTTGCTTTTTTCTTAGGGGAGGGAAGGTTTTTTTTGGAAGTTTTTAACACATTTTAAGTTTTTACAAATTTAACACATATTCCTAGTTTAGGTTAGAATGAATTGGTTTAATATTTGATTCAAAGTTTTTTTAATTATAAAGTTAAATGAACAATAAAACGAAACATTATTTGTAAGCTTTCAGCAATGGTTACTGCTGTCATCAGACATTTAATAATAAACTGACAGACCAAGAAGAACTGCGTAATTTTCTGTTGTTGAAAGTAAATTACTTTCTACACTAGTGATTATTTAGCACATTTATTTTTATATTTGATTAAAACCAAAAATTTAAATTTTACTACATTCTAATGCCCGGTTTCACAAACATTTAAACTACGATTTCGGCTTAAATTTAGATTTAAATATTATCTTTAATCGCAGTTTAAACGTTTGTGAAACCGGGCATAAGTAACGGAAAGCTTTAATACTGACGGAATATTGTTACCATGACGGTTTTTACAATCCGTTTTGCAGGGTAGATTATTGCTTGTATTCTGTTTTATTTTTTAATGTGATTTGGCAGAATTCACTAATTTCTTTCCATAGCTTCCTGTTAGGGCACTTGTTCTTCTACCTCCATCCTGTGCAAATTCTGTCCGTCACTTGTCGCCTCTTCAAAATTGAATGTTTTTGCTTTTTTCGTAATCTTTACGTAATTTATCTAGTTTTCGTTTTTTTTTGTTCCCTCCTGGTTGTATCTATGTGATTTTGTGCAGTAATTTTATGCTAATCAAGTTGATTTTAATTGAATTTATTATAATTATTTTTTCAACTGACTTTTTTTAAAGAACTAACAAAACATAACTTTAATGCAGTTGATTCCGGTTAATTGGGCCATCGATTAATTAAGGCAGCAGCCAAATATTGAAAAATCAAACTAGGGAAATAATATCTCAAATTACTTTGTCTATTTGGACCCACCGTTTAATTAAGCCATATATCCTTGTCCGCAATGTGCCAATAAATATCTGATGAAAATTTTAAATTCAAAATATTGATGGCGTCAATAAGACTATCAAATGTATATTTTTAATTTAAAATGAATAAATTCATTTAACTTAAATAACTTGATTAACATAAAATTTATTATTAAAAAATAAATTGAATTAATAACTTTTTTCTATTTCGCGTTTATAATGAGTTTGTGACTGCAAATTTAATTTTATAATGGCACTTACTATGTACGTGATATTTTATTTTGGTAGATTGATAATATAAAGTATTAACATTTGTCAAATAAATTTTACGCCTAAAGCGTTAAAAAAACATTGATTCAATTTTATTGATACGTCCCATGGCTAAGAAGGCATATAATTCTTTTGGTTTTCACGATTTTTGGTATTCTTTTTATAATTTAATTATGTAATATAAAAATAATTGTAAATTATTTATTAACTTGTGAAATTATATGTTGAATAAAATATTTTAAAAATTACAAGTTTTAGTGAAATTTGAAAATTTCATTAGTTAAACGATTCCTAAATAAATGAAAATGGATTAAAATCCATTAAAATTGAAATCAAAAACTATATTTTTACATGTGTTTTAACAAACCCATATCGACATTCTAGATTCTTAAACTGAAAGTCACGAAGTAAACAAAGAATAGTTTCACTGATGAGTTTTTGAAAAGACGAAACCACTTTGTGCAATTTGTCTAAAATATCGTCGTCGTCGTCTACTTCACGGTGTAGGCCTTAGGCCTGTTCCGATTTCTAGTCAGCCCATCTCTTCCTTGGACGTCCAATGTAAATTAGAAAATTTCAAATTTCACTAACTAGTAATTTATGAAATATTTTATGCACGGATATATCATAAATTGACAATTATACACAAATTTATGTATATGTCATAAACGTCTTTTTCCTAATAGCGGCATCGTAAGTGCATCATTATGACCTATATGCGAGCGGCGTAAGTGGAACTTTTGTCTTATGTACAAGTTGCCATGGACAGCGGGTAATAATTATTTACTTTTTTTCCCTAGGGAAAATAAGTAAATAACGAAATATATGTAATAGACAGAACATTTATTTATGCTCAATAATGGTTAAAGTAGTCTACTATAACTAATTGATTAACGCAATTGAAAATTTTATGAATTTATTTAATAAATAATTAATTTAAACATAAAGAACAAAACATTATTTGTAATTAATTTAAACATAAAGAACTGAACATTATTTATTTACATGAAAAGTGAAAGAGCAATTAGAACAATTGGAAATATTTATTAGAGAATCCTTCTTTTTAAATTTTTTTGTTAATGTGGAAGTTGAATTTGACTCTTGAACCATAATATTATTATTTGCAGTTGAAGGCTGCATTTCCGCTAAAGTGACTGATTGGTTATTATTATACAAAATTTTATTGGCCACCTCTACTTTATTTCCTATGGAATCTGCAACATAACTTTCCGCTATTGTTGCAGATTTCCATCCCCATGCCGTTTTAGACCAAGGACATCAATTCCGGTATTTGCTAACAATGTCGCAGATGTTCTTCGGAAAGCATGTCCAGTATAAGACATTGGATTTTTAAATTTAGAAATTTCGCGATCTGACTAGGTATTCTTGAAAAGTATTTTTACCAACCGGCTGATTAATACATTGTCCTGCTTGATACCTCATAAAGAATCGCCGAAGATCAGTATTTTTGGTCTGGCTTCAACATATTTTCGAAAAATTGCAAGAAAATGAATATTGTCGCCATCTTTATCGACTATAGTAAACGTACGCGGAATGTTGTTTTTGTGTCAGGTATATTAACTATTACAATGTTATTCGTATCTTCAATATCATCTATCGTCATTTTGACCAGTTCGTCTGTTCGACAAGCTCCAGCCAATCCCATTATTGTAACCACCTGAAATTAAATAAGTTACGTATCCATTATACAGCAAATATTAAAAGATATTACATACCTTCATCATTAGGTAGATATCATCAGATGCCTCAATTAAAAATTTATCAATTTCTTCCCTACTAAATACTTTTGATTTTTTGGCCGATAGCCATCATTTTTCTTTTCAGGAATGCTTTCAGTTTTGGGTACTTCGAAATATCTATATTCTCGTTGATAAATATAGTTGTCTTCAGCATCAGTATTCGCACCACAAGCTTGCTGGGGATTTCAGTATCTCTGATCTTTTTAGAAAATAAGCCAATAGTACGTTTTCAACAACACAATTAATTTTTTTCTCCATGCACCAGTTCTTAAAAACGTTGTACGTCATTTTATACCTTTTTTTTGATTTCTCTGGGAGCAGTGTATAGCAAGCGATATTTGCTGCCTCTTCTATGTCTGCACTAACATTCGAGTTTTTATCCATATTTTTCAAATAATATTGTTAAATAAAAAATGTTGAAATATTTTTCGATTAACAACAATTTTTTGTTTGTTTATATCGCTAACACCATAGTAACAAGGCGTAATGCCAACTAATATGCAAAAATATTAATTAATTGTTTGACATTTAATACATAAGGATATTATAGTAATACATAATGTAACTATTTAATTTTAAATTTTTTGGCCGCTATTAGGAAAAACGTTGTATGAACCACGGTGCGTAAGTGCTTTTTTGCGATCTCGAATAATTTTCGGATTATTCGATTTTCGGATTATTCGGATTTTCCACGGATCTCTTTATGCCCACGGGCTATAATGAAACGTCAAACAAAGATTTCATAGGTACCTTATAGAAACAGCTTTAATACTTGCAAAATGAAAAGTTTTCATTAGAAATTGAAAATTGTACATTTTATTGAAAATTTCTTGTGGGTAATTTATGTTAACAAAACAATTAGAACAATTAACCAAATTCGTTCATTTTCCCTTTTGAAAATCGCACGATTTATTACCAAACACAAAATAAAATTAAGATTTTAGACAATATGGCTACCGCTGTTTACTCGCTACCATAGTTACGTTTCAAAACTAAAATTTAATCAAAGCAACACTAGATTTGTGTCAATATTCAATTTATTTTAGAAATATTTTTAAATTAAAAAATCTTCATCCGTGCATAAAGTTTTGTATGTACTACGGGCGTAACTGGCTTTTATGGCCTTCGACGTATTCTTAGCCTCGGCTACCGCCTCGGCTAAAACTTACGTCTTACGCCATAAAAGCCTCTTTACGCCCTAAATCCATAAATAACTATTATTCAATATTAAAAATATATAATTGTCAACTTAAAATTGAAAATATAATATTTATAATCCGTAATGACTTCTTTAAATGTATACCATTAAAGGTGAACATTGCAATTTAATCTTAAATTTTCAAAATTCGCAGCCATTAAATGTAACCACAAATAGATTCTATTTTGCCAAAGAGACTACGTAATTGAAATTTTACGAACACAAACTTTACATAAAAATCAGCATAAATTTGTTTATCTCACACATTTTAACAAATTGCTTAAATTTAAAAAGCTAATTATATTTACAGTGCAATGTTTTGGCATCCGTTTCGCGCAGTGGTTCACCCAATTCATCCTGTGGTTTTAATGTTTCAGGTTGTTTTCCTGTTATACGCTTTTAAAATTTATGTTACGTCTACATTTTGCCTACTTCAAGTTTTTCACTAAAACAGTGGTAAATAATTCTCGATGTTTTTTATGGGATTTAGTACAGTAAATAAGTAATATCAAAATTACCGTTAATTTTCCATCGTCCACATATTAGTGGAGCATCAATGGTAGCATATAGTATGACGAACAAACATGGATTATTATTTATTTCCAACCATAAAACAACTAATTTTGCCATAAAATCAAATAATACTCAGCTACAGCCAATGCACTAGTTACGTATCTCCGACTGGCGTACGAAGCGCCATCTTCAGGGAGATCCTGGCAATTCATAGACGTACAATTTCAAATCAATTTTATTCGTGTTTACTTGAAATTTAAAACTAAAAAATATTAATAGAATAATTAAATTTATTTATTATTTAAATTCTCTAACTTGAGACGTAACTCGGGATTTCTACTAATGAGGCATAATATTTGCAATGAGTGCAAGCTGATTTGATGAGAAATCCTTTTTGCTTTTAAAAATACATCAATTTATATAAGAATACTACTTACATTCTAAGTGTTTACGATGTTGCTACTGATGGTGACTCTATTTCAAACTTATTTATTGACTATTTTGAATAAATTTTCACCCCTAAGCTTAATTATGTAAAAATCGAATAGATCCTGGTTCGATCCCGGAAGGAGGCTACATAAGAAAGTTTTCTTTTACTCCCTTTTACATATAACCATCTCCGTGCTTCGGAGGGCACTAAAGTTGGCGGTCCTCCTGCTTTAATATGTCAAACAAGGTAAAAATCACCTCCACCGACTGAGCAACGCCTGGTTTTTTGTTGGGGCTTCGGGCTGAGTTGCCTGGTCCGTTGGCTACCCAGCGGCTGCGGTAGTACTTGGCATTGCAGGGGTGCGAATCGTGGGGCTTCTTGGCTCAATCTTCTGCAGTTTAATACACAGCACTAGTTTGGTGTGATCACTGGTGGGATGACGGGATGAGAAATTGAAACTTGCAAAAGGCCACAATTTAATTTTGAAAATTACAATTTTTCTATAAGAAATACATGTAAATGTATTATTGCAAAATATTACGTCATTAGAGTAGGCATTCTATCACCCGCCCTTGTGCTGTAGATAGGGAGATAGTGACTAGCGGTGAGGAGCTATCAGTCGTTCCCTGAGATCTGTCGGGACAACATCCACACTTTGCCGAGATAATCCATTCTTGGGGGATATTTTCAATGAGTAAAGTGCTTGTCAAAACCGCTTCTAGTGGCCGTAGCAGAGTAGAGTGCGTATGGCAATGCAATAAGAAAATGTGCAATAAAAAGATGTGGTTGTAAGATTTAGAGAGTTTCTTTTATTCGTCGCTGATTTTAAGTTGTAACCTCTGGTTTGTTTTGGTCAACATTGTAAATTTATTCCGTTTACGATTTAATTCTTTTGTCAGTCCGCCTTTGTCCATTTAATTAATATTATGTCAATTTCGCACTTTTATTCTTAGCGACCGATAAGAACTTGCACTTTTCTTATCATGCTCGCATCCTTGGTTTATGCGACGTAGATAGGTTTCTATTCCCCTCCAATGCAATTATCCTATGTGAATATAATTCAGTTGGTCTCAAATCCTGATAGTGTCTGGATCGTCGCTCCACCTTTATATGGTGTTAAAGTTTTGTGACTTACAATTTGGTTTGTAATAGCCGTTTTGTGTATTATATTATTGGAAGTGGGTTGGAATGATTTGTGAAGTTAGGAAATAACCGGCTTGGTCATTTGATGCACGGTGCTAAGCGTGGGAGTTTTGTTGGTAGTTGGTTTTTGAATAATATTACCTTAATACAAAGGGATCATTCACACCCCTATAAATCGCGTACCGTCTTGGTATTGTACGTTAGAAACGCTACAAAGTTTCTGGTTAGTTCAGGAAAATTAAAAGTGTATCTTCCTTTAACCTACCTGCCCATTTTCCATAGTGAACGGGAACTTTCCATCTCGAGTCGCATCGTGCTTGTCGCACGTTAAATTAAATTTGTCACCATCGTTAATTTCGTTAGTGGTAGTGATAAGTGTCAACCATCCTAGATCTTGTGTCTTTCTAGAGCACATTTATTTTGCTGCCACGCTATTGCCGAAATCCACCAACTGAGTCTCTTTTTAGTCTCTTTTTAGTTCTTTCCTTATAAGTTTATTCAGTTTTGCCCATTGTATCAGATTGCTGTGCCTGCTTGCTTTTAATTTTCTTCGTTTTTCTAGTAGTAACCTGGTATTAGCACTTAGCTTTTCCGCTTTTATCCTCTTGCCTGCCGCCGCTACTCTTTCCGCAGCTTCTTTTATTGTATTTGCCAGCTTCTCCGCTAGTTTATTCATGGGAGTGGTTTTCTTGTTAGAATTAGTTTTTTTTTTAGAGTACTTTTCAGTATCTGTTGGTAGTCCATTTTGTTTTCTGTTAGACGTTCTGTATTGTCGCCTTCTTTAGGTGTACCTTTGCTCTTGCATTTTCCGAGTTGATATATACTTTCGCTCTTACCATTCTATGATTACTTTTCGTATTCACCCTGTCTATCACAGATACGTTTTGAATTATGTGTCGGTGGTTTGATATAATGTAGTCGATCTCGTTTTTTTAGTCGAAGTTTGGGCTCCTCTACGTCTACTTACGTTTATCTCTTTTCTTGAAAAATGTGTTCATCGCATACATTTTATTGGTCTTCAGGAAGTTCATCAGGTCATCACCTCTGTCATTTCTCTCTCCCAATCCATACTCTCCGATTGATTCTTCATGTTCGTCTTGTTTAGTGGCTAGCTTAGCGTTAAAGTCTTTAACTATTAAAGTGTATTTAGTTGGGTGCTGCTGCAGACTCTCTGTAACTTAATCAAGAATACCTATGAGACTACAAAAATAAGTGTGCAGCTGTTCGATAAAACCAACTCGATACTATTAAAAAGGGGAGTACGCCATGGTGACACAATCTCCCCCAAGCTGTTTATAGCGGCTCTGCAAGAACTAATTCGAGAAATAGACTGGTCCGAAAAGGGAATAAAAGTGGACGGAAGATATCTCAGCCACCTTCGATTTACCGACGACGTAGTATTGTTTAGCACTAGTCCTCAGAGACTACAAGAAATGGTCACAGAACTGTACACTCGCTCTCAGAAAATCGGATTAGAAATGAACATTGCAAAAACTAAAATCATGAGCAATACAGAGGACGATTGTAACATTATATTGAATGGAGAACGACTCGACACTGTTGATAGCTAAGTATATCTGGGGCAGAAAATCACAATGGACAAGGACAACATGACAACTGAAATCACCCGAAGAATAGCCTTGACATGGAGCGCCTTTGGAAAGCTAAGCAATGTTTTTAAATCAGAAACTTCGAACACCCTGAAGAGTAAACTTTACAATCAATGTGTCCTTCCGGTACTCACATACGGAGCTGAGACTTGGTACTTCACTAAAAACACATACAGAGACTCACAAGAACACAACGAGCGCACGAGAGAGAAAAATCACTGCACGAAAAAAATTTGAATTGCCGGGAATGTAAGGGTCGGATTATGCGCAGTTAAAATGTTAGGTGTGGTTAGGATTCGTCATTAAAATTATCAGCGGCTTTCATTTTCAGTATAAAAAGTCAATTATTTTACAAAATCATATTTTGTTTAACATTTTTAATTAATAAATTCTGGCACAATGGAAGGTGTTCTACCGGCGTGTGTGATAGACGTGGGAACTGGGTAAATTTTGCAACATAACCTTAATTTTGTATTGACTTTTTATTATGTTTATAATAATTAAATTATTTCAGTTATACTAAACTTGGTTTTGCTGCCAATAAAGAACCGCAATTTATAATTCCTTCTGCTATTGCAATTAAAGAAACTGCAAAAGTAGGTGATCAATCCAGTCGTAGATTGGCAAAGGGCGTGGAAGATCTCGACTTTTTTATTGGCGATGAGGCATTCGATGCTACGGGATATGCTGTGAAGGTATATCCTTTTAATATAAGTAACGAGCTCTTCATATAATAGCAAATAAATAAGATAAATTATAATCGACCAATTTTTATTATGGCTAAAATTAAGGAAACTGCAGTAGAAGAAAAGTTTTCAGAAATCAACAAACTGGAAGATAATTTTTTAACTCAAGTGTAAACATTTTTAGATATTTCAATTAGGGTAGCTTTTTTAAATGTTTGTAATAATTAAAAGCACAAATATCTTCACTCATGTGTACCCCCTAGGTTGAAGTTACAAATAGAAAGGTAAATTTAAAGTAGCAAAGCAGAAATTAAATAAGGAACATCAGTTTATAATACAAAAAACGGGTATTAGTTTTACAAGTTATACTACCCTGACTTTGGCATATACCACTCCCAATTAAATTGTAAAATTTTCTAGTTCAACAACAAATATAAAACAATGATTTAAAAATATTTTTTCTATTTGAAATAGTATCCGGTTCGTCATGGATTGGTGGAAGACTGGGATTTGATGGAACGATTTTTAGAGCAATGCATTTTTAAATATTTACGTGCCGAACCAGAAGATCATTATTTTCTTCTTACCGAGCCTCCATTAAATACGCCCGAAAATCGAGAGTACACTGCCGAAATTATGTTCGAATCATTTAACGTACCTGGTTTGTATATTGCAGTACAAGCTGTATTAGCTTTATCTGCTAGCTGGGTATCGCGTTCCATTAAAGATAGGACCCTTACGGGAGTTGTTGTAGATAGTGGCGACGGTGTAACGCACGTTATTCCTGTGGTATGTATTAATGTATTTTATGTGATCAATATAAATTAATTTTTTGTTGCACAGGCAGAAGGCTACGTTATAGGTAGTTGCATAAAACACATTCCGATTGCAGGACGCAATATTACATATTTTATACAATCGTTGCTTAGAGAACGAGAAATTGGCATTCCTCCTGAACAATCACTCGAAACTGCAAAGGCGATTAAAGAACGCCACTGCTACATTTGCCCAGATATTGCTAAAGAATTTGCCAAATATGATTCCGATATTAGCAAATGGATAAAAAAATACGACGGAGTTAATTCAGTAACCAAACAACCCTTTTCTGTGGATGTTGGATACGAGAGATTTCTTGGACCGGAAATTTTTTTCCATCCGGAATTTTCTAATCCAGATTTTACTACTCCATTATCGGAAATTGTGGACGATGTTATTCAAAATTGTCCCATCGATGTTAGACGACCGTTATACAATAACATTGTTTTATCTGGAGGTTCTACCATGTTTAAGGATTTTGGTAGAAGATTGCAGAGAGACATTAAGCAAACTGTTAATGCACGACTTACCCTTAGCGAAAGTTTAGGAGGTGGTAGAATTAAGGTAACATTTTGAAATATTATCGATGATCTTGTATTAATGTTTGTTTTAATTAGCCAAAACCAATAGACGTACAAGTAATTTCACATCATATGCAACGTTATGCTGTTTGGTTTGGAGGTAGTATGCTTGCATCTACGGTAATTTTATTTGCTAATTTATTTTTCCAATATAACTTGTCAATATTTTAGCCCGAGTTCTATGAAGTATGTCACACTAAAGCTGCATACGAAGAGTATGGACCTAGTATTTGTAGGCACAATCCAGTTTTTGGAACAATGACATAATATTTTATTTTGATGGCATTTTTTTTTATAATAACAAAGTCAATTTTCAAATTTTTAATTGTATTCTATATTTAAAATATACGTTTATTTGGATTAAATTATTTTATTATAAGTATTGATCAGAGCTTGTCGAAAGGCTCAAAAAAGTAGTTGAAATACTTTAATAAAGTATTTGAGTTCATAATATTATTTAATAATTACGTTTTGAAATGTTCTTATATTTTTATTGAGCGTTACTGAAGAATCGAGAAATTCATAAATAATTTTTAATTGTGTTGACTAATTTGCACTGATTTTGTAATATTGTGGTATTTAAGATATTATTTTGAGTAAGATAATACAAGTTAGTGCCGATTATCACACTTTTAATTTGAAAATACTATCCTGTTATAGTTCTTCCATTTTTTTATAATTATTGTTAATATGAAAAATATCTTTAATTTTTCAATAGTACATTTTGTTGTCTGAACAAAAAGTTATTTTTAATTACTAAAATAGTTAAATATTGTTGCATTGTTATACAAATGAGATTGTTATTGGTTCGTCCAATAAAATAAAGAATTTCAATTGTTAAAACTAAATTTAAATATTATTTTACGTCTCTTAACGTCCTTAAAAAAATTTAAGAAATCTGAATCACCTGCATACTTAAAATATTTGATTTGGATTGTTGAACTTTGATTATCAACTTACCGAATAGTTTGTTTTAGACAAAAAAAATCACTTCCCAGTCAATGTTTTGAATCTAACTTTTCAGCTTCAAGTTGAAACTAACCAATTCAAAAATATCGTCTGTGACTATGCTTACGACTTCATACTTATTAAATATAAAAAAAAAAAAATTAATAAATAAAATAGTTTCGTAAACCAAAATCCAATCACCTTTATTTTAAAATCAGGATACGGAATCCCAAATTAAGCTGCAATATGGTACAAAATGGTGCGGTACACCAGCAGTGTAACGTAAAGCATACACCGGCCGACTGGAAAGCGGTAGATTGTGGTTCGAGTCGAATACACTTGAGTGATCAAAGGTCCAATATCAATCTGTGGACCTTGGGGAAGGCAACGGGAAACCACCCCATGAATTATACTCCCATGAAAATTCATCTTGGCTTCGGCCAAGCTGGGTTTACGACACTTCTGACAAGAAGCAAACGATGAAGAAGAAGATGGTTCTTCTTCTTCATGTGCCATATCTGGTCCCCCGGATGTTGGCGATTCAACTTGCGAATTTACCAGGGAGTATTATAATTCATGGGATGGTTTCCGTTGCCTTCCCCATAGTCCACAGATTGATATTGGAATTTTTGATCGCAGCAGTGTATCTAACGCTAGCAGGGTTCGAACCATGAGCTTACGCTTCGTAGTCGACTCGTGTATGCTTCGTGCTATACTGCTGGTCAAAGAACATGGTACAAAATAATTTTGCATACTAAATTGTCAACAATTTTTCGAACACAGTGTCGGTACTTTTTAGTGTAGAGACTTCAGACAACTTTTTTATGCTAAGAAGTAGGAGGCAATGAATCCGTCTGATGCAGCCTTCTCCGCCCACTTTTGGGCATTAGCCTCTTTCTCTAAAAGACAGGTTTAAGCATTGAGACCCCACGGTTGCTAAGTTTGGGTTGGGAAATGTGCCTGTAACCATTTTCCTGTTGATGCTGGCAGTCATTAACTCAGGGGGACCTCCGAATTTACGTGCCCTCTGAAGCATGGGAGATGGTCATAGATAGATAGAGAGTCGGAAAGAAAATTTTTCCTTTCTAGACTCTTCCCGGGATCGAACCGGGTGCCTTTGCATCAGTAGTCATCTATTGGCAATGAATAATCCTTGCAATTGGAGTTGATTTTTAAACGACTTGCAGAGCAAGGACCAATTGAAATCAAAATATTAAGATGGTAATCTGCAGAATTTTTACAAAAAATGCCTTCCCAAAGAATTGAATTACCGATTGAATTCCATACGAAATTGTTAATATCAAATTTTTTGGTGTCTCTTACCTGTTTCTAAAACAAGTTAAATGAAAGAGGATTTATATACATTTTATTTAGTTAAACCAATAAATGTAAACAAAATTCTAAGCCCCATATTCGAAACGCCATTTTGTATTTTCTAATTTTGATAAATTCCTGGAAGATTTGAGATAGGTATCCATTGATCTTATATTAAAGCAAATGCATCAAGCTACATAAGCTCGATGTTGATACCCATCCATCTACTTGCAAAATTTACAGTACCTAACCAATTATGCGGATAAACAAAGGTTATTGTTTATAGCATAAAAATGTTTATAAAACACTGCAAGCATTACTTTTTCTTATCTATGACTGCAAGTTAATCGAAGGGGTATAATAAAAACCCAAGTATATAACTAAAAGTGAGTCAAGTGATGAATATTCAATTAATGTAAAAGAGGTCGCACGGAATTTTAAGCACCAAGATGAACTTATCGGTAAGTACGACACTGGTTAAATTTAGAATGCTAAGAATTAGTTCAATTCGAGGTTCGATTGTTTAACTTGCTTTACATAAATAAAATTTGGCCGGACAAGTATCCTAAAAATAAATGTTTAATCACAACATCTTTTTATAAAAAAATTGAACACAAACACAAGAATGAATAATAATGTACGATATGGTTCTTTTGTTTCAATTGCACTTCATGTTGGCAATATATGTTACGGTTACCAAGGTGTAAACTTTCATCAGTTGGTGAATGTATTATGATTTTACACAAAGAATTTTGATTGTTTTTAACAATATTTATCGAAGACAGAAGTTGGCATCGTTCAGCAAGATTTAATATGTTAAAATTGGTTTTGAGAATGTCAACAAGTCTTGTAATAACAACTAAACCCCTTGTACCTATGATGTCGCCATATTTGTTGTAGATTTAATTTTATATTAAATAATTTCCAGCAAAACTCAGTGAAAAATATGTAATTAACTACATAATAACAATTGAGTTTTTATATATATGAACAGATTAAATAAGTGCGGAGTGCGTTTAACTTTGGTGATTTTAACATAACCATACTTTTGACTATGTATAATAAAACAAAAACGTACTCGAGCGGGACTTGGTAGTGGTCGACCGACTTGAGTTTTTAAGTGATGTTTAATTTTAAAATATAGTGATGTAGTAAGAGTTTGATGCAATTTAGTGTTATACAATTTTGAACTTTTATTAATCGACATTGTTTATGTGTGTATTTTAATCTCCGTGCAATGGATGCAGAATTGCGAAACATTTTCGCTCTTCAGATGAAGGTTACAGATGATTGCATTATCGAGGGTAAACTTGATACAGAATTAAATTTTCTTAATATTCGTAACTGTTGGAATCTGATTTTAGAACAACATAGCACAATCTCAAATAGGGAAATTGTTAAGCAGTGGGAAGCAACGGTATACAAAAAGTTGCGAAACAAGCTTTTTAATCATGCAACTGGTGATACCTTTCAAGAAGTTTTAAAGGAATATTTAAGGTATACAATTAGTTACTTAATAAAAGGAATAATAATTTTATGTTAAATTTATTTTAAAAAAATCACTTACCGTAACAAATTGCATAAATAGCTCAGGAGCTATGTGTAAAAATAAGGTTTGTCTCGAAACATTTTTGTCAAATGTTTTCATAACTTAACCGTAGTTTTATCGAGTTGCTTAGCAAATAACGGCTTATCAATAATATTGTGCTAGCAGCATCTATATTACAGTGAGGTGTAGGGTACTGCGAAAAAATTGACAGAAATTACAGAATGTAAACAAGTACCCAGCAATGCAAAATTTTCTAACAGAGCTGTTATAGCTTATAATGTGCAATACCGTATTATCTCGTAACAATATGTAATATAATTTTTAGAGAATCACGGCATTAATTAAACTACAATAGTTGAGGTTACATTGTAAACTTTCAAGTAAATTTTCAAGATAGGGTCGCTATATTACAAGTACAAAAAACTGCAAATGTCAATTTAAGGTACATGGTCACTTAGATGTTGACTTAGCAGTTGACAGATTTTATATTTTGCATTGGATCATATTGCTGCTAGGTATGAAACAATGCAAGGTATAAAATCTGGACAGCATCCTTTATAAGTGCTTACATTCATGAAACATTTTTTTAAAACTTTGGCATTGAAAATTTTATAGTGTATGATTGTTATTCTGTAGAAAATAGTATAATTATGCTTTGTTAAAATATTTTTTACTAACTTGTGAATTTGTAGAATACTCAAAGAACGGGCAACTAATTTTAAAGATAAATTACTGCTGAAAGAAGCCATAGTAAACCATCTCAACTTTTTCTATTTGTATTACGACGAATTCTCTGCAACCAGATGTGCAAATTTGAATTATGTGGAGAGTATATTATTAATTGTGTGTAGCTTAGAATTGGAGTTTATACGTCACATGAGAAAGAACAATTTTTCTAATAAAGAATATGTTAAAATTACAAACTGCGTAGGACAAAGAATAATTACCTATCTTACACTTTATTTATTAAATGAAGAACGTCGAATTTTCCACGTCTTATTAAGGCTGGAATACAAGTGTGACTCATTAGCATGGAAAGAAGTGATGCATATTGTATACAGGTAAACTAGACGATGTGTTTTTTTTTATATTATCAAAATGTAATCTGTTAATATTTTTAGACACTATTTAACTATTTTACCCGTGAGGGATTATTCAGACGAAGGATTTTGTCGGCATTATTTGCTCTTTCAAAAATTTAAGAATATAACTGAAAAGTCAAAACACGAAGGAATGGATAGGATAATGTATTTTAGATTTAACAAAACTCCAAGTTGCATAAGAGAAAATAAAATTTTGAGATCAATTTTATTGCCATCTAATAACTCGATTGCAGATTTGGTTGATGTTTTGGCAGATGGACAACAAGCTGCAGTGAATATGTATTTTAGATACATTGAACAAAATAATGAAGATGGAAAGTCAAAAGCGATAAACATTGATAGTGATGATGAAGAAATTTGCGAAAATACATTAAATGTAATTATTTAAAAAATGAGAGATTCAGTAAATTTGCAATTTCTATTTTTAGTCATTCCATTCCATAGAAAAACAATTTGATAGTTTAGTCAAATCGGAAAATAATGTTAAAGCAAATTTTGAAGATGTCAGTGGCTCAAACACATCGCCAGATGAGGAAGTGGTGTGCATCATTGAGGACGATTCGGATATTGAAGTTGTATGTATTTTTATAAATGTTGATTTTATCACAGTTAAGCTCTTAAGTACTTTTGCATGGAAGTAACTCAGAAAAGCAATCTTTTTTTACTTAAACCTGTTAGTTTGGCATTGAAAGATAGCCAAATTTGTCCAAGAACCAAAAATCACAAAATTGTAGGTTGATCGTTTCTTATGTATCTTGTACATAAAATAAGTACAAGCAAATTAAAGAAGATGAAATTCTAAGTATTGTTGTAATCTTCCGTAGTAGTTCTCAAGATACAATCCTCTGTGAATTTTTAATTTTGGATCTAGTTCTTTTTCTTACTCATGATGCTCAAAAGCAGTTAACAAAAAAATTAAAACGCACTCAATTTCGTATGAATTTCCACATGGAACAACTTTTTTTGAGTACTTTATGCATAAAACGAATAGAAAGAATGTTGGTTCATATTGGAAACTGAAAACTAGATTTTTTTAGATAAAAATGAGGGTTCTTTGTGGGGATTTTGGAAATTGTAAGGACTAAAATAATATTTTCTGTATAGTAGAAAAGCCAAAATTCTATCATCTATTAACTAAATCCAAATCTAACTAACCAATGGAAATCAACAGTTTTATTTAAGCCTCGCATTTAAGATACAAACTTTACGTTTTTATTGGCGATTTTAAATATTAAAGGCATTTAAGTTTTAAAGGTGGTGACCAGAACCAACACATTCTGCAGTTCTGTGTAAAATAAAATATTTTTGGTCCTAACATGTCTGACTTTTGCAGGTAGTTTTGCCTATGTTTTGGGTATTAGGTTCATACGAAACTGCAAATCTACAATCTTCTGGACAAATTTGCCCGTTTTTCAGTCAAAACATGTTGAGAACTTCTGTTTGATGCTAAACTAAAAGAGTTTAAGCAAAGAAATATTGGATTTCTGAATTATTTCTCTGCAAACCTTTTTATCATGATACAACCGAATTATTATTGAAAACTGAATTTTACAACATATTTATTGTTTTAGATTGGAGATGAAGAACAAATAAAATCGCCAATTCAAATTTTTCCGGTTACAGAACGTAAATCTTTTCTGGAATCGATTTCTTGCCCCAAAGATGTTGTTACTGTCGCTACTTCTCCTACTGTAAATTTATCTTTAGTGAGTCCTCCTGTGCCCGATACTAAATCAACATCAAAAGTTGTGGAAGTGCAAGAAACAACATCAAAAGTTATGGAAGTGCAAGAAACAACATCAAAAGTTGTGGAAGTGCAAGAAACAACATCAAAAGTTGCGGAAGTGCAAGAAACAACATCAAAAGTCGTGGAAGTGCAAGAAACAACATCATCATCTGCACAAGATGATTCAAACATGAACAATCTCATGGCTAAGTACTTGGAGTACATGCAAATAGATGACACAATTACTAAATCTACTACCAACGAAACTACACCGGTTGATGAAAATAATTGTGCAGATACATCAAAGGAAAGTGATAATACTTGCAACACAAATGCTAGAGTTACACAAGATAGTGAAAAAGAAATAAATGAAATAAATGTGATAAACGATAAAAGCATAACATTAACTCGTTGTGCATCAAATAATAATAATGTGCAACATAAAACTAGCATAGAATTAAGCAATAATATTTCAAGTTTAAATGAAGTTTTGAATGTACATAATTGTACGTGTTCGTGTGCACATGTTGTGTGCAGTAAAAATGCTGAAAATGTAAATAATAGAACAGAAAATTGTAGTGTTAAAACAAATTCGAGAACAGTAGAAATTCAAACTGAAAGTTATGATAATTGTGATGTTACATGTGGTTTAGATACTCCTCCACCTTCGGAAGATATAAGTACAACCTGTACCGATACCGTGCCTCTTAGTGATGTTCCAGTAATGAATGAAACCACTTCTGTAAATTTAATCGAACCACAAGAAAATTTAACTTGTGACTCTAAAAGCTCAAAAGATAAAACGTTAGTTACTCTACCTTTATTAAATCAAGCAAAGTTACACTTACTCGAATCCATCGACCTTCACGTTCATAACGAAAAGGAAATTGAAGAAGAACCTACATGTGCAAGCAAACAAGACGCTGCATCTGGAACGCAAGAAAATGACAATAAAAAAGAACAAGAGGTGCCAGAATTATCTACAACTTCTAACAATGAGATTGATAAGAATGTGAAAGAGTTACAAACAGACACAGTTGTAACTCCAGCAGATGTAATTTTTACCAATTACTCCAGTAAAAATATTTCAAATAATGAAAAATATTTTGAAAGCGAAGGAGATCAATCGATGCGTGATTGCCATAATACAGACGAAGACAGTTTAGACAATATCTCCCTAACGATAGATGAGGATAATTCTGAACTGACGTTAGAAAATGATAATGCCACTATAGAAAATGTTTCTTTTGTAAAAACAAGTCCACAAATTGTCTCCAATTTTGAAAGTTTTTCTAAGAACAATGTGGAAAATAATTTAAACAAAATTAAAACTTCTGTAAATACTGAAAATGTAAATAAAACAAATTTAAACAAACCAGTAAAATTGAACGGTAACTCATTAATATTCAGCGAGGAAATAAAAAATAAAACCAAGTCAAGTAATGTTTTGTTTACATCAAACGAGAGAGTTAGTGCTCCTTTATCTCTCTTCTCAAAATTTGAACAAGATCAATCTAATTTTTCTATCAATAGTTTATTGAATGAGCCCATTCATTCTCTAAACGAAAGATCTATTGAGCATTCCGATAATACAAATTCAAGCGATAGCCTTTCGTTATCGAGTTATAGTAGAACTTATTCGACAACCAAAGCTTCTAGTTTAAACAATTCACCGGTTAATTCTCCTATTTCATCACCACCTTACGAATACATTCAACCGCAAGATTTTAGAAATCACGTTATATCAATTGACGACCATTTGACGAATTGCGAAGATGTCTATAGCAAAAGTATTCCAACTAGTATAAATAATGTGATCGACACCAACACACATAAAACTAATTCAAACACATTGGGGAAAAGTTCCATTATAAGCAAGCCTGGAACTAAAAGAAAACGGACCGATAGTGGAAATACTAACAAGAAGCCAAAGGTTAATTTCGGAAACATTGAAACACGATTGATATCTCCAAGACCAACTCGGTTAATTACTCAAGAACTTATTGAGTTAGCAAACGAATCTTTGCAAGAATATCGAATCGATAATAATGACAAGAAGTTGGTGTATTCTAAGCCTCAGATTGTGTTACAACTTGACACACAAAAGCAACTAGAATCAAAGATAAAAGATTTGGAATTATGTTCTGTTTTGATAAATATTTTAGAGAAAAAAGATAAATTTCCAGATAAAACTTGTATCTTGGATCGCTTTGATTATAAAAAACCTGCAAAAGAAGTTGTGCAATCTGATCTGTTAGCTAACAAGCAAACGGAAAGTCTAACAGATTCTAACTATACGTCATTATCACATGGTTTAGGTGTTGTGTCAAGTATTTCAGGACATCCGACTACTTCAACACTCATATATACTTCAACTCCTAATATTTCGGGTGAGTTACAAAATTTTATTGTTATATTTGTGGTAGTAATCCTGTTTAATAATTAATGAATACATATAAAAATTTTAGTGTAGTTTTAAATGTAAAAATGCCTTAGTTTAAATTTTGTATTTTTTTGACTAAAGGGCAATGATTGCCACATTCTATAGACAGTTCTAAAACGTCATATCTTGTGCCATTTATACAGTGAGAGCTTTCTTAAATGAATCTTCAATAAATGCACACTTTATCAAGCAGACACATAGCGCAGGGTACCAACTTAATCCCTATAGTTTTACTAATTACTATAACTATTTTTTATTTATTACTATATCTAATTACTTGATTGTTTATTAACTTACAAAACCGAAATTAGGCTTGAAGTCTATTCCATGATGTACTCTTTATCATTTAAAAATAAGCAAATTAATCAATTCAGTAGTTTCGGAGATTACCTGTGACAAAAAAAAGCAATATGTATTTCACATTTACACATATATATCATATACATAGATATTCTGTTTATTACTCGTATTGCCAATGATTAACGTAGTTGTTATATCGACCAGCATTGTAATAAGATGGTCACGTGTATTGCTATTGGTTGAATCCGAATAACGAGATGATATCTATTATTTCTAGACAGGACCGTAATTAAGGAGTATCGTCTATTATTATTGGTCAGTTCGCAATAAAGGGTGGAGTATGCACTCCTACTGACCAGGGCTGGGATTAGTATGATGATCTAATATGTACGAAATACATTCACGTATAAGCTTAAAATTTATTTTAATTAGCGCGAAGGTTAAACACAAACTAAGTTTCCTCAAAATCAATTCAAAAGAGAGAATCTTTTTTTTTCATCTTTTATTACATTGTAATAAACAATTAATAATATAATAATAATAACAACAAAAATTAACATTTTAAACGAACATTTCCCTTAAGCAAACAAAAAACTGGTGACCATTGGTTTCTGTTAAAGAGAGCTATCACAGTATTTAGTTCAATGACTTACATGCATATCAAGATGATGCGTTATAAATTTAAAATTTGTGCATTTTTGTTAGAATTTATTTTTGTCATAAAATGTATAAAAAATGAAACTTTATAACATTTTTAATAGGGATGGATTTGTTGAAAAGAATTATAATTAGGGCAAAACAAAAACTGATTCTTATTTCTTTAATTGCTATTATATTAATTTCATTTATACCTAGCTGTTAACTCACTGTTTTATTCAATCAATAGTAGATAAAGCACTAAGTTAACTCATGATTATCAAACTGCACCTTATGTTGACAAGATCAAAATCAAATCTACAACATTAATAATTTAAGTTGGTTATTTATGATTGATTTATATTATTAACTTGTAAAATTATGTTATAATAATAAGTTGAATAATTTTCAAGTTTAGTAGACTTTTATTTTAATTGATTGTTTAAAATTGGTAAATTTTTTTTGCTTACGTACAATAAATGAATATTTTAATTTAAGAAATTTACCAATTTTAAAAAATTGATTAAAGCATTACTAAACTTGAAAATTATTAATTGACTATGAAAAAACACTATAGTAAGTGCAATAAACTAACTTGGAAAACACTTAAAATATTTGATGTTTGCAACTTCTTTGCTTCTAATTTTTTTTTAATTGAATATGGTACAACATATATTTTAATAGTGCTGCAATATGATGTATCAATATATGATTTAAAATATTGAATTTTAAAATGCGGAAGTTATTTACTTGCACTTACTAAGTGTTGTTTTCAAGGCGAATTTATTAATTAAAACATTTAAGTTGATTATACTGCGTGGCACCAAAGTCATCATCCGATATTATTAACTTATACTTTTATATAACTTTGGTTTTTAAAAAAAATGAAAAAACAAGGAGTTTATTTAGGGTTGCCAACTTTCGAAATGTTTCAAGTAGAACATTTCTAAAAAGAATTATCACTTGCCAGTTTTCGGATTTGTCAGTCAAGGGCCGAATTTCATAAGTTCAGAATGCGAGCGGGTCAATCTAGTGATGCAAAGGCAAGGTTCAATCCCAGGGGAGGATTCATTGAAAGGAAAAATTTTCTTTCTGGCTCTCTTTCTATCTATCTATGACCGTCTTCTCTTGCTTGAGGAGCACGTAAAGCCGGCATCCTGCGTTGATGACTCCACATCAACAATGAAAATACAAACATTCCACAACCCACTTAAGCAACCATGGGGTTTTAATGCTTATACCTTTCTTTAGAGAAAGAGGCTAATGTCTAAAAGTGGGCGGATAAGGCTGTAATGGAATTAGTAAAATGCAGTAAACCGTGCAATTGGTGTGCACTCAACTTATCAGCTAAATACACCATAGAATAAACTACATTACAGTTGTTCTATAGTTAGTTTTTTATAAGGAGGGGGGCGTATTCTTTGTACCTTTATAAACAAAACAGATTATCCTGTATTATAGGTTAATTTCTACTTGAAAATTTGAAAATAAACTTTAAAATAATTACAATTTTTACCACTTAAGCCAATGCCTTCAAGTATCTTCAGAGAAAGCAGTCTGGAAGGGTTGAATTGAGGGATCTGACCAGTCATATTAAATCCAAAACGGGAGATTAATTTGCTCTTAAAAATGTGACGCAAAACAACATATCCTGCCGTTCCAGTTCATTTATTTTGCGTATCAAAAAGTCATCAATCATGGCTCTAGCGTTCACTTTTGACTGTTACTGTTTTACCATGATTGTTTTCAAAAAAATGTGAGCCCAGCACTTGTGTAGATATTACGCCTAAAGAGTTCTTTTTGCGGATCTAAAGATGTCTGGTGGATAAGTTAAGGGTTTTTCGTTTTCTAGATACCAGAATTTGCTTATTGGCATGACCAGACAAGTGAAAATGAGCTTTTTTGCTAATTATCAATTTCGACGAGAAATCTTTAATTTCACCTCGTCAGTTTTTAAGATGTTCAAATCACGAATTTGTTGGACACACTCAATTCTGTTGCTTTTCTTAATGTTGACGTTTTAGAGACATCTTGACCATTTTTCTTGACCTTTCTCGAAGGATATTTTTATTCATTTTTATGCACAATAAATTTCGTGAGTCTCTTCTATTGAAATGTCAAAGCTATTCGTATCAGATAATGACTTTTGCGACACTTTTTTTGTAGGTGTATGTTCAATACTACATACATATTATATTTGATTCAAATTTTTTAAAATTAGAAGGTTTAAATGAACAATGCTGTTATCAGATGTTTAATAATAATAATTATTGTTCATTTAACCTTCTAATTTAAAAAAATTTGAATCAAATATTAATTTCAAAGGTTAATAATATATATAATTTCCATACATATTATATTAAGTAATTCGTGTTTTATGGCATTTATATCCAGCATTTTACTCCAATATCGTTCCATTTCTATAATCTTGAAAACCACGATTCGGAAAATTCCAAACTCTTAATTTTTATTTTACGCAATATTCAAATGAGTAAAACTAATTTTTTTTTGTATTTGCATCAAGAGTAATTTCGAGATTATGGGAAAGCAGCGATTATTTAAATTTTTATAATAACTATTTTGGAAATAAATGAATTTCTCTAATTAGTATTTAACTTGTAGGTAGTCCATTTAGTCCAAGAATACAGTAATATAAATTTTATAAATTACAGTAGTTTTATGATGAATTTATAAAATTTATTACTGTATTCTTGGATGAAACGGACTATGGGATACTTATCTGTTACTTCATATTATTATATTACATCATTATTGTAATAGTATGATTTATTTTTGCCAATGATCAAGTTTTACTCAAACTTAAAATTTATTTTTTAATTATCAACAGTAAAACCAGAAGCATCTCTAGTTGAGAAGGCAACGGATTCAAGAAGCAAGCGTTCGCGAAGTAAGCAAACTAATTCGGTTTATTCAAATACATGTAAGGATCAAATTAACGATTTAGATCAAATTTTAAATTTGAGCGTTTCTTCAAAGTCTACCTATCCTAGCGATATTGCCACTCCCGAATCGGAATTTTCTAGATCTCCCAAGTTCCTTCAAAATCCTGATCAAATTGTCCAAGAATGTTTAATGAATAATATCTTAGAAAACAATGAAACGCTCGTCAGTATTAACAAAAATATTACATTCCTTTCTAATAATTCTAACTTTTACACAACACCCTCTGTTAAACATTCGAGTGAAACAACAAATTCCACTGAGGATGCTCTTAAAGGAGTTATCGATGAAAGTGATATTGATAAATTAGTTGATGAACAAATTAAAAATTACGAAAGTGAAACGTGTTTGCCTCTTAAGAAGCGACGAGTACCTGTGTCTGACAAAATTGCTTCAAAATCTGAATTAAAAATACCTCCATATAAGGAAGAAATTAGTTATCCTGCTACACCTATGATTAGCATAGCGGAAATTGAAGTTTTACGCCAAAATCAAACAAATACGACTAGACCTTTTAAAACTCCTGCCGAACGTAAAGAAATGCCACCGTTGCCTATGTTTTATAATATTAACACAACCGAGCCTAGTCCCATTATTACGGATCAATTCAACATAAATAATCATACTTATAATAATCCTACTATTAATTATCACATGAATAATGTACCTGTACCTTTTATAAATGTACCATGTGCATCTTATTATTCATTACCACCTATTCTTTTACCATTTAACAATATTCATTCGTTTGATTCGACAAATCCAAATTTAAACTCATATAATAGTGAAGATTCAAAGATTGCTGCTACTGCTAAGAACATAAAAAAAGGAAAAAGAAGACGAGTGAAGAAAGAAAAATGCTGTGCAGAAAATTTTTATCTTCAAAATAAATATTCCAATTCTAATTTATACTAATTATTTTCACCTTTTATTTAAGTCAGTATTACACATTTTCGACGTATGGCTGTGATTTTTTTGCCAATTGTTTTGTTTTGTTATATTATTGTTGCTACATAATATTCGTATATATATTTTTTTATTAACGTAATCATAATAGAAAGTTTTAAATCTTTTTTTTTATATAAAACAAATGTAACCTCAAGAATGAAGAGAGAAGAAAGAAGAGAGAAAACATCACGTACAACAAATTTACATTTTTTTCTCAAGTCACTATTATCGCTTTTAAATTATATTTATTAATAATTTCAAGTTCTATAATCATTTTAAAAGTATTAAAATTTTGGTTTTTATTGAAGCTGCATCCTAATTGTTAAAAATTGTCTACATGTTTGGCATTATAAAATTTAAAATGTTTGCTGTTGATTCCTTAATGTTCTAATATAATATTTTGTTTTAAAGGTTCGGGCCGTTTGCATACTAATAATATAATGACTAAAAGAAATAAATTTGGTTTTAAGTTGCACTATTTAATGTTAAAAAATGAGTAAAAAAGTTTATTAATTTTAAAATTTTTTTTATGTGCAGTTTCGAAAATGTAACTACTTTGTTTTTACCTTACACGAAAGGGTTTTCTTTCAATTCACTAATGCAATACGTTCAAGAAGGTGGGGTTAAAATACTTTTTGATATTACACAAAATTTATTTTTAACTAAACCGTTAAATTCTTATCCAAAAAACAAATTTTATTAAATAACCGTAAAATCACGGTACAGTTATCACAAAAGATTGGACGATGGTTAAAACAAAAATCCGGGGCCCTACTTAATTATTTAAATAAAAAAATCAAATTCTTCGAAATAAAATACCCCCAACGATGTGAAATTTTTGAGTTAGGGCAAAAGGTAAAAAAAATTGGGGGTTTAATTTTCGCATACAAAAAACCGTAATTGAGATTAAAGAAGCATTGTTGCACTTTCCCCCAAAAATTAAGAAAGATCCGTCGATGGAATGAAATTTGCAGTTTTGCAAAAACAATTTTCTAAGGGAAATTTTAAAGGGTATGGAGGAAGCAATATAATTCAACTTTAGTATATGTTTAAACACGGTTAAAAAGGGTTTCTTAATGTAATTTTTTGTTTTTAAAAGGGGCGTAATTGTGTTTTTGAAGACAGTTTTTGAAAAATTTTGACAAATTGTCATTTATTAAATCCCCTAAAAGGAAAATTTTAAAAAGGAAATTTTTTTAAATAAGTAAAACACGGTACGGATTAAAACAAAAATTACTATTTAAATGTCCAAAAGGATTAAAACAAACCTCCCCAATCCCCCAACTTTAACCATAGAGAAACTATGGGCCCCAAATTTTAAACGAAAATAAAAACCCCAGACAGGAGTCCAAAAATAAACCAAAAGGAAGGGGCTCAACAAGGAGATTTTTTAAAAGAAATTGTAAATGCCTAAACAATTGCAAAGGTGTCTTCAAAACAAAAGGGTAGCTAGGAAAAAGCCGTATATAAGTGAAATTAATAGGAAGAAGCGTGTGAATTTCGCCAAAGACTATGAATGTAAAGATGCAACGTGGTGGAATGATGTGATATTTGCGGACGAGAGCAAATACAATGTTTTTGGCTCAGATGGACGTACTATGGTATGGAGGAAGCCTAATACAGAGCTGCAACCTAGAAATTTACAAGGCACGGTTAAACACGGCTTCGGAAGTGTAATGGTTTGGGGTTGTATTTCAACTACAGGGGTTGGTACACTTGTGTTTATTGAAGACATTTTAAATAAGCATAAATATTTAGACATTTTAAAACTAGTTTATTGCAAAGTGCCGCTAAAATGGGAATTGTTAATACATTTAAGTTTTATCAAGACAACGATCCAAAACACAGGTCACGTTTAATACAAGAATATTTACTTTACAAGTGTCCAAAAGTATTACATCCTCCTCCCCAATCACCAGACTTGAATCCCATAGAGAATCTATGGGACCATCTAGATCGTAAAATTCGGGAAACTCCGATAAAAACCAAACAGGAGTTAAAACAAAGACTGCAAGAGGAATGGGACTCAATAAGCGTAGATTATTTAAAAAAAATTATTTGTAATATGCCTAAACGATTGAAGAATGTTTTAAAGCAAAAGGGGTATGCAACAAAATATTGATTAATCCTAAAAATTTGTAAAATATTCTATTTTTAATATATTTTTTATAATTCGTACGAATCCTTTTGTAACATAAAATTAGCTTATTAATTTGTTTAATGCAAATTATTTCTGTTTTATTGCAAATTTTGTCAACTTTTTTTTTTAATTTTAGCAAGTACATAAATCATTTTGTTAAGTACAAATATAAATAATTTATTTTTTTAATAAATAATTCAGATACAAGCGATTTATTGGAAATTATTACATCGTCCGAATCTTTCTGTGAGTAACTGTATGTGCAATGTCAAGTTCATTAGCTTCCATTAATCTTTCAGATAGGGATTTTACTGTGTTTCAATAGAAAATACGTCAAGTCGTTTTTAAGGCGAATATTTTTTACTCAAACATTGCAAAACCTCAACCTTTACTTATACGAACATTGAGTAAACTGAAAACCAGAATTCGGGGATTCCCAAACTGTAATTTTTATTTTACGTGATATTCTAATAAGTAAACCAAATTCTTCTTTTGTGTTTGAACAACAGATGTTTTAAAATTGGTGGACACTTCTAGTAAGTTCTTCCGGATAGTTCTGAACTGTGCTCTTAATATTTATCTTTTACATAATAAAATAATTGAGAGAAACTAACTGAAAAAATTTTATTACAGGCCGACCTAAAAAGGATGCTGATAAAAAATCAAATAATGGCATTTCGAGTTCATCTACATTTTCATACGGATCGTCGTGACTAGGGTGACTATAATTAAAAATGTGAGTAATCATACCCCCAAAATATCTTTTGTTTTTACAAAAATTATAGTAGTAAGTAGTTCTGAACTTCCAAATGATGAAAGTGTAATTTTCTTACTTTGCCTTAGCAGAATATTTGGCGAGGAAAGATCCACTTTTAGTATTGTTTGTACAAACTACTATTTAAAAAATAGCAGGTCAAAGTCGTCTTATATAATAAAATCCCAATTTTGTGTGTGTGTAAGAGCATCAAGGTTTGGTACCATCGACTTCAAAGTAAAACGTTACACCTGGATCTCAGATGTATCAGACATTTTAAAATTTGTAATTATCCAATAGGGAAGGTGAGATTTATTATTGACATGAATTAACGAGATACACAGTGTAATTTAGGATTTTTTTTTGGAAATGCGTCAATATTAGAAAAATTGATTTTTAAATTATCTTCTTCTTTCATGTGCCATATCTGGTCCCCAGATGTTGGCAAATCAACTTGGCCGAAGCCAATATGAATTTACCAGGGAGTATTATAATTTGTGGGGTGGTTTTCCGTTGCCTTCCTCATAGTCCACAGATCGATATTGGACTTTTTGATCGCAGCAGTGTATCTAACGTGAACAGGGTTCGAACCACGAGCTTACGCTTCGTAGTCGACCCGTGTATGCTTCGAGCTATATTGCTGGTCTTTAATTAAAAAATGGCTTTTAAATTATAAAAATAATAATTTAAAACTTAAGAGGGGAACGTTTTTCAAGAAGGGGTGTTGTCAACTGGTGGCACGATAGTAGGAAAGCAGCAAAAGGAAATGAAAGTTTTTTAAATAAGCAATAATTATTATACAAAATGAGGTTATTCTAGCTTTTAATGATGAATATTATCAAAAACACAAGAATGTAAACGCAACATTTATGACAAAAACAATTAACAGACTTTTACAAAATTATATCAATCCCTACGTTACTATCATATACAAAGTTCATTTCCAAAATTTCAGGATTATAGTAACAATAATTTGGTTGAATTTAGTGTTATTCAACATCCTAAAATAACACCAAATTAATTAGAAATTGAGGAAAAATAGTACTCCTAAAAAAAGAAAGGAAACCGTTCAATTAAAAATCAGTAAATACAGGTAGCCCTCGGTTTACGCCGCAGTTCCGTTCTTACAAAAGCCGGCGCAAATCAAATCGACGTAAAATGAACCCATATTTCCAGTAAGCTATAGGGTTAGATTCTACATAAGTGAAAAATATGCAAATAATTTTGTTTATTAATACAATATAATACAAAATAGATACATTATAAATTCCTTCTTCCTCTTGATTTACGACAAGATCCTGTTATATCTAACATTAGCATTGGCAATATTCCGAAGCCACTGTTAGTAGTGCAAGCATTACCTGAAGCCATCTGCCATCTGAAGTTGCTTGCTAGGCTGGCCTCAAATGTGCTTGTTACTCTATTTTATTATTAATGATGGAAATTCATTAACATAGGAGGACCACCGGCTTTACGTGCCTTCTGAAGCATAGAAATGGCCACAACAAAGTGAGCCTCTGCCCGGATTCGAACTGGGCGCCTTAGCGATAGCAGTTGATCACGCTAACAACCAGGCCAATGACTGTCTCATATTATATATTTATTATATTATTAATTTAAATTTTAAAATGTATTTTATGATAAAATAAAGTGAAATCTTTGTATTAGAAAATCTTAAGAAAAACAAACTAAATTTCAAAGTTTTTGATCTCTTATATTTTTTGGAAAAAAGTATCGAGCTTTAATTTTTAGATTTTTGTTTGCTTTGTAAACCGAGGGTTACCGCGAATTGCGCAGCGGCGTTTTTGTGAATCGGCCTAAATTAATGCGGCGTAAATCGAGGGTAAAAAAATTTTAATTTGAAGACAAAATTTTACACTCTAACGTAAGTCAATAATTAAAATTGAGCATAACCATCCCTATAAAGTGAACCCTTGGAATCCCTTTGCCTCTTTACTGACCACATCCCTTCAACACACACCTTACTTCCACCCTTTGAATCTTTTTGGCACTTCCATCCCCCTCACAATTACCTGAGTGAGAGGGCATATTTCAGAGCCGTTCCTCCTGCAATAAATGTTTTCAGTGAATTCCTGGACTCTATTTGCTTTTTTACGTTTGGCACCCCTTTTCTTGCTCCCACCATTTAACCATACCTTAGTACTCTCCATCACTTAATATAAGTTCTAGGAGTTACTTGTAATTAACTTCTGAACGAGAGGGCATACTTCAGAGGTGGTTCTGCTTGTAATAAATGTTCCCACGCTTTTGAAAATTGCACCGATTCCATGTCAAAACGTCTAAAACAAAAACATCGAAAGTACCACTAATCCAAACATAATGGTTCTTATCGAATATGTGTACTGTTATTTGAATAAAGCATTGAATCGTGACGATTTAAGAAGTATTTTTAATATATAATAAAAATATCTCCCTAAAACGGTCCTACTCAGAAAAGTGTGGATGTTGACCTGACAGATAGCAGGAAGCGACTGATTCTGCCAACAGAATGATTTTTAAAATCGAGTTTTAGCGTTATTATTGGAAATATCGAGTTCATCTCGAATTGTAAAAGAATTTTTATAAAATCATTACAAGGACTTGGTGTTATCGTACGTGATTGTACCAGGCAGGTAACAGCGGCGTCCTCTCTGCACCGGATACAGAGACTTGTCTGTTTATCCATAACCGGAGTGATGCGAACAGCTCCCACTGCAACGCTTGAGTCCCTTCTCTGCTTCCCACCACTTGATCTTCATGTGCAGGAGATGGCGGTTAAGGCGGCCCTTAGGATTCACAGCAGGCGGTTGTGGAATGGCAGGCAAGGCACTGCGGCCCACCTGCGAATTTTGGAGGGCTACTCTGAGGAGGTGCTCCTTCTGGATCTGGAGCTTAACAGAATTCCCCATGAATATTATATTTGATAGGAAATTCAATATCCTACTGAATTCATCAGAAACCCGCGAGTACGACATATGTCTATTTTCAAATGGGTCTAAAAGCAATGTAGGTTCAGGGACAGGAATATTTTCTGCCGAATTCAACCTAAACACAAGCATGTACACATCGGTCTTCCAGGCGAAACTGGTTGGTATATTGCACTGCGCAAGAATAATCGGGGATAAAAGCATCCGAGATAAAAACATTAAGATATCCACAGACAGCAGGGCGGTCCTCCTGGCACTTAAGAGCCAAAAGATCACCTCTGGTCTGGTGCTTGAATGTATTCGGGCACTAAATCACTACATAGTATAAAACAAAGTCGCCTTTTCTGTCCCTATATCCCTATGTGCGCTTAAATCTTTAAAACTACGCAACGGATTTTGATGCGGTTTTTCCAATAGATAGAGTGATTCAAGAGGAAGGTTTATATGTATAATACATGCATCATATACTAAGGCAACATTGCTAATTTTAGAGGTTTCTAACGTGATGTCGTAATTTTTGGGCTTATTTAGCAATTTAGCAAAACGCTGCCTAAACCCTACGAGTTAGATCAAATTAATGTACTACAGTATTGTACACCATAAAAGGTCTACAAAAAGTCCGCGATGGTATATGTTTATCTTTTAGGATAACCCACATTAACCATTTTTATTGTTTACTTTTACGTGAAAAATGGCTTATTTACGAAGCTATTTTAAGCAATACGGCATTAATCCTTATCGAATTAAGTACCTTTAATACAGTGTGCAATTAATATAGATCAATATGGTTCCTTACAGCATGTAAATTAAACAAATATTTTCGGAGATATTACAAATTTAAAATTTGCGTTTGCGGCGGGCGGTACCGGTCGGACGGGGCATTGCGGGAGGCATGCCTATAAATAGCGCGTATGTAGTGATGCCCGTGCAAAGTCGGAGCGGGCCGCTATGTTTTTATATACAACGTTCATAGTTTTTCTGTAGTGTATTTAATTTAGTATCAGCATTGACTCGTGAACCGGGATTTTAAGAGTTTTCCCTTTTGGGTTCAAGGGACATCAGGTAAAGAACAGAAAAGGCAATGAGTGGCGTGAAACGTTTAAGTACTTCTTGCCCTGCAATGTGTATAGCAGTCAAAACTCTGACACCTTCAAACAGGATCCTAAATTGATTAGCAGAGGACAGTTAAAGAAACTGATGAGACATGGCACAGGCTGAGATAAGAGACTTACCTTGATTTTGACTCTCCAGGAATCTAGGACAATTACGATTTTAATGGCAGTATAACACATGGATCTGCAGATACTATATGACAAACGATTTCCGCTCTTGAATAATGTTCCTGGCTGTTGTCAATCAGGTGACTAACTTAACTCTATTTAGCTCCTGAAAATCAGTCTGTTTCACTGTTGAAAGTCTTATTAATTAAGTAAAATAGAATTTATTAAGCTATTATTAAAAAAATAAATGTAACAATTTCAACAATATAATATAATATATAGTAGTTCTTTATTTTTGTTCAAAATATCTTTTATGTTGTAAACATATTTTATTTTATAGAGGTATGTAGTTTAGATTAGTGGTACTTTTGGTGTTTTGACGTCGGTGTTTTTGTTTTTGGCGTTTTTACTTTGGTGTTTTGACTTTGGCGTTTTGACGTGCTACCAAGTGCACCAAGCTTAACTGTCGCAATACTTAAATTTATGACACGTTTGTAGGTTACCGTTATTACACACTAATTGGTGGAAATATTATACCTGTAATAAATTTAGTATTAAAAAATTATCAGTTTTGGATTGTTTGGGGAGGGAAAGGGCTGGGTGTGCTGAAATTGGAGGCAGCACAATGAACCAGATTAAGAGCCCTAAGTACGTGTGAGTTTTGTTTTGCCCTCCACTATAAATCCAGAAGTTCTCCAAGTTTGAGATGCCATACTGCAAAGCTGGCTCTGCATGCATATAATAAATGTTTCTACGCTCTTGAAAATTTTCCTGAACCGTTCTAATACCACGTTTTGTTGGCACGTTCCCCCGTAACTTAATCTGCATCCCTGCTTATAATTTACTCACATATGACAAGTATGTTTTTTGTAGTTAATTAAGGTCGAAAGGGGGAATGTTGTGAAGATTATATAAAGAAAATAAATCGGAACAAATTCTCATAAACATAATATAGAATTAACTGTTTGGGAGGAAAGGACTGGGTGTGCTGAAATTGGAGGCAGCACAATGAACCAGATTAAGAGTCCTATGTACGTGTGAGTTTTGTTTTGACCTCCACCATAAATCCAGAAGTTCTCCAAGTTTGAGATGCCATACTGCAAAGCTGGCTCTGCATGCATATAATAAATGTTTCCACGCTCTTGAAAATCCTGAACCGTTCTAATAACACATTTTGTTGGCACGTTCCCCCGCAACTTAATCTGCATCCCTGCTTATAATTTACTCATGTATGACAAGTATGTTTTTGAAGTTAATTAAGGTCGAAAGGGGGAATGTTGTGAAGATTATATAAAGAAAATAAATCGGAACAAATTCTCATAAACATAATATAGAATTAACTACAAAAATGTAAATCACGTTGTGATTAGTTAGTTAGTTTTGCCCGTACTCCCAAATTTCACTCCGAATTTATTAATAACCAGCCTGGTTCAGAACAGCTGTACTACTCCATTTGTTGGTGATTTGTGTTAATTAATGTTTTTTTTGTATTTGTTGTTTCAGTTGTATGTGTTAAAAAGAAGACATCAAGTTGCCATTTTTTAAATTATTGGGTTTCCAACAATCCATAATATCTGTGATTTGTGTATATATCGTTTTTATTATAAAATTTAGACTAATATATTGTAAATATTGTACAGTTACTTGTAAAGTACAAATAGGTTTAATTTTGCCTGTATTATATATTTTTTCTTTTGTGTTTAACTACTCTCAGAGATTTATATTCTTTTAAGTGTCGATATTTTCGCCTCAAGTTAAACTTCCAGATGACTTGCTTATTAAATAAGTAACTATGTAATATAATAGTTTATTAACTTGTGAATATATATTTTAAGTACTGATGCCCGGTTTCACAAAAGTTGTTATTATCCGAGATTTTGAAAACCTCAGATTATATTATTTAAGCCAAAAATCGCGTTTCACAAACGCATTTTTTTTAAGATTACGTAATTCATTTATATAATCCCAACTTGATTTACATGAAGAATTTTTACGTAAATCGAACTAAAATTAAATCACAACTTGATTTTTGTTGTAATGATATAAAATTTATTATTTGACATCTGTCTTATAAGGCAATCACCAATCAGTAGAGGTATTGTAAAAGGTAAATGTTGCAAAAGGTGGTGTAAAGCTTTTATTTTTTTAACTTGGGTGCAAACATGAATGTGATAAATAAATATGTTACGTTAGCAGCAGTTGATCATGCTAACAATTAGACTAACGACAGTCTCATTCCATAATTGACTTTAATATGTAAAATTTAAAAAAATGTTCACTAATTCAATTAAAATTTCACTAAACTTGTAATACTATTAAATTAAGTAGGTACTTAAAATTAAATAAGTAACCATATAATCAATCAATCAAGGTTAAAAAATTAGATCTGATTGGTTGCTTAATATGTAACAAGTAAGTTAATTTATCTGGAAATTTAATTGGAAGTGAAAAGATTTGCTATAAATTATTATTATTTTGCAAAACCTAATAAATTGAATATTTCAAGACTGTTTATTTTTTTTAATAAACAAGTATTGCGAATTGATGTAAAATTGTTTTTGGTAATATCTCATAAATAAGTTACTAATTTTTGTATATTTATTGGAAACTTGAAAAAGGCCACGAGAAACTTACAAACAATACAAATAAATCTCGTTAGCGGAATAGTAAGCCAGATACCTATATAACAGATTACAGATATATTTTTATGAAATGAACACTAAATTAATATAGATATCTGGAAAGTGAAATTTCAGTTAAAAGTTAATTCTCGTAGGTAGGTATAAATCGCAATCCTTACAACAACCCGAGGATTGGTAAACTATTGCCTACTAGTTTGAAGCAGTTTTGGAGTCTTAAAATCAAAGGCTACTTATTTTATATTTAGATATTAAATTCTCTTTTGTATATAAACACTTCAAAGATGTGACATAAGATAAATAAGACTTACGAGGAATGAGATTGAGATGTCCAAGGTGTTCTCTGCTCTGCTTTTGTACTTTAAAGAAAATTAAACTTTTAAAGATTTTAAGTAAGAGAATTAATTGTTTTGTTTGTTTAATCTGTTTTGTATTTATAATTTTAATGATTATTTTGAATAAAAATATTTAAAAAAAATTAATAATTTTTGAATTGTTAGCTCTCAAAGATTTTAATATGGATAACCACGCAGCTGCTGAGATTACAAAAGACTGGAGATTTATTCGAGTTTGTCTTCAAGTTATCAATCTTCGTCTTCGAGTCCCATACACTTTACAGTGCGCAGGCGATCCACTTTAGCTGAAGCCAAGCTAACCTTAATAGGGAATATAATTAATGGGGTGGTTTTCCGTTGCCTTTCCAACAGTTCAAAGATTGATATCGGATCTTTAATCACAGCATCATATCTGACACGACCATGACTTGAACCGTGGTCTTCCCCTTTCTAGTCGGCCGGTGTCTACTTTTACTCTATATTGCTGGTCATTCAATAGAAATTTGAAATACAGAAGTTGCAGCTACATTCCATTCCATGATGTAAGAAGTTTTCAAAAATTTCTGGCGATTCCGGGAGGCATCAAAGTTCTTTATCGTTTGATTCTTGTCAGAAGCGTCGTGACCCAACTTGGCTAAGGCCAAGATGAATTTTCATGGGGTGGTTTTCCATTGCCTTCCCCATAGTCCACAGATCGATATTGGACTTTTTGATCACAGCAGTGTATCTAACGCGAGCAGGATGCCAACCATGAGCTTATGCTTCTTAGTTGACCCGTGTATGCTTCACGCTATACTGCTACGTAATCAAAGTTAACCTGTTTTAAGTGGAAAAGGAGTGCTTTTAACAACTCCTTACACAACAATAACATTACACCATTACATAACTTCTGAACTGTAGAATTAGTTTTCTATTCCTGCACGAACCATGAATAAACCTAATTCACTATGTAATGGTATATTATAAAGTACGATTGCTTTTGTCTTTTTCAGTCCTCTCAGTGCTTATAATACAGTAATTTATTTTATTCCATCCTCCGTCATAATAATAATAAAAAAAAATCAACCGAGTTTGCAATAATTTTAAATTTCAAAATATTTTTACAAAAGAAAAACAATTTATCTTATTTCAACATATAATTCATCAATACTTCTTGGTTTTCTCAATTCATATTCAAATTTGAACAAATCGAAATTAGTGAAACTATTTTTTAATTCAATTAATTTAAGCTTCTTTTTTGCTGATTGTGTATTAGATTGGGACTTGATTTTATTCTTAGCTTGATTATGTGCAGCAGTTAATTTGTTTGATTTTTGTTGATGCAATAATGACGAAGATGTATTAGTATGTTTGTTTAAAAAAATTGGTATTGAAGAACAGCAAATTTGAGGTTGCCGATTTTTGAAGCCACATTCTTGAGAACGGAGAAATTGTACTGTTGCATGATTCAATGGTTTTGCACTTTTTGCTATAAATGTTGTCAAGTAGTTACATCTGTACAATTCCACGCAATGTATGTTATTGCTACAAGAAGTTACTAAAAATTACAAAATGTAAAATACAATTCTTATTAAGGTAAATGCCCCCATTTCTGACACTTTAAATCGCATCTGTCTGGTATTATTATAAAATAATTTAAATAAAAAGGACTAAAAATAATTTTGAATGGAGTATTTTAGTAATTGCTAATGGCAACGAAGCCTGCGGCTTCACAACACTTATAGAAAACATCCCTGAACGTAAAGTAAACTCGAAATGGTGGGCGTGAATCTCAGGGACCACTGAACGCTGCACGAATTACCCAAGGTAAATAGAATACTTACCGTAAGTAGAATTCTATTTACCTTGCGAATTACCGGTCTCGTATACTTACGCTAGGCACACGTACCGTTGACAGAATGTGGCAAATATATGCTTCTATGTTTGTATAGATAATTCGTGAACTTAAAAATTGATTTTTATGTTTATTAAAGTTCAAGTGACAGAATTTCTTTAGTAAATTTTGTACTTTCGAACCCGGGTTGAGTAACTCTAGCCAGATGGAATTTAAAGATTTAAATTCAGCAGCTAACAAAGTTTTCCAATTTTTGATTTTCTACTTAACACTGGAGAATTTTTACTGAGAGTTAGAAATTGGAACGTTTACCTTATATGAAATTTAAAACACCAAAAACAATAAATATATTAAGTATTACTTACCACTAATTACATAAAGCAAAGGATTAAGTAGCATTAAAACTACAAAAATATTTTCAATTTTAAACTTCATTGTAGAAAAATTATTAAAAACTGCAATACTAGAATTTCAGTAGGTAGGTAGTAGACGCCAATACAAAAATTTGGCAGCACCGTGTAAACGCGTCTTAATAATTTATAATAACATTTATAATAGATAATAATTAATTACCCTTTCTTATCTATGATTTAAATACACCTATCCCCCGATTTACACGGTACTTGTTTTACACGTTTTCGCTTTTACACGGTTTTCCAAATAAGTTTTTTTTGTTTTTATCGCACTCTACTAAATGCTACTGTGTTTGAACACGTGCGCTGTGTACACATCTCACGGGGAATCCCGAGCTTATGTGCCGACTTGCTGCACATGCACACTGTGTCTGTATTTCTTCGCAAAAAATTAAAGTTTTATCTACGGAAAATTGTATTTGAGTGAAAGTTTCACAGTTTCAGAAAGATTTAATTTTCCATATTCGTAAATTACAAGTGAGTGCATAATTTAGATTATTATAAATTAACATAAATTAAAAAAAAATTATAGGCTTATGCATTTTCTGCAAGCTTTTCGATTTACACGGTTTTGACTTGAAAATTTTTAATTTTCGATTTACACGTTTTTCTCAGGAACGTATCTACCGTGTAAATCGGGGGATAGGTGTACTTTCAAATCTCAGACAAACAATGCGTAAGCACAACTTTACAATTTTAGTACCAATTTATTAAAATTAAATTTACACCTTGTAATTTGAAAAAAAAGTTTTTAAAAGTATCAAATACACTTTCAACTATGAACTATTCAAAAATATTATACCGCTAAAGAGTTGGGAGAAAAATTTTAATCACAAGAGCCCACATAAAGCGTCGAATGGTGATAATAGCATTTTCTAGAAATATTGGCATCCTGAAAAGTTTGCTCCAAAATGTCGAAAACTTTGGATTTTAAAATAGCACGGGGGGGAGGTTTGGAAAATGGTATGGTTGAAAAGGTCTTTCCAAAATATGTAAGTTTTGTAAGAAAAAATGTTTTATTGTCTCCTCTCCTTTCGAAGAATTATTCCGTTAGGTGCATGTCGCCAGCCCCATCGATCTTTTATTAAATTAATCAAAGAATTTGTTATTAGAATAAAAATACTGGAAATCTCGTTAATCTTGCTGCACGTCATTTTAATTTTGTATTTCTTAAAAACCTCGAAACGAGAAGAAGTACAAACGAAAATAAAGTTTTCACAAACAAGTTCATACGAAAACAAACAATCTGAACAATTTTGAATCCGAAATTTAAAGTTCAAATTTAGCATGTCTCCAGCCCCCCTTCCCCAAACTTTTTTCAATTACGTGAAAACAGAAGAGGTACAAACGAAAATAAGCAATGCACAATCATGCACAAACAATTAAGACCATTTTTTAACCAAAATTCTGATTGGGTATGTTTCCAGCCCCCCCCCCCACACCTAAATTTTCAAATAATTCTAAAACAAAAAAAGTACAAACAAAAATAAAGAATGCACAATTATGCATAAACGATTTAGACCTTTTAATAAAAAATTCGAAATGGGGGGGGGGGGCTGGTGACATGCACCTTATTCCGTTCAAGCAAAGAGTATAATATAGATAAGTCTTTGCTTCAAGTTAAATTTTAGATAATTAAATAAAAAGTTCGACAAGTTTAAGGTTTTAAAAAAGAGGTATATCCTTACAAAAACTTCATTTTAAATATCACAAGTGTTCAAGCTGCCTTCCATGTAATTCTAAACATTTTTGAGCTCTTCTACATACGCGCAAAGAAATTAATTCTGACCGTTTTTAAAATCGTCCCAATCATGGCAACGTTCTTAAATTTAAACAAAGCATTCTTGACTTAGGATTCAGGTGCTTTTGAGTTCAAATTTATTCTACAAATTTTGTCATGGAATATTATCTATACGTAAGCCCCTAACACAGAGTATCATTTTTGATGCACTTGATTTGCAAAAAATTTGAAATAATATAAAAAATATTATGGATGTATTTCAAATTTCTGCACGGAAGTGTATATCTTAATAATAAAAAGCCAGAAAGTTGCTTCTGCTGCTCCTACAGCGTTTCATTTTTTTTATTAAGAAAAACCGAAGACGAAGACAGAATTAATGAGAAGAGAAACGAAGAATACATTGAAAAAGAAAGAGAAGGAAATCACAGCGATTAGTGAAGAGACATCGTCAGTCAAAGATTGAAGAAAATAACAAAAGAGATAAAAAAGAGAACAAAAAGATGACAGAAAAGATAAAAGAAGATAGCAAAAGGGAGAAGAAAAGAACAAATCGAAGAAATTAAAGAAGATAACAGAAATAGGGAAAAGAACTTAAACGAGTTCAATCATCATCACCATCATCTTGCTCCTGATCCTACAGCGTGTCATTTTTTGTTAAAAGATAACCTCACCTGATTGGTTGACTAAAAAGTTGACTGATTGGAAAAACTAAACTCTGAAATTGGAGTACTGCGAGCAATCGCAGAGATGAGAGGAGAAGGAGGGAAAGAAAGTAAAAAGGAAATTGAGAAAAAGAAAGAATTCTGAAAAAGCAATCAATTGCCAAAAGGATTGAAAAAATGGAAAATTAATTGAAAATCATAAAAAGGCAAGGAAGAGGATTTATTTTTGAGATAGAAAAATATAGTAAATGAACCAATAATAATTGTGCAATTTTAAAACTAGAGAGAAAAATTTACAAGTGATCCAAAACAAGAATAAACTGAAAGGAAGGATATTGACAGCGATATGACAGCAAAAGAGCTGAAAATACAAAACAAAATTATGGAAACTACAAGAATGGAAATAGGAAATAAGAACATAATTTTAATAGACTGTCTGAAAATAACCATAAATTATTAATAAGGGTAGAAGGTTAAGAACTGCAATTATCTGAGTTTCACTTTTTTTGTTTAAGAATAATAAATAGCGCTTTGGCCTTAACGGCCGGCCATGTTACAGCTAACATTAGTGCAGGTAAAGCTGCCGATTAAAGAATGAGGAAGGATTATATATGCATCAACGTATGACGATTATACGTAAAAAGGTTGGGCTAGTGTTAGAAACGATGTTTTTTAATTACTCTATTTCGAGTTTCCTTATGTAAAATACTACCGAAGTTGTTTACCCGTTTCCTCAAGAGTTCACTCTAGCATTTAATACCTTTGTGAGAGGACCACTGTTTTTATGAGCCTTCCGAAACACGGAGACGGTCATATAAAGTGAGCCTCTACCCTGATTCAAACCGGGGCACCTTACGTTAACAGTTGATCGCGCTAACAACCAGGCCAATGACTATCCCTATTTTGTTAATTAATACTGTTAAAAAAGAGGTTTACCGGCTAGATGCCCGGCCGTGGATGGATTTTTGCTAGTTTTACTTATGTAGAAAAATAATCACGAATTATTGGAAGTATCTGAAAAAATGCCTGATATGGGTGGTCCGCCTCACCCTGTATAGGTACTTCACATTACCAGTACTTAACTTTGTGAAATTGCATACTTTTACTTATATTTAATTATTACATAAATAGATTTAAAAAAAAATAATTATAGTGTGCGTGAGGCCCAATAAGTTCTTGCTACGCCACTGTCAATGCGTTGCAGTGAGGGGCTGTAAAACAAGAACATAAAAACTACCGCTTATAATTTGCTCAAGTTAATATAATGCAATTAGATAGCACGCATCTAATTATAAGTTTAACAAAATTAGCAAAAATGTAATATAGAAAAGGAAAATAATTGAAAAAAAATAACGCCGTAAGCTATGGCTATCTCCGTCAGCTTGTTTGAACTGTAAATTTGCATTGACCTTTTGAAAAAAAATTGCCGTTTATTATTATAGTAGTAAACATAATAAAATACCGTTAATTATTTGTAAATTATTGAAATGATTGTTGATGTGAATGCGAACTGATGTGAACATTGCATAATCAATTCCGCCAACATTAAAACTGAGACGGAACATTGTTTAGTTTTTAATTTCATAATGACGTCAATTGTCATAATGTAGATTGTAGAACGAATGAATCACACAATGGCTAATTATTTAAAATTTATCAAAAATACGTAATCGAATTAAATTACAGAAGCACGATAATTCTGTGATGTGACTACCTTAAGTTCATAATAACATTGACGTAAAACATATCGTAATGTTTCGGGTAAACCTCTTCAACAAATTATTTACAGAAGATAATTAAAATAAAATTAATGCAATCGATATTAGTGGTAGAATTTCATAAATTACGCTAAAGTCGGTGACAAGCCTTTATTAGATAATAATGGAATCACCACCATCTACTTCAACATGGTCCGATCCATTTATTATCAGCGATGATAGTGGCTTACTGTTAACTGGAAGTTCTGTGTCTAGTGGTAGTATGAGTGGAGAAAGTCACACCTTCAGTCGATTTGCCACAGATGTAGGTTATAAACTTTTTCATTTTAATAATAATGTTTGAGCAGCAGAAAATTTGGAAGTCTCGAACCAATGTATAATATTAATCGTACTATCTTAAGCTATTATGTTTCGGTTGACTTAAATATTATCTGCTTCTTTGCAACATTATTATGATTATAATATTAATTAAGAGGTTTCCTGCATTACGTTGCATGCAATAAATTGAATTTATGTTTGAAAATGTGTAACCTCGTTCCTTTATTATAGGTCGTTCCATAAGTAATGTCATTTTGAATTGTAATAATATACTTGTGATATAAGAGTTCAAGACAAAAACTAACCATTTTAAATTTTTACTTACAGCTGCAAGATAGTGATTGCGAAGACAAATCATTCTCTCAAGCAGATTCGTTAGATGGTATGTCGGATATAATGTGTGGAGAAAATTTCAATACCCTGAAGAAAGGGCCCCATTGGTTAGATGTATCCGATTGTAAGAGTAACACTCCAATAGAGCCACCACTTGAATTTCAAGATAAACCAAATATTATTTTATACGAAAACTTAGCCAACAGTTTAATACCAACAATATTAAATGAAGCAATAAGGATTTATTGTAAAACTGTCGCTCAATGCATGGACCTATTGCCCATGCATAATATCGGTAATCATCAAATGTTGACATCTTCGTATTGGACATCTGACTTTTTACCATTTACAAGCCCTCCAAGTTCTCGACGTTCTTTAGTTTCATCTCGCTTTTCCAGTTCTCATAATTCATTGTCCGTCCCATCTGCTCATAAGGTTGACGATTCTAGTTTTATAACGCAAGCCGTATCTCACGATGCACTTGTGAGTACTCAAATAAGTGATATATATAATGTACCTTTCGATAGTGACATGTATGCCGTTCCGGTGGACGTGGTCAGACAGCAATGCAAACCTAGACGCGTTCAACAATATTATAAAAAAAGGCGTAGAAATACGTCATCTTGTTGTCGCGAATTAGACGATCAAGATAATCACGTACAACATATTAGTGTTAGAAAATATTGTGTGGATTACATTAAGTGCAAAAGATTACTTGAAAATAAAGAGAGTGTTCCGAAGCGTCACAGTGTTGCAGGATCGTCTGCACACGTTGAAGGTGAACCCGTTCATATGACTCTACAAGAAGTGCGTCATTACTTGCAAACTCTTTATTCGAGTTCGTCCGATTCTTCTGTGCACAAAGATTACGAGTCCAAAAATAAAACATTGGTTACAAACAATAACAAATACGTAGCAGATAATAATAATTTAATTTTAACCTCCAATAATAATAAAAGTACACAAAGGTTTAAGAAAAGCACTTTTCTAATCAATTTGAAAAATAAAAGAATTAAAGATACTTGCGAATCGATAGGCGAAGAACAAATTTTAGTCACCAAACCAAACAAATCGAAAAAATCATTTGCGAGAATGTCGTCCTTTAAACAAACACTGTGCAATATATTCAGGTTTAAGCGCTTTTTATCCCCAGAAAGAAAAGACAGAAAAATTGAAACAAATTATAATAATAAAGAAAATATGACTGATAAGGAAAATAATAGGCCACCCACTCGTCGAGCTTTACCGCCATTACCTTCCAAAAAGGATAGTGAAGAAACGGGACTGGACTTTACTACAAGTATTCAGAAGGTGAAAGATGTAAGTTGTTAAATTTTATTCTTGTTTCATTAACACTCTCCCATTAGTGAATCCTAAATATTGCTCAGCTTCTCATTTATGTATCAATCTTCTCAGCCATGACACTTTGGTGCCTACGATTTCTACACTCGAGGTGTTTTTGGATATAAAAATCAAACAGTGGTTTACTTTATATGCATTGTCTGAACTACCATAAAGAAAGTATATTAAAAATTAAGGAATTGTTAGTATGATCGTAAAATACTGAGTTTTATGCTGTAAAAGTAAAAAACATAATATATCTCTTTCCTGGTAGTTCCGATGATAAAAAAAATATTTTCTTAATTTGCACCAAAAATTTGCCATTGATCGGCCCAATCGTTTTAGAGATCTTCTTCTTCTTGGTATCCTCTTGACAGAGGGTCGTGATCTCAGCTTCACTTCTTTTAGATGTTCCGTCCATTCCGACTTCTTGCACCACATCGCGCCATCTCTCTCTGTTGCTGGCTATTCTCGAAAGATGCTGCAGAGAGCTATTGGTGACCTCCTTGATTTGATCCGACCAACGCTTTGGGGAGCGACCCCTTGGTCTAGTTCCTTCTATTTTGCCCTGTATTATTAATCTCTCCAGTCCGTCATCACATTCCCGCGTTATGTGTCCGAAGTATTTAAGCACGCGTTGGTACACAACCTGTGACAACCTTTGAGGCTCATCAATCTCTCTAACGATGGATACATTGGTTCTTCTCTCGGTCCACGATATGCGCAACATCCTTCTCCAGCACCACATCTCTAGTGCGTCTACTTTTTTCCGATCCTGAGCCTTCAGAGTCCATGATTCTGCGCCGTAAAGTACGATGGGGAAGACCAGCGCCTTCATCAAAAGTTTTTTAGTATTAATGGTGATTGTTTTATCTTTCCATATTCTCTGCAGGCTTCTAACAGCATTTCTTCCCATTTCACAGCGCCTTCTGATTTCTTGAGTGCTTCCCCTCATTTGTAATGAGCGCCCCAAGTATACGTATTGGTTGACAACGGAATAGCACGAGATCTGCCGTATCTGTGGGTTATTATTATTTGCTCTATTCACAATCATTACCTTGGTCTTGTCATTATTTATAATCAAGCCGCAACTGCAGCTTTCGTCTTCTAATCGCTTCATAAGCATTGTCAATTCCTCGGCTGAGTTAGCAAATAGCGCGGTGTCGTCAGCATATCGCAAATTGTTTATCTTTCTGCCTCCAATGGTGAAACCGTCGCTCCATCCTCTAAGGTTTTCTCATGACGTATTCACCATATATGTTGAATTTTAGAATTTAGAATTGAATTTAGGAATTTTAGAGATAATGGGTGTAAAATAAACCAGTTTCTGGTAACTGCAAAGTTGGTTCTTGTAACTAAACCAACTTTGCAAATTTTAACTTGAAATTGGTAAATATGTTCTTAGAACATTAAACGTTATTTACTTTGATTCTTTTTATTACTAAGATGTAAGCTACTCGATAATGAAACTATTCAAGTATTGAAAGTATTGCTAGAGTGAGACGAATAAAATGATATCGTAAGTCTAAAAACGATTTATGAAAATGCTGTAATTTTAAATGCGCAACTAGACTACAACAAAAATACCTAATTATGTTTTTTTTTCATGAATTTTGCATCATTAATGTTCTTAAATAGCAACATTGTACATACACAATGTATATACGTTTTATAAGGAATAAATATGTCTTAAATATATGTACACCAGCAGTGTAGCGTGAAGCATACACAGGTCGACTAGGAAGTGTAAACTCGCGGTTCGAACGCTGCTTGAGCTAGATATATTGCTGCAAACAAAAAGTCCAATATCGATCTGTGGACTGTGGGGAAGGCAACGGGAAACCACCCCATGAATTGTACTCCCACGAAAATTCATCTTGGCTTTGGCCAAGTTGGGTCACGATGCTTCTGACAAGAAGCAACGATAAAGAAAAAATATATGTGTTTTTCTTCTAACGAATTCGTTACGGGGTTCATTCCCAAAGTAGCCCTAAGTTACGTTACTGTTTGTCACATAAACTTGGCATATTTTTGTATTTAAAGTAAAATTTAAATGATAGTTTTCAAAGTAAGAAAATATGCTCAAATTTTTGTCACTGTCTAAAAAAAATTGACAGATTATGCTTAATGAGAAATTCGAGAGAATTAGAAAAAAGACTAGAAAATCAAAAATCCATCAGGAAATAAAAAATTAGACCAGAAAGGGGAAATAGAATTAGAGGAGGGCCGTATAAAATAATTACAGCATTTAGGGGGTTAAATAGAATTTATTGAAGAGAGGTATAAAGTGTGGGAACGATATATATCGTTCTACTACAGCTAAAGGATTAAAGTCTTTCAATCTTCTGTTGAACTAGTTTTCCAAGCGTTTTAGTTGACTTGCATAAAAATTAACCTTTTCGGTGGCCAATTGCCAACTGTCTTGGCTTAGTCAACTTGAGAAAATTAGCAAATTTTCTTTGTGAAATTTGCGCCGAAAACAAACGCAAATTAACAAAATAAACAAACATTTTCATCAAAAAAATAACTTGATGTTTATTTAGTGTACAATAACTGCTATTTTAGTGAAAATTCAATTTATTCATAGCTTGTATTTGGTTGCATGTTATTTATCTTTGTAAAATAATTTGACTTCAACAGCATGGCGTTTTGCTTGTAGAATGAAAATTATAGCTTACATGTCGATGAATACACGATTTATAATATCATCAGTAAAATATTATGGCTTCAAGTTAACTAATACTTAAATATTGCGACGCAAACCGACATGACGTAAGAAAGTTTTTCAAACTTCTAAGTTTGCTAAGAGTTTCAAGAACTTCAAATCCTTTGCAGTGTTGAGTATTCTTTAAAAAGGCTTTTACTTTCTTTATCAATGATCTTGAGCCACTATATAGTACAGACAAAAGGTTACTTGAACCTTTTTCCAACCTATTTTTTGGTTAGTAAAATATTTTACCCCGTGTAATACTTATGTACATATTCAATGCATTTATATAATGTAATCCAAGTTAACATTCTATTGTGTTTCATATTATAAAAACCAGATAATAGTTATTTGTTAGTTTTGATAAAACTTCCATATTGCAGATATAATACATTAAGCCTATCAATTTCAATAAAATTCACTATTCCCGAATAAATAGGCTGGGGAAAAAATATTAATTAATTCAAGTATTAGGGATCCCATACATTAACGTGATCCTACAAAAACCGAAACTTCTTTAATCTTTATTTGTACTTTAAGTATAACATTTAAATAATTATTTGAAACATTTAAATAATTTTGTTTTATTACCTATGCCAATTGATAAATTGACACCACATGTGTTAGTGAAATTTAAAAAAATTTTAAACTATTTTAATTGTAGTATGGTTGGTACTGGGGTCCATTGCCTAGTGAAGCTGCCGAAAAGATATTATCAAATGAACCTGACGGATCGTTTATTGTAAGAGATAGCAGTGATGATCATTATATATTTTCGCTAACATTCAAACTTAACAATTCAGTTCGTCATGTAAGAATAGAACACGATCAAGGTGAGAAGTGTGCTAATTGTTATAATTCTTTATATAAACTAACAAAATTTTAATTTTTGTAGGAAATTTTAGTTTTGGCAGTTGCACAAAATTTAAATCACAAACAATAGTAGAGTTTATAGAAAATGCAGTTGAACATTCTCGAAGTGGACGATATTTATTTTTCTTACATCGAAGGCCCGTAATTGGACCGGTAAGGGTTCAGTTACTTCATCCTGTGTCAAGATTTAAACAAATACAAAGTTTACAGCATATGTGCAGGTAAAATAATAAATTTTATCCATGATTTGTAATTTTTAATGTTTAATATTTTGCAGGTTTGTTATTCTTAAGTTGGTACGAAGAGATTTATTGTCTGATTTACCATTGCCAAGGCGAATGCTTGATTATTTAAATACTCCTCATTATTATTCCGAGAATCTTTGTGATATAGACGAGCAGGAAGATAATTCAAGTTCGTTGTTTGATGCTACAGCAGACCCTCAAAATATTTATACCAATAATAATGTTATATCTAACGAACCTGTTGTTGGCAATCGAGTTTATGAAAATTCTAGTTCAACATTTCATAGTTACAACAGACAATCCTGAGATATACCTCATCTAGGTTTTTGTGTGTACGATTGTTGTCTTTTCAGTTTATAAAAATTTACTCTTACGAGTGAAAGCCGAAAAATTTGTTTTCGAATATTTCAACTTCTGTGAATCTAGTTCTTAAACGTTGTTACTTGTTGATATTGAAATGACCCAATTTTGCATAATTATATTATATGTAATCGTGTGATAAACTCTTTCTTATCTATGGATAGATTTTTATGATTAAAATTGGTAAATCATAGGTACATTGTGCGGTTATGTAACATTTTTTTTTAAATTTTATCGTTTTTGTTATCACATTTATGTAGGGGGGACAAATTTAGTTATTGTCGCAAGCATTGAGTATAGCCAAAAAGTGATAAATATTTTCTCAGCCCACCTTTTAAATCTTGGTAGGCTGTGTAAACTGATTTAAGTTAGAGTAATTTTTTATTATCAAATTATGCGCTATTTTAACACGTTTTTATTACTTTGCTTTCTTTCGTCTGTTTGGTACAAATTTTGCAATTGATTAAACTAACTTCCCCATGAGCTAGAGAGTTGGTACTGGATGATAATGCAACATTAACTAATAAAAAGCAGAAAATAATTATTTAAATAAAATTTTTTTAACACTGTTAATGCAGTAAAATTATGATTAAACAAAAATATGATTTCACAGAAAATCAATAAAGGCGTCCAACTTGATAACAAAAAAAAATGATAATTCAAATTCGTTTATGCAGTATCTCAACTTAAAAAAATTAATTCGTAACAGAATAACCGAGCTGGACTGCAAAAACAACAAAGTTTGCCCCAGCTGCATTAAAAAATTTAATTTTTAAAAAATTGAGTTATTAAAATGAAACTTACTTTCGCAACGGTAATTTTATCAAATACTATATTCTTTTGGTGTTAAAAAATTGTAAATTTGTGATATACTAATAATAAAAAAAAAACACTTGTGAATGCATGTGAGAAAGAAGTTGAAGCAAAGTATTTCCTTTTCTTCAAAACTGATTTTTTGTGTTATTTAAAGTAACCACCAGAAAACTGGTTTGTGTGCTTCTTTTTCATGTGCACATTGAATTTGACAAATTACTGATTTTGTAGATAGGTAAACATTTAGTGATTTTAATGTAGACGAGGGCAATTGAGACTAAATTATTTATTGAAAGTTAATGTAGGTATTTTAAACATATCAATATTTTAAATGTTTTTTATAACTAAATTTTAGAATATTTAATTAAAAAGATATTTGCATAAAAATTATTGAATGTGCATTCTTATTTTTGTATGTTTTTAAAAAAGTTCTTGCTTGTAGATTAATTTTAAATAATGTTGACTTTGTGCAATTTTAAAATGTTCAGACCAAAGTTTTGATGTGATTTCCTAGATTTTAAGTATTTGATATGCAATTTTGCAAGTTAAAAATAATGCTTATTAAAAATTATCTAAGAATAATAAACGCGCACAGTCTCTAGTTTGCTAGTAATGTATTTGTAGTATAAAGTATAAGTAGTGGTGGCCTGTTTTTTATACACACAAAAGTTGTGTAAGTAAAAGTGAGAATAAACAATGAAGTATTTACAGGAAATGAGTGTAAAAATATAAGTGTAATATGCAAAATAAAATAAATTTAGGTTCCTAATAGTCTTCATAATGTGATTTGTTTTTTAGTGTTTATTTCCTGATATAATTGTAGTGTTTCACATTTAATATATTGTACTGTTTGTTTTTATATGTATAAATATACATAAAATGTTTTATATTGTTTTTTAATTATAAAAAGGTCTAACTCTGAAACTAAGGTTCAATTGCGCGGAATATTTTGGAGGAAACCTAATTCAAAACGTAGAAAATTATTTACAAAATTTGAGTCAGTTCTTTTTGATATCTCTAGTATATCGAAATAAAAAAGTGATTGGTGAGCAATAATTTTTATTGACTTGATTAAGAACGAATAACAAACTGTAGCTGCTATGATAAAAATATGCATAAAATAGAGACTTGCTTACTAGAAATTTTATTCAGCTGGCAGTTATCTAATAATTTTCAGCTAATTTGACTAGATAATAAAAAACCATAGATTCGTATAATAAGTACTATGTAATCAAATAAATCGATAATAATTAATAACAAAACACAAAATTCTTCTTTAAATATACTAACAAAAATTACAATTAAAAACAATTTTATTTTTATATCAGCATAGCGACTCAAAGTCATTATTCCCAATACGTTTCTTGATCTTTTTTAAATATACAACTTTCTAACTGCTCGACAACTTTGTGCCTCAAATATGTGCTTGAGCCATATTAAATTAATTGAAAACAAAGGAAATTGCAACATCTCTATGTTTGCCTCCGTCTTTAGCAGGATAGAAAAAATTACAGATGTCGGGCTGGTATTCCGTAACTAATCCCTTATGAGAGGAAAAGCTTGGTTTCCATGTAAAATTTTGGGTGTAAACTAAGTTTTGCCATTTTTTAAAGGATCTTTAAGTAAAGGACGATTTAGGGAATACCGGCCTTAGGCAATTATTGAAGATTATAAACTAGAAAGAGAAGTTGATTTTTATAAAAGGACAGAAACCATATTGCTTATTATGGATGGGTCACTCTGGGCGTGAACTAAATATTTCGGGAATTTTTTCCAATTTAAAAAAGAATCAAATTTCGCCCATTTATAATTAGCACATTGACTATTTTATAATTTTTTAATCACATTTTAATTTATTTTATTAAAAATAAAACTTAACATTTCAAATCCTTTTTTAGAAATTGACTACAAGTGTATCATTCAAGTTGGTTTATTTTTGTACCTCGAACTTAACTAGTTTTATAATATTATCAGCACAAACTAATTTCATTAAAACCTGTTCTAATAACAAAAAAGAAAAGATTTTGCCAAAATAAGTTTGGGACACTGACATAACACTACACAACCACTGTTTAAATTACCACATTATTCTTAAGTTGGCTGGCAATTTCTTAATATTTGCTTAAAATTCTATATTATAAATAGACATTAAAAATTTAAGTGTGGCAAAATACACCTTTTCGTTTCTGTAGTGAGGTTCATAAAATTTAAAAGAATCTCTGTTCAACAGTAAACGATTTTATAAATAGCAAAACGTGGATTTTTCTGGATAATACATTATAAAATAAAGTATATTAAAAATATAAAAGTTAATCAAAAATTGAAAAAAATCATAATTAGGTGTTGACGAACTTTAACAATATTTAACAATCTATGTTGGAATTCCCAATGTCCTTCTAACTATTCTTTCGGCTATTTTATTAAACTCTTCCCGATTTTCACGCCACATTTTAGCTGCATCCACATTAGCACCACTCTCATCATTTGGTTCTAAATATAAAATGTGTTTTTTGAATACGGCACCATTAAGATGCAAGATTTTGGCTTATTACCTGCTAGCATACTAATCACTGAAAGTAATATCTTCTCTACACTTTGAACAGGAGACCACCGTTCTGCACTAGATTCGTAACCCATCGGATCATCTCCCGGTGCATGCAAAATCGATATACAAACTCTTCCATCTGAGTAAACTACAAAAAGTATTCAAATTAGATTCAATTCTTCTATAATTAACCGAAATATATAAGATACTTCTTTACAAGTATCTCGATTCAATATTGCTTTGCTCATAGATTCACTATCACGATACACCTAGTTATTATTTAAAACGGAATATTTGATCTCGACTCCTATTACGTCTACTTACTATTTGGATGAAACATTTCACATGTAAACTGCATTTTAGGTGGACTTAAAGGATAATCTGAGGGAAAAACTAATTTTGCTGGAAATACGCCGCCCTCAAAGCAAGTTCCTTCTGGCCCCCTTAAAAATAAGAATCATTCACCACCATTTTTAATTTCAAACGATGCTTTATTGCAGAAATAATAAGAATTATAATATGGAATTGACTCCGATTAAAAAGCCTAAATCAAAAAATAGTGGGACGAAACAGCAGTGGTCAAATAAAGCGTTATGATGCTATTTAATGAATAAACAAAAAAGTTAAAAACCACTGTCGCAAGTAATCTTCATGGGACTATTAGATCTCCGTTAGTGCAAAAACGGATTTGATACTCAATTGTAATATAGAAAAACATACGTAATAAGTGCTTCCCATTCGAAAAAATTTTCTTCGTTGATAGGACCAGCAATTATTCCTTCCGGCGGATTTAGGGTCAATTCTGCAATTAAACAATGTTAATGTGTTCAAAGAATTGAAATTACGTTATATATTACGCTTATATTCGGCCATAAGTCGTCTTAATGCCGATCCTGCCATTTTATGCATAGAGTTTCGCTTCCAAATGAGAATAATACGTGTGATTTAAAATTATATAAATTTGATTTCAAGCAGTTACGAGAAACTGATAAGTGTCAAATCAAATTGTTGTTTACACGTGGCATGCAATTGTGAACAGACCGCACTAAAGCTGCGTCTTCATTTAGATTCGCCCTCGGAGGGGGGAGCGATTTCCATTTGCGTGACAATTTGTAATGATGGGGGTTAATTATTAATTTCTTTTTATTTAAAATCTGAATGGTGGTTAATCCCGTAAAGGTACATTGTACTGAGCTCGCACACCTTACCAGTCGAGGTTAGGTTATACCAAAGGCGGATCCAGGGGTTGCGAGGGGGAATCAATTTCTTTCGAATACTCGGCTTCGCCCGGGGTTTAAATTTATATGAAATTCTATCCAGGTGTGGGTTCAATTTTTATCCATTGCCACAGCAACATGTAGACTTTCAAATCCTCAACAATAGGGATGTTGCATGATTTTTGAAGTATTTTTTTTATAAACTTTAGGTGCTGGTAAACAGTACTGCATAGATAAAAAGTTTAGAAAACCTTCAGTTTTCTCACAAAAAAAAATTTATAAAAAATGATTTTTAAAACCGTGTTTTTAGCGCGAATGACGTCACAAACTATTTTTTAACAACTGGCAACACAGCAAATGCAGTTTGTGTTGATAATGTAACCTATAAATAGTTTGTGTAAAAAATTTAAAAATGAATTTTAATAAAAACACAGAAAACTCGGAATAAACCATTTTTCTTATAATTGCTTGTGACTACAGTTTGTATTAAACTAAATATATGTTAATAAAAATACAATTTAAATGGTAAACGTTACATTGTTTACAACTGTCAAGTCAAATATTTAAAATGTCAGGTCTTTGCGACGTTGTAAAATCTCCATAAAACGTTCGGGATCACGCGTCTGACGTCAGAGGCGTAATCGACTGACCGATTCATTTTTGAATTTCAAATTTAATTTTATCAGCGCAGACCGCATTTCTAAAATTTTTATTTCGGTTATAAATTTCATTTGATATTATTTTCAAGAATTAATAGAAGTTATCACTAAATTCAATACCATGCAACATCTCTATTTAAATTTTTATGAAAATTTTATAGATTATTATCGATTTTAGATAAAAAAAATTTGCGATGAAATTTTTAATATTTTATTTTATGACAAAAGGTAGCCTATCTCCTTGTGTAACTATTTTTTCAGCGCAATAGAATCAGGCAATATGCCAGCCAGATGAAAGAGGTGTGAGGCTCAGCCTCGGTACTCAGCAGTGCTAAGAGGACGAGGACCTAGATAAAATCGGTCATCTATGCTTACATACTCTTTGATGGTAGTGTTAGGCAGATTCCGGTTTATGTAATTTATTTTACCTAGTAATGCTAGTAATGTAAACCAATAATTTGGTAATATAGAAAATTTCCGTGATGGACACGATTGTGGCTTTTGCAAAAATGCCCGCATATACTGTTTTCATTGTAGATTTGTGAAATGTTCTGTTGCTACGGTTAGTTTAGTTATGACGCAGCTTAATGTGATCATGCATGGGTAAAAAATTTCTTGCATAAATTTAAAGCTGTGGTTTGCAGCTAAGGTTTGCAATTAGTTTTTAAGGTTATGTTATTAAATTTTTGACATATTTATACTTTTTAACTTATTTTAACATAAATTTCTTCTTATTAATTCGTAAGTTATGGATTTACATTTAAAACCTAGACATTTTTCGGGACAATTATATAAATACACAAATGTTATGAAAGGCTGGCAGTATAGATATTTCACAGTCGATGCTAATGCAGGGCTATTACATTATTTTTTATGTGAAGGAGAAAAACCGGATGGACAAGTTCCACGAGGGTCTGCGCATTTAGCGGGGGCAGTTATTTGCCCAAGCGATGAAGATTCTAAAACTTTTACAGTGAATTGTGCTTCTGGCGATATGTTGAAATTGAGAGCGCAGGATGCTAGAGCCCGTCAGGAATGGGTTAACGGTTTAAGAGCAGTAGCAGAGTCACATACGAAGGTAATACCGTTTACTTCACATTTTTATTTGAATGTTGCAATTGAGATTTTTGATTTTTAGGCTATAAGTGTACCACCTTTACCGCCACGAGAACATTTGGCAGTACTAGATGCAATGGGAAGTGTGAGAACTCAATTACAACAAACCGAACAAGCAGACGCTGCTTTGTGTCGAGCAATCGAAGCATCTGGTGGAAAGTGTTTCACAGATCCAAATCTTCTTTTATTAAAAGCCACATCTGCTGCTTCCTTACACTGTCTTTTTCAGTGCTTAAATATTTTACAAAGGAATGAGCATCAGCAGGCTAAAACGGGATTAGTTATGGATGACGATTAAGTTTTATTGTATAAAGTTTGACATTACATTTTGGCCAGTTATAACCGATATTGGACTAAGGTGACAATTACTAATATTCGTTAAAAATGTAATACTGACAGCTGTTTTTCATTGATCAAAAATGGTGGCATTTATTTTCATAGTGAATTATTTTATGTGTATATAATTTGTGATATATTTTTACATAGCGTAAGAATACTAAAAGTTGTTTTTAAAGTAAGATATTATTATGTAAGTTTTTTAAGTTAGTGATCAAATGTACCTAGTAGGTGTCCGCCTACTAAAACGATTTAAAAAAATTTTAATAGTGCCATTGGTTAATTATTATATTAACAGATAATATAATAATTATATTAAACCAGTTAGAAGATGACTTGAAAAGAATAATTAATAAGATTGTGGTTTGGTCTAAATTAGTGAAACAAGAAGTTAATAAAAAGAAATTCCACAAAATATAATTTATTTATTGAATATCAATCCAAACAATATTAATTAAAAGAAAATATGGCTCAGTTCAATATTTTAAATTGTATCCATTGAAATAAATTCTTGGTTAGAGATAATCAGATTAAAACAAGGTGGAACTCGAATGACCGCAGTTATTAGACTTCTATACAGCTACCTTTCCGATTTATAATTAAAAAATATTTTGTAATAATTTTTTTATTTAAGGTTTTCTTATTCTTGAAATATAAGATTATCAGATAATCTTTAAATTTTTTATTGGTAACATAAATCTTCTACCTATAAGAAAATTCTGTTGCATTTTATAAGTGAAGTTTTTACGTAAAAGTTCACTTTCTCGCACCTAAGATTGGTTTGGTTATTTATTACCAACACACAAAAAAGTGTACAACCAATAAAATAATTTTATAAACATCAAAATCCATGCACATGTCCGTCCGTCCATACACATTATTAAACTAAGAACCGTACAACCACTTGTACAAAACCATTAATTAAAATATACAGACGGACATGGAGTAATAGATCATAAGGCTTCTTTGTATACTGCATATAGAAGCCTAAACGGAATCTAATTCAAATTTAAACCTTAATCTTGTAAATTAATGTTGAAATTAAAACCATTGGGTCAACGTAGGTAACAGATAAATAATAGGGGTTACTTGTTATACTTGAAATCTTCCAGTAGTGCTGCCTTAAATTTGACGTGTAATGCCACAATTTATTGTTGGTTCAGGTGAAAATAAACAAGGTGGAACTCTGATGATCGCAGTTCTTAAGCTTTTATACAGCTACTTTTTTATTTTACATTTTGCCTTACATTAAATAATATTTAGTAGTTATTTTTTATTTCAATTTATAATTTTTTGTTAATAATAACAGAGATCCGGATAATCTGATTTAAAATGCAGAAATGTAAGAACAGAAATATGGTTATTATTCGTTAATCTACTAACCCCACATGATCAAAGGTTCCATAATAATTGACTCTATATAACGTTCAATTAATATTTTATTTAAGAGTACATACCTGTTTTGAAACTTGAACCGCGATATTCTTGATATGACATATTTAAAATCGGTGACCATGATATATCGAAAACTACTGCATCGGTTTGTTTCAAACTATGTTTTCTTCCTGTTTTTTTTTATGATCTGCGGGATTAGCAATTAATCCTTTATTTTTGCGATTGGTAACATAAGTTTTCTTTATGTTGTATAAAAATTTTAAAAGGTTTCAAGTTTAATGAAATTTGAAAAAAAATTTATTTTTTTTTACAATTCTAATGAAATTGGAAAATTTTCCAACTCACATTTAAGTTTTCTGTATAAGAAAATTATGTTGCGTTTTGTAAGTATAGGTTTTACACGAATACTTCGTTTTTTCTCACCTCTGATCGATTCCTTTATTTATTATCAACCCAATAAAAGTGGACTACCAATAAAATAATTTCATTTCAAAAGCGTCCATAAAAAATAATCAGGTGAACATATCAACGGATTTTCAGGTAAATCGTTAAACATAATGGAAATTAAAGAGCCAGTAGCAAAAAGATGTCATGATGCGTAAAGCAGAAATCAACTCTGCAAACAATTATGCTGAAGCTAATGAACAATTGAAACGCCAAGCGAAAATAGCATTGTACGTAGGAAATGTAAACAAAAACAGGCAGAAGAAGAAGAAATTCTGGATACATAAACAGATACAGCTATTCGACGATGAAAATTCTATCATGTTTCGTTAAGCTTTTAGCATTATTTAAAAATAAAAAAATATTATTTATTTTTTTTTTAAATCTTTTTAATCCATTCATTATTCAATTAATAGTCCCACTGACAAAACTGGGACGTGCATCTACACACCTAGCAACATAGCAGTGACTGCTGTTTAACAGCGGTACAGATTAGCTGCGACTTTGGGAATGGTCGTTTGGGATGTCATTTTGGCATCCGTCTATCTTTCAATAGATTCGCTGGAATCATCACCTCCCCGGAAGATAGTATTTGTTTTAAACTAATAGCAAAAGCAGTAGAACCCAAGCAGTACAGAAACTCAAGATATGTCGACAGACTGGTTTTTTTGGATCACCTGAGTTCATCTTTAGAGTCGGAAGATCTTAAGGGTATCTCTACTAAAGATGAACTAATAACTAATGAAGAGATTGAGAAATATGCTAATAAGCTACAGAACTCCCTCACAAGCGCATACGAGCTCTCTCGTCCGTTATGAACGGTTGAACTGTGGAGTCGAGCAAGTGCTCAGAACTCGAACAGTTGAGGAAATTGGAGAGGAAGCTCTATAACAAAACCTACAACTCTAAGAGTTACGCCAACTGGGAAGCGTTTAAAGCACGCCAGTTGGAGTACAAGTAAACAATACGCCTAAAATAACATGAGTCATGGGGATGGAGAGTGTTCTGCAATAGCTTGAAAACAACTACCGCAGCAGCTAGATTAAAAAAAGATCATTGCTAAAGACCCATACCAGCAGCCAGGTAGTTTATACCGAGAGGATGGATCCTATACGGAGACTCTCTCAAAGACGGCCGAAATATTGACACGCACACACTTTCTTGATATCAAGATAGTTTCAGATTTCAACTGGTTTAGGTAAAAACCCAGCCATCAACTGATGTTGCAAGGGAGGTTGTAGATGAGGCCAAAACAGCATTTAAACCACCTGGATATGATGTAGGGACATTTTGACATTTGCTCTGTCACTTAATGTGGGTGTTTAAAGCGTACATTGCACAAGGGTTTACACAGAGTGAATGGCGAAAAGTCAAAGTTATCTTTATTTTTAGGCAAAATCGACCACTCCTTAGCTAAATCCTTCAGGTCAATCAGTTTGACTTCGTATTTTCTTAAAACTCTAGAAAAACTGTGCGACAGGTACATTAGCGACATGATTCTGACTCGAAGACCGCTACACGCAAATTAACATGCATTCGTTCCGGAGAAATCTACTGAAACGGCTCATCACATAGTAGTGGATCACGATGAAAGATCGCTGGACTACAAAGAATCTACCCTGGGAGCTTTCATCGATATTGAAAGAGTTTTTGATAAAGCTACTATCAATAGTATAAGGTAAAACCGAGGGATATGACGCGGTAGGGGATATGACGCAATTGCAAGATCTCTGTTATGTTGTTATCTATGAACCTTATTACCTAAATATCCCTTAGTTCCATTGCCTAAAACCAGATATACAGCAAGAAACTAATTGTTGAACGAATCGTTTTCATGAGAGCACGCATTTTCTTCGTCTGAATCAGGTGAGCACATGCAAAAGTTTTATTACATTATTTTGAAAGTTCTGTATTATGTTTCCTCATAGATTTTAATTCGTTTTCTGAATTTTATGGCATTGTACAACGTCTAAAATTAATTATAAATAGTTAATTTAGTCATAATGGTCTTTGTTATGATTTAATTATTTTATAAATAAAATGGTGGATAGTTAGTGATATGACATATTGTGAGATAGTAATATGTTTACATTAATTTTACATTTTTACAATTTTACACTTTACATTTAATGTTATATTTCCTAAAACCATTACCGTAGTTTAAGTGTTCATTGTTTTTGAGTTTTTATCTGACTATTATACTTTTTCAAATAAAATTGTTTTTATTATTTTTAATCAATTACACCAGGGTCTCGTTTTGCGTCGCATCGATTTGCGTCGATTCGATTTGCTTAATAACACGAATATAGGACCGAAAATCTTATATGCGTCACATAATTCAATTTGCGTCTTTTAAAATAATACAAATTCAATTTTTTGCTTCATGCGTAAAATTCTAACGACTGTAATTTAATAGTTTTTATCTGCAAGTAGAATTAATATCTGCATGAATTGCGCCGCCATGCCACTTGCAAAGTTTGTAAGTCTTGTAATGTATACATATTACTACATACTACAACACAAAACAGCAAACGTTGGACAATTTTTTTTAAAAATAATTTTTTTTGCGTGTTATTATTTAAAATTTAAAATTATAACTTGTTTTATCGTTTTTTACCGATATTTTACTAAAAAATAAATTTTTGTTAGCATAATATGTGATTTTATTATCATATTGAAAAAAGGTTTTGATGATTGTAGAACGCATCTCGTGAATTACTATGGAATCTTATGGAAAAATGTGATTCGATTTGAGTCGATTCGAATTGCGTAGCACTTTTACAGAACGTATCCCCGACGCAAATCGAGACCCTGGTGTACATGTAAATCGCCATAAGCAAAGAGTATATAGATATAGAGGAACAGCTCTTATGCAAATAGGTGTATATATAAATAGTATCTATATACTCTTTGCCATAAGCAATATCCCCAACCCTCGAAGCGTCATATCCCCAACCCCATCGGGGATATGACGCAAAATTCAATTTCAGAATTAATGTAATTAATAACAGTTAGCACAATCAGAATCACCTATACTTCCTGCTTAAGATACGTTAGGGTTGTAGGTACAAAAAATCCTATCACCATGAGACACTTGGAATAATAACTGAAAAATTGATAAATTTCAAAAGGTGCGTCATATCCTCCATGTTACCTTAAATACAGCAGTGTACTAATTTGAGTTCCCATGACCATTACAAAATGGATCAAATATATAAAGACATTGTTGTTAAGGGCTGTCCTCAAGGAGGAGTACTTTTCCCACTGCTATGGAACCTGGTAGTTGCTAATAACTTTCTTCACGTTATCAAGTGTCAGGTTTGCAGACCAACTTTAACGACCAAGGTTGCAGATCAAAACCAAAGTGATATTTCGAAGCTATAATACTCGAAATTCGAGTGATACTCAAAATTGAAGTTATACATAAAGTTGGAATTATACGTAAAGGTGGAGTAAAGCCTAAAATGTTGTTTGGGATTAGAGGGACGAAATTAAAAATATATTTACCAGATGGTCGGCTTCTATTAAATTAAAATTTAGTTCGTTTCTAAAAATTTTCGTGTATTTCGAACTAATATAAAAATCAAAATCGCTCTCTATCCCATATAGCGGCCAGTATCTTTAGCAACAAATATTTGCTGCACCAAACTCATAATTTATGCTAATACGCCGAAATATAGCGTATAGGAGGAATTACGAGGTGTTGTCAATAAATAATTCACCAAGGAAAATAAAACGTTACATGCTACTGGATACCGTGTGATACGCCAAAGTATTTAACAAACCTTCGGTTTTGTTTAGGTGGTTCTGCTACAATTTAGAAGCAAGACTTGAATCGTCGGTTTTTGGTTTTATTAATTATTAGCGTACGTTGTTTATTTATTTTAGAGACATACAAAGGGAAGTGTATTTCAATTTTAAGAAGCACCTCTCCGGACCAAAGATATTTAATCAATTTTTCTATATTTCTTATGCCCAATTTTTTCACTCTTAGTTATCTACAAGTTAGCGAACTTCACATTAAATTAACAAAATAACCAATCAGGCGACAACAAAACAAATAAATCAATCATACGATTGGTTATTTCGTCAATTTAACCTGAAGTTCGCTAACTTGAAGCGAATAGATCACTCATAGATTACTATGAGTGAAGTAATCGGGCATTATAGTTATTGAGTTTATCATTAGAACCATTGAAATTGGCCCACCTTGTGTATCATCTGGTCGCTATGGCAGAACGCTTTTTAATGTGACATAGTGGAAACACAAGCTTCTACAAATATATAGATATTTTTTCAATATTCAAATTTGAAACATTTCTACATAATATTAGATAATAGAAGACTAATAAATAGCCAAAAGTAAATTACATTGCATTACAGCTTAATTCCCATTGTTTTTTTTAGAACGTCACAGTAGAACAATGCAAAATTATAATTATTAATTAGAAATAATATTATAATATTAAAACTATTAGTTTAATGCAGTACATTTATGTTAGCGCAATGCAAAACTTTGGCCTTCTAATTTTCCTAAGTTGCATAAAAATAATCACAATACTTATTATAGGTTATCTAACCATTAAATTATAAATGAATAAATTTTAATTTATTTTTAACTAAAATTAGTAAAAGTCCAATTTCACATAAATATTGTATTTCCGGTACCAACCTGTAGCAGAGTACGTTTTCACGGAATTGCTAATTCAAAATTTCTCAAAGAAATTATAGTAGATTAAGAAAGAGAATACAATAAGGAAAATTACATACCATGGGCTATTTTGACGTTTAGGTCAAAAAAATTAAAAATTGTAATGCGTATGTTTAACAGGTACCCTAAGCCCCGCCCACAGTGTGTTTTATGTGTGTGCTTTACGGAAAAGAATATAATTTATCAGTTTTTGATGCAGTCGATACGTAGTATGTGTCAGAGATTGCTGTTATTCGCATATAATATTAAATTAAAATTTTAAAGCTAAAAATAATTTAAAATAACAGAATTTTATATTTATAATATAATTTCAAAGAGTGGCGGTGCCTTCGGCACCTCGATGCTCGATAAAAATGTTCCTGAATCAAAACAGCTATCAAAATGTGGATCTTGCTCTTGAGCCACGGAATTACAGAGTCAACTGCAAGTTCGTCGACTAGAAAATGTCGCTACTTACACTGGGTTCCAAGTATCATGTGCAGATTGTGGTAAATCCTTTCTCATTCCTATCCTTTTATTATGTTTATATAGGAAAATTCATAAACTTTAAAATAGATTTTTAAGGACATTATTGGATATATCAAGTTCTTCCATGGCACATTCTGGTATTCTAGATGGCACTCTAATAGCAAGAGGTAAAAATAAATAAAACACATAGTTTATTAGAACACCATATAAAATTGCAATGGACATACAATGAACAACTCAAACAATTGCATTATTAAAGAAATTCGTTCAGTCATTCATTAACATTACATTAATGGGATGGGTGAGCCTGTTGATCATTGCACATTTTCTTAAATCTTGAAATAAATCTGAACATGGCCATTCTTATTTCCTTTTCCACTCTGATTTTTGCCCAATCACTATCACTATAATGCCTGTTTTACATCCACTTCTGGATAAAACCTTCCCTTTTGGAGAGTATAAGCCATAAACTTTTGCCCAATACTTGCTCTTTATTGCAGCGATCGCCAAAAATCTAGTTCTTAATTAAACTTTATTGAGTTTTATCATTTAAAATGCTGTAAATTTCGCGTATTCCGCGACGCTCCGTGAAACGCCACGGCTCTCCAGGGCGGCGCGGGGGACACTTTGGGAACCACCAAATAATTAATTTATAATTTAATCGTTAGATAATTCGAAATAAATATTGTATTTTTTACGCAACTTAAGAATATTGCAAGGCCAAAGTTTTGCATAACGCTAATAAAACTTTACTGCATTATAAACTAATAGTTTTAATATTATAATAATATTAATTATTATTGTAGGTAAAAAATTAATAGTTATTCTTTTAGGTTATTCTACTGTGACGTCTCAAAAAATAATGGGAAATAAGTTAGAATGCTTTAATTTAATGAATTTTTGGCTATTTATTAGTTTGCATCTTAATAAAATATTATGTATTACTTACACATCTTTCAAATTTGAATATTGAGAAAATATTCATATTTGTGGAAGTTATGTAAAACCCCCGTCGTACGGTGAGGCATTTAACTCAAATTTTTGTTACTGAGCTAAAAACGGGCTAAGGAAGCAAAAAAAATATTGCTCAAATCTTGGAATCTTGGAATGAAATCTTGGAAACAAATATTTGACAATGTCACTTTTCAATGTTTCTTTCTAAGGGAAAGGTTTGCTCAGCCAAAAGGTGTTGAAGTTTTTTCGATGTCAGCAAAATTGGGAGGGAATAGTTTTCTCTTTAAAGATTTTTAATCAATAAAAGTTTTAATTTATTTTAAGTTTTACGTGTAAATTAAAATTTTTAGCTAATTTTGTCTTTTTGATTTAATAAATATTTTTTTTAATTCCGACATTGATTGATGTAAAATAAACTTAATATGGTAACATAAACTTGCTGTGTGTTGCTTTATAAACAGTATAATGTATTTGTACACCTGTAAAAAACAGAGCCAGATTAAATTTTGAAAATTTAAAAAAATTATTTAAAAATCGGATGTAACCATGTCCATGACTTTATCATAATTTTATTAAATATTAAAAAAATAATTTTTAATAAAAAAAATATTTGATTCAAATTTTTTTAAATTATAAGGTTAAATGAACAATAAAACGAAACATTATTTGTGAGCTGAAAGCTCACAACAGCTCTAAATAATGTTAATTAAAAATAAATTAATTTCAAAGGTTAATAATATATATAATTTAAAAAAAATATATTCCATTATCGAATTTGACCCAAAATTAAATCAGCTCTAAGTCTTCATGCAAAGATACAAAATACCAAATTTAGTTTTGAAATTCTTATTAGTTTTTAAAATATTTAATAAAAACTAATATTAAATAAATAGATTAAAACAATTGTTTCCATGAACCAATTTCAACCAAAACCAACTTATTTTGAAAGTTAGTAGATTTGTGTCTAAGTTTGTATTGCTTGAGACTTTGCGGTGGCACAGTGTATATCAGAGAATTGTGATAAATGTTTTAATTTTGTATTCAAATTAAAAATAAGTTGTTACCTGAATATTTGTGCAATAACGTGTCATATGTTGGAGATTATCATGGATACCTGGTGCGTAATGTGCATGACTTTAGGTTGAATCTTTACAGAAATAACAGGGCTCAGAATATGATTTTGTACAGTGGTTTGAGATTATTCAACGGTTTGCCGTTGGATCTTAAATTGGAGACTGAGCTGGTGTCCTTTAAAGGAGAATTAAAAATATGTAGCGTTCCAATTTATATAGATTTTTATTTTGTAGCATTCTGTTGATTTTGTTTATCTGTGTTGTAAATAGTGGTATTTATTACCAAATAAAGACTTCATTAAAATTTAATCAGCTCTAATTTCTACCATAAAGATACGAAATCTCAAATTTGGTTTTAAAACTTTTATTAGTTTTCAAAATATTAAATAAAGACTAATATTAAATTAACAGTTGCAGCTTGGCGCTTAAGTGTGTCAATTACTAAACCGTACGCCCCGATTCGAATCCGGGCGAGATGAGAATTTATTCTGATCGTCTTTCCTCGGCAAGCTACGTCATACCACCAAGGTTTGGATGGATGCCTGCGCGACAAAATAAGAAACGTTGAACTTTGTAGACAAACAAGGGTAACAGACGTAAAAAGAGAGTTGTGGAACAAAACTTTTTCAAAGAAAGATGGGCGGGACACGTGGCAAGAGAGGGACCTAGAAAGTAGACAAACGGGGTGATTGAATGGCGGCCGAGAACTACAAAGAGAAGCGTCGGTAGACCCTAAAAGAGGTGGTCAGATGATATATGGTAAAGAAAATCGGACGCAGACACTGGCAACAGATGGCACAAAATAGAGAAAAATGGAAAAATATAGGAGAGGCTTATGTCTAGCAGTGGGTGGAAAACTGCTGTTAAAAAGAAGAAAAAAATCTCCATGTTGAAGTTGAATGAGCTATAGTAATTAGCAATGAAGATTGAGATAGGAAATTTTAAGATAGGTCTACAAATTTGGAACACAGCAATATTTTATTTTGTTTCCAATAATTAATTAAAATAATAGAAGAAAGTCTTCAATATTTCCTGTAATTTAAGATTCGAGAGTGAGCATTTGTTTGCTGAAGATATGGGATTCTTCGATATTATGGACTTCTTCAACTTCAATCGTGGAAGCTTACTCAACTATGGAGGAGGATTCGAAACATAGCACAATTACGAATCGAATTCGGTAATGGAAAATATTTTTTTCTTTTAATATTAAAATTATTTTTTAATATTTAATAAAATTATTGTAATAAAGTCATGGGCATGGTCACATCCGATTATTTTATGTACATTGTATGTACATTATGTATAATAAAGTTTTTATAAAAAATCAATTCCCTATTCATTTTATCTTTTGAGTTATCAGGCTCAAAAAAGTCGTGTCGCTATTATCGAATTGTCCGAAGCTGGAAATTCGGTAAGAAACATAATTCAAAGTTTTCGTCTTCCACGTTCAACAGTCTTCAAAGCGCTACAACGATACCGGGAGTTAGGTAATTTTTCGGACCGTTCAGGAAGAGGTCGTCCGCGCACCGTTAACCACTACAGATCCGCAACATCATCAAATGCTGGATTCACCAAAATCCGCTAATCAGGATGCGGCATCTTAAAAATCTTTGTAGAAATGTATTATATGTCCTTAAATAATGCTATGAGAATAAGAAGCTGCAGTCCTTTGCTATGACGAAACTATTAACTTCACTATAAGTAGTATATGATTTGTGAAGCATATAATTTTTTAATTTTCATATGAAGTGTTTATTTATAATATAATTTATAATAAAAACAAGTATACATATGGAGTGTAGTGCTGTATGGGTGTGAGACGTGCACCATTGGAAAAACTGACAGGAAAAGGTTGAGGTATTCGAGATGTGGTGCTACAGAAGAGCCTTAAAGATCAGCTGGGTAGAAATGACAAGGAACGATGATGTTTTGAGACGGATGGGAGAAAGGTGGAAAATGTGAAACAAATAGTCAGTAGGAGAGATCAGTTAGTTGGGCACATACTGAGAAGAAAAGGCTTACTAAAGACTATCATGGAGGGTAAAGTATAAGCCAAGAACCCTAGAGGAAGACCCCGCCTAAGATATATATTTTGCAAACTTTTACAGCTGTTATAACTAATATAACATTATTATTTCAATAGCATTACAATACGTCAGCGCCGTGTTTCGCATCCTAAGTGCCAGAGGTCTCTGTTCTGCCATAGATCCTCTTCCAACTGCCTCTTTTCCATGGCTTCTTGTATCTCTTCATTCCATCGTCTTGGAGGTCGGCCTCGTTTTCTTCTTTCTGGGGGAGTCCAGGTCCATACTTTTTGTGGCCACTTATGGGGTAGCATTCGTCGCATATGTCCATACCATAACAGCTGCTTTTTTTCAATTTCTTCTGTTATTGTTTCATTAGTTCTCATTTTTCTTCGTATGTCTTCATTCCTTATGTGTTGCAGTCTACTTATCCCACAGCTTCGTCGTAAAAAGTCCATTTCTGTCGCCAAGAGCCTATTTTTATTTCTTTTTGTTATTTCCCATGTTTCTGAGGCGTAAGTGAGAATGCTCTTGACCATACTATTATATATTCTTTTTTGTTGTTTTTCTTAGATCTTTTGACCAGAGAAGTGAATTTAGTCTTTGCGTTACTTGTTTAGCTTGCATTATTCTGTTCGATATTTCCTTTGGCAATTTCCTTCTTCAGATATAACCACACCCAAATATTTGTACTCCCTGTTTGCTTTTATAGTTTTACCTTCTATGTTTAGGTCTCTGCCTTGCCCTCCTGCAACTAGATATTTTGTTTTGTCGAAATTTATTTTTAAACCCCATTTTTCATAGGTTTCCGTCAGTTTTCTCATCATGTATGTGATGTCGTCTTCGTCTTGGGCTATTACTATTTGATCATCTGCAAACAAGAGAGTATGAAGCATATCGCCGTCTATGTTTATACCCATTGGCCTACACTTTCTTTGCCATTCTTTTAAGACTGCATTAATATATATTTTAAACAAAGTTGGAGAGAGACAACAACCCTGTCTCAGTCCCTTATTTGTATTAAAGACTTCGGATACGGTTTTTCCGATTTTCACCATACCTTGATTTGCACGATAGAGGTCTCGTATGGCTGCAGTATACTTATCATTGATGTTTGATTCTTCAAGCATTTTGAATAGCTCCGAAAGAGGGACAGTATCATATGCCTTCTCAAGATCGACGAAAATTAAATGCGTCTCTCTGTCTCTTGCTTTCTTTTTTTCTAATAGTTGACGAATTGAAAATATGTTGTCTACACATGATCTTCCTGCTGTGAAGCCACTTTGCTCTTCCCCTATGTCGATTTCTTTCTCTAAACGTGTTTTTAATACTTTCCCATACAGTCTTCCGATTGATGATAATACGCTGATCCCTCTATAGTTGTTGCAATCTGTCTTTTTTCCTTTTTTGTATATAGGTGTAATATACGCTACCTTCCATTCTTGTGGTACACTTATACCCTTTATAAGGCAATCATTATATATTCGTTGTATCACATCTATAAGACATGACGGGGCATTTTTTATTAGCTCAATCGGAATACCTCCCGGGCCTGGGGATCTTCCACTTTTCATGCATTTTAGGGCCTGATAGATTTCTTTTTTCGTGATACTAGATATAATTTCTTTTTCGGTGTTTACTCTTTTTTTTCCTTCTTCCTCTTTTTTAAATTTTTCTCTATCTTCATTCAGCATTGTCTCACCTAAGATACAGAACACAAATAATAAAAGACACTGGAACTGATAGCTATGAGAAAATGAAAAGATTGGCTTTCAACCGAGAAGAGTGGAGAGCTGCTTCAATCCAGTCATTTGACTGAAGACTTCGAGAGAGAGTCCTATATAAGTAGTAATTAAGAAAAACTTTAGAAGATAGAGCGCATTCTAAGAGGAAAACTGATTTTTTCCATCATTTTGTCAAAATAGCAGCGCCGGTGGCAAAAAGGGTGCAAAATCAAGATGCTTTTAAGGACATAAAGTTCCGGACTCATTCGGAAGAAAATCCATCCCCTGCGATTGTATTATTGTTGAGACCTACATTTGGCCTGGATATTCGGAGATGTAATACGATGAGCGTGAGTATTTTGGAAACTTTTGGTAATCCGGCTGAGTTTGAAAAAATGTTTTATTTACAAATAAAATTCAATTTTCTTGTAGTTTTATACTCACCTTCGTTATATTTAATTCGTCACTAGGTACAACATATTACCTAGTTATAAGAAATATTAAACAATAAATTAGACAAATGATTATACTGTATGGTGTTTAAAGTTTTATTAAAATATTCTAATGTTCTCTATAAAAAGTGCATAATTACGCCAGACTGCATTACAAAAAATACAGTTAGGCACCTACAACTACATAATATTTTAACTTATGACACTTCCATAATCCATTTGAAACTACACTGTGTCATTAGGTACGAAGCTTCACAAGGTTCGGGGCTCATAGGATTCATACAAAACTCAGTTAGTTTACCAATGATTTTTGGATTATGAGAAACAATTTGATGTACCACTCCATTTTTGTTCATTAAATAATCAACTAATAGTTTTCCTTTCTCATCTACAATTCCTGTTTTTAAGTACGCACAGTAAAGGTAACATTTTAAGGGTTGGTCATTTTCTCCGGTATACTCATGGTTCCAATATTTAGTAACTGATTCGTCTGAAACGCCAGAAGTTGACATGCAATCGGTTGTGTGCTCGAAGGAAGCTTTCAAAAATTTTCCAATGGCTACTCTTAGAGCCTAAAATTTAAATTTTAATATAAATTTAATAAAAGTAAATTTAAAAATAGTCATAGTGCAAAATAAGTGGAAATTCAAATTTTTTCGGTCTTCTAAGCTAATTTACCCTATGGGTAACTAATACGAAATTAAAGAAAATTTAAATTAGTCAAACAAATCGAAAATCGTCCGGAAAATAAAAAAAGGTTTACATAAAATACAACGAAAGAAAATATCAAATGCCAGAAAAATGTTACAGTAATAAAAATTCAAAGTATAATTTTTTCATAATTTACAGATTAATAATTAATAACTTATAATAATTAATAAAAAATAATTTACAAAAATAATAAATACCTCATGTCTTAATTTGCAATTAGCAGAAGCTAAAATTGTCAATAAAACAACTACAATAATGTACTTCATTTCAAAAACTTGAAAACATCAATGTTTCATGTGCGTACATCTTATATATGTAATCTATCGTGTTTTTTTATTAACCTATACTATAAAATATTATTATGATAGGTTTTTGTGTATTATTTTAGCATAAAATAATGCTTATTTAAAATAGTCGCAGTGTTACATCAGCATTTCCTCAAGTCCATGTGAAAAACTTTTAAGTATCTTCGTTGAAAAACTTCAAAGCAGATTTACGCTGTAGATTATAGAATAATCGAATTACAAATCGACGAATTTAATTTGTAAACACAGGAAACGCGGTAAAAATTTGAACTTCCGTAAAATAAAAAACACGTGTATCTGCCCATCATAATATCGAAGCATAATGCATGATTGGGAAACTTATAGAGGGTTGAACGTTGTTTCAGAAAAACAACGTAAAAACTGATGTAGTAACCGCTACAGCACCCGCTTGCATATGGATACAGGTTTAGACTATTGCTTGGCCTGAATAAATTTAAAATTATTACTTTTTTGACTGTGCTTCGAATTTTTTATCTATCCCTGAAAAATGTCCCAAACCTCCCTAGATTATGGAAAACTTGAAGGTACATTTCTCAGATGACAATCACATTTTAGAAAACATTCATTTAAAAAATATGTTTCAGAAAGTATTATGAGTACCTATAATTATATAAATATGTATATAAAATTAAAATTATAGAAATTAAGAAGTTAACGGAATAATAAAATGAAATTATGTTTTGTGAGCTTATTTAATTAATTTAATATTAATTTCAAAGGTTAATAATACATAATATAATCTTAATATATTATATAAAACACGAAGTTTTGCATATTTTTGTCCATCTCATTAAAATCTTCGGAACAAAAAACTCTAACAAAATAAAATTTTAACTGGAAGTTATACTTCGAATTCTAAGACGAACGTCCTATTCCCAATAAATTTCCAAAAAAATTTTGTATTTAATATCTATAAAATCTATAAAATCATAAAAATTTAAATTGCGATAAAATGCATGTCGTCAAATATGTTAATGTTATTTGATTCAAATTTTTAAAGATTATAAGGTTAAATGAACAATAAAACGAAACATTATTTGTAAGCTTTCAGCAATGGTTACTGAGGGTCAACCAGAGGAAATCGTGTACAATTAACTTCACACTACGTACTTCATCATAATTCTCCATACTTCTTCATACTTTATATAATTCAGCACTGCAAGGTGTTCCACACCCCAGACCCCAGATTAAGTAGCTTATTTTTACCAGAAGTAAACTGAATATCTCCGGTTGCAGAGATCTGCCTCCCGGGTGTACGGAATTTATAATTACGCAGTTTATAATTAATTGTCAGATTACGAATTAACAAATTTACTTGGCCATAGATAATTTTAAAAACTTGGGATATGCTTAAATATTTAATTTGCTTTTAATAAAAATAAATTATTTAAACCGGAGGGTTTGACAGGTGTGGAACACCCTCCAGTGCCTCTGCAACAGGAGATCTTCAGTTTACTTTTGATAAAAAGTAAACTACTTGGTTTGGGGTTCTGCATGTTCTGCAATGTTCTTCATTCCAATTTGTGCACTGAGGGTGTTCCACACCCCAGACCCCGGATTGAGTAGTTTATTTTTATCAGAAGTAAACAGAAGATCTACCGTTGCAGAAATCTACCTCCCAGGGGTACGGAATCTAAAATTATGCAGTTTATGATTAAGTCAGATTATGAATTAAACACATTTACTTGGCCATAGCTAATTTTAAAAAACTTGGGATATGCTTAAATATTTCATTTGCTTTTAATAAAAATAAATTATTTAAACCGAGGTCTGCGGGATGTGGAACAGAACAGAACAGAAAGTATTTCATGTATTATGAGAGTGTAAAACTTCACCAGCGGATAATCGGTTACTGCTGTCATCAGACGTTTAATAATAATAATGTTAATCTTAATTTATAAAATACAAAGCTCGTTTTTTATAATCTTATATTATTACGAACGCCGCTATTTACAACGCTTCAAGACGTTCTTTTCGAATTGTCTATATATTTATTCAAAATTAGAATTTTGATATCATTTCTCTCATTGGTTAAGTTTTTTGGCTAAGTTAAAATTATGAGCAGTCAATTGAGTTCCGCTGTATTTACTCACTAGGAAAGCATGACGGTCAAAATTTGTTTGACATTATATTAAGTGCATAAAGATATTAATATATAACTATTTAAATTTAGATTTTTTGGCCGTAGGAAAAACGTTGTATGAACCATGGTTCATAAGTAATTTTTTGCGATCTCGAATATTAGTTCTAGCGGATGCACTGAAAATAAATTGGGCTATTTTAATTTTTCAAAAGATTTAAATTTTATTTTTCAAAACTAAAATGTTTTAATTACGGCACAATTCAACAAACTTTTAATTTTTGTCATTTTCAAAAATGACAGAGCTAACCTTCATCGAAAAAACAGATTTTTGCACACAAACAGTTTATTTTTCAAAATAAATTTTTTTTATTTGCAACGTCTACCTATGTCCCTCATGTCTATTTTAATTTATACAGACTATTTAATTATTGTATTGTACTATACAGATTGTAAATTACATTGAAATATAAAAAAAATTGCTACGTAAAGCAGCACAAATCGAGTACAACTCAGCACAAGTTTAAATTTTTTAATTTTAAAAAATGGCAGGGTTAACTTCACGCACATACTAAAAATCTAAAAATTTCATCAGGACGCGCTAAATTTTAAATAATAAATATTGGAAAAATTGTTAAAAAATTGAAAGGAGGTGCACATAAGAGGGTGGATTAAAATTAAATTGCACTAAAAATTAAAAAATTTGAAGATAAACTTTTGAAAAATAAAATTGAAGAGGGATTGTTCCTAACGAAGTACTTGAGTGCGGTGACTGTAGTTTGTTCTATTCAAAAGTTAGAACTGAAAGAATCCAATTGTGTAAATTTTACACATACACGCAACTGATCGTTCCTTTAAGATTTAATTTTTTAACTACTTTTCTAATATTTGTTAACTCAAATTAAACTTATCCCAAATTTTTAATGCAATTTATTTTTAATTCGCCTTCTTAAATGCGCCTCCTTTTAAAATTTAATTTTTTCTTCTTCTTATGGTGCCTTCTCTTAACAGAGATCATCAATTGGCGATCACCAATTCAAACTCTTTCTGTTCTGAGCATCAATTAGTTTGTGGGAGTTCGATTTACGGACTCAAAATACACGTTTTCCTATAGAATGGCTTTACAAAACGAAAGAACACAAAATACAAGTTTTAAGGTGAGGATCAATTGTTGTCGGACTTGTAATAAGGCCACAATTTCATTTTGAAAATTGCAAATTTCCCATAAGAAATACATGTAAGTGTATTAATGAAAAGGTATCATTCATTCTGTTGGCGGTACGTGTGCTGTGCCTGGGTCGACAGTGACTAGTGGTGGGAGATACCAGTCGCTCAGAGATCCGTCGCGTCAACTTTCAAAATTTTCGAGTTGGAGCCGCTTGGGATGTTTTAATGAGTTTAGGAATTCAAAAAAGTGATCGATGGGTGTCCGATCACAATTTTAAAGTTTTGATAGCAATCACCAATTACCAAATCGTGATTTTCTGGTATATTTGTTGCCACACCATTTAATTTTTTATAGCTTAATTACACCAAAATTATTCATTCCAAAAAATTCCCTTTTTTAAAAAACCCCAATATTTTATATTTACATCTGTCATAATCCCTTTTTACAATTTTGGGGCGGGGTTATAGTTCAAAAGAGCCAATGATAAAATTGCATTCCAAATTAACTTTAAAGCCGTTTTTTCAAAATTGTGTGAACCGACCGCAAATTTTATTTTTTTTATACGCTAATTAGACCTCATCTTTCATAATCCACTTCAAAATGGTAAAATCCGTTCAACGTATTTATTGTAACAAATTGTAATTTTTTTGAATTTATTATGAAAGCTTAAGTTTTTTAATATATAATATTTTGAGTTTACTTTGTAACTTCAATCTTTAAATTTACATAAATGTTGCATATCAATTAATACTTCAATAATTATTTATTTTACCCGCTACAACCTTATTTATTATAAAAAACTAGTGTATCAATATTTGTAAATTTAGAAACTGCCCAATACTAAATTTTTAGTTAATATTTAAAATTTATATTATAACCTTTAATTTTATTAATTTTTTAATTATTAATTAATGAACAATTAAAAGAAAATTATTTGTAGCTTTACAATAGTTATGCTGTATAACATTTAATAATAAATTGTTCATTTAACCTTAATAAATAAAAATTTGAATTCAAATAAAATAATGTTATTAATTTGTAAATAAAATACTATTTAAATGTAAATTAATTTAAAACAATTATTATTTCAGATTGTTTGAATATTTTATAGTTAAGCAACTGTCATTTAAATTACCTATGGTGAACATATCGTTCGTTTAACGTCATGAGCGTTAACGCATATTTTCCAAGTCAATAAATTTTGTATAAGCGTTTGCTTTTACAACAGGTAACTTTGCAGGTCTATGATTATCTTTATATTAATAATATTAATATTAAAATACATAATATTAAATATAATTCAGAAATATGAATTTTCCCAACAATTATTGTTTAACTCTGAAAGTTTCAGATTTATGGTCATTTTTTGAGATTTGAATATGCAGTAGCGGCATTTAGTAAGTTTAAAATTTTTCACCCTACCAAGGTCTATGGCGTACTGAATGGTTTAAAAAAAATTCCACTATGCAATAGTTGATAAGGAGTTTTTACCTAAAAAAATACATGTGTCCAAAAAATTTATAAATGGCTTATGTAAAAACTTTGGACAGAAAGATTTTTAAATGTGTAAATTTCACACACCGGTCAAATATGAAGTTCCTAGTATAATATATGTACATACTTATGTACATATAAATACATTGCTGCATAGAACTGTTGATAAGATGTATGATTACCTTCAAAATATTTAATAATATTAATATTAAAATACATAATATTAAATATCATCATCATTTCCATCATGATTAGGTCTTCGACTGTTCCGGCCCATCTCTTCCTGGTCTTCTACGTCTCTGCGTCCTTGGGTTTTTAGTTATATGCTATATTGTATGTAAATTAAATATAATTCAGAAATATGAATTTTCCCAACAATTATTGTTTAACTCCGGAAGTTTCAGATTTATGGTTACTTTTTGAGATTTAAATATGCAGTAGCGGCATTTAGTAAGTTTAAAATTTTTCACCCTACCAAGGTCTATGGCGTACTGAATGGTTTAAAAAAAATTCCACTATGCAATAGTTGATAAGGAGTTTTTACCTAAAAAAATACATGTGTCCAAAAAATTTATAAATGGCTTATGTAAAAACTTTGGACAGAAAGATTTTTAAATGTGTAAATTTCACACACCGGTCAAATATGAAGTTCCTAGTATAATATATGTACATACTTATGTACATATAAATACATTGCTGCATAGAACTGTTGATAAGATGTACATTCTAGTTTGACCATTCCAACGATTTGTTGTAACTTAAAATTTTACATTTTTAGCATAATAATTTATCGGTTAACAATTCAAATACCGAAATTTATATTCTTGTTTATCGCGGCCGCATTTATGTCTAATTGAGTGGTTCTATGGAATAACAAGGTAAGTCTACTAACCTTGCTATTAAGATTATTTGTGCAAACAAAGATAAATTTATATACCTAGATATTTCCAAAATATCAGTTCATAGAAATAACTACAAATAATATTAATAAACAAAAAAAATATGACCACTCTTCCGAATATTGTTAATCGTTTGTACGTTCTATCGCATAGAAAGTGCACAAAATAATTTAAAAAAACACACACAATCGAAAAATTAAATCAAATTGTTCTAAGAGATATTTTTGTCCTAACGTACATCAAATTAAAATTTCAAAAACGCAAATAACCAAAACTTAACGCAAAGTAACAGTACAACAATGTTGAAACATTGTATCATACTAAACCAACATAACAACCGTTTAAAAAAAATTAACCGATAGGGTAATAACATTTCTAAATATAAATAATGGTCACTGAAATCGTTTCCAGATGTTGTAAGGTGGGTAGCTTACTATCCCTTATAAACTTTCAATTCTAGAGGTGCGCTGCGTTCTTTGAACTACGAGTACCTATAATAACCTCCTCAAATTTTTGTATTTACTTGAATATCAGTAATTAATTTTAAATAAGCGGTTAAAAATTAATTCAATCTATTATTATAGTAAATAATGATAAAATTATTTGCAGGTATTTAGTAAATAAAAACGTATTCGTCACTTTAGTATTAAATATTTTTGTATAGGTGGAATAACAAGGTATAAATTAGCTTTTAGAAGCATATTTTGAAAACCAATAAATAATTTAAAATAATTTGATTTTATAAAGGTTTTGAATTTATTATAAGTCATTTAACAAAAAAAATTTGATAAATAATATAATTTCTTATTCTATAATAAATCACTTTAAAACCTTTAATTGCATTTATTTCAAGAGTACGATTCTTCACTTACCTAGTTATTCCACAGAGCCACTCAATTTATGTATTATTGTCATTACAATACAATTACGTATTTATCGGTTTTGCTGTATTTAATATTTAATTTTGAATGTGATTAAACATTCTTTAACACCTATCTAGCAAAAATTACTAAAAAATGTGACATTTTTAAATACGTAATTTATTTAAAAATGATTAATAGCCGTACCAAATTTGAATTTGGGAAAATTTTTAAAAATGACAAACATATTCGGCCTTAACTATAAATTAAAATCATCTCAAAAATATACTATTTATTTTTCTATTTAAAAATTATTTACAACCAAAGCTTAAAACGGAATTAAACTGAGAACAAAAACCGAAAAAAGTCACCGTTTTTGACGAACCGAAACCGAAACTGAACGGAAATAAATAACTTGCTACTCTATTTGCTCTGCAAGATATGTAGAATTTCAAAAACTTGCAAATTTTAAAACAATTAATTTTAGTTAATTGATAAAAAAAAAAAAATAAAATTCAACATTTTGCAGCGGAAATAAAGAAATCTAGAAAATATACCTAATAATTTTTTAATGAGTTATACTTTTGTTATAAATACAAACTAAATAAATATTTTTAAATACACAATAACAATTTTGGATTCAATTTTACAACTAAGTAGTTTCTGTGTTATAAAGGAACTGCATCTAGTATAGTTAGTAAAAATAATTATATGTACTTATTACAGTACGTATTTTAATATAAATGTAATTACATTGATTTATAAAAAATACTACCATATTCTCATAATTATAATTAATTGCATTAAAGTGTAGAAATTATACAATTATTTTAAGTACTATATGGAGTGATCCGTGACATAAGCAGGTATAATGTAGGAACTGCTGTTAAAATTGCCAAAAAGATTTTATTCTGTAGAGACTGTCGTAGATTTAGCCTATAGCCTAGTCATCGTCATTACATTGCGGAATACCGGGTCTGAGACTCTTTTTACCTATTATTTGAATCCACAACTTCTTTCATCTATGCAGACCAGTAGTGGCCAAAGCGGCGACCGCCTAACTATTTCTAGTTGCCCGCCTGTCTGATATGTACCACATCTCTGATGCCCGTTCCACATAGCGTGCAAAACAATTTAAACTTATTTTTGGCTTTAAATTACTACTTTTCTTATGATCACTTAACACATACGATGTTGGTAGACTGCCGCCTATAATTTATAAAACAAGTAGACCTTTAAAGATTCTCAAGTATAAACCCGAAGGAAAGAGAAGTCTAGGTAGACCGAGGAAAGATGGTAACCGTAACAGGAATTTCATGCCTAATACGGAAAGTGCAGAAGAAGAAGAAGAAGTAGACCGTAGTGATCAAAAGGTTGGCCACTCCTGGTACAGACGGTGTCCTGAAACATTGCGTTAAAATTGTTGCCGAAGCAATTGTCGATGTAGGTCTATAGAATAGGCCTACATTGGTAACGTGAAATCCGAATGGAAGCATGCAGAAGCTCGACGCAGGGCTTCTTAGATTTTTTTAACCTCTTCGATTGGATAAACAGTGAGTCTACGTTAACTAAAGACGTGGATTAATATTCCTAGTAAATTCATCTTGGCTTCGGTCAAGTTGAATCGCCAACGTTCGGAGGACCGGATATGGCACATAAAGAAGAAGTAGATTAATTGCCGAGTAATTTTTAGATGAAACTGCGATACTATTTAACTACCTTAAACTACAGTAAATAGTTGACATTTCACAATTATTTGATTGATTCGTCTAAAATTGTAACTAAAACAGCTAATCTAAATTTCTCTTTTAGGTACTTACGTTGTCTCAATTAGACAGATATATGAAAATTATATAGCTAAATAAACTATAATATTAAGTGATTTGCTCAAATTTATTTAGATGATTTCGACACTTTTGCAGTAGACGAATTAGTTAATTCAATAGTAATGATTTACCTAGAAATTAGGTAAACCATCTAATTATTTATCATCTAATGGCATTTAGATGAATTTTCTATCCTACTTTTTACAGTGTAGGTACATTAAATAGATGAAATGCTAACCAAGATCCCCCGGTTCAAACTGGAACGAAGATTTTCTGACGGTCTTCCTTCGGCAGGCAATGGCAAAATATCAAGGTGGAGTGCCAAATAACTCTAAAATTAAAGTCACCAAACCCTCTCGAGTGTAAATGAACTGAGAAGAAAGGATCTACATTTATCTACATTTTATTTATCTACTAAATATCTACATTTTCTCCAATAGGGTAACAGGCACATCTGATGTCAGCCTAGCAAGCTACTTCAGATGTAAAACAAGTAATATGCTTAAGTAATAAGTTAAAACACTAACAGTGGCTTCATAAAATCACGTTTGTGGATATCACTGTTGGATATTATAGAACCTAGTCCTAAGTTAAGATGAAGAAAAAGATATAGGTAAGTTTAATTCTGCAATTTGTTCTTTTTTTAATTTCAAGTTTTTATGCAAGTTTTATTTTTGTTTTTGCTTCGTTTGTAGGTTTTTTCTGGAAGAAAATTGAGTCGGTAATTTTTAAATCGTTTTGTTAAATATAGGTGAAACTTTTCGGGATGCAATTCACTATAACAAATATACACTTTTCAAATTTGGTTTTTGATGCTTTGTTTAAATTTATCGATCAATTTTTGATCTTTCTCTTTTTTATTTTATTTTATTCTCTTTGTTGGTGTACCGGACTCTATACAAATTGATCTATGGTTGGATATGGTGTTTCCGGTAGGTAAGCGGTGATGTGTTCGAGATTTGTAAAAAAGTTGGTGTTTTATTATGGCGTGTAGATAGGTTCGGATATATTTTTTTCGAAGTTGAACGACGATTTCGTGAGGTGTAGGATACTAAGTTTTTCAACTGCGTTGGAATTGGAGTCTATGTTGAAGTCACCTGGTAGGATTAATTTTGTTCGCAAATTATAATACAGTTTTGTTAAATTTGAGATAATATCTTCAAGTAATTCAAAAACTTGTTGAGATCACCTGCTGGCGATCGATAAGTTAATATAATAATGGTGTTGACTTTCTTTACGTAACATGCTGCAAATTGCTTGCTTTGATTTCGATTGATTTTGTTGATACCTGAGGAAGCGGTGTATATTCTCAGTTTTTGTGGAAGAACTACATCGCCATATATGTGCTTTGATCTGGCAAAGTAGAATATTAATTATTGTTATACTTCAGTAACTCCTTTTTATCAAAATAAAATAATACCATAGATTAACAAATTTTCCCTTCAATTAAGTACCTTAAATGGAAAGCCTATATAACAAAAAGAAGATAATATGGGGTTGGTGGTGAAAATTTCCCAACGGGCACACTCACTTCATTCGTTATCTTTATTCGTATTTAAAGTGTTTGGGTTTTCCCTTTTTAATATACCGAGCTGAACAAAAGAAATTATATAAAATTAAAAATGAAGTGTTTCGTGCAAGAAGTTCCCAAGTAGGTAACATTTTCGGGATATCGAGATTTTGATGCCATTTAGTTCAGAAAAGCGTAAACTCTATGATGGTGTTATCAGAATCACTATTATGTAGAAGTTCCTAGGTAGCGTAATAGTATATTACATAGCGAGGTGGAAAGCGAGTCATTACTAACTGAGGTCTGTTCTGCTGACCGACCGATTTAGTAGTAAATTTGAATATCTTTAATAATATTATTTTAATTTATTTTACTAATTAATAAAATCGTAATTTGCAAAGATTGACAATTTTTAACCTGGTACGATTAATGGCATTTCTGATGGTGTTGGTTTTTAAATATAAGCATGCAGCAGCAATTACAATAAAATTATGGTAGGTTTTCTATGCTGTGACCACCTCAAATGCAATCAGCCGCTAAATTAAAATATCTAAACTGCACAGATGCCTCTGGTTTAAGGCTTCGGGATAGATAGGTGGCCCTATCCACCTATGTTGGGGCTACTGGTGCACGACTCATCCCGATGGCAACGATGAATGCTAGGATGACAAGCCCTACCTATACAGTTAATGAAAAAAATATTTAATGTTCGATGTCAAAATGCTTACTAGGAATAATTAATTCTACAGGAATACAACATTTGAAAATAAACTTTCTTGGGACAAATAATTATTATGCGAGCCGCTGTATGTACAATTTAAACTGTCATCAGCAATATAATTTTGTAAAACATTTTTGAAGATAATACAAATCTATATTTCTCAACCATTAAAAATATCAAGGTAATTTCTTAACATAAGCAAGCCAAATGTGTCGTAGAATTTTTACAATTGTAAATTGTTCCTTTTTATTCCAAGTGAAAAATTGCAAATAAAAATTTTATTTATAGGTAGCATAATGAAATGATACTGATGATGAAATTCAAGCATTAATATTGATGAAATCTTCAAAATTTTAAACATGTATCTATCTAATAAATATTCATTAACTATCATAATCATTAACAAAACTTTCGTATTTTTAATTATCTATTAAATAGTAATTACAAAACCTTATATTACATTATAAAATAATAATATTGCTTATAGAATCAAGCAAAAAATAACCAAATTAATAAAAAAATAGATTGAAAAAAAATTTCGAATTTTATTATTTTATTGGAAGTTACAAAAAGAAAGCATTATTTCTTAGCAAATGATATTTTCATAACATGAGTTGGTGTAATTTTAAATCCTTGCAATGCATCCTTAGCTGTTCCAGACTGTAATTCATTTTCAAACTCCACAAAAGCAATACCATGTCTGTTAGGGACCAAACGAACTTCTTTAAAACCAGGAAATCTAAAATTAAACATTTTTAGCATTACAAACTTCTTGTACAAATTAAATATAGCTTACTGATTAAATAACATGGATAACATCATCTCACTTGTCTCTTCAGGTAAGTTGGTTAAGAACAAAATTTGGTTAGGAGGTTGTTCGGCATTATTTCCACCCGGTATACGATTAGGATCTTTCTTCTTTTTCTTCTTGGGAACTTCATCTTCACCTTTACTAGGTGGTGGTTTAATCTTCTTTGGTCTTTCAGAGTATGTTCCTTTAACTTTTGCGATAACATCAGAATCGGATTTTGCATACTGAATTCTCTAAAATATTTATCAACAATTAAATTGTACTCAATTTGTGCCGTTAGATATAACATACCATTGGTTTATCATAAAATGGAAATCCCTGCATTGACCTCAAAGCATTATTAGCACTTTGAATTTCTTTAAAAATTACAAACGCTTGTCCACGCATTTTTAACGTTTTAAGGCAACGATATCCAAAATTTGTCCAAACTGTGAAAATATTGCATATAAGGATTTTTTTAATTCTTCCTTTTTCACTTTTTCGTTTAAATTATTTATGTAAATCGTATTATTCGGTCTTATATCCATTATAATGCTTAAAACATAAAGTAAGGTTATAATTATCAAAAAGATCAATTTAATATGAAATTCTACAGTAAAATGCAGTACTGTAATAGGATGTACCTGTATGTATTCCTTATTATAACGAAACTATAAGGATATCCAAATTTGATGTAAAAATTGGTATTTAACCTCAACCCCGAGCCGCTTTGAACTGAACTTAGCTTCAAATGTCTGGGCGGAATATTTTAAACTAAAAACTCTTGTATGTTTTTTGAATTATTCTACTGAATTCTTTTCATATCTTTGTAATAAATTAACTACTAATAGGTACTAATAATAATAACTATAACGCTAAATAAGCAATAATTATTATTACAACGTTATGTATAATTAAGTGGGGGTATAAATAAACAGACCGGCGTTGGTACCGGTTTCTTCTAAAAATCCCTAACTATATACACGGTGACATAATAATACGCAAATCACTACAAAATTTTACGAAAAATTATTCGTGAACTGATAATGGCCTTAACTTGAACTTTAATAATTTTTTGTAAAATTTTGTGATGAATTTTTAAAAATGATGCAATTATAAGATTTATATTACTGCATTCTTAGATCAATTGGACTAAATTAATATGAATGTATGGAATTTACAATATCAATTTAAACTCTTCTGTCACTCTTTGACCCATTCCAACATGAGGACAAACTCTGGCTATCTCAAGCCAGAATTCTTCAAAATGAAGTACAGTAGAACCCCAATTATCCGTATAGAATTTATGCCTACTTCAGAGCTGCACTTGGATTACATACAAAGCTGTTTAGTGTATTTTTTTTGTAATAATTTGACAAAACATGTCAATTATTATTATCCGTGCCTTTTCAATTTTCCGTGCAGAGCACGGTCCCAGTCGGCCCGAATAATTGAGGTTCTACTGCACCTTAATTATTAATCTTTATTTTTGTTATCTACTGATTTTAAATTGAATATAACAGTCACTTGTCACATAACACTTATTTCTGTAATTTCTGCAGAAGTAATGTAAAAATTCTAACCGCGTCTCTAGGTCGCGTTCGATTTAAACGCTTACAACGCAGTTGGTATGAAACGCCAACGCTTTAAGCGTTCGACTTGAAAATGTTGGCGCTTGCAGCGCAGTGGAAACGCAACCGTGACGTCACGGATTCGCCATTTTCTCACGTTAGATTAAGCAACTGTCACTTTTAAATTGCAGCGCTGATGGTGCTAACATATTGTTCAATTTGGAACGTCAGCGTGAGCGTTGTAAGTGCGCATTTTCTAAGTCGAACGGTAAAATTTGCATGTTATAAGCGTTTCCGTCCGTTAGTACCAACCTGTGTCTGTGTCAAAACATTTGTTACTATTTGTAGCTACCCCCTTTTAATATACCGAGTTGATCAAAATAAAGTATAAAAAATTAAAATTTAATATTGCCTTTGGTATAACAGTTGGAAATGAAGAATATACCATAAGACAATTTACGCCAAAAAATATTATAAAGTCAAATGCAACTGTTTGCCTTCATAATTTTATTCGACGTTGGTCCCGACACAGAAACTTTCAAAATTTAAATTTTATTAAATTTGACGTAAAAATGCAGTAAGGTACATAAATCATCTCATATTTTTATAAATTAATAGTTATCTATTATATTTTGAAATTTAAAAAATAATTTTTGAAAAATATAAGTAGCATTTACCAAATAACTTCAAAAATATTGTTTAGTATTATTTCTAAATTTCAAAATATTACGTTTGGGATTTTTATATAATTGTGAAAACAATTAGATAAAACGTTACATAACTTGTGGGAAAGACAGATAATAATTGAACTCTTAGACTTTACGTACTCGTTTGGCGGCTCGTGCTCAATTTTGTCTACTCGTTTAATAATCTGTTTTTTTCACAATTTATGTAAACTATTATTTTGTAACTTCGAAACTGATAATTTCAAAAATTTTTTCTTCAAAGTCATAGTTTTTGTACATTTTCATATCTAGTAAATAGCGCTCTATTCAAATCTGTAACAAAAAATTAGGGTTGCTATTTAAAATTACGAAATATTTAAAAATTACATTGACGTCACAACTCAAAAACAAAACACGTAAAAAATGTTAATGGCAGGAAAAAGTGACATTTAGAAGAATAAGATTCACGAATTTTTTGAGAAAATCCTTCTAAAAATTTTGATCGGATTTTTTCCAAACTTGACGAGCTCACTGTGTATTTATCGTGATTATTTCAAATATTTTTAAAGTGCACATCATTAAACCACGCCTAATTAAAAAATTGTTTGCGGAAGTATTTTGCTCGCCTTTTTTGCAATAATATTTTTGAGCCCCTCAAAGCATTGGATCTAGGTGCGCCTATGGTTATCGCACCAAAACAATATTTTGGTGGCTAATTTACGAAATCAAAGGTAGTTCCTTATTCCGGCGCCGATAAAACGCAAATTTTAATTGACAAATTAAGTATCTAGTTCTTCTCGACTTGCCGATGCCGCTGATGGGACTACCCATATTTTTATTTCAAATAATAATCTTATTGTTATTGGAATGGAATAAAATTTGTAAATGTCAAATGGAAAATGAAATGTGTAATTATAAAAACCGAAACCGGCAAAGTATAAAACGTAAAGCCGTATAAAAATGAATAGGGAAAAAATTTAAATATCCAATCCCAAGTGAAATTGAATTTTCGAGAGGGACGAAACTGCGCAGAGGTAATTAGATACGCAAGCGTACCAACGTTAACCGCAGCAGTGTTTGTCGAGTGGTGCCGAAATCTCATAACGGAGTATTTCTGTATAATGGGTTCATTAATACGACAGTAAAGTTTACTTAATTGACATTTTAAATAGCCCACTAGTAAATATTAATAACCGAGGGTTGGCGAATAAACATTGAAGTTTACAAATTGATGTTGAAGGTAATGTAAGGGGATTCGTATTCAATACGGTACTGTTCGTTAGACGCGAGTGTGTGTTGATTTTGCACGTGTGATTTTAATAAGAAATGCCGGCATCAACATTGGATCCCGTTAATGAGGCGTTGCACACTGCCTTGTCGAAAGGATCGTGCAGCAGTTCTTTAGAAGAGGATATTGCCGGTTCTACGAAGAAAATTTTGTTAAATAAAATTGAATTTGAAGCTGATAGTAGTTACCAGAATTCCCAATTGCCAAAGTCAAAATATAAACATGTAATCTTGGAATCCGCAGACGATGGGTATTATATTACTATTTTTGCGTTTTAAATCGATTTTTTTTCATGCTGATCGTTTTTTAGTAAAAAAGAAGAAAAATCGGAAAACAATAATACTGTCGACGATGGCTTAAAATCGGCAAAACATGAGTTGTATCCTTTGAAATCGGTTCAATTGGGCTGGAAAAATAATTCTAAATGGGGAATTGGAGCCGGAATGTTAAATATGGGCAATACCTGTTACCTCAACTCCACCTTACAAGCTTTATTTCATGTACCCGCATTTGCAAATTGGTTGTCATCCGATCGACATGGTCCCGAATGTGAAAATGCAGGTAAAAATGTAATTTATTCTTCATTATTTTTTATGGCCATGCATTAAAGAAATGGTAATACATTGCAATTTCATGTTTATCAAAAATTATATTAAAAACATTTTACTCTGAAATGTACAGTCACTATTACGCTGGTAAACGTATATATTGCACTTAATCGTTGATTCATTACTTTCCATTAGGATGCAATAGGCTTTCACATATTTCTCTTGTATGAAAACATATAAAAGTGTCGACACTTCCAGTACAATATTAATATTTAAGTAATTCTTTCAACTTATGTGCATTGCTACAAGGTTTTGCTTGCATTCGGAACTTACATAAACCGTTGATCTCTCTTGGCCACTTCATAATCAGATAAATCACAGATCCATTTCCAGCAGGGCAGTTGAAAGATACTTCACCGATCCAAATGTAGAATATTTGGAATTCATGGAAATTGGCAGATTAAAGTATTCGTGCACTTTATTGAATAGTCAATTCGCCTCTGTCAAAATCTTTAATAAATAATAGACCCCCCAACTCACCAAGTAGCCCTCCTCCCCATACCATTAAAAAAATAATTCCTTAAACTTCAAACTTGCTACCCCTTTTTCTTTTATATTATTTAAACAAGTCTTCTCTGCATTTTCAGTTTAAATTATCACCTGAATGTGCCAGCCATGAGATGGCAACAGGGCTGATTATTAAGTGCATATCTGCTAAAGCCAAGTAGCCGGTTCAGTTTTCGGGCAAAGTAAGAACTTGATTTCTGACTTGAATTCTCCTCAGAAGGCAATGGCAAATCATTGAGGTGCAATCTGCCAATTATACCTTCTCAAGATGAAGAGTATTACACTTCTGTTTTTTGGAGTTTATGTCGGAGCAATATGTCCCCTATGTTTGTGAAAACATTTCACACGTACATCACAGACGAGAGAGAAGGTAGCCAACATCGGGGAGACCAGACTAGACACACAAAAGAAAAATATTGTATCAAAGTACTGCTGTTTCACCACATAAACCACTACTTTTTTGATTATTGATAGTTTTTTTAATAATTTATTTAATAATTATAATAAAACTATTTTACATTATAAAAAAGTTGCGACTTAAAAAACTAGTAGAAAAAGATTATCAGAAATTGATTTGGGACTCGTTTTTATAAATTGATGACATTTGGACCGTGGGATAAGATTACATAATGTTTCTTCATTTTTTTTTTAAAAATTCTTATGCAGCATACAGTTTTGTTACAATTGAGGAATTGAGAATTAAAAACTTGTATCAAATAAGATAAAAACTATATTCGTAACTAAAATACTGTTAGGTATTTACAGACAACCCAGTTTATTTAGGATAATTCAACACTAACAAATTAAAAGTTAGCCGTTTTTACTCGCAGACTGTATGGATGTACATTACTGGACCTACAGCTTAAAGTGGAATTAATATTTCGGAAGTATCTGTGGTTCAAAATCGGGCACTTCGGTAATCTGAACATTTTTTCGTATTTTTACCTTCTAAATTTGGACATCTTTATATAAAGTATGTACAATGTACATAAATATGCATATCTAAAGTAAACTTAATATTTTCGGTTATTGTTTGGTAACATTGTTATGGGGACAACATTACTGCTAATTCAGTTCTTCAAACACTTCACTGTTCAAAAAAATCTGAAACTATATCTGTTCGGATTACCAAAGTTGTACGGTAGTTATTGGTAAATGTATCGTAAAATGTGTTAAGCTCTGAAAAATAGGCCATTGAAACCACCAAAGATAAACATGTAATAACAATAAATTGATGATGAACAAAACTTATTTACATAATTATTAATATCAAACAAAAATTTTCATTAATAATACAGCAGTATGCGGGACTGATGCAATTTGCTCATAATAATATAACAAAGGTGCTCCAATGAAAATGCAGTTCTATAAGTGGCTCATGCAAAACTAGTTATAGCATTCTTTTACAAGTTTGGAAATCGCTAGATTTTCTTCAAGATGTGAAAAAAGTCTATAATAGTAATTTGATACCTATGGGTAGAGATAAGAATAGTTTTATATAATATATCCTTACCGCAAATATGTACACAGTTTGTGCCAGTTAAACTGACCTCTAAATTTATTCAATTTTGTATTAATTTTAGGTTTGAGTGCGTGTATCATATGCTCGATGCGAAAAACTTTAGAAGATTCTCATCGCACTGCCAATGCAATCCGTCCATTCTTAATAGTTAATAAATTGCGAAATATTTGTCGAAATTTAATACCAGGAAGGCAGGAAGATGCGCACGAATTTTTAAGGTGTTTGGTGGAAGCAATGGAAAAAGCATATTTGCTGCGCTTTAAAAACGTGTCTTTTGATTTGCGAACTAAAGAAACTACCCCATTAAATCAAATATTAGGCGGATATTTAAGGTCAAATGTGCGCTGCCAAGAGTGTGGAAATGTCAGCACAACGTTTCAGCACTTTCAAGATTTACTGCTAGACATAAGGAAAATACAAACTTTAGATGAAGCATTAGAGTCATTTTTTTCAGTAGAAAAACTTGACGATGAATCTTATCATTGTGAAACATGTAGACGAAAGGTAATACACCTACTTATCTTTGTTAATAATTCTGTGGTATTTACTTTTATATTTTTCAGGTTCCTGCCTTGAAACAATTTGTGTTAGAACGTCCTCCCATGGTGCTTTGTATTCAATTAAAGCGTTTTTCAATTACCAATTCTAAAATTTCCAAATCTGTACAATTTAGGCAGCGGATAGATTTGACTAAGTTTATTAGAAAACGATACACTAATTCGTTAACTTATAAAATGGTTGCGCTTGTTTCTCATTTTGGACCAACATCTGGTTGTGGTCATTATACGGCAATAGCACAAGCATCGTCGGGAAATTATTATCAGTTTGACGATAGCTCGGTAAGTTGTAAATATACGAATGCATATTAGTAAATATTATAATATTATAATCTCTCAGGTAAAACAAATTTCACATCAAGCAGTATTTAATACTAACGCATATATAATGTTTTACGAATTAGAAAGTTTACCCATTCCATTGGCAAATGGAAAACTGAAAAATTCTGCGATCAGTGCAGTAACAAAACAAGATAAAGAAGAATCTTCAACTTTAACTAATCACATTAACGGAGATTCGAAATCGTACAGAACAATGTTGTCATCGACAAAATTTCAAAAACCAGTTGGTATTGGTCAAAATGGTACATCTCCTATATTAAATGGTAATAATAATTTACTTAAACATCCTTCAAAGTGTTCCGGAAAAGAAAACAAACCGATACCATCGAGTACCCAAACGTCTCCTAAAAGTGATGAAATCAAAGTGAACGGTGAAACTGCAAAAGTAAACGGCAGTGCATCCCAGCATTTCTTTAACAATTCGCACTCTTCAAAATCTGTAATTTCTTCTTCAAATATTTCAAGTACAAGCAATAATTTAGCTCAACAAAAATCTAAAGAAATACAATCTTATAATAATCACAATAGCAACGGTCAACAATCGACCACTAAATTAGTACCATACGAAAGAGACGATTCTTCCGATTGTTCAGATGATGCCGACAACGCCAACAACTCTGATAATAATACTTCTGTACAGACAAGCGCTACTCGAGATTGGAAGGTAACATCTTTAACAGATAGTGGTATAGATTCAGAGCCAACAGAAAATGGTTCAGAAAAATCGCAAGTTGTTTCGGAATTATTAAAGATGTCTCACAATGGCTATTCTGCACCAGTAATGTCTTGGAATGGGAAGAGATCGCAGGTAGACGAAGAAATTAGTAATGAAAGAAACTTAGATAGGAAAAGAACTTTAGCGGATATTTCTGAACAAGGCCGAATTAAGCGTCCCAAAGTTAATTCTCATGCCTCGACTTCCTTATATAATCCAATACAGGTAGAGTTTATTTTTTTATAAATAATAATATGGCTTACTTATTTCTTCCTCGTTTGTTTAGGAATATCACTCATCAAAAAATTGGAGTTCAAATAATGGAGCACCTCGTTATAGGTTTTACAATTCAAATAAAAGACATCGAAATGATCGTCGCAATTATCACCACAAAAATTATCACAAAAACCATAGATTTCGTCATTAGATAGAAGATTGTGTGTAAATAAATTAAATTGTACATTACAATAATTTGTATCGCTGGTTTCGAGGGACAATTTATTAGTAGTATATTTTGCAATAAAAGTTTCTTTCTTCAAATATGCAGGATGTGCTAACGGTAGTGAACTATATTGTGTAAGAAATTATTTATTTACAATTAGTACTTTTCCAAAATGGAATTTAAAAAAATTTGGTTATTTTTTGATATAGTTGATAAAATTAAAATATTTATAAATGATAATTAAATTACTTGCTGTACACATCCAGTATATTTCGAGTATGTAGAATGAAATGCTGATTATAAATTTTACCCTTAAACCAACAATTTGTGAAGTTAGTGTGACTGTGAGTAGCAATGAAATGGATGATGTTTAGTTTTATTATTTCATATGTGAAATATTTTTGCAAATTGTATATATTATTTATTATCAAGTTCGTCTTTCTACTTTTATTACATTAGTCAACGTTGTAAGTTGATTAAGAAGACATTAATGATTGCGTTTTACTTGTGACTTGGAACAAATGTGAAAAAATTTTCTTGAAAATTATTGTTAATTGGGTAGTGTTATGAATTTGGATCAGTCTTGAGGGGCGGGGGGAAATAGATTTTATTGACTCCAGAGTAGATAATTTTGTAAATTATTAATAATTTATTAATCTTATAAAATTTATGTATTTTAATTAAATATTTGTGCACTTATGTAATTTTTTTATTTCTTTTTGGACATTTTCTGTTGCTTTCTCTAAATGTACCTACAAAAAAAGATGTGTTATTAATTTGGTGCACATATTTTTAAATAAGATATTATTAATAAATAATTAAAGTATTACATTTTAAAATTGGTTTTTAATGAATCCCATTTTATAAGGTTTATTATAGAGGGCATTGATTACATTTAAGCCTGTATCAGTGAATGCACAGTTTGCATTTAATTTTTTTTGTAATTGTTTTTTATATTAATACAATCCTTGTATATAGTTAATATTTTCTTTAGTATGTACATATTTCATAAATTATATTTGATTTTTGTACATTGTTGTTATTTCTGAAATAAACGACTTAGTAATTTGTAGTTTTTAAAGTTACTATTGAAGTTAAAAATTGCATATCCCGACGCACTTTACATATCCTAATGCCCTTGTCAATAAATTTGTCGTTTTACAAGTGCTGCAATTAATATTATTGAGTTGACAATATTCATCCACATATTTTAAACAAAAACAGTCCAATTTAATCTGTAACCTTGAGTAGTAGCAATATTTTACTACCATTTTCATGTAGAATTTGTATCCTCGGATAGCACGACTTCAGACAAGAAAAATTTTTAAAAAAACCTTAAGGGAGTCAAGATTGCGTCTTGTAAATACAGTCGAGGATCAAAATAATGAACTAATAAAAACCATCCTTGTTTACTTTTTGATTTGTTCGTTTTTTGGAATAGAAACCTCGGAAACAAAGTGTAAAAAAACAAATTTTAAAACATTGAGAATATTTTAGTTGTTATTGGGGACTTGGAAAGTTTTCCACTTCTCAATTATTAAAAATAATGTATAAAATATGCTACCATAGACTTAAATTCATTAAAACGCAGCTGTAATTTCCACTTGCATTAATAAGACACTAAAGTATTTTAGGAGCCACTTAACTAATAACCAAAGTATCCCTTAATTTTGAACATACTCCAATATTGAAATAAATTGATAAATTAATTGAATTTGGTCGAATATTTATTTAAATTATTAAATGCCGTTACGAGTGTCGACCTCTTAATTTTAATTAAATAATTTTCCTAATAGATCGCATATAAAAGCACTATTTAATTGCTAAAAACCTACAATAAGTGGTATTTTCAATTCACTTGTCTTAAAGATTTCGAGCATCCTTAAAAACAGTTACGTAATCAGGTCACAACCCAGCTTTTCTCACATTCCGTGGAAACTCCAAAAAAGGGTACTTGAACATGAAAGAAGTTCCATTCTAGGAAAAACTCAGGCAGTCCCATCCTGGCAGTTGAGTTTCATCGGGCCGTCAGCCCTAGTCATGGCAGTTCGGTCGAGGCGGGCGTTTTTTGGCTTTTCCTAAAGTGAAACCGTGCGCGACGTTTTTTTTAGTCATTTAATATTTTTTTAATTTACTTAATTTTGAGTTATTTTATATAACAGGAAAAGAGACTTAATTGCGAATTGTATGAAAGGGAAAGTTTGAACTCAATTTTTAACTATTTCATACTTCGAAACTCGTTAACTGTTAAGTCACGTTTAATTTTGTATTGCAGTATAAAGTTTAATTTTGTAATCTTTGTTTTTAAATATTAGCTGTCACATGTCAAATCAATTTTCTTTTATTCGTTTTGTTTTAATTCTCGAAGTTGGTCACGAAAAGTGAAATTTACTGAAAGCAAGAAATTGTTTGATTCCCACGTTCTCCAAAACCCTGATTTTCTTCCTTCTGGAGGAAGTGGTGGCAGCAAACTCACGCTACTCAACATCAACCCCCCCTCTTCAGCTACTATGTTCTTAATCTGGTCGCGATGACCTTAGAAGTAGAAATAAAATAAATTTCTTTTATGAAACCCCCCCGTACTGCGATGGTGTTAACGGCGGGAATAATTCTTTAATACCCCCCTCGTTACAATGGTGGCTTAGCAGCGGAATAAGTCCTTAATAGTCTCCCCACCGTTTCGAGTACAAGAAATTGAGAGTTTTATTGTTAACGTTGCAATCAAAGTATCAGAACGTAGATTCACCAAAGAAAAGGGGGTAGAGACGCATCCTCCTTTAATTACCGTCCTAGTATGCTAAGTAAAACACTGTCAAAATTTCACGAGTAATTTTAATGGTAAGGAAATACCATTTACATAGTTGTAGATTTGTATACTTCAATATTAATTTATTTAAAAAATAATTCATCTGCACCCTCAAGAATGTAAATAGTCCCTTCTGTGATGCTCTAATTCTCCCTCTACATAAGATCAAGATTTCACTTACTACCGTTCGATGAGTCTTAAGCATTAGTTTAATTGTTTAATGCCTCCGGATTGATAGTTTATTGTAAATATTTCTTCAATAAACATTATTTCTAAATAAAATCCAAATAAATAGAAGTTTTATTGCAATTACTTTTCCAAGCCCATAATTACCTTTTTTATATTCTTGGATTTTTTAACACAAATAGAACAAATTTACAAATTAAAAAACATATTTTTATTTAAAAATCTAAATAATCTAAAACAATTATTTACAAATTACTTTTCTTACAAATTTCAATAAAATTGTTTATTTGGTACCAAATTTCTTTTGTTGGAGGCAAGGTGGTAATTGAAGTAAGATGGAAACTGGATCAACTTGAACAATTACAAGTTCGTTACTATTTAACCAGTCGATGTATGAAATGTGCTGTAAAGTATTTAAATCTAAAATATTTAATTTTCCAAATAACTTCAAATTACATCACTTACCTGATATTTGTTAATAATTTTGCTATCAATTTGTTGAATTTCACCATTTGATACAGAATTTCTAGCTTTTTTAGAACTATGTTGTGGAGTAGTCTAAAAATAATTTAATAAATTTAAGATTACTAATGTAGAATAAGCTTTACCTTAGTTGGATTTATTACGAAAAGATTCGTATCATCATGTAACAGCATTCCCTTCCCAATTTCAGGGTCGAAAGTAATACCACGAATGGAACTTCCTTTTTTCAAGGCGCTAATAAAATTACTATTCGAAAGAGGTGTTAAACAGTTTTCTTTGTAAATCGACTTTATTAAATCTTGTATATCTGTTCATATTAAAACACCTTATGATCGGCATATACGCAAACAACAGCTTTTGAATTTGGTTTAAAAGACATTGCAACTGGTGCACTACAATACCTTGGTAATTTGCCACTCTGTATAAATTGATCGTTTGCTTGCTTCCAAATTACGACATTACTCTGCGGATCGGCAGCTATTAAATATTGTTCGCAAGGAGATGTAATCAAAAAAGAGACAATGTCTTCAAACATTGTCTTGGTTTTAATTGTTTGATGTAACGATGCAGTATCGTTGCTTAAATTGTAAATTTCCAAATTACCAGTACGTAAAGCTAAAATTAATTTTGAAGTATTGGGAGTGATGTGCATTTGAATGGCTAGCGGTAAAGTTTTTACAAACTTTAATTTTGCTTGTTCATTTTTCTTTAAATCGACACTCCAAAGTTTGGTGGCAGAATCCGTGCTAAATGCAATCCATTTTCCATCGTTCGACATACACATACAAATAATACCTTCCTTTAGTATTATGCCGGCATCATTTTTACGTGTTCTTTGCAAGAGTAACAATTTTTTAGGTTCTTGTAAAGGAAGAATTCCTGTAGTTCCATCGCTACCAGATATATCAGCTTGTGAACTCAATGACCAAACTTCTAAATGTTGGCCATAATTTAATAATATGCATCTAGCTTTTAAGCAAACTTGGGCACAATTATTCAACAAAGGTGCATATTTGATGAGCGTTTTTGGTGGGTAATAAGTACAACACAAATGTCCATCTGAACCACCAGAATAAACCTTTCCTTTACATAATATAAGACTTTTAACGTCGTGATCATGCACTCTTCTTTGCACATGTTTCACCCACTTATTTTCTCCTTTTACGTTCACTCGAACAAAATTGCCAATGGTAGGATCGACACCAGCACAAAATAAAGATTTTTCGTCATCGGAAACACACAATGTGACAATGTCAGTTTTGTGAGATTGATAAGATTGTATCTGCGCACCAACTTTCCCATCCCAAAATGTAAGTTTACCTCTTGAATCTCCAGTTGCAATTACTAAATCTGAAAACACATGTAAACACCAGACGACTGTGTTTTTAATTTTTTCAATTCTTCCTGTAGTTAATCTATGTATGGCTTGTTTTGTTTTAACGTCCCATATTCGAATAGCATCCATGCCCCCCGTAACAATAAAGTTACCACTTTGATCATACCGCAAACACACAATTCTCCCTTCTTGTTTGTCCATAAAAGTATTAAATGTTATGTCCTCTTCTTCTATAGTAAAAATGTTTATATATCCCTTTTCTGTTCCAATCGCAACACAGTTTTGATTGTAGTCAACGTCTAAACAATAAGCTTGTTCTCCCGTTACACTTATAAATTTTTTTCTAGTTAAGGCACGCAAATCGTATTCTACCAGAAACCCATGTAAACCGACACTGAGCAATCTGTCTCCAAACCAAGTCAAATCCTCTATACTCGAATTTTCTATAATACTTGGTATGGTGCGTTCAATATACGGAAAATAATTTATATTCCATATTTCTATTCGACAATCCGATCTGGAAACAGCTAATTTTGTCTTTGATTTGTTCAAAGCCATACACTGTATAGTTTCCGGTTTAGGCTTATAAAATAAAACATTGTGCACTTTGGTAACCATTGTGAAAATTCAAAGGAAACTTAACATTTGTACAAAACACGTGTGCCTATTTAAAATCATACACAAAATTATTCAAATTTCTAGGTTACTTTTTAAAGCAGACATACAAAGCAGTAGTACCACTCTTAACGATTTTCCTAGCGATTTTTAAATGCTTGTCGTGGTTAAACTGATTGAACTGAATGTTGGTACAGAATATAAGAGTGAGATACGCGCAATACGTAAAAATATTAATTTCAACAATAATTTATCAACAAAGATCTTCTACGGAGTTTAAAAAATTATATTCAATTTAATTATTGCTAATTTATAGATTAATTATTATTGTTGGCACATGGTATACAAAAATAAAGCTAGTTAATTTTATGCTTATAAATCTGCATTTCAAATAAACGCGCTCTTAAGCATGTATTTTGTTCGTTTCGTTTAGGGATTTTAGTTTGAATTTAATAATTATTCTTAAAATTTATTAATACGAAGGTACGTTTTGTACCTTTGATTGACGAATTGATTTTGTATTTAATTGATATAATGGAAGAAGAAACAGAAAGTACAAGTTCGGAAACACATCCAGATACACCATCCGAAGAAAGTTCAAGTGTTACTGAAAAGTACAGTGTAGAACATATTCGTTATGAAGGAGATATTGCTATATACACCGATCCAGAAACTAAATATGAATATAGTTGGTGTAAAGAAAAGGAAGAATGGATTGCACGAAGCAGTATGTTGTATGGTTTCGAAGACGATACGCACACTTACACCGATTCAGATGGGGTTAAATACTTTTGGGATAAAGAGAAAAGTGCTTGGTTTCCTAAAATAGACGACGACTTTATGGCAATGTATCAATTAAATTATGGTTTCACTCAACCTGAAAGTACTAATGACAAACCAACAGACGTAAAACCAATCAAAGAACCTAAGAAACCTGCAAGTGTTCCTCAACCAAAAGGGGTACAACCAGAACCGTCTTGGTTTGATGTTGACGACGAACATAATTTAAATGTTTACGTTAGCAATTTGCCCCTCGATTTAACGGAAGAAGAATTTGTCGAATTCATGCAGAAGTGTGGTTTAATAATGCGAGAGGGCAATTCTGGAAAAATGAAAATTAAACTTTATACTGATCCCGAAACAAATAACCTCAAAGGCGATGCATTGTGCTCTTATATACGTGTGGAGTCTGTAAAAAATGGCATTAGATATACTGGACGGTAGTAATTTGAAAGGCAAGATAGTGAAAGTTGAGCGTGCGAAATTCCAAATGAAAGGGCAATACAATCCAACGCTGAAACCTAAAAGACGTAAAAAGAAAGATAAAGAAAAGTTGAAACGTCAGCAAGAAAAATTATTAGATTGGAGGCCCGAAAAGTTGCAAGGCGAACGTGCAAAGCACGAAAGAGTTGTTATTGTTAAGAATTTGTTCGATTCTTCTATGTTTGATGAAAATGTAAGTTTAATATTAGAATTTAAACAAGATTTAGAAGAAGAGTGTTCCAAGTGTGGGTTAGTGCGTAAAGTTGCAATTTATGATAGACATCCTGAAGGTGTGGCACAGATAAATATGAAAGAACCGGAAGAAGCTGAAGCTGTTGTTAACTTATTAAATGGAAGATGGTTTTGTAAAAGACAATTAACTGCTGAAATATGGGATGGAAAAACTAAGTACAAAATTGCTGAAACGGATTCACAAATAACTCAGCGTTTGGAAAAATGGGATAAATTTCTCGAAAGTGATGAGAAAACTATTGAAATTGCTACGTAAATATACGTTTTTGTATATATTTTAATAAATAAATTACGTTGGGTAAATTTTATAAATCTCCACTTTTAATGAATAGTTTCTGTGAATTATTTTTACCCTCATCATTATTTAAAAATGAATTATAATAATACTCAAGTTAAATAAATGAGTTACCAATAAGTTAAATGAGCAAATTTATAAATAAAGTAAAAATTGTGCTTGATGCAATACATTTGACTTAAAATAACTTCTTATAAATTACCTATTATATTATTTACAATCTTAAACCAACTTTATGCTTTTTGAATTACAACAAGCTAATCTCTTAGTAGACGGTTATGGCTGCACGAGCACTTCGGTGAGTTAACTGCTCGGATGAATTTGCTAGTGCAAATTTGGATAGCATAAACTTTATTCTGAAGTTTTGTCTTTCTTTGGAAACGAATGGCAAACCATCGAGGTAATTTATCAAGAAAACCTTTAAGGTCACGACGTTTCTGTTAAGAACCATATTATAAAGAAAAGAGGATCTCTTCTAGCAAAAGTCTAGGAATTAAGAAATGTAAAGTACAAATTTTGTCGTGGAAAATTGAGAAATTTTTGATTGTTTTAAGTTGAAGTTATTTTTAATTAAGGTCAAGAAATAGGATATATTTCGTACCTAGGGTGGAAAGTGCATTTTTGGCTCACAAGCATATCATCTTTGTTTCCACCAGTTGCACACACTATTTTTTCTACTACCAAGAAATCACTAAAAAGTGTAAGACTAACCTAGTCTTCGACCCACACCTGTTTGATGTACTTGATAGTTCCCTGTTGTGCACATCCAGTTCTTTGTCATAAACTTAGATCAACTTAGCCGAAGCCTAGCTGACTTTATTAGAGAATATAATTAATGGGGTTCGTTGCGCTTTGGACATCCTTCTGCCAAGTTAATTTTGGTCTTCCTCTTTTTTTTTGTTGGGGTACCCATTCCCAATTTCTTTTTGGCCATCTGTAGTCTTTCATTCTTTGGAGGTGACCATACCACATCAGTCGTTTTTTATCTATAGTATTCCTTTTATCTATAGTATTAATTACCTATTTAACTTATTTTTATTGTGTAGTAAGATTTTTTAACTTGACACCTACGTAATAATAATTTAACCAATGACGGTAGCTGCTTTTAGTTAATACTCAATCTCAGTGCTTATCACAGGTGCGTATGAGTGATCATCTATTATCTTATATTACTATATCAAAAAAATGAAATACAATCTATCGCATTTGAAAAGATTTATAGTAAAAATTAATATCTGTTTGTAATTATTATTTGTAACATTGTGTATAATAATTTATTACACCATCACCTGTAGTTAGTCCCCTACCAACATAAAATATAGAAACAAAATCGAGCTGCCTTTGATTTTGAGGTTATACAAATTTTGTGAGATTTTTTTGAAAAAATGGATTCTGAAGTAAAACGTGATAAGATGGGAAACGTAAGCGGAATTACATGCATCAATTTTCCAAGCGTAAACGACTTTCGGTGGAAGCGGGACTGAAGGGTTTTTTGTGCAGTTGTAATATTAACGAAAAGGACTGCATACGAGAATCTTATATTATCCTTAACGAATACGCAGATAAACTATATGGTTCTGAGATTGAAGTAAATAATGATGAGGATAAAGAATGCATGGACGAGTTATCTAAGGAACTTGAACTTTTAAAATCGCAAAGTAAAAAACCGAGACGGTTTCAAGTTGTCGATTCGGGAGCAAAAAATGTTTTGTTTATTCGAACCGAATTGGGAGACCCTGTGCAATTGGCTGAAACTATTCTTAAAGATATATTTGAAAGTAAAAATCGTAAAACACGATTTCTCTTAAGGTTGATACCTGTCGAAGTAACTTGTAAGGCGTACATCGATGACATTAAGAAAGCTTTCGAACCACTCTTGGAAAGATATTTTAAAGGTTCCGCTAAAACATTTTCCATAGTTATAAATCGTAGAAATAATGGTAAAATTTCAAAAGATGAAGTTATAAAAGATATAGCCGATATGGTTGCTGGTGTGCATGTGGAACATAAGGTTGATTTAAAAAATGCAGATGTTTCAATTGTTATTGAAATTATCAGGAACATAGCTTGCATTGCAGTTGTTCCAAATTTCACCAAATACAAGAAATATAATTTGCATACCGTCTGTGATGAAAATGTTGGGGGCAACTTGTCGACAGAGGAACCACAACAGCAAGAAAAAAATGATGCCAGTACATAAAACCTGTGTATTAATTTGTTTTATACAAATTTTTGTATAACATTTTCACACCTTAATAAATTTTTTTTTTAATTCTTTCTTTTAATTGGGTGCTCGCTTTCCAGCAAGGATGCATGGAGTTACCAATAATAGTCCATAATTTTTTGTTACACACATTGGAAAATGTTACGATTGAACCCAATTTATCTGTAAAAAATAGTTACAACCGTGATCTTTTGGAAATGTAGTTTTTAACAATTTATGTTTTACAGAATCATGTTGATAGCAGCTTTAATTTTTGAACTTGTACAAAATTTACATATCGGATTTTACTTTGTTAACACTAGAACCGCCAGACATTCCAACCTACCTGTTACTATTCCATGAGTCGGTCATTTTGCAAAGTAATTCGTAATGTGTTTTACTAATTATGTCATCTAATTAAGGTCTTCATTTATAATGAAAGATATGACTAAATGTAATTCTATTAAGCAATAAAATGAAAAATTTTAAAAATGGAGTTACATCACTTTTACGGTAAATATAAAATTATTACTTTGTTCATAATTGTTATTACATAATTATAACAGAAATTGACTTACAGGAATTGATTGAATTTAACATCAGAATTATGAAAATCTACACTGGACTGTAATTTTTGTTTAAAATACTTCATAACATTACAACAATTAGATAGATTTATAATTAGAATACAAGTAAAAAGTCGAATACAAATAAATGTAATTAACTTCAATCTGTAGGCTCCTACATCGCTACTATAGGCCTAACATTGGAGACTTTTACCTTTCTCACAAGTTTTTTTTACATTTTCTGCAAAATTGTTTTCTCTCACATTTTTTCATATGACATTGTCCGAGACACTATCATTGAGATTGACAGAAAGGTTTTCGGTTACGTATGTAGACAGAAAGTTCATCGCCCAATCGTAAAATGAATTTTCTCCCAGAAATTTTCTCTTTAGTTACCTCCTTATAAGAAATCTATGCATTGATTGCCAATAAATCCAAGATATTTTGGAAAACATGAATAGGCCAACGTTTTGTCGCAGACCTTATAGAATACTTTCTAGCCATTGGTCTACTACATCAACACCACACTTTGTAGCATTATAAAATTGCACCGTTTCGGGATTTTCTTTTGCACTTGTTGGAACGTCAATAGAAGGATGCATTGAACTGAAAACGCATACGTTTTTGTTGACTTTTCCTTCATAGACAGTCCAAGTCATAAAATCATGTTTTAGCAGTTTTGTTTTATACAGATTTTGTTCATTGTACCAACGAAAGTTGTTTTAGCAGCTTTTAATTTTTTAGCAAGTTTTGTCGACGTGAAGAAATTATTAGTAGTGATATTTCAAGTCATAAAATATATTTGGATATAATAAAAATATAGAAATGGTACTTCCAAAATCGTAACTACGGTCAAAATGAACACGCAGTTCTAATGTTAAGTAAACTAGACAAATAATAATTAAATTTAATTGTCAAAGACTATTACTGTGATTTTTGAAAACTATTGTTTAATGGAATTCTTATTCACTTTTTATCCTTCCTAGGCCAAATATGGACACATTCACTCTACTTGGTTCTCTTGTAACAATCTTGCTTTTTAATTAGGGCAACTAACTGGGTGCAATTATGTAAGTAATGAAAACAAATTTTGTGATATAAAACTTTTTATTGTTTCATAATGTAAAACAAATAATAAATACATTAACGGTTGGACTTGGCAACCCTTTCAAGTTCATCCTTCTTCTTGATGGCATATGAATTTGACGATCCCTAAAAAACATTATTAAATTAGCAATGCAAATAAGTAGTTATGAAACAAAACTAATAACTGATGAAAATTACAATGTAGCATTTAAAATAATATGCACCAACAATAAGTGTTGGTGCTTTTAAATTAAAAGCTGTAATCTAGTCCAAAGCGAAACAACCATGAAAAAAAATCACATCATGTTGCATTAGATAGGACAAGAACTAAAAGAAAGGGGTATTAAAAAATCACCTTGGCAGCATTGATCAATTCATCGGCCAAACATTCGGAAATTTGTTTAACATTACGGAATGCAGCTTGACGAGCACCAGCGGTAAGCAAGCAAATAGCTTGGTTAACACGACGTAATGGAGACACATCCACAGCTTGTCTTCTTACTGTACCAGCACGACCAATTCTGGTCGAGTCTTCACGTGGTCCGGAGTTAATAATAGCAGTCACCAAAACCTAAACAATTACAACCAATTATTTTCAAGTCATCTCAATTTTTACGTGCATAATTTAAAGATAAAATTCAGACAATAAAAAAAGATCAACAAATGTAATTATTCTGAAGAGGTGTCAGAATAAAACGTTTCATCATTGTTATTTGCATGAAATATCTATTTTTGCACCTATGCTCACCTGAAGTGGGTTTTCACCGGTTAAAAGGTAAATCATTTCAAAGGCATGTTGTACGATACGAACAGCCATTAATTTTTTACCATTATTGCGACCGTGCATCATGAGAGAATTTGTAAGACGTTCTACAATTGGGCATTGTGCCTTACGGAATCTCTTTGAAGCAAATCGCCCCGCAGAGTGTGGCAAATATCTTGCGTATTTTTCTTTCACTGCAATGTAATCCTAAAAAATCAAACTGTTAACTTTACTCGTAGGTAAAACAGATAAATATTAAAAACAAATCATTATTTTCAGATCGGATGCATAAAAGCTTATCAACAATATTGTAATTCTGAAGAGGTGTCAGAATAAATTAGTATCATCATTGAATTGAATATTACAATAATTTACAGATTAAAAAAATTACATATGGGAATGCTTACATGTAAGGACATGTCTTGGACTTGTACATCTTCGCAACTCCATTTACCAAACAATTTAATTTCCGGTAATTCTGCAACTGCCGGAGCAATATCCATAGTTTCCACCTCAGACATGTTCTGTAACAAAAAATATATTTATCGTATTCCCATAACCTTACTAATACACGCGTATCATATTGTTTGTGCTCAGATAAAATAATATCGTCAACTTTACTCAGACAAGAAGTGTCAGAATTAAATAATATAATCATCATTTGCACTAGAAATTTATTCTAAATTAAGAAAAAAATGCCGATCGAACACGTGTTATGTGAATTTTCCAAAATTAATTGAGACGAATCCATAACTTTTAAAAGTATCTTATTTCATTTTAATTCTTAAAAATAAAAGTAATAATCAATCAAATTAACACTTACTAAATCTTGAAAGAAGCCGATCCACTGTAAAATATTCTATACCAATTCCTATGCTTCAACGTATCGAACGGGAAGAAACCATTTGCAAAAGAGAGTCCTGGTTCTACCAACCTATAAAATAGCGGTAATACCAACATTAAGTTTTGCCACACTTTCAAATTCAAATAATTCACTGGTGCATAGATTATTTTATATTCAGCAATATAATCGATCAAAGCTATTTTCAAAAATAGCTCAATTATTTTTATTTCAAAAATTTTTAATCACGTATTAATACAATTTTACTCAAATAAATCGAATATATGGCGTGAAATGTTCGTTTGTGTATGTAAATAACAGCAATGATCGGGAAAAAACTCTTACTATACATAAAGGAAATAAACTTTTGCTTAGAGATAACATGAAATTTAAAAACTCACTCGAATTATTTTAAAAATTCGTGGCCATAGGTGACTTTCACAGTGGCGTAACTATCGGTGTGCGAATCAACAAAAAATTTATTCGACGTGATTTATGTACACTACCGCTCTAAAGTTTGGAAATAAAATAAAATACTTTTAGCGGTTTAAATGGTAAATTGCTTTGGGCCTAAATGGCTCCACGTCTATATGACCCGCATTTAGTCGGTCGCATCTATTCGGCCGCGTCATGGACCTTCTAAGTCCATGGCCGCGTCTAATTGTCGGGTTCCGACAGAATATACCTAAACGTACAATTTTCTAAGTTACTTTCCTAAGAAGTTCATGGACTCGATACTGCTACCATTATGCTAACCTCTTTACATTTCGTCGTTCGTAACCTGTTTGCTCACAGTAACAGCGTACATCCTGTTGTAAATCTTTATGTCGCACATAAAAATTTGATTATTTTTTTAAACTTTAGTATTTACAAAGTTTAAATTAGACCTGAATTTGTAGCACAATGGATTTCCTAGCGTCCATAGAAAACACAAAGTTTATATGGTCTAAGGAAAAGAGCGAGAGTCGATTAACCCTGATCACGAATTTTACCATTCTTTTGTAAATTATGAAAGATAATAATGCCAGATACACACAAAAATTAAAATTTGCGGACGGCTCACAGATTTTTAAAAAAAACGGATTTAAAAATTTATTAACAATGCAATTTAGTCATTGGCTCTATTGAACTGTAACCCGCTCACAAAATTTAAAATGGGTTGTGGCAACATTTAAAACACTAGAATTTCGTTTTTAGAACGAATTATGAAAGATAATGGTGTAATTAGCTAATAAAAAATTAAATTTGTGATCGGACAACAAATTTTCTAAAAAAATCACTTTTGTGTGAATTCGTTTCTGAGGTGTTTGCGCTGTCAAAACCTACTCTCCGCACCCGCTCTTGCCCTCAGGGGCTCGGACGGGGCTCCGAGCGGTTTTGACACGCGCTAAACTTATTAAAAGCATCCCTTAAGCGGTTCCAACTCGAAAAGTTTGCAAGTTGACACGACGGATCTCAGGGAGCGACTGACATTATTCTAACACTGCTCTAGTTAGCCCCGCCTTAAGGTAAATCCGGTAGTATGAATCTGCACGTACTGTTACCAAAATGCATAAAATTATTGCGTAATATTGAATTCAATCAACGAATACGGAGTACGGTCCTGCACGGTGTGTACAAAGTTTGTGCTGGTTATTTTTTGAAAATTAGAGAAAGTAGAGAGATATAATTGAAGACGATACGAAGCACAAGAAGAGAGAAGTATATAGAACGGAAAAGAATTGTAAAAACGTCAATCACAAGCGTGAAGAAGTAAATAATATCAAAGCCACGAGTATTTGAGGTTAAGTTGCAAGGTTATTGTAAGGGTGTGGTTAGTAGCGCGGGCGCTCTTAAAGGGTGGACCTAGGCTAACGAATTGACGCTATAAGAATATAGTCCCTATAAAGTCACTATTACAACAATAATTAAAATAATAGTTTTCAGGAAGCAACTTGGGTTGCATAAGTGCAACCAAACACAAGTCAATGAGTAATACACGGCCTAATAGAGAAAGGGCAAACAGTGCACCAACGATAAAAGAATACCTCAAAAGAGGAAGAGAAGCAATAAATACAAGTAAAGAAGAAGAAGAAGCTTTCAGAAGAAGCAAAAAAACGCCCAAATCACCAAATAAAGTAGCTGAGGTAGTAAAGAAGGAGGAAACCATGGATGAATTAAAGGAAATGATGTCAGGATTGGCAAAGATGGTTACCGATGGCAACAAAGTAAACATGGAAATAAAAGAAAAGCTAAACAAGATGGAAGCAAATTGGAATGCCAAAGTTCAAGAAATGGAACAGGTAATTGGGAATTTATCAGCGAAAGCAAGTAAACAAGATGAAAAAATTGCTCTTCTAGAGGAACAACTTGAAAGACATGAAAAGGATAAAAGAAGGGAAAATATAATAATAAAAAATCTAGCAATAAATGGAATAATAACCCCTGGAAAAGTTGAGGATTTCCTCAACAATAAGCTGCAGACAAATATTGAGGTTGTGGATGCATTTAAGGTTGGAAGAAATACCGAAAAACAGGTAATCGTGGCAAAACTGAAAAACCATACACAAAAGAGACAGATAATGGAAAGCAAAAATAAGCTTAAGGGAACCAACACCTATATTGAGAATGACCTGACCAACAAAGAAAAAGAGATTCAAAACCAAATATGGTCTCTAGCGAAGACTGAAATGGACAAAGGTGAGAGTGTAAGAGTGGAGTATCAAAAGATAATCAAACAGAATAACATATACATATGGGATAAGAAAGATAATGTTCTGAAGTTGAAAAACGAACATTGCCAATCTACAAAAAACTGATACACGCGAGGGGAGGAGCGACTGGACCCTCTCCAGACAGTTGCTCCGAAAGACGAGGCTGGGGAAGAAACGCAGACATGGCATGGAACAGGAACAATAGAGATAGGAAGAGCGAAGAAAAGAAAGAAAAGACAAAGTAAAAGAAAAAAGTTAATAGAATAGCAACATGGAATGTAAAAACATTGCTAAAGCCTGGAAAATTAAAAGAGGTCGCTAAGGAAATGATAAAATATAAGATAGAAGTGGCTGCAATACAGGAAGTTAGATGGAAAGGCGAAGGTGAAATAAGAGGTGAAGACTTCGTATTTTTATATTCTGGAGAGGAAAAACAAGGAAGAAACGGCACGGGTTTTGTAGTCATGAAAAAGTTCCTCAATCAGATACTGCACTTTAAACCAATGGGGGGAAGACTGTCATATTTGAGAATCAGAATGAAGCCTAACAACTTGTCGATAATAAATGTTTATGCGCCGACGGAAGAAAAAGGAGAAGATGAAAAAGAACAGTTCTACCACGACCTAGAGCAGTTGCATAACACAGTACCGAGGCACGATTCCACAATCATAATGGGCGATTTTAACGCACAGATTGGAAAAGAAAAACATGTGGAGAATATAGCCGGAAAGCATACAATACATATGATAACAAATGATAACGGAAATAGATTGTGTAATTTAGCAACATCACTTGGCATGATTATCAGTAGCACAAAATTCGAACACAAAAAAGTACATAAAGTTACATGGATGTGGCCGGGATGCGGTAGCGAGGAAGGAAGTCAGATCGACCACGTACTGGTAACAAGAAGAAGAGCTACATCAATAAGAGATGTGAGGTCATACAGAGGGCCAACGCCGATACGGATCACCTCTTAGTAGTTGCTGAAATCAAACAGAAAACGATGATCGAAGATGTAAAGCATGAAAACAAAAAACTATTGGCAATTGAAAAGCTTGACAATGAAGAAAATAAAAGAAAGTATGAAGATAGAGTGACAAAAGAATTGGAAAGTAGGGGTGATAATTACAACGTAAATGTGACATGGGGTAGTATTGCGGAAAGTCTTAAAATAAGCGCAAAAGAAGTACTGGGCTGCAGGAAGAGAGGAATATGGAAAGCATGGTTCGACGAGGAATGCGAAGAAATTAATAAGATTAAAAAAGAATCAAGAATTAAATGGTTAAGAACCAACGAACGGGAACACTTAAATGAGTACAAAAGAAAACGCATGGAAGCTCATAAACTGTACCAACGTAAGAAGAATGAATGGATTGACGAGAAAATGAAAGAGATAGAAATAAGTAGAGTGAATAACAATACTAGGAGCTTTTATAAACAAATTAGAAATACAAAAAAGACACGTACGATAAAAAGTAGAGGAATGAAAAACGATGATGGAGTACTCGAAAACGAAACCGAAAAGGTTAAGAAAATATGGGAGAACCATTTCAGAAAACTGCTCAATACGACACAAACAGAAGTAAGAGAACAAATAGAAGACATGCAGACTGAAGAAGAAATAGTTGAACCAACAAATGAAGAAATTATCCAAACAATACAAAAGTTAAGAAACCGAAAAGCACCTGGTCCCGACGAAATTATGCCGGAAATGATCAAAAATGGAGGACAAGAGATGCAAACTAAAGTATGCAAACTAATAAAACAGATTTGGAATGAAGAAAATATGCCAGACAAGTGGAAAGAAGGAATTATTGTGACGATAAAAAAAGAAAGGTAGCTCAGATGAATGTAACAATTATCGAGGCATAACACTTCTGAATACGGCTTACAAGGTTCTGTCAACAATTATACATAATCGCCTTACAGAATATAGCTACGAAATAGTCGGAAATTATCAATTTGGATTTAAAAGAGGAAAGTCAACAGTGGATGCATTACATTTAATAAAACAAATACAAGAGAAAACACATGAATACGGAATAGATATGCATTTGTTGTTTATAGACTTTAGACAGGCTTTTGATTCAGTAAACAGATACCAACTGATAAATATCATGAAGGAATTTAAAGTACCATCAAAATTAATAAGGATAATCTCCATGACCATGAAGAAATCAAGAGCCACGGTAAGAACAACTACTGGTGAAACAAACAGCTTCGAGGTGAACAGAGGAGTGCGACAAGGGGACGCCCTGTCGGCGACGCTATTTAATATTGCACTCGAGAAAGTAATTAGAAGCACTGGGTGTACGGGCACAATAATAAATAAAGAAAACCAAGTGATAGCCTATGCAGATGATGTGGTTATTGTGTCAAGAACAAAAGAAGGTTTAATAAATACATTAAGAAATATAAAGAGAGAGGCTAACAGAATCGGACTAAGCATTAATCAGACAAAAACGAAATACATGAAATGCACAAGAGAGAAAAATGATTACAGACCTGATTTAATAATCGACGACGATAAATTTCAGCATGTACATGACTTCAGTTATCTTGGTGTACCAATTAATTGCAAGAACAACAGAAACGCGGAAGTAAAAGCAAAGATTCAAGCGGGCAACAGAGTGTATCACGCAAATAAGCACCTACTAAAGGATAGACAAATTTCAAAAAGATCTAAAATAAAGATATACAAGGCATTGATAAGACCGGTAATTACTTACGCAGCTGAAGTCATGTGCATAACAAGAAAGGAAGAAGAAGAATTCCGTGTATTTGAGCGAAAAGTACTAAGAACGATACTTGGCTTTAAAAGAGTTAATGGAGAATGCCGAATTAGAACAAACACCGAAATTCTCGAAGAAATGAATGGCGAAGACGTTGTGAGGTATATCAAGGCTCAAAGATTGAGATGGTGGGGACACGTGATGAGATCCGACAAAGAAGAAATAACGAGAACGATAATGGCATGGAAACCTAATAAAGAACGATACAGAGGAAGACCTAAACTGAGATGGAGTGACGAAGTAACGGAAGATCTGGAAAAGATGGGAGAAAGAGGATGGAGATATAAAGTTAAGGATCGCATAGCCTGGGGAGAAATCGTAAAAATGCCAAAACACACCGGGACCTATGATTTATTAATTGTGAATACGAGGATTAATCCACCTCAACAAATGGATTTTGTAAGTCCGAAAGGACAGCTAAATTCTATCATAGAATGTAATGCTGTAAATAATTACGCAATAATACACTTACATGTATTTCTTATGGGAAAATTGCAATTTTCAAAATTAAATTGTGGCCTTATTACAAGTCCGACAACATTGATCCTCACCTTAAAGAGCTTGTATTTTGCATTCTTTCGTTTTGTAAAGCTATTTCTATAGGAAAAGTGTGTTTTCGAATCACGGTTAGTCGACTCTTGCCAGGAAAACACACCATTGATAGGAATACAAAACAACAGAGACGGTCACTGGCCTAGTAGTTAGAGCGATCGACTACTGATGCTAAGGCACCCGGTTTGAACCTGGGAGCAGTATACAAAGGAAAGTTTTCTTTCTGACTCTCTTTTATCTATGACCGTTTTCGTGCTTCGGAAGGCACGTAAAGCCGGTGGTTCTCCTATGTTAATAAATTGCCATCATTACCGATAATATGGGTAACAGGCACATCTGAAGCAAGTCTAGCAAACTACTTCAGATGTAAAACAAATAATATGCTCAAAGTACCAGCAGTAGCTTCGGATCTTTGCCGAGGTTACTGTTGGATATAACAGGACCTAGTCCTAATTTAAGAGGAAGAAGAAGAAGACAAAAACAACATTACATTTTTTAATTCCTTTTCAATATTTATATAAAATCTAAAACCCTAGCAAAATGGCTCGTGGTACTTGCGCACTAAAGCACTCGTGATGGTTCCGGTGTTCACACCTTTGCCATGGGGATCTCGGTTATTTAAGAAAAAATCGAAATACACTATTCGTTCAACTAATCCATTGCAATGGTTTTTATAGATTTCTGGAAATAAATGATTCGAAATACTAATGGCGACTAGATATTGCTGTTAGATATTTATATTATTATTATTAGTTATACACGTTTATAGCAGATCTGTGCAACTAACATCTATCGCCTCGGTCGTTCCAATTCAGATTGGGAAACATTTTTTCCACACATTTAGTGCTATTCAGGAGGACTTAGAAGGTCCCTTCTAAGTCTATCCCTATAAGTAATATTGCTAATTTGACGTATAAATGAAATTTGACAGCCTAAGCAAGTTTTTTTTATTCTGCATTATTCTCTAAAAGTCGACAGAAATTGCTAAGCTAGCAAACTTGCTAAGTTTAATAAAACCGCAAATATTACTGATAAACTTAGCAAGGTTGCTAGTTTAACAATTCCTATTGATCTTTACCAAAATAAGAAAACTTGCTAAGTTATTCAAGGCTTTCTGCCACAGAGGTCCTGTCCATACATACGATATGAGAGTATAGTAAAGTACTTCGGTTTAGTCCGAAACATTCCTTAAAATATTATCTCAAATAATCTTGAGCACAGAATAATACGTCTCGAGGAAAAATATAAAATCTAAAATGCAACTGTTGGGTACCATAGTATTATTATACATTATTTGAGAAACACTGATTTAGATAAGACTCGTGGCGCCCACTTTAAATTTTAAGAGAAACAGAAAAACAAGAATTTATATTATTATTATAAACAATATAACGTTGTGATTACGTTATCTCAATTTCAAAATAAAACATGATTAAAATGTACAAATTAAAGACGTTTTAATGAGTTTTATCTGAAACTGATTTCAGTGTAACTAGTTGGTTTGGTTGTCATTTGGTTCAAGAAGTGTCAAAAGTTTGGGCAAGGAATTTTTTAATCAGAGGTGAGTTATTGACATTTCTTATCACTTTATCACGGTGTTTGGCATAAATGCAATTATAGGACTTTTATTCAACAAATGAATTTATTCTATTGTTCCACATGGTTGTAAATTATTTAACGCTAATTTTACTGGGCAACATCTTGCCTATTGACGCAAATAAACATGACGTTGGAGGACCCATTTTTCGTTGTTAAAGAGTAAGCATTATTTTGTTTTTATGTGGAAGTGTAAACAAAAGAACGTTTTAGTTTAAAAATGTAGACATTAAAAGGGCAGTGAAATTTGTGGAAGTTCTAATTCAGATTTCTTATTGTTTTATCGTGCCAACTCATTTGGACACTTTTGCTTAAAGCATGCGTTTGTTTTTATTTTTGTTGCTAAATCCATTTTTTACCAAAAAGTACTAATTATCATTTTGCGGGTTATTTTTCCAATTTAATTGTTTTGCGTTGTCAAAAATTTTTGTTTTTATTATTTTTTGTGCTTGTGTGTTTAGTTTAGATTAATAATAACAGGCATATCAATTTTTAAATAATATTATGTACCTACAAACTAGATCATAATAAACTATCTAGTAATAATAGATTAAAAGAACTTAAAATTATTGTCACAAAAATGTTGCAATCATCAAACTTCAATGGTAGGTCTAGGTATAAAGAAATACATTATCCTGATGTGTTTATTTGTATGAGTATCTACATAATTAGAATTTTTCTAAATATTTGACCAAGGTCTGGTTTAAACATTCTTAGACGATGAGAATGAACAACCATTGTTTTTTTTTTAAATATTTACTATTATTGGAAAGCAATGCATCTGTAGGTACAGCATTTAATAGCGAAATACTGCTTTGCAAGTGATTAAAAAAATAATTTGTTCCTGTAATTTATCTATGTTTAACTTTTGATAAATATAAAATAACACAGAAGAATGAGAAGTTAGTGTACTTGTGCAGTACTTACCTATGAGGAATATTTTAATTTAAAAAAAAGTTGACTAGTAACTTCTTGAAAAATAAACAAGTTCTCGTAACTTGCATGGCTTAGATGCATTTTAGTGCCACATCTTATTCAAATAAGTTTTAATTTGAGCATTATTTCAGTGAAGTATTCAAAGCATTAAATAAAACTAGAGGACTGTATTTACGCTGGATCGAACTCAGCGATGACACCGTTTGTATTACAAAAGATGAAATAGAATGGACCAATAACGAATTAAAGAATTCATTACGTAGTATAGAATGGGATTTAGAAGATTTAGAAGATACAATCGATATCCTTTTTTTTATATTGCCATAGAAAAACAATATTTTTTTCCAATGTTTTTTCTTAACTGTATATTTACATATTGTAGAGAAAAATCCTTCAAAATTTAAAATCGATAACAAAGAATTGACCACACGCAAGTCTTTTATAGATTGCACCAGAGAAGAAGTTAAGGTATATAGTGATATACATTTGTAAATTCTAAATAACAAGAACTTTTTAATAGGTTATGAAAGATAAGATCAACATGAATAGAAACAGAGATCGTGATCGAACTGCACGACAGGTAAGAGTATTATTTCTTTTAAAATTTTATATTTACATAAATATATTTGTAGCCCTTGCTCGATAATGGGAGTCCAGATCGAGTTCCTATTTCTCACAGCACTACGAAATATTCGAAATTACAAAACGAACTTGACAGTCCTCAACGAAATTTTTTAAACGACACACTAAGTCAACAAGACCACATGATCAGGCAGCAGGATGAACAATTAGAAGTAATTAGTAATTCATTGGGATCGCTTAAAACAGTTTCCCGACATATAGGCATAGAATTAGATGAACAAGCAGGGTAAATATAACATTTTACTTTTAATTGTGTTATTTATTTAAAATATACTATTGCTACCTTAATTGGCTAGCTTTGGAAGTTTTACTTGGCTTGTAACCTTCTGCAAAGTATAAATTGTAAGGTCAGACTGTTTAACTTAAAAATTTGTCTATTTTCATTTAAGGGGACTAGGCAGTTAGCTTTCTCTAAACGAATAAGTGTTTTGTGAGATTATTACAGAGAAATGTGCAGTATTTATTTTTTTCAAATTGATGTGAACCTCCATTTTGTCTGAATCATGACACGAGTAAACAAAAATAAAGTTTCGAGATGTATGCGTTTAAAGTGTTTCAAGATTTTAAAGTATAATTATCTTGTTCTCGACTCTCATTCATTTCAATTAATAACAATATAAATGGGAAATATTGGACTATTGGATTAAGAATTTTTTTATAGATCAACGTTTGGAAGTTTTATTTTCATCTTCTTTGGGATTTATAGAAACCAAATTCACACATAAGCAATTTTTACAGCATTATACATTATAAAATAAATACCTACTATAAAATTGTTGTATCTTAACATAGCTCAAATTGTGTGACATAATTGTTGCAACGCAGCCAAAATAAACTTGGAAATGTACAAATACTTTTGAAGTACACATTAAAATGTCGTAAATATCACGTTAAATTTTTAAATTGTTATAAAACTTGCAAAACTAAAGTAGGAATATGTTGTCTAACCACATAATATTTGATAAAGCAAGATAGATAATAAAACATACAAAGCAGAAAACCACAAGTGTATAATTTAATCAAACAAATTCACCTGGATCACAAAAACTGGGTGCAAATTTCTTTTTAAAATCACTGTATGTAAAGAAAACGCTCTAAACTTAGGGTCAACTGAAAGTTGGAACTTATTCGCTTCATTTGATAAAATAATAAAATAACGTTTTGCTTAATTTGGTACTTTTTGAGCGGTTTTTAAGAATTTCCAGCTGCTGCTTCTAATCCACCACGCACTCGGATTCAACGCTCTCTCTCTCTCAATTTGATTCCCAATTATTTAAGAAGTGATATTAAAGCGTTTGATTAATAATTATTAAACATATAAGCTGAAGTATATTGTTGCAATTTCATTAATTTCAGTGCCCCTGAAAGTTTTCTTCGAAGCTATTCTCCAGATCAAGCTATTTAAGGTCTTTGAACTTCAGAAGATTAAATATATATTTTTCATGAAAACAAGGGGTTATATGGGTTTCGAAGGTAAAAAAAAGCATATTTTCTCAAATTTTTTTAAATATAATAATAAAAGAATTATTTTATTCAAACTTTTAAGCATATAAAAGTGCAATATCAATATTGTATAAAATTTTCATTTAAAAACTTTGGAAATTCAGCTATTAGGACCTGGTTTTCGGAGACCTCTTAGAAAAAAGTATCTTTGTGGTGGTCAGGATAATTTATGATAGCTTTATCCAAAATCAGAAAACTAAATATTTTCTGTTACTAGGGAAGTATAGGTCGTGGTTGAACAAAGGTTTAATAAAAAAATTGATGTTTTGACAGAGTTGTATGTAAAAAGTACAATTTTCGGTAAAATCTACACCACATATTGCTTTCTAAAATAAGCTGTGATTAAAGAAAAACCAAAACCTTTGTTTAATCACTAGATAATCCTATCTAGAAGAAGTGTGCAAAATTTCAAAAAGATCGGTGCATTGGTTTTTGAGAAATTGTGTACATTGATTTTAAAATAGAGTTTTGAGAAAAAGCGATTCAAGTTTTAATTTTAATGATTAATTAGATGAATTTCCAAAGGTTCTCTCCTAGAGTTTTACTTTAATTTACTTGAAGGTTGTGAAAATATTCTTTGACATGTTGTACTATTGGATAAAAAATGAATGTTTTGACATTTCCAAACCTATGTAACTATGTAATAAATTTAACACTTAATAGAAACCGGAATATTATAGGTACCTAGTTTTCAAGTAATAACCACTTCCTATGCCGCTCAACTGAAACGGCAATTTTCTTAGAAGTATTATGAACCCCAGCTAATTGTAAGCTTCTTCAATCTTCAATAAATAAAATACAAAAAAATGCAATTTTTGATTGCCTAGTTCTCTTTTGAATCTAAGAACAATGCTGATATTTTATTTAATACAGTGGTGACAATATGAAATGCCCGGGCACCATTGCCAAGCAATGTTTGATAATAATCGAGTGCTATCGACTCTAAATTTGTCAAAAACGGCACTATTATTTTACCATAATAAAGCTCCAATAAAGTACTCCCTTACGCAGTTAAAAATTTTTAAATAATATTATATTTACCCAAAGAAATACACGGTTCAAAAATAATTAAAAAATTATGGTTAATTTAAGTATGCAAATATTTTATAAAAAAGCATAAAAAAAATATTTTTATGTTAAAAATTTATTATGAAACAAATACAATAGTAATAAACCTTTGAATACTTCGTTGTACCACCTTCAGCTTCTATTACACATTGTAAAAAGCCGGGAAATCGACTTAACTAAATTTTGTAGGTAATCATCCTCTAATTTATGTTTCCATACAAATTTTATCATTGCAATAAGTTTGGGAAAACTCTTTGGAGATGTTAACACCACTTGACGTTTCTTAACAGCCCACAAACGCTCGATTGGATTTAAATCTGCACTGGTTTCAGGCCATGGGATAACATGAATTCTGCTTTGCAAGAAATAATTCGATACCTAAGAAACAAAAACAGAGTTTTTAATTTGGAAGTTTCAATAAAGCTTTTAGAATAATTACAAGTTAAAATGTGAAAAATAAATTTTTGAAGAAATTAAGGATTACAAAAATAGGACTTACTTTCTTTTACCATTTTTAAAGTGGATTATGAAAAATGAGGGTCTAATTAGCGTATAAAACAAAGTTGGTATTTTTTTTCAGTTAAAAGTTAAGGCTTAAATAGCTGTTTCTTCCACTGTATTAATAATTATATACTTAGGCTCAAATAAATTGAGCCCTGTGTCATAGTTTAAAATGGTATGAATTAAGATCAGAATCGCTAGTCAAATGAGTGCATTTTAAATTGTGATACATCAAAATGTTTTTTATACCTATGTGCCGTTTGCCTTGTTAAGTTTTAACTGACGAATTGAGGTCCCAGGAAATTACAAGTCAAGTAAACAATATAATTAATAATTAAATAAATAAATGTAGAAATGCTTCATGTTGTAATATCTTGTGCCAAACAAAGTGATTTAGCAGGCTAATTCATAGTTGCTATTGGACGACCAGTGGCAATATAAGGCTTTGCGTGCATGACATTGTGCGTTTTATGATTTCAATAATTAGCACAAGCCCCCCAACTCAGTTTATGATATTTTTATGCCTTTCAAGATTTCTTAGCTTTTTGTAAAATTTTCTTTTGAATGTGGAGTTATAACAATAGAATGTAATTAATTAATAGGTATTGAATCGTTATAAAGTAAATTTTATATTTCTAGAATGTTGGACGATTTTGGAACCGAGTTGGAAAACACAGATTCAAAATTAGATTCAACTATGAAAAAAGTTGCCAAAGTTTTACACATGTCAAATGGTAATTTTTAGAATTTTATTACTAATTTTATTAATTTACACCAACCGATATATTTTACAGATAGACGACAGTGGACAGCCATTATAGTCCTGTCTGTTGTGCTAATCATTGTGATAGCTTTAATTATATTTGTGTGATTTTAATTTATTGTCTTTATTTTGTAGTATTATAGGTATAATATATTTATTTATAATTAATTTTGTATATTTTAGAAATAATTAAATTGTGTAACTATGTGTAGGAGTTAGTAATTTGTATTGCTTGTAATTAGATTAGTACATATTCGCAGTTCTTAAGATATATTAGTTATCTTATTATTAGAAGTGTTTCAAAAGAAAGAGAAATATTTAAGTTATTGGAGATTATGTTACTGGAACTTAGAGTACCTACTCATATTAAAAGGTTTTTATTTTCTGTTATGTTTTTTTAGTTTTATAATAATGCAATATCAATGTACCTGTTAATATTATGTATTAGAATAAGTTTTATTGATTAAATTATGCTATTAATTTAAATTCTTTAGTTCATATTCCTTCTCATAATGCTTCCTCTGAATTCAAGCCATATTAATTTACGCTTTTATTAAGGTGGTTGCAGCGCTCCATTGGCATTTTCTCAAATCCATGTCAAAAATATGAAAATTACAAAATATAAAGTTAAAAATTTATCATATTTGTAAAACAAATTTGAAAAAGATTGACTGTGTGAGATAATCGGATTTGAAATTTGTGAATTTAACATGTAAAAGCATAGGAACTCAATAAAGGTTTCGAATTTTCATAAAATAAAATAGTTATGCCCATGTCAGACGCATAAAAATTAGTCTACACGTAGGATAATATTTTACAAAATGCCAAAAGAAAAAAATTAAAAATTTTGACCATCTGGTTTGTCGGTAAATAATTTTTGAATATGATGCAATTTGATTCCTGAAGAACCGTATAAGTTTGGCATCGTCGCATAAATAAAAAGGTTTTATGTCGGTGTCAATTTTGAAAGTTAGGTTTATTTTCTAAAATAAGCGATGGCAGGACTTATAAAGTCGGAACAGGCAATAAAGCCTAAACCCTTAAAAGAAAAAGGTTTATTTTCTATTTCAAATAAAATTTAATAAAAAGTTATTTTCTTTACTAATTAAATTTTTATTTCATCGGTGGATACGAATTGGAATAAACCAATCAATTTGGTGGAAAACCATCGTTCGGAGTGCGGCCATTCGATGGAAAATAAGAAAGAAGGTTTGGTGCAATGTTATTACGGTATAATTTTTGTAGGGTGTAAATAAAATAGAAAAATCTACTTGTTTAAGAGATAAATTTTGTCAGTTGATAATAATTTTTTCTTCTAATTCTTCAGCCCGTTATTGTGCACTCAAAAATGCTGGGATTCATTCACGGCGTATAAAAATGATAAGTGGTAAATACAAATATCAGAAAGCCAAAGACCGCGGTTCAAATCCTGGTTGCGTCGAATACACTGCTATGATCTAAGGTCCAATATCAATCTGTGGACTATGGGGAAGGCAATGAGAAACCACCCGTCAGCTTGGCTTTGGCCAAGTTGATCGCCTATGCATTATATAAATGTATGGCACTCGAAGAAAATATTTTCAATGGAAAGTTTTATTACTAATTTTAATAAAAAAATTAAAATGAATTTTAATGGTAAAATAAAAATTAATTTCAATAAAAAAAAACTTGGAATCATGGGATTCGATCCAACCATCACGTGTGTATGAGGTCGGACAATTATCAATTTTTTTCTACACAAAGTTAATTATGAAAAGACTTGAGTTTTTCAAAAGCGTACTTTTTGGAATTGATTGCAAAATGTGTAGGGTTACAGTAACCAGTGCTATACGGAACCAGTTTATCTGAAATTAAAAATTCAAAAAGATTTCGTTATTATTAGAGTTTATTCTCTGTTTCTCTCTCCTCAGATGCATCCTCATCACTGAGGAATCGTGATCCCATAGGATTTTCTTGGCACTCCACCTTGGTGGTTTGGACCGTCTTCCTAAGCTGCGACCGTTTTTCGTTTTCTGCAAAAAATTAAATTTTGACAAAATGGCAACTGTTCCAAGTTAGAACGTATAGAATCAATATTTTTTGTTCATAAAATAAAAATTACGCATTAAAAGAAAAAATCTCTCCGATACATGGAGGATTTTGATGATTAAAAGACTTATAAAAAATTTGAAATACATTTGTTTAGTAGTTTTTGAAATATCTTGATCACCGACTTTCAAAATGTAGTACTAGGAAAATCGCGTTTCAAGTTTTAAATTCAGTTTACACTAAAGCAAAACAGTTGTTTTGTTACTTACATAAAGTCGTATAACTTTGTAAAAAAAAACAAATCTACATAAAACTTGTAGGGGATACTTCTAACATTATATACTTCAAGAAAATGTGCTTTTTGAAAAATTGATATTTTTGAATTTCTAATTAGGCGTAACCCCTTAATTCATTTATGCAGGTTTTTAAAATTACTTCTTTGTTGAAAATGTGTGCTACTTTTGTGAAAATGAAAGTTTAAAAATTTTGCGAAGATTGTTTTCCACGTCTTTAAGATTTAGTCCATAAATTTTTTCAGTAATGTTACCTTATTTGATATATTTTGTGTTTGATTGTGTTTCTTTAACATGTCTAACATTTGCGCGCTCTTTTTAATTTTCTCACTAATGATATAATTAAAGAAGCGTCAATCAATAACCATAACATGTTGTTTTTGTTTAATTTTTTATTTCTTGTAATACATTTTCTGTACGTTCTGGTTTTTCTTTTAAGTAACAATTTCATAGCTTTGGATTTGGAATTGTAACAAACAGGATTTTTTATGTAAGGGTTTTTTATTTGTATGGTTAATTATGTATATAGATTTACTACATAAGAATTTTACATGGAAAATTTTTCTTCTGTTATCAGTTCGTACCAGTTAGTATAAGTAGTATTTTATCATTATAATTTTTATCAAAAAGAATAGGAATGTCACTAGATAGAATTACTTTTGTGGGGTACAATAGTTGTGTCTAAGGCAGATAATGTTGAAATTGAACACCTATTTACTTGCAATAATCATACCAAGAACAGGTCCAAGGTTATAAATTGATATAATATTTTGCACACGGATATCTCCTACTATTAACTTTGGTCACGTGAAGTTAAGAAAAATCAAAGAGGGAATGAGGAGTTCAATTGTCTATAAAAAGATGCAGTAAAAATATTGAGTTATACTTTAGTTAAACGGTCGGTCTGTTAGTTTTGGGCGCGTACGATCCTCTTAGTGCAATTGTTCTACTAGGTCCACTTTAGTTAAAGGGTTGGTTTACTTGGTCCAAGTTTTTCATCTGGAGATTTGGGTAATCTATCTATTAGATAAATTAACGAAGTAACCAAAAAAAATCAGAAATATGATTGGCTACTTTGTTAATTTATCTAATAGATAGATTAACTAATAGATATGTTTGGACATTTTAGCCTACTTGAAGGTTTGCTTTAATTTTTCGAGGATTATTTAGTCTATTACATTGGGTTGAGTTGATTATCTGTTAACAATACTTTTAGTGGCCGAGTTTTTAGTGATTCCAGCATTAGTGTCCGGTATTAATTAATAATTCAGGGGTGGTCGAGCAGTTGATTTTGATGACGCCCGTATAAAAGTAGCTGTACACCTCAAGTAGGGGTAGTTATTTTGGAACGGTGGAAGTGAAATTTCCGAAGTGAAACATTGCAAAGAAGAAAGTTTCAATTTATTCTAAATAAAGGATTTTCATTATTATGGGTATTACTGGGTAAGAGGTTTAAATCTATCCAAACACAAAAATTTAATCAATAGAATATTTTCTAACTGGTGTGAATAAAAATTAGCAATCCAATAAATCAGAACAAAATTTCATTTTATATCTAATATAGGTGGCAAATTAATGTTAAGCTAGAATAAGTGCTCAAACTAAATAGTAAAATATTTCTAAAGTTTTAATTGCTTATTTTATTAATTAGTTACCTAATTAAATTATAATTAGTTAACACTGTTATCAAGAACTAGATTAATGTAAAAATTATCAGAATTTACTTTAATATTTTATGTTATATTAATTTCATATAGCATTTAAATGTAGTTGCATTTACGCAGGTCACTAATTAATAGTAAATATCAATTATTACTAAAAATAAAATATGGACAAGAAAATTAAAGGAATTGCACATGGTTATATAGGCACTAAATAATACCTTAAACTAAAATCGAACAAAATTTCATTTCACATATACAAAATATTGTGGCAAATAGCCTGCTACTAATAAGGAATAAATATAAAAAATAAAGGTTTTAACAGTTATAAAATATAGACGCAAAACAAAGAAAAATGAAATTGATTAATTTCAAAAAACAAATTAAATTGCTTAATTTTACTAAAGAATTTAAAAAATTATAAATGTTTTGTTAAATTAAACAATTTAATTTTACTTATTACGTAGAAAAGGAAATAGAGGAGAAGGTGCAAATATGAATATGTTGTAATATGGAATACATCGGTTTTGACTTAAACCAATAAGGTCCTCGGTCAATCGGCTAAATTTGTGAAGCTTGCCATCTTTATTGGAAGCGATCCACCCCGTACCGTTTTAGTATGATTTTAGTTTACCACATGTGTACAGTGAATTTCGTAAATTTATAATTTTAACAGTAAGTGAATATGCAAGCCTAATTTTTTATTTGCACGTTTTTATTTAAATATTTGTTACGATGCCATTGTATATAAACTAAAGTTTAAGATAACGTTGTATTTGTTTAGTTTTTGTTATGATAGGTAGATCTAGCCTAAAATATTGATGACATTGGTTGTCGGTAATATGGAATACCAGTATTCCATACCACCATGCTCATAATACGCTCATAATGAGTGTGCAAGCGCCGAAAATACGAGTATATTTGCGACTGGTGCAAGTAATATGTTAATCTAACCCTTATAGTTAGTTTAAGTTTTAGGAACAATAAGTTATTTAATTATTTCTTAGATATTTAATGTATTCCATATTTGCACCACCTTTTCTTAGGTGAGCATTTTGTAATTTTTTTAAACTTTTTTTGTAAAAATGTTTTAGTTAATTACACATTTGCTTTTAGATTATGGTGTCTAATTGTCTGAAGTAACTTTTACCTAAATTTGGTTTAATTCTATTGCTAACAAAATTTTTATATACCAAACAAAATGGTATTCCATATTTGACTTTATTGTAATCAGTAAAAAAATTTTGAGTTAGCATTTTCCTCATGTCTAAGTCATAGAATCGTTTAAGACAATTTTTGGAATGAATTTTCGGATGTGTGTATTGTGTGATGTTTTCGTTCAGATTTCGGACAAACGATTACTTTCGCATGCACCGATTATTGAAATTCATTGGTTGTAAATCACCGTCTAAAGAACTGATTAGATTTTGGTTAAAATCCGTTAATTTTTACATATTGTTTTAAAAGAAACAAAACTTCTAAGACGCCATACTTCTTTCTATTGTAACTGTTAAAAATGAAAATAGTGTCAATCGAAAGAGATTTTATTTCTGCGCGTAAAGATACCCGACACTTGAAAATTTTCTCATAAATTACTATTAAAATACATAAAGAGAATCATTGAATTTAAACAAATATGAGCGGCATTGGAAACAAAATAAGCAATAAATTCAAAAAAATGTTTTTCAAATTTAAATTTTTAAAATTTAAAAAAGATTAAAATTATAGTAATTATAATAAACTTAACACTGATTTTTTTCTTTGTCTTTGTGTCTGTATTTGTTCCATTTTTAGTTTAATATTTTATTTAGTGCCCCTATAACTATATTTCATAAAAAAATTCTGAAAACAAAACTTAAGTAGGTAGGTGGGGTGATGACAGCACTTCAGCACTATTAACACTCGGGTCACTGTTCACTAGTTCAAAATTTAGATATGCGATTGCCATCATAATCTTAGAAGAGATGTATAACAGGAAGGTAAAAAAAAATTAGTCATGTTACTAACTTATAAGTATGAAATATATGAGAAAATAATGCCTGGGGTGTTGTGGCCACTCCACATACCGACTTAAAGGTTAACTTCTGAAATTAATATTAGATTTAAATTTACAAAATGAATAGGTTAAATAAATAATAAAACGAAATTATTCGTGAGCTTTTTACTTTTTAGACGAAGAGTTGGCTGCCTACATTTTAACGTGACTCGCTGTAGTCTTACTTTTTTCAAAAATGCATGTCAGAAGTAGCGAGGAAGCTAGAAATGCGAGTCTGCCAATTCAAACCGGGGGAATAAAGTGAGGGTGGAGGATCGAAGCCGATCAATTTTGAAGATAAAAAACGTTATTCTTTCAGTCATGAAAAGTTTTAGTTTTATGGTATATGACGTCACAAATTAAGAGTAACCATTGCTATAGGGGACTCCTATCTAGGGGATAAAGAGTCGTCAGACTGCGTAACAAAACAATTTTTATTTTTATACAAAATGCAGTAAAAATTTATAGGAGCGCTTCTGATGTGAAGAAAAATTCACACAGGGAAACGTCAAAAAATTATGGCGAATGTCAACTTGAAAATTTTATTAAACATATTATTATGAAAAATATTTTCTCAAAAACCAAAAGAAAATTAAAATTTTGTATTTAACTTAAAAAACCTACAAAATGCATAATTTACAATAAAATTGAAACAATCGAAATTTTTATTTTGTTAATATTCTATTTGAGAAATGACAATGGCAAGTGAAATTTTAGCAGTGTAAACTTGCATATATGTATTTTAACCAATCACGTTGTAAAATTATATTTCTAGTTCAAATTTTAAAAATATTAATAGTTATTTCGATAATTTTAAAATTTCACGAGTACGTATTGCTTAATAGTTCACCTCATTGTGTGACATAGCAGACTTGAAAGTGAGGGAAAAATCGTCGGTAGACTAAGAAAGATTTTGGAAATAACGTTTTTAATCTTGAAAATTCATTGCTTTTGATCATCCAACCACACTTTATTTCCCCGGTTTGAATTGGAAGACTCGGATTTCTAGTTTCCTTGCTACTTTTTTCATTCATTTTTGAAGAAAGTAAGACTACATCGAGTCATGTTAAAATGCAGGCAGCCAACTCTTTGTCTAGAAAGTATAAATACATAAAAACGGAATATAACGTATTACCATTCGATACGATTTCTTGATCCATGAAGTTTGGAACAACTTACTTAAGACTTCATTAAATAGGAAAAACCTTTAACTATAACTTCAATATGCTATTTATAGCTTAAACGAGTAGATGGGTGTAGATATTACTTAAATCTTCGATGTCAGTTTTTCAATTCATAGAGTTCTTCTCTCTCTCTTTCTTTCTCTCTCTCTCTCTTGATACATATCATTTAGTGAAGGAGTCGATATTTATAATTATTAGTGACTGATTTGATTATTTTGGCACTCCTAAAGACAGCATTATACCAGAACATTATCGCAAAGGGATGCACCGGCCGACAAGGAAACGGTAGACGCGGTTCAAACCCAAATGAAGTGGAAAAAACACGCTGTCTGATCAAAGGTAATATCCAATCTACCATGGGAAAAAGGCAACGAGGAAACCACCAGAATTATATCAATGAAAAATTCATCTTCTTAAACTTCAGAGTCTGACAAAAGCAAACGATAGAAGAAAGGAGTTATTTCCGATTTAACGATGATTAATAAATCTGTTCTTGAACTTGATATCAGAATAAAAACCAGAAATCACTGCAATAATTTCTAAACAAATCTTAATCGATGGATATAATCTGCCTTTACAAGTCGGACAATCCCAAAAATAAACTAAATAAAAAAATTTTTTAAAATTCAACTGGCTTCACCTTAACAAGAAACTAATATCTACAGCCATCTACTCATTTGTACTACAAATAACGTATTGGAGTTAAGTTTTTCCTATTTAACGAGTTCTTAAGTAGATTGTTCTTTAACTCGCGATTATCAAGAATATATTTTAAACTTCATGGATCAAGAAATCGTATCGAATGACAATACGTTATATTCCGTTTCTGTGTATTTACACTACTATTTCAATTTACACGAATGTGCTAAATACACGACCCATCTCTTAACCTAACTGTACATTTTAGTAGGTCTAAGGTGATGCTGATATACCAAGAAAAATAAACTAAATGAAATAAAATTTTACTAAAATAATCAATCTGACGGCTTAACAGTCAGCTTGACAATGAAAAAATCCTCACTGCCAGTGACTGCTGGTTCTGTGCCGAAATTGAAGCTAACGCCTAATAGGAAACTAACAAAAAATGGTAACTGTAGCAATAAACAAAACAAACATGTCGAGCAAATTGCCAGTCGTATAGAATTCAAAATTCATAAAATAATTAGACAAATATTTATATTGGCTCCAAGAGAAAAGATGCTGGATCGAATCGAGCATATGAGGTCTTATCTAAATAAATAAGGAAAATAATTATATTCATTTATATGCTGTATATTATGATTATAATAAATTACGCTAACAAGTTTCATAACATCGAATTTTTCCCAAAAATAGTTCAAGTGTTTGAGGTGTAAAAGTCATAATATTGGGTAAAATTTGATGAAAAAATAAAACATGAGAGAACGGAATACAAAGGAACAGAACATGAAAACAGAGAACGGTAAAAGAGAACACTGAAAATAGAGAACAATGCAAAAAGAAACCAATGAAGAAACAGAACAGGGAAAAAAGAAAATACTAAAGAACACCGGAAACATGGCAGCTCCCCCTATTTCGAATTCTGAATCTAAAATAATCTTAATCGTTTGTGCAGCGCCTTTGCATGATTGTGCATACTTTCTTTTTGTTTGTACCTCATTCGTTTTCAAAATATTCAGAAACACAAAAATTATACTGAAGTGCTCAGGCGTCGATTGGCCATCCAATTAATGACATTTTGAATTATAAATTTAAAGCGAATACATAAATTTTCAAAAAAATATATTACTAAACATGTGCAAATAGTCATAACAACACAAAAATAAGAAAAGGTAAATCATTTTAAAATCAAAAACTGATTTTGCATAATTTATTTTTGTTGGTACCTCTTCTGTTTTCAAGTAATTTTCAAAAGTTTTTGTGAGCGGGGGAGGAGGAGCTGAAACATGTTCAATTTGAACTTAAAATTTTAGATTCAAAATAGTTCCAATTCTTTGTTCTGTGTTTGTACATGTTTGTGCAAATTTTATTTTCGTTTCGGCTTTACATTAGGGATTTTTTAGAAATACAAGAATTAAATTGACGCGCACAAGGATGAACGAGATTCCTAGTACATTATGTTTATTGGAAGCGAATAATTGATTTTTAGACCTTTCGATATATTGGTAATCGATTTCTGGATAGGTTAATTGAAATTATCGTTTGTGCATCTATTTATTTTCGTTTGCACCTTTTTGTGTCTGAGTTATTTAAAAAATTAGCTGGTGGGTGGGGGCGGGGAATGGAAATATACTAAATTTTTTCTGTTTCGACTTTTGAATTGAAAATAGTCTTAATTGGTTGTGATTTGTTTGTACATCATTTATTTTCATTTGTAGGTATCTCTTTCGTTCTTTCTGTAATTTAATAAATAACTCAAAAAATATAAGTGGAACAAATAAAAATAAATTATGCACAAATGCGAAACAGAAAGAAAATAGTATATCGCCAACCATTATCCCCCAGCTATTATTTTAAATAACTCGGGAACAAAGGTGGTGTAAACAAAAATAAATGATGTACAAACTATAATTTGTTTTATTATTTATATTATTTGTTTCAAATTAACATACTTGGAATCTCCATTATCTTTCTGCACGGCAATTAACCTTGTATTTCTTACAAATCTCAAAAAGGAAAAGGCACAAACAAAAATAAAATTTGCAGAAAGATGTACAAATAAAGATCAAACAATTTGAACTATCTTGAATCTAAAATTATAAGATCAAATTTAGGATGTCTCCAGCTCCTCCTCTCCCCAAACTTTTGGAAATTACTTGAAAACTGAAGAGGTACAAACGAAAAGAAATGATGCAAATTCAATTTTTGATGTTAAAACAATTTTTTGCCTTTGCCTATTTTATGTTACTATGACTATTATTGTGCATGTTTAGTAATATAATTATCTTGATGAAAATTCATGTATTCCTTTATATTTAGAATTCAGAATGTCATTAATTGGATGGTCAATCGTCGCCGGAACGGGTTAGTATACTAATTTTTGTATTTCTGAATATTTCGAAAACTGAAGATATTCAAACAAAAATAAAGCATGAATAATTATGCAAAGACGATGCACAAACGATTAAGATATTTCCAATTCAAAATTCAAAATAGGGGGTGCCTCCTTGTCTCCGATGTACTTTGGTGTTCTCTCTTTTTACTGTTTTGTCTTTTCTTTGATTTCTTTTTCCATTGTTCTGTATCTTTAGTGTTCTCGTTTTTCACGGTTCTTTGTTTTCATGTTCTGCTTCTTTGTGTTCCGTTCTTTCATGTTTTGTTTTGTCTGGTCAGCGTTATCGGTGACCGGACAGAACAGAACAGGAGGTAAAACTGCCATTGCCTCAAATTTTCAGCGAGTTTCTTCGTTCAGTACCAAACCATGTATCACGTTACTTACGACAAATTTGGAGTTACAGAAATTTTAAACCATCCCGTGTATTTTACTTGTTAGCGTGAGGGTAGCGCGATGGATAGATTTACTATAAATTCCAATAAAAGTCAATTTACAATACTTCTTTCAATGCTTTTTTTATGCTCAATATGAGGTAATTATTGGTAGACCAATTAAAAGTTTAGGTAGTTAATTGTATAGTCGTGATTAATTATTTACATTAAAGCGAAAATAACGCGCATGTCTCAGTATTACAGGGACGGCTCTAGCACGTTATAATGCAATTTAAAGCACCGTCTTTCTGGAAGGTCTAGTAAAGATTAATCTAATCGTATTACTCTTTTAGTTAATTCTTCAAAATTAAAGAATTACCTGCTGAATTAGTTAAGTAGATACTAACTATGTAACTAAAGTAAATAACCGCGTGTAGTAAAATTGCTTCATGGAATAAATGAATTGATAATGAATATTGATAATGATAATGAACGAAAATTGAATTGATGAAATCATTGTTTTGGTTTTTTCCTGAAATGGAGAGAGACATTCTAAATGGGAGATAGTGACTCCATGGCCATCATCCAATCCTGTCAATTCACCAAACCTTTTTCCCTAAATGGTTAAGAAAAAAGAAAAACCAAAGTAATGATTTCATCAAAGAAGATTTATTCAATATCGGAAAATGAAGAAATTTTACTAGACACGGATATTTACTATAGTTAGTATCTACTTAACTAATTCAACAGGTAATTTTTTAATTTTCAAGAAGAATTAACTAAAAGAGTATTACGATTGGATTAATCTTTACTACACCTTTCCAACAGTAATTGAGAAAAGCTCAACTGCTATTAAGAAAACCTCAATTGTAATTAAGATTTTCAATTGATATTGAGAAGTCCTCAATTGTAATTAAGATTTTCCAATTGATATTGAGAAGTCCTCAATTGTAATTAAATTTTCCAATTGATATTGAGAAGTTGTCAAATGAAAATGAGAAAACGTCAAATGAAGATGAGAAAGCATCAATTCTGCAACGACATACAGCAAAACTGTAAGTAAATTACAAAAAAAACTATTTTCCCACTACGTTGATGTAACTATGCCTTACGCCCATAGTTACAATAGGACCTATCTCCATGCTGAATCCATTGCAAAAACTAATATTCGACTTCCCAATGTCCAAGGGCCTAATCTACCTAACAAAGACTGGCCTATTTAGAGGAAATAATAGATCGGGCAAAGGACACCGTAACTGGAGGAGATTGATGCTAGTGCTGCACAACACTGCACAACGCACCACGCAAAAGCCTTAGCAATGGAAAATATGGAAGTCGGTCGCTAAAATGTGATTTAAGATATGGCTATGAACAATAACAATTTATGCTGTATTTGTTATATAATATCAATAAATAAATAAAATTAAAATGTTGCTTTAAAACAAAGTATATTAAAATTTATAATATGCTTTCCGAATTACAATTGAGGTTTTCTCATCTTCATTTGACGCTTTCTCATTTTCATTTGACGACTTCTCAATATCAATTGAAAATATTAATTACAATTGAGGACTTCTCAATATCAATTGAAAATCTTAATTACAATTGAGGACTTCTCAATATCAATTGAAAATCTTAATTACAATTGAGGACTTCTCAATATCAATTGGAAAAGGTGTAGATCTTTCAGTAAGACGATGCTTTAAATTGCATCATTACCTGCTGGAGCCGTCCCTGTAAAACTGGAACTTGCATGTTATTAAAAAAGTTAAAAATCGATTGGAGAGGGGGCTAACTTGATGGAGATATAATATTTCTAAGTACTTAACTGTACTTGTCAACTTAATAATACCAAAATTAAGTAGGTTTTACGCAAATGCGGGGAACACGTCTAGTGCTATTGGTCGAATCCGAATAACGAAATGACATCTAGGCAGGACCGTAATTAAGGATTATCGTCTATTACTTTTGGTCAGTTCGTAATAAGGAGGTGGAGTCTACTACTACTGATCAGGACCGGAATTAGTATGATGTCATCACTTCTAAGATACTTAATACAAAATTTTAAATTTAATTTGTTTAGAATAACGAAATAAATTTAAAATAAAATAAATTGTGAATGATTGGATAAGTTGACGGTTTTAAGAGAATTGAATTCCGGCGGCAAAGAGAAAGTCGCGTTTAACAATTAAGGGAAAATATTATTAAGTTGTTTTTGCCGAGTTTTTGGGATTATGGAACGGTCGTTTATGGCGAATTTAAAGTAGTCAATTGGATTGTTAGTGACGGCTGTTAAATATACGCTGTAGAATTAAAACCATCATATAATTTTGTTCATAGAAGCCAATTCGTTTATCGAAATTAAATTTTTTTGAATTTTCCATTGGAAAAATATTATTAGTAAACCGCCGATAAGATTCCAGCTCCTTATTTAAAATCGAGAAGTACAATACCTATTTTAGGTTCAGTTGAGTACTTTATAAATTTCTTCGCCTGCTTTTGTCCTGGTGTATATTTCCAGAGGGTTTTTTTGCTCTCCTCCTCCCACTTCTGGACCTCCAATTTTCTGTGTGTTCGGATAGCCCACAGAATGGTTCGGGTCTAATTGGGGCAGCATTTGAGCCTGATCTAGCTAACCTGTCAGCTATTTCATTACCCTCGATTCCTCATGACCTGGTACCCAACAAAGGGCAATTCTGTTGCCCATGGCCAGTTTCTTGAGAGATTGTCTGCATTTCCATGTGGATAGGGATTCAAAACTGTTGGCTCTGAGTGCCTTTATCGCAGCTTGGCCATCAGACATTATTATTTATTTGTTTTCCCTTTACCCTCCTTTTTAGGCATTTATGGACGCGTAGTGCAACTGCAAGTACTTCAGCTTCCATAATTGTGGGATAGATACCTAAGGCCATAGATGCCTTATATATTGGGCCATGTATACCTATGCCTGTTCTCTCTTCAGTTTTTGATCCATCTGTATACCAGTTGGAGGATTTTGTATCCGTTTTTATCGTTTGACTGTTAGCCGTAAATCGGTCCTGAATAACAACTTCAAACGGTGTCTCAAAATCAAAAGTTCTCGGAATAATATCCGAAGGTTTTTCAAACAGATCTGGCTGTATAAAGTCCAGTATCTTTAGGTGACCTGTTTTATCTCCTGGTTTGAATTTCCTAGTTTGAGTAATTTTTATGGCGGTTTGTAGGGCTTCCCTCTTCACCCGTAAGTGAAGAGGTGGTAGATCTAAAAGTAGCTCCATAGCCGCAGTAAGGGTTGTACCGATAGCCCCTGTAATACCCAGACACGCTAATTTTGACAGTTTTTGTATTCTGCTTTGTGTTGTAGTTTCATGGGTTTTCGTTCATTATACGAGCGATGCGTAAGTGACAATCATTTTTGGCCTTAGTTCCCAGTTCCTTCCAAAGAGTTTGCGACAGGCCAAGAAGGCCCTTATTGCTTTGGAAAGAGTTTTATCGACATGAGGTTTTCAGGTAAATTTTGCATCCAGAATTACCCCCAGATACTTCAACTCTCCGGAAAAAGGTATCGATGAACCACAAAACTGCGGAGCTTCGAGGTTTACCTTCCTACGCTTAGTAAATGGTACAAAAATGATTTTTGAGGGGTTAACTGTTAGTTCTTCCCTCTCACACCATTCTTTTATTTTGTTTAAAGCAGTTTGCATTAGGCTTGATATTGTGCCATCATGTTTCTCGTTGGATCGTTACTCTCAATTATATTGGGTGACACTGGTGCGTTGACTTTAGGCGGGGTGTTAACTAATCGTGGGCACCAGACCAGATTCCGCCCTAATAATTTGACTTTTGAAATAATTGTTCTTACCGTACCTTTGTAAAGCGTGATCCTCCTGCTCGGCTTTACAAAAGGATCTGAAATTAAATTTAGGCAGATACAAAAACAGTTTCGTGATGCGGCAATATAATAATTCTGGAAATAATACAAGAATTGATAATTTTTACAAACAGATACCTTGCAATATCGATCTGATAATGGAGTGCACTCGCCTCATTTATTATGATTGCAAAACTTATGATTACTAAAATGTTAAAATCCAATGTAAATGTAAATTTGAGTTTAGCTTTATAATAGGTTTTTTAACTATAAAGTTCCTCCCACCGAACGCAGATGGCGTTCGTGGCAACAGATGACTTTATAGGTTTTTAAGCTACTAGGGATGTAAGAACCTTATTAACATTCAAATAAGGTTAATAAAATCTGAGGCGGAAGCCGAGGATTATATTACCTTCCGAGAGTGTTAATAGTCCTTACATGTCGTGTAGCTTATTATATTTTTCCCGCTACTGCAATGTATCAGTTTAATGTAATTATTTTAAAAACAATTTTGACATCGATTGTCAGAACTTTAATTCGAATTTTCATTTCGTTATTTTTATTTTCTAAGTTTGCTTTGCTTAGTAGTTGCTTAGTAATAAACAAACAATTATAAATAATCAAAATAGCAAAATATGGAAATTGCCGAAACCGCTCAAATTGCTTTCTTTAATTTGCTACCCATTAAATCAAGAAAAAGGTATAAGTATACCTACGATGTATTCAAAGAATGGTCTATTGAGAAAAATGTGGATATTATATCAGAAAACGTGATGCTTACATAGTATATGGTTCAACGATCGGAAAAATTAAATTCACCAGCCAGTTTATGGTGTGAGTATTCTATGTTGAAGACCACCATTTACTACAATGTAAATGTCGATATTTTAAAATTTACAAAACTAATTGGTTACCTCAAAAGTAAGAATAAAGGCCACAATCTAAAAAAGTCCAAAATACTAAACAGAGAGGATGTCGAAAACATTAAAAAAAATGCCCCCTGACGACATCTACTTATTAATGAAGGTAATATGGCCATTATTTTCTTTGCTGTTAAATTTTATAACAATTTTTTCTAGACAGTAATAATTATGGGCATTGCTGGAGCTTATAGGACAGATGAGTTTTGTAAGATGCAGTTAACAGATATTACTGATAATGGAAGTTATGTGATTATAACAATTCCTATCACAAAGAATGATGTACCTCGTCATCTGCTACGGTAGTGGACTTCCACCCTCCATGCCGTTTTAAACCTAAAATATCTTCTCCAGAATTGACAAGTAAAATGGCAGAAGAGCGTCCGAAACAATGCCCAGTATACAAATGCGATTCTGGCAAGTTTAAAAATTTTGCAATTGTTGTTGGAATCTTCGCGAATGTATGTTTTTCAACTGGCTGATTAACGCACTTTCCGAATTGATATCTTAAGAAAAAACATGAATTATTAATTACTTTCATTCGAATTTCCAAATATTTTTTGAAAGTTTTCAGATAACAAAATTTTCGTGAGGATTTTCAACAATTGAGAAAGTGCGAGGTACATCATTATTTGTGATAGGAATTGTTATAATCACATAACTTCCATTAGCAGTAATATCTGTTAACTGCATCTTACAAAACTCGTCTGTCCTACAAGCTCCAGCAAAGCCCATAATCATTACCGTCTAGATAAAATTGTTATAAAATTTAACTGCGAAGAAAATAATGGTCATCTTACCTTCATTAATAAGTAGATGTCGTCAGAGGGCATTTTTAAAATGTTTTCGACATTATCTCTGTTGAGTATTTTGGACTTTTTTGGAATGCGGCCTTTATTCTTACTTTTGAGGTAACTAATTAGTTTTGTAAATTTTGAAATATCGACATTTACATTGTAGTAAATGGAGAGCTTCAACAGAACACTCACACCATAAACTGGTTGGTGACTTTTTTTCCGATCGTTGAAGCATATATATGCAAGCATCACGTTTTCTGATAATAATCTCCACATTTTTCTTAATAGACCATTCTTTGAAGGCATCGTAGCTATGTTCATACCTTTTTCTTAATTTAATGGGTAGTAAATTTTGGCAAGCAATTTTAGCGGCTTCGTCAATTTCCATATTTTGATTATTTATAATTGTTTGTTTATTACTAAGCAACTACTAAGCAAAGCAAACTTAGAAAATAAAAATAACGAAATAAAAATTCGAATTAAAGTTCTGACAATCGATGTCAAAATTGTTTTTAAAATAATTACATTAAACTGGTACATTGCAGTAGCCGGAAAAATATAATAAGGTACACGACATGTAAGGACTATTTACACTCTCGGAAGGTAATATAATCCCGGTCTACGACGTTTCGGCGCAGCCGTTTCGGCGCGACCGTTTCGGCGCACCGTTTCGGCGCGAAGACGGTTCGGCGCGAGAACTTAATTTTAAAATATTTATTCAATATTTTTATTTATTTTAGATTATTTCTAGTTTTTTGTTTTTATATTGTCGCGTCATCTATTAACAACAGTTTTAAAAAAACCACCTCTTTAAACAAACGTTATTTAATATTTTTTGTGTATAAAAACGGATTTAAAAAAATATTAATTATTTAAACCAATCCAATTTGAAACCAACCAATTAGAGGTGGTATGAAGTAATCTTAAGATTTATTTTTGAATTGGTATTTCTGATAAAATATTTAGATACCTATATATAAGTAATACACCACTCTCTGTAAATATCCAAATTTTTATAAAACTATTTTAAAGATGTCAAACATTGTAAGTAAACGCCAAAAGGAAAAGTTCTCGAAAGATGGATTCATCTATATCTTTGATCGTATGAGCGCTTCCGGATCGACAAGATTTTGGCGATGTGAAAGAAAAGACTTTTGCAAAGCTCGAATTCACACTGAAAATGGCATTGTAATCAAAATGATTAATGGTCATTCTCATGACAGTTCGGCAGCTAAAGTTGAGGTTGATGTAGCTGTATCTGCAATGAAACGACGAATTGAAGAAAATATTCCAGAAAGAACTTCTCAAATTATTGATGCTAGTCTAGGCCAAATATCCGAAGGTGCCTTAGGAGCTATGCCAAACCACGCTGCATTACGAAAAGTAATCCAAAGGAGAAGAAATGTTGTACAAGCTGTTCCCCCCGGCCCTGAAAATGTACAAGATTTAATTATTCCTGATAATTACAGAATTTATGAAATTCAGCCTGGCATGCAAGAAAATTTTTACTAGCTGACAGTGGTCAAGTTCCGGGAAGAATTTTAATTTTGGTCGTGAACGAAATCTTCACTTGTTGAGCGAATGTGACCATTGGTTTGTAGATGGCACCTTTAAAATTACGCCACCATTATTTTCGCAGGTATATGTGATTTTGGCAGAGAAACATGGAGGAGTTCATCCATTGTTATACGCACTTCTTCCAAATAAACAAGCTGCAACATATACAACAATGTTAGATATGTTGAAAATTTAGAACCAAATTTGAATCCAGTACGTGTTTCATGCGATTTTGAATTGGCTGCAATTTCTGCGTTTAGAGACGCATTTCCAACAGCGGAAATGCAGGGATGTTTCTTTCATTTAACTAAAAATATGAAAAAACAACTTTCAACTCTAAACATAACGCAAAACTACAATACCGATGCGAATTTTGCTTTATATGCTAGAATGGTGGTATCTCTAGCATTTGTACCAATTGCAGATTTAGATCATGCAATAGATAGGTTGGCTGAAGTGTTGCCTATCGAACTACAACCACTGTTACAATGGTTTGAAGATTTTTATGTCGGGCGAATGAATCGTAGAGGAAATGGTAGAAGGCCTGCAGTTTTCCCCCCAGAATTGTGGTCATTATATAATCGCGTTGTAAACGATATAGATAGAACAAACAATCATGCGGAGGCGGCCCATCGACGCCTCCAATTGGAGCTTGAATGGACCATCCAATTTTGTGGAAATTTATAGATGCATTGAAAAAGTTCAGAAAGGTCGTGATATGTTTTATGAACAGCTACTGGCAGGTCAAAGGCCACCACAAAATTAAAACGATATCGTGATGCTGACGAACGCATCAAAACTATTGTTAACGATTATGCGAATCGCGATATAATCGACTATTTGCGAGGATTATCTTATAATTACGAGATGAATGCCTAAACATGTAATGCATAAGAAAATAAAAATTTATTTTACTAATAACAATTGTTTCTATTGATTTTACTTTTTAATTTTGTAATTTTAATAAATATTTTAAAATTAAGTATCGGCGCCGAACCGTCTTCGCGCCGAACCGGCTTGCGCCGAACCGTCTTCGCGCCGAACCGCCTCGCGCCGAAACGGCTCGCGCCGAAACGGTCGCGACGAAACGGCGCATTCGATATAATCCTCGGCTTCCGCCTCGGATTTTATTAACCATCCTTGAATGTTAATAAGGTTCTTACATCCCTAGTAGCTTAAATAACTATAAAGTCATCTGTGGCCACGAACGCCATCTGCGATCTTTAGACAGAGCTTTCTGAATGCGCGCTGCTGGGGTTGTTTTATCGATTCCCTCGCAGAAGCGCATCCATGACTGTCCTTTAGATTTCCTCAATTCTATATTGTACTTTGTTAGGGCTTTTCTATATTTTTCCCATAGGCCTGTTTTTGGCTTTATTGAATGCTTTCCTGGCTGTGACCTTGAGTCTCTCCAGTTTTGCAATCCAACAAGGTTCATCTCGTAAGACAATTTGTTTTTCAGTAAGCAGCTGATCTCATAAGAGTTCATTATGAACTGACTTATATGGTTAGAGGCTGTTCCATATCAAATAAAATAGAGGCGTGATCGGAGAAGGATACCTCCTTCAGCACTTTCCAATTTTTAAGAATATGACTTAAAGGAGTTGCACTAGTGCACGAATACCCGCTGATACTTTCCTGTCATTTTAAAATTAAAAAAATACATCGATTTTATTGGTAGAAATTTTCAGAGAGAAATACTCAAGTAAATCCTTACCTCTGTTATTGGTATTTGTGCTGCCCCAAATCTTGTTGTGTGCGTTCGCATCGCAGCCCAGAATAAGGTGTTTGTTTCCCTTTCGACACCAGCTTATGAGGCGTTGTACTTTCTCTGGTGGTACCTCGGTCTCATCACCTGGAAAGTAGGCCCAAGCTATTACTATACTCCTCTTGCCCCCCTCGATTGGCAGTTCAACCACGGCAGATGCCAGGTTCCTGGTGTTGAATTCTGAAATGGGAGCAAAGTTAATATCTTTCCTGAGCATTAGTGCTGCTCTTGGATTACCACACCTGTAGTCGGCAAGGACGTTATCCGTCCTTTTAGGAAGTCCTCTGATTTTATCTCCATTTATCCAGGGCTCTTGTATTAGCCCTATGGAGAGATTTTTCTTAATAAACCTCCAACCTCCAGTATAAGGCACTTGAAGATGCCTTTGAGTAGTGGAGGTTTATTTGGATGCACTTCGTGCTGTGGAGGTCTTGCTCAAAAGTTTTAGTAGATTTATGTACATAATGTGTACTATGATAGTGTCGAAACAGCTCAAGGTGGCAAATACCAATGTAATTTGGCGATAAGAACAAACCACGGTTAAAAACGGAGTACAGATAACGTACCGTGATCAAATTTACAATATGATATATTTGAACATTTGTAGATAAAATGTTATAATTAGAAGTAAAAAACATTTATGAATTACGAAAAACTGAATCGTTTCGCAGGCCTATTTTGTTTATTTATTTATTTATTAACAACAGGTTTGTTCGTTGTACGTGTTCTGAACAGTTTCCGATTACGTCACACTGACAGATATTCAGTGTCAACATCTGACGAATACTTTTGAAACAATTTTTAGATGACGTAAATAACCTAACCTCAAAATATTTTGTAAATAAGTTGTCATTGTATTGTCAAATATGAATAATTTAAGTTATAAGATATTACAGTAATATCTTGAAGCTTAGATTATTCATATTAGACGCCACAATCACAACTTATTTATAAAATATTTTTATTTAAATCAACAATAAGTTGTTCCAAAAGTGTTCGTCGGATGTTGGCTCTGAAAACCTGTCGGTGTGACGTAATCAGAAACTGTTCAAAGCACTTCAGAACAAGTACAACGAACAAACCTTAAAAATGTTTTTTATTTCTAATTATAACATATTATCGACAAATGTTCAAATATATCAAGTTGTAAATACGAGTACGGTACGTTATCTCTACTCTGTTTTTAACCGTGGTTTGTTCTTATGGCCAAAGAATATTAGCATTTGCCACCTTAATTACACAACTACACTTTAAAAATAAAAATGTTCACAAAAAGTGAAAAAACAGCCTACGGCAAAAAATCGAAATTTTGCAAAAACATAAACAAGACGTCGAGAATATTGAAAAATTTGAAAAAAAAGCACCGCATGTTTTTGATGGGGTCTTAGAACGTACAGTTTTGGTACAATCGCAAATTATAAATTTGAGAATCTGTACTATCAATTTCGAAAGAACACAGTAGTTAATGTATATATGATGGAAGTTTGTAAACTTTCAGGTATTCTGATTAATTCATTAAAATCGTTTTCAAATTATTATTACACTTGATACTTTTCTTTCCGCCTATAGTCGCATGAGTTGCCACAATAAAAGTTTTGACCGAATTTCTTTATCAGTGTCTTTCTCCTCTCGGGATTTTGGATTCTGAATTTTAGATGGAAGGCAAGGTTAACGTCGCGCGCATTTAGGCCACTAAGTCGGACCCATTGTACTTCCTCCGCTACAGTAACCCTATCCCGTCATTTCTTGACCGGAAGATAAACTCAAGAACCTTGCCGGACGAGGTGTTACTGATTTTGGCCATGGTAGACCAGAGATTTTCCAATATTGCATCCCTTTTGACGCTAAATCTGGGCAGCGGCAGAGCACATGCTCCGCTGTTTCATCTGATTAAATGCCTTCTCGACAAATGGAGTTATCTATAATGCCCAATGTGTTGAGATATTTGTTTAATTTGCAGTGTATGGTTAGTATCCCTGCGATTGTCTGTAGATTGACCCTGGACAGCTTCAAATAGTATTTTGAATGTTTACTTAAAGGTGCTATTTCCTACATATGAAGATCAAGTGGATGGAAGCAGAGAAGGGTCTCCAGCGCCGTAGTTGGAGATGTTTGTATCACTTCAGTTACAGCCAGACAGATTAGCATTTGGAGTTGGTGGAAGGAAGATGCCGTTTCCACCTGCTTGATTCTAGGTCAGAAAACAAGTCCGTTTTCATAGGAGCAGCAGGGGCTATTTGAGTTGTTTTGATTACAGGATGATTCTCAAACTTCTACATCTTGACTAAAAATGGTAAATTTGTAGTTCAGGTTTTATCCTATGTTTTCAATGTCGGCACTGTTCTCCTTTCCAGCATTAAAGACAAGAGGTTTGCCTGTCAGCGTTCTATCTACGTCGAGGAAGATGCATCATTCTTTTAATCTAGCTTTGGTGTTCAGATAAGGCGGTTTATCACGATCTCAGTAGGCTCTGGTTCCCCAGAAATTGAAGAGTGACTTTGATCAACCTTGGTAAGTCGTCCGCCTAGAGTACTTTTAGTTTCGCTCCCTTCCACAGGAGTGGGTTGTCTGCTGTGGTTATTTGTACCCATTTTAATAAATTCTGATCACCACAGTTGATCTTGAAGATCATCTGTTTTGCTCTATTTTGCGCTACTATGATAAACTCATCAAGTGCAGCTAGCAGTAAGGCTTTTTCAATAATGGCCACTTGGAACTCATTTAGTTTTCTCTTAGGTAGCCTCTTTGTAGGTGACAGATCCCACCTAGCTCGATGTGTTAGGCTCAGTCCATGAGGACTTTACCCTCTTCCTCTGATTGCCCGAGGGTAAAAGTTGAGACTTCTCAGATTTTAGCCGTTTCTTGGCAGCATTTTCCATAAATGGCTTCATTTTAATGTGCTGCATTTTTAGCATTGTTAAAGCGGGTGGCTTTAAGAGCTTAGCTTTTTCTAGGTCGAGGACATTGGTTTTCAGAAACATTTTTCTGCTATCGTTTGGGAAGTGGCATGTTGGTAGCAGTTCCCTAGGTTTTGTCCTAATTGGACTCCTGTTGGTTTGTTTGGTTGTTTAGATTTCATTTAGAAGATAAACATGTTTATATCTCAGAACTTTTCATCCATCTCGGAGCCTCAAATTGAGACGCTGCATCAGCGCCAGAGCTACGCGAGAGATATAACTTTCAAGAAGGTGAAAGTGAATGCTTTTGACATCGCAGTCGATTTATCAGGGTAAACTGAAAAAAATCCGCCTCCGAGCTGACTTCTTCATTCTACCGCATGTGTATTAATGCACGGCAAAAACATGCGGGTACTTAATTTTTCTGATTTCTCTACGGTAGCCGTCTTCCTATTCATAGATACAGGACCAAGCAGAAAAAGTTATAAATAAATAAAATTATAAAGGTTATGACCCCACCGTGTCAAAACAGATCGGTCACAAGAGAGTTTTGAGTCCCAGGCCCTTTTTTTTTGTTAGAGGGAGGGGGAAATCTTCAGAAGACACCACCTTAATAGGGTGGTAGTGTGGGATTTTACCTACTAAAACCCCCTCCCTATTTGGAGCCTTACGTGCCCCGCGTGTGGCCCCCAAACGGGGCGCTGCCGAAATGCAGCCTGACTCTACAGCAAGGACCTTTTGGCCCGCTGCAGCTCCCGCTCGTGCTGCTCTTTCCTGGAAAGAATGCTGTTGACATAGTAGTCAACAGCCTTTCAGTTGTCACCAGAGAGCAACATGAGCTTTACCAAGTTTTGGGGAGATAAACGTTCGGAGAACCTGGCCCCCAATTCTGTTCTCTCGACCACGAACTCGCTACAACGGAAGATGGTATGTTCTGCGGTGTCGATTTCACCGTAGTAAAAACAGCTGTTGGTCGCTGCTTTTTCCCATTCTCTCTAGATACTTGTTGAAGCTTCCGTGGCCGGATAGGGCCTGAGTGAGATGAAAATTAAGCTCTCCGAAGGTCCTCCCCAGCCAAACGTCCAAATCCGGTATGAGGGTGTATGTCCACCTCCACACGCCGGATTCCTCCAAATTCCTTCCACCTCTTGTGAAGGAGGGGCCGGTTCTCCACCTTTTGGGCCTTATCGGCGCCGTGATTGTCACGGCGCTCCCCGGCCAGCAGATGTATGGGAGGCATGTAGGCCATCACCAGCACCGCGTTTGTGAATATAGTGCGATAGGCGCTGATGGTCCTAATAGCCACCTTTTGCTGGATGCGCTGGAACTGCAATCGGTACGACTCGTACCTCAGCGCATCCGCCCATACGGGGGCTCCTTAAAGATTCCCAGGCCTGAGTCCTACTAAGTGCACGCCATCACTTCAGATGATTGGTAATCACTAACTCATTCCGATTCTAATCGGATTCTGGCCAACTTTAAGGGTTATAGTCCGTTCACATTAACTATTTGCTTGTCTCAACAGCCCACTTTTCTTATCCTATATGAGACGAGTCGTAATATTTGCACAGTTTCTCGTATTTATTTTATTAAATACATATGGCAACACGTTTTAATCGTTTGTATTTTAACTATTTTTGAGCTTGATGGTTTTATTCTTTAAATCTATCTATCGTCCTTTTTTTCTCTTCCTTGGTTTGTTATGGTTATATTTAGGCGTTTCTTGTCGGTGTCACTTAATTCGCCAAATGTTAAACTTTTAACATAGACTTCGATAGGCAAGTCTCGTCCTTTAGTAGTGAGACGTCGTTTGCTTTTTGAACTAGTAAGTTTTCGTTGACCTTGAAAGACTTGGTGCTTTGTATCTTGAAAATTATTGTAATACAGTTTTTTTCGGTGTTGCTTCAATTTTGTCTCAATCTGCTTGGAAGTGAACATTCTACTTTTTGATCAACGTTCCGGTTGATCAGGTATTGCAGCTAATGCTTTTTAGCAAAATCTTTCCAACTTTGGGAGGTTTTGAAACTTCTTATTTTCGAAACATTCTAAATTGCCCAAGAAAATCTTTAATAAACTCCAATCAATCTTTCCATTTTGAAAGAAAAAATTTCTTCAATTACAAAAAGTTGGTTGTAATGAACTTTGCTTAATTTATGTGCGTTCTATAAAATATTTTTGTTATGCTACCCATTGTTCAGGATAGTTGCGAACGATGATTCTCTAAAAACTTTTGCTTGTACTGAACTTTAAGTGTTCGCGCGTACACTACGCGTACCCATACTTTGTAAGTGGAGATACCCGCGTAAGACGCTGGTAGTAAGAGTGCAGCTGAGATATTATTACAGGTATCTCAAGGGGCACTTATTAGACAAGAGATTTACGACCATGAGGCTTACCTAGTAACTCAAGTAACTCCTTTACAAATCCGACATCATGAATACATTTTACATTTTTCAAGCCACTCATTGCATCACATTAATAATTAATACTTTTAATAATTAATTATTAGATATAATGATACAAGAGTATCCGTAAATCACCTTTGATTGATCAATTTTTATTAAAGATGTTAGACACATTTATTAATATTCTCAAAAATAATTCAAACGTTCAGTTTTTTTTTTATATCTTTGAGGAGGCCCAATGAGGCTTAGTTTTTGCATAAGTTCTACTTGAAATGGAGGTAGATTCGGACTTAAATGATTTAATTATTTCTAATAAATATAATAATAACTTACGTCTATTGTGTATTATACCCGTTTGCATCGTTTTTGACTTAAGTTTATTCTTAACTTTTGTTTTGTTATAATTAATTAATTCGTCCGTTTGTACCGTACTATTTAAGAAAAACTGAAGTTTAAAAAAATTGCACAGCTAACAAAATAATAATAGATCTAGGAGAGAAGTTTAAACATCACCGTCGTTGTTGTCGTCATCGTCATCATCATCAGCACCTGTTGGACGTCCTGTCCGTTAACATTTTTATCTGGTATAGGAAAATATCCAAAAGGATAATCATCATCCGTACATGTTGGACGCACTGTCCGTTAAGTCACTCTTGGCCATCCCATCTTTTCTTAAGTCATCACCATCGTTGTCGTCGTCATCATCATTTTTATTATCATCTACACATGTTGGACGTCCTGCCCGTTAACACTTTTGTCCTCCCATCTTTTTTCAGGTTAGCTATATTACTCTTTCCTCTGGGTATATATACATATAGGTATATTTGTATAAGTATTCGCTCATTTGACATTTTTTTAGGCATTGTTTTCAATTAATGACTAAATAACTAATGTGGTTATTTAAGCTGGAGATGTTTAGCTTGTTTTAGATATCGGCATCCTATCAATTCTCTCGTATCTTCCAATTTCCCCTAAGAATCTTACTTCTGTATTCTTTAACCGATTTTCTTCTTCTTTCGTTAACATCAATATTAATATTATGTAACTGTTGGCAATAAAAATTGTTTTATAGAAATTTAATGCCGCATTCTTGCTGCTCCCGATCTTGAATGTTTTTCGAATGGTTCTATCTAAGAACCTACATTCTTACTGCGTCCACTTTTATTTCCAACAATTGTTTATAAATCTTAACAGTTTTATTGTTTCAGAACAATATCTAAGTAATTCGGAATTATTCCATCACTTTCCTTTGCTTTACGTTTTCTGATTACGTCAAGAACTTTGTTTAATGCTTCGAGATCTATCTTATCCACTTTTACATTTGCTTTCTCTATTATCATAGATTCGTCGTCATTATTTTCCGCAATATTACGTAATAGTTTAGCCATTCTTCATTTTTTGCTAGTTTTAACAGATACTGTGTCTTTTTCTGCTTATTTAAATTTTTCATTATTTTGTACTCGATATTTTGTTGTCTGTTTTTCTCAATTTTACTAAAAAATGCATATCATTTATTTTTTAGTTCTTTATTATGTTTTTTACTTAAGTTTATGCTTAACTTTTTGCTTAACTGTTTTTTGTTATAATTATTTGGCCGTTTGCATCGCACCATTTAAGTAAACCTAAAGTTTAAAAAAATCGCACCGCTAATAAAATATTCTGAATTATAAATATAAAAGTATAAGTTTAATTAATTATTCTTTAAAAATTATTATAATAAAATATTGACATCAAAGTAATAATCGCATTTGTTCGTACATACGAACGAAATACGAATGTATAATGTTCGTATTTTTTTGCAAAACTTCTCAAATTAAGATAAAACTTGCCTGATGTACATAATATTATGGAGAAATAATGACAAAGAATCTATAATAATAGAAGAAACAAATTTAAAATGGATGAGATAGATATCAAAGAATTAAACAAAACACTTGATGTAATCAGAAACTGTAAAGTAAAGGAAAATGATGAATAAATTTCGAATTACATAAAACGTCTTGGCCTAGTAGTTAGAGCGATCAGCTACTGATGCAAAGGCACCCGGTTCGATCTCGGGAGGAGTCTAGAAAGGAAAAATTTTCTTTCTGATTCTCTTTCTATCTATGACCGTCTCTCGTGCTTCGGAGGGCAATTAACCTCGTCTTTGGTGCTTTGGAGGACACGTAAAGCCGGCGGTCCCCTGAGTTGATGACTGCCAGCATCAACAATGAAAAGGGTTACAGGCGCATTCCTCAACTCGGACTTAGCAACCGTGGGTCTTTCTCTTAGAGATAGAGGCTAAAAGTCCAGCAGTGGGCTGGAAAGGGTTGATGAAGAAAGAACGGGAGCAGCCAGAATACAGCATTAAAATTCTATAAAACAACTTTTATTACCAACAGTTACATAACGTTAACGTGGACGTTAACCAAAGGAAAAGAAAAGTGCTTACAGTGCAGAAATAAGGTTTTTAAGGGAAATTGGAAGATACAAGAGAATTGATAGGTCACCAATATCCGAAACAAGCTAAACATCTCCAGCTTAAATAACTACATTAAGAACTGCAGAAATAATTGCAAACAATACCTGAAAAGAATGTCAAACTGGCTAAAACTTAAACAATTATACCTATCTGTATATAAACCCAGAAGAAAGAGTAATATAGCCAACCTAAAAAAGATGGAACGACAAAAATGTTAACGGACAGGACTTTCAATATGTGTAGATGATGATGAAAATGATGATGATGACGACAATGACGGCGACGACTTAAGAAAAGATGGGATGGCCAAGAGTGACTTAACGGACAGAACGTCTAACATGTACGGATGATGATTATCTCTTTTGGATATTTTCCTACACCAGACAAAAATGTTAACGGACAGAACGTCCAACAGGTGCCGATGATGATAACGATGACGGAAACAACGATGGTGATGTTTAAACTTATCCTCCTAGATCTATTATAATTTTGTTAGTTGTGCGATTTTTAAAACTTCAGTTTTTCTTAAATAGTGCGGTACAAACGGACGAATTAATTAATTATAACAAAACAAAAGTTAAGAACAAACTTAAGTCAAAAACGATGCAAAGGGGTATAATACACAATGCCATAAGTTATTATTATAGATGTTGGAAATAATTAAAGCATTTAAGTCCGAATATGCCTTCATTACTAGTAGAACTTATACAAAAACTGAGCCACATCGAACCTCCTCAAAGCTATAAAAAACCAAAAACTGGACGTTTGAATTATTTTTGAGAATATTACATAAATTTGTCTATTTGTCTTTAATAAAATTGATCATTCAGAGGTAATTTATGGATACTCCTGTATCATTATATGTAATAATTAAAAATAGAAGTATTAATTAATGTGATGCAATGAGTGGCTTGACAAAATTTAAACCGATGAAAGAGCATGTTACAACAGAAAAAAAAGTTTTTAAATCTTTTGGCTAATAAGAACCTCTTTGAGATATTTATAATATCTGAGCTGCACTCCCACTACCACCGTCTTACGCGGCTATCTCCACTTACGAAGGATGGGCGCGCGTAGTGTACATGAACACTTAGGATATACACTGGAAAACTCAGTACAAAGAAATTATTTTAGAGAATTGTTGTTCGCAGTTATCCTATTCAATGAGTACAATAACAGAAATATTTTATGGAAAGAACAAGAATTAAGCGAAGCACATTACAACCAATATTTTGGAATTGAAGAAATCGTATCTTTAGAATAGAAAGATTGGTTCGAGTTTATTTGAGATTTCTTTGGGCAATCTAGTATGTTCCGAAAATAAGAGCTTGCAAAACCTCCCAAAGTTGGAAAAGTTTTGCTAAAAAACATTAGCTGGAATACCTGATCAACCGGAACGTTGATTCAAAAACGAAGAATGATCATTTCCAGATTAATTGAGACAAAATTAAAGCAATACAGAAAGAACCTGTATTACAATAATATTTTCTGGGTTATTGTACCCCTGGTGGTGTTGGGTAGTCTGGCTTTTTGGGCCGACGTGTTTAGCGTCATCTGTCTCTGGACAGTAGGAGAATTTTGAATTTTCTTTTGAACCTGTACAGGTAGTTGTTTGAGCATCCGTGATTGGTTAGGCACTGTGCAGTTTCCTATCTTAATTTACCATGTTTCCTTAAGCCCTTTCCTATGTACCCATCTTCCCTTTGTAGATGTATCCCATCTGATTTGCCATTTTAACTTTATTTCCGTAGATTTTTAATTAAGTTCTGTCTGAGAGCTGGCTGTGAATTTTGCCTCTCTTTCTTCTATCTTTAGATCGACTGCCAATTGTGATGCGAGGGCGAGATTCTTATTGCGTTCTTTCTTTGTACCTCTGCCAGTTTCAGTTGGTGTCTTTTCTTGCATTAATTCAGATTGGTGCAGCGCAGAGCATGATGGCCTAACGTCAAAGCCTCAAACAATAGGTTTTCACCGAATGCGTTCAAAATTATTTTTGTTGTTATTAAGTTTGTTTACAGGTATTAACCGTTCAAAAAGATGAGGACAAATTTAAATTATCCTATACTCCCACCTTTTTTTACTACTTGAATGCCCGGTTTCACAAACGTTTAAATTGCGATTAAATTATTTAAGCCTATAACATTTACGTCTAAATTTAAGTCGAAATCTCAGTTTAAATGTTTGTGAAACCGGGCATTAGAATCTTAATAAACTAACTAATTTAAAGCACTAGCGGTGAGACCCAGATGACCGTTAATCAACTAACGTCTTAATTTAAATCCAAGAATGGAATTAGTTTGTAAGACCAAACAGGGGGAACATAATCGGTCTTTTTATAAATAAATAAACTTGCACATAAAGATTTCAATTTTATCACAATAAATTATACTGAGATAACTTACAAAATATAAAAATTACTTATATAAAATTATTTTAAATAAAACCAAGACTTTTTTCTAACTTGGAATTAATCGTGAAAAAAATCTCTTTTCTATTTTCTAAATTATAAAAGATAGAAAAGAGATACAAGAATACCGCTGTATATTCTTACCTCTTTTCTTGTAAACATCTAACTTTATTTGTGTGGAATATGTTATATAATATTTTATAATAATATGTCATTTAGGAAAGGTTATTAGTTATAAATAGTTAAAAATAAATTTTTTAGTTAAAAATCTGTTATTTTTAGTAGTAGGTGTTATTATGTATTATATAGAAGGTACTTATGAGCTATCTCGTATAATAAAAGAGCAAATGCCGCGATAAATAATTGTTCGGTACTCCTGATCGCTAAAACAAAAGTGTGCTTTTCAAACTGATAAACTTTCGGTAATTATCTCGGAGTGGTGCTAAATAGAAACTACGGACAAAGTAAATAATGAGCAAAAGTTCCGCTACACGACGAATATGTGAATGTGAAGCATCCAAGTAGGAGCCTTTCCTCTGGTAAATAGCAAAAATCTTACAGTTCCGATGTGAAGATTCAACCGATCAACACAACATAACCTCACAAGCAAAAGAACTCATAACTATCGACCAAACAAACAGATAAATCGCCACGTTAGGACAAGGAACAAAATATAAAATTTAAAAGTAATCAATTTGGGCGTAACGGAAAAGCTAGAAGATGACAAGACAACATGCAGTAGGAGTGACATTTCAATAAAAACAATTTACTCTCAAACCAAAATTGAAAAAGATGTTTTTAATTCAAAAAGTTAACAAAAGCAACATGTTCTTCTTTTCGACGTACTACATTAAAACAGTGACAATAAATCAATACCAAAAACAAGAGAAGTGAAAAAGTTCCAAATGTCACAATCACTGGAAGGTCTCCCAGGTAGCAAATAAAAAGAAGAAACAACCTCTCATAAATGGGTTATTAATCGGCAAATCGCTAACTCGAAAGACATCCGCTCACAGTAGAAAATTAATTGGTGAATCGTGAATTCAAAGACTAAAAAAAAACCTCTTATAATAGGTTATTAATTGGTGAATCTTCTTGGTAAAACTCAACAGATAAAAAGAGACGACCGCTTACAATAGAACAATAACCAGTGAATCGCGAATTCAAAGATGAAAGCTATATACAAAATCTTAAATAAAATGCGAGAGGGTAATTCATAAGTACTAAATTAAAATGTTTGTAGTTTAAATTAGAAATAGTAGGTAGTATAATTTATTACGTTAAAAAACAAAAATAATAAAATTAGTCTAACGCCATTAAGGTTTAATAATATGCATTCAATTTACCAAACAAATTACTTGCCAATTAGATTTTCTCTATTTTTAAAGAAACGGCTTACAAAATACGAAATTTTTCATCCTTAAATCTACTTAGAACGAAAAATAAAATACTATATTATGCCATGATAAATGTACCTATTCCAAGCTTTGCACAAAAAGGTAGATTATTCATCTGGATTGTACAGTCCTCACAATATGAAAAGCCCGGTCGCGAAATTTAAATTAATCGGTCTTTTATTTCCTGATGTGTTAAATTTTTCATGTGTAATTTGAATTCTTTAAATATTTATTATTATATTAACAATAATAATGTATAATATTAACAAAATTTATGAAATAAATTTATAAAACTTTAAAATTGAATTCATGAAGCAAAATTCATGTTTTTCGAATTATGGCGATTACAATAAATTTGCATAATTTGATGTTAAAAAATTTATTATTAAAAATTTATATGCACCATTAATAAAGGTACACAAATAAAGGTATTAATATTTTGTATGGCCCCTCTGGCCTTTATTACATCTGGTAAACGATTAGGCATTGATGACGTTAAGCGCGTCAGGTATTCTGGTGTTAAATTATTGTTCCAGGCAAAATTTAAAGACTGCTCTAGCTCTAACACATTCTTTGGTGTTGTATTAACAACATGTCTTTTATTATGACCCATAAATTTTTATAGGGTTAAAATCAGGGAGTTTCCACAGCAATCCAGTGTAAAAATATCGTTACGTAAAAGTATTCATTTACCTGTAACACATAAACAAGTTAATAGTTAAATATTTTGCAATAAATTGTTTTAAATATGTATAAGAAACATAAAATAATTCGGAATTTTCAAAAAAAAAAATTATTTAAAAAAATATGCCATACTTTTTTAGCCGTATGACAAGGTGCTTTGTCTTGCTAAATAATCCATTCCTCAATATCTGCGTATAATTGTAAAACAGATGGTCCTAAATTTTTTTTCAAAATGTTAATGTACCTGTCGGCAATAAGGGTTTCTTTTGTAATTTGTAATTTTCCTAATCCGTGTTGGGAAAAATATTCCCAGACCATTAAACCGATTCTGCCACGTATTATTTTAATTGTACACCGTTCACTTAATTTTTCATTTTATAGCGCCGTACATATTGCTTGCCACCGAAACCGCATAGTAAAATTTTGACTCAACGCAAAATATTACACAACTCTAATCTTCTGCAGTCCAATTGGCGTATTTTTTGCAAATTCCAGTCATTTTTGTCATTGCTTTGGTTCGAATTGGTTTTTAATAGGCGAATAAGCTCTTAAATCAAATTCATTTAACCGATTTCCGATAGTATTTACCCTTGAATTTACACCAATTTAATCCTTTACTTTATCTCTTAGCTGTCGGCAGGTTTTAAGCGATTTTTCGTTAACAATCGACGAAGAACGCGGCCCTGAGCTGGCGTAGTCTTCCGTGGCGGTCGTCCTTTGCAAGTGGCTTTGTAACGCTGGTTTTATCAAATTTTGTAAAAACGGCTTACCGAACCTCTATTGCACCCTACTTTTTGCTAATATACGTAAAACTTTTATTTTCATTTCGTAAAGTTAAAATTGTTTCCTTTTCTAATTTGGTCAAATTGCCGCTTTTGGCATTTTACACAATTATGCTATAAATAATTCAAAATATAAAACTTGCAGACACTAAATAACAACTAAAGTGTTTGAAGATTATGTACCTTATACAAAAATCACCACCCCTCAAATAAAAAGAATTACAAGCAAATATTACCTGAAAATTACACCGGGCTTTTCATATTGTGAGGACTGTACGTAGAAGAGAAAACTGCTGCTCTCATTTCAAGTTCGCAATGGAAAATACTGCGATACGTGAACTTAATCAAACCAAATGTATTCAAAATCCAAACCAAAATTGCCTTGGCAAGTTAAACTCGACCAATTCAGCAAAATTACAACCAAGAGAAATCGTAAACTTTTTACCAACTTCACTACTTTTCCAGTCAGCAACATTGTGAATATTGAATACTAAAAGTAGTATAATTCTAAAAGAGTTAATTTGCATGTCACCAAAAGGGACGGATAGGCAAAACCCTTTTTATAAACTTTTTGGGTCAACAATAACATCGATTCACGGAAACTTAGATACCAAAGTTGATGAATTTAACAAATTAAAAAGCGATACCGGCATCATAAAACAAGTAATGCAGCAATAAATCTTAGTAGTTACCAGCATAGTGAACGTTTTCAATAGCTCAATGGATAATTTGATAAGCAATGATAACCGATTAAAAAAACTCAAGAAATGAAATAATTCCAACAATTTAATAAACTCTAATTCACTAGAACACTAAAAAGTTCGTCAACGTCACAATTGTTCTGGAACTATGTGCAACTTCGGTGGTCCACATCATAAGCGAGACATACAGCAAATATTACAAACAAGTAAATATGATCAATGCAAGCAAAACTAAGCAATAGTTGAAATCAAGCAAAACAAAAAGCAAAAATTGATGCACGAAAATTTATAGTAAACCTTATTCCGATTTTCGAATCTTGCCCAAACCTTGTCAAAACGCTTATAAACGAGACGATAACGATGAAGTCATTTAATTGAAGAAGAAGGAACCAGAAGTTTAATGGTTATAACGTCCTTCAGTAACCACAAATTAATTTTAATTAATGAAAACATTATGGAAATATTGTATTTTCGATTCTTCACTTTTGTTGTGATGTGTGCCGTATAGAAGTGTTGGTACAGCGGTTGTCTTGTATAATTTTAATTGGGTTTCTGTCCGGGACTTGTTTTTAGTACTCTTCTGATAGTGCCACATATGTATTGGAAGCCGCTGAAATGCAGTTCCTAAGAGGAATAAAGAACGTAACAAGATCCGACAGAATAAGAAATGATGATATAAGAGACAGCCTACAAATCTACAACTTAAACGACAAAATAGTAGGCAACAGAACAGAACAAATGGGAAGAGCACCTTCAGAGAATGACAAGCTCCAGGATACCTTTGAAGGCATACAACTACAAACCCTAAGGACACAGAGACGTAGGAAGACCGAGGAAGAGATGGGCCGGAACAGGTCGAAAACTTAATCCATGATGGAAATGATGATGATGATTATGGAAATATTCTAAAGAATTTAAACCAAAACTTTGACTTTTTTAGAAATGTGACAGATCATATCCTATCATTGCAAATATAACACAATCTTTGGAAAAGCCTTTTTTGAAAAATAATATTTTCTGGACAGTGTACTGGATTATATTTTTCGTCATGATATTTACAGTGAGAATAGTAATCTTTTTACGTTATAAAAGAAGGATTAATTTACCAAACCGTCCCAATAGTGTACCACCATCCGAGAGGCATAGAACCTGACTGTACTTATACCCCCGTGGAGTAGCAAAGCTGAAAGAAATAGAAGAATACTGATCTGTTTAACCTAAGAAAAATGTAAAATCAACGATGGATCCTTTAAAAGTAGTTTAAAAAATGAAAAAAAAGTTTGAAAAAAGGCTGTATAATACTAAAATGATGTTTTATCATTTTAAAGCTAATAGTGCATATTATAAACCGCGATGACAAGTTGGGACTGAAGCTATGTTTAAAATAATCTAAATTTAGAGTAAAGCCATAACTGGATATTGTTAGTAGAAGTTCTTAGCCAAATAGCAACTGGCTTTTGTAAGATTAGTTATATTTAGTTTAAGGCCGGTATACTGTAACAAATCATTTACAAAGGAATCTTTTCACGAACGGAAAAGCTTGATTTCCATATGTAATGTTATCTTAAAATGTGTCAAAATTTGCAAACTAAGGTTTTCTAATTATTAAAAGATTTATATGTAAGGGACGAATTACAAAATACCGGTTTTAGTTGTAATATTACTTTGATTGGCATAAAGCAGTAGGGTGCAACAAAATAATTGTAACATTTTCACGAGATTAAAAGAGAAAGTATTGGAAAATACCACTTCTTTTAAGAACCCGGGGCATTGTAGTAATCCGCATTGTATTTGTAATTGTATTAAATGTTATTGAAAAATTATTGAAAACAATTCCGTTACAGTGTTAGGATCGATGCCTACATATGGGCGAATGTTTACATACATATTATGTATCACTGGATAGTTTATGTTATAATTATTAATTTCCATTACTGTTGTTAATGTTATTAATATGTTTGAATAAATGTTAAAATACTGTTTTACTAATTATTGGTAAGTAATATTTGATAATACATTATTATATTTTATGATAAGGCCAAAATTGCTTTTTGTAAGATAATAACAATAGAACGGTATCAAAAACGACAATTTACTATAAAAAATAAATTTCATTTTTGAGATGAACTAGAAAACCAAAATTAGATATTTAATTTCTTATCTTCTTTTTTTAAATGATTTTAGGAAATGAATCAGTGATTAATTTTAATTATCAAACAAAAATGCGATTTTAGTTTTTAATTTATGTGTATGAAATTTAGATACTTTTAGCACCAGTCGTTTTGGCCTAATTATGGCTAAAACAATTATTGTATTATAAACAAAATAACGCAATCAGTGTCAGGCAGCCATCAAGATAAAGATTATTCGAGGCTCTTATCGATTTAATTTGTTGTTCGTTCCTAAATGGATAAGTGTCTCGAAATATTGTAAAAATATATTAAAATTTCGTTTTACGCTCGGATGCTGCAGATGATGTAATTAGAATGTTCACAAAACATCGACGCAGTTATCTGGACGCTTGATTGCAAAAATGAGATGAAATCTTGAAAAATTTTCAAGAATGGTCCCCCAAAAACGTAGGGTGAATCGAGATTATAAATAGATCATCGATTCGAATAGAGATTCAGCCTTTAGGATTTGAACATGTAGCATTCAGTTAGTTTTAGTCGAGGGTTGTTTTTCTAGAATTGGTAATTATTTTTTAAAGTCAGGGTTGAAAGTTTTATTTCGGGATTTCTTTATTTTGGGATAAGCTTTAGAATAAAAACATTTTTAATAAATAATTTTGTGCAAATTTGAAATTGATAGTGATTTCATTTTGAATTGCTATAGATAACTTTTTTAAATTAAATAACGAATCAAAGATAGAAATTAAATAAAAATATTTATAAATCAATAGAACAGAAAAATCATTCAAGGTCCAGGGAGCATTCAGTCTGATTTACTGTCTCCTAACCTTGTTGCCTAATTATTTTGTTATTATTATTTTTATTTTATTCTCAAATAACATTTGAGTTTTTTGTGAACCTAATTGTGTTCATTACAGTAGTTATTAAGTACATTAGAAAGATTCAGTAATAACAAATTTTTAAAAAAATACAAGAGTTGTTAATATTCTAAACAACTATTTTTTAAGAAGATTGTTATTTAATTTTAAAGATTTAAAAATTTTCTCATAATGTGGCACGTTTCCAAAATAGCAGCTTTCTGCATTACACTAAATAATTTTGATGTAAGGTCTAAACGGGCCAAATGGGTTTTAAACTTGTTAGATACCACACCTGTCGTAGATATAACAATAGGCACAAACACGATTTTTTTTATTTGCCAAACAGCCATTATTTCTATTATCAGTGCCTTGTATTTTCTGATTTTTTCATTTTCGGTGATCAAAATATTCTTTGATAGAGGCACTGCAATATCAATCATGGCTGCTTGTTTATCGTGTTTGTTTATTAAGACAATGTCAGGCCTATTATGACACACTCCCTGTCTGTCAAGATTACTCTGTCTCAATACAGAACAGAGCAATCGTCTTCTAGGACCGCCTCCGGGGAGTAATTATAATAAGGACTGCCATTGACCAGCAAACCTAATTTTAAAGCTAACTGCTGGTGCTTTATTTTTATTATTATTATTATTAATATTATTATTACCCTTTTTTGTTGTGTCACTTTCTAACCTTTTTTTGAATGTATTAATTTTTATCACCTGATCATAGTTAATCAATCTGTAGAATAAGTTTAATTGTAGTAATTATATTTATTTTAATGTAAATAATTAATATGTGAAGTGTGGAACGTGCCTTAAGTGAATGCATTGAACTGCAGTCAAAGTATTTGCTGATGGGACAGGTACATACTCATAAAACGGATGTTTAGGGGCAATCAACCCTGAAAAACGCTGTACACGTTATTTTGAGTTGACGTCAATAAACTTGCGTATTTTTGCAAATGTAGTAGTTGCCAATTGTAGTTCTTAGTCTTAGTTTGTTCATGGACGGAATAACTATATGCCGCCCGATCATGTAATTTGTTAATTAATAAATAATTATAAACCCAACTGACATTTTTATGAATGAACCATAAATCTTCTGATAGTCAATGGCGATCTAAATATTTTATTAAACAGATCATATTTCAAATCAAAAAAAAACTCTTTTTTTTGTTATTTAAGTGAATTAACAAGTTTGAGAAAAAAGTGTTTACTCTGTGTCCCCAAAATAAAACTGACCAACTACGTTTATTGTACGAGTTTTATGATTTTATCATAAAAAAATCAAGTGACGGTAGTACCACTCCGAGATGAATTAGCAAGCCTGAGTGCTTATAAAGGTAAAGTTTAATTAAAAGTAAAAGCAATCTCCTCCAATAACGCAGGTTAGTACATAATTTTTCAGCAAAACTATTTCAGGTGAAGCAAGTCCCACCGCCACGACAGTACAACAGGAAATTAAGCTTTCAGTAGGTAGGTGGTTTAAAGTAACGTAAGTAGGTAGGTGGGGTGCTCAGAGCACCCACGTAAAATTTACTTTTCTAATTATATTGTTTAGTTTTATTTTATGTTATAGTTAAATTTACATTAGTTACACCTTTGCAAGATAGATTAAAGTAAAAATTATCAGAATTTACTGCTGTTAGGTACACTTTTATTTATATTTTTCATATAAGAACATTAAATGAGTTGTATTTTCGTGTTACTAAAAAATATTATTTATTATAAAGAAACCAAAATATGAAGATAACAAAATTAAAACACATGATTATATAGAAAACAAAATTTTATTTTAAGTTTATTCTACTTAAAATAACAGATAGTAGGCGCGTGTATAAATGCCTGATTATGAGACAATACAAAACACTAAACATTTAACAAAATCAAGTTAAAGTAAACCTAGATTAAACCTAAAATCCATAAAATCAAGCAATTTATCGTTGCTTTCCATTGAAGACGAAAAACAACCTAAACTCATAAATATAGATTGGCCTTCCCGAAGGGGATAAACAAACAACCAAAGTGAATTACACTACAAAAATAAAATGCTCGTCAACGTAACAATACAGTTGACACCAAAAATAAATGGCATAATGCCTACAGGACTTCACCAGTGAATAACAAGCATTGTACGCCCTTAAAGCTTCAAAACTCACCCAGCTTTGCACAGAAGAATCGTACTCATCTCGTTAAAAATATTCTTTGTTATTGAGATTCTTCTAACTTCGGTATATTCCTGGTTTAACATCAACGAGCCCCGGCTTCGCATAAGTCTAGAATTTTAAAACTAAAAAACGCACAAAAATCTCATTCAAAATATTAGAAAAGCTAATAATCGGTCTTATAACAAATATTCGTGAACAACAAACTGAAGAAATTATTATTACAGATAGTTTCAAACATAATTAAAAAACGCTAGCCACGTCTAGTTTCGGTTGAACCCACCACATTGAAAATAGTAGCATCCCCAAAAAGCTCCCAATCTACGAGTGAACTTGCAGCACCCTTTCGTCGAAGCTAAGTCAGGGTTATATAAAATCCGTCTAACCAAGTTGACGATAACTCTGAACCCATCCACAAATACGACCGGTAACTTTAGCCACCGCTGATCGCAATGACCTCTAAAAAAAAGTAAGCAGCCAATTTCTCCACATTGGTCGACTTCCACTATCGGCGACAACCCGCAATCAATCCAAGCAAGTATCAAAATATTGTGAAAGGGATTCATAAAAAAATGTCGAAAAGGGATCCATAAGTTTCCAAACCAAATCAATCAAAATTAAACAAAACACCCCGGAATTTGCTAAAAGACATCATTTTTCTAAGACATCGCGAATTTTTTAGTGAAATTGGTTTCAAACGATTGAGCTTCAATGAGCTTCCATTTTCATCGTTTGAATCACAACCGTCGTGGAGTTATTCGCAAAAACTTTTTGGGGGGGGGGGCTGGGAAAATGCAAGATATCGAAGAGAAGACAAAGTGCTAAACGAGTATGTTAGCAGGACGATATAGTGGTCTTTCTGATATAGGAGTAGCAGCAGCAAGAGCAAATGTTAATACTTTTCTAGTTGGAAGGACTGAAAGCGACAGAACGGAAGCGGATAAGAAGCCATAGAAGCGAACACACCACGGGCGGCCGTTTCAAAGACTTTTCGTAGACATACATATGAGAGTAAGGCAAAAACCAACGTATATCGCTCATCTTTGATATATTATGTCAAGTTTTTATTTAAATCCTTATTAAATTTGTTATTTAAATTTTAAAGCATTAATATAAATGCGGGCGACAGTTAAGCGAATTTTAAAGCGAATTATGAAAGATGAGGGTCTAATTAGCAGATAAAAAAATAAAATTTGCGGTCGGTCCACAAATTTTGGAAAAAACGGCTTAAAAAATGAATTTGTAATGCAATTTTCTCATTGGATCTTACGAACTGTAACCCCGCCTATCGAAATTAAAATACGCTTTAGAGACAGTTAAGATACCCGAATCTATATTTTTAAAGCGAATTAATAAAGATGAGGATCTAATTAACATATAAAAAAATAAAATTTGTGGTTCAACCACAAATTTTGGAAAAAATGCACATTTAAGGTAAATTCGAGATTTTCCGTGGTTGCGTTAGTCAAAAAGAACTAACTTTACTAACTAAAAATATTTCCCTAGACCTGTCATACTCGGCAAAATGTAGAATGTTGACCCGACAGATAGCAGGGAGCGCTTTCCCGGTTGTGAGTGTCGACCCACGTGCAATGCACGGACTGGTGATAGAATGTATTCCATATACTATATAATATTATGCAATAATGCTGTTACATGTGTTTCTAATGGGAAATTTATGATTTTAAAATTTAAATCGTGGGCTTATTAAAGGACCCACCAAATTTATCTTCCTCATTTATTCAGCCCTCTTTCGTTTGGTAAAGTCATTTCTATAGAACAAAGTGGATTTTCGAGTTCAGGAATCTTAACTTTAGTCGAAATGAGGTTATTTTGTTTTCAATTTTTATTAATTCGGTTTGTCGGGTGGCGCCTAATCATATTAGTTTTTCTTTGAGCATTCACTCTTACCAGCGCTTTGCTATAGTTCATTTGATTTAAGAATACAGTATTATAAATTTTCTAAAATCCATTAATTTTATGAATTCACCACAAAATTAGTGCAATTTATAAAATTTATAATACTGTATTTTTGGTTTAAATAGAATAAACATAACAAAGTAGCTATTAGCTTTAACAAATTACTTTTTTATGTGAAAATGTAAAATAAATTTGAGTATTTGGTAAATATTTTAAAAATTATGTATTTATCATAAAAAATTATCACATATTTTTTAAAAGTGCCACACTTGTGAATTTGGTTTAATCTGAACCATATATATACCTACATAATATAAGTATGTACAATCCTTCTGGATGAAATTATAGCTATTTACAAGTTCGAAAACAAACCTAATTTTTTTGCCAAAAAATAGTCTATTTGTGAGCTTAAAAATAGCACAGGAAAATAAGATTTTTTCTGCAAAAAACTCCTGGTAAAGATTTTTCTTTAGGATTATCTTTATTTTGACATCAGAAGTAGTATATCAAAAGTTTATTGCGAGATCGTGTACGCTAAAAAAATTATTGAAGATCAAAGGTTGCGAAAATCAGTTTTAGGTTTTACGTCGATTTAGGGTATTATAGATTTTATTTAATTCTGAATAAAGAAGGTTCTATACAAAATTCACGCAGGACCAATAGTTCTCGAGATATATGGTTCAGAAAAATTGAAGTAAGGCGCATACTCCATTAAACTTTTACATGCAGTGTACGCCTGATACTGACAATATCAGGTCTTTATGCTTAGGATAACCATTTAATACACATATTCATAATTTGTTCTCTCTGAGGTGTTCTTGGACCCTTCTTTATAGTAACGACTTTCGTTTGCAGCTGTCCATCTTAAGACACGTTCACATCTGAGATTTTTGCGTGCACGGCTTTCGTGCTCGTAAAAATGCTCAGACGATCACGAAAGCCGTGCGCGCAAAAATCTCAGATGAGTACAGCTCTGTGCGAGTACGAATGCTATTCGCGCACGAAAGCTGTGAGTGGGTGAAAGTTATGTATGCACAAAAGTTTACGCTACTGAAAATTTTGCACGCACAAGAAAATTTTGTTTAATTTAACTTGTGTGGGTCCGTTACTTTGGCCCCCCCCTCAGTTAAAATTTTTGGCCAAAAAGCTAGCTCCCGAATATACGGAGCTAGCACCGGCTAGCACCCAAATATTAGAGCTAGCACCATTACAGTTTTTTCACAAATCCACATTAAAACTGGGGGCTAAAGTAACGCTAGCCCCCAGTTAATATTTTGCTCAAAAGCTAGCTCCTAATCTACGGAGCTAGCACCAGCTAGCACCCAAATATTAGAGCTAGCACCATTACAGTTTTTTTACAAATCCACATTGAAACTGGGGGCTAAAGTAACGCTAGCCCCCCCCAGTTAATATTTTGACTCCAAAAGCTAGCTCCCTAATCTACGGAGCTAGCACCAGCTAGCACCCAAATATTAGAGCTAGCACCATTATAGTTTTTCCACAAATTCATTTTGAAACTTGGGGGTTAAAGTACCGCTAGACCCCCAGTTAATATTTTGACTCAAAATCTAGCTCTCTAATCTACTGAGCTAGCACCAGCTAGCACCCAAATATTAGAGCTAGCACCATTACAGTTTTTTCACAAATTAATATGTATATTAATATAATAATAAACGACAACTCTTAATTTTTTTAGATGTAATTTCAATTTTTTAAGTTGGTAATCAATTATTGGACTGAAACACTGCATACATACACATTGTTTTAACTAAATAAATTTAATATTTGGTATAAAAATTAATAATCGTGAAGTGCAGCGTAACATAGCCTATAGTAGACTGTATAGTGTATAAAAAAATAACATAATGGGAAAAAAGCGTTCAGAACCTGAGATTCAATCAATTAAAGAAGGATTGCAAAAGTATCCGTTAGAATTGCTATATGATGGAGTGAAAAATGCTTCATGTCAAAAGATGATACAATTTGGCAGAAAATATCGGAAGATCTTATATTACTTTACAATCTGCACATCTCAAAACTTGGAATTTATACGGCAGTTTCAAAAAATTATTATGATTTATGGAATGTTCTACAAATTTACCCAGATGATGTTAAAGATGTACAATCCATATGCAAAGAAGTTGTAATCGATAATTTATCAAGCAGTACTAACAGTAACAGTGATACTAACAGTAACAGTAGTGATATTGATGAAGACTGTGCTAACGAATTGAGAAGTACTTATGAGTTCAATATTGAGTTGACGTGGACTGAATATTTAAATTTTGATAAAAGAATTGCTACATACAAAAGAAAAGATAAGTCTGTAAAAAAATCAAAGCACACTGGTGAAACTAGAAATGCATATATTTTCTCTAATTCGAATTGGACAAATGTAATACATAAGAAACTAATGGAAAATTCGACACTCACATGTACGTTTACATTTGTCAGACATAAAATTTTTCCATTTGGTCCATTTTTTTAAAAATTTGGGCCATTTGCAAAGAATGTAATTCAAAATTACATGCGTTTTGCTTAACGAACCACAAGAAAATGAAATTTTAGAATTGAATTGTACTGTTCGAGGAAATTTCAGTAAGAGCCACACGTTACATTTCACCCGTCCACTTCGGGGTGATATGCGATCTTATTATGTAAATAAAATGGTGAATGAGAAGTATTCGTCCAGCAGAATACAAAGCATTATCATCAACAGTGAATTGGAAACTGGAAAATGATGCCCAAACTAAGTACGCTTAGGGTTGCAAAGTGTAAAGAAAGAAAAAGAATTATATTAACGAAAACCAATTGATTCTCTACAGGAAATGAAAAACATTCAAGAATTTTCTAATGTTATCCGCAATATTGGCAATTCCCATTTTTGTATTTTGGTGGTCAAATTCGCAGCTTCTTGTATTTCGTCGATATTGTGAAAACAATTATAGTAGACTAGCTATCGATGCTACAGGATCAGTTGTAAAACGAATCATCTACACCGACGGAAGCACATCAAGGCATATCTTTTTATACGAACTTGTAATTTTGTATCCAAATGGAAAGCAGTATTCCGTTGGATCAATGCTTAGTGATTCGCAAAATACAGAAGAAATAACGCATTGGCTATCCGTATGGTTTAGAAGCGCAGGATGTATTCCATCAGAAGTAGTAACAGATATGTCTCTTGCTCTAATGCATTCGTGCGCAAACACATTTACTCCTTATAAGAACCTCAACCAATACATTGAACAATGTTACAAGGTTCTATTTAGAAATGCTGATAATATTTTTAAATGTTTCCTTCGTTTTGACGTGGCCCATTTTATAAAACTCGTTTCTAGATGGCCCAGTCTTAAAAATCAGCATAAACTAACCAGAACATTTTATCTTCGATGTATGGGACAACTTGTGCAATGTCAAGGCATAGAAGATTTGCAGATGTTACTAGATGCTATGTTTATTGTTGCTTATTCCGATACTGAAGGGCACAACAATGGCAATCCGACAATTTGTGAAATAAATAAAAAGTGGCTTATTGAACGCATATCTACAGGAACAGTTGAGCTCAACAAAATTATACATGTGGAAGATATTGCAGTAGAAAACATTACGGGAAAGCTACATGATAACGAAAAGCAAGAAATTGAAACCGATAATAGTTTTAGAAGTTGGTGCAAAAACATTTCAGAATGCGCTAAAAATAGAGTCAACACACCAGACGAAACAGGTGATAGAGGTAATCAGCAAGTTCTACCATCTTTTGTGAACGATTTTTTAAAGATTTCGAACTTTTTGCCTTTATGGAGCAGTATTATGTGCAAATACTTTCCATTTTCACCTAGAATTGCTAGCTCAGCATCGGCTGAGAGCAACTTTAATCAAGTGAAAACAGAATTTTGCTCACGAAAACTTCCCTTGCGTGTGGATGAATTTGTTGCCGAATACATCAGGCACTATGATGGTATTATGAAGCTGGCTGTACAGTATGACATGAAAGATAATATTCATGTCGATACAATTGCTACAAGCCAAATAGAAAAGCCATCGATAGATTTCCAGGCCACAACAGATCACACAAAACCAAAACATAATCTTCTATTGCCTGATAATCTGTGTGCTTCTTGCCAATTAGGTATTGGAAGTGCCAATGTGGTATGTAAATTATGCAAGTTGATGTTGCATAACAATGACAATTGCACTGTCATATATGAAGATGAGATATTTTGTAAAGAATGTTATGTTAGAGGTACCCAAGATAAAACATTATCAGAAAGAATCGCCGAAGAATCGTGGATGGGAATGAACGTTCCTCCCAAGAAAAGACCCCGAAAGTCGTATTTAGAACCTCAATCGGAAATGGCTGTTATCGATTGGACAAAAACAATAAATGTAACGACAATTGGACTTCTTCGAAATGGAAATGTAGTTCACTTAAAACCATTAAAAATCTGCAAGCAATTGATAACGTTGAGAAATACTTGCGGCCTAGATGCACTAATTCAAATATTTTGTATTGCATATTGTGATTCGTTTGTTATCAAAGAATACATGGAATCAATTAAAGCAAGCAATAGGTTCGCAAAATTAGTTGTCCAAGTTGTAAATAAAGGTGTGAATATTCATTCATACAAAACTCGAGCAGAACTATTGTACGATCATTTTCCGAAACATTCATTACCAGAAAACATATTAGAAATTAACTGTGAAGATACTATCACCAATATAGCTAAAAAAACTTTAGAAAATTTTAAAATAGGAATGCAAACAGATGAATGCAACAATTGCAAAAGTATTCAACAAATTGAACTAAAATGGTTATCGATAGAAATGAATACTATTCAAGAATTTGAGACGAAATTAAAGGCGCATATATCCGAAAATGTTATTAGAAAAACCTGTACTGAATGCAGAAAAAACAGATTCTTTCGAAAAATAAATTTGGACCGAATGTATATTGCAATAGAACCAATTTCAACTAGTAATATGCTTTTAGAGTTGACTACCAATTTAAAAGATATACCACCACATTTTGCAATAAACGGCGATAAATACGTTCTTCGTGGTATAGTTGCATTTCAAGGAACTTCACAGCACACTCCAAATTGTATGGGACATTTTTTGACCTATGGCAGACGACATAACGGTAAATGGGAAATTTATAATGACTTGTTAAAAAATAAAGAAGATGTGTCGCCAAATCAATTAGTAAGGTGCCATTTTCTTGTATATAGTATGTAAGACAATATCGGAAATTAGTGTATTAGTCATGTAAATTTTATACTCTTTTAAATAAATTTATTTTATTTTATCTACTAGAACTAGATTTTTGAGTCAAAATATTAACGGGGGGGGGGGCTAGCGGTACTTTAACCCCCAGTTTTAAAATGGATTTGTGGAAAAACTATAATGGTGCTAGCTCTAATATTTGGGTGCTAGCTGGTGCTAGCTCCGTAGATTAGGGAGCTAGCTTTTGGAGCCAAAATATTAACTGGGGGGGGCTAGCGTTACTTTAGCCCCCCCCAGTTTCAATGTGGATTTGTGAAAAAACTGTAATGGTGCTAGCTCTAATATTTGGGTGCTAGCTGGTGCTAGCTCCGTAGATTAGGGAGCTAGCTTTTGGAGCCAAAATATTAACTGGGGGGGGCTAGCGTTACTTTAGCCCCCCCCAGTTTCAATGTGGATTTGTGAAAAAACTGTAATGGTGCTAGCTCTAATATTTGGGTGCTAGCCGGTGCTAGCTCTGTATATTCGGGAGCTAGCTTTTGGCAAAAATTTTAACTGGGGGCCAAAGTAACGGACCCCTTTGTGTGGCCCTTTTCGTTCAGTCCTTGTAGAAAATACGTATAATATTTTAATTACAAGTGCAGCCTTCATAGTTATAAACAGTAGCAGCAAATATCGTATATCTCAAGAACTATTGGTTCTACGTGAATTGTGTTTAGGACCTTTTTTATGCAGAATTAAGTAATAAATAAAATATATAATAACCTAAATTGAAGTAGAACTAATAGTTTACGAGATATTTGTGAAAAACTGATTTACCAGGATTTTTTGTGCAGATTAGTCTTTTTTTATTTAATTTTCTTACGCTATAAATGTTTATTTTTTCCATTTCAAACATTAAAAAATTCCAACAATAAAAAATAAATTTCAGGTGTTTGCTATAACATTCTCGTTTAAAAATTTTTTTCATTTAATAGTTATTTACATGAAAGTCAGGAAAATGATGTATTACTGACGAGGAGCAATTTTAAAATACGAGGCACTTGGTGCCGAGTATTTTAGAGCTCCGAGTCAAGTGAGACATTTTTCTGACGTGTCTTGTATTAAATTTTTCCGAAAATCGTAAAAAATCGAAATTTTAAAACACTAAATTAAACGACATTTTTAAAATGAGCAAAGATCAAGTTTGTCAATTTGTTGGCTCCATAGTTACAAACAAACAAAATTCATTTTGTTACAATTACTAATTATTACCGGACTAGTCAGTAATGTTCAATTTCCTGCGTGTACATAAGCAAGGAAGTATCGATTTGCTGACGATTTTCGGAAAAGCAATTTTTACCCAAAAATTTTTGCTAGTAAGCCAAAATTTTGCAATTAATTTTGTAACGTTAATTTATACTTTTATTTTTGAACGTCAGCAAATTAATTAACAATCTCAAAAATTCATGTAATATAATATATAATATTTACCACATTTATATTGTTTATTGTCATTTTTTAATTAACGATAAATACCAATTCTAATTAATACTTTATAATAATATTGTAACATGTTATTTTGTTTATATACTGATTATGATTGACGTAAGTGGAAGCCAGTACAATAAACTAATTAATACTTGTGGAAAGTGTTCTTATTATTTATTTTACACAAAATTTAAATATTTAAAAATGCAATAGTTACTATTACATAAATATGTTGGATAAAATATTTTAAAAGGTTTCAAGTTTAATGAAATTTGAATTTTTTTAATTAAACAATTGTAATGAAATTTGACATCTACATTTTTACATTTTAGTCTAGGATCTCCTTTGGGTAAATTTTTTTGAAAATTTTTTATTTTCAAATTTCATTAAACTTGAAACCTTTAAAAATATTTTATTTAACATATAATTTCAACAAGTTAATAATAAACATCTACTATTTTTACATAAATACGCTTAAAGTTAGTATTTTTTATTATTTCCTCTTTAAATAATGATATTTTAAATAATAATGTATGTACTACTGTGTTATCAAGGAATCTTTTGTACTATACCTCGGTAAAATAGTGACTTTTGAAACTGTTTTAAGTTTGCACGACCTAGCAATTAAGTAGTCATAAATAAGTATGTAAAATAAGGTTTTGGGAGACGAATTATAAATGTTTAATGCAAAATTTAATATTTTAATGCACAAAAATATTTTTACTTTCTCATATGTAATATGAGAAAGTATTGTTTTCGCGCAGAAAAAAAATTTGAGATTTTGATGGATTTACACTTTTTGAGGTCCCCTGAGTAAAATGTCTGTGTGTGTGTGTGTCTCTGTGGTCAAATTTTATGTGACCTACAGCAAAAACTAATAAGAATTTGCAAACAAAATTTTGGATTTTGTATCCTTATATTGAGACGTAGAGCTGATTAGATTTTGGGTCAAATTCGTTAATGGAAATTATTTATTTAAAATGAACACTCCAATGTGAGATAATAATATATTATATAAATATTTGAAAGGTATATCTTTACAAAAACTACAAAATTTAATTTGTCAACCGGTTTCGGCTTTATATCATCTTCAGGGCAATGCGCCAATATTTAAATGACGTACATAGATTGATTTTCTGTGAGAAGTTGCAATTCATATAATAAGATCTTTGTGTATTGTAAATATCTTAATTTTGTTGGTGTTTCAATGTATATTGATAATTTTTTTATGATTTTAACAATATTGTAAATATTGACGTATTATCCTGAAGATGGTACAAAACCGAAACCGGTTGACAAATTAGTTTTGTAGTTTTTGTAAGGATATACCTCCCATATCTTTATATTTATTAACATTTTTTTGCATAGCCAATACAAAAATTCGTTGTATGCAGCACGTACCCAAATGACTTTTGCAAACCCAATTTCATGTTACGGGCCCAGCACGCGTGTCATCTGGAAACATTACCAAAACCTTATTTTATGCCCCGATTAACGTTGTTTCAGTATTACGCAATAATATTGGAATTTCCCGAAATCGCACACGATTTTATTGCTTTGATAATCGCATGCTGCCTGGAGAAGCGGCAAGTGGAGATACAAAGGCTGCTGTTGAATTTCTAGTGACATTAAGAGCAATTATTGAACGAGGAGATTATACTCCTGAATTAGTTTTTAATGTTAATGAAGCGGGCCTCTTCTGGAAGACAAAGCCGAAATGCATATTTTATCCTGTGAAGAAAAGCGAGCACCAGGATTTAAAGCTGCAAAAGATTGTTTTTTAACACTTTTACTGGGTGGTAACGCTGATAATGAAAACTATAAATTAAAACTACTGCTTTTTATCATTCCAAAATCCCAAGAACAATAAAGAAAATTTTAAAATCATCTTCGTCAGTAATTTGATGAATTTTTTAATTTTCTAAAATTAGTGTACTAAACATTTCGCCCATCTGTTAAACGCAATTACAAATTTAAAAAATCAGAACCAAAACTGTACTTTTGATTGATAATGCTTCAAGCCATCCAACGCATTTGTCCTATTTAACAACAGGCATTCCAGTAGAAGTGATTTTTCTGCTGTGAAATACAATTTCGTTAATTCAACCAATAGAGCAAAAATATCAAATTATTTTCGGCGAAAATTCCGACAATTGATTGATAAAACTGATGGAGATTTATTTAATGTAGTAAAAAAGTATTTACAATAATAATAAATATTAGGTCTAAGAAAAAGTTCGTAGCGTTTTTAGTAAAATTCAACCGGTTTTCTTTAATTGTTAGTGTGAAAATGAATTTATTTAAACCAAGTATGCTCCATTATTATCGACAATGTTTCGCCATTTTTCGATTAGAGCTATAGTGCCATCGGTGAAGAACTTGTGTAGTTTCTGGTTAAAAAACCGAATCAAGTGGTTTTCACAGGCTTCCTTTAAAATCAGCTTAGATTTCATTGAGAGAATTCTGCCGAGACCGGAACAAGTAATAGTCAGAGGGTGCCATGTCTGGACTATACAGTAGATGCATCAAAACTTCCCAACCGAACTGTCGCAATTTTTGACGGGTCATCAAAGAAGTGTGTGGTCGGACGTTGTCATATTGAAAGACAACACCTTTCCTATTATTCAATTCAGGCCGTTTTCTTTCAGTTGCCTAGTGCAATCTTTTTTAGTTGTGCACAGTAGAGTCGAGAATCAGTCGTCTGACCAACTGGAAGTAGCTCATGGTGAACGATTCTATTCCGGGGATCAACGGGGGTGATTGAACGACAAGAGCGCGACTCATCTTTCACATCTAAATTACCAGAGCAAAAGCTAGCGAACCCTTTTTGCGCAGCAGATTTTGATAAAGTACCTTTACCGTAGACAGCACAAATTTTTGCACTAGCTTGCGCAGTGTTCTTCCCTTTGTCCCAAGATGGATCCTTAAGATGGATAATATGATAATATTGCAAAATATAGCGCAATTTTTCATTACTTTTCTCCATTTTCAAACGTAAACAACTTTCCAACCACTGCACCAATTTTAATGTTTGTACGCTCCAACGAGCGTTTAGTGGTGTCGCTGCAATCTGTGTTTCGTGAGTTAATTGCAATTGATGCTATCTATCGGAAAAAACGACACAAACTTTTTCCCAGACTCAATATTTCAAATAAAATAAAAAAAATGATAAATTAATTCTCTTATTCTTTGTTCTATTTTGCATATTCCAATTATTTACCTTTTAAGACGACCTCGTTAAATGGTGTTTGCTTTAACGCCGAACTATATTAGAAAGTCTTACTGTACATGTATTAAATGCATCTATCTGTAAAACATTCATTGCTAAATCAATCCTAACCTGTTATTTCAAAAATTCTTGATTTACTAAGTACGGTCGGTATGTTTGGAGAGTTTTTTTTAGTTTAAAACGCTTATCTACGATGAAAAGTGAAGAGATCAACGATCGATCGAGGATAGAATAGTAGGAAGAGGAAGGATAATAAAAAAGCACATGATGGTTGAACATTGTTTGACAAGTGATGAGTAATGTTAAAACTAACAGGAATAACATTTTTTGTTTAGACGTTTGTCGAAAATCCAATTAAAAAAATAATTTAAAGGTTGGAAGAATTACTTTTTTCAGCTGTTCGATACAATGCTATCGTATTGCGATTAAATTGTTAATGACGTATGAATGACTTATTCGAATTTTCCGCACGATACATTTATTAAAGACGAAAATATACTACTCGTGACTTTTTGTAAAAATTAGGATATACGATATAAAATTGTGTGTTTGCAATTTTTTCTGTATCTTGAATAGTTTTCCTGAAAGAGACGTTGAAAGTACACGTATCGTTAATAATGTTTTATTTTGATATTTGTGTATCAAAATAAAAAAGGTTTTATTTGTCATTCGCAGACTATCATGAATATAGCACTAGGATATAGTGGAAAGTTTATTGTACCCCGGAACCGACTCGAGAAGACGCGAAACTCCTTAGAGTCCCCCTGGGAATAAGTATGTTTCTAATTTATATAAGAGGACATATAATAATGAGACCTTCCCAAGTTTAATATTTACGGTAATCGGGTTCGCCTGTTGGAAATTAAACTAATTATTATTATTAACTTTTTAGTACATCAAAATGAGTTATGAAGGAATCTCAAGATACGGTCAGAAAAAAATTTAAAAATAAAAAAACGTTTATTAAACATTTTGCAAAATCATTGGTGTAATTTTTCAATTTTAGTATAAATAGTATTTTTATTGCTACGTTTTGTAGATTTTATCAAATAAGGGGCAATTTAAATTATATGTTATCGTGTCGGATACGCATACCGGATAATTTTGTAATGATTATAAAGATGTACGTTATGATTTATTACTTGAGGACCTTACTTTCAATAAAAATATCGAATTTGACGTTTTGATGCTGAACCAATACATACGTCATTTACTAACTAGCGACCGGATGCCGCCTAGTGGAGTGGAAGGCTTTGCCAGTGATTTTTAAACATTTTTTATTATATGTTTTCTACATAGGTACATATATAATTGAAAAGCAAAAATATAACTTTTAAGTGGACAGAGGCTTAAATATGAGGCCGAAGGCCGTTCCATAGGATGCGGCCAAGACAGAACTATATGTTTACTGATTTAGAGCCGTGTATAGTCCGCTATGCAATAAATAAATTGAAAGGCACATATGAAAAAAAATTTCAATTACTGAACCCGATATGCATAATAATAAGCTCAAATATAGTAATCAACTGCTTTTCATCCAATATAAATTTAAAATAAGCAAATATGCCCGACTAATTTTTAGAAATAAAATGAACGCAATATTTTACATTTAATATATCTATTGTCCAGATTTTATAAATTTTAATTTACGTAAATGAATGAGAAATTAATTTATTAAACAAAAATGAACAACAATTATTTAATATATACTACATATTATATATTATAATTTGGAGGTCAGGCCCATATGAACTTGATTTAAATTTTTCTTCTCGTGCGTATATAATCAATAAGTCTAATGAAGACTGTTTTCATTTCCGTGTAATCGTTTAATTACATGCGACGCGAAAACAATATTAAAATTACCATTGAACCTCGTAGCAAATGAATTAATTCATTCGTGTGTAAATTTAGGGTCAGTTTTACGAAGCGATTGCACTATACGAAAGTTGAAGGTAGTTAAAACTAAACTCATTATCTAAACTAATTTGAAAAATACCGTTATTCTTGATAATCTCACTTTCTTGAGATACTGATCATGAAAATGTGGGGGAAGCGTCGGGACGCTGTAGGAAACAGACAGTGTCGTGGAAACATTCGGCGAAGCTTGCAGCATTGCCAATTTTGATATAATATTGTAAATTAAATATAAGTTAAAGTGAGTGTTTGGTAATACATAGTTTATTGGTGCAAGTAATATTATATATATTACAATAGGTATGTTTTTCAGTAATTTTTTAATTGTCATACTTTCTATTGTTTATTTTTGTGTAAAATTTGATATAATAATTAACAATACAAATACACGATTTTAAAATTAGTTTTTGTTGCTAATATGTTTATGAACCGATAACATCGATAATAAACAAATAAATTTTAATTTAGAATTTCAATAGGTACTGGTTAATAATATAATGTACTTTCAAGTCTGGTGTTTTAGTGCTTAGTTACTCTATGAGCTAGTGTCCGCGAAATATCTTCTTTTGCCCATTATCACATTATATTATGCTGTTGTATTTCTAATAAACGTATGCGTCATTAAATTAAAACCGCACACATCTACTTTTACATTATTCGAGTTACATATTCAATTATTTAAAAAAATTACGTTTTCAAAATATTTCTATCAATTAATTTTAAGATTTCCGAAAAGTGTAAAGTTGTTTTTTTATAACTAGTTCCCACATAAATATCCATCCAATAGAATTGCTTCATTCGTGTCACATGCAACCAATGACAAAGCTATAATATAATAGTGCGAAAAAAGTCCCTTGAGATAATTTCGATTTCTTGTCGATTTCATTGCCCTTATATTCATAGTAATATATTATTTTATGTTGTAAAATGTTATGAAAAATTCGTTTCATTTTGACATTTCAATGTTTATTAAAATTACATGGGTTTTATTTTAATTAATTATTTTTACATCAATGTAATTAAAATAGAGAAGAGTGTTTGGTTATTAAATTATTTGTGAAATATTCTAATCAAAAATATACCGTAGGTTTATTATTTTTAAAATACGAATACATTTTAATTTTACTAAAAGTTTGTTGTGTATTAAAATTGTCGTCAAATGCTCTCAATGTCGAAATGTTTGGGCATTTAATTCATGAATTTGCTTTTTAGTATTGAATACAATTTTAGCGGTTTCCAGACCGCAATATTCGTCGTAATAACGAAATATTTTTAAATATTACTTTATAATGGTTTATTTATATTATTTATAATATAAAATACATAATTAAAAAAAAATGTAGCACCAAATACAATATTAAAAACAAAATAATTTTGAAACATTTCTAAAATTTATTAAATTATCACAAATATCTCACCTATAAGAACTGTTCACTATGATGGAAGCAAAAAAAGTACTTTTCTTTTGGCAAAAGTAATTTTTATTTTTCAATATAGTCTGCATTTAGTAGTTCGATATATTTCATCCAACGCGTTTTAAGTTTTTCATTAAACTTGAAATGAGTAAAATATGATAAAATTTAAAAATTCAAAACAAGCATTTTTTTCTTCTCTCCTTTAAATCTCTTACCTGCAAGCAATTTCCATAAAAATCAACTTTATCCATTGTTTACAATTACGCTCAACTTGTCTTGTTTAAATGACTGCACTACAAACTAATTGCCATATTGTATTGAAATTCATAAAGGTGTTTATTTAAAGTTTTTTGTCATACGTGTTGCCATTTAGTAGGAGCATAGTGAACAATTAATGAACGTACAATTAATAAATTACTGGTAATATCTATGTTTTCATGAAATTGAAAGCATTTATTCTATCTACAAATTTAACGATTATTTATCTCGTTGTATATAATAAACCAAATAATATATTTTAAAAATGCACAGATTTATATTATCGCTTATTTAATGTAAAATATCGTCAGACGCAGTGATGTGAATTAATTTTCCAAATTTTCTAAATTTTTTAATATTTTAAATACTAGAAACGTTCAAACGTTTTGAAAAATGTTACAGTACTCTTCCTAAATATTTTAACATTTTACTTACAAAAACGATATGTTACGGTAAAAAAGATTTGGACGTAACAACAAAATATTAAAGATTAAAGAACTATCGTTGAGGTTATCGGCCTAATTAAACAATTTTAAAATTGTCCAACGTTTCGGGTCGTTTATCGACCGATTTTTCGGTCGAGGTAAGAAACCCGGCTTCGAAAGTACACTGTTTTCTATAAAAATGGCTTTACCAAACGAAAAGCATAAAAATGCGAATCATTTAAAGTGAGGATGAATTTAGTCGGACTTATAATAAGGTCACAATTCAAATTTGAAAATTACAATTTTCCCATAAGAAATATGCTGTAGGTGGGTCGACAGTGACTAGCGGTGTGTTCTTGGGGATGTTTTTAATGAGTAAAGCGCTTGTCAAAACCGCTTATAGCGGCCGGAGCGGAGGCTGTGGAAAGTGGGTTTTGAGAAACGCAACTACGCCAAGACTCGGATTCACCCAAAAAGTGTATATTTTCCGAATTTTTTTGACCAACTACATACTTTATTTTTTTATTTGTTAATTACACCTTCATCTTTCATAATTTGTTGTTAAAAGAGCTATTTTCCAAGAGTTCGGTCTTCGTTAAAGATTCTGAACGGGTGCGGGGACACACTGTACATTTTTAAAGTTACTAAAATTATTGTCAATTTGGTTACTTAATTGATAACATTATGATCATATCATATATACCATACCACACCAACGAAATTTAGTTTTGCAAGTAATTATAAGAAAATTAAAAAAACTGTGTGTGTCAGCTCCGACGCACGACTGGAGTTTACTCCAGTAAAAAATAACCAACTTTAAGAAAATTGATAAAAAAATGTTTTTTATAAACATTTTTTTAAAACTATTATAATTATTTTTTATTTAAAATATAATATTATCTTAATAACTAACAAAATATGGTTATAAAAAGATAATTGTCACTAAATCTTTTACGTACAATAATAAATTTTTTTTTTTTATTACTTCCTTGATATAATACAATCTGTTACCATTTTAATAACAATAAGCATTAATTATTGACTAAATGTATGTAATGACATAGATGAAGCTAACCCAATGGTGCGCCCCATAATGACTGCTAAGAAATATTTACTGTTTCCATTTTGATGACGAATAGTATAATTAGGTTCGCTGGGGCAGGTCCAGAGGATCAAATCTCTTTAATCTTCTAACTGAAGGGGCGATAAGAAGATCTGTCGCCAAAGTGTTTGGATGGACGCTGAGTCGGTGTTGGTACTTTTTACTCATGGATGCTATTTCCTCTTTGATAGTGGGCATGCACATGTCTCTATGTATGACGTCATTTGGAACGTACCATGGTGCACAGCAAATCGTCCGCAGTGTTTTTGACTGGAAGCGTTGTATTTTTCCAATATTCGATTCACTAGCAGAACCCCACAGCTGTATTCCATATGTCCACACTGGTTTGATGATGGCTTTATAAATTAAAAGTTTGTTTTCCATGCTTAGATGGGAGTTTTTACTCATTAACCAGGCCATCTTGCGGTAGATAAGGCTCAGCTGCAGTCGCTTCTTCCAAATATGTTTTGCCCACGTCAGGCGTCTATCCAAATGAAGACCGAGGTATCTGACTTCCTCACTTTGAGGAAGAGGAATGTTGTTTAATGAAACCACAGGACATGTCCCCCTTCTCAAGGTAAACGTGATATGAGTTGACTTTGTGCTGTTTGCTTTGATTCGCCACAACTTAAGCCATTTATCCACTTCATCTAGGTGTTCTTGAAGGAGTCTAGAGGCTACGGCTGGGTCTTGATGTGTGATAATAATGTGAATAATAAATAATGTGAATAATAAATAGTACATGAAAATTATTTAAGTATGCTAAAAATAACTTTTCGAAAGAAAATTTTATAAAACATTATTATATAATAATCATCATTATAATAAAGAAATATTGTTGATTTTTCAGATAATATTATCGAATTATTGACTTGAATTATTGATATTTAAAAATTATTCATAAAATAAATCATAATAACCTGGAGGAATTTATAGACATCGAAAATAATTTTTGGTTAGGTTAGAAATTGTCTAAATTGGATTAAATATCGAAATATAATGATAAAATTATAACTTCACAATAACAATATTAATTATTGATATGTATAACAAAAAGCGATATGTATAACATTCATCAGTAGATTTTACACCTCATATTTTTATCATACCGGGCGCCTTATATATGAAAATCGATTCTTAAGGAGTAAACTCAAACATTTTGAAATTGAAACTGATTGTAATTCTTACCTATCACGGCTGATACTTCCGCATTGTTATTTTTTCAATCTTGAAATTTTAGTATTATTTGTATTTGTTAACTGCTGCTTTCTTTCTCCTTAGCATGATATAATGTACGATTTTTTTCGTACGCACAGTAATTATTATGTAACTAATTTTACAAAAAATACAAAAACAGAGAAAGAGGAAAACAGTATAGAGGTAGAGACAAGGTCCAAAAAAGAAGTAATATTAAACGTCGGTTTTAGAGATAACAAGAAAGAAATCAAGGAAATTAAAACAAAGATAAAAGTAGTGGAAGAACAATGGGATATGGAAAGACAATAACTGAAAAAATAAATCGATGTGCTAGAAGAAAGAGTTGAGAACAGGAAGATGCGATAAGTCAATTACAGAGCAAGTGGAAAGACACGAGAAAGAAAAAAGTGCAACATTGTAATGAAAAGATATTATCTAGGTAGACTAATAACGAAAGAAATGGAGGAATTCTTACAAGAGAAGCTTTCAGCGAAGGTAGATGTCATTAAAAGTTTCAAGACGGTAAAAGTACCCGGAAGACAAATTAATGCCCGATTTCTTCACTCTTAATTATCTTCAAATTAGCGAACTTGAGGTTAAACTAATGAAATAACCAGTCAGATGATTGATTTATTTGTTTTGTTGTCGTCTGATTGGTTATTTCTTTAATTTAACCTAAAGTTCGCTAACTTGAATATAACTATGAGTGAAGAAATCGGGCATAAATCGTCAAATTGAAAAACCTAAGCTAAAAGCTGTTTAATGATGGAGAATAAAAGCAAGTTGAAAGGAATTAAAATATTTATTAAAAACGACCTAACGCAAAAAGTAGAGAAACTACAAGATAAAATCTTGGAGCACGCAAAAGAAGAAATCAAGAATGGAAAGAAAATAAGGGTGAGCTATCAAAAGTTAATTGTGTAAAAAATGTATATATAAAATAACAGAAATGCAGAAATAGTACTAGCAGCGGGAACAGCAGAACTTCCAAAATACTAAAGAGAGAAATTGGAGTAACCGTAATGTTTTAAATGGGAACTTATAATGTTAAAAATAAGACAAACAGGAGAAATATAGGAAAAAACAACACGGATCAACAAAACACAAGGCACAAACAAGATTTAAATTTAATTAAGATAGAAATATGGAACATATACGTAATATTTTATTGACACTAGGAAAGATAAACGAAATAGAAAACAAAGACATAAAATACTGAGTGAAAATTATGGCATTACAGGAAATTAGACGGCAAGGACAACGTGAAATAAACAAGAAAAATTACATAGTATGTTTAATTCCGACGAAAATATTCTAGAAAAATATGAAAGGGGCTTCATAGTGTTTAATAAAATACTAAGAAAAATTATAATGTTCAAGGCAATAAATGGAACAATATCAATTCCAGTTGTCCGGGAGCCTTTACTATTTGTTCGATTTCTTCTTCTTCTTTTCTTGATATTTGGGATTCAAAGAATGTAAATGCTTCCATCAGATGATTGAGAGTAGAAGTTTATACAAGCATTCCATCATAAACGAGTACGAATCGAAGAAAGCAGCGAAACTGAAAAGAATAACTTCTGTAATGAAGTAGAGGTCTTTTACAAAACAATACATGATGAGTGGGCTGGGTGCCTTTAATTCTAAGACAGGAAAAGAAGATCATATAAGCTCCATTGTAAAAAACAAACAATGCACGAAAAGACTAATGCCCGTCTCTCACGGTCAAAATTTCCATCAATATTTTGACGATAATGTTGATAGATCTGACGATATTAAATATGTTTTGATCAAAATTTATAGGTTAAGTCACACGGTAAAAATGTTCATCAATATTTTGACTAAAATAGTGTGCTGTGAATGACAGATCATCAAAAGTGAAGAAAAATAATAACAACTTACCTTAAATATAAATTATTATTGAAATGATCTAAAATCAACAGGTAACGCCCAACAGATTATAAAAATTGAGGTTAAAAACTAAATGTATACAATCGTTCAAAACGGACATAAACGAAACACATCAGCCAATCAAAACCGTTTTTCATCAAAATTATAGGAACGGTCGCATTCCATCAATATATTTATGTGACGTTATTAAAATAGAAGCATCGTTTGACAATTTTATCAAAATGACCTGCTCCACGGTCAAAACGGTTTTGATAAAAATTATCATCAAAATATTGATGGCAATACTGACAAAGACAAATACGAAAAACAAAAGAATCAAACACAAAAATTTTCAACCAACTACTAAGTACATAAAATAAACGTAAGAGAAATTAAGAACAAAAAACATAATACAACTCGGGGAAACAAAACAAATTTGGTCAAAACATTTTCGGAATTTTTTAAATGCACGGCAAGAAGAAGATAACTATGTATATGCAAAATAATACAGTCATACACGCGTTGAAAATTTTTGGAAAAAAAGTTTTACAAACTAATTTAGAAACTAAAAAGGTTGAATACGGAGAAAGTATGCAATGAATGAACTATGAAAATTTATGAAGTTTCAAAGAATAGCTGGGGCACATTATGCGTAGTCATGATAAGTCAACACTAAAAATGGTAATCTTATGGAATCCCAGCGAATATAGAACGAGAGAACAAATAAAAGTAAGATGGATGGATCAAGTGACGGAAGATTTAAGGACAATAAGGATTAAGGACTGTGAAAATTTAAGAACAGATTGTGCTAGAGACAGATCGTTACGGAAGCTGCCAAACTTAAAAAATTTGTAAAAAAATAACAAAACTTTATTTTCCAATTAAAATGTTATTTTATGGGGTTTAATTCACCCCTTCAAGATAGATTTAAAAATCGTGAAACTATTAGAGTTATATTCGACATTGAATATAAAGCTGTAAATAAGTTAATAATACATTATTAGATCATAGTAATGTATGTAAGTAATTATTAACTATTATTTTCTTAAATACGGCCATTTTGAAGCTGCCATTTTATAGTTTCATTTATTTTCTTCTTGAAAACCAATACAATTTTTGAGTGTTTTGGAAAAATGGCGAAACATTTAAAATAATTTTGTACAGATACGTTAATCATATTAAAAATCAGATAAATTTTTATCAGACGAAATATTTAAAAAATCATATTTCGGTCAGTTTTTAACCAAATTAGATAATGTTTCACTCAAATAAAAAATAATTTAATTTTTTATTAAAACTATTGTTTCTTATGATCTTTCGGTGAAATCTATATAAAATTCATTATTTAAGTAAAACTGATTTGCGACTCTAAAAGGGGGGGGGCATAATCTACCATTACTTTTTAGAAAAATTTGAATTGCTTAGTTGATTATATCGTACTCTACCCAACAGAATTTGCTAAGGAAATATTGAAACGTCTTATGTCGTCGTATTATGTATTGTATTGAGCTCGAATATATTTATTTGATACTGAAATGCGTCTCTCAACGAATAAAAACATTGCAAAAAAAGTGCAGTTTTATTAATTATCACGTAAATTTCTTTAAAAATATCCTTGATTTTTCCTATCAATTAATTTTAATATTTTTCTCGATGTAATTTTCATTTCCTTCTGATTATTCTTATTACTTCTTCCACTATTCTACCCTTAATTACTGTTTCCAATATTTATAATTATTATTTTAAAAATAAATTTATTGAGTAAAATTTTATTTTTAAAGAGCTGAAAGATATCTATAATTGCTCTTTCATGTGCATCGCCTTATTATATTATATCAATCAAGATTTTTCTCTCTTTAATATTTTAATGTAATGTACAATTTTAATATAATTTCAAAATTTATAAACATTATTTCCTTCTTTTCTAGTATTTAATAGATTTTTGATTTTCTCACCAAATCTTTTAACTTTTGGTTTTTACTTCTTGATAACCATATAAGTTAGTGTTTTGTTTATGTAGCAATCTTAAGAAGGTAGACAACACGTATAAAGTTTTGCAAAACAGTTTTCAGTTAGGACACAGCGTGATGTATGGAAGCGAGTCGAAAGTCTTTACGAAAAAACAAGAATTGCCTATTCGAGACACGGAGATAAGATTTATGAGAAGAATTAAAGGTTGCAGAAAAGTACATCAAACTAGAAATACCGATATCTGAAACGAACTGAACGAACTAAACATTTAGATAGCATGATCAATAAAAGAATGCATTTAAAAATGTCCGTGATACAAGCCACAAAGAAAGGAGAGATTAGATAGACTGAAAAAGGGATGAGAACCTAACATGCACTATAAACCCTAACACGGAAAGTGAAAACGAAGAAAATTGTAGAGAAAACTTTTGTAAAAGATTAGTTTATGAATAATTTCATAAATTTTACATAATTTAAATTAAATGTTGAAAGTGCTGTACATTAATATCTAGAAGTTTTGAAGTTTTATTACATTGATTTTTACATTAATTATTGCCTTTATTAAAATTATCGCGATAGTAACATAGTAATACATAGTAGTTATCAACAAACCCTGATAGTTGGATATTAGATAGACAGACCTTGATAGAAGTACAATGAAGGCAAATCCGACAATCTTGATAGTCGGCAGCCATTATTGTATAGGATCCCGTCTTCATAATCATTTTCATAGAACATTATTAATTTAAATATTGCGTTTGTCCTTATTGTATCAAAATCTTATAAGAAGAGTAATTTACAAATTACGAGTCCCGAGCAATTTTAAATAGTGCCAAAATATTTAGTGGGATCAGCTGATTGCATAATGGTTTTGTTTCGGTTTTGGTATTTACCTATTAATAAAATGTTCTATTTTACATATGTACGTAGAGAAAGACAATTGTCCAATATCAAGTAATAGCTAGTACAAATAGTTGACTACTTGTAACTTGTAAATTTCGCGTTGTACAACAGATCCCAGATAGTATCGTATCTGATGAAACTAATTAATGACATATAAACAAAATTCTTTATACATGTTAAAGTTTATTTTATAGAAATTCACAGCACGTACTCAATGTAATTATCTTCTGTTCGTCGAATAAGATCTTCTATTATCCAATGTAGATTTTGACATAACCAATAATAGCAAGTTTGCATATCAAGATTTCTGCTGATATTCAATAGCTTAATCATACACTGTTCTTCGAAATTATCGTTGGGATAACAGTTATAGTATCTAAATCCAACTTTGGAACCTGCACTAAAAGAAACCCGTTCTTGTCAGCTAGAAAAACGTTTTTGTAATTAACCCAATCATCCAGTTACTAATTCAAACAAAATTTAACTACCATATTTTACGGACTATAAGACGCACCATAATTTTTATGCAATTTTATAAAACTAACATTTTTACCATTTTTATTATTAGATTGCAAAAAGGAAAAAAAATCTTAGTTTATAAAACCGAACTGACCTTGAAAATCTCTGAAAATTTACTGGTAGACAGTGCAATCTAGACAGTGTTTTGAGTTTCAGATGGAGGGGTGGATGGAATATAGTGTTAGCAAGCTTGCAAATCCCCACAATTCATGTTGTCAGATAGAGATAGGTTTCCCGCTGCATCAAATATATGGCCATTTTTAAGACTGGTGGGGATTTTAAATCAAATAATGGACATTTTTACATTAATTTCGAGTATAAGACGCACCTGAATTTTGGAGGCAATTCTTCTAGTCTGTAAAATAGGGTATCGAACTTAACTATCATTGCAGAAAACAGAAAGTAATGTGATATCCTAAGTTAAGCATGTTTGAATTGGGTCGATATCAAGAACCGTACACCCAAAAAAATACGTTCTTACCAGCTAGAAAAATAATTATTAAATTGACCCAATCATCCAATGTTGTTAAATTGAAACAAAATTTAAGAATTCCTATATTACAGAAAAAAATTTAAAACCAACCGAATTTAGAAGTAAGGATAATCTGTAAATTAAATTAGCTTTTTAAAAAATTCAGAAGGATAAACCAAAAAAGAATTATTTGTCAATTGCCAAGGAACTCGGAACAGCAGTAGTGCACTGGTGTTCTGGAGTTCCAATTACGAGTTGATTAAATGTTAAATGTAGACGTTCTATGGTTGGCTATATCCGTCAAGTGTTTTTTTATCCACGTGCGTAAGGATCTTCTGCTTTGTCCAATATACATTATAACAGTTTTTTCCCTTTTTTAACCACAAGGTAGACCGGGAAAAAAATGTTAAACCAAGAGGTGGGTCCTCTTGTTTAAAAAAACATGTTTACCCCCTTGCCCTTGCATTGGCTAGCTCCGACTTTATTATTTTTATGTTTTATTATTGAATTAATAATAAAACACAGATCTAAACGTTTTAATTTGATTTCTCTAAAATAATGGCAGGCTAGTGTACTTCTCAGAATATGAGACATAAAAGCACAAAACAAACTCAAACTGAAGGCCTGGAGTTCACAAAATCAAGCAAACAATGTCGCTTTGCATTGAAGATGGAAAAGCAGCCAAAACCAAAATTACAGTTTGAATTTCCTGAAGGAGAAAAACAAACATTATTAAAACTCGTTGCGATGCAACAAAGAACTGCCCGTTGACTAAACAATAACAGTTTATACAAAAATGACTGCAAATGCTTATAGGATTTTATCGTTGAATAACAAGCATGCACGAGTTCTGCACGAGTTATCGTCTCAACTCGTCAAAAATATCCTTTGTTATTGAGATCTTTCCAACTTCAATATATTTTTGTTTGTTGCACGGACTGCACATTACCTAAGTGTAGATTCTAAAACCAAAGAACGCACAAAATCTTATTAAACACATTAGAAATAATAACCTGTAGTCGGTCTTATTAATCAAAATTATTGAATGCAGGTCAATTTGTTATCACACGCAGCCTTGAACATTTATCAAACAAAAATATGGCGACGGCCACATTCAGTGGCAGTCAATCCAAGATGATAAAACTCTCTGGAAGTGAATAAAGAACACACTCCGGGTAACTAAGAGAAAATCGAGAGCTCCAGTCCATGGGATCAACGACCCCGCGGAAAAATCAAGAGCGCACTTCGACCGAAAAATCGGTGAACCATATAATAACTCCGTCAAAACAACAATGACCACGATCTTTTGCACCGCAAAGGCTCTAGCAAGGCCTCTACAAACACCTAAACATCCAGAACCGAAGCATCTCTTATCAAAAAAAAAAAATAATAACGATCGACTTCTACTATCTGAATCCGACGACCAGCCAAAATAACAAAAACGACTCAAGATAACTCGTGCAACTCGAGCCTTCCAATCCACATCACGGGTTCAACAATATAACCTCTTGAAAATAGCTAAAAAATTAAAAAGGAAAACCAAACCATCCCCTTCTCAGGCGGTAAAAATTTTTTTATTTGTTAAAATTTTTAATGGCGAAGGTAAAATTTAAATTATACGTAAACTGGCTTGCACAAGTGTAACGTAGATAATGATAATCTAATCGTCTCATTTGAGATACAAAAATAATAAATTAAATTTTGAAATTCTACGTGCTGTAGTTCGTTCCAGCACATAGGGTCAAAATACAAATCCTAGTTACGGAATTAACAAAATTCGTAACAACATGGTATCATACATATTGCAATTAACTGGTAAATTCCACTGTCGTTAAAATGTTTACATTTCCCTTTATTGTTAATCAACGATAAGGTTTCAATACTCACTTTATTTACTTCAGTAATTTTAAAACCCAGTGTGTGCACATGTCTCTCAACTAGGTTACTGTGTTGACAGTTGGCATCCATTTAATGGCTATGTATTATCTGGGAAGCCTATTTATTTAAAGAGTCAGAAGATCAGAAGAAAATGGCAGAACACCGAGGTAATTTGCTAAGAAAGCCCTTTAAAAATATAAAATGGCCAGGATACTTCTGTTTAGAAGCAAAATACGACAAGAAAAAAGATAAGAAAAAATATAGTGTGTATAATAAAAGTTATGTATACAATATGTTACACCTCTATTAAATATACCAAAATTAGACCAATATCAAAAATAATTATGTATATCCCAAAAATATGTATCTTATGTGTCATGTGTTACTTGGAAAGGTTGAACAATGCAAGAATTCTATTTATTTTCAGGGAAAATTTCAGGAAGGTCATCTTAAATTAAAAAAAAATAAATATTTAGTATGGTAAGTAGAGGTACGATGCGATAAAATTTTTTGATTTAAAATAAGATTGAATTAACAATGATACATTAGCCAGGAAAATTTTATTTGTTTCATTTAATTTTATTTAAATTTGGTGGTATTCTCTTACACTACTTTATAAAATTTAATTGTGGCAATGTTTCGAAAATTTTCCTATGTAATCTAATAAGTTCGTTTTTATAATAATGATTGAAAGAGAATCAAATTAGCTCGTTAATGATACCCAATACGACCTACGTAGCTTTTAATAAAGTTTTGGACGACGTCTTTCTTTTAAACACGGAAAGTACACAAAGAAAATATAAACACATTAAAAAATTTTCTTGTAAATATAAAAATCAAAACTTGATTATGTTCCAAATCTTTTTTTAATATGCATAATAATTAAAAGCAAACTCCTGCGAGACGTTGTTTACCTTCTACATAAGTTCTTATACAATTAAAATAAATCATCCTGTATATACACCTCCTTTATAAATTATTTATTTTGTGTGGCTTGGATATTTCATGTAAGCCGTGTTGAATATCACGCTGATGAATTCATTATCATTAATTCATTCTCAGTTTCTCTACATCAAAAATTGGTCGAAACTACCTCGTTATAAATTTTAAACGTACATACACATTTTTAATAAAATAGGACATTAATTTAAAATTATTTATAAGTTTTTATATTTTAAAATAGAAAAAAAATTTACACTTTAAAATAAAAATTATGTTTAATTACCAGCACTTTAAATATTTGATACTAAATATATCTAAACTAGTAATTACTATTATAATTTAAAATTTTACCGTTATGGACAAGTACAGGGACATGTAACTCGAAGAGATATGGAAAATTGTATAACGCATCGTCGATCTCTTCTGTTGAGAGAAAGTCAATGGCGAAAAGCGGAATACTCAATTTTTTTGTGTCGAGGTATAGGCAAAAGATGGATTTTTCAATGTTTTTTCAATAAATGCTGATATCTCAGTTGTTTTTGAAGCGACATAAAAATAACACTTATGTTAAACTGTTAAGACTGAAGAAATGTTAATGCATTTTCAGACACATTGTTAAGGAAAATAAAATGATCCAATAAAGTTTTAAATATTTGTGTTTGTATTCGGGTTATAATATTAAGTCATATATATAATATTAAGTCAACTATTGTCATAGTTGAATACTTATGAAATTTAATAGAGTTTTTATCCCTTTTTCAATGATATTATATACAGGGTGTTTCAAGTTCGAATTTCTTTTCAAATGCAAATTGAACATACATTTTGAATCGAAATTTATCATGTTATTAATATTATGTACAAGAGGGTCTACAATTTTGAATAATAAATGATATCTTGCAAATATCCCCGTGTGCACGCCTAGACTCATGTCGATTCTTTTGGTGAAGGTTTTGATGACATTTCGACATAATTGTGGCTCTATCTTTGGCAATTTCACGTCTAATGTTGTCTTTCAAGGCTTCAATTGTTTCTGGTTTATTTGAATAAACTCTATCTTTGGAATGGCCCTACAGAAAATAGTCCATAGGTGTTAAATCTGGCGATCTTGGCGGCCAAATTGTTTCAGAATTTTGCGAAATTATTCTTCTCGGGAATTTTGTTTACAATAAATTCATTGTTTTGTGGGCTGTGTGGGCATGTCGCACCGTCTTGTTGTAACCACATATTGTCAATATCCATATCATCAAAAATTGGTCAAAAAAAAGTTGTCAACATGTCACGATATCACAATTGATAAATTTTGATCTTCTTCAATGCTTTCCTCTCGGCTTTCCCTTACAGCGGTGATATCTTCAGTTGAACAACCGGGACGAATATGCACTCGTGTTTTAATGCCTTGAATAAAACCAGTGGACTCAAATTTTTGATTAACTTTCTAATTCCACCTCAGTTGGACGATTGTAACGACCAAAATATTCATAAGTTTGCGAAATGTGGTTTTCACAGATCCACCACTTCCGCAGTTGATTTTAATTATTTTATACTGTTTTTGAGTGAAATTGAATTCATTTTAGTAAATTGTACACTTTCTATCTGACAAATGCCAAAAAACAAAAAAAAATCTGCCAAAAAAATTGAGTACTATTGAAGAAGAAACTGAACTTGAAACACTCTTTAGTATGTGGGGTCCATTATTTCAATTTTATCCCATTTTATTAATGAATATTAAATTAAAAAAATTAAATCCGAAGAAATTAAACATTATAATTGTAAAACAATTGTTTAATGTAAATTGGAACAGAAATTTTAAACTTAAACATAAATTTATTGTTTTAATTAAAATAAATATTCTTCTTCTTCTTCTTTAGCTTTAATTAGGACAAGTCCTGTTTTATTCTAACAGCAGCATCGGAGATATCCGAAGCCACTGCTAGTACTTTGAGCATATTATTTGTTTTACATCTGAAGTAGTTTGCTAGGCTGGCTTCAGATGTGCCTGTTACCCTATATTATTGTTAATGATGGCAATTCATTAACATAGGCAATTCATTAACAAAATAAATATTACATATTTAAATTTATTCAATTTTATAAAAAAAGAGATCGAGGATGTACCATTCATTTTACCATTATGTATTATCTCTAATAAAATATGGTGAGAGTTAAGATTCCCGGGTACTAAATTTACTTTTCCCTATAGAAATGGCTTTACCAAACGAAAGAACACAAAAATACAAATCTTATCGGAGTTGTAATAAGGCCATAATTTAATTTTGAAAATTGCAATTTTCCCATAAGAAATACATGTAAGTGTATTATTACGTAATAAAATATATTTTAGATGGTACGTGTGCTGTGCCTGGGTTGACAGTGACCAGTGGTGGAGAGATACCAGTCGCTCTCTGAGATCCGTCGCGTCAACTTCCATACTTTTCGAGTTGGAGGTACTTGAGGGATGTTTTCGTAAAACATCCTTCAAAACATGTTAAAGTAAAGCGCGTTGCCTCGGGCGCTACAAGCGGTTTTGACAGTGCAACTATGTCAAGAGTCGGATTTACACAAAAGCGATTTTTCCCGAAATTTGTTGTCCGATCACAAATTTAATTTTTTTATTAGGTAATTACACCATTATCTTTCATAATTTGTTGTAAAAACCGAGATTCTGGTGTATTTACTGTCGCCACAACTTATTTTAATTTTGGTGGGCGAGGTTACAGTTCAAAAGAGCCAATGAGATAACTGCATTCCAAATTAATTTTAAAAGCAGTTTTTCAAAATGTGTGAGTCGACCGCAAATTTTATTTTTTTATACGTTAATTAGACCCTCATATTTCATAATCCATTTCAAAAATGGTAAAAATCGCTATCCGAGAATCTTAACCGTCGCCATAAAATATAAGTAGTTAGCCATAAAATTAGCGAGGTACATAGCAGGAACAAATTTTAATTTTATTTATTAATTAATGCTTACTTTCAATTTATTGAAAGAATAAGTTGTAAAAAATATGGTTAATTTGATCACTGAAGGTATTAATCTCCCCCTAATATGTATCTTTATTTGTTACAAAGAACAGTTGGAATAATAAAACTGATAATCAAATATAAGAGGAAATAAAATTACAATAAAAGTTGTGTTCGCCAAAAATAAAGGGGTTAATCAAAATCACGTGGGATGCTTTCTAGTTGTGAAAGCCTTTTATTAAATAGAAATGTTGAATTTGTATTGCTGACCGGCGCACGTAGGTGTGAATATTATATTACCGTACATTAGAATAATTATAGCCGTCGGAGTTTCAAATTTGAAATCCCTAAGTTTCTATGTAACCGTCCTTAACATTTGCAATTGTTCAAATTGAAACAATTTATTTTTTGCACCCTGCAACTTTGTTAATGGTCCACATGATTTTATTATTATCCGTATTAATGACATAATTAAGTTCATAATTAATAACTCTTTTTGCAGGGTTATTAAAAGAATACAATTCACATTTATTTATTAAAATTTGGATTATTTTTTGGTAAAACTTTTTTAGTAAAACTTTTGTTGATATCTATTTAAATAACGCACCCTAACGCAGTGTTTCTCAACCTAGTTTTACTTGTTCATCACTTCTAAATTTAATTTTTCTCTGTGGTTCTTCTCTTGCTAATATGTAGTACACATTAATTGGTATATATCGTAGAACTCTACGGTTTCTTTATAATACGATCTTTTATTAACTCGCAGTTATGTATGTATTTTTAACAAAACTTACCAAAACACCAACCGTGTTCACCAACCAATTCTTAACGTTTAACTTTGAGGTAAGAAACCAAATTTGACATAAAAGTTTCTTATCTTAAAGTTAGGAAATCCTAACGTTAGGAATTGGTTGGTGAAAACGAGCATTAGGGTTATAGATTGTCTGGAAGTGCGCTAACATCCGGATAAACAGAATTCATGCATCAACTATGCATTTGGTTTGCCTTATGTTTTGGCCATGTCTAATTTTTGTTCTTATTAATATTTTAGATACGTTTGATCTTGAAAATTAACTTTTTGTAAACTATGCCGATGTCCCCTCTACTCTAATGCACCGGATTATACTCGTGGTATTTGAGAAAATAATATACCGTGACCATCCATTGTTGAGAGTCACTGCTCTAGCTTAAGTTATTGAGGATTGTATGACGGTCGCATTTTCATAACAATAAGTTATTGATGTGATATATGTACCTTATATTTAAACGAAAAATGCATATAAGTAGGTATACCTATTTTTTTTACAATGGCAGTGAAAAAGTTAGCCATTTTATGTTTTTAAACATAAATTTTCTAGTTTTACATAAAAATGTATAAGTCAAGATAGCCTGGCGTAAAGAAGTAAAACTGGTAAACAAAATATATTTTAGAAAAATGCGGTTAAATTTAAATCAATTTAAGTATCCGAGAGTTTTTTTTAAGAAAATCTACGCACAAAGAAATATAAAAATTATTTTATACTTTACTTAAAAACCTTTTTATGCTAAATTAGTAGATTAAAAATAATAGTGCCGTTAATAAAATTTTTCTTGTACTTACCTAGATCTGTTTTGTTTTTATTGCAAGGAAGTTAAGAAAATCCACTTTTAAAAGAAGAAGGCTTTATATTAAGTAGGCTGTTGTATGTATAAAAGAGAGCTGGGCTGCAAAAAAATTGTTTTGAATTTAAAAGTGATGAATATCAAAATGGAAGTTAAACTTTTAATAATTATAAAATATAATGTTATAAATGATTACAAATTTAATTTAAAATATCACAGAGTTTTCTTTATTATTTGTTTTCCATAAAAAAATTCATATACCTCTACATAGGAATAAACAGTACTAAACTATCTACTAAACAGTAATGAGATGCTAAAATATTTTACAGGATCTCAAGGGTATTATTAGACCTAAAAAATTAAAATTCATGCTAATAAAGTGTTATAACATGTTAACTAACACAAATTATATTTTTATTAGTGTACCTACACTGTTTGTAGCTACACTGTATTTGTTTGAATTACATTTTGTTCTAAATTGTCCTAGAAAGAAAGTTTTATTAATTTTTTCTACTCTTGGTATTAAAACGTAATTTATCATATTGGTTTGACGAAATGTGGCTTCTATCGCTTTAGTCATGGGCTGAAGTTAGCAACATGCATATTACGCACAGATTGTATTTTGTTTGCATCTGTCATAATAACTAACTTAAAATTGTAATTGTATTATAAACTAATAAATAATTTTACAATTCGATAAATTTTTCACTTTAATTACAAATTCAAACAAAATTTTTTTAAAAATTTTAAATTAATACAAAATGCACATCGCCAAAAGTATCACTATAGATTTCATAAATATACCTACTTAATTAATAAAAGATTTAATTTTTCTGTGTTTTTAATTTGCGGTTGTAGAAAAAGTATAGTATGTCACTTGTTTTATGAACTATTTAGACACTCGTATTTTATACACCCGTTCGTGCCAAAAATACTCGTGACTTAAGAGTCGTTTATAAAACTTTTATCATAATATACTATTATACAGTAGGAGCGTTTTGAGATCATCCAATATTAACTTAAAAGGTCAGTTTAAAATTTATAGGTAATACTTTTAAAGTTTTTAAAAAGTATCAGAGTTCTATCTATCTATCTTCTCAGCCCTTTCCGCCCACTCCTGAGCATCAGCCTCTTTCTAGGAGAAAGGTGAACAGCATTAAGACCCCACGGCTGCTTAAGTCCGGGTTGGGGAATTTGCCTGTAACCCTTTATTATTGTTGATGATGGCAGTCATCAACTAAGGGGACCGCCGGCTTTACGTGCCCTCCGAAGCACGGGAGACGGTCCTAGATAGAAAGAGAGTCAGAAAGAAAATTTTCCTTCCTGACTCCTCCCGGATCGAACCGGTGCCTTTGCATCAGTAGTTGATCGCTCTAACTACTAGGCCAAGACCGTCTACATACATATATCAGAGTTACTTTTTTTAAATAGTTTTTTTTACATTGCAAAGTGTGATATTAATTTTAAGAAACCTTAATATAGCGTTTGGAAAATAAGTAGTAACTAACCAATTTATGGATATGGAAGTAAAAATTTTAAAATTGGATTAACTCAATTTTAACTTTTGCTTTTACTTCTATTTACCTTAACAAAGTAGAATAATTGGATTATTTAGATAATAAATTTCATTTATTAAATATTATTTACTATTTATCATTTCGTGCAACTGGACGAATATTTCATGATTCAACCTTTGTTAATGGAGAAAAGGAGATAATAAGAGAGAAAAGAGAAAGATAATTTTTTATTGAAAAAGGTTGGCTACCATTTCATTAGCTAATTTTAACATCAGTGATAATTTATTTTAGATTTGCAATTATGTTAGTTTAAAAAAAATAAGTTATTTGTGGTTACGATGTACTAATCTGAATAGTTTCTGACTGCGTTGTTAAATTGTTAGGATGAGTGGTAGCAGTTATTTGGAGTATCCAGTGCCGATATTTATTTTATGCATTTGTTATAATTGATATTGAATTATATTTACATTGAATCATATTATATTGTTATAACTAGTGCATACTACTTGTAGGTAGTACAAATATACAGAAATTAATACTCGAGAACTTGATTAACATCCAAAATCTGATTAAAAACATTTTAATCAGGTAGGTACATAAAAAGTAGAGTATATACTTTGTACTTTATATAGTTGCGAAAATTGAAATTTACAGACAATTTTGTTACCACATGTGGTAAATTATCTACAATAGTAAATAATTTATATCCATTATTATCAACCGCAGAGGATATTACAAACAGTTAATTCTTTTAAAATACATGATTAAAATACATTAAATATCTAGAAATGTACTAAATTTTTTATATACAGTCAACTCGCGTTATAACAAAGTTTGATATAACGAAAATCTCGATATAAAAAAAACTGCCAGTCTCTTGAGGTTCTCACGTTATAACGAAATTTTAAATGAGTGTTGGTCCTCTCGATATAACAAATTTTTTTTGGCCAAAAGTCTAATAATTTTTGTCATTTATATAGTTGTCTAATTTTTGAAAGTGTCAAGTCTTGGTGTTTAGGTTATCAAAATTGATGAAGGTGTTCAAAACTTAGTAAGGAGCGAGTCCCACTACTTTTTGCGGCAAATATGGATGGTTTTATGTTTTTAAACATGTGCATTATACACCGTAATCCACATGAACTCGGACAAACGTTTAAAAAAAAACTTATTTCTTCTTCTTCTTCTATACTTTTCGCATTAGGCTCTAAGGTTTTATTAACTTAACTTATTTAAACGCAACAATTCAAAAATTTAAAAATTGATAACAATTAACAACAACCTTATGTACATGATAAATTATAAAATTTTAAAGTGGCTTCCTTCTGCGTGGATACAGAGTTTTAAACGTCGAATGAAATTTTCGGCTGTTTTTCGTACCTCTTCTAGGGATATTTTGTCCCATTCCTGACGCAAAGATTGTTTTAGTGATTTCAAACTTTTGTGGGTTTTGCACAGGCTCTGGCCTCTAAAATTGACCATATGGCGTAATCCATTGGGTTGAGATCTGGTGAGTATGGAGGCCATTCAGCGGAACTGATAAAATCAGGAAAATTGATTCAGCACCACTCTTGTAGTTTTCCCTGTGGCAGGTGCAGAGTCTTGCTGAAAGGTCCAATGTTGGTCACCAAAGTGCTGTTGGGCCCACGGAAGAACTACAGTCTCTAAAATATCCCGGTGGTAGATTTCCTTGTTAATTTTACTTTCTTCCACAAAAACTAAAGGTGTTTTACCGGTAGCACAAATACCGCCCCAAACCATGACAGACTTGGGGTATTGGCGATGAACAACGATGGCAGAAGGTCCGGGTGCTTCTTCTGACCAATACCTATCATTTTGACGATTGTGAAATTGTTCAATAGTAAAAATTTTTCATCAATAAAAACGAAATTTTCCCATTTTTGAGCAGCGTGCGATATAGAAGAGCACGGCATCGTTGAAGTCGTACTCGCTTGTTTTCATCAGTTAGCATTTGGGCTTTTCGCAGCTTATAAGGTTCATTTTAGCTATTCGTCGAGCCGACTCTCGCGTGATTCCGGTTTCACGAGCCACTTTTCGCATCGACAGTCTCGGATTTCTTTGAATCCAAAGTTTGATGATATTGCGATTCCGGCGAGTGTTGGCAGAACATTTTTTTCTCTTCCAGGTAGGTCTTCCATATTACCAAGTTCTTTGAATCGTTTGATGGCGTCTGAAACGGTTCGTCGAGGAATTTTAAGCATTCAAACTATCCTGATCCCTAGAGTTCTTAGAATGGGATTACTAAATTATTTTTCAGAACAATTTAGTGATTTTCGCGAAAAGAGAAAAGCATGTTTGTCCGGGGTCTTGTGGGTCACGCTGTATTGTTTATTTTATTAAATGACAACGAATTTGTAGTGTATTGGTTTACACTTTTATTTAAATTTCTTACAAATATCAAAATTTAACAACTTTCGATATAACGAACTTTCGATATAACGAATTTTTTCTCGGTCTCTTGAAATTCGTTATATCGCGAGTCGACTGTATATCTAAAAGTAAGCTGTAAATGTAACTGTAAATGTAAAAGTAAGCATTTGAATGCTGGATTTCTATGTCACAGTCGCGGGTTTAATCGCCGATCAAGTATTAAATGCCTATACTATTAACCCTTATACCGAGAGGTAGGTACATAATGACGAGTATATTAATGTGTTTTTCTTTATTTTAGTTATTACAGTAGTTTTTATAAATTATTGTTATCGAAAATAACCACAATTTTATTATCGCATCCTAAATATTTTATCATTCCTTTATAGATAAGGTGTAGACATAGATATGTAATACTTCCATCTATTATTGTAGGGGAAAAACAATCATTGTATAATTATTATAATAGTATATTATATACACCAGCAGTGTAGCGTAAAGCATACACCGGCCGACTTTAAAGCGGTAGACCATGGTTCGATTCCTAGTCGAGTCGGTTACACTGCTGTGATCAAAGGTCCGATATCAATCTTTGGACTGTGGGGAAGGCAACGGAAACCACCCCATTAATTATATTCCTAATAAAGTCAGCTTGGCTTCGGCTAAGCTGATCGCCTACGCACAATGAAGTGTATGGCACTTGAAGAAGAAGAAGTATATTATATACCTAAGTTGTAAAGCTAGTGCCCGTTTTCACCAACCAATTCCTAACGTTAGGAGTTCCCTAACTTTGAGATAAGAAACTTTTATGTCAAATTTGTTTCTCACCAAGCGCTAAGAATTCCTTAAGGCGTAAAGAAATCCTAACCTTAGGTAATTCTTAACACCTCAAGGAATTCTTAGCGTTTGGTGAAAATGGGCATAGGTGTTGTAACCCTAACGCCATGATTAAATCACAAGTTGCGGGGCACTGAGGCATTTAAGGCGCGTAGGTTATAACACGCTTTACAACTGTGGTTTATATGCTATTTTTTCCACTAATTACTAGGTTTATTAACTCTTATAATTATTAATAAATATAATGTTTTAATTATTTATTTTGAATTATAAAACAAATTTTGATTTGTTTAAGGTAGTTGCAGCGATCCAGTCTAGTTTTTGAGTGACTAATGCATAAAATATTGTTATTAATGTTTTAAAAATTGTTATGATGGTATTGCTAGTTATAATATTAAAAACGAATGTGTGAGGATTAAGAATCGATTGTTTTATTTCAACATATCGATTTATTCAAGAATTTACAATAACTCATTTGACTCACGGATCATATACGATGTTTCAATTTGGCAGCGCCGCAATAAGTTATAATATAAATTATTAATCTAGCACTCTTTTTTAAATTAAATAATCAAACGTCAAATATATTTAAATAATATTTTGTGCTCACGTGGGCAATTTATTACAAGATGAAATTTTTATCAACACCGTAACCCTACACATTTTGCAATCAATTCCAAAAAGTACGCTTTTGGAAAACTCAAGTCTTTTCATAATTATAGTTTGTGTAGAAAATAATTGATAATAGGCTCATGGCGTGATTATCTAGCGTCCGTCCTCATACACACGTGATGGTTGGATCGAATCCCACGATTTTAAGTTTTTTTCTATTTTAATTAATTTTATTTTTCAAAAAAATTTATTTTATTTTTTATTAAAATTAGTAATAAAACTTTCCATTGAAAATATTTTCTTCGAGTGCCATACATTTATATAATGCATAGACAATCAACATGGCCAAAGTCAGGCTGACGGTTGGTTTCTTGTTGCCTTCCCATAGTCCACAGATTGACACGCCGTAAAGGAAGTTTAGCATTTTGAGTGCACAATAACTGGCTGAAGAATTAGAAGAAGGATTATTATCAACTGACAAAATTTATCTCTTAAACAAATAGATTTTTCTATTTTATTTGCACCATACGAAAATTATACCGTAATAACATTGCACCAAACCTTCTTTCTTATTTTCCATCGAATGGCCGCATTTGAACGATGGTTTTCCGCCAAATTGATTTATATTTCATTTGAAATAGAAAATAAACCTTCTTCTTCTTCTTTTCAGGGTTTACGCTTTATTGTCTGTTCCGACTTTATAAGTTCCGCCATCGTTTATTTTAAAAAATAAACCCAACTTTTAAAATTGACACTGACATAAAACTTTTTTAATTTATGCGACGATGCCAAACTTATACGGTTTTTCAAAAATCAAATTGCATCATATTCAAAAATTATTTACGGACAAACCAGATGGTCAAAATTTTAAATTTTTTTTTTGCCATTTTGTAAGATATTATCCTACACGTAGACTAATTTTTATGCGTCTGACATGGATTTAACTATTTTATTTTACGGAAATTCTAAACTTTTACTGAGTTCCCCATGCTTTTACATGTTAAATTCAAAAATTTCAAATCCGATTATCTCCCAAGGTACACGGTCAATCTTTTTCAAATTTGTTTTACAATTATGATAAATCATTAATTTTATATCTTGTAATTTTCATATTTTTGACATGGATTCGAGAAAATGCCAATGGAGCGCTGCAACCACCTTAAATATTGACAATTTTGACATAAAAGTAAATCAGATGTATTGAACATTTGTAAGTTTTTGTGACAGTTTTTAAAAATAACTATAGTCCATATGAAACAAGAATGCATTAAAATTTTTTAGAAGAGCTTCTGACGCGAAGGAAATTTTACACAGGAAAATGTATAAAAATTAAGGCGAATGTCAACTTGAAAATTTTGTCTTAAAAAATGTTTTCTCAAAAACCAAGAGAGAAATTATATTTTTGTATTTAACTTTTAAAAAGTTTACAATATGCATAATTGCAAGGTCATATTTCTAGTACAAATTTTTACTATATTCTTTTTCTTTCTTTATTAGCCTTTTTTTTTCATCCAGTGTTGGACATAGGCCTCCCCTTTCTGTCTCCAGGTGTTGCGGTCTGCCGTCATTCTCATCCAAGAGAACCCAACTACCCTCTTCAAATCGTCCGACCATCTCATCTGTGGACGTCCTCTTCCTCTCTTGTCTGTCCATGGTCTCCATTGTTGGACCTCTCGGTTCCAACGTCCGTCCGTCGTTCTCATTACGTGTCCAGCCCACCTCCATTTCACTGATGTCGTATGTTCTATTACATCTCTTAATTTTGTTTTTTCTCGAATGTTTTCATTTCTAATTTTATCTTGGAGCTTTATGCGCAGCATTTGTCTCTCCATAGCCCGTTGTGTCTTGGCTAGCTTATCGACGATATTTTGTGTGAGGGTCCAGGTCTGAGCGCCATATGTCAGGACAGGTAATACGCATTGGTTGTACACATTTCGTCTCAATATTAAAGGTATTTTACAGTTTTTGAGTATTCGGCTTTGTTTTCCGAATGCTGACCAAGCTAGCCTTATTCGTCTGTCGATTTCTGCGGTTTGGTTTTGCTTCCCGCATTTTACCATCTGGCCTAGATATATATATTCTTTCACGTTTTCTAGTTCGTAGTTATTTACTATTATCTTTCTGTTGTCTTCTTGGTTACTCATTACCTTTGTCTTGTGTATGTTCATATTTAAACCTATCTTTCGTGAATGAACATCCAATTCGTGTATCATCGTCTGTATCTCGTCAAAGCTTCCGGCTATCAGTACCACATCGTCTGCGTATCTTAGGTGACTCAGCCTTTTCCCATTTATATTAATTCCTTTCTGTTCCCATTTCATTTTCTTGAACACGTCTTCTAATGTTGTTATAAATAATCTCGGACTCATGCTGTCTCCTTGTCGTACTCCTCGTTTTATCTGGATGGGCTGGGTGTTCTCGTTTAGCTGGACTATCATTTGAGCGTTGTCATATATAGACTGGATTAACTGTGCATACCTATGGTCTACTCTGCTGTTCTGGAGTGCCTTTAATACCGCCCACATTTCAATCGTATCAAAGGCCTTACGGTAATCTATGAAAGCTAGATATAGTGGGAATCTATATTCTGTCGACTTTTCTATTAATGTTCGAATTGTGAGTAGATGATCAGATGTACTGAAACCCTTTCGAAATCCTGCCTGTTCCACAGGTTGATAGAATTCTAGTTTGTTTTCGAGCCTATCTATTATGATTCTTGTCAATGTTTTATATAGTTGTGATAATAGTGATATGGGTCGGTAGTTGTCAAGATTTGCTTTATCTCCTTTTTTGTAGAACAGTATCGTTATTGATGTATTCCATTCTTGTGGGATTCTTCTTTCATGTACACATTTGTTGAATAAGATCTTTAGACTTTCCAGGACTGCTCTTCCGCCTTCTTTCATTAGTTCCGCAGTAACCTCATCAGGTCCAGGCGCTTTATTGTTCTTCGTACGATTTAGTGCCGACAAAATCTCTTCTTCGTCTATATCTGGTATGTCTTCCGATCCTATATTCTTTACGTCTATTGTTAGTTCTTCTTCGATCTCTTTCGGTATTGCATGTTTCTGTTCGTATAAGTCTTGATAGTATTCTTCCACTGCTCGTAGAATTTCTTTTTTTATCTCTAATTACCACATTATTTTTGTTTTTAATTTCAATGATTTGTTCTCTTCCTAAGGATCGTCTCACACTTTTCATGTTCTTACCTTCCTCTATCACTTTAGCTATTTCCTCTTCTAACTGTTTTCTCTTGTCTTCTTTTATAGATTTTTTCAGGGTTTTATTTGTTTCTGTATAAGCTATTGTGGTTCTTTCATTGTTTCTTAACAAACATCTCCTCTTTTCGAATAGTTTCTTAGTTCTTTCACTCCACTTTTCTTTACCGCTTCTCTTCCTTCCGGCTATCTTTTGTCCAGCCTCTTTCATTGCTTTCACTACTTTTTTTGTTTATTTCATCTATATTTCCATCCGCTAGATCTCTGTCTCTCTCTACAATGCGCTTGAGTTCCTGTTGGTATTCGTTTCTTTTGTTTCTAATCTGGTTTCCGTCGAATAAGACTTTTGCTTTATTCATTAGTTTAGCTCTCTCAAGTATTGTATTAAGTTCAATCTTTGACCTAACTAGTCTGTGATCACTACCTGTGTTGAATTCGTTTAGTACTGATACATCTTTGATTATATTTTTATCGGACGATAGTATGTAATCTATTTCATTCTTTGTGTTGCCGTTTGGGCTTATCCACGTCCACTTTCTATTGTTCTTTTTGCGAAAGAATGTATTCATGGCATATATATTTCGGTGTTCCATAAAATTTACTAGCGTCTGTCCTCTCGTTTCTTTCTCCAAATCCAAAGTTGCCCAACCTCATCTCCTCCTCCTCTATCTTTTTCCCCATCTTGGCATTAAAATCTCCCATTGTTACGGTATAGTTACATGGGTTTTCATCCATTGCTGTTGATATTTCTTCATAGAGCAGCTCTACTTCCTCATCTGTATGAGTTGAGGTCGGGGCGTATACTTGTATTAGCTTCAGTCTGCAGTATTTTGACAGTTGTAGTTTTATATAAGCCACTCTGTTTGATATTCCTTTGTATAATACCACATATGGTGTCATTTGTTTGTGTACTATGAATCCAACTCCTCCTTCATTGGCTTCTTCCTCATTTTTTTCCCTTTTTAGTATAGTGTATTACCTGATGCCAGTAATATACACTTCTCTCCTTTTCTCTTAACTTCTGACAATCCGATTATACTCCAGTTTATTCTACTCAGCTCTTCCTCTAGTTCGTCCAGTTTTTCATCTTTACTCATTGATCTTATATTATAAGTGCCGACGTATAGTCTCTTCTTTTATTCTGTATCTTACTTCTTTTACTTTTTTCTAGCGGGTTTTTGCCTCCCCCAGAATCCATGAGGCAGACCGGCTGGCCGGTGTGGGATTGTGGGTTATAAACCCTACCCACCTGGGGTATTTGTGTTTTAAGACTCGCTGTCATTTTTAAGTTAGGGGTTTTGGCATTAAAACGCCACGCTTGCCGAGCGTGTTGGCGAGTTTATATATCAGCCGCCCAATGTGGGTACAGACGCTGTTGGCCGCCGCCCAACTTGGGACAGACGCTGGCCGATGCCTCAGTTGATCCGCGGGTGCTTATTTGGCAAGCCTTATTCGCACCGGTCCTGTATATCTTACAGGATCTTTCCCTATCAGCCATTGGGACGCGCCGTGTCGGGGTTGAGGCTCCCCACCCTTTGGTGTCCTGCACACGCTATAACCAGCCCCTACTTAGTTCAGCACTGGTCACGTGTACCGGCTAACCGCAGGCACGGATATTCTATATTCTATTATTCTTATTTTCTACTATATATTCTACATATATATATATTCTACTATATTCTTATCTCAATTGAAATAAGAATGCAGGCAGTAAAAGTTTAATGGAAAATTTGCAAAAATAGGCTGTTAAAGTGACAAAATTCAAATACTTATACCAACTTAAGGGTTAGACAAACATTTTATTTTAGAAAACTTCAACAGTACCAAAAATATTGTCGATCTAATAGGGATGTTGCATGGTATCGAATTTAGTGATAACTCCTATTAATTCTTGAAAATAATATCAAATGAAATTTATAACCAAAATAAAAATTTTGAAATACGGTCTGCGCTGAGAAAATCAAATTTGAAATTCAAAATGAATCGGTCAGCCGATTACGCCTCTGACGTCATACGCGTGATCCCGAACGTTTTTATGGAAATTTTACAACGTCGCAAAGACCTGACAGTTAAATATTTTACTTGTGTTTACCATTTAAATTGTATTTTTATTAATATAATATTTATTTTAATACAAACTGTAGTCACAAACAATTATAGGAAAATGGTTTATTCCGAGTTTTCTGTGTTTTATTAAAATTCATTTTCAATTTTACACAAACTATTTATAGGTTACATTATCAATACGAACTGCATTTACTGTGTTATCAGTTGTTAAAAAAAATAGTTTGTGAAGTCATTCGCGCTAAAACACGGTTTCAAAAATCATTTTTTATAAATTTTTTTTGGGGAAACTGAAGGTCTCCCGAATTTTTTATCTATGCAGTGCTGTTTAACAGCATCGAAAGTTTACAAAAAAAACATACTTCAAAAATCATGCAACATCCTTATTGTAAATGGAACATTAAGGAAGTTATAGTTGTAACCATGGGTATAATATGTTCAGCTTCACATATTTTAAATTTTGAATCCGATTTCTCGGATTTTTGAAACTCGATTTCTTCACTCATAGTTATCTTCAAGTTAGCGAACTTCAGGTTAAATTGACGAAATAACCAATCAGATGATCGATTTATTTGTTTTGTATTCGTATGGTCAATTTAAGTTGAAGTTTGCTAACTTGAAAATAACTATGAGTGAAGAAATCAGGCATATATGGTGTAGATCTGTTATGTCTTATTGGCGCTTGTTTAATCAGTTTTGAGTTTTGTTTATACTTTTTTTATTCTTGAAACATTAAAAAAATTGGTTGGGAGGGGGGAGTTGAAAATACGTTAGGTCCTTTATTTTGAGTTTTAAATCGTTTGAGCTTTATTTAAACTTATTGAGTATTTACGCTGTACCTTTTAAGATCATATCTTGTTATACCACAAAGTACATGATGCCGACAACTATGACGGTTTAACGAGATTCTGAGTTCCTAAAAAATTTGGAATAAATAAATAGATTTATGATTATCAGTGTGATGCAAGGTATACATTATATAATGGTAAGCTAGAAAGCTAGATTTCTCGAATCCATTGTAGAATTCAAAAAAAATTTAACTGAGAACTTTGTTAACCCAAATATATAATATATACAAGCTTAAGCAAATTTTAATCTACATAAACTAATTTCTTTCACTTCAGGCCAGGATTTATTCCTGTTTGCCAGTAACCTTGTTAATCCGAAGTTGCTAATTAACACTATGAGCATATTAATTATTGCTAGGCTTATACCAGATATACATACGAGTACATGTGACGCTGTTTTAACTTAAATCAATGATATTTGGATATCTTTGGAACAATATATAGATCAAAATGCATTTATATGCAAAATTTTTAGTTATGTGTTGTAAATTTATCGATAATATTTTTTACATCGTCTGCTCACTATTTTTAGAAATTTTGACCGAAGGAAACCATTCTACTTACGTATAATGTATAGAAGCAATCATAAGTATGTTGCCAAACAGTTTTTTGTAATAAATTTTAATATTTCTTTTTGATTTTTTTCAATTATATTCTTTAAAAACGTTCGAATAAAAAAATATAATATATGATCCCTCAATATGTCGGCACACATATTCTGATCCATAATACCATTAAATCATTATAGGGATTCAATGCTAGCACAGGAAAAGTAGCTTTACATCAGGATGTTTCCCTAAATATCAAGTTTCCATTAATTTTTTTTTTGAACGTCGAATATACATAATACCATCCAGGAAAGAAAACAAGTTATATTTACTTTTGTCGCTCTAAAGTATTTTAGCCCAATAATTTTTTCAGTGTAAATGATTTTGGTAAATTTTAGACGGGCTAGCCGATTCTTATTAATTTGATCTCAGTAGTTTTTCAGAAGGACATTTTCCAAATAGTCCAGCTGAACATATTCAACATTTTACGAAACATGTAACTTGTCTTTGTGATTTTCGTTCAAATCACGAACGATTTGTGTTGTCGTTAGACGAGAATCTTTTACTGCTTCGTGGTCGTCCTATTCTTGGTATTTCTTTTATGATACTAGAGACTTATCGTTTGATGTGGAATGTTAAAATGGCGTAGTGTTGCTCTAAACGAATTTCTATTTTTCAATGATTTGAGAACCGTGTTTATAAATTTTGCGGAATGCTTTTTCCTTCTTGGCATGTTTTATTAAGAAAGATACTATATTTCAATAAAATTAACTTCACTTACACTTCTATTCCATGCATAGTTTGAGAAATAAGTCTTTATTTTTGAACCCTTATAAATTTTTGGGAGTTTTATACACCAAAATCTTTATAAATCTATATAATTATTGTAATGGTACATAAGTATACCATATATCGATAAGTTAGAGTAAAAAAACATTCGTGCATTTAAGTTAACTTTGTTTGTGCTACTGTGCAAATTTATTGTTATTTGTTACAAATATAATTTGTGTTCTTTAAGCAATACGAACATAAAATTTTAACTAAAAGCTTTTACTTAAATGTTCCCCTATGCGTTGTTAACGGTAATAGCAAACAAGCTTTTGTAGGCCTATATGTTTGCAAATCGAGTTTCTTGTGATGCTGCCATAGTATTTGCAAGAATTAATTTGAACTTTTTATTTACATAAAGTAATTGTTGCCACCTACATTTCGAAGTTTAATCTATTCAATAATGCAAAAAGTTAAAGTAATTTATAATTAACAGATTTATCATTAGATAGATACTATTAACAAAAATTATCATTAACAAACATTTTTTTTTAATTAATTGTTCAGGTACCTATTTTAATTGTAAGGCAAATATATTGTTCTTTAGAATATCGGTCGATTTTTGATAAAATATTACTTTATAAATTTAATGTTAAAGAATCTAATCGTTCGTGCAATTATAATGATAAATTATCATAATTGTGACAAACATATTGTTTTACAAAGAGGAAAATTAGAATATTCTTAACTAGTCTGTAAACTGACAAGCGAACGAAGCGAGTTCATCGACTATTAACAAATCATAAAAAGTTACTTATGTTCCAAACTTTTTAATTTAAATTCATATTTTGTTGTCAGGAGCAGAAAAATGAAATTTTGAACCCTCATAGGGCTCTCTCGACATCATACACAGGACTGATTATCACTGTTATTATTTTACAATAGTATTATTCTTAAAATATTATATTATTATTCTCCAGCTTAACACAATCTTTGATGAGAGAGCGACTAGCTTTAATGAGTTTATCCAGCGTCGAGAGTCAGATGTAGTAGATTTTAACAGAAAGAATTAACTTTAAAATTTTCTTTACCAAAATAGCAGTAAAAATAGCTTCAAGAGAACGACATGTTTAAACTCTATAACTGAAGGTTTGGCAACGTATTAAAAAGAAATTTTAAATTGTGAAAACCCTGATAAGGTGTTTCATGATGGAATTATAATAAGCAGTTTATTTTATTTCATAGCTTTGCAACTGTGTTCCATCAACTTATCTTAGTATAATCATCATTTTTCAATATGCTTACAAAACTCAAGCACGAATTTTTATAAATTTTCAAAAATTTCTAAATTAAATGTAAAAACATACGGTGTTTAATATTATACGGTTTTCAAAAATTGTATAAATTAATAAATTCACATCAATTATTATCTATAAAAAGCAGGAAATTTAGGGAATAATTTTTTAACATTTTAGTAATCTGAACAGATCTATGCAAACAATTATCAAGCTTCAGCACCACAGAACCCGCATAATATACTCAAATCCATAGAAAATTAATACATGCAGTAAAAGATAAAAGGATCGTTATAAATAATTACACTTTGTCTTGAAAAAAATTGTTTATCTTCCAATAGCAGATTTTAAAACACATACGAAAAATTAAAATTTCCAATCTCTTTGTTGAAACAAAACCATGAAATGCTGTAAGTAATGCTGACGATATTTTTTATGATGTAAATCGGAGGTTGACGTCAATAAAGTAAATATTTTCATCTGATTAAAATATTTACGTCTTTGGCCCGTCAATGACGTTATTGGCCAAAAAAGATTGGACAATGATGATATCATAGCATAAATCTTACTCCTATAAGAAACAGCAAAATGGCGATTTGAATTTAACAGCCTACTGGAAAGTAACATTCAGGTGATTTATATTCATTGTATTAAAATGTTACAATCATTTATTAACAAAAATAATAAAAATTAACAAAACTTTTTAAATTAATCGTTTTTATTCTGGGATGAGAGTGATCCATGCCACTTCAAATTACAAATTTGTTCGCTATTTATTATTTATTATTTTTTATTCACTTATGCAGTGACAATGCTTGTAACCCTGTCCCCCTAAAACAGTGCTTTGAACTAGACCTTGTCTAAGAGTAATCTCATTTTTTTGGTCGCATCACTAATGTTATCTAACAAAATTAACTTTTCAGTACAAGGGTTAAACTTAGATCTTGTATATTTATTCTTTAAAATACCATAATTTGTGCAAAGTTTATAAAGGCGATCTTCTACTGAACTAACAACAGTCAGTATGCTTCGGAGGAACCGCGAGCTCTGACTACGTCTAGTATAGGAATTCAAACCATACTACCAATTTGAATAACAAACAATTTTTCATTAGATAACTTTTGCATTTTAGAAGTTTGCTTTTCCAATGATTCTCGATATCTTTTACACAGTATAGTAATATTCTCCTAGCTTTCGCAATTGAGGCATACTTAACTTTCTTCAACAACGGATTCAATCAAAGTTTTCGATCTTCTCTTCAGTTTCAATTATTATTTCCATATTATCTTCTATTTCACCATCCGATTTGTTACCCGGCGTTTATCCATCTAAATTTTTATCCTTTATTTCTTCAAACCTTTTTCATTTTTGTAACAAAGTTTCGACATTTTCTTTAATAGAAAAATTTAGAATTTCATCGTACGGTATTCCAATCGAGACTAATCCTACTCTAACCGGACTTCTAAACATTACTTCATATGGACATCTTCCAATTCTAGTATGTACGGATTTTGTTAACGTAAATAAATTTAATTCATGCAGACTAATGTGTAATTTTATTTTCGTCCATCCACGCTCTCAACATATCCTCGATACCTCTATTGGCTCGTTCAACAGACCCTTGACTTTGGCTATGCCTAGGTTTTCCGTGAACAATTTTGATCTCGGGCCATGCCAAGCAGGCCATGCCATCAGAACTGAATTGACGAATTATCGGCTATTGTCGCAGTGTAAAATAAGAAGTACTTCAAAAGTAATATAAATTTCCAGTAAGTGAAATGCGACTTCTTTTGTTCTTTACTTTGTAAAACTTTCAGCAACACACACTTTGTGAAATGATTTTGATACACCATAATAAATCAGTAATTATTGTAGCTTTGTGACTGCATATCAATCAAATCAACCTGAGCTCGTGAATTAAATTTTGAGTGCAGAATGGGTTTCGAAAATAAAGCATTCTTAGGATTGCTGATTTTCTAGGTGCAAAGCTGAAGGAATCGCATTATTGTTTCTTTAGTAATATTGCAGGAGTGTTTATTTATTACGGCCACTATTATATTTCTTCCACCATGTCCGATTCCCAAGTGAGCATTATGGATAATATCAAATAATTTTTCATTTGTGGTATAATAAGTACAAACTTTTTTGATGGATTCGTTTCGGCAAGGGTTTGATTCGGCGCTCTTTTTCATTTATGGAAATTATTATCCATTTCTGTTATGTTCAACTCAGTCGTTTTAATCTTTTTTTTTTATATAAAGAAATTACTTCTTTATTAATATTTTTAGATACGTTATTTGGTTGATAATAATTTCTTAATAACTAGTACTAATTGTAAAAGTGCGTTTAATATGTTACTTTCTGATGGAACAGAAAAAACCCGCCAAAATCACATAATATGAAATTCTAAATGTCATCATCGTCCATAAGGTTGGCCATAATATTGGCCGGGCATTAACATTCTTGTCCGGCCATTGACGTTAGTGTCCGAATTGTTATCATTGACCGTAACCTATACATACATATAACACTTTATTAACATGTAAAAGTATATTTAAGTATTAATTTGATAATATCAAACTTTTAATAATATGAGACGGTTATTGGCCTGATTGTTAACGCAATCAACTGCTAACGCTAAGGCGCTCTGTTCGAATCTGGCTAACTTTGTTGTGGCCGTTTCCGTGGCATTTGAGGTAGTAAATCTTAGAGTAGCCTCTTGGATAAATGGGTAAGCGACTTCAGTTGTATACTTGCACAAAGAAGCCCCAAATATTATAGTATATGCCTACATATTTGAATATATTACAAGTGAAATTTTAATTGAATTAGTGCATTTTTCCACACTTACTTATCAAGTTATTAGTCCATAATAACTTGATCAAATATAAGTCATTCTAAATCGGAACTCATCAGATGAACTTGTATTCATAATAATTAATTTTAAATTGTAAACATTTATGGAAATAATGTATTGAACTACTTGATATCTTATTATTTAATGTCAAGAATACTTTTAAACCAAATGTTTTTTTAATAAAGATAAAATTTTCAAATTCTATTGTCCACACGGGTTGTGGCGTAAATAAAATGTGTAGGTGGATTTTATGTTTTCTTCTTGAAAATTTCAATTTCAAAAAGCTCCAAAAAGCAAAATTCAACTATACACCCAATATTGTTTTGTAAACAGTCGAGGAATATTTAAATTATTTTTTTGAAATTGCACAAAGTACTTTTTAAGAAAGATTAAACTCACCCATTCCACTATTCTGACGGTTTACAAATTTCAAGTTTACATAATTCAGGGAAGTACGATCTGGCGACGTTGGAGGTCACGCCACTGTGTTTGTTCTGTAATTCCATCGATTGAGAAATAGTTGATTTACCGCGTTCCTGACAACCAATTAAAAATGAGCTAGGTAGCGTCTTACTGAAATCACATTATTGCTCGCAATGCAAGAATCATACGCATTACATTTTTTAATGGAAATGGTTGCATATGGAAGCACATAATATAATTCCAACTGGAAGGTACCACAGTACATACGCTAGCCACTACATAAAATTTTTCTGCAATTCGTTCTTAAATTCTTAAATTCGTTTTAAAGGTGATATTGTTTCTACACCAACTAATCTGCGGGCGACATTGATGGATTACCTGGATTCTCCGAACGAATAGTTTTAGACGTTTTTGTACGGAGATATGTTAACAAGTTGGTGTACATATTACATACAGCAACCACCTAGAAACAATTAAATAACTATTTATATAATTAAGACAGTATTTGCAAAGTTTTGAAGAAAATAGCGCAAGAAGTTTTCGAGTTTTTTTTTCAGAAAAAAGTAATGAAAAATACGCTTGAAAGAATCCGCATTATGAGGAAGAACTATAATAGTGGCTGTCAGTTGATTGATATATTACTTCAAACATAGTTCTTAAACCTTACTAAAGATTAAAAATTAAAATGATCTGCTTTTCATTTCATTTCAAAATTGTTAGGAAAATTATTTACAATCCTGTTAGAAGTGATTGAATATTCTAACGAACATTCTTGATTACAAAAAATCAAAGTTGGTTTCAAGTATTTAAACACAGGAAACACTAAATTTATTTTTTGAAGCACAAGTGTCAAACAAAATTTGTTCCGACAAAATTATTCTTTATCGGCGTACTTTCGAATTCAATATAAATCTTCAGCTTCTTTTCGTTTAGTTCTTATTTCAAAATAAATATAAAGCATTTACCGAGATACTTAATTGTTTTCACCTATTTTACAAGTACTTCATGTATTTCATGTATTAATTCACATGAGATTTCATGTACTTCATGAGATGTGTACAAAAACTTCACCAGCGGTTAACCCTCGCATTTACCATTTAAACATAGTGAAAAAATCCATTCTCAAATGAGGTTGGTTTTTGAGGATATTTGACTATATTATATTATTTAAAATTTTTGTTATTTGCCTTACTATTCGATAAATACATTAAAAATAGTAAAGAAATAATTTAAAATAGCCAAATCTACCTAAAGGAAATCATAATTAATTTGTTAGCTATTTTACAATTTTGCTTTTGGTACCAATTGAGAATATGTAATCTCTTATGCCAATCCAATCCAATGCCTGTCCAATAGCAATCATAAATCAGCATTTAGCGTATACAATTTTCTTGCAGGTTCTTAACAAAAGGAAACATTTCTATCCCTAGTTTTATATTAAAATTTGGAACTATCAATGTAGTTCTAGTAAGAGATCTCTTATATTACCATACGATTATTTAAAAGCTTAAATTTATATTTTGCAAAACGGAAGTTTTGCAAATCCCAAACTAATGCAAATATTAAAGGCGAACACTTGAACAAGCCAGTTGATTTGATTGTTTCTACTGTTATTGTCTAGTTTTAAATTAGTTTATTTTATTCTGTGATATTGGTTATAGTATTGATAATGCAATTTAGGACGTGTATTGTGATAGCGAAAAGTTGTTATCAGTTATTGTGTTGCGGATTCAATTTAATTTGCAAATAAAATAAAGTATCATTTTATTTTTAACGAATAAATAAAATTATACCAAATTCCAAAACAAATTCACTATAAATAGAAGTTCTTTCAAAAAAGGTTTACCATTTACAAAACACCGTCTGCATTTTATAATATGATAAATGTTGAGTGCACCTTAAGAAGGCAACTTCCTTTAATTTAAATTTAAATAACTTTGTGAACAACAATTAACAATTATTATGCTTCATTCATTTTGTTACGTTAATTATAAACGTTAATTTTAGACTTTAATTTCGAGCTTGCGAATTTAGCTTTAGTTAGTTGATTAAGTATCTATAATTTTGTGCAATTTTAACGGTTCAAATCCATTGCAAATACCAACCAATTTTTAAGTGCGAATTCATTAATTTTATTTTAAAATTAATTTATTATACCTTGACTGAAAAATACAAAAATACATGAGGACCAGTAGTATGGCGTAGGGAAAACCTTATAATATATCGGTAGGCTGAGCTCTGAGTTATTGGAATAACAATGAAAAACCTGTCAAAATTATATACTACTTGCAGTAAATTATTTAGGTTTATTTATATGGATGGAAGATAATATGAGTTTAGAGCACACATCTTAAACTTTCAATAAAGATATGCAAAAACGTATTCTTTGAGAATTTTTATGTCTAGACCGCAGCCTCACTGTTGGAAAAAGACGCGTCACTTGTTTGACAAGTTTAGCTTAGAGTGTTTTAGATCATATTCACATATTTGTTTAAATGCGATTTTAAGTTAAAAACATATACACCTATGTACTTAATTCCATTTTTACTGAAAGTTGCACGATAGTGTCTAGCCGTAACACTAGTTATAAACTACTTCCGTTTTTTTAAGGAAAAACTTAAATAATGTAGAAAGTTTTAAAATAATAACCGTCGCATTTTTACCGCTTTCACGTTATAAAACAAATCCTCTTAATAGTATATTGTGATATAAATACGTTAAGTCTTGTAGCGGACGGTTTTTATAAGTTTGAAAATTATAAAATTAACCGAAGGGACATAACATGTTAAAAATAATAAAATTATAGAAATCAGGAGATACCTGCGGTAGAAATTATAATATAAAAGCTGGATTATATTCGATATCACGGATTCATAATTAAAGAGATGTGCTTACAACGCTTATCGAGTAGGACTCGAATTTTGATATATTGCGAGACTTTCGGAACATTTACCATATACATAGTACATCCGTGTTCGATATCGTTATGCCAGTACAACTAAATTATTATTTGCTCCTTTTAATTAATATAACTTTTAAGTTACACTAGGAAAAGATATAGACGGTATCAAAACAGATTGAAACACATCGGAACAGGTTGAACTGAGGGGTCAACCGCTACAGGAAATTCTGTACAATTAACTTCACATACTTCGTCAAAATTTACCGTATTTCATATTCTTCATCAGTAATTCACCGTACTTCATCAATAATTCACTGTACTTCACCTACTTCATTGATATACTTCATTATTTTTCACCTATTTTACAAGTACTTCATGTATTTCATGTATTAATTCACATGACATTTCATGTACTTCATGAAATGTGTACAAAAACTTCACCAGCGGTTAACCCTCGGGTTGAACATAGTAAAGCAGAATGAAAATTTATCGACTTGGAACGATTTTCTAAAACCTGTTGTCGAGTTTTGATCAATAAACTTACTTGAAATATTAAGTTTTGTTAACACATATTCTATCACAATATTATTTTTACTATTAAAATCTAGTTGGTGTGTTGTAGTTTAAAATTTTAGTTAAATAAACAGGTTTAGCAATTTTTAGTTTAACCATAAATACGCTCTGCCTACATTTTATTTATCAATAAAATTAATCCAGGAAAACCAGGGAAGACCTCGAAAAGATGGTAATAGGAAGTCTGAACAGGCCTTAAGGCCTAATCCCCGATGTGAAGAAGAAGAAGAAGAAGAAGAAAAGAAGAAGAAGAATAAAATTAATTTTATAAATAATTTAATTAAATATAAAAAAATTAAAAACCATTGTTTTTGTCATAATTACCATAAAATCTTGGCCATAATACGTACACATTTAATACGAAAATAAGCTTGATTTTGCTCAAAATTTTTGGAAGACATTAAAATTCGACTACAATTCGCACTTACAACTTTTTAATATTTTATTAAAAAATTACTCAAATATTTATTAACATAAATAAAATTTGTAGTAAAAAGAAACGATATTGTCATATTTAGTGCAAAAAATTTTAATTTTTAATTCAAAACACCTTTGGTGGGCACCTTCAAATTAAACCTGAAGAAAGTCGGAAAGAAGAAAAGAAGAAGGATCTAAAGATGGAAGATGAATGAAAGATAGTTAAAAACAAGTGCAAATATAAATTAATGAAAAGCTTAAAACACTAAAAAAGAAGAACAAGTGGAGAACAACAAGATACAACAAAGAACAGATGAATAACAAAGAACATTTAAAACTTAGTTTGACTGAGATTAAGCCATAGATGACCAGAGTGATTTTAGAGCTGACGGATGAGAGAAGGCAAGTTAAAAATATAAATTTAATAAAATACGACAACACTCAAAACACATAAGAGAAATATGAAAGGTGAAGAATAGGTGGTTGGGAGAGATATGTATAGAAATAGTAATTTTGAAAGAAAACATGACCTATTTAATATGCATAAAAAGATTAAAAAGGCTGCTGGCATATACAGACAACGTTCAGTAGAACGACTGATTGATAACAATGGAACAATCATAATCAATAAAGAAAAGAAGCTAGACACATGAAAAAACTATGTATATAACGGACCAATTTAAGGATGAAAGACCACCATACAATCTAACAACATCTGACTGTGAATCGGATCCATTTATAGCAAAAGATGAAGTTCGAAAAGCAATTGTCAATATGAAGGACGGAAAAGCGCCAGGTACCGATAACTTAAACGTTGAATTTCTCAAACTTATAAATGAGGATGGCTTGAACTGGAGAAATACCCAGGATATGGCTGACATCGACTTTTGTAATTTTCCTCAAAAAAGCTAGTGCGAAACATTGTTCAGAGTATCAAACAACTAGCCTTATAAGTCATTTGTTGAAGGTGTTTCTGATAATTATCCACCGGCGAGTGCAGGAGGTTTGCGAGAACTTCTAGGAAAAACCCAATTTAGTTTCAGGAATGCATTGAAATAAGAGAAGCACTATTATGCGTAGAGATTCACTTTAAGAAATGCTGATACACGAACTGCGATGTAGTATAATGTTGTGACCATCAAAAAGTATTTGACAGAAAAGCTTGCTAATATTTAAAAAAAAACTGGAATAGATGGCAGAGATTTACGAATCATTACGAACCTGCACTGGAATCAGACAGCGAGTGTGCGAATTGATAGAGAGTACACAGAAGAAATTGTCATTCAGCGAGGAGTCAGGCAGAGTTGTATCCTCTCATTCCTGTTGTTCAATCTATATTCGGAGGAAATATTGTAAGAAGCTTTGGACGATCTGCAAGATAAAATATTGGTTAACGGAAAATGTCTAAATAATATCAGATAAGCAGACAATACGGTAGATTTTGCAGATAGCAAAACAAGACTTAATTAACAAAAGTTATTGAGCAAAGTAGCAGAGACAAGCAAACGATACGGATTGATAGTGAATAAGGAAAAAACTAAATACATGGTCATCAGTAAAGAATTATAGACCAGCAGTATAGCGCGAAGCATACTTACACGGGTTGACTAAGAAGCACAAGCTTGCGGTTTGAACCCTGCTCGCGCTAGATATACTGTTGTGATTATAAAGTTCAATATCAATTTGTGAATTATGGGAAGGCAACAGGAAACCACCCCATGAATTATACCACCTGGTAAATTTATCTTGGCTTCGGATTAGTTGAATTGTCACATGTGGCACATGAAGAAGATGTAAAGAAGTGGTACCCTCAGGACGACTAAATGTCAACAACAAACAGATAGAGAGGGTAAAGAAATACACATATCTAGGAACCACAGTTGGAAAGCAATGAGACTACTCGCTAGAAATTAAATGTCGTATTGAACGAGTCAGGGCAACATTTATGCAATGTCGGGTCTTTTCAGGAGTCACGATCTCAACGTGTCAATGAAGATGAAAGGAGCGTGGTGCTATGTATTCCTGATGTTGTTATATGGGACGGAAACGTGCATCCCAACTAAAGCATCTAGCAAGAAGTTAGAGGCTTTTAAGATGTGGATATATAGATTTATATTGAGAATATTTAACAAGCAAGGATGTGTTAGAGCGCATGAATAAAGAAACGGAGATCCTTAAGTCGGTAAAGATCCGAAAACTGGAGTACTTGGGCCAAATATTGAAAAACGCAAAAAGGAATGAGCTTCTACAGTTGGTTCTGCAGAGCAAAGTGTTTGAAGAAAAAGGACCGGGGCGTCTCCGGATATCGTGACTTAAAAATCTCAGAACATAGTTTCGTTCGTCAACAACTGACGTCAAGAATTGCCATGATTGTCGCCAACATTCGATAACGGATCGGCATTTGAAAAAGAAGAAGAATTCAAAACAAACAATACCTTCAAAGTCTTTCACTAGAATACCGCTATTGAGATACGAGAATAATACGCACCCTTATTTGTGTAAACTAAAATGTAAAAATGGGCGTATTATATGCATGATTTTATGGTAAATCGCGATAGGTTATGTTTGCTATATCGCTACCATAGTATTTACCATTTTTTCAAAGTGCGACTTAAATAAAACCATCATTTAGATTAGATTGCGGTGATTAATTTTGCGTCACGTTATTAATCGAAAAAAATCTTCAAGCTTTGATCAGGGAGTTCACTACGTCTCCGTTTAATCCAAACTTTCGAATGGTAAAACACAGTAGGAATCAAATTTTTAATATATGTACTTTCTCCATCAAAACCTTTTTCAATTACTAAAAGTTTAGGTCATCATACTAAATCAATATATTCGGCACGTATATTTTAAACATGCCTGTTTCTCCTCGTAAATTGTGTAGACATTTAGGAGATTTATTATAACAGCACAATTTATTCTAATTAATGAATCTTTTTAAACACCGATTTGCTTACATTTCATTCCAAATTATTTAACGGTTCTTATGTTAAGATCCACTACTTCATCGTTCATGTAAATATGATGTAAGATATATTTAACGTTTCTTATGTTAAGATCCACTACTTCATCGTTCATGTAAATATGATGTAAGATATTTGAAATATACAAACCCAATCCATCATAAATCAAATTATTTAATACATTTTTTTAAATAATTAAAAACCGTTTAATTGTTATTGCGAATTATTTTTAAGCAAAAGTTAAGCCTGAGCAATAAAAGGCTTCGTTCTCCTGAAACAAAGTAAACAAATATAGCGACAATATAAATCCTGATATTGGCCTGCATGCCAAGCTGGCCACCGAAAAATTGTATTCCTTGCTGTGTAAATGAAGCTAAAACATCTTTGAGCATTCCATAGTGTAGCGAACAGGTATTAAAAACAGTCATGGAAAACAATGGATTGTGTTCTGCAAAACACTGCAAATATTTTTTAATTAAAAATCTCTTCTTGTTAAGTTTAAACTAATAAATAGTATTGTCGTCTCGTTTATTATCATCACCCAAAATTTAAATATTTACTCCACAAACATCTATTCACGAGAATATAACACCATATTACATATTACGGTACACAAATGCAGCAAAATCGATTTGGAATAAATTGATAGCATAAAATCGCCAGGAAAAGCACAATCGACAATTAAGTTGTTTGTGTGTCATTTAGTGAATAGGGGAACCTACTCATTGTGCCTAATGAATAGCTACTTTTTTTATTTAAATTTTTATAGCTCCATAACTCCAAAACGATAAACTTGAAACAGAATTACCTACTGCCCATAAAATATGCATATTTGGTGTTGATTGATCTTACTATTCAGTTTATAATCGAAGAGAATTTTCTCACACATACGAAAACCATAAATTAGTTTTCAGATAACATAATCTAAAGGGCCGCATAAAAATATCTGATGGTTCAGTTTGCACAGAGCTGAGCGTAATCATTTACATCTACATAATATACCTACTGCAAATTATTTCTTGTTGAATGCACTTAATGGATCTTCTTCACTGAAAATATTTTGTAGCATACATTGCAAAAATATAAAATCGATGATTAAGTGCTGCATTCATAACACGTGGAAAAACCATCACACGGCTTTTGTCATCACTTCAAATTCTTTCCTCAACAACAACGTTGTAAAATTTTGCAGTCGAGGTATACTGAAAATTAAATTTTTACAAGACTCGACTATCACTAACTTTTTATATGATTTTTTCAGCTAATTTAGTTATTTATCATTTGTTTTTTTTTTGTAATTTGAATTGTTGAACTAATTCGGTGAGCGTAATGTCTGCCTCGGCTTGCCTTTAATTAACTCGATATTTCAAATTCTGTAGAAAAATTTTCACACCTTAATATGTCTTCAAATTTTTTATCGTTACCTATTGTTTTCTTTCTCATTTTATAAACATAAACACGAAATATAATGCCCCACTACGTTTGCTTTGAACAGATAAGCAGATTAACATACATTCAATTAATTATATTTAAAGGACGACATGTTTTAAAATTAGAGCAAAATAAATTGTAATTCACAATGCGATTAAGTATACTTTTAAATCGTATCATGTGGGCTTTTGTATTGCTTTATTCTACAAAAATAAAACTTTTCATTAAAAACCTTATTTCTTGTTACACAAAATGGAAATAAAACTTTGTGTTCAACTTTAGATGTTATTTGTAAATACTCTAACAAAATTACACTTTGTTGCTTATAGTATACTAAAAATGTACTTTATTAAGAATATTTTATGATATGTAGACAAAATATAAAGCAATTGGAATTTAATGCGAGATAATAGAGATGTGATATTGGTCTTTGACTGGAACATAGAAGATTGCACATTTATCTTATACATTTGATATAGCTGTGAAACACTTTAACTAAATTTGATTTCTTATTATATTTATACAGAGTTATTTATTTAGGAGGAATCTGTTTGTTACAATGTAGTATCTAAAATAGTCAAATATACAGTTTTTCCCTTTTACGTTTTATAAAAATTTAGAAATAGAAAATATTGTACTACACGTACATCATTTATTTACTATCACAGAAATTGAAACTGCAATCTAATACTCTCCTTAGGATAGAATTGGTATTTCAAAATTGCGATTTGAAGTTGTATTGAAACTTTTAATCAATTTTCTTGATAAATTGTTGGAAAAATATTATTTATTGAAAATGTTTAATTTATGTTTTAGTTTTCTTTTAAATTAATGTAATATCGCTTTCAACAAATAATGTGTTTATTTTGTGTTCATTATACAAATTGAACGCTGTTCGATTAAAATAGTTGACATTATTTGCAATATCACACCGACCGCCGAATTTTATTTTTCAAAACGTTTCATTTGATTCGAATCAAATTTTACGGAACGAATTTCGCATAAATGTACAATATTGCTGTAGCGGTGGAGGTTGTTCAGATCTCTTATAAAATTTTTGTATTGTAATGAAACGTGAAAATATGAAAATATCCACTCGACTACATGTTATGCACATCGCGAAAAAACATAAAACTTTACATTGACATCGAAACATGTATATCTTTAACAGTTAAAACCCTACTTGCGGCCACCTGTGAGTAGGCAACCCTAGGTCATCACGTAGAGATAAAATTATCTTTAATTTGATATATAATTTATTAAAATACGTTATGAATGTTTGAAGTTACAACGGGCCAACTCTCTCTTGCTCTTGTATATCTTTAACAGTTAAAACCCTACTTGCGGCCATTTTGATAGCAACCCAGAAAATCGTATTCCTCTATTAATAATTAATTTTTTAAAAAATTGTGTTTTGATTAAAACAGATGGACGTAGTAATCAAAGCTAGTGGGATCTTAGATACAATGCAAAGTATAGTTCAAATTAATTTAAAAATTAGCCTTATTAAGTAATTTTCTTGAAGGTGTTTCTGACAAAAATTTTCCACCGTGCGAAGTTTTCAGGAAGATTGCGAAAAACTTTTAGGAAGAATCCAATTCTGTTTCAGAAATGCACTGGAAATAAGCACTGTTATGCGTACAGATTCTTTTAATAAATGCCGAGACATAAACTGCGATGTAGTATATGTATGTTTTATAAACCATCAAATGGCATTTGAAAGAAAATCTTGCTAATATTTTTGAAAACTGGAATAGATGCCAGAAATTTAAGAATCATCACGAACCTGCACTGGAATCAAACAGCGAGTGTGCGAGTGGATAGAAAGTACACAGAAGAAATTGTCATTAGCGAAGAGTCAGGCAGAGTTGCATCCTCTCGTTCCTGTTGTCCAATCTGTTTTTGGAGATAATATTTCAAGAAGCTTTGGACGATTTGCAAGATGGAATATTGGTTAACGGAAAATGTCTAATTAATATTAGATACGCAGACAATGGGTAGTTTTTGCAGATAGCCTGCAAAACAAGACTTAATTAACAAAAGTTAATGAGCAGAATACCAGATACAAGCGAACGATACGGATTGATACTGAATACGGAAAAACGAAATACATGTTCATCAGTAAAGAAGTATAGACCAGCAGTATAGCGCGAAGCATACTTACATGGGTTGACTAAGAAGCGTAAGCTCGCGGTTTGAACCCTGCTTGCGTTAGATATACTGCTGTGATTATAAAGTTCAATATCAATTTGTGGACTATGGGGAAGGCAACAGGAAACCACCCTATGAATTATACTTTCTGGTAAATTTATCTTGGCTTCGGATTAGTTGAATTGTCAACGTCCGGAAGACCGGATATGGCACATGAAGAAGAAGTAAAGAAGTGGTACCCTCAAGACGACTAAATGTCAACAACAAACAGATAGAGAGGGTAAATAAATACACATATCTAAGAACCACAGTTGGAGAGCAATGAGGCCACTCGCTAGAAATTAAATGTCGTATTGAACGAGCCAGGGCAACATTTATGCAATGTCGGGTTTTAGGAGTCACGATCTCAACGTGTCAATGAAGATGAAAGGAGCGTGGTGCTATGTATTCCCGATGTTGTTATATGGGACGGAAACGTGCATCCTAGCAAAAGCATCTAGCAAGAAGTTAGAGGCTTTTAAGAAGAACATTCGATAACGGATCGGCATTTGAAAAAGAAGAAGAATTCAAAACAAACAATACCTTCAAAGTCTTTCACTAGAATACCGCTATTGAGATACGAGAATAATACGCACCCTTATTTGTGTAAACTAAAATGTAAAAATGGGCGTATTATATGCATGATTTTATGGTAAATCGCGATAGGTTATGTTTGCTATATCGCTACCATACTATTTACCATTTTTTCAAAGTGCGACTTAAATAAAACCATCATTTAGATTAGATTGCGGTGATTAATTTTGCGTCACGTTATTAATCGAAAAAAATCTTCAAGCTTTGATCAGGGAGTTCACTACGTCTCCGTTTAATCCAAACTTTCGAATGGTAAAAGCACAGTAGGAATCAAATTTTTAATACATGTACTCTCTACATCAAATCCTTTTAAAATTACTTAAAAGTTTAAAGTCATCATACTAAATTAATATATTCAGCACGTATATTTTAAACATGCCTGTTTCTCCTTGTAAATTGTATAGACATTTGGGAGATTTATTATAACAGCACAATTTATTCTAATTAATGAATCTTTTTAAACACCGAATTGCTTACATTTCATTCCAAATTATTTAACGTTTCTTATGTTAAGATCCACTACTTTATCGTTCATGTAAATATGATGAAAGATATTTGAATTATACAAACCCAATCCATCATAAATCAAATTATTTAATAAATTTTTTTAAATAGTTAAAAACCGTTTAATTTTTATTGCGAATTATTTTTTAAACAAGAGTTGAGCCTGCGCAATAAAAGCTTCGCTCTTCTGAAGCAAAGTAAACAAATATAGGGACAATATAAATCCTGATATTGGCCTGCATGCCAAGCTGGCCACCGAAAAATTGTATTCCTTGCTGTGTAAATGAAGCTAAAACATCTTTAAGCATTCCGTAGTGTAGCGAACAGGTATTAAAAACAGTCATGGAAAACAATGGATTGTGTTCTGCAAAACACTGCAAATATTTTTTAATTAAAAATCTCTTCTTGTTAAGTTTAAACTAATAAATAGTATTGTCGTCTCGTTTATTATCATCACCCAAAATTTAAATATTTACTCCACAAACATCTATTCACGAGAATATAACACCATATTACATATTACCGTACACAAATGCAGCAAAATCGATTTGGAATAAATTGATAGCATAAAATCGCCAGGAAAAGTACAATCGACAATTAAGTTGTTTGTGTGTCATTTAGTGAATAGGGGAAGCTACTCATTGTGCCTAATGAATAGCTACTTTTTTTATTTAAATTTTTATAGCTCCATAACTCCAAAACGATAAACTTGAAACAGAATTACCTACTGCCCATAAAATATGCATATTTGGTGTTGATTGATCTTACTATTCAGTTTATAATCGAAGAGAATTTTCTCACACATACGAAAACCATAAATTAGTTTTCAGATAACATAATCTAAAGGGCTACATAGATATATCTGATGGTTTAGGTTGCACAGAGCTGAGCGTAATCATTTACATCTACATAATATACCTACTGCAAATTATTTCTTGTTGAATGCACTTAATGGATCTTCTTCACTGAAAATATTTTGTAGCATACATTGCAAAAATATAAAATCGATGATTAAGTGCTGCATTCATAACACGTGGAAAAACCATCACACGGCTTTTGTCATCACTTCAAATTCTTTCCTCAACAACAACGTTGTAAAATTTTGCAGTCGAGGTATACTGAAAATTAAATTTTTACAAGACTCGACAATCACTAACTTTTTATTTGATTTTTTCAGCTAATTTAGTTATTTATCATTTGTTTTTTTTTTGTAATTTGAATTGTTGAACTAATTCGGTGAGCGTAATGTCTGCCTCGGCTTGCCTTTAATTAACTCGATATTTCAAATTCCGTAGAAAATTTTTTCACACCTTAATATGTCTTCAAATTTTTTTATCGTTACCTATTGTTTTCCTTTCTCATTTTATAAACATAAACACGAAATATAATGCCCCACTACGTTTGCTTTGAACAGATAAGCAGATTAACATACATTCAATTAATTATATTTAAAGGACGACATGTTTTAAAATTAGAGCAAAATAAATTGTAATTCACAATGCGATTAAGTATACTTTTAAATCGTATCATGTGGGCTTTTGTATTGCTTTATTCTACAAAAATAAAACTTTTCATTAAAAACCTTATTTCTTGTTACACAAAATGGAAATAAAACTTTGTGTTCAACTTTAGATGTTATTTGTAAATACTCTAACAAAATTACACTTTGTTGCTTATAGTATACTAAAAATGTACTTTATTAAGAATATTTTATGATATGTAGACAAAATATAAAGCAATTGGAATTTAATGCGAGATAATAGAGATGTGATATTGGTCTTTGACTGGAACATAGAAGATTGCACATTTATCTTGAAACGTCTATACATTTGATATAGCCGTGGAAACACTTTAACTAAATTTGATTTCTTATTATATTTATACAGAGTTATTTATTTAGGAGGAATTTGTTTGTTACAATGTAGTATCTAAAAATAGTCAAATATACAGTTTTTCCCCTTTTACGTTTTATAAAAATTTAGAAATAGAAAAATATAGTACTACACGTACATCATTTATTTACTATCACAGAAATTGAAACTGCAATCTAATACTCTCCTTAGGATAAGAATTGGTATTTCAAAATTGCGATTTGAAGTAGTATTGAAACTTTTTAATCAATTTTCTTGATAAATTGTTGGAAAAATATTATTTATTGAAAACGTTTAATTTATGTTTTGGTTTTCTTTTCAAATTAATGTAATATCGCTTTCAACAAATAATGTGTTTATTTTGTGTTCATTATACAAATTGAACACTGCTTGATTAAAATAGTTGACATTTTTTGCAATATCACATCGACCGCCGAATTTTATTTTTCAAAACGTTTCATTTGATTCGAATCAAATTTTTACGGAACGAATTTCGCATAAATGTACAATATTGCTGTAGCGGTGGAGGTTGTTCAGATCTCTTATAAAATTTTTGTATTGTAATGAAACGTGAAAATATGAAAATATCCACTCCACTACATGTTATGCATATCCCGAAAAAAACATAAAACTTTACATTGACATCGAAACATTTACGCAAAAAGGTGTTAAATTGAAAAGCATAAACCTCAAGGTATTATATAATAATCAAAATTCTATAAAACATAGTTGATCGAATTTAACCGTAGCAGGTACAGAGATATGACCTATTAAAATTTTACTAGCACTGCTCAAAATACAAAAGTTGATGTTTAGAAATTATTTTCCTAATCTTATACTAATAATTTGTAGACACAAATTAATTTATTAAAACACAGAAACAAAACTAAAACTGATAAAATTCGTAATCATTTTTAAAATTTTTCAAAATTCATAAAACTTTCCTAGTTCTCCAAAGCTGAATATCCCTCTCTAAACTCGTAACAAATTACCAAGAAAATCGTCAAAAACCGATCTCTAGCATTGACGTAATTTTAAACTTTTGAATGTCGTTAAAAAGCGAAATTTAAAAATAAAACCATTTTAGTCGAACGATTTGTCGTAAATAAATTTAAGCAAATACATCCTTCATATAACATATCCAAAACAGTACCGTGATTCATCAGCTGATGCCGAACCTTACGCATAGAATAAAAATTCAGGAGGCAGTTTGTAACATGAACCGCATGAACCTTACCATGTAGCCGGTTGCGGCATTATCCGAAGAGTTATCTTCAGACATGCATTGGTTCAACAGTACCATACTCAGACCTAAAACTACCAATATGCCTGCACCACTATTACATTAACAGAGAGCCTCGACGCATCGCGCCCTGTAGTGGTATGTACATATGTACATACTATGTACTATGTGAAGGTAGCAAGCATCCCTTACGAGCAGTTATAATTACAATTAATAAACGATATGAAAAATTTCTTGCAAAATTATCTTCTAAAAGATGATTGTTAAAAATATTTGATGATAAAACTTATAAACAAATTTTAACAAATATTGACCTTTATAACAATTTTTCCCCTTGTTATTATTTACTGGTTACCAGTTACCACTGGTAGTCCAGAAGAATTGTTAACCAAGAGATGGATCCTCTTGTTTTAAAAAATATATTTAACCTCTTCCTCTTGCAACGGCTGATTCTGACGGTATGCGAAGGCGCAAGTCGTTTAAAGTAAAATCTACAGGGATGAATAATATAATAATTCTTATTCTTCTTCACCGCGTGCTTCTTGTCAGAAGCGTTATGACTCAATTGACGGAAGTCTAGATGAATTTACTAGGAAGTATAATTTATGGGTGGTTTTCCGTTGCCTTCCCCATAGTCCACAGATCGAAATTAGACTTAAAATGGAGACATTGTGCTTACGCACCTTATTGCCCGATTTCTTCACCTAGAGATATGTCTTAGATAATCTATCTGTAAGATAAATTAACGAATTAGCTAATCATATATCTGATTGTTTTGTTTTGCTACTGTCTGATTGGCTACGTTAATTTATTTAATAGATAGATTATCTAGAGATATCTCTAGGTAAAGAAATTGAGCATTAGTAGACCCGTGTATGCTTCACGCTATATTGCTGGTATAAATGCTGTTATACTAAATAAAACAATAATTAACAGTTTTTATTTATATTTTCTTCACTAATAACAAACTAAACGGTTGCGGCTAGGCGCTTATGCATCAACTACTAAACCAAGCACCCCGGTTCGAATTCGAGTGGGATGAGAAATTTATTCTGACCGTCTTCCGCGCCAACATGTTTGGCAAATGAAGCGTGTAACTGCTAGAACCTCACAAACGCTAAACAATTCAGTCGAAACTAGTAATGATTATCAAAATGTTTATTAGATTTCATCAATGAAAACAAGCAATTGCACATCTTTAAAGTTTTAAAACTCATCCAGATCTGCAAGGAAATCGCTTTCATCTTGTCATCAAGATCTTCTAACTTAATTACATTTCTGGTTCAATGTTAATGAGTCCCGGTTTACCTACACTGTGTAGAATTCTAAAACCGAAATATATACAAAATCTCATTAAACAAATTAGAAATACCTGTAATGTAAGAGTTTCGCTATTTTTTTAAATTTCATTATTTGAAAGTAGAGGTCAAACTGAGACATCAGTTTTAGAGTTAGGGTTATGACGTAGTTGCTCAAACAAGCGGGGTTTTAAAATCAATCAAAATTTAGAAAAATGTCATGCTGCGAAGCGATTTTAAAATAACTGTTTTTTAAAGCAGATAATTTCCATGTCAATTTTGTCTTCTTCTTCTTCTACTTTTGGCTAGGGATAACCCTGTGAGCCCAGGCCTGTTTTATAACAGTAGCATCGGCGATATCCGAAGCCACTGTCAGTACCTTGAGCAATTTTCAATTTTGTCGTGGCCGTCAAATGTTTGCAAATAGAATTATTTGTGTATGTTACCGTGAAAGTGTATTGTTAGGAAATGTATTCAATTTCTAGTAAAGGTATACTTTCACTGATATGAACAGTAAAGTTCACAATAACTTAAAAATATACTTTCACTAGTGAATGTATACAGACACTGATGCCGTCCAGGAATGTGAATATAAAATTTTTAAAAAGATATAAAGTGCTGGAAGTCAATGGAATCGCTAAACTAATCTCTTCTGTTGCTGACTTGACATGAATTATGAAAGAGAATATCGTTCTGTGCATATTAAAAAAAAATTTTCGGTCGGACCACAAATTTTGAAACTTTTTTCAAATTTTGGAAAAATTTTGGAAACTTTACGCAGCGTCCGCTTCGGTCCCTTTTGATCCGGGCCGCTTCAAGCCGTTTTGATAAACGCTTTACTAACTAAAAATATCCCCCTATACCGGTCCTACTTGAAAAATTAAAGATGTTAACCCAAACAAGAAGCGATTGCCGATTGTGGGTGTCGACCCACCTACAACGCACACACTGGTGATAGAATGAGTTCAATTATGACGTAATATTGCGCAATAATCCACTTACATGTATTTCTTATGGGAATAGGCTAACTTAAAATTAAAATTGTAGAATTATTAAAGGACCTACCAAAATCTACCTCCCCTTAAAAGTAAATCTATTTTTATAGAAAAAAGTGTATTTTCGAGTTTGGGTTTTGTAACTCGACCCGAAAAGTTAAATTTTTTGTTCACGATGATGAGTTACTGAAATATTTTTGTGTGAAAATGAAAATAGCAGTTATTTTCAATAACTCAATAACAATGAATAGTTACTGTTATCTACTTTTCCTGATACTCTATGAGAAAAGTATACATACACTAGGTTTTGTAAAGTCTCTCTAGTAAAAGTAGATATTTCTCACGAATCAAAGATAAATTGTTTACTTTTTCTAAGCAGTCCAGTGAATGTCTACAGTCCCTAGTAATTGCATACTTTCACTGCATTAGAAAATAATTATCGTTAAATACACACTATTTTATTTATAATGTAAAACTCGTGGCATATTTGACAGTCATCAACTTGGGCAACATTGCACAACCACGTTTAATCTTGATTGGATAATCACCGCGAAAAAATGAAATCTTTTTGAAAATTCAAATTTTTTAAATTTTACGAAAGGTTTTAAAACTAACCAATTGCATCAGTATCCTGTATTTTCATCTTACTTTTATTTTTATATGTTATTTCAAAAATTTAAAACTAGAGAAACTCCTCTATTTTTTTTGGTGAATAATATGAATACAAAGCAATTAATTATCGTAGGCAGCTTCAAACATAATAGAACTACCGTAGCCACGTCTAGTGTCGGTCGAACCCATCCCATTAAAAATAGAAACATTCTCAAACGGCCCATCCCCAATCAACAAAGGGGGTGACAGCATCTCTTCACCACGACTGCTTTAATGTTATATAAAAATTTCGTTCAATCGGACAATACCATTGGAATTCATCAACAATTCGAATTGCTTATCGTCAACTATCATTGATCAGATGACCTTCAAAAAACCTAAATGCTCAGCTCATTTTCCCACATACATTATGTCGATCCACATAACTATCACCACACTCATATGTCACTATAAAAACCTTATTGCCAGGTGGTAAAAATTCTTACTCAATAAGATCTTTAATGGTGAAGGTAAAATAATTTTCAAATTAATTTGCATGAACACAAAATGAATTTGTAATATCCCATGATAATTTGCTCATTCGACAATTGGACGTAAATTAATGTAGGTAAAGCCAATTCCAACAAAGAGAAGAGCAAAAAATTAATTATGAAGGAATTTCTGATAAAATATTTTTGGAATAGTCAGTATTGGTAGCATTTCGATAGTGCTTTTCCAGTTTAATTTAATTTGATTTATTAAAAGTGCTTATACTCACATTTTCATTCAATGTAACAATTTAAGTCAATAATAATAAATTTTAATTGGAGTATTTGTACCCACATCTAGAATGACCTCAAAATTTAACAAGTGCTATAATATGTAAATACAGTAAGCATAATTAATAGTGTACAGTATGATTAGAAATAGTATAATAAACCTACCTATAAAAGGTACTTGCTATATACTTCTACAGCTCTATTACCCCTTTGGTTTAAAAAATTACTGTTGACTCTTCATGTAATGATAATCACTAAATAAATTTTCAGTTGGTATTTATTATAATTTTAATAAAGTAAAAAAGTCAATTCTGAGAAATTTGAATTATGCCGACACCGAGTCAACTCATGGGACTTACACTGTGCTGTTTAATAGTGCATAGAAGCATAAATTAACAACAAATTTAAACGCTAGCCTGATTTCTGCTTTGTGTAAGTAGAGCGGTATGTTAATATAAAATGATCATATTTATATAAATATAAATAAACTATGTATGTACTATATCCAGGTCTGCACCAGACTTCATGCCACTATAAGTACATAAGATTGAAGATTTGCGAATCTTCCTCCTTTTCTAGTAAAAACAAGCTTTTTAAACAAAAAAAACAAAAAGTGTATTTTAGTGCTGCTGATAAACGGTAGTAAACTAAAATAATTGCTTTTACGAGAAAGTAAAACTAAGTTTCATAATTGAATGACATAAAGTCAAGTTTTCTTAACGTTTCATGTTGTACATATATTTTTTAATTTAATTAATATATTTTATTTAATTTTGACAGACGGTCATTGGTCTGATTGCTAGCGTAATCAACTGCTAATGTAAGTAGACGCCGTGGTTCGAATCCGGGTAGAGCTCACTTTGCAATGCCGTCTCCGTGCTTTGCAAGGCACGTAAAGACGGTAGTTCTCCTATGTTAATGAATTCCCATCATTAACAATATAAAATAGGGTAAACAGGCACATCTGAAGCCAGCCCAGCAAACTACTTCCGATATAAAACAAAAAATATTATACTCACAATACTAGCAGTGACTTCGGAACTTCGCCGAGGTTACTAGTGGATATTACAGAACGTAGTCCTAAGTTAAGAGGAAGAAGAAGAAAAAAAAATCAAAGATATCTGTTGACAACATAAATATTATGTGCTTTTAGTTATTAGGTAGAGACAGAAAATACAAATTTAAAGATTCGGTCTGATGGAAATCCAATTTTAAGATACTGTAAGAGTTGTACTATACTATACAATATTACCTACTTTAAATTTTAATAATCAATTTACTTATTGTCAAATCTTTCTGTGAATTACAATATATTATGCATAATAAATCAATTTTAATTTTAATGCGTTGATTTAATTATTATTAATCAATTTACATAATGGAATTTGGCAATTGAAAATTAATAACTTTGTTTTTGCTGCTGTTTAAAACAGTTTCTATTGCAGAATCAATGTAATTTCTAGATGATTATGTTTACAAGACAACTGATAATATTGTTCAAAAGTGAAATTTATTTTTCAATGTTTACAAAAACAACAATTATTGAATAGCAAATATAAAATGTTGGGCAAACAGACAAGGAAAAAGAAAATCTTTTTTCGCTACTTTTAGCGAATAAATAAATAAAAAAAATTTTTTTTAGTTTTTAAATATAACAATTTTAGTTTTATTTGTTATATTATGTATTATAAACTAATAATTTTAAAAACAACTGATTTACCACGCTATTTTTGTTCTGATATATATGTACAATGGCGTAATAATAATATTAACTTGTAAACAATGCCATAAGAATGAATGTAATTAATTTAAATTTAGTGAATTTTTAATTAAATTTAATATAAATTAGCAAATTTTTTCCATATTATTATGGAGCCAAACGCACAACAGATTCAACATTTACGAAAAACTCTTCTACAAACGCGTAAAACCAATATTGGAGGAAGATTACCTAATTCCTAGCCATCAATTCGGATTTAAAAGCCAACACGGTACGGTCGAGCAGGTTCACAGAATTATAAAACAAATCAGTACCAATCTGGAATATAAGAGATACTGCTTTGCGGTATTTCTAGATATAAGGCAAGCATTTGACAAGGTGTGGCATGAGGATTTATTCTACAAATTGAAAAAGAACTTACTGCACAATTATTATCATCAGGTGTTAAAATCCTACTTAACCATCATCATCATCATTTCCATCATGGATTAGGTCTTCGACCTGTTCCGGCCCATCTCTTCCTCGGTCTTCCTACGTCTCTGCGTCCTTGGGGTTTATAGTTGTATGCCTTCAGAGGTATCCTGGAGCTTATCATTCTCTGAAGGTAACTTAACCAACTGGCACTTTTTAGTTAAATATGATAAAGAATACTCCGAAATGTATCCAATCCAGTCAGGTGTACCGCAGGGTAGTGTCCTGGATCCAGTTTTATACTTGATGTATACTGCAGATCTTTCAGTGACTAAATCAACAATAGTGGCAAATTTTCCTGATGCCACCGCTGTGCTTGCATCAAGTATTCATCCGAAAGTCGCCTAAACAAATTTACAGAAAACTTAGATAAAATCCAAATAAAATCCATACTTAAAGTATAGAGGATAAAAGCCAACGAAACAAAATCTTCACAAGTTACATTCACCATGAAAAGAGATACTTGCTCACCTGTAACCTTGAATGGCTGCGTTCTACCCTGGTTAAGAATGCAAAATATTTGGGTTTACACATAGATAGAAGACTTATATAGCGCAATCACATATTTAATAAAAGAAAATAGCTTGGAATCAAATTTAGGCAAATGTATTGTTTAATAGGTAAAATTCACAAGTAAGTTTAGAGAGGAAAATATTAATTTATACGACAATACTAAAACCAATTTGAACATAATATGGTATTCAGTTGTGGAGAACTGTGAGCTTCTCAAATATTGAAATACTTCAAAGATTCCAAAACAAGATGCTTCGAACAATTTATTGTACAAGCTCCGTGGTATGTGCCAAATGACACAATCCATCGTGATCTAAAATTCCTTCAATACACAGCGAAATTAAGAATTACTCCGTCAAATATAAGAATCCATTAAAATGCATCCAAACGAATTGGCAGCGGACTTGATTGATGATTCATGTGAGATTCGAAAACTGAAACGTTTCAAGCCCTTGGACTTGGCTTCTCGATTTAAATAGCTGCTGGTGTGGTATTACTGACTGGCTTGCATATACTAATTATTATTGCGTCTTGCATTTATTTTAACAAACTTAGATAACTTAAAATGAGTACATTCACTGGAATCTTCTCAACGTGTCATTAATTAAAGCCAAATAATTTACTTAATATAGTTTGCATATCAACAGATTGTAAATACTAATTGAAATAAAAAGCTCTTTTTAACAAATTTTTTAATATCTATAATATCGATTTATTTATATCAATTCACCAATTTTTGAAATTTTGATTCTTATTAAATAGACCTGAGTTCATAATTGAATTTTAAACATTAAAGTGTGGGAAATATAAATATTTTCAACGAGAATTCAATGAACCAATTACATATCAGCTTAAGTCTCTGATGGTAATAAAAAATTCTTATTATAAATAATCATCGATATCATAGAGTAAAAAAATTGGTTAAGAAAAATAAGTGCAACAAATTTGGTAATTTATAACACCATTCAATTAATAATTCACTTAACTTGAAATTGTCGCCTTTTATTTTTAGAAAGCCCTTCGTATATATATTTGTTTTTTTTGTACATTTAGTCAATAAATTATAAATATTTATTGTGATTAATATTACGTAAAAAATTAAAAACTTGTTAAGTAATAATTAGAAAGAATAAATAGCTTGTAGCATATAACACTAGATAAATAGGTATTCATATTAAATCAAGTTGAAAATCTGTTCTTGACATATACATCAGTGTCAAGTATAAAATTTAATAAGCTTTCATCTTTTACAGACCTCATAATAAAATGAAGAATAAAATATTGAAAAATTTTACAAATTTATTTTCCATCAGAATTATATTGAAACTATTTCGGGACTTAATAGTCGAAATTAATTGATTATTATTAGATCTAAAGCCTATTTGTATAATATAATTATGGCCATCCAATTATTTGGCAAACTACGTTCTTCTGCAAATAATTGCTGAAAATGAAGTCAAGTCATCGATATTTTCTCAAGAAATCAGCTTGTTTTTAGAACCTCGTTCAAAACAAATTATAAATTTGAGAAGAGTTGCGAAATGCCACAGTTAACCATTATGAAGTAAAATAAATTTTAATATGATTATTTAAAAATCAATTGACCTATATTATAATTTTATTTTCAGCTTTTGAAATCTCACTCTAGAAGTAAAATTTGAATACTATTAACAGCTTACTTAAAAATTTTACCGCACATTTTATTAAATATATATGTAAATTTTTAATTTTGATTTTAATATCTTAATAATATTGAAATGTATAAAAATATAAAGCAATATTCAATTATAATGCTTTTTAATTTAAAACTGCTTTTAGTTGTTTTTTTTAATTTTAATTAAATGAAACAACGTTTTGATACTATCGGAGTTAAGACCGCTTATTAGTTTATTTATACAGTACGTTAATACATAGTATTTATATCGTATGAACTACCTACATGTGTACAGGTACATTTTACGCGTTTGTAAATTTAACTATGTTTGTCGATGTTTTATTAATTAAAAATTAAATAGATATTTTATATTGGGTTTTTTATAAATACAAATATTGTTGATAAGCAATTATTTCTTAATGCATTTTTTGGCAAAGAGTACTTAGTCTACATTAGTAAAATTTCGAATTAAATTTCAAATATTTTTAACTATAATATCAGATGAAATACTTATATCAAATTTGGTATTACTTTAGTATTTCCTTATATTACTAAACATTTTTTTTAGTGTTGTAGCCGGAGAGAGAGTGTCAAGAGGTGTTTTGTTCTGGAAAATGTTTCTGGATTCCTTCTTTATTTAAATTCTAAAATTACTTTACTTTATTTTACTTCTATGTATAAGTACTTCTATATTTTTCGAAAATTTGATAAAAAATTTAATAAATATATTATATCCACCTATTAATATTTATAATGTCTAGATATCCATTTGATTGATGCTATCATAAACAGAAACTACTATTTCATATTATTAGTAACACTCAATTTTCAATTAATCACACATTTTGTTATTGTTAATACATATTCAGCTTACATAGTTTATATTAGAAAATAAATAAATTAAGATTTGAAAAACTTAAAAATAATAATTTAACTAGATATATGTATCATATGCGTATAATATATGCATATTATGTACATACAAATTAATGTAGTGTAGTATGTATTCACTGAATTAATTAAGTAATTATAGAACTAAAATACTTAATGTGATATTTTCAAGTATGCTTTTAAATAAGTTTTAGGATATAACTTTCCAGATTTTATAGATTATCAAATAATTTCCGCATAAATGTTAACAAGTTCTTCTAACAGCTTACTTCTCATCTCAATAATTTAAATTTAAATGAATAATCTCTCCAAGTTGAAGTAGGAAATTTATACAACCTGAAATATTAAATAATAAATTATAGGTACAAACTTGGCTTTTACAAATTAAAAGTACTCTTTTATTTTAAGAAAGTAATATTAATATTACATATATCAAACATAGAGAAGTTAAAGTTTGGAGAACATTTATTTGAAAGTAAGTTAATACTCTCGTACTTATTATTAATCCGTTGCTTTACCTAATTTATACAAATTATTATAAGTTTTTTCTGTGCTTACCTATGTTCGGCAGATTATTACTTATTTACTTAGTACTTCTTACTTCCAATAGCCAAATAATTTTTTTAGAGCTTTATCTTCCTCTATAATGCCTCTCCATGAATCTCTATTCATCGCCGACTTCTCCCGGCGACTCCTCTTTTGATCTGATCAAGGTCTCAGACTATATTAAGCACTGTCATGGTCGACCAGGAAATTCTAACTTTTTTATGACATACCCAATCCATACCAGTCTTTTCGCCGTCACTTCACTTGTGATTAACGGTTGATGGACAAGCTTTCGTACCTTTGTATTACTTCTACGACACCTAACTCCTCTCTCCGAGTCAAATATTGGTTCAAGAATCTTCTTCATCACTCTGTACTCAAAGTTGGACAATTATTGTATTTGATCCCTTATTGTCATGCACCAAACCTTGCATCTAAACAATACCACAAGTTTTATTATTGTATTATATTACATTTCGAACTTGACGTTTCTCAAGAGCCCTTACTTTGTTAGGAGCCTACTGAGCGCCGCTACTGCTCTGTTGTCGCTTGCAATTATAGCCTTTATTTATTTGCTGCATGCATTAATAACAGTTAGCTATGATTCCAGATATTTGAATTGTTGTCACCTTCTGGAAAGTTTTATCCATCACTTTTAAATACTGGTTATTTCTTCCTCCCATGTTTCTTTTGCCGACTTCCAGGTATTTCGTCTTTTCCAAATTTGTTTCTAATTAAACTTGTTTAAGTAGTTCTACTAGTTCCTGTTTAGTTTTCCCTATAAGATCCAAATTGTCAGCATGCGCGAACAATTGGTTGAGTCTTCCTCAACGTATTCCGGTGTCGACTTTTTTAATTAGCGTTTTACGTCATAATCTCGGTACATTGCTACCTGAGTTCAAAGAGATGAGAAAACTAAAAGAAAGAGTAGTATCGTAATTAAAGGTGCATCTATATCAGGGAAACAACAAATGTTGTAGAAAAGTTCATAGAAAAAGAAATACACGTAAAAGTATGTATTATGTAACATTGAAAACCAAACGCAAATATAGCGATGACGCACTTAAAGGAAACATCTCCTAATAAATCGGAAACGGAATGCTTTAAACATTAATCAAACAATTCAACAAAAGAGATTAGCTTCTCCCAATTTTTTGAATAAAACCTTTATGACCCATTAATTTAATAATTTACGCAGTGCGCTTAATATAACGGATTTTATATATTGTGGTGTTTAAACATCTAGATTCGCTGGTGAGGAAACCTTTTCCGATCCATGACTAACTTCTGTTGAGATTGATTTACGGGCATTGATTTGAATAAAATCTGCTTTCAGCAAGAACCGGAAAACCTGAAACGATTCAAAAAGTAATTTGTTGTTTAGTGTATTTTAATTTAACAGGAATCATTTTCAATTTAATCCCACCAGGAAAGATTATTTGTATTTATCCGATATAAAAAAGGCAGACAATTTGCATCGCTAATCTGGTTCCAAAAAATTATATGAGTGGACTCGAATATCAAGTTGTAATGTTCGCTCACATTCGAAATTCGCGCCACAAATTTCAATCCCAACCTAGATAACCCTGGCCTAACATCGTGATCGTCAAGAGAACCCCACACGTTGTGTAAATCGTAACCCAACTTCTTTAAACAGACGGAAAACAAACAGTAGTTGAACCAAACAAAACCAGTGGCGTCCTAAATAACTAAATCTGCTCACCCCGTGGCGTCGCTGCTGACCTAAACATATAAGCAAAACACATAACATAAACGGAGATGGCTCGATGCTTGAGTAAACCTTCCGAAACCCAAATCGACACTAAAATAACCCCATTTGAAATAAAACACAAGTCAGTTAGGTTTTGGATATTTTATTAAATATCTACCTCACGGAAAATCGAACGAACTCAGTAGAGTTAGAGAAAACCTTAATCTTCATCTGTGAGATCGGTTATTTAGTAAATAAAATAGTGTCAATATCGACTTGATTTAATACTTGGTCTGGCTATGATCGCAAGCTACATATAAAAGTAAATGTGAGAACAAATTGTCCTTAAATAATAATAACCTTATGATTTCAGTTGTAAATTGTTACTATGAGTATGCAGTATTCGTTTGCTATATTTTAATTGCAACTGCTATGCTTTTATTGTTACTTTGTTACTGATTTTCATTAATCTTGGTTTTGTACAATGTGCTTAAGCAGATAATTAAAATTCCTCCACCTGTATGTGTTGGTGGGGACTTTCAGATAAGTAAAGTTGATAACAATTTGTAGATAATAGATAATAATAGTGATGGTGACCACTAAACATAAATTAACATGTGCAAAACCCCAAACCTAAATAATACCTAATGATAGAGAATAAAACCTAATGACCTAAATAATACCATAAAGATTGCATCTAATTAATTCATCACCTCACAGGATAATTAAACCAAACCCAGTAAGAACCTAATTATGCGACTTTCACACACTATCACAGAAATTGTAACCCTGTTACTATTGTTTTATATTAAATAGGAGCATCTCTTGCAGTCGAAACCTATTAGAATTCACATCACTATGTGCAATTCTGATTCACATCACCATGTGCAATTCTTGGTCGTTGGAACAATAGTACAATCAGACGAAACCACATTCATTTAGATGATTAAATTAATTATATGTCAATCTATTGGCAACCTCGGCCCTTTTGTGTAAAATCCCTGAATACGCCCCTGACCTTAAATTTACCTTTGTCGACCCCACATAATAAAACCTTAATTAATTGCATAACCACCCCAAATTTACAAATAAATCACAAATATAAATAACCAAATCACAGAATTTATAATACCTCACCAAAAGATAAATTACCTGTAGAAACAATAGGCACCTGCGATCAAAGACCAAAACAAAGCATTTTATCCAATAAATAAAATATTCAGAAATTACAAACCCGATTTGAAATAAATTAAATTAATGCCAATTCATCTTTTAAATAAATCCATCACACCAAGCCATTTTAAAACACAAACAAAACATGTATAAACCATCTCAAACAACCCACGCTAAACAAAACCAAGATGGCTTTCTTCCACGAGGGTAGAAATTATTAATCGATATTATTGACTTTTTGTTAATATTATATAAATCGTACTTACACGAATTTTGAAATCACCTAAGTTTAATTGCAATAATTAAATATTTAAATTTTCTTACTTGCAAATTATTTGTACATGAATAATTTTAAACCACCATTAACATACCAACGGTCAGCTACCAGTCTACACCCTCGACTACCCCGTAACAAGTGTCTCCGACCCCGAGTGATCAACACGCCATTTCCCTATTCCGCCCCGAGATGGCGTAATTTCACGGGCTACATTTTAAATTTAAACACCGCGAATATTTTAATATAAAATAATATTACAAAGTGAATTAGATTTCTATTGTAGGAAACAAAATCAAAGTAGTTTTAAATTTGTAAATTGTTAATTTTAAGAATTCTAGGTTGAGTACGTAGAACCAGTTCACAATCAGTGTTTCAGGTATAAAAAATTTTACTTTGGTTTAAACATAAGTGCTTTGAATCGTTAAAAACATTTTAACTGAAGGTAGTAATAAATTTTTTTATAAAGAAAAGTTAGCTGCATCATGTCCAAACCAATAATGGAGTACGAGACAGCACATCTGTACCCAACAAAGGATCTACAATGAAGCACTACAATAACTTTAATTTGAAAAAGCTTAATTTAAAGCACACTATGAGAAGAACAACAAAATTTACTTTGGTTATGTTTAAAAAGCAAGGAAATAAATATCAAAACAAAGTATAAATTTAAATATTCAAATAGAGGCGATTTTCACCACCATATTGTAAAATATAAGTGCTAAACGTCAACAAATTTTAACGAATTAAAAACCAAACAAAAGAAAATCTTCACATCTATTTATTTTTAATAAAATATACGTGAGGAATTATTCAATTTTTGCGTTAGGGTTGAGAAACCAGTGAAAGTTTAACACAAAATGGGGTAAAAATGCCTATGTGACTTGGATGCCAATTTCTGATTGGTTCATCCAAGATTTAGGTGTAGTACGTCATAAAAGTGGAAAATGAGTGAAAAATATTAATAGTAAAAAATTTTCACTTTATTTTACACAAGATTTAAAAAGAAAAGGAATTTAAGAAAATTGAAATTTTAAATAGCCAGTAAATATTTTGAATACAACAAGAACGAGTAAAGCCAAATCTATAAAAATAACATCAGGATTTTGATGTTTATTCATCAATTTATGAAGGCAAGAAGATTCAATCGCAATTTGAAATTTAGTCTATACTAAGCGTATATGAAAAAGTTCTTTAAGTTATCTAAAACAATAAGTTTAGTACTAGCATAAAATTTTCACAGCGAAAATGAAGAAAAAGTGTTGTTGGAGTAGAACAATTTTTTGGTTTAAATTTTGGAGCATCGTGATGCTTGTTTCACATTGGCTCAAACGTAAACGACCACATTTTCGAAATGGAAATTTTCTATGGAAATTTTGAAAATACCATGTTAAGTGGAATAAATTTTGAGTCAACAGGTTTGTTTCAATTTTATAAAAGTTTATTTCGACGGAGCATCCTATTTATAATACAATAAATGCATGAGATAAAGGCGCCGTTTTGTCAAACTTATCACAAGATTTCAACCATTAAACATCGACGTGGGAAAATGAATTTTGGTCAGTAAAATCCGTCTAGATGAGACAAAGATGATGGTCAATTCAGAACTTCGAGATGTGGCCCCGTGACTACATAAAAATGAAAAATAGTTTATATGTAGTTTAGATATACCTAAAATATTATTATTATGTATGCAAATACATTAAATTTAAGGATTATTTTTAAGGATGCAAGGATATAATATATTTGACATAATAAAAATATATTACGATGCTATTAAATTAAAATTTTCAAAATTAATAGATCAAATAAACAATAAAATGAATTTATTTGTGAGCTTTTAGCAATGGTTACTGCTGTCTTCTTCATCGTTTTGCTTATTGTCAGAAGCGTCGTGACCCAGCTTGGCCAAAGCCAAGATGAATTTTCATGGGAATATAATTCATGGGTGGTTTCCGTTGCCTTCCCATGGTCCACAGATTGATATTGGACCTTTGATCACAGCAGTGTATTCGACTCGACTAGGACTCGAACCGCGGTCTACCGCTCTCCAGTCGGCCGGTGTATGCTTTACGCTACACTGCTGCTCAATCGGACGTTTAATAACAATAAGTGTAAATACATAGGAACGGAATATAGCGTATTGTCATTATTCCATACGATTTCTTAATGCATGCAGTTTGACGGTTGAATAGAGACGGCCATTGACCTGGTTGATAGCACGATCAACTGCTAACGTAAGACGCTCTGGTTTGAATCTGTAAAGAGCCTTGCTTTGTAAGGCCGTCTCCGTATTTTGAAAGGCACGTAAAGACGGTGGTCCTTTTACAAGGTACTAGCAACATATTTGAGGTATTAAATGCTCGAGTACCTTCTTGAAGAAATCCGGAACTTCTAAACAACTGTATGTTCTTGATTTAAAATATTCTGATAATCGGAGTTAAAGAATAATCTATAATATTTAAGAACCCATTAAATAAAAAAACTCAACTCCAATAGGTTATTTGTAGCTTAAATGGGTAGATGGCTAGAGATATTACTTAAGCCTTCGATGCCAGCTTTTTAGTTCATTGCGTTTTTTTCTCTTTTGATACATATCATTTTGTAAAGGAGTCGATCTTTATAATTTGTGACTGATTTGATTATCTTGGCATTTGTAAAGACAGCATTATGTCCATCGTTTAAGATATGTTTAGCAGTTGCAGTAGTTTTTGGTCGATAGATCCTTAAAATTAGCATTTGGTGATTACAGAAAAGGAACTTTTAAAGCAGTTAAAGAAACCATAACCCTTTTTCCGAGAAAACCCAACATTGCACTGAAATAACAGCTACATGTTCTTGTTGGAAATAAGAAATGGAAATCGGTTATAAAACATGTTTCATAATATACTATTAAGCAATAATTGTTCCCATTCTCTTTATCGGTATGTATTTTATCTTATTATTATTGTAGGTAATTATTTAAAGTAAGTCTTTTCGAGATAGTGGGCGTTGAAATGTTGGCAAGTAAATATTTTATTAGTATCAGCATTATCGTAGTAGATATGTATGTATATTAGCTAGTATGTTCGAGAAGCATTTATAAATCTGATGTTTAAAGATAAACACATTTTTACAAACATGAAATTTAATATTAATTTATTAAATGTTCAATTTTTGTTCAATTTAGTTCAACAAATTTTGTGGCACTCCGCACTACGTTCAGGGTTGAACTGTCGTAAAAGTAACATTTTATTAAATAAACTTTTGCAATTTACACTTCAGGTTTATTTTAAGTTAGTATAAATATTATAAAAATATCCAAGTAATTCATATAATATTATTTTAAACCAAATATAATTAAATATTAATTGAAAACTTCTCTTCTCTTTTCAACATATTTTAACAACATGCAATTTATAATTTTTTATAAGATTGTAGTATTATTCTGTTATGTAAAAATTTAACTTTTCCTGTTTAGCAAAAATTAAACTTTTCAATAAAAGTTAATTTTTAATTTTTCATGCATACTCGTTACGGTAAATATTAGAATATTATTAAAGTGTTCGCTAAAGCATTCGTTTTATATACATAGCAAAGCGTAATATTATTAAGCGTTAGTTGCTATATCGATGTTTCGGCGAGAGTCGATTAACCCTGATCACGAATTTTACCATTCTTTTTGAAAATTATGAAAGATAATAATGCCAGATACACATAAAAAAATTAAATTTTGCGGACGGCTTACACATTTTTGAAAAAAACGGCTTTAAAAGTTTATTAACAATGCAATTTACTCATTGGCTCTATTGAACTGTAACCCCGCCCACCAAATTTAAAATGGGCTGTGGCAACATTTAAAATACCAAAATTTCGTTTTTTAGAACGAATTATGAAAGATAATGATGTAATTAGCTAATAAAAAAACTAAATTTGTGATCGGACAACAAATTTTCTAAAAATAATCACTTTTTGTGTGAATTCGTTTCTGAGGTGGTTGCACTGTCAAAACCTATTCTCCGCACCCGCCCGCGCCCGTCCCGGGCGCGAACGGGGTTTCGAACGGTTTTGACACGTGCTAAACTCATTAACAACATCCCTTAAGCGGCTCCAACTCGAAAAGTTTGAAAGTTGACGCGACGGATCTCGGAGAGCGACTGACTCTGCTCTAGTTGGCCCCGCCCTATGGGCTATTCACGTATATGAAATTGCAAGTACCGCCGACAGAATGTCTTCCATATTTGGGATTTTAATACAGAAAATACACTTACATGTATTTCTTATGGGAAAATTGCAATTTTCAAAATGAAATTGTGGCCTTATTACAACTCCGACAAGATTGATCCTCACCTTAAAGAGCTTGTATTTTTGCGTTCTTTCGTTTTGTAAAGCCATTTCTATAGGAAAAGTGTGTTTTCGAATCAGGGTTAGTCGAGTCTTGCCGATGTTTCTATTTACATAATACATATCACAAGTATTATAATACTATAATAAGAACTCTAAAAAAACACACTTTTTTTATTAACTCAAATCGGCGAGTGGTTATTTCTAAAACTTCTGATTCTCTATAGTATTGAAACTTGGTATTATGTACGTACTTACAATTTTCACTCTTCGGTGACAATAATCTATTAAAATTTAGTAACTAAATAATTCAAAAATAGAAAAAGGTAGAAACTAGTTTAAAAAACCTTTTAATTAAAAATCACTAAACTGTAGAAAATAAAATTTTTTAAACAAATAAAATTTAAATTTTGAACTATGGGCTTTAGGGACGTCACTTTTGCGGATTAAAATTTTATTTGTTTCAAAAATTTTATTTTCACTTTACAGTGATTTTTAAATGTACATTTTGTTTTTGAGGAAATTGTAATTAATTGGAGAAAATGGGGTCTTAAGTTCTTTCTAGACCTTATTTACTCTTATTTTTTACCCTTTTTTTAATTATTTACCCTAATATATCAAAAAAATGTTGACTATAATTTTTTGCGAAATTTCGAGGTTTATTTTGTATTTTAATTGAATTTTTAAAACGAAAACTTATAGTATTTAAAAATATTACTTCAAAAAATTAAAGTAATAATTATAGTAACACTAATACAATAAACATAAAAATAAAATAGTATATTGTTTTACTAGGAGTCAAAGCGTAACTTTTATCGCGAGTTTGTAAGTTGGACGGACGAGCGAAGTGATTTCGACAAATACATACAAGCCATAAAAAGTGCTTTGGCTCTGAGTTAAACATTCTATTTTTTCTTTAAACGTGATGAATATGAGAAACTTATAAATATCTATAATATTTTTTGCCTTCGTATGTATTCACTAATTTGTTGAAATCATTCAGTAAGCATTTATAAGCATTTTATATAAATATAAACAAACTATTAAAAAGTTATGTGATAATAATCACGTCTATTATATACATACGTACATTAATTCAGCGACAGAGAAAGTACTTTCAGTGTCGCTGCAGTGACACTTAATAAATTATAAAAGTCAAACTTTATTAATGTGCGTTGAGTCATTACATGTCAACTTTGGTGACGTTTGAAGAAAAACAATATTATCCTGTTTCATTTTATAACAAAATTCAAAGAGCACTTAAAGCCTACCATTTCATTTCCTGTATTTTGATCGGCTGTCAAATTAGTATAGAAATGTAAGGCATCGCGTGGAATTAGTAGTACAACTGATAGCATATCTGTCGGTTTTGCTAAAGATATTGAGTTATAGAATTTATAACAATAAAGTACCAAGCCGATTAGTTCCTTGTCGTAAAACATATCATACTAGTAGTTGATTAAATAATGGATACTTACTTCAGCAACAAAGATCTAAATGGCTGAGTCACTGTTGCAATAACTATACATTTAAAATAATCTATATTAATATAATTAAAATAATTTTCTCTTTCAAATGGTACATTCAAATGTACATTTTACGTTTCAAGAATTTTTTATTGTAATTTAATATTTAAATCCTTTAGCTTATATTTTCAAAATAAAACACCTGTCTTCAATAAATAATTAATAAATAAATATTTTTACCTCAAACTTTTGTATCTAATGGCTTTTGTTTAAAATTTTATCAATTAACTACTTCATCCGATTTTATTATTTCTTTTCTTCTAAATTAAAAAACACAACGTCCAATACTATCAATTTTAATACCGATAATTTGTAAATCGTGTAACTTAAGTATTTATGCACTTGGAGCAATTTGGTTTGAACAATTGGGTTGGTTGGGTTGAAATAATTTGGGTTGAAAAACAACATTAATTAGTTTACTACAATGCGGAGTACATAAAGTACCGCTTTAGTCAACAGTTTGTATGACTCTCAATAAAACTCTCACCATAAAACTTTGCGCTAAAGTACAAATTTCTATTTGTAAAGATTGTAGAAATTAATAAAAACTTGGCTTGGTTCAAAAATTATAAAATGTATTAGCTATCTGGTACCTAGTCCCCGAAACATATCCGAAAACTTGTGAGTAATTTTTGGGTCACTTTGATAAACAAAGGATCAGAGTTAGAGCTATGTCGATTTGACATGGAAAGTCTGAAATACATATTTTTTAAAACTAAAATTCTATTATAACAATTTCAATCGTTTCTATAATCTAGGGTAGGATATATAATATCCGACCAAATAATATCATTTTAGTGATTTAAACTTTCTATTACAATATTCGAACGATATTTAAATTTATTAGACCATTATAAAGTTATATTTAGGCTATCAAATAATTCTAGCAGCAATTTTTGAAAATTTGAAATACATATTAATTTTAAGCGTACTTGACACCATGTGGTTTCTGTGATTTCATGAGATTTTTCATATGACTTTAGCACTGAAAATCAATATTATGTTGCTGTGAGTATGACTGAAACTAATATAATATGTTTATAAGAGTGTAGTACAATAATATTATGACAAAATCACATGCAAAAATAAATTGTAAATAGTACAAGCGCAAGCTTGTCATTGTTTCCAAATTTTGTGGTTAGTCAATATTAACATGACATTACATTTATAAAACTTTACTTTGTTAAAAAATTTGCTAAGAAATATAAATTTGCTTTGTAAACTAAACAACATTCACAAATAAAACGTACTATAAAAATTATTCTAACAAAGTGTCAAAATGTAACATAGTCGGTAAAGTAGAGCAATGATATTATCACAATCATACCAAAAGTCACATCGCAATATCCACCGTTTTATTCTGACTTTGTATAATTTCCTTTTTGACTGAAATCATAACTGATTCTGTATGATGAACCACATAAAACATTAAAAATACTACTTATAATTAAATCATATGATAATTTGAAATCATTACACATATACAGGGTGTCCCCGTGACCGTGGAGAACCTCTTAGGTGGTGATAGAGGACACTTTTCTAAGACATATTTTAAATAAAATTTTGTCCAGTTCAACCCTTGTACCTCACTTTAAAGAAATTTTTCAGTTTATGATTTCAAGCGGCCATTACACCGATATTTTTGATTTTTGGGTTTAACGGATTAAAGCTTTTCTATAGAGAATTTTAATATCTATAAATTATAATATAACCTTATCGCCTAGAATCAACAGATTTCGAGTTATGAATTAAATTAAGGAAAAATGTCAAAAATTCCGAGTTTTATTTTTTACTTTTCTTAACCCGTATCTTTAAACGAAACGTTTTAGTAAAAACTAATGGTCCAAACCGGATAGGAAATTTAACGTACAACGTTGTCTAATAATTTTTTGAAACCAAGTTTTCACATAAATTACGAAAATAATGAACAGGTTGGTTAAAACTAAATAAATTCACAAAATTTATTTTAATAAATTTTCAAAATGACCTCCCTCATTTTCAGCACACATACGTGATATTGTTAAAAGAGACATTGTTTGAAAAGAGCACGTATGGTTGCTGAAAATGAGGAAGCCATTTTGAAAATTTATTAAAATAAATTTTGTGAATTTATTTAGTTTTTAACCACACCTTGTTTATTATTTTCGTAATTTATGTGAAAACGGTTGGTTTCAAAAAATTATTAGACCAACGTTGTAGCCCATTAAATTTCCTATCCGGTTTGGGCCTTTAGTTTTTCTAAGACGTTTCGTTTAAAAGATACGGGTTGAAGAAAAGTAAAAAATAAAACTCGAATTTTTGACATTTTTCTTAATTTAATTCATAACTCGAAATCTGTTGATTCTAGGCGATAAGGGTTATACATAATTTGTAGATATTCAAATGCTCTATAGAAGAGCTCTAATCTATTAAACCCAAAAATCAAAATATCGTGAATGGCCGCTTGAAATCATAAATTGAAAAATTTCTTTAAAGTGAGGTACCAAGTTTGACTTGGACAAAATTTTATTTAAAACTAGGGGGCTCCTGCCCCCTGGCCAGCTACGCGCCCAACCTCTGGGTTCGCGGGCCAATTTGCGTTTGAGCCGCATCACGTTTTGCCCGCTTGTAATTGTATATAAATGAAAAATCCTTCAAGTTATTAAACTTCTTTCCTTACGACATTTGTTGAATCATAAATCAACCATATTCAGCAAACATCACATACTACTGACTTTCACCGCAGATGTCGCCATCCATGCCACCTTTTGAAATTTCTTTATTAATAGTAGAAGATCCGAACCTAAGTCGACCTTCACCGAGTTGATAATAGAGTGAAACCTATTTTATAATAAATTTAGTATATTAGAAAATATATTAAAATGGGTTGCCAAAAAATCCTGGACAGGCTATTTTAATATTTTTAAAAAATGTTTTTAATTAAATTTTGTAACATCAAGATAATAAGAAAATTTTATTCTGACTTAAAGTACAAAACGTATAGAATGTGCAGCTTGGCCGATCGAAACGAGACTTGTGGCATTCGAAAGAGTTCTACTCAACTTAGATTTGTCAATTTGTTTGTAAGATATTGTTGTTGCAAAAGTTAAAAAAATTTTTTACGTTTTGTACTTGAAGTCAGAATAAAATTTTCTTATTATCTTGATGTTACAAAATTTAATTAAAAATCATTTTTTTTTTAAATATTAAAAATAGCCTGTCCAGGATTTTTTTTGGCAACCCATTTTTAATATATTTTCTAATATACTAAATTTATTATAAAATAGGTTTCACTCTATTATCAACTCGGTGAAGGTCGACTTAGGTTCTGATCTTAGACTATAATTAAACAAAAATAAAGAAACAAAATACCAATATAGAAAAAGCGAAGTGTTGTTCGCCGGTGTCAAGTGCTGGGATTAAGTCTTGTACAGGATCGTCTTTGGTATAATTTCGTTTTTTTGTGAGGTTGATCCAACGGCAACGCTTGAGTGTTGGATCTTGTTTTGGTTATCCTGATTAGTTCTAACTTGTCATGCTTGCATTTCGTCTTTCTGGCGTATGGGAAGATTTACTTTTCGTGAAATATACGTTTCTCTCCATACCATTTCTTTTAAATAATATGCAGTTAATGAATCGTATAATTCTGTTATGTAAAAGTTTAACTTTTCCTGTTTAGCAAAAATTAAACTTTTCAATAAAAGTTAATTTTAATTTTCCATGCATACTCGTTATGGTAAATATTACAATATTATTAAAGTGTTCGCTAAAGCATTCGTTTTATATACATAGCAAAGCGTAATATTATTAACCGTTAGTTGCTACGTCGATGTTTCGGCGAGAGTCGATTAACCCTGATCACGAATTTTACTATTCTTTTTGTAAATTAGGAAAGATAATAATGCCAGATACACATAAAAAAATTTAAATTTGCGGACGGCTCACACATTTTTGGAAAAAACGGCTTTAAAAATTTATTAACAATGCAATTTACTCATTGGCTCTATTGAACTGTAACCCCGCCCACCAAATTTAAAATGGGCTGTGGCAACATTTAAAATACCAAAATTTCGTTTTTTAGAACGAATTATGAAAGATAATGATGTAATTAGCTAATAAAAAAATTAAATTTGTGATCGGACAACAAATTTTCTAAAAAAATCACTTTTTGTGTGAATTCGTTTCTGAGGTGGTTGCACTGTCAAAACCTATTCTCCGCACCCGCCCGCGCCCGTCCCGGGCGCGAACGGGGCTTCGAACGGTTTTGACACGTGCTAAACTCATTAAAAACATCCCTTAAGCGGCTCCAACTCGAAAAGTTTGAAAGTTGACGCGACGGATCTCGGAGAGCGACTGACTCTGCTCTAGTTGGCCCCGCCCTATGGGCTATTCACGTATATGAAATTGCAAGTACCGCCGACAGAATGTCTTCCATATTTGGGATTTTAATACAGAAAAATACACTTACATGTATTTCTTATGGGAAAATTGCAATTTTCAAAATGAAATTGTGGCCTTATTACAACTCCGACAAGATTGATCCTCACCTTAAAGAGCTTGTATTTTGCGTTCTTTCGTTTTGTAAAGCCATTTCTATAGGAAAAGTGTGTTTTCGAATCAGGGTTAGACGACTCTTGCCGATGTTTCTATTTACATAATATCACAAGTATTATAATATTACAATAAGAACTTAAAAAAACACTTTTTTTTTAACTCAAATCGGCGAGTGGCTATTTCTAAAACTTCTGATTCTCTATAGTATTGAAACTTGGTATTATGTACGTACTTACAATTTTCACTCTTCGGTGACAATAATCTATTAAAATTTAGTAACTAAATAATTCAAAAATAGAAAAAGTAGAAGTTACTTTAAAAACCCTTTAATTAAAAATCACTAAACTGTAGAAAATAAAATTTTTAAACAAATAAAATTTAAATTTTGAACTATGGGCTTTAGGGACGTCACTTTTGCGGATTAAAATTTTATTTGTTTCAAAATTTTATTTTCACTTTACAGTGATTTTTAAATGTACATTTTGTTTTTGAGGAAATTGTAATTAATTGGAGAAAATGGGGTCTTAAGTTCTTTCTAGACCTTATTTACTCTTATTTTTTACCCTTTTTTTAATTATTTACCCTAATATATCAAAAAAATGTTGACTATAATTTTTTGCGAAATTTCGAGGTTTATTTTGTATTTTAATTGAATTTTTAAAACGAAAACTTATAGTATTTAAAAATATTACTTCAAAAAATTAAAGTAATAATTATAGTAACACTAATACAATAAACATAAAAATAAAATAGTATATTGTTTTACTAGGAGTCAAAGCGTAACTTTTTATGGCGAGTTGGTAAGTGTGACGGACGAGCGAAGCGATTCCGACAAATACATACGAGCCATAAAAAGTGCTTTGGCTCTGAATAAAACATTCTATTTTTTTTCAAACGTGATGAATATGAAAAACTTATAAATATCTATATTTTTTGCCTTGGTATGTATTCACTAATTTGTTGAAATCATTCAGTAAGCATTTATAAGCATTTTATACAAGTACATATAAACAAACTATTTAAAAGTTATGTGATAAAAATCACGTCTATTATATACGTACATTAATTCAGCGACAGAGAAAGTACTTTCAGTGTCGCTGCCAGTGACACTTAAAGTAAATTATAAAAGTCAAACTTTATTAGCGTGCATTGAGTCATTACATGTCAACTTTGGTGACGTTTGAAGAAAAACAATATTATCCTGTTTCATTTTTATAACAAAATTCAAAGAGCACTTAAAGCCTACCATTTCATTTCCTGTATTTTGATCGGCTGTCAAATTAGTATAGAAATGTAAGGCATCGCGTGGAATTAGTAGTACAACTGATAGCATATCTGTCGGTTTTGCTCAAGATATTGAGTTATAGAATTTATAACAATAAAGTACCAAGCCGATTAGTTCCTTGTCGTAAAACATATTATAGTAGTAGTTGATTAAATAATGGATACTTCAGCAACAAAGATCTAAATGGCTGAGTCACTGTTGCAATAACTATACATTTAAAATAATGTATATTAATATAATTAAAATAATTTTCTTTTTCAAATTGTACATTCAAATGTACATTTTATGTTTCAAGAATTTTTTATTGTAATTTAATATTTAAATCATTTAGTTTATATTTTCAAAATAAAACACCTGTCTTCAATAAATAATTAATAAATAAATATTTTTACTTCAACTTTTGTATCTAATGGCTTTTGTTTAAAATTTTATCAATTAACCCCTTCATCCAATCTTATTATTTCTTTTCTTCTAAATTAAAAAATACAACGTCCAATACTATTAATTTTAATACCGATAATTTGTAAATCGTGTAACTTAAGTATTCATGCACTGGAGCAATTTGGTTTGAACAATTGGGTTGGTTGGGTTGAAATAATTTGGGTTGAAAAAACAACATTTATTAGTTTACCACAATGCTTGAGTACATAAAGTACCGCTTTAGTCAACAGTTTGTATGACTCTCAATAAAAACTCTCACCATAAAAACTTTGCGCTAAAGTACAAATTTCTATTTGTAAAGATTGTAGAAATTAATAATAAGAAATTAATAATTGGCTTGGTTCAAAAATTATAAAATGTATTAGCTATCTGGTACCTAGTCCCCGAAACATATACGAAAACTTGTGAGTAATTTTTTGGAGTATAAACAAAGGATCAGAGTTAGAGCTATGTCGATTTGACATGGAAAGTCTGAAATACATATTTTTAAAACTAAAATTCTATTATAACAATTTCAATCGTTTCTATAATCTAGGGTAGGATATATAATATCCGACCAAATAATATCATTTTAGTGATTTAAACTTTCTGTTACAATATTCGAACGGTATTTAAATTTATTAGGCTATTATAAAGTTATATTTAGGCTATCAAATAATTCTAGCAGCAATTTTTGAAAATTTGAAATACATATTAATTTTAAGCGTACTTGACACCATGTGGTTTCTGTGATTTCATGAGATTTTTCATATGACTTTAGCACTGAAAATCAATATTATGTTGCTGTGAGTATGACTGAAACTAATATAATATGTTTATAAGAGTGTAGTACAATAATATCATGACAAAATCACATGCAAAAATAAATTGTAAATAGTACAAGCGTGTCATTGTTTCCAAATTTTGAGGTTAGTCAATATTAACATGACATTACATTTATAAAACTTTACTTTGTTAAAAAATTTGCTAAGAAATATAAATTTGCTTTGTAAACTAAACAACATTCACAAATAAAACGTACTATAAAAATTATTCTATCAAAGTGTCAAAATGTAACATAGTCGGTAAAGTAGAGCAATGATATTATCACAATCATACCAAAAGTCACATCGCAATATCCACCGTTTTATTCTGACAAATTTGTATAATTTCCTTCTTGACTGAAATCATAACTGATTCCGTATGATGAACTACATGAAACATTAAAAATACTACTTATAATTAAATCATGTGATAATGTGAAATCATTACACATACATAGGTACATAAATAGAACAAGAACTAAATCAACCAATTAAAAGTGCTATAATATTTTTGTATGTATTTATTTTTCCATTTCTATCTCTTTTTCCTTTTTGATCATTTTATTACTTTCAAATAAATTTCCGTTTTTTATCAATTTTTCTTTTTTTTATTTTTACTTTTAATCTTTCATTATAAAACAGCTTCAATATTTTAATGCTATACTATCTAATGACATTAAAATATGCTTTTTGTAAATTTGTCAGATATTCATTTGATAGGTTGGGATCAATTTACAAATACCTTACCCTACCTTCTATAATTATGTAACACGTTATATTACCGGAAAATGTACGTATTGGCAAAAACGAGAGAATTATTATCAAAACGCCGTGCGAGATTAATTGTAGCATAATATGTACAAAATTCTATTAACAGTGATGTTACTAATTTTATTAATTGGATTTTCCGAAGAAATTTTTTTTAAATTGTATTGCGAAAAAAATTTTATTTTCCAAATATAAAAAAGTTTCTACCAGAACCCTTCAGCATGTCATATTGTCAAATTCATACGTTAGAGGTAATTATTAAGACCAAAATGTAAATTAAAGAGCAGGTTTTGTGAGGAAATTTCCAAAAAATTTTGATGCAGCTTTTCTTAGTAATAACTAATATGTGTTTTCCACGTTACGTAGTAAATATTTCATCTACTAACCAGGTTATTTAAAAATTATTAATTAATGTTAATAAATAAAGGTTTTTCGCAAATTTCTTAACAATTTAAACGTTGCTGTTAAATTTATCTTTGCTGAAGCAAATAAAATCCCATAACTTTAATCAATTTTGAAGAGTTTCTGTAAATTAAGATGTTTTCCTCTCTTTTATTGAATTTGTATGACGATTAAATTTAAAATGAATTTAATTACAATTAAAGTTGCAATACAATTACTTTAATATTGAGATTTGAAAAGCCATTTGTAAAATCTAATCTATAATAATTATTCAATTTTGGATAATGCATTTTTAATTAATTATTAATTTAAAAAGTAACTATTTAAATTGCAAAAGCAATTATAATTAATTGCTATTTGTACAAGTTTTGTTTAATATCTCTATCGAACTACTAAACACGCACAGGGACTACATATACAAAGACAATTTTCTTTAGTTCACGAAACACAGCTACTAAATTTACACGCGTTTAATTAAGTCTAATGTGTCTTAAAAATGAAGGTAAGAGCAGTAATTACAGTAATAATGTAATATTGAAAAAAGCATGGAAAAATATTTACTTATTTCCTTAATTATTTGTTTACAATTATTTTATAGTGCAATGTTTATTTATTTATATAACATAATGCTAAGTATGTACATACGTATAATATTTAGGGTAATCTCAAATGTAAATGAAAACAAATTATATATGTACATAATATCTACATAATCAGTATTATAAAATGTATGCAAAGTAAAACTTTAATTAACTAAATCAAATTGACTTACTTAAGTCACTGTTACATTTAAGCTCATAACGTGCATATTCATATACCAGTATTTAGTCATTACTAATGCTTAAGCGTCGGATTTAGATTTCATGATCACCAATTCAATATTTTGGCAGCAAGAATACGTCGCGAAAGTGTTACCTATTTGACCAACATTAATTTGTCTAAAATTAGTAATTTACCAAATTTCTCCGTTTTATAAACATCAGATACACCATTGCACTGGTCTATTACCTCAACTGTAATATATTTCTTCATCAGTTTATAATTTAAGGTCGACTATGTGTGTCATTTTGCATTTTTAAAAAATTTTTTAAATATTTTTTAATTAAAAAATATCTGGAAAATTTTTTAAATCTGAGCAAAACTTAAACCTTATGTTCACCAAACTTAAGTTTTTCTCAGATTTAAGAAATTCTGCAAGAAAACTGTTGAACTTTTTACGATAGGGTTTTACGAACAAAACGAGTATTTTTTTGACGTTTACAAACTAATAATTTTTTTAAATAAATACTTAAATCAATAACTGTGCAAACGGGCTATCACAGCAATATTCAGTTATTAGTGTTTTATATCATTTATTTTCATAAATTCTGCATAGTAAATTTAAATAATAATTGCAAACACTCCTATATCTTATAAAATAATATCTTGATAAAAATAAAAAAAAAACTAATTGAATTACTCATAGTATTAATATTTCGTAAAATATAAATTAAGATTTGCTATAGGGGAAAGAGTGTTTATAAATCAATATTATATTATTGTATTAGCAGAGCGTTGATAATCCGAACGTCGGCTTATACAAAAAAAACAGAAATTAAAGGAGTTACTAAGCAAAAAAAACGTATGCAAAAACGTAACGTGGCGAGACATTGAATTCTTCACAATCAAGTAGTAGAGAAAGCCGTAATGTCAACTCATAGGCAGTCACTTACAATTAGTATAATAGTTCTGGTATGTAGGTGTTTTATTTGTTGTATTCAATTAGTTGTATTTTCAATTATTTAACAGCAATATTTGATAATCCAAACCACTTTCGGTTCCAATTCTCAGACCGTTCACCCTCGAAACAGTTTAGTTACTCTATTTTAGAGTTTTCTGGAATTCTACCTCGATCGTTTGCCATTAAGTGCCGAGGGAAGACGGTCAGAAAAATTCTTACTCTGTCCGGGTTTTAACTGAGGATTTCAGCTAGCAGTTGACGCACTTAAATGCAATGCCGCAATCGTTTTCATCAACGCTTTACCTTTAGCTACTAGGTACTACCTACCTTATATATAAATATATTGTCATTACAATATATGTCAATCTACAATTACATCTTCTTCTTCATGTGCCATATCCGGTCTCCCGGACGTGGGCAATTCAACTTAGCCGAAGCCAAGATAAATTTATTACAATTAATCTTGTACGCCAAAGCCAAAGCCAAGATGAAATTACTAGGGAATATAATTCATGAGGTGGTTTCCCGTTGCCTTCCCCATAGTCCACAGATCGACATTGGTTTTTTTTTATCACAGCAGTGTATCTAACGCGAGCCGGATTTAAACCGGGAGCTTACGCTTTTTAATCGATCCGTGTGTGCTTCACGCTATACTGCTGGCATGTGTGAAAATAGGTTTTCAAAATCGTTACGTATAGAAATAATTTTAAAACTAAACTGAATTAAACTAACTGTAACACCGTCTCTGGCCGGTCATTTTCTTATAAATTCATCAAAATACTACTTCTTGTAATACATGTGCTCACTCTCACTTATCTAACAATAACATTTTTTTAAAGAGCAGGTAGCTCCATCACCGACCGCTCGGGTACACCTACGGTGACTTAAGACACCAAGCATAGATGAGTTGGGTTCATAGGCTATAACATTAGAAGTATTTTCAATTTACCTTTGAAGCTTTGGTGTCATATTCATGTGATGTTATACTAACACATTTTTACATAAATTCAGATTTGGTAATAGTGTTTCGAAATTTATAGAGTTGTTTGATTTGGTCTAAAATAATAAGTCAAATTGAATAAAGTTGCGTATTTTTTTGTTTGAAGCCTATTCTTTGAACGCTTACAGTTAACTGGTAACAATAAGTTTAAATATAATGTGCATTGCAGGTATTTCAACAACAGTTCATTCACTTATATAAGACATCCAGACAATTGCATCATTTAAAAAGGAAATGATTTCAGCTAATACAATAAAATATAATAATTACATATTTTGTATTTTAACATTTTACGAAAATAGAAATTGTATTTTGAAGATTCTATAATATGTATAGGCGTTTATCCTCTTAATAATAAAATGTATATATTTATTGATAGGTATATTCAAAAGTATATCATATTAAATAATTATTAGAATCTATCTATGTATGTATGTTAAAAATTAAAAGTGCTTGTAATTTACAATAAAATTAATTTTATCAAGTTAATAAAATTGTATCATGGTGATTGAGTACGTACATCTTGTAAGATAAAAGTTTTAGCATATTTCACAAAAGAACAGAATGTGTAAGATTCGTAGATTTAAATGTCATTTAAAAACATTCCCATGTTGATGAGCCTGTTTGTATGTATCTCGTATCTAAACTAAAATGTCTAAACAGTTCCTGATAAAATTGAACATTTAAGCAAAAAAGATCTTTTCCGTTTTATATAACATTCACGAGATTTTTATAAATAATATTTGTAAGTAATGGATATAGTTTATCTTACATACATACATACATACATATGCACATACATATCATTTATATATATGCATTACATGAGAAGGTTGCACCATACTAGAACCCAGTAAAATAAGATAAAATAAAAAATCAGCAAAAAATGTTAAATATTTTTAGGATTATGAAGATTACTACGAAAAATTTTAGTTTTAAAATTTATAAATATGTAAATAGTAAATGCAGTTTACGTAGAAAACACAATTTACTGTTTTATCTAAAATTGCATGGGAAACTCGTAATTAATACAATTCAAAATCAAAAATTTTAAGTAATTTTCAAATAATTGTATACAAGTAACCTTGAATATCTTTTTAGCTTTTTTTTCAAGCTTAACAAAATTGAAAACTTTGTTTCTCTGAAATACCAAGAATTAGGTTTCAGGTTCCTTAAACTTCCGACAATGTTTGACAGCCATAATTTTTTACATTCTAGCATTAAATCATAAATTCATCACCACGTACTATACTTGACTTTAAAGTTTGTCTTTTTAGTTTAACACGAGACTAAACTAATCTAAACTAATAATTTTATCTATGTTCATATTCCCTTGCAGGTTTTAATGGCATTAACAAAAATTGAAGCCTTTAAAAGGTTGACATTGTGATGGTTAGTTATAATGTACAAAGTTAATAAAATGTTATTGATAATCACATAATGTGTGTAATGCAAAATCATAACTGGATATAGGGTTAAGAAAAAAATAACTTAACTTTGTTTCTAAAATCCACTGCTACTTATACAAATCTTATTTAAATAATTTTCGAATTGATAAAATTTATAATAATGACTTTTTATTAAAAATCATAATAGTATATTATACACCAAGGTAGTGAAGCATAGTGTTATAACCCTAGCGCCAGATTAAATCCCAAGGTGCGTAGCACCGCGGATTTAAGCGCGCGGTTATAACACGCTTCACTACCGTGGTTTATATACAATTTTTCCACTACTAGGATTGTTTACTCTTATAATAATAATTGTTAATGAATAAAGTAAATCGTTTTAATTATTTATTTCAAATTATAAAACAAATGATAGTTTTTGTTTTGATGTTGACACTTGCTTGAAAATGTTTAATTAATTTTGACATAAAGGTTACATTAAATATTTTGATATTTATAAGTTTTGCGAGTGTTTTTAAAAATGAGTGAAAGTTGTACACCACCGAAATGAGAGAGATTGCTGAATCAGTGGCAGACAAGCTACTGCCGGAAAAATCAAGACTCTTTATATGAAAGCTTATGTAACATTTAAAATTGGTGCACTGCGCGAAGTGTGGTTATAATATCTGAAAATGTACTGTTAGCATATTTCCAAAGTTATGCCAATGATAAAAAAGCTTCCACTTTATGGGCACATTATTCTATGTTAAAATCAACTCTTTCTTTAAAGGACAACATAGACATTTCAAAGTTTTTCAAATTAGTTGCGTTCTTAAAACGCCAAAATGTGAATTACCGTGCTAAGAAGTCTTCCGTTTTCAGTCAAGAAGAAATTACAAAATTTCTGATTAATGCACCGATGAATGTCATATTGTAAATAAGGCAATTCTTATAATTGGTTTATCTGGGGCTTGCAGATGCGATGAACTTTGCAATTTGCTTCTTTCTGATGTTATCATAAAAGATGATATGATTATTATAAACATTCGTAATAGTAAAAATGGTTCATCTAGAAAATTTGTTGTTATGGAACCCCTTTGGATGAAAATTGTAAAACATATTTAAAAATTAGACCAACTTCCGACATGCAAAAATTATTTATTAGTATACGCAATGGAAAAGCTACAAAGCAAAATATTGGTCATAATACAATAGGGCAAGTACCAAACAAAATTGCAATGTATTTAAATTTGCAAAACCCTGCGTCTTACACGGGTCATAGCTTCAGAAGAACTTCAGCCACAATATTAGCTGCTAGCGGTGGAAATATCCTGCAGTTGAAACAACATGGGGGTTGGAAGTCATCTACGGTAGCCGAGGGCTATATAGCTGACTCACTCGGTTAAAACGAGCATAGCTCGTATGGTCCAAAGCCAATCAACATCAATTAATCAACATGTCGATGCTTCCTCGACGCCACCAATTCCTGTACAATCTGGTTCTACAATTGAAGATTCCTCGACACCACTAATTCCTGTACAATCCGGTTCTACAATTGAAGATTCCTCGACACCACCAGTTCCTGTACAATCCAGTTCTACAATTGAAGAGGGGCACATTATCAATAATTCTGTTATTAATGTACCTACCTCTTCTAGTTCCTTAAATGTTGGAGGTATAAATATATCAATGGAATGCCATAATTGTAACATCAATTACAATTTTATAAATAAATTTTCTTAATATCTTGTGTTTATTATAATCATTTATGTAATACTAATCAATCAAGTTGTTAGTTATCGTCATAAAAACTCTTTTTTCAAACAACTTCCAACTAGTAAGAAATTTTGAGCGTTTTGAAGAGTTTTAAACTGTAGTTACAATAGCACGGAGATTGTAAATTTTCTAATGGAGTAAAGGTTATACAAGTTTGCGAACGACTACTTCTAACGATAGAATAAATTTGCACATCGAAGCGCATAAATTTTTTCATGATTCTGTTTCGACCACTAATTTCTTTAATATCTTCACAATCCAGTTATCCTACAATTGAAAATATACAGATTTTTAATAATATTAATGTAACAAAAACACTTACCAAACAAAAAAATTCTATATCGAATAAAAACTAGTGAACGTGGAATGCAAGTAAATAGATGTTGACGAAAATTATTTTGTCGAAAAATGTACTATTTGTAACGATAATTGATTGTAATAATTATTAATAATCGATTTATAAAGTTTTCAGTTGTCACTTCATGCTGGCATGAGCTGTCATAATTCATAATTCTCATTTCGCCTAATTGCTAAACGTCACAAAATTCCAATTTAATCAACATTTTAAATATCAAATTAATCTTATTTATAGACCGATTTTAATTATTTAAACACTATTGATAGAATTTCTTGGTTATGCTAATTCGTTTTACACATAAATTTTCTTTCAAAATGGCCCGAAGTTTCCGGACTACGCATTTATGTTCATTATTAACTACTAGTAAATAATAAAATATTATTCACCTCAGGTGATAGAAGGCGTGGTTCACAGTTCGATCACTTACGTTGAAATGATAGTGTTTATGGCTAGTAGTGGAAAAAATAATTTATTATAGTTGTTTAATAGTTTGTTGTCTGCAAGAATGTAAAATTCCGGGCAGATGGCACAACGCGGTTCTTGTTTTGCTACACAAAAGGAGGCAGGAAAAAATTGGAAAACTACCGACCTTATCAGTCTTTTGTTCCAACTATATAAGCTTCTAATAAAGATCATTGCAAATAGACTCATTAGTAAACTCGACGCATACCAACCCAGAGAACAGGCGGGTTTCAGAAGAGGATACGAAACAAATGACCGCCTAGTGAGAAGCATAATAGAAAAAACCAACAAATACAATATCCCGATTTATATGGCATTTGTGGACTTTAAAAGGCATTCGATTTGGTAGAGATACCAGCCATACTTTCGGAACAGTAGAATCGACCACCCTCATAAAAAACATATACGACAACGCCACAATAAGTGTGCAGCTACACAAAAATACAAACAAAATAAAAATGGAAAAAGGCATTAAGACAAGGAGATACAATTTCTCCAAAATTACTTATCTTAAGCCTAGAGGATGTATTTAAAAACAGAACTGGGAAGACAAAAGACGGAACGTAGACGGAAGTAGGTTGAACCACCTAAGATTTTCTAATGATATACTGATCATTGCTGAAAACATAAAGGACTTGAAACTTATGATGATGCAATTGAATAGCAATTGTAACGAGATAGGACTAGAAATTAACGAAGAAAAAACTAAAATACTCCTTAATAAAGAAAACGAGACACCGCGCCATGATGACATAAAGATTGACGGAGTGGTTATCGAGGAGGTTGATAGTTACATATATTTAGGCCAACATATATCTATAAACAATAAAAGACACGAAGAAAAGATAACAAGACAAATTCGAATAGGATGGGCATCGTTTGGAAGCTGGAAAAGCGCGTTAAACAGTGCAATGGATCAGAAATTTAAGACTTATGCCCGTTTTTACCAACCAATTCCTATCGTTCGGAGTTCCTCAACTTTGAGATAAGAAACTTTTATGCCAAATTTGGTTTTCACCAAGCGCTAAAAATTATTTAAGGCGTAAAGAAATCCCTAACGTTAGGTAATTCTTAACACCCTTAAGGAATTCTTAGCGCTTGGTGAAACCAAATTTGGCATAAAAGTTACTTAGGTCAAAGTTAGGAACTCCTAACGTTAGGAATTGGTTGGTGAAAACAAGCATAAGCCATTTAACCAAAACATGTTTGCTGTACTCACGTATGGATCAGAAACGTGGACCCTAATAAAAAAAAGAAGGCTAAAACTAATAGTGACACAAAGGTCAATGGAGAGGTTCATGGTGGGAGTCACACTGAAAGACCATAAAATAAACGAGTGGATAAGAGCGAACACACAAGTCCAAGATATTGGAGAAGTTGTCCTCAAAAATAAATGGAGATAGGCTGGACATATTGTTAGAGCATCGGACAACAGATGGACCAAGTCAAATAAGCAAAAAAGCCAGAGATACTCCGGCTAGCGTTCGGAGAAACCAAGGTCGTAAGCTACGCGAGGTTCTGGATTGATTACAATTACGTAATAATTAATACGCAATAACATTAAAATTGAAATATATAAAATTATACTTACAAACTTAAAACCCTAATTAAAATCTAAGTAAAAATAAAACAAAGATAATAACGGTAGACCCGTTTGATGTTAAAAAGTTAAGTCCCCTTATCAAACAGCACTAGAATGCTTACCGCAACTTAAAAAGTTAATTGTTCCTGCACTTTTCGCTTTGTGGAGTGATATCTTGTGGTTGTTCTGATAATGTCTTGCAGTTACGGTAAATAATGAGCAAAGTAAATAGTATTTTATTTACCTTGGATAATGAGGATAATCCTCAGGTATCGAGACCGATAATTTACACTACAGGTGCAATCCAATAAATTTTGCGATTGATCACAGATCACCGTGTTACGATTGATCATAGATCACAGTTTTATGATTGATCACAAATCACAGTTTTACGATTGATCTCAGATTACAGTTTTTTGATTGATTTACCAAACCACAATAAACGGTTCTGCTCAACGGCAAGAAGAAAACTCTTCACGAAGGTAAAACATGACTGTAGCAAAGGTAAAGATAAAACTAGAATCTTTGAAGTTAAAGACCAGACTATCGCGAAGGAAAAGACAAGACTCTTTTTTCTCAAAAACACCGCTTATATCCCTTTCGTAGACAGCCAGGTGGTACCATGCTTTCGTCGGACAAATTGGGTTTTTCCTATTTGGTGCCGCCAGACGTAAGAAAGAAGCTAGGTACAAAGGGGTATTGTATCTTACCGCAAAGTGCAATTAACGTTGGTTTTGGGAAAAGATATTCTGATAAATTCCTAAAAGAAGTAGCAACTGGCCAGACAGGCCTATTATTGGTGGGCGCCTCATTAAAACTTGAATATTAAATTTTACTTCTTGGAACAGAGCTGTACTAAAGAGATTTATTAATTATATTATAAGTTCGAATAATGTGCAATGAGTTTTGTTACACAAGGCAATATTACAGTGGAGACCCAAAACAGGAAGAAGAATCAGGGAAAAACTACCAACGCGTTGGACAGACGATATAAAAAGAACTGCGGGGTGGTACTAGATGCAAGAAGCACAGGACCGTCAAATATAGGAGAAATTAGAAGAAACCTACATTCGAAACAGATTGAAATAGGAATAGATAGATAGATAATAATGATATATCTATTATAAATAGTAGGTATAAAAGACTTGCGCTGATTTAGGAGATGAATAAAAGAATAAATTTTCCCTTGTTTCGACTGATGATTATACAACTGATAAATAGTTTTTTTTAATCTATATTTTTTCTTTGTATTCTAATATATCAATAAATGTTATATTCTAACATTCAAAATTGTTGGCTTTCTTATTTCTAAATTATTAATTAATTAATTATTTCTAAATTATATTGACCATAGAAAGCGGCGCCAAATTTTGAATTTGGAGAACTTAGAAAAATTAATTAAAATAAAAATTTTAAAATAATTTATAATTTATTGAAAATATATTGACCATGTAGTACATTAACTCACTCTTGCCGGTTTCACAAACGTTTAAACTACGATTAAATTATTTAAGCCTATAATATTTAAACCTAAATTTAAGCCGAAATCGCAGTTTAAATGTTTGTGAAACCGCATCTGTGTACTATGTAGTAAGTATTATGTGAAAGAAAAGACAAAAATGGTGATATTATTACTTTAAACATTCATTGGTTTGCTAAAACCGAAATTAAAATATAAGTAATAATAATTTAATGGTAGATATTAATAATTAATACCCTTTAATAAACTTTTGTGAATACCGCTATTAGCTTCTAATGATAAACCCACAACTTTAGAAACTACTACACTGATTTTCTAGTAGTACAGTATAGTAAAATAGTTACGTGTAAGGGTAGCATAAGATAAGTAAAGGATATTTTATTTAAACTTATTATATATTTTTAACAAATGGAGTTAATAACAAAAAGTAAAAGAAATTTAATTGCTTAAATAATCGGATTTCTTATATACAACACTGGTTACCGCAAATGTTTGATATAACCTCCATTTTGCTGTTGTACAATTACCAACCGTTCCTCCAAATTGACACAGCATTATTCAACATTTCTAGTTGAATTGCACCAATTTGCTAATACTGAATTTTAATACTTTCAGCGTTGTTGATCGTGTTCTAAATACTAAATTTTTGAAATATCTTTACAGTCAATAATTTACTGGGTTAAAATCAGAGCAATTTTGGTGGCCATGAATTTATTACGATTATAATATTATGATCGGTAAATTTGCGAGGGTTTCTTTGATTTTCGATAGATACAGTAAAATTCAATTATTGAAGCAACTAGAGTTTATTTACTTTTGATAGTATCTTAATTTCAAAAAATTATACAAGAATTTAAAGTATAATACCTCTTACTGTATAATAATCCCATATATTTACGCATGTACTTTGTACATAGAAATATACATATTATTGTGAAATCTACACAAATATGCTTTTTATGCACCCATATAATATACTATATACGTACATTTATGTGAATAGATCGTTCTTATTTATTGAATAACACCAACACTCATTGACTCAATTTTAAAAAATCTTCTGTTTTTAAGAGTTGAACACTTGTACTTACATAAATATATGATTTAATGTTAAATATTATAAAGTAGTGGTGTTTCGTATATGACGACGTATTTATGAGATAAGTTCAAGCACTTAATTCTAGCCAACGAACGCCAACATCCTTTGTTGCAGAATATCTCGGTAGATATATTGATTAACTAGGTACTGCTTGTACATACTTGATATTTTAGAGAAAATGTAGTGGTAATATTCTAATATTGGATTTTTGTATTTATATCAGATCTTCATTCAATATTATATTTTAGAGCAATTTAATTAATTAATTTTTATCAATATAATGCAAACATTAGAAAATTTAATTAGAGGTAATATTATTTATACAGTTAATCTTATTTATTGAAAAACTGTGCATAATGCAGTAAATGCAGGTAACAATAATTAATTAAATTAACAGGTGCTATGTTTGGCTAATTTGTATTATAAGAAGTTTATGCAGGTACTAAACCATTCAAATACTAATAAGTAAGTAGGTCGTGTAATATATTCATGTCTGCAATCATTTTAGGCTATAAAAATGTTAGGTGTGGTAAGTAATAATTTGCATAAAAAAATTTAATTTAAATTTTTTTTTATTATGCGGGTACTATTTCCATACGAAAATCCGCTCCGTTTTGCTTTTCAAATGCTAAAATTGTTTGTTAAAATAGGTCCATTTTTAATCCAAATGAAGCAATATTGTATTATTTGTTCTGAATAAAATCTAGTAGTTATTTTATTTTTAAAGGTAAAAATAATTATTAATATTACTTTTTCTGCTGGTAAAGCGATACTTTAATGCCGTAAGTAAACTTGTATGCTATTTACCTTGATAGCTTGGCTAGCATCCTGCAAAATAATATTCACATTTATAATAAAAACTTGGAATTGACTGCCTTAGTACCTACTCAAAAAACTACTATTATTTAAGGAATTAAAATTTAGAATTTATTTCTTGAAGAATAATACTAAATTTAAATTTAAAATTTTAAGTAAACTTAAGTAAACCTTTAATTGTCGATGTGACGAAATTACAAAGATGACGGTTGATGATGTAGAAGATAAGGGAGGATATCTGTATGTTATGTTACTGGATACAAAACAAACGTATCGAGAAGCTTCACGATTGTTACTGAAGGGTTTTCGTTAAATGTTCTTGAACTTTACAGAAAATACGTATCTTTAAGACCCCAAATTATATCACATCGAAGATTCTTTCTGAATTACAAGAATGAAAATGTACTAGCCAACCAGTTGGCATTAACACCTTATCTAAGATACCTCAAAAGTGGCGTCTTTCTTGAACCTGCCTGAAGCTCAATTATATACAGGACATAGTATGAGACGCACTTCAGCTACTCTTCTGGCAAACGCAGGGCTGATATTTTAACATTGAAACGTCACGGTGGTTGGAAATCATCCACGGTGGCGGAAGGTTATGTACAAGATTCAGTTTCCAACAAGATTGATATAGCCAAGAAGATACAGGGCCCGGTTAAACAAACAACAACTAGGTGCTCGTAAATAGCACTGCATATATAAAAGTTCAGGAGACCTTCGGTTTTCTCAAAAAAAATTTATAGAAAATGATTTTTTAAATCGTGTTTTTAGCGCGAATGACGTCACAAACTATTTTTTTTAACAACTGGCAACACAGCAAATGCAGTTTGTGTTGATAATGTAGCCTATAAATAATTTATGTAAAAATTGAAAAATAAATTTTAATAAAAACACAGAAAATTCGGAATAAACCATTTTTCCTATAATTGTTTGTGACTACAGTTTGTATTAAAATAAATATTATATTAATAAAAAATACAATTTAAATGGTAAACGTTAAATTGTTTGCAGCTGTCAAATATGTACAAGTCTAATATTTAACTGTCAGGTCTTTGCGACGTTGTAAAATTTCCAAAAAACGTTCAGGATCACGCGTACGACGTCAGACGCGTAATCGGCTGACCGATTCATTTTTGAATTTCAAATTTGATTTTCTCAGCGCAGACCGCTTTCAAAATTTTTATTTCGGTTATAAATTTCATTTGATATTATTTTCAAGAATTAATAGGAGTTATCACTAAATTCGATACCATGCAACATCCCTATTGTGTTCTAATATATCAATAAATGTTATATTCTAACATTTAAAATTGTGGGCTTTATTATTGCTAAATTATATTGATCATAGATAGCGGCGCCAAAATTTGAATTTGGAGAACTTAGAAAAATTAATTAAATAAAAATTTTAAAATAATTTATAATTTATTGAAAATATATTGACCATGTAGTACATTAACTCACTCTGTGTACTATGTAGTAAGTATTGTCTGAAAGAAAAGACAAAAATGGTGATATTATTACTTTAAACATTCATTGGTTTGCTAAAACCGAAATTAAAATATAAGTAGTAATAATTTAATGGTAGATATTAATAATTAATACCCTTTAATAAACTTTTGTGAATACCGCTATTAGCTTCTAATGATAAACCCACAACTTTAGAAACTACTACACTGATTTTCTAGTAGTACAGTATAGTAAAATAGTTACGTGTAAGGGTAGCATAAGATAAGTAAAGGATATTTTATTTCAGTTTATTATATATTTTTAACAAATGGAGTTAATAACAAAAAGTAAAAGAAATTTAATTGCTTAAGTAATCGAATTTCTTATATACTACACTGGTTACCGCAAATGTTTGATATAACCTCCATTTTGCTCTTGTACAATTACCAACCGTTCCTCCAAATTGACACGGCATTATTCAACATTTCTAGTTGAATTGCACCAATTTGCTAATACTGAATTTTAATACTTTCAGCGTTGTTGATCGTGTTCTAAATACTAAATTTTTGAAATAACTTTACAGTCAATAATTTACTGGGTTAAAATCAGAGCAATTTTGGTGGCCATGAATTTATTACGATTATAATATTATGATCGGTAAATGTGCGGGGGATTCTTTGATTTTCGATAGATACAGTAAAATTTAATTATTGAAGCAACTAGAGTTTATTTACTTTTGATAGTATCTTAATTTCAAAAAATTATACAAGAAGTTAAAGTATAATACCTCTTACTGTATAATAATCCCATATATTTACGCATGTACTTTGTACATAGAAATATACATATTATTGTGAAATCTACACAAATATGCTTTTTATGCACCCATATAATATACTATATACGTACATTTATGTGAATAGATCGTTCTTATTTATTGAATAACACCAACACTCATTGACTCAATTTTAAAAAATCTTCTGTTTTTAAGAGTTGAACACTTGTACTTACATAAATATATGATTTAATGTTAAATATTATAAAGTAGTGGTGTTTCGTATATGACGACGTATTTATGAGATAAGTTCAAGCACTTAATTCTAGCCAACGAACGCCAACATCCTTTGTTGCAGAATATCTCGGTAGATATATTGATTAACTAGGTACTGCTTGTACATACTTGATATTTTAGAGAAAATTTAGTGGTAATATTCTAATATTGGATTTTTGTATTTATATCAGATCTTCATTCAATATTATATTTTAGAGCAATTTAATTAATTAATTTTTATCAATATAATGCAAACATTAGAAAATTTAATTAGAGGTAATATTATTTATACAGTTAATCTTATTTATTGAAAAACTGTGCATAATGCAGTAAATGCAGGTAACAATAATTAATTAAATTAGCAGGTGCTATGTTCGGCTAATTTGTATTATAAGAAGTTTATGCAGGTACTAAACCATTCAAATACTAATAAGTAAGTAGGTCGTGTAATATATTCATGTCTGCAATCATTTTAGGCTATAAAAATGTTAGGTGTGGTAAGTAATAATTTGCATAAAAAAATTTAATTTAAATTTTTTTTTATTATGCGGGTACTATTTTCATACGAAAATCCGCTCCGTTTTGCTTTTCAAATGCTAAAATTGTTTGTTAAAATAGGTCCACCTTTAATCCGAATGAAGCAATATGTCTTATTTGTTCTGAATAAAATCTGGCATTTTATTTTCAAAGGTAAAAATAATTATTAGTAATATTACTTTTTCTGCTGGTAAAGCGATACTTTAATGCCGTAAGTAAACTTGTATGCTATTTACCTTGATAGCTTGGCTAGCATCCTGCAAAATAATATTCACATTTATAATAAAACTTGGAATTGACTGCCTTAGTACCTACTCAAAAAACTACTATTATTTAAGGAATTAAAATTTAGAATTTATTTCTTGAAGAATAATACTAAATTCAAATTTAAAATTTTAAGTAACTTTAAGTAAACCTTTAAAATGAAATTTTTACTTTATCATACTTACGAGGTATAAAATAGTAAAGAAAAGAAGTGGAGATTTTAAAGGATTTGCACGTTTTGAGGTTTTATAAGCTGAAATTAGGACCCTTTACAAGAACCATTGGTTTGTGCATGTCGATGTGGTTAAATTTTGTGTGCACTCTAGTTTAAAAATTAATACGTAAGAATTTTAAATCAAATTTGGTATTTAGTATCTTTACATTGAGACTTAGAAATCAATAGTTTTTGGTTAAAATTAGTTCAGAAAAACTATTGTTTTTTAATTGTTAATGTTGAATGTTGATCATACTTACAGTATTTTTTATTGCAACGTTTATTTTAAAAGTAGGTAAGTTTAAACTGTATTATATAATTATGTTATACGAATAACGCAATAACGCCAAAGTAAGCATGGCCAAAGCGTGAGGGATGCTATTGTTTCAGTTAAGATTGTCCAAGAAATTTTCGAACTACAATTTGACTTTGCTTATTTATAAATTAACTTTATAAAATGGCAGTAAAAGCTTACGTTAATTTAATAATTTGTGCATGTATTAAATTGTGTAAAATTTAATGGAAATATAATATTATGTAATTGACTAACCCCAATCTGTCATTGTGCATTAGTAATTATATGCATGTACGTATTTCCAAATTATAAGAAGAATTTTATATACATACATATATACCCGAGTGTTTACGGTTTATCTGTTTTTCACATATTATCCTCCAAGTTTCTCTGTACGTCCAATATCCATCTTCCACATTTCTACACCCTATCTCTTCCTCTACCTCCATTTTTCAAGTTTTTGCTGTCTTTCTCTCTTCTGGAGAGTCTGGAGTTAAATTACATATCTTCCTCATTCTCATTCTTCAAATTCCATTCTTTTCGGCCATCTCCGGTTGTTTATTCTTTGTACATAATCATCTAAATCTCTTGACTTCAATTGTGTCTATTATTAATAAGAATTATTTTACATGTCACAAAATAATTATGTCGTTAACTATAGTATTCTCTGATCCTTTTAAAATTAAACTTCGTAGATATTTAAAATATTAGATTCCCGAATCAACAAATACGAAATATTTTTTTCAGTTTCTTTAGCATTAATATAAAATAATTAAAACTTTTTAGTGGGAATTGTTCGGGGTGATCGAAGATTAATGAATTATTATTATTTTTAAGGTAACATTTTAACTGGAAAATTCCATAATATAAATAATTATTTAACGTCAGCCTTGCAATTTTCAGTTAATTTGGTATGCGTCGTTGTTGCCACAATCCAGTTGATAGATTTGAGGCAATTAATTTTGTGAACATGTGTCTAATAAATTTGTTATTTAAAAAAGTAATAATTTGTGTAAATTCTGAAATCCACTTTAGGTGGATATTACTTTTTGAATGCAACTGTTTTTAAATGTTTATGATCACATTTTATTATAAAATTCCTTAAACGCTAGTTTAATTAAATGGTTAAGATTAACAAAACTACATAATATTCATATGTACTTTTCAGCATCATGTAGTACATATATGTACTACATTATTATGTTGCGAGAGTATAGTGCTCGCCAGAATTTCTTTTCTTGTGCTTGACTTATTGCTCAGTAGATTTGATTTTTCACTACAAAAACTTCAGGTAGCTGGAAAATTTCATTGTGTTGAAGTGCAACTTTTAATAGAGCAGCTTTCAAACGTTTTCCCAATAACACCGTTTAACCTACCAATGACACTATCTGATAACTTGATTACTTTCGAATGGCGTTTTTGTTGCTGTTAAATGATTTTGGTATTTCAATACCGTCGAACATACTCGTAGTTACCATTGTCTTAAGTTCCTTTTAGGGCATTGAATTTATATTGCATGAACTATGTTTTGCAACAGGAAAATTTAATAAAATGGCAAAGTTAAATAAGATTAATTGATTGCAACGCCTTGCAAGTAACGTTAGTAAATATCAAACTGTTATAATACAACTGATGCACAGTTGTTACAACGATCAATCACCGGTGATGAAGATGGTGGAGCTCATTTACATAACCACGCTATTAGTTTCAAGTAATAACATAATCAACTTTAAGCAGTAATTTGGTAATTAATAAATATTGATCACCACATATTCACAAACATTTTATTTTACAAAATTTTGAGGTTATGACGATCTATCGTAATATTCAATTTTTTCATTTATCCATCTTCCATTAGGTTTTATTTTGAACTTTAGTATTTCTTTTTTTATTTTGCTTAATAGTTGGGCACTTTCTCTATTTCTCTCCTTGATTTGTTTATGCTTTTCTTCATTAAACATTTTTCGTTTTTTTTTAATTTCGGTATTCTCGATCGTAAGCTTTGAAGGAAAGATATTTATTGTTACCAACCTAAATACTATAGTGAAATATTTGCGGTTGGCTATATTATAACATAGAAAACGAGAAGTAAGAAGAATGAAGGCTGTTTTATTGAATCATTCATTCTCATATTATATAAAACACTTTATTTCATTTAATATTTTTATATAACATACTATTTTAATTACAAATAATTAAATTTATTAATAAAATAGGTTGGTAATTATAATTTAATATTGTAACAAGAAGTTTGCTAATTGTAAACAGCTTCAATTTATTTTAAAATACTTGTATAGGCTTTTAATAGCTAACAGAAAAACGACTAAATAATAATGACATTTTAATTAAAAATTGTCATGATAATAGATAAATAATTAAAATTACTTTTTAATGTACCAATTTAAGAACGAGGTAGGTATATAATGAATAATATTTCTTCATGATTTGTATCAAATGTACTAATTAAATTCTTAAATAGAAACTTCATTAAAATAGAAATCGTTATTGACTGGCTACATAAAAAGTATAAATATAATAATATTTTACAAATCTATTAAATCATTAAAATGGAATTAGCATATAAGCCGTTTTATATAACATAAATTGAATTTGACTCTTGCATATTTGCAGTAAAGAGTAATTTTACTAATTTGCATGTTTGTTTGCACATAACTACAGTTGCTCTTGTTTAAGAGTACATTTGAAGATTCGGCGTGTATTAATTGAGTTTATGCAGTGCACACGGTATAACTTCAACATAATATTGATTTTTAATCAATTTATTAGTTTCAGTTTTAGGCAAGTACCTACTAATAGTTAGTTTCGATGGGGATATTCATGTTGAAACAATTTTTACTTTATAATAATTCTGTACTATGAGAAGTATTACAATTTAAAATATGTAGATTTCGTAAAATCCGATTCCCAACATAATCAAAAACATTTGTGAAAATGGAAATATCAAACTAATAGATGTAATGTCACAAGCCAAAAACATTATTTCACTTTTCTATGTTTTTGTAACACAAAAAACTTTACGGATGAATAGCCATAAAATATTTCCGTCGTGAGATTATTTAGGACAGATTTGTATGTAACAATTTGTTAATAAGTTATTAAGTTTTATATAACAAAAATAATATGGATAGAACTATTAATTAAAAGTGGCAATTTAAATATGACGAATTTATTGAAATTTGAATACGAACTAATACTACATGTTTTTTGTTCAAATTTATATGTCAAGTCCGCAGAATTTTAAACTCCAATGAAAGGAAGTAATTGTGCATAGTTAACGCCGAGATTTCCTTCGTGATTGCGTCCATTTTATTATAACGGAAAAATTAATTTACTTTTTTCTTCTTTTCCCTGCTTTTCGAAAAAATGTTTTTAAGAGTGAAAATTTCTTATTTCTCAAATAAGATTTCTTTAAGTAAAAATTTCCTTTCAGTCCTAATTTATTAAATTCTAATAAATTAGTTCTTCATATTATTTTTTTCACCTGCTGCATTGCAAAACATTTGAGTTAAACCGTTTGTGATGTCAAAACGGGAAATAAATAAAGATTTAATTTCATTATATCCCAAACTAATGACCGCCGGAGAAAAATAATTATACCCTTAATTAAGACGAAGTAAACTTTAGTGAAGTGGTTTTAGAGTAATTTATTTTTTACGATTTTCCTCTAACATTCTCCGACTTTTATAAAATCTAGCGGTAAAATAAAGAAAAAATATAGATGTACCTATATCTATGTATGTAAATGTGTATTTACACAAAATTAACAACTAAAACTATCATTTTAAGTAAATTGTTAAAATGGTTAAAGTCCGTATTCATAGACAAGTATTTAGTATTTACTTATTAATGATTAAGCATGGAATTTGAATTTCGTAGTCGCAAATTTATGAAACAAGAATACTTGGCAAAAGTGTTAGCTTTGACTAAAACTTGTATTTTGCCTATAATTTTCCGTTCTATAAACATCTAATAAATGATTATACGTAAATCCAAATTGACGCTTAAGCATTAGTAAGTACTAATACTTGTATATAAATACGAGTGTAAGTATGTAGGAATTTGTTTCAAATACAGAGAAAATCCCCAAACTAAAATTAAAATTTTGATACTATTTTTGTGTTTTGTTTGTACTATTCTACCATTTTATACTCTCTAAAATTAAATTAGTGAAATTTTCACTAATTCAGCTAGTGAAAATTTTTCACTGTAAAGTTAGTTATTTTACTTGATTAATTAGTGAATTTTTCACTACCGCAATTAGTAACTTTAAATTTCATTAATTCTAAAGTCGTTTTTATCAATTAGTAGTTACTTTATCACTAATTCGACTAGTGGTTTCAGAATTCACTAATTACGCAGTTGTTCTTACTCATTTGTCAGTGATTTTGTCACTAATTGTATTAATGACTTCAATCTTCACTAATTTAATAGTGATTGTTATGAAATTATAAAGGAATAATGCACTTAATTTATTAGTGGAATTTTCACTTATTTTCTAGTATTATTTGATATCGCTAATTACAAGTTGAAAACTACAATATAATCAATATCGGTAAAAAACGATAAAACAAGTTATAATTAACTTTATAATTTAAAGCTTCTCTGACGGTTGCTTTAAACTAAATAATGAAAATGTAATTGCATGTATTGACTAACCCCAATCTGTCATTGTGCATTAGTATTTATATGTATGTACGTATTTCCAAATTATAAAAAGAATTTTATATACATACATATATACCCGAGTGTTTACGGTTTATCCGTTTCTCGCATCTTATCCTCCAAGTCTCTCTGTCCGTCCAATATCTATCTTCCACATTTCTACACCCTATCTCTTCCTCTACCTCCATTTTTCAAGTTTTTGCTGTCTTTCTCTCTTCTGGAGAGTCTGGAGTTAAATTGCATATCTTCCTCATCTTCATTCTTTAAATTCCATTCTTTTCGGCCATCTCCGGTTGTTTATCCTTTGTACGTGGCCTAATCATCTCAATCTCTTGACTTCAATTGTGTCTATTATTAATAAGAATAATTTTACATGTCACAAAATAATTATGTCGTCAACTATAGTATTCTCTAATCTTTTTTAAAATTAAACTTCGTCGATATTTAAAATATTAGATTCCCGAATCAACAAAATACGAAATAGGTATTTTTTTCAGTTTCTTTAGCATTAATATAAAATAATTAAAACTTTTCAGTGGGAATTGTTCGAGGTGATCGAAGATTAATGAATTATTATTATTTTTAAGGTAACATTTTAACTGGAAAATTCCATAATATAAATAATTATTTAACGTCAGCCTTGCAATTTTCAGTTAATTTGGTATGCGTCGTTGTTGCCACAATCCAGTTGATAAATTTGAGGCAATTAATTTTGTGAACATGTGTCTAATAAATTTGTTATTTAAAAAAGTAATAATTTGTGTAAATTCTGAAATCCACTTTAGGTGGATATTACTTTTTAAATGCAACTGTTTTTAAATGTTTATGATCACATTTTATTATAAAATTCCTTAAACGCTAGTTTAATTAAATGGTTAAGATTAACAAAACTACATATATTCATATGTAGCTTCAGCATCATGTAGTATATGTACTACATTATTATGTTGCGAGAGTATAGTGCTCGCCAGAACTTCTTTTCTTGTGCTTGACTTATTGCTCAGTAGATTTGATTTTTCACTACAAAAACTTCAGGCAGCTGGAAAATTTCATTGTGTTGAAGTGCAACTTTTAATAGAGCAGCTTTCAAACGTTTTCTCAATAACACCGTTTAACCTACCAATAACACTATCTGATAACTTGATTACTTTTGAATAGCTTTTTTGTTGCTGTTAAATGATTTTGATATTTCAATACCGTCGAACATACTCGTAGTTATCATTGTCTTAAGTTTCTTTTAAGGCATTGAATTTATATTGCATAAACTATGTTTTGCAACAGGAAAATTTAATAAAATGGCAAAGTTAAATAAGATTAATTGATTGCAACGCCTTGCAAGTAACGTTAGTAAATATCAAACTGTTATAATACATACAACTGATGCACAGTTGTTACAACGATCAATCACCGGTGATGAAGATGGTGGAGCTCATTTACATAACCACGCTATTAGTTTCAAGTAATAACATAATCAACTTTAAGCGGTAATTTGGTGATTAATAAATATTGATCACCACATTTTCACAAACATTTTATTTTACAAAATTGTGAGATTATTGTCATCTATCGTGATATTCAAGTTTTACATTTATCCATCTTCCATTAGGTTTTATTTTGAACTTTAGTATTTCTTTTTTTATTTTGTTTAATAGTTGGGTTTTCTCCTTGATTTCTTTATACTTTTCTTCATTAAACATTTTTCGGTTTTTTATAATTTCGGTATTCTCGATCGTAAGCTTCGAAGGGAAGATATTTATTGTTACCAACCTAAATACTATAGTGAAATATTTGCCGTTGGTTATACTGTAACATAGAAAACGTGAAGTAAGAAGAATGAAGGCTGTTTTATTGAACCATTCATTCTTGTATTATATAAAACACTTTATTTCATGTTAATATTTTTATATAACATACTATTTTAATTAAAAATAATTAAATTTATTAATAAAATAGGTTGGTAATTATAATTTAATATTGTAACAAGAACTTTGCTAATTGTGAACAGCTTCAATTTATTTTAAAATACTTGTATAGGCTTTTAATAGCTAACAGAAAAACGACTAAATAATAATGACATTTTAATTAAAAATTGTCATGATAATAGATAAATAATTAAAATTACTTTTTAATGTACCAATTTAAGGACGAGGTAGGTATATGTATAATGAATAATATTTCTTCATGATTTGTATCAAATGTACTAATTAAATTCTTAAATAGAAACTTCATTAAAATAGAAATCGTTATTGACTGGCTACATAAAAAAGTATAAATATAATAATATTTTACAAATCTATTAAATCATTAAAATGGAATTAGCATATAAGCCGTTTTATATAACATAAATTGAATTTGACTCTTGCATATTTGCAGTAAAGAGTAATTTTACCAATTTGCATGTTTGTTTGCACATACCTACAGTTGCTCTTGTTTAAGAGTACATTTGAAGATTCGGCGTGTATTAATTGAGTTTATGCAGTGCACACGGTATAACTTCAACATAATATTGATTTTAATCAATTTATTAGTTTCAGTTTTAGGCAAGTACCTACTAATAATTTCGATAAGGAAATCAATGTTGAAACAATTTTTACTTTATAATAATTCTGTACTATGAGAAGTATTACAATTTAAAATATGTAGATTTCGTAAAATCCGATTCCCAACATAATCAAAAACATTTGTGAAAATGGAAATATCAAACTAATAGATGTAATGTCACAAGCCAAAAACATTATTTCACTTTTCTATGTTTTTGTAACACAAAAAACTTTACGGATGAATAGCCATAAAATATTTCCGTCGTGAGATTATTTAGGGACAGATTTGTATGTAACAATTTGTTAATAAGTTATTAAGTTTTATATAACAAAAATAATATGGATAGAACTATTAATTAAAAGTGGCAATTTAAATAGGACGAATTTATTGAAATTTGAATACGAACTAATAGGTGCATGTTTTTGTTCAAATTTATATGTCAAGTCCGCAGAATTTTAAACTCCAATGAAAGGAAGTAATTGTGCATAGTTAACGCCGAGATTTCCTTCGTGATTGCGTCCATTTTATTATAACGGAAAAATTAATTTACTTTTTTCTTCTTTTCCCTGCTTTTCGAAAAAATGTTTTTAAGAGTGAAAATTTCTTATATCTCAAATAAGATTTCTTTAAGTAAAAATTTCCTTTCAGTCTTAATTTATTAAATTCTAATAAATTAGTTCTTCATATTATTTTTTTCACCTGCTGCATTGCAAAACATTTGAGTTAAACCGTTTGTGATGTCAAAACGGGAAATAAATAAAGATTTAATTTCATTATATCCCAAACTAATGACCGCCGGAGAAAAATAATTATACCCTTAATTAAGACGAAGTAAACTTTAGTGAAGTGGTTTTAGAATAATTTATTTTTACGATTTTCCTCTAACATTCTCCGACTTTTATAAAATCTAGCGGTAAAATAAAGAAAAAATATAGATGTACCTATATCTATGTATGTAAATGTGTATTTACACAAATTAACAACTAAAACTATCATTTTAAGTAAATTGTTAAAATGGTTAATGTCCGTATTTATAGACAAATATTTAGTATTTACTTACTAATGATTAAGCATGGAGTTTGAATTTCGTAGTCGCAAATTTATGGAACAAGAATACTTGGCAAAAGTGTTAGCTTTGACTAAAACTTGTATTTTGTCTATACTTTTTCCGTTCTATAAACATCTAATAAATGATTATATTATGTAAATATAAGTTCGGCGCTTAAGCATTAGTAAGTACTAATACTTGTATGTAAATACGAGTGTAAGTATGTAGGTATTCGTTTCAAATAAAGAAAATCCCTAAACTTAAATTAAAATTTTTAATACTATTTTTGTGTTTTGTTTGTATTATTCTACCATTTTATACACATTTATTTATGATTTGTTCATAAATTCTTATAATTATCAGTGACTATAAAGCCCATTATTATAATTATTATTTCCGACAATGCAAAACCATACCTGGTAGTTCTTTGACCTATTTTACAAACATTTTTAAAGTAAAAACCGAAAATTTAAAATTTGTAAAACTTAATTTAGAAAATAATGTATTTCATACAGACAAACGAAAGGTGTAAAAGTAATTTGAGCCTTTTGCTCAAAAGTAAAAAAATGGTACTTTTTACAATCTAAACGCGTTTGAAGCGTATGGTGGACGAATACCCAAGCAAAAGAGCTGTTGCCGGCTAAGTTTAAAGGTACAGGGTGATTATTACTTACTTTTCTTCTTAAAAACTGTCTTTTGGGCATTAAAGGTTCTTCAAGCAAACTTTAAATTTGTGATGATTTGTTAAAATTAATAAGGGCGTCACTACTATTGGTCAAAGCGGTACTTACTCTATTAAAGGTGTAAAACCGGTCGTAAAAAGTAAACTATATCCACTGAAAGATTCAATTCCACACGTCCAGCTAAGTTATACAATAAACTGTAATTGAACAAAGGCAAAAATAACTACAAATAAAATTAAGTAATATATCGGGTAGCCGGCCGCACACCCGAACATAGAAAATTAGTTTTTCTTTTTGTATTTTTAGTAATACTTGAAAAACACATTACTAAATGTTGCATATATTTATACGCAAAAACAATATCTTTCGGTTGATATAATAGTATATACTATATGTATGATAAGTTTTCAAACCTTTGCTTATGCTTATAAAAATAATTCTCTCTTCGTCTGTTTGATAAGTTTTATGTACTCTCAAAATTTGACACTACTTTTATTAATATGTTGTATGACATAAGTCGTCTATTCATTAAATTTCAGCAAAATAAGAGTTATATGAATGCGAGCTATGATTAACCAAAACTTGGCTGTACAATAAATACTGAAATTTAATAAAAGTAAATAATTAAAACTACCGTGTGAGCAATAAGTTTAATTTTTTTGGTTTTATTATATTATGCTATTCTTTTAGTTTATGATTTTAATTAAAAAGAGTAAAATACTGAGTGAAGATGAACATAAAAGCCGTATTATAGTGGAACGGGAACTTGCAAAAAAATGCTTAGTTTTCGAGTAACCCAATATTAGAGTAGAACTAATCGAGTGATATGTAGCGTAAAATGTTTATCTTGAAGTACAGAATGTAAATCCAAAATTACGACATCGGACTGACAAAACTTATAAGTCATAAACCAAAAAAATAATTTTTTTGTAGTAAGTTAAAGGAACTTTTTATCTCTCTCGTACTTAGAATCCATTATAGCTACCAAGATACCAGTATTGTTAATTAGCATAATTTTAAGATATCACTTGATTAGTTCTACTGCAATATTGGGTTAGTGAACGTTTTTGCTGGTTATCCACTCCACTATTAAAAGAATAATAATTATTGCCAATGTTAGCAGAATTTATCTTTAATTAAATCAAATTTTGAATTGGTTATATTTAAGAAGTCAGGAAGCAATGCTAATTCTCGATCAAGTGTGCAGGGATTTTGTTGAAAATAGTATATTATGATACACGTGTATAAGTGAACCTTTAAAGCACGCGCAACTAGTTTCTAGTTGCTAGTGCTTTTTTTATTATATCAGCATTATAACTTTAATAACAATGCTAGAAATAAATTTCAAATCAGGATAATGTTCCTTATATTTTAATACATCTAATCCGGTATGTAATAGACATATTATGATATCACGTTTTGTTGTCATGGATATAGCAACTTTTGTTGACAAGCTTATTTGACAATTCATTTATAATTGATAATTTTAAAATGGTTGCAAATCAAGGAGATCTCTCAGCCAAAATCTTAAAGTTAGCAGAGGATGCTGAAACAAAATTAATACCAGAAAAATCCAGGGATTCATATTATAAAGAATATAAAAAATTAATGATATGTATGGGGAAAAGAACGGGACTCAAATTGTAAATGAATCAGTGATGCTAGCACATAGTATATGATGGAAATATCCAAGAAATATATATCTTCCACACTATGATGTCTCCATTCAAAACTACAAGCGATGCTGAGAATAAAAAGTGGAATAGTTTTATTATTCTGCTACAAATTGCACGCAGTTATGAAAGCAGCGAATAAAGGATATAAACCTAAAAAATCTTTAGTTTTTACAGAAGAAGATCTACATAAGTTTTTCATAAATGCTCCAGATAAAACTTTCCTATTTTTGAAAGTTGTTGCTATTTGTGGCGTTCTTGGATCCTGCAGGCGGTACAAAATGTGCGATTTGCGCATGAGTGACATCACAAGAGAAGGAACTGATGCCTTCATTATTTGTATCCGTCCATCGAAAACTAAGAAGGGTCAAAATTTGCAGTTATCAATGATACTGATATTAAATATGTTCAGATATTTAACACGTACCTGTCGTTGCGTCCAAGGGATATCACTACAGAGAGGGTGTTTTTTAAATACAGCAATGGAAATTGCATTAAACAAGTCGTTGGTATTAATACTTTTGGCAAATGCCCTTCTCTAGTAGCATGTTTTTTGAATCTACCAGACGCAGATAAATATACCGGTCACGCATTCAGGCGAACTTCTGCAACAATTATGGTTAATGGTGAGATAAATGTGGATGAGCTTAAATGTCAAGTAGGTTGGAAATTCTCCACAGTTGCTTCAGGTTATATTGAGAAGTCTACAATAAAGAAAATGAAAGTTTCGAAACTCATTGCTGGAAAGGTTAAAGGGGAAACAAGTGAGGCCTCAACATCGTCGGTCAATATCAATGGACTGAATGCAGCATCAACGTTATCGTCATAGATGCTCATATGGCCAGTGAAAATGCAGATTTTAATAATGCAAGTGGTATTCAAATATCAAACAATCAGAATTGTACATTCAACATTTACTTGAAATAGTTCTTTTGTATTTTAGATGTAATTTGTCACATAAATTTTATAAAGTTGTTTTAGTTGTTTTTGTTACCTAGCAACCTTTACAATACGGCGTTTTTTAATCTTGACATTTTGCACGCTTTTTAATTCATAGAACACGGATTATGATGCAGGTATGATAAAAAAATTTTTATAATGTGGCGAGAAGTAAATTGTAAGTTTGATTGTTTGTTAAAAATTGTATTGTATTGAAAAAACTAAATTTTATTAATTTAAAAAATTTGACCAGTGACCACTAAATAATTAATACAATGAGTTAAAAGAAAAGTGAAGTCCGGAAAATGTAAATAAAAGTGTATTGCGAACAATGCAAAAGGTAAGATTTGAACAATCGAGTAATGTAATATTTAAAAGTAGAAAAATTAAATAGCCAGTTCCGCAAAGTTGTGAAAAAGGTGTCTACTTGTTAGATTTTCATTGGCCCATCACCTCAACTATATTTTATTTTCAATTTATAATTTAGGTGGACTATATTTGCCTTTTTTTGGATATCTAAAAATTTCCAAAATTATTAAAAAAAAATTTTTTTATTAATTTTTCTAATTTATCCAAATTCAAATTTTGGCGCTGCTATCCAAAATTATTAGATTAATTAAAATCAACAGTTCGTACAAAAAAGGAACAACATTTAAGTTTAATATTAACCCATTCAAGATGTATTTTATGTATTAGATCTTATACACTGATATTGGTCTTACATAGGCAATATACATCCTACGTATACATAAGTACTACCGCAATAATGCAATAAGCTGAATAGAGAAATTACAATTTTACAATTTTCAAAACGTTCTCCTGAAAAATAACATTTTGTGATTTATCTACTTAAACCTTGACGTTCTGGAAATTATATATTAGAATGACGTATAAACTTAAAATGGAGAGTTTACATATCTCACTTAAGGAGAATATTCCATTTAATAAAAAAAAATTTCTTTAAAAAGTTTTAATATTAGATTAAAAATGTTAAAAATTAAAAGGTTAAATAACCAATAAAGCTTTCAGCAATGGTTACTGCTGTCATCAGACGTTTAGTAGTAATAGTGCAATTACATGGAAACGGAATATAACGTATTGTCATTTGACACCATTTCTTGATCCATAAAGTTTTAAATATAATATTTCGTACTCACATAATTGTACTAATAATAGCAAAACCAAATAAATGTAAAAGTTAATTTATAAGCGATGGACTTTCTAATTTGTGAAACTTAAAATAAAATTTTATTCGAATAGCAGGCTTTCTGCGAGCTTAGTCGGATTTATCTAGGAGCTCCGAGAACAAACTCCTAGTTACGAGGGATTTATTCGCTTGAAAATTAATGCAATGTGCATTTTATTGATTTACATTTCATTTTAGTTTTTGTTTCTCACGTTACAAAATATTTATTAAAATTAAATTATTTTTTTCCACATTATCTATAAGAAATCCAAACAAAATTTATCATAATTTATGCAAATATTTACTGATTGCTTTCCAATATAATAAACTAACACTTTAGTAAACAACTGCACACCTGTATCCTATTCAAAACAACCCAGAATCAATGGAATAGGTACTTATTATCTAATCTGCCGAATATTATTATTCTGAAAAGTAACGCTATTATCCATATTGTGATTCCATTTATTACATTTATTCTAAATTACGTAAAACATGGTAACACAATTTGAGTTCATGTTATAATTTAGTAAAAAAATTCACAGTTACACATAATATCACAGTGCTGTATACCGAAAACATCACAAAAATAAAAAACATATAAGTACTTTATGACAATAATAATTATTTTAATTCGATAATATCTAATAAAATCTTTTTTTACAGTTTTACGAAAACCTGAAATGCTCGAAAATGTGGAGTTATGTAATGGCTGCTGCCAGAGGTGACCCACGTCGACGAACTGGAGCTGTTTTTACTGTGAATTCGGTTAATTGTCGTCCTGGTCCATGTCGAGATGGACTTAACACGGGATGTAATACAAACTTCGGTAGAGAACCTATGCCAACAAAAAGTGCTCGTAAATCTATTTTTGCCAGTTATAGCAAAGATGTGCTCAATTATGAATCCAGTGATGAACTTAATAAACTTTCTAGGGAAGGTTCGAAAGAAGATGTACTTTCAGAAGTACAAATTCATACGCCCACTTTAAATCAAAAACGAGATTCTTTCGATTGTAATTGTTCGAATCAGGTAAGCGAAACATGAACCAAGTTATTTTACATTATTATTTAGACTACTAATGGTAATTGATTGCGAAACGGAAGACATTAATATATCACTAGCAATTTAAAGTGTAGATTTTTAATAAATTGAATAAAATTATACAAGCTTAGTGAAATTTGAAAATTTTCCAACTTACATTTTAGTCTAAGAACTCGTCGCACAAAGTGGTTTCGTCTTGTCAAGAACTCATCAGTTAAACTATCTCTAAATGAATGATAACTGACGAATTCTTGATAAGACAAAACCACTTTGCGCAACGGGGTGTTAGACTAAAATGTAAGTTGGAAAATTTTTAAATTTCACTAAGCTTGTATATTTTAAAAAGTTTATTCAACATATAATTTCGCAAGTTAATAAACTATTTACATTTTTAATTTTTAATAAGTTCTACTGAAAATTAAAAAAAAATATCTCTAGGTATTATTAAAATTTCAGATATAATATTATTACGCATTAAAAGATATTGTAAAACAAGAACTACCAACTTCCTTAAATACTACATTAAATTCCGAGACATACTATAATAATTTTGTTCGGAAATCTAGGTACAAATTAAAGTTCTCTGTAGGTTGTACAGACGATAACAGGGACAGAATTTCATTAATTATATTTCTCTAGTAAAGTCATTTTAGCTTCGACCTTTAAGCTAAGAGTATTAGTTATATGACATACGACACGTTACCTAGAGAAGATATAAAAAATGTATAAAAAGGATATTTCAGATATTTATTTATCAAAGTGATAGGTCATTCAACACATATGCTTACTACCTAAGACCATTATAAATTATGAAGGTTATTATACGCAGTAAAATGTATAGATAATTATTATAGTTATTAACTTTCGGGATTCTTTTATGGGACAGGTTGGAGGGGGTAAATTCTAACTTGTGTCTGATCTAGAAGTGCTCGTGATCGGTTAGTTTGACCAAATCGAGTTGAAAAGTCAAAAAGTTTTGTAAAATTTTAATTAAATTTCTTATCTAAGACACCTTTTAAAACTGCCTTATTGAGTTCATGTTAAATAACAGCATTCTACGTATATTTTCTTGAGTATTAAATTAAATATTGGTAAAAGTTAGTTTATTAGCTATTAAGAAAATATGGTAATATGTTGAAAAGTACTTAAAATCTTAACAACGAAAATAAAATTCAGTATGCCTTTAGGACGACAATTTTTGTTCGTATTGAAATAATTAAGTCACAGCAATATTAATTTAAATTCATAAAATACATTAAGCGTAATGGAGAAAATAAAACGTGCTTGCCATTATAAAATAATTACATTTTGTGTTATGCAGCAACTTTTAATTGTAAAAATTTTCAGTTAGCAATTACAATGTGCATATTCAAGGTGCATATAAATTGAATCTTTTTAATATTTGTCATAGAGTAATCAATTCATAATATTATAATGGTTACTGTTCGTTTAAAAATTTTTGAGCCGGATTCGGGGTAAGTAAATGCTAATTATATTCTAAAAAATATAATTTTTTAAACAATATTTACATAATTTATCTAATTTTGTGAAAAAAATTGTTTTTTTGAGATCAAAACTAGTATGTAAACCGACTCATTTTCAAGGAGTTTCCATTAAGCAACGATTTCTATGAAAACCGTTATGTTCTAGTAATTTTAATAACTAGATTATAAAAGTGTATAAATTTGCTTAATCGATTTTTTATTGCCCTAATAAACGAGTTTCCCACGCAAAATTAGATAAAGCAATGTATACATAACTTGTGGGAAAGACAGATAATTGAACACAGACTTCTCACACTCTCCTAGCGCTTCGAGCTAAATTTTTTTTACTTGTTCTATAACCTTTTCCCACACATTATGTAAACTACTATTAAAATACAGTAGCGATCTAAAGTAAGTTGGCAAACAGTTTTTACAAAAAATTATTAGAAAAGAAATCATTTAGTGGACTATCATATATTTTCTAAAAGTATGTAGATTAATACGTAGTTTAACGTATAAAACTTGCAGTTGGTATAAAACAAAGAAGTATATAAGCGAATTGAATTTTATGGAGGGTTCAAAAGAAAATTGGCATAACATCCAAACAATATCAAAACAATAATAAGCGTTCATAAAAGTTAATTTGATTGAAATATATCTTTCTTGATAATACATCGACATGCCCAGAAGGAAAGAGTATTCAGAAGATTTAAAAAACACGGTTCTTAAATGGTTAAAAATGGAAATTCATTGAGAGCAGCAGAACGCGAATTTGACATTCCAAATCAAACAATAAGTCTCTGGTGTCACAAATATAATAAATATGGATCAGTAGAGACACGCCCAAGAACAGGGCGACCACGAAAAACAACCAAAAGAGAAGATAAAATGATCGTTCGTGAAGCAATAAAAAATCCTCGTGTAACGGCTACACAAATTGTTCAAAGTTTTAACGAAAATCGCGAAGAAAATATACATGTTTCGACAGTGAAACGTCGACTATATGCAGCTAAACTATTTGGCAGACGTCCTTGTAAGAAACCACTTATATCAAAAAAGAATCGGATAGCCCGTCTGAAGTTTGCTAAAATCACTTACACTGGGAAAAAAGATTGGTCCAAAATTCTTTGGAGTGACGAAAGTAAGTATAATTTGTTTTCCTCGGATGGTATTAAGTATATTCGACGTCCAGAAGGTAAAAGATATGATATTAGATATCAAGTTCCTACTATAAAACATGGTGGAGGGAACGTCATGGTGTGGGGTTGCTTTTCTCGTGATGGCATTGGATCTCTACACAGAATTGATGGCATTATGGATCGGTTTATGTATGCCGACATACTGAGGGATCATATGCTACCACATGGCAAGAGAAAATGCCGCGCGGCTGGATATTTCAGCAGGATAATGACCCAAAACATGCTTCACAGCATGTTAAGCAGTACATGGACAAAGCTAAAATTCGGCTTTTAGAGTGGCCCAGTCAATCTCAGATTTGAATCCCATAGAGCATTTGTGGGAAGAGCTCGAACGTCGAATAAGAAGTGAAAATTATAGTAATACCACTAAATTATGGGAAGCATTGCAGAGAGAATGGTCAAAAATACCATTAGAACGTTTAGAGAAGCTGGTTGACTCGATGCAATCACGATGTAAAGCTGTTATCGCTGCAAAAGGGTTTGCAACAAAGTACTAAATGTTTTTAATCCATAGTTGTTACTATATGTATTTCTTTATTTTTTTGTTTTAAGAGCGTTTTGTCATAACTTGATAAATAGAAATATTTCGAAATTTTCGTTTTTGAATTTTTCACGTTAATAAATTTTCTAGAAAATTATATTTATATTTTTAATTTAAAGCCTTTTAAGGAATAAATATTTGAAAAATTAAAGCAAAATATTGAACTTTGAAAAAAACTGTTTGCCAACTTACTTTAGATCGCTACTGTACATCTTATTCTGTAAAATGTAGCTAATGTACACTTGAGTATCAATATTTATAGCAAACAGCCCTGTTATGCAGTAAGATTGGCCAGTATTTGGAGTTGAAAGTGTTAGCTAAAAATAATTGCAATAGTGAAGTTTAAAGCGCTCTTATTATATTAAAATAATAAATAATTGCCATAATTTCAATTATTTAGTACGCAGACATAAATATTAGCCAATTGCGTGCATCAGAAATGTTTTCCCATACGAAAAGAGTTTAAATAAGTATTTACCTTTATTATTCCTTAATTACTGTTCTGATCTACCATGTAGGAATCATAAAAGTGCTTACACAAAATTTAATAATCAGCAAAAACTCGTTACTAAAAGTTAAAGTATACTGAAGCAATAAAACCAAAAACATATCAATGACTTACAATACACCTTCAAAATTAGTACAAAGATTGATGCTTTTACATGAATCTAAACAAGTTACATAGTCCAAAAATCTACTAATCATGATTATGAATTAGGTTTTTGGATTAATTAAAAGAACAATAAGAAAAACAATAAATAAAATAACAATACAAATAATTTATGTTGAATAAATTTTTTTTAAATGTACAAGCTTAGTGAAATTTTCCAACTTACATTGTAGTCTAAGACACCATTGTATATTAAAAAAAATTTTTTATCAACATATAATTTCAAATAATTTATTATCATAATTATTATCTAGTATTCTTTTTTCATCATCAGTTATTTATATCTAACTATTTCGTGCTTCTTGAGGTGTAGATGTTTGCAGAAAATAGATTTATTTATTATTTGGATTATTTATGTTCTTAGAAGATTCAGTTATAAGTAAAAAACTTAACATCCGTATAAAAGAATACATAATGTCATAAAAATAAATCCAATTTCGGCCAGCATCTATGTACACCTCAAGAAGCATAAATACTCGTATATACACAATATTGTTGCATAAGCAGAAGAAGAGTTACAAATTAAATTTACTAGAGATGCTCGAGATAACTAGGCAAAGGGACCTTATAGTGATAATGTAATATTGCTAAGAAACAAGTACATCTACCGACATATATGGTAGTACGTCACTGTTTGAGTGCTTATTGGGGCGTCCGCTTATTGAATAAAACTGTAGTGCGAGGGGTACTCCTCGCTGCAGTGTGATTTATTTGATTTGATTTATTGTTTAATATTTCATAGCTTTTGTATGTTTTGTTTTGTTATTTCAGCAGTTATTTAATTATATGTACATGCACTGTTCCGTAGCGTTCTTTTCGTTGTAAATACATTTCTCTGCGGTTAGGTAAAAAGAACTTGAGTAAAAAAATGCGTTTTTGATTTATCAGTACTGAATTTTTCTTTAATTTTACACTCTATCATATTTCAATCTTTGATAAGAATAACCAGAAAAATGCAAATACAATAACTTACGTTTATTTCTTCAGGTAAAACAGTAACAAACTGTCGTAACCGTCTGTATAAAATATAAAATTGTGGTATTATAAACTAAAGTCTAAGTAAAACTTGGTAAAGTAGTCTTATTCCCAAATATAAATTTGTATTTTATTAAAATTCGAAGACGGGTACACATGAACAAGTTTTTTGTTTCTACTGAAATGTTGTGTTTAACTTAAGTTCTTTTTACCGAACCGCAAAGATTTGGTTGTTGTTACTGCATAATCGTCGTGGTTTGCTGCTGCTATAAAAATGCAAGAATTTCTTTCCTAGAACACGTTTATTGCCACAGATAAGAGAAGATTGTAAAATAGTACATCATTGTGATATCCACATAACTACTAACCTACATACTACATTATATATGTATATACTATCCTTACCATATAACACGACCATTACGTGTATTTAATTATCACAACGTTCTTTTTAATTATATGCCACACTGTAAACGAATAAATTGATAACAAAAGTACGCATTTATAAAACTGTTTTCCTTAGCTTTAAAATTAAAAAAAAAACATTTACACAAAATGTACAATAATTGTTGAAAATTAAAATAAAATTGTTAATTCTAAATTTTGTAAAAACAATAGAGGAATTGGGTTTAAAAATTGCACAATTTAAAAACGTTTCAAAGTAAGTTTAAATATATTCAACGCATTTAATTTTTCAAGTACAAAAATTTGCATTTTGCTAACAATCGCTGGATAAGGAAAGAGAAAACAATTTGGTTTTAGAAATTACACAATTTACAGTAGACAACTTTAAGTAGCAAAGTAGACAATTTAAGTTATCCAAAAATAGTGGAACGTTGCTAATATGCTTAATAGTTATTTAGCTACTAGGAATGTAAGGACCTTATTAACATTCGAGGAAGGTTAATATAATCCGAGGCGGAAGCCGAGGATTATATACCTTCCGAGAGTGTTAATAGTCCTACATGCCGTGTAGCTTATTATATTTTCCGCTACTGCAATGTACCAGTTTAATGTAATTATTTTAAAAACAATTTTGACATTTGATTGACATAACTCGAATTCGAATTTTCATTTCGTTACTTTTATTTTCTAAGTTTGCTTTGTAATACAATTTGTGTGGGACTGATTTTCTGGAAAACGAGCATGTAATTATAAAAATTGCTTGTTTTTAAATTGTACATTTCATTTTCACAAATAAATACTCCTAAAATATTAATTTATCATTATTTTATTATTTTCCTAGGAGTGTAAGTGACTATTAAGTTCCGTCGTCAACGAAAATTATATAAACAAATGTTATGATCAGCTTACGTCTATTGTAACTATGGACATAAGGCATACTTACGTCAATAGTAGCGGAAAAACTAATTTACACAAGCAAACATGCCTAAAATTTTGTGATTTTACATTCATTTTTATAATACTAGATCACGAAATAAATACAAATTTTACTCCTTGGCAGTTAAATCTCTTTAAAAGGTCTTAATTATAAAAAAAGGTTCTGTCACAATATTGATATCACTATTTAAACTTTTTCCTATTGACTATTGATTTTAGGGTGAATCCGAGATTTGTCGCGGTTGTGTTTGTCAAAACGGCCGGTCCCCTCCGCTTGGGGTGATTTTGACAAACGCTTTACTTACTAAAAATATCCCCCTAAATAGGTACTACTCGACAAAGTGTGCTACTAGAAAGGGAGCGGATTTCCTTGATTTGGGAGTTTCTTAACACTGACTTAAGGTCGACCGATGGATCTCTCACAAAATTATATTATTAATTATTATAAAAAATACTTCAGATAATAATTTTATTAATTGAACTATAAGGTTTACTGTAAGACTCAAGCCCTAAACTTTTGCAATAGGTAAAGTTATCGGCTGTTAAATTACTGGAGACCAAATTATCTGGAGATGAAATCACCTGGTGACCAAATTACAGGGGGTGAAATTGCCGGGATTGAAATTAATTACCAGGGGATCAAAATACCTGAGGTCGAAATTACCGGGGACAAAATTACCAGAAGAACAAATTACTCGGATCAAATTACCGGAACCAAATTACTGGGAGTCAAATTACCGGCTACGTAATTTAAGTAATGAATTTAAAATTCAGAATGAAATTATTAATAACTAGAAGTTATTAATGTTATGATTTCCAACCTCCAGGGACGGCACCACGGCGCAAAACGAGTTGGTTTTTTTATAAACATAACACTTTAACAAATCAAACATTAAATAGCAAATCTATAATCAACGGCATCTGACAAAAAATATTGCAAGAATTTTTCTAAATTATTTTTTTATAAAAATATAATTTATTTTAAGTTTGAGTTATTTCTGAAAATTTATATTCGAATTGCTCAATACAGTAATTCCCCTCTCTAACAGGGTACTCTTATAACGCATTTTCATATTACGCGATTTCGATCCCCCGTATGTCATGGGCATATTATATTTCTGTACTGTGAAATTTATAATGATTTGCACAGTTTATAATTAGCTTCGCACGTGTGTTCGATTCGAATTTCGATATTCGATTTAAACCCCCTTTAGCGAGAAAAGTTAAACATGAATAATTTATAACGCCGGCTCTGTCAACTTCACAACTTGAGAGCTTGAGATTGTCAACTTCCAACTCAGAATTAAATTAATAATTAAATTAATAATATGAATTTAATTAATTTTAAAATTTCTCGAAAGTAAGGTCAATGGTAGCTTAAGATTTAAATGACTAATATTACATTAGTTAGAACAGATTTCATAACAAATTTAATTTAGTTTTAAAATTTAATGAGAGGATTAAAATCAAATAAATAAATAAAAATAATCAGTTTTAATTATTTAATCTCTCATTAAATTTTAAAGTTAGATTAAATTTTATTATAAAATCCAGCGTTAGTCTACTGATACCCTACCGAATTATATTATAATAATTTTAAATTGTATTGGATTTTAATTAAGATTGTACAAAAAGATGTAACAATATGAATAATTAGTTAAACTGTATGCTCGATCGCTCTATAGAAATTTGCTTTTAACCTGTCAAGTTTCAATATTAATGATTTCGATTAAAAACCAAGAATTTGGCAAGGGCACAATGTTTACTCTTTTTACGTATAGTTTTTTTATATGATTGACTACTTGTTCTAAGTAGATATTAAAATAATCCACAGCAGTAGATTAGTGTGATTGCTGGTCGAGTTAGAGTGAAAATTTTAGGTTAGAATCGCTGAATATACGAAATTTCGTAGCTCAGATCTCCAGTAAACATCAAAGCACTGTGAATGTAGTTTTACAGTAAAAGATAGTAGAGGAAATGATTCTTTCACCACGGAGAATGAAACCGTTAACCGAATTGTTGCTATATTCCGAACGGAATGAAAGTTTATATTTAATCAAGATTATTTTCAGTCTGCAATAAAGGTGTTTAGGAATGAAAATTTTTATTTGCCTTAAAAATTATTTAAAAAGTTATTTCTTAAATGTAAAGACTTAATATGCGCAAAATTAGCCATGATGCATTTAAAACGTAATAAATTTGGAAACATAAAGCTGCATTTTTTTAAATGTTTAGAATAATTATTGTTAAACAGCGTTTTGTTCAATGACACATACTAGTACCTATATTCTTTGACAAATTATTGTAGGTTTTTGCAATACTGTATATGTATGGTAAGCTTGTAATAAGCATATGTGACAGTTATTAATACGCCTTTTTATTGCGCAATTCAATTTTTCAACAGTTTCAAAGTTTTGATAATCTTTTAACCTACGTTATGCGTTGGATGTTTGAATTGGAATGTTTTCATTTAATTTATTACGTAACTAAATGGTTTTTGAATTTCCATTAAAATTGTAGGTATACAGGGTGTCCCCGTGACCGTGCAACCCTTTGGAGGTGGTGATATAGAACACTTTTCTAAGACAAATTTTCAAATAAAATTTTTTTCCAAGACCAAACCCTTAGGGGTACCTCCTTTAAAGTAATTTTTTAAATTCTTGATTTCAAACGGCCATAGCACCGATATTATTGATATTTTAGACATAATGGACTAAGACATTTTTAAAGATCACTCGCTTATCTAGAAATTAGGTTATAACCCCTTATCGTCCAGAAACAAATAATACCGTGCAATATCTTCTGAAAAGAGCACGCCTGTGTGCTAAAAATGAGGGAGACCATTTTGAAAATTTATTAAAATAAATTTTGTGAATTTTGTTTTACCTACACCTTGTTCATTATTTTCAAAATTTCTGTGAAAACGATTGGTTCTTTAAAAAAATTTATTTAACCAAAATTGTGGTTAGTTAAACTTCCTATCCAGTTTGGGTCGTTAGTTTTTTTTTAAACGTTTTTTTTTAAATACGGGGATCGCAAGAAAAGTAAAAAAAATATAACCTGCATTTTTCTAACATTTTTTTCCTTAATCGAGTTTATAACTCGACATCCGTTGATTCTAGGCAATAAGGGGCTATAACCAAATTTGTAAATAAACGTATGATCTTTAAAAAAGTTCGAATCCATTAAGTCTAAAAAATTAATAATATCGGAGCTATGGCCGTTTGAATTCAGAAATTCAAATAATTGCTTTAAAGAGAGGTACCCCTTAAGGGTTTAGACTTGGCAAAAATTTTATTAAAAAATTTGTCTTAGAAAAGTGTCCTTTATTACCACTTCAAAGGTTCTCTGCGGTTACGGGAATACCCTATGTAGGTATAAGAAGCCAAACAAAATTTTGTACTAATAAGTTATACATAATTAATATGACAAATAATTATAAACTGGACGAAATTCTTAGGTCTCTCGTCATAAAATAATAGTGTATGAAGTAAAATTAAAATTTCCGTCAAATAATTGCATTTTAAAATGCTTCTATACTATTTTAATTCTTATCATTTTTTGTTTATGTTTATATGAAAACCTCGATGAAAGTAGTCAGATTAGATTTAATATTAATTTTACAGATTAATCTTAATACTATATAAAACACAAAGTTTGCATATTTATAATCTTACTAGAACGAACGCCGCTATTTACAACGCTACAAGATGTTCATATCGCAATGTGTACAAATATCAAAATTAAAATTCTGGAACTATTGTCTTCTTGGGAAAGTTTTTTAGCTAATTTAAAATTATGAGCAGGCAATTGAGTTGCATGTCAATTAAGGTCCACTGTATTAACTCACTAGGAGGGCATGACGGCTGAAGAGCTGCCTGACCTGCTAGTTTTATTTAGTATAATAAAATATGTACATCTTGAATTGGTGTCTGCTTTTGTGTAAAATGTTATATGTATTATAATATATTTATATATACCTATATAATATGTATTATGTATTACTTCTTTACATTAAATATCAATCAATAAAGCATTTAAAAAAGTTAAAAATACGGTGTTTCACTAGTAATAATATTATTATCAAAAATTAAATTAAGTAAATCGTTTAAGAATTATTTCAATTTATGTAAAATTTACTTCTTCCAAGTTTAACTTCTAATATTTTTCTCTATGTAAGTAGAGTGAATAGTGAAATATGCTGTTTTTAGTGTAATATGAAGTAATATCCACTTCTCTAGCTGCCACGAGTGAGTTCTAATTACCGGTGACGATGGCGTAAGAAATGATAGAAAGCTCATCACTGTAACCTGTAATGACTATTAGATATGATTAATGTTTTGGTATTCTTATTACTTTATAAGATTAAAGCTTGTACGAGAAAATTTTAATAAAGTAGGTTACAGTACCTCCCTCTTTCATAATCTTCCATTGAGATAAAAACATTTTGTCTGATATTTACCTGGATAATCGCTTAATAATTAAAAACTCAATTATGAAGAAATAGAAAGCTACAGTGAAAAAAGTTTAAATCGCCTTTACGAAGAAATTATTTTTATTTATTTAAAAATTTCAATTTTTCAGTTGGGTTGAAGAACAAATTAAAATAGAATAAATTAGCTTTACTGTGCCGATATTATAGAAGTAAAAAGAATATTTAAAAACTACGTTAATTTTTTGCACCCAAATATTAACAAATATTTATTCTTACAATATTTAAAATGCGAGTTTGCGAGTTGCGAGTTTGTGATATTTTGGTAAATAACAAATAATAAGGGATTACATTGATCTGGAGAGTAAATAAGGCAAACAGGAGGTGAAAAGTGTAGTAGTAGGAGCTTCTCGACCGAATAGGGTAAAAACAACACCATAAGGGACTGGATTGCAACTGCAAAATTTTGAGGAATTGATAGAATTGAAGGTTAATAGCAATATTATAGCTCTACCGCGTCATTAAAGTGTGAACAAAGTGAAGTTAGGTGATCGAAAAATCATATAGCCCTACCGACCCGTTAAAGACCTAGTACATCAAAAGTTTTTTAAACCGTGCTGTTTCCTTTCGAGGGGTCGACCCGAGGAATAGTGCGCAGCGGGAAGTAAACAAGATCTCAATGGGCAGTAGATCTAACAGTGTTGGATCATTGAAAGAATTCATAAAAAGGAGGAGAGAAGATTCCCCAACGGAGCAGCTGAGCGAGGCAACTGTCTTCCAAAAAAGCAAAAGAACCTTTAAGACACCAACTAAGGTCGACAAAGAACAAATAAGCAGAGCAGAGAGTGGAGATATGGAAGACCTAAAAAAAAGATGATCGGCGCACTGACTCTCACAGTTAACGCAGGTTTCACAGAAAATAGGAAAGAAATGGGGGAGCTAAAATCGAAAATTGACAGAGTGGAGGAGCAGTGGAAGACGGAGAGACTCGAACTGAAGAAAGAAATTGAAGGGCTTGATGACAAGGTTCATAGACAAAACGCGATGATAATTGGCTTGGAAAGTCAGGTGGAGAGATACGAGAAAGAAAGAAGAAAGCTAAATATTGTCATAAAGGGAGTACACACTGATAATGAAATAAGCGAAGGGCTTGTGGAAGAACTCATCAAGAAAGAACTAGAACTGGAAGTAGAAGTGGTTGAAGCTTTCAAAATGGGAAGAGTACCGGGAAGAGAAGTAATAATCGCAAAATTGAGAAACTTTAATCAGAAATTATCTGTGATGAAGAATAAGAATAAACTTAAAGGAAAAAAATTAATTATCGAAAACGATCTTACACAAAGGGAAAAAGTGGTGCAGGACAGAATCATAGAAAAAGCCAGAGAAGAGACCAACAACGGTAGGAAAACTAGAGTGGGTTACAGAAAGCTGCACGTGGATGGCAAACTGTTTGCATGGTGTGACAAAGAAAGTAAGCTCACACCTGTCGAGATAAAAAACTGAACGCAAAATACGGAGCGGACGGAACGTCTCAACCGGAAGCTCCAAGTACATCAAGTGAGACAGGAATAACAACAAGGCATTTCAACAGGAAAAACGAGAACGATCAGAGAGACAGAAGAGAAGGATGGACACTAAAAAAAAGGAGGCGTAAGCATGAAATATACAGAATTGGTACTTGGAATATAAGGACGTTAATGAAACCAGGAAAAATGACAGAGGTGGCACACGAACTGATGAGATATAAGGTGGACATAGGAGCGATACAGGAGCACAGGTGGAGGGGGAAAGGCGAAATATCAAAAAAGCACTACACTATGTTTTTTTCAGGTGAACAAAAACAAGGAAAAAATGGTACAGGATTCATAGTGGCGAAAAGATTGGTTAAAATGTGTTGTCATTCAAAGCAATAAGCGGAAGACTCGCATATCTTAGAGTAAAATCCAAAACAAATTTGTCCATCATAAATGTGTATGCTCCGACGGAAGATAGTAATGAGCATGAAAAAGAAGTATTCTATCACGAATTAGAAGTACTATGTGACAATGCCCCCAAACAAGACCTACTGATCGTGCTGGGTGATTTTAATGCGAAAATAGGCAAGGAGCATCACATAAGATCAGTAGCAGGAAGCCACACCATACACGAGAAGACAAACAACAACGGCGAAATGCTTTGTAACCTGGCAGAAGCTCTGAACATCATAATCTGTAGTACCAATTTCCAACACAAGAAAATACACAAAATAACATGGGTGTGGCCTGGCGGAGGAAGTAGTGTTGGAAATCAAATAGATCACATACTTGTATCAAGGAAAGGAGAAGCCACAGTAAATGATGTGAGAACATACAGAGGAGCAAGCGCAGACACTGACCACTACTTAGTGATGGCAAAAATAAAGCAAAAGACAGCGAAGCATACTACTACGAATAAAATGAAAAGAAGAATAGCTAAAGAAGAACTAAATAATGACAAACAAAGAAACGGTACCAAGAAAGAATTAAGGAAGAACTAAGCAAAAAGAAGTTTGTGAAGACATGAACCAGGAAATGAACAGTATCACGACAAGCATACAAAAGTTGCAAAGGAAGTAATAGGCTATAGAAAAGCAAAACAATCTAAAGAATGGTACGACGAAGAATGTACAGAGATTAGTAAGGAGAAATCGGAAAAAGAAACAAATGGGTAAAACTGGAAAACAAGAAGATCGTGTCAGTTACAGAAAAATCATAAAAGAAGCGAACACACTGTTTAGGCAAAAGAAAAACGACTGGATAATGGAAAAAATGAAACAAATAGAAGCGAGTAACAGAAATAACAAGAAAATTTTTTACCAGCTAATTAAGAATGAAAAACGAGAGCATGTAATAAAATCAAGAAGCATGAAAGATGAAGAGGGACGAATAGAATGCGACTCTGAAAAGATCAAACAAATATGGGTTAATCATTTCCAGAAACTATTGAACAACCATCATGATATAGAAAAAAGCGTACGAGAAAGCATGCACAGCGATGAACAGCATGTAACGACGCCAACCAGGGAAGAAATATTGGAAACAATACAAAATATGAAAAACGGAAAAGCTCCAGGTAGAGACGAAATAGATATGGAACTAATTAAATATGGAGGAAGCGAGCTTTGCGAGAAAATATGTAACCTGGTACAAAAAGTCTGGAAAGAAGAGAAAATGCCAGTAAACTGGAGAGAGAGCGTAATAATTCCATTAAAAAAGAAAGGCGACCAAGAAGAATGCAAAAACTACAGAGGATAGCCCTGCTTAACTCCACATATAAGATAATGTCAGCAGTAATTCACAAAAAATTAAAAGATTTCACAAGACACAAAATAGGAGATTACCAATTCGGATTTACCGAAGGTAGATCAACGGTCGGAGCAATACATGTGCTCAAACAAACAATGGAAAAAACATGCGAGTACAACACTGACTTACATATTATGTTTGTGGATTTTCAACAAGCCTTCGACAAAATAAATAGAAAAGAAATGTATATAGCCATGAAAGAACTAAATATACCACCGAAGATGATAAGACTGACAAGAATGACATTAGAAAATACGGCAGCATGCGTAAGAACGGCAGCAGGCGAAACGGAATGTTTCGGGGTGAATAATGGAGTTAGGCAGGGAGACGCTCTGTCGGCTACTTTGTTTAATATATCATTGGAAAGGATTATTAAAGGAATGAATGTGAATGGAACAATAGCGACACGAGAGGGCCAGTTAATAGCTTACGCAGATGACATCCTCATAATGACGAGATCCTTAAGGAGCTTGATAGACCTTTTTGAAAACCTGGAAAAAAGAGCAAGGCGGATGGGACTGCTGGTAAATTACAACAAAACCAAGTACATGAAATGCGACAAGAACGAAAATCACATCTTAAAACATCTATGTATACATAACAACAAAATAGAAGAAATAGCAAGCTGTAGTTACCTGGGGGTGCAAGTCGACAGAAACAGTAGTAGGCAACAAGAAATAAAAAAAAGGATACAAACAGGTAATAAGGCCTACTATGCAAACAAGGCGCTTTTGAAAGATAACAACCTGAAGAAAGATACAAAGATGAAAATTTACAAAACTGTAATACGGCCGGTCGTGATGTACGCTGCGGAAACACTGTGCATGTCTCAGTCAGAGATGGAGCAAATGAGAGTGTTCGAAAGAAAGGTACTCAGAACTATCCTAGGATATAAAAGAACAGAAAACGGAGAACAGAGGGCTTGGATGAACCACGAAATAGCAGAAGTACTGAACGGAGAGGACATAGTGAGGTTTGCTAAGTCGCAAAGGATCAGATGGCTGGGACACATCATGCGAAGCAGCGACAATTCCATTGTAAAAAAGGTAACGCTATGGAAACCGGGAGAAGATAGGACAAGAGGAAGACCTAGGGTTCGATGGTGGGACCAAGTAACCGGAGATCTGAAAACAATGGGAATAAGCGGCTGGATGATAAGTGCACAAGATCGACAATGCTGGAGAAGGGTTGTCGCCGAAGCGGCCTCCCATACGAGTTTATAATGTAAAAGCAGGTTATTAATGCAATGTAATTGTAATATTTTGAAACATGTTTTATGGGGTCTAATCCTCCCCGCCAAAGGGATATGTAAAATCCTGGACACAGGATAGCAATATTCTAATAGAATGTAAAGCTAATAATAATAAAATAATAATAATATTTAAAATAAACAATACAATTACGTAACAAAAATAAATAAAGTACCACATGTAATTTAATGCCGAAGATCACAGTCATCCAGAATTGCTAATTTACCTAGGTATTATATTGTGTACGTTTCGTACATGTTGACTTGTAATTCAGTTTTGTGAATTCATTCTGATTTTAAAATCATTAATCTGTGAATTTAAAATTAAATTGAAATAGGTACCGATTTGTAAAATGATTTTTATAATTAGCAATAATTTTTAATACCGAATTTTTTTTGGCTCCTTAAAATGTACATATTTTTTTTCTCTGGAGAGTTTGTTATAGCTTCCTTTGGGAACTCTTTATTCGGTAAATGGAAGTCACAATTTGATTTATATTTTTCGTCCTGTAAGGATACGACCGACTGGCGAGCGACTAAGCAACAAAAAATTATTTCAAACATGTTATAGGTTATAGTAATTGAAAGCTGCCATGCTGAGCTAAGCAATCACGATTTTATCATATAAGTAACTAGTGTGCCATTCACAATTCAAACTTGTTTGATTTCTGAGCGATTCATCACTTTCATTTCCATTATCAGTTAGCTTTTCTTAGCTTTGCTCTGTAGCATTTTGTTTAGCAGAAGTTTTAATTTTGAAAATTTAAAATAGACTTATTCTATGGTAAGAAACATCTGTAAAAATGTTTTTTGACATTTTCGCAATTGATTATACCTATATGTAGGGATGAGGTCGCCATAATTGCTTCTAAATCTATCTCACGTACCCCCAATTACATAAAAAGTTAAAAAATCTTATAACCTAAATGCGGTATGCGACAATGCGATAATATGTTCGAAATTAAAGTTTAAAACTGAAATCGAACGGGTTAAAATGGTATAGCGATTAATTTTTTGTTCACAGCACATCATGCTTATCCTTCTGATTCTGGCCGTATATTTGAACCGTGTGATAATAGCGTAACGTTATGTGTCATCTTAAAGACATGACATTCAAAAATAAACAGACAAGTAAAAAATCAAAATTTTTAAATAGTCATCATATAGTACGTCATACGGCATTCGAAATCGCACATTTTAAAGTGCACTTAGCCATTTTTAATTGTAATATGCATTTTCTTTAAATGCGTGTCAGTCATATAGAATTTAGCGATGAGGTGCATTTCTGGCCAGATTGACATCCTATTAGAATGAATTATTAATGCTTACAGAGCCAGTAAGTGCCAAGAATCTTGGCACATAGTTTGAAATAGCAGGACCTAGTCGGCCTAGTCCTAGAAGGAGAGGAAGATAAGGATAAAATAAACTTCCTTTAATTTTAGAGAGCTAAAATTAGACGGTTGAGTTTAATGTTAGAGATGAAGTTAAAGGTAGACAACTTCCACCAGTGAGATATTTTAATATATCAAACTTTAATAACATAAGTTTGTAAATGTTATATTCTACAAAAACTTCATGACACTGACACTTGAATGAACGTTGTTTCTGTAGATTCTATTAAAAAAAGTTAACAATGTGGTTAAGTTTAAATAATATAATGATTATTACATTTTAAAATGGTTTTAATTAAGGTTACTTACCATTTTTAATTGAAGATATCCGCTGGTTCATCAACTACAAACTCGTTGAAAAAGTGACTCTTTTGGTCCCAATAAAAACACTTACAAAATTAAATTTACAATAAACGCTTCATAAAAATTAGTCATGTTTCATGTACCGGATTTTTCATGGATGTCGATGTATACCAGGACCGGAAAAACTTTGGAGTTGAATAGGCACATTCTTCTTCTTCTTCTTCTTCTTCCACTTTAGGCCGTTGGATTTATTTCTGTTGACCAGTAATGTCTATGATATTTTAAAATTATTATTAATAACGTATGGTGAATGAAATACGAACGCGTACAACACTGTTATTAAAAAACGACACAATACTCTTACAAAAACAAAAACACGGCAAAGTTAACTGTACTGTCTATTTATAAAAACAAAACTAAGATTGCTCTGGTCAGTTAAAAATTAGTTATGAAAATGACACTAAACGTGCTAAACCGCCACAAATTAATTTGTAAATTTTGTGAAGAAAATTCAAACAAAATTAAAAAAGAATTTTTAGGCATTTTAAGGACATGGGTTTCAAAAAAAATTTATCTACACGACAATAAACTTATTTAAGAATAATAAATCAATTGAAAGAAAATGTGGATTAGGTTGGAAATGTAGTTTGCAAGACTCCAAAGTTCGGTTAAAACTAAAAAGTGAAACAGCAGGTTGCAGTGTAAATTTTATCGCCAATTGGGTAAGAAATATAATTTTGACAAAAACACAATTAAGAAATATTTAGAATCGATGGGAGTCCAGAAAAAGAAGAAAAAAATAGCACCATTTACTGCTGAAACACAACAGAAGGGTATAAATGCAGGTTACGCGAGCTGTCCAGAAATTACTTTTCTTGCTCATCAGAGTACAAATGCGTGAAGGATGACGACTCATATTTTACCGTGGAAGGAAATGAATGGCAGCCAAAACATTATTTTGAGTCTTCCAGTCACAAAGAAACCAAAAAAGCTAAATTTATTTGTAAGACAAAGTTTCCAGGAAAAGTTTTGTTGTGGTTAGCCATAAGCGAACGTGGTGTCAGCGAAGCAGTTTTTTTTAAAGGTGGTGTAGCTATGAATGCCCAAGTTTACAACGAAAAATGTGTTCCAGCACTTAGCAATTTTATCGAAAAATATTATCAAAAAGAAAAAATAATTTTTTGACCGGATTTGGCGTCCTCACATAACGCGAAATCCACAATAGAGAATTTGAAGAATAAAAAAATAGAACTTGAGCCAAAGAAAATGAACCTCCCAAATGTTCCACAATTGCGATCTATTGAAACTTTTTGGGCTAATCTGAAAAGAAGAGTTTACGAAAACGGATACAGAGCTAAAAATGTTGATTCCTTAATTCTATAAATAAAAAAGGAGCTGAAAACCACAAATACAAAGGGTATTCAGAGGTCAATGAGTGAACTACCAAAGAAAATTAGGAAAACAAATCGCGACGGAGCCAATTTTTTTTGTGAGTGTTCTTTAACATGGAAGCATAAAAATAAATAAAACTTAATTTAAAATAATTTTTTTGCACATGTTTTTGTTTATTCTATACTAGTTCGTATTTTATTCACCATACGTTACTAAAAGTATTTTATATTTAAGTTAAAAAATTTAAAAAAAGTTAAAAAAAATTAAAAATTAAAGATAAAAGGCCATAAAAATAAAACTTCGAAGTAAATGTGTTTGATTAGGATTATGTTTTTGTAGATTATAAGTGAAAAATGTTTGTTATAAGAAACGTAAATTAGTATTAATGATCGACGTGTAAACAACTGTCAATTTTTTTTGGCTAAAATATTAAACCGATAATAAGTGATACAAATATAAATTTGTCTAAAAACAACAAAAATGGATATAGTAGATCTTCTTCTTCTTCATTTTTCTTCATCGATTTGCTTCTTGTCAGAAGCGTCGTGACCCAGCTTGGCTGAAGCCAAGATGAATTTTCATGGGAGTATAATTCATGGGGTGGTTTCCCGTTGCCTTCCCCATGGTCCACAGATTGATATTGAACCTTTGATCACAGCAGTGTATCCGACTCGACTAGGAATCGAACCGCAGTCTACCGCTTTCCAGTCGGCCGGTGTATGCTTTACGCTACACTGCTGGTCTTTATATAGATCATAATAGTAGATCATAATATTTTAATTCACAATAACAATGAACGTATTACGAAATTATCAGATTCGCATACATATTTATCTAAATTTTACTTTCTTTGTCATTCCTCTCTGTTTTGTGTTTGTTCTTCCTTCAGGTTTCTATGTAACATTATAACCAGAGAGGATCCTTCCATAATCTTTTGGTCTTCTTCGTTTTCTTTTTTCTGGTAGTACATTATTGATAAACTCGTTATAACTATGGGTTTACGAGTTTAACCCATAGTTACAACAAATTTAACCCATAGTTATAACGAACTAACTTGTGCAATTTCAAATCCTTGTATTCGATAAATGCGGGTACAAAGAATTCAGTACAATTTATATAAATTAAGAAGAAAATCAAATATTTTGGAAAAATTAGTCAGTATCATTAGATACACTCCAATCTCCCGATCAAAAAAAATTACCCAAACTTCTTACACACTTTTTTTTACGCGAATTTGAAGTTACGCAGCTCAATAAGTCTGTATTTTTTGAAAAATTTATTTAGTCTAACATAATTTCAAAATTATTGTCTTGTGTAATATGTATGTTATATGAGCAGTCTAGTATAAATTGAAGTCTTTAGTACTAATGTATCAAAAAAAAAAAAAAATTCTACACGCTGCTGTAATGTAGTAGTTACTAAAAAATTCTTTTATTCGATAACTCTTTCATATTAGATTAAAATTTTTAAAATTAAAAGGTTAAATAAACAATAAAACGAAATATTATTTGTAAGCATTCAGCAATGGTTATATCTGTCATCAGGCGTTTAATATTTTAATCAATATTAATTTCAGAGGTTAATAATATTATATATAATTGAGATAAATCTTTCCTACCTATTTTATATAACGCACAAATTAACCGTAACAGTGCAATACTGTGTTTTATTACAAAATTAGTCTTTTCTTGAAATACGCTTCAATCTTGCCTATGCCTATTTGATTAAATTTCTAAAATTGGGTATTATGTAGGCGTGATTTGAAATTGAAAAAGATGTCAAAGATGTGCGTTACCTATATAGTATGATTTTAATGTACACGTTTATCAACCGCGTTAGGGTACTACAAAACAGTAATTAATAAAGCATTCAGTAAAATTTGCCTTAGTAAAATACAAAGACCTGTATGGAAATATTAAATCAAACAAAAGCCTTTCAAGTAAGAGGTTCTGTTTAATTGTCAAGTGACGTAAATGAACATTACTTTTAATTTATATAAATTAATTCATTTGGTTATGAGACATGGCAGTTAAATTTTTGCACTCAAGTTTTCCTAGAAAAACTAATGAATTTCCAGAACTATTTGCTAAATTGTAAATTACTACAAATTTTATGAATTGTCGAGTACAAAAAGAGTAAAACGGTCATGTCTTGACACTTTAGCGTTTCGACTACCAACCCCGAGATACAGTAGCGCTCATAAATATGGTTGCACTCAATTTTTAGCAAAATTAATAAAAGCAAAACTTATTTTGCAAATTGTTGTATCATTCCTAAAAGTAAGTAGGCTAATACAGATTTTGACGTATAAAATTTAATGTTGTTAATAACGTGAACAGTATAAAAATATAATTATTTCTTATTCAGTGTCCAAAAGTAAAGTGGCATATTCTTTAAAACGTCAAAACTGTAAATAAAATTAATTTTTCGAAATAAACTTGTTAGAGTAGTTGCTTCAACAGTAAGAATTATGGTAAAGACGAAAGAATATTCCGAAGATCTGAAAATGCGATTTTGAAATCATTGAAAATGGAGACTCTTTAAGGACAGCAAATCGCAAATTTGGTATACCAAATCAAACTATAGGTCGTTGGATCCGTAAAATAAACCAATATGGATCAGTGGCCAATCGACCAAGAACCGGGCGACCACGAAAACAACCGGACGGGAAGATAAAATGATCGTTCGTGATGCGGTAAAGAATCCTCGTTTAATGGCTACCGAAATTGTCCGTGATTTTAACGAGAATCGCGAAGATAATATTAGTGTTTCGACAGTGAAACGTCGACTGAAGTCAGCTGGACTATTTGGTAAGCGTCCTTCTAAGAAACCAATAATTTTGAAGAAGAATCGGATAGCCCGATTAAAATTTGCCAAAGATCACTTAAACTGGGGAGTTCAAGAATGGTCTAAAATTCTTTAGAGCGATGAGAGCAAATATAATTTGTTTTCTTCTGATGGTATTAAGTATATTCGACGTCCAGTAAATAAAAGATATGATGTTAAGTATCAGGTTCCCACTGTAAAACACGGCGGTGGAAGTGTCATGGTGTGGGGCTGCTTTTCCCGTGATGGTGTTGGACCTATACACTTAATCGATGGTATTATGGATCGGTTTACGTATGCTGACATATTAAAAGATCACATGCTACCACATGGGAAGAGAATAATGCCACGCGGCTGGATGTTTCAGCAAGATAATGACCCGAAATATGCTTCAAAGCATGTTAAAGGTTACATGGCGAAGGCTAATATCCGCCTACTTGAGTGGCCTAGTCAGTCTTCTGACTTAAATCCTATAGAGCATTTGTGGGAAGAGCTCGAGCGACAAATTAGAAGTGGGACATACCAAAATAGGAGTTAGTTATGAGAAGCTTTAAGGAGAGAATGGCAAAAGATTCCATTGGAGCGTTTAGTAAGCTTGTTGACTCTATGCCTTCTCGATGCAAAGCAGTTATAGCCGCAAAAGGTTATGCAACAAAGTATTAATTGTTTTTAATCTTTATATTTTTAATAAAGTACTTTAAATTTTGTTTTAAGTGCTTTTAATAATACTTTATTATAAGCAAATATTTCCTATTTTGTGATTTTTAAATTTTTACTTGTTTATAAAATTTTTCAAATAATTTTAATTATGTGTTATAATTCCAAGGTATTTAAAGAATAAATTTTGAAAATTTAGGAAAATTTCCTTGAAATTTAAAAAAGTTATCACAAAAACTAAGTGCAACCATACTTATGATCGCTACTGTACATACAGTTTAAACGCTCGAGTCTGTTTTTTAAGAATGTACATATAATGACTTTATCTTCAGAATATACATAACTACATGTAATTATCTTGTGAATAATTGCCACCACGATACGATAAGAAAACAAATATTGCGCATTCTCGTTAGATTGAGAAAAACTCAGAGACATCTAAAATATTGGGTGACCAAGATTTACATCAAGACACCTGATATTTCGATATTGCATTAACAATCTTAATTTATTGTATTATTTAGTTGTATTATTGATACACATTTTTATATTTGTATTCTACAGAATTGGTGTTATATTTTCCACATTAATAAAATAACACAGAAACTATGGTTAATGTGCCTGTCCTCGGCCATTCAACAGAAAATCTCATATTTGACACGTCAGAAAATAGTAATTTTTCTACTTCGTATTTGTAAAATTTATACCGGGCATAAGTTAAAACGTTTACCACGGTACCGTGACTTGAGTTTTCACAAATATTCTACTGTTTAAATATTTCATCAAAAATCCTCAGAAATCACAAAAAACCGTTCCTCGGTCTTTATCTTTATATCGTTCTTTATATTTCAAGTTCATTTTTGGTCAACTATTTAATGCAATAAAGTGTATTATAAAATCAAAAAAAAAAGTTGAACTTACAAAAAGATAAAAATAATATTAACGCCATCAAAGTAATACCTAAATAGCACACCTATTGAAAACAAAGTGTTTACTTATTAAGGTAAACACCCTATAGTCACAAAATTTGTTTTGTGACAGCCTTTGATGTTCGTTTTCGGCTAGCTTTGCTAATTCTGCAAAATAAACGGGACGCTTCATCGCTATTTGAATAAAACAACTTTATAATAACAAATATTAAATTTATTTAATAAACAAAAATTAACAAAGATTACTTGGATATGGCACTAATAAAAATTTCTGCAAACCGTAATACAGGTGATAATCAAAACTCTTGTGATGAAGTCATAAGCCTGTAGAACAATCAAAAACAATTGCGTTGCGGGTGTTATCAAATTTTGCTTCCACACAAGTGGAAGCTAAACACGTGGGGGGACGGAATAACATGCAGATATTCCGAACTAAAAACCTGTCAATTGGCACCGCTGAAAAGTTGTACAAATATAACGAAGCATGTAAGAATATAGGAAATAAATTGTCATAAGTGGAAGCTGAAGGTCTGTCAGAAATTGCCAAAGTTAAGCCAAATCTTGGAAAATTTACTTAACACTTAAATTTACTTACTTAACTTAGCAAAATACTTAACAGCAGTATTATTTATTTTTAGCCACGTTAGCTGAGCGTAGAACGTAAATTTAATTTTTATTCTGTTCTTCCGGCAAATCAATTAAATCTTTGATTTAATTTAATTACAACAATAGCAATTTTAATTAATTTTTAAAAAAGTTTGAAGAAGTACAAGAAATCACAGTATACTAACTTTTTTATATAAAACTCTTTGCTACGTGTTAAATCTTAACGTCGCCGTCGCTATGATGAAACATTATCTATTCGTTTATAATTTGTTAAGTAAACATAATAATAATTAAATTTATTTAAATAATAATGTCAAAAACTTATTAAAGTGATTTTTGAAAGCTATTGCTTTATGGATTTATTATCATTAAACTTTTTACAAGCAATATAGCGTGAAGCATACACAGATCGACTGAGAAGCGTAAGTGCGCGGTTCAAACCCTGCTCGCGTTAAATTCACTGCTGTGAAAAAAAATTCAATATCGATTTGTGGACTATGAGGAAGTCAACGGAAAAGCACCCTATGAATTATACTTTCTGGTAAGTTTGTCTTAGATCCGGTAAAGTCGAATTGCCAGCGTCCGGGAGATCGAATATGGCACAGGAAAGAAGAAACTTTTTATCCTTTCTATGCCGAGGACACCCTACATATATTTTAGGTGTCGTTCTCAATTAGTTCGTCATATTCATTTTCCGACAAAAAATATTTAATGGTTTAAAGGAAAATAAACACATTGTACCTATATTTTAAAACGAAAAAATTTTGTTTTGAAAGTTTTTCAATGCGTACCTTGAATAATTCTCAAGTTATTTCATTAATTGTTCTTCGAGCAATTGTTCAAAGTAGATGCTTTTACTCCAATTAAAAATTATGCGATAAGTAAGCGAAATCGATAGAACGAAATTATTAAAATACATAAATCTGAATTCCGTAATTCAATAAGTTTACTAGCTCTGTTATCCATCAAACTTAATTTGTTTTAAGTGAAAAGTTAAGAAAATTTTAATTAACATTAAAGATTAAAACGAATTAAAAAATTTTGAGAAATTTTTAGGTATGCAAAAAATAATTTATTAACATTAAGTATTATTAATATATGCTTGCTTACAATGAATTTAGTAATATTTTCCTAATTAATATAATAAGGATGCGATATAAAACAAGTCTCAGGAACCTTGAACCCATTAAACCATAGTTTCAAAATAAAGTAATTTTATAAATCGTTAGTCGATCAGTGAAGTGTGATTTTTCTATAAATTTCTCTGAAATTCTTTACGAAGCACATTAATGAAAAAACTTGTCATTGATCTACTTTACGAGCTATTAGATACGAAATAATATCCCTGGAATCGAATAAGATGGCGTGTTTTTTTGCTTTTACAAAATTTGTTAAATGGAAGATTGATTTCTTTACTATTATCTAGATATGTAAGTTACTCTTGTAATGTTAAACCAAAATAAATTACCACTTACCTCAAGTGAAATAATCCGCATATATTTATGTTGGTGTCATAATATTGTCATTCGAAACTCAAGAAATGGAAGTATTTATGTAAATAATTCTATTATACTTAATTAATCAAGAATTATCGCAAATATTCTTATTAACACTTTAGCTAATATTGGTAATGGTATCTATTAGATATGCCAATTATTTCATAAATTAGTTTCATTTGGAGAAAATCAAACATCCTACAAACTAGAACGACATTATTGTGGTTTAAATGTGCAGATAATACGAGTAGGTATTAAATATTTAGTTTTGAATATTCTCTAGTTTTGAAAGGACACCCAATCTTGCAGCTTTGCTTTTTTATAAAAGATGCAAAACTAAGTTTTCTTAAAAATAAAATTTAAAATTTTTTCAAGTTTTATATTTAACTTGAAGCTAACGATATTACATTTCTTTTGAAATAAATTAATATAATCTAACTTGGTAAAAAATTGATCGTGATATGATTTTTTAATAATCCAGTATTTTATCATCCACTTGCAAAAGTCTAATTTTACTTTTCAAATGTTAAACACAAAGTTAAAAGGTAATTTAATTATCTATAATTTAGTTTTTTTCTGTCTCCCTACGATAAAACTTAAACAAGTTAGAACTTATAGCTATTTTTTTATTAAAAGTAAGTCTTCTTAAAAATCGAAATTGTTAGTTTAGTTATTTAAATTCTATTCTGTCAAAATATTTATTAACAATTTCTTGTAGCTATTGAGACAATAAATGAGGCTAAGTATAATTTTTTATGAAAATTAAATTTTTTTCAAGGTTGTTATAAAAAATTATTCTTAATTTGCAAATTGGGTCAGGGAATTCGATTTCTTTATTAACTAAAATTAAAATTATTATTAAATTAAAATTTAAAAATTTAATTGTTCAGTTAACTTGTCAATTTCTTAAATCTTAATTTTATATTAATTTTATACGTTAATATTATATAATTTATATAACTATTATAACTGACTAACAATTTTACAATTGGGCTAGTAAATTGGGATAATTAATCAAATTTAACAGAAATATCATTATTAAAATCATAGAAGGTAACGCAAGTTTACTAATAGTACTTTGTTTCACTAGGAGTAAAAGTCGGACTTATGGCGAATTATTACTTTGGTAACCATAAAAAGTATTTTTCGCTACTCTGAGTACTTTTTCTTTTAACGCAATTAAAAATAACATCAATGGAGGTGTTTCTCTAGTTTTAAATTTTTGAAATAACATATAAATATGAAAGTCAGATGAAAATGCAGGATACTGATGCAATTGGTTAGTCTCATAAACGTGGTTGTGCGATGTTGTCTAAATTGGTGACTGCCAGATATAACACGAAATTTATATTATAAATAAGGTAATGATCGTGTGTATTTAACGATAATTATCTTAACAAAATGAAAATACATAACGTACATAACCAAATAATTCTATTTGCAAACATTTGAGGGTCATTACAAAATTGAGATGGAAATTAACTGCCCTACTAATAGTTATTTAAAAAATCACTAAGCATCATAGCAATTTTTCTTAATTTTGATTGGCTTTTAAAACCCCGCTCGGTTAGGGCAACTGCGTTATAACCATGACTCTTTTTAAATTTCAATAAGTTTTTTCAAAAATAATAAAAAAGAAATATACAAAAACTCTTCCATTCTCAATTTCATTGCCGAAATATTTGAACGCCACTGTACGACCTTATTCTAAATTATCCCATTGCAATCATATAAAAGTATAAAAGGCAATACAGTTTCTTTTATTACCCTTATTATTAATTAACCTAATTATTGTGTAACATGACGTGGTACAAGTAAATATAATCCGAACCTGTCACTTTAATATATATTAAAATCGTTGTTATTGTTAGGGAAGCATTTCACATATTAAATCCCTAAATTTACGTAAGTGGTGTGATAAAACATGATAGTAACATATTATACATACTATATACTAATTATATGCGTTTGTTTTACTTTTAACGCCACCATACGTCTAGCAGTAATAAAGTTAAACATTTAGGACGTGTCTTAAGTCATCAAATATGTATTTCTACTGGTCAGGTCAAGTTATCTCCTGTTTTTGGATGCCAGGGATTAGCCCCATACGCCCTATCTTCTGCGGGTTAACACGTGGGTGCTTTTTGTAAGGGATCGTACCCATTTTGATCCGTCAGGTCTGCGCTCAGTCATTGATCTCAACCATTGAGTATAGTTTTTCTTATGATTTAAATAAAAGTAGTTTTTTTAGTGTTCACATTATGTGATTTTTGTCATAAGGCCAATAATAATTCTTTATCAATCTGGATCTGAGGAGTTCATTTCCACGTTGTAGATAAGAACGAAACCATAGGTCATCCAGTAAGTTGTGGAAATTATAATTTTTGTTTGCTATTTTTTTTCATTCGACGATGTTGCTGAACGCGACTCTGCTTTTTGAATGTTTGCGTTGGTAGTGTGTTGTGAAAAAGGTGTCTACTTGTTAGATTTTCATTGGCCTATCACTTCGACTACATTTTCATTTCAATTTATAATTCAGGTCGACTATGTTTGTCTTTTTTTGCATTTCTAACAATTTCCAAAATTATTTAAAAAATTTTTTGAATTAATTTTTCTAATTTCTCTAAATTCAAATTTTGGTGCTGCTGTCTATAATATGTACTTATAACGAAAAATGTATTATTATTATAAAGATAATAATTTACTAAATTTTAATGATAACAATTTTTCTGCTTAGTTTAAGAATTCGTATTTCTTTAATGCAAGTTAGATTAATGTGTACAGAGTACTATAAAATGTATGTAATTATTTATAAAAATAAATTTTTGTTTAATAATATAAATTTTTTAAACAAATAACAAATGAGTCTCATTGCAAATTTGAAGCAAGCCGGAGCAGGTAATACAAGGTAAATTAATTATTGATAATGCTAGTCTACTGTATAATTATGTTTGAACATTATTGTTTAAATCAAAGCAATAGATTATGTAGAACATGTTTGTAATATTATTATCCAAAACATTACTTACCGAATATATTAACATATTTAGCAACAGCTTGTATAGTAAGATTTTTTTTCGTGGTATTTGCTGAACAATTGGCAACCGACTTTCGATAGTAATACAAGTTAAGGCTAAAATCCATTCAAGATTGATTCCATTGTATACTCGTATTTTAAGAGTATATTTATGAAAATCAGTTGAATAGATAAATTTTTCGTTATAAATATTGAAATCCTAAAATAATTTATTATTTTATATTATGATGTAATTATTATGTGTACACAAAATCTTTTATTAGAGATTATAAATGAACAAAATCAACTTCTTTAACAGTCCAAAACTATGAAATTTATTGATATAATATTATATCTTTTAAGACATACTGCCATATCAGATTTGACCTCAAATACAAAATAAATTAATTTTGGAAAATTTTATTTAAAAAAACCGTAAATTAATTAAATAAAAATTATTTTTACTAAAATGTAAATAAATATGCCAGTGAAGAGTTCATTGACCGTCTTGTAATTTTGAAAGAAAAACTTTAACAGGCTCACTTTTTCCTTGTATATGTAAAATTTGATTAATATTAGATTACAAATTTATTAAAATTATTATATATTATTAACTTCTGAAACTAATATTAGATTAAAATTTTTAAAATTAAAAGGTTAAATAAATAATAAAACAAAATTATTCGTAAGCTTTCAGCAATGGTTATTGCCGTCATCAGACGTTTAATAATAATAGTGTAATTACATAGAAACGGAATATAACGTATTGTCATTTAATACGATTTCTTGATCAATAAAGTTTGAAAGATAAACTTTTTATTTTAAAAATTATATATTTAATACAAATTTATTAAACAAAATAAAATTAAAATTTCAAATCAAAATTATGAGACGGTTATTGGCCTGGTTGTTAGCGCGATAAATCGCTAATGAAGGCGCCTCGGTTCAAATCCGAGTAGAGCTCACTTCGAAATGCCATCTCTGTACTTCGGATGGTACGTGTAGACGGTGGTCCTCCTATGTTAATAAACTGCAATCATTAACAATATAAAATAGGTCAACAGGCACATTTGAGACCATCCTAGCAAGCTACTTCAGATGTAAAAGAAATAATATGCTCAGAGTATTAGCAGTGGCTTCGGAACTTTTCCGAGATTATTGTTATTGCAGTATATTGCAGGACCTATTCCTAAGTTAAAAGGAAGAAGAAGAAAATCAAAATTTATTTATATTATAAAAAAACTTTAGTTAAAGTAAAACAAGGCATATATCGCCGTGAAATCCTTGCGATCCATAAAATATAGCCATCAATTGCCAAATCAAAAAAATTAATGAATTTTTGAAAATAAACAAGGATGATACATTATTAAACAATATCACAAAAAAATGTAGAAGAACACTTACCAGACATTTTGGATGTTTAAAAATTAAGATTCTGCATCACATCGATGCAGAATCTTAATTTGATGAATGTTAGGAATTGGAGACAAGTGTACTGCGATAGGAAGAAATGAAAGTTAATAGTGAAGGAAGCAAAAACACATCCGAGATTATAATGAAGAAAAGCAGTAAGGGTAGAAAGAAACGAAATGTGGGGAAATGCATTGTAGATGTACTTATGTAGTTATTAAAGGATCCAGAAGACTAATCCCCTTCAGAAAAAGAATTTTGTAAGTTTGTAAAAGACAGCTCAATTCCGCAAGGAATGTTATGCTATTAAATAATTTATTTAATCGTATGGATACATTGCACAAGTTACAATACAGAATACAAAATCACAAAATCAAATGGAAAAAGATCAACACGAAAACGGAAAATGGAAATTAATAATAATAATAATATAAAACGTAATGAGTTATTTTAACAGTTTACTAAGAAATTCTTTGCTTATATACTAGAGCTTCATATTAATTTGGTAACAAATCACTGTGGCTATGAAGCACAGTATTTAATACTGGATTCAATGCAAAAAGGCAGTAAGTAACACTTGCAAAGTAAAAAGGCAGTAACTTAAGAAAGTTAACTTAAAAAATCTACCGCCTTTTTACTTTGCCTGGTTACTTACTGCCTTCTTACTCTGAAAGCTCCTGATTTTTTGTGGTGGAAGCATTTTTCATATCGGTTTTATTTAAAATTAAAAAAATTTTGCAAAATTTCGAAAAAAATGTAGTTACTCCCTTCTTCCTTATGACGGTAGAACTCATAAGGGATTAAAATAATTATAAATGGAAGTGAAAATCTAAATAAAGATAATTATGTATATGCAAGAAAAGTTATTAGTTATGTTCCGAATATAAAATATTGAATCCTGTATTGCAAACACTGAATAATATAAAATTCAATTATTTTATTTTTTTACAATTTATGTGATTATGTGAATTGTGATTAAATTTTGTGATAATAGGTGATTTATGATGAAGCATGACATACATATGTATATACGTATAGGGTGGCTTTCCTTGTGGCTTTGTTGACTAGTATTAACTGCACGACAACAAATTATTTAGGTACAAATACCAATTTCCGGTATTTAATAATTAATTAAATATTTAATTTCATGTAAAGCATATTTAACTTTTATATTTAGTTTTTAATTTTTAATGCACTCTAAATAATGTAAAAAATCATTAGTAGTTAAAGCTGAAACAATTTAGTTTTGCTTTATTTGAAACTTAATTATACCCAAGTAACACACTTTCGTATATTAGACGTATAATCAACGACTAAACCAAACGTAAGTTACGTATATTATCCATATATTGGAACCGTATATTAGACGTTAAAATGTCGCGAAGTTATACGTATATGGTATACGTCTAGTATACGTATTTTACAGACATATAATATACGTATTGGTGCTACGTCTATTAATGGTATTATGAAAACGATTATTACACGTATATGAAATACATGTATTAGACGTTTATTTTAGGGTCAAATGTCGCGAAGTTATACGTATATGGTATACGTCTAGTATACGTATTTTACAGACATATAACATACGTATTGGTGCTACGTCTATTAATGGTATTATGAAAACGATTATTACACGTATATGAAATACATTTATTAGACGTTTATTTTAGGTCAAATGTCGCGAAGTTATACGTATATGGTATACGTCTAATATACGTATTTGATATATGTCTATTAAACGTATTATGAAAACGTATAATATATTATGTAAAAATACAAAAAATATTTTTGAAACCAATTTATTCTATTAAATATTCTATACTATATGTTCTATAATACTAATTTATTATTATTATTATTGTCGGTCCTCAATATGGCTTTTATTAATATATTTATTATTAATTAATTTTATCGCTTGTTGGTAGAATATGATTCTTCAATGTACCTATAAATTGTTATGTTAATATTAAATTGCATTAAATTTTACTTAGCAACTTTTTTTTTAGTACCTACCTCTCTGGGATTCGAACTCACGATCTCCTTGTATTGAGTCCCCGTCTGTAACCACTGCGCTACCAGGGATTTCCTTATTTCTTTTATTTTGTATACCTGACATAAACTACTGTACCTATTTGTAAAAACTTAATGCCCCTTTTTATATACAGTATTTTACAGCTAATATTACATTATTATATTTTATTACAATAATAATATAATATCTTAGAGCCCCTTTTTCTAATTTAAATTAAAAAGAAATTACTTATTTTAATTTATATATATATTTTAATATTGTTGATGTGAACGATTTATCACTTTTTGTGTTATATTATTCTCGTTGATGACGTATGGGAAAAATTGCGAAACCCATTTTATAATTAATAGCTACGCATTTCCACTCTATTTCTGAGACAACAAAATTTTCAGAAAATTTTCTGATTTGTTATTATTATTATTTAATTATTTACTTATATAATAATATTTCATGCTAAATATATGTACCAACCTAAATAATAAGATTATTAGCTTATTTCTAATCGCCTCACTTGAAAACTTCTAATTTTAAGGAGACACAGAATTTAGATTCAAACAGATTCGCAAAATTACGGTGAGAAAAAATGTTCTCCGTGAATACAGGGAGAAGAAAAAATATAATATATAATTTATTTCAAATATTTAAAAAAAAATTTATTTTTCTTTTTATGTCGTGGGTTCGTGGACCCCCAAAAAACTTGCCGCGGACCTTTGGGGGTCCGCTGATTACTATTTGGGAAATATTGACATAACAAACCAAAACTTTGTTAATTTGAATCTATTACGTTATTTCGTGGAGAGGAGGGTTGGAAGAAGATATATTTTAACTTAAAAATTGGGAGGTTCCTTCCTGTATTTTTTATTATTAAAAAATTTGAAATAAATAAATTTTCTTTCATATACATTTGGGGGTCTCTAAAGTTAACGGTTCTCCCTGCATAAATCGATCTAAATAGATTTCATTCTTTTCATTTAATCGAGTGTTGCCGTTAAATTATATTGTGTCAACGAGTGCAAAATCATCCTCGGTGGTGAAACATCTAAATCCAAAGATTAGACCATAACCACTACATTTTGGTTGTTGTCCCCCTTCATCTGCTTTGTTGCTTTTTCTGAACCTACGGTATTCAAAATTGATTTTTAAATTGGTATAATTATTTTGTATTTTAAATTGGTAATAATCAGTAAAATTAGTAGTAAGTAAATTTCAGGTACTACTTTATCAAATAAATTCTCACAAGGAGACCACCCGACCTTACCCTCACCGATTTGCTTGATTTTTGTTTTACGAGCAGGTTATGACTAGAAATGAAGCGGGCCAAAATATTAGAGCGCGATATTCACCCGTTGCCGAGAAAATCTACTTTGAAAATATCGTCTTTTTTCATATTTTATGGGGTACGGCTGAAGGGTCTAGTAATTTTCTTATTGGTATCTGTGGATATAGGGATAACAAAAAATACTATATATAAATTAAAATTATAATATATCAAGTTATACCTATATATCGTTTCGACAATGTCTGACTACAAATTCATGGAAACACTGGGCCCTTCGACAGTTGAAGAAATCGAAACCGATGAAGAATCTCTGTATAGTGAAATTTCTAGGAGGCGATTGAAAGATGCGATGGTGTATTGTCAGCAACTCCTTATTGCAAATAATTTAATGGCGCCAGAAGCTTCTGCGGTAATTAGTGAAGACGCTGTGGTAGTAGGAGAAGACATTTACCATTACATTATAACAACGTTAGGAGAAAAGCAATTGTGTCGGAGGACGAAATTTTGAAGAAGTAAAAGAAAATATGACCGAAGATTGTTCTCCAGAGAGAAAAGGATGAAAATAGAAAAATCGATAATATTCCACTAGATTACAAAATCAAGGTTTCTAATATTGCTAGGCAACATCCAAAGTGGAGCATTAAAACTCTTCAAAAGGAGGATGTTCCCGTCTAAAAGCTTTAAGGATTTGAAGAAATGGAGAAAACAAATTCAAAATGGTGGAACAAAATTTGATAAATTTGAAATTATTGACTCTTGGAGCAATGACAGGTTTGTAGAAGCTCGCAAAAACTCTCAACAAGTATCAACAAGAAACTTGCAACAGTGGGCATTATCTGCAGCGGGTCAGTTTGAGAATTTTGAATTCAAAGCCTCTGAAAATTGGGTTGTTCGATTCAAAAGAAGACACCGAATTGGCCAGCGAAAAATAACCAAATTTGTAAGCCAAAGAGAAACCGCGACACTGGAGGAAACTTTGGCTGCCGCTGAAAGATTTCGAATCCAGACTCGTGCGTTGATACCGAAATTTGACAAAGATCTTGTTATCAATACAGATCAGACTGGGTGTCAATACCAGTCAAATTATAACCGAACTCTCGCGGAGCGGGATCAAAAGTTATTATTGTTAATACAAAGGACATGAACAAGGTCACCCATTCCTATACAGCACAGTATGCCATTACCCTCTCCGGAAAACTATTACCTCTCGTTTTTGTATGCCTACAAGAGGCGACAGGATCATTTGGGCCGAGGGTTAAAATATGTGTAGAAGAATATGCTAGAAAATATAAAATGTTGTTGTAACTTCTTCAAAGTCGGGAAAGTTGACAACATCTTTGTATAAAGATTATTTAACGAACGTTTTAAGCCATACGTGGAAAAGAACGTTTTCTACTTATAATCGATTCTTGGGAGGCCAAACAAATCTAGATCTATACGATGAAGTATTTCAGGATGAAGAAGGTCAATCAACTTGTACGATTAAAGTAATTCCTCCGAAATGTACACCATTGGTCCAGCCTTGCGATGTTTACTTTTATCGACAAGTAAAAATTTTATCAAACGTCTTCAAAATTGTGCACAGTTGATCGAGACACAACGTGAAATCAATTCTCGGAAGATTGCATAAAATACAATCGATAGTACAACATCAGTTGTCCTCACCAATTTTTTCGGATATGCTGCAGTACGCGTGGTTTGCTTCAAGCTCACTGACGAGAGAAATGTTTTCATAAATGTAAACCAAATGTGCTTCCCATAGAAATTTTAAACAATCCTTGCAAGTGTAAGAAAACTGCATTTATAAGGTGCGCTCGATGTAGTGAAACATATTGCTTTTTTGTTTTTACGACGAATATCACCCTGGCTCCTGCGAATTTTCGGATGATTCCTCCGAAGATTAATAGATAAAAATAAGATTTTTGATTTTTAGTACACAGCTTGATATATTATAATTTTAATTTATATATAGTATTTTTTGTTATCCCTATATCCACAGATACCAATAAGAAAATTACTAGACCCTTCAGCCGTACCCCATAAAATATGAAAAAAGACGATATTTTCAAAGTAGATTTTCTCGGCAACGGGTGAATATCGCGCTCTAATATTTTGGCCCGCTTCATTTCTAGTCATAACCTGCTCGTAAAACAAAAATCAAGCAAATCGGTGAGGGTAAGGTTGGTCTCCTTGTCAGTTAGAGTGAAAGTGTTAATATGTGAAGGAAAGTTGATAACCTATATTCAAAGATCTTATAGAAATGTACGTATTAGTAGAATTTAGCAAAAAAAGTAGCCATAGTTCCGATGACTTGGCTAATTGAAAGTCCAAGTGTTATTGGCCTCCAATTAAAACTAACAGTGCTTTCAAAAAGTTGGTTCAAAAGCTTACACCACCAAATCCGTCGACGTGGCCTATATACCACGTTGAAAAAATTATGTTTACAGAAAGTAAGTAAATAATAATTTTGTTAATTGCTTGACTTTTTTGTATTTTTGTCTTTGTAGGTGATTATATTCGAACTGAAGAAAGTGTAAAGACTTCATTGAAAAATCGAGTTCTTCATCGAGTATCTCCGATGCAGTACAGCTAAGTTTTAAAAACATTACCGAATTTAATACCAGCGACTCCATTGATAATAATTCTTCGATAGAAATAGACCAATCAAAGGAAAATAAGTTAAATTTAATTAAAAAATACAATTATAGTTTGTTATACTCTATTTTAATTTTAGTTTATCGTATGAAGATCGGAGTAACGATGATATTTCTTCGGATAACTCGTTTACCGAAAAAAAAGAAAAAGGTAAAATCTTTACATTTAAAATAATAAATATTCTATATACTTTTGGCATTACACTTCTTTTCAGATCTGATCGGAGGGAAAACTTTGCTGCTCAAAAAAAAAAGAAGTGTACAAAAAATACATCGTGTCGTGATACACCACGTGGTAAAAAATAATTTTATTATATAAAATGTAATATTTAATTATTTCTATTAAATATATGTAATTAATTAAAATTTTACCACTTAAAATATATTTTTATGTAAAAAATTTGGAATATTTAAATATAATATTTAAATAATTAAATATTTACGTCGTATATAGTCGTATATTATACGTATTTGCTAGTTTAAAATTTTACCATTTTAAAATGTGACACATTACAGTATTTACACAACGTATATTATACAAAAAATTTTAGTACAGATATAATAAAGGGTTTTCCAATAAGGGCGCTCGAACTTTAAAATTGAATGAAACAAGTTGTGTGTGAGGTATTACCGAAATTTATTTTTTGTTTGAAAGGGCATTTGACCCCATTAAGTATGGTAGATAACATCGTCCAAATGACCGCCGCGGATTCGCTTGATGGCGCGCATCCGAGAGGTCCAATTTTCGATAACTCTTGCGCACATGTCGGGCTGAATCTCGTTGATGGCTTGGGTTATGTTGGCTTTCAAGGCAGCGGTGGTTTGCGGCTTATTGACATAGACTTGCGACTTTAGGAAACCCCACAAGAAAAAGTCTAGCGGGGTTAAATCGCATGATCTTAATGGCCAGTTCACGTCGCCTCCGCGTGAGATTACCATGCCCTCAAATCGCTCGTTCGGAATGTCCATCGTGGCGTGCGCTGTATGGCACGTGGCGCCGTCCTGTTGGAACCACATGTCGTCGGTGTCCATATCATCCTGTTCAGGCCAAAAGAAGTCGGTAATCATCGACCTGTAGCGCTCGCCGTTGACGGTGATGGCCTCGCCAGCGGCGTTTTAATAAAAAGAAGTACGGACCGATGACGCCTCCGGCCCAAAATCGTCAAAACCAAATGTTGGCTGGTTGTTTACTGAACCAGTCGACTCGAATTTGTCCACCAATCGGCGGATAGTCGACTCGGAAGGCCGACTATCGCGACCGTAAAATGCGAAATGCGCAGAACGTTGATCGCACTGATGACCCATTTTCGTAAAACAATTTAATAATTTGTAGGTGTTGCTTGACACTCAAACTTGCTATGGTAGTTTGGGGTGATAGACTGAATAAATGACAGCAAGTTTCACAGCTCTACCTCAAACAACATGGCCGCTATCTACCGGCAAACTTCGAGCGTCCCTATTGGAAAACCCTTTATAATGCGTACATGATAAACTTTAAAAGTAGATCAAAGGTAGGGTAATTATATATGTGCATTTTAATTTCAAACAAAACTCGGACTTAGAAAATATTTTTCCGGCGATCCGGCGCCCAAAATTTCTTAGGAAGCGAGATTTTACGTCCCGGTTATATGACCAAGACGGCCGGGCGATCCGCCCGCCCGGCGCTCGGAGCGAGGCCCGGCGATCGGACGGTCGCGGGCGGAGGAACCGCCGTTCCTCCACCTAGGGCGCGCGCGCCCGGTCCCCGGTTATCGTATATTAAACGTATTTTACTAGTCTAAAATTTTACCATTTAAAAATGTGCCACATTAAAGTATTAACACAACGTATATTATACAGATAATTTTAGTACAGGTATATAATGCGTACATGATAAACGTCTTTCATAGTTAAATATTAGACGTATAATATTTACGTAGTATATAATCGTATATTAAACGTATTTACTAGTCTAAAATTTTACCATTTAAAAATGTGCCACATTAAAGTATTTACACAACGTATATTATACGGATAATTTACGTATAGGTCTAAAAAGGGTTTATGATAAACGTCTAAAAAGTAGACCAAAGGTAGACGTATTATAGATGGAATATTTAAATGTCTATTAAACGTCTTTCATAGTAAAATATTAGACGTATAATATTTACGTAGTATATAATCGTATATTAAACGTATTTACTAGTTTAAAATTTTACCATTTAAAAATGTGCCACATTAAAGTATTTATACAACGTATATTATACGGAAAATTTACGTATAGGTCTAAAAAGGGTCTATGATAAATGTCTAAAAAGTAGACTAAAGGTAGACGTATTATAGATGGAATATTTAAATGTCTATTAAACGTCTTTCATAGTAAAATATTAGACGTATAATATTTACGTAGTATATAATCGTATATTAAACGTATTTACTAGTCTAAAATTTAACCATTAAAAATGTGCCACATTAAAGTATTTACACAACGTATATTATACGGATAATTTACGTATAGGTCTAAAAAGGGTCTATGATAAACGTCTAAAGAGTAGACCAAAAATAGATGTATCCCAAAATTAGACGAAATATCCGTATAATATACGTATAATAGATCATTGTGTGTTACTTGGGTAGTTTAATAAAATGTATCACTGAAATCGCATTAAATATTTTACAAAGGATTAGCTTAGTCTTTCAATTATTTCTCCTTACTTACTATTTGCATATAGAGTGAAAACTACGACATCGCATATAACGATCAACCGCATAATATAACAGGAAAAACCATATTGTAACCTATTGATAGTTCACTTTTATACATAAATCTATCTTTAATCTATATAGCAGTTTTGATTTCTAGACATTTTTTCTAGATTTCCGACTCCTTTAAAAAATGAAAATTGTTGTGGGTTAAGAGCGAGTGAACGGTCCTGAAGGTCAATTTCCGTAGAAGTCAACACAAAATAGATTTAAATAAAAAATTATATTTTATTTCCACCGCAAATGACACAACAAATCAATCAATGAGCTTCAATCAATTTTGACAGTAATTTAAATGTTAGATTGACATTCACTCACTAACAAGATGACAAGATAGTGGCGGAACAGTACTGCAGCGGTGAATTTGAAAAATGATTAAACGTGAATTTTTCGACGTCATAATGATTTTCTAAAACGACTCAAGATATTCTGGAAATTGCGAGAATTTTCAATAAAGCAAGGTTCCATCAGCTAATAAATTAAACACAGGTACATAAACATGACCAGCAGTGTAGCGCAAAGCATGCACGGGCGGATTGGAAAGCGGTAGACTGCGGTTCGAATCCTAGTCGAGTCGAATACACTGCTGTGATCAAAGGTCCAATATCAATCTGTGGACCATGAGGAAGGCAACGGGAAACCACCCCATGAATTATACTTCCATGAAAATTCATCTTGGCTTTGGCCAAGCTGGGTAACGACGCTTCTGACAAGAAGCAAACGATGAAGAAGAAGAAACATGCACATATCCGAAATAAAAACGATTCGAGCTAATAAAAATCTTGTAAATTTATTCACATGTGGTGTTATTACATAATATTACTACATTACATTACATTGTGTGTATTGTAGCAATATCATAGTAATTAATTGCAGAATTCGGTCAGTGACTAAAATTTATAGGTTTACGACTTTTCGGTGCACACTCTAGAGATCGCAAAAACAAAGTATTTTTGGCAATTTTTTATGACAATCTGACAAAAGCAATACAAAATCTGATTACCTACGTTCATTGTACATATCTTTATAAATAATTATCATTTTTTATTTAATTATTTGTAAGAAAATGAAGGCACACTAGAGCTCTCTAATCGTAAAGGAAACTTTTCTCTATGTTCAGCGTTCTGCAATATTTAATAAAAGTGTTGACTTGAGGGCATTTAAAATGCAATTCTGTAATAAAACTTGTTACAGTTTTAATTTTACAAAATCGCGAATCACCTTCCGCGATTGTGCCAGATATGTTCTGAAGGGGGAGGGGGCCGAGCTACACGTTATAACTACTACAACTAGAACCAAATATAGAACTAAATAATTACTGTTCGTGAATTAAAACAACAATAAAAACATTGTACAGGACAAAGGACTAAATATAATTCCGGCAACAAAAAAAAATTTCAAATAAAAATGGTATTATACTCCCTGAACTGAAGAGGGAGGGTCTTAAAACTAACAATAATATAATAAACTAATTCACTACTAACAAAATCAAAACTATCTCTAATTAACATAATATTTGATTCAAATTTTTTAAAATTAGAAGGTTAAATGAACAATAAAACAAAACATTATTTGTAAGCTTTCAGCAATGGTTACTGCTGTCATCAGACGTTTAATAATGTACTATTATTATTATTATGTTTCGTTTTATTGTTCATTTAGCCTTCTAATTTAAAAAAATTTGAATCAAATATTAATTTCAAAGGTTAATAATATATATAATTTCAATTAACATAATATTATAAATTAGGTTTTTTCTTTTCCCGAGATATATTTCCTGCGTATAACTTGATGATCACCGATTTCTGTCTATAATGGGATGATCTTTGAAGTTAATCATAACCAATAATGAATTGCAGTAGCATAACAATTTAATAATCTAATATTAAATTACACGAATGTCGGTATTCTCTTCTAATTCAAATCTCCAGATTATACCCTCCGGAGTAACATAATCACTTTAACCATCAAACCATTACAAAATTTCATACTCCAACTAATGGATACGATAACTTTTCATTCTAAAGCTTAGATGGCTGTTAGCGGTCTTTCAACGTTATGCTTATTCGAGCAACGCAAGCTCGGGAATTTGCACACATCAACCTCTGACGAATTGCCTTTCTCTCCACTTGTATACTTATTTTCCTTCTATTATTTAAAACTCCTTTTCTAAAAAAAAGTTTTCCGAAAACTTAAGCACACTACCTTAAAATATTTCTTACAAAAATACTAAATGTCAATCTTAGTCAATAAATTGTATGCCATAAAATTTATGGTTTCTTAAAAAACTTCGCTTGTGTGAAATATATAAATTACAAGAATTTCTACACATTTAACTAATAAAACAGTGAGAATTTTCAAAAACAGGGTTGGTCTTTGTAATTAACTTTAATTAATAAAATTAATACCGGCCGGTGAATCGTGCCACGGTGAATGGTTTCCGGCGAAATGTACCCAATTCTACGGCTACTGTGTACTATTGCGTATCGGGTATAAAAAGCAAATGTTTTCTTCACTATTGTTATAAATCTGTAATGGAAATTTGCGTCGGTACCTACTATATCTAAATTTATTATTATTATATTTTATATGCATTTACTATATTGAAAAATAAAGTATATTATTTAATTATCAAAATCTAGTAAAATTATAGAATACAGTAAATCATACATATTAGATTTTTGTTACACCATTTCTGTCAGATAAATTGAGAAGTAATTTAGAAATAGACTGTGCCGTGACACATCTTGCAGTAAAATAAAATACTCAATCGCAAAAATATTGCTTGTAAGATGATAAGCTTACTGTAAGATTAATAGGACATCAAAATAAATTTTCTTTAATAAAAACACGCATTTCTTTTCGTTTTCCTTTATATTTTATTTTATTATCTACATAAACAATGATTTAAATTTAATTCAATTATTGTGACATTTATTTTTAACAACTATTTATTTATATATAAGAACGAATATACCGGTGTCTGTTTTCAAATTCGTACATATGAATTTAACATTATTTCTAATATAGTTATATGGAATCCTAACCCACGATAAATCTTTTGGTATTGATGGCATCAGAAAATGGTTGGCTATCGAATGACATAAAAAATTAAACAGTTTTCATTGATTGTTATTAAGAAATAGTGTATGTATTTTTAAGTTTTTAAAAACGAATTGCTTTCAAAAACGTTGATCAATTAATTAATTTATTAAGCAAATTATTTATAATTTCTTTGTAAGTAATATCTAAGGCAGTACAATGCATAATTATTTAAACTAAGAAAGTCTGTTTTCGTGGTTAAGATATTAGATATCACAAATTTTGCTTTTAAATGATTTGTTTTGGCTGCAGTTTGATAACAGACAGGCACTGTCTGTATCTATAATATACAACTATTTCAAAAAATTTGAAAGAACTGCTAATGAAAAATTAGAAGCTAAAAAATGGCAATGAATTAGAGAACGTATTTTGGGATTATTAATATCGACTAAACGTACATTAAAATAAATTACTCAAGAGTTACAATCAAGAGTCTACATAAGTTTTATCCTAACCTATAATTTTTGGAAACATCAGTGGTTAATTTTAAAATTTGAATTAATAAAGTCAAGTCAATGTTAACCGGGGCTCCCGAATCTGCAGGGGGAGCACATTTTAGTGACTGAATGAAAAGTTCAAATTTTTGAGAACATATTACACATTTATCTAAGAATGTTCCATGTTCAAAAGATGCCAATATTTCTATGATTTTAGACATACATGAGAGCCACTACAATGTAAATATTTTATGAATAAGTTGCAGCACCTCGATACATTTTGCAATGTGCAACTTATAAGCTATTACAACTAATATAAAATGAATGAGCGTGAATCACCCTGTATGTTGCCCAATTTGTAACAATTCTTAGATAGAAGCATCATTGTGTTCTCAAGTCATTCTTTCGCTTTTCCATCTGTGAATATTACTAAACACTCTGACACAGAATTAGAATTTGCCGTTTAATTAAAGTATTACAGATGAAAGAATAAAAACCAAGTTGACTGTGTATTAAGATACAACAAATACCTAAGCAAAAATTTAAGAAATTTATGAATTAAGAAAGGAAAGCATTTAACAAATTAACATGTTGCTTTTATTTATATTTTTCTATGGAGCGTTTTTATTTATAAGCATCTTTACCTATCATAGGTAAATAAAATGAAAATCCATCGGAAATCATGCAGTTTTCGTAAAGAGTTGTATGATTTTACATACATACCCAGATTTCAAAACTTGCTTGAATCAAGCTGGAATTAAGCATGCTACTTTACACTTATCAAGCTTGAATCCAGCTTGTTCGTCTAGCTTAAATCAAGCTTGATTTATCAATTATACTGTAAAGCTTGTATCAAGCTTGATTCCAAGCTTGATTATTTTGCTTGAATTAAGCTTGTTTTGGTTAGCTTACGTCAAGCCTACTTTACCAGCATATATAATGCTTTTTGTTCCGGCTTCTTATCAATTTATATTAAGCTTGATTTAAATATAAATTAATTTTACCCAACAATTTTCCATATTAAAAAATTATTTTTTGAGTTTTTAATCGTGTAAAAATAATAATAAAGTAATTGTTGATTTTTACACGATTAAAAATTCGAAAATATAAACTGTTTTTAATTTTACCCAAAATTGTTGACTTTTTGCTGCACCACACTATATTTTTCTTTATCATTATTTAATCTATTAAAATTAAGCACTCAGGAATCTTATTAGCTATTATTCTTAATATTGGAATAAGAAATCCGACGTAATTACACGACAGTTTAGAAGAAAATAAATTTGCTTATTTAATTCTCTCTGTTTCACTTGGTAAACTTTGCGTTATTATGATTAATACATTCAAAATGCACCTCTCACTGCATTTTTATCCTTTCTGTAAATTTTATATTTAGATCCACTTTGTTAAAAACAAAGAAGCAAATTTAGCAACAACAGTTTTTACTTTCTTAAAATTAATGTTACATTCGATAAAATGTATAAATGAATATCACATAAATTAATTAGTAAGACATCCTTTTCTGGGACGTTGATCTCTGTAAAGGAAAAAACCAAAAATTAATGCCAAATCATGTACCACGTTGAGAGAAAGATATTGAGAACTATGACAGGACCAAAAAGATGAATATAGAATAAGAACAAACGCCAAACTGACCCAAACAATGAGAAACAAAGACATTGTGAAATACATGAAGGCGCAGAGAGTTAGATGGCTTGGCCACGTGATAATAAAAGAGCCAGACAACGTGTTGGGCAGGCCGGGGGAGACAAGAAATCGAGGAAGAGTAAGACCTAGATAGTTAGATGAGGTGATAAATGATCTCAAAACTATGGACGTGACAGACTGGAAGAAGAAATGCAGAGATAGAGTACTGTGGAAACAGATAGTGAATGAGACCAAAACACACACGAGAATATAGAATATTGAGAAAGAGAATATAAGGATTGATTCACTTTAAAAGATGAATTGTAAGAACTTCTACAAAGTAGGCATATTCCACAAGAAATGGAAACCTTATTCATTTATTTATTTAAGTACCATATTATCAAAACCACTTACCTGCTTTCTGCACTAAAACCACGTGGTATCAAAACTAAAAGATTAATGGTAAATTATCAATAGTAATAACAATATATATAACAAATAGTACCAACTAACAAGTAATATTGTTTTATGTAATATTAAAATATTAAAAATGTGAAAAATGTGGAAACAAATAGTTAGTAGGAGAGATTAGTTAGTTGGGCACATACTGAGAAGAGAAGGCTTACTAAAGGCTATTATGGAAGGTAAAGTAGAAGGCAAGAACCCTAGAGGAAGACCCCGCCTAAAATACATAACACAAATAATAAAAGACACTAAAACTGATAGCTATGAGAAAATGAAAAGATTGGCTTTCAACCGAGAAGAGTGGGGAGCTGCTTCAAACTAGTCATTTGACTGAAGACTTTGAGAGAGAGAGAAAGTAATATTATAACAAAATCCAACATAATCAAACAAAAGTAAAAAATTAAATTAAATCACTCGGAGTACAAACCACAGATGATAAAACGGAACTACAACGCCATGCTTGCCACAGAAAAGAAATGCTTGCTTATTGTACGTATATGTGCCTGTGCACCAACCGTTCAAGGCATTATTACCGACTCGGAAGAAAGCGTGTTTGTTTAATTTTTTAAGCTTGAATTAAACTTGACGTACCCTTTTTACCGCATCAAGCTTACAAAATGTTACCATTTCTAGCTTGAAGTAAGCTTGATCTAAGCTGGCCACATCCAGCTGGATGTACAAATGAAAATCGAATCAAAATCCAACTTGCTGTAAGCTTGCGGGTATGTGCATTTGAAAAATACAGAACCTTTTACCAATTTTGTTAGCAATTCTAACTTAATTTTGAACTCATGTAAAGTATCCAAATAGCACACGTGTTAAAAATTACAAAAGCAAATAATATACCCAAACGTGTTTTAAAAATGTAAAAGTTTAGAACGTGTAGCAATGATGACGTTTCGCAGGCTTGTGACAAACTCAGTTATTAACAGATTAAGCAATTATTTCAAGCTATCGAGATATTAAAATGAATGGAGATTATCATATTTTAAGAATCGTGTAGCATCATCCTATACAACCAAGAATTTAAAAACTTTACCGACTCGTAACCGTTTATGATACTATGTAGGCATATTTTATCTATAAGAAATAACCTAAGAAATCGCTGCTCAAATATTTTTACTAATATCGCCGCTTTTTCTGCTTTGTTTTTTGCAAAATCACTTTTAAGTTTATTTTATTTATACAAATACTGCCCGTTCATAAGGTTGGGTTTTATTAAGACATTTTATTCGAGTCAACAAGTGTAACTCGTGTTGCCACGACATGGCATGGCGTGGTTAAAAAATTACACCTAATTATTTCAACGCAAGTCTACATGTCCAAAGATTAGGTCTGTTTAAATTCTATGCTTTTGTTTAAAGCTAAGAAAATTTTTAAATCTGAACAAATAAATATTGAATTTTGCAGCACATCACATTTTTTTGTATATTTGTATTTGTATTGAAATAAAAAATAAAATAAAATTTGTTATTTTATAAAAGTTTTATATACCTACTTCTTGTAGGATTTAAAATTTTAAACAAATATTGAATAAACTGTAGTCATGTAGACAATATAGCAAAATCAATAATTTCTTAAAAAAGAATAAATTGTATAAGTTACAAACTTTAAAACAATACAATGAAAATTTAAATATTCGTATTAGATATTCGTAATTTTTAGTTTTGAACTAATTTGTGACAACTGCTAATAATGTCATAAAAATATGACAGGTTTGAAAATGTAAAATCAATTAATACCACTTGTATAATACGGAACCGTGGATTGTGTGAGTTTGTCTTAAACCACAACATAACCTACCGTTTTAAAATAAGAGTCAACAGTGTAAAAATCAATATACATAAATATGTACACACCTACCAACATCTTATACCGACTTTGTAATATTTTGACAGGAATTCTATGATTGAATTCTATTATGTAGTATATATACCTAAACCTTTATGTTATTTTATAACGGTCACCTTTAAAATAACGTTTTGTGATACATAATAAACCTGATTATGCTATTTGATATTATTAAAGCATTGTAAAATAAACCAATGGTATTTGATTACTCAGCAGTTTTCCATCTTTCAACTACTACATAATTTTATCTTCTATGACGTGAAAGGCATAGTTGTTTGATTCTGTTTTACTTATATTGGTAAATAGCGAATTAATCGCAGATGTAAACTGAATTTAAATTTTTTTCACTAACTTTTTTTTATAATACTGTCACATCACTTTTAGAAAACTATTATTGGTGTCCCCGCAAAATACTTATCTTATATTTTATTTCCTATTTAGGTCTATACCATAGCTATTATAAGTTTTAGATAATATTATGTATATACTCTTGAGTCTCGGCTTCATAGCTGAATTTTCCCGGGAGGGTTTAATGATAATTATAGGTCAATTCAGGGTTTGTAGGTTATGAGGTGTAAGTTTCTAGCATAACAAATATAAAATCTTTAATGAATTAGTGGTAACAAAATACGAATAGCAATGCAGTTTTCGATTTCAGATAGCTACAAAAGTAAAAAAGCTAATCAAAAATATTTTTAATAAATTGAAAAATGAAGTTTACTACCTATTTATTTACATAATATGTGTATCTCGCTGGATAATTACAAAATCAGTCATTTTATAACACGCCTTGACTGGGAAAATTATAAAATGATAAGTAAATGGTGAAGCTTTAAATTCGACTGACTATCGCATTCACATGCCATGTGACAAAGCATACCAATTCACGTGTTAGTTAATAACTGTGACGACTAATAAGCATCAAATTTAGACAAAATTTGACATAAGAGAAAATTGCCCGCGTCAACTTTCTCAGAAATTACCCTCATGTACATAACTAAACCAATTCTTAGTTTTTCCACTTCTAACCGTATAGGCTATCATTTTGATATAGGTATTGACTGAGTGAAGTACGCCTTCCGTCACTTTTAGTAAATAATTTTTTCAAGCAAATGTGCATTTTTTGAAAACTTTGCAATAGCTTTAAAGAAAATTTATGTATAAAACGAATTAGTATAATAAAGAAATGTTATTAATAGTTTTAAACCATTAAAATTGGTTTTTATATAAGATTAATTTAATATTCAAAATTTTGATTATATTTGAATTCTATGACGTTTGACCGTCTTTATGTCAAAATTATTTAAAATTTTAGCAAAATTGTCATCATTAAAACAAAAGACTGTCATTTGTTTTATAATTCGAAATAAATACTTAAAACGTTTTATATATTAATATTTCAGAGGAATTAATAAACTTAGTAGTGGAAAAAATTGTATGTATATGTTACAGGCCAAACCCGATTTCAGGCCAAACTAGTTTGGCCTGATCAATATTAGGCGATTTAGGCCAAACTAGTTTAGCCTATAAGATATTAATAAACTAGTTTGACCTGAAAATCAATTTCAGGCCAAACTAGTTTTTGTTATGAGTTAGTTTTACTTTTTAATGTTATATTTTGGTATATTTTAAATTTTTCAATAGAATTAAATTTATTATAATAATGTGATAAATTTATTAACAATTACTTATTCCTACAACTAGAACTGGAATGGCATTTTGAGTTACATAAAAGTCCTTGACGTTTGCACAGACATTGATTATTTCCGCACGATTTCTTGCAATTGCATCTAACGTATCCCTGAATTTTGCCTGTTGAATCAACTGCTGCGGCTCTTAAAGTTACCTCCTTATCTTGAGGTACATCTTCAAGCCTAATAAATTTTTCTGCGCATATATCGAACTCGGATCTTGCATATAACTGTTTCAGACGACCACTTTTGTACCCAATGTGTAAAAGTGATTTTCATCAACCGCCATAACCACCGCTACTATATTACGCAGACTTCCTCTTGCCTTGTCTACATCTGGAATGGGCAATGTGACATTGTCCCCAATTACGGCAGGAGGATGAGACACATTACTAATTTCTTTCATTCTTTTGCTTGAGTTTGCAACGATTCTGCTGCTTGTCTTCTGGCCGTTGTAATTTTTAATTGTGTCTCATTATTAGCAGTTTCCTGCTCACTTACTTCAAGATCCAATTCTTGATCGTCAGCTGCGTATTCCAAAACTTCATCAGAACTTTCCGGTTGTGTGAGAATTTGTTCTAACTCTTCCTCTGTTTGAATATTTACTTCGTTAGGAATAGATGTTGTCTTCAAGCCAACTCGGGGCTCTGTACCAAACATAGCCTTATAAGGAGACATTCTAATTCCTGAATGAAAAGCCCTGTTTTTCATGAATTGAACAAAACGAAGACCTTCTGCCCATTTCTCTGTATTGTTATCATCCAACCATGTAGCCAACATATTTTCTATGTCCTGATTTGCTCTTTCAACGGAGCCTTGGCTTTGGCTATGCCGAGGTTTTCCATGTACTAATTTTAACCCAGGCCATAATTGTGTAAGTTCAATAATAACTTTATTGCAAAATTCCCTACCGTTGTCGGAATGCAAAATACATGGCGCTCCAAATGTAGTAAAAATGTCGATAATATTGTGAGCAACTTCTTCAGCAGTTTTTGTTTCAAGTGCGCGTAAAATAACAAATTTAGTTAAATGATCTTGGTAAACCATAATAAACTTTTTATTCCCATCACGTTGCGACTGCATGTCAATCAAATCGACTTGACAACGACTGTTCATTTGAGTGTGCAAAATTGGCTTTGTGACCAAACCTTTCTTCTTCTTTACCCTCTTTTTCTGACACCCTTCGCACATCTTTAGAAATGTATTGATCATGTCCTTGGTAATATTTGCGTACTTTTTTGAAGTCTCGTGCATTAATCTGTCTCGCCCTCCGTGTCCAATAGCCAAATGAGCGTCACTGATTTCATCAAAAATTTTTCAATTGATAAAAAGTAGCGTATATCATTATTTGATGATTTTTCAATCAATTTTGAACACCATCTATTTCAATTACATTAAATCGGTTTATGCGAAGTTTGCAGCACAATTTTTATATTTGCTGCTTTTGCGTCCAAAACCTCCTGCAACAAGTTGTCATACATTTCACTTGTTAAAATGTTATAATGTTGCTGGGAACAATTTTGGCTCTTTTCCTTAATTTCAGCGATAAACTTATCCTTTCATTCAGACATTGCGATATAATTACTATTCGTTATTCTAATTTTATGATCTAATTCGATAATTAATTCTCTTATATAGAATTTTTTATTTATCTCATTACCAATGTGGTAAATAAACTACCTACGTTGTAGTTTTTTTAAGACACCCTGTGTTCATCGATATTTTCTTGTAATATGACACCGCATCCCTTGTTCTAAAGTGAGGCGAATTCTTTAACACACAGTCAAGTGTGAAACAACCACCTAAGTGCACAGCATTTGCAACTGCTTATCAATTAAAAAATCACAAAATCAAAAAGTCTATTATTTAATACAGTCCACTAATCAACCAACTAGTTTGGCCTGCTTTCTATCAGGCCAAACTAGTTTAGCCGATTTGTATCAGGCCAAACTAGTTTGGCTTATATGTTACTCAGGACAAACTAGTTTGGCCTATATGTTACTCAGGACAAACTAGTTTGGCCTGTTTTAAGTTAGGACCAACTAGTTTGGCCTGTTTTCTATCAGGCCAAACTAGTTTAGCCTGATTGTGTCAGGCCAAACTAGTTTGGCCTAGGCGAAACTAGTTTGGCCTGAAATCGGGTTCGGCCTGCAACATATATAAACCACGGATTGTACATATATATATACGTATATAAGGGGAGCACCTCGTGATTTAATCTTGGCGCTAGGGTTATAACACCTAACTTCACAACCTAGGTGTATAATATACTATTTTTTCAATAAGAAAATAATAAAAATTAATGACAGATTATAAAAATAATTACACATTAGATTTATTATTTTCAATAATTTCATTAGAATTTTTGAAAATAGCAGTTGTTTCATTGATACCAATGACATGCAGGAGCATCTACTCTTATTTCTTGTTTCCTAAATTCTGTAATTAACTACTACTTTTCCCGTTGCAAATAGCGACTTGCTTTGACAATTTTAAATCCTAAAGCTTTGCAAAACCGTTAATCTTCACGTTAAATATGTTATAATACATTTCTTGGATTTTCTTTGCTACAAAATTCCATATTACTTTTACAACCATTTCCTTATTATGTGTTCCATCGACCATAGGCATATTATATTCCCAATTAAATAAAATTCCTGTAAGTTTTTTCCAACCATAAAGATTATTAGTATTGTCATAATTTAACACAATTTTTAAATGGTGTCCAATGATGCGAATGTTTAGATCGCACAATATTGATTGGAACACATTTATTAATTTCTTCGTTTATATTTTGCAGATATTTTAACTACGAAATAGCAAAATAATTTTGATTTATTTATTCATTATCACAACAAATTCAGTCAGTCAACGCTATTTTAAATAATTATTTTTAAATAATTAATTGCTCAAGCGATAGTTTAAACAAATATACCTTAAAGCATCTCTACATGGACAAACTTTATCACCAACGGCGTCGCCAACTCATTAACTTTGGGAAAGGTCACAGTGTTGACAAACATTTTAACGACCTCCTTATTAGAAGATTAAATTTATACGTTGGTTGCCAAACAAAAAATGCATTGTTCTCGTGTAAAAGCAAGCGGCAGGTACCTGAAAGCTGTTATATCTTAAACAACGCGATTATTGTTCGAACGACAACCGCTTGAATTTTATTAACTGATAAGAAAGGTTAAATGTTTGTCAACACGGTGACCTTCTCAAAGTTAATAGGTCGGCGACGGCATTGGTGATGAAATTTGAGTGTGTGGAGAGATTTTTAAGCAGAGAATACCATATATGTACGTACATACATAGTACATAATTATACTTGACAATTTGTTCGCGTTGTTTACACGCGTGTTGGTTATCTTTATAAAAATTGTGACAGCACATACAAAATGTACATTAATATGCTCTGCACTTAGTGCATTGTATACAAAAATTGTCAACATTGCATAAAATCTTGAATAATTTAAAAAATACAGAGTGTTTAAATTTATAAAATTTTCTTCAATTCTTAAAATCAAGTTTTTCCTAATTTTGATTAAGATGGTTTTGAAAGGATGAATAACCTAAGCACAAGACGGTAGTAATAAATAAATGCTTTTCTTTTAAAGTTTTGTCACGGTAAAAGTTGGTAAATATCGTAACATTGTAACCTCTCATTCAAAACAACAATTCACAGAAAGTAATTCATTACAAAAAAAACACAGAGTTCACGAAAAGTCGGCAATAAAAAATTCCAAATGAAATGAAATAGTAACAATACTTGTCTAGACAAAATTTTGTTATAGCTTGATTTTTTAATTTTGGGATTTTTTACTAAACATTTATGTATTAGTTATCTACTGACAAAAACTTCAATTTAGATTTATTTTTAGTCCAAATATACTAGGACTTTGAACAAGAGATTATTTTAGACATACAAGTGACTAAAAAAAGTCTTGGTACGATCCCATTTTAGCAACTTAAATTACAATTACTCCGTTTTTTCCTATTATTTTCATTACAAAATATGATAAAATATAAATATATAGTGCATGCATAAAATTGACGAAAATCCGGTTGTAAGCAAGAAAAATTTAAACGGCACCGCCATTATCTATCTATAAAAAGTCTCCGTACGCTACTTAAAAACCGGCATAGAAATGTTTATATTAATATTTAATATTTCGTACAAAACCCTTTAGCCTTAATTACTGCCTCCATACGCCTAGGCATTGACTTCACTAAATTTTTGTCACATCTGACCCAATTTTGTCCTATTCTTCCTGTAATACCCTCTTAAGAGTATTTTTGTTCGTAATATTGTGTTTACGAATTCGGCGGTTTAATTCATCCCACAGGTGCTCGATGGGATTCAAGTCGGAACTTTGGGGTGAATACAGCTGTTTGGGCACACGATAAAGAGCCATTCTTTAACAATCATTGACGTTGCACCGTCCTGAAGGGTTTTCAATCCTCCAAGACCTTCACCAAAAAGCGAACGGCAGCTCAGATGATGTCGCAGAGCGAGTCGTGGGTTACTCTCAAAAAAAAGGAATAATGTAGGGCGCCAGAAGTTTTTTTAGTAACGTAAATTATCAAATTGACTAGTCTTTAATAAACGTAAAAACAACAAAAGTTTACTAAACAAATTTCTACAGTCAAATTTGTTTGTCTTGTTATAAAAATCGAAGATTAATGGTGTTACAAGTTTAACCATGTAAATAATTACAGTATTGATTATTTACCCACGCGTATATAGCTATATACCTGTTCACAAAATATTGCATATAAACTCAAAAAAAAATTGGCTCAACGTTTCGTTTCTTCTTAAACTTGAACAAATCTGACTGGTGGATCTATAGGTGATTGATAATTTAATTTTTGATCAGTGTACGACGCTTCGGTGTGTGATCGGCGTAGGAATCGGCGTCGCATAAAAATTAAGTAAATAATTGTCTGACCTTATCGTACGTGTTGGTGATATTCTACAACTTGATTGACTTCCAAATACATCCAAAATTTCTTGAAGGTTTCGGTTCCAAAAGAAATCCTCCATAAATGGTTTTAAACAAAAGGACCAGATTCCGTAAAAGTGGATACAAGGTAATGCTGATTTCCATTTGACCCAACAAAAATATCAAAATCGGATTGAAGCCAAATTGAATTCCAATTTTAATCAAAGTGAAACCAAATTGAAGCCAAAGTAAAGCCAAATTGAAGCGGAAGTGAATTCCAAAGTGAATCACGATTGAAGCCTAAAATGTTGTTTGGATTTAGAGACAAATTTAACAAAAAGTATAATTACCAGATGGTCGGCTTCTATTAAATAAAAATTTAGTTCGTTTCTGAAATTTTGCTGTGTTTCGAACTAATATAATAATCAAAATTCTCTCTAAACCATATCGAAGGCATATCGCTTTAGCAACAAATTATTGCTGCGCTATAGTCGAAATTAATGTCAATGCGCCGAAATACAATTTATCAGCGCAATTACAAGGTGTTGTTCAAAAATATATATCCTTAATAAAAATAAAACGTTACAACGTATGCTTAGAATCTTGATTTTGTTAAAAATAAAATTATTTGGAAAGCCTAATTTAGTCACACTATCTTTTAAATTAGTTTGTAAAATATCTAAATATAGCCACTTGTCTATTATTGAATCAATAAAATGTAATTTTCCCACACCCCACGCCGCCATAGACCCCCAAACTAAAGCACTTTTGTCACAAACTCACTGTTGGAATAACATTTTTAATTTTAAGCGCTTCGTTTGGTTTTTGTCAAACTTTTTCTCTTCCGTCATAACCAAAAATATGAACTTACTCTCGTCTGTAAAAATCACTCGATTCCAGAACTCCATGTCTTTATTTTTGTGTTTTATTGCAAATTTAAATCTTTTAGTTTTATTAATTTTTGAAATTAGAGGATTACATCTAGCAACACAGTTATTAAAATTGTTTTTCTTGAGCACATTTCTGATTGTCTGGTCAGAAACAGTAATATTAAATTTATTACGCACTTCATCCCCAATTTTAGTCGCACTTTTCCTAGGGATTTTTTCACTTCAATTTTTAATAATGTATTGAACACTTGACTTGAGTTTCCCGATAATTTCGCCGATTTCGCGCATTGATTTGCCTTCACAGTACAATTTAATTATTGTTTGTCGCACCTCAACGGAAATTTCTTTGCTCATTTTTGTTATTGTTCTGAAAACACGCTAACAGAAACTAAAACCTAAAGAAATTAATAGCAAAATGTAATAATAACATTATGATGATATGCGCCTTCAGCATATGATATTAACCTTTATGACCGATTTCAGTGGTGCCCAAACGTATTTGCTGTCATCAGATGTATCACGACAATGCGATACAGTGTTCAGATTTAAACCATATATCGTTCAAACTTGAATATGAAAGATTTGCAAGCGTATTTTTTTGTATTACGCTTTATGTTAAAAACAGCGTGCGTAAGCAAAATTTAAGAAATGTGTTAGTTTTTCTATATGCATTAGGAAGAAAATATCTATCGTTGATTGATCACACAAGTCGCTTCATTCGAATTTTTTTTAATTTTAAATACAAGTAATGCCAAGAACAAACTTTTGTATACACACAATAATTATACTTTCAAACGATGTTACCAACATATCACAAAAAATGTAAAATATAATGTAAAGAAAGAAACACTTGCTGTCATGCGGAATTCGTGTGTTAAAATTTAATTAAAAAGTCAAACAGAATTAATTATCTAAAAGCATCATACTAAATTTTTTCATGTACATACTATATAATACTAAGATACAAACGCATTTCAAAATCGAACGTGCGTACGTTTTTTCTGCAACCATCATTGACAATAGAATTTTTCAGCCCTTAATCTAAAATTTAAATTTGACGTTTGCAATTGAAAAATCGCTCAGAGCGATAGCAAAAGTTTACACAGAAAGCAGAAAACATCGACTATTTTGCCTACTTTTTGGTCATTTCATAAATTTAAAAACGTAGAAAAATAGTGTTTATATGTACATAATGTAGTATCTCAAACAGATATCTTTATTACCGCTCTCGTATGGTAACAATGTTTGGCTCGCAAAGTTGATGCATAAGCGCCAATAGACCACTTTCTTCTCTAGATACACAAATAAATATTTTGATTAATCTTAAAAGTTATTTCATTTATGTACATACATACTTCATTTATTTTTATAGTAGCACGTATTTATTGCTTATTATATTATAAATATTGCGTAATTATGGTTAGGACGTTTTGTTTAGCCAGAAGATATTCGATTAAATTGAAATGCTTTTTTGATTATGCAGCCGCGTATTGCTTTATAAAATAAGTAAGACTTTTGATAAAAGACGGATTTTCATATAATATCATTAAATACATTTTCAGCAAGATTTATTACCCAAATTCTATTTGCGTTTCTAAAAATTACTTGCATTTCAATTTTTAGTTTAAAAAAACTGATATGCGAATGATTAAAGAGCCCAACATAGAACGAAGGGTTATAAAAGCTACTCGGATAAAAAATTCCTTTTTATATTGTTATTAATGACTCTTGGTATTCTCAACGCAATCGTTAAATATTTTAACTTGATATTGGAATATACTGATGTACCTAATGTTGAATATAAATTTTCTAGTGCCTACCTATTAGAGTCAACACACACGAGTTATAATAATTTCATTTGTACTAATATGCAATGTACTGTTTAAATTTCAAAAAATGTAAAAGTTATAATCGTGTGATATAAAGTACGTATTTAGATTGTTTAATTGCATAAAATGCAAAATGTTAACATTAATGTATTATAATTACGTACATAGTACGTAGTATGCATATTAGGTTCCTAGCAAAAAAACAGTTAAAATGCGAAATTGCTTAAATTTTAACTTTTAAGCCTTTGTGTGCAACCGGTGATTGATTTTATTTGAACAAAAGTAGAGAAAATGATTTGAATTGATGTCGATTTGCTTATTTTATTCACTCTAATTTATTTCTGAAATATAGAAAATTGCGAATAAGGTAAATTATGTGTTTCCGGTTCTTATGTCGGAATAAAAATCCCAAAAATTCGTAGCTTCTATAAAAAGTTTTTATTTTTTAAATTACACTATGTAAATATTAAAATTTTACAACAAAATTGTTTAAACAATAATCGCATTGTTTAAAGCAGAAAGGTTGGTACTTACAGTATTTGTAAGTATCTAAAACTCCAACCATTGGAAAATTCAAATCTTGATGAATTTTGCTATTTGGTATGAACGATTTACTTTTACAAAAATGTTACTTGCATAAATATAAAGTTCAAATTTAAAACTTGTACAAGCCGTAAACTGAGAAATAACTTCTTCACGAAAATCCTTCAGATATTTGAAATTTTAACTAACAACCAAACTTAACTGTGCAATTTACTATTTTCTAAATTTTCTTAGTCTTCAAAGCATCCACGGTTAATTGCAAAGTAAATTGAATTTGCTTTGAAATAACTTTGAGAAGTCAATTATGGTTTGGCGTTGCGATTTTAAATTAATAAATAACTTGAAGAGACGGTGTTTGGCTTAATTATCAGCGCAAAACTGCTGATAACGCAAAGGTGCCTAGTTTGAATCTGAACAAAGGCAGACTTTGTTATGACCGTCTCTGTACTTCGGAAAGCACGTAAAGCTGGTGGTCCTATCACAAAGTACTAGCAACATCTTTGAGGTATTAAATACCAAGATACCCTTTTGGGGGAGCGGATAGACAATTTTCGTTGTATTTCTATATCCAAAGAGCCCAAAATATTATACAAAAAAAATAAATAACTTGAAATCTAATAGCGTCAGAGGAATCTGACCATGCCATATGGCAAAGAAGAAGATTCGTTATCTAATTTTTGTACTGCGTTAAATAATTTGTTTACATGACGGCGACTACAAATTTAATAAAATGTTAGAACAATAGTAGGTATATTATTACTTAGCATTGACCCCACATCAATTATTATCTAGACTTTCAGAAATAGAACCACAGAGTGTCCTTGTTTACCCTAAGATAAACTAACAAATTGCATGACGCTAGAATTTTATAAACTTGCAAAATCCTAATAAATTTTGAAAACAGTTATAATAATTTTAAGCGTGTCATAATCAATATTCACAATTTATGTCCAATTGCACTAAATTATTTAAGCATTAGTTAGGTTTCAGCCGTAGTTAAAATTCCATTTGTCGTTTTCCCATTGGCGGAATTGACATTTTAAGAACGGCTTGAATTTAACTAATGCTGAAACAATTCGGTGCAATTAGACATTAATCATTTGAAGATACCCGAAATAATATATTATAAGGTTCAAGAAGTTAAAGCCAGTACATTATGTTAACAATTATAGATTTGTCTTTAGTTGTAATTAATTTAACGGGCTGATTGTCAATATAATTATTTGCGTTGAATTTGTAGTTAATATATACGTAGTACCACATTAATTATAATTATCTTTTTATTTTAGGATAATTATTCTTCTGATGGTATATTATCAACAGTTCGAACTAGATTAGGAAGAGTTGCCGAAACTCTACGAGCAGCGTTAAGGTTTCGACGACTTTCTCAAAGAGATTTTCGTTCACCTGATTGGTTTGTAGATAAAACTTACCAAGATGAAAATATGCAGAAGGATGACTATCCAGCACCTTCTTGTTGGGGATATCCTATTGTTGTTGATCCATCTCTTCCGTCGCATTACAAGGTAATAACAATTATAAATCTGAATACCTTAAAATTGTGTATTTATGGACAAAATAATATTTAAAAAATTTTTGGTAAAACTAGTTACAATTAGATAAAAATAGTTTTTGTAGTAAATTCAAGACCTTTTAATAGACTTAAATTTACCAAGTCAATTTGCTGTTTTATATACATAATCATGCACTCGTAATAGAAGTAATATTCAAAATTTTGGTAGTGTCACTTTAAAAATTTTGACCACTTATTTTTTATGTTTGATGATCTACATAATATATTTTTTTCGTATCATTTATCAAAAAAATTGTTGTGGTATACATACTTACATATGTATGCGCTAAAGCTCAGTACAATAAGAGTGACGTTGGTGTTCAAAAAACAAATAAAATATTTTTGAAAAAATCGGATGTGGCCATGCCCATGACTTTATCATACTTTTATTAAATATTAAAAAAATAAGTATTAATAAAAAAAAAAGAAAATAATATTTTCCATTAACTAATGTGACCCAAAATTTAATCAGTTCTAAGTGTAAATATAAAGATACAAAATACCAACTTTAGTTTTGAAATTCTCATTAGTTTTTGAAATATTTAATAAAAACTAATATTAAATAAAAAGATTTAAAAAAAATTGCTTCCATTAACCAATTTTATCCAAAATTTATTTAGCTCTAATTCCTGCCATAAACATAACAAATCTCAACTTTAGTTTTAAAAAACCTTTTAGTTTTAAAATATTAAATAAAGGCTAATATTAAATAATAAAATTTAAAATAATAAGAAACAATAGTTTTTATAAACAAATTTTAACTAAAATTTAATCAGTTTTAAATATCGATTAAAATATGCGAAAACCGAAGTTTAGTTTAGAAATTCGTATTACTTTTCGAAATATTAATTAAAAACTAATATTAAATAATAAGATTTAAAAAAATAAAAAATAGTTTACATGACCCAATTTTAACCAAAATTTAAATAACTTTAACTCCAGCTATAAAAATAGGAAATCTCAAATTTGGTTTTGAAAATTCTGTTAGTTTTTAAAATATTAAATAAAGACTAATATTAAATAATAAAACCTAAAAAAATTAAAAAACAATAGTTTTCATAAAACAATTTTAACTAAAATTTAATCAGTTCTAAATCTCGACATAAGTATGCTAAATCCTAAATTTTGTTTTAAAATTCTTATTAGTTTTTGAAATATTAATTAAAAACTAATATTAAATAATAAAATTTAAAAAAACCAAAAAAATAGTTCCCATGAACCAATTTTTACCAAAATCTAATCAGCTCTAAGTCTCAATATAAGGATACAAAATCCAAAATTTTGTTTGAATATTCCTATTAGTTTTTGCTGTAGGTCGCACACAAAATTTGACCACACACAGACACACACACAGACACACACATACACACACACACACACACACACAGACATTTTTTGGAAATGGTCTTATTTTACTCAGGGGACCTCAAAAAGTGTAAATCCATCAAAATCTCAAATTTTTTTTTCTGCACGAAAACAATACTTTCTCATATTACATATGATAAAGTAAAAGTTATGTAAATAATTTTTTATTTTTCATTTTGCCGGTTATGTTATGACTCCGAGGGTCCTCGTTAATCCATGTTCCGATACCAACAACAATTGATTTTGAGCAAATTTGATAATATACCAAAGAGGAAGATGAAACCAATATTAATTCAATTTTGCTTTTTATCCAACCCACGTCTCATTATTTAATTCTATACTTAACATATCAAACGAAAGTTGTAAAAATAACATAATTTAACATAAAAAGAATTTAAAATTAGCTGAATTGTTTTGAGTTAGCATATATAATTACAAAAAGTATTTAATAATTTTATGCGATACAGAAATTATTGAAAACAAAAATTACTTATTAGAAATCGTCGAGTACCTACTTTATGAAGTGTGGGGGTGAAATCTGAAATTCAATTACTATTGCTTTAAAATTTTTCCGTCGATATCTAAACCGACTTATTGTTTTTCAATTGCTTAAAATCAATAGCCGTTGAGATTGGCTAGTTTTGAAATGAAAACTTCGCAGAATAAAAAAGCAACTTTTAACTAAACGAATTATTTGTAAAGATTTCATTTAAGAATACTTTGATTTGTATATATCGAAGTTTTCTAAATCTTATAATAAAAGAAATAATTCCAAATACATACCAAGAAAACAGTTTTTGTTTTCGTAGTTTCTTTCATCTCACTCGTACAAACAGATAATTCAAAATGTCAAGCGAAGGGTCAATGAATGGACAATTTTATTGAACGTGCGTTTATTATTTCATAAAGCTAAAAGCATAGGGGTCACTTTTAGAATTAATTTATAGTGAAGGTCAATATCAATTTATAAAAATAAGTTTAAAAAAACAAATTTATATCTCGGGGTTGATCGGTTTTTCTTGTTAAAAATAACGGGGTTATTGGGCTGGGATAGTTTCAATAAACTTGAGATGCGTGTAAATATATCTCCAGAGATATATATCGAGATCTTTTATATCGTAAACCAGTAACGCCATGCTGGTAAAGTAAAAATGTCATCATGTAAAAAATTTCAAAATCGCCAAACTGTTAAATACACTCAAACATACGACGCACTTGAAATATTATTCAAAGTAGAAATTTGGTTTTTCATTTTTCTTTCACTCGAGAATTTTTTTGTAAAGTTTCTAAAAATAAATAAAAACTAATAAATTGAGTTTCGTCTATAGGGATGGTCTGATGCTTTAAGTAAAAATTACAAAAAGAGTTGCAATCGTATTACATTCTTTTGTAATTTCAAGTTTTCATACTTGAACTCGAAAGTATACAAAAAAAACTTGAAGGAAAATCTCTTTTACAAGAAGTTATATATTTGTTTTTAAAGAAAAATAAATTGCTGTTTTTATTTCAGTGGCTAATGGTAGTTTCGGTGGCTGTGCTTTATAATGTAATCTTTGTGGTTGGACGTGCAGTATTTTGGGAGCTTAATAATGCAATTCCACCACTGTGGTGGACATTGGATTATCTCTGTGATATTATCTACGTTTTAGACATTTTCGTTCGAGCACACGAAGGTAAATATTTTAAACATTTTTAATCCTATATACGTACATTTAATAATAAGTATACAATCATGATAATAATAAAACTTTTAATATTAATTTATCTATTAGTATTTATTACTACCGTATGCTACGAATATTCAATGACACAGATTAAAACGTTACATTCAGGCGTTTCTTTATTATAAGCGATGATTGAATTTAATTATTACACTCTTGAACATTTTGTTTGCTCTAAAAGATAATTCTGCAATGATAATGCATTAATAAATTAATTTTATAAATCAGCGCAACCAGTAATTTATTGTGTTTGATACCTACAACAATATAGTTTCAAAATTGAAAATCTTTTATGTAACGTGTACATAATAAAATTAATCAATTTCTCTAATTAAACACAATTATCTTAATAATAAGTATACCGACCTACGTCGCAAAATAAACTACTAAATTTCCAACAAACCACTTATGTATAATAAATGTCTTCGTAACTCTTACAATAAACCTGAAGTAATACCTTGAACAATATTTTCTTACGTTAGTTTACGTAAATGGCGTAAAACAAGTCTCACCTTTGTTTACCTACTAGTTCTACTTCATTTACTTAGCAAACGATGCGATTAAGACATTTTGTGAACAATTTTATAGCCAACATCGTCATTATATGTCCAGCTAATATTCCCAAGTGCCATCCTGTTACGAAGTTTGCATGCTGATTCTATGCAGCCGTATTGCCTTTGCTCAATGTTGTATATTTCATTGGAAAATAAAGTATAAAATAAAATGCGTAACCTATCCGTGTCGTATAAAATTTTATTACACAAATGAAACCAATTTGCAGTATTCTTTATATTATATTTTTTACAGCTTTTACGAAGCACCTACTTGAAAATTTTTTAAACTTGCTGCTAATAACTTTAGTTATAAAGCAATATTTTAAATTTACTTAATTGGCATTATTAAATCTCATAAGAAAATTTAAATCATTACAAGGTTTAGATGATCGTTATAATGATATCATAATAAAATCTAATTTTATAAAAATAATGATTACAACGTCTCAAGAAAATACGAAATAAAATGTCGGTATTTATTTTGGATGTTTTCATACCAATTACCAAACAGCATAATTGTAATAAATGTTGCAACATATTGCAATATCGATTATACATACTACATATTATGTAGTATATTGTATATCTCATATAATTTTCTGTGTTGATTAGCATGAAATAACCCATAATGGATAGCATAATTTTTCTTCCTATTTTTTTAAGTGTAAAACAGATTAAAACTTTTATGGATAATTTGTTTTGCTAATGCCACCTTCTGGTTCTACTGCTTGGTATTTCCACGTAAACATTTTATAACGTACACTATTAAAACAATAATTATTAAAAATAATATTTCAGTGTACCTATTACACATCATTTTTTGTAAAATTGATTTCCTCTATCGTTAAAAAACATTATGTAATAGAGAAACCCTCACGTAATTTTTAAATGGCCTCTAAGGGCTATGAAGTATGAACCTACATATTATGTACATGCTTTTTATACATTCGGCAAAAAAAGTAGTTATGCCTGAAAAGTGATTCAAGTATTATGTAGATACAATCAAATTGTATGTACTACATGTATTCTATAAAAATATTTGGTTTTCGTAGCATGTAAATAATTTCAAATGGGAATTCTATTACCCCAGCAGCCTATTTCAAACAACCATTTGAACTTAAGCCATTTTTCATTTTTCTTTATGATGTTCATTCTTTATGATAAAAATTAATACATTGTATACTATCTCCCCCTTTTCTAGTAGCACCGTTTTTATGTGTTGCGGAATAGGTACTTTTGACTAAACTGATAGATTTTGCATCACGTTCATTCTCTTTAATAATTAAACTACGAGATAATAGGATTTTGGACTGAATGACCGGAATAAAACTATTGCTTTATCTTTGTCGACGTTTTGCAGTCCGTTATGGCTTCCTGGGACTAAGGTATCACAATTGTATTAATTGCAGAGGAATACAGAAGAAACAAATAAATCTATCAGTTATTTCAAAATCGTACAGCAAAACTAATATAATCTCATGTAAAACATAAAACTACTAAAATTATATATATTATTAACCTCTGCAATTAATATTAAGGTAGTTGCAGCGATCCAGTCTAGTTTTTGAGTGACTAATGCATAAAATATTGTTATTAATGCTTTAAAATTGTTATAATGGTATTGCTAGTTATAATATTAAAAACGAATGTGTGAGGATTAAGAATCGATTGTTTTATTTCAACATATCGATTTATTCAAGAATTTACAATAACTCATTTGACTCACGGATCATATACGATGTTTCAATTTGGCAGCGCCGCAATAAGTTATAATATAAATTATTAATCTAGCACTCTTTTTTAAATTAAATAATCAAACGTCAAATATATTTAAATAATATTTTGTGCTCACGTGGGCAATTTATTACAACATGAAATTTTTATCAACACCGTAACCCTACACATTTTGCAATCAATTCCAAAAAGTACGCTTTTGGAAAACTCAAGTCTTTTCATAATTATAGTTTGTGTAGAAAATAATTGATAATAGGCTCATGGCGTGATTATCTAGCGTCCGTCCTCATACACACGTGATGGTTGGATCGAATCCCACGATTTTAAGTTTTTTTCTATTTTAATTAATTTTATTTTTCAAAAATTCATTTTATTTTTTATTAAAATTAGTAATAAAACTTTCCATTGAAAATATTTTCTTCGAGTGCCATACATTTATATAATGCATAGACAATCAACATGGCCAAAGTCAGGCTGACGGTTGGTTTCTTGTTGCCTTCCCATAGTCCACAGATTGACACGCCGTAAAGGAAGTTTAGCATTTTGAGTGCACAATAACTGGCTGAAGAATTAGAAGAAGGATTATTATCAACTGACAAAATTTATCTCTTAAACAAATAGATTTTTCTATTTTATTTGCACCATACGAAAATTATACCGTAATAACATTGCACCAAACCTTCTTTCTTATTTTCCATCGAATGGTTCGAAATTTGAACGATGGTTTTCCGCCAAATTGATTTATATTTCATTTGAAATAGAAAATAAACCTTCTTCTTCTTCTTTTCAGGGTTTACGCTTTATTGTCTGTTCCGACTTTATAAGTTCCGCCATCGTTTATTTTAGAAAATAAACCCAACTTTTAAAATTGACACTGACATAAAACTTTTTTAATTTATGCGACGATGCCAAACTTATACGGTTTTTCAGAAATCAAATCGCATCATATTCAAAAATTATTTACGGACAAACCAGATGGTCAAAATTTTTAATTTTTTTTTTGCCATTTTGTAAGATATTATCCTACACGTAGACTAATTTTTATGCGTCTGACATGGATTTAACTATTTTATTTTACGGAAATTCTAAACTTTTACTGAGTTCCTATGCTTTTACATGTTAAATTCAAAAATTTCAAATCCGATTATCTCCCAAGGTACACGGTCAATCTTTTTCAAATTTGTTTTACAATTATGATAAATCATTAACTTTATATCTTGTAATTTTCATATTTTTGACATGGATTCGAGAAAATGCCAATGGAGCGCTGCAACCACCTTAAATTAAAATTTTCAAAATTAATAGGTTAAATAATCAAGAAAATGAAATGATTTGTGAGGTTTCAGCAATGATTACTGCTGTTATCAGACGTTTAATAACAATAGTGTAATTACATAGAAACGGCATATATTGTCATTCGATGCGATTTATTGATCCATGAAGTTTGAACGATATTCAGAATAATCGCGAGTTAAAGAACAACCTACTTAAGAACTTATTAAATAGGAAAAACTAAGGCTAAATACGCACTATAGACCTGCCCGTAATGCAGCCAGCCGTCCAGTTAACCGCAAGCGATGAATTATATGTAAATTCCGTATAGGTAGATAAAATTGGCGTAAATTGGTGCGCGTTGAAGGACTTGTCGTTTGACGCTTGACCGAGGTAGTCGATTTCAGTTACCCTTACAATTAACAGTATTTGAAATAAACCTAAACAAATGAAACATAATGCTAAATTAAAGACCCTGTATCTCAAGAAAACAAGTCATATTTAGTATACAAAGTGAAATGCCAAGATTGTAATCTTGTATATATCTTTCAAACTTCATGGATCAAGAAACCGTATCAAATGACATTACGTTAATTTCGTTTCTATGTATTTACACAATTGTTATTAAATGTCTAATGGCAGTAGTAACCATTGTTAAAAGCTAACAAATAATTTTGATTGATTGTTTATTTAACCTATTCATTTTGAAAATTTTAATATAATATAACCTAAAATATCTAGTACATCAGTTATTAAAATGCACACAAGATAACATAACTTAGATTCTTGACTAAATTGGGTAACATGAATTTGTTTTATATTTTAGCCACAGAATTTTAGCCATACCTACTGTGTTTAATTCCAGAACTCATAGTGGCTTTCAGATCATTTCCGCATAAAATGATGTACAATTTGTCATAAAATCTGCAATTCATTTAGTTGTCTTTATTGGGTCCGTCCTAACATCCGATGCCGATTGAAGGTGATTGAAAGTCGTTGTTGTCCCTGTGTAGGAGACTAACCTACAGGAGGTAGTCTAGTGATGGGGTTACCATCTTCAAGCGTCTAGCCCAGCTTTCTGACTATTATAGTCCAGTCAGATGAACATACATATGCATACCAGAATATGCCAGAATATACCAACAGTAAACTAAAACAGGGACGTAGCCTATCTCCGGTGTTATTCAATGTCTAGTATATTGACGATGCTATCAGGAAATGGAGAAATGATATTGAATTTTCTTTCAATCTAAACTAACAAAGATATGTGTTCACTATACTATTTGCAGATTACCAAATGATGATTGCAAGCGATGAGGATGCGCTACAGTATGCTTTCCTCAAACTACAATGTATCATGAAAACCTATAACATGAAAGTCTCAACAGATAAAACAAAACTATGGCATTCAGAGGGCAAAATATATAAGAACTAAGATAGTTTCTGAAAATACCCCAATAGAACAAGTGAATAAATGTAAGTTTTGGGCTGTACTATGGACAACCACGAAGAAAGAGATATGCAGGAGAACCGGAGTACTAATATTTGTTAGCACAGCTCAATTTGCACAATTACATTTTAAATTCCGGAAATGCCGGAACAGGTCGAAGACCTAAACCATGATGGAAATGATGATGGTGATGATGACATTTTAAAATTCAATTATCAATCTACATCCATCTGACAAGTATCCTATAAAACAAAATATAAGTGATCATCTACATCTTCTTCTTCTTCTTACGTGAGGTCTGTGACCTGTGTTTTCCAGCAGCAGCCTCGGATAAGATCCGAAGTTACTGCTAGTACTCTGAGCATATTATTTGTTTTACATCTGCAATAGTTTGCTAGACTGGCTTCAGATGTGCCTGTTACCCTATATTATTGTTAATGATGGCAATTCATCAACATAAAAGACCACCGGCTTTACGTGCCTTTCGAAGCACGGGGACGGTCATAGATAGAAAGAGAGTCAGAAAGAAAACTTTCCTTTGTATACTCCTCCCGAGTTCGAACCGGGTGCCTTAGCATTAGTAGTCGATCGCCCTAACTACTAGGCCAGTGACCGTCCCTACATCTACATAATGGGCTAATTAAATAAGTAAGTGTGGAAAAATTCGACAATTCAATTAAAATTTTTACTAAATTAGTAATATTTTCAAATTAATACTTAAAATATGTTAATCATAATTTAAACAAGAATATCACCAGGATGATGGTTATAGGCTATATGTGCAAATAAAATTTTGCAATTTTAACCTGCAGCATCAAAAACAGCATTCATGGCTACTTGGTTTTCCAGGCTGAAGGTTATTAAGCAATAAATCTATAAAACTATAAATATTTGAACGACCGGTGGAATCACCAACCACAGACACTGATGAAGATTGATACATAAATTTCCTGTAGATGTCGAAATAACAATTATGTGAATATATTTTGACCAGGTTTTCAGGTATTAATTTGTGATGAATATCACACATTCACATGAACGACAATGGTAACAAAAGCTCAAACAAATACAAAACTAAAAGAATTCACCACAAGGTATAAAGCAACGAGCAAGTCATAATTAGATTAAGAAGGAGAAATCTGTATGAATTTAGATAATTTTAAAACTAAAAGATTGGAAATCTTGTTCAAAGAAGATGCAGGGATGTATTTTAATAAAATATGGGAACAGTTATTTGGGTCACTGTATGTTGTATGTAGCACCTGAAAACTACGCTGACGGTATTTACGTCAAAGTAGGAATTTACACGTACTTAAAAAAAATATGAGTTATTTTTACAATCTGGTTTTCAATCTGAAGTGGAGGCATAAAGCACAAGGTTCAATTCTCACTTTCAGGGAAGTTTGTATTGAAGACGATGACATAGAGACTTTAGACGATTAATTTAATTTGAATTTGAGCACTTTAGCTGATCAATAACTCTCTCTTAAGGTTTCTTCGTTAAAGCCTCATCGGCAAAACTCTCACGTTGTCGCGAACCAAAGCATTGTTTCGTGCGCGAGAGACACAAATAACTATTGTTTTATTGTCAGTTTAACATAATTATTACTATAAATTTAATCTTAAATAAATATACTGTCTTATTAGCTAGCAAAAATTTTATCTAATGTAATAAAATTGCTTTGATATTGTGTGTCCATATTAGTATTATCTATGTATATTACTTTTACGGACGAATTTAATGATATCAACTTAAGTGATTTTTAATTGAATTTATTATAAATTAGTGAAGTTAATCTTTCTTAAAGACTCTTTTGTTTTGTTCAATGTTAAAAATAAATCTTGACCGCTTGCAAAATTACATCAAGCAAGTTGGTATAAAATTTTGTAAATATTTTAAAAATCGTCGTTCCTTGTCATCATCTCGCTGAATATATGTTTTTCAGCAACTAATTTCTAAATTAAATTAACAGCTCAGGTTTATCTGGGCAACATTTAAAATTTGAAATATTCAAGGTCATTCATATTATAAACTATCAAAAATATTAGTTACGTATTTAGAGAATATCTTATGATTTTCTGGGTAAAAACTAGCAATTTAAATGATTTATTAGAGCGTGCACCATTTCATTTTCACCATATTTTATTTTTTGTTTTATCTGGAATAAACATAAAATAAAAAATGAAATTTTCAAATAGGAAAAGGCGTTTGGAATATCCAATATAAAACCACAAAGAAAACCTACCAAAGTTATACATACATACATATTTCAGAAATTTCTTCATTTTCACAATCATGTTTATAAACGCTATAGTGTAATTAATTTCTAAATACAAGATAAAGTAAGGTAATTTAACTCTACCTGTAGCTCGTAGCACTCCTTTGTTAGTAACAAAATATACATTCAGCCCTTCGGCTACTTGCAATAATCGGAATGTTTTAAACCGAACGTGTAGATCGATAGTTATCTAGTATATAACAAGTTATGGCAAGTTCCTACTTTCGTTCAATTTAAAAACTTTTATATGCACGTGGGGATAAAAATTACTCAAGTTCGTAGTTGACTTTTTGCTACAAAAATTCCTTAATTTAATTTGTTCATTGAATTTATTTTAAAAACTATTCTATTTCAGGGTATTTGGAACAAGGATTGTTAGTAACGGATCCTAAAAAATTGAGGAGGAATTACATTTCTTCTAAGAAGTGGCGAATAGATGTGATTTCATTACTTCCAACCGATCTTGCTTATTTTTGGTGGCCTCCGTCCGATTGTCTCATAAAAGTGCCATGTTCCATTATAGTGAGATTAAATAGACTTTTTAAATTGCCGCGTCTGTGGGATTGGTTTGAAAGAACAGAAACAGATACAAATTATCCTAACGTATTTAGAATTTGTAAAGTTGTGTTAGCTATATTAGTGTTAATTCATTGGAATGCGTGCCTATATTTTGCTATTAGTTATGCGATCGGATTTGGAACTGATAATTTAAAAATTGTTAAACTTAAGAAAATATGAAATAAAATGTGGTATTTATTTTGGATGTTTTCATACCAATTACCAAACAGCATAATTGTAATAAATGTTGCAACATATTGCAATATTGATTATACATACTACATATTATGTAGTATATTGTATATCTCATATAATTTCTGTGTTGATTAGCATGAAATAACCCATAATGGATAGCATAATTTTTCTTCCTATTTTTAATTGTAAAACAGATTAAAACTTTTATGGATAATTTGTTTTGCTAATGCCACCTTCTGGTCCTACTGCTTGGTATTTCCACGTAAACATTTTATAACGTACACTATTAAAACAATAATTATTAAAAATAATATTTCAGTGTACCTATTACACATCATTTTTGTAAAATTGATTTCCTCTATCGTTAAAAACATTATGTAATAGAGAAACCCTCACGTAATTTTTAAATGGCCTCTAAGGGCTATGAAGTATGAACCTACATATTATGTACATGCTTTTTATACATTCGGCAAAAAAAGTAGTTATGCCTAAAAAGTGATTCAAGTATTATGTAGGTACAATCACATTGTATGTACTACATGTATTCTATAAAAATATTTGGTTTTCGTAGCATGTAAATAATTTCAAATGGGAATTCTATTACCCCAGCAGCCTATTTCAAACAACCATTTGAACTTAAGCCATTTTTCATTTTTCTTTATGATGTTCATTCTTTATGATAAAAATTAATACATTTTATACTATCTCCCCCTTTTCTAGTATCACCGTTTTTATGTGTTGCGGAATAGGTACTTTTGACTAAACTGATAGATTTTGCATCACGTTCATTCTCTTTAATAATTAAACTACGAGATAATAGGATTTTGGACTGAATGGCCGGAATAAAACTATTGCTTTATCTTTGTCGACGTTTTGCAGTCCGTTATGGCTTCCTGGGACTAAGGTATCACAATTGTATTAATTGCAGAGGAATACAGAAGAAGCAAATAAATCTATCAGTTATTTCAAAATCGTACAGCAAAACTAATATAATCTCATGTAAAACATAAAACTACTAAAATTATATATATTATTAACCTCTGCAATTAATATTAAGGTAGTTGCAGCGATCCAGTCTAGTTTTTGAGTGACTAATGCATAAAATATTGTTATTAATGCTTTAAAATTGTTATAATGGTATTGCTAGTTATAATATTAAAAACGAATGTGTGAGGATTAAGAATCGATTGTTTTATTTCAACATATCGATTTATTCAAGAATTTACAATAACTCATTTGACTCACGGATCATATACGATGTTTCAATTTGGCAGCGCCGCAATAAGTTATAATATAAATTATTAATCTAGCACTCTTTTTTAAATTAAATAATCAAACGTCAAATATATTTAAATAATATTTTGTGCTCACGTGGGCAATTTATTACAACATGAAATTTTTATCAACACCGTAACCCTACACATTTTGCAATCAATTCCAAAAAGTACGCTTTTGGAAAACTCAAGTCTTTTCATAATTATAGTTTGTGTAGAAAATAATTGATAATAGGCTCATGGCGTGATTATCTAGCGTCCGTCCTCATACACACGTGATGGTTGGATCGAATCCCACGATTTTAAGTTTTTTTCTATTTTAATTAATTTTATTTTTCAAAAATTCATTTTATTTTTTATTAAAATTAGTAATAAAACTTTCCATTGAAAATATTTTCTTCGAGTGCCATACATTTATATAATGCATAGACAATCAACATGGCCAAAGTCAGGCTGACGGTTGGTTTCTTGTTGCCTTCCCCATAGTCCACAGATTGACACGCCGTAAAGGAAGTTTAGCATTTTGAGTGCACAATAACTGGCTGAAGAATTAGAAGAAGGATTATTATCAACTGACAAAATTTATCTCTTAAACAAATAGATTTTTCTATTTTATTTGCACCATACGAAAATTATACCGTAATAACATTGCACCAAACCTTCTTTCTTATTTTCCATCGAACGATGGTTTGAACTTTGAACGATGGTTTTCCGCCAAATTGATTTATATTTCATTTGAAATAGAAAATAAACCTTCTTCTTCTTCTTTTCAGGGTTTACGCTTTATTGTCTGTTCCGACTTTATAAGTTCCGCCATCGTTTATTTTAGAAAATAAACCCAACTTTTAAAATTGACACTGACATAAAACTTTTTTAATTTATGCGACGATGCCAAACTTATACGGTTTTTCAGAAATCAAATCGCATCATATTCAAAAATTATTTACGGACAAACCAGATGGTCAAAATTTTTAATTTTTTTTTTGCCATTTTGTAAGATATTATCCTACACGTAGACTAATTTTTATGCGTCTGACATGGATTTAACTATTTTATTTTACGGAAATTCTAAACTTTTACTGAGTTCCTATGCTTTTACATGTTAAATTCAAAATTTCAAATCCGATTATCTCCCAAGGTACACGGTCAATCTTTTTCAAATTTGTTTTACAATTATGATAAATCATTAACTTTATATCTTGTAATTTTCATATTTTTGACATGGATTCGAGAAAATGCCAATGGAGCGCTGCAACCACCTTAAATTAAAATTTTCAAAATTAATAGGTTAAATAATCAAGAAAATGAAATGATTTGTGAGGTTTCAGCAATGATTACTGCTGTTATCAGACGTTTAATAACAATAGTGTAATTACATAGAAACGGCATATATTGTCATTCGATGCGATTTATTGATCCATGAAGTTTGAACGATATTCAGAATAATCGCGAGTTAAAGAACAACCTACTTAAGAACTTATTAAATAGGAAAAACTAAGGCTAAATACGCACTATAGACCTGCCCGTAATGCAGCCAGCCGTCCAGTTAACCGCAAGCGATGAATTATATGTAAATTCCGTATAGGTACATAAAATTGGCGTAAATTGGTGCGCGTTGAAGGACTTGTCGTTTGACGCTTGACCGAGGTAGTCGATTTCAGTTACCCTTACAATTAACAGTATTTGAAATAAACCTAAACAAATGAAACATAATGCTAAATTAAAGACCCTGTATCTCAAGAAAACAAGTCATATTTAGTATACAAAGTGAAATGCCAAGATTGTAATCTTGTATATATCTTTCAAACTTCATGGATCAAGAAACCGTATCAAATGACATTACGTTAATTTCGTTTCTATGTATTTACACAATTGTTATTAAATGTCTAATGGCAGTAGTAACCATTGTTAAAAGCTAACAAATAATTTTGATTGATTGTTTATTTAACCTATTCATTTTGAAAATTTTAATATAATATAACCTAAAATATCTAGTACATCAGTTATTAAAATGCACACAAGATAACATAACTTAGATTCTTGACTAAATTGGGTAACATGAATTTGTTTTATATTTTAGCCACAGAATTTTAGCCATACCTACTGTGTTTAATTCCAGAACTCATAGTGGCTTTCAGATCATTTCCGCATAAAATGATGTACAATTTGTCATAAAATCTGCAATTCATTTAGTTGTCTTTATTGGGTCCGTCCTAACATCCGATGCCGATTGAAGGTGATTGAAAGTCGTTGTTGTCCCTGTGTAGGAGACTAACCTACAGGAGGTAGTCTAGTGATGGGGTTACCATCTTCAAGCGTCTAGCCCAGCTTTCTGACTATTATAGTCCAGTCAGATGAACATACATATGCATACCAGAATATGCCAGAATATACCAACAGTAAACTAAAACAGGGACGTAGCCTATCTCCGGTGTTATTCAATGTCTAGTATATTGACGATGCTATCAGGAAATGGAGAAATGATATTGAATTTTCTTTCAATCTAAACTAACAAAGATATGTGTTCACTATACTATTTGCAGATTACCAAATGATGATTGCAAGCGATGAGGATGCGCTACAGTATGCTTTCCTCAAACTACAATGTATCATGAAAACCTATAACATGAAAGTCTCAACAGATAAAACAAAACTATGGCATTCAGAGGGCAAAATATATAAGAACTAAGATAGTTTCTGAAAATACCCCAATAGAACAAGTGAATAAATGTAAGTTTTGGGCTGTACTATGGACAACCACGAAGAAAGAGATATGCAGGAGAACCGGAGTACTAATATTTGTTAGCACAGCTCAATTTGCACAATTACATTTTAAATTCCGGAAATGCCGGAACAGGTCGAAGACCTAAACCATGATGGAAATGATGATGGTGATGATGACATTTTAAAATTCAATTATCAATCTACATCCATCTGACAAGTATCCTATAAAACAAAATATAAGTGATCATCTACATCTTCTTCTTCTTCTTACGTGAGGTCTGTGACCTGTGTTTTCCAGCAGCAGCCTCGGATAAGATCCGAAGTTACTGCTAGTACTCTGAGCATATTATTTGTTTTACATCTGCAATAGTTTGCTAGACTGGCTTCAGATGTGCCTGTTACCCTATATTATTGTTAATGATGGCAATTCATCAACATAAAAGACCACCGGCTTTACGTGCCTTTCGAAGCACGGGGACGGTCATAGATAGAAAGAGAGTCAGAAAGAAAACTTTCCTTTGTATACTCCTCCCGAGTTCGAACCGGGTGCCTTAGCATTAGTAGTCGATCGCCCTAACTACTAGGCCAGTGACCGTCCCTACATCTACATAATGGGCTAATTAAATAAGTAAGTGTGGAAAAATTCGACAATTCAATTAAAATTTTTACTAAATTAGTAATATTTTCAAATAAATACTTAAAATATGTTAATCATAATTTAAACAAGAATATCACCAGGATGATGGTTATAGGCTATATGTGCAAATAAAATTTTGCAATTTTAACCTGCAGCATCAAAAACAGCATTCATGGCTACTTGGTTTTCCAGGCTGAAGGTTATTAAGCAATAAATCTATAAAACTATAAATATTTGAACGACCGGTGGAATCACCAACCACAGACACTGATGAAGATTGATACATAAATTTCCTGTAGATGTCGAAATAACAATTATGTGAATATATTTTGACCAGGTTTTCAGGTATTAATTTGTGATGAATATCACACATTCACATGAACGACAATGGTAACAAAAGCTCAAACAAATACAAAACTAAAAGAATTCACCACAAGGTATAAAGCAACGAGCAAGTCATAATTAGATTAAGAAGGAGAAATCTGTATGAATTTAGATAATTTTAAAACTAAAAGATTGGAAATCTTGTTCAAAGAAGATGCAGGGATGTATTTTAATAAAATATGGGAACAGTTATTTGGGTCACTGTATGTTGTATGTAGCACCTGAAAACTACGCTGACGGTATTTACGTCAAAGTAGGAATTTACACGTACTTAAAAAAAATATGAGTTATTTTTACAATCTGGTTTTCAATCTGAAGTGGAGGCATAAAGCACAAGGTTCAATTCTCACTTTCAGGGAAGTTTGTATTGAAGACGATGACATAGAGACTTTAGACGATTAATTTAATTTGAATTTGAGCACTTTAGCTGATCAATAACTCTCTCTTAAGGTTTCTTCGTTAAAGCCTCATCGGCAAAACTCTCACGTTGTCGCGAACCAAAGCATTGTTTCGTGCGCGAGAGACACAAATAACTATTGTTTTATTGTCAGTTTAACATAATTATTACTATAAATTTAATCTTAAATAAATATACTGTCTTATTAGCTAGCAAAAATTTTATCTAATGTAATAAAATTGCTTTGATATTGTGTGTCCATATTAGTATTATCTATGTATATTACTTTTACGGATGAATTTAATGATATCAACTTAAGTGATTTTAATTGAATTTATTATAAATTAGTGAAGTTAATCTTTCTTAAAGACTCTTTTGTTTTGTTCAATGTTAAAATGAATCTTGACCGCTTGCAAAATTACATCAAGCAAGTTGGTATAAAATTTTGTAAATATTTTAAAAATCGTCGTTCCTTGTCATCATCTCGCTGAATATATGTTTTTCAGCAACTAATTTCTAAATTAAATTAACAGCTCAGGTTTATCTGGGCAACATTTAAAATTTGAAATATTCAAGGTCATTCATATTATAAACTATCAAAAATATTAGTTACGTTTTAGAGAATATCTTATGATTTTCTGGGTAAAAACTAGCAATTTAAATGATTTATTAGAGCGTGCACCATTTCATTTTCACCATATTTTATTTTTTGTTTTATCTGGAATAAACATAAAATAAAAAATGAAATTTTCAAATAGGAAAGGGCGTTTGGAATATCCAATATAAAACCAAAAGAAAACCTACCAAAGTTATACATACATACATATTTCAGAAATTTCTTCATTTTCACAATCATGTTTATAAACGCTATAGTGTAATTAATTTCTGAATACAAGATAAAGTAAGGTAATTTAACTCTACCTGTAGCTCGTAGCACTCCTTTGTTAGTAACAAAATATACATTCAGCCCTTCGGCTACTTGCAATAATCGGAATGTTTTAAACCGAACGTGTAGATCGATAGTTATCTAGTATATAACAAGTTATGGCAAGTTCCTACTTTCGTTCAATTTAAAAACTTTTATATGCACGTGGGGATAAAAATTACTCAAGTTCGTAGTTGACTTTTTGCTACAAAAATTCTTTAATTTAATTTGTTCATTGAATTTATTTTAAAAACTATTCTATTTCAGGGTATTTGGAACAAGGATTGTTAGTAACGGATCCTAAAAAATTGAGGAGGAATTACATTTCTTCTAGGAAGTGGCGAATAGATGTGATTTCATTACTTCCAACCGATCTTGCTTATTTTTGGTGGCCTCCGTCCGATTGTCTCATAAAAGTGCCATGTTCCATTATAGTGAGATTAAATAGACTTTTTAAATTGCCGCGTCTGTGGGATTGGTTTGAAAGAACAGAAACAGATACAAATTATCCTAACGTATTTAGAATTTGTAAAGTTGTGTTAGCTATATTAGTGTTAATTCATTGGAATGCGTGCCTATATTTTGCTATTAGTTATGCGATCGGATTTGGAACTGATAATTGGGTGTATAATATCGAAGGACCTAAAAATTCCACTTTAACGCGTCAATATATTTATAGTTTTTATTGGTCTACATTAACTTTAACGACAATAGGTGAAACCCCAGTGCCTGAAAACGATGCCGAGTATTTATTTGTGGTGGCGGATTTCTTAGCAGGAGTGTTAATTTTTGCAACAATTGTTGGAAATATTGGGTCCATGATTTCAAATATGAATTTAGCTAGAGTTGATTTTCAAAACCGAATGGATGGCGTGAAGCAATATATGGCATTCAGAAGAGTTGGACGTGAATTAGAAGCACGAGTTATTAGATGGTTTGCTTATACGTGGGCAGAGAGTGGAGCTTTGGACGAAGAACGTGTCTCTCAGCTTTGCCGGATAAATTGAAAGCTGAAATAGCTATTCGGGTTCATCTAGATACTTTACGTAAAGTACGAATATTTCAAGACTGTGAACCTGGTCTGTTGGAAGCGCTGGTATTAAAACTACGTTTACAGGTAAGCGTTTACAGATAAATATTAAATTTTATACAAATCTCATCATGTAAATCGGGCGATGATGTTTTATTTCTTATCTGAATACAAAACATTAAACAAAAAATTAAATTACTTATTGTATAATTAAATTATTATTGATTTTCTAATTATTTGAAATGAAATTGTGTGAAGCTGCAGCGCAATTTAAACTGTGTGAACGTAATTACATACCATACACAATATACCTATTATATAACTACTTTAACTAATTTAAGGCAATAATTTATAGGAAAACTAAAAACAAAACCTGTGTTAAGTTGTGAAGTCAAAAATTAATTTAGTTGTTAACATATTACGAAACTTTGACTTTGAAAAATGTTGTAAATATAACCGCAGCATTTTAAATTTTTTCTTTTCATTTTATTTTAAAAAATTTCATGTTTGTGCCTGGTCTGCATAAAAACAAGCTTACTAAAATAGCTTGAAAAATATTACAAATAATTTAAATTTTTGAGCAATTACAGTTTACATCTCTTTATCCAATAAATTTTTAATTTTTAAAATTTTGTTAACTAGAATGTATAAAGGGAACAAAGTTGTTCAAATTATATTTAATTTGCTAATTTTTAATCTGATTTTGAGTTGTCATGTGTGAATTTCCATCTAATTAAACATTGAGTGGTATGCATAAAACGAATTACATGGCAATACTACGAGTTAAGCATAATGTAACCAAAAATTACTTGGACAGATCAAAATAACTAAATTTAATTTTAATTTGCTGATGATCTTTTCCATGGCAACCAATATTTTTAAATGCGTTTATTTTATTTTTGTATCAAATAAAAAATAATCTTTTTATACAAACGTCAAAAAAAGACGACATTTATGCATCACTATCGATACGCGAAGTGTATCTTTTTTTAATATAACAAAAAAAGTGGTGGAAATCATTTTTTCACCGTGAAAAAAAAATATTTTTTCACGCGTTAAAAAAAACTTGACGATTCAGATACGAAAATAGGAATCTAATATTGTATTCAAAATTTAATCAAATTTAATAAAATCTTACAAATAAAAATTAATCGAACAATTGGAACAATCTTGTATATTAATTCTAGAGTGTCCCAGAGAAGTATTTATAGATGATTGGTTGCCGTAGGTTTTCTCACACACCTCATCACACACGTTTTTCTTCTCCCCCGAAGTGCAGATCTTGTTGTCAAGAACTTCGTCAGTGGCGTTCCTTTGAGAAGTGGAGGGTTGACAGTTTGCAATCTTATTCGAAATGCTAATTTTGTTGTTCAAACTGTCTTCTAAATAACTCTCGGCTACAGCAGTACTTTTCCACCCTCCGTGGCGCTTAATAGATGTCATATTACCTCCCGCATTGGCCAAAAGAGTGGCAGAGGTTCGCCTAAAACAATGGCCAGTGTATTGCTTAAACAATTCCTTTCCAAGCCATTTAGCGATCAAACTGGGAATTTCTCCAATTGTATTGATTCCAACATGTTGATTAACACACTTGCCGTTATTATATTTCAAGAATAATCGATGACTTGAAGTATGAGTCGGTCGCAAAGCCCTGTACTTCCGATATATCTCAATATGTTGTCCATTTGATACGGTAAAAGTACGTTCAGAATGAGTTTTGTATCTGGAATTTTCACAATTAACACAGAGCCTACATCTTCTATGTCATCGATTGTTAATTTTACTAACTCTTCTCGACGACAAGCCCCACTTATGCCCAAAATAAGCACAACCTGCAATACATTAAATTTAGCTTCATATAAAATGAATATAATTAAATACCAGTACCTTCTTAAATAAATTTGTTTCATCGTCGGCTTCTACTATAAATTTAGCAATATCTTCTTCTGTTAAAACTCTTGATTTCTTCCTCTATAACCAACTGATTTATTTTTGAGATAAGGCACCAATTTTGGAAATTTTCGGACGTCGATGTTTTCCTTTACATTCAGTGTTGCTTTCAGCATTGAAAAGTAGACCACAATGTGGGCGGTTTCATTTTGTAGACTTTTCTTCTAAATAAGCTAAAAGCACTTTCTCCGATATCTTTACCACATTCTTTGTTGCACACCATTCGCGAAATTTAATATACGTATTCTCATACTGCACTTTTGATTTGGCAGGTAACAGATTTGAAATTGCGGCATTTGCAGTTTCTATTACCTCTGGCGGAGTATCGCTTTCACTGCTATAGTCCATCACTTCGAAAAGTGTGAATTATGTAAATTATGTAATGCGTGGAATTATTACAAAATTATAAATTGTAACTGAATTAATAACAAACAATTGCGCGTTTCCTAAGTTACAATGTTATCATAAAAACCGATAATTTGATTTTATTTTTATAATAATAATCAAAATTTACTTCAATTAAATCAATTCAATTAATTAATTTTTTGACGTTGTATAAAAAATATTGTTTGTATTTCGGGCGCAAAATAAGTGTTTAATGGCACTTTCGAATGAATTTTTTGTCTCGACCTGACGGTCTCGCCAAAAAATTTACATTCTCAAGTGCCATTCAAAAAACACTAATTTTGCGCCCTAAATACAAAAATAACTATTTTCGATTGAAGAAAATTTAGCTTTTTAGAAAACTGTTTTCAATTATTGTGTGAAAATTCAAGTCAAGCAGTGCATGTGTTCATCCGTAATTTTAGATGAAAGAAACGTACGAGACTCGCACCCACGCGCACTCAAATATTATTTTTAAAATGAAAAATTATCACACATCTCATAAGATCTGCAATGATTGAATGAAAACATGTCTTAGGTACCACATCAAGAAATGTGTCTATTAAATTTAACGTACAGGAAACTGCATTAAAATCTTTTTGCCAGAAAAAAAAACTTGTTTCAGGAAATTAAGTATGTACGTATTTAAAAAAATATATGTGTAGTATATAAAAATGTTTTAAATATTTGTCGATGAATAGATCATTATGACCCACTGCTTGAAATTTCTTAGGATATTTTACCCATCGCTAAACTTATTTGACACAGTGATTTTGTAAATCTCAAAACAGTGATTGAAGAACGTGTAAAAAACTTTTCTCTAATTTACAAACAACCGAAATATCCGCATATACAATCGAGTAGCGAAATAGTGAATTTAATGTGAAAAGATCTTTCTATTTTCGAGATTGTTCGCAATGTTAGTTTTGATTGTAATTGCTTTTTATTTAATTAATTTTTTTGATTAATATGTTATAAATGAAAAGCGTTTTTGCTTGTATTTTTTATGTTTATCGGATAACTAGTTTCGTTAATTTAGCATCTTCGTATTAGATCTCGTCTAGCTTTTACTCAATGAACAAAAAAGATCTTTAAAATTGTTAAGATTTTCGTTTATCAAGTTAGACATGTAATTGTTTCTATGGTAACTATTAATTCACAAACGATTACTTGCTGGCAATTTGGTACTTGATTTATATGGATTTCATAAGCTAGAATAGAATTACACAAGTAAAAATTAGTTGAATTTAATTTTTATTTTTTATGCAAAAATTAACAATGTAACAGTAGGTAATTAATTAAATAGAAATACAGTAAATGTTCAAATAGATTCTCATTTGCAGTTAAACAGAAACCAAGCCGATCGTGAAAGTTACGTCGCACATTTACTAATTATCTTTCGGTAATGTTACTACACTCCTGCACAATTTTATTTTTAATGAATCCACATTGAGGTGTCTTTTTCCATAAATTTTAGATTTCAAATAACCCCACAAAAAAATCATTTGGAGCTAAGTCTGGAAGACCAAGCTGGCCAGTTCATAGGTCTACCACGTCCTATCCAAGAATTGAAATAACATTCATTTAAATAATTTCTAACCTCTCTGGGATAATGTGCCGGGCAACCGTCTTGATGATAAAAAATTACATTTTCTCCTGCTACATTGTAAATTTCCGGACCAATTTCCTTTTGTAATAATTCTAAGTATTTTAGTCCGTTTATCTTCCCATCAATAAAAGATGGTCCGATGATGTTGGCTCCTAATAACCTGAACAATCATTTACAGTTTGAGGGTAGTGTAAATGATTATCAATCATTGAATGAGGATTATCGATATACCCAAACCGATAATTTTGAACGTTTGGTTCGCCATTAATACTAAACGTTACTGCATCGGTAAAATAAATATTTTTAATAATTCCTATCTGCATTGCCTTATTCAATAAGGTCTTCGCAGAATAGCATTCTGTTGTACATATAACCTTCAAAAATTTCATGATGATCACTGTAATTATAAGATTTATAATTTTAAAGGCCGTAGTATGATAAATATGCATCTCGGATCCAATTTGTCTTGTACTGATTTAAGAATTATTCACTATGGCAGCAATTACGTTTGCTTTGGTATCATTACTCGGAGCTTCACCAATAATGTGGTTCTCTTCTAAATACAAAATTTTCTTTCTGCAGATATTGCAGGGTTTAAAATGTGCGTGAAGTTAGACCCCCTTTTTTTAAAAAATCAATTTTTTTGTTGTTCTCAATTGTTCTCAATTTGTTCTCAAGTGTTCTGTTATTTTTTTTTTGATTTTGCAATAAATCATCAAAAAAATCGAAAAACTTTTTTTTTCCCGCCCCTTTATCGAAATATAAATTTTTTTTATTGTTCTCAATTGTTCTGTAAAATAAATCCTCTAAATCTAATATTAACCGCGAAAACCGCGAAATAAGATTTCACGCCAGCTCCCTTTTATCGAAATTTAAATTTTTTTGGTTGTTCTCAATTGTTCTTCATTTGTTCTCAATTGTTCTGTAAAAATAAATTCTTTAAATCTAATATTAACCGCGAAAACCGCGAAATAAGATTTCACGCCAGCCCCCTTTTATCGAAATTTAAATTTTTTTTGGTTGTTCTCAATTGTTCTTCATTTGTTCTCAATTGTTCTGTAAAATAAATTCTTTAAATCTAATATCAACCGCGAAAACCGCGAAATAAGATTTCACGCTAGCCCCTTTTATCGAAATTTAAATTTTTTAAATTGAAGTACAATTTCGAACTTTGTGCGTAAGATGTTGATAAATAATTTTGAATATTATACTCAATATAACATGAATTTATACGTCGAGAAGATCCTATACCTCAACACTCTATAGTCATTAATAGTAAAATATTTTGGAATTATGCTAATAATAAGAAAAGTGAAAACGGCCTTTCGGATTCGATGCAATTGGGTGATGAGATGGTGCGCGAGGGTACACAAGTATTGCTATTTTATTTGCCAAGCATTTCTCTTTTGTTTTCTTCTTTCCTGACGGTGGGATCCGTTGCAGTGATGTAGTGGGAGCGACCAACCTCGACTTAAACTTATATCGGGTGGCATAGGTCTTTGATAATTTAAAACTGCTGGATAGTGGTAGGGGAGTTGATCTGAATGGTTTTCCTTCAGCATTTTTAAAGGGCTGTGCGGTGTCGCTTGCTTTTCCTTCCTGGTTTCTTTTCAATAAATCACTCAAACAGGGGCATATTTCTTGCTAAATAGAAGGAATCCTTTGTTGTGTCAATGTTTAAATCGAATTCCAGAGACTTTACTATTATGAAAATAAATTATCGCCCAATGCCAATGTTGTTGCTAAGATGTTCGAAGCGTTATTAAATGATTCTCAGTTTTCTAATCACCACTAATTTATTGGTGTTTGAGAACTTTATTGCCCGTGCAAATTACTCTGAAGTTGCAGTGGATGTGGTCTATAAGAACTGTGCTAAGCGCTAAACGGCTTTTTATTATAATGGTTCTACCCTTTACTTATCAGGATGATTCCTAGTTTTCAAAATTAAATACTTTTTTTCGCAGCCTTTTATTGCTAAGTCCTGAGTTTCTCGGGGTTCTCATTTGAGCCCTTTGCTTTTTAAGATTTTTATAAATGACATCATTTGAAGTTTCTGGTATGTACTTGTCTTGCTTTTTGCGAATGATATGAAAATCTGCAACACCAACATCTCTATTATGCAGTCAGATCTTGATAGGTATTTTGTTCGAGTCGGTTTCTAGCATTCTATTCTATTTTATCTATTTCTAGCAATAGAATTTTATATGGCACGATGAACACTAAATTATCTTTCACTCAACATATGGCAGATGTTTGCAGCAATATTTTGAAAACTCTTGACCTTATAAATAGCTTTATAAATTTATTTTAATATAATTTTTTATGAGATAGTCATTGGCTTGGTTGTTAGCGCAATATACTGCTAATGTAATACGCCTCGGTTTGTATTCGGGTAGAGGCTCACTTTGCAATACCCTCTCCGTACTTCAGAAGGCATTTAAAGATGGTGGTCCTCTCACAAGGTGCTGGCAACACTTTTGAAGTATTAAATGCTAAAGTATCCTCTTAGGGGAATGAATAAAACGACGTAAATTGTATCCTTGCACAAAAAGGAAGCCCAAAATATATGTACATACATAATTTTTATAAATTATTTATAACAAGCAACTTTTACAACCTTCTTGCACTAAAATACATGTACTTATATTTCATTTGCTGATGGTCTAGCCTTTTACTACTTTACTACCAATTTAGTATCGCTAGATTGAAAAGAGTGCAAAAATGATTGTTTAGATACGTTGCCTTCAAGTTATGGGTCGGCTACGAGTGCTTATTTCAGAAGCTCAGTACTACAGAGAGAAAAAAAAGAGAACGCACGTCAAGTTCATGATTGTCTTGTGATTGGTTCTGCAGACTATTTGAAACTTCAGTCAAAAGTAAACTTTTATATGCCTCCAAGACCTCTGAGGAATTTAGCCATTTTTTATATTGAGCCTTTCTCAAAGCTGTTTCAAGAAATTTTCTATTATTGATGTAGTTATATTGAGGCTATGTACAGTTTTGTTAATTTTGTTAGTGCGGGGGAGCTCTTTCTCGGATGTAAGTTTTTTTCAGCTCGCCCAAGCTAGCAGTGAAAGTTATTTGTTTTTGTAAATTCTGAATTGACGCATCATATAGTTTTATCGTTTGATATAGTAAATGAATGATAAATGATTTCAACGCATGTGATTTCTTGCGTTGTTGAAGTTGAATTCTACAATGATTGAGGACCGTGAATGGAACAGGCAGTAGATTTGTTTCCTTATTGAAAATGTTCAACTTTTCATGGTTTTCATGCCTGCCTAAAAAATGTTGAAAGTTGTTTTGAAAACTTTGTGTTTGTCAAAGCTTTGAAAAAATTAAGAAATTGTTGGGAAAATACCAAGTCTTAAATAATACCGTAGTAGGTAACAGGTAAAGCTTTCATTCACCGTTATTTGTGTATTTTACGCATAAACTATTTTAGCATTATATATTACTTACTGACTAAACGCAAAATGTTAAAGCAACCTAATAGTTTAATGTTAAATTCAACCCAAAGCACAAATTATTTAGTAGAAGTGGGAATTGAACCTATGACTACGGTCGGAGGTCCAACTCCCTAATGCACCCACTTATTTGTATAATCATATTTGTATCAACTACTCACTAAACGATTTCCATATTATGATCCAATAGATTGTATTATTTAATATAGAATAATAATTAATATAATTTTAAATTATTAATTTTTGTTATACGTCCTTTTTTAAGTTTTGCCAAATTTCTATTAAAATATTGAATAATGTGTCAACGTAGTTAAATTCTAAAGCAAAATGTTTATTTCTTACTGCAAATAAAAAATTGCAATTTATTACAATGGTAATACTAAATAATAAAACATACATTAAACATTAGCATATTCGACTGAACTAAAAACGAATGAAACTTTTTATTTCCTAACGTCAAAACTCAAAGACCAATCAATTACAACAAATCGAGTCAATTGTTTATTTTTGATAATATACTAAGATGCTAAAAAATTAAATTAAATTTTTGTTTGTACTTTAAAATGACTTCCTCAACAAGCAGTTAAAATTATGCCTATTCGCGATTATTATATTATGTATTACTATATTATTCTGTAATTAGTATTCGTATATTATGTGCATCATTACTTATACAGATATTTTAAATTAGGTATTTTCACCTGGCGACTACATATGTAGAAAAGGAGATGTGGGTAAAGAAATGTACATAGTAAAAAGGGGACGTTTGCAAGTAGTTGCAGACGATGGTAAAACAGTACTAGCAACTCTCGGAGCAGGATCAGTATTTGGAGAAGTTAGTGTGTTGGAAATTGCAGGAAACCGTACAGGAAATCGCCGTACAGCAAATGTCCGTTCATTGGGATATTCCGATTTGTTTTGTTTGGCTAAAGATGATTTATGGGTTGCCTTAGCAGATTATCCAGATGTACGTAGGAAATGTAATTCATACGGTTTTATAAAAGTTATTCATATATCTAGTGCATAAAGGACATGATAAATTAAAATCTTTGATTGTTTAAACAATTACCTACTATGCAGATATATTTAATAAGTGTTGCTAATAAATTGTAAACTTTTTTATAATTTAAAAGTTTTATGCTACTATTTCACATAAACCGTACATGGAATAAAGTGTTTATTTCACTATCAAATAAACTTTGAAATAAACATTTTATAGTGTATTATAAAGATCTGCTTTCAATTCCTAAAATGAGAATAAATAAATACACATCCTTTTTGCACGATCGTAGAAAAAAGTTTGTTTACTTCTTTAATGGAAGTAATTTCGTTTTATTATATGTATAAGCAATAAATATTTTATTTAAAGGCACGAGCAACCTTAACAGAACGTGGATGTCAAATACTTAGAAAAGAGGGATTATTAGACGAAGAAATATTTCGTGTAACTAGAGATGCACAAAACTCGCTGGTCGAAAGTGTACTCCGGTTAGAAGATATGGTAGGAAACCTGCAAACTAGATTAGCTAGACTTGTAGCAGAGTTTCATGCTACTCAAGCCAAACTAAAACAAAGACTAACTAAAGTTGAATTAAGGTATTTTAACTTATCTTGTTTATTACGTTGTTGATCTCGTTATTTCATTTTAATTAAATATAAAAGAATTTGATTACTTATTTTCAAGACATTGCAGTAATATAATATTATGTACACTAAAAAAAGGAGTATTTACCATCGCTTAATTTAATATTTTTTTTATTTTTTAATTATAATTTTATTATGTAGTTTTACTTTGAAGTTGCTTAAATCACTAATGAGAAATAATTATATTTTACAGACCAAATATTAAGCCCGGAACACTGTCGATACCTTCGGCGCGTAGAAGACTGCGTTCCTTTGAGAGTCGAAGAAAGTCTTTTTCAGAATCAAATTTACGACACAAAACGTTGTAGCAATTACAATGCAATTACTATAATATGATAATTATTAAGATAATAATATAAATTAAATTTAAATGCACAAAAATTTTTAGTACCAAACGAGTACCATGTAGATATGTATGTATGTAGATTATCGTTATATTTGATAACAAATGATATAACTATTTTAGTTAGATATATTATTATGAATGTTAAAATACATAACTAAGTATTTCTTAATGCTTGACAGTCAACTTAAAATTAAATGTACTAACAATAAAAGTATATTAAACTAATAAGTGTAAATAATAATAATAATAATTAGTAATACATTAAAATTAAATTATTAAAATTAAAGGTTATATTTGGACATACAGTGAAAAAGTTATTACTTACTTATTTTATTACTTGGCAGCACAAGTACAATGAAAATATGCACGAGTCTCTTTTTTTAAATTTCAAATGAAATAAAAAATATTAACATTTTTCTTGTAAGGATGTGTCAAATTTAGTAATATCATGGTAATATCACTATACTACTACGTTGATGGATTTAATACTTTCTGTGGTAATCTTATATTCTTAAATTTGTAAGGGTAGAAAATCGTTTGAAAAACGATAAGAAAATTGTTGAGTAACGTGATGTGACTTGTAAAAAGCACGTATCCGTATCAACCACCGTTAAAATATGAAAGAAACGATTAAAATGTATTTTAAACTTGATTTTCACGAATCTGGTGTATAAATACGTAATATAGTTTTATTAAACTGTTAAAAAAATTATACTAAATTATTTAGATATAAATTATTATTATTTGATTTGCTTTAATTTTATAAAGATTTCAAGACATACTTGCGATAAAATTACTAACTTTTGAGAATTTGCATGTTTTAATTATTTTTTTATTATTTTTAACCTGATTGTTATAAACATATCTCTAAAATATCTAATACTTACCTATTTTTTTAATAAATGTGCTAGTGAGTATTGTATAATAATAATATAATATGTATGTATAAATCAAAACAAGTGTTCAAATAGCATAAATTATGCACTTGTACGAAGCCTTACTGTACTTGTGATAATAATAATACTAATTTTTGTATGTGCGATATATAGTAAAATAAATAATTTAAGTAAAATTCCTCTGCTTAGAGTAGTTTCTTTTATAATATTAATTGATATTACTACTTTTATAATATAAATAAAACAATAGTTAATACAGGGTGCAAAATAACAACTGTTGCAAGTTTTGCAAAGAAACAGAAAATTTTAATAAAAAAAATGTAGGTATACATTATTTATTAAATTAGTCTGCATATTTTAATTCGTTCCTTTCACCTTTTTATTTTGAAACTTTTTTCAAACGTTTATTAAAACCATCACGTGCGACACGAACCGTCTGGTATTTCATCCCATACTTGGTTATAACGTTTTTAAACTTTTCCAAATTTATATTTTTTAAATTACCCACTTTGCTAAGATATAACGGAAATACCCGTCACGACGCACACTCCCCATATACAAATGAATGTTCCGGCTTAACTCGTCGCGAGGGGGGTACTTAATTAACTAATACGTGATTAAAATTTCACTTTACATTATTAAACTTTTAAATGATTTTTATTTGAAAAATTAAAAAAAAGAACCATAAATCACCTCACAAGTCAAAAATCCAAATGATTAAGATCTGAATATGCTCAGAGACTATGCCGATGAGTTATTGTGGCACAATCTCTATGCCAATCTTACCTTATGTGAGGATGGAGAATCTTAATAGAAACAAAATTGGTTATAGCTAAATAATAATTTACCATCATAATGATTAATAAAAATATTACTATAGTAATAAGAAACATTAATTTTCATACAATTTTCAATAAATCGCAGTGAAAGCTTGCTTCATTTGGAAATCGTCCTTAAGCTATTATCGCCAATTTACTCTGAAACCTTTCAATAGGTACTTATTTTGTTTCTAGTAATATCAGCCATACTATATATAGCATTGTACATCTGGTCATTCTACAAGCTGCAGGGTCCTCGAAGTATAACCAGTTTTATTGAATTCATCATCATCATCATTTATTATTTTAAAAATATAATTCCACAATCAAGTGATTTTTTTAAGTTTTTGTTTCTATTTTTCTTTTGCTTCTGTGTAAGGCCATGAATTTTTCTTTCTTTATTTTGCATTTAAACTCATATCCTATTTAAAATTATACAAATTTATACTGATTTCTCATATCAAGACTTTGATTAAAATTTTATTGTCAAAACTTCTGAGGCTTTGCTCATTTTCTTCCATATAATTTTTATCTTTATTTGGGTTTCAATGCCACAATTTTGACCATACTTTTTTTTAGATACAATTGCATCCGTATCCTCAAACCAAACAACAGTTCGCTGTGCCAATCTTTTATTAATAATATTTTCCTTTTAATAACTTGACAATTTCAGAAGTTTTCTTTTATTTTTAGAACAATCCTCGTGTATTACAAAATTTTACTAATCAATATAATAAAATACCAAATGCAATGTTAAGATATAATTAATAAGTATAAATATATGTAATTAGCTGAATCTATTTAAGAATAATAACACTAAAGATATTGATTGACTTTCAATCGTGACAGATATTATTTTACACGCTGTATATACAATAATATTTTGAAGTCAAAACCTTGACGTTACACGTTGTCAAACTCAATCTTTTGTCAAAATCAAATAGTTAAATTACTGGGTTTATATTCTGTTAAAATATAAACGGGTAGGAAATTAATTTTAAATTTTTACTGAGTAATTGGAAAGATGAAGCCTTCTAAATTTCAGGAAAATTTTAGATGTTAGAAATTGTGATTATTTCTGAAATGATAAAAGTAATTGTTTGTAAATTTTAGATGGGATCTGCAGTTAAATGCAGATTATGCGAGAAAGTCTTTTTTTACGAAACCTCGCAAGTACAAGCATTAGGTGAACATCTATTAGCATTCCATCCAGATGCTTCTATAGCGCAGTTTACCTTTGGAAGTAGTTCACAGTCGCCATTTATTTACGAAGCTGAAAAAGGAAAAATACAAGAACAAAATTCTTCGGATAAATTAAAGAAACAAAACATGTATAGAACAACAGGCTAGTATCTTTATTAAGTCTGAGCAATATAAATATTTCGATTATACATATTACGATACCATATGACAATACAACACAAGGGCTAATGATCCAAAGTAATCTGGTTCTATAAAATTGATGTTAAAACTAAATCGACTTGCCAAACTTGCAAATTGTTTTGAGTGCTAGGTGTTGATGATCTTAAATCTGTAAACCAAAAATTATTTCTTGGTACTTAAAATGCCTCTTCAGAAGCACAAAGGTACTTGTCAAATTCACAGATCATCAAATTAAATTGAAAAATTTTCATATTTATTTACAAAATATTTTGAGGTTTGTTACGGAATTTTGTTTGTCCATAAGTATAATTCGTATTCTTGCCCTTTGTGCTGATACGAACTATAGCACGTAGAATTTTGAATTTTAAATTATTATTTTTAAATCGCAAGCAGGGCAATCAGATTGTCATTTCTTCGTTACACTCGTGCAAGCCAGTTTATAATTTTAATTTTACTTTCGCCGTAAAGAATTTTTAATGGCAGTATTCCGGGGGTTAATTATTGTAACCGTTGATATGATATTGGATCATCTACGTTTACACGAGTTTATCTTGTGTCGTTTTTGTAATTAATTTCTTGAATAATAATTGGTAAATTTTGGATCGCTTTATTTAGATATATTTTTTTATGGATCCGTTTATTGGAAATTTATTTTTAAGCCAGCAAGTTTGATTTGACGCCACATGTGGAGTAGTGTGATTAGTTGTGAGAGGTGGCATTGTTTAGATGGATGTTAGGAGAACGTCGATTGTGGATGTCTGAGTTGGTTTAATGAAGCTGAGGTTAGTCATCGTTTGTGTGATAGTTGGATAATCGTTTTGTCGGATTTTTAGATTGGTTTCTTAGACACTGTCCCGGCGATGTGTGTTGCCAGTTTCCTTTTGTTAGTTGGATTGCATGATTGGTGCTACCGCCTTATTTAAGACCCGGGCGTAATTTTTTAAACAAGAGAACCCACCTCTTGTTTAAAAAATTTTCTCCCGGACTACCTGGTAGTTAGAAAAAGGGAAAAACTGTTTTAGGTTAGGTTATTTATATCACCTAAATATTGTTTCAAAAGTATTTGTCGGATGTTGCTCTGAACAGCTGTCAGTCTGACGTAATCGGAAACTGTTTAGAACAGTTCAGAAGACGTTCAATGAACAAACCTGATAAAAATCTTATTATAAATAATAAATCCGTTTTGTAATTTATTATAATAATAAAATAATGAAGAAAACTTTTTACGTAATCAGATTACTAACATAAATATGGAGATAATAGTAGAAATGTTAAGGTTGCTTAAAAAGAATGCAGGTCAAAAATAAATCCCTACTGAATTGCTAAAATATGGAAAACCCGATCTAATTACTAGATTGGTAATACAATTGAACAACTGTTTTAAACAGAATCAAGTTCAAACTCAATGGAAAGAATCCCATATTATCTTTACCTTTAAACAAGGATCAAGAAACTAGAATAACTATCGAGCTCTTAACATAAACGGCATCTTTGTCATGCTGTTTGGAAAGAACCTAACTACCCTGCTGCTGAAAGGCTTTTGATTCGATCCTAAGTAGCAAACTAGAGATACTAAACGTTAACCTAAAATGATGATAGGAAAGGTGACAGTTAAAATACCCGAACCTAGATTTTTACCATTTTTAATGCGGTTTATGAAAGATGATGGTCTAATTAGCAGATAAACAAGAATAAAATTTGCGATCGGTTCACAAATGTTGGAGAAAAAACCGCTTTAAAAATTAATTTGGAATGCAATTTTATCATTGGCTCTTTTGAACTGGAATCCCGACGATTGAAATTGAAATACGTTTTGTGACAGTTAAGATAGCCGGATTTAGATTTATAAAGCAAATTATGAAAGATGAGGGTCTAATAATTAACAAATAAATAAAATTTGTAGTCAGGCCACAAATTTAAAAAAATGCACTCTAGGGTGAATCCGAGTCTTGCAATGTTCGTCAAAAGGATTTGTAGCGGATGTAACAGAGCGGATCGTAGCAAAAAATTCCCCTAGAACGGTCCAACTCGAGAGAGTGTGGATGTTAACCCAACAGATATCAGGGAGCGACTGGTAGCTTCCCACCGCTAATCACTGTCGACCCACCTACAGCGCACGGACTGCTGACAGAATTTGGACTATAATGACGTATAACCTCTCAATAATACACTTACCTGTATTTCTTATGGAATTTCGTGATTTTGGAATTTAAATTGTGGGCTTATTAAAAGACCCACAAATTCATTCTCATATTAAAAGATTTCTAACATAGCCCTCTTTCGTTTGGTAAAGCCATTTGTATAGAAAAAAGTGTATTTTCGAGTTCGTGAATCTTAACTCTAACCAACGGAAATACATACAGATAATAAATTTTATGTTAAAAATGGCAAAGAACTTAGATCATCATTTAGCCCTATCAAAAGTTTAAGACAAGATTGTTGATTATCTTTACTACTTTATTTGGAGGTAGCCCTAAACCAGCAGCAGCTTGCCTGGGTAAGCAAGAAAAGCAAAGCTTTTCCAAATCGCCAAGACAAATTTCACAAAAAAATAATTCAAATATTTTGTATAATGTTTAAATTATTAAACATCTTTAATAATGGAAAATCAAACATTTTAAGTCTTTCCAAAAAACAAAGAAAAGAGATTTCAATGTGATTTAGATAAATTTAATAAAAAAAAATTAGATAAAAATAGGGTTCTTAACGCTAATTTTTAAAAAGTTTTACAAGGAAACGTAAGGTTACGGTTAACCGAAATTTTGCTGAAATAGCTTGTCGAAGCTGAGTATCATGGCGTCCAATTTTATCTTCTACTGCATTTAATAAAATATTGAAACTGTTCGAGTACATTCTCAGATAATTGGCATACGAATGAGCATCTTCACACAACAATTCACTATGTACAAATGAACAAGCCCCAAGAAGCATTTGGTCCCTTCTCAACAGCCAGGCTCGACTCCAAATACGTTTGGGTTTCTTGGTAGCTTGCTTGTAAATTTCCATTACTTTAAGCGCCTTTGCAATTTTTTAATTTGCTTTTGAACTGCTCATAATTAAGTTACTATTTTAACAAAAATATACAAACAAAACTTTTAGGTTAAACACATTAAACGGTTAATTTCGACACTAGTAACTTTGGTAGTTGGCAACGCTAATTATGTAAAGCAGTGTGAAGTATGTTCCGAATGTTTTGTTGCCAGCTTCACTACAAACACATCCCCACTTAAAATTTTCGTTCAACTTTCGAACAAATGTTTGACAAAAGTTTAACGAAAAGTTCAACGAAAGTGTGATAGTGTCATACAGGCTTAAGGCCATGAATTTTTCTTTCTTTATTTTGCATTTAAACTCATATCCTATTTAAAATTATACAAGTTTATACTGATTTCTCATATCAAGACTTTGATTAAAATTTTATTGTCAAAACTTCTGAGGTTTTGCTCATTTTCTTCCATATAATTTTTATCTTTATTTGGGTTTCAATGCCACAATTTTGATCATACTTTTTTTAGAAACAATTGCATCCGTATCCTCAAACCAAACAACAGTTCGCTGTGCCAATCTTTTATTAATAATATTTTCCTTTTTAATAACTTAACAATTTCAGAAGTTTTCCTTTTATTCTTAGAACAATCTCGTGTATTACAAAATTTTTACTAATCAATATAATAAAATACCAAATGCAATGTTAAGATATAATTAATAAGTATAAATATATGAAATTAGCTGAATCTATTTAAGAATAATAACACTAAAGATATTGATTGACTTTCAATCGTGACATATATTATTTTACACGCTATATATACAATAATATTTTGAAGTCAAAAACCTTGACGTTACACGTTGTCAAACTCAATCTTTTTGTCAAAATCAAATAGTTAAATTACTGGGTTTATATTCTGTTAAAATATAAACGGGTGGGAAATTAATTTTTAAATTTTTACTGAGTAATTGGAAAGATGAAGCCTTCTAAATTTCAGGAAAATTTTAGATGTTAGAAATTGTGATTATTTATGAAATAATAAAAGTAATTATTTGTAAATTTTAGATGGGATCTGCAGTTAAATGCAGATTATGCGAGAAAGTCTTTTTTTACGAAACCTCGCAAGTACAAGCATTAGGTGAACATCTATTAGCATTCCATCCAGATGCTTCTATAGCGCAGTTTACCTTTGGAAGTAGTTCACAGTCGCCATTTATTTACGAAGCTGAAAAAGGAAAAATACAAGAACAAAATTCTTCGGATAAATTAAAGAAACAAAACATGTATAGAACAACAGGCTAGTATCTTTCTTAAGTCTGAGCAATAGTTATATTTCGATTATACATATTACGATACCATGTGACAAGACAACACAAGGGGCCAATGATCCAAAGTGATCTGGTTCTATAAAATTGGTGTTAAAAACTAAATCGACTTGCCAAACTTGCAAATTGTTTTGAGTGCTAGGTGTTGATGATCTTAAATCTGTAAACCAAAAAATTATTTCTTGGTACTTAAAATGCCTCTTCAGAATCACAAAGGTACTTTTCAAATTCACAGATCATCAAATTAAATTAATTTTTTTTCATATTTGACAATGTAATGACAACTTATTTACAAAATATCTTGAAGAATAATGTTATGCATGAGGCTACGGAATTTTGTTCAAGTCCGTAAGTATAATTCGTATTTTTGCCCTTTGTGCTGGTACGAACTATAGCACGTAGAATTTTGAATTTTAAATTATTATTTTTATATCGCAAGCAGGGCAATCAGATTGTCATTTCTACGTTACACTCGTGCAAGCCAGTTTATAATTTTAATTTTACTTTCGCCGTAAAGAATTTTTAATGGCAGTATTCCGGGGGTTAATTATTGTAACCGTTGATATGATATTGGATCATCTACGTTTACACGAGTTTATCTTGTGTCGTTTTTGTAATTAATTTCTTGAATAATAATTGGTAAATTTTGGATCGCTTTATTTAGATTTATTTTTTTATGGATCCGTTTATTGGAAATTTATTTTTAAGCCAGCAAGTTTGATTTGACGCCACATGTGGAGTAGTGTGATTAGTTGTGAGAGGTGGCATTGTTTAGATGGATGTTAGGAGAACGTCGATTGTGGATGTCTGAGTTGGTTTAATGAAGCTGAGGTTAGTCATCGTTTGTGTGATAGTTGGATAATCGTCGTTTTGGCGGATTTTTTTATATTGTTTTCTTGAACACCGTTCCGGCGATGTGTGTTGCCAGTTTCCTTTTGTTAGTTGGATTGCATGATTGGTGCTACCGCCTTATTTAAGACCCGGGCGTAATTTTTTAAACAAGAGGACCTACCTCTTAATTGAAATTTTTTTCTCGGACTACCTAGTGGTTAGAAAAGGGAAAAACTGTTTTAAGTTAGGTTATTTGCATCACTTAAAAGTTGTTTCAAAAGTATTTGTCGGATCATGCTCTGAACAGCTGTCAGTCTGACGTAATCGAAAACTGTTTGGAACAGTTCAAAAGACGTTCAATGAACAAACGTTATAAAAATCTTATTGTAAAAATAAATCCTTTTCGTAATTTATTGTAATAATAAAATAATGATAAAGACTTTTGCGTAATCAGGTTACTAATCTGGTTACTAATCAAGTACATAAATATGGAGATAACAGAAAAAATGTTGACAACGTTGCTTAAAAAGGATGAAGAATGAAAGGGCGCAGCGGCAGGTCAAAAACAAATTTCTGCTGCATTACTAAAATATGGAAAACCCGATCTAATTACTAGATTGGTAATACAATTGAACAACTGTTTTAAACAGAATCAAGTTCAAACTCAATGGAAAGAATCCCATATTATATCTACCTTTAAACAAGGATCAAGAAACTAGAATAACTATCGAGCTCTTAACATAAACGGCATCTTTGTCATGCTGTTTACAAAAACTCTAACTATCCTGCTGCTGAAAGGCTTTTAATTCGATCCCACGTAGCAAACTAGAGGTACTAAACGTTAACCTGAAATGAATAAGCATGATAAAGAAAAGGTGTGAGTTAAGATACCCGAACCTAGATTTTTACCATTTTTAATGCGGTTTATGAAAGATGATGGTCTAATTAGCAGATAAAAAAATTACGGTCGGTTCACAAATTTTGGAAAAAAAACCGCTTTAAAAATTAATTTGGAATGCAATTTTATCATTGACTCTTTTGAACTGGAATCCCGACGATTGAAATTGAAATACGTTTTGTGACAGTTAAGATAGCCGAATTTAGATTTATAAAGCAAATTACGAAAGATGAGAATTTAATTAACAAAAAAAAATAAAATTTGTGGTCAGGCCACAAATTTTGAAAAAAAAATCCACTTTAGGGTGAATTCGATTCTCGCGATGTTTGTCAAAACGGCTTGTAGTGTATGTAACAGAGCGGATCGTAGCAAAAAATTCCCCTAGAACGGTTCAACTCGGCAGAGTGTGGATCTTAACCCAACAGATATCAGGGAGCGACTGGTAGCTCCCACCGCTAGTCACTATCGATCGATTAAAGATTTCTAACATAGCTCTCTTACGTTTGGTGAAGCCATTTCTATAGAAAAAAGTGTATTTTCGAGTTCGTGAATCTTAACTCTAGCTAAAGGAAATATAATATAAAGATAATAAATTTTATGTTAAAATGGTAAAGAACTTAGATCATCATTTAGCCCTATCAAAAGTTTAAGACAAGATTGTTGTTTATTTTTGCTACTTTATTTGGAGGTAGCCCTAAACCAGCAGCAGCTTGCCTGGGTAAGCAAGAAAGCAAAGCTTCTCCAAACCAAGACAAATTTCACAAAAAATAATTCAAATTTTTGTATAATGTTTAAATTATTAAACATCTTTAATCTTGAAAATCAAAAATTTTAAGTATTTTGGAAAAGCAACCAGTTTGAGGGAAAATGATCAGAGAGTTCTAAAAAAGGTACTCAAATCGATACAATAACTAGTGCAGATGATGATGATGATGAACCAGTAACCAAACTGGGGTTATAGTTAGATTACCATATCAGACAGTATCCCTGCCTGGGATACGTCAAAATCTCTAATTTTTACTATTATTTTATTTACTATTTTACTATTATTAAGATTTACTATTATTGTTTTTAATAATTTTCTCACTAGCTAGTGAACATCATAGTAATAATAATATAACAACAATAATTTAATACAATATATTCATTTTAAAATTTATTAAAATATAAATTTTTAGTTGAAACGTGGAAACCAGGTTTATCATCTTTAAAATGCCAGTCGTGCTCGAAAGTTGGGCAGCCCCTAATTCGAAAACAACAAAATAAGGTAATATTTGCCAACAGTAAATAATGTATTAATTATAATTTTTTTTTAAATACTAATAAAAATAATAATGTTTAGGTTGCACAGTCATCCCTGGGAGCTATATGCTTACTTGGTTGTTGGCCATTATGTTTTCTGCCATTTATATTAGGTGGCAGTAATTTAATGAATCTTTATTGTAAGTATTGCGGAACCTTATTAGGAACGTATGATAGAAAAACTGGACAACTTGCTTATGGAGATGATGGTAATGTTACTGTTTGTGAATGTGAATAATTATTGTACCATCGTAGATGAAGCTATAAGCCGTTTCGTGTTTTATTTATTTTTTAAAGTAACTGTTTAATTCTTAATTGAAGAAAAATATGATAAGGAAGTCAAATGTATATTATAAATTAGGACTTTTAAAATTTTAAGCAATATACTATACGCAAGTATTAATATACTTAATTTATTACCTATTAATGTAGTACAACATAGAGAATGGTGATGTTCAAATAAGAATACAATCCAACTGCTTGGTGCTCTATACAATTATTTCATGATATTTAAAAACTTAGTTCTCCAATTTTTATTGAAACACTCTAATTTCTATGATTTATGCATAAAATAATGTAGCAAAATGTTTAATACATTATCATTTCTTAACTTTTGAATTAAATAAATAATTTTTTAAACTTTTTCATTTGCTATTGAACTATGATTATGTATCTTTTTTTTGAGTAAATACAAGAAAATTTTGTATGGTTACTTATTATGGTGTTAAATCAATTTAGTTTTGAAGTTATTTTATTCTATTATTAATACATGATTCAAATTTTTAAAATTATAAGGTTAAATAACAAATATTAATTTCAAAGGTTAATAATATACAGGGTGTCCCCTTGACCGTGGAGAACCTCTTAGGTGGTGATAGAAGACACTTTTCTAAGACATATTGTTAAATAAAATTTTGTCCAAGTCCAAACCCTTGGGGGTACCTCAGTTTAAAGCAATTTTTCAATTTATGATTTCAAGCGGCCATTGCACCAATATTTTTGATTTTTGGGTTTAATGGATTAAAGCTTTTCTATAGAGCATTTAAATATCTACAAATTATGTTATAACCGCTTATCGCCTAAAATCAACAGATTTGGAGTTATGAATTAAATTAAGGGAAAAATGTCAAAAATTCCGAGTTTTATTTTTTACTGTTCTTGCCAACCCCGTATCTTTTAAACGATACGTTTTAGAATAAAACTAATGGCGCAAACCGGATAGAAAATTTAACGGGCTACAACGTTGGTCTAATAATTTTTTAGAAATCAACCGTTTTACATAAATTCCAAAATAATGAACAAGGTGTAGGTTAAAAACACTAAATAAATTCACAAAATTTAAAAAATTTTGTACTTAGCGTCCAAAATGTACCGGCGCACCATCATGCTGGAACCACATTCCTTGTCTCGATTAATTGTTTTACACATGCTGCAAGTCAAATTGAGATTTTGTTTAGCATAGAAATAACCCATATACATATAGTATTTTGCATTACAATTTTTGTTATGTTTCTACACTTCTACTTTAGTAAAAAAATTTAAAGAAATAACATTAATTTCAAGTTGGAAGCTGAAGCAATGTCAATCCATTTTCATGCTTTTTTGCAATAATTAAAAAAAATTTAGCGTTTCGGATTTTTAGTTTTAATTGTTTTATTCAAAAAATCTTTTGTTGAAACATCCAATAAAAATCGTTGTTAAAGTTGAAGTATCCACAGCAGACCACTTCGAATAGGAGCCTGTATATTTTGCCAAGCTTACTTTTAAATATTTAATTAATTGGTTGTCAACGTCACAATTTTAAAGGAATGTCTAATAACAATGGCAATGAACAAACTTCTAGTGCCACCTCTAGTAACTCTGGCGCAGCTACTGAAATAAATGTATTACAATCTAATAACGAGGAAAACAGTAGCAATGTCCAAAATGATTCTAAATCAAACAATACAAATGCACTAGATGCAATAGAAATTAATACTAACACTGCAGGGACATCTTCAAGAGGAGGAGAATCAGAAGTAAATAAATTTATTATTATTTATTATTAATAAATAAATTTATTATTTAGTAACAATGCTTATTTGCTTTATTAATAATTATTCCGAATTAATAGATCAAGTTTTTAAAATAATAATTTGATTATACAGACCGTAATCTTATATTGTCGGATAATGATGCAAGAAATGATTTAAATGGAGGAATTCCGCCCCAAATGACTGATTATCAAACTTGTTTAGAAAATTCACGTGCAAATAATGAAATATTAATTGCACAACAAACCAGAGATAACAATCCAAGAACTCCTACTAGAAATTTTCAGCCGTCCAACCCCGATTCTCAACGTAACAATTTATTAAAATCGTATAGATGTTATAGAATATTTTGTGGACAAACAAACTCTGAACTAGAAATTATTACTACACCTCCACTTGTATCAAATGCGGTAAATGGACCACCACCTATTGCAGGAGCACCACCATCATACTCAGCAGTTATGCAATTTTCTAATGCAGAAGAACCGTGGACTCCACTAGGACGACGCCCGGTTTGCGTACAACCTTCTCCAGCATTCATTGCTCCAATTCCACCACCAACTTATGCCGAAGTTCAAGGATTTCAAATAGAACGACCAATGCTAGTGACATCAGGTATTTTAAATATTCATTAAATACGTACTTATTAATTTTGATTAATGCACATAGTTTCACCTTCACTTTTAGTCGAACAAGTCGTATGGGGGCCTGAACCTTTAACCATTGTTTGCCCAAGATGTTCCCATATAATTGTAACGTCTACAGAATCCCAAAGATCAAATATTACACATTTTTTTGCGCTAGCTCTTTGTTTGTGTGGATGCTGGCCTTGCTGTTTATTACCGTATTGTATGGATTCTTGTAGAAATACCTATCATACGTGTCCTATATGTAATCAGTTTCTAGGATTGTATAGACCGTGGTAAAATTTTCTTTTCTTTTAATTTATTTTTTCTGTGTATAAAAAATTTAATAAATGCAAAATCTGTCGGAATTAAATGCCTTTTTTACCGGACTGCGCGACAGCAAAAACATCAGGGTTGTGTTTTTCACGCGTATCTGGGTATATAGTATATATGTATCTAGGTACGTATGTAGTACATACTATATATCGATGTATGTATAAGGAATTCTTTATACGCTCAAAGCATCTGAACGGCTAGATGGATTTTAATTAATGAGGTTTCTATCGATTCGTCTAAACTGTGCAATGGTTAGTCGGAGGCATAATACATTTGGCAGAAGTTGCAGCAAGTAAAATATGAATCTAATGCCTCTGCCTGAAATTAATTATCATATTTAACTTTCACATCACCTTTTAATTGGCAGGCTCAAAACGGATAATAACAATCACTATTTTAATTTAAGGATAAAGAATTTTTGTATTTAATAAAATATTTGTTTACAAATAATATAAACTATTTTGTTCGTTTTCAAATGTCTAAAAAGTACAATATTGTCGTAATTAAAACATATTAAGAGATGTAATAAGGGGCAAGAATCCGTTAACCCTGACGCGAAAGTACACTTTTTCCTATAGAGATGGTTCAACCAAACGAAAGAACAGAAAAATACAAGAACTTTAAACGCAGGATGAACTTAGTCCGACTTGTAATAAGGCCACAATTTACTTTCGAAAATTGCAACTTCCCATAAGAAAGACATGTAAGTGTATTATTGTACAATATTACGTAATATTTTATGCATTGTGTTGACGGGACGTGTGCCACGCCTGGGTTGACAGTGACTAGTGGTGGGGTGATACTAGTCGCTCTTTGAGATCCGTCGCGTCAACATCCATACCTTTGGAGTTGGAGCTACTTGGGGGATGGCTTTAGTAAGTTAAGCGTGTCAAAACCGCTTGCAGCGCCCGAAGCGACCCAGAGGGTCGCGCAGGATGCGGAAAGTTGCATTGTTGCAGTGCGGCATTGTTCTCTTTCATAATTTGCAAAAAGAATGGTAAAAATCTAAATCAGGATTGACGGACTCTCGCCGAATAAGGGTGTATCGGCAGGGCTAATATTTACAGAACAGTTTAGATATAGAGGTAGTAATATTTTAGAAAAATTTTTATTAAAACCGTGCTGATGCCGTTGAAGCATGCTTACCCTATTGTGGCCTTTACTATATTGTGGGTTTTTAAACTCTAGTATGTAATAAATTAATGTCCTTGCTGTTCTATTGTTTGCTTCGTCCTAGAAAATACTAAAAGTTCGACTATAACCTGACAACATAACTTTATAATTATTATTTTATGTATTTTATACAGCCGATTTAAATTGATAGCAGAGATAATTATATAGATACCTTTATTGCTGCGCAGATAGGCATATTTATGTATATTAAGTAATAATTGTAGTTTTGTAGTACATGGCGCCGACTCTACAAATCAAGTTGATAAGCTAACAAAAATATAAAATGTTTACATAAACAACTTATCATTCGTTGGCATAATTTATTATCGAATTTATTATTAGTAAGTTTCGCATATTATACAAAAGCAATAAATGAAAATTTAATATTTATAGGTATAATTTAAGTCGTTTTTTTCGAAAAAGTGTTACAGTTGAAAATAACTAAAATGAATGATCAACAAATATCTGTTGTAAAAGTTGAAAATTATATGAGTACATCAAATGGAAATCAACACATACATAATAGTGGTAAGTAAAGTTATATATAATACATAATATGTAGTACATACTACATATAGTTATCTAAATTATAAATTTATTATTTCTAATAATATTAAATATTGTACATCTATCAATTTTTTTATAAATAGTATGCTCAAGTACAGTAGTAACTATGCAATTATTTTCCAGTAGTACCTAATTCAAAAAGTGTCAATAGTAATTTAAAAATTAAAACAAACAATTTTTTAGCCTCTCGCAAATCATTTGCAAAATCATTTTTTGATATTTATATTTTTATACTATTACTATTGTATGTTCTGCCTTGTGCTTCAGTCTCAAAAGGCATTTTACACTCTCTTATATCTTCAAAGTATTGCATTAACATAATATATAATAATTGTGGTGGCTAATAATAAAATATCAACAAAAAATTCAAGGTAAATTTTATTTATTTGTATAAATTCTATTATTTATATTGCTTCCTATTCACCTTGATGCTAATTGTTATTATAATTATATACATTTTTAAAAATCACAGAGCTTTAGACCAATATATACAGGGTGGTCTTAAATGTATTATGCTACGTTTTTTTGAAAGTGGTTCTTTACATAATCTCTTACAAAATATGTTCTAAATGTTTTTTTATGTCTAGATGTAAATGTTTTTGATAAGTTACAAAATATTAGAGTTTTAATAATTTTATAATTTTAAAATTTGTTATTGAAGTAAAATTTTAAAAATTAACAGGTTAACTGAACAATAAAATTATTTATGAGCTTTCAGCTATAGTTCTTGCTGTCATTAGATGTTTAATAATAATTAGTGTAAATGCTTACGCGTCAAATTATTATTTTGTGAAAATATGTTTTATTATTAAGAGCGCATGACATATTTTATAGCGGAAGGTTTTGAACGATTGACGATTGCCATAAAACTATTTTGTAAAACTTCAACAAAGCAACATCAAAAGAAATTGTTGTCCAAATATTGTTGAAATCCATAACTGTTTTGCAAGTAGACTAAATTAGTGTTTCATTAAATATCATCGAATGTTAAGAATCAAACGCAAACAGTAAATACGTACATGAAAATCGAATATAAAATAATATTATTCAATATGATTTCTTGATGCATAAAGTTTAAAAGATATTCTTGATAATTGCGAATTACGGAACAACCTATTTAACTAGGAAAAACTAAACTCCAATACGTTATTTGTTGTTTAAATGATTAGGTGGCTATACATACTGCTTAAGGGGCAATGACACTCTAGAGACACAAAAAATAGCATAGTTTTAATAATGTTTTATGGCTTTTTATAATAAATGCAATACAAAATATGTTTAAAGGGATTTATTGTACATATTTTAGACAGTAGTTTATAAAGTTTATTGAAATTATATGTATTATTAACCTTTGAAATTAATATTTGATTCAAATTTTTTAAAATTATAAGGTTAAATGAACAATAATACGAAACATACGAATGATGACAGCAGTAACCATTGCTGAAAGCTTACAAATAATGTTTCGTTTTATTGTTCATTTAACCTTATAATTTTAAAAATACAAAATTGTAGCGGCAAATCTCAGCGAAGAAAACCTCTGCAAAAAAAACGTTTTGCGGCCGGCAAGTTTTCTCCGTCAATTTATGACCTTGAACAAAAAACAAACATTTTTTTAGTTTTAAATAACATTACCTCGAGAAGTACGTAGGAAAATTAAAAAATATTGGTTTTTATAAGAATAGTGCATGATTGATTTCAAATTTTCATTTTTGTTGAAAAATTACGTGAAAAAATGTTTATAACAAGAAAAGTTTACCATGTAACGTCAAATTTCTAGGTGCTTCTTTAGATAATTTAATTTTATAGCTACAGTTAAAATTTCAAGCAAATCGGTTCATATTTGTAAAAATTATGTGTCCGGCCAATTTACAAATTGTAGTTTTGAGATAAAGCGTTTTAAAATTTTACATAGCATAATTTTATTGAGATTTTTTATTTACCTCTAATCTGCAATACTTGCGCTATAGAATTGGCCTTCTATATTAATATACTGCTCTATTTTTTCCTTTCTGGCTGATTTTAACAACAGCCGAGTCTCTTTTGCACCGTTAGACAGCAATCGCTCCGAGAACTTATTGCGGCGTGCATCAGCTTCCGCACAGATTAGGCCCGATTGTTATACCAAAATTTTTTAAATACTACACACACTACAGTTATATGCACATACGGAAATTTTTGTTGCCATATCGACGATAACTTTGCCACTTGAAACAGCTCTCGTGATCGGGGTCTACGCTAATGCTCAATTGCAGAGGGATGCTATCCACTTATAAAAAATTTTTAATTTTCATATCTTGAATTTTGAATTTTTAAAAGTAATAAAGATGCATTTTAGTTTATTATCTTTTACCGACAGTTGTAATGCTCTAACATCATAAACTTGAGTATATTATTACTCACGTCTTGTTGCGCTTTAAATGCAAAAATATTTGGAATATCAAAATGAAATTTAACACATAAATTTTAAGATATTGAACTATAAATAAATGTAAAAAAAAATTTTGCGTCCGTTAAAAATCCTAGAGTGTCATTACCCCTGAAACCTTCGATATCAGTTTTTCTGTTCATTGCGTTCTTTTTTCTCTTGATACATATCATTTCATGGAGAATTTGATCCAGTATATGCGATAATTTTTGACTGATTTGATTATCTTGACATTTTTAAAAACCACATTATGTAGTACATTGATTAAGATACGTTTAAGGTTTAATTGCAGTTGCTTCTGGTTTACTACATCTAATACTTGAAACATGCCCACTCATTTTTTTATGAACCCATTGGTTTGTTTGACCAATATGTACAAGATTACAATCTTGACATTACACATTGTATACTAAATCTGACTTTTTTTCTTCAAGTACAGGGTCTCTTAATTTACAGTATATGTAGTAGTCCAATGTTATTAGTTGATTTGAATGTTATATTAATCTTGTAAGGTTTATAAGGTTTAACAACGTTGTCTGTCCACATATAGCAGTCGTTAACAAGATGTTGCCTGACGAGCTAGTGGTGATTGCAGCTGCCATTTTTATAATGTCATCTTTTAAAAAAAAAGGCAAAAACGTTGGTGTCAACATGTTGCGCGTCATGTTGCGCGTCAATTGTTGTCTAGTGAATACATGGCTTAAAATCTTCTTGAGCACGTTGGTCATTGGGTTTTATTAAATTTTAACGATGTCAAGAAAATTTATTCCGTATTGTTTCTGTTTTTTCGATAGTAAACTGAAATTTTTTTTCTCTTGTCCTTCTTAGGTGAGGACCTGTATTTCATCCAACAGCAACCTCGGCAAAGTTCTGAAGTCACTACTAGAACTCTGAGTATATTATTTGTTTTGCATTGGAAGTAACTTGTTAGGTTGGCGTCAGCCTGTTACCCTATTTTATATTGTTAACAATGGCAATTCATTATAATAGGAAGACCACCGTCTTTATGTGCCTTCCAAAGCACTAAGATGATCATACAAAGTGAAGCTTTACCCGGATTCGAACCAGGTATCTTACGTTAGCAGTTGATTGCGCTAACAACCAGGCCAATGGCCGTCTCTTCTAACTGCATTGACGATATGAAATCCATTAAAATCTTTAATATAAATATAATCTTTGGAATAGTAATAAAAAAAGTGTAAAAAAATAGTTGATATGGAAACCATGAAATTTAATCTTCTTCTAAAATTTCCATAACCATATTTCAAAATCATTGAAAGTTTGTTTAGGCAATACTTGAACGCCCCCGTAATGCAAAACAACTTTAAAACCATGTATTCACTAGGGGAACAATTGACGCGCAACATGGCGCGCAACATGTTGCTCGTCATTAAATATTTAAAATATTTAATCAAAGATCGATGGGTTTAGTTATATTAGTTAGCTTTACAAATTATTTAAAATCAAATATAAAATTCGATTATTTGATCAAATTTTAAATTGACTAAAATTTTAGCACAATGTTTAGAAAAACAAGCACATTTTAGCACAACAAACAAATTTTATTTTTCCAAAAAATAAAGAGCTGACGTAAAAAACGATTTATTTTATTTTTTGCCTAACGGAATAATCAAATGTGTTTACTTCGATCGGCACAAGTTGGCATAACACTAGCACAACTCAGCACAGCCATCAAAATTTAAAAATTCAAAAAATTGGAGCCTAACTTCACGCACGCATTTGCGCATTTAAAGTCGGGTAATTCGGTGCGTGCTGTAAAATTTACCGACTAATTTTTTAAAGCTTGTAATAATAATACAAACCTCTAAAGTTGGTATGTAATCTAGCGGTGTCACTTGCGGTTACTCCAGATATCCTCAACATTAAAATGATAACACTAATTCATAAGAGTATAAATTCTGGGTAGGCCGGCTCTGATTAGTTGCATTGCATTGGTAGACATATAGTATATACTATGTGTCCAAAATGTCATTGATATCTACAATTTTTCTAAATACAGTTTTCAATTAGATTATAAAAATTATGTATTTATGTTTACAATATTACTTAGTTGCACTGGATTTTCCTAACAGGATTCAACATTGTTTCATTTTATTGGTATTTAAGGCTAGGTTCAATGAGTACAACCCATCTTTCTTTAAAATTGATTTAATACCTAGAAATTTAAAAAACAACTTTAAAAAAACAGCCGTTGCTTTTCTAAATAACTTCTAAAATATTACCTATATATTTCATAGTGATACCTTAAGATTGTAAATTACTACGAAAAATAAAATTCAAGGGTGTGTCTTTATTTTTCATATTCATTAAAAAAAAACCCTTATAATTTATTTCACCGTGATATTTAGAAGTTAGATTTTTTAAGTTATTTAAATCGCTTTATGCTAGAAGGGATAGAAGTCCATCCGGAAGCATTCTGAGATAAATGGAAAAACTGTTTTGCACTGTGTGTATATCGGCAGTATTTAAACGAGGTAGACCCTGCATTTTCTTTTCGGTTATTGCTTTTGGTTCTAAAGATCATATTTATTTAAATATAAATGAAAAAAGGTGTTGGATTTAGGTACTTTTATGAATGAAAAAGTGTAGATGCAATAACATGACACAATTTTAGGTTAATAAAAGTATATAGTGAACAAATCAAACAGTACAATAATAGATTAAGTAAAATAGTGTAAATTATTTACTCATCTTTTTGTTTTTTTCCATATCAGCAATTGTGGGTCAGCTGATTAACGAGAAATGCAAGGTTGAAGTTTTTCAAATCTTTAACTTTAGCTTGTTTAAAAAACTTTTCCCGAAAGATATGCCTTTTGTGAAGGAAGTTACTATACGGCATACTAAATGTTGTATGTGTCATTTATCCATCGATGAAATTGTAATCTTTTATTACGCCAGAAGCTGAAGAAGAGACGCTGAAGTGATGGAAATTAGCAATCCCAAATTGAATTTTATCTATTTTTTTTGTTTTTCTCCTTTAGTTTCAACAGGCACTGGATTCATCTTGAAGTGCTGCGGTTACCATTGTTTAAAGTTTAGTGTATCATCAGCTTTTACCTCTTCATGAAACTAGTAAAAGGGAGCAAGAGTGCTTATTTGAGAGATTTAATTCATGCATAAACGGACTCAAGTTCCGGATTTGGATCTATTCTAACACGAAACCATCATGATACATCGTACAAGCTTAGGAATTGTCTGTAGAAGGGTGCTTTTAGTTTAAAACGTTAAAAGTACCCTCTGAACTAATAATCCACCGCTATCTTAGATATGCCCACGGATGGACTTATATCTCTTTTTGCAGAAACGATTCATTTTTCAAAAATTGGTTTTTTAAATTTCTATGTATAATATCGATTTTAAAAAAAGATAGGGGACATTCACGGAGCCCTACCCTTAAATTATAGATTTTAAATTAAATAACTTAAAAACTTTCAATCGTTTTAGGGCAAACCGTGGTGGTTATAACAGGTTCTCCACACATTATTACACCGTTTGGAATTGATCCTCAAGTAGTAGCTTGTCCTTACTGCCATTATGAAATGACAACAATTACTGAAACCACACCTACAATGAAAACTCATCTGCTTGCATTACTTCTCTGTATCTTCAGGTAATTTGCAAATTAGTCATACAGAATTACTTTTATAGCAGGAAATACTATTCTCCGTTTTTTTTAAGTTATAATTTGTTGAGTAAACCATTAATAAAATTGCGCAGTTCCTGAACATTTCTAAACAAAAATATTATTGAATTTTTTACAGAAAAACTCTGAATCATCTGCATTAACAATGAAAAAATAAAGTAGTGTAGTATAAGTTGCCTACTTTTATATTATATTGTATATTAATTATTATCCTACGTTCATTATAATAATAATATATATAATCCATAAACAAACAAATAATATAAAAATTAGTAATGTTAAAATAATTTTAATTTAATAAAATAAATGTTTTAATAATAAACTTTTGTGACATCGGGAATTCCAAAACATTTTCTTTTTATAATTTACATACTTTTTAGAAAAGCATTTTTAAGCATGTTTACAGAACCATTTAAAATATATTTGCCCCCTCTTTCCCCCCTTAACGCTGATAGGGATTGCACTGCATTAAATTTAGATAAAATTTTGAGGTAAATTATCTCGCTAACAAATTGTTCATTTTTTTTTTAATAAACTATTACGGAGAATTACTAAATTATAGTAATAATTACTAAATTAAGTAATTTAGTAACTAACTAAATTAAACTAATTATAGGAATAATTAATAAATTACAACGTAAAAAAGGATTCGTCTTACAAGTTCCGGCGTTTGCCCGAAATACTTACATCAGTAATACATATTATCACCAATTACTAGGAATGGCTGAATCCGTTAGTCAAAACACCGCGTTTTATTTGTCTTTATACTTTTGACAATGAGGGTAAAATTAAAATACCTAAACTTGGATTTTGACGATTTTTAAAAGCAATTATGAAAGATAATGATTTATCTTTAAAAAACACGCTTTAAAATAATAAAATTTAAAACTACAGTGTCGGACTCGAAAAAATTTAATTTTAATTAATTTAATACTGCGGTAAATTCTAATGCTTATTGAATATTACAGTACAGTAAAGTATACAGTTTAGATCATTAATCTCAGTCCATTTCACAAAAAATTTTGAAAATTGTAGTTTCAATAATACAAATACAAATTTTCTTAGATTATTTTGATAATGATCATAGCTTTACTTTAAGTAAATCTCATCATATTATATTGCTATTTATTTTCTTCCTTAATTTGCTTGACTTAAAATAAAATTAAACATAATCGGAATAGTCGATAAAATTAAAATTTTTTATTTTAATTACTTTATAATAAATATAATTTTATTAATGTATGTAGTTGTTGGATCTGTTGTTGCTGCTGTTGTCCATATTGCATCAATTTTTGCCAAGGAAAAAATCATTATTGTTCCAACTGCGGCGCTCTGTTAGGGGAATACAAAAATTAGTAATCTAAGATACCAAGCACTACGATGTAACAAGAATTGACATATTGTAAGGACAATAATAATATAATGTTTATAATTACTAACTTATATAGAACTTTTTTAATTGTTTTAGTTGTCGTTTGAAGTTATTTAGTTAAATTAAGCATTCAGCTGCAATTTAAATAATAGGTAAATTAAATTATTTGTATTATATTTAGTGTAATGCTAATTTGACAAGTACAAATTACTAATTTAAATTAAAACATTAATTTAACATTCAATATAAAATAAACTTTAATAAATTAAAAATAAGTAGCAGTGGTTTTATTTTATAATATACAATAAGTTTTACATAAAAATGTCATAAGATGTTATTTGTAGATAATTATCTTTTCTGCAATTTTTGTTTGAAACTTTTATTATACGATAAATTCAAAGCGAGTTATTTACAAAAAGGTCGTTGTAGGGACCTTTCGCCTCGAATAACCTTTGAAGAAAACATGACCTCGAGAGTTACGTAATGGTATCATGGGCTTAAGACTACGTGCAGCACTACCAACGATAAGCTAACTATTAAATACAAGACACTTCCCTTCACAATTTGTTTTACACAAGTACATAAATCTGTAAACTTATATTGTGAGATCAATATTCATTGTTAATTAATTAATAAATAATTAAATCAGTGTTATATTTTATTAAATGTATTTCTTGGTCGACTTTTCACACATAGTTTATAACGACGTAATAAAGGCATATACCAAAATTCAACACAATGGTTATTTTTCGAAGTGAAAATTTGTCGAAATAATTGTATTTACAAAAAATAATTACATGTACTTGCACAACATTTATATAACTAACAAAAGAAATTTGTACAAGAACTCAAAGTTGTGTTAAGCTCTTGGAGTTCTACTAAACTAAACTGATTTTTGTACAAGTGCTTCACACATAAGTTAAATTTTGCTCCTCCTTGATCTTTCTTTGCAGATGATTTTTGACCAACCAAGAAGGACAAGTGGAGTACTTAAACTAATAGTAATTAAGCATGTTTCTTTCCTTACAAACTAGACAGTAAACTCACTTTGTAAGAAAAGAACCATATTCCAAGAACCATAGAGTAATAAAACCAATGTTTTCACGCTGGTTCTTTTGACGGTACATTTTAAGCAGAGGGCCATTGGTGACTAAAATTATCTACAGACGTTTGTCTCAGACAAAACTTAAAGACTAGTGTTAGAACTAGCTGTACAAGGTATCTACTTTATTGCGCTGTTTAGGGTACTAAAAATGAACCGCGCACCAAATGCGATCCTTTCGGCATTTAAATTTGTTAAGAAATTTTAACAGTTAGACTAGAAGGATTAAAGGTACGTGAACAAACAAAGATGATATTTTGTACAGCTGTCTTGTGAAATTTTATTATTTACAAATTATTGCCGTTGCAACAGTAGAACAAAAGTGACAACTACTCTTTTGACGTTCATATAAGTCGGAGTTTGGGTTATGGTATTGCTAGAATGCAAAAATGCAGTAGTAGTAACCTGCAAACAGTGGCAACCTGCAACCCTATCGAACCCTATCTCCTACATGACTTCAAATATCTTGGTGTGCAAATTAATTGTAGAAAGAACAGAAAATCAGAGGTACCAGCAAAAGTACAGGCAGGAAATAGAGCGTATTATGCAAATAAACACTTATCTGAGGATAGAAAAATTACAAAAAGACTAAAATAAAGATATACGTACAAGACATTGATAAGACCGGTACTTCTTATCTACGCAGCTGAAGACAACAAGAAAGAAAGAGGAATTCGAGTATTCGAAAGAAAGGTACTGTACGGGCTTTGGAAGTGTTACTTGTTACGGCTACCGTAAGTTGTTTTTTTGATTTGGATCGAAGGACCAGTTGTGCGATGAAAATTCAGTAAACTTTCCTGAATAATTGTATTTACAAAAATATTTACAGGTGCTTGTACAACATTTATATACAGTACCGTGCAATCGAATTAGGGCCACTCACAATTTTTTAGATTTTTTAATGCAATTTGTTATATTTGATAAATTTTGAATTTCTACTAAGTAATAATAACTATTCAAAAACAATTAAAAACACTTAATTTTAAAAGCAGGTATCAAATTTCACCCTAACAGTTATAAAACGGCTTAAATATCAAAACTCCAGGCATATGGGAATTTAACGTCGGATAGTTTTGGCCGTTGTTGGTCATTATTTAAGGGACTGGCGAATATAACTGTGCTGTATTTTGGTTAAATCTACCCTACAAGTGTTGTGACGAAGTTGATTTTTGTGTAATTTTGATTTTGAGTAATATTTTATTCAACCACGTGTTAATTTAAAATTTCATGTTTTAAAAATGAATTTTACGTAATGGGTAAAAATAAGGACCTTAAATAGGATAAAAAAGTTAAGATTGAGGGCCTTTTGAGATCTGAAAATCACAGGAATCGTAAAATTGCCAAAATGGAACGAATTTTGCGTCAATCGGTTAATCGGATTGCAAAATCAATTAAGGAAAATATTCCTAAAACGTCAACCAGGCGATCAAATTGTAAGGGGTAGAATAAAAACTACCACCCCAGAAGATCGGTTAATAGTTCGAAAGACCTTAGAAAATCGAAAATGGACTGTGAGAGAAATTAATCGAGTCCTACACCAAGATGGAATTTCAATTCCTGAACGTGAGCTTAAATCGCGAATCTCCGAAGCTGGAATAAAAAGTCGACAACCAGCAAAGAAGCCAAAATTGACTTCAAAAATGAAGAGTAGTCGACTACTCTTCATTTTTGCTCGTCTTTACGAACGACTACCGAGCATATTTTGACGTAGTTATGACGTCGAATGAATTAATTAATTAATTCGACTAATAATTAATTTTTTGCTTTTAAATCGTATAATTCAAACGTTTTTATTAGCAGTGCGGCTTTTTGAAACTTCAGGTTGTCTTAAATAGTGTGTAATTTTTGTAAATTTCAATTTGACGCTGTCATAGGAAACTTAACTTGTATGCTTAAAGTTGGTCAAAGTCAAATGCGGTGCAACAGGGCATTAGTCTTCTCGTTTGGAAGTGTAATATAAACTTGTTTAATTTATGTAGGTTAAACAATTTTTAATAAACAAAACTCTTCAAAACATTTTTTTTCATTTGAAATTTGGATTTACAACACCCCAGGCGTAAGTTGTAAGATATTGTTACAATCACTATTTCGGGAAAACTTCAATATTTGAATTAAATTAATTAAAAATAAAAATAAAAAAATTGATCTAAATTTTTGTTTGTTTATTGTTAATAATCGTAATTCTTTGATGCTTTGAGTTCAAGTCAACTGCGGTCAGAAAAATTAATTGTTTACAACTTACGCTTTAATAATCACCGAACCAATGGTATCTACATGATAAGAAAGATACAAATAAAATAATCAAGTAATACGTATAATCTTAGTATATAATTTATTGTAAACTCAAAAATAGTTCGTAATTTGATTCAATTAGTGAGTAATTCAGTTTAATTTAAGTAAATTTAAAGTAAAAAATATACCGTTAGTTATGATTTTTACTGGCATACATACTATATTATAAACATAGTACATATTATACAGGTAACCCCCGTATAACACGGTAGTCGGGTTCCTAAAAAATGCCGTGTTGTGCAAATTCGTGTTATATGAAGCAAAGAACTAATACAAAAACAGGGTTGGGTTCCTAAAATTAAAAAAAAATTAAACTAATTTATTTTACAACTAAAAGAAATTTTTATTTTTATTTATTAAAGCAATGATTAACAAATAGTTATACATATTCAATGTCTTTTTCATCACTACTAATTATCACGATAGTGCGTTCCTAGATAGTGTGTTCCGTGCGTAGATGGGGATTTTCCGTAATTCTTGAACCGTGTTAGAGCGAAATCGTGTTGTAGGAAGGCCGTGTTATAAGGAGGTTACCTGTATATTATATAAATTTCAATTTTGTAATGCTGTTGTGTCCAAAAGTACCAACTAAGATAATTTTATGATTTAAATTTTCAGTCAAGTAAAACCCAGCATAAGTTTGAGTGTTATTAAATAAATTGCATAACATACATATTTTAGAAATTAATTTAATATTGATAAATTAATATTAAATCTATTCAATGTAATGTTATTTCTCAAAATCAATTTAAGCAGAAGAATCACGTTTATCAGCTAGATATCATTGTTTTGGCTTGCATAATGTAGAGGGCCTAAAGTATCTATCTAAAAATGTTGTTATTTATTGGTTATTTTTCCAAAATATTTCTTTTGTGTACATTATTAGAAATGTGGCACTCTAGATAATAATTACTACAAAGTATTTAAATTTTTTTATCCAATCCCATCATCCAATTCAATATTAATATAATAATAAAGCTATAATTATTGCTATTTTAAACCACAAAACTAACATTTACATTTATACATAGTGAGCTAAAAAGTTTTAGAGTAAGCGAAAATTTTTAAAGTAAGTTTGGAAAAATTTAATTCACTAATTGTAAAATTTAATTAAAAATTCTATAACTTGAATTATTTGAAAATTTTATACTTATAATATCATAGTTATATATTCACCAAAGGATTTTCTTTATGAACATTTAGTTTCTATGATATAACTATATGTAGTACGTATTGGAAAACAACTGATTTTTAAGAAAATTTCGGTAAATTTCAAAAAATTTTAGTTTTTAATTTTTGCAATAACGATTTTGCACAAATTTTTTTGCGATTTTTTTACTCTAATCTCAGAAATATTTGCTCATTTTCATTATTTTGAAAACATTTTGAAAACCTCAGCATACCTAAAATGTATCTATAGTCCATTTGAAACAAGAATGCGGTAGAAAATTGTAAAAGCGCTTCCACGCGACGCGAAGGAAGGTTTACACAGGGAACGTCAAAAAATTAAGGTGAATGTCAACTTGAAAATGTTACTATACCTCTTATGAGAAACCAATAGAGAACTTAAATTTTGTATTTAACTTTTAAATACAAACCTGCAAAATGCATGATTTACAACAAAATCGAAAAAATTAAAATTTTTATTTCGTTAATACTCGATTTGTGAAATGACAATCGCAAATGAAATTTCACCAGTGTAAACTTGTATGAATTTTAACTAAGAACGTTGCAAGGTCATATTTTTAGTATCAATTTTTACTGCATTTTTTATTTCAAATATAGACAAGAATTGGGTGAACGGTGCTTCATTTCAACTGACAATTTAAATACAAAATTTTAAACTTAAATTATTTGATATTGTTTCAATTAACTTCTAATTCATTAACGTTTTTAATGTATGAGTGCAAATAATCTTAATATTTTTTACAAAGAAAAAGGTCAAAAGAGATAATATTAAGCTGCAATTTTCACAAAGATGTATCTGTTTGTAAATTTGAGCTGACATTATAAGACGACGCGTTATCAGTAAATTTATCTAATCTTTGGAAATTACAACGTAGTACAAATATTAGATAAACAAAGAGTTGAGCACATAGTCATTAATACTTTTTACGTTGTTAACTTGAAAATTATTTTAATAATTACTTTTTACCATTCGATTAGATAACTTTTTAAATATCCTTTAAGATTTTACTCAAAAGTTTATTTTAATTAATATTTATTGCTTATTGTAACATTTATATGATTTATAAGTATAAAATTTTCAAATATAATTTTATAACAGTCAGTTTAAATTACATTTTCCAAAATATTTACAATTTTTTTATTCAATTATCATCCGGGTCCATCTGACGACTGCCAGTTAAGCACGAAATATGGGAATATTCATATATTATGGACTAATACGTCTGGAATAAATTTAATTCACTAATTGTGAAAAAAAATTTTAAACTTAAAACTTGTAATACTTAAAAAATTTTATTTGAAAATATAATCTCACAAGTTGATAAACATTTTTATATGATTTATTAGATTTCGATTATCAAGCATTAAAATCACAATTTATAGTTCATTAATTTGTCATAAATAAATCTAGAAAGATTGTAAAAATCCTTCACAATTTGTATCCAAAACAGCAGCATGATACACTAGCCGAAGCCGCGCCTCCTGCATAGAATACAAATGCAGGTAGGTAGCAGTCTGTCATAGAAATGCAGGAACCTTACCATGTGATAAGTTTCGGCATCATCCGAATGACTTGCCACCCTAAGACATGCATTGGTTCAGCAGTACCATATGACTAGACTTTATAATTTGAATTCACATTGGTAATACTATGGGACATGATGCGTGGGTCAATTATCGCTTCAAAAGTTATAACAGTGCATATATAACGGTGGTATCAATTCTGGTCGTGGTACTGCTGAGCCAATGTATATTTGTACATCAAAAATGACATGTTTGGCGCTGGGCTGGAGTTCCCCAACCTGGGTGCGAAAGTATAAAACTTACTACAAAAATTCTTTTATTTTTAGTTAAATGACATCAGAATAAAACTTTCAAGGTGAGGTAGAACTTGCATATAAACCGCTTATTATAAATATCGTCGTTGCAATTTTATCTAAAAAAATATGTAAATATAGTAAAATCCATGTTGTTAACCAACTTCAACATATTATTATGATCTAACAATGCGAAGTACAGTAATTATGCTTAATTCAACTAGATAGGTACACCAGGGTCTCGATTTGCGTCGGGGATATGTTCTGTAAAGTGCTACGCAATTCGAATCGACTCAAATCGAATCACATTTTCCATAAGATTCCATAGTAATTCACGAGATGCGTTCTACAATCATCAAAAACTTTTTTCACAATGGTAATAAAATCACATATTATGCTAACAAAAATTTATTTTTTAGTAAAATATCGGTAAAAAACGATAAAACAAGTTATAATTTTAAATTTTAAATAATAACACGCAAAAATTATTTTTAAAAAATTGTCCAACGTTTGCCGTTTTGTGTTTTGTTTATTTTCGCGTATAAATCTTTATAACAGCGCACTCCGTTCGCGACAGCATTTACCACACTATTGCTACGACTTTCATCTTCATCATAATTAATAAAAATATCCATAGCTTTGTCTATTAACGAAAAGGCTTCCGCTAAATTATCGTTCATAATATTATGTAGTAGTATGTATACATTACAAGACTTACAAACTTTGCAAGTGGCATGGCGGCGCGATTCATGCAGATATTAATTCTACTTGCAGATAAAAACTATTAAATTACAGTCGTTAGAATTTTACGCATGAAGCAAAAAATTGAATTTGTATTATTTTAAAAGACGCAAATTGAATTATGTGACGCATATAAGATTTTCGGTCCTATATTCGTGTTATTAAGCAAATCGAATCGACGCAAATCGATGCGACGCAAAACGAGACCCTGGTGTACCTACTTCAGAACTCACGAAGCGAAGGCCACAGCATTAATACTGATAAATACTTTTTAATTAGATGCAAAAGCTTTTCAAAGTAACTTACCTAAGGAAATTTTTTATTATAATTTTTTTTAATTGTAATTTATTAGATGGCACATCATGAATTTATTTATGTAAATTCGTGTGTACAAACTTTAGTAATTATACATCAAAGCTATTCAGATTATTTAATTTATTACAAAAATTACATTTTATTTAAATCTTTTGTTCATTCGTTCAAGCTACGACGAATACATATTTTTATAAGTAAAATCAAAATAAAATTTTGTATAAGTAAGTTTGTACCATAACAATATACTATATGAAAAAATTGTATTTGTAATTTACGATAATTGATAGAATGTGAATTAATTTATTGTAGTTATATTACCTATTTTTTATATTAATATATACATTATTTAATTTTAGTTTGTTTTCAAACATGATGCAGTCATATAATTTAAATTAGTAACTTTTATGCTCCTTTAATTAACAATAACTATTAAATATTTCAATTTTTCAGATAACATTAAGATGTCTACCGACAATATTATTGTAGAAGCAAACTTTAGTTCGGAACCACAAATCGTAAAATGTCCATATTGTAAAAATTTTGTAACAACAAAAACCAAATATAAATCAAATGCTAAGACTCATTTTTATGCTCTACTGGTGTGTATTTGTTGGTAAGTTTAATAATTATTATTTTATTAATTATTCACCATTTTAAATTGTATGCCAAATCTTATTAAATGGTATAATTGATATAAGTTAACTATGTTATTTATAATTCTAAATATTTGGTAACAATCAACCATGACACCTCGCACTTGCTGCAGAAATGTGTTTGCTTATTCTCTTTGGACTTTGGGTGGACTTTTAACTTTTGCGTCAACTTATACTATTGTATAACAATTTTTGTGATTGGTATGAACATACAATGTTCATACTAGTATTATCATGTATTTTAATCAAATTTGTGTAATTTTTCATAAATTTTCAAAATGGGTTTAAGAATTGAAAATCCACATGGGGTAATTTTTTGAAAATTTAACTTCATTACGTTAGGTATAAAATTAATTCTTTTAGCATTAAAATTGAACTATATCAAGCGATCACTCCAGGTAGACAAGTAACATAATATAATTTTAAAAAATTTGAATCAAATAGTAACATAATATAATAATAATTATAGTAGATAAATTTTCTTCTGAACAGTTATACGAGGAAAATGCAATGCAGTTCATACATTGACAAAATTTAATTGCTACGATAAATCCCATTATTTCATAATAAGTTTATTAATTTTCCAAATTTAGGGTTTTTGGTACTCTGGTGTATGTATGCCGTTACAAAATGATATGTTGTATAAATTTTTTAATTTACACAACTTTAGCTTAACTTTAACTTTTGCGTTTCACAATAGTATTTTCTTTCTAAAGAGAACTCGTGTTGCCCATCTTAAGATCTAAATATGTAGCCCTGCTTACAGTATATTCTTTTTTGGTAATATATGTGCCCTTCAGTTCTAAAAAGTGTTGAATGCATTAATTTGGTTACTGTCGAGTTTAACTATAGTATATGTATAGGTAAACCATCATTCTACCGGTAAAAGTTCAATTCCCGGGTTTGACAATACACTTTTTCTTATAGAAATGGCTTTACCAAACAATAGAACAGAAAAATTCAAGCTCTTTAAGGTGAGGATGAATGTTGTCGGAGTTGTAATAAGGCCACAACCTAATTTTGAAAATTGCAAATTTTCCATAAGAAATACATGTAAGTGTATTATTGCGTAATAAAACGCCAAATAAGGAAACATTGTGTAGACGGTACGTGTGCTATACCTGAGTTGACAGTGACTAGTTGTGGAGAGATACCAGTCGCTCCCTGGGATCCGTTGCATCAACATCCGTACTTTTCGATTTGGAGGTACTTGGAGGATGTCTTTAATGAGTAAAGCCCTCCGGGTCGCTCCGGGCGCTACAAGCGATTTTGACAGGCGCAACTACATCAAGAGTCGTATTCACACAAAAAGTGATTTTTTTCCGAAATTTGTTGTACGAACACAAATTTAATTTTTTTATTAGTTAATTAAACCCTCATCCTTCATTATTTGTTGTAAAAATCGACATTATGGCATCTACTATACTGTCCCCACAACCTATTTCAATTTTGAGGGGCGAGGTTCAAATGATCCAAAGATAAAATTGCATTTCAAATTAATTTTTAAAGCCGTTTTTTGAAAAATGTGTGAACCGACCGCACATTTTATTTTTTTGTACTCTACTTAGACCCTCATCCTTCGTAATCCACTTCAAAAATGGTAAAAATCCCGATCCGGGAATTCGAACCGTCACCCATTCTACTTGTATATTGATTATATTCTTATCATTTGCCCATATTTTGAGTTTGTCCACCACCAGTAAAGTTTTATGTACGCTGATAAAATACTTTATCTGAAAAATAAAGTAAAAGTATAATACCCGTATGGTGTTCTTACTTGTTGGCTGTAATAAATTAAATATGAGATAACTATGTTTAAATTATTCCAATCTAATTCTAGATACGCGGTATATGTATATTAAAATTTTTATTTTTTGATAAAATAACATTGGAGAGGCTTCTGATAAGGTGAAACAGGTACTTGAATTTATCTATACCTACCTATAAATTTCTGTTGAAACTTATTAAATAAATTATTCTTTATAACTTTTCTGATAGCACTTTTAATAGAAATAGCAAAAAATTTTTCTTAGTAATTTGTTGTTGGAACGTACAAAAATAATAAATACGCAGAACAGATAATACATAAAATTTATAATTAACTATAATTTAACCATAAAAATTAATTAACCAGCAGTATAGCGTGAAGCATTATCTCGGTTCGAATCCTGATTGTTCTAGATACACTGCTGTGATCAAATAGTTCAATATCGATCTGTGGACTATGAGGAAGATAATAGAAAACCACCCCATAAATTATACTTCATCTTGACTTCGGACAAGTTGAATTGCCAACGTCCGGGAGACCAAATATGGCACATGAAGAAGAAGAATTAACAATATTTAAAAGTAATTTGATGTTAATAATCAAATACCCCAGATCATTATTTTTAAACCACCGTGCTTGACTACCTTTTTCGAGTAAAGTAGATTAGTTTTGGCCTGTAGGTTATCTAACAAAAACATTCCCGTAGGGTTCGACTAAATTACTTTGTCTCGCCAGAAAATAATACATGTTACACAAAAAAGGTCGTCAAGCATGGTGGCGGAAAAAGAATGATCTGTGTAGCCATGGCTTGGCGTGGTGTTGGCCCAATACATCATATAAAAGGCTTTATGAACAAAAATGTGTATATTGATATATTGAACAATGTGTTAGTTCTATACGCCGACGAAAATTTACCTGTAACCTGAATTTTTCAGCAAGACAACCATCCCAAGCACACGGCACACGAAACTAAAAAATCGTTTAGTGACAATTTGGTGACTCTTTTGGATTGCTCTTCTTGTAGTCCGGATTTAAATCCGATTGAGAATATGTGGCCTTACATAAAACGGAAGATCGCCGACAAAAACGTCACAAATGAAGCTCAACTTTTTAAAAAAGCTGCTTTAATTTGGAAAGCCATGCCTTTGAAGTTAATTCAAGAACAATCTGATGTGACATCCCATGACTTTCCCATTCACTGTTAGGTTTATTTTAATAACTAATCTTTTTAAATTTAAAATTTTAATTTTAAAACATTTGTTTGAATTTATTGGTTATTTTGTTTACAAAGTCGCTCATATTCTTTTAAACGCAATGATGCTATTTATGTATTTTAATAGTAATTTAAAGAAAAATTTCAAGTGTTGGGTATCTTTACACGCAGAAATAAAATCTCTTTCGATTGACACTATTTTCATTTTTAACTATTACAATGTAAAGAAGTATGGCATCTTAGAAGTTTTGTTTCTTTCAAAACAATAAGTATAAATGAACGGATTTTAACCAAAATCGAATCAGCTCTTTAGAGGGTAATTTACAACCAACGTTCCAAATTTCAAGTCAATCGGTGCATGCGTTTGTCCGAAATCGTGGACAAAAAAACGATTACATACACACATCCGGACATCGTTCCAAAACTTGCCTTAAACGACTTCTATGAACTCTTAGACTATGAGAAAATGCTAACTCAAAACTTTGTTTTTACTTAATTACAATACTTTTCTGTAAATGGGAAAGTAATTAATTGAATCACAGCCTCGTAGATTAGAGCTATTCGTTAAAAATAAAGAGCATTCTATAAAATATTAATTATAATAACTTGAGGTTTATAGATATAAACCTCAAGGACGCAGAGATGTTGGACGGCCGAGAAAGAGATGGGCCGGAACAGGTCAACGACCTAACCCGTGATGGAAGTGATGATGATGATGATAATAACTTTAAAAATGATTTTAATAAATTTTTATACATTCTGACTAGTCGTTCTTCATTATGTGAACCCTTACAAATAAAGCTATTTATGCATACTTACAAATTTTAGGGTAACTGTAATCAATTGACCAATTGTTTACACAGTTTCTAAAAGAGTACTTTTTAAAGAAAGTACTTGTCAACATAATTTTTTGTATTATTAATCTACACTAGTTTTTATTGCTCTTAGGTTAGAGTTGTCAGGTCGTTCTTAATTATGTTATCGTAGCTGTATATATATTGGCGAGTGTTTTACAGACTTCTCCGTATCTCGCATCTTGCTCTCCAGTCCTCTCTATCCATCCAGTCCCCTTCTTTTAGGCCTCTAGCTTCCATTACCTCTTTAACTTCCTGAGTCCAGGTGCTTGCTGGTCTGTCCCGCTGTCTTCAGAATCTTGGAGTCCATTGTCATATTTTCTTTGGCCACCGAGATGCGTTCATATCGAACTACTTTAATGTCTTTACTTCTATTGTGTCTATTATCGAGCCAGTTATCTCCATTCTTTGCCGAATATTGTAATTTTTAACGTGTTTCAATCTATTCTTCCTAGTTACCACCCAAACTTCCAAACCATAAGCTGATATACTTTCCACGATCGCTTTGTATAGTATAGCCTTTTTTGTTGTTTTCTTTATTTTTTCATTTTATAGTGTTGGGTTTAGTTGCTTTATAGGTCTACGTTCCTGGCCTATTTTATTTTTTATTATATTTTTACTACATTACATTTGGTTGTAATGTTATCAAAACACGTTAACAAATAATATTATAAAAATTGATTTATAAATGAAATGTGCCCACGGTGGAGACGATAAGATAAGTTGGAAAAATAGATAAGTTCTTCAGTTCAAAGTTGGCACTCGGATATCTGCAGATAATCTGACTAGTGTGTGGACACAGTTAGATCTTGAATTGAAAATTATTAAGCTATATTTTTGGGGAACGTTTTAGTCTAAGAAAGAAAAAAAGAACTGACGTTTTATCAAAAACGATCAGTTTTTTTCTTTTCCAATCACGGCAATAAACTTTATTTAAAGAAAGTTGTCTGATGTCAGATTTCTTCAGCATTATCGGCGAGGGTCCGTCAACCCTGATTTCGATTTTTACCATTCTTTTTGCAAATTATGAAAGATAACAATGCCAGATACACATAAAAATAATAAAATTTGCGGACTGTTCACAAATTTGGTTAAAAAACGGCTTTAAAAATTAATTTGGAATGCAATTTTATCATTGGCTCTGGTGAACTGTAACCCCGCCCATCGTAATTAAAATGGGTTGTGGCAACATTTAAAATACCAGAATCTCGTTTTTTACAACGAATTATGAAAGATAATGGTGTAATTAGCTAATAAAAAAATTAAAGTTGTGATCGGACAACAAATTTTTGAAAAAAAATTACTTTTTGTGTGAATTCGATTCTGATTTAGTTGCACTGTCAAAACCTACTCTCCGCAACCGTTCGAGACGCGAAAGACTTATTAAAAACATCCCTTAAGCGGCTCCAACTCGAAAAGTTTGAAAGTTGACACGACGGATCTCAGAGAGCGACTGACTCCTTCTAGCGCTGCTCCAGTTAGCCCCGCCTTAAGGTAGATCCGCTAGTATAAATGTGCACGGACGGGCATGAAAATGCATAAAATTATTACGCAATATTACGCAATAATACACTTACATGTATTTCGTATGAGAAAATTGCAATTTTCAAAATTAAATTTGATTTTATTACAAGTCCGACAAAGTTCCTCCTGCCTTTAAAATGCTTGTATTTTTCTGTTCTTTTGTTTGGTATAGCCATTTCTATAGGGAAAAGTGTACTTTCGAGTCAGGGTTAACGGACTCTAGCCGCATTATCTTCCTCTAAACTCTTAAAGTCCACTCCAATATGGTAGAAATCGAAGATTATTTTTAAAATCATTGGTCTAATTTATGAGATACACTTTATATATTAGTTGCCACTTGATCCCAGCTCCGTGCAAAATAGATAAAGAGTGCAATAATATCAGTAAAAGTTATCTGTGCTATTAATGTGTTAACAATCAAGAGTACTAATCCTGGGAAAGACATTTCCGTAAAATAAGTTTTCCATTCCAGTTTCCACAATGAGTTGAAGCATATCCAATCTTCTCTCCAGTCATTTTAGAATTTCAGTCATAGTTGTAGCGTTTAACTCATTGTTATCAGTTCAAGTTAAAAGGGATTAAGAGAGCATTAAGTCTTTCATATTATTGTGTAATATTAATTAAATTATTTAAACAGATTTTTTATTTTCAGTGGATGGATGTGCTGCTGCTGTTTGATACCGTATTGCACTAGCATTTGCCAAGATGTGAAGCATTTCTGCTCATCGTGTAAAGCGTTTCTGGGAACATATCACAACCATTAGACTTACATAACAAACTATCCACCAGATTGTAAATAATTTCTAATTTAAAAATTTTACAAAATATACATAGCCTATTTATAATTCAGGTTGACTATGTTTGTCTGTTCTTGCATTTCTATAAATTTTTTCAAAATTATTTTAAAAAATTTTATTATTTTTTTAATTAATTTTTTGTTAATTTCTCCAAATTCAAATTTTGGCCCTGCAGTTTATTTTATAATAGTATTTACTTCTTTGATTGACATAATAAATGTAAAGAATTTTCACCTTAAATTAACTTGACTCATTTAAATACTTATTTTCATTAGAGTTAAAAAATTTTACTCGGTCTTATAAGAAATTTATAATAAAAAAATATTCAAATAAATTAATGATGGTATTTTTAGTAGGCTATTTTATATTTCTGTATTATTTGATAGTAAATAAAAATTAATTTATATAAAAGGAAAAGTTGATGATTATTACTTGAACGTTTAGTTATTTTTTCCTGAAAACATTATTTATCATTATTAAAAAATTGTGAAAAATATTATTTGGGTCTGTTATCTACGTATATTTTATTAAAAATTGTGCCCATATTTGGCATATAGTAGGCACGATAATGTATTTTATTTAATTACCCATATATGTGTACGAAAATTAAAAATATTTTAGAAATTCAACTAAAACTATCATAATATTATATCTATGTTACATAATTAAGATAATTAAATAAACACACCTTATTTAATCTATTAAAAAATTTTACACAGACGGTGACACACTAACAAGTATTTACACTGATAAGCTTAATCGTGAAAATCAATAAAACACATTATAAAATGTGATTATATTCTATTATCTGTGTCAGTTGATATTTTGCAGGGCGAAACACTGAAATCTTGGATTTAATTAATAAATAAATTTTGAAATCATGCAAACAACTACCAGTAAGTGCTTTGTGATGTGCAAGTGATATCTATCTAGTTCATTATTAAAATTGTCGAAACATAAAGTAAATGAAAATTTAAGATTAAATATTTTTTAGTGATTCCACAACCCATCTTGGGTCCACGACCACAATTTGTACGTTGTCCATCCTGTCATGCTGAAGTAACTACTCGAGTGGTAGCTGAAACGTCAACTAAAACTCATCTTATTGCAGCTTTACTGTGTCTAGTATCGTAAGTTATTTTTATTATATTCCTATATTTTAATATGACATAATTTATTATTATCTTTTTTGTTTTAAAATACCTAACGTATTTTCCGTATAATCTTGCCTCTGTTTAAAAACAATACAATTATGAATAATTATTCAATTATTTGTTCACTGTTTATTTTTTGCACAATTTTTTTAAACACAATTTTTTACATTTCAAGCAATTTTTTAGTATTTCTCAATTTATCATCAAGTTCTTACTCAAAAATAATATGTTAGGTACAGTTTACTCAAAATATAATAGATATGCAACCTCTTTAGCAGAAATACATAGGAACAGTTTCAAAAGTCAATATTCAAAAGTACATAAATTTTGTCGGCCAATTAAATGGGATGACTAATTTTCAAAATTATAGAAATTGCACTTTTATAAAGGGTTCTGGTTATTAAAAAAGTCATAAAAAGATTACATTTGTGACCCTACTATATCTAATTAAGATTTCAATATTAAAATGTAGTTTACACTATAAGAGCTGAAATTATTGTTGAAGAAAGTGAGTCATTATTTGGTATTGTCGAATTAGTCAGAGGCATGTTTAGGGGGAAGGGGGAGTTAGAGAAAGAGTAAACTCACTCCGTTACCCATATTATCGCTCATATTAATAATAAATTACAAAATTTCTTTGCTCTCAGATTATCTTTACTTCTTCTTCATGTGCCATATCCGGTCACCCGGACGTTGGCTATTCAACTTGGCCGAACCCAAGATAAATTTACCAGGGTGTATAGTTCATAGGGTGGTTTCCCGTTACTTTCCCCATAGTCCACAGATCGATATTAGACTTTTTCATCACAGCAGTGTACTTAACGCGAGCAGGGTTCCAACCGCGAACTTTCCGCGTTGTAGTCGACTCGTGTATGCTTCGTGCTATACCGTTGGTCTCTTTACTTCTACAAGGTCAAAAATATAGACTTACATTTGTCACATACTTTAATGGATTGGGTCGGAACAGAACAATCGGTATGATACAATTAAAGTATTAAAGAAGCATTAAAGAAAATTTTGGATAAGATGATTAAAATGAAATTGATCGGTAAATATTATATAATTCAAGATTATTTAATCTTAAAAACTAAATATTCAATTTTTTGGATTGTTGTATGCTGTTTGTTTGTGCCAACTTGTAGATAATCGGATAACTTCTTTAAAAGCAAAAAAAATGATAAGCTTTCATAAAGCTTTATTGTTGGCTTAAAAGAGTTTGTTGGAAAAAGTGCAACTTGTTCAGAACTGATCATTTCTGTTCTAACTGTTCGCAAACAATAACGTTTTTCTACATCACTACCACCATCTTGCAATTCAGGTAGCACTATTTCGAAGCTTAAATTATGCATATTTGACATCACAATAACAATTAGGTTTGAACAAACCTATACGTTATTATACTAGCTTTCAGATGTTGTCCAAGAAATTCTCGAATTAAAACTTGTTTTCTCTGTGCAATTGAATTTAATATAAATTAAAGAAAACATAATAATGGAATAACCTCAACCTGTCATTGTGCATTAGTATTTATTTCTTCATTTAAATTATAAAAAATCATATAAAAGTACTCCGTTTAAACAATTTTAAATGTCAATAAATAATTTAAACATTCAAAGATTTAAAGTTATTTGCATTTGTTTACGTAAATTGATCTTCTCAGGAAAACCTTAATTTAACTATAGTTGTATTCATTATTTTGTTTATTTTTATATGATATCCTTCTTATAAGTAGCTTTCAATTAAAAAATATAAAAAAAATCATGTTTTATTTGTAATCAATAAATATTTACGTTCCTAATGATGCTGTATCCTCCATCTCCCGAAATATTCTAAACGCCGTTGCAATTAATTACTATATTTTAAGGATATTTTTATGGGGGAGGGGTTGAAGCCCTTATTTCCGACACTGTCGTACCGTTCATTACAATGTACTACAGGTTTAACAAAAGGCTGTAGTCTTTCTGCTGATTAGGTCCTACCCTAGGTAGTATCGATTGTAAAAATTTTATTTATTTTTTTGACCACATTGTACCTATAAATAAAACCTAACATTTCAAAATAAACTACACATAAACCACAGGCGATGCAATCACTGGTTTGCTGTCGTCACTGATTGAGTTACAAGGCGGATGTGGTTACAAAAATATCTAAAAATAATTAATATTATTATAAAAACAATAACTTTAAATTTAATTATAATAAGTGATATAGATTATTAATATGTAAATAATTTATCATTACAGATGTTGCTGTATTCCTTACTGTATCGATTCGTGTAAAGATCAAAATCATTACTGTCCTAATTGTAATGCATACATTGGAAAACGAGCAGGATAAGTATTTCATAAGGAAATGTTAAAACTTCCACAAATTGTAGAAACTATTTGTTCATTCGGTCATACGTATAGAATAATATAACTATAATTACTAAATTAAACAAAGTTTTTGTTATGTTTCTTAATAAGTAATGTAAGACATTCCATTTCTCTGTATGTAAATTTTTCAAATTAAAATAATTAAGTTTTTGTACTTTATGTCCATACTAAATGTAACTACGTTTTATTATACACCAGAATTACTGATTTTTTTATTGTCACAGATTACAATGCACAAATTAAACGTTTACCTTACCTCTACCAGAAGAAAACTTCTTCCAGGTAATGGCTTGCCTGGATAATCAAAGGAGGCAGTGTTTCACTAAACCACTAAGCCTAATTTTACAAAAAATATTTAAAATATTTTTTATAATGTTTAAATTATTAAATATCTTTAATTGTGGAAAATTAAAAATTTTAAGTCTTTGAAAAAAGCTTAGAAAAAGATTCCAAAGTGATTTAGATCAATTTAATAAAAAAAATTGGATAAAACTTTTTTAATACTATCAAAAGGTTTTTAACACATATTTTTTTAAAAATTTTATTTTACTCTATACCTTCGAAACCCTCCAGTTGCCTGCCGCTCCACTCTCATTTCTTGCGAGCCGCCACTCGTTAAGGAATTAGAAAACTAATAGAGTATAAAACACGCAGGCTAAGGCTGCTTACATTAAAATCATTGTAATTCAAATAGCTTCTTCATCTACATTATCATACTCAAAATGATTACTTCAATAACATACAACAATCGGTTTTAAACGTCTTGCGACGTTGTCCGATACCCTATAAAAAACGGGCTTCCTTATATAAGGATACAACCGAAGTCGTTTACCCGTCCCCTCAAGAGGGCACTCTAGCAATTAATACCTCAAAGATGTTGCAAGCACCTTGTGAGAGGACCACCGTCTTTACGTGCCTTCCGAAGCACGGAGACGGTATTGCAAAGTGAGCTCTACCCGGATACGTACCGAAGAGTCTTACATTAGCAGTTCATCGCGCTAACAACCATGCCAATGACCGTCTCACTTTAATAACATTGATGCATAAGAATTAATAAATGCTGTTAAGGCTTCATTTTAGCAAGCATTTGAGAGCTCTGACGAACCTAATAAACTTTTTTAATAAAGTCTTGTAAATGCTTAGCGAGTAGCTCAGTAACATTTAAGTTACCACGAGTTCTTGAAACCTAAGGGCGTAACACTTGAGATGGGCCTCATGTTCTTTTACAAATTAATTGCTCATGAGCAATTGGTGGCACATTAGGTACTCAAATTTGGGGATTCCCAAATTCTAATTTTAGAATAATTACGCAATATTCAAATGAGTAAATCAATAATTTTTTGTATTATTTAATTAATATCAATAATTATTTACACTAGGTACTCACTTTAATTGCAATTTAATTTTGAACAATAGTGAACTGTGTAAGTTTGTTTTCAGCTCGAATTTGAACTCTGATGTCCCAAGATAATTCATGTACATTACACATAGTGCATACATAATGCATCTACATTAAAACGTATAATGCGATACATAACAATATGAATTCGAATTGCAATTGTAGAAGTTTATAAATTTTACTGTTTTATAAAAATATTAATATATCCAGCGACAAGACGAGGTTAAATCAAGTTTCAAGACAGTAAAGGAACATGCTACAAAAAATCAAAGACCAATCAATACAGAAGTACCTAGAAGATCTTACTCACACAAACGCCACTAAAGTACTCACTTTGGAAACCAACTAAGAAGATGAAGCATACTTGTAGTATACCCGTTCCCCCCATACGAAAACCAAATGGAAGTTAGGCAAGAAGCAACCAATATAAAGCGGACGTTTTTGCAAACCATCTTGCAAATGTGATCAAACCCTTCCCCACAGATCCATCTACAAATGAATAAAAAATGGACAAACTTTTAAAAGCCCCATACCAACTGGAACTTTCAATTGGACGTTTTAAAGTCAATGATAAAAAGTCATATTAACCCAAAGAAAAGTCAGGCTATGACTTCATAACGGACAAAGTTCTACAAGAACTCCCTAGAAAAGCTATTCTGTTAATAAAATACATCTTCAACGCAATAATCCGTCTACAGACTATTCCTGCCCAATGGAAAATAGCACAAATAATCTTGATACACAAAGTGGGAAAGCCCCAGAAGATGCAAAATCCTATCGTTCGATCAGCCTTTTGCCAGTTCTTTCGAAGGTAGGTATTTGAGAAGCTGCTACTTACACAGCTATATGCACATTTACTGAAAGATAATGCAATCCCTAGTCATCAATTCGGCTTTAGAAAGCATCACGCTACCATTGACCAGGTACATCGGATCGTAGATATCATTAATCAAGACTTGGAAGAAAAGAGGTACTGTACTGTGGCTTTTCAAGACATTTTACATTTACATTTGATAGTATAATACATTGGACTGCTTTATAAAATAAAGGCAAAGCTTTCACACACCTATTACCCAATCTTGAAATCATGTTTTACAAATAGATTGTTCCATTTAACATTTCCGACTACTCGAAATTTTTCCCAATTCAATATAGAGTTCCTCGGGGTAGCGTGCTCGGACCAATTCTGTATTTATTATGTGCAGCAATAATAGCTTTTCATAGCAACCCTGCTCAAGCATCAAGAAACTTACAAACTCACCCAGATCAAATACTGATTTGGCTAAAACCTGGAGAATTCCAGAATTCGAGCAAGTGAGGACAAATCTGCACACGTTACTTGCACTTTGAAGAAAATCACCTGTCCGTCGGTGTTACTAAATGATAAAATATTACATTAAGTTGATGAAGCAAAGTATCTCGGTATGCATCTTGATAGGCGCTTCACATGAAAGCCACATAGTATATGGAAGAAGAGGAAACAACTTGATCTGAAACTCTTGAAGATGTACTGGATGCTGGGACATAATTCAAAAATGTCTCTAGAAAACAAAGTTCCACTATACAAAGCGATACTGAAACCGGTGTAGGCATATGAGATGCAGCTGTGGTGTGCAATTCCATTATAGACATACTACAACGTTATCAATCAAAAGAACTAAGCCTGATCACTAATGATTCGTGGTATGTACCAAATTACGTTATTCACAATTATTTGGGAGTAGATACTGAAAAAGCTGAAATTCCTAGATTTGGTAAAAATTACCAAAACAGGTTGAGTGCACATCCAATCGTACTAACAGTGAGGTTACTGGAAGATTGTCGCCAAACTCGTAGACTGAAACGATACAAACCCCTAAACTGAACTCGAAGGTCTTCCTGATCTGATCTTCATAGCGAAGTGACTCAAATCAGTAAACAATTGTGATGCTAAGCTTGTTCTTGTGATTTTTATTCTCAACTTTTAAATTGAAGATGGTTTGAAATTAAAATTTTAACCAGTGAACTGAAGGTGAAGGAGATGTCATTGGATGCTTCCTTCGAACATGTTAATTATTATTGTAATCAGACCATTTACTGAATGTTATTAGATGTAACAGATTGTAAATAAAAATAAAGGTTAAACTGGATTGGGGAGCAATTTGAGTCTACATCTCATTTAATCAGAACTGGTGGGATGCAATTGATCTCGCCAAAGTTAGAAAGCATTATTAAAAGAAAGGGCAACTAGAGCAAAAATTTATTTATTAAATCTTGAAAAACACCACGTAGTTAATACTCATAGATTAAATAAATATAATAATGCTATCGTGTTATCAAGTTATAAACATCCGAATGAGTAAAGTACACTTCTTCATAATCTATTAAATATTTAAGTAAATATTCACGTACTAATTTTACACCTGCATAATAACATATTGTATTATTTGTTATTTTTGTTTAAATATGATGTACCTTCATAGATGGGCATGTGCAAGTAATTGCTTTCAGATAACGTTCCTCAAAAACTTCTCAAATTACAATTTGACCTTACTCGTGATTGGTTAATTTTATAAAATTAAGTGAATATCTTATGCCCGTTTTCACCAATCAATTCCTAACGTTAGGAATTCCCTAACTTTGACATAAGAAACTTTTATGTCAAATTTGGTTTTTACCAAGCGCTAAAAATTCCTTAAAGTGTTAAGAATTACTTAAGGTTGAGGATTTATTTACGCCTTAAGGAATTCTTAGCACTTGATGAAAACCAAATTTGACATAAAAGTTTCTTATGTCAAAGTTAGGGAATTCCTAACGTTAGGAATTGGTTGGTAAAAACGGGCATTAGCCTAACTAGCTTATTAGTAAAAAGAATTAAATTAAATAAAAATATAATAGTTGAATAATCTCAACATGTCACAGCGTTTGTATTTATTTGATTATGTTATTATATATTATAAGCAGCCATATAAGATGCTGATTGAATAATTGTAAATGTCACAAACTGATTTTAGTAAATCTTACTATAACACGTTCTTTTGTTTTATTTCACTTATTGATCTCATTTCAAGTATGGAACTAATTGTAAGATGAACCAAAAAAAGATTAATAAAAAACTAATTTAAACTATTTTGTTTGCAGGTATACAAATTGAAGAAGTATACGAGAAGCAGAAACCTTCATAAGCCAAAATCAGTTCGTAACAACCCGAAAGTATCCACGTATCGACTTTAATATTAAAATTTAATACTAAATATTTAATATTAACCATAGCTTATAAGTTTTTAAATTAGCTTATCGCTAAACTGAAATAACCTGCTCAATTCTGCACAATATACAGGGTGTCCCCGTGACCGTAGAGAACCCGGTGAGAGTTCGAATTTAGGGGTTCGTAAATACACTTTTCTCTACAGAAATGGCTATACCAAACGAAAGAACACAAAAATACAAGCTCTTTAAGGTGAGGATAAATCTTGTCGGAGTTGTAATAAGGCCGCAATTTCTATATATTTCGGGCTTCCTTATGTAAGGATACAACCAAGGTTGTTTACCCGTCCTCAAGAGGGTACTTTAGCAATTAATACCTCAAAGATGTTGCAAGCATCTTGTGAGAGGACCACCGTCTTTACGTGCCTTCCGAAGCACGGAGACGGCACTACAAATGAACTCCACCCGGATGCGAACCGGGAGTCCTACCTTAGCAGATCTTCGCGCTAACAACCATGCCAATGACCGTCAATGACCGACAAAGGCCACAATTTAATTTTGAAAATTGCAATTTTCCCATAAGAAATACATGAAAGTATATTTTGTGTATTAAAATGCCAAATATGGAATACAATCTGTAGACGGTATGTGTGCTGTGGCTGGGTTGACAGTGACTAGTGGTGGGAAGATACCAATCGCTCTCTGCGATCCGTCGCGTCAACTTCCAAACTTTTTTAAATCGGAGCCGCTCGAGAGATGTTTTAGTAAGTAAAGCGCGTGTCAAAACCGCTCAAAGCCCCCGAAGCGACCCAGAGGCTCGTGTAGGGTGCGGAGAGTAGGTTTTGACAGCGCAACTACATCAGAAACGAATTCACACAAAAAATGATTTTTTCGAAAATTTGTTGTCCGATCAACAACAGGGGTTACACTTCAAAAGAGCCAATGATAAAATTGCATTCTATATTAACTTTAAAGCCGTTTTTTCAAAATTGGGTTTTTTATACGCTAATTAGACCCTCATCTTTCATAATCCATTTCAAAATGGTAAAAATCGCGATCAGGGAATTCGAACCGTCACCGAGAACCCTTGAGGTTAGACTCAGAGCTAAAGGACTCTTTTCTAAGATAAATTTTCGTATTTAATATTTGTCTAAATCCAAACCCTTGCGGTTTGAACTACTGATGACATTTAAGTCGGAACTGTTAGAAGGCCAATCCATAACTGTTATGTTATGGTTGTTAAACCAATTTTTAGTGGTTTTGGTCGTATGAAATGAATCGCCATCTTGCTGGAAAATAAATTACTTCACTGGATACAAATCCTTAATACTGCGGAGCAATTTATTTTCCAGTATATTTTGATACTTAAGTGCGTTAATAGTTCCATTTGTAAACTGCATACTTCCTACACCTTTAACGGACATGCAGCGCTAAATCATTACTTTCCACGGAAACTTAACAGTTTGTTTTAAACATGTTTTTTAAAACGCTTCATTTTTGCTTCTTATTACTTTTTTTTGATTATCTCCTACATATATGTATGTATGTTAAATTTAGAATTGTTAAAAAAACCAAATTCCACTGCTTCTGTGTCCACTGCATGCGTTCCTTACACCAAACCAAGCGGTTTTTTTCTAAACTTTAATCAGCAATGGCTTTTCTTTAGCTTGAAATATTGTATTACGAATATCTTATAATGTACAAATTTGAAATCGTAATAATTATATCTTATAAAAACCGAGACTGCTCTTATGGATCTATTTTCTGCAAGTTTCCTTGGAAAGTTTTAATTTTGTTGCCTAATTCAACTCAGATGTTATTCTTTACAGTGCCTCTTTTGATTTTTCAGGAGAATTTTCAGAGAACTCTCTTGTTTGACCCTATGGTGAAAACCTTTAGTTTTGATAATTGCAAGTCTTAAGTAATTGTTTCATTTCTTCTTCTGATCAAACAAGCTGATTATTATCAGCTTTTACTTTTTTAAGCTCGTACTTTTTTTAGAGTTGCTACTCCTAGAACCATTTTAAAGCAAATTGATAAATTTATTAAAATAGGTATAGCCTTGATTGTTTAATAAGTATTAAACCAGCACCATTAGCGGTATTATTTACTGAAGATAACGGTAACTAGATATAATCTGAATTAAATATAATTTTGGCCGAACATTAAGTTGTCAGTTCAATAAAATTTTTTGCCAACAAAATTTTGTTTTTTTCTCTTATTATTCTTGGGGGTAAAGTAACCAGAATAACAATGAATCTAAAATTTCTATAAAAATCACTTTATTAAATGTATTTTGCTAATAAAAGTATGTAGAAAAATTATTTGGACAGAAATTCTGAAGTGGCCGAATATATAACGATATCGTGAGTTGTAATCTCAAAACTGTTGTAATCTTTACAACCCACATATAACTAACTTCTTTTATTCTTTTACGTAATTGATTAATTGTATCGGTTTTCAATCTTCCAACTTTCGTTAGCAATATTGCTTATTTTATTTATTAATCTTCATGGAATTTTTCATTATCCATTCTCAATTTTGAAAAATAACTTCTGAGCACATGCTGACACTTTTTATTTGATATACAAGATATAAAAGGTATTCGGATGTTTCTTCCCCGGATGATTCATCTAGCGGACGATTCATCCAGTGGACAATTCGTCCTCCGGACGATTCGTCCCTCGGACGTGTGGGAAGATTGATTGGGAATCAGATAAAATCAATCCTATCAGAATTAATCGTCTACTGGATGAATCGTCCGTTGGATGAATCGTCCCCGAATCATGTAGTTTCTCAAATATTCCTAATAAACCGTTTGGAATATGGTAGTAACTGAAAACTTACCTGGAAACAAAAATTTTAAAATCGTAATAACTCAATTTCATGTTTTAGTAGACTCTGCATACGTATATTCCAAATAAATCAAAAAGAAGAACTTAGATTATGTTAACAATTTTATAATCATTTTGTAAGTTTGTCAATTACTATCATTTTCCAAGCGGTATATTAGGAATATTTAGTAAACTACATACACCAAATTCTGTAAGAAGTAGCGCCTAAATTTTTTGTCATCCTTACTTAGAGTTTTAAACAACTTAGTCGATTATCCAATGTTATTCGAGATCAACTGTTTAACTTATTCTTAACTAGTGTTAAATTCGTACTTTTTTTGACAAACTTTCATAGAATAATTTATGTAGGGTGATCTAAATCGAGGTGCAAAAGTAATTTAATTAAAGAAACAAAAATGCCATCGTTCTCAGCAATTAAACATTTCTTGCGGTACTTTACAACGAATTTTAACAAACAATCTGCATTTGCATGCATATCAAGTTCTATTATTATTATTAATTAATTAGTATCTACGATATCAATAATAAAAGCCTCTGGATCATTTACAGCGTCGCCGTCCTGAGTTTGTCAATTAATGTTTTTTAAAGATTGAAAATCAAGAAAATGTTTTCAAAACAGTCATCTTTAGTGATAAAGCTTATTTTGATCTTGGTAGATAACAAGCAAAACTGTCGGCAGTGACTCCAAGAGAAATAATTGAATGACCATTGCATCCGAAAAAATAACTATTTGGTAAAGTAAATTTTGTTAAAAGGATCCATATCTGCAGAAGGTCATGTGAAGGTCATTTGGGTGATGTCATACTTCGTACGTAATTCGCATGTGTGATAAAAAATTGATAAAAAATTTCTTGTTTTTTTAATTAAATAATTGCTTTAGCACCTCGATTTAGATCACCCTATAGAATACACTAGCTCATTTAATATAAGTTTTCCGAAATCTGCCAACGAGGTTTATGTTGAGTGTCCAAAGAATGACGAAAAATATTCGAAATGTATCCGGTTAGAAATCGTCATATAGTAAAAATACATTATGTACTACCACAAAATCGGGATGAAATATTTGGAGCCCAAAATTATGTTACTTAATGGGATTATTTGAAAATTATATAGAGGTTGCAAAACTGAGATGAGAACTTTTGATCTGTAGTAGCATTAAAATTCAGCAGTATGTACATTGTACTACCTATAATATATTTTTGTGCATTTTTTTGTTATACATATATGTGTGTCTAATAGTTTTCATTTTAATTTAACTATATATTATATTGTGCAAGGGATGCTTATGTTATTATGTAAAAAGAGTTATTTCGTTAATAAACAAAATTTGTATAAATAGTTCAAAATCTAAATTGTTTCCTTTGTTATAATATAATTCTAGTTATTGTTCCAACTCAGTTGATAGGTTGTTCAATATTTTAGCTAGATATCCAGAGATAAGCAATTTAATAATGTATAAATGATAACGATTAGTTTAACGTAAACGTTTAGTCATTTGGAGGTAAATTAATAAATTGTGCTAACAAAAAAATACGGAAAACAAAAAATTCGATAATATTTTTTAATTATGAGTAAACCTGCACCACCTCCATATAGTCCTCCAGGTGCTCCTTATAATCAACCCAATCCACCTTATCCATCTGGTGCTACCTATAATTCCTCTAATGCTCCTTACAACCAAGGTGGTGGTGGTTATCAACCCCCACTTGTTGCACAACCCACCTACCACGAAGTTCATTTTCATCCACCCCAAGGTAAGTTATTTTTATTTGTTTCATAAAAAGAGGTTTTATAAAAATATGTACTACGACTTGTTTTGTAGAAAATACGGTAATTATAACAAATGGGCCAGTAATAGCGAGACCTTTAGGTCCTTATTCGCAAGTGGTTGTGTGCCCAATATGTCACCACACAATAACAACTAAAGTAGAGAGTGAAGCATCTACAAAAACTCATTTATTTGCTGCACTTTTATGCATATGCGGGTGAGTATTACATGTATTTAGTTTTTTAATACATTTCTTTTTAATTATTTTTTAGATGTTGGCCATGCTGTTTCATACCTTATTGTATGGATTCTTGCCAAGATAAAAACCATTATTGTGTTCATTGTGGGGCCCTAATAGGCAAATATTCAGACTAATAACTATTGCATAAATGCATAAAATATATTATGTACATTATTATTAATAAAACTGCTAACTTAATTATTACAATTTTTAAATAAATATAGTGTTATATGATTTGATATGCCTATCGCAAAATATTTACTTTAAGGGGAAAACATTAATCACCATCACTTATCTTTTATTATCTACTAATAATTAAAAGATACAACGATTTCTATTTATTAAGATTAGAACTAAAATAATAGTATATGATGTAATAAGTACGCAAAATAAGGTTTTAAAAGACGAATCGTAATGTTTTTGTACGTGTTGCATACACTACAACGTGCATGCTATTGTGATGATATTGTCGTCTACTTATCCTAATTTACATTAAATTAATCAAATTGTCTTTCGTTTTTTGGAAAAATACGATTTGCTCTCAATTAAAACGCAGCGTAAAGGCAAAGGTGATACTTAGAAAGAAAGATAGAAATTGCTTTGAAGTTTTGACTGTATTAATGCTTTTACACTTTCACTTATCTTTTATTATCTACTAATAATTAAAAGATACAACGATTTCTATTTATTAAGATTAGAACTAAAATAATAGTATATGATGTAATAAGTACGCAAAATAAGGTTTTAAAAGACGAATCGTAATGTTTTTGTACGTGTTGCATACACTACAACGTGCATGCTATTGTGATGATATTGTCGTCTACTTATCCTAATTTACATTAAATTAATCAAATTGTGTTTCGTTTTTTGGAAAAATACGATTTGCTCTCAATTAAAACGCAGCGTAAAGGCAAAGGTGATACTTAGAAAGAAAGATAGAAATTGCTTTGAAGTTTTGACTGTATTAATGCTTTTACATAATATATAGCTATATTTTTATATCGTAGAATATTCTAGATGCTTCAGTCTCGAATCTTGAGCCACACAAATTTAATTAATTAATTAAAGTTTTAATTATTAAATTAAAAATCGAAGCAAAGATATTTTAATATTTTTAAGTTTTTAATTAAACGAAACTTGGCTTTAACAAATTGAAGAAACCTGAAGAAAGTTTCTTTAAAATAATTTATTGTACAATTATTACTGAGAAACAAAATCATTTATATTTATTGTTGTAACGAATGAAAATAGCCCAGAAAAATAGGATTTTTATGGGAAAAAAATTCTGGTAAAGATTTTTCTTCAGGATTATCTTTATTTTGAGATCAAAAATAGTCTATCAAAAGTCCATTGCAAAATCGTGTACGCTAAAAAAATTATCAAATTTTTGAAAATTTTACGAATATCTCGTAAACTATTAATTTTACGTCAATTTTGGTTATTATAGATTTTATTTATTATTTAATTCTGCATAAAAAAGGTTATATACAAAATTTGCGCTGGACCAATAGTTCTGAAGATATATAGTTCAGAAAAATTAAAGTAAGGCGCATACTCCAATTGACTTTTACATTAAGTTTATGCCTGATACTAATAATTATCAGGTCTTTCGTTTTTCTTTTCTCTAAGATGACCTTGGACCCTTTTCTATAGTAACGACTTTCGGGCGAGAGTCGATTAACCCTGATTACGAATTTTACTATTCTTTTTGTAAATTATGAAAGATAATAATGCCAGATACAAATAAAAAAAATAAAATTTGCGGACGGCTCACACATTTTTGAAAAAAAACGGCTTTAAAAATGTATTAACAATGCAATTTACTCATTGGCTCTATTGAACTGTAACCCCGCCCACCAAATTTAAAATGGGTTGTGGCAACATTTAAAATACCAGAATTTCGTTTTATAGAACGAATTATGAAAGATAATGGTGTAATTAGCTAATAAAAAAATTAAATTTGTGATCGGACAACAAATTTTCTTTAAAAAATCACTTTTTGTGTGAATTCGTTTCTGATGTGGTTGCGCTGTCAAAACCTATTCTCTGCAACACTTCAAGACTCTCCGGGTCTTGAAAAGCGCTCCGAACGGTTATTAAAAACATCCCCCAAGCGGCCGCAACTCGAAAAGTTTGGAAGTTGACGCGGCGGATCTCAGGGAGCGACTGACTCCTTCCTAACGCTGCTCTAGTTAGCCCTGCTCTATGGGATATTCACGTATATGAAATTACAAGTACCGCCAACAGAATGTATTCCATATTTGGCATTTTAATACACAAAAATACACTTACATATATGTATTTCTTATGGGAAAATTGCAATTTTCAAAATTAAATTGTGGCCTTATTACAACTCCGATAAGATTGATCCTCACCTTAAAGAGCTTGTATTTTTGCGTTCTTTCGTTTTGTAAAGTCATTTCTATAGGAAAAAGTGTGTTTTCGAATCAGGGTTAGTCGACTCTTGCCGACTTTCGTTTGCAGCTGTCCAGCATTCTGTCCATCTTAAGACACGTACACATCTGAGATTTTTGCGCACACGGCTTTCGTGCTCGTAAAAATGCTCAGACGAGTACAGCTTTGTGCGCTCACGAAAGCTGTGGGTGGGTGAAAATTATGCATGCAAAGGAGCTGAACGCTACCGAAAATTTTGCGCGCACAAGAAAGTTTTGTTTAACTTTGTGTGGCCATTTTCGTTCAGTCTTATGCAGAAATATGTCGCAGAAAATACATAATAGTTTAATTGTAAGTGCAGCCTTCTTAGTTATCTCGTATATCTCAAGAACTATTAGTCCGGCGTGAATTTTGTACAGGACCTTTTTTATGTAGTTAGAATTAATTAATAAATAAAATATATAATAACCTAAATTAAAATAAAAATAATAGTTTACGAGATATTTGTGAAAAACTGATTTTTGCGACCTTTGATCTTCAATAATTTTTTTTAACGTACACGATTTCGCAATGAACTTTTGATATACTATTTCTAATGCTAAAATATAGATAATCCTGAAGAAAAATCTTCACCAGGATTTTTTTTTCTCAGAAAAAATCTTATTTTCCTGGGATAATTATTTTCATAATAATATAATTCGTCACAAAATTTTTCGAAAAAATATTTATAAGCTGTCAATCGAAACAAAATTATAACAGTGTAAACTTGAAAAGTTATTTGTGAAAACCAACCAATCACAATTCACATATCAATATTTTAGTTCCCACGTCAAGATTATTTTTAAAACTAATGGACTATAGTGGTTAAATAAATAGAGCAGATAAATAAATCCATATAATTACTGGATTTTGAAGTTGATCATAATTAGATCAACTTATACAGTACCGCTCAAAAAGATAAGTACATTTACGTTTTCATCACTTTTTAGAATTTTAAACACCAAACTGTTTTTAAATTAAATTATTTGAAAAGAAAATCTAATAATACAATTATTTACATCCCGTTTAGCAAAAAAAACTGAAAAAAATCTTAACATTTCCATCATATTCGGTTTTCTTCAAAAAATCCACTTTTAGCTTTAATAACAGCTTTGTATAAACGAGGCATTCTGTGTATTAATTTGTCCAAAACTTAAAGCTGTAATTCCTTTCATAAATCTTGTAATATCTGCCATAAATGTTTTTGTGATTTTAGAATTTTGTCAAACCTTCCGGTCTCTCACACAATAGCTCTATTGGATCTAAATCCTGGAATTGGAGTACTCGTTGTTTCTCATTTGTTTTCAAATAATCCCTAGCCAACTTCGACGAGTGCTTGAAATCATTATCTTCTTGAAAAACGAATCATTTCTCAATTAAACGTCGGCCTGATGGAAGTGCGATATTTTTCAATATTTTCGTATAGCCCTCCATAACATAACTAAGCCTCCGCCAGGCTTTACTGTTGGAATAATAGATGAATCTAATGCTCTTTCTCTTTGGTGACTCCGTACAAAAATCCGTCAATGAGAACCGAAGATTTGAAATTTTGATTCATCAGACCATAGAACCTTTTTCCATTTATTAATTGACTATATTGCATGTTTTCTTTCCCAATCAAGTCTTTTTGCTTTGTTTTGAGGCCTAAGTAAAGGTTTCCGCATGGCAATTCTTCCATGAAGTCTTGCTTTATACAGCCGTCTTTTAACCGTTGACACATTCCTTGTGCGATTTGCGTTGACTTCAGCGGTAAGTTTGGGTGCTGCCATTCGTCTATTTTTTAATGCTATGCTTTACCATCAATTTGTCCTCACGCTTAGTTGTTACACGAGGTCTTCTAGTACTTTTTCTGCTCTTATAATCGCCAGTTTCTTTAAATATCTTGAGAGCGTTTTGTATTGCATCTTTTGAAACTTTAGTTTTCTCTACTATTTTTCTTATAAAATAACCGTATTTATGCAAATAAATGATCACACTACGCTTTGTAGACAGAATATTTTGTTTTTTACTCATAATTTACTTGAAAATTCACAGTGTGAACTTATCTTAATTTAAAATTTCTAAGAAATTGTTGCAGCAAATCAATTGTTTTTGGTATTTTCTATTATATAAATAGTATATTAATGAGCCGCCAAACTAACTTTAATGTCACTAAATACATGTAGAAAATAATAATCGACACTTATAACATTAATAACTGGTTAGTTAACTTGGACAGATATAAATAAAAAAATAAAAACACGGAAATAGCCATCTATCGGAATATTTAACAACATTCATTTGTAGAGGGCATCGTGTACACTATCTGACAAAAATTTAAAAAAAATTGTCATTAGCATTTTGAAGAATTTTAAAAAATTGAAAAAATTTGAGGTGTCCTTATCTTTTTGAGCGATAGTAAGTGTTTTAATGAAATAATACTTACATATGTATATGTACTACATTGCATAATATGTACATAGTTTTGTAAGTCTGCGGAAAGCCAAATTCTGTAAAAGAATGTAGCGCTAATTAAATAAATAAATGTACTCATGTTCAAAGCTTTTAAAAAATATGTTATTAATTTTTGAACTGCAGTAGTGATTCGCTTATTTGTCCTTGATTCGTTTTAATAGAATTTAATTTCTATTAAAGAATGAATTCGTTTAAATTTCACTTTTTTTACTGGAATTGAATCCGGATTATCGACGGTCCGAAGTTTTGATGTCCTGATTATCGAAGCTCTACTGAAATTACAAAAAGAAAAATTAAATAAAATTAAATATTGTAAACTATAATCTAACAAGTTACTGGATATTTGGACAGGTGATTAAAACTACTTCACTTTTTCGTCGACGTTTTGAGTGTTTTTACTTCGCTCTTCTTCAGAACTATATTACAAAAGAATACATGGTATCAGATTACATCAGTTATTTAAATTCAAAATTTCTTCAGATCACATTAAAAATTGAACAAAAAACTACCTCAAGCTGCCTTACAATTAGTTCATCAACCTCTGATAACTTCTTTCCTTGGTTTTTCTGGAAACATCAATCGACTTATTATACATCTCTAATTAAATCTATATGCTAAAATGAATTAATCAAACCCCAAAAAACTCACACTAAATTACTAAATTTCAAATAACAAATTAAAAATAGCATCAATTACAAAACATAAAATCAAACATGAAATACCTGTTTAGGGAATAAAACTTTTGAAATCAGCTAAGCATGCCACGTTACCGTACAGAAGGTGAAAATGTCAGCAAACAATGTATAAAAAATAAAAAACTTATTACAATAAAAAAACTATTACAATAAAATTTAAACCTGCAAATGAAATCGATAATAGTCGTATATCTTTTCTTTTCATGTACTATTATTTATTGAGATTTTGATGGATTTCCAAAAATATCTGTTTTAAATACGGCAACAATCCCCAAAATATATTTAATTTTTCATTGAAACGTAGAATTTTAAGAAAAACCTGCATTTAATTGTTCAGAAAAACTACAATATTTTGGCCTTTTTTAAATTGTTGCTTTTTATTCATCAAGTTCTAGATAAGCAGACAAAAAATCAATCATATTTGCTGCAAAATTTGCGATTGGCGACTATTTTTCTCAATTTCTTTTACAAAAAAGAAAAACATATTTTTTTACATTCAAATGTAAGATCCTGAATGAAATTGAATTAAAGTAAATTTAGTAAAACGCAAGTTAATGGTCGCACCTTAATAGTATACATACAGAGATGGATACCTACTTGAAACTCGAATCCACCTAAAGAGTCCACTTAACTTAATAGATCGGAGTATTGCGTTAATATTTATTTTACGACGAAGTAATAACTTTTGAAATTAATTGGATTTGGCCGGATATTTATTTCAATTCTCGAGGATTGTTGTGAATGATTTATTTTATTTTTAAACCCCCTGTTTCAAGATAAACTTTAAGAAAATTGCATAACAAGTAATAAATTACGAATTGCTATGCTTAACGTATTATCTCTGAGTCGGTTTAATAACCGGAAAAATTAAAGCTAAGAGTCTCTTCAAACCACTTACCCTACGAAATAGAATTGTCTTCTAAAATGATTAGGTAATCAGGTCACTGCACTACCAAAATTGCATTTCGCACTTTTCTAGGGAATCTGAAAAAAGGATGGAAATGGTTCCCAAGTTCGGCTGGGATCGCTACCAAAATACAGAAAGATAGTTAAGTCGGGCAGGTCAGTCAAGTTATTCGAATTTTGGCAATAAAATTTTGTTTCAAGTTTTTTCCAGCGGCATTCTAAATTCTTACTTACATTTTTTATATACAATATGCGAAAGTGACCTGACGAAGAAACCTTTTCCACAGGTAAGTTTAAAAATTACAAAATTTCCGTTTTACAGTCATTACACCAGCAATTCAATTATGTCGCCGTCATTTTATTAGCTAATTTATTAAATAAGATCTCCGAGCATCTAAATTTAAAATGTTAAAAATAAAAATTACAATTTGCAATTATTTTTTTAATGTATCCCATTTTTTGCCTAAAATTAAGACAGCAATTTAAAGATTTCATCAATCTCGTTTGTTATAATTCATGCCGGACTATCCGTCGTTTGAGGTTTCTTGGACTAAAAAATGTGCGTCTTTTTATTTTGTATGAGCAAAAGTGGCGGGTGATGGTACGGGAAGAAGCATAGGGTAGCGCCTTCCCACAGCAGAATAATGAAAAGGTAATAAATTATTCTATTAAATACATAATTATTATTATTACCAACTATAAATACTATTTTAATACAAAATTATTGCATTGAACGCTTGAACCCCCTTAGTTTCAGTCGCCCCATCCCCATGTTACAGTAAACCAAGACCCGCTAAGTCTGGAACATATAAGCATTGCCAGCCTACATGATTTAAAACTGCTTCAGTCTATACTAATTAATGATAATTACGATCAATTAAAATTAAAGTAATAAAAAAACACAACTACAGATAAAGTGAATGTGAACGTTGGCGGCCTGGTATCGGCTTACTATTATTTAATTTTTTTTTAAGGAGGTAACCGCTAGTGGAAGTCTTTGTACGAGTTGCAAGAAATCTGAGAAAAATTAGAAGGAAATCAGGGAAATTAGAGAAAATCTTGAGGAAATCAGGGGAAATCCTGAAGAAATCCGAAGAAATTCTCTTGATTCAGCACTTTAGATATGCGCGTGTAGTTATTATGTTAGTAAGATGCACTTCAGTTGTAAGTAAACCAGGTCAGGTTTTGCGATCCAAACATAGCGATTTTAGGGAACGGTTCGAATTTCCGGATCGCGATTTTTACCAGTTTTAAAGTGGATTATGAAAGATGAGAGTCTAATTAGCGTATTAAAAAAAATATTTGCGGTTGGTTCACACATTTTTGAAAAAACCGGCTTTCAAAATTAATTTGGAATGCAATTTATCATGGCTTTTTTAAACTGTAACCCCGCCCACCAAAATTAAAATAGGTTGTGGCGACAGTAAATATACCAGAATCACGGTTTTACAACGAATTATGAAAGATAATGGTGTAATTAGACAATAAAAACTTAAATTTGTGATCGGACAACAAATTTCGGAAAAAAAAAACTTTTGTGTGAATTTGACTATTGGTGTGGTTGTGCTGTCAAAACTGCTTTCCTTACTAAAAACATCCCCAAGTAGCCCCAACTCGAAAAGTTTGCAAGTTGACGCGACGGATCTTAGAGAGCGACTGGTATCTCCCCACCACTAGTCACTGTCAATCCAGGCACAGCACACGTACCGTCTACAGAATGTATTCCATATTTGGCATTTTATCACACAAAAATACACTTACATGTATTTCTTATAGGAATATTGCAATTTTCAAAAATTTCATTTTAAATTGCGGCCTTATTACAACTCCGACAAGATTGATCCTCACCTTAAAGAGCTTGTATTTTTATGTTCTTTTGTTTGGTATAGCCATTTCGTTTTAAAAATCTAGATTTGCGTATCTTAACTGTCACCAAAAGGTTTTTTAATTTCGATGAGCGATGTTACAGTTCAATAGAGCTAATGAGAAATTGCATCCAAATTCATGTTAAAGCCGTTTTGTTTCAAAAGTTGTCGACCGTTACCAAATTTTAATTTTTTATGCCTATATAGTATTGCTGTCTTTCCTAATTTACAAAAAAAAATGGTAAACATCGTAATCAGGGTTAATCGGTTCCCGCCTTCTTGTTTCATACGTGCCCTCTCCAGCCTTCCTTTTTTAGATTAATTTTAGGGTCAGGGAAATCAGAGGAAATCTTGAGAAAATCAGAGGAATACAATCCTAAAAGGAAATCTTTGAACAAATTTCTTCCAGAGGTTTACCCTTTGAACTTTTTATTTCCCCTGTGAACTGACAATTTGCGATTTCAGGACACAAATCATTTTTGTACAACTTTGTGGCGATTTTATAAAATTAGCGTAATTGATAAAATTTATATTACTTTAGCAAGATATTGTGCTGGAAAAATGTTCCCCAATGTGGATTCGAACCTAGCGTATTAGATGTGAATACGCGTGCTAATCAACTGCACTACTGAGGCGATTGGTTTATGTTGCACAGATCTGCTATATGAATTACTAATTCCAGGACCGCTACATTACTGTGTTCTTCGATCAAATGGACTATAAACCACGAACCAGGCCGCAAACAGACACGTTCACCCGATTTTTAATACACACTATAGGGTGAATGTGCCTGTTTTAAGCCACTTAATAATTGCCTATTTTCAAGGTCGAAAAGGGATTATAAGATTCTATCGATATTCTAAAGCAGCATGTCATAATTGATATAAAGAAATTTAGCTTAGAAGCTCCACTATATAACAAACTAACGTATGGTGAATAAAATACGAACTAGTATAGAATAAACAAAAACATGTGCAAAAAAATTATTTTAAATTAAGTTTTATTTATTTTTATGCTTCCATGTTAAAGAACACTTACAAAAAAATTGGCTCCGCGATTTGTTTTCCTAATTTTCTTTGGTAGTTCACTCATTGACCTCTGAATACCCTTTGTATTTGTGGTTTTCAGCTCTTTTTATTTATAGAATTAAGGAATCAACATTTTTAGCTCTGTATCCGTTTTCGTAAACTTTTCTTTTCAGAAATTTTTCCAATAATTATTTCATACATTTCCCCGTCCTTAAAAACCAAAAAATTTTTTAATTTTTTTTAAATTTTCTTAAAAATTTAAATTAATTTTTCGTGTAGATTTTTTTTTGAAACCCAAATTCTTAAAATGCCAACAAATCTTTTTTAATTTTTTTGAATTTAACTTTCCGTATTTTCAAATTAAATTTGTGGCGTGTTTAGCAGTGTTTAGTGTTTATTTTCATAACTAATTTTTAAACCAAACAATTTTTTTTTGTTTTCCATGATGGTAGACAGTAAAAGTTTAAAATTTTTATTTTTGGTTTTTTGTGAGTTTAATGAAATTTTTAATAACAGTTTGTACATTTTCGTAATTAATTAATACGTTATTTAAAAATACATTATTTTAAATTGTCGGCCCTATGTTAGCAAAACGTACACTAATTTTTTAAAAAATTTTGTCACAGACCTTGTTTTGTGAGTCATAATAAATTTTTAAAACACAGTTTGATGAAAAACATTTTAGCCGTAAAATAATTAAACTTTTTAAAATAATAATGTCGAAAATTTAGCTTTTATTTTGGTAAAATTGCCCCAAAAAGGGACAAATTTCATCGGTTTTAAAATTTTTATAGCTTTTCAAAAATTAGTGTAAATCTTAACTTCAATTTAAAGAAATCTTAAAAAAATATTACAATTATTTTTCCGATTTAAAATTTTTTTACTTTTATTAATTAGAAAAAATAAATTTAAATTTAAAAATTTAATTAAATAAATTAAATTTCGCCATACCTTAGCTTGGTCGGGTTGGGCAATTTTAGGCCGCAAACAGCACTATTTACGTTAACGGCTTATAAAAATTTTAAAAAATGGTATGCTTAAAAAATAATAAAAAATTAAATTTTAAAATTTTTTATTAAAAGTATTAATCTCATGTAAATGCCATCCACCAAGGAAACAACTTATTTCATAATATTGAACAATTTCTTATGTACAGAAAATTATTAGTAAAAATTATATTAAAAAGTCACATTTATAAAATTAAATTATTTATTTAAATTTTAAATAAATTTCTAGTCAATACCCTTAAAATAACGTAGAGTTTGTGGAACAATTTTTAAGGTTTACACCCTTTTTAGCCCACGTCTAACGCCGACTTGCATAAGAAGTATTAAGAAAAAGGTAAGCAAAATATAAAATAAATCGATGTTTATTTATTATAAAATAATTAACCTCATGTAAATGCCAGTCCACCAAAGGAAGAAATTCTATATTTCATAATGATGATGAATAATACTCCAAACAAATACAATCAGTGCACGTATCGCTAAACAGTATGTTGGCCAGTAAATTCACATTAAAATGACGTCACATTTTTAACATTGAATTCTGATCGGATATTTGAGTTTCAACATTATACCTACATATTATACTAGTCAAGTCGACCTCGTTGAAGATAACGTACGTATTTGTGTGGAACTTACACTGGTGTTGTTAATTTGACAGTTTACCAATTAATTAAGTAAGTTCTAAATTAATTTAATATTAAATTTTAAGAAAATAATTTTTTTTTATTATAATAAAGGTACTTCTTATTATTGTTATACAGACATATTACGCAATAAGGATAAAAGTTAAGAAAAATTCGCGTATGCAACCTATCGTAAAGTGCTGCTACCTAACCAAATGCTAACAAAAATAAAAACAAAAACTGTCGAGTTACGAAAACCGTACGTTCTATATCATGTAGTATGATAATGTTTTGCACTTTAAAATATCAGTTGCATCAGTTCCTAATTTGTATCAATATTTATAGTATTAGTACCTACCAAGTACATAGTACCTAACTATTACATGAGTTGTATTTTCCAAGTTTTTAAAAGATAAGCATGATTATTTTAAAATGATAATGTATGTAATTAAATATCACCATTAAGTTATAATTATTTTTCAAATGAAATTTCATTTTTCAAAGTATCAAACGCTATGACTCTGGTTTACACCTTTTGGTTTACATATTTTACGTGATGTTTGTATGAAACATTTTTTTTTCATATCAAAGAGTTTATTAAAATGATTTTATGTTCTTCAATTTATCCTTGATCTACATGGTAACGGTTGTGTTAATGACGTTTTTACAATCGAATCTTTAATACTCCGGGGACCTGTGGCACAACAAATTGAACAATAATTTATTATTATCTCCTAGTTAATATACGCCTGTAACACTAATATTGAATATACCTATTATTAATAAATACCAAAAAATATTCGACCATCTATGTAATTATTTTACAAATTATTTCCAACTACCTACATACATATTTCAAATTAATTGTAATTTGCGTTTTGTTGTAAAATACTTTTGTACTGCAGGTATTCATTTCAAATGTAGCCAGTCGAAAAATTATAATAGATCTTTTTTGTAGATATTAAATAAATTCTTTTTAAGCACATTTGATTTTTTTGTGCGATAAAAATTTACCGAGTAGGTAACGATTTTTTAGAAGTTGGTGTTTTTCAACCCCCGTGTAAAAATCAATTATTTGATTATTTGAATTTTAACATTTTAACAAAATAGTCCTGATTTATATATACAATTTCTATATAACTATTATTAACTTCTGAAATTAATATTAGATTAAAATTTTCAATATGAATAAAACGAAATTATTCCTGAGCTTTCAGCAATGGTTTCTGTTGTCATCAGACGTTTAATAATAATAATAAAAATAAATATAATATTTGAAGGGTACAGGAATAAAACAAGGTATGTCCATTTTTTGCAAAATGGAACTGTTAATCCCATTTCTTGCCTCTATGTAGCTCTTTCTACATGTAAATACCAAAAAATAAAACTAGGGATGTCCACAAAATTTAACGTTGAAAATATAGTATACCGGTATAAACTATAGAAGAATTAAGATTAAAAATTAAGATTTCTCAATATTCTACTTTTGTGACATACCCTGTTTTATTCCTGTACCCTTCATTTATAAAAAAAATATTATATATTAATTATAATATTATAAATAATATAAAAATTTTATAAAAATAAATATAATATATTATATAATATTTATATGTAGGGCTAAAAATTGTTGTTTCTCATAGAATTGGTCGAATTTTCAATGAAATCCACCCTAGAAAAAAATATAGACCACCAGTACCTGATTAAGTTTGTGCGAAAATTATAAGAAACCGGTTCCACCTGGTCATTTTACTGAGAATTATGTACTTTCCATTCGAGATTGCTAAGTCAACAAATATTTCAATTAGTTCCATAATCTATGCATCAAGTGCTAATTTATTCCTTATTAAATTTAAATTCACCAACAACTTGGCGAAGACGATTTTCATAGAAAATGTCCCAGAGAATTCAAGATGACTTAAATTTGGCCAAACATATTTGTTTCGGGAAATTAAATTTTTTTAACGAATTTGTCAACAAGCACAATAATTGTAGATATTGGGACAATACACGTGTTTCGAGAAGATCATACACGATATCTTCAAAAGTTCATCAATGTGTTATAATCTCTAAGAAATAGAAAGAATAGAAAGTAATTAAACACTTTTTAAATTTTTAAAATGCAAAAATTGGCATAATATTATAATCGACTTTGATTATAAATTTAAAAAACCGTGGTTAAGCTTATTGATAGGTCATTATAATTTACTAATGAGTATGTACATACAGTGTGTCAATAAATTATTCGTACACCATAGAAAATATTCAAAATCTTACAAAATTTCTTACTAATACCTTTTCAATTTTTTATTTCAATTTTATTATATGCACTGATACATTAGAATTGATATCATCAAGTAAAATAACTAATTAACTTGATTTGCATTCGTAGAAATAAGAAAAACAGAATGATAATGCAAATTCATGACAAAGTATTATTCGTACAGTAACATAATACACGTTAGTAAGTATGATTTCATAATATAAAAGTTGCAATTTTGATTATTACTTATGCAGTAGCTTATTCAGCATTAAATCAAAACAAAATCAAGTACAGGTAAACGTCGTTTTACGCCGGGGTTCCGTTCCGAAAGACACCGGCGTAAAAAAAATCGGCGTAAAATGAACACAAATATAATGGACGATATAAGGTTAGGTTCCGTGTCAAAATTCTAAGACCAATCTAACATGTTAATTTAATACATTATATCCAATACTATATTCAAAATAAATTATCAATATTTTGCTCCGACTGTAAGTTACGTGCTTTACACTTACAGCCGTTGTTTGTTGAGCGGAATGTTTTATTTTCTCAGCGCTTTTCATGATTGTTGTCACAGTGGACGGGGGTAAATTTAGAGCTCTGCAGACCAAAGGTCGAGTTTGGCCGTCTTCAATGCGTTTAATTACGTCCATTTTTGTCTCCAAGCATATTGTTTTACGTGCTTTTTTCGCACAATGTTTGGGGTCTGAATCACTATTTTTGCCCATAATGAAACTACAAATATTTGAATATTCTTTTAATTTTAATAATAATAAAATAAAAAATATAATCATACCGTTTTATTTTTTTTTTAAACAAAACAAAAACTAACTCGGAAACAATTTTACACACACAATAAGCTGCTCGCGTACACGGTAATAGAATAAAAAAACGTGTAAAAGTGTGTTTGCTATTGGAATCGCGGCGCCTACTATCGTCTGGTGTCGACCGAACCGGGGAATCCCACGCTGGCACCAACCGGCGTAATTGTGAATCGGCGTAAAACGAACCGGCGTAAAACGACGTTTACCTGTACATTAGTTGGGTTTAATTTACTATTATGTGACAATAGGCCGTAAACAAAGCTAATCAACAATTGAAGAAAGGAAACTAGTGCTAAAATGTGTGTTAAAAAAATCCTTCGTGAAACCAAAAGTAAATTAGGAGAACTCATTCAACGGTACGAGCAAAAATAAATAAACATAAAAATACATCCACTTTTGTAAATAAGCCCGGGTGAGTATGAAATTGCATTCTGTAACCAAAAACTAAAACTACTATATTATGAGACAAATAAAGTTTAATCTGAAAACAATTGTACAAAAAATTTAAAAGCTAAGGTTTCTACAATAATTAGCAAATCAATGTGTACCAAAATGTTTTCAATATTTTACCACAAGAAGGGCATAATGGCCAAGTTTCTCTCAAAAACCTTTTACATATAGTATTTAAAGAAAACAGACGTAAAAGACCTGAATTACCGGAAAATATATTGGTAAAAATACAGATTTTTGAAAAAAGTAATATTCGGTGATATAAAACACAGTTTTAATTCAGATGGTAGACAAATAGTTCGAAGAAAAAATATGCAATCAAACAAAGAAAATTTAAGTTACTCACAAAAGATTCGGACGCTGTAATAAATTTCAATAAATCGCTTGTATCTGAATTATTTATTAAAAAAATAAATTATTTATATTTGTACTTAACAAAATGATTTATGTACTTGCTAAAATTTAAAAAAAAAGTTTGCAAAATTTGCAATAAAACAGAAATAATTTGCATTAAACAAATTAATAAGCTAATTTTATGTTACAAAAGGATTCGTACGAATTATAAAAAATATATTAAAAATAGAATATTTTACAAATTTTTAGGATTAATCAATATTTTGTTGCATACCCCTTTTGATTTGAAACATTCTTCAATCGTTTAGGCATATTACAAATAATTTTTTTTAAATAATCTACGCTTATTGAGTCCCATTCCTCTTGCAGTCTTTGTTTTAACTCCTGTTTGGTTTTTATCGGAGTTTTCCGAATTTTACGATCTAGATGGTCCCATAGATTCTCTATGGGATTCAAGTCTGGTGATTGGGGAGGAGGATGTAATACTTTTGGACACTTATAAAGTAAATATTCTTGTATTAAACGTGACCTGTGTTTTGGATCGTTGTCTTGATAAAACTTAAATGTATTAACAATTCCCATTTTAGCGGCACTTTGCAATAAACTAGTTTTTAAAATGTCTAAATATTTATGCTTATTTAAAATGTTTTCAATAAACACAAGTGTACCAACCCCTGTAGTTGAAATACAACCCCTAACCATTACACTTCCGAAGCCGTGTTTAACCGTGCCTTGTAAATTTTTAGATTGAAGCTCTGTATTGGGCTTCCTCCATACCATAGTACGTCCATCTGAGCCAAAAACATTGTATTTGCTCTCGTCCGCAAATATCACATCATTCCACCACGTTGCATCTTTACATTCATAGTCTTTGGCGAAATTACACGCTTCTTCCTATTAATTTCACTTATATACTTATATACACGGCTTTTCCTAGCTATGCGACCGTGATAATTTTTTCTTGAAGCACCCTGCGAATTGTTTGGGGATTAACCTTCTTTCCTATCTCTTGTAAGACTTCGGTGGTTATTTTTGGGGCACTCAGTCTAGGGTTTTTTTGTATTTTTCGTAGAATTTGCATTTTTTCTCTTTCGTTAAATGTTGGTGGACGGCCCGGTATTGGTTTGTTTTCAATCCTATCTTCACATTTATAGCGTTTTATGATATCCGCTACCGTGCTTTTACTTATATTTAATAAATTTTCATATTTGGCCATAAGATTTTCCTTTTTCACGATTATAAATGACAAGTTGTCTAATATCAAAACTAGTACTTTTACTTTTACGCCCCATTTTCGAACAAATTAAATTATATGTAAGTAAACTGTTACGTGTATTACATATAACTAAAGTATGAATTATATTGCTTACAAAAACTGCACATACAACCATTATAATTCTTAGAAAATTAATGCAAAACTGCAAATTTGTTGATCGTACGGATCTTTCTGTAACATTAGAATAGTGCAACAATGTATTTAATCTCAATTACTTTTATTTGTATGAAAAATTAAACAATTTTTTTTTAATTTGGCTAACTACAAGAATCACATCGTTAAGTATAATTTCAAATAATTTGTTTTTTATAATAAATAATTAAGATACAAGCGATTTATTGGAAATTATTACATCGTCCGAATCTTTCTGTGAGTAACTGTATGTAGAACTGTAAAGAACTATAAAATATGCGGATGGTAAAGTGGTGGTTTGGGGTGGTATGGCTGCAGAAGTTGGGTTGAAAATATTAATTTATTGGCACTACAATAGAAAAATTTCAATATTTAAAGATATTACAAAATAATTTTCAAGCTAGTGTCGATAAATCGGGTTTGCAAGATGAATATCAGTTCCAGTAAGACGAGGTCTCCACGCCCAGTGCTTATATTTTGAAAGAATGGCTACTCTATCATATTCCAAAACAACTTCATACACAACTCCAGTTGTTCGATCTCAATTCTATAGAGAATTTGTTGCAAAACTAGAAAGAAAAATAACACAAAGACCAATTTCCACTAAAAAAGTACTGAAAACTATATTAGTAGAAGAATGAGACAAAATTGCCAAATCGACTACTCAAAATTAGTCAAATTTATACCAAGGCAATTACAAATGGTGATAAATGCAAAGAAATATCCCACAAAGTATTTATTATGAAAACAAAGCAAAATAGTACTTGTCTTTGTGGTGTACGAATAATACTTTGTCATGAATTTGTGTTATTATTTTGGTTTTCTCAGTTCTACAAATACAAATCAAGTTTTTTGTTTTTCTTGCTTGCTGATATCAATTCTAATGTATCACTACATATAACAAAATTTATAAAAAAGATTGAAAAGTCATTAGTAAGAAATTTTGTAAGATTATGAACGTTTTCTTAGGTGTACGAATAATTTATTGACCCACTGTACGTTTTAACAACATATTGCCAACGAAAACATTCAATCGGCAGGGATGGATTTAATATCTGCGATCAACCAGTAAGATATGTATTTATAAATTCTGGTAAATTTTTAATTTTTGTTTGCTATTTTGTCATGCGGCAATGTTGCGGACGGTTCCTGCCAATTGAATGCTTTCGTTGACAATGTGCCTTGCAAACGTATCTACTTGGTAAATTATTATAATGACTTAGTATCACTTATTTTATTATTATTAAATTTTAATAATAATTTTAATAATAATTTCCGAATGAAATTAGTTTTTTCTACCATCAAATTGGAAACTGGGCTTTTGCGCTCGCACTTGGCAACGCAAAATTGACGTTTTCTGAGGACTGCCACTTTATGCTTTTTAAAGCAGAAAGCACGGATGTATAATTAAAGAGGTGTGCTTACAACTAGACTACTTTCTTATAAAATGGATGTAAGAAATAGCGAGGAAACTAACCTAGACCGTGTTCGACTTGGACGCTTACAGCGCTGTTAGTACGAACTGGCGCAAATGCAAACGCTTTAAGCGTTCGACTTGGGAATTTTGGCGCTTACAGCATCGTGTAAACGCAACCGTGACGTCATGGATTCGCCATTTTCTCACGCTCACAACGCAAATTTCATTTCGGTAGGGCAGCGTAAGCGCGGCGCTGTAGTGGTAAAAATTGTAAATATTTTTGAATTTATTTGAAACCTAAATATTTTAGGTTTACTATTTAAATTCAATATTTAAATTTAAACATAAAATTAGTTGTCCTATAGTAATTATTACTTCAATAATTTATTTCCCTTGTTTTAACCGCTTAATTTTTTATAAAAAAAATTAGTGACAAGATTGTAAATGAAATTAATTGACCCAAAATAAATTGTTGTATGAAATTATAGTTATTAATTTGTGAAAAAATAGCTAAAACTGTAATCGCATTTAAAAACAATTATTATTTTAGATTGTTTGAATATTTTATAGGTTAAGCAACTGTCACTTTTAAATTGCAGCGCTGATGGTGCTGTCATACCGTTCGATTGGAACGTCAGCGTGAGCGTTGTAAGCGCATATTTTCCAAGTCGAACGGCAAAATTTGCGTGCTATAAGCGTTAGCGTTCGTTGGCGCCAACAGCGCGAAAGCTTCCAAGTCGAACACGGTCCTAACCTACTCTCCGCACACCTACGCGATGCTCCGGGTTGCTTCGGGGGCTCCCAGCGGTTTTGACAGCGTAACCACTTCAGAAACGAATTTACACAAAACGTGATTTTTTTTGGAAATTTGTTGTCCGATCACAAATTTAATTTTTTTATTGGCTAATTACACCATTATCTATCATAATTCGTTGTAAAAACCGAGATTTTGGTATATTTACAGTCGCCACAACCTATTTCAATTTTGACGGCGGGGTTACACTTCAAAAGAGCCAATATAAAATTGCATTCCAAATGAACTTTAAAGTCGTTTTTTTCCAAAATGTGTCATAACATTTGTTTATTTGATTATCGTTGACGACAGAACTTAATAGTCATTTACGTTCCTAGGAAAATAATAATAATTAATGTTATTTTTAATTGTTTATTTATTACTAAGCAACATACTAAACAAACTTAGAAAGTAAATATAATGAAATAAAAATTCGAATTAAAGTTTTAACAATCGATATCAAACCATCCATATTGTTTTTACTTTATCATATGTAATATGAGAAAGTATTGTTTTCGTGCAGAAAAAAAAATTTGAGATTTTGATGGATTTACACTTTTTGAGGTCCCCTGAGTAAAATAAGACCATTTCCAAAAAATGTCTGTGTGTGTGTGTGTGTGTGTGTGTGTGTGTGTGTTGTATGTGTGTATGTGGTCAAATTTTGTGTGCGGCCTACAGCAAAAACTAATAGGAGTTTTCAAACAAAACTTTGGATTTTGTATCCTTATATTGAGACTTAGAGCTGATTAGATTTTGGCTAAAATTCATTCACGGGAACTATTTTTTTTTATTTTTTTAAATTTTATTATTTAGTATTAGTTTTTAATTAATATTTCAAAAACTAATAAGAATTTCAAAACGAAATTTAGGATTTAACATACTTATGTCAAGATTTAAAACAGATTAAATTTTAGTTAAAATTGTTTTATAAAAACTATTGTTTTTTTAATTTTTTAAGTTTTATTATTTAATATTAGTCTTTATTTAATATTTTAAAAACTAACAGAATTTTTAAAACCAAATTTGATATTTCCTATCTTTATGGACGGAGTTAAAGTTATTTAAATTTTGGTTAAAATTGGTTCATGGAAACTATTTTTTTTTAATTTTTTTAAATCTTATTATTTAATATTAGTTTTTAATTAATATTTCGAAAAGTAATGCGAATTTCTAAACTAAATTTAGGTTTTCGCATACTTCCATCGATATTTAGAACTTATTAAATTTTAGTTAAAATTTGTTTATAAAAACTATCGTTTTTTATTATTTTAAATTTTATTATTTAATATTAGCCTTTATTTAATATTTTAAAAACTAAAAGGATTTTCAAAACTAAAGTTGAGATTTGTTATGTTTATGGCAGGAATTAGAGATGATTAAATATTGGATAAAATTGGTTCATGGAAGCAGTTTTTTTTAAATCTTTTTATTTATTATTAGTTTTTATTAAATATTTCAAAAACTAATGAGAATTTCAAAACTAAAGTTGGTATTTTGTATCTTTATATTTAGACTTAAAGCTGATTAGATTTTGAGTCACATTGCTTAATGGAAAATATCTTTTTCCTTTTATTATTAAAAATTATTTTTTTAATATTTAATAAAAGTATGATAAAGTCATGGGCATGGCCACATCCGATTTTTAAATTAATTATTATATTAAACTGGAACATTGCGGTAGCGGGAAAAAAATAATAAGCTTCACGGAATGTAAGAACTATTAAGAGTCTCGGAAGGCAATATAAACGGCATCTGCATTTCTTTATACGAGTATTAACCTTTCTTGAATGTTAATAAGGTCTTTACATTCATAGTGGCTTATATCTATGTATCTATTTATTCCTATTTCAATCCATTTTGAATGTAGGATTCTTCTAATTCCGTCCATATTTGACGGTCTTGTGCTTTTTGCATCCAGTTCCACCCCGCTGTCCTTTTTATATTGTCTATCCAACGCATTGATGGTCTTCCCCTGAATCTTCTTCCTGTTCTGGGTTTCCACTGATACCCATCCCATTCGTTTTATGCCTTTGTCCATTTTTATTTTGTTTGTACTTTTGTGTAGCTGCACACTTAATGTGGCGTTGTCATATATGCTCTTTATAAGGGTTGTGTACCGGTGGTCGATTCTACTGTTCTGCAGGGCCCAAAGTATGGCTGGTATCTCCACCGAATCGTATGCCTTTTTGAAGTCCACGAATGCCTTGTACTACTTGTAGGTGGTCATTTGTTCCGTATCCTTTTCTGAAACTCGCCTGTTCTCTGGGTTGGTATGCGTCGAGTTTGTTAGTGAGCCTATTTGCAATGATCTTTATTAGAAGCTTATATGGTTGGGACAAAAGACTGATAGGTCGGTAGTTTTCCAATCTCTTCCGGCCTCCTTTTTCGTACAGCAAAACAAGAACCGCGTTGTTTCATCTGCCCGGGATTTTGCATTCTTCCCGGCCGGCTTATATAACTATTATAAATTAAGAAACACATGTTGCTCGTCTTTTATGACAGTAATGTAAACAACCTTCATTTGTTTACATGTAAAATTAAAAATTAGCAAAGTGAATCAAATTAAAACTATTAAAACAATTTCTGAAAATGTTTAAAGCATGTGTCCCAATGCTATGAAATAATAATCATTATCACAGTAAATCACACCCTATGTTTAGGTTTTCAATTGGTTAAAAACTCTTTTTTAATTTTGAAAACCCTTTCAAAATATTTGGAGGACTTTATTTTAAATGTTTTACAAAAATTTGTATCAAAATTGGTTACAAAATAAATCGAAAAATAGTTGGGAGTGTAATATCATAAATTTAATTTTTTCGTTGAAGTTCATTTAAAAAGGAATAATTAATAAAACGTTATTAATAAATAAATAATTTGTAATTTTTTTATACGATTAATTTTAATCATTGATTTGTTTTAAACAACTCACAAATAATAATTATACAACAAATGCGTAAACTATTTTTATTTATTAGTTTAAACGAAATTATTCGTGAGCTTTCAGCAATGGTTATTGCTGTCATCAGACGTTTAATTTCGTTTTATTATTTATTTAACCTATTCATTTTGAAAATTTTAATCTAATATTAATTTCAAAGGTTAATAATTACATATAATTTCTATAGATAGTACATTATCATTCCTGCTTCTGGATATTTGAATATTTTATATACATAACTATGGGGCTATGTCTCCTAGTCGCCACTGTTCGTTCTTGACTGGGCGATGATTCCATTGAAAGAAATTCATTCTCATCGTTCTTAAAATTGGGCCAATCATGGCAACATTCTTAAATTCAAACAAAGCATGCTCAACTTAGGATATCACATTACTGATTGGTTTTTTCAATATTAGTTAAGTACGACATTCTTAATTTTTGTTTCAATTTAAGAACATTGGATGATTGGGTCAATTTCAAGTACATTGTCATTTTTGATGAGTACATTTTCTAGTAATTATTAACGTTTATACAAATTTACATAATATACAGAATAGAAAAAACGATATACATACATTAGGTAGCTAGTAAAAGAATTATTTAAATAATATATAGATACATAATAATTATATAACTTACAAAACTCATCATGTAATTAGGAAGATATTTAATCAAGAAATTTTTTGTTTATAGAATGGAAAAGAATAATCCACCCCCATATACTGAAGCAAATGCTTATCCGCAGCCTGGCTTCTATCCTCAACAGCCACAACCACAGCTACAACCCAATCCAGGTAAATATCAAATAAATTAAAAAAATTTGCATATGGTGGGGCGAGGAGAAAAGTTTTATTTGTACTTTTTAAATTTCCGACCAGCCTCCGACTAGGACCATCTTCATGTCCACCACATAATGGTGAATTACAACCACATAAATGCGGTTATTTTTACAATTATTTATCAAAATCACTGGAAAGTACGCAATATTTTTTGATTTTGTATCTCGCAAATAAGAATCTAAAAATTTTAAACATCACTTAAAAAATTTTATTTTATTCCAAGCATTTACTTCCTAAACTTGGCTTAAGTATTTGCAATTATTGCTAGTAACATTTTTCAGAACCACATTGAAGATGATCGGGGTCGAAGCTAGTCGAGTTGTAATGGAATCTTCCATGTATTTTCCACATACAAATATTACAAAGGTACATATGTACCTATTATGTATATAAGTATAATAATATCCTGTATCTGTTAATTTTTTAACAATACTACACCATTTGCTTTTATTTTCATGCTTTTAGGTAAAATTATGTAAAAAATTGGGGCTAATTCAAATTTTGTCATTTGTAAATGTATCCTTTCATAATGATGAATGAGTTACTGAATACCAGCTTTGTTATAATTAAGAAAAAGGCTGTATGATATGAATAATAATGATCATTACTATAACGCAATAATTCTAAAGCCCACAACACATTATTAGATCTATCGTGAGATCCATCTGATGCGATAAATCTTATGTGATTCATTGCATTGAAACGATTTACTTATAACGTCAGATCGTAAACGATAGATTGCAACAATTTTTACCTACGCCTTCAAATAAATAGCATCACATCCTCTCATCCAATGGATCTGACGATAGATTTTATAATGTATGGTAGGCTTAAGCCACCGTCTGGAATCACTTCAAAGAGTAATACTGTTTAGAAATAGAAAAACAGGAATAGGAAATGAAAAATTCAAATTTATAAAATGTGTTTTTATAATTTCTTATCAATTAAGAAACATTTATGGTTCACCCAATACTTCCGTAACCTTACTATTACAAATTTCAAGTGCTCTATCTAAATTAAAAATTTATATAACCAAATTTAAATTAAATAACATGTCAATTTTTTACAAAATAACTTATACATATTATGTGATCACGAGAAGGAATAAGTTTTTAATTAATATTAATAAATTTTCTTCTACTTTTAATGGACTAGTTTCGCTATTTTTTTTATTATTTGAAAGTAGGGATTACTTTTAGATTTTTTTGAGTGTGTTTAGTATGATAAAAAAATTATTGAAATTCAAAAAGAGTTAGGGTTATGACGTAGTTGCCCTAAACAAGCGGAGTTTTAAAAACCAATCAGCGATGCTGCCAAGTGATTTTTAAATAACTGTTTGTAATCCAGCTAATTTCCATGTTAATTTTGTAATGACCGTCAAAAAATGTTTGCAAATAGAATTATTTGGTTATGTACATTGCGTATTTTTATTTTCTGAAGATAATAATGGTTAAATACACACGATCACTATTTTATTTTTTATAATGTAAAATTCGTGTTATATCTGACAGTAACCAATTTAGACAACATCGTAAAACCACATTTAATTTTAATTGGTTAATCACCGTGGGTAAATCAAATATTTTTTTTTAATTCAAAAATTTTGTTAAAATTGTACGGGGTTTTGCGACCAAGAGAAACTCCTCCATTATGTACTTATACCAAGATTATTTGTAAAATATGTTTTGAAAAAGAAACTTGCCAAACAACCCTTTTCCATTTTTTACAATCGCCCTTAACCATTAATATGCTCATTCAATAACCATTAAAGCAAGTACACAATATAGAATTAAATTTGATTTATCTTTCCGTTTAGCATGTACATACGTATTATATTTATGTTTAAATTAAGAAAAAATAAAAAAAAATTATACATAATTATACAAGTATACTGGTGAGGATAAAGGTCAAAGATTACCAAGATAATTAAATTTATTAACATTGCTTTATAAGCAAACGAAACATTAAAAAGAAAGATAGCAATTTAAAGTTTCCAAGTTTATGATTAATGCAGTAAAACTTTAATAAAGTGATATCATTATTATTATATTTCAGCTATTGGCTATTTCACAATACTTATTATTAACTAATTGTAAGAAGCAAACAAAAACATTATTTAATAAGAATTTCGTGGATGTTATGTCGTATATTAAATCAGTGATTCTCAAAGTGGTCCCCTGGAAAGAATCGGAGTTAGGAGGACAATATCAAAAATTACATACTTTTTAGTTGAGATAGGAATTATAAGTAGTTCCTGAAGGAAGCTGGCTTATTTTTTTTAAATCTATTTTGGATCAATAGATACCTTGATTTTGTCTCGATCTCGAAACATTATCTGGGAGTAGTAAACAGCGCTTACCGCTCTTCACGCATAATATAATATTTTTTCTTACATACTTTAAGTGCATTTATTAAAAATATTGATCCAATAAATACCTACCATCTTAAATTCACAATTAATGGCATGAATAATTTAAATTTTTGTTTTACATCTTAATATGTTAATCAATTTATTTATTTTATACTTATAGCAGTAGTAATGGTTTCCGCTCCTACAATAATAACAGCTTTTGGACCTCAATCTCAAGCATGTACTTGCCCATATTGTCATCATCAAATTAGCACTAGAGTGGAAACCGAAGCGGCAACTAAAACGCACTTATTTGCAGCAATTCTTTGCTTATTTGGGTAATATACATAGTTTGCAAAAAATTACTAAATTAACAAGCTAATTAAAGGTAATAAAATACATAACAATATGCAATGCATCTACACAATTTTTGTTTATAAATAAATGCCATAAAAGAAGGCAGTAAATTGCCGTTTAAAACTAATGAATTAAATTGGATTTTATTACACTTAATTATTAACTTGTTAATTTTTTATTTATTAAACTTTCAATAAAAATATTTTTTTATTGCAGGTGCATTCCATGCTGCTTAATCCCGTATTGCACAGATTCTTGTCAAAATCGTAATCATTACTGCCCAAGTTGCGGAGCTTTCCTGGGATCGTACGTTGATTAAAATTTTGAGCCAACTAATTTTAAGATTTACAGTTTTATATTACATGTTATTACAATTTTAAATAAAATATATTATCTATAAGCATATATTATAACATTGTTATATTTTCATTATTAGTGAAACGTAATGTTTATTAAAATTACTTTGTGCAATTGAAGCGCTGTTTATTCGTATAAGATTAAGTGATAATATTGATTTTGAATTTTTGTTTGCCTTAGTAGCAATAAATTATTATATATATTATATATATATTATTCACCATCAGTTTTATATGCCTACGTTTAATACATTCTATTCCCTTGTCAATACTAGGGTAATTAGTTAGTGAAAAAGTAGTTACAGTGGTACCTCGAGTTACGAACTTAATTCGTTATTTGACTCATAACCCGAAATGTTCGTAAATCGAAACAATTTTTGAAATTAATGTAAATACAATAAATTAATCCGTTTGCTCGTCTTCTCGTTCGACTTTTTTGTGGATTTATGTGTGGCAAAAATATATAATTTAAAACGTACAGTACTATAACTTGATCTTTGTGCTTGATAGTTACTGGCACAGGTAGATGGTAGAGGAGGAGGAAGAGGGAGAATGTAAATAATTTAATGTTAATTTTAAGAACAACGAACGCAACGACAAGCAATGTTCTCAAAGCGCACACAACTAATCTTTCTTATCTATGCAATTAATGCAGAAATATTGTGCTACCAAAGGCATGTTTGTGGTTTGTATTCCGAAGCATTGTACGTACTAGGTGAGTCAAAATTTGTTCAGAAATTTTGTGCGTAACTAAAGGTACGATGGTACCTCGTAACCTGAGGTGCCATTGTAGTTATTAACAGCTCTGGGAAGGTGGTTTTCAAAAACCTAGAAATTAAAAAACAAAAGTTGTTAATTCTGCATTGGCAACTTACGTCTATTTATCGACTTCAGATCAAACAGATAAGTGATAATGACCTTTTCCTATGAACTCAGAAATTCGTTAGTTAATATAAATGTAATTGCCTACGGCACGTTCCACACTTCATATTGCTATTGTATATTAAAATAACTACATTTATGCTCGTATGCACCAACGACAAATAAATGTGCAAATAACTATTCGATAAATAAAGTTTATTCGATGAATAACTATGTTGGTATTCACCAACCATTGGTGAATACTGAAGTTTATTCGATGAATAAACCTTATTTTATGTTGGTGAATACAAAATAGTGATTTTATTCGACCAGTAGTTCTATTTGTCGTTGGTGCATACGGGCATTAAACGTATTTACAGTGCAAAAGCATGTAAATTAAGTCTATATAGAACACAAGTAACTATAAAATATTGTAATACTAGTTGGATACCCGGCTTCGCCCGGGGTCTCATTAAAAGGTGGAACTCTGCCTTTGTCTGAATGATTGAATAGTTGGATACCCGGCTTCGCCCGGGGTCTCCTATAATTAAAATACTTTGCCTTTGTGTGAAGTATTTAGATTTTTCCGAGTATCCTGCTTCGCTTAAGGTTTTCTTCTCGACGGAAATCTTGCTTCCCGTTGCTAGAGCGTTTCAGAATGATTTTAGTGTTCCCGTTGTCGAGTGTTTCAGAACGGTTTATATTGTACTCTACAATTTTCTACAGCTTTTCTTCTCCAGTATTTCAAATCACTTATAATAGTGTAGGTACTGAATGTGAATATACCAACGTAAATTACCATATATCAATTACAGGTATTGGCGATGGGAATCTCGTTAATCCATTCATGCTCGTCCGCAATTTTTCACTTTTTTAAATTAAGCTTTTCGGTCCCGGTTTTAGCGGAAAACCTCTTTAGGGTCCTAGAGAGTAACTGTGCAAAATTTGGTTGGGATCGGTCGAACGGTTTAGGAGTTATTAAAGACGAACAAACAAACAAACAAACAAACAGACATTCAATTTTATATAATAGATTGTATTGTAATGTTAAAATATTGTAGTAAATACTTATAATAATAATCTAATCATATAACAAAAATTTACCAAATAGCATTTTCTTCTATCTCTACCGAACACTTTTAGTGCATTTCAACTAGAAATTCTACTACAAATTTTTACTTTTTAAAACCTACTGTGATAATTCCATCGTTATTAATATTACAGTGGGTTTAAATGCCAGGTTTATCCATATGGTTGTATTTTTGTGGCAGATTTTGTATCAAAATGAAATTTTTGTAACGGCTCTTAAGACCTTAAGTAGATCTTAAGACTTTTAGTAAAAAAATATACCAAAACTTCAAAGCAAATGGTACATCTAAGAATTTTCCCAACCAATAATTAACTTGCGAAAAATACCTTCAAAAATTATACTAGATAATGTGTTTGCTGGACTCTAGATAGTAACTAATCAAAAAGAACAGAGCCGCACTTTAAAATTTAAATAAATAAATAAGTCAATTTTCAACTGTGACAATCTATGTATGGAAATTTATTTTGATGCCAGCAAGTTTTGATTTGACGCCACATGTGGAGTGGTGTGATTAATAATTGCGAGTGGTGGTATTGGTAGAGATCGATATATGGGATGTTAGGGGTGCGTCGATTGTGGATGTCTGAGTTGGTTGGATGAAACTGGTGGTAGCGTCGGTTGTGTAGAAATTGAACCATCGTCGTTTGACGGATTTTTATTTTAGATCCTTAATATTGCTCCCGCGGTGTGTTCTTCCAGTTTATTTTTGTTGCCGGACTCCAGGATTGGTGTTACCGCCTTATTATAGACCCGGAAGTAGTGTTTTTGGTATTCCGGAAGGTCGTAGTTGGTCGACCAATACCAGATGTGGCCATCGTAATTTGATTATGTTTGATGCTACCTGTGATAATGATTTGCCCTGATTTCACAAATATTTCTGATGCTATGTCGACGTAGCATTTCATTGTCATAGCGTAGCTTACTTCGATTGTTTGTTTTTTCCCTTCAGGGAAACCAAACAATATTTTGTTGTTTGAACATGTGAACTTCAGGTCTTCAACCTGAGTTTACTTTTACTTGCTTTGTTCTATTTTTTATGTGTTTATGTCTCATATTCTGATAAGTACACACACCTTCCATTTGGGGGGAGGGGGGGAATAAATTAAAACGTTTTATTATTCGTTCTCTAGGTTACCTGATGAATTCACGGCCCTCGCATACCGCCGGAGCTTAATCAATGTAAGGGCAGGGGGTAAATGTATTTTTTTAACAAGAGGATCTCTTGGTTCTCTATCTGGTGGTTAGGAAAGGGAAAACTATTTTAAAATCACTTTCAATTCAAAATTGAAAGGGCTACGAGTAGCATATCTCCAGCTTCCTTCTATTTAATTTTCTTAATATTATAAAACAATAGATTTAAAAATTCTTGATTAGCTTCAAATAAATATACTAGGAATTTCGTTAATCCTTCCACGTGTTAATTTAACTCTCTCATTTTTTTAAAATCTCGAAACGACAAAAAGTAGCAACGAAAATAAAGTTTGCACAAACAGGTACAAACGATCTGAACTGTTTTAAATAGAAAATTCAAATTTCAGATTTAGCACATCTCTAACCCACCATAAAACTTCTAAATTACGTGAAAACGAAAAAGGTACAAACAAAAATAAAAGGTATACAAGCGATATCGCCTAAGGTAACCATAAAATCGATTATCTGTATATCAAAAGATCTAAAAATCAAGTTCTAGAAATTTTGTTAATTCTTCTGCGCGTCAATTTAACATTAGCATTTCTTACAACGCTCGAAAAAAGAAAATGTACAAACAAAAATAAAGAATGCATAATCCATTTAAACTTTTTTGAATTCTTCTTTCATGTGCCATATCCGGTCTCCCGGACGTTGGCGATTTGACTTGGCCGAAGCTAAGACGAACTTACCAGAAAATATAATTCATAGGGTGGTTTCCCGTTGTCTTTCCCATAGTCCACAGATCAATATTGGACTTTTGATCGCAGCAGTGTATCTAACGTGACCAGGGTTCGAACCACGTACTTACGCTTCTTAGTCAACTCGTGTATGTTTCACGCTATACTGCTGGTATTTTTGAATTGAAAATTCAAAATGGGGGGGGCTGAAGACAAGCACCTAATAAAAGTATTTCTTTAAACTTAGTTCACGTGCATATTATTTTAGGAATTGCTTTAAAATCTTAGGTAGACTTAAAATATCGAAAGTTTAAAAAAAAATATTTTTTGCTGTTCATTTTTGGGCTCCCTCGTCCTGGACCCTGTGCGATTGTACCTGTTGCACATGCCTAGGTACTATCGGCATAGTTATAATCGGCATATTAATCTCCTTTACAATGTTAGAAATAGTATTAATACTGTTATAATATTGGCAATATTAAATACTATTAATTAGTATTAATAAAATAATAATAATAAAAAAATAAAATATTATTAATTAGTATTACCAAAGAGTATATAGATATAGAAGGACAGCCATAGATAAGAGACTATCTTTCTTATCTATGGGGACAGCTCTTATGGAACTAAGTGTCACCAAAATTTTTCGTACTTTGCCATGAAATTGTAGTCGATTGATACCGACCTCAAGTGGGCAAAATTTACATTATTATCATGAATAAGTGTGAGTGAGATAGCATAAGAAACGGGCTACTTATGACTTGAGGGTACGCAGGTATTATCCTAAATAGGCAGGTAAACTCAAAATAAAAACATAAATCCTTTTTATTGTTCAAACATATTTAGAATAAGAAAAATTTGTGTAGACGTTGAAAATTTAAATTTTAAGGTTTTAAACTCATGACACAAAAAAGTGCATCTTTTTTCGATGTCGTTAAAGTTATCTGTATTTTAGGGATTGAGAGTAGTACATGTTCCTGGGCAATAGGTGGCTTTGCTACGCCCCCTGGTGCACAGGGATGTCTCTACGTTTCAATTTTTAATACATGGCTGGCCCTCTATATCTATATACTCTTTGCCTCAACGTAATAATTATATTGACAGGTACATACAGTGAGTAAAAAAACGAGTTGGACACCTAAGAAAATTTCAGTAAATCGTTTGTATTTCAATTATTTCTGCAGAAAATGAATTAATTTCAATGTTAGTTTGTAAAGTATTCAATGTACCTACTTGACCGATACATAAATTTTTTCATTAAAATTGCATACAAAGCGGCATTTTTTCCAGGAATTGATTTCACAAAGTGTTTACTAGCAAAAAGCAAGTTGGATACCAAGCAATTTTTCTTCTGTAGGCGCCTTTGTGACGCCGTGTAGTTGCACTTTTATAATCAGCATTTTATAATGTTATTTTGATACATTCAGTTTATAAAACTGCAGTTTGATCGTAACAATTAGTAAACAAGGTGGAACTCGGATGACCGCAGTTCTTAGGCTTCTATACAGCTACCTTTTTGGTTTACAATTATATAATATTTTGTAATTATTTTTAATTTAAATTTATAATTTTTCTTTATCTGCACGATCATCAGATTATCTTAATTTTTTAGTTGGTAACAAAATTTTCTATATAAGAAATTGACTTGCATTTTGTAAGTGTTATTTTACGTTTTACGTAATTTTTACTTTCACTCTTTCGCACCTTTAATTGGTTAGTTCATTTATTGCCAACCCAAAAAAGTGTAAGATGAATAAAATAATCTCATAAACAATTGAAAAAACGTCCACAACTCTGTGTGTTTGATCTCAATTAATTATTTTGAATCTTGTTAATCCATTCACGCGTTTGTCCATCCACCCACAAAGAAAGAAAATTTAGTGACAAAAGGTTTTTGTTACTAATTTAGTGACTTTGAATTATGCGGACGGACACGAAGCCAGATCATAAGGCTTTTTCTATACTATGTATAGAAACCTAAAAGTAAAATTTAGTGACAAAGGTTTTTTGTCACTAATTTAGTGACTTTGAATTATGCGGACGGACAGACGGACGGACAGACGGACAGACGGACGGACGGACACGAAGCCAGATCATAAGGCTTCTTTCTATACTATGTATAGAAGCCTAAAATTGATCGAAAACGAGCCACACTAGTTTCGATGTAAGGCAACTCATGATTTATCACCGGGAAAAGGTAAATCCTATCGCGACATTGTTAAGTTACTAATGTGACCAAAGTACCGTTTATAATATAATACGCGGACGAGATTTTTCAAGATTTTGGACGAACAGTGACTGCTCCAACAATTCGAATATACTCAAAAAACAAGGCTATTATGGCAGAATTTCCAGAAGAAAACCATTTATTAATCTCAAGAATAGAAGCAAACATATTAAATTTGCTAAAGATTAAATTTGTCTAAAATTTGCTATAAAACTAAAGATGAAAGTGGTGAAAGATGTTATATTTCCGATGAAAGTAAATATAACATTTATAATTCTGATGGTCCAGTTATAATTTGGAAAAACCTAATTGCGAATTAAATCCTCAATTTACAAGGACAGTTAAACATGGATTCGATGCTTACTTGTTTGGGGTGTATTTCGGTTGCGGGGTGGAAATTGGTTTTATTGAGAGTATTATGAACCAGTATAAATATATCGAAATTTAAAATAACAATTTATTACACAGTGCTGTGCAAATGGGCATTAAAGACACTTTTGAATTTTATCAAGACAATGACCCGAAACATTGCGCCCGTTTTGTACAAGAATATTTGTTGTATAAGTGTCCGAAAGTGTTGCATCCTCCTCAATCCCCAGATTTGAACCCTATCAAAAAATTTTTGCGATGAATTGGACCGTAAAATTCGGCAAACCCCATAAACAACAAGTAACACTAAAACAACGTTTACAAGAAGAATGGAAACTTATAAGGCTGATTATTTGCCCAAAATTATTTTTAATATGCCAAAGCGTTTATAGTGTGTGTTAATTGGTTTTATTGAGAGTATTATGAACCAGTATAAATATATCGAAATTTAAAATAACAATTTATTACACAGTGCTGTGCAAATGGGCATTAAAGACACTTTTGAATTTTATCAAGACAATGACCCGAAACATTGCGCCCGTTTTGTACAAGAATATTTGTTGTATAAGTGTCCGAAAGTGTTGCATCCTCCTCAATCCCCAGATTTGAACCCTATCAAAATTTGTGCGATGAATTGGACCGTAAAATTCGGCAAACCCCCAAAAACAACAAGTAACACATAAAACAACGTTTACAAGAAGAATGGAAACTTATAAGGGCTGATTATTTGCCCAAAATTATTTTTAATATGCCAAAGCGTTTATAGTGTGTGTTAAAACAAAAAGGTTACCCAAAAAAGTACTAGATTCTATCCTTTAAATGCATAAAATTCAAAATATTGCTTAGTGTCCAACTCGTTTTTTTGCTAGTAAACAGCGTGAAAATCAATTCCGGTAAGCAATCTCATTTTGTATGGAATTTTAGCGAAAAAAATTTATGTGCGGGCCAAGTATATGAAATATTTTATCAACTAAAATTGAAATTAATTCATTTTTTGCAGAAATAATTAAAATACAACCGATTTACTGAAATTTTCTTGGTGTCCAACTCGTTTTTTTACTCACTGTATGTTAAATTTACACCACTTTTATTTTATGATTTAAATTTATTATATAGAACACTCATTTGACTAACAATAATTCTCAACTTATTTTATGCAAATATCGAAAATGACCAAGCTTCATCTTTCCTGAGCCCGATTATATATCGATTACCAATATTCAAACAACTGTAATTTTCGTGTAATCAGCTGCACACGAATAAACCATTTATTATAAATTAAGTCTTAACAAGAATATATTTGCCCACCTTTGAAAAGTTTCGGGCGTTGCCACTGATTTAGTATTTACGATATTGGTATAACCAAAAAATATACATAATAATAATATTGGTGCAATATGTTGCAATAAGAAGTTTCTGTTATTAACATAATATTATCAATAACAACTACTGACTAGGTACAAAAAGTAATATTTAATTAGTCAGTCGAGAAAATTGAATTAGTTGAAATCTAGAAAATGTAATTAGTCAAAAAACAAACTTTTTTGAAGAATGACGTCAAACTGGTCGTGAAATAGAAATTAATAGAAATTGGTAATAAATTTTGTGTAGTCTGGATTCTTGAAAATGAAGGTTTACATTATGTACTAGCTGGCTTAAATATATTGTGCTAAGTTTGAATCGTGCGCACACACGTAAATCGTCTGTGTTAATTTTGTGCTTCGAGAGTTAGGGTGGTATTGAAGGTTTTGTTTGGATTTAACAGTTAGTTTTACTATTTGCAGGTTAGTTTTTATTACAATAATAAGTTAAGTTATTAGTATTTCTGATAGGAAAATGATATTTAAATTTCCTGCGACTAATTGCTGTAAATAGTCTGTTCTCTAGTAATAGGTTGGTGCTAATAAAATTCGTACGTTGTAATAGAAAGCCTTGGCTTCATTCTAGCAACTTTTATAAATTTAATTTTTTTACATTAAAATACTTATATATTACGTTTTCACTTTGTTGACGTGAAATGGATTCTAATAATAATGGACTTTATCATTATGTTGAATTATCTATAGGTTATTTTTTATAACAAGATAAACAATTTTAAATCGAAATGTCAATGCAATGACGCACCGATAAAAATCCGACAATTCTGAATATTATATCAAAGGAAATGGCACTTATTTCAAATAAACAAGTTAATTTGACATTTTTTGCTAGTTAAATAATTCCATTTCTGTTCACTTGTAATATACGCTGTAGGCAATTAATAATTCTTGGGTCTTGGGCTAATTCAATTAGGGCTTCATAATAAATTTCAGTACATAAAATGTAATTATTGTTAATGTTCACCGGTAATTCGTTCTGGGTGTAACACGAAATGTGAACAACAATGTATTGATTCAAAGTAAAATTTTTACTTCTACATTAGCCACATTTCGTATAACATAATTACAATATAGTGTGTACCTAAACGAATTATTATTTATTAAAATAACCACAATAAACATTTACCTACTTTCAAAATTTAACATCATTTGCTTCAATATTATTGTTGTACATAATTATGCAAGTAATTAGTGACGAGACTGAATACGTTAAAATATTCCATTAACATAATTAACCACCATACAAATGTTTTAAAATATAAAGGCGGCGCCAGACGGCGAATACCGAGCGACTGCTTGCCGAATATTTGCAGTGTTCGCCGATTGGCGAGCACTTTCAATCCGACTTGCGTCTTTTCCCAAGCATCTCATTTACTCAGCACGGCGAATGTTCGCTTTCTTTGATGTGCCCACAAAGACCGACACGTTGCGCGAAAGGACGAACAACAAGTAACTTATCCACACTAATCGGCATTAGGCAAGCAATCGCTCGATATTCACCAAATGTTTGGCACTGTCTTAAAAAATTGGCACTTAAGGGAATATTTTACTTTAAATAAACAATTTTTTTGTTTTATCAAATAGTTGAAATGTGAAGTTGTTATAACGACCACAACACTTTTTAAATTGTTAAAAATACTCAACATTTTAAACATTATAATTATTCAGAAATGTAAAACATGTTTATTGGCAGGTTATAGACTAATTAATTGGCATACCTACAGACAATTTGTTTGCCACTGTTTTAATCATTCCTATAAGCTATCTTTCATTTTAAACATTCTTCGGTATTATTTATATCCTATTTTATTGAAAAAAATTCTAAAAACATTAATTTTACAAAAAAAATCTATACAACTTATTAAGATTACACCTACATAATATTATAACAGAAATTCTGATCAAATAAAGAATCAAGTTACTTACGACCTTTTAATCCAAAAGTATATTATAGTCAATACGTAGTATCTACTAAACTGTTCGATTTATTCACCTTGAGATGTTTTTATTACAAAAATTACTGTTCAAAGTGCTCTAAATGGATAATAATTAAATACATTTACTTCAATAAAAATTGACACCTAATTTTTTAATAATATATTTCCAAGTGCAAAATTATAATATGCTGCTGCATACCACTTTTTATTGATTTCACAATCACCTATACAATAGACAGTACAAGCTGCAACTGATGCAAATGATGGTGTTTTTTCTTATTATTATGAATTCGTACATGGAATCTAAGTATTGTGTTAATGAAAACTTAGCAAATAGTAATTTCCAAACTCCTAATTCTATATGGGAGGTATGCCAATAACTGTATAGGTGCCAATAACTGTACCTTTAACCCTAGTATTTGTAAATGTTTTCATCATAGTGAATGCAATAATTATTATTCTCAAAAGTTTGTATTTCCTTGTAAAGGGTCTACCAATCAGGGTTTGTTTTAAATTTGGTTGAAATAGGTCAAGTAGGCAGTTCTGTTATTCAGTTTTTTATCATATGTATAATAAAAGGTCAACATTTAATATAATGCCTTTGATTTCGCTCGAAAATCGTGTTAAGATAATTCAAATCCATTATGAAAATGGTCGATCCGTGAAGACTACATTTCGCAAAATTCGCGATATTTTTATTTGTAACGATCGTCCATCTGAGACTACAATTGCGAATTTAGTGCGAAAATTTGAGTCCACCGGTTCAGTAGTAAACGTAAGCACAAAAATATGTGCTCGTCCATGTCGTTCAATCGAAAATATTGCTGCAGTACGTGAAAGTGTCACAGAGGACCCAAATTTATCGGTTTCACGACGTTCTCAACAATTAGGCCTGTCCACAATGACCACATGGCGAATTTTACGGAAGGATTTAGCTCTAAAGCCTTATAAGATACAACTGGTACAAGAATTAAAGCCAGCAGATCATTCTCAACGTCTTAGATTTGCTGATTGGATCATTGAACGTGGTGCTTGTTTTTCAGAAAAAATCATCTTTTCGGACGAAGCACATTTTCACTTAAACGGGTATGTTAACAAGCAAAATTGTCGAATTTGGGCTTCTGAAAATCCAAAAGCAGTTGTTGAACAACCACTACATCCATCTCGTGTCACTGTATGGTGTGGTTTATGGGTAGGGGCATCATTGGTCCCTATTTTTTCGAAAATGAGGCTGGTGCTTTCGTTACTGTCAATGGAGTTCGCTATAGGGATATGGTAACCAATTTTTATGGCCTATTTTGGATGATATGGGTGTGGAAGACTTGTGGTTTCAACAGGATGGAGCTACGTGCCATACAGCGCGAGAAACAATCCAACTATTGAAAACTAAATTTAACGGGCGTTTAATTTCGCGAAAAGGTGACGTCAACTGGCCAGCAAGATCCTGTGATTTAACGCCATTGGACTTCTTTTGTGGGGCTATGTGAAAGATAATGTTTACGCGAATAATCCACAAACAATTTCAGAACTAAAACAAATATCGAAGCCGTCATCCGAGAAATAAGTTCGCAATTATGCAAAATGTATTCGAAAATTTTGTTAAAAGAATCGACGTCTGCAAACGTAGTCGTGGAGGACATTTACCGGATATTGTTTTCCATTCATAAATGTTCAAGCCCCTACAACATATTTCAGTAGAGAATTAGAAAATTTTCATACAAAATATGTGTTTCTTTTAAAATTTAAAACAAACCCTGATTGGTAGACCCTTATGTACTAGGCGTAATATGAAAATTCCACCCACCCAATATCAGAATATTAAAATCAATCAATCACATTTTAGATTTGACTTTTTTTCCCTCCCAATTAGATCTGTTCAGAATATTTTTAATGAAAATTTCTACCAATCAAACCATTGTATTTGCCCAATTTCCACCAATGAGGTTCAAGTTTAGTATTATGCTAGTATTTGCATATGTACAAAATTAGTTTAAAACTTGCACAATATTCTCAATTAGTGTGAAGTCAAGTAATGATTGTATTAAAATATTTCCTGGTGCGGATTTGATTGGATATATTACAATGAAACATGTGTGTCAAATAAATATTTTGTTTCTCACATAAAACAGCATTATTGATGGCCAGTGTTCTTTGTGCAGCAATTCGGCTAAATGGAAACCGTTAATTTTTTGCATAAATGCTATTAGTATTTTCTTATTTATGCATACATAATTTTATTTTATTTTAAAGTTTAATTTTTCATTTAGTACCTTAGAATAGCCCAAAATTTTGTTTTAAAAATAAATAGCCTAATAAAATAAAAATATATATAGCACGTATTAAGAACCCCTAATGTGAGCAAACGTAAACAGTATGAGTTTTGAAAATTAACAAATGCGATTTTCTTATATATATTTAAAAAATTTATGTTGAAAATTTTATTTTGCTTTAAATAAATTTTTTAAACATTTGTCCGAGTTCTTGTAGACCACGGTGTAATTACAATGTATGGGCTATAGCGTGACAAAGGATTTTGCCTGTATTTGTTTACATTGTTGAAAAGTGCATAATTATTTTCTACGGTATTTTTAATAAAAAATGAAGGAAAAATAAATTCAATAAAAACGTTGATCACGTCGAAACTATTATTTCTTTGAATATTATATTCCACATTTCAAGTCAATTGATCCACTACAGACTGAGAAATCGTGTACACCGTTTTAAAATTGCAGTTATAGGAAAAACGTTTTATAAGTTTTTACTAGTAATTATTTTTGGAAAATCGTGGTTGTCCGTTTATCTGCATTTCTGCTCCATTCCATTGATCTTTCTCACTTTTATGAAACTTTCCAGACAAACTATTTATTAAAGCAAAAGAAATACATTCAAGTTTACGTTAGGTTACCCTTAAACGAGGTTCAAGTTTCAATTTTTGTTTTACCTGGTCTATCGCCAGCAGTAAAGGATTTTACTATCAATTACATATTTTTCTTCATAATTGATAACTTGTTACCACCTTATAGGTAATTTTTAGTTCTCTAGTTTTGATGCAAAAACTGGAAACGTTTTTTCGACAGAATCTTGATTGTTCAATTTTTCCTGATAAAAATTCTGAAGAGCCAAAACTAAATAATAAGTTGTCTATTAAAAATCTTCTTCATAATATAATATGTAATTCAAATAAAATGTATACTTTAAATAATAAACTTCCAGAAAATTTCACTTCGAACTTAAATGACTTAACTTGAAGAAGAAGAATTCTTCAAGTTTTAATGCTTAGTTGAAATTAATTAACCAATAGAAGTTCACTTTACCTAACGTGACTTTAAATTTATTATTATGAAATTGGCTGTAAATAGTAACATACTTTTGCGAAGTGTAATCTAAAAAATTTCTATATATTATTCGAAATGAGTTTACAATAGCTCCGCTGTGTTCAATCGTGTAATGTTTCATAATTACATCACCATGTTTATAGACGACATTTCAAATAATTGGCCTGTTAGATTTATGCAAAATTCAAACTTAAATCAATTATTGGAGCTTTTTAAATAATTAAATACGAATCAGCAATAGGTACAACTCGCATTTGAAACACAACAAACAATCAAAACAAAATCGGACATTTTGACAAAATCCGGCGTATATTAGCTCACATGTGATGTTCCCAAAAACACTTTGGGAACACAATACTGACAAATCTTTTAAATAAGGGAATATAAAATTTTACAGACAAGGATAAAAAGTTTGAATTTTTTGAAGCTGTAGCAAATTAACAGAATAAAATATTCATTCGCTTTATTACACAGTCAATCAAACTTTAATATTTCATTTTTATTGAACATTATTAACCCTTCGCTGCGTATAAGTGCTTGTATGCATTGCGTTATATTTATAGGTAGTATAATCAGTTAGGTATGTTATTAACATTAAATGCTATGAATAACTTTTAAACATTGTTGCCACCTTCCAGGATACGTAAAGGGTGATTTTAATAAAATTAACAATGACTAGAGCTTTTAAAATGGCGACATATTTTAAAATAATATTTTAGTTTCCTACGCAATGATGCTGAAAAACAACTGATTTATAGAAATATCGAAGACCAATCAGGATGGGCTATTTGAAGTTGTCATTCAAAAATTGATTTTTATTCTATAAAATATATGTATATTCTTAGATTTGAGTTTTATTTATTAGCATATCATATTATATGTATATGATAACACGCAAGTCTTTGATTTGCAATCTAATAATGCAATAGTTATTTTTTATGTAAGACGATAAAATTGAATTTTATCGACGAAATAAAATAGTTCAGTAATGAGCGATTTAGTCGCCAGTTAATTTTTTTCGTGAGTTGATAATTAAATTTTATAGTCGTATATAAAATTTAATATTTTTCTATAGTAGATGTTGAAGAAAAATATAAGAAATCTCAATTTCAAATTAAATTATTATTTGACATCAAATACGCATTGATTTTAATTATTGCAGTAAAAGAAATGCATTTTATTTCACTAAAAATTAAGTTTTTTTGGCCAACGTCTAATGATTTTTGTCATTTTTATGGTTGTCTAATTTTAAAAAGTGTCACAACTTGGTGTTCAAATAATCAAAACTGGTGAAGGTGTTCAAACTTAGTAAGGTGCAAGTCACAATACTCTTTCCAAAAGTGTTCGTCGGATGTTGGCTCTGAAAAGCTCTCAGTGTCTACGTAATCAGAAACTGTTCAGAGCAGTTCAGTACAACGGACAAACCTGTAACACGTTAAATTTGTTATTTATGTACACTTTTTCTTGTCTTTTTTGGGGAAAGGCATGAAAACTAACTTTGGGATTTCTTTTATTCATAGAATTGCACCCGAAAACTGAACAAAAGCACTACCCATTACTCACAACTTGACATTAAAATACACGCGAACCTATTTCAATAACCAATATCATTAGTTCAAAATTTGCCGCAAGGTAGCGTATCGCTTATCGTTAAACGCCTATAAAAGCTAAAATTGCCTAGCTAAGAACATGAGGTTATTTTTTTCACTTTTGTTTTATTTTTGTATGATGAAAATATAAATAAAATATGTATTACAGGATGGAAAAAGATCTACCCCCACCTTACTCAATGGCATCTAACCCACCTGGGTTTCAAGTACCTCCTAATCAACCACCGCCTCAGGGATATCCTCAAGGACCAGGATATCCACAAGGATCAGGTTATCCACAAGGACCTGGATATCCACAAGGACCATATCCAGTTAACTATCCGCAAGGTGTTCCACAACCAGGTTCCTACCCCACCCAGCCTGTAAATCAAGGTTTGTTTTTTTGTGGTTTCAGCATAATTTTAGATTAGTAATGAAATGTAATGGCATTGGGAATACAGTAGTCGTAACACAAAAACTTTCTACGTGCTTTTTAGGTACCTACAGTTAGTATTAAAAATTTATTACCTAGTTACATAATAATTATCATAAAAATTTTATTCGTTAGCCGAGTTATTTTTACTGCAAATTTCAATTTTTCAAAATACGAGGTCTGAGCTGAAAATTAATTGAATAACCTTCATCTGTACTAGTGAAAGAACTTGAAAATACCTTTTTTATGACATCATTTTGAACCTAGTGTTTTATAAAGGCAGTTCATTAGCGTAAAATTACCTATTTTATAATTACAGTAGGGTGTGAGGTATTTTTGTAAGATTATAGGTTGATATTATGAAATAAAATAAAATAGTTTATCTTTCTTGCACACATCTTGCTTTTAAATTTTTATTTACATATGGCGACTTGTTATGCCTTACTCGTGCCAAGAGTCATTGAATTATTACAAAAGTTTGTCAGTAACATAAGTGAAACGTATACAGACATATAATTATGTTAAACAAGTTAAAAACAAATTAAAATTTGTTCTGGAAGCCAACATTAGCCAAACATATTTTCCTTAAATTGAAGGGTTTCACACAAGAAGTTCCTAAGTTCAGAAAAGCATAAACTGTATGTTGGTGTTATCAGAATCACTATTAGAAATTTCTATAAATTTAATCAAGTCCTTACTTATGTTTGCATAGTCCTAAAGTCCTTAAGTACAAAAGTATTTTAGGCTTTCTCACTCTTAACATATTTAATTTTTATTGTTACAAAATCCAACATTTTACTCCTATCGAGCTATAAACAAAAAAACTTGCCTCTAGTCATAACCACGGTTAAAATGTTGAATTATCTCGAAATGGCAAAATGTCACTTAAGGATTCCTTGCAAGAAACCCTTCAAATGCGGAATATGAACTTATTTTGTATTCGGAGATGATTGATTTGATGATGTGAAATTGTCTCTAGTAAAATTTTCATTAACATGTTGGTATAAATAGTACTAAAATGTGAATTTACTTGTCATTTAAATATTGTTAGTGCAAATATTTTAATAGATATTTAATTTTCTAAATTCTTTCTCTAAACATATGATTATAGCAACTGGCTCTTAGATTTTGTATTATTGCAAGCAATTTAGAAATTATAAACTTTTTTCATGGCAGGTGCCACGACAGTAGTAGTTACAACTGCTCCAGTGTATGCACAATTGGGTCCACGCCCACAACCTACAACATGTCCTCATTGTCATCATCAAATAACCACTCGAGTTGAAACGGAACCAGGAGCAAAAACACATATATTTGCACTGATCTTATGCTTATTTGGGTAATATAAACAATAAAATGATAAGCTAATTATAAACCATTAACTTTATTTTGTTTTAGATGCATTCCATGTTGTCTTCTGCCCTATTGTATGGATTCTTGTCAAAATCAAAATCATTACTGCCCTCAATGTAATGCTTTCTTAGGAGATTACAATGCAGATCGTATGTACCGCCGGGGTTTCTAATAAAGAAAATGTGTGCAAAAAATAGTGAATCACAATAAGAATCTGCAGTGATTGCCTTATTAAAAATTTGATGTTATAAACTGAAAAGTCTAAAATTGCGATTTACTGAAGTGAGATAGCATAAGTTTTGTATTTTACTCGAATATTACTTAATGTATAGAACATTACTTTTATATATGCCTAAAAACTCTATTTAAGATACATTTATTAAATTAGTTAAATTTTAAATTAGAAGTGTCTCAAGAGGAATACCTACCTACTTAATTTTTGAGAATCAGTAATAGACATACTCAGTTGTTATGAGTGAAAAATGTTATATAAACATGATATCCCGATATTTATTATTCAATTGTAATTTTTTACTTTTTAACATTTAAGCTTTAATGGGCTGTTTTGTTACTTAATGTTCACAATACTTATATTTTATAATACATGGTTAGGCTGTCTAATTATTATGAATTTGGCAACATAATTGAGAATTTTTCGTTTTGAAAATATTGACAATTCATGTAAGATGCCATACATTATACTACAATAATTATTTTAGTTACCGTACTTGAGGAACAATTACTTAGATAAAACGAATTTGATCGCAATGGATTTTATCCATAGATTTTCCAAGGTTATACGACTGTACTGGGCTTGGAATATGTTGATATAAAAATAGTATGGTAGCATCTCCACTCTAAGTAATGCGTAATACTAATATTATTATGATCTATATCCTCTATTTATGGATTGTATAGAGTAGAGATGCGTCAATCTAAAGAATGTAGTCCTAGCTGTAATCTTACAATTGGCAGCAAAACGACAGATGGCTAGCACAGGTATTCCATTATTTTAACACACTATATTTCCTTAAGGTGCTATTGTAAAACTGGCTTTTATAAATTTTATATTACTGTTGAGTTTTTCAATTGCTTATTTGTGTAAAATATATTTCAACCATAATAATAACATCATGTTAATAAAATATTTTATATAGTATATGTGTAGGAAATTCTTATTATTTATAACGGATACCTGTTTTATTAGCGAGTTGCACTATTTGTGGCAAATATGGATGGTTTGGAGAACTTGAGGCCCTTATTGATAGGCAATTCTGTTAAAACCAGGTGTTTTAAGTACCATATATCATGTCCTTCCTGATGATACAGAAGCGACAAAAATTGTGGATGACTACGGGATGGCTTGAAACCCTCAACGAAACTATACAAAAACAACGTAAAAAAACTTCCTAGTTGGTCAGTGTATACTTTATGTTATACTGCTGGTCTGTACTACACTGTAAGAATTATAATATTTATATTTAAAACAATTTAATCTACTAAATCTCATTTTGAAGAATAATTTTTTTGAATTTTAAAATATAAGCATTTGCTTTTTTTATTCATACCACCTAATATCTAAGTCAAAGTATAATATAACTAAGGGGTACTCCAGTAAGAGGTACTTTTTCCTGTTTTAAACTGCTTTTCTATTTTTTGCAAATTTTAAAATGAAAAAATTACATTTTTTTTAATAATTCACTATTATCAGCCTTTTACTGTATTACTAAAAGCTTTATTACATTTATCACTTGATCAATTCGCTCATTCTGCAAAACACCAACAATTACGCGTTTAAAATATATTTTCATGATTATCGCCGTCTCAACTTCAGTTGGTTGGAAATTTATATTTAAAATATTTCTTCTACAATCAACATGGAAAGTAGGCTCTCGCACATGGCAATGTAAAATGTCGTGTTTTAAGGACTGTCACTTTGCGCTTTAAAGCAGAAAGTAAAAATTCACTAAGTCATTTTTTTTAAGTTAGGAAAACGTCACAGGGGGTCAAATCTGGAGAATATGATAATATTTAAGACAGTTATTTATTGCATATAGATCGGTAACGTTCTACGTCTTCCGATTTCCTCTATTTTCAAGAGGGTATATAGCATTTAATATCTCAAAGATGTTGCAAACACCTTGTGAGAGAACCACCGGCTATACATGCCTTCCGAAGCATAGAGACGGCCATATAAAGTGAGCCTCTCCTCGGACTGGAACTGGAGCGCCTCACGTTAGCAGTTAATCGCGCTAACAACCGGGCCAGTGACCGTCTCTTTTTTATTACTGAAAGAAAATTTTATTCTGCTTCTTAAGGTGCCGTATCCGCTAGCGAACGTTGGCAATCATGTTGGCTATTATTACTTTATAAACAGCTGTTCTGAAAAGTGATGTTGAGTTCATTCTAAACCATTGCCTCAGGTTTTTCAACCACGATGTTCTTCGTCTTCCTGGTTCACGTGCTCCTTTGATCTCCCCTGTAGGATAAGATGCAGAATGTTGTATTTTTCTGGATGCTTCATAATATGTCCAAAAGCTTTCTCACTTTTACTGGCTTTACAATTTCAGTCTTTGTAAGAGTCCAGGACTAAACTCCATATGGGACGACGGAAAACACGTAGCGTCTGAGTAGACGAACTCGTAGCTGTACATTTATATCTTGGCAGCATAGTATGTTTTTTAAGCGGAGAAAGGCTGTTCTTGCATACTTGATCCGTCGCTTAACTTCGACTGAGTAGTCCCATTCTTCGTTGATGGTACTGCCGGTACATGATTGTTTGTACTCGCTCCAAACGCTCATTATTCACCCGAAGGGTAGCGTTATTTATACGTGACTTGCTGACCACCATATATTTAGTTTTCGGGGTGTTAAGTTTTAACTCATATTCCGCCCAGACGTTTACAGTTCTATTTAGAAGTACTATTTGTAGGTCCTCCATATTATCTGCTATCAAGACTGTATGTAAAATTTTTATTCCGAAGCTGTTATTTAAGCATTTTGTAAAGTATAAAATTTAGCAACTTTCTTAAATATTACATATTTGAACTTTACATTTACTGTGCCATTAAAGAAAATCTCGTCCCAAATAAGTTAAGTAATTCAACATTATTTCCTTAGTTTCGTTTCTGTTCTTCCCGATTTGGCTCAATTAAGCGGCTGCCCCAATTAAGTGTATCAATCACACTATTCGTTATTAGTGTCAATGGCAATGTGTAAACAACCTTCAAATTTGTTTACGTATGAATGTAAAAATTAGTGTGTAATAAAAATATTATATACATATATAGGCGGGTTCCTACAGCCTTTGCCGCATCCCGCATTTCGATCGCCACACTTTCTATCTCGACAGTCTTCCTCTTTTATCGCTCGATCCGCCATTATCTCTTTTATTCCTTGGATCCATGTCATGTTGGGTCTTCCTCTTCTTCTCCTTTTGTTCGCTGGTATATAATTTATAGCTCTTTTTGGCCAACGATCTTCAGTCATCCTCATCACATGACCATACCATATTAGTTGTCGGGATTCTACTCTGTCCGTAACTGTATATGTCCTGTTAGTTCGTCGTCGAATTTCTTCATTCGGGATGTGTTCCATTCGGGAGACTCTACACGCTCGTCTTAGGTAATCCATCTCGGCAGCCTCAATAAGTCTCTTGTCTCTGCTCGTTAGTTGCCAGCATTCTGCTCCGTATGTTAAAATTGGTTCCACTACTGCTCTATAGATGGTCATTTTTGTATGTAATTTTATTCTGTTGGACCATAATAAAGAATTTAAAATCCGAATACTTTTTCGACCTTGTTGAGTTCTACTACGTATGTCTCTTCGTGATGTTCCTTCTTCTGAAATTATGCTGCCCAGGTATTTGTACTCCGCGCTTTTAATTATTTCCTTGTTGATTTGAAGCTCCGCATCAGGTTCGCGCATGTCGCTTGTCTGCACTAGGTATTCCGTCTTTTTCTTGTTCATTGTCAACCCCCACTGTTGGTACTCTTCTATCAATTTTCTGTACATAAAATCAGCGTCCTCTTCATCATTTGCAATGATGACCTGATCGTCCGCAAATAAGAGAGTTGTCAAATTCGTCACTCCCATTTCTATTCCCATACCCCGTGTTCGTCTCCTCCATGCGTCTAGTGCTTCTTGGATGTAAATTTTAAACAAGGTGGGAGACAGACAGCAACCCTGTTTTAGGCCTTTAGTAATTGTAAACTCCTCCGATGTATTGTTTCCCCATTTAACCAAGGCCTTTGCATTCCGGTAGATGTTCCGGATGGATCTGATATAAACCTCATTAATGCCAACTTTCGTCATACTTTCAAAAAGGTTTTTAATTGGAACAGAATCGTAGGTCTTTTCGAGATCTACGAATACCAGATGAGTGGGCAGATTTCTAGCTTTTCTTTTTTCAATTATTTGCTGTAATACAAACACGTTGTCCATACACGATCTTCCGGCACGGAATCCATTCTGTTCCTCTATGTCTGAAAACTCGGTTTCCATTCTTTTCTTTAGTATTCTGCCATACAACCTCCCTACTGAGCTAGTCACACTGATTCCCCGATAATTCTCGCACATTTTCTTATTTCCTTTCTTGAAGATGGAGCTTATATAAGCTAGATTCCAATCTTCTGGGACATCATCTCCATTTATCATACATTTATTGAATATTTTTGCCAGGATGTCGTGTAACACTTCTGGTCCATATTTGACCAGCTCAATAGGAATGTTTCCCGGCCCCGCTGCTTTTCCGTTCTTTATTTCTATTAAAGCTTCTTGGACTTCTCCCACTGTTATTTCTCGTACGCCGATCTGTCTTTTGTTATTTTTAATTTTATTTATGTTTAGATCGTTGTTATCGAATGCCACCCGATCCTCATTCAGCAGTCGCTTATAATACTCTCTCCATTGGTTTATGCTAATTAGGCTGATACTACTAGATTGTTTCCCATCTGTTCTTATATTTTTTATTGTTTTCCACGCTTGCGAGACTCTTGCGCCGCCCATATACCTATCTAGCTCTTCACATTTCCTTTCCCATATTTCGTTCTTTTCTTTCGCTACTTCTCTTTTTACTGCCCTGTTCATTTGTATGTAAATCTCTCTATCTTTGTCATTCCGTGTGCTCAACCACCTCCAGTAAGTCCTCTTTTTCTGTTCTACTAGTTTTCCCAGTTTTTCGGAAAACCATTCAGGCTGTTTGTTTACCTTTTCTTCGTATCCTAGTGCTTCGTTTGCTGCTTCTTGTACACATGTTTTTACTTGATGGTACATTATTTCTGCATTTGCGGTTCTGATGTTAACGCTTTGTAATTTATTTGCTAGGCGGAGTTTATATAGAAACTTCACAGATTCCTGTCTCAAGCTTTCTAGGTTGTACTTGCAGCTCTGTGTCCTCCTTCCTTCTTTTTGTTCTTGTTCCTGAAGTCGGTTTCTTATAATAGCCTTTCTGTAGTTAACTATAACCTCTGCCATAATTAAATAGTGGTCTGTCCCACATTCGGGGCCCCGGTATACTCTGACATCTGTAGTTTTTAATTTTGAATTTTGACGTTGGATTACATAGTCAATTATTGTTTTGAGTTTTCTGGTTGGCTGCACCCACGTGAATTTATGAATGTCCTTATGGGAAAAGAATCCGTTCATTATTCTTAACGACATGCCTTCGCATAAATCTCTCAAACGCATCCCATTGTCATTTGTTGTTCTTTCACCATACCTTCCGACCACTGGGTGATTCTCCTCTTGCCCCACTCTTCCGTTAAAGTCCCCGAGTAGGTATATTTCATTGTCATCTTTTATTTCGGATAAAACTTCTTGCAGTTGTTCATAGTATTTATCCTTATCTAGTTTATCAGCGTCTTCACTTGGCGCATACGTCCCAATAACTGTAATATCGTGACCATTTTTCTTTATCTCCAGCTTTATTATTTGCTCGTCTATTTCCTCCCAGCTCTTTATTCTGTTTCTAAGGTTTTTATGTATTGCAACAGATACCCCTCTCTTGGCTCTCGAGTCCTTACTTACTCCACTGTATATATGTACATATTCACCGACCATTTCGTTTCCTTTTCCTTTCTTTTTAGTTTCGGTGAGTATACATATATCGATCTTCATCTTCTTCAGCTCTTCAAAGACTTCACTTTGTTTGTTCCTGATTCCTTGAACGTTCCAAGTAGCCAATCTCATAGTCCGTTTTCGTAGCTTACGTCGTAATCCTTTAAGACCGTCCTGGTTCCGAGGCGATGTATCGAAATTTTTAGCGCATTTATCTTTTCAAAGTGCCGAGTTGCTAGCCCGACGACTAACCCCCCAAACCCGGAGGACCAGGTCAGTTTTGTTTTACGGTAGGTATTTTATTTCAGGGTGGGTAGTGGGGAAATAAAATAAAAATATTTAAAATAAAATTATTTTAATTTTGTTACTATTGTATAAAAATACTCGATGCCCTTAATTAATTATTAATTTTATAAATCAAGAAACTAGCATTGCTCGTCTTTTATCATATAATGTGAACAACCTTCGTTAATAAAATTAACAAACTGAATATTGAATACAGTACAATATCCGTTTCTTTCGGCTTTTAACAATCTAAGCGACACTTTAATAACCAACAGAAATAGAAAGAACCAGCTAAAAATAACGAAGCTACGTATGATAAAAGGCTACTATAAAATCTCTTTCCTGTGATCTATAAAATATAAAAACCGAAACTGCTCATGAAACTCGGTCTACAGACAACAGTGAAAAGCACTAATACTGTGGAAGAAATGTTACTCAACAACGACAAAATTCATATAATGAAGATGAGTGGGTATACTCAATAAACTGCGAAGGGTGCAATTCCACAAAATATATTGGTCAGACAGGAAGGAAGATGAAGACAAGAAAATCTGATCACAAAAATTAAAACAAGTATCCGTAGTCTCGCAACATATCTTGAAAAAATCGTAGGTTTCTTTACCTTCAGTATTATGAACTTAAGTTTTGGTAACACTGTATAGACAATATTTTCTATCCTTCTGAAGTAATAATTAAAAAACAGCGTTAAGAACATAACAATGTTTATGCACCCAATGCTTCAATTCTAGATCCAATCTTTTTAAATTTAATAATTTTAGAAAATTTAAAGTATTTCAAGTTAAAATTGTCTTCAAATTCAGACTAAAAATGACTTTTTGAGCTTCTGTATTGGTTTTGTTTTTTTTCAAATAGTTCGTCTATCATCGCACGGTACGTATTATATTTTATTTATTAATCGTTTATTAACTTGTGCAATTCTATGTTTTTAAAAAAAGTTTTTAAATTTAACGATGTATGTATAATGATGTCTTAAACTAAAATTTCAAGTGGAAAAATTTAACAATTTAATAAAAAGTATGTTTACTAACATTTAATTTAGCTTGCAAAAATTTAAAAACCTTTTTAAAACAGTATTACATTTCATTAATTATAAAATGTCCAATATTAACCTCTTCATAAATTCCAGAGCTTAATTCAATTTTATTTATTACAAATTATTTGTTGAAATTGTTAATCTTAAAAATTACCATGTGGTATGTCCATCCTTAAAATTTAATAATTATAAATTTAATTTTTTTCAATTCTATCAAAAACCTTTTCTAACTTCTAAATATTTGTTCAACATGATTTCCCCACTAACTTGAATATTTTGCATACCTATTTTACTTAAACGATCAACACTTGTTTTCATTCTTGGTTTGTTCTTATTATAACTGAACTGCCTCCAACGCAATACAAAACGAAACTGTTAAAATTTTGTTCATTGTCGTTTTTGCTAAAAAGACTGTGCTAACTTAACAACAATCGTTAAAAATTGTTCAAAATAAATACTTTTCGTTCTACGGGTAAGATATTTTCTATTTATTTCACGAATTTCACTTCTATTTAATGCACTAATCAATAATTCTAGTGGTCACCAAATTACTTAAAATTAACAAAAATTTTACTTCTATTATACAAAAAAAACTTTTTATAAAAAATCGTTTCCCGCCATTATTCTAACTACAACTATTTTTTGGTACATCTTCTCGAGAAGTAAAATTGCTTCCTGACTACATCATTTCTTGATGACAACGAAGTTTATACAGATTTAATAAAGGTAAGTTTATTTTGCTAATATTTTTTATCAATCTAGCATCATCGAAGGTAGCTCGCAGAAATTGCTCAGTTTGTAGTATTTTAAGTTGTAAAAAATTTGATTTTAATAGTTTAATTAATTTTAATATCAAGAGATCAAGAGATGGTCATTGGCATGGTTGTTAGCGCGATGAACTGCTAAGGTAGAACTCCCCGATTCGCATCCGGGTAGAGTTCACTTTGTAATGCCGTCTCCGTGCTTCGGAAGGCACGTAGAGACGGTGGTCCTCTTACAAGATGCTTGCAACATCTTTGAGATATTAATTGCTAGAGTACCCTCTTGAGGAGACGGGTAAACGACCTTGGTTGTATCCTTACATAAGGAAGCCCGAAATATATAGATAGAATTTTAATAAATATTGCTGTATATTGTTAGTTCTATTAAATACTATTAATAGTTGCACTTTTTTTTGACTTTGTAACTATGTTGTAATACGAATATTGAAGTTACAGATAGCAATATTTAAGCAACGCTTCATCAATAATTAAATTTGTAGATCAGTATGGTAAGGAAATTTAAGACTTTTTTCTTTTAATAAGGCTCAAGTACACGTGGCGAGTTTACAAGCTACAAGCCGGCTTTTTCACAAGCAACTTGTAAACTAGTTCAGTGTACTCGATGCACTTGCTCCGTTAGTTGCTTGTAAAAACGCTCTGGAAAAAGTTAAACTGCCGGCGACTTTACACACCACTCACCGGCGTTTGAGCGAACTAGCTTGTAAACTAGCCACGTGTACTCACAGTAGCTTGTGCATAAGTGACTAATAGAATTCGTCTTAAAGATGTCGGAGGTGCTGGTTCTAGCAGGAGTTGCAGTTGTAGCTAAAGTGATTAAAAACGTAATTAGAGGACAAAAGGCGAAACGGAAAGTGCATAAGAGAAACATGTGGGTAAAACCGTGAATAGGAAGACGTACTGATTATGGTGCATCAAATACTTTACTGAAAGAGCTGAAGAACTAAGATCCTGCGGCTTATAGAAAGGCGGTTTCCAGACGCCAGTTGGTTGACTACTGAGCAAGTGGGCAATTTGTGTGTATTCGACTACTAGCGCACTCGCCGGCTTTTTACAAACTGGATTGTTAGCTTGTAAACTCGCCCCGTGTACTTGAGCCTATATGTTCAAGTATGAAGTTTGGGTTCATACTGGACTCGTTAGGAACGGACTCAACGAAATTTGTTGAGAAATCGTAAAAGTGTCGTTCTTGTTTTTGTTTCGTTTATAAGTCAAATAACTGGAATAAACAAAATTTGGAATAAATAAACAATCATCATCATCACTTCCATCACGGGCTAGGTCGTTGACCTGTTCCGGCCCATCTCTTTCTCGGTCGTTCAACATCTCTGCGTCCTTGAGGTTTATATCTATAAACAATAATAAAAATAATAATTTTCTACTTGCCCAGGACGCTAGATTACCGGGTGTTCATTTCTAAAGTAGCCAGTCGAAATAACTTTTGGATTTGAATTTGAGAAAAATTTAGATGGCGAGAAGGACGTTTAAAACCAATGCTGCATATTTGAATTTTAAGTTTAACCCTCGTTCTACCACCTACCTCTATTTTGACATTTTAAATAGCATCCTTGCGATACATCATTTCAAAAGTTGAAAAAAATCTCGTTCTTCTATTATAACAAAATTAACATTTAGTAGATTCGTTTCTGAGTTAAAGGTAAAAATTGAAAGATAAAACTGGAAATAATTTTTGGGAATTTTTTTAATTTTCCAAAAATAATGGTAGCAGTGATAAACATGTACACTCTACATAAAATCACCTAAGATACAATAATCCATTTAAAATCAATTATTTGAGTTTTAACGCTTGAAAATTGTCGTGTTATTGTTAAAAATAGAAGTTGCTTAAAAATGGTATATAAGAAAAAATAATATTTATAGTAAATAATTTAAGGTAATTATAGTAGTAATAATAATATTTAGATCACCAGTACGTGATCAAGTCATTCGAAAATTTAAAGAAATCGGTTCATATGCAACAAAATTAATAATCAATGCAGAATTTGGATGAAGTTGTAATATTATTTTTTTTATATTCAAGTATTCGCGGGGTTTACATTTAAAGTTGATTTAAATTGGGCGCGTTTTAAAACTTAGGTTCCGCCATCTCAGTACGGTGAGAGGGGATTACGCGTAGGCGTCTTTCCGGTCGAGGGGACTTGTCGCTTTGTGGTTGAACGAAGTACACTACTTGTAATGACCGTTGCTATTTTAACAGTGTTTTAAAATTTAATTTAAAAAGAATTTTAAAGATTTTTTTTTATTTTAACTCCTTTTATACAAGCAAACCGTCCGTGACAACAAGCTTTATATTTGACAAATTATTCAAATTTAAACTAATTAATTCAAGACAAGTAAAGTATTGTTTCGGTAAGCATTCTTCTTAAATATGTGCACTTATTTGCTGTCTTCAAGGTTTAAACCTATTCACTAGTCATCCGGTTTGAACCTATTTAGTCTGCGCGATGCACTATCACGATATTTAGCACTGAATTTTTCGATTTCCTGTTTGACAGAGAATGGAGTGGTAAGTATGTCACGTTGGATAATATTGTTAGGAACATATCTAGGCGCATCCACAATTACGCGTAGGACTTTATTTTGAAATCTTTGTAAGATTTCAAGATTGGAGTTGGCTGCGGAGCTCCAAAGCTGAATGCCGTAAGTCCAAATTGGCTTCAAGATAGTTTTATATAGCAGCACCTTACTTTCGATGGATAGTTGAGAACGTCTTCCGATTAACCAGTACATTTGTCTGAATTTTAAGCCAAGTTGTATCGCTTTGTAAATATGTATTTACACCAAGTAAGCCGCCTGTCGAGATGCATCTTAAGATATTGTGCATCTTCTATCTGTGGAACTTGACAGCCATTCAGTTTAACGGGTAGACAAGTGTTTCTTCTCAAAGTAAACGTCACACGTACCGATTTGATCTCGTTGGCTTTAATTCTCCACTTTTTTGAACCAGTTTTCGATTTGCATTAAATTAGCTTGTAGATTTCTGGATGCAGATGTAGCATCATCATGGGAGGATAGGGTGGTGGTGTTGTCAGCAAAGATGAGATGTTGTAAGTCTTGTTGTTGGAAAATCATGCTTGTACAGGAGGTATAAAATAGAACTCAAGACACGACCCTGGGGCACACCTGAGTAGATAGGATGTAAATCGGTAAATTCGTTTTGATGTTTGATGAGATAATATCTATTACTTAAGTAAGACTTGAGGATTAAATAAAATTGGCATGGAAAATTCTTCTTTAATTTGTAGAGCAGGCCATCATGCCACTGTAGCTATTTTGTATTTCAGGTGTTTGAGCATTATTGATATTGCTGACAAGTGTGGTTAAAAGATTTAGCATTGTGCTCATGTTTCTTGCATTTTCTTTGCTTTGCTCGATTAACTCTCTTATCAGGTTTCTAAGTTCACCGATGTCGTTTGCTGATTAGGGCGAATGACTTGGTTTCGGTTTGTAACTTGGTTCAATTGCCAATTTACATTTTCAAGTTGCGAGATGTTATTTGCTGCTTGTGGCAACGTCATGCCGTGCTGAGGGGGTGGAAGAGTTGGAAATTCTCTATTGTAGTTGTTTGTTATGTAGGCTGTTTCAATTGGGTGTGGTTGTTGGTCCATCTTATTTTCTATTGGTTGAGTTGGCGTTTTCTCTCTAAGCTTAGGATATAATCGTTGTTGTATTTGCTTGTGTATTATGCATCCTCTATAGTTAGCAGGGTGAGCACCACCACAGTTGACGCATATAACTTGATTGCCACGTTCTTTGCGTTTACAATTTGTCGTATTATGATTTCCTGTGCATTTAACACATTTATAAAGCCTTCGGCAAAAGTTTTTAGTATGCCCGTATCCTTGGAATCTTGTGCACTGTGGAATAATTCTTTTAGCACGTAGTGGTTTAAATTTAACCACATTGTGATTCAAAAATTTTAAGTTATAAATGTCTTTGTTGTTGTTGCTATTTTTAAGATCCACGTAGTGCATTGATAATGGTTATTTTATTATCCTGTTTTTGATATTCCAGACATTAGTGACTTTATGGCCTAAGCTTTTTAAAGCTGTTCCTTCAAGGTTTATTAAATAATGTAAACCTTTCATGACTATTCTAAAGCTTTTTTCTTCTTTTTGCTTGTATGTGTAATAAATTTGCGTTTGTCTTTCAAAAATTGATTCTTGCATCAATTGCATATGTGCTGAAAAACATTCTCAACGGTTACATTAATTAAATATAAGATTTATCCTTTAATTCCTTTATTAATAAAATGTCTTTAAACTTGTAAAATTAACAGTTTTTAATTTGCAATTGCCCATGGACTGTGTTGTCACGACTTTATTTAAGGGCAGTTCCTCTGGTACGCCGCGATAGAAAATTTTTGGGCTTGCTGCGATTTGAAAAAAAATGCCTTTCACTATCCTAGATAAACAAAATGTATATTTTCAGCAAGGCGGAGCACTGCCACATTACGTATTAAATGTGTGACAATAGTTGGATGAAAAATATTCTAGCAAATGGATTTTTAGAAGTCCGATAGAATGGCCGGCGAGATACTCGATTTAACCCCACTTGATTATTTTATCTGAGGTCATTTGATAATGGTAGTTTACAAAACTCTTTCCAAAAATCTTTAAGAACTGAAAAATAGAGTCAACCAAGAATGTAGATGGATTATTCCAAAGCATATTAAGAAGGCCGCGAAGAGTTCCAAAATAGGTTGTGCTATTTTTTGGCTAATAATAAAAAATATTTTGAAAATGTTATATTATGAATTTTCATATATGGTAATATTTTTGAATAAAATTATTTTTGTTGTAACTTTCAATTATTAACTCCAACTTATAAACAGATTCACTAAATTCTATTTTTTATCGCAGATAATCGAGAATGTAATTCTCTCCAACTAAATCTACTTTCTTGTTTTTTCTTGTTTTCAAATTTACTCAAAAACAAAAGTTATTTCGTCTGGCTACTTTTGAAGTGAACACCCGAATAATAAGGTTACGTCCGATTCTGCTACAACTTATTGATATTCAATTTTTGTTACCTAATGTTTAAATGTTTTTATTACAATAACATACAGGTCGCATAATATTACAATACTCGTAGGTATGTATTATAGTAGGTGTTTAAAAATAAGTTCCTTGGTTAACAGAGAATTGTACTTACATACATACTTATATCGCTGATTTTATTTTTAAAATTTTTTTGTTTAAAATGAAACTGTTTTATAGGTTATTCATGGTTTTGGTTAGATGGCTTTTTTAAATTCATAAATTAGGTACCTACGTATGTAGGTATTTACATACATTATGTATTATATAAAAAGAAATGTTTAAATTCATTTAAAATAATTATTAGGTAATCGATCACATTATTGATTTAAAGATAAATTAAACTTTCAACACATCGTTCACCAAAAACTTAGCTCAAACAATTACGGATGGCATTGGAATCGAATGAAAATTACAGGTAGCAGGCAACTAAGACATACACTTTTTCACATACCACGACGCGTTTTGATGTTATCCATGATTTATCCGTGGCACTTAGCTCATCAGAGCTACTATATTGATAAAAGAAAAATATGAAAATATATCTAACATAACCGCAATCCCGCGTATGCCCCTGGTGAATAATGCGTTGGCAGTAGTGCCTATCTTTAGATAAATCATGCGACCCATTGCCTAATAATTTGTTTTTTGAAATTATTTTTTAAATATACAATGTATTTCTGAATCTTCTTTTTAATACGGCAGGTAAATAATAATATGGATGTACTATATTAGTTAAATTTGAATTTTTTCATTAAAATTTCAAAATTATAGTTATCGTTTCAAACTTGAAATATATTATAAAATCGTTTTAAATATTACCGCAACTATGTACATGCAAACATATATTTTTAAACTAACTGTATAAGTAGATATTAATTTTGAGTAACTTTAATTCATAAAATTAAAGTAAACTTGCTACCAAATTAAATTTGAAATCGATAATAATGTATGCTGTACATAGATAGGTAGGGTACCCTAAAAGTTTCATTAAACGTTTTATTCAATTTTAAATATCGCAAGCACTGTTGATTATATCATATTATTAGGATTTCATAATACTCTATATTTTTTGAATTTTAACAAGGTTAACGAATAATTTTAATAGGGCATCGAAAACAGTGCGCAAGTTCGCGCGGACACTCCTATTTAAAAATAGTTTACGGTAGTGTGCATGTGTAGTGTCTTTATTATTAGTTGAAAGTGTAGTGTAATAATTATTATCCTTACTTCAATTTTTAAGTAAATTTACATAAAGAAATATCTTTCTTTTTCCACCAACTTATAATTTCATATTTTTTAAGGAGTTAAAATCCTCAACTCAGTAAGTATTTTAAATTTCATCAACTTTCAAATTTTGATTTTAAATATAAAAATCGCGCAAGTTCTGATTTTTAAGTTAAAACGGTGTTTACCTAAAAAATTTGAGAGTATGTACCTATTAAATAATATAATTGCGGAACATTATTTACTATTATATTTATTTATCCAAGGTTCATATATTTAACTTTTTTTTAATAAAAAATATGAACAGGTAATTAAGATGTAACTTATGAGGCTAAATTTTGAACAACTTTTTATCTGACGAACTGCCAAAAATAATTAAACTTCAGTAACATAGATTCATAGGTCTTTGTTCTGCAGATTAAAAGATCAACTTTGAAAATCAAAAAATTGATGAACCGTTTTTCAACTACTGTTAAATACTTAGATATAAATAAGTAAGATGGTTATAGTTATTTTAAATTCAAGGCTGTAAATTTAACATTTTCACATGTGCCTCTTAAATGCCAGGATTCAAGGTTATAAAAGAAATTAATTTGATTCGTTATTCTTAGATACGTAATATAAGCAAAACCAAAATTTGACTAAAAAACAGACAATTATTATTCACATCATCAGATGCAAAAAAATTAAAAGTATTGGTTAGCGTTTTTAAAAATTTTTCTCAAATTTTAAAATTACCCACCTCTCGCAGACTAGTCCGTAACATTAGACACGCATTTTATGAATGATTGATGTAGTTTCGAATCTCGCACGGATTAATTTTTGATAATAATAATAATCCTCGGGATTATGTTCTTCTCATTTCAAATTTATTACTGTAATCATAGTTAGAAGCTTCTCAAGAAGTTTTACCAGGGCCGGGGTGAGCAATTCGTCAGGGCTTTCCAAAATAGGGCGCCGTGACCAGCGCCCGTTTTGTATAGTAAATATTATGGTGGAAGGAAAGGGCTCCACATATGAGCTTTAAAAAATAAGTGGCCTTGTATGTATATTACTAATACACACACCGCTTGGATACAATTTTATCAATATCTACCCTACCTACCACTTTTAAGTATAATAAAAGATTTACTTATGTTGTTACGAATTATTTATTATAGTTTTCTGATAATAAATATTTTTACTACTGACAAACATTTTAGTATGTACCTACAACGTACAATATTTAAATTAAAAAAAATTTAAATATAATATAAATAATAATTATACCAATTCAAGGTTTTTCTATCAAATTTTTTGAATTTTACTAATTATCTATGCTGGTATAAATTAAAATATGCATTTATCAAAAAGTATATAATTAACACTACAATAATAAAATTGCAGTAGTGTGCTACCTACTTAATATTATATAATATGCAGGTACTTAATAGGAAATTTTAATGCCACTCACATTTTTAACGGTTCAACTTCTAAAATAATTCTATAAATTTGTGCTAATAATTTTAATTATCCAATATAACATAGTAACACTAAGGTCATGTACAATTGCTTTTAATTGTTTCTTTCATTAAAAATTACAAAAATTTATATGCCACTATAACGATCGTTAAAATTGCGTAACCGGGAAATTGTGAATAACAATTTTTATAAGTATAGTATCTTATAAATTAGGTTAGTTATAAATAAACTATAATAAATTCAAATAAGACCATTTTTTATCAAACAAATTAAGTAACTAAAAAAATTTAATGATTTTTTCGTTGAAGCTTTTATTTCAATGTATCATAAAAATATAAATATAGTGCAGTGTCGACTATCGAAAAGTGAACTAATAAAAAGCCATGGACAGTAAAACTGGTAAAATTTTATCTTTTTTAAAAAATAAAACCTTTTTGTATATCTTATAATATTGAATAAAATCTTTTTGTAATTATTTTGTAACAATTATTTAATAGGGAGATCTAGTGTGATCTAGAGATCTAGTGTGTCTCGGGATTCTAGTACTCTTGGGATTAAATAAATTGAGCCCTGCGTCACAAATTTCTGATTAAGAACCGACAGCCTGAATATAATTTAAGCCATCGTTTAGCTTTGTTTAAAAGAGAATAAAAATTGCATGCCTTACTGTCAAAGCTTAATAGAAGTCGTACGTTACTAATATTGTATATTAGTAAATCAAAACATTAAAAAATTAGTATGTCGTTACTTGTACTACATTATAAACTAACAACATTTTTGAGTTGCGTAGTGATTGTAATATTTGTACATTAAATTCAAATTGTGGTAAAGAGAAAGTTACATCAAAATAACAAAAAATTATGCATTTTAGAATGCACTTATTTAACTAGCGATTCTGATCTTAATTTGTTCCATTTTAAACTATGACGCGGGGCTCAATTTATTTGAGCTCGAGGATATTTAATTTAATTTTCCAAATACTCGAGTTTTGAATTTAATTATACCGTGTTATCCTTATTCAATTAATAGGGCCAAGTTTAACTGACGGGATTTTGGAAAAATCAAAACTTGGTTGTATAATAATGTCCTAAACTAAAAAATATGTAAGTGGAAAAGTAACTTTTTTAAAAAAATTTTTATTAAACTTTCACTTAACGTGAAAAATTTTTAAACCTTTTTAAATATATAATTTCACAAGTTAATAAATCATTTTTAAATATTATATATTTATGTTTATATAAGCTATAATGTTGCTCTACACTAACATAATTTGTTAAATTTTCAAGAGTAAGCTTGTTTATTTAATTAATATATATAATTAATAAATTAATTAATATATAGTATATGTATGTATTTTATATTGTATATTTCATTCTTGCATCATCAGTAAACAAGTTATTCACTCTTTCAAATAGTCATATATTCTCAATAATTATAAAATTTTTGTTTTCAGTATATTGGGAGTTAATTTACGAGTTTTCACTAATTTGATTGTATCCTGTAGCTGATAAATCATTCAATAGATAATATATATTATAAATTTAATTATTTAATTTAATTTGCAAATTTAATGACTTCAAAAATATTGTTTTTAAACGCTAATCTTTAAAAAATAAATATTTAACTAATTTTAAAAAAGTTTGATAGGTAACGTTTAAAAAGTATTCAAGTTCAAAGTTCTATACTGTTTTTAAATAAGTTTATTACAAAAATTGCAGATTATTTAACCTTTTCTATCAATTTTATATCATAACAGTTTCTCAATAATTACACCGAATATTTGCTTACAATTTTTATTGTTTTTTTTCACACGTACATAATATTATAAAATTAAACCGTGTTCAATCACCGAATTGAAGTGGATGGTGATAAATATCTTTATTTATTTCTATTTTTCGATAGGTACATATTTTTTATTTATTCGTAATTTAGTGATGATTGTCATATAATTTTGTTTTAGTATAAATTTTAGTTGAATCTTGAAGAAAAATTTAACTACTCTTAAAGTAATGAATGTTATCGTAATTGTAATGATCCTGAAATATAGTTGATAATCTTTATAAATAATTTATTCAATAATCAAGTTATAATATTTAAAAAATAGAATTAATTAATTGCTAAGAAATCGTAGGATATTAATTAATGAGTGTAGATGGACTCTACGGGTTTTGCCACACTTTTAAATAAAAATTATAAAAATGAATAATAAATTAACTCTGAATTATGTCAACGTTAAACGTATGTTGTATCCCCTAGGGTGTTATTTTACTCAAATTTGTATTATTTAAAAAAACTTTCAATTGCAATTAAAATATATTTGCTTACTTTAATTATTATTTTGATTTATTATCAAATTAATACCCATCTTTTAACCGCGTTTAAACTGCATTTTTAGCAATCACGTTTTTAACATTAATTCAAATCACGTATTTTTTAACGTTTTAACCCAAACTGTTTTGAATGTTTTTCCATTTTGCCTATCGATCATGTTTGGTTGTACCTTCTGCATTTTGCTTTCATTGACGTTTTACTTTTAAAAAATGCATCTAATTTGGATTTTATGTCATTGCAGTGTTTTCAGCCCAGTAACTTACTTATTTTTTTATTTACTTGTTATAACTACATAGGTACTTCGGCATAAAATACATATTTTTTAAAACATAAAATAGCTTACTGTGTTTCCTATTGTGTTTCATGCATGCTCTAAAAATTCTCTATAGATACTCTAATCGGAGTATTTTTTAATGAAATACTCTGAAAGTCCTGCCTGAAAAGGGTAATAATATTGTGACACAAATTTAAAGTTTCTATTCATTTGTAAGAAAACATATTGGGATCATCAGGTAAAGATTTGCACAGATCTAAATATTTTAAAAGTCAAAATTAAATATGCAGCTCACAGCTTTCAATTAGACTTTGGTATCAAAGATGGTTTGGTATGGAAGATTTCAGAGACGAACACCTTTTACATTTTTGTTTATAGTAAAGAAAGGCGCACGATGCAGGCTGTAATCAATTAACAATGACAAATTAATGTTTAAAAATAATTATAATAAACATTTATGTTAAATACCATTTACACGTTCAGCCAGAGCTCTTTTACAACAGAACCAAAATAAACACTACGCTAGGAAAAAATGCAGAGTAAATTTTTACTCTAGAAATACATTACAGGTCCAAATTAGTTTGTATATCTGGCAGAAAATTAAGTAATATTGAAGAAAAATTGGTTTACGAATTACAATAGTTTCGTTCTATTTTCAAAAAAACATATTTAAATTAAGTTAAATGCTAAATTTTACACAAAAACCAATTGAACCTGTAGGGTATTTTTAAAATGAAATTTCACTATATTTTTTTTTATGTATGTAAGTCAAACAAATATTTACTTTTTATAACTTAAGTATATTCTGGGTAGATGACCTGAAAGTTTATGTTAACTATAATAGCTTTTTATTTTTATAATTAACAACGCAGACGTAGTGAATTATAAGTTTTTTAAACTAATTTTTTATTTACTTTTTAAACAAATAATATTAAGTTAATATAGTTAAGATAATAATTATAATGCAATTCGGGACCGTACCAAGAGTAGCTATTATCACCAGGGTATTACCAGGACTATTCTAGAATGTCTAATGTTCTAACTTGCTTTTGTGTCTTCTTTTTAATTTTACGACTTTTTCACTTCCTAAACTGTGCCAAACGCGTTTGCTGTTGGAAGCTGACCAAGAACTCGATCCGATTTGGGACACTATTGTTTCTTTAAGTACTTGAACCATTTGCTTGACTGATCGAATTAATTTAGATGACTACAATGTTCAGTCGAGGGCGGTCGTTATCCTTTTGACATTATAAGATTATATTATATTCACATACATAATATGTCTATACATCCTTATTGACAAGCTAACACTTGTTTCTGTACATCTTTTTTAATTTTATTTTCTACATAAAATAATATAATATTGCTTTCTGTCTTCTTGGTTAGTGCTCCCTAATCTCTTTAGATATACTATTTTCTTCTCCTTTTCCAATGTTGTTCAGAGCTGATTCATATGCATAGAACTCCAAGAGCAATTGTATCATAAAATATTGTTTATTCATTTATATATTTTAGTTTATTGTCTACGTTAGACTATAACAATAAATTTAGAGAGGAAGCTTCTTTAATCGGTATCTAATATTTATTACATTTGTTGGTTTTTGTTGAAAATACATGGTTGGAATGCATTCTCCACTTGATGATAAATTAGTATCTCTACATTCGCTTCTCGAATTTTTAAATTTTTGTGCTTTATTTCGCCTACGATTAAATATTTCAACTGAAATTCAATTATTAAAGCACACATTTTCTTCATAAGCGATACCAAAACATGAATATTTGATATAATGAAATATTCAAATGGTAATTGGTTCAAAGTAAATAAATTTTAGCTTGGCAAATATCAAATTATTTTTTGATGTATTGTTAAGAAAATATTTAATTTGATGACCAATAATTTTATATTTCCTACAATAGAGATAGCTGTTTGATGGTAAAATATTAATTTGTGGTTAACAATTAAAGTGGTAACCATATTAAATTAACAAAATTTTTAAATTCATAATTGTTAGCATTTGTAGTGAACCTAAAACTCGCGATTTAAATAAATTACCACGTGCATTCAAGACTTTTTATTAAATGCATGTTTTATTTAAATAGACTACAAGTTCAAAGTTTTCAATTTTAAGCAACAACGTCAACTGAAGGTTGTATTGAATTATATTGTACATATTACCTAAAAAAGTTATCGACAAATTAGCAAATAGGATGTATGTTCATCGATTTAATGAAAATTAAATAAGTTAGTATATCCAAGAAAATACATGATAGAAAATTTTGCGATAGACAAAGGCAGGGCCCACCCTGACATAAATCTAGGAGTGCCCACAAATAAAATCAAGGACGGAAAAACACGGAACTCATGTTATAGAAGATTCTCTAGAATACTTATTTAAAACCTCTAACATTATGAATAAATTATTTACTATAAATTATAAAATTTATTTATTTATAATTCACATTATTGAATGGAATACCGACTAGATCCTAATAATTTCAAAAATTATGTTTACTTTTTTTAACTAGAAACGCAAGGGTTTTATCCTGTACGTCCATCAACATATAATATTCATCGGTTATAATGATGCACGCTTTTTATACCTCCATATTATGTACAATATAATATTAAAATCTATTATCTAATCGTTAGATCAGTTTACATTATAACAATATATTATTAAAACAATTTTAACTAAACATACCGAAATTTTAAGTGAACATCCCGAAATTAATTATCATAAATTTTATTTTTTACCCAAATGCAATGCTAACTTATGTATTTCAAATTTTTATTCCAATAACTATTTTATTAATGTGCTTTTAAGCGAATTAGAATGCCTCGTGGTAAACCGCTCGATTTTTTTCAACTATCAAACCGACTCGCATTGTTGCTATGCAAAAGAACAGTAAGTATGAAATCGACTTTTGATTTTCATTTAATCGTATGGTTTCATACTTGATTTGTTCTCAGTATGAGAAAAATTCTATTGGATAGTTGGAATACTTTTTATTTTTGTCTTTTCATTGTTTGAATTGTCATTTCGAACAGATACGTTTGTTATTAAATTACATACATATTTTATTTCACTTGTAGGTCATTTGTATCAATTATTTTGCAAATTTGTAATAAAAATTTTGAAAACTTACAATTATGAACAGACCGAAATTAGAAATACTATTTTTGGAAATTAAAAATAAAATATATTTTTCGAGATACATTTAAAAAACTACTTTGTTTTTTCGTGTCATTTATTGATACAAATTATAACTAAGCGATAGTACAATCGATGAAGTAACAAAAATACTAATTTTTTTTTACTAAATTGTTTGTATTTAAATCTTAATAAATTACTACTTAATAAATAAGTAATTAAAACATATTATAATACACATATCAACAGAGATTTAAAAATAATTAAATTTTATACGGTAAATACCTACTAATACTTAATTTACAAAAGTTGTTATTTTCCGTCAGATTCAGCTTGGGAAAATAGATTTATACAATACAAACATTAAGCATTTTTTCCATCGCCTTTGTGTGAAGAAAAATCGACAAATTTAGGGATTTCACTGCTTTCAGAGCTCAAATTAGATCAGGAAGGCTTTAGCCCTCTTTTTTAACTATAATAGATTCTGATAGCAGCGCCAAATTTGAATTTGAATTTTAAAAAATATACAAAAATAAAATTTTAAAATGACAAACATAATTTTCATTTGAATGTTTTTGTTAATAATGTGTTGTGAAAGACATCTACTTATTACACTGGCTTATCACCTCAACTATATTTCTTTTTCAACTTGATATTATAGTTCAGTTTTAAACTATGTAGATCAAACGTATATTTTCTTTTGTGTATTTTTTAATCATATACATTTTGGTGCACAATTTAGGTACAATTCGCTATCTTTTCTGCAATTGCTCGATACACTCGATACTCTCAGCTTAAAGAAAATATGCTCGACATAGTTAACGTGTATTTATTTACACTGAAAGAACGATTTTACCATCAATTTTAATGTTTATTATTTTTATTGAGTTTTATAATTTGATTTTGCATATCTTTATCAGGTCTTTTTTGATACCCAAATAACTTTTGAAGCTTTTAATAGCATTTTAATCTCAACAGTATTGTATGCCAAAAACTATGAATATAAAAATTGCTAAATAAATAATAATAAAACTAACATTAAAAATATTTCTAAATCCTAATTTTTATTTTTTTAAATAAATTTTACTCGAATATGGCCTTTGTAAATAAAAATTTTTTGAAGCTAAATATTGGGTCTGGGAAAAAGTTCGTGGCGTTTTTTTAGTAAAATTCGATAGTTTTCTTATAGTGTGAGAATGAATTTATTTAAACCAAATATGCTCCATTATTATCGGACAATCCTTCCCCGGCAATTTTTCGGGTAGAGCCATGATGCCATCGGTGAAGAAACTTTGCGGTTTCTGGTTGAAAAACCGAATCTAGTGCTTTTCACGGGCTTCTTTTGAAACCAGCTTAATTCCATTGAGAGAGTTTTGAAGAGATTGAAACAAGTGATAGTCAGATGCATCTAAACTTCTGAACCAAGCTCTTGAAATTTTAATAGGTCATCAAAGAAGTGTGTGGTCGAGCGTTGTCATTGTGGAAGACAACATTTGTCCTATTAATGAATTTTCGTTTTCTTTCGATTGCTTGGCGTAATATCTCTGGTTGTCCACAATAGAGTTGAGAATCATTCATCTGACGAATTAGAAGTAGGTCATGATGGACGATTCCCTTCCAGTCCCATCGCACACACAGCATCACCTTGTTTGACGTCAATCCTGTCTTTGCGAACGCTTGTGACGGCTCACCATCCCTTGTTCACGATCTTTGACACTTCCGATTGTCGTACGAGACCTATTTTTTATTACCAGTTATGACACGTTTCAGAAATGGCTCGATTTCATTGCGTTTCAGCAACGCATTGCAGATGTTAATTCGGTGTTCATCAGGAATTCATACATTGAGTTTCTTTTTGTAGCCAGCCTTGTGTGTATGCTTCAAAACAGTATTGTGGTCAATGCTTAGCTCCGTACAATTATCTTGCTGGACTTTTTCAAGAATTTCATCAGTCTTTTTAGTAATTAGACGACTACCCTTTTCCAATTGATATTGAGAAGTCCTCAATTGTAATTAAGATTTTCCAATTGATATTGAGAAGTCCTCAATTGTAATTAAGATTTTCCAATTGATATTGAGAAGTCCTCAATTGTAATTAAGATTTTCAATTGATATTGAGAAGTCCTCAATTGTAATAAAGATTTTCCAATTGATATTGAGAAGTCGTCAAATGAAAATGAGAAAGCGTCAAATGAAGATGAGAAAACCTCAATTGTAATTCGGAAAGCATATTATAAATTTTTAATATACTTTGTTTTAAAGCAACATTTTAATTTTATTTATTTATTGATATTATATAACAAATACAGCATAAATTGTTATTGTTCATAGCCATATCTTAAATCACATTTTTAGCGACCGACTTCCATATCTTCCATTGCTAAGGCTTTTGCGTGGTGCGTTGTGCAGTGTTGTGCAGCACGAGCACAATCTCCTCCAGTTACGGTGTCCTTTGCCCGATCTATTATTTCCTCTAAATAGGCCAGTCTTTGTTCGGTAAGATTAGGCCCTTGGACATTGGGAAGTCGAATATTAGTTTTTGCTTCTGCCTTGATTTTCGACCATATATATTCAATGGGATTCAGCATGGGAGTAAGGTCCTAGCCGCAACAGAGTTGCTGTCGTTCCATCAAACAGCGTTTGCAACCTTGAATGGCAAGGCGCGTTGTCTACCACAAGCACCAAGTCAGACAGTTCGTTTTCCATATCTTGCCATCGCTGCATTAATGCCCTTACCCAATCACTGGCTAATTCTGCAGTAAACGATCCTCTTCTACGTTCCATACTTATAACGCCAGCCACAGATATTGCTCCAATTAAATGAAGGTTAGGTCCTCTTGAAGCTGGAAGTACTTGAACAGCTCTATCGCCAATTTATCGCCAATATATAATTATCGCCATAAACTTTGAACATATTCAGAACGTTTTCTTTTGTTAACGAGCGAATTCATTGTTATTGGTTCAGTGTGCACTTTTTTTATACTATACAACCTATTTTGTAAATAGTTGCTTATGGTTGACAACGATATCTGTTTGTGGAAATCGCGTATCACATTTTCTTTTAATTGTTTTAAAGTTATATTACAATCGTCTTCTACCCATGAAATAATAACATCAATTTCATCTTCAGTAAGACATTTTGGCTTTATACCTCCTTTATTACTCATTTCAGCACGTCCAGATCGCACCCAGTTATATGCTGTTTTGTAGTTGATGTTCAAAGTTTTAACCAACGCAACCCAGTCTTCACCTCGATTGGCACAAGTTACTATTCTAAAACGATCTTCTTCTGAATTTGTTTTGTATTGTGCCCTTGCAGCCGTTTCGCTGCCAGTCAGAGAAGTTTCGCAAACAGGACAAGTACTATCCGGTATATCAATTATTGGATTTGCGCACCGTGTGTGAAGTAAATGTAGGCACGGTAGCAGTCGTACTACTGAACCTCTTGTCATATTGAAACCACAAATAGCGCAATTGCTTTTAAACTCCATTGTAATTATTACTTTTTAAATTATTATCTTATATACTCTGTTAGCAAGCATGTTTTGCTTATATGTGGATTTTATTAATTATCCGATGTAATAAGATAAGCGGATTTGTTTAAAATTATATTATAAATAGTTTTTTGTAATTTACTTACAGTTTTGCTGTATGTCGTTGCAGAATTGATGCTTTCTCATCTTCATTTGACGTTTTCTCATTTTCATTTGACAACTTCTCAATATCAATTGGAAAATATTAATTACAATTGAGGACTTCTCAATATCAATTGGAAAATCTTAATTACAATTGAGGACTTCTCAATATCAATTGAAAAATCTTAATTACAATTGAGGTTTTCTCAATAGCAGTTGAGCTTTTCTCAATTACTGTTGGAAAAGGTGTAGACGTGACTCATCTTTCACATCAAAATTACCCGAACAGAAGCGAGCAAACCATTTCCGCACAGCATATTTTGATAAAGTATCTTCACCGTCCGTACCCAGCACAAATTTGATGCCAAACATAAATAATATTCAAGAGAAATTCGAAAATTATGAAAAGGAAAACAAAAATTAACAATGTAGTAGTAAATTATTCAGAAAAACTATTTTAGCTACCTTTTCTTTTTTAACAGGTTTTATTCGAAAGTTTCTTTTAACACTCATAAAACTCAAAAACAAAATATCTCTAACTTAGATGGTAAATGAAATTCTTATACAAGATCATCAGGATAACTAATAGTGGAAAAGGTATATAACAGTAGAAACTCGATAATGTGAACATTCGAAATTAATATTTGATTCAAATTTTTAAAATTATAAGGTAAATGAATAATAAAACAAAACATTATTTGTGAGCTTTCAGCAATGGTTACTGCTGTCATCAGACGTTTAATAATGAAATTATTAAATTATTAAACGTCTGATGACAGCAGTAACCATTGCTGAAAGCTCACAAATAATGTTTCGTTTTATTGTTCATTTAACCTTATAATTTTTAAAAAATTTTAATCAAATATTAAATAAATATATATGTATAACACTAGTTTTTTTACACCCCGTTTCTGTGAACACTTGCGTTAATTTGAACATGCCTTAAGATTTTTGTGTTCATAGAATCGAGCTTCTACTGTGTTATACTTGCCAAATTGAAAAATTTATCATATCGACTGATTTCGCTGAAATCTATTAACTATCATCAGGATACAGCGTCATGGAGAAATTAAAAAATGTAAAATAAGTTTTAAAAAATCGGTGGTCATATTCTTAAAAGTTGCTATAAAAAAATAGAAAATGTTGCTAATAATATAATAAATTGTATGTTGTGACAATTTTACCTATTAGATAGCAGCGCCAAAATTTGAATTTTGAGAAATTAGAAAAATTAATTAATTTCTTTTCAATTTTACCTATGTATGCACTATATTATACGTATGCAATTTTTAAAAATGTATTTATTAGTATTTTCATATTTTAATCTCTTTGTGACATTGTAAATTGATGTTTGCTTTATAGAAACTGATGGTCGATACAAAGAATTTTTTTGGCAAGGCCAAATCTTCCCCACTAATTTTTTTATAAATATATGGGGAATTCTATGGCAAATCGACTTTGCTGTGACCCTCACTATTGTTGTTTTCCTTCAAGTATGTTATAGAGTGACACTAAAAATAACGCACATCAATATTCGAATTCTTTTGCAAATTAATATGGCAGTTATAATGAAAAGTAATAAAAGCCGTTACCGTTTTTTAATTTGCGCAATAAATTTGTTAATAAAAATCAAAATTTTGAGACTGATTTGTCTATGTATGTAGCTTTACTTTAGGTAGAATAACCAAAATAAGATAAAAAAATATTTATTAAATTATAGAGATTCGGTTGTGTTTTTTAAACTATACGGGCAATTGCAAAATAGTCTTAAAGATTAGTAATCTAACCTCCCGGGTCAACTCATTGTGTCCACTTGTGAACAGGTTTAATTTACGCTGTAAGGGGTTTGAAAAAAATACGTCTAGGGTATCAAAAAGCTTAATCTGACACTATGGCAATGACGATCTTCCTCGACAAATATCGTCCGAGGTGAGCCTGGTGTAGAGAACTTACGGTCTTGTTTTCTGGTACTAAAATAATAGGTTTAAATAATTTACCAAAATGTAAAATAAAATAAAATAAAGCTACAAATTGCTAGTTAAAAAGAGTTAATAGACGATAAAAATACACCTATTTGAGCTAACAGAGACTTATCAGACATTTCAAGTTACATGCCATTTTATTAGAAGATGAAAAAGCCGGGCCTAAAACTAGTTTCTTTATTTTTATAGACATTGTTCATAAAAGTTTTAAAATAATGGTATTTATAGGTTGAATAAAACAGGAATCCATAGATTTTAATACCTATAAATATAAACCAACCAAATTCAAAGATATGTCAGCCAATAAGCCAATATAAACTAAAGCATAAAAAGCTTTTACGGCGACATTTAGATTGACATTTAATTAATTTCACCCAAACTTAAGACAATAACAACCTTTTAACATTAAAGTAAATAGTAGGTAGGTAATTATCCATACTAATACTTGCTACGACAATTTACAATAATTAAAATTATGACTATCTATTGAATCAATTTATAATAAACGTATTTTAATTCTTTACTTTAAATAAATGGTGTATTATTAATAATTTATTAATTTGTATTAAGTTTATTGATATATTATGTATGTATTATATTTTGTTTAGCAAAATTGCTGAATTTCATTTAAGTAATTGAAATTGTAATGGGTGAGTCTCGACTATCTTTTTTATAAGTATGTAATGAAAAAAGCGACAAATAAAATTATATATTAGCAATTACCAAGAGTACTCACAACACTGCTAGTAAATAATGAAAAAGTTATAAACCAAGACTAAAAAATGTCGGTGTTACTTTTATTTTAAATGTCAATTTTGTTACTTCTATAAAATAAAACATATTTTAGTTATTTCCTGTTTTAATCTAAAATAGTACTTTTAGAATCATTAAATTAATGCACGTACGGTACTCCAAACTCATCATGCATATCGCACCTAAATTAGCACAGTTAAATATTACCGATATTACGTAGCTACAGAAGTAAACAATAAATGACCTCGTATTTCTAACCAAATCCATAGGTATTTAAAACTACCTAAATATCTGCTGACGTAACCAAATTGCTCATTTGCATTTTAATTCTCCATAAAAGCTTTTCAAAAATTTTCTTAACACAAGCCCGAAATTCTGAATATTAGTAACTCTGCAGATATTTACTTCCTAATAGTATTTTGGTAATATTAAATGTGATAATTGAATATTATATTCTATATTGTGCGCATAGTCTAAACTAGAGTTTTGTCTATATTATAATAAATGCAAGTTTTGTCAATTGTGTGATTCAAACACCTAATGAAGTTTGAAAAATAGATTTTTTATTTGTTTTCATTTTTACTACAATCAATAAAAATTGATTAACTGTACAAGTACATATGTACATGAGTCTAAATATATAAAGGCCTGTCCTCACTAGGTCGACTTCATATGCTGTTCAGCAAAATTAACTGCAAGTGCTATATCACTGCGAAGCGATGCACATAATACGAGTATACCAATGCTTTCTGCAATCTCTCAAAATGTTGTTTGTTTTTTTAATTAGCGAATTAAATTAAATAGTACCTACTTAACAAAGTAAATCTGGTGTCAAAATTGCTTGTTTTAATTATTTAAAAAAAACGTGTTACAACTGAAATTTTCTGGAATTTCCTTGATAATTTCCTATATTGCGTAGACAATGTGGTTGTCAATTCAAAAATATTTTCCTTATTATAATACGAACTATCAGATCAACATCATGGAAAATAAACTTTATAGGGGAATCTCTTGTAAATGTTTTATCAACTTTTGTTTGAGTTGAGCTGTATTAAAGTTAGAAAAATTGAAGTTTTTAAAAAAACAGGCAAATAAAAATTGGTTTATATTTTTGCTAAATAGTGATGAAAATGAAAATTACAAAAAAATTTTAAAATATGTAAAAATAATAAAGCAATTATTAAATAATTAATTTTAAAATATTTTTAGAAATGCAACCACCAGCTGTATTTGGACCAAACAGTCAAACCTTAACATGCCCATACTGCCATCAAGAAATTACATCTGTAGTCAGACCTGAGGCTTCTACAAAAACTCATATTATCGCTGTACTTCTATGTTTAGTATGGTAAGTAATCCACATTAAATTGTGTAAATTTCATATTATTATTATTATGTGTAATAATAATATAATTAACTACATTTTAGGTGCTGCTGCATTCCATACTGCGTGGATTCTTGTAAGAATCGCAATCATTATTGTCCAAGTTGCAACGCCTTCCTGGGATCTTACGTGAATTAATGGTTAATATTTTATAATTTTCGAAAATTATTTTCACAATATAAATTTTACTTCATATTTCGTAAATTTAGTAACTATGCGAGATATGCATGTAAATATTACATCACATTAACTATACAATCACGCTTATATTGTTACTATACAAACACACATATACCTACTATATTCGTTTTATATAAATTTTTACAGATAAATTGATTGTATGTTTTTTACTTATTATAAATTCTTTCTAAATATTGCATACCTACAAACCAATAATTAAGCCTTCACATCTACTTATCATGTTATGCTACCTCATATTATACATTAAATTATAAAATATTATAATACCTACTGGATATTACTACATGTTATGTACATTATATCACCACATAATCTTGAATTATTTTCTAAATGTTATTTTCTACTACATTTTTTTATATATAGAAAACGTGTTAGATAAGTAGTAGATCTAATACACAATGGTATGTTAATCAAAGATAGATAACTACAATATGAATTTAAAAACAATATATAAATTATAAAATTAGTAATCACAAGCTTGCAGCATATTTTAAATTGTTATTCTAAACAACAATTATGTAATATATTTAAATTTTATCAATATACATACACTGCTCTATTATTTTTTTGTTAAATTTCTTAATATTAATTTAATAAAATTATTTTATGTGATTTAATTTTTAATTATTTTAAAATTAAGATATTATTTTCATGCTAGGATTCCAGTACCAGTTTCTAGCGAGTAGTGCCGAGTGATTTTAAAAGGAAAATTTAGTACTGAACTAGAACTGAAACGAAAAAATAGAACTGTCGGTATATTCTATACCTACTTCAGTTTGATACTACACATTTCCTAGCTTAACATGAAATTATACGAAAACAGTACTTATAATGAAGTAATTCCAGCTTTAGATTTACGATATTCGACTATCTCCAGCTTGCACCACATTTTCTCCTTGGTTATTACAGTAAACGTATGAAAAATTCCTATAGGCAAAGGAAATTTACAATTTAACAAATGCTTCGAAGCGCAAAAGTAATTTAAACATTTAATAACTTCAAAATGTTGTGACCGTCTTACAATGAGGAAGGTCGAAAAGATTCTCGTGTACTTTGACTCCAAGACTACAGCAATCCAAAACTCTAACCGCCAACCTACAAATGCTTATGTGACTTTTGTTTATTTATTTCTACCTACTCTTTAGGAACTCTTTCAAGTCACACTCCATTGTTATCATAACGAATTCGTTAAGCTCGTAAATTTTGGTATCCACCCATAATTAACCTTAAAAATTGAAACAAAAGCGATAAATATGTATTTCGTGTAATCCAAATTTTACGAACTTAACGAATTTGTTAGTATAACGAAACAGTTACAGAATAGAGCTGTTAAATCGTGAAAACTAATTAACATGCAATACATCATTAGATCGGAGGAGGGGGGAAAACCCCAGACGCAAGTAGAAAACTTTTGTAATTTTTTTTCTCGACATACTACAAAACCAGCAGTATAGCGTGAAGCATACACGGGTTGACTACGACGCGGTAAGTCGCGGTTCAAACCCTGCTCACGTTAGATACACTACTGTGATCAAAAGTCCAATATCGATCTGTGGACTATTACTTGAAAAGACAAAATTGTAATGTATATTATACTGGGACTAATCCTCCTCATTAAAACGATTTGTAAATCCTAGAAATATCCCTGATAACTTCAACTACCTTGAAGTGGAAATAAACAATAAACATGACAGAAGAGAAAAGGTAAAAGGAAGATGCAAGCCGGAAGTAGAACGTTTTATGCAAATAAGAGTATACAGAAGGATAAATAGCTACTAGCACAAAAATCAAATACAAATCACTAATAAGACCCGTAGTAACTTATGTAGCATAGGTTCTATGCCTGACACAGAAAGAAGAAGAAGAAATAAAGATCTTTGAAAGAAGAGTGTTGAGAACAATTATGGGACCAAAAATGATGAAGGAAGCTAAAAGCAAGAATAAATTTTGAACTTCACAAAGCAATGTACGGAGAGGATATTGTAAAATTCATAAAAGCTTATATAATAAAATGGTTGGGTCACATAATGAGAAGCAGTAACGAGGAAACATCAAAGATAATGACTCTATGGAATCCGTTAGAAGAATGATATAGAGGTAGACCAAAGAAAATATGGTGGAACTGTGTGATGGATGATTTGAGAGCTATGGGGTGTAAAGATTGGAGACTGTTGGTTAACGATAGGAGAAGGTGGAGAGCAATTGTAAACGAAGCAAAATCGCACGATAAATTATAGTAATGATATGTAGTAAGCAAAGTATAAAGTCGGAACAAGCCACCTATGGCTTAATCCTTGCAGTTGATGATGATGATGATGATGATATGTAGTAAAGGAAAGATAAAGGATAGATAGTAAAGGAAGGATTCCTCTGAAAAAGGATTTTATAAGTCCATTGGAAAGCTCAATTCATTAAACTGAATGTAAAACTAACTAAATAAATAGTTTTGTTTAAAAGTAACAGGGTTTACAACAAAATCGAAAAAAACAAAACTTATAATTTTTGTGACTTATAGTTATATCTTCTCTTAATTTAATTCATAACTTAAAATCCGTTCATCCTAGACAATAAGAGGTTATAAAATAATTTGTTAATTAGTAAATTGTCTTTAAAAATTACCAATCTATTAAGGGTGCGGTTAAGATTCCCGGATCGCGATTTTTGAAGTGGATTATGAAAGATGAGGGTCTAATTAGCTTATAAAAAAATAAAATTTGCGGAATATTCACACAATTTTGAAAAAACGGCTTTAAAGTTAATTTGGAATGCAATTTTATCATTGACTCTTTTCAACTGTAACCCCGCCCCAAAATTGGAAGAGGTTGTGGCGACAGTAAATATACCCAGAATCTCGGTTTTCACGACGAATTATGATAGATACGAGTAATGGTGTAATTAGCTAATAAAAGAATGAAATTTGTGATCGGACAACAAATTTTGAAAAAATCACTTTTGTGTGAATTCGTTTCTGATTTGGTTGCGCTGTCAAAACCTACTCTCCACACACGCCCGCGCCCGTCCGGGCGCTGGCGGCGCTTCGAGCGGTTTTGACACGTGCTAATCTCGTTAAAAACATCCCTTAAGCGGCTCCAACTCAAAAGTTTGAAAGTTGACGCGGCAGATCTAAGGAAGCGACTGCCGCCTACCTAACACTGCTCTAGTTGGCTCCGCCCTAAGGTAGATCCGCTAGGGTAAATCTGCACGACGGTCATAAAATGCATAAAATTATTGCGTAATATTACGCAATAATACACTTACATGTATTTCTTATGGGAAAATTGCAATTTTCAAAATTAAATTGTGGCCTTATTACAACTCCGACAAGTTTGATTCTCACTTTAGAGAGCTTGTATTTTTGTGTTGTTTCGTTTGGTATAGAAATTTCTATAGAGAACAGTGTATTTACGATTCCGGGAATCTTAACTCTACCCATCTATTAATACCATAAAATCAATAGTTACGGTGATATGATCGTTTGAAAGCAGAAATTCAAAATATTTCTTTAAAGAAGGGTACCCCCAAGGGTTTAGACTAGGACAAAAATTTTATTTAAAAATATTTCTTAGAAAAGTGCCTTCTATCACCATCTCAAAGGTTTACTGGGACACCCTGCACATAATTTATCATCGACGTCTGTTAAATAAGATAAGTGTTTTGTGCTATCCTTATATTTTTCACAGAAAATATTGTGTTGTATATTGCAGTGTACGCAAAACTACGAATCTATTGTGAATTCCGAAAATTTATTAAATATTTTAGAATTTTAAGACTATCTGCGCCATCTAGTATAATATTTTTGCGCTTTTGATATTTTGGAGTAGGAAAACTAAGATTTGTTCCTGTCTTTCTAAATTGTAAATTTATTATAAGGAATGGAAACCTTTGCAAATAAAATTAGATCGACATTTGCATGTTTTGGGTTTAAATTAAAGAAAACGTTATTCTATTATTAATTACAGAGGCAATATATGTAGTATGTATTATAAGGGTGTACTGGGGTGTACCAGCATTCCTTTATCTTGAAATTGCTTTATTTGTAACCACCTTAAAATTTTCTTTTGTTATTAATTTTAATAAGTAAACAACAACAAACTATTACTTTTATTTATTGTCATGATCGGATATTATCATAAATATTATATTGTACATTTAGTGCAGCTGGGTGAAATATGGCCGCTAAATTTCGTCAGGTGGCGATACCAGGCAATACTTTTTTATGCATTGGCTCTGTTTATTTATTATTATTTCCTTCAATAATAGTAGATGGCGGTACCAGATTACTCACAGTTTTTTTTTATTCAAATTTTTAAATTATTTATTGTTATTATTATTTTAATGATAGCTAATAATAATAATAACAATTTAATATTAAGTTTTATTAAAATTAAGTATATGTGTAAGTAGTAGTCGTACCACCAATAAATAATTCATTGAAATATTATTAATGCGATAAAAGATAAAGCTTATTAACATTATTTTGCATTCAAATACGTAGTAGTAATTGTAATTTGTATGACTAACCTTTGTTAATACCATTGGCATATAAAAATATATAAGGTAAAACCGATGGATATGACGCGGTAGGGGATATGACGCAATTGCAAGATCTCTGTTATGTTGTTATCTATGAACCTTATTACCTAAATATTCCTTAGTTCCATTGCCTAAAACCAGATATACAGCAAGAAACTAATTGTTGAACGAATCGTTTTCATGAGAGCACGCATTTTCTTCGTCTGAATCAGGTGAGCACATGCAAAAGTTTTATTACATTATTTTGAAAGTTCTGTATTATGTTTCCTCATAGATTTTTAATTCGTTTTCTGAATTTTATGGCATTGTACAACGTCTAAAATTAATTATAAATAGTTAATTTAGTCATAATGGTCTTTGTTATGATTTAATTATTTTATAAATAAAATGGTGGATAGTTAGTGATATGACGCATATTGTGAGATAGTAATATGTTTACATTAATTTTACATTTTTACAATTTTACACTTTACATTTAATGTTATATTTCCTAAAACCATTACCGTAGTTTAAGTGTTCATTGTTTTTGAGTTTTTATCTGACTATTATACTTTTTCAAATAAAATTGTTTTTATTATTTTTAATCAATTACATGTAAATCGCCATAAGCAATATCCCCAACCCTCGATGCGTCATATCCCCAACCCCATCGGGGATATGACGCAAAATTCAATTTTCAGAATTAATGTAATTAATAACAGTTAGCACAATCAGAATCACCTATACTTCCTGCTTAAGATACGTTAGGGTTGTAGGTACAAAAATCCTATCACCATGAGACACTTGTGAGTAATAACTGAAAAATTGATAAATTTCAAAATGTGCGTCATATCCTCCATTTTACCTTACTACATAAGCAGGATAAGTGCTTGTGTTTATGTTCATTGAAAGTATACATTTTAAGTACTATGTACTATGTGCATTGTGTTACTTGTACAAAATAGGGATGAGATCGGAAGTTAAAAAAATAGAATGGGATAAATCAATTTAATGAGGTCGACGCATCTAGAATTAGATGTAGGTTCTTTGTTTGATGTTATGAGTAGTTCCACGTGTATAAAAGTAGGTCGCGACATTGCATCACCGTATAGCACGCAATGCACGATAGAAGTTCCGGAAGAACTTATCGCTACACAGGCCTGTCGCTATAGTAAACCCAATAAATTGTACATTTAATAAATTTGTTTTAACTGAAACAAATAACTTAATTTACATTGCTTATAATAAATATAAAATCAAAACGAACTAAAATAAATAATGTTTATGGAGCGTGGTCGCTTACATAATAATGTAGTATGTAACCTGCATACCTATAGTATACATAGTACATACTATTTACATAGTAATTATGTGGTATGTACGTACATAGAATTATTTACACAAATGTGTAATATATACATAGTATGTAAAAAATTTTCTATTAATAAGATCCTAACGTTCGAAATCCTCCAAGTAGTATTCAAACTTTTCCAGGGAGTGCCGAGCACCCCCTTGGCTACAAGCCTGGCTTCAGAAAACTTCACAAGAACGCAATGCGGAAGATAACAGAACATTAAAATCATCAATGTGATGGTTATTAATGATAGAATAACAATTTGTATGGGTGGTTTGCATTTAAACTACCTGTATTCTCCATTGTTCATACATATTTGATTTTGAATCACACGGTTTATTTTGCGGTGCTTTGTATATTCGAACTTGGTGGCTTCGGCATTTTGCAGTTGGCTAAAATGAGAAAGTTCAATTTTTCTTTATTTTTATATTTTTGGTTTATGAGCTGTACATTTTGTACAGCTTCCGTACACTTTGTACCTTCCAAAGCAAGTGAGCATGAGCTCTTCACGGATTCGAACCGGGGTGCCTTAAATTAGCAGTTGATCGCGCTAACAACCAGGCTAATGACCGTCTCTTTATTTTTAATCGTTTTGATTATTCTAAATTAGACCTTTTAGCGCTTTTAGATGTTTTTCCTTTCAATTTTTCATATATTTCGATTTAGAATTTGAATTAGCAGCAAAAAGCCACAGGGAAGAAAAAGTGTGGAAAGACCAAGGACAGGCAGCAATGCCTACACCGTGAAGCGAAGAAGAAGAAAAATTTGAATATTATAATTTTATTTAATTTACCATGAAGTTTCGGATATGTGTATTAAAAATGGGAATGCAGATTAAAATTTTACGCCAGTTGTGAGGTCGATGAAGCGGCATGGAATTTATTTGAATGTCCCGGATTTGTCAAGTTGCAATAATCTTTTTTTGCCAAGTTTCAATTCAGGAGGATTTTAAGCGGTCACCGATACTTATGCAGCCAGTTCTTAGTTCGTACTTCTTTCACGTCTTTTCAATTTATTTCCCCCTAGAACAACATCCACAAATCTCTCGATGTCTGTCTAGGTATATAAAAATAAGATAAAAATCACTCACGTTTTTTGCAATAATTTTCATCTTTAGATTAAGGAGATATTAAACCAAATATTACATAATAAACCGACAAGTAACCTAATTGCTATAGCTCTAGAGTCAACGGAAGGAGCGTGGAGGGGAGTAGATGACTCAGGAATTTTAGAAGTTCAAACTATGAATCAGGTACTATATTCCGACACAATGCCATAGTTGCCACAATCGGTACAATATTTTTTTAGAAAAATCATTTGATTCAGTTTAGCAGCCTATCGAGTTAAACTAAGCACTAATTAGTTAATCAGTGATACCATACAGTTCTCCATTGTTAATTTTTCGAGGTATTCAAATTTAAAATCTATCAAATCTTCTAATTTGTGATATAATACAATTCTTTCTTAACAAATTTAAGAAATTTCATTACTAGGTTATCCTTTCCCTTTACTTTTATAACATCGTGTATTTTCTCTGTCTTATCGCGAAACCTGCATGTGAAGAATTGCATATCGCTTATGGCATTGACAGGTCGATGAGGGTTCTGTCCTTGTAAATCACCTAAATTGCCAATGTTTGTTAATTTGTTTGAAGTCACCTTGGTTTTGTTTTAGGTAAATTGATTTTATTAAAGTAATTTAATTTAGACCGAAATTTATTTCTAGCAACTTTGTCAGTTTTTAAATAATTTTGGTTTGCGTTGTGATTTTTTTAAGAAACATCGTATCGGTTGTTTTAAATATTAAATGGTACATAGCAAAATTCTTCGAAAGCTTATCTGGTTAAATATTAAGGTAGGAAATTTATTATAAATTGTAGGTGTGGGAATTCTTGTAAGAGACGGATGTCAATGGTAACACGGCATCGGATATTGTTCAGAATTTATAGATCCATCACTTTGTTTTGGACAAATTGGGAATTTTGATGTGTAGCAATATGGTATGTAGAAAGCACGCCATTGCTTTTTAAAAGTTTCTAAGTCACTGTTACGCGATGACAAACCATGTTATTTCATGCTTACAAATAAATTTTAAGTTTAACTCTAGAATTTCAGAATAACAGCGACAATATTTTGGTCTTTGCAGTTTTGTTTTTCTATGGTGGCGCCATCTGTTGACATTTTTCCGCTTTGAAAAAACCCTCTCTTAATTTAATGTGGTAGAAATACTCTTCATCATTCATCCATAAGTTATTGTACTAGTAAAATCTTTTGAAAAAGAATGCTTGTATTATATAGTTATTAGAGAATTTAAAATATTTGATATCTTACAGCTTTGCCACCATGTGTCAAAATAAAACAAAATAAAGATAAAAGCTAGCTAAAAAATATTTTCATAAATGCTTACATATTATCATATCTATTCTATCTAAACATGTTATCTAAATTATTGAAATTAGATGAATACATAATACTAACTTATTAATTTGTTACAAAAAATTTAACACTGAAAAAAAGTTTCTCATTATTTTACAAACATCAACAGAACAAATGAATTGATGGAGTAGCATAACAATTTTTTTGAATTATTACTTAGATACATAGTTTTTGAAGTCTTTTTTATACAGTGCATACATACTACATACTGATTTTATATTACAATGAGTTTTTGTCTTGAATTGCGCGTTACTACCAAAGCTTTCGATCGATAAGATTCCACTTGGCGTCGGACGCAACCATTGCAGGCGCCAGGATGCCTAAAGCATCGATCGACCTACTAACCCATTTCGCATCTATTTATAGACTTTACTGTTGTAATTATGTCATAATTAAATATATCTTTTATTTTAAAGGTAATATTTAATTTAAAACAGATAGCCCGAACACTTTTGCACGAAATAAAATATTTACCATCAACAGGATGAGCAACTCGTTCATCGTCACTGCGTAATCACATTAAAACGTATACAAGAGTTAAATAATATTTAAACCCCAATTTGATGTTTAATTTAAAAATCATTTAAAAGTGGCGTAATAACTTTAGAAAAGTCATCTAGGTATTATTTCATTTGGTTTTTCACCGGTTTCAACTAAATTTTCGCCATTTTTATTCAAATATTTGTAAGTTTAAGTTAGATTGATCTATATGATTATTATTATACGCAATTATGTATCTCACATTTTGCATATGATGAGATACTAGAAAACAAGAAAAATGGTTAAACCGTTTTCTGCAAAACAAGATTGTTAAGATAAAATCCAACACTATGGATTTAGGGGAATAGCTTATAATTTAATGAAATCTAATCTAAGCAATCGAATGAAAACGGTATCGTGGAAAAAACACTTAAGCCGTAAAGACCAATTACCATGCGATCCATCACCAGATCTGAGGGGGGGGGAGACAAACTCTAGACGCCAAGTAGAAAACGTGTATTTTTTTCAACATACTACAAAAATTATGTCACATTATTCTTTTTGTAGAAAAATGAGCAAAGAATATACAATATATTAAATAATAAAGAATAATTACATATGTGGCAACTCCGCAATTTGGTTTAGGTCGCAGTAGTGCAGCAGCGTGATGTACTCTGGAACCGCGTTACAAAACATTTCAAGAATACATCCTGTAGTATCTACTAGGTATGTACTATATTCTTCCTTAATTTTTGTCCCAAGCTCCCAAGTACAGTTTCTTTCTCGAATTGTTTAAAAATGTTATATTTTTTGCAATGTTTTACTAAAATGTCTACTATTTAGTTGTCATTTTTAAATTTTAAAACAAGGTTCTTTTTCTTTTTTAATATTCGTAAAAATAGTAAATACCTATAAGGAGCAAAAGTACTTTTGCTCCGAATACACGTAAAACTTTTGAACTCCGTTTATTATTTACAAACTGCTACATAATAATCATTATATCACTCATTAGGGTTGAACCTTTCGGTTAAGTCTAATGCCTCGAGTACACAAGACGACTTTAGAAGCTAGGTTTTTTCAGAAGCAGCTTCTAAAGTCGTCCTGTGTTCTCGACGCACTCACTCTGTTAGCTACTTCTAAAAACGCTCTGTAAGAAGTTGAACTGCCGGCAACTTTAGACGCCAAGAAGTCGGCTTTTGAGCGACCTAGCTTTTAAGTCGCCGTGTACTCTACACTCATGGGATGTAATCCTAGAAGAATTAAAAAAAATTTCCAAAGAAATAATCGAAATATTAATAAATAGCCTGTGTAGAAGCGGCTAGTAGCATTCATATTGACGTGGTTTCCACACGCCAGCTTTTTGGCTACTGAACTTTTGGCAATTTTGTGTGTACTCGATTAGAAGCGCATTCGCCGATTCGCCGGCCTTTTACAAGCCGGCTTCTTGGCTTCTAAAGTCGCCCTGTGTACTTGAGCCTTTTCAGAGCGTTTTTAGAAGCAGCTAACAGAGCGAGTGCATCGAGTACACAGAGCGACTTTAGAAGCTAGAAAACGACTTTTTTAGAAGCCCTGTGTACTCGAGCCTTTAGTCTGGCTTGGTATTTTTCACTGAATTTTGCGATTCCACTTCTAACACTACCGACGTTGAGATCGTTGTGAATAACATCGTTTGGGGCGTACCAAGGAGCATCGGCAATTATACGCAGCACTTTCGATTGAAATCTCTGGAGAATTTCGATGTTTGAGGTGCTCGCTGTACCCCACAGTTGGACTCCGTAAGACGAAATCGACCTCAAGATAGTTTTGTATAATAATGCCTTATTTTTACGTGTTTACTGTGACTTTGGTCCAATCAGCCAATACATATTTCTAAACTTAAAACCCAACTGTTTTCTCTTCATCCAGATATGCTCCCTCCAAGTAAGCATTTGGTCGAGGTGCATACCGAGGTATTTAGCTACATTGCTTTGGGGTAATATTTATCCGTTTAGAGTTACTGGTGGACAATTGTTTCCCTTCATTGTGTATGTGACCTGTACGTATTTTGTTTTATTTGCTCTGACGCGGAATGCCGTTAACCATGCTTGATTTTTAAAGTTTCTTGAAACTTGGGTAGGATCGTAGTGCGAAGCTATAACTGCTGTATTATCCGCATATATTGCAACAGATGTCCTGGTAGTAGTTGGTAGGTCCGAGGAAAACAGTAGATAGAGCATTAGGCCTAGAAAGTTGCCCTGAAAACTCTCGACTAGATCGGGTAGAAATCAAAAAGCTCATCCTGAAACTTGACTTGAAACATTTGGGCGAGGAGGTACAATTTCAGGATCGGATAGTAACATGTAAAACAGGCTACTTTTTAAATGTTTAGTATTTAGTTAGCTTTACATTCGGTTTAATGAATTGATGTATAAAATTAATATTAATATTATTTTACTACCAGCAACGATTAAAAATTGTAACGATCGAATACGTCGTTATTATACGATCCTGGTCGATATAAAAACCTAAGTCAATCGTTAAGTTACTTAACTTATGTAAATCGAGAGGAGACGATGACAATGCACAAGTACGAACTATGTAGTTATCCTGCAAGAAGAGAAGAGAATCATCAAGAGAAGAATACATTAGAATGCATAAACTAATATTATTAGCGAATAAACTATTATTAGCAGACGAATTGTGGAAACTTTTGAAGAAATGGAATAAATTTTATTTTTTAATAAATTCCTGTTAAACGGATATTTGACTATTGATGCTGAAGAGACTATTGATAGTAAAAAACGCTGTTGAGATAACTATCACCATGAAAACAGTAGTTATTGGTGATCACACCGATTTGTTGCTGGCTGCTATGCTTCAGCGCAAAGACTAACAATTTTGAAATTATCTTATACATAAATTAGAATACATAAGAGCGAGAGAGAGTTATCTTTAACAGTTGGCAACCCCTATTTGCGGCCAGTTTTACATAGGCAACCCTAGACCATCGTGCAGAAATAAAAATTAGCTCTAATTTGAAATTTTTATTAAAATACGTTATGAACGTATAAATTTAACAAAGTCATACCTGCTTACACCAGGTTGCGGCCAAGTGAGGAGCGGCAACCCAAACTTTCTACGTTCGTTACATACCTCTCTTTTGAAATGAATTATATTATATCTTCGAAACAAATAAACGAATTTGTTTAAAAAAAATTAATTAATTAAATTTTAATTAATTAAGTAAGTACTCGCGGCCATATTTTGATAGGCAATCCGGCAGAATCGTATTACTCTATTAATAATTATCTATAAAAATTTTATTTTGATTAAAAAACAGATGGACGTAGTAATCACGCGGTGGAATCTCGTACTATAACCCACATAACATATTTATAAAAGAAAAAGTTTTTAATTTTTGTACATTATAGCCTTTCAATATTTATTTACAAGAAAATATTGTACATGCAAATAAGTTTTTAATTAATTATTAAAACTGAAATTAGAACTTGGGTGCCAGTTCGAATATTTTTACTAATGTGGATTATGAAAGATGACGGTCTAATTAGCATATAAAAAAATAAAATTTGGGGTCGGTTTACCAATTTTGGAAAAAACGGCTTAAAAAATAATTTGGAATGCAATTTTGTTATTGGCTCTTTTTTGAACAACTGTACCCCGCCCATTGAAATTAAAATAGGTTGTGAAGACAGTAAAGATACCAGAATCTCGTTTTTTCAACGAATTATGAAGGATGAGGGTCTAATTAAATAATAACAAAATTTACTTTGTGTGAATGCGACTCTTGACGTAGTTGCGTTTGTCAAAACCCACTTTCCGCACCTTCCGCTCCGGGCGCTACAAGCGGTTTTGACAAGCGCTTTACTTACTAAAAACATCCCCCATGACGATCCAACTCGATAAAGTGTGGAAGTTGACCCGACGGATATCAGAGAGCGATTGACTCTCTCCTAACGCTGCTCTAGTTAGCCCCGCCCTATGGTTGATTCGTGCATATCAAAGCACACGCACCGTTAATACAATGCATAAAATGATTGCGTAATATTGCGCAATAATACATTTACATGTATTTCTTTTGGGAAAATTGTAATTTTCAAAATTAAATTGTGGCCTTATTACAAGTCCGACAACATTGATTCTTACTTTAAAAGCTTATATTTTTCTGTTCTTTCGTTTGGTAAAACCATTTCTATAGAAAAAGTGTATTTTCGAATCCGGCAATTCAAACTCTTACTAGAACTTGTAATGCCCTCCTGAACAATTTGATTTTTGTGGGTTACTACGTATTGGGATTAAGCCATGAATATTACAAATTTAAAATGCTTGTAAACTAAGAATACAATATTATAATAATAATAATAATTTTTTTCCAACAGGTAATTGTAAACCCAAGTACAGGAAAATATAACAAAATAAACAAAACCAAGATATGGAATTATATTATGGCGCCGTTAGGTTAATTTCTAGCAGGAGCGTTTAAAAAACCGAACGTGATTTCTTGAATTTTCATTAATCCGTCACCATGAATGTGGCATAGAAGTATGACTGTGACACCTGATTAGCGATTGAGCATATTGTATATATAGGGCCCTTAGCCATTAAATTCGTTCTGTAATTATTCAGGTAGAAAATCTTTCTATATCAGGCTGATGTTCTTATCGTAATCTAATTAAACTTTCCAGTAAGTTCAGAGCAATCAATTTTGTTATGTAATAATTTATACAAAAGTGATACGACGGATGTTACACTTCTGCTAGGTATAACCACCTAGGAGATTTAGAATGGTACATAAGTACCATTTGTCTTAAGATAAATATATTTAAGTAGTCGCCGTTGTCAGATTTCAACGCATCACTATGGTTCTGACAAATGGGATACCATATGACTATTCAATTTAACTGTCATCTGTCAACAGTTGTCCAATGAAAATGGACAATTTGTCTATTACAAAGCCAACTGAAAAAATTATATCGAATATATCTTTCTGGAAGGTATTCAAGTGATTATTTTAATATTATTTATCAAAATTTTACAAATATTAAATTTTTGATTTCTGTTACTATAGAAATTGTATTACTTGCAATCTGATTTAGTAAAAAATAATTTAAAAAATTGCTTGTTTCATTGAATAGTCCTCCAAATACCATTCGAAGTCAAAGTTATGTAGATATTTTTGGTGGTCACCACTCATGATCATTATTTTGCTTGGGAATACCACTCGTGCTATTTCCAAGCGAAATAATGATCATTCGTGATGACCGTATCAAAAATAATCGACATAACTTTGACTTCGAATGGTATTATAACTGAGTATCACAAATGCTAAATACATACAAACCCCAAAGTTTTGATAGCTTTTGATGCTGTAAAATCGACGTATATGTTTACAAAACTTAATTTTGTGTCAAACAAAACACCTAAGTGTTTATATTCACTACAACTATTATATATCAATATCATTAATCTGATATGTGTACATAGATAAGTTATATTATCGAGCTTTTTGGAGAAAGTTTTTCAGCAACAAATTGGCTGAAATACTTATGCTAAATTTGTTAGCGTAGACCTGTGATCTATACAGCCATGTTTGTTAGGGGAAATTTAATATATTATAATTTTATATACAGAGTGTTGTAAATAATTGTTTCAATTATTTTTGAAAAATTGCAGAAAATTATTTATAATGATAAAATGAAGTCTGAGAACTCCTTCAAATATGAAACACTCATGGGATGTAATCCTAGAAGAATTAAAAAAAATATCCAAAGAAATAATCGAAATATTAATAAATAATATAGTATGTAGCATGTCGAATCTAATTGATCAAACGATAAAAGTTATATACAGGTCACACTAAATTTTAAATTGGATGTTATTAAATATTTATATTAAGATTCATAATATATACCTATAGTATATGAACAAACACCAGGATATTAAAAACTTGGTAAATAATATTTAATTGGTAAATAATAAATAATAGGTGTACCTATGTATATAATATCTTACAAAATAACCTCGAGATCCACTCTTATGTACATAATAATATATGCATTATTTTATATATCATATACGCACCCTATTCATACGTAAAATATTAATTTATTTACTGTCTAATAAGAGATTCTTTGCATAAATATAACTATACATTTTTCTATAAGAACCATGAGCTAGTTTTAAATTAGAATGTGAGAGATTTCTTTCTATCGATTTGTCCCACACTTCTTGGCATGAAAGAATGAGATTAGCCGGAGTAGAAGCACTAAAAGTGTGGATGCCACTCATATTAGACGGTGCTTTTTATTATTTACTACCATGCCATGGTAAATTACCGAGCGGGGTGCACTCCATGTTGCGTGTTCATGTTGCCGAAATAACGGCGATCGATGGTTTCAGAAAATGTATGTTGTTTATCGTTTATTTTGTCATCAGCTTTAACACAAATAATAATTGATTTAACACAGTACGTGTATGCTACAATAAAAGTGAGTGCGGAATAGCATTAATAAGAAGTAGACGAAAGGATATGGCTCCGAGATATCGGGGGTCGAAACAAAAAACAAAACTATTAAATATTTTGGTGGCGGATTTTTTATCAGGTCATTGGATCAATGACCTCTAAATTACTTCCAAACAATTTGCCCAATATGTTGTAATTAATAATACAATATTAAATTAGTAATAATTAATTTTTGGTTTTTATTTCAAATTCAAACAAATCACGCGGCGAAGAAAATTTTGTTCTCGTCAATTTTTTTTTTTCTTATCTTTCTAAACAAAATTCTTTTCATTTCTCAACAAAAATAAATCTACCTAGTTATTGCAACTTATTGACTTGTATTAAACCAGAAAAACATTGTATTTATTTTGCAGCTCTTCCTTTTCTTTCTTCCTCACACTCTTGAAACAAAATAGGCAGATGAAACTCTTGTTGTATAGTAATATATTATGCTGGGGATAAAAACAATAGGTTTAAACGTTAAACTAAAAGCTTTTGTGTATTCTCCTATCATGACGATAGTAAATCTAATTTTCATTTTTTTTAAGGTTTAATTAATTTTAAGAAGACCAATTATGTTTTATAAGAAAGGGGTACGTCGGAAATTCTACTGGATGTAAAGTGCAGGTAAAGGCGGATACAGGGAGGAGGGCTAACTACCCCCATGATTTTTGAAAACTAAAAAATTTAATTAAATAGCAAAATTTGAAAAATGTACTTTTATTTTACATTTAAAATGAAAATGTGATACCTTATTCGTATTCTCTTCACAACATAATTAATCCTTCTACAGGTACAATTCAAAATTGGTACACAAATCTTTTAGGAATTTTCGAAAGATATACATATTTAGGTAACGATCGACGAACCCAGACAGTAGGGTTTTATATATGTTTAAAATTTTTTAACTATTTCTTAAGATTTTTAAGAAGACTAAAAAAAGGAAAAATAAGGATTCGGTGGAAAAATTGACAAATGAGAAGTGCGAAAAATGGTAGAAACAAATAATATTGATGAGACACTGGAAGAACTATCGGTGGTACTAAATGAGATTGGGAACGAGCACTAGGTAAACAAAACCATAAAAAATAAAGAATAGATGACAAAAGAAATACTGCAACTTATGCAAGAAAAAAAGAAAAATAAAAACAACAAAACAACATACTATAGGAATATACAAAGACAGATCAGACGAAAGATAAGGGCAGCGAAAGAAAGATGGTTGAAAACAAAATGTAAAGAAATAGAAGAACTACAAGAAAATCATGATGCGTTTAACATGCACAAAAAGGTCAGAGAAGTTGCCGGAATGTATAGATCCAATACAACAGGAAAATTGCAAAACTCAGACGGGCAGAACTATAATAGACAAAAAGCAGAAAATGAACAATTGGAAAACATACATATCTGATCGTTTTGATAATAATAGATCAGAACATCCAAAAAAATTTTAGTGCTCAGAAAACCTACTAATAACAAAATAAGAAGTCAATAAAACAATATCACAACTTAAAGACAGCAGATCGGCTGGGCCAGACAACATTCATGCAGAATTCCTCAAGATATTCGACGAAGAAAGTGTTTCTTGGTTAACGAAGACATTTAATAAAATTTACTCCAGTGGAGAGATACCAAGGGCGTAGCTAAAATCCGCATTTATTCTACTTCCTAAAAAGTAAAACGCCAAGATCTGCGGAGATTACCGCACCATCAGCCTCATAAGTCACCTCCTGAAACTTTTTCTAAAAATAATCCACAAAAGAATATTTAAAATATGCGAAGAACATATTAGTCGCACCCAATTTGGGTTTCGTAATGTAATCGATACAAGGAAACCTCTATTTACCATCCAAGTCCTGTTTCAAAGATGCAGAGATGTCAACTGTGACATGTTCGCTTGTTTCATTGACTATCAAAAAGCATTTGATAATGTAAAACACGATAAGCTTATAGAGATCTTAAGAGGAATATGACTCTGAATGATAAGAATCTTAGAATTATCAGTAACTTGCACTGGAATCAGACATCCAACATACAAATTGATGAGGAAAAATAAGATGATATTATGATCAAACAGGGTGTCCGACAGAGGTGTGTGTTGTCGCCATTATTATATAACACGTACTCTGAATAAATATTTAGAATCACTAGAAGATATAGACATCGGCATAAAGTAAACGGAGAATGCATAAACAACGTAAGATTTACCGACGATACGGTGCCGATAGCAGATAATATGGATAACCTCCAAGAATTAATAACAAGATTGGCGGAATCCAGTCAGAAATATTAATTATCAATAAACGTAAGAAAAACTAAGGACATGATAATCTCAAAAGGGAACAACCACCCGGTTCGGCTAATGGCAAATACGCAACCAATAGAAAGAGTGCAGAGATACGTATGCCTGAGGACGGCACTCAATGAGGAGTGGGATCACTCTGTGGAAATAAAAGCCCGCATAGAAAAATCCAGAGCAGCATTTCTGAAAATGTCAAAACTGTTCAAAAGTCACGACCTGTCATTAAAAATGAAGACAAAGTTGTTAAAATGTTATGTATTGCCGGTGCTGCTGGAGTTGGATCTTGGACCCTGACGGAGGTCTTTTGCAGCAAATTAGAAGCTTTTGAAATGAGGTTATACCGACGCATTCTGAAGATACCTTGGATAGATCACATCATAAACCAAGCTGTTCTTGAAATAATGCGAAATAAGGGCACAGGACTCCTTTTAAATACAAAAACCCGTAAACTGGAATATCTGGGCATATCATGCAAAATAGTCAACAATATGGGTTACTACAACTAATTCTACAAGAAAACGTAGAAGGAAAGAGAAGACCGGGAAGAAGACTTAAAAATCTAAAGACATGGTTCTATACAACAACAGTGAGCCTTTTTAAAGCGACAGCAGGCAAGGTACGGATAGCCATGATGATCGTCAACATCCAAAACGGATAGGCACCAAAAGAAAAAGAAAAAGTTAAGACTTTTAAGATGAGGTAGAACTTGTTTGAACTAAGCGTTTACATTCAATTTTAAGATTGACCTAAGCCACTAGTTCAGGTATTTCGCTCGATCTAACGAAGGTCGATCCAATCTACATGAAAGGACTAACCAGGTCGAACTGAGTTAGATCGAACTAACGGCTGCATGTAAATGTGGTATATGACTAGATTTAATTGTATTTACACCTTGTGACTGCTTGTGACAAAATCACATAATAAAATAAATTTTTAACAGAGTAAACCTGTCATAAAATTTTGAGATTAAGGTGGCAAAAGTATCGATTATTTTCAAACACTACTGGTAGATGACTCTGATATCGATTGATCACTAGATAATGCGAGCAGCAAAATTTATCGACGCCTGTATTAGTTCGTACTTTTTTTCCGCTTACCTATTCAGAAAATAGTTTTGAGCACAAAAAATGCTTATATTGACAACTTAAATTGTAAATCTTTTCGACATAAAATAAGATAATATACTGTACTATGCGCGTGCCATCTATGAAACATTTTCCAAACTGCAAATAGCATAAGCAGGATAGGGATTAGAAGAACCACGATTAATTTCGTTACTAATGAGGTTAATAACAGATTTTTAAACTGCAAACTCTCAAATAGATAATTTGTAATAACATACTGTAAATACAGCATGATTACTTTACTATTTTCACTACAATAAATAAAAGAACTGAACCGTTCCGCAGGCATGTTTTGTTTATTTATTTATTCATTAACTATAAATGTTTTTACTTGTAATTATAATATATTATCGACAAATGTTCAAATATATCATGTTGCAAATTTGAGCACGGTACGTTATATATACTCGGTTTTTAATTGTGGTTTGTTCTTATGACCAAATAACATTGGTATTTGCCACCTTAAGATAAAAAAAAATTTTTATTGAATCTCTTTAATGTTACAATCTGTTATATACAGGGTATCCCCGTGACCGTGAGGAAGCTTTAAGGTGGTGATAAAGGACACTTTTCTAAGACAAATTTTCAAATAAAATTTTTGTCCAAGTCTAAACCCTTGGGGGTACCCCTCTTTAAAGCAATTTTTTGAATTTCTGCCTTCAAACGGCTATATCACCGTAACTCCTATAATATTGGCTTCTTTGTTCAGCAGACTATTCTAAGACTCGAATTGCAGTATCATCATTCCATGGCATTTATTACGTTTAGCGAATCGCGTCGCTTTAGTCTTCTCACTTGCGGTAAGTTAAGTAGGACTTCGGCGTATGGATTGAGATGGCCTTGTAGTCGTTGTAAGACTTTTCACTGAACCTTCCTATTTCCTCTTGGATTGTTGGAATCTTCAATTGCTCGTGTATTACTCTGTTGGGGTAGTAGGTGGGGACTTTAGCAATTATTTTCAGCACTTTGTTTTGGTACATTTGTATTTTCGAAATATTTGAGATGCTCGCGGCCCCCCACAGCTGCAACCTATAAGTTCATACCGGCTTAAGGTCGATCTTGTATATCAGCTTATTTTCCAATGATAGTGTGAAGTTTCCCGTCGAAAACCCAACTGGTGATTCGGGAAGGTTTTGTTTTCAGCAAATATGGGTTGGAGTTCCTTTAGACAATTTTCCTGATAGATGGCATCAAATGCAAATAATTCAGGAAACACAGATTGAAGCGACACCACTAAACGCTCGTTGGAAAGGTAACACTAAATTTAAGTGTATAAACATCGAAATTTGTGCAGCGGTTGGAAAAGTAATGAAAAACTGCGCTATATTTTATAATATTATTACGACAAAGGAAACAACACTGCACAGTATTATGAAAAAATTTGTGCTGTGTACGGTGAAAGTACTTTATCAAAATCTGCTACTCGAAACTGGTTCGCTCGCTTTTGTTCTGGTAATCTTGATGTGAAAGATGAATCACGCTCTGGTCGTCAAATCGCTGAAAAAACTGATGAAATTCTTGAAGAAGTCCAGCAAGACAAGCATATCAGTATGGATATTGGTATGGAGCTAGGCATTTACCACAAAGCTTTTTTAAAGCATTTACACAAAACTGGCTACAAAAAGAAGCTTGATGTATGCGTTCCTCATGAGAGACCGAATTAACATCTGCACTGCTCTGCTGAAACGTTATGAAATCGAGCCATTTTTGAAACGTGTCATAACCGGTGATAAAAAATGAGTCACGTACGACAATCGGAAGCGTCAAAGATTGTGGACAAAGAATGGTAAGCCGTCACAAGCGTTCGCGAAGCTATGATTGACGTCAAACAAAGTGATGCTGTGTATGTGGTGGAACTGGAAGGGAATCGTCTACCATGAACTACTTTCAGTTGGTCAAACGATTTATTCTTAACTCTTGCCACGGTAAAAGCGAAATCAAAAGGATTTGATAGTGTTTTCCCAAACCTCAGGGTATTGGCATGTGCTCCTATGGCTAACTCAATGGGAGCAAGGAAGAAAAATTTAATTGGCGACTACTTTTCTAGCAAGAAAACTAAGGAAGGTAACTAAATTTGTTCTAGGCGCCACGTGATTATAAAACGTAACTTCCTTAAAATACTCAACTACTCATATCACGATGAGTAGCGTACATGGAAAAGAAGTCATCCGATATAAAAAATATAAAATAAATTACAAGAACTACAACAGATACACTTGAATTGTAGGGAGCGGTTAAGATTCCCGGAGCGCGATTTTTACCATTTTTGAAGTGGATTATGAAAGATGAGGGTCTAATTAGCGTATAAAAAAAATAAAATTTGCGGAATTTTCACACAATTTTGAAAAAAACGGCTTTAAAGTTAATTTGGAATGCAATTTTATCATTGGCTCTTTTCAACTGTAACCCCGCCCCCAAAATTGAAAGAGGCTGTGGCGACAGTAAATATACCAGAATCTCGGTTTTCACGACGAATTATGATAGATAATGGTGTAATTAGCTAATAAAAAAATTAAAGTTGTGATCGGACAACAAATTTTCGAAAAAAAATCACTTTTTGTGTGAATTCATTTCTGAGGTGGTTGCACTGTCAAAACACTCTCGCACCCGCCCTTGCCTCCGGGGCTCGTGCGGGCTCGAGCGGTTTTGACACGTGCTAAACTCATTAAAACATCCCTTAAGCGGCTCCAACTCGAAAATTTTGAAAATGACGCCACGGATCTCTGAGAGCGACTGGTATCACCCTACCACTAGTCACTGTCGACCCAGGCACAGCACACGTACCGCCAACAGAATAAATGATACCTTTTCATTTTAATACACTTACATGTATTTCTTATGGGAAAATTGCAATTTTCAAAATTAAATTGTGGCCTTATTACAACTCCGACAAGATTGATCCTCACCTTAAAGAGCTTGTATTTTTGTGTTCTTTCGTTTGGTATAGCCATTTCTATAGGAAAAAGTGTATTTACGATTCCGGGTATTTTAACTCTAGCCGAATTGTAAACAAAATGACTGTATTGTGAAAATTACAACGGCACTAAAGTTTGATTTGAATAGAAGCAGCTCGTTGCACAGAATAATCCCAATTCGGAGTGGTAAAAAATATACCAAACTTTCAGGGCAATTGGTACATCTAAGAATTTTCCTAAATAATAATTACCTTGCGAAAAATACCTTCAACATTTTTTGTTCATTATAGATAATATGTTTCCTGCTCTCGAGATAGTACCTACATATTATGTAATCAAAAGGACAGGGCCGCACTTTAAAATTAAAATATATTGTTACGGTCCTGTTTTTCCAATGGATACTTCTATTACTTTGAAGATTCCTTTATAGTAATTTTATAAAACTCCAATATGCGGCAACACAGTTTAAATTTTAAATTTAATTTTCTAAATATTAGTTATCGCCAAGTGTTAGATTGAAAATTATCAGCTGTTGATTTCGCATTCTAAAAGTTTCACGTATTGCAATTTTTGCACAAAAATCTAGTTTTTTGGACGTTACAGTGATCCAATTGTTGATTGAACTTTGAGTTTTTTTCAATCCAAGTTGTTTGGGATTTATATTGGTCATTGTTTTGGATATATTTTCTGTACCGGCTTTTGTAAGCAATTTTGAGGGAATTATCCGAACTTCGTTTGAAGGATTTATCTGTCCAAGTTTTAACATCCTGGAAGAATTAGAATCATCGCTGAAATTGTTGAAACCCTCCAATAACATCTTCGAGGTATATTTAATAACTATTATTATCGCATTATGCTAATTTCGAGTTTTAGGGTTTTTTTTTGTACCCGTTTTGGTTTCTTCCGTGCGCGGAAGCCTTTGGATTGCCAATCGAGTTTCTTTGAGCTATCGATCGAAAGGAGTCTGGCCGAAGCCTTTTTGGATCTACCACAACTTATCAATTGGTCTTTATTATCAATCGCCTGAATCCTACTCCCATCACTATCAGATTCGTCCAGCTATCAAGAACGAAGACTCCAGCAAGATAAGATTTTTGTTTGTGCCGTCAGATTTGATTTGTTACTTTTTGAAAATTACCAATCATTATTGCGCGGGTTATTTATATTGGGTCGTTCTTTTGAACATATTTATTTTATCTAAAAGCCAGCTATTTACTTTGAAAGCTGTGATTTTGTTACGATTTTTGTGCGCCTAGTATACGTGGTAATTATTTTAACAAAGTTTTATAATCGCGTTACATAGCAACCTTATTTTAATCTAAAGGGTAACCCAATATTGCGCTCACTGTAATTTTTTGTATGAATTAAATCTTAAAACGGACCAACACTTTGATACTTGCGGCACCAGACTCGGTCCTTTCCTTTCCTCGGGAACCAACTTCGCAGTTTATTTGGTGCCTGCCGTGTTTATTAGTATACAGGGTGGTTGTAAACTGCGTGGCGCCCAAATCACATCTTCACAGCCTGCTCTTTGGAGCGTATCGCTTGGCACTCCCCTGTATAATAATCCCACACCATCGAAAGGAAGAACCGGCTCGGTGCTTTACCGTTGGCGTCTCCTGCTCACGAGCTAGCAAAGGGGGCAAGTCTTTTTTTGCCAGCCGCCCCTGAGATTAGCGGCTGCGGGGTTTTAGTTTATTTTACATCTGGGCATTCCAACACCCGACTAAAACCGTAACAATATAAATAAGTAAACTTTCAACCGTGACACTTTGCTGTGGACAACTAGGAAGATTACGCCAGGCTATTGAAAGAAAACTGTCCGAATTGAATAATAGGAAAGGTGTTGTCTTCCATCATGGCAACTCCCGACCACACACTTCTTTGATGACCTATCAAAAATTTCGAGAGCTTGGTTGGGAAGTTTAGATGCATTCACCGTATAGTCCAGACATAACACCCTCTGACTATCACTTGTTCCGATCTCTGCAGAACTCTCTCTATGGAATTAAGCTGGTTTCAAATGAAGCCTATGAAAACCACTTTAATCAGTTTTTCAACCAGAAACCACAGAAGTTCTTCACCGATGCCATCATGGCTCTACCTGAAAAATGGCAGAACGTTGTCGATAATAATGGAGCATATTTGGTTTAAATAAATTCATTATCGCGCTATAAGGAAACCAGTTGAATTTTACTAAAAAAACGTACATTTTATGAAACTGTAAAGTGAAGTTTTTTGGAAAAACTTTACTGAGAGACTTTTGAGCCACTTTACGAAATTTTCACCAGATGTATACGCATTTTCCCAGTTCTATTATTATGTAATGCATTATTTCCAGAGAGGTTAAGACATTGAATCAACTTCCCACATTATTTTGCAACTTTGCAATATTTTTCACTGCATTTTATCTTGACTTGGTATAATATTTCTCAATATTATACAAAACCAACATGCATGAATGAGATTTTTAAAATATTAAAAAAAATTACAAAAATATTCTTTTTAATGAACAATAACGTTAAAGATTTTGCGATTATATACTTAATTTTATTAACGTGAAATGCGAAGTTCAAGAAGAATGAAATGAAACTAATAGTATATTATACACCAAGGTAGTGAAGCGTAGTGTTATAACCTAGCGCCAGATTAAATCCCAAGGTGCGTAGCACCGCGGATTTAAGCGCGGTTATAACACGCTTCACTACCGTGGTTTATATACAATTTTTTCCACTACTAGGATTGTTTACTCTTATAATAATAATTGTTAATGAATAAAGTAAATCGTTTTAATTATTTATTTCAAATTATAAAACAAATGATAGTTTTTTGTTTTGATGTTGACACTTGCTTGAAAATGTTTAATTAATTTTGACATAAAGGTTACATTAAATATTTTGATATTTATAAGTTTTTTCGAGTATATAGTTGACGAAAACTATTTTGTCAATAAGTGTACTATTTGTAACGATAATTGATTGTAATAATTATTAATAATCGATTTATAAAGTTTCTAGTCATAATTAGCTGTCATAATTAATTCGTTTTCTCATTTCGCCTAATTGCTAAACGTCACAAAATTCCAATTTAATCAACATTTTAAATATCAAATTAATCTTATTTATAGACCGACTTTAATTATTTAAACACCATTGATAGCATTTCTTGGTTATGCTAATTTGTTTTACACATAAATTTTCTTTCAAAATGGCCCAAAGTTTCCGGAAAACGCATTTATGTTCATTATTAACCTCAGGTGAATAATAAAATATTATTCACCTCAGGTGACAGAAGGCGTGGTTCACAGTTCGATCACTTACGTTGAAATGATCGTGTTTATGGCTAGTAGTGGAAAAACATATTTCACCAAATAAAGAAAAAATCATTAAAAAGTTATTATAATGCCCGGTTTTACAAACATTTAAGCTGCGATTTCAGTTTAAATTTAAGCTTAAATATTCTAGGCTTCAATAATTTAATCGCGGTAGTTTAAATGTTTGTGAAACCGGGCACAAGTTAATAAAATAATGCACACATTGCACACTAAGTAATTTAGAAAGGATTTCATGTAATTCAACATTTAAGAAGCGGTCTATCGGGCATTTGCTCATTTACCAACCGGTACGGTAAGCGATAAATCATTTGATGAAGAAAGTGGGCTGGAACTGCAAGATGATGATAACATTGATATTGACGGGAAGTTCACTATTGTGTTGGACGTGAAAAAAAATATCAAGCAACTACGAAAAATATTGATTGAATTTAATGTGTTCGCTGTAAGGGTTTGTTGTATGAAGATTGTACAAAATATTTGCATAGAGACAAAAAAGTTAAATACGGGTATCCCCCGTATAACACGGCAGTTAGATTCCGGAAAAGCATCGTGTTGTGCAAACCCGTGTTATACGAAGCAAAGAACTAATATAAAAAAGCAGGATTAGTTTCCAAAATTAAACTAATTTAATGTTACAACTTCTTAAAGAAGAAGAAGAATGTTACAACTAAAAAAATTTTTTATTTATATTTATTAAGGCAATGATTAATAAAAAGTTATGCATATTACTAATTATCACGATAGTGCATTTTCTTTTTGGCAAAATATCCTCATCTCCTGCTCTTTGTTCAGCACATCTTTAGTTATATTCTCTATTTATTGCAAAAATCTGTTATTTTAGGCTGTTAGCGTTTGGCTGAGAGATCTTTAAAAATTTCGTTGTATGGAGCCAAGCATTTGTGAAGTTCTTTTTTAAATTTTGTGCTTCAATGAAACCGTTTTGCGAGAATACCGCATATATAGAGATTTTTCCTAATTCTCAAACTGTGTTAGAGCGAAACCGTGTTGTAGGGATGCCGTGTTATATGGGGGTTACCTGTATTGTATTTTTTTAATAGTATATTTTATTACTCGCTATGTCATTCTGATGAGACATGCCTTAATAATTTTTTATTTATTGCAATGTTCATTAATGTTCATTAAACTAATATGTATAAAATAAAATTTTTAAGTTTGCATTTATATTTATGATAAATACTAAATGTTGGGTATAAGTTTTAACGTCGGCCTCTGAAATATTATGCTGCTAGCCTCCATGCAAACATCCATACATGTTCATTCAATTCTTACCAAATAGTTTTCGGAAAAAGAGATAAGAGGAAAAAGATACGGGGAGGCATCGATTCAGATATCACCCAACCATTGGGACTTTTCTGTGTTTTGAGTTATAACATATATTAATTTTATATACTATTTCTTTATATTAAATAGTATTATTTATTATAAAAATTTTAGTTTGTAATTATCTTCTTCTTCACGTGCCTATCCGTTACCGGATGTTGGCGATCATGAACTTGGCCGAAGCTAAGATGAATTTTCTAGGGAGTATAATTGATAGGGTGGTTTCCTGTTGCCTTTCCCATAGTCCACAAGATCGATATTGGACATTTTAATCACAGCAGTGTATCTAACGCGAACAGGATTCGAACTGCGACTTATACGCTTCATAGTCCACCCGTGTATGCTTCACGCTATACTGCTGGCGTGTTTTAACAAATTAAGTAAGTAATAATTTTTTTCAGGTTTCTCAGTGTCAAGTTGGCGACCAAACCTTTGGATTGATTTTTTGTAAAGTTTTAGTTCATTTTAATTTTTTTAGGTAAATTAGCACTATTTTACTAGATTTCGTAACAGTTTTTCCCTTAAACTCTTCAACATCTTCTACTAAGTTTGTATTACCAAATTCATAACTTAAAAATACTTATGTAGCTTGGAGGTAAAGGGGGATAGATATATCAGTAGACTTATCTCAAAAAAAAAAAAATTTTTCAACTTTGTCAAAGGCTGCAAAAGTGGCGTATAAAAGTCAATGAAGCTAAATCTTTTCATATTACTTTCACCATGAATAAACCAACTTGCCCACCAGTTGAATTAAATGGCGAACAAATTCCACAGACCGAAGAAATCAAATACCTCGGAATCCACCTTGACAGACGCATGACATGGAGAAAACATATAATCACAAAACGGAAACAGCTCGGCATAAAATTTAATCAAATGTACTGGCTCATTGGCAGAAAGTCAAAGCTCAGCCTGGAAAATAAGTTGCTATTGTACAAGGCAATCATCAGGCCGATATGGACATATGGAATCCAGCTATGGGGTTCAGCAGCCAACTCGAACTTAGAGATTATCCAAAGATTCCAAAATAAGGTCCTGCGAGTGATAGTTGACGCACCCAGATATGTAACCAATGAACTGATACAGCGCGACATAGAATTGCCCACCGTTCGTGAAGTGATAAAAACATTTAGTATTAAATACAGTGATAGACTTGATCACCACCCTAACATTTACGCAAATAAATTACTCGTGACAAGTAGTGAAGTGCGAAGACTGAAAAGACACCAGCCTACCGATTTAATTCAGAGATTTCAGTAACACCATAATATCTAATTGAAAATTTAATTAAACATAAAAACATTATAGTTGCTATAGTATAGAAGTTGTTCAATGGAATAATGTTCTCCGAATGATATTGTTAACCTGTGTTGTCAAAATAGACGCCTAATGCCTACGGGCAAATTGCTGTATATAATAGAGTTAAATAAAAAAAAAAAAAAAAAACTTTGTCAAAAACTGAGATATAGTACTATAATATATGAATCTGCTGGAATTTCTGAAACTACTGTTGTAAACTATTATTATACTAAAAGACAAAAAAAGGTTCATTTGAAAAAGGAAAAAAACCGTGTACAGCCTGTAATCAAAGCAGCCAGACCATTCTCGACCAGCAGTATAGCGCGAAGCATACACAGGTCGACTACGAAGCGTAAGCTTGTGGTTCGAACCTTGTTCGCATTAGATACACTGCTGCGATCAAAAGTCCAATATCGATCTGTGGACTATGGGGAAGGCAACGGGAAACCACCCCATGAATTATAATACTCCCTGGTAAATTCATCTTGGCTTCGGCCAAGTTGAACCGCCAACGTCCGGGAGACCGGATATGGCACATGAAAAAGAAACCATTCTCACAAGGATCGGCGGGTATTTCTACAGAAAGTTTAAACATCTCATTAAAATCCTATATTACCTTGGCTTTCCAATTTCCTACAGTGAAGCTAATAATTATACTCATGTGTAATTCTTCTTATTTACTCATGTGTTTTCGTATTTGATTTCTCCCTAAGTGATTGACATTTTTAAATGATTATTTGATGATACCACAGCAAAAATAACTGTAAGATAAATACACCCGTACTTTTGAAGCGTTGTAACTCATAACGTCGATTGCCGGATATCGAGAGTTGGCCAATTTCGGGAAATGTACGTGACCGAATTTAAAACTTTTGGTACTCAGTGGACGTAAAATTTGATGCTCTACAACTTTTATTTTATGAGTTTCTTTTTTAGACATTTCCAAGCTCATATACTACGTACTATAGTCTCTATATCTCAGTGTTTGGCAAAGTTGGAAAAGTTTTTTGTCGTTCGGTAGAGTTATGAACTGTGTTTTAATGTTAATTGTGTATTAATAAACTAGAGAAAATGAACAATCTGTGAAATTCTCAATTATTATCAGTTTTTTGTATTTTAAACTGTTAATTTTGGAAAAACTATTAAGGATGGCTAAGATAAATCTTACGGATAGATTAAAAATTAATAATTATTGTCAGCAAAGTTTAACAGTGAGAAAAATTCGTAAAAAAACAAAGAAATCGAATAGTATGTTACGGTTATGATTTTCCAACAAATATATTTTCAATTATTTGAAGATTCCTTTAAATTATTAATTCTATAAAACTCTCATATGCGATAATACAATTTGAATTTTATATTTAATTTTCTATATTAGTTATCACAGAGTTCTAGATTAAAGTTTCAGGTGTTGATTTCTAATTCTAAAAGTCTTACATATTGCAAAGTTTGCACAAAAAAATCTATATATTGGGACGTTGCAATGATCCAATTATTGATTAAACTTTAAGTTGTTTTCAATCCAAGTATTAATTTGGGATTTCTATTGGTCGCTGACTTGGATATATTTTCTGTACTGACTTTTTATAAGCAAATTTGCGGCATAACTCCTACGAGCTAACCTCAGCAAAGGGGCAAGTCTTTTTTTGTCAGTCGTCCCTGAGATTAGCGGCCGCATGGTTTTAATCCGCATAACATTTTGGCCATACCACGACCGATTAAAACCCTAGGTAGAATACACTATAATCGTCAAAAAATTTAAAAAAAACAATTTTGTAGAGGATTTAAATAGGAGTAGGCGTCTCAAAAAACTTACTGATAAAGCAAAATAATATTTAAAAGTGTCATCTTTAAGAGACAGAAAAAATGTAGTCGGGAATTCTAGCTGCAGAATTTGAAAAAACGTCAGGTATTAAAATTTGTTCATCTCTTGTTCGACAAACATTGTTAAAATCAGATGTCAGGGGATGTGTTGCTAATCAAATTTGATCAAATTTTTGATCAAAATACATGTCTCTCTTTTTGCTCTACTTTCAGTTAATACAAAAATTAATTTGTGGAGCACCTATGTGCAGCTCCCTTTGTTAGCTTTGTATTTACAATGTACTTATATATTAATAATTATTGTTAATAAAAATAAATACAAGATGGTCATTGACCTGGTTGTTAACGCAATCAACTGCTAACGTAAGGTGCCCCTGTTCGAATCCGGGTAGAGTTTACTTTGCAATGCCGTCTTCGTACTTCGGAAGACACGTAAAGACCGTGGTCCTCCTATGTTAATGAATTGCTATCATTAACAGTATAAAATAGGGTAACAAGCATATCTGAGCCCAGGTTGAGCGGACCCAAGCTACTTTAGATGTAAAACCAGTAATGCCCACAGTACTAGAGTGGCTTCGGATATCTTCGATGCTGCTGTTGAAATAAAACAAAACTTGTCCTAAATTAAAGTTAAAGAAGAGAAAATAAATACAGTCAATTCTGCTTAACCGAGACACATCGAACAAAGACATTTTAAGCAAATTAAACGGCTGGCCCAAGTATGCGAAGTTCACCCAAAATTTAAAATAAATTCATATTACTTATACATATTAAGCAAATAACAGAAAAAAAATTATGTATGAAAATTAGAATAAAACTAATTAAATTTGATTTAGCAAAACTGCTTCAAGAGTAGTCCGTTTTAATAGTTTTTAATTGCAGAAAATTTGCAAAAATATTTAAGCAGATAACGGGCTTCCCTTGTTACCCTTCTAAATAAAATATTGTTGTACCCAGCAATAAATTTACTTGGTTCCTCGTCAGTCACTAGCAAAGGCAGAACGTCTTGTTCATTTATGTCTGATAACGATAAGCAAGAGTTAAAAAAATGAATTGCGGGACTGATATCCTTGCATTTTGTAAACAATGGAAATATAAAATTGCATATAAATTTTTATTTCAATGCTATTATTTATGCGATTTATAAAGTACACTATAAGTTACAGACTCGTTAAACTCCTAATAAATTTTTTGTGATTATAAAATTTAGCAATTTCCATTATTAAAGTAAAATTTTTAAAATTAACAGATTAACTGAACAATAAAACGCAATTATTTGTGTTTTATTTTAATTTTCATTTTAAAATACTTTAAAATAATATTTTATATTGTTGTACTGTATATTATACAGTACAACCTCCTTAATCCGAACTAATTGGCTAATTCGGATTTTCGAAATAATCGGATTATCGAAAAATGATAAACATATCCATTTTCTAAATTATCTATAAATTACAGCATTCTCACAATAAAAATTTTTTTGTTTTCAAATAATAAAAATTAACAAATGTACTACATATTATTTTGGACACAAAATTAAACAATTCATTAAAAACAACCTGACTAGATCTAAAACGCCTTAAAAAATTAAGTGATTTTGATCTGTTTAATGTTTACTTCTTTTGCCTTTTGAACCAGTTTTTTCATTTCAAATAGAATTAGAATGTGATGTTCCGATTCAGCATTTTACCTCAGCCCAATTCAAACACGTTTTAAAACTTCTGACCTCTTCTGAGTGCTTTCAATGTTTAGTCAAGAAGAACTGGATGTGGTGGCATAAGATAGAATCCTCTTCTTGTTTTTTTTACTATATAATCCACCTCTAAACTCTTAATAACCTCAATATTTTCTTTTTCGATAAAGTAACGTATTTCCGTTTAAAAGGCATCTTTGCTCTAAATTGCAATGCACACTGAATTCAGTAACGGTTAACGATCTAATGAACAATTAATACTAAACTCAGCTAACTTTAGAAAACTTGTGATTCTGTTTGTGATTCCCTATTAAGCAGCGAGAATCACTTTGCTGTTCAGATGATTCTCGTTGTTCAGATTACTGATGGTTGGGATTAAGGCATGTTTGGATTAAAGAGGTCATACTGTACATCTGCAGTTACTCGGAAAAGTTCTCGGACAGCCTATTTTATCAATGTAAATAGTACCTTTTGAAGAATTTTTCTCTCATAAAAATCGCTTTTAAAGCAATATTTTTTTTACATTAGACATTTTTTATTAAAAATTACATTCTTTTCATTTTTATTTAAAAGTTTTTAAATTTCTGTAATATTAAATTTGGCGCTGTCAAAGAAACCTTAAGTATTATTTAAGTCAAATGCGGTGCAACCGGGTATGAGTATTTTTTATTAGCTTTTTATCTTATATTAAAAAATCCCAATTTTGTTTGTATATTAGAGCATCACGGGCTTAAAAGCATCTGACACTGACTATTTCAACGAAACCATTGAACCTGAATTTCGGACTTGACATCGGCATTTTAAAATTTGTAAAATTTATAATCAGTTCATAGGGAAGAAGGATTTACTCTCCAATGCTACGCGTCGTTAGAGTCGATTAACGAGATTTTCATTAATGTTAAACTTGCAAAGTAGATTTGTGAGATTCCTACACCAAACTAAACAAAAATATTTGAAAAAGGGTTTAACCTCTTGCCCATAAAATTTTTAGCGTGAAGGAACCTTTTCGAAAATTTACATACCCACCGCCACCATACCCAAAAATTCTAGCTACGCGACTTGCTTATTACACCATAAAGCTGTTCATTACATTTTTAAAATTTAGCTGTAGTTTATACAGTCTAGCGGAGCAGGATACAGATTGAAAACATTGCCAAAGTGTCGTGGTCTTGGCGGGGCTGCATAATTATATATAAACGATCAAGGCGATCTTTTCTCTAGAATCTAATATGTTTTATCTGTATAAAATATGATTTTGGCTTTAGTACTGACGGTTTTCATTAGCTCCCCAATTAAAGTAATCTGTCACAGTTGATTTCTACAATTTTTGAAGCTAATTTTTGAACTTATCGATCGAGTTTTTTAAACTACATATTTATATCTTTTTAACTGTTTGTATTACATACGAGGGGAATCAATAAGTTTGGTAAAAACGGTATAAAAAATCAATCTTTTTAATGAAATCAATTTTATATCTTGACAGAATATAATCTCCTTGAAGCTCAACGCATTTGGTATTTATTTGTATTAATTTTTCTAAACCACTAAAAAAATTGTTTCGTTTGCCTTTAAAATAGCTTTCCACATCAGCATACATCAGTTCTTCATAGACGTTAAATTTCATCTTGTAATTTTTTTTAAATTTGGAAAGTAATAGCTAGAGGCCAGATTTGAACCGGAAAGTGGGAGATTTATTTCTTCGAAACCACACTTTTTAATAGCAAGCCTGTCAAACTTTCAACTTGTGAAGTGGTGATTGTTGTGAAAAAGCAAAATATTTGTTTTACTTTGCTCTTTCTTTTTATTGATAGCTTCTTTTAATTTTTAACAATCCTGCATAATAGATTCATGTTATACTCTCTTTACGGGACAGGTTATCAATTAATAAAATTTCCTCGGCATCCCAAAACATTGTGGGCATAATCTTACCAACGGACAGTTCAATTTTGAACTTCTTAGGTGGCGGTTTTCCTTTTCTATCCACTACATAGACTCTTGTTGTGATTCGAGGTCATAATAATGAATTCATGTCACATCACCTGTTAAAATGTTATTTAAAATTTTTCTCTGATTAGCTTTGCACATTTCAAAAAAAATTGTCTTGGAGTTTAGGTTCGAAATTGCTTCCGTTCCATCTTGCACTTACTTTTGATACATGATACGCGTACATGTAGAATTGTATGGAAGTATCATAATATGATAAATTGATGATTTAAGATAATTTTAAGATACCAGTTAGACATTTATCATCCATTAATAAAATTTTGACTTTTAGTGCATTGTCGTGATTAACTACATCCACAGGACGTGTCACGGTTGAAAATGGAATTTTATTTATTGAAATTTTGAAGTGCGGCCCTGTTCTTTAGATAGTTACTATCTTGAAACCAGAAAGCACATGATCGACAACTAAAATTTTAAGAAGGTATTTTTCGCTGGTTGATTGTTGGTTGTAGAAATTTCTAGATGTGCCGTTTGTACGGAAATTTTGGTATATTTTTTTTGCCGCTCCGTAATTGGGATTATTTTGTGCAACGTGGATATTTGGATGTTTTTTTGACTCAGAATTAGCCAAGTACTTGCCTTCATTTGAATTATACCCTCGATTACACCATCTACGAGGTAAAGTTCTTTTTTTGCAAATATATTTTCTCAAAAAGAAAATCCTTTTAGGGTCCTTCCATTGGTCAATATTAACCAAGTTTCCTTTTTTTTTGGGACTGTTCGATCTGGTGGATATGAGATTTGGTACCTTTCGCCTTGGAGTACTTTTGTGGTTTTAAGCATTTTTGTTTTTTTCTGTGGATTATTATTGGTGCCGTATATGTTCTGTCAGGCTGTTTTATTTGGAAACTTCATTTGGAAAAAATTAATATTTAATCTTCGGACAATCAACATCGAGGTCTGTTAAATGAGATAAGTGTTTTGTGCTGTCTTTTATTGTTTGTGATAATATTGCGTAGATATTGCGCTAAAAATTTTGATTGCGAGTTAATTTATTGTTATTCAATTTTATGCTTTGTGCAGATATATGTATAATTTTTTTACCATCATATTGTAACCCTAAATATAGCTATACGCGGGGAAATCTTACTTTTGCAAGAAACATAAACTAGATTATATAGTATTACTTATTTTTTTTGCTCGAATCAAACTTTGGTGTTGCTGTAATTTTGCAATAAATTTATTTGTTCACAGTTCAAGCGTATCTCTTGCAGCTCTTGCAATTTTTTTAATATTATATCGGGTGACTTCTTTTCTAAAAGCTACTCTTCGTGATTTGGGTAGTAGAGTATTCGCCTTGGGAGTAACATTTTATAATCACGTGGCGCCTATGGCAAATTGAGTTACCTCTCTTAGTTTTTTTTGCTTGAAAAGTAGTCACCAATTAAGTTTTCTTTCTTGCTCCAATTGAGCTAGCCATAGGAGCATATGCCAATACCCTGAGATTTGGGAAATTCCATCAAATCCCTTTGATACCACCTTTTACTGTGGCAGACGACCAATGTGATGTTCATTTTTAAAAATCGGATGTGGCCATGCCCATGACTTTATCATACTAATCAGCTCTAAGTGTAAATATAAAGATACAAAATACCAACTTTAGTTTTAAAATTCTCATTAGTTTTGAAATATTAAATAAAGGCTAATATTACATAATAAAATTTGAAATAATAAAAAACAATAGTTTTTATAAACAAATTTTAACTAAAATTTAATCAGTTCTAAACATTGATTACAATATGCGAAAACCGAAATTTAGTTTAGAAATTCGTATTACTTTTCGAAATATTAATTAAAAACTAATATTAAATAATAAGATTTAAAAAAATTTAAAAAAATAGTTTATGTGACCCAATTTTAACCAAAATTTAAATAACTTTAACTTCAGCTATAAAGATAGGAAATCTCAAATTTGGTTTTGAAAATTCTGTTAGTTTTTAAGATATTAAATAAAGACTAATATTAAATAATAAAACTTAAAAAAATTAAAAAACAATAGTTTTCATAAAACAATTTTAACTAAAATTTAATCAGTTATAAATCTCGACATAAGTATCTAAATCCTAAATTTCGTTTTGAAATTCTTATTAGTTTTGAAATATTAATTAAAACTAATATTAAATAATAAAATTTAAAAATTAAAAAATAGTTCCCGTGAATCAATTTTAGCCAAAATCTAATCAGCTCTAAGTCTCAAATAAGGATACAAAATCCAAAATTTTGTTTAAAATTCCTATTAGTTTTGCTGTAGGTCGCACACAAAATTTGACCACACACACACACACACACACAACACACACACACACACACACATTTTTGGAAATGGTCTTATTTTACTCAGGGGACCTCAAAAGTGTAAATCCATCAAAATCTCAAATTTTTTTCTGCACGAAAACAATACTTTCTCATATTACATATGATAAAGTAAAAACACTGTCCTGCTTTGAAAAACTGTACACACTTGTAAATTGTTTTTAGTGAAGATGAAGATTCCTTGTACACTTCAAGTATATTAGTTTGTATTTATTATGCACTTTTGCCTTATTACAGTGAAACCTCCCATAGGCGGCCATCAACGGTTCCAAATTTATTGTCCGCTCATGGGAGGTGTCCTCCTATAAGAGAAATAAAATCTAAGAGAGCTAAAATATCAAGTTTATATAGTATAAATAGTTTTTATTTTCAAAAGTAAATATCAGTTTTTATATCAGGACGTCAGGAGACAGTCATTGGCATGGGTGTTAGCGCGATGAACTCCTAATGAGAGATGCCCCGGTTCAAATCCGGGTAGGACTCACTTTACAATGCCGTTTCCGTGCTTCGGAAGGCACGTAAAGATGGTGATCCTCCTATGCTAATGAATTGCCAGCATTAACAATAAAAAATAGGGTAACAGGTACCTACATTTGAGGCAGCCTAGCAAGCTACTTCAGATGTAAAACAAGTCATGTTCACAGTACTAGCAGTGGCTTCGGATATCGCCGATGCTGCTGTTAAACTAAAACAGGACTTGTCCTAATTAAAGTTACGGAAGAAGAAGATGAAGTAAATATCAGTAAAAATAAACCTTAACTACAAAAATATATTATGTAATATCTATAGTATAATATCTAATATTTTAAGTACATATTAAGTGCATAAACTTTCTGCCAACTTTCAAACAGACAAATTTTCTTCTTCGAGGACATTCATCACTTCCATTTCTCTTTTAATGTTAATGTTTTTCGATCTTTATTAAATACGAACGCAGACGACTGCCACTGAGATTATGTGCATATGGAGAATCATCCGATTGGAAAACGGAAAACCAGTAATCTCCCAAATTATTACTTTAAAAAAATATGTAATACAGAGACGCATAATAACACATAATATATCCGTCTTTTTGATATTTGTCCGTATATTAGAGTATCACGTCCGCATATGGGAGACTTTTATACACTTTGAGAAAAAATATAGTGTCCGCGTCCGTCCAATAGAAGGAGGAATAGAAGGGAGACTTTTCTGCATGCAAAATAATAGGCTTGTGGTTGGTTCAAAAAAAATGTCCGCTCGAGAGAGGTGTCCGCGTAAGAGAGGTGTCCGCTAGAAGAGGTTTCACTCTACGTTAAAAATTTTATCGCAGCGCGGTGTTCGAATTTTTTAATTTTTACAAATATCCAAACTGACTAATATTAAAAATTGAATAAAAATCCAACGGTTGCTTGGACCTATTTCATTTTTGAAAACTGGCCTTCTAGGTATTTGATTTTGTTACAAACCACTTTTGGAATTTTTATTACATACCTTTCCTTATACTGTGTATACTGTTTTACCGAACTTATTGATCTCTCCTCGTATACACCGAGTGTTTTAAACTTTTAATTATTGTATTTTTCGCGTTATAGTCCATAAAAATATATTGAACGTATACAATATTTAATTGCGCGAATAGTAACAAAAATTATTTTCTATAAAAAAGTATGAAGGTTTTCTAATTTTTTTCAGAATACTATTAAAATTAAGTTTTAATGTTTACGAGTTTATTACTAGTAGTTACGTGATTTGAAATTATTGACAATACTGCGAAGAAAAATTACAAAAATTAATCGAGGGTTTGTATATTATTAATTTATTTTATGTGGTAGTAGGTAGCACCTAATGTTTTTACTTGAATTTATCTAGTAAATGAAATTTAGGGCGTATAACGGTATAACTTATACATTATACTAGATAAGTGTAATGTAATAGTAAATAACCAACTATATCAGTTGAAATATCATTTCACTGCATCGAAGCCAAGGACGATTTCGGCACGTGGATGCGTTTGGTGACCCAATTCATGTAACCGATAAAATACGAGGACATACGACGGTGCCTAATCGATACTAGTAACGTGTGTAGTACAACCACAGTATGTACAACTACAAAGTGATCTTTGTTCGTATTAGTTCGTATGTATTGCCACAAGTACGCGTAACAAACTTGCGCCGTTGAAGTTTTTTATTGTTCTATTTAAAAAGTAAATTTAGAATTTTAGTGTTAAACCTTTTGTTTCTAATGTAACGTGTTTTTTGTAACAAAATTTTTATTGTCGGGAGTTTAATACTAAAACGGCCGAATAAATATAAATTGAAAGTTTAAAATAAAAAATATTTTGTACTGCACGTACAAATAATAACGATGGTTTTTAGTGTAGTTTCTTGCGTTTTCGGTGGTCTGTGCGAGTTTGTTGTTAATTTCTTTCATTTTATAATGAAAGCCTACTATAATATTAATTTTTTACAAATATATGACGTACGGCATTTCATTGCAAATTGCATTGCGCAACAATAGCAGTCACAGTACACGTGTGGCGAGGTCATCGAACTGCCACGTGTCGCTGAAAGATAAGGACCAAAGTGTGTTGTTCTCACTCTTCCTGCGCCTCTGCATGACAAACGCTAAATATTCTCGCAACGTCGTGGAGCATATTTCAGTGCGCATACGTTCACAGTCTAAACTGCGGATACCACTCTTTATATGGGAGTAGGGATAGCTTACCCGACCAATGCAAACTCCTAATAGATTTCCCCACTCTCGAAGACCTGCTGTGTGTTCCTGAAATTTCTTGGCTTCTTATTCCTGCAGATATCTTCCGAGTGTATATATTGCTTCGTAATAGATTTGCGTTTCTTTGTGCATTTTTGGTTGGATTGTTGTGTAAGTTAGTGCATAGTTAATTTTATCAATATCCAGTGTTTATAATAAATATTTATTAAAAATTAAAGTTTTGAATTGCTTAGCGCGACCTACTTTCGTAACTTCCGCATTTCAAATGTAATCCGCCATCTTGTTGAATTTTAGTTGATCGATGTAACCCAACGGTTTCTTGCTAAGATGATGACGCGCAAAGATGACGCAATGGATTAATTTTTCTATAATTTTACGTACAGGATATGCCACATCAAGTGATTGCAACACAATTGTGATGTGAAATTTAATTTAATTTTGTGTTTTCTTTATTAAAATCTACTTAACAATAACTCTTGCACCATATTATTATATTCGAAGCGTTATTATTTTATTTTGGAACTATTGGAAGGTTTTTGGCCGATATTCAGATGGGCGAGCAGGGGAGAGGAAGTAGGCTTACTTTTATTTTAACTAGTCAGTCTTTTTCTCTCTCCTATTAATCCATTAGAAGACCTACAATCATGTTAGTGAACCCAATTTTTGTATGACGTATCAATTTAATATCAGAAGTTGACTTTTTCACAAAACCAGTGTTATCATTAACGGTAGTAAACGTTATTTACATTGGGACATTATAGTGTAATTACATACGTACCAACTACAACGCCATGAAAGTTAACAGTTTTGTGGATCAAATTGTACCTAGATATTTATTTAATTTTATTAAATATACATTAGGTACCAACATCTATTAATTATTTGTTTTCGTCGTAATTTAGTTTGAAAGTCGCACTTCCTATAAATAACGACATTAGAGACATTAACTACTACCGTCATGTAAAGCTGTAACTATATTGCAATGGCGATTTCTTACTATTTAGGGGTGGATCGATTGGCTGCCCTTATTTGGAACGGCCCCTTGACCCTGATGTTTATAAGGGAGGGATTACACCTTTTGAAAAGGGTGTTTGATTTTGACAACTTCTGTAGGAGATACCTGCATTTGTTATTTTGAAAAAACGACCATTATACTTTTTATTTTATTGGCCATTTCAACGCGAGTTAATTGTTATGACCTTAACTTTTGTACTTCTTTTGTTATTTATTACCAAATGTTTATTTTCGATAGTAAATTGTTTTTATGCAACCGTCATTTAGGTGTTTTGTAAAAATTATTTAAAAAAATATATATCTACCAACGTACCAACACTTATATTATTTATTTTTATATTGAGTATACTATTTATATTTACGTGTTACGTAATCGTTATAAAATTTATATTAACGTTTAAATTTGTATTAATTATGACGTTATATATTTTAAATTTTGTTTGTGTGACTTTTTCTTTATTATTAGAGTTATCGTAGATTGTTAATTTTCTTATGTAGTAGGTAATGGTATTTTAAAAATAGCGCACTATAATAGAACTCGACGTGCTAGCCATAGTAGTTTTAGCATCGTATTAGTTGGTTCCAATATGTATTCGAATTTTGGACAGACCAATGAGAAGCCAGAATTGAGACCCTGGCACTCCCAAACTTTCCATAGCAACAAGGTCTGTCACGCACCAAAGCTCGCTGCAAATTCCATTTCCTGCAAGCTAGATAATGCGTAAACCGTTAAACAACTTTTGGCGGTTTGGTTTAGTTTTATTCGTTTCTTATTTGGTACTTTCATATATTGAAAAATTTCAAGGTTATATTTACTGCTAAAACGCGCGCAAATCTAGTCCGTTACTCAATGGCATAAGATAATTTTATTTACATTTACATTCACAAATAAATAACGCGTTTGTAGTAAATATTAAAAAGTTATTTAAACTTTTAACGAAGTTAAATAGATAACGAGATTACGTTTAAGTGCCGTCTTCCTTTCGTTTGATGATCTTTGTTTGCTAAAACGAACGTTGGAATCGCTCTAGTTCAGTGACGAAACAAAGCAAAATGCACACATTTTGAAGGCAATCAATGATCATCTTACTCAACTGTATTAATTGCCGAATTCTAAGTCGAACGGTAGATGATTAAGAAAACAGCACATTGCCTAAATTATAATCGTTATAATAATATTATTAGTTTCGACATACTACCGGTACTGCATTCAAACTTTCCGTGGGAGCCGAAATATTTTATAAGTTAAAAACTGAACAATGCAATAATAATAATATAATCTGGCGAAATAAAGATTAAGAAATAGCTATGTACTACCTATTTATTCTCCGTATACTTGATACTGAATAAAAAGTTATATTGTTTATAAAATTCATTTTAATCTATTTGTATAAAATTAAATTATTATTCAAAATTTAATAATTTAGTTCAACTCCATAAAAATTAAATATTATTGTCGTTGTTAATCGCATTTTTCATAATGATTAATTTTATTTCTGCCGCAATTGGAAAGCCCAATCTTAGCTTGATAGATTAAAGTAAAATGCTTAAAATATTCAATATATAAACATTAGAGCACAATGTCTTATTTTTGTAATTTTTAAACAATACTTTCTAGAAATTAGATAATCTACCTACTATATACAGTAAAAAATTTGTTGTCAGGTTTACAACAATTGCCGTGTTAGAGGCTCCACCGTAAGTAGTGGTTAAAATGACTGTATATTTTATTTTATAAAAATGACTTATTGTTAATGAAAATATAGGTATACGTCATCGCGTATAATTAAATTTTATTGTTTAACCACTAAAATACATAGTAATTTTAACTTTTTAACTATTAGATGCAGTAGTTTCAATAACTATGGCAACCGTTGCTAAAATATCCGCAAATTTTTTGCCGTATGCTGCAAAATTTTATGTTAATCCTTCTAGTCGTTTTTAAGAGAAATGTCTTTCTAGTGAAACACTGCAAAATCCCAACCGTAATAATCTATTTATAGGCCTAAATTTTTTCCATTCATACTTATATATCAGAATTTAAAAATAACATTCAAGTTTTTATATAAATTAAAAAAATAAATTATTGATAAAATATATTTTTAATAATAGATTTAATAATTTTCAAGTTTGATGAACTATTAATTGATTTTATAAATTGGTAAATGTTTTCACTTACATATTTGAACGAATATTTTAGTTTAAAACATTACTGCTGATCAACCATTTTTCGATTTATTAGAATCTCGTCGGTTAAACCTAGACCAACAATTGAATTCAAAGATTATATAGTGAAAAAAATTTATAATTATTCAATAAGCCTTAACCCCAACAATAATTATATATTATTTCATTTTGATATTTTTCCTTATAAATTAAACTTGCTTGGGATTACAACAGTAAACGCTCTCTCGAGTAGTGGACACCAACTTCTTATCCGCTCAACCAAGATGTCCGTTGAATATAAATTGTTTTATGTTAAATAATAAATAAAATATTAATTAATAGAACTAAAATGGTTAATTTATTAAAGGTTTTTATTACAATATTTAATAAACCACTCAGATGTAGAAATGAATGCTACGCCGCTTAATTATTCCAAATGTAACGTACAGAAACGATCATGGCTTATCCTAAATGAGTAAAAAGGCTTATATTGTTGGTCTTTTAAAAGCTGATAACTTATCTCAACGTCATCATAGGCGTCTCAAAGATATCAAAAGGTGTTTTGCATAAACCTGTAATAAAAGAAATTTATTGAAATGTAAACTTCTAGCAAACGATTATTTTGTCGCAGCAAACTGCACCACGGATAGATCGGACAATAATTCAAGTTTTTTTGAAAATCCGTCGGGTAACGGTCAAAACCCTCTTTTAAACTTTGCATGACCATGAAATGGAAATAGAGTACATTTAGATGTGGTATCTTGTGAAGTAACAAATGCACAGACACTAGCAAAAAAATAATGATTATATCGAAGTTTCGTCTTTCGTGCTTGCAACTGTACCCACTGTATTTTGGAATATATGCGAGAACCCACCCACCCCCTGTTCCGCTAACTTACAGCACGACGTGAAAAACATCATACAATTTAAATTATATTTATTTAATTAAATTGTTATGGGTTTTTATTTTGTTTGAGCCAATCCAACAAAAGCAATTCATATCGTAAAATAGTTATTTATTGCGCTCAATCGGCTTTTACTATATGAAGTTATCGTAACTGTGTAGTAGATACAAGTCTGTGCAATCATGTTCCATATAAATTTAAAACGTTAGAGCGTGTATTGAAAATATTATTGTCTAAATTTTAATTTGCTTTAACATTTAGGGTTCATTTCATTAATTAGTGTAATTTATTAAAAACTAACGCTTCGAGTGGAAATCTTCACACCTAGTCAGAAAAAGAATCGCTTTCATCTCGAATTGCATAAAGAGCTAATTTTGAACTAATAAACTTTAATAAAAAATATTTGCCTGTTCAGTTGTAAAAATTTGACGTAATGTATCTCTTCATTTTTTACGATATTTGAAAGTTATCTCACATGTGATAATTATAAATAAATGATGCGTAAGTTTGGGTATAGTATAGTACGTACATTTAGAACTAGACTAGCGCGTTAATTTAATAGTGACACTTATAAGTTTTGCTACTAATAAGTCGTGATCTATGACTTATTTATTATGATTATTATGATTGTAGTTTTATTTTAAGATAATAAAAATTAATGATTCATGGTAATTCATCATTTCTGCCAAGTTATGATACTGCTCGATATTCATTCCTCTTAATTCATCATCATCCAACCGTTTTCTCTCACTGATGAATTATAAGCAACGTTTTAACGGTACCGTAACTAGCTCTTGCTGTGCCCAATGAAAGGTCTTATTTTCGGGTTTCTCAATTTTGTTTGCGGATTTTTAACAACGATGCGTTCATAATTATTAATAGCCTATATGATTTTAGTAAATGCACTCGAAACCTAATATCACCTTGCCCAATGTAGGATGCATGGAATATAGTTAGTAGATGATTCTCGGTTTGAGACTGAGGATAGGGCTTGATTTTGTTGTAACTCAGTGCTTCGGAAGGTACGTCAAGGCGGAAATCCTAATGAATTTCCATCTTCTTCTTAGTCAACCTATATTCGTCCACTGCTAGACATAAGCCTTTCTCATTCCCCCAAACCTCTCTCCAAACAATTGGTTTAGTTCTCCTGGGAGATTTTTGGCAGTTACACGTCGCTCTTGCCGAACACGTTGGCGTGGAAGACGGTCAAAATACAATTCTTTCATGCAAATTCGAACCGGGGTGCTCAGCTTAGTAATTGACGCACTGAAGCGCCAAGCTGCGACCGTCATTCAATTCCGATTTCCATCATTAACAATAAAATAGTGTAACAGGCATGTCTGAAGCTAGCCTAGCAAGCTACTTTAGATATATAACAAGTAATATACTCAAAGTATTATCAGTGGCTTTTGAACATCACCGAAGTTACTGTTGGATATTATAGGACCTAGTCCTAAATTAAGAGAATCTTTCTTAGTTAATTCTATAAAATTAAAGAAAGGTTGAAACGGAAGTTTCACATGTACCTGCTCCAACTTATTAAAATTCCAAGATATTTTTTATACTAGATATTTTTTGAAATTTCTCAATAAATACCCAAATCTTTGTTTAAACATTTATTATATTAACTGTAATAAATATTTATAATTAAAGTTAAGGCAGAAAGATATAAGTGCTGTTTTATTAATTTTACAAGAGACGAAAAACCTTATAAATTTCTATTAATAATTTTAAGATGTTTTAATATTTGATTTTATATAAAGGAGCTTTTTCATTATAGAATATTAACGTCTTTTAGATTCAATGTTTTTGAGTTTTCACATTGTTATGCATTTTAGCCAAATCATGACGCTTATGCCAACATGGTTAAGATGACATCACTTCTTAGCAGCGCATTTAGCAACTGTATTTATATTAAATCTATCCGGGTATGAGCCACATTAATTTCTTAGTAGAATAAAACCACAATAAAATGAATATATTATAATAGTTAAATTCCTAGCCCAGAAGTACTTACAACAATTAGTCCTCAAATTCTATCAAAAAAATAAATAGGAAAAACTACTGTTGACATATTTTCAGATACAAATAGCGACACAACCATACCCATGCTAAAGCAATGGAAGACTGACATTTATTCCAAACCAGTTTTTCAAAATCGACTTCAAAATCGCTTATGCATGCATATGAAGCAAAATAACTTGACACTAAAAATTCGCCTTAATATTGGTTTTCCAATGATAGTACCAATATCAGAATGTTACCTACTACCTTTGGCGCTTATGCCGTTCTGCGTGAACCTTCTCGCATTAAATATTAAACTTGCGCCACATCATGTATGGTTACAATTTAATACAAACTTGTTTTGAGGTTTTATCAGTTGGAAGCAAATTTATTGATTGCATTATTCAATTGTTTGGTTCATATCTTATTAATTTCTTACATAAATTTATACATACTATTATGTGAAAGATCTTGGGTCAAGTTAAATGTTTACAAAAGATGTGTAAGATATTAAATTAAAGATGCAATTGATGTAATAAGCTTTTACTAATATAGAAAATTTTAGGAAACAAAATAATATCGAAGAAAGCAGGAAAGTTCTCTTGGCATCAAATGATTTTATCTTCCAATTATTAGTTTTTTCGTTAACATACACGAGAATATCTTACTGGAGGCTGTTACTCAAACATGATTTTAAAAGTGCGAATGGTGTCTACGGGAGGCAAGTTCATTGATACACTACTCGTGTATTTTTTTCAAATCGAAGGTAGAGCGGTTTTCTTCCTTTATCAAAAACCCAATTTTTTACATTTAGAATAATTATTTTAACCGAAACTTACGACTCGATCCTGTAATATCCAACATTGGTATTCGGAAGCCACCATTAGTACCTGTGCGTACAAAATGTTTTACAACTGAGATGACTTGCCTCAAAATCAAAATGGCAATTTCTAAGCTTAAATTACATAATGCCTACTTTTAACTTTCCGATCCCCTTAACACTTAAGTAAGAAAAGTAGTGTTTTACAGAAAACCTGACTTTCTCCCCGTTTTTTTTTAAATTTTTATGGTATAAAAAACAAAGCGATTTTTAGTACTATTCACAGCATCCATCTCTTCCGGGCGGATTTAAAATTTTCATGTGTAATTGTCGTAAATAAAAAGAAATCTTTGATAATGACAATATAATTGAAACATATTGGACCAAAATCAAAAGTTAAAAGATAGCAGCGTCAAAATTTGAATTTGGAGAAATTAGAAAAATTAATTAAAAATTTACAAAAAAATTTAAATAATTTTGGAAATTTTGGAAAAGAAGAAGAATTTTTCAATTTATAATTCAGGTCGACTATGTTTTTGTCTTTTTTTGCATTTCAAAAAGTAATATTATGTTCGTGCTGGCATATTAAAAGTTGTTATTAAACAATAAAATTAATAATAGAAAATTTGAAAAGTACCATCAGTAAAGAACAAAATCAAGAGTGAAAACTTGTATTGACAAGGCCAATACAGTGTAGTAAGAACGGATAAGAAACACGAACACCGTCATTTCCGCGATTCCGATTCGGCGACGGTCAGTTCGGCGATCCGAAATTCGGCGACGGTCAGTTCGGCGATCCGAAATTCGTACACTTTTGGTTTATTCAATTTATTTTTAATTTAATTCTATTTAATTTATAGTGTGAAGGATTACTTCTATTTGATGCGATTGGGCGTCAAGTGATAATGTTAAGTATTTTATAAACTATTTTAAATGTGCTGTCTTTGAACAAAATTTACACCAACTTTCTAATATAAATAAATTTCCCGTTGACATCGCAGTTCGACATTAGCGATTCGGCACCGTACATTCGAGGACCGTCAACTCGGTGACTGTAATTCGGCGATAAGAAACACTATTTGTACATCAACGCAATAGAAATTTTGCTTAAAAACGTCAAGGATCTCGTTATAAAATTAATTCAACCTTAGGATGTTCCATGACACCTTCAAAAGAGTTCAATTACTCAAGATGCGAAACTTAATTTGCATGGTTGATACCAATGCGGTAATAAACCTCTCCCATATACTAAGGCTGGTCGTACAGTGGATGGGTTTTATTCGAATTACGTTCGTTAGAATTCTGACTTACCTTTGGGATTTTGACTTTCCGTTAGCTGGAAAATACTTACCAACTGACCGGAAAAATAATTTGAATTGTAAATAGAAAAAATAATTTAATAAATGCATCACTTTAGGAATACATTGCCAGACTACCACCAAAATACATCAAAATGGTGGTTGGTAAGCTACAACACAACCGATGTAATTTTATAGTAAAGTATTTCTTATAAATTTGACAATTTACATGAGAATAATTTAATGAAAAACCACCATACAAATATGACCGTAAACAAATTAGGGGTGAAACTCGGGGATAAGGATAGGGCAGTTTGCCCCCGGTGGATTTATCATTGTAATCGAGTTGTCTAGACTTGTATCAAATTTTATGTCGGTAACCGGAAACGTAGTATTTTTCCTTTTCTGATACATAATGTTTCCCACTAATAGAAAATTTGAATGTTGCAATAAAAAAAATTAAATTCGCGGCATACGAATGGCGAAAAATAATAACTTAAAGAGTTTTGCGTACTTTTTGACATAGTAGTTGGACGTTATACTTCATAATATAATATGCAGGTACACTATGCACTTCGACAACATTTTTTTATCATAATATTTTTATAATAATTACATAGTATTACACAATTATTATGAAAAAATTATTAAAAATATTGTCTGGAATAGCTACTATAATATGTTTCATCAGATGTACTATGTACATACTATATATAGTACATACATTATATAGTTAAACAAAAATCAATATTTTTAGTAAAAAAGATAGATTGTATGTAAATAAAAACTTTTAGAAATGTCGTCTTCAATTATTGAAATTTTAAATAACCATTGAATTTTTATAATATGCATATTATGTAGGTGTACAAAATGGCACGTATTCAATATGTTACAGGGTTTTTTATTTAAAATAATATTAAATTAAAATGTTACTTTGTAGCAGGTTTTTAACCAGAAAATTGTAATGTGATCTTATTTAAGTTAATTAAAATTTAGACTACCTCACTTGATCCAAGCACTTGAATTGATTCTTTTATATATGTACATAGTACATAAATATTACAGTATGTACTGTTAAATACACGGCTCAAAAATGTCTTCTTTTTGTAAAATTTATTTAGTGTAACCCTATTTCAAAATCATTGTCTTGTAATTACGTATGTGACATACATTCAACTCTTTTAATTAAACGTTTTTTTACATGAATTAAAAGTTACACGGTTCAAAAAAGTCTTCACTTTTTGTAAAATTCGTTTAGTGTAAAAAATTTTATAATCATTGTTGTAATTATATAATTATGTATGTAACAAAAAGTATTTCAAAAGCGGCCTAACATAAATTGAAATCTTTGGTACTAATACCAATGCATAAAAATTGACATTTTTACCACACTTAAAAACTAACTCGTTTACAGTATAGAAGCTGCCCACACATTTTACATCTTGCCACGATTGTTTCATTTTTTCCCAAAATCGGGATTAAAAATCAGAGCAACACAGCTTTTTATATTTTTGGTGTTTAACACTCCATTACTAACCATATAACCTTGAGATACACGGTAACGTTTTTTGCTGATTATTATACTTGATTATTATACTTTTAAAAGACTATACTATCTCTAAGCACTCTATTTTTAGTATTCACTATAAAAATACTGTTTATATTAGAAGTTTTAAAAAATTTCTACACCTACTAAAGCGTCATTTATCATACTGGTTTCCAAGACGCTAAGTAATCGCTTAATTACATTTTGACAAGACGTGGCTTCGATCGTTTTAGTCACGGGCTGAAATTAGCAACATTCATATTACGTACGGATTGTATTTTGTTTACAAACTGTCATAAAATAATAACTAACCTAATAGTGTAACTGTATTGTCAACTAATAAAAATTTTATGATAATAAAATCGTTAAGCATTAAAAAGTTTTCGTTGTTTTCTGTTTCAACAATGATGGAATCTAATATGGAATAACTTGGAATCTAATATGGAATAAGATTGAATCTGTATACAAGTATACAACCGTCAAAAATTTTATGCAAAATTCAATTAACTTTCATTACAACTTGTTGAAGTAAAAAAATTTTGTTTTTAATATAAACAACAATTATTCGCTTGAAATAAACAAATAGGTACAGGAAAAAGAAAGAAAAAAATCTTGCACTGGAGTCGAAATCGGATTTCCTGTACATAATCCGCAAGCTTTCACCACTCGTTTACGGGCCTTCCTTGAACGAGTAGCCACGCAAATGGCACATAAGCGACACAAAGTTTATAAATATGCCTATTTAATTAATAAAATATTTAATTTTTCTGTGTTTGTAATTTGGAGTCGTAGAAAAAGTATAGTATGTCACTTGTTTTATAAACTCTTTAGACATCGTTTATAAAACATGTATCATAATTTATACTATTAATAAACGATTAGTATGTAGTAAATATTTATTAACTTGTGAACATATATTTTAAGTATTAAATTAGTAATTATTACAAGTATAGTAAAATTTTAATTTAATTTGACAGTTGGTGAATTTTTTCCACACTGACTTATTTAATTAGATAAACAATTTGGATATAAGATATCAAGTAGGTCGGTAAAAAGTTTTATAAAAAAAGTCAAATACATAATTAAATTTAAAATTTGTACATTTTAAAATTAAATATCAATCTAGTCCATCTGACGAGTTTCCTATAGAAGGAAATATAAATGGTTATGGGCTAATAAATATGTAAGGAGCCGTTCATAAAATACGTCACGCTACCACCAACTTTTTGACCCTCCCCTATTGTCACGCTGTGTCACACTTTCTGTGACCCCCTGTAAATATTTCGTCACAAAACTAAGACCCCCGAATATAATAAATTTCAATGAATAGTACACAAATTTTGAGAATTAAAAATATTTATTTAGTTTTTATAATAAAATTTGAATAAATTAATAAAAATCTTTTATAAAGAACAAATAAAGAATAATTCTATTTATCAGAAGTCCAAGGATTCTGTAAATGCGCCGAAATATCTATAATTGGTATTGCAACGGCGAACGTCACATTGCCGTAGATCCCCCCGTCCCCTCTTGTCACATCTTGTCACACTCAGCAAGACCCCCCCCTTGTATGCGAACGTATTTTATGAACGGCCCCTAAGTGTAGAAAAATTCACTAATTAATTGTCAAATTCAGCTAAAATTTTACTATACTTGTAATAATTGCTAATTTAATACTTAAAATAAACGATAAGTAGTCCACTAAAATATTCTTTTTACACGGTAGATACGTTCCTCAGAAATTCGTGTAAAAAAATAAGATAAGTTTCTTATGATAAAATTGGAGATACGTTCCATGTTATCCAAAACCCGTATAAGATGAAATTCCTTTTCCTTCTCACTCCGTTTACCCTCGAGAGGGTTTGGTGACTCTCTTTAGAGTTTTCTGCTGCTCTACCTCGGTGGTTTACCATTACCTGCCGAGGAAGACAATCAGAGAAATTTTGACTCTATCCGAGTTTGAACCGGGGATCTCGGCTGACAGTTGGCGCACTTAAGCGCCAGACCGCGACCGTCTTTCGTAAGAAGAAATAAAGAATTACAGTAGAACCCCGGTTATCCATGCGCGCATTATCCGTGGGCGCATTATACATCGATTACCGTCAGATTATTATGCGTGCGGCGGCTTATCCGTGCGGCGCCAGCGGTTTATCAGTGGACATTCGCAACTTTAGTAGTATACTATGTGAAATCAAATGCATAGAATTTATGCTTACTTCTGAGCTGCACTTGGATTACATACAAAGCTGTTTAGTGTATTTTTTGTAATAATTTAACAAAAACGTCATTTATCCGTACTTTTCAATTTTCCGTGCAGGCACGGTCCCAGTCGCCCCGGATAATCGAGGTTCTTCTGTATATTTATTTTCAACTATTTTATATCATATGGTAGAAAATTTTTTATTGTGCTATAAAATGCTTATTTCTATAGCAAACGACGGTAACCGAATTTGATCACATGCGACACTGAATTGGTTCGAATGGATCAAATTATTATCATCATTCCCATCATGGATTAAGTTTTGTCCTGTTCCGGTCCATCTTTTCTCGGTCATCCGACATCTCTGCATTCCGAGATTGTAGCTATATAATATTATAATGTATCAAATTATGTCGAGTAAATATTATCACTTTTTCACATTCAAAAACAATAATTATTTAATCATACTAAACTTTTCAGATGCAATTTTTAAGGTAAATTTGTCTAAAAATAAAAAAAGTACGTAGTGAACTTTCACTCGAAACGCTGCAATAACCTGCAAAACTGTAAAAGAATTATATGCAGAAAATTATATAAGAAATTCAATCTTTTACAATAAGACTGTCAAAAGAATTTTTCTTCTACTTTCAACCTTACTTACCGCTTCTTCTAATTTCAGTTATTAGAGATAGCAAATTCAATCATATTAAATAAAGTGATATACCTACTTATTATATTAATTTATATGAATGTGAGTATATCACAATTTTCGAAAAATATTGCTTTCACTTGATTGAAAATCATCTTTACAAAACTTCAGTGTATCTATTAATGTTTATCAAAAATTTGTTGTCGTGAATTTTTGTATGTAGAAACATAAATGTAAGATATTTAAGAGAAAATTATTAAAAGATAATTAGAATTTCAAGAAATTTTGTATTTATATAACTGTGATTTTTGTGTAAAATTAGTACAAAGGAAAAATTTTTAAATTGTGCTTGAAGTTGAATTATTTTTGAATGCGCAGGTGGGGCACGTTTTGAAAGTTGAAAATAGATTCATGCGTAATTTTATGTGAAAGAAGACAAAAGCTTTAATTAATTTCGAAATTAATATACTACGAATTAAATTGTTTTTTTATATTAATTATGATAATCGGTAATTTGGAATACAGGAAAGATTGGCAAAGTATATTAAAAGGAAGTGCGATAAGAATTGCTAAGGTGATACTGTAGTGATAGTAGGTATCACAAGTTTGAATAGAAAATTTGAAACATTGCAATTACCTACATATATTTTATTTGATTCAAATTAATAATTTAAATACTGGAAAGTTTTTGGATTATTTTTATGTTATTAATTAATAGGGGAATGCACCCTGAGTTTTGATATAAATCATAGCAATATGTACGTACAAGATGACCACACCCCATAATTTCTAAGTCTTGTTTTCTCTGGGAATGAAAAGTTTCGGTGTGCTCGGTAGCCTATTAAGAACGGAATTTTTTGTGCGCTGTGTTCTAATGTTACTATCGTATAATATCTGTGCATAAGGTTATTATAACCTTGGGACAAGGTTAAAATATGGTCAACATGGTCGTGTATCTCTGGACAAGTGAATTTGTATCATTGCATCTATAGACATGGTTTATCACATAGCAATGGCTACTTGAATGAATTAAATAATCAAGATTATTTATTTATTAAAAGAGATTTTGAAATTATAAAAAATAATTTAAAAAATTAGCCCATATCGTAATTTGCAAATGGCACTTCAAATAATATACACATAATTCAGTTTTCTTGCAGATCCACCAATAGTTTCTGGTATAGGTAGTCATAATGCCCATAGGTGCATGCATTATAACTGTCTAGAGATACATACTAATATATTATTTTATAGATTAATTTTTAAGAGTTTAATTATAACAAAACTTAGCTTATAAATTAGAAAACCATGTCTTTGATAAAAGACATTGCAAAAAGTAGTAAGTAAATTTTGTATTTTTTTTCTTTTCAATCTGGGTCTGAGGAGATCAATTCCACGTTGTGGATAAGTTCGAAACCTAGGTCATCCAGTAAGATTTTATAGAAATTATAAATTTTGTTTGCTATTTTTTTATTCGACGATGTTGCCGAATGGGGCCCTGCTATTTTGAATTTTTTGTTGGTAATGTGTTGTGAAAAGATATCTACTAGTTACATTTACAATAGCCTATCACCTCAACTATTTTTTATTGTTTTTTAATTTATAATAAATTCAGGTCAACTATGTTTGTCTTTTGCATTTCTAAAAATTTCCAAAATTTACTTATAATTTTTTTAATTTTTTCAAATTCAAATTTTGGCTCTGCTATTTATAGGTGATATATATATATATTTTAATATGTTTTATTTTTCAAAAGTTGTTTTATTAAATTTCTAGGTATAATATAAATTTTAAAAAAAGATGGCGGAGACTCGTAAAACCTATCCTTAACGTTTTTGTAATGACCAAAACACTTACCTATGGTAATTTTTGAGATATACATACACTTTACAATATACTACAGTAGCGATCATAAGTATGGTTGCACTTAGTTTTTGTGATAACTTTTTAAATTTCAAGGAAATTTTCCTAAATTTTCAAAATTTATTCTTTAAATACCTTGGAATTATAACACATAATTAAAATTATTTGAAAAATTTTATAAACAAGTAAAAATTTAAAAATCACAAAATAGGAAATATTTGCTTATAATAAAGTATTATTAAAAGCACTTAAAACAAAATTTAAAGTACTTTATTAAAAATATAAAGATTAAAAACAATTAATACTTTGTTGCATAACCTTTTGCGGCTATAACTGCTTTGCATCGAGAAGGCATAGAGTCAACAAGCTTACTAAACGCTCCAATGGAATCTTTTGCCATTCTCTCCTTAAAGCTTCTCATAACTAACTCCTATTTTGGTATGTCCCACTTCTAATTTGTCGCTCGAGCTCTTCCCACAAATGCTCTATAGGATTTAAGTCAGAAGACTGACTAGGCCACTCAAGTAGGCGGATATTAGCCTTCGCCATGTAACCTTTAACATGCTTTGAAGCATATTTCGGGTCATTATCTTGCTGAAACATCCAGCCGCGTGGCATTATTCTCTTCCCATGTGGTAGCATGTGATCTTTTAATATGTCAGCATACGTAAACCGATCCATAATACCATCGATTAAGTGTATAGGTCCAACACCATCACGGGAAAAGCAGCCCCACACCATGACACTTCCACCGCCGTGTTTTACAGTGGGAACCTGATACTTAACATCATATCTTTTATTTACTGGACGTCGAATATACTTAATACCATCAGAAGAAAACAAATTATATTTGCTCTCATCGCTCTAAAGAATTTTAGACCATTCTTGAACTCCCCAGTTTAAGTGATCTTTGGCAAATTTTAATCGGGCTATCCGATTCTTCTTCAAAATTATTGGTTTCTTAGAAGGACGCTTACCAAATAGTCCAGCTGACTTCAGTCGACGTTTCACTGTCGAAACACTAATATTATCTTCGCGATTCTCGTTAAAATCACGGACAATTTCGGTAGCCATTAAACGAGGATTCTTTACCGCATCACGAACGATCATTTTATCTTCCCGTCCGGTTGTTTTCGTGGTCGCCCGGTTCTTGGTCGATTGGCCACTGATCCATATTGGTTTATTTTACGGATCCAACGACCTATAGTTTGATTTGGTATACCAAATTTGCGATTTGCTGTCCTTAAAGAGTCTCCATTTTCAATGATTTCAAAATCGCATTTTCAGATCTTCGGAATATTCTTTCGTCTTTACCATAATTCTTACTGTTGAAGCAACTACTCTAACAAGTTTATTTCGAAAAATTAATTTTATTTACAGTTTTGACGTTTTAAAGAATATGCCACTTTACTTTTGGACACTGAATAAGAAATAATTATATTTTTATACTGTTCACGTTATTAACAACATTAAATTTTATACGTCAAAATCTGTATTAGCCTACTTACTTTTAGGAATGATACAACAATTTGCAAAATAAGTTTTGCTTTTATTAATTTTGCTAAAAATTGAGTGCAACCATATTTATGAGCGCTACTGTATATGGTAGATGCACATTTTACTTTAGCAGTAAACTAGAAAATGATGTTTAGTATTCAAATTGCTCATAAGCTGAAATTCGTAAAAATTGTAAATAAGTCAATTAACTTGAGCAGGGCAGTAAGTTCATTTGGTTCAAGAACACAGTACTATAAATTTTACTTTATCATATTATGTAATATGAGTTTCAAGCAGAACCGGTTACCTAATAAAAAATAAACATACCAGCAAAAACTTTTTTTTTAAGAATTTTAAAGATATTTTGATTGTTTTGAATTTGCTTATGAAATGTAACAATTTATTAAATTAAAATTTAAAAATAAATAAACGTAAATACAATAAATTAGTTTTACTGGTAATATGGCAAACAGGTAATAATGAATTCTTCGGATATTTCAAATTTTGAAATTAAAGCAACACATTAACTTATTAAATTTTATAGATTTTAATTTAAAATTAAATAATTTTATGTCTATGAAATTTATGTCATTATGATCTGCATAATTAAATTTGTATACTATCCAATCAATTAGTGCTATGTAATAATTAACACATTCCTTATAGTATATAAGTAAGTATATTTTTATTTCATTTTAATACTCCCACTATAAGATTACAAAATTACATTACGAGATTTTAAATGGTAACCAGCTATGCATTTAAACTTGATTTAGAAACTTCCCAGTCAATATGTTTGCAACAAGATTATAAACATAATAATATAGTAAACTTTTTTGCACAGCTCAACAAGAGAAGCATGCTTTTTTTAACCCTGGAACTTCACTGCACACTGCACTTTTTATGATATTAAATTGTTTGTTTATTAAATTAAATAAAAAATTGTTAGTACTCTTCAACAATAAAAGGTACTTTTTGGTCAAATTGTTACCAAAAACTTAAAAGTTTGGATACATTTTGTGAAATAACTCTTAACTTTTTAATAGAAAAAAATTAAGTTTATTAAATTAATTTTACATAGATAATTTTATGAAGGAAATAATACCTACATAAAATTTTCCAAAAAATGTACTAGCTACTCTTAGCCAAACTTCTCAAAATTCATGCAAAATTTTTTTGTCCTGCATCATGTGAAAATTAATATTTTACTGTTTACTACTTATATTCACGACGAACTACGGACATCATATGAGGAGCAATACTTTCAAAACGCAACATATCCACCAAACTAAATTTTTTTTCTATAACTGGCATTCCGATGCTGGATTTATAAAAATACTAAAAGCCAACGATTTTCAATTTTAAGCTTATTAATACAACAATGCGATTATGCATCAAACAAAAAGAATCGTCGCATTATTGTTGCAAACACGAAGTTACATAGAATCTTCATTTAGTACTTTACTTTAGGTTTGATGGATATGTTGCGCTTTGAAAGTATTGCTCCTCATATAGCATCGTAAAATTAAAAATTTTGCTAAAACTTAAAACTTCGTTATTGCGGAATTATTGTAGGAATGCTCTTGAGGTGTCGTTGAGTATTTTACGAATTCGTTGAGAAGTGACAGATTATATTTTGAGGTTAGTAATCAACATTCACAGTAATATAGAGTCCGAGTGAATTTCCACCCAGCGCCAAAAGTGGTGATAATTTAAATCAGCGGTGGGCTTATTTAAGTTATCTATATTATCGACACCGATCAGCTGTCAGCTACGTTACGATGAACGTTGAATGTAAATAGTGACATAATAATAGTGTTTTATCATTCATACAGGGTCAATTATTGCAACACAACATTAACGTAAATATTATGTCGAAAGTGAAAGGACCACGAGTGATGTTCAAGGTGTCCGCATAGGGTCGCGGTTTTATCATATTCACTCGGACTCTATAAGTAGTTAAAATAACTACAACGTGGAAACATAATTGTTAATTCGTATATAAAATGAATCCAGAATTTTTTATAGATTATTCTTACATATGAAGAACAACAAAATATGAACAGGTATGAAATGAAATTTTACAATAATCACTAACTTTTGCTCTAAAAATATCGTCAATAATATCGATAATTTATAATTTGTGTTTAGGAACAATTTAAGAAATCGCCATCATCACCTTCGAAATAGAAGTAACTCATTCTATTTGCCAGAAAATAATTTTCGAATGCAGTTTAGACTTTTTGATAAAACTTGCTAAATTCAATTTTTTACTGCATTCTTGTTTCAAATGGACTATATTCCTTAATTTTATACATAATAAATTATAATAAAATTAAATAGTAATTATAATGATAGTATGGTGACAGTTAGGATACCCGAATCTGCATTTTTTCCATTTTTAGAGAGGTTATAAGATGGGGGTCTAATTAACAGAAAATGAAAAAAAATTTGCGGTCGGTCTACAAATTTTGGCAAAAAACGCTTTAAAAATTAATTTGGAATGCAATTTTCTTCTGAACTATAACCCCACCCTTTAAAATTAGAATACGTTTTGGTGACAGTTAAGATACCCAAATCTACATTTGTAAAGCAAATTATGAAAGATGATGGTCTAATTCAGATAAAAAGATAAAATTTGTAGTCGAACCATAAAATTAAAAAAAAAATACATTTTTAGAGCGAATTCGAGATTTGGCGTAGTTGCGTTTGTCATAACCGACTTTCAGCTGCCTCCGCTGCGCTCCGGCTGCTCCAGGCTGTTACGACAAGCGCTTTACTCATTAAAAATATCCCTCTAGAACGGTCCAACTCGCAAAGTGTGTATGTTGACCTGACAGATATCAGGGGCGACCGGTAGCTCCCCACCGCTTGTGACTGTCGACCCACCTACAGCGCACGGACTGGTGATAGAATGTATTCCATATTTGGCATAATATTATATTTACATGTATGGAAAATTCGTGATTTTCAAATTGAAATTGTGGGCTTACTAAAGGATCCACCAAATTTATCCTCACCTTAAAAGACTTCTAAAATAGTCCTCTTTCATTTGGTGAAACTATTTCTAAACGAGTTCGGGAATCTTAACTAGAGCCCGATAGTACTAATAATAAACTTGTATTATACGTAGTATGTACATATGTACATAGTATATTATGTGTAACGAAGAAAGTTCGGAATTGTACAAAGTCGACATTACACAGATAATTTTATATGGGCATTTTATATGGTTCCACTTCTACTTTTGTGAGATTATTTGTGGCTCAAGGATATTTTTTTGAGAGAGACGAAATTTTTAAGTTCGCGGAATGAGGCAGAAAGAAACGTAAACACATTATTTTATAATTTTACTTTTTAATATAATCTTCTCGAACACCAATACGTTATAAATTAATTGCTATAACCCTTCAAAAACCTAAACCTGAAGCGAATCACAAAGTTCTTTTTTTCAAGTATGGAAATAGATATCACTTGATGCCAAATCTGGAGTGAAGGGTGGATGAACAATTTCTTCATTGACGTCATTAGATTGATCGCAATTTTTGCTTTGTGAACAGTTTGCCTTGCAATAAAAATGAACGTTTTTTTATCAATTTTCCTCTTTTTGCGATGCAAACAAAACGAACGTACTATGTAACTGTTATAATGGTACCTTTATTTTTGTAATTAATTAAAAGAATTCCTTCAGAATTTCAAAAGATTGTTGCCATCACTTTTTCAGCAGAGGGCAAAACTTAAAATTTTTTTGGAACTGTACCTCCCTTTAAATGCTACTCCTACTTTGATTCAGGATCATAAAAATGAACCCATTTTTAATCTCCTGTGACAATTAGGTTAATAATAACTGTTAGATCATCAACACGCAGGGTTAAAACCTCGTTACAACATTCAACACGGTGTTGTTTTTCAAGCGGTGTGAGCATTCTAGGCACCCATCTTGCGCTGACCTTTAACATACCTATATGATCTTCAAAGTTGTCGATTCGGATATCCTGAACATTTTAGCAACTTTCGTTACGTAGGGTGACCGTTTTCTCTCACGGCATCATCGACTGTTATGATCATTTTATGTGTTATAACGTCACTTGGCCTACCAGTACGGTTGTCATCTTCAAGTGATTCTCTACCTTACTTAAATAATTTGTGCCACTTATAAATCATAGTTTTACCACGGCAAGTGTCATCATAAACTGCCTCCATTTCATTTTCAATAGTTTTAAGTTTAATGTTTAATAGTTTAATGTTGCTCAACATGTTGCGCGTCATGTTGCTCGTCAATTGTTCCCTAGTGAATACATGGCTTTAACACTTTTCAATAATAATAATAATAATAAACTTTATTATACAGTTAATACTTAAGTCTACATAATTATAAGTGTATAAAAGGTGGAGATCAGCTGCCGCTGTTTTTCATCTCAACGCTGAGTTGCAGAAAGTCATCGACACTATAAAGGGCTGTATCGATGAGCAATTCCTTAACTTTTCTCTTAAATATTGTTGGTGGAAGGCTTTTGAGTTCTGGGGTCAGTTTGTTATATAACTTGATCCCTAGATTAGAGCCTTCAGTGCATTTTAGTCGTAGTCTTTTTTGTTTGTATGTTGTCTCTGGTTCGGGTTTCGTATTGATGGCTAGCAGTATTGTGTAGAGTCTCCTTGTTGTTTTTAATTTTATTTACAGTTGCATATACATAGGCAGATGGCAGTGTCATGATGCCAAGAGCTTGAAAAATTGGTTTGGCGTGAGTTCTGCTAGGTACTCCTTCAAGTGTTCTGATGGCTTGTTTTTGTAGCACAAATATTTTCCGTATTTGGGTTTTGTTACCCCAAATCAGAAGTCCGTACACCATTCTTGCATGAAACATTGAATAGTATACGGTTTTGGCAGCCGATTTACCTGCAGTTTCCCGTATTCTTCTAATGGCATATATAGCTGGGCCTAATGACTTTAGAAGATAGCATGCATGATCGTTCCACGTCAATAATGTATCCAACATTAGTCCTAAGTATTTTGTAGACACTTTGAGTTCCGCGTCAATGTTCCTATTTGAGGTAAAGATCAATTTTTGTGTTTTTTCCGCGTTTAGGGAGTAGCTTGTTGGACGTAAACCACGTATTCGCTTCAATAATTCGGGCGTCTGCGTTTTGGTCATTCTTCATTACGAGAGCGGTGTCATCAGCATATAATACGGCTGGACAGTTGACATTCTGCGGGAGATCGTTAATGTAAATTACAAAAAAGAGAGGCCCGAGAATGCTGCCTTGCGGTATGCCACACGTCACTGTTGCTTGTTCGCTCATTTTGTCGTTCCATAAAATGTGTTGTTTTCGATTGTGGAGGTAAGACTTTATCAGGTTAAGTGCTGTTCCTCTGATACCGTAATGTTGGATTTTTGTAAAAGATGTCGTGATTCATCATGTCGAATGCTTTCGACAAATCGCAGAATATGGTCTGGCACTTTTGTTTATTCTCTAGTAAATCATGTATATGGGACATCAGGTTTTCCATTGCATCGGTAGTGCTTTTGTTCTGTTGGAAACCAAATTGTTGTTTTGTGAAACTGTTGTGTTTGATTAGAAAATGTGATAGCCGGGCGTAGATGACCTTCTCGAAGATTTTTGAGAATGTAGGTAGAATTGATATTGGACGATAGTTTCCAGGATTGCTTTTGTCTCCTTTTTTGTAAATAGGAATAACCTTAGATATTTTAAGTAAATCTGGAAAAATACCTTCCTGTAAGCAGGTGTTTATCATATGGGATAGTATAGCTGATATATTGTGGTGTACCAATTTCACAATTTTAGCGTTTAAATTATAGATGTCGAATGTAGACGTGTTTTTCATATTCAAGATAATGTCTTCTATTTCGTATTCAGTTGTAGGTCGTAGAAATATTGAGTCACTTATATTGGTGCTAGCTGTTTTTACGTAGTGTAGGGGGTTTTTCTGTAGCAGTGGAATTTTTTGGTTGAGTTCATGTGTTATATTTGCAAAGTAGCTAGCGAAGTCGTTAGTAGTGATTGGTATGTCACTGTTGGCTGATTCTTTTTTCCTTCCCATCTCCTTACTAATAATGGACCAAGCAGTTTTCGATTTATTGTCCGAGTTGAAAATGTGTTGCATATTTACTTGTTTTTTGTTCTCAGTTAGTTGATCATTGAACTGTTTTCTTAGAGCATTATAGGTATGTTTGTTGCTTACATAGCCTTGCTTGTATAGTACGAGTTGAAGCTGTATTTCTTTTTTTAATTGAAGTAGTTCTTTGGGTAGCTTCCATTTTAGGACATTGTTTTTATAAGTCTTCATTGGAAATGCAGATTCTGTTTGTTCTGTTATGATCTTGTTGAATAGAATGAACTTTGTAATAGGATCAGCTTCCTCGTAAATTAATTCCCAGTTAGTATTTTGAATTAATTGTATGAATTTTTCTCTTGACTTGGGAGAGAAATTTCGTATTTTTCTTGTATCTCCTTTTGTTTTTTTATGTATTTCCAATTCTAAGCAGAGTGCTTTGTGGTCGGATATGTTTGGCTCAATTACACTTGTAGAGCTAGGTTCGATAGTAGTAAAGATATTATCGATACAAGTCTGCGCTGCAGGACGTGTTACTTCATTAATTGTTTTTTGGAGGTTAAAGGATTTCATTAATGTAACAATTTTTAAACTGTCGCTTGAGTGATCGTTAAAGTTTGTATTGAAATCTCCCGTGACAATTAGCTTGGTTGATATGCTATGGGACTTGGTGACTTCTGAAATAACATCTTCTAATAGTTTTACGTAATTGTTTATGTTACCTGAGGGTGATCGATATGTTGTTATGATTACGGTGTTTAGATTTTTAATTAAACATGCTGAAAATTCGCCATCGAGTTCCTTTGATTTGGAAGAGATATTGAGAAGAGGTGTGTAGGTCAGATCATCACGTACATATATCGAAACTCCTCCATGTATGTGTTTATTCCTAACGTAGTAAGTTGCCAGGTTATAGCCTGTCATATTATATAGATGTACGTTATCGGGTCTTAGCCAGTGTTCATTAATACATGCTATGTCAATATTTTCTTCTTGTAGTAGATATTCTAAAGAAGCAATTTTGTTTGTTAAACATTGAATATTAAGGTGTAGTAATTTAATGTTGCATTTTTTGATTGGGTTGTGTAGTAGTTTGGCTTGCTTGTAGGATGGTTTATTAAGTGAGCTGGCTTTAGTTGGGTTGCAGTGTACTGCTTTTAAGGTAGCGTTTCTGGTTTTCGGCTGCTTTTTAAAAAATGACCAGATTTTCTGAAATCAAATCGGGAATATTTGATGCCAATAGGCCAGAAACTGTTGTTGTATACCCTGTCTTTGTGTTCGTGGTCGACCCCTATGATGAAGCATTGTTTGTTGCTTATTTTTGGTCCAGTTTGGAGTAGCTCTACTGCAGTGTCTGCACCATTTAGGTTGTCCGATACATATTTTTGGATAGTTTCTTCGGTTATATGGGACATGACTTTGGAAATGTATAGCCAAACTTTGGGTTTCTTACCTACAAGATCTAAAGCAGATTGAGTAGTGTTAATACCTACCTCAACATTTTTCGGTTTGGTCGATTTCCTCGGTTTGTTGTAGCTAATACGTTTGAAACCTTCTTCCTCAATTGTTGACAATTGTTTGAAAACAAAACAATTGTTTTGTGACGAATTTAACTAGATATTTGACATTTCTAAAAATTCTCACACTACCATTTCTCATTTTGTTGATTGCGACTAAACTACTTTATATAAATGCATACAATTTTTAGTGTATACTTGAAAATGAGAAAGGACATTGAAAAATAAGAAAAAAAATGGCTACCTCTTCGTATCTTTGTTACCTCAGTGGAAATCCACCTTAAGAAGTGAGAGAATAAATCTAAACTTAGCCTACCATAAATGCGCTACTGGCACCGTCCTTAATGAAAATTTCAGAAAATACTTTTTGTATGTATCTTTATAAAAGCCATTTAACCTTCTTAATAGATAACTGTGATTAACAATGACCCCTCTTTATGTGTGATAATAATTTATGATGTAATCATTTTACGCAGCATTATTAAATCGAAAGTATGTACATATGTACTATGTACATACATATTATATACATAATGTATGTATGCAATGTTCAGGTTATAAGTAGATACATCAGTTTTATAGGTAACAAATAGTATAATATTTACAAATTACATTTAAATATGTACATGGTACTTAATACATTATAACTAATACCAAATTGGAAAACAATAAAATGTATACAAATAATAAAATTTAATATCTACTATATAATATCGGCAGAACTGTATAAAATATGTACATACACAGTATGTCCAAATGAGAAGTAATAAATTGCAGGTTTCAAAAAATAAAAATCCCGTAACATCTTACACCTATTCCAAAATTAAGTTTTATCTGTAAATTTTCTGTGTTTATCTTTTCCGATTTATTTGTTTAAAAATCTCGGTTATATCGTACATACTATTTCCTATGTATACTTCCACGCTACTGGCGATTTACCACATTAACTATAGTTATTTTGCAAATTAATTATAACATTTCTTTTTACCTAAATAAATTTTACATGTATTTAAATTTTTTTAGAAGTAGGTACTTTAGAAAGTATTCAATTTAATGCAAAGAAGTAAAATAACTACATACCACGTTCTATAGTGAATAGGATACAATTTTATATAGTAGTAAGCTAGAAACCGGTCATTGCCCCTATAATTTAACTCCTATAGTACATTATCCAAATTATGATTTTAGGCAACTCTACGTATATTTTTGTCCCAAAAATTACGCAAGTGGCCTCGTTACAAACGGAAATAGCATGTATGTGACTATAACGCATTTCGCATTTTGTACCCTTCTGGTGTGCTAATAAATAATTACTAACTACCAAAATACTACATACAAACATAATATTATAATATACGTACCGTACGTAGAAACTTCTATAATTACTTATACAGTTAGAAAAATTGCACTACACAATTTTATAAATTTTGCGGTACACTCGCTAATTACTTCTTAAATTTTTTGCCAAATAAATTGATATGTGCGTCATTAATTAAAAGTGTACCAACAATTAAGCTTAAAATCATTAGTCGAATGAATGCATTTTAAAATGCATCTTTATCTTATTTTAATTCCTCTCTTCACCACAATTTAAAAATATCTGATACTTGTCATTTCATAATTCATATTCAAGAATTTTGTGACGTAGGTATCAACTTATTTATAACAGATTGCATTACTATGTATACACTCAAACCTGTTTTTGTGCGCGGCATAGGGACCGCATAAAAGGAATTCCTTCAAAAAATTTCATGTTTTATGCATTGCATTTGATGCCTCTTTAAAAAACACCGCATAAAAACAGGTTTGACTGTAATTAATAATGTAAATGTAATTATTGCATTATTTTATGTGGTAATCAATTATTCATCTGAATTTACATCTATACACGGTATTGATAATACCGTATTCATTTTTGTATTGATTAGGTATGTAGAATGTGCCCATTCTTAGACATCTTCGAAGTGAAAACAATCATACATTTTTAACCACCTTAGATGTGATGAAATAACTCGCAGATTTTATCACACATACTATTCCTAAAGTAGTATCCTATTACAGTAGAACCTCGATTATCCGTGCGCGGATTATCCGTGAAGCGGTTTATCCGTGCTCGCGTTATACATTGATTACCATGCGCGGTTTATCCGTGCGGCGGCTTATCCGTGTGGCGCCGACGGTTTATCCGTGGGCGTTTGCAACTTCCGTAGTAACTAGTATGTAAAATCAAATGTATAGAACTTATGCTTACTTCAGAGTTGCACTTGGATTACATACAACGCTGTTTAGTGTATTTTTTCCATTATACATACATACATAATATGTAATATGAAATTTCGCTGAATTTATTGTTTTGTACAAATGACTTAATGGTCGGTAGATATCGTAAAAGTAGTAATTCGTCTAAGTTTTCTGTTTGCCTACTTTAGTAGAAACTCGTGCTTTGTTTGATACACTTTGATTGCAAAAATATTGTTTAGTAGAAATTTTACCGAGTTATACACAATATACAACTACAAGCATAATAAATCGCTAATCATGAATCAAGTTCGATTTTTCTGCAAGAAAATAATTTAGGTTCAAAAGCACTTTTATTACTGGATAATGCACCATCGCATCCCGAAGCTGGGGTGCTAAAGTCCGATGATGAAAATATCTTTGTTATTTATTTTCCCCCAAAAGTAACATCTATTGCTCAGCCAATGGATCAAGGGGTTATTGAAACAATGAAAAAGCTCTACAGGAAAGAGCTTATGATGATTTTATTGGGGAATGTTGATTTTATAACCTTTTGGAAATCTATGACCATTAAAGACGCCATTTTTGCAATTGCTCGTGCTTGGGATAGTGTGAAAGAAATAAACATCAAACGTGCTTTTTCAAAAATAATGACTCTTGAACAAGAAACAATAGAAGATTGTAATAATAAATCAGATGACGCTCAATTATCTACTAGCGCCATAACTTCCCTCATTAAGCTAGTGACAGTGTTGAAAGACATAGAAGAAGTTGAGGTGGAGGAATGGTTACAATGTGATCGTGGTGAAATGGGTTTTCAAATAATGACCGATGATGAAATTATAGAGGAACAACAGAATCGGGAATCAGCAGTTATACTGGATGTAGAAGATCTAAACAGCAATAAATACAATCATCGTGTAACACATACACAAGCTATTGAAGCTGTAAATGTTTTGCTAAATTATATTGAACAAAGAAGTGAGACTGAGGTTTTAGATATTTTGCACCTCAGGAAATTAAAAGATACAATTAAATACAATTTAAATAATAGTCAAAAACAAACAAAATTATCTGAATTTTTCCAATAGAATTTTTTAATTAATATGTATGTATATTTAATTTGTAAGTTTGCAATAAACGTCATTAATTATTATCCGTGCTTTTCAATTATCCGTGCCGAGCTCGGTCCCAGTCGGCCCGGATAATCGAGGTTCTACTGTACTTCTAAACAGATTAAGGCCGGTATTCTGTAACCCGTCCCTTACGTAAAGATCCTTTAAAAAATTATAAAACTTAGTTTACACGTAAAATTTTTACACATTTTTGACATACATAAGTTTACATGGAAACCAAGCTTTTCCTTTGGTGAAATGATTCTTTAATAAAAGATTAGTTATAGAATACCGCCCTAAAATTATTATTAGATTAAAATTTCAGAGGTGAATAATATATATAATTTCAATAAACAGATTAAAGGTAGATTCATCATTTCTTGCTAACATTCCTTTCTCTCAACCGAAGAACTTTCCATCAACTACGTACTATATAATATGTACCTACATAATGTATTAAACTATTTTATATAATTTCAATCGAATTTCAAAATCAGAAAATTTATTAGAAAATAATAAAGAGTGGTGATTATTTTGAAAATTTTGTATTGGTTTCCAAGTTTTTCATTTGTTACCTGAAGGGCCGATGGCACCATCACCACCTTAGTTTACGGCAGGTTAGGTGCTACTCAGTATTCTATATGCATACTACTTATGTATGTATCTTCAATACATTATATATATATGTATGTATGTTATATTATGTACTATATTATATCCGACGTACCAAGTAACTACGAGTAAAGAACAGTGGCGTAGCGTGATCTGAAGGAGAAGGGAAAAAATTTTGATTGTTTCATTTCAAGGAGTATGGTAGTATATGTATTGCTATGATATTTTGCAATTTTTATGTCTTAATAATTAGTTTTTTTTTTAACATAAAACTCTTATGCCCGTTTTCACCAACCGATTCCTAACGTTAGAGCACTAAAATAATTAAATAAAAATAAATAGCTAACCAAGCGCTAAAATTCCTTAAGGTGTTAAGAATTACCTTAGGTTAGGATTTCTTAACACCTCAAGGAATTCTTAACGCTTGGTGAAAACCAAATTTGACATAAAAGTTTCTTATGTCAAAGTTAGGGAATTCCTAACGTTAGGAATTGGTTGGTGAAAACGGGATTAGTATTTTTATAAGTTTGCTAAAATTTAAGAAAAAAGGAAACTTGCCTTTATAACAATCAACAAAATGATAACATTTATTTTGTTTTTATACAGCATAAAATTGAAAATTATAATAATTAATGTTCAAATAATCTTCAAAATATTTACATTGAAGATAAGTGTTGAGGGTTGATGTTGAATTGTTATGGTGAATTTCTTGTTTCTTAAATTTATTAAGCGAATCTTCTATAATTCATGGAGTGTGTTTTAAAATATTTCCAATTTTCCATTAGCAAAACAAGTCTATTTAATAAAATTAGTTTGCAATTGTAAACCAATTATTATACAAAAATTCTTATTACATTATTCCTATCCAATCTTCATTTTATAACTTTATACTTATTTCTATCAAATTACAACATAATCTCTATATTGAATTATTATATTGATACCGATCTCACGTTTTAACTTGTTATTATTTGTAGACTAATCTTGAAATTTCATAACATAAATTTAATATAGACAGAATTTAATTAATTTTTTTTAATGTAGTACCTAAATTTTATTTTGTACTTAATATGTTTCGTTTTGAACCCGCATATATTCATATGTTCATTTAGTGTTACAAAAGTTATAAAATAAAAACAACAGAACTTTTTTAGCGTCTTTTGTTTCATAAAATATGATTCTGAATTTTAATACTTACGTAATGAAGCGTCCATTAATTATGTAAGAACGATTTTTGAAATTTTCTACTACCCACTCTCCCATGCAAGGGTTCATACGGTTTTGGTAGATCCCCTCCCTGTCTTTATGTAGGATTGGAATTCGTAACGCAAAATTAACAGATTAAATTAACAATTAAATTTAATTTCTCCATACGTGTTAACATATGCAGGCACAGGAAAAAATATTGTTGTAAAGAAGCCCGATGATTAATATGTATATTTCAAAGTAAATGAAATTATACATATATACATACATAGTACATTATACTTAATATAGGAGTACTACAAGTAAATAAATATTTTAAATATAGTTCATTTCTCAGCTTTTTATTTTGCGAAGTTTATCAGTGTGACTTCTGGTTGGCCTATTTATGTATCTTTATAACTATGTCTAATTTGAGCTAATAAGAAGGTTATTTCTTTTACAGAACAAAAAATGGAACTACTTAAATTAGAAAAACTTACTGTTCTAACATTTCAATGCATGTACTCGTAATATGTATTCCCCTTGACATATTTTCTTCTATGAGATCTCAAAGGAATTAATTATAATCAAAAGATGTTTTTATTAAATAATGATTTATTATAATTATTATTTGAAATAATGTTATTAACTATGATTGTAAACATTTTAAAAATATATTATTGTAAATATATTATATTATAGAAGTAATTATCATATGTACATATTTAATTATTTACTCCCAGGGCTGGTTACTCTACGAAATAATTGATTAAATCAGGTGTTTTCTGTTAATAATATTAGGGCTTTCATGGTGAATTTTTTTAACTTCTAGTGTATTTTTTTATTTTTAAATACCATTACGTAAGTCATAAGTATTTATTAAAAAAGTTGAACGATTTCCTTATTAGATATGATATTAATAAACAATCCGATGGAACGTTGCATTTCAGAGCACCTCCGTGGCAATCTTGACGCCCTCGTACAAAATATTCAGTTCCCCTACATTCCAATCCAGCTGTTTTCTCCAAAATTCTCTAAGTAGATACCTTTCTATTACTATTATTATAATAGTACTATTAATTATTAATAGTTGCATATTAGTATAATCACAGTAAAGTGCAATGCCTCACAAAGAGATGTTTTGGTTATTTTTTAATTTTGATTTTTTCGCATTTTTTTAACTATTTTCTTTACTATAAAAATTGATGAAGTACCTACTACATGTTATCACAACGGAAATGCAATAGAAATTACTCACAACCATTTAATTTAAGAATACAGTTAATATAAATTTTATAAATTGAACTAATTTTATGAATTCTCCACAAAATTTTTACGAAAAATGCGATTTGCGTTATAACTTGCGATTGTCAGTTCACGAACCATATGTTGTTTTAACTCGCGTATGATTAATCAAAAAAATTATATGCATCAAAATTCACAAAACGTATGTCTAAAAGCTCTTTCTATTAAGAATCTAACCTCACACATGCGGTGCGCGACAACTGGGCGACACCGGACAACTCGGCACCGGCCAAGTGGGCAACGGCCAACTGAACGATCGGACAACTGGACGATGGTCAACTGGGCGATCGGACAACTGGGCGACAGAAAATTAGGCAACAGAAAATTGGGCGACCGGACAATTGGGCGATGAACAACTGGACGACTGAACATTCTCAAGTTTCACTATATTTTTTTTCACTGATTTTTATTTTGCCATTATTTGGGATCCGGAAATCCGTTGTAGTCACTAAAATCAAAACACCGTTAATTATTGCCGTCAATTAATCAGAAAACTTGGAATGACTCCGTAATCATAAATTTCTAGTAAAAAAATTATTATTTTAAAAAGAATCCGCGATTAGAAAGAAAGACTGATTGAGATCATTGTTGTTTCAATTTAACTAAATTAATGCTTACTGAAATTCAGCTACGACCAAAGTAACATGCTCATAAAGTTCCTCAAACTAAGTAACAAAGCCTTTTTGAGGAACGCAATGTAAATTTGAATTTAAATATTTTCTTTTGTTTGTAAATATTCGTTTTATATTAAATTCTGTTTTGTTATTACTGTGTTTAATCAAATATGTTTATCTTTATTTAGTTTATCATTAGCTTGTAAATTTGATCGATAATGTTAACATTTCATAAACATCTGTGATAACCAATTTAGTTCAAATAAACAGTTAAAATTTGCAGTTTTTAATTAAAAAAAAATTAAAAGTTTAAAACTGCAAATTTTTTTAAATGTATATACGAGTATTAGGTATATTATTATCTTTCATAATTGCTTTAGAAAATTTTCAAAATTCTAGTTCGGTAAGCAAGATTGAAAATTTGACAGTCTCCCTTCCGAGCAAATAGAGAGCTTAAGTTTTTATAATTAATTTTAAAATTAATATATTTATTTAAAGACAATATTAATATTTATAACGGTAACAGAAATAAAAAAGTTTTAAATAACTATCCAGTGAGATGGAAAAATTCGTCTATAACAGCTTGCGTAGGCATCAACCCTAACACCGACGCGGAATTACCTAGTTGGATATACAAACCGATTTCCTGATTTAAAAAACTCTTGGCACGTTTATCGTCCGATACATCAATACCTAGACAACTAATATTAGCGACCAATTCCTTTTAAATGTTAAGCAACCAATTGGGATGTTTAACTGCAAAAATGAAAACTTCCAAAAATGCTCTAAAAATGCTCCTGCTCGAAAAAGTTCGGAACGCCACTGCTTGTCATGTGTTCCAAAATGTGCATTTAAAACTAGCAAGCACGTGGATTTGGTTGTAGAGAACTGGTTCAATCCACATTTATTCGGTTTTACTCGAAAATTATACAAAACTCGGCTACGAATATTAATTACTTTAGTAAAATTCGTAGTTATAATTTTCATTTACAAATTTTAGAAAAATCAAGAAAAGAACACTTTTTTGCAATGTGTAAGAATATTACCCATCATTTACTGTAGTATCTTATCAGTAATAAGTACCTAAAGTTCACCGAAAAGCAGGCATCAAATTCAAAATATTTTTGAATTTAAGTTTATATTAATTTTTGTTGTTTTTATAAACGTTTACTGGTTATTTCTAATGAAATGTATAAAATAAATTTATTTACTGAAAACATTTTAGAATATCATTTTATGACACTTTCTCTTATTGCAATATTTTGTGTCGGTATTTTGAATTATTGATTTGCAACTGAATACACAATCTGACAATCATATAATTATTTTATTAGTATACTCTTGAAAACATTTTCTAATGATTTAAATGTTTCGATTATTTATTGTATTGATTTAAATTTTAATAATAGTCAAGTTCAGTATTTAATAAATTAAATTTATTATAAATTGCGAATAGACTTGTTCCAAATTTTTGGATAAGTTTAAATTTTATATTCTGTTATATTGATACTGATTACTTATATTACTTAACTTGGCTATCATTAAAATTCATAGTTAGGTAAATCATTTTTTGCAAATTAATATACTCAATGATATTAAATTTAAATTAAAAATTTAAAAATTAAATTAAAAATTTAAATTTTTGTATAATATTTATCATATTATTTTTATATGTAGGTTATGCCTTGCTCTATTCTTTATGTAGTTATTACAGATACAAACCATATCAACACTTTCATATTCTTCCCAATCTATTTACTTTCCGTATCATAAGATAACATTTATACAAATGCATAATGTTAATTCAAAACATCTTGTTACCATAGGTACAGTAGCGATCTAAAGTAAGTTGGCAAACAGTTTTTTTTCAAAGTTCAATATTTTGCTTTAATTTTTCAAATATTTATTCCTTAAAAGGCTTTAAATTAAAAATATAAATATAATTTTCTAGAAAATTTATTAACGTGAAAAATTCAAAAACGAAAATTTCGAAATATTTCTATTTATCAAGTTATGACAAAACGCTCTTAAAACAAAAAAATAAAGAAATACATATAGTAACAACTATGGATTAAAAACATTTAGTACTTTGTTGCAAACCCTTTTGCAGCGATAACAGCTTTACATCGTGATTGCATCGAGTCAACCAGCTTCTCTAAACGTTCTAATGGTATTTTTGACCATTCTCTCTGCAATGCTTCCCATAATTTAGTGGTATTACTATAATTTTCACTTCTTATTCGACGTTCGAGCTCTTCCCACAAATGCTCTATGGGATTCAAATCTGGGGATTGACTGGGCCACTCTAAAAGCCGAATTTTAGCTTTGTCCATGTACTGCTTAACATGCTGTGAAGCATGTTTTGGGTCATTATCCTGCTGAAATATCCAGCCGCGCGGCATTTTCTCTTGCCATGTGGTAGCATATGATCCCTCAGTATGTCGGCATACATAAACCGATCCATAATGCCATCAATTCTGTGTAGAGATCCAATGCCATCACGAGAAAAGCAACCCCACACCATGACGTTCCCTCCACCATGTTTTATAGTAGGAACTTGATATCTAATATCATATCTTTTACCTTCTGGACGTCGAATATACTTAATACCATCCGAGGAAAACAAATTATACTTACTTTCGTCACTCCAAAGAATTTTGGACCAATCTTTTTTCCCAGTGTAAGTGATTTTAGCAAACTTCAGACGGGCTATCCGATTCTTTTTGATATAAGTGGTTTCTTACAAGGACGTCTGCCAAATAGTTTAGCTGCATATAGTCGACGTTTCACTGTCGAAACATGTATATTTTCTTCGCGATTTTCGTTAAAACTTTGAACAATTTGTGTAGCCGTTACACGAGGATTTTTATTGCTTCACGAACGATCATTTTATCTTCTCTTTTGGTTGTTTTCGTGGTCGCCCTGTTCTTGGGCGTGTCTCTACTGATCCATATTTATTATATTTGTGACACCAGAGACTTATTGTTTGATTTGGAATGTCAAATTCGCGTTCTGCTGCTCTCAATGAATTTCCATTTTTAACCATTTAAGAACCGTGTTTTTAAATCTTCTGAATACTCTTTCCTTCTGGGCATGTCGATGTATTATCAAGAAAGATATATTTCAATCAAATTAACTTTTATGAACGCTTATTATTGTTTTGATATTGTTTGGATGTTATGCCAATTTTCTTTTGAACCCTCCATAAAATTCAATTCGCTTATATACTTCTTTGTTTTATACCAACTGCAAGTTTTATACGTTAAACTACGTATTAATCTACATACTTTTAGAAAATATATGATAGTCCACTAAATGATTTCTTTTCTAATAATTTTTGTAAAAACTGTTTGCCAACTTACTTTAGATCGCTACTGTAAATGTGAAGAGGGACTCAGCGACACCTATAGGTAAATAGTTATTTATAAGAAACAATTTTGTATTACTAATATACGGATGTGTTGCTATAACTAATTACAAAAGAAGCAATGTAAAAATTTACATTCAGTATATACCCAACTATTTCACACAACTTTTTTCACAACTAATGTGATAAACGTAGAATTTTGGGCTAAAAATGCGTTTGGTAGAAATACACACTATATAATAGATAAATTTTACTTTATATGAAATAATTTTTTTTGAAGTACGATATATGTAATTATGTACATATAGTATGTTGAATTAATGTTTGCTATGGACATAGTAAATACCTACAATTTAAAATAATTTTTTTCATAACTTTTGAAACTATGAGAGGTGGTACTGGTACAAAAGTTTGTGGTTAGCGAATCAACTAAAGTTAACTTATTTAAAAATCAGATACCTGCACTCACGTTTAAACGAATCTAATTTAAGGGTGTACGTACCCCTTTGGATATATCACGTTTTAAAGCACATTGATTAATGAATATATAAATAATTTTTTAATTTTTTTTTATTTACGTTTATTTTAAAATATTACCAAGCTAAAGTCCGAGTTAAAGGGTGGCCGTATACTTTTGTGTGAGTCACTATATCCATATTATATACTATGTACTACTATATATTAGGCATGTACAGACACATGTACATATTATTTAATATAATATTAATTATACATACGTACGTGGTATACGTAATTAATAATATTATTATGTAATGTACAAATATGTACGTATATGTACAATGTACATCGATGTAAATAATATGTAGTATGCAGTACATAATACGTTGGTGAATTCATAAAAACGGTCAGCTGTGCTAAAATCTCAACATTGATTTTTGCCCCAATGCTATGCTTTCTTTAAATATTAAATGGTTTCTTCATTATTAACAATTTGCTATAATTAATATTTGCATATTTTCATTCCATAAAATTAAATTAAAAATTGCAATTTTTAGAGTAGTATATTTAGCATTGAAATTGCTTTGTACATGTTAACTTCAACATCAAGGCTCGCTAATACCATGCCAAATGCTTGGCGGGAAGGCAGCTGTTTTAGCCGGAACACTTTTCAAGGTCTAATTCCATGAAGATTACGTGAGTTCTTCCCCTCTACATTCCCCTGAACTCGCAGTTCGTCAAAGGATTGCATTATTGATATTATTTTTAACTAAATATTTTTAGTTTCAATTTATTTACTACAGTAGTAACATATTGTTATTATTACCTTTGCAAATGCAGTATCACTAAATACAAATAATTTATTAGTAGTATCTATTGTTAATATTGGAAAACGAATATTATATTATGCTAACATCTACTATGTATACATAGTACATGTCCATTTAACTAGTAATAAGATATTATTATATTATATATGTACTATATACATACATAGTATGTAATGTACTATTGTACATACAAAAATAGTATTGACATACACATACCATGTACTTATTACATAACATAGTACACCCGCGAAGTACAAATGTTGTAAATAGTAGTATGTATAGGAATCTATAACTTACATAATACATATTATGTATACTATGTATATTATTTAGTTATTGTACTATGTATGTACATAATATGTACATAATTATGTACAAATTATCAAATCGAGAATGTGTAGTACTACAAAAAAAATTTTTTTGTGTCAAATGGTATAAGTCAGCCATTATTGATAAAATGTCTTTTTTACTCAATTTACCTGTGATTATTTAGCCGATTTTCATTATTAGAATAAACGAAAGCAAAAATCTTAAAACTGCATTAACTCAAAATGCCCATTTTAGAATTATACTCATTACATGCGCATGCCGCATCTGATGGCAGCAGTAACCATTGCTGAGAGTTTACCAATAATTTTGTTTTATTATTTATTTAACCTTTTAACCTTTAAGTAGGTTGGTGGTCTATAGTAACGTAAGTAGGTAGGTGGGTACTCAAAACACCCCAAGTAAATTTTACTTTTCTAGTTATATTGTTTACTTTTATTTTATGTTATAGTTAAATTTACATTAGTTACACTTTAACAAGATAGATTAATGAAAAAATTATCAGAATTTACTGCTTTTAGATATACTTTATTTATATTTTTATATGACAGCATTACATGAGTTGTATTTACGCGTCACTAAATAATAATAATAATAGAATTTATTAAACAATATGCACATCATACAATTTACAAATTATAAAAAAAAACATAATAGTTTAAAAGGTAGCTGGTTCAGCAAGCTGATTTTCAACCAGTACCGAAGGAATTAAGTTCCATCAATTTGAGCGACTAACAACCGATTCATCACTTGCTTCTTAAATATGAGCTTAGACTCTGCATTTTCAAAGAGATCGGAAAACCTGTTGAAGATTTGGAATGCACGGTACTCAAAAGATCCTTCGAACTTAGAGGTCTTGTGCACAGGTACCGAAAGATTACCACCATTCCTCAGGTTTAGATTGTGGCACTGAGATCTTTTATTCAGGAAACATTGGAGATAGTCCGAAGTCCTGTTTTGTAGATCCCAAACAAGAACAGAGCAAAATTCAGTTCACAACGTGATTCTAATTTCAGAATATTCCATTTATTGTAGAAGGAGTGATACAACGTTCAATGTTGAAGACATAGCGAAGACACGAATTCTGTAAGATTTGCAGTTTACTCTTTAAACTGCCAGTGAGAAAACCAAAGTAAACAGTAGAACAGTAATCGATATGACACAATACTAAACTTTGAACCAAGTTCCATTTGACATGCGGAGGTAGGAATTGCTTGTATCGGTACAATGTCTTGAGCTTGAAATAACCTGTGCTACATATTTTATTGACATGAGCTTCGAAATTCAAGGCAGAGTTCCATATAACACCAAGATTTTTCGCCTTTTCACTGACGTTAACAATGTTATTATCGAGAAGAACTTCTGTATTTCTTGAGTTGTCGGCGATTGCTCGACAGCGGGCATTGCTCATACAGAGGCACACCGTTTTGCCAGGGTTAAGTACCAAGCCATTTGCAGTAGACCAGCGTAATTATCAGCGTAACTGATAATATCAGTTATTATAAAGAAAATAAAATATGAGGACAACAAAATTAAAGTGTAAAAAAATCAAACAAAATTTCATTTTCACTATACAAAATATTGTGGCAAATAGCCTGTATATAATAAGGAATAAATATAAAAAATAAAAGTTTTAATTGCAGATTTATAAAATATAGACACAAAATGAAGAAAAAATTATATTGTTTAATTTTAACACAAAAAATTAAATTGTTTAATTTTACTAAAAAATTTTAAAAGTTATAAATTTTTTTCTTAAAATTCAACAATTTAATTTTTTTCTTTGTCTTTGTGTCTGTATTTGTTCTATTTTTAGTTTAATATTTTATTTAGTGCCCCTATAACTATATTTCATAAAAAAATTCTGAAAACAAAACGTAAGTAGGTAGGTGAGGTGGTGACACCACCCCAGCACAATTAACACTCTGTCACTGTTCACTAGTTCAATTTAGATATGCGATTGTCATCATAATCTTGGAAGAGATGTATAACAGGAAAGTAAAAAATAATTAGCTATAAAAGTAATTAGCTTAAAAAATAATTAGCTTAAAAATAAAAATGTTAGTAACCTATAAGTATGAAATATATGAGAATATATTGTGGCCACTCCACATACCACCTACTTAAAGGTTAATTTTAAAATTTTTTACCTAATATTTTATTTTAAAATTATTTATATTATTAACCTTTGAAATTAATATTAATTCAAATTTTTTAAAATTATAAGGTTAAATGAACAATAAAACGAAACATTATTTGTAAGCTTTCAGCAATGGTTACTGCTGTCATCAGACATTTAATAATAATAGTGCAATTACATGGAAACGAATATAACGTATTGTCATTTGAGACGATTTCTTGATCCATAAAATTTGAAAGATAATCGCGGGTTAAGGAACAACCTACATAAGAACTCATTAAATAGGAAAACTTAACCCCAATACGTTATTTGTAGCTTAGATGAGTAGATGGCTGTAGACATTACTCAAACCTTCGATGTCGGTTTTTCTGTTCATCGCATTTTTTTCCCTCTTGATGCAAATCATTTCGTGAAGAAGTCGATCTTTGTAATTGGTGACTGATTTGATTATCGTGGCATTAGAAAAGGCAGCACTGTGTCCATCAATTAAAATATGTTTGGCAATCGCAGTGGTTTCAAGTATTCGATGTAATAAACGATGTAATAAACTATTATTATTAAATGTCTGATGACAGCAGTAACCATTGCTGAAAGCTTACAAATAATGTTTCGTTTTATTGTTCATTTAACCTTATAATTTTAAAAATTTGAATTAATATTTTAGTTTTATCCCATTTTATTAAAAAATGTTAAATAAAAGAAAAATTAAATTTAAAAAATGAGAAACAAATTTTAAACATTAACAAAATCTTTTATTTAAAATTAAAAAGTAATCAAACTAATTTTGATTGTTTTCCATACATAAATTACACCTCTTCATAACAATATTTTGTTATTGTATAGAACTAGAACCGTCATGACGTTATTCACAAAAACGAAGAGTGGGGAGGTTTCTTATATTTTCCATTCCTTTTCGAATTTTTATGTGAAATCGATGTTAATCAGTAAATCTTTTTTTGAATTTCTATATTTATACCTTTTATTTCTTTTGTACAAGTTCTTGCAATTGAGGATTCATCAGATGCAATAGAAATCAAGTCCCGTGTTTCCAAGCGTAACTTGCTCAGAGTTCTATACAGTATCAAATAGGTGCTCAAAATTATGTATAAACTGAAATTAAAAATATGATATTAGAAGTTTATTGGAGCATTAACAAAGCTCTATTGATATAAAAGAGTAATTTAAAAAAAATATTTTCTTAGGTTACTCAAAAGTTTTATCGAATAACTCTGCCACCGTTAAAGTTCAAACGATAGAAATAGAAACTCATTTAAGTTTAAACGATTCTTAAACAATGTCCCAGCAGCTTGTTTACAAAAAATGAAGGTTAAAATATTTCAAATAGCATTAAATTTACAACCTTCCAGGTTTTCTTATAAAACTAATAGTAGAGTCGAGCAAACTCCAATTTCAATTTTTGAGCTGCATGTATACCGCAGAAGGAAGTGAACATTTTTTGAAACTTATTTTCAGTCAGTTCTTTACGATATTTAGATGTGATTTGTAATGCTAATTAAAATGCAGTTAGTCTGGCTAAGGTTTTTTGCTGGATCGAGTCAGAATAAACCTTAGAAAATATAAATGTACTGCACTGTTGATCAGTCTGGTGAAACTATGATGCTCTCGTGTAATAGTCAGACTTTTTCGTCATTTTTATAATGTAAACTATAATCTAATGTAAGACATTTGCACTATTAAAAAAGTAAGTCCAATGATTTTACATTTTTTAAAGCTTTGGGTGTCGTCAGGTTCTATCACAATCTGTCAACCTTGCAGATCAGCTTAATTTTTAACTGTATTTCATTCTATTATGTTAAAATTCATTTCATGTTAAAATGAAAAAGTATTAATAAGTAATGGGTGTTCGATCGAGATAGAAAAAATATGCTATTTAGTGATTTCTGCCAATATCATTGTAGAACTACCTATTTTAGGTAATATTTGTTAAACCAAATATAAAATTTAGTTTAGCCGCAATTTGTATTTAAACTATAAATTTAATTTTCTATCTTTTACAAAAAGTCATTCAATCACTTCAATTCCACAATGATCGTTATCAATATGGTGCTGTTAGTAACTATAAAATAAATCACATTTCTTTGATCAATCCGTTTCTAGCATTGGAAATCTGGGCGTTGTATTGGGCGCAAAGATGTTCTTCACCGATTGTGAGCATACATTAACTACCTGCAATAAAGCATTGAAAGCTTTGAGCTAATGTTAAGAGGAACACTAGCAATTTTTATGATCTCTTTACACTAAAGTGTTTGTATGTGTAGCCTTTGATAGGTCTCGTCTTGACTATGCTTTCCGTGTCTGGTCACCTTACTGCCAATGTGATGATATTGTTAGACTGGAGAAGGTGATTTCTTATGTGCATGGCCTACACGGTGGATATTTCACATCGTGAGATCAGATATGACTATTTATTTCAAAAGCTAGGTCTTACCACGCATGCGGAAAAAAGAACACTAATTGATATTGAATTCATGGCTAGACTTATCGAGGATTTTGTTGACCAACTATTTTCTAAAAAAATTTATGCTCCTTCAAGAATATTGAGTATTTAACTCACGGATGTATAATTAAAAAGATTTGGGGACGGTCAATAAACCGAATTCGGGAAATTTTATAATTTTGAAGTGAATTATGAAAGATGAGGGTCTAATTAGCGTATAAAAATAAAATTTGCGGTCGGTTCACACAATTTTGAAAAAAACGGCTTTAAAGTTAATTTGGAATGCAATTTTATCATTGGCTCTTTTGAAGTGTAACCCCGCCCTCAAAATTGAAATAGGTTGTGTCGACTGTAAATATACCAAAAATCTCGTTTTTACAACAAATTATGATAGATAATGGTGTAATTAGCTAATAAAAAGAATTAAATTTGTGATCGGACAACAAATTTTCGAAAAAAAGTAACTTTTTGTGTGAATTCGTTTCTGATGTGATTGCGCTGTCAAAACCTATTCTCCGCAACCCTTCAAGACCCGGCGCTCCGAACGGTTTTGACACGCGCTAAACTTATTAAAAACATCCCTTAAGCGGCTCCAACTCGAAAAGTTTGAAAGTTGACGCGGCGGATCTCAGGGAGCGACTGACTCCTTCCTAACGCTGCTCTAGTTAGCCCCGCCTTAAGGTAGATCCGCTAGTATAAAATTACATGGACTGTTACCAAAATGCATAAAATTATTGCGTAATATTACGCAATAATACACTTACATGTATTTCTTATGGGAAAATTGCAATTTTCAAAATTAAATTGTGGCCTTATTACAACTCCGACAAGATTGATCCTCACCTTAAAGAGCTTGTATTTTTGTGTTCTTTCGTTTGGTCAAGCCATTTTATAGGGAAAAGTGTACTTTTGAGTTCGGGATTCTTGACTCTACCCAAGATTTGCTTAAAGCGCTTATCGAGTAGGACGCGAATTTTGACATATTGCGAGAAAGAGATAGTATAACAACTTATTGCACGTAATGCAAATATTGCAGTGGCACGCAGTACACATTTCTGCACCTTAAAAAAATACGTCGTGTTTCTTTAATATTACTTTTATTAACATAAGAATAATAATTATTAAACAATTAAAAGAGACGGTTTTGGCCTAGTAGTTAGAGCGATCAACTACTGATGCAAAGGCACCCGGTTCGATTCCGGGAGGAGTCTAGAAAGGAAAATTTTCTTTCTGACTCTCTTTCTATCTATCACCGTCTCTCGTGGTTCGGAGGGCACGTAAAGCCGGCGGTCCCCTGAGTTGATGACTACCAGCATCAACAATGAAAGGAGTTACAGGTACATTCCCCAACCGTCCTTAGCAACCGTGGGGTCTTAATGCTTAAACCTTTCTCTTAGAAAGAGGCTCCAGTCCTGCTGGGCTGAAAAGGGCTGAAAGATGATGATGAAACAATTAAATTAATATTATATTACACCTGTTCACATATCGCATTTTAAAGATGCAACGACAATATGCAAAAATGTGCACTGCGCCATTGCGATATTTGCGTTACGTGCAATAAGTTGTTTTCTGTCTCTGTCGGGATTTCTCTTAAGCACATATCATCGCTTTCGGAACATTTATGCGTTATAAACACATCTCGTCAGTTCACCTCTTTAATTATACATCTGTGGTTTAACTACTTTATATATCAAGCCATCTGCAAGGATATAAATGTTCTCCGTAGTCAACAGAATGGCTAGAAATTATTTTTACAATGTTTTATTTTTTAATATTTTATTCGAGTATTATACCCAAGTACATAGAATACATGCAGTTTTACCTAAACCAGTTGTATACATTTAGTGGCACATCCCAAATTTATTTAGAAAAGGTTGTGATGACATGGTTGAGACGGGCCAAGAAACAAAATAATATAATTCATGCAAAAATACTATACCTAGTTATCGTTTTTATCGTGTATATATTTTTAACATACAAAGTTGATCCAAAACTGTGAGATGACGTTAGCTAGACGTCCAATTTACGTCTGCAAATGAGTGTTTATCTCGTTGTTGCCTGAAACGAGTAACATGTAAAATCTTACAATTTTAGAGCAATTTTAATGCTATTGCTTTGTGCTGCTCGGAATACTTTTTGAAAACCTTCCTCTCAAAACGCTACATATACCGCTGCTGGTAGGACACGTGAGCGTTCCATATTATTTAAATTTTTTTTCGTCAACTTGGCATAAATAATAGTTAAATCATTAATAAGTTTGATATTGTTTATTTGAGCTTTAATTACGTAGTTTCTTTCTTCTTCAAATTTCAATATCTCCCAGCAAATACCTGTTATTATACCGTTAAATAAAACTGTTGCATTAAATTTTATCGTGTAGATATGTATGTACCAACATACATAATGTATATATGTATGTACATGCAAAAGTAAATACTGCAATTTATTTAACTATCTTTAGACTCGACCCAGTGCCTCAGTTAAGTGCCTCAACTAACTGATCCGCAGAAATCTCACCACTTATCGTTTTGTACACTCTAAGTTTGGTCGACCTTGAAAAGATTCTTCCAGGTAATAATGGTCAATTCTGATCATTATTCTTCATTACTTATTCACACTTCACTCAAATGCTAACAGTTGTTATTCGAACTTCATCATTTTCTTCTGGTTTCACTATTCTATCCCGTTCAAAGGGAAATATCCTGAAATCAAAGAAACAGTTTTGACTTCTGAGTTTACAGTTTTATATTTCAAAATTGTGGGCAGAACAGTTGATTTTTTCATAGTATACTAGGAGGAGGTAGAAAATGATGGCTTTGTCTATAATATTTTGAAATTTTAACAATACATGGTACAATAAACTTTAAATTTTAGTTAAAGTGAACAGTAAATTTTTATAGAAATAATACTCTTGAAATATTTTTTATTTTTAAGCAAAATAGTAAAGTAAGATTTCTCCGTTATTACAATGAAGTATAAAAAAATTGTGGAAAGTAACTACTCACGCTAGAATTACATAATTATAGTAAACAAATATTTTTTAATTAAAATTTAAATAATTGATAAAATTACAATAGTTTAAGTTTTAATAAAAGATGCATTCTATAGTTCTTCTATACGCAGTGAGCGGCAAAATTATATTTATTGTATTCATTGTATTTATTTCCTTTACATTATTTTTAATGTCAGTTTGCAATAATGATAGATGCAATATAACAATGACGCATGTATTTCCTACGTTCCGCTGACCAATACACGGACAAACGGACATAGGACAGCTTCTCATCTCTCTTTACAATTATTTAAACTACATACTATTAATTTAAAAACCCAGTGTCGTTATTGTTTATAATTGAATTCAGTAGCAGCTCTTGGAATTGTTTACTGATAGTCCCAGAATTTTTTTAAGTTCAACGTCCGAATCGACCGAACATAATTGAAGGTATATTTACAGTCGAACCCAAACTTCGCTTATTTTTCATCTTCGGGCAGAAGGCGAAAAATGTGTAAAGTAAAAAGTTAATAGAAGAAATCAAATTAAATTAAATATAAAATTAAAAAGTAACTTATTCTTTAAAAATGCAGTATGAAAATTAATGATCGATATAAATTCGTCATTTAACATTTAAGACTTAATTGGTTTTAACCAATGAGTATACAATTCAATACACAATTCCTATTGTTAATTTGCTTGAGTCTTAAATGCTAAATGTTAAATGACGTGTATAAATCGACCATAAATAAAGAATTTTTAAACCTGGTTTATTATTACATGGATATAGATCATTGATTCAAAATTAACAAACCTGTACCGCAAACTAAGCTACAAAAAAAATATTGTGCACCGTAGGGTTTTGGGATTTTATTTACAAAAAAAAAATGGCACAGAAATTTTTCTCAAGGCTATCTCTTGCATTTGGTTGGTCTTGCAGATTTGGTCTACGGAAAGCGTTTACAGATCCTTAAAAATTTTTGGCGCCACAAAGTTTAGTCAATGACCTACCGTAAACAGATGTTATGGAAACTGTGAAACTTTTATTTTCTAAGATCAATTTGCAGGTAAGCTTAAAATAAAAGATGTCCAAATTCCCACTAATTACGCCCAATGCTCAACATTTATAAATCCAGTTTTCCAACACATTATTATCCTGAAGTAGCCAGTTTTAAGTTGGTAGTCAACCATACTTAAGACATACTTAATACAATACAACCATATTTAGAACAATTAACCATAACCCATTACAAAGATAAAGATTGAGATTCTCTTATCCTGTCAAAAAAATGAAAACACACCATCAGTTAGTACTACCACCACCCAGCAGTTGATCAGCAACACTGCCGCTACCTACAAGTGGTTGTACGAATTACTGAATGTACAACGCGCATATGGCTGTCAAATACCGAAGTCGATTACTTATCGCAATAAACTGCAACTTAATTTCCTAAAAATCGCCTAAATTGCGGTTTGTGATAGTAAAAAAATTAAGCGGAAAATATTTCCAAAAGGCACCCAATTTGCGAAAAAATTCCAATCTGGCAACACTGACTTAGTATATACCGTAGCCGGCCAAACAGATTGTTTTTTTTAAATTTCTGCTTCCCATTATAACGGATTTTTATGAAAAATATATCAATCGTAAGATATTTTTTTTCCGCGTCTAAAGATATGCAACATTTAGTATTTTCTTTTATAATTATTGCTAAATATACAAAAATTAAATTTTAAATGACGTTTTTACAATAGTATATCGAGTTGTGGTTTCAAAATTAATTGCCATCGAGTTACTTTGACAGATTAAAATAAATTTAAATTTAAGGGACGGACCTTTTACTTTGGTTAGTACAGTAGAACCCCAATTATACGTGCGCGCATTACATCGATTATCGTGCGCAGATTGTCCGTACGGCGGCTTATCCGTGCGGCGGCAGCGGTTTATCCGTGGGCGCTTGCAACTTCGGTAGTATACTATGTAAAATCAAATGTATAGAATGTATGCTTACTTTAGAGCTGCACTTCGATTACATACAAAGCTGTTTAGTGTATTTTTTGTATTATACATATTAGTAATATGAAATTTCGCTGAATTTATTGTTATGTACAAATGACTTTCGGTAGATAAAAGTGCTAAATCTACAATATAATAAATATGTATTAAACATATTTTATAATTTAACAAAAAACGTCATTTACTATTATCCGTGCTTTTCAATTTTCCGTGCAGAGCACGCTCCCAGTCGGCCCGGATAATCGAGGTTCTACTGTAGTAGCGAAATATTTCAGTAGAAAATTGATTGTTGTTGTTGAAAAGGAAGTTGTCCAGAAGTAAAATTACCGTAAGCGAAATGTGTACTAGTAAAATTTTCGGCCATCTTAAGTACTATACAATACGAATTAACATAATCAAAACCGAGGCCCCTGTTTGGTGAATTTTGGAGGCCTTACTACCGTTGCATCCTCCTTTAGCCGGCTCTGCATATGACCTATGCTAAAGCGGTCAAAAAAGTAAAAAACTGTATGACTCAACTTTTTCATTTGATATCAGGTTATTGTATTAAAATGAAATTTATGCATAAAACATAATATATTATATTATGTATGTACATAGTATGTAGTACATAATACGCACTAGGTACTATGTAGTATGTACATTACATATACTATGTACATACGTACATATTATGTAGTAGGTAGGCATACACATTCTACCTTCATAGGTTATCTGAATAATAATTTCAGTATTCACAAAAATTCATTTATTATAGTATATAACAGTATTATGCTTACCTACATTATACATAGTATGTACATAGTACATACTATATTAAATTATAACAATTTAGAGGAAGTGTAAAACCGTATAATAATATGAACTTCCGTTAAATTAACCGATGATGATAATAATAATAATAAATTGTAATTATGCTTCCTTGTTTGTGTAGGTACTATATGGTTTTTACATTAAATGCAGTAAATAATATCTAAGTATAAAACTATCGCAATTTAATATAATCAGTGGCGTAGCGTAGGGGTGCATTATAATCCCTTGAAAATTATCAAAACTAGCTGGATACCGGCTTCGCCGGTCTCATTAAAAGGTGGAACTCTGCCTTTGTATGAATGATTGAATAGCTGGATACCTGGCTTCGCCCGGGGTTTCCTATAAATAAAATACTTTGCCTTTGTGTGAAGTATTTAGATTTTCCAGTATCCTGCTTCGCTTAAGGTTTTCTTCTCGACGGAAATCTTGCTTCCCGTTGCTAGAGCGTTTCAGAATGATTTTAGTGTTCCCGTTGTCGAGTGTTTTAGAACGGTTTATATTGTACTCTACAATTTTCTCTACAGCTTTTCTTCTCCAGTATTTCAAATCACTTATAATAGTGTAAGTACTGAATGTGAATATACCAACGTAAAATTACCATATATCAATTACAGGTATTGGCGATGGGAATCTCGTTAATCCATTCGTGCTCGTCCGCAATTTTTCACTTTTTTTTTAAATTAAGCTTTTCGGTCCCGGTTTTTAGCGGAAAACCTCTTTAGGGTCCTAGAGAGTAACTGTGCAAAATTTGGTTGGGATCGGTCGAACGGTCTAGGAGTCTATAAGGAACACACACACACCCACAAACATACATCCATTTTATATATATAGATAGATAAAAGAGTGTCAAAATCAAAATTTTTACATAGTAGTAGATAATTGTGCTTTTCTCAGATTTAGTAACCTTGCACTGCTGCCCAATAATTATGAAAGATTTGAAAACAATAACAAACAATAGTAAGTAAGTACATAGTATACATACTATTTAGTTAGATTGATTAAATTTGATAACGAGAATGTTAAATTCTTTGTAATGTGGAAACAGAGATGTTATAAAATAAAGAGAGACTGATTGTTTATTTGTAGAGCGACCTTGGTACAGAAAGAAGTTTTGTCCATTTTACTTGCAAACTATGGTCACTCATAGGAATTAACCCACGCGACTTATTATGCAATCAGTACAAAGAATATAATAGTAGGTGGTTGTTATAAGGTTGACCGTTTAATTTGTTTAAATTTACAGTATTTAAATGTATAAGTACGTTAATCTAAACTTAAAACTTGTAATAATCAATTCAAAATTTCAACTATGCAAAAAAACCGATGACTCATAATTTTAGTTAATTTTCTTCTGTTTGGCACATGTTAATGCAACGCTTCCTACTCGCGATGATGTCAGTAGTAGTATCGTCATTGCGGTAAATATCGTTGAATGGCGTTGATAAATTCAAATGTATAAATAAATTCAATATTTTTAATTATTTTGCAATTCGAAATTTTTCCTATTAGTAACATAAGTGCATTGAAAATTTCCAGAAATTTTTTCGCCCGCACGTCATATCACACGAATTCTTTGTTGATATGAAAATCGGCGGAAGTTAAAGCGATGCCATCAAACAATAAATTACATATTATAAATAAGTATCAATTAATTAGTTGTAAACAGTATACTATAACAGAAAAAAATGAGTTCGATTTCACATTAAATTAATTTGTTATTAAAATTAAATAAAAAGAGTGACTCTAAATCCGTCAGATCTGTCTCACATTTATGTATGTAAATTACAGACCAGTCGGCATCGATCGTATGGAATATTGTTAAAGTTATAATTTTTTAGATTTATTCTCCAAAAAGAGAAAAATTAAACAATTTGCAAATGGTAGCGGTGCTTTTCCTAAGCCAAAACTGATCAAGAAAAAATGAATCTTCGAACCACGGGGTCTGAAAAGAGGTAAACTTATTAAAAATATCTTTGAGCCAAAACAGCCCTAAATAATGTGGTTTTTTTTAGTCGCTGAATTCAAAAGTCACTGGTAGTTCGTCGAGTGAACCAGCAATATAGCGTGAAGCATACATGGGTAGACTAAGAAGCGTAAGCTCGCGGTTCAAATCCTGCTCGCGTTGGATATACTGCTGTGATCAAAAAGTCCAATAGCGATCTGTGGACTATGGAGAAGGCGACGGGAAACTACCTCATGAATTATACTCCCTATTAAATTCATCTTGGCTTCGGCTAAGTTGAATTGCCAACGTCCTGGAGACCGGATATGGCACATGAAGAAGAAGAGTTTGTCGAGTGGAAAATAACATGACCTAGGCTAGGCGTGCATATCGTCAACACAATACTGCAAATCACCTCGTAATACTACGCTCCCATTTTTATGTTTGTATGTAGTATAAGAAATTTTGTAAACTTTAAAATTAATTTTTTGAACATCTAGAACCCATATAACATCTTTAAACTCAACAAAAGCTACACTTTAAAGACTTTTAGATTCTAAAAACGCCAGTTCGCCAAAAAACTCATTCGCTGCGAGCCATAAATTTTTTTCTGAAACAATTAATTACCACCTCTACGATTTTGGGTTGTGGTATATTAATTTACACTGGATGTTTTTAGACATTTTTCTAAATTGTTTTAGAATTAGTTAGATAACGTTAAAATAAGACAATTATTAAGGTGTGGATAAACTTGATATATCAATTAATAACCAAAAAAATCGATTTTAAAAATACTAAATTTCATCATAGAAACATGTGGAATCATTTACACCTTTTCCAATTGATATTGAGAAGTCCTCAATTGTAATTAATATTTTCCAATTGATATTGAGAAGTCGTCAAATGAAAATGAGAAAGCGTCAAATGAAGATGAGAAAACCTCAATTGTAATTCGGAAAGCATATTATAAATTTTTAATATACTTTGTTTTAAAGCAACATTTTAATTTTATTTATTTATTGATATTATATAACAAATACAGCATAAATTGTTATTGTTCATAGCCATATCTTAAATCACATTTTTAGCGACCGACTTCCATATTTTCCATTGCTAAGGCTTTTGCGTGGTGCGTTGTGCAGTGTTGTGCAGCACGAGCACAATCTCCTCCAGTTACGGTGTCCTTTGCCCGATCTATTATTTCCTCTAAATAGGCCAGTCTTTGTTCGGTAAGATTAGGCCCTTGGACATTAGGAAGTCGAATATTAGTTTTTGCTTCTGCCTTGATTTTCGACCATATATATTCAATGGGATTCAGCATGGGAGAGTAAGGTCCTATTGTAACTATGGGCGTAAGGCATAGTTACATCAACGGTAGTGGGAAAAATTATATTATAAATAGTTTTTTTTGTAATTTACTTACAGTTTTGCTGTATGTCGTTGCAGAATTGATGCTTTCTCATCTTCATTTGACGTTTTCTCATTTTCATTTGACAACTTCTCAATATCAATTGGAAAATCTTAATTACAATTGAGGACTTCTCAATATCAATTGAAAATCTTAATTACAATTGAGGTTTCTCAATTACTGTTGGAAAAGGTGTAGTGGGAGGAGTTTTTCGGCTTTTTGTTGGCGGTCAGAGCAGGTTCTATATATATTTGATTTGTGGTTCTCGAAGCGTTCGGTGGAACACATCACGTTGTACTGAAATAAAAGCTAAGTAACGGAGGTGGTGTTCTTCGACGTATCTAAAAGGCATTTAACAGAGTCTGGCACCAGGCCCTTCTCTACAAACTGTACGCGGCAAATATCCAAACATCTCACGTAAGACTGGTCGCGTCTTTTCTCAGCAATAGATCATTCCATATCAAACTTGGCAGTGTTTGCTCATTTTTTCGGCCCCTCAAAGCAGACGTTGTTCAAGGTGCAATTTTAGCTTCATTCCGATACACCTTTTACGTTCGCGATCTTCTTTTGGCAAAGTTTCTGCCAGATCCTTTGAATGACGCAATCAAATCCAAAACTATCCGCTCACCAACATTCACTTGACGATTACGCGTTGGAGACTTTTCAACTTAAAGTTGTCTCGATAATGGATAATAAGTATTGCGAAAGTCACATGATAAACTTTTATGTCATATTTTGCAGGTTTGCTTGGAATGTATTGGATACGAAACATTTTGCATGGCCTCTATACGAAAATAGCTGTTTATCGACGGTAATAGTTTCAGAAGGGTTGTATACTCTTTTCAAGTTCCTATTGCGCATAATCCAAATGTCGCTGATTGAAGCAGCTTTATTTTTTGTCGGATATCACGAGTTCTGTAACTATCAAAACGAATATTCTCAGTAATAGTTGGAGACGATAGTGATTTTATATATTTAATGTCAGTATAAAGTATTTGTCGCCACCCTAACGCAACAATGTTGGTTGTCTATAACGGAAACCAAATTCTTCTTTTTATTTCTTTAATCTTTAATTTTTTAAAATGCATACAATTGTGTTTATGAATTCTCAGATACATATTTTACTGTTTTGATTATAATATAAATGCCTAAATAAGTAATATTGTTGGTAAAGCGCATATAAAATGCATTAAGGTACATCTATACCTTTCCAGTACTCAAAGGATGACCCAAGTAACTGAAAAGGACTGTAATATATTATGATAATTATTATGTAAACTTTTAATAAAATTGGAATCTCCTCCGCCAAAAGAAAACGAATTACTTATTAGATGTTTTTGTAATTTACGTTTTTTAAGCCTTCCCTAGCACAAAATTCTTTATGCGCTGCTGGTCATATACATACATACATATTTGCTTGTATACGTTATAACTTAGAAGTCATAAGTTACTTATGAATCTGCTTGAATAATAAATAAACAACTCCACTGATTGAACTTTTGCGTTTCAAAATATTTGCATATTGTAATGCAGACGCGTCCACATTTCTGGACCTTCATTTTGAAATAATTGCAATTTATGTTTTGAAAAATATTTAACTATTTACCCTTCTAATAAAATTTGTTCGGAAATACGAAGTGTATTTCACCCATAGAATAAATGATATTTAAAAACAATCTTAGTTAATGATAAAAGATGATAATGACAAATTGTGGAAATTATTAGAAATTATAATTATTTTTGGAAACTATTAAACCTCTAATTTGTTTTTTTGCCTACACATCATTTCTTCCCATTTCATCTACTGATTATGACAACTCCAATATATTTGAAGTTTTTGGATTTTTATTGCATGTTTGGGTGCTTTATATGCATCCCTTATACGTCTTTCTACATCTACAGAATGCAAATATCTCATTTGAGTATTTAGTAATCATGTCCATGAAATATATTAATGCAGTTTATTCGGGACACATTTTGGCCCAATTAAGCGGCTATCCCAAATAAGCGAATTAATCTAATATTGTTTCCTTAGTTTGGTTTTTCAAGATTTATCTCAAATAAGCGGCTGCCTCCATTAACCGATGGCCCAATTAACTGCAATCGACCGTAGCAACAATTTCTGGTTCACTAAACTTTATACATCTTGTAAATAACTTTTTATTACAGGAGTCGATAGAAATATTTTTGCAATATAAATCGCTATTTATTTAAAATCAGAATATCAAATATCATCAATTCCAGTTAAATACAAAACAGATATCATATTTGATTATTGCAGCTGATATTTGTATTTACATATTGATAGGTCTTAAGTTAGGTCAAAATTTATTGGGCTTTTAATTTAAAAATTACTGATAACGTGAATGAGATTTTAATTTAGAAAAATCAGAATCTCAGTGATATGATGATTTGTGCCAATTAGGAGTTTTCAATTTTTCGGAAATATATTTCTACCCAAGTTTTAACATAGATCCTACAAATAGTAATTCAAATAATTAGGAACACATATGCAGTGGCGGACCTCAGGCTTTTGACCGTGTTTCCCATTCTGATCTTCTGTCCAAAATTGCTTCTTTAGGTTTTGAACTTCTTCTTCTTCCTCTTAAATTAGGACTAGGTCCTGTTATATCCAACAGTAACCTCGACAAAGATCCGAAGCTACTGCTGGTACTTTGAGCATATTATTTGTTTTACATCTGAAGTAGTTTGCTAGACTTGCTTCAGATGTGCCTGTTACCCTATATTATCGTTAATGATGGCAATTCATTAACATAGGAGGACCACCGGCTTTACGTGCCTTCCGAAGCACGGAAACGGTCATAGATAGAAAGAGAGTCAGAAAGATAACTTTCCTTTGTATACTCCTCCGGGTTCGAACCGGGTGCCTTAGCATCAGTAGTCAATCGCTCTAACTACTAGGCCAGTGATCGTCTCCGTTTTGAACTTAATATAGTTAATTGGCTAGTCAGTTTTCTAATGAATAGAAATCAGAAGTTTCCGCATATACAAACATCTTTCAACAAATATTTTAGTTCTATGAGGGGTCCCTCAAAGTTCCTATTCTGACCCTCTCTTGTTTTTACTCTTTATAAACGACATAGGACGACATTTAAAGCATTCATCTTATTTGCTGTTTGCCGACGATTTGAAAGTGGGGTAGAGTCAAGAATCCCGAACTCAAAAGTACACTTTTCCTATAAAATGGCTTGACCAAACGAAAGAACGCAAAAATACAAGCTCTTTAAGGTGAGGATCAATCTTGTCGGAGTTGTAATAAGGCCACAATTTAATTTTGAAAATTGCAAATTTCCCATAAGAAATACATGTAAGTGTATTAAAATGAAAAGGTATCATTCATTCTGTTGGCGGTACGTGTGCTGTGCCTGGGTCGACAGTGACTAGTGGTGGGAGATACCAGTCGCTCACAGAGATCCGTCGCATCAACTTTCAAAATTTTCGAGTTGGAGCCGCTTAAGGGATGTTTTAATGAGTTTAGCACGTGCCAAAACCGTTCGGAGCCCGTACGAGCCCCGGAGGGCGAGGGCGGTGCGGAGAATAGGTTTTGACAGTGCAACCACCTCAGAAACAAATTCACACAAAAGTGATTTTTTTCGAAAATTTGTTGTCCGATCACAATTTTAATTCTTTTATTAGCTAATTACACCATTATCTTTCATAATTCGTTGTAAAAATGAGATTCTGGTATATTTACAGTCGCCACATCCTCTTTCAATTTTGGGGCGGGGTTAAAGTTCAAAAGAGCCAATGATAAAATTGCATTCCAAATTAACTTTAAAGCCGTTTTTTTAAAATTGTGTGAACCGACCGCAAATTTTATTTTTTATACGCTAATTAGACCCTCATCTTTCATAATTCACTTCAAAAATCATGAAATTCCAAATTCGGGATTATTGACCGTCCCTGAAAGTGATTAAAACTGTCCGTTACGAAGCTGATTGCAGATTTCTTCAATCTGAGCTTGATAATCTGCATGATTGGTGCGTTATTAATAATTTAAGTCTTAATATTTCAAAGTGTTCGATAATTTCTTACTCTAAACACGACACAATACCATTTATTTATAACATAGGTGGTGTCTAATTAGTCAAAGTTGAGGTAATTGATGATCTAGGGGTTTGCCTTGACAAAGGTCTAACCTTCAAGTCCCATATAGGTAAGGTTTGTAAGAATGCACTTCGTACAATTGGCTTTATTCGATTACAAAGCACTCTATTCTCGGCCAACACAGTGAAAATTTTATATTTTTCACTTGTTAGACCGCAGCTGGAATACACGTCGCAAGTATGATGGCCTTGTTATCGAGTTCGCATTATTAGATTGGAATCGATTGAACGCAGGTTTTTGAGGTTTCATGATTTTAAAATTGGACGTACATCAGAGGAATTTTCATATACTTCTGCTTCAAATCAACAGCAAATCCTTGAAATACAGAACTATTTCTTTTTCGTTTGTTAAACGGAAGAATTGATTGTGAAATTTTGCTATCGCGTTTTCAACTTAATGTAGCGGTTTACCCTACAAGGAATCCAAGGTTGTTCTGGATTCATCTTATTGATCAATCATATTATAGTTTCAAAAGAACATAATGTGGAAATTAAATATTAACTATTGATTTTAATTGATAATTTAAATTGGTTTATCCGTAAATAAATAAATAATGCGAAAAAAATGGAAACAATAAATTCAGTTGTTAGACAAGGCTGCAGCATGTCGCCTATATTGCTTAATATTATAAATAGAAGATGCTATACGTACCTGGAAAGAATAAATATCATATTACACATAAACATGAACAGCGGAAACTTCACATTTACAGTACTTTTTGCAGATGACCAAGCTATAATAGCGATCACCGAAGATTCCTTACAATATGAATTATACAAGCTTAGTCAAACTCTTGAGAATAATTATAATATGATCATATTTGCAACAAAAACAAAAGTAATGGCTTTCAAAGGACAGGACAAAGTTAGTTTCAAGATAGTCCTTAGCAACCATTCCATAGAGCAAGTTAACAACTTCAAGTACCTTGGCTGCACAATTTCCCTATATGAAGAAAAGGACATCCAAAGTAAAATTGAAAACTTCAACTACTTTAATGGAACCATCAAAAAAACTTGCTAAAATAAAAACAGCCAGAAGACCGCAATGAAATTCTATAAAACAATTTCAATACCAAGTGTTACATATATGGTAGCAAAACATGGACTCGAGACAAGGGATATGAAAAGCGATTACAAAGTGTAAAGATGCGGTTTCTGAGAGGAATCGCATAATATAAAAAAAATCGATAGGCAACGGAACACCGACATTCGACAAGAACTGAATATAATCAGCCTAAACGACCGTATCGTAGAATATAGAAAACAATGGATACAGCATCTAGAAAGGATGGAACACGGTCGCATTTGAAAGCAAAAGTTTAATTACAATCCTCGAAGTAGAAGAAATGTGGGGCGCCCAAAAAAGAAATGTAGTGACCAAAAAGTGACGTAACGGGCCCCAGCTTAAAACGTGTAGATGATGATGATGATGATAAATGTTAAAATTTAAAAACTTTAATTTTTAACATATAAGTTTGATCATATTTAATAGAGGAAGGAGAGCTTAAGTTACAAATTCAATACAAAATCATTTTATATTTTAAAACTTGCATCTTCTTCTTCTTCATCAGCTTGCATTCGTCCACTCCTGTACATAGGCTTCTTCTAGTTTCCCCCAAATCTCTCATTAAAGAATTGGTTTAGTTTTCCTGAGAGGTTCTGGCAGTTACTACATACCTCGCTTGCCGAACGTGTTGGCGTGGAAGACAGTCAGAATAAATTTCTCATCCCGCCCGGATGATTTGCATGCTGAAGTGAATTTAATCATTTAAATTCATTTCTAAACGAGGGGTGGAGGGTTCAGCCCCTATAGCCTCTCTCGTAGATCCGCCACTTGAAATTTGGTGATTAAATGTACATAATAATAAACATACATAAGTATGTATTACCTGAGAGTAAATTATTTACGAATTGATTTCTTGTGCACCCGCAGTGCAATGCAAAAATTTATTAGAGTAAAACTTTTGCATTATTTAAACTGAATTATTTAGTAAAAACGTTTTTAAATTTTTACAAGATAAATGAAATTCTAGTGAAAATGTTTCGATTTTTAAATCTCATCAGTTAAACTGAAACCTAAATGATTGAATATGGGATTAATTTACTAAAAATTGAATTCAAAAACTATGTGGGAAAAATGTAAATAAAACTAAAAATGTAAGTTGGAAAAATTTAACAATTTAATAAAATTATGTTGACTAAAATTTCACTAAGCTTGTAAAAATTTAAAAACTTTTTTAATCAACATATTATTTCAAAAATTATGAATTATGTGATAAAAATAATATATAAATAAAATTATTTTAATTTAAATAGAAATTTTAATTTAATACTTATTAAAATTGTATTTAAATGATCACCCCGTATGTAATATATGGGGCATATCTATTTTTAAAGTCAATTCTATTTATAAAAGTTTAATGTGAACGATTTTTATTATACATTCAATTCCAAGGCGATGTAACATTTTAAAGATTTCCTTGAAAGTATGCGCTTTGAAATATTATATAATTTATTAGATATTTCACTTGGCCTCGGATCTTTAAAAAAAATCATCAGTATCCTGTGTGTACATTACTATAAACAAATAATAAACACATAATGTGCCTATAATAAAGTGAGCTTTTCGAGATGAAAATTGGGTTAAATAAGATGTTATAAACAAATTCTTATGTTTTTAAATTGGATGTCATTGCAAATCCATATACGTACAAGGTTTTCATTTCAAAAGCAACCAGTTTCAATAGGCATCTAATTATTGTTTATGAGTAAATTTTATTAAAACACTTTTTTTTGAATGCAATACTATCTGAATTTTGTCAGAAATTAGTGGGAGGAAGAAAAAGATTAGTGTGGAATCTAGAGAAGGCATATTAAAGGTCCTCAGATATAAGGGAGGAAGCAGAGACTTAGTTGGAGGTAGCCATAAATTTATTTTATTTATTTTTTAATAAAATGGAAGTATGCCATTTTGATGGTCGCTTTTTCTTTCTGCAACCCTGCACGTGATACCCCAAAACTCTCCTTTTGTATGCAAATGTAAATGAAATGTTTCAGAGTCACGCAGATGAAAAAAGTATGCAGATGAATACCACTTGTTTAGAATATATGTATAGGGGAACACATTGAATATTGGGAGAAAGAAGTGTATAACTAATTTTTCATACTAAAGAAAGTGGCAAAAGGCATAAGTGATCATCATCTTGATCATCTATGGATGACCCATTATTATTGAATTTTAAAACTTTAAAATGGTTAGCTAGTCGTTTGTGGAACTTTGCATATTAAAGAAAACTGTAAATTGTGGTATATACTAGAATATTAAAAATATAAATTTGTTTGGTTAAAATCACAAACGCTGTGATCACTGGGAAGTGACAATACAAAATATTATTTTGTAAATTAATTAGTGTAAATTAATAAATGTAAATTATTGTGTATTACTTATGTTTTTCGATGTACATTAAATCTATATACCTTCACATGATATTAACACGTTTTTCCTAAAACGTGTAGGAACTCTAAATGTACATAATTACGTCGGTTACGTAAAACTTCGATGTAACTTAAATTATAGTTTTATGGTACGCCACTGGCAACTGCATCAAGCAGTTTCCTGTAACTTGACTCGTAAAATGTATTCAAATGCTCTTTCCTCTCACTATTTATTCATTGAGTGGACATGCACATTTAATTGATTTTCAGTTTTGCCATAATTTTCGATTAAAGTTTTTTTCCCAGTTACCATGTTATCTGCATGCATGTACATAGATATATTTTTTATGTCGGATTGTTTTTAAACATTTTTTTTTGTGAATTATTATTATTACATAAATTGGTGGTTGTACTTGGTGATTGTAATACATTATGGAATTAGTCCTCCAATCGTAGGACTACAGGTTCCCCATTGCTGCTGAATTACATAAGCCGTGATTCAGATTCCACGTTACGCTAAGTTTTTATTTAGTCAGTAATAAGTGTACTTTGGTGTATCCCAATTCATAAATAAAATAATTTAGTCCTAAATTGAACAGAACTGAAATTCTAAAAATAACTTAGAAATTTAATTAGAGCAACGACAGTGTAACTGCTGAGCTAAAATTTCTTTTAATAATTACTACGTATTTGAGTGTGCTTTTGTTTTTCTGTATCTCTCCATTCTAATAAAAATTAATGTACACCAGCGTCCAAATTTTTTGTAAATTGGTCTGGTAGTTACGATCAAGCGTAGTGTCATAATGGATTTTGTTCAAATTTACATTCTACAAGTTCTTCATGATTCAGAAATAATTGCTGGAATGTCCAAAATTTCCTGGTTTATAATAGAATAATGTTTCAAAACGCGTCAAAGAAGCTAGAAAAGAGTTTTTAGTGAAGCGAAAATATTTGAGCGGTGGCGGTGGCGTAAGTAGGTACAGCAATCAAATTAGCAGCCACGCTATCACGCATTGTTTTAAAATCTAATGCTCATTTTATTGTGTTAAAAATGCAATATGAACGGAGGGAGCTGTGCGATGGCCTACATTTTTACAGTTAGTTAACCCAAAATATTCTAGTTATTCAATTGCATACACGGTTTATAAACCACAATTTCAAACATTACTTCTATTTTTACTCTGACCCAATTAAAAAAAAATGTTACGAATTTAACCAATACATTTTTGTTATATGTAGTATACATGTATTACATATTACTAAGTTAAAATTTAATCAGCGGTTGGATTGTGGTTTTGTTAGTAAATTAGTGTAGGCAGCTAACTTTCAAAATATGTACATACATAGTATATTATCTTTTAGTTATGTACCCATATACTTCGGTATATCACTAGGTATATATTTTTAAATTTACCTTTAATTAAATGGTCAATAATTAGTGTTCAAGGATAAAAATAAACCAATGAGTTACACCTAGCAATATTATTTATATCAAACCGATGGCGGATGCTATGGAATTAACCAGCACCAGTTTATATAATTCAGGGTGTCAGTGTGTCACGTCGGTATAACGGGTTGCCTGGCAACAGGCGTAAAGCCCGGCCTACTTTGGGCTGTATTGATCCGAGCAGCCCTTGTTTGTACCAATTTAAACCAGGGTTGTATTAATGTGGAAGTGTAACGTAACCTTGAAACTACAAACAAAAATTTAAATTAGAGAAGGGAATTTTACAACTCTTGGTATATTTTAATTAGATGCATCATTATAAAACTATATAACTGGTTGATTCCATTAGTTTTATACTAGTAGGTACATTATATTATGTATGTAATTCATAACTCATATAATGTTAGTTCCATATACATACTACCACATACGTATGTTATATAACATACTTTTTATTAATTAAAAGTAGTTTAAATCTATTAAACCCTATTACCCATAAATTGAGCAAATGATTAAATAATTCATTTTTTCATTGGAATTGTTAAATTTTATTGTGTTTTTGCTAAGAAAATAAAAAATATTTACAATTTTATAAGTTTCACCGCAGTTGCGTCCTTTACCAGTATTCGCCAGAATGCAGTAGCGGACTAAGGTTGGTGTCGCGAATACCGCTGCAACAACAATGTAACTACTTCAACTTTCTCTTCAGTTTGATTTGCTCTTTTCTATTATGTAACCTAGAATTTTGAGGACTATGTTGTTTTCTTTTTATAAAATTAATCTTATGAACAAATAGCTTTCGATATAATATAAAAAGGATGAATTAGAAAGCCAAAAATGTGAACCAACCAAAAGCTATTTCTTTTTATTTATAAGAAATACGGTATGAGAGAGAGTTAGATCAAGATATCATGCAGAAATGAATAAAAACACCAACTAATAATTTATTAGCACCAACTGATAATAAAGACATCTAGGTGTGTACAATATAAATTCCAAAACATAAGACAACACAAACACTAAAATGCAAATAGAATCAAGACTCAAGTTGAAGAATTGGATTCCAAAGTTCTAATAATCTCGTTATGTCTCCGTTAAAGATGGAAAGGTAATCCAATCATAAATACAATTTGAAATCCCTCAAGGAGATATAGAAGCAACCAATATTATGCTGCAATGAGAAAACGATTTATCAGCCTGTTTTTATCTAATGGCCGGATATAAGCCCTTTCTTTAGAAATTAGTGAATCAATGTTGGAAATCATTAACATATGAGGACCGACGGCTTTCCGTGCCTTCCAAAACACGGAAACGGCCATAAGAAAGTTACATAATATAATATTTAACTGTACTAATTGTAACCCGATAATTTATCATTTAGTTACAGAACAGGAATCGACTCCTCATTAAATATTCGAAACGCCCTGTACATTAAATAAAATTGAGTATTGCTTGCATTTTAATATTAATTTAAAAGGTTGGCGATTTTATAGCTCAAAAGATTAGAACGTTGTTATCTTACGAAAAGAACATACGTGGTTGGGTTTAGAAGTTGACCAAAATTAAGATTTAAGTTAGATTGTATGGTGAATTGATTGTTGGGAAAAGTGTAGTTTTGGTTTTTTACACATTACCTTTATGACAAGGGATAAATCCGATATCAATACGTGTATTTCCGATTGGTTGGAGTTTACTCATCATCGGATAATAGCTTCCGTCTGTTACGGGATTAAAATCGCCACTCTCTATACGGCAATCAAGATTTGGGGTTATCTATGGATTCCAAAATACAATACTACGTTTAAGTTGTTACCATTGGGCGTATTAGCGATTTCACATCACCAGGTCGCAACAACATCTGGACGACAAATTTTGTTCAGGAGCTTCTTTCGACCAGTCTTGCGGCATTCTTCGCGGAGATCACCACCTCGCCGACTCGAGATTCAGCTGGAAATTCCCAGTGGAGGCGCCGGTACTCAACCGATAAGGGGTGAGAAATTTTATCAAGTACTTTCTTATTTTGGGTGGGACAAGTTGTTGCCACCGCTATTAATTATTTGTGCTAAGTGCGAACTTGCGAAGACCGACCTAACTATCAATTTTGTTTGCTTGAATTGGGGACCATCCCCAATTGTATCCAAAGTGGAAAACCGTGTCAGATCTGATTAGGTTGCATATTTTTTTCCAGCTGCGTCTGACAAAATTTTATATTATTACTGTGTCGTACGTGCATATTGTGCCTGTTGGTCAAACTACGAGTTATATTTTTTGCTTTCTGGATTAAACGCGATTTACTGGGTGCTGCGTTTTATTTCTTCTTAACTTTTTGCACTTTTAGCTTTACACCTGCCAGGCGATAAAAAAGTGTGTGGCGCCTTTATTTTTGAATATTGTTTGAGGGGTCGGTTATTCAGCACCGACCACCTAACCCACACCCAAATTGCTCTTCGGAGAGCTAGGCCGAAGTTTCGCCAGCAATAGCAGCAGCCCAGGTAAGTCGGCGATCATTTAAAGTCGCAGAAGCTTTTTGTTGGCAAGAGCCGAAGCTACGCCGCATAATTACTTAAATTACGGTAATCGAATGTCCCTATTTTTTGGGATTCGTCCTAGTTTGATTAGATGTTCCGGTATCCCCAAAATATAATTTCGAAACTGTTATATTGTCCCGATTTTCTTCTTTTTCTTATTAATTTAGAACTAGGTTCTGTAATATCCACTAGTAACCTCGGCAAAGTTCCGCAGCCACTGTTAGTACTTTGAGCATAATATTATTTGTTTTACATCTGAAGTAGCTTGCTAGGCTGGCCTCAGATGTGCCTATTACCTTATTTTATGTTGTTAATGATGACAATTCATTAACATAGGAGAACTACCGTTTTACGTGCCTTCCGTAGCACGAAGACGGTCGTACAAAGTGAGCTCTGCCCGGATTCAAATCGGGGCGCCTTACGTTAGCAGTTGATCGCGTTAATAACCAGGCCAAAGACCGTCTTCCCGATTTTCAAATACTACTTTTAATTGTGATTTCCCGTACATTATATAATTCATTGCAAAAATTATAGTTTTTAAACCCTCTCTGTCCATTTCAGTCATTGGAAAAAAAAATTTCCTTAGTAAGTGGTCAATAATGGATAAAGGAAAGAGATGGAACGGATTTGGAAACTGTAAATTGTACGACTTTATGCAACTAAAAAGTGTACTAAAATGTTTTTCTCATTTGTTTGTTGAATATCTTGAAAAGGCTTAGAAATTTAATTACAACGAATTAACATCTTATTCGCTGACGAAGCGCTCTTCAATTTGCAGGAATTTGTTAATGGGCAAATTGACGTTATTAGTATAATTACAACCCATGGGAGAAGCACCAAAAACCCCTTACATTCTCCCAAAGTAACGGTATGGGGGGCAACAGTAATGAACGCATCTGGCATTATTGGCCCTTAGGTTTATGAGAATGCAAAAGGTTTAACACTTACTGTTACTGCTCCTCGATATAGAAAAATGCTGTAGAATTTTTTTCAATCAAAACTATTCTATGCAGTGGTTAGGCGACATTCTCTCCTGTATGCGTGAATATGCAGAAACCATACACGAAACTGCGATACACTCATTTTAAAAAGGAACAAGGGAAGAACTTTCGTGATTGGAGACGGTTAGAAATAAAGTTCTTAGTTTGTTTGGAGTCGAACTGGATAGTCAGCATTGGCAGTCACACACTTAACCACTATGCAACCGATTGACCGTCTCATATATTTATAATCCTTATAATGAACCTATTAATTTTTTCAATTTTAATTTAATGTAACAAAATATTATATTTTAAGTATTAAATTAGCAATTATTATAAGTTATTACAAAAATCGGATGTGGCCATGCCCATGACTTTATCATACTTTTATTAAATATTAAAAAAATAATTTTTAATAATAAAAAGAAAAATATATTTTCCATTAATCAATGTGACTCAAAATCTAATCAGTTCTAAGTCTAAATATAAAGATACAAAATACCAACATTAGTTTTGAAATTTTCATTAGTTTTTGAAATATTTAATAAAAACTAATAATAAATAAAAAGATTTTAAAAAAATTGCTTCCATGAACCAATTTTATCCAAAATTAAATCAGCTCTAATTCCTGCCATAAACATAACAAATTTCAACTTTAGTTTTAAAAATCCTTTTAGTTTTTAAAATATTAAATAAAGGCTAATATTAAATAATAAAATTTAAAATAATAAAAAACAATAGTTTTTATAAACAAATTTTAACTAAAATTTAATCAGCTCTAAATATCGATTAAAATATGCGAAAACCTAAATTTAGTTTAGAAATTCGTATTACTTTTCGAAATATTAATTAAAAACTAATATTAAATAATAAAACTTAAAAAAATAAAAAAACAATAGTTTTCATAAAACAATTTTAACTAAAATTTAATCAGTTCTAAATATCGACATAAGTATGCTAAATCCTAAATTTCGTTTTGAAATTCTTATTAGTTTTTGAAATATTAATTAAAAACTAATATTAAATAATAAAATTTAAAAAAAAAAAAATAGTTCCCGTGAATCAATTTTAGCCAAAATCTAATCAGCTCTAAGTCTCAACATAAGGATACAAAATCCAAAATTTTGTTTAAAAATTCCTATTAGTTTTTGCTGTAGGTCGCACACAAAATTTGACCACACACACACACACACACACACACACACACACACACACAGACATTTTTGGAAATGGTCTTATTTTACTCAGGGACCTCAAAAGTGTAAATCCATCAAAATCTCAAATTTTTTTCTGCACGAAAACAATACTTTCTCATATTACATATGATAAAGTAAAATTTTAATTAAATTTCACAATTACAATGGATGCAATTACATTTTTTCCATAATTTTTTTTTAGATTTTAAAATTCAATTATCAATCCAGATCCATCTGATTAGTATCCTATAAGAACGAAATATAAGTGTACATCTATATAATGCAATAAGTAAGTGTGGAAAAAATTCACTAATTGTCAAATTCAACAGTCAAGCCTCCTTATAATCTTGGACCATAATAAACTTTATATGGTCTATGCTAATAATACAGTTTCCATATAACACGAAGCTAATACTATGACAGCCCTTCTATATAGCCGTTTCGGTTTAACAACATTCCATCAATCCTAATTGGCTTAAGAAAATTCTCTGTAGTATGAATTTATATAATTATTATGTGTTAAATTTTTAGTTGAAATTAAACCTTTTGTATTTATAGAATTTTATTTCATAACTTGGTGCGTTTCTTATATTCCATACAACGTCGTACGATTAATCGCGTTATAGGAGGGTCGACTGTAATTTAATACTTCAAATATATTTTCACAACTTAATAAACATTTAAATACAAAAATATTATATTAACTTTTGGCAAAAAATCAATAATGGCATATTAAAATATTGATAAAAAAAGATAATATTACAAACCTGTTTGCACGGCTTATCTAGATTCAAAAAGTTGTTAGAAGCCAGACACTATATTTATGACTCTTTTCTACCTTCAATAATAATTATAGTTAGTAACTAGTTAATAATTCGAGTTAGTCTACAAACTTAATTTTTTAACAAATTAAGCCGTTTAACTAAAAAAAGGAGACGGTCACTGGCCTAGCAGTTAGAGCGATCAACTACTAACGCTAAGGCACCCGGTTCGAACCCGGGAGAGTCTACAAAGGAAAGTTTTCTTTTTGACTTTCTTTCTATCAATGACCGTCCCTGTGCTTCGGAAGGCACGTAATGCCGGTGGTTATCCTATGTTAATGAATTGCCATCATTAATGAATATAGGGTAACAGCCACATCTGAAGCCAGTCTAGCAAACTACTGCAGATGTAAAACAAATAATATGCTCCTAGTATCAGCAGTGGCTTCGGATCTATGTCGAGGTTACTGTTGAATATTACAGGACCTAGTCCTAATTTAAGAAGAACTAAAAAGAACAGGTCACTAAGCAGTTACGTAGTTAGCTTTTTACAGTATGAACGGATTTTCTAGTAGTAGGTATAGTCCTTATTTTCCCGTTTTAATTTTTATTATTCTACCCTTCTCAATTGATTGTAAATTATTAAAAAATGTTTTTCCCTAAAGATTTTCCTATATCTCACTCGCAAGTAGTCTCCATCCAATAAGTACTGGTTAAGAAGGGGAACCTATTTTCAGTAGAAAAAATGTCATCAACAATGCACATGAAAACCTTTTGCCAAAGATAAAAATTAATATAAGTAATCTGAATAGACAATAATTAACAAAATGAGATTGTTGAGCTTTCAATGATATCCATTTTCAAGAACACATGCATACTATATTATGCAATATTTATCACAAAAACAGATTTTCACAAAACTATGTAATTTCCAGCTTTACTAAATATAAAATTCATTTTCTAAATTTTGCAAAAGCTTTAAAAGTTAAACTCCTTTGAGCAAAAAAGACAATAATTAGATGTATTTCAAAACTGCAAACTTGAAAGTAAAATAAATAATTTAGTGCCCCTACAAACAGCCAAAAACCTTTAAACTTTTGATATTGATAGGAATTAATTGCAGAAGTGAAATGGACAATATTACACTAATTTTTAAAATTGTTGTGTTTAATTTATAATCAAGCAAAATATTAAAACAAAATTTTAAATATTTATTAAATACATAATAATAAATAACAGTCACACAATATCAATAAAAACAATCATTATTAAATATACAAATTATATTTTAATATAGGTAGATAAATTTAAATATTTACGTTTAAATTAAAATGGAAATTGAGAAATTAAAATAAATCAGTCGATGTAGAGTATGTCGGTGTAGTGGGGGTAGTTGGTATATTTATAGGATTACGACGCTGTATAAATGTTTGGAGCTTCATTGAAGATATGCAACTATTGTCTCCAATAGCCTAAAAATATAAAATTATGTTTTCGTGATCATTTCAATTTAAAGTATACTTATAATTTGCTTTGCAGTCAAAAAAGTGATATTTACAATGTTGATGATAAAATAACACCTTTGTTTTCAAGATAATCAAATTAAAGTAATAATCTACTATGTACCAGCTATACCTAAGTACAAAAGTACATAATATTTTCCTAATGCTATTAAAGTTTATTACCGTTATTATCTTTGGCATTGAAAATTTATACAACTGTAAGCACGGAATAATTTTTTTATAGATCAATAACAAAAATTAAATTATAATTAAAACAATAATGTCGAGTATGGATCAATATAATAAATAATACCTACATTATTAAGCCAAGAAGATTCCAAACAGTCATCCATGGTAAGTCTTTGAACAGGAACAAGAACCAATAAATTTTTAATTAAGGTTTTAACATTATCCGATATGTCACAAAAATGTTCTTCGGGAAAACAATAATCACACTTGAGAATATTAGTCGTGGTTTCTTCCACAGAGTCATCTAAAAATGGAGATACTCCACTCAGTAAAACATATAAGAATACGCCAATTGCCCATAAATCAGTATGTTGACCTATAGGTTGACCTAACACAAGTTCGGGTGAAGCAAACTCTAAGCACGAAGGAGGGGAGAATAACATCAGTAGATGTATTTACACAATCACCAAAATCAATTAACTTGATAGTTGGTGAAGAATTAATGACTTCAACCATGACGTTTTCGGGCTAAAATCAAAATTTGTTTTAATTTCATTTATATGATTCCGCCTTAAAGCACTTACCTTTAAATCTAAATGAGCTAAATGTTTACGATGCAGCCAGCTAACAGCTGCCATAAGTTGTCGACTATAATTCTGTACCTCCGATTCGGTGTAATAACTTTCTTGACAAATGTAAGCAAACAACAATAAACCTTTCACCCTGCAAAGAAAGGCAGAAGATGAAGTTTTTAAAAAATATTCAAAAAACGATTGTACTTACAATTGCAATACGATTGTGTCTATACCAGGGATTGGAGCATTATCAAAAAGAGCCATAGCATGAATAATATTGTGATGTTGCATTCCTGCTAGTAATGTATATTCCGCTTGAGTAACTGAGTGAGATTGTTTTCGTCTTAATACTTGCTTCAAAGCTACTTCCTGACCCGTTCCCCGATCTTTAGCTTTTCGCACTATAGAAAATCTACCTCTTCCAATTTCTTCTAATTCAAAATATCGCCGTTTAAATTGTTCTTGTTGCCACCTAATATTATCGGCAACTGGTAAAGTTACAGCAAGACTAGGCAAACTAACCAACTGGTTTTGAACGGCAATTAGTCTGAAACTATAAGTTTCGTCTGGCGTTAAATGTTCTATCACATGTGTAGAAGTGTTAATATTTTTATAGTTATTAGGAGATAGCCATTCGCCGCTACCGAATTTACAATATTCAATAATATATTGTTCTTGCGAATCGTTGTTCCATTCCAATCTTACACTGGAACATGACAAAACATCAACTTTTGGTTCTTGAAATGGTAAGAGAGTCTGTAATTGTCAATACTGCCGAGCATTGCGTAGAACCAATCTCATTTGAAACAGTACACAAGTAACTGCCGCAATCGGACACTCGAACATTATTTATTTCTAATGTCCCCACAGAATCTTCAATTTTACTTATAACAAATCGACCGGTACTACGTAAAACACATTGATCGGGTTCTGTCTTACGCCAACTAATTTTCATATTTCCACCGCAATGTTTAACTCTGCACTTAAACACTACTTTAGATCCGCATTGAGCACTTAAATTTTTTAACTTATCTATAAATTCCGGGCAAGAAACTTCACTAATTATTCTTTCATTGTTAAAATTTCCATCTAATGATCGACGTCCATGAGAAGAAAAAGTAGGTTTGCGAAAACGAAATGACCAAGGTTTCCTATTGTAAATAGATAAAACGTGAACTGGCAACCAAATTTCTTCCAAGTGAGTATTATTTTGCACAAGGTAACCTTGTATACTATCGTATTTTACTATTGTTACTATATCTCCTAAGGACAAATTAGGCCATTCGCATATTAAACGGGCAAAAGTTCCTGGCAGCATTACGTTATGTTCAAGCTGTAAAAAAAATTATTTAGTGAAAGACTATTCTTTATTAAATACTATGAAGTGCACTTAAGCTTAAAATGCAAAAAAAACCAAAAAATGGAAACATATAGTACCATTCCGCACAATACAATTCAGGTGCTTATGAAAAATACATTTAAAACAGACGTAGGTACGTGAGGGTAATTTCTATATTATAACGTCTTTGAAACAGGAAAAAAATAGTTTGCATGAAGTCTTGTGAAGTCTTTATAAAGTGTCGTGAAGTCTGTCAAGTTTCATAAAGCCTTTGTAGTGTTCCGAAGTTTTAGAAGTCTTTATGAAGTCTCTTGGCTGCCTTCTTTGAATGAAAAATTTTATTCGTTTTAATTAAATAAAATCTTGATGAAATCTTATGTAGTCTTGAAACGCTATATTTAGGAACGATTACATCTAATCTAATTGTACAGTAAAATAAGGAAAACTAAACAGAAATGTTAATAAAGCTTTGAAACTTGGCGAAGATGTTCTTTTAGGTGTAGTACTACTATTCTTTAGTAAATTAAACAGCAAAAATCCTGAACTTGTCCTGGCTCTTGCACTGGGAAAAATATCGCTACTGTTCAGTTTTTTGCTTATATCACACTAACTTGCTACTAGTTTTACTAGCACTAATTAAAGAATTATGGTTTGAACTTGGTCAGTTGAACACACCTAATTATAACCGCACCCCATATTATTTTGTGATTTCAAAATAAGCATAAAGGAAATTTTTTAATAATAAAGGATAAAGGATTTTAGATTTGAGTTTTTTTTTTATTATCGTAACATATAACACTCACGAGTTTAAAATAATTTCAAATTTCAGTTTTATTATTTGTAAATTTGAGAATTTTAAATAGATTTTTACCTGCATGTCTTATAATTAAAACCACACTGCAAATTTTTGACTCATTTGCAACAAATTGTTGAATGGTAAACAATGCCACGTGAAACTGAGAAAGAACAGATTCAAGCATATTATTATTTCGGAGTTAATTTTAGAACAATCGCAAAGCGAATTAAGAAATCTCATCGTGTTATACGAAATTCTTTAAAAACTAAAGAAAATTGTGGATCGAAAAAACGTTTAGTACGATATTGTCTAGCCAAGATGAAAACATGATGAAATTCGAATTGGGCTTCAATTAAAAAAATATATCATGCTAATCGATAAGAAAAGCTATACTACTCGTACATCGCAGTTTAAACATATTTCGAGCTAGAATAATCATCGCTCCAGCTTTGTCAGCAGTTCACAAAAATCTAGATGGTCCAGATAGCTATAATTCGTATTGGCACGATCTACGAAAATAACTAAGGTATTTTTTCAGAAAAAATTTGGCGGTAATTGTATAGTTTGGGGTGCATTTTATACCAAAAACAAAAATGACTAAGCCTTTATAATTGAAATCGATGAAAATGAATTCTCGAATCAAATACAATAATTTTCTTCCATTTATCCGGCGGAATACACAATCAAAATTAATTTTTAGCAGGATAAAGTAGCCATACATGCAAGTGGTTCTATCAAAAGAGAATTCGTGTTTTAGACAATTGAAAATATTTTGGGCATACTTGTACGCTATGTGTAATATAATCAGGAGTAGGCAGAATTAAAATACATCATCAATTGCAAATGTATTTTGTATTTCAAATACATTTTGTCAAGTAATTTGTCTACCCCTGAATATAATATTATATTATATGCAAGTAAAAGGCAGTTTGCAGATGTAAAGGAACTCTGCAGAAAAATTTTAAATTGTTGGAATAATTTAGAATAAAATATCATTTATAATTTGGTTGGAAGTATGGAAAATCGAATTTTTTCTTTAACTCAAAAAAATGGCAATAACATTCCATATTAAATATATTTCCTGTAAATAGCAGCGCCAAAATTTTAAAATAATTTTAGAAAGTTTTAGAAATGCAAAAAAAGCATACTATAATTCCTTTTCAATATTTTCTGTATTTTACTTTTGAAAAATTCTTAACAACGCAATAAATTATTCTTTAAGTGCGGTTTTAATTATGAGAAAAAATCTATTTATAATTCTCAAATTCATAAGTAATAAGACCGTGAAATTATTTTAAGCCTGTGAATGTTTTTTATTATGGCAATTAAAAATTAAATGCAACATTGAAAATATTCTTTGAATCATAAAAATATGGGGTATAATATATATCATAAATTACGTGACGCACTGTATAACCCAAAATTACTCGGACAAATCAAAATAACCACATTTAATTTTAATGAATTTTATGTTCGCGGTCAGAAAGGATAAAAAGTTAAAAAAAAAGAAAACCCATAAAACAAGGGTAACAAAAAATCACATTAATGGATTTTTTATGTATTGTCAAAACTATTAATGTTTTTATTCTTCTTGGCCAGGAACCCATGCATGACCTATTTAACCACCTTTTCAGAAATTTACGACATACTCACATTCAAAGAATGGTCATCACTCCAAAAATGAAATTGATCTCAAACAATTTGAATGGGCTCAGACGCCAGTCTTGATTTTTTGTATTATTTTATTATATTCAAAAGAACTACAAGTGAGCACCTATAGCGACTTGATCGAGACCACCCACCATTATAATTATGCCATCTATATTAATATTCTTTCAAGCTAATAAGTAAGCAATAAGCTATTTTTTACCTTATTTTAACTTATTTAGAAATATTTACAAAAAGAAGCGCTTTTAGTCGCATACTTCTAATAGCGGCAAGATTTAAAAATTTTAATAACTGGTAAATATGTACATAATATGTGGAAGGTACATTACATAGATATGGTTTTATAATTTATAGATTAGCTATAGAATTCAGTTTTCTAAGACATATAAAATCGAAAATAGTGATTTTGGAAGTGAAAACTTAAAAACATCAAATAAAGCTTTAAAAATTTTACAACCCCTGTTAAATTTTGAGTTTTATCAAGATAATGATCCTAAAATGAAGTTGAAGAAGAATGTAGTGCCATTCAACTACCCCAAAATTATAGAAACAATAGAGAATTTCAAGTACAAGTTCGAAAAACAGATTCGTTAATTTCAAATTTTCAATGTAAAATACATTTTCAATGTAATTCAAGTTGAAATAATCGAAAAATTAGTGAAATTCGATATCTAAGAGTGTGATGATGTTAAAAGAGTAACCCCTGCCAAATTGAAATTGCAAAAATGCATAAAAAAGGCATTAAAATTTTGAATTTTAAGAAATTTGAAAATATATCAATAATTATTTGTTTGAAATGATTAAATTATTTTCCAAGTGCAATTTCTAACATGATATTTACAAAACTTCTAGATATCTACAAAATCACGAGACATTTAGGATGCTTTAAGTGTTGGAGTCAATTGGAAAAATGGTAAGTTTAATGTATATTTTATCAGTCTGAGAAGGTCGATTTCCTGTTTATCGTGGACGAGGTTGAATTTTCATATCAGACGACATATTTCACTCGGATTAAATGATCTATTTTAGTCCCTTAAGGCCAGTATACTATAACTCGTCCCCCCTTACATAAATGTCCTTTAAAAACGATAAACTTGGTTTGAACCCAAAATTTTCACATAATTTTACATGGAAACCATGTTTTTCCTTTGGCGGAAGGATCCTTTCATAAAGGATTAGTTACAGTTATTAATTATTATTATTCAATGTATTATAAAGTTTTATACAAATTTCCTTATTAAATTTATTAGCAATTTCCAGTCACTACTGAGTAATTAGTGTTTTTATAAGTAATTCAAACCACTTAAAAACACAATTGTTGACGTATAAATTCAAATCAGAAATAATTAAAATATTTTTTATATTTAAAAAAATTCAATCCTGTAAAATGTATTACGATTTTCTTGTAAGGTGAATTGTTTTGAAAAATAGAATGAAATTGTTTTTTTAAATGTTGCGCAAATAATGCACAATTTGAATTTAGAAATTGCACAATTTGGATTTAGAAATTGCACAATTACAAGTTCACAACGTTGGGTAAATATATTGAAAACTATTTTTTTCTGTTTAAATTCAAGCAGTCCAGAATCTTATAATATTTCTTTATCCAAACCCCAAAATAAATTTATTTACTTATTTGAATATCGTGTAAAATGTACACCAAGATTTGGGGAAGGTGAAATATTACTACCTAGACATTTTACGCAATATTTAAATGAGCAAGGGGATCAGTAAACTTGTTCTTACAAATCTCTTTAATAAACTGCACTCAATGGTTTTTACGAACAGTAAAAAAGTAGCAAAAAGCAAAAAAAATTAGCATACAAAAATGTCATTTGGTACGAGATATTCAGTTTAATAATTTTATTCAAAGTAGCAAAGTATAAACAAACATCCATATTAAAATTGTAGTGCAACTTTAAAGTGAATTAATAGTTAATTAATATTTAGCGTGTATTTCTCACTCATTGTCAGTCAAGCATGGTGGAAAAAATATGGGTGCGTTTATCATGGCATGGTGTTAGGCTAATTCATAAGATTTAAGGTCAAATGTATCAGTTTATGTACAAAGATATTATGGAACTATTTGCAGATGGCTTAGTGATAAAAAAATGTGTTTTAGAATTACCACCACAATTCCGGACTTAAATCCTATAGAGTTTTTGTGGATTAACATGGATTACGTGATAACGACAAATACCTCAAAAAATTAGATAAATTATTGAGGGAATTTGTTACAAGTGCATGGTTGGTTAATCCTATATCATAGTAAAGTCAATGCCAAAAAGATTAAGAACAGTTAAAGCTTATAAGAGCTCCCTTCCTAACCAAATATTAATATTTGTAAAGTAAAAAAATAAAAATAATGGGTAAAAATATTTCTCAATTAAAATTTTAAAAATAATTTTAGTAAAAAAGTGGGTCCTATTTATTTGTCTAACAAATTTTAATTAAAACATAATTTTTTAAATTATTATTTTAGATCACAACAATATTAATACAAAAATCAAAATGATCTAGAAAATAAAGTTTGCAGTGATCGATTCCTTTGATTGCACTGAATGCAAACTAATGTAGTGTCATATTATTTCATCGGTAAGTTATAATTTAATATAACTTACCAAGTTATATTTAATTTATTAAGTATTAAGTTTGTATTATTTAAATGTAGATTTAACAACACAACAATGATGACGAAAAATGAAGTACTAGTTATAGTACAAAATTATACTTAATCACATAGTGAAAACCATCACCAAACAAGAAAACTAATAAAAACGTCACAACCAATATTAGTAGGCAGTTTCCAACAGGATAAGTAAATTGAAATTTTAAGAATTATAGGGTTTTTAAAACAATTTTTCATTATTTTTAAAAATAGTTTGATACAAATTTAAATTTACTTTTATTTTTTAAATACATATTAATTTTGTTGTAGAAGCAACAACGCAACCAATTTGCTCATGCTCACCATTACTTTGCTTGCTGAAAAATTTCTTCAATATCCATTTCAAATTATAGTTTTTTAAATAATAAGAACTTTATTTATGAATGACTATTATTATTATTACTTAATTGTTTATCTCAGAGTATTATCACAGCCCTGTTTCTAGTTATGAGATAATTTTAGTTTAATATATTGAGGCTTCCATAAATCATGAGACCTAAGAAGTAAATAATATCTCATTAAACATGCAGTATTAAGTAAATTAAATATAAAGTTTATATTATTATAAATTGCATTTATATTATTGCAAAATGCAAAACATGCAGTATTAAGTAAACTAAATATAAAGTTTATATTATTATAAAATATGTATATGTAAATATTTTACAGGTATTGGACCATATTTCAAACCCCAAGTGATGCCAAAAATCTCATTTAAATTTTAAAATTAAGTTTAGTCTAGCATACCTAATTCATTAATTTGATACACCAAAGCTGGATTTAATTAAAAATCAATTTGAACTATACAATTAACAAAGTTGTAACGCGACTTCTTTGCCTTAAAATTAAATTAACTTCAAAATATATTTAATATAATACCAACAAACTTCACTAATAAATCGCAATGGGATTTTTTTAATAACTAAATAATATTAGTTCTTAATAGAATTTTGAATATCTAAGTGATTTCCAATTTATTTTGACTAATCAATTATCCTGCAAGCATATCTGTTCCAAGTATTGAGAAAAGAATTGATCAAAACATATTGGTGGTGTAAATAAAAGTGAGCAAAAAATGTTAAAAATGAAAAAAAACATTTTTTTAAGTCCAATTATTATTAATACAGCCATCCATGACGTAAACTTACAATCATAAATAAACCACAAATTAGCAAATTTAGTGTTACCCCTTATATCTGTAATTCAATTTCAATTTTGAGAAATACTCACCAAGATTCAATTTCATTGCATTTATTTAATTTTTAAGTTCATAAATACAAAATTTTAAAATTTATTAATTTTTATTCGCACAATATGTTGCGACAAAAATTGGATAATTAGGTTCAATAAAAATTAATCAAAGTGTAAATTAAAACTTAATATTGAATTTTATATAAAAAAAGAAATTACCGTAGATTGATTAGCCTCTGACCATCTTCTTTGCACATCAGCTTTATCGCTCTCTTTTGACGTATCCAAAACTGCCGTGTCACTTTTATGCTTTGCTCTAAGGGTGTTACGAAAACCAAAAAGGTTCAGTCTTGTTTTGTTTGTAGGTGTCTGAGGTTTGGTTTCAACTAAATCAGCTTCCGAGGGAATTCCTATTGTGTTTGCTTTATGTAGAGTGTGAGCTGTCTTTCTGTGATGCTTATTACTTTCCACCATGGGTGTGGTCGAAGTGGTGGGCGGTATGGAAACCGTTTTTCTAAAAGTACTTGGATCCCACATCGATGATAGATCCGATAAAGGACTGTTCGGAAGAAGGTAAGCAATAAATAATAAAAACAAACTAATAATAATAAAATTTAAATGCCGCCACCTGAAACCCAAGCTGCTTTTATTAGTAAACATTACACTGCCCAACAATTCGTACAAACAAGCCAGTTAATACGCTAAATTTTTCTTTTATGTTAGGCTAATATAAAAATAAAGTTAAAATAGTCAAGTAAGTTCATGTGGAGAAAGAGTGTTTGGTAGATGCACATCACATATCTGAAGGTGTTACAATAAAAGAAGTGTTATGTCTTTAATAGTTTATTCTATTGAAAATTTGCATTTTCATTGCTTATTCAATCAATATAATTTTATATAATATGTACAAACATACATCTTCCTATGTACATGACAGAACTTAAAAGTATGTAATACAATTAACAATACAACTAATACGACATATATCACCTCGTGTGTAAGTTCAGATCTTAAAGAGTATTATTGGCAAAATTTTTATATATTAAGTAGCAGCACTTCTTCTTGATTATTAATTAATATATTTCTTGTAATATACTCAAATATTAATTAGGTTTAAATGCTTTATATTCATGCTCAGACAGATGGATATTATCAAGTTTTTGAGGTACACTATTCAAAATTACTATTGAATGCAAATTATTTTTCTAATGCGCAAAAGTTTCCATTATTTTCAACATTGGAAAAAAAATTAAACTAACTTACATTTTTTTCTACATTATTAATTACTTCATTTTCTGAATTACCACAATTTTGAGCAACAATGCTGACAATTAACAATATAAATTATTTAAAAAGACTATTAAATTGTTTAAGACCCAAAATATTTCACTTTGAAAAAAGTTTTTAACAAACAAAAATATAATGTAGCTTGTGCATCCCTTACAATTTTATAGCAAGTAATGCTAGAACATTCTACAAGTTACTCAAAGTAGCTCAAGTCAACAAATATATTATGGAATTGATGTAGCAGAAAATCACCTATAAAATATTTACAACAACAATTTTCTACAATTACAATATTTGCACTTATAAAAAATAAAGCATCTGAATATTAAAAATGTACAATTGGTTATTATTTAAATGAAAATTGGGTCTCAAACAATTTAAGTAGATTATATTTCAAAAACGAATTAGTGAATTATGAATAAAATGAGCTTAGTAGGTATATGTAATTTTAGTAAATATAGTGAATACTTATAAAGAAACTAACAGCTACGCAGTGAGAAATATTAATTGTGATGAATAATATAAAATATGTACTTACTATTGTGCCTAACAAAATTGTTTCACTCAATTACTATTTCGAATGTGATCGTTTAAATTGCTTAAAATTGGTAATACTTAAATAAAAAAATTAAACATAATCGTTATATTGTGCCCAACAATAAACTTGATCTAAGTAGATTATATAAACGTTTCTCATGCAACTCGATGCAAGCCAAAGTTCACATAGGTTCAAAGAATTAAGAATTTCGAATTTGCCAAGATGGCACCAGTGCACCATTTTAGTCCCCAAACCAGCACATAAACTAAACAAAAAATGTGGATTTCATTAAAACTTTTAAATTAAAATAAATATTAAACGTAAATTAAGCAAAATTCCACATTTTTCGTTTTCGTTCAGCTTACATAAAATGTTATTTTTAAATGAAATAAATAATTAGTAATAATTTGTAAAAGATCACAACCAGCACAGATTAATGATAAAAGTCCCAAGCCCAACTAGGCGCATTATTATACTCACGCATCTCTGGTAAGTTCTTTTTGATAAGCGATAGGACTCTGAATAGCTTTGAGAAAATCTTTTTGTGTTTGAAGAATGTTGCCTATTGTCATCAGCCATTGCTCTTGTAATTCTAGGGAAGCAGCTTGGCATATAAAAGCAAGATTTGGCTTGTTTGGATCAGTTGATCTCACTAAAAACGTTTCTTCACCTACATTTTTTTCCAAAATCATTTTGTTTACCTTGAAAAAAAAAACGGTTACAACATTTTATAAAAGTTCCTTTTTTGCAACACTACATTATGTAGTGTTTTTTGGAAAACAATAGTTGGGCACTTGAAATTCTCAAATAGCTTTAAAGTGTAGTTTACAGCTTAAGAAACTTAGGCAGAAGTAAAAGTAAGGAAGTATTAAGTTTTATTCAGATACATAAAAATAAATGGTAGTTGGGCTAGTTGTTAACGCGATCAACTGCTAACTGAGAGCAGCGTAGCAAGCTACTTCAGATGTAAAACAAATAATATGTTCAGAATACTAACAGTCGTTTTGGAACTTCCTGAGGTTACTGTTGGATATTACAAGACCTAGTCCTAAATTAAGAAGAAGATAAAAATAAATACATCTAACTGAAATGACTATTTCCAGTGTCTGGATGAAGCAAAGAAAATAAAAGAAATTGAAATAGCCATGTCAATAGAACAAGGAAAACAAAAGAGAGAAAGAAATAAGCACAAAACAAGGACATCTCCAGCTCAAAATACAAGAAGCTACTTTTTGTAATTAGCTTGACCGTCAACCTCTCTTACCCAATCAGTTTAAAAATTCATAACTTGAAGAAGAATCTTTTAATAAAATTTGGTAGAAAAATATTAGCTCTGAATAGTTAATCACAATAATATTTTACTATAAGCAATATTATTTTAATATAATTTAAATAAAATAAAAGCATTCTCGTGAGTACCCACATTCAAAATATCTGCACATTGAAAAACATACTATTAATTAGAAAATTAGAAACATCCTAAAAATATTCAATTTGAATAGTATTCGGTTATCAAGAAAGAATTGAGAAAAATTACATCAAAATTTTGTTGAACATTTTTTAAGAACAAAGAGTTATGTATTATTAAATCAACACCTAAAAATGAAAATTTTTTGTCAATTAAATTTATTTTAACATGGTGATAATAATAAATTTAAGACATAATATTATAGGACAGGTATGCTTTTGAGGTTTAATGTAAGGTGTTAATATCCCCTTGTTAACGAAATTTAAGGTATCTAATTATTAAATTTTGTTAATAATTGATTTTTACACTAGAAACTAGTTTGGAAGATGTCAATCTCACCAACAATTAGGTTTCTAAAATCGATCTATTTTACTGCCTCAAATATGCAATATTAGGTTTATTATTAATTTCTTTAATTAAAAATTGAGATAAATACATTGAGGTAGTTTCAGAGCTGTAATCAACAATAAAAAGTACTTTTCAAACTCTGATTAGTAATTAATTACTGTTATTAAAATGTTAATGGTGTTACTTACTTGTATGTGAGCTTTATAAAAGTACTGTGGACTAATAAATTGAGTTTTCTTTCCAACTGCTTCCGAAAAAATCATACTTTGTTCAAATAAAAATACTAAAAGTTCCTTATTTTTTCCTATTATCGAGTTACCACTACTGCCAGATCCATCCGATACCATTAATGGACCGTGAAGTAGTAATTTTCCTTGAGCAGTTATCTTTCCCTTTATAAATACAAATGAAACAATAATTGAATTTTCAATGAAAAACAAAAAAGTAAAACTTACATCGAATCCTTGCAAACGTCCGACATCCATCATATCATTAGCAGCTTTAGGAACAACAATCATTACTTCCAAAGCACTTCTCAGAGATTCAGCTTCTGATTTTAAGCCAGCACGTTCTGTATATTTTAGAATGTCTTTTAGAAGTAGCTGATATTTCATAATTCTTTGTACAGGTTTAATGAGCAAATCACATAATTGTAGTTTATGACCTAACTTAACTCTCAATTCTTCAAAATATGTTTCTAAATGTTCAGACACGATAAATTCAGACACAGGTTTATTTTTACAATACACCACATACATGTGAAACTTTCTATCGTAACGTTTAAATAGTGGACCTAATTCTGTAGGATGCTCTATGCATCTTTTGAGAGCTTTGAGGAAAAATCTACAAACATTTAAATGAAAACAAAGTACTGAACCAATCTTATAGAAACTTACTCTCGATGCCATTCGTAGATAGCTTCCATATTTCCAAAAACCATCTTATCTTTGCCACCTTTTAAATCGTCTGGCATTACTATGTCACAGGTCGAATCACGCATTGTTGCAATATAACCATCGATAATTAAAGATAAATCACGAACATATGCTTCCTCCGTTTCAACAAGTTCTCTTAACACAAATTGTCTTTTACGCATTTGGCTCTCTATTATTTTAGCACTATCCACACTGTCTTCATTTGGTTTATCACTTTCATCACCACTAAAAGCTAAGGCTGCAGCATCGTTTGATGAGGATTGCGCAGATAAATCTTGATGTAAATTTGAAATACCCCCACATTCTGCTATAGCATCAGAAGATTTTGTATCACGGTGTAAAGAATTACGTTCTAAATTTTCTGTGTGCTGCTCCTAAAAATAAGCAATAAAATTTTAGCAAATTAAATTCAATAGAATCGAATCAATTCATGCTTAAAGTATATAATTACGGGGCATAAAAACACATGCTATTACAAAGAACAAAGCACTAATTACAGGTTTATAAGGATTTACTACCAATAATAATAATATTTGTACCAATTATACAATCAATTAAAAAATTATACAATGTTGAATGAATAAATGTTTTGATTGTTTTTGAATGTAATTTTCAGGTTTCTCGACAATAATAAAATTACTTTGCTCAGTAGAATAAAAACCTGGGTATGTAATAAACCCCTATAAATAGTGCGGGAGGTCCTTTGTGCAAAAATAAAAATAATTACAACTACTATGGAAATTACTACGCAATAAATTCTAATATCACTAAAAACATGTAGTATTGTAAAAGAAAAGAGGTTCTTAAAAACAAAATTGCATACACAACGACATAAATAAGAATTCCTTCATAAGAACGTGATTAAAAACTAATATCAATATGATAAATAGGGATCCACACGTTTTTCTACAGCAATTTAGTATTAAATTTCAAATTTATCTTCTATTTGGTAGTATAATTTTCCACATTTGCATTGTTATTGCTATGTATTTGGTATATTTAACTTATAAATAAATAATTGAATTTATTAAAGATCGTGCATTTATGCAATGTTTGGTGTTAGCAGGAACTAAAAAGGATGTTATGTTATGGATGTTAGTAATTATTTAATTAAAAATAAGTAGTAGGTAAGTGTACTGTTCCTAAGAATATGTCCATAGTCCATATAAAATTAAAGCTGGGTGGCATCTAGTTAAAACCGTTTAAGCAATTGTTTAACTAAAAATATTATATTATTTTATACTTCATTAATCACACCTAATCAGTGTCACTACAAGTTGCTTGTAATTTATAAAACAATTTCAAAGAAAATCTAAGGGAATATTAATGAAGAGCAATTTCTCAGTGAAAAAGTTGCATTTTCTAGATCAAAAATAATAATGTAATAATAAACTGGTATTGGTCGAATAAATAATAAGTTTATAAAATTTTGATAAACTGAAATGCTTTCGAACCCAAAAGATTTAAATATAATTTTTAGGAGATTATAAATCATCTATATTATGCCGTTATTTATTAATTTTATATAATACTATGTACTTAGTTGATGACTGCCATCATCAACAATAATAAAGGGTTACAGGCAAATTCCCCAACCCGGACTTAAGCAGCCGTGGGGTCTTAATGCTGTTCACCTTTCTCCTAGAGAAAGAGGCTGATGCTCAGGAGTGGGCGGAAAGGGCTGAGAAGATACTATGTACCATAATAGTACTGGGTGATCAACTAAGGAATTTCGATTTACAAGCGCTCTAAAATTGTTTTGAATAGGAATAGAGAAGTGGAGTTGGTCTTAAACGAAGGAGGGGCTCATGGAAATTCAGTCGCCATGGTTCGCTGGACGGGTGAGGAGCGTTCGTTCTGTGTGCGCGCTTATTACCAAATAAGCCCATTTTCATCTGAACGGCTATGTAAACAAACAGAATTGCCGGTATTGGTCTTCAGAAAACCCCAAACAGAAACATGAAACTCAATTGCATAGTCTGAAGGTCACAGTTTGGTGTGCAATACACGCACAAGGCATTATTGGCCCGTACTTTTTCGAAGACGGACGCGGCCGAGCAGTAACAGTGGATTCTGATCGTTATGTGGACATGTTGAACAATTTTTTTGAACCAGCCCTTCAAGACTTTGATGGATACAATCGGGACACTTGGTTTCAGCAAGACGGGGCCACTTGTCACACTTCAAATCGGTCTTTACCTGTTATTCAGGCGCTTTTTCCTGAAAAATTGATTTCTCGGCGTGGAGACCTTCCATGGCCCCCCAGAAGCCCGGACTTGACACCTTGCGACTTTTACTTATGGGGATACCTCAAAGTGTAGTCTACCGCAACAATCCCCGCACTCTAATTGCGTTGAAGGAAAATATCCGCCAGGAAATTCAAGCCATCGGTCCAGAAACTTTGCGACGTGTTTTCTAAATTTCGGGGTTCGACTCGAAGAGTGCCAGCAGAAAAACGGTGGACATTTGGAGAGCGTAATTTTAAGAAATGAATTTCAAAGAGCTGAACATTATTTGTAAAAAAAAATTAAAATTGACTTGAAAGTTTTTGTTTTATTTCTCTTTTAAATCGGAATTCCTTAGTTAACCACCCTGTATTATTAGAAACCAATCATGTCTTATGAAGTTATGATAGATATTCTTTAGAAATCCAACATGATTAAACTAGCAGGAAAAACGTAATTTTGAGCCTGCACATAGAAAGCTGAACAGTTTTAGTATTACAAATTTCAATCTAGTGCTTCTATCTTCCTCTTGTCTATATTAGTTTATGAAGAGATACGATTTTATAATTTGGAAATTATGGTAATGTTAGTTATATTACTCGAAAAGAAAAGAAACTCAACGTTCTGAATGTCACGAAAACAATGCTTACTCAAGTTTAAAAAAAAATGTAAAAAGGTGCACTTAAGTTAAAAAAATTAATAAAAAATAAAATAATGAAATCAATCACTACAGTGTAAAATCCAAACATGCTGAAAAAACTCATATACGCTAGTGTTAGTAATGAAACCTCGCACCATTCGTTCCTTAACAATTTGTTCTATCTCTGCTAAATCTGCAGAAGTAGCACCTTCCAATGATTTCAGCGTTAAACTAGACACCTGTAGAAATATTTTAATTATAATTATAAACCGTTAATAATGCAGATAATAGTGATAATAATTGAACCTAAACATAACATATTAAAAGTTTACAAAAAGTAATGTGTTGGAATTTTTCAATCGGTAATTTAGAAAATCACTGTTAAAATTATAATAAAAGTATTGTTGAAGTTTTCTTACCCTTTTACAAGAATTTTCGTCAATGGTTGGTACTCCAGGAGGTCCGGTGGTAACTAAAATAGGTTCTTGAATTGGTTTCATAGGAGGAGGTAGTTCAACTTCATCATCTGGCTCTTCGCCGCCACCATTCGTAAATTCGGGAGTTCCCAAAGGCGTTACTGCCCTTAATATTGCTGGTGTTCGTTCTTCATCATCTTCGCCTTCTGATACCGAGGCTTTATTGCCCATATCTACTGGTACCTAAACACAAAGAATAACAATAAAAATAAATTAGAAAAAATACACTTGGAAGAATTCACTTTCATTTTACCTTATGTACTATTTTAAATGTTGCTATCGATGTATAATAAAAAAATAATCAGTTTTTCGTGTTATATCGTCAAAAAATAAGGCAAAGGTGTTCAACAACTACTAATGTCCAAGTGCAATGAAAAGTTTATCTAATAATAACAATGAAATGAGTAATACACGAATTGATAATTTTTTAATTATTATTTTTAATTAAAGAATAATTATCTACAGATAATAGAACTTAGTCATGAAACATTGCAAGAAAATATAAAAACGGATAATATAATGTGAGAAAAGTGATGTACATATGTACAATAATAATAGAATACAACCTACAGTATATTATTATTTCTATAGAGAACCAACATCATTTATTTAATTTGTTTTACTCATATTGCAGTAATGGCCCGCTATCATCCTCTTTTGAGATTCACAGCAGAATGTCCTTTCTCGATAAATTCTCGTTGAGTTTCCGGTAAATAAAAAGAACACATTGTGATCACAACAATGTTCCTCATTATTTAACTTAAGAAGAAACCGAATAAAAAAGAATTCTAAGCAAGTAATAAAAGCAAAATTATTTTAGTTCTAGCTACGATTTTCAAGTTACATACGCATAAAAGAACACGTTGGAGGCGAAAGAAAGTAATAAATTTATACGTTAGGTATAATATATCTATTTTTACTTTTTGTTTTATTCAAACAAATTGAGTTTATTTTAATTGAACTTAAATACGATTTATTTAAAAATCGTGAAAGATGAAATCCAGCACTAATAAAAAATATTTTAATTCCTAGGGTACAGTTGAACAAAAGAAAACTGTAACATTATCTTCACTATAATCTATTGTGAAAAATTGGCTCAAGTATTCGTTAAAAAATATACAGATTTAAATTTTCGATTATTTTTTTTTTATTAATAATAATTATAAGAAAATAAACATATAAAAATTTCTGAGTTATTATGTTTGCGTTTAAATTAATTTTGCTAAATTAATAAACTATATTTAGATAGTACTTTAGAATAAGTAGGTGTACTAGTACGTAGGTACAATATTTTATAAAAAGCATAACAAAAGAAACAAAAATGTACCATATTATCGTAAAGATAAATCACTTTTAATTATCATCACCTCTCGCAGTAGTTAATTGTATTAAAATTTATAGGTAATAAGTAAAACATTAAAAACAGTTTTATAATCAAAGTCTGTTATTTCTTTGTACTACGTAAAAACTTCAAAAACCTATTCCTATAAGAATAGAATTAATGTAGGTAGGTAAATATTATACGGGAGAGCCCACTCGATTAAAACGATGAAAAAGATTATAATGGCATAGTTAAACAGAGAAACATACCCCAGCAAATAATATCTTCTTGTTCTTTGGAATGACTAGGTAAAGAATCGGATTAACAAATTCCGTTGTCCAAATTATTTATGATAAGTAATATAAAAATACTTCACTAATCATACCCACGCACTAGTACGATCGCACCGAAGAAAAATATTAAAGTAGGTGCCTACATAGGCATTCCGTTGGCAAATTCTGTTGTTTGTGTTTTGCAAACTATAAATAGTTTGAAGATGATCACACTCTCGGAAATGTGCTCTCTTATCGAATAAAACTAATAAAAAATAATAATTCAAATGCAAATTTTTAAAAGCGCACACAATCGATTATAAAAAGCTACTAATCCTAGCTCGACAAAAAAATGAGGTGCTTAATTTTAAAACTTGCCAGATCTTAAATTTCTATCAGCTTATCTATAAAAAAAATATAGATAAGAATGTGGGAAATTTATTTCTTTTAAATGATGGGTTTATAAATGTTTACCAAATTTAAAATAACTTCTATATTTCTTCCTTTAAACGTATAAATAAAGAACATTGAATGTTCTTAAACAATATTACGAAATAATCCAGTTAAAAAGAAAAGAAGGTCATGATGCTATATGAGCAGCAAACAAAATCAATTGCTTTAATAAAATCATTGATTTAAATGTAAAATAAATGCAATACCTACATTAATTTAATATATAAATAAAAAAATTTAACAAAAACTATGCCCTATACCAAGTATAAGATCCGGTGGTACAAATGCAAGTTAAATCAAGTTTAAGAATTATTAAATCACTATTTGGCCAATCAGAGCCAATTGTATAGTCAGAGTTAACCAAAGGCACAACTGGGAGTTAACTCTTTCTTTAACCTATCTGATTGGCTAAAAAGTATGTCAAATCTGGGCTAACCTTTACCTGTATTTCATACAAATGGTCCTCAGAATAAACAAATCAATGCGAGTTGCATTGACTTTGGTTTAAGTGCGATTGTATCATTGGGCCTTGAGGGATAGATCTGAACACTTAAAATTTAAGTTATTGTAATTTAAATTAAGGGGTAATGACACTCTAGGATTTTTAAAGGACGCAAAATTTTATTTTCATTAATTTATAGTTCTTAATTCTTAAAATTTATCTATTAAAATTTCTTATTGATATTCCAAATATTTTGGGAACTATAGCATTTAAAGCTCAATAAGACGTGGGTAATAACATACGCAAGTTTATGATATTAGAGCATTGCAACTGTTGGTAAAACAATAAACTAAAATGCATCTTTATTACTTTTAAAAATTCAAAAATCAACGTGTGAAAATTAAAAAATTTACAGAGGGTAGCATCCTCTGCAATTGTGCATTAGCGTAGACCCCAATCATGAAAACTGTTTCAAGTGGCAAAGTTATCGTCGATATAGCAACAAAAATTGCTGTATGTACATTTAACTGTAGTATGAGTAGTATTTAAAAAAATTTTGTATGACAATCGGACCCAATTGCTCTAATTTCTGTGCGAAAGTTGATGAACATCATCAAAATAATGTCGGATTCACCAACATCCGCAAATCAAGATACGTCATGTAAGTCAAAAATACTAGAAGACCTCAACAACTAGCCATGCAAACTCCAATAAGTCCATCTTCTTATGGACATAATGAAGCTCACACAACTTCAAAGATACGATACTGAAGGGGTTCGGAGGAAAAAAAATTCTTTTTACCGATGAGAAGCTATTCACAATTGAACAATGCTGCAATGATCAAAATGATATACGATTGTTATTGTTTGGGCTGGATTTAGCACTGCGCGAAAGCTACCGCTTAAACTAATCGATGAAGGGATCAAAGTCAACCAAGAAATTTCTCGCCGTGAAATTCTCGAGAAAATAATGATTGGACCTTCCAACAAGATTCTGCTCCGACTCACAAAGTGACATTGAATTAACAATGGATTCGAGGGAAATATCCGGATTTTATCGACATTATACAATGGCCATCATATTCTCCGGATTTAAATCCTATTGACTATTTTGTTTGGGCATACTTGGAGACTAAATCCTGCACCATACTACAAAAAAATTTGGATTAGTTTTTGATATTCGTTTAGAGTTAATACCAAATAGGTGAAATCTGCGGTAAATATTTTGTTAGAAATGATACCAAAAACCCTACAGCCCTTTCTTTACCTGAAATTTGCCTTTGGCCCAGTTTACCATTTTCTAAATTTGGCACAGTTTACCATTTTCATAAGTTTCGTTGAAAGTACCTTTGGTCCAGTTTCCTATTTTCTAAATTTGGCCCAGTTTACCATCACCATTTTAGTAAACGTTTAATTTTATGTATTGATGACCATGGAGAATATTTTAAAAACTTGTAATATTTCTATTACAAAAACGTGTTATTTAAAAGTCTATAAAATTTCAAATGTGGTTTAAATTCTTCAAAAATAATTGGAATTTAATCAGCCTCCGTATTTTATTGTCATCTTGTAGATGATCTTGCTCTAACGATTCAAAATAAAAGTTCGAAGGAGCTTTATGCGAATTTACTATTAGAGAATACTTTCGAGTGTATTATAATTCAACTGAAAGCTAACCCTCTAACAAAAGTGTTCTGAATCACGTAATCAACAAGGAGATTCCTACTTATGTAGGAGGTTACTAAAATCTAGTGCACAGCTGTGCTCCAAAGTCAAGTCCGCCCGCACATTCAACAAGCACGGCATAAATAAGAAACAGATTATCTCAGCCAGAATATTTAATCTCCACTTCAAAAACTGTTGTTTTGAAACAGTTAAGGATTATTATCTAGATTCTAGATAATTTCGCACTTTTTAAAAGTGTACTAAATGATTAACACTAAAAAATAATAGTTTAGGTACTATGGCTATTTTTAGGTTAAATTTAGACATGTGGATTGAAAGTTTTATTGATTATTGTTTATTATTTCGAGCTCCTAAGAAACTAGGATACAACTAAAGTTGTCTACCCGTTCCCCCAAGAGGGTATCTTGGCATTTAATATCTCAAAGATGTTGCCAGGACCTTGTGAGAGCAGCACGAAGATAGCCATAGTTAGAAAGAGAGTCACAAAGAAAACTTTCTTATGTAGACTCCTCCCGGGTTCGAACCGGGTTCTTAGCATCAATAGTTGATCGCTCTAACTACTACTTTGTTTTAATCTTTCGTTTTTTGAGTTTTATTGATTGTGGATTGAAAAAATTATGAATTTAAATTAAAGATTTTTAAAATGATTTTAATTTTTTAATTTGATTAATTGATTTTAATTTTAATTTATTGATATTTATAGCTTATGATATACATAGACTATCATTTATATTTCGATTTCATTTCATTTTGATGATAATCTACTTACTATATCATAACGCTAAAAAATAAGCAAGTGTGAAAAATTTAATAATTCACAAATTCAATAAACTTGAAATTATTAAATTCATTCTTAAAATATACATATTTTCACAAGTTAATAAAACAATTATAGATAATAATATTACACTATGAACTTGGTTAATTATTATTATATGTATTTAACTGAAAAATAGTTTCCACTGTGGCATGGCAGTGTTAGCAAGAAATTGACAAAAATGGGTTTTACAGCAATTTTGACTTCTTGATAAGGTAAATATTCTTCATATGAAATAGATAAGGTAAATAAAAAATATATACAACAAAACATAATAACTCTCCGTTATGAGCGACATCTATTGCGTTAACCTAATTAAATTAAAAATTGTAAATAGTTTATTAATTTGTAGAAATTTTTAAAATTAAAAAAAAATTTATTAAACATATAATTAAATTAAAGTGACTTTATCTAATTTTATGGGGAAAATCATTTTTTCGGGATCAAAACTTGTGTGCAAACCGATTCATTGTCATGGAGTTTCCATTATTAAACGATTTCCATGAAAATCGTTGTGCTTTGGTAATTTAAAAAAAACAAGTAGTAAGTGTTTTCTGTTATTCTTTTCATGAATAGTTAGGTTTTCATAAAGAAAGATAATAATTTATAAAATATTAGTCCATTTTTCAAATTTTTTTAAAATGCTTCATTTAAATGTACTTTTGGGATTGATTTTCAAAATTTATACTTTTATTGTATTTTGAGGTATAATGTATACCCATTGCGACATACAGAAAGAACTGCCTATCTGTAATTTACCCGCACATGCCTTAATAGAAACTACTCCTATTATATTTCCCGTCCAATTCGTTGTTCCAATTAGGACAAGTTATAAACTCAAGTTTCGCTACGCATTAAACTGTAGAGGAAAACTATTCTTTTTCAAGGTTGTACCAATGTTATCCAATTCAAAATTTTAACGCCAGTTAACATCAGAGACAAATATGTTAATATTTATTTCTATCAAAGTTGAAATTGAATTCTAGTCATATTTGGCATCATTTCAAGAAGATCATGCACTATAATTATTATAGTATGTACAGTCAGACCTGGGTGAGCGAGAATAGGATAAGCTAGAAAATTCTACAAGTGAGAGTAATTGCAACGTCCCGTAATTTTAACCCTCGAAATCTTCGATAAGTGAGAAACAGAAACCTCTATACCGATAAGAGAGTGGGTTTTCACGCCTGGATCTCTATAACTGAGATTGGTGCTTACCTTATACACACCCCTATAAGCGAGATACGAGCAATAAATATCGTCTAACAAACACCTACAGTAATTACCAATCAAACGTTTTTGTATCACATATCATTGTACGTATTTCTGCCGCATTCTTTTAGAACTGCCAACTGTGCGTCTTTGCCGATCTATTAATCAAACTTATTACAGTTGATAAATAGCAATTTAGAAGAAAGGTTTGTCACGTCCTTAGAATGTCAAAACGAAATTTTTTGGAACAATTTAAGTGCGTAAGAAAAAATATTCCGATTCCTTGAACTCTCGCTTATCTAAGTTTGACTGTATAAAGCTCAATGATTAGGATTTAAAACATTCAAAAAGTACCGTGGTAGTTAGCAAATTTCTTTTGTAACAGTATTAAGTTTTTATGCAGAATAAAGAACATAACGGACATTTTAATGACCAATACAAACTGACACAAAAACCTCAACAAAACGTACGTTAGAAATGAGCCCACGTCTCAATTAAAAAATGAAAAACACAAGTACTAACTCTATTATGCGCTCAAAAGGTTAAACTAGTAAAACTTTTTCAATTTTATACTTTGCAATGGTCCAGCAAAGTTTGTACGTATACTATAAATTAAATTATGTTGTGCTTGATTGTACTAGCGCAGTAATAGAACACTTATTAAAAAGTTGGTATTATTCATAAACAGTATATTATTGGATAAATTTATATGATTTTGGCCCGAATTTTTCAAATTCTGTATTTTATTGTTTTTCATATCAAGTATCATTTAGATAAATGTCAGCTAAAATAAAAGAGTTATAATCTTGAAGAAGATGAAAATACACCTTTTTGAGTTAACAGAGGCTCATCAGAGATTTAATGTTACATGACGCTTTATTAGAAGATGAAAAAAAACGAACCTTTGAAAGAAAAATAACTTACCGGAACATTATTTTTATTCTGAATAACACTTCTTGCTTTGTGAAAAACTGATAATAGACTAATCGTAAAACCTCATGTTCCTGTTTAAATCATTGAACTATACATACCTAATGTATAAAAAACTAGTGAAATACTACGACTGTTATTACTTTGTATTACATTAAAATATTATTAAATAATAAAATAGTATGATATTAATTTGCTACAAATAAAAATTATTTAAATTTTAAAGAAACGTGCGGCCCGCAAAGTGATTTGATGTGACCATTTAATTTTGTAGTGACCTATTTGGATTATCGACAAGTGAACATTATCAAGTGATAAGGTCAAACTGAATATAAAAATTAACGAGGTGATATAGTGGATAACAAATATTTTTATCGCATATCATGACAGGTCATAGTGGTGGTGTTCTACTGCAGTTGGTGTAATGCATAGGGGATTGTGTTTCAGAATGAGTTCGATATCCAGTTGCTACCAAATCATTTGTGCTGTGGTCATGATTCCACATGAAGCTTGTGTACTTTTAGTCACTAATGACTACTGATTTACCGATGTAAAATGGTTTATCCCTAAATTAAACTGTCAGTTTCATCTATAGCAATTTTTAGTCAATAAGCATTAGGAGCGCTGGCGTTAATTGCACCATGCGCGATTATCAGAATAAAAATTCTGATAAATAAAGAAAAATAATGCTTTGATCAAAATTTTGCAATACATTTTTTAAATCAATTATGACAAAATGATTACATTACGATTTAATTATTTTTTATATTAGCTGAACGAATAGGTATCACCCTTGCTGAAATATCAAAAAACTACTTTGATTAGAAAATAACTTACACAGTTGCTTTTCAAATAAAGATATGCTATAGTTGCTTTCAATTAAGATTGCTCAAGCATAATGGGATTTGTTACCATGTTAAAAGACCAATTAACGCAAGCAAATGTAAATAAATTCAAATTTTCGAAAGTAGAAATTATTTTGCGACATTTAAAATTATTCAATCATAATTTTATATTACTTCTTAAATTTTTGTATTAACTCATAAGTATTAATGTACAACATGTTGGGGTTATTCGATAATTATGGATTTGTTAATTTAATTTATTTAAATTTTAATTATTTTATTATTTATATTATTTATTATTATTAATATTATTTTTAATTATTTAAATTTTATTCCAGTCAATAGAAGGTTTTAACGATTTAAGTAACATTTAACATATTAAATGTATGTGGTGCAAACGAGCATTAAATGCACAAATTCTACGTTATTGTAATATTATTTCAGGTTTGTCACGCTTTGTTATAAAATTAAAAACTAATAACAAGTGAAGTCACATTTTCAAAATTTGTTGGCCAACCTTATCTGAATAAAGCAGCTATATTTATTTATATTCAAAATTGCTATAAAATTTGAGCACTAGCGAAATTATACGTTTTATTTATTGTTTTACTTATAGTTGTCATCATGAAAGAAGAAGCTGACGTCATTTTCAATATGTGTATGAAATAAGTCAAGAATTATGAATTAAATAAGTGTTTGTTATAATAAATTTAAATCATATTTATAAAGCGGAAAATTAAAATAGCTGTCAATATATAATTAATCAATCATAAAATAATTTTCTATAATTAATTAATTACTATTTTATTTATTAATCACGTATAATTACATTAAATGTTATAAAATGTAAAAGTTACAAGTAAAACAAAACCCTACAAATCCAGCAGAATCAACAAACCATGCCAAAAATCAAACAAGTACAACGCCAGTCAATTTTATCCTACTTCTATAAAAATTACTATCCAAGTTAAGAACTATTGTGACTATCTTTCTCTATCGTATACGTTGGCAATTCAGATGGCACTGACGTCAGCTTCATTTTTCGTGCAAACAAGTGTAGAATTTTAACTATAGTCCATTTGAAATAAGAATGCAGTAAAATTTGTACTAAAATATGATCTTGCAACATGTTTAGTTAAAATTAGTACAAGTTTACACCGCTGAAAATCTATTTGCGATTGTCATTTCACAAATCGAATATTAACAAAATAAATAATTTAATTTATCCCATTTTATTGTAAGTCATGCATTTTGTAGGTTTTTTTAAAAGTTAAATCCAAAAGTTTAAGTTCTCTTGATGTTTCTCATAATAGGTTTAGTAAAATTTTACAAGTTGACATTCGCTTTAATTTTTTGAGGTTTCCTGTGTGAATCTTCCTTTACGTCGCGTCGGAAGTGCTCCTACAATTTTTTACTGCATTCTTGTTTGAAATGGATTATAGTTCGTCGATTCCTCCTGTATTTCTCGGTCGATGTTGGATATTTTAAATTTAAAGAAAAACCACCTTTACAAAAATTACATCAATATCACTCAAATGTGCATATTATAGCAACCAATTAGAGTCAGACTTCGCAGAAATTATATTGTTTTGGTTTTGAATTTTTTTTCAATAATAATAATAATAAAAAAGTGAATACCCATAAAATTATTTGATTTAAAAATTTAAGATCTTACATAATAATAATACATCTAATGGACAAATAATGATTATTTAAACAGCATAAATTGAAAATGATGAGTCAATTTTTATTTAAGTAATTTCCTCGTCGAATTTATTTCGTGCTTTGCAAATTTTCTGAAATTTACTGATCGCCAGCAATTTTCAGTGCACTAGGTGGTAGATTGTATATGAAAACAGTTGATTTTATAAAAACACACTTTATCAAAGATATATTCTTGGCAATCATATAAAATCGTTACATCAACCGGTTTCGGCTAAATTGTCATGATCAGGATGTAGTGTCTCTACTAGTTAGATTGACAAAAATCATAAATATTGGTAAGAATATACTTTTGATAAAGTATGTTTTTATTCATATAACTAACTTGGTTTGGGAGTTAATATTATATTGATTTTTTCAAGCGAAAAATATAGCAAAATTTTTGTAAAGACCTACAATAATTTATTTTAATATAATATAAAATGCGAAATTCTAGCTGATAAAAACGAAATCAAAAACTAGAAAATCTACTTATAGGACATACAAAAGAGATCAATAAAAAACGTAACATCCGGAGCTAAAGTTCTAGCAATACACAACTGAAAATTTTAAACTACTATATTTTTGAAGAAAACCAATTATTGTCTCGAGCCCTCAAGTATAGCAAAATATTTTCGTCATTAATACTGACTATCATCTCGTTAGTTTTAATTTTAAATGAAACTCATCTTGAGTTTCTTGATAAGAGAGACTTGATAATGTCTTTTTGTGAGTACTTCATTTTATAATTTAAAAAAATTGATTTATTTGATTTGAATTGTCCAGACTCGATTTTAACAAAACTAGCCACTTACTCAATAAAAATTCATTCAACGTAACTGGTAGTTTTTAACTCCAGTTGTAATAGTATGGTATTAGATATTACGATGGCATCCTTAAAATAAAAATATTAGGATATATTTTCTTGGTAGATATAATTAAATATTAATAAAATGACAACCTAGCTATAATAAACTCAATTTTATCTAAAATAATATCGTACCTTGGACTTTAATTATTACACTGTCTCTGCTTTGGTCCTTCTCAACTTTTCTTTTTTCTATTTTCAATTTAACCTTCCCACTAACACATTATAATACAAAATTATGCACTTGGAAGTTCAAATCTAAATGTAATGATGAGAATAAGTAATATTTTAAAATCAATAAAAAAGCGCACATTATAATAATAATAATAATAAAACGACGTGAAATTTAGCTGAAGTACTACCGAAAAATTAGGGTTTCGGTTTTTCCGATTAGCTTTATGACTTCTTAAAATATCTATAATATAATTTTTGTTTGTTAAAAAGTGTACATTTTGCTTTTCATTTTAGTTACATAATAATCAATTACGGTAGAAATGTTATTGTAGTCATGTTTGTGATTTTAAATTTCATTCAATTTTAAATTACTTCCGCTGTTGGTAAATAATAAACTTTACGCAATCAATATTTAATCACTAATATAAAATTTTTAAATATTTTATCACATTTTTGCAGTTGTGATTGCATAATTTAATGTTACAGAACAAGACTTCCTTTTAAACGATTTTTATTTATTTGTTATTATCAGAATTCAAGTGAAACTATCCTATGGATCGATGTTTTAGAATTTATCGAAAATGGAAGCGGTATTTTTGCGCAAAAGGCTAATTTAATAATTAATTTTTAAACTGATATTGGTCTTCAAAAATTAATTTAAATCCAATACTATAGATTTGTTTTGGTTTGCATGTGTGCAACTTCAAGACCTGTTTATAATTATTATGTATATAAATGGAGATTTTAAAAATACCAGTAGGTACGTAATGTTTGCATAATTAAATGATAGGTCGAAATGATCTTCTTTTTTATATTATTAAAAGAAAATCTAATTTACCTTCTTACTGAAATTACAATCAGCAGAGCTTGGCCACTTTACCTTTACCACAGTTAGTAACACAAACTAATCAACACAATTTGCCTACATTTATGCCAGTCCCTAGTCGACCTCGAAAATATTTTAATAAAAAACACTAACTGACACGTGAAGAACTTACGATAAAATGAATCATATTAACCTATTTTGCAGTAAGATAACTTATGCTCACCTTTATTCTTTTATCTGATCCAGTTTTCTTCAACGGTGGACGATCGGATGGTGCTTGAGACTTTTCAACTTTACCCTGTGACAATTTTCGAAGAGGAGGTGGAAGCCATTTTCGACTAAAAATAACAACTATATTAGATCCGACAAAGTTAATTAATATAGTTTTTTTTTGACCTTGATGTTTTGTCAATTGTTCGGATACATTATGTAAATATAGAACCAATTCTTAAATACACAGCGTGCCATTGTTCACCCTGGAGAATCGAGCAAAGAAATTCTGTAAGTATGGGATTTGAATCCAGAATTTCTGCTCGATGATTCAACCAGCGTTCACACCAAGCCACTGCAGTGTCAAGGTAATTGGTTAATAAACGTGACGATATTTTGAGTTGGTTTCGTATTACCTTAAGCTATGTCTTCTACACGAACAGTGTCTTTGAACAAACTTTTTGAACTTTCCCATATTATGTTTTATTTAAAAAAAACGGTAATTTTTTTTGTAAACTGCGAGACCTTTAACACAGCAAAACGAACAAAATAGTTTTATCTATAGTATAAGACAAACCATCTTATCAACGACACATGACATGCTTATTGTTTTTTAGATAAGATTAAGAACAACGAAATTATGAATCAAATACATTTTGCAATTAAATACGAACGCTAATAAAAATCAAATCAAGAGAAACAAAAACGTCGTTACTCTTAAAAAAAAAAGATAGACCTTTTTCTGATTTTCTGTCAGTAATTTTCGTACGTATACATCGAAAATTCGAATATACACCTTTATTGATTTTATTACATACAATAATAACGATGGGTAAGTACATTTATGAAATATGTAGAAATCCAATTAGTAATGAGATATTTGTTTGGAGACAATGAGCATCGTTTTCTATTGATTAATTTTGTATTTTTAAATTTTATATAAAGTTATCGAACTTCATACTTCAAATAAAAGTTTTAGTTATCGTCTGTAAACCAAGTTAAAAAACCTCTTATACCTACAAACTCCCACATTCGCTCTACAAAAAAGGCCTTGATGAACTAATGGTATTAAAGTATCGTGAAGTTTTATACCTCGACATTGATGATATCATCAATAGATTGTGATTGGTTTGAAAATTTCAGCAATTACACCAGTTTGACATTATAATAAATAGTAAGTACCTACTATATATTATTTTACTTTTTCAAATTACTCCTTCCATTAGTATAATATGACAATTTATTAGAAAATGCAGAAAGATATTTTGCAGAAAACTACATTATTTACTAATTCATTTTTATTTAGATTTAAGGTGAAATTTAAAACAAATTGAATTTATTTCGACAGGTTGACTAATAAACTTGAGCAGCTATTAGTTATTAAACTGAATCGATACCAAGTTATATAAAACTCGTTCAACAAAGTGTAATATACCAATATACGTGACACAAATAAATTTATTATCTAAAAATAAATTTACCTAATAATTCAATAAAATTCTACCTTTATTGATACTTGCAGATAACATAAAATAATGAATAATCTGTTAAATTTTACTTCGACACGTCCTTAAAAGGTGGGTCACCGTAAAACTCAATGAAAAGCGTGATAACAAAATACGCAACTGTTTAACACGGTATATAATATTAAAAATAAATGATAACAAATAAATTGTTTTATAAAAACTGTTTTAAAATTATTTAAAAATTAACAAGTTACCCATGAGTAAATTGTAAAAATCAAAGCTTATGAGAAAATTTTGGTTTTTATTGTTTACCTAGCTTGTTTATTTTAAACTTTAAAAGGTTAATTTAATATATTAAATTAAAAAATTGGGAAGTTTACTTGAAATTCGTTGCATAATAGCTAATAGATATAAATGCTCTGCATGTTTACAAGTGAAAGTACCTACACATAATCTTGAGTTACATAAGTTTGATTCTTCATCATAGCTATATTGTGTATACCAACCATCTGGTGTATAAAAAGCTGACCCTCGCCAATAAGCTGTAGTTTAAAGTGCGTGATATCAATATGTTAATAAATTTGTTTATCAGAATTTAAAAAAAAAATTCAAAAGCAAACGTTTACTGTAAAAACTAAAACAGTCTCAAAAATAACGTTTAAGAAATAGCAAGTTTAAAAAAAAATTTTTTCTTTTGAATTTTCGCAATTTCTACCGATTCTAAACGGTCTCCTTTTTCACACAGATGTAAGATATTGGAAGAATTTTTTTAATTTATAAAAAATTATAAGTAAATTTTAGAAATTTTTAGAGATCCAAAAAAGACAAACATAGTCAACATGTTGGTAATGCGTTGTGAAAAGATATCTACTAGTCAGATTTACACTGGCCTATCATCTCAACTATATTTTCTTTTTAATATGAATATGATATTTAAACATTTTTAATTGGCAAAATCTAAGAGGCAGGCAGTATCTCTAAATATTATATATAAATTTAATCATCAATTTGAGCAGTTAGTGACATATACAACATGAAAATAAATATAATTTAAATAAAATATATAAAATAATTTCTCCTAGCCCCAGTAGATTTATAACTCCATGCAGATTCTTAACCACATAGATTGTCCTGAAAATTTGTGTTTGTAAGATTTGAAATGAGAAGCATGGGGCGTATGTAATAGATAATAGTGAGGAGTGTAGAAAGTAGTTGTCGTTGAGAAAACTCACACAACAGTTCAAATCATTTGCAAAACAATAAAAACTTGGGTGAGCTTGTATCAATTATCTATTGCATGCGCTCCACATTTTAATTTTAAATATTACAAGTATTTTCATAGTTGTTAAAAATTCACAATTACAAATTTTCAGGGCAATCTGTATGGGGTTAGGATTCTGTATGGGACTAGGAGAAATTATTTTATACTCTTTAGTCCGTTTTAAAAACGTGATATATTAAATTTTTTTTATTTAAATAATTATTTTCTGCTTTTTAATCTTGTGTGTGAAATTTGGCAAATTACGGGTTTATTTCAGTTTTTCTTTACCTGATCATATTTAAAATAGAAAATTGTTATATCTACCAAAATATTACATTGTCATCCAGTTCTGAGCCATGTTAAAAGTTTCAAGTCTTTAACTCATCGAGAAGTTAGTTTAAAATCGATTGCAAAATTTTTACCGAATAGACAAACAAACAAACAGACAAGAAAGCCAGTTAATTAAAACGTGGTAAAATAAGTAAAATTATACCAATGTAACCACCAAATTGAAGTACATTACCGGTTTAGATAATAATTATCGTAACAGCACGCGTTGCATGCTTTCATCGGTATGCAATCATCACCCTTCATCAGCATGCAATCATTACCCAATGTAACCAATTTTAATTTACTTACATATTAACTCTATAATGAACATTTTCAAAAGATAAAAACAACTAAACTTATAAAAAAGATCTAGAAATAGCGCCCGATGATACCTAAAGCGGTTTCTACACTATGATAGCACACACATGACTCTGCATGAGCTTTTGCCAATTCATCACTTTCATAAGGTGGTACTTTTATATTTGCACAGGATTGCATTACCGTTTCGTACTTACACCTTATAAAAGTAATGAATCAGCAAAAGCAGTCATGAGAGTACTAATAGTGTAGTAACAGCATAAGGATAGATATGGTACAGACCACGTAGTAGCATAACTAACAAGATCATAATTCTCTCAGAAAAGCTTCAATTTAGATTTAAGACAGTGCCGTATAAGACATTTTTGCATTACCACAGCAGTTCAAAAAACGGTACAGCTGCGGTCAAAATAATAGCACACTTATCGTAAAATTTTCTTCATTTGCGATTTTTATTTAAAGTCAAGTATGCATAAATATCACATAACAATCAATGATACATCATAATTTACAAAATGACCCATAACTGCAATCTTACGTTTCAAATCATAATTTACACTATATTAGTCCTCATTTTACCCGTGCAAAATAATAGCAGTTACTTAGTTTATTATTTTGTGATAAATTTTTGACTTTGATTTTGAATTACATCAAAAGAAAAGTAAGTCTGGAGCTTCTCCTTTCTTTCTTAAGGGGAGATATACACCTAGCATGGTGAAAAAAATCAATTTTTGGTTTTTACATTTTCTTGAAGCTTGAGGTCTCAAGAATATCTGGTAAAAACGCCAAGTCAACATTTCGATAAATAAGCCTGGAATCCGGCGGCAAAAACAAACTGACGGCAAAGTTTATAGATAAACTGAGCGTTTACTATAGCTTAGCTATTCGCAGAAACTGTAATTCCAAGGATGATATGAAAAACTATATGGGAACATTCTACCATTACGGCTCAACAGACAGCAACTCTTAAAATCATTTCTGTCTCGAAGACCAACTTATTTGGAAGATAGCTCCAAAAACGATGAACAAGGAGGCGAAAATTGTTAACATTGCAGTATTTCTTGCAACATGCACATTCATCAATGGTGTCACCTCATTGTTGGAAGTCATAAACGTGTTAAGAATATCGGTCGGATCGGGAGCGCATTTGTACGCTGCCCAAGAAGACGAAACTCGCTTAGCAAAAGCCAAGCTGCAAGCGCAAGAACAGACGAAAGAAGGTCGAATAGGTCATCGACAACAAAATTTAGAAGTTATGAACATTCCGTCGACCGTAGAAGATTTACACTATGGGCCTGGTATCAATGATTCCATGTAAATTAACAAATTTCATGATTTATTCATTCTCAAATTTTCAAACGCGTTTTACTCAAAACTACGTTTTCAAATCGGTACCCAAAATTGCAAGAAAACCAATGAACCGATTGCATTGAATTTTTGTGGTTATTCTACACACCATTATCTAGTACTTGTCATAGGATTTTTCTTTTCGTTACTTAGTTTTTGCTTTATAGGCAAAATAATTACTAATTCTTGGTCTAAAATGACTTTTATGTTCAAACGTCTCCTATTTTGTCATAAATCAATATTTTCAAAATCGGCTATGACAAGTACTAGATTATAGTATCTAATTTAATAATTTTTTGTTTTGTTTTCTCAGATGATTTTGAAGAAACGCCAGTGGTTACCGTTAACGCAAATTTTTTTACGATGCTCCAAGGATCGTACAATATCCTTGTTTATTTTTGATATTTTTAAATAAAAAAAATTATAAATATTCCTGAATGTGTATACTTATAGATAGTCAAACTCACAATCCAAAATTTTAAATAGTTTTCCTAGAAAAAATGCACAAAAATGACCTTTTTTTCCGGCTCCTAGGTGTATATCTCCCCTTAATACAATTACTCACTTTATTCTTTTTTAAATCAAATGTGGAAAGCATTGTACCCCAGAAAAGCGAGTTCTGATTATAAAACTTATTAATGATGGAAAAACTTACACAAAAGTGCAAGAAATCATTGGGTACTCTGCGAAAATGATTGTCAATGCAATTAAACACAAGAAAAATGTAGAAACACTAGGTTGTAAACCAATAATGTTTTCTTTACTAGTAAAACGTGTGATAAGATATTCTAACAGCAATCCATTAGCACCGACTATTGAAATTAAAGACACATTGAAATTGTCAGCATGTGTCAGTACTGTCAGATTAAGAGATCATAATTTAAATAATGCTCACAGTCCACCCAAAGTCCCACTTCTAAAAAAAAAATCATATAAACCAAAGATTAAAATTTGCTAAAATACATGTTACATGGTCAATTGAAAAGTGGAGGAATGTTTTATAGAAAAATTGATTTATATGGTGGCAAGGGATCTCGGGTGTATGTCAGACGTCCACCCAACACCAAATACAAACCTAGATATACTACAAAAATTGTAAAACATGGTGGATCTAAAATTATGATATGGAGATGCTTCTCTTACTATGGTGTAAGTCCAATAGATGGGATTGAAAATATCATGAATCGGTATTCATATGTGGATATGTTGCAAAAAAACATGCTGCCATATACTGAATTTGAAATGCCACTCGTTTAGGCCTATCGACAAGATAATGACCCAAAACACACAAGTAAAACAGCCAAAGCAGTGATTTCGAGATAATAGTATTGAGTAGCCTGCCCAATCTCCTGATCTAAATTCAATAGAAAACCTTTGGACGGATTTTAAAAAAGCAAAATTAAAAAATAATAAAGAACTTTGGACAGCAGTCATTACACGTCGTTGTGCATCGATTATAAAAAATAAGTGACATGCTACAAAATATTAGTTACAAAATACAAAATAAAAGTTCAAAAGTCCACTTCTATTTAGTTTTACTGCAATTTACTTCTCCACTGCTATTATTTTGATTCCTTATTATTTAACAAGTTTTACCAATTTTATTCAATAAAATGATAGGAATTGCACTTTAATTTTTTGATATTGTATTACATAGTATTCCTTAATCTAAATAATTTTTTTTGCGATTATTGGTAATAATTCCATATCTATATTTTAACTTTAATTATTTTTTAATGCTCACTGCTATTTTTTGACCGCAGCTGTATATATTCTTTCTGGTATGATTGTACCATCTGGTATATCATTCCTCTTTAAAATGCCATTTCATTTACTAAAAAATTTCGAAAATTATAAGCTTTGCACATAATATAAACGTGGCGCGCGTTGAAAACTCAATTTTTTTTCCAAATTAGAGTCCAGACGGAGCGGGCACTTTTCGAATATTGAGACGGTTTGTAATTATTCTTAAGCGGCATTTACACGAGGATAGTGACTTGTACAAGTTACAAAAACCTAGTACTGAATTTTAGTGCTTTCCTCGTGTAATCATATTAAATTTTAGTACCTACTAAATTCCAGTGCTGATTTTAGTACCAATTCCAGTTTAGTGAATAGAAAGCTATTGGCGCAAGTGGTTACCCCTACTGCCACTTTCCTGATAAGCGAGGTTAAATTAAATTAAAAATGTGCGCTAAATGGGGGAGAAGAAACAACCGTAAATTTTTTTTACTTTTAAAATCATATTAGAGGTACCGTGTGTGCTTCTTCTAGCTAGCTATTTTCGTACCATATAAAGCAGTACTTTTACACTTCGAATTCATTGTTTAAAACACTATTAACTTGAGCAAGTTGCTGTCATCATGTAATCACAACTATCTTCTAAATCACTTGCATTTACTGTACTGGGTACTGGGTTTTGTATTAGGTTTTAGTACTGGGTTTCATGCCCGGTTGCACCGCATTTGACTTAAACCAACTTTAAGCATACAAGTTAAGTTTCCTATGACAGCGTCAAATTAAAATTTACAAAAATTACACACTGTTTAAGACAACCTGAAGTTTCAAAAAGCCGCACTGCTAATAAAAACGTTTGAATTTTACGATATTTAATTAATTCATTCATTCGACTTCTTACGTTAAAATATACTCTTAGTAACTTGTACAAGTCACTATCCTCGTGTGCATAAGCTTGTACGCAGGGAACTGTCACGAAATCTTGGTAAATTTGAAATACGTTCTTCTCCTACTTTTGGTTTTGCATGCAAATTTTTCATTTTAGTAAACTTGATAAAGTCAAAGTTAACCTTGAAAAGATCTTGCTTTCAAGTGCTATGCCAGATTTGCCCCCCCCCCCCAACCTAGCCGATCTTCTCTCCATTGACCTTTTCAATTAATTTTTCATACGCCAAATTCTTCAAATTTATATTCTTGTCTTGTAATAACTAGTTGCGTAACGCCACTCGTGCAATTAATTTCAAATAATTTAATGCTCACAGTCCACGAAGTCCCACTTCTAAAAAATCATATAAACCAAAGATTAAAATTTGCTAAAGTACATGGTCAATTGAAAAGTGGAGGAATGTTTTATAGAAAAATTGTTTTATATGGTGGCAAGGGATCTCGGGTGTATGTCAGACGTCCACCCAACACCAAATACAAACCTAGATATACTACAAAAATTGTAAAACATGGTGGATCTAAAATTATGATATGGAGGTGCTTTTCTTACTATGGTGTAGGTCCAATAGATGGGATTGAAAATATCATGAATCAGTATTCATATGTGGATATGTTGCAAAAAAAACATGCTGCCATATACTGAATTTGAAATGCCACTCGTTTAGGCATATCGACAAGATAACGACCCAAAACACACAAGTAAAACAGCCAAAGCAGTGATTTCGAGATAATAGTATTGAGTAGCCTGCCCAATCTCCTGATCTAAATTCAATAGAAAACCTTTGGACGGATTTTAAAAAAGCAAAATTAAAAAATAATAAAGAACTTTGGACAGCAGTCATTACACGTCGTTGTGCATCGATTATAAAAAATAAGTGACATGCTACAAAATATTAGTTACAAAATACAAAATAAAAGTTCAAAACTCCACTTCTATTCAGTTTTACTGCAATTTACTTCTCCACTGCTATTATTTTGATTCCTTATTATTTAACAAGTTTTACTAATTTTATTCAATAAAATGATAGGAATTGCACTTTAATTTTTTGATATTGTATTACATAGTATTCCTTAATCTAAATAATTTTTTTTGCGATTATTGGTAATAATTCCATATCTGTATTTTAACTTTAATTATTTTTTAATGCTCACTGCTATTTTTTGACCGCAGCTGTATATATTCTTTCTGGTACGATTGTACCACCTGGTATATCATTCCTCTTTAAAATGCCATTTCATTTACTAAAAAATTTCGAAAATTATAAGCTTTGCACATAATATAAACGTGGCGCGCGTTGAAAACTCAATTTTTTTTTTCCAAATTAGAGTCCAGACGGAGCGGGCACTTTTCGAATATTGAGACGGTTTGTAATTATTCTTAAGCGGCATTTACACGAGGATAGTGACTTGTACAAGTTACAAAAACCTAGTACTGAATTTTAGTGCTTTCCTCGTGTAATCATATTAAATTTTAGTACCTACTAAATTCCAGTGCTGATTTTAGTACCAATTCCAGTTTAGTGAATAGAAAGCTATTGGCGCAAGTGGTTACCCCTACTGCCACTTTCCTGATAAGCGAGGTTAAATTAAATTAAAAATGTGCGCTAAATGGGGGAGAAGAAACAACCGTAAATTTTTTTTACTTTTAAAATCATATTAGAGGTACCGTGTGTGCTTCTTCTAGCTAGCTATTTTCGTACCATATAAAGCAGTACTTTTACACTTCGAATTCATTGTTTAAAACACTATTAACTTGAGCAAGTTGCTGTCATCATGTAATCACAACTATCTTCTAAATCACTTGCATTTACTGTACTGGGTACTGGGTTTTGTATTAGGTTTTAGTACTGGGTTTCATGCCCGGTTGCACCGCATTTGACTTAAACCAACTTTAAGCATACAAGTTAAGTTTCCTATGACAGCGTCAAATTAAAATTTACAAAAATTACACACTGTTTAAGACAACCTGAAGTTTCAAAAAGCCGCACTGCTAATAAAAACGTTTGAATTTTACGATATTTAATTAATTCATTCATTCGACTTCTTACGTTAAAATATACTCTTAGTAACTTGTACAAGTCACTATCCTCGTGTGCATAAGCTTGTACGCAGGGAACTGTCACGAAATCTTGGTAAATTTGAAATACGTTCTTCTCCTACTTTTGGTTTTGCATGCAAATTTTTCATTTTAGTAAACTTGATAAAGTCAAAGTTAACCTTGAAAAGATCTTGCTTTCAAGTGCTATGCCAGATTTGCCCCCCCCCCCCAACCTAGCCGATCTTCTCTCCATTGACCTTTTCAATTAATTTTTCATACGCCAAATTCTTCAAATTTATATTCTTGTCTTGTAATAACTAGTTGCGTAACGCCACTCGTGCAATTAATTTCAAATAATTTTGAATTTCTAAAACTAGTTGCACAATACATATGCTGGAATTGTATTACACTTCATTCAGTCTTAAAAAAAGTGCTCACACTTAACCACCATGCTGTTAACCTTCTCTACCAGACCGGAAAAAGGTCCAGAAATTAAAATCCTAATTACACCATATTCATTCCCCTCGCCATTATTGTGCGAAACATGTTTTCATCTGGCGTTTGGCTTTCGAGATATTTCCTTTTGAAAGTTTTTAAATTAGCACGCCGGTGTATAGATAAATCTTGAAAGTTAAATTTTTAATCAAACAATTTAAAATAAGACAAAGCGAATTATATCCTCGTTGTGTGTCAATAAGTGCTCGGCGACATTAATTTTCAAGCAATCAAGCCAGACAAAGAAAGTACTTAACATGGGAAACAAAAAATACTTCTTTTTGTAAAAGACTATTTTTACATTCATTAAAGAAAAGTGTTATAAATCTGTTAAATTGAAATAAGACGGATATAGATATAAATTTTATAAAGGAAACAAAGAGTAAATTGGTTGGATTATATATAAAATCAACTATTGGAATTGTTCAAATGGGAAGTTTCTCGTTTCAACTCTGCTTGAATATTCTGCAATCGAAGCTGATGGTGAAACGCTAAAAATGTTTTTTGTGTACAAAAATGTATTGTTTGATGTATTAGCATGTGTTCATTTTTTGGGTACTTTACAAAAATTTCAATCTGGTAGAATTTTAACACACACTTTTGGTTAGTTGTCAGAAACATTATGCAGAAACCCCTTGCCCGCTTAATATCTACATCGTAAAATTTTTAGCAAGCAGAACATATCTTAAGTGGAGATTCTAGTCTAGTCAAAAATCGACTGAAAAATGCATGTTGTTGGTGATTTTTTTTTGAAGAAATGAAAATAGATGCCAATGTGTTGTCTAGAATTAAACTTATTATTGTTTGAACTGTATGTTAAACCTAAAAATAGGAATCACATTGATTTAGAGCAGTCCAGTTAAAACATCGCATCACTGTGTATTTGATTGGCGATCCGAAACACACGAATTAAAAAAGTTTAGAATCAACCTAAATCCAGTGCTTTTAGAAGCAGTAAAATGTTAAAAATTGTAGCACTTAAAAGTAGCTAATTTTTTTTATTTGTGTTTTTGATTTGCTTTTGTTTTGAAGTACAAGCCTAATTTTAACATTTTTTGAAGGAAGTTTTGGTTAATCATCCACAAATTTTATTATATTCAAAAGGAGTAAAAAAGTTCTAGTCGATCAATTTATTATTTCAAAAGCAATCATGCACATAATTACGAAATTTATTTCCAAAAAACGAATTTCAAGTTTTGAATTTTTTAACAGGATTGAGGTTTGCGCTTTAATTAAAACAGTATACTTAAAAATAAAAGTTCTAGTCAATCGGCTTGTTGCTTCGAAAGTAATAATGTAAACAATTGGGAAAAACGTGACCCGGATAAAGACTTCACAAAAATAACTCATGACAAAAACAGCAAAAAAATATTGAATACCTATAATATAATAAGAAAATGTATTGCACAAAACACTTCATTCGGTTTTAAGTGTTTTGGCGATAAAAACTCCTAATAAAGACAAAATGTGAAATATAAACAGAATAAACAAAATCCCTATAAAAATTAAATTTCTTCGTAAAATGCAAAAAAATGTTTGAAAACTAAAAGTTAAAAAAACGGCTTTAAATGATATATAAGCGTTTTATAAAATCGAATAACAAAGATTTACATAAGATGAAAGACATTTGTTTTTCGGTATTATGAAAACACAGAATTTTTGAATTTCAAAAATAAATTTAACAGGCATGTTTTAGACATTTCAAAGATGCAAAAATAAAAAAAAATTAATTCGTTAAACATTGTAGAATAGAGCATGCCCTTAAGTTTTCATTAATACTTCAAGTGCTGAAAATTATAAAAGTAATGTAATTCATCGATGGTTGCACTTGAAACTTATAGATAATAATATTTTCCACTACTAGCCATAAACACTATCATTTCAACGTAAGTAATCGAACTGTGAACCACGCCTTCTATCACCTGAGGTGAATAATATTTCATTATTCACTAGTAGTTAATAATGAACATAAATGCGTAGTCCGAAAACTTCGGGCCATTTTGAAAGAAAATTTATGTGTAAAACGAATTAGCATAACCAAGAAATTCTATCAATAGTGTTTAAATAATTAAAATCGGTCTATAAATAAGATTAATTTGATATTTAAAATGTTGATTAAATTGGAATTTTGTGACGTTTAGCAATTAGGCGAAATGAGAATTATGAATTATGACAGCTCATGCCAGCATGAAGTGACAACTGAAAACTTTATAAATCGATTATTAATAATTATTACAATCAATTATCGTTACAAATAGTACATTTTTCGACAAAATAATTTTCGTCAACATCTATTTACTTGCATTCCACGTTCACTAGTTTTTATTCGATATAGAATTTTTTTGTTTGGTAAGTGTTTTTGTTACATTAATATTATTAAAAATCTGTATATTTTCAATTGTAGGATAACTGGATTGTGAAGATATTAAAGAAATTAGTGGTCGAAACAGAATCATGAAAAAATTTATGCGATTCGAAGTAGTCGTTAGTTAGCAAACTTGTATAACCTTTACTCCATTAGAAAATTTACAATCTCCGTGCTATTGCAACTACAGTTTAAAACACTTCAAAACGCTCAAAATTTCTTATTTGATTAATTGATGTTGATTGGCTTTGGACCATACGAGCTATGCTCGTTTTAACCGAGAGTGAGTCAGCTATATAGCCCTCGGCTACCGTAGATGACTTCCAACCCCCATGTTGTTTCAACTGTAGGATATTTCCACCGCTAGCAGCTAATATTGTGGCTGAAGTTCTTCGGAAGCTATGGCCCGTGTAAGACGCAGGGTTTTGCAAATTTAAATACATTGCAATTTTGTTTGGTACTTGCCCTATTGTATTATGACCAATATTTTGCTTTGTAGCTTTTCCATTGCGTATACTAATAAATAATTTTGCATGTCGGAAGTTGGTCTAATTTTTAAATATGTTTTACAATTTTCATCCAAAGGGTTCCATAACAACAAATTTTCTAGATGAACCATTTTACTATTACGAATGTTTATAATAATCATATCATCTTTTATGATAACATCAGAAAGAAGCAAATTGCAAAGCTCATCGCATCTGACTGAAAACGGAAGACTTCTTAGCACGGTAATTCACATTTTGGCGTTTTAAGAACGCAACTAATTTGAAAAACTTTGAAATGTCTATGTTGTCCTTTAAAGAAAGAGTTGATTTTAACATAGAATAATGTGCCCATAAAGTGGAAGCTTTTTATCATTGGCATAACTTTGGAAATATGCTAACAGTACATTTTCAGATATAACCACACTTCACGCACTGCACCAATTTTTAAATGTTACATAAGCTTTCATATAAAGAGTCTTGGGTTTTTCCGGCAGTAGCTTGTCTGCCACTGATTCAGCAATCTCTCTCATTTCGGGTGGTGTACAACTTTCACTCATTTTTAAAAACACTCGCAAAACTTATAAATATCAAAATATTTAATGTAACCTTTATGTCAAAATTAATTAAACATTTTCAAGCAAGTGTCAACATCAAAACAAAAACTATCATTTGTTTTATAATTTGAAATAAATAATTAAAACGATTTACTTTATTCATTAACAATTATTATTATAAGAGTAAACAATCCTAGTAGTGGAAAAATTGTATATAAACCACGGTAGTGAAGCGTGTTATAACCGCGCGCCTTAAATCCGCGGTGCTACGCACCTTGGGATTTAATCTGGCGCTAGGGTTATAACACTATGCTTCACTACCTTGGTGTATAATATACTATTTTATGACAATAAAATGAAAATAATAATTATTGTGTTACAAATAATTAATTTGTAAATTTATATAATAAATTAAACAGCAGTAGAATTTTCCAGTAAATTATTTATGTATATGAAGAAAAAACTCTCGGAAAAATCTTTCGTAAAATAAGGGTTTTTATTTGCCTGCTGCTCTTTTTTGTCTTTTGTAAAACTAGGCAATCAACTTGACTGTAACATCGTAAAAAGGTTATCGGCACTTGCGTGCAGTGTTAATTTCTCCGATAACTAATCACGCTAACGTAATTTGCATATTATTGCACGAAGAATAAAAAATTATATAAAAAGCTTTACATGCATAATACTAAATTTGAAATTTTATGTTGAAATAAATTGAAAGAAAACTTGAAATAAATTCCGTTTTGAAAAAAATAAAATGATTGACATTTACAAAAGCTTGAGGATTTTCATAGCAATATAATTATTATTAAAAATAAATTTATCAAACGACAATTAATTATAATATCGTTGCCATCAATATCAATCGCATCATTTTTTGTTATCTACCACTGTCGAACAATTTAAACATTTCTATATATCGTCATTTGTTATTATTCAATTGTTCAGGATAAAATTGACTATTTATTACTTACCCACTAAATCCTCTTCTTTTGTTAACAGGAGATGAAGTATTAATTGCACCAGAACTATCGCTAGTCGCCGCATCTGCAAGGAAGAAATAGGATATCAATAAATAAATAATAAATTCTAACATTTATTTGTATAAGCCAACTATTTACTAATATATTATATGTTTTTTATTTGTTTAAACAGTATATTATGTACTTGATATTTCCTGTTAATTCTTATTTCAAAATCGAATTAAAAATTACTATATTACTCGACTAGGATAATCGTGTTTTAATAAATTTAGAGTCGGTATTAAAAATATTTATTACTTTATCCAATTGTCGTTTTATCCAACTTTTAATAATCCATATTATATTCCAAATGACTGAGTCCATTTGAAAATTTTATAAATAAATTTTAAAATAAAATTGCTTGATAAGCGAAGGGTCGAAACGTCGTTGTACAAAATTTGAACATAACGAAAACTACTGAAATGTAGCATTCAATGTCCAACCTTGATGCTATTTTTGATTTTTAAAAATGCTGAATTTTAAATTTCGGGGTTATGATGTAACAAAAAAATACCTCTGCCTATTTAAGACAACTTCGATTTCTCTTAGTAAACCTGCTAAAAATTTTAAAAATGCTTTAAAATATTTTTTTTAAATTTGATTTCGGACCAATTTTTTTTACATTTGTTAAAAAGATTTTTAATTATTAGCATATTAAAAGAAATAAGGTTTTGTCATTGCCATTTGATATTTTTGTTTTCAGTTAATCGCAGGCCAAATTCACAACCCTGACCCGCTGAACTAAACTAAAAACTCTCATTTGTACTATTATCCCACAACCATTAATTTTCAATTACAACATCGAGTTTAGTTTTATAAATTAATCTTCTTCTTCAGAGTCCATCGCCCAACGAAAGGGCATAGTGACCGCTTCAGTTTTTAGAAGGATTCTCTTGGCATCCAAACCTCGTTGGTTTGCCGTTGCCTGCCGACGAAAGACGATCAGAATAAATTCTCATCTCGCCCTGATTCGAACCGGGGCGCACGGCTTACGCCCAGTTGTTCAGTTCGAGTTTAAACCTCAGTTATAGTTAAACTGAGTTTTGCGCGATTTTTGCGTTGTTCGGTCCTAGTTTAAGCACCAAACCAAGTTTAAAATCTAGTTTAAGTTAAACGATTGATCTCGATGGTTTAAACTTGATTTTCCAACTTTTCTAACCTCTCAAATAAATTTAGTATCGTTTTGATGGTAACATTTTTTGTTATCTCCCATACAACAATGTATGGGAGATATTTCGGGATTTGATAAATCCACTGTAAGTAGCGCAATAAAATGCATGTCTGCTGCTATTGCCTCTCTATACAGTCAATTTATTAAAATGCCAGAAACTCAAGAGGGCTGACAAAAAACATTCAAGGCTTTTTTAACATTGCAAGATTAAGGAGGTGCATAGCAGCTTTGGATTGTACACATGTAAAAATCCAGTCACTCGGTGGGGAGCAAGCTGAATTGTATCGGAATAGAAAAGATTATTTTTCTTATAATGTGCAAGCAATGTGTGATGCAAATTTAGTTTTCCAAGATGTTGTTTATAGATGGTCGGGGTTACCTACAAACCACCAATCAAAAAGATAGTTCAGTCTGTTGTGTACCATGTCTAATTTTACACAATATTGCTAGGGAAATGCTAGAGAAGTAACCAAAAATTGACATGCAGTGTTACCAACATTGTGGTAAACTACAGTTGTTTAAACTGCAGTTTTAAAATGACTGAACAACGCATTTAAAAGTAACTGTGGTTTAACATCCAAACCAAGCTTAGTTAACTGATGGTTTAAACTCAAACTGAACAACTGGGCGTTAGTAATTGACACACTAAGCCGCGACCGTCTTTTTTATAAATTAATATTACTTACTTAATCAGGTCGTCTTTTGCTTTTGAACTTAGTTAATAACTCAAAAACAAAAGAATATTAGGTAGGTAGCTAATTTTAATTTTGGCTATTAACTTTTTCTAAAAGGAGATATATTTCAAGAACGTGTGTATCATAGTAGTTAGTTAGACATTATAGTTACTGTTATTTACACCAAATAGTATAATCAATCTGTAATCTTTAATCAATTTTTTGTTAAGGTGCGATTTGCTGTCTTCGAATCAAAATTTTTTTTGCAGAGTTTTGTACTTCAAGGTCTTAAGAATGTACATATGTATAGTAAATTTTAAATCAAAATTCGTAAAATGGTCATCCTATTTGGTTCTGATATAGCTGATTAGCAAGGCAATTACTTGATAAGCGCATTAAGTACATAAACTGTACTTAAAACTTTAACCGCGTTTTCTCAAAACAACATTTTTGCGACTGGTTGGTTATCTACAAAAAACTATTCAACCGATTGGCATCAAATTTTTACATGTCGAGCAAAGATCCTTTCTATTGCATTATGAACCAAAAAATCAATACTTTATTTATTTTTTATTGAAACAAATCGAAGACGGGTATCAAATGTTTTTCTGCATGAAATTTGTTGAAAAAAATTGTGTAGTTACCTGAATAATAATATAACAAATAAATATGCAAAGGTCAAATTTAATCGACCACATAGTTTCGTCAATAAAAAATTTCAAATAAAGCAGTATTTCAGCCCAAAACAACCAAATCTCTTCCTTAGGGAATTTTTTTGCAAGAGGAAAAATGTTAACAGGTGTTGCGGTAATGGAAAAACAATAAAATACAAACAAACAAGTTCTGCAGATGTAAATCTCTTTGTAAAGAATTCATATAAATTCATAGAAGCCATAATAATTATATGTAATACATACATAAGCAATGATTTATTTAAAAAATGAGGTTGTTAAATTTTTAATGATGAATATTTTCGAAAATTTCTGACAAAGGTATAATACATTTAACTTGGTTATCTTTAATATTAGATACTAATTAAAATTTTGATGAAAATACAGTTAATACACATTCTGTGTTTCACCTACTATTTTGTCCGTTGAGTTTGTATTTTGATTTAACTTATAGTGATTTGATATCTCAATTTGATCATTATTATTAATAAAATAGTAAGCACTATGTAATTATAATGTGAATCAAGTAACTCTCCAAAGCACAAGGTCATACAATCTTGCTGTATTTTGTCAAATAGGTAAACAACTAAAATTTTATTAGAAATCAAAATTATGTTAACCTTCAACTATAGTATAAGGGCGAGTCCACGGATGTTTAATTAAAAAGGTGTGCTTACAACGCTTATCGAGTAGAACGCGAATTTTGACGAATTGCGAGACAGGGATAGAAAACAACTTATTGCATGTGATGCAAATTTCGCAGTGGCGTGCAGTACACATTTTTGCACCTTAAAGGAAGTACGTCGTGTTTCTTTAATATTATTTTATTAATCTAAGAATAATAAGTATTAAATAATTAAACTCATATTATATTATACCTGTTCATATGTCGCATTTTAAAGGCACAACGACGATATGCAAAAATGTTCACTGCGTCCCGGTACTGCGCCACTGCGATATTTTCATCACGTGCAAAAAGTTGTTTTCTATTTCTGTCGGGACTTCTCTTACTTATATGCCTTACAAACATAGCTTAGAGACTGTCATTGGCCTGGTTGTTAGCGCGATCAACTGCTAACGTAAGGCACCCCGGTTCGAATCTGGGTAGAAGCTCACTTTGCATGCCGTCTCCGTGCTTCGAAAGGCACATAAAGATGGTGGTCCTCTCTCAAAGTGCTAGCAACATCTTTAAGGTATTAACTGCTCGAGTACCCTCTTGAGGGAATGGGTAAACAACGTAAGTTAATATAATAATTAGGTGTAACACTGCAATTATATTACAAAAACTTATTTTATGGTATCATAATTGTGTAAATCGTTGAAAGAATAACTCAAAAATCCGAGTATTATACTACATAATAATGGTGAATATTTTAATGATCGTGGTAGAAATAATGTTAGAAAATTTTTATGACCTTTGTTCCTGCAGCAGTTTGAAACGTTTTAAAACTGTAACGTGCATTATGAATAACACTCAAATTCGTAGACCAATATTAGCGTGGTCTTCGGTCGTTGCTCGTTTTAAACTGCTGCAAAAACAAAGCTATAGTAAAAGGTTTGTATTGGAAATACAAGATAACGTTAAAAAGGCTAACGTTCCAGTTAAGTAACGATGTAATGTAACTGATTTCATTAAGATGCAGTATTGATAATATGCAGTATATAACATTGGCAATAAATTTTAATGAAAAGATTCTTAAGGAACCCACAGATGACCATGCATATCTAAGTCACCGATGCCACGAGTCGATAAAACACGTTTCGGTATTTTTGATATTTGAGAGACATGACATGCCTGGTATGATCATCTGTGGACACCTTTACACGAACGAAATGCGTGTTAGTGTATGCACGGTGATCTGAACTTTTTCATTATAATTAATACTAACTCGAAAATAGTTAAAATTTTATTGAGACCGTGTGTATAAAGATAAATAATACCTTGTTTTAAATATTTTTGGACTTTGTCTACTACGTGACGAACAGATAGTTTTCTTCTAGGAATAGGTGAACTTGGAGAAGACGAAGAAGATTTATTAACAGTAGTGTCTTCATTTGTAGCACTTAATATCACCATCATCATTTACACTGTTTTCAACACGTCTTTATTAAATAATACATTACACTTCAAAATGTTGTAGTAGTTAGTTAAAGAATTAACTGCTTCAATGTTTAACTACTTAATCGAGCACGAAACCAATCAAAACTAATAACTTTTTCTATCCTTCTTCTGAAAAAATATTATTTCAATGAGAATTAAACAAGTTACTTGAAAGTAGTAATCCAATATACTAGCGAAAAATAAAATGTGGTTTTACTATCTCTACGTCAAGGTGGGAAATGAGGGAGTTACTTTTTTCCTGCTAAATTGGGAAGTGATAGAGATAAGGCAATAAAAATGATAACAACTATTACACATCATTCCATAAGTTCCTACAATACAAATTTTACATACATATCTATGACAACATAAAAACCAGAAAATTCCCCCATTTCAATAAAATAACTGAATAATTATAACGTGTTTTGCCAGAAATGATAAAATAAATAATTACGAGTACACTGAAAATGTTGTAGGAGTTGCATTATATAATAAGAAAATTTAGTTTTCTGCATAAACGTCGGTCCAATTATACAGAAACCCATTTAGTTTCACGAAAAATATGAATAGTCCTTAATAGTTAAAACATTATACTAAAAATAATAATTATATTTGGCTTAATCTCGTCACAATTCAATATTTGGCAATATTATAGTACGGAGTCTAAAATAAATACGTTATACATCGTTTAATAATATACAAGTTCAAGTTAGGTTGCTTTGGGTGTAAGTTTGTCCTACGTAAATCTGGCACGATACTAAATTTGGAAAAAAACAGATAACAACAACTTCAACCGAAATTTTCGCAAATCTACACTTTCATCAACTTAAAATTGATTATGACAAATTAAGATTAATTCAAGTTATACTTTTTGATAACCTATTGTTATACAAAGCATAAACGATTAATATTTTCTGAATAATTCATATTATACGATACATAATTTATCCGCCAATTTCTTTTAATTGTTATTAGTTTAATGTCGATTGAATTTCATTGAGTGAATTTGATATTTCCCAAACATTTCGGTAAGATAAATTCTTCCATTAATAATTCATTCGTTGATTAAGGGTGTACACCACTGTCAAATTTTCGAAGATTCTTAAAATTTTAATCTGGATGACAGCAAATCAAGAAAGCTGTAGATTTCAGTAATATACATAACTAAAAAAATGTTTTCACAATTTGGGAGTACAGTAGTCAGTCACTTTACTCCCACTTTTGCGGGAGTAAAGTACTACTGTTTTCCCGCAAATGAAAGGACGCGTCTCCATTCAAGGAGGCGACAGGGAGGGTTAGTAAAGTAAGAGGAATACATATTTAACCCAAATTTTTCAAATTCAAAGTCTCAAATTTAGTTATTGATCAATGTAATTTATCATTTGCAGACAAATTGTGAAAAATAGTATATATACCTTGAGACTAAGGTGACTTTTCATCTCGTGTGTGATTTTTGCCCTCACACGCGGAATGAAAAGTGGCACCTTAGTTCCATGGTGTATAATATACTATTGTTCACAAAATACGTCTTTATAGTCCAACGGGAGATTTTTATAATTGAGGGGTTCCTTTTAGCTCCTATTCGCAGTAAAAAAGCTTAAAAAACCTCGATTTTAAGAATTCTTTTAGAGGTCTGCCATTTTGCTAGTTTTCTAGATATCAATTTTTGCTTTTTAACCCTGTCAGACTATAGTAGTAATAGTCATAGATATATACATAGTTTGTAAATATTTTTATTTAAGACTAATCGTATGGCCGAACCGCTTTTTGGAATGCTAACTCCCGGGTACCAAACATCCGGTATATGGGTGCATATGAATTAAATATCCCGAAAAATCGAAAAGATCCGTTGTATACCTTTCCTATAAAAAATTTCCTAAAATACCTCTATTACCTCCATTTTAGCTGTTACAGTGTTGTACTCCCTTAATTGCAGTGGCGGCTCGTGGTTTGCTATATTAGCAGAGCGACGACTATAATATAGAGATGTGGGATAGAAAAGTGTTGTATAACTTGAAAAAGTTGAGCTCGTAATTAATAACAATAAATTATATGTATATTTAAAATTTAATAATGATTTAGTATCGTCACTGGAATACGGTGGCACTCCGCGTACCAGCTGCCATTGATTGTTTAGGTAGAAAAACTTATAATAACCATATCAATTTTTTTCATTTTGTAAAATACTGATATGGTTTCCAGGAATTATCATCTATTGTAAACATACTTGAAAATGTTCCACACAATAATTTATCTTACACGACATGGTTATTACGAGAAGGCACTGATAAATAGTTAACTTAGGTCATTTTACGTGGATAAAAAATAGCGTTACCATAGAATAAACATTTACTTATGGCACTGTGAAATTTTACTTGAAGCATTATTGCGACACAATAGAATTAAAATTTTAAGGCAAGTATAAGAACGTAATAAATTGAGAAAATCGATAAAATAATGTACCTAGCTATGTAGGTATCAAATACTCACCAAATACTAAAGTTAAAAAAGTATCCTTGACGATCAATGCCCTTCTGCTTCAAAAAAGATAAATTTTCCGTCGAAGATAAAAGAAGAGACCGGGAAGACTCATTATTGTGTCCACCGTCGAAAATATCGATAGTAGTTCACATGCTATTTATTATCAGACCGTAGAATTAGGCTGAAATGAATATCTGAGATAATTAGATTTTAAAATATTGCGACAAAATGGGTTCCCAAACCCAAAGCATTCGGGTGCTTTGATGTTTATCAGAGAAGAAACAAGATTGAAAATCCGTGCCCGTTTTGAACAACATGCTGACTTTCTGAGCCATGTAGTTAGCCGAATGAAACTAATGGATGAAACTTGAGTACACATTTCTACAACCGAGAAACAAAATAGTAATCAATAGAATGGAAAGTAGTATTCTGGTTCTCCAAGAACTAAACAATATTGGGTTTAAAAATCTGTTGGAAAAGGTTGTGGCTCAGTTTTTTTGGAATATCCATAGAGTAATTATGATTGATTAGTATCTGACTGATATCTAATATTAATATCTGAATAAGATGTGAAATTCTATTTTCCAAAAACATCTTAGGAGAACAATTAATTATTTACTGTATGATCTAGAGTTCCAATTGTTTTTCAGATTTTGCTCCTTCAAAAGTCGTCAATCCACTTAAGAGTGAAATTACCCTACTTCAAAAATTAGTGAAAAAGTCTTCGAAGTCATTTTGCAGATCAAGAAAAAATATTATTTTAAAGGTTTAATAATTATATGAAACACTCCAAAAATTCCGAAGTGTTACCTAAACACTCTTGCTCTTATCGTTTGAATACACCTCAAGATTATTTAGAGAATATTCATCAATATTCGGAGAAATATCGTCTATTAAAATGTAATGACTTTATTTTAAGTTTTGGAAGTTATGTTTAAATTAATGAAATCCATTGTAACACATTTGATGCTGTTAACTGTACTAAACTAAAACCGAAATTAAATTTAAGAGTTAAGATTTATTGAAATTGCAGTAGGTTCATCAGTTGACTGCACCTGATCCGAATTTCTTGTTGACAATGTTTTTTCCCTTTAAGCCATTAATTTTTTATCCCTTCTTCTGTAAAATTATCAAATATCCATATTTACCATAATATAATCGATTGGTATCGTGTAACCATTATTCCTACATTAAAGTAATTGCTTTTTGGTTAAAAATTTGATTACTTGAAAAAGAAGCGCTTAATCCCTCCGGAACAATTTATTGTCGTTCAATAGAAAACTTTTAACGTAAGTAACTACTTGTCGATATATAGAAAATTTAAGTTTCCCCTAAGTATCAATTAATTTAGTTTATATTATCATATAATCGTAAATTTAATATGATATAATTCAGTTAAATTGAATGCATCCTTCTACTAGTTAACTTGTTAAGCGACTATATTTAATTTGATAGTATAAATCGCCAAGTACTTAAGTGTCATTCAGGAATCACGACATATTGATATTGCAAAATCGTTAGGGGACCATGATCTACATAGTTATGATTCAACTTGAAAACAAGTTCCTAGGCCAATAAAAAAATATAGCAGGTACAGGGAAAATTCGTATTGAATGTGATTGTTATGCACAAGAAATAATGTGTTTCAAAAATAATTTTAATGAAAGCACGAAATATGTTAGGTATTCTTTAATAATTTTCAATTGCGAAAATATTTCTAAAATCATATTTCTTGCGCAAATTAGTCATATTATTCAGTTAATTTTAGTGTTGTTATATTTGTTGTTTGTATACTTTGGAAAAAAATAGATTCCTATAACATTTTTAAACCGAAATTATTTGGCAACAGATGATTTGGCAATAGACGTTAAAAGATAAGGTAAAATCAGATTCAGAGAGTTGCACTTGGAACGATAATTATTATAATATGTAAAGAGTTAAGCGCAATGTATTAAAAATTCAAGAAATTAAAGCAAGTTTTTAAAATATTCACTTAGCAGGGCACTTGGTAATCTAACCTAAAGCACTTGTAATCTGAACGTATCCACACTAACATTTAATAATTATTATTAGGATTTGAAAAGAATGCACATTCCGAACTAAATTATTTCACATGTAAGTTTATACTTCAACTATTTCAATACACTTCTTGCCAAACCAAAAAAATTATTAATTCGAATAGTCCAAAATAAATTAACTATCTAAATCATATTGATCACTGGCGATAGATAGGTAGGTAACAACCGTTAAGTGGCAAACAAACTACTGAGCCCGATGATAACCACACAGTTCCGTCAGCTAAGACCATGACTAAAAAAAATGGAGACTTTAAAAGTGAATGTTTCGTTTAATAATAAATTTTCATTTCACTACGAAGTCCTTAAATATTTTAAATATATAAATTTATTAAATATATTATAGGCGATCAAGGATAATGGTATATTATCGTTAATTTTTCTACACATCGATTATTATTTTACGTGGCTATTTTAATTAAAAATACACCGACTTTATACTAATAAATAAAAATATCAATGATGTTTATTTATATATGAACCTATAAATATAATATATACATAGCTAAATAAATAACCCTGTACAAGTTCGTTTATTAAATTAGTCGCAAAATGAGTTTTAATGCGTCTGTCTATTGGCGAATAGGTCTCTGTAGATATAATATAATTATACTTTATGGATTATTATATTTAAAAAATTTTCTGCTATCGTCATCGATATGATTACAATAATATTAAAGCCTACCACGTAAAAACTTTTGTAAAATTAAGCAATCATTACTGATTGCAAATTTGTAATCACTATCGTGGTTAAGTATGTAATGCAGTAAATCCCATTTTGTAATATAAAAAAAACTAATTTCATAAACAAAGGGTTTGGTTTAATCACGTTTATTTAAATAAACTTGGTCCAGAATTTTCAGTAGTAATTATACATATATACTACCAAGGGCTTATAATTTTTGTGAATGTTAGGCGAAGCTTGAAAGCCTCGCCACATAGACAAACTTCATCACCAACGACGTCGCCAACATATTAACTTTGGGAAAGGTCACCGTGTTGGCAAACATTTTGACGACCTCTTTATCAGAAGATTAAATTCATACATTGGCGGCCGAACAAGAAGTGCATTGTTCTCGAGTAAGGACAAGCGGCAGGTACCTGAAAGCTGTCATATCTTGAACAACGTGCTCATTGTTCACCGTTGAATTTTATCTTCTGAAGGAAGGTTTTTAACATTTTATATTTGTCAACACGATGACCTTCTCAAGGTTAATGGGTTGGCAATGGCGTTGGTGATGAAGTTTGTGCGTGCATACTTTTAAGAAAACTTGCCTGATACAAAAATAGATGTAAAAATAGCAACAAAATGAGAAAGCAGCAGAATCTGCAGGAATTTCTCGGGATTACAAAAGCTTTTATGATATAATACTCAACAAATTACAGAGTTATAAATAGGGAACATCTACATAAACAGAGCCTATTAAATCGTGTTTATAAAAAAAGCAATCGTAGAAAGTGTGAACCATAAAGAGATAAATGATATAACAACGAAGGAAGAATATATTCAATAAATATTAAGAAATAAGTTGGAAGAACCTACAGAGCAAAAAATACGAGAAGATTGAGATGGATTTACAACGGGAAGACCCAGCATGCACCATATTTGTACAATCCAGCAGCTATTTGAGAAGAGAAAAAAAAAATAGAAAGATGCACTTAGCTTGTAGGTCTGTGAAAAACGCTGATTATGCAAAACTATGTAGCAAAAAGCAAATAATGGCATAGAAGATATGAAAATATCGGTGAAATAAATTGCAGTGGTGAAAAACCTGTATAAAGAATAAAGATAATACGGTAGGTGGCAATAAAATCGGATCAAAGAACTACCAATAACTATTAATTATTACAGGGTTACTTCTCATTATAAACTTCCTTTACAATATTCCTGTAAAATGCATTACAAAGATGAAAAAAGTGCTGAGACATGGGAGTCCTATTAAGAAACCAGAATCTACACATACCTATTAATTTTTTTGCAGATAATCATATTTGAGTTTCATAATGAGAAAACTAAAAGAAAATTTTAATTTAGTTATTGTGACGATACCACCAAAATCAAAGAAACAAATAAATTTAAATAATTGGGAATTATTACTACATCAAAGGGTTAAACCACAAAGGATGAAATTGGAAGTAGGTTAAGACAAACAGAAACCTGGATAAAGTAATTGAATGCAATTTATTAGGATATGAAAAACACAAAAAACAGGAACTTTGATGTAACTCTATGGTGAAAAGTATAGAAAGCTTATAAACTGGAAAACAAATCCAAACAAGAAACTACTTTTGATTGGAGTTTAGTTGATTAGAGAGTATGTGGTCACCGCAGATAAACCGAAGAGAGCAAATGGATCTTTAGAATCACGGAGTCAAGCGATTGGAAAAAAAAAGAATAAGACCGAAAAGAATAAATGGAGATTCTGTTTGAAAGAAAAGATACCGTCAACATTAATAATTCTAATTACTTCATCCTTATTTCATCTTCGTAAAATATTCAACTGCTTTAAAATGTGTTTTAAGAATGAATTCATTGATTTCAAACTTGCTAAATAAATTAGCAAATTTTATTCCCACTTACTTATTTTAAACCAAATTTTTGTAGTATATAGATGATTATTATTTTTTATATTTAGAATTTATTGATTCTAGTCAGATAGACCTGAACTGATAACTGAATTTTAAAGATTAAAGTATGAAACAAAAATATAAAAATATGTAATATTTTCAATGAAATGCCAGTGAATCAATTTTTTAACTTTTTACAAAATTTTATTATCGACTTGCTTGATATATCTTGCAAACTTTAAAGAATTATTTTTGAATGTGAACAAAAGTTTTTGAAATGAATGCGGAATGAAATAGATTAATTCTATATATTTTTACTTTAACATATTATGTAATATGAAAAAGTATTGTTTTCGTGAAAAAAAATTGAGATTTTGATGGATTTACACTTTTGAGGTCCCCGAGTTAAATAAGACCATTTCCAAAAAATGTGTGTGTGGTCAAATTTTGTGTGCGACCTACTGCAAAAACTAATAAGAATTTTCAAACAAAATTTTGAATTTTGTATTCTTATATTGAAACTTAGAGCTGATTAGATTTTGGTTAAAATTGGTTTATGGGAACTATTTTTTTTATTTTTAAAATCTTATTATTTAATATTAGTTTTTAATTAATATTTCAAAAATTATTATTAATTTCAAAACCAAATTTAGGATTTCGCATACTTATGGATATCAATATTTAGAACTGATTAAATTTTAGTTAAAATTCGTTTATGAGAACTATTGTTTTTTATTATTTTAAATTTTATTATTTAATATTAGTCCTTATTTAATATTTTAAAAATTAAAGAGATTTTCAAAAGTAAAGTTGAGATTTATTATTTTTGTGGTAGGAGTTAGTGCTGATTAAATTTTGGTTAAAATTGGTTCATGGAAACAAATTTTTTTAATCTTTTTATTTAATATTAGTTTTTATTAAATATTTCAAAAACTAATGAAAATTTCAAAACTGAAGTTGGTATTTTGTATCTTTATATTGAGACTTAGCGCTGATTAGATTTTGGGTCAAATTGTTTAAATATGTAATAAAAATATGATAAAGTCATGGGCATGGCCACATTAGATTTTTTGTACAACATTTCATCCCCCATATTACTTTGTAGACGATTAAGAATTTTCAATATTATTATTGATTAAAATTAAATAATTCAATAATATTTTAAATTGAACAGAGCAGTTTCGAAAAAAGATATAAAACCTACCGATTCCATTATCTATTAAATTAAAATATTAAATTATTGATTTCAAAGATTTATTAGTTTATACGAAGGATAGTGAAGTTTAGTTGTATTAAATATGATACCACATTATCAATGTAACGATCTTATCCGCCCCGACATTTTCCACAATCTTATGCAAACTAAACTTTTAAATTATTTATCAATTATTAGGTAATTTCCCAATTCCCAACAATAACTTTTTGTTATTTTTATTTTGGAATTGATTCTACAATTCTACAAAATAAAAGCATTTATAATCCTCTCGTCCAAAACAGCTTTTATTGTGAAATATTTCGGTAAACGAAAACGAAAAAGTAATTTTAATGCTAAAATTTCCATAATTTTGTATAACAGTAAATCTTAATTTAAATCAATATTACTCTGTTATACATATTGTGGGTTAGGTAAATACACAATTTATTGTATTAGTTTTCAATTAGATTTTAGGTTTACTTATTGGTAATGAATAATTAAAAGATATATTACACAAAATAAAAAAAAATGCTGTGAACTTTCACTAAAGATACATAAAATAACAATGGATACTATTATCGGTTTTCTATTTGCACATGATGGAAATGAGGGTAGTTAATTACAACCGTTTCAAAATTATAAATGTATTTAGGTATAATATTAGAAATTATTTTAAATTTTGCAATTTTTATTTTCTCATTTAAATGCACTCATAGTGGTATAAATTACAATTACTATTATTAATATTGTTAGGGATAAAAATTCAAATATAAAATTTTTCGACAAATAAATTTGCTCTCTTAAAATGACAAAAGAAGTAGCACTAATTACTATTGCAGAACAATTTTTTTATCTAAAGCAACACCCTACTTATGCTGTCAGTACCATAATAAATTTCCACCTACCATGCATCAGGATAAGCCTACAGTAATAGTCCTTATAAGAATTATTTATAATATGTACGTAATATAAGTACATAATTATTTATCAATTTAGGTGCGGCAAATTTATATGGTGTAACTTAAATACCCACGGAATCTATAGTCAATTTCATATTTATAATACAGGGTCTGGAAAATGAGGTATGTACATATGTAGGTATCCAATTTTAGAAACAATAATAAATAAATTATTAAATTTAATAAAATACTATCAAAAACCGCTGTGTTTGCAAATTAGGTTCTCCTGAAATCGGTTATAGATTGTTTGTTGTAGTACTGTTTTCCAACAGGAAAATTGAATTTTACTGCTCAGGCAGTTTTACTTTACAAATAAAAACACAAATCGTCACTAAGCAACGGTAAACTTGATCTAACCTTAAAGCATTATGTTAAGTCTGTTGCTATGGATTTCTAGAAATTCATTTGATGTGCGGCACAATTTAAATGCGATTAATGAACGCAATGAGCAATTATTTATAGCCTATTTTAGAAAAAGTTGCATTAAAAATACGTTATAAAAGTTGCGACTGTTGGCTTCAAAACCTCGGCCGCAAGAGGCCTCGTCTTTCATAAATCCACCTCGCCTAAGTTTTACTTTCTTAATTATTATCTAAATTACTATTGGTTTAAACCTTTATTATAGCTTTACTATTTTTTTCTTATCTAAAGTAAATTATTATCACTATACTCACTTTTTAATGCTTTTTTATCTATTGTTGAACAGTTGAATAGGTTTTTCTTTTAGATAATTTAAAAACAACAATTTATTGCAACTAAAATTATTGCTATTCATTGATTATTACTTATATTTTTATTTTATTTTACCTATTGCAATTACTGTTAAGTGAGGTAAAAATGCAACGAAATATACAACTCCCCAATTTTAGGGCACTTGAAAGGGCAAATTAAATTTTTTTATACATTGTTTTCAAATTAAATGTCAATAAAACATTCAAAAACAGTGTTTCACTTTTAACCTTAATTTTGAAAAAAGTGAAACAAGATCGGGAAAATGTGAAACAAGCTTTTAACTTCTATACTAAAAGTGATTTTGATTTTTTTGTAGCAAAATTTTAACAATAAGCGGAAAACACTGAATAGAAAATCTATTTTGCAAGATCTCACTTTTATCATTTTAGCATAAAATAAAATAAAACTCATTAAAAGGTGATAAAAATGACAGCAAGACTGAAATAATTATAGGTTTGAGAATACTTTATCCTGAATTTCTCTAATGAATAAAAATATACATGTACATAAAAACTATAACAGTCAACAGAAGAATATCAATCTAGTGATCACTAGATTACAAGAAAATGATGTTTTACTAAAATATTTAGCCCCACGCCCTTGCATGGGAGCTCTCAGAGCGCAGGTGAAGAGCACTGGATCTAATATGAAATTTTAGCTTATTGTGAAAAATTTCGTGTAAAGTTTACGATAAAATTTAAATATATTACGTATATGAACAGTTAAGTTTTAAATACAAGCGCAATAGTTAGTTCCTAGGGTGTGATGCCATAGTTAGGAGCAAGGGGGCGATGGAATAACAACAGCTTTTTATATACCAATTTACAATAAATTGTATTGAATCTTCTATGTATTTCCTTTCTTCTTTTCTCACTTGAGTGCCAAGTAAAATTTGTCAGCTGTATCAATCTATTTAAACACGTTATGTATAATTTAATATTAATCTATGCCAAAACTAGAGTTAAATCGAGCTTATGAGTTTTAAAATAACGTAAACGATAAATGTTGTTCATTAATCAAGTACCTTCAATAGAAATTACATTTTAAGATTTTTGAGTTCTCTGTGAAATATTATTATGATAATATTAAAAAATGCATAATTTTACAACATAAGTGAGTAAGAATTCACTTTCGTGCATTTTAGCTGACTATTAAAATTTTATTACAATCTTTATCCTGTATAAAAAACATGTATGAAGTAGTGAAAAACTAGGTGAAAAAATTAAATATGACAAAGAAAGAGAAAGCATTTCTCAAAAATGTTTTTGGCAGAAGAACCAACAAGAGACGAAATTTTACGTGAGGTCGGGTCAAGGTTGCAAACAACCAATCTATTGATCCTGGACGACGCCGCAGTCGCGGTGCTTTAGACTGATGCGAGTGCTCGCACGTGGATGGTAAGCGTAAATACTATGGATTGCTAACATTTATAGAACTACGACATTAGTTAGGATTAACGTAAGCACCAACTATCTTCTAGCATAAACAATGGTGGGATTTTCATAATGTTTTGCTTAATAGATACAAAATGACAAAACCTTATAGAATTGCAAGGAAGCAATTCGCTAATAAAGCTTTTGAGTTTCCTTGAATAATGCATCAGTCAAGTTCTGTCGATTCTCAATGTAATTGCATTGAATGCAGAGCATAATGTACCTTATTCGCTATAATATTTATTATATTCTGTCTAGTAGGTAAGTACATAAGACAATAAGCAGCAAAACTAATCAGTTTTGAAATATAATTATTGCAAATTGTTAGATACATACCGTATTATGTTTAAAATAGAAGTAAATTTTATTTGATTAAAAGCGATCATAACGAACCGAATTCCTGCGAAACAGTGACACTGTTCAAAATAAATCTTATAACTCAAAATTTGCATTGCCAATAATATATTATTATTACAAAAAATATACACTTAATGGAATATTTCTGAGTGATGAGCTCAAATTAAAAATAAAAACAAAAGAAGTTTTCTACATTTCAGAAATGAAATACAAATGAGCAATTTATTGGTTTTCCCTATTTTTTATATCACTTTTTTTGCTTCAATAATACTTTACTTTACCAAGAAAATAAGCGTTGAGGAATTTTTTTAATTTAAAATAGATTTATAGCATAATATACTAATAGAAGCACATAGTACCTAGCTACAAATGAAAATTTTTAATACTTAATTTGTTTAGGGAAAACTAATAATTGCTCTCATGACCATATTAGAAATACGATAAAGCTCTTTTGTTATCCATCACCCATTTAATTTTTTATTCTCAATTTGAGCCTATCCGGTGAGAATATCGCTTTTGTTACTAAAATCAAGATATAGGTACCTATATTATACAGGGTGTCCCTGTGATCATGAAAAATCTCTGAAGAGACGTTAGAATACACTTTTCTAAGAAATATTTCTTAATAAAAGTTTTGTCGTAATTTTTTTTGAATTTCCGCCTTGAAACGGCTACAGCACCGTAAATATTGATTTTATAGTATACATGGATTAACGATTTTTTAAATATCATTTCCTTATCTACAAACTAGTTTATAACCTCTGATCGTCTACAATCGACGGATTTCGAGTTATGAATTAAATTAAGAGAAGAATTGTTGAAAAGTTTAAGGGTTAGGCCACCCTAGAGGCTGAAAAAAGAGGCTTTTTGGGAATTTTTCCAGAAGTATTACGAAATAAATCGAGATTACACAAATGAAACTTTATTATACATATCATTAACTGTATACAATATTTTTTGAGGCAATTTATTTCAAAATGGCAGCGGTACAGCGTTTTGCGACAACGTCTTTTTTTCAATGCTCCACGGCCGGAAGAACAGCTCCGTAATTTAATGAATCATGATTAGGGCGTTAATTTTTCGATTATATATACTATAAGCTAGAGAAGTACGTAGGATTTTTCGATACATTGATTTTTGACAAAATGGCGCACTTCTAAAGTGGAAAGTGAAAAAATTTTCCTAAAAATCGTCAGATAATTGTTAATAACAAATGAACTATGCAATATAAAAAAAATCCTACGTACTTCTCTAGACAATGTATTTTCGAAGATATTTTCCAAATTTCAAGTCAATCGGTTGAAAATTGTCTGAGTAATCTTTCCGGCCAACTCCAAAAAGTAGTTTTGAGATAAACGCGTTTAAAGTTTTGAGTAGCAGAAAAGAGGTATAGCATTTGCCGTATACCTGCTCTAGTCCCCTAACGGACCTTCTTGCTAGCGCAATCAAAGGGACTCGCTGCGGACCACGCGACCATCATTCATCATTCTTGAGGCCTTAAGGGACCCTTTAAGACAAAAAAAATAAATTGATTTCCCGAAAATTCTAGGGTGGCTAACCCTTAAGTTTTACATTTCTGTTTTAGTTGCAAACCCTGTATTTTTTAAACGAAACTACTTACAAAAAACTAACGGCCCAATTCGGACAGCAAATTTAACGGGTTACAACTTTAGTCTAGTAAAAAAAATTTGGAAAACCAACCTATTTCACAGAAAATCCCAAAATTATGAACAAGGTCGGCACAAAAAAAATAAATACATTTAAGAAATTATCAACAATCTGAATTTGATCGACAGCATTTGTTTCTTGTTTTGATATCAAAATGTATTGTAGCGTTTGAATGTCATTGTTGTCAAGCCCATTAGTTTATTGTACTAATAAATTGGTTTGTTGCATTCGTTTTACGCATATTTCTGCAGCGTATTTATTTGAAAGCGATAATTATGATGTTATATTCAAATCTAAAATATGCTGATATGCATTTTTTACAATTATGGATATCGCACTGATTTTTTGTTTTTAACTGAAAACAAATAATTTAACATACTGCAAAATTTACTATTTTCTACTTTTACACGTTAAAAGCTTCAAATGCTTTTAATAGTAGTAAGTTTTATTATTTGTATTAATTTGTAAATGCTTGTTTCATTTCTAATTGATTTTCATTGTATATATGGCCTGTTTACTGATGTACTTGACCAAATGTGTTCCGTTTAATTGCATTTCCACAGTTGACAATTTATTATTATTAACGACCATTGAATAATAATTTATTATTGTGTGTCAATGCTTTTTTTATTTCACATAGCAGGAGGGCTCTATAAAACTTGGACAAAGTTTTTTTACAAATAATTTTAGTTACCTTCCGAGAAACTTTAATGGATGTTATAAATTAAGTATCTTTTCTGCCTAAGTATTACCTAAAAAGTTTCAAAACGTCTAATTCTCGCTTTACTGCAGAGCTGCACAATTTGCGCAATCCTGTGAGGATATCTTGTCACAATCTTGTCTAAATGAAACTTTCAGCATTTCTGTGCTTTTATGAGACATGGTCTTGCCTATAAGGTCAACTACACGCAGTTGTCTATAGGGCCAACATCTAGTTAGTAGAACGGCCATTCTTAAAGCGAAAAGTGATGAAAATTTTCATTGCACTATTTATGAGTGGTTTTGCCCACATGAGCTAGGTCAGAGTGCGGTTGAAAGTTCTCGAACGACGATTACAGCAGATCCAGAATGTTCAAACGAACAAATTCGATTATTTTGACAGTTATGAAATGATTATATCGTAAAAATTTTCTTCCCGGAAAACAATATTTGAGTTCCCAATTATTACGACTTGAGCGATTAATTAAGAGGGATTAGAAAAACAAGATCTTTTTTTTAGTCTGGAAGAAGGTTTTCTGACTTTATATGACCTAAATCCGAGATATTTGATAATACGTTGAACAATTTGTCTTAATTATCTTGAAAAAGTCAAAGGATGGTCAACACGTTTTTCAATAATGATGTAGCTATTGGAAGTTCTACTAGCTGGTCCTTTTTATTCCCATCCTGGACAATTTCCATGACTAAACTCCTTGTAAGATTTTTTGATGGGAGAAAATATCAATTTTCATTTTGTAACAATTAAATTTGATATAGAATATTGGAAGTAGAGCTAGTTTTATTTCATCAATATTTGCTACGCTTGCCCACGCACCGCTGTTATCAAGTACCTAATATGGTAACGACAGCAAGATAATTAATTACTGTTTGATATGTATTAATTTTTTAAAAACTGGAAATACTTACCATCATGGTCGAGTGGTACTCGTTTAGAAGGCGAACCCTTAGGAGCTGGTGGTTGTTTTAAAACAGCTAGTGGAACTAATCCTTCAGGAATGGCAGAACTATCGTGATCGGTGCCCCTGGTAGGCATTCTAACTAAACAATAGTCAGATTTGGAAGAACACACTTCGATTACTTCTACTTGCTGCCCTTTCATTACTGTTAATTCTTGAGGATTGCTTGCTATGTAGTCACTTACAACCCACGTCATCTCCACTACACCGGCCTAAAAACAAAGATTATTTTAGAAAGATATATAAAATGCTAATATAAAAACTAAAATTTGAAAATATTATTTAATAGTTGGTTCAACAGTTTTTGTTTTGCATTACTACCGCCCGTCATCTATTTATTTTACTTTTAGTGGCTCCCGGCGTCGGCAGTAAAAGTAATTTTAATTATTTTTTCACGAAAAAATTCTTCCTCTAAGTTTACAGATTCCCCATGAAAAGTTGTACTTTGGCTCTTTACAGAACATTACTTATAATTTATTCAAATTGTAACTTACGTTTATAAAGGGGTAATAATTCGAAGGATTTTAAAGCTAATTTTGCAAGTAGGTTACAAATTAAACTTATTCGTATCCACAAAACTATTGCATTCTCTAAAGAATACCTCTTAATATATCAATAAAAGTCATTATTCCTGTAACTATTTTTTTAAATATTATTCGGAAAATTTCATTACTTTGATCCTTGTACTCCTTGAAATAGCATTTTTTAATTTCTAATAAATAATAGAACGCTTTATAAAATGAAATTCTATTCTATTATTATAATTTCAATTTTAGTTAAGCACAATAAACTTTGGAAAATCAACACAGAAATTGGATGCCTTGTTATCAATTTATTTTATATTAAAGCACTTAAATTAAATATTAATAACGCACAAATTTCTAGTTAAAACAAGTATATAAAGTTATGAATTAAAAGCTTGGAAAACATGATGTCTAGAGTACTACTTAAGTATTAAATTTTATCATTATTTTTTGTTCAATTAAAAGAAAGGTTTAAATTATAAAATAGTGGTTCTGACTATTAATTAATGTCCGTTTCTGTTATTCTTTAGTTTAAGTTTTAATAGTTGATTATTTGCTAGATAAATGTCCAAAATGTCGGAGTTTACAGGAGAATCACGTTAGGAAATTCCATAAATCATTCCGACCCGAAATTTCCATTCTGTAATTCAACCAATGATCACACCAAGCCACTGCTATGGACCAATAAAAGTTCAAATTTAAATTAAGCATGACTAGCTAAAGATTATTTTAATTCATATTACTGCAACAAAAATAATAAACTATATAAAATCATGGCAAAAATGAAGAATTATAATTAGAAATATTATTGAAAAACAGGCACAAAATTTCACATTAATATTTTAAATTATATCGATAGATTATAATGAAGAGCAACGAGATACTACTCAATTATTAATAATTGTGAAACTACATAATAATTGGAATCACGCCATAATATAACGACCAAGTTGTCAAACTATAGTTATATTATGGCTTAAAATATAAATTAATTGTAAGTAAATTTCAAACTGCCAATTTAACTTATCTAATATACGAAGTTATCTGTACCTCTGGTGTAAATAGTTGAGTCTTGGTTTTGGTTATAACGATAGATAACGTGCTGTATAGATACAAAAATTTCGCATGTCTAGACAGCTAAAAAGTAATTTTTAAGTTATAGATAAATCAGGTTTATATCTAATTATTGCAACATGATCTTTCTAGAAAAAGAAGTCTGCGTAGAAATTGAATCGTCTGTTAGCATTGAAAAGAATGATAATTAGATCTAATCGTATCTGAAGATAGTGAATTCTTGCTTGTACGAGAGTCGAAAATTAGCTCCTCAAAAACAGCCATGCTGGACACAAAATTGGAAGTTAAAAAACCAAGTTTCTTTTTCCATTCTTATCAGTATTTAGTATTATGTACATTAGTATATTATTCGGCTTGAACTTATTATTCCTGATCAATCGGAAAATCATAATATACTTATATTTAACCCTATTTAGTCATATTGACATAATGTTAACATTTCACCTTGATTTAACGTCCACGTTATAATTAACATTTTTGACTACCTCAATTCCAATATTCCCACATTTCCAAATATGCGAACGCGTACAATTTCTAGTAAACAAACACTAAAAATATACTATAATAAAAACACTAGAAATACCACCAAATATTAGCTCAATCCGCCACCCAAAATTAGTCGAATCTGATGGTGAATGTTTATCTCCTCGGATCCAAACTTTTCAATTTCAGAAATTGATCGGTCTAACTGCTAGGCGTTAGGCCATTAATGGTATGAATTAGTTCTAGCCCTGACAGATTTTTTGTTTCTTTTAACTCAAAAATATTACGTATTTTTTTTTAAACGAAATCAGTAGATACGTAAATATGTAGAAGAATGGTTTGCAGGTTGCCACCCATAGCTTTTTGAATCATAACTCGTCATAAAAATCAACATATTGTTGATATATTACACACGTTAGAAAGAGGAAGTAAAAAGCCACAATCCTGAACTAGAAATCATTTGAATTCTCAAAAAATTAAAAATTTACAGCAAATTTTTAAAAGTATCTAAAATCGACCTTTTGAAATTTTGATTTGCAGGTTGCCACCTTGAAAAATTTCTAAAATTTCAATTGAGCACAGAACAAAGACAGAATCTTAATTCTTCAATTTTTAAATAATAATATTTCGCTCTTTGTTCAGCAAACATTATGTTATTGCGTGAGTCCTCTTCAGGAGTAAATTAAAGTGACAACTACTCTTTGACGTCGATATAAGTCGGAGTTTGGGTTATAACATTACCAGAAATGCCAAAATGCAGCAGTGATGGCAACCTGCAAGCGTATCCCTTCAATATTATCATTGCCAAGAAAGAGGTCGTCTCGTCATAAATAATACGCGTATAAATTAAGACGTGAAAACTTAGTTATTATTACACTGGACGGGTGTGGTTCTGTTTCCATTTGCACTGAAGCTCTAAGCTTATTGTACCCGCGTTCGTAGTTTTACTCCATCAATCCTGTTTCCTCAACATAGTTGAGTATACAGCTTATGGGAGTTTGTGCAATCTATTCGGTTACCGGGTAGAGACAGCCGAAATGCCTTTGCCTTTTTTGGAGCTCAGCTAAGCTGGGTATTCGCATAGAATGTGGAATAGAGTTTCATCCTCTTGCTCGCACTTCCTATAAGCAGAACTTTCGAATAACCCCATAATTTTGAGGTGCCTTCTTAGAAAGCAGTATCCTGTAAAAAGTCCCATCTTCCTTAGCTGTGGTCTATTCAGCTTTAGGATTTCCTGTCCCGTGTGTTCCCCAAGGGAAGCCTTTAATAAACAATTGCGACTGCCTTAGTCCCTGAATGCTCCCCAGCAGAGTGAGGTGTTTTTGTTTAGTGTTTCCTTGATAGTCCCTTTTGCGGTCGTGTACGATATCTGCAAATTGATTCTGGACCCACCAAACGTGTTCCTGAAGCTTCCCTGACGAGGGAGTCTGCTTTCTCGTTTCCCTCTATATCCGAATGTCCCGACACCCGGCAGTGTCAAACTGTTGTGTTCTGCCAGTATTACAAGCGCGTCAAGTCAATTTTGAACAGTCTTGGGCTGTATTTCTACCCCTTCTAGGGTTTTAATTGCTGCCTGGCCGTCGGTTATTATACAGATGCTTCTATTTGTATAAGACCTCCGTATTTTCCTCTGCGCTGGCAGTTACAGCAGTTATTTCTCCCTGGAAGACAGTGACGTGACGTGGTTAAACCTAATTAAATTTGCATCTTATTCATATTAATTTGTTATCTTCAATAAACTTTTCTGTTTACATCAAATCTTGAAAAATTGCGTTACTATTTTATAGGATGTACTCGTACAGACACTACGTCAGCCAAAATTTTAAAAATTAGTCGCTAGACAATGCACCTTTGTCTTTCTTAGGTTAAGCAATGAAAAGGTTAGAAAACTATCTTGTCTTAATAATACAGTAGCGGCAACCTAAAATGCCCGGTGTAAAATATTTGCAATATACCTGCAACGATTGGCTTAATTTTAAAGTTGGTAAATTTTTTGTAAAACATACTTTATAAGGCAACCCTTCTTAACCATTTGTATACAAAATTCATTCATTATAGTTTAACAAGTCTTCAAATATACAAGAAATGGCAGGTAGAAAGAATTTAAGCGAAAGTGACAAGCAGAAAATTTTAGTTTTGCATGGTGAAAATAAAAGTTATACTTATATTGGTGAAAAAGTTGGGTATGATAGACGTACTATAAGTAGATTTTTAAAAAAATATGCTATTAGTGGCAGTACAAAACCACTTGACAGAGGGAATTCTAAAAGAAAAACCACAAAATCGCAAGATCGAGTTCTACGCAGATGGGCATTAAAAAATCGCTTCAAATCTCGAAGACAATTGAGAAAAGACCTAAGTGATCAACTTGCTGTGAATGTTAGTGTTAGAACTGAGGTAATCGTTTGGCTGAATTTGGATTACGTGCATACACTGCTGTCAAGAAACCGCTTTTGACAAAAAAAATTAAACAAAAACGGCTAAAATTTGCCAAAAAATATCGTAATTGGTCAGTCGATGATTGGAGTAGAGTCATCTTTTCAGATGAATCAAAGTTTTACTCCGTGGGTCGGATGGAAAAAATACGTGCGACGATTTCAAACCGAACGACTATCGGACAAATGTACCGTTAAAACAACACGCGGATTATATGGGGACTAGGGATTATGATATGGGGTTGCTTCTCCCAGCGTGGATTAGGCAATTTACATGTCATTGTAAGTCATGTAAATGCTACCAAATACATAGACATTTTAAAAACCAGTTTGGAGCCATCGATTTCAAATTTATTTGCTGAAAACGAAGAATGGTTTTTTCAGCAAGATAATGCACCGTGCCATACTGCAAAAACGGTAAGTAATAGTTTTGTAGATAATTTTTTTTTCAAAATGTATTAATCAGGTAATGATGGCAATACATTTAACTAACAAATAATTAAAAAATTATAAATTAATAGCTTTTATTTTGCACAGGTGTCGAATTATTTCGTTAATAACGGTATTAATGTAATCGGTGGCCTGGAAATTTGGCCGATTTGAACCCAATCAAACACCTTTGGGCCATTATGAAAAATATGTGGTGGACAAAAGTCCTAAAGGTCTACCTGACCTAATAGAAGCGATTAAATTTGTTTGGGACAATAATTTAACCCCGACTACCTGCAACAGTTAGTACGATCCATGCCATGCCGTTTAAGGGATGTTCTTAAAGCAAAGGAGGCTCTACTAAATACTAAATGTATTCTATATATTAGTAATAAACATTTTCTACATTAATTGTCTTTTGTATAATTACTTTACTACATAATTTATGTAATATTCGAGAAAAATATACCTGAAAATAGGGTTTATTTTCCAGAGAAGTGTTTTGTTGGTTATTTATACAATATATCATTAAATTTAATAATTTTCAATGTATTATAGTTAAACAATTACAAAACATAAGGATTAGTTCTATGTTAATGAAACATGTAAGAAAAAATAAGAATAACTTAAAATTTTTCGACCGGGCATTTTAGATTGCCGCTACTGTAAGTTTCTAATTAATAATCATTTTACATGTGATAATAATTGTGTGTAATAATTCATCCCGGTTCCCCTTATTGGTTTTGTTCTTGTTACTCAATTCAAAGTTAAAAATTCACTTTTTTGCCACCGATACTAAAGTACTGTTTACCAGACCTAAATAGACGAACAGCAGGAATACAATATTACGAAACAAAGACGAAAAACCGAGGGGTTAATCCATTGGGAATTCTTGTGTACAGTTGCTAGGAATTCTTTGGGAATTCTTTAGAATTCTTGGGAATTCCTAGAATTCTCGAATTCTTTAGAATTCTAGAATTCTTAGAATTCTTGGGAATTCTTTGAATTCTTGGAATTCTGAATTCTTGAGAATTCTCGAATTCTTTGGGAATTCTCAGGAATTCTTTGGGAATTCTCGAATTTTTGGAAATTCTTGGAATTCTTTGGGACTTCATCAGTATTTCTCGAAGTATTTCTTGAGAACCTTAAATATTTAGTAGTACCTGCCAAAACTACTGCTAACGCTAAGGCGCCCAATTCGAATCCGGAAGAATAGTAGTAACCAACTATGCTCGAGTATATTTTACTAATATTCACCGGGGTGAATACAGTCACCATTCCCCATTCAATCTTTTCTCATATAATATATGTTTTCTCTAGCTCCACTTTACATATCACTGTCATTATTTTACCACCCTGTATCCCAAGATAACACTAACAGCACTCAGTCATACTGGTGCCGCTTGGCAATGCCACCAGTAACCAATAGAACTCCATCAGAACCCACACCTTACTAACCGAAATCTTTGGCGAAACAAAGACTACGAAATCAACACAATCCCGAAGACGCACCTGAACTGTGACTCAAAAGGAATCAACCATACTGAAACTAACTGATCCAGAAAACCAAGTACTGGATCAAAACCCTTATTCAACAATACCCGAAACTTACCACAATCAAGCTTTAACCGGCTTTAACTTTTTTTGCACCTGACACCGGTGAACAATTTTCACTTTTATGTTGGCACTTGTTGCTTTATTTTTGCTTTTGTATTAATAAAGAAACTTTTAATGTATCATTAGTGTAGTAGTATAGTGTACGCAATCGATAGTTAATACTGATTAATAATACCTCGGATAATGGCTACAAACATAAACGAAAATATTGTAGATTTTTCTGGAGGCGACAGTGTTACGTTCTTTAAAGAGTTGGAAAGTAAAATGAATATAAAAATTGATTCTCACATAAAACACCATCTTAGTTTTCACAATTACAAAAGCTACGAAGTATTATCACAATTGACGGACGATGGTATTAATAACATTGAAGCTTTTGCAAGAAACACACTTTTGGATTTAATATCTGCAGAGGAAATTAGAAACTACTTTGGTGTTTTGAAAAAACCCGAAAAATTTAGTTTTTGGCGGAGATTTGGTAAAAATCAATGCAATAATAAATTTTTGCAAAAAATATAACAGAAACGAGAATTTTGACAAATATGAAATAAATTCTCAATGCGAAACTGTTAACCCTCCTACCAAAAAGATACGAAGAAAAGTTCCTGAGAAAAGTTCTTCCAATAATTTAAGAGATCAAGAAATCCATCGTGCTCCCAATTTAATGGAAGAAAAGGAAGTTCTGAAAAGATTGGTAAAATCTGCATACCACGACATTTTGCTGATATAACATTAAATGAAGATATATTAAAAAGAATTTCGGAAATTCCCATCGATTGTAAAATGAGTATAGTGGAGAAAAATACTACTGATACCGAAGCTGACATTTATTGCTTTTTGTCGTGCGCATTTTGCAAAGATGCAATAATTAAGGTATGCCCCGGGTATGCTCGAGGTAAGCTAAAAGAAATAAAACTTAAAATTAACTTTTGCAACTTTCAGGTACGGAAATATTCAAAAAATGGAATTGCCAGATGGATATTGGCAAATTATAGACGTCATCTAGAATTGCATCGTGAAGATAGCATAACAAAGAAAAGTCCGACGAAAATCTGAAGAAAAATAATAACGCCATAAACGCTCCTGTAAATACACTTTTATCTTACTTTACACGTCCAAGAAAATATTCCGAGATTTTAGAGGCAGAAAAGGAAATGCTCCATGGGGAAGATGGTTTAAACACAGATTTTGATCCAGGTTTGGATCTCACCCAAGAAGATTCAGAAAATGCCGAAACTAGCACAAATCAAGAACAGGAAGAGGAAGAAAGAACAGAAGAACGTACTGAAGAACGGGAACAAAATTCTGAAACAATCAGCAAGATATGTAGCGGTCAGAAACAAGAAGAGGAGAAAGACCGGAGAAGGAATCGCAGATATAGAAGAAAATGCTCAAATAATTCAGGACAATCCTGTTAAAAGTAAGTCCCGAATTCAACGTAATGTAAATAAAAGTCGAGCAAAAAACAAAGCAACAGGAAATCAGCCAATTAAATCATCTACTCGATCATGTAAAAGGCGTCACGAAGAAGAGGAGATTCTTGAAAATCAAAGAAAGGTAAATACTAATTTAAACGATGATTCTTATAAAACCCAATTTACTGATCAACAGGATTTTCGAGTCAATATAATATCCAATATTTTAGTAACACCTGGATTTGACCCTGTCGTAAAAGAAAACAAATTAAAGATACCCAAAACTGCATTGGCATTTACTTCTAATACTACATCTATAGGAAATGAGAAAGAAACGTGGAAAGAAAGTCGTTGGAAATCGATAAATACCAGGAGTACTAAATAGTTATCCCATTTCAAACGATCTAAAAAATTCATTCAAAATAATGTAACGATTAAAGATATTTTGTATATTTATTTGTTTTAAATTTGTTATAAATTAATAATGTAAGTACTTTTTTTTATAAATGAATAAAAATTTTAAAATAGTTCACAATATAATTTGTGTAAGCAAAGGATTTGTAAAACAAGTAGACTCGAAAATAACGAACAATATTTAATTTCGAAATAAATATTCGTAAATATTCTTAGGAACTGTAAGGAATTCTTTCGGAATTCTCGGGAATTCTTTGAGAATTCCCAGGAATTCTTAGGAATTCTCGAATTCTTTGAGAATTCCTAGGAATTCTTGGGAATTCTTAGGAATTCCCAGGAATTCTCAGGAATTCCTGGGAATTCTCAGGAATTCCTGGGAATTCTTTACCTTAGGAATTCTTGTGTACACTTAATTATAGATGTATTAACCCTCGCGAAAAACACGGTTTTTCAGACGAGTGCGTAATTTGAAAATCATAATCCCGAAATGTTCAACGTTATTCACATGAAACAAATTGTAGAATCTTGTTAATTTTAGTCTGAAAAATAATAATTATTATTTTATTCGATTGGGTAAAAACGCTTGTAAGCAATTTTTACTGCCCGAAAAAGTAAAACAAGCATAATCACATAACAAATAAGCAATCACGAATAAAAAGGTAATGTTTATCAAATCAATGAAATTCTCCGTATTGATATTTTTTTTAATAAGTGATTTTTTGCACCTCATGTGTGGTTGTCAAACTCGTTCCGTTCGTCCTTCAAACTATAAACTCGCCATGAAATAGTATATTACACTACGAGGGCCGAAAGTTGATTTTCGGCCCTGCGCGTCATGATGCCCGAGGCGAAGCCGAGGGCATCATGACGCGCAGGACCGAGATTTCAACTTTGGCCCGCGTAGTGTATACGATTCTTCATAGCCGGTCGAAAGTACGTTATTAATTCTACTTTTTTTAACTTTAAATGTTGTATTGTTGTAAATGTTGTAATTTGTTGTAGCAACAGAATAAATAGTCCCTAGTTACGAGTATTAATACGCATGAGAAATTCTTTCCTCCCGGCGTTATAGAGGGCGCGCGTGTACTTCTCAAAGGGAGTAAATGTTCAACTTTCGTCCCTGCTATTAGGGACGAAAGTACGTACTTTCGACCGAGGTATGAAGAAAAATATTTTTGCTGCTAATAAAAAATATACTGTTTTTCACTTTCCTCTCAAGGGTGGAAATAATTTTGTAATACGAATTTTAATAATTCATTTACTCTGTTATTTACTTATATATTTATAATTAAATGACGAAGTTCGCGGCCTGGTGGATAGTCCGAGCAATTGCTCAAGTTAAATTCGGAGAGGATCTAACTTTTCTACGACCATCGCCGTTCTTTGGGCACGTAAAGCCGGCGGTCACCTTGTGTTGACAATTGCTACCATTAGCAATTAAACTCAGTCTAAAGCAATCGTGGATTCTTACTGCTGAAACCCTTCTCTAGAGAAAAAAGCCCACACCCAGCTGTGGAAAAACACGAACTAATAACTAACAAACGATAACGACTTTAATAAACAGTTTATTAAAAGCAAACAGATCAACAGATCTGGGCATACAGAGTTATCCCTAGCAAAAGTAGAAGAAGAACTTAATACCGATATTACACTAGCTTGGCATCAAATGTCTCCAAGTAGTTGAAAACTGCGAGAGAGAAAGAGAATATTGTGAAAAGGAATGCTGAAAAGCTAAAATAATAGAAATGCAGAAAAGAATAGTATTACTGTGTCATTTAGAAAAGTTTTTAAAAAAATCAGAAAAAGAGGAAGAAGAGACTTATTTTTTGCAGATAGACAAAGGTTTTATATTTTTAACCTTTTCTTTGCATTTTCTTTGTTTTAAATGCCGATAATATGGTATTGGTAAAATAAAATTCTGAAATACCGGAATTCATTAAGGCATTGAAAACCCCAAATGATGGATTCATATTTAATTGAAATAGCATCAAATTCAGTTTATAACCTGATAATTATCTAATGCTTTTATAGAAATATTGTAGAAATTTCTATCTATTGAATAATTCTATCTAGTACTTTAAAAAAAACTCATTAAAAACCTATAAACATAATTCTGCTAGAAAAAGGATCAAACAGACAACTGCCAACTAATTAAATTTCTGTTGCATAATAATTTTCGCTTAAGTCGTTTTGGTGTTGATAGATTGTATTAACTAATGGTAATTTTCTGAAATCTGCCACGTTTTTTTTTGAACCCAAAATTTCTTGGGCTTTGGAGAACCAGATATTTTTCTGACTATATACGAAAACTTAAAACGCAGAACAATACTAAATTTATAAAAAAAACATCAATTGGTTTTATTCTGCCTTGCTAGAATAAGAACGTTTTCGTTAATTGAAATCGTACACCCAGATCTTAATTAAATCCTCAACTGAGGAGCCTTATGCGTAAGCTCTTAAAACAACTTTTAGGATTTGACATCGATAAACAGGTATGAAAATTGAAATTATGTTATACCTACTCAATGATGCCACATTATAAACGCAACTAATTTTCAGTTTGATAATTCAACATGATTAGTATCAAAAATTTATAAGGAAAACGATCGAGTTAATTGAAATAAAATAGAATCCTACATTAAAACAAAATTAATTTATATCCCATAAATGTGTTGGAAGTGCTCACATTTCCACATGCATATAATAATGTAGCAAGTAAAATTAACTATAGAAGAGGAACAAGTCGAGTATTAATTTTAGTAACCCTAAAATCCAATACATCAAAAGGATATTGTTTGAGCATTTTTTAAAACACCTAATGTAAAAAAAATTATAAACTCGTGGAATTTCTGTAATTATTTAAAAGTTCGGGTTTTGTTAATTCCAGAAAAATTCATAAACATTAAAATATGCAAATTTTAGCGGATCGTTATATCATAAAGTGATTATTTATTCGATTATAAACGATGTCGCGATAATGATTTAATGAAATCTTTTCATTTGGTTTTTCTTATTATTAAAATTATGCCAATAAATCGAATCTTAATAATTATGAACAACATTAAATTAATCATAGCGTTAGAAGCTTTTGTTTGTTTGTATTACTTGTTAAAAATGATAAATAATAATTTCATAAATAATAAACGTATAAAATATATGAAAAAAATAACCAGAACAGTTTGGCTGGGTTGTCTTCGTAAAAGTCGTGCCTGGAAGGAACTTGGTGTATCGATGGTATGTTGCCTGGTTAGAGTAGGATGATTTTGTGACACAGAACCTTGTCTAAACCAAGGAAGAGATATTTTTCGTTTAGATTTTTGACTCTTAGGAATAACTCCAGTTGCACTTCCACTTGAATTCGACATGTTTATTTAATTCTTTTTATAAATACAATTTACAAAATTAATTTTATTGATATTTTACTTGACGCGTATTGCAATTTGTTAAACAATATTATATCACTTTAAAATTAGCATTTCTTTATAAAAACGAAAGTTGAAATTTTAATATACCCGTAATTTTGTAATACCAATACCGTTTTACACTTTTTATTAATAATTCCAAACATCACATCCGCTTAAATTTTTCTTTTAGGAAGTGGTTACGATTAATGTTTCTGGTTTTACAGAGGATCACAGTATGTAGTTTTGATATTAGATAGAACACAGATACGTAACCGTAAAGTCTTACGAAATAGCACCAAAATTAAAGCTGTACTTACTTAAAAATTTCCTTTCAATAAATAATTAATTTTAATTTATCAAACACCCGTTATAAATTTTTTATAAACGTTTAATATAAATATGTTGTCAAGTAGTGCAAAATAACACTGAAAAATCATTGTATTAAATGATATAATTATTTGTAAAACTATTTAATAAAGTCTAAAATACGAATCACCCTTCTAAATGAAAACTTATAGACATGGCACATTTTAATTAAACGCATGGTATATTTAAATAGAAAATCATAGAAAATTTGTAAAAGTGAAATAATAATTAAAACACGCGCGAAAGTTATTTTATATAATTTAAATTTTTAAAATAAAGTTATAACAACGCTCGGGGTCAATCCCGGCTAGGAGTGAACTGAAAGTTGCTGCTGAAAGCACCGGACGACCCGGGGGAGAAAAGCGCCGGCCCGGAGTACCCCGGATCAGCATTACACATGAGCGGAGATAGATAAGTACTATCACGTCATTTATTATTATCTGTTGTAATTTTTAATAAATACAGCAAATGGGCTGTTTTATTCTCTATTGAACATTTAAGTATATCCACTTTATCCGTGTATTATTTAGTAAACATTAAAAATTATGGATTACTTTCTAGCATATTCATGCAATACAAAACATTAACTAACAATGGTAAAAACGTATTCTTTTAATTTCACATTTTACCATTACTTGATCTAATTGCAAAAATATATTACGAATATTTCAATCATAAAATGTTCGTATACCTACATACGTTACATATTACATAATCTAGGCGAGAGCTTCAGAAAACGAATAACAAACTAATCCCGTTCGACAGGCTAATTTAATTTTTACTTCATTTTAGAGAAAATGTCAGGCAGAACTTGGGCTGAGTCAAAAACTCTAATTATTACAGAAAATATTTATACTTAAAAATGCACAATTTGAGCAATAATTATCGAAACCACTTGATTATTCGTTTGATATACGCAGTGTATTGGTTCTGTTAATCGAATGCTTCAAAAATTTCGCAACAAAATTAGTGTTTTAGTTTTTAATGACAAATGATCGTCTCTTATTGAACATTGTCTATGTCTTTCGATGAATAACTGCACCTAAATTAGGACACGTTATCTCGATCAATCTTTATTATTCTCAATTTATTATTCTAAATTATTTACATGTATTTACAACGTATTTTACAATACATCTGCTCCAATTGCAGCGTTATGCAATATAATAATTGTGATTTGTAATGTATTTGATATTAAATTTAGCCTTTTCTGGAGAAAATCTAGTACAAAAACTCAGAAGGACATAATATAATGTAGGTACTCTTACTGCATGTGCTACGGTGCCATCTTTATTTGATATTGACAAATATCTACATTTGAAGCATTGAAAATGTTGGAACCAAACTATCAAACTTGCTTTTGATTGTCGTCATGCACAAAAGTTGCCTATTGAATTAATTTGTAATTTTAAGGAATAATATTTATGAGACGATCACTGGCCTAGTAGTTAGAGCGATCGACTACTGACGCTAAGGTACTCGATTCGAACCCTGGAGGAGTCTACAAAGGAAAGTTTTCTTTCCGACTCTGTTTCTATCTGTGACCGTCTCCGTACTTCCGAAGGTACGTAAAGCCGGTGGTCCTCCTATGTTAATGAATTGCCATCATTAACAATAATATAGGGTAACAGGCACATCTGAGGCCAATCTACAGCCTTGTGCAAAAGTATTAGGCACCCTTCTTTTTCCAGGTAATTTCATAAACCATATCTTACAATCCTTTGTATCCTGTGCTATTATTTTACTTTGAAGTTTTCTTAAAAATTTAAGGAGACGGTACCTGTTTTTAAAGGACAATAAAACATTAGGGACCTATTTGTGTAAAATTTGAAGTTTTAGAAATAATTCTCATTCTGTTATAACTGCTTGAATTTGAACTACACGTGATAAACTTGTAAAAAAAATTTTAAATTAAGTGTTGTTATAGTGTTTGCAAATTAATTATGCCAAAAAAAAGTGAACTTAGTTTGGAAAAACGGAAACTCATACAGCTTTTACACAAAAATGGTAAATCACAAGTTGTAATTGCAAGACGAGTAAAATATTCGCGTTGTGGGGTGTAAACCACCCTTAAACGCTTTATGCAAACCGGATCTCATCAAAACAAGTATAAAACGGGCAAAAAAAGAGTGACAAGTTCTCGTAAAGATGGACAATTCATTCGTGCCTCTATAAAAAACCGCAAAAAAGCATCTACCCAGCTCGCTGCTGACTTATCGAAGCAAAAAGGAAAAGTTGTACATCCAAGTACGGTGAGAAGAAGGTTAACTAATGCTGGACTGAGAGGATGCAAAGCCAGAAAAAAGCCATGGCTCTCAGAAAAACATAAGATAGCGCGGTTAGAATGGGCTGAAAAACATAAATATTTTACCATTGAGAATTGGTCAAATATAATGTGGTCTGACGAATCCAACTTTGAGGTACGTTTATTATGTTTCTACTTTTGTAAAAAAAATTAATTTATTAAGAAGTTGCCGTTTTAACACTTATAGTATCGATTAATACGTAACGATATTTTACAGGTGTTTCTAACTCCTGGAGCAACGTTTGTAAGACGAAGGGTAGGTGAAGCGTACAACCCTGACTGTGTGGTGCCTACAGTAAAACATGGAGGAGGTAGTGGATGATCTGGGGATGCATGGCAGCCAGTGGCGTAGGAAAATGTCTCTGTGAGGGTCGTATGGACAGTAAAAGTACATCGAAGTCCTAGAAACTACCATTGAGCCATCATTTAACCAAGTTTTGGTAATACCAATATGAGGAGGTTAAATTTACGCAAAACAACGCGCTTTGTCATAAATCAAAACATAGCATGAAGTGGATTAGCGATGTTGGGATAGAACTGCTAGACTGGCCAGCGCAGTCTCCAGATCTCAATTCCATCGAACATTTGTGGGTTATATTAAAGCAAAGGGTACGGCAACAACTAATTACTACAAAAACAACTTATAACTTCGTTAAAAAAATTGGGACAAAATAAGTGACAAGGATTGTGAGAAACTGGTAGCGAGTATGCCTAAAAGGGTTGCTGCAGTTATAAAAGCCAAGGGTGGACCCACCAAATATTAATATTATTAATAATTAATGCTTTTATAAAAATATCGAGTTTGATTTCCCTAAAACAACCCCTTTTTAAATAATTTGAAAACTGTAGGGTGCCTAATACTTTTGCACAAGGCTGTAGCAAACTACTTCAGATGTAAAATAAATAATATGCTTACAGTACTAGCAATGTAGTTTCGGAACTTTTCCGAGGTTACTGTTGGATATTACAGGACATAGTCCTAATTTAAGAGGAAGAAGAAGAAGATATTTAACATGTTTGTGGTATGAGATTTATTTGTTATATTGCGGTCACCAAAACATATTTAAAACTAAAAATATATTATAGTACTAAAAGTACATTATTTTACCTATTTTGGAACTCTTCGCGGACTTCACGATATGTTTCTGGACTAATTCGCCAATATTCTTGGGTTATCCTATATTTCAGTCTTTGAAGATTTTCATTACCCATTTCATTTTGAAATGACCCCAGAGGATAAAATCAAGCGGAGTTAAATCGGGAGATCTCGCAGGTCATTCTATTTTTTCATTCAACCATTGTCGCATATTTAATGCGTAATGTGGAGGTGCTCCGTCTTGTTGAAAATGTACATTTTTTACATCTATCAGCATATCGCTTTCTTCGCTAACTTAATTTTCTAAAACTGTTCTGTAAGTGCCAACGTATACATTGACCTTTTGAGCATACTGCGTATAAACTCCTGGGAACACGTGCAGATTTTCCATTGCCCAATTCCTACAATTGTGTTTGTTGACAAACCCGTTCAAGAAAAAACTTTATTCGTTACTGAAGCAAATATTTTTTACCTAATTTTCGTACTAACTTTATCACGTACTGTTAGCCTACATTTTTTTCAGGGTGGCTGCCATCGAAAATTCGAACAGCATAATAAAATTATTTCTTTTGTTTCATCTTTCAATTTTTACCCCTAGCTCATAAACGGATAAATCCATTTTTTATCGTTGGATGAAACTTGGACTGAGATGAAAGAGATGGTAATTGGCCTGGTTGTTAGAGCGATCAACTGCTAAAGTAAGGCGCCCAGTTCTAATCCGGACAGAGGCTCACTTTGGGTGATCGTTCTTAGTGCTTTGGAAGGCACATAAAGCTGATGGTTATTTTGCAAGGTGCTAGCAATATCAATGTTCGAGTACCCTCTTGGGGATGGAGTAAACGACTTAGGTTGTATTCTTGCACGAAGAAGCTCGAAATATAAGATGAACGAGAATTTTTTCAACATTTAAAATGACAAATATTAACTCCCAATGCAAGATGGTGGTGTTCAAATAAATAAATTTAATTAAATGGTATATTCTTGTGACGATTTCATATAATGGCAAGAATATACCATCTTATAAATAATGATGTATCGCTATGTGTTATTTAAAATTTCTAAGTGAGGGGCGGGGAAGGAGCTAGACTTCAAATTCAAATAGTATTGCTTTTAAACTTCCCCCTCGCTATCTAAATCGACATGTTTTTTCTTTTTCTCAAATTTACTCAAAAACAAAAGTTATTTCGACTAGGTGCTTTTGAAATGAACACCCGGTGTATTCCTCCATTCTTCCATAAGTTCGCAATTTCTTTGCAAATGTCATTCGTAGGGCCACACTATGTTTATACAGTCACTGTTAGATATTACTATTTTGCTTAAAACTTTTGCTGCAAGTTATTAAGCAGATACATATTTTTAGTATTGATTACACTCCTGTTCTCGAATCAATAACCTTTTCTGATAAAATAGATTATATAGTATGAAGAATAGTAGCGATTTATTAATTAATAATTAAAATATAATTATCTACTGTTTATGGTAGAAGCGCGCGGCTAACCTCATTGCATTATTAATTAATATCATGTTCTAAATTCTAAGAAAAGATTGCAGATTTTGAAGATAAATATTTGCTGTCAAGAGCTTTTTGTCGAAAACCTACATAATTCTCTACAAAATTGTCTCTACTTAAGTATTTCATATTTATTACGGATTGTGCAGCGTTTCGAGTGAAAAGTCACATTGTACTTTTTTAAGTTTGATGTTGATTTATACAATTAACACTATAAATAATAAAAATGCAGAAATTTAGAAATATTATTGTAATAAAGCAATTTGATATTGGAATTAGTACCTGAAATATCAGAAAATAAATATGTAAATTACGATAAACTTTGTCTACCTTGAGATGAGTTTATCTCATATTTCGGAAAAAGATTAGGCTAACACTGCATCTCAGGTGGTTCCATCAAATGTATTAGCTATACTGAAATTCGATATTTGCAGCCATTATCTTCAATGAGTAATACTTGAAAGAACTAAAGTCTTTTGTTTACCCATTTAGCACTGCTCAAACTTTTCCAACATTATTATGACGTTTTTTTCTATTGCGAATGTTTTGTTTGTGCCAGCATATTCTAATTATTATTAATTTTTAATGGTCAGTACACTTTCATTCCAGATTTTATCCCAGTTTAAGATTCCATTAAAATTTTAAAATTCAATTTCCTTATTCTTGTAAATAATTTATTAACTTGTGAAATTATATGTTGAATAAAAAGTTTTGTAATTTTTACAAGCTGAATGAAATTTTTAAATTTTCCAACTTACATTTCTAGTCTAAGACACCGTTGAACAATGTTGTTTCGCCTTATCAAGGACTCATCAGTTAAACTATCCATAAACGGTGTACAACGGTGTCTTAAGGGGTTATGCCTACTTAGAAGATCGATTAAAATCGAACATTTATTTTTTTTTTTTTGGAAAATGTATACATATTTCTGCACAATAATTAGAATAATCAAAAGAGCTTTATTTAGAAATCACCTCATAATTTTTTTGTACAAAAATATTAAACAATACTCAAGTTACGGTCGTTGTTCGACAACTCTATTTTTAATAAGTGTTTTGCGGTGATCAGTGCTATACGGAGCCAAGTTATCTGAAATTAAAAATTCAAAAAGATTTAGCTAATATACGAGTTTATCTAGTACTTAACGAGCCCAAATTTCAAAAAATTGAATTTTGACAAAATGGCAACTGTTCGAAGTTAAAATATCGATTTTCGTAAGAAAAAAGCAATATCTTTTGTACATAAAATAAAAAATACGCACTAAAAGAAAAAATCCCCCCGTTAAGTACTAGATTTGGATGTCTAAAGAAAGTATAAAAAATTTTAAATAAATTTATTCACTAGTTTTTGAAATATCTTGATCACCGACTTTCAACATGTAGTACTGAGATAGTCGCGTTTAAAGTTGTATATGCAGTTTACACTAAAGCAGAAAGGTTATTTTTTTACTTACACAAAGTCATATAACTTTGTAAAAAAACAACAGATTGACGCAAAACTTGTAGGAGACATTTCTAACATTATGTACTTTAAAAAAATGTACTTTTTGAAAAATCGATTTCTAAGTAGGCATAACCCCTTAAACTACAAATATGTATAAGTTGGAAAATTTTCAAATTTCACTTAATTTATAAATATTTAAAAAAATTTATTTCCTTATTCTTGGGGATATTTCCTTTTTAATTAATATAGATATGACATTATCCTACTAATTTTTATTTGGCGTTGTTGATTCAAAAAGCCTCCTAAATAATAATATGATTTCATATCTATTATTGAGATGTGCAATTAAAAAAAACTGCGCTTGTTTTACCTAAGTTGTTTTTAAGTTTGTTAAGTTCTTTTGAAATTAACTTAAATTGTTAATTTTCTTAAATTAGTATTTTTATAAGTTATTTAAGTAAGTTTTTTATAAAAATATGTATGTACTTTTTACGGACAATAATTTTATTAACATTACAATGGTGTCACTATTTCTCACTGCCAATGAGAAAAACGCTTTCACCCCTAGCACAAAGCGACTTGATTGAAAAACATTACACGAAATTAAAATTTTTATATTTTCATAAATAATCACGGCCATGTATGAAAAACTAGCCAAAAATGAGACAAAATTACCCCTGTAATTTAATTTCCCCAATTTTAATTCACCATCAATGGAATGAAAAATTAGAAATTTTTTTAAATTTCTTTTAAAAACGTCACAAAATAGAAGACTACCTACATCTACAATATGGCGCAAGTTCAAAACATTTAGGAAATAAAGTCATGAATCGCAAAGACGAGAAGGGTTGGGGACATCCTGATCAAGTTGACAACTTTAGTGGAAGGAAACTTATAACAATCGGTTCGACAAATAACACAAGAATTGGGTGTGGGTGTTAAAATTTAGGAAAAGGAAAAGTTTGAAATTAAGCATTACTTTCGTGCTACCGTGAACTTTGAACAGCAGTCTAACTTTTAACAATTGGACAACATTTGCACTTATTGTTATCATTTTCATATTCATGAGTTTTTTTAGATAACTAAAATTACATGAATATCAGAAAACAAGTTACTCTACATTATGTAATTACCCCCATAAGTCATGTTTTGGTGTCCACATTACCCACTTAAAAAATCTGATGTGACAACACGGGACTTCCCCATTTACTATTAGGTGTAACATAACAACTAAGTTTACCAGATTATAATAACTCAAAATTACTTGAACAGATCAAAATACGCCAAATTTAATTCAAAAATATTGGTGATTTTGTTTCTAAGCCAGTTGATATTCTTTTAAATGCAATGACTTTATTTATATATTTTAATAATAATAATAATAATAAAAAACAAACAAATAATAATAAAAACAGAAACTCTTTCAATTGATACCGTGTTCTATTTTTTCTGTTATAATGAGCAAAAATTATGACGACTCAACAGTTTAAATTTTTTTTTAATGAAAAAAATAGAGGGTTTTCTACCAAAATAGAATTAGCACAATAGAATTGCGGGAAACCGCAATTTACTGCGTTTACAAATTTTTATATATGCGGTTGCGGCTAGCCACCTAGTGCGTATACACCCTTATAGATCATAGGAAAGTACCAACTCAAAACTTTTTGTTTACTCGATTACAATACCTCTCCTTTACTACGTAAAAAACAACTTTTGAAAAATAGCTGTTGCTTTTCTAAATAACTTCAAAAATATCACCATGAAATTTAGAAGTAATAGTTTTGAAATTATTTAGAAAAGTAACAGCTATTTTTCAAAAGTTGTTTTTAATTTCTAGATATAAAATCAATTTTAAAGAAGTACGGGAGGAACTTATTGAGTATAACCTTAATATAAAACAAAGATAGTATTTTAATTGGTCAATTCGTACAATTGATCACACCTCCAAGATTAATTATTCAAAACTATTGAGTACTGAACGATTATTTGACACCGTGAACAGCTATCATTATTTTACAAAAATCTCATATTATGTAATAAACGTAATACTCAATAGAAGTAGAGAAACAAAATATTACAATAGTACATTATGTACTAATCCCCATGATCCCCATCAGCACCTGCAACCTGAATTGTAAAAATGCCATTATAAAAATCACATTCAAAATCGTGCCTGCACTGTCACAAGTCGCAAACATTGCCGTCTCCAGTTAAATACATGCCAAAGTGTGGCCACGTTGACGAGCGATGCAAGGCCAGCATGCAATATTGATATTAAAAAATGTTTAAATCTACCCCATTTAAATATTAGGTATAACAAATTTTAATATTTAAAATTGACACTAAATTGAAGCTTTTACATTATTTATAATATTCTATTTTCAACACATAATTTTAATCGCTCGCGTGCAATCGCTCGCCAGGGTTGCCGAACTCTTCAATCATTACAACCTGAACGCAGTGTTTGTGTCGCGATAGTCACTCGGGTTCCTAGTGGGGTCATGGGTTTAATGTATTATAATCTTCGGCTTGCAGTTCAATTGGCACCTCCACAAAAGAATCACTTTCCACTTTAAATACGTACGATTTTTTCCAAAAAATTGAGCAAAAACAAGGTGACATTTCGCCTTCATTTTCAATAGTAAAATATTTCTATCGTATTACCTATCCGTGCTAGATCTATTCTGTCTGCTTTAAGAAATTTCAATTGTTTAAAATTATTTTCTATCACAAAATGTTACTTTCGGCTTGACAAGCGGCAATGGCCTTTCTGCCCGCCAAGCGGCCAATGTCTTTTCAATTTTCAACTGACAGCTTGAAAAGCTTACTTTTCAATAACCAGCGTATAAAATTTTTTTCCTTTTATTCGTTCCAAGTACAAATCACAATCTTTCTTTCTTTGAGCGCAGAATATAATTCAAAACCCGTTTAAGTTTCGAAAAATGAATTAATATTACGATGAAAAATATATAAAAACAATTAATGTTTTCGGTATTGTAAAACAATATACTTAATTAAAAGCAGATCCTTTGTTCCTTGTCGTTTTGACTTAATATGAAAATCAAAACTTTTATATAATATAAAAAAATATTTATCACCGCGATATTGTAAAATCGGAAATAGTACATCTATAGATACATATATACTATACTATGTATTTATGTAGTAGATATAACGTTTGAGCTTTTCCAAGATTAATTTGGAACAATATAATTTAAAATATGGATCGTTTCGAACAAAATTATGCCTCCAGTCCGGTTAGTTGAAAGATTACTACATTAAATATGTTAATACATACATAAGTACGTGTCTACCATGGAACGCTAAAAATTAAAATTTCATTACATCTGACCTATATATCCTGCATACTTTAAACGTGGTAAATTACGTGGTAAATTTCTAATTTGTATTATAATTGAGTCGACGTATGACAACCCTTAAAAGTTTTCAATGCTTAAAGTTATGATATTGGCATTTAAACGATGTTGTAGTTTTAAATTAAATTATTTTATTTTAATTATTATAATATAATATACCACGCGGTCTAAATCGCAAGTTCGACATAAACTGTGAATAAACATAGTTTGAAATGTGTATTAATTAAAATAATTATGATTATTAAAATAGGATTATCAAAAACACGAGACCATAATCCGAGTAAAAAAATTGGTGTTAACATTTTCCATTATTAAATTAATTCATTACGTGAACAAGTATGTCAAGTTATTAATATTGATTGTTAATCCAATCAAGTTTGTTTTCTGTTTCAATGACTATCCATATATGGATAATATAAATAATTATCTCATAGGAGTATTAATTTATCTAGTCCTAATAGATAAAGTGCCACTTGTTAAGCGTATGTATCTAAAATACGGGGGTGCTCTAGTTTTTAGTACTACTCCATTGGGATCATTTCCAAAATTGTTAAAGTTAAGAAATTCACATGAAAGAAATAGTATACATATAAGTAAAAATTATTACATAATACAGTGGTGTCCGGTTGTATCCCAGGGGGCCAACCGATTTAGTTCGTTACAACGTATAGTTAATAGCTAAGTTTGCATCTTTCGCTTCTATAATGTATCTGTGATGATGAATTTTTTATGCAAATCTAAAACCGAAAAATTTAGGTAATTTGTAGTGCAATTCTGTTTTTCAAAAGTAAATTCGCGGAATAAACTATGACTACAAAATAAATATTTTTATTAAACGCACTTTGCATAATAAATGGGTATTAGCCGAACGTCTTGTGGATTGCTCTAAATTAAATTCAAATCGAGATATTGAAGAATAGTATCCATAAATATATATTTTTTCGCGTGGTTTATTTAGTATAACGGGAAAATCCGAAGTCGCTAAACCGTAAAAAATTAATATCATTTTAGAAGTCTAAATCAAGATATCATAATAAAATTTATTCCAACTTACTTCTAATTATTTCCACAATAACTTTTTGAAAACGCTCGATTGACTAACCTATGTTAGTAATGTTGAATAAATAATTTTAAAAATTACAAGTTGAATGAAATTTGAAAATTGTATAACTTTTATTTTAGTCTAGAATCCCGTTGCGCATAAGTGGTTTCGTCTTTTCAAGAACTCATCAGCTAAACTAACCCTAATGCCCGGTTTCACAAACGTTTAAACTGCGATTAAATTATTTAAGCCTATGCTATTTAAGTCTAAATCGCAGTTTAAATGTTTGTGAAACCGGGCATAAATGAATGAAATTTTAATCCATTTTCATTCAATCATAATGAAATCATTATCAACAGTAATAATATCTATCATAAGTGCATAGCGTTGTGCCGATAGTTGAGAGGTGGTAGGCGTGACTGCTTGTTTGCAACGATAATCTGCATGACTGCGAAGCAGCAATTTTATACATGTAAGTGGCAATGAAGGACACCGACTGTAGAGCAGAGTAGAGAAATTTAAGGATAGACCTTACGAAGGAAGAACATAATAGAACCAATAAAGATCTGTTGATATCTTCTCTCATCTGTGTAGTGAATAGATCAGAACAGAGTGAACCTGTGTAGATCTATTAAAAAACTCAACGTTATGCTAGCACTGTAGTTGAATTAAAATTTGACCTAACTTGTGTTTGATAATTTTTTTTTAGTTTAAATAATAAAGAAAGCGCTTACTCCTATATAAACAGTTTTTTACAATTTCATTTACTGGGAGGGCGCAGGCTTGTCATAACTCTTGAGACCCAGAACACTATAGCGCGTAGTATCACTGGCCAGCCCACGCCTGCTTTAGTATTATGAGGTTTTATAGAGCGAACAAGGCCAACCTCGATTAAGTGAACAGTGAGAATTTGCTACAATTTGTCATTTCCCTGAATCAACATCAGTAAGCATTTTTGTTGTGTGAATTTATTTTTAAAGCGTGTCTATAACGTTCGACTTCAGTCGATATGATTGTTGTGCACTGAGCATTTAAATATGACTCGCCAAGTGTTAATCTTTTTAGAAAAAAGTGATAAGTATAATAAATGGGTTAACGGCCGTATTCATAAACATCGTATTGTAATCCGAATCGTAAATTCAGTACATAGGGACAAGAATATTTTACGAAAGTGTTACTTTTGGCCAATATTTGACTAAAACTTGAATTTTGCCAAGTTTTTCCATTTTATAAATATCGAATATGCAACTGTGAAATCCAAATTCAGAGCCTAAGCATTAGTAAGTACTAACCATGCCAATTAAATTTCTTAAATTCTCCTTACCTTAATTCATCCTTTCCCCTAGTTCAAAGAAGGAAGGGATACGTTAAAAATTGATCCCCTTTTTGTTAGAAGCATATCTGTCTACGCTTCCCATTTTCATTTATTTCGCTTTTCGTGCTATCCAACTACAGTCAAATCTTTATTTCTTGAAATACATTTTTGTATTTATTTAAATGTAATATTTATGTAGGATTCTTTTACCGTTGTATTTTAGTATTTAAAATAAACGAAATAGATAATCTCACTTTCATGTCATTTATTCTTAAGGCTTTCAAAATTTGCAAGTATTTCGTTTTAACCTCGATTTTAATTATATAAATCTTCAAATAAATCTGTTTTCACAGTCATTCAGTAAATTTCTATTTTTACAGCAACATATGATGTTCACTCTACAACTTCAAATGAATAAAAGCTTTCTAAATCTTCAACTTTTAGCTATAACTTTAAATAAAATATCTGAAACCAACCTATTAAAACTCTTCTACCATACATTGCTTTAAAAGGGTGAGTGTAATGCTAAGATAAATAGTTATTTATGCACCAAGGTGCGCAAGTGCCAGTTTTTGCGGTTGAGAATGTTTGCGAGACGAAGCAGAGCCTAAGTTCACAATGCTATTCGAGATTGCAAAAAAGCCTTATGACCCGTGTTCATACAACGTTTATAACAGGAAATTGTTAAATTACAATCTTGAAGCGTATGGTTCTTTAGATGCGGTCAATTTTTCATTTTGGTTTATCGACGAAAGTTTGTGTAAATTAATTAATCGTTTCCACGCCCTTTAAGTACGATCCATTGTCATCTTATATATTTTGTAAAGTATCATCCAGCTGGTGAGTCCAAATTTTTGATACTTAAGGTACCAGTTGCTTTGTGCATTTTAATTTTAACATCATTGAATCACACATTTGTGACCCACATGCACTGGATCATTTATTTTGTTTCATAAAGATTGTTGCACTTAATAATTTTGTAATTTCTTATACGCACCTGCAGAGCTTCTACCATTTCATTTTTATTAAATAAACGTTTTTGTTTTAATCATTTGAGTTTTATTTACTCATCACTTTTGAAGAAGCGAAAGGACAATGTAAGCTTAACGAACTCAAGGAACCTAGCTTCCGCTACCATCAAAGTTAGTTCTAAACGACCTTTTATATATATTTATAAATTTGTGTTATTGCAAATCGAGGTAATTTTAAATTACCATATGTTCACATATCACGTTTTCCTAATAGTGGTCAAAAAATTCAATTATTTTTTTTTCATCTTAGTAGACAGTACGCCTTATTACTATGGTTTTTTTCAATATACTTCCTAGAAAAAAAAAAATAATCTTTTCCCGTTATTCATGGCAACTTATAAACAAGACAAAAGTTCCGCTTACACCGCTTTGTGAATTAACAGAATCGTAAGACTTCGTTTTATTGTTTTTCTTAGCCTCTGCTATTATTAGCCCCATCCACATTGCCTTACCTATGAAAGTTTGTCATAAAATAATTTCAGTTTCAACCAAATACCTTTCAGTTGTTCCATGATATTGACGAATTCTCAATAATACCTAATTATTCTTATAGACATGGTAATAGTACGCCGTGCACAACTTAAAGAAACTGAAAACAACTGTAGATATTTTTAGCAGTGATTAACTTTTAAATTAAATAAATCCTTGGCACTTATATGTATGCTTTACACAGACTTGGTTTATGCAGTGCAACGGAACAGGATGGAGCACCACGAAGACCACAACATATTGCAAAATTTGAAATAGAATTGACAGTTGCAATGAAAATATTGTCGATATGTGGTTTCGCATCGCTACATCCTGCACCACTGCATATGTATAAACCAAGACATAGGATTCGTGATTTATGTACTGAAACTTGGTAGTTAGAATTTTGAAATTATCATAAATACACTGAACACTTTTAAAAACTAATGCACAAAATCACTGTTAAAAACTATTCTGAAAATAATCAAATCTAAGAATTGCCAAGAATTTTTCTAGTTGAAAGAGAACATTTGAAAAATCTTATCAAAACAATGCGTAACTACATTTATGAGATTCATACTTGAAACCATAAAAAATCAGTGTTACTAGAATGTAATCACTTCATCAACTTGTAGATTATTTAACTTTATAATCCTAACAAAACATTCCCTTTCAATAATAAATTGAACTATGTATTAACTAAAAATTGGATGGAATTTTCACTCCAGCATTAACTAAAGAATATTTTAAAAATTATAGATTTCAAACTGACAATATGCATAACAATTTATATTAAATTTTCAATTATTTAAAACATCATTACTATAATCATTACTATAATTCACTTCAATTGAATAAGTTAAACAAATTGCAACTATTTACAATGAACTAAATACAATGTTGCAAATGCAATGCAATTTCAAATGTCTAATCAATGAAATCTACACTTAAAAATTAATTTTAGTTCATATCATTTTATAATGTAAATTTACATGGTAAATCAACATTTTTTATAAAAATTCGTTTTTTAAAAGTGTATGCATTTTATTTTATATACAAGTTATAAAAGTCCAGAAATGCAAGTTTTTGTCTAAACCTTTTTAGTTTGGCATTGGAAAAACGCTCCTAAATTCATTACATCAGGTTTTGACTATAATCATACGACACAAAATGGATATTAGCAAAATTAAAGTAAATGTTCTTAAATGGCCACACAATAGGTGAACGACTTTGCCGAAGTCAAGATGGCTTACTAGGAATCGCAGAAGTGTATCCGACGCGACCAAGATTTGAACCTCTGTTTCCTGGTTTCTAGCATGGCAAAGTATGCTTTACACTATAGTGTTGGTCTACATTATTATATAATTCTGTGTAAAACTATTATAGTCCCTTTAATTATTTAAAATTACTGAACAGTGCATAAGAATTAGAGTGCATTGCTAATTTGTATGTATAGGTACTTTTCGATAACTGAAATCAACTATAAATAAGAAATATTGTTTTACCCCCTGTGGTCCCCTAAATACAGTCCACCATAGAACCAAAATGTATGAAAAATTAATATTAAAAAATTAAAAACATTTTTAAAAAAATTGCATTTTGCATTCAATGACTAGGAAGAAAAATTTAACCCTAAAACGAACAATTGCAGTTTTCTTTCCAAAAATCTAAAAAGAATCAAGGGGTTTTGGGCGGCTATAAAAACATTTTATTTTAATTTTCATTTAAAATATCTAGTTTAATTTTGCTAATACGGGAGAATATAAAACTAAGCTCCGTCCAGTATAAATCAGTTTGATTTCATAGTAATTATTAAATATTTTTATTGTATTACACTTCTGTACATCCTTTGTTTGGACATTGTTTAACACTTTAGCTACTGATTCACAAATAATATGTCTGTCTAAACGCAAAACAAAAAAAAACCAAAATTGTATGCAATCTCGATAAAATGAATAAGTCAATAAGCAACTACCATTTCCGGCATAATTTATCAAATCGCTTTTTGACGGTCGTATCTCACAAAAGTTTCGTACTGTCGTCTATTGATGACAGCCATAGTTAAAGGGTTAAAAGTAAAGTTAATGCCCAGATTCATAAACAAGTATTTGTATTTTATAATTTCAAATTCAGTACTTAAAAGCAGCGCCGTGAAAGCAGAAGCCCGGGTATACAGGTGTACTTCCTTTGTTTGGTAATTACTGTCTGACAGTTGAGACAGTCATTGGCCTGCTTGTTAGCGCAATCAACTGCTAATGTAAGGGGCCCTGGTTTGAATCCAGTTATGCTCGATTTCTTCACCTAGAGATATCTCTTAGATGATCTATCTATTAGATAAATTAACGAAGTAAACAATCATAGATATGATTGCCAATATATAATTGGAATATTAAATTGTATATTTTAATGTATGACATATTTTATATTAAAAATGTATGCTTGGCACCAACTTCAAAAAGTGATTTTGTGTTTGTTAGTAATATGTGTTGTGTTGTAACTAAATTATTATTTTATACTTTGTAGTGCATTTTTACATTTTTTTAATTCTTGGATTTATTTTTTTTGAAGTCGGTTTTATTTTCTTTTTTAATTATTTAATTTAAACTTAAAATTTTTGAGGGCCTCAATATGGACCCAAGTATGTGGTTCATTATGAGACAACTTTTTTTAACTCATCTTAAAATTTAAATACAGTAGAACTGATAATGCGCGCACGGATAATCGGGGTTCTACTGTAATTGCAAAATGCCTAAGGAGTATAGTGTAAATTAATCAAGACAATATGTTGAGCTAATTGGTAAATTATGAAAAGAAATCAAAATATTTTTTTCTTCCATTACTATAGACCATCTTCCCTTATATATTTTGAACATAGGATGCAGACGAAATGGACAACTAAATTTTTTTCCTTGATTTTTGTTTGAAAATTTAATTTTTCTTCACAAATTTCTTTTTGTTCCGGTGAACATCTAATATATAGGCGATTGATAATATAGAAGGTTTGAGACATTTTCAAGATGCCAAAATGAAAAGGTTTAAGCAAAAAATTGCACTTCTAATTTTTTGCAACATACCTACCTAATTAATAACTGGACTATAATAAAAGTGTTTTGTTTGCTATTCTTTATCTATGCTTTTGAAAATAAAAAATATGTTCAGTTATAGAAATTTTACTAAATCATCCTACCTTATCTGAGTCAGTTGTATTTCCTGATCCAAATGATGTTAAAGAATTACGATCCAAATTTTCTACACTTTCATCTAAGGAATTGCATTCCTCCATATCCCTAAAATAAAATAATCATAATAACTCAACTCGTAAATCTCGTGAGCACAAAGCATTTAAGTTGTATTGACGTATTGAAAGTAATTATGAAGGTTTCTTCTTTTAAAATTGTTAAAATAATGTAACAATATTCGAAACCACCATCAAAATTAAAATTCATAAAAAGTAACTAGACACTATATAAGTATTGTTTTGTCAGCTTATTTTAAAAAATTAAAAATAAGTATAGAAGTATATTATTAGCAATAATTTCTACAATAAAAATTAATCAATTAATTGAAATTACCTGCTCGAGCGTTGACTATGTGGTTTCAATTTAGCTGGACTCTTTGGCAATGATAAGGGTAGAGCTCCACTGAAATAAGTTTCTTGAATAACTTCTCTCAACTTTTTAACCCAAAGTTGTTTAGTATCTAATGAAGAAGCTCTTAGTACGATGCGATAATCCGATATGGGAGCTCTTCCAGTCCAAACTGCAAATTTACATTCATCGCCCTCCATGTGTTCCGTTACACCAAGTTCTGAAGTCTTTAATAATTTTAATTAATATAAACAATTTTAAAATAAATACAAGCAATCAGCTTACCATGAGTTTATTTTTGTAAATGTATTTAACTTTTCCGGCCGAATCTTTAACTTCCTTAGTAAAGAGTAAATACAATTCAAATAAAAATATATGTCTATCCCGCCCTTTTCGTATTAATTGTTTTGGGTCCCATACACTAAAAGCGTCTTGTAACACAACTTCACCAAGTTTATGTGCAGACACATCACAGCCTTCTACGAGAGATAAATGCATAGCATCGTTAGCTTTCTTTGGTACATTGAGCATCACTTCTAAACCGTCCTGAAAAAAAATTTTTTTTTTAATAATCCACACAAACGATCAAATTGTAATATTTACCTTTATTTCACCTTGTCCTTCTTGACAGCAAGATTGTAAATCTTTGAGCAAAAGTTGATATTTGGTAATTCTCTGTACAGGTTTAATAAGATAAGCAGCAATTGGATGCTCCACTTTGTGCTTCTTTTGAAGTTCTTCAAAGTAACTGCCCCCATATTGAACAAGAAAATTATTCGATTCTGGTTTATTTTTACAATAATGTACATAAATATCAAACTTTTGTGCCCAAGTAACAAAACAATGACCAACATCTTCTGGCATAGTTTCATATTTTTCTAATTCCTTAAGAAATACAGAATTATGGAAATTGTAAATTTCTTCAATATTTCCAAATATCACATCTTCTTTTTTAACAAGTGCTGGTGGAACCACATTACCATTAGTCACTCGCATCTCTTTCAAAAAACATTTGATGCAAATTTCTAAATCTTTCACATAAGATCGTTCAGTTTGAAGTAATTCTGCCATTATGAATCTAAAAGTTGATCAAATAATTTTAGTAAACAAATAATTCTACACAATAATACAAGGTGAGGTAGACCATCAGTATCAGGTATTTTTTCAAACATTTAAACCCACCGATAGTGTTACCAGAAAAGCTCAAGAATTAGATGGAAAGCAGTTTTAACACTTGTGATATTGTCCAACTTTTTATTTAATTGTCTAGAATTTTAATTTAATGAAATAATTCCTCCAAAGGGGTGGAGGAAATAAAATTGTTTTCAAATTATATAATATATTATTAACCTTTGAAATTAATATTTGATTCAAATTTTTAAATTATAAGGTTAAATGATGGCAAATGATGATGATGACAGCAGTAACCATTGCTGAAAGCTTACAAATAATGTTTCGTTTTATTGTTCATTTAACCTTACAATTTTAAAAATTTGAATCGAATATAAAATTGTTTTCCTACAAAATTTGTTTATTTTTGAAAGACCTGTTTAAAGATATCATTTTCAAAACCCTTCAATTTTAAAATCTGGAGTTTTCGACATTATCAAGGGAACTTCTATTGGTGCCAACATTTCCAGGGAATGAATGCCATTATCACCGTTTTTTAAAAACAATGCCTGATACAGGTAGTCTACCTCATCGATTATAAAGAAATACCTCTGAAATGAATATTTTTACTTAAGTCCTTTGTTTCTGACAACACAAAAGATGCACCAAGTTTTTTGCATTAGATTTGTACCATAACATACATAAAGTTGCGAAAATTACGAGATATTTGTATAATAATTATGAGAAAAAAATGTTCTCATAAAATTTTTGTAAACTATTAGTTCTACAAAATAATGGCGATTCTAACCTTGTTTTATGGAAATATAACTTACACAACAAAAAATAACTGTACAATATTACATGGGAAAAGAAGTTAAGAGAATTGCAAATCATTTCAGTGCCAAACAAGATGAAAATTTCAACTGCCAATGAAAGGAGGATGTTTTACGATAGCTGACACTAAGCTAACATTGAGTTTAGATCCAGAGCGAGACTAATGCCCAGTTGCACCGCATTTGACTTAAGTATACAAGTTAAGTTTCCTATGACAGTGTCAAATAAAAATTTACAAAAATTTAAAAACCTTTAATTAATTTGCTAGTTGGCATCACACTATTTAAGACAACCCGAAGTTCTAAAAAGCCGCACTGCTAATAAAAACGTTTGAATTATACGATATAAAAACAAAAAATTAATTATTCTTAAAAATAAATTAATTATGCTGAAAATATATATTCGTATTCGCTCGTGAAGACGAGCAACATACGAACAATAAAAAATATTAGATTTAAGATTATTTTTAAAGTTTGCTCCGCATGTAACTTAAGTATCTGCTACAAAATATGATTGTTTTTAAGGCTCGTGGTTTACTCGTCTTCATGAGCGAATACAGTACAGGTAAACGTCGTTTTACGCCGGTTCGTTTTACGCCGATTCACAATTACGCCGGTTGGTGCCAGCGTGGGATTCCCCGGTTCGCTCGACACCAGACGATAGTAGGCGCCGCGATTCCAATAGCAAACACACTTTTACACGTTTTTTTATTCTATTACCGTGTACGCGAGCAGCTTATTGTGTGTAAAATTGTTTCCGAGTTAGTTTTGTTTTGTTTAAAAAAAATAAAACGGTATGATTATATTTTTATTTTATTATTATTAAAATTAAAAGAATATTCAAATATTTGTAGTTTGATTATGGGCAAAATAGTGATTCAGACCCCAAACATTGTGCGAAAAAGCACGTAAAACAATATGCTTGGAGACAAAATGGACGTAATTAAACGCATTGAAGACGGCCAAACTCGACCTTTGGTCTGCAGAGCTCTAAATTTACCCCCGTCCACTGTGACAACAATCATGAAAAGCGCTGAGAAAATAAAACATTCCGCTCAACAAACAACGGCTGTAAGTGTAAAGCACGTAACTTACAGTCGGAGCAAAAATATTGATAATTTATTTTGAATATAGTATTGGATATAATGTATTAAATTAACATGTTAGATTGGTCTTAGAATTTTGACACGGAACCTAACCTTATATCGTCCATTATATTTGTGTTCATTTTACGCCGATTTTTTACGCCGGTGTCTCTCAGAACGGAACCCGGCGTAAAACAACGTTTACCTGTATATATTTTCACGTAGCATAATTAATTTATTTTTAAGAATAATTAAGTTTTTGCTTTTATATCATATAATTCAAACGTTTTTATTAGCAGTGCAGCTTTTTAAAACTTCAGGTTGTCTTAAATAGTGTGATGTAAACGAGCAAATTAATTAAAAGTTTTTAAATTTTTGTAAATTTTAATTTGACGCTGTCATAGGAAACTTAACTTGTATACTTAAGTCAAATGCGGTGCAACGGTGCATAACTCTCTTATAATCATTTTTGTAATTTTTATCTTTACGTTAACTATAACTTTATGTAAAGAAATTACTCAGATAATATTTTATCTACTTTCTTTTTGAAATTTATCAAGATATAGGCATGAGCTTCTTTTAATCTGAACAGAGAAAATTTGACCCACCAGTTTTTGTTGACCACTTAATTTCTCTAAGCCACAAGTTTTTCTTCAAAAATTCATTTCAAAGTCGTTTCACACAATTTTTAGGTATTATTTAATGATGCTATAAATATTACCTCTCAAATTAATTATATAAATAACACGGGCTGTTTTTGTTGTCCAAGATAAATTATTTTTTCCACTAATTTTGTAGTGCTGATTACGAAATCAGACCTAATTTTATCGTATCACATCAAGGAGTTTTAGTAAAATTAATATATTCGCATTTTCGATTTTTCAGTAAAATAATTTAAATTATCGAGTTTTGGCGCTCTTTCCTTGAATTAAGCGACCTCTCGTGAAAAAATATATTAGTTAGAACAACGATACGCCCATTCGAAACGCGTTACATGGACGCGTTACATGCGTTATCAGATGCCAAAATAAAAGAAGGAGTGTTCGATGGACCACAAATTAGATCTTTGATGACCGATAAAAAATTTGATGCAATACTAAATACTATTGAATTAGAAGCTTGGCTGGCGTTCAAAGATGTTGTCAACAATTTTTTGGGAAATCACAAACACCCTGAGTATAAAAAGATTGTGGAAAACTTATTAAATAAGTATAAAAAATTGGGGTGTAATATGAGTATAAAACTCCAATTTTTACATTCGCATGTAGATTTTTTCCCTGATAATCTTGGTGATTATAGTGAAGAACAGGGAGAAAGGTTTCACCAAGACATAAAAACTATGGAAACAAGGTACCAAGGTCGATGGAATGTGAATATGATGGCTGATTACTGCTGGTCAATAAAACGTGATATTATTGGTGATTCTCACAAAAAAATTACACCCAGACGTAATTTTATCGCTAAACGTAAGAGATGTCACACAAACTAGCCCTGTAGCAATTATTGTACTTGATATTTTCTTTGTTAGTTTTGAAATATATGTATTTATAACATAATAATTAATTTTTCTTAAAATTTAAATTAAACGTTTTTCCATTTTGTAAAAACCTGATGTGATAGAGTAATTATGTAGGTATAATTTTGTGTTCAAAATACTATAAATTAGTGATATTTTCACTCAAATCAAAACAACGTTCAAAAAGTTTTCATTTGTCGGCCGTGTAATTACATATTAATAAAAAATATTCTTACTCTTTTCTTCTAGCTGATTTGCGCTTTTCTTCGTTTAATTCTTTCAACTCTTTTGCAGCTGCTTCTTTGACTTTAGATTCAAGACTGGGATCCGAATTTCGATCAATGGAAAGTTCTTTCTTTTCACTTTCTTCAGCTTGGATGCCAAGCATATCTTCAAGTTTCTGCCGATAATTGTCCATACGAGAACTGAAATCTTTGTACCTATTGTCTACAGCAGCGACCCATTGCTTAATTGCAGTAGCATGTGCATGGCCTTTTTCCACTAAGCTATCAGCTAATTGTATTAACAATTTAACACGCTCTCTTGTTTCTTTAGCAGTACCTTTAAACTCGTTGTGTTCACGTAACAAGCTTTCAGTTTCTTCGATGTTGTTTCCTAAATTCGTTGCATGTGTTGTAAGATAGCATTCACCAGTATCATGAATCCATTCTATAGCTTGCCTAGCGGATCTTTCAAATAGAACAAACTGTTGGCATTGATCTAAACGTTTCTTGCGTTGGGTCCAATGTTCTAAAACCTTATTTTCTTGAGTTAGCAGTTTTTCCAATATTGCTTTCACACGACTTTCTTGATTTCCACTACCAGGAGGATAATTATAAAATTGTAAACTTCTTGTAGTATATTTAAGAAATGTTTCGGCCGTTCTTCGTGCTAAGGTGCAAGCTTTCAAGAAAGCTTCCTTTTGTTCTTGATGTTTATTAATTAGCTGTGAAATTGCAGTGGCTTTGTCAACATTTGGACTTTGATGTGAATTTGCACACCAATCTTCATCTCTTTTATATTCACGCTCTAAACTATCCAATACAGAACATACTTGTTCAGCAGTTTTGTAAAAATTTAAACTTGCAGTAACAAGTTTATGTCTTTCTTCGGCACATGTTACTAATTGCTGCCAACGTTTTGTTACTTCTTCAGATATTTCCCTAATACTTTGAGGATCATAGTGATTTCCGTTTATTAATGAATCGGCTCGATATTTTACTTGCACAGCAGATGTATGTGTTTTTTCAATAGCAACTTGGAACTGTTCATGTTCTTTTTTCAATAATTCTGCATCAGACAAACTATTTGGTATAGCAAAACTAGCCATCAGCATTGACTCTCCATTACGAATCCAACTTATTACTTGATTAGCATCATTTTGAAACTGACTCAATTGAATGCACTGTTCAAGCTTAACTCGTTTTAATTCGGCTAAATCTTCTAAATCTACTTCACGATCATGTAAGAATTCAAGAAGTACTTGAACTCGAGTTTGAGCATTATATTGCGAATCCGCCATTATACAAATTCCAGAATTTTCAAAGGCTTGCACTAGTTCTTGACCTTGCTGTAGAATCTGAAATGTTGTATTTTGCATTTGACTGACACTTTCGTTATGTAGCCTAAGGTACTGTTCTGCTTTTGCTATATCTCTGGATAATTCACTATGCTGCAATTCCTCAGACCACATTTCAAGCTGAGATGAAACTTCAAGTGCATCTCTTTCAAATACTCGCAGTCTTAAACATAAATCAAGTCTCATCTTCCTGGCAGCCCAAAGTTCTTCTAAATCACTTCTTTGTTTTGATAATCGATCAAGAGCGGCTTCTACTGCTGATACAGATCCAGTTGTATCCATATCTCCAACCGTTCTAAAAAAATATAAAGTAGGTATTTAAAAACAATTTTCAACAAAAATTTAAAATGAAATGAATCATTACAAAAATTATGTATCATAATCAAACAGGAAATGACTATGATATTAATGAAATCATAGTGAAAACAATTGCTCTATTTCAATAAATTATCTTCAAGAAAAATAATTGCAGTGTAAATTTTTAAAAAGGTATTAAAGAGGGGCGTCTTATTTTAAAAGTATGTAATTACTGCGGTTAATTCTGCCAGAGAAAATCACCGCAATAAACGAAAAGTCAATAGGAGTATTCATCTCACTTCATAAATTCATCGTAAATTTTGTCAACTTCTTCTAGACTTCATAGAATTTTACCTGATTTTGTACACGAAGTTTACGAAAATGAGATTTACAAAGTGACATGAATACCCCCATTATTGAGAAACATAAATAGGTTATTTTTATTGTTGCCGCTCCATTCTTTGACATTTTCTTTAAATATAAAGCTAAAATTGGTTCTGTGAAATAGACAAGTACATCGTAAGTACTCTTCGAGATAATGTTGTTATAGTTTTCTTTCTACTGCTTTATTCGAATTTACACAACACAAACACTTACAGTTTTGGAGATATGCAAAAAAAACAAATGGATAGTGATAGTGCGCATATTGGATTAACAAGATTACCCGTGTGTAAACTTAAAATGACTAATAACATAAATTTTTAAATTTAAAATTTTGGTAAAATGTATTAATAAAAAGTTAAAGAACTCATAATTTTCAAAATAATATGCAGCACTTCCAAATGAAATTTAAAAAAATTAAAAATTCCAAAGTGGTTGGGCCAACTTGACGCATTCGGAATCATGGATGTTGTTAAAAACTGGAATGAAGCTACTATAAAGCACTAACGATAGCGATATATCCCGAAGATAGTGCTTCCAATATGCCCGCTAGTGTCAAGTCAGCAAGCACTTTTAAAAACCGCGATTTCTCCGGAACCATAGGTGTTGTTACAAATTGGAATGAAGCACTAAGGATAGCGATATGTTCCGAAGGTAGTGCTCTTCAACATGCTTTCCTAACTTTACGAAGCCATTAAAACTATCAAAATAAAAAAGAAACAGCATTTTTATCTTTTGAAAAAAAAATTAATATAAATTATAATATTACAATGAAAAATACTTGCATTTTGCAAAATTTTCATTATGAATGAAGTAGTAAAATATTATTTTACCGTTTTTTCTTTTATACGGTTTAATATAAGTTTTATTGTGAGGTTCAACTAGCGTCATAAAAGCAGCAATTATACCCCCACGTTTATAGACTGGATTAATCAGACTATTTGACCCCCACGTGCTCAACAACACAATGTGTTCTGTTATTTTGAAAGTCCCTAATAAATAATACGAAACAAATTCGATTTTCGTTGCAACAATAAAAACAAATTAAGTAGTTCTTTTTAATTTACATTGGTATTTGGTACAATACCAACAATACCGCTCTTTCAAGTTTAAAAATTGAACTGTTGAAAAAACATTTCAAGTTGTAACGTTTTTAACGTACTAAATAAAGAATTGTCAAAAATTGAAATTAGGTTTGGAATATTTTTGCTCGTCGTTACTGATGTATTTTATCGCAAACTTTTTCTTTGTTCACATAATTAATACTAATTATAAATTAAAATATTTTAATTTTAATTGAAAAATATATCGGATTATATTATTTATTTCTGCATACTCTTACAAGCAATAGTTTTAATAAATTTTGAAATTATCTTTGATGTAAAAAATTGTAAGATGCCTACCTAAGTTCTTGTAGTAAAGCTTCCCCTTGTGCTATTGTCGAAGCGCAAGCATCTAAGCTTTGATCCCGATGTTGAGCGGTTTGCTCCAAAAGCCTTTCCGTGTTTTCTAAGCTTTCTGCAACACTCTCGTCTGCTTGTAGTTCCTGCCTGAGTTCATCAACCCAAGTACAAAGCTCCTTCTCGTGCGTATAAAACAATACTGCAAGGTCTAATCGTCGACGACGTTGTTCAACCCTTGCGGCGAAAGATGTTACATGAGCTTCAAGTTCATGGGCTACAGAATATATTTCGTCGGCGTCACATTCTCCAGTGTGCGCCAATTCTTCAGCAGCTGCCAGTAATTTATCCGCATTTGTGTAAGTATTCTGTAACAACATAAAAATTAAGATTTAAGAACAAATTTAATTAACTAAATAATAGTAAGCTAGAAAATAATTTATGCTTGCTCTTTATGAGTAAACGGAATAAATCATGCTGATAACTAACGAGAATACTATTCACATTATTTGTTCTTCGCTATTAAAGAATGTATTCCTATTAGGTATAGTGATAAATTGAAATGTAATAAATTATTTAGATAGCGATACCATAGTTAACTGCGCATTGTAAATTTTTCTATAGTAAAGTAAATTGCTGTATGTTTCCCAACTTTAAAAAAATCGAATTCCGCCGTTTTAAAGAAATTATTAAAAAAAATTATATGTGAACGTCAAGTCAAGTTCTTTCAACTGTTGCACTTGTTACACTAATAATGATATAATTAAGTTATTCATAGTGATGACTGGACTTCGATTCAATTTACTTGTTAGAATTATTAACAGTACTGAGATTTAAAAACAATATATTATGTATAGGATCTTTCAAAAGCTGTTGACATTAAAAGTAAACATCAGTTAGTCCTTAGTTATATTTATTTTTAAAAGAATTTACTAATGAAAACTAACGGTTCTAATATACGTTGAAGTGTTTAGAAGTGGATTAAATAATTCATTTTTTGCAGATCAATATTCATCGATTAATTCGATAAATCATCAATTCATTTTGAACAGTTTAATATTTCTCCTTGTGTAATTTAAATACAATAGACAAAAATGTAAAACACAAAACGTTAAAAATATGAGTTCAATAATTTAGAAGTGCATACTATCTTATACTGTACGTAGTCTTTAAAACTGGCCTGTGCAAATTTGTGCAAACGACAAAATTTAATTATCTTTAACTTTTCTGTATTTCTATACACTGAAGGCTACTACACCAAATACTTTTTTTAGAAATTAAAGAAAGAGTCGCTTAAATGTATTTGCATTAATATACTTGTGCAAATAGTCGCTACTATTGTCAGTTGGTTGAATTTTGTATAATTTTTACTTCGACACGTATGAAGCATTATTATCTAGTATTATCTGTGAGTATCTGTAAGCAGTGTAAGCAATTCGTTAAGTTGTTAAATTGTTATTCGTTAACACCGAATTATTGTACGAATGCTCTTGGGATGGCGTTAAACATTTTTACGAATTCGTTAAGCTCGTGCGAAAAGGTCAGGTTGTTCAGTTGCAGTTCGACTAAATTGCAGAAATGTGTTTGTTTACGAAAACATAAAAACATTTTTGCAGAAATGTAACCCGTAGATCGCTCAAAAAAAATTAATTTCTAGAACTGAAATATTGCCTGTTACATCAGCTGTGATTGACATTCCCCATGATTTTTTTTTGACAGATCACTTTTTCCCAACAGTCGGTAGGTGCGTTTGTTATTACTGTAACTTTTTCTTTAAAATTTCTTTCTTTGATTCACAACTAAAATATGTCATTTCTATACATAACCGCAATATTTATTCTACAATAGTTTTTTCTTGTTTTGTAAAGAATCATTATGTCAGTTTGTATTTCATTTTGCTCAGTTTGATAAATTAACAATGAGCGACAATTCAAGCAGACTGTTATGAATAAAATTAATAATGTTGCAATATTATTCTGTAAATTGACATAGAGGTTACCAAAGTATACGAGATTAAAAAATAACTTTTATCGAAAATTGAATCAAAATTTTAAATTTCCCAGTTTCCGGATATAAAATCGATTCCTCGTATGCCTTTGTTTAACCCGCAAAATACAAAGTTCTATAAATTCTGAACTAGACATATAAATGGACAATTTACAAGATTTTCAAATGTTGAAAGACATGTTATAAGATATTAAATTAAAATTTTCAAAATTAATAGCTTAAATAAACAATTAAACAAAATTATTCGTGAGCTTTCAGCAGTGGTTACTGCTGTTACTAACCTATTGTTAACTGTATTTATCTTTTTAAATGTTATGCATTAGTTAGGGCTTGAAAATAAATTACGATATTTTATTATTTTTAATTATTAAATTTAAAAAAAATGCGTTTATATTCATATTATAAGATATAGTACCTACTGAACTATCAATCAAGGTGATTTTCGGGCATATTTAAATTCCATGAAACTTTCCATGCGGAATGCAAATTGCATAAATTTTAAAATTAATTTTTTTATTCGCAATTTTATATTTAGGAACTTTTTCAAGTACTCGATACGTCGCAAATTGGATCCTAGAAATAAATACTACATTTATGGGGGAGAGTTAGTAAACGCGAACTCAAAATTTCCTAAAACAATTATGAATGATAATAATGTACTAATGTACAAATTTAAAAAAAGTTCGATCTTGTTATTGGCCGTTATCAAACCGTAACTCCGCTCATTGACAATTATTATTTTAGTTTATATTATATTCATATTCAGATTACCAGATTAGGCAATTAGGCAAAACAGGCATATAGTGATAGTGAGAAAAGCATAGAGAGCCATAATTATTATTATGAAAAGCATGAGAGCCATAATTATTATTATGGCTCTCATGCTTTTCTCACTATCACTATATGCCTGTTTCCATCCACTGCTGGATATAGGCCTTCCCATTGAGGAGTATTTAACCATAAAACACCACGCTGGCCAAGCGTCTTGGTGAGTTGCTTTTCATAGATCAGTATCTGCTTCCATCCCCTCCCCTCCATCGCATCTTTGGTCTGCCTCTAGCTCGTTGTTGCAATGGCAATAATAAGTAAAATTTTTAAGACGGCTGCACAAAATATCTTCTTTGTTCGCTCACGTACTTTTTAATCCACCTAGTCGAACTATTAAAATATCTTAACTAAAGTAAATGCCGAAAGGAACCCATTTAGCGCGGATCCTTTGCTACCCTGGAAAAAGGGATAAACCCGAGCAATAAAGTTGATTCTTTGTGCGGCTGACTAGACGTAATATTAGTTTTAAGCTTTGTCTGAGTGTGAGACAAACACCTGTACAATAATTTTAGTCGCCAATGGATCTCAGCTTAAATGCACCGCCTAAAGTAGAAGCGTGGAACATTATTTTTATGGCTTAATCCTTTATGGTTCTTTCCTTACAAAGTGAGTTTTGCGGTCAGTTTCTAAAGAAAGAAACACTCTTAATTTCTATTAGTTTAAGTGCTTCACACGCCCTTCTTGGTTGGTCAAAATCTTCTGCAAAGAAAACCAAAAGGAGCAAAATTTAACTTATGTGTGAAGTACTTGGACCAAAATGAGTTTCGTATCATACAACTCCAAGAGCTCAACATTACTTCGAGTTCCTGTACAAAGTTCGTTTTGTTATAAATGTTGTGCATGTAAATATTTTGTAAATACAATTATTTCAAAAGATTTCTGAATTTTCATAGCACAACTGGTCCTTCGAACCCAAGAAAACAAACCTACGGTAGCCGTAACAAAGCAGCATTTCCAAGGCCCGTACACTCGTCTCTCACTGGAGACGATCTCACCACAACATTAACATTCTCGTCACTTCTAGGTTATTACTTCTCCATACATGTCCTAGCCATTTCATTCTTTGGGCTTTAATGTATTTGACGTCGCTTTCGCCTACCATTTTTTCGATAAGTTCGAAAGTTATTCTTGTTCTTTGGGGCTCAGTATAGTTCTCAACGCTTTCCTTTCAAATACTCTCAGTTGTTCTTCTCTTCGCGTTACGCACATGACCTCAGATGCATATGCTAGGACTGGTCTTATCAATGACTTATAGATCCTAATCTTTGTTTTCTTAGATATTCTTCTAATTTATAGGTATAATAAATTGCTGAAGGTAAGACTTATTAAAAATATCCCTCAGCCAAAACTAAACTAGAAGAGGTAAAAGTTGAGCCGGCGGGATCTAAGAGTGCAATGAACACTGCGGGCAAAGTACAGATAATCTCGTATAAGTATAAACGAAACTTATACAGACCGTCACCAAAATGTGCGGACTTGTCACAACTTTCCCATTGTTTCTATGGTAAAATTGAATCTTTAAATTTTTTTTTTTGGGTTATTAAAGGACCTACCAAGATCTACCTCACCTTAAAAGTCTTATATTAATGCCATCTAACTGATGGTGAAAGAATTTTTTTAGTGTTTATTAAACTTTCGAGTTCGGGTTTCTTAACTCTTACCCATCCGCTAACCGAGGCGATTTTAAATAACTATTGTTAGGACCCATTTGTTGGATGATGTAAATAATACTACTTGTCATGGGTTACGCCAGTCCGAATATTAATGGTTATTCTTAAAAATGAGAGGGACGAAATCGGAAGGGCAGACGGTGAATAGCATTTGACCTAGATTGACGTGTTACCATTTATGTAGAAAAGCCTTAAATAAATATTGGACTTGTAAATTGTTCTAAATTAACCCTCTCATACCCTTTTATTTCGTAAAACTAGACTAATATGTGTACCTATTTTTAAATACTCTTTAAAAACTAGCTTATATTTAGTTCACAACTTGTTAGAACTTAATAATTTCATACAAGTTTTAAAAAAGTATTAAAATCTTGAACTTTTATTGACTTCTAAAACTACCTTAAAGTAAAGTTATGGAACTACTCAAATAATAAGATACAATAAAAAAAACGCAATTTCTAATATAAACTCAATTTGAGCTGTCTTGCCGTCTTTTAAAATTAGACAGACTTGGATGGCCCATCAGATTTTGATTGAAACCTGTTCACTTTTTATTTTATTAAAGTTATACCTATTTATTTACTTGTTTCAAAAATTAATTGTAACAGTTATTTTTATTTTTCTGAAGGCTCATGATTTTATTCTTGTTTTGATTTTTTCCTTTTCTCTGATTTCTCCACGTAAGGAGGTATCCATCAACAAGAGTTCTAGCGGGCATTCTTAAGGCGCCAATAGTTGATAATAACCAAAAGATTTCGAGAAAAACTCTCTTTACTCAAAAAGTAAAGCGCAACCAACCTCTGCTTGATTCGGCAAAAAATATGAAATAAGTAAAGTCGAAGTGGTAGAAAACTCCATATAGCGTCACCAGCGATCTATGGGTGGACTGAAGCTTAAAAATAAAGTAAGCAAAATTCACTTAAGCATAGAAATACTAAAATATTAAATTATTGTGTCTTGAATTTGTCACTCGATCCCCCCCCCATTAATGCGGTCCTATAGTTGAGTTGACTACTAAATTGAATTAAAGTTCCTTTTTCTGTAAAATACTAATAAGAGACCTTTGCATGTTGCTTGAACTTTTATCATTTTTTTTTCGAATAAAAATCAATTATTATTCCTAATTTTAGTGATAAGTTATGACTGACATTGTGTCTTCCACATCTTCTTCGGGTGATTCTGTAATAATTCAAACTACTTACAATTGAAATTAATTTGATGAGAACGATTTGAAATTAAATAGAAAATGTGAAAGTTATTTGCTAATTTGTTCTTGCTGCAATGGTGAACTCTCGATAATATTATTTTAAAACACAATTTTTATAATGATTACAGGTTAAGTAAAGTTAGACTTTTTTTAAATTAAGCAATGATATAATTTCTTGTTTTTAAATTTGTTCCGCTTTTATTTAAACTCGTCAGATGATTAAAATATAATGTAATCAATTATGACCATTGAAATTCAAATTGAAAAGAAAATATAGTTGAGGTGATAGGCCAGTGTAAATCTAACTAGTAGATACCTTTTTCACATCACCAACGCAAACATTTAAACTCAACTATATTTTCTTTTCAATTTATAATTCAGGTCGACTATGTTTGTCTTTATTGCATTTCTAAAAATTTCCAAAATTATTTCAAAACAAAAATTTTTAATTTCACCAAATTCAAATTTTGGCGCTGCTTTTAAAATTCAATGTTTGTGGATTTGTTTGAATACAAATAAATACAAATTTTAAGTTTACAACAATAATTTTTTAAATTGTAGTTTAAACTATCTCATCCAACGTTTAGTTGCAAAGGTTGCAAATTAAATCCTACTACTCTAACTTGCAGTTCAAAATATTCTCAAGAATGTTTCTCGTGTATTACATTATCCCTAGATAACATAGTAATTATTTCAACCAAGCAATTTAAGTTCCTTTAAAATGACAATTACAATACTTTTATAATAATAAGTTATATAGATAAACAACATTTAAATATTGTGTAGAATTGTATAATATTAAAACAATGTATGTACATAGAAATCTGCATCTTGTGAAATACTACTTTTGGTGCTTCCATTTAAATTTTAGCCAATTTTGTATAAAATTTAGTATGAAATACACCCATACTAAATTCTTTTACCATTATTATTTATTATAGCTATTCTACTATATTTTCACTTTTTTTAACAGTAAGTGTTGAAGAAATAATTCTTTGGGGTTGAAAAAGCAACATAAGTAAAAAATGCGTTTTTGAATTATTAGTACTATTTGTTTGTAATTTTACGCTCTATCGATTGGTATAAAGAACATAATGTCAATCTTTAAAAATAAGAATGAAAAGAATACAAATACAGTAAACTTATTTGTATTTCTTCAAGTACAAAACAACAAATAACGAACTCCTACCGACTGCGACTGTATAAAATATAAATTGTGGTATTATAAACTAAAGTCCATTTACAACTCGGTGAGGTTTTACACAAATTTACAAATCCCATATACAAATTTTTATTTTATTAAAATTCAAAGACGGGCACTAATCAACATGTTTTTTGCTTCTACTGAAAAGTTGTGTTTCTAGACTTAAGCACCTTTTACTAACCCCAGAGAATTGCTTTGTCAGTTGCAGAAAGCAAACACTGTTTAAATGAGTAACAAAGAAAACGAATAATTTCAAATTTTTAATAAATTTTTTTAAATTCTTATATCAATCATAATGAACAACGCAAACATTGGGCGGGATTGTATTGTATATTGGCCCGTATGATAATGTGTATAAAAATTGCTTTAATCGCATAAGTAATTATTTCAGTTGAAATCAATATAGCACTTTTAATTATCAAGTTTTGTATTAAAAAAAAGATTTTATGATGCTACAATTCCAATGTGCAAAAATACTTATACTTCATAAAAGATTATTCATGCAAACAATGGTTTATCATATAAATGTTCATTTCACTAATTAATAGTTCTCGACGTAAATACTTAGTTTTGCTTTTTCATTATACAACTTAAACGGTAATTCGAGCAAGACAAACGACGGAAGAGTAATGTGGATCGATATAATCCAGGGAAAGCTATTATAAAGCTACTTGAATGACGAACATAATTCAAAAACGCTGGCCTTAGTGGCATTTTTTTGTTATTAAACTGCAGTAAATAATATAAAAATATAATTTAAAAAATAATAACTGTATTTTAAATTATTCAAGAAATATTTTCAATAGTTAAAGCTACAATCATTTACAGGTACAAAAATTTTCACTGGCTAATTTTACAAATAAAATATATAAGCGTGCCTAAAAATAATTCACGTGTGATTCAGTAGTAAAAAAATTATATCTATTTTTAAAGATTTCATAATGCCAATTTACTGCAATTTAATCATCACATTAGTGTCAATTTCGGTTATTTAAAATTAGGAATAATCAAATTAGTAAAACGTTAATGCATTTTTTTTATTTAAATTGCTACTTTATTTTAATATAAGTTACCAAATTTACTGATTAATATAATATCATTTGTGAATTAATTAAAAATGCAGAATTTTAATTTTCTAAAAGCAATTTTTTATTTAATATACATAAATATGCACAATTGTGATGAAAAGATGAAAGTTTACTTTCAACTCATAAATTATAGTTAAAAATTATTTACCTAAAAACTTAAATTAATAATCAAAATATTATAATTGATACTAATTACTGATAAAAACAAAAGTATTCGTGTAAAATGTTGTTTAATATTGGTTTACTATTTCAAAATTTTAAATTAAATATCTATACAATTAATATGTAGTTGATATCGTTTCAAAATGAAAACCATTCATATCTGTATTTCAGAATTACCAAAATATGTTGTGTTAATGTAATTTTTGGTAATTGTAATAAAGTATAAATTTTAAATTAACAGGCTAAACTTAATTAAATGTAATATTTTATAAGCTTTCGGCAGTGGGTATTTGCTGTCATCAGATGTTTAAAAGACATTTTTTAAATTTTAATTTAATATTAATTTCACAGGTTAATAATACATATTTTATGTATTATAAACATGCCGACTAGTTGGTTTCACTTTATAAACCACGAATCAATTGATTTCTATTTTAAAAAATATAAAGTGATCCGATCGCATTTCTGGATAAAAGTATAGAACCAGAGATATATCACCTTTTCAAAATATGGTGCTGCTAACAGCTTAGACATAATATTTATAATTTTCAATGACTTTCCCACACAAGGTCAAAAATATTAACTTAAAATATAAGCTTAGATTGGCTATACTACTCACTAACCCATTTCATTAAAGAGCTGGCCAATCTTTGTAAGTTGACCTCGTAAAAAAGAGGTGGACTAATGAAAATCAGAAATGGAAATATTCGTGCGGTAATCGGTGATTCGTAAATAATTCAGATACTTTCAACGTTCATAATGCATGTATACGTTCGTTAAAAGGTATATTTTGAAAGCAGGTTTGGGGATTTCCATTAATGGCGGTTGCGTGAAAACAACTTAAAACCATTACATTTATTATAAATTATTTAGTTTAAGTTAATCTGATGCGTATGATGTAATTATAAAATTAGTTGAAATTTAAAATTATTTTACGCACTCGGTCTTACAATCGAATCTTTAAAATTTATAATAATTGTGATTGATTTTTAAATATTCTAAAGGGCAAAGTTCCTTCAACTGCTCCAGGTTCATAAATGCTAAAAGTGGTGTTATTCAAAGTCAACGAACTAAGACTGAAAGCTACATGTAAAATTAAGGAGCTTGACTTTAGATTACATTTTAAAAGGAAGAAGGAATAAGGGAAAACAGTATTTTGCAACTTTGAGAAATCAAGCTATTTCGAATTCAGTATTAAGTGTAAATCTATTAAAATTAAATAAACATTAAAATTATAAGTAAGTAAGAGCTAGTAATTCTAATTTATATACAAATTTAATAAGAAAGATACAAAATCCATTTATTGGAAACTTCTATCAATAAAATGATAAGTCACTTTATTGGTATTCCTACATAATGTATGCTATCAGGTAAGCACGATTTTGAATTAAAAAAAAGTAAGATTCCGTTTACGATCAATAATATTTTTTAAAATAACTTGCTCGATGCTATAAAATCTGATTTAGTAATTACATTTTTGAATGTACATATTTAGATCCTCTTAATTATTAATTTTTGCAAGTTGTATTTAACCAGATTATGAAAGAATAAATTAAAGAACATATCTAAATATTATAATAACGTTTTCGTATTTAATTTTTTGTATACCAAAAAAATAACGTGTCAAGACTGTCAAGTGGAACGTATGAACCCAATATTATGTTAATCATTGATAATTATTTTGGATTGTAGCCAAGTAGGCTGAAATATAACTTGGAATTAAATTTTTTAATATATTTTATTACACCAACAATATTAAACATAGGTAAGTATTATCTAAAATACTTTTTAAGATGAATTTCCTTAAATAAAAGATAAATCAATAGTGTCACTCACTGAAACTATTCCCCCCAAAACAAGCAATTTGAAGTACTAAAGAAATATTAAAGCTAACAAAACAGAAAGACCCTAACCATATACAGAAAAGAAGTAAATGAAGCATTGTGCAATGTAACATACAATGAAATAAAAAGGTGTTGCTGAGTTATCAAAAAATCGAGTAATATTTCTGTAGAGAAAATAAATAGTCAAAAATACTTTAAATAAATCTATCAAAATTTAATAAAACTGAAAGGGCAATTTAATCAACTTATTTGATTTATATACATACATAATCAGCTTATAGTTACGTATATAAGTAATATAAATATGTTGAATAAAAAAATTTCCAACTTACATTTTAGTCTAGTATTACGTTGCGCATAAGTGGTTTCGTCTTATTAAGATATCATCAGCTAAAATATCCCTAAATGAATAAAAATGAATGAAAATCCATTATAATTGAAATAAAAAATTATATTGGAAAATCTTTTTTCCAACTTACATTTTAGTCTATCACCCGTTGCGCATAAGTGGTTTCGTCTTATCAAGATATCATCAGCTAAAATATCTCTGTGAATGAAAATGGATGAAAATCCATTGAAATTGATATCAAAAACTAACAAAAAAAATTTCCAATATAATTTTTGATTTCAATTATAATGGATTTTCATCCAGTTTTATTCATAGAGATAGGTTAGCTGATGATATCTTGATAAGACGAAACCACTTATGTGCAACGGGGTACTAGACTAAAATGTAAGTTGGAAAATTTTTCAAATTTTATAAAACTTGTAATTTTTAAAATATTTTATTCAACATATAATTTATTTTTTAATTTGTTCTCGCACAGGTGTCGCTATTAATAAAATTTTGGCTCAATTTTTAAGGATTTACCTCTTAAAAAGTATAAACAATAATTTTTGCAAATCTTCGTTAATTAGGTATTTTTTAATACGTTACTTCTTATAGCCCTTGTTGCCCTATTTTGTAGGATATCAGAATAGCTGATAGTTACACGACTCCATTTTTTTGGACTTACCATTAAAAGTATGTATATTACCACATCTATCGAAAGATCCAACTGATAACATGATAAATCGTATTGTAATGAAGACACACATTTTCAAATTTATCGTCCGATTTACATTTAATATCATTATAACTTCAGATTTTGAAATAACGGAACGCAACGAATTTACATACGCACCTTCAAATAAATCACATTAGATAGATTTGATCATCAGATGTATCGAACTACAGATCTGATTGTGTATGGTGGCCATTTCAGTTTGAAGTTATAATGCAACTAAATGTAAATTGGAAAAGAACCTTAATAATGACTTGCTTGATTGCGATTAGACCATCAGATGAATATGATAATGCATGGTGAGTTTAAGCAATGAATCGTTATACATTTTTACTGGCACAATCGTCAAATAAATCGTTTATTTTTATTAATCGTATATTAAATTTCATGTCCAATTTTCATTTTATTGAGCGTTATTTTACGTTACTGTGTTTACAGACACAAGAAGTACCTACAGGCGCAAGGGACTTATGTCTGTATTAACAACTAGTCGCGGTTTAAAGTTTGAAACTAGATTTATTGGTAGCGTTTCAAGGTAAATCTGGTTTCAAATCTTCAAGCCGTGACTATTAGTACGGGCATTACTGTTATGTATATTATGTTCCCGGCAATATGGAAATTCCGGCAATGTGTGAAATGCTTAGACATTCCGCAAACTCACCAATTCACCAGATATTACGCAATTATATATAACTGCAACTTTGGGTGATCTTCAAATTTACTACATTATTTTTAGCAATCTGGAATCTGCAAACTGCCTGATGCGCTAGTCAATCTGAAGCTTAGAAATCTCTACTTCATATTGACTAGGTCGCATTGACTAGACAGTGTGCGCAATGTTTGCTTCTGTCTAACTTCATTATTCAATCTTAGTGATACATAAATGGCGAGCGGCAAGAACAAAATTTTTTTAAAGAAATTGAATACATTATGTCGTAATAAGAACTATAACAATGTGTTCCTATAGTGGAACGAAAGAAAGAACACCATTAATATTTTAAAGGGGGTGCAAGACAAGGATAACAGCAAGTATTACAGATTAAAAAAGCGGCATATATAAATTTTAGGTTAGGTTATGTTGATGTTAGTATTGAGCCATTTTTTTAATTTTAGATTCGAAGTCATTAACGTAAGCAGCATCATAAAATGAATAAAATTAAGGAAGTCCTTAAGATGATAGCATGTTGCCACTTTTCTAATTATGCAAAAATAAATAATAAGTGTTTGTTAATTTACTTAGGTTTTTTAACAATGTTTGGTTTTGTTCATTATTTATTGCAGAAATAAAATTGCAGATATAGCAAATGTTTTTTTTTTTATTTACACACAAATTAAATGCCTTGTTCGTCTTCAAATTACCTAGGAAATGTGAGAAATAGGCATTTCTAAGCTTCAGATTGACTAGTGCATCAGGAATTTTGCAGATTACCAAAACTCGTGTAGTAAATTTGCAGATTACCTAAAGTTGTAGTTATTTTGCATAATGTCTAGTGAATTGGTGAGTTTGCGGAATGTCTAGTTATTCCGTACATTGCCGGTAACACTTCAATTACAGGGAAGGTAAATCGGCATCTAATACCTCAAATATGTTTCCAGCACTTTCTGAGAGAGACGCGGTCAGAAAAACCAGATGTACTTGATCAGGGATCAAACCCATCAGTACAGCTTAGCAATTCAATGCTCATTTAACTAGATTTAACGTAAATATTGCTTAAGTGCTTGTTCACAATGGACGTAAAACCTAAGAAACACATAACACGTAAAACGTATAGTTAAACTTTAAAAAAACAATCCAAGTGTTCACAATGCATTTTTGTAATTGTTATAAATTTAAGATAGCAGTTACCAGTATTAATATTGAACAAAAATATTAATAACTATGATTATAATAATATTAATTATTTCTTAATAGACTGCAAGTTAGCAGCTACGCAGTTCGTAATATTCTTACGTTCATTGTAAACACTTCTGTGGATTACGTTAATATTACGTTATAGAAAAAACCAGATATACACACATCCGGACATCAGTCTAAAAATTGTCTTCACCGATTTTTATGAACTCATAGACCATGGGATAAATGCTAACTAAAAATTTATTTTTTAATCGATTACTTCTATCTTCCTTTACTGCGTATATATTATAGGAAAGTAAAAATGCATGAAAAAATGTATTACGTAAATTATTTAGTTTTCTTGTAATAATATTAGAAGTCCACCACAAAATTTATCTATGTAGGTAAAAAATCATCTTTAAATATCATCGGTGTAGTACCATGTAGTTCTGCATTCTTAAAAAACAGGCTATTAAGGTACGCGTGCACTGAGGCGGACAAATCGGACGCTGTAGACGGATTTTATACTTTGCATTGTTTCATATTATTGTTTCGTAAGCCAAAAGTGAACGTTGCTAGCTATGACATAAATTTTACCGATCTTGTAATACAATAAGGATACCATATAATAGTGGGTATGTACTAATCATAATATTAAGTACAGGTATGGCAAAAATGATAATGACGTCCAAAAAAATTGATAAAATATGAAATCTCGATTTTGGTAAATAGGCCGTATGCATCAACGACGAACTTTTTTAGGTGCTACGCGATTTCTTCATATTTTTAAAATTAAGAATACATTAAATAAAATTAAACCTAGATTCCATGTCCAATTTCTCAATACTTAAGATTAATACTTAACGTCAATATTTAAGGTTAAGAAGGAATATTAAGATTATGTTAAAAAAGGCGGAGCTTAATGGCATGGCATAAGCACAATCTATGTGGACACTTCTATGTTAGGTGAAAAATTTTACACTAGCATAACATAGCATAGCACAAGCTATGTGACGAAGGCTATAATTTTCAATGCTTTTAATCAATTTTACAGTAAGAAAAAAATTTGGTGTGAAATTTGGTGTGAAGTGGTGTGCTAAATAGCTATTGTAATTTAGAACGTGAAAAGGACTAAAAATATAATATAAAAACTTGTAAGATTTAAATGCATAATATTGTGAAAATATGTATCAAAATTATTAATTAAATTACATATTTTTTTGTCAAAGGAAGTAAAATATTGATATCGAAGCTGCAGGATATTTTATTTCAGTTGCGAACTAAAAATATTTAACGTTTTATTGGTTTTTATGTTTCAGCTAGAAATTCACTCTCCAGGTTTCAGTTACTTATTATTATATAACATACTAATTATTATTCATATAATGCAATGGTAAATCGAAAATAACGCCAAAAAATTATCGCCTTTAATTTGTAATAATAGGATACACATTTTTCATTTCATTTGCCATAATTATTATGTTTAATGTTATTCCAGTATAGCGTAAAGTATACATCGGCCGACTAGAAAACCGGAGACCGCGGTTCAAGTCCTAGTCGCGTCGGATACGCTGCTGTAATCAAAGGTCTAATATCAATCTGTAGGAAGGCAACGGGAAACCACCCCATTAATTATCCCTAGTAAGGTCAGCTTGGCTTCGGCCAAGTTGTTCGCCTACGCACTGTAAAGTGTATGGCACTCGAAGAAGAATGTTATTCCAATATGAAACATATCTACATTATGTACATATAAAGCAAATCTTCATCATTCGCATACTGTCTTAAAACAATAGTACGACATCTACATAATATACATATTTTGATATATAATTGTGGAATGCGGTGTCTAGATTTCTCATATTAAAATTATAGTGTTAGTCATTTAGAAGTAAAGAGTCGCTCAACAATTTAAAACAAAAGTACCGCATTTTTACGTTGTAATATTGTAATTTTTACTTAATTTGTGCAGATATACCTACCTATTCTCATATTCAAATCCTTGATCTAGAATTTCGATGTTATAGTGTCGGTACCAATTTATTTATTGATAGAATTGAAAGAATACTTTTTCTGTATTTTATGTACATAGATTAACTAAAAGAAAGCGAATGTTTGGCATTCCTCTTTCAGGAAATTCATAATCATGTCATAAATTGACACAATTTATTAGTTAGAGATTTACTTATATTTGCTAATTTTTCGTAATATTTAACTTTTAATCAGTTTAAATTCTTCACATATTTGGTAAGTTAGTAACTTCCGTACATTTCAGAACAAGTTAAAATGTATGACATTCGAATCGTTCCCAACCGTTTTTGGTTATTATACATTTCCAGTGACGACGAATATATTATGTATAGTAATTTTAGGTCTAAAATTCAATCTTACTCCACAACTTTAAAGGCCACAACTAGCCCTACAGGTTAGTTTGTGTCATTCCCCTTAAAAATTGATTTAATAATAATGTATTAGCATTTTCTTCTTCCTAATCCTATGAATTTATGTTACCATAACAATTAGAAAATCGTAGAAAACTTTATCTCTCTATCTGCCCATCTCTCTCACCTGGCTGGTTCGTACATGTATTACCAACACACAAAAATAACGCATATTTGATGCCAATCCAAACAAAAGTATACAATCAAAATAGAAACGAAATTATTGTGCACAATCGAGCTCACATCATTAAAGTAGCACATCAAACGAGTTCCAAATGAACCACTCACTATAAAGTAAGGGCGCCCGCACCTTCTAGTTTCTAATATCAAACATGTTTGCATTTTAAAACTGGTCCAAAAATTAAAAAAATCACGAAAAAATTTAGGTTAAGATTACCAGTACGCGCCAATTCAATGTTGGCAACCAGTAGGGATCTTCATCGATTCGTTCCAAACTAAGTTCATACCGACGTAATATCAAACATACCTACTTATACTTATTTATATTAAAAATTGGTCACACACTATAAATTTACAAATTTCTTTTGCGCAAACCATGTGCTATCGTACAAGTTCGCATCCGTGTGTAGACTGTATACAATACTCGTATAACATACAGAAATTTGAAAACATGTGTTGATAAAAATGTTCGCAGATGTGCGTTTTTGTCAGACTTGTGTCACTTACTTGTATGCGCATGCAAGTCCGATATATAAAGTACAGTACGTGAGGAGGTGAACTGCAGTCTGGAACCATTTCAAAAAAATTTAATACGATATTGATAAGATTGATAATGAATTACATTTGAAATTTTCTCATTATTTATGTAACATAATGGCAGTCTTAATATTCAATGCAAAAACACGTCATCTTGCAAAAATCTGATTATAATTCGTGATGCATCTCCAACAAGTTTTCACATCTAGTTTTATTTAAAAAAAAAAGCAACGCGCCCAATTCCAGGTAGACAAGTCAACCTACAAATCTGGTTATCGAAACAAATATAAAAATTTAATAACATGAAAAAATATTAGCTGCGACAATATATTTGAATAATATAATAAGGCATCTTCATTATGTTTTATATTAAAATACAGAATTAAATAATCAGCTAAAAAGAATTGATCGTCAGGGGTCGTAATGCAACCTTCATAATAAAAAAAAATTAATAAATCAATTTATCCTGTAGGTAATCAAATCACTACCTATAAACACATGCTATGTGTCAAACAAATTAGCATTGAGCATACTTGCTATACGCATTCCTATGCAGAATATGAGTTTTTACCTCTTCTTCTTATAAACCTTTTATTATTAAAAAAATACCCTTTTATCAAAAAGTAATTGATTGAAAGTAAAGAAAATTTTCAAGTATTTCAAAATATTCAAAATTGTAGTAAAATTTTTAAAACTCCTGTTTTGTAACTAAATCAAGGGAAAACTAAAAATATAAAAATTAAGTAAAACATAACCTTATTTTAATTTCTTTATTATAAAATATTTAAAAAATTTTAAACAAGAAAAAGCATATGCTTTGAATTGCATTCGAAATTTAGAGAGGAATAACGATGTGTACACCTATAGTATTGATACCGAATAATAAAGTTTATATATACATATTTCAATATGATTTCCATATTAAGTTCGAATATTAATTTAAAAAAATATATATACATATTTGCATATAGATATCTACTATTATTGATAATATAATAGTTTCTAATGTAATAGTTGTTTCTGTATATTAATTTGTCTGAAATGTATTCGCAAAATATATGTAAATACATACTAGCTATATGAAAGGGTTGCTATGACAGTAAATTGTTTCATGATTTGATTTCAAATTTCAAATTCGTTCAAATTAGCATAACGTAATACTGTATGAATGTATATTGATAGGTATTAAAATTTTATAATTTTTTATTTAAAATATAATATAAATATAAACACGCAATGTGACCGAAGGTAAGAGTGACTTACTGTTAATAAATGTATATTTAAAAAAAGGCTTCCAGATATTTAAAAAGTTAATATGTGCTAGTAATTACTATCAGCACGCACTATTTAGCGACAAATTTCTAATAGCACCGTGATAGCACTCAAACATTAGAACACCACAAATAATAATACACAATACGCACGCTAAACTCCCATTTAAAATTTCGCGTAACAAGTGCAAAACATAGTTTTTCAAACACGTGAAATGCACTTGAAAGTGTATGTTGCTATAGACGAGAGAGTTATTCGTTAACTGCTTCTATGCCAATTCTTGTACGTATCATCAGCAAGTTCAACGCTACCCAGAGCAAAAAACAGATTTTGCGCGCGCAGAATAAAGAACAAGTTATAACATAAATAATTAGTAAATAATCTCTAATGTTCCAATTAAATCAAGCAATTTGATCGTTTGCGTTAATTAAAATATCATAATGCATATATACGATGTTGTATAACTTGATTAACGAATACAAGATGTATTCTTCACAAAGAGTTGACAAATTTGATAAAATCACAGATTTATATGTCCAATATGCAATTACTAACATAATATTGGCAGTAAGTATTTCACTAATACCCACTATTCATATTTAATATAATATTTATCCACTTAATACGACGATTACACTGATATAATGATGTAATTCAATATGACAAAACGTTGCAACGGACTTAAACTAAAAGACCCCAATTATTGTTATCAGTAATAATTATTATCAATGGTGATCTAATAAGTTCTTTGCAGGATAATATCGATAATTAATAATTGCGTAGCGTGCAATAGATCCACAAATTATTTTTTTATTGGTTCAATTTGAAATAATCCGTAAATGTATTGGTGTAATTTTCTCATGTGAGAGTTGAGTGTAATATTATATACTCCTAGTATAAGTATATAATTTCTTATTTTCATGAAATTTAGCTCCGGTAACCGATTTAAAGAAAGGAGGAAAACAAATAAAAAAATATTTAATTCGCCAGGGAAATTCGGAGGACAATCTTCCGATATTTTAATTTACGCTACGTTTATATTAATATTCAAATAGCGTTTGTTAGTTATAATTCTGCTAATAAATCTAATTATAAAATACTTGAGAAAGTGATTTTGTTTAAAATACTACATCATATCATGTCGATTTCGTACTCAGTTATTATTATAATTAATTAAATGTGATATATTATTTTTTAAATTAAAGGCATAAATAAACTTGTATAATAATGCATTATCATTTTCTACATACCGAGCTAGTTATTAAAAATTATCCATGAACGCTTCTAGGACTAGTTTTGAAATTACATCGCTTAATTGGTTGAGCGTGTGAATTTTTACGAGTGGAAAAAATAATTTTTACTTTAAATTTCTCAAACTTTGTAAATATGCAAATTTTTAATTTGCGACACACCAAAATTAGCGATAAAAATTTCATACATTTCTTGAATAAACAATAAATTATTTAAAACCAGAAAAAATTGACCAACATTTACGCCGCGAACTTTTTGAACTCCTCTCTAGAAATATATTTCAGTTAAAGCAATATTTGTACAAGACCATTTTGTACAGCGTAAACTTTCCTGCGTAAAAAGACTGAAGAATGTATAAAAATGACCCTGAAGTAATTCTTCCCTTGCTTATCATTTTGTGCTCTAAAAATTCGATCTTAACTTTTCGTCGTAACGCTTTGCAGTAAAAAATCGTCAATTATCCTATCAAAAACTTTATCTCTGAGACCAAATATACAAACCAAAAAAATAACCTTATAAAGAAACAACCCAATAAAATGTAATACTTCTTCAGTAATACTAAATAAAAAGAAGAAATATTTAACATCTACAACAACGGATAATTAGCAGCACAGGTTGTTTCAAAATAGTTAAGGGGAGGTTTACCTTTCAACGCTGAAAAAAGTTTGTTTTTTGCGAATTTTCTCGGAGTAGGATAAAAATATCAACCTTTGGTTCTTTTTACACTGTTTATTCATTTCTCCAATGCAATTTTCCTTTTCTTTATTAAAAATATGAATAATATCGCGAGATATCTAGTGAAGTATGTCTGCCTGTACGCCGTACACTTCTGCCTGTACGCCGTGCACTTCTCCCTGGGTGTGAACATAGAGGCCTTGAAGTATTTACATACAATACCAAAACTGGAGTTTTTTTAGCGAAAGGTAAACCTCCCCTTAACTTGGCGATGAAATTTTTCGCGACAGAATAACAAAAAAACATACTAGTAGTTTTGTGTGTGTTACGTAAACAATACAAATTCTAGCGTGTTTTTCAAAAAAAATTTTCAAAATCTACTTAACAATTCAATACTATTGTATTATATTTAAATTGTTAAAACGGGACATTTTCAAATACTCACCGCAACTCATGTATTCAAGAGAAGATTTGTAACTTTTTTAAAGAAATTTTAGACCCTAAAAAATTGTCTATTTGCAATTTTTCTCTATCTTATCTAAAAATCACGATGCGTAATTTTTTCTGGATTTCAATTATTTACTCAAAAAATATATAAATAAGTTTTTCCCACAAAAAATGCCCTTTTCTTCACATTGTAATTTTCGATCCAATCACCAAATCGGAAAGCGGCACGATTTTGGACATTACTATACATATTATGATAAATTAAGAAAAAGAGAGAATAAAAAATTAATTGTGAATAAAAATTGCAAAATGTTATAAATATAATAATATTAATAGCTATATTTATATAACCAGTAATGATATATCTTTTTTTTAATAAGTGGGATATATTATGGGGACGTCCATTAAATACGCGAGGTGTTTTTCTTTAAATTTTGACCCCCCCACCCTTGGTGAGATTTGGTAAGATGTAGTATGACCCCCCGTCACTCGGGGATTTACCCTACAATTTTTACCACACCGGAGACCAGTAATTTTTACAAAGTTACAGAATTACACAGTTGACATGAGATTTTCATTAACCTCCATTTTGAGCTCACGTAATTAATGGACGTCCCCCCGCATCGCATATAAGATTTTTTCTAAGTTTACTAAACAAGTTCCTTAAATATAAAATTACCAATTTTATATATTGCATTGAAAATAATTATAGTAAATAGATAGTACATTTATTTCAATTGCCACTTTGAAGTGTTCGAACAATAAATTTATCATCGCCCGTTGTGAAATATTTTTCAGCTGTAAAAAGTGTAAGACATTTGAAAACGTCAATCGATTTTGAAAAGTGACACTTTATTTTGTCAAAATTAGAAAATAATTGTACACCTAGGCTGTGAAGCTAGTGCCCGTTTTCACCAACCAATTCCTAACGTTAGGAGTTCCCTAACTTTGAGATAAGAAACTTTTATGTCAAATTTGGTTTTCACCAAGCGCTCAGAATTCCTTAAGGCGTAAAGAAATTCCTAACCTTAGGTAATTCTTAACACAATTTTGTTTTACTCACCCCTCACAAACGTAATAATGAAAAAATCACTTATATATTTATGTTTTTTTTGTTGAAAAAATATTGAATAAATTTTTTTTTAAAATACAAGGTTAGTGAAATTTTGATATTTTTCAACTTACATTTTTAGTCTGGGTTCTTGATAAGACGAAATCACTTTGTACAACGGGGTCTTAGACTAAAAATGTAAGTTGGAAAATATTCAAATTTCATTAAACTTGTAATTAAAAAAAAAATTATTCAACATAATATATTTTCACAAGTTAATAATCATTTATAATTATTAATATAAATGGTCTACATTCGTAGTTTTATTCCTATATGGTTAATCTTTAACGTTCAATTTTGCTGACATGCCTAATTTTATTCTTGTGATATTTTACATATAATTATAAACAACCAAGTAGAGGCTTAAAAGGGTTTAATAGTTTCGTTTAAAAAAAAATGGACATCCTTGTTTAATTCCTGTACCCTTCAACTATAGTGACAAATTAAGTTTTACTCCAACAAAAATATCAATTATTTATAAAAAAATCTGATGTGGCATCACATGACTTTCCCATTCACTGCTAGGTTTATCATAACTATAATTCTAATATTTTTAAATTTTAAAAAAATTTGTCTAAATTCATTGGTTATTTTGTTTCCATATTCTTTTGATATGCAATAATTCTATTTGTGTATTTTAATAGTAATTTAAGAGAAAAATTTCAAGTGTTGGGTATCATACACGCAGAAATCAAATGTCTTTCGATTGACACTATATTCATTTTTAACCATTACAATGGAAAGAAGTATGGCTCCTTAGAAGTTTTGTTTCTTTCAAAACATTAGGTAAAATTAACGGATTTCAACCAAAATCTAATCAGCTCTTTAGACGGTGATTTCCAACCAGTATGCCAAATTTCAAGTCAATCGGTGCACGTGTTTGTCCTAACTCGTGAACAAAAAACGGGCACACACAAACACACACGCACATCATTCCAAAAATCGTCTTAAACGGCTTCTATGGACTCAAAGACCATGGGAAAAATGCTACTCGATTACAATACTTTCCATTACTACGTAAATGGGAAAGTAAAATACAACATTTTTAGTAGTTATCTTGATTTTTGACAGCATATACAAACATTTTTAAATTAATTAATTTATTGATTATCGACACATCTGAAGGTATTAAATCCACTATTTTAGAACTACAGATAACAATGAATTTTAACGAAAATACACTAATTTGCAATGCACCATAAATACTCACTAATATTTTCATTGCTTGTGAGCGATAAAATAGAATGCGCAGTGAAAATTACAAGTAATTATGGTTATTATAAATTAGATTATGGCTAAATACCTTTGAGAAATTAAGAAGAAAAAAATAGGCTTTCAGTTCTCTTGGAAAACTTGAAGCTCTTTCCGAAAACATCGGAGAAAATAGCTAAAAGGCTCGTTCGCCAAACCCACAGATTCACCACAAAAGTTGTACATTTACTCCTAATAAAATAATAATAATCGTCACGATTAAATAATCAGTCGCTTTTTGTAGAAATTATAATTTCTTGAAAACATCTGGTTGCTTGAAGTGTTATTAATACCCGTCTAAACTATAAAATCGCGTGAAATCTCATCCCAAAACTCGTTTGGCATTTTTTGGTCTCCTCGTAAGTCAATTTATTAAACATGTTGACAAAGTCTTTTATTCTACCCGTGTTGATACAATAAAGTGACCATTACCTCCTTTAGTTTTATTTGTGTTTACGACCACCATAGCATCGATATATATCTATCAATTTGGTTGAGCAATTATATCTGAGATTATTATAATTAACTATAATAGCTAATTATATTGTAATTATTAATTTTGTCGAACAATAGTTATATTATGTTATGAATTCCTATTACAACAATAAGAATAAAATGAATATGTTTATATAATGATGTTTTAATTTTAAAGAGTATCAATGAAGTCAGTGACCACCATTTAGTAAGAGATACCTAGTATGTGTAAATGTAAAAATATAGAAATTGAAATTTATTTAAAAACGAAAATTATAAACACAAAAGTCATTGTATAAAACTGGATTTAAACAGAGAAAAATTACAAACAGATTGAAACTGTCATAGTACTTGAGGAGAATTGCGCAGAAAAATATACAGAAAATAATAACACCAATAAGTAAAAATAGAAATTATTTAAAACAAGAAAATTAAAGAAATACGACAAATTGAGTAGGTACAACAACTTTAATAATTCCAGAGGAAAGACGAAACATGGCACATACCCAACTAACAATAAGACACACTGGTGCCTTTACTATGCTGTTAAAAAGTTAAAATACTATTAAATTATTGCCTTAAGGGGTTAGACTACAGTGACCTGTCTTAAAACAGTGCATACTTTGGGAATTAATTCCGAAAAAAATATAAAAAGCAATGATTTTTAAGGATGTTATTCCAAATTTTTTGTTTCTTCAAAATTTGTTATTTTGAATCCACTACGCTGTTTTTATTTGACACCATAAATTTTCAATTGAATTAATATCTGGCCTGCATGATGGCCAATCGAATACGGTAACGTAATTGTCAGAAAACAAACCGTATGTTCGTGTTATTGCCTTGTTGAAACAATTACGTAATTGGCATTATAGTCCTCGGAATATGGAAGTTATTTAATATTCCTAAATATTGATTTTTATTCATGTTGCCAATAATTATTTGATGTATTACGCCAACCCCGTGCCAAGACAGCACCCCAATTCATTATCTTCCTTTTAGACGCGAAATATATGTTCTACCATCAAGAGACGCCCTATTTATTTTTGTTTCATCGGACTACAATACTCTTTTCCATTAATCCACAGTCCAATTTTCGAGGATATTCCAATATTATCTTATTTCTATTTTTCTTTGAAAGAAGTGGCTTCTTTTTGGAAAGTTGTTCAAAGAATCCAGTCTCACACAAACCTCTGTTTTCACTAATGCTTGTCCTTCATTTTTTGCAAAAACTGCAACTCGAACTTCTCTGGCTGATTTAAGAGGACATTTTTTTAATTCCATAACTAGTCACTCTGGTTTCTCATTGGACTTGTAAAATATATTTTCGTGGGCATATTCTTTTTAAAGTGGCGAATAGTATTAAATACTAGACCTTCTTATGAGATTAAAATACTGTAATTTTGTTGAAATATGAATTTAAACAGTTTGCGCGAAGTTGTTTACTCAATTTAGATTTTTTATTTGTGGTGGTCCTAGAATTAGTAACACATAATAACAGATCCGCGCCACGTAACATCAATCGCCTCGATAGTGCATTGCTTAGCCTAAGCTTATTCACATTTAATACGCTCGGATTTGAATCCAGATTGAGGAACATTTTTTCCAAACATAATTTTAAAGGGCCAATAGCAGGAAAATTTTGGAAAACTGTGGTTGTTAAGGGGAAATGATGCCAACCTCAGCAAAACTTGTGCGATTGTGTGCTTTTACTTGACATGCTCAATTCGATAGTTTGAATCATGACACAACTCCTGACATAAGTTTAAATTATTGTATCATGAGCCATCATAAAATAGACAGAATAACTGTTGAATAGTGTTGGTATTTTTCTAAAAGCTTACTGGACCGTTTTGATAAAAGTTTGAGTAAATATTCCATAAGATCTGCGGAATAACATAATAACATGCTGTTCGATATTTTCTTCAAATATTTTCAAAGAATATTGACAAAATTAAAATAATCTATCAAATAACCAATTAATCAAATAATTGATTAATCAAATAATTGATTAATCAAATAAGCATTAATAAAATAATCAAAAAAGTATTAATAAAATAATGGAATAATCGATGTGATTAATCGATTACTCTCTTAGTACTGATCAAACATTAATTAATTAATTGCAGTTTTATCTGCAAGATAAAACGGGAGAAAATGATTGATATACAAATTGAACACAAAAGCGTCATAAAATTTTTATCGAAGAGAAAAGTGATGGTCACAGTTTTCTGGGACGCTGAGGGATTCTTTTAATTGAGTATATGGCAAAAGAGACTGCAATAATGGAGAATATCTACAAAGACACAATTAAGAATTCTGCACGACAACTGCAGGGTGCATAAAGCACAAATTGTTTAAAAAGTAATCAATGAATGCGGCTTTAAGGAATTACTTTACAGTCCCGACCTCGCCCCTGTGACTATTATCTCTTTTTAAAGCTCAAAACATACTTGAGAGGGCGTCGATTTTTATCGAATGACAACTTGGAAAACACTGTGGAGTCGTATTTTGCAAGACTACCAAAAGAATTTTTTTTCCAAGCACAGTGTTATTAGAAAAACGTTGGAATAAGTGTGTTACTGTTAATGATTCTTTTGAAAAATAAAATTTTGTTTGTCCTCTAACTCCTTGTTTTCATAGATTTTCTTTTGATTTAACATAAAAAACTTCCCTCGTATGTATTTTCAAATTATAAGAATTTATGAAATTTTTGAAATAAAATAAGGTTTAGTTTTACATTATTTCTTGAAAATTAAATTCATTTAGCATGAAATTTATTTTTGTATTCCAAACTTTATGTCCAATTTATTTTATGATTGAAACTTTCAAAACAGCTTTTAGTATTTCTATTCATCAAAATAGTTAAAAACTATTTACTAAAGTAAATTTAAACTTGATTCAACAATAATTTCAATAATATATTATTATGAACTTAAAAGCACTGACCTGAACAACATTTTCAAAGTGTTCGTGACTTTTTTGATACACTCGAGCTTTTTGAAGATTCCTGCCAATGCCAGTATTTTTTCTAATAAAAACTTCACCATGGTTGGTAAGCCAATCAAGCACCTAGAAAAAATATATAATTTAAAAAAGGGTTTATAAAATATTTCAAAAGATGATTTTTCTGAATATATTTGTTTTTTAATAAATTAAAGGTGTACAGCACAGCAAGAATAAACATACCTGTTTCACATCTTCTTGGAATAATCTTAAAGCCAATCGTTGATGTAACTTAATTTTTTTTGAATGCCATTTCTGTTCTAAAGCTCGGTGATGATTTAAAATTTGATGAATTACTGCTAACACATGACTTGCTCCTTCACTATAATCTGCTGCTGGATTACCTCCCGGTCTGCTCTCATAATTACTTATGTTGTCACCCTATAGTAATAGAAAAGGTTTGATTTAAAGAAATAAAAAAAAATTAAAATGTGAAAAAATCTAGTTGTGTTCAAGAAACTATAAAGAAGAAAGTAGTATCAAGTTGAAATTCATTTTAAGATTCAAGAAAAATTGTTGTATTGTGAAAACTTTTACATACAGTCAAGTGAAAATTACAGACTGAGAATTTATACTAAATTGGAAATTACGCACTGCCAACCTATTAAAAAACAACGTGCCAACAAAAATTACTAACTCGGGAAATGATGTTTCAATATTTAATCGGTGGTAAACTGTCAAAGCTATTTTCAGTATTTATTAATATTATATATTAGGTAGTATGCAGTGTAGGTATGTACCTAAGTAACACATACTACTTTAGCTTATGCAATAAATGAAAATAATTATTAATAATATACAACAAACAATTGAATTAAATTGTAACTAGATAAACGAAATTAATCGGCTCATTATTATACCGCAAAAGAGAACTGCATAAAAATTACTCAGAAGCAAGATTTTTTTGCTAAAATTTGTTAGTTTGGCATCACAAAAAAAAAGCTCCGTTCCGTTACGGAACTGTCCAAATCTTATGTATAGAACTTGAGATCTTTTTTTTGGCATCAATTGGTAACATTTGGTAACTGGGGTAAATTTGTCAAGAAAGATCATAAAAACTACAATGTTATAGATTGGTCGTTTTATATAAATCCTTTGACCAAAACAGGCATTAGCAAAAGCCATCCAAAAACAACATAGTTTTTGACAATATTTGTTTAAAACACACAGTTTTACATATAATTTTCTACCAGTACATTTAGATTCAACTATCTGAAATTTCCATACCTTCTAGCCCAGTTAAGCCCAGTCTATAAGCTTTCAAAGTTGATCAATTTTAATGGCATTGAAAAGATCGCATTTGCGCAAAATATTTGTTTCCTTTCAGTTTTTGTTTATCACTTTCATATGAATTTCAAGAAAAAACTAATTATAAAATACTGAATTTTACAATTCTCTGCAGTTTGGTATAAAGGGGGTTTAAATCAAAATTAGAAAAAATTTTATTGCTAAAATTAAATCTATTTGGAATGCTCTATCTACTGGTATAAAAGATTAAAGTTAAATATTTTTTATTAATAAGATAATGAAATGGTCTAAAGGTATTAAGTCAAAAATAATTATATACCGTTCGGTATAAAGGGCTTAAGTTGACTTAAGCTCTTATATAAACAATACATGTAGTTTTATTTCGTTTGGTATAAAGGGCATAAGTTGACTTATGTCCTTGAGACCGATAAGTATAATTTTCTTTCGTTCGGTATAAAAGGCATAAGTTGACTTAAGCCCTTGAATATACCTCTATTATAATTTTATTCCGTTTGGTACAAAGGGCTTAAGTCGACTTGCGCCCTTAATACCTTTAGACCATTCCATTATCTTATTAAAAAAAAATATTTAACTTTAATCCTTTATATCAGTAGAAAGAGCATTCTAAATAGATTTAATTTTAGAAATAAAATTAAGAAAAATAAAAAAAAGAAACAAAATAAATTTTTTGACTTAACCCCTTTATACCTGGCACTAGTATCACTAAAATCCTAAAATACGGTGATCATAAGGGCATAAGTCATTGAAATAAACGTTAATATAAAAGATTCCAACATTTTATATATACTGCCTTCAATTGAAAACTAAATCTAAAAACCTATATTACTGAAAATGAATATAAATAATTACTCGATTTATAAATTGCATTACAATATCTTTTCTTGTATTACTCAAAACTATGTTTTCTGACTTAACCCCTTTATACCAAACCGCAAAGAATTTTCAACAAAAATTAAATACAAATTACAGTGTGTTGAAAGCTCTACCTCAAAAAATATTGGCATTGCAATATTTTAATTATTTTTCCTTTAATTATTTTTATTTATTTTTCACATTTTATTCTCTGTATGTTAGGTTATCTGCACTTCAGAGGGCATCTTAAATGATTTCATTGTAACTGAGCTATTTCTAAAAATAATGTATCAGATAGTAAAAAAGGGTAAAAAATTATCAACTTCAAAAGCTCATAGCTTATGCCCTATGAAGATGCTTTAAGATGCTAAATGGGAACTAACAAAGAATCAAGACTAGTGTTATTCATCTGTGAACTATGTTTGCGTCAAACAAATAGCAAAAATTGGAGTTTTATGGAGGGCTGTATCAGAAACTATAAACACTAAAATAATATTTGTTTTTCAGCTTCAAACAGAATCTTATACATAGTTTCGATTTTATTCAGACCTATTTTGGATGTAACGACCCACCAAACGAATATTATAATAACTTAAAACTCAAAAAATGCAATAGAACATTTGAATGACTATTGAAAAATGATTATTTTAACTTCTTTCTTAGAGAATAATAATAGGGTGGGTCAATAGAGATGTATAAGAAGCATAAACCCACAATCATGTGGTTTTTAGAAATTCTTTGACTGATACAAATAACTTGAAAGTTTCATCCGATACCAAATTAAACGATTTAAGCAAAAAATTGCAATTTTGAGTTCTTTTTACAAAGGTTACCAATGACTTATTAAGATCAAAAATAAATTTTAGAATTAAGATTAAATATGTAAAATTTTTAAACGTTTTTTAATTCTTATTACAAAAGCTTGTTTTTCAAAAGACCTTGAAATAGACAATATAGTTGGTTTTTGTAGCTTGGCAGTCGAGCATACAGTTAAAATAACATACTAAATTAAATTAAAAATGATGGCGCAAAAGGTATCACTCTATTTGTTTAGCTTATAACTTCTAAGTTATATGAAAACAAAAAGTTAATTTTAAATTCTTATTAGGACGAACATATTTTTTCTACAAGTGCAAGAACTGATGTCAGACAAATATTTGCCTCCAGTGTCGACGCTAAGTTGGTGTACAAAAGTAGGACTCTTTTTAAGGCATTTTGGATCACTTTTCTCAAGGTTTTTGACGTGGTTCTGTCCATATCCTATCACGTATTATGTTCTTTAAAGCTTCAAAATCTATGACTTATTGACAGACACCAATAACTTCAAATAGTGTGGGGAACAGATTTTCTAGCCATGGTACATAACATAATATGCACAAAACTGCAAATAAGACAGTTTGGAAAAGTATCCTTAAAAATATAGTCACTATTATTAAACCACATTCTTGAGAAAAGTAACAGTTTATTGTTTATTATTGTGTATTTCACATCCTTCTGCTAGTCAGTTGTTAAGACCCCTAGAGTACAGCCATTTGAAAAAAAAATGAAAGCATTCTCCAAAAGGGCGATACCCTTTGCACCATCTTATACCAATACATGCAAAAGGAAAAATATAAATTTGTGAGTGTTGCTCACTTTTATTTGCATGCTTTGTACAATCTTTTATGACTAATTATAAAAAAAATTTATAGAATTAATAATAATCAATTGGAAAGCTAGATAGATATTTACATGTTTCTTTTCAATTCCAGGTTGATTGCAGACTTGCACCAAATGATCTAGTTGATACAGAAGCTTCTTACTTGTACTATGAACCTGTTACCAACCAAACACCGAAGGTAATTAGTAATATATAATAAGAAGGTACTATTTTGGTTATAAGTTAGAAGACCAACCATTTCAAAAAATATTGCAACTTGAAAAATAACGTTGTTTATATAAAATTTGTGTAATAATGTAACAATGTCAAAAAATTTTACTTTATCTCGAAAGTTGCAATACTAAATAAATAGTAGGTTATAAAAAATAATTCAGTAAAATTTTGTAGAATCCAAGAACCCAAGAAAATGAGTATTTAAACAAAATAAATCATACATCATCGGTACTCCCATGTTTATCAGGAACAGTCGAAGAAGATAAACTATGGCACACTTGTAACATTACATCAAGTCCATTTAAAAGCGTTTGATATGAATTGTAAACCTGTAAATAATATTGGGACGAAAATGTTCATTGTTTAGTTAAACTCGTTACACCCATTAAAATTTTTCGATAAAAACATTTTTTTAAAATGTCTTATAAGTTAATCAATGTATTAATAAAACATAAAATTACCTCAGTGTATGCTTGACACATTGATTCGTATAAATTTTGATGTTGATGAATTGAATTTTCTAGCAGCATAATTTCTGATGGAATATTATTATTTTCGCAAGCACCGTTCCAAGCAGGCACATTATCCACATATTGTTCAGCTTTATGATGAAAAATAACCGAAAGAGCCAATACAGCTGTACGTTCATCCAGTCCTGAAGCAAAATCTTTCCATGTTCTGTCTAAACGGCCGGCAACTGTTCTAATATGAGTGGCTGCGTAGTGTCCCCCTTCAATTAACCGACTTGCTACCGATAATATTCTATTAATGTTGACATAAACATTCATCGAACTCATAGTAAAATGCTGGTGTTCTTCTTGTAATTGTTTAGCAACTTGATAGGAATGACCAATTTCGACATAATTCAATAAAAATACATCTCGATTATGACATATCCAATCAAACATCTAATAAAGGAATAATATTTTTTATATTTTAGAAAATGTTGAAATTATAAAAGAATAAAATACCTTCTCACAATCCTGTTCAAAAAGTCGAAGTTGAAAACACTGATCCAGTTTAAGCTTTTTATGATGCCACAATTGAAGTAAATGTTGTTGTGATGAATGTACCGAGTCAAGATTTTGTAATACTACAGCTTTAATATCAGCATCTGTTGTTCCGACACCAGGAGAATCTGGATCTTTCCTATCTCCTCCACCTCCTTGTCCGGTATCATTCCCACAAACTCTTTGAAGAAGCCTTTGGCCTAAAAATTTAAGTTCCAGTAATATATTGCATTGAAAAGTTTGAAATAAATTATAATATATTCACAATTAATAATATCTACATATGAATCAAGCATGATGGAAAAAACTGGCTAATATTGGAACTTACCTAATAAATCTATATCCTCAACTGGTGTTTTCATAATTTTTTTTTTCATTTCATTATGCATATCGATACCGTGCTTAGCACCACTAACATCTTCGGCAAAATCATTCCGTGCAAGATCTTCTTGCAAATCGTCCAACCTATCTAACAAGTCAGCTGCTTGCCATACAAATTCTTCTACAGCCAAACGAGTCTCCAACCATCCGGCATGATCATAACCTAGGGTCCCATCTAAATCGGAAGTTAACTGTGAGGTATCTATAATTTTCGGCAAAGCTTCTACACTTATCATATTTGTCTAAAAAGTTACAATATTTTATTTATAATATTATATGAAAAAATCATCAAATTTTTAATTTAAATGCAAATTCAATTATTATTAGTTTCGTGTTCAAGATGTGACTTACTTTAAACAATTTTGATTTAGGTAATATTCGTATAGAAAAAATAAGTTTTACCTCAAATTTATATTTATGTGACCCCAAAGACGTTCTTTGTTTCTGCCAAAAGTTGTCCGGTTTAACAATGATGGCTTGATGAACTACACCAGGAGAAAAATGTTCGTGAAGAGCTTTCAATATGGGTTTTACAGTAGACCATGTAGCTCCTCTCATATCTACCAATACCGTAAATCCTAAAGCGCGTGCTTCATCGCTAAAAATAATAAAGAAAAATTATTTTAATGGGGGGTCTATTCACAGTATTATTTCTTTTAGGTAATGTTAGGTGTAACCATTACATTTCTTGATGAAAGTTTAATAAGATGCGCGGAAAAAAGTTTCTCAATCTGGATTCGAACCGATGCGTACTAGTTTGGAATACGCGCTATAAAACAACTGTGCTACCAATGCCATTAATATTATATTGCGTGGATTTGCTATATTTGTTATTAATTCTAAGACCACTACCAGAGAATTCTATGTACATTCCCAATTTATTGAATATATATTTTCTTATTGTATTTCCACTTTTATCTGTAATGGTTCTTGTTTTACAATTTCTAGAGAAGAAACCATATATACACCACCCGTTTTAAATTTCTAGTTTGAAAAACATTTTCGAGAACATCCCTTAATAAAAAGGTTAACGAACAGAAGTCTATTTCTAGTAATAAAACTCAATTTATGAATATAATACCTATGTATTTATTTATATATTTTAGGTAATTTACTTAGTCAACTACAAAATCGGAAAATTACAGATAAACTATCAAATATAATCAATTGGAAATCTATAAATTGAATCTGGATGAAAAATCTGGGCGTGATCAAAAATTTGAAAAAATAGTACTTAGTTGCTCCCAGGACACTATTTATCGTTACTCGCAGGAAATATGCACTAATAAATCTATTAATTGATGGGCACGGAGTAACCGCTATAAATACATAACTCCTATGTGATTCTCAATAATTAAATCGCATATTTTTAACCATTAATATAAATTTTATCGTTCAAATTAGGTGATATTGATGCTTAAATTAAAAAAATGTAATTAGTGAGAAAATCAAACTAAAAATGTATCCAAAATTAATTAAAACGTGATTTAAATTTGATAAAATTTTAAACAATAAAAGCCTGCATTATTATAATTATGTCGACGTAGTTATATTAAAAGACCACAATACATACTTGTAAATTTTGTGCTTTTCATATAAGAAAACAAGTTTGTTAACATAAAGGCAAGGGTAGTAGTCAACTTACACTTTAATAATTAAAGCAATTCTTGCGAGTTACGCAAATAATGTCATACATACATGTACATAACATGTATATTATATAATATGACATTATAATATTATGACCGTATGTACGTACAATTTTACACAGTTCGCTAGTGTTAAATTTAGGACATTCCACAAACAATTTGTATTCCACTGGGATTATAATATCGTTCGTATAGGTAGATACAGATAATCTGTGCTACAGGTGTATAAATGTAAAAAATGTGATGTGCACAATCAAATGTTCAAAACAATGAAAAATGGCTGTGAATGGCTGCTTTAGGTCTTTAAAAAAATTAAGCGGATACGCCGCACAAAAAAAATAGTTTGCAATATATCCACCAAACACGTTGCGTACTTGAAATTGTGCAATTTCTAACCCAAAATTGTGTTATTTATTATCCAGGTATTGCTAGAAAATGAAAATTTTTGTATCTGAAAAATTGTGTTTAATTTTTAAACTCAATTTCCACATTTTTGGCAAAATTTAAAATTAACAATTTTATTCTACTTTTTAACAAAATTTGTACTACGAGGTCGGCTGAAAAGTTCGCATCGTTTCTAAGAGACGGTGACCCTAGAATTTATTTCATGATTTTCAGTGACAACCAACCTTTAAACGATACGTGTCGAAATTTGACAGCGATCGGACAATTGGTTCGTGAGTTATAGCATCTTGAGTAAAGCAACTTTTGTTATTGGAAAAGAAATGGATAAAAGGAATTTCGTGTTAATGAAACACTGTTTTATAATGGTAGAAAATAGTGCTGGAACAAAAACTTGGCTTGATAAGTGTTATCCGGACTCTGCTCCAGCGGAAGCAACCATTCGTAAGTGGTTTGCTAAATTCCGTACAGGTCATATGAGCATCGAAGATGATGACCGAAGTGGACGTCAAAAGAGGCTGTTACAGACGAAAACAAAAAAAATCCACAAAATAATAAAATTTTGAATGACCGTAAAGTGAAGTTGATCGAGGTAGCTGAGACTCTAAAGATGTCAAAAGAACGTTTTGGATATATCGTGCATGAATATTTGGGCATGCGAAAGCTCTGTGCAAAGTGGGTGTCGCGTGAGTTCACAGTCGATCAAAAACAACAACTTGCGTCGATATGATGTGACAATGGATGAAACATGGAACCATCACCACACTCCAGACGAACCCAATCCAAAGCAAGGAAAAACACAACAATCGGCTGGCAAGGTTATAGCGTCTGTATTTTAGGATGCGCATGGTATATTGTTCATCGCTTATCTTGGAAAGGGAAAACAATCAACAGCGACTATTACATAGCATTGTTGGAACGCTTGAAGGATGAAATCGCGAAAAAACCGCCCCATCTGAAGAACAAAAAAGTGTTGTTTCGCCAAAACAATGCATCGTGTCGCAAGTCGATGAAAACGATGGTCAAACTCAATGAATTGGGCTACGAATTGCTTTCCCACCCACCGTATTTTCCAGATTTAGGTCCCAGCGACTATTTCCTGTTTGCAGACCTCAAGAGAATGCTCGCTGGAAAGAAATTTAGCACCAACGAAGAAGTAATCGCCGAAACAGAGGTATATTTTTAGGCTAAAGACAAATCGTACTACAAAAATGGTATCAAAAAGTTGGAAAATCGCTATAATCGGTGTATCACCCTTGTTGTGTAATAAAATTGAATTTTGCCCAAAAAAAATGTTTTTTTCTTCAAAACGATACGAACTGTTAAGCGGTCCGAAATAGATAGTTTCAAGCAAATCTTGTCAAAATGAAATAATATGTCCCATTTAATCAAAGATATTTCAAGGTTATGAAACTTTTTATACATAATTTTTAGTAAATTACGCTTCTACAGGGCGGCTTGAAAACACAATACAATATAACCATCGTCTGTGCTTCTCAAAATTGCATATATTAAAAATTATGGTTTTGTAAAGAAATTATTATTATTGAAATTATATATATTATTAACCTTTGAAATTAATATTTCAATACAGCAGTAACCATTGCTGAAAGCTCACAAATAATGTTTCGTTTTATTGTTCATTTAACCTTATAATTTTTAAAAATTTGAATCAAATTGAAATTATTATTATGCTTTGGATCATAATAATGAATTGAATTGAAAATCATTATATTGTTTTATCATTTTTAATAATAATTATGAAATGCTAGTTTCACGTGATGCTGTATTTTGGATTGACAATAGACTATCATTTGTACATAGTTTGTATCTCTTTTATTTGTAATTATTTAAAAACTTGAAAAAAGGGGGGGATTGAACAAGTTAACTTCCCTATATTTTTAATTTGATACTTTTGTACCTTTTATTTTTGTTTGTACTATAATATCTTGTATGGAATGTCTAACTGTCTATGGAATGTGCTAGCTTCCTCCCAACGAAAATTTTGGTTTTAAAATAACTAAATAATCGTTTATTCTGTGTTTGATATTTTTTGTTTTCGTTTGTACCTTATCAATTTTGTAGTTATATGCAAAATTTTCTCCATGGGGGCGGAAGGTAAAATAAATATGCTAATTTATTTCTACCCAACTTGTAGAAAACTAGAAGATAAACCAACGGTTAAGTTTATTTTTGATTTAAAATTCGACATTTCTGAAAACTATAGCTTGTTTTTATTATTTCTAGCAAATGTTTTAAATAACTATTTTAGTTCTCATCTAGTCTTGCCTTAAATTATTAGAATAAAGTAACTTGATCAATAATCAATAAATATTTCAGTATTTACATCACGTAGAATAAATTTATTATGTATTTTCAATTAAGTTTATGTACTTAAGAATTATGGTGTGTCGCCACGTTCGCTAAAAAAATAATTTCCATATGCAAACGCGGAAAAACCAATGATAGTTCATAAATTAACACCGATAAATACAGTTTAATAATCTTGTTATAAAAATAACGACAATTATCTAGCAATTTAATAACTTCATTGATAAATTATTTGAAACTGCCAATTCCTCGAATTATAACAAACAATTAAAACTTGATATTTTAATCAATTTCTCGTAATTTTTATACTTGTAGTTAGTGGAAAACGAAAAAACGAACGGTGAGTGAAATTGTTATAGGTACCGGTAACTATTTCATGAAAAATTGTATGAAAATTTTGAAATATCTATAATTATTACAATCCTACGTAGTAGCATTAATGTAGTAAGCATTGGGAGTCCTGAAACTAAGCAGTCGCACTTTTTGCTTTCTTCTTACCTATTTATTTACTGTTCGATATTACCTAAAAAATATTTGCGGTAAAAGGTAAAAAATTTAAAAGGTTCAGTGAAAAACCTTTTCAAAATTAATTTTTTGCACACGAATAATGAAATTTTCTCTTATTCTTTATTTATTGCACATTTTAATTCTCCTACATTTCCGCATTGAATTGCATTGTTGTAAACTTGACAAAAGAGTATCTCACGAAGTTTTCAATAAGATTTATATAAAGTGATCTTGCTGCCCACTCGTTAAACCACTATTTGAAGTGCGGAAAACACAAATCGCGGCATTATCCTGTTGAGAAATAAAATTTTCAGTATCTTATAAATCACCAAGATTTTATACTACTTTTTTTGCTATATTTTAATTCATATTGGTGATTATCTGTCATATCAAAGCAAAATAAAGCAGCCTACAAGATAGCCTGGCAAATAACGTTTCTCTCACCGAAGTTCCTGATCATTATAACTTTTTGGCTTTTCTTTGTATATTGCGCCAATAAAATTAAATTTTAAAATTTAGAATTTTTTAAATTAAATTTAAAATAAAATTTTAAACTATCAAGATATCCAGATCATTTAAATTAATTTTTTTTCTCATCAGAAAACATATCCTTATGTCGCACGCCGCGCCGTTCTCGCTTCCAGGTTTGATGATTTCTCGAAAATTCTAATTTAACTGTTTTATGTTGTTTTGTTAACGCCATAATTTTCCTTTTTGCGTCTACGAAAAATGTAGTAATTACTTGTTAAACACGTCTCGTCGTAATAAGAAAATTCAATTATCGTTATATGTATTTTCGTTGTCTTAAGATTTTGTAGTCCACCTTTTGAATGCTTTTTTCGTAAAAATCACCGAATTCAATAGAGGTATTCGCTACTTATTATAATGATCGAAATTATATATATTATTAACCTTTGAAATTAATATTTGATTCAAATATATTATTAATATTATTATTAAACGTCTGATGACAGCAGTAACCATTGCTGAAAGCTTACAAATAATGTTTCGTTTTATTGTTCATTTAACCTTCTAATTTAAAAAAATTTGAATCAAATATTATAATGATCTACGGAGTGGCTTGAAGAAATACCTAGACACACTTCCGTAATTTTAATAACGTTGATACAATGCAAGACGATTTAAAACTAACAAGGGACTACCATATTTATAAATAAAGAACATTAATAGAATTTTATAAAACACATCTTAATTTTCGGGAAAATATTATTAAAAATTGTAACATTAAATATTACAATATTTTAATATTAAGTAATTTATATTAAAATAAAAACTCGACACCAGAGAGGATTCGAAGTATATTTACCACTATGCATGGCAGTCCCCCTGTAAGTGATTTTATAGTAATTTCGCTTTATAAATCTTTTACAAGTAATTTAAAACGGCAAATGAATAGATAAGACGAATGCAAAAAAAATTTATTCGGTAGCTTTAGGACATTAATCCTTTCTACATTAATTATTGAAGTAAGCAGGGTTGTAATAATTCTATTTCAAAATTTTCATAAAAATGCGTGAGACAATTTTGGTCACTAGATATTGACTGGGTCACTATTAGGAGACACCTACGAAGTGTTTAAAATGATTGGAGTAACATTTACTTTTCTTACTTTTTCAAGTTAGAATAGGATGTGATGTCTACGAAAAAGCATTTTGGAATTTATTTCAAAATTAAAAGAAAATTATATTATTAAATTTTTAAAGCAGTTACCTTCTGTAATGCTAGAAATAAGTAGTAGCAACAGCAGTAGGACTAATTTACAATTTAATTATGAAAGGTGCCATGCGCTCAGGAAATTGCTATCTACTAATGTCATTTTCTGTTTTATTAAGGAGCTGTAATGCATTAAGCATAAAACTGGAAAGCGCACCAGTAAAAGCCATGTAACTTCAAACTTTCGTGACTAATTTTAACTAATATAATATCCGAACCATGTATTTTAATTAATTTAAGATATTTACTTCTTCTCTAACTTGGAATATCCTTGAATACAAAATAAGCAAGAAACCATTCTGTGAACAATGTAGGACTAAACAAACAGGTAGATAACTACAAGAATTTAGCAAAAATTCAATTTATACAATAATGTTTCTTGCCGGGATTTTAACTGTGGTTACGTGAATACGTGAGCTAACCACTGCGCTCGCAAAACACTTGACGTTAAATTACGTGAATTTATGTAGGTACATTATATTATGTTGGTATCTTGCTAATTCGAGAAATTTCACAAGGTTTTATTATTTTAGTATACAAATCTCTTACAAGTTAAGTTACTACTTTTCAGTTATTTCCATAAAAAAAATTAAAATGTAATGTATGTCAAGTTCAATAATTAAAAAAAAATTCCAAGCATAAATTCTAAATTCAAATAGGGAGCTTTTTAAACTTTTTAACAAAAAGGTTTGGCGATTAATATAGGCCTACTTTTTAGTACAATAATATTAATTAATTTACCTAGGTATAGACATAAGGTACTGTAGCAACCGTTTATAATCTTCAAGTTTAGCTCTTTCTCTTCTAGGGCTAGCAGGAAACGAAAGTAAAGGTCCTCCACGTCGATCTCGACCACCTGTTAATACTACCAAGCGTTCTTGCAATAGAGGCATCAGTTCTAAGGCTCGTTGACCATCCATATTTTTAGTTCCTGTAAAATAACAATAAAATAAATAACTTATTGAATAATTTAAAAAAAGTGCTGCAACGTAATACTTAAAATTAAAAACATTTTGTCCAATTTTTCAACCCTTCACACAATTTGATATTTCTGATAGCGAAATACAATGCATTACAATTTTACAATACAATAAATTGTAAACATATTTTGTCCGTTCAGTAGGTATGTATATACATAATATATGTGCACATATCTATATAGAGTATTGTAAATACACACATAGGTAGGTACATACCATGAAAGCTTCTTCTGTAAGATTTAGTCGAACTATGCCAACTGTGGGGCCGTTGTTTACATCCACCCAGGGTAGAACCCTTATCTTGACTAACACTAGCCATGTTCCAATTTCATGCCTACACAATTATTATACACTACATTTCTTATAATTTTAATAATATGATTAATTGGTTTTATTAAAATGAATCTCAACATATTAAAATGTTCAGTTCTTTCTTCTTAATCACTTCAATTTTTATATTTGAAAATTGGTGAAACAAACTTTTACTTTCAACCGCTATTAAGATGACGATAAAGAAGCAGTACAATAAATCATTGATCAGCATTTAACGTTTAATGTTGCCAATGCCAAGAGCATAATACCTCTTCGGTTTGATAAAAAAGATGTGCTTTCTATATAAGTTCGACCATAATGATATTGATTCCGCATTCTTTGAATGTTAAACACGCATATTCGTTACTGCCAACTCAATAAAAATAGCTTTTCAGAACATAAACACGTACCCTTCAAATTTATCACAGAAAATTTTTGACACCTCTCAATTTTTTGTATTAGAAAACTAAAGAGACAATCTGGATTTAAATGTTATTTGAAGTCCAGTGGTAGCTACATCGATAAAGTCGATACTGTGGTGCAGCAATTTCAGTATGTTCCTGTGGTCAAATCAACTTAACTAAATAAAAATGTTTATTTAAGTGTTTGTAGTGCATGCACTACGATGCAGTTTGTAGATCATGCATGATCTTAAAAGAGAGGCTCATAATATTATGTTCCTGTTACGGATTCAAGCAATAGTTTTATTATGCATAATCCACAATAGTATAACAATTATCGTGAAAAAGTGTTAAAATTCAATACTTTGGCATTCGTCCAAAAATATTTGGACGATAATTTGAAAGATATTGGGAATTTCAAAATAATATAAGTTTGTAATAAATCATACTTTGTTTTAGCTTATAAGCTCTGGTTAATACAATGCATCTGAGCAGAATGCAGCGCTGCGAAAGCCACAACACATTGGCAATATTTTCAATCGAACAGTTTATTCTATCACAGGTTTAACAATGTGTTGAGGTCTTCGCGGGACTTCATCTTGAGCCTCTGTATTGTAAGAATGGAAAAGATCTATTAATATGGGTCCGGAAATGCTTCCCCGAGTTCTTAGAGTTTTGCATATGTGCCTATAATATAATAATACATTATTCATTATAGTTTCCAGTTTTCTTGTAATCAGAAGAAATCATTCTTTTTCCACACAAACAATATTCTATTCAAGGAAAGAGTGCTTTTTCAGTTTCCTTAAAAACTAGTCCAGTTTATTTTTCAATCGAAAAAAAAGTACCAACTGCGGATATAGAAGATCAAAATTGTCGACCAAGTCCAACAATGAGTACTATAAATTATGCTTCATAATTAAAAATTTTAATTTTATAATTAAAAATTAGTTAAAAGACCACGTTACAAACAATTATAAATAGGTACTCTTTTACAAAAAAAATCACAGATAATCCGAATACAGGCCGTTCACAAAAATTAAGTGATTATGATCAACGTGCTACATATTTTAATTAAAATTAAGAAAAACCCACAATTAAGTACCGCGAAACTTGCTGATGAAATGCAAATACATTAAGTACAAGTGTATCGACCAAAACCTTACGCCATTTTTGACGAAAAGCATGGTACCATTTGCTAGAAATAGTCCGTAAAAAATACTTTATAATACAAAAAATAGAATAAAATCACTTCGATTTGCAAAAGAGTATAAAAACTATATAAAAGAATTTTGTAATCGTTGGATATTAACGGATAAGCCCAAGTTAGCATTTTTAGCCCAAATCGGACCCCGTTAGTTTGGACGAAAAATACTAAACTAAATAAAACTTATGTCTAACTTTGAAGCACGGTGGCGGTTCCGTTATAATTTGGCAGTGTATGAGTGGGTATAGTTTAGGAAATCGGCACTTTATCGATGGTGTTATGAATCAGAAAATGTATATAGACATTCTGCAAGAAAATTTGTGAGTACTAAGAAAATGAAATTTAAAGACAATCATGTCTTTATGCAGGACAACGATTCCGAGCATAAAGTTTGGAATACAAGGATGTAGATCTTGTATAATACACTGCGACATATTGAAACACCAGCCCAAAGCTCAGATATCAATCCTATAGAAACTTTATGGAATTATCTTAAGCGCATATAAAAAATGAAAAAATATCGAATAAAAATTACTTAAAAACTGTTTCTAGAAGAATGGGTCAATATTCCGCCTTTCGTAACGCAAAATCTAGTTGATTTAATGCATAGGCCATTGGAGGCCATTAATAATGCCAAGAGCAATCCTACTAAATATCAAAAAAACCTAAGTTCTATATTTTATTCTTTAATATTACTGCACGAATACTTTCTGGGTAACGTTTATTGCAGTATAAGTGAAATTTATTTTGTTTTGCCAAAAGTATTAGAATTTTTGGTAACTTTTTTAGTATGATCGTTAGTGTAAGTATGGAAATCAATGTTTTATATAAATAATTTTGAAATTACTTATTGTTGAAAGGAACGAGAACATTTTTAATTTTTGAAATCTTCAGGTGCACGAATACTTTTTACGCTCACTGTAGGTGCAAAAATAAACGCGATATAAATCTTCCGTCTCGAAATGCTAACCTTAAAGTACTTTTCACCAATGAGACCAATCTTCATAACGCGAGTATTATTATTTAGCAGAGTAAAATCAATGCGATTTCCTCCAGTCCCAATAACAACAAAAATTTTATTGAATAGATACTTGGTCTTATTCTCCTTACAATAAAAATTATATTTGAAAATTAGATTGTTTTCTTTTGCTGGCGCAGTTAAGCCTAACTTATGTAAATTTCAATAACCAACAACACACAAGATTTGTGAGATCACGTTACTAGTAGCATTGAATTTATAATAATACAAGAAATATTATATAAAATTTTCAACATTCTAAAAAAAGTCTATAGTCAAACTCCTCAAAGAAGCATTTTCGGATAAATGTTCAATACAATTACATCTTTAAATTTTAGTCCATATGAAATAAGAATGCAGTAAAAATTTGTACTAAAAATATGACCTTGCAACGTGCTTAATTAAAACGTATGCAAGTTTACACTGCTGAAATTTCATTTGCGATTGTCATATCACAAATCGAATGCAGTAGAAGCTCGATTTTGTGAACACAAAAATCCTAGACTTGTTCAAATTAATGCAAGTGTTTACACTAACGGGGGTATAAAAAACTAGTGTTATACATACATATAGTTAAAACATATTTATTCCTTAGAAAACGTATATAAGTACGTTGTGTACTTATGTATTATGTTGCTATTTAAGAACATTTATGATGCAAAATTCATGAAAAAAACAAGTTATCTTACTTTGTTTTTGTTTTCTAGTTGTGCATTTAAAATTACAGCCTTTTCATAAATATTGTATTTAGACTTAAAAATATCGTTTATGCCCATTCTAGCGATACTTTCAATGCTTGAATAGCTTCATTACCGAGTAGCTATAGAAACAATTGGTGTTCGCAGGATCGAGATGTGCATAAATTCGAAGGTTCATATCATCAAGCTTCTACTGTAGTAACGAAATAAAAATTTAAAATTCAATTTCAAGTTAAATACAATAATTTAAGTTCTCTTTTGGTTTCTCATAATATGGTTAGTAAAATTTTCAAGTGGACATTCGCCTTAATTTTTTGACGTTTCTCCATGTGAATCTTCCTTCGAGTGGCGTCGGAAGCGCTCCTACAATTTTTTACTGCATTCTTGCTTCAAATGGACTACAGCTAAACTGGATTTCAAATTTTGGACAAACATTTCACAAACATCCTAAATAATATAATTTCTCTTTTTAAAATTTTGTTTTTCTCTTCACAAAAGTGATGTTATACTATAACTTGCTTTAATAAAATTTTAATAACTTTCAAGTTAAATGAACTAGTATTAATTGATTTTATAAATTAGTAAATTTTTTCACTTACGTATTTATAAAACAAATATTTCAGTTTAAGACATTATTGATCATCCATATTTCGATTTATAGAATCTCATCAGTAAAACCTGAACCAATAACTAAATTCAAAAATTAACTTGTATTGAAATATTCAGGTAGTTGCAGTGCTTCATTGGCATTTTCTCAAATCCATGTCAAAACTATGAAAATTACAAAATATATGTAAAATTAACAATTTATTAAGTGTATAAAACAAATTTGAAAAAGATTTGTTATGTACCTTACGAAATAGTCGGATTTCAAATCTGTAACTTTAACATGAAAAAGCGTAAGGAATTCAGTAAAAGTTTCGAATTCCCTTAAAATAAAATCCGTCTTGCTCATGATACTCAAAAATTATGTCTGGATATACATAGATTAACACCTTACAAAATACTAAAAAAAATTTGACCATGTCAGTCAGATTGTCAAATTTGACAATCAGGTTTGTCTGGAAATAATTTTTTAAATAAACTTTTTGTTTATATTCAAAATAATTCGTGACATTTAGCAAAGCAATAAATATTATGTGTGTCGACGTCAAATTTTTAAAAAGTTAAAAAAAATAGTTCACTGCCAAATAATTATTTTTTTCACTATTTGAATCTACTACTTACTATTACTTACTGTTAATTTTACTATTGCTGTTACTTACCATAATTTGCTACTTTAAAAGTTAATTTTTGAATTCAATTATTGGTCCAGGTTTAAGTGACGAGATTTTATAAATCAAAACATGGTTTGTCAAATATGGTTGATCAATCATGTTTTACTATTTATATAACTTACAGTCTTATAACTAAAATATTCGTTTTAAAAATACGGAAGTGAAAAAATTTAGCAAATTTTTAAAAACAATTAATAGTTCATTAAACTTGAAAATTATTAAATTCATTATTAAAACATAATTTTACAAGTTAATAAATTAATTATGTACATATAATACCCACTATAATATAAGAAATGATAATTATTAATAATTATGTACGTAGTTATTTATGTAGATAGGTATATTTTTTAGTGATTTTCAATAATATCCAAAAATGATGCTTACAGTTAATCAATTATAATTACTCTCTCTAAAAGTAACCCCTGCCATATTTATGTTTTACTATTTCTGTAAAAAAGAAAAATTAAAATCGCCCACTTCACTATTTAGATATTATGTATAGGTAATTAGCAAGTATCTTAAATTTGACATGGTAATGCTAATTGTATTGAGAAATTATTGTAATATATTACACATTCCACTTTTTAAATAAATTTAAAAATTAAGCCGATTTATATAAAAATTCAAATTATAAAAAACTGAATGTGTGGTTGAAACTACTGTAAAAAAAAATTGTCAAAACTTGGTTCGTCATGTAGATAGATACCTATAATATTTATTCAACACAATGTAAGTACAAACACATTATTTACAAACATTATATAAACAATTTAAATAATACGTCTTCGTGACCAATCTATTTTAAAAACTACCTATACTGTCCTAGACCATTGCATTTGCAGCCAATTAAATCAAAACAGTTTATCTACTACCCACTTGCAACTATATTTATTTACATATTTGTTTTTATATTTACGGTTATAATAAATTATTGTTTATTTTCGATTTATTTAAAAAGTTATATATTATTATTCTAATAAAAAAAGATTCTTGAGCCGCTTTCAGTTCGTCCAGCTTCAATTTTAAATTTGTAATGCATCTTTGTACGGCTTAATAGGTTCATGTTATAAAAGTAAACAATAAAGAAAGCGAAAATAATTAGCAGCTCACGCGCATTTAATACTTCATTAAAATGTTCCCGATAATGATGTTTATTAACAGGAATTAAATAATCTTAGTAAGCAGTAGTAACTGTATCAACATCGTTAAAAGTATTTAATTTTAATATTTTCAAGATTTAACAAAAATAAATTAAATATTGGTTATATTCGTATATAAAAATATAGTTCTTGGTTAGAAGAAAATTATAAAAACGAAGTTCGTGTAAAATTTTAGTGCGATATGTTTTGAATCACTTTCTATTCGAAAAAGTCCCTAACAATTTCCTAAAAAAATTATAGCGCCGCCGGTAAATTTGATCATATCTGTCTAACATTATGCTGCTTTGAAAAATATAAATTTTATGTTATATAATCACTTGAAAATCTTTACATACTACACCGAACATAATGATAGCAAGGTGACTTCCGCAGTTTCACTGTTCTCAAAATTCCTTTAGCAACGTCGCGACGCAGCGCTATCAGTATTTTCTCAAGCGCAGACGCAAATAAAACAGAACAGGAAGTTTCTGACGGAAAGTATGTTAGATTTCTGGAGCACAAACATAAGAAACTTTTAAAATAAAAGAGCTGACTTAGTAAATTGCGAATAAAATTAATAACATGTTCGTTCATAAACTAAATATAAATTTATAATCGATAAAAAAAAATTTCAATAAAATATTGATACAACTATTATAATCAAAAGTTATCTAATTAAATTTTACAGCAAATCAATTAATTTAAATACATTACAAGTACCAGACTTTGAGACGGAACCCAGAGCTGGAACAAAATTTGAATGGATTCATACACACCGATGGCTGATTAAGCATGTTAAGGATGTAGAAAACTATATTTAAATTCATAAACCGACTCTTAGCATCCGTTTTGACTTTTAGTCCAGGGTCCCGCAAAAAACCACTGGAAAATAGAATTAGCGCCACTATTCTCTTTGATTATTATTATTATTCATAAAAAGTAGGTACAGTAGTTCATATTGAACCGGCGCCTAAAATTAAACCCATTCTAGTTTCTGAATTTTTAATTGAAATCAAGGCCTTTTGCACTTAGTGAGCCATTTGTAAATTCAAAAAAAGGTTTACCTTTCTAAGCCCAAAGAAACATGTATTTTCCGAATTTTTTTCTCAGGCAGGGATCAAGATCCACCCCCGTTTTTGCACATTGTTTATTCATTTTTTACCTACAATTTCGCTTTTTTTTTCATAAAAAAATATGCATAATATCGCGAGATGTCTGAGAGAGTATATCTGCGTGTACGCCATACACCTCTCCATGGATAGAAATATATAAATCCTCCCCGTCTACTTGAGATAACTTCTTAAAAATTATAAAACTAGATAAGATTATCTGAAGGTTATACCACAGTATGATTCACAGGGGCGATAATTAACAAAATGGCGACCATTTAAAAAAGAGTCGTTTTTTTACTTTGGTGCGCTTTAAAAAAATGTTTATTATTTATTGTAAGATATACGTAAATGGTAGTACAAGCGTAAATAAAAATAGATTAATTATTTTAAAACAACAAACCATGATCAAATGATTATTTTTGAATGATCATTGCGCCCAGTTATAAAAGTTTGTTTGAAGACCAGCACAGCTAAAAAAATTTGCAATAGTTTTACTCAACCACTCCATTGAATTTTAATCAATTGTACTCGACTGTGAAATAAGTAGGGTTGGATAGTATTTGAATTACATGTATTTGAAATACATTTGTATTTTGTAATTTGAAATATATTTTTCGATGTACTATTTGTATTTTGTCTAAATCATTTTAAGGGGTTATACGCAATCAGGGTTTTTAGAAAAAACTAATTTTTTTTTATTTCATTTTTGTAATGTACACTACCGGTCATAAATATTTGCCCACCCAATAAACTATTTTAATTTGATTGTTTTTTAGGAACAAAGGGATACTAATTAAATTTTAAGAAAAGTAATAAAGAATTAGGTTTAGAAATATCATTTTTATTAAATTTTTGATTCATCTACTATGTGCCCCCCTCTACTTTTTATTACTGCTTTACATAGTTTTGGCATTCTATTAATTAATTTTAATAAAGTTTTAGCTGTAAATTTTTTCCATTTCGGCTGTAAAACATTAAATAAATTTTCTGTGGTGGAAGAACAAGATTTTAGAACTTGTCTGTCCAATTCCTCCATAATAACTCAATAGTCCATAATTTTTACAATTCCCTCGCTTGTAAGCTTACTTAAATAATCTTTGCATAGCTTTGAGGTATGCTTTGGGTCGTTATCATGTTGGAAGGTGAAAATTTGTTCAAAAATTCGCCTTCCAGAAGGCAACATTTCCTTTTCCAGGATATTCTTATAATCTTCTTCCCTCATTATATCCTGAATTCGATAAATGTTGCCAACTTGATTGCCACCAAAACACCCCCAAATCATCACAGAACCTCCGCCATGTTTTACTGAAGGCACCAAGCATTGTTCCAATGATCGTTCTCCTGCTGTTCTGCGAACGAAAACTCTTCTTTTTGAGCCAAAAAGCTCAAATTTAGACTCGTCACTCCATAATACGTTTTTCCAATCTTCTATTGTCAAATTTTGATGTTTTCTGGTCAAGAAAATGTTAACCTTTTCTTTTTTTTATTGGGCGTAGAAGTGGTTTCCTTGCGGCTATCCTACTAAAAAGTCCTGCTGGCCCTCACACCTAGAGGAACGTCCCCCCCTCCAATGTTAAAAAAATTCTTTTTGAAAGTAAAAATTTGAATTTTGAAAATAAAATAGGTGTAGACATTTTCAAGTTGAAATTTTTTTACAAGTGTCCCCAATGAAATTCTGGCTACGAGCCTGATTGTACAGTATTCAGGATATAAATGCACATTTTTTTACAAGTGTGCCCCCCCCCAATGAAATTCTGGCTACGAGCCTGATTGTACAGTATTCAGGATATAAATGCACTGCATATTATATAGAATCTCACAAATGGTAAGTAGAGCTTTCGTAAAATGGGAAATTAAGTTATAATTTCAAACACTACAAAGATCATCTACCTATACATAGGTATCTATCATCTAGGTATCATCTAGGTATCTACCTATGCCTGTATAACAGAAAAACGTTTTTCTTATCTGTCTATGCTGGTTTGCACCACTTTCACTTAAAATGTTAAATGCTCCTTAAATCACTAAGTGTCGCTTATTTGATTTTTCTATTGGTTGGAATAAGATTTAAGAGACATTTAAATTTTAAGTATAGATGGTGCAAACGAGCATTAGAGTACCTGCTCTTTAGATCTTTGATGTGCTAATGGCGCACATTAAGAATTGAAAATCTAAAAGGGGCTCAATTTAGGAGCCGGTTCAATATGGGCAACTTGTACCTTTTATATGTATGTACATACATACTAAAAAAATAATTAATTTTATAAAAACGAATAATACCTACATAGTACATATAGTATATGTAGTGTATTTCATTTATAACAAATATATTTAGTTAAAATATATAAAATTAAAATGAATTAGTCTCGTTAACCATCGAAAGAAAAATACGAGCCAGGAATACAAATTCATAATATGTATGGTATGTCCATCGTTAATCCCAATCACTTCCAATCAATCGATTAGAACTTGTCACTAATTTTTATCGAACATAATACATAATATTCTTTCCACGACTCCTATAATTTGTTTCTTTTTAATTACATTAATTGCTTTAATTATAAGATGATAGCACTGATTGTTATCTTTGTTTTTATTAGTTTTTTAATAACTGATAAAGTTTTATCGAGTAGGGTAGTTTTTTTATGAAGTTACGTTTATATAATGGAAGCCGATTACAATCGCGAAAAGAAAAAACTTTTTCATAGGAAATTAAATTTAATTTTCCTTCATATCTAACATCAAAGAAATGATTTTTGTGTATTTGTCATGATTTGGGCCACGCTTTAAATATTAAATAGCGTGGTATTTTTCTCTCGACAGGTTTTATATTGTTTTCACCAAATTATATTATACATACTTAATTTAAGAAAAATTTTAAATTAGGTAAGTACTTGCTAAATTAAAAAATTGAATCATTCATTATTTGAAAATCAATTGCATCAAAATTTAAAAAATGTAGCACTATAAGAAAAGATATTCTGAAGGGTCGACCAACCTGGACAGAGAAGTAAGTGAAGACAGTGAAGAAAAATAATAAACATAATATACACGTTTAAAAAATGCGGCTCCTTAAGAAAATAAAAAAAACGTCTTTAAATTTTTAATATATAATACGAATAATTTTGAGCGAAGTATTTTATTTTAATAAAGCTGAAGGCGGTTCTACTAATCTACAACCATTAAAAACATTCCCAACCCAAAACTAAACTCAAAAATGTGATTATTTATGTAAGTATATACGAAAACCCATAATTCGCACATCGTTCAGTGTTCTCCGAAATATACAGCGGTGAACATCCGAGTTTTCAAACATTCGAGTTTTGTTTTGGCTCAGGGATGGTTTTTTAAGTGTTACAAAGCCGCAGGCGTTCTAGCCAACGACTTGATATAACACATGTACGCGTTTACATATTCAAATGGCAAGGATTTATACCGGCGAGCCAAAGACATTTTTTGTTTTTCTCTCTCCATTCAGCATACCTATAACCATACACTGCGGCAGGACCTGGCATTGGTGGAGTGTGAATCGCGGGGCTTCTTGGCTCGACCTTCCGGTAAACATCAACATGCTGCAGTTTAATATACAGCATTAACTTGGTGTAATCACTGGTGGGATTACGAATTACTAGTGGGATTACGAATTGCTGGTGAGATTACGAATTACTGGTGGGAAATTCTTTGTTCGTAATGCCTACCATTGTTAGGAATCCGGGCCGGATGCGAGGTCAGGCAACCTCCTAACGGCTGCCGGTTATACCTGGCACTGTCGGGGTGCGGGGTCTAGAGATAAGCAAAAAAGAGGTAGTAAAATAGGCCCAATTAGGTGGCCTAAGTGTGTGCGAATGTAACTTGCCCTCTTCTAAAATCCACAATCCAAAATGGTTCAACAGTTTTTTGGTCAATGCCTACTCCATACCAATATCAACACTGCTGATCTGCTTATCTAGCTGAACTTTTTCAAGAAGAATTTTATCAGCTTTTTCAGTGATTGGACGACCAGAGCGTGACTCATCTTTCACATCAAAATTACCAGAACTTCCGCGTAGCAAAAATTATTTTTTGATCAAATACCTTCACCGTACAAAGCACACATTTTTTCGCAAGTCTGCGCAGCGTTGTTCTCTTTGTCGTAATAACATTGAAAAATATAGCGCAATTTTTCATTATTTTTCTCCATTTTCAAACGCAAACAACTTTCCAACCACTGCACCAATTTCGATATTTATCCACTCAAAGTAACGTAAATATAATATTATAAGATAGATATACGGATGCGTTTCTCTACAAAAAACTTGTTTACAATAAATTGTTAGAATAAGTGGGGGATATATAATTAAGCGTTACATTATATTTATTACTAATTTAACATTGAATTCGACACCCTGTAAAATAGGTAAGCAATAAAAACTATACATAAAATTATCAATAAACTTGGTGAGACACGATCAAAAAATATAACGGAAATTCCACAGCAATTTAACAGTCTTAAAATATCTTGCTCTTCACACTTAATTTACAGAGTAATAAAAACAAAAACACTCTTGTTCTGAATTAATACAAATTATTATGTACCAAAGTAACTCGGACAGCGATTATGTTAGCACTTGAAATTTGTTAATATTAATTTTATCCACGACCATTAGATAAAGCCCACTTTTTGAACTGTTTTAATGAAGTAATTACGTTCATTGGCGCACTCAGTGTGTTAAGTATGATCAAGACGCTATATCGTTATTATTATGATCAGAAATGCATGAGCGGCAGAACTAAGTAATAAAGATCGGTGCTGACAGTTATAGTGTGTGGATACCCCAAAACTGCAAAGATATACCAGAAGTGTCCAGATATTGTTGGGAACATAATATCATTGCGGCTGAACCGCGCTTCAAGAGTTTTATCTACCCCTAATTTAAATCGTGCGCGATTTTGAACTTAATAATTACTTTAAATTAAAATATCTAATAATGATTTGATGTTTTGCTACAAAATTTTATTTACAATTTTTCAAAACTTTTTTGAAATTTATGATTTTTATTTGTACTTCCTGTTGATGAATAAAAATTGAGAATTATAGAAAATATTACGGAAAATGTCAGTTCTAATCAACACGTTTCCAGTCAACTTTTTATTCGAATAAACTCACTTTTACTTACACTCAAATTCGGTTTTCCCTTGGTATGGCTAAATTACTACAAATTCAGGCAATTAATATTTAGTTTTATTTGTTTACGCGTTCAAGAGTTCATAAAATCCTTCACTACATGCGGATAAATCTTAAAGTCGAGAAACATTATCTATTCGTTTGTACTTGGTGTAGTAATTAAAGTAATTAAATTTAATTAAATAATGATGTCCAAAACTATTAATGTGATTCTTGAAAACTATTATTTTATGGATTTACTATTACTTAACTTTTTATCCTTCTTATTCCTATTTCTTCATTTTATTCTCACTACCCCTACCAGTAATAACGATATTTTTTTCAATATCGCTCAGCCTTAACTGAAAGTAAATATCGATCAAAAATGTTTTAAACAATTTATAGAACAATTAAAATTTTGGTAAATGAACCATAAAAAATGAGTTGCAACATATTTTAAAGAACAATCATTTACAGCAGTTAACAAACTGTGAAATGGAAAAACTCTTATTTGTGTTTCGTAAAAATCACTTTCTCTCAAAACAATCATATCTTCTATTCATAAAAATAATTGGTGCAACAATACTGTACTAAAAACAATGCCTCTTTCCATATTTTTGGTATTGAACGAAAAGCGGTAAACTGCCTTTATTATAAAATAACCTTGAAAGAATTTAGATAAATATTAACAATAAATTCAGTAGAACCTCTGTTATTATTTGCCCTACATAATAAAAAAAACGTGTCCTCCGTCTAATAATATTATTATTGTAATACTTCTATTTTTATTTTAATTTCAGGAATAACTAAAATGAATTTTGAGTACTGATATGAATCAGAAATAATATACAATATTTAAATATTGTTTGTTTGAATTATTATACACCTCACGTTCAAATCAAATATATTTTTTTAAGTTGCGCAGTGAAAATCACCACCACTCTAAAATAATGTTCAATCGATGCGTGATGACTGGTTTAGTTATTATTTATATTATTATATTAATAAATAATAATTAACAGTGCATACTAAAAATAGCATTTATTGCAATCTTTCCAGTGTTCGCTCTGCTAATCTTGGACTTTTACGTTATGTTTTATTAAATTAACATTTTCATACTACTGCAAAAAATTGATATTTTTACGATAATACTTACAAGCATTTTACTAAAGATTAAACTCCATGTAATTAAAGTAAATTAATTATTCTTTATATTATAGTAAAGAAAGCAAAAATACACTAAAGCATAGCTTCTTAAACTTAGTAGTCTAAATTATCAGTATATTATTAAAAATCCTAAAAATTTAGAGAACTAAAGTTATAGCCCGTTAAAATTTGCTATCTGAATTGAGCCGTTAGTTTTTTTGTAAGTAGTTTCGTGAAAAAGATATAGGGTTTGCAACAAAAACGAAAACAAAACTTGGCATTTTTTAATATTTTTTCACTGAATTTAATTGATAACTCGAAATCTATTCATCCCAGGCGATAGGAAGTTATTAAGTAGTTTGTAGATAAGAAAATGGTCTTTAAAAAATCGCTAATCCATTAATACCATAAATTCAATAATTACGGTGCTTTGGCCGTTTGAAGACGGAAATTTAAAAAATTACTTTAAAATCGCTTAGAAAAGTACCTTCTAAAGATTTACCATGGTCGCGGAGACACCCTGTATATTAACCCATAAATAAAAGGCATTGAATCACAATCCCAGCTTTCATATTGAAAAATTTCAAGGAATTCCCAAGAATTTTTCAGATATTGTGTGTTAACTTGTTAAGCGTAGGCTAAAATAATTAAAAATAAAGGTAAGTAGTTATCATTTTCTGCAAGAAAAAATTGTTTTACCCTAAATTAATAAAAATATTGTGCGTTAATGAGTTAATGAAAATGTAAGATCGTCTGTAGAAATTAACTTACATCAATTTAAAATGCTGAATAGCTTATTTTTTATGCAATAATTCGTAAAATGATCGCGATTTTCACAATAGATACGAAGTTTGTACAGCCGGGGCGCTGTAAGTTTTAAACAATTTTTAAATACATAATATATATTCATTCTAACTTTGAAATCACACACTTATGTATGTATGTGAATGGGTGTTTTCATAATTATGTAAGTTAACGAAAAACATCATTCCAGTTTGCCTCTTTCCATACTGCAGATTAATTGTTGGGATACAAGCCCTTCTATAAAACCCAGGTGGTAGATTTTATGAAACAAATTTATGAATTTTGAATTTTTATATATGGGAGGAGCAAATTAACTGCTTGATTTCTTAATAACTTCTAAAATATATAAAAAAGCAACCGATTTTGGTGGCTTTTAGATTACTATTTAATAGATATTATTTAATAGATATAGAGTGAAGAAAACAGGAATTATTCTTATTTGTTATCCCCACTGTAAATCCAAAATTTTGCATTTTGTGTTTCTTACGTTAAACGATAGAAAACTATCTTGTCTTCTCTACATGCTAGTGACGTAGCTGACTTCTTTGGTGGCAATGATAATAAGCCTCTTCCTCTTTTACGTTATTTTTTACCCTTTTTTATATTATTAACGTTAGCAGTTAATCGCGCTTTTAATCCAATGACCGTTTCAGCTTATTCTCGTATATAAAATATTATAATTAACTATTATCGTATTTAGATTTTTTAAATTTTAATTTAATAGAATACTACACTAAAAGTACAACCAAAGTGAGATCCACTGTATTCGTATCCACAACTATGTAGATACAATAACTAATATAAGAAAAAAATAAGAAAAAGAAATTCTGTTTGTTTTTAGAACGAATTTAAAAAATCAATTCTAACCCTATTTGAGCATCGATACTCATTTATAAATTAAGACTTGGAAATACCCATTTGGATAAAAGAAAAGCAATATATAATTTACAGAGTTTCGTTCAAATAAAATTAAATTAACTGAGACTTCAAATCAATATTAGAAACTAAGATAACATAATATGTCGAACTGTCAAATTAATAACAAAGATTTTTATTAAGATTACACCATACAAAAGTTGCAATTACCTGCAAATATCAAATCCCGATAAAAGATTAAAAACCTTAAAAATTAAAGTAACTTATTAAAATAGTGGATTCTCGATTATGTAGATTAATCACCATAGGTTTCGATTCGTGTAAGGGAAAATTCGTACAATATTGTTTTCATATAATACAGTAGTTCACATTACCTGAATTAATTTGTGCAATTAATCAGACCTAAATCAGTATAATCAAAACAAAATTAATAATATCAAATATAATCCGAAAACAGCGGAAACTATCGCGTTATTAGAGATTTAATATTAAAATCTTAAAAGCTTTTATAATGTGTACAATATTTTAGTGAAATTTAGTATAGAAGGTTGTTAAAATTTCTTCAACAAACCTACAGATTTGCCTTAATGCTACAAATTGAATTAACCTCGCAATAAATCAAAAACTAATGTATACTTTGTCATATACTAATGCCACTACACTCTTTAAGAGTAAGGATCGAAGAGAGAGAGACTTTGTCATATCGAAAACAGTAAATTCTATAAGTGCTAGCATTAGCTATAGTTAAAGCTACCAAATTACTATATAGTCCATTTGCTAAGAATACTTCTGTATGTCATTCATTTACCAGAGATTCATCCATTTGGATATTGTAGGTAATTATCCAGCGATTGAAAAAAATTCGAGTGATAGTCTGTGCAAGCGGCCATTTTGAATGACATAAATGAATGACAAACAGAAGTATGCTCAGCGATTGTATTAATAGGTATAATTAGTAAATAATGTATAAAAATTCGGATGTGCCCATGCCCATGACTTTATCATACTTTTATTAAATATTAAAAAAATTATTTTTAATAATAAAAAGAGAAAAATATTTTCTATCAACTAATTTCAGCCAAAATCTAATCAGCTCAAACCCTCAATACAAAGATACAAAATACCAAATTTAGTTTTGAAATTCTTATTAGTTTTTGAAATATTTAATAAAAACTAATATTAAATAAATAGATTAAAAAAAATTGTTTCAATGAACCAATTTCAACCAAAATTTAATCGGCTGTAATTCCTACCATAAAGATACGAAATCTCAAATTTGGTTTTGAAACTCTTATTAGTTTTTAAAATATTAAATAAAGACTAATATTAAATAATAAAATTAAACAAATAAAAAAACAATAGTTTTCATAAACTAATTTTAACTAAAATTTAATCAGTTCTAAATCTTGACATAAGTATGCTAAATCCTAAACTTGGTTTTGAAATTACTATTAGTTTTTGAAATATTAATTAAAAACTAATATTAAATAATAAGATTTAAAAAAAATAGTTCCCATGAACCAATTTTAATCAAAATCTAATCAGCTCTAAGTCTTGATATAAGGATACAAAATCCAAAATTTTGTTTGAAAATTCCTCTTAGTTTTTGCTGTAGGTCGTACACAAAATTTGACCATAGACATACACACACACATTTTTTGGAAATCGTCTTATTTTACTCAGGGGACCTCAAAAAGTGTAAATTCATCAAAATTTCAAATTTTTTTCTGTACGAAAACAAAAGATGGTGATATCAGGTAGTATAAGTTCCATTTCCCTACTATGGAAAAATATATTTTTTTGAATATATGTGAATAATATATTATATCGTATTAAGATAGAACTCGGTTGTAAGTTAACAGTTAATGTTGAATATGCCGTAGTCGTGGGTTAGACCCTTGACCATGTACATATATCGAATTTTTCTAATCGTCTCTCACAAATGACGTAAATGACGATTTACCTTCTCTGTAATTGAAGTCTATATACTTCCAGTTCGGTTTCGGAGCCCGCGTTAAATTGTAGGTCCCCTGTGTCTGTAGATACGATCATACGCTCACTCACATAGGAGAAAAGGACAAAACAACAGAGAAAGCTGTTCACAAAAGCTCTTCTTCTTAATTTAGGACTAGTCCTGTATTATCCAATAGTAACCTCAGCGTTGCTCCGAAGCCAACTTTGACCATATTACTTGTTTTACATCTGAAGTAGCTTGCTAGTTTGGCCTCAGATGTGCCTGTTATCCTGTTTTATTGTTAATGATGGCGGCTCATTAACATAGGAAGACCACCGGTTTACGAGCTTTTCGAAGCATGGAGACGACCACAACAAAATTACCCTCTGCCCTGATTCGAACCGAGTGCCCTAACGTTAGCAGTTAATCGCGCTAACTACTAGTTCAATGGCCGTTCAAAAACTCCAACATACAATATAATATATATTTTACAAATTTATACATAACTAGCAGGTCATGTATAATCTATAGCCAGCTTAACCCCATTGTAAGTGAATAATTTGAAAATTGCTCCGAAAAAATTTAGATTCCTATCCCTATCATGTCTACAATGTAGATATTACTGATGTAATTTTCAATAAATACTTAATTATATTAAAATCATTGGACACCAAAATCACATACTTGGATTTTCTATCTAATTTTTGCGATAAACAGAAATTCTCGTAACTCTTAAACGCACTATTGTATAATAAATATAGTTATTACATGTTTATGCAAAATATGGGTATTATTATTAATTTATATTATTCTATATTCATAAAATTATATTTTAATTAGGTACTATTAGGTAAATCAAATTACTGGCCTCAATTCCACACGGAATATAACCATTTCTTAGAATACCTTCACAATTAATTTCATAAGGTAAATTCGTCTATTAAAATCACTGTTTCATACAGTTTTTTTTTATATTGCAGAAGTATAGTCTGTACAACGAAGCATAGACCCGCTCTTATCCGCTCCATAGCCTACCGATGTACCTATGTATTACGCCACAGTGCTGGTCTTTAGAGCAATTCTAGAATAAAAATTATTGGAACATTGATTGGTATTTTATTATCTTACAATTTTTAACTAGTACCAAAGATCAAACGGCCATACAAATACAAACTAAAAATATATTTGTTAGGTGGGTGTTTGTACCTTGACATGTTATACACAATCAATAGGAAATAGATTACAGGGTAAACGGTCCATTTCTTTTATATTTATCGATATTTATATTAAATGAATAAATAATAAGCGAGTTCCAGGAAACATTTTTAAAAATTTGATGATATACTAAATATTACAAGACCAGAGTAGATATAATAAATGCTCTAATGTAGAAACTATTCCGTTTTCTAGGAGTACAGCGATTTTTAGAGACAGTGGCGGTAAGAGTTCCTCAACTGTCCTATGTTGAGAGACGAGAGAAGGTATTTTAAGTCTTCGCGGTGGGGTAGCAACATTTCTCGGGGCCCGTATTTATACTTTGCGTAAGGGACTCTGAAGTTGAAATAGTATCTAATCGTATCTCTTAGTCAGTTTTATAAAGTGTTACACCGTCTCCTGACACTTAGCTTACAAAGGTTTGGTAAGTATTTCGACCATTTATGTTATCTAGGACCAGCAGAAAAATATTTGGTTAGTGAAAGATGGAACGCCACGAGAGTCCAACACGATAAGCTAAAGGTTGCTAAAGCCGAGACCGTTACATCCAAAACCCAAAACCTTTACCGAACCCAAACCAAACTATCTGTACATAATCTATCCTGTGATGGATTATTAAATCCGTCCATTGAAATAGTACCTACATATCTAAAGTTTAGTTTATTAAAACGATAATATTTTTTGCAATATGTGGTAGCGTAGCAAAAAAGTTTAAATTTAAGGTAATGTGGGGGGCCGGAAGACCTTTAACGTGTAAGCACGACACAAATAATGTTGGCGTTACCTGGAATTAGAAACCTATAATGTTATTCATAAGATCTGTAGCCTATTTTTCTGCTAACTTTATACATTACACCAAACTACTGTACTGTCCCTTAAACTCTCGACTGACTTGTTACAGAAGGTTGTAATGTAATGCTCGCGGCGAGCACAAAGCTCGCTTCGTTGGTGCTGCGAATACTCACTTCGAATGCTTGGCATGACTGTGAATGTAATAAATATAACAATCAAAGAAATTTGCTAGAACACCGACAGTCAAGTGGAGCACGGATACTCCGCTCGGCGTTCGTGCTTGCTTCGCGCTCGTTTATCGGCACTGACTATCGAATGCTCGTGTTACATTACAATCTTTTGTTACAAGTCAGTCGCCAGCTTTAGAGGACGAGGTATAGTCTTATAATACATTCTCACATTCTATTGCCATTCATCTGAAGTTTTAAGATCACTGTTACTACTTGAGCAGAGGCGTAACGAGACTATGTGGCGCCACTTCCAGCTTGTATCAATAGGTTACACTAAAATTTTTTCAGAAATTAAGTAGTCTGACATCAAGTTCTTTCAAAAATACGTCCCTCTGCCCAGTGACAACTGTCCTCATCGTTACGCCTCTGTACTCGAGGTTTTGTCAATGCATTGTCACTAAATTTACAATGCCAAAGTTAGTTTTTGTAATTATTGGTGAAGGGTTTCTAATTTGTATTTAGTCAATATGCGGATATGGGATTCAAACGTACGATTACTCGACTTACAGACACAATTACATGTTAGCCAGTACACCACTCTGATGAGCACCATAAGCTTAAAATGAGAACGAGTGCAAATTATTTTAATTATAGGTTCATCACACATTCAAAAATCACGTTGCATAAGCTAACATTTAAATCTCCATAATTTGCTATAATTATAATTTTAAAATAGCACAAGAGGACAATAACTCAATACATTGTGGCATGAGTTTTTGGAAAAACCGAACAACAAATGGCCAAGACAATAAATTAAAATTTCTTCTAAATTAAGCCAGCCAAAATATTTAAAGATTTGGAGAAATGTGAGGGTTTCGGTGGTAAAAATAAATCAATGTTTGGTAAATATAGGAAGGCGACAATAAATAGTCCTTACATTAAACATTACAATAATAATACTCACGTTAATTAGTAAAAAATTGTTGTATATCCAAAATAGTATACTAAAGTAACATTATTGTCACAATTTAGACACAAGTTTGTTTAAAAAACAGTTTAAATTACACTAAAACACGGGTTTACATGTTTGACACAAACACCTACCATCTTTGTTAGTGGTAAACTAAACATTAAATGCCCACTGCGCAATCTCTATTTTAACATTATAAGCATAGGCGTAACTGACGTAAGAACATTTTTTATAAATTAATTATTCTGTATTGGTTTAAATTTTGTATATTTATCTTTTAATTTAAAAAAACCTTTTCAAACTAAATAAATCTTTTAACTCATTACATACACGAGAAGGGTATTCTAGGAAATGAATCAATAAAGGTTCGAATTTTTTAATATATCATAATAGCACCCCAGCACTAAATTGGTATTTAAAGAAAAAAAATAAAAACATTTTGAAATTTGTGCCCCAATAATTTTTTTTTAATTTTTATGGAGACTGCGGATTTTAAGGGTGGAAGTTAGCCGTGCCATTTTTGAAAAATAAAAAAATAAAAGTTGTGCCGAGTTGTGCTCGATTTGTGCTGTTTTGTGCCGTAAATAAAAAGAACTTATTTTGAAAAATAACATTTTTGTGGCCAAAAATGTATTTTATCTATGAAAGTAAACCCAGCCATTTCGTAATTTTACACTTAATCAGTAAACCAGTTGCATCAATGTATGTATTGATGATATTTTTGATAAACAACTATTTGTTCAGTAGTCAAAAAATGAACATACAAAAGATCTAATCCTATATTTCTAATAGTTCCTTCAGTTTTTGGACTGTATTTCAATAAATGCAAGCTTTCGGTTTTTGTAGATGTTATTTTTTAAACCCATTTTTTTCTGTTGTCATTCTTATTTAGCTTTTCTTAGAGTAGAGTGAATGTGCTTGCGCTGGTCCTCAGCTAGAAAGGGTAAGAAGTTAAATAATAGTACATCCATAAATATACCAGCAGTATAGCGCGAAGCATGCACGGGTCGACTGCGAAGCGGTAAGTCGGGGTTCGAACCTGCTGGCGCTAGATACACTGCTGTGATCAAAAGTCCAATATCGATCTGTGGACTATGGAGAAGCCAACGGGAAACCATCTCATGAATTACACTCCCAAGAAAAGTCATCTTGGCTTCGGCCAAGTTTATGATCGCTAACATCCGGTAACGGATAGGCACCTGAAGAAGAAGAAGAAAATCCATAAAACAATAATGACATTCGTGTGTATTTCAATTGAAACTGTAGAAGAAAATAATAAAAATAGTTATTAAATATTTTTAAATTTCTCAATTTCAAATAGGTCACTGGTATTAATCATCGCTTTAGAGGTGAAACTATATTAAAAACGAGATATCCTAACCCTACGGGACATTTTTTGAACTTTCACACACAATAACCACCTAACATCTTTTCGGTTATGATCATTTCTAGTTTCGGAGTCGGCAGCAAAAGTGATAAGATGTTTTTGTATTTTTCGTTATCAATCTGGATCTGAGGAGATCAATACCACGTTTATCGTAGACGAGATCGAAACCATGGTCGTTCAGTAAGATCTTTGTCTATTTTTTCATCGACGAAGTTACAGACAGGCCCTGCAGATTAAACGTTTTCGTTGACAATTTGTTGTGAAAACGTATCTACTTGGTAGATTATAATAACCTATCGCCTCAACTATAATTCTTTCTAATTTAGAATTAATTTTTAATTTTTAAGTATTTTAAAATGGTTCGTCGCTTGTCTAAAGCAAAAAATTGAAATTCTGGTGATGATCGGTTACGGTACAGAATTTGCACTCAATTAGAAGTTTTTAATTTATTCAATAACAAAATATCCTAACGAGAAACCAATTACGCGTACCACAGTTAGCAAAATAGACCAAAAACTTTTTGCTAGTGGATTTTACGGAAGATCGTCCTAGATCGGGTCATCCATCAGTTTAAGAAGATGTTCAGCTAAATATTTTACTCAAACTTGATCCATCCGTCAGACAGCAAACAATGCGATAGTTCAGAGCTCCGTTTTAAAATATTTGAAATTGAGGAACTCGCATTCGTATAAGATGGTTTTGGTTCAAGACTAAACAATGAAGATGAAAGGATGATCCTAAGCGCAGGTTACAATTTTGTGAAACCATATTGCAGTGCCAGGATGCCAATAACGGATTCCAAAGTATAATTTTTTCTCGTTTTTTCTTAAATTTTGAGAAAGGATACTTTTTTGCAATTAAAGCAAAGATTAACAAATTAATATCAATTATTAGTTTCGCGCAGATCCACGCATATTCAGGAGTTTATAGTCACCAAACAAAAGTCAGAATACAAGCAGTACACATGTTTAAATATCGTTGAAATAAATTAAGCCCGTGTCTCACTGTAAAAATTTCATCCAAATTTTTATAAAAATTTTTATAAAAACGATTTTGACAGTGTGACAGCTCCACAGTTTTATAAAAATTCCGTACGTAAAATTATTTTTATCGTGCTTCTATTTTAATGACGTCACTAAAACGTTTTTATAAAAACTTTAGTTTTATAAAAATTTTAGCGCAAGTTCTAAAGTTTTTATAAAAGCAGACATCCCATTGGCTGTTGGTCCCCATCCAACTTGATAAACGTATACGATAAATAATTACCTTTTTTCTTTAGAAATGCACTGCCTTAATTGTGTGTCTTTGCGGTCAATTTTATTTCGTATTAGGTTTAAAATTGTCGTAAAGGATTCTTCGTCCATGCGTAAAAAATTTTTATAGTTTTCTGGATCTTCAGTTTTCAATTCAGTTTCCACCATTGAAAGAACACCTCGACCACAATCGATATCTCTTTTTTGTAACCAGGGCCTAACCCACCATCTACGTTTATTTTTCTTTTTTCGTTTTTCAATAACCGCATATCCTACCAAACTTGTTAAGCAGGCCAATAATAAGCGATTTCTTATTGATCTTTCCATTGTACAGTGACTAAAAAAAGTCTCCGTACGATACCATTCTAGCAATTTAAATGACAATTACTCCGTTTTTTAATATTATTTTTTTTATGAAATTCGATAAAATATAAATATGTACATTCACGCATTAGTTTAAAAAATTTTTTTTTAAGCAATTTACGAAAATCCGTTCGTAAGAAAGAAAATGTAAACAAACTGCCATAATCTATCTACAAAATCTACTAAAAGTCTCCGTACGGTACTTAAAAATAGGCATAGAAATGTTTATGTTAATATTTAATATTTTGTACAAAACCCTTTAGCTTTAATCACTGCCCCCACACGTCTTGGCATTGACTCCACTAAATTTGTTGTCATATCTGACCCAATTTTGTCCCATTCTTCCTGTAATACCCTCTTAAGAGTATTTTTGTTCGTAATATCGTGTTTACGAATTCTGCGGTTTAATTCATCCCACAGGTGCTCGATGGGATTCAAGTAGGGACTTTGGGGGGAATGCAATTGTTTGGGCACATAATAAAGGAGCTATTCTTTAACAATCATTGACGTATGTATACGAACTTGGTCTTGTTGGAAGATAAAATTGTTTAGAAAGCTTAATTGGATTGGGCTGTATTTTAAATTAGTGTTTAAAATATCTAAATATACCCACTTGTCCATTATGGAATCAATAAAATATAATTTTCCCACACCCGACGCTGCAATAGACACCAAAATAAAACACTTCCACCACCATGTTTTACTGTGGGAATAACGTTTTTCATATTAAGCGCTTCGTTTGATTTTCGTCACAATTTTTTTCTTCCATCAGAACTGAAAATATTAAACTTACTCTCGTCTGTCAAAATCACTCAATTTCAGAACTTTTTTCATCTTTTTTTCTTTATTTTTTTTTGTTTCTGTGTTCTATTGCAAATTTGAATCTTTTACTTTTATTAACTTTTGAAATTAGAGGCTACATCTAGCAACCCGGTCATTAAAATTGTCTTTTCTGAGCAAATTTCTGATTGTCTGGTCCGAAACACTAATATAAAGTTTATTACGTACTTCATCCCCAATTTTTGTAGCACTTATTCTGGGGTTTTTCTTCACTTCGCATATAATAGCACGATTCATAATATTATTTAGTATCTTGGGGCGTCCAGAAAAGAGCTTACTTTTCAAGAAACCTTTGTTTTCATAATTTTTAATGATGTATTGAACACTTAAATTAGGTTTCCCGATAATTTTCCCGATCTCGCGCATTGATATGCCTTCACAATACAATTTAATTATTGTTTGTCGCACCTCGAAGAAAATTTCTTTGCTTATTTTTGTTATTGCCCTTGAAACACGGTCACCGTAACTAAAACCTAAAAAAATTAATTGCGTAATGTAATAGTAACATTGCAATGTATTGTAAAACGTTGCAATTTAAAAATAAAAGTGCTTATCGTGCGTCTACAAAGGGAAACATTTTCTATATGCATCATCGTACGGAGACTTTTTATAGACAGATTATGGCAGTTTGTTTAAATTTTTCTTGCTTACAGACAGATTTTAGTAAATTTTTTAAAAATTTTTCTTAAAACTAATGCACGAAAGTCAATATTTATATTTTATCATATTTCATAACAAAAATAATGGTAAAAAACGGAGTAATTGTAATTTAAATTGTTAGAATAGTGTCGTACGGAGACTTTTTTTAGTCACTGTATATCAAATAATGCAAACGATAAACACAACTCTAACCTCACTTTTCACATCTGATCTTGTTTTTATAAAAACTTTGGACCAAATATTTTTACAGTGAGACACGGTCTAACGAAATATTTTTATGACGTCACGGGCATCGTTTTTATAAAAAATTTTATAAAAAGATTTTATACAAATTTTTACAGTGAGACACGGCTTTACACATTCAATTAATTTTAGTGATAAATTAATGTCAAAAAGACCGAGACGATCTTGGTCTAGTAGTTAGAGCAATCAACTACTGATGCAAAGGCACCCGATCCGATCCCGGAAGGAGTCTAGTAAAGAAAATTTTCTTTATGACTCTCTTTCTATCTATGCATAACTGCATAGTATGAATCAAAAAGAGATTCCTTTTATGAGGTTTCTATTGCCGCACAAAAACAGGTTTGAGTGTAATTATTTCAGTCAGTTTATAACTTGGTTGTAGTATGTTTTCCCGGACTATTTGTCTATGAAGATTTTTCATAATTTTTTTAATTAGTTAGACAACGTTAAAATGAGTCAAATGTATTAAGGATGAACTCGATATTTCTAATAATAATGCTAAAAATTGACTTTCAAGTCTACAAATTCCTATACGATCATATGGAAGCATAATATTACGAGAGGGTTTGCCATATTGTGTTGACGGTACGTCTACTCCAGGTTAGTCTTAATATTTTCTAGGCGTGGAACTCCAATAGGCACCACAACCAAATGAACTTCTACCTATTATAAAAAATATTCTATTTAAAATTATTTTTAGCCCCCAAAATGTATAAATATACGCTACATTATATTTTTTAATAATACTTCCTACACATCGTCGCCAATCAATATATTATGTAAATACACCATACGTGTCAACTGAATTAAAAAAACTGATAAAATACATTATTTTTCTTAAAATATGCACATAAAACTCGCTATGGGCGGGACTTGGTTACGAATATAGCTTACAAACATATTACAATTATTGATTTTTTTAAACATCAACGTCAAAATTTTTGAATCGTCCATATTTTATAATCTCTCAAATTGTGTTTTTTTTTCATAATTATCTTTCAGTTCTTTAGAAAATTTTGAATTGACAAGTTTGTATTTCGTACTTTGCCCAAAACTTGCAAAGACTTAATTACAATTTATAACTTTTAATTATCCACCAAATTATCTCCAAAAGTAAAGCTGACATCAAAAATTTTCATTCGTGATAAAAGTTTATTACACATGTGTAGAAGGTATTAGTTTAAAATATCATAACTTTTACTAATTGAAGAAATACCGAAGAAACTATCAACCTTGAGAATTTGGAAATTTTGTAAAATGTGCTTTGGTTTTTTGTTGTACTGTTGCAGATCTATTCAGTTTATTTAACGATTTCCAAAAATCGCTTACGTCAAAGAGTATAGTCGAATGGATACGACAGCGACGGCTCTTTTTAGCTGCGTTATTGTGAATCTGTGTCGGCGTAAATCTAGATTTTTTAGCAATTTTACGTTACAAAATTGGCCATGTTTAACGACTTTATTTTTTTAAATTTTAAGTATTTTTGTAATGCTTCTTTACTCTCATTCTCAAAATTCTGCATTTTTAAAGCAATTTCTTTTCGATTCGTCCCCAGAAACTAGTTCTTTTTAAATGATTTAATTTCCTTAATTATTTTTCCAATAGATCTTGACTAAAATTAAACACATCTCTAAAAGTTTTAAAATTTTAAATAATTTATTTGTTGGGTCTCAGCCCTAAAACTAATTCTATTCAAAGAATTGATTTTTTTATATTAATGATTGTCTACCTTGTGCAGTCACATTTCTGAATTTTTAGATTTTACAGTTTTTAAAAATCTAATTTTATTGAACTACTACGGTCCTGTTTAAGTTCGACTCTGGCTTTATTAGTGATTGGCTGCAGCAAAAAATGCTTGTCGTACCGCGTTCCTGAACCTAACCCCACAAAATTGCTATTTTGTGTTTTTGGAGTGTTTTAATTACAATTTAATAATATCTTCTCTTAACGATGGCAAGTATGCCAATACAATTATCTACTTTATTGCCATTAGGTAAGTTAAATTATAGCCTTTTAAGTTATATTGTTTAAACTCGATTTTAACTTTTTCAGAACTGGTAGATAAATGCATAGGTTCTCGAATTCATATTATCATGAAAAATGATAAAGAAATCGTTGGAACCTTATTAGGTTTTGATGATTTCGTCAACATGTTATTGGAAGATGTTACCGAATACGAGACTACACCAGAAGGTCGAAGAATTACAAGATTAGATCAAATACTACTCAACGGCAATAATATAACTATGGTAAGTAGTTTGTGTGTTTCCTTCGCCAATATGAATTTTTAAAATTTCATTTTTTAGTTGGTACCAGGAGGAGAAATGCCAGAATAATTATTTTTTGTTGTACTGTACATAAAGTACAGTAATAATAGATTTATAATTTTGTAAGCTATATTATTTTTTACGTGACAGTTCATTAAATAATCAACGAGAAGTTAATGTAGTACTATAAATTTTATTGCAAATGAGTGGGTTTAATGAAGAGAATCTGTGTTCCTCACAGATTTTGGTAATTCCACCAAATATTGTGAGCATCGAAAAATAAGAAACCCTTATTTTTTATATGTTATAAAACGATTGTAATTCTAAAATTATGATAAAAAAATGTTCAGTTGGTCGGATAGCATGTAAAAATTCTCGGAAAAGTCAGGAAAGGGTTCAGAAAGACATAGAAATTGCATAAAAAAAACAGTAGAAATAAAAATAAAACAAATGCAAGCCTTCAGACTACCATGGAAATAAAACTACATAAACCATAATTTGAGTAAGTCACTCATAAAAATATTCTACAAATAGTTAACTAAAAATCCAATAAAGATAGGTGGACAGCCTATCGCATTTAAAATTTGTGTTCTACTCCACATGATGTTTCTAGATACCAATTTTTTGCGAACAACGTCATTACAAAACTAAGAATTCCAAAACTTACAATTATTATAAGCAAAACCTAAATGATAACATACCTGCTACTAGAAAGTAGTTCGATTGATAATCATAATAATTAAAATAATATTATCTATGATTAAAAAAATAGGCATAATAACAGCAGGTCTTAAAATACAAATGAAAATTTGAAGAAAATAAAGTAAGTTCTTCTTTCAGATGTTAGAAATGAACTGCACTTAGAAATGCAAATTACTAATTTTGGCTAGTAATAAACCCTAGAGGAATAGAAAGTTGAAAATTGTCAACATGTCGAGCAGCAATGTTGCGTAAAACTTACACTGATAGGCTAGAGAGCAGGTAACTACGATTCTATACTTGGTCTTGCCAAGCACACTGCTGTCATCCAGTTGAAATTTATTACTTGTAGAGTTTATAGCATATGTCCTAAATTCGCTAAGCATTGAATAGTAATTTCCAAATTTATTAACATTCAATGTATAAATACGAACTGTTCATATAAACAATAAGTATATAACATAAGTGAAGCTGATTCCACGGTAAAGCTTATTATAACATTTAAAAACATTTTAATTTGTTCTGCAATGATTAAGGGAAGTCAATAACTCAGCGGCGGCTCGTGAACTAAAATATTGGGTAGGCCAGCAATTTTAGAATAGCTCGCTGGGGTGGGGGAGGGGATGGTAAAATTCACTTACTCTGGAAGCAATGCAATACTATTAATTTATAAAGAAGATTAATTATTCTTCTATCCTTACTCTTCGCAAATTTATCGATTATGTCGTCACAAAATGAATCTTTTTTCACTAATGCCCAGGCTGGTGCCTGCCTGTCCTCTTCTAGCAAACAAAAATGCAAATAAAAAATACGGCCTGGTGATTTTTAATAGTATTATTACAATAATTTTGAATGTAAATAATAAAAACTGTATAAATAATAAAATATATTATTATAAATCTCTTATTTACTAATGGAGATTTTAATCGGATGCATTGAGTACCATAAGCATGAGGCTACAATCTAAGCATTGTAGCCTGTGAGAATCATGCGTACGGTGTTGGCTGCCAGGTTGTCAATGGTACTTATTCAAACTGGTTTGGTCGGTGCCTCTATTTGCAAGCAAATGCAAATAAAAAATACAGCCTAGTGACTTTTAGCAGTATTATTGCAATATTTTGAATAGAAAAAATAAAAACTATAAATAATAAAATATATTACATAAAAATAAATTTTTTTTAACTGCAACTAAACTCAATAAAATAAAATGAAATCAACACTCTTCTGCAGGATAATTTTTATTATTGCTTTACCGGTTTTGTACACTTCACAAGTGGACATCATCATGGAAAGGTAATTGTTAAAATGAGGGAGTCATTAAATTTATTTTATGACAGGTCAAACCTCGTCAGCCTTTTGATATTGAGTGCGCTGAGCAGGTGTTGATATCGCTTGCTCTTTGAAACAATTTCTTCTGTAACAGTGGTCATGCTCAAGTTGCGATGCATAGCATGATTAGGGACCTATGGTACATTGCAAATTGCGAACGTTTTGAACTGGAATAGTTTAAATTTTAGAATGTTTGAATTACTATTACAATTCTATGATATTCGTATAAGTAATCTCCATACAGGTTTAACGAAGGGTTTTATATATTAAAATTTATTCTCCTTATTTTAAGCTGGGAAATTTTTACTCGTCAGCCAAGACATTTTGTGATAGGTAACACCTAGCCATTATTGCTTTTGATGCAGTTGATGCCAAATAGATATTTCCCTGACAACATAAGCAAAAGCAGCTTACTTTTACGCAACGTTTTCTACTCTAGAAGACCAGGAGGACATACTCTCCTAGCAATATTATATAATTATTATGAAACAATTTTTATGATGTTCCCATAGGGTTGTACCTACTCCATATATGCTGTATATTCCAAGGATTTTCTAAACATACAGCGTATACTCCGCTTTATGCTCATAAGCCTCTACGCCTTTTGTTTTATGACAACGTATTCAAAACAGTTACTGACGCCAAGGGAGAGGGTAAAGTTAAAGGAGTGGCGTGCCGTTTTGGTTTAATTGAAAGTTCCGTACACGAAATGATTCTTCTAAAAACGCTGAAAATACTTCCAATATAAACCTGACAATAACCAATTTGAGGACTTGCCTAACTATTAAAAATGTGTCTGATTTGATGTTCATCTCCATTATGGCCCTCCAGTTGTAGACTTCAATCCGCGGTCAAACCTGAAGATTTGGCTGCAAGATCATTGATCGGCATTTTCAACTTCTAGTGATAAAATCAAAGAACGTCAAGAAACAGACAAAAAAGAGGATACGTGTTAGAATCAATATTATTCACTTAGCTTAATCGATTTTTGTATCTTTTCTATGCAAGAATATAAAAAAAATTCAAATGTAGCTGTCATTGATTCCCTCAAAAGGAAAAATCAGGCACATAATGGGTTATTGGCAGTATACTCTCGAAAAATTGATGGGAACATTACTGCTTATATCTTGGGTGTCAAGAGAATCCTTCTAAAAATTGAATAATGCGCTTTCGTAGGCCAAAGGATTCTCAGAGAGAGAGAGAGAGTATATCCTAAGATGCACCAAAAGCTATATTCTTTTTCAGTTTATCAAGCGTCATTGTATTATAGTAGATTTGACTTTGCAAAAATCCCCAAATAAAAAAATTTAAGTTAGATGATACAATTTTGTCAACCAATTAACTGTCATTACCTCGTAACTTCTCCAAAACTCACTTAGCAAATTCATGACGCAATTCACATTCTTGCATTAATAGAATCTTATACAACATGCGATATTTAAAATTTGCAAAGCGACAAGGAATCGATAGGTTGGACTTTCTTACACATTATCACAAACAGCAACAATATTTTCAGCAAACCGAGATAAATATTCATACCTAGGACATGTTGCATTACAAACCCTATAATATTATGCATTTGTAATTGTAAAAAAAGAGCACAGTTAGTAGTTCGAGGGAACAGGTAGACAACTTTAATTGTATCCTTGTATCTAAAACGAATGTTATTATTTATCAGTCTTCAATGAACGATCTATCAGGTGGAAGGGCTTCCCTAGCTTTAGAATTAGTAAATTAAATTCACTTAAACAATAGAATCCAGCAGTATAGCACGAAGCATACACGAGTCGACTAAGATGCACAAGATCACGGTTCGAACCCTGCTGGCATTAGATACACTGCTGTAAACAAAAAGTCCAATATCGATATGTGGACTATGAGGAAGGCAACGGGAAGACAATATCTTGGCTTCGGCTGATATTTATAGTGTTATATTTGAATTTTTAAAATTTTAACATTATAATTTTATCAAGCCCTTCCCCCTTGAGTTGCTCCTAAATTTGCCATTGCCAGTGTTAATGAAAATCTTGAAAATACATATTATGTAATAAAAAATATTATATTTTAATACTGCAAACATCATAAAAACAAGAATCTTTATTTATTCTTTTGCCTTCTAATGACAATAATAACTACAATAATAATTATAATTAGGTAATCATAATACATTTTTATCTACTACTTTGCATTTAAGGATATGTTAATGTTTTAAAATTGAGACTACTACAAAGAGAATAAAAAGCAAACTAAGATCATTTAATTAGTAATAACAAATAATACCGTTAAAAAAAATTACATTAAAAACAAAATAAAAGTTGTATAGATATAATATTGCAATTAGTACCAACGGTTACCTATTCATAGTAAGGCAAGCCTCAACAAGAGTCTCTACATACATATTCCACCTTGTTGTTTTCATTTTAAGCAGAACTTGGTCATGATTGTTAGTCCGGATTTACACTTGTTTTACTAATAACGTTACCTACATTATAATCCAGCTTATTAAAATATACTTTTATAAAAATAGATATTAAGTTCATAACGTAAATACATACATACATAAGGCATCTACCATCGCACCAAAAAGCAGTTTAAGTGACATCACAGTACCTATTTTATTTGTTTAAGTAATAATTACAAGAAAATAAACTAGATATACTCGTAAAATTTGCTAATTTGTATAGATATTATGAAACTAATAATAAAAATTTAATTTAATTACTGGTAACTAGTGCTTACTTAATACTGAATTCTACAGTTTAAAAAGAACGTTGAATTGATTTTTTAGAAAGATTAAAGAATTTGAATTGTAAAATTTTTCTAATATTACGTTGGGCACGTGTATAATACTGAATTAACAATTTTTGGCTTAATTTTAGCTCAATTATCACCATACTAATCTATTTTTATTTTGTTAATTAGGTTTAACATCTTTATCTATAGAGGATCTACATAGAAAAGAATATTAGTACCTACACATATGTTGTGGAACTTTTTGAATATAATAATAAGTACATAAAATAAGATTACCTTTTTATTCTAACACATTTTACAAACCTAATCTGTATTTTAGTTTGGTCGTTAAAAATTCAAACTCATCTAAAATTATAAACCTTATAGTAATTGCGTAGCTCCTCAAGTTACTAGTACTTCACAATAAATTTTTAGCTAAATTTCGTGATATTACGATTTCGTGCTAAAAACCATGTGCATAGCTTTTATTTCGTTAATTCAAAACAAATATTAAATAAAAATAAAAAAATGAATTTTTAGACACAAAATGGTTTTACCACGTAATCTTAACATCCCGCTATATTATATTTACGTAATTCGTTTTCTTTAACAGATCTAAAAAGTAAAAACTAGAAGAACAAAAATGTCATGTTTTGAAAGTAATATGTTAAAAAATTTATAATGTCATGTTTTAAAAGTAATATCTTTCAAAATTTGAGACCCAATTTATTATTGAAACTTGAAAATTACTCAAGATCACTTTGAATCAAATTTAATCTATCCAGCAAAACCTTCTTTTAGTGATTATATAGAAGTGAGAGATTATAGGTATTAAGAAAAATAATAAATAGTATCGATAACTCGATATTATAATTATCAATTATAAAGTTGCCCACTGGCAACCCCAAAAAAAGGATTTTATAATATTATATAAAATGATTTTATATTTTGCAAAACTATTCCATGACCCAGAATAAAACATTAAGTACATTATTATATTTAAGTCCCTAATAATTACTTCATCCATAAATAGACTATGGACTGGATTCAGTAGTAGTTATGCTTAAGAGTTAACAAAATATAAATATTTCTTTTTAAACCTTTGAAATTTAACAACATTTTAAGAAAATACTACGCGTATAGATAAGACTGGTGAGTCCTATTTTTAATATCAATTTGAAAAATCTAAAACTATCTAGCTGATATATCTAAAAATAGCTAAAGCTAAGCCCACAAAAAAGAAAAAAATTAAATTGGGTTTACAGGAACACGGATTGTGGTAAAAGTTTAAAAACATGAAATTAATATATAATTCAAATTAATAACCATGAGATGATTTTATTTATAAAAGATTCCAACTGAAGTAAAAATGTGAATGCAAGTTTTTAATAGGAAGGTGTAGTACGTATTTTTCCCATTATCTTTTTAAGTTTTTTTTTAAATAAATAAAAAATTAATTAGATAAGAAGCAGTTATATGTTTTTGATAAAATCATTTAGTGTAAGTCTATATTTGATAAATAATAAAAAATCTTTCAAAATAGAGGGAAGCAGTGGTGTGTCATTATTTGGCCAATTAGAGAGCAACAAATTTCAGTTTCATTCCTAGTTGCACTGTCTACACCATTAGGTCGCAATGTGAAAATCTTAATGCTGGGTTTACATTAGTCAGTTCACCATGATCATGTCAATTGAATTATTCCATGATAGAACAGAACAGTGAAAAAACAAAACAACGATAAAATACATCAATGAAAAAACAGAACAAGGAAAAAAGAGAACACTAAAATAACAGAACCTTGACTAAAGAGAACATTGAAAAATTAGATCATTGGGATGAAGTTTTGTCAATTGTTTGCATGAGTTTTGATTATTTACTTTTAAGGACGTATTATACCGAAAATAACGTATTTTAACAATATTTTTAGCCCAGCCAACACGTATGTGTAAGAGAATGCTGTAATTTTATAAAATAATGTTCTGTTTTTTCGTTATTCTACCTTTTCATTGTTTTGTTTTTTTCACTGTTCTGTTTTTTCTTTGCTCTGTTTTTTCTGTCTTCTGTTTTTTCATGTTCTGTTCTTTCATGTTCTGTTTTGTCCGGTCACCAATTGAATGTATCCAGTTTCAGCGCAATTTCAATGCATATTGTTTGTATCGTTAAAAGTTGAACATGTTCAACTTTTGCATTTGCACGAAACTGCACTGAAAGTCGATACATTCAATTCGCATGATCATGGTGAGCTGACTAATGTAAATTCATCATAAATCAAAGATTACTGTGGTTTTGTGATCAGGTACAAAGCTTGAGCCCCATTAAAGTGTTTATTGAGATTACAGCACATTCCAGAAAGTCACCTTAATCGTTTGGTGATAACACATTTAAAGACATCATAGGAAAAACAACATATTTTTTTATAATTTTCATTCAGTTGGTCTTTTATTAAAGTGTTACCTATTAATGTAAATAACAATAAAAATTTCTTTTAAAATAGAATTAAATTTATATTAATTTATGTCATCATTATTCATTACAATTTTAATAACAAATTTTTAAAAATTTAACAAATAAATTGAATTAAAGTGGAGCAAAATTCAGTCGACCTTATTTTAATAATTTTTTCATTGTTTTAAAAACAAAAATCGGGTTGGTAAATCAAAATTTGCACGTGAGCACCAATAAGTACCATAATCCAAACTTACATTATTTTTTTTATACCACAATAAAATATATAAATAAATTTATAGACAAAATAGTAGCTAGGTATATTTTTTAATACTGAACACTTTGAACTTGTCATATCATCGCATCGTAAGATTATAAAAATACTTTTGAAACATGAATAAAAAATATTAAATATTCAATCGAAATAACTTTCATCGCAATTTATTTACTTATGAATATTAGTATTTTTAGGAAATACCCAAGTAAGTATACCTATCTAAAAGATATTGAAAAGTAAAATATCAAAGAAAATGTAATCTTTGCATTTTTGTTTATTTTTAAATTTTGGTAGAATAATTATTGCAGTAGTAACAAAATGTATTATTCATTATAAACACGTAAAATATGTATAGGTATGTGTAAAATAATATATACTATGAATTCATAGTTTGTATGTCGAACTTCCTTGTTATTATGTAGAAACGTAAACTATTGGTGGGCCTATTTAGAAAAGAAAACGTTTTATCATTACTAATTCAAAAATATTAACTGTCGTCGACGATGACAATTAACACAACTAAATTTAATCGATTAACTTTAAGTACGGTACTCAAACATGTACGCTAATTTAAGTTTCTGAACGGAAGTAAGTATTGCAGGAAATGTTTCCTTTAAGTAACAATTTTGCTCTTTTATCCAGGAAGTGTAGCTTCTGCATAGAAGTCGGGTTCATCGCCATCGGCATCCGGTTCATCCCCATCCAACTAAAAGTAACACATTTATAATTGTAAATGTTTATAAAACTAAAGAATAATAAAAGTTGAAATTATCAATTTGATGAAAGAAATGAAAGGAATAGCAGCATGTTTAATGTTTACAGTAACCAAGTTTATAGCTGAATAATTTACCATAAACTCCACTTTTCGAAATGGAATAAAAAATATTTCACATTTAATTTTATAATGCGCTGAATTACCTTTACTTGAAATATTTGCAATTTAAGAAAAATGTGCAGTTTGTTTAAAATTTAAAATAATAATTTACGCTGACTACAATTCTGCAAAATGAAAAGAACGCAAAACAAGAACAAAATACTGATAGATAAGTAATAATTAATAAATAATTTGTTGTTATATACATATATACAATACATGTAAACGTGAGTATTGTTGCAACAACAACAATGAGGTATTAAAACAAAAATAAATTTAATAATACTAACCGCACGTAATTCAATAGGCGAAAAAATGTATTTCAAATTTCCTCGTAATGGAACCATAAGTAACAGGAAAAACGGAAAAGCCAGTGATGCTTGTGTTGATTTCACGGTCCACAGTACAGCCAAGCACGTTAATTGGATGAATGTAAAAAGATGCATCTTTGCTGTTTTAACCTAAAACAAAATTATTGGATACATATTTCTCGCTAAATAAATAATATAAATATATTTTAGGTACTACATAAACTATCAATCTTCTTCTCAAAAACCTCTATGATAACTTTGAGATAAAAAATGAAGATCCTAAATTAATCCTCCTATGGGATCAGAAGGAAGATTAGTTATTCATACTACCTTCATAGAAGATAAACATCAGAAAAGTAATTCATCAAAAAGTCAAATAATTCTCTTGGTTAGCTTTATGTTAGGCATTAAATTTAACCCGCTCGAAGAATTGATAAACTTTCTTCCATGTTATATAAATAAACAAAAGTAAAATTGTCAAAAGATTTATGTGCCAAATTATAAAATAAAAACTTAAACTCGAAGGGTTGACTGGAAATAACTATATTAACTGCCACCATAGCAACTAAATCAGTTTTTTTTAGTTTTTTTGTCATCTACGAGAATAGATTGGCCCTTTAAATTTAAAATTGTTGCTCTCAATCTATCCTACATAGGTAGCTTTCGTGCACATAGACTCTTTTAACTTTCAAATTAAAATTAAACTAGTACTTGGAAGTATTTCTGAAACTTGGAACATATTATTTATGTAATGCAGCTTGGCACAAAACACATTATTATGGAAAGACCAGGTTTACTAAATTTTATTTTTTTTAATAAATAATTTTCTCGCGAGATCATATTTTTACAATTAGTGCAAACTTAAATTCTCCAATAATAGCATAATAGCATAAGTTGAATTAATAAAAACGAGTTTGCATTTTTTAAATAGATACGAAGATTGAATATTAATATTTAAATAAAATCCAGAAAGTGAACGTGAAATTTAAGATTAATAAAAAATTTACAACAGCGAACAGCCCTAGTTTCATTATCGATCACTTATGATGCGCAATGCCATGGATTAGCAAGGTCAACAATATTATATACATATATATATAAATGTACATACGAGTTTCTCGAGTTCCCGGTGTACCGGTAAATAATACATTTTTAAGTTCAGACTTTCTTTCAGCGATTGTATTATTGTAAGCATTACCCCTAGACACTTAATTTACAACAAATCAAAGGCGGAACAATAAAAAACAATGAAAATAAAAGTAAATTAAAGAAAAATGATTACTTTCCAACTTGTTGGATAATTGATAGAAATCGATGCTTACTTCCGACATAATTGTTACAATTAGAGAAGGTTTTCTACTTAGTTTTAATTTTTTAATAAAGGCACAATAATAAATTACAGTCCTACATTCGATAAATCAAACCACAATAATATGGATTCAATTTCATCACGAAGTTATAAATTAATAAATAATCATATTATTATATATTTATAGTTGCTTTCAGTTAAAGTTGCCCAAGAAATTTTTGAATTAAAGTTTGACCTCGCTCGTAATTGCTTAATTTCATAAAAAGGCGTGACAAACGTGAATAAAATTTAATAAAAATACAGTGGATCAAGAATTAAATTATTCATCCAAAAACTTATTAATTATTGCAATATATTTTACAAGTAGAAAATACTAAATTATACACGAATTATACACATTATGTCACGAGGGGGTCTCCTGTGGCGGTGGGAACGGCCCTTTTCAATGCACTTCCTGTTAAAATCAAAAATTCGAAAACGGCCCAAGTATTTAGAGCGGCCGTAAAGAACATTCTCATGAAGCATTGTGTGTACTCTGTGCAGGAATTTCGCAACTTGTTATGTATTTTACGTTTATAGCTGCTTTGTGTGCCTCTTGACTTGTCCTATATACAATGTAGTGTTAACAGGATTTAAATATATTATTATTATTATTACAGCGTGGCTCATAGACCCCGACAAATATGTTTTTCCCTTTTCGCGAAAATCACTGAATTTTTCTGAAAAATAATAAGTAATCCGATTCTAAGAACTATGGAGATCAGAAAACAAAGAGCAAAAAATGTCAAACAATCAGTTTGGAGTCTACAAAATGTAAAATCGAGACGCAATTTATAGTTATTGAAGCTGGAAATCGTCAATGTGAAATAGTTCGAATGCTTAAAATTCCTCGACAAACCGAAGGACTTGGTAATATAGAAGACCGACCCGGAAGAGGAAAAAAATGTTCTGCCAACACTCGTCAGAATCTCAATATCATCAAACTTTGGATTCAAAGAAATTCGAGACTGTCGATGCAAAAAGTGGCTCGTGAAACCGGTATCACGCGAGAGTCGGCTCGACGAATAGCTAAAAATGAACTTAAGAAGAAGTCTTATAAGCTGCGAAAAGCCCAAATGCTAACCAATGAAAACAAACGAGTACGACTTCAACGATGCCGTGCCCTTCTATATCGCACCGCTCCTCAAAAATGAGAAAATTTCGTTTTTACTGACGAAAAAATTTTACTATTGAACAATGTTCACAATCGTCAAATGATAGGTATTGGTCAGAAGTAGCACCCCGGGCCTTCTGCCATCGTTGTTCATCGCCAATACCCCAAGTCTGTCATGGTTTAGGCGGTATTTGTGCTACCGGTAAAACACCTTTAATTTTGTGGGAAAAAGTAAAATTAACAAGGAAATCTACCACCGGGATATTTTAGAGACTGTAGTTCTTTCGTGGGCCCAACAGCACTTTGGAGACCTTTCAACAAGACTCTGCACCTGCCCACAAGGCTAAAACTACGCAAGAGTGGTGCCGAATCAATTTTCCTGATTTTATCAGTTCCGCTGAATGGCCTCCATACTCACCAGATCTCAACCCAATGAATTACGCCATATGGTCAATTTTAGAGGTCAGAGCCTGTACAAAAGTTTGGAATCGCTTAAAACAATCTTTGCGTCAGGAATGGGACAAAATATCCCTAGAAGAGGTACGAAAAACAGCCGAAAATTATTAGACGTTTAAAGCTCTGTATCCACGCAAAGAAAGCCACTTTGAAAATTTTATAATTTATGATGTACATAAAGTTGTTGTTAATTGTTATCCATTTTTAAATTTTTGAATTGTTGCATTTAAATAAGTTTTTTTTTAAACCTTTGTCCGAGTTCTGGGGACGGGTAAGAAACTCGTCATTAGATTTTGACCATTTTTAAAGTGGATTATGAAAGATGAAAGTCTATTAGCGTATAAAAAAATAAAATTTACGGAAGGGATCACAAATTTTTGAAAAAACGGTTTTAAAAATTTATTAATAATGCAATTTACTCATTGGCTCTTTGGGACTGTAATGCCGCCAATTGAAATTAAAATAGGTTGTGGCGACAGTAAAGATACCAGAATCTCGGTTTTTATAATGAATTATGAAGGATGAAGGTCTAATTAACGAACAAAAAAATTAAATTTGTGATCGGACAACAAATTTCGGAAAAAATTCACTTTTTGTGTAAATCCGACTTTTGACGTAGTTGCGTTTATCAAAGCCCACTTTCCGCACCCTGCGCTCCGCTCTGCTCCGGGCGCTACAAGCGGTTTTGATAGGCGCTTTACTTATTAAAACATCCCCCAAGTAGCTCCAACTCGAAAAAGTATTGATGTTGACGCGACGGATATCTGGGAGCGACTGGTATCTCGCCACCACTACTCATTGTAAACCCAGGTGCAGCACGCGGACTGGTGATAGAATGGCCGCTCTAATGACGAAATACCTCGTAATAATACACTAAAGGTAAGGATAGACTTAGGTACTTTTGTTGCGCTGCCAATTAAAAAAGTGCGGCACATGTTGTGTGAACAATGCTGGTATTCATAAAAATGCGCTATTTTATGAAAGTATTTTAAGGTTTAGTGAATGAAATGCTATTGCTTTAATATTTACCCAAACGCTACGAAATTTTTAACAATACTTTTCTAAAAGATGCCCCTAGAGTGGTTAGTTAGTTTTAAAAATTTTGTAACTTTCTAAATGCCCAAAAAAATATTAGGAAAACTAACATATTTGTCCAACATTAGAGTTCATTGTCGTGCATTAAAAATGAAAAATCGCAAAAAATATGTAACTACGTTGCGCGGAAGTCTTTTCGTTAAATTGGCTTTTGACTCACCAGAAAATATTAAAATATAAAGATGTATTTTGCAATTCCGTGGATCTTAAAACATAGAATATCTTTAGTTTGAGATTTCGATGTTAAACAGCCTTAAGTAAATCTCAAGTACGAAATCCACTATCTTCACACGAGATATATGAAATAGAGCGAAACATCAAATATAGGTACAAATATTTAGAGCCCCTTATTATAAATTTCGGAAATTTTCTTTACTATGTTTGTCTTTTTATGCATTTCTAATAATTTCTAAAAATTTTACTTATACAATTTTTTTTAAATTTCTTTACATTCAAATTTTCTTTCTGTTTTTGTATTATTTTGTCAATGTGCACTTGATAATAAATTCTTACTTTTATTGCGAATTTGGGTAGTTTATGCATTATTATGTTTGTAACTATGTTGTGCTACGAGTACGGTTGTAGAATAGCAGTTCGAGTATACGTTTGCTATGCCGCAGTCGTAGGTACGATCCCCGACCATGTACTCCCTTCACCAAATTCCTTCCGACCGTGCTTCCCTCACAAAGTGTTGGCAACATCTTTGAACGGACACCGTCAACTGGGCGCTTCCAACTGGGCGCCGGTCGACTGGGCGCCGGTCGACTGGGCGATCGGTCGACTGGGCGAGGGTCGACTGGGCGACGGTCGACTGGGCGATCGGTCGACTGGGCGACGGTAGATTGGGCGACCGGTCGACTGGGCGACGGTCTACTAGGCGATCGGTCAACTGGGCGACCGGTCAACTGGGCGACGGTCCTCTGGGCGAGCGGTCGACTGGGCAATTGGTCTACTGGGCGACGTCAGCGATTAAAACCAATAAGAGTTGATGATGATGATCATTTGCATGATATGAAAGTAGAAAATGAAAGTGTTTCTTTAGTTTAGTTCCATGGAAAAGCAGAGAAATCCAACCTGTACAAAAACAGATACAACGCTCCAAGTCATTTTTCGGAAAATAGTTTCGGAACTATTTTCTTATTGGTTAAATTTTTGACTAATTTAAAATTATGAAAAGTAAATCGAGTTCCTCACTAATCGAGTTGCACAACAATCGAGTTCCACGGTATTCACCTCTATCTAAATAGTACTAACCTAGTTCCCAAGTCGACCGTTCGCCCAGTAGACCAATCGCCCAGTCGACCGTCGCCCAGTTGACCGGTCGCCCAGTTGACCGATCGCCCAGTAGACCGTCGCCCAGTCGACCGGTCGCCCAGTCTACCGTCGCCCAGTCGACCGATCGCCCAGTCGACCGTCGCCCAGTCGACCTCGCCCAGTCGACCGATCGCCCAGTCGACCGGCGCCCAGTCGACCGGCGCCCAGTTGAAGCGCCCAGTTGTCGCGTACCGATCTTTGAAGGATTAATTACCAAGTTACACTCTCTAGGGGAAACGGAATGGGTTCACAACAACATATAAATCCAGTGCCAAAAGGTAAAAATTAACAAAATTGCGGTACTTGCTTGACCAAGATACACTGTTTCTCAGTTACGAAAATGTAGTTTCGAGAAAAACATGTTACAAGTTGTAGAATTGGTCTTACTGAAACCTTATGCGCTTCTCCAAGAAAACGACTAAAGCTTCGTTAATATCACGAATTTGGTTAATATAATTTTTAGGAGCTTATTTTAAATTCATCCAAGTATCAAAAAATAAATTCCATTTTTAAAATCGTTATCGTGTTGTCCTTCCAACAATTTATCTTGTACGAATCTACTACATCGAATATTAAGCATCAATAATCCTAAATCAATATAATTATCATTACTTTCAATCGCAAATTTTGGTTAGATCTATTGTTATTTAGATTTGTTGTAATGCTGGATTAAGGTGTTCCACATCCTACTATTGCAAAATCGATAAACATAGCTCTAGAAAAATGTAATAAAAGGAAAATAAATTACTTTACTTTTACGTGCACAGTGCTTATTAAAATTTTATCTTATGTAAGAATTGGATTAAGTCAAGATCAATGTAGGCCCTCCAAGACAGTAGGTCAGTGTTCATCTTGACCGTGCGTAGATCCGGCACTAACTATATGCCTGTATAAACGTAGTTATAACCACAGAACATTAAATAATGTAGTTTTAATTTAATTTCAACACAAACATTAATTATGAGATACCTATACCATCTTGACAATATTCCCATTTATTTTGTTAATTAAATAATGTGATATTATAAGATGCGAGGTCGTGGAATTGATATATTAATTACACAAATAAACTTAGATCTAATATTATATTCATTTTTTCACGTTATTTTTATGTATTCTTTTATCAACGGCAAGTGAAATTGCAACAATATTGTATTAGTTAATAAAATGCCTTTAAGAGGGGCCTAGTAGAATACGCATGATACTATTGTGCACTCACTTCCACTTGTGGCGTAAGATAGGCAAATTAGCCTTTGACGATGGCGAAGATTTTTCCTAAATTATAACAAATTTTTCAATTTTTTTTTTTTTTAAATCTACATAGTTAACTGTTGGCGGTAAAGAAAATTTAAGCTGTTTTGTTGAATACTTTAAAATATATAGCAAAATAGAAATCACCATTATTATTGCAATTAATTTGTATCTATATTATATTTATTTTCATAATCATTTCACAATAAATGTTTATAAAAATTGTTTACAGTTCATCATTATCTACTAAATCCAAAAGAAAAAATATCAAATTTTGTTTAGTTTTAAAAAATCTTCGCCATCAGTAATAAAATAAAATATCATTATTTTAATGAAATTTTCAGTTAGCCAAGTCGCAAAATAGTTGGTAAAACTTTGACTATTGTGACAGAGATGGCCCAATTTGGAATTTGTTTAGATGACTTTCAAATTTTTAATCAAATACACTATATTTTTCAATAAATTGCAATTTTGCATTAACAAAATAATTGCTATTTACCTCAAGCTAGTACTGACATAATAATAATTATATTATTTTATCTTCTTCTTCTTCTTACGTGAGGTCTGCGACCTGTGTTTTCAGCAGCAGCCTCGGATAAATCGAAGTCACTGCTAGTACTCTGAGCATATTATTTGTTTTACATCTGAAGTAGTTTGCTAGACTGGCTTCAGATGTGCCTGTTACATATTATTGTTAATGATGGCTGATGGCAATTCATCAACATAGGAGGACCACCGGCTTTACGTGCCTTCCGAAGCACGGGACGGTCATAGATAGAAAGAGAGTCAGAAAGAAAATTTTCCTTTGTAGACTCCTCCCGGGTTCGAACCGGTGCATTAGTAGTCGATCGCTCTAACTACTAGGACAGTGACCGTCATATTATTTTATATTAGATTAATATATTAGATTAGATCGAAGACCGCAATTACCGAGTCCCGGTTTGAAAATTTTTTCAAGTTTCAAACCAATATTACATTATTTTTATTACTCAAGAGAAGGCTACATAAAATATAATTTTTAATGCCTGAGAATATACAACTGTCTAAACAAAGTGAAAGGCAAATAGATTTCGATTTCTTGTCTCTACTAGGGCCATCTTAAAATCAGGTTTTGTCATTAAAAGATAAAGTTAAGATTCTCAAAAACTTAGTAAAATATGTTAACTTAACTACATTAGCTCCAGGTAATATAAGCCTATATAAGTTCACCCAAACAGTGAACAAATCGAAAAAGTAAACAAGAGTGGTTTCTATTAGTTCACCATTTCGATCGTCTACTGTATAACGCATCTGCATTAAGTAAACAATGAATAATGTGCACTTTGCAATTAGAAGCTGAAATAAAATTATTTTAGGTATAGAACAAAGAATATAACTTGGCCCCTACGTCATCGCGTGTGAGCACTGCCATTAGTTACTAACCAGAGCATAGATGAGAGAGATCTCTCTATCTCTTTCATCTATGAACCAGAGGCAACTACCGTCATTAGTTAGGTTAGTACGTCTAGCCTCCAATTATACAAAAGTCCTACGCGTGCGCATTATTAAAAACGGCGTGATTGAAAATTTATTTATGTTGACAGTAAACCTAAAAATTTGTTTATGTTGACAGTTAACCTAAAAATTTTAAATTCAGTTTAAGAACAATAGTATATTTCATAAATTGTTTTTTCAAGTCGATCTATTTAAGGATAATAAGAATAATGGCATAGTGACAAATAAATAATATTATTTATTTATATAATACGACAAAAACTATTTATGTAACAATAAAGACATTGTAATTTGTGTTGATTCCTCATAATAATAATAATACCTATTACGTTTCAAATAAATCATTTAAATATTAATAAAATGAGCAAAAGTGCTAGAATATATCAATAGCGCGCCCTATTTTCTATTTATTTCTATTTATCGATCGTGGCCACTGCTTATTTGAAAACACTGCTAATAAAAAAAATGATTCGGTTTAATTTATTATAATTAGGATACAAAAATTAAAGATAATTTAAATTAAGCGAAATGATGAATAAAATACCTAGCACGAGAAACGCCACTGCATTTCAATTTAAAAACGGGTAGGCAACGCATCGTACAAGTTTCGCCATCTGGAGTTGGTATCGGTGAGGGGATTATTATTACAATAAACTTAGCGTCGAGTTGTGATGGTTGCTCATTTGTTGTTATCAATTTAGTCGTCGTGTAATGCAAAAAAAAGCATATATTTTAATATTTAGTTGCGTAAAATAGTTATTGTGTGCGATTATATTCTGTATTTAATTGAATATCGAGCACAAATACGAATTATTTGTGTATTAAACCGGGCGTGGCTGACCAGTTTAACATTACTCATCGTTCGTAAAGTGAAATTTAAATTTTTGTAGTTGATTAATGAACAATGCTATAATCGGTCGATCGGTTAGATAAATAAATTAACAATGAGTGCCAATAACGTGAATGCTGCTCAAGTTTCAACCACACCGACTCAAGCAACTGCCACAATTAAATCGCGACCAAACATAATGCCTAGTAGTTACATGTATACATCGAGTACGGGGTTATTAAATCGTAACACTCCAGAAAATAAACCGGCCCCCCCACCTACTTTACCCAAGTATACGTCCAGTTTTAATGCCGGTAGTGGTTTTAGAGATAGAGATAAGGACAATATAGGAGGTTCCTATCGTTTATCAAGTTTGGATAGGTTAGGTTTACGACAAAAATATATCGATCAAAGCCAAACTCCAACAAATACTTCCACAACTAACGGCACAATCAATTCCGCCAACGGAAGCGAAGTTCCACCGACTACGCAGAGTAAAAGAGAAATGTTCTTTACTTCGACAGAATCTACTACTGCCAAAGATTCCAATCGAGCCAAAACTTCGCCCTCGTTGGATAAGCCTCCCGAACCGCCATTAAAAATTAGTTCCGAAGTCGTCAAAGATGAAGTCAACAAGGAAATAAAAGAGAACGATGTGAGTAAGGAACGGCCTAAACATAGAGAATTAGATGGCTACGTTGGCTTTGCAAATTTGCCTAATCAGGTGTATCGAAAGGCCGTTAAAAGAGGCTTCGAATTTACTTTAATGGTCGTTGGCGAATCCGGATTGGGAAAGTCGACGTTGATTAATTCGCTATTTTTGACCGACGTTTATAGCTCGGAATATCCGGGGCCAACGCAGAGGCTTAAAAAAACTGTGGCCGTCGAAACGTCAAAGGTAATGTTAAAGGAGAACGGTGTTAATTTATTGTTAACAGTAGTCGACACTCCTGGATTTGGAGATGCAGTGGATAATAGTAATTGCTGGGCACCAATTATTGAATACATCGAAAGTAAATACGAGGACTATTTAAATTCGGAAGCTCGTGTCACCCGAAAATTAGAAGCCGATCAACGAGTGCATTGCTGTTTATACTTCATTCAGCCTTCGGGACATGGTTTGAAATCTCTCGATATAGAATTCATGAAGAGATTATGCGATAAGGTCAACATTGTACCCGTCATTGCCAAGGCAGACACTTTAACGTCTGAAGAGTGCAATTTATTTAAAAAGCAAATCCTTAACGAAATTTCGCAAAACAAGATAAAAATATACGAGTTTCCAGATACGTTGGAAGAAGACGAAGAGCACAAACTAAATAAATCTTTAAGAGAACGAGTACCATTCGCTGTGGTCGGTTCGAATGCGGTGATTGAAATTGATGGAAAAAGATGCGAGGTCGTAAATATCCGTGGGGAGTGGCTGAAGTTGAAAACTTGGAACACTGTGATTTTATTGCTTTAAGAAATATGGTGGTACGAACTCACTTGCAAGATCTCAAAGATGTAACAAACAATGTTCATTATGAAAATTATAGATGTCGTAAATTGGCAGGATTAGGATCGGACGGTAAACCTACCAGAATATCAAATAAAAATCCATTGGCGCAAATGGACGAGGAGAAGCGCGAACATGATTTGAAAATGAAAAAGATGGAAGCCGAAATGGAACAAGTTTTCGAAATGAAAGTTAGAGAGAAGAAGCAAAAATTGAAAGATAGCGAAATTGAATTAACACGTCGACATGAAACTACACGAAAAAGTTTGGAGCAACAAGCGAAAGAGTTGGACGATAAACGTAAACAATTTGAACACGAGAAGCAACAGTGGGAGATGGACAATCAAGTTACGATGGAAGAATTACGTCGTAGATCTTTGGAAGGCAGTCGAGAAGCTGTGGATGGTAAAAAGGAAAAGAAGAAGAAAGGCTTATTTTAATAATTTATTATTTTTGGCTGTACCTATGTGTAGTTTGCAGAAAGTATTTTATTATGTATCGTGCAAACGAACCGATGGTATTTTTATTTCAATCGGGACATAAAAGAACAACTAAATGTGTTATCATTTTTTTGTACCTATTGCTGTTGTAGATTATTTTTTTAAATAAGAAGAATTCTTTTTGAAATCAATATAATTTTTTAGATACCTACATTAATTTGTTTGTTAATTAATTGACAAATTAAGTGATCGAGAATAATATTAGGTATTGATTGTAATTTGTTACAAATTTCAAACCGTCAATGGGCGTCAAATTAATTTTTTAAATTAAAAAAGTTTTATTAAGTAGATTTTTAAGTGAAAAATTTACAGTCCGATGCTCATTAATGACATTTTGCTGTAACGCAATGTGCCATTTTTAAAAAATATTGATGTAAATTAGTAAAATATATTGCTTGATCTGAAATCTATGTTTTATTTCATATTAGCATTTAAAAAATGCTAATAAAAGATGCTTGCCCATCTGTAGTCAAGTAACAATTTAAAATTATTATAATAAGAAAAATGTGAGGGTCAAAATCATTCGCTGCATTCGTTTTAAAATAAATTGAGGTAATTGACTCTTTATGTTATTAAATATGACAAAATTGTTTTGAAGATAAATTTAAAGATTAAAAAATTTATATAAATTAATTTATTTTCCAAGTAGGTATGTATGTACTAATCGTGTAAAAATAATTTATAATTAAATTATTATTTAATACATTTCTTTCGAAACATTAGTATTTTGAATTTTATTTCTTTCAAAATAAGCAATTTATAATGAAACAACTAATTTAATTAATTCGTCATTTATATTGTATGTAGAGTGGTTTCCTTCCGTTATGATCCCATAAAATGCCCAACTGATAACATTGGTCCAATGTCGATCAGTTTAATCACATTATGTTATATTAAATTTTGCGCGAGGCTCAAGTTTTTATTTTGTATTTGTATACATTTCGTCCTCCTAGTTCTGTCTAACGCATTTTAGGGACCATGACTGAAGGAAACGCCTCTACAATGCAGTTTTAATTCCATGAACAGTGAGTTTCAATATGATGATTTTTATAAACTAGAAAAACTCTTTAGCGTGGTGGTCAGTGGATTTTAAGTTACAGTCCAAATATTTTTCGGACGAAACGAACTACAAGGACGAAGATATGTCTAAAAGATTACAGGGTTTTACCAGATAGTTAAAAAAAATAGTCAATTCTTTGGTTTGTGGCATAGGAATTAAATAATTTGAGTTTTACGTTATTCGTGCCCAAAATGCTGAACATCTTTTTATGTGAACACAAAAGAAATTAATCAAATCAATATGCACATCCTATAAAAAATAGTTTTCTAGAATCACCAAATCAGAACTTTCATTTTAGTACATGAAAATCAAACGAGTAAATCAGTTTATATTTTTTCAACTTTTGTGGACAATAAATTCTCATCCACTTTTTTAAATATAAAATGTTCTCTTATTTTACCATAAAATTTCCATTTTATTCCAAATTTAAGTTCAACTTTGTTTATTAATGTTCCAAATATCAGTTATTTAATCATTGCATTAAATCAGTTAAGCATTATGATATAATTTCGTTAAGGCTAGGCTCAATGAGTTCCCCATTTTTCTTTAAAATTGATATACCTAAAAATTAAAAAAACAATTTTCGAAAAATAGCTGTTGCTTTTCTAAATAACTTCATAAATATTACCTCTAAATTCCATGGTGATATCTTAAGGGGTTTCTTAAATGACTACGAATAATAAAAATAAAGGAGTCTCTTTATTTTCATAGTCATTAAAAGCCCTTAATTATCGCACGAATTTAGAGGTAATACTAAGTTATTAAAAAATAACAGTCATTTTCAAAAATGTTGTTTAAATTTATAGGTATAATATTAATTTTAAAGAAAATGAGTTAATCCCCATAACAATTTTTATAGGACATAGACTTGGAAAATTTGTAAGAACTTATAAGGTTTTGAGGGTTTTCTATTTGGTGGTCGGCCGCGCACCCGGACAAGGTATTAACATAGGCAATTTTTTTTAATTCCTGCTTCCCGCTGTAATGGATTTTAATAGACCATATATACAGGGTGTGACCGTAGAGAACCTTTGAGGTGGTGATAAAGGACAGTTTTCTAATAAAATTTTTGTCCAAGTTCAAACCCTTGGATGGTACCTCCCTTTAAGGCAATTTTTGAATTTCTGATTTCAAACGGACATAGCTCCAATATTATTGATTTTTAGACTTAATGGATTAGAACTTTTTCAAGATCACTCGCTTATTTACAAATTAAACCTCCTATTGTCTAGGATAAACAGATTTCGAGTTATGAATTAAATTAAAGAAGAAATGTCAATAAAATTGTCAATAAAGTTTTATTTTGTAATTTTTCTTGCGAATCCTGTATCTTTTAAACGAAACTACTTACAAATAAACTAATGGCCCAATTCGGGTAGAAAATTTAACGGGACTTTATCTACTAAAATTTTGTGGAAAACCAACCTATTTAACAGAAAATCCCAAAATAATGAACAAGGTCGGTACAAAAAATTTAATAGTCTTACAGGGTCTCTCCGTGTCCAGGTAAATCTTTAAGATTGTGGTAGAAGACACTTTCCTAAGAAATTTATAGAATAATAAAATTTTTGCCCTAGTTCAAACCCTTGGGAGGTAATTTTTTAAAGATCATTTATTTTTCTACAAACTGGTTTATAATTCTTATCCTCGAGAATCAACGGATTTTGAGTTATGCATTAAATTAAGAGAGTGTGAAGTTTTAAAAAACTGCAAGTTTTATTTTTTCGTTTCTCTTGCGAATCCCGTATCTTTTAAATGAAACTATTTACAAAAAAACGAATGGTCCAATTTGGAAGGCAAATTTAACGGGCTATAATTTTAGTCTAGTAACATTTTTTGAAAAATCAACCCATTTTACAAAAAATCCCAAAATAATGAATGGATGTCTAGCTGAACATGCGAGACTCGATAGGAACGTTGAATCGCTCCGGATTGAGTAAATTGTATGGTAAGTTGGAATTTGCAGTTTTGTTTGCAGCGAATTACCTAAAAATGTTATTTGCAATTGCTCCTTTGTAGTCAAATTTTTCAATGTTGATATTATATCCGTTATGGAACCAGTCAATGCCTTGATTGTAAATTTTAGTTCTATTTATCCCTTCAGGATATTTCAACTTATTGTAGTTATTTTCTTAGATTATTTCTTCAAAATGCCTGAGTAAAAAGAATCCACGAGATCTAAAGGTGCGTATAAATCTAGCGCGACGCGCCGCGACGCGCGCGCGACGCGCCCGCGATGCGCCTGCGACTACAACGCGCCTGCCTCGCGCCTGTGGCGCGCCGCGCCTGCGACTACAAAAGGTACGTATAAATCTGGCGCGACGCGCCCGCGACGCGCGCGACTTTAACTTTAACTTGTAAAAGATTCAAATACTTTTAATTTAAATATCAAATTTTGAATTAAAATGAAGTCATGTTTTCTAATAGTAATACTATTTTCATTTTAATAAAATATTATCGAAAGATATGACTTTTAATCGATTTATTAAACATTCAACCCTATTTCCAGCAAAACAACATAAGTCCAGAAAGAAAATTTGTTAATTTTATATGTTACATTTTTATGGACATTAATATTATGTAGTAACTAATAAGTTAGAACTTTCAAAAAGCAAATTAGCAAAAAAAATATTTTTTTAATCTTGTACGGGGTTAGCGACCCCATTAGTTGTCGCACTAGAGGCGCGTTGTAAACCCGTTCGTTGTCGGTGTTTCGACGCGCCATCAAAGTAAATGTTTTGTTGTGATACATTTTTGTACACAATCTTTTATTTTCGCTTAGGATTTTCGTTTATATCTTCTTTGTTTTGGAGAAATTTTGAAAAGTTTTGTACTAGAGACGTGCTAATTTTGAAAATGCAGAAAGTGCAATTGAAAAAGAAGGCATGAGTTTAAATAATTCTTAAACGTTATTTGGAGTGCCGTGACTGCACTCAAACGAAGAATAAAAATTAATTGCCTAGAAAAACCCTCTGGGTCCATCGTCGCTGTTACCCAAAGAAAATGAAAAAAATTGTTCAGCAATCAAAAAATTCGATAGGAAGGATTTCGTTTCATAATTTGTGTGTGCACTAAGCTGCACAATTATTGACTGCTGCTTTACTATGTTCATTAAGCGTAACGTTAATTAATCCAATAATAATAATAATAATAATAATAATAATAAGTAATAATTAATAATAATAAAGGCACAATCTAAAGTTAATTTTGAAAACAAAAAAGTAAGTAAACATACGCAAAAACGACATCGTTCGCTATCGATACGTTGTACAAACCTGTTGCTAATTATAGTGATATAAATGCATATCAAAGAAACACTTAAAAACATCGCAAGATGCGAATGACGGAAATAAGGCCTAAATTTTAATTACTATCTCACCCATATGTCATTCATCAACTAACCCATAGTGATATGGGTGAGATGGTAAATCACTGCTATTTTTGAAAATTTAATATTACGTTGTTAAAACAAATAAGTTAGATATTACTTTAGTTTGTTTATATACATATAATCCCTTTGTATTAACATATTTTTTGCTAATTGTTTGAAAGTTCTAACTTATTAGTTACTACATAATATTAATGTCCATAAAAATGTAATCATAAAAATTAACAAATTTTCTTTCTGGACTTATGTTGTTTTTGCTGAAATAGGGTTGAATGTTTAATAAATCGATTAAAAGTCATATCTTTCGATAATATTTTATTAAAATGAAAATAGTATTACTATTAGAAAACATGACTTCATTTTAATTCAAAATTTGATATTTAAATTAAAAGTATTTGAATCTTTACAAGTTAAAGTTACAATGTAATGACGCGGGGTTGGCGCGCCAGAGTCGCGGACCAGGCGCGCCATAGTCGCGCTCAAGCGCCATAGTCGCGCCCCAGGCGCGTCGCGGGCGCGTCGCGCTAGATTTATACGCACCTTTAGGATCATCCAGTACTCCGAACTGAGCAAGTTAGTCACTGTTTGTACAAATATTATTTTTTATAAAACAATTTCTTTTTAGTAAATAGTTTAAAGATAAATAAGACCTTTTAGAACGACATTCGACAAACATTGTCGATAAATTATTTTAATGTCACCACAAAAATTCAAAAATTGCACCGCTGCTGCAATGAGCTGTTTTTAGTTAGCAATTTTATGATATTATGGTAAAAAACTATTTATTAAATTATTTATTATTAAACTATTTAAAAATTTATAATATGTCAACATTGAAGCAATCATCTGATTATTACATAAAAATACCTACGATGTGTTACAAATCGCCACCTGGTTATCATACTAATAATATGTTAATCATTACCAAACAAAATTTTTCTTGTGCATTCTCATGTACAATACAACGAGACGAGAGATATGCATTATTCAAGTCTATTGAAATGAGAACTTGTTATATTAATTCTCCATTAATATTATATTTAAGAAGAGGTTAAGCCCGTTCTTCGAACGTTACTATTATGTTTAGTTTAGTATAGAAATTTCGTTAATTTATTTGGAATGATCAACATTACTGAGAATCTCGTTAATCCACTTCAACGATGCGCACCTTACGAGAGTAAATCACTCCTCAATTGGGGATTTTATAATTTAAAATACAGTACCGGATATAGAGGTAGACAACGCGGGCATTTTTATATACTTTCATTTTCATTCAAGTTTGCTAACATGAAGATAACTATGAGTGAAGAAATCGGGCATAAGTGAAGAAATCTGGCATAAGTAGTCTATAAAGTCAAAATTAAGGAAAACTATTAAAAAATGATAAAATTAATAACAAAATCTAAAATACGTAATAAAATCTAGGTAGGTACATCTTTTTGACTTGAAAAGATCATAACCGAAGACCAGACGAGTGCTTTATTCCTGGTTACGCCGATTTGTATATTTGTTAGTACGTACAATTAAACCTGTTTTTATGCGGTACTATATGGAGAATTGTTTATGTGCGATTTTTCTTTTTTTGTGCGATATATCAAAAATTTCGCCAACACAAAAACAGGTTTGAGTGCTCGTATATTACTTTTTTACGTTAATAGTATAGAACTATTTTCGTTTTTTTGTTATTTTAAAATGTATTTTATTCGCAATCGGTCGGTAATTGCTCGTTTCCCGACTTTTAAAAAGTTTGAAAGTAGCATATTGTTAACTGCTAATATTAACCAGTATGTAATGAAAATTTTTCACTCGATATACCACGTGCCGGTTAGTAATGAACAAAATGGGCGTGGTTTTAACGTGATATGAGCTATTAAAAATAGAGGCGCTGATACAAATGTCAAATATAGTTAGGTTATAACAATAATTAGAAATCATAATTATTTTCATTAAACCAACCTCAACTTCACGATTGCGAATAAAATAGTATACATGCTTCGGCGTAAAGCGTCATTACTAACTTCGGCCAATTGCTGACCTCCGGCCGCCGTCGGTCAGCAGAACAGACCTCAGTTAGTAATGACTCGCTTTTCCCCCTCGCTATGTAATATACTATTATCTAATTACGTGTCGTTTTTTCGGGTATCAACAATCATGTACAAGTGCAAACCAACTCATTGTAAAAGCAGTTTCTATTATACAACGATTTTATAAATTTCGATTATAACGATTTTTATGAAAACTGTTTTTTAAAACTTTATTTTAAAACATATAAAATGTTTTAGTAACTAGAATATAAAAGTGTATAAATTTGCATCGATTTTTATAGATAATAACCGACTTTCCCATGCAAAATTTCCCAGACCGCTAAAGACCTTAGATAAGACACTGACAACGAGTTTACGTAGTTATCATTATTTCTTAGTTCAATTCAGTTAGAAAATGAAAAAAATAATTAATTGTCAATTAACACTGAATTTAAATCTGATGATGACTATGTTCAAATTAAATTAAAAGGTAATTTTAACCGAAATCAAAATGAATGTGTGACACATGTCGGTGTTGGTTGCAATTTAAAATAATTTATATTTTTAGTATTATCGACATCCCGATCAAGCAGTATTCTTATTAAATAATACTCTAATAATAATTAATTATGTCACAATTCAATCGTGTACCTACATAATGTATTATGTATGTATAATATGAAAAAATCTGATTAGCTTTCGGACAATTAGAGTAATTAGAAAAAGATTAGATGTGTGGAAGTGTATTCATGATGTACAAAATATGTAGTATGTACATAATGTATTTAGTTTCAATGAAAATAAATATTAAATATTTATCTGCATTACTAAAAAAGTATCGTAGTTGGAATATTATAGGCATAAACGCAATTAATAAAATGTACTTCTATAAATTCTTTCTCTAATCTAAGTAAATTTACTAAAAAATCTAAAAAAAATCTAAGTAAATACTTTCTAAACCAGCAAATATTTAAAATTTTGAACTTAAGTAAATAACTTAAATCTTAATTAAATAATTAAAAAATTATCAATTTTATTGTTTGTTTGGTTTGTTAATTTTTAAATTATATAAAAATGTAATGATAATAACATATTTTTAAGATTGAATTTTGCATTGGTAATATTAATGTCCTTTTTGTCAACATGTAAACAAAATACCAAAGATAATGAAAATTATTCATTCAAAGTAAACACACTTTAGTAATGTTGACATCCTTTCAAGATATAAATAAACTAGAGGATAATACGATATCCCTAATGAGTACACAAATCACAGATAATGGTTAAACCTATTTATATATGTAGCTATTAAATAAGTTAAATAAGTCAATGAAAAAGGAAACTTTTGATTTTGTAATTTGTTAAAAATTATAAATTTTCAAACTGATTTTAAAAACATAAATATTATTAGTCACTAATTCAAATCACGGTATCCCATCGAATTTAGTTATTATAGTTTTTGCCATTTAATTTTAAGTTAAAAAATAAAAGAATCTACAAAAAAGGTCTTTTGATCAATTTCTAATAGAATTCATCAAAACTAATTAACCGGCCATACTGAACTTATCCATTGTTATAGAGTTATTCAAAAATAATTCAGATATGCCAATTCTGTTTAAAGGAACCACAATCACAAACTACATTATTAATAAAACTTAAATAAAATTATAATTCTCGATGCAAGATGTAATAACAAAACATGGCAATAATCTACGGGTTCCTGTTTAATTAGCAATTTTCAGTATATACCACAAACATTTTTTTTAATGTTGCATATCAAAGTTTGTTGAAAATTTTTATAAACAATCATACAAAATAAAATAATATACCAAGATTTCAACTATAAATAATAAATAATGATTTATAAATAACGAGGTCGTGTTATGTTTACTGCAATAATTTCGTGAACAAATTAGAAAATTTATAAATGTGACAAATTATGTAAAAAAAGAGACAAAAACAAAATTTCACAGGACGCATTTTTTCAGCTGGCCCCTAGACTATGAAACTCCAAGCAAAAATTTGAAAATTCTCTGTACCAGGGAAATATTATTTTGTTGTTGATTTTATTTAGAAATAGCAGCATATAATGGAACTAATTCATAACGTGTTGAATTAGAATTAGAAATGTAAAAATTCGCCGTGTTTCCTCAGTGAGCTTAGTTCGCCATTTTGGAAAAATGGAACCCGTTTAATGTTTTTCGCCAATAGCTTCGTTAGACGGCGTCTAACAGAAAAAAAATCTTCAAACAGAAATTGAAGAGAATAAAATTTTCATTAACAATATCAGAAAAGTATTTTAAAAATCTATTATACTACTTCCGAGAAACGAGAACCGAAGAGTACTTACTCAATTGCAAAATATTCACCGCAATTTTTATTCGTAAAAGGTTTTGAAACATCTGTTTATGTAATCACGAAAAAAATATTAATTTTATGATTTGCATTTCATGGAAAATCAATACTATAAGATTTGAAATTCATAAACTTTATTATAATTTAACACGATATTCTAATCGACTAAATCAATTTTTGTTGTCGTATTTGCATTAGACATATTTCAAGATCAAGTACAGTAAAGCTCCTTATCCGCGGTTCCGTTATTCGCGGTTTCAGTATTCGCGGAAGAAAAATTGAGACCACTTTCTGTATTCGCGGCCGAAAATTTCATTATTCGCGGATTAATAATTTACGATTTTGAATATTATAATTTATATTCAAAACTCAAAATTAAATAATAATATTTAAACGAAAAAATTTAGACTTCAAGGAGGTTCTTGTTTTGGACAATGCTCCGGGTCACCCTTGTGAGCTTGAAACTATGCATCCGAATATTAAGGTGATATTTTGCCTCGAACACGACGACTTTACTTCAACCAATGAACCAGGGAATAATTCAAGCTTTGAAGTTCTTTTACATTAGGCGAACCTTTAAAATCATTCTGGATATCATGGAATGTGATTCTGACGTGAGTTTTATGGAATTCTGGAAAAATTTAACATAGCAATGTGCATTGTTAACATAAAGGAATCGTTACAAGAGCTCAAGCATTCATACACATTGCAATCATATTGGAAAAACTATAGGTTGATCTAACAGTCTGTGAAAGTGAGGATTTAAACAAATTAAAACATTAACTGACACAATTGTACAAATTGCTAATGGAATAGGACATGATGGTTTTGAACAGATAGATTCGAGTGACGTTCAAGAGCTGCTTCAATCACACGATGAAGATTTAAGTGAAGCCGACTTGCAGGAAATGTTAAAACCCTTCAAGCTTCAACATCTTACAATGATACGATGACAATCACCTTAAAAACCAGACCGCAGGTTTCAAATGGCAAATGAACTGTGAGATCACTTCATTAAAATTGACCCGTTTTGGAAAGAAACCTTCCTTTTAAAAGGAAAATTGAAGTTGCCACAGCTGAATACCATGCGGAATTAAAAGGCATTTTAAAGACGGCAAAGCAAGAAAAATTACTAAATATTTTAAACCAAATAATTCAAACAATAATAATTAATAATAATGATAGGTATGTGATTAAACTGATTTTATTTTTATCTATTTTATTTTATTTTCGTACCTTGGAACCCAACCCTTGCATTTCCATACAAATCACTATTCCATATTCACGGTTTCCTTATTCGCGGCATAATTTTGGAACGTATACCCCGCGAATAAGGAGCTTATTATAATATTTTAATTCTGGCAGTAAATTGCATAACGCATGAAATAACTACACAAGCGCACCGGTGAGTAGGTACTCATATTCGTACCGAATAATGGACTTATTAAGCATACCGGCGGTTGAGTAATTAATTTGTTATAACATAAGTATTAAAATTTGCAATAGTTATAATGAAATGAAAATTAGTGAATTTTTTCCTCACACTTACTTATTTAGCCCATTATATGTGTGTACACAAATATTTCGCTCTTCTGGTGCTCGCCAGATGGATAGGGAATGAAAATTATTAGTTATCAGCAAAGAGTATATAGATCTATATACTCTTTGCTATCAGGTAGTCGGTATAAAAACATTGTTTTGTAATCTACCTCAAATTTATTCAATATAGTAAAACCTTGTTTTTAATAATACATTTTCCCATAATTACTTAGATTTTAGCAATTTAATTTTCATTCCCTCTCCATCTGACCACCACCAAAAGGGCGAAATATTTGTGTACACACATATAATGGGCTAAATAAGTATGTGTAAGGAAAAATTCACTCATTTTCAAATTTAATTTTCATTTCATTATAACTTGTAATATTGCAAATTTTAATACTTACGTTATATTTCCACAAGTTAATAGCCATTTATTATGGTAATTTGTTATATTATATGCATGTATTTATGATACAAATGCGCTTTCCACTTTTACTTTCCTGAATAAAAAAAAGCAAACCTAGGGCGAAACTTGACCATAAGATTTTGCGAACGTTCTACAACTACGAGAGGAGTTTTTTTTTATTTATATCAGTTTAAAACAAATATGATATACAAATTAACACAGAAGCGTCTAAAATTTTATGAAAGAAGGCAAATGCCGATATCCAAGATTGCAGTTCTAATTGCTTAACATTTGTCACTTTTATATCAGTTTAAAGAGGCGAAAATGAGTGATATACAAATTGAACACAGAAGCGTCATAAAATCTTAATCGAAAGAAGGCAGTAGCCCGAAAAATATCCATGAGAGAATGGTGGCAGTGTATGGAGAAAATAGCCCGCCTTATTTCCAAGTAAAATATCGGTGCAAGCAGTTCAAATGGGGCAGGGAATTGAAGATTTTGAGCTAATTGACCGCCGAGTAAAAGTTTCGATTATTGCTAGAGAAATAGGAATATCAGAAACGAGGGTTTTTAAAATTCTACATAAAGATTTGGGAATGAGCAAAGTGTCGGCACGATGGATTCCTAAGCTGCTCGGTCCCGAACAAAAACTGTGTAAACGACAAATTCTCAGGAGAATTTGAGTGCTTTATCCCAAGATAAAGACTTCTTCTATAAAATTGTAACTAGGGATGAGACCTGGGTACACCACTGAGACTCTCTCATGAAACAAGAGTCTATGCAATGGGTTCATAAAGGCTTTCCAGCACCAAAGAAGGCAAAGATCCAATTTTCTGGAAAAGTGATGGCCACAGTTTTCTGGGACGCTGATTTCTTAATTGAGTATATGCCAAAGACTACAATAACGAATGTCTACAAAGACACAATTAAAAAGGCTATACACGAAAAACCTATGCTCAAAAACTCTGCTTCGCACAACTGCAGGGTGCGTAAAACACGAATTTTTCAAGAAGTAATCAATAAATGCGGCTTTAAAGAATTACAACATCCACCTTACAGTTCCAACCTCGCACCCTGTGACTATTCAAAACTTTTCAAAACTCAAAAAACACTTGAGAGAGCGTCGTCTTTTATCGAATGACGACTTGGAAAACGCTGTGGAGTCGTATTTTTCAGAACCACCAAAAGAGTTTCGGAGGCATAGAGTTATTAGAAAAACGTTGGAATAAGTGTGTTACTGTTAATTTTTCTTACGTTGAAAAATAAAACTTTGTTTGTCCTCTAACTCCTTATTTTCATAGATAGGTAGATAACATAAAAACTCCCCTCGTATTTTAAATAAAAAAAGTAGATAAAATACATTCTTTAGAGAGCCAATTCTAGGCAATGACACATAATATACAGTAGAACCCCGATTATCCGTGAAGCGGTTTAACAGTGGGCGCATTATACATCGATTACCGTCAGATTATTATGCGTGCGGCGGCTTACCCGTGCGGCGCCATCGATTTATCCGTGGAAATTCGCAACTTTAGTAGTATACTATGTGAAATCAAATGTATAGAATTTATGCTTACTTCAGAGCTGCAATTGGTTACATACAAAGCTATTTAGTGTATTTTTTTGTAATAATTTAACAAAAACGTCAATTATTATTATCCGTGTTTTTCAATTATCGCTGTCGGCCCGGATAATCGAGGTTCTACTTTAATTTATTTTTGAGCCTAAACAATAAACTTAATTTCGTTAAACTTAGTCCATGTATATTTATTATTTTAGAAATTGCTTCAAATTTTTAATTTCAACGTAAAATGTCGAAATTTGTTGTTTGATGCTATTGTTTATTTTAATCTCTTAAGAAATTTTTAGAATATTTTCAAAAATTGAAAAAAACCCATAATAAACAATTCATATTGTTATTAGTCTACATTCTACCTCATTTTAAATATAAAATATTTTTTGTTCTTTAGTATTTTCTAAGTTTAAAAAAAAATCCTATGGAAACGACTTCACAAATATGTATGTAATGAACATATTAAAATATGTATTTCAAACACAAATTACAAATGCATTTCAAATACATACTTAATTCAAATACCTGTCCAACTTTGAGCCCTTCTTACAAAACAGTGGTTTAATATTTATTTAATTTTTTTTAAGTAAATAAAAAATATTATTATTAAAATTTAGCACTTACCCTTCGCACGTAGGGTAATTGTGGATGATGTTTGACTGGCATGAAGAAGAGTCTAATTCGATCAAAAAATTGAATACCATTTGTTGATGCCACTCCCATATATAAAAATACTCCAAATAGTACAGACATTGGAACTAGGCGAAGAAGTGGTGACATCAAGACGGACAAACCTACCAATATAGACACAACTAATGCAGAAACTCGTTGTTCTTTTACTTCAATAAGATGGGGTTTTTCACCAGGTGCATGAGTTCTTGACATAACTGTTACAGCTGAAACGTGTGCAACAGATCGAACAGTAGCAACACACATCCAAGGAGCACCAATAAACCCGCAGCAAACATTCAGCAGACAAACTAATACAATATCTACATGAAAACCACTGCCTTTCTTCAATTTGCGTTCTGGTTTGTCGATTATTAATCTAAAAAAATTATATTTAATAAATAATTAGAGTAAAAAAAAATAAACCTACTCTGCAATATGGGTTTCCATAAATAACAAAATATAAACTAACATAGCAGGTACTATCGCAGCAAATGCAAGCCATATTGAAAAATGTCCTGGAGTGCCCTCTGGACTAATTATCCATCCCCTTACGGCAGGATTTGAAGGTGATAATCCTTTTGGAACACTTAGCTTTTCTGTGTAAGTTTCAGGAACAAAATAATCCAAAGTAACCATGATAATTATTGCTATTGGAACTCCAAAATCTCCCAACGCTCTTCTTGCCTAAACATAAAAATTTCTTTTAAGGTAGGTAGTTTAAATTTGCAAAAAATAGAATAATTATAATTATTTTGAAATACATAATTCAACAATATTGGTTCAAAAGTAAATTTCCATAATTCTCGAACGCTGATAAAATGTGTCGTTATCATTCATTATAAACTTTTTGGATTAAACTTTACTTCTGGAAAAGAAACAATATAAAAAATTATTGGAAGCAAAATATAACATTTTTGAAACGAGAAAGTGACTTTTTTAACCCCATAAACGACAAAAGTATTTTAGATCAAGATGGTCTCGTATTCAAAATGCATTTTATTTAGATTTACTTCGCAATTATATATTTTACGACATACTTCCTAACTAAAATAGTTAAATAATAGTAAACCCACAAAATAAGTTGCAAAAATCACATTAATAGTTTTGACAAAACAAAACAAATCCATTAATGTGATTTTTTGTAACTGTTGTTTTATGGCTTTCTTTAAATAATGTAAAATTATTTAAGACTGGATGCGAAAATTCAATTTAGTGTGTAGTTATATCCTAATAGCGTGTGACATGGTGACGTTGTTTTGGCCCAACTCATTTGCAAGTTATTAATTAATAAAATACTTTTTATTAACTTTTTCTCTTCTTTATAATTCTAGTTTCTAACCTTTTCTAATATTTCCTAATAGTTTTATTCTTAAGCGAGGGGGAACTGGCTGCTAAGCTAAACTAAGCAATATTTATATTTTTTCTAATTTTTTTCTGAACGTATTAAGTTGTTGTAGATTAATTTAATAAATTTTTGGTATACCTTTAAGTACATTTTCTATTTTAGATGTAGAAAGTAGATTAAGAATTTATCATTGTGTACTTATAGACAATCTGCTTATAGGTTTCGTTTCAGCTTAGAAATACGGTAGAAACTCGATTCCGCGAACAAAATAAAACCACGCTAATCAAGGTATTATAAAACGGTTGATAATGGCAATTACCTTTACATATACAGTCAGAATACGTACTAGTAAATATTTTATTAGTAATTAATTAACTATTATTATTAACTATGTATTACAATTTAGGGAAATAATCTCACTTTTTTCAGCATTTTAGATTTTTAAATCGCGACTATTATCATGAATTTAAGCAGTGAATGTGAAAATAGATGAATATTAATATTTGTTTACTGATAGTCAAAGATCTGAACTCATAAACAAAACATAGATATTTTCTTCGTCACCAAATAACATATTATACTAATCAAAATATTATTATATACTGACCATTTAATGATAAAAATACTGACCAAAAAATTAGTTGTCATAGGAAAATATTAAGCTACGTTTATTGCTTCTTTTCATTTGTCAATTAACTTTCTTGAATAGCAAAACGACATTTAAAAATTGATATGGTTGGTCGACAAACTTCTGATAAGATGAAAACTCTTGAACGAGATAGAAAATAAATTTCCATGGTAATTTGATTTTGATTGCTTACTTAAGTTTGAATCAGATCCAAGGAATAAAATCCTGAGGAGTAACGAGCGTTATTCTTAAAGGGTACATTTTCTAAGACCGTAATTTTTAGTGGGTGAATCTTTTAGTAATTAAATAAAATGTTGAAGTGAGAATGAAATATTTTAGATATGCAATATCCGGATCTATATTATGTTGTTTAATCTAATTATTATAATATCAATACAAACATTCTGAATTTCAGTTTTTAATGTAATCCGCAAATATAAACTTCTTAAATTTCAAAAACCAATAGTATTTTTTTACAACTGCAGTTCTTAACCTGTGGTTCGGAGACTCCCAAGAAGTCGCAGTTGTATTTTAGGATCCGCGGCGGTTTCATAAAGAAAATTTAAGAAGCTTTTAAGAACTTTTTTAATTATTTTCATTAAAATACTAGTAATATAAATAACTCTTAATCATGATTTTGTTTTTAATTATTAAATTCACGACTGCGGTGGGATGATATATTTTGAGGAATTTGTGGTAAAAAAATTTTAAGAACCGCTGTTCTAGAGCATGGTGCCCTTCTATACTGGCCATATGAATTAATCGATCATATAATAGGCAAGAGCAATCCGCAAGAAAAAAAACGCGATTCCACATGGGTCAAGCAAATCTGGATTCATAGATGTGGCACATGTCACATCGAGTGCACCAGGTATGAGACTGCACCGCATAAATGGATTACTGATGCATTGAAACTTACCTACTTTTATTGTTTAACACATTGAGCCCCGGATGGCATAAATGCTACGTCTCACTAAAACTTTGGCACCACGAGGTAGTACCGGGATACCACACAGTTGAAATTAATTCGGACTGCTAGTCTGGCCACTTATCACTCATTATAATAAAAATAATGTTGTGCACATTAACAAAGTACGGTATGAGGAACAAACTAATGTTTGATGTTTTGGCATAGCTTTAATGAATTTTTTTACAAGAGAATTGAAAATAATTCATTTAAAAAAATTTTAATTCCAGGTCGGTAGACTAAAAATTGTACACCGGAGCTCAACATGTTAACAATGGTTTACGTTTTGCCATGTCGAGTCGAGTAGCATGACATGGGATAAGTGAGCTTGCACCTTTGAGTATGATATTTCTTATATTACAAATTACATTTTAGAACAGAATGTGCTTGATGTTAAATCAAGATTTAACGTGATGATATGCCATAAAATATTATTCTCAATGTGGATTCGATCATGATGAAGTACCGCATAAGCCGATACGAGCGCTAAAGCAATTGATAGCGAGTCCTGTTGCACGAATCCTACGACCGCTACATATAATGCAATTTGTATTCATATATTTGTTATTACTTCAATTATTGAAAATATGATTAAAAAGATGTTTTGGATGTTTCTCCAAAACTCACTAGCGTGAAACAACGAAAAGTGCTGCAAACGGATTTTGCTCTGAAGCATGTTTCCATTTAAACGATAATTTATTACAGTGATGTATATAGGTTTTCATTTCGGAGGGGACCTAGAGTTGCCAATTTATCAATGCACGTTAATGACTACGCGTTGGAATGAATAATCGGATAAAGCATTAAATTCTTTACTACATAATTGTTTGGCCCCCTCCCTAAATACACCACTGATTTATTAACCAGCAAAAAATATGAAGTGTTGATAATTTCGTCATAATGACGACTGAAAATAAATGCAAGAAAAAGTCTACAGAAGTGCATTGCATTGTGACAGGTCACATAAATTTCAAATACAAGAAATCCCGCTTCAAAAGCCGCTAAAAACGTTTTATTTTATTATATTTAAGTACTTTTTGAGAATCAAAAATTAGACAATTGTTTTGAATTTTATATCTTTATAAAAAAAAGACTTGAAGAAAATAGTTTGAAATCCACCAAGTAGTTACGCCTTCACAACACATTGCCAACGAAAACATCCGGACGGTCTGCCGATTAAAGGTGTTGTGAAAACGTATCTATTTAGTAGATTATCATGACCTATCACCTCAATTAAAGAAAAGAAGGTAAAATATTCTTTTCAGTGGACGTCAAAATTTTTGCGGCAGCGTAATTTTATGAATATGAAATGCGAAGTGCAAGAACGAAATTGAAGAATTGACCTAAATAATTAAAAATCTGCAAAAAAGTACAGGTAATTTTCGGTTTACGCCGCCCCGTTCAATTTTTCGCAGATTTATAATAACGCCGATTCCCACAAATAATTCCACATATTATAAAAACCGCATAAAAACAGGTTTGACTGTATATCTATTTTGTATTATATTGTATTAATATACAAAATTATTTGCTTATTTTCACTTACAGTAGCGTAATCGAATTAGGGCCACTCACAATTTTTAGTTTTTAATGCAATTTGTTATATTTGATAAATTTTGAATTTATACTAAGTAATAACTATTCAAAACAATTAAAACTCACTTTTTAAAAGCAGGTATCAAATTTCACCCTAACAGTTATAAAACGGCTTAAATATCAAAACTCGAGGTATATGGGTATTTAACGTCGGGTAGTTTTGTCCGTTGTTGGTCATTGTTTAAGGGACTGGCGAATATAACTGTGCTGTATTTTGGTTAAATCTACCCTACAAGTGTTGTGAAGAAGTTGATTTTGTGTATTTTGACTTTGAGTAATATTTTTATTCAACCACGTGTTAATTTAAAATTTCAAGTTTTAAAATTAATTTTACGTAATGGGTAAAAATAAGGACCTTAAATAGGATAAAAAGTTAAGATTGAGGGTCTTTTGAGATCTGAAAATCACAGGAATCGTGAAATTGCCAAAATGGAACGAATTTTGCGTCAATCAGTCAATCGGATTGCAAAATCAATTAAGGAAAATATTCCTACAACGTCAACCAGGCGATCAAATTGTAGGGGTAGAATAAAAACTACCACTCCAGAAGATTGGTTAATAGTTCGAAGGACATTAGAAAATCGAAAATGGACTGTGAAAAAAATTAATCGAGTCCTACACCAAGATGAAATTTCAATTTCTGAACGTGTGCTTAAATCGCGAATCTCCGAAGCTGGAATAAAAGTCGACAACCAGCAAAGAAGCCAAAATTGACTTCAAAAATGAAAATTGCTCGACTTAAATGGGCCAGAGAGCACAAAAATTTTACTGGAGCAGATTGGTCAAAGGTATTTACCCATAAAATTTATAATTATTCATAATTAATTAATTACTAAAAATTAATATTTTTTATAGGTTATTTTCAGCGACGAGACACGGCTTGGGTGTGTAACTGAAAAAGGTGCAATATGTGAAGAGAAGATCATCTGAACGTTTAAAAGAGTGCTGCATTGTAAAACAATCAAGGACCCACGGGCAGTGATGATTTGGTCGGCCATTACTGCTGAAGCACTTGGACCACTTCATTTTGTTACCAAAACCATGAACCAAATTCAGTATAAAGAAGTGGTTGAAACGGTTTTGGTACCTTATATGGGTACTTTAGGTAGTTACCGTAAAAGCTACACTGTCATGCAGGATGGAGCACCCTGTCATAAGGCTAAAACACTCATGGACACATTCAAACGGTTGGATATCAATGTGTTGCCTTGGGCAAGTAATTTTCCGACCAAAATCCCATAGAAAATGTTTGAAAAACATTCAAGTTGTTAGTTTACAAACGAAACAACTCCACAATAGCAACTTTAAAAGAAAATATTCGCTTAGTATGGAAAACAGATGAGCATTTAAAAAAAAGTAGCTTAAGCTTGTATTAGGAGTATGCCGAAAAGGGTGGCTGCAGTAATTAAAGCTAGGGTGGTACCACGAAATATTAATCAAAAGGTGTTAAAATAATAGAAATCAAGATTTGTTCGAAATATAGTTGTATTCTTGCATTAAATTATAGGTAAATTTAAAAATCAATTTTTAATGGGTGGCCTAATTCGATTGCACGGTACTGTATGTAAAACCTCATCCTATACCTCACTGTAAATATGGGTTCATTTTATGCCGATTCGATTTGTACCGTCTTTTGTAGGAACGGAACTGCGGCGTAAAGCGAAGGTTACTTGTACTTGGTAGAAAAAATATATAGAATAAATAAATAAATTAAAATAAAATGTTCACACTAATTAATTTAAAAGAGGTTTCATGTGAATTGTCAACACCGGCCCAACGGGCATTTGTTCCTTTCTTTTTATAAGAAAATTATAAAGTTCTAATTGAGGAATATGGAAAGCTGCTCAGCTTAATATTAATTTTACTCCTACGGATGTAATGGGATCAGTTTCACAAGTAAAATCCTGATTAAAATCTTCTTATATAATGAATGTTTTTGTTACCATCTACATTTATATTTTATGCTGAAAGCATTTTAATTAAAATAATCAATTTAAGGGAGAACACCAGGGTAATCGCTTAAAAATAGCAATTTCTTTCTTGGATTATATGAAAAAGAAAAACTATAAACATAACTTTACATTCTGATTTTTTCTATTTTTATAATCAACTTAACATCTAATTTTTAGTAAAGATAAATAAAGCAACATGCGATAGTTAATTTTGGCGGACGTTTTTTCAAATTATTTCTCTGCTGACGATGGTGCAAATTGAAGCGCCCTTTGTGATCATCTGAAATCAAAAAATTATTCTTAAGTAGCAATAATGTAGCTGTCGTTAAGCGTATCGGCCTTGAAAAATTTGAATCTTTTACAAAATGGCGGCCACTGAAACTAATAATTACAGTTTCGCAACAAAAAAACAGTGCAACAAAATTTTATTTTTTTAATTTTATTTTTCTGAAAATAAGAAACTTCCATAGATATGCTTGATCATACTTATACGTGTTGTGTTGAAAAAATGTAGTTTAAAGTTTCAGAACTGATTTTTTTTATATTTTGGAATATTTCAACTTACCAAATATCATCTATTCTAAGGTCATAATCTGCTCTTGATGTCGTGGTTTGATTCAAATCGATCCTCTGCAATTTTAGAGCAGATCTTCCTTCCTGCAATACTTTTCTCAAACGAGTGTTGGCCAAGTAAATTCATTTGCCTTCCTCAATGTAATTAATCACCAATAATCACTTTCAAAAACCAAAATCTTCAATGATGATACGCAAACTGTAAACGAACTGCACTGCACATAAATAATCGAGTTTTAACCCCGCCTCCCCCCAAATTTTACCCTACCTACCCCATAGCTTCTATTTATTTAAAAAATGAGAAAACGCTACGCTGATGCCGCGCCGCGTGCAATTATTTACCCATCGCACTAAATTAACTACATCTTTATCAATTACTTCTTGAAATTTCATTAAAATATTTGTTAAGGGTATCCTCAAAACGTTTCAATTTTTTAATTTGTCGCCGTGATGTTCCCCCTTAATTAAGCATTCATGTAACTATTTTGTCGAATTATATTTAAGCCTTTTTCTATATAAACATTAATTTCATTTTTATAATTAGTGAATAATACAGCACATCTGTGCAATGTAATATCGATTGTCTCGGTCAAGTTTTTAAATTAGCGCGCATATTCAGATAATATTTTCGAATTCGAATCCAGATTGAGAGACATTTAATTTTCCGCACATCATCTCGCTAAAAATTCGTTAAATTATTACGCAGCCAAGTTATTGAAATAAAATTTATCCTATAAAAAATCTCTTGCTATATAGTATCTGGCCATTAAATGCTGATAATTAATAATTGCTGAAGAGATATTTGTTAAGAGTTTCACATCAAACTAAAAGTTATTAAAACAAACCAAATTTCAAAAAGTATGAATACCTAAGTACTTGGACTACACCTTCTTTGGTTGCAATTTAGAAAATGTCAGTTGTAATTTGGATTAGACAATCCTTAAAACTTCTCACACAAAGAAAAATTCACTTGTAATATAGTTATTTAATAACTATATTCGCGCTAATTTAATAATATTGTTAAACTTTCACAACGATGATTAACTGTGGTGTAAGAGCGGCTAAGCAATTGTCTAATCTGAATTATTCTTCAAGCTTGCTGAATTACAACTGGAAAAGGTGTAGTAGTTTTAAAGCTCCAAAGGTAATAAAAAAAATCTACAATATACAGGTATTCTAGAATATATTAATTCCATTATATTATAATTTGTTACAAATCAATTTATCATAGCGCAATAAAATAATTATTGAAAATATTCAATAATCAAGATTTATTAAAATCCGTCAACTTTGGCTAAGATTTCCTTTAATTAGTAATTAAATTCATAATACATGAAAAAGGGTTTAGAATACAGTAAAAGCTCCTTATCCGCGGTTCCGTTATTCGCGGAAGAAAAAATTGAGACCACTTTCTGTATTCGCGGCCGAAAATTTCATTATTCGCGGATTAATAATTTACGATTTTGAATATTATAATTTATATTCAAAACTCAAAATTAAATAATAATATTTAAACGAAAAAAATTTAGACTTCAAGGAGGTTCTTGTTTTGGACAATGCTCCGGGTCACCCTTGTGAGCTTGAAACTATGCATCCGAATATTAAGGTGATATTTTTGCCTCCGAACACGACGACTTTACTTCAACCAATGAACCAGGGAATAATTCAAGCTTTGAAGTTCTTTTACATTAGGCGAACCTTTAAAATCATTCTGGATATCATGGAATGTGATTCTGACGTGAGTTTTATGGAATTCTGGAAAAATTTAACATAGCAATGTGCATTGTTAACATAAAGGAATCGTTACAAGAGCTCAAGCATTGCATACACATTGCAATCATATTGGAAAAACTATAGGTTGATCTAACAGTCTGTGAAAGTGAGGATTTAAACAAATTAAAACATTAACTGACACAATTGTACAAATTGCTAATGGAATAGGACATGATGGTTTTGAACAGATAGATTCGAGTGACGTTCAAGAGCTGCTTCAATCACACGATGAAGATTTAAGTGAAGCCGACTTGCAGGAAATGTTAAAACCCTTCAAGCTTCAACATCTTACAATGATACGATGACAATCACCTTAAAAAACCAGACCGCAGGTTTCCAAATGGCAAATGAACTGTGAGATCACTTCATTAAAATTGACCCGTTTTTGGAAAGAAACCTTCCTTTTAAAAGGAAAATTGAAGTTGCCACAGCTGAATACCATGCGGAATTAAAAGGCATTTTAAAGACGGCAAAGCAAGAAAAATTACTAAATATTTTAAACCAAATAATTCAAACAATAATAATTAATAATAATGATAGGTATGTGATTAAACTGATTTTATTTTTATCTATTTTATTTTATTTTCGTACCTTGGAACCCAACCCTTGCATTTCCATACAAATCACTATTCCATATTTACGGTTTCCTTATTCGCGGCATAATTTTGGAACGTATACCCGCGAATAAGGAGTTTACTACTCAAATAATGGCCTTTTACATTAATTTTATAAAAATATTCAGGTCTATTATGTATTGCACAACGTTATTTTATGTTGATGTTAGTTTGATGTAGACCTTTATGTTACTTCATAACGGTCACCTTTAAAATAACGTTTTGTGATACATAATAGACCTGAATTTCCTTTATAAACTGTTTCAAAATTCAATTATTATGAAAAATAAAATGATAAAAATACTTACGCTACGTCCTAAAAATTGGCTATTTCTGAATAACAGCAGATAATACGCTATAGCAAACGTTCCCAACGACAGTATAGTACAAAAGAGTGCAGTATTTGGTTGATTAATTGGTCCAATTTCGTCATGTGATGGCAAAAGCATGTGAGAATTCTTCAATATAATTTTCAATTCGGTAATTATTGTTGAATTAAACTGAGTATTATTATTATTAGTTGTATTCGATATAAGCGAGTCACCAAAAAAATAGTTTCCTAAAAGTGGGTGCCGACCATAAACGGTAAATAATTTCATTACACTTTCGACAATATAAAGTAGAGAAATTAAAGAAGAAAATATTTCTTCCGTAAAACGTGTAAAAAGCTTAACAAAGACACTGCCTTCAAAGAATGCGACAGCCAGAGCTATAAGTCCTAACCAAATTCCAATGTAGAGACGAATAGTTAAATAATCGATTTCATTGCTTTCGCAAAATTGAAACAAACTTTCATCAAATAACAACAATGGTCCTGTGCTTCCAATAATTACTAACGGTTGGCAACCCAGCAATGCAAACACAATTCCACTTAATGAAGTTGCAATTAACGTTTCAGATATTCCAATATAATTATTAGTTTTATTGCTCATTAATCCACCAAAGGTGATAGCACCAGAAAGTGCAGCAAAATACATAAATAAAGCGGCAGCTGCACATTGAGCGTTCAAACCATCTATAACATCTGATTTGAAGAAAGGATATCGCCTTTTAAGATCATTAAGAAGCCCTCCAAAAGGTTTACGAGTTCTATCCAATGGATTTTGTGATGGAGGTTTTTTTCCTTCGCCACCATCAGCGACCAGCAACGGTTTAGTTTCAAATCCTGCAACTTTCTTTAAGGCATTTTCTTTTCGCTTACGGATAGCTTCACTCTTTGCTTTAATTTCTTCTATAGGTAATAAAGCCTGTCTTTCCCAATCACCAGGAGGCAATACTATACTATCATCTAAAAATTCGTTAATTGCAGATAGTAAAGCTTTACGATTGTATGCCTCGTAAGCTATATTATGAAATTGGTGGTTTGCCATTAAAGTCGAAATAGATCTACCAACTTCATGATAATCCAAATTGGCGCCCGTAGGACCAAGTAGAATAAAAATAAATCGAACCGGTATGTTAACTTCGATTAAAGAAGGAATCGTAATGCCTTCCGCTAAACGTATAAATGCTATGGTGGGTTGTTCTAAAAAATCCACATTGCCAACTAGTACGCTAGTAGCTTGAGCACCTTCCGGAATTCGCTTTAATATTGTGTCATTCTGAGCCTTTTTTATATCTTCTGTACTTGTAGCGTAAACTTCTTCCTTTATATCTACGATGGTATTATTTACAGGAATAAGGCGGCCTTCAGAATCAACCTTTTGATTTCCATTTTTCAGAAGATGTGTGAATTGAGCTGCATCTAGAGGTAAACTCATCTTTTTCTTCTCATGGTCATGAAGGTTCTATTTAAAAAAAAATAACGTTTTGTTAAACCGGAAAAATTAAAAGAAAAAACGTCTGCATAAATGTTATACATGCAATATAATAAAAAATAGTTTAGCATTACAGTGGATCGATATAATTTATTATTGAAAATATTAAATTAAAATTTGTAATAAAGAAACATGAAACATGGTAAGTGTATAAATAGCTCAGTCGATACATAAATAAAAATTGATCAAACTTATAATAATCAATGCAAACATTGTTTCTAGCAAGCAAACACTATCAACACTAAAAAATTGCTGTATCAAAAACATCAATATTAATACAAAACCCAAATGTTAAAATTGTAAACTGCGTTGATGCATATAGCAGCAAGTAACAAGTTAGTAGTAAAGCATAGTAATTAAAATCTAGGTATTGGAATCAATCATATTCAATAGATTACTTTACACTACCTACATTGGATCAAAACATTAACATACGTATGTAAGCATACATGTGGAAAAATTGGAAGTAAAAATAACAAAATAAAAATGTCTTTAAAAAGGGTAAGAAACCACGTTACATGTTGAAAAGACGTGATGGATGCTCGATGTAGCACATGCGGCTGGCACAAGTATCCCTGTGCCGAGCACACCGAACAACGAGGAGTATTGAGGAATACCCCATCTTCTAGCCATTGTGACTGCAAGCATTAACATTATTCAGTTTTGCTATATTTAAAGCAACACCAAGCAAACAATTCAAAAGCTATAAATGTTAATAAATAATCCGTTTCAAAACAATCAAAAATTTGCACCATCAATTTTTATTTAAAGTGGCGTTGGTGAAAAATAATTTCATCCAGAATGAAAATTTAAGGACAGGCATAAATCGTACCTTACTTGGGAATCGTAATACGATTTGCAGTCAGATAAAAGTTATCTATATTAATATAAGACAATTTATTTTAAAAATATAATTTGAAACTTTAATTAGTCATAATTATTATTTAAGTGTTGATAAGTAAATAAGCATGTAGCTTATGGTTAATTCTTTCATAATTTTCTATTAAACATCTTATGACTGACTAATAAAATTTTGAAACCACTTAATCAAAACAATGTTCTGATAAATTAAAATAATAGAGTTAGTTATAAATACTTAGATAAAGAAGAAAATATTACTTAAATTTTGTCAACGACAGTCAATTCAGAAAATTAGTAACTTGAATATCTGCTTAGTAAAAGCCATTTTGTTGGTAAAAAAGTTTGCATGGATATAACTAGAAAATAATTCTTTTAGTTTAAAATTTTTGGTTTGCTATTAGAAAAAACTCTGAAGTTCTCTACATCAAACTCGAGCCCATACATGGGTAAATTTGTCTAAGTTAGACATCAAAAATCACAAGGATTGATTATTTCATACAATCTTGTGCTTAAAATAGGTAATTGGTATTTTTTTGCTTTTTTTGTTTAAAAAATTTTGTTTTTAGTTATTCATGTATGGCATTTCAGCCCTAATGGGGCTCTACTTGTTAATTTAAAAACTTGATGTAGCCCATCTCGAAGTATATTTTTTCATCACAATTTGTGTTTTACATTTTCAAAATTTATAGTTTTTCAGTGCATTGAACGATACTGATTACGATACGATAAGATTGAAAGTAAATAAAATTCAGCATACAACTGAAACAAAAATATTGTTTAAACTTCTAACTCGAAGAGGTTTGGAGATACAGCCAAGTAAAAAAAATTATTAATTTTAGTGAAAAATACTATAAATTGCGCAGAATTGAAAATGTGTAAAATTTTTAATTTTCAAAAGATTTCAATGAGAAAAAAACTATTTAAAAGAATTAATTTTTCAAGTTTCACTAAAAATTAGGGTTCGTTGGTGAGGTATCTCCACAACTATTTGTATTGCAAAGAAACAAAGTTATTTGCAAAATGTAAAAAGTACATCATTTTTGCCTTCAATTAATAGGATAAAAATCCAACTTAAAACTGAGAATTGTTTTTTGGGCAAAGTTTGAAAACAAAAATTTTATTTTATTTTATTATATTAATTCAATTATAATATAATCTTGAAAATTATAAATCTAGGAAAATATTTCATTTTTAATTTTACATCAATTTCATCTAGCTTTGCTTTGATCATACCTATTTTGAACATAAAATGTATAGAAAAAGATCAACCCAAGACATTGTGACTTGAAAATTTCTTTGGCAAATATGGTTACCTTCTTGTTGGAGTCTGATGTAAAAAAGCTTGGGGAATATTTTTCGATGCCAAACTAATGGACACAAAATGACATTTACAGGTTATTTTCACACAAAAGTACCTAATGACTGTACTAGTTATCTATAGTAAAGATCATGAATTTACAATAGAAATAAATAGAGTACTTGCACAAAAATTTATGAAAATTCGATCCATAGACTATCTTTTGCCATTCAACAACTTTTTTAAAATTTTGTGCAACTCCTTATAACGTAATTAATTAAGAAGCATGATTTTGCAAAGTCACAACTTTCAATGAAAATTATAAACAAATTATGTCCAATTTAGATCATTGGAGTAGCTTTTAACTTTACAAAGTTTAAGTAGAACATATCTACTATTTTTAATATTTTAATGGAAATCTGTGAAACCACAAAATCATGTTTCATAATTACACCCCACCTCACACGACACTTGTTTTACCGATGGTTTACTTGCTTGTTTCACTATTAATTTTCAAACGGCTGGGTATCGAGATGGTTTCTCAATGTGTTGGCTTCACACAGGCTTTGTGGTTTTAATGTACACAAATAAAATGCACAAACAAGCTTGTCATCCACAACAGACGATCAGCTGTTAGCATCATCGTATTGTGGTAACCCGGTAGCACTTGTGTTTACAAAGATGACGCGACTTTGTCATTGCTTAGCGCTTAAAACCATCAGGAAAAATAACAGCAGTGACGTCACGTTCCATCAGGGCAGCCAGCACCACTCACATCACAGCGGCAATCAAACAATCCATTAGCAAAACAAGCGTTGTGTGAGGCTGGTTTAACGCTTAACTATGTAATAATGAGTTTCTTACAAATTAAAAAAGGATGTTAAATGACAAAGATCATCATCTTAAAGATCGTATTTTTGTAAATTTCCTACAATAGTTTTTTGGTGCAAGGACCCTATTCCAATAATAGTTCAATTAAATTATTGGATTATTATAAGTTAGGGAGATTACCCACCTGTAAAGATGCATAACTATGTTTTCTATTAAAACGAAAACCCCGATCATGATGTTCATTAACGTGGCGATGTCGAAGAAGTAAAACTCGCATTAATGGTGCCTTATCCTCTGCACGAATTAAATCTTCTTTATACAATTCTTCACATATTCTGTATGCTATACCAGGTAAATCATTTTCTTCTAAATCTAAAGTAACAAGACCGTCCTCCAAGCATTTTCTGAGATTTAATAACGAATGGAAACTTAACGAGGCAACATGGGGTTTACCCCATCTGTCAACACCTTCTTCAACATCTTCTTCATATTTGATCCAACGAGCTGTTTCTTTCCATTCTAGTTCTTCATGCAAACTATGTAACTCGTCCAATTGTACAAATATCTATAAATTTATTCGAAATAAAAATTTAAGGTTTTCAACAATTTAAACATAATTGTAACTTACCGCGTGAGGACTGTGATCGTACATTTTCTTCACAGTAGTTTGAAAATTATCCGATGCATCTTTTCGATTTATGTGAACTATGGAAGGCCGAGATGATTTATATCTTCGAAGAGCTCTAGAATCGTCAGAACGGTGACTATCCAATTGATCTCTATCGGTTCCTCGAAGAGGCAAATCTTCTGGTTGAGTTGAAACCCGACGATTTTTAGTTTGTTCGCTATTACTGTTCTTTGCTGAGTGATGATGGTTTTCAGATAATCCATATTTTCGTGATTTAGAATGACTATGATGAGGCCGACTAAAACAGTATTAGTGATACTGGTATTAATCACAAATTGATTACTGACGGTAATAAGCACGTAAAGGGTATCTTTTTAAGTGTGATAGAACTTAAAATTTGAATAAAACACCAACTGCTTGATAGAATTCAATGGTTTTTAAAAATTGATGAATGACATTCATTTTTTAAAGATAATATCTAGTAATGGTTAGCTATTACAATGCATTCAATCGGTCCAATTTTTCATCACTTTCGGACGTTATTTCGTTAATGGTACAAGTGATGTTGGCTTCCAACACCTCAAGTGTTGTTGTTTAACTGTATAGACCAATGATTTGATATAGCCCCAAAGAAAATAATCTAAAGGTGCCAAATTCCAAAATGTTGGAGGCCAATTAACCGGTTCATTTCTAGAACTCCACTTGCAATTATTCATGGGCACATTCCACAAAGTTACGACGCAAACGATAATCCGTTGGTTTCAGTTCATGAACCAATTGGATTTTGCATGGGCCTAAACCAAGATCTTTACATAGAATTTTCACGTAGTGGACGGACAAAGTTCAAGTTATGGTGAACGGCGACGAATTGACATTTCTGGATCTTCACTTACACTTTCAATAACAAAAATGATGTTTTCTTCTGTACTGGCATATCTACGCCTTCTTGTTGTTACCTTATATCATGTACATATCAATTTATCAATATTAATTATATATCATGTATGTATGTATGTAGTACGAAAATTATCCACAATTCTTCAAAAAACGAGCTCCGATACCCGATTTATGTGAACCATAAATTTTACGAGGTACTCTATAAGTTTGGCGAATTGAACATTGATTTTTCACAATTTCGAAGCGTTGTTGGAGTGTCAAACTTTCCATGATAATTTGTCAAAGTGTACTAACCAACCAACATTACCAAATAATAAAAACCAACTAAAAACTAACTAATAAAAAAACAATTGAATTCTATTAAACAGTGTTTGTTTTATTCGAATTTCAAGTTTTATCGCTCTTAAAAAGACACCCTTTATATAATATATTTCCGATTAATATAAACATCGTTAGTTTGTGTACACATGGGTGTGAATACTGCACACTATAATTAATAGGTAATACCTATACATCAAATTATAAATTTCATACCAAAAATATTATTTCAAGTAGGTACGTACATTAATATAATGCAGGGAAGAGATAAAACAATATTGCTTTACAGATATTAGATAACGAAAACAACGCATTTTATGATCTGTACAAAATTCCTAACAAATAACAAAATATTTGAAATATAATAATCAGTCGGAATATATGATTGATATCATTATGAATGTGGTATCATTAAGTGTAAACATTTCAACCAGGGCCGGCGCCAGCAGCAAGCAAATGGAAAGCAAAATAAAGAGCGGAAAAATTATCCATGAAATAAAAAAGAACAAGGACCGCAGTGCTTGGGGTTCCATACAGCTACCTTTCTGGTTTACAATTAAATAATATTTTGTAACAATTTTTTATTTAAATTTATAATTTTTTATTAGTAGTAACAGATATCCGAATAATCTGATTTAAAATCGTTCGTTCATTTATTACCAACCCACAAAAATGTACTACCAATGAAATAATTTCATAAACATTAAAATCCATTCACGTCCATTCACATTATTAAACTAAGGATCATACAACCAGTTGTGTAACAAAACCCTTAATTGAAATATGCGGACAAACGGATACGGAGCCAGATCATAGAGCTTCTTCGTATATTGCATATAGAAGCATAACAGGAAAAAATTTTCGTCTTAAAGAGATTTTATGTTTAGATAAAATTTATAAAAAGAAAAAGTTTAAGTCCCATCATTGACATGATACAATAAATATACAAGATATGTATATCGGAGTTCTATTTTGCTAATTTTTGCGTATGACGTCACGTGGCTAGTGATATTCTGCACAATAACTTATCTTGAACCAATGATATGAGAGATCCAAATTCCATTTGGGTAATTCGTGCGCATATACGTCATGTGGTTAGTGCATAATCAGCGCAATATTATATCTTGTTATTATTGTATCATGTATCATTGATGATATCACAGAATATGAAAAACCTATGGATTTAGAGAAATTGAGAAACTGCTTGATCAGATTTATGCCTAATTAAAAAACTCAAGCCTGATATTTTCTTGTGACTAGGAGAGAGGGAGGAGGGAAGAGCGGCAAATTCTAATCTTGCTTGTAGCGACGTAAAAGCTGACGCCGGTACTGATTTCAATAGATCATTTGAGAGGCCATTTCATTGAAAAATTTCATAATATACTACATAGATGTAGATGCGATAGTCGCTATAATACGTTTGTTGATAAATCCTTTTCTGTAATTAATAAACTTTCTAACATATTTCATTAAGTAGATGCAAACGAAATTAAATCTGTTAAATTTAGCATAGTTAAAACTGAAGTGAAGTGCTTAATAAAGGGCCGTGTTAAAAAAGAGTTTAAACTTAACCATGAGGGCGTTTCTATTCAAGTAATTCAAATTCAAGCTACACCAAGCAGCAGTACGGCTAAAGTGTACCGGACCGGAAGGCTAGAAAGCGGATAACCGCGGTTCTATTTTTGGTCGCGCCAAACACACTGCTGTGATTCGGTTGTAATTTGTTACTTATAAAGTTTATAGAATAGTCCTCAACTCGCTTAGCATTGAATAATAATAATAAAAATTAATTGTTGGATCATTTCTGAAAAATCGGTAGTTCAAAATTACCACTAATCAAATTTTATTATCTTTTGTTTTTGTGAGCCCATATTTACTTAAATAAATCAGTCCGTATTTTTGGTTAGAAAATCATGTTTCGGATGAACAATTTTCATTTTCGGCATATATTTTAAACTAATACTTTCGTTCATTGTAATAATCTACTACATCTTCTAATATATATTTTTCTCCCGTGTGTGTGTGTGTGTTCGTTCCTTTGCGCTTCTGATTGGTTCGTTCATTTATTATACCAACCCAAAAGAAAAATTTTTCGACCAATGAAATAGTCGAATCGAGATATTCTTCAACTTCAAACACAAGCTTGCTATTCAGATTTTTATCAAAGAAGAAAAATTTTATAAGCATTAATTTCTTTAAAAATGAGGTTGTTTAAGCTTTCTCAACAAGAGGCTGTATTATCACGTTATGGATTTCGTTAAACCGATAATCCCTATGTACCAACTACAATTTATTATATATATAAATAATTATATATATCATCATATCTATAAACTAAAAAAGAAAAGATGTCCGAAATTGAATATATTGTTGTTGATGACGATATTAATGGAACGGAAAATATTAACGAGTGTCATAAAAGAAAGTTATCTATAACAGATATTTCAGAAACACCTTCGCCTAAAAGAATTAAACTTGGAAAGTCTTCAAATACGGCTCTTAAGCAAGAAAAATCTGATGAGGAAGTAGCGGTCCAGAGAGAAGCAGTAAAAAGACGGAAGGCGGAGCGAGAAAAGGCCCGTCGTGAATATATCGTTATAACTGAATGTTGAATGTTTGTTGGTTTGTTCGTCTTTTAATAACTCCTAAACCGTTCGACCGATCTCAACCAAATTTTGCACAGTTACTCTCTAGGACCCTAACGAGGTTTTCCACTAAAAACCGGGACCGAAAAGCTTAATTTAAAAAAAAAGTGAAAAATTGCGGACGAGCATGAATGGATTAACGAGATTCCCATCGCCAATACCTGTAATTGATATATGGTAATTTTACGTTCACCTTTTAATGAGACCCCGGGCGAAGCCGGGTATCCAACTATTCAATCATTCAGACAAAGCAGAGTTCCACCTTTTAATGAGACCCCGGGCGAAGCCGGGTATCCAACTATTCATATCTAATATTACTTTTTTCGGTTTTTGCAATTTTTCCGTATTTTAAGTTTTTCGCTATTTATTCGCTATAAACTCATTAACTACAGACTGGATCGGACATGTGCATGTTGAATTGCAGATTTTATCGTCAGTAAAAAACTGACAGATAAAAATTCGGTCTGATAATATGTGACCAGCACAATTAAGTTCTTCAGTTCAAGTAGGCAGTCGGATATCTGCAGATAATCTGATAGGTGTATGAACACAGTTAAGGCTTGAACCTCGGTGCGGCTTGGCCGCACCGACCCACCGATGACGGCCGTGTGTGGACGTCATACGGCGAGAATGCACAATATAAATATACCGCGTAGTCCCCACCTATCCGCACCGACACCACCGCACCGCGTCCGCACCGTGCCCGACTAGTTTTGTTTACTTTTTGACGGGCACGGTGCGGTTTACAACGGTCTCGACGAAACAGCTGCGTACAAATAAGCTTTAAAAAAAATACTAAACTGTAATCGTGTGACAGATAGCACGGCCGACACACGGATCACATACGGACAAGTGTGGTCTCCCTTCGTCCGCACCGACACTCGGCCGACTTGCGGTGCTCGTACGGTGCGGGCTCGGTGCGGTCATGTGTGTTCCAGCCTTTGGTCTGCAAATTCTGATCTGACGATACTAGCTCTAGTCAGTAGATACAATACAATTTTTTCTTACAAAATTTGCTAATTTTTAGGCCTTTTCAACGATCTCATTTTTAACCCCGTGCTATTTGAAAATCCGGAGTTTTCGACATAGTTTTTCATCGGCTGAAACGTGGCTGCTACTGTAGTTAGTTGCAGACAGGTCTGATGTGAATAATATAGGTACCAGTGTAGGGCCGAGAACACTACCTTGAGGTACTCCCGGTAAGATGGATTCTAAGTTGCTATGACCTTTTGCATATTAGTCTAAAAAATATCTGTTGGTTAGATAAGATTCTAGCAAGCAACTATAAGGATGGGGTAGGTGTTTTTTCATTTTATATAATCAATCGGGTGCGGTTCGAATTACCGGAACGGGATTTTTAGCATTTTTGAAGTGGATTATGAAAGATGACGGTCTAATTAGCGTATAAAAAAAATAAAATTTGCGGTCGGTTCACATATTTTTGAAAAAAACGGCTTTAAAGTTAATTTAGAATGCAATTTTATCATTGGCTCTTTTGAACTGTAACCCCTGCCCCAAAAGTTAAATAGGTTGTGGCGACAGTAACCAGAATCTCGGTTTTACGACGAAATATGAAAGATAATGGTGTAATTAGCAAATAAGAAAAATATCCGCATATTTCAATTAAGGGTTTTGTTACACAACTGGTTGTATGATCCTTAGTGTGATAATGTGAATGGACGCGTGAATGGATTTTAATGTTTATGAAATTATTTCATTGGTAGTACATTTTTGTGGGTTGGTAATAAATTAACAAACGAAGCGACCTGGAGGCGCTACAAGCGGTTTTGAAACGCGCTTACTTACTAAAAACATCCCCAAGCGGCTCCAACTCGAAAAGTTTGAAAGTTGACGCGACGGATCTCAGAAAGCGACTGGTATCTCTCCACCACTAGTCACTATCAACCCAGGCACAGCACACGTATCGTCTACAGAATGCATTCCATATTCGGTATTTTAATACACAAAATACACTTACATGCATTTCTTATGGGAAAATTGCAATTTTCAAAATTAAATTATGGCCTTATTACAACTCCGACAAGTTTGATCCTCACCTTAAAGAGCTTGTATTTTTGTGTTCTTTCTTTTGCGTTTGGTAAAGCCATTTCTATAGGAAAAAGTGTATTTTCGAATCCGGTAAATCGAACCCGAAACGTAAATTCGAAATCGAAACGTAAATTCGAAATCGAAACGTAAATTGACCAGCAGTGTAGCGTAAAGGACCAGCAGTGTAGCGTAAAGCATACACCGGCCGACTGGAGAGCGGTAGACCGCGGTTCGAGTCCTAGTCGAGTCGAATACACTGCGTGATCAAGGTCCAATATCAATCTGTGGACCGTGGGAAGGCAACGGAAACCACCCCATAAATTATATTCCCATGAAAATTCATCTTGGCTTCAGCCAAGGTGGGTCACGACGCTTCTGTCAAGAAGCAAAAACGATGAAAGAAGAAATCGAATCTACCCTATCAATCCATTGTGTCACACTCTGTCAAATGCTTAAGAAATGTCAAGAAATGCAACAGAGCAGTATCTCCTGGATTCCTGGTCCGTGCTGATCTTCTTCACAACCCGGTGCAGATGTGCCACCGTTCCATGACTTTGCCGAAAACCAAATTGATGGTCCGGGATTAGACTTCCCTCTTGAACGGGTACGGTTTTAGTCTTTGTAGGAACAGTTTTCAAGTGTTTTCGAAAGAATTGACAACATACTAATAGGATGAAGTTTCAGTTAGATCTTTTCCTGGCTTGTTAATCATAATCGCCTGTGCGACCTTCCACTGAGCTGGAAAAAACTATATCGAAGGATTGGTTTCAAATCATTCCAAGTCCACCTTCCATCACAGGTTGTAATGGGTTGATTTTTTTAAAATTTTCCGCATGACTTTGCATAAAGAGTAGTCTTTTGCTTGACTAGCTGAAAGGTTTTATAGGAAGTTATTTACTTCTTTATTTTTGTTGTCAACAAGAAGTCTTTTTAGTTGTTTCGTGGCTACGTTTAAATTACTTTTATCACTTGGAGCAGGAGTTAATTGCCATCATTTCCTTAGTTTTCTCTTTTCTGCAAATTTATTGGTAGTGGTGATCGTTGGTTTATTCAGCCAGTAGTTCTTCAATGTATTTTGCTTACCTTCTCTAATATTTTTAATATTTAGTTCGGCGCTGTCTCCTTTCCTTGTCCGCTTTCCGTATCCGATTGTTTCCCATGCCTTATTAGAATTTATTATTTGATGTAGAGGCAGATATGGCCCATGTTGACAATTTTGGCAGTGGTAATCCATTGGTAATATTTGGGGTAACTAGACTGTTCTTGCTTACTGGCTTGTTTGTGGTGCATTGTCATGCCAATTCACCACTTGGCTTTCACCACCTCCTTTGGAAGGTGTACAACTCATTATTTATTAGAAATCCAAGAACAAGATATTATTAAGCAATTCTTGGAGTGAATAATACTCGATAATACTAATTTATCACAATTTACAGTTGATAATCACTGTGTTGGAAACGAAAAATATCGATTTACCGGTTATTCTTAAAAATTTCAATTAGCAACAGACTAATGAATCCGAGAATTCACGTGTCGTTGACTTGTATCTCGACATTTTGATGCAAATTTTTCAGGATGCCAACATTTCTGGGGAAGGCCAGTATCACCAGCATTTGATTCTTTATGTGGACTTTTGTGATTAAAATTTTTTCCCAACCTCTATGACTAACCGTTTTCAAAAATATGCCTATAATACAGGTGGTCTGCCTCACCTGCCCGTATAAACTATGACATGTGTTTCGCTTTTATGTAAGCTCGTCAGATTTTTCTTAACTTTTTTCCAAGAAACTCCTATATTGTATTATCCAATTTTGCGTCGTCTTTTGTAAAATAAGGAAGTCACGATGTATTTGATTCTATCTACTAATTATTTTTAAAACTTAACTTTATTTAAGGGGATTTTTGTTATCTGACTAATGACTGCGTAAACGGAAGTTACATATATGAAAAATATCCGGGAAATACTAATTTTTTCCCTAAACATAACAAGATCGAATTAATTGAAATGTATACATTAATCAAGTTAAAGAACCGATCCAAATGTCTCCGAGAGAGCCTTCAAAACAAATCAAACTATCATCAAAATGATATCTATATCAATCAACGATTGATATTTTTTTAAATTGAGAATTGTGATTTATCGTTTGATGATGTCATAGTATGAGGAAATAGTTTGCAAAATTTATGTACCTACAGTAAATTATTTTATTTGTGAAATTGGGTGGATTTTATAGTTTTGATTCTAAAATACAAATATAATAATTATTACTATGACTTTTTACTACATGAACCGGAAATAATAACTTATTAAAAATTCTGCACATTATGCTCTTAAATTCAAACTTTTTTCATGAAATAACCTTTTAAAGTTGTTTAATGCTTTTAGAAACTAAATTTCAACAGAAATTTTGTGTTTCATTTAGCATCACTACTTTTGTACATCTCTCATGTCTCATCTCATCTCTACATGTCTCAAGACAAGTATGTATACCCATTAAATACCCAGGATTGAATTTGTATTTCATTATTTCGTAGTTGTAAATTTGATACTAAGGAAGAAGGAATATTTGGAAAAAGTGTTGCCTTTGGTAAAAAGTTTTGTGTCTCTGTTTTAATACGTGTTCAGAATAACGTCTCGAAACAAAAGAGTTGTATTTTGCCAAGTGTCTCGTCTGTAATCCAGCTCCGTGGATATTACGGGCCCCACATAATTCAGCTAATTATTATACAAATATTTTAAATCTGTTAATGTCTGATTTGATATTAGATTGCTTCTACCTACTAATTTTGGTTTGTATATGTACATAGCGGGTCGTATTTCGTTTACTTTGCTTTTTTTTTTACAGAAAATAATTAAAAATAAAGTTATCATTTTCTATAGAAAAAAAATTGTTTTTGTTACCGTAAACTAATAAAAATATTAAGGGGTTAATAAATATTAAGAAATAGACATTTGATTTTAAAATTTGAATCTCTTGGTGCTACTACTGTCATCATAAAGAAATTCCTAGTGCCAAATAGTTAAATAAATAAGTTAATTTTATTAAACATCATTTAACTCGGTTTATTTTCAAAAATAAACAAGAATTAATTTAAAGATCCAATGTTTATTGTGCTGATTTTATATAATGCATACTAAGAAAAAAAAGTTGGAATAGGTGACTTACCTTCGTTTATGAGATTTTTTCTTTGTTTCATTTTCTGCAATAGTTTTATCATCGCTATCGTTACTTGCAAACTGAACTTTCCGTTCTGGAGAGAGTTCAGGAGGACTTCTATAACCAGACGGATCAGATAAAATACATTCCGATTCAGAACTAACAACTTCGGTATCATCTTCTTCGTTAAAATTTAGAGAATTGTAATGGACGGTATTATGATCAGAATCAGTTATATGAAAAATTGGAGAACCAATACTTGGTGGAGAATTGCTAGACTGTGAAGTAATTTTCAATGTAGAAGCGATTGAATCTGGATTATCTTCAGTGGCATTTTCTGAAGGTGTAACACTGGAACCAATGTGAGGTGACGTAACACGTCTTTTCATAGATCTTGTTGCTCTTAGTGGTATGTGCACATGTGGGTAACTTTGCTTTCTGTGTACTGTAAAATGTATGTTTTACAATCATAATTATAAAATATGTTTGGTGGAATATTAATTATTTAAGGCTCGGTTTCTTCATCTTCTAATCAAGTGTCATGTAACGTTAAATTTCTGATGAGTCACAAAAAGATGTGATTTTATTTTCTTCTAACTAGCAATTTTTAACTCTCTTTTATTTTACCTGACATTTAACTAAATGATACTCGAACAGAATATGAAAAAACTAGACCTAACTTAATTATTTAAATCCTGATACTTCAACAAATTGAATTAATATCAAATTTTTCAGCTGCGTATGTTAGTTTAAAATTAATTATTAAAAATAACAAAATATCATTAGGAATATACGCTGAAGAATAATATATAATATGTAGATAGTTAAATAATATTTACCTAACACAAAATTGAACGTACACTAATTAAAAACAGTATATATTTTTCAAATCTATATTTTTTGCAAAATTAATAGGAATATAAACTAAAAATTTAATGATCAATTAATTATAATAAAAAAATATTTGTTTCGATTATAACAAAAATAAATAAAAAATTAAGTACAACATAAAATAATGACACGAAATTGTTAGTAGGTACACTTAAAAAAATTATAGTTAATTTTTTTAAAAGCATTATAGCAAAAAAAAAGTTATAAATAAATTTTCAAAATTAAAATTAAAAATTGTAAATAAATTTTGCGTAGGGGGCACAAAGTCTTCAAGTTTTTTTATACAATGTAGTCACATTAAGCAAGCATGTTTTTTCAAATTCTTTAGCAATCTTAAACATTTTACTAAAATATAAGGAAAATCTTATAGACTCTTCATGGTCTGTATTTACTTTCATCGCTAAATATGATCTTATTCCAGAATTCTGGACCTACTTACATATTATATACTTTTATGAATTCTAGTCTTTTAATTTTCACTATCACTATTTGGCCGTTTTTATGCACTGCTAGATAAAGGCTTTCCCATTGGGGAGCATTAGCCGTAAAACACCACGCTAGCCATGCGCCTTGATGAGTGCGTTTTATACCTCCTGCCAGGTTGCCTAAATACCTAGGTAGATAGCAACTGCCTTTCGAGAGAAGACGGTCAGAATAAAGTTTTTACTCCGCCCGGATTCGAACGGGGGGCTCGGTTTAATAGATGACGCACTTAAGCGCCAAGCCGAGACCGTTTTTAATTTTATTAATTTAAAATTTTAAAAATTACCAGGTTAAATTGAACCATTACAAATTTTACATTAAATTATTTAATGGATAAGCTGAAGCAACTAAACTGACTTTTTTATGTTGCATCATGCTGACTAAAAAAATGCGGTAGTTGTAGGTACGTTTTGTGTACATTTTTTATTTATGAAAAAATCATGTATTTAAAAATCTTATTAGAAATACGATTAAATATTGTTTATAATAAATTAATAATATTGTTCTTTTAACGCAAATTTAATGTTTTGAGGTGTATCCTCAATTTTGTGTATAGCTTTTGGACAGCGAGTTAAATTTTTTTAAGATAAAGAATTGGAATTTATAAATACAAATATGCAAATTTCTTAACTTACGGCTGTACTCCTTTTCTCCATATTGTTTAGGTTCATTAAAGTTGGCAGTGTCATGGAATTTGTAGACATCAAATTTATTAAGCCCATCGTTATCCATTGTAAAAACTTTAGCACATTCGTCATCCAAATGAACCTCCATGCTATTGCTTGCATTAAGACCATCGTTCTGTAAAATTACACATTTGTTATTAAATCACATTATGTAGCTTCTGTAGTACTATCAGTGTAAACAATTGCAGTGAGTATTATGGTTCTATCAAAATTTTAATAAGATTACATAAATGTTACAAATTATTTAAAACTATTAAGATGGTTTTCTCACATTTGCACTTGAAAGACCTATTATCAACTTTTGAATAAATTAGAATATTACATCTTATTAATTTATATAATTGCAAAAAAATTCACATATAAATTCACGCCACTGACATTGAAATTTCATATTGTTTGTATACAAAACGTATATATTTTGGTGGCACACAAAAGACATGGTGCGATAAGAATAAACAAGTTGAGCTGAAATTTATATGAAGGAAGCTGTTGATATGGAATTTTAGTTTCCAAACTTTTTAGGAGGGCTTCTGGAGAAATTTGCCCAAGATAGAAAAACAAAAATTGCAAAATATAAATCAACATTTTGAGACTATACTATACCATTAAAAACCATACCGAGATTTAATTCGATCAATGATTTGACCCTTACAAAATTTGGAAAAATTTAATGTGATATTGTTTGCAATTTATACCGATTTCAGATTTATACTGAACTTTCAAATAACTCAAATTATTGGCTACTACAACTATATTACTAAACTAACACATCGGAAAACGTGATAAAATCAAGCATTCGCCAATTTTCCAACAATATACTACACATAAAACTACGATTAAAGGTAGGCTTTAAGCGTATTTCATTAGAACGTACTCACCTTAAAAGGAACTACACGGATTTATTTAAACTTTTGGGAAAATATAAAACAACAACATTGGGAACTTAATTAGCTATTTCATATTTTACAAAATTTGTATTTTATGACCAAATATCTGGTTTTAAAATACAAAAATAATAATTATAAATGAACTTATTGTGTTTCTTCCCAAAATTTTAAGTAAATCCGTTTTTAAGATGACTATTTTCTAGTAAAATATTGCATAAGCCAAAATATACATAAGGGCATATTTATTTAAAATTGATATTGCACGTAGAAATGTAAAAAAAACAACTTTTAAAAAATAGCAGGTGCTTTTCTAAATAACTTCAAAAATTTTACTTTTAAATTTCATCTTAAGGGTTTTATATGTCTACGAAAATAAAAATAATGGGCGTTATTATTTTTATCTTTATCGTAATATACCAGTACAGTAGTTTCATCAATAAATATCCCCAAAAAACGGCAACTTCTGTGCTAAAAAAGCAATTCCCTAGCGATTACCCATGTTTTAAGAATGAATTTAATTAGATATGTAATAATAATTTATTTCACAACAGGTAATACCCAAGAACAGATCATGTTAAAATAATGACCGGACAAGTAATTCAAATTTAGGCAGTAGTTAAACATAACATATGGGTTATGTTAGTTATTACCGACTTAACTACAAAACGGTGCAGTTGGCATGTTGTGTAGTTGGCATATAAATCAATGTTGCAAGATGCTTTTTGAAATTTTGGCAAAGGAGGTTGTGTAATTTAAGTAAAAATACAATTAAGTTTTGTTTTTGACAGTTTGAAATTTTATAGGTAAAATATTATAACAGCTATTAAATAATTAAGAAATTAAATATGCTCAAGATCATGGTACCCAACTACCCATAAAACGATCGTCAACGTTTTACAGTACTCATGTAATGGGACACACTAGGCCGATCGAATCCCATACTGGAAACAATTCACATAAAGGCAATGACATATTTTAGTAAATATTCAAACGATTACTGTATTGTTAAATTTTTTGCACAATTATTACAGATTATACATACTTTAAAACAAGTTACTAAAAAACAAAATATTAAAAAAACAGAAAATTTTTTTAAAGGTACAAATATTTATGTTTATTACGGATATTCTAATGACAACTTATAAACTAATTTTTTAATATATAAACACATTTAATTCTTTACAGTTTTTTTTTCAAGAAAAGGAATAAATTCTTATAAAGACAACTTAAAATTAAAAAAATTATAAAACCTCAGCAAAAAAATTATTCAGGAATGAGTTGAACCTTTAAGTTCATCGATAGAGTTAAACTGCCTCCCATTTTCAAATACACGTCCGGAAAGGATCCCCCAGTTTTCAATCGGATTTAAGTCTGGACTTTTGGCTGACCAATCTAAAACTTGGATGTCTCTTACTTTAAATCATTGTTTTTGCCTATATAATTAGTAAAATTTTATTTTTTCTTTAAGTTTAAAAAAAAGTTATTTAAGGATCTTATTAAAATTCATTCCGAGAGTGTTAATAGTCTATACCTGCCGTGTAGCTTATTATATTTTCCCAGATACCCCAATGTACCAACCAGTTTAACATAATAATTAATTTAAAAACAATACGGATAATAATTTGACATCGATTGTCAGAACTTTGATTAAAATTTTAATTTCATTATTACTTTCTAATGCCCGATTCCTTTACTCACAGTTATCTTCAAGTTAGCGAATTTCTTCTTATCTTCAAGTTAGTAAACTTCAGAATAAATTGACGAAATAACCAATCAGACGACAACAAAACAAATAAATCAATCATCTGATTGGTAATTATGTCAATTTAACCTAAAATTCGCTAACTTGAAAATAACTATTAGTGAAGAAATCGGGCATATGTTTGCTTTGTCTATTGCTTAGTAATAAACAAACAATTACAAATAATATTAATTATTTTATTATTTTCTTAGGAACGTAAGCGAATATTAAGTTCCACCGGTTGTCAACGATAATCAAATAAACAAATGTTATGATCAACTTACGCCTATTGTAACTATAGGAGCAGTTGGTTTGGAAGTAACTGATTTTTACAATTTCCCTTTAATACAATTGAAATTATAAACTGAATATCAGTGATAAATGTTAACGTACGCGTTTTTTGATAACGTTTTTTTGAGATATTCAGTTTATAATTATTGACATTTGACAATGCCATTTATCACTGAACGTTAACATCTATCACTAGTATTCAGTTTTAACGTATACGTTTATGACACGTATAAAACGCGTACGTTGACATACATATTATATCACCGATATTCAGTTTATAATTTTGTTTTAGTTGTGCTTTTAACATGTGAAGGGTACAGGAATAAAACAAGGTAAGTCCATTTTTTGCAAAATGAAACCGTTAATCCCATTTCTTGCCTCTATGTGGCTCTTTCTACATGTAAAATATCAAAAAATAAAACTAAGGATGTCCACAAAATTTAACGTTGAAAATATAGTATACCGGAATAAAACTACGTATGTCCATGCGTAACTGGAATAAAACAAGGCAAGTCCACTGTTTGTATTATATCGTCAGGAGCGGTTAAGATTCCCGGATCGCGATTTTACCATTTTTTAAGTGGATTATGAAAGATGAGGGTCCCAATAGCATATAAAAAATAAAATTGCGGAATATTCACACAATTTTGAAAAAACAGGCTTTAAAGTTAATTTGGAATGCAATTTTATCATTGGCTCTTTTGAACTGTAACCCCGCCCCAAAATTGAAAGAGGATGTGGCGACTGTAAATATACCAGATTTTCGTTTTTACAACGAATTATGAAAGATAATGGTATAATTAGCTAATAAAAATAACTAAATTTGTGATCGGACAACAAATTTCCGAAAAAAAACACTTTTGTGTGAATTCATTTCTGAGGTGGTTGCACTGTCAAAACCTACTCTCGCGCCGCCCTCGCCCCTCCGGGGCTCGTGCGGGGCTTCGAGCGGTTTTGACACGTGCTAAACTCATTAAAAACATCCCTTAAGCGGCTCCAACTCGAAAATTTTGAAAGTTGACGCGACGGATCTCTGAGAGCGACTGGTATCTCCCACCACTAGTCACTGTCGACCCAGGCACAGCACACGTACCGCCAACAGAATAAATGATACCTTTTCATTTTAATACACTTACATGTATTTCTTATGGGAAATTTGCAATTTTCAAAATGAAATTGTGGCCTTATTACAACTCCGACAAGATTGATCCTCACCTTAAAGAGCTTGTATTTTTTTGTTCTTTCGTTTGGTATAGCCATTTCTATAGGAAAAGTGAGCTCTCGAACCCGGGAATTTTAACTCTACCCTATCGTCAGAGTAATTTCGAATACAAAGTTAGAGTAACTACCCTTAATTTTGGAAATTAACTATGTAAAATTGGTTGGATACTATATTAAAGCAAAAAGAAAATTTTTTTGCTAAAACACCAAATTTTGAAAATAAACTTTTAAAATTAAGGGTGTTACTACCCCTAAGGTGGTTATAACGTTTATATGTTTTCCTAAATTTGCTAAAATGAAAAAAAACATTCGCATTAATTTAATCAATTTAAGTAAATTTTTTCAGTCGAACACCGCCTAGACTATGGATGGACATACCTTGCTTTATTCCTGTAATATATAACTTAACTATCGTTTTAATTATTTTAATAAAATATACAAGTATTTTTTAGTTTATCATCACGTATTTTTGTTAAAAAGTGTTTTCTGAAACGTTCTTTTAAAATAAATTTAATAAAATGTATAACCTTTGTTTACTATAAAAGAATTAACATTAAAAATTAATATTTCTCTATATTCTACTTTTGTGGCATACCCTGTTTTATTCCTGTACCCTTCATGTGTACTACTTCTGTTGTAACTTTTGTTTATTGTCTATAAAATTCCTGAAGATGCGTGGACCAACGCTTAATTAGTTGAGATTTGTAAATCTTTGTTTAATTTGCGAAAAAGTATCCCTTACCGAAATGAAATAAATAATTGTTGCAATATTTTTAGGTAAGTAGAAATGCAATTTGATGAATTTTTACTCACCTGTAAATTAATATTATGTATCCACTTCAGAAACTTTCCCCGTGCTCTATGTAAGAGAGATTTTTGTCCAAAATTTGATTTTTTCTGTGTAGGCATCGCAAAACAACGTCAAATTATTTTAATTCACTGCACTTTGAATTGAAAAATATTGAAATATCTTCCAGATAAGTTGCATTTCATTTTAATGTTTATTATGTTAAACTTATAAATTTTAATATAAGAAAATCTAATTTACAAAAGTAATTTTAAAAAAGCATAATCGGAAAATAAGCAGGATAACAATCATTGCTAAAGCTTTCAGTAAACGCCGGAAAGAAATTTATTCAAACTGTATACGAAACCTGTATGACAATAACACGAAGGCAAGTTTTCCCAATAAAATATAATATATTTGGTGTTAAGATTACTGCATTTAATATTATCAGAACTATTTAAGGTAACCTAAGGATAATGTTAAAACTGTATTTTAGCGAGACCAATAAGAGTTCAATTTTATAAGTATATTGCATTTCCGGTTGCCAATATCAAATTAGGCGCATATCTAGATAAAACCCTATTAAAAATCAAATACACCGGGGTCAAGTTGATTTACTCCGACCCTTTTTTACTGCTCTATTAAGAGGTTGTTTTACAGTAAAACGAGCTTATTAACAAATCAGAAAACCTTATTACAAAAATTTTCACAGCAGTATTGTAGCTTATATAATTGCGCGTGATCATTATGTTGTATTTTCGTCTAGGTGTACCTAAAATTACAGATCATTGAATATCAGCACATAAAACGGATGTATAAATGCTTATCAAAATCAAAGAGCCAGCATGTCGTTAGCCGCACCCCAAGGAATTTTTAAATATCTCGAGGATAGAAAGGGTACAAACAAAAGTAATACTCATAGATACACAAACAAGCGCAAAAGAAATACAAACGGATAAAGGCTATTTAGGATGCTAAATTCAAAATGGAGAGGTTGGGGAGATGCGCCTAGTAACCATAATATTTCAGTAAATGTTTGACTTTACAGGGGTACTATTGTACAATTGTAATATTAAATATTGCAATAATTAAAAATAAAGCAATATTTAAAATAACGTCGAAACGAGAGAGGTTTTGAACTGAGAACCCACACTTGATGATCCGCACAACTTTCCACTTTACCACCTCAAGTTTTTGCATTTACGCTATTAGTGACGGTGATATAATGTAAATACGTTAGACGTGTACAATTTTTGGTGAGAGTTAAATAATCCGAATTGGAATTTCTAAAATTTTCTAAAGCAATTATGAAAAATAATAATGTAAAAAAAGAATCTATCAAGTTCTACCTCACCTTAAAAGTCTTATTTTAATGTCATTTAATTAAAAGTGAAAGAATTTCTTTAGTACATTTTATACTTTCCAAGCTGGAATTTTGATAAATGCCTTGTTAGACCAATAATACATATTTTGGCTACCCTTGGACGGGGTGCATAATATTATGTATGCTGTATGACCTGTGTGATATGTTGCAATTGATACAACTTCTAAAACATTATTTTGGAGCAAAAATTTAAATTTTTTATTATGATAGCCTGGTAGGATGTTTTGACATTATATAAAACATATTATACAATTATAGAAGTTCATGGGTTTACAGATGCGACTACAGCAAAAAGGTTTGAAACGAGTAAGATGCTATTATCGTGGCATAGTGGTGATGAAATAATATTCTAAGACGAGAAATTCTTTATTTTACAAGCGACTTACAGTATTGCAATAGGCTAATAGGGTTTTGTAGATGTGTATTAAATTTCATGTTTCTTTTTACCGTTACTAAACTCATTAAATACATAAAATAGAAAATGATATCAATAATTTATTACCCAATTTGCTAGTAGGTATGACTTTTTACATATAGATATAGTTATATTTACAATGCAATAAATTAATCCAAAATTAAACGTTATAATAATATAGTATATAATATGTATTTAATAATAAATTTTACAGTCATCGTCAGCGATAGTTATAGTTAGTGATCTATTTCCAATTTCCATATTGTTAAGCATATAATTATTATATGTTGAATAAAATATTTTAAAAGGTTTCAAGTATAATGAAATTTAAAAATTTTCCAACTCACATTAAAGTTTAGGACCTCCTTTGCGTAAAGTGGTTTCGTCTTTTCAAGATATCATCAGCTAAACTATCCCTAAATGAACTAAATGGATTAAATCCATTAGCTGATGTTATCTTGAAAAGACGAAACCTTTACGCACTTTACGCAAAGGAGGTTAAACTTTAATGTGATTAGAAAATTTTAAATTTATATACTGAAACCTTTAAAATATTTTATTCAACATATATTTTCAAGAAGTAATAATAAACATTTACAATTATAATTATTATATTATAATGTAAATAATGTAAATATTATATTATAATAATATATGGTCTTTGCGGACCATCTTGAAAAAGTATTTACACCTTTTCCATCCGAAGTAGGTAACGAAGAAGAAAGCAAAATTTATCAATTTCTAGAAGCACCACATCAATTGGACTTTCCTATGAAAAAATTTAAAACAAAAGAAGTAATGAGGGTAATACTGAAAGAACTTAATCCCAAGAAAGCACCGGGCTATGACTTGATAACCGGTAAAATTATTCAAGAACTATCTGCGAAAGCAGTCAAATTAATTACAATAATGTTTAACGCTATACTGAGACTTAGCTACTTCCCACTTCAATGGAAAGTAGCACAAGTACTCATGATACCAAAGCCAGGAAAAGATCCGGAGGAAGTGTCGTCCTATAGACCGATAAGCCTGCTCCCCGTAATATCGAAGGTCTTTGAAAAACTAACAGCGAAAAGGCTAAAGGAAATTATACAAACAAAAAAACTAATACCTGAACATCAATTTGGTTTCAGAGAGCAACATTCCACCATTGAGCAGATCCATAGAATAACAAGAAAAATCAGCCAATGCTTTGAAGAAAAGCAATATTGTTCGGCAGTATTTATGGATATTTCGCAGGCTTTCGATAAGGTCTGGCATCCGGGTTTGTTGTATAAAATAAAAAAGATGCTTCCATACGATATGTACCAACTAATAAAATCTTATATTAGCAACAGACACTTCTTCGTCAAATATCAAGAAGAACATACAGAAATAAGCCAAGTAGAAGCAGGGGTGCCGCAGGGTAGTGTTTTGGGACCGATCCTATATCTCCTGTACACAGCAGATTTGCCAACAATGGAGCAAAACACTACGGCCACGTTTGCGGATGACACTGGTATTATTACATCTCATACCAATCCAGTAGTAGCCTCAGAATTGTTACAAATTAATCTAAAAAAAATCGAAAAATGGTTAAAAACTTGGAGAATTAAAGCAAATGAGTCAAAATCTGCACATGTAACATTTACACTACGAAATAGAACATGTCCTCCAGTTACCCTAAATGACAGGCAGGTTCCACAAACAGAGACTGTGAAGTATTTAGGTATGCACCTGGATCGCAGACTTACGTGGAAAACTCACATTTGGACAAAAGGAAGCAACTTAACATTAAACAACAGAAATTGTATTGGATGACAGGAAGAGGGTCGAAACTCTCATTAGAAAATAAACTGTTGATTTATAAGGCAATAATCAAACCTGTCTGGACCTACGGCATACAGCTGTGGGGTTCCGCATCAAATTCAAATATTGAAATACTGGGAGGTTTCAAGCAAAGGCACTCAGAAACATGGTGAGCGCTCCATGGTTCGTCCCAAATGAAGTTATCAGAAAAGATCTTGGCATCCCATTAGTAAAAGAGGAAATAAATAAATTTAGTACCAAGTACAGAGACAGGATTGATGCACATCCAAATCAACTTGCAACTAACCTAATGAAACATCAATTAAACACACGAAGACTGAAAAGATTCAACCCAACAGACTTAATAGACAGATTTACAATGTAATGCACATAGCTGTAAAGACTATCAAATTACCCTGTACATAAATAATTCAAGGAATTAAGGTTGTAAAGGTATAAGCCACTGGGCGTATACCTAAATTTGACATTTCTAATATTAAGGACATATGATTTACTAAATGTTTGTTAAACAGATTGTAAATATTCTGGGTAAATAAAAAAAAAAAAAAATAATTATTATATTTTATAAAAACGAATAAAGTAATTTTGGAAAAGTCACCAAGGAGGGGTGACAATATTCACGATCAAATTTATGATTTTATTTAATTAAAGATTAAAAAATGTTCACCGATTACTAGTTATTTTTATATCATTAATTTATATGCTCATACATAATATATTGTACATACTAACTTAACGAACATTTTGAGTATCTTTTTATGTGTCATGACAGTTTGAATTCCCGGATCGGGATTTTAATCATTTTTAAAGCGGTTTATGAAAAATGAAGGTCTAATTAGCAGATAAAAAAATAAAATTTGCGGTTAGTTCACAAATTTTGAAAAAAAAACGGCTTTAAAAATTAAATTGGAATGCAATTTTGTCAATTGCTCTTTTGAACTGTAACACCGCCCACCGAAATTAAAATAGGCTGTAGGGACAGTAAAGATACCAAAATCTCGTTTTTTACGAAGAATTATGAAGGATGAGGGTCAAATTAATTAATTCTTCTTCATGTGCCATATCCGGTCTCCCGGACGTTGGCGATTCAACTTGGCCGAAGCCAAGATGAATTTACCAGGGAGTATAATTCATGGGGTGGTTTCCCGTTGCCTTCCCCATAGTCCACAGTTCGATATTGGACTTTTGATCGCAGCAGTATATCTAACGCGAACAACGTTCGAACCACGAGCTTACGCTTCGTAGTCGACTCGTGTATGCTTCACGCTAAACTGCTGGTTTTTAAATTAATTAATAAAAAAATTAAATTTGAAAAATTCACTTTTTGTGTGAATCCTAGTCTTGAGGTAGTTGCGTTTGTCAAACGGGCGCTATAAGCGGTTTTAACAAGCGCTTTACTTACTGAAAACATCCCCCAAGACGATCCAACTCGAAAAAGTGTGGAAGTTGACCCGACGGATGTCAGAAAGCGACTGACTCCCTCCTAACGCTGCTCTAGTTAGTCCCGCTCAACGGTTGATTCGCGCATATCAGAGCACATGCACCGTTAATACAATGCATAAATTATTACTAATGTTACGCATTAATACATTTACATGTATTTCTTATGGGAAAATTGTAATTTTCAAAATTAAATTGTGGCCTTCTTACAAGTCCGACAACATTGATCCATTGACAATCAAGTATATTATAATTATCTATGTGCTAAATATGATTGTCCATATTGCAGAAAAACTACAAAACGAATCTTGTACTTATTGATATTTATAGTTTAAAGGATATCCAGACAGGCAAATGCCGTCGCCAACCTAACAACTTTAAATATCCTTGCTAATAATGAGCTCGTTGTTTAAAGCAAGATCGAGGCAGGCAGGCAAATCTAGCAAGGGCGTTGAAGGCTGTTGGGTGGCGACGGCATTTGCCTGTCTGGATACCCTTTGGGAATTTATTATTTTATTGTAATATTATCTATATTTCTTTTTATTAAGAATATGTTTTTATGATGAATTATAATAAGTAGTATTTAAATTTTACAATATTAAATTTGCGCTTATTTTAGTTAATTTAGAGCTACAATTCCATTTTTAAGCCGTGCACCTAAAATACGTCCTTGTTTACACTATGGTACAGTAAATGTGACATTTTATAATAATGGTATCAAATTATGATACTCTAAGTAAAAAAGTATTCTCTCAAAAAATGCTTTGTAAGAGTATTTATTTTTAAGTTCGAGTGTTTACAATTTTTGAAATATATTTTGTCTAATTTTGTGGAAGGAAACGTTTTTTCGGGCATCAGAAATCGTACACAAACCGACTCTATCAAAGTATTAAAACCGTTGTATTTTAAAGGTAACTTGAGTAATTTAAGTAACTAGATTATAAAAGTTTATAAATTTGTATCGATTTTCTATTGTCCTAATAAACAACTTTCCCACATAAAATTAGATAAAAAGTTGTACAAAACTCGTGCTCAAATTGTCTACTCATTTAATAATCTGTCTTGTCCACACATTGTATAAACTACTATTATTAAACGTACGAAATTAAATCGCGTCAAATTAAATGATAAAAAAATTATAGTAAATTTTAATTTACCTATTTAGTATGTTTAATAATATAATCTAATTACGTATAATTTGTAATAAGTTTAATTTTCAATTTAAATTACATAATAAAGATGACATTTAATTAAAATAATAACAAAATAAAGTAAATTTTTTAGCATTGTCTTTGTTTTATTTGGTTTATTATTTAACCACTAATTACGTATAAAATCTGCGTGTTTACATATAATTTTGGTTTTGGAAAAAATAAAGCTATTAAACCGTATACCACAAAAACTTTTATTAAACCTTATGCGAGTGTCTTTCCCTTTTAAAAACTTTGCTTCGCTCTTTAAAATAATAGAATTAGTATCGAAAATTAAATGAAGTAGGTAATACTCAATACATAATTTAAAAATTTGAAAATTTTGCGAAAATACGATCCTTAGATTTTCTTAGCCATTTAACATTTTTTTGCGAAACTTATTGATAATAAATTAAGTTGCAAGTAATAAATGCACACGAATTAAATATGATGTATGATATCACAACTTCCAATGTAAAAAAAACGTATGGCGAGGTGCGGTGAATACAAATAATATGTAAAATAATTAATTATACTGCCACTAATTTATTGATGTATACATTACAAAATTGTTAGTAATCAAAATTGGGACATTTGAAAGAAAAAACTTTTAAAAACATCAAAACCTCCTTACATATTGTTGTTGTTATTAGGGAAATTGTTATAAAATTTGTTATTATAGAAAATAATATAAATTTTTAATTTATTAGGTCGGATAATCGTGAAATACTAAAAAGGAACAAGAATTTTGAATGTGAAGATATAGTTTTGTTTAAAATGAACAGTTTTCAAAATTGCAATAATTATAAAATTTAGTAATTTTCAACTAATATTTGGTGCTAATACAAACTAAAATAATTTTAAAACTTTTGATTTAAAACATTTTCAATAAGTTAAAAACCTATAAATATTCAAGATCCCTTTGAAAAGAGTATTTTTTAAGCCAGTTAGAACTTGAAATTTATTGTAAAAAACTTAACAGCAAAATTTTTTTTATTTAAAAACTCAGTACTTGGCATTAATATTTGAAAATTATTAAATTTTTATTATTTGAATAGTTTTATCGTTTTATCCGACCAAGTTCTGGACGAGGCGCAACCCGATTCCGTGACATGAACATTATTCCGCTAAAACCATTTGCTTACTTGCCGTACACAACAGCTTTTTGTATTAGCTCTGATTGATCCCCTGGCCCTGGAAAACCTTATCACGGCCCTGATCAGTTGAATGATTTGATAGTAATTGAATGAATTACAGTAGAACTTAGTTGAACAACGTCTTTGAAAGGATTAAAGTTAAAGATTAAAAATTAAGTTAAAATTAAAATTAAGTTAAGATTAAAGGAATGCAGTTTTTCCGAATGACCTATACAGTAGCGATCTAAAGTAAGTTGGCAAACAGTTTTTACAAAAAATTATTAGAAAAGAAATCATTTAGTGGACTATCATATATTTTCTAAAAGTATGTAGATTAATACGTAGTTTAACGTATAAAACTTGCAGTTGGTATAAAACAAAGAAGTATATAAGCGAATTGAATTTTATGGAGGGTTCAAAAGAAAATTGGCATAACATCCAAACAATATCAAAACAATAATAAGCGTTCATAAAAGTTAATTTGATTGAAATATATCTTTCTTGATAATACATCGACATGCCCAGAAGGAAAGAGTATTCAGAAGATTTAAAAACACGGTTCTTAAATGGTTAAAAATGGAAATTCATTGAGAGCAGCAGAACGCGAATTTGACATTCCAAATCAAACAATAAGTCTCTGGTGTCACAAATATAATAAATATGGATCAGTAGAGACACGCCCAAGAACAGGGCGACCACGAAAAACAACCAAAGAGAAGATAAAATGATCGTTCGTGAAGCAATAAAAAATCCTCGTGTAACGGCTACACAAATTGTTCAAAGTTTTAACGAAAATCGCGAAGAAAATATACATGTTTCGACAGTGAAACGTCGACTATATGCAGCTAAACTATTTGGCAGACGTCCTTGTAAGAAACCACTTATATCAAAAAAGAATCGGATAGCCCGTCTGAAGTTTGCTAAAAAACACTTACACTGGGAAAAAAAAGATTGGTCCAAAATTCTTTGGAGTGACGAAAGTAAGTATAATTTGTTTTCCTCGGATGGTATTAAGTATATTCGACGTCCAGAAGGTAAAAGATATGATATTAGATATCAAGTTCCTACTATAAAACATGGTGGAGGGAACGTCATGGTGTGGGGTTGCTTTTCTCGTGATGGCATTGGATCTCTACACAGAATTGATGGCATTATGGATCGGTTTATGTATGCCGACATACTGAGGGATCATATGCTACCACATGGCAAGAGAAAATGCCGCGCGGCTGGATATTTCAGCAGGATAATGACCCAAAACATGCTTCACAGCATGTTAAGCAGTACATGGACAAAGCTAAAATTCGGCTTTTAGAGTGGCCCAGTCAATCTCAGATTTGAATCCCATAGAGCATTTGTGGGAAGAGCTCGAACGTCGAATAAGAAGTGAAAATTATAGTAATACCACTAAATTATGGGAAGCATTGCAAAAGAATGGTCAAAAATACCATTAGAACGTTTAGAGAAGCTGGTTGACTCGATGCAATCACGATGTAAAGCTGTTATCGCTGCAAAAGGGTTTGCAACAAAGTACTAAATGTTTTTAATCCATAGTTGTTACTATATGTATTTCTTTATTTTTTGTTTTAAGAGCGTTTTGTCATAACTTGATAAATAGAAATATTTCGAAATTTTCGTTTTTGAATTTTTCACGTTAATAAATTTTCTAGAAAATTATATTTATATTTTTAATTTAAAGCCTTTTAAGGAATAAATATTTGAAAAATTAAAGCAAAATATTGAACTTTGAAAAAAACTGTTTGCCAACTTACTTTAGATCGCTACTGTACATAGTCCAGTCAAAATAAACATTTAACTTTGCAAAAATTTGCATAGAGCTAAAAATTGGTATAGGTCTTAAATGCACTCTTACAAATAAAATAGTCCCCACCGATCTCACTTCTGCTAAAAATTTTATACAAGGTCAAAAATCATAAATATCGGTTTTTCGTAATTTCGTCGTAAACGATAAGTGTTATCGTAAAAATAGGTCAGACAAAAGTTGTAGATCATGCAATTCTCTACAAAAATTGTTTTTATACTTTTTTCCTACGAATCACAATTCCTGAGATATCGTGATTTCGAATTGTGTGTACAGTAAAACCGTTTTTCGACAAATTCTGATGAACAATAATTCTTTTGTTCACTATTACCGATCACTCGCATCTATGAGTCTACGTCAGACGTTCTGTAGTATTAATGCCAAGCCGCGACCGTCTTGGCGTACTTTATTGTATTAAAATAATGACCTTGCAACGTGATGGTTAAAAATTTCTGCGAGTTCACACTGTTAAAACTTGGTTTGTAATTTTCAGCTCAGGAATCATTTCTTGTAAAAATTTGTGTTGAATTTATTGAATTGGTGCAATTTATAATATTGCATTTTTGGACCAAGATTTGCTCGGAAGATTGATACATTCGGTCTCTGTTTCGCAATTATTCGTACCGTAAATTTTTATTATGTCCGTAATTGACATAAAACCATTTCCTTAATTCATTTTTCAATTTAAAATTTTTATATTAATTGTTATGAGTACATCAATAAAGTCAAGTTATAATACTAGGTGTGGGAGAAGAAGAGGGGCACTTTCAGCCACGGGGTACATTCAACCACCTCAGTTGCCTCAGAAAAATTACAAAATATCATGTAGTTGATGACAGTATGCACTTCCATAGATAATTTTATTTTTGAAAAAATAGTTTACTTATTAGCAAATAAGGTAAACTTTTGATACTTCTTATTTTTTGTGTGCTGTTTTTGAATAAAGTTCATAACTTTGGGATCATACCATATTTCAATTATTCTAATTTACAATACTGAAATTATTTTAATCTTAAAGTAACCCACAAAATTTTCAAATTGTCAGTGCGGGGCATTTTCAACCTTATTGAACGGACATGTCAACCGTTGGTTGACACATTCGGCACCCATTCGACCGATAACTTAGTACATCCAAGATAAACAATGAAAAAAAACTAATAATGTAGAGAGAAAAAACGAGAACGAGCGAAGAAAAGTCTAAAGAAGAACCTAGAACAGCAAACAATTTCAAGAGTTAGAAACCAAACCAAGAAATGTTCGCCAGAAGAAGAAGTAGCTACGATTCAAAGGAATCCAGTCATTTTATAGTCGTCAGACGATGTTAGCAAATACTGCAGAGATCAAGAAAGACACATTGATAAATTAAACGATGATGTTGTGATCGATGATGACTTTCTATTTTATATTACTTGTGGTTGAAACTGACCCCCCCCCATGTTGGTTCAATATGTGCCCTAGAAAGACATTTTCGTTCAAAAACTGCCTTTTTTGAAACTGAAATGATGGATCCAAGAAATGGAGTTTTTGAAGAATTTTATTGATTTGTCTACAGAAGGAATGTTCAAAATATTAGCTCTATAATAACTATTGCTTTATTCTGTACATATGTATTTAACACCCAATTTAGAGAAAAATACAAAAAATGGTTGAATGTGCTTGAATGTGTTTGAATGTGGTTGAATGTGTAATTTTTTACAGAAATAAATATTGATTTATTATAATATAAACAAACATTTTAATTTATTTTATTTAGTAGCTATTACATGGTACGTAGCTACACCACTTACAAAATTGCACACAAAATAAATTAAAAAACCAAATTATTTTGTGATTAAAAATTATTAAAATTTAATAAACAGAGGGTTGAGTATAATTTAATTGCCAATTAATAGTACTCGTGATATAAGTGATATCACTGATATCGGAATTCATGTGAGATGTAGGACATGATTGTATGCCGAATAAACAAAACATGTTGTGCTTACGCCTACTTCGAAAACTAGATAACTCCAAAAAATGTAGTTTTAAATAAACAACACAATATAAAATAAGGCATTTAAAAATTAGTTTTGATTAATTCCACTGATGTAGCATAAAAACACTCGATGTACACTGCCAACGGCAGAAACTTTGTAGAAATGACCGCTAAGTACACATAAGATGCCACGATTGTTTCCAGTCAAAATTAGCAAGATAATTTTAGAGGATAAAATCAAGTGCTATGTTATTGTTATATTTTATTTTTATACTGTTTAATTTTGTCAGAATTAAGTCATTTATTGTGCCGGTCCCTCTAGTATTAATTTAGAGGCAACTTTGAGTTGATTTGAGGAAGAGGACTTTATAATCAGTTTTCGGCAGTCACAGTTTTAACATTGCATGTTTTGTTAAATAGCTATAGATGTCATAAAGTCATCCCAATAAGTGAGGTATATTTATGACAGCTTTTTCGTAAATTACAAGTAGTACGTAATTACAAAAAGTGGTTGCAGATAAGATACACGAATTTGTATTTTAACAATTTTTAAAGCGAATTAGGAAAGATGAGCCTAATTAGGAGATTAAAAAATAAAATTTGCGATCGATTCAAAATTAAAAAAAACCACTTTAAAAATTAATTTGGAATGCAATTTTCTTATTGGCTCTTATAAAACTGTAACCCCTCCCATCGCAAATTAAAATAAGTACTATTTAGCGTTAAAAGTAACAAATTGTAAATAAGTATTTTATATTTATATTACATCTTTGCTGAAGAGGCGAAACCTTCGGGTTCGTTACAATTTTTAAAAATATTCCAGGGTCTGGCAGAATTCGAAATTTTCCAAATCGACCCAGCAGATCCTAGGACCAACTATTAAAAGTATTAAAAAATATATCGGAAGATAGGCCAAAAGATAGAAACCTAGAAAATAATAAATCTTTGAGCTACAGGGTCCTACAAGAGATTACACTTATTAAAAATATCTCAAGGCGCGAAAATACCCAACATTTTAGATCCTTGTCGCGATAGATGCGAGGAGCGACTGGTAGCTCTTCGCCGGTTGCGGACCTTCGTACAATGCAAGGACTAGTAACAGAATGTGTTATTTATATTATTACGTTATATTACTGTAATTTTCAAATTTAAATTATGGGCTTAATAAAGCACCCACCAAATTCATTCTCACCTTAAAAGACTTGTAAAATTGTCCTCTTTCGTTTGATGAAGCCATTTATAGAAAAAGTGTACTTTCGAGTTCGGAAATATTAACTCTAGCCCAAAAAGTTTTAAACGAATTTTTTTAGTTCGGTAGTCAAAAACAGTAAATTAAAATTTTTTCTCTTCAAATTAATTCGACGTTTCTCTTCTGTAAATAGAAGAGGTAAAAAATGCAAAAATTTGTCTTAAGCAAGGCACGTTTGCGGTACTCTTAAACACAATAAAATCAGTGCCGTAAATAAGTATGTGCAACAGGTACAGAAATTACTGACAAAACTAATTAATTTAGCAATATGATGAGTCCTTATTCGTGATTCTTTATTATACATAGATATACTGTTACAACATGTTTCGCCTACTAGGCATCTTCAGGTATAATAGTCAAAATGTAATGTAAACATCAGAATCCGGATCAAATCCACAACCAGATCGTATCAACAAATTCACGTCAAATAATAAGTTTTATTATTACATACATACAATCGGTTCTAAACGTCTTGCAACGTTGTCCGATACCCTATAAAAAAACGGGCTTTCTTATATAAGGATACAACCGAAGTCGTTTACTCGTCTCCTCAAGAGGGCACTCTAGCAATTAATACCTCAAAGATGTTGTTGTCAAGCACCTTGTGAGAGGACCACCGCCTTTACGTGCCTTCCGAAGCACGGAGACGGTATTGCAAAGTGAGCTCTACCCGGATACAAACCAGGGAGTCTTACTTTAGCAGTTCATCGCGCTAACACTATGCCAATGTCTCAAGTTTTATTATTGCTTCCTAAAAATAGTGTTGTTTTGAGGACCGAAAATGAAATCTTGGACAGGGCAGTAAATAATCAGCTAGTTACGGCACTGAATAAAATTTAAATATAGCACTTAAACAATTTTGGAACCAAAAATTAATCAGGAAGGCGAAAGGCTGCTACTAAAAAGATTGATAAAATCTATTTTCATCTATCTCGATAAAATTCGTTTGCATAACAATAAAGTTTATTTCTGCTTATCTATTGCTGGACGAACTTACTGCTCTAGAGAAAGGATACAACATTATGACCCCATGAAACCTTAAACGGGTTAGAAATGTACCTGCGACCTTACTTTATTGTTAATAATGGCATCATTAACAGAAGACAATCGCCGGCTGTACGGTGTCCCCGAAGTACGGAGACAGTCATAAGGAAATTATGATTCTCTCCGAATTTGAACGCAGTATCTTAACATTAGCAGTTATTCGCGCTGACTACAAGGTCAAGACCAATGACGGTCTTCATGAAATAATCTTAGATCAATAATACTTCGGATACTCCTGGACCAAAGTATTCTTCAAAATAAATTATACTGATGAGATATACAATAATCATAATTTAATGAAAATCAAGCCCTAAATAAGGCAGTAATGAAGGAGTCGGGGCAGAGAAAGCTTAACCCCCCCAATGTATTTATTATTGTGATAGGGCTTTCTAACTAGATGTGTATCAAGTTTTGCGTTGATAACCCGAAATGCAATATTCTTACTGAATTGGATTCTTAGAGCCTGTTGTATAAATCTTAAGTTCGAGTACCCAGGGTTACCTTTATTTTTAGCCTCTCCGATTGGATTACCTTACAATAATTGACCCTTACGTACATAATGTGAGTTAGCAATTTGTATTTCTAATTTTTAAATTAGAATATTCATGTCACTTCGTAAATTCCTTATAAATTTCGTAAAATCTTATAGTTTTGCGATGAACTTACGAAGTGACATGAATACCCTTATTAAGTTTGACTTGTTTTTACGTTTTGTATAACCTTTTCGGCTAATGATGGAATATGACAGATTCCCGAAACACACCTAAAAAAAAAAATAATAATAATAATAAAAGACTTAGAAAAACCTCACTAACGAAATGTAATCTACCATCTTTCGAAATAAAACACAGTTGCACTTCTTGCAGAGTAAAGTTTATATACTTAAAAAACTGTGTGTGTCAGCTCCGACGCACGACTGGAGTTTACTCCAGTAAAAATAACCAACTTTAAGAAAATTGATAAAAAATGTTTTTATAAACATTTTTTAAAACTATTATAATTATTTTTATTTAAAATATAATATTATCTTAATAACTAACAAAATATGGTTATAAAAGATAATTGTCACTAAATCTTTTACGTACAATAATAAATAGTACATGAAAATTATTTAAGTATGCTAAAAATAACTTTTCGAAAGAAAATTTTATAAAAACATTATTATATATAATCATCATTATAATAAAGAAATATTGTTGATTTTTCAGATAATATTATCGAATTATTGACTTGAATTATTGATATTTAAAATTATTCATAAAATAAATCATAATAACCTGGAGGAATTTATAGACATCGAAAATAATTTTTGGTTAGGTTAGAAATTGTCTAAATTGGATTAAATATCGAAATATAATGATAAAATTATAACTTCACAATAACAATATTAATTATTGATATGTATAACAAAAGCGGGCAGGATTTGGTGCGGTTGCGCTAATGTAAAGATACGCCTCTCATTTTCGTTTTTAAAACGTACCTTTACCCACGTGGTTGTTAGATGTTCCGGCAATATTATCTTGCGCACCATAGGTTGCGCATCAGGTTCGCATCAGTAGATTTTACACCTCATATTTTTATCATACCGGGCGCCTTATATATGAAAATCGATTCTTAAGGAGTAAACTCAAAAATATTATGGTTTTTTAATTAATTATGTTATGGTTTGAAAACAGTCGGTAACAAAATCGGATTACATAAATTAACATTTAAGGTCGTTTTTTTCCAAAATTTGTTAACCGATTTTTAATAAAATTTATTATTTGTTAATTACATTATAATCTTTCACAATTGCTTTAGAAAATTTTTAAATTTGCAGACCGGTTTTCCAAACTCTCCACAATTATTGTTGTATAATTTATAGTATTTTGTTTTAATTAGGTCAAGTGCTGTTTGTATAAAATTATTAGTAATATTTTTAAATGTATGGGAGGTTAATAAATCAAAAACACAAAAACGTTTGAAAGCTAATTATATTAAGATCTTGACATACTATGGATACCCCTTGAGCTATGAATTTTTCCCGATCAACTACGGGTAACTGTTTTTCTTTGCGAAAATTAAAATTAGTCTTCGACTCATAAAATGCATAATTCTTGGGATATAACCACGAACCTCTTAAGGGTTACATCACTCAGTAAAATTTATTTTTCGATTTTTTTTATTGAATGAAAACGTATAAACTATCTAAAATGATATTCCATCAAATTCAGAAGTGAAATTTTTTTAAATATTTACAGCTCATTTTAGAAGTCTCTCCCAGCGGTCTGAAATCATATAGTCAAACTGATAATTTTAAGTCAGTACAAGATTCGAGGAAGGATTTAACGTCGTTCAGAAAGGATGCTAAAGAGCAAAATTTAAACCTAGAAATAGAGCTATACGGTGCTGGGATAGTGGAATAAATGTAAAAATCAGCAAGCCGATGCAATATTCAACTTTTCATTTACAAAACTTGAAACGCGTTTTCTCAAAACTACGTTTTTAAACGGTGTGCAACATAACTTGAGCAATTTTTATCCGATTACCTTAAAAATTTAACTGTAGCTTCTTAAATATATAATTTATGGAAGTACCAACGATTTTGCGATTAATAAATAATAACATTTTCTATAAACAATTTAAAATCGATTTTTCGTAAAAATTAAAAAAGTTTAAATGCATGCCAAATTTGTAAAATTAATATTTCATAATAATCACAGGTACTTGCAAAGAAAAACTCATATCAAATAAGAAAAATTTGTTGCAATGTTATAGCTGCTGTCTGGACTTCACTGATTCACTGCTACAATGCCATTTTAATGTAAAAATAAAAATAAAAATATTCTTGCATACCTTTAAATATCTACAATAAACCCTGAAAACTATACTTCGATTCCTATATTGGTTATGTAGATAAAAATTCTCAAAAAAGCCTAATATTTTTGCGTTAATGAGTGATGTAACCCCTTAAATATAAACACAGTCAGTCCTTATGACGCTTTAACAAATTTTTGACCCTTACCTGGGGGCTGCCATATTGTGCTTAGTTTTAGGTAATTTTGTGTGGTAACTGATTTTTGTTGCTATTCGTGTTTAGTTATGGCATATTTAAGTTAAAAATATTGAAGGTTTTAAATATAATATAACCTCACCATTTTGACCTTATTTTTTGATATTTGAACGCAATTTTTACGGAAGTCTCAAAATTTTGTTCAGGATTCAAATATTTTTGGTGATCTTAATAATCATGAATTTTACTATACGCCGTATGAAACTCACCATAAAAAAGTTAATTAATTAAATAATTAAAAATTATATGTACATACGTCAGTTCCGTCAAACAGTATGGCAAATCAAATCAATGAAGATATTGCAGGTACTAGAGCGAGACGGAACTTAACAAAATTAATTTTGTTTAAACATCAGTAAGCGTCTTCTTATGTATAATATTTTATTATTGAATCTATATTTATTTTATGTAATAATAAATATATAATAATAAATAATTCTATATTGTTTGCCAATCACTTAATTTATTACAATTAATTAACCATAAAATAATGTTAACTCCGGGGGGTTAACCGCTGATGAAGTTTTTTGTCCACATCTCATGAAGTACATGACATCTCATGTGAAGTACATGAAGTACTTGTGAAATACATGAAGTACGTGTAAAGTAGGTAAAATACGTGTTAAAAATATTGAAGTACAAGTGAAGTATCACGAAGTTAGTAATTTTTGACGAATTACATGAAGTTGAACCTAGCTTATGCGCATTCGCTACGGTCAATGTGTATCATAGTTAAGACATGTGTATTCAATAAAAACATTCAATAAAAACCAAACCGAGTAGTTTACCTTTTATCAGAAGTAAACTAAAGATTGTAGAGGCATTGGAGGGTGTTCCACACCCCCCGGTTTAAATAATTTATTTTTATTAAAAGTGAATTAAATATTAAAGCATATCCCAAGTTTTTTAAAATTAGCAATGGCCCAGTAAATGTGTTTAATTCATAATCTGACAATTAATTATAAACTGCATAATTATAAATTCCGTACCCCTGGAGGTAGATCTCTGCAACGGGCGATCTTTAGTTTATTTCTGATAAAAATAAACTACTTAATCCGGGGGTCTGGGGGGTGTGGAACACCCTCCAGTGCACAAATTTTTGGAATAAAGAACATTGCAGAACCCCCAGACCGAGTAGTTTACTTTTTATCAAAAATAAACTGAAGATCTCCGTTGTAGAGGCACTGGAGGGTGTTCCACACCCCCCAGACCCCCCGGTTTAAATAATTTATTTTTATTAAAAGTGAATTAAATATTTAAGCATATCTCAAGTTTATTAAAATTAGCTATGGCCAAACAAATGTGTTTAATTCGTAATCTGACAATTAATTATAAATTGCATAATTATAAATTCCGTACCCCCTTGGAGGTAGATCTCTGCAACAAAATAAAAAATAAACTACTCAATCCGGTAGGTGTGAATCATCGTCCAGTGCTCAAATTTTGGTATCTCAGTAAGTCTCTGAAATTGAAAGTCTCGATGAATTAGGTGAAGTACCGTGAATTATTGATGAAGTACGGGGAATTACTGGTGAAGTACGTGAAGTGGGAAGTTAATTGTACACGATTTCCTCTAGCGGTTGACCCCTCGGTTAAATCATGTTTTTGACAGTATTACATTTGAATTGCACGCGATGATCGGTAGGGTGCTATTGGTTATATTCAGTTATATTTCAACCAATAGGATTTGAGCACAATATGTCAGCCTTTTTTTACCTGAATTGACTGTCCATGTTTATTCAAGAGGTAGATATAACCTATGATTAAATATTCAAACAAAGATTAAAAACGGCTTCAGATTAAGACTATTATTGAAAAATTTTAAAAATGTGTTCGTTAACAGTCGCTGTTTCTTAACTTCTTAGCTTCTAGAAGAACTAATTTTTATGCATCTACTAAGACTAAGTACATTTATATTTTACGTACTTGGTTTGGATCCGGCCTTAAATATCAACTTTATATAAATTAATACATGTAGCGATATCAGTATTTTGGGATTTGTAAATGCTCGTAACAAATACACTAACAATTTACTAAACTAAAATGAACAAAATTTTCACGAATAAAGTTCTTTAGTATAAATTTTGCAAACAATTGCAGTACTTTTGTGAAATCATTGGATGATGAATTAAATATAAAATGTAGAAAACATTCGTTTAAATCACTCCGAGATCAGTTAATTCATCGTCTGACGATATCATAATCGGGAGTGATTGTATCTCCCATAATATAATTAGATATAGATATCTAATTTGGGGGGTTATTATGGACATTTCTGAAAAATAACTAAAATACTGAAAAATATGGCTATATGGTAACAACTTGGTTTAATACGCAACTTTGGACCCCTCCCGCCCCCGTTGTGACGGTCAGTGACCAGTCAAGAATTTTCAAAACGAAAATTTATACTTTATTTGTATTTTATGTGCGAAAATTTTTTTATGTATTTTAAGTTCTAAAATGTGGTATAGTCTATTTTTTAGTAATTCTAAAACACTGATGCCCGGTTTCACAAACATTTAAACTGAGATTTTGGCTTAAATTTAGGCCTAAGTATTATAGGCTTAAATAATTTAATCGCAGTTTAAACTTTTGTGAAACCGGGCATAAATGGTTAAAATGAGTTTCACTACTTAAACCACGAACGAATCTATTGATTATAATATAGATAGTACAATAAAAAGTCCGAACAGAATTTTGAGGCTAATAAAATTCTCTCATATTTGATTTATTTATATTTTGATTATTAAAACATTTAACATATTATTATCGAAATAACTATTACAAACATGGGCAGTAAAATTATACATTATAAACAAACAGGGGTAATCATTGCATAAGAAACAAACCAAAACATTATTATGGAAGTTTTAAATAGTAATTTCGGAAAAATTATTTATCCTTTAATTAAGACATGCACAATTTTATGAAAATTGTCATACATATTTAAATGTAATAGGTAAATATCAAAATTTTCAAATAAATTTTGATGTACTGCAGTATAATTATGTAGGCGGTAATTGCTAATGATCCACATTATTTAAAGGAATATTATTTCTAATCTAAAACACAATTTTTGGCAATTTATTATAAAATATTAAAAGTTGAAGACCGGCAAATAGATGGATAATGATGAATTCGATACAAAAGTGGGAATTTTATCTACTTACGTCCAAAATTTTCTAATTAACATAAATAAATTTACCACAATAGATTTTATTATTTCAATAAAAATAGCCTTTTCAACTTCCTAAGTTTAATTATTAATTTTAAATGTTGTTGTGTACATGTTGGTATCGTTTAATATTTACAATAATAATTCTTTCAGCATGGCTAATGTAAAAAGCAACAGTTGAAATTAAAATTTATTGAGCAAAAGTAATAATTATTAATTTTACACGATAATTGCTTTAAAATATAAAGTGACATTTTTGTATACAAGCGTGCCGTAAATTGGGTAAATGCCAAATTTGTATGTGAGAAAAATTAAATCGCGACCGGCAGTCTGCCGTGCACTGACCTAGTGCCGCAATTTACCGCACCCAGACCAGGGTGAAATCGGTCGATAAGATGCGCACATGCAGTTTTCATTACCTATTTAACCTGACCAAGGTCAGTGTCAACAATTCCAACATCTAATCTTGAAAATTGCTATTGCACGTCATTACTTCTTTTTTTAATTAAGGACTACTAGGTGCTACACACCACCCAATCTTGTCGGGCGTTTTTATATACTTTCTTCATTGCAGCAGTCTTGCTGTCTCCTCTGTCTTACTTTAAACAACGAGCGTGACAGAGCCCCGTCTATCTTATGCTGATTTTTTAATTTTATATAAAAACGCCCGATCAAATTGTGTGGTATAGAGAGCTCTTACCATTTAAAAATGTGTTTTCTTAAGTTTCTTCGGAGTAACCAAAAAGAAACCATCTTTAAATCATGTCCTTACAAGGGAGGTAATGAAGTATCGTTACATTTATATACTAGGTATTAAGCACACTATATAATTTTAGTTGCATACAGAAAATTTGAATGATTTTCAAATTTCATAAGATTGTTCAATGATTACGCTATTTCATGATTATACTTCTTTTCTGTATTATATTTTTGCATTGTTGATCTAGAAATAAATAAATAAAAAACAGGATCCTAATTTAAATATGCATAATATCGGACGACTAAAAAAACGAATCCTGTTTGAATATAATACGTAACTCTCCAGGAGGTTGATTTTTAAATCTTTTCATTTCCACTTTTCAAATTTTCACTCCTACATTTTCACTTTTTATGTGTTTCAATTGCTTTTCAATGCTCAAAAACTACCGGAAAATTGAAAATTAAGTAGGTAGTAAAACTTTTAAATTTGTTTATTAACTCGTGAAAATATATTTTAAGTATTTAATTTAATAATATTAAAGTTTAGTGGAATTTTAATTAAATTGGTGAATTTTTCCACACTTACTTATTTATAATTAACCCATGATATATGTACGTATGTATATGACATTTATATTTCGTTCTACTGGAACTCCCAGAAATTTTTTAATATCAATTATGGAGAACTCTATTTTTCCACTACTAGCCGTATAGGTTAACATTTGCACGTAGGTTTTGTAAATTACTCCTTCTCTCACCAGCAGTTAATAATTTTTCATTATAATAATTAGTTTATTAACTTGTGAAATTATATTTTGAATAAAATTTTCCAACTTATATGATGAGTACTTGATAAGGCGAAACAACATTGTACAACGGTGTCTTAGACCAGAAATATAAGTTGGAAAATTACCACAGGTTAATAATGAACAAATGTCTATTTTTCCAAAACTTTGCGATAGATTTAAAGAAAATTTATGTATAAAACGATTTAGTATAAAGGAGAAATATTATTAAAAGCATTTAAACCCTTAAAGTCGGTCTTTAAATAAGATAATATTAAAAATTTTGGTTATATTTGAATTTTATGGCTTTTAACTCCGGTTTAACCCCTCTTGCGTTTGACAGTCTGTATGCACAACAGCCATAAATGACAAACTGTCATTTTATTAAAATTAAGTAATAACAATTAAAGCTGCATTTGGCCAGCGTGGGAAATATGGCCTAACCTTCAAGACATGAATTATGCAAATCAGAGGGTGCTAAGAATCACTGGGTAAAACCAGGCTGCCCTCGACGACTTTGTAAATCGGACCCTCTAATGAAAGGACATTGAATGGTGATGACAAGCTGCATGAATTGGAACACGAATTGAGTAAGATTAACCGACTAAAAATAAAAGTAATTCAGGTGAATGCTCCAAATTCATCTCACTCAGAAATCTCTCAATGCAAAGGTTGGTGCAAAACAGAAAAACAGCGAAATGCAGATTGGCGATTACGGGCTCGGAGATAGAAATGATAGAGGAGCAACCATGTAAAACTTTTTTAGCGATTTCAACTTATAGTATATGATGAACTCGTTTTTCCAAAAAATCAAACAACGAAAATGGACATGGATAAGCCCTAATAAGAGTGTTAAGAATGAGATTGACTACATATTAACTGACCAAAGAAAAATTGTACAAGATGTATCTGTACTAAACTCATTCGATATCGGAAGCGATCACCGAATGGTTAGAGCAAAATTGGTAATAAGTAAGAAGTTGGAAAGACGCATAATTTTTCACAGGGGTATACCTAGAATTACACAGGGCGAAATCAAAGTCATAGGCCACGAATATAAGGAACTCTTGGAAAAGAAACTGTTATCAATAGATATAACACATTTACCAATTGAACTAGATAAAGTTAATGAAGAGATTACAACGTCGATACGCGACAGTATCAAGAAAGCAAAGAAAAAATTGGTAAAAATTAAACTCCAGATAGGTGATGAGACCAAGAAACTAATGGAGAAGAGACGCGAAATTAATACAAGAGGTCAGAAGTGTAACATTGAAGATGTAGAGCTCAAGAAGTCGATAAGGAAAACCATCAGAGAATACAGAACAAGAAAGTATATAAAGCAATAATAACCGAGGTAATTGAGAATAATTCCAATATGAAATATTTGAGACCTACCGTATGTTAGGCCAAAAACAAATATAGGCACTCTCTCACAAATAAAACAGGAGAAGCAATAAAAAATCGTGATCACCTACTCAAAGTCGTGGAGGATTTTTATGCGGACCTTTAAACCTCAAAAGCACCGGTACCTCGAGAAGGAAATGACACACAAACAAATCGAAAAATTATGAATGAGGGATCAGAAGATGGGGACGCGTAAGAAAATCGAACTCCGATTTTGACCATTTTTAAAGTGGATTATGAAAGCTGAGGGTCTAATTAACGTATAAAAAAATAAAATTTGCAGACGGCTCAGACATTTTTGAAAAAAACGGATTTAAAATTTATTAACAATGCAATTTACTCATTGGATCTTTTGAACTGTAACCCCGTCCATCGAAATTAAAATAGGTTATGGTGACAATAAAAATACCAGAATCTCGGTTTTTACAACGAATTATGAAAGATAATGGTGTAATTAACAAATAAAAAAATAAAATTTGTGGTTCGTCAACATATTTCAGAAAATATTCACTTTTAAGGCGAATCTCAGTCTTGACGTAGTTGCGTTTATCAAAAGCGCTTGTAACACCCGGAGCGGAGCGGAACGATTGAAGATATAACAACTTTATTAATAATTATTACATAAATTACTGTTACAAATAGTAAATTTGACAATTTATTTGCAAAAATTGTAATTGATGGTCAAATTATAACATTCCATGATGGTTATTCCTGTTCCAACACCTTTCGAGGAACTAGTGAGTCGAGTTATTCGTAGGTGCATTAATAAATTAACCTGCGTGAAAACAGCAACTAAAATCAACTACAAATTTTATCGATGATGTCCAGTTATTATTATACTGGGTGGTCAACTAAGAATTTCGATTTACAAGCGCTCTAAAATTGTTTTGAATAGGAATAGAGAAGTGGAGTTGGTCTTAAACGAAGGAGGGCTCATGGAAATTCAGTCGCCATGGTTCGCTGGACGGGTGAGGAGCGTTCGTTCTGTGTGCGCGCTTATTACCAAAATCAAAATTCTTGCATTATTGTGCGTCGTCGTTTTCGTGCACATTATGCTTTGCACAATCTTAACCAATGTCCGAGTGCTCAACTCATTCGGAAATGGGTCAGAACATTCGAAGAAACTGGTTCGACATTGCCCCAGCGAGTGATAAACCGTCGACGGTCTGTGAGAAACGATGCAAACGTAGAGCGAGTGAGAGCATCTGTTCGCAACCAACCGGGCCTCTCGACACGCCGCGCGCGGCCGCTCTAAATGTGAAGAGATCGTCATTGATAAACATTCTTCATAAAGATTTACATGCACCCTACAAGATCCAATTAGTGCAGGAATTAAAGCCAGGGGACCATCAACAACGCCTTGATTCAGGCGCTTTTTCCTGAAAATTGATTTCTCGGCGTGGAGACCTTCCATGGCCCCCCAGAAGCCCGGACTTGACACCTTGCGACTTTTACTTATGGGGATACCTCAAAGTGTAGTCTACCGCAACAATCCCGCACTCTAATTGCGTTGAAGGAAAATATCCGCCAGGAAATTCAAGCCATCGGTCCAGAAACTTTGCGACGTGTTTTCTAAATTTCGGGGTTCGACTCGAAGAGTGCCAGCAGAAAACGGTGGACATTTGGAGAGCGTAATTTTTAAGAAATGAATTTCCAAAGAGCTGAACATTATTTGTAAAAAAAAAATTAAAATTGACTTGAAAGTTTTTGTTTTATTTCTCTTTTAAATCGGAATTCCTTAGTTGACCACCCTGTAGTACAAGTTTACTTATTGTCTAAATTATTATAACTGCGATAGTTATCATTACTGGACCTTCTAATATTGTTATTATTTCAACAAATCCTGCCATTATGATATTTGCACTGTCTGAAATATCAAGCGACTGTTCAAATTTACTACCTTAAACGAACCAAGATGTTTGTTTAAATTTTATACCATCGCGCAAAAAAGAAACATTTCGAGTGCACATAGTACGTACTATGTACATATCTCGAAAGATGAGATCGCCAACATTATTACATCATAAATTTTAATTAATCTAAACTTGCTATATACGCCAATTAATTGATTGAGTACCTAGTATTTTGACAAGTAATATAAACAAACTAAGTAGTTAACTAATGTGATAAATTTTTTGTGGAAAGAATTAGACACTACTAATTAAAATTTGTTTGATTTTGAACCCACAACTAGCTGTCCCAAAACAATAAAGCTAACAGCCACCATTATTTTAGCAAAGAATTTTGCTGAAGTTTTCTTATTAAGTGTTTACTAAAAACCCTTACGTTATTCTTTTTGTGTGGGACGATGCATCATCCTGAGCAAAAGTATAGTTAATGTTCGGATACAAACGGCTTTCTGCTACTCCTTTCGTGAAACAATTGATAAATAAATATAGATGATTAAGGAGAGAGTTAGGGAAACAAAAAGAGTTACTGCTTTATTATTAACTAAGATTATGCCTTTCATCATGATAATATCAATATCTTTGAGTGACAAAACAATGTCACAAAAAAAGAGTGAGATTGACTCTGTATCTCATATCGGATGTAGGATACGTCCTTGAATGATAAAAATGTTCACTGGTTTGTGGAAGACATTTTAAGAAAGTCGACCATGACACTCAAGACCGTGAGTTTTTATATCTAGATCATTCTAAAGATGCGTATAAATCTAGCGCGACGCGCCTGGGGCGCGACTATGGCGCGCCTGGTGCGCGACTGTGGCGCGCCAACCCCGCGTCATTACATTGTAACTTTAACTTGTAAAAGATTCAAATACTTTTAATTTAAATATCAAATTTTGAATTAAAATGAAGTCATGTTTTCTAATAGTATTACTATTTTTCATTTTAATAAAATATTATCGAAAGATATGACTTTTTAATCGATTTATTAAACATTCAACCCTATTTCCAGCAAAAACAACATAAGTCCAGAAAGAAAATTTGTTAATTTTTATATGTTACATTTTTTATGGACATTAATATTATGTAGTAACTAATAAGTTAGAACTTTCAAAAAGCAAATTAGCAAAAAAAATATTTTTTTAATCTTGTACGGGGTTAGCGACCCCATTAGTTGCCGCGCTAGAGGCGTGCTAATTTTGAAAAATGCAGAAAGTGCAATTGAAAAAGAAGGCATGAGTTTAAATAATTCTTAAACGTTATTTGGAGTGCCGTGGACTGCACTCAAACGAAGAATAAAAATTAATTGCCTAGAAAAAAACCCTCTGGGTCCATCGTCGCTGTTAGCCAAAGAAAATGAAAAAAAAATTGTTCAGCATATCAAAAAAATGCTGATGATATAAATGCATATCAAAGAAACACTTAAAAAACATCGCAAGATGCGAATGACGGAAATAAGGCCCTAAATTTTAATTACTATCTCACCCATATGTCATTCATCAACTAACCCATAGTGATATGGGTGAGATGGTAAATCACTGCTATTTTTGAAAATTTAATATTACGTTGTTAAAACAAATAAAGTTTAGTTTATATTATTTTAGTGTTGTTTATATACATATAATCCTTTTGTATTAACATTTGCTAAAATAAATTTTCCCAAAAAAATACAGCGATTTAAAGTTTTATTTACCATCTCTCCCCAACTTACCTAAGCGAAAATAAAAGATTGTGTACAAAAAATGTATCACAACAAAACATTTACTTTGATGGCGCGTCGAAATACCGACAACTAACGGGTTTCCAGCGCGCCTCTAGTGCGGCAACTAATGGGGTCGCTAACCCCGTACAAGATTAAAAAAATATTTTTTTTGCTAATTTGCTTTTTGAAAGTTCTAACTTATTAGTTACTACATAATATTAATGTCCATAAAAATGTAACATATAAAAATTAACAAATTTTCTTTCTGGACTTATGTTGTTTTGCTGGAAATAGGGTTGAATGTTTAATAAATCGATTAAAAGTCATATCTTTCGATAATATTTTATTAAAATGAAAAATAGTATTACTATTAGAAAACATGACTTCATTTTAATTCAAAATTTGATATTTAAATTAAAAGTATTTGAATCTTTACAAATTAAAGTTACAATGTAGCGCGTTGGCGCGCCCAGTCGCGCACCAGGCGCGTCGCGGGCGCGTCGCGCAGATTTACACCTTTAGTACAGGGGGCGCGACGATGCAGGCGCGAGGCAGGCGCGTTGTAGTCGCAGGCGCGTCGCGGGCGCGTCGCGCTAGATTTATACGCACCTTTATAGTAACTACTCTTACGAGTATAATGCTTTATAAGAAGCAAAAGTAGGACTTTTAGTAGTGAGTCTGTAGAATTAACGGAGTCCAACAATTACAAACCACAAAAGACGCTTAGGCAACAAATAAAATATGCTGTATTTATCTTCAAATGTTAAAATCAGTGTTATATGCTTAATTAACTTTATTTTTAATTTCAAGATAGGAGGCACAAAAGTATTCTAGAACTGCCGCGCCGGTAGTAAATTAAACAATTGTATTCTTCAACAAAGTGAATCCTTAACCCTTATGTTACTGGAAATTACTGGTTGAGTTCTGCTTATACCCGATTTCTTCACCTAGAGATACCTCTTAGATAATCTATTTATAAGATAAATTAACAAAGTAGCCAATCATATTTCTGATTGTTTTGTTTTGCTGCCTCTGATTGGTTACTTCGTTAATTTATCTAATAGATAGATCATCTAAGAGATAACTCTAGGTGAAGAAATCGGGCATTAGTCAGCCCATATTCGCCCACTGATGAACATAAACCTCTCACGTTCCCCCCAAACCTCTCTCTTAAGAATTGGTTTAGTTCTCCTGAGAGGTTTTGGCAATTCCACGTCACGTTGGCGTGAAAGACGGTCAGAATACAATTCTCCTATCCGGATTCGAACCGGGGTGCTCGGCTTAGTAATTGACGCACTTAAGCGCCAAGCCGCGATCGTCTTCCTGGTCGAATTACAAGGCAGAAATTCCAGTACTTGGCGAATTTGACCGAGCTCTAGCTCGGTTAAAACAATTAGTTTATCAATTATAAAATCAATACAAAAACTACCTGTCTTAATATACCTTACCAATAAGGGTACTAATAAAGGGTTATTGATCCAGATATAAACTGATACAAAAAATTCGTTAAAAAGTTAATTAAACATTAAGTAATTTCATCGAATTGGGATTCCGGAAATTCAAATTACGGTTGGTTTAAATTATTAATTAAAATTATATTAAATTAAGAATGCACTGTATAATTTAAAATTGCTACTGCAGTCGTTTTATTTGGTAACTCAGCGTCGACAATTCATTTGCAAAGTTACCGCAACATTAAATGACGTCACGAATAGAGTTCAGAAAGCTAAATTTCCAAATTAAACCATTAAACTACTTCAGTAGCAAATTTAAATATTGTCAGCATCTCAAACTTCAAATTAAAATTGGGGTATGTAGGTAGGTATCTCAGAAACACATGATTCAATTTTAATCGACTTGATTTTAAAAGATAACATGTTCGAGTGGCTTTCAAGTTGTGAGATAATTAAAATTTAACCATATCTCTATTTTACAATCACTAAAAATACACAAAACATCAATATATAAAATGCACAACATTTTCATCAAATGATTAATTCTATTTGGAGATTCTGAAATATAAACATGGTTATCACCATGTAAACCACGCATCCATTACAAACATTACAATCATGTATACATACAAAACTATTTCTCTGATCTCAGGAACACCCTCAGATTTGTGATTTTTTCCAATTTCAAAAAATGACGGCCTACTATGATATCAAATCGTTAAAACTTCGCACCGAAAGTAGTTTCTAAATTATTTACATACGAGATCAAAGGCCGCTAGGCCCAACTCTAGTGTAATTTATTATAAAATTTTAATAATTAAATAGTTTTATTTCAATTGAATTTGAAATACCCTATAAATTTCGTTTTCAAAAAATATTTAGGATGGATTGTTCTTCTATTCATATAATTCTTTGAATTTCTTAAATTATACTTAACTATTAATTAAAGATAAATTTGAAGTTCAACATTAGCCAAACAGAAATTTTGTTGTAGAATTTAATAAATAACTCAAAATTATATACATGTATTTAAAAATATACTTACCAAACATTTATCGCTCGGCTTTACAAACCCCAAGAAGGCGAGTTTTTTAAATTAGTTTTTTGCGTATAAACTCATGTTGAGGAATTGTTCAATAAAACAAAACTTCACAAAAGGTACACACAGATCACAGATAAGTCAAACTACTAAGGTACACTTTTCATTAAGTGTTAATGGTATGCCCAAACAGGAATATTAAGAATGGTCCTTGGGATCAAACCACCCGGTTTGATTTGGGTTTTGCTAACGCTCCCTTCTAGAAAAAAACCACATCGTTAAGAAAAAGTTGAATCTGAAAAATAAGAATTAGGTTAAAAAATTTGAAAAAAATTAATAAAAAAACTCCCAACAAAAAATTAATGGTGGAAAGGAATTATTTTAAAAAAATTGGTTTATTTCACTCTAGACCCACCTTAGGCCATTAAAATTAAACAGGGCATTTAATTTATCGTCAACAATGAATTACCGAATAATTCCCTTAAATACATAGGGAAATAACATTTGTTGTTAACCCTTTCCTAATAGTTTGGTAAATATGCGGTAAGCCTCCAAAATATGCAAAGGTCCAAAATGAATAGAACACCACCATGAATATCGAAAAGGGCCTTTATATGGAAATTACGATTAGGAACACTTCAAAAAAAAGAAACAAAAGGGTCAAAGATTTGAGGCCAAGGGAAATGGGAAAGAAAAAATAATAAACCCTATTGAACCCCAAAATGGTGACAGAAAAAGGAAATCGGTTATCTAATTTTAATAGGGTGCAACCTTATTTATGAAATTAAGGTCACCAAAGCAGTCTCGAACAGAACCAAACCAACATTTCACCGCCGTGGGGAAACATCGGCTTCTTACAACAAATGGCCAAAAATGAAGGGAACTAATAGTAAAGTAAATAAAAAATCTATAAAAATTTACAAAAATATCCCAAAAAAGAAAAAAAACCGGATAAAATACAATACAACTGGACATGGAAAAGAAACTAGTACAACTAACACCAAATGCGTCAAATCAATAGGAGTGGCGAAGAACTGTCGAAAGACAAATACCACACTCCTAAAGTTCTCTAGAGAGGAGGGGGAAGTTTTTAGTCGGTAAGAATCCGGCATAACCACCCCGGTAGACCTGGGGGTGGTACCTATGCAAGGTTTTTTACACCCTCCCAACGCACGCAAAAAAAAAAAAAAAAAAAAAATGTATCTCGAAAGATGAGATCGCTAACATTATTACATCATAAATTTTAATTAATCTAAACTTGCTATATACGCCAATTAATTGATTGAGTACCTAGTATTTTGACAAGTAATATAAACAAACTAAGTAGTTAACTAATGTGATAAATTTTTTGTGGAAAGAATTAGACACTACTAATTAAAATTTGTTTGATTTTGAACCCACAACTAGCTGTAACACAAACACCAGAGCTAACAGCCACCATTATTTTAGCAAAGAATTTTGCTGAAGTTTTCTTATTAAGTGTTTACTAAGAAAACCCTTACGTTATTCTTTTTGTGTGGGACGATGCATCATCCTGAGCAAAAGTATAGTTAATGTTCGGATACAAACGGCTTTCTGCTACTCCTTTCGTGAAACAATTGATAAATAAATATAGATGATTAGGAGAGAGTTAGGGAAACAAAAATAGCTATTGCTTTATTATTAACTAAGATTATGCCTTTCATCATGATAATAATAATATCTTTGAGTGACAAAACAATGTCACAAAAAAAGAGTGAGATTGACTCTGTATCTCATATCGGATGTAGGATACGTCCTTGAATGATAAAAATGTTCACTGGTTTGTCGACGACATTTTAAGAAAGTCGACCATGACTTCAAAGACCGTGAGTTTTGTATCTAGATCCTTTTAATAGTATCTACTCTTACGAGTATAATGCTTTATAAGAAGCAAAAGTAGGACTTTTAGTAGTGAGTCTGTAGAATTAACGGAGTCCAACAATTACAAACCACAAAAGACGCTTAGGCCACAAATAAAATATGCTGTATTTATCTTCAAATGTTAAAAATTAGTGTTATATGCTTAATTAACTTTATTTTTAATTTGAAGACAGGAGGCACAAAAGTATTCTAGAACTGCCGCGCCGGTAGTAAATTAAACAATTGTATTCTTCAACAAAGTGAATCCTTAACCCTTATGTTACTGGAAATTACTGGTTGAGTTCTGCTTATCCCGATTTCTTCACCTAGAGATACCTCTTAGATAATCTATCTATAAGATAAATTAACAAAGTAGCCAATCATATTTCTGATTGTTTTGTTTTGCTGCCCTCTGATTGGTTACTTCGTTAATTTATCTAATAGATAGATCATCTAAGAGATAACTCTAGGTGAAGAAATCGGGCATTAGTTAGCCCATATTCGCCCACTGATGAACATAAACCTCTCGTTCCCCCCAAACCTCTCTCTAAAGAATTGGTTTGGTTCTCCTGAGAGGTTTTGGCAATTCCACGTCACGTTGACGTGAAAGACGGTCAGAATACAATTCTCCCATCCGGATTCGAACCGGGGTGCTCGGCTTAGTAATTGACGCACTTAAGCGCCAAGCCGCGATCGTCTTCCTGGTCGAGTTACAGGGCAGAAATTCCAATACTTGGCGAATTTGACCGAGCTCTAGCTCGGTTAAAACAATTAGTTTATCAATTATAAAATCAATACAAAAACTAGCTGTCTTAATATACCTTACCAATAAGGGTACTAATAAAGGGTTATTGATCCAGATATAAACTGATACAAAATATTCGTTAAAAAGTTAATTTATACATTAAGTAATTTCATCGAATTGGGATTCCGAAAATTCAAATTACGGTTGGTTTAAATTATTAATTAAAATTATATTAAATTAAGAATGCACTGTATAATTTAAAATTGCTACTGCAGTCGTTTTATTTGGTAACTCAGCGTCGACAATTCATTTGCAAAGTTACCGCAACATTAAATGACGTCACGAATAGAGTTCAGAAAGCTAAATTTCCAAATTAAACCATTAAACTACTTCAGTAGCAAATTTAAATATTGTCAGCATCTCAAACTTCAAATTAAAATTGGGGTATGTAGGTAGGTATCTCAGAAACACATGATTCAATTTTAATCGACTTGATTTTAAAAGATAACATGTTCGAGTGGCTTTCAAGTTGTGAGATAATTAAAATTTAACCATATCTCTATTTTACAATCACTAAAAAATACACAAAACATCATCAATATATAAAATGCACAACATTTTCATCAAATGATTAATTCTATTTGGAGATTCTAAAATATAAACATGGTTACCACCATGTAAACCACGCATCTATTACAAACATTACAATCATGTATACATACAAAACTATTTCTCTGATCTCAGTAACACCCCTCAGATTTGAGATTTTTTTTCCCAAAATTCCAAAAAAATGGCGGCCTACTGTGATATCAAATCGTTAAAACCTCGCACCGAAAGTAGTTTCTAAATTATTTACATACGAGATCAAAGCGGCCGCCAGGCCGCCCAAACTGCTAGGGTAATTAATTATAAAATTTTAATAATTAAGTAATTTTATTTCAATTGAATTTGAATTACCCGTATCAATTTTGTTTTCAAAAAATATTTAGGATGGATTGTTCTTCTATTCATATAATTCTTTGAATTTCTTAAATTATACTTAACTATTAATTAAAGATAAATTTGAAGTTCAACATTAGCCAAACAGAAATTTTGTTGTAGAATTTAATGAATAACTCAGAAATTATATACATATATTTAAAAAAATATACTCACCAAACATTTATCGCTCGGCTTTACAAACCCCAAGAAGGCGAGTTTTTTTAAATTAGTTTTTTTTGCGTATAAACTCATGTTGAGGAATTGTTCAATAAAAACAAAACTTCACAAAAGGTACACACAGATCACAGATAAGTCAAACTACTAAGGTACACTTTTCATTAACCGTGATTATTTTTTTCTTGGTGATCGTCCAAGACGAGTAATAGCAAAAAGAACCTGTGTCAACATTGGGTATCCAAGATCCGACGTTTCGATTTGAGTTTGAAAAATTTTGCAGTAACGCGTCTCCGTTGCTGATGATTTAATTAAATACCACTTTAGTCGTTAACGAAAATTTGTTGATATCTGAAAAAATAAAGAATTTAGTTGTTAAGAAACAATAAAAATTGTAAATTTTAATAATTATTATATTACTTATAGCTGGCCACAACAATTTAAAAGTAATCACGTGAAAGATATTAGTGTTAATTATAAATTTATTGATTTTATTTCACACATCATATGACTTGCCACTGTCTCGTACGTACATATAAACCATTAAACGACAGCTATTTTAATTTAGTCGAAATACAACGATGAAATTACACGAATGTTAATATACTATATAATTACATACGGTCCGACAGCTAACTATTTGTTGTTAACAAATTATTTCTAATAGTTTGTTACAATAAAATTAATAGGCGAATTAAGCACGTTCCAAAGATATAATGTGCTAACCACTGTACAAATTCATATATTGTAATAATTAGATACACCACAAATGATTATCGCAATTTTTGGCAATATAATATAATGTAATATTTATTATATTACGTAAGCTTAATAACAAACGCGAAAATTAATTAGGAAAAACTACTACTTCTTCTATAAATATTAATTAAGATACTCGCAAAGGGTCTTCATTGACTTGAAGGTTCTAGGTTATATTTTAGGTAGGTATTATAACTCTATCATCTAAAAATACCATATTGGAACAACATCAAAATGGTGACGATGTTATTAGGTAAATTATAGTCGGTTATCTATTAATTTAAAGAAATAGGATGAACACCTACTATGAAATCAATGAATCAAAAATTAATGTCAGAAGTACATTTTTGAAAAGACTATTCGATTTTTTATACAAGGTCAGAGTGTTTTCACATAAACCGGAAAAAGCAGTCATCGGTACAGAATTCGATATTATCAAATGCAAGCTATCACACACAGCCCTGTCTGGAATAATTGCCGGTCCGGCCGCTCATACCATCAAATGCAGCCGGAGTATATATTTCGATAAACCGTGAACTGAATCCTTAGTTTTAGAAGATAAAAATTACAGAAAAATTTCTTTACTATTATTTATTATATAACTTTTTACCGTAATATTATACACCAGAAAGAAATTTTTTTTTAAATTGATTTTTGCCGCCAATAAGCCGCCTTATGGCAAGCGGCATGGCTGATAAAAAACAGCCGTAAAGTATAAACAACGGAAAAGAGGACATCAAAATCTAGTAAAAAAACATCAGAAACTTGCCAAGCAAAACTGCCTAATGACTGGACTATAAATAATAATTTTTGAATTTCAATCATTAAAAAGTTAGAGATTACAATCGTTTTGTCTTACGATCGGATATTATGGCTTAAAATTTTGGATTTTTGATCTAGTATTTTAATATTTTTAAAGAAATAAAGAAATAATTATGTACGTTCCTTACACTGTCAAATCGATAAAAATAGTAAACATGTGGTCGAACATTTTTTGTTGAAGTTAACCTCAAGATCACAGCAATATTTAATATGGTACACTTTGTCAATAGCGAGCAGTTGCTTGGAGTTAAGTAAATTAATATGTAAAAATTTAAATTTTGACAATTTACAACTTGAGATAAACAAATGAAATTCTAAAATAATCATACCTGTTTATTTTATGAGTTAGTAAGGATTAAAGATCGCCTTGAGGATGATTATGATTAAGGGGTTACATGGGTTTCGAAGGCTAAAATGCATATTTTCTGTAATTTTTATTAATATGATAAAAGAATTATTTTATTCAAACAATTAAGCATAAATATAAAAAGTAAATTTTAAACAATATTTTGTAAAATTTTCGTTTAAAAATTTTGAAAATTCAGTCGCTGGGACCTGGTCTTCGGAGACCACTTAAAAAATATCCTCGCGGGGTCAGGATTACTCACGACAGTTTTATCGAAAATAAAAAACAAAATATTTTCTGTTAGAAGGTGGGTATAGCTCGTGATTGAATGAAGGAATAAAAAAAAAATAAAATTAGAATTTTTGGCAATGTTGTATGCAAAAAGATGCAATTTTCGGTAAAATCTTCACTACGCTTTACCTTGTAAAATAAATTGTGATCTAAGAAAAACAACCTTCGTTCAATAGTTTTTAAGAAATCGTGTCCACCGACTTCAAAATGGAGTTTTGAGAAAAAAGCGATTTAATCCTAATGATTAATTACAATAATTAGAGGAATTTCTAAAGGCTTTCTCTCTTAGAGTTTTACTCCGATTGACTTGCAGCTTTGAGAAAATATTATTAGATACCAAGTACACAGGGTCTCGATTTGGGTCGGTGATTTTCTGTAAAGTGTAACTCGAATTGATTGAAATCAATACGAGATGCGTTCGCAATCATTATAATAATGATGATTTACGTAGCATTTGATTTCAATCAATTCGAGTTACGTAGCACTTTTACAGAAAAATCACCGACGCAAATCGAGACCCTGGACAGAAATGGTTTAAAAACTACAAAATCTCGCAAAACTGAGAACGGAGAAGTTCCAAATATGGTTTGATTTCCATTAGTATTACCAAATATATGACACCATCATAACCGCTCTTGTAAATCACATCCTTCAAATGTGTTAAAGCTTGCAAAATAGCTTGCGGATGCAATAAAATTAATATTCAATGTTCCGCCTTCTGCATTATTTGCCAAGGATAATCCTGCATGGTCGCTAAAGATGTACAAGAAACCAAAAATTGCTATGAAGACAGCAATGTTCAACTCAGCATTTAACGTATCAAGATACTCGTGAACACATTATATTAGAATTGTAATAGGGCCACAATTTAATTTTGAAAATTACGATTTTGTCATAAGAAGTACATTTAAATGCATTATTGCGAGATAAGAGACGGTCTTGGCCTAGTAGTTAGAGCGATCAACTACTGATGCAAAGGCACCCGGTTCGATCCCGGCAGGAGTCTAGGAAGGAAAATTTTCTTTCTGACTTTCTTTCTATCTAGGACCGTCTCCCGTGCTTCGGAGGGCACGTAAAGCCAGCGGTCTCTTAGTTGATGACTGCCGGCATCAACTATGAAAAGGGTTACAGGCACATTCCCAACCCGGATTTAGCAACCGTGGGGTCTTAATGCTTAAACCTTTCTCTTAGAGAAAGAGGCTATGGCCCAGCAGTGGGCTAAAAAGGCTGAAAAGATTGCGAGATATTTCGTCATAAGATTACGCATTTTATCACCCGTTCGTGTGCTGTAGGTGGGTCGAGAGTGACTAGCAGTGAGGAGCTACCAGTCGCTCCCCGAGATCTGTCGGGTCAACATCCACACTTTGCCGAGTTGAACCATTCTTGCAAGATATTTTAATGAGTAAAGTGTTTGTCAAAATGGCTTGTAGCAGCCGTACCGGAGTGGAGCGTAGCGAAGGCTGCGCAAAGTCGGTTTTGACAAACGCAACTACGGCAAGACTCAGATTTGCCCTAAAAGTGTATTTTTGCCGAAATTTGTAGACCGATCACAAATTTTATTTTTTTATTCGTTAATTAGGCCCTCATCTTTCATAATTCGCTTTAAAAATCTAGATTTGGGTATCTTAGCAGTCACCACAAACTATTTTAATTTGGGTGGGCGGGGTTACAGTTCAAAAGAGCCAATGAGAAAATTGTATTTCAAATTAATTTTTAAAGCCGTTTTTTCAAAATTTGTAAACCGACCGCAAATTTTATTTGTTTTATCTGCTAACTAGACCCTCATCTTTCATAAACCGCTTTAAAAATGGTAAAATCCAGATTCGGGTTTCTTAATCGTATAAATGCTGCGGCCATATGAACTGATTTGTTCGGTGTCAACTCTACAACTATTCCAAAAGGATGGAAGATAAATAACATTTAATCACTTTCCTCTCTTAAAAAGCGCCGCTTCAGAATCTGATATTCCTGCTGTATCCATCACTCTATCAAACAAAATTAAAATACCTGTGAACGAATTTGACGAACGATTTGTACATTTAGTACCTATTCTCGGGCTCAAATAAATTGAGCCTTGCATCACAAATTTCTGATTGAAGAAGAAACGACAACCTGAATTTAATTTAAGCTATCGTTTAACTTTGTTTAAAAAGGGTACAAAATATTTGTATGTCTTGCTGTCAAAGTTTAGTAAAAGTCGTACATTAATAATATTGTACATTAGTAAATTAAAAATTAATAAATTAGTATCTACTGTATGTCGTTACTTGTACTACTTTATAAACTAACAACATTTTTGAGTTACGTAGTGGTTGTAATATTTGTACATTAGTTCAAAATTCAAAATTAAAGAGACGGTCTTGGCCTAGTAGTTAGAGCGATCAACTACTGATGCAAAGGCACCCGGTTCGATCCCGGCAGGAGTCTAGGAAGGAAAATTTTCTTTCTGACTTTCTTTCTATCTAGGACCGTCTCCCGTGCTTCGGAGGGCACGTAAAGCCGGCGGTCCCCCTTAGTTGATGACTGCCAGCATCAACTATGAAAAGGGTTACAGGCACATTCCCCAACCCGGATTTAGCAACCGTGGGGTCTTAATGCTTAAAACCTTTCTCTTAGAGAAAGAGGCTATGGCCCAGCAGTGGGCTAAAAAGGCTGAAAAGAAGAAGAAGAAGAAGTTCAAATTGTGGTAAATAGAGAGAGAGAGTTACATCAAAATAACAAAGCACTCACTTAACTAGCGATTCCGATCTTAATTAATTCCATTTCAAACTATGACGCAGGGCTCAATTTATTTGAACCCGAGTATACATAGGTAGCATTATAACAAGCAATTGCATTTTATTAAATCCGTTTGAAATCGATGTGATTAACAATGGTTTTACAATGAATAAATGGTTTACTTTTGAAACGGCAGCAGGAGAATTACAAATAGGGTTGCAAGAAGTTCAAGGTCTCTATCTAAGTGTTTCATAAATCGTCAAAATCAATTAATGAATTTTGGAATTGTGTACCAACAACTAAATACAAAAATTTTTAATAATGCAGCATATCGTTGGTGGATAATATTATGATGTTGAATTCAACGATGAAATTTATTAAATCGAAGTTTCATTAACAGTTGACCATCCAGTATTTAAAAGAATTAATAAGTTCAATTTCTAATTATCAACCTGATTATAAAAAATTAATTTCAACAGTACAAATTCATATGCTTCAACTAGCAGAGTAAATAAAAAATTTAATAAATATATAAAAACTATCAAAATAAATACATGATCTATAATTTAGAATTTTTTTATAGCAAGAATTTTAGGTACGGCTCCCAAATATTTCAGGTAGCTAACTTTGGCTCTTGCTGCAAAAGTCTGGCCACCTCTGCTATACAAAATACATCGTTGGTAAGTATTTGTTACTTTTTAATTTCTATTAATTAGTTAGTTTTCATGGCGTGTACACCGTTTTTTGATACCTAGCTACCAAATAAAAGACAAGTATTTCGGCCATTTATAATGGACGCCAGAACAGGCTTTAGCCAAATCCAGAAAGTTCGATGATGATGATAATGTTACCTGCAGCTGATAGACATACTTGTTAATACGTATATTAAAAAACTCTTTGAGCAGTAAAACGTAGAGGTAATGAATAATAACTTAGATAATAAATTTTACAAACATCCATTACGTTAAATATAGACAAACAATACTATTTCTCATTGTTCGAAGTTGTAAATAATATCGACTACTACTTACTGAATTGGCATACAAAAGCTTGAAATAGTTGGAATATAAATGGATCTAATATTAGAAACAGCTAACGTCATAAACAATTTATTGTTGTAAGGCTTTATTTATTAGTTATAGTGACTAGTTGAAAAATAATTTTCTGTAAAAAATAAGAAAATGTGAACAATTTCAATTAAACCTAATTATTTGTACATTAATCACGTTTTATCCAAAATGATTACTGCTTATAGTAATTATAATTTATTTAATTTCAATATTCATTTTAAATTCATCGTTGTTTGACTATGTTATAATTGATTAATTAGGATGGTAACTACTATCATTAAATTAAAATAGTTAGATTTTCATAAAATCTAAATCGATCATTCTACAAGTTCTGAGGTAGGTATAAGGTTAAATGAGGAAAAATATTCAACTTTCGATTTTTAAGGCACTTCAAAAGACAAATTAAGATTTTTAATATTACTACATGCGGTTTTATGCGATATTTTAAAGCAGGTATGATTTTCTAAATTAGATGTCACAGGCAGAGTTCGCTAATTGATGCCGCTCGAAAATACAAGTTTTCCTATAGAAATAAAAGCAAATTATGAAAGAGCATTAAATTAAAAGAATTATAGGGTGAGGATGAATCAAAAATTTTGAAGTTTAGGCATTATAAAATCAAAAATTGTAATGCGTTTCTATGCTAGGCTAAATTCGAACGCCCATTTTGAATTTATTGTGAAATTTTACTCAAAATCATGTATTTTATCACTTTTTTGATGCAGCCGTCACGTATATGTACTGTTATTTGGATAAAACATTGAACCGCATCGATTTAAGAAGTATTTTTAAGAAAATAATTTTAAGAGTGAATCCGAGTCTTGCCGTAGTTTTTGCTACAAGCCGTTTTGACAAGCGCTTTGCTCATTAAAAATATCCCCTAGAACGGTCCAACTCGAAAAAGTGTGGATGTTGACCCGACAGATAGCAGGGAGCGACTGACTCTCTAGTTAGCCCGTCAATACAATTCAAAATCGCCGGTTTTCATGTCTTTTAAAATGATTTTTAGCGTTATTATTGGAAATATCGACTTCATCCTCACATTGATAAACTCAATTTTATACCCTTAAAGTAACTGTAAAGAAATTTTGTAAAATCTCCACAGACGGCAAGCGGCACTTAACGAACCCTGGCCGATGTCACTGGCCAATAATTATGTTTTATATTTTTTAAATAATTTTTCAGATTATTGATATTTTTCAACAATCCAATTGTATTTTAAACAAAATGAAATCTAGGTATGGTAGTTCTTACAACAACTATTTTCCATTTGGACGATTTTACTAAACAAAAAATACCGTGTTTGTGAAATAAAATATTCTGTTCAAGTGCCAATAACTACTCTTTACCCTAGTTGCTTTTTCTAATTTTCAAATTTTTATTGCAAAGTCGTTAAATCTTTTTCCCTTCAAGTAGAGATCATCATTCAAGTTGCTAAATACTTACTTAACTTTTTTTAAGAGCACTACTACCCTTACGGCTCTAACCCCTCCAATTTATGATTATGTAAAGTGAGCATAGAGTTGCACAAGATTTATCCAAAATTGTCTCAACCTATGGTCGGCTCATTGCAAAAAATACATTAATAAATTAATCTATGATAGAATAGATAGCCAGATTGAAAGCAATATTGTTCCATTGCATAGTACAAACAAACACTTAGGCTTTTATTGTGTTATGAAGTCATTTATAAAAATAAAAATTTGTTGTTGATAACAATGTTATTTGCATTTACTTTCTATATCATATTCATTTAATTACCATTATCATATTATCTCATAATATACACATAATACTACATGGTTAGACTATGTCATTGTCATATTCTGCTCCCTTCTCTCATTGCCCAAAACATGCTAAGCCAAGCAGAAGTATTACAATGACACAATTTAATTTTTATTGTAATTCTTACGATCTATAAAAAGTTCGTTTAAATATTTACTGCCAAGATTGATTTGTGGTTTATATAATATTCTCAATACTTAAAAATAACAAAAAAATTGTACAAATACTTTTTATTTGTAGATATTGATATTGATCACCCTCAAGCAAACTGATATTTTTAAAATTGAAATTGAGGTGTTTGACTTTCAATTCATCGTTACACTGACAATGAAACTAAATCTTAGTTACTTCTATGTTCCGTTGCTAGTAAATTCTTCACGATTTTTAGCTACACTGTCCTGTTGGCGCTTATATGCTACTAGTATGCTTAATTGCTTATAAACCTTTTCTCGATTTTCGTTTTTTTTTAGTTGACGCTATGGTCGTAAATCATATCATAGATAAGAGAGATAGTAAACTATCCCTCTCATCTAAGCCTGTGAATAAATTATTTTATTTTGAGCGACATCTGCTGACGAAAAGTACATTTAGACTACTTTTAAAATAAGTAGTAAAAAATAGAGGTCTGTAAAAATTTTCCGATTTTGTCAAATAAAATCGAAAAAACGACACTAGCGCTAATATTTAAAATGAACTATCGTATTCTCCTCTTAACTGTCACAGAAAATATTTGTTTTATTTCAAATTTCCTGAATCGTATAAATGCTGCGGCCATATGAACTGATTTGTTCGGTGTCAACTCTACAACTATTCCAAAAGGATGGAAGATAAATAACATTCAATCACTTTCCTCTCTTAAAAAGCGCCGCTTCAGAATCTGATATTCCTGCTGTATCCATCACTCTATCAAACAAAATTAAAATACCTGTGAACGAATTTGACGAACGATTTGTACTTTTAGTACCTATTCTCGGGCTCAAATAAATTGAGCCTTGCATCACAAATTTCTGATTGAAGAAGAAACGACAACCTGAATTTAATTTAAGCTATCGTTTAACTTTGTTTAAAAAAGGGTACAAAAATATTTGTATGTCTTGCTGTCAAAGTTTAGTAAAAGTCGTACGTTAATAATATTGTACATTAGTAAATTAAAAAATTAATAAATTAGTATCTATTTGTCGTTACTTGTACTACATTAATACATTATAAACTAACAACATTTTTGAGTTACGTAGTGATTGTAATATTTGTACATTAGTTCCAATTGTGCTAAAGAGAGAGAGAGAGTTACATCAAAATAACAAAAAAATAATGCATTTTAAAATGCACTCACTTGACTAGAGATTCTGATCTTAATTCATTCCATTTCAAACTATGACGTAGGGCTCAATTTATTTGAGCCCGAGTATAGGTAGCATTATAACAAGCAATTGCATTTTATTAAATCTATTTGAAATCGATGTGATTAACAATGGTTTTACAATGAATAAATGATTTACTTTTTGAAACGGCAGCAAGAGAATTACAAATAGGGTTGCAAGAAGTTCAAGGTCTCTATCTAAATGATTCATAAATCGTCAAAATCAATTAATGAATTTTGGAATTGTGTACCAACAACTAAATACAAAAATTTAATAATGCAGCATATCGTTGGTGGATAATATTATGATGTTGAATTCAACGATGAAATTTATTAAATCGAAGTTTCATTAACAGTTGACCATCCAGTATTTAAAAGAATTAATAAGTTCAATTTCTAATTATCAACCTGATTATAAAAAATTAATTTCAACAGTACAAATTCATATGCTTCAACTAGCAGAGTAAATAAAAAGTTTTAATAAATATGCAAAAACTATCAAAATAAATACATTATCTATAATTCAGAATTTTTTATAGCAAGAATTTTAGGTACGGCTCCCAAATATTTCAGGTAGCTAACTTTGGCTCTTGCTGCAAAAGTCTGGCCACATCTGCTATACAAAATACATCGTTGGTAAGTATTTGTTACTTTTTAATTTCTATTAATCAGTTAGTTTTCATGGCGTGTACACCGTTTTTTGATACCTAGCTACCAAATAAAAGACAAGTATTTCGGCCATTTATAGTGGACGCCAGAACAGGCTTTAGCCAAATCCAGAAAGTTTGATGCTGATGATAATGTTACCTGGGGCCAGCTGATAGACATACTTGTTAATGCGTATATTAAAAAAACTCCATGAGCAGAAAAACGTAGAGGTAATGAATAATAACTTAGATAATAAATTTTACAAACATCCATTACGTTAAATATAGACAAACAATACTATTTCTCATTGTTCGAAGTTGTAAATAATATCGACTACTACTTACTGAATTGGCATACAAAAGCTTGAAATAGTTGGAATATAAATGGATCTAATATTAGAAACAGCTAACGTCATAAACAATTTATTGTTGTAAGGCTTTATTTATTAGTTATAGTGACTAGTTGAAAAATAATTTTCTTTAAAAATAAGAAAATGTGAACAATTTCAATTAAACCTAATTATTTGTACATTAATCACGTTTTATCCAAAATGATTACTGCTTATAGTAATTATAATTTATTTAATTTCAATATTCATTTTAAATTCATCGTTGTTTGACTATGTTATAATTGATTAATTAGGATGGTAACTACTATCATTAAATTAAAATAGTCAGATTTTCATAAAATCTAAATCGATGATTCTACAAGTTTTGAGGTAGGTATAAGGTTAAATGGGGAAAAATATTCAACTTTCGATTTTTAAGGCACTTCAAAAGACAAATTAAGATTTTTAATATTACTACATGCGGTTTTATGCGATATTTTAAAACAGGTATGATTTTCTAAATTAGATGTCACGGGCAGAGTTCGCTAATTGATGCCGCTCGAAAATACAAGTTTTCCTATAGAAATGAAAGCAAATTATGAAAGAGCATTAAATTAAAAGAATTATAGGGCGAGGATGAATAAAAAATTTTGAAGTTTAGGCATTATAAAATCAAAAATTGTAATGCGTTTCTATGTTAGGCTAAATTCGAACGCCCATTTTGAATTTATTGTGAAATTTTACTCAAAATCATGTATTTTATCACTTTTTTGATGCAGCCGTCACGTATGTGTACTGTTATTTGAATTAAAAATTGAACCGCATCGATTTAAGAAAATAATTTTTAGAGTAAATTCGAGTTTTGCCATAGCCTTCCGCTACACTACTTCGCTACGGCCGCTACAAGCCGTTTTGACAAGCGCTTTAGTCATTAAAATATCCCCTAGAACGGTCCATCTCGAAAAGTGTGGATGTTGACCCGACAGATAGCAAGGAGTGACTGACTCCCTCCTAACGCTGCTCGAGTTAGCCCGTCAATACCATGCAAAATTCGCCCGTTTTCATGTCTTTTAAAATTGATTTTTAGCGTTATTATTGGAAATATCGACTTCATCCTCACATTGATAAACTCAATTTTATGCCCTCAAAGTAACTGTAAAGAAATTTTTGTAAAATCTCCACAGACCACAGAATTATATTTTTGGTGACCCGTCAATATAGCCCCGACAAAATAGCCCAATAACAAAACAACTCCGACAAAATAGCCCGATGACAAAATAGCCCCGACAAATTAGCCCGTTGACAAAATAGCCTCGACATAATAGCCCAATAACAAAACAGCTCCGACAAAATAGCCCGATGACAAAATAGCTCCGACAAAATAGCCCGATGACAAAATAGCTCAATGACAAAATATATTAAAATATAGCTATTTTATTTTCAAAATTCAAATCTTTAACTATCAAAAAAATTTCTTTTTAACATTTATGGGGGGGGGGAGACGTGCTCTCCAGGATTCTCCCGCCCCCTTGGCTACTGGTCTGAACAAACGTATAACTTTATGTCTATATGTTAAGGTGAAAATGTATTGCTAGGAAATATATTATATGATTCCTAGTGAAGGTATACTTTCACTAGTAAATGTATACAATCACTGACACCGTCCAAGAAATGTGGAATAAAATTTAGCCTAACCCCACAATGTTATCCCATTCTAAATTCTTATCAGAAAAACGCGACATTATAGACTTTGTTTTAGCTGGTTAACCGTAAGTGTTGTATACGGCAACAAATGTTGGTATCTGACGATACCAACTCAAAAGAACTAAATGATTTATATATAAGAGCATTAACGTCATGAATTTTTTTATAATAATTTGTAGAATAATGTAATAATGTTTTAAATTTTTTACGAGGAATCTCGCATAATTTAACGTTGTAAATAAATGCTTTTGCCTTACATTTTTCTTTATTTTGTCTATTTTGTCATCGGGCTATTTTGTCGAAGCTATTTTGTCATCTGGCTATTTTGTCGAGCTATTTTGTCATCGGCTATTTTGTCGGAGCTATTTTGTCATCGGGCTATTTTCCCGGGCTGTTTTGTCAACGGGCTATTTTGTCAGAGCTGTTTTGACGGGGCTGTTTTGTCGGGGCTATTTTGACCGGGGCTGTTTTGTCGGGTACCATATTTTTTAAATAATTTTTCAGATTATTGATATTTTCAACAATCCAATTGTATTTAACAAAACAAAACAAATTAAACAAAATGAAATCTAGGTATGGCAGTTCTTACAACTATTTTACATTTGGACTATTTTACATTTGGACTATTTTACTACACAAAAATACCGTGTTTGTGAAATAAAATATTCTGTTCAAGTGCCAATAACTACTCTTTACCCTAGTTGCTTTTTCTAATTTTCAAATTTTTATTGCAAAGTCGTTAAATCTTTTTCCCTTCAAGTAGAGATCATCATTCAAGTTGCTAAATACTTACTTAACTTTTTTTAAGAGCACTACTACCCTTACGGCTCTAACCCCTCCAATTTATGATTATATAAAGTGAGCATAGAATTGCACAAGATTTATCCAAAATTGTCTCAAAGTAGTCTCAACCTATGGTCGGCTCATTACAAAAAATACATTAATAAATTAATCTATGATAGAATAGATAGCCAGATTGAAAGCAATATGGTACAGCAGGTCCTGTTCCATTGCATAGTACAAACAAACACTTAGGCTTTTATTGTGTTATGAAGTCATTTATAAAAATAAAAATTTGTTGTTGATAACAATGTTATTTGCATTTACTTTCTATATCGTATTCATTTAATTACCATTATCATATTATCTCATAATATACGCATAATACTACATGGTTAGACTATGTCATTGTCATATTCTGCTCCCTTCTCTCATTGCCCAAAACATGCTAAGCCAAGCAGAAATATTACAATGACACAATTTAATTTTTATTGTAATTCTTACGATCTATAAAAACTTCGTTTAAATATTTACTGCCAAGATTGATTTGTGGTTTATATAATATTCTCAATACTTAAAAATAACAAAAAAATTGTACAAATACTTTCTAGAACTAGGTATCTAAATACACTAAATTTATAAAATATACAAAATTACAAGTACTAGATGATTAAATTGTTGTTTTTATGCCTTGAAAGATTACAATTAGAAATACATTTTTCATTTCCTACGTTTATTGATCCCTCAAGCAAACTAATATTTTTAAGTTGAAATTGAGGTGTTCATCGTTACACTGACAATGAAACAAAATCTTAGTTACTTCTATGTTCCGTTGCTAGTAAATTCTTCACGATCGTGTAAATTTGTTATTTTATTAGTATGCAGTTTTTAAATTTTAAGGTGAGTTAAAGATTTTGCAACTAGTCGTATAAATAACAATTATTTAGCCAATCATCGGTGTTATATATGTATCTTTGAAATCGATTATAAAGTTTTGAGACGAAACATTTGGTCAGTTAGTTGGATTTCAAGTTCATCGTTAAGAATAGTCGTCGATTATTGAAGATGTAAATTCGTTTAAGTTGTAGCACACCGGAGCCTCGATTTGCGTAGCCTCAAAAATCTTCTTCTTCTCTTAGTCAGCCCATATTCGTCCACTGCTGAACATAAGCTTATCCCATTCCCCAAACCTCTCTTTAAGGATTAGTTTGGTTCTCTTGAGAGGTTTTGGCACTTAAGCACCAAGCCACGACCGTCTTCTAGCAAAAATATAAAATCAAAAATATATGTAGGACCGAAAATCTTAAATGTGTCACATAATTCAATTTTGGTCCTGTCAAATAATGTAAAATACCATTTTTGCGTTATACGTAAATCTGCAAGTAGAATTAATATCTATAAATCTTATACTTGTAACTGAGAAGATTTTTAAAATCGAAACAACGCTGTACAACGGTGCCTTAAACTAAAAATGTAAATTGTAAAAATTTCACTTAGCTTGTAAAAATTTAAAAATTTTTATGTATGTCACAATAAATGTACATTAATTAAATTAAGTCGATTAGTCCTTGAATGCATCATTTCTGATTTGGGATTGAAGTTTTTTCGTATCATTATGACCACCGAAATTAAATTTACATACATAATATTATGATATAATGTACTACATTTACGCCCGGTTTCACAAACGTTTAAATTGCGATTAAATTATTTAAGCCTAAATTTAAGCCGAAATCGTAGTTTAAATGTTTGTGAAACCGGGTATGAGTGATTTATTCTGTGGCGTTCCAAACTTGATAAAAATATTTACAACCGATACATACATATACTCGTACATAATATAATATGTACACACAATCTATTGCTTGCTGATTTTTAGCATACCATAATGTTAAAAAATTTCGAGTCGAGCGTTAAAATTTTCTAGATAAGTTCTTTAAGTAATAGAGAATATGCATGAATAAAAAAAAATAACTTCTATTCTAAAATGCGCTTACATTTCGGAGCAATACAATACTTATAGCTCGTCTTCTTGTTGGTTTCCATGCTATAACAAACTTCCACTTTCAAGCACAAAAACTAGCCGCGTTTTAAGTTACTAAAGTTACTAAGCCGTGTGACGTCACTAGCAAAAAGCAACTTCTATTCAAATTGATCGATTTTAAAGGTACATGTCGCTGCCCCAAATTGAATTTTTTATTGAAATTGGTGTCAAACGTTTGAGCTTCGTTTGAGCCTCAATGAGCTTCCATTCCCGTCGTTTGAGCTTCAACGGTTGCGGAGATATTCGCGAAAACTTTTGGGGGCTGTGGACACGTTAGCCCCCAAGTCGAATTTTTGAGTAAAATTGGTGTCAAACGTTTGAGCCTCAATGAGCTTCGCTTCCCGTCGTTTGAGCTTCAACGGTCGCAGAGATATTCGCGAAATCTTTGGGGGCTGTGGACATGTTTTTTAGTTTTTCTCCTATTCAAAATTTTGGTAAAATTTGATATCAATTGATAGAGCTTCGTTTGAGCTTCAATGAGCTCATATGTACATAATTGTAATTTCACTTGTTACATAGTTATAGGCATCTGAATGTTTACACCTCCGAGCAAGTTGCGTGTGACAAGCTGTAATTTAAATTATGTAAACAATTTTTTATTGAGTTTGTAAACAAATGAATTGAACTGTAAAAGTATTTAAGTAATAAAATAAAGTTTATTAATAATAATAAAAGTAACAAATACGTTAGTTATTGAACAATTTCAAAAAAAGTTTTATATGCTACATATATGTAAGGAAATGGAATTTAATTGCTATTGTAGTTTGCCTTACAGTTTTAGACGATATTTGAAGATTATTGTAGCGTTCCCAATGTCCCGTATTATCATGCCAACAATAGCTAATATAATGCCCTATTGCGTTGATATCTTTTACCGTAGCGGGCGGTATAAAGCTAATACATCCACGAAGATAATATGTGTTTTCATACAAATGAATTTCATGTAGAGGAATATTAAATTCGGTAGACAATGGATCATTTTTACCATTGGCCCACAAATTTCAAAAATAAATGTTGACCAAAATTCTACTTCTTTCGGCCAAGTTTTGGCACTGCTCACAACAACTGGATATGTCAATTTCTTTGAATAGTAGATCTAATGCGTTCTGGAGGTACGTAATATCGTTAGTTTGTAAATTAATTGTTAAGGTAGGATATTCTTTTTCTATATTCGTGTTGCATTTTGCACATTTCTGATGTTCTAACATCGAGGGCTTATCACGAAATAACTGTTGAAGTAAATAATAACCGTGGATGCAGCATTTAGTTCCACATGATTATTTGGCAATTTTTCTTATTAGCTTCTGTAAAACATTATTTAAAATGATTGCTCGTTTCTTGTAAGTTTGCACGTTCACTCCATCACGCATAATGTTGCAATGAACTGATATAATTTTAATTTAATATTTGCATCTACAAACTTGGCATAATTTCTACTATCCGCATAACAGCAGCATATAACATGTATTATGCTATCAAATCCGCACGTATTGAATCCACCACCACCAATCGAATAGGTTTTAAATCTAAGGAGTTTCCATTTCGTAGTAACCCTATTACCGAAGACTTTGTCTTACTTTCAATATTACAGCTCAAAACGGTAGGATCTTTATCCAAATAATTGGGTTTTCCTTTTCTTGCCTTTGCTGTTTTACCTAGGCCACGCCAATTTTCTACTGCAGTTTTATGTTCATCTTCTTCGCTTGATATTTTCTTTTGCAAGCACTCTGCCGCAAACATTCTTCAGGCCCTCTTGATTACTACTACTACTATGCAAAGATATATCTTCTGAAACTTTTGGATTTGAAGGTAGTTCATCAGTGCATGTTAAATCATTGATCTGCTTAACCAAAAGATTACGTTGCGTATTATATTTTGATTTCAAAATAATCATTGAACCAGTAATTGCTGTTATATGGGTCTTTATAAAATCATCTACTCGTGTTGGCAATGTTTGATGATGAAAAACTCTGTTCTTTAAATGATTGAATAAGCTTTCCGAGGTTGCGCTGGTCTCTGTTAGATTTCCATATCCAAAAATTGGGATCATTACAGCAGACCAACATCTGCTGTATCAATATTAATAAAAATTAATAGCAGGCCCGAACATATTAAAATTTTTAAAAATGTAAAAAATGTTTTTTGGAGTAACTTAAAATTATTAGCAGCCAATCAAATTCCTCACCAATCGAGTTGCACATTAATCGACTTCCACTCACTAGAGGTATTGCTGGTCAATAGCCTGCCTGATCTGCTAATAGCATATAAAATTTTTTTTGAAATTGTTCAAAAATAACTAACGTATTATTTGTTACTTTTATTATTATTAATAAACTTTATTTTATTACTTAAATACTTTTACAGTTCAATTCATTTGTTTACAAACTCAATAAAAAATTGTTTACATAATTTAAATTACAGCTTTTCACACGCAACTTGCTCGGAGGTGTAAACATTCAGATGCCTATAACTATGTAACAAGTGAAATTACAATTATGTACATATGAGCTCATTGAAGCTCAAACGAAGCTCTATCAATTGATATCAAATTTTACCAAAAAATTTTTAATAGGAGAAAACTAAAAAACATGTCCACAGCCCCCAAAGATTTCGCGAATATCTCTGCGACCGTTGAAGCTCAAACGACGGGAAGCGAAGCTCATTGAGGCTCAAACGAAGCTCAAACGTTTGACACCAATTTTACTCAAAAATTCGACTTGGGGGCCAACGTGTCCACAGCCCCCCCCAAAAGTTTTCGCGAATATCTCCGCAACCGTTGAAGCTCAAACGACGGGAATGGAAGCTCATTGAGGCTCAAACGAAGCTCAAACGTTTGACACCAATTTCAATAAAAAATTCAATTTGGGGGCAGCGACATGTACCTGATTTTTAAATATTTTTTAAATTATCATCGAAACGAAAATAAATAAAATAAATAGTATTAATCAATTTTTGATCTAACTAAGCTATAAAAAAAATTTATGCATTTTCCCTATTACATCAATATAATCCATTCAATATTTTCATCTTCAAATTATTGCGGGCGTTACTTTTAAAAATTTCTAGTTCAATTTTCTGTTTTAACTTTTCTTAGATACTCTTGTAATTTTGATTTCCTTTTTATTTCTTCATCAATTTTAACTTTTACATTTTTATTACTTTTATTTCATTTCTTTTTGCTTTTTATTTTTTCAGTTCAAAATTTTTTTAAATTCCAGTCAAACTCTTGTACGCCGAACTTCCTTTATTCGAATTTCTTCATTTCTCAACGTATTCGGAGTTTGGAAATGGTTTTATTAAGGCTACCGAAATTCGCTAGTGTACGTGGACGAAGGACCAGATGCGTGAAGAAATTGACACCGTAAACTTTTTAATTAAACTATTTATTTACCCAAATTTATAATAATTGATGCTCTTGTGGTAGTCGTACCACACAACACGTACAACTATTAATCTCTTCAAGAATTTTGAAGATATGCGTTGCGGCGATTTCTTTCTATTCTTGGAGTATCTGAATAGTTAGTGCACTTAATTAAAATCAATTCCACACAAGAAGATTTGGTCTTAAATGGGCCACACATTATGCAACGTGCTGTACGACAAGCTGTACTACAGATTAAGCAGGCAATGGTAACGACAAGTTGAAAACTATTTTGGCCACAAACGAGCATTTGAAAAAAATGTAGTACGTTTTCAGTTGCCATTTTCTCTGTATGCAATTATAGTCATGGCACCAAATATTTTAAAAGAAGTTATGGCGTCTATTGTGATTGCCTTATACAGCCTTGTGCAAAAGTATTAGGCACCCTTCTTTTTCAGGTAATTTCATAAACCATTTTATCTTACAATCCTTTGTATCCTGTGCTATTATTTTACTTTGAAGTTTTCTTAAAAATTTAAGGAGACGGTACCTGTTTTTAAAGGACAATAAAACATTAAGGACCTATTTGTGTAAAATTTAAAGTTTTAGAAATAATTCTCATTCTGTTATAACTGCTTGAATTTGAACTACACGTGATAAACTTGTAAAAAAATTTTTAAATTAATTGTTGTTATAGTGTTTGCAAATTAATTATGCCAAAAAAAAGTGAACTTAGTTTGGAAAAACGGAAACTCATACAGATTTTACACAAAAATGGTAAATCACAAGTTGTAATTGCAAGACGAGTAAAATATTCGCGTTGTGGGGTGTAAACCACCCTTAAACGCTTTATGCAAACCGGATCTCATCAAAACAAGTATAAAACGGGCAAAAAGAGTGACAAATTCTCGTAAAGATGGACAATTCATTCGTGCCTCTATAAAAAACCGCAAAAAAGCATCTACCCAGCTCGCTGCTGACTTATCGAAGCAAAAAGGAAAAGTTGTACATCCAAGTACGGTGAGAAGAAGGTGAACTAATGCTGGACTGAGAGGATGCAAAGCCAGAAAAAATCCATGGCTCTCAGAAAAACATAAGATAGCGCGGTTAGAATGGGCTGAAAAACATAAATATTTTACCATTGAGAATTGGTCAAATATAATGTGGTCTGACGAATCCAACTATGAGGTACGTTTATTATGTTTCTACTTTTGTAAAAAAAATTAATTTATTAAGAAGTTGCCGTTTTAACACTTATAGTATCGATTAATACGTAACGATATTTTACAGGTGTTTCTAACTCCTGGAGCAACGTTTGTAAGACGAAGGGTAGGTGAAGCGTACAACCCTGACTGTGTGGTGTCTACAGTAAAACATGGAGGAGGTAGTGTGATGATCTGGGGATGTATGGCAGCCAGTGGCGTAGGAAAATGTCTCTCTGTGAGGGTCGTATGGACAGTAAAGAGTACATCGAAGTCCTAGAAACTACCATTGAGCCATCATTTAACTAAGTTTTTGGTAATACCAATATGAGGGAGGTTAAATTTACGCAAAACAACGCGCTTTGTCATAAATCAAAACATAGCATGAAGTGGATTAGCGATGTTGGGATAGAACTGCTAGACTGGCCAGCGCAGTCTCCAGATCTCAATTCCATCGAACATTTGTGGGTTATATTAAAGCAAAGGGTACGGCAACAACTAATTACTACAAAAACAACTTATAACTTCGTTAAAAAAATTGGGACAAAATAAGTGACAAGGATTGTGAGAAACTGGTAGCGAGTATGCCTAAAAGGGTTGCTGCAGTTATAAAAGCCAAGGGTGGACCCACCAAATATTAATATTATTAATAATTAATGCTTTTATAAAAATATCGAGTTTGATTTCCCTAAAACAACCCCTTTTAAAATAATTTGAAAACTGTAGGGTGCCTAATACTTTTGCACAAGGCTGTAGTATATTGATCCAGAACAAGTTAAAAAAACGAAAATGGAGCAAAAAGTGGTACATCAAACGTGGTTATACAACAAATTTTTAACCATCCAAACATTTAGATTTTTTTGCATTTTGACTTTTTTGAAAATTACAACCCTAAATTTTGAAAGGTGCATAAGCGAACAAAGCAAAGCTTTTATGCAGCTGTTTCATGAATTTATTTTTATTAACATACACAAGAAGTATTCTCGATGCAACACGACGCTTGTAAACGATTTTGTAGTTCTAGTGATTTTTACATGTTAAAATGCTTCACCCAAACTTCCACAATTCGATTTTTATCTATCTCACAGCACAAATTTATACGCAGATTTTATAAAAAAAATTATGACAAATGTCAGAATTATAACATTTTTTTTTAATTTTACATATTACGAATTTTCATTACGTCGAAGTTCTTTCACTGTACTTTGGAGATTCAACTTATAAAACTTTCACTGTGCCCATTATTCATTGATTATGTTTGACAGACGATGGCCTATTAAGAACGAAACATGTCGTAAGCTATTGTTTCTTTTCGAATTCCTAATTTATTTCAAACCCTTTTCAAATAGTTCATAACTTCTAGTTTACATAAAAGTTTCATATTTTTGAAAAGTTTCTATTTTTGGCTTGGTTAAAGAACTTTTTGCATTTACGTTCAAAAATAAATTATTTTTAATTTTCAAGCATGTTATTTCTAAAAATTTTATATCTTAGAAAACAGATTTATATTTTGAATCAAAATAAGCAGTTTTAAGCAATTTTAATGTTATCAAATTACATTTTCTGAATTAAATCGTTTTGAAGATTGACAAATTTATTTTATTATTTTTAAATAAAGGAAGTTTCTTAAAATTAAAATAAAAACTCTTACCTGTTGACGTTTCTAGTTCATATGGACAAGATGTACAAAAACCATTTTAATTGAAAGCCTAATTATATACATAACTATATTATTTATCCGGAATAACCAAGCACAAATAAAAAATTAACAGGTAATCACAATATTTTAAGATACAGCAAAATTACGAGAATATACGACAGTTTTATGAGCAACCGTTGACATTGAGCATTTAGAAATAAAACTGTGATTGTTTATACATATCCTCGAACAGAATTAAATCTTAACCACAGCAGTAAAAATAAAAATTGCACGTTAGAATTAGCTATAAAAGAATAATGCAACTTGTTTTATTTGCAATAACCCAACAAGTTTAATCACAATAATTAACGTTCACATTGTTGTTTGCAGTATAAATTTACACGTGCAGAACTTACACCGGTTTAATGGCGCAAGCTTGACGACGATGGGCATCTATATTATGATTGGTTCTGATTACCTTATGATTGTGATTATAGTTCAACCTTAATATATGTACATATAATGTACGTATGCCTATATATAATTATATATAGGTTATGACAGCAGTTCAACTTAATTTATAGAAATATCGGTTAGTCTGACACTTGCAATATCAATACTTTTGGTTTGGTTAAATGAATGTTTTCCTATGCTATATAAATTGGCTATAAATGCAAGCGAATCGCGATTCGCCTTATCTTCGTCGCACATATTATTTAAATTCGTTTGTTTACTATCACGATTCGCTTCTAATTAGGACACAGCAATACGTAGTGATAAAACTCTAAATCAAGGTTTTTACCTATATTTTAATAGTAGTACGCACTTACATAAGTAAAAACGCACTTACGTAATATTACCAATTAAATAGGAATTCTATGAAAAACTGAATATATTTTTATTCCAAGCATATCCTGATGCTGGTTGCACAACATTCATTCATAAGAAATTTATAGTAAAAATTTGTTCAAAATCATATACAAAAGCTTTTTATTCAGATAAACCGTTTTAAGCATACTCCTGTAAACTAAGTATTGTTATCAGCGATACATACATCACTGATAAGTATTTGTTTGCTATTATATGATAAATAATACAAAATATTTCAACTATTTATCATTTCCGATTTATAAATACATAGACCGGAAAAAACAATTTTGGGAAATTTACACCTACATACATTATGTTATTGATTGATCATTCCTATATTAATTTCTTCAGTTTTAATAAAAAATTAACTTTGAAAATCGTTTTTATGATGTCCAACCAATGCGGTTCATTCATATTTATACATTATAAAAAATATTTTGTTTTCAAAGACAAAAAATAATAAAAAAATCTAGCAAGAATATAATATAAATAGAAATAATTAAAATTAAGGAACAGATAATATTAGAATTTAATTCATCAAATTACAGTTGAATTTAAGTTAAAATTTGTTTTACTAATTTTATCATTAAATATTATTAAATATTTTTTTTTTAAATAAACCAAATGAAATTAGAACTTCATTAATTCTTTAATGTTGCGAAGATGTTTTGATGACAAAAAGTAAATAATCTGTTTCGGAAATAATCTGTAGCAAAATGTCGATAAGTTATTATTTATTTGATTAAATGAGATTAGAAGAAAAATTATTTGTCATATACGAAATTGGGTGACGGTTAAGATTCCGATTTTTACCATTTTTTGTGGATTATGAAAGAAGACGATCCCAATAGCATATAAAAAATAAAATTTGCGGAAAATTCACACAATTTTGAAAAAACGGCTTTAAAATTAATTTGGAATGCAATTTTATCATTGGCTCTTTTCAACTATAACCCCGCCCCAAAATTGAAAGAGGCTGTGGCGACAGTAAATATACCAGAATCTCGGTTTTCACGACGAATAGACGATAGATAATGGTGTAATTAGCTAATAAAAGGAATTAAATTTGTAATCGGACAACAAATTTTCGAAAAAATCACTTTTGTGTGAATTCGTTTCTGAGGTGGTTGCACTGTCAAAACTCATTAAAACATCCCTTAAGCGGCTCCAACTCGAAAATTTTGAAAGTTGACGCGACGGATCTCTGAGAGCGACTGGTATCACCCACCACTAGTCACTGTCGACCCAGGTACAGCACACGTACCGCCAACAGAATGACCGCCATATTGAAATTTTACTACACAAAATACACTTACATGTATTTCTTATGGGAAAATTGCAATTTTCAAAATTAAATTGTGCTTATTACAACTCCGACAAGATTGATTCTCACCTTAAAGAGCTTGTATTTTGTGTTCTTTCGTTTGGTATAGCCATTTCTATAGGAAAAGTGTATTTCCGATTCCGGTATTTTAACTCTAGCCCGAAATTGATTATGTGTTGATATTTTGCTGCAGAATTCAATTACTAGACCTTAGCTTATTTGGCGAAAATCGCAAATTCGAAATATAAAAATATACTGAGTGGATAGCTGGGCTTCCGAACATAAGGAAATTGCTTATTTTTTAATTTCTGCTTTTTGAATGAAAAATATATCAATCGAAATATATTCTATTTTCCGCGTCTAAAATTTTTTCTTCGACAAAGCAAAGATTATTTACGTTCACTGTAGCGAAAATATATTTCAAACTGTCAAATAAAGTAACTTAATAGTAATTTTTACTGCAAATGCAAAGCAATATTTTATAACAAATGTAATTTAAAATTGAATTTTTGTACTTTTAGCAATAATTAAGAAATAAAATATTAAATCTTGCATATTGTTAGATGCAAGAAAAAATATATTCGACTGATATATTTTTCATTAAAATCCGTTATAATGGGAAGTAGCAATTAAAAACACCCAAAATTGACTAATTTTGGAGATTTGAAGAAAAAATAATGTGTTTTATTTAGAGTAAAAATATATTTTGTGGCTAGTCTGTATTTGTCAAATTCGCTGCCCACGTCAGCAATTAATTCTACAGACTCGCCACAAATTGTACTTTGCTCCTAGTAAAAGAAAATAAGTATTACTCGTCCCCTTCTAAATTCGAGATTACACATTTTTTAAATAATTGATCGAGTTGATTCGTATAAAAAGTTATTATTAAATAATAACATAGGTAATAGTAAATTGCGGTCAATGATCGGCAGTAAAACCTTTGTGCCAAATCGATAAAACTTCAAATTTATAAAAGACAACTAATTTTTTGATCTATATTTTAATCATTAAATCGTAAGTATTTTTTAAAATAAATGGTCAGTATATAATAATATTTTGGTCAGTATAAATAATAAAATTGTGGTAATATTTTGTTCGGTTAGTATATTTTATTGCTTAGTTAATTTTTGTTGTAAGTAACCATTTTTAATATATTTACAATAAGAAATTCAAATAACTATCATAAAAATTGTATTTAATTAATTTATAAAAAATTTCATTATAATTGAAACACAGAAAAATTTTAATAATTATAGAAATTATACATAAAATAGGTATCATTTATCGCGTGGAGTGAGTCAGTCGGTCGCTCCTTTAACTTTTGGATCAACAATCACACTTTGCCGAGTAGGACCGGTCTAGGGGGATATTTTTAGCAGTACAACGTTTGTCAAAACGGCTTGGAGTGACCGTAGCGAAGAGGACCGAAGGAGAGGCTGCGGAAAGTTGGTTTTGACTAATGCAACTACGGTCAATCTCGATTTAACTCTAAAGTTTATTTTCATAAAATACTTACATAACATACCTCTTAAATCGTCGTTTCAATGTTTTATTCAAATAATAGTACATTATACGACCAACTTTATATGAGTGCGAGGTGTGGTCCTTGAGGAAGCGAACGCTAGAAACTTTAGCAATATGGTAGAGAAAGATACTGAGCAAAATATTTGGAGGAAAGAACATTGTTGGGCACTGGTAATGCAGAAACAATAAAGAGATATACAAACTATACAACGAGCCAAGCATAGTGGGTGTCACCAAGGTGCAAAGAATAAGATGGCTAGGGCACATCCTAAGAAGGAAGGAAGACAACCTCCAGAATATTCAATTGAAAAATATCATTTCTACAGGATAAATTTTCCGATTTTCGCAAAGTACACGAGATATGAACATCCGAATTAGATGATACAAAACGCAGAGAAATGAATGGAGGAACGAAGTTTGAGAAGATTTTGAAACGATAGGTGTCCACGATTGGAAAGAAAGAGCAACAAATAGAAAAGAATAGACCAATGCGGTCAAGCAAGCCAAGGGCCTTCTAAACCTGTAGAACTATCTAATATAATAATACTAGGTTGTTCTGAAAACTATTACCAATGCTAAAGCCAGAAAGCTCAGGATTGAAAAATCGTTCCGTGTTAAGCAATTCCGTTTTTGACAAATCCCATGCCTAAAGCAAAAAAAAATCTGCGTAAAACGGAACTTTTTTTAAATATTTTCGTGTCCGAGTTAGGCAGATTCTGATTTATGCAACACATTTTACCTAACCAACAATTCGGGACTACATGAAATTTCCGTGATGGACACGATTCCAACTTTTGCAGATTCCGGCATATACAGATTTCATTGTAGATTCATGGAACAATTATTACGCTTATTTGTCAACTTTTCTTCTGGTACCTACCTATTCGTATTCGAATATAGAATTCTTCTTTTCAACATTTTCTACATACCCCCAGAAAGAAAGGGGTACTTATATCCCTAAAAACGCCATTTTGAGTTAGAGCGCTTTGAATATTTGAACATTTATAAGAAAATCACGTTTATCTTTAGATAAATATAATTTTTTTTTATAATAACAATAAATTGATAATATTAATTGGTAGGGATTATTTTATTGTAACAAAAGCAAATTCAGTTCCAGTTAGAACCTTTGGAGTTATAACCCTTTCTAGCTGAACAAAAGTATCAAGTTTGGGTTTTTCAGCAGCAATAATTGAACTATCGGTAATACGCCTTTTTTACAAATAGGGCCTGAGGAGACGAATTTTTTGGTATATCTAACTCAAAAAGTCGCTTTTTGGACTTATACCCCTTTCTTTCTGGGGGTGCGATATTATGTTGGGTGCGCGTTATTATGTTATAACATACGTAATGAGCCTATTCCTTAATTTGTTCAGTTCATTTTGAGATAGTTTGCCTTCCCAGGAGGAACGGACGGTAAAAAATAACATTTTTACTGCGTCTAGAGTCGAACCGGGCACTTAGCATTGGCCATCACGAATTTAATCGTTGTTACTATTCGGTACCTACAGGGGTGGAGCAACCAAAGTTTAAAGGACAAATTTTAATTTAAGGGAATTTTTTAGAATATATTTTGAGACAACCCTAAATAAGGATCATCCATCTACCACAAATATGGTATTCTCAAAATTTAAATTAAAAAAGTTTTAAATATAAAAACAAATTTTTAAATCAAAGTTATTCAGTTTCTTAAAGAATTTAAAATTGCATTAATTTTAAAATTATTTTAAGAATTTAGGATTAAATTTAAAAATTTTAGAATTTTAAGACAAGTAGGAGGCCTGCAAAAAAAGGTTTAGCTTTTTTCTGTTAAATGGCCTAAATTCTAGCTTATTGAGTTCAAAACCAAGTTGTGAAAAGTATTATATACATATGCTATATGGTGAGTGAAGTTTTGCATTCAAGTTCCAAGAAGTACCGAAAATTTAAGAAAATCAAGTTTAATTTACTAAATCACTTGTCTGAAACAATTTGGGTCATAATTTAATATCAATTATTACATAAGCCAACTATGTATGTAAAGGACAAGTGACCACAACATAAAAAACCAACTAAATATTTAACCAACCGCATAATTATTATATTAAATATGTACAATACATACACTTACAACTTACAAAAAAAATAAAAAAAACTACTATGTAAATACATAAGAAAGCCTTTTTGAAGTAGATAATAAATCTATATGTATAAATTATTTGTACTTCATAAGCCATTTGTTACATAATTAAAGCTATTTTCTAAACTTCATGCGATTTAATTATAATATCGAACAACGTACTACGACGAACTAAACATACCAAAATTTATTTTTAAATTATTTCAAGACCGTAACCAAAATATATAATTGTTTGATTTAAGATTTGGTGACTAGTCAAAACTTACAGGTTAAATAACATTCTTTAAGTTTTGTAAAAATTAAAACCAGTAGTGGTAATCGCATGATTTTATTATAAATTATTATTGTACAGTGTGTAACATCAAAAAAAAAAATTAATAATTTAAGAAGTAATAACGAAATAATTATTGACATCAGAATTATACAAATACTTATGCCCACTTGCACGATTTTTAGTTGAGCCAAGTTAAGGGGAACCTGGCTTAGATAGCTTGAGAATAAATAAATTTTACGAAAATTTTTTTGCAAAGAAAATGAAGCCAATATTTTTGACACTGGAAGTTAATATTTGTTACTCATTTAAACAATACAAAATAATTTTTTCAAATACCAAAATAGCAAGCAACCATAATATAGGTGTTCATTTCAAAAGTAGCCAGTCTAAATAGCTTTTGTTTTTGAGTAAAGCTCGCCTCACACGAGGCTTGATTTGCTTGCTGGGTTTTCTGCTGGCTTTCAAGCGGCTGGATATTCGGATGGTTTTTCAGTGCGTTGGCTTCACACGGTAGTTTTAATGCAAGGTAGTTTTAACTCGCACGCGGTTTAGTGATTTCATTGTCATAGTGACAGTTTGTAGAAATGGACGCGGTTATAATATAAATTCACTTGACAGCAAACAACAACAGGTTAGCCTTGTCGTAACCTAGTAGCGCCCGTATTTACGAAGACGACGCGACTTTGTCATTGGTTAGCGCTTAAAACCAGCAGAAAAACCAACAAGAAAAATAGCACCCGTTTTATCACAAAAACAAGCACGAAAACCAAGCACGTGACGTCACTTTCCAGCACGGCCGGCCATCACAGCTGCCAGCAAGCAATCCATCAGCAAAACAAGCATCGTGTGAGGCGAGCTTAAATTTGAGAAAAAAACCGTTAATTTACATGGCAGGGAGAAGGCGACGTTCAAAACCAATACTATTTGAATTATAAATTTAACATTCTCCACCGCCAGTTGCCCCTATTTCGAAATTTTAAATAGCATTCTCTACCTTGCGATACATAATTTTAAAGGTTGAAAAAATCCTCGTTCGTTCACGATAAAAAATTGGATTTAGTGGATCCGTTTATGAGTTCGAGTTAATAATTATTGTAAGATGAAACAAGAAATGATTTCATTCCGAAATTATTTTATTTTTACGAAAATTACGTGATCAACATGTGAACTCTACTATCACTTAAAATACTACAACAATCCATTTAAAAAAGGGTATTGTTGTAAATTAAAGTTGCTTAAAAATTGTGTATGTATTTTAAAAGAAAAAGTAAAAGTAATATTTACTTACAGAGCTGAAAATAGTTGTCTTCGTAGAACTGTTCGAATTTTCAATGAAAGCCACCCTGAAAAAAATGTAGAACACCCACACGTAATAAAGTTAGTACGAAAATTTGAAGAAACTATTTTCGTATTCAACAAAATTAATAACAATGCAGAACTAATTTTTTGATGAGGTTTCGCAGATGGAAGTACTAGTTATCGATCAGTTTTGAGAAAAACCAGTTATAAATATGGAGATTTGGTGCTAAATGAACAAAATGTACATACATTTTCAACAAGATGGAGCACACTGCATCATTAAATGTGCGACAATAGTTAGATGGAAAATTTTCTGGAAAATAGAATAGTAGGAGAGATCCGATAGAATGGCCGGCAAAATTCCCTGATTTAACACCGCTTGATTTTTTCCGCTGGGGTCATTTGAAAACGGTAGTTTACAAAACTCCTTCCGAAAACCTTCAAGAGTTGTAAATAAGATAACATTAGTCCTGAAACATATCAGAAAGTCCGCGAAGAATTCCAAAATAGGTTGTACTTTCTTTGTCAGCCCTTTAGCCCACTCCTGAGCATCAGCCTCTTTCTCTAAGGGAAAGATTTACTTTTATTTAAGTTGGGGAATTTGCCTGTAACCCTTTATTATTGTTGATGTTGGCAGTCATCAACTCAGGGAGACCGCGGGTTTTACGTGCCCTCCAAAGCACGGGAGACGGTCACGGATAGAAAGAGTCAGAAAGAAAATTTTCTTTACTAGACTCCTCCCGGGATCGAACCGGGTGCCTTTGCATCAGTAGTTGATCGCTCTAACTACTAGGCCAAGACCGTCTCCAGGCCAAGACCGTCTCCAGGCCAAGACCGTCTCAGGTTGTACTATTGTTTGGCTAATAATCAAACATTTTGAAAATATTGGGTGCGCTTCGAATTACCGGAACGGGATTTTTACCATTTTTGAAGTGGATTATGAAAGATGACGGTCTAATTAGCGTATGAAAAAAAATAAAATTTGCGGTCGGTTCACACATTTTTGAAAAAAACGACTTTAAAGTTAATTTGGAATGCAATTTTATCACTGGCTCTTTTGAAGTGTAACCCCGCCTTCAAAATTGAAATAGGTTGTGGCGACTGTAAATATACCAAAATCTCGGTTTGTACAACGAATTATGATAGATAATGGTGTAATTAGCTAATAAAAAAAATTAAATTTCTGATCGGACAACAAATTTTCAAAAAAAATCACTTTTTGAGCAAATTCGTTTCTGATATGGTTGCGCTGTCAAAACCTACTCACCTTCCGGGTCGCGAAGGGAGCTCCGAGCGGTTTTGATACGCGCTTTACTTACTAAAAACATCCCCCAAGCGGCTCCAACTCGAAAAGTTTGGAAGTTGACGCGACGGATCTCAAGGAGCGACTATCTCCTTCTTAACGCTGCTCTAGTTAGCCCCGCCTCATGGTTGATTCGCTAGTATCAAAACCACAAGTACCGTTAATAGAATGCATAAAATTATTGTGTAATATTACGCAATAATACACTTACATGTATTTCTTATGGGAAAATTGCAATTTTCAAAATTAAATTGGAGCCTTATTACAACTCCGACAAGATTGATCCTCACCTTAAAGAGCTTGTATTTTTGTGTTCTTTCGTTTGGTAAAGCCATTTCTATAGGAAAAAGTATATTTTCGAATCAGGGTTAGTCGGCTCTTCCCATAGGTATAACAAATTATTAAAATATTCGATATAAAATGTATAGTTAGGCGCGTGGCTACTTTAGATGTAAAACAAATGATATGCTCAGAGTACTAACAGTGACTCCGGAACTTCGCTGAAGTTACTGTTGGATATTACAGGATCTAGTTCTAAATTAAGAAGAAGAAGAAGAAAAGTAATACAACCATCGGTTAGAACAAGTAGGTAATAGAAGATAAACTGGAAGTGACCAAGAGAAGGCTAACACATTCTCAAAACTTTTTTCAATTTCGCAAGAGAAATTTCCCAAAAGGATGAAAACCAATACAAATTTTTAGGTTTCATATGAAATGGATATTCCAATCACACTATTTCAAGTATCGGAAATAAAAAAAGTTATATTGAATAACCTCAATTCCAAGAAAGCTCGTTGCGTCGATTTAATAACAGAAAAAATCCTGCGACTTGTCGCTAGAAGCGTACAGAAAACTTGCAGATACCTTTAATGTGATAACCAGGACTGGTAATTTTCAGCACAGTGGAATGATCAGCAGATTAAAAACGCGGCAAGGACTCTTCTGAGGTGATATCATTCTTCGGCGTCACGCAAGCCTTCAATAAGGTCTGACACGGAGGTACGATATATAAAATAAAAAGCAGGTCACCATAATCTATTTTGCAAAATAATGATATCTTACTCAACAAATAATTCGGCAACAAATACATACTTTTCAGTAAAATTTGGTGAATCGCAATCTTCCGTGTTGATACTGCCATCTTGGCATCTCATCGGGATCCCACGCTTGCCTTGAGTCTCTTGTAAAATCAATTGAATAAAATTGAAAATTGGTTTAAGACATGATTAATGAGAACAAAAAGTACTAAATCGATTCATGTTATATTCACACTGAGCCACACACATAGAATGAACGTCTTCAATTGGGCATTAATTTTAGCAAAATTTACTGGCCCATAAGCTGCAATTCCCAACTAAAAATAGAAAACAAACTTCTCCTATACAAAATGACCAATCAAATAATGATAACAGCAACTTCGCAAAAATCCAGCGATTTCAATCAAAAATACTATGCGTAATTTGCAACACAATATTATAAACCGTGCCGTGGCGAAGAGATCGCCACTTGAGTGCAAGATATCAGGACCGACTGAGTGATCATCCAAACCTTAGCTAGAAATTCTCTTACTGCTCATGGAGCAAACAGATATTATCCTCCAGAACTCCATTCGTGAACTCGAATAGCATGTTTATTAATTAATTTGTATTGTAAATAAATAAAAAATATCAACAAATGATAAATGTTAAAGAGCTTATAATTGGATGAGGCTCTACTATGTTAATTCTTTCTTGTCAATATCATTTCTTATCGTCATTCTGGACAGATGGTAACATACATGGATGTCAAATAAAAAAAATTTAATAATAAAAATACAGTAGAACAGTGCATTCAATTGTTGAATTATTTTATGAATTTATAGTCCTTCAATTAAAAATGTGTTTAGAAAATTACGTGAAATTCATGCTGAATAGTCCATCTCGGCGAACTCTCAGTAGAACTTAGATATAACTACAAACTGTTCAACAAACTTGTTTGGTAGAGATAGAGAAAATGTCGGTTTCTCGACGTTCAAAGCTTCCCAAAACACAACATGGCGTACTTTCATGATAGATGTTTATAAAATTTTGCTGATACAACTGAAAGCAGCTATTGGCAATTGTATAGCTTACAACAGAACAACGCTAGGACCAATGTGCTTGTTCGCAGCCATGTACCGGTTCGCGGACAAGAAGGATAAAAATAATAATAAACTCATAAAACAACAATTACAAAAATTACATTAATAGTTTTGACAATACAAAAAAATCTATTACTGTGATTCTTCGTTACTGTTGTTTTATGGGTTACTATTATTTAACTTTTTTATCCTTCCTGGCCGGGCACCGGTACATGACCGTGAACAGGCACATTGACCCTATATCTAAATAGTGAATTAGCAACCAGCATCGTGCGATTTTACACCCTGGATTTCTTCCTGTTAAGCTACGTCACAAAAGGAAATTATTCGTGTTATTAGTGAGGTAAGACAAAGCCGCAATTATGCCAAAACGTTAAATTGTTAAATAAACTGATATGTTTAATTTGTAAATGCCATAACTTCTATTTACATTATAAGTAAAAACATTTTTTCATTCAATATAAATTTTGTGTATTATTAATAATCAAGTGATTAAGCCCGTTCTTCGAACATTTTGTTTACTTTAGTATGTGAATCTCGTTAATCCATTCAGTAATTTAACATTAATGAAAAAGGTCCTCAATTTGAAAGACCCTGTATATTAAATTTCACGTTGGTAACTGGATATGCAATATTTTTTCCTTTGAGATGTAAAGCATTTAATTAATATTTACTTAAAATTATGTAAAATAATTATTTTAAAATTATTACCACAAATTAACGGTAAATTTTAACCATTTCATTAGGCACGATAAATTCAAACTACAGCTGGGATATATCATTCGCTTCGAAAGTCTAGACCTTAATCGCACGACTAGTTTGTTTGGTCGAATTGAAGTTTATTCAAGTAAGTGACGCTTGAAAAATGTACCTACCTAATAGAAAATATCTAAAAGTATTTATGTAACCCACTCAATGCAAAATATTGCATGACTTATTAAAAATGACCTACATAATTATGAAAATAAGCAAGCGCATTAAATATAATTTAATAATTTTACAAATTAGAAGCAAAGTACCTTTTAAATAATAGAATCACGTGTTCGACTAAAATATCTCATCTCTTAAAAATGTGCCAATTAGTTGGCATTTAAAAAGAGATTAAAAAAGTATATTATATAAAGTAGATAGATATATTATTTATCCGCTATTGCAAGGTAGGTACTATTTGAAGATACCACACGTGGTTATTTACCAATGGAATGCAACGTCAGTAAGAAGGTACTAGATAGAAACAAACTGTTGATATGTGTGATTGCAAAGTATAACGTAAAATCAAAAATACTACACATTAATCGATTACTGGATTCCTTCCAGTAGATATAAACAATTGTCATACATTATATCGATTCAATTTATGAATTTAAAAAATACTTACAAATTATACAGGTGCAACAAAGTATAACCTAATTAACTTGAAGTTTTACACACTATCCAATGCATTTACAATTGAAAAGAATAACGGACATCACAGCTCCACTATCAACGTGCTCATTTTAATTTAAACTATTAAACATATACTTTTCATTCATCACTTTTTACTAATATTGCCATAATTCAACACGAACGTCGTTGTCAATGTTTATTTACTTTTAAAAGCTGCAGATAAATTTCGATACAAAATTATTACAAGCCCTCTGTTGCATTCTAGGTGAAACTACAAACGAAAACTATCTTAAAATCATCAAATGTTCCTCTTGATACATAGTAGATCACAGCACCTACACGTAAAAGTCATTTGTGCGCGGGTAACCAAAGGCTGCACTAAAAGTAATTATTATAATTTAATCTAATCAGAGATAATAATTATTATTACTCCTATAAAAGTAAAATATGAAATGAAAAAGAAAATATAATTTAAGCAAGATACACTCGATATACTCTTTGTAAATGTTTATTATTACTTGTTGAAAATATATGTTAAATTAAATATTTTAAAAGTTTCAAGTATAATGAAATTTGAAAAATGTATTATTTTTTAATACAATTCTAATGAAATTTAAAATTTTCCAACTCACATTAAAGTTTAGGACCTCCCTTTGCGTAAAAGTGGTTTCGTCTTTTCAAGATATCATCAGCTAAACTATCCCTAAATGAACTAAATGGATTAAAATCCATTAAAATTAAAATCAAAAACTATATTGGAAAATTTTTATAATAAAATTAATTGACATGTGTTTTGACAAACCTATACTGACATACTAGATTGAATGTAACTAAGTAAACAAAAATTATTCAAAAAAGAAATGTTTTTATATTTCAAAAAAACAAGATTACCTTTTCCAACGTCCATGGGTTTTGGACCTAAGGAAATAATAAGTTTTCTCATGTCTTTTGAAAATCCATCAACAAAATCTAAGAACCAAAATTGTGACCCGTAGCAAAGATACACCGAAGTTCAATATGGTTTGACAAAACAATAAAAAATAATGTGAAGTTAAAATTGAAAGGGGAGGTCCTAAACTTTAATGTGAGTTGGAAAATTTTTAAATTTCATTAGAATTGTATTAAAAATAATACATTTTTTCAAATTTCATTATACTTGAAACTTTTAAAATATTTAATTTAATATATACTCTTTGGTTGAAGTGAGGATTGGCCTATCACCTCAACTATATTTTCTTTTTTAATTAATAGTTAAGGTCGACCATATTTGTCTTTTTCTGCATTTTTAAAAATTTCTGAAATTTATTTATAATTTTTTTAATTTCCCCAAATTCAAATTTTGGCGCTGCTATTAAAAATATAAAATATTTATTATTACAATAAGGAGAGGGTCAATAATTTTACAGTGACTAGTAGATATTATAGCACAGGGCCGGCGCCAGGTTTCAAACTTCTATAAGCAGGATAGGAAGTTTGCCCCCCTTGATTTTGTGAAATTATTGATGAGATAGTGGACGTTTTCAAATATTCACTTTCTTACGATAAGTAAAATATAGAAAATGTAAAAAAAATAACTAAAAAGATAAGTAAAAGAATAATAAAATGGGGGAGTTTCGTTATTTGTTTTATTTTATTATTTGAAAGTATCAGTCAAACTGAGACAACAGTTTTTTTAGATTTTTTGAGTGTGTTTAGCTTGAGAAAAAAATTATTGAAATTAAAAAAAAAGTCAGAGTTATAACGTATAGCTCTAGACAAGCGGGGTTTAAAAAACTAATTTGAATTTTAAAAAAAAATGCCATGCTGCCAAGCGATTTTTAAAGAAGTGTTGGTAATGTAGATAATTTGTCAAATGTTTCCAAATAGAATTTTTGTTGTATTTTTATTGTGTAAAGATAATAATCACAAGAAAGGAAGAAGAAGAATTTCGTGTATTTGAGAGAAAAGTACTAAGAACGATACTTGGCTTTAAAAGAGTTAATGGAGAATGCCGAATTAGAACAAACACCGAAATTCTCGAAGAAATGAATGGCGAAGACGTTGTGAGGTATATCAAGGCTCAAAGATTGAGATGGTGGGGACACGTGATGAGATCCGGCAACGAAACCTAATAAAGAACGATACAGAGAAAGACCTAAACTGAGATGGAGTGACGAAGTAACGGAAGATCTGGAAAAGATGGGAGAAAGAGGATGGAGATATAAAGTTATGGAACGCATAGCCTAGAGAGAGATTGTAAGAAATGCTAAAACACACCGGGACCTATGATCAATTAATTGTAAATACGAGGATTGATCCACCTCAACAAATGGATTTTGTAAGTCCGAAAGGACAGCTAAATTCTATCATAGAATGTAATGCTGTAAATAAATAAAGATAATAATCGTAAAATGCACACGATCACTATTTTATATGTATTTTATAATGTACTAGCTGAATACCCGGCTTTGCCCGGGGTCTCACTAAAAACAAAATACTTTGCCTTTGTCTAAAGTACTTTGATTTTTCCGGGTAGCCTGCTTCGCCCGGAGTTTTTTCTTGGCGGGAACAATGTAACAATTATTCATAAATAAATTTTTTGGGATACTTTTTTGTGCATTTGTAATTTGCCATACATGGTGATTGTGAGTTCATAGGACCGCATGGCTCATGCATCATATTTTTAGTGACAATCAAACAGCAATCGATCTTCTTCGGGATTTGGTATTTCTGCACAAATGACATCGTCAATTTGAGCGACGTGTAGTTTTGTTTTGATCCATAAGAGAATGTGTACATGAGGAAGGCCTCGCTGCTGCCATTCAATGAAATACATCCAGCGGCAATTTTCACCATAAATGTGATGCTTTAGAATGAAATCACAGTCAAATCGTGTCGATCGGATGAAGCTTGACCGGGCAGTAGAAACTCTTTTTTCTCATCTCATGTTGAATTGTATGTGAATGTGATAAAAAAATCGGGACATCTGTATACGAACGCACATACATGTCATTGTATCTTGTGCGTATTCGTGCATGTATCGTGGACTGCCAGTAAACGTTGCTGGAAGTATGACCATTTTCCCAATGTCGCTGATGTTGCCATCGTATGCAATCGCATCTCGTAAATGAATGTACTCCTCTGAGCGCAAAGATTTTTGATTTAATCGAATGAAGAGGAGACGTTCAATTCAATTTTCGCATACATGTCGACTCCGTATTGGTGAAAAAGTTGACGGTATTGCAAAATATAATTTGTTCCGTTTTGAGGTATCGTTATGCGATTTGCATAATAATTCATTGCTGGTACTTTTTATAGGGTTGTTCACCCGTAGCTGGATTAGTTTGCATAATATTGAAGTGATATTCATCCTCCCCTACCAAAAAAGTATGGGATACTGCAACGCATGGTAAGATCATCGTGTTTCCGCGACACGCACAATTGTGTTATTCCGTCGCTGCAGAATTATATCACGCGTATCACGTTCTCCTCCAACTATAGCAATCGCCACTTCATTGACGGTAGGTGCATTGTAGCGTCTGCCATGCTGCCCGACTGATGTTTTATCTGCTCTTTTATGGATTGCGTAATTATCCGCAGGCAAGTCATCAATTGATGTTTTGAACAACTTTATGAAGGCGTTGTGTTGGTGCATGAAAGTTTGCCAAATTAAGAAGTTGTAGAATGTGACGTAACAATGAAGTTACGACCCTGTGGTCAAGAGTCAAGGTCAAATCAAGCCCCTCCTCCGTGAGTGGGTCATACAAATTTTATGTTTTAATTTTATTAATGTCATTACTTTTTTTAAATACTTTTTTAAATACCGAACATATCTTATATGCCACTTTAATATGCGCAAATAAAGTTCAAGTAAAAAAATGGGAAAGTAAAAATTAGATACAGTAGAACCTTGATTATCGGGGCCGACCGAGACCGTGCTCGGCACGGATAATTGAAAAACACGGATAATAATAATTGACGTTTTTTGTTAAATTATTACAAAAAAAATACACTAAACAGCTTTGTATGTAATCCAAGTGCAGTTTTGAAGTAAGCATAAATTCTATACATCTGATTTCACATAGTATACTACTAAAGTTGCGAATGTCCACTGATAAACCGCTTGCGCCGCACGGATAAGCAGCCGCACGCATAATAATCTGACGATAATCGATGTATAATGGCTCACGGATAAACCGCTTCATGGATAATCCGCGCACGGATAATCGGGGTTCTACTGTACATGTTTTGTTCTTCAATTTCTTTTTTATTGAAATAAATGATAAAGCAAATAATAATTTTTGTTCGCCCATGGTGCACCCTACAAATTTTTTAATTATTTTTAAATTAAAAGCATTGACTTTATATAAGTAAAAATAATTGAGATGAAACTGTGTCCTGAATATCTTCCCCATATTTTACGTATTACTGCAGTTGGAAATTTTAAGAATACAAAGTCAAATTACAAAAAAATGGAGCTTATTAATAGAAAAATTTTATTATAAATAGTTTATTAACTTGCAAAAATATATGTTGCAAAAAAGATTTTGAAATTTTTACGAGCCAAGTAAAATTTAAAAATTTTCCAAATTATATTTTTAGTTTATCAGTTGTTGTCCAAGGAATGTTGTTTCGCCTTTTAAAGTCTCCCCAGTTAACCTTAGCCTTAAATGAATGTGAATATGGATTAAAATCCGTTAAAAATTGAGAATCAATTTGAGAATCTGGTGTGTCAATGTGGGTTTGTCAAAACATACGTCAATTAATTATTATAAAATTTTCCAATATATTTTGATTTCAATTTTTAATAGATTTTAATCCATTTCATTCATTTAGGTCTATGTTTAACCCAGGAGACTTTAAAATGCGAAACAACATTCACTGTACAACTAAACTCTTAAACTAAAACTTCTTCTTCAAGTGCCATATACTTAACAATGCGTAGGCGATCAACTTAGCGAAGCCAAGCTGATCTTACTAGGGATTATAATTAATGGGGTGGTTTCCCGTTGCCTTCCCCACAGTCCAAAGATTGATATCGGATTGATATAGAGATTGAAATCTCTATTGTGTGTGTAGAGCATCAGTCTTCAAAGGCATATAGCTGTATCACTTCCCAGATCCAGGATCTTTTTGTTAAAATCCCACAAATACGGATTTTATTATATAAGATTTTAAATTTGTTTTGCAGGTATTCCAAATGAACTAGCATTGTACTCAAATTATTTGAAACACAAAACAATCAAAGACATGGATGGAGTCACCCTACTGGTAGGGATGCTAGTGCCCGTTTTCACCAACCAATTCCTAACGTTAGGATTTCCTAACTTTGAGATAAGACACTTTTATATCAAATTTGGTTTTCACCAAGCACTAAGAATTCTTTAAGGTGTTAAGAAATACCTAAGGTTAGAGATTTCTTAACGCCTTAAGGAATTTCTAGCGCTCCGTGGAAACCAAATTTGACATAAAAGTTTTTTATCTCAAAGTTAGGAAATCCTAACGTTAGGAATTGGTTGGTGAAAACGGGCATAGAAAACATAATCCACGGTAAAAACATCCAGATAAAATAATCCACGAAAGAAAAACTCAGGTAAAATAATCCAAAGCTAATAAAAATCAGATAAAGTAATCCAGGCAAACGCGAGGAATTAAAATTGTACCCTCTCGAGTGTGGAATACTTTTTTGGTACCACTTTTAAAAATATATAAAATACTTTTTATAACCTACGGCCTGATCTACCTATTCACACAGATTCCACTTATTTGGTATCAACTCAAAAAAACTAACTCTAACCTATAGTCCAATCTACCTTTTCGCGCAGATTCCACTTATTTGGTATCAACTCAAAAAAAAAACTAACTCTAACCTATAGTCCAATCTACCTTTTCGCGCAGATTTCGTCCATCTGGTAACTTTAGATTTTTTTTTACATTTGGGTTATTTTTCCGTGCATAATTTTACCTGGAATTTTCTTCTGTGGATTATTTTAGATGGATTTTTTTCCTTGGATTATTTTTCCAATTACCACTGGTAGTTTGATAGTGAAACAAGGTTAAACAAGACAAAAAAATTAAAATTAGATTTATTCACAAATACATGCAAATAACTGATATAATTATTTAAACAATTAGTACATAATTGTGTTCATTTTTAAGTATGGTTAATTTTATAATTCGTAATGTAAGTTAAAAAAATGGTAGAGAAACAATTTGAGTTACAAAAGCTAGCATACAATATACATTATAAATATAAAAACATTTCATACAATTTTGAAAATTTTATAAGTAGTAATTAAAAACATATTAATAAAATAACAATAGTATGTCAGTGCTTGCAATAAATGCAGTTAATTAAAATATATTATTAAGCTAATCAAATAATATGTATATGCATCAAATGTAGTAGACATAACAAAATAGATACTAAAACACAATGGCAATAAAAATTTCTTAAATAGTAAGTTTAACAAAGTTGAATTATAGCCAAGAGTGAATATTTTGTATAATTAAATATTTAAAATTAAGTAACTATAAAATTAGTAATAATTACATCTTGCGCAGTCAATATTAGTATACACTCTATCGATAAATATCTTATTATATATTAGACTGGACTAACTTCATATACAAATAAAAACGCATTATATTGGTGGCAATGCCCATAAAGTTGCTGTTTTATCGGCTGATGTAGACAGAAATGAGAATTCAGTTGGGTGCCAGCGACCGGAAATTACTTTGTCTTGATGTTGAGCTACAACTACGCTTGGTAATGGTAATGTTAAATCACCTGTAAAATTAATTTTATTTTAGTGATTTCATTTTTAAAATCAGTTTTTATATAAAATAAAATGCTTTTTAAATAAACTTAAAAATTAATTGTTACATACCTTGTAGATCTGTGAGAATAAGTTTGTTGTCGTAACCTCCAGTAAGCAAATAATAAGCTGATGGTGAAAATCTAATAGATCTAACATCTGCAGAATGCGGTTTAAAAGTTTGCACGCTACGCCCGCCTCTAATATCATAAAGTACACACGAACTATCTTCATGTCCTGAAACCATTAATCTTCCAGAAGGATCTACACAAACATTGGCAACAGGAGATCCTTGCCTAGTTCCTGGTACTGTGCAAGGTGTGATCATATTAACACATCCTCTAGTTCGCAAATCCCAAAATCGAATGGTTTTGTCATTCGACCCACTTACAAACATAGCACCGCCCCATGTATACAATGTCAAAATGTGTCCAGTGTGGCCACTCAGAGCTTGAAATGGAGTTCCAGTTGCACAATCCGTTACATATATTTTACAATCTCCTGCACCTCCACTTATTAGCAGGCTAGATTTATTTGAAGTGTCTTCAAGAAAACATAAATCTCTGACTGTGCCATCGTGCATTGATAATTCAATTTCATCGCCTTCCAAATTTGAAGTGTCCGCATTAAAACGCATAAGTTTAACTGTTTTATCATTAGAACCTGTGGCCATTAAGTCACCAACAGGAGACCAAGCTAAGCAGTAAATTGAACCTTTGTGATGTTTCGTACGCTTGAATAATACCATGGGTTGGTAGGTTTGATGATCTTCTCTGAAATGAAAAGAAGAGGTTTTAGATCGCATAAACTAAAGCACGTAAATTACATTGTAGAGTACAGTATTTAGGAATAAATCATTTTAATTTCAGATAAACTTTAAACTCACACTAAAAATTACAGAGTAGTTTTTACTTATTGATTATTAGGTACACGTGTGTAATGGAATCTGTAGTTTAACGAGAAATCCAAACCACGGTACAAATATAAATCAAGAGTAATCGAGATTGGAACTCACGATCATTTCGGGCCATAAGAATAAAATACTAGTAGGTAACAATAGTTTGAAAACGAAAAATAAATAAATAATATATTACGTTCAAAGTAAATTTGACTTTATTCTTTGTTTTGAAGATTTTTTTAGAAATAAATTCTACTATAATATCGGCTCTTCACAAGCTTTATCTCATAATAAATAATGAATAGTATTTGGTTAATGCAAATTCTACCAGGTTTCACGTAAGTGTGTTAAATATTAAATTATGGCTAAAATTTGAGAACAACACGACCACAAGGCATTTTTTTTTGTTGTAAAATTGTAATCATAGATTAAATTTTAACCTACCCTTGTAAAAGCGGGCATATAATTTTCGAACTAAATTTGAAATTACTATGTTTTATTAGTAGAAGATGATGCCTTCTGCAAAGTAAAAAAAATAAAAGTTTCTCTTACCTAACATCACTGAGTTTTGGATAGGAGCAAATTCTTAAAGTTTTTGAATTAGATCCAACAGCGTATAATTGACCTCCTGGATGAAATTCGGCACATCTAACAGCTTGAACATCTTCGAGTGTAGTAACTCCTACAAACTTTGGTCTTGGACCACCATTTCCATCACCATTATCTAAATCTCCATTTCGAGGGAGTGGCTAGAATGAAAAACAATTTTCTTAAATCAATTTATAAAAAAACGGCAAAAAATCGCAATAACATAAAAATTTTCCAACCACCACAGTCTGAACAATAAGAAATTCAAAAATTTTGCCACATTCTTTTCATAATATAGTATGTAGTAGGTACAAAGAAAAAAAATCTTAAATTAAAATCACAAAAAGTAGAATATAAATCTTTTTAAATAAATAAAATTTTATTTTCCACTTTTTAGTGATTTTTAATTGAAGGCACTGACTTCTACGGTTGAAGGGTTTATTTAAAAACCCGTTTTTACTTTTCTTTATTTTAGAAAATTTTAGTTAGGTATTTCGAAAACTAACTGGGCATAATTTCGTTTAAATCTGTTAATTTTTGCCTTATATACATGTTGTTTTTGTAATTTTTCCGTAGACGCGCTACCTGTTGACGACATTTATGACACGTGTTTAACTCCTAAATTACTGAAGATAAATATAATATGCTCTCATGGATTTTTGTTGAACATGTCATTTTCAACAAAATTGGTTCTATGTAATTTTGAATTTAACTAAAAGCTTTTAGCAGCGTTTCTAATATAAAATCGCACCGTGTTGTTTTTCGAGTGGATTAACGAGATTCCCGTTGTCTGGCTTTCGATTCCGCTGAAATTTTAATACACGATATTATCACCGAAGTTTCAACTCTGTAGGAGCATCAAAAGCCTTAGAAATACCCGCTAGCAAATTTGAAGATATAGGTGCTATATTATGTAGTATAGTGTGTATTTGTATGTATTATGTAATGTTTATTCAAAGTGATTTGACATATTAATATTGATATTTAATTAATATTAAATTGGTACCGGTAAGTGTTATTGTAAAATGTATTTTGATTGTTGTAATGTAATATTTTTTGTTAATTAAAAAAGGTTTGTTTACGCAACAAAAATTTCATAAAAAAGAGTAAGCATATTACAGATGTAAAATAATTTAAAAATTTAAAAAATAAAATGAGATTTAAACACGAGTTTTTATAATATAACCCAATTTTGTGTTTTATTTACGATTATATTCTAAATAATATAAGATTATTATCTCAATTCCTTACTGTTTTATACAAATTTTGATGTTTATACACCTCCGCAATGTATTGCGTATTAGGTGTTTGTTATTTATCATAATATGTTTACGATTACTCCATTAAAATTTACTATTTAGGTATGCATTTATAAGCTAATATGGTGGGTCGGATAACCGATGTCCGGATTCGAATTATGGGACAAACGGCGTTCTACTATGTTGCGTTCGAATTTTCCAACCGCCTAACGCGTAATTCAAATAGAAATATTAGTAATTTTTCAGAAAAGCTAAAAGTTTTTTCTAATTGTTGTTAATCTCGTTAACAAATGAAAAATAAATTACATTTATTAATTTATTGAAGTAAATAAATTTTAATTCTAAAATATTGTAAAAGAATAAAAACAAAACACAACAAAAACTAATTTACAGAACTATGTTAAATTTCCATCCGATATTTTTTATTTATTTTACTTCTATTTTATAAAATGTACATATTTATACTTCTTATGTAGATAATATTTCGAGAAATTGTTTTTTTTTCGTTGAAATTAAAAATCTAACAATTCCTGGTGTCATCCACATTGATTGATGTGTTTGATTTGTGTTCTGGGACGTGATGAGAATACTGGCAATATCAATTCTTGACGTGTTTCAGAACTGAAAAGTATTAATATACGTTGTAGGCTGATAGTTAGGATGTTGAATTGTTATGCCGTAGTCGTAGGTTAGATCCTCGACACAAAATCCTAGCAACATGTTTGAGATATTCAATGTCTATATACTTTTAGTGTAATTAAAGTATTAGATTAAAATTTTTAAAATTAAAAAGTTAAATAAACAATAAAACGAAATTATTCAGAAGTTTTCAGCAATGGTTACTGCTGACATTAGACGTTTAATAACAATAGTGTAATTAGATAAGGTTTGTTCGTTGTACGTGTTCTGAACAGTTTCCGATTACGTCACACTGACAGCTGTTCAGAGCCATCATCCGAAGAATACTTTTGAAACAACTTTTAGGTGATGTAAACCTCAAAATATTTTGTAAATAAGTTGTCATTGTATTGTCAAATATGAATAATTTAAGTTATAAGATATTACTCCTACTACTTAGATAGCAAAATATTGTAGCTTAAATTATTCATATTAGACCCCACAATTACAACGTATTTATAAAATATTTTTATTTATATTAATGATAACTTGTTCCAAAAGTGTTCGTCGGATGTTGGCTCTGAAAAGCTGTCAGTATGACTTATAGAACCTATAGAAACGGAATACAACGTATTGTCATTTGATACGATTTCTTGATCCATAAAGTGTGAAAGATAATCGCGAGTTAAGGAATAACCTACTTAAGAACTCATTAAATAGAAAAACTTAACTCCAATACGTTATTTGTAGCTTAGACGAGTAGATGGCTGTAGATATTACTTAAATCTTCGATGTCGGTTTTCTGTTCATTGCGTTTTTTCGCGCTTGATACATAGCATTTCGTGAAGGAGTCAATCTTTATAATTGGTGACTGATTCGATTATCTTGGTATTTGCAAAGGCAGCATTATGTCCATCAAATGAAATATGTTTGGCAATCGCAGTGTTTTCTGGTTTATTACATCTGATACTTGAAACATGCCCAGTCATTCATTTATGAAGCCATTGGTTAGTTTGGTCAATATATACAAGATTACAATCTTGGCATTCCACTTTGTATACCAAATCTGACTTCTTTTCTTGCAGTACAGGGTCTTTCAATTTGGCATACAGTTTTCCAATGTCATATTAATCTTGTAATGAAATTATACACCCTTTCTGCGGTTTGGAGCAGATTGCATTAAACTGTATGTCGCCAGTGTCTGGAGATACTGTACACGCTTATTACAGACATTATGAAAGATTAAAACTCATATATACATAGATAGATTAATACACCACAAATATGATATGCGGCTAGTCCAATGCCAGTGGTAAAGTGTTTGACTGTTAACTACAGACAAGTTATGAAGGCACACAACTTTTCAATTTAAAGTCTAAATGCTGAAAACCTTTAGTAATTAAGTGCATATAGTGGAACCTGCGTAAGCCGTACATGCATTGAAAAAGTTTAAATCCTGTCTTTCACGGAAATTGTTCTTAATGCGGAATTACCAACTTTACATGGTTACATAGTGTAAATCTAGAATCCTGCCTAATACGAAAAGTTTGTTTGGTTTGTTTCGTTTAGTATTTTTAACAAAATTGTAAGGAGAGAGAGAATTAGATTGTAGAACAGATGTTATAACGGGATTACCAATTTAATGTGATAATGTGCTAAAAAAGTTTCTAGATCTGAATTAGAACCTTGGCATATTGAATGTAAATACATAAATCAACACAATTTCAAAGCGATTAATTTTGCGCGAAACTTGTATATTTGTCTTCTGGGGTGCATTGTTACTGAAAAAAGGTTTTACTTTCACTGATATGTAAGGTGACATTTAAAATAGCCGCAATATTAATCGAGTATTATAACGAATACAATAATAATTATTGTACCTAGTGCTATTAAAAGTAGGTATAGTTTTACATAGTTAGTTTGTAGGTTGACAGTAAGTAGCAGCCTGCTAATATACGTCACTCAATTCATTTTAATTAGCGGAACAGTAAGTAATCTATTTATTATAAAACGCCATTAATGTAACAATTATTTTCTATAGTTGCTAAGTATAATAATAATAAATTATTAATGTAAAAATACTAACAGCACAAACGTTTAAAACTGTATAAAATTAAAACATATGGCAAACTTAATAACTTAGCATTAACTGCTATACGTATGCTAATTATTATTATTTATAATTATTACAAATAGCGCAAAAAAGTTACGATGTGTACTAGACTTTTAAAAACGGCAGTAAGATATTCAATTCTGCTACACCATATTAAAAGTTTTCACTTTTATGTTTGGAAACTTGCAAAGAAGGGATCGCTAGATAGTGTTTCTAATCATTTCAAAAATTTTGGGATATAGTACATACTATATGTGGTACCGATGAGGTTTTTAACTGATTATAAACGATTTTAGGGAATGTATTTGACCTCTAAAATGAGAGTAATAGAAAGAAAAATTAAGTGATTGTCCTGCGAAACTAAGGTATTCAAGCACTAAGGGTGAATAAAAGCATTAAAAGATTTCGTATTAATTTTGAAACTTAAATGTAAAATAATTCAATTTAATGAACATTATATACAGTGGCGGCAATATGAAATGCCCGGGTACCGGTGGCGAGCAATGTTCGATAATAATCGAGTGCTATCGACTCTAAATTTGTCAAAACGGCACTATTACTTTACCATACTAAAGCCCCAATAAAGTACTCCTTATCCAGTTTAAACTTTTAAATAATATTATATTTACCCAAAGAAATACACGGTTCAAAATTATTAACGAATTATGGTTAATTTAAGAATGCAAATATTTTATAAAAAGCATAAAAAATATTTTATGTTAAAATTTATTACGAAACAGAAATACAATAGTAATAAATCTTTGAATACTTCGTTGTACCACCTTTAGCTTCTATTACACATTGTAAAAAGCCGGAAATCGACTTAACTAAATTTTGTAGGTAATCATCCCTAATTTATGTTTCATACAAATTTCATCATTGCAATAAGTTTGGGAAAACTCTTTGGAGATGTTAACACCACTTGAAGTTGCATAACAGCCCACAAACGCTCGATTGATTTAAATCTGCACATTTTCGGGCCATGGGATAACATGAATTCCGCTTTGCATGAAATAATTCGATACCTAAGAAACAAAAACGGAGTTTTTAATTTAGAATTTTCAATAAATGTTTTTAGAATAACTGCAGGTTAAAATGTAAAAAATAAACTTTTGAAAAAATTAAGTATTACAAAAATAGGACTTACTTTTTTAGCAGTATGGCATGGAGCATTATCATGCTGAAGAAACCACTCTTCAGTTTCAGCATACAAATCCGTAAAAGATGATTCCAAATTGCTTTTTAATATATCAATGTATTTGGATGCATAAACGGTTCTATGTATAAAATTTATTTCTAATTATTATTTAATAATTTAAATCGGTTATTTGAAATATTTCGTCGGAATTATTCGATCTTGAACTATCGTTATCTTTCTCCATGCCATACTGCTAAGAAAGTAAGTCCTATTTTGTAATCCTTAATTTTTTTTTTTATTTTTTTTCACATTTTAACCTGTAGTTATTCTAAAAACATTTATTGAAAATTCCAAATTAAAACTCCGTTTTTGTTTCTTAGGTATCGAATTATTTCTTGCAAAGCGGAATTCATGTTATCCCATGGCCAAAAAAATGTGCAGATTTAAATCCAATCGAGCGTTTGTGGGCTATTATGCAACGTCAAGTGGTGTTAACATCTCCAAAGAGTTTTCCCAAACTCATTGCAATGATGAAATTTGTATGCAAACATAAATTAGGGGATGATTACCTACAAAATTTAGTTAAGTCGATTTCCCGGCTTTTTACAATGTGTAATAGAAGCTAAAGGTGGTATAACGAAGTATTCAAAGATTTATTACTATTGTATTTCTGTTTCGTAATAAATTTTTAACATAAAAATATTTTTTTTATGCTTTTTTATAAAATATTTGCATTCTTAAATTAACCATAATTCGTTAATAATTTTTGAACCGTGTATTTCTTTGGGTAAATATAATATTATTTAAAAAGTTTAAACTGGATAAGGGAGTACTTTATTGGGGCTTTAGTATGGTAAAGTAATAGTGCCGTTTTTGACAAATTTAGAGTCGATAGCACTCGATTATTATCGAACATTGCTCGCCACCGGTACCCGGGCATTTCATATTGCCGCCACTGTATATTATAGACATAATCAAGGAAAACTGACTTTTATAACTTTGAATTTTTTTAGTGACAGTATCTCGTTAATTTTTACTTTACTCCTCAGAGTATTAAAATTCTTTTTTCCATCAGAGATAAATAAAAATTATACTTTAGTTGAGATTAAAGTACATTCCAAGTTTATAATTGAAGTGCAATCGGAAAGCACCTCTAAATCCTTTTCTTCGGAGTTGATAATCTAAAGACCCTCTTTATTTTTTGATGCTGTACCAAATAACCAAAATATTTTAAAATCGGTGTGAAGGACACCAGGGATTCCCCTCATTGTAAGTGTGTGAAATTGATAAGGTCAAGGTAAACAAAATTATTATCGTTTATTTGACAACGATTAAATTGACAAAAATGTTATGTACTCTTACACTTTTTGTTCACTTTCTCTTTATTAAATTGTGTTATTTAACTTCGGTGTAAAAAATATACCATAATCAATTCATTTTCCTTCGAATCGCAAAAAATGATAAAAGTTCGACGACAAACTAGGAATACGAAACCTAAAGCGAATTTATACGATAATGAAAATTAGACCGAGAAATTGAAAATCAACGGATGTGGTTTATTACGGTCCACTACGAGTAAGTGGAGTCGACGAAAACCGAAAATTATTTTCAATTAGGAATAATATTACAATCCCCAATTAACTAGTATAAATCACGCTATTTAAAACAGTGAGGATTTCAAGTTTGCTGTTATCCTAAAAATTCCTCCATTTTAAGAGTCGTGCCATTCAACTCTTTGTTTTTGTTCTAATTATGTAATTTCTAATTTTTCTAGGATTCTATCGACCCCTTTTAACAGTCAGAGGGATTTCCACTAATAAAAATTAGTCAATAAAAACACTGAATTAAACCGAACATTCCATCGAGTCTAACCGAACACATTCTACAGCCGATATTTAAATTTTTTGCATAATAGGGAGTTTTTGTTCCTTGTTTGAATTGAAGAAAAATGACTTATGACAAAACTGTCTAGTTATGTACCTCAGTTTAAAAAAACAAGTTAAATTTTTTTATTATCTACTAAACTCCTGTAAGATAACTATGAAGAACACATTTTCTTTATAGAAAACTAATTGGGCATGAGCAGAATGATACATTCTGATTTCTTTTGAATTGAACGAATTACAGTACTAGTTGAAGATGAGAATATTATTTGAAAAAGTTTGTTGCGACCTTGAAATCTAAAATTTTAAACACTCGACTGACCCTTCGTGCAACAGTTTTTCCTCTTTCAGTTTTCCAAGCGAATTCCAACACCTTACCTCATGGCAATGAGTACCTTGTTCGTAAAGTAATAACTTCTATAGATTCATAAAATCGCTCAAAATTTCAACCCTTTTAAGTTATCAAAGTATATCTAGACATTAGGCTCGCCATTTATAGGGCAAAGCTGAATTACAAATTGTCGTAAGTAGTACTGTTATAATATAAAAAATATGCGAACACGTTTTTATAAAAAATTTCAGTTGAATAGGCTAAAAGTAGGCCAAATTAAAATATATTTAATTTCTAGAATTCTTACTTTATACGAGTTTTAGCAGTTTTACTGTAAACGAGTATTATACTGATCGAGTAGCATTTAGTAAATTAATTATTACTTTGTTTTAAAAGTAGCTTAATGATTCGAAATATATTCAATTTTATTATACTCAACCGACGATGGCATTAATATAAAAATATTTTATTAATTATATAGTAAGGCAATCAAGTTTTAAAAAATGTAGTGTGGTTTAAAACTGTAACGAGTTTATTAAAAATGAGTCCACCACAAGTAAACATTAAAAACTTTTAACAATGGTTATAATAATTAAGAGGTATCATTATAATAAAAAAATACCGTTTCATTGACCAAAAAGGTTTTCGAGTGAAACAATAGTTAACAAGTTTATAAAATTAAAATAAAATTCACCATAGATAGGTATAGGTACTTAAAAATGTGAGAAATAGTAAATTAGAATATTATTAATATAATAACCTATTAACCTGTAAACTTCCAATACGTCTAGGAGCTCCATAGCCCGTATCAATGAGCAGGTTATCCATGGATCTTCTGTTAGGTCTTTGTTTATTTAAATTCTGACTATTATCAATACTATTTTTGTGACTAGCAATATGATTACCATTTTCGTCTTCCTCCCAATCGGATATTTGTACATCTTGTCGAACGTCATCCATAGATTTTGATTTACATCTACACGAAGAAAATTCTGGTTTCCTAACATTTGATAACCTTCGTGTAGGATCAACCATTAATAATCGATCATTATTGGAAATTGGCGGTGGTGGCATAGCGCTTCGATAATATGGAGTCAGATAACAATAATCTCTAGGTTTATTTTGATAATTCATTCCTGAATTGTAAGGAATAGCGTAAGGGTTATAATCTCGAAAATCGATAAATTCTGGGGGACGAAAATTACCAAATTGTCGTAGCCGCGCACTTTTTGGAGGATAAGGTGGTAAAATTGGCCTTCGAGAAAGCATTTCTAAGCTTTGCCAATGAGAAATTCGGGCTGGCTTTTGTTTTAACAATAAATCACCCATAATAACTTAAGATCACTGGAATGAACACACAAATCACTTAAAACAAACAATTAATCCACAAAATATTAGCACTAATAATTTATTACATTTCATTAACGAACAAGTCGGTACTCGAGTTAGAAGCTAAAGTCGGATGGACTCTTGCAGAACGTATTGCAAGTTGTATTAACCTACTTCTTTACCCCACTGTAGATAACTACGTTCGCTTCCTAAACATTACTTTTGGAAAGTGTACTTAATGATTGTTAAAAGAATTTATAATAGGTACCTACTAAAATCGTTTGATGACAATTCTATTTAAAATTACGTAAATTATATATAACGAATATTGTAAAAGTGCTAGAAGTAGGTGTACCTACAAAGTGCGTCAAAAGAAAAAAAAATGGAAAATAAATATTAGGTTGAAAAACTACATTCTTACAATATATCAATCAGTAATAATAAAGTAGTCTTTAGATATTCTACATAAAGTATGTCACCACATATCGTTAATTAGCAACATTAATACCATATTTTCTTTTTCTTAATTTATATTACACATTACATTGCACTTTCATCAATTTTAAATAAAAAATTATTTTGAAAATCTCTTTTAAAGCAAATATAATTTAAGTTATAAAAATTAAATTAATTCAAAATATAAAAATTATATTAATTCAAAATTTTCTAGTAATCATTATTAGATACAATAATTATTGAAAACAAATATTTTCTTGTTGCATTTCAAAATGCAAAAATAATATGAACTTATAAAAAAAATTCATACTTGAATGATCCTATGTACTGTTCAGTTTGTTCTTCGGTAATTTAATGGTAATTCTCTCATTAATTTTTGTATAAAAACTTAAATTTACTAATTAATTCAGTTTCAAAAATTTTACTATTAATCAATAATATTTTGCTATTAATTTGATTAGATTATAAAATCAATATAAATTTAAAAAATTAAGCCAAGAAATAAATTTTATAAATTAGGAAACCAGGCCACGATTTTAATAAAATCAGAAAGTATTTTAAAATTTCATCTCACGGAAGAAGATTATTATTGAAAACAGCTTGGTAGTTCAAAATAATAACATTATTAGAAACGTCTGTCTAGTGGAAAGTTAAAATCCCGCGAAAGCGATTTCAAATTTCAAGGTGCATAAGTGTTTTTAAATATAATAGGAGCATTTTATGTACTTTCGTAAATGTGAATTATAATGAAAGAGTTAAGCGACCTATTTCACGTTATAAAAGACCTAAAAGTGTAACACCAAATTATATTTAAATTATTTAAATCCCCCTTGTCAATTTCTTGTTCTTCCATTTTTACTTGGAATTTCCATTAATTGACTATACCTATGTAAATAAATAAAAGTTTTAAAAAAAGTCAAGAAAAGAAATTTTGTCAAGCCTAATGCCACGCCCTGACCCGTAATAAAGTGATTTTCCAAATGTTAAAAATATCTTTATTCAAAAATCAAAACATACATATCTTTAATAAACATCTAATTACATTTGCATTCCTTCCTGAAAAAGTGTTCAACTCATCTCGCCATTACTAATCCACTTATTGGCATACTTAAATAATAACTTGGAACGCCCTCTTATATTTCCAGTTGGTTTTCAATCAGCATCTTGCCTACTGGGCTTTTTAATAAGTCATTTGATTTCTTTTTTCATGCCATTCAAGCCATCTAACCTGCATCTGCAATTCTTCTATTATTTACATTTAGAGCTCATTAAATATACATAATTCGAGTTGTTTACCCGATCCCCAAGAGAATCTATTCTCACTTAATACCTCCAAGATATTACCACAGTCTTGTAGGAAGATTAAAAGGAATTCAGTGTACTTTGTCTGAGATTAAACATACGACGTGCATACGACTGATCAAATGCTCCAACTGTTAGCTTACAACCGCGCTATTTCTTTATTTCCTTTAGCTGTTATTCTCTCGACAACCATCGCCATCGTTGATAACCACAGTTAGGTTCATTATCAACGTAGTTTTTAAATATTCTTTCGTGCTCTATTTATTTATTTGTATTTTTGAGTGATTTCGTTTAGATTATTTTTATCTTCTTCAAATGTCCTTAGGAAATTTGCATTTTCTTTATACATTTTGCTATGAAAGAAAAACGGCCAGATTTTTTTTTCATTTTAAAAGCTTATTTTTGTTTATTTGATCAAATGCTGTGAAGTTTCTCGTATCAGTGCGTCAATTTTATGAGCATATCAAAAGAAAACTCCATATGAAAATATATTTTTTGAAATAAGTACCTACCAAAAAACACGATAACATGAAAATGAATTTTAATTTTCAATGTCGATTTTATAAAATCAAATTTGTAAGTAAATACAATTAACTCATCGAAACCGGAATACAATTTGAGCACATTTCCGAAACAAACTTTTCATACATTCGTGAAAAGAGAACTTTACATTATGTTAATAATGTAAATTCGAATTTTAGTAACTGCCACAAAAATTAAAAATGTAAGGGAGGCCGACAAAATTATTTGACAATTTCGATACCTTTTGTATTTCTCGTATGATTACAAAACTCGCTGTTCGTTCTGTAATCTTTACTCTCATGTTGACTAATTTCCCAAACTTTTTAAAAGAAAAAAACGAATACGGTTCTTTCTATCTTTGGTTTCCAGAGATCAAAAGACCAAACAGTGGCGACTTGAAACATGCTCATATTTTGATGTACAAGTGTACATATTTCATTTCACAAAAAATCAGTATTAATTTATTCTATAAATTATAATTATTATAAAAAACCCCACACTAAAATGTAAAAACTACAAAAATGTAACAGATTATTCATTCAATGAAAAAAAATTAACACCAGGCTGCCACTGTATTTTATGTGACGGCGGGAAAATGTCAACAGCCCAAAATATTGAATTTTTCCGTAGAAAGGTACTACATACATTAGAAAGTGTTATTATCAAGTGTTTTCAAGATTCGAGTAGCACATCTTTTTTTGTTTTCTTTAAACTTTATAGTTGACTCAAAGCAAAGTTTCCAATCAAAACTTTTCTAAATTGTTCTTCAGGAATATTAGTTTCATTGATAAATGTAGAGTTTCTCTTCATTCTCATAAACTCGTAGTATCAAACACAACGTGTGAAGTACGAAATATTTAAACTACTTGAAACATTTTATTTCAATATTCGCGTAACGAAGAAGTTAGCCTTGATGTTTTATTTTATCGACATTTTAGAATTCAAAGTGAATTTTTACATATTTATTATAGAATTAAAAGTAGGTACTTTTAAATCAAATCGTCTGTGCCATGATCTGGCAATTATTAAAGTACGTAACTCTTAACCACCGTCGTGCGATCATCATGACCGCATGTTTATGTAAAAAGTTACTAACTTAGGTGATCACCGCACGCCGGTGGTTAAGGGTTAATTAAATTGAAGAATATAATCTACAAAGTATAGCATATTATCCCAAAATAATAGTGAATTAAAAAGTCATTGTATCACTGTGTCACAAACACTATGCAAATTATTTACTCTAGAGTATTCTCAGTAATACTTTGTATTACTGCCTTATAACGCAGGTAATACTAATACATACCTGCATTATATTAATAATTTGCATAGTGTTTACATTTTTATATCTGGTTAATGTGATACAATGACTTTTTTAAATTACTATACCTTAGGATACACTATACATAAATAAGTTCACAACAGGTAGGCTCATTGTGCCTGTTCGCGGCCACGTATATCAGTTCGCCACGTATATCAGTTCGCGGCCACGTATATCAGTTCGCGGCCAAGAAGAATAAAAAGTTAAATAATAGTAAAAAGTAACCCATAAAATAACAGTAAATACAAAGTAAACAGTTATTTTATGGGTTTACTATTATTTAACTTGTTATCCTTTCTGGCCGCAAACAGATACATGGGCGCGAACAGGCACATTGACCCTATATCATTGTTTTTCGAACACATCAAAAAAATGAAAATGTTAGAGATTTTTATAACTTTTTCGGTTCATTGACTAAAACTAAACATTTCTAAAGTTTACATTTCTGCATAACATTGCCTTTAATTTCTCATTTGTGATCTAAAACAATCAGGAAGCAGGAATTTGCATAAATGTAGTTTAAGATGTAACTTCCCTGTGTGTCAGTTTTATCCACAAATAAAATGATTTATTCGGAAATACTTAAATATAATTGACAAATACAAGTGTGGTTGAATTAATCAAGTTGATCTAAAATCACTCTAATGTTTGATTTATTCATATCGAGATTTGAAACGTTCTAGATATCTCTCTTATGCCCGAGATCTGAGATCTTCTAGATATCCCTTTTATGCCCGATTTCTTCACCCACCGTTATCTTCAAGTTAGTGAACTTCGGATTAAATTAAATAAATAATCAATCAGATGACAATAAAACAAATAAATCAATCAGCTGATTGGTTATTTTGTCAATTTAACCTGAAGTTCGCTAAAGTGAAGAAATCGAGCATAAATAATACTATAATCCATTCGTTTTAAGAATAAACCTTGACTTTTGAACTAAAATATAATCTTGAAACGTGATTGGTTGGTTTTCACAAATTTGTCAATATTTTAGTCCCATGCCACAAATTTGTGAAAACCAACCAATCACGTTTCAAGATTATATTTTAGTTCAAAAGTCAAGGTTTATTCTTAAAACGAATGGAGTATAATTAATTGAAAGCTATCTACACAGAGAAAAATGTTTGAAATAAAAATTTTAAAGTAAATTTTATACAAACTGAAGTAAATAGAAAACTAAATATGGTTGAGGTGATAGGCCAATGAAAATCTAACAAGTATTGGCCTATCGCCTCAGCTATATTTTCTTTTCAATTTATAATTCAGGTCGACTATGTTTGTCTTTTTTGCATTTCTAAAAATTTCCAAAATTATTTTAAAATTTTGTTTTAATTAATATTTCTCCAAATTCAAATTTTGGCGCTGCTATCTATTGAAGTAAATATTTTATCAAATCTACTAAAAATCCTTTCAAAATTGATGCAAAGTCATAATATTATAATTGAATTAAAATTACTTCAACTTTTCTCCGTGTAGAATTTATTTCAGTTAAGCATTTAAATTGTTTTTTAAGATTATAACTTTACCAAATCTTCAACGGAGCTATCATCATAATCTATATCTTGAATATCTAACTGACAAGTTGAGATTTCTTGTTCAGAATTAATGTTTTCGTCTATATTAATTACATCAGGTAAATTATTCGTATCAAAATTATCACTATTAGTTTTTTCACAAAAATATATATCGGTTGAAAATTTTGTATTTAAGGATGGGGGGTTTTGGATCTTCGTGTAAGCAAAAGCATAAAAGTTCTGCAAAACGTGGAATTGGTACACGTTTCTTTCCCATTAAACCGCGAAATTTAGAATGCATGTTGTTAAATTAAATTATTTCGATGCACTAAATTTACTTTGTAATTATAAATAATACTCTTATTTAACAAGAGTGTTCCACACCGACACACCACAAAAATAGTCTTATTTAATAGTTATTGTTGTTAATGTAAATAAAGTCGAAAAATCTGTATAAAAGGTTCTCAAGCACCTTCAAATATGTGCACTAAATTTATTCACATAATATAAACAACACACACCCAAAATGTTTAAAAGATCATTAACGCACTTCAATCCGACATTAAATGAAGATTCTAGTTATACTTCACAGAAACCACATATTTATAAAGTTTAAAATTTTTCAAGAATTCGCACTGAAGAAGAACTACAAGGCGTAATTACTAATTGAATCCTATAATCAAAAGCAATACTAACGAAGAAACTGCATCAAACAAACTAAAAAAGAGTTATCTAAGGAAGCAGGCAATTTAACTTTCGCTACATTCTAAATGTTAACAAGTTATATAATATGCTAATTGTTTCCTAATAGAATGGTCCATGAGGTTAAATATTTTAAATTTTGTTATCTAAAACGACATTAGGCTTTATCTCAAGGAAATATGGATGACATTTACTGCTACGTATTTTTTTATTTTAGATACAATCAAGCTGACTGATGGAAATCTACATGACGATCTATGCACGAAATGAAGAATTTTTACAAATTATGCATTATTTAAGTTTGCGAATACAAATTTAATGATAGAAGGATTTTCTATAATTAATTATTAAAATAATATTTCACGATCATTTGCATCTCCATGGAAGCGTCGCAGGCACCGTCTTGACCCACTCTGATCTATTTTAGTGATGTGCGTTCACTGTGTTTTCTCATACCTACTGTTTAATGTGGGTTTTGAACCACGGAAAGCGTAATCTACTTCATATCGAGAAGATTTTTCATGGCAGATTACCGACCAGAAATGATTATTAATCGTTAATTGTAAAATTCTGTATTCAAATGAATTGTTTTTCCGGTACGATAAAAAACAAATTATTGGAGTGCAGTGTTTGCACAGTTTTCAGTGACCTAAATAATTGTTCACAAATTTCATGTTATCAGCTTTTTAGCGAAAAAACAAACAAAGTAAGGTTGACGGAATCCCCGTTCTATTGTAATTGCGGATAAGTAATAGTAATGTTTGTGTCTGCTTGTTTGATTTTTACATGAATTTACATACAGTGACTAAAAAAGTCTCCGTACGATACTATTCTGCAATTTAAATGACAATTACTCCGTTTTTAATATTATTTTTTATGAAATTCGATAAAATATAAATATGTACATTCACCCTTAGTTTAAAAATTTTTTAAACAATTTACGAAAATCCGTTCGTAAGAAAGAAAAATGTAAACAAACTGCCATAATCTATCTACAAAAATCTACTAAAAGTCTCCGTACGGTACTTAAAAATAGGCATAGAAATGTTTATGTTAATATTTAATATTTTGTACAAAACCCTTTAGCTTTAATCACTGCCCCCACACGTCTTGGCATTGACTCCACTAAATTTGTTGTCATATCTGACCCAATTTTGTCCCATTCTTCCTGTAATACCCTCTTAAGAGTATTTTTGTTCGTAATATCGTGTTTACGAATTCTGCGGTTTAATTCATCCCACAGGTGCTCGATGGGATTCAAGTAGGGACTTTGGGGGGGTGAATGCAATTGTTTGGGCACATGATAAAGGAGCTATTCTTTAACAATCATTGACGTATGTATACGAACTTGGTCTTGTTGGAAGATAAAATTGTTTGGAAAGCTTAATTTGATCGGGCTGTATTTTAAATTAGTGTTTAAAATATCTAAATATACCCACTTGTCCATTATGGAATCAATAAAATATAATTTTCCCACACCCGACGCTGCAATAGACTCCAAAGTAAAACACTTCTACCACCATGTTTTACTGTGGGAATAACGTTTTTCATATTAAGCGCTTCGTTTGATTTTCGTCACAATTTTTTTCTTCCATCAGAACCGAAAATATTAAACTTACTCTCGTCTGTAAAAATCACTCAATTTCAGAACTTTTTCATCTTTTTTTCTTTATTTTTTCTTTGTTTCTGTGTTCTATTGCAAATTTGAATCTTTTACTTTTATTAACTTTTGAAATTAGAGGCTACATCTAGCAACCCGGTCATTAAAATTGTCTTTTCTGAGCAAATTTCTGATTGTCTGGTCCGAAACACTAATATAAAGTTTATTACGTACTTCATCCCCAATTTTTGTAGCACTTATTCTGGGGTTTTTCTTCACTTCGCATATAATAGCACGATTCATAATATTATTTAGTATCTTGGGGCGTCCAGAAAGGGCTTACTTTTCAAGAAACCTTTGTTTTCATAATTTTTAATGATGTATTGAACACTTAAATTAGGTTTCCGATAATTTTCCCGATCTCGCGCATTGATATGCCTTCACAATACAATTTAATTATTGTTTGTCGCACCTCGAAGAAAATTTCTTTGCTTATTTTTGTTATTGCCCTTGAAACACGGTCACCGTAACTAAAACCTAAAAAAATTAATTGCGTAATGTAATAGTAACATTGCAATGTATTGTAAAACGTTGCAATTTAAAAATAAAAGTGCTTATCGTGCGTCTACAAAGGGAAACATTTTCTATATGCATCATCGTACGGAGACTTTTATAGACAGATTATGGCAGTTTGTTTAAATTTTTCTTGCTTACAGACGGATTTTAGTAAATTTTTTAAAAATTTTTCTTAAAACTAATGCATGAATGTCAATATTTATATTTTATCATATTTCATAACAAAAATAATGGTAAAAAACGGAGTAATTGTAATTTAAATTGTTAGAATAGTGTCGTACGGAGATTTATATAATATTCATAGTCTAATTTATACAGAAGCCGTTGATATTCCACCCGTTGGCGTTGGTTTGAAAGTCACAAAATAGCTGAGAAAACCAGTGTTTTCAAGTAATTATTAGCAAAAGCGGTTCGAGTTTGTCAAACAGATTGGGACATTGGTTAATGGAATCAGTGGTTAGATGAATCCAAAATTAATCGTATTGGCTCACAATCAGATGCTCGTACATCGACTTGGGTTGAGCCAGGACGAGATCTCCGAGAAAGATACAGTCAAACAAAAAAGTCTACATACGGCATCGTTTTATCGAAAAAATTTATATTTACACTTAATTTCCTTATTTTTTGTTTCGAAATTTTTATATTTTGTAAAGAAGGGTGTTTATAGATAACATTAAAAAAAATTATTTACATTTGCTTTATTAGACAATTAAAAAAAATAAAATGTAAGAAAATGAATAAAATTAATGCAAAAAGTCTACATACGATTAAGAAAAATTGAAGTTGTTTATTGGAAATATTTTTACAATTACTTTACCTACCACGATGTGGCTTTCATACGTCTAAAGCGGGTTCTACACTATGATAGTACAGACATGATTCTGCTTCAACTTTTGTCGATTCATTACTTTTATAAGATCGTACTTTTCTATTTGCACAAGATTACATTATTGCATCCATTACAAGATTACTATGATAGTGTAGAAACAGCATAAGCATGGTTTAAATTAAGTTTTTAGTAATATTAACACCAATCTTGTTCCACTCTTTTTGTATTACAGTTTTCAACATGCATTTAGTTATGTCGTGCTTCCCAATTTTTCATTTCAATTCTTCCTATAAATTTTCAATAGGGATCATCGGAACTTCGGAAAAACAAATTTCATTGTTTTGGGTATACATTGTAAAGTATCAATTCAATCACAATTCTAGATGGGAATTGTAGGGTTTCGACTTGTTGAAATATGTAAATATTCCTGACGATTACTGACACTTTCCTTCAATTTTTTTCTTCAAATGTCTAATTATATTCATTTATCCATAATTGAGCATATAAAGTAAATTTTTCCAACACCCGAAGCGGCAATATATACCCTGATAATAAACTACTATCACTCTCACGTTTTACTGCAGTTTGCATCAAAGTTTTTCTCTTTTACAGCATTCTTTTATGTGAAATTTACTTTCATCCAAAAAAATCACTCAATTCAATAAGTCCATACTTTTGTTTTTCATGTCTGTGAATTCCAGCCTTATTCGTTTATTTTTTTTTAATTAAGGGCATATTTTTTGCAATGCAGCAGTGAAAATGTAATTTTTGATCAATAAAACGTTGCCGTATGTAAACTTTTTATATGACTGTATATCGTAAAAACTTCGTATGAATGTAGTTCTCTAATGATTTGAAGTTGCTTTAAGCAGTTATACGCAGTCAGGATTTTCAGAAAAAATTTACTTTTTTATTTCATTTTCTCAATGTATATAATATTATATTTAAGTATATGCACAGAAAATTTCATGTCAATCCGACACATATTCTCGAAGTTATACGCATTTTGTAAAGAGCATTTGAAAGTCGATAGAGCAGAGGCCAGAAGGGCAACTTTTTACCTAGAACGCTGTTCCTTTTATTAAACTTTCTATTGTATTCAGATACATTAAGTGACAATATAGTAGTGTTATTTTTATACCTACGAGTTAAATTTTGAAGTAAAAATTATTACTATGTGTAAAATGTTTTGGTAACATTGAACGCGTTTTTCGTAACACTGCGGTTTTTTTTAAATTTAAAAGTCGGTGAGCAAGTTTTTTTGGAAACGGCCTAACCAATCAGCCTCAAATTTTTTCGCAAGGTTTATGAATATATTTTTAGTAAAGTTTTTTATCGTCGATAAACATTTTTCATTTTATAAACAATTTGAAGCCAAAATTTGTACCAAAAATCGAAATTGTTTTTAACAAGCCGCCATTTAGTTAAAAACTAATATTTTGCTTATTTATTAACAAAAATATTTTTGGTTTTTTCAATTTAGATGATCCGATCTAGAAATATCTTGCTCACCGCAAAACGCCGTTTTTTAAGGGAGCTCTTGGAGATCGACTATAGCAGCTTTAAAAATCAGTATTTTTACAAATAAAAAATATCAAAATATCTATAATGCTAAAAGTTACAACAAAATCTATAATAAATTTATACGTTAAAACGTCTATCAAGAAAAAATTTGAAAAATCGCTTTTTCGGCCTCCTGACCGCGTATAACCCTCGGTATAACCCTAAAAAAGACAAAATTTAAATTTTAAAACGAATTCAAGGTATTATGAAAGCGAAATATACAGATCATAAAATACTCATTACTGCCTAGGTTAAACATAACGACACAATTCTGATGGCGTGAAAAAGGAGATATAGTATTTGCGCAACATAACGACACACAACATAACTCAAAAATTAGAAGAACTAGGTAACCTTGATGAAAGAAACTAAAACTGCAGTAAAGGACACAAAACAAATAAATAGACAGCTCAACTACTCAGGAAATTGAGTGCTTATAAATATAATATTTTTTTCTTCTGGTTTTTAAACTCTTTAATAAAGAAATAATTTGGTGTCACCTTGTCAAATATGCAATAATTCGTAATTAAACAGGTTATTTTAAACTTATAATTTTTAGAATTTGATATTAATTTAATACAATCACTATTAATTTTCATCATTAAAATTTGATCTTTTATACAAAATATTAACAGTTAAAGCTAGTATTCAAAAATTAATAAAATATTTCATAAACATAAAATAAAATCATAAAACATAAAGCAAAGTTTGTTTATAACGAGCTGATTTAAAATTCCCGTGCGCCCTCGTTACAACCGGATTCTACTATATTATGTGAATTATCTAGAAGAGCGTTCGAATATACCTACTACACCGCAAAAGTTTTTGGAAGCACGTTGTATTGTTCTCGAATATAAATTCTTGAGTACATACAATGATGAATAAATTTTCTTCAAGAAATATGCATAATTTACATGATTTAGAAAAGCATAGCTATCACGACATAACTCAAACTTTAATTAATGTGCGATTTTTCTTACCGTTCAAGATAAAAAAAGTCGCAGCAAATGAGGTTGGGTTATGTAAAAAATGACATTATACTTTCCGGTATCCCTAATAACCTAATATTAATTAATTATAATTTTAATCTATAACAGTCAAGGTCGGATCTATATTTGGGAAAATTATATAATCCATGGCAAGTATCATAACAAGGATTATTATTATTATTGTTCGGTTGGGCGTTAATTTATAATAACATTCGAGACAGTTACTACAATTCAGAACTTATTCAATTATTATTGTTAAATGCTGAATATCAATTTGTTTTTGTATTTGCTGTATGATACTTTGTGTCAAGTTAAAAATAATATGATGTACCCAATCCATAATTGAAAAAATATTAATTAGAATATTTGATATTTTAGAACAATAATATTAAAATATGTAATACCAATTTTATGTTTAAATAAAAGTGGGCTGTACGACATCATTGTCATCATCATTTCCTTTATTTGTATTGATTTAGTGTACACAAAATATACTTTAACAGAACATAAAAAAAGTAATAACAATTATGTTAATTATTAACATCAACTTAACGTAAAAGAATTAATTCTAATTTATTAGCATTTATAGTTTTTATGAACATAAAATTTTATTAATTAAATCTCAAAATCGAAGTAGGTTATTAAAAGTTCATTACGTGCATTGCTACGATCACGTGGGGTAATATATTGTTTGCAAAACATTGCGGAAAAAGAGGAACTGACAAGTTAGTAGCAAGAACTACCAAATGCGTGTCTGAAAACTGGATGATTAATATAAACATATTTTTTACGTAATTTTTTTACTTAATGGCAAGTTTTTATAGATTACCACGTGCTTGAACTTCTATTTAAATTTACATTTCACCAAATATGAAACTAAAATATTAAAAAAAAAACTACAAAATTTAACAAACTGCTCATAACATAGAGGCGATATAATTTATTGTAAACTAAACTAATAACTTTCCAATACCAAAGAGTCGAACCGCCAGTAAAATTTTTGTATAACTACAGATTTGATACTTTAGATACAGTAGAACCCCGCTTATCCGACGCTCATCCGACCAAGCAGACCGGATGCTTACGTATTATACTCTCGCCGACAGACGCGGAGATGGTCAGACACGGGGACGGAGATAGGCAGACATATCGATGACGTACTTACTACGATAATATTATTTCCGAAAAAATTAGTATTATAGAAGTTTTCGATTTTATACATTTTTTGCTTTATTTGAATTATCAAAATGAACAATGATGTTCATCAATTTGTATTTTAATTGTACTGTTCGTGTGCAAAATATTAAAACAATAAACAAAAATAATATATTAAAATAATTAAAAATCAGTCTCTAAAAAAATGTCAATAAATTTTATCCTTCAATTTTACGTATTAGGTACGTACATTAGGTAGATACACCCTATATTTTATTAAAATTTCTGTAAGTATATAATTTGTTATCATAATCAAGAATAACATGTTATTGCAGACTTAAATTTCATGTTTTGATATTTATTTCAGCCTTCACGATTATCCGAGCTTTCGCTTAACCGAGCTGAATTGGGCCACATTTAGGTCGGATAAGTGGGGTTCTACCGTATTAGTACTCTCAGTAGTATTACTGCATTAGTTACAAAAATAAATAACGGAATCAATATTTCGCAATCACCGAAAAATGCCCTGAACTCTTTCCAGAACTAAAATGTGTAGGTTTTTATTCTCAAAAGTGTTTAGTGTATTTTTTGATGATTCCAAAGTAGAGATAAAATTCAAATTTATTATTAATTGATTATTTAATAGTTTATACTATAACGAGTTGCCATGATGATATATAGAGCCGCGGCGATTCGATTCATTTTCAAGACACATGTAGATCTGATTACGATTTCAACTGATCCAAATTGAAGGCACGCTTTCCAAACCAATTCGGAGTAAATCGATTTTAAAAACTTCAAATGTTTTCAGATACTTTCAATATAGAAAAAAATTCACAACAAAGCTGTGCAGTGTTTAAGCATCTCGATACATATTATATAAAGGTGGGGTTTCTGGATCAAATTCCCAAGTTAATTTAATAATTAAAATGATGCAAATTGATATGCATTTTATATTAATTTTTTAAAAAACAATAAATTTATTAATTTCCATTTTTTATTTCTTCTCCTGTGAAAATTTGACTTTCCATTGACAATATAGAATATAGGATATATTTTAATGTAGAATAAGCAAAACAATTACGTAACGGTAAGAAAATCTTTCGTGCAAAAATTTTTGGAGTAAAATTTGCTGGATACCTATTTTGATCGGTACTGCGACCCCGTTTCATTAAAACAATTGGCTGACATAAAATATGAGTTTAGTCATGAATTTGTTATAGTTATTATTATTTTCACCTTTTTTACTGTTAAAACAATATTTTCTATTAAACTACTTGATCCAAATATCGAATTTTAAGAAATATATCTATGGTATTAGATCATTTTCATAAATGGTTTGAGAACGGTTTCTTGAAGTTTACTAACTTTTTTATTCATTTGCTTAGAATGTTTTAGTAATGATTAAATTCGGTTCCAGTTAAAATAAACCAGTACAAATAACAGAAGGGTAATTACAAAACTTTAGCAATATTTAGTAGTACTATTGCAAATATTTCTATAATATTACGAGTACAACAAATATACTTTTTACACACCCGGGAGTAGAAGCCGGTTTCTAGGAGTTCGAAATCGTGACAGAAGTAGTAGCTCATTATTCTCTAGAGAAATTCCCTAGGGAGTTTTCATTATACAACTAATGGACGCGTGCAAAAGCAGTTGATGTTTTATTCAAAGTTGGTTTGGTCGTCGAACCTTAGGTTCCATTATTTGATTTGCGATATAAGTACGTTTATTTTGCAGATAATTTTAAATGTAAGCCTCACAAACTTGATTTGATTTCAAACCTCCTTGGCCTTATGGTGCCATTGGTATTAGACACATTTATTATTAATAATGTTCTTACATCTTCAATGTCAACTGTTGTCATAGTATTCGTTATATTACAATTCAAAGACTACTTAATAATGTAATAAATTACAATTTACTGCAAGGATTTATTAATCTTTTCTTGCTTCGACTCTCGGGTGTGTAAAAAATAGTATATGCACTGCGTGGAGAGAACGCCATTATTCCATCGGTGTATCTCAAATTTCCACCTCGGAAATAATAATGCGTTTCTCTTCTTTAATGTATAATGTACCTACTATTTCATAAAATAGTAAAAATATTATTGTTAAGTAAAAAGAAATTATTAATTTATAAATTAATATAGTTATAGCATATAAAATCTAACCTTTTGATAAATTTGAAATATCGGATCATCCAAACCACAAGAACTACCGGCAGATCCACGCCTGTTAGAATCCCAAGAATTTCGCCTGCTATCTAAGGAATCGTTTGAAAAACGTCTTGAATATTTTCTGTTTGAATTAGGTATTTGCAAAAAGTCTTTTTTTAACTGATACGTAGAATAATCAAATGAATTTCTGTTTGAATTGGAAACATTAACATTGCCATCCTTCTTTAGATTGACCATGGAAGATAATATTGGATCTTTTCTTAAAAACAGTGGAAAATCGTTTGGATGTTCGATATCCTTATTTGGAGGCATTTGTGGAAGTCCAAATGAATTACGACGCCTATATATCCACAAACGTGGTTAAAAATCTTGCAATACGTATTACAATATTATAATAGTGAAATCAATTGCAAATGAATGTTGCATTTCCAGTTACCACCATTTAATTTAGTAAACACACCTAAACAACTCTAATGCAAGGCAAAATCCACGTGTGCGAAGCACCAGTTGTATTTTCCAAAGACGTCAATTTAAAATGAAATAAAAAAGATTTAACAGGTAAACACAATAGGTTTGTTCGTTGGACGTATCTGAACTGTTCCGAACAGTTTCCGATTATGTCACACTGACAGCTTTCCAGAAGCAACATCCGACGAACACTTTTGAAACAACTTATCGTTGATGTAAATAACCTAACCTCAAACTATTTTATAAATAAGTTGTAACTGTGGTGTCTAATATGAATAATTTAAGCTCAAAATATTGCAATTTAAGTAGTAATATCTTATAACTTCAATTATTCATATTTGACAATTTACAAAATATGTTGAGGTTAGGTTATTTACATCAACGATAAGTTGTTCCAAAGAGTGTTCGTCGGATGTTGCCTCTGAAAATCTGTCAGTGCGACATAATCGGAAACTGTTAAGAACAGTTCAGAACACATCCAACGAACAAACCTAACATTACTTGAACGGATCAAAATAACAAAATTTAATTGGTGCTATTCAATAATAATAAATGAAAGAAGAAAATGTCAAGTGTTGGGAACACGCTGAAAAAATATCTTGAAAATAAAAAATGCACAAACGATTGAGATTATTTTGGATCTATAATAATTTAAAATGGGGGCTGCGAGATGTTGCCAAACGAATTATTTTAGATCAATGACATTTCAAATATCATCAAAGATCATTAAATAAATTATTAGTTTTGAAAACGGTTATTTGAGATTTTCAATAGATTTTTTTCAAAATGCAATGGTTTTATATAAATAAGTTGACAATTATTTTTAAATTATGTATGCTTACTAATTGAACACTTCCAATGGTCATTTAAATAAAAGATAATTTGGTTTAATGATCATGATCATTAGATCATTTGTGTGTCTAAGGTAAGATTGCAGTTACAAAATTTTATGTTGGTAACCGAAAATGCAATGTTTTCCTTACTGATCTCACTACAACGTTAAGACAAGTAAAACTACCAAATTTTTAAAACTGGATGTTAATATAAAATATTTTTAGTAATTTTTATTTAAAGGAAGTTTTAAGATTACCACGTGCTTGAATTCTATTTAAATTTACATTTCACCAAATATGAAACTAAAATATTAAAAAAACTACAAAATTTAACAAACTGCTCATAACATAGAGGCGATTTATTGTAAACTAAACTAATAACTTTCCAATACCAAAGAGTCGAACCGCCAGTAAAAATTTTGTATAACTACAGATTTGATACTTTAGATACAGTAGAACCCCACTTATCCGACGCTCATCCGACCAAGCAGACCGGATGCTTATGTTATAATCTCGCCGAAAGACGAGGAGATGGTCAGACACGGGGACGGAGATAGGCAGACATATCGATGACGTACTTACTACGATAATAGTATTTCCGAAAAAATTAGTATTATAGAAGTTTTCGATTTTATACATTTTTTGCTTTATTTGAATTAATATGTTAAAATAATTAAAATTAGTCTTCAAAAACATGTCAATAAATTTTATCCTTCAATTTTACGTATTAGGTACGTACATTAGGTAGATACACCCTATATTTTATTAAAATTTCTGTAAGTATATAATTTGTTATCATAATCAAGAATAACATGTTATTGCAGACTTAAATTTCATGTTTTGATATTTATTTCAGCCTTCACAATTATCCGACCTTTTGCTTAACCGAGCTGAATTGGGCCCCATTTAGGTCAGATAAGGGGGTTCTACCGTATTAGTACTCTCAGTAGTATTACTGCATTAGTTACAAAAATAAATAACGGAATCAATATTTCGCAATCACCGAAAAATGCCCTGAACTCTTTCCAGAACTAAAATGTGTAGGTTTTTATTCTCAAAAGTGTTTAGTGTATTTTTTGATGATTCCAAAGTAGAGATAAAATTCAAATTTATTATTAATTGATTATTTAATAGTTTATACTATAACGAGTTGCCATGATGATATATAGAGCCGCGGCGATTCGATTCATTTTCAAGACACATGTAGATCTGATTACGATTTCAACTGATCCAAATTGAAGGCACGCTTTCCAAACCAATTCGGAGTAAATCGATTTTAAAAACTTCAAATGTTTTCAGATACTTTCAATATAGAAAAAAATTCACAACAAAGCTGTGCAGTGTTTAAGCATCTCGATACATATTATATAAAGGTGGGGTTTCTGGATCAACTTCCCAAGTTAATTTAATAATTAAAATGATGCAAATTGATATGCATTTTATATTCATTTTTAATAAACAATAAATTTATTAATTTTCATTTTTTTTATTTCTTCTCCTGTGAAAAATTTGACTTTTCATTGAAAATATAGAATATAGAATACATTTTAATGTATAATAAGCAAAAAGTAATTACAAAACTTTAGCAATATTTACTAGTATTGCAAATATTTCTATAATATTACGAGTACAACAAATATACTTTTTACACACCCGGGAGTAGAAGCCGGTTTCTAGGAGTTCGAAATCGTGACAGAAGTAGTAGCTCATTATTCTCTAGAGAAATTCCCTAGGGAGTTTTCATTATCCAACTAATGGACACGTGCAAAAAGAGTTGATATTTTATTCAAAGTTGGTTTGGTCGTCGAACCTTAGGTTCCATTATTTGATTTGCGATATAAGTACGTTTATTTTGCAGATAATTTTAAATGTAAGCCTCACAAACTTGATTTGATTTCAAACCTCCTTGGCCTTATGGTGCCATTGGTATTAGACACATTTATTATTAATAATGTTCTTACATCTTCAATGTCAACCGTTGTCATAGTATTCGTTATTTTACAATTCAAAGACTACTTAATGTAATAAATTACAATTTACTGCAAGGATTTATTAATCTTTTCTTGCTTCGACTCTCGGTGTGTAAAAATAGTATATGCACTGCGTGGAGAGAACGCCTTATTCCATCGGTGTAACTCAAATTTCCACCTCGGAAATAATAATGCGTTTCTCTCCTTTAATGTATAATGTACCTACTATTTCATAAAATAGTAAAAATATTATTGTTAAGTAAAAAGAAATTATTAATTTATAAATTAATATAGTTATAGCATATAAAATCTAACCTTTTGATAAATTTGAAATATCGGATCATCCAAACCACAAGAACTACCGGCAGATCCACGCCTGTTAGAATCCCAAGAATTTCGCCTGCTATCTAAGGAATCGTTTGAAAAACGTCTTGAATATTTTCTGTTTGAATTAGGTATTTGCAAAAAGTCTTTTTTTAACTGATACGTAGAATAATCAAATGAATTTCTGTTTGAATTGGAAACATTAACATTGCCATCCTTCTTTAGATTGACCATGGAAGATAATATTGGATCTTTTCTTAAAAACAGTGGAAAATCGTTTGGATGTTCGATATCCTTATTTGGAGGCATTTGTGGAAGTCCAAATGAATTACGACGCCTATATATCCACAAACGTGGTTAAAATTCTTGTAATACGTATTACTATACCTAAATATTATAATAGTGAAATCAATTGCAAATGAATGTTGCATTTTCAGTTACCACCATTTAATTTAGCAAACACACCTAAACAACTCTAATGCAAGGCAAAATCCACGTGTGCGAAGCACTAGTTGTATTTTCCAAAGACGTCAATTTAAAATGAAATAAAAAAGGTTTAACAGGTAAACACAATAGGTTTGTTCGTTGGACGTATCTGAACTGTTCCGAACAGTTTCCGATTATGTCACACTGACAGCTTTCCAGAAGCAACATCCGACGAACACTTTTGAAACAACTATTTTATAAATAAGTTGTAACTGTGGTGTCTAATATGAATAATTTAAGCTACAAAATATTGCAATTTAAGTAGTAATATCTTATAACTTAAATTATTCATATTTGACAATTTACAAAACATTTTGAGGTTAGGATATTTACATCAACGATAAGTTGTTCCAAAAGTGTTCGTCGGGTGTTGCTCTGAAAATCTGTCAGGGTGACGTAATCAGAAACTGTTTAGAACACGTCCAACGAAAAAACCTAACATTACTTGAACGGATCAAAATAACAAATTTAATTGGTGCTATTCAATAATAATAAATGAAAGAAGAAAATGTCAAGTGTTGGAAACACGCAAAAATATCTCAAAATAAAAGATGCACAAACGATTGAGATTATTTTGGATCTATAATATTTAAAATGGAGGCTGCGAGATGTTGCCAAACGAATTATTTTAGATCAATGACATTTCAAATATCATCAAAGATCATTAAATAAATTATTAGTTTTGAAAACGGTTATTTGAGATTTTCAATAGATTTTTTTCAAAATGCAATGGTTTTATATAAATAAGTTGACAATTATTTTTAAATTATGTATGCTTACTAATTGAACACTTCCAATGGTCATTTAAATAAAAGATAATTTGGTTTAATGATCATGATCATTAGATTATTTGTGTGTCTAAGGTAAGATTGCAGTTACAAAATTTTATGTTGATAACCGAAAATGCAATGTTTTCCCTTACTGATCTCACTACAACGTTAATACTTACACTAAATCATACAATGTAATACCTACTAGCAAAGAAATTTAAACTTTAAAGTTAAAAACGTGTACTGCCAATTGACAATTGTCAAAAGTATTTGCTTTAAAATTAAATAAAATGCAGGTAAAATTGAAAGAGTAGCAAATTCTGTAGTTACAAAAATTGATTTTGATTTGTAAATTTTAAATGAAAAGAAAAAATAACGAATTTAATAAACATAAACTTAAAATAAAAGTAATTACTTTCTAAGAGTAAATTATTTTCAAATTTGATATTTTCGAAATAAAAAGCTAGTTTTCAAATTGAAATTTTATTACTTTTGATTTAGAAACGAAAACGTTCAAAATAAAATTCCGAGTTTTAAAATCAAAAGTTGCTGCTTTGATTTTCAGAGTCTTACTGTATTCTGCATTTTTGTGTTAACGCTGAACTTGCTGAAAGTGTAGCAATGGAGAAGTTTCGTTAGTTTTATATTTTTGAAATAACATATGAATATGAATATGATGCAATTAGTTGGTCTAAAACCTTCCAAACAATTTTGAAATTTAAAAAAAATTTAATTTTCCAGCGGTGATTAACCAATCAAAATTAAACGTGGTTGTGCGATTTTGTATAAGTTGGTGGTTGTCTCAGTTTCACCTCTACTTTCAAATAATAAAATAAAAAAAAATAGAGAAACTCCTTCATTATGAAAACTTTTCTGTCATGGACACTATGTTCCAGGTGTTTCTGGATGCAAGCCATTCAATTTTGAATATGTTTTCGAAAAGGTAAAATTATAAATATTATTAATTAAAATTTTTAGAAAAATTAATTGGAATTTTGGTAGAAATAAATTTTTATCTTTTATGTATGTATAGTATAAAATCTATTGTATAAAATTTCCAGTATAGAAAATTTGACAATATTTTTTACATTTTCTTTAAACCGACCAAGTATATAATTAATTTTAATAATACGTATGTATGTAAGTACAATATTATCAAGTTCTTGACGAGTTTTGATTTCTTTATTATACTATATTAAATGAAAAGCACATACATATGTTATATGAATCGAAAATCATGTTATTCTCAAATTGAATAAATAAAACGTCGATGCCTTTTAAAAGTAAAACTCTTGATTTTACCTGCAATTTTTTTGAATTCAATACAAATTTTTTTGCATGTAGGTAATACCCCGAGCCTACCCTATACATTAGTACTATAATAAAAATACAAATAAGAATAGAACTTTTATAATTATAAAACACAAAAAATAATGAAAGCTAATGTATCACAGACAATAATAATCTGGGCAGTATTTTTTATAGCACAATGAGCACTTCCCAGAACAATATTAAATATAAAATGTTAAATTTGAAAAAGTCGTATTTTTACAAAAAAGAATGCCAATATTTTTAAAAGCTTTAGATTAATTTAATAAAAAATAAAACTTTCGAATGCAATTTAGATTGTAAAAGTAAACAATTGGAAATTGAAGAATACGTGATATAATTATTTATAAGAAGTTATTCGGAGCAGCTACTTATGTATTAGGAGTATTAAATAAAAAATTGTACCAACAACAAATGAGTTACTGCCTACTAAATACTGATTGTGACTAAAGGAATAATCATTAAGAGATGATGACTATAATAATATTATCTGTTTGAATATCGATATTACATTTTAAATTCGATATTTATTATAGTAATATAATTATATTATAAAATACAAATAAAATTATAGTGAAGACGTCATAAATGAGGTTGAAGAAAACGAAATCCATTACTTTTTCGTTTATTTCAAGGCTTTATTCAACATAGTTAGAATTTATTCTACAATTTTCCACCATTTTAAAGGTAATTTGATGATGTATCTTTCTTGGAAGCCCTGATCCTTATTGGCAAAAAACTCGACTAAGCGATTTTCACAATCCGCTCTTGAGGACAATTTATGATCACCAAGGAAGTTTTATAATGAGAAAAAAAAGATGGTAATCGCTTGATGCCAGGTCCGGACTATAAGGTGGAAGCATTAAAACTTCATAATCAAGCTCACGAAGTTTCCGGCGAGTCACATTAGATGTTTGTGGTCTGACGTTGTCCTGATGGAACAAAATTCCTGCTATTGGCCAATTCTGGCCGTTTGCTAACTTCAAACGGTTCAATTGTTGACAGTAGAGGTCCGAATTTAGTGTTTGGTTAAGTCAAAACTGAAATGAAATAGACGAAACCAAAATTGGGCGTGATTGGCTATGACAATGTCGGGACCATAAACACCCTTCACAATTTCGACTTGCATTTTGCCATTATTTAGTTAGCTGTACATTCGGTTTAATAAATTGAGCTGTCATCAAAGCAAAATTGTAAAATATACCGAATTTTCTTTGTTGGCTTATCTTTTACGCGATAAATCACGCAACCGAATAAATCAATCACAAAACTGATTTTTTAGTACGGAATGTCACTTTTCCAACGACTATAATAGTATGAACCTATGAAATCAATACATCATAAGAAATATATCACCGTAGCCATCTAGCGAAAAAATAATGGATTTCTTTTCACCAATCTATTATAATATTTTAATGTACAGAGTGGCCCAATTTCAGGATTTTTAGAAACTCAATAGGTTCGTTCGTTGGATTCCTTTGGAACTGCTCTAAAGAGTTCCAAAATACGTCACACTGACACTTGTGCAGAGCAATATTCGACGAACGCTTTTGAAACAACTTATCCTTGATATAAATAACCTAACCTCAAAATATTTTGTAAATAAGTTGTCATTGTGGTGTTGAATATGAATAAATTAAATCCTCTCATAAGGTACTAGCAACATCTTGGAGGTACTAAATGCTAGAAGACCATTTTAGAAGATCGGGTAGACAACTGGGGCCCTGCATGGGAAAACCCGAAAATAATGGATCCCACGCGATATCATTACAAAGAGAATAAAAACAGTATTTAAGTATGTCATATTCAATCAGTTATGGTTTCTATTTAAAAAACTTTATATTACTGTAACTCGAAAACTAACGAATACATACTAGTATATTCAAAATCTTGTGAGCTCATAAGAATAATAAATTCTTAAAAAGGAGTCCAAATAATTATTAATATTTTTTCTGTAACTATCAAAACAACCGAGATATCGACATTTACCAAAAAGTTGAAAAATCGAACTTTTGCCTATAGTTTGAAAATAAAACAAATAGCGAGTTCTGGTTCATCATCGAGTTATTCTAAAAAAAAGAGATCAAGAATGTGACAAACATTTTCCATATCTTTAATAGTTATTGAGTTCCCCATATGAACCATCGAAATTGGCCCACTCTGCACATAATATAGTATAATATAATAAATAATGTTGACCACAACACCAAATTTTCAAAATTATCTTTAGAAAGGTTACATTTCAGAAGAAAAAAAGAAATAAATTAGATCTATTATTATAATAAAAATCGTTTTTGTTATTCTCATAACTGACAGTTCACGATTCTTCTTTATGAAAGTTTAAGAAAAATAAATCGGTTCCCCACAAACCTCAGAAATAAATAATTTGTTAATTTTTTTTGATTAAAGAAATTAAGTCTATTCTTATTTTATCTAATTCAAATTTGTGTTTTTTTGTTAATGTTCTCAATCTTACCTAGTGTTAAAATTATTTTGCATACTTAAAGAAGGCATCGATTCTCTTCGTGGTCCAATACCACAAGAACGTGCATCTCGATTTGGATTGAAAATATTTCCGATGGAATGTAAAGCACTACTAGTGTTATTTCCCAAAGAGCCTCTTCGATTTGATTTGTCACCGTGAACATCGCATTTTTTATCGCGTTTCTTTTCGATTTCACAAAATTCGTTATATGGTGCTGAGGAGACTACATCAATATTGTTAAATAATGCTTCCAGTTTTCTCATAGCTGCAGTATGATTGATTGTGGCACTCATTTTTACTTATTGTTTATCAAACGAAATTAAAATTAAAAACAAATCATTCACTAAATTAAATATACACGCTCAGTAATAATCACGCCTTGGGTTCTAATATTTTTTATAAAATACCTATAATAAAACTTGACAACAATAGTAAGCACACACAACACCTTCAATGTCGATGTATTAACGTGTTCTCATGGCTATGAACACATTCCATGACTGCAAAGAGTATTCTCGCAGAAAACAGTCACAGTTATAACGAAAGAAACCTCGAACTATACAATCCCACAATTCACCCACCCACTTAGTAGTAAAGACTATAATATTAGATCCATTGAAAATTATTAAGGTGAAATTCAGCAAATTTATAATAATTATTGAAATAATAATTATAATATCAATTAAATATCAAAATATTTACTAGAATAATAACCCTGGAAGATATAAATTGGTTTTTAGGAATATCATTGATGATTCATAATGGTAACCTTGCTTATAATAAAAATGGTAGTACAAGACAATAATATCAATTAAATACGATTTTCTTACATATAAATTAGCGCACAACCGAATGCAATATTATGCTAAAAACTTCTTAAAATTCCTTTTAATAATTAATGTAGTAATGAATTTTTATTTTTAATGTAAATATTTTACTATTTATTCAACTTGACCATATTTATTTCTCTAAATTTTCATATAAAAACTGAAAACTTGACGTGACTATATTAGGCCATGCTTCTAGATCTGAAATGCGCATCAAATAAACAATAATCATGCATGCAAATTTAAAATTTTTTGTACGATGCTCCAATAACTAAGTAAGAGTTATTTTGATAAGTAGGTATTTTGCTGTCAATTAAAGCAATTTTGTTCAATATTATTTTTTGCTATCTACGTGTACGTGCAATTTATACATTGATAATTATAGGAATTTGTAAATATTTTTATTCTGCAAATGCATAATTCTTGCAATTGATGAAGGTATACTAAAGCAAATATATAGAAATTTAAAAGTACTTTCCACAAGCGAAAGCAGTTTTTTATACAATAAAAATTTTCCACACAGGAGTACTATTTCATTCAATTTTTAAAGATTTTGATCCGGTCATTTTTAATTTACTTTTATTTTTTCTAAAACCAAAAGTATCAACAGCGAATTTGATTATAAATATTTTTGTATTAGCTTATTGAACCTGAATAGTTTTGGTTATTTCAGTAGAAAATAAAATTTCCGTTTTAATAACCAAGGGATTGGGTACTTTACACACTATCCGACAAATTTATAAACTAGCCAAGTAAACGCTTTAGCCGGAATATATTATCATGTTTTTTTTATAAGTTGATCCACGCGCCTAACTTTTGTTTTCAAATATACATTTTATATCGAATCATTTAATCATTTGTTATATCTTTGAATTTTAAATTTAATCTATTTCTCTAGTTTCTCTATTTCTATTTACGCTTAGAGCCACCGTCCCCAGTTTCCACTCTTCTCTGTTCAGACAAACTTTCTCCTCCAGATCTCTTCTTTCTTTCGTATAATTTCATCTGGATATCTTGTTGTTTATGTTCAATTCCTCGAATGTTCCAAATTCCGAAATTCATAACCTGCTTTTGTTGTCTACGTCGTTTATTGTTAAAAACCTTATCCACTCCAAGATTCCAACTAGTAAATTTAGCAATATAATTTATTTTTTCCGAATGCCGAGGAGCTAGCCCGACGACCTAACACCCAATTTGGAGGACCGAGATTTATTGCTACGGTTTTCTAAATCTAATTTAAAATTAAATTTTTGGCATTGACGTTGTAATTCAATGGAGGCTTGTAAAATGAGGCCCTTCATCTTGGATGTCAAAGTCGGGAAGTTAGTTATAAAAAAAGTTTGCTACAAAAATTAGTTTTTAATTTACTGTTAAGAAAGTCTAAATCTAATTAGTACAAAAGTGGTGTATTTGATTATGGCAGAGATAAGCAATTATAGAAAAAATGGTCAAGTTTAATTGTAAAAACGGAAGTCGGATGTAATATAACAAAAAAAAAAGATTAATTAAAATTAAATTAAATGTGATTGGGAAATTATGGTATAATTGATAGTAAGAATAAATTAAAACTATCTGGCAATAAATTCAAGGGAATTGTAAATAACCTATATCTGCGTGGTTTTTACCAATGCAAATGGATAATGTTATTAATGCAACCATGAGAGGAATAAAAACTTTAGCATAAAATTAAAAAGTTAGGATATTTACCAGTGCCGGCGACAGCTTTTATGCCTCTACAGCATGATTGAGATTTTGCTGTCTCCTTCGGAGTAAATAATTAACTCAAAATTTTGTAAACTTTTACAGTGCATCAGTATTTGCTCTTTTATTTGACTCGTCCGCCAAATCTATTTCACACAAAAAGCACTTTTACACCGGAGAAAAACCTACTATGATTCTTTCAATATAAAAAATTTTAAAACAAAAGTTAAAATATGGTCGGCAGCTCGTCGCCGGCACAAATATGCTTTAGTATGCACTGACTCATTAAACCCAAAAACCCCTTCGGACCAGATGCCGGCTCGGCAAATGGGAAGAGGGGAGACGGGGAAGGTCGAGGACGAGCTCGAAATGTTAAGTCTGCCAGAGTAATCTCGACCAGCTAAATCCGCGAAAGCGGATAAATGGCTGTGCGCAGAACCTGGTGGATCAAAATAGGTACGTTCCTTTCCAAAAAACGCCCACATGATAATCCGCAGAGAACAGGGAGTATGGGGCTAAGCCCTGGCATCCCGAAACAGGATAAGACCTGACCTGACTCATTAAACTAACCGCTAAGCTAGAAAGGTGAAATTTGAACAGTATGTTGCAATGTAAGGATCCACTACTATACAGGGATTTTCTAAATTCAATCCCTAAAGGGTGAAACGGGTTATCCCAGTTTGTATAAATTTTATTTAGAAAGACATATTAAATATTAAAACTTATAATCACTTAGGTATATTTATTCAGTTGAAGTTGAAAATTTTGGTTAACTAATCGGGTTTAACCATTTTTATTTTAATCTTAAATAAACCATGCCAACTTATAATTTACCTTATTTTATTAATATATTATTATTATTAATATAAATTTTCTATTGTACGCTCACAATAGAATCTTAATTTTTTATGTGTAAACTGTACTAAGCAGCACATGGCAATCCGCTGTCTGACCAGGAAGCTTAATATATAGAACATTATATAGAATGGAGATATAATTATGATTGCCACCAAAGTTTGCTACGTCACTGGTGTGTGAATTAATGGTCGATTTATACTTCATTGAACATTTAACCCTTAACATTTATGTGGGGAGCATAAATGGCTATGCACCATTTTATTTTTATGTTATATAATTCTTATTGTTAAATATATAAATATATTTACCTATTGAAAAATTAATATTTTAAAATGCCCTAACTATGGAAAGCTTTTCAGCTTTCTTTGGCATAAAAAATTGGTTCAAAAGAAAAAAAAGTCCATGTACTAAAAATATTCACGATAAAGCGCAAAAGTAAAGACTTGGGTTCATAAGCCGTAAGTTGACGTTGACATCGAATTTTTGTGTGCAAATTGCCCATTATACACAGTACAATTTTTTAACACAAAATTTTTCTTATCAGAATTCTTTGATTTTAAGAAATATTCAACATTATAAATAGTTATTTATGGTGTACCAGTATGTTATATTGCAAATAAGTCACGTGAGAAAAATGTTAGCCCGCAAGCCTGTAGGGTGAGTGGGATAATTTTCTTAAGTTACAATTTAATACAAAATTTTATCCAATACCTCTTAATAACGCTTCAAAATATGTTTAAGCATTTTTAAATTTGACCATTTAAATCATCAAAAAATTAATAAAAATTTATTAGTATGCTAGTGATTAATTTTCAACCAATAGGAGTGAGTTAAAACGTTTTTTCTACTCCTGCCACTAAAACGTCATTTATCGTACTGGTTTCCATGGTTCTAAGTAATCGTTTAATTACACCTTGACAAGACGTGGCTTCGATCGTTTTAGTCACGGGCAGAAGTTAGCAACATGCAGATTACGCACGGATTGTGCGTATTTGCACAATCTGGACTTGTTTACAAACTGTTATAAAATAATTTCCAATCTAAACTTACAATTATATTGTCAAGTCGTAAAAATTTTATAATAATAAAATCATTAAGCATTAATAAGTTTTCGGTGTTCTCTGTTTTAACGATGATTGAATCTAATATCGAATAATAACATGGAATCTAATATGAAATAAAACAAGGTACACAACCGTGAAATTTTTTTATGCAGAATTCGATTGATTTTCTTTTCAACTTGTTACTTTTACACTGGCTCGCTTCGCTCGTGTCAAAAATACTCGTGACTAAAGAATCGTTTATAAAACATGTATCATAATATAGTATTAGCTCACTAGTGACTAATATGTTAGTTTAAAATCTCCATAGTTATAGCCCTATTATTACATAATATGAGGTATTGGATAAAAAATATAATTTAAATTTCTAAAAATTATATTCGTTTTTTTTATATAAATATAATTATTTAAGAAAAATATTTTTCAACAGCTTACCTTCACAGCATCGTAAATGCCTTCGTGCAAGTTATTCGCATCCGACAATACTCTGAAAAATACATGAATTATTTAAAAATATTATTTAGTTAAAATAATAATTTAATTAAATACCTTGAGGTTTCGATACTACCATTGTGACTTGATCGTGACGGAAGTGCTCCATGGTTCAATCCAGATGTAGTACCATTATTGTATGGTTTAATAGCAGTTTTACTAAAAATAAATAATTTCAATTACTGTATTAACCGCAATGGACAATAAATAGAAAATAATATGAGAAAGCGTATTTAAATTATATTTGTATTCTAGTATCTGCTACGGAGAAACTGTTAATTTTTAAATCTACTAGCTTTGATCGACCACAAAATTAGAAAATAAATTACAAAATTTGTAACACATTTCTATTAAAAAATTACAGCTAATAGTTGTACAGTGCATTCATTTCAAAACCAACCAGTTTCAATAATTATTAATATTAAGTATCATTTAAAAAACACATAATATTGAGGGAAAAGTGCTTAACATTCATCAAATTTTAGATTTTACCGCATCTACTTTAAAATTTCAAGTAAAACATCATACCTTGTGAATACATCGATTTAAATGTGGAAAATATTTTCGGTTACCCACTTGGTAGAATCCGTTTAAGAGATACGTCAAGAGCACAACACAATTAATATTATTTAATTATTTTTCATAATAAAAAATTTAAATGTTTTTGAAAACAATATATTTTGTAACTCGAACTCATGAATGCATTAGCCGTATTCAGTTTTTTTTAAACGAATAGATGAGGATTTTTTCACCTATAAAATTAATTATTAAGGTAGTTTGTGAAATCATTTAATTAATATTGGTTTTGAAACCCCGCCTCGGATTTCTGAAACGACGTCCATTTTGTTTAAATTCAATTTGCTTAAAACTGATAACTATTGAGACTGGTTAGTTTTAAAACGAATGCACTTTATAGTAGGTACTACAAATTATTGCGTTTACAAGCTGATTCTTCAGTTTAAAGAATAAGCTAAGGCTAAGTTCTCCAGATATTTATACCCACGAAATTGAAATGCCTATTTTAATTTAAAATTTATCGTGAATTTGAGATTATTATACCTAAAGGGCTCTCTAGACCATCCAATTTGGCCAGGTGTTTTTATGTAAACATAAGCAATAAGCATAAGAGGCTCTACACACGAGACAAACGTGGACGTCAACGCCGTTGTAAACCCAACAACTTTCGGTAGGTCAAGCTCTTTGCAAAACTGATGACAGCTTTACCAGCATCCCTATCTGAAGATTACTTTCAGCGCTCTCCGCCAAACACCGATCTCGTTGTTTAAGGGGTAATAATACTCTAGGATTTTTAAAGAACGCAAAATTTTTTTTGCATTAATTAATAGTTCAATATTTTAAAAGTTATGCTATTTCATATTGATATTCAGAATATTTTCTGAACTATAGCATTTAAAGTGCAATAAGAAGTAGGTAATAACCTTCTCAAGTATATAATATTCGGGCATTACAACTGTCGGTAAAAGATAATAAACTAAAATGCATCTTTATTGCTTGTAAAAGTTCAACGTGTGAAAATTAAAAATCTTTTATATGCGGGAAGCATCCCTCTGCAATTGTGCATTAGCGTAGACCCTGATCACAAAAGCTGTTTCAAGTGGCAAAGTTATCATCGATATAGCAACTAAAATTGCTGTATGTACATTTAGCTGTAGTATGTGTAGTATTTAAAAAATGTTGGCATGAAATCTTGGAAGAATTTTAGAATGAAAAATTTTTTGTTTTTGTTCAAGGCTAAAAATTGAAGGAGAAAACTTGCCGGCTACGGAAAGCTATTTATAAAGAGAGGTTTTCTTTGCAGAGATTTGCCGCTGCAATTTTGTAAAAAAATTTAAATAAAAAATTATAAAATATTCTTTGAAATATGTACAATAAATCTCTTTCAACAGATTGTTACGAAAATCTGACGCTTTCGACAAATTTCCAGCTTCCTAAATTTAAAATTATTTTTAATAATTTTGCATTCAATAATTATTCTAAAATTATTGAGTTTTAAATCGAGTATTTGGGAGTTATCATTAAACCTTGAGAATTTTTGATATTGTTATCACATGTGGCGGCGCTAGACCCCCGATGCGCAGGGGTAGTAGAGATTAAATCGTAGGAAAATTAACTAGTCCAGGAGTCTAGCTTTAGCCCTCAAAGAGTGCTGACGTATATTCCAGAATTGCGAGTGCAATTTATCAGCCGCTAGATATTAGTAGTGACACAACCTACAGTAGTGGGTAATAATAGTTAGACGGCATTTTGGTTTCCGATCGCGTGAGCGGATCATATTTCTATATGGAAAGTGGGAAACGGATTTCGTGGTGAAAAGTTTGATTTGGTTAAACGCGCCATATTGACAGCTGATTATTTCGTCGTGCGCAAATCGCTGCGAAACCTTGTTCGTGTTTGCGCAGTCAATGTTACCAAGCTACGTCACAGTAAATTGTATTTACACCAGGCGCCTGTTACGATTCGTGGTGGTATTTTGTTTTTATTTGGATTTTACCACGATAACTTTTGATGGGTGTTGCGATTGTTACACTCGATCTTATTTGTTTTCACCGAGTTTCCGAGGAGGAACATTCAAGCGCACTTTTCGTTGGAGGAGATCTTCGAGCAGCTGACATCACCCGGTTGGAAGTGTTCTATCTGGTTTGTGCTAATGCGTACGTGAATTGTGCGGGTTTCATATCTGTAAAGATAATCGAGCAGTTTCTAAGGGTCCAAATTGTCGACTTCACATCTTGTAAACTTACGTTTGTACAAACGGGTAAGTCATTTTTATTTACCCTTATTAACTGCATTGCATCCGCTTCAGTTGTTTTGAGGATCCGAAAGAATCGGATTGATAGTACTGAGTACGCACTGCGTGATACTGTCGCTTTCCAATCCTACCAATTGCCAAGGGTTGGTTGTGTAAATTTACTTGATCTCATCGATCAGTTGTTAACTTTTTTAATAAAACTTTATTTGATTTGTTCGACTGGGTTTTATTTTGGAGAGCCCTTAGAATCTACGACTCTAGCATCCGCTGGAAAAACAGTTAGTTGTAACATCGAGGCTTTTCACAAAAATAAATTTTGTGAGAAAAGGTTCTTGGCCTTTCCGGCAATTAATCTTTTCTTCAAGATTTTTATTGCATTTACTATAAGGCCATAAAAAATTGTTAAAGTAATGCTATTTTTTGTTTCGCTAGAGTGTCATTACCCCTTAAAGCAAAATAGAGGTAGGCAGTTAACTGAATGTCGAGGTTCGAGTACACCTTTAAACAATGAGCTCGTTATTCGACAACGAGGGTTGAATTTTATTAATTCTATCAATTCAAAAGTGTCGACCGAAAGTTAAACTAGTAAAGGATGTTGGGTTTACAACTGCATTTGTCTGTCTAGAGAGGCCTTTAAGTAGACAGTGCTCTGTCTCTGTCACGCTTGTTGATTAAAGCAAGACAGCTGCAACAAAACAAAGTAAATAAAAAACGCCCGACGAGATTGGGTCGTATAGAAACTCTATAAGAAGGAACCACCACAGATGCTATAATTAATAAATAATTCAAACTTTTTACTTCTCGTCATCAATTACATTTACGATTAAATTTCTTAAAGCTACTAATTTTTGTACTACAGTAATGAGTGGAAAATATTAAATTTGTATTATATATCATTACATAATAAAAGGTTATACCTTTGATGCTTGTGAAGATCGCACTTTGAATTATCGATGTAATATAGTACTCGTTTGTCAAGTGGGTATTCATATTTTTTAAATAATGGCGGATGTAAATAACTATTGTAATACATATTTTAAAAAAATATCACATAAATTGAATAAACAAACCGATTGTAATATGCACCACTACACCATTTAACGAAAATATGTCGCATAATATGAGTAACATTTAACAAGTACCAGTAATTAGTACTCAATTAGAAACAATTAAATGTATCTAATTAGTTTTCTATTTTTATTTGTTAACTTAAGTAAAAGTTTTGTTTTCTGTATGCATAAGTTACTTTTATATTAATTACTTGATAGTATCTAATAATAGTTAAAAACAAAATACTACTGATGGTTATTTCTAAAATGCAAATATTTTCCACCTGTAGCTCAACTACTTTACATATTTGCCTCAAGCAACAATTGGTAAAATAAAATAATTACCATAATTTTATATTTACGTATTAAGTTTGCCATAGAAATTTAATGAAAAGGTTTTTTAAGTAATCGGCGCGTAATTAAATTTGCGTTGTACCATTCATAGGTAAGGTAACTATTTATAATTGATTTCGTATACATTGTAGGTATAAGCAGATGGGTGTGTTTAATTAACCGTAATTAATAGAACAACATTAACAATAAGTTTTCGTTTACTATTTTTAATCATACGAAAATCAAAAAGCTGTTAAAAAGTATATTGTAATAAATTTCTTGTATGAAAAGGATGATAAATTAAAGACGAAAGCAATTATTAACCAAATCATAGGGCATAGCTTACAAGATGAAATAAAAATTATTTAAACTTGAAATAAAGCAAATATAAAATGAATTCCTAAACATTTGATATACTTATTTGAGCCACTAGTTGAATAATTTATTTCGGTTTTGCTTGGGAGCACGTCCTCAACTTAATAATGTGAATTGATGTCAAATTTTGTTTTCTTACGAAATTACGGCGGATTGAAAGGTAGGGAAACATTGATATTTTGGATTGTAGCAAGAATTATTACAGTAGGATTGAAAATAATCACGAAAGTATTTGGGATAGTGAAAATATGATTCAAACTATACATTTCAGATGCACTGTTTTAAAATTATAGACATTAATTACCTAATAGACAGGCAATATGAATAAAAATTAGTAAATTCAAAAGTCATCCTTATGTTTTCCTCTTTTTTACCGAATAAAACTTAGTTGCTGTTTGAAATATTTTTTGCTTTAATTTAGAAAGTTGTACAAGTTATTTATGGAAAATAACATTAGCAAGAAGATGCCTCCCTATTCGCCACTGTGCCACCTCCTCAAGGCTGATTTCTCTGCATTTCTTCACGAATTAAATCTTTGACTTTAAATAACCTCATAGAAAAAAATCTATGGGCGTTAAGTAGGGACTTATGGGAGGCCAAGTAATATCCCCTAACTTGGAGACTTTTAGGGAATGTCTATTGACAAATTTGCTATATGGACTGTAACCAAGATCTTGCTGGAACCAAGTCTCTTCAATGAATCTAAACTAGAAGTTTTGAAATTCTGCAGCGTCTCTCTATATACTAGCAACAGTGAGTGCAATACTATTTGCATTCCCACAAAAACAAGTGCCAATGATGCCAAATGCATTCATTGTTGCCCATACTGTTATGTTGGGAAAAAGTAGAGGCTTTGGATTCTTTTGTAAAGGGTTTTTAACAAACCAATAAACCATGCAAATAGAAGTGCACCTCATTATCGAATAAGATGTTACGGTGAAACGATTCATTGCAAATAAATTTCCCAACTGTAATAACTACACGCGTCTAGAATCTCAAAAAAAAATCTCAATACTTCTCACAAAACCGAAATGTTCTGGTAATTTAATGAAATTAGAATTTTAAATAATGTACACTACCAGTCAAAAGTATTTGACCAACCAATACATTGCCCTGAAGTATATATTTTTTGATATGAAAAATTTGAATTACATAAATAATAGGTTTTAAAACAACAGTTTTATTAAATTTTGCTTTCATCAATATGTATGAATTTTACTTTCTCATTGTTGTATTGTAATCAAGTAAAAAAAAGTTTTCAGTTAGCATTTTTCCCATGGTTTATGAATCCATAGAAGTCGTTTAAGACAATTTTTGGAATGATATCCGGATGAGCGTGCGTGTATGTGTTCGTTTTTTTCGTCCACGATTTCGGACAAACGCATGCACCAACTGACTTGAAAATTGGCACATTGGTTAGAAATCACCGTCTAAAGAGCAAATTAGATTTTGGTTGAAATCCGTTCATTTTTACTTAATGTTTTGGAAGAAATAAAACTTCTAAGGTGCCATACTTCTTTGCATTGTTATAGTTAAAAATGAAAATAGTGTCAATCGAAAGAGATTTCATTTCTGCATGTAAAGATACACGATACTTGAAATTCTTCTCTTAAATTACTATTAAAATACATAAATAGAATCATTGCGTTTAAAAGAATATGAGCGGCCTTGGAAACAAAATAACCAATACATTCAAACAAATGTTTTTAAAATTAAAATAAAAAAAATTAAAATTATAGTTATTATGATAAACCTAGCAGTGAATGGGAAAATCATGTGATGTCACATCAGATTTTTTATAATTGCTTCACACAACTTTGGCATTCTGTTAATTAATTTTTCCAAAGTTGTTGTTGGAATTTTCTGCCATTCTGCTTTCAAAACATTTCACAGCTGTTTTTCACTCGTAGGGCATACTTTTCTGACTTGCCTGTTCAACTCATCCCACAATACCTCAAAGGGGTTTACATCTGGAAAGTGGAGAAAGCAAATCATGGCTTTTATGATACAAATATTTTGAGCATATTTTTGACGTATGTTTTGGATCGTTGTCATGCCGGAATGTAAACAATTATCCAAAAATTCTCATTACAGAAGGCAACATTTGCACTTTAAGGATATCCTTGTATTGTTTTTTCTTCATGATGCCTTCTATTTTGTAGATAAGTTGAATAAAATATTTTAAAAATAACAATTTGAATAAAATTTAAAATTTTCCAAATTTGCATTTTAGTCTAGACCCGTTGCGCATAAGTGGTTTCGTCTTTTCAAGAGCTCATCAGCTAAACTATCCCTAAATGAATGAAAATGGATTAAAATCCATTAAAATTAAAATCAAAAACTATTGGAATTATTTTTAAATAAATTAATTGATATGTGTTTTGACAAACCCATATTGACATACTAGATTCTAAAACTGAATGTCACTAAGTCAACAAAAAAATTATTCAAAAAATGTTATATATTTCAAAAAAACACAAGATTACCTTTTTCACCGTCCATGGGTTTTGGACCTAATCAAATAATAGGTTTGCTCATGCCTTTTCAATTTTCCTAGACTAAAATGTAAGTTCAAAGTTTCAAATTTCATTCAACTTGTAATTTTTAAAATTTTTATTCAACATATAATTTCACAAGTTAATAAACATTTACAATTATTTTATAGATATTTCCCACTTCATCTCTAAACCATAACAGATCCTCCGTCATGTTTTACGGAAGGCAGTAAACGTTGTTCCGATGTTCGCTCTCCTTCTGTTTTTCGAACAAAAACTCTTTGTTTAGAACCAAAAATCTCGAATTTCTATTCATCGCTCCAGGGCACATTTTTTCCATTCATCTAATGTCCAGTCCAAAAAATTCTTGTAATTCTGTTATTCTTGCAAAAATTTGTTATTGACTACAAAATTATAAATTTTTATTTAGGCAGGTTTAAAATATCTAAAATACATGCTAAAATAATTGAGAAAATATAGGTGGGCAAATACTTTTGACCGGTAGTGTAAATAATTCCACACTCATGTACCAATGGGGTACAACTCACAATTATTTCATGTTTTCTTCATATAAGACATGCCTGTTCGACCAGGATAACATCATCAATTGGATGCTTGCATTACTTTTATTTTATATTTTTATTAAATCGGAAAATAACTAATGTATGAATTATCCCTTTCCAAATTTTTTTGCTATACAAGGTTTCAAAATAAATTTTTAAATTTGAAAACTGCGAAAATTAGTAAGTACTAACCTGAATCGATTATGACGATTATATAATACTTAAATCGCAATAATACTTTTTGCAATTCACCATTCAAGCGATTCTTTTACCACAATATGCTCAGATATTATAAATATTATATAATATTTATTATATTGTGTTTTTTACAGCTCGTTGCGGCGCTTCTCGTATTCTAAGTACCATGATTTTATATTTTGGCCAATCATCAACTACTAATTATCTTTTTTTAATTCATAGAAAAACTTAAAATTGATTATGATTATACATTTCAATTTACTACATGAGACGGTCATTGGCTTGGAGGTTAGTGCGATTAATTGCTAACACTAAGGCGCCCGGTTCGAATCCGAAACTTATAGTCTGGTTAACAAAAAATTATATAACATTGATGATAAAATCATTCAACATAACAAAGAAATAATTAATTATGAAATTTTAATTTAAACGCAAATTTGTCTTGTACTTCTGTTTTGACATTTTATTTAGCCGTGGCATGTTGTGTATTTGCGATTATTGAACAAAGTCTTCCTGTTGTAAAATGAAAGAAATAAGTTAGTAATAATACTTAGTTTTAGCTTTATTATAACTTCCATAATAATTTATCCAAGTAACACTGACTCTAAAAGACACTTCAGATGTTTTTGATGGCTACAGAAAGAAAACTATCGTTTTTAATTTTTGTGATATTTTTTTAGATGGCAAAATAAGAGTATAAATTATATTAAAAGTAAAAGTAAAACTTTTCGGAAAGAGCCTGTAAGTTTAGATGATGAAACGAAGCATGCTATTATTTCTTCAAAATTTCCAAAATTAATTTTTCTTCTTCTTTAACTTTTTTGAGAGCTGTTGATCTGTTTATCCTTAGTAGTAACATCGGTGATATTCCGAAGCCACTGTTAGTACTGCGATCATTACTTGCTTTACATCTGAAGTAGCTTGCTATGCTGACCTCAGATATGCCTGTTTTATTGTTAATGATGACAATTTGTTAACATAGAAGGGCCGTATTTACGTGCCTTTCGAAGTACGGAGACGGCCACAATAAAGTGAGTTTTATCCGGATTCGAACTGGGCGTCTAGTGTTGTCACAGTGTTTTATGTAAAATATTATACCGTATTTTTAAAATTTTTTAACGTTTTATGTTGATTTTATCGTTCGATTTTGATGTTATTTCAGTTCAGTTTATTTGAAAATATTGCTTCTATCAAATTTCTCAACTTGGATCGCGTCTGAAATTATATAGTTCCTTTTTATGGTAATTGTAATTATTTTCTCAAATAAATTGATTCCTACAACACAAAATAATTTTGTAATAAAATTCTCGTATAACCCATGTGGCAGACTTTTACAAATTGTATTGAAAAGAGAAAACTATTGTCATATAATGTCCACCCTGCATATAAAAAAAAATTAAAGTAGACTCAATAATGTAATGAACAGGAACACGGTAAGAACGTAAATAGAAAATTTCCATTAGAAAATGTATGGTAAGCAAGATGGTTGAGAGAACAATGCATGATGTAAAAAAGGAGTTAAGAGTTGTGAGTCATACGGCCATGCAGCCCTTAAGGCTGCTTCTTAGTGTGAATGTATTTTAGTAACATGTAAAAAAATAAATAGTTTTATTATGTAAAATTAGTTCATAGAAATGTTGTAAAATATTATTTAATATAACATCATTGTTACCTAAACCGAATTTTAACCAATAAGCAACACCCCAAACTCCTAAATAATTTGCAAAGGTTTGATTATTTTCAGGATTAATCATGTCATGGAATGACGAAAAAATTACTGAAATACATGCCTACATTGTATTTTATTTGCAACAATTTGTGAAATTTAGTTATGAAAAGTGTTTAGATATTGCGTTTTTTGATGTTTTTTAAAATACAAATAATTATTATGGTTAAATTAAAATTTTTGTATAAATCAAGGTGAGTCATGGGCATAATGTTTATATTATACTGATAGACATTATGGTTAATAATCAGATGAGAATTGCATAAATATTACGAATTCAAGTTATCAAATTATAATTTAAATGTACTATTTATATTTTTGCTTATCTAGATCCTCAAATATAAATTCAATTTTTATTAATAAATAAAGCTGGAAAATGTAATCGTTTAAAAAACGATATTACTATGAAATATAATGTTGTGGGGTGGCAAATGTTACAACAAAAACATTAAAAAAATAAACAGTAAAGATACATACCTTTCTTCAATAGTCTTATTGTCTCGAGAAATTTGTTTTAAAAGGTCCTCCCTTTCTTGTTCTCTAACTGCAAGGGTTTCTTGAAATTTTTGCTTTTGTTTCTGAAACTCTTTCAGAAGGTCACCAGTAAAACTCTGCTCGAGACAAGGTTCAGCGGGTGCCGTCAATACTGCATTTTGCGTAGTTACAGGTCTTTCATTTAGCGAATCCCTTCTAGATGATCTAGCAGTACCTATCGAAGCCGGCGATTCACGACCTTTGTGTTCTGGAGTGGAAGCTGATGAAATTTTACGTTCTGGACTTTTCGAACGTGGACGTGATTGATTTTTAGGTAAACTACTAGTATTATTTTTTGGTGTACTTGTTTGTTCTTGTATTGCTGGCAATTGTTGAAAATCTGCATAACTGTTGCTTAAAAAGACATCATTCTCATTTTCGAATAAGCGATCGACAGAAGCGTTCATTAATTTGTTATTTTTTATTCCGGTAAGATGAAAACTTGCAAAACTCGAACGCGACATAGGACTATTATTACAATTAATATCTCCGGTACTTAATGCCATTACACGAGAGTTGCCGTTATGATTGGTACTGCTACTACCTTGCGCCAGACCGTACGGCAACCCATCTAACGCCGGCATTAAAGAACGCGACATAATATCTGCAGCTGAACGCGGCCTGGTAAACGGCATTGCAGAATGTGGAAAAGTCTTTGGTTTAATAGGGGTAACAAACATATGTTCCGTCCAAGATGCTTCTAAAGATGGTCTTTCCAAGCGCTCTACATCTACATTTAACGTACGTTGTTCAAAGGGTACTGAAAAGGTTTCAGACGATATGCTCTGCAACCACGATAATAAACTTAGATCAGAATCACTAAAACCAACACTGCCGTCGAGCAATTTTGAAAAGTTCATTTCCTGGGTTTGAGATTCTTTCGTTCCAGTTGCTTTAGCTTGGCAGTAATTTACACAAGATTCATATAATATACCTTTAATAATTAACTGAATTAATCTATCATTTTTTGCACTTGCATAGCCGGTAACTTGATCCGTGCCTTTTCTATCACCAGGAAGAAAATCGGACACCAATGGATAAATTTCTCTAAAACATTGAACTCGTGCGTTGCTGGGATTCCAATCTTTATATTGCAAATGATCAGTTAATTTAGGCAGTGTTAACAATAAACACATATTTGAATAATCTTCTTTTGTAGGTGCAAATTTTTCTAATTCCGTTAATACTTTAACTACTTCTTCAACTGCATTATCTACACTACTTCCTTGAACGTTAGCCTCAGACTTGATACAAAGTAATTCGATATACTTATGTTTTAGAATTGTGTAACTAAACTTTCGCATTTCAAATGTTGGTAATGCTTCTAATGGTTGTATAAATTCCAAAACGTCATCCCATTGACCGTCTAGAATAAGTTGGCGTAAAAATAAAAGATCGTCAGAATAGCACCCATTAATTACTCCAGTTTCTCTTTCTAAACTTAACTGTGAAATATGTAGTTCTCGGTTGTGTAAAAACTCTAGTGCCAGTCGAACTACATCCTCCTCGCGGAGGGTGAGTCGAGCTGACGGCATTACGAAACGAATCTGTAACTATAAAAAAATATATTAATAAATATAAGTTACGCTGAATTATAATTTAAAAATAATTCATTCTTTTATATTCTTTATGAATTTGGCAATACATGAAACTTTAATCACACAAACTTATTGCAAGATAGAGAGGGATACTTGACTATAATTGCATCATTAATATTAAATTGCTCGTCTAAATTATTTTCCTTGGTGAATTTTAATTTATGTTTACTTTAAATCTAAAGCTTTGCAAGCTTTTTTGTTCAACTTACTATAAAGCTTAGAACTTCCAACTAGTGTTTAAATGATAAAAGAAAGTTTTCAAATATAAATTAAAAATTTTACCAACCCAATACAAGAGTTTGTGTTTTGGCAAGTTCGTTTTGTTTTTATATTTACTTTGCTACTTTTATTTCCTTAATGCCGGTTATTGGCAAACCTTGATAAACTCAATGTGGGACATTGGCACCTATTGGGTCAGATGAAATTATCTCTCTGCTCGCTGCCCCGCACAACTTGTCTTGCTTTTGGTTGCAAGTCATTAACAGTCAACAGTTGTTACAAACAAATCACTTGATAGTATAACTTGAACTTTCTTGACTAGAAAATACCTACATCAAAAAATCACTTTCGAGTTTATCTATGCATAAATCGTGTGTCCTTCCTCAGAAACATCCAAAACAATTTGTAATAATTTTTACAAATATTTATGTACCTAATAAATTTGCTTTGCTGATTTTGAGATAAGCCGGTGACTAGACGCCGTCAATTTACTTCATATAAAGAGCGAACGTGCCTTCAAGCGATTCATTTTTGTTAGTAAATAGACACACAAAAACTGTGCAGTGTCGAATAATAAATTACTTGGTAGTTGGTAAGGTAAACAAATAGAAAAATTGCAAAAGATAGAACACGAAGTATTTGCTTAAAAAATTATTTTATAAAATAAACATTGTAGTAAGAACTGCTATAAAACTGTTCACTGAAGTCACCTGGTATATCTTGTTTTTCCGTAATAAAAATAACTCCTCTTGTTTTCAAAAATATTTAATCAACATTCAATTTCAGTTCTATGCATAACTATCTCGCAGATCTCACAAATCTATGCAGTTTTAGGGGTTGGAGTGATGGTATATTTTAACTGTCTCTAACGCCGTTAGAGGATGCGAACACAAGAAATACTTCAAGTTTTGAACTAATTTTACTGAATCCATTGTAATCACAAAGGTAAGACACTGGATGTACTATAAACTCCCATCTACTGTTTATGTAGTTATGCGGAATTGTTCCAGAATGAATCAATGATACTACCCTGTTACTGATATAATTATTAAATTTTTCTGTCGGGCGTTTTGATTAACTTTAATTTGTGGTAGGGTAAAGGCGAATTGAAATTTACAACTTTCGATTTTTAAGACACTTAAGGGGTTAGTGGTATTCAGCAAGATAAAAAGGCATTTTAAAGTAAGTTTCTTAACTTTTCTTAACTTACCCTAATCCCGTATTTTTCAATCAAATTAATTTGAAACTTTTATTTTCTTGAAATGCACTACTTCTAGGAAATGGCAAAATTAAAAAATCAATTTTGCAAATTACTGAATCCAACTAACCTCTTAAAAGTGCAAATTAAAATTTTTAATATTACTAAATTTTTAATGTCAGATGGAGTTTTCCGTGATCATTTCAATTATGTATGATGCATTTAAAATAAAACATTGAAAAAAATTAAAAAACAGTGTTTCGTTTTTATTTTGAGAAAAGGTGAAAAAAAATCGGAAAAATGTGAAACAAGCTCCGTAACTCTAATAAGTAATAAAATTATATAGCATGTATACCTGCCATTATAGCAAATTATAAGAAACTGTAGGGGTATTCATGTCACTTCGTAAATTCATCGTAAACTTCGTAAGTTTCGTAAAATCTAATAGTTTTGCTTTTCAATAAACATTTCGTCGATTCTTCCGTACTTGTTGATTTTAATTACCTATACACATTTAACAGAAGCGCGTGATTTTATAATACCAAATGCAAAAACTATTAGATTTTACTAAGTGACATGAATACCATTTATAGTCAACAGAAGAATATCAATCGCTACAGAGGAAAATTTTTTCTCAAAAATGTAAATTTATCGGCGTTTGCATGTCTAAACTGATCTTTTACCGCAGTGGAAGCATCCTATTATTTTCATTATATCATTATTTTGTAATAAACCAATTTGTCCTTTAATTACAAACAAGGTTGTTTCACTTTGACTCTACAGAGCTCTCCACACCACCTAATTTCGTGGAGAGTTTTTTTATATAAAGATAAGGAATCAGCATAATTATGATAGAAAGCGCTCTAAACTTTGCCATGCTTGTTGTTTAAAGCAAGACAGAACAGACAGCTGCAACGAAAGAAAGTATTAGGTCTGAGAAAAAGTTCGTGGCGTTTTCCCCGATAAATGGCATCAATTGTACATAACTCAGGAAACATAGATCGGAGCGACACCACTAAACGGTCGTTGCGTTACTTTGAGTATATAAACATCGAAATTGGTTTAGTGGTTGGACAGTTATTTGCGTTTGAAAATGGAGAAATACTGCGCTAAAATGGTTCGCTCGCTTTCTGCTGGAAGGGACTGGAATGGAATCGTTCACCACGAGCAACTTCCAGTTGGTCAGACGATTGATTCTTAACTCTACTGTGGATAACTAGAGAGATTACGCCAGGCATTTGAAAGAAAACGGCCCGAATTGAATAATATCAAAAATTGCGAGAACTTGGTTGGGAAGTTTTGATGCATCCACCGTATAGTACAAACATAGCACCCTCTTGTTCCGATCTCTACAGAACTCTCTCAATGGAATTAAGCTGGTTTCAAAAGAAGCCTGTGAAAACCACTTGCTTCAGTTTTTCAACAAGAAACCATACAAGTTCTTCACCGATGACATCATGGCCCTACCCGAAAAATGGCAAAACATTGTTGATAAAAATGGAGCATATTTGGTTTAAATAAATTCATTTTCACACTATAAGAAAACCAGTTAAATTTTACTAAAATAACGCCACGAACTTTTTCCCAGACCTAATATTATAAAACGCCTGACGACATTAGGTGGTGTGGAGCGCCTATAAGTTTTAAGTGTTTCGCTTTTACCTCACCTTATTTATAGTACTATAATATTAATTTATTATTATATTTAACAACTATTTATTTAAAAATAGTTGTATTTTATTTGAAAATTCGTATCGCCCAAATTTGGTAAATTAAACTACAGAAATCAATTTATTATCAATTTCTCTAGATTACTCTCCATTTCTCTATCAAGTCGGTTAAAAATAGTAGAATAGAACATACAATTTCTAATATTATTAGCTTTTCACATGTTAGAAAGTTTAACTACAAAATAATTGTTTGTTCATTACAAGGTAAAATTTTTCTTATATTATTTATAGGCTAACATGAGGATGTGCCAAAAAGTATGTTCCTCGATTTGGAGGATTCCTTCCGTAATCTGTATATATTAACAAACGGTTCATTTTATCGATATCAAACAAGTAAGTACATACGCACAATATTCTTTTGAATGTGAAACAGGCTGAAATATTGAAAATTTCCATAAAAATTAGAAGTCAGTTAAAATAGTTTACAGATTATTGAGCCTGGTAGTGATGAAATATATGTTTAAAATTTATAATGTTGAAATTTTACTATATTCATACACTCATACATATACCCAATTATTATTATCCGAAATGCATCTTTTTTGATCCGAAATACATCGAAAAGAATTTTTTTTGTATAGTCGTAAGCACGAAAACTGGTTCCTTCATCATAACGCGCTGAAATTAGCACAGACAACTCATTATATATTTTGAACAATACAAATAATGATAACATTTTGCTTAGTTTTGTTAAAATTTATTTTAACATAAAAAAACATTTAAAATCAAAATCTCAATAGCTTGTTTTTAATTTACTTGAATATTATCACCCAGTATAAAAATATTGATAATACAGTACAATTCTGTTTTCAAAATACGAAACAGAATAATTCTTGCGCAATATTATTGAGATTGAGAGTATATTGAACTGTCTGTGATGGAAGATATGAATATTGTTATACAATAATATTGATCATATAGGGGCGTCTTTAAGTCAAATGTGCATGAAAGTTTGGTTATATATGGTGCATTTACATAAATATTATTATGTACGTTAATAAACAGTTTTTAGCCAAGTCCCGCTTATAACGACTTAATTTGAACTCCAGTGCGTCCTCGTTACAACCGGATTCGTATTAACGTTTGTTAAAATTACCTATGCAAAAAAAATGCAGAATTTAATAATTACAGTTTCACTTTTCGCAAGTTCTGTAAAGAAATTTATTATATTTCAAAAGCAATCTTTTTCAAATTATATTATTTCTAAAGAGAAATGAAAATAAATAACCTATACAACAGTTTTGTAATATTTTCATAACTTCATAATAGCTGCTTGAAATATAATAACAATTAAATAAAGAAATAATAAAGCACCTACCTATTTACATGTTACAATAAAAGAAAAATAAATAATAAATAATATAAATATTTAATACCTTGATCTAATGTGTAAATTATTAAAACATTAAGTATTCACCGTCATTTGACAAAAGTTAGAAATGCACACATAAGTACAGGTACAAAGTTTTGCGGTAACTGAGATGTAAACAAATTCATCAAATTCTTACATGAAAAGAAGTCGTGATTCGCAACTTTCAAGGAGTATTTTTACAAAGGGGTGAGAAACACCTACCACCTTATCTTTTGAGTTACTTGTCAAAGCTCATTTATAGAAAAACGCTCAAGGCGGGCGCCTTGCTATTATTGCAAGCTCGCATCCATGTATGTGCTGTACACATTGCCACAATAAAAATATTTGGATTTTAAATTATTTTATCAACCTATGTTGATAAAATATATTATTTAAAATATTTCATTCGGTAAGAATAAAATACTTTTAGCATTAGGTGGAAAACTTGGTCTAACGCAGTTCATAAAAAAAACATACGCAATAGAACGGCTTTCAAAAGACACTATTTCTACGTAGATCATAATTTTCATTTTGCTGCTTCCTTTTTCCTTTTGTGTTTTTTAGATATTTAAAACAGAGATGTCTAATAGACGGGTAAATTATGAAGAAATAGTATTAACTAATATACGGTTTTTATGAATAAATCCACACTAACTAAATGTAAGTATACTTGAGCCCAAATGAATTGAGCCCTGCGTCATAGTTTAAAATGGAATGAATTAATTAAATGGAATTATAGCGATATTTTTATTTTTTTTATATTTTACTGTCTATCAACGGTGAACTTATCCAACATCCTAAAGATTTTTTGTTTGCATCTGTTTGCGTAAACGCGTTGTAAGATTTGAGTATTTTGTGTGTATTTCGTTGACTGTACCGAAGTTTTTTTCATTAGTAAAAATTATAACTCTTTTGTTGACAATAGTTCTAAATTCTTTACATGAGCTTTCACTATTTTAAAATTTTACCAGCAAGAGTTCAGGAGCGGGAATCATTTAGCAATTCTTTTTTTTTTTTTAGTGACCCGTACCTTCAGCTCAGAGCTAGCCGTTAGATCCGTTCCTATAATAAAGCTGTTGTCTTTAATTAATTTTTTGTTTTACCACACGTACTTTTATGCGTAGCTGCCGTCAACGGTAAGTTATACCATCAATAACAATTTAAAATAAGCTAACAGACACATCTAAGGCCAACCTAGCAAGCTACTTCAGATTTTAAATAAATAATATGCTCACAGTATTAGTAGTGGCTTCGGAACTTCGCCGAGGTTATTGTTGGATATTACAGAACGTAGTCCTAACTTAAAAAGAAGAAGAATAATCAATAGGAAAAATTTTAAATCGTGGTATCGATATTGTGACAGATCTTTTCTTTTATAATTAAAACCGTTTAAGGGAGATATACACCTAGCATGGTGAAAAAAATCAATTTTTGGTTTTTACATTTTCTTGAAGCTTGAGGTCTCAAGAATATCTGGTAAAAACGCCAAGTCAACATTTCGATAAATAAGCCTGGAATCCGGCGGCAAAACAAACTGACGGCAAAGTTTATAGATAAACTGAGCGTTTACTATAGTTTAGCTATTCGCAGAAACTGTAATTCCAAGGATGACATGAAAAACTATATGGGAACATTCTACCATTACGGCTCAACAGACAGCAACTCTTAAAATCATTTCTGTCTCGAAGACCAACTTATTTGGAAGATAGCTCCAAAAACGATGAACAAGGAGGCGAAAATTGTTAACATTGCAGTATTTCTTGCAACATGCACATTCATCAATGGTGTCACCTCATTGTTGGAAGTCATAAACGTGTTAGGAATATCGGTCGGATCGGGAGCGCATTTGTACGCTGCCCAAGAAGACGAAACTCGCTTAGCAAAAGCCAAGCTGCAAGCGCAAGAACAGACGAAAGAAGGTCGAATAGGTCATCGACAACAAAATTTAGAAGTTATGAACATTCCGTCGACCGTAGAAGATTTACACTATGGGCCTGGTATCAATGATTCCATGTAAATTAACAAATTTCATGATTTATTCATTCTCAAATTTTCAAACGCGTTTTACTCAAAACTACGTTTTCAAATCGGTACCCAAAATTGCAAGAAAACCAATGAACCGATTGCATTGAATTTTTTTGTGGTTATTCTACACACCATTATCTAGTACTTGTCATAGGATTTTTTCTTTTCGTTACTTAGTTTTTGCTTTATAGGCAAAATAATTACTAATTCTTGGTCTAAAAATGACTTTTATGTTCAAACGTCTCCTATTTTGTCATAAATCAATATTTTCAAAATCGGCTATGACAAGTACTAGATTATAGTATCTAATTTAATAATTTTTTTGTTTTGCTTTTCTCAGATAATTTTTGAAGAAACGCCAGTGGTTACCGTTAACGCAAATTTTTTACTATGCTTCAAGGATTGTACAATATCCTTGTTTATTTTTGATATTTTAAATAAAAAATTATAAATATTCCTGAATGTGTATACTTATAGATAGTCAAACTCACAATCCAAAATTTCAAATAGTTTTCCTAGAAAAATTCACAAAATGACCTTTTTCTGGCTCCTAGGTGTATATCTCCTTAAAGAGATTCATCGGTTGAGCTTAGGTAAACAGTTAAGTGAAATTATTAATAATAAAAAATTATTTGCTAAAAAAATTGCTAAAAAATAAATAAGATGGTAAGGGCCGGAGTCTGCTCGAGTTAGTATACAATGCTCCATACAGTACAACATACACATCTTTCTTATTTTTAAGTTCGAGTACCAACTTCCATAACTCGAACTATTTTTTACCCACATTGCACTTCTAGTTATCGAAGTTCTGGTGTACATGCATAATTTTAAACGTAATAATATGTTAATAAACTTATTTAGGTGAGAGTTAATATTCCCGGAATCGAAAATACACCTTTTCCTATAGAAATGGCTTTACCAAACGAAAGAACAGAAAAATAGAAGCTCTTTAAGGTGAGGATGAATGTTGTCGGAGTTGTAATAAGGCCATAATTTAATTTTGAAAATTACAATTTTTCCATAAGAAATACATGTAAATATGTATTATTGCGTAATGTTACGCAATAATTTTATGCATGGTATCACCGGTGCGTGTGCTATGCCTGGGTCGACAGCGATTAGTGGTGGGAAGATACCAGTCGCTCTCTGAAATCGGTTGGGTCAACATCAACACTTTGCCAAGTTGGACTGTTCCTGGGGGATGTTTTTAATGAGTAAAGCGGTTGTCAAAACGATTTAACAAACGCAACTACGTCAAGACTGGGATTCACCTTAAAAGTGAATTTTTTCCGAAATTTGTTGACCAACCACAAATATTATTTTTTTATTTGTTAATTACACCATCATTTTTCATAATTCGTTGTAAAAACCGAGATTATGGTATCTTTACTGTCGCCACAACTTATTTTAATTTTGATGGTCGGGGTTACAGTTCAAAAGAGGCAATGAGAAAATTGCATTACAAATTCATTTTAAACCCGTTTTTTCCAAAATTTGTGAACCGACCGCAAATTTTATTTTTTATCTGCTAATTAGACCCTCATCTTTCACAAACCGCTTTAAAAATGGTAAAAATCCCGATTCGGGAATCTTAACTGTCACCCTTATTATTTATTCTAATTTAAAACTATAACTTTGCTCATATGAAACTTGACCAGTCTCTTCATTCCCCACCCCCTGCTTTAGAGACGACTCACCAATTCCCTTAATTGGTGAAAAGTTTTACAGTTTCTAGTAAAAACCATTGTTAGAATTCAATATGTAAAATGCTTAAACTTAGCAACGAGTAATAAAACATACCACCAAAAAGGATTGTTTTAATATTCTTGTCGAATGTAAATTAATCTAAACGTTGCCCGTTCTACCTTGCTTGATATTTTAATTGTTTACACAGTGGCCCACAAACTAAAAATAAATGTTGCCCCAACATGTTGCTCTACATGTTAAACCTGAGTTGAACCCAATTTATAATTCAAGACAATGAAAATGTCCTGAAATTTCAGAAAGTATCAGGAAATACAGGAAGTATTTTTTTGATCACTTATTTCACTTTAATTAATTACGGTAGAATAAGTCGATAACCGTTAGTTATAATAATTAACAATAAAAATAAAGAAGATCACGGTCAGTAAACAAAGTTGAATTCCACCATGAATACCTAATTTTAATTGCAATGAATACACAGGGTGTCCAACTGCGATAAACGAAAAACTATTATCTTAGGTATCTACATAAAACATTACACGAAAGAAATTAAAATAAAAAAACCATTATGATGTAATTTAAGACGCAAAGTTTAGATGTAAAGAAGTTCATTCTAAATGAACACCTTGATTAATTAAATAATAGGTACCTAATTCAAGTGTATCTGCAAAGCAGGTTATTAAAAATTGCTTTTAAATAAAATTTAATCAGTACCTAATTGTACTGATGTAGTACATCACTCATTCATTATATACTACATAGTACATATTTAAATGATATTCAAATATTATATAATTTTCAATCTACAGTTAAATTTCAGTTAGATACGTATTCATTCATACATAATCAAAAATGTTGATTCATTTATTTATTATTTAAAAATTACAGTAAAAATCTACTGAAATTAGAATAAATATTTTAATTCGGTATAAAAATAAAACCATTTTCTAGTGTGATGCCTGGACTTGCAAAACGTTTTCTAAATTATATATTATATAATATAGAAATATAAACTACGAAAACTATAAAAGTTAAAGAACGATAATTATTTTTAATTAATGAATTAAATTGACATTAAAGTTTTTGCATCATTTTAAAAAAATTGATGCAAATTCGAAGGAACTGGTTTAATATTATGATGACCCACTTTAAAAAAATGTAATATTGTAAAATTTCACAGTTAATAGCTAAAGCATTTTATTTGAGATAATGTAAAATAAAAAAAATTGTATTGATTTCATACTTGCAGAATAACTTTCGTTAGGTATCATTAATGTCTGATTTAAAAATAAATCAATCATCTGATTGGTTATTTCGTCAATTTAACGTGAAGTTCACTAACTTGATAACTATGAGTGAAGAAATCGGGTAGAAGTGGTACAAATAAGCGTAATGGAACGATGATCTTAACCCTTTTAGACTTCTCCACGGTACACTATAGTACAGGAGTCGCTAACAAGTCGATCGGGAACGACCGGTTAATCGTGAAGCGATTTTAGTCGATCATAGCTGCTAACACTTGATTTTTAAATTTTCAACTAATCACAAAACTTGATTCATGGATCAACGTCTTTTAGTTTTACATTATCATAAGATAACTTCTGTTATCCTCGGCTGTAGTGGCCAACTCAACTGTTCAACTGGCCCTTAGTCGACGACAGTCGAGTTCTATGTCCCTGCGTCGTTGAAAGACCTACGAGTTCTGCCATAAGCTCTCGAAAACATGGTAGATCACGAAAATTTTTAAGAATAATAGTCGAGTATATAATGAAGTTGGTCACCCTACTATAACGTACCCTATATATCTAACTATCGGTATTTTAACGTTCTACGATTCCTCCACCTTCAAGAGGGTATCCTAGAATTTAATCCCTCAAATATGTTGCTAAAGTGAGCCTCTGCCCGGATTCGAACTGGGTGCCTTACGTTAGCAGTTGATCGCACTAACAACCGTTCCCACGTTTTATTAAATTATTTTGAGGTCGGTGATGAAGTTATGCGCTAGATAGCGATTATTTGTAGATCAATATATGCAATAGACTCTGTTGGAACAGTCTTCGTGTGGCAGTTGCCATCCGCGAGAGTGACCCGACAGGATCACCTTCCCGAAGGCAAAAAAGAAATTTTCCTTTGTTTTCTTGATCCGTTTGGTAGCCTCGGAAAATTTACCCATATACTCCTCAAATCTTTAGATTGAATTAATATGAGATTGGAAGAAAGAGTAATGTAAGTGGAAAGGTTTACTTTAATTTCAACTGTCATAATTGATTTTAATTGTAATCCAAATTCATGACATTATAACAATTTGTTGTCATTCAAACGATTACTATCCACAATGACTTATGTTTCTTCTTCTTCTTCTTCATCGTTGCTTCTTGTCAGAAGCGTGGTGACCACAACTTGGCCGAAGCCAAGATGAATTTTCGTGGGAGTATAATTCATGGGGTGGTTTCTCGTTGCCTTCCCCGCAGTCCACAGATCGATATTGGACTTTTTGTTCGCAGCAATGTATCTAGCACAAGCAGGGTTTGAACCGCGAGTTTACGCTTCCTAGTCGACCCGTGTATGCTTCACGCTACACTGCTGGTGTGACTTACTATGTTTACACTACTAAAATCTGAAATATTTCTAAAAATGGATGGGCTCTACAGTTCTATATCTTTGAGCTTTAAAAAATAAATATTGCTATTTTTGTTTTACTCACGAATAAATTCGCCAATTTTTAAATCATTTCAAAAAGTTTCCCTAAGTACTACAATAAGAAGTATTTTTGCAAGTATCTAATTTTCAAAAATAGAATAATTGAAATGTTAAAATAATGTAATCTTAATAATACATTATTTTAATTAATTGTTTAATACATACAATTTTATTACAGATGACTAATTATATGTTTACATATGAATAATTATTACAGAAAAATAGTATAGCGTTCCATCCGAATACGTTAATATTAACAACCCGTCAGCAGTTTTAAATGCCTCTAAACCAGCTATGATGGTAAAGAAGTGGAACGCGTGTGACTTGGCCCTGAAAGATTTTCGGTAGCACGCTGAAGAATTCAATGTATAATATTATTTATATTACTTGAAAATAAATTTGAAATGTATTTCAATATAGGCAGTATAGTACCATTCTTTATAGACCTATGCAACATCGGCAAAAATAATTAGTAGGAGAACAAAAACTTTTCTACAGGTATTTTTAACTTGAAAACTACGGAAAAAAATAATCTACAATTTTTTCAATTACTTTTCGAGAAACTCTTCTATTCTTAACCTGCTAAACGTTTTAAAATGAACAACCGGTATACCGGTGTTCATTTAAAAAATTTATAATAAATATCTCACCAAATGTCAGATAAAAAATGTTTCGGATAAAAGTTGTATAATAAGGAGTAAAGAATATGGTATAATTATTTTGCTAATCTTTTCAAGGTCGTTTGAAAGTCAATTTTGATTTTTTAAATAGCACCTTATATTTTTTAGCAGATTCAGATTGTGCATGAAAAAATAAACCATTTTTGTCAGAAAAACTTTTTTTATCCGACAAAGATTTTACGAGTAAGATACGTAGAAACAAAATAAACACATTTTAATAAACTGCAGTTGGTTAATCGAATTTCAATTTTTTAATAGTTAGAAGGCTATTATTACTTTTATAATTATTACAAACATTTTTTCTACTATTTATAATTATTACAAAAGTTGTTTATATTTTCATGCATAATCTGAATCTACTAAAAAAATGTAAGATGCCATTAAAAAAATAAACTTGACCTTCACATGACCTTAAAAAAACAACTAATTAAAAAAATTATTATACAATATTCTTTCCCCGTCGCCATTATATAACTTTTGTTCGAAACATTTTTTCATCTGACGTTCGGTTTTTGAGATATTTATTGTGGAAGTTTTAAAATGAACACCCGGTATTATATTTCGTTGCTGGTGATACATTACGTTTGCTATAATGCAGACCCTTTTGTCAATTTTTTAACTAAAGTCAATAAAAATTACATAATTATTTATTTCAATTCAATTCAATTCGATGATTTCCCAATATGCAGTAATTCAAAATTTTGAATCAGTTATCAGCGCAGATAACATCTAAATTTTCATGTTGACTTGGGAATTCGTAAAAATATGAACGTGCTACGAATTTGGGACGGTCACAAATCCCGAATTCGAATTTTCATGATTTTTGAAGTGAATTATGAAAGAAGACATCGTTCTATACACATTTAAAAAAAGGCTTTAAAAATTCGAGATCGGCCGTGGTTGCGTTAGTCAAAACCGTATTTCTGCAGCCTCCTCTTCGGTTCCCTTCGCTCCGACCTCTCCAAGTCGGTTTGGCAAACGCTTTATTAACTAAAAACATCCCCATGACCGGTCCTACTTTTCGAGTAGGACCCAATCCCCAATTTTTCGAATTGGGGATGTTAACCCGACATATAGCGGGAAGCGATTACCAGTGTGGGTGTCGACCCATCAACAAGGCACGCATTGGTGATAAAATGTGTTCAATTATGACGTAATATTGAGATGGTCGCGGCTTAGCGCTTAAATGCGTCAACTACTAAGCCGAGCGGCCCCGGTTCAAACCCGGGTGGAGTAAAAACTTTATTCTGGCCGTATTACCTGGCAGATAGGTATAAAACGCACTCACCAAGACGCTTGGCCAGCGTGGTGTTTTATGGCTAAATACTCCCCAATGGGGAAGGCCTCTATCCAGCAGTGGATAGAAACAGGCATAACTAAGTGGTAGTGATTGCGCAATAATACACTTCCATTATTATTTTATAGGAAAAAGTGTATTTTCAAGTTCGGATTTTCTGCCTCGACCCCGAATTTGAATATTGTATGTAATTTTATTTAGACGTTGTAGTGAATAGTGTTTTGTGAACATATAGTTTCTTTCATCCAAGCTTTTGGAATCACTGCGTTTTGGATTTTCCTGACTTACATTATGAAGCTTTCTGAGATCCGAAGAAGATTTTAAAGACAAAAATGATGGTGGTGGAATGATGTTTTAATATTTGCAGATAAGAGTAAGTACAATATTTTTAGGTCAGATGAACCAATATAGTATGGCGATCAAATATAAAATAATATCCGTAAAATTTGCGTGTTAAGTTCGGTAAAGTAAGTGTAATGATTAGAAGTTATATTTCGTCGAAACATTGTTTACAGAGGAATTTTAAACAAATATAAATATTTGGACATTTCAAATAATAATCTGTTACCTACAAATAGAAATTAAAGATAGTTTTAAATTATACCAGAACAATGATTCCAAGCATAAATCTGGTTTTGTGCAGGATTTACTATATAAGTGTCAAAAAATTGGATATCCACTTCCCCAATCCTCGGACTAAATCTCATAGAAAATATGTGAAATGAATTAAACATCAAAATTCGAGTAACCCCAATAATTAGCAGAAAGATTACAAGAAGAATGGGACAAATAAGTACAAAATTCATTTGTCATTGCTCATTTGTCTGCACCAATATACACTATTAGTTCACAAAAGTGGGTGTAGGTAGTGTAACCTAGTGTAGATTGCTGTAACTTGCACTGACTCTTAACAAACGAACGAATTTTAGTATCAAGTGCAAGTTGTAGTAAAACCTATAAAATAACATTTTATAGCATTTGTATTGTGTTTTTATGCGTAGTATTACCGTAACAACTAAAATGAGTACTTAATTAAAAAATTTTAATTTTAATTTTTAAAGTAAAATTTAAATTTTAGAAAATTACTTAAATAGGCCAGTCAGTAGAGAATTGAAATAAGGTGGTATGTTGCAAACGGTGGTGTAGAAGATTTTATTTTTTAACTTGTATAAATAGGTACAAGCATGTGAAAACAAAAATGCTAACACGGGCGACCTCAGGAGAACTTTTGGCAGCCAAAGAACTTCAAAATTTTAGGACTTTTTAGTTTTTGCATATAACTCCTAAACCGTGGATCCTATCAAAACATTTGTGGTTTAACAAATTAAAGAGCGTTAAATTCTGCGTCGAATAAGTACCACAACTTAATAATTTGGTCAAGTGGTATGGTCGAAAACTACGCCTAAAAACGATGATTTTTCTAATTTTGTCAAAACTGAGATTTAGTAATACGTAAGTGTGCGTCCGGCATCGATCGCGTTGCACTAAATTCGTTGTAACTTTTAAACTAATTAATGAAATTGAGCATTCAAAAGCTTAAATGAAAGAAGAAACATGTAGCTATTGGACTATTATATTTTCTAATATAAAAATGAATGTATATAAAAGTAGTAAATGTATATAGTTGGAACATACGGAGATATCCGATAAAATCGCTAAGAGCTCTACCATTTCTACAATTCTTAAAATAAAGATCTGAAATTTTCATAAATTACTCTAGAAGTAATGTATAAAAATATCCGATAAGTAAAAAATCTCAAAAATTTAGTATTGAAGATGTATACTTCAAAATTTCAAAATTTTGGGTAAGTAATAAAATCTTAAATGTATACCTAACTTTAACCACATATTACTCTTGCTTAAATCGCGTTATTGGATTTCTGCAGGTACGATTTTAAAGCTTGAAATGTGTACTTTAAGATGCTATAAGAGGATTTAGGTTAAAAAGTAAATCAACCCTTTTATTTTACAGAAATAAAAATAAATTTTTGCTCCAAAATTCGTTAAATTAGAGGTACGTTAAACGTTAATAACTTTTATAAAAAAATTATTTAATTTAACTAACTAGCATATATTATTAATAGGACTTAAAAATAAGTGAATTTAGTGTAAAAAATTTTAGAATATATAATAATAGCTCTTAGCGATTTTATCGGATATCTCCGTATGTTCCAATTATATACATATACTACTCTTATATACATTCATTTTTTTATTTTAAAATATAATAATCCAATAGCTACATGTTTCTTCTTTCATTTGAGCTTTTGAATGCTCAATTTCATGAATTAGTTTAAAAGTTACAACAAATTTAGTGCAGCGCGATCGATGCCGGACGCGCACTCACGTATACGTATATCTCAGTTTTGACAAAATTAGAAAAATCGTCGTTTTTGCCCGTAGTTTTCGACCATACCACTTGGCCAAATTATTAAGTTGTAGTACTCGTTCGACGCAGAATTTAATGCTCTTTAATTAGTTAAACCACAAATGTTTTGCTAAGATTCACGGTTTAGGAGTTATATGCAAAAACTAAAAAGTCCTAAAATTTTGAAGTTCTTTGGCTGTCAAAAGTTCTCCGAGGTCGCCCGTGTTAGCATTTTTGTTTTTCACATGCTTGTACCTATTTATACAAGATAAAAATAAAAGTTTTAACAAAAAAGTAAACTAATAAAAAAAATTTTTTTCCGAAATTTGTTGACCAACCACAAATATTATTTTTATTTGTTAATTACTAAATTTTTATTTATTACACCTAATTTTTCATAATTCGTTGTAAAACCGAGATTATGGTATCTTTACTGTCGCCACAACTTATTTTAATTTTGATGGTCGGGGTTACAGTTCAAAAGAGGCAATGAGAAAATTGCATTCCAAATTCATTTTAAAGCCGTTTTTCCAAAATTTGTGAACCGACCGCAAATTTTATTTTTATCTGCTAATTAGACCTCATCTTTCACAAACCGCTTTAAAAATGGTAAAATCCGATTCGGGAATCTCAACTGTCACCCTTATTATTTATTCTAATTTAAAACTATAACTTTGCTCATATGAAACTTGATCAGTCTCTTCATTCCCCACCCCCTGCTTTAGAGACGACTCACCAATTCCCTTAATTGGTGAAAAGTTTTACAGTTTCTAGTAAAAACCATTGTTAGAATTCAATATGTAAAATGCTTAAACTGAGCAACGAGTAATAAAACATACCACCAAAAAGGATTGTTTTAATATTCTTGTCGAATGTAAATTAATCTAAACGTTGCCCGTTCTACCTTGCTTGATATTTTAATTGTTTACACAGTGGCCCACAAACTAAAAATAAATGTTGCCCCAACATGTTGCTGTACATGTTAAACCTGGGTTGGACCCAATTTATAATTCAAGACAATGAAAATGTCCTGAAATTTCAGAAAGTATCAGGAAATACAGGAAGTATTTTTTTGATCAATTATTTCACTTTAATTAATTACGGTAGAATAAGTCGATAACCGTTAGTTATAATAATTAACAATAAAAATAAAGAAGATCACGGTCAGTAAACAAAGTTGAATTCCACCATGAATACCTAATTTTAATTGCAATGAATACACAGGGTGTCCAACTGCGATAAACGAAAAACTATTATCTTAGGTATCTACATAAAACATTACACGAAAGAAATTAAAATAAAAAAACCATTATGATGTAATTTAAGACGCAAAGTTTAGATGTAAAGAAGTTCATTCTAAATGAACACCTTGATTAATTAAATAATAGGTACCTAATTCAAGTGTATCTGCAAAGCAGGTTATTAAAAATTGCTTTTAAATAAAATTTAATCAGTACCTAATTGTACTGATGTAGTACATCACTCATTCATTATATACTACATAGTACATATTTAAATGATATTCAAATATTATATAATTTTCAATCTACAGTTAAATTTCAGTTAGATACGTATTCATTCATACATAATCAAAAATGTTGATTCATTTATTTATTATTTAAAAATTACAGTAAAAATCTACTGAAATTAGAATAAATATTTTAATTCGGTATAAAAATAAAACCATTTTCTAGTGTGATGCCTGGACTTGCAAACGTTTTCTAATTTATATATTATATAATATAGAAATATAAACTACGAAAACTATAAAAATTAAAGAACGATAATTATTTTTAATTAATGAATTAAATTGACATTAAAGTTTTTGCATCATTTTAAAAAAAATTGATGCAAATTCGAAGGAACTGGTTTAATATTATGATGACCCACTTTAAAAAAATGTAATATTGTAAAATTTCACAGTTAATAGCTAAAGCATTTTATTTGAGATAATGTAAAATGAAAACATTTTTGGTTTTATATTTGCGGAATAACTTTCGTTAGGTATCATTAATGTCTGATTTAAAAATAAATCAATCATCTGATTGGTTATTTCGTCAATTTAACGTGAAGTTCGTAAACTTGACGATAACTATGGGTGAAGAAATCGGGCAGAAGTGGTACAAATAAGCGTAATGGAACTACGATCTTAACCCTTTTAGACTTCTCCACGGTACACTATAGTACAGGAGTCGCTAACAAGTCGATCGGGAACGACCGGTTAATTGTGAAGCGATTTTAGTTGATCATAGCTGCTAACACTTGATTTTTAAATTTTCAACTAATCACCAAACTTGATCCACGGATCAACGTCTTTTAGTTTTACCTTATCATAAGATAACTTCGGTTATCCTCGGCTGTAGTGGCCAACTCAACTGTTCAACTGGTCCTTAGTCGACGACCATCTTCAAGAGGGTATCCTAGAATTGAATCCCTCAAAGATGTTGCTAAAGTGAGCCTCTGCCCGGATTCGAACTGGGTGTCTTACGTTAGCACTTGATCGCACTAACAACCGTGCCCACGTTTTTTAAATTATTTTGAGGTTGGTGATGAAGTTATGCGCTAGATAGCGATTATTTGTAGATCAATATTATGCAATATACTCGATTGAAACAGTCTTCCTAGTGTGGCAGTTGCCATCCGCGAGAGTGACCTGGCGGGATCCCCCTCCCGAAGGCGAAAAAGAAATTTTCCGTTGTTTTCTCGATCCGTTTGGTACCCCGGGAAAATTTACCCATATACTCCTCAAATCTTTAGAATGAATTAATATGAGATTGGAAGAAAGAGTAACGTAAGTGGAAAGGTTTATTTTAATTTTAACTGTTATAATTGATTTAAATTGTAATCCAAGTTCATGACATTATAACCATTCGTTGTCATTCGAACTATTCACAATGACTTACATTATGTTTACACTACTAAAATCGAAAATATTTCTAAAAATGGATGGGCTCTGCAGTTCTATATCTATGAACTTTAAGAAATAAATATTGCTATTTTTGTCTTACTCACGAATAAATTCGCCAATTTTTAAATCATTTCGAAGTTTTTTTCCCTACATACTACAATAAGAAGTATTTTTGCAAGTATCTAATTTTCAAAAATAGAATAATTGAAATGTTAAAATAATTTAATCTTAATAATACATTATTTTAATTAATGTGTTTAATACATACAATTTTATTACAGATGACTAATTATATGTTTACATATGAATAATTATTACAGAAAAATAGTATAGCGTTCCATCCGAATACGTTAATATTAACAACCCGTCAGCAGTTTTAAATGCCTCTAAACCAGCTATGATGGTAAAGAAGTGGAACGCGTGCCTGACTTGGCACGTGAAAGATTTTCGGTAGCACGCTGAAGAATTCAATGTGTACAATATTATTTATATTACTTGAAAAATAAATTTGAAATGTATTTCAATATAGGGCAGTATAGTACCATTCTTTATAGACCTATGCAACATCGGCAAAAAAATAATTAGTAGGGAGAACAAAAAAACTTTTGCTACAGGTATTTTTTTCTTGAAAACTACGGAAAACCTTGAAATAATCTACAATTTTTTCAATTACTTTTTCGAGAAATTGGCGGACCTAAATACTGCTTCTATTCCTAACCTGCTAAACTAACCGGTATACCGGTTGTTCATTTTAAAACTTCCACCAATAAATATCTCAAAAACCAAATGTCAGATAAAAAAATGTTTCGGATAAAAGTTGTATAATAAGGAGTAAAGAATATGGTATAATTATTTTGCTAATCTTTTCAAGGTCGTTTGAAAGTCAATTTTGATTTTTTAAATAGCACCTTATATTTTTTAGCAGATTCAGATTGTGCATGAAAAAATAAACCATTTTTGTCAGAAAAACTTTTTTTATCCGACAAAGATTTTACGAGTAAGATACGTAGAAACAAAATAATAGTATATTATACACCAAGGTAGTGAAGCATAGTGTTATAACCCTAGCGCCAGATTAAATCCCAAGGTGCGTAGCACCGCGGGATTTAAGGCGCGGTTATAACACGCTTCACTACCGTGGTTTATATACAATTTTTCCACTACTAGGATTGTTTACTCTTATAATAATAATTGTTAATGAATAAAGTAAATCGTTTTAATTATTTATTTCAAATTATAAAACAAATGATAGTTTTTGTTTTGATGTTGACACTTGCTTGAAAATGTTTAATTAATTTTGACATAAAGGTTACATTAAATATCGAATAAACTAGTGAACGTGGAATACAGATATGATGTTGACGAAAACTATTTGTCAAATGCATTTTAACGATAATTGATTGTAATAATAATAATAATCGATTTATAAAGTTTCAGTTTCAGCGTCATAATTAATTCGTTTTTCATTTCGCCTAATTGCTAAAGTCACAAAATTCAAATTTAATCAACATTTAAATATCAAATTAATCTTATTTATAGACGACTTTAATTATTTAAACACTATTGATAGCATTTCTTGGTTATGCTAATTCGTTTTACACATAAATTTTCTTTCAAAATGACCCGAAGTTTCGGAAACGCATTTATGTTCATTATTAACCTCAGGTGAATAATATTATTCACCTCAGGTGACAAAGGCGTGGTTACAGTTCGATATTACGTTGAAATGATATGTTATGGCTGAGTGAAAACACATTTTTCCACTACCAGCCATAAACACTATCATTTCAACGTAAGTAATCGAACTGTGAACCACGCCTTCTATCACCTGAGGTGAATAATATTTTATTATTCACTAGTAGTTAATAATGAACATAAATGCGTAGTCCGGAAACTTCGGGCCATTTTGAAAGAAAATTTATGTGTAAAACGAATTAGCATAACCAAGAAATTCTATCAATAGCGTTTAAATAATTAAAATCGGTCTATAAATAAGATTAATTTGAAATTTAAAATGTTGATTAAATTGGAATTTTGTGACGTTTAGCAATTAGGCGAAATGAGAATTATGAATTATGACAGCTCATGACAGCATGAAGTAACAACTGAAAACTTTATAAATCGATTATTAATAATTATTACAATCAATTATCGTTACAAATAGTACATTTTTCGACAAAATAGTTTTCATCAACATCTATTTACTTGCATTCCACGTTCACTAGTTTTTATTCGATATAGAATTTTTGTTTGGTAAGTGTTTTTGTTACATTAATATTATTAAAATCTGTATATTTTCAATTGTAGGATAACTGGATTGTGAAGATATTAAAGAAATTAGTGGTCGAAACAGAATCATGAAAAAATTTATGCGATTCGAAGTAGTTGTTCGTTAGCAAACTTGTATAACCTTTACTCCATTAGAAAATTTACAATCTCCGTGCTATTGTAACTACAGTTTAAAACACTTCAAAACGCTCAAAATTTCTTATTTGATTAATTGATGTTGATTGGCTTTGGACCATACGAGCTATGCTCGTTTTAACCGAGAGTGAGTCAGCTATATAGCCCTCGGCTACCGTAGATGACTTCCAACCCCCATGTTGTTTCAACTGCAGGATATTTCCACCGCTAGCAGCTAATATTGTGGCTGAAGTTCTTCGGAAGCTATGACCCGTGTAAGACGCAGGGTTTTGCAAATTTAAATACATTGCAATTTTGTTTGGTACTTGCCCTATTGTATTATGACCAATATTTTGCTTTGTAGCTTTTCCATTGCGTATACTAATAAATAATTTTTGCATGTCGGAAGTTGGTCTAATTTTTAAATATGTTTTTACAATTTTCATCCAAAGGGGTTCCATAACAACAAATTTTCTAGATGAACCATTTTACTATTACGAATGTTTATAATAATCATATCATCTTTTATGATAACATCAGAAAGAAGCAAATTGCAAAGCTCATCGCATCTGACTGAAAACGGAAGACTTCTTAGCACGGTAATTCACATTTTGGCGTTTTAAGAACGCAACTAATTTGAAAAACTTTGAAATGTCTATGTTGTCCTTTAAAGAAAGAGTTGATTTTAACATAGAATAATGTGCCCATAAAGTGGAAGCTTTTTTATCATTGGCATAACTTTGGAAATATGCTAACAGTACATTTTCAGATATAACCACACTTCGCACACTGCACCAATTTTTAAATGTTACATAAGCTTTCATATAAAGAGTCTTGATTTTTCCGGCAGTAGCTTGTCTGCCACTGATTCAGCAATCTCTCTCATTTCGGGTGGTGTACAACTTTCACTCATTTTTAAAACACTCGCAAAACTTATAAATATCAAAATATTTAATGTAACCTTTATGTCAAAATTAATTAAACATTTTCAAGCAAGTGTCAACATCAAAACAAAAAACTATCATTTGTTTTATAATTTGAAATAAATAATTAAAACGATTTACTTTATTCATTAACAATTATTATTATAAGAGTAAACAATCCTAGTAGTGGAAAAATTGTATATAAACCACGGTAGTGAAGCGTGTTATAACGCGCGTTTTAAATCCCGCGGTGCTACGCACCTTGGGATTTAATCTGGCGCTAGGTTATAACACTATGCTTCACTACCTTGGTGTATAATATACTATTAATAAACTGCAGTTGGTTAATCGAATTTTTAATTTTTTAATAGTCAGAAGGCTATTACTACTTTTATAATTATTATTACAAAATTTTTTTCTACTATTTATAATTATTACAAAAGTTGTTTATTTTTTCATATATAATCTGAATCTACTAAAAATGTAAGATGTCATTAAAAAAAAAAGTTGACCTTCACATGACCTTAAAAAAACAACTAATTAAAAAAATTATTATACCATATTCTTTTCCCGTCTCCATTATACAACTTTTCTTCGAAACGTTTTTTCATCTGACGTTCGGTTTTTGAGATATTTATTGTGGAAGTTTTAAAATGAACACCCGGTATTATATTTCGTTGCTGGTGATACATTACGTTTGCCATAATGCAGACCCTTTAGCCAATTTTTTAACTAAAGTCAATAAAATTACATATTTCCATATTTACAATTCGATAATTTCCCAATATGCAGTAATTCAAAATTTTGAATTTAAAAAATAGTTTTAACAAATTCAGTTATCAGCGCAGATAACATCTAAATTTTCATGTGGACATTGGGAATTCGTAAAAATATGAACGTGCTACGAATTTGGGAGACGGTCACAAATCCCGAATTCGGATTTTCATGATTTTTGAAGTGAATTATGAAAGAGGACATCGTACTATACATATTAAAAAAAAGGCTTTAAAAATTCGAGATCGGCCGTGGTTGCGTTAGTCAAAACCGTATTTCTGCAGCCTCCTCTTCGGTTCCCTTCGCTCCGACCTCTCCAAGTCGGTTTGGCAAACGCTTTATTAACTAAAAACATCCCCATGACCGGTCCTACTTTTCGAGTAGGGCCCAATCGAGTAGAACCCAATCCCCAATTTTTCGAATTGGGGATGTTAACCCGACATATAGCGGGAAGCGATTACCATTGTGGGTGTCGACCCATCAACAAGGCACGCATTGGTGATAAAATGTGTTCAATTATGACGTAATATTGAGACGGTCGCGGCTTAGCGCTTAAATGCGTCAACTACTAAACCGAGCGGCCCCGGTTCAAACCCTGGTGGAGTAAAAACTTTATTCTGGCCGTCTTACCTGGCAGGTAGGTATAAAACGCACTCACTAAGACGATTGACCAACGTGGTGTTTTATGGCTAAATACTCCCCAATGGGGAAGGCCTCTATCCAGCAGTGGATAGAAACAGGCATAACTAAGTGGTAGTGATTGCGCAGTAATACACTTCCATTATTATTGTTTCTTATGGGAATAGGTTAACTTGAAATTTGAATTGTGGGCTTATTAAAGAACCTACCGAAATCTATCTCAAAAGTTTTTTATTTTAATGCTCTTTCGTTTGGTGAAGGTATTTTTATAGGAAAAAGTGTATTTTCGAGTTCGGATTTTCTGACTCGACCCCGAATTTGAATATTGTATATAATTTTATTTGAACGTTGTAGTGAATAGTGTTTTGTGAACATATAGTTTCTTTCATCCAAGCTTTTTTTGGAATGACTGTCTTTTGGATTTTTCCTGACTTACATTATGAAGCTTTTTGAGATCCGCAGAAGATTTTAAAGACAAAAATGATGGTGGTGGAATGATGTTTTAATACTTGCAGATAAGAGTAAGTACAATATTTTTAGGTCAGATGGACCAATATAGTACGGCGATCAAATATAAAATAATATCCGTAAAATTTGCGTGTTAAGTTCGGTAAAGTAAGTGTAATGATTAGAAGTTATATTTCGTCGAAACATTGTTTACAGAGGGAATTTTAAACAAATATAAATATTTGGACATTTCAAATAATAATCTGTTACCTACAAATAGAAATTAAAGATAGTTTTAAGTACTATCAGAACAATGATTCCAAGCATAAATCTCGTTTTGTGCAAGATTTACTATATAAGTGTCAAAAATTAGATATCCACTTCCCAATCCTCGGACTAAATCCTATAGAAAATCTGTGGAAAGAATTAAACAGCAAAATTGAGTTACCCCAATAATTACGAGAAAGATTACAATAAGAATGGGACAAATAATTACAAAATTCATTTATCATTGCTCATTTGTCTGCACCAATATACACTATTAGTTCACAAAAGTGGGTGTAGCTAGTGTAACCTAGTGTAGATTGCTGTAACTTGCACTGACTCGAACGAATTTTAGTATCAAGTGCAAGTTGTAGTAAAACCTATAAAATAAAATTTTATAGCATTTTTATTGTGTTTTTATGCGTAGTATTACCGTAACAACTAAAGCGAGTACTTAATTAAAAAAATTTTAATTTTAATTTTAAAAGTAAAATTTAAATTTTAGAGAATTACTTAAAAAAGAACGTTAAAGAATTTAAATCCAAATTTAATTACATTTATTCTGAGTAGGTACTATCTACCCAATGGTTTTATTAGTGTTATATATTTCCATTACCCCTTTCCTTTTTAGAAAAATTTAGAAAAACCTACAATTAAGAAGTCTTCCGGTTTACTCCTTTCCTAAGGTGGTCATTTTTGTAAAATATAAAACCAGGACATAGAAAACAATAACATTTTATTAAAAAATCCCCCTTTCGGTAAAAGTCAAAGAGTTAATAACTATTAAGTACTTTATGTTAATACAGAAAGATACATTCAACTATATTTCTAAATTTACTTTATATTTTTGTGAAGAATGTATTTTTTTAATAATAATTCGTTCTCCTCAATCTTTCTATAGAATTCCATGCATGTCCTGGTTATATGTCATGACTAACCAGGACTAAGGATACAAAACTAGTACTGTCCTGGTAAAATCAGCACGAATGATCACCTTATCCTTTCCATACTAATGAAATTAAGGCAGCAAATTTCTAAAACTATTTATCAATTTACAGTTTACATTACTGTGTGTTACGATTTTCGTTCTAAATTTTACAATTTTTACTAAATTTCATTTTTAAATACTTTTTCATTTTAATCATTTTTTACAATAAAACTTTGTAGTTATGTTTATAAAACAAGAAAACTATACCTAAACATAAATTTACCACAGAAAATGAAAAACTATCTTATTAGGACTAAATTACTTTAGTAGTCAGAAATAATGTAAGTAAGTCTAAAAAATGTACTATTATGGACGCCATTGCGATGAGAGCTGGGGGTCTTTAATTAAGATTTCAGAAGATTTTTTATAATTCTTAAAATTTAGGTGAATGTAAGAGTCAACAGTTATGTGTTTTTCGAATTAAATTTTTTTTTACATACTCATCAATATAATATTTGAATAAATTATAATTAAAAATTTTACTGATCATTTTCTCATAATGTATTTTTCCAAATTCGATAAAAAATATATAGGAAATACTCAACAAGAAACTCCGGTCGTTCTCATACTTAAAGTGATTCGACTAAAGAGCTTTAAAGGAATATTCTAGACACTTGAAAGATTGCAACAAACAATAAAGAATATTTTTTACCCACGAAAGGTAAATACTTCCTTAAGAGACTTATGCCCTATTTCATCAACTAGAGCTATCTCTTAGATAATCTATTATTAGATAAATTAACGTAGTAACCAATCAGACAGCAGGAAAACAAAACAATCAGAAATGTGATTGGCTACTTCGTAAATTTATCTTATACATAAATAAGATATCTAAGAGATATCTCTAGGTGAAGAAATCGGCATAATTAAGTAATAATTATAATAACACTAGCTGGATACCCGGCTTCGCCCGGGTCTCCTATAATTAAAATACTTTGCCTTTGTGTGAAGTATTTAGATTTTCCTAGTATCCTGCTTCGCTTAAGGTTTTCTTCTCGACGAAATCTTGCTTCCCGTTGCTAGAGCGTTTCAGAATGATTTTAGTGTTCCCGTTGTCGAGTGTTTCAGAACGGTTTATATTGTACTCTACAATTTTCTCTACAGCTTTTCTTCTCCAGTATTTCAAATCACTTATAATAGTGTAGGTACTGAATGTGAATATACCAACGTAAAATTACCATATATCAATTACAGGTATTGGCGATGGAAATCTCGTTAATCCATTCATGCTCGTCCTCAATTTTTCACTTTTTTTTAAAATTTAAACTTTTCGGTCCCGGTTTTAGCGGAAAACCTCTTTAGGGTCCTAGAGAGTAAGTGTGCAAAATTTGGTTGGGATCGGTCGAACGGTTTAGGAGTTATTAAAAGACGAACAAACCAACAAACGTACCAACAAACATTCAATTTTATATAATAGATTTAGAAGATAATATTGAATGTAATTGCTAATAAATTCCTTAAATTGCTGGTACTCATACACCAAAATTGTTTAGGTAACAGAACTTTTCCTCCGGAACAACACATTCCTGGTGTTTCGCCAATCCATTTTTTTGCATTGCAGTGAGGACAAACTGCTGTCAATCCTCCAATACCAATTATATGGTAATTTTCGTATTCAAGATTACTATCGTATTTGAATGCTTCATTCTTCAACAAAGACCATTTCGCAACTCGTGCTGTTGCTTGCCGTAACCTATTAGCTTCACGTCGAATCAAGGCAGCATCTTCGTTTTCTTTACTTCTAGCATTAGCGGTTTTCAACCTATTAGCTTCACGTCGAATCAAGGCAGCATTTTCGTTTTCTTTACTTCTAGCATTGGCCATTCTCAACCTATTAGCTTCACGTCGAATCAAGGCAGTATTTTCGTTCCTTCGTTTACTTATTCACGACGGGCCCTTCTCAACCTTGCTTACGTCTCAGGACCGCTACTTCCTCATCAGATTTTTCTTGCTTAAGAGCCGTATTTGAAGACTTTCCAAGTTTAATTCTTTTAGGCGAAGGTGTTTCTGAAATATCTGTTATAGATAACTTTCTTTTATGACACTCGTTAATATTTTCCGTTCCATTAATATCGTCATCAACAACAATATATTCAATTTCGGACATCTTTTCTTTTTAGTTTATAGATATGATGATATATTAATTATTTATATATATAATAAATTGTAGTTGGTACATAGGGTATTATCGGTTTAACGAAATCCATAACGTGATAATACAGCCTCTTGTTGAGAAAGCTTAAACAACCTCATTTTTAAAGAAATTAATGCTTATAAATTTTCTTCTTTGATAAAAATCTGAATAGCAAGCTTGTGTTTGAAGTTGAAGAATATCTCGATTCGACTATTTCATTGGTCGAAAATTTTTCTTTGGGTTGGTATAATAAATGAACGAACCAATCAAAGCCCTGGCAGAAACACACAACACACCCATGAATATATATTAGATTAATGCTTATAAAATTTTTCTTCTTTGATAAAAATCTGAATAGCAAGCTTGTGTTTGAAGTTGGAAGAATATCTCGATTCGACTATTTCATTGGTCGAAAAATTTTTCTTTTGGGTTGGTATAATAAATGAACGAACCAATCAGAAGCGCAAAGGACACGAACACACACGAACACACACACACTGAGAAATATATATTTAGAAATTTATGCTTATAAAATTTTTCTTCTTTGATAAAAATCTGAATAGCAAGCTTGTGTTTGAAGTTGGAAGAATATCTCGATTCGACTATTTCATTGGTCTAAAATTTTTCTTTTGGGTTGGTATAATAAATGAACGAACCAATCAGAAGCGCAAAGGACACGAACACACACGAACACACACACACTGAGAAATATATATGTTAGAATCGTCTTTTATTTTCAACAAAAATTAAATAATATTACTGGCAATTCTTCCTCACGTCTTTCTTCTTCTTCTTTGTTCTCTCTTGTCTATTTCCTTTTTTATTTTTTAAATACTTTTTCATTTTAATCAATTTTTACAATAAAACTTTCTAGTTTATTATAAAACAAGAAAACTATACCTAAACATAAATTTACCACAAAAAAATGAAAAACTATCTTATTAGGACTAAATTACTTTAGTAGTCAGAAATAATGTATGTAAGTCTAAAAAATGTACTATTATGGACGCCATTGCGATGAGAGCTGGGGGTCTTTAATTAAGATTTCAGAAGATTTTTTATAATTCTTAAAATTTAGGTGAATGTAAGAGTCAACAGTTATGTGTTTTTCGAATTAAATTTTTTTTTACATACTCGTCAATATAATATATGAATAAATTTACTGATCATTTTCTCATAATGTATTTTTCCAAATTCGATAAAAAATATATAGGCAATACTCAACAAGAAACTCCGGTCGTTCTCATACTTAAATAAATAATTTCTTTAAACTAACATTTTATAATTCGAAATTTGAGCTTTCCGCTTATAATTTTTCATCGTAAAAAATTTGAAAATTGTTACGTAAATTAAAAATTTTCCAATGCAACATTAGTTCTTTATATTCTCAAAATAAAATTAGTGATTTCAATTGCAAAACTCAACAAACCTTTTTCTGTTAAATTTGACAGTTAAATGTAGTCAAAATACACATGCACGATGAATTCACTATTATGCTTCATCTCGATTCACATTAACTTAATCACATTATTATCACTTAAATATTCGAAAACCATAATTTAAACAATACAAAAACTTCTTTTTCGAGTGCAACGTTAACAGCTAGATTAAAACGGAACCAAGTCGGTTCAATGTAACTATAAAGAGTAGGTACGTAGAGACAAGTAGAGGATACAGCACACATCAAGAGCAAGATGTTCACAAACCGTAACTTCGCTCGAATAATCAATTGCACATGAGTTACCTGCGAACGATTACTATGAATTTGCAAAGAAAGTTGTCATGTCCATCAATAACAACAAACTATGAGGATGAGAAACGGTAAACCAAATTATTAGGAAGGTTATAATAATCTCATAAAACAACAGACGGTATCTTCCTCGCTATTGAAGATCACCTGTTGGTAGAAGTACATACATTGAATTTTTTTAATAGAAAATATTTCTAATACAATGATATTTTTTAAAATTGGTGTATAGAGGACTTTAATGGGATTAAATTTACATAACATTTAAATAACATTGTTAAATCCAATGCTTTAATATGGTTTTGTTACCTAGCCAATTATAAGAAAAATATGTATGTATGTAATAAAATAATTGTTACAATGTCTGTTAGTTTACAGACACAATAATATTCTAATATAAATTACAGCAATGACAAAAATAAATACTCGTATTATATACCTACATTACTATCTTAAACTTCTCAATATTTAAACTTTTTAAATTAATTTAATTGAAGCAGGCCCCCGAGAAGAAGTTTGCCCAACACAATATTTTAGCTGACGTATAAATAAAATTAGGTGGCAGTATGCAATTTTACTTAGAGCTAATAAACCAAAGAAACTTGATTGAATTTATTTTTATTTTTAAATTTATTTAACCAAAGAAGTTCTTTGATTAGGTCTGAGACCTTTGTTATCGACAGTAATCTCGATAGTGTACCGAAGCCACAATAATTAGTTCTATAAGTTTATTAATTTTATGCATATTTGAGGTAGTTTGGTAGGTTGACATCAGTTTTGCATTGTAACGATGGCAATCCATCAACATAGGGGAACCGACAGCTTTACGTGCACTCAGATAAGGTAATAAAATTTCTAAATATAAATAATGGTTACTGAAATCATTTCCAGAAGTTGTAAGTTGGATAGCTTACTACCCCGGATAATCCTTCAATTATAGCGGTGCGTTCTTTGAACTGTAATAACTTTCTCAAATTTTTATATAGGGTGATCAATTTAGTACTATATATTTTTAAAACAACATAGAGGCCACTGCTGTTTTCAGTTTCCTTTCAAAATTAACATTTGTGATCGGTATGGTTTGGCAAATTACCATGGAAAGATACACAGCTGCGCAGCTTAAAATTTATTAAAAAAGTAAAAAATCTATTCGGGCTGCGTTTCGCGGATTACGTGAAATTTATGGTCAACATAATCCAGCTTACTAATCGTAGCTGAAAATATCAATACTGCAAACCAAAGTCTAGATAAAAATTGAGAACAATTACATAGTTCACATTCTTAAGTATGTATGTCACATTACTCAAATTACATACATAATTACTTAAATCACATTGTTTAAGTCCTATTACTTAAATTACGTCATATTACTTAAGTTACGTCATATTAAGTCAAATACTAAAGTTACGTCATATTAAGTCAAATTACTTAACTTTAAATTGTGTTTAAGTAATGCGACTTCAGTTTAAGTAGTGTTTAAGTAATGTGACTTAAGTAATGTGGCTTAACTAATGTGACTTTAAGTAATTTGGCTTAACCCTTACGGGACGGAATTTGTTTTGCACAAAGAAATATATACGAGTAGAAATACGGCTAGATTCAATTTACATGAACTTTGGGACAAATAGGTGCCACCAGAATTTTTGAAATCGGGACACATAGGTCCCCGCAGTCCCGAAAGGGTTAAGTAATGTGACTTAAACAATATGACTTAAGCAATGTGACTTAAACAATATGACTTAAGCAATGTGACTTAAGTAATATGACTTAAGCAACATGACTTAAGTAATGTGACTTAAGCAACATGACTTAAGTAATGTGACTTAAGCAATATGGCTTAAGTAATGTGACTTAAGTAATGTGACTTAAGTAATGTGACTTAAGTAATATGACTTAAGTAATGTGACTTAGCAACATGACTTAAGTAATGTGACTTAAGTAATGAGACTTAAGCAATATGGCTTAAGTAATGTGACTTAAGCAATATGGCTTAATATGACTTAAGTAATATGACTTAACAATGTAGCTTAAGTAATGTGACTTAAGTAATGTGGCTTAACTAATGTGACTTAAGTAATGTGACTTAAGTAATGTGACTTAAGTAATGTGACTTACAATATTACTTAAGCAATGTGACTTAAGTAATATGACTTAAGTAATATGACATGACTTAAGTAATGTGACTTACAATATGGCTTAAGTAATATGACTTAAGTAAGGTGACTTAAGTAATATGAATTAAGCAAAATGACTTAAGTAATATGACTTACAATATGACTTAAGTAATATGACTTAAGTAATATGACTTAAGCAATATGACTTAAGTAATGTGACTTAAGCAATATGGCTTAAGTAATATGACTTAAGTAATATGACTTAAGTAATGTGACTTAAGCAATACGGCTTAAGTAATATGACTTAAGTAATATGACTTAAGTAATGTGACTTAAGCAATACGGCTTAAGTAATATGACTTAAGCAATATGACTTAAGTAATGTGACTTAAGTAATGAGACTTAAGTAATGAGACTTAAGTAATGTGACTTAAGCAATATGGCTTAAGTAATATGACTTAAGTAATATGAGTTAAGTAATGTGACTTAAGCAATATGGCTTAAGTAATATGACTTAAGTAATGTGACTTAAGTAATATGACTTAAGTAATATGACTTAAGTAATGTGACTTAAGCAATGTAACTTAAGTAATATGACGTAACTTAAGTAATAGGACTTAAACAATGTGATTTAAGTAATTTGACTTAATATGACGAAACTTAAGTAATAAGACTTAAACAATGTGATTTAAGTAATTAAGTATGCGATTTGAATATTGTGACACAGACATACATACTTAAGCATGTGAACTATGTGATTGTTCTCAATTTAAGTCATATTCCGTAAGTTAAGCAAATTGAGCAATATGACTTAAGTAATTAATTTAATTTAAAATAAAAAAACACGAGCAGATGATTACTTTTTTAGTAATCTTTACACCTTTTGCATTATTCCATATACCATTTGAGTTATGCCGGTCCTGTGCGGTTGATCACGTGAATGAGATCAACACGACGGCGCGCGCGCGCGACCAAGATAAAGGGGAGTCCAGTTTTGACTTTACGACACCAAGGGGGCGCGTCAGTGATTTCATTGGATACAAGATTTTATTACTGCAGAGAGAATGAAATTTGGGAGATGTATCTTTTTGTCAGTTTCCTTATATTTATCTCGATTGAGACCTTATTTTTTTTATCTCCGAGGAGAGATAATTTTGGCTTTAACTACAAAGTTCCACGAATATTCCATCACCAAGTATCCATTATTTAGTAGTTCCTTGCTCGTTCATGCGCGGCCTGTGTACCGCAGTTAAACCTTTGAGGGGAGGGTAGTGTTACGGAAATTTTGCATTGTTCCGTACACCATTTTAGTTATGCCGGTCCTGTGCGGTTGACCACGTGAATGAGACCAACACGACGGCGCGCGCGCGACAAAGATAAAGGGGAGTCCAGTTTAGACTTTACGACGCGAGAGAGGCGCGTCAATGATTTCATTAGATACAAGATTGTGTTACTGCAGAGAGAATTCAATTTGGGAGATGAATCTTTTTGTCAGTTTCCTTTTGTTTGACTTGTTGAGATGCTCTCGTATCTAGGGGGTCGATCTTCTGTTTGGCTTATGTACTTGATATATAACGGACTGGGTCTGGACTATGCTTCATCTTTAGTTCTTTGAAATGAGAAGATAGTTCATGAACAGCTTCTGTCTAAATAGAATTTTCACCATTTATAAGCATAATAAGCCCTCCACTTCTGTATTATCTTTTATTTTTAGTTCTGATAAGGAATTGAGAATAAATGTCACAACATCTGTTTACTATCTTTGCTTCTGTTAAATTAAACAATTCTTCCTTTCTTGTAGGTTTTATTTACTTTAGCTGGCGCCCCATTTACATCATTTTTTTCTCATACTGAGTAGTGCATTTTAATTACGAATCCACGACGGTTTTCGAACCACCCTTGCCCTTTGACTAAAAACTTAAATGTATAAGAGTTAGCCGATCGTGTAATTACAGCTACGATCAAGCAAGTGGCTAGCGTGGCAAAATTATTTATTTATGCAATTATTGCTACACTTTTTGTGGCGCCCAGCGTGGTGTGCCCACAAAAAAAGTAGTTTCCAGATGCACCCGATTAAAGTTTTGCTGTAGTTTTACTCAAGTATGCTCAACTGTGAAATAAGTTGATAAGGAGTTGGAATTCGATTAAAGCGCTTTAAAGGAATATTCTAGACACTTAAAAGATTGCAACAAACAATAAAGAATGATTTTTTACCCACGAAAGGTAAATACTTCCCTTAAGAGACTTATGCCCGATTTCTTCACCTAGAGATATCTCTTAGATAATCTATCTATTAGATAAATTAACGTAGTAACCAATTAGACAGCAGGAAAACAAAACAATCAGAAATGTGATTGGCTACTTCGTAAATTTATCTTATACATAGATAGATTATCTAAGAGATATCTCTAGGTGAAGAAATCGGGTATAATTGAAGTAATAATTATAATAACATTTTTGCAAAGTTTGTGTGCAAGTAATTGCAAAGCAAAAATATTTTGTGTATTTGGGTACCTACTTTTATATTCACATAGATGATTAATGCCCGTTTTCTTCACCTGGAGATATCTATTAAATAGCTATCTATTTTATAAATTAACGAACTAACCAATCAGATAGCAAAAAAAAACAACAAATAAAAAATCTGATTGGTTCCTTCTTTAAGGAGTATAGAAGTACAAATCTCTATTATATAATATCTCTAAGTGAAAAAAACGGGAATGGGATGAATGAGATTTTTTTAAATATTGTTAAATATTCACTATTTTCTATTCATACTCAACACCCTTAATTCAGTCAAGTTACAACTTAATTATACATTATCCGATATATCTGGAACCTTGAAATATTACAATTTAAAAATTTACTGTTAAATGTATACCTAGATCCTTCCTTTTTGAGCCACGGCTTTCTTATGACTGATTATGAGCTAATATTGTCCCTAAATTTTTAAAATATGTTCCAATTGTTCTAAAACTTCCATATATTAAATTAAAATTTTAAAAATTAACAGGTTAACTGAACAATTAAACTAATTTATGTTTCAGAAGCACCTTTCAGTAATGGTTATTGCCATCTGCAGATGTCAATGGCCTTCTTCATTTTTTTACTTGCTTACTCAATGTGCTTGTTATTATTTTATTTAATAAATAAATTTGTAATTTTTAATTTGAAAAAAAATCTGACTACCTCATTCGAAAGAATTAAGAATGTTAAACGACTATGGTAAAAAATTACTGAACTGTTATTTGCTATTATTTTCGATGTAAGAATAATTATTTCACTCTTGTTTAAAAATATTGTAGGTGTTTCACTAATGTGAGCGTACCCAGAAAATAAATGTGGGCGCAGAGGATATTATTAAGTCGATTCCTATTTTTGAAAAGTTGTATATCGGCTTATTATAATTTTATGTATTAAGCATTTACTCAAATGATATTTTTAAATTATCGAAATAGAAAATATCATCATAATAGAAAAGCATTACCTACTTAAATATGAATTTAAAACTGCAATAGCATAGGTACTATATTTTCCAGCACAATGCCATTTAACACTGTACATATTGCGGTTAGGTTAGCTTTAACAAACGGAGTATGAAAAGAAAATTAGTAATAATTGCACAATGTATATATAAATTAGGGAATTTCTTAGCTGACTATTTTTATTATAGCGAAAAAGCTTAATTTAGACCATTAGAAATAGTAAGAAATGACAATGGCTAATATATTTTATTAATTAGCAGTAAATTATAACCAAACAATATTACAATCTATGTATAGCCTTATAAAAATATCCATTACGAGTAGGTATTAAAAATAATTGGCGTATCTAATAAATAGAAGCTTACCTAAGGTTCGAATCCTAGAAGTTATTTCGAAAAAATTTCTATAACCAACACTGTCGCATTTTGTAAACAATCGTTTAGCACTCATTCAACATTACAAATGTGTTCGTGACATATACGGAATTGGCGAACGGTGAGCGACCGTGAGTTAGTTCTATTCATTAAGTGAAATTTGAATAAATTAATAATAATTTAAAGTATCGCATTATAAGCTATTGAAGAAAATCACCATCCACCTTAAATCTTTTGACACTTCAAACAACTATCATATTAATATTTGAGGTTATGTCGCTAGATTTTATTACATACACACACAAGAAGAATGGAGTGAGTTTCACAAAAAATCGATAAAATATCCAGCGGGAATTTTAAGAATTTTTAGAATGTTTAATTTAAATATTGGAATTATGGGCCATGTCGATTCTGGTAAAACAACTTTAGCAAAAGCATTAAGCAGCACTGCAAGTACAGCGGCTTTCGATAAAAACCCTCAGTCACAAGCCAGAGGTATTACGCTGGATTTAGGCTTTAGTTCATTTTGTATTCCTACACCGCAGCATTTAAAACATAAATTGTTAAATACAGAAACTATCCAGCTAACGTTGGTCGATTGTCCAGGACATGCTAGTTTAATTCGTACAGTTATTGGAGGTGCTCAAATTATCGATTTAATGCTTCTTGTAATTGATGCTACCAAAGGAATACAAACACAAACTGCTGAATGTTTAGTCATTGCGGAAATTACTTGTAAACATTTGATAGTTGTTTTAAATAAAATTGATATGTTGGAAGGTGGTAAGAGGCCACAACTAATAGAAAAGGTAAGAACATTTAAATAGTTACCAAAAGTTAGATAATAATGTTGATTCTGTGGTTTTTTTTAATACCTCTTGACTGAATACGAAGAGTATTATGCCAACGACTTCAATGTTTTTACTACTTTTTTATATTTCTTTGTTCACTTAAATTTTATTTTTATTATTTAATCAATTTAAATTACTTTCATTTAAAAAGACTCGTTCTGGTTTACCCTAATTAACTTATAATTCAAATCCTTTCACAATTTGACCCAACGAAATTTGAATAAAAAAACTTACATTGTTTATTGCCTATGTAATTAATAAAAAACTAATTTTAGGTGAAAAAGAAACTGTATCGTACACTGTTGAACACGAAGTTTGCCACATCTCCCATAGTAGCAGTATCGGTAAATCCTGGAGAAGGCAAACACCAATAGGACTTAAAGAGCTAATTGATGAAATTTCACTATTAGTATTTATTCCAAACAGGAATACAGGTGCTCCATTTTTGTTTGCAGTTGATCATTGTTTTGGAGTGAAAGGCAAAGGTTCAATTTTAACTGGAACTATTCTTCAAGGAACTGTAGTAATCGATGATGTAAGTATTCAATCTAGTAATATTTAAATACAATAAATAACTAGGCTCTATTATTTAACGTTAGAGAGTTGATTACCCACAAAAAGCTACTTTAAAAATGGCCCAAAAAGTAACTTAACAAAGGTACTTTATTTGAAATGGTTACATCTAAAACATGAAAGTATCTATCTCTATTTTATTATAATTATTATTTCTTCAACCTAAAACTAAATAAATATATCATTTGGAATACATTGCAAAATTCTTAATATAATAATTATTGTATAATAATATATTGTTATGAACAAAATCAAAAATATTCAAAAATGAGTTTACTCTCCCTATGATAAAGGTAAATTAAAAAAATTTGCTTTGAAAAGTTAACTAGATTTGGTCGAGGTGTAGATAAAAATGGTATAAATTTTAGAAAATTATACAGCTTTGTTAGTACATCTCGAAGAAACAAAGTAACCCCATCACAAATTTGATGTAATTTTTTAAGTTACAGTTCTTTTTAATTCAGTGTAACTGTTTTAGGAAATCGAATTACCAACAATATTTTTGAGAAAAAAAGTCAAGTCTATGCAAATGTATAAGCAACCCGTAAATATGGCATCAGCTGGAGATCGTTTAGGTATATGTGTTACACAATTTGATCCAAAGTTGATGGAACGTGGAATTGCATGTGCTTCAGGATTATTTAATTTTATTTATTGTTGTATAATAAATGCGAAAAGAATTAAGTACTATAAGTCGCAAATACAAACTAAATCTAAATTTCACGTTACTGTGGGTTATCAAACTACAATGGCTAAAATAACAGTTTTTAGAGGAATAAAAGTTGATTCTAATGGCGATGGTTTTTCTTTTAACACTGATTATGAATATTGCGAATACTTAAATGAAGATGCTGCTATTGATGCAAATGAGTACCTGTTGTTGGAATTTAGCAAGCCTATTTTGTCTACAGAAGGTTGTTTGGTTATAGGTTCCAAATTAGATATGGATGTAAGTGGAAATGAATGTAGATTAGCATTTTCGGGGAACGTTTTAGTGCAGTGCACGAAAAAATTATAGTACTACATTTTTACCAAAAGTAAAGATTTATAAAAATAAATGTAAAACTGGCACTGTTGAACGAGCTGTGAATGAAAATTATGTAATTGTAAAAAATATGTTTAAGAAGGAAACGAATTTGGAAGTTTTCAGAGGTTTAAAAGTTCAATTGTCCACAAATGAAGTTGGCACAATTGAAAGTTCTTTTGGACAAAGTGGAAAAATTCGAGTTTTTATTACAGACAGTTTGCAGCCATCTACATTGGACATACTAAACTCTAAAAATAAAATTAGTGATAAACAAAAAGAATTTATTACCATCACTCTTAATTTCAAACGATATATTTACGATCAAAATAAAAGTATTGTACAATGAAAACCAGTTTTAATCATCATCATCGTCGTCTGCGTTTTGAGCTGCTGCTCGTTACGTCACGTTTAATATTTTAATAAAAATAAAACAAGTAGGTACAAAAAAATACTCTTAATAATTCATTCAGTTATTTTTTTAAAGAATCCAGTGCTAAAGGTAGCTGAATAAAATTGGTGGGCCAAACCTTGAATATTACTAATATTTATGTGCAGTTCAGTTCTGTAAAGTTAAGAAACTCAACCTTCTTAGCTGATAGCCAGAATATATTGCGATTAGCGAGAGCAGAATACATTGAGGGTAACAATGAATTTATATGGCTAAAGCATGTTCAAGGGATGTATTGCATGAAGGAAGAACTGCTGTAAAAAGGGAGAGCATCAAGTCACAATGAATGGCTACCATTCTGTAAAAAAAATTAAAATTTTGAAAAACTCATGCTTAACGCTAAGAATGTTTTGGTTTTTTCTTCATTTCGAATGATCACAGAGGGTGTTATGATTTACCCCAGCAGAAAAGAAATTTGTAAACATATCCAACAAAATCAAATATTGCAAATGGAATTTTTTTAATTTTGCTGAAAATTATATGTTAATATGAGGTTATACAAATAGAAAAAATCAAAATTTAAATTATGGTTATAGTTTCTTTTTATAATCTAACAAGTAATTCTCTATTTTTCAGGCAATCATGCTGGTGTTCTTCCTTAATGAAAATGTAAAAAACGATAAGTTACTACATTACAATAGAAATCTTTGTTTCTATACCAATGTATTAGATGCACAGGCTAATGATGATTTGAATAAATTAACTCAACCATAAAACTAAACACAATAAAAATTACCTAATAACTATCAAAGCGGATCAAGTAGCTTTTATGCACACAATATGAGCACATGATACTTCGAAACACTTTACATAAAAAATATCTTCTTTATGCACCAAGAACATGATAAAGTATCTTCACTATTGCAGATAATTATGTAATTAGTTTACAAAGCTCAAGTTTTGCAAACCGACTCAGAAATGTGAAGCATAACTATAACTCGCTTTTATGGGCGGTAAAATGCCAACCCGTGATTAAATAAAATGGATATTTCATTATTTTGAACTTTATATAAATTATGTAGACATAAATGTAAATTTTATTAGTGCAATGTATTTGAAAACAGCAGTTACGACCCACAACTGAGCACTACGCTAACTTAAGGGGTTACATCTAATTGAAAAAAATAAATATGACTGTTTTTTATTGGCTTAAATGATTTGTAAATATCTCAAAAATGATATACAAAAGGAATTATGCTCAGATTTTTTAAATTTTTGAGAGTTTATTTTCCGAAGCGTCTCCGAGCGTTCCAAAACGCACGAAACGGCCTCGGTAAAGGTACAATTGGGGGTCCTATAGCCCAATAGGTTATAATATAAAATGTCAACTCATAAGGGATGCTTTATGGTATTAGCATAGCTGGATCGAGGTAAAAAAATCAGTAAACCCCAATCTTCAAAACTTCATGTAAAAAAACAATTTTGAAACTTTAAACGCGATTATCTCGAAAACAACTCGGCCGGTTTTCATCCGATTTAAATGAAATTTTAAATGTAGCTTCTTAGATAGATTTTCTAAAGAAGTACACACCATTTTTAAGATTGATTAATAATTGTTGCTTTTACAAACAACATTTTTAAGATGATGCCGCATTGTCAAAAAACCATATTTCTTAATAATCGTGTGTACTTCTTTAGCAAAAGTATAGAAAATTAGGAAAAACATTTTAATTTTTATCCAGAAGCTGATCCAAAACAGTTATGTTTTCACTTGTGGAATGCCTAAAAAAATGTGCTCTTACTGTAACGGCGACTGAGCCTCCATTTTGTATTATTTCTTTTTGTAACAATTTTTTGTGTATACTTTAATACATGCAAAACAAACTTTCCAAATCTCATTTTAATTGCTTTCTTAGTTTTCTCAAATAAAATTCCCAAAAAAAGTAACATTTTTTAGTGTATCAATTAGATGTAACCCCTTAAGCAAACCTTGTGAAAATTGCTATAAAAATAACTAATTAAAGCTTTTTAAAATTATTAAATAAAATGATTGGGGCACCGTCCCAAAATTTCAGTTCAAAATACTGAAGGTAAATTAATCTACAATTTTTTCTTTTCAACAGGAGATACATTGTTACTCAAAGGTAACAATGGTCCACCTTTGGTTTTAAAAAATGTACCTATAAATTAATTTGACATTTTAAATGGTACAATTTGTAGTTTAGTGATAAACAATTAGGGCACAACAAAATATGGATATCTGATCCATGTGATAACTATAGTTGTTGATAATCTATACTTAATTATCTCAAAACATACTTTTTTAAATAATGCTGTATTTCCACTCAATGCTACAATTGTAAGTTGAGTGCTCATAAAATTTACAGTCGAGGTGAAATAAGAAAGGAAAAATCCTGCAAAGCTTTTTATTTCTAACCTATCTGAAAAAAATATACATATGTTCTAGCATAGGATTTAGTTACAATTTTAGTTATTAATTAAAATTAGTCTTGTCCCATGATAGGGAGTGAAAGGGGACGATTATTATTGTTTTGCCAAAAATACAGCCTTTCACTACCATCGGGCGGTCATATACTTAATATTTGAAGAAAGCCATTTCTAGAAAATAACCAAACTGTACCTGTAGGTAGGTATTCCATTATCGATTTAAAACACTTTAATTCTGTAGTTTGTAGGGGTCTTGCTTCTCTCTTATTACTAACTACTAATTGTTGAAACGAATTGAAATAAATTTTATTTTTTTAAACATAATGCATATTTAATTGGATATAAAAAGCAAATTTGATGTATCAAAAATAATTATTAATAACAAAGTGACAAGTGATTGAACATTTCAGATTTCTAAATTAAAAATTTTTAACTGCTTTAACTTAGTTGCCTGCTTTGTAGTGAAAGTTCCAAATAAGCATGGTCATCATTTATGTATGAAGGAATTATTCAGGTTATTACATTACCCTTGCGGGATAGAAGATCTGAGGTTACCTGTTACGGGTTTAACAATTTTATCAGTTCTTGGGGTGCACCTTCGGTTCTAAGCAGGAATATTTCAAAAATTTTAATATATTGACCTATTGACGATAAGCAATTCTTAAAGCAGTCGAAATGTAAACGCGTTCTGAGATTTTTGATTTGAGATTTTTCTTAAATTATGTGTGATGCTCAATTTTTCTTGCAGATTATTTTATTCAAAATTCAATGCAATATGCAAGCAAATATTATAGTTAAAACTGCTATAATTATAGATGGATATTAGTTAGTAACCAGCAATAAAGCATACACCAACTGACTAGGCTTTGACTAATCGAAGCAAGAGATTGCGATTCAAATCCTGGTGGCATTGGATACATTGCTGCGATCAAAAGTTTAATATCTATCTGTGGGCTATGTAGAAGGCAACGGGAAATCACCCTATTAATTTATACTCTTTGGTGAAGTTATTTTGGCTTCGGCCAAGTTGCTTGCCTATACACTGCATAAGTGTATGGCACTTGAAGAAGAGCCAATAGTTATTAGGTATTGTAGAGCAGTAAAACAAAAATAATTTTAATAATTTTCTAATCAAATTTCACTACTTAAATATCAAAGATTAAACTTTTCGGCAATTTTCACTTAATTAGTTTACCAACGCAGGTTGTCCATGATTAATATTTCTGGTAATAATGATTTAAAAAATGCAGTTTACGATACCCGGAACATACCTGTGTAATAAAAATAATAAATTACAATATCAGTAATATTTTTATTTATGCTGATATGTTACATTGACAATTATTTGCAAAATTGAAATACACAACAACTAAATCACAAAGTATTATTGCAAATATTAATATATTTTATAATTTTGCCAATATGTAAATGTGCCATAGTGCTAATATCAAGATGTGGAATGTTTTCCGTTATTAAAATTACTCTTACACATTATTTATAAGCAAAAAATTATATTAACATCATTGGCACAAGTGAAACAAATTTTTCAAAACAATAAAATTCTTTAACATGCAGTTACATTTTCATGTATTACGTCAAAAATGTAGTGGCTAAATTTTTCACGTTAATACATCAGACATTGATTGAAATACACGTTTTAACATATTTAAGAAAATAATGAAGTGTTTAACATTTTAGTACACTAAATCAATATTTGTGGAGAAAATGTAACTGCAAACTATAATACCGTTAACGAGCAAGTTAAATATTAACTTTTATTAATAACTCTCGTTAGCAAAAATGAACAAACATAACAAATTAACTTGTATTATAAGCTACATCGATGTTTCACAAAAGTTATTTTTTAAAAAAATAATTATGAAAAATCTTTTTAATAATTGGTATTTAAATACTTTATATTTCGTGGGAAGTATGTATTTGAGTTACTTAGTTATAAAATGACAAACAAATTTTTGTTAGTTTGGTGCTTGGTTTAAAAAATATCCAGCGTTTGCCTTAGACATAAATTTCCTGGAGGTGTTATAATTTGTTTAAAATATAGTTTTATATAATATGGTAACTGGGAATTAAAGTGGTACACTTGTATCAAACATTAACAATATCACTGCGATATTTCGTTAATTTAGAATAAACTTGAGTCGCTTGTCACACACATAGGGATGTGCTGGAAAGCAGTAGTAGGTATATAAGCTCATTATTTAGATTTGCATTAAATTATTTTTACTTTCGAAAGTACCTACATAGGTAATTCAATTGACTAGTAAATATAAAGTTTGTATAATATATTTTTTTGTTAACACTATAAATTATTTTAACATTTGGTACCTACACATTGTCTTACATTATTGTGCTTTGTGTGTTTTAATAACAAATGAAGTAAGCAAAATTTGTAAAATAAGTTTCTTATTAAATTTAAATTATGTATATTCACATTTTTAAAGCCATACTAAATGCACTTTTTCGTTTGCTATAAAAAAATTATACAAAACCAAAATATCCTATCAAAATACAACTTAATTGTCTAAGCGTTATCACCCTGTGTTCTATTTACATAAAAATCTATCTGTATTTGATCCCTCTATGACTAATACAGTCTTTCTAAACACTATGTAGGAGCATAGCCTAAATTTTTTCTTTGTAAGAATAAATGAATCTCTCTAAATGAAGGCCGTTCTGTATCTTTTTGTCGCCAACACTCTACCATCAAATCGTAAATGTCTTTGTTAGCTATCATGGGCCTTGGAAGATACATATATTGACCGTCGTCGTTATGCATGTGAGTTAAATTTTCCAATACTTGCGGGTCAGTTAAACCATCGTACGGTTGCCAACGACACAAGGTCAATATTTCCCAAAGAGTTGCAGCAAAAGCCCACACATCACTTTTACTAGTATATTTTGCTTCAAATACACACTCGCTGGCCATCCATCTAATCGGAAGAGGTATATTACCGTCTACCTTGTAGTAATCGTTTACATAAACTTCGTTGTATGTACCAAAGTCACAAATTTTTATTTGATATGCTTTTCCAATCAGACAGTTTCTTGTAGCTAAATCACGATGAACAAAATTTAAAGATTCTAAATATCTCATGCCAGAAGCAATCTGAGCACCCATATAAAGAAGGCAATTAAAACTAAGTGATTTTACACCATATGGTACACTATTACTACTTTCGGCAGCTACGTGAGTCTTTAAAAACTGGCACAAATCACCGTGATCTAAGTATTCCATTACGACACACAATTGTTCATCTTGACTGCATATTCCTAGCACCCGTGCAATATTTGGATCTTCCAATGCTGCTAAGATTCTTACGTCTCTATAGAAATCTTTTCTGGAAAAGAAAAAGAAATTTATGTCTACGAGAGATTTTGTAGGCACCTATACTACTCGTATGTAATTAATTTGTAACTTAAAAAATTATTTTTATAATCTGCAAAAGTAAGAGAAAGAGAATAAAATACGTACTGTTCTTTTTCAGTTGCATTTTCTGACAAAAATTTAATAGCGACTAGTCTTTTTCCTAAAGACATTGTTGATGAATATTCAGGAATGCCATCTGCTTCAGCTACATACACCTAAATTTAAATAAATGATAATATTGTGATTTTACAAATTAAAATTTCAGAAATAAATTACCGTTCCAAATGCTCCTTCGGAAAGTTTTGATAGCATTCTCAGTCGATGTCTAGGAAATTCTGTTAATGTGGTCTCTTCCAAACGCTTTTTTAAAGCAATAACAGCTTCATGTTGAATCGATGAAGACTATAAAAATTTAGATAAATTAATATATTGAAATGGTTTCGATAGTCTAGACGATTATTTACCTTTTTTGTATTCAATTCATTTTGACTATTTCGTTTGGATAATCTTGAACTATTTGAAGTAATACTTTCACCTCGTGTTCGTGACATTGGTAAAGTTTTATCTGTACTGAGTAATGGCAATGTCCCAGTTTCAGGTACAGCATAATCATAGGTATCTGAAAATTAATGGTTTGAATTTATTCAGTTTTATTATAAAATGAAAGTGTAAAACTCTATATTTTTGAGAAGGGGTGCGAGGCAGATTATACCTAAATACTTAACAGGTGGTTTGTTATCATCGTCTTACAAGGAAGGCGGTTAGAAACGAGTTCATACTTAGCCCTTTCTTTAAAGGTACTATTTATTAGGCTACTACAGTTTCCATTTGTTTGGTACAATAAAAAGTAGCCGCAATTTAAAATTACTTTGACCCATGAAGGCAATATTAACTTAGTACTTAAAACAATGCATTACAAGAACAAAACATGAGTGGGAAATTATATAAACGGGCAAAAGTAAACTCAAATAACGGCAAGACGATAATGCTTTACAATTACATCACAGATTATTGTTATTACAGTAGATCACGCTTTATTTAATTCCGAAATACATATTGCTTTGAACGAATATCTTTTGATTGTGAATATTTTTTACTTTTTGGCAATTTAAATTTTAAATTAAACCTTTATTCCTCACTGAAACAGCAATTAATTTATTTTCTTGTGTTGGTGGAATCATGTTCGTTTTCACCAACCAATTCCTAACGTTAGGAGTTCCCTAACTTTGACATAAGAAACTTTTATGTCAAATTTGGTTTTCACCAAGCGCTAAGAATTCCTTAAGGTGTTAATAATTACCTAGGGTTAGGGATTTCTTTATGCCTTAAGGAATTCTGAACGCTTGGTGAAAACCAATATTGACATAAAAGTTTCTTATTTCAAAGTTAGGGAACTCCTAACGTTAGGAATTGGTTGGTGAAAACGGGTATCAGAGTTTTAAGACATTAAAAACAACTTACCAGATTGTGAAGGAGTGTATTTCTTATTACTATTTGCTATCACATCTTGCATTTCCATCACAACTGAACTGTAACTATAATAGGGAGCATATTTAAATGCTTGATATGGTTCTTGATAATCGTTGCTTTCTATTAAATTATCAAATCCTGGGTGAGGAAGAGGTAAAGTTGATCTTAAACTAGATTTCATTGTACCGTGACTACGCCTGCAATCGTCAACTTCTGTAACTCCATAAGCTTCGATGGCACTACCTTTCTCACTTAGGCCAAATACAGATTCGGGATGCAAATGCGGTAAAGTATTTGAAGGAAAACCCACATTTGATGAGTTAGGACTACGTAAATGCTTACGGTTTCTTATACGATTTACTATTATAAAAATTATTGCACCGAGGATTAAAATTATCGCTGTCAAACTACCTACAATAATTGTTAAGTAAGCTGGATCGTTCATTTTGGAAGTGGGAACCGGAATTTCTATTTTATGTTGCAAATTCTTATCTGTTCGTACAGTTTTTATTGGTGAAAATGTTGTTGTTGGTTCTATCTCGATACTGAAATTACCATGGGCAACAACAGAATCAAACGTAACTTCACTTATTAAAATCCATCTTGAAGCAAAATTAAGTTGCAATTTGATATATTTTCCAACACGATGATGAAGTTTAATAGAAACGTTGCGAGAATTTTCAAATATTCTGTCTTCTACGTATTCATATGAAATAGGTTCTCCTTTAAAGCGTTTACCGCCTACACTAAATGATATTTTAGCAGTAGCAAAAACTTGCACGTCTTTGGTAAATTGATTGTTACAATAAACATGAACAGCCGAAAATTCTCTAACTTTATCAAATTCAAATTTAAGTTCTATTGGTTTATTTAAACGCGAATCGTTTTTCCAACCAACCCACGAAGGGCTGTTATCATATAGAGCTAGTTTAAAATCATCTCTTCCAAATTTTCCGTCTGTTAGCAATCCCATTCCGTGTTTTAATTCATCTCCATCCCAGTGACCGTCGTAGGCCGAGTCGTAGAACTCCCAAGTGGAACCTCTTTTGTCACCTTGAGGCATCGAGTAGCTTATTATTCCATCTGTCCAACGGCAACCATATATTTCTACTCTCATACAAACTGTTCTTTGGTGATAACTATAAGGAAAAAATCTTAATTTGCTGGCCCATATCGGAGGATCTAATTCCTTTTTAGATTCTAAGTAAGTATTGATATTTCCATCGATCACCTAGAACAAATTTTAAAATTAGTGAAAATGTAACTAAAAAGTAACTAAATTAAAATTATTTAAATGAATTATTAATAGATTAACTGAACAACTAAACGAATTTATTTTTCATTCGCTTTTTTTTCATAAGCTTTCAGCAATAATTGCTATCATCAGATGTCTTATACATCTTATTGCTTACAGTTTATTGCCAACAGTTAACCTGTTAATTTTTAAAATTTAAATTTAATATAATATAAATATCAAAATTATATGAATATTTCCTATTTTTGATGCACGTACATATGATTACGTAGTAAATAATACTGCATATAAATTTGAAAATTGAAAAAAAGGATATTTGATTCAAATTTTTTTAAATTAGAAGGTATGAACAATAAAACGAAACATTATTTGTAAGCTTTCAGCAATGGTTACTGCTGTCATCAGACGTTTAAAACGTATTATTAATATTAATTTCAAAGGTTAATAATATATATAAGTTCGAAAAAAGGATATAATAAATTATTATGAAATGCAAAAATAACACCATATGTGATGGTATAACAGAAAATTAATTTATTTCAATATTGAAGTTATGTTATAAATTTACATTTGCAAATATGTTAGCACTAAGCACCACCTTTTTCAGCAAAAAATTTAATTCTATTGTAATTAATAATAAATTACTATAAGCAACATAACTAAGAGTTTTTTATTTTACAGTGTGTGGAATAATAAATTTAGTTATTCGCAATAACAGTAATGTATAGTAATATAATTTTTTATTTGTAATAAATTATAATTTATTAATGCTTTTAATAATTAAAAGCATTTTTAATTAATACATTTTCTTCTTGAACCATCTGCTTTCATAGATCGAGTTTTGGCTGTGCCTCTGCATATTATTAATGTTAATTCCCTACTACTGTTTAATATTAATAAATTAATTATTTAGGTAGGTATTTCAAATTACGGTTAATTGTTAAATATTTCTTATCCACTATTGTCAGTGTCCATTAAATATAAATACTTTAAAATGTATCGTCTATCTCTCTACATAGAAAGTCAACGCTACGATGTTTTATTATTAAAGCACTTTCAGCATTGTATATTAGCAGATGATATAATTGTATTAGGTTTGCAAAACGAACCAAAGCAATTAAGTAAATAAATGTATTATTTGATACAAATCCAAGATTTAAAGAAAATTATAGCAGCGCCGATAAAAAAAATTATACGTGATTTTGATTACTCCATAGATCTAAAATATAAATTAACCTCGCGATACTCGAAAATATTATGTAGGCATTATATTTTATGTGACTAATTTAAGCTAAAAATAAATAAATTTATATTATCTTAATAATAATTAAACGACGGGCTGCTATATTATCGTTGACACCCAGTATAATTGAAAATAATTTTAATAATTTAGCACCTACAAATTTAACCAGTAGAAGTTTCACGGAAACATTAAGTTTAATTAAAAGCTAATTCTAACAAACATTCTATAAAGAGGAAAGTAATAAAAAAACTTGAAAAAGTTTTGAAAAGCTATTAGGTTTTGTATTTAAGGATAATAAATCAAAATATTTAACGCGTGTTTAAATCATACACTTTATAAAAATTGGGAAACCTTACGAATCGAACAATATCAATTCATTACAGCAAGTTTTAAAAAATCCGATTATTATGATCGTTTTTTTGCAAAATTACTTTAGCGAAGTTTGCCAATATTAAAACTGGAAATTTTTAAAAGAGGCAGTTTAAAAATGTGGCATTAGAAATACATATTTCTCATATCATGAAATGCTATGTAACAACCTTCATAGCATTTTTATCTGCAGGAGGTAACGTTCTAGTTGATATCAACCCTATGGTCGTAATAATCCCGCTCATGCGAGAGTCCTAATTTTCCAAAGTCACGCAAGCACTCGTCTATTTGGCGCCCTTTTGTTCCCCGTCTTTCGCCTACAATATTTAGTTTTTATTTCTATGCCAGTCTTTACGTTTTGTATTTTTGGTATATTGTTTGCAAGTTAACGTGGGGTCACGCATCTCGTTTTAGAAAAAACGACAAACTGAAAATATTAGATAGTTTTCACATTCTATGCACGCACGCACCATGAACGAAGGGCAACTACATTTAATTGTTGCCGTGTACTACAATAATTCATAAATCGAACCTCCGCACGGTTTCTTTGTTATAATAATATTGATTATTATTATTTCTTTGCAACCTTTCTTAAATCCAAAAATTTAATCAAAAGGGTAACTAACATTAAAATAATTTCTGGTCGATTTAAAATTTGGTTACCGCTATTAGTATAAGCTTCGTCCAGATTGATATCATTTCATGACAAAAGACGACAACTTTTTCTGTTAACTTAATTTAGTAATTAGAGAGCAATGACAGCAATTTATTTCAAGCTATATTATTGGTAGATAAAATTATTATTAAATAATAACATCAAGTTATTGAAAATTATAAAACGCCACATAAATTGAACACATTTTATAAATTATGGATTGATAAGTATCATAAAAAGTTATCTAAATTAATAGTAAAGCATGTATTTATGATTTTAACTTATAGGTTGATAAAGTAATTTATCATGTTTATAAATTAAAAAAAAAGTGTTAATTGTGTTAACAACCCATTTTCTATTTTTATCAGTCGATACTTTTCGATATAACATTTTTGAAAATTTATAGAAATTCCTAGGAGGAAATATTAATAATATGTATAGCTACGAACGTATAGGTATATTACTCGTGTATGTACTATGTATTTAAAAATGCACAACATTCAGAAAAAGTTACCTATTTGAAATACAAGAGTTAAAAACTGAACTCGTACCTTCTCGATATTATAGAGCTATTTAGTTTTTTGATAGATGGATATTTTTAAGTACTTTTATTTTCAAAATATTTGCACCAAATTTGTCTTCGCGAATAACGCATTTTTAACAGAGAGTATTTACGTACACATTATACGAACTTCTTTTTAATTTGTTATTGTATAGTTGACTAATATAAAGTTCAGCGTGCTTGCATCCGGTGCACGAAATATGTGTATACTAAAATATAATTGAACCACGAAGAACTTCATTATTTTTTATGTGCAATTTAGTCTTAGAAGCAGATGTTGGGCTTAAAAAGTGACCAGGCACGTTCAAACCATCCAATTAGTAAACTCGATGTAGTTGGGTACAGTGTGGGATGCAGACTTGAAAAATTGCAAATAAAAAAGCAACCTTAAGATAATAATGATGTACGTAAGCTTTAGTTTTCGAAATGCTCATATTCTGATATGCTCTGTTAAGTTTATTTTTTGTACTATTTTTAACACGATTTTCGATATTCTAAGTGTTGTTCTAACTTTCAAGATTTTAGTTAAGACGAATAACATACTGCAGTTAATTTTTTTTTTCTATTTAGGCAGAAACTCAAATCGGGATATACCCCAACTCACGATCTAGAGATCAACATTATCGTTTAGTATAAATCCTAATCTGCAACTAACATCACAAATCAAGATCCAAGATCAATTATTCAAGATTGAAGATTTATTTTTGCAAGATCAGCTTTATCTAGAGTTACAAATTAAAAACATCTGGGGAAAGAAGTATTATTCAAAAGTTATGACATATTTCTTTATTTTTACTGATAACTTTTTTTATTGTATCTTTAAATTATTATTTATTTAACATATAAATTATAACAATATAAAAATTTTGTTTTTATCTCTACAACACTACTTAACTAATCAAAAGTGAAAGCAATAAACCCAAACCATCTAGCCAAGTGATTGCAATGGATAAGAGTGTAGCTCTTCTACGCCATCGGCAAAGCTTTTCAAAGGCAGACGCCAATTATCTGACTCAATGTTTGAATAGTCACCACAATTGCAACTTTCGGATATGGCCTTCCACATAATTGGTACGAGTATAATTGGTTCTGATTTGGTTCATTTTTACCCAACGATTGCGAGAATGGTCAAAACCAGTTAGCCAAATGCTGGATTCCAATATCAAATTCTTATTTGTATCGCTGTTAGATGTGAGAACTTATTGTTCAACGATCGAATATTCATCAATAGCACCAAGAGAATTTCTGATATTACCAATGGCATTCCAAAGACCCGGAAATCAGCTAATTTGGTCCGCCGTTATAGACATCGAGATGTATGGGTAAACTAATGAAGTTGGATATTTTTATATTACCGTAGAAGAGCTGCTTCTCTTATGAGTTTAACTAGAGCTATGTAGCAAGACACTGGTAGCATAAGATAAAGATGTAATAAAATTTTATGCACACCAGGAATCAGCCAAAATTGTACAATATTACAATATGGATATTGACGTGAAAATGATCTGAGATGGGTTTCTCTGCGGCAAATTATACACTATTATGAGCTTAAAGTGAGGTCCACTCATGTACCAGATAATCAATTTTCTGAATAATCATTATTGTCTCAGTACCGCTAGATCTCAATGACATATCGTTTAGATAAAATTAAAAGACCTGTCAAAAATAAACCAGATTAGACCTATAAATGCTACTAAGTTTAAAATAAGAATTGTTAAACAGGAACATAGTTCTACAAACATTCAAATAGTTGTTAACAGATACTTGTTTGAGTCTACTTTAAGATCTAAGTAAAAACTAGATACTTTAAGATGAAGGATATTGCACCTCAAATTTCATAATAATTGGGCTAGACTATAATTTAATTATGTATCCTTAAAACTCATCAGTTATTTTACATAGGTTAGCAACATTTCCTTTCCATTCAAATATTCAAAGTGAGGAAATGGTCATGCCATCACCTAATTACAATAGGAATTGCGGTGTCAATTTGGTAGATCACAATAGTTCAGTTTAAAAAGTTGCATTTACGTAAAAAATTAAAGATACACAATAACAAATAGTCATGAGATAACCATTATATTAATTGCGCTGATGTCAAATAAATTTTAAAATAATTTCAAACTAGGTCAAATAAATATTTATCTTAAAGACTGCATGAATTATACACTAAATAAGTTTTAAGTGAACTTTCATCAAGTCTACTAAAATTGAAGCAAAATTACTTCAAATTTGTTTTGTGCTGTTGAAAAGTCAGAACTTAATGGGTTGGTGTGTGAATTTATAGTTTTATAAACTTTATCAAAGGGAGGGGTCCTCTGAATCCGTCACTGACCCTCGAATTATATTTTTATCAGTCGATACTTTTCGATATAACATTTTTGAAAATTTATAGAAATTCCTAGGAGGAAATATTAATAATATGTATAGCTACGAACGTATAGGTATATTACTCGTGTATGTACTATGTATTTAAAAATGCACAACATTCAGAAAAAGTTACCTATTTGAAATACAAGAGTTAAAAACTGAACTCGTACCTTCTCGATATTATTGAGCTATTTAGTTTTTTGATAGATGGATATTTTTAAGTTTTTTATTTTCAAAATATTTGCACCAAATTTGTCTTTACAAATAACGCATTGTACTTAACAGAGAGTATTTACGTACAGATTATACGAACTTCTTTTTAATTTGTTATTGTATAGTTGACTAATATAAAGTTCAGCGTGCTTGCATCCGGTGCACGAAATATGTGTATACTAAAATATAATTGAACCACGAAGAACTTCATTATTTTTTATGTGCAATTTAGTCTTAGAAGCAGATGTTGGGCTTAAAAAGTGACCAGGCACGTTCAAACCATCCAATTAGTAAACTCGATGTAGTTGGGTACAGTGTGGGATGCAGACTTGAAAAATTGCAAATAAAAAAGCAACCTTAAGATAATAATGATGTACGTAAGCTTTAGTTTTCGAAATGCTCATATTCTGATATGCTCTGTTAAGTTTATTTTTTGTACTATTTTTAACACGATTTTCGATATTCTAAGTGTTGTTCTAACTTTCAAGATTTTAGTTTAAGACGAATAACATACTGCAGTTAATTTTTTTTCTATTTAGGCAGAAACTCAAATCGGGATATACCCCAACTCACGATCTAGAGATCAACATTATCGTTTAGTATAAATCCTAATCTGCAACTAACATCACAAATCAAGATCCAAGATCAATTATTCAAGATTGAAGATTTATTTTTGCAAGATCAGCTTTATCTAGAGTTACAAATTAAAAACATCTGGGGAAAGAAGTATTATTCAAAAGTTATGACATATTTTTTATTTTTACTGATAACTTTTTTTATTGTATCTTTAAATTGTTATTTATTTATTTTTATAACAATATAACTTTGTTTTTATCTCTACAACACTACTTAACTAATCAAAAGTGAAAGCAATACACCCAAACCATCTAGCCAAGTGATTGCATTGGATAAGAGTGTAGCTCTTCTACGCCATCGGCAAAGCTTTTCAAAAGCAGACGCCAATTATCTGACTCAATGTTTGAATACAGTCACCACAATTGCAACTTTCGGATATGGCCGTCTTCCACATAATTGGTTCTTATTTGGTTCACTTTTACTCAACGATTGCGAGAATGGTTAAAACCAGTTAGCCAAATGCTGCATTCCAATATCAAATTCTTATTTGTATCGCTGTTAGATGTGAGAACTTATTGTTCAACGATCAAATATTCAGCTATAGCACCAATAGAATTTCTGATATTATCAAGGGCATTCCAAAGACCTGGAAATCAGTTGATTTGGTCCGCCAGACATCGAGATGTATGGGTAAACTAATGAAGTTGGATATTTTTATATTACCGTAGAAGAGCTGCTTCTCTTATGAGTTTAACTAGAGCTATGTGAGCAAGAACTGGTAGCTAAGATAAAGATGTTATTTTATCACACCAGGAATCAGCCGCATTGTACAATTTAATATGGAATTGACGTGGGGAATTCGGAAGTTTCTCTGCGGCAAAATACACTTCTTGAAGCAAGCGAGGTCCACCATGTACCAGTTAATTTCTGAATAATATTATTTCTGGTTTTTGATTTCGTACGTAAATTCAATACATATCGTTTGTAAATTAAAGACCTGTCAAATGTTAGACCTTATGTTAGTTTAAAATAAAATTGTACGGAACAGTAGTTCCACAAAATTCAATAGTTGTTACAGATCTTGTTTGAACGATGAAAAACTGATCTGAGATGGGTTTGCACCTCAAATTTCATAATAATTCTAGACTATAATTAATTTGTATTTAAAATATATTATTTTACATAGGTTGCCTTTCCCGTTTCCATTCAAAATTCAGTAGTGGATCCACACAATTACCATAGGAGAGTGGGAAGGGAGAGACAAAATAAGAATTCATTTAGTAAAAAAATTAAAATACCAATAACAAATATCATATAAATATTTATTGCCTTTAAATAAATTAAATACAAACTAGGTAATAAAATTTTAAATAAATTATACCTAAATAATTTAAGTGAATCTTTCATCAAGTCTACTAAAATTGAAGCAAAAATTACTTCAAATTTGTTTTTGTGCTGTTGAAAAAGTCAGAACTTAATGGGTTGGTGTGTGAATTTATAGTTTTTATAAACTTTATCAAAAGGGGAGGGGGTCCTCTGAATCCGTCACTGACCCTCGAATTATATTCATTTTCATCTTCTTCAAGTGCCATACACTTCATTGTGCGTCAAGTCGGCGCATTAGCGGATAATGATCTAATCGTTTCAGATTTACTATCTGAATTTTTTTCAAAATATTTGGTATAAAAAGATAATAACTCTTTTTTTTATTATTTGTTTTACTCGGATGCGTACTAATTTTTAACACCATCTTCATTAGGAACGCTCTGTATAAATGTCAATTTACATTTATTTTAAATACATTAAAAATTATTGGTTTTATATTAAATGTTATCAGCGAGGGGTCAACCGCTACAGGAGATTCTGTACAATTAACTTCACATACTTCGTCAAAATTTACCGTATTTCATATTCTTCATCAGTAATTCACCGTACTTCATCAATAATTCACTGTACTTCACCTACTTCATTGATATACTTCATTGTTTTTCACCTATTTTACAAGTACTTCATGTATTTCATGTATTAATTATTCACATGAGATTTCATGTACTTCATGAGATGTGTACAAAAAACTTCACCAGCGGTTAACCCCTCGGTTATCAGCAAGGTCGAGGCAAGTTTGATTGGGGAGTCGGGTGGTACGTTTCGCTAGAGTAACAACTCAAATATAGTTAGCGTTTTTAATTTCGGTGATCGTTCAAAATATTGTTTTAAGAAAAAATTTGAATTTTTCAGTTCATGGGGCTGTTTTCAGAAAGTTTTCGTAGGAGAACTGTTCCCATGAATTGGTCTAAATATCAGCGGTGTCATTAGTTCATCTTCTAGCGGACTCCGTCCTGAGTGTTATTATTTCCTTCCTTCTCAGTCCGTTTACACTTAAGAGGGTTTGGTGACTCTATTTTTTTAGAGTTCTCTTGGCTTTCTACCTCGGTGGTTTGCCATTTTCTGCCGAGGGAAGACGCTCAGAAAATTCTCACTCCGTCCGGATTTGAACCGGGGATCTCGGTTTAGCATTTGGCGCACTTAAGCGTTAGGCCGCGACCGTCTTCATTGTTATTATTGTTATTTACAATACGGTTAAAATACATTGGTAGTTTTACAAGCCATATTATTATAATCTCTAATACATACATATAAACATACATACATAAGAGAGTTTTAAGGTACTAAGTATCGAAAGGAATATTTCAATGCAAATTTAGCCTTTTTGGGGTCTGAAGCTAAATGTGTGTATATTATGCGGTCACTGGAAAACTTCCGTCCGAGTTATAATAATCAAGTTATCAACAATTGTCTTTCGTTCAAAGTATTCAAAAGTGAAGGGAAGAAGGGTCCATCACGGCCGAGTCTACCCTACATTACAAATTAAATCATTGCGGTGTTCATATTTTTGGATATATCACTAATAGTTTCGTAGTTTAAAAAAAGGTAGTGACATTTGGCGAAAACAAATCAAATGATAAAATAATGAAAAATCAGGTAAATATGAAGATACTACCCACTTATAATTAATTGACAGTCATGATGTCCGCACTCGATTTGAAATTTTTTAAAATAATTTTGAAGACTATCAAAAATAAATTATTTAATCTTGAAAGACTGCGATTGACATTAGCTACACTTGTAAGTTTTAAGTGCGGACCTTGATGGATGCTTTTAAGGGAGTTGATATATAAATCGTATCATTAACTCTTGCAGGTGGTCCAGATAGATCGCATAATCTAAATTTGTACTTTATCATTGTTAAATCTTGTTTTGCAATAAATCTAACACAATAAGATTTAGGAGCAGCTTGTCTGTTGCAATTGTAATGTAACAAACATTTTTGAATATATCTTAATCTCATCTTTGTCTTGATTGTGCGTCTCATGGTTTCATTTCACCCACATTTATTAAAGGCAGCTTAAGACCTTCAAGGTGGAAGCACAAGCTTATTACTACAATTTATCTTGAATTGTCTTCTTCCTGCACGGCGCCTACTTTGATTAAGCGCCTCAACTAACCATGACTCATGAGAAATTTAAACGTTGCAAAATATTTACGCTAATTATAAAGGGAATAAAATTTAATAATGTTAAATTGATATTAATGAATCCACAAAGTACTAATGCAATGGCGACCCTAACCATTTTAATTAATCACAATTAATTTGCTTTCCACGTGTCGGCTGTGATATTAAATATAGGTATGTACATGGAGCAGGTATTTTTAAAACGTTCGCAAAAAATTATCCAGAAACACTCCCATTTTAATTGAAAAATTAATTGTTTATAAGGTAAATTTTGAAATATTTTCAAATAGGTAGGTACTAAATATTTTAATATAATCAAAAAATACCTTAAATATGTATATAGTACGCGATTGCTATTCTATAGGTAGAATAAAAATTTTAATTAGAGAAAGTTTGATACACCAGTTCTAACAGATTATAAGCTTTTTATGCTTTGAAGCTTTATTGAGTATGACACTAAGTACTTAAGTCGTTTTTAATCAAAATTTATTTAATCATGAATGACACTTAACAACGACAATGTGTTATTCGTCATAATGTAAGTATTCATTGTATCTTAGTCTAGGACAAGACTAGGGAGAACGTGAAAAAATATAAATCAGTCAAATTGGATTAATAACAATAATTGGAATAATATAATACGGTGCCCATGACAATACTCGATATCACTTATTTTTAAAACAATTATTAATTTACTTTGATGAACGATCTTGCTAGCCAATTATGTCGAAAAGCTTAACGTTCAATAAAATAAATTTAAGCAAGTGTAAAATCAAAAGAGATAATAAATTATGATTTATGACTATTTTTATTGTCCGTTGCCGAGTTTCTGATAAGTAGAATCGTCGACGTGTCTCCCTTCTTTGAGTCGAACCAAGTTGTGTAAATCGTATGCACATAAGTATTGATAAAGCAAATACATACTATGAAATACTAGGTAATTAATCGAGAATTAATAAATATTGTGGCTCGGTAGTGCATTGGTCCTGCCAGCCACTGCTCAAATTTTGTACACCTAGTAAGTGTTCCACTAGCGAAACAGCCCCAGGGTAAAATATAAACTGCAAACATTTTCCAAGTTTTCTAAAGATTTCATTACGGTGTAACTTGAAAACAATTACAATTACTTGGCAGTATCGTGGTATTTACAAATAGCAACAGCTATAAAACCACATTCATGTAAAGCTTAGTATGGCTTAGTACAATAGGATTCTGTGAACCGCATAAATCGAAATTCCTGTAAGTTCTATAAACAACTGTAAACTAAAATTTGCACATATAAAAAGTTCTTAATTAAATATATTACGTTATAAATAGAAAACTTTATTAATGATGCTTAAATGTTAAAACGAATATTGCAAAACCATCGTGGATAAAATTATACTATGTAATTATAATGCACATCTATTCCACGCTATAAGCTTCGTCCGTGTAAACTTAGTCAGATTATAAAACGTTGGAAACATTCAGTTCTACTAACATTGGAAACGTTTATTTTTACTTAAAATCAATAGAACTAGCAAGGTATTAAAATATAAAAGTATATTATGTATGCAGAACGAGCTTTCGTTATCAGTCTGGCGATGTAACAGTGTTAAAGAAAAAATTGCTAATTATAATTTATTGATGTTCAGTTGAAAATATGTAATTATTGCTGTCGTAGGTAATTTATAGTTTTTCTATAGAAGTGTTTCTAATAAAATGCCGGTATACGAGTATGAAAAGGTGTGGTAAAATCGACTTACGTATTTCTATTGTAGTAAAAAATCGATTTTTCGTGTGCTTGCGTGACAAAGCTAATAATAAGTGAACCTGAAAAAGTTAGACTTTCATATTTTTTCATTAATAACGGGAAAAAATGTATAAGTAGATGAATGTTATTTGATTTCTTTTGACTGTTTAAAACTGGACAAAATAAATTTACATATTGCTTTACACTTTTTCAGTTTTTTTTATAAAGAAATACCGTATTCCTTCGTCTACCCAGCGGTTTGAACTTAAATTCAATTTTATTTCGAGTCTAATAATAACATGAAAGCTTTGGGACCAAATGGTTTATAAAATAAATAGTGCAAAGTGTGATTGCAATTTAGATAATTAGTAATAATGTAGCTTAAACAGCCTCAACTTCAAAGATAAACGATGAAGTTATATTTATATACACTAAAAAGCTGAATAATTATTAAAGAGTAAATTTAAAGTTATTGCATGGCAGTCTGAAAAAATGTTTGAAAATGTTCTTTAGTTAAACAGTTAAAATATAAACTCGTTTAATTTGCCAAACACAGTTTTACAAACTTTTTGATTATTTAATTTAATTTAATTTGAGTATTGCTAAATAGTTGGTTAAAAACATTAAACTCCCTATTTGGGACAAAACTTTCTGAAAAGTTGCGATCAACTCGTGCGATAAATAATAACAAAACTGTGGTACGTTTGTAAATTCTTGATTATACAATTTTAAATAAATTCATTTAAATTGCGAATTTGAATAACAGTCGTTGATTTTTTAAAAATTGTGTATCATCGATCACGCATAAGTGAAGCTGCAATAGAACTTACTTAAAAAAAATTAATTTACCTCTTCCCCTTTAATATTCCTATAACGAATCCACTTTGATAATCTTGGTCTCCAATACTCCAGCATATAAGCTTCAGCAAACTCAACTCCTTGTGCATTGCCAAATCGTCCTTGGGTGCCGGTAGCTGTAATCATGTGAATAGTTTTCAAATCAATCTGTAACCATTCTTCTGGTTCGGTGGTAGCTTGTTTAGATGGACACCATGCTCCTCCGTTTTTTTCAGTTCGTATTCTAAAATAAATTAAATATAAAACTAGTGGTAGGTATACATATTGCACAATTATAATAATAGAATATTGTTGTATTTAAAATTCTTTCTGCATCTTTAATTGCTGTTAGTGTGGGCAATCCCTTTTAAAAGCCACTTACAAATCATAATTGAATCAAACAGTAATCCATTTATATGATTCTGCTTCCTACATGAAGAAGTTTATCCACAAAGTACTAATGCAATGGCGACCCTAACCATTTTAATTAATCACAATTAATTTGCTTTCCACGTGTCGGCTGTGATATTAAATATAGGTATGTACATGGAGCAGGTATTTTAAAACGTTCGCAAAAATTATCCAGAAACACTCCCATTTTAATTGAAAAATTAATTGTTTATAAGGTAAATTTTGAAACTTTTCAAATAGGTAGGTACTAAATATTTTAATATAATCAAAAAATACCTTAAATATGTATATAGTACGCGATTGCTATTCTATAGGTAGAATAAAAATTTTAATTAGAGAAAGTTTGATACACCAGTTCTAACAGATTATAAGCTTTTTATGCTTTGAAGCTTTATTGAGTATGACACTAAGTACTTAAGTCGTTTTTAATCAAAATTTATTTAATCATGAATGACACTTAACAACGACAATGTGTTATTCGTCATAATGTAAGTATTCATTGTATCTTAGTCTAGGACAAGACTAGGGAGAACGTGAAAAAATATAAATCAGTCAAATTGGATTAATAACAATAATTGGAATAATAATAATACGATGTCCATAACAATACTCGATATTACTTATTTTTTTAAAGCAATTATTAATTTACTTTGATGAACGATCTCGCTAGCCAATTATGTCGAAAAGCTTAACGTTCAATAAAATAAATTTAAGCAAGTGTAAAATCAAAAGAGATAATAAATTATGATTTATGACTATTTTTTATTGTCCGTTGCCGGGTTTCTGATAAGTAGAATCGTCGACGTGTCTCCCTTCTTTGAGTCGAACCAAGTTAGTGTAAATCGTATGCACATAGGTATTGATACAGCAAAATACATAATACGAAATACTAGGTAATTAATCGAGAATTAATAAATATTGTGGCTTGGTAGTGCATTGGTCCTGCCAGCCACTGCTCAAATTTTGTACACCTAAGTGTTCCACTAGCGAAACAGCCCTAGGGTAAAATATAAACTGCAAACATTTTCCAAGTTTTCTAAAGATTTCATTACGGTGTAACTTGAAAACAATTACAATTACTTGGCAGTATCGTGGTATTTACAAATAGCAACAGCTATAAAACCACATTCATGTAAAGCTTAGTATGGCTTAGTACAATAGGATTCTGTGAACCGCATAAATCGAAATTCCTGTAAGTTCTATAAACAACTGTAAACTAAAATTTGCACATATAAAAAGTTCTTAATTAAATATATTACGTTATAAATAGAAAACTTTATTAATGATGCTTAAATGTTAAAACGAATATTGCAAAACCATCGTGGATAAAATTATACTATGTAATTATAATGCACATCTATTCCACGCTATAAGCTTCGTCCGTGTAAACTTAGTCAGATTATAAAACGTTGGAAACATTCAGTTCTACTAACATTGGAAACGTTTATTTTTACTTAAAATCAATAGAACTAGCAAGGTATTAAAATATAAAAGTATATTATGTATGCAGAACGAACTTTCGTTATCAGTCTGGCGATGTAACAGTGTTAAAGAAAAAAAATTGCTAATTATAATTTATTGATGTTCAGTTGAAAATATGTAATTATTGCTGTCGTAGGTAATTTATAGTTTTTCTATAGAAGTGTTTCTAATAAAATGCCGGTATACGAGTATGAAAAGGTGTGGTAAAATCGACTTACATATTTCTATTGTAGTAAAAAATCGATTTTTCGTGTGCTTGCGTGACAAAGCTAATAATAAGTGAACCTGAAAAAGTTAGACTTTCATATTTTTTCATTAATAACGGGAAAAAATGTATAAGTAGATGAATGTTATTTGATTTCTTTTGACTGTTTAAAACTGGACAAAATAAATTTACATATTGCTTTACACTTTTTCAGTTTTTTTTATAAAGAAATACCGTATTCCTTCGTCTACCCAGCGGTTTGAACTTAAATTCAATTTTATTTCGAGTCTAATAATAACATGAAAGCTTTGGGACCAAATGGTTTATAAAATAAATAGTGCAAAGTGTGATTGCAATTTAGATAATTAGTAATAATGTAGCTTAAACAGCCTCAACTTCAAAGATAAACGATGAAGTTATATTTATATACACTAAAAAGCTGAATAATTATTAAAGAGTAAATTTAAAGTTATTGCATGGCAGTCTGAAAAAATGTTTGAAAATGTTCTTTAGTTAAACAGTTAAAATATAAACTCGTTTAATTTGCCAAACACAGTTTTACAAACTTTTTGATTATTTAATTTAATTTAATTTGAGTATTGCTAAATAGTTGGTTAAAAACATTAAACTCCCTATTTGGGACAAAACTTTCTGAAAAGTTGCGATCAACTCGTGCGATAAATAATAACAAAACTGTGGTACGTTTGTAAATTCTTGATTATACAATTTTAAATAAATTCATTTAAATTGCGAATTTGAATAACAGTCGTTGATTTTTAATAATTGTGTATCATCGATCACGCATAAGTGAAGCTGCAATAGAACTTACTTAAAAAAAAATTAATTTACCTCTTCCCCTTTAATATTCCTATAACGAATCCACTTTGATAATCTTGGTCTCCAATACTCCAGCATATAAGCTTCAGCAAACTCAACTCCTTGTGCATTGCCAAATCGTCCTTGGGTGCCGGTAGCTGTAATCATGTGAATAGTTTTCAAATCAATCTGTAACCATTCTTCTGGTTCGGTGGTAGCTTGTTTAGATGGACACCATGCTCCTCCGTTTTTTTCAGTTCGTATTCTAAAATAAATTAAATATAAAACTAGTGGTAGGTATACATATTGCACAATTATAATAATAGAATATTGTTGTATTTAAAATTCTTTCTGCATCTTTAATTGCTGTTAGTGTGGGCAATCCCTTTTAAAAGCCACTTACAAATCATAATTGAATCAAACAGTAATCCATTTATATGATTCTGCTTCCTACATGAAGAAGTTTAAATTAAAACCGGATTATATAAAAAAGGAAAGATGTTTTTTTTATTGAGCTTCCTGTCTCATATATAATTTTGCCGTATTACGAGTTATTGAACTGTGGGTCTATTGAATTCAAGACTATTGTTGAATTGTGATTCAACAGCACAAGTCTGTCCTAATATAGTCAAACTCCGTTTGTACTTATAACCGAACGACCTATTTGTATTCAAGAAGCATTCTTTCTGTTAAGAAAACCCGCTGTGAAAATTACTATAATAATGACAAATAGAAATAGCATTAAAATACTAAACCCTACATTAGAATAAATTGTAATTATAGTATTTCGATTGTTACAGAAAAATATTGTCTTTTACATATTTATTATTTTGTGTCGTATTTTTTAAGAACAGCATTATTATTTAGATATAATTTATTTCGAGTTGAAAGAAAAGTTAAAAGAAATTATACAAGTTATAACTTTTAATTAATCCAATATTCGCTGTAAAAAAATTTAAATCACCGTAAACTCTGACTAAGGGGTAACTTCTGAATGGCCGATGTTTACAATTAACGAACATACTTAACCTTCGATTTTTAAATAATTCTTACATATCTAATTTTATTACAAACGGAAGATGTTTTAACAAAAAACTTAATAGACATCAGACAGTATTTTTTGTAAAATTACTGATTGCATATTTTGTTTAAATAAATGAAAGGTATGACGAGGAAAATGTTATTTTACTTTAAAATATATAAATTGGAAAAATTCTCGACAAAATAGGGTATTCAAAATAAGTAAATATTTAGCCCAGACCGTGTTTGCCTTCGTAATGTTCGTAACTGAAAAGAATCAATGAATAATGGATAGAAGTTCTCTAGAGACTATTTTTAAAGTACCTACTTTTGGTGGAAACTTCACCATTGCACTTTTCAGGAGACTCTAGAAATACAAAAATTGTTTTCAAATTATAATATAATCTACTTATTATAACTATGTACTCGCTAATTTAGTCAAATCGCAACTAAATAAAAAGAATTATTGTAGAAATGAAAAATAATAATTTCAATTTCGTAGATAGTTGTTATTTTATTCACGTGTTAGGTACTATATTTCTGCTTTAAATAAATGTACATAAGTATACTGAACATACACGCTCAAACGGGGTGGTTTTGGTACCAGTCTTGGTTGGCGCGAGACTATGCAAAGAAAGACTAATGTGATTACTTGTTCGGTTTTATAATACAAAATAGAGGGTATTTAGACACGAGGTAGCCGATTTGAATTTGCCTCGATTTTTCTTGCAGCGGGTTTTGAAAGGTGATGGATACTTGTCAGATACCATGTAGACACTATTATATAAACCTTTACAAAAAAGAGCGCTACACGATTTAACAACGCGTTCTTATTGTTCAAGCCTAATTCATATCTTCCATGAAAGTAAATAATCAGCTGTGGCTACTTTTAGTAGAGAATTTTCACTGAGGATTTTCAAATGGAATGAGAACGGAGATTATCTATTAATTAAAAAGATGGATGACGGAGACCTATACATGGATGTAGACGGGGACATCCTTGTCTTACGGTCATCCATAGGGGGGAGGCTTGGGGTTGTTAAGCACTCCTTGAATCCGAATTAGCACTCCCTGACAAAATAAAAACAATTTTGCATAGTTAATCTATTGTAATATAAAAGCGCATGTAAAATGTGAAACTTTAATTTAAATTAATAAAATTTGAGATTTTTAAAAATGTACACTGTATGAGCCTTTGGAATATTTTTTTAAGTATTATGAAAAAAATCATTATTCATTCAGCTAGTGAGTAAAATAAGTTGGTAAAGGCCAGAGGAGGGAATAAAATAAATAAAAAGAGTGAGAAATGTTAGAAAAAGTTATTTTTTATTATTTTAAATGCTTCATTTAGCTGTGAAATACAAAATTTTTATTCAGAAATCTGAATTTCTCGCCATAAATCTGCAGTGACCACCGCGATGCAGAAAATTTACAAATAATTGAGTTTGCGTGATATCTTGTTTTCTGTTCATTGTATGATCAAAATAGTGTTGCACTAAATTAAATCTGATACAATTCTCTACCAATTTGGTACTATAAATCATTTATGTTAAACCAATAGGTACTTTTGGATCAATAGCTTGGAAAAGTTCAAGAAACTTCTATCTTAGAATGATGTACCTAATATAAAGTGAAAAAAAAACACAGTTGTATAGATAATACAAAATTCCATGTCTACAATAATAATCGATATGTTCTTGATAACAAAAAAATTGCTCAAATTAATCTGGACAATTGCTTCAAAAGTTTTGGTTCTTTATAAAAGATGTATCAGATTTATGCAGAGAATTTCATTAGACCAAATTTTGTAATCACGATTTTGTCTGCATAATGAAGAGAATAGGAGATAAACCAACAATCATTATTTGTACTTTTTCTGCATCGCGGAGGTCAACGTAGATTTCGGGGAAGAGAAAAACTTTATAAGTGTTGCAAATTATATTAAAGTGAAACGTTTAAAAGACAAAATCATAAATCTAAGAAAAAGCTGACGTGGTAGCATATGACTTCCATTTACTAGTTTTAACAAATAATATACCGTACAGATTTAATGTATCTGTTGACCGTCAAATATTTTAAAAAATAGTTGCACTATTAGAGGTGCGTATTTATTCAGGTAAAAATTTCCATTGTGGCAAAGAATCAAGAGTGGAAACTATTCGAACTGGTTGAACCATGACACTCTGTATGTCGCCGTGTTAAAGACCCAGTATGGTAAAACATTGATTAGGGAGTAGCGTTGCATCAATTTTGAGTGTATAGAAATAAAATATGCTGTTCTACAGTTATTAGCAGACGAAATACGTGTACCATTATATGCGATAAAAATATTTAAGGGTGATCCAGTTAAAAATTTAAGTAGATACTGTTCAGTGATATGCATTGCTTAGAATATTACATAACATACTCAAAATTTGTCATCACAACTCGATATCTTTGCAAAACTGAATATTCTTCCAAAGCAGAAATTATTTATGCAATTCCCGCGACCTTGTCATCAATAAAATCTTTTGTACTCAATTTCAAATAATACTCCCACGTACCACAAGTTATAGGAATGTGTCAATCACAACTGGACACTACAAGTACCGTATTTAAATTTAACAAATACACAAGATGCAATGTATTACCATTTATTTATAAGTAGGTACTACCTACTAGTTGTTTTATATTTATAATTTAAGAATTTACTCGATTTTATATCGTTTTTCGAATAAAACTGTGTAACGGAGACATAAAACCCTACAGTTTAATGTAGATTCCAAACCACGGAAATAGACGACTTTTATGCAGTCAATTCTATACCAGGTGAGTATTTAAGCTACTAAAATTGTTACCCGTGGCCAACAGCTAGACATTTTTTTGAATAAAAATGCTGCTTCAGATGGTAAGCAATGGGAAAGAATCTGCAAATCTTATTATGAAAAGTTAACACGGCAACCGCTGGCCGATTCATTCACATTTTATCTTTAAAATTAATATCATTTTTATCCTGTAGGATAGGAAGCAACACGGCGTCATAATGATTTCTACTCCTTCAAAAAATGAAGTAAAAATGGACGGTTTTCAAACAAAATTTAATCAGCTTATTAGACAGATGCTTCAAACTAGAAAAGATTGTCCTGCTAGAAGGAGATTTTCTAAAAAAAATATGTTATATCCAGCTTGAATTAATTTAGACCAACCGTTGAAATGTTTTGTTGCGTATTACTATTATTAATCCACGAATCAATATATAATTACAAATTTATACCAATAAATGTATTTAAATGCACCAGGATATTCAATTGCCGTGCCTAAAAAGATGTCACTAAAATTCATTTCCTTTACATTATTATTCATATTCCAAATTAAAATTATGTGAAAGTATAAAAAGCATATATTAAAAGGTTTTGAAAATGTCAGAAAAAATCAGCCCCCTAAGGGTTAAGAGCTTCAACGTAATTACAATTTAAAACCCATAGGTCAATTTGACCCGGGTTAGGAGTGCTAGGGTTAAGTTACTAATACGCTACATCTTTTGGTTAAATTAAAATGTACTTAGATTATATTATATGATTAAAGTTACATGTTGTTTAAAGATCAATATAAATGATAGAAAAGGTGATTTATTTTAATCGCGTAACATAATAAATCGATAAGTTAATTACTATTTAATAATCCAAAGGTTTTACTAAAATTTCCAAGATTTGAATTAAAAAGTAATTTGGTATACCCAGGTAGGTAGGTATACCTATAAATAACATAAAAGAAAATGTAATTGTCGATTCAGTTTCAGACTACAATTGTGGTACGAGTTGGAACATAAATTAGTATTTATCATGTATGCGTTATAGCCGCAGCGCCTGAAATAAAATATTCAGCAGTAGACCACACCTGAGCCTTAAGACCAAGGAATATAGTACGGTTTCATAGCCACCTGCAGAAGCAATAAAACTCGCCGTAGACCGCAACCGGCACTACAAACTAAGCAATGTACATAGAGTTGCTATATCGATCCGCCATGACTCGAGGGAAGGGTTTTAAATTCTCATAAACTTGACAGCAACCGCCGTGGAGAAGATTGAGTGGCTCAACAGACCTGGAGGGTGCTTTCAAATTTTCATATTCCGTCTGTTTGCGTCTAACGCCTTACGCCATATGTCAATGTCAGAAATAGAGCGCTTTCTTTAGGTCGGTTGGCCAATTCCATGAATTCTTTCAGGATCGTTCAATTTAGAAACGTGAAGGATTGTCAGAGTGTATTCATTGCCGCGGAAGTTTGCTTTATTTGATTAGCATAAATTTGAACTTACCGACCGTGTTGAGGACCTACGTTGCCGCTGTCAAAGGATGAACTAGCTGTGATATCTGCGTCCTTAATAGATCCACTCTCCATTCCCAAAGGAGCAATACATTGTGCTAAAACAGATGTAACTTAATTTATTCGTTCAATATAGTACAAGTTTATAAAATATTTGACTAACTTTATCCTTACTAACTTTAAAGATGAAGGCGCGGCGCGTTCCAACGCAAGAGATGCAATTGATAAAAATATTTACAATTTGTCAGTTTCAAGTTTTTAATACTTTCAAGCGTTACAAAAATTTTGATTGGAAAATTGCTTACAATAAATATTTGTATAAACATCGAACGCGAAATTATTAAATAAACTTGGCGTTAATTATTATTAGAGTTAAAATTTTAATTGCAGAAAAGAATTTAGTATTAGGAAATTATCTACGTTAGTGTAGAGTAGATCAATCAATCTGATCAATTTTTAATAGTCAAGGCAGAGTACTCGACTTGAAACTAAAAATAGTTGTTGCTTTTTACTTCACAGTATTCAAGTCGCGCTGCGTTTTAAAATACAAAAAATATCCACAATGATTCGCTGAAAAGATCAGTTAAAAGTTTATGGCTTACATATTTTTTAAATTCATTTTCCTGACATAACTACATTTTTTAAAATAAAATATTTTCAATTATTTGCAAGATTTTGTTATACTGAAAATGGATGTAACCTTCGCATTGTAAACGGAATAACAAAATATGATATTTGTAATTATTTTAAATTCAGATTTGTTGCGGATGTACAATACCTTAGCACAAGCAGAATTCATGCCGAATCGATGGAACCAGAGAACAACAAAAATATGATTGAAAATTTTTGTACAACGACCCCACAATCTTTTGCTCCCTACATCAAAGCGTTTTGCACCGCACAATGGAATTATATGTATAGCGTGTACTACGGAGATGGCGCTACCTGACGAATACCTGATTTATCTAATACAGTCTCTACAACTATGTATTATAGCGCCGATGTGAGAGTAGATACGATATGAAATATACAAAAGACGATTAACGCTTTCCCGGATACTGACAGATACTGCAAAGAAAGCCTCTCCATCCAACAAAAACACAGATTATTGTTAGCGAAGACATTGATCTCGTGGTTTTATTGCACTGCCTCTACCACCAGGTTTGAATTTAGACATTGGTGACTAGCGAATTTGCTGCCCTTTATGTTTCATTAAAAAGCTCATAACGCATAACGTTTTAAAATAGTAGACGTCATTTTTTGTTTTAGTAAAAACATCAATAATATCTTACAAATCGATTTTTTGTAAATTTAAGTAAAGGAGTTCAGAAAAAATGAGAATATATAATATTCATCGCATTTTTGCAAAACAATTGTATTTGTATTGAATCTTGCATTAAATTTCCAATTGACTGTGAAGTTAAGTTAGTGTGAATATAGAAATGCTAGAATCAGTTGAATAACAAAACTGTTCTGAAATGGTTTGACTGACACTCACAGCAACGTCGTTGTCGAAATAAACGAGGAAGAATTATAGAAAATGCAGACGAACAGCTAACGGAGACAAACTTGAGTGCATCACATCAAATCACATTGTTTATAGCAACGAGTATTATTAACTTAATATGTTTTAAGAAAGAATAGAATTTTTAATAAAAGTTTGGAAAATATAAGTGGATAATAATCTGTTTCATTATTAATTTAACTTGACCATTATTAAAAATTCATTTCTTTGACGGACAAAGACGGTCATTGGCCTGGCAGTAAGTACGATCAACTGCTAAAGCTAAGGCGTCCAGTTCAAATCCGGACAAAGGGCGACTTTGTTGTGGCCGTCGCCGTGCTTCCGAAAGCGCGTAAAGCTAGTGGTCCTCCTATGTTAATGAATTGCCATCATATTAATAATAAAATAGGGTAACAGGCACATCTGAAGCTAGCCTATCAAACTACTTCAGATGTAAAACAATTAATATGCTCAATGTGCTAATAGGGCTAAAAATTAAAAAAAGCAAAACTGAATAGTTCAAGTACATTCATCGAAGCATTCTCACTGTATCATCTCAGGAGGAAACCTTTGATCAAGAATTAGACCAGCTTAATTTGGTGTTCATGATATTTACTGAGCATGCACAATGTTTAACCTCCCGAAGTGATTCCTACATTTCTCCAGAACAGACTCCCGTGACACAGCATGTGATAAGCCGTGAGTAGGGCTAGCTCAAATTCGTTAACTATGTTGCAAATGTGTTACAGATTTCATTAATATTTTGAGTGAATTTGTAGGATAAAAAAAGTCTCTGTTAGGTATGTGCAGTACCGAAACCGATGAGAGATTTTCATCGTTTCTGAACTTTCGCGAGTTGCTAGAGAACCGATCATTAGATAACCGTTCACAGTTGTTAATTCCAAGTTATTTGGTCAAGATCCGTGTTCCAAATAGAAACCGCGATGTCGTCAACATAAAGAAACGTCTACTTAAACAAAGAAACGACCAGGAAAAGTAATGGACTCGAGACAGATTATCTGAGGTAGAATAATTTATATTACTAGCTTTTGTTGACTTGATTATTACGTTCCTTGGGAAATGCCACAATTCCCCAACTGCGATTTTCATGATTTTTAAAAGCAATTATGAAAGATAATAATGCAATATACGCATACAAAATATAAAATTTGCGGTTGGTTCACAAATTTTAGAAAAAAAAGGTTTAAAATTAATTTGGAATGCGATTTCTCTCGACGAATGCGACACTCTAATGTATCAAACCTTTAGAAAGCTTTGAATATTTTACCCTTGGGGTGGGAGGGGAGGCGTAAGATATTTCGGACATTCAAAAAGTAGTTTTGTTGTCTAAGATTAATACCCAATCAAATAAATATTTTATATACTCGTATTGTATATTTTTTAACCCTATTCAGAAATAGTAACTTAAACTCAATCTTCAAAATCTATAAGAAACAACAACAAACTTGCCATAACAATGATGTGGCCTATTTATTTTCCTTCTTTAACTTTAATTAGTACAAGTCCTGTTTTATTCCAACAGCTGCATCGGAGATATCCGAAGCCACTGCTAGTACTGTGGGCATTACATGTTTTACATCTAAAGTAGATTGATAGGCTGGCCTCAGATGTGCCTGTTACCCTTTTTGATATTGTTAATGATGGCAATTCATTAACATAGGAGAACTCTGCCGGATTCGAACCGGGGCGCCTTACCTTAGCAGTTGATCGCGCTAACACCCAGGCCAACGACCGTCTCTATTTGGTTGAGCATTTATCTTTATCATTTTGAAGTACATATTTTGGTCCAGGTGTAACCAAAATATTATTGAACTAAGATGAAATGTCTCCAGCCTAACCTCTTCATTTTGAATCAGAATAGTCTAAATTATTTGTGCTTCATTTGGGGCTTGCTTGTACATCTTTCATTTTCATTTGTACATTTATTGATTTCAATATAATTAAAACAATTGCTAAGAGGCGACCGAAGACTTGCTGGCTCCTTCGTTTCGAATGTTGAATCCAAAGTAGTTTAGATCGTTCGACCTACGTGTCAGTTTGCTTGTGCAAATTTTAAATTCGTTTTTTCTGTTAAGTTTTGAGATATTAAGAAAAATCGTACTGATGCGATGCACGAATAACTGAGATTACCAATTCTTAAAAAATTTGAATATAAAAAAAAATCAAGCATGGAACTACGAGATCCCCCCCGCCCCATATCTTAGTGATGTAAGTCTCACTTTACACTGTTGGGCATAAATTCTTTTAGGTATAATCAAAAAGAAACAATTAATTACTGCTAGCAAGGGTAGCTAAAAAACTCATATCGATGAAAAAGCTCCCCCGTACTAACAAAACTGTACCTAACCTCAATATAGATTAGTAATAATAAGAGTCAAATCCCTCTTACTTAAACATGAATTATCGCAAAAGTGCATATAATATAGCATTTACTCGCATTGCGAGCCTTAAGCAAAAAATATACTAAGTAGAAAAATCAATAACTATTGTTAGGAATAACTTACAAGGATCGACAGTATCACAGCATCCTACGAAAATTAATAATCCCGCAAGAGTTATTGTCCATATTTTCTTCATTCTTCCTGGTCATTTGTTCATTTTTGTTCAACTCATTTTGTGCCTAAAACAATAAAGAGGAGTTAGCAAACTATATATTTCAAGATCATAACAATCGTCATCATTATTATTTTTATAAACAAATGAAAGCTGAATCTTTAAAAGTAAAAGTAGGTACAACTTTTGTGGTGAGCCTGTAAGTTTAGCGAATGGAAGGAGCAAATCTATTATCGGCAGGTAATCTTATAATTCAGCACACATTTCATTCTAAGTTACATACATTTACTCGATTTCGAGTGTCGTGAGACCCTCCCTATACGAGGAGGTTTTCTTGGCAAATTACCTCGGTGGGTTGCTATTACCTTCCGAGGGATGGCGGCCAGAATAAAGCTTTTACTTTGAAAGATAACCTTGTGCTAGCAAAAAAAACTGTGTTTGCTATTATTATTATAAATATCAATACATTAAAGTTGAGGTAATATTGAAATAATTATAAGAAAGATATATAAATTTTCAAAAAAATTTCGAAATCAGTTTCATTGAACTATTTTTAGTTAACAATATTTATGTACACGAATGTCAACCCACGCATACTGTATTATTTGAGTATGTTAACACTGTAGTTGAATGGACACGGTTACTTTTGAGGTATTTTTAAGAGTTTCAAAAAGTTTTCTGCTTTTTGCATTTTATCCACTGTGGTCGTGGATTATCTGTAAGATGATACCTACATCAAATTTTTTTCTATTATTTAATTGGGTATAGAGTGGATCTCATCAGGCTGGAGGAAGAGAGGACTGCATAAGTGAAGCTGAAGATGCGGCATAGACAAATTCAAGAAATTCGGATGAAGAGTTTTGCTACGATAAGATGTGGAAAATGGGGGCAGCATCAGCCGTAGCAAAAATCCGTATACTTATGTATACATATAGTACATAAATTTATAAGTGTAAACAAAATATTCCATTCAACTTGGGCATTACATTACTTCTCCGAAATTTGCATAATCAATATTGTTGCAATAAACTTTTTACTTCTTCTACAGGTATGAGTTTTAAGCAATCCGCCATTTGTATTCGTCACATACCGTGACACAATGTGCGATAATTCTTTGTTTTATTAATGACGGAAAAAATTAAAAACCTTTTAAGATAATAAAAATAATTATTTTTGCATTTCTATTTATTGTAGAATTTATTCAATGTACAGTATTTTTGGATTTTAACAATGTAATTAATAAATTATATTTTGATTTGTGATATGGTAAAACAGGGACTTCTTTATCTAAATAAGAATTGTGTCGTTCATTGTAAAAATGAAGTATCTCCATCTAACTGAATTTTGAAATATCGAGCTTTTTGCAAAAGTAATGTGTCGAAAAAAATACAAGAAAAACAATTAACGTCATCTGTAGTATTATAGTGCATATTATGGAGTTGCTTCATTTTTTTAATGAAAGATATGGCTAAATTTAATTCTATTAAGTAATAAAATGTAAAATTTTAAAATGGAGTTGCACCACTTTTACAATGAGCGACAGAATTGTAAGTCTTGTAAACGATATCAGCTTTGATTTTAGGTTATATTATTATTCTGCGTCTACCTGACCTATGTATATCTCTGTACTCTATATAATGTATGTACATATACTATGTCGCACCCAATTAATCTTATTGTAAAATATAAAAATAATTTGTAATTGAACTAAATAAAAGAACTAATTGTAAGAATTTAAATTTTTCGCAATTTGAAAGTTTTTCTGTCCAGTTCATGAAATGTATGATGTATTTCCTCCACTTTATAAAATATTTAAAATTATATGATCTGTACATGAAAGAACAATTCACTTCATAACTATCGTAACAATATACATATTTGTACACTTCGCGTAATAACATAAACTTTTCGGAAGAATTCTTAAGTAATGATAAAAATAAAACTACAATCTGAAGTTCACTGCCAAATTAAACATCTCATCATCATCTGGAGCCGATAAAATCTCAGCTTGTTTTCTAAAAGAGTACTGTGTCAACGTAGCAACTCTTTTCAATTTAATTATGAAAGCATTGATTAATAGCAACAAGATTCCTTCTGATTAGCTGTTTGTAAGAAGTCTTCTCTATTTTTCATCTTGAGGTAATAAACTTCAGTCTGATATTATCGGCCTAAAATCTGTGGTAGTTAAACTTATGGAATCAATTATAGTAGAATCCATATCCATGACAAACATTCTGCTTCTTTACAATCTTCCTTTGCAGATTGCTTTGATTGATGTTATAACTAACCGTTTTGAATGTGTGCACGATTGACCAGCTGTGCTCGACAACAAAAAGTATCTGGACGTTGTATTTTTAGACTTTTAAAATCAAAAGCTTTCGATAAAGAATCCTTCAGAACTTGTTTAAATGGAGCTATGGTTTTCTATCCGACAGAATTTTTAGTGTTAAGGTGGGTGATACTGTGTCTCTTCTGCGTAATGTACTAAACTGTGTTCCTTAAAGATCTGTTTTTTGTTCCTATATTATTCTCAATTTATGTTTCTCTTCTATTTGAATATCTCAATGAATATATCAAACCATATTTCGGCCGCCTAGAAAGCGGGAGACCGCGGTTCATCGCTTACGCACTGAAGAAGTGTATGGCATTTGAAGAAGAATTGCCCAATGTATGCAGAGAGTAGTAAACCATATGGCGATGTTGCGACTAGCTCTTGGCAATTGCAATGTGACCTATCTACTGCACAACTCGTGTTCAAAACAAATATCTAGTTCATTTATAAATGAAGTCTACTTCTGCCTTATACGTAGTTTAAGTATACTATAATTTAATATTATTTTAGATTGATTGAACGAAACATTGTGAAAAATACTAAACTTACACAATCTAGTTCAGTTCATGAACTGGACAATTACACTAATTGGGTGAGATATATTATATATCGTACTAGGGTGGTCCTTATATGGAGTCTGAAGTACTTGCACTAGGCCGCCCTTCAAGTTGATTTCAAATAATTCACAAAAACTAGTAAAAATATCAACTCCCTATCATAAATTAAATAAGGGGAAATGTCATTGCTATCCAAAAGAATTTTTATATTTCCTGGAACAATATTTGAAGTGAATAAAAATCAATGAATTTGCCACGATACTTTTTTATATGAAATAAATTGGTTTTATTGCTTTAATTGAGTTATAAAGTATTCTTATTTATATAATAATGCATAATAAAGTATACCAATATTTAATAGAAGTAGAATTTATGCAGTAGTCCATTTAGTTGTTTGTTAAAAAAAACTATATTACAAAAAATTAGTAAATACATTTACATTATTTAACATAATATCAACTGAACCTATAAATCTTTATTATTAAAAAAAATGAATGAAAGTTTTATTTAACCGACTGAATATATCCAACACTTTCTATTATTCTCTTCAATTCTTGATAAAAATAAAACAGCACTTTTTAAAATAACAATTCCGAACAAAGTGCTTTGATATAAATTTCTGCTTGCCATCGTATTCTACAGTACAATACGAGTCACGTTTAGAAAAAACAAAATTTTGATAATTTTTGGTTTAATTTTAAGAGATAGAAAGTTTTGAAAAATTTCATGGATCCTACAAAATAAGAATGTACATCAAACGAAATAAGCTATGTGTGGTTAAAAAAGGCAAAACCAAAAGTATTGGCCAATTTGCAATAAAAGAATTAAAATTGGTATCTGTATTATGAGGAATTTAATAAAACTTATTCTATCTTTTTATTTAATAACTCTAAACATAGAAAATCAATTTAGATTAACCTAATATACAAACAAATTGACAAACGAAGCTTCAATAGGCACAGAATAATTTACTATACCCCAAGAAATGTTATTTTGTATTTCCCTAATCTTATTGGAAGTTCCGACTTTATACTATTGACATGTTACCCTCTTCGTCTCTTTCAGTCACTGGTTAATATTAATGAGACAAGGAAGCCGTATTCGAAATGGAAGAGTAAAGAAGAGGATTATTAGTGATTATTTGCGATTAGCGGCAGACATTTGAACCGCAAACTGTAACTTTATATATGAAGCGTTAAAAGGTAAAAATTAATCAGTTTTAAATTAAAACGGGAATTTCAACATACGGTGCTTTTATATATAATCCCTTAATTAATTTCAAGCGTAATTAAATTAATGTTTATAGTGGAGAAAGCTTGGATATTCGATTAAATATGTGAATTTATACTGCGTGTTCAATAATTATTACTTACAACTAAAAATTTTGTTTTAATTTTATTTTTCTTATAAGTAATATTAAATTCTATTTGAGTTGTACTATTTTCAGATAGTTCTTATTTCACCCTTTGTTTGTAACGTATCATTATTGTAAGTGTAAAAGTTTTAGTTTTAAAAGTCAACATTGGACAGACCTTGTAGGTATTGTCGGATATGCTTGTAATCTGTCATTTATGTATGATGTCGATGAACACACACGTAATATCTTGAAAAATTCTAGAAAATTTTAATATTTTTATATTCAAGGCGATTGTTTAAATCGTAAAAGCCGTTAATAATAATTAATAATATGAAGCAACGTTAAAATTACGTGAGATTATAATAATTTTTATATTATGTACTGAAATAATAAACAAGCCTGTAGCAGTGGTGCAAACGAACTTATAATTAAATCGTGATCTTTTTATTCACTTCATCCAGACGTAGGCAATATATTTTCTACAAAGTAGCTAACTATGTAGTTTATAAGCTACCGTGTTTACAATTGAAAGTTATCAACAAGGAAACAAAGGAAAATTATCAAAAGTGGCTGGTAGCTCGCCCAACTAGGATTAGATCTCATCGAATTACAAATGAACAGCATAGATTTTGTGCTCAAATTTAATAATATCCAAGAAATTTCCAGAACGCCGTTTTAGTTTTTAGTAATTCGTCTTCATTTAAGTGGAAAACTTCTTAATGAAAACAAACTTACTTTTTGAAGAACCATTAAATTTATTTTTAAAAGTAGTAGCAATGAAAGATTCCTAATTTTATTAAAATAATATATCGTGTCAATTCTTATTTTACAATCTTGAATTATTGGTCATTTATTATTTTACTCATTCCTCTACGTCTACGTTATTATGATAAACCCTTCGAGAATTGGCTACCATTGTGCCCGTATTTAAAACGACACCCTGTACAGCAGTCACAGTCATAATATGATTTTTAGATAACTTAAAATTACTACAAGACTATACATATGGGCATATCACATCAAATCGTGGTTCTAATCTTCATCATCCCACCACTTTCATCCCGCTAATTTTGCAAGATTTTCTAGATTTTTATCTAATTATAGGATCGTTATATCTCTCTATATTTTATCCCTGTGAATTTGTAAGTACACGCATTTGCTTGTACTTTATTCCTACTATCAATTAAGTGGCATATATTAAAGTATACGCAAATTAATGTTTATACTTAATATTTTAAATAAATATATCGTGCAATATGTTAGTTCAAGTGAGATTTTGTGCGTATTTTTAAGATTAAAATCCTACAGTTTCATCAGAAAGCAAGACAGAAATTAAACACTAAAAGAATTTATTAAAATAACTATTTAGATAATATTGTCTAGAAATATAAGCTTTTGCTTATAGTTGCGACTAGCTCTTGGCAATTGCAATGTGACATATCTACTGTACAACTCGTGTTCAAAACGAATATCTAGTTCATTTATAAATGAAGTCTACTTTTGCCTTATATGTAGTTTAAGTATACTATAATTTAATATTATTTTAGATTGATTGAACGAAACATTGTGAAAAATATTAAACTTACACGATCTAGTTCAGTTCATGAACTGGACAATTACACTAATTGGGTGAGATATATTATATATCGTACTAGGGTGGTCCTTATATGGAGTCTGAAGTACTTGCACTGGGCCGCCCTTCAAGTTGATTTCAAATAATTCACAAAAACTAGTAAAAATATCAACTCCTATCATAAATTAAATAAGGGAAATGTCATTGCTATCCAAAAGAATTTTTTTATTTCCTGGAACAATATTTGAAGTGAATAAAATCAATGAATTTGCCACGATACCTTTTTATATGAAATAAATTGGTTTTATTGCTTTAATTGAGTTATAAAGTATTCTTATTTATATAATAATGCATAATAAAGTATACCAATATTTAATAGAAATAGAATTTATGCATAGTCCATTTAGTTGTTTGTTAAAAAACTATATTACAATAAATTAGTAAATACATTTACATTATTTAACATAATATCAGCTGAACCTATAAATCTTTATTATTAAAAAAATGAATGAAAGTTTTATTTAACCGACTGAATATATCCAACACTTTCTATTATTCTCTTCAATTCTTGATAAAATAAAACAGCACTTTTTAAAATAACAATTCCGAACAAAGTGCTTTGATATAAATTTCTGCTTGCCATCGTATTCTACAGTACAATACGAGTGCACATTTAGAAAAAACAAAATTTTGATAATTTTTTGGGTTTTAAATTTTTAAAAGATAGAAAGTTTTGAAAAATTTCATGGATCCTACAAAATAAGGATGTACATCAAACGAAATAAGCTATATGTGGTTAAAGAAGGCAAAACCAAATGTATTGGCCAATTTGCAATAAAAGAATTAAAATTGGTATTTATATTATTAGGAATTTAATAAAACTTATTGTATCTTTTATTTAATAACTCTAAACATAGAAAATCAATTTAGATTAACCTAATATACAAACAAATTGACAAACGAAGCTTCAATAGGCACAGAATAATTTACTATACCCCAAGAAATGTTATTTTGTATTTCCCTAATCTTATTGGAAGTTCCGACTTTATACTATTGACATGTTACCCTCTTCGTCTCTTTCAGTCACTGGTTAATATTAATGAGACAAGGAAGCCGTATTCGAAATGGAAGAGTAAAGAAGAGGATTATTAGTGATTATTTGCGATTAGCGGCAGACATTTGAACCGCAAACTGTAACTTTATATATGAAGCGTTAAAAGGTAAAAATTAATCAGTTTTAAATTAAAACGGGAATTTCAACATACGGTGCTTTTATATATAATCCCTTAATTAATTTCAAGCGTAATTAAATTAATGTTTATAGTGGAGAAAGCTTGGATATTCGATTAAATATGTGAATTTATACTGCGTGTTCAATAATTATTACTTACAACTAAAAATTTTGTTTTAATTTTATTTTTCTTATAAGTAATATTAAATTCTATTTGAGTTGTACTATTTTCAGATAGTTCTTATTTCACCCTTTGTTTGTAACGTATCATTATTGTAAGTGTAAAAGTTTTAGTTTTAAAAGTCAACATTGGACAGACCTTGTAGGTATTGTCGGATATGCTTGTAATCTGTCATTTATGTATGATGTCGATGAACACACACGTAATATCTTGAAAAAATTCTAGAAAATTTTTAATATTTTTATATTCAAGGCGATTGTTTAAATCGTAAAAGCCGTTAATAATAATTAATAATATGAAGCAACGTTAAAATTACGTGAGATTATAATAATTTTTATATTATGTACTGAAATAATAAACAAGCCTGTAGCAGTGGTGCAAACGAACTTATAATTAAATCGTGATCTTTTTATTCACTTCATCCAGACGTAGGCAATATATTTTCTACAAAGTAGCTAACTATGTAGTTTATAAGCTACCGTGTTTACAATTGAAAGTTATCAACAAGGAAACAAAGGAAAATTATCAAAAGTGGCTGGTAGCTCGCCCAACTAGGATTAGATCTCATCGAATTACAAATGAACAGCATAGATTTTGTGCTCAAATTTAATAATATCCAAGAAATTTCCAGAACGCCGTTTTAGTTTTTAGTAATTCGTCTTCATTTAAGTGGAAAACTTCTTAATGAAAACAAACTTACTTTTTGAAGAACCATTAAATTTATTTTTAAAAGTAGTAGCAATGAAAGATTCTTAATTTTATTAAAATAATATATCGTGTCAATTCTTATTTCACAATCTTGAATTATTGGTCATTTATTATTTTACTCATTCCTCTACGTCTACGTTATTATGATAAACCCTTCGAGAATTGGCTACCATTGTGCCCGTATTTAAAACGACACCCTGTACAGCAGTCACAGTCATAATATGATTTTTAGATAACTTAAAATTACTACAAGACTATACATATGGGCATATCACATCAAATCGTGGTTCTAATCTTCATCATCCCACCACTTTCATCCCGCTAATTTTGCAAGATTTTCTAGATTTTTATCTAATTTTAGGATGGTTATATCTCTCTATATTTTATCCCTGTGAATTTATAAGTACACGCATTTGCTTGTACTTTATTCCTACTATCAATTAAGTGGCATATATTAAAGTATACGCAAATTAATGTTTATACTTAATATTTTAAATAAATATATCGTGCAATATGTTAGTTCAAGTGAGATTTTGTGCGTATTTTTAAGATTAAAATCCTACAGTTTCATCAGAAAGCAAGACAGAAATTGAACACTAAAAGATTTTGTTAAAATAACTATTTAGATAATATTGTCTACAAATATAAGCTTTTGCTTATAGTTTATTCAAGCTACCCATTAAGATATTCATATCAATTTTTATTTTCTATGAGCGAAATTACTTTTTTTAATTGAAGTGATGGGGAGTAGTCACATATCAATATTCACCAAAGGCAATTTTAAACGGTGTAACTTTCGTAATATTTAAATTTGAACAGATATAAAACTGAAACCCAAATGTAGCACAAAATAACTGCAACGTAGGTACCCGCTTATGAGTTTGAGTTATTATATAAGCTTATATAATATAAAGGGTACCTGCAGTTATAACTGATAGAACTTTCTGCAAATTCTCATTATCTTTTGCAAATTCCGCGAATATAATAATAATAATTTATTGTAGCAATATGAAATGTAAACACTTATACGAGTATAGCTATATTATGTTGAACCCCCTCGAACTCAAGTACCTACACTAACCTATAACTTTTCTCATATCTGCCATATCCAACTCTGTAGTTTGTATGTCAACATTAGTTTGAGCTATTAAACTTCAAATGTTTATTCAAAAACCAAAATAACATGATGGAAAGCAGATTATGATATATACAAGTTTTATAATATTATGTATTGATTTATATTTTGTATCATAGTACAAAATAACGACCTACTTACATGTTATGCATATATCAGAAGCTTTTGAATGATTTACAAACGCAAAAAGATATGACATTCATCTTAATGATTATTAAATTTCTTGACTAGTAATTTGTTTGAAACTACAATAATTCCTAATATGTACAGAGCGAATAAAAATAATACAAAAAAACTTGACCAGTTTGATAGGTAAAAATAATGTAACAGAGTCAACCCTCCTACAACGCGATAATTCGTACCGCGTTACATGGAAACCGCACTATAAGAAACGCACCAAGTTATAATGGGTACGGTTATGAAATAAAATTTTATCGATATAAAAGGTAACATAATAAATTATAGTGAATCTTTAAATTATTAAAACGTTAATAAAAAATTTAAATGTTGAAAAAATTTTAATATAAAAAAAACTTTTTGTGAATTGAAACTTGTATTTTAAAATCGTACTTTGACGGTGCGGAAACCACATTCAACAGTTACAAAATTTATAACCTATAAATTTGTTCAAATGTACTCTCACAAAATAAAATTCAAGTTTACTAAATAAAATATAATGACCAGCTGACTTAATTTTCCGAAAATTTTATTTATGCTGATTGATTGTTTTTTCGTCTTTTCATTAACGATTTTGTCACTAATTTTTCGTCCACTTTGATGTTTTCGTAACATTTTATACTTGATTTTCCCATAGTGTTAATTTTTTTATAATTTTATTATAAAAGACACTACACTACATTGGTACCTAGCATTGGTGGTGGGACACTACATTCTAAATTCGTCTAAGGTTCAAATGCGTTGTTACTCGATTGTGCTGGCTGTTGAACTTTTTTTCGTTAATGTCTTTCTACCCAAGCAAGTTCCATTAATCACTATCACCAAAATTGTTTAAAACGAGTCGGGGCACTTTGATTAACCCGAAATAGTGTTTATCTACCTTTATTTATTGTCTTGGCAAACTCAACTTACTTATCTAAATTAAAACTAAATATTTACAAAACTTAAAACTACAACTTGATCTATTTCCAACAATGGAAATCATGTGTGATGTGGAAGGCCACTCCTTGCTTTGCGGAAACAAACCAACAATGTAATTTTGGCCGTCCATTGATAAACTGTTTTGTATTTGCTGAATGTGTCGTGATGGAATTGACCTGACAATAATTTCTGGTAAGTTATGTTACCTTTAATTTCAAATAATTAAATTTTAAATGTTTCAGGCTTTTCCGGTACTTGCTGAAGGCTTACTTAATTCGAAAAAAGTCATGAAGTGTCTAAAATCTCAATTCACGTATTTAACGTGACATTACAATATGTTTAGTACATACAATGGGTCAAAGCACAGATGGTGTATGTCCACTTCTTGACCAAACTGTGTTTTGAACGTTATTGAAGGTTATTTCTTTTTGAATAACCTTTGTATTGCACATTCACTGTTTGTCCTAACTTTTGCTAGAATATTTTAAATACAAATTCAAAACTGTGAATTAAAGCGTAAAACACCAATTGAAGTGTATAGATATATCATATCCAAACACTATGTGTGTGCTCACAGTTTTACCATTATAAAAAATGCAATTATTTTATGATCTGTAGTAACTTTTATAACTTTGAAAATTTGGCAGGCGTAATTGTTCAAAATTCTAAAATTAATATTAAGTGGCTTAGATTTGAAAAACCAAACCATTTATAATCCAGTATAAATATAATTTGGATGATGAAAATTTCCTTGAATTGAATGGAATTTCACCACTAAGAAGTAGAAAACAGGCGTATTCATGAAATGTATCACTTTCACAAAAATATACACATGAAATACCTATCAATTTCAAATGTAAACAAGAAGACTTGTTTGTTTCTGTTAAATTCGGGTGTAATACCGATTGACTACAAAAGTAGTCAGTAGGAACAGTAGGAACAGATACCAGTATACACTGATGAGTATAAAAAAGTTTATAAGATAAAAAAAGAAGTTTAAACGTTTAAAAAAATTAAAATTTTAGTAAATAAACAATAAAAATAATTATAACTGTATTTTATTTTTAATATTAAAAATATTATTTTTATTGTTTTATATAAAATTTTATTGGATTAAACAGTTTATAATAAGGAAATGATCAAAAAATGAAACTAAAACTAACCGAAATTAAAAGAAACGTTTCAACAGTTATCCTCGCTGTAAATAAGTGGTAGTTTTAGCTGAGCGTTATATGGAAACAGTGTTATAAGAGTACCGCGTTATAGGAGGGTTGACTATAGTACCTATATTAAGAAATCATATTCTAGTTTCTGTATTTATAGATCTTAAATGCTACTGGACGAAATCATTGCTGAACATAATAAACGGTGGGTTGCAATACCCTAATTTAAAATTTTAATAAACATTTAAATTATTTAGTTTATAAAATTATTGAATTAATTAATTCTAGTTCTAAAATTTTAATTTTGTACATTTTTGAATTAAATTCCTTTTCTAAATCTTAGTTTAAGGTAGGATTTACCACTAAACCGAAGAGGTAGTTAGGTCGAATTGACCGTAAAGATTCTAGACTGGGTCTAACGTTTTCGGGTTGTAATTCCATGTTAATCTGTAGTTCTTAAAGGTTAAAAAACATTTAAAAATTGGCACGTTATGGGATATTTTAAAATAAATGTTTACGATGAAAAACATCAAAATTCTGATTTAGATTACCAGAAATGCGGTATAAAGAAAGTCCGGAAGTAACAAAATTTCTCCAAATTTTGAATTTAACCTTTTGTGTGCCTTGTCAGCTAACCTATTTAAAATGAATAAAAGTAAAATCTACTGTAGGAAAATGAGTACCTAAAGAAAAATTTTTAGTATTGTTTTGTTCACTAAATACGATTTTAGTTAACTGATGGTATTTAAAATAGTTTGGTAATCTTGGTTCGAAGTTTCCTAATCGGTAATCTTGTACCTACTCACACTATAAATATTTCATTTGGCAATTGTTTTGAAAGGATTAACCACATCTTGCTTGAATCTAAAATGTACTCTCACAAAATAAAATTCAAGTTTACTAAATAAAATATAATGACCAGCTGACTTAATTTTCCGAAAATTTATTTATGCTTGATTGATTATTGATTCGTCTTTTCATTAACGATTTTGTCACTAATTTTTCGTCCACTTTGATGTTTTCGTAACATTTTATAATTGATTTTCCTGGACTTTCCCATAGTGTTAATTTTTTATAATTTTATTATAAAAGACACTACACTACATTGGTACCTAGCATTGGTGGTGGGACACTACATTCTAAATTCGTCTAAGGTTCAAATGCGTTGTTACTCGATTGTGCTGGCTGTTGAACTTTTTTTCGTTAATGTCTTTCTACCCAAGCAAGTTCCATTAATCACTATCACCAAAATTGTTTAAAACGAGTCGGGGCACTTTGATTAACCCGAAATAGTGTTTATCTACCTTTATTTATTGTCTTGGAAAACTCAACTTACTTATCGAAATTAAAACTAAATATTTACAAAACTTAAAACTAACTTGATTTATTCCAACAATGGAAATCATATATGTATGTGGAAGTTCATTCTCTGCTTTGCGGAAGCAAACCAACAATGCAATTTTGGGCGTCCATTAATAAACTGTTTTGTATTTGTTGAATGTGTCTTCATGAAATTGACCTGACAATAATTCCTGGTAAGTTACGTTACCTTTTAATTTCAAATAATTAAATTTTAAATGTTTCAGGCTTTTCCGGTACTTGCTGAAGGCTTACTTAATTCGAAAAATGTCATGAAGTATTTAAAATCTCAATTCATGTATTTAACGTGACATTACAATATGTTTAGTACATACAATGGGTCAAAGCACAGATGGTGTATGTCCACTTCTTGACCAAACTGTGTTTTGAACGTTATTGAAGGTTATTTCTTTTTGAATAACCTTTGTATTGCACATTCATTGTTTGTCCTAACTTTTGCTAGAATATTTTAAATACAAATTCAAAACTGTGAATTAAAGCGTAAAACACCAATTGAAGTGTATAGATATATCATATCCAAACACTATGTGTGTGCTCACAGTTTTACCATTATAAAAAATGCAATTATTTTATGATCTGTAGTAACTTTTATAACTTTGAAAATTTGGCAGGCGTAATTGTTCAAAATTCTAAAATTAATATTAAGTGGCTTAGATTTGAAAAACCAAACCATTTATAATCCAGTATAAATATAATTTGGATGATGAAAATTTCCTTGAATTGAATGGAATTTCACCACTAAGAAGTAGAAAACAGGCGTATTCATGGAATGTATCACTTTCACAAAAATATACACATGAAATACCTATCAATTTCAAGTGTAAAGAAGAAGACTTGTTTGTTTCTGTTAAATTCGGGTGTAATACCGATTGACTACAAAAGTAGTCAGTAGGAACAGTAGGAACAGATACCAGTATACACTGATGAGTATAAAAAAGTTTATAAGATAAAAAAAGAAGTTTAAACATTTAAAAAAATTAAAATTTTAGTAAATAAACAATAAAAATAATAATAACTCTAATTCATTTTTTAATATTAAAAAATATTATTTTTTATTGTTTTATATACAATTTTATTGGATTAAACAGTTTATAATAAGGAAATGATCAAAAAATGAAACTAAAACTAACCTAAATTAAAAGAAACGTTTCAACAGTTATCCTCGCTGTAAATAAGTGGTAGTTTTAGCTGAGCGTTATATGGAAACAGTGTTACCGCGTTATAGGAGGGTTGATTATAGAACCTATATTAAGAAATCATATTCTAGTTTCTGTATCTATAGATCTTGAATGCTACTGGATGAAATAATTGCCGAACACAATAAATGGAGGGTTGCAATACCCTAATTTAAAATTTTAATAAACATTTAAATTATTTAGTTTATAAAATTATTGAATTAATTAATTCTAGTTCTAAAATTTTAATTTTGTACATTTTTGAATTAAATGCCTTTTCTAAATCTTAGTTTAAGGTAGGATTTACCACTAAACCGAAGAGGTAGTTAGGTCGAATTGACCGTAAAGATTCTAGACTGGGTCTAACGTTTTCGGGTTGTAATTCCACGTTAATCTGTAGTTCTTAAAGGTTAAAAACATTTAAAATTGGCACGTTATGGGATATTTTAAAATAAATGTTTACGATGAAAAACATCAAAATTCTGATTTAGATTACCAGAAATGCGATATAAAGAAAGTCCGGAAGTAACGAAATCACTCCAAATTTTGAATTTAACCTTTTGTTTGCCTTGTCAGCTAACCTATTTAAAATGAATAAAAGTAATATCTACTGCAGGAAAATGAGTACCCAAAGAAAAATTTTTAGTATTGTTTTGTTCACTAAATACGATTTTAGTTAACTGATGGTATTTAAAATAGTTTGGTAATCTTGGTTCGAAGTTTCCTAATCGGTAATCTTGTACCTACTCACACTATAAATATTTCATTTGGCAATTGTTTTGAAAGGATTAACCACATCTTGCTTGAATCTAAAACTGAGAATATCTCTAGATATCAACATTTTTAGAAATTTGAGATGTGTAAAGAGAATTTAAGAAGAGGTAAATAACACCGGGAAGACACTTTTGAAAAAGTTTCTACTATGAATTTAGGGATAACCTCATCACGCGTGTTTCGTGCAGAGAAAGACATATTTGTGACGTACACAAAATATTTAAACAGTATAAATCGATTTCTGTATTTATGATTCAAATTTTATTTGCATAAAAAATCAAAATCTAGTTTTCTTTGCTTCATAAATAACTAATATAATTATACACCATGGTCCTTATACGTATGTACATACAATTCGTTTTATTTACGAAAGCGTTCGTTTTCTGTTCTAGGTACTATGTACGCTTTTGGTTTCTACTACTATACGTTCGTCTGGTACACTCACCAAACTTTACAGTAATTTAATAAGGGATGACGACAACAGGTGTTCAATTCTTGAATGAAAATGATAAATAATTAGAGTATTTTATTGACATGACAAATGGCACACCTTTTAATTTAAGCAATATGATTATTATCATATTAGAGAGTCATGTATTTTTTATTTCTTGGGTGAATTTTCCATAATTTGGGCAAATAAGGTCCCCTAACTTGGGACGGTCAAGGATATAATTTAGGCAATAACGTCGCGTAACGTTTGTAAACTACAAAATTTCCAAGCACGTTATTTGAATTACCAATTTTCTACAAGACCAGCAGTATGCGCACATGACCTACTAGGAAGCGGCAGATCGCGGTTCAAATCCTGGTGGCGTCGGATAAACATTCCCCAGATCGTCCAAAGTCGGCTAGAGTTGTCTATCCGGCAAAGTTTAATATTTAATAACAAAATTCTTTCACTATTAGTTATAGATGACATTAAAATAACACTTTTAACACAATTAAAAGATGCAATCCTCAGTTAGATTTTTTATTTAAGTTTTATTGCTCATGTGTGTAATTGTTTGCTTAATTTGTTTTGATTTCATTTTGTTTTTAATGTTGTTGACTACTACCATATTTCAGCTTTACAATTTAAAAGTTATGCACACGTTTTAATTGATCCTGATGAAGAGGAAAACCAGATCCTCAAAACGTTGATCGATTGGGAAAGTGTATTTTCTTTCAACAAATGTCCAATATCCCAATTATCCTTTTATTCAACACTTTTAAGGTGAGGTAGAACTTGGTAGGTCTTTTAATAAGCCTAAAATTCAATTTCAAAGTTCGGGAATTTACTACATTCCGTAAGCGGTACGTGTACCGAATGTAAGTAAGATCCACGGTGGTGAACATTCACCCCTTTGAGTTTCTTTTTTGGCTCAGGGATGTTTTATTAAGTGTTGCCAAGCCGTTGAAAATAGCTAATTACCAAATCGGATCGCATATAATAATTATTATTATTATTGCATTAGAAAATTTTTAAATTTTAAAGTTAGGTTGATTAACTCTTACCGTAAAGTCATCTTAGCTTCAGACAAGTTGATCTCCTACGCACTGCATAGTGATTGATACTGGAAGATAAATGTTCCACAACAAAGTAATCGTTTGACTCTTTTAATAATCGAGGTATTTATTAACTATGTATGATGCATGTGTCGAAAACCGGTAATCAAAATAAACATTGCTTAAATTGCGCCTTAAATAATGTACTGTTGAATAACTGTTTAACAATTCGATTTACTGAATTTTTCAATTATCTTAATATGATAATTAGTTTAGGTTTTTTATAATAGTCCAATAACTCCCGTGAAGTGAAAATGGATGGCACATTTTATATCTTTTTTGAGAGGAATTCAATGGCGTAAACCGGAATTCGCTCTTCTTTTGTTTTCAAGCTATAGGCAAAAGTTCGATTTTTCAATTTTTTGATAAATGTCGATATCTCGGTTGTTTTTGAAGTTACAGAAAAAATATTAATACGTTCTTCAGACGCTTCTTTAAAGACAATAATCATGTAACTTATGGTGAAATTTAGACATCTCTAATGCACTTATATGAAAACAATATATTCGGTTTTATACATACGAATGTTTAGCTGTGATGATGCTATGCTAAGAAGGGGTACGTAAATGTTGTAAGTTTGGGGAGCACTATCGTAATTAATACTACTTAAAAAAAAGGGGTTTCGAAATGTAAATAATCTATCGAATATCCAAAAATTAAAAACTATAAAACCAATTAAAATTTTAAACTTGAAGGCTAATAAATTTAAGAGTGTTATATAATTTGAAACTAGCAGTAAAAAGATACAAATCTATAAATAAAATTGGAAACCAAAAAAGTAGATTATATTACAAGAAACTATAAACATTAATTATTCAAAACAAAAGAAAATGTTTCATAAATAAAAGAAAGAAAAAGCTTCTGGCATGAGACAGGCAAAAATTAATTGGAATAGAAGTATCACTAACGAAGCTTATTTTAATTAGTAAATACAAATAAACAATACAATCATATTTAAAATGTATTAATATTTATATATCAATATATTAATATTTATAATGACAAATAATAAAACGTCAACTTATTTTATCTTCTCCAAATGTTTCGGCAATGAAAGTTTTGCAATTTACGTCTCGTTTATCGTTCAATTATAAATTTTGTCAACTTTCAAGAAATTTTGTATGTATAAATAAGATTTATTTGATTTACGTTTTTGAGTATCCGAATTTATACCTTATGCTGCAGCTAAGTGTTACACCTTGGATATGTATTCCGAAAGATGTAGGTATTTATTTTTCTTTGATAGATCATTCGACCGAATCCACTTAACATTTGTAATTTTAGGTTTTAAAGTTAATTAACTATAAATCAAGGAAACAATTTTTATAAATTATTTTGAAGCCTTATAGATTTTTTAAAAGTTCCGTTAAAAAATTGTAATTAATTTAATTATTAGTACTATTTAATATAGTGGATATAGTATATATTATATTATATAAGGCGAATGTGGTGTAGTTCTATTTTGAATAGGGCAGATAAAACCTATGCACCAAAACTTTCATATTTGGAGCTTCGTAATAACTGAATAATTAATAATAATATTTAATGAAAAAAATGATAAAGGTTATACAAATAATCCCATAGTATACCTAATCGTAAAATAATAAAGTAGAGAATACGTACAATCTTAATTACTGTTCGTATAATTTAAACATAGGAAATAAATTTAGATTTAATTTCTCCTCTCGGTTTCATAACAACACTATAATGATAAGCCATTCAAAAGTGATCACAAAGATAAATTATACCTAAATGTGAAATAAACGTCAAAAAGAATAAGCATCCTTCCTAAAAAGTGTTATCAGCAAGGGAACAGGGTTTTGGAACAAACAAATTATTAAACTGCTCAGTTTTGACAAAAAGTTATTCTAAATTTTGCACTTCTATTTACAAGTGTTTAAAAGGGAACACTCTCCCATTTTTTAAAACTTATCTCATTAAAAACAACTTGGGCGCTATTTTAATAAATACTAATCATTTTATGAATAATCGCTTTTGCTGCGGATGTTTTACGTTTCTATTTAAGATAATTTGAATAGCTTATTGCCATAACGTGATAAGTCACATTTTTCAAAATGAGATTTAACTGCATTGGCATTGAGGAATAATGCGACAAGACCAGCAGTATGCGCACATGGCCTATTAGGAAGTGGCAGATCGCGGTTCAAACCCTGGTGGCGTCGGATAAACATTCCCCACATCGTCTAAAGTCGGCTAGAGTTGTCTATCCGGCAAAGTTTAATATTTAATAACAAAATTCTTTCACTATTATTTATAGATGACATTAAAATAACACTTTTAACACAATTAAAAGATGCAATCCTCAGTTAGATTTTTTATTTAAGTTTTATTGCTCATGTGTGTAATTGTTTGCTTAATTTGTTTTGATTTCATTTTGTTTTTAATGTTGTTGACTACTACCATATTTCAGCTTTACAATTTAAAAGTTATGCACACGTTTTAATTGATCCTGATGAAGAGGAAAACCAGATCCTCAAAACGTTGATCGATTGGGAAAGTGTATTTTCTTTCAACGAATGTCCAATATCCCAATAATCCTTTTATTCAACACTTTTAAGGTGAGGTAGAACTTGGTAGGTCTTTTAATAAGCCTAAAAATCAATTTCAAAGTTCGGGAATTTACTATATTCCGTAAGCGGTACGTGTACCGAATGTAAGTAAGATCCACGGTGGTGAACATTCACCCCTTTGAGTTTCTTTTTTGGCTCAGGGATGTTTTATTAAGTGTTGCCAAGCCGTAGAAAATAGCTAATTACCAAATCGGATCGCATATAATAATTATTATTATTATTGCATTAGAAAATTTTTAAATTTTAAAGTTAGGTTGATTAACTCTTACCGTAAAGTCATCTTAGCTTCAGACAAGTTGATCTCCTACGCACTGCATAGTGATTGATACTGGAAGATAAATGTTCCACAACAAAGTAATCGTTTGACTCTTTTAATAATCGAGGTATTTATTAACTATGTATGATGCATGTGTCGAAAACCGGTAATCAAAATAAACATTGCCTAAATTGCGCCTTAAATAATGTACTGTTGAATAACTGTTTAACAATTCGATTTACTGAATTTTTCAATTATCTTAATATGATAATTAGTTTAGGTTTTTTATAATAGTCCAATAACTCCCGTGAAGTGAAAATGGATGGCACATTTTATATCTTTTTTGAGAGGAATTCAATGGCGTAAACCGGAATTCGCTCTTCTTTTGTTTTCAAGCTATAGGCAAAAGTTCGATTTTTCAATTTTTTGATAAATGTCGATATCTCGGTTGTTTTGAAGTTACAGAAAAAATATTAATACCTTCTTCAGACGCTTTTTTAAATACAATAATCATGTAATTTATGGCGAAATTTAGACATCTCTAGTGCACTTATATGAAAACAATATATTCGGTTTTATACATACGAATGTTTAGCTGTATGATGCTATGCTAAGAAGGGGGACGTAAATGTTGTAAGTTTGGGGAGCACTATCGTAATTAATACTACTTAAAAAAAAGGGGTTTCGAAATGTAAATAATCTATCGAATATCCAAAAATTAAAAACTATAAAACCAATTAAAATTTTTAACTTGAAGGCTAATAAATTTAAGAGTGTTATATAATTTGAAACTAGCAGTAAAAAGATACAAATCTATAAATAAAATTGGAAACCAAAAAAGTAGATTATATTACAAGAAACTATAAACATTAATTATTCAAAACAAAAGAAAATGTTTCATAAATAAAAGAAAGAAAAAGCTTCTGGCATGAGACAGGCAAAAATTAATTGGAATAAAAGTATCACTAACGAAGCTTATTTTAATTAGCGAATACAAATAAACAATACAATCATATTTAAAATGTATTAATATTTATATATCAATATATTAATATTTATAATGACAAATAATAAAACGTTAACTTATTTTATCTTCTCCAAATGTTTCGGCAATGAAAGTTTTGCAATTTACGTCTCGTTTATCGTTCAATTATAAATTTTGTCAATTTTCAAGAAATTTTGTATGTATAAATAAGATTTATTTGATTTACGTTTTTGAGTATCTGAATTTATACTTTATGCTGCAGCTAAGTGTTACACCTTGGATATGTATTCCGAAAGATGTCGGTATTTATTTTTCTTTGATAGATCATACGACCGAACCCACTTAACATTTTTTGTAATTTTAGGTTTTAAAGTTAATTAACTATAAATCAAGTAAACAATTTTTTAAAAGTATTTTGTAGCCTTATAGATTTTTTAAAAGCTCCGTTAATAAATTTTAATTAATTTAATTATTAGTACTATTTAATATAGTGGATATAGTAAGGCGAATGTGGTGTAGTTCTATTTTGAATAGGGCAGATAAAACCTATGCACCAAAACCTTCATATTTAGAGTTTCGTAATAACTGAATAATTAATAATAATATTTAATGAAAAAAATTATAAAGGTTATACAAATAATCCCATAGTATACCTAATCGTAAAATAATAAAGTAGAGAATACGTACAATCTTAATTACTGTTCGTATAATTTAAACATAGGAAATAAATTTAAATTTAATTTCTCCTCTCGGTTTCATAACAACACTATAATGATAAGCCATTCAAAAGTGATCACAAAGATAAATTATACCTAAATGTGAAATAAACGTCAAAAAGAATAAGCATCCTTCCTAAAAAGTGTTATCAGCAAGGGAACAGGGTTTTGGAACAAACAAATTATTAAACTGCTCAGTTTTGACAAAAAGTTATTCTAAATTTTGCACTTCTATTTACAAGTGTTTAAAAGGGAACACTCTCCCATTTTTTAAAACTTATCTCATTAAAAACAACTTGGGCGCTATTTTAATAAATACTAATCATTTTATGAATAATCGCTTTTGCTGCGGATGTTTTACGTTTCTATTTAACATAATTTGAATAGCTTATTGCCATAACGTGATAAGTCACATTTTTAAAAATGAGATTTAACTGCATTGGCATTGAGGAATAATGCGACAAGTCACACACGCAATATTTTATTCACTGTGTAAGCAATGACGTCACAAAATGCATAATCGTATCGTTGCATTTAACAGTAAAAACTCGTAAAATCAATTATTATATTTATTCCGGCACTACTATTACCACACGTAACCTCACCGCAAAACTCATTTCCCTGTCTGTGGGTTCCCCTTGTAAGTGATCAAATTATTTTTGTATCATTAGCTGCGGATATTATTTAAAAAACTTCAAAATATTCATATCATTGTATCAGCAGTGAGGCAAAAGAACTAAAAAGTGTATTCTAAGATGTTAAGTTGAGCATCACAACAAATTTAATTACAAATTAATGTCTAAAAAATCATGTCAACAGGAAACAAACCACTTATTATATTGTTCATCATCTGCAATAGTAACACAAGTAAAAAATATCAAAATTCAAACTAACACATTATAAAATACATTCAGATTTTGCAATTTTTGAGTTATGCCATTATGTATGTTAGAACTATTCAAATAAAGATAATGTTGTTTTGTTGAGTTTTTTTGGGCCGCATAGTCAAATTAGAAAAAAACTGTGTGTGTCAGCTCCGACGCACGACTGGAGTTTACTCCAGTAAAAATAACCAACTTTAAGAAAATTGATAAAAAATGTTTTTATAAACATTTTTTAAAACTATTATAATTATTTTTATTTAAAATATAATATTATCTTAATAACTAACAAAATATGGTTATAAAAGATAATTGTCACTAAATCTTTTACGTACAATAATAAATAGTACATGAAAATTATTTAAGTATGCTAAAAATAACTTTTCGAAAGAAAATTTTATAAAAACATTATTATATATAATCATCATTATAATAAAGAAATATTGTTGATTTTTCAGATAATATTATCGAATTATTGACTTGAATTATTGATATTTAAAATTATTCATAAAATAAATCATAATAACCTGGAGGAATTTATAGACATCGAAAATAATTTTTGGTTAGGTTAGAAATTGTCTAAATTGGATTAAATATCGAAATATAATGATAAAATTATAACTTCACAATAACAATATTAATTATTGATATGTATAACAAAAAGCGGGCAGGATTTGGTGCGGTTGCGCTAATGTAAAGATACGCCTCTCATTTTCGTTTTTAAAACGTACCTTTTACCCACGTGGTTGTTAGATGTTCCGGCAATATTATCTTGCGCACCATAGGTGCGCACTAAAAATAACGCGGTCATTTCTTGCGCACCATAGGTGCGCACTAAAAATAACGAGGTCATTCATCAGTAGATTTTACACCTCATATTTTTATCATACCGGGCGCCTTATATATGAAAATCGATTCTTAAGAGTAAACTCAATAAACTCCAAAAGAATTGGAAAGAAAGAAGTGACCGAGATCACACAAGAATGAAGTTTTGTATAGGAAACATAATTATTATGGAAAATTACGGCACATACCGAAATATTATACAGAGATCACAATAAACTAAAAATGTAATTACAGGTGTACAATGACAGTAATGACATTTTCCAGTGTCGATGACATTACTGAAGTGGCAGGGAGCGAGTAGTTGCAGAAGCTAAACGATGCAAAGGTTTGGAAGGAATATGAAGAGGTGCATGGATGTTCGGTGGTGTACTGCAACGCTCTGACAAAAAATAATAAAAAATTCGGCTATATAATAATTTACGAATTCGTAAATTATTATTTAAAATACGTAAAATTCATTCCGGAAAATGTTCTAGGAATTGTAGGAAAAACTTGAGACTGTTTTATTGCATATTTATATTATTATCATATAATATTTGTTACATCAAACAAGATTATGCACACGTTTAGATTTAGTGACTCCAACAATTATTAATACACTTATAAAATGCAAGTTATAATACGAAAAAACCTCTTAATTATAGTTCAATATTTTTGAATTAAAACATATATAAAATATAATAATTAACAGTTAATATGCCATAAAAAGTATAAAAATTAAATTTTTAGCTTAAAATTACAAAAAACAAAATACTTACAAAATTTCCAACTATTATTAATACACTTGCATAATTCTAGCTAAAATACTTATTTTTATAAAATTAATATTTTGTAGGATATCTTTTAGCATCGATTATTGCTTGTAGATATCTTGGCATCGATTCCATCCATTTTGGGTAATACTTTTGTTTATTTTTCCCATTCTTGCAATAATACCTCTTTTAATGTTTTTTACTAAAAATGTGGTTTTCAATTTTCCTTCTAATTCTTGCCACAATTTTCTAAAGGATTTATGTCCGGTGATTGGGGTGGAGTATGGAGTTGTTTTGAAACGTATATAAAAGCTATTCCTGCACAAATACGAAATAAGTTTCAGGTCGTTATCTTGTTGAAACATATACTCATTTTCAACGCTAATTTTTGATACTGGATCTAAATTTGATTATAGAATATTCAGGTAAGCACACTTAGTCATAATAGTTTCAAAAATTGCAACTTTCAACCCATAAGCAGATATGAACCCCAGACCATAATATTTCTGCCAACATGTTTAACAGTTTCACATAGGTTTTCATTATTAATTTATGTATTAGGTTTTGTTTTATTAACATGGACTTTAATTTTGGAAAAAATAATATTTAGTGATGAAAGCAAATTTAATATTTTTGGGCCAGATGGAATGCAAAAATTTTGACAAAACCTAATACATAAATTAATAATGAAATCTATGTGAAACTGTTAAACATGTTGGCGAAATGTATGGTGTGCATATCTGCTGATGTTGGAAAATTTCAATTTTGAAACTATTGATATTAATGTATTCTATATAATTAATCAAGTTCAATGGTAAAATGTTATGTCAACAAGATAACGATGAAACTTATTGTATCTTGGCAGGAATAATTTATATACGTTCAAAACAACTCATCGAATCGGAATAAATCAGAAAATTGGCAAGAATTGAAATGAAAAACAATAAAACGATTAATATTGCAGATATGGAAAATAAACAAAGTATTACAAATGATGGATCGTGATATCTGAAAATTGCAAATTTAAAAATATTTAAATTTTTTATATTCTATAATCAAATTTAGATCACATATCAAAAATTGCTTGAAAATGAGTATATGTTTCAACAAGATAAGACCTGAAATTATTTCGTATCTTGTGAGGAATAACTTTTTTAACAGTTTCAAAACAACTTTCCCCCCCAATACCGGAATAAATTTTTGAAAATTGTGGCAAGAAATTTGAAGGAAAAATTTAAAACCCATTTTTTGTAAAAAAAAATTAAAAGGGTATTATTGCAAAATGGGGAAAAAAAAACAAAAGTATTTCCCAAAATGGATGGAATCATGCCAAGATATCACAAGCAAAAATCATGCTAAAAGATATCCTAAAAATATTAATTTTTAAAAATAAGTATTTTAGTAGAATTATGAATGTAAAATAGTTGGGCGGAAATTTTGTAAGTATTTTTTTTTTTAATTTTGAAAAAATTTTAATTTTTTTTAATTTTTATGGATTTAATTTAATTTTTAATTTATATATGTTATCAAAAATATAACTATAATTTAAGAGGTTTTGTATTTAACTTGCATTTTTAAAATTTAATAAATTTACTTATGTACTTCAAATATAATTTTACTTGCTTATAATATAACATGTACTATATTAGAAAATTTTGTATTTATACAAACTGTTTTTGACTAAAAGGCCAATTGACAATTTTATTATCAGTTGGTGAAGAGCCGCGTCGAAACTCGGATTGGCGGTGCCCATTGCTATTAATAGATATTATTCATAATAATTTTTAATTCTGTCTTATTTATTGGCGATAAAATCAATAATTTGGTATTCTATGCTATACGCGAACGTTGAATGCATTTGTATCAAGTCATTTACTGAATATTCATCTACATGTTCTGTGTTCTCCCTTTTTCTAAGTAATCCTCAAACATTTCCCAAGCACGGCCGGCTTCTTTAAGTCTCGCAGAGATCCGATATAAGAGCGTGACCGGATATTTGCAAATTACAAATGCATAATAATTTTATATTCTACGAACGAATTCAAAGAGAATCAATAAAAATTATATAAATAATTTTTATATAACAAGCAACCAGTTGTAAATAGTATACGAATGATAAAATTCATATAAAGAAATAAAAAGTTTGAATAATATTGATAACAGCTAGTCGGCATAAATTACGTTACAAACATCAATAAAAAATTACGCTATTTAATTTTATATTTTTAATACATTATGATATGATGTTGAATAATTACTTCCGGATTAGGGCTTCTAAATGAGATACTATAATTAAAATAACAGTATTCAGTTTTACTTTAAAAAATTTTAACTTTTCAAATAGAAAAATGTCGGCTGGTAAAAAATTATGTACCTACGAGGGGAGATCAATAACTTCGGTAAAAACGGTATAAGGCAAGGGGTTGTAATAAATATTTCTAAAGTTGTTTGTAACAAAATCAAATAGAAGGCCAGTTTTCAAAAATGAAATATAGATCCAAGCAACCTTTGATTTTATTCAATTTTTGCCGAGAGTTAATTAGCCCTGATTGCGATTTTTCACATTTTTTTGTAAATTATGAAAGATAACAATGCCATATACACATAAAAAAATAAAATTTGCGGACGGTCTACAACTTTAGTTAAAAAACGGCTTTAAAAATTAATTTGGAATGCAATTTTGTAATTGGCTCTTTTGAACTGTAACCTCGCCCATCGAAATTAAAAAGGTTGTGGTGACAGTAAAGATATACAAATATCAATTATGAAAGAAGAAGGTCTAATTAACAAATAAAAATATAAAATTTGTGCTTGGTACATAAACTTTAACTTTTGGCAAGAACTTTAATCATTTGCCACTTTGCTTTGTCACACTCGCCAAAGTGTGGATGTTGACCCGACTAATCTCAGGAAGCGACTGACAGCTCCCCACCACTCTTGACTGTCGATCCACCTACAGCGCACGGACGGGTGATAGAATATTTACCATATTTGGCATATTATTACGCAATAATACACTTACAGGCATATCTTATTGGAAAGTCGTAATTTTCGAAATTAAATTATGGTTTTATTACAAGTCCAACTAAATTCATCCTCCCCGTTAAGGAGCTTATATTTTTCTGTTCTTTCGTTTGGTGAACAATTTTTATAGGAAAAAGTGTACTTTCGAGTCAGGGTTAGTTAACTTTTGCCTAATTTTTAACAGTAGCCATTTTGGATATTTTCAAAAATGAAAAAATTTGAACACCAGGCTGCGATAAAATTTGTAACATAATAGGGTAAAAGTGTAAAATAAATACCAAATGATATGCTTGAAGTGTACAAGAAATCTTAACCTTCACTAAAAACAATTTACAAGTGTGTACAGCTTATCAAAGTAGTACAGAAGTCATTAAAGAAAGTCCTAAGGAGATGCAGTTAATCACGAAAATGCGCTAAAAGTCAAAATTTTATTAATAGATGATAAATGTCCAACTATCTTAAAAATATTTTAAGTCATCAATTTATCATATGATACTATCCATACAATTCTACATGATATTCTTCATGTATCAAAAGTAAGTGTAAAATGGGTTCCACGTTTACTATCTCCTGAACCTAGCAAATTCAAGTGAATTTTTGGTAATGTGCAAGGCTAATTCGAGAATAATTTTAAGTAACCTTACAACAGGAGATTAGACATGGATTCATTATTATGATCTCGAATCCAAACAAGAGTCTATGTAAATAGTGGATAGAAAATGGAAAACCGCCACCTAAGAAGTTCAAAACTGAACCGTCCGTTGGCAAGATTATGCCCACAATTTTTGGGATACCTAGGGAATTTTATTAATTGACAACCTATCTCGTAAAGAGAGTATAGCAGGGATCTATTATGCAGGATTATTAGAGAAATTAAAAAAGCTATCCGAGAAAAAAGAAAGAGCACAGTGAAATAAAAATTTTGCTTTTCACAATAATTACCACTTCACAAGTTGAAAGTTTTACAGGCTACTATTCAAAAGTGTGGTTTCGAAGAAATAAATCCCCACCTTACAGTTCAAACCTGGCCTCTAGCTATTACTTTTTATTTCAAAATTTAAAGACAAAATTACAAGAGATAAAATTTCACACCTATGAAGAACTGATGTATCGTATGCTGTGGAAAGCTACTATTTTTAGAGACAAACAAAGCAATTTTTTTTAGTGGTTTAGAAAAATTAATACAAATAAGTACCAAGTGCTTTGAGCTTCAAGAAGATTATGTTATTGAATTATTATTGAATTTATGCAATAATATATTGCAGCTTAACAAAATAGACATTTAAACTATGATTAAATTATGAAAAAAAATTGAAAATTGAAATTATTTCTTATTCTTTCAACAGTCGATTGGCTAATTTTAACTAAGATTAATTTTTGAAATAACTTTTTGCACCAAGTAATAACTAACAAATGCATCGCCAAATTGAACTAACAGTACAGTTTTGTGTAACTACTTTGCTCCTCATCGTATACATACATAATAACATAATATAAAATTTAACAGCGCAAAACTGAGTCATTTATATTGCACTCGGTTGATTACACTAATTAATGATTAAAATTATTACTATATTTACTATCTACTAACAGATTGATAGAGACCTTACATTATTGAAACTTTCAAAAAGCAGTTAGAGCCAAATAAAATGATATATAGAAACATTACAATAACTTTTAAAACTTTCAAGATTGGTTCAGTTTTGCACCAAACTGTATTATAATGAAAAAAAAACAATATTATATTTTTATGGATATTACATAATATGTATTACATTTGTACCTAAGGCAAAATTGATAAAATTTTGAAAAGTAGCAGAAGAAAAAAATTAAAACAATATTTACCAAATGAATTAAAATATTCACTATTATAATAAAATATTATTATAATAATATAATGCAAAATGTTATAAATAATATTTAAAAATTTTGGTAGATCAACATCTGCTGATATTCGTATATACAATAGATATTTAGCAATATTTGAAAGCATCAAGAAGCCAATACAACGCATTTAAAAAAACTGTCGCTTTAGTGAACTGTTTTCTAATTTTTGCGGTCATGTTCATCCCAGCGGTCAGGTTCGCCCCATTTCGCGGTATCTATAATAATTCAATGAACGACTTTTCAATCACCGGTTATCAATCTGTACATGTTAATACAGCTTCTATTTAATTTAAATAACTATATGCTTCCATAGTAAGGTATACAAAGCGGTTGTTAAATAAAATAAAAATCTAGAAGCATCAGAATCAAACTCTGAAGTTCCATTGTAATTTTGAGTAAAATACGTGATTTTCTTTTGTATAGAAATAAAATGCTTTACATCAGATATTGCATGCCAAAGAAGAATAACCCAATTGTTTTTCTGACATTTTAAACGATAGTCCCATTTTGAATCGCTTGGTACGGTTTACATTTTTAAAATAAAATATTATTTATTAAGCACGCAAACAAAAAATCATCATCGAGAAAATTTTTTATTTGATAGGAACCATTAATTTCTAAATAGAATTAACATTGATTTAAAATTAAGAATAATTGATATTATATTAAGTGAATAGTCTGTGCGATATCAGTAAGCTCTTTTCTGTAACTCACTATATCAGACGTGTAAACCGATCGTTATTGACCCTTGACTAGAATTGGCTTTTATAGTTGTGTACTTCGTACCAATTTATTTCTGCAACGAATGTAGTAGTGGCGCCAGGCGTATGTGAAGACACATAAAATGCACTGAAAAGAAAAGTGAAAGCCACGTTTATATGGCCATAAGCATAGCTATTATATTTTTAAAGAGCAGACTTAAATTTGCATTTTGTCGGGATAACGAAATTTTAACTGACGAAATTAATGTATACTACTTCTAATGTGTTGGTTTATACTAAAACATGCAGCAGGCATGGGAAATCCTAAAAAAGTTGTATCAATATCGTATAACGTCGTAAATTTCATATCAGTAAAATTCTACAGTGTTTTTCCAACCACGATCCCTTACCTGTATAAAAACTTACATGGGGGTTACCTAGTGGCGCTTTGAAAACTGCTGCTTTACTGTAGAATATAGGATAATAATTGCAGGAACGTCCGAGAAACACTTGAGATGTTAACCAAAACTTTAATAAACAACTTAAAGACCGCTTAGCTTAATTTAAATTTAATAACTAATTTAAGAACGTTTAATTTAAATTGAATAAACAATATTATTTATTAATTAATTTATCTTAACAGCATAAACCATATTATTATTCTAAACATTTTAAGATGGGTTAAGTGTCCACTTATCGCAATATATATGCGTAAGTATGTATATATTTTATTAATTATATCTGATATTATGAAAAATATTATTTTTATAATTTTATCCAAAAAGTTTACTTCTCAATTATTAATATCATCTTATGCTAGTGATGAAACTAGACATTCTCCGCATTCAGTGACGAGAAGTAACAAAGTAGTGATGAAAAGTAAAATAAAGCAACTGTATGTATTATGTAGGTATTAATTTAAACCTACTTATTTTATTATTCTACTTATTCGACTACAAGTACCAATTAAAATTTAATTTTGTGTATACGTACCACTATATTCACGTCTAAAATACTCGTAGGTAATTAGTGCTACTATGATTGAAATATTGTTATTTTCGATCTCATCAGAAACTTTATTTTAATTTGGCTTTTAAAAGCAAATAAAAAACATAACTATAATTTATTTTTTAAACTTATTACGATAATTAATTATTGGAAACATTTAATTTGAAAAAAATCAAATTTTGGTAGAACATTTCTACCAGTATCTACCAGTACTTTATACTATATTTATGTATGTAATACCTATGAGAAAAACAATTCAAAAGATATGCAATAATTTATGGTGTATGGTGTAATTTTCTTAATTTGTTGCATTAATTTTTAATTAAGTGTAAATAAAGATTTAAAATAACAATGAAATAACATAACATTCTGTTATAAATAACAGTGTTTCAATTTTTATAGTTTTCAGAAAAATAGGACGATATTCATAATTTTTCTGCTTTTAATTTATTCTTCTTATTATTTGATGTTTAGAAAATTAATCCAATCCTAAATATTAAATATTCTAGTTTAGGGTCGTTCTTGATTTTGTTCACACATATCGTAAAATGTTCTTTTAAGTCTACTTGGATAGCTTTACTTTAAGTAGCTCACGACATGGCGTGGTAATATAAATTAATGTAAAAGTAATTTGTAAAAAAAAATGTAAACTTCGTTTACTTCGTTTCCATCCCGAAATACAGACATTTGAACCACGGAAAAAGGAATACCTGACATAACCATAGAAATTGCAAATTACAATAAAGATTTGCAATCAAGTTTTCGAATATTTTTTTAATACAGAAGCACTATGTTTCTTAATTATACGATTATTGCTTTACATTCCAAAGTATTACATAAATATATATAAAGCATTCTTTTTTCATCAAATTGATAAGCATAATTGACAATTTCGACTTTAAACGTTATTTCGTTTAAAACTTAATAAACAATGATGGCAAGCAATAGTAAATGTCTGAATTCTCCCTGGTGCAGATAACAAGACGGTGCTGCTATTCTTTCATTCGATAGAAATCAACAATGAAGCTATAAATCGAAGAAGCTTTAAATGGTAAAAGATGACAACCCCAAGTGCTTATTTACAGTGCTCTTATCAAGTCAATGCTCCATTCAGTTGTATTAAATTTGTGTTGTCAATTCAAAAGTGCTAACAAAAATCTATAAGATATAATCGTAATGATCTGTATACCTATGTACAAGTTTGTGCAGCAGTACATAGTATTTATACGTAAGCACAGCAGGAATTTTTATTGTAAGTATTACAAGATTAGTGAATTTTTTTAAATTGAATTTAACATTAGTAAATTTTTTCTCTCTATTATGGGGGTAATTAAATAAAAAGTATGAAAAAAATTCATTAAGTTTAATTTGAATTAAAAACTCACTAAATTTGTTATTAAAACGTAAAATATATTTTCACAAGTATATAGAACAAGTATATAATATTGTAGAGTAGTACAGTTTGAATAGATAGAATTTGTATCAAGTTTCAATAAGCAAGGTGTATCTTTGTAATTTATCTTATTAATTAGGGATTTTATTTTTAATTTATGGCAACCCTTAATAATTAATGTTAGCTTTAAATTTCTTTTAGTAACATTGAGAAACCTTCTCATACATAATATTTGTTACGGCTTAAGTACAACCATTTGTATCGATAACAATCTTAACAAAGCCCATTTGTAGTTCATATATCATAAAGAGAACATCCCTAGTCTTGGCTTATCTACACGAACCGTTGCAAAGACCTACGAGGACTCTGTTTACACTTCCTGTCGCTATCATCCTAATCAAATGGGTTGGTGGTCTACTATACGTGCTCTATGCATACGAAAATTTAACCACCTCATAAACGATAACAGCATATGTTTGAGGGTGATATCTGTCAAGAACTGGTTTGTTTAGGTACGCTGCATAAAAACAGTGTAAATAGCATTAAGTGAATAAGATAAATTATTATTAATATTAAAGCATTATCGTAACAAATCGTAGAAATATCTTTACTGTTATCAAATGATGTTACTGTGGTCCCTAAAGTTCGTTTAGTTTAGCAACGTCTACATTGCAGTATCTATATAACTAAAACTTGGGTGGTAATGAGCACGGGGAATGGTTAATATCCGGTTTGAACGATAAAACGACAAGGGCTGACGTCCTAACGACCCTGGCTAGCTACTGTACTACCCTGGTATAATTATGAGCCTTTTGAGGTTGTAAATCATCAGTTTAGGGTGCTTTACGATGTGAGGTTATTCTTTCAGAAGAAACCGAATCATGTACCTGTCATAAAGTTTTTAAATACGGTTACAATAAATTATTATTTTTAATTCTTATCGATAGAGGAACATTTACAACACAATATATGTGATAAATTTGGTAAATAAAAATCAAAACTAACAAGTACCTAACAAATTTTGAATCGATTCGAAGCGGACAATATCAATATTGAAAATAATACGTTGAATTCGTCTACGATAACCGCGTGTTTCGAACTTTGTAGTTGTCATCAGTGCCATGCGATTGAGCGATGTTACTTGGTTACAATATAGATTTTTCAAAATTAAAAAATTTAATCTAATTTCTTTTTTTAATTTAAAAAATCTAATTATATTTCACAGTTCTGATCTCAGCAGGTATTTTTTTCAGAGATATACCCACTGCGTTATATAGAACATATTCAGCGGCGTAACTTCAATTTAAAATTTTTGTTTTCATCAACTTGGTTTTAAATAAAGTGTTTATCTATTAGTAACATAGTAGGTAATGCCATAATTTTTATGCAAGTAATTTTAATAGTGATGGTTTGAGATGACGATCGTACCTAACGTAGACCCTTGTTCACATTGACCACCTTGTCAAAGAAATTGGAGAAGTTGGGATAAAAAATAGAAAGTTACCTAGTATGTAATACCGCCAGATAAGTTTTGAATTCATTTTTTAAAACTACTCTTAAACTTAGATGTGTTGCATTCATAAGCTTCTAATATATTTTATCATGAATTAGTATGAATGAATAAAATGTTGAGGGCTATTAGAAATTCATGAAAGGTTTTCGAGCGCACGTGTATTTCCCAGTTTGAATCCAGACGACTTCGGCTGAATTGGTTCGCATAATCTTATGAATATATAGTGTGTTCGTAACAACAGCTTTGCATATGGTCTACTACAAAGTTTAACATTTTTTGTAAAAATGAATTATTAGTATTTATACAGAGTGTACCATCAATAATTTCGGAACTAAGTGAATTTATTCACATCAAAAACTTATGTCATTTTTATGACACGATATAATAAGATGGTTGCCTAAAACACTTGCATTTGTTAGAAAAAACGCAAAAAATTCAAAAAAATTTCAAATGGTAGGTATACTGTTCGTCTAGTAGAATGCATTTTTAAATATATGGTTTAATTTTAAAATAGGTTTACAAATTAAAATAATATTAAAATAAAAAACTTCCTATCATTAGAAGCGCTTGTCTCAATTTGAATAACATAAAAGTAATATCAATTTCTTTATTCCGTTCAAATCTTACACAAAATTCATGAACGTGCTGATAACGGTTATTTTATACCTGATTGTTCCAACGTTAATCGATTATTTTGTCTATCCTTCCTAGAGCTCCATTATTCGCTTAATGAACGTTATCAACTTCTTTTCTATATTTAGCATGTGCGTTTGAACTGTTTTCGTCTACTGATCGGGCCTACTGTTTAGCGTGAGATTTTGACCACAGGAAGCACAATGTAACATCTTGCTTAGTTAATAAGTTATCTGTGTTAATAGTTATTTCATAAGTCAGAATAAATAAGTTTCTATTTCACCTGGGTTGGAGTTGGGTAACACGGCATTAATAGATACCAACACGTCACTCACATTAGCAGTTATATACGGTAGCTTAATGGTTATCGTAAGTCAATGTATATCTGAGGACGATGAATCCATATTGGGTAAAACCGAAGCCATCAGTCGTACAATAAGGTTTATAATGTTCTTGTTTTTGAATGCTACCTGTATTTACAGCCTATGTTGAAAACCTTCCTCTGCCATAGCTTGCTACATATCTAGTGTGGTAGTTATATCTAAGTATCTATCTTGAATTGATTATGCGATCAGAGTAACTTTAGTTTTTCGAATTTTGTCAACGGTCAATTTGGATATGTTAAAATTTTAGGATAATTTTAATAGTTTTCAGCGATAGATGTAATCGATCAAATCGACTTTTCGTAGGACAGTCAACAAATCAACCAGCTGCATCAGAAACAAATTTTTGGATTCCTTTCTGTATTTACTGTACATTGCAGACATCCCAACCCATGAGAACATTACTATTTCTAGAATTGGAGATGATATAGCTCTAATCTCCATCAGTGATAATAATCCATTAACCCCACCAAATTTTCTACAGTGTCACTTAAATATGAAACAAGCTTCATTTGTTAAAAAGAAAATAAAAATAAATCAAAGCAAATTTTTCAGTGCAAATTAAATTTACATCTGTCCGCAAGTGATAATCAATAACTCCCAGATATCCGCTGGATCGGAAGTAAAATATCTATAGGTCTACATCTTGTTCAGAGACTAACCACGAAGAAACCACATTAAAACAAAGAAAACTCAATTAAACCTATAAGTAACGCAAATGTAGACAAAATTAGACAAAAATCTAAGCTTTCCATTGAAAATAAAATTTTCCTATATAAGACAATTCTGAAGCCAATCTGGGCATACGGCATACAGATTTGGCGATGTACCAAATCCTCAAATACAAAAATATTACAAATCTCTGTATGATGGCTAAATGCGCCATGATACTTATAAGTAACCAGGAAATTCTTCAAGAGATAGCCATTCTTTTAATTTCTAAATAGAACATGAAAATCAACTTATCGCAACGCTAACAAATAATCCAGTCATAATTAGAAGACTAAAACGACTTAGTGCAACAATATAACTTTCCAACTCAAAATATGTTAAGGAAAGCCAATAGTGGGTGTCGTCTCGATTCAAGTACTTTATACCAAATTTACTTATTACTCTGTATGAGTAGATTGTAAATGTGCACATTAAAAAAAAATTTGGATTGGGGTTTGTCACGTTGAATAGTCAATTTACCAGCTATTGGAAATCGTTTTATTTTATGATATACCAATATTAACTACTAAAATACGACAAATTCGTCGTTCGTCGAAAAAAAGTTCGTCAATTCGTCACCACAAGCACTACCAGTTTTCCCTACTTTTCCTTACAATCATATACGCTAATACGCTACAGCTCTACCAAGGTAACAATAATTTAGAAAAATATGCAAACTAATTTGATAATACTTTGAATAAGCCAATGAGCGTCGAATTATTTCTCAAGTAAAGTTTACATTAGGTTGCAAAGTTACAATCATTGCGTTTATTTACATATCTATCGTAGTTGTTTTTCTTATTCAGTTGCATATTTGAGCTTTATTGTCTACAAAAAAGTGCTCTTTTTAGAACAAATTTTCATTACTATATTTAATAAATAATTTTACTTCGTTTAATTAAGCATATTTTGCAAGTACTTTTTTGAGTTAAAATGCACTTTTATACTCATAATTTGTGAATAATATACCAAATAGGTAATAATCGTATTTATATTATTCAAGTTTTAAAACATACCAAACAAACAAAGAAAAATTGTTTATGCTGAACTATTTGGCTACATTTTTTTACGTGTTTCGTGACTGCAATTTGACAAAATAATTTATGATTTTTAAATATTCGCGCCGAAAAATTTCTTCATCTGAGTACATTTTTAATTTTACTAGCGCCAGACACGTCCCCTGAAAATTATTGTTAGCCTGATTGAGCTGTACTGTACTGACAATCTATATATGTATATAAAAATGGATGTATGTGGGTTGTGTGTGTGTATGTACTATGTATGTATGTATGTACTATGTATGTATTTGTATGTTCCTTATAGACTAGACCGTTCGACCGATCCCAACCAAACTTTGCACAGTTACTCTAGGACCCTAAAGAGGTTTTCCGCTAAAACCGGGACCGAAAAGCTAATTTTAAAAAAGTGAAAAATTGCGGACGAGCATGAATGATTAACGAGATTCCCATCGCCAATACCTGTAATTGATATATGGTAATTTTACGTTGGTATATTCACATTCAGTACGTACACTATTATAAGTGATTTGAAATACTGGAAAAGAAAAGCTCGGGTAAAGAACCCATCAAAATACTTCAGACAAAGGCAAAGTATTTTATTTTAATGAGAAAGCCGGGTATCCAGCTAGTACTAAATAATTATGTAGGATTATCAGCTAATTGTACAGACGATGATTTATTAATTTGAGTTTTTCTCCATTGTGTTATTCGATTTGTATTACTGATATGTAGTACAGTAGAACCTCGATTATCCGGTTGACCGGGACCGTGCTCGGCACGGATAATTGAAAACACGGATAATAATAATTGACGTTTTTGTTAAATTATTACAAAAAATACACTAAACAGCTTTGTATGTAACCCAATTCCAGCTCTGAAGTAAGCAAAAATTCTATACATTTGATTTCACATAGTATACTACTAAAGTTGCAAATGTCCATGGATAAACCGTTGGCGCCGCACGGATAAACCGCCGCACGCATAATAATCAGACGGTAATCGATGTATAATGGGCCCACGGTTAAACCGCTTCCCGGATAATCCGCACGGATAATCGGGTTCTACTGTATTTACAAATAATGAACTGAATAGTTCAAGAATATAATGCAAATATGAAGTTTGCCCCAAGTCAAAATGATGGCAATACTGTTGAGGCAATATACATTTTTAACAACAAAATATACAAACGAATAACTTTAGAAAAGTATAACGGAAATAAAAAAAATAATCGGAGGCACATCCGATGAAATGTATAGGTATTGAAATACCAATTTTAGAGATGCAATATTAAATATCGCGATTCTCGAATGAAAAGCTATTAAACTAGTGTTCGAAGAGAATTTACAATCACAAATATTTCTAAATCGTTTACGTACAGATCTAGTTCACATAAATAAGCAAATGATATTTGGGAGTAGCTCGTGAAAATGCCGGAGTTCTGCTTGCTATACTGTATTTTTAATTTTCATCCAGTTCATGTCTGCGATACTGAAAAATTCATAGGTTATTCGTCGTTCGAGGAACTCAATTTGCTTGATTGCATTTTATAAGTTGAGAGGCAATGTATTATACATATATAATAATTTAAACTTGCAGAACTATGTGGCGGACTAGAACTAGCATCAGGATAGCAATTTTTTCATCAGGCTTTCATACATCCGGCCTCATCACTCCTGACTCATTTTAAATATATATTTTTAGAATTATTTGCAAAAATTAGAATACACCTTGTAATCCAACTACGAGTATACATATAATATAAGTGATCATTAATTTATTCATAATTTATAATAATATGCAATTATCTAAGCGATTCCGCTGTTTGTTGCATAATTTTGTAACAAAAATTTGTAGCTTTTAATTTCGGTTACCAAGTCCATGCAGATCCTTCTTGGGATACTCCGCATCTTATGCTGGTGGGATTGAATGTACAAAATTTATCATTAATAATTTGTAGCGGGCCGATAAATTAATTTCATTTGATACTTGGTGTATCGTGTGAACCAGTTAAATTATTTTCACAGTTACCATCAATATTCGATAGGTAAGATTTTACTTCTGGGAATGAAATTTATTTTGGTAGAATTTTTTTAGTGACCCCGAAGATTAATTTTTGCACGATTTATCCTATTGTTTGTGTATCTGTTTAGATAATTTTAAACGGTTGAATTTAAAATTAATAGATTAGAATATGAATAATAATTTTTATTGGTATCTTGTACCATATTTGCAAATTTGTTACAGCTATTATATTATAAGCATGGCATGCCAAAGCGGCAACCCCTCCCTCAGAAACTTGTCGCGACCCCAGGTTAGGAACCGATATGTTAGGAATGATTGAGGCTAGCTCTTAGTCGTGCTAGAGGGTTCAGGACGATCTACAGCAGATGACGTATACATAGGTATAATTTTGACATTATCATAACGAGGATGCTGCCAAATCTTCTGTTGGTGTCGAAGACCTCATTATTGGTGTTACCATTTTGTTTGAAACCCGGGCGGTGTATTGTTAGATTCCATCGCCAAATGTAGCCATTATGTTTGATAAGACCGATTTATTTCTGATTTGTTTAATGAAATTTGTGTTTGTTGTTTTAGAATACTAATTTGGCGATTCCAGGTCCTGTTAACAATGAACAGGAATATACCAATGTTTAGCAGGAAGTTTGATGAGTTTGATATATTTAATGATTTGAATAGGGATTCTTGCCCAAAGCCGAGTCGAGTTTTTGAAACCTTTCAAGATCGTACATGCTTGTTACTCATTAATGAAATCCTGTAGGCATTTGCTAATCACTTTTGTCTTGACCATTTTCTTATGTCTGCGAGCGGTTTCTTGTTACAGTGCAGTATTATGTTTGTAGTTTGTACTTTTCCCTTAGAAAAAATCAAACTGTAGTTTAGTTTGGGCCGCTTTTTCATCTTTAATGGGGAGCGACGAGTCTTCATCTTGGGTTCATTTTGACTTGCATTGTTATACTTAAGTGTTTTGAGTTGTCCCACACTCTGAAGAAAACAAAAGAAAACATCTCTTGGTTAACAATTGTCTTATGGACCACCGAGGGGAGAAACATGTTATAAGTTCCTCTCGATAATTCGTACACACTTTACCTAAGAGTTCAAATAATTAAGAAACCTAGTAATAAATTCAGTATTTTGTTTGGATCGAGAAATATTTAATATAATTTAATTAATATTAAACAAATATACCTATCTATAATGCTCGAAAAAAATTTATTGCATACTTAAAAATGTTGGAGAAAATTCTTATTATTGAAACTTCACAACGGTCATTAGCCTGGTTGTTGGAGCGATTGACGACTAACGTAAGGCGCCCAGTTCGAATCCGGGTTCACTTTATATGTCAGTCTCCATGCTTCGAAATGCATGTCAAATCGGTTATCCTCTCACAAGGTGCTAGCAACATCTTTGAAATAGTAAATGCTAGGATACCCTCTTGAAAATAAATGAATCGGAAAACAAAAACGTTCTTCAACAACAAACAAGAATCGACAACTAAGTACTATCGGTTTCAAAACTAAAAATTGAAAAAAGTTATTTTATTTTTAACTATGCACTTTATTTATTAACAGTATCTATACAGTATGTAAATACTACATATCTACATAATTTGTTTATTTTTTAGTTTCAGTTTAATAGATATCGTTAGATATCGCTATTTGAGGTATTAAAAAATTCGAAAATTATAAAAGGTATAAAATTCTTGATAATTTCATGTTTTATATTTGTGCCGTTATAAAGCATGTAATATAAATTTTGTTTATTGATTTATGTGCAGTTTTATGCCCTAAAACTTACAGTGGTAGGTTTTTATATGTTATATGTCCTATGATCTAGAATCAATGCCACAAACTGGCGTTGACATTCAGTCAAGAAATAATGTTTATGTAAAGTAGTTTACGAATGACATCCGTTTGTTTGAAAGCATCAATAGTACGGTTTTCGATTTTTATGTTTAAATTTATCAATCAAAGAATTTGTATTAAATTCTGCATTTCTAGCGAAATCTCTTGTTTCGAGACATTTCAAATGTCACGTAATCAAAAACAAAAGTTTATCAAAAACAAGAACATTTGAATGGTATATAATGTTTAAAGAAGGCGAGAAATGGTAGAAGATGAACCTAGATCAGGTTGCTCACCAACACCAAAAGACGGATTTCATGCCATTCAAGTTAAAGAAGCGATGGTGAATAATCGTCGAGTGAATATTCGGGACATTACAGTTAATGTTGGAATATCTTTTGGTTCAGGTCATCACATTTTGACTAAAACTTTGCACATGAAACGAATTGCTTCACGACTCATTCAAAAAACGCTTTGTTTTCTACAAAAAATGCAACAAAAGGAAGTGGCTTTAGGGATGATTTCTGCAGTAACTAATAACAGTACTATGTTCATGAAGCGCATTATAACTGGTGATGAGACATGGGTATACGAGAATGATTTTGAAACAAAACAACAATCGTCCGAATGGTGCCTTGAAAAGCAAGCAAAACCCCAATGCGTGGATAAAATTAAATCAAAAATTAAAGTTTTGCTTACGGTTTTCTTTCATTATCGTAGTGCAGTGCACCATTAATTCCTTTCTACTGGCCAAACTGTGAATAAAGAATATTGTTTAAGAATTATGAAACGTCTGCGTGAAGCTATCCGCCAAAAAAATCCCAAATTTGTGAAAAAACAATTAATGTATTTTGCACCAAGATAATAGGCACAATGCTTTGGTTGTTCGAAATGTTTTGGCCAAAAACTTAACCAACACCATTTCTTAAGCTTCATATTCACTTCACCTAGTTCCGTGCGACTTTATTTTTTTCTCGAGAATAAAATTACGATTTTATGGACATCGTTTTGACTCGATTAAAGATATAAAAAGAAATTTGTGAAAGGATCTAAAGGTTATACCAAAAATCGCTTTTGAAAAGTATTTCGAGGATTGGGTTAAGTGTTGGTAAATGTGTATTACTTGCAATGGAGAGTATTTTGAAGGAAACAAAATTAATGTTGAACAATAATGTTAAACTTTACGTTTTATTCCATTAGTCCCGGAACTTTTTGATCTTTCTGCTAGCTTTTGGATGGTGAAATGAAGTAATATTTTTAGTAGTAAGTTTTTATTTAAATTTATCATTTTTTTTAGTAGTAACAGAGACTCACTCATATAATCTGATTTAAAAAGTAGAAACAGAACAAGAATCTGATTATTCGTTAATTCGCTAAGCCAACATAATCACCGGATTCACGATTCTGTATAAGTTTCAAATTAATATTTTATTTAAGAGCACACCTTTCTTGAAACATAAAACGCGATATTCTCGATATTATACAATTTTCAAAATGGGAGACCACACTATAATATAAAATATCAAGAACTACTGCATCGGTTTGTTTCAATTTATGTTTTCTTCCTGCTTTTCATAATCTGTGGGATTAGCAATTAATCCATAATTTTTTCATTGGTAACAAATTCTTTATTATAAGAAAATTATGTTGCATTTTGTAAGTGTAGTTCTTACGTGAATACTTCGTACTCTCGCACCTCTGATCAGGTGCCTCTAATTGGCGTCTCGTACCAAAAAAAGTGTACGATCAATAAAATAACCTCATAAACATTTGAAAAGCGTCCATAAATCTGTCTCTCCGATCTACATTGATTTTTTTGGTTTTGTTGTATTTTTTTAATTTGGTTAATCCATTCATTCGTCCGTCGACATTTTCACTAAAGATCAGTTGTATAAAAGAAGTTTTTCGTGATTCAAGTTTGGTGATTATTTGGTTATTAAATTATCAACCAATCGCCGAATTTAAACCTCTAATTAAGGTGATTTGAGGGTGAACTTCTGTTATGTAATTGGCCCTAAATTGAAATATGCGAATAGACGGATACGGAGCCTGGTCATAAGGATTCTTCGTATAGAAGCCTAAAAACGTATTAGTATTAAAAAGAACTGTAATAACTATTTATTAAAATTTTCGTCTTTAGGTTTTGTTCGCAAATATTTTTAATTCGACAATTGGTATGATTACGACCGAGGAACATCGTTTATAGAGTGGAATTATATTATGCATTTTCATTTGTAACAATTTCTATCGGTATGCTAATTTCATTTTAGTATCACAAAACTAATGATTCCTCTTATAAAAACATTAGTAAGATAACTCCACTCCCACCCTGCAGATTAAGTGCATTAAATTTCTCCGACATTTCTCATTATGTATTACCTAGTACATATACCTATAGTAATTTAGGATATCCTTCAAGTAAAAGTAGCTAATTTGTTTTTAATTACAAGTCATCGAATATGTAGCAGAAAAAAACTAGATTCTTGTATTAAAATTTTCCTTATAAGCTATTTTTAAGTATTTATGAAATGCTTTTTGGAATTCTAAAACCACTTGATGTTGTCATTATAATGGGAATGTACAATACACTGTACCTATATATTTATGACATTTTTATATAGCGAGAAGAAAAAGCATTCAGTGAAAATGAACAGTTTTTTAAATTACACTGACAATGCGGTGTTCGGTGAAATAGAATACTTATAAGGCTTCCCTTGTTTTTCACTGAAACTTGTCAGGAAAATGTAGTGTGCATTTTGTCTTTTTTTCCACTATTATGCATTTCTTTTATTATTTGATTATTTTGTCATTTTTCTAACCTTTTAAAAATCTCCAACTTTTATATTATAATAAGAAAAATATCCATCTGAAGAGTACTTAAGTAATTACCACAAGAAAGGTAGTACAAAATGTAAATTGGTGTTTTATAAATGAAGGGATACATTCTGTACATGGTAGGAGAGTATAAAAAAATATCATTAGTTTTCAGTTTCATTTCACTCTCTTACCCGTCAAGGAATTCAATATGAAAGACTCAAACACAGGTTTACTGCTTCACACTCGATGGCAACAGCGATTTCATTGATTCCAATTTTCCATTTCCCTTTGTCAAAACAGAACATAATAAAAGTCATAAATATAAAACGTATATGATGCCTAAATGAAATTTTAAAGTTATTTCTAATTTGAATCAGTTTTGTTAAAAGCAATTAAAATAGCCCAGCATAGTCGCATATTGTAAAAGTAAGCGAATACAAATATACACGTATATTATAATATGTAGCTCACGAATTCCATATCCGGCTGTTAAAATACATAAAAAATATATAAATATTTTCAATATAAGTTAGTAAATTACATGACCTACCCATCTTGAATAAAAGTATAATCCGTTTTAATTGGGAAATAACATAATATGAAAAGTCTTAAGGAATTTTGGTGAATATTGTAATAATTTTCAAAATTGAGGAACGTTTCAAAAATACTAAAACTACTAGAATTGAGCAGGTTACCTTTTTATTAATACCCGATTTAGGTGGGTATATCATAACTAATCCCTTACAAAAGGATCCCTTCACCAAAGAAAAAGTTTGGTTCCATGTAAAATTATGTCACAAAAATGTGTCAAAATTTTGCGAGTGAACTACTTAAGTTTTGTCATTTTTAAAGGATCTTTACGTAAGGGACGAGTTACAGAATATCGGTCTTAGACGTTAATTAATAATATTATGCTACTTTTGATTATGTTTAGAAACTATAGCTAGAATATACCATATGCAGTATAAATTATAATTAACTTTGATGAAACACTGCACGTCTGTACTGCCGAGCAATGAACTAAAGGAAACAGAACTAAACAAATAAAGGAAACAGGAACTGAACATGAGAAAAATTCTGCAGGAAGATCTACCGTTTCTTATTACAATATAAAGCAAAACATTCAAGCCACGCAATTTCACCGTAGCAATAGTATGTTGTAATGAAGAAAAGTCCATCCAATGTATGTACATATGTGCTTCAATGTTATCGATGCATCAGATCTCTGCGAGATACATTGTATGTATGTACATGTACTTTCAAAGCTTTCTTGAGCAGGCAGCACTTAGGGCTGCCTAAGCGCTTTAAAAAATTAGCGAAATTAGGGAAAATAATAATTAATTACTCTGAATTTCAACGCATAACGAATTTTTTTTATTTATAATTCTTGTCATGTCTTTATACACCCATTTCAGTAAATAAAAATACAGATTCCAGAAAAAAAAGAATACAAACATGCAAATATGTTAAAATATATTTAATATTAATAATTATGCTAAAATATTGTCTTTCTTAAAATGCAATTTTAATGTTGTAAAATTGTTTATAAGTATGTTTTAACAACCGCAGGTTAGTATCAGTTTGTTTAATTTTAAATAGTTTTTTAACTTTACCACGCTTGTTGGTAAATTGTCACTGTAATCGGTAGTAACAAATTTTTTTATTAGTTAAGTTTTTATTAGTAAAGTTTTGCGCAATATTCATACGCCACCAGTGTTTTTTGTTGCAATCCGTATTTATTCTTGAAATCGTCAAAATAAAATAATAGTTATTTTCGATACTAGTACTTAAATAGGCTACTTTTCATTCGAGGTTGATTTTGCTGACGAGCCCGAAGGGCGAGTCAGCAAAATCAACCGAGAATGGAAACAATTATTGAAGTACGTGTAACGAACACTATTTTTGCAAATCTGAAATTCGGTAAATAACGAATATTTTAACAAAATTTACGCAATCTGGATAAAGCTGAAATGAAAATAACTCGCCAGTAGTGTTGAAAAGTGCAGGTAAAGTCGTCTCGCGAAAGATAAGATTACGAAATATGATCAAATAACATGAGTAATCGTACGTGCAGAAAACAAGCCGCTTTCAATGCCATGTAACGTGTATGAAATGATCACATTTCACAACAGAATTGCAAAAATTATTTACAGTAGTACCTTTTAATTGTAGATTTCTTGTACCAAATTTACTTTTTGTATTTTCCTAACAATTGGACACATACAATTTTGACGTGACGGGATCGTTGCGTCAGCTCAAAGGAGATTATGATTATAAAAACATATAAATTTGCTGCCTAATTTGCGCATAAATTACATATTTGTATTTTGGAAGACGGTTTCAGGCTATTGTTGAGTGATTACTGATTGAATGCATCAATTAATCAATCGATTATGATCGATTTGATTCCAGGCGAGAAAAGAACTTTGTTCTAACCGTATTCCGTCTACAGACAATGGTAAACCATTGTCGAGGTGATCTACCATAATTACCCTACCCGAAATGAAGTGAACACTTTCCGTGCTTCCGAGCTCACTTTGAAAAATCTTCTATGTTGCAATTTCAAGCGATTGATATGAAGAAGTATACCCAATGATATACCTTTTGGAAATATAGTTATTATTACTATACATATTATAACCAGAAGATGATGTACCCGTACAAAATGACGATTCGTCTAGAAGATGTACTTGTTATTTATAACGACCCTTCTATTAGATATACATACCAAGCATAATACTTCATTTTCTGAATGTGCTTATCAAGGATGACAGTTTTTCTAGGAATTGTAAACCTAACGCGACCGCTTGAATTTTATCTTCTGATAAGAAAAGATCCAACAGCTTGACCTTCTGAAGGAATTGGGTTTACAACCGCGTTGGCGACGACGTTAGCCAGTCTAGGGACCGCTTTAAAAAGGGTCTAAACACCCACGAAGAATGACGGTTTTTCTAGAAAGTATAATGGTCAAGAATTACGACCCACCTAGAAGAATAACGACCCTTCTAAAAGATGTGTACGTCAAGAATGATGATGTAGTATCTGATAGATGTACCAGTCAAGAATTGAATCTGCTACATAGTTGGACCATCGTTATTGATAGCCACATCTACTTAAAGAACCGCCCGCCATTCTTAACGGGTACATTATTTTTCGTCATTTCGTCATTCTTGACGAGTACATAATCTAGTATATTATCAATTCACTAGATTACACATTGGAGATAGTTTTACGTTATTGTAATATAATATCATGTATAGGTACTAATTATGGCATTTCTTCATAAAATATCAACAAATTGTATAGTTCTGAGAAGCCACACAAGTATTTGATATATGATTCACATTAAGAAAATTTAGGTTTCACTTATTACCGATAAGGTATGATTAATAGAATAATAGTCAAAAAGAAAGATAACGCACAAGTAAATATAAAAATTTCCAGGTTATGATGATGTATTGTTGTATTGTAACAATTGATCATACCAGCAGTATTTGGAAGTAAAATTCACCATGTTCTTCATATGAAATACACTTCAATAAATTATTTGCAAGCGTTTTCGTTTATTTATTACATCGTAATGCTCCGACTTAAAAAGCGAAAAGAATTTTAAAAAATTAAGAATCTATGGTGTTAATTTGGCTAATCCGTATTCGACTAACTTATACAAATTAAAAGGTGGAGTTATACTTATTAAATTTTGTCGTAAAAAATTAAATTTTAAATAAATTTTAATTTACTATTTAATATGTAATTGAATATTATTAAGTGTAAAATATGTTTTAAGAATAAAATTGTTTTTGGAAAAATGTAAGTGAATAAAAAATTGCCATTAATTTTATTTAAAATCATATTATTCTGATATTATTAAATTCTTTTTACAATTTAACCAGAAAGTAAAACCGCAGTGTGTTCCCGCTCGAGCCATATCCATACATTAGTATTGAATAAAGCGGTTTCTACACCATGATAGTACACACATAAGTCTGCTAAAACTTTTGCCGGTTTATTACTTTTATAAGGTGTAAGTATGAAACGGTAATGCAATCCTGTGGAAATATAAAAGTACGACCTTATAAAATTAAGTACGGGGGGAGGTGGCGGACTTCTTCGGGGGCACTTTGCCTAGCCTCCCGACCTTATAAAAGTAAGTACGGGGGGAGGTGGCGGACTTCTTCGGGGGCACTTTGCCTAGCGTCGACTATCTGGCGAGCCTCAACATCTGAGACGACGTTTTTCCATTTTCCGTTTTCGTGTTGTTCTTTTTCCTTTTGATTTTGTGATTTTGTATTCTGTATTGTAACTTGTGCAATGTATCCATACGATTAAAGAAATAAATAAAAGTAAGGAATCGGCAAAAGCTCAAACAGACTCATATGGCTTTTATGATAGTGTAGAAACAGCATAACATCATAACAATTATTATTAGTCATATTGTTAAACTCATATAAGACAGTTTCTCATGCTCGGTTGCACCGCCTTTGACTTAAGTAAAACTTAAGTTTTCTTTGACAGCGCCAAATTTAATATTACAGAAATTTAAGAATTTTTAATTAATTTTCCCGTTTGCATCGCACTATTTAAGAAAAACTAAAGTTTCACAAAGTCGCATCCGCTAATAAAAACATTTGAATTATACAATATAAAAGGAAAAAATTAATTATTTTTAAAAATAATTTAATTATTCTTGCGTCAAAATATACTCGTAGTCGTTCGTAAACATGAACAAAATGCAAGCGCTAAAAAAATCTTATATTTGAGCACAATACTTAAGTTGCATGCGGAACAAACTTGAAAAAATTCAAGATTTTTTAGCGATCATATGTTGTTCGTGTTTACGAACGAGTACGAATATTGTTTTGACGTAAGAATTGTAAATTATTGATACAAAATAATTAATTTTTTACTTTTATGTTGTATAATTCAAACATTTTTATTAGCGGTCCGACTTTGCGAAACTTCAACTTTTCTAAAATAGTGCAATATAAACGGGCAAATTAATTAAAAGTTTTTAAATTTTTATAATATTAAATTTGACATGAGAAATTTTCTTAAATTTAAGTTTTTCTTAAATAGTGCGGTGCAACCGGGCATCACTATGCAAAATTTTACAGAAACTTAACTAACGTGTATACGAACAAGGTTTATCTGTGTAGGAATTCGTTTATAAATAATTTAAAAATCCAATTTAAGATAAATTTAACTCGAAAAAATTAAGAGTTAATAAACAGCTTTTTATTACCACTAAATTTCTACTTCTCGTTTGTTGTTTCATTTAGTATACGATTATTGTTATAATTATAACTTAAGTACCAACTACTCGACAAGAAAAATAATTTGTCGAGTTGTAATTCTGTGAATTGATACTTGACTACTGTTTCCCCAAAATATCCTCAAAAAACCATCTAGTATATGGAATTTACGTAAAAAAACATTAGGGTAAGATGGGGTCAAACGGACATGGGGCAAACGGACATTTTTTAGAAAAAATTCGTAAGTTTTTTCAGAAAAGGCGCCGCGTTATTATTGCAGTATTACTAGTGTCGTTGACATTTGAGGTAATTAATAAGAAAGTAATTTGTTAAAATTTTTCCAATCTAAGGCTATTATTGCATGTTAAAAGTGAGGAGTGATAGGAAATGTAAGTAAAATTAACGTGTTGTTATATTTTTGTTAGAAATTATTTAGAATCTAAGTATTTTAGTAAAAAATTTAAAACTTATAGTTAGGTCAATTAAAACCAAGTGTCTTTGGAATTACTGCCACGTAATTTCATTGTCCTAATATTAATATTTATTTAGATTTTGAATTTAAAAAAATTCCGATGCGGGGCAAACGGACATATTGATTGAAATTGATATTGATTGATTGATATTGATTGAACCGGATAGTACAGTATTTATGCTTTTTTTTTAAACAATGTTTACAGAAAAATGGTACAGATCCGGATTAGAACTACAGAGAGGAGCTCGTGGAAGCTCGTGGAATCAAGAAAATATGAATCTTGTCATAATTGCTGTAAATAAAGATAAAATGGCTCTTAATTCAGCTGATAAGTTGAATAGCGTTCTTATCATCATTCATTGCGACTAAAAGTGCGAATTTAACTATTTATAACGTATATTAAACCTTATGTCCGTTTGCCCAGGAGTGTGGGGGCAGACGGACATTTTCACTTATGTTTGTTTTAGGTTAAGTTCTCAAAAACTGTTTCTATTTTTCAACTTTAATCTCATCATTTGTTAGCTTAATAATTGAGATATCAAACCAAATAATTAGTTCTTAAATATTATGTTGCTTTTATTAAATATAACTATAAAACCCTTAGAGTGTCCGTTTGACCCACTCTTACCCTAATACAAATACCATTACAGATTATAAGTATCTATGTTCTAAACTAAAACTTTTGGGTTTTATGTTTGCAATAAATTCCATCTTGACAGAAGAATGCCACATTAACGAAATGGATTGTTTTTTAAATTTTTATAATGATGGTGGATGAAATCCATCTAGTTTGATTAACTTTGTTTTTTTCTGTAATCATTACTGCGAGTTTTAGCTTATTTTTGTATTTCAACTGGTCGAGGAAATCTAGCTGAACATGTGAGACTCGAGTGGAACGCCTGATTGAATCGTTCAATTTCCCCATAAGAAATTTTCCTATAAGAAATACATGTAAGTGTATTATTGCAAAGTATTACGTCATTAGAGTAGCCACACCAGTCCGCGTGTTGCGCCTGAGTTAACAGTGACTAGTGGTGGGAAGATACCAGTCGCTCCGTGATATCCGTCGCGTCAACATCCACATTTTTTCGAGTTAGATCGTCTTGGGGGATGTTTTTACTAAGTAAAGCGCTTATCAAAACCGCTTGTAGCGCCCAGAGCAGAGCGCAAAGTGCGGAAAATGGGTTTTGATAAACGCAACTACATCAAGAGTCGGATTCACACAAAAAGTGATATTTTTTCGAAATTTGTTGTTCGATCACAAATTTTATTTTTTTATTTCTTAATTATACCCTCATTTTTAATAATTCGTTGTAAAAACCGAGATTCTGATATCTTTACTGTCGCCACAACCTATTTTAATTTAGATGGGCGGGGTTACAGTTTACAAAAATCAATGAGAAAATTGCATTCCAAATTAATTTTTAAAGACACTTTTTAATCAAATTTGTAGACCGTCCGCAAATTTTATTCTTTTTATGTGTATATGGCATTGTTATCTTTCATAATTTACAAAAAAATGGTGAAAATCGCAATCAGGGTTGACGGACTCTTGGCCAAAGCCAAGATGAATTTCCCAGGGAGTATATAATTCATGGGTGGTTTCCCGTTGCCTTTTTCATAGTCCTTCTTCTCGACGAGACGGCCATAGTCTCGAGTGTATCAAATACCAAACCGAGATACCCGGTTCGAGCTCGGATGGAATTAAAAAAATTTATTCTGACCGTCTTCACTTGAAAGGAAGTGGCTACCCACCGAGGTAATTAGCCAAGAGTGCCCCTTCCCCTTGTAGGTAAGGGTCACGACACTCGAAGACGACTAAGAATCATTCATGTGGTGGTTTCCTGTTGCCTTCCCCATAGTTCACAAGATCGATATTGGACATTTTTAACACAGCAGTGTATCTAACGCGAACGGGATTCGAACTGCGACTTACGCTTCGTAGTCGACTCGTGTACACCTCACTCTATACTGCTGATCACCGAATACGTTAATACTGGTAAATCTGAACTATTTTTTATACATTGCTTATTATGGAAAACTAGAGTGACTTTATAAAACAGTGTGGCCATATGAATGACATACACAAAGAAATGGCGGAATTATCAGGTAGTTACATATGAAATGTCCGATTTTATTTTAGTCTTAAATAAGAATTTATTGTGAAAAGACGTTTTACTTAGGACCAAAATTATTTTTGTATTTTGAAAACCAGGTTAATATCTTGTATTTTACCGATTTTGTTACCTGAAATGGTTATATAGAAGTGCCTTTTACATCTTTCAGAAATTTTGTCAACAAGAGATATTTGAAAGATTTTCTTTTCAATTTAAAAAGGCCTAAATGCTGCAGAATCATCTCGTGAAATTAATCATGTTTTGGAGAAGATATGTGTAACGAATGCACAATTCGGCAATGGTTTACAAAATTCAGTCAAAATAATTTTGATTTTCAAAATGAGCCTCGTGAAAGATCCGCTTATGGGCATAGATAACATTGAATTTAGGATGGAAGTTGAAAGTGATCCATCAACAACTGTGCGATTTCTTGCAGAGAAGTTTAATGTATCTATTGCTAGTATAAATGGTCATCTTGCTATGATTGGCAAAGTAAAAAACTGGATAGATGGGTGCCACATGAATTGACGGATTACAATAAGTTTCGTCGATTACAGGCAGCGATTTCTTTGAGTAATCGATACAAAGTAAACCCATTCCTCAATCGTATTATAACGTGTGATGAAAAATGGATTCTCTACGATAACCGGAAACGATCAGCACAGTGGTTGGGACGCGGAGAAGCTCCGATGCAGCGTGCAAGAGGGCGCTTCACCCAAGAAAAGTTATGGTAACGGTATCGTGGACTAGTGTAGGTATTATCCATTATTCCTTTTCACAACCTGGTCAAACTATCATGGCTAAGTCCTACTGCAAAGAACTTGAAGTCGTGCATGACAAATTGCGACGTTTACAGCCATCATTGGTAAATAGACGTGGACCAATACTGTTGCACGATAATGCAAAACCCCATGTGGCACAACAGACCGTACAAAAACTGTACGAGTTAGAATATGAAGTTCTCCAACATCCTCCTTACTCACCTGACCTTTCGCCTACCGATTACCATTTTTTTCAAAATTTGGATAATTATTTACGGAATAAAAAGTTTTCAAACAGGGACTCGGTAATTGCAGCCTTCGAGGAATTTGTAGGTAATAAAAACCAGCCCTTTTTCAAAATAGAAATTTTTGCACTACCTGACCGTTGGCAACGTACAATAGATGCAAATGGTGATTATTTTGCAGAATAAATACGATTTAAATAAAATTTACAGACTTTTATTTAGCCATTACAAAATCGGACATTTCATATGTAACTACCTGTTATCACTGTTAGCTGGTATGTCGGCTACTTCTTTGCTCAAATGCGACTTTGTCTTTATAAAGTCACTGTATGGAAAACCAAGCAATAAATTTATTTGTTGTTGTGATATGCAAATCATTGTTATAAGCGATGTGTAATAAAGAATTTTCACACTGAGCATTCATTTTCCCATGCAAATATCTAATCAAGCATATAAATATAAATCTAAGGCTGTTTGATAAATTTGTAAAAAGAAATGCTTACAATAAATTAATATCAATATTATTATAAACTGCCCTAGGTCTTAGGTATTTGCAAATAATTAAATAAATATTTAAATATTAAAATAATATACGAGTTTATTATTAATTAAAATTATTATTAGGGTTTCCATTGTACGAGTACATGCTTACTATCTACTTTTAGTGCATGAATAACGAATCCATCGATTTTTTATTTCATTGCATAATATTATTTATTTTAAAATTTAATAATCATGGTTATACGTATGTACTTATTATTTATTGTGTTTAAGTTTTAATACAACTTACTTATTTTAAAAGAATTGATGTTTTTGCACCAATTTCAGTTTCAAATGTATTTTATTATGTTCATGTCATTCATGTACACCGCACCTCATCAATGTTTGGACCACTTTTTCGGAATATGTAAAAGTTATGCATATAGCAGTAGTTATATGTACGTTGCTAAAAATTCTAAAATGGAAGAGATTCAAATATATTTGGTTCAATAATTGAAAAATACAATTAATGTTACTAATGCTTGCGACGATGCTTTCACAATTTTCGATTTTTAAAGAAGAGATTTAGATCCAGCAAAAAGCTTAATTTGATTAAGAAAATAGCTCGAAAAATAGCTAATAGTTGTCGAGTTAACTTTTGGATACGAATTATTGCTTTTCATTGAAATACTATACACGATAGCTTTGGGATTAGGTTCTAAACTTCCGATTCCAAATTTTTAACAACATTTTAAATAGTCAAACAGAGTGGAATGGATAGAAACATAAATAAAGACGAAAAAGTATTCGTGGGTTCGAATTTCAGGTGAGCGTAAAAAGTATATTTATAGCAGTAAAAAACGATGAATCAATAATAAATAAATATTTAAAATAAACTTTTTAACATGTTCTTGTTAACGTATGAATTATAATTAACCCCGATTGCTAATTACACTTCCGATTAACCTGTTGAACAATTTAAAAATCAAAAATGTTAGAATTGTTTGTGTTATAAGAAGTAATCCTGGAATAAAATTTTAGATTTAGTGCAGTCAAAATGTATGTAAGTACTAAAGATACAAATATTAATATTGTATCCATTTAGTCAAGCAAAAAATTCCTTACAACTTACAAGTAAATATAACATGGGTAGCGTATTACATATATATTTTATGAACAATAATTGATTTTGTTATAAATGTAAAATAATATCCCGGTTACAGTATTGGGTAGGAGTATATTTACAAAAATGTCATTACTAATGTAATATATTGTATACTTCCATAAAGAATATAAACTTGTCAATTATTAAATCGAAGAATAAAGAAGGGCTATATTTCATGTCATGAATACGAATCAAAATTGAAAAATTCAGATGTTAAAATATAACAATAAAAAATATTAATAAAAATTACTTACCGTTTAGACAATACTTTTCCAAAGCAACAATTAAATAGGTTAATCCATGTCACTTATTAATAATTATTAAAAGTTTAATAACAATAACTTCAACACAAAAACACAATATGTTTATTCACATTTTAAAAAAAACCTTACTAGTAGTCATATAATTACGAAAGCATGGTAAAATAAAACTAAACCGGGTGAACTAATCCCTTACGCTAGTACAATCAAACTGAACCCGCGCCTGCTCAAAAGTGTACTTTCCCCTTCTAAACGAAAATACCCCACTACGAATTATGGATATTTTATATAGCTAATTTTAAATTATAACTTGCTTCATAATAATGTAAAAATTAAATATTCTACGATCTTAATATGATCTAAATTTCAGGTATTCTTTATGGAATTGTTTATGATTTAAATAAGTCAGTTATAATTAAATTAATCGTATTATTTTGTTATTATAAATGATTTTTGTATCATAACAAATAATTTCAATTCATTATTATATTCGGGATTAAAAATATGCACTAACACAATATAGTATCTAGTAGTATTTCCCTAAGTACATAAGTACAGTATGCACTCCAATAACTTGATCACCAAGAAAAAACCACAATTTTCTCATCTCAATCCATTTATATTTATAAAATGTTTTTTAAATAGTTAATTTACAAAGAGAAAGTAAGTAGATTTACGATGAAAATATTTTTAAAAACAATGAAAAAAAAATCAATATTTGCTAATTTCTTTTCTTACTTCTTATTCGCACCTATCTGATATACCATTGATTGAATTTCGAATGTGTCTTTTAACTCATATCATATTTCCAACAATTTTGTATAACAATGGGGGAGTTTAGTGGTAATTAATTTTTAAAATAATATATGAATATGAAAGTTCAATAAAAATGATCTATATTTATACAATTGGTTGATCTGAAAACCCCCTGTAGAATTTTTAAAATTTTTTTAATTTTTAAAAATTATTTAAGTTACGCGCCACAGCTAACCAATGATAGTTAATCACAGCTCTGCAACGTTGTCAGCTATCATGTCACTTATGTTTCGTTATGACAAGTGATTTGTTTTGGAATTTAATTATGAAGCGTTCTCTTATTTGGTCTTTTTAAAATTATTTATGAAATTTTGAATAATCTGTTAATCAAATTAATATTATTTTAAAGTGGTAAGTATAAAATATTATATAATCGTTTTTATTTAGAATTTTATTTATGCTGTGTTTTAGAGGTTATATGAAGCAATGGTAAACCTTAAAGCGTTATTTTGTACCATCTTGCCATAACAACAATTTAAAAAATCCTTTTAAACTTTTTATGTACGTTCCAGTTAACATTAAATTAGCTTGGTAAACATTTAGATACGGCAACAGCGTTGCGTTATTATCATCTAATTGGTGATTTCAAATAGGGGGACTGACGTCACAACCCTATATTTTTGAACTTTAAATAATTTTTTCTTATATTAAACGTACTTAAAAAAATTTGAAAAAAAACTGAAACTTCAGTTTAATCTATACTTTCATATAACAAAAAAAAGACTTCAACTCCCCCATTTTGTATAACAATTTTGTTTTAAGATAGCAAGTGTGCCATTCTGGCGTGAACAAACATGTGATTTTAAAAACATTTTTCAAATCGATTTAGATTCAGAGAATTACCGGCCCATGGAAGTAGCTTAATTTGTAAAGTATTTAGGAAATTTTTAAAAGCTCTTGCTGTGTGACAAGGTGCTCCATCCTGCGTAAATGTATATTACGATGTAGAACGACGTAGGGAATCATAAATTCAACTACGGCATTAAAACATTTGCAGTACAGATTATACTGATACTGTCGCATTATAGCATCGACAAAGCATATTGAACTAGACCCAGATTCATATATGCAGCCCATATCATCACTAAAAGTAGATGTTTCATGCGTTTTAGAATGCAGTCCTCGATATGTCGTTCATTTGGTCTTCTTCTAATAACCTATTAACCTCTGTCACCGCCTCAAAGCGACATTCTTCCGTAGAAGTAAAGATTTAAAAAATAAGATACATTTGTAAAGTTATTTTTAGATAAGTTCTTCATAAAAATAATTTTTACAAACCTGGTTCCAGTCATCTTGTCGATAGATATAATGCTACACAGCCCACAATACACGCTGCTTTTTCATTTTTTCTGTTAATTTTAACTTTTTAGCTGACCGTCTAGAATTCAATTTCGCTTCCTTTAACCTACGAAGAATTTTAATCTGTGATATATTGATGCCACTCTGATTTGCGTTTAATACAGTTGTTTGTAATCGCATGGATTGCTTAAAGCAATAGCAATGATTTTTCGGTCAGCAGGTTTGCGATCGAAGAGTTTTTGCTATACGGCATACACCTTTTGGTTAATTTTATATTCTGCTAAATACTTTCCTGCCTTGATAAAAGCTACAACGAATAATTTAACTAGACCAGACAAATCTTTTCCATCCATTTTAATGTTATTGTTTTTTCATTTTTTAACCTTTGTAATCTTCTTCAATTATGATTTCTTTTATTTGAATCACCAACTTATGCCCCAGAAAGTCAACAAGTGAAATCTAAGTGAATTTTTTTAATACTGAGTACGTTTTAGGGCTATAGTTCAGATTCCCGAACTCAAAAATACACTTTTTTCTGGAGAAATGGGCTTCACCAAACGAAAGAATGCAATTTTAGTAGTCCTTTAAGGTGACAATTATATATTTTATCTATATATTTATATTTGAGCTTTTGAATGCTCAATTTCATTAATTAGTTTAAAAGTTACAACGAATTTAGTGCAGCGCGATCGATGCCGGACGCGCACTTACGTATTACTAAATCTCAGTTTTTGACAAAATTAGAAAAAATCATCGTTTTTGACCATACCACTTAACCAAATTATTTAGTTGTGGTACTTATTCGACGAAGAATTTAATGCTCTTTAATTTATTAAACACAAATTTTTTGTTAGGATCCACGGTTTAAGAGTTATATGCAAAAAACTAAAAAAAGTCCTAAAATTTTGAAGTTCTTTGGCTGCCAAAAGTTCTCCCGAGGTCGCTCGTGTTAGCATTTTTGTTTTTCACATGCTTGTACCTATTTATACAAGTTAAAAAAATAAAAGCTTCTACACCACCTTTTACAATATACCTCCTTGTTTCGATTCTCTACTGACTGGCCTAGTTATAGATTGAGGGAAAAATAGCCAAAAAATATACACCTACTATTTATTGAATTTAACGGTTTATATTGCTTAATCGGCATATCAAATACTCGTTAAACTTATAAAATATAGTAATAATAATCATATCGAAATCTACACTACAAAATGTTCACAAAGCGCATTTTATAGGCGCAACGACGATATGCAAAAACTTCCTCCCGTGACTACGCCACTGCAATATTTGCATCAGATGCAATACTATCTCGTCGGGACTTTTCTTACGCACATGCCAAAACTTTCGGAATATTTATATGCGTTATAAACATAGTTTATCATATCAGTTCATTTCTTTAACTATACATCCGTGGTTTAAATATTAAAAAGAAAGCATCAAAACGCAATAGAAGGAAAGGTATTGGCAAAATAAAGTGAGAAAAATTGAGGTAATATAAATTAGAATTTATCCTATTACTGAAATACTTACTGCAACCCGGTTAAAAAAGTTCTTTTTGCAAATTAAAATAGTTATTGCACTGTTACCGCAAAAATGATATTGTTTCTGCTTTTTAGTAACTAATTTCATTCTAAATACTTACATATTTTTATAGTATAAATAATATTGGTCTTTAAAATATCTCGTCTTTGTATTTGTAGGGTGCGGGCGTCGCGCCACCTTGTTCTTTTCTTCGTTCAAGCCCTTATTGGGTTTTGTCCTAAGCATAACTAAATATTAAAAATATTACTACAACCAGAATGTGCAAGAAACAAGAAAGGATATGCATCAACATAAATGAACAAAAAGTCTTACGTTAGTAATGACAAACATTACCTTTGTGGCAAATAGTAGATACTGTCTACTATTATGTTTGTCCGAAATTTTTTTAATTAACCTTGGTCTTATGAATAACTATAAACTTTATAATAATTAAATATTATTTAGCCTAATAGGAGTAAGCAATAAATTATTAAATAACTAAGTAGTAAAACTTAATTCATTGTAACTAATAAATGTGAAACAGAGAAAGCAATTTTACTAAATAAGAATAAATTATAATTTTGTAAATTATAAAATAAAACATACACATTTTCTTGTTCAGTCGATTAAAATTACAGCAAAATAAGATTAATATAAAACGAACTCATTAAACTGCCACTTGCAGTGCCGTCTATATTTAAAATTGTAATTAACTTACAAGTGGTACTTCTGTGTTCCACATGCATAGCGTCTCTATTTCAAGCGAATGCTTTTGATTTGATTAGAGAAATATTTGAAAATCTGTATTAAAGCGAATTATTTATGTTCCACAATTTTGGTTTAATATATTACCTATATGAACTTCATTAATATAATATGTGAGTACCTAATTATCAAATTATCTATTCGATAACTTCTGAGATTTCGCCATTATTTATTAGTAGTTCAAACAGAAAAAATATTTGTTATCCCAGCAAATATAATGGTTGGAAAAAAAAATTTAGTAATATTATAGTTATAATTATTAAGTAGATGTAAATTATATTATTTGTTATGCAATTTTGTTAGAATAAACAGTGCGGGCAGTCCCTTAATTTTTTTCATTAATTTTTATATAATTAATTTAAATTTGATATAATTATTATCAGTTTGGAATGTAAGTTATGTATTTTAAATTTATTAATAAATAGCGCTGTTGAATTCTATTTATTGCATTGCATAAATGCTGCACAGCACTTTTGTTAACATTATAATTAATTTTGAGTTGAAACATTATTGTGAAAGTTTTATATAACTGCAACAACTGTACATAACATAACTAATCAAGATTTTTCTATTTATATGTAAATTGTTGTTTAGGTAAAAATAATAGAAGTACTTTTTTTTAATTTACATTATATCAACTTGCATACAAATTAATATAACTATGTATATAGTAATGTAAATATCATTATGTTCACAGTACCTAATTAACTATTTGCTTATTTAAAATTTATACAATATTTATTTAACCAATAAAACAAGCTGGAACTCGGATGACAGCAGTTATAAGGCTTCTACAGCTACCTTCATGGTAAGAATTTTTGGTAAAAAGTTAATTAAATTTAAAGGGTCATGCTTTGGAAATAAAAAAATTAATTTATGTTTTATTACATTATCTATAAGTACATTTGGAACATATTTCTTGAATTTAAGTATTAAATAAATATTATATTTTTTCGTTTTAAGGATTCAAAAAAATACAATTTCTTAGAATATTAAAAAACGGCAGCAAAACTCAATAAGCCAGAACAGGAACGTACGAATTAGAAACGCAGAATTCAAAAGTTGAAAGGCGAAAGTCGAAAATCAGATATTGAATAACCAATGTTTAAAAAACGAACTTGAAGATTAAAATTGAAGTTGAATTTGAAGCCTAAACTGTTGTTTGGGATTAGATAAACAAAATTAAACAACAAAAATATTTATCAGATTGTCGTATCTATTAAATTGAAAATTTAGTTCGTTTCTAAAATTCTACATAATATAATTTAATCATATGGCCGCCAGTATCTTTAACAATAAAATATTGCTGTGCTAAACTTATAATTTATTTTATTATAACAATCTTTAGCGTCTTATAAAGAGTTTACATCGTCCCTACATCTTTACAATCTTACCGTAACAATCTTTAAAGTTAATTTTTCAGTAATTAATAAAATATATTAAGTTCTATCTCAGTTTAATCGATGTATTTCTATGCCATTTAACTAATTGTGAAAAAGCCCAACCGAGCACCCGGTATATAAATAATAATAATTATAAATTTAGTCAAAAATTGCAATCGATCTACACGGTACGATATACATTGTGTGAAAATAATTTGATATAGTGAAACTTTCCAGTTAAAACTTATACAGGATCGTTATCTTATAAAATCTCAAATTTTATTAGAATACAGTAATACCTTGATTTATGTTACCTCGTTTTACGCGAATCCGGAGTTACGCGATTTTGAAATATTTTTGTCGATTCGTCTTTTTAGAATTTTCTACGTCAAAATAACAACAGTTTGCGCTTTTGCAATTCATAATAATATAATAATAATCATAATAATCTAAGATTTTATTACATATTTTTTTCCAAATTATAGGTTTCTTTAGTTACCGGTCCCAATGAAACATAATTTTTATGTATGTATTTATGTGCATAATTGTACCTCGACTTACGCGAAATCGACTTACACGGTTATCGTTCGGTCCCACATTTTACATTTTCTCCAGCTCTTGTATTGGCGAACCGCATTAGTTAAGCTCCGACGGTATGCGAAGGCTGTGAATTCCTACAGGTAATGCTAGAAGACAAATAATAAAATAACAGAATTAACAGTTTTAATTTATTCTCCCAACAGTTGGAGAACAAGCACTACTATTGTAATGTTTAAAAAGGAGACAAAAGGGTGCCACAAAATTACAGAGGTATCAATCTCCTCAACACCGCGCTCAAGTTGACTACAAAATTATAACCAATATAATCAGCTCTAAAATATCCCTAGCTGAAGAACAACAAGGATTCAGATCGGGAGATCATGTAACGACGCAGTGTTTGTCCTCCGACAAATTACGGAAAAATCCTTAGAGTACAATAGACCGGCGTACTTATGTTTTATCGATCTGGAAAAGGCTTTTGACCGTGTACAGCTCACCGATGTGATACATCTACTATATAATAAGAACATACCTATGGACTTAATAAAAACTATCGAAGATCTATACACAGGAAATACAATTCAAGTGAGAGTAAATGGAAGAGTTTCGGAAAAGATTGCTGTGGAAAGGGTATTCGACAAGGAGATTCAATGAGTCCTCTACTCTTTAACGTTGTGATGGACGAAATAATAAACAAGGTGCGCGATGGCAACGGATACAAGATGGGTGACAAGGAGATTTCAATACTCTGCTATGCGGATGATGCCGTGCTTGTGGCAGAGAGCGAAGACGATCTTCAGAGACTCTTGCATCAGTTCAACCTAACAGCTGGAAGGTTTAACATGACAATATCTACTGGAAAGACCAAATGCATGGTGATATCTGCGGAGCCAATTAGATGCAAATTGGAGATGAATGGAGAGGTGATTCAGCAAGTAATGAAATTTAACTACCTGGGCATACCAGTTTACAGCTACGGGGATACGGAAGCGGAAGTCAGACAACAAGTCAATAAAGCTAATAGAATAGCAGGGTGCCTTAACGATACAATTTGGAGAAACAAGTACCTTAGAAAAGAAGTTAAGACCAGAATATATAAGGCAACGGTAAGACCAATCATGACTTATACAGCAGAAACAAGACCCGATACAACTAAAACGAGCCGTATATTGGAAACATCTGAAATGAAAACTATCCGCAAGATTGCTGGTAAAACCCTGTGGGATAGAGAACGTAGTGAATCCCTGAGACAATCATGTAACATCGAGAACATCAACGAATGGATAATTGGCAGAAAAAGAGAATGGAACCAGCATATAAGTAGAATGGCAGATGACAGGGTAGTGAAGATAGCCAGAGATAAATCTCCGTTAGGCCGAAGAAGCGTCGGAGACCGCGAAAGAGGTGGAGCGATAATATCACGGAACAATGAAGAGGTAACCGAAGAAAGAACAGACGAAAGTCTAAATAGAAGAAGGAAGAAGAAAAGAAGAATTTATTCTCCCCAAAATAACAAATGCTAGGCGTGTGTATAATTACCAGAATATAAAACAATCTTCTTCATGTGCCATATCCGGTCCCTCGGACGTTGGCGATTTAAGTTGGCCGAAGCCAAGATAAATTTACCAGAGCGTATATATATATTTATGGAGTGGTTGCTTCCCCGTTGCCTTTCCCATACAATAATAATAATAAACTTTATTATACATTGACGATGTAAAATAGATAAATAGTTTATCAGTTACACAATTTACAAAATAAATATATAAATGGTGGAGAATCAGCTTCACGCTGTTTTTCATCTCAACGCTAATTTGATGTGTGGTGCTGGAGGAAGTCCGTGACACTGTACAGAGCTTCATCGGTCATCATTTCCTTAACTTTATTCTTAAATTGTTTTATGGGGAGCTGTTTGAGATTCTGAGGTAGCTTGTTGTACAGTTGGATTCCCAGGTTTAAGCCTTCCGTACATCTCAGTCTCAGCCTTTTTGTTCGGATATTATCTCTTGTTCTGGTCTCGTATGGGTGGTTGGCAGTGTTGTTTAGCATGCTGGCATCGCTGTGGATTCTGGTGGTAGTCAGGTATACGTAGGCAGATGGTAGAGTCATAATGTGGAGATCGCGAAATAGAGGTTTGCAGTGAGATCTGCTTGATACACCTTCTAAAGCTCGGATGGCTCGTTTTGTAGCACAAAGACCTTGTGAATCTGCAACTTATTGCCCCAGACCAAAACCCCATATATCATTCTGGCATGAAACAACGAGAAATACACAGTTTTTGCAGCTGCTTTGCCTGTAGTCTCTCTAATCCTTCTGATGGCATATATTGTTTGGCTTAAAGATTTTTGTAGGTCGGTCACGTGATCATTCCAGGTCAGGAGTGTGTCTATTGTTACTCCAAGGTATTTTGTTGAATTTTTAAGATGGGGATCGATATTTCGATCTGCCGTAATAGTCATTTTTTGTGTTTTTTCCGAGTTTAGTACCAGTCCATTGGATGTGAACCACTCGGTTGCTTCCTTCAGTTTCATATCAGCGTTTTCTTCCATGATTAAAGCAGTATCATCGGCATATAGAACGGTTTCACAGTTTACGTTTTGTGGTAAATCATTTATGTACATTACAAAGAAGAAGGGTCCCAGTATGCTGCCTTGTGGTATACCACGTGTTATTGTTGTTTGCTTGCTAGTATTATTGTTCCATAAGACATTTTGCTTTCGGTTTTGTAGGTAAGACTTGATCAGGTCGTATGCTATTCCTCTGATACCGTAGTGTTGTATTTTTTGTAGAAATATTCTGTGATCCATCATGTCGAAGGCCTTGGACAAGTCGCAAAAAATGGCAGAACACTTTTGTTTATTTTCCAACAGGTGGTGTATATGTGACATTAGACTCATCATTGCATCTGCCGTACTTTTGTTTTGGAATCCAAATTGTTGTTCGGTTAGACAATCATGTTTGGTCAAAAAATTTGAGAGCCGATGGTGGATAACTTTCTCAAACACTTTTGAGAATGTAGGTAGAATCGAGATTGGCCGATAGTTTTCTGGTTCGGTCTTGTCTCCCTTCTTATGTATTGGAATGACTCTTGATACTTTTAGTATGTCCGGGAAAGTACCTTCGGTTAAGCATGCATTGATTATGTGTGAAAGTATGGCCGATATGCTGTGGTGTATTAATTTCATCATTCTAACGTTCAGGTTATATATATCGTATGAGGATGTATTCTTCATATTTAATATGATAGTTTCTATTTCGTGTTCGGTTGTGGGTTGTAAAAATATGGTACTTGTTAGGCGTTCGCTAGTTGAATTTAGGTATTTCAGAGGGTTATCCTTTACAGGTGGAATTGTTTGGCTTAGTTTCTGGGTTATGTTGACAAAGTGAGTGGCGAAGTCATTGGCGGTGATCGGTACATCAGTGCCATTCGAAGCTCTTCTTCTTCCCATTTCTTTGTTGATGATGGACCATGTAGTTTTGTTTTATTGTCCGAGTTGAGGATTTGTTGCATGTTTGCTAGTTTCCTGTGCTCTGCTAGCTTATTGTTGAATTGCTTTCGCAGTTCATAGTACCTTCGTTTGTTGTCAGTATGACCACATTTGCGTAGCGAGAGTTGTGACTGGATTTCCTTTTTCAACAGAAGGAGTTCTTTGGGTAATTTGAATTTTTTAAAGTTGTTTTTATAGGTTTTCAGTGGAAATACGGATTCTGCGTGTTTAGATACAATTTCGTTAAACAGAAGGAACTTTTCGGATGGATCAATTTCCTCGTAAATTAAAGACCAGTTTGCGGTTTGAATTTTCTGGCAGAATTTTGCTCTTAATTTGGGTGAAAATTTTCGTATTTTTATTGTGTTCACATTTTTTTGCTCGTTTTCCCATGCTATACAGATTGCTTTGTGATCGGATATATTTGGTTCAATTACGTCTGCAGAGATGCTTTCGATGTTTGTGAAAATATTGTCAATGCATGTTTGCGATGCAGGACGTGTTATCTTATTGATGGTTTTTCTGAGGTTAAAAGAGTTCATGAGAGTCAGTATTGTAAAACTGTCAATTGAGTTTTGTTAAAATTTGTGTTGAAGTCCCCGTGATGATCAGTTTGGTTGTTGTGCTATGCGAGTTTGTAATTTCTACAATGACGTCTTCTAGTAGTTTTACATAGGTGTGTAGGTTTCCTGAAGGTGGTCGGTACGTTGTCAGTATTACTGTGTTTACACATTTAACCAGACATGCGGAGAATTCACCCTCAATCTCGATCGATTTGCTTGAGATGTTGGGAAGAGGTGTGCAGATTAAATCATCTCGTACGTAGATCGCAACCCCTCCATGTATGTGCTTTTTTCTTGCGTAGTGAGTAACCAGGTTGTAGTTTGTCATGTTATACAAGTTTACGTTTTCGGGATTCAGCCAGTGTTCGTTAATGCATGCTACGTCAATGTTTTCTTCTTGTAGTAGGTGTTCTAGTGTGGAAATTTTGTTTGTTATACATTGAATGTTAAGATGTAGCAACCTGAAGCAGCGTTTGTTGGTTTGTTTGTTTTTTAAATTGTTGGTTTGTTGTTCATTATGTGGTTCAGTTAGGGCAGGTTTTTGTGTTGTCGTCTGCTCTTTAAAAAATGACCACCTTTCCTGAAATCAAATCGAGCGAATTTGATGCCAACAGGCCAGAAATTGTTATTATAAACCTTGTCCTTGTGTTCAGTGTTCACTCCGACGATGAAACATCTTCGATTGCTTATTCTTGATCCAGTTTCAATTAATTCGACTTCTACATCGGTGACCTTTAGGTTGTCCGACACATATTTATGGATAGTGTCTTCGGTAACGTGTGACTTAACTTTTGATACGAACAGCCATACTTTTGGTTGCTGACCTACGAGATCGAGAGCAGATTTAGTAGTATTGTTACCTACCTCTGGACTTTTCGGTTTTTGATTTCTTATACGTGACCTTTTGAAATCTTCCGCGTTTTCTTTCTTATGTTGTACAGCTGTGACAGGTGGTTTTTCCAAATTCGTTTGAGCCCGAACGATAGCTTCTGCCACTTGTAGTTGGGTTATTGTGCTTTTTGAAGCAGCAGCGGGTTCAAAATTTGCTTCAGCCACTTGTAGTTGAGTTTTGTGTCATAGTTCACAAATTGATATTAGACTTTTTGATCACAGATCACATCAGATCACAACAATGTATCTAACGCGACCAGGGTTCGACCCACGATTTACGCTTCTTAATCGGTCCGTGTATGCTTTGCACTGTACTGCTGGTCTATAAAACAATACAAAACATTAAACGTTCAACAAAATCAAATTAAAGTAATCTCAGGTTGAAGAACTGGAGTTCACAAAATCAAACAATCAATGTCGCTTTCTATTGATGATGGAAAATCGACGAAAATCGAAAGGACAGTACAGTTTTCCAGAAAGGGAAAAATAATCAAATAAGATGCTCTGCGATGTAACAACAAATTACTCGTCGACGTAACATAACAGTTGACACAAAAGTGCCTAGCAAATGGTTACAGGATTTAGTCAATGAATAACAAATATGCACAATCTTGAAAGATTTCAAAACTCACCCAACTCTGCAAGTTACCGTCTTAGCTCATCAAAACATTCTTCACAGATCGGAAGTACTTCTCTTTAAAAAAATAAGCGATTAACTTCTACCATGAAGACCAGTCGACCATCCAGGAAACGACAAAAACTCTAAACGTATAAACACATGGCGTACAAACAACCTGGCTAAAACTTTTCATTCCAAAAACGAATAGTGACTTCAGTCACATGAAGGCTTTATTCTTCTTTTTCATCAACCCATTCCCGTCCACTCTTAAAGGTAAGACTCTCAAATTTCTTTTGATTTTGAACCGTCTAAAACCAGTATCTTCTTGTAACACTTCTTATGTCATTTAGCCACCTCTTCTGGGGTTTTTCTACTCTTATTTTGGTAGGTCTTGGTTTCCAGTGAGTTAGTATATGAGTCCATTTTGAGTAGTGTGTTGCACTCATTGCTACTTTAGCTTTTCTACTCATTTTGTTATGTCCACCATTTTTTTTTTTCTTATTTCTTCATTTCTGATTTTTTCCCTCAAACTTAGTCTTATCATTCTGAGCTTCATTGCTCGATGTGCTGTTCTTAGCTTTTCTGCTTTTGCTTCTGTTGTTGTGGTTGTCTCCATCCTATGTGTCGCAACAGGCAACACACATGTGTGTATACCTTCCTTTTCAGATTTATCGGGAGTTTTGGGTTACCGAATATGTAATTTAACTTTCTACAGGCAGCCCAAGTAAGACACGTTCTTCTAGATTCTCCGCTGTTTGGTTAGTTTTAGAGTTGGTAATTTCGTGTCTTGGATATCGCAAACCGCAAGTAATTTAGATATCATCCGTGTATATTTATTAACTATTTTTTCTTCTCGTCACAAGGTCTTGAAGGCACTTCCTAATGCAAGAGTAAACGGTTTGGGGGATATTGTGTTGCCTTGACGGACCCCTCGTTTAAAATCGATCCTGCTTGTATTTAGATCATTATCAAGTTTTACATGCAGTGATGCGTGCTGGTTTATATTTTTTATGAGTGCAGTATACCTAGAATTAATTGCAGCATCGTCCATTGCTCGTAAAAAAGCTTATGTCTCTATTGAGTCAAAAGCTTTATAGAAATCAATAAATGCTAGATGAAACGGGATGTTGTACTCTGTATAGTAGTCTTTTCTATTAATAATAATTGTACAATTTGCAGGTGTCTTCTATAGCCTTTTCAAAATCCCACTTGTTCTATAGGTCTGTAACAGGTAAATTTGATTGCAAGACGATTTGTTATTATCTAAGTCAGTAGTTTATATATATACATATATGGGATAAGAGACTTATAGAGCGGTAGGTTTTTATGTTATTGTTATCGTCCCTATTGAATAATATGATTACTTTTGCGTACTACTCATCAGGTATTATACCATCAAAAGGATCGCCAACGCTTTCTGAATTTCCTCGTCTTCGATGTTTAGCATTTCATGCGTATTCTTTCTTTATCTATCAATTTTTTGTTCTTTATTTGAGTCAGAGCTTTCCAAATCTCAGATGCTGTTATGTTAGGCATTTCCTTTCTATTCACTCTTTCATGATGATTCGTTTTCTGTTTTACCAGGTTTTTAACTGTTGATGTGTATAATTCCTTGCAAAAGGTTTCAATAATCTTGGCAATCTCATATCTGTTTGTTGTAATAACACCCTGATTATTTTTCAGCTTCATTAGTTTTGCCTGCCATTCGCTGTTGGAATTTTTACTTATGTAACGGCACCACATGGAAAAATCAACCAGTATCCAAAATAATAAAGCCAAAACCAATAATACAATTAATTCGTTAGAATTAATACCACTATCTTAATTAAAGTTATTACCTCTATGGAAGTTGCTAAAAGAATTACAAAAATGGTAACAAACAGACCAAGTTACAATAAAAATTAATTTACCCATCTAAACGATGTCAACTTTGAAAAGATTTCCTAAAACGTACGATGCCGACTAACAATCAGTTTAATTTTGTATCAAAGATAACATAACTTTAAAAATATCGTATCGGTGTCGATTGTAACATACATTCGGTGTCAATTGTAATATGTTATAATCAATAAAAATCAATACCTACATTTTTTTTATATTCTGTATCTAAGAAAATATTTTTCAAAAATAGTATTTCAGTTTGCCAGTCCAAATCAATTGCCTCGTCCTGAAAAATAGAAGCAAATCGAGTTTGCCAGTGAAGATTGGATAACAACATTTTGATTAATATTTGTTTTCATGGTTTTCAAAATTTCCACTATTTTATATTTTCTTTAAATTTTCTTTATTATTTTCTGATATATAAAGTTTAATGAAAATTTTTATTTAAGCATTTATTTTAATAACTAATTTTTATTTGTTACAATCGACAACAAAACGGTGTCAAAAGTGTCTTATGCCTTAATGCAGAAGTACTTCAAATCGGTTTACAATAAGTAAATTAAAAAAATCAAATGCGCTACACCACATATCACTCCTTTTTTAAAAAATATAATTATCGCAAAATTGCAAATGATTTAACCATAATAAAATTAATACTGATTTTTGTTACAATTGATATCGGACAAGTCTCAAAATAATTAGGATGATTGGCTGACTGCATAGTTATTTGTATTTACGAATACAATTTTTTATTTTACAAGCATAGTGGAAGATAATCGTCCAATATTAAGTATGTATTAGCAATAATAATTAACCACCTGTAACTTGTCCTTTGTATCAAATACTATTAGAACAATTATTATGAAACTGGCCCTAGGTTAGTGGCATTTAGATTAACGCTACAATTAACGCGGTGATATCTGTGTGTTTACACCAGTGCCAGCGTAACACATCTGTGGGGGATCATGCTTTTCTGATGTGCCAGACGTGTGAACTCACTAGAATCTCCGTGTCTTAGGTGTCAAAGTTGACGATAGCAGTGATATAAACCCCTTTGAGGTTTTATACGAGTTGATACGATATGAGGTTTACTCCAAAAAAGAGAGCCTGGGTGATGATTTCAACAGAATACTACATCATTTTTTGAACTAATGCAATAAAGTTTTAATAATTTGATCAAGGCACTATATTATAGAAGAGATTTTTTACTGAATTTAGTAAATTTTTTCACTTAGAAATTTGTAGGTGTTGACTAGGTTATTGTAATAAAAATTAAATTTTACTGTCTGAACCGATGAAGTTTTAGATCGAAAATATCCGAAGAATAATGTGTAAAACAATTCTACATAATATAAGAAAGTCACATTTTTTACACTCTGTGTAGCGAAACAACCGTAGTAGTAATTAACTTATAATAGATTAAAAGCTTCTTTTACAGTGGCAAAGTTAATTACTGCACTATTTGGAAGTAATTTGTTAGCGGTGTGAATAAACCATAAATGAAATTACTTTCTAATGCACATTTAAGCTAGTGGTCACTATAGATTTCTTATTTAGAAACCCTTGACTCATTTTCAACTCTATTAGGTTAGTAACTGGATGTAGTTAGAAACCTTTTCCAATTTGAGATCAAAGCTTATATTAATATTATGTAGCACTAAAGGATGATTTTTCAATTTAAAATTGTAATCTTACTGTTGTAGCTAATAAAAAAAAAGAATACTGCTTCAATATTATATTCAATCGAATTATACCCTAAGAGTAGGTTTGTACAAAAAGCGTTCCGAAGGTTATAAATTATAAGACAAAAATAAGATCTACAATATGATATATGTTTTGCATGTATCAAAAAATTATGTAAATATAGTGTTTAATAATTTTTAAGTGCAATAGATTTTATAAATTAAATTTTGCTAGAAACGTTAAAAAATATCAATTGAACGTAACAAGGGCCCTCTACGTTGAAAACAAAACCAGCTTCTCTTTAGAGAGAGGATCTCATTTGATCTGATAAATTTGTGATGGATCAATTAATGTTAAAATTGTTACTTATATAAAATTTCACTTATAAAAATACTTAAATAATTAATATTTAATTTTTATAAATATTTAAGATATTTTCTTGGTTACTTTAAAATGTGATGTGAAAATATTTTGCCGAATACCCATCTTCAAACACGCATAAAAACACTCGTTTATACAAACTCCACAATTTGATTTATATTATCACTCGTAGATGACGCTACGAGTTTTCATTTTAATATACCGAGCTAGAAAAATAAACTAATTTAATTCAAGGTAAATAAAATACAAGGTATGATCTGTGATGAACTCGTTATCTACTGCGCATTCAAACATAATTGCTTCTCTGAAAGCACTTTAATATAATACTTTCATAAAAAATAATTTAAAAATGTTTAATCTTTAAATTATAATAAAAATAATCAGTTTTAAACCTATGAATTTATTTAAATAATTATGCTGAATAGTATTAGAAGTTTGAATATCTTTTATAATATTGCACATTTTATTGCATCTTAATTTTCATTCATCAGTTTTCTCAAATAAATTTAGAATTAATGAAACCGTCTATGGAGGGTATTTTTACGCACTTTCAAATTTAATTAAAAATAAAGAGTTATTATCATATACTGATAATAATAAAATGTTGTAACTTAACATTATCTTTGAGACGGTCATTGGTCTGGTTGTTATCGCGATCAACTGCTGACGTAAGGCTCTCCGGTTCGAATCCGGATAAAAGTTCACTTTGTATGACCATCTTCGTTCTTCGGATGGTACGTAAAGACCGTGGTTCTCTTATGTCAATGAATTGCAAGCGAAAAGCTCGAAGAGTTGCAACGATTATAAAAACAAATACTTGTCATAACATATCAAACATTAATTTATTATTTTAATACTGATAAGGAATGCTCGGCCGACAGCTTGACCTAGCAAGAGCGTTGGGTTTACTAGAAATTTTCCAACCGCGTTTGCCTGCCTGAATACTGCTTTAACCTCATTTTACGGCACCACAAAAAAATGACAAATGATTGAATAATAATTGTATTAGTAACTTACAGGTAATTTTTAAATATATATTAATTTAAATCTAATTTATTCAATAACTGGCAGTGTCCGCCTTAATGCACATTCACCTCTCGACATCTAAAAATAAAATAAATATAAAATATTCATTTATTTAATTGTATTACAGTTACAGTGTTGTACTATCCTAATATATCACTTTAAATTTTAGCAATAACGTTTTTTAAGGAAGTACACTTTTGGCACTTTTTAAAAATTAATTTTTAAATTGCAAGGTGTAATATTAATCATAAAAAATGAGGGGGGACAAACGTACCCTACCCTGAAGGGGGTAATGTTCTTGTTGCATGCGAAATTTAAAAAAAATATACTTACTCGAAAACGCAAAACATGAGAAGGTAATCAAAAATTCAGCATTATAAATCTGAAACAACACGCAATAGTGTTATCTACATATGAGTATCAAATTAAAATTTTAAAAATTAACAAGATAAACTGAACAATTAAACTAAGTTTTTCATGAGTTTTCAGCAATGGGCTTTTGTTGTCATCAGTTTCGCAGGTTAATAATTGATTTAAGGTTATCTACATACAATTTTTTGTTAATATGATATAATTTAAAAAATTATAGAGAAAATCTAAGAATACATTATTTATAGTCTAGAAATTGTCTCTAGTGGTTTCTCTGTCGTCCTTTAAGTCAATTCAAATATTAAAAAGTCATTTGTATTATGTAGATATAATTATCGCGTGTTCCTACAGATTTGTAACCATGAATTTATGAGTAGTTTGTCTTATTCTGAGATTTTATGTAAATTTTTTTTAAATTTAGCACTAACAGGAATTGTAAGCCCTTAAAATCTTTAAATAAACAATGTATATAGGTAACTTGGTCTGTGACAAATGAAAAGTGATTGCATTCATAATCGGATTGCTTTTTTAAACATCAGGTTTCTAATAATAACTAATAAATTTTCTGAAATTAAAACTAAAAATGTAAAGTGTTTAGAGGATAATTTATTTATGTTATTATTTATACGTAATATCTTAGATGACATTTCCATATAGTATGCTATGGTTAGGTTAGACGTGATTAATGCGTGTCTTTGTGTCATGCGAGAATTGGGGTTTTAGACTTTCTTATCTATGAAATGCAATAAGCAACTAATATATTTTATATTATGTATCATTATTTCTGTAAACTGATATACTATTAATTTGTTGATAGTTGTTGACACAGTGATTGAATACATACATACAGTATGTAACACATAGTGCAATTTTTTAAGCCTTTATAAAAAAATTTTGAAGAAAAGCTCGGACACGTCAATTTATAAATTTGGTGTCGTTTCCAATTTTATTTGCAAAAATATGCACGTAAAGAAGATAATCGAAGAATTATTTATTTAATACTTGAGAAATATTCATTAGAATATTGCTCGATTTTTTAGAAAATATACTTCATAATTATATTAAATTTCAAAGAATCGTGTAGCTTATTATGCATAACAAATAATATAAATATTAAAAAAATGATAAATAATTTTGAACCGATTTTTAACAAATTTTGTTTGCGAAACAATTTTCTCTTTATTATATAATCATATCTATTTATTTAATTTTTTTTTAAATTTTACTCCTAACAAATCTTGTGGAATATTTATGTGTATCTTATTAGTTTAAACATAATAGAACAAGGTGTTATTATAGTATTAGATTGTAGGTACATATTCAAATGTGATAGTAATAATAATCAAATACATAATAGTGTTAAGTCGCAACCTAAATTTTACTTGTATAAATTAGTCCGATATTATTTATTTGTTTTTTCAATTAATATAATAAATAAGTCGTCGGCTTATATTTCAAGAAAATTTAATTTAGCTAATCTTTTTAAGAATAATCTGAGAACGTTGAAAACAGCTACGAAATAGTAAAATTAAAGTACGATTTATGAGTTTTCCAAATTGAAATTTCAGAACTTAGAGTTTATTTTCGCCAGTAGAGCGTGGTTGGTTACGTCAGTTAAAATTGCTTCTAAATGTTTCGAGACTTTTAATGATATAATGAGAATTTTTAAAACAATCTTATTACTCGTTGAAACGACAAAATTTAATTTATTATTTTAATTTTACTTTTCTCACACATAACTTGCAGTACTACATAATAAAACATTGAAACTGTCTAAGGTAAAAAAATTTGATATTAAAATTTTGTATTTTTTCGTAATATTATATTTCGGTATTTTAAATGGAAACAGTCTGGAAAGTGGCTTTTTAAAAGGCATCCTTTCTTTTAATAATAATAGTAGCAGACGTAGTATGTATGTTAATGAAAAATCAATTAGCATGTTGATTTGTAATTTTACACTTGCTGTTCATTTAAAATAATGACAAGGTGTAAGTACATTTTATTTTACTTAATTAACAAAAAAAATTTATCAACACCGAAAACAATTACAAAACCCACGTCAATTAACTGAAAGCTGTAGTGAATTATCAAGCTAGTGCCATTATATATTACTGCCATTCATCTACATCGGTTACTGAGCTGACAAATTGCTGCATCTAATGTAAAACGTGAAAACATTTCACATCGTTTATATTATTTTCTAGTCTATCACCATTTAGTTTGACTGTTTACATTGCTGTTATTAAATATGTCACTCACATTTCTAAAGCTAAAGGATTTTAATTTTCAATTTTAATGAACTATTATTTTTTAAAGTTATATTATTATGTTGTCTGCATAGCAAAAATTAGATAATAGTAATAAAAGTGACATAACCAGCATGCACATAATAATGTATATACATTTATGTATTTGTTTGCTAGGGACACCGCGAAGTAGCTTAGGGAATTATATTAGGTATTACCTACTCGAAAATGGAGCGTTACTCGAAACTGGTGAATTTGAGATACCTTTTTTAATGGCATGAAAGCCTACGGCAAATGTTTTTATAATGATCGCTTCCACTCTACAAGGATAAGGTTTCGTTTTAGGAATCTTAGATTTCAGTTGCATACATGTGTTTAAATAGTCATTTTTATTCTCGATAATGTTTAACATATTACGGTAATAAACAATTTTAAATAAAGAATAACCAAAATCAAATTTATTATTTATTATATTTGTACATAGCTAAAATTGTGCCCAATGCAAATAGTAAATATAATAGCAATATTAATCAAATTTTACTTCAACAAATATCGGATAATTAAAACAGAGTTATTTTATAACTTATGAACACTATTGGTTTAAAAATATTGTGATGACTGTGACATATAAATCCCTAAGCTTTTGCTAACGCATCTGCTACGGTGCCTGTTCAACCCGCTGAAGCCTGTTTAATACAAGGAGATTTCCCGAGGGATGGTCTAACGGGAAAAACAACACTACCCTGAAATCTCGGCAGGATTTCAACACATGACCTGATTCTAGAACTGATGAAAAATATTATTCTATAACATGGGTAGGTAACAATTTTTTGGGTATTAATATTGATTACTATACCTGATATCGGTGTCAAGGTTTGGTCTTTTGTGTTTGACGACGAATAAATTGTAAAATAGCTTTTATGAAAATAAAATGATTTAAAAGCGCACACAAGATAAAAATAACTCTTTAAACATTTCACATCATGCCGTTTTATTATTGAGAAATATTATCAAATCTATTTGTGGTCGTGAGGATTTTAAACAAACAAAATACAATTATTTAAATTACATTATTGATAATTTTTTTTTCATTACAGTTTATTTTAAAATATTGCGAGTAAAACCGTACAAAATAATCCTTTGTTGGATAACAAACTGGATGACTAAAATTATTTTTCATTTGACATCTATGAATATTACAATTTGTCTCGGAAGGCAAAAAAATTTAAATATTGACAAAAAAGAATTAACTCATTCAATAATAAGCTTCTTGGGTGAAGTACTGAAATTTTTCATTACGAAGTAATGAAATAAGGTGTTTGGGTGATCACTCGTTCTTGATATCTTATAGGTATCTATTTAAGGTGGAGATCTCTTTTATGCTAGTAGCGACTTGCAAGTCTTTATAGATGGGATGCATTGTAATCTACCATGGTGTTACCGTGATAGTTTTGACCGTAATATTTTTGATTGAAAACGTTGGATTTCTGCAATGTTTGTGTTACTGGCATGTTGGTGTTACTTAAAATTTATTTTATCATTTTTAATTGAGAATAGCCAGAACGATCATAAGCCAGAACAAAGACGTTTATACCATATGTCTTTAGCCCAGCATAATCGACGCTCCAGGTGGGCCTAGATATTTGATTCATTCTTTTTGCGGCAAAGGAATGTTGCTTAGTGACACATATGGACATGTTTTTTTACAAGAGTAAATATAACATGTGTCGATTTTATTTTATAAGAAACTTGAAGCAAGCCTCGGATTCAGAGGAGAAGCTAATATGTCAGTATCATCAGTAAAGGCAAATGCATTGATCGTTGTTAGTAAATTAGCTGTGCATAGCAGATGCAGTCAATATTCGTCCAAGGATATTTTCCTGTGGAACGCCAGAATTAATAATGGTACATTAAATTTTATTACGAAGTATAGTATCCTTAAAGTAAGAACTTCGCAAATACTAATATCTGGTAACTAATATGTGGTAAGGTGTTTTTATGTTATACAGACCTTGAAGAAAGCAGCCGAGCAGTATCTCTTACTTTCCAAATCTTTCTTGACATATACACTATACGATCCACTTGTTCTAGTGTAAAATGTTTTTGGCATTTTACCATCCAATAATATCCATCCCTCCATCCATCCAATAACCATAACATCCAATCATGCATTTTTTTGGCGCTTTTAAACTTCTTAGATGAGATACTCACGATATTTTGTAATTTTGTAGTTGTACTATTAACAATTTCAGAACATTATTCACAATTTAAAGACATTTGATTAAAAATATTATTTACCAATGATCTAATATAGTAATAATAAAATTTACAACCCTGTATATCATCACATTGTTTTTTTAACGACAAGATTGTTACAGTTTTACGTTTGCTTAATAATAAATTTAATTTATGTTGTGTTTTTAAAAATGAAAATAATTATATTATCCGTTACTCTACAAAATTTCGTTCTCTACATGTGTATTTTATGTATATTGATGAAAAAATAAACATTAATTAATAATAACAAATTAATTAGTTATTGTTTTACTTAAAACCGCGAGGCGTGTGTCTATCTCTATTTATTACAATCATCCGCGTATTACTGTCGTTCACTCGCTCTAGCAAGAATTCGTCACCGTCAGCCACCGTCAATGCTCCATTTAGTCTGTCATGGTATATTCGCAAACTACACAAAAACATGAAATTTTTTATATATAATTTGTTTATGTATGTTGTGGTTTAGTTCAACCCCAAAAAAACTCTCTTTTTTCATCAGTTACCGCTGCCACTGCCGAGGAGCAGACTGTCGGTTTTATTACTAATTTTTTATGTTCTTTCGCTCTGTATGCGCAAAAATTTTGTATGTTATTCGAATAACTAAGAATCAATATTTCTTGACGTAAGCGTCATGACCCAGCTTGGCTGAAGCCAAGATGAATTTTCATGGGAGTATAATTTATGGGGTGGTTTCCCATTGCCTTCCCATGGTCCACAGATTGTTATTGACCTTTGATCACAGCACTGTATCCCGACTCGACTAGTACTCGAACCGCGGTCTACCGCTTTCCAGTCGGCCGGTGTATGCTTTACGCTACGCTACGCTGGTTATACTTCATATATTAGGCTAACTAATAAAATAAAATTTGATTGCGGATAGCTTCGAATGACCAAATTATATGCTTTTTTATATGGATGACAACACATTAAAAAAAATTATTAACTTTTTTTTCAAATGAAATAAAGTGCAATTTTTGTTGTTTTAGGTACACCGGTACCTTGGGTACAAAAACAGTGAGCTGTAAATATCTTTACGATCAAATGCAACAGCAAGATTTGCTTAATTTAGATAAAAAAAGTTAAATATCTGGAAAATCATCTGTGTTGTCCTGTTATGGTGACACACGAGATATTCTTAGCAGTTTAAAACAAATATTTGCGTACTTTAAAACATCAATGAAAGAAAAATTGTCTAAAGCCCACAGATCAGTATTTTTTAAAACAGAGGATGCTTGGTTAGAATGAGGTAGCAGAAGCCAGAAATGAACACTTTTGGTTATGTTGCAAAAACTACTCAAGAAAGTTCTGGAGGGAGAGATGCAAACGTTATACATATACACAATAGACTATTACTAACAATAAGTTCAGACTCACTATTAAGTAGCATGAAACAAACAAGAAAAGGGATCAAACAAAGATCATTTTGTTTTGAAACAATCAATATGTTACTACTATCTGACCCCAATATCGAATCCCCATCCTATATTTCAGACACGCATTAAGATTTATCCATAAATGAATAATCCTAAAATAATTATGTATTTGCACCTAAATTATTAATCTGCACCTAGAATATTTTTTTGTTTGCAAAATTTGTTATTAGGAATAACTTTTGTTTTTTTTAGCTTTTGTCCTTTATTTCTTATTTTATTCCACTTTTTGGCGGGAAAACATGATAATTTAACAAAAAGCAATTAATACTTGACAATATGATATAAAGTCAAAATACACTGTAAAATAATTTTGACCGCCTAAATCCTTTAAATCGTATCCTGAACATTTTCAATATAAAAGAAATATTGTACCATTATATACTGCCTAATTTATTATACTTATTAATTATTGTACATATTAATATACCTATTATTTACATAACAAAATATTTTTACTTTATTATTTTTTTTAAATCGGAATCAATATTATGTAGCTTGTGTTATCCATTACACAACATAAAAAAAACAATCATGGGGTGGAGTAATAATGGTGATAATCAACTAAATGCGTTTCATGTTTTTTGATATTTGTGGATTTAATTATATTTGAAGATAAAAAGATTGAATTAAAATTTTATTAAAAATTAAATATTGCATAGGATTATTGTAAGAGCTACGTATAACAATGTAAATAATAAAAGGTAACTGGTAATATCGCCCCAACTGTATCAAAAATTCTATTACAAAAATTGCATTTGAATATATCGACTGGTGTATTACCTACTGCAGAAAAAAATGTTCCTATTAGTACATACCTATTTCATTATTAATATTAAACTCAAACTAAATATAATAAAAATTAACCGGTTATTAAATAATAGTTATTATTTTGGTACAACTTTTAAATATTTTTTTCAGAAATTTAAAAGATAGCAAATATCTACCTTAAAATTATATTATATAAAGTGTTGCATTTAAAATTGTTGGAATTAAAATTTAAATTGACAACTACTATAAATTATTAGCCTTATTCCAATTTAATGTTAAGCTGTAGGTTTTTGTGGGTTTTCCTCGAAATGTATTGAAATATTGAAAATAACTATAGTAAATAGAAATGTTTAGATATGATCACGCTAGAAAACAATATGTTGTGTGATACGAGTGAGTAGGTATAATATAAATTATTTAATCGATAATGAAGATATATGTTTCAAGGCAATAAGTTCCGAGCTGAACAAAGATTTTATTGAAATATATAGCCACCGTTCAAGATTTTATTTGAAAATGTGATTTATGCGGAGCTAAAAAATACACTGATTACTTGGAGAAGTTTTCTATAACTAGTCTAAAATATATATTCTTTTGGAGAAAGCAAGAATAAAGACATATAAACTCATCAAAACTCGAATACAACTTATAATAAGATGACTGACTGTAGTACGAATGTAGCAAAGTTTATGCTGATAAAAATGAGAACCCTCAAGCAACCGCCGTCTATTCAATAATACCCCTAAATTCCATATTCATTTTTTATTCATGTTAAAAGGGGAAAAAGTTCTAAGGGCGTTACCGACCTAAATGGATTACTAGAATTGGTGTGATGTAAACTTGTAGTGGGTTTATAAATTGACACAATCTCATTTAAATGAAGACTTCTTACTTTCCTGTCAATTTGAGGAAGTATTAAAAAGGTTAAACTACATTTGACGTGCTGCATTTTTTTTTCACCTTTTTAGTATTTCTCAAGGTAAAAAAATAAAGCAGGCTTCATGTTTTTAAAAACGCAACATATTGTAATATTTACAGAAGAAAAAGTGTTACTCATCAAGATGTCAAGTTGAGTTTCAACAAAAAGACGACGTTGACGTGGGACAGACAGTTAGTAAATTTGAAAGTTTCAGTATTGTTTTAATAAAAAAAGCATTTTATATAAGCACACAAATACGTTTTTATTTTTATACCTACTTTGAAATAATTCATCTATTCATTAGTTTATAATTTATTTTAATAGCCCGCAATTTATATTAAATACAATAAATATACCCTGTACCATAATTTTATCAATACATTGTAGATAGCAGGTAACTCTGTAACTGTTCAATTCAATTATTAGGAGTGACAGTTGTCCCTTGTCCCTGTTTCCAATGCACATTTCGTAGTCAAACCTCTCATTCCTATAAATATGTATAGTAGAATGCTTAACTATATCTAAATTACTATGTACTAGTAGGTGCGTCCTTAATAATTTTACTTATTAAAAAAATGTCCAATATTCTTTTGTACTAATTTGATGTACCCGTTGCCCGAAAAACATTCGCTATGTTATCTGCACTCTGCTTTTAACCGTGGTTTGTTTATGGCCAAATTACATTGGTATTTGCAACCTTAATAACTTATAAACAGCATTTATGGACTTGATTCACTTCTATTCTGACCATCTCATATACAAATCTAAAAAGCTATCTAAACCTATTTACAAAGAATCTATGTACAAGATATTAATAAAAGGTACACCTTATAAATTACCTATACTAACTAATTATCAAAATAATCTAATAAAAATAAAAATCAAACTTTGTTCCCATTTCAGGAGGTCTCGGTTTCTCTCATGTTTATAATTAGTAGCTACGTTAGGCATCGGTCTCTTTTTCCTTAAAAAAATACTCTCTTTATCTTTTTGGAGATACCCAAAAACCTTTTCTTTGGAAGCTTGGTGGGCTTCCTAAACTTTTTAGGCTCCCTAAACTTTGTAATCGTATCACTAATATTAATATCTTTGCTATCAATGAAGGTACCCGTATTTTCTAAATGATTTTTATCAATATTAAAAGAGTTATGCCCGATTTTTACACCTAAAGACATCTCTTAGATAATCAATCTACTAGATAAATTAACAAAGTAACCAATCAGACAGCAGTAAAACAAAACAATCACAAATATGATTGGCTACTTCATTAATTTATCTTATAAATAGATTATTTAAGGGATATCTCTAGGTGAAGAAATCGGACATTATTTAACTGATCGTTAATCTTATTATCAAATGAGTTATGCAACCTACAAGTCCCTGCGCTATCCTTATTCGAACAAATACTCTCTTTAGTGTCGTTAGAATTTAAACAATCTTGATCAATAACCGCCGGATTTTCGTATTTAAAAATATAAACTGTTGAATCTTTCGTTTTACAATTTATAGCTACATATTCTGACCTAATATTTCGTAAACTCAAATCATCCGACTCAACTTCCAAATCTACTCAAGGTTTATCAAACTCAACTTCGACCGCTTTTGATTCATCCGTTTCTTTGTTTCTATCGATTCAGTTTTATTCATTTCATACTCCAACCCAAACGCATTTGATTCAGAATTGTCAATTTTACATTTGTTTGTAATAACGAACAGGGTGCGGTTAAGATTTCCAGATCGCGATTTTACCATTTTTGAAGTGGATTATGAAAGATGATGGTCTAATTAGCGCATAAAAAAAATAAAATTTGCGGATTATTCACACAATTTTGAAAAAAAAAACGGCTTTAAAAATTTATTAACAATGCAATTTACTCATTGGCTCTTTTTGAACTGTAACCCCGCCCTCAAAATTGAAATAGGTTGTAGCGACTGTAAATATACCAGAATCTCGGTTTTTACAACGAATTATGATAGATAATGGTGTAATTAGCTAATAAAAGAATTAAATTTGTGATCGAACAACAAATTTTTGAAAAATAATCATTTTTTGTTTTGACACGCGTTTTACTTATTAAAAACATCCCCAAGCGGCCCCAACTCGAAAAGTCTGGAAGTTGACGCGACGGATCTCAAGGAGCGACTGACTCCTTCCTAACGCTGCTCTAGTTAGCCGCCCTAGGTTAATTCGCTAGTATGAAATTACAAGTATCGTTAACAAAATGCATAAAATTATTGCGTAATATTACGCAATAATATACTTACATGTATTTCTTATGAGAAAATTGCAATTTTAAAAATTAAATTGTGGCCTTACTACAACTCCGACAAGATTGATCTTCACCTTAGACAGCTTTTATTTCTGTGTTTTTTGGTTTGGTATAGCCATTTCTATAGGGAAAAGTGTATTTTAAATTCCGGGAATCTTACCTCTACCCCTAATAACATCCCATGTACCTAGGTCGTCGGCAAGACTTAAAAGCGCAGATATAAGCAGTGTTTTAATCTTTTTTTCACTAGCAGTTGTCGCAACCATGCGCCTAAATCTACCATGCGTATGAGACAATTTAGCTAAAACGGCATTATATGTTTCCCCGCGCTCTTTAACTGAACACTTATACATGAGCGACCTAATAATGCATATATCATTTCTTATCGCCAAATAATCTTTTACAAAACTATACGGGTGGACCGGTTTATATGAAACTAAAAGCTCTATAATCGAGAGGGTGGCGCGCAATATCTTATGTACCTCATTGGTACTCCAAACAGTACAGTTCGCTGTTGTACGCACCAAAATCTCATATTCTAATTCTTCGATTCAGTCTATCCACATCGGGTTCCCAAGTTGCAGCCATATTGGAAATAAAAATTGTACTATTGAAACACTACATGGTACCGCAAATCAAAAAAATTAATATTCATAACACAAGTAAGGTTTTGTAAATCAGCAACAGGTACATATGTATATCAAAATCGAAATTGTTAAAACCGCTTAAAATTCTCACTGCTTATGCTACGTAATCTATTTATTCGGGATTCCTATTGACTGATCGACTCCTGCACATAAAGTACCAAAAATAAATTAATAGTTCACAATTAATAGCCCCACGTTGGGCGCCAAATTTTGTATTCTTTTTTGAGTAATCCACGCCTTCTGCTCAGAGCTAGCCGTTAGCTCCGTTCCTATAATAAAGCTGTTGTCTTCGATTAGTTTTTTTGCCACACGTATTTTTATGCGTAGCTGCCGTCAACGGTAAACCTACGTTATAAATTTATGCAATAAATTACTTTGATTAAATAAAGAAAAATTTTGCCTATATCACAAAGAAAAAGTTGAAAGGGTTCTAAAACAAAATCTTGCACAAGCTACACAAAAATCTATATAGTTATGGCGCTAAAAATAGATCCCAGAAAAAGAACAACAGCATGAAATTTCTAAAGTAAAGTTCTAAGAGAATAATTCAAAATTAAAAAAGCTTTGCTTCTCTGCATAGGTTTTAGAATCCATTCTCTGCGGTGGCTCAATCTTTTTTTCTCTTTTACTTCACAAAAATATCCACGTTAAAATGTACTGACGTCTCAGAATTTCCGTTCTTCGTAACTGAACCAACTTTTACACCAATCCAATTCTGTCTTGCTATATTAATAAAATATAAAAACATATTTATACCATCTTAATCATAATTATTTTCTCAGTGATAACTAATGTTTCCATTGGAAAAGTATATGAGTTGTAATACTACAAATTTAGGTTTTATACAATCGGTAGGAAATACTTATAGAGTTGTATATTTTAAAATATGATCAGTTTTCTTGAAATATTGGATCGCCATTGACGCGGTTCTTTTAGAAAATTTTTAATTGGATTAACAATTATTAATTTAATTAAAAATGATGACGTGATCCGTAATAAACTCAGACTAACAACTCACTTCACTTGCAAAGTACGTCTATTTCTTAATACCAATTATGATATTTAATTAAGAAGACGCGTACCGCCTAGCGCTTAAGTGCCTCAACTACTAAGCCGACCGTCCCGGTTCGAATCCGGCCCGGTGTAAAAAATTTATTCTGACCGTTTTCTGCGCCAACACGTTCGGCAAGCGAGGCGTGTAACTGCCAGAACTTCTCAGGAGAACCAAACCAATTCTTTACAGAGAGGTTTAGGGAACTGAGAGAGGCCTATGACCAGGAGTGGACGAATGCAGACTGATGTCGAAGAAGAAGATAGTAATAAGTAAATAAATAAACAATATAATCCCATTTAATTTGTGAAATAATTTTAATTAAAATTTGTCGTAATTGATATAAAATAATCACACAAATATGTTACATTAAAATTTTGTCCTCGGCATATTTTTAAGTAAGAGGATTTGTTACATTAAATTTTGTAAATTTAAATTTTAGTTTTATTAGGTTTTTTAGCGGGATTTTTAACTCTGCTCGAGGTTAGGAAAAATGTGGTAGATAAGATGAAGAGCGCATCGATTGCACGAGTAACGCATAACTTGGTAAATTCTCGAAGTTTTAAATTTTGATCACCTACAGGAAAGCTGCTGTAATACTTTTTATGTCCTATTTGGTTTTTGGGACTCGCACTATTTGCGGATTTAAAGTGGACAGCAGAATAATTGGTTTTTTTCTTTGCGCTGTATGGCTTTGGTAGTCTGGCAAGGGAAACCATATCACATTGTTTGTGGATTTAAATTTTCTGGAAAAGTGGTTGAATTTGATGCAAGAGAAGAACTTCACGTAGTTACGTTTAACACCTACGCAATCAATGATTTTTGGAATTGGATGTTGCTTTTGGTTTTCTTTTGTTTGTTTCTGTGGATTATTATTGGTGCCGTATATGTTTTGTCAGGCTGTTTTATTTGGAAACTTCATTTGAAAGAAAATTTTGGATTTTGGTTTGGCTATCGTTCTACCTACCCCATCAGGAATCAGCCGAAAGATAAGTGGGTTTTAATTTAAATTTTGGTTTTGGATTTGACGAGTTTGCGCGAATAACGGCTATATTTTGTGCGAAACATTTGATAACTTTTAGGGCGCATTATTAAGTAATTGTTTTTTTAATTGACAAATTTCTAATTTACCGATATTTTGAATTCCATCGTTGTAAGCGTATTATACGGTGCACTGTACATTACGAGCTCGAGTATACATAGTATTGTTTACAATTTGGTAAAAATATTTGTTATTCTTTTACTTGATACCATTACGATCGATCTGCGTCCGATTGATTATATAATTGTGGATGAACCGCACAAAATTAGTGTTCGTATAAGATTTTTATTAAGATTGTCGGCCCTTCTGGCTTTTGGAGACAAGTTTTAATTTAAAATTAAAACCATACTGTTTGGAAAACTGGTGCCTCTGTCGGGGATATTGTTATACGAGTTGTTTATATGTTTTTAAAATTTATATGTTTCGGGAGATGTTTGTTGAAAAGTTTGTAAATATACCTTTGTTATTTTGACCGACTTGGTTAGTATTTTTTTATTTCCGATTCGGGGGTAGCTTCATTTTCGTGTTTTAGGAAGCACGGGACCAACCTTCAATGCCAGTAGGGATTTTGTTAAAATACGTGGCGCTACCTACCATCTTACCTCCGGCCGTTCACTTATAACGCTGGCTTGGGCATCCTTACTGTCAAGCTGGTTCTCACTCCCCTGGAATCCTTTGGTGGAATTACAACTTTCTTCAACAGTACAGTCATTGTTTTTGGTTGTGTAGTGTCTGAGCTAGCTTTAGGTTAACCTTCTGGGGACGGGTAATAAAACCGAACTTCGAATTTGACCATTTTGAAGTGGATTATGAAAGATGAGGGTCTAAATAGCATATAAAAAATAAAATTTGCGGAATTTACACACAATTTTGAAAAAACGGCTTTATAAATTTATTAACAATGCAATTTACTCATTGGCTTTTTGAACTGTAACCCCGCCCCAAAGTTAAAAGAGGATGTGGCGACAGTAAATATACCAGAATCTCGGTTTTCACGACAAATTATGATAGATAATGGTGTAATTAGCTAATAAAAGAAGTAAATTTGTGATCGGACAAAAAATTTTCGAAAAAAATCACTTTTTGTGTGAATTCGTGTCTGATGTGGTTGCACTGTCAAAACCTACTCTCCGCACCCGCCCTCGCCCCTCCGGGGCTCGTGCGGGGCTTCGAGCGGTTTTGACACGTGCTAAACTCATTAAAAACATCCCTTAAGCGGCTCCAACTCGAAAATTTTGAAAGTTGACGCGGCAGATCTCAGAGAGCGACTGGTATCTCCCCACCACTAGTCACTGTCGACCCAGGCACAGCACACGTACCGCCGACAGAATGAACGCCATATTGGAATTTTACTACACAAAATACACTTACATGTATTTCTTATGGGAAAATTGCAATTTTCAAAATTAAATTGTGGCCTTATTACAAGTCCGACAACAATGATCCTCACCTTAAAGAGCTTGTATTTTATGCTCTTTCGTTTGGTATACCCATTTTATAGGAAAAGTGTACTTTTGAGTTCAGGTTTATTACCTCGACCCACCTTCTGTACCACCATTTGTGGGGTTTGGAAAAATTCCACCACCCTGAGGTACCCAACGCAAAAATTAATTTGGCAGCATTGTTGCGGTACAAATATTTATTGCAATTATTTATCAAAACGCTTATTTAAAATACCGCTAACAAATATAATGTGTGCAACAGTAGAAAAGTGATTTTCCATACTAGTTACACAAATACTTATTTTTGAGGAAAAAAGCAATTTGGAACAATTTATTTACGAATTGTTGCAGTAATAATATTAGTAAGTATCGTATATATCACTTAGTTTTAATGCTTTGCTGTTTTTTTAGTAAATATAAAAAACAAATTTTTCATGTTTCCATACCTAGCACTTCTTTTAATATAAAATGTAAATAAATTCGTACACGGGTTTATACTATTATAAGGGAAATGCCTATTCTTATTTGATGTATGTATAACAATGTTTGTTTCACAAGTATAACATGAATTATTTAAACTTGGCTTCCTACAAATTAGATAATTCAATTCTAGACCATGTTATATACATTGTACCCAGTTTATTAGGAAGCACAAGAAATGGGAAAACTTCTATCTCATTTGTTATTTAAAGGCAGGGATAAAAGGTAACGAACTCGACGCGTAAAATTTCAACTTTTATACTTGTTATGGCGCCTAGACAAGTAATGTCAAGTATTAATAATACACGACCTTTGATTGCATTAGAAGATTCTCGTCTTTTTCATTCTTATCTTTTCACATTGTGGACACAACTTATAAAACTCTGTTCTTGGTGAAAAACGCGAGCAAAAAGTTTCTTGTTAACTCAATTACTTTCACGCCTATATTGTGAAGTTTAAGCTGCTGCTATTTCATATTCTTTGTAATTACTTTCAATTTTTGTTAGCAAATATTTAATTAATTTTGTTGTTGTAATTATTTGCATTTTTTATTTTTCATATAATGCATTTTTTATAAATATTTGTGACAAACTAACTTGGAAAAATCTGAAATAGATGTAGGTATACATACGTTCGAATTTATATCAACATTTGTTTCAACACTTAGTTCTAAGAAACAACCAAATGCTTTAAAGATTTTCTGCTAAATTCGTTTTTCTTATATTTTTATTTAAGTTACATTTCACCTGCCTAGAAGTTCATAAAAGTCAGCATTCCCTCCAACTCTTCCATTTTCCATACATGTATCGTAAATACGAAAAGTATTAAGCAACAATGGAAGGAGTCGAAACTTTTCTAAATATTACTTTTGTATTATTTATGGCTACAATGCTACAAATGTTTAGTTACTTTTTACTTTGTATGTAGGTATCACAATTTTTTAACAAATTATGTATGTTTCTTACTCACAATCACAGTTATTATTATAACTTTAATATGTGCATTTTAGTTTTTACTATATTCTATATGCCTTTAATACAATAGAGAATACAAAAGGCACATTTAAAGTCGCAAAAAACGGAGAAATTTGAAATGACTGAAGGAATGAGACAGGGTAATTCGAATTCGAACTGAACATAAACGAAAGACAAAAAGGTAAAGTGGGTCAAACGGACACTCTAAGGGTTTTATAGTTATATTTAATAAAAGCAACATAATATTTAAGAACTAATTATTTGGTTTGATATCTCAATTATTAAGCTAACAAATGATGAGATTAAAGTTGAAAAATAGAAACAGTTTTGAGAACTTAACCTAAAACAAACATAGTGAAAATGTCCGTCTGCCCCACACTCCTGGGCAAACGGACATAAGGTTTAATATACGTTATAAATAGTTAAATTCGCACTTTTAGTCGCAATGAATGATGATAAGAACGCTATTCAACTTATCAGCTGAATTAAGAGCCATTTTATCTTTATTTACAGCAATTATGACAAGATTCATATTTTCTTGATTCCACGAGCTTCCACGAGCTCCTCTCTGTAGTTCTAATCCGGATCTGTACCATTTTTCTGTAAACATTGTTTAAAAAAGCATAAATACTGTACTATCCGGTTCAATCAATATCAATCAATCAATATCAATTTCAATCAATATGTCCGTTTGCCCCGCATCGGAATTTTTTTTAAATTCAAAATCTAAATAAATATTAATATTAGGACAATGAAATTACGTGGCAGTAATTCCAAAGACACTTGGTTTTAATTGACCTAACTATAAGTTTTAAATTTTTTACTAAAATACTTAGATTCTAAATAATTTCTAACAAAATATAACAACACGTTAATTTTTACTTACATTTCCTATCACTCCTCACTTTTAACATGCAATAATAGCCTTAGATTGGAAAAATTTTAACAAATTACTTTCTTATTAATTACCTCAAATGTCAACGACACTAGTAATACTGCAATAATAACGCGGCGCCTTTTCTGAAAGAACTTACGAATTTTTTCTCAAAAATGTCCGTTTGCCCCATGTCCGTTTGACCCCATCTTAGCCTAATGCAATGTGGAAAAAAGATAAATGGAACAACTGGAAATTTAAAAATAGGAAAATACGACTATAACGAGATAAATGGTTTTAAGTACTGTGATAAGAGAGAAGAGGTAATAAAAGACAAGTTGCAAGCAGGAAACAGCTTAATATACAAACAAGAATATACTGAAAAACAAAACATACGTATCTAGAAAAACAAAACTCAGAATACACAGAAGCCTGATAAGACCGACCATAACATATGCAGCCGAAGTACTTTATATGGCAAATTTAGAAGAGGAACGATTAAGGAATAATTAGCAAGGAATCGGATAGCAAGGGTTGCAAGTAGTTCGGCTTAGTAGGTTCTTCGGAAGAGGATCTTGGCTTACGAGAGAAGGTGTTAAATAAGTTTTGGACGTTGAAAAATTTATTGAACCACATAAAGATTTTGGTTATATTTGAATTTTATAACGTTTGACCATCTTTATGTCAAAATTATTTAAAAATTTTCAAGATTCAAATTGCCTATACAGTCTATTTTCAATAAAATTAAAGATGGCGTCGATTTTCCAAAGGCCATCACAGACTATCACCCGAATTTTTTTCAATTACTGGATAACTACCTACAATATCCAAATGAGTAAATCTCTGGTAAATGAATGACATACAGAAGTATGCTCGATTGTTATAGATTTTATTCAACAGATCAGAAAAATCATAAAATTTGCTTTAAATAAACAAGAGATTTCTTTTATGACAATTTAAATTTCTTTGGTTAATTGAAAACTAATTGTGAATTTATAAATTAATCGATAGAGGACATAGGAATGCACTTACTTGATTTTAATTAATTATTTATATTTTCTAAATAGAGTATTACTAAAGCTATGTTAAGCTAATTATTTACAAGTAAAATTGTTAAATAAAATTAAGAAGTGGGTTTAGAAACAAGTTTGTGAAATTTGAAACAAAGTTTTGAAAATAATTAGAGAAGTCACGTATAAATTTGCACATTACCGTATTCAGACAAAAAAATTTAAAAAGTAAATTTACCCCCAAATCGAAAAATTAAGATTGGCTAAAAATTTCCTGGGGGAAATCAGTAGAAATCATTCATGGGAACTACAACTTCTAGATTTCTCGTCCATGTTGAACACCAAATGAAGTGTATCGTTGAATTGTAAATCTAAGTTGATTGTAAAAATTAATACAATCGACCAAAAATCAATAACTAAAATTAATGAATTGTAAAAGTGAAATAAAGAAATCTTATACTTACGTGAATTATAATAATATTTTCGTCTTGATTAATAAAGAGAGACGGCCATTGGCCTTGTTGTTAGCGCGATCAACTGCTAATGTAAGGTGCCCAGTTCGAATCCGGATAGAGGCTCACTTTGTATGGCCATTTTTGCACTTTGGAAGGCACGTAAAGACGGTGGTCTTCCTATGCTAATGAATTGCGAGCGTTAACAATATAAAATATGGTAACAGGCACATCTGAGACCCGACTAGCAAGCTACTTCAAATGTAAAACATGTAATGCTCACAATACTAGCAGTGGCTTCGGATATCGCTGATGCTGCTATTGGAATAAAACAGGAGTTGTCCTGAATTAAAGTTAAGAAGACGAAAATTAACGATGTTTAGAAATTTGGGTGCTTTCTTCGAAATTTTTATCTAAACTTAAAATTAGGTAGAATTTAATTTAGCACACTATCAATAGTGATTAAAGAAATAGAGTTAACTAATATATATATGTCTTATAATAATATGTCTTTCAACTTGGAGTAATTTAATTATATCAACCTAAAAATTAAATTTTTTTATAAACAATACTACGTTATATAAAATTTTAGACATCTATTTTTAATTTAGTTTTAATGGCAATACTACAATGAAAATGATGAATGATAATAAAATATGATAAAAGCAGCTTATGCAAATACCAAGCAACAGATGTTTATCCCTCAATATCTTTCTCAAAATATTTAGGTTTGACAAATTCAAAGCAGCTTCGTAAGCTTATACATTTATCAAAATCAGAACATATCACAATTGAAAGACATTGATAAAAAGTTTAAGATGCCGGCATAAAACTTTTTAGTAAACCGTACAGTTAAATTTTTTATGAAATCTTGTATTAATACAATATTATGTAGTTACTTACATTATGTATTTTACGTCGATTAGTTTATAGTAAAGCGGTTTTATTGAAATTCATATTTTAACAAGATTAATTTAAATTCAATATTTTACTCTCAACAGCTGCTATTGTAAATGGCGTTGACTAGTACTCGAGTTCTACAATACTTATATTTAATTGGCAATTATTTCAGAAAACTTTGCTGTAGAAATTTTATACCGTAATGAATTCATTAAACATGGGCTATACCGTCTAACCTAATTACCACAGCATCACTGCGATACTGCAGGTTTCTCGTTAAGATTGAATCTTTAAAACCTTTACGCGTTTTGCGGGAAATATTACGAATAGGAAACACTGTAACTTTAGATTTAATTAAGTTCCAGTTCTTCCAAAAGAATTAATTAACTAGACGACAGCAGTAACCTTAAATATTCGGGGACAAATGTAACAGGAAGAAACCAATTTGTTGTTATTTAAATCTTTCCGAATATTATTAACAAACATTTTTAAAATAATGTTTCTATTAATAAATTTAATTTTTCTAATCGTTTTATATTTTTAGTTTAATCAAATCGTAGTTTAAAACGTTAGTATAGATAAGTTAATATGACTATTGTATATTTATAATACATACATAGGTACATACATATTCTTCTGCTTCATGTGCCATACCACGCTATACCGCTGGTAATACATATTGCTATGTTTCAAAGTTCTATTGGCCTATTCCTTTTTGAAAATAAGTAAAATTGTTGAATCAGCAAAATCCACATAGACTTATCATATACATTTAAAAACTCTTTTGCTCCGGTTAGTCTACTACTCTGTATATAGTTAGCTTCAAGAATATTAAAAAAATAATTGAAAACAATATTGTAATTCTTATTGTAAAACACTCGGTATAATCCGTTATTAACGTAAATGGTGCCGGTTATATTAATATGCGTAAACTTATTATGCAACAACTGAGTTATAATTTTGCAAAAATAACCCTTATGATTAAATAAACTAATAAAATGTTTATTGTTATTATTTTGTCTTGGCTCGTTAACCAAAATTTTAAATAAGTTGATCAGTTTTTCGAATTAAATTTACCGGCATAATAATTTATTGCTGGCATAAACAAACTGCACGTAAATGTATTGTTGTGTTGTGTTGTAGTACGTAATGATCGATAACTTTGTTTTAAATTTTTGTATAATCCATCAATTCTTGAGTGTAAGCTAATAAATTTTTGGTCGCTTATCTTAATCTTTTTTTGCCATTATTTTCAAAGATTTTAGCAAATTACGATCTATTGACCAAAGTTTTCTTAATCTTAATTAATAATTTATACACACGGATCCAATTTTCCAAAACTACATAAATCTTCGTAAAGAGTAAGTTCATTTCTTCCATCCAGTAGGTATTTTACTGAATGTCGTCGTTGATCTCTTAATAACCTTTATAGCAAAATTTAAAATTTTCGTAGCTTGCATGTACAAATGGCGTCCCCTTCACCTGGCACTAGAAAAGATTATGAGAGATGGCCAATTAAACAGAACTGAAACAATATTCTACAACACTCATCAATGCCTGGGGTTTGCGGATAACTAGAACAAAAGGAAAGTGGGCCTCAACACCGATTGAGGCCCCATGAGGAAAGCAATACGGAGATATATACTATGTATATGCTAGGATTACTGCAGGGAATAGAAGCCTCGCAACACTGATCACTATCATCACAGGAAAGATGCTGTCTAGAACGGTCAAGATAAGAGTGTATAAGACTATAATAAGTCCGGTAGCGACTTATGCTAGCAAACTTTGGACCCTGACAGAGAAAAATCAACTGATGCTCGAAATATGGGAAAGGAAGGTACTTAGAAGGATATATGGAGGAACAATGGAAACAACAGAATGGGAAAGACATATTAACAATGAAATCCAAGAACAATACGGTGAACCAATAACATCAAGTTTTATAAGAGTGCAGAGACTACGATGGTTGAGGGATTTGTTGAGAATGAGGAGGATAGAGTACAACGAAAAATTTAGAATAGCGGGATTGATGGAAGGAGAAGGCGTGGAAGACCACTATCTGAATCGAGGAAGAAGCTATGGGGCTTCAGTGCCTCTAAGGCTATTTATTTATGTACTATTGAATTTTTAACTAATTAAATACTGGAATGGTACAACATTGCGGAATGCACTTAGTGCATTTTACGTTATATGCGTTTTACTGACAACGATACCTATTGCATACTAATGCATTTTAGAACAAGACCAAAAAGAGTTGGATAAAAATTAAACTAACTAGGGGACTATCAAAATTATAAATAAAAAATTTGAATAATTTTTACATATTTTGTCGAATGCCTGCCCTGTATACTATCCGCTAACGTGTCGGGCTTTAAATTACCCTCGGTGCTATAATCAATTGATTGTGCGCTTAATATAGAAATAACTATTAGGGTAAATGGATTTATTTTGCATTAAAATAAATATATTGCATTGATCAAGTGAAAAAAATTAAAGTTCTATCTTCATTTATGTCTAAGAAACCAAATTTTTAGTATCACAGAGAAATAATCACTTAGGATTACATTTCTACAATTAGGATATAACATGAGGCAGATTAACGTAGAATGTCACCATAAGTTTATGAAATTCGTGCAAGGCTAATGTAAAATAAATAAATCATGTATTTACCTTAAAATGTTATTCATGTTTTCAAGTTGAAATTTGCACATTGGATAGGCAGTTTTGACGATGATTTTAATATTGGCAGAAGTTATATTTTATTTGTAAAACTACTTTTGAAACTTTACATGGATATTGGTAGTGTCGCATGGTATTATTTTTGTATTGTACCTAATTCTTCTTGCATACTTTTACAATATTAGACCTCTTGAACGTTACGTACATACTTACTATATTATCATACATACATATTATTAAAAAATAAGCGTTTCATAGTCGAAAATATTATGCATATTGTGCACCCACATGTACACATATTCGGCTAAATAAGCATTACTGCTATATGTATTTACATAATTTACAAATCCTTATAAATTAAATAACTTTTTGACTAAATAAGATAAAAACTATTTTTTGTTTGATCAATTTTATAATCAACAAAATGTAGTTTTTCATTTTCACAATTTCATTTTACATCATCACAAGTTTCATAGATATTTAAGCTTAAATATTGAAGAAATTTAAAATTTTCAATTAATTTTAGGTACATTAGCTGCTTTATTTGAATACACGTGTATGCAAATAACTTATGAGTACATACTACAGAGTTAAATTGGCAATGCTATGAATCAAGCGAGAACATATTACCTACATACTACTTTGACAAACAGTAAGATAATTCAATCCAATTTAAACACTATAGGAATCGCACTTGACGGGAGTAGGGTAAGCCGAACCGCTATGGTAAAGCTTTGAATGTCACTCGCGTAGTTGAAATCGAATTAAGTAATTAGTACTCTAATTTCAGAATTTGTATTAGCTTTACAAGCACAAGCACAATTTTCCTCACATCGAAAAATGCATAAACATTTTTAACGCATTTACGGTAGGTATTCTTTGATAACAATTATACTAACTAGGTAGTCGAAATACCATAGTATAGTGTCCATACAATTTTTTAAAAAATAAAAATTGATTGCTAAAATAGTTAAAGCAAAGAATATAGTACATATTGATGTTTGCAAAACTACAAGTAGTAGATTGTACCTATAGGTATATTTCAACGTAATGTCAAATACATCTAAAGCATTTGCTTTCACGTTTTACAACAAATTTTCATAGAAATAATCAAGAATATTGTCAAAAGAATCTGTTTAAATTTACTTGTTTCTAGTAACATATGTATATAGTATTTAGTATACATATTAACCGGATACACAGATAACTACTTCGAAACAAAAGTTATATACATAAGTGTAACAATGTTTAATAATTATGTTATCTTTTGCATAAATTCATTAACTCAATAGGTACATCAAACCTATTGTCATCAAAACGGAAATAAGATTTAATAATTTATGCACGATTCCAACGCAAAATTATTTAAGTAACGGTTAAGATTAATCCGTACTTATAATGACAATTCCGCCAAAACTAAAATGACAAACGATATTTTAACTACGGCTTAAACTTAACTAATGGGGTCAACCTCTTTGCTTAGATTTCAACCTAAGATTTGACCTCACTCACTTTAAACTTTGGTGGGCAAGTAGGCAGTACTATATTATTGAAGTGTGTAATTATACCTATCTTTTTCAAATTTTTAAATTATACCTACCTGTTTTCGGGGAAGGTCAATCAAAGTCAAAATTAGGTCTGGGTCCCCATTTTTTGAGTTCAATTATTTACCCAGGAAGACCCACCGAAATGGTGCTTTTAATATCTATATTAAATGAATTCGTGCCCTTACGTAACCTGGTTAAGCCGGTAGAAATAATTCACCAAAACTTACAAGCCAAATGTGGATTTTTTGAAAGAGCATATAACGTAGACAAATCACTTTAGAAACAAACAAAAACACAAGTGTATGCTTATTTGGTATAACTTCCAATTATACACAAAAATCTAAGAGGATTAATTTATTGTAATCTATACTTACCTGATATCTAAAATATTTTCTAAATAATTGGTGATAGTGCTTACATGTTCAACATTATGTTGGTAAATTTAGTATAAAAAGTATTGGTCTTCTATCACATCCAACTGTTAAGGAATGATTTTGTTTAAACAATTACAACATTAAATAGAGTTGTTTCTAACCGATTATATGATTTGGTACTTCCAAGTTCTCTTTAATGAATTCTTCTATTGTGCCGATAGTTACTGCATACTTTTCTATTAAAAATGGTTTCATTTCTTGCAACAACCTTTTCACCTTTTTAAATTTATTGGTTATACTATTTTAGCCGGTAAACTTCAGCTACTTGTTAATGTCATTTGATTTGTTTTCAATTTATGATTATGTGTTTGGTTCTGAAAAAAAGCGATTAAATGCCAACTTATCTGCGTTACTACTTATCTTTATTTTGAAAATTAAAACGAAAGCAACTTTTACACCCTACCAAGTCTACAGATATTCCAAACAAATTTTTAATTTCGAACAATTGAATTTATCATTAAAAAATCGTGTTCAAACCAATTTTTGAAAATCTAACTTTAAATTGAAAATTGTCGTAATTCAAACTAAAAATAATTTAGATTTCCTTTTAAATAATTTGCATTACTCTACTATCCGTAATATAAAATTATATTAATTAAGTTCAAGATTTTGTAATCTCTGATTTGTTTGTTTCATTCGAGGTTCCATTTGTGGTATCGTTTTCTTACTTTTTTTCAACAGCTTGTCTATCGACCACAACACAGCTTGCATTAAATTTACCAAAATATTTTTATCTAAAATGGCTAGACGTCTGAAGTGGCGAAAGCATATTTTCACCAAACGGAAACAGTTAGGGTTGAAGCTGAGCAGCATGTATCATTGGCAGAAAATACCAACTCTCGATGGAAAACAAAGTTTCCTTCTATAACAGTATATTAAAACCAGTCTGGACCTACGTAATCCAGCTCCGAGGATCTCGGAATCTGAAAGTTCAAATCTGGAAATTCTGCAAAGGTTTTAGAACAAGGTACTTCTTATGATAATAGACGCACCATGGTTTGTGCCAAATATCATCCTCCAAAAGACTATCGAATGCCTACCATAAATGACGAAATCAGAAGATTTAGCGCAAGATATCAAGAGAGCCTGGAAGCACATCCCAATGCAAATGCAAATCAATTAACAGTACCAAGCTGCGAAGCACGTAGGCTGAAAAGATTCCTACCGTAAGATTTTACCAAGAGATACTGCTAATCATTTATAAGTTTCGGCTAATGTAAATAATGCATAATGCTCACTGGAGCACTGTGCGTATGTGAAGTTAACGCATTGTGTCATGTAGTTGGCTTATTATCTTATGTAGATAGATTGCTTAATAAATTAAGTTAAAAAGAAATCTAAATTTTACCTTTCTCATTAATCGGCTCTTTACCTAATTTATTTTGTTGTACTTGAATAAATTTCTTTGAAAAAATATTATCTTTCTTCTTTTCTTTTTATTTTCCTTAATTCTTAATTTTAGTAAGAAATGAAAGCGTTCCCGTTTTTTGTTTAAATGGATAAATTAAAAATCTTTAAACCCATTTAGTTTACTAAAATTTTAAACTTTAACTGAACAACTGAACCTTATTTATTTCAGCCACGACCGATACAATTTTGGATGAGTAGCAGTCTCCGTAATAGATTTTCTACCAACACTGCTTGTCCTAAAGCTTTGTTAGTCGTCCAGTCATATTTCTTCGCATAACTCTCATTTCATTTGTACCTACGTATATTACGTATATTATTTAATCATGTTATATTTAGAGACAGTCTAGGCACGTAAAAATATTTCGCTATTTTTTGAAATGGTTCCTGGTTTCCTTTTGTGATTTCTGGTTAAAAAACTAAATCAAGTGGTTTTCACAAGCTTCTTTTGAAACCAGCTTTATTAAATCGAAAGTGTTCTGCAGAGATCGAAACAAGTGCTAGTCAGAGGCTGATAGGTCTGGACTATACGGTGGATGCATCAAAACTTTTCAACCAAGCTTTCGCAATTTTTTGACGGGCCTTATTTCAATTTCTTGGCGTAATCTCTCTAGTTGTTCATGGTAGAGTTGAGAATCAATCGTCTGACCAACTAGAAGTAGCTTATGGTGGATGATTCCCTTACAGTTCCTCCCACCAGAAAACGAACAAACTATTTCCGCCTAGCAGATTTTGATAAAGTACCTTTACCGCACACAGCACACATGTGTTTCCTGAGTTACTTGCAATTGATGTCATTTATCGGGAAAAATGTCACAAACTTTTTTCCTGACGTAATATTAGTAGAAGAAGAGAAGGTGGTAATATGGAACCCATGCTTGTTTTTTTTAAGAACGCTTGAAACAAAATTTATTAATTTATGATTTCAGGTGTCTCTACACTAATCACTAAATGATATTTTATACGAATACAAAAAAATACTTATTTTTATGAAATAAAAATCCATATTAAATGAATAATAAAATTAAAGATTAAGATTGCAAACAAAGTTATCGAATACACAACCCAGCATTCGTTATGGGCCCAATTATTACAAATACACCCCAAATCCATAATTCACCTCTTAGATCTTTTGGAAACTTGCCATAGCAGAACATGTATTGAGTATATTTGTTATCGGGTGGCTGACGGTTCTCTACGACTGATATAACTGAGTCTCCTGAAAAAATTAACAAAAGATCACCAGTATCTGAGCTACTCAGGGTCTTAACCCCCCCCTCAATGTAAAAAAAAAAAGTTTAAAGTAGAAAATTATAATTTCAAAGGTAAAATAGGTAGTACATATATTTTAAAGTTGGAATTTTTTTTCAGGAAATAATTTTACAGCTTTCTTTAGACCCATCTCCTTTTCTCTGACAGCCTTAATAGCACTCACCATAATGTCCTTCCCCATTGCTTCCTCTTAGGTGTTGATTTTGGCAAAATATTATTACGGACTGAAACAATTTAGAAACAATGAACAACGAATTAAAAACAATATTAAATTGTTCCAAAATCCATGATTACAATAAACTACTAAGAACTGAAGCATAATCGTCTATTCTAATGCCCGATTTTTTACTTAGAGATATCTTTTAGATAATCTATCTATTAGATAAATTAACGAAATAACCAATCAGAGAGTAGAAAATTTCTGACAACTTCAACAAATCAAGTCCAAGCTTTTCGCTCAGTTTCATTCATCAATTTACAAAGGCAGAATCCTTAATAAATTGTCTTATTTGTGGGCCGTCAAATATTCCTGCTTTAATTTTTCGGTACTCAACTTAGACATTTTTGCCTATATATGCAAAACATGCACCACTCCTATCAAGAGCCTTTACGAACTGTTTCATAAGGCCTAGCTTGATATGCAGTGGAGGAAAGATGATTTTCTCTCGTTCAACTAAGGGTCGTTAACGACATTCTTTTCCCCAACGTCCATGTTTTCTCTGTTGGGCCACTCTTTTCTAACCCAGTGCTGTGTTTTGTCTCTGCTATCCCAGAGGCATAAGAAGCAAGGATATTTGGTGTATCCACTTTGCTGTCCAAGGAGAAAGTTTACCATTTTTAAGTCCACACAAATCACATATTTATGTTCATGATACTTTATCTTCTCCAAGACCACAGCTATATTGTTATATTCTTCTTTCATTTTTGTTAAGCAAGCAATTGGTATTGAACCATATTTGATTCCATTGCGTAGAAGGACACATTTCAAACTTCGCTTTGAGCTGTCAATAAATAGACGCCAATCATCTGGAAATAATCCGGAAGACCCAATTTTTCCAGGAGTCCTTTAATATCGTGACAATATACAAAACTGGCTTCTTGAGAAAAGAAGGGTAGCAGATCCTTTTCCCTTGCACGGTAAAAGGTAATTTTTGTTCATTGTTCCAGTAAATTTTTCTCGTTCAATCTGGAAGAAGCTTCTTTTGACAGGTTCTTTTATTAGCTAATTACACCATTATCTTTTATAATTCGTTGTAAAAACCGAGATTCTAGTATATTTACTGTCGCCACAACCTATTTCAATTTTGGTGGGCGGGGTTACAGTTCAAAAGAGCCAATGAGTAAATTGCATTGTTAATAAAATTTTAAAGCCGTTTTTTTTCAAAATTGGGCCAATAATCCGCAAATTTTAATTTTTTTATACGCTAATTAGACCGTCATCTTTCAAAATCCACTTTAAAAATGGTCAAAATCGGGTGACGGGTTTCTTACCTGTCACCGGTCTGACTTATAATAGAGATTTACTATTAGAAATGAATATTGAATGGAGGTTAGTAATATATTTTTTAAATATTTTATTAATATGTTTTATGAACGAATGTAATGATTTTCAAGTTAAGAGAAATTTGAGTTGAGTTTTTAAATTGGTAAATTTTTTGATCAATTACATCTCCTGAAAGTAATCTAGAATTTTTTTTGTAAAATTATTATTAACTTGAAATATTATTGACATACTGGTATCAATTTTATATAAAGGAAACGTCGGCATAAATCGATATAATTTCAGTTCCATAAGTAATGTAAAACTAACGATAGTTGTGGAAAAGTTTACAAATAACATGAATTCCAAAAAATTAATACTTTTTAAAAGTATTAATCTGTTCCTTAAAGGCTGCTTAGTAGGGATTGACCAAATCGAAATTTGTTTAATAATAAAGTTTTAGCTCTGTTTTGTACTTAGACTGCATGCATTTTGTAAGCAAGATTATTAGTACTAATTGTCTCTATTCAGAAGATATAAATCAAATTTTGATCAATCAAAATATTGGCAAAACTTTTATTATTGAATTAATAAATTTATGTAAACTTTCAACTTGTACATACTAAATAATACTAACTTCAAGTTACACAAGCGTGTTATTAAGTATTAATAACCGAGTACCGATCTATAAATGCAGTAGACCAAAATTTATAATATTTATACCCGCTATGTGATTTCATCTACTACTATAGTCTACTAAATTTTTTTATTGTGTGCATCCAATTTAAACATGTTTGATGCTTGATGCCACCCCTTACGTATATAAACAAAATGCGAATTTAATACCCAGAATAATTGTACATTTTTTGTAAATTTACCAATTTAAACAGCAAATTAGTTTAATTAACAAACAAAAAGTATTTATTTATTTTTAGAGATTAATATTTATTGTAATAAAATTTATTAATTAATAAATTTGACCAACTATTTTGACGGAACTAATTAGTTCTGAATGTCGAGGTAGCACTGTACTTTGTTGAGCAAGAACTTGATCAAATCTTAATCTTGTGGAGTAAGATTTCCCAAAGGATATTGATGCCACGTTATATTATTCTGCTTGGAAAGTTTTTGTCTATGTAAAGATAACATTACACTAACGTGTAAAACAAATATGAAATTATGTGATAATTACTTGCCTGCTTTTAAATGCGAAAGATAAACTTTTACGGTTCAACTATTATACAAAGTAAACGCAAAAGAATCTTAAAAATCATAATATCAATTTGGTATGTATATTAAATACGCACTTTTGGTAATTATCAATAAAATTTTATATTGTCACATATTTTTATTTGAAATACCATTATACTTATAGGAATGTTATTGGAATCACTATTAAACGAGTTTGAAGGAATTAATGGTAATATTTTTTGCAATTCGATTATTTTTCGATTATAATTAAAATTATTCGATTATAATTAAAAAATATTGTAGAAAATAATGTTATGACATTATTGGCTTATGTCGTTATAATATTTAGGAAGATTTATTAAAAATTCCATAAAATCGGCCCAGTAGTTTTTTTAACAAAATACAAAATACTTTACACTTTACACCTTACACTTATGCTTATTGGTTTTTGCTTACAAATTAATTGTTACATAGATGGCAGCACCAAAATTTGAATTTGGAGAAATTAGAAAAATTAATTAAGAAATTAAAAATTTTTTAAATAATTTTGAAAACTTTTAGAAATGCAAAAAGACCTAAACTGTAAATTGAAAAGAAAAATATATATATGTATATATTATATTTCTTTGGCCTATCACCTCAATTATATTTTCTTTTCGATTAATTGTTACATATTGGAATTCAGTGACAAATTTTCCATTAATCATCTTAAAGAAGAACACCATAGTGATCACTTCAAAAACATAGTATTCTTTGTTGGTTTGATAAATAAAACAATAAACAAATTAAAATAATTTAAACAATAAAATAAACAATAAAAATAAATTTAATTGTTTGTTAATTTCCCTTCTGCTGGTGTAAATTGATCATTTTAAATCGTGAAGATTCTTATATGGCATTAATGTGGCTATCGTTAAGCGTACGGGTTTCTTGAAATTTTATTTTCTTTTCTCAAAAGGTTATTTGAAATTGGAAAATTCCGTATACGTATATCATTAGATATTTTTTTAAATACTAACTTGTATAATATGTTTCTTGATAATTTCGGAGTAACTAAATGTTAGTACTATGAGAGATGATTTGCGCAAGTTCAAATAATGCAATTTTGAATTAATTGCCCTTTTTAAAATTTGAGAACTAATTTCTATTTATTTTATTTATTTATTCAAACTTACTCGTTAATTGAATTAAATTGTAGATAAACTTCTTCCAAAGTAAGTACCTATTTTAAAATCTTTTTGTAAATGCTTTTCTTTCTTTAAAATTTTCATAAAAGCTTGAATTTTTTTTAATTGCAGCTTTTTTATTTCTTGCATCGAAAGTGTTGTATGTGTTGTAAGGCCGCCGCGACAAGGTTGTGACCAATATAAAGGCGCCTGACTGTAGAAGGCACCACTCCAAAAACTATATAATAATACATTTTTATTCAAAATAAAATTTAAAATAAAAAATTTGTCAGGCCTAAAATATTTAAAAGTTTATAGATTTTTTCTACTCCCGGTATTAAAACGTCATTTAGCATACTGGTTTCCATGGCGCTATATAATCGCTTAATCACACCTTGAAAAGATGTGGCTTCGAACGTTTTAGTCACTAGCTGAGGTTAGCAACACGCATATTACGCACGGATTGTATTTTGTTTACAAAATTACAACTGTCATAAAATAATAACTAATCTAAAAATGTGATTAATTGTCAACTATACTCGGGCTCAAATAAATTGAGCCCTGTGTCATAGTTTAAAATGGAATGAATTAAGATCAGAATCGCTAGTCAAATGAGTGCATTTTAAAGTGCATCATTTTTTGTTATTTTTATGTAACTCTCTCTCTTTACTACAATTTGAACTAATGTACAAATATTACAATATTTGCTTGTTCACTATGTAACTTAAATATTTTGTTAGTTTATAATATGGTATAAGTAACGACATACTAATTTTTTAATGTTTTGATTTACTAATGCACAATATTAGTAACGTACTTTACGTGCCTTCCGAAGCATGGAGACGACCACACAAAGTGAGCCTTTTGCTCAAATTTAAACTGGGCGCCTTAGGTTAGCAGTTGATTTTGTGTTTGTTTTACTAACCGGGGACAAAAACTCTTTTTAAACTGAAGTTCATTAAGCTTACCGTGGTTCGCGGCTCACGTTAAACATTATATTATAAGAAACTACTTTCAGTGCATATCATAGACATTGAACAGAATGGTTCACGACAAATCAATAGGCAAACAATTGAGGATAGATCTAAAGGTCAAGTTTACGTGCATTGTAATGCAACAACAACATACTATTGTTTAATTAAACTTTAAATTATCAATTAAAACACATTTTATTGTATTAATGTCGATAATTTCATATCCCTAATAATGTGAAGAAATAATATTTACCAATATAATATATTTATTTTTATATATTATTTACTATTAATTGGAACTTGGGCAAACAGCGTTATCTCGAGCAAATTAATCTTCGAGGTGGTCTTAGCATAACTTGGTACATAAATCAATAAAAGAAGCTTTATAAGACCTGAATTGTTAGATTTAACAATCGACTACAGATTCAATTAACGAGAACAAAAGAACAATTTTGGCTGCGAATGGCGGTTTCTGAACAATCGTTGGAGTTTCGCAGTTCTATTCAAACAATCAAGCGTGTAATAATCATCAATTAACAAAATTTGTAGAATTGCATAGGTAATAAAATAAAAATTGTAAATAATATGTGGTTTAATTTACTGTGTCGTTATGTCGTTAAAAACTATGTAGTTATAATCTAAAATGTAGATTTGCTCACCGGTGTAGGCTGAAACTCCTTGGACACGCAGGCACTCACATTAAATATTTTTAAGTTATAACGTCAGAAACTTTTACCTTGACAATAATCATCCATTAAATTAGAAAAAGTTAAATATATTTATTTAAAATATATACTAACTTTTAAATAACAAACTAATGCATTAAACGAAAATAATTTTTTCTTCAATTGTTTTATTTATCATTTGTGCTAGTCGGAATAATAGAGTCTACAGACTCAAACGCAGTTGGAAAACTTTAAGATAAGACAGTGTCACCCTCGTTGTTGCAGTTTTATTGTTTTTTGGATATCTTATGCTTAATTCTTTTTATCTTCATATCAAAACTCGCAACCAAGTTTGCTTCGTGTGGAAAGCTCTTAATACTGCTGCCCTTTAATCACTAAAACTACCTAATCTCAAGAAAACCTTAAAAATCTATAATAATTCTAAATAATCTTAAGTAATTAGAAATAACTGGCAGAGTGGCGTTTTGGAAGACTTATGTAACTACGAATAAGTAAGATCGATTGATTAAATTAGAAATAATTTTAAATTTTAGGGACCTCTCTAACCAGCAGTATACCGCAAAGTATACACCGGCCGACTAGGAAGCGAGAGATCGCGGTTCAAGTCCTGGTCGCGTAGGATACGCTGCTGTGATCAAAGGTCTAATATCAATCTTTGGACTATGAAGAAGACAACGGGAAACCACACCATTAATTATATTCCCTAGTAAGGTTAGCTTAACTTCGGCTAAATTGATTACCTACGCACTGTAAATTTGAAATAATAACAAATAAAAAAAAATTAAAAAATGACGGAGAGATATAAAATTGAAATTCATTTTTCCATTTTTTAGTGTACAAGATATCTCAAGATCTGCTTAGCTAATGTTGTTAAAATTTACAACACATATTCTCTATAATACTATCTTGGATTCAATTTGTAAATGTGGCAAGTGATTATGAATCACATTGATGGTGATTTTTCTGAAAGTGTAATTCGAATTGATTGAAATCAATACGAGATGCGTTCGCAATCATTATAATAATGATGATTTACGTAGCATTTGATTTCAATCAATTCGAGTTACGTAGCACTTTACAGAAAAATCACCGACGCAAATCGAGACCCTTGTAATATGTTTTCTGAAAAATTGGTGGTTGTGCCTTATTTTGGTGGCAGATGTCCAAGGATCAATTTTTGCACAATTTTTCTTTGTCCCAGTATTCCATAGTTATGGGGAGATTCTAGTCATTTTTTCAAATCTTCAAGATATAAGTAGATAAAATTAACCAATAAAAATTATTAATTATTAAATTATTATTAATTATTAATTCATTGGAAAATACAGGATTTAATCCTAAATTACGAAGAAGAAGAAGAATAAAAATTATGAATGTTACTTTAATCTTGCCTCTAAAGATATGTATGAATTTCACATTGGTTGCTGCAAGTAAAATTATTGTTTAAAGGCTGTTTAAAAGTTGTGATCAGAATCGAAACAATTGTCCTAAAGCCACGTTCTTAAATAATATATGTATTTATTTACGTTTCTGATATTAATATTTTCTTTAGTTCAAGAAATGTCATATAATATAATTTAGAGATAAATATTTAACTCGTTAAGCGTAATAATATGTACACATTAAGCAAAAAATTATTGAAAATGTTCAAGAACGTAATTTAAAAACTAAAAGTATTTTAAAAATTAAAAATATAAGAAGTTTTACGTGTGTACAGATAAAAAACATAAACTTAAGAAAATGCGATCTGTTGATTTCCCTTGCGAGTAGTATACAAATACTCAGGTGTGTAAAGTTAGTATTTTATTTCGTGTAACATCAAAATGCAATTACATTTTATTATTTTTATAAAAGTTGCCAGCGTGAAGCATGCCAGTATAATAGTAAAAATATTGATGACTAGTTAAATAAGACTTGCTTCAACGATACTACTTCTTGAGTTAACTTTTTTTAATTGAATGAAAAAGTTTATTAGTAGTAATTTAAAAAAATTATGTATTTTAGTACATAACGCATGTAAATATTTGTTTATATTACATTAAGAACTCGAAACTTAAGTATCACGAATAGTAGATATGTCAAGTTTTATCTAATTATTCAATTATTAAACTAATATCAGATGTAATTAATTGCGTGTAAAATCATTTTTTTAATAGTGAGGTGAAATTTAGTAGAACCGTATCTGATATAAAATATATGATGTTATAATATTCAAAATATGGGTATCCCGACATTACTAAAAAAATATTTAATATTTATATTTATAATCCTGATGCAATAGCTATTTATGTAATGAGTTAGGAAATCTTATTAATTGCAACGAGTAGGATGCTTGCGGAATGAGCAAGTAAATTTCCGCAAAATTACACAAGTTACACAACTTAAATCTAATACCTAATACCTAAATCTAATAAGTTTTATATAGGAGTTTTTAAATTTTGATAAAGAAAGCAATTCTTTAAACCCGAAATAGTTATTTTTTTAAATTTTATTTAAAATTTAGTGAAATAAAATAAACTATTACGCTATGATGCTATTATGCTCGTATGCCCGTATTGATATAATTTTTTCAACACCACTTGCAAAAACTTTTTCTTTTCTTCAGTTATAAACAATTTTAAAAATTCAATTCATTTTTAAAACTGTTACTTGACATGTCAAAATTAGAAAAATAAAGTTTAATTTTTGCACAATAAATGTTGTCTGTGGTGTGCCTGAATTTTTTTTCACTTGATTAACACAGTCAAAAGAGAAATGGGGCTATGGTTTCCTACAAATCAGTGTATTTAAACATATTTTACAAATGCTGCTATCAAATACATATACAGGTATATTTTCATTAATTTTTGACTACTTTCTGAAAATGGTTCTTGACTAAAACTAAAACCAGGTGAAACTCGTATAATCGCAATTTTAAATTAATAATATTTATTTAGATAATAAGTATTTAATTTAATTAATTATTAATAATTATAATTACATAATATTTAGTTGGTTTTTTATTTAAATTTGTTATTTTTTGTTAGTAGTAACAGTGATCCGGATAATCTGATTTAAAATACACAAATTTCAGGATAGGAATCTGGTTATTAATTATTTGTTAATTCTTTAAGACAGCATGACTGCAGGGTACATAATTGACTCTATATAAGTTTAAATTAAGGTTTTCTTTAAAAGTATATCCTTTTTAAAATTTGAAACGTGATCTTGATATCACATTTTCAAAATTGGTGACCACGATATATTGAAAACTACTATATCACTATGTTTCAAGTTCTATGTTTTCTTCTAGATTTTTTATCGGAGGAATTAGCAGTTAATAGGGATGTTGCATGATTTTTGAAGTATTTTTTTTTATAAACTTTAGGTGTTGGTAAACAGCACTTCATAGATATAAAGTTCAGGAAACCTTCAGTTTTCTCAAAAAAATTTATAAAAAATGATTTTTGAAACCGTGTTTTTAGCGCGAATGACGTCACAAACTATTTTTTTTAACAACTGGCAACACAGCAAATGCAGTTTGTGTTGATAATGTAACCTATAAATAGTTTGTGTAAAAATTGAAAAATGAATTTTAATAAAACACAGAAAACTCGAAATAAACTATTTTCTTATAATTGCTTGTGACTACAGTTTGTATTAAAATAAATATATATATTAATAAAAAATACAATTTAAATGGTAAACGTTACATTGTTTACAACTGTCAAATACAAGTCAAATATTTAACTGTCAGGTCTTTGCGACGTTGTAAAATTTCTATAAAACGTTCGGGATCACGCGTCTGACGTCAGAGTCGTAATCGGCTGACCGATTCATTTTTGAATTACAAATTTAATTTTCTCAGCGCAGACCGCATTTTAAAAATTTTTATTTCGGTTATAAATTTTATTTGATATTATTTTCAAGAATTAATAGGAGTTATCACTAAATTCGATACCATGCAATATCCCTATTCTTTTGTAAATAAATTTTCTCTGCATACAAAAATTATGTTACATTTTGTAAGTGTAATTTTAAAAAAAATTCACGGTCAATAAAATGATCTGATTAATATTCGAAAAGTTTTCATAATCCTGTATGTCTGATCTCTATTAATTCTTTCTGATTTTTTGTGTTTTTTTGAATTTTGTTAATCCATTTATACGTCCATCCACATTATATAACTAAGGGTCAGTTGTGCAATAGTTATCCTCGGAGCCCGCTGATCCGTTATTCAAGTTTTGTGATTAGTAACCAACTAATCTAGTTGTTAAATTATTAACCAATCGCTGAATTTAAACTTCAAGTTAAGGTGATTCAAAAGTAAACACCTGTTATATAATTGGCGGTCTAGGACAATTCGGCGCAGACGAATAGGCGCAGCCAAATAGGCGCAGCCGAATAGGCGCAGGACATATAGGCGCGGAGCCGTTTAGGCGCGGGACATATAGGCGCAGAGCCATTTAGGCGCGATGCCATTTAGGCGCAACCCATTTAGGCGCGACCCATTTAGGCGTCGAGACATATAGGCGCCGAGACATATAGGCGCGATCCGTTTAGGCGCAAAGTCATTTAGGCGCAATAAAAAATATTATAAATAAAAAAAAAACCTTTTGTGTGAATTTGTTTCTGATGTGGTTGCGCTGTCAAAACCTACTCTCCGCACCCCTGCGCGACCCTCCGGATCGCTCCAGGGGCTCCGAGCGGTTTTGACACGCGCTTTACTTCCTAAAAACATCCCTCAAGTAGCCCCAACTCGAAAAGTTTGGAAGTTGAGGCAACGGATATCAGAGAGCGACTGGTATCTCCCCACTAGTCACTGTCAACCCAGGCACAGCACAAGTACCGTCTACAGAATGTTTTCCGTATTTGGCATTTTATTACACAATACGCCTCCAAATCTTTCTGCCATAATGACATATATTGATAAAAAAGATGAGGCGCCGTTGAATCATCGGTTCACTTTTTACGGTTTTTTTTGTCACTTAGCAAATCTATCTATGGTTTTAATAAGTTAGTGAACCTATTATACTATTGCATAATAAATAATAATATAATGAATAAGAACATAAATAAAAAAAATACTGTAATAGCTTTGCGACTAAACGGATCGCGCCTATATGTCTCGGCGCCTAAATGGGCCGCGCCTAAATGGGTCGCGCCTATATGGGTTGCGCCTAAATGGCATCGCGCCTAAACGGCTCTGCGCCTATATGTCCCGCGCCTAAACGGTTTTGCGCCTATATGTCCCGCGCCTAAATGGCTCTGCGCCTATATGTCCTGCGCCTATTCGGCCGCGCCTATTCGGTCGCGCCTATTCGGCTGCGCCTAATTGTCCGGGTCCGACAGAAACATAACTGTTAAAACTAAGATAAGGATATACAAGAGTATGATATGACCAATACCTATGTACGCGGCTGAGACCTTATGTTTGGCAAAAATGAGGAAGACAGACTGAGAGTTTTCGAGCGAAAGATAATTAGAAAAATAGTGGGCCCGGTAAAGTTGAATGAAAACGAACTTAGGATAAGAACCAATGTGGAGCTGGATAAAATAATGCAGTATGAAAATGTGGTAAGAAGTATTAAAGCTCAGAGAATAAAGTGGATGAGGCATGTGATGGGAAGGACAAGAAGGAAACAATAAAAAGAGTAATGGAATGGAAACCATCAAATGAGGAAAGAAGAAGAAGGCCTAGAGTGAGATGGAATGATGAGGTGAGTAAGAACCTAATGGAGATGGGCATCCAGAATTGGAGATTTAAGTGTCAAGACAGGATTGCATGGAAAAAGATAACTGAGGAAACAATGACACCCAATAGATTGTAAATGACCAGAAATACCGAGAAGTGATTCACCTGAAATTTTGAATTTGAAGTACTTCATAAGAAGTACGGTGTATTCCATCAGGAATAATAGCCGCTTCATTTCTTTCATTTCATTGACCAAGAGGCGACGGTCAGGAATAAAGTTCTTACTTACCCTAGAGTCGAACCAGGTGTCCGGTATTAGAAACCACGTACCTAACCGCTAAATCTATCACCATTTGTGATGATTACTATCATTAATAGAAAGCAGGACAATATTTGAAGCCTGTTTAGAGAGCCACCCCCGTAATTTTTTTTTAAATTTAAAATTGTTTGTTAATATTAAAACAAAAACATATATATCTATCAGCTTACAAGGTTATAGTTAACATGGAAACCCACCACATCTAGAAAAGGCAACCAAGCCTTGGTGGTGATCAAACATTTATAGAGTGCTAACCACTAACTTAGAGAAATATTGCTTATTTATATAAAAAAGTAAACTATTTACAATCCCGTAAATCTTTTCAGGTTTCAGATTAAAATTCCTTCAATGTAGGAGCGCGTAGGAGCTGCCAGATTGGTTTTTTAACACAATATACTTGTAGTTCTAATAATGAATAATATTGTTTTTGTCACGAACTTGAACCAAAAGACCCCCCCCCGCCCCAATCGTGCAGCTGTGAGCACAGGAATGAATGTGCTCTCCCTACCATTATACCTCTCTGTTTTAGTCATATGAGTTATAAGCCCCATACACCGACCAATATATTGCGCAAACTAGCGTTGCACAATAGGTTGCACAACAAAACTTATTAACCCATGCACTTGTAATAGTTGCGCAACGCCACTTGTTGTGCAATTAATTTCAAACAAGTTTGAATTTCTACAACTAGTTGCACAACACATTGCACAATACCGTACACCACCATCTATATTTATAAAAATGGATGTATGTTTGTATGTGTGATGGTGTGTGTGTGTGTTTGTTCCTTATAGACTCCTAGACCGTTCGACCGATCCCAACCAAATTTTGCACAGCTACTTTCTAGGACCCTAAAGAGGTTTTCCGCTAAAAACCGGGACCGAAAAGCTTAATTTAAAAAAAAATGAAAAATTGCGGACGCGCATGAGATTCCCATCGCCAATAACTGTAATTGATATATGGTAATTTTACGTTGGTATATTCACATTCAGTACCTACACTATTATAAGTGATTTCATTTCGTAAAAATAAATCAAGTTATAGCAACCAAAGGACAACGGGAAGCAAGACTGGAAACCGTTCGGAAATACTGAAGAAGAAAAGCTCGGGTAAATCAACCCTGCAAAATCAAAATACTTCAGACAAAGGCAAAGTATTTTATTTTTAATGAGACCCCGGGCGAAGCCGGGTATCCAGCTAGTAATAAATATAAATAGTAAAATTCGTTTATTTTGTTTACCATCCATCTGTTTGATTTGGCCCGATTTGGTTAGTCATTGGGACAACTGGGACACTTCCAAATAACCATTAATTAAATTATGTACAAATTTATGCTTCAGCGTAACTTTTTGAGAGCGCCATTTTGGATTTCACAACGTAGTTGGTGTGAAGTTTTACTTCACAACTCGAAAACTTTCCTCGTGGCCAATAAGCATTTTCATCTTTTATGTATTGTATTTTTACTTTGTTATTAGAATTACCCAATAAAATGAGCATCTAATCAACTAGGATAATCAGATTAATTGATCATCGGATTGATTTGTTAATCCGTAGTTTGATGTTTATATAAGTGAAATATTTCAAGAAAAAATTAGTTTTCACAACTTGATTAAATTTGCACCACCCAATTTACTACGTACACGTATTATTTCTATTATTCCATAATGCCGAATACCACTGATAGATTTTTAGAAATTAATCAAAGATCGGGCAACACTTCCGTGTTCCCAAAAGCACAATCATTCAATCTAGGGACATCAAAGGTATAGATACCATATTCAAATGGTATCACGACGACATACCAAAGTCCGAAAACCAATGCCTCCCAACCGATAACTTGAAGAGACAAGAATTGTCCATTATAGAGAAGGCAAATACCGACAACAGATCTAACGAAAATTCGCTAAACGTTAATCTAAGAAGTCCCGCGGTACAGGCTACGACAGGTAGAATTTTAGAAGTTAATCGAGGATCGGGCAACGCTTTCCGTGTTTCCAAGAGCACAATCGTTCAATCCAGGAACATCAAAGGTATTGATACCATATTCAAATGGTATCATGATGACGACACACAAAAGCCCAAACACCAATGCGTCCCAACCGATGACTTGACAAGACAGGGAAAAGCCCATTGTAGAGAAGGCAAGTACCGACACCAGATCGAATGAAAATTCGAAAAACGTTAAGGCAAGAAGTCGTTCGACACAGGCTACTCAAAACGTTGCACCAAAACGGCCTGCAATATTTGTAAATCATCGAAATTCGAGATCTACTCGGTTCGATTTGAAGGAAAAGGAGACACGTAAGCCCGACACCTGGTGCAATATTCCCACAAATGTCGCAATGGAACTCATTGAAAGGTATTCGATACGAAATTATGCCGACGAAAATTTTATCGACAGATTGTTTAGAATGGAAAAGGCATTTTACGATTACATAGATAATTCGGCATGTAGTCGTAAGGACGCAAGAAAATGTACCTTGTTTGCTTTCACTTGGCATCTGCATAACGTGGAAGCATCTTTGAGGATTCACGCGGCGGATTTGCATTACCATTACGACGAATGGACAAAATATAAGCGCACATTGCCCACGTACGGCGCCGCAATTTTGTCCGAAGATTCGTCGCATGTGGTGATGATACAATCGAGTGTTCGCAGCGGTCCGTGGGGTTTTCCGAAAGGAAAACTTGACCGTCACGAAACGCCTGTCGGCTGTGCTATACGAGAGGTACAGGAGGAGATCGGATTCGATATTTCGAATGGTATTAGAGACGAGCACTACATCGAATACGGCGGCTCCAAACGAAAACCCTCCGTTCGATTGTACATAATCGAAGGTGTTCGCAGAGATACCGCATTTACGATCAAGTGCGAGCAGGAGATCCAACGAATAGAATGGATCCCTATCGATCGACTTAGTGCAAATGGCAGAGGTCAAATTAAAATTAACGCCCCATCTAAATTTTTAGTTGGCAAGTTAAAAACAGGTCAAGCAGGACATAATGGCAAGAAAAAATTATAATTCATCAAAATAATGACGTTCTTTGTTCGTTCTCGTACGACTCGGCGTGATCGTGATCATTAATTTTGCTAATCACCTTTTGGCGGTTAAAAAACAAATAAAAATAATAATATAATAGAAAAAATAATAAATTTGATTTTTTGTTTATTTCGTTTACGTCTATTCTGTTGGCGGTGGTAAAATTTGCATATCTATATATATAAAAATGGATGTACGTATGTGTGTGTATGTGTGTGTGTACATATGTATGTTCCTTACAGACTCCTAGATCGTTCGACCGATCCCAACCAAATTTTGCACAGTTACTCTCTAGGACCCTAAAGAGGTTTTCCGCTAAAAACCGGGACCGAAAAGCTTAATTTAAAAAAAAAGTAAAAAATTGCGGACGCGCATGAATGGAACGAGATTCCCATCGCCAATACCTGTAATTGATATGGTAATTTTACGTTGGTATATTCACATTCAGTACCTACACTATTATAAGTGATTTCATTTCGTAAAAATAAATCAAGTTATAGCAACCAAAGGACAACGGGAAGCAAGACTGGAAACCGTTCTGAAATACTGGAGAAGAAAAGCTCGGGTAAATCAACTCTGCAAAATCAAAATACTTCAGACAAAGGCAAAGTATTTTATTTTTAATGAGACCCCGGGCGAAGCCGGGTATCCAGCTATACACTATATAACTGTTGGACAACAGCCTCCGTTGCGCGATATGTTGGCAAGTGTATGGGACCTATTAGGTGATATAAGTAAAAAATTTTGGTGATTGACACAGACCAAGTTTTTGTAAAAACCTGGAAAGACCTTGTGAAAAACTCCAAATTTTGCTTATTACTTATTTGTAGTCACTTAAGTCTTCCAACTTGCCACTCTGCTGGTGGTCATATTAATTATTTATTCTAAATGTTTTCTGAATTATACCTTAGTTGAGTTACCAATAATTGCCCAAAATGACTGACTATTTTTTTAGAAAACATTATTTTCTAATGCTTTTATAATACATATTGGAAACAATCCTTCCATTTTATATTTAGATGCAGAAAGAGTATGATTTAAAAATTCGAAAATTGAATGTTATTTTTTTAGTAAATCAAGTTGCTTTAAGTGATATTTAAGTTGCCTAAGTATTCAATTTCATTATTATTAATTTTTATATTATTTATTCTAATTTAAATAAATTTTAAATTTTGTCTAACTACAGGTAGTATGTAGTATATACTGACGAATAATATATTTGCGAAATACTTCTATTATATAATATGTATGTACTACATAATATACATATACATAAATCAATAACACAGTATGCTGTATAAGTGTGGTCGACTTGTTCTTTTATTTATGTTATAACCACAAGGTAGTAATAAAATATTTAAAGTTGGCACTAACTAAGTATTGAGCAATTAAGATGGCACAAACATAACGCATGCTGTCATTTCAGATTCATTAATTTTCTGACTAACGTTCCCAAATGCTAACAACGTTAGTCTCAAGATGTATGGTAGGAAAATACTTTTAATAAGCTGAATTATTCAAATTTTATAGGAGTACTATTTTTATATTTTAAATGCAAACTTTCATATGAAACATCATAATTGTAAACAATTAATTATTATTTATTGAGAAGTCAACTTTATATACTTCAAATTGAAATAAATCTAAAAATCTTAATATTAATATAAAATACTTATTACATATTATAGTAATTAATAATAATATAATAATAATTATTAAGTTAAAATTTTAAAAGTATTATATTAGATGTCCACCAATCCTTCCCTAATATGTACTACATTGAAGACAATTTTTGAAAGGATTTTCTTTTAGGTAGGTAATTTCATGCTAGTATTTAGGTCATAGAGGTGTTCTATTCTTGCAAATTTTTGATTATTCCTATGAATGAACAAGATGCTTTAGTAATATATATGTTTTTAATCAGAAATGATTTGGTCAACTTTGATCTGTAAGGTTCAGGTTCGGTCTTTCGACTAATAAACTAAAACTTTATTTATGATTTACTGGAAGCCACCTATGTTGAGTACGAAATAGGGCGTTGACCATGTCACTCATTTTATCTTCATAATCCGTCTTATTCATAATAAAGATAGTATTTCTTTCATCAGTTCTAATTATAAATATTTTGGAGTGTTTTTTAACTACTTTCTCAACCTTCATTACGGTCTTTAAGCTGGTGAAATTTTTATGAATTTTAACTGTTTATTTTTGATCATGTTGTATTGTTCCTTTAACTTTGTGGTGAATTTTTACGACTGTAAAATCACAAAGTATTTGAGATATCAGTATAAGCAGAATCGGATTAAATCGGATCATAATATTACAAAGCCAATGCGTATCTGATGGTGGTGAGCCCTTTTAGGTAACACCAAAACCGTTCACATGATAAGGTCTATGTAATTCATGTTCCTAACTGCTGCATGCGTTTTAGTTATTCAAAAAGGAAGTCCAGTGCTTTCTCGTTTTGGAGATTTTCCTAATGGTCTAAATCCTTTTGGTTTTTTATCTATGATCGAAATATATGAATATACGCCAAATTAAAAATAATCACTTTAGTGGCTTTATGAACTAGTGTATAAGTTTTTAACGTTTTTTTGTAGGTATAAAAAACAATTTTTTGCAAAATTTTAATTACTTTGATTATAATTAAATCAAGTTCCAAATAAATTTTTCAACAACTGAAATTGAGATTAACGAATTTATTATCAAATAACGCTTCTATTTGCAAGATATTGTAATAAACTTAGATTCAGAACAGAAAGTTAACAAATTTTATGTGTTAAGGATCATCCTTCCTAACGTATTCGAAAAAACAAAACGGCTTTGTACATAAACAATATATTTCTTAGGTTGTACACTGTTTTTTAAAGAAAATAATACATGACACTTCGTTTATTTCCCCAAATACCCATAAATGGTATTTGAATTATTTCTGTCAAAATGTAAGGTTTCAAGTTTAATGAAATTTGAAAAAATTTTATTATTTTTTTTACAATTCCAATGAAATTTAAAAATTTTTCAACTTACATTAAAGTTTAGGAACTCCTTTACGTAAAGTGATTTAGTCTTTTTAAGATATCATCAGCTAAGGAAAGGAGGCCCTAAAGTGAGTTGGAAAATATTCAAATTTTATTAGAATTGTAAAAAAAGTAATAAATCTTTTTTTAAATTTTATTAAACTTGAAACCTTTTAAAATATTTTATACAACGTATATTTTCAACAAGTAATAATAAAAATTTACTATTATTCCTATATTTTCATATGTATAATTATTATTCCTATAGCAAGGAAGCCGCTCCTCTTACAGCGTGCTATTTTTTTTAATAAAAGAAACCCCACCTGATTGGCGAAACAAAAACTAAACTTTGAAATGGGAGTATTGCGAGCTATCCCAGAGAAGATTTCAAAAAGAATATAGATGAAATAAAGAAAGTAAAAGACGAAATTGGGGAAAGCAGAAGAAAATTGAGAAGAAAGAAGAAATTTGCAGTCAACTATAAAAAGGATTAAGGAAATGAAAAAATTAATTGAGAATCAGGAGAAAGTAATAAAAAAACTATATAACTAATATATGTCGTTGAGCTAGGGAAAGACGTAATAAATTAACCAATAATTGTGCAATTCCAAAACTGGAGAAAAAAATCTGCAAGTGATCTAAAACAAGTATAAACTGAAAAGAGGATATTGACAGCGATATGACAGAAAAAGAGCTAAAAGTACAAAATAAAATTATGGAAGCTAATTTAATTACGTATCTTAAGTGTACGAAGGGACGTTTAAACGCGAACAATAATTAAAATAATTAAAACAACCAAATCAAGACCGTCCCTGTAATGAAGAACGAATACACTAATAATCAATAATAATTATTGAAAACATGTAAAATTTAGATACCGCTAAAATCAGTTGTAAAATTCAATTAGAAAAAATATAGCTCTGCAAGTCTGTTTATGTCCAACTTTTACAATTAAAATAATAGCATATTTCAATTTATTGTAATGATCAATAGCAATTGTAAAAGATAATTTAATTTTAAAGATATAATTGTTAATTGTAGATAAAAATTGTTACCTCGCATGTACTTACTTGTCGAGCTGTGCAGGAATCTTGATTAAACTTTAAATTTTTTTTTTATTTTGAATTGAAATGTTTCGAAAATTCAAATAAAGTGCTACAAATCCTGACCTTTCCTAATAAGACTTTATATTGGATAAAGATGCTTACACGTAATTACAGATGGCAGCGACGTACCCAATTACAAAGAAATCTTTCCTTGGTGACGCATCTTACATTAAGCTAAACGTGTGTTGATTGTGTAAAGTATTTGTGGTTAAAACTAAGTAATCAAGTGATCAAATGAATTAAATTTACTTAAAATTAATTATATCTAATACGGTGCAAAACTTTATTGTTCAAATTTAATTTTGTTGGTTAACTAACCCGTGCGGTCATCAGCTGTGCTTATGTAGGTCATCAATTCCTCTTTGCGGTCAGCAGTTCCAAACATAACCTCGTTCCAACTTTTCATCAACATTTACGCATTGGTACGTACGAAAAATTCTATTTGTTTACTCTATCTCCAATGCACTTTCTTGAATTCACTTTAAATTACTTTACTTCTTCATAATGTTACTTTGAATTGTACACTGCATGTCGAAAATTATTTTTTATTGAGTTAACTTTTATTTTATATTTTCTCAGGAGCCAAAAATTGTACGTGTTCACTAGACGAGTGAAACGGCTCTACTAAATGCATTTTTCGCATCGAGAGGCACATAAAATCGGAAAATTCAACTGTTTTTTATCGGTTTTTCCAAAAATGCTCGCACGTGATTGGTTGTGAAAACTCATCAAACGGATGTCCATGAAACTTACACCAAAATTAAAGACTTCAGAGCCGTTTCCCGCAAAATTGTTAGAAAAATTCTAACTGCAGCGGTCGCTCCATAATCGAACGTCAAAGTATGGATTCTTTCGTTGAACCCCATGTTAATTTTCACACACTTTGTCCATCCTAACCACTTGCATAACACTTAGCTTTTAATTCCTCTTCCTTCAACACTAATTTTACTCAAATCCTTAGCCTAATAACATTTTAATCACTAAATTTACAATTTTGACATATTTTTAGGTTAAAATTTCACATTTTACAATGGTGAAGATTCAATTTACAAGCTACCATCCTCACTTGGATTGCAAATCGTTCTACAAATTATTACGCTTCTTTTGGTATGCCTCATGATCCAATTACAATTTTTTTTATTACTGAAATCTTTCTTTTTTAGGTTTCCCGTAGAATGAAATTTTCTTTTGCTCATATTGGCATTATTTTAATCTTTTTGATTTTGGATTTATGTGCAAAGGTGACAAGAAATGTGCACGCTAATATTGAATATGCAAAATTTTTCCAACTTTAATATGTGACACCCGTAGCAGTGAATTTAACTTCTTGAATGCTAACTGCTTCCGACAACTTATAAAATGACGTTTTGTACTTTAAATGGCTCTAATGGCATTCCATGAACCTTTTACAACTGCTACATGACAAATATTATCAAACCGTTACATAAATTTCCATCCGAAGATACAATTTTATCTACCGAGGTTACTGAATTCCACCCGAAGATGCAATTTTCTGTATTAAGGTTATTTATTCTAGTTTTTAAGTTGATAACATGACATTATATTGAATTATTATTACTTCCAAGAACAGTATTAGATAATTAATTCTGTATTAGGTATTTTTCAAGAACGTATTTTAATAATTTAGTCAAGGTTTCATATTTTTTTCATTAGAATTAAACAAATTTTTTCCAACTTACATTTTTAATTTTTTACAAAGAAATTCAATTTGATAATATATTATTATATTTGGTTATTCGAAAATATTGTTATTCTATATCAAGTTGAATCACAATTCAATCGACTATTTTTCATCATTTACTTAAAAGTGAATTATATTAGATGTCTTTAAAAAAACTAATAAATATTTCATGTGGTAGAATAATTTACTTTTTCTTTGTTAAATTATGATTCAAGTGGCTTTAATATTTCCCTGATATGAATTATTTACGTTTGTGATTATTTCGTTGGAGTTTGATTTATTAATCTTAGTTATTTACTCGTATGATATTGTATCAAAATAAAAAGAGTATCTTGGAAAATATACATAGGCAATAATATTAAGGTTAGTGCAGATGGTGAATAGTATATTATATAATTTGTAAGACTAATTTAAACAAAAAGATAGTCTTGAGGGTTAAGATGTATAAAAAGCAGTGGCAATAAATTGAAATAATAATTTAGTAGGAGTATAAAATAATTTACAAAAATTAATAGTAATTGATTAAGAAGCTTTTAGTTGATTAAATGGCTAAATGTTATTTTAAACTTTGCTTGAATCATTTAAAAACTATAGTAAAATTAAAATAGCTGAATATATGTTTTTTAAAAGAAGCGGTAGTTTACTTATAATATAGATTGAAAATGTTGCTGACAATTGCTGGCATTTAAAGAAAAAAGAATTGTATTCGGAGTAGACTATATTTTATATCTGATACTGCATACGACAGAAAAATAAACCCGACCCAACTTTTTATGTTACAATTTAACAACCGTTCAAGTTCACATGGTTTAGCGAGACTTTCCTGAAAAGCCTATAAAAGACACACTTTTGTAGCTATATAATAGTAATGCTGTTTTCTATAGCAAACGTTTCTCCCTATTTGTAATCGGGCGATATTTAGTTGACGTCAATTATCAACACAAACCATAGTAGAGATCAATAATATTCATTACTTTCTAGACTCGAGCGTGCTTTTATATTGAAACGTGTAAACTGATCGTTATTGACTCTTGACCAAACCTGTCTTATACCACACTTCCTCCTCGATTATTCGTTGAAGTACTTTAGACGTTGAGGCGACACATATAAACGCATTAAAGTGACTATCGAGTCATATTACATGTTTTTCACTGCAGTTGGAATATCTGAAAAGTGTCGTATTAATTTTATTTTTTATGTATATTGCTAGTGTATTTATATATGCCATATTTTCACAATTTAATATATACTTAAAGCCCATTATTTTATTTTCTAACGGAACGAAAACATAATCAAATTGTATAATATAATATGTATGTTAGATATAACATTTTCAGAAAGATAATAATAGTTTAAAAATAAAAGTATATTTTCATTTTTTCAAAATAAAGAAGTTAGAAAGGATACTTTAAATTACATTTAACATCGATTTTATATTTATAATAGCTAAAAAAATATCTCCTTTCTTCAATGGATTTTTGTTTTTAGTTCTCAATAGCTAGGTACTTAAAAATATTAAAAGGTGCCAACACATAATAATTATGTAATATAATAGAAACAATTATTGTTTCTATTATTATTACGATATTCCAATATTTTATATATTTTGGGCTTTATAAATACTTGTATATAATTATAGTTGTTTACCTGTAATAATTTTTTGCGTCTTCTTGGGCTTGCGTCTATATGGCTCCATCTTTTTGGGTCTGCATCCTAACGCTCGCGTGCTTTCGGTCACGTCCTTTTGACCACGTCTATTTGCTGGCACCGGCAACAATCATATTTAAGAAATCTGAAGAAACATTAGTGTAGATAACTGCTCCACATATTTGTCTAATAAAGTTGTTATAACCTGGATACTTTGCATGGCCAATAGCTACCCGAAATTTGAAAAATAATTAATTTAAATGGTGCAATATATACGTATATCATTATTTCTTCAGTTTACTGTTTTTTTATTTAGGTTATTTTAAAAACATTAAAATTAATTAACAACTTAAAATTAATGATTAAACTAAAAAAACCACTAGAAATACCATAAAACTAAACATATCCGAATGACATCGACAAAATGCGATAAAGCACTTTCCACCACCGTGTTTCACGTTTTTTAATCTCACTTTCACCCCCTTGATCGACTCCACGACTGAGGAATAGCAATTCCACCTTCTAACTGTTAGCCTATGATCCATAAAACATACTGCGGTATATTTGATAGACAATCGTGTGTAGGCAACTTTGCATCATTCACTTGATATACATATTTTTTCTCTGATAGTTTTTCTCGGAGTTAGAATTCGGTATAGATAACTTCCAGTTTAACATCGGTTACAAACGATGTAAAAATTTTAATCAAATATGGTATCTTAATCATCTTCCTTTTCACCACAATCTAAATTCTGGTGTTCTTATAATTTAACACCCTATGATGATAGCACCGAATCTTTCTTGGCTCAAACTTTCTTGGTAAGCCGAAGTAAATGATATACGTACAGTTTTTTGTATCAAAATGCCTATATTTTTAAAAATTTTATTTTTTATTTAATTTTTTATAAAAATTAAAAATATCTAGCAGATGATAAATTATTTAAATACAATTGTATAAAAACTGTTAAAGAGGTTCGTCGGAGGTATGGATAAGCTGTCGGGCATTCTGTAATCTTTACAGTCATATGTTTTTAAAATAATTTAAAAAGAATTAGCATAAAATTAGTCCAAGTATTGAGTCACTAATGACTACCACACTCTCAATTTCACTATGTACCCAATAAATTAATGAAAATTACATAAAAATGCAGTTCTCAGTTCGGGTTTATAGCCTAATTAATTATATGTCGAGTTTTAGAATTTTCTCTTAAAATTACAATATATTGACACCTTAAAATTTATAAGTACCCCGCAGGGAAAGAGGAATTCACCTCCAATTATTAGGCGTTATATGAGTGGATTAACGAGGTTTTTGACAAAAAATTTATATAAAATTTTATTCAACCGTATACTAGTCAGCTATCAATTGGCAAATAAAAGTAATTCAGGTTTTTATGTATCACAAAAAGTTATTTTAAAGGTAACCGTTATGAAATAACATAAAGGTTTACGTTAAACCGGTTATAAGAGTTTGCTCCCAGGTAACCATTATTAACTTACTGCTATAGTCAATAATTAGCTGAATATTATAGTTTGTTATTAGCCAGTTATTAGTATCAGCAATTAGCTAACCATTAGCTGGTTATTACAGCTTTCTGCCAGGCAACTATTATTAAGAGCAATTAGCCAGCTATCTTGCTAGTTATTATAGCTTGTTGCCAGCAAGCTATTATTAAGAACTGCTGGTCAGCTAATAACCGGTTATTACAATTCATTAAAATATAATTTTGTTAAAACTAAAACTGTCATAATTTTATTTCTGTAGAAATTTTACGGATTTGTTCAAAAAAGTTTGATAAAGTCGAAACTAGTTACAGTAAAATAAAAATAAATTAAAGCAAGTGTGCATTTGAATTATACTGAAAAGTTCTCAAAGGGACATAATAATATTAAAAATCGTAGCTACTTTTACCTTAATATGCTACTTGTGTATTAGGAGAGGTAAAATTACTTTCATTTTAAAATTAATTTTAATATTCAGGTTGATTATGTAACACAAACAGTTATTTTACAGGTAACCGATATGAAATAACATAAAGGTTTACGTCAAACTGGTGAAACTTTATAGTAGGTTAAAGAAACCTTTATTATGTTCATCATGTTTATGATCTTTATAATGAAGGTTTTCTTAACTTTTAAAGTGTCACCGGTTTTAGTTAAACCTTTATGATATTTCATAACGGTTACCTTTAAAATTAATTTTTGTGATATATAATAGATCCGAATGTGTTAATATTTTAATATTAAGCGGATTTAATTTTTATTTAGTTTAAAAATAAATATTTTAGGTACTTTATATTACTGTTTACTCCAACAGGGGCCAAAAGATAATTTACAATCTATTTACACATCATATGTTACTAAAATGTCCTCCCCTGCCGATGGCAGCTTATCTACACAACCCATTCCGGAAAGGCTGCAGGCCGATGTTGACAGTTCCGGTAGCCATTTCGGTTTTCCGTTAGGGTTCTTACACCATTGCATAACATTGCTCAATACACAATGATAGTCAATGCTTAATAAAAAATTTTAAAATAAAATAATATCACATTTATTGACAGTACAAAAGTTGCTCATTTTATATTTCATGCATGAAAGATACGAGAGCAGTAGGTATGTACATTATACATATATCTAAAAGTATTTAAATAACGACAATCTCTCAGAATTTAGAAAGTTAGTAAAGAGAGTGCTTTAGAATGAAATTTTAGTAGCATAATGAGCAAGGGAATTGGTTAATATCCGGATTGGGCATTAAAATGACTAGGATTAACGTTCTGCCAACTTGGTTACCTACCGATTCGCAAAGACTTAATTGCAAATAATAAATCAGAAATTCTAGAAACTGTATTACAATAAACCTATAATAAGATAATATCATTTAAATAATTTGCAATTAATAACTTTATCGTTCAAAAAACGTCTATAATATTTGTAATGTGGGCTGTTTCTGTTATCAACAATTTACTTTGCCAACTAAGTATTAGTCGCTCAAATATCTTTATGATGAATTGAATCGACCTAATTTATTTGTTCGTAAGTATACAGGAGGTTTTTTTAATCCAATATGCTCACTAAAAATTTATTATTTCTGTACGAAGTTTGTAATTTAGAGTACAATCAAACCGAAAGTTTGTTCCATAATCATATACGTACAATATTTTATTTATTATGAGCTTATTCAGTAAATAAGTAACTTTATTGGAAACTTAATAATGAGATAAAGCACTTTCATACGTACATATTATATCGTATCAATATAAAAGAAATTATCTTCGATGTTTGCGTAAGTACTGTAATATTTATTTTTTATAGTGCTATAGTATTTTCATACGCTAACGTTGTTCTAAATTTAATAAACAATTTTTCCATTTGTCTCGAATGGAATTTTTTAATTTTTAAGTTCGCGGAATGAGACACAAAGAGGCGGATTATTATTTTTTTCAATGGTCTTTTTTATTTTCAAGTACAGTTATTTATTTATCGTATGGCAAAAATACAAATGGAGAAAAAAAAGAAGTGTTACTACATGTCAAAATGTATGGTCATATATTAATATTTAATCCTTCAATCCAGGCGATAGCTGGTGGAGTGGCTCTCAGGAAATCCTCGGTCGTGCAGTGACTCGGTCTGTTCTTGCAACCATACGCCAAGTGGGGAATTGTTTGTCTTTCTTCGCCGCAGTCGCATGTGCCGGTTATAGATTTGCCCCATTTAAGCAGGAGTCTGCACACCCCCAACCCGTACGAACTCTATTTAGTCCGCACCATGTACTTCGTGGCAGGGCAAAACCAGGTGGCGCCTGTCCGGTGTGGAGAACATCACGGATCGCAGGAGGCGCTTCAGCTTGCCACTCGTTCCCATTCTCTTTCTAGATTGAAGTCGTCAGCAAGCAATTGCTCAGCAGTTTGGATGGGTGGTCTTCTGGAGCGCAGTCTGTGGCCCAGGTGTGCGATATCTTCATGGATTCCTAGTAGCGGGTTTCTCTGTATTTTATTGTACTCTCTGATCAGGGCGTTTGAGCGTCGGAGGTGAGCGGGAGGGATATTACTCAGGGTGGGCAGCCAGTGGACAGGAGTGGGTTTAATGGTTCCACTGATGATTCGCATCGAGTTATTTAGTTGGACGTCCACTAGTCTTGTGTGTGCGCTGTTCAGCCACACCGGCGAGCAGTATTCTGCCGTCGAGTAGACCAGGCCCATGGCAGAGCACCTCAGTGTATCGGCCGTGGCTCCCCAGGACGTACCGCTAAGTTTGGAGATGATGTTATTTCTGGTCTTGAGTTTTGCGGCCACGTTGGTAAGATGTTTCTTGAACGACAATGTTCTGTCTAATGTAACGCCGAGATATTTGGGAAACTTGTTATGTTTTAGGCGGGTAGAGTACAGACTGTACAAGTACAGTAGAACCTCGATAATCCGGACCGGCTGGGACCGTGCTCGGCACGGAAAATTGAAAAACACGGATAATAATAATTGACGTTTTTTATTAAATTATAAAATATGTTTAATATATACTTATTATATTGTAGATTTAGCACTTTTATCTACCGAAAGTCATTTGTACATTACAATAAATTCAGCGAAATTTCATATTACTAATATGTTAAATATTAATTTAATTAATTAATTTAATGTTAATTTACAATTATTACTAATATGTACTAATACAAAAAAATACAGTAAACAGCTTTGTAAGTAATACAAGTGTAGCTCTAAAGTAAGCATAAATTCTATACATTTGATTTCACATAATATACCACCGAAGTTGCAAACGTCCACGGATAAACCGTTGGCGCCGTACGGATAATCTGCGCACGGTAATCGATGTATAATGCGCCCACGGATAAACCGCTTCACGGATAATCGGAGTTCTACTGTATACACTAAAAATTGTATGCATTTATCTTAATTAGTTTAGTCGCAATTAATAAAATCACAAGTTAGTGATAGTGTAAGAATTTTTAAAAATATCGAATTACGTGCAGCGATTAAATTTTTCATAAAGCAAAGAAAAAATGTTAAAACCTTTGAAAATCAAATGGAGACAGTTTATGGTGGCACTTGCCCTGGAAAAACTATAATTTATAAATAGCATAATTTATTTAAGCAAGGCAATGAGTCACTTGAAGATAACGACCGCTCTTTCTTTCTTTTGGGATTTTGAGAGAATTCATATAATTGATTACAAAAATAAAAGTACTATTACAATACGTGCACACCACGCTAATATTTTACATCGATTAATTAGAAGAAATTAAATGAAAAAGAGAGAAATTGACGTAAGACGTACTTTTATTACAAGATAATGCACCTATTCACAAGGCAAAAATTAAGATGAGTAGATTAAAACAAAATTATAAAAAAAATACGGTTAATTGTCTCCTTATTTATGTTATGATGACCTTCCATATGACCAGACAAGAATCTTTAAAAGTTGTTTTTATTCAAAAATATACTTACGTTTCTTTCTGTACCATTCTATGAACTTAAAAATCTTCCCTCGTATAATATGGATATAGAAAAATACATACATGTGTGTATTTGCTTATTTATTACGGCTAAAGTGTTTAGTTGGCTAGTTTAAAAAATTGGCTAGGCAAGAAAATTGAGTACTTTATTTCCTCACATTCTATTAAATTAAATAGCAAACAAAAAAAAAACAAAAAAAACTAAACAATAGTAGATTGTTCTACTAGTAAAGAAAAGTGGCAGTTTTCTATCGAGTGGAAATATCTTGATTCACGAGTGTAGCGAGTGAAGCAAATTTTCACGAGATAGAAAACGCACTTTTCTTACGCGTTGAACACGCTATTTTTTCGTATTCTGATAATAACTGAAAACCATTAATTTATTATGAATAAAATTTTTTAAATAAATTACTTAAATGAGTTTGATCAAGTATGTGACATTTACGTTATTAACATGGAAACACACATGTAAACAAAACTGTAAACAAAATTTTGCAAAATGCTTAATGCAGAAAACGATTCTTTTGATATTTTGAAGGTAGTTGCTGAAGCTACATCGAACCTATTACCATCCAAGTCAAAAGAGAAATACGAACAATGTTACAAGTTATTTTGCCAGTGGAGGGCAGAAAAAAAACTGCATGGGAATGATGAAAATATAATATTGGCTTACTTTTTCGAAAAGGTTAGTTTAACTTATCAATTATACAAATGTAAGTTTATTTTAGTAATAAATCTTTTGTACTATTGCAGTCTAAATGTCTTAAATCTTCAACTTTGTGGTCAAGTTTTTCCATGCTGAAGAGTACATTGCAAATAAATGAAAATGTAAATATTTCAAGTTATTTAAAGTTGCTTGCATATCTAAAGCGTCAAAATGATGGATATGTTGCTAAAAAATCTAAAATTTTGACAACCGATCATGTTAAAATGTTTTTGACTACAGCTGATGACGACTCTTTTCTTTTATGAAAGTTGCATTGATTTTTGCTCTTCATGGTGCATGTCGAAGTGATGAATTACGGTTGTTGAAAATTGACGATGTTGAAGATAGTGGTAATGTTTTGATTGTAACATTGCATTGTACCAAAACAAAGAAAAAAAGGATCTTCACAGTTATTTCACAAATGAAAAATATCGATGAACTTGCGTTATATCGAAAATACTTGAACTTAAGACCAAAATATATAGACCACCGTAGGCTATTCATTTTTTACAGTAAAGGTAAATGCACTGGGCAGCCAATAGGAATAAATACTTTCTATAGTTTACCTAGAAAAATTGCAGAATATTTGAAACTTTCAAATGCTAGTAATTACACCGGACATTGCTTTAGAAGGACTTCTGCAACGTTCCTTGCCAATAGTGGAGCAGATATGCAAATATTGAAACGGCATGGAGGTTGGCGATCGAGTAAAGTTGCTGAAGGATACGTTGAAGATAGTATTGCTAATAAAGTAATAATTTCTTCAAGAATTTTCGGCCAAATTAACGTTGAAGAATCTTCTTCCATTGGCAGTTGCATGTGCTCCATCGGTAGCACCAGTAACAAATGAAACGAGCAATTCGAAAACAATTTGTGATATCCAGTCATTTGCGTCTTCTTCTGGAGTCACATTTAATAATTTACATAACTGTACAATTAATTTTCGATAAGTTATCAAATATGTATTCTATGTAAAAATAAAAGTGTTGCTAAGTAGAAAAGTGTTGCTAACGATAAAAGTAGTACTTTTCTTGACGATTTTCTCTCAATAAATTATGTACTTTTCCTATCAGAATACGAAAAAAACAATTGTTTAGTTTATTTACTTAATTTCTAGTGGATAACATCAATTCTGTTGTTCTCGTAATATTTACTATAAATGCGTATAATAATTATTATATTATATTAATCTAAATTTATTTAGCTAATATGGGAAATATTTTATTTTCTATTAAAATAACATTACATTCGACCTTATTAGTAAGCTATAAAAAAACGTTCACAGTAACCTTTAATAATAAGAATAATACATAATCTCCCTGTAAAATAAATTTCAAGTGCAAATTTATCGTAGAAGTCAATAAAAACTTTCTGCACCTGCCTGGCGGCTCGTTCTCAAATCTATCTACTCGTTTAATAATCTGTCTTTTCTCACGCACATTGTGTAAACTACTATTGTGTGTTTGAGAATAATGTCTTGTTATGGAAAAATATAAAAATATGGCATCGTTAATGGTTATAATCAACGGTTTCATAAAAATCCATTAGATAAAGTTTTTTTTATAAAATTTATAGATAGAAATCTATAAAAGTAATGTTCCACATACTGTAGAAATTGTATAAAAATTCGGTTTAAAAGTTCAGTGTGTTCCTTTTTAAAATTTGATTATTTTAATTTAATTATTACTAATACAATAAATTTATGATAAGTACAGCTACCTCCCAACCAGCTGCAGTTATAGCACGTGTTTAATATAATGCGCTCTATAATAGAAAACTGAAGCGAATTGAATCTGCATATAAATGCATCGCTAACACAAACGATGTATGTAGGTACCATAATTTCATAAAGCAGCTGCAACATACTAGTATTGTTGCAAGATTGTTCAAGGGCTTAAGTCATTGATTTTCAGGATACTTACATAATATATGCGGTTGCTAAATAATAGAATATTAGACAGATTATGCAAAAATGAGCTCTAAAGATTGCAAATAATTAATAAAATATGTGTATGTACTTAACAGAATTATTAATAAAAGAAATTTAATATTGTTTAAATTGTCAGTAAACAGTTAAGTGATTTTCTACAAATAATGGTTGTTTTTTAAAAATTATTTTTAAGTTTTTGTCAAAATAGCAATCAATAGTTATTGGGTTTCAATTAGTAGCAGTTTAATAACAGCAGCAATGTGCATCTGGCACCCTATTATGTTCGCTTACCTTATTTTGATTAATGATGTGGTTAATAAATAATATTAAAGTATCGAAGCAGTAAATTGAACCTACTATTAAATATTTAAATTGATATGTAGTATTCAGATTTAAAAAGTGTCAAATTAATTTTAAAACCACATTTAAAATTTTTTGGGTTATTTAGTTTATTTTATCGAACTGATGCAGTCTTGATTATTATCTAATCATTAGAATTGCAAGAAAAAATTTTATATTATTTTACTCTTCATTTAAGTATTAAAATTTGCCAGCAATATTACAAGTTATAATGAAATGATATAATTATTGATATTTTCCTTTTATTTAGTTAAAATTTTAAAAATTAACAGGTTAACTAAGCAATTAAACAAAATTATTTTTTATTAGTTTTGTGCAACGATTATTGCTTTATTATTATTTATTCAAAAACATGCGATGACAGTAACCATAGTAGAAAGCTCAAGAAAAACATTTTTGTTTAATTATTCGGATAACCTGTTAATTTTTAAAATATTAATTTAATATTAATTTCACAGTTTAATAATATTTATAATTTAAATATTTTTCTTTTAAAATTATATTATAATTTTTTACTATATTATAATACCGGATTTGTTAGCATAATATGTGATTTAAAAGAAAACGCACAAATGGTTTAATACAAATAGAATCCAAATTTCAGTTTCTTTAGAAACCGAAAACTTATTTACCAAATTTTAGATTTAGTCCATTTGCTTTAGTTGTTTTAGCATTTCAAACGAAGCTTTAGTGCATCAAGAATTCTAAAAGCTAAGTGATTTGGTCACCGCAGCTTTTAAGTTTGTCATAACGAACAAATCCTTATGCTTTTACAAATATAGCTGCGATAGTTTCCCTTCAATTCAACAATACATATTTAGATTTTTCTTTAGGAATCAAATTTATCAAGACGTTAAAAATATCATATTTCAATATTTTTTTTATAAAGTACTTTTTCATGTGCATTTTTTTAAATTAATTAAGTTTTTTAATTCTACGTAGTGCTACTTTTTTATGGTAATGTCTATTTGGTAAATAAACCTTAATTATTTTAAGATTTTTGTGATATGGAGCAATTCATATTTTTGAGCAGAGTTAAGATTCCCGGAATCGAAAATACACATTTTCCTATAGAAATGGCTTTACCAAACGAAAGAACACAAAATACAAGCTTTTTAAGGTGAGGATCAATCTTGTCGGAGTTGTAATAAGGCCACAATTTCATTTTGAAAAATATAATTTTGCCATAAGAAATACATGTAAGTGTATTATTGCGTAATATTACGCAATAATTTTATGCATTCTATTAACGGTACTTGTGGACGTAGACGTCGCGTCAACATCCATACTTTTTCGAGTTGGAGGTACTTGGGGGATGTTTTTAGTAAGTAAAGCGTTTATCAAAACCGCTTGTTCCGGGCACTACAAGCGGGTTTTGATAAGCGCAACTACGTCAAAACTGACATTCACTGTTACGGTCCTGTTTTTCCAATGGATACTTCTATTACTTTGAAGATTCCTTTATAGTAATTTTATAAAACTCCAATATGCGGCAACACAGTTCTAATTTTAAATTTAATTTTGTAAATATTAGTTATCGCCAAGTGTTAGATTGAAAATTATCAGCTGTTGATTTCGAATTCTAAAAGTTGTACGTATTGCAATTTTTGCACGAAAATCTAGTTTTTTGGACGTTACAGTGATCCAATTATTGATTGAACTTCGAGTTTTTTTCAATCCAAGTTGTTTGGGATTTGTATTGGTCATTATCTGGGATATATTTTCAGTACCGGCTTTTATAAGCAATTTTGAGGAAATTATCCGTACTTCGTTTGAAGGATTTATTCGTCCAAATTTTGACATCCTGGAAGAATTAGAATCACCGCTGAAATTTTTGAAACCCTCCAATCCACCTGCGAGGTATGTTCGATAACTATTAATACCGCATTATGTTAATTCCGAGTTTTAGGGTTTTTTTGTGCCGACGTTCTTTTGGTTCATTTTTGTGCTGGTAACGATACCGTCTTTTGGATCAGTATTTGGTTAGTCTTGAGAATTCAACTGCTTCTACACCAACACCGATATTATATTTTGGACATTTTGGATTCTTGATACATTTTCTGTGCCGGCTTTTTTATAAGTAATTTTGAAGAAATTATCATATCTTCGTATAAAGGATTATCTGTCCGTTTTCACATCGAGAAGAAGTTATTCTGGCTTACCTTTACCATCCTGCTTAAATCACCAGTACCATCTTTAGCGTACTATCGTTGTACGACGCAACCACTCGTTTCCACCAAGAAAGAAGACACCTTATTGAGCTAAGATCTTTGTTTGTGCCGTTTCAGATTTTATTTGTTGATGTTTATATTAACCTTCAGTTTTCTAATTTTGCGCAAAGTATTTTATTGAACTTTACTCTGAACGTTTTGCTATACCGATAAGATAAATAATTATTTTAACGATCGAATTATTTGTAAATTTATTTATTTAAGAACTGTAACTTTGTTACACCTAGTATAGCTATACACGGTATTACATTGATAATCATTAACGCTGTAATTTTTTGAAATATTTAAGAGAAAGTAAATCAATATTGCGCCTGACCGTTTTTTGAACTCAATTGATTGATCTGAGATTTTACAAATCAACCTGCTTGATACTTGCGGCATTAGACCCGGTTAGTTCTTTTTTCAGTAGATACGTTTTCGCAGTTTCTTGGGTGTTTACTGTCGTGTTGTTTACAGGGTGGTTTCAAATTGCGTGGCGCCCAAACCATATCTTTACGGCTTGCTCTTTCGAGCGTATCGCTTAGCGCACCCTGTACAACTCTACGCCATCAAAAAAAGGGAACCGGCTCAGTGCTTTACCGTTGGCGTCTCCTGCTCACGAGCTAGCAAAGGGGGCAAGTCTTTTTTTGCCAGCCGCCCCTGAGATTAGCGGCTGCGAGGTTTTAGTCTATTTTTACATCGGGGCATTCCAACGCCCAACTAAAACTGTAACATCACCTTAAAAGTTTAATTACAATAAAATACCCCATTCTAAAATATTTTTAGTCCTAAAAAGGGCTGATTTTTTCAATCGGCGACTTGACGATGTTGTTAGAAGGTATACTTTTCTGTGATTTGCATCACCATGTTTTCAAATTGCTCCTTAAATGTCCGACCAAAAATGACGGCCCACGTAAGTTGCTTCAGATGGTCAAGCAATATGTAAGAACCTAATACTCTTAACCGACGGCAATACATTTTCAAAGAGGCAATTACGTCAAGAGTCGGAGTCACACAAAAAGTGTATCTTTTAAAATTTGTTGTCCGATCACAAATTTTTTTATTCGATAATTAGACCCTCATTCATTATAATTTGTTCTAAAAAACGAGATTATAGTATATTTTCTATCGTCACAACCTATTTTAATTTTAAACGAACGCCGTTCGTCCGAATTCAGATCCACTGTATGCGCACCCTAAAGCGTTAAATATAGTAAATCTATAAAACGATAGTTTTCAAAAATCACATTAATAGTTTTGAACATCATTATTTAATTAAATTTAATTATTACTTTGTCTAGTTAACAAATTATAAACGAATAGATAAATGTTTCACTATGACAATGTTAAGATTTACGCACTTATGTCCGGTTTCACAAACATTTAAACTGCGATTATATTATTTAAGCGTATGATATTTAAGCCAAAATTTAAGCTGAAATCGTAGTTTAAATGTTTATGAAATTGGCCATTAGTTTTTTAAATTTTTTTAAAAATTGTACGCAGGGTATTGAAACCAACCAATTGCATCAGTATCCTGCGTTTTCATCAGACTTTCACAATATTCATATGTTGTTTTAAAAATTTAAAACTGGGAAACACCTCCATTATTTAACTTATAACTATTATTACAAATAGTAGTGACCCATCAAAATAACCCCGACAAAATAGCTCCAACAAAATAGCCCCGACATAATAGTCTGAGACATAATAGCCCTGCTAAAATAGCCCTACGACATAATAGCACCGACACAATAGCCTGGCAATAATTCCTATTTCAATTAAATGTTAGAACCTGCTATCTGTCGGGTCAACATCTATACTTTTCCGAGTAGGACCGATCTAGGAATATCTCAAATTATTAAAGGTTTTGACAAACTCTACCACGGCAAATCTCGGATTAAAGTGTATTTTTTCTAAATTTGTAGACCGACCACAAATTTTATTTTTTAAACTGTTAATTAGACCAGACTGATCTGTCGGGGCTGTTTTGACCAAGGCTGTTTTATATAATAAAACGGGATAAATAGTATATTAAAAACACGTTTTATAATAGGCCTAGCTCTTTCAAAGACAACTGTGATAATTAGTCTTAATATTCTCAATTTGCAAATAGGATCAAACTGGAATTTTAATTTGAAAAACTATTTGCTACAAATTATTTAATGATATCAATCAATATAAGTGTAGGGTTATGTTTATAATAATTTTTACACTTGTACCGTTTGAGTTATAGGCCACAGGAGTACAATTAAAACATGAGGTTCAGTTGTTCTCCACCGATAGTAATTCTGATGACACGGAACGATTCATTTGTTGCTGTATTGTCATTGACTATGAACGTGGAATTAAATGAAGCGTAGGTCTTATAATTTCAAATGGGAAGTTTCCTCAATTTGGGTCTTTTCATAAAATGAAAGTTAAACGTATTTGAGCCTGTGGTTCATTGATCATTTTCTAAATTTATTCATTAAGAAGCCTAAAATCGACTTTAAAGTAAAAAAAAGAAAATGGCGGCGTAATGTATGATTTTGATATGTTGCAACGTCGCAAGTTTGCAATTTAAATATATCCATTTTTCGATAATACACACACATTGACATAAACATGTATAAGACAGAGACAAAGTTATAGGTTGTGTATGAAACATGAGATTGCTTTTAATTTTCACCGGTAGTCATTTGACAGTTACGTTTGTTATTATTTGAGTTTAGTTTTGTCCACATTTTAGTTTGTAGTTATCATCAAGTTTCACTTGTACGTATCCGACTGCAGAATCTCCATAAGACTGTCTGGATGATCTAAATAATATATCAAATAAAAAATAATAAACAACAAAATTTGAAATTAAATTTACCTAGCATATTTTACCCCTCGAGATTCGACACTTAAATATTTGGTGTTATTCGCAAAAAAATCAGTAATCATAACTGATGTAATGCGTGGAAGATTATTAGAGTTGGCTTTTCAAATCCAACGTCAACTTTAAACATTTTTAATTTAAGAATATTTAGAATATTATTAAAATGAACGAATTTCAAATGCAAACAATATAGTTTGACGTTTCTATGTTTGTCGTTTGTCAAAATTAAAAACAATCTCATGTTTCACATACAACGAATAATTTTGTCTCTGTCTTTCACATGTATACGTCAATACGTGTGTATTATCGAAAAGGAATATATTTAGATTTCGAACTTGCGACGTTGCAACATATCAAAATCCTACAAATGTCGGCCATATTGTTTTTTGAATTTCAAATCGATTTTTACGGCTTTCGAAAATCTACCAGAAAAACCGTCGAATAGGGGTCCCTTAATAATTGATTTATTTTATAATTTGAAAAAAAACGTAAATTTTTTAGAAACTCCCATTGCTTTAATCAGCTGAGAAACAGATAAAAATATGAAACACTGAAATGCATTTTTTGTGAGATAGGTCGGTAGAACGATATTAATTACAATATACATTGTATCGCTAAATCTGTTGAGACACTATTTCCGAATTTTTTATTGGAACTTATTTGAGTTGGATTAGTACAACTATATAAAAATTATTTGAAATAATATAAAAAAAATGTAAATTTTATTTTCAATTAAGTTCTTTTCAGAAAACTTAGTTTTAAAATCGTATCGTTTTCAGCTTTTATTATAAACATCTAAAACAAATTCTACTACAGTTTTATAGTTTCAAAATTACCAAATAAATATTTTTGCTCGTATTTGTGTTTATCCTACTTCATGTTGTTCAATAAAATCAAATTATTATTAATAGGAATTTATATTACTATATTAGTTTATATAATTTTAATGAAATTTACTAAACTGACGAATAAACGAAATCAAATCCATTTATGATGCAAGTCGTATTTGTGGATGGGATATTGTACAGCGGAAAAATAATTTCCTATTCCGTGATGCCAACGGAATATCAACTACGTTAAATATTGCTCTTCGGTTATTTATTGAGGTTCCTCGCACCTCGTAGCTATTTTTAGATCGGATATAGCTTCATATCAGTCAACATAGCCTCTAGCTATTGCAGAGAAATCTAAAACTTGGATTCCGAAAGATCAGCAGCTTTGACTATGTTATTATTAGCGATAATGAAAAAACAACAATATGTAAATATTATATTATAGTTAGGTATTATATAGAAAATGAGAGCAAGTGCTAGGATGCAATAGGTAAATCCGTAATTACTTCTTATGTTCATACTATAATGGTAATCTATATCTGTTTTACGAATACGAATATTGGCATTAATTAAATAAGATTAACAACAGTTTGGTACAAAACAAATAAAATTTTTAATATACGCACATCAACAGTTTCTCAGATATGTTAAAATTAAAGAATATATATTTTAGTAAAAATTCATCAAATAATAGGAATGAGTAAATAAAATGTGGGTGGGTGATACGGGTAGACCTTAAATATAAGCGATTTTGAACAAATTCTTTAAAAAGAACTATAAATTTTATCGAAAAGTTCTTTAATTTATATTAAAGTAAACATTCACAAAAATCATTTCTTAAAAATAACGTTAACATTCAAATCTGAACCTCAAATTTTAAGTATCCTCAGAGAAGAAAGTCGGGACCTGGAAGGCCATGGAATGTCCCCTCTACGCTTTTCCTGTGAACATTTCGTTTACGGCAGTCAAAGATGTTGTTGACATTATGTTCCATTGCTTTAGGCTTTAAAATCTTACATTTCCGAAATAAAAAATCATGTATGCTTTGCTCTCTTTTCAGATCCCCGATCTGAAACGGCTGCCTCTACTGTAACCTTTGGGAAATGCAGAGGCTTTTGATTCAGGATTTTCCTAGTTCCAATACCGATAATCGGAACGTAGCCTAAAATAAACGTCTGAAAACCGTTCAATGACATTTTTATAAAAATGTTTTCTACAGAACGGAAGTTGTGCTTCTGTGAAACAATCCATTGTGGCTAAACTTACAATAAGCTGTCTACTATCTCTATTATAAACTACCATGAGCTATTATATAGATAGGAGTCACGTTTTATTCCACTAATTAATTAGTGGTGATAGAGGACACTTTTTAAGACATATTTTAAATAAAATTTTACACAAGTCCAAACCCTTGGGGGTACCTTACTTTACAGCAATTTTTAAATTTATGACTTCAAGCGGCCATTGCACCGATATTTTTTTTTTTTGGGTTTAATGAATTCGAGCTTTTCTATAGAGCATTTAAAAATCTACAAATTATGTTATTATAACCCCTTATCGCCTAGAATCAACAGATTTCGAGTTATGAATTAAATTAAGAGAAAAAATGTCAAAAATTCCGAGTTTTATTTTTTTACTTTTCTTGCCAACCCCGTATCTTTTAAATGAAACGTCTTAGAGAAAACTAATGGCCCAAACCGGATAGGAAATTTAACGGGTACAACGTTGGTCTAATAATTTTTTGGGAAACCAACCGTTTTCACATAAATTACGAAAATAATGAACAAGGTGTAGGTTAAAAAACTAAATAAATTCACAAAATTCTAAAATTTCAATTTGACTTGCAGATATGTATATTATGTACAGCCGTGCTCAAATGTAGTAAGCCACCCATAGATTTGTAAGTTTCAGGAATTTTGAAGGGTTTTAAATAAAACTAATTACAAATATAAATTAAAACTATGCTTTTAATAAATATTTTTAATATTTTGTAGAATCACCTTTTGCCCAAAGGACGCTTTTAATGCGATTAGGTATTGTAGCTACTAATTTGAAGCAGACGCCTGGGTTAATTTTTGCCCATTCGTCAAGAATTGCTTGTTTTAATTCTTTTTTTGAAGTGGTTTTACAATGAGCAACCTTTTTTTTTAATATTGCCGATAAATTTTTAATGGGCGACAGGTCAGGACTCTGTGGCGGCCACTCCAAAAGGGGAATCTTGTTTTCTGTAAACCATCGCTTTGTTTTTTTTAACAATGGCATGGAGCATTGTCCTGTTGAAAAACATATTTAGGGCTATCTTCTTGAAAAAGTTTTACAATAGTAGCCTCTAAATGGTCTTGTAAAGTTGAGATGTAGGTGCTCGAATTCATTCATCCTCGCAGATTTTTACTTTTTTGACGCCATTGGCAGACATTGAACCCCAAATCATTATACTACCACCGCCAAATTTGACGGTAGACACAATACAATCTGGGTAAAATTCTTCCCCAACCCTTCTTCTTACGTACGTTGATCCAGGCTGACCGAAAGTTGTAAAATTAATATTAAAATTAACAATATATAATATTAATTAATAAAAATGGTTAAAATAAAAATTTTAGGTATAGTTATGAAAAAATATTAATTAAATCCTTTACAAAATACGTACCCCTATGTGGCTTTCGTTTGACCAAATTACCTTTGCCCAATCAGCAACACTCCACTTTTCATACTTTTTCGCGAATTAAAGCCGTTTTCTAATTGGCTTCTCATTCAAAAGAGGCTTCTTATGAGGTTTACGACCGTGTAACCCTTTTCCTGTAACCAACATCTACCTATTTGTGAAGATATTTGAACCCCACATGCCTGTTGAAAATCAATTTTAAGTTTTTGACGTTTTCCGGCGATTTTTAGCGACATTACTTTCAAAATCGATCCTGTCTGGGGTTATTACTCGTTTTCTTCCACTTTTTAGTACATTTTTTATAGAGCCAGTCTCAGCCTTTCGTTTTAGGGTGGTTTGAACCGCTAATCTCAAACACTTTAATTTTTAGGCAATTTTTCGTTGCGACATAACCACCGAATTCAACAGGGCGATTTGGTCCCGAACAGCGACTCTTAAATGCGGTCGTTTTGGCATGATGTTGTTGCTATCACTTCACTAAACTAATTTAAAATTGATTTTGTAAAATTTTGACCCTTTACAGAAAATAAAATACCGTTATCGACAGGTACTAATATACCATAACATTAAAAATTTGCATTATTACAAAATGTGCTTTATCTTAGTGCCCTTTGGTTCTAATTTGAAAGAAAATCTTTTAACGGTTATCAGGTATATGTACGGGTAACATATATTTATAAATTCGGACTGGCCTAATACTTATGGACAAATCCAGGGATGGCTTACTACATTTGAGCACGGCTGTATGTATATTAAATTATTTGCTTTGTGGTTTTAATTCTTCTAAGGCATTTCCTTCGTATTAAAAATATTAAGTAGGAAATTTATTTTATTTACGCTTTTAACAAAAAATCAGATGGATAAGAATAGATAGTATTTTTTCTTTGATATTTCGCTTTTAAATAAGTACATGTTCTATTCAGACCGTCATTCTTGACTGAAATTTTTTTAAAACTATTAGTGACGGCTCACAGACTACTATATAAGGGTGAAATGACTACAAATGTACCTGGAGGGGGGTTAAACTGTAATTTTACAAAAAAATGTACAGGTTCGACAATAATATTAAAATTATGTATTTAAAATATTATAGTTAATAATGTCATATTTAATTTTGGAAAATCGGTGCCCCATCACCCTTTCCATACCAGCCGTCACTAAAAATTATAATAAATTATCAAACCAAATAAAAAGCGTGTTCTAAACAAATTTAAATAAGCCGTACATGGTCTCATATCAGGACGTTAACCACTTAAATGTAGGTAGTACATGTTTTTAACAGATTTGTATTTATTTTATTCTTTTGCCGGTTTTGTACAGCTATAAATTTAAAGTGACATTATTTTCTTTTAACTTTACTTTTTCCATATTTTAAATAAAAAATCTTCCGAATAAAGTTAGGTTATTATTATTTATTTTATTCTCAAATTACATTTTGGTTTTTTGTGAACCAGTTCGGTGACAAGCACACGAACAAGTTCATTACAGTAGTTAAGTACATTGGAAAGATTCGGTAGCAATAAATTTTAAAAAAATACAAGATTTGTTAATATTCTAAATAATTCCTTTTTAAAAAGATTGAAATTTTGCAGATTTAAAATATTATTATTATTATTATACGAACAATCAATACCTCTGTTACCCTACCGACCGACCAACCCTATCGCTTAGTTGTCACAGTGAAGTAGATGAACGGAGAACTCAATACATCACCTGTCTGTTACAATACCACCAGTAGAAAATGATGAAGTACTCTTAAAATTGGTTTCCAAGAATGTATGTAGACGTCCACTTAAAAATTTCACTTGGACACTAAAATTGATTGATGATGGTTTGAAATTTTGACTTATGTATTTCTTGTATCAAACGTTTGTATATGAACGGATATTAATAGTAGGTACACTAAATCAAATATGAGAATACATACGAAAAATTAAAAAGCAATACTCCTATTTGGTATTATAGTAGATCAAGTTTAAAAAATATTACATGTTTAAACTTGCATGAGAAAGAACTTGTTTGTAATAGCCAGTCCGAATAATTAGTATTTCAGATGTGTTGAAATATTTTTATTAACATTATTATGATTTTGTCACAATAACATTTTTTTATCTACAATTTAAAAGAAATTATTTTAATCATAATTATAATAAGTACGTAAAGAAAAAATAATTTGTTATGTTTAAATTGAAAAATAAAATGTTGCACCTAAATGTTTTTAAAATTATTCATATTTATATCGATTTTTCATAAATTAGAAATTCTAGTTTTACTGAAGCGTTATTTGTGGTTCTTGTAAAAACAAAATGTAAATAAATATTTCCTTCTACCGAGTTTCAAAATTGAATCTCATCAGTTTTCCGAGACACTTGAAGTGGCACGATATTCACCATCACGAACACGTTACTCTCGGTTTAATTAAACTTCCACCCTTAACTTCATGAGTAATTATTAGTCGAAGGTTTTGTACAATTATGAAACATTTCAACTGCTTACATGAAGCATAAATAATATTTTGAAATATGAAAACTTTTTTTCGCTATACTGATAAAATTATATGTATTACGTACAAACATATACTATGTAATACAACATTAATATTTAGATGATAATAATTACAAAAAAAGTATATATTCTTGAAAACAATAATTGTTTTTAAATAAATTTCCAACAATATATCTACAAAATGGTTTTTTCGTAAATTGCAAAATTGGGACATAAAAGCAGAACCTTTGATTTAAATGTTATATGTCGTACAACAAAAATTATATGATCGGCAAATTATATCAAATAAAAATACATAGTAACAAAAATGATGTAAAACCGGTACGGAATAACTAAAAGAATTCATTAAATACCCAACATAGTAAGCCGGGTGAATTACAATACTTTCAAATTAAGGGTTGAGAGTTCATACAAAGGCAAATTAAATCGTGAACATTTAACTTTACATCTGAAACATATTTCAGAAAACAATATACTCGAAACTGTCAAAGAAAATATAGATAATGATATAAATATTAATAATATCAGTTCAGTTTTAAATTTGAACGTATAGAACAGTATAACAGCATTATCAAAGGCTTACATTAAATAAATATTTTAAGTATTGAAAAATTACTGAAATTTAAAATCACCTGGAAGCATGTTTAGTACATTATATCGTATCATAAATGAAAAAAAAGATAAAGAACTGTATTAAGAAAGAAAGACTCCGATTATAAAATAGAAGTTCCTACATTCATGTTGAAACACAATAGAACTTAAAATTAAAATAAATTTATTGCTTATTATTTTTATCTACAAGGAAATATATGAACATTTTTCTAAATATCTATTAGGACTTTTATACCATTTCTTTTTACATAATTTTTTTCCTGTTTTGGGATGTAAGTAGATATCTTACTGTGCTTTTTTACAATTTTATGTTTCAAAATTCTTTATTTAAACCAAATATGCTCCATATTATTCGGCAAGCTTTTTCCACTTTTCAGGTAAAACCAGTATTACATCACTGCAGAACTACTGTGGTGTATCGGTGAAAAACTTAACCAAGTGATTTTTACAGGCTTCTTTTAAAGCCAACTTTACACCATTAAGGAAATTCTGGAGAGACCAAAACAAATGATGGTGCAAGGTCCGGGCTATACCGTAGATGCATCAAAACTTTTTAGCTAAGCTTTTCCAGTTTTTTTCGGGTCACCAAAGATACGTGTGGTCTGGCGTTATCATGATGAAACACAGCACACTTCCCATTGATCAATTCTGGTTGCTTTTTTCGAATTGATTGCTGTAATCAGGTTAATTGTTGACAGTAGCGAACAGAATCAATCGTTTGACCAGTTGGTAACAGCTCATAATAGAGGATACTTTTCCCATCCCATCAAACAGACAGCATCACCTTTCGAGTGACCTTGGGAAGGTCACCATGTTGGCAAACATTTTAAACTTCTTTATCAAAAGATAAAATTCAAGCGGTGGTCTGAACAATGAGCGCGTTTATCAACATAAAGCAGATTTCAAGTACCTGCTGTTTGCCTTAACTCGAGAACAATGCACTTCTTGTTCGGCAACCAATGCATAAATTTAATCTTCTGATAAGAAGGTCGTTCATATGTTTACCAACACGGTGACCTTTTCAGAAAGTTAATGTGTTGGCGACGCCGTTGGTGATGAAGTTTGTCCATCTAGCGAGGCTTTAACTAATTCGTTATAAAAAGATTCTTTCACCAAAGAGAAGCTTGGTTTTTATTTAAAATTATATCAAAAATGTGTTAAAATTTTAGGTGTAAACTAACTTTGAGTACAGTAGAACCCCGATTATCCGTGCGCGGATTATCCGTGAAGCGGTTTATCCGTGGGCCCATTATACATCGATTACCGTCGGATTATTATGCGTGCGGCGGTTTATCCGTGCGGCGCCAGCGGTTTATCCGTGGAAATTGCAACTTTAGTAGTATACTATGTGAAATCAAATGTATAGAATTTATGCTTACTTCAGAGCTGCACTTGGATTACATACAAAGCTGTTTAGTGTATTTTTTGTAATAATTTAACAAAAACGTCAATTATTATTATCCGTGCTTTCAATTATCCGTGCAGAGCACGGTCCCTGTCGACCCGGATAATCGAGGTTTTACTGTATTTTTAAATAAGGGACGAGTTACAGAACACCGGCTCAAGTTTCTTATCTAATTAAGAAAGTTCTAGTTAGTCGGGTGATTGCTTCGAGATTAATCATGTAAACAATAATTGTGAAAAACCTGACCGGGCTGAATAATTTTAATAAAAATAACTCGAGATAAAAACGGAAAAACAAGAAAATATTGGCTATATTTAAATAATAGAAAATTAAAATCGCAAAACACATTATAAATTCGGTTTTTAATGTTTTGGTGACTAAAACCCATAAAAACATGTAAATATCGTAAAACGTAAACACTAAACATAATCTCTAAAAATTGAAATTAAATTTCCTCGTAAAATGCTAAAAATATTTTAGTAAATTAAAAATTGTATTAGAACGGCTGTAAATAAGACCCGTAAGGAATTTGTCGTTCGCTTACCATTTTTTACAATACATAAGGTACATATGTACAAATTAAGTACAAATCAATAATTCTACTTACTTATTGCCTATGCTTTGTATTACGTGTAGCACCAAATAAGTATTGTAATATAATTAGAAAATAATTACTCCTATAAAATCTTATTAAAAAATAATATTACAAATTAAAAATTCACCTAACTTGAAATTTATTCTTAAAACATATTTCACAAGTTAATATAACATGATAACATATTAAAAATGATATAGAAAAGTTTTTAAAACAAAAATAAATGGTCTTTGTAAAATATAAAATAACAGCAGTCAAATCTCGAAATGTTTATTATCCTCGTAAATGAAAAGTATAATTTTCGATTAACACCGCTAGTCCCGAAAGATATGAGTCGGTTGTTTGTTCTTGGCTAAAAGCAAATCCTTGTTCAGCGCGTGCAAGGTTTGGTAAGCACATGTAGATAGTCACCTTATGATTTGTTATTCTACAAGAAGTTAGATTATAAACTTTTAACATACCTTTAATTTTGCAAATTAGGAAACATTGTAAAATTATTTACCTATTATGTAAATCATAACTTTAGTAATACTAATGAGTATGTAATGTATTGTATTACAATATTATAATTAGGTAGCATGTATTTATGTAAAAAATAATGATATTAAATAATAAAATATAAATAAAATTTTCTAATAAATAATTTCGGATTTTTAAAAGGGGCGAAAACACATTTTAATGTATAAATAAGTAGTACCTACCGAAAAACATTGACATCGTATAAAGTATCTCCCTACCGATAGACAATTACATCCTAAAACAGGTAGCAACAAGCCATTGCTGAAAGCTTATGAAAAAATTTGTTTATTGTTTAATTTAACTTGTTAATTTTTAAAATTTTAGTTTCATATTAATTATATTTTAAATAAAAGAAAAAAGAAAGAGGTTTTATAACATGTATTCAAATATTTAATTAAGTAATGTAGCAAATAAATAGCAATGCAAATATCGCTTCCGCCGCAGGTATTAACACTATTATACAGTTGTTAATAAACAGTAATGCATATAATATTGCTATTATACTGAATGCCAGGAAATGCAATTGGACAATCAACTGACTGGGTATGTAAAACGTTAGTCGCCACCACTATGTTAACCCGTTAAGTTTTGTTTCGTATCCTTTGTTTCGGAAATCATTGGGTAATTTTTAATAATAATTATAAATGAAACTTCAAGGGATAACACGTTATAGTTAGATAACGATAAAATATAGTTATATTTTATATAATTTGAATTTATAGAATTTGATTTAAATGTCTTATTAATCTTGTAAGGTTTTAAAATTTTTCAACATATAACATTGGACAACTATATGCCAAATTAAAAGACCCTGTACCGCAAAAAAAAAATCAGATTTGATATACAAAGTGGAGTGGCAAGATTGTAATCTTGTATATATTGACCAAACTAACCAATGGCTTCATAAACAAACGAGTGGATATGTTTCAAGTATTGGATGTAATAAGCCAGAAACCACTCCGATTGCCAAACATATTTTAACTGATGGACATAATGCTGTCTTTACTAATGCCAAGATAATCAAATCAGTCACCAATTATAAAAATCGACTCCTTTACGAAATGATATGCGTCAAGAAAGAAAAGAATGCGATGAACAGAAAACCGACATCGAAGATTTAAGTAATATCTACAGCCATCTACTCATCTAAGCTACAAATAAAAGATTTGATACAAGTAAAAGATTTGATACTTTTGTAACTGCACATGATATCAACTGATGCCATAATTATTGTAAAGCGCAAACATTAACTCTAAAAATTTGTATTTGTTGTAATCTAAGGATTTTGACAATTAAACATTCTTGACTTTTATATACATTATTCTTCAAGTGCCATACACTTCATTGTGGTAGGCGATCAGCTTAGCCAAAGCCAAGCTGACTTTACTAGGAAATATAATTAATGGGGTGGTTTCGTTGCCTTCCCACAGTCCAAAGATTGATATCGGACCTTTGATCACAGCAGTGTAACCGACTCGTCTAGGAATCGAACCATGGTCTACCGCTTTAAAGTCGGCCGGTGTATGCTTTACGCTACACTGCTGGTCTACATTATACATTATAATATTAATTAATCTTTGTTTATTGTACCAATTGTACTATTACCGACTTATATACTTATACCCTTTGTTGTAATAATATTGCAAAATATAACGCAATTTTTCTTGACTTTTCTCCATTTTCAAACGCAAACAACTTTTCAACCGCTGTATCAATTTCAATGTTTATCACTATCACTATCACTATATGCCTGTTTCCATCTACTGCTGGATAAAGGCCTTTCTCATTGGGGTGTATTTAGCCATAAAACACCACGCTGGCGAAACGTCTTGGTGAGTGCGTTTTATACCTACTGCCAGGTAAGACGGACAGAATAAAGTTTCACTCCACCCAGGTTTGAACCTGGGCGCTCAGCTTAGTAGTTGACGCATTTAAGCGCCAAACCGTAACCGTCTGTGTTCACACACTTAAATGTTTATACACTCAAAGTAACGCCCGAAGTGTCACCTTTTCAACGAGAGTTTAGCAGTGTCGCTGCGATCTGTGTTTCCTGGGTTATTTGCAATTGATGCCATCTATGGGAAAAAACGCCACAAACTTTTTCCCTGACCTATATATTACAATTTTGAGCACATTACAATTTGAGTACTAATTTAACCTAGGACAATCATAACTACAGAGCTAGATGAGCTATAGGTAAAAAAATTAAGATTGTAGTACTAGTGTGGTACGATTCGGAACTAATCCGTCCGTTATGGTTTCATTTGTTTGCAATATTTTGAGTGTTTTAATTTAATTTTTGTAATTTATTCTTCTTCTTCAGGTGCCTATCCGTTACCGGATGTTAGGATCATAAACGAAGCCAAGATGACTTTTCTTGAGAGTGTAATTCATGGGTGGTTTCGTTGCCTTCCCCATAGTCCATAGATCGATATTGGACTTTTGATCACAGCAGTGTAACTAGCGCCAGCAGGGTTCGAACCGCGAGCTTACCGCTTCGTAGTCGACCCGTGTATGCTTGCGCTATACTGCTGGTTTTTGTAATTTAGTGGAAGTAATTGCGTTTTAGTTTTAATATTAAAATCATCATTGCATGTATTATACTTGTTTGGATACGCAAACATTATTGTATTTATAAATTATTATTTATTTACACAACGAAATTGCTATTTAATTAACGTATGTTTTCACAGAGTTAATTCTTTATTTCGTCGTTCAAACAAGTATTTCATTATGTCCTGGGTCTTCAAGCTCACCTGTATATTCAAGGAGTTTTCACAAATGAGTAGACACATTGTTTTATCATTGGTATTGTCAGTTATAATCCACAATATTTAGATAAGTGCTAGTGTAAGTGAAAACAAACGTGTTTTAAAATTGTACAAATATTATGGACAGATCCAAATGGGAATGGCTGTTCTTAAGCTTTCATATATTTAGACACTACTTTTTCAATTCTTAAATATGTAATTCAAAGTTTCATTCATACTTTACTTTTTATATTCTATCACTTATAGCTCCAATTTTGCTAGCACTTAATTTAGTTTGACGACTGGAAATCACGCATGCGTACTGGCGTGGGTGTTTATAGGTAATATATTAATTTTTTTTAGTTCTTAAATTTTTGTAAAACAAACCGGTCGCTCAGTGATATTTTGGAAGTTTTCAATGAAATTATTTAAAAACTATCCAAAATTTATTTATTTTATTATAACAATACCAGAACAAGTACTAAAACTAACAGCATAACGCCTTTAAACTAATATGAGTAACTAACTAACTTTTAAAATGGCTACTTTATATAATAATAAAGATGTCGAATATGCATTTCTATATTTCCTTTAACTGTTTGCTGAATGATGGAAATAAATCTTGTGGAAATGCAGAATTTCAGTTCGCATCGTTTCTTATTTAATTTAAATGGAAAATTACTTATCACTATTTCCGTTATAATTACAAAATATAACTCGCTCCGCTCCCACTTCTCTTCCGTGTATTTTTTTATGAGAAGGCGCATTATTATTTGTGGTCTACGGGTGTTATATGTACTATATCTTAGAACGGCCCTGTACTAATCTATAGCACTAATATATTCTGTAGGTAGGTTCTTTGATATAAATTTTGATATTCTTTGATATAAAAATACATATATTATGCGATAAAAATACAGTAGAAAGCAAATCTCGATTCATTGCCAATTAGGACGTACTAAAAATTCCGCATTATAAAATAATATTTCGTATTACAATTTTTATAAAGATATTACTATATTCGTACCTAATTGCACAGCGTTAAATCTGAAAAGTAATTCCACAGTAGATAATGCATATACAGATTAACATGAAGAACTTGTCGCGTGACATAACTTTTTTTACATTATTATGATAATAATTATGTAGTAGTGCAGTAAACACCAGCTATGTACATAAGTATATGTAGTTACCGACGGATATACCTACTTATTTTATGTAATTTTTAAATGTAAATAACCAGTAGGTACTAACTTGATTTACTGAAACTTTTTGAGTTATTATATTGAATTTCCATGTACTTTTGTAGAAAATAAATTGCGACAGAAAAAGTTAATGCCCGAAACAACTTTTCGGTAAACTTCTTCAACTACTTAAAATTAGAAAACTAAGTTACTACTACTATGTAGAAGCACTTTTGTTTCAAGTTGCAGAAATCATTACTACCATGTACAATATATTTTAATAAATTAAACTTTCTCATTAATTATATCTCATAGGTTTTAAATGTAAATTATATAAATTTATTATCAATAAATATAACATTAGAACAGTTGCAAAATAGTAATGTTAGATACGTATAAGTAAAAGCCAAAATTTTTAAGTATTTAAATTTTTATATTTTTTGATAAATATTGTTAAATATCATGGGAACAATCTGCACACCTGAATGCACGCACGAATCTTCAAATTGCCCTCATGGGAAATCATGTGATCGAAAAGCGACTAACACAAAGTAACATTCTGGAAACAATCGCTCCATTAATCTGACGGTAAATGCTTTTAACAAGGACATGAACTAGTCAAGATTACAGGTCAATAAAGCTGGACCCCACCGCATGGTTGTATCGACAGAAACAGAAATTAAGTGCTATTTATGAATTTATTTCTTGGGTACAGATGATGAATTTTTCAGGTGTAAATATTTAAAGATTAAAATTTTTACTAAAATGCATAATGCAAGCTAATAAAATACATGAAATGCTAATAATATAAAATAAATATTTCTACGTTTTATTAAAGATTTTATTGTGGAAATAATTGAAACCAAGGTACAATACATTTTATTATTTTTTTGGACCTCGAAAACACTGATAACTTTTGATAACTTCATATTAAAAACAAGAAAATAACATTTTTATTGATATTTTTGAATAAAAAAACATTTTTAAAAGTTATCTTTATTTGAAATACAAATTTTGTTAATTTCAATTTTATTTTAATTCCTCGTTCATTGTAATGAAATCACCTAATTAGTTATTTATCACCGTTTTATTTCATATGATCTTGAAGTTGAAATGTAATAATTATATTTTAATATGAAATATCACCAAAATATGACCAGCAGTGTAGCGTAAAGCATACACCGGCCGACTTTAAAGCGGTAGACCATGGTTCGATTCCTAGTCGAGTCGGTTACACTGCTATGATCAAAGCTCCAATATCAATCTGTGGACCATAGGGAAGGCAACGGAAACCACCCCATTAATTATATTCCTAGTAATGTCAGCTTGGCTTCAGCTAGTTGACTCCAACATCCGGATACGGATAGGCACCGAAAGAAGAAGAAATATGAAATAAGTAAAATGTGAAATGTGGGACACGTGCATTAAATAGATTACATTGAAGTCTTGGAACTCTAGAATCTATAAGTCAAAGAATTCGCTGATGAGGCAGATATACACTTGTAGTATTAAAACGGATGTTTAATGGTAATAGCCATTAAAACGCTGATCACGTTCATTTTGTGGATATCAATAAATAGATTTACTTTGCAAGTGTAGTGAGTTGTTGTTAGTCTTAGTTTATTTACGGACGGAAGCTATGCCGCTCGATTTAATATGTAATTGTTAATTAAATAAATAATTGGAAATTCAACTGGAATTTTTCTGAAAGAACCTCTAATCTTCTGATAGGCAATCCAATATTTTTATAAAACAGATCATATTTCTTATATTTAAAAAAATCCCATCAGCTCATAACTTAAGTAGTATTGTAAATCACAAGTTGAGAATAATTTTTTATCAGTTAAGAAACATAATGGAAAATTGAACAATCAAAACTTGTAAATTTTTCCATTCAAAAATGAAGCTATGGAGCACCGTAAAGTTGTGATCTACATCTAAATTTGTTTCCAAAAAAAGCAAGTCAATAGTTTAAATGTGTTAAACGATGTTCCGTTCCGTACTAATTCTATTGCTCTGTTGTCTAACTTTATGGTCCGTGAAATCTTTGACAATAATGTTAGCAATTTCGATAGCCTTACCAATGCGGCTAGAGTTAAGTGGAATTGGGCTTACGTTTCTGATTTGAAAATTGAAACTACTTCTGATCAAGAGTGTCAAAGTAACAAAAAAATGTCGGTTTAATACCGAGTTCAATCTGAAGTTCGACCTGTTTGAAAAACTCGTCTGGGAATCTTTACTCCAAATTTAAAGTTGGCACGTGTGCATTTGATTTTGATACACTATTTGTTGAAAATACGTGGCCATGTAATATTAGTGTACGCAAGTTAATCGATCATCTAACTCTTATGCAGCTAAGTATTTATTCTAAGTATTCTTTTTAAAATGCATTTGCTCAGTATGAGGAAAAATGATTTTAAATATGCCAGTTGCAGTAAGCAAAACTAACAAGGTGGGAAGAGCCTTTTAATTTACCAACAACAAAGATTGTAAAAATTGGGTTGACACATTCTCAATATCTTAACAGAAAACGCATAATTAAAAAACAAAACAAGGAACTCTAGCACAGCAGTTGAATACTGGTGACTAAAAGATATAAAATTTGTAATTTTACCTGACGGGTAAACTTCCCAGAGCAAATTAGAAACCTCACTAGCTAAAGGGTAGTGGTGGTAGTGATGGTGATTCAAGACGACTCCGCATTACTATGAATTGTTTAACAATTGCATTCTTGTTGTGAAAATCGTTGACGTTGAAACAAAAGTCCCACCTAAAGCGCAATAAAAAATACAAACTCCTGCATCCTTACTGATAATAGTTCACTTACCAGGAGATTTCCAAAATAATAAGTCGACTCTTTAAAATACTTTCGAGTTGCTTTTAAGTTCAAAGTAAATTATGTCATTGTCCCACATCAATTTATCTCTGGTAGTTTACTAAAACCAAATAAAGAACACAAAAATGGGTTAAACATAGCTTCCAGCAGACAAAGTCAACCACAAATGTTTAAAAATGATTTAAAAACTTCACAAATTTATAGTAGTGGCTTGTTACAAACGCTTTATCTAACTTTATTTAGAGGTTTTAAAACAAAAAACCATCACCGTCGTGGTACAATAATAGAATCGTTGAAGCACGACTAGTATCTAGATCCGGATCATAATAGTCATTACAAAGCACCAAAACTATCATCGCTTAATAATACGAAGTTCTTATCATCTACGAAACACAAAGATGCAAAACTAAAAACAAGAAAACTAACTTTCTAAATATTCTAATTAAAAGTTAAACAGAAGGAGGTCGACTCTTCGACCTGTTTCGTCCATTCATTATGAACCTTATTTCCTTGATTCCTCTGTTAAAAATTCATCATCAATAAATTTATACTGGTCGATAATTTATCTATGATTGTAACAATACAATTTAACTTGTATTGTCATATTAATTTTATTTATTTTTAATTTCAAATTATAACAGGATTTTTAATCATCTAAGTTGGCACTATATTGTTGGCACTGTGTTTGTTCTGATAAAGAATTGAGAATACATCTTTTATACTATTTTTGCTTTTGTTAAATAAAACAACTCTACCTTTTTCGAATGATTTTAAAGTTTTTTACATTATTTTTTCTCATACTGAGCAGTGCATTTTAATTCTTCTTCATGTGCCATATCCGGTCTCCCGGACGTTGGCGATTCAACTTGGCCGAAGCCAAGATGAATTTACCAGGGAGTATTATAATTCATGGGGTGGTTTCCCGTTGCCTTCCCCATAGTCCACAGATCGATATTGGACTTTTTGATCGCAGCAGTGTATCTAACGCGAACAAGGTTCGAACCACGAGCTTACGCTTCGTAGTCGACCCGTGTATGCTTCACGCTATACTGCTGGTTCTGCATTTTAATTACAAATCTAAATACTTCGACTTAATACTTAAATGTATACGAGTTATGCCCGATTTCTTCACCTAGAAATATCTCTTAAATGATCTATCTATTAAATAAATTAACGAAGTTACCAATCAGAGGGCAGCAAAACAAAACAATCAGAAATATGATTGGCCACTTCGTTTATTTATCTTATAGATGTATTATCTAAGAGATATTTCTAGGTGAAGAAATCGGGCATCAGCCGATCGTGTAGCCAGCTACGATCAAGCAAGTGGCTAGCGTAGCAAAATTATTATTTACGTATGTAAATATTGCTACATGATTTTTAAGCTGCTGATTATAACAAAATCTAAAGTCTGTCTGGATAATATTGATAAAATTGTTCTTGAATTTTATACTATATTCTTGGATATGAAGTTCCCAAGCTTGCTGATTAATTTCATTAATGATAAAAACAGGTGCACATTACTTTTAAACATACAATATGTTTTGTTGATTACTTAGTTTTTAGTTTACTTCGTGAAAAGCTGAATTTCTTTACGCTGAGCTTTATTATAGTTACTATCCATCTTAATTCCAAAATGTTTTGACGTCACATTAACAACTACAGGAACACAAACGGCTTTCCGTGTCGTAATGATAAAATCTCTAATTTTAGACAACGATGTGCCAATCTTTTTACTGACTACATTTCGATCGGTTATGGAAGCAGGGACTCTAATGTTTACCATTATATTACCGAAAATGTGATCGACTGTCAACTCGTGTCTTTCTCTAAAGCCTGTAGTTTTGAAGCTATCTGTAGCTTGCCTGATAGCTCTTAGTTCAGGTCCTGATGGAATTCTACCGTATTTTATTAAAAAGTCTCGTTTTATTGTGCAATTCTATCTAATACGAGCATTTTCAAAATTTCTTTGAATACTAGTAATTGTTTTCCCAAATATGGAAAGAAAGTTTTGTAATGCCTATCCATAAAAAAGGTGACAGAAGTGATACCTAGTATATTCAATTCTAGGGATATTTCTATCCAATTTATATATCTATCTAACTATCGGTCTTTTAAACGCTCTAAATAGCATTTAATATATAGTACCTTGTGATATGATAGATTTCTATCCAATCTAGCATTCTTAAAATATTTAAGAAATAAAATATAGAAATATTAAGAATTTATTAAAATATTTATTTAATTTCTTATTTAAGTAATTTACTAGGATAAAGGATAATTTATTATCATTTACCATTTTTGTCTTGACGCTTTAAAAAAGCTCATGCAGGTGGATGTTGTATATACTGATTTCTCAAAAGCATTCAACCGTATTTCGCACTCGGCTCTTATATCAAAAATTTCTTCTCGTGGCTTTAGTCCAATCTTCGTTAAGCAGTTATTTAATAGGTTCTCAAAACTAAAAATTTCTAGCGTGCGTCTGTGATTAATAAGTTTGGTGTATATTTGGGCTCCGACTTAACTTTTAAAAATCACATATTATACATTTGTAGCAAAGCCTATTGCACATTTCTATGCCAATCGATTAAAAAAGGTACAGCATATGTTTATCAAGTACCTCCATTACATATTAAAATGTGTAAATGAGGTCTTTTTAGATGAAACTTATTTCAATTTTTGTAACACCAAGTCTCTGGCAATTAGACGAGCGGTGGCCGATATCTGCGTGTTACATAGTTTTTTTCAGCGGAAAGATCAACTATAAGCTTTTATTAAATTATTGTAAAATTCTGGGACCACCAAGATTCACTTGATCGAAATGAATTTTTGAATATCAATATTATTCAACAAAATAGGGTTATCACACTCCCCTGGCAAGAATGGTGCAAACTGCCAACCATCTGTATGATGACCCATCGTTTAATTAATTTAATCATCACGCTAAAGAATGCTCTTTGGGCCATAGACTTGATTAAATTTATTTAATAAATTACCGATTTGAATTTTGTTATAGTAGTACTGCCTTTGTAAAAATGTATACATGTTTATATTTATATTATTATTTGTGTAAAAAGGTACGTACTATATCTGTGTAAATAAATAAATATCTGACTATGCTCGTCTTACACTCAGATACATATTTTCGTGTTACTGCTTTCAGATAATGCTCGCTATGAGCATACTCCCATTGAATATTCTTAGTTCTACAGCGGCGCTTTCGGTTTATATGTGCACATACCCTAAAAGTATCCAATACAGATAAATCAACTAGGTTGCAATACATTTAAAGTAATGCGTAATAGCTTGAAGTAAAGTTATTACTAAATAAGTAATAAATAGGTAGGTATGTATGTATAAGTGTTCATATTATTTGTTTAGATTATAAAATGGGTGATTGATAGAAGAGGGTACTTTGCTATGCTGCACCTGCATTAATTAAACCAATATTGGAGATCTGCCATAAAATACCCTCACTCAGATGCCCCGTAATTAATGGATACAATAACGAACAAGATAACAGTTACACCATATGCTACCAAACTTTTCTATTCATAAAATAACCGTAATTGGGAGTAAAGTAAATCTTTTTAAATCTTAATGTACTTAGTTATTTCGCTTAAGCCTTATTTATTATGGTATTTTAAAAAGTTTCCTTGGTACATTATTTTTTGTTTAAAAATATGGAAACGTTTTCTGAATAACTAATGATCTAATTAATCTTAATTCTTAAAAACTACTTCTGAACTAATTATACAAATTAAAAATAAATATACACATAGGTAAGCTATATGTAGTCAGTACTCGTAGCCAGTAAGTGTAAAAGATAATATTGTAACATTATTAAAGTATTTTACTTTTTAACAACACTTACTACTGATTCACTTATGTATCTTGTGAAATTTTAGATTTTAATAAATTATTATTTTTACCACAACCACGTTGTAACTTCTTATCAAGATTAATTAATTTGATGTTATTCGACTCTCTTAAATCATTAGCACTTGAAAATTAATGACCTTGTTAAAATAATATGAAAAGCAAAAATATTATACAAACTATCTTTTTAATAATTTAGTACCTACCTATTTTACTTATTGATCAAATTAAAAATTTAGTTTTCACGTTATCTCCCATACGATTGTCTATTAGCATAGTAATATAATTATTCCAGTATAATAAATTATTTATTTACATATAATTTTTTTTAAGTTTTAATTTGATAATATTACAAGTGAACATTTTAATTGAATTCCTGAATTTTTTACACCTATTATAATTATTATACCTATTTTTATTATAGATTTAATTAATCTGAATTGAAATATATTTAGTTCTATACTGTTTACTCTTTTTTTTTGAGGACTTGGTAAAGCGGTTGAGGCGCTGAACGTCTTATTATGTGATGTTGGAATACCTGTTAGAATGTAGCAATTATTTCCATTCTCCATAATAGTATTATTTTAGCAACTTCCTATACTAAAATTCACTAAAATTAATATTATATTATGTAGTATGTACGTTATAAAAGTTAAAGGTTTTTAATTTTAAAAACTCTGATCACGTAAAACAGATTTTAATTTATTACAACTACACGATAATAAATTTGTAACATGTAACAAATTCAACTTTCGAAATAAATAACTTTTAAAACTAAAATAAAAACTTTTCTACAATTTAACAATAATAATCACTAATGAGTATTTGTCCCTTTTGTTAGGGAATTGCATTTTATATGAAACTTCCAGTGAGTGAATACAGTAGAACTCGGTTGATGTGCAACTCGTTTGGTGTGGAACTCGATTAATGTGCACCTCGATTGATTGCCATCATATATGAAGTTTTAATAGTTTTAAAACTTAATTTTAATTTTCTTAAACTAAACTCTTAAAGTACTAGCACCTCTTAAAGTAAAGTACCCAAAGTGACCAGCAGTATAGCGTAAAGTATACACCGGCCGATTAGAAAGTGGGAGACCGCGGTTCAAGTCCTGGTCGCGTCGGACACGCTGCTGTGATCAAAGGTTCGATATCAATCTTTGGACTGTGAAAGGGAACGGGACACCATCCCATTAATAATTATTCCCTATTAAAGTTAGCTTGACTTCGGCTAAGTAGATGGCCAACACACTGTAAAGTGTATGGCACTTGAAGAAGAAGAAGCTCTTAAAATTAATTTTCTGCGGCTAATCTTTTTGGCATTGTTGTGCTATCTTCAGCCTCACTTAGGGAACCCTAACAGAAATTATTCAATAAATATTAACCGAAATATTTATTTTGTTCGGTACTAATTCACCGATGCCAATTTGCAGTTATTCTTGCTTCCAAAGATATTTAGCTTTCGTTTAACATATTGAAATAAGTCGAGCTATTCATTATTTTAAAGTTTGGTGTTGAGGGAGTAAAATTTCAAAATTCAAAAATTATGTATTACTTTCCATCGGCTAGATAAATTAACATTTTCATACATCGTTAATTTTTGGTATTGAGGAAATATTTACGGTAGCAATTTTTGAAATAAACACTTAGTATGATTCATAGAATGTTTTATGTGCTGGGTTAATATTAAGTTAGATTCTAAGTGTTAGAACCTACCCCAATTGGACTTATGCGAAGTTCTATTGGATTTGCCTGTATCAAGGTTTAAATTTCACATTGCTATGTAACTTTAACTTATATTATACGTACCAATTTAATTATGCTGCTATTGTGTTTTTTTCGTAGAGGAATATCGTTATACGAGTATTAGTAAACAATAATAAATTATTAAAATTTCTTTAATTTTATACTATAGGTAAAGCTACGATCAATAAAATAAAACCTACTTTTTTTCAGTTACGTAAGTCTGTAAATATTTAATTTGATAATATTATTAATGAATAAGTGCTCATCATAATCGAATATAATGTATCTACTACATAAATACTTCTTCTATTCAATTGTAAATTTATTTTTAAATATTTACAGGTAATACCTATTAATTTAAGCTTCTATACGTAGTATTATGAAGAAGCCTAATTCCTGTTCTGAAATGTCTGCATTTTAATTTAGATTACTCGGGTTTCTGCTAGTACTAACAAAAAATTATAAATTTAAATAAAAGATTATTACTAAATATTTTTTAATTGTAAATCAGAAAGGCAGCCCGTATGAAAGCTTAAGGGCCGGTTATACAATTGCGTGTCTACTATTACTATTAATCCACGATTTACATTATAATATTAGCTGAGATTATATCTATCTTTTATTTTGTTGATATTTTAATTTGTTGAAAAATGTACTAAAGTGATTGCAATTAAAAATCTTGAAAAACAAAAAAAATTTTTCGTCTTCGCTTGAAATAAAATCGAAATTGGAAGACATCGAGAAAAATAAAATGAATGCTTTAATAACAGAAAAACAGAAAAATAAAATAAAACCGACAAGTTTGGAAAAAGAGGTTGTGTTTCTTTTAACTAGTGGTTCGAGGGCTTGACTTCCATATAATCCGCCAGTTGAATTAATTATTAGCTATGATGTAATTCTTTCTTTGATCATAGATTGTAAAACGGCAAAGCGATTGTCAACTATTAGTTAAGCGTTGACTACTATTTAACTAGAGGTGGTAAACCGATCCCTAACAACTGCGGTCATCAGAGTTCCACTTTTTATGTTTATATACTTATGTAGTTATATTTTCATTAGAACAAACATAGAAAATCAAACAATAAAATTTCAACAGTGGATGCGACAATTATAATTGTAAATATACGTAATATAATAGAAATTGTATAAATTTTATAAAGAATTGGCTTTTGAAAGGCACTTCCCTAGAGAATTTTCAATAGTATACTGTACAACATACGGATCAGGTTCAGACCTTTTTAGTATCCCCAAAGGGATTTCCTATAATAACCGCGGGCGGTCGAATGAATATATTCATGCTTTTTATAGGTAATACAATAGTTACGAAAGTAAAATTAATTCTTGTTATAATAATTGATAAAAATAAGAATTTATAACAATTTGCCTGCAATTAATAACAAATTCATCAATATAAATAACAATTTCTGTTAATAGTAATAACCATGAAAATTTTATTCTTTCTAATAGGTAATAATAACTGTAATTATTTGATTATCTATTTTAACGATTAATCTAATAAATTGTTTTAGATTTGAAAAACAAACCTACTTTTTCTTTATCGTTTCTTTGGTTTCAGACTCGTGAAAATAATTTTACTACTGAAATAATTATTCTTATACTTTTATAAATATTTCTATCTACTTTTTTGATTATACACAGATCTACTCTGACTTGAAATATACTACGTACATATAGCAAGTACTGAAAATTTAACCAAGGTAACGAGTCACGCCTTTTAGAAATTCAAAACTATACAGATTTCAAAATTGCGATTAAGATTAAATGTTTATAACTTTAATAAAAGTCGTTCAAGAATAAAAAAGTGCAAAAAGAGTTGCAATTTTAATTTAATTATTAACTAATACGTAATTTAAGACGTAAAATAATTTGCAAAAATGCGGTATTTATGTAAAAAATTTTAAATGACACAAAAAAGTCAGCATTTAGAAATTTTGTAATTACTTTTTGAAAACTTTTTAGTTTCCAGGATAACGGTTTTTGGAAAATAAAAATTACTTTCATAATAAAAGAAACAATAGTTTCTTTTCTACCAATAGTTGGTAGAAAACTGTTTGCCTAAATAAATCAAAAGTTTGATTTCAATAAAATATTTTATAATTTGGACTTAGAATATTATTACTTTTACAAATGGTAATAACTGCTTAGGGTAATTGGAAAGTTGACGGAAAAACGTTTGAAGAGCCGAGTGACGAGACAGATTTTGAAATGCGTTTCATTGGGATTACTGTGAGAAAAAAATGCGTTTGATGTTGACGACATATCTGTCTCCCTCGGGTTTGGTTTGGATTTTTTTGGACAGATTATCGCGTGAGCTTGCTATACCTATAAATAAAAGCTAAAATAAAAGCACAACATTTTCTTGCAAAACCTTCACTGAAATATGATGAGCATTACCTATTCGAATTTAATATAGAATTAAATTAATTTAAAATGATAAGTATTTGATGTACCAATAAAAAAAGACATTTCAAAAATTTAATTTTCACAAATTGTTAAAAATAGGAATTCCAAGGAGCATTCTATAATAAGTAATAAAAATATCACATTGATAAAATGATAGTTAAATTTTGTAAAAATATAAATGTTTTATTTTGAACTACATAACGTATAAAGAATCAGTAAATTTTAATTTTGAATGATCGCTAATTATCAAAACAGGGGGATCCTCAGAATTACATGCCCCATAAAGCACGAAACGAGCATGACTGTCATAAAGTTAATCTCTTCTGATTCGAACCAGGTACCTTTTAGCATGTTAATTATATATTTTATATACTAATATTAAATTTTAAAACTTTGCGGGCCAAGAAAATAAACCTGAACTCAAAAGTACACTTTTTCTTATAAAAATGGATTTAGTAAACGAAAGAGCATAAAATTACGAATCATTCAAGTAATAATAAATTTAGTCGGACTTTAATAAGGCCATAATTCAAATTTGAAAGTTACAATTTTTCTATAAGAAATACATATAAGTGTATTATTGCGAGGTATTACGTCATTCGAGTGGCCATTCTATCACCAGTCCGCGTGGTGTGGCTGATGGTGAGATACCAGTCGCTCCCTGACATCCGTCGGGTCAACATCCGCACTTTTTGAGTTGGATCGTTGTTGGGGGATGTTTTTAGTAAGTAAAGCGCCTGTCAAAACCGCTTGTAGCGCCCGGAGCAGAGCGGAGCGCAGGGTGCAAAAAGTCGTTCGGAAAGTCAAAGAACAAATCGTTCTATATGCGTGTGTGTCAAAAAATGAAAACCCACATAAATTCGCACAGATGGCTGCCTAACAGGTGAGAAGATAAAACCCTAATCGTCGGAAATACATTTTTAATTTAGACCAATAGCCTTCAAGCCTATTTGTGCAAATTCCTGTGACGGGATCCACAAAATGCAAACTGTGGTCAACAGTTTTGTGTATATAAGACGAGACACCTTCGAGGTAATTTAATCCCGAATATCCACTTCAACAATCGGTCGAAATTTTGGTTTCAGGTTTAATGTGCGTTAAAATAAGACATCTAAGCGTAGCAGAATCTCTTTAAGAGATGTACAACACGATACCTATATTCTTCAACATGCTATACAACCCTAAAATTCACTGTTGTTGACGGGGTGGTATCAGATCAACTCCAGCTTTGCGCTTGGTACTAATAACCGACTCATCTATCTGAACAACATAACCGGGACCACCTAGTATTTGAAGTAGGGTGGGATTAGTCACCAGCGTCCAAGAGCAGATACGACGGAATGATTAGTATAGCTGGTACACAGCGTGCCTTTCCGCACCTGCTATGAACGTAGCTAAACCAAACCTTGTATCGCAACACCATAACCACAATACGTCAAACACAATTCTGGGCGGCAGGTTACAATCGTCAAAAATGTATTTGAAGTTAAACGGTATGTCTTTCTGCAACCAGGGCACTTAAAGCAATAATTAAGAAAGAATCCACCTACAGTGCTTCTTCTATTTCTCGTTGGAAATTCTGCCTTATCTAGGGTCTTTTAATTTTTCCGTATTTACTTGTTCTGATGAGCAGCTTTTGCTTTTCTCCCTCTGCTGCTACTCGTATTCTAATCTTTACTTTTTCCAAAATATGGTCCGAGTCCGCCTCTGCCCCCTACAACCTTTCACATCCAGTACATTGCTACTGTGTCTAGAGTCTACTACAATATGGTTTATTTGATTTTTGGTGCGCCCATTATTGGATATCCAAGTCTGCTTGTGGGTTTTATTGTGTGGGAACATTGTTCTTAATTCATATATTTGTTAGCAGCAAGGCCAACCACCCTGCTGCCATTATCATTAGACTCCTTATGCAGGCTGTGATGACCGATATTCGGCATTGCCATAGGTTCTTTCTCAATCTTGGTTTTGTAGTCGCCAATCACTAGCAGCATGTCCTGCTTGGGCGCTCCATTTATTAATTGCTCTACTGAGCCATGGCAGGAATCTTTTCTTTTTTCATCTGCTTCCTCCGTAGGCGCATGTTGCATATTAATGTTATGTTATACCATTACTTTGCATTCTCAAATGGCACAACCTTTCGTTGACTGGTCCAAATTTAATTACGTTGGTCAGAAGTTCTTCTTTGACTACAAATCCTGCTTCAAATTCATATATGTCTTTAGTATCATTGTGTAAGACCACATACTTTCCTATCTTGACGTTCCCCGTTCCAACCTATCAAATTTCCTGTATTGGCGTGATGTCCATATTGTATTCTTCCAGGGATTGGATTGTTGTTATCAAAGCACCTGGTCTGTACCAACTCAAAAGTTCCACGTTCCGATATTCATGTCTTTGATCTTTTGCTTTTTTCGTCTCCATTGTTTCGTTCCATTCCGAGGCAAATTTAAAGGTTTTATAACAATTCTTTTTTTCGGAAGTAGGATTGTTAGCCCTACGTTCAGCCCTCCTCGTATAGCCGGGCTTGGAACCGGCTGCATTGACCCCTGAGCTACTCGATCTACCCAGCGGTCTCCAGCAGTCTGGAAAGGTTACGTAGAATAAAAATCTAAACACAATTTTGCAAGGTTGCAACGCTAAATAGTGAGGTACAAAGTTATTACAATAATAAAAATTTGATATAAAATACGTACCTATAGTATATTTTTAAAAGTGCTTTAATGGTAAATAGCATACCGTCACAACTGTAAGCTAAACATACCACTGTTTTTTTGTATTTTTTTAAATTTAAAATGAAGTAATTTTGAAATAGATTAATATGCATAGACATTTGTTATTCGCACTTTAGGTTTGAACATAAATTCAGAAAATAATTGCAATACTTGTATGCGGTAGGTTAAAGATTATTTTCAAGTTAATAATTAACAGTAGTTGACAAGTATACAGAAATGCACAACATGTTTTTACTTTAATTTTCATTTATATATCATGTAGTACATTTTTCATGGCTGAGTAAGGAGTAACTTGCACATGTTTACCATATGAGAAGAGGGTATGCTAGAAAGTTTTATGTTTACTAAATTTATGTTACAAATAAAAGTAGAAGCTCGGAAAAGTAACGAATGAATCTCTTCTATCTTTTCACTCAACTGTGACGGTTGGCGTGAACTTTAACAGCTGGAAATCATTCTTCACGGAATTAACAGATAACATGGCAGCAGGCAAGAGAAATGCCAGTTTATTGGTTAATTGGACATTAGCGTCGATTTAAATTGTTAGTTTGTCACATTTGAGCACTATATACCTACATGTAAACCAATAATGTAACTTAAACATTTTATTCTGATTGTTATGTAGAAACATTTCGTTGAGCAGTTTACTTAAACTTAAATTAATTGTCTTTAATAATTACTTCAGTTAGAAACTTTCGGAACTTTATTTAAAACTGACAATTTTATTTATTGCATTGATATTATACATAGTTAATACTTATATATTACACCTACATAAAGAATTACTTTTAAAATTTAGTAGGTCATCTTATTAACATTAAAATATTATGATTAGAAATTAGTTGAATTATGGCAGAATTTTTTATTTGCCAAATGTCTACCTGTTACCGCCTATACCTAATAATATGATAAATGGCTTGCGAGATATTAAATTGATGGTGTAAAAATTGGCCATTGCGTGCTGAAAATCTGTTTTTTTAAATTTATTTAATCAGCTAGAGTTAAAAATCCTGAACTCGAAAATACATTTTTTCCTATAGAAATAGCTTTACCAAACGAAAGAACAGAAAATACAAGTTCTTTAAGGTGAGCATGAAAGTTGTCGGACTTGTAATAAGGCCACAATTTAATTTTGAAAATTGCAATTTTCCCATAAGAAATACATGTAGTATTTTTGCGTCATAAAATGTTAAATAAGGTAAACATTCTGTTGACGGTACGTGTGCTGTGCCTGGGTTGACAGTGACTAGTGGTGGGGAGATACCAGTCGCTCTCTGAGATCCGTCGCGTCAACTTCCAAACTTTGGAAGTGTCCAAACTTTGGAGCGGTGTCAAAACCGCTCAGAGCCCCCGAAGTGACCCAGAGGGTCGGGCAGGGGTGAGGAGAGTAGGTTTTGACAGCGCAACCACATCAGAAACAAATTCACACAAAAAGTGATTTTTCGAAAATTTGTTGTCCGATCACAAATTTAATTTTTTATTAGTTAATTACACCATTATCTAGCATAATTCGTTGTAAAACCAGATAATGTGTAATTAACCAATAAAAAAAATTAAATTTGCGATCGGACAACAAATTTTGGAAAAAAAAACTTTTGTGTAAATTCGACTCTTGATGTAGTTGCGCTGTCAAATCCACTTTCCGCACCTTGCGCGACCGTCCGGTTCGCTTCAGGCGCTACAAGCGGTTTTGATACGCGCTTTACTTACTAAAAACATCCCCCAAGTACCTCCAACTCGAAAAGTATGGATGTTGACGTGACGGATCTGAGAGAGCGACTGGTATCTCCCCACCACTAATCACTGTCAACCCAGGCGTGGCACGGGTCCTGTCAACACAATGCATAAAGTATTACGCAATATTGCGCAATAATACACTTACATGTATGTAGTTCTTTTAGGAAATTGTAATTTTCAAAATTAAATTGTAGCCTTATTACAAGTCCGACTAAGTTCATCCTGCCTTTAAAGTTCTTGTATTTTTCTGTTCTTTCGTTTGGTTGATTACATTTTTATAGAAAAAAGTGTACTTTTGAGTCATGTTTAATTAACTCTTGCCGAAAAGTTTACCAGGGCCAAAATTTGACTAGTGAATTAAATTAATAATAACTGGTTTAGCGATTCATTGAAGTGTTTGAAGAAGCAGAAAATAGAAGAGAGGTAGATTACTTAATATCGCGAGTTCAGAAATGAGTTTAACAATAAAATTAAGGCGGCTAAATGTAACTATCTAAAAACGAAAATAAATGTAAAAAATGTGATTACAAAGAAATGTGGAAAGTACTAAAGAAAAGGTATTTGAAAAAAATAAACCAAAAAAGAAAGGCATAGTATTTAATGGCGAAATAATTAGGCCCGATAAAGAAATTGTTGAACATTTTAATAAATACTTTATAAGCAATATAAAAAATATTGTCCACTGTATTTTATACCTGCGCCGTTTTTGTAGAAGAAAGCAAAAACTGAACTGATTTTTAAGTTTGAACATAATCAAAACTTTTAATAATAAAAGTGATCTAAACCTTTTGAAGTCAAGCATGATCGTCAATAGTTTTGGTGTCGTTGGTCCAATTTTGCTGAGGATAGTCAATCAATCGTTAAAGACAGACACATTTCCAAAGTGTTAGAAGGAAACAATTGTGGTGCCAATTGGAAAAGTTAAATGCACGGATAAATGTGAAGAATTCAGACCGATCAATATGTTACCAGTGTATGAAAATATTTTAGAAAAAGTGGTAAAACTGCAACTGAAAGGATACCTTGAGGAAAGCGGACGGTTAGTTAAAGAGCAGTCTAGTTTTTGCAAACGGCATTCATGTGAGACAACATTAAATTGGATGATAACAGAATGGAAGTCTGAAATTGATAGAAAAAATTAATTTTAGCAGTATTCTTGGATTTGAAAAGAGCATTAACACCATTAACCGAAGAATTTTAGCGGAAAAATTACGAAACTACGGTATCAGAGGAATTGAATGTAATTGGTTCCAAAGCTATTTAAAAAGCAGAACTCAGCGTACAAGGCGACATGGCGTAATTGACACTTAATTTATGTTAAAAATGTACACGATCGTAATCTGAGAAATATAGAAGATTTTAGAGTCAATATGGTGAGATTTGTAAAAATACAAAATATTGTTTTAAATAGAGGATTGATTGCTTATGTTTAACGATTTGCCAAATTGTGTTAAGACCGTTAATAATTTAAATTCTTTTAAAAGTAAGGTGTCTAAGTATGTTTTGGAGACATTTTGATTTTTAATGTATACATATTGACATGTGACCTTCAATTTCAAAAATATTAAAATTAAATTAAAAATAAATAATCTTGCCGATTTCCATATTCACAAAATTTCAATTCAAATCTTCAGTTACGATACAAATGTCGATCATCCAATAAATTTTCTAATTATTCTAATCATGAATAAACCTAAAAACAAAATTAAATTAATAATAAATTACACAAATTATTACAAGAAAATAAAACTTTTGAAAACCACTGTAAATTTCAACTTGTTGTAAACCACTGTTGTATGTAGGTACAGTTGAGAAATGAATTTAGATCTAATTTTGTTAACTCCTAATTTTAATAATTGTAAATTAGTTAGTAAGGTAAAAACCAGTGATAGATAATAAAAGTGCAGGTGACGGAATAACAATTATCAGTTTTAAAACATTAAAGTGTGGTAAATTAAAATAAACAGTTTAAAATAACGTGTACGAAAATTTTGTCTTACCCTATATTTTTAGATAAAACTGTAGTTTAAATTAAGCAACCAATAGCAAATTTTCGTAGGAAAAGTAGGGGATGATAAGGAAAACCGACGAAATAGACTTTCTCTTTGATTTAAGATCTCGAGCAGACATGTAGAAAATATTTTGAAGTGCTAAATTTATGCACTTAATGAGCAGTTGAAGAAAAATAATAATCTGAAATCAATTTGATTAAATAATTATTAAAAGATAAAGTGCAACGACTTACTTACTGGTAGAAGAAAAATATTTGGAATCGATAAATGAGGTCGATGACATTAAAAAAACGTGATCAACAAGGATGTGGATCTTCTGCAATTCCATAAATATTCAAAACGAACGAGAAAACTCAGTAACTAACACCAAATTTAAAGGTAACAAACAAAACTTATATTGATTAATTCACTGGTTAAAGATATATCGACGGATAAGTGTGAATTTTGACCATGTGCCTAGGGCAATGATCAAGGTTATGAGACAAAAGTGAATCACGAGACAAATCTTTCGTCAAGTAAAACTGACGTTTAGGCGTGACTAAAAACTAATTAATTAGCGTTTTATAATTGTGCGCGAGCGAGTAAACCTTTGAATTTGGTAATAAGATAAACAAACTATCATCATTAATTTTAAGATTTATTTGGTTAATTTTATGAACAATTATATTATAAGTTTTTTTGCATGATAGGTTATAAGTTCTTTTATGTACAGAGTGTTCCAAAAGTTTTTATAGTAAATAATTTTCACATCATAAGTTGTATTTTCAAAGACCAATTTATATAAGAGTTATAATATTATATTATATAATATTATATAAGAATTTATATAATATAACCAAATAAAAACACAGCAATATGTATAATAATAAGTGTATATATGTTGGCGACAGATGCCGAATTCGCCCGTGGTCGAATTATTTGACATATCGCGATATGTCTATTACAGAAATGCCAGATGCCGAAATTTGGCATCTGACTATGTGAATTTGGACATATCGAAATGTCAAATTGCACTTTGGTCATATGGCGAAACGAAGTGTGATCAAAGTGTGAACGTGCATTTTGTTTTGTCACTGTTATGTAGGCATAGACTTATGCCTGATTTCTTCACCTCAAGTTATCATCAGGTTGGGTAATTAAGTTAAATTGACGAAATAACCAATCAGATGTTTGATTTATTTGTTTTGTGTCGTCTAATTGGTTATTCCGTCAATTTAACTTCAGGTTATCTAACCTGAAGATAACCTGAACAAGATACTGAACAAGGTAAATGTAATACAAATGCCATTCAAGTACTTCATGTCGCAATAAATAGTAAAATAAATGTTACATTAGTCCTTAAAAGATCTTGTTTTAATTAAATAATCGTTTCGCCATATGACCAAAGTGCATTTACATTTGGGGCCGTTCATAAAATACGTTCGCATACAAGGGAGGCGTGAGTGTGACAAGATGTGACAAGAGGACGGGGATCTACAATGTGACGTTCGCCGTTTATTAAAATATTTTAAATTAATATTTTTCAATAAATACTTTTCCTCAATTTATATTATGATATAAAGTCATTCATTTTATATTTTATTTTATTATAAAACTAAATAAATATTTTAATTCTCAAAATTTGTGTACTATTCATTGAAATTTATTATATTCAGAGGTCTTAGTTTTGTGACGAAATATTTACAGGGGTCACAGAAAGTGTGACACAGCGTGACAATAGGGGAGGGCAAAACAGTTTGGTAGCGTGACGTATTTTATGAACGGCCTTTCGGGATATGTCCAATTACATAGTCAGATGCCAAATTTCGGCATCTGGCATTTTGTAATAGACATATCGATATTCACAAATAATCGGTACGCCGAATTCCATCATGTCGCAACATATAAATTCAAAATAAAGTATTGCCTTTATAGTTACATTAATTAAATTCAAAATATTTGCTTACTGACTATAACAATATTAAATATGTTTTGCTTAGATAATATAGCAAAAATGGAAACAACGAAACTGCAAACAATTTGGCCCACCTGGCTTTAGTTGTTTTGGGTGCAGAATAAAACTGATATTCTTAACACAACAATCGACCACACCACGCGTTTGAGTTTTACCTCCATCGAAAACCGATTGATAAGTGTATATAGTTTTGCTTTGTTTTGTTATTCTACCTGAAATTGTTTAAATGATATTTATTGTAAATATTTATTGTCAAAAAAAGGTTTTTGAACTAATAAAAATTTAAACTAAAAACTGACATCAAAGGTTTAAAAGCCACATACTCATTTAAACCACTAATAACGTATTATATTAAATGTTTGCTATTTAACGAAATCTTCGTGATAATCAAGAATATCTTTGAAACTACATGTATGTAGAAATCGTAATTATTAAATGTTTGATGACAGCAATACCCATTACTAAAAGCTTTCAAATAATTCCGTTTAAATGTTTAGTTAATCTGCTAATTTTTAAAAAATTTATTTTGATACTCATTTAATATTGGAAAAATGGCTAGTGCTTTAACGAAACCCCCTGTACATTTCATATAATCTTTAGAAGTTGGGATATTTTGATAACATTTGTGAAATATATGTTTATATCTATAATAATTACTTATTATTTAATAAAAGTTTTTTTCACTAATCGTCTGTAAATAAGATTTTGCTAATAGGTTTGAAAATTTTGAGAGTATTTTTTAAATACTAAATAACATTCACAAATTCAAATTTTAATTCAGGAATTTAAGAATGACGTTCAGGAGTACTATGTGCAATTATTACTACTGTATACATTTATTATGTAATAAGAGAAAAAATTCGATTCACCAAATTACCTGGTATAACCATCACTCCCCAATTTACCCTATATTATATTAAATAGAAAATAAGCTTTAAAATATATAAATTTAAAGTAAAAGTTTCTTTGGTAATGCCAACTTTCGGACTTTAGAAATTTGGCTCTCTGAATCGGCGCTAAAACACTTTAAATAATCTGATTAACGTCAAGCGATTGTAAATATGTTCGTTAAAATTAATTCGATAATAATTGTTGGGACATTTTGTTATTCATAACCAAAATTTCTGTCCATCATCCGACTAATTATAGCTACGGAACAAAGTAATTTAATTTTAAATCAGTTCGCTTGGTACGATTTCAATATTGCCGTTATGGAACTTTATAATCAAATTATGTAGTAGTCTATTTAATTATCCCGTTTTGTTTCTTAATCATTAATGTAATGAGTTTTCCTTATGCAACTCTTAACTAAATTAACAAGACTATAGTACACACATTTTAAATAAAATTTATTTCAAAGTTTGTCAGTCTGATAACTTGAATACAGAGTCTCGCCAACACAAACTTCTCCTATAAATTATATACTACACGAGTCTTCAGGTGCTTTAAATTTTAAATCGAACAAATGAACTGTTTCAATTGTACAAATACGCCGCGCATCGAATGGTAAATACAAAAATTACTTGTCAAACAAAGATCCACTTTTAATCCGTATGCGTCTGGATATGATAATATTTCTGATCTATATTATCGTCAATACGTCAATTGTATTTTATTTAATTCATCAATCAACACCATAAGATCACGTTGTGATAGAAAACCAAAATGTTTTGGTAAACTAATGTGCTAAATATTTGTAAATGGGAAAAAACTGGTTAATTTATAATAAATTTAATTATAGTACCGTGCAATCGAATTAGGGCCACCCATTAAAAATTGATTTTTTTAAATTTACCTATAATTTAATGCAAGAATACAACTATATTTCGAACAAATCTTTATTTCTATTATTTTAACACCTTTTGATTAATATTTCGTGGTACCACCCTAGCTTTAATTACTGCAGCCACCCTTTTCGGCATACTCCTAATACAAGCTTAAGCTACTTTTTAAATGCTCATCTGTTTTCCATACTAAGCGAATATTTTCTTTTAAAGTTGCTATTGTGGAGTTGTTTCGTTTGTAAACTAACAACTTGAATGTTTTTCAAACATTTTCTATGGGATTTTGGTCGGAAAATTACTTGCCCAAGGCAACACATTGATATCCAACCGTTTGAATGTGTCCATGAGTGTTTTAGCCTTATGACAGGGTGCTCCATCCTGCATGACAGTGTAGCTTTTACGGTAACTACCTAAAGTACCCATATAAGGTACCAAAACCGTTTCAACCACTTCTTTATACTGAATTTGGTTCATGGTTTTGGTAACAAAATGAAGTGGTCCAAGTGCTTCAGCAGTAATGGCCGACCAAATCATCACTGCCCGTGGGTCCTTGATTGTTTTACAATGCAGCACTCTTTTAAACGTTCAGATGATCTTCTCTTCACATATTGCACCTTTTTCAGTTACACACCCAAGCCGTGTCTCGTCGCTGAAAATAACCTATAAAAAATATTAATTTTTAGTAATTAATTAATTATGAATAATTATAAATTTTATGGGTAAATACCTTTGACCAATCTGCTCCAGTAAAATTTTTGTGCTTTCTGGCCCATTTAAGTCGAGCAATTTTCATTTTTTAAGTCAATTTTGGCTTCTTTGCTGGTTGTCGACTTTTATTCCAGCTTCGGAGATTCGCGATTTAAGCACACGTTCAGAAATTGAAATTTCATCTTGGTGTAGGACTCGATTAATTTTTTTTACAGTCCATTTTCGATTTTCTAATGTCCTTCGAACTATTAACCAATCTTCTGGAGTGGTAGTTTTTATTCTACCCCTACAATTTGATCGCCTGGTTGACGTTGTAGGAATATTTTCCTTAATTGATTTTGCAATCCGATTGACTGATTGACGCAAAATTCGTTCCATTTTGGCAATTTCACGATTCCTGTGATTTTCAGATCTCAAAAGACCCTCAATCTTAACTTTTTTATCCTATTTAAGGTCCTTATTTTTACCCATTACGTAAAATTAATTTTTAAAACTTGAAATTTTAAATTAACACGTGGTTGAATAAAAATATTACTCAAAGTCAAAATACACAAAATCAACTTCTTCACAACACTTGTAGGGTAGATTTAACCAAAATACAGCACAGTTATATTCGCCAGTCCCTTAAACAATGACCAACAACGGACAAAACTACCCGACGTTAAATACCCATATACCTCGAGTTTTGATATTTAAGCCGTTTTATAACTGTTAGGGTGAAATTTGATACCTGCTTTTAAAAAGTGAGTTTTAATTGTTTTGAATAGTTATTACTTAGTATAAATTCAAAATTTATCAAATATAACAAATTGCATTAAAAAACTAAAAATTGTGAGTGGCCTAATTCGATTGCACGCTACTGTAAACATCACTTAACTTGATATCATTAAATTCATTATTAAAACATCTCTTCTTCTTCTTCAAACAGTTCCTATTTACATCAAACTGACAGCTGTTCAGAGCAACATCAGACGAATACTTTTGGAACAACTTGTCGTTGATGTAAATAACCTAACCTCAAAATATTTTGTAATTAATGTCATTATATTGTTAAACATAAATAATTTATGCTACAAGATACTCGTATTACTGCTTGAATTGTAATGTCTAGTAGCTTAAATTATTCACATTAGAGACCACAATGACAACTTATTTACAAAATATTTTGAGGTTAGATTAATTGTCGTTCGTTACATGAATGACAAGTCGCTTCAAAAGTGTTTGTCAGATGTTGTTCTAAGAAGCTGTCAGTGTGACGTAATCTGAAACTATTCAGAGCAGTTCAGAACACGTCCAACGAACAAACCTAATAGGTTTGTTAATAGCTCCGTACTGTTCTGAACAGTTTCTGTTTACGTCAAACTGACACCTGTTCAGAGCAACATCCGACAAATACTTATCGGTATCGGTATAGACGGTATCGGTTCGAATTCCCGGATCGAGACTTATACCTTTTTTGAAGTGGATTATGAAAGATGAGGGTCTAATTAGCATATAAAAAAAATAAAATTTGCGGTCGGTTCACACAATTTTGAAAAAAACGGCTTTAAAATTCATTTTGAATGCAATTTTATCATTGGCTCTTTTCAAGTGTAACCTCGCCCTCAAAATTGAAATAGGTTGTGGCGAAAGTAAATATACCAGAATCTCGGTTTTTACAACGAATTATGATAGATAATGGTGTAATTAACTAATAAAAAAATTAAATTTGTGATCGAACAAGACCCACTCTACAAGCGGTTTTGGCACGCGCTTTACTTACTAAAAACATCCCTCAAGTAGCCCCAACTCGAAAAGTTTGGAAGTTGACGCTATGGATCTCAGAGAGCGACTGGTATCACCCCACCACTAGTCACTTTCAACCCAGGCACAGCACACGTACTGCCTACAGAATGTTTTTCTTATTTGGCATTTGAATACACAAAAATACACTTACATGCATTTCTTATGGAAAAGTTGCAATTTTCAAAATTAAATTGTGGCCTTTTTTACAACTCCGACAATATTGATCCTCACCGTAAAGTGCTTGTACATATTTTTCTGTTCTTTCGTTTGGTAAAGCCATTTCTATAGGAAAAAATGTATTTTCGATTTCGGGAATTCGAACTCTTACCAGATTATTTACATGAAAATCTGTCAGTGTGACGTAATCAGAAACCGTTCAGAACAGTTCTGAACACGTCCAACAAACAAACCTATGCCCGTTTTTACCAACCAATTCCTAACGTTAGAGTTCCCTAACTTTGAGATAAGAAACTTTTATGTCAAATTTGGTTTTCACCAAGCGCTAAGAATTCCTTAAGGCGTGTTAAGGATTTCTTAACACGTTTTAATTTTTTTATTCACTAACTTCATTAGTTTTTCGGTATTACAGTAAAATACCCATCATGGCTTGCTCCATAGCGTGCTGTGACACAAGCAAGGTATTCATATTTTTCTTCGTCAAAATCCAATTCTCAGCCTCGTAGCTCATAACTGAAAGAATATACATGTAAAACACTTTTATCTTTAGATAAATGGGACCTTCTTGTTTTTCAAAATATATAGCTAAGCTTCCCGAGAGAAGCTCTTCGAAAGCAGCCCAATACTGTCTCACTCGTCTTTTAACCTAATTATTTACCTATTATTTACCTAAAAATTAACTTAATTATTACGAATTTTAACTATTTTTATTCTAATTTTATCAAAAGCAAAACCTAACCTACAACCATTGCACGGTTTAGACGAATCAATAGACACCTCACTGATTAAGATCCATCTAGCTGTTGGGATGCTGGGGGTATAAAGAATTCTACATACATGCTTATATAGATACAGAATATAGTGCATATATCCAGATACGCGTGAAAAACATAACCCTGTCTTTGCTGTCGCGTAGTCGGATAATAAAAGGAGATGCTCGTTATTATTTCCGTAGTGATGGTGAAATATTATAAACCTAACAACAATCAAAATATAACAAATTAGGATTTAATAGTTATTCATGTCAGATATTCATGCCATAATATTCATGTCATTCGAATTTGATAGTTAGATAGTGTGATAGACAACACGATAGTTTCTTGAAATGGTTGATATTGAACTTGATAATATGTGGAATAACGAAGATAACGATAAAACGGTAGAAGAAGATTACGTCGTCTTGCATACACCAATGACCATGGAATGGAGTGGTGTAATTGGAAATATTTTATTACTACCAACAACTGCTTCATGGAATGTAAAATATTTAGTTATCTTGTTATGTATAGAAATAGTTCAGTTGGTTAACGGATAGTTTTCCAAAACGGCAGGTACGGTTGCGAAAAATAATATTCCAAAATAACGTGTTTATAAATAAAGGCAAGATAGATTGGCAATCACTTTTAAATTTGAATAAATGTATTTCGTCATCGCCCTTTTGTTAGAAACGCGGTAATCTATTTTCTTCTGTGTGCGATGTAATTTTGAAGCTTTTCGGAAATATACATGGGTTATATAATTTAAGAAAGCATAATACACTTCATTTGGAGATAGAATTTGTTGGCAGATTACCTCAGTGATTTCCTACAGCTTGTCGACAGAAAACAATAAGACTTATTTGCTGTAACATACATATAATCAGTATACGTACATACTACATACTACGTTATATTGCATAAGATTATACAAATGTCATCCACTAGTAGGGCTGAGGGGGGGAGGGCAGAGAAATTAAAAAAAATAATTAAAACAAAAATTTTAAAATAATTTTGGAAATTTTTAGAGAATTTTTGAAATTCAGAATTTTAATGCGGCTTTTTGATGGACATCTCGATGAACATCGAAAGTGATATATCTATTTTGTTATAGTATGGTATACAGTAAATTAAGAAATTTTCGTTGGTCCATTAATATTATCGTGCCAATACAGGTATATTTTAATTAAACTATTTTCATAAATTTAAAATTTGCTAGGTGTCAGTTAATTAGATCACATTAAGAACTGTTAGCCATTAATTAGTAGGATATTTTGTTTACAGTTTGCTTCTTCTTCTTCAGTGCCATACACTTCATTGTGCGTAGGCGATCAGCTTAGCCGAAGCCAAGCTGACTTTACTAGGAATATAATTAATGGGGTGGTTTCCGTTGCCTTCCCACAGTCCAAAGATTGATATCGGACCTTTGATCACAGCAGTGTAACCGACTCGACTAGAATCGAACAATGATCTACCGCTTTAAAGTCGGCCGGTGTATGCTTTACGCCACACTGCTGGTCTTACAGTTTGCTAGTTTTGTAAAAAGTTGTCAGGAAGTTATTCAGTAGAACTTGTAGCTCAGTCAATACTCATAAGTAAAATAGCTGCAATAGCTAATTACCAGCTAGTTAACAATAGGTGTAAAAAATTTTTAGCTTTTGATCCGATTAGATCCGATGTTTTACGTAGCAGGCTTTATGAACTAAAATGTAACATTTGATACTTGAAAAAATTAATACAATAGAAAGAAATTCTTTCTTTTTTATCGTTTGCTTCTTATCGGCAAAGTCTTGTCTTGAAGCCAAGATGAATTCACTAAGGAATATAATTCACGAGGTGGTTTTCCGTTACCTTCCCATAGTCTACAGATCGATATTGGACTTTTTGTTCACAGCAGTATATCTAACGCGAGCAGAGTTTGAACCGCGACTTACGCTTCTTAATCGACCTATGTATGCTTTACGCTATACTGCTGGTTGAAGAAAGAAATTCGATCATGTTATACTTAAATTCTTTAGATTATTGTTTCAATTTATTCAGTATATAATTTTAAGTTCTAAATTAAATCACTATAGAATCTATCCTAATCATGTTACAATATAGATCCGTTTATCGACTGAACTATTTAAAGTAGGTAATTAATTATCGTTACCACTTAAACAACAATAATTTTGTTTTAGTTTCTGCTGATAATGAGTATCATACTTAATTACTTGATGGGCATAAATTACTTCTTCTTTAATCCTGGAAATATACAAGAATATATGTTTTATTATGGCGTATTTGATATAATATATTTATGTGATGTAATAATACAATTCGTCCATCGATATTGGAAAAGTTTCAGACTAAAATTTCAATTATCCTGTAAATCTAAAATATATTTATTTATGGATATTATATCGCTTCTTCCTCAAGAAGTTATAATTAACATGATATATTATCGGTTAACGCCTTACTGCAGATTTATAACTTATATTCGTATGTATCGAGTTTTTCAGCTTTTTAAACAAATGTTGGGCTCTGTAACAACGCATCGTTGGATTATCTTCCTTGCTCAGTACTTTGTAATATTCTTCATACTTCTTCACACAGCAACATGTATTTGGTATTACTTGGGATGTTTTCACGGAAATTGTGAAAATAATTATTGGACCTCAGTTATATTTTCAAAACAGTTTCAAATGGGAACTCCAGCGGATCGGTATATTTTCTGTGCCTACGCATCTAATTCCTTTTTAACTAACACAGGATTTGGAGATATTCATGCTATAAGAATTATTGAAAGAATTTATTGCATATTAGTTATGTTCTGTGGTTATTTGTTATTAATCACATTAATATCTGTGCTGACTGTCCTGTTAATAAACATGGGTTATAAAAAAGCAAAATATTTTTATGAGGTAAGAAGTATATAATTTTATTAAAATTTAAGTAGTTCTTATTTTAGCATAACAACTAATTCACATGAAGTGAGCTAAGACCACGGTTAATATTTCGCTCAATCTCGCACTTGATAAGGATTCGAGTATGAAATTGGCCAATCAAAATAGTATATTTCGAAGTTGAGTTACACTCAAGTATTACGACTAGAGCGAAGTATTAACTTTAGCACGGGCATAAAACCAATTGCATATATTTGTATAATAATTACAGTTCAATTTTAATTGCATATACTCGTATGTATATCGCAAGTTAATATAAGAGACACATACATACATACATTCACACATATACATTATATGGCTATATTTCATTAAGCAAACAAATTTCATCAAAGCTAATGGTGAAATTGAGATATTTTCCGCCATAATTTTGTAGTCTAATTTTTTCATCTTTTGTGCAATGTTTCAAATGCATTCAATCTATTTACTTCTAGTAATTTCCCAATCGTAAGATTATTAAATCGTAGTAAACCTGAAATTTTAATCATTCAAAAAACTGGATAGATTTTCTCAATTTTTCTTTCTAGCAATTACTTAAACATTCATTCCTTTCTTCTCGGTCCGTTTACCATCGAGAGGGTTTGAGTCAACCTCGGTGGTTTGTCATTGCCTGCCGAGGCTAGACGGTCAGAAAAATTCTCACTCCGTCCGGGTTTAAACCGGGGATCCCGGTTTAGAATGTTCAAGCACTTAACTTCTTATAACATTAATACTTTCAGATAAAGAATATTAAGAAAATTTTAAGAGATATCAATTTAAGTGATGAAATTAAAAATCAACTTTTGAGTTACTATACGGTGCTTTGGAACAGTAAAAATGGAATAATTAAAGCCGAAATGTTACACACTTTACCAAACCCACTGAAAATGGAATTATTTTATGATATCAACATAATACATTTACAACGTTCTATAATGTTAAAAAATTTACCCGAATCTATACTGCGAAAGATATCTCTTATAATTCATCATAAATTTTTATTACCTGGAGATATTTTATTTCATCAAGATGTAGTAAAACAAAACATGATTTTTATTGCTAATGGAATATTGGAAATCCTTTCAGAGGAAGATGATCAAAGTCCTATAATATCATTTAAAACGGGAACTGTTTTAGGTATGTTAATAAATGTTTATTGTAATTGTCATAATATTTATTTTAACAAATTATAATAATTTGTGTAAATACTAGTATTCAATATTACGTCCCTGTAGAATTATTCTTGTAAATTTTTAGGAGAGGTACCGTTATTGATGACAATCCCCGCAAAAGCAACAGTTCGTGCTGCTACATACACTGAATTACAAGTAATCGAAAGAAGGGAATTTATGAGAATGATGATAGATCACCCAGATACAATCATAAACTTAAGAACTATTGTTCAAAATCGTGTTAAAATAGCACAAGAATCAAAAATACAATTGTCGTCGAGCAACATAATAATGAATTTATTAATATCGGATGTTGAAGAATATCGTCCAATAAAACTATTAAAAGATAACTTATTGAAGAAAAGAAGTATTAAAGGTGAAATCAATAAATACTTACTTTATAAGAACCATCATAGATTCGGTAAATTAATATATTAATATGCATTAAATATTCGCTGAAGGCTTCGCCACCAATCGCAATTATATTATACATACATATGTATAGGTATTTAAAAAAACTTATTTAAAATTACTTTTAGCGCTAAAAATTAATTTTAATTTTTATGGACGGGGTTATAGCTTCAAAAAAGTCAATAAGATAACTTCTTGTCAAATTATTACGGTACCCGGATACACTCTTTACAGAAAGGATCGAGGTAGCAGAGGTGGTGGAGTCTGTTGCTATGTCCATAATAAAATAAAAAGCACAGTCATTATGCAAGATCAAGATGAAAATGTCAATGGGATAATTGAACAACTATGGGTATCTTTGACAGTCAGTGGAGTAACATTTGCTATTGGAACACTCTACCGACCACCTCAATCATCCGTAAATGGCCTACAAGATCTAGAAGTAAAACTATCTAAGCTCTATGTGGAATATGATAACATAATTTTGTTAGGGATCTCAACATTGACTGGCTCAAAAGTTCAAAAATCACTGATAACTAAAGTCTCTCCTGGTATCCTTCAATTTAACACAAGTAGTAAACCAGCCAACACGAGTTACCGAACAGTCCGCTTCGCTTATTGATATAATTTGCCTAAGCGAGAAAATCCCTTATCTGGCGACCGATACCTTCGACATGTCTGGCATTTCAGATCACCGACTAGTGTATTGTTATCTCAACCTAGCCTCTAAAAAAACTCAATCCAGGCTTTTAACCTATAGAAATTTTAATAATATCGATCTTGACGTATTCTCAAATGATGCCCGTAGTATCAATTGGCATCGTAGTTTGGAAACTAATGACATCAACGAAAACTTGATTGCATCTGCACAGATATTACCTGGCTGATAGACCTACATGCTCCAATACACACCATTCGGATCAATGATAGCAGACCGGGCTGGCTAACCGATACGGTACGCTTCATGATTAAACTGAGGATAAGGCTTATCAAAAGTTTGTAAAACCAAAAACTACTGATTTCGCATACTATAAGGATCTGCGTAATCTTGTAACGCAAGCCATTAAAAACGAAAAGAAGGCTTACTACAGATATGAGATCGAATCATGCAAGCAGAACCCTAAGAAATTATGGAAATTTTTTGAACGAGGTAATATTCATAGTAAACCCAGGAAAGAGTGTAACCTAACAGGGGTCAATTTAAATGCTTTGAACAGCTTTTTTATCAATGTTGCTCCGGGTTCTAGCATCGACCAAGATGTCTTGGACTTTTCAACACAAACAAATATGACGCTGTTAATTCGGAACTGGTCCTACGCAGTGTTACTACGGAAGAGGTTGCACGCATAATATGTAAAATGAAATCTACAGCCACTGGGATTGACAACATCAATTCGATAACATTAAAACGTGTTCTTCCATACTGCCTAGCTAGTATAACAGATTTAATAAATTCGTGCTTGGAGAACTCTGTTGTGCCAAACACCTGGAAAAAATCTTCCATCATTCCTTTACCCAAAGTAAACAACGCCAGACAGTTTGACGATTTTCGGCCAATTAATATTCTGCCATCACTATCCAAGGTGTTGGAAAAAGTGATACATGAACAATTATTAGAGCATGTCAACACAAATAAAATACTTCCAAGTTATCAATCAGGGTTTCGTAAAAACCATAGTACAGCCACGGCATTGTCAAAGATAGCCAACGATATAAGCCGTAGCATAGACGAGTCAAAGATTACAGTTGCCGCACTTCTGGACTATAGCAAAGCGTTTGACATTATTAACCACAAGTTATTACTTGCCAAACTATCTTACTATGGTTGTAGTAACTCGGCTATAAAACTTTTGGATAATTACTTAAGTAATAGAACTCAAAAAATCAAATGGAACAGCTATTGCTCGGATGAACTTGCTATAAGCAAAGGTGTACCGCAGGGCAGCCTGCTCGGTCCTTTATTGTTCTCTATATTTACAGCGGATCTTCCAAGAATTCTTACAGAAGAATGCAAATACCATATGTACGCTGATGACACTCAGCTGTATATCTCGGGACATCCGACAAATATTAACGATGTTATTAACTCTTTAAATCATAATCTTAAGTCTGTTCAAAATGGTCGAACCAAAATGGTCTAGTTCTCAATCCTAACAAATCTCAGTGCATTTGCATCGGTAGCTCTCGTGGATACAAAGCTGCAATGGACAATAAAAGAGTGGATACGATACTGAATGGATGTGCAATAAATTTCTGTTCAAAAGTGAAGAATCTTGGCATGATTTGGGATAATTTAATGTTATTCACCGATCACGTTAACAAAATTATAAGTACGTGCTACTTCAAGTTAAAATCGCTCTATCGCTATAAAGATCTCCTTCCATCACAGGTTAAGTGGAACCTCGTGGTGGCACTTGTATTGTGTCATATTGATTACTGTATGAATGTTTACTACGGATTCCTCACAGAGCACTATAAATCCAAACTTCAAGTTTTGCAAAATGCGTGTCTTCGATTTGCGTACGACATAGGATACAGGGAGCATGTGACACCTATCTATAAGCGACTAGGAATATTTAAGATGGATGCTCGATTTGAACTACAGTTAGCAATGCAGCTGTTCTCAATATACAAATTCAAACAACCGAGATACCTACATGATTTACTCACAAAAAGGAGCGACTGCCACACCAGGGAATTAAGACACAATCAAAGTGCATCCGTCCCGTTGCATAAAACAACGAAATTTGAAAGATCCTTCCAGTATATGGCAAGTATTATCTTCAATAGATACTTGGACTTATTTTTGAATACAAAAACTAAAGCCACATTCAAGTCGATGGTAAGTGAACGTGTAGCGGCCTGAACCGACATCTTGGGTATTTGATGAAAAACAGCTCTGCTGATCATTTTACCTTTAAAAGTTTATGTAAAATTTTATTTTTGTACAAAGATTTTGCATATTTTTAATAAATTTTATTATTATTATTATTATAAATTAATTTTTCAAACCGTTTTATGTAATTCAAAATTTGTGGACCGATCGCAAATTTTATTTTTTAATTTTTTAATATTTTTTAAATGCGATCTTTATCTTCTAACCCAAGGTCCCTGTTTTTAAACTTTTAAAACCACTCACGACATCTCACTTAAAGCAACCTCTTTATATGCTTCTACAAGCAATCGATGCGCCTCAGCTGCAGATTTTTTAAATTGAAGAAGCAAATTAAAAGTTCTCGCAAATGATGCTTATTTGGTACAAATTTAGACATTTGCGGACGAAAAAAATTATATAATGCTGATACGAAGTCAATAATACTTTCAGGTTATGTTGTTACTAAATGACCAAACTTACTTTATGCCGTCTTTCATCTGACAATTTTAACCTAAACCTTGTGCAGCAACATCTTTCTTAAAACGGCGGAAACTTATTTGTACTCCTAATATTTGCCGAACAAGTTGTTCTTTAAGATTCTCAATATGGTTCAAATAGAGCAGTGAAGATGCTGGGCAGTTGAGAACAGCGATATTCTTATCAGCAAACATGTATACGAGCAATTTTTGGACGTAAATAATTTATTATATTTATCAGGAATAATTAATTTTATGCTTTTATATTTTATAATTTAAACGTTTTTATTAGCAGTACGATTTTCTTAAACTTCAGTTTTTCTTAAATAGTGCGATGCAAACGAACAAATTATTTAAAATTTCTCCAAATTCAAGTTTGGCGCTGTCAAGTAAAACTTAAGTTTTAACATAAGTCAAAAACGGTGCAACCGAGAATAAGTATCCCAAAGTAAAGCGTGCAATTGTAAACTGTAATTGCATGTGCATTTATTTATCAAAATAGACATCTCATCTCGTAATAGCGATTTGAGCATTTGGTTTACTAAGAAATTTATTTCTGTAATCGACCTTACCATTTTGAATTTCGAGTACAGTAAAGCTCCTTATTCGCGGGGTATACGTTCCAAAATTATGCCGCGAATAAGGAAACCGTGAATATGGAATAGTGATTTGTATGGAAATGCAAGGGTTGGGTTCCAAGGTACGAAAATAAAATAAAATAGATAAAAATAAAATCAGTTTAATCACATACCTATCATTATTATTAATTATTATTGTTTGAATTATTTGGTTTAAAATATTTAGTAATTTTTCTTGCTTTGCCGTCTTTAAAATGCCTTTTAATTCCGCATGGTATTCAGCTGTGGCAACTTCAATTTTCCTTTTAAAAGGAAGGTTTCTTTCCAAAACGGGTCAATTTTAATGAAGTGATCTCACAGTTCATTTGCCATTTGAAACCTGCGGTCTGGTTTTTAAGGTGATTGTCATCGTATCATTGTAAGATGTTGAAGCTTGAAGGGTTTTAACATTTCCTGCAAGTCGGCTTCACTTAAATCTTCATCGTGTGATTGAAGCAGCTCTTGAACGTCACTCGAATCTATCTGTTCAAAACCATCATGTCCTATTCCATTAGCAATTTGTACAATTGTGTCAGTTAATGTTTTAATTTGTTTAAATCCTCACTTTCACAGACTGTTAGATCAACCTATAGTTTTTCCAATATGATTGCAATGTGTATGCAATGCTTGAGCTCTTGTAACGATTCCTTTATGTTAACAATGCACATTGCTATGTTAAATTTTTCCAGAATTCCATAAAACTCACGTCAGAATCACATTCCATGATATCCAGAATGATTTTAAAGGTTCGCTAATGTAAAAGAACTTCAAAGCTTGAATTATTCCCTGGTTCATTGGTTGAAGTAAAGTCGTCGTGTTCGGAGGCAAAATATCACCTTAATATTCGGATGCATAGTTTCAAGCTCACAAGGGTGACCCGGAGCATTGTCCAAAACAAGAACCTCCTTGAAGTCTAAATTTTTTTCGTTTAAATATTATTATTTAATTTTGAGTTTTGAATATAAATTATAATATTCAAAATCGTAAATTATTAATCCGCGAATAATGAAATTTTCGGCCTCGAATACAGAAAGTGGTCTCAATTTTTTCTTCCGCGAATACTGAAACCGCGAATAACGGAACCGCGGATATGGAGCTTTTACTGTATAGATGTAATATGTATGTTATAATAGCTGAAATCTCTATTTGAAGTAATTTCAAATGAATTATTATTCATATAAACTTAAGTGCTAACTATAGTAATATAAAATTCGTTTAGAAAATGAGGAAGTTATTGAACGTGCTTCACTTCAAGATATCAATTTTAAGGCGAATTATCTCTCTCTTTATCGTCTATCAGAAAATGTAACTATGATATCATCTCCACTAATTTGTCTAACTCAAACATATCCTTGGATATTGGACCCAAATTCCACTTTGGTAAGTTCTATAATAGTTCCTACTTACCTTTTATTATTACACATGTACTTTGTATATATTTTCAAGTAAGAACAAAGTTTCTGACTAGCTACATAAATAATATCAGACGAATAGGTATAGTGATGGAATGCTGAAGTAAGCATTTTAAGGTTGTAATTAATAATTGTTATTAGATCATTAAAATATTAATTCCGTGGTTTAAATTCCATGTTAAGCTATAGGTTTCAATAAAATTAAACTGAATTACTTGTTTTACTGTTTATCAGTATCGCTCAATTGCTCTCTATAGTGTTGCATTTCCTTGCAATAAGATTTTTGTCTCTTAAAACGATTTAGTTTTAGAAAGTTTAAACTCAATGTTAAAATATTTGAATTTTAACTGCAAGTTAAAAACTTGTAAAAATAACTTATTTAAGATATTAGTTTCCTCTTTGTGACAACACTAATTTAATTTTAATTCTAGAATTTGAATATTCAAAGCGGCTATTTATTAAATTTGGACTTTTTTAAAAGTCCATCCTTATCTATATTTTATTTTAATGCACTAATATTTAAATGTTTTTCTAATTTTGACCTAAAGTGAAACCGCACACTTTTTGTAATTGGGTAGGAAATGAAAATTTTTTCGCAACTGCTGTTGAAAAATTGATAACACCAGATTATTACAAAATAAGCGTACCTACTCGAGTTTAGATAAAATTTAAAAATTTAATTTTGTAGAAAACTTTAAATGAAAAGGAAAAGGGTTGATAACTGAATCCATTTAGTGAAACTTGTAAACAAAAACGTCTGAAACATTCTTATCAATATATATACTTGGCACCTTATAACTTAGCTTTTGAATGGGCATTCTGGATAAATTTTGCTTATAAATTCGGAAAAATTAATTACAAAATTTACTTTATTTTGAAGCCCTGGAATGGTTTGCTTATGATTGTCGAAGATAAACGCGCAAATAATTTCTAAACCAAATCACTTACATAACAATTTTTTTTCTATTAATTTATTTTTATCCAACTTTAAATATAAGGCAAAGTAATGTGTATCAATCACAAGGTAATGGGAGTTATGTGAAATTACAAGGGAGAGCTAAAACCTAAAATTCAATCAATATTATAGTTTTAAACTTCCCCTCGATATCTTAATGGATATATTTCCTTATAAATTAAATTAACTTAAAATCGATTAATTTTTGAAACCGATTGACTAAAATTAATGAAACACTGTACGATATAATGTAATCTCAGCCAAATACCCACTACCTACATATTACAATGTAGTACCTACTACATGACAAATATAACATAATATAACAATATTTGGTTGATTATACATTATAATTTAAGTAACATATTACTTCTAATTGTAGAATATTTATTGGAAAATGACAGTAAACATTATCCAAATTTTTTATTGTATAATATTACCTTACTATATAATTTACGAAAGAGAATTTCCGCAATGGGTGAATATGTCTGGTTATGTTGCTGATGTGATTTATGTATTTGACATATACATATGCTGTGTTACAGCTGTAATTGTTAAGGTAAGTTTTAGTTACTAGTAGTTTATATAAACAATTTTCCATTATTACTTTTATGTTTTAATTAGAATCATCCGATGATAACAGTAAGAAGCATTGTCAACTATCAGCTTACAAAAATAACATTTCACCTTGATATTTTATCATTATTTCCCATTGAAGTTGTACATTATTCTTTTCCAAAATTACGCACAAATATATCAGATAGATATTATCAATTTTGTAAATTTAACAGACTACTACGTATTTGGAGACTTGAAAGTTTCTTTCAAATGATAAAGCATTGTTTTGCAAATGATTCGGTATGTATGCATAACTTAATATAATTAAATATCGTTAACATTAGATTGTAGGTATAAAAGTATATTACAATTTATAAACATTTACAATTTTGGTTGTTAGCGGAAATTTTTTTAGGTGGGTAGGTACACAGAAAGTATTAAATTTATTAAATTGTCATCAATCGAAACCCGCCACAGTACATATTACAATATTACAATATAAGTACTACATATATTAGTAGAAATCCGAACCTAAGTCGACCTTCACCGAGTTGATAATAGAGTGAAACCTATTTTATAATAAATTTAGTATATTAGAAAATATATTAAAAATGGGTTGCCAAAAAATCCTGGACAGGCTATTTTTAATATTTTTAAAAATGTTTTTAATTAAATTTTGTAACATCAAGATAATAATAAAATTTTATTCTGACTTAAAGTACAAAACGTATAAAATGTGCAGCTTGACCGATCGAAACGAGACTTGTGCATTCGAAGGGTTCTACTCAACTTAGATTTGTCAATTTGTTTGTAAGATATTGTTGTTGCAAAAGTTAAAAAAATTTTTTACGTTTTGTACTTGAAGTCAGAATAAAATTTTCTTATTATCTTGATGTTACAAAATTTAATTAAAATCATTTTTAAAAATATTAAAATAGCCTGTCCAGGATTTTTTGGCAACCCATTTTAATATATTTTCTAATATACTAAATTTATTATAAAATAGGTTTCACTCTATTATCAACTCGTGAAGGTCGACTTAGGTTCGGATCTTAGACTATATGTAGAATAGTTGACCGGACTCCGCAAGTTTTGTCATAACATACGAGGGTAGTCTCAGAAGTACCCGACCTAACAACGAAAGGATAAAAAATTTATTTATTTTTCAACATAGTTTTCTTTGAACTCTATATATTTTTTCCAGCGATGTTCTATAGCTTTGATACCCTGTTTATAGTCAGAATCGTCGATCTCCTCAAAATAGCTATCAACTGCAGACTTTATATCGTCATTGTTGGCAAACCTTTCACCACCGAGCCTTTTTTTTAAGTTTGGAAAGAGAAAATAATCCGAGGGGGCTAAATCTGGTGAATATAGTGCGTGAGGAAGCAATTCGAAGCGTAATTCATTGATTTTTGCCACCGAAAGGATGTGTGCACTGGTGCATTGTCTTGATGAAACAACATCTTTTTTGCCAAATGCGGCCGTTTTTTTTATTTTTTCACTCAAGCGTTGCAATAAGTTTGCATAATACTCGCCGTTGGTTGTTTTCCTTTTTTGAAGATAATAGATCAAAATTATCCGACGCGGTCCCAAATACTGACGACATAACTTTGCCTGCAGAAGGAACAGTCTTCGCCTTCTTCTTTTATTATAGTTTTTTAATTTTTATTAATCTAAGAACAATAATTATTAAACAATTCAATTCATATTATATTACCTCTGTTCACATGTTGCATTTTAAAGGTGCAACGACTATATGAAAAAATGTGCGTTGCGTCCCGTGACTATGTCACTGCGATAAATGCATCACGTACAATAAGTTGTTTTCTATCTCTGTCGGGATTCTTACGCACATGCCAAAACTTTCGGAACATTTATATGTGTTATAAACATAGTTCGTCAGTTCACCTCTTTCATTATACATCCGTGATTGTAATAATTAAAACATTTTAATTCATTAAATTTGTCAAATTTGAAAAAGATTTTAGATACAACTTGCGTTGTTTACTTCAAAGATGCTGCTTTCACCTTGTAAGAGAACCACCGTCTTTATGTGCCTTCTGAATCACGGAGACGGCCACACAAAGTGAGCCTCTACCGGGATTCGCACCGGAGCGTCTTACGCTATCAGTTGATCGCGCTTAATTATTTAAAACGTCAAGATTAAAAATAGTGACGCTATTTATCGCCTCGGGCTTGGATCCATTTATCGGCATGTTTTGCTTAGGACACAAAGCTTTTTTTCAAACACATTTTTTAAAATCTAATTATTTAATCTACATGTTAAACTGAATCGATAAACATCTTAAACATTAAAATCGGTAGAAAAATGTAGTATTACCGCTAACAGAAGTGTTGATATAAAAGTTTAAAAATTTCCGTTGTTTTAGATATTCAAGCTTATTAAATACATAACGTACTTATATTTTGCTGCGGTTTCTGCAGGTGCCCTTTTATACTTTGAATCATGCATGTACCCAATATGCTTTGAAGGTGGATGGTTTTCTGTACGAAAAATTAACATTTTCTAAAAGTAATGTACTGCATAATCATTTATACATCTTTCAGACACAAATAATAAATTCTGTAAAATTAAAAAAAGTATTTGCATGTTACGAAAATCCATTGGCAATATCGACGTATTTCGGAGCAATTTCAATATTCCTAGTAGGATATGGAGATGTATTGGCAACAATTACTTGGGATTACATTATTGTTTCCTGTCTAGGGGTAGTTGGTTTTTTTATTATTTGCTACACTACAGCTCAATTATGTGCAACTTATGCTCTCAGCAATTACTTTGTTAAGCAATATCAAGAAAACGTATTCTCTTTAAAAAGGTTGAAATTATTTAAATCGATATTAATTATTAAAATACTAACTACTTCATAATTTTTATTTTTGGAATAGATTTTTAGATCAAAAACACATTACTCCTTCATTGAGGAAACGTATAACAGATTTCTTTAAATTGCAATGGTATTACGATAAAGGAATAGGAAGGGATGCTTTACTAGATACTGCACCATCTCATTTACGCTCAGCTATTCAAGGTGCAGAACTAAAGAATGCACTTATAAAAATACCTCTATTTCAGTTAATTGACGTTGACTTTTTATTAGTAATAAAAATACTTACATGCTGTTCATAAAGATTTAAACGTATTTTTGCAGCTTATAGCAGAAAGTGCCGAAGTTAAACTTTTACCATCTGCAGAAATAGTGGCTTACATAGGAGATGTAAGCAGGGAAATGATTATTATTTTAAGTGGGCATTGCATGCTTTTGTCTAATTCAAAAAAAGTGATACACTTACATGGACCGGGTGATGCGTTTGGTGTTATCGAAATGTTATATGGTATTCCAAAATATTATACACTTCAAACTATTACTAACTGTAAAATTATGAGCATCAATTTTCAATCATTTGAAAGGATAATGAATATGTTTCCCTTAATTGAAGAAGAAATAAAAGAAGTAATGAATGATTCTGATATATTAAATGCCTTACAAAACTTAAGCAAGAATTCGACAAACACATTTCGATTTATAGAAGAAAATAAATTTAAAAAAACATTTTCTTCTGTTATAACCAGAATATCTACTATTTTTGGGTAATTCATAATATTGATTAACTATGAAAATTTATTAATTTATGCATGTTATAGTTCATCTTTCATTTGCACTATTCGTCAATGTGGTCGTTCACATGGAAAAGATGTATATTGGGAACCCTTTAGAAAAATGGGAAAATTTCATGTTTTAGGCTACTTTTTAATGCCTTTAACGATTCATCCCAACGGGTTATTTTTGCGAATATGGTGTGGTATAAGAATAGTTTCAATAATGGTTGCGTGTATATGGGGTCCATACTATATTGCTGTAGCTCCATATGCCGACGCCCTGGCCTGGATTTTTATTTTAACAGATATTTGCGCGTATATAGATATATATTTACTATTACATTTAGCGTATTATAATAAAAAAGGAGTATTAATAACTCATCCTCAACTAACAGCTTCTAATTACCTAAGAAAAAGTTTTGCTTTAGATGTTATTGCAATTTTTCCAATACAATTAATAATTAATGGCGACATGAACCCCTATCTAGTATATGGAAATAATATTTTACATTATATAGATAAACAAGTAGCATACAAAAGTTGGCATTTAAACGTAGTTTTGCAGTTTCATCGTATACCAGAATTATTTAATTACTTAGAAGACGATATATTAAAATCATCAGACTTGATTAAGTTTTGCAAATTTTTACCAATAACTGCCATAGTTATTAATTTAATCTCAAGTGTGGTATTTGGATTAAATTGTAATTACAGCATTGTTAATAGACCACTTAAAAGTTAAAAATGTGAAATTTAAATTAGCAAATATATTTAAGTCGAATAAATTTTAGATACTACTTATCATATTATGATTAAAAATAGAAATCATATTTACTACGGATACTTGAATTGTGCAAAAAGAAATTGGTTAAATGAATCTCAATTTAATTCCTTTAAAAGTACGTAAATCTAATCATGCAATCATAATTCGAAATTAATGTATACTGATGAATTACTGGCAATTTTAGATCCGACAAGTACCTATATCATAGCCGTGTATTGGATTACCGATGCCATTACAGGAATTGGACATGGAGACATCACTCCCAGCAACAAAACCAATCTGTATATTATTATATTTACTATAATATTGGGCCGAATACTGTTTGCTTATGCGATTGCAAGTTTGGCAAATGGCCGCTCACAATTATCTTCTACCCAAATAATATATCAAGAAAATTTAAAAGATCTATTAAAATTTCTTAATGTCGAGTCAGTTGATGAGCACTGGAAAAGGAAAGTAAGTTTATTACGTTAATCCATCTACATAGTTTTGCGCTAACGCAAAATCTCTATCTAAATTAGAATCTCTATAATAGAATTTTTTATTGCACTGTGGATAAAATTGGGCTAAAACAGATTTTGGTAGATAGATAGTTACTTTATCATGTTAATTTAAAGAGACATAACTATGGCAATTTTAGGCTTGCTAGAAATTAGCAAATTTATTTTCTGAAGTATTCTGTATGAAGTAATCAAAACCATAAAGGTTATTATGTAAGTGCATCTTTTTCCTTAAAAGAGTGACGTATTTTGATGCCATAAATGTAATAATCGCTCATTTCTAGCAAAATTATATTAACAAATCTATCATTATTTGGAATTTGATCACTTCGGGAAACACTCTGAAGTGATGAAAAACAAATGAAAAATTATTTTTTTACCAACAATAATGTTAAATGCCTCAAAATCCATACAAATTAAATTAATATTTTTAAGGTTTATTTCACTTTCGCTAAATTGTTTTTAATTTCAGATGCATAAATATTATTTGTATGTATGGAAACGCACACTCGGAAGTAATCCTCAACAACTATGTAAAATGTTAAATGCGTCTCTCATGGAAGATACTGTAAGTTTTCTTTATGAAAAAACGTTGAGAGAAGTACCGTTATTTGAAAACGTAGAAAAATCGTTTATTCGTGTTTTAACACGGTACCTTGTAGAAGAATATTTTTTAAAAGGTAAACTTTATTGCTGTCAAATACACTTGACATTTATACTAAATTTATTTTTCGAAAAACTTAAGCGTTAAATGAAGGTTTTAACATAAAGTCAATTATAAGGTATTTATTTATGCGATTGACTGTTTAATCAGGCAGTATAATATTTTGCTGACATTTTGGGATTTGAGTAGCTCTATATTGTATTGCATCACACGAATGAAAAAAATTCTTTCAAACATGCGTTCGAAAATACTTGAATCAGATCTTGTGCTTTTGGTTAACTACTTTGGAATTATACTACATACGTATTCTATAAAAACTTAACTAGTTAATCAATTAAAGGCAAAATTAGTTTAATGGTATTTAGTTTTTAAATTTTAGATGATGCTTTTCATTAATACGAGCAATTTCACGAAGTTCGCCTATAATATCACTCATTTTACCCCCTTTATTTTGACCCCCAACTACTTGAATGTTATGCAATAAAACAAATTTTTGGCCACACTAGAATACTCTTTGAGAGACAGTAATAGTAGGTTACATAATGAGTGAGAAAAGAGACAGATTATTGAACGATTAGACAAATTTGTGTAAAGTGTTTACGAGTTCAATAATTATTGCCTTTTCCACAAGTCATGTACAATGTTTTATCTAAGTTTACGTGAGAAGGTCGTTTATTATTTTATTTAATTATTATTTTAATTTAATTTTATACATATATATCGTGAGCTTACAAGCAAAAAGCACTAATGCCTGATTTCTTCACTCACAGTTATCTTCAAATTAGCAAACCTCAGGTTAAATTGACGAAATAACCAATCAGACGACAACAAAACAAATAATTCAATCATCTTTAACCTAAAGCTTGTGAACTTGAAGATAACTATGAGTGAAGAAATCGGACATAAGTCAAAATTTAGTTTTTTTTGTGCCTATCGATCTAAATTTTAATGAGCTTTCCACTGCAAGAACAAGCCAAGTCATATCTGATGTAGTTTGTGAGATATAGCAATATTAGAAAATCTTAAGTGGTTGCAAATTAATATTTTACTAACAAATGGTATTAAGTCCTGTAATGCCATTTGTGTGTTTAATTTCATCTTTGAATGTATGACTAAATTGCATTAAGTTACTTAATGTGTTTTGGGTTAATATTTTAAAAAATTAAATATTTTAACATGCATGCAAACTTACCATATAACATCAATTTACTCAAAACTGTCAATTTTGACTTAGTGCTTTTTGCTTGTAAGCTCACGATATAAGGTAGAACTGTAGACACTTGTGAGTTTAATAAGCATTAAGAAACAATATTGTTTGTACGAATACTCATTACAAAGTGTAAGTTTTTACATACACGTAAAAATAATTGTAAATTGTCTACTTAATTATATAAAGTCATGGAAAAATCTAGTAAAATCAAAACAATTGTTTACAAAACTGATCATTTGTCTTAATGGTCATTAAACTTTCAATACGTCGACGATATAATATGTAAGTACAGTAAGACCCCGCTTAATGCGAATGATACGCACGCTTCAATAAGTTCGGCTCTAAATGAAACGGCGCCGGCGTTAAACGAGCTCGTATTAATACTTAAATAATGGGGATTGGTGAAATAGAACAGAGAATCAGAAAATGATTTTTTATTAAATATTATTTAAATACTTATTTTATTAAATACTTTTTACTATATTAAATAAAAACTTATTTGTTGCTAATATAAATTTTTGTTTATAAATATTCATCAAAATCGAAAAAAAAATTAAGTAAATAAATTATTTTTGTGACGAGGAAAGTTCTCCTCATTTGACATCTTTAGTTTTTTTGCAAAGAAGTCATCTAATGTCGTTTACCTTTTCCTGTGTCGTTCAGAAAGCAGTTGTCGATAGCAAGACATCGCATCTGTGACACTTCCTTTGCCTTTGAACTTCTATCAGAATTTAAATCATATCGTATAAACTGATCCATAATTTCCGTTATTGTGGTTAAACTTCTTTTTTTGGAAAACCGCTGATAGTTTCTTTGGTTCATTATCTTCAGAAACGTTAATTTTGTTACTTTCGTGCATTTAAGATTGTTAAGGTCGTTGGAAAGACTTTCGCTAGTTGTAACTTACAATAATTCTTCGATATCCTGCGCATTTATATTATCTAACCTTGTTTCCTTACCTAGGTTGATATTATTTCCTCGTTATTAACACTGGATTCTTTTGTCGCAACATTCTTGCTTAGTTCCAGCCATACATTCCTTCTTACTCCCTTTAAACATTTCTCGATCACCTTATTCCGGGAAAGATTGATACTATCTACAGTATCCATAATATTGCATAGTTCTCCATGACTTGTCGGAATGCTTGCCAAAAATAATAAACTTTAACCATTTAACGCTCGCGCCTATACTGGTACGGGCTATTTGTTTTTACTTTTTGAAGAAAACGAGCATAAAGTAGTTAAAATTTAATATTACGCCTTGATCCATTGGTTGAATTAACGAAGTTGTATTTGGCTGCAGGAAAATTACTTTTACTGGAATGCATGTTGTTAAATCGGACAAATGCATTGAACGAATTGCAGCATTATCAATCGAAAGTAAAGCTTTCAGTTCTACTTTTTTAAATTTGCAGTAGGGTTTAATAGACGGGCCAAAAACTTTGATAAACCAATTTTTGAAAATTTTCATAGTGAGGTTGGACTCCCAAATTACTAGTAAAGATGATGTTAAACTTTCTTTCATTGCTGTTGGGGTTATGGAGTAATAAACAAGCAGTGATTTTAATTTCAAGTCTTCAATAACGTTGCCAACCAGTAAAAGTGTTAAACGATCTTTAGCTTTAAATCCTGATGCACGCTTTTCTTCACGGGATGAACATGTGCGTTTTGGCATTTTATTCCAGAAGGGCCCGTTTTATCAACAATGAAAACTAATTCTGGAGTATAATGCTCTTCTTCAATAATTGCAATTAATGTCGCTAAAATGCAGCAGCAGCAGCTTTTGTATCTCTACCATTTCCCGCTTTTCCAAAAATCTGTATGTTATTAAAATTTTTTCTGTTTTTAAACCAATGAAATCACTCTCGACTAGCTACAAAATCTTCACTTCAACTTTATCGTCAATTCAGATGGAGAGTCGTTTTTCGATTTCCTTAAACACATTACGTGATGAATAGAAAAAACTTAACCCCAATACGTTATTTGTAGCTTAGACGAGTAGATGGCTGTAAATATTACTTAAACCTTCGATATCGGTTTTTCTGTTCATCGCATTCTTTTCTTTCTTGATGAATATCATTTCGTGAAGGAGTCGTTGAGATACCTTGGCGTTCAAAGTCGTTCTTTACCTCATGTGGTGCTAGAAGAAGCCTCTGTCGGTCTCAGTCTTGTTTTCTTCAAGGGACCTGAAGAGTGCTCTGAAGTCATCCGGGGTGGAGAGCGTTGTAGAGATTCCTTCTGTGACATTAACTATCTTCTTGAGGTTGATACCTTTGTTTCGGATAATCTTGGCGTATTGTGGCCATTTGCCAACGTCCTTTAGAACTACCGGAGGGACCTTGTATGGTCTAGGTTTTTTCTGCTAGGCTGACGGAGTTGCTGGTACCTAGTTGGCGATCGCGGTGAGCTTTAATTGATGGATTTCGTCCATAACCGTACATTGTTATAACCGTTATAACGGGCATAACGGAATCTTCGTTTTCAACGGGAGCAGCCAAAACCTTGAACCGGTTTCGGTGATCCGTTGGCAAAATCGGTGAATCCGGGTTTGCCTAGCGTTTCGCGCCTTTGCTGACCAGTACGAAGTTACGACTTTCTTCCTCTTCTTTTTCCTTTCTCGTAACGGGTGGAATAGCGGGTGCTACGGTGCAGCGGGTGTGGGCCTAATTGGGGATGGGGGTGGTAGCGAAGTTAGGGGAGCAGACGACAATGAAGGAGGCAATAAGCGGGCTTTTTCCCTCTCTGATTTTGCGGTCTTTTCTTCCCGTTTTCTTTGATTTCTGGCGACTTTTATTACGTTTTCTTTTATATGCAAGATGTATCTCCTTAACTCTTTGGCACTCGTAGTGCGCGTGTCTACAATTTGGTCCGATTCTATTGAACGGTAGCTCCAATCCTTTTATTTCTGTTCGCATTTAAACACGTTGGATGCGTCTATGGCTTGGATGGTTTCGATGATTTAGATGTTTTGTTTACACGTGATATAATAGGATCATATGGCATGTATCCAGATTCAGATTCTGTCCGGTCAGCCGGGTACTAACCTCGGATGCGTGAGCGACGTTAGGCAAACAACCAATATCGGACAGTATACTTACATTGATTTGTAAGGCATTGGACGGATGAACAAAAGTAGATGAACAAGCTGTATCGGATAATGTACTTACATCGGTTGGTCGATCAACGATGGTCGGTTTCAACGATTTGGCTGGCTTCGTTTTTCTTCGACTAATTTTGGTAAACACGAGTTGTCACTACAAAATCTGGCAGGCGCCTTGCCTTGTCTTCTTGGCACTGTGGAGTACCAGAGCTTGGCCACCACCTCCTGGCCCTTCATCTGGCTGGCATGATTGCCTGGCGGGCGACCGGTATAAATATGCATTTATACCTTTTAAGTATGTACTTATTATGTATTGGTTGTTAGCGCGATCAAATGCTGATTCGAATTCGGGTAGAGACTCAATTTGTATAGCCGATTCCGTGCTTCGAGAGGTACACGTATTGATGGTGGTCTCTAACAAGGTGCTAGCAATATCTTTGAGGTATTAACCTAGAGTAAAAATTCTTGAACTTAGGAGAGGTCTGTACAATAACAAAAGCACACTTAGATCCGGACTTTCTATTTATTAATGTCGTCTGCATAACTACCGCGTATTACTGAAACAGTGCTAAGCGGAACAGCGTAAAGCGAGATCTTATTGTACGTATTCTAAACTTGACAATTTTAATAAAATTTATCCCTATTAATTTACAGGAGATACAATTGTACAATATCAAGATGTTCACAACAAAATTTACATAATATTTCGTGGGAAGGTTGAGGTATTATCATCGTATAATGAAATGATGGCTTGCATGGGACCAGGGGGACTTTTTGGAAATATTTGTCAAATAAATGCTGGTTGTAGTTCAGTAGCAATAGTAGCCAGCAGTAATTTGGATGTCTTGGTTATATCAAGTGAAAAATTTTACACGGTTCTGAAAGACTACCCTCGAATTAAAAGTATTATGGATACTTTATTAGAAACAGTAACTGATTTTATAATGCCAACCACCATAATCGATAATGATATTTTTTCATATGAAAGTGTCGATTTCTCTTTAGGTTTGTTTAAGTTTTACTTTAAAAAGTGAAGTATTATTTATTTATTGAATATTATTTACTAGATACCATGGGTACAACTTCTTCTATTACGAATTCGGTTTCCCACCCAGCAGCTAACAGAATAAACAGCATAAGTACTTCGAATACGCAACCTAGTTATGATATGAAAAAACAATTAGCCTTTAAGACGGCTTTAAATATATTTTTACCAAATAGATGGTTTAAGTTTACACTTGCACCAGATAATATGATTTACAAAGTAAATAAATGCTTTATAAATTTATTTCTGCTTACAATAATAATTATTATAAATTGATATTATTTGATTCTAATTTATAAACCTTATAATTTTAAAAATTTGAATCAAATATTAATTTCAAAGGTTAATAATATATATAATTTCAATAAATTGATATTATTAACTTGCAAAATATAATATAAAAATGAATTTAATGATTTCAAGTTAAGTGAACTTTTAATCGAATTTAATGTAATTTAGAAAAAAAATTTCAGAAATGATTCTGTTCATTTCAGAATTACTTCTTGATTATTTGTAAAATATATCTTTCCAATTATTGAAAAAATAGTCACATACAGGAATAATTGGAAGCAAGATCTTATAAGAATGGATAACAGCCGTATACCGAAATAAATCCTGGAATACCGACCGACAGGAAAAAGATCAGTGGGCGGCCGCTAAAGAGATGGAACGACAAATTCTGAAAGGATGACAAAGTTATCATATGAGAATCGGAACAGACTAATTGGTTTAATCCGTGATGCTGATAATAATGATGATGATATCAAACAGTCTCAATCTCAAGTCTCAATATAAGGATACAAAATCCAAAATTTTGTTTGAAAATTCTTATTAGTTTTTGCTGTAGGTTGCACACAAAATTTGACCACAGACAGCTCATAGGACCTCAAATAGTATAAATCCATCAAAATCTGCACGAAAACAATACTTTTTCATATTTCATATGTATAAGGAAAGTAGTGGGAAGACAATGTCAAGTACAACAAGGAAAAGATCAGGAATGGTTTGACATAGAATGCAGAAATAGGTAAAGAAAAGATAGGATAGAATAAAGACGATGAGAAGTAAAACAACTGAAGACAGACAAAGGTTCGAACAACAACTTAGGAAATGTCAAAAGATGTGTAGAGAAAAGAAAAGAAAATACAATGCGGATAAATTAGATCAAATCGAAGAGAAATATGTAAACAAAGAAATAAGGAATTTCTACCAGGAATAAAAAGAACAAAACTAGGTTACCAGACAAAAACGTTGTATTGTAAAGATAAAAATGGAAACTTAATAGGAACGAAAGAGAGAGTGACAGAGAGATGGGCTAAATACTTCCAAGAGTTATTGAATAGACAGCCAAACGAGATTACAACAGATAGGCAGAAAAATTATAGTGAAGAAATGGAAAACACCAATAGCGATATACCAGAAAAAGAAGAAATCCATCTAATAATAAAGAACATGAGAAACAACAGAAGTCCAGGAGATGATGGAATACAAGTGGAGATAATTAAGAATGGTGGTGAAAAGCTACTTGAAGCGATAGTCCATCTAATACAAGAAATATAGATAAAAGAAGAAATGCCAAATGCATGGAGTCAAGCACTGATATGCCCAGTATACAAAAAAGGCGAAAAAACAACATGCAACAATTATAGGGGTATTGCGCTTCTGAATGTAATGTATAAGATATTGGCAGGGTGTATCAAAATAGATTGAGAAACAAACAGAATCGATCATAGGAGAGTACCAGAGCGGCTTCAGAGAGAATAGATCAGTGACGGACCAGATATATACGCTGAGAGATACAGATGACAAGCCACGAATTTGAACTGAATACGCATTTATTGTTTCTGGATTTTAAACAAGCATATAACAGCATAAAAGAGAGAAGCTATTCCAAGCCATGTACGAACTCAAAATACCAACGAAACTGATAAGACTGATAAAAATGACACTGAATAAAAAAGAAAACAAAGTGAGAGTAAACGGAATGGTGTCGGATGGTTTTGAAGTGAGTACCGAACTGAGACAGGGAGATCCACTGTCGGCACTGTTGTTTAATTTGGCCCTGGAGGCAACGATACGTAAAGCTAAAATCAATAAAGAAGGTACAATTTACAACCGACTGCACCCATGCTTAGCGTTTGCGGATGACGTGGTAATCCTAACCAGAACCAAAAAAGAAATTCGAGATGTCACGAAGAGATTATTGAAGGCAGCAATATAGATGGTGCTGGTTATAAATGAGGTGAAAACTAAGTATATGGTGTGGGAAGATGGAGACATGTTAGAGAATAGCTTTTTGAGTCTACAATTAACAGAAGATTCAGTAATGAGATTTGAAGAAGTGGAAGAATTTATATATCTTGGGACTATGATAACAAAATCACCAGCAAGTAATAATGAGATTAAAGCAAGAACATCGACAGGCTCTCAAAGCGCATATGCATTGATATTTATATTGTGCAGCAAGAGTTTGTCAAGAACAGCGAAGGTGAAGGTGTACAGAACAGTAATACGACCAACAGTGACATACGGGTATGAGGTGTGGATACTGAGAAAAAAGGATCAAGAAATGTTGAATATTTAGGAAAGGAAGATCTTGAAGAAGATATTTGGGGGGAAGTTGATGGATGGGAATTGGATGAGGAGAACTAATCAGGAGATTTATGCCTTATCTTCTTGGTCGTTTTTTGCTTCTTGTCAGAAGCATCGTGACCCAGCTTGGCCGAAGCTAAGATAAATTTTCATGGGAGTATAACTCATGGGGTGGTTTCCCGTTGCCTTCCCCATGGGCCACAGATTGATATTGGACCTTTGATCACAGCAGTGTATCCGACTCGACTAGGACTCGAACCGCGGTCTACCGCTTTCTAGTCGGCCGGTGTATGCTTTACGCTACACTGCTGGTCTCAGTTCCTTATATGGCCAGGCAAATATTGTTGAAGTGATAAAGGCACAAAGACTCAGATGGTTGGGACACTTAGAGAGAATGGATGTTAAGAGAACTCCTTACAAAATGTGGAAGGCGGAGGTTGGAGGACCGCGAAGAAGAGGAAGACCAATGAGCCAGTGGAAGAGAGAAGTGAGGGAGGATTTGAGAATGATAAACATTGAAAGATGGGACGTTTTCGCTAGGAATAGAAAGTAATGGGCTAGAATACCCAACCAAGCCATGAGCCTACTAGACTCGTAGTGCTGACTTATATATATATAAAATACAAAATATTGAGAGTATTAGAGCATTGATTAAATTCTATCTTTTTGATTTCTTTTATACGCAAAAATAGCTGGTAAATTTTTCAAAATTATGTCTCTCTCAAAGTCTTCAGTCAAATGACTGGTTTGAAGCAGCTCTCCACTCTTCTCGGTTGAAAGCCAATCTTTTCTTAAAAATTAATTTTCTTTGAAATTATGTACTAGGTAGTAATCATTACGAATAAAATAGTATTGAAAAAAATTGATCAGAAACGTACCGTTTTCAAATTATAACCAAATCAAAAGTACACATTTAAAAAAAATGTTAAAACTAATAAAAAGTCACAAATAGTTCAATTTAAAAGCGCGCTGGTATGAATATTTTGTTTATTTTGGAAATACTACAATAGGGTTGTTGCATGGTATCGAATTTAGTGATAACTCCTATTAATTCTTGAAAATAATATCAAATGAAATTTATAACCGAAATAAAAATTTTTGAAATGCGGTCTGCGCTGAGAAAATCAAATTTGAAATTAAAAAATTAATCGGTCAGCCGATTACGCCTCTGACGTCGTACGCGTGATCCCGAACGTTTTTATGGAAATTTTATAACGTCGCAAAGACCTGACAGTTAAATATTCGACTTGTATTTGACAGTTACAAACAATTGAACGTTTACCATTTAAATTGTATTTTTAATTGATATAATATTTATTTTAATACAAACTGTAGTCACAAACAATTATAGGAAAAATGGTTTATTCCGAGTTTTCTGTGTTTTTATTAAAATTTATTTTTCAATTTTTACGCAAACTATTTATAGGTTACATTATCAAAACAAACTGCATTTGCTGTGTTGCCAGTTGTTAAAAAAAATAGTTTGTGACGTCATTCGATTTCAAAAATCGACGATTTCAAAAATCATTTTTTATAAATTTTTTTTGAGAAAACTGAAGATCTCCTGAATATTTTATCTATGCAGTGCTGTTTACCAGGACCTAAAGTTTATAAAAAAAAAATACTTCAAAAATCATGCAGCATTCCTATTTGTACTTATAAAATGCGCAACCATCAGTTTTTTTCAATAAGACCGATGTTTTTGAGACTTTTTTGTTTGTAATGATTACTACTATGTCCTCAATATTTTGTATTTTGGTTTACTAAAACATTAAAACACATCCGTTTTTGATCAAATCAGGTTGCGCTATGGTTGTTTTCAAAAACTCTTTAAACCATTTCCATGATACCTAATTTTAAAGGTGGCTTACTACATTTGAGCACGGCTGTATTATAATTAATTTTAAATCAATATTATAGTTTAATTCTGAAAATTTTATAAGAGTAATTATATATATTTTTATATTATAGATAACCAATATGGCCTTAGTATTTATATCATATTATGACTTCTTTATAATAACTTACACGTTTGTAATGTATGTTGAGAATTTATCATATTTGTATTTCACAATGGCCGTTGAAAGTATTTTTTACTTTAAAATTCTTTTAAATTTTCACGAAGCATACCCAGACAAGTAATACATAGCACATGCAGTTATTAATACTTATTATACCTTTTATTACTCCCATTTTAGGTATGGCAATTATGTAACAAATAACAGAACAATTGCACGCAATTATTTAACTAATAAGAGAAGATTGTTTTGGGATCTTGTGCCAAATTTCCCGATAGAGCCATTTTGCTTTATATTCTCCAGCAATAATCGTATCTTTGCATTACACTGCTTACGTTTGTTACACATTTTACGTATACGCTATGTAAAAGAATATTGCTATCAGGTATGCAATTCACTGTCTTATAAATAATTGCCTAATTTTTTGAATATTTCTAATTTTTTAATTTTTAAATAATTTCAGACAAAAAAACAAGTAATGTCTAACAAAGCCATCAAACAGATGTTTGAAGTTTTGGTATGGATCTTCATTGCTTTACATGTTTTGTCATGTACATGGCTGCTGATTTCTTGTCCGTTTCAGATGTGTATCTTAGATAATTCCGTTCTGAATCTACCGTAAATTTCTTATTTATGTTCCAAAACTAATAATTACTTATTGATACAAAAGATAAAAAAATTTTTATAAAACAAATTTAAAAACAACAATAAAACCAAATAAAATATGTACTAAAAAGAAAGGAATAAGAAACTTACCAAAAATAAAAAAATTAAAATGTATGTTAAAGAGAAAAAAATAATGTTTCACGTGGCGTAAATTTCAAACTTACCATACAAACTCGTCATAAAAGTTACACTTTGACTCTTAGTAAAACAATATACTATTATTTACGGAATAAGTTCTTTTACAATAATATTGTACTATTACAAAAAAACAAAAATAGAAAAAAAAATAAAAACAAAATTTTAAATAACAATAAATATTACATATTTAGAACAAGTCTAAGGGATGATTTTGTCGTCGTGGAAGAATTTGTGAAAACATTGACTTCAGCCCTGTTCGCAAGACTCTGTAATTTGTATCGCATAGTTTGTTCTATGAAAGTTGCTCAAAAAATCGTCTGGTTTCCGAAGTGAGCATGGGTGAGCCCAAATATTGATCGATTGTAAAAGTGTCGATTAGTCGATTTTGTTGTTAATAAGTTTTGACAAGAACAAGTTCAGATATTTTCTTGTAGTGTGCAGTGTTGATAAACCTAAGTATCCCAGAAATAGTATACCAGTAGTATGCCGCAAAGTGCACACAGACCGACTAGGAAGTGAGAGATCGCGGTTTAAGTCCTGGTCGCATCGGATATGCAGCAGTGATCAAGGGTCCGATATCAATCTTTGGACTGTGGGGAAGGCAACGGGAAACCTCCCCATTAATTATATTCCCTAGTAAGGTCAGCTTGGCTTTGCCTAAGTTGATTGCCTACGCACTGTAAAGTGTATGGCACTCGAAGAAGAAGAATCCCAAAAGTAATTCGTAATTGGAGTCGAGAGAGATATGGAACTTGAAGCTGATAAATTTAAGGTATCTTTTTTGAAGCTTTTTTAGTCGAGAGATGTGTGTCGAACAGTACGGATTCCAAACTACTGAGCAATATTCAAGATTTGATCGCACATAGGCAGTAAAAATCAAATTCAAAACTCTCAAACTGCGGAATTCTTGAGTGTGCCGTTTGATAATGCCCAACATTTGGTTTCTTCTACTAACAATTTCGTTTATATGCGATGTAAAATCAAAATTAGAATTCATCGTTACACCTAAATCTTTAAAACTCAAAACAGTCTTTATGGTAATTCCCAACAACTTGTAAAAGCGATCAAAGCGTTCCTTCTTTCTAGAAAAGTTAAGAAATTTGCGTTTAATAATATTTAGTTTGATAAAATTTGCACTGCACCATGATTCGAAAGAACGAAACCTTCAGAAATTAAGTTACAATCATGCACAGAGTTTATAGCTTTAAAAATCTTGAGATCATCTACATACAGTAGAAATTTACAATTTTTAAAAACTGATTTGATGTCATTAATGTATAAGATAAACAGTAATGGATCTAGATGGGAGTCCCGAGGAATTCTCGATTTCACCAAGATATCGCGAGAGTACGATTCACCAAGATATCCCAAGAGTACGAGTTATTAATTTTAACTTTTTAATCTCTGTCGGTTTGATAATTACGATAGGAGACAACTAAGTAGATTGATACCAATTCCTAACTTATCCAACTAGAAAACTAGCCGTTCAATACGTACACGATTAAAGATCTTTGTAAAATCAGTATACATATATGCAGTCAACACTGGAGTCAGACTCGAGATTGTTAGTAAAGTGACTGTTATATTTCATACTTATAAGTCAGTAACATAGTTAATTATTTTTACCTTCCTGTTATACATTACTTCTAAGATTATGATGACAATCGCATATGTAAATTGAACTAGTGAACCGTGACAGAAAGTTAATTGTGCTGGGGTGCTGTCATTACCTCCCACCCACCTACTTACGTTATGTTTTCAGAATGTTTTTTTTTAATAATAATATCTTAAATTAAAAATCGAATACAAACACAAACATACGCGTATTATTTATGGCAAGACAATTTCTTTCGTGGCAATAATAAGACTCTAGAAAGTTCTAAAATTATTTCTTCTTGTTCAGTACAGTAAAACCTTGTTTATCCGGCCTGCGTTCAGCTGGATTTTCGAAAAATTCAGATTAGATTGGTAGTTAATTTTTTTTATTAGATCACATTAGATGCATTTTATTACAAAACTTAGTTTTTTATTGTAATAAACGGTAAGGCTGCTTATTTAAGAATTTTGTTTTGCTTATTATCCGTATTGTCCGGATTTTCGATTGTCCGTATTGCTTTAGTCCTGGTTAGTCCGGATAAACGAGGTTTTACTGTATATTGTAATTTTTTCATTTTTGAGTTTTTTATTGTTTCCTTTTTAGTCGATATTTTATTTGATCTTTTTATAAAAATTTATTTTAAGTAAGAAATTTTTTATCTAATATTTTGTAGGGAAAATCGTCTTTTCGGGATTAAAAATCGTATGCAAACCGACTCATTTCCATGGATTTTTTTATAGAAAACGTGATTTATATAGAAATTACACAACGATTTCCATGTAAACTGTTGTGTTTTAGTAATTTTTGTAACTAGATTATAAAAGTGTATAAATTGGAATTGATTTTTTATTGCCCTAATAAACGACTTTTCTACGCAAAATTAGATAAAAAGATGTACTTAACTTGTGGGGAAAACAGATAATTAAACTCTTATGCCCAGTTTCACAAACGTTTAAACTGCGATTAAATTATTTAAGCCTAAATTTAAGCCGAAATCGCAGTTTAAATGTTTGTAAAACGGCATTAGACTTTACGCACTCGCCAAGGGGTTCATGCTCAAGTTTGCATACTCGTTCAATAATCTATCTTTTTCCACATCTTTATCAACTAATAAATAAAAAATAAATAATAATAAAAACAATAATTTAAAGAAATGACGCTGAAAATTTTTAATATAATAATTAAATAAGTGAATATAAATATTACTGGTTCTTAATATTTTTTAAATATCACTTATTTTAGATTTAAAAACTATACTAATATTGAGCGATATTTGCTAGGCTTATACTATATAACTAGCTTAGGAACAGCTACAGGAATAGGAGATTTATGTCCTAGCACCTTATTGGAGATTATTTTTACAATTATGGTGGTAATTACTACACGTTTTGTGACCATTGTCGTAATAGGTCAAATAATTATTATTCATTATATAATATGTTGTTAAATTAAAAATTTAATTTATTTTAGCTGAACTGGTAAAAATTATAAATGTGTTTCTAAATAGCTTATGCATGTATGAAAATAAAGTCGAATGCTTACAAGATTTCTTACAAAATCAAAATTTATCTGGTAAAGGTATTACTTCGTTTAAAAACATTAAATCAATATTTAAAATATTTAAGAACATCAAATGGAAAAGCTTCAACGTTACCTCAAAAATTTCTGGGAGGATGATAAGGGTCAACATATGCCAGTAATGTTAACTAATTGTTCGTATGTATTAAAATGTAATATAATGAACGTCTTGTATGGTTTCCATATTCACAATTGTTATTTATTTAATGTACGGGTATTATTAAATTCTCTAAATATGAATTTTCTACAACCGCCAATTGCTTTACTTTACTACAGTTATAAAAATGCAACTTATGCGCGAAATGCTAGAACACTTTCGTTGCCGTGCAGCAAAGTATTATTTCGCGCACAAGATACATAATAAATAACTATTTCTAGGTTTTTCACAATTAAGTCTTTATGTCAAAATAATATTCAAAGTTGTTAGAAATTATGATATTTTAAAAATTAACTTTAATAATTATTGAATAATAATGTTAATATTCTATTTTGGCGCTCGCAGAAAATTATTATTTGCATTTCGTGGGCAAAATCAAAGTTTTTGGCGTATTTGAATAACTTTTTACCTTGTTCTGACGACTTTGGTTTGAAGTGATATTCTGTTGCGCTGTCGAAAACAATGATTCCACGCTTGATGCAAAAATAACTAGCTTTTTAAAATCTAAAATGTTTTTCAGAATTTGAATGAATCACTATTAAGGCAATTAGCAGTTCGACTAGAGAGAATGGTATTCTTTAAAGGAAACTATATAGTACAACATGGAGATACAGATCAAAATATGTACTTTATACATAGAGGCGAAGTAAGTGTATTGACGGTTCATGCTAACTTGACGGAAACCCAACACGAATTGTTAAAAGATCATGATATGTTTGGTCTTGCACAAGGACTATATCACGGCCTCCCACATCATTTTTCATTTAGAGCTAATACAAAAACCAGCATTTTAGTTTTAAATTTAGATAGTTGGCGTTACATACTGAAATATTTTTCAATAGACGAAGAAATTATTTATTATAGAGCCCAAACATTATATGTGTACACTTAATTATATGTAATTAAAAGAATAAATGCTAAGATTTTGCAATTATTATTATTCTTATTAATAAGTTGACGTCACTATCTGTTCGGTCAATATCTTTGACTAACTCGTTGCCAGCAAACACCCAGAGCACATGAGCTGAAAGATTCATTTCGCTGAACATTTTCATGCATCAAATTTCCTAAAACAAAAAAAATTAAAAAATGGCAATTTATGACGTTTAACCTTTTTTAGCGAATAAAATGGCCACATAACAAATTACTTTGATAACGATTAATGTATGGAACTTTGTTATACCAAAAATGAAAAAAAAAATAACTGAACAGTTACTATTTTTTTAGGGGGGTACAAATACTATAGTATAATACGTTACCTTTAATTATTAAAAATTGTAAAATTTAAACAAAATGAAAAAACTTTTAGAACAATCTTTTTTTATAAAATTTGGATTATTTTTAAGAGTTTAATTTTAAAAAAGTTAATTTGTTAAATTGTAGAACATTATCATATATGTAGCTGTTGCTAAATAGAAGACTTATTATTATTAACCAAATTAAAAATTTAATTAAAACTAGCGTTAATTTGCTGGTATCGAATACGATTGCATCTGTATTATTACTGTCCAGAGTAATATCAAAAAAAATAGTCAGGCAATAAAAATTAATATAATATAATATTATATATTAGATCTACCTATTATTTGCACTATAATTTATAAAACTTGCATGGATTTGGGATAAATCGTTTGCTGGTTCACAATCATCCCACCCATTACACAAGATTGAGTATATTTTCTAACTGCTTTACTGGTCACATAAATAGCTATTATTGTGATGTACTTACTTATACTATTAAGTCGCGTATTGCTTTTCATAAATACCTTTAAGGTTCAAGTTTCAAATTCTCAAGTTTGTTTTCGCAAAGTTTTCCTACCCTCGGTTTTGAAATTATTACAGTAACAACCTAAGATTCGTTTAAAAACAAGCTTATTCGGTAAGGAATCTAATTCTTATGTATATTTACCTACTAAAAATGCAAGTTGAATTAAATTATAAAATGGGTAGAAATACAGGAGGCGTTGTGCGGAAAGAACCCCGTCACAAAATTCACAATAAATGAATCGACTTTCCAACGACATTCTGAATATAAATAAAGGTAGTACAAGTTGTTAAACAAACGCGGTAAACAAACACTCCATATATCAAAATAAGAAAAATCATACTGAAATCATAATTTGTGGTTGCACATTTATAAATATTCTAAATAAATTATGAATAGAACTGCGTAAGTGGCAGTAATTTTAAAAAGTTAGCTTCTAACTTATTTGACAAGAATTTGAAATATATAGCTTTTTGAATTAAAATTTTTGTAAAAAACATAATTTACATAGTTACTCAACTAATTGCTACAAGTATATTCTTCCATAGCTGAGCAAGGATTGCGGAGATAATACAATGCAATTAATTGTTCACGAGACCGCCATTTGTACAAGGAATGCCTCTATTGTTCGCATTAATTGAATCTGTAGACGTCTGTGTGTTGACTTTCGATTGCTCTAAAAACTCTCGAGAATTTAGCATAATTAGAATTTTAAGAAGTTAACATTAATTACCATTTCTTAAAAATGCAATAAATTTATTATTACGCATTTATAAACACAGTTATAGAATAGCAATGTTACGATTTTATCTGCCGAAATAATTTAATGGTTCCACCAAGCGAAACTTTCTGCGAGAAGTATGGTAAACTATAATTTGAATAAGAATTAACTTAACAAAATTGGAATATCTTTTATTTGTTTTATGAGATATTATAATTATTACACCAATTCTATTACTTTTTTAGCTATTTTATTTGACCTACCAGCGAAATCAATAACAACTCTGCAAATCATTAATTATGATAATTAAATAAAAATCGAGATATTGCTACATTGTTATTTGATTTGCTTAGAAGAAAGTGTAAAAATTTTTAAATAAAATAATTAGTTAAATAAATATATTGCACCCGTTCGCTTTACACTTGTACTGCGCTCTCTTCACTCATCAGGATATGGCGGCGTCTGGTAAATGATAACATCTCAAAGAACAAAATCTCTTTGTAACTAATAACAACCGCCACAGATGCTGGTGTTTTTGACACCGACAAAGATTTAATTACTAGGACTACTAGAGGCAACATATAAATTTGTTTTCGAGAAAACATTTCATAATCATAATTATTATTCTCGACATACGTATAATTTTTATACAAAACATTTATTATGGATATCGATTAGATGGTCTATAATATATTGTGTGATTTTAATGGGATGTGATTAATCACCTAACTATTTCAATAAAACATATCTTTGAAATTGAAATGTTTCTGCAAATAATTCTTTTACGCTTTTAGTAGATTATTAAAAACTCTTTAGTTATGAATAGCAAATAAAATTCCTTGACCAAATATAGACACTAGTCGAAAAAATTAGATTGTAATCAATTTTTGTAGCAAATAACAGTGTATACTTAAGTAGGTAGCCATTTAAATAGCTTTAAGTTATAAATAATGCTTGATAAATTTGCAGAATATTCCGATAATAATATAAAATTATAAAAATAAACAGATGTGGAAAGTATATAGGTATATAATATGTAGTTTTTAAATTAATATTTAATTGAATTATTATACATAATAATATACTCGTTATAATAATAGGTACCTATGTAGGTATATCAATTTAACTTCTGTAACTACTAAAGATAATATGCTATCAGAGCCGGTGCCAGAAGCAAACGAAGCAAGCGGCTACTTCTCGGCAAAATCAGGAATGGCTAAATCATTCAAGGAATAAAAAAACAGGAAAAAATATTAAAAGAAAAACTTTAAGTCGTACCATTGATGCAGAGTATGAAACACTTACATTTAGAGAATTTGAGACATTCTTTGACCAGATACGAGTAATTAAAAAACTCAAGCCTGCTATTTTCTTGTAACTTGCGGGGTTGGTAGGAGCAAATTTTAATCTTACTTATAGTGGCGTAAGAGCTGGCTATGTTGTAATACCATTGATTACTAACTACTCCTAATAAAATTCACAACCTAATGAAAATTTGTATGTCATAATTTCTCCCGAGAACTAGATGGCGTTAGAGATTTTTTGTCTCGAGAAGCAGATGGCGTTAGTAGCTATTTTGTCCCGAAATCGTAGTGAAATATTTATTCAACAGTAATCTGCTTTATCTTATTTTTGCTTAATTTATATTTTGCTTAAAAACGTTTATTTTTGAAAACCAGCTAAACTAGAACTGCGATTGTTTAAGAATTATTGTTTGTAAATTATGTAATAATGTATCTGTAAATTAATAAATACGTAATTTAAAGCTGGACGCTTATTACATAATATTCTAATAAGCATAAGCTTTACTACTGTAACTGTAAACATTGTGCTGTCAAAGTTATGGTGTACGCGGCAACATTCGCCACATTCTAAAATTTTTAAAACTGAGCATATACGTTGCAAAAATTTAAGAAAATTAATGGTTTTTATTTCTTTCAAAAAATTTGTAGGTGGCAAATTATGGTACAAGGGGTAGTTTTATAGTAAAATATGATCAGTTTATTGAAATATTTGAATCGCCATTAATTATCAGAAGATTCGTGGTTCTTTCAGAAAAATGACAGTTGGGTTAACAATTATTTATTTAATCAACAATTACATGAACGAGCGGCATATTTACCGTTCGTGAATTAACTAAGACTAATAAATCACAACTTGCAACTAACTATTAATTTCTTTGCAAAGTACGTCTATTTATTGATATCAACCAAATAGACAATGATCAGCGTTCTTAGGGTTGTTACTTTTTAAACATTCGTTTTAACAATATGAGTGTGCTTGTCCCATCAGCAAATACTTGGGCTCAAGTTCAATGTAAACTACTTAAAGCACGTTCCACACTTAACATATTACACCTATCCCCAATTTACACGGTACTTGTTTTACACGTTTTCGCTTTTACACGGTTTTCCTAATAAGTTTTTTTGTTTTATCGCACTCTACTAAATGCTACTGTGTTTGAACACGTGCGCTGTGTACACATCTCACGGGAATCCGAGCTTATGTGCTGACTTGCTGCACATGCACACTGTGTCTGTATTTCTTCGCATAAAATTAAAGTTTTATCTACGGAAAATTGTATTTGAGTGAAAGTTTCACAGTTTCAGAAAGATTTAATTTTCCATATTCGTAAATTACAAGTGAGCGCATAATTTAGATTATTATAAATTAACATAAATTTAAAAAATTATAGGCTTATGCATTTTCCGCAAGCTTTTCGATTTACACGGTTTTGACTTGAAATACACGTTTTCTCAGGAACGTATCTACCGTGTAAATCGGGGATAGGTGTACTTATTAATATTAAACTTTAACTATTTTATTTAAATTTATACTACAATAGTAAAAAGAGATAAAAACAACGATACAATTTAGGACAGGCATTGCAAATTTTTTAAAATTAGTTAGTTGTTAAACAATGATAATTATCCAGTGCTACTTAAAAAATTTGAATATATGAGTATTAATAACAATTAAATAAAAAATATAAATATTTGCGTTCGTACAAATCATCATCATCAAATCATCATCAAATCATCATCAAATCAATATTGGTTAGGAACTATGGCAGAACATAATCAAGGATGATAAAAATTCATGATTTGGGTTCAATAAGCAATAACCAATGAGCCGGCATGAGTGAGTTAACGTGACCGCTTAAGGAGGTTTTGAATAAAGTTAGTTAACTATTACATACGGCTATTCAATCCATTTGTACTCCTTATGGATATTTTTAAGAAATTTTTATTTACATGGTGAAGATATTTTATCCCCCCCCCCCCTTGTATAAGCAAAAATAGGAAAATTATAATATCATAAATCAATATCTGATTATATCCTTGTGTCCGTCAATCTAGAATTATTTAGAATAGATAAAATTCGTTTTTATGAAATAATATTTACAGCTATTTCATTTGCAAAAGAAAAAAATTAAATCGCAAATTAATTAACGAAAAGCTGTCACCTGTTTGATTTTCATTAACAGAAAGCTTTTGTGTATATATTTAGAGCATATTTTTTGTTTATAACTGCATGAAAATATAATAATTCTACAGCAAATTTTAAATAGGGTATTACCGAGTTTACCTGTTGTTTCGGTCAATAGTACTAATATACGTGACGGCGGCACATAGCGGCGGCGTGTTTCGCATAAAAGCTTGCCAAACATCAAGTTTAGTGAACTTACAATATGAATGTTTTTCTCCATAACTTAAACTACAATGCATACCTTTTTTTTACCGTCGCTGAATGTGAAAAAAATTGTAGTCAATCACTGATCTATAAAATACCAAAATTTATTACTATGTACCAGTAGTAAATACTATGTAAACATATTAAGAATTAAGTAAAGAAGGCCAACAAATAATACCAAGGTACAGCCATAAAATAATAATACAATTGGTATAAGTCAAGCAGAAGACAATTTACCACTACTGATCTATAATATGGTATATTCTTCTTCTTAAATAAAATTTATCGCAACCGCTGTAAAATTTTTACGCTGCAATCAATATAATTAATTTTTTATGATTCTAAAATCCAGTAAAAATTTTGACACATTATATTAACAAGAAAATTTTGTAATTTATTTATATTGTTATAATAATATGAGTAACTATCACAAGCATTGATCGTCTGGCAACTTGGTCAGCCATCCCCAAGGTAATCAAAATATACAATGTGGCACGTTATTGTTCAAAGACTGAGTCTTTTGGAAGTATGTAGTATGTACATAGGTATTAATAAATTTGATAATATCGCATTTCAGCTCCTACTACTAGCTCCTACTGGAGCATTTACGCTAAACTCAACAAAATATTAGTTTTAATATCAATGAACAGGGATGTTTAAACGGTATTTCGTTGAGAAAACGAACTTTTTCGTTGATATAAAGAAATTGTAATACTATACAAGTTAATTTGACGGTTTCATCAATAGAAAGAATCGGTGTTCTTTAATACATGGAAAGACAGAAATTGTTATAATGTTAAATATTCATTCTGCAAATGAATATTTCTTGGACTAAAGAAAATTCTTCATTGCATTGACGTATTTGGTAATCAATACTGTTTATAATTTTATTATTACAATTATTTTTTATATTTATCTTTTGTGTTATTAAATAAAACCACTGTACGTTGTGTTAAATACTAGGAAACAGCGTATTTAATGTATGAGATACATGAACTAATAATTGCATAGTATCATTGCATTAACGATCAGATCGTTAAAGTTAAGATTACGTTAATTTAACGATTTCAATCGTAAAATAATGACATGCGGTATTTTATCCTAAGAATAATAACATTATACTAACGCAGTATTACTAGCTGAAACATAGAAAACTTGCATTTTTGCAAATCTTCATAATAGTTTAGCAAGGGCTAGCGTAAATTTTTTTTATTACATATTACTTAAATTTTAACTTCGAGTAAGTAATGTATTAATACTTTATTGAATCGTATATACTAATTCGTTGCAACAATTATAATAGTTGCGAATTCTAATAATTATTAAAATTCGTTACACTACAAAAAATATACGTAAAAATAATGTACGACGATAATTGTAACAAAGTATATAATTCATTGTATTAATTACTATATATTATCTTTTAACTAATGTTATTATTCGTAAAATTACGAAAAAATAAGTTAAATTAAATATCTATAATTTTTATATACTTATTATGAAGTGCAGTCATCAGAAACTGATCGGCGTTCTTTATGTGAAAGAACGTAATGCATTAATTTTAACGCATCTGTTTTCGTTGATACCAATACCTAAGCATTGTTTAATGAATGGATTTCTGTTGTTATAACGAAATCGATCGTTGGAGCAGCTTTAAGGAACGATTTCGTCAACGCAAAGTTTCAGTTCGTTGTATTTAAGCTTTGTTGATTACAATTTTTCGGTAAAGCAATAAACTTGTGACAATGTTGTTACCACTTCAAAGTACTATTTTTTTCTATTTTTATTTACCAATAATATGTCCATTCAGATAAATACTATAGGTAATTAATAAATTCTAATTTCTGTAAAATTAAATACAATGGATTTGTCGAGTTTTTAGTGAATACTCTTCGTCTACAATCACTACACAAAAATTTTAAAATTAAGACCGTGCTACATATAAATAATTTCATATAAAAAATATAATACTTTCGTTTTATGTACTTATAAGCAAAGAATCCAAGATTAAATAGTTGGTATAGTTACTTCTTGGTATAAATAAATACAGAATTTTACTTAATGTGTATTATTTAATTATTTTAAGTGGTTAACCTGAAAATCAGAATTTATTTCATTAGACTTGTAGGATAATTGGAAGTACTAATAAAATTGGCCTTGAAACTAGAACGTATTTCGTTGTTAATTTTGCTTACTTTGGGGGGTGGCTAGCCGAGCTACATTTTAACCCCGAATTGCTAGACGGTTAATTCTATAGTAGCCACTTATAATAGAACAATAACAACATAATTTATGAAATTTGCTTATTGAAATGAAGTACCAAAACTAGTCATAATTTTAAGCTGTTCCGTTGCATTCGAATGATGAAATAAGTGCAAGTTTAGCAAATTTCAACGCCTTTGTTGTATATCTATTGTTTCATTATTTAAAGAAAGTAATATTTTTAAAGGTTTTAATTTTTGTAGTGTAAATTTGAATAATCTCGTATTGGATAGACACACAAATGTTGAAAGAAATTATTTAGGAAATTATCAATATTCTTACAATGCTCATTATTCGAAATACCTCTAAGTGAAAAAAATTCCTATAATTTATTTACTTCATTATGTAAATTTTAAATGATAAGTAATCGTGCTATTTTCTTCTTTATATAGATTTACGGAATAGATACTCCGAGTTCGATAAAGCGGAAGTGATCACCACCCACCGACAAGGATTTGAAGCACATCAGCAGTGATCATTTAACACCGAACAAGAATGCTTTGTCACGGTTCTCTTTTACAATAATAGAATATTTTAAACATAATAACATTACTTTAAAAATACTATAGCAAATTTATAAAATGTAAGTTTAATACAAATTTTCAAAATATGAAATTCACTAAATAAAGAATTTTAATTGAAACGAAAGCTATATGTATAAAGCCGTTAATTAAATACGTGAGTTGCTTCTACTATTTTCGTCATTCGTCAACTGTAATATTAAATTATATTAAATTCGGTGCTTAAAACTTGGAATATAAGGAAAGTACGAATAAACCTAAAAAGGGTGAAATATATAATATAGTTGCTTTTAGTTAAGTTTACTCGATGAAATTTAGTACTAAAATAAAATATTTTTTGAAAAAAATATAAAATCACTAGTATAGATTTATGTCTTGTATTGTGTTATGATTATGAATATTGATTATTGTAAGACAATTATTAAATTGTCTTTTAATTTTAAGAACTTTTAAGTTGATTGATGTTGATAAATTAGCTGCACTAGCAATAATTTTGAACAAATACCCTCGATTGGGTTACTTTCTAAATATATTCGTAGGTTTAGTATTAGCCATAATTGCAGCAACGAATTAACTAAAAAATAATAAATTTAATTAAAAAAAGAAAGCTGTCGCAGAGAAACGGAAACTTATAAGTATATTGCAAACCACCAGGCACCCAAGTGATAAAAATAAACTAAACCACTCGACTGCAAAGCTTAAAAAGCTTTAAATCGATCCAACATTACTTAGAAAACTTAACACCATCAGAAGAAACGGATTACTCACTATGGAAAGCTACCAGAAGGTTACACCGACCAACAGCATTTATACCGCCTATCAAACAAATGGATGGCAATTAGGCAAGGAGCGATCAGATTTTACCGAGCATCTGACAGGTGTTTTCAAACCTTTTCCACAGAAAAATGGAGAAAATTTTGCAGCAAGCTGCCGCATAATGTCAGAGAAATACCAATTCAAGCAGCACAAACCTTTCAAGCTAAATGAAGTAGAAAAAGCTATAAAGACACATATAAATCCGAAAAAAGGCACCGGGGTATGACCTCATATCTGGATGAGTTCAATGTATAGTAGCTCAAATAATTCTACTGGCAAAGCCTGGAAAACTTCCCCAGGAACCCACCTCTTATAAACCGATCAGTCTACTACCAATTTTATCCAAGTTGTTTGAAAAAATACTCTTACAAAAATTCAGCCAATACTTTCGTCAAGAATATAGTACCAGAGCACCAGTTTGGTTTTAGAAGGCAGCATTTTACCATAAACAAGTCCATCGTGTTGTAGAGGTAATAAATAAAAATTGAGAAAACAAAACATTTTGCACAGCCACTTTCATTGACGTGTCCTAGGTTTTGATAAGGTTTGGCACGAGGTCTTTTAATAAAAATTAAGAAACAGCTGCCAGAGTATTACCTACTACTAAAATCATACTTATCGGAAAGAATGTTTCGGGTCAAGTGTGAGAAGCCTATTCAAATCTATGCCCAATAACCTCTGGAGTACCCAGGTAGTATCCTGAGACCAATGCTCTACCTGCTATACACTGCGGATCTGCCTGTAACTGGTTACACTATGATCGCCATCTTTGCAGACGACACGGTTGTTATGTCCTCACATAAATACAAAACCCAGGCTTCTGTAGAACTACAGGAAAGTATGGACCTGAATCAATAGTGGGTGAGACAATGACGTATAAGAGACTTATAAATAAAAACAGTAAAAGCAGAAATAGAAGCTCACAGTGAAAGGTATAAAAATAAACTAACTGCTCATCCAAACAAACTGGCCACTGACCTTCTTGTAAACAACGTGACACCACGTAGGCTAAAACGATACCACCCATGGGATTTTTTAGATAGATTTGTTTAAATTAGGTATATTTATTTACCTATATGCAAATAAATATATGCAAAATTTATTTTCTGACTTGTCGCTTGATGTCAAATCAGCTAAATCTGCTCTATAGTCTCGAGCGAGAGCATGAATTCCTGAAAAAGTTAAAGTGTGCTCTCTTGGGTGTTCAAATGAAAATAATAAATTTAACAAAATAACAAAACTTATCTTTATTTTAAACCAATATTCGTCAAAATAATAAAATTGTACAATAGAAACGTTGGCAGCCACGTATCGAGAATTCCAAATAAACTGTAGTGAAACTATTTAAAAATCTTTCCTTAAGAAGGTAAAGCTACAAATAAGCCCAAATAAAAAAATTGCCTCTAGCACTATACTGATATTGCAGCTATTAAAAAATCAAAATCTCTTACCCCTCTGGCCTGAAAGGAAGTTACAAGTTTTACAATAACAGTGGGTTTCCAATAGCTGAACCAGTAGCAATTTGCACCTTACACGAAACTTCCACCACACTTATTGTTGTGGACAAGACGGTTTTGTTGTGGATGAAGCGGATGGCGGTTGAATATAGAGACGAAACCCGACGATCAGAAAAATCGTGTTCCGTAGTTATCAGAACGATGGTCGTTGTCGAAGGTTCGTTACTTATTTGGCGACTTATTCAAAAGAGATCACCAATTGCTGGTGTTTGTTGTTGGTTTACGAATCTAAATTAACTAAAGCAGAGTACCAACTTCGACTGCGGGCTTTGACTTAAAAGTTTGGAACGACGAACACGTGTATTCACCAGAAATAATTTGATATTCAGAAATAAAAGTATAATTTCCGTAACAAAACGTCTGATGATAGCAGTAACCATTGCTGAAAGCTTACGAAGAATTTTGTTTTATTGTTTATTGAACCTATTAATTTTAAAAATTTTAATCTAGTAATTACATTAATACAGATTAATTGCGGTTTTTATGTGACCTAGGTATTCGATCGTGTGGGGCATCTTGGCTTTCTACATATCTAAACTACGAAGTATTAAATTATATGAAAGACACAGTGACACAATTTCTAAAAGATCTTTATGCGTACGTAGTACCACGAGAGGAGTACTTATTATCGGAAATACATTAATAAAAGTTCGAGTTTGTTAATATGAAATTTAATTTACTTTGCCTAGTCTAGTTTAACACGTTGGAGCTTACGATCGTAAAACATTTGGTTGTGTAGCAGTTTTTAAATTATTTTAATATTAAATCATAATAATCTATTTTATTCGCTGTAGATTCAATAAAAGTCAGTGTAAAGTAAAACTTCCAATTAACTCCCTTGTGGCTTTCTCGACACATTTCTTAGCATTTGCAAGCTTTATCCTAAAACGGCAGATGTGTCCGTTCTGCATCGGTGAACTTGATTGCTTATTGAATATATTATAATCTTATTTAACAGAAATTGCTTATGTTATGAGCAGTTCAAATTCACAAAATAAATTTAAAAAATGCGTTAATTTTTTAGATTATGTTACCGAACGCCAAAACTATTACAATGTACAAATGTGTAAATTTACCATATTTTAGTTGTAAGTTTGCAGTCGATTTGGTTGTCCCTATTGAATATGCTTTTGATAGCCATATTAATTGTTCAACCTCTAATAAAAGGCCATATTCACATTTGTCTTTTCAAAATTTTTCAATAAAATTTGCATACTCAAAAAGATACAATTTTACACGAAATTCTACTAGGAGTAAGTATAGTAAACAGTCGACGTGAATTCAGACAGTTATACGAGAATTTAAAACCTTCCTTATACGCTTATAGACTCCCAGAACCCACTCGAGTACGATCAATAAAGCCTGCTATTGTGTGCTTTTGTACCATTCAGGTGATTTCAGCTTTGCAATTTAGATTTCAATCTACTTCAATCTTCAATTTTATCTAAAATAAAAGATTTCATAAGAAAATATTAATTTAAATTTATGTATTTTATGATATTTTTTATTAAATATGTATCATAATCAGAATTATATCGAAGGGTGTAGCGCAATTTAAAGAAAAAAGTAGTTATGAATATCACAATAGGTGATATAACGAACAATAAGGTTGACAGAATTTATGACGTTCGTGTAATCTGTATTTTATTAATGTGCTTCTTAGACTCCCAGAACCCACTCGAGTACGATCAATAAAGCCTGCTATTGTGTGCTTTTGTACCATTCAGGTGATTTCAGCTTTGCAATTTAGATTTCAATCTACTTCAATCTTCAATTTTATCTAAAATAAAAGATTTCATAAGAAAATATTAATTTAAATTTATGTATTTTATGATATTTTTTATTAAATATGTATCATAATCAGAATTATATCGAAGGGTGTAGCGCAATTTAAAGAAAAAAGTAGTTATGAATATCACAATAGGTGATATAACGAACAATAAGGTTGACAGAATTTATGACGTTCGTGTAATCTGTATTTTATTAATGTGCTTCTTTTACAATTTTTGTTACCTATTCAAAAAAAAATAGAAAACGCTTTTGCAGGTAGTTTTAATTGAAAATTTATAACAATTGGAAAAATTATTACCACACCACTGACACTGTAATAAAAATTATAAAACTAAATTAATTTTTATCATTCATTTTTGTTTTTCCTTCATTATTAACTTTAGAATATTGAATATTTTCTTAAACCTGCCAAATTGAAACTGTGCATCAGCTCCCTTTTATTATAAAATAAAATGTATTAGATTTATTGTTCTCGAGGGTAAGCGTGTTGACTCACCTCTAGTTTTCATAAAGGTTGTTTTCTCGAAGGGCCATAATCCATCTAAGTTCCAACACATGAGACCACCAAGTGTGGGTAAGAGGATAACAAGTGTGACTCATAATGTGAGCTCTTTTAATTCATGCTAATAAAAATTTACTGCTGATGAGTAGGGTGCTAAGGGCAACAAAAGTAATGTTATATTAAATATTAAGTTTAATTTATAGAAATGTGAATATTAAATTGACTGAAGATCGTTTAAATTTAAATGTACATAATGCGCATATCATAATATAATATTTTTGTAAATCTAGAATACACTATTCAAATCAAGAACATAAGAAAAGAAATAAACGAATAAAAAAAATAAATGCACGATGTCCTATATTTTCGATAATCAATCATTTTTTATATACAAAGATGTGACACCTCTGTGATAATAATACGTAAAGTACATAGATAGTTACAATCGGGCTTTTGATCATAACGTTTGCTCTGAATCTAACCAAAAAAATATTTAGTATGTCATAAAGTGCTTTCCACAGTAAGGAAGTTTCACCTTAGAAGTTAGCTCGTGGCATATAGTTATATTTTTCTTGTTGTGTAGAATTGAAATGGATGAACAATGGAAATTTGAACAATATAAATTATTAGGGGCAATGATATAAATTAGCTATAATACACATTAAGGCACAATTCGAACTTTCTCATTTTCGATATGCATAATGTTGTATGTATTATAGTATTATTTTGAACTATTTACTTTTAGGAATGTATTCAATAATTATATCAAAACTTATTAAAAGTTGAATTGCAAGTCAACTTTTAATATTTTGCTTTACAATTGACATTTTCATTGTAACCATCAGTTTATAATTTTGTCTGAAAGCTTTTCAAATTACAATTAAAAATTATCTTACCGTATTACTTTTAAACTTTTGGTTTAGGTAAACATTTTTTCTATTTTGACATTTTATATTATTACGAAAGTACATAAAAGAACATTTCTTAAAAACGTCGCATAATATTTTATTTTAATCTCATCACTAGGTAATTGTTTTCTTTTTTTTTAATTTTTTGTAATTTATACCAACATCAAATTGGTAATTTCTAAATTCTTATTTACAAAATATTTTAAATTATCGTGTACTTATTTTATTGAACTTATATTAATTATGCGTATCTACATAATTATGTATGTATTCTATATTAATTTATCTGCATAATATCTGTTTGTAGTTATGTACTATTTAATCATATTATGTATTAAAACGTCTAATATTAAATTTGATTACTAATCCATTTATTAGGAGAAAATATTGAATGAGTTTTGTAACAAGCAATTCGTTCTTTTTGTATTAGCAGTGCCAGGAATGAATTGTAAATTAACCAGTAATACATTTTTAAACCACGCCTGATCATTTCCATGTCTATGACACCGACTCGAATTAGCATTGCAAGGGCTTTGTTCAGACATCGACCTTTTATAGTTACATTTTCACATTCAATAATAACTTATCTTTAAGTTATTCTTTTTTTTCTATTTGTAATGAAAAATTATGTACGAATAATATAAAATGTAGATATTTAATATTTATTTATGTCATAAGATTTATGTTTAATAGAATGGGATATTAAGGTTTTTTTGTATTAAAGCTCTTATATAATAATTATGCAAGTTATAATTATTATGTAGTATGTATAATACGGAAAACAGGTTATACGGAAATAATTTAGTGGGATTCGCATAAAATTAAAAAGTGGGAACTATAAAACTCCAATAAAATATTGTTATTTTATATCCATATAATAATAGTGATTGATATGCCGATCTTTAACTGGATTATTTTTATAAATTTTAATCACAATGCAATATGTTGTTCAGTTATGTTGTAATCTGGCTTTATATCGAGTCGAGCAACAAAAATTGAGAAGCTACTAAATAACAGATAGTAAAATATCAGATTTACTCGGCGTGGCTTGGAAAACAATTTTTGCAATTCTGTTGTGAAATGTGATCATTTCATACACGTTACATGACATTGAAAGCGGCTTGTTTTCTGCACGTACGATTACTCATGTTATTTGATCATATTTCGTAATCTTATCTTTCGCGAGACGACTTTACCTGCACTTTTCAGCACTAGTGCGAGTTATTTTCATTTCAGCTTTGTCCAGATTGCGTAAATTTTGTTAAAATATTCGTTATTTACCGAATTTCAGATTTGCAAAAAATAGTGTTCGTTACACGTACTTCAATAGGCTTGTAGTAGTCTATTTAAGTACTAGTATCGAAAATAACTATTGTTAGTGGATTACTGATTCGTCGCGGTCATTCTCTTTTTTCCTATTGAATAATAGTCAAAGCATAAAATAAGTTAAATAATTTTTCACCCAGTGTGCACTGGTAACTTGCCTAGGTAACTTGCTTGACACAAATAAGACTTATCAAACTTGTTATCATGAAAGAACAATAATCTTAAAGCATTTAAATTGCAACGGACAATTAAACGCAAAATTTGATGCTGTCAAGAATGTACATATTATATAGAGAGCCAACCATATATTAAAAATTGAAACATTATTCAAACATTCTATCAGAAAACTTAGATTGTATTTTCATTTGGATCGCTTTTCCATCTTAAATAGAAATTAACCACTATGATTGAATTTGTGAACTTCAAGTCTTAAACTTGGGTTCATTTTCACTTGCATTTGTTTTATGTTAAGAGTTTTCTCATATATTCTACAATCTATACACACGCCTACTTTGTGTTTTTGGGAGAATAATATAAGATTTTAAATTATTTTTTTTATTAGTTCTGTTTGTTTTATTTTCAAACTCCGGCTCCTACACTTTGTCAACATGTGTTGAGATATACGCATATCCCTTCGGAATGGGAAATTAGTATCATTCAACCTATATATAAAAAAGGCGATCGTAACCAATGCCATAATTACAGAGGAATTAGCTTATTAAATTCAACTTATAAGATATATTCCAAAATCCTCACCAGAAGACTTCAATCCATAACAGAGACGATTATACTAGAAGAACAGAGTGGATTTCGTAAGGGGCGCTCCTGTATAGACAATGTATTTACTCTACAACAAATAATCGAGAAAAGACGCGAATTCAATCTAGAAACACATATAGCTTTTATAGATCTTGAGAAAGCTTTCGATAGAGTCATTCGAGAAAAATTATGGACGATTATGGAAGAACGCGGTTTCCCTTCACACCTGATAAAAGCAACGAAGTCTCTATCAAAACACTAAAATAAAAATGGCTACAGGAAAAAAGATCATCACAGTCCACCAGGGTGTTAGACAAGGATGTAGCGCATCTACGATACTGTTTAACCTATACATGGATAAGATCTTACGAAAATGGGTTAAGAAAACACCCCAAACTATCAAAATAGGACTGAATAGCCATATAAATACACTTTTATTTGCAGACGACCAAGTTATACTTGGAGAAACTGAAGACGAATTGCAAGTGCAATATATAAATTTTACAAGATAGCAGAAGACTTCAATTGCAAAATTTCCACTAATAAGACAAAGGTGATGGCGTTTCTAGGTAAAGATACAATAAGATCCAAAATAACAATAAACAACGAACCGATAGAACAAGTTCGACACTTCCAATACCTCGGATGTGATATCACTTATGACTATAATAATGATATACAAAATAAATTAAACCGCTTCCAATATATGTGTGGCACAATTAGAAAAGCACTAAAAAATAAATCCAGAACGGAAACCCAAGTGAAATTGTACAAGACGACAGCTGTACCGACATTATTATACGGCAGTGAAGTATGGGTTACCACTAATAAACACAAAACTCAAATCCAATCCGCCGAAATGCAGTTCCTTAGAGGAATTAAGAACATACAAAGAACGGATCGAATAAGAAACGACCATATAAGAGACGACCTACAAGTCTTTAACCTGAACGACAGAATAGTGGGAAATCAAACAAAATGGGAGGAACACCTCCAGAGAATGGAAAATCATAGAATCCCCCTACAAATCTACAAATATCAACCTCAAGGACGCAGAGACGTAGGACGACCGAGGAAGAGATGGGCCGGAACAGGTCAACGACCTAACCCATGAAGGAATTGATGATGATGATGTTTATTATTTCTTCTTCTGGGATTTACATGCAACGACTTACATCTCTTGCATACCGTCGAATATTGCAACACAGTCTAAGTAACTAAATGGTACTAGTAAAGCAAGAAAATCTAGGGACGTAATGAGGACTTTTAACAAACATCCGTCAGAAGTTGCGCTTCAAATAAACAAGTCAGTTCTTTAAAATAACTATCGCGTACTTAAAACAGAGAAGTCATGGTAGTTGCGCAACTTACAGATAGTTTTTCCTTCTTCTTCTTCTTTCGGTGCCTATCCGTATTCGGATGTTGGAGTCAACTTAGCTGAAGCCAAGCTGACATTACTAGGAATATAATTAATGGGTGGTTTCTCGTTGCCTTCCCATGGTCCACAGATTGATATTGGACCTTTGATCACAGCAGTGTATCCGACTCGACTAGGAATCGAACCATGGTCTACCACTTTAAAGTCGGCGGTGTATGCTTTACGCTACACTGCTGGTCTTTTCAAGTTTTTCCTTACAATATGATAAAATTACTCAACGATTAATAATTTTTGTTTAGTGAGTATTAATCAAAGCCTATAAGAGTGTACGATTAGTTTTGTAACAAAATAGACCGCTCACCATGATTATCGCCATCGTCGTCACTGTTTAGGTCCAATGTGCTCTTCCAACTCAGCACCATCTTAGCCTTGTTCTTTGAATTGATGAAAAATTTGTAATTTGAAAATGTATTTGGGAATAAATTTTAAGTGCTTTGCTAAATTAATAAGCAGTTACATCAATAACCACTTATGAATTAAATAAATGACAATTAAATCAAGTTTCTGTTATTAGTAATTGAAATTTATGATGACAACTTTATAAAATTTTATTTCTGGTAGGGATAAATTTAAATAATAATTCTTACCGGAAGAAAATTTCTCATTGCATATGGAGTCATTAGAAATGCACCTGTATTAATTTATTATTTTGGATGTATTCTGTAAAATGGAATTTAAATTAAAATATTTAAATAAATGTTCAAAAATTTAGATTGATGAATCGAATAAACAAGCAAATAAATTTGATTGCAGTTTTATGTGAATATTCGAACACGATGTCTTATTAGCGTATCATAAGGATTTTAATATTTACTTCTAAACAGTATTTCTGTAAGTGAGACGGTTATTGGCCTGGTTGTTAATTGGCAGACGTAAGGCGCCCCGATTCGAGTACGGAGAGAGGCTCACTTTGTAAGGCAGTCTCCATGTTTCGGAGGGCACATAAAGACGATGGTCCTCTCACAAGGTGCTAGCAACATCTTTGAGGTAGTAAATGTTTGAGTACCCTCTTGAGAGAATCGGACAAACTTGCAGAATGTTTTAAAACCCAATTTATTGTATGTATAGTTTTGTAAGTAAAAAAATTGTAGTAAAATTAAATAAGCTCATTTCAATTGAGATGTATTGATCTTTAATCGGGAAATGCTTTTATGGCAGTACATGTATGTTTTGATTATTTAGTGGTACAAAATTTAAAATGTTTTAGAGCCTCTATTTTAAAGAAGTTGTTAAAAAATTAAGTAATTGATTTTTATGATGTTTATTTATATTTACTATGTAAGTATATGTATAGTTGTCGTTGTGGCTAAGTTTTACAAACTTTGTAGAAAACAAATAAAATCACTTGTAGTTTTTAAATAAAAAAATTTTGTTTTGTGCATAATTATTAAAAATAATTTTGAACTTAAAGTAGAATTAATACGCTGAAGAATCCTGCTTATTTATTTCCTAAAGAGAACAAGATTCTGCGTCTTTCACAAAATCATTCCCTTAATTTAATATTTTCCAATTTTCTTTTTAAAATAAGTAAGTATATATTTTTTACTTCATCATTCGCTATTTTCTTATTAAAATTTAAATTAACTTGAAACTGTATGCAAAACTTTTGAATTTTCGCTCGCCTACTTTAAAAGACATTCGGGTCGTAAGCTACTTAATTAAAATTCTTTTTATAACTTTGTATCATTGATAGGTTCTTAATTACTTGTTGCCAAACTTTATAAGTTTTTTAGATTTTTCGATTTCTTTTGAAGCTTTTCAGTGTAACTTTGGAAATGTGAATGGATAAAGTTTAAAATCTAATCTCAAATTTTCATTATGGTAAACTTAAAAACAATCTTCAATGCCAATTAATATATTAATGTCTTAGTCCCTAAATGGATATTATATACTTAAGCTGGTATTTATTCAATTTTTGTAATCTCATCAAAATTTTCTTATATTCAGAAAATTTAATATTGAGCTTACAAAAAAATGTAATTACTTTAATTTTAAAAACGTTTAAATTTTAAAGAAATGTTAATTAAGCTTTCATTAATATTCAAATCCAACAATAATTTATTTCGTTTTTGTTTTTAATTTATAAACAGAGAAGATAAATTTTTTTAATCCAATTAATTTCTAAATTGGGTGGAAAAACCGCAGTTTGTGTTACAACTTAACATGATCCATTTTATACATTATCAAAATGCAACAGGTATGTATTAATTACCAATAAAAATTTAAGTTATTGTTATTTATTATTTTCAGAATATTGTATACGCATAAGTTGAATCTTTAATTACTAACTTAATTAAATTTGGGGTGTAGGTAAATCAAATTTCACTAGGTTACGCTCAAACTAAATTCAAATTATATTAGTTAATTTATATTGATCAGATCGCACACGATTAGGTAGGTATCCGAAGCTTTTATACATACTACATACACTTAGAAATTTTAACTTTGTGATGCAGTAAAAATATAAATCAGAGGCTGATTAAACACGGAATTCTTTCATAAAGAATAATTTTCATAAGAGCAATGCTCATAAATTTTAATTAACGAATAAATTAGGTATTATTTATTGTTTTTAAATTAACACGGTTAATCAAGTTCATAAATCACTTCAAAATTTAAAAGTGTACAAACTAATTTATTATGATTTGATGAAAGAAATTTCTGTTGTTTAAGACAGTTGTTCAAGTAAACTAATTAATATGCCAGAGCCAAAAATGTGTGTAGAAAATCTGTATCTGTACAGAAGATGGTTTATTGTTGAAGAGAGTATTTTTTCAACTTTGGTTAATAGTACTTTGCAATGGTCTAGTTAATGAGTAATTTATAAATGTCAATATTTTTCTTAAAATATTACCCGCGCCGAAAATAAATAATATTAGGTATACCTATGCGACAGAAAAGTTCTTTTATCCAATAGTAAAAATATAGACAAATGTGTTTTCATTAGAAAAACTTAGTTTAACAAAGCAAACAATTAATTTAAACACGAAAGTAGACAGTTGACATTACTAAAGCAGAATATTACATTTTTAGTTAAAAAAAGACTTATTATTTCGCATCACCATTGGGACAATTTTTAATTGCTTACAAAGTATTACTTCTAAAAATCATAAATTTATAAACACGTAATTAAAATTTAAATATGTCTAATAATGAGAATCGATTACCACTTCAAAAAAGATAAATGTTTGCCGGAAAAGACATTGAATCAACAGTAACGCAATTTTGCTTTGAAGTGACAGGTATGATGTGTAGCGTCATATAAAAGAGTTATTAAGAGCAGGCGTCTCGACGCTTTCCCTCTTATTAACGGAACACAAATAGACTTCATATTTAGTATATCCGGTTTATGCGTATAGTATAATATTGGCCTGCAAAGTAAGATAAGTCATAGGGCTATAAAAAATAGTTTTCTAACAACGGCAATACATTTTCGCTATTTTTATTTGAAGCTAATTTTTATAGAAGAATAATATACTATCTCCGAGAAACTTAAAATATAACGTTTATAAAATCGGTTAGGTTTATAAATGGTTAAAAGTAAGCATTTGTGAGATTGTTCCAAATATTTAGAAAAGTTTAATTTTGGAATACCAATAAAAAATAAGTGATGATCGTTTTTTATTACCATTCCTATGCAAGATCCCTCTTGGCTAATACGTATACTACTAGACATATAAATGAATAATAACTAATAAGCTGTCAAAGTATGAATTGTAATAATTAAAAAAATCTTGCTAGTTGTTTACCTATAGTTACTTTCTATAACTAATAGAACATGTAAGTATATTTGCTAATAGTAATGCTTGCATATAGAAAGGATGCAAAATTAGCTTTCAAAGGAAGCTTTCCTTGTAATCCCTTGATTGTGTTTCTATGTAAGTTCTTGTTAAAGACAGATCTGCGGCAGACCTAGTACTTATGTAGGTATAAGTAGATTCAACATTGAACTTACTTAGATTTAGGGGAATGCTCCTTTCATCTTTCCGAGGTTCCTTGGTAAGTAACCTTTAAGATTTACTATTTTGTCTTTGGTACATACTTCATGCTATATCTACATATAGGTACTTTTAGAATTGTTAAATAACCTAATGAATGTACATATTATATAAAATCTGTAAATATAATAATACTCATAATATTTTATTATACATATTAAATAAAACATAATGTGTATACCGTAGTAAATAAATAAACAATCGCTTGAAAAAGTTAAGATTAGCTTGGAGTAAGTTAAACTGAAAAAACCGCATAAACCCGTAAAAATACTGCATATTGATTTAATAACTGTCTAGCTAGAACATACGGGAAGGTATTTCTATAATCTAACTTATACTATGTATATAAAATATAAATAAATATTATAAATAAACTTACGGGTAGGTACATAAACAAAAATTAAATTTTGCAATATATTTAAGTGCCTATAATTTATATTAACAGTCATTAAGAGTATCAATTTCATTTTATTTAAATCACTTACGCACAAACAATTTTGTTTATTTAATTTTATTTCGGCGTTTCTATATACATATTTTTAACCAAATATACAAAATATATTTTTTATTTAAAAAAAATATACACATAAAATCTGTCTGATAAATACTCTTTACAATTCTGCCGTAGAACAAAGTAAATATTTAATTAATAAGAGATGTTGATACATTATTACAAAACAATTTAGTTTGGTTGGTTAGAAAGTGGTTGTAGCTGAAAACCTAGAATCTAGTTTTGGACGTTCGTAATTGGTAATTGCTACTGTAAATGGGTGTATAAAACCACATGTGTTGAGAAGGAACTGCGAATTTAACAAGCCGCACGTGGGTGACTACATGCTGTTAGTGGTTTCCATTCCCAACTTACATATACCGATAGTCGATACTTTCACATAATATAGAATTACAGAATCACATATATTATTATTTCTTGCAGAAAAAATAGTTCAGGAAGTCAGTTATATATTATATTTTCACAACAAAATTGGTCCCGTACTATATAAAAAATATTTCTAAAGATAAAGTACGTCGCTCTATCCTTTAGTTAATTATAATTTATAAGGTCAAAGAAACTGCTACATAAAAACAAGATCCTCGTTGAATTATCACAAGAATTAATAAGATAAATGTCCAAGTCGTGAAAATGTTAAGAATAATGTACGTGTATTTAGTAACAAAAAAATATAAATACTATATTGAAGTTTTTGAAAGTTATACGATAGTTTTACCAAAACGAAGGACAACAAAAGCACCACTCTTCTATATAAAATATAATGACCTGAACTTTAAAGTGAAATATTTTCGTAATGGTATGTTTTAATGAAATAAAAAAATTTATCTTCGCGTTAACTTTATGGAATCTCTAAAGTATACATCTGATAGATAAAGAATTTCTAATATTACTATCGTGTAATATATAATTTATGTAAAATTATTCAATACTAATTAATTAAAATGGAATCGCACAAATTATTTAAATGCCTTTGCCTTCTACAGAAATCAAAATCGGGTAATATTTGACGGTGTTATTAAGAATCGTCCTCATCCTGTATTCAAAAACGACATATACAGACGCACTGACACACCCACATGTTTAAAAATCTGTTTGTTTTTATAACTAGAGAATTTTTGTAACTTGATTATGTTATTCAAAACCGGAGTAGCGATACAATTTAAGAGTATTTTCAGCTGTTTTAAATGTCATTATGTTTCAAATTAGATACTTTTTAAATATATTAATTATTTTGAAAACTATAGCGCATTTGTCGAAATCAAATCTAAATAATGGTTAACGGTATCTATTCGATACACCGAAATAATCTATTATCAACTTATTGTTATAGCCATTTAAAATAGAATTTAATTTACACTAGTTCAGTTATATAAAAATAAAATAATTGCCTGGGTATGCTAGTAGTGGGTAATAATTGTAATGTTATTACTAAACTAATTTTAAAAGTAATTTGAAACATTATTAGGAATTACATATATAATAGAAGTTAGTATCTTACTTCGTCAAGGCGGTACTCCAAGACCTAATAGATTTTCTACTAATCTACTGAAAAAGGTTTTATCTGGATTTTCGGGATAGCCTTTAATAAGGTTATAATAAGGTTGATAAGGGTAATGATAAGGGGATAGACTTGTAGTCTGTTACGCCACTAAATTAAAAATATTATGTTAAAAAAGAAAAATATTATTCTACATTATTGACAACTCGACTAGAAACAATGGCGAAAAAAACGAAACACTATATTGTTTATTTTTTGCTGCACAAGTTTGAATTATTCCAACATTCCGATTTTCACCAGATCTGACTTCCAAGAACTAAGTTGCAACATTTTTGCTAATAAGGAGGTATCTAATGAAGCTGTGAAAAAGTACTGGTTTACAGAGCATTAAGATTATGTTTTCTAATATACCACTAATAAGCAGGAAGATATTAGCCAGGTTGAATAATAAAATATTTTAAGTTTCTAATTTTAAATGGTGAAGTTTCAATACACTATTGTACATCTAAATTTATACCAAAACATTTAAAAATATATACTACATGAGTGAGTATATACGTACATTTTTTTAATATTGTTAGCAAGGAATTTGCTAATTTTACGTCTAGGACTACGTGATTAGGTAGTTTAAAAATATTAGAAATAGAGACAATTACATTCATAATAACGATACTATTAAAATGCAGTCACTTTTCTACTTCAGGAACAAATTTACCAACATTTTTATTTGAATATAATTTTCAAAATAAAGTAAAACCTGATGCGAATTTTTAATTAAATAGTTTAGATTGCAAATTACTAAAGCTAGTAACGACTTCTAAACTGTTTGTGCATGACATTTTCGCATGTTGGATTCAAGCAGAACTAACAGAGGAAAAGAATTTTTTCTAAACATCAAATGAATAGCAATTTAAATCTTATTTCACACGAATATTCTTGTAACTTATAGTAACGTTACAAGTTACTTGTCGTTACCGTCTTCTTCAGTGACCTCAACCGTATTCAAACATAATATATTTTATGCTACATTGTAATTTGAAAGTTTGAAGGTGGTGGTGTTTAATTTACATTTATTATTCGTGGTAATAGAATTTAGGCAATTCGTTTTTAAGTGCCCAATGGCAAATTATACCAACTGTCTCGTATTATAGTAAAACTTTTCAATTGCTTCAAAACTACAATAGAGGAGGCACTAGCAGATGAATTTATACTTTCAATCATGCCATCTGTACAAACGAATAATCCGATTCAAAAAGGCTTATATTTATTTAGGACGTACAGATTTTTACCGATAAATACATCTGAATAATAAATGTTTACTATTTATGGTTACGTTAAATGTACTTATAAATACCAGATATTTCCAAGTGCCTATATGTATATAATATATTGAGTACATGTCCACTTAATCTACTTTTAACAGCACAAACCAATATTATAATTTAAGCAAATTATTTGGAACATTACGTAATATTTTAGGAATTTAATCTATTTTTCATCGGTAAACTGTCACCTAAGTATTAATAAATATGATTATTTCAAATTCAGAACGATGCGCTAAAGTAATCCGTTGAAATTTTATGAGCGTCAATACATAAATTATTAAGAAATAATTTTCTTTTTATGTGATTTCAAAATATAATTTACAAAAAATATATATTTAATTATCTAATTTTTACTTTAGAAATGAATGTCAACTTGTTCAAATCATGTTGTGCTTCTGCTTCTATAAAACTTCTATAGTTCTTTTTCAAATAATAGTATTTCAAATAATTCAAAGAAAAACCAATAGGTACCTGGAATTTTGAGACTATAATAATATCAGTTTATGTTTAACTATTACTTTAAAGCTTAGATTAATAATTATTATAATAAATTGTTTGAAAGTTACAAGGCAATGTTGCAAATAAGACTATTATTATTATAAAGGAAATATTTAGATGCTTAAATTATATGTAGTACACTATGGTCGTATAATAAATTTAAATAAAAAGTGAAATCGAAAAAAGCAAACTAATATCTTTTATTCAGCTTTGTGGGGTACTGCAATGTGAAGTCTTAGCAGTATTTCATCTTTAAGGTTAAATCAACCTAGAAATGGAAAACTTTTCAAATATATTTACATACTAGGCTATGCATTAAAGAATAAAAACTATTGTTTATTTTCCATAACTGAATTCAAAATAAGTTAATCGAAAATTTATAGTTATGTTGTGTAGACTTGCACGCTGTTCATTGATTCGTTTGCAATTCAGTTGTCCTATAAATTATTCCAATAAATTCCAACAACCCACAGCGAAACGAATTAACAATTTTTATGACAAAAGTGCAAGACTTGAAATTATAAATGAAAATGTTGGCTTAACTGAAAAGAAAACAACCGCTGGCGAGCAATTCTTTTGCTAATTTTAAGTATCAAACCCAACTTAACCTATTCTATTTAATTTAAACAAAATGTTTAACAAGATTGACTTGTTGCAAAGCCAGTAGAAGTCAAGAGCCTTTCAGCATGATCACTCTTTTAATTATCTCGTAACCTCGTTGATTGCAGTTAACATTAGTAATAGTTTTGTTAAGTTCGCAATGATAATACACAATGAAAGCAATTATTTTTATCTTCCTTAAAATGATAGGTAGCAGTAAAACACTTTCGTGACTAATATTTTCTTGTTACCTAATTTCAACAAGTTATACAGTAACTTGTTTTTGATGAGTGATGCCTGTTGACAATGCACGAGAATCTGCTTGTCTACGCACTCAACAACTCGTCTTACTTCTACACTAACAACAGTTAATTTATAACCATCTGACAAGGACTGTAGAAAGGTGTAAGGCGTTGTCGTCTGTCGGTCGACCACCCAGGGTAAATTTAATATAATTTATCGAGTAGTTTTGTAAATTTCAAAGTTTAAAATAATAATGTTCGAGTAATATACATAAATTTTTATGAACGTAGCTTTATTGTAATTAATACACCAGGGGCTAATAATTGCACTAACTTCTTTTCACCTGACATTTTGAAACTTGGCAATATATTCGATTACTATTGCAATTTTTGTTGACCGTTGTTTATTTTCGACCAATTTAGATTTTTTGGCATAATTTTGGGTTTCTAAAATTTTGTATTGTGTACTCAAAATCGTTTGTTGGCTATCGCATAAAATTTTAAACTTATTTTCTACTTAAATGAATATTTTTTGAAATGCAAAGATATGCTAAAATTTATACAACTACAAGCTTTTCTATAAGTTAACACAAAATTCGAGAGGAACAAAAATTATCAGCTAGAAAAAATAAAGGGTAGTATATAAAAAATTAATATTAGATTAAAATTTTTAAAATTAAAAGGTGAAATAAACAATAAAACAAAAAACCGTGTGTGTCAGCTCCGACGCACGACTGAGTTTACTCCAGTAAAAAAATTAGAAAATTTATAAATGCATTAAAATATAATAATATCTTAATAACTAACAAAATATGGTTATAAAAAGATAATTGTCACTAAATCTTTTACGTACAATAATAAATAGTACATGAAAATTATTTAAGTATGCTAATAAAAAATAACTTTTCGAAAGAAAATTTTATAAAAACATTATTATATATAATCACCATTATAATAAAGAAATATTGTTGATTTTTCAGATAATATTATCGAATTATTGACTTGAATTATTGATATTTAAAAATTATTCATAAAATAAATCATAATAACCTGGAGGAATTTATAGACATCGAAAATAATTTTTGGTTAGGTTAGAAATTGTCTAAATTGGATTAAATATCTAATTTTATGTGTTATTCTCAAATATATATTTATATGAACTACATCGATAATTATTAAATATTTAATAAATACAAATCGCACATGCTCATGCATATAATACATGAATTATAACTAAGGTGACCAACCGTACTGGTTTTACCAGGACAGTACTGGTTTTGGATCCTGTTTTTTGTTTTGTCCTGGTTATGGAAATGTCCTGGTTAATGTACTGGTAAATTAATTTTTGGTAAATTTTCCAATATTTTAAGTTCTCTGATATTTTTTTAATCTTGAACCGGTTTTAAATTTTAATCTCCTTTAAAATTAATTTTAAATTTTAATTTTAAGTAGCCAATCAGACACAAGCAAAACTAAAAAATCGAAAATATGATTGGTTCTTTCGTAATTTATGTAATGAATAATTTATTTGTAGTTGGTGCATACGGGGTTACACCGTAAAGCATTCAGTGAAAACAATGTTTCCTACAGAAATATTGGCAAATTGGTGGAAAAAGCCGTTTAAATGTGGAAACCTTGAAATGCATGCTCATAACTAAATACAATTTCAATTTATCTTGTATGGAATTCTATGAAAAGATTCAGGAGAACAAGCCATTATTAAATGCGATACATTTCGCACAAAAGTACAAATTTAAGAAGGAAAATTAGAATTCAATTGTTAAATTGTTGATTTTAATAAATTTATTTTACTTATGAGACTATTTCGGTCATTCGGGTGGGAGGTAAAAAAAAAGGTCACATGTCCTGGTTTTACATTTCATATATATGGTCACCTTAATTATAACGTACCTTTTACCCACGTGGTTGTTAGATGTTCCGGCAATATTATCTACACCTTTCTGCCATAGTTATTTAAAAATACTTTCAGTTCACTTTAGCGAAATATAATGATAAAATTATAACTTCACAATAACAATATTAATTATTGATATGTATAACAAAACAGCAATAATAACAGCAGTACATTGACACTGACTGACACTGACACTCACAACCAAATGAAATAGTTGCGCACCATAGGTGCACCAAAAGTAACGAGGTCATTCATCAAAAGTAACGAGGTCATTCATCAGTAGTTTTACCTCTCATATTTTTGTCATACCGAGCGCTTATATATGAAAATCGATTCTTAAGGAGTAAACTCCAAAAATATTATTTGTAAACTTTTAGCAATGGTTACTGTTGTCATCAGACGTTTAATAGTAATAGTGCAATACTTATTTTATTGTTTATTTAACCTTTTAATTTTAAAATTTCTAATCTAATATTAATTTCAGAGGTTAATAGTAATTTTTATAAAAAATTAAGTAGAAACAATATCAATGTTGATGTAAAACGATTATCCTGTAAAAATAGTAGTTGGTGCAAGTATTGTCCGTAGATAAGGTGACGGGTAATTTATTTTTTATTTTGTTTACCAACTTTTTACTTTTCCATTTTCTGAAATTATCAGTTAGTTCTAATGTTTTTTTAGCGTTTTAAGTAAAACTGAAAACTTTCTAAATATTCATAATTTTGTGGATTTCGAAGTAATTTTCTCCTTTAAGCTTGACATTCTTCATTTGTTGAAAAATTGCTTATACCGAGATCATGGCTGTACCAAGTTTAGATTACTATTTCTACTTCTATTAGTAATACTTTCTTTCATATCCATTATTTGTAAAGCAACGATAGTCATTAATCACGTTATTCAGTAATTAATTCATTAATCTATAGCAAGGGTCGGCAAACTTTCTTTGGAAAGGACCAGGTTGTAAAATTTTTACACTCGGCGGGCTAGGTAGTTAATTAGAAGATATTACACGGGCAATTCTGCTCATAGAGCAAAACGTCAGTGCATCTAGTATAAATATGCCAGTGGTTATAGCACGTAATTTTAGTTATTTTTAAAGTTTTATGTAAAATCCTTACTAAGCCGCGGGCCGGATTAGAAACAGACTATGGGTCGTATTTGGCCTACATGCCGTATTTTGGCGACTCTTGCTCTATAGTACTGATACAAACTTAAGAAGCATGAATTACACTGGTTGATCGGTTGTACAATAACTATATAATATTGTACAATAATTATTTAACTAATGCTTAAATAATTCGGCGCATTAAATGGACTTTTCAAAGTAAATTATAGTCATCTCTTCCTAGAAAAGAAGTGGGCAACTAACTAAATCATCAAGAATATAATATGAACCAGATAAACACAGTAGAAATCAAATTAAATCAATATACAGAATGACAGAATTTTTAGGTTAGAACACAGACAGCATAAAGTACCTGCAACTAATTGAAAATGACGATTTAATGAATAAAATATTAAGTTCATTATATTAAGATCATAGAGAACGGTTATAGTCTAAAAGTTATAGATATCTTTTGATTGTTATGCCGTAGTTGCATTTCTTTTACAAAGCAACTCTCAAGATGCTGGCATCTTGGGGGGCCCTTCATAAAATACGTTCGCATACAAGGGGAGGAGTCTTGCTGAGTGTGACAAGATGTGACAAGAGGGACGGGGATCTACGGCAATGTGACGTTCGCCGTTTATTAAAATATTTTAAATTAATATTTTTCAATAAATACTTTTTCTTAAGATTTTTATTAATTTATTCAAATTTTATTATAAAAACTAAATAAATATTTTAATTCTCAAAATTTGTGTACTATTCATTGAAATTTATTATATTCAGGGGGTCTTAGTTTTGTGACGAAATATTTACAGGGGGTCACAGAAAGTGTGACACAGCGTGACAATAGGGGAGGGATCAAAAAGTTGGTGGTAGCGTGACGTATTTTATGAACGGCCCCTTGGTATTAAGTGCTACATACCTTTTCTGTGATTAAAGTGTAAACGCTTACCGTGGTTTAAAGTTTGATTTAACTGTAGATCCGTTATGTATGGAAGTTATAATACGTTCATTACAGTCATTTGAGAAAAGAGCAGATAACATCGCAAGTTGTTCAAAAAGTAAAATATACACATTGTCTTTAGAAGAAATTATTATTGAGAATTCAACTTACATGTCAAAACATTAAAATTACCAAAAAATTTAGTTTTAAATTTCTTATTACATATAAATTCGGTTTTAGAACGTCCACTCAAGCATTTAATACCTCAAAGATGTTGCTAGCACCTTGTGAGAGAACCACCGTCTTTACGTGCCTTCCGAAGCACGGAGACGGTCTTATAAAGTGAGCCTCTCCCCGGACTCAAATCGGGGCACCTTACGTTAGCAATTGATTGCCCTAACAACTAGGCCAATGACTGTCTCAATTCCTATTACATACTTAATTGAAATCATTGTCCAGAGAATTCTTGCTGGTCGTGAAATAATTTGGCCGTCCTAAATATATTTGCTTGTCCTAAGAAAAAGAAACCCTTAGTGTAGTGTTCCGACCCTTTACAATTTAAATCCAATCAAAAAAACCCTCGTTTCACTTTTACAACAATATTTTACATAATTTTGAGTTACCACTAGTAGTTACCTGTGATAACTATTGCTGATAAAAGTACATTATTAAAGTATAAAGTGTGGTTTAGACGCAGCGATATTATATCTGCAACGATATTGTTGCAAATCTAGTGAATTACATAAATCGTTGCATGTCGACAAAAGATTTGCGCAAATCTGAAAACTGTGCAAAGCTTGTACATATTTCTTGTTAACAGTGAAACGGGCAACTAGAAACACACACGAGAAGGATAAGACTAATATATACCCAATTATACCGCATACCTCTATTAATGTATTGTATATAGAACTGAATAACCAAATCGGTGCTAAAATGTGAGCTTGTGAATGCTCCAGAACTGTAACTATATCTTCTTCTTCTTCCTGTTAATTTTGGACTAGGTCCTGTAATATCCAAAAGTAACCTAGGAAAAGTTCCGACGCTACTGACAGTACTGTGAGCATATTATTTGTTTTACATCTGAAGTAGCTTGCTAGGCTGGTCTCAGATGTGTCTGTATATTATTGTTAATGGTGGCAATGCATTAACATATGAGGACCACCGGTTTTACGTGCCTTCCAAAGCACGAAGACGATCATAGATAAAAATATAGTCAGAAAGGAAACTTTTCTTTGTAGACTCCCCCCGGGTTCGAACCGGGTGCCTTAGCGTCAGTATTCGATCGCTCTAACTACTAGGCCAGTGACCACCTTATTCGATATCGTTACACATTTATCGTTGCGTTTAGAACAGGTTAAAAATTAAGAATCATTACTTTGCAAATTATGTGATTTACGATAAGATAAAGCATATCAATGACAATATCTTGACATACAGACAAAAATTATTATTTTATGTACGTAACTACAATATATATGTATTTTATAAGTAGTATTACGGTTATACAAAATAATTCAAAATTTTCGTTAGTTATGTTATATTATAATTTATTTTATCGACAGTGTGGTTAAGTTTTTTTTATTTAAACTATGTACTCATACTACATAATAATGATTTTAGTGTTTTGTAATTTAAAATTTAAAAAAAAATTGATAGATAGTGTATTTGCATTTCTACATCTACATAGTTTTAACTTATTGCTATTTGTACAAACCTGTTTTTCAAATATGTGTATAAATCTTAACTTCTGTAGCAGTAATTTTGAAGTAATTCCTTGTTGACTCGTGCCATTATTGCAGAAACCGTCTGTTATTTTCTTCAAACTTTGGTTGTTTAGTTTAATTAACGTCTGTCGTTTATATCTAAACTTGGTAACTAAGATTGATATATGTTTTTCGTAAGAAATTTTGATTTACTTCATATTAAATTAATTTTAAAATTAAATATAACTTGTATATGTAGCATTTGTTTGAGTTTGTAAAAACTTACAAATTTAATAAAACAATTAATTATTGATTTTAGCAATAATAATATTATAATTATTCATTCTTTGACGATGGTCACGATCTGGTACTTAGCATGAACAACAACTAATCTTTAAGCTACCGAATTGAACTCCGGAGAAAGTCTTCGTGCTTCGGAGGGCACGTAAAGCCGTCGATCTCATGTGTTGACGATTGACATTATTAACAATAAAATAGGTTTACAGGCACATTTCCCAACCTAGTCTTTGCAGCTACGGGGTTTTATGCTAAAACCTTTCTTTAGAGAAAAAGACCTGGATCCAGTAAGGTCATGATTTTTCTTCATAATAACTCGCGCTATCAAACAGACAACTATCCAAATAACTAGATAAATAGAAGTTAAAACTTCTGACTTCTGAGTTTAAAATATCTCTACCCTGTAATCTGCAAAGTCGCCTAAAGTTTATCCATAAACTATAAAGTCAGTAAATTTTAAATTTAAATAAATAAAAATCCGCGTGAGGAAGTTGAAAGGCAAGTTACAAAAAGTTAAACAGAACGGTTAGATAAGCTGGTTCAGCTAGTAATGAGCAATGCACTTGGCTGGTTTTCATGAAATAAATGTTACAGGAGGTAGATGTGTCACTAGAAACCAAATTCCTAGGGTATACAAGTTCCAGCTTTGAGAGAAAAAGTAGCCGCAGAGATGTTGCGATTAAATCTATTTGGACTTCATCTTCTGGAGCTTTTAAAAATATTGGTCTTTGAACTCTTCTTGAGACGATGTAACGATGTAATAACTTAAAGAATATAACTCGTGAAATCCACCTGCCTTTACTCCAAAATTTTGTTGAAAGAGTTTACGTATGGGTTCACATTTTAATTCACCTATAATGAAAATTTTAACTGTTTTTTTGTAAGTTGCTAATAAAACTTCTTGCTGGGACACGCTTTATTTGTGTCTATAATCTCTGATTTTGCTCATTGTAATTTACTCTTATCCATCATCCGACGCATCATCCGACACGAATCGCGAAAAAGTTAAAACTTAAAATACTTTTATTAAAAATTATTATTAATATTATTTTTATTAAAAGGAACGTTATGTTTTTCAAAAGTTCTGACACTATTTTAGGTTCACTATTTTAACAAAATTTTTTGGATGTTTTTGTGAATATTCTTCATTGGTATGATGATTACTGGTGTAATGTCGTAAGAAGTTTTTAAAATTTTACCTGTTTGATTACTATGGTTTACCTGCACCCTTGTAATGAAAACTATGTTAAACTTTTAGTAGGTTAAATATTGATTTTTTAATTTTTCCGGTTTTGTTTAAAACATTATATTTTGTCTGTAGAGTCATCATTAATATTAGTCACCGGTAAAAAAACTTACACCTCCTGTAGTGTTCGCCATGAAATCCTACTGAGTGCGGACAGCATCTTCCAACTCGGCTTGATTCCAGGGGTCCAAAGACCCTTCGTACTAACACTATCCTTTGAAATGTAAGGGTGTTAAATTACACTCCTGGCAGATCATTTAACTAGAAAATATGGTCATAAATTAGATATTGGATTCCGAACCTACCACAACTAGAAGGCAACTTACGACTAACATCGATAAGAAATAATGCAATTAAAATAATTTCGGATAATATTTATATAAGTAAATACTTTTTTATTTACCAAAAAAATATCACATCTTGTGGTATAGGTACTATATTATATGTAGATACCACATTACATGTTACAAAATAAATGCACCATAGGCAACAAAAGTTATTTGTAATATTGCACGCTATTTACAAAGCAGTTTAAACAAATTTATATAAACCCTTTGATGCAACAGGGTATTTACTGAAAATGGTATTATATGGTCAATATTTTACTTGTAATAAAAGAGCATCTCTCAATAAACGACTATGCGCAAACAAATAGGACCATACAACAAGCCACGAATAAAATCATCTTTGCAATTAAATTGCATTGCTAGAGGGCTATCATACTGTGCGTAAATATGAGAACTCAGCAGCCTACATTAAATGTGTGCACCTGAGGGTAGAATTAATTAGAACCAGTCCAATTGCCGCATTGCTACTGTTTGATGAACGCCAGCTGACGTTCGTTTAGCTCTCAACCCCACGATAATTAGTGTTAGGATATCTGGATTTAGTTGCACCCGTTATCCATTATTGAATTATTCTTAAATCTCAGCTTCGAGGCATCATTTTTGTCTTTTGTGATATTCTATAAAGTTATTTAATTTTTAAGTTTATCTATGTACTTATACGTAATAATTAACCTGCAAAGCCAATTAAAAGTTTTATGATAATTTTATTAATAATTTTTTTCGATAATGAAACCTAAAACTATATACATATACTTATGTATGTATAATCTAGAAGAGGTATTATTACTAACTTATAAACCATTATTATTATTAAGTTATAAAAATAAAAATATAATTAACATATTCATTTGAGAGCGAGTAAGTAGCGGCAAGGATTAATTAGAACAGGCATCGCTTTTTGATCAGTTTTAGTGTAAAAATTGTAAGATTGTCACATTATGATTCCATAAATTCAAGATAGCCTTTTTATTTTCATAGAAGTCGTAGTCATAATATGTATGATATACATAGTCATTCTTAATACCTTTCGTTTAAATTTCTTTTTATTTCTGTTTATCTTTGTCTTAGTTTTAACATTAATATTTAAATTACTCAGTAGATATTGGTTTGCGCAATATGCCCTATTGCTTGCTTGTATTTTTTTATCTTTCATTTATCTCTTTGATTTTTTTGTAATTATTATTTATCTTCAGGCATAGACACTTAAAACTTCCTACTTACTACTTCCACTTACTACTTCCTCAAATTTATATTTTCTTGTGCTCAAATTTATCCTTGAGTTTATCATTCTCATTTTTTGAGATTCTTTCGTTGTGATTGTACCTTTATATTCAACTTTCTTTATAATTTCTGCAACCAGGTTAAACAATGTCGTCTATAATGTATCTTCCTGTGTAGCACTTGCATTTATCTCAATAACATCTGTTTCATTACCATATTATAGCTTTTCTTTGTCGATTGAGTTTGAAGCTTACTTAAGGTCGATGAGTACTAGATTCAATTCCATGTTGTACTCGAAGAACTTTTGCGTTATCTTTTCCACCTTACGGGAATTTTACATTTCTCCAGATTTTTACTATCGGCTCATATATTCTTCTATGTAGGTTTTCTTCTTCATTCGTTACCATGAACACATTTATTTTAATAGATATATTGGTTAAATTTCTCGTTTCACAAATTAAGAAATAATAACAAATAAGAAATATTTAAGCTAATTTGTTTATTTGTTACTTTTATATTTGATGAAATAAACATGAGTTTTTTCTATTTGCATTTTTTCATTCTTATTATTAAAGATTGACATATGTATTTTATACCAATCGATAGCGCAAATTTTACAAAATTTTGGTGCTAAGAACTCAAAAATGCATTTCTTTAACTTGAGTTCCTTTACAGTATATAATATGTACTTAAAGTACATCAGCAAAGTAAGTTTATTTTAAGTCCATAGTTTCAACTTTTGTTATATCACAGAAATATATTATAATAGGTGCCTCCAGAAATCTAGGTGTTAAAGTAATTTAATTAAGAAAACAAAAGTTTTTTAAAATTTTATAAAATTTAATTTTATTGGCATCTTCTTCATGTGCCATATCCGGTCTCCCGGACGTTGGTGATTCAACTTGGCCGAAGCCAAGATGAATTTACCAGGGAGTATTATAATTCATGGGGTGGTTTCCCGTTGCCTTCCCCATAGTCCACAGATCGATATTAGACATTTTGATCACAGCAGTGTATCTAACGCGAACTAGGTTCAAACCACGAGCTTACGCTTCGTAGTCGACCCGTGTATGCTTATTACGTTATACCACGCTATACTGCTTATTGGCATACATGTACTAAGTACAGGAATCACATATGAAATACAAGTATGGTAGCACCCAAATGACCTCCATAGAATTTTACAACTTCTACAATAAAATTCTACAAATATCGATCATTTCTAAAAAACCATCAAGATCAAAAAACATATAAACTGAAACATGGCCTGTTAATAAAATCTTCTATTTCACCTGTTTTAGCAGATCATGGAGTGCTTTGAAAAAGAAAAGAACCATTAGCAAGAAAATCTGGAAGATGGTTATGAAGCAAGAGTCCGTTAAGCCTGACTCGAAAGTACACTTTTCCCTATAGAAATGGCTATACCAAACGAAAGAACAGAAAAATACATGCATTTTAAAGGCAGGAGGAACTTTGTCGGACTTGTTATAAAATCACAATTTTATTTTGAAAATTGCAATTTTCTCATAAGAAATACATGTAAGTGTATTATTGCGTAATATTACGCAATAATTTTATGCATTTTGTTGACAGTACTTGTAGTTTCAAACTAGCGGATCTACCTTAAGGCGGGGCTAACTAGAGCAGCGTTAGGAAGGAGTCAGTCGCTCCCTGAACTTCCAAACTTTTCGAGTTGCGGCCGCTTGGGGGGATGTTTTAATAAGTTAAGCACGCGTTAAAACCGTTCGGAGCTCCCTCCGCGCCCCTCAGGGCCCCTCAGGGTCGCGGAGGAGCCCTCAGGGTCGCGGAGGGAGCTCCGAATGGTTAGAATGGAAGAATGGAATAGTTATAATGGAAGAATGGAATGGAATTCCGAATGGAAGACGTATTCTACATTTTTTGTTTCTATTTTCTTTGGAGAATCAATAATATAAATATTTAGTTCATTTTTATGGTGTTTTATTGGACGCTTGATGCCCAAAACGACGAGACGGTCGTTGGCTTGGGTGTTAGTACAATCAACTACTAATGTAAGACGCCCCGGTTCGAATCCGGGAGAGGTTCAATTTACAATGCTGTCTCTGTGTTTCGGAAGGCACGTAAAAGCGGTGGTCCTCCTATGTTAATGCATTGCTATCATTAACAATAATATAGGGTAACAGGCACATCTGAAGCCAGCCTAGTAAGCTACTTTAGATGTAAAACAAATAATATGCTCACAGTACTAGCAGTGGCCTCGGAACTTTGCCAAGGTTACTGTTGGAAATGACAGGACGTAGTCCTATGTTAAAACGAAGAAAAAGAAGAAGAATATTAAAATAATAATTTGACCTAAATAAATAAATTAAACTGACTTATGTAAAATTAATTTGGACTAAGATAAAATTTTATGAAAGAAAAGAACGTTATTAATTGAAATAATTTAACAAATTTTGACGCGGGCTGAGACTCGTAAACCCACGTTACAACCTTCTTCGTTATAAGTGGTTTATGTCCGATTTCTTTACTCAAAGTTATCTTTAGGTTAGCGAACTTCTGGTTAAATTGATTAAATAACCAATCAGAAGACAACAAAATAAATAAATCAATCATCTGATTGGTTATTTCGTTAATTTAACCTGAAGTTTACTAACTTGAGTATAACTATAAGTAAAGAAATCGGGCATTAGTTTACTTAATTTCTTTAATTCAGTAGAGCCCGCGTATCCTACCTAAACGGGACCCATTTCAGGTCGGTTAAGCAAAAGGACTGATAATGGTGAAGACTGATATAAATATGAAAACATTAAATTGAAGTTTGAAATCATAATATCCTGTTATTCTCGATTATGATAACAAATTATATACTTACAGAAATTTTTATATCATTTTTTTTGGTTTTTACCATTTAGCACGCAATACTAACAGTAGACTTAAAAAACAATTTGGTAAAAATTATTTTTAATTAAGATAAGTCAAATATAAAGCTATACTGTATATAAATCATAGTTTTCGTTATTGGCTAAAATTGTTCTTTTTCCAAGACTGTAATACCGTCTTGCTGTGCATCTCACAACAATGATACGCGATTGACAAAACAAATTTTAGTAAAAGATCAAAGCTCACCTCGCCAAGTGCATTACTGTTTACAAAATACCAAGCTAATCGTCTTAATGTCGAATAAAAAGAAATAAAGCGATGTGACATCTCTATGGTAGCTGATCAAATGTTGTGTTTTGTTCGCAGTCAAAGCGAAATGGGTGGTGTGCTTCTCAATTTTAAACAAAAAATGGAATCTTATGGGTGATTTACTACCTATTCGAGCATAAGACAAACAATCGGTGTACCTAAAAATTGACTCTTTCGATCCAACTTCGAAAAACAAATTTGATTCCATGTGTGAAATAATGTGTAGTGATTTTAATCCTACTACATATTATAGATTTTAATAGTCACTAATTCGATTGACTATTGTAAATTCACCTTAAACGAACGACGGTTCCATAATCCCAAAAACTTGACAATGAAAAAGACAACAATATTTTCTGTTAATTAAAACTTAAAAGTCGCATTATTTTCAAACACGAGATTTTCTTCATTACCGTCTCAAAGTCGAATCCTGCCTTCCACCTTTTGGATAACTACATTTTCGCTTGGCTTTCAATTTATTGCGTTCGAAATAAACTAAAGTTGAAAATGTTGTATTAGTATAATAGAAACTTCATACACAGGATGGTCGAAAATGCATGCAGCTTTGTATGTTCAAATTTGATCGTTACGGTTATCTTTAAAACTTTTATTAACCACGTAGGTCTGCACATCATTAGGTTTACTATCAATTCATAATAATGAACTTATATTATGTATTAATTTAAAAAATGAAATAGTAATGAAATAATATCTACATGTTTAGTAAATATAATTTCATTTAACTATGTATTATTTATTGTTCTTAAATAAGTCACAAAGACACAAAAAACTTATTTCGTGAAAACTGTTATTATATTGTTATAATTATTTGTTATATTATTATTGTATTATATTATTATTGTATTATTGTATTATATTATTGTATTATATTGTTATAATTAACTGTTATAATTATTTATTGTAATAAACAATTTGTTTATTGTCAGACTGAGAGAAAATAAATTATATGCACCCATGCGTAGGGAAACAATTAAATATACCTATACCTAAACCACATATTTTATAGCTACATACATCTAATAACGTGTAGTGTATTTTTTATTCATAACAAGGTGCTTATAATTCGCCGTTCATTGTATTTTTATTAAATAAAAGCAGAATTATGAATTCCAACAAATTGTCTTTTTCAAAATCCAAGCTTTATAAACATGGAATGTAATGAAAATGGCCGCAAAGTTATGTCAGGCGGTTGTTCCCTTTCAGGTATGAATTCCATAACGATTTTCGCTTAGAGTACGGATTTAATTAGAAAATTCCAGGCAAATTCTTTTTTGTTTAAATCCTTTTAAGTTTTATCATTACTAAAATTATATAAAAAATAATATAGCACTTACTATATTATCCAATATTTGGATAACAAAATCTAAACAATTAAAGCACGCGCATAATAATAATCCAAAAAAGTAAGTCGAATGCAATAATGTAAGTTAAATTAACAGATAGTATGTACATAAGTAAAATATTAAGATAAAACGCTGTAAAATTTTAATTAATATCTAATAATTAAATAAAAACGTATCTACGCATATAACATAGTTGAAAGACTTAAATTAATTTATGTATGTATAATATATTATGTATGTATATACTATATGCGACATAATTTTATAACTCCATTTAATATTATACATATTTCATCAACAGGATCTAATAATGTAATAACGATAAAAGTAATAGTGCTTACATAAGGTGTTGCACAATTTGTACACCCGATGGTAAACTATTTAATGTAAAATTGGGTAAATTCAACAATTGCCGAAATATACAAACTGACTACCATTTACACATAAATTTTGTAGTCTAACAATAGAAGTTCAATTTACACGCCTAGCTGAAATCTATTGTGCTTTACCTAATTCATCCAAGTTAGCACACGAGGGTGGTTTGGTGGCACGATTGTTATCATTTCAACTAAAACCTTAGTTTAAAGTTGCCAGCAGATGTAATTCTCCATAATATCATAAATGTCAACAACTATAGGACTGATATCTATGAAATTGTAATATACTGATGTTATCTAGAACTTGATGGATAATAAATTTATTAATTTATAAAAATATTGAAATTCTCAATTAAACTTTAAAAAAATAGTACCTATTCTATTATCCATCTTATACACACTTGTTTCAAAATTTCAATTCGCTTAAGAAACTTTCTAGTACTCACGAGTATTAATATTTATTATTACAAGGGGTAACCCTAATGTAAAATTTTTAAACTATTGAAATTTTACTGTTTTAAATAATTTGTCATGAAGGTTTTCAAAGTGAAGATAAATTATATAGAACAGGAATTGCAGAGGTAAGTCATAATTTTAGAGAAAAAAATTAACAACAAAAATATTAAAAACTTTTTACTTGTGTGTGAAAAAAAATACAATTTATGTGTAAATTGTGTGCAACGGTTTTGTTGAATTTATTTTTCGGTAAGTTTTTATTTGAGAAATATTGTAAAAAATTATGCACTATTTTTTTTAGTTTATATAAAATTATATACGCTATAACCCAGATTTTGTAATTAATAAAAAATTTTATGTTTTTCTATATCAATCAAAATGGCCAAAATCATGTATAATATCAGATTATAAACGTTGTATTCCAAATCGTGTAACTTACATATTTTTTAATAAAATTATACATTCATACAAGTCCGCTACTGTATCTATTGTTTACAAACGACCTACCGCCGTAATAGCATTGTACGGTTGTCACAAGGTTGTAACAAGCTTGTCAAGCATGTGACAATATTGTAACATTCTTGTCAAAACCTTACGTGCTATCTAGGCTAGAACTAACAATACAGAAATTGCCACCTTTGCGGATGACACTGTTATAATGGCATCTCATCAAGATCCCGAATTGGCTTCTCGTATGCTACAAATCCATTTACTTAAACTCGAAGAATGGCTAAAGTTATGGCGCATCAATGTCAACTATAGTCAGCCAGTACATATACGTTCACTTTTAGGATAGTGGCATTATTTAAATGGTATGTAAACCTTATTTAATAGTCCCATCTCTCAAAAGAAGGAGGTAAAGTATTTAGGAATCCACCTAGATAAAAGACTCACGTGGGCCAAACATATTTGGTATAAGAGACTCTAACTGGGGCTATCGACAAATGTACTGGCTTATGAGCCGTAGTTCCAGTCTCAAAATAGAAAATAAGCTTTTGTTGTGCAAGGCAATATTGAAGCCGGTTTGGACCTACTGTGTCCAGTTATGGAGTTTTGCCAGTGACACAAGTATAATGAAGATCCAACGTTTTCAGTCTAAAATACTACCTACCATCTATGGTATGTACGAAACCAGACGCTTCATTGTTGACTTAAACATCAAAACAGTCAAGCAGGAAATCTCTCATTCGAGCGCTAAATACCAGCTACGTCCGTGATCGACCGTGTGAGCTGTCAAACTTACAAACTCGACGAAGAGTTGTAATGATTTTGTTAAAATACGTGATAATAATCTACTATCATGGCCTCAGTTCGTGTTCTTTTTAATTGGTTTGGGGCTCGTAATTATTCACTAACAGGCTTAATCTTGAGTCTCTGGATTTATTTTTGTTGAGAGTTGAAGATTTTGATTTGCGAATAGTAACATTAATTTTCCACTTTAACATACCTACTCAATAATTTATAATAATGTAGCGTTATATTGTTTGTTGTAAAGCTTAGTTTTAATGTAATAAAAATGATTAATTTTTGGTCAAATACTGCTCCGCAGAACTGAAGTGTGGGTTTCCACTTACTATACGTTGCGTAACAACAACCAAAAGCTGGTTATTTGCACATGCCACCAGATGTTCAAGCCATTTTAGGCGCATTTTGATTTGCCTCCTAGTAGGCAAAAAAAATGCAGTTGGTAATGTTCTCGTGAGTATCTATATATATATTTTTAGGTATTAATACTTTTCTTTGATGTAAAAATAAATAGTTTCGTTGTTAGCAAAATTGCTTTTCTTGTCAATTTAGGCCAATTTGAGATTCTTGTCAAGAATCTAGCTGTAAAATTTGCGAATTACCATCCCACTAACTTAATGTACACCAGTAAGTGAATTAATTAACAATAAGTTCCGGAATAACATATAAAGTTAAAATTATTAATATATAAAATTCAAAATTAAAAAATTGTTTAAAAATTATAGAAGCATACAACTAATGAAAAATTAATAAATCAAAACTAAACGACTAAGTTATTCAAATATAAAATAAAAGTGAGTAATGACGTGCTACTAAAATAATTAAAGTTACTAATGATTCAAGATGACTATAATGCTATTGATTATGAAATATTAATCAATTCAATTGATTAAAATTTTTATGCATATCAATTGCGGTGTTTTTGGTAAAGTGACAAATGTAATAATAACTTTCAAATGCATCGAAGAGTTATCTAGATCTAAAATTTCACATCATTGTAAATAAACCACGGAGTAATAAATTAGCCCTATTCATCTTAACCTTCAAACTGCGTCAATTTATTTTCGAGTAGGCCGAACTTCAAAAGTGATAAATGTTTGCAGATGCTTTGGCGCCGATGATGGGCATTGGCAACACGAAAGGTTTAGTTATTTACTCTGAAAAGAACCATACCTGTGCAATGTAATTTATATCAAAGCAAACGAATATTTATGTTAAAATAAAATTAGTATTAATTTTATGGCTCAAAAAAATTATCAATTTATTAAAGGTTAATAATAGTAGATATAAATTGGAGTATAATATGAACAAAGTACTATGTAGGTTAAATTAGTGTGATGTGCATTTATTAAAAAGTGAAAACTAAATCTCTAAAGACTTACTTGTATTTGACTTTCAAATTTTCACTAATGTTCCAAATTTAGCGAGCACTATTACTGGAGTTGCAAAAATGGGCAACTAGTAGTAAATTAACAGAGTTTTTCAGTTTCACTACGCCTTACGGTACGATGGCAAAATCAATAAAATAATTAAAGAATGTTCTCGAAAGTAATTTCCTATATCATTTTTACTTTCTATTTTCTCATTTCCCCAGTAGGAAAGGAAAGTATGGTGAACGGTCCGAAAAAATTGACAAAACTACGAATTGGGTTAATGTGTTTGTTCACTGGCATGTACCGGTTCGCGGCCAGGAAAGATAAAAAGTTAAATAATAGTAACCCATAAAACAACAGTTACCAAAAATCACATTTTTGGATTTGTTTTGTATTGTCAAAACTATTAATGTAATTTTTTGTAACTATTGTTTTACGGGTTAACCATTATTTAACATTATACTCTTTCTGGCTGCAAATCGGTACATGGCCGCAAACAGGCAACCTATATGTATATTCGTATAGACTTAAATGGCGATGAACGACGTGTTCTACTTTAATCGCACTCTTATGGTCTCCCAAGAATATTTAAACCATTTTCAGAACAAAGTCTGTATGTGTATAATATTCGTCTACGCCGCTGGTTTTGTTAAACATTCAATTCTAGAACACCAATTTTTGGTCAATTTTCAGATAAATCAACACTTATTTTATCAATGACAAGAATAATGCTGATTTTAAGGTCATTGAGTGTTTGTGGTTTATTGAAATAAATAATGATTTAACATAACTTCAGGAAATTCAATGGAGCTTGTAGATCGCATGATCCTGGCGGCCAATTCACGTAGGTATTTCTTGAGATAAAATAATAAATATAGAAAAAAATATATTTCATGTAGTGACATAAGAAAGTTCAAGTTCTTGACATTTTTAATTAATTGTTCTGGATTTTTGTTCACACTTTAATTCATAACATCGATATTTCCAGCACTGCAGTTATGTCTCTGACTAGTGGAATTTTTAACGTCTTTACACGGCTAATATAACGTTTCGAAAATATATAGTACCTGTTTAATAACCCTATTTAGAAGCTTCCTTGGCCCAAAGTACGAACGAACATCACATCAGTTTTACATTGGTTATTAGAAGAAAATTAAAAGGAAATGTCCTTATAAACCATTTTTTCCTTCCATTAAAATAATATAAAAGTGTAAAATTTAAATTATTTAATAGTAACTTACAGAATCACAGACTTTTTTTTTAGCAAAGTGGTTTTAATGGATTTTAATCCATTTTTATTCATTTAGGGATAATTTAACTAACTAGTTCTTGATAAGACCTAACTACTTTGCGCAACGGGGTCTTAGACTAAAATTGGAAAATTTTCAAATTTCACGAAGCTTATATATATTTAAAAAAAAATTTATTCGACATATTCGTTGTTAGTGTTGAGAACTGAATATCTGAATTGTCTGATTAAGTTTAAAATACAGGCAAATATTGATACAGTGAACACAGTGAAATTTATAATAAATTAATATTTGTATGTAGAATTTATTGTACACATACTGGGGTAGAACAGTTCACCCCTCTCAGGAATATTTCTCAAATATTTCGAGTCGCTCAGAAAAGTTCAACAGTGTTGATAAATGGAAACCAGTTGGAAAACTTGTGATATTATTGTTTACTGTTTTTATTTAATTGGCTATACCTTTTACAACCTTTTACAGTACTATTTGGAGAAAATGAAATTCGATTATCTACAAACATTATAATTATTTTTTTTATTTTCTCCAAATAGTAATGTAAAAATATAGAACGAAAATATTCATAAAAAAGGTGGGGCAATAAAATCCTTTTCCTACAAAACTTTCTTATTTTTGAAATACCTTTTTAACGATTTGATTCGTAATCAAAAAATTTTCTACACCTTCGACGACTAATCTTTACAAAAAAGCCTGATACGAGTAGTTTTTCGTACCCGCAGTTTTTTGCAACCTTCATATTTCAATATTCAAATTATGATAATTATTTATTTTAATATAATAAACATTGTAGAGTAGATACATTTTTTGTGAACGGTCACAAAACCCGAATTAAAATATTCATGATTTTTTAAGTGAATTATGAAAGAGGACATCGTTCTCTACACGTTGATAAAAAAATTTGCAGCCGGACCACAAATTTTGGAAAAATGGATGCCAAAATTCAAAGTTAGCCGTGGTTGCGCTAATCAAATCCGACTTTCCGTAGCTTCTGCTGCGCTCCGGTTGCTCAAACCGTTTTGACAAACGCTTTAAGGTGACTGCACACACAACTGCAATCTTGAAAAGCATACATGTACAATCATTTTGTTCAAAAATGTGTATTTTCCTTAGCCACCATACGACACAAGTATGCTTGAACAAACATCAGTTTGTGCTGGGAAAATGTCTAGCTCGGATGACGATGTGCTTGCTATGACTGCTTTTTGTCTTATCCAGAAGAAAACGTAAAAGAAGAAAAAGCAAACAAGTGATAGCACCACAGTGAAGACTCATATTATTATTTCATCTGTACCAATGCCAGAGTGACGAGATGCTACAACCCTTTTCTTCTCTCTTCTAGTTCTAAAGGCATTTATCATCTTAACAACTGCATCCTTATCGGTGTTCTTATCAATTAATATATATTTATTTAATAAGATATCGTATGGTGCATTGTTCTTTGCCCTATCATGATACTCGGATGATTTAATTCACCAAAAATAGAAGTGTTAAATTATGACGCAATATTGCGCAATATAATATGTTAATTTCAAATTTAAATTGTGAGCTTATTAAAGGACCTACCAAAATCTACCTCACCTTAAAAGTCTTGCTTTTTAATGCTATTTCGTTTAGTGAAGCAATTTTTACAGAAAAAGTGAATTTTCAAGTTCGGTTTTTCTGACTATCCCATATTTTATAACAAAAAAGTTTGAGTATTAGTACGAATTATTGAAGTATTGAAGAATTACAAAATAGATATTGCATTGTAATTCCGGTTTATAAATTTATTGCAATAATATTAATAATATAAAGTATGGGAGTTAAAATAATGCTTTATTTCTCTTATATTACCATGGTTAATAACCGCTATACGTTCTTCAACAAACTACGATAAAGCGTTTATTTTAGCACAGCTGCTTAAACTTTTTACGAAAATAGATGCTCAAGGAATTAGAATTATCAGATAAATAGCATTCCTTGCCGCATGTTTGACTTCTGGTGTGTTGTAAAATATAACATGAATGATTGCAACTTTGACATAAACTGCACAACATAAACATATTACTGAAATTTATATTCTTTTACTTTGAGCAATGCAATTTATAACAGAGCTTTAAAATATTTTAACATTTAAAAAAATGTGTCTGTAGAAACGATTAAATTCGAATAAAATTTGTTTGAGTGCTAATCAATTTATTGCTATTATATTTTAAAAACTTACCTCATGGTAATAAAGAAGTCTCGATTTTGGCCAACAAAACTCGGCATAGATCAAGTCGTTTTACTCGAGGGTCAACCGCTAGAAAATCGTGTACAATTAACTTCACATAACGTAATTCATGATAATTCTGCATACTTCTTCGTACTTCATATAATTCAGCAGTAAATCACGGGATTCCCAAAAATTTTAGCAATGGAGGGTTCCTCCCCGGATGAAGTAGTTTATTTTAATCATTAGTAAACTAAAATTTCCCGTTGCAGAGGCACTGGAAGGTGTTCCATACCTTCTAGACCCCCGGATTAAGTAGTTTATTTTTATTTTGTTGCAGAGATCTGCCTCCCAAGGGTACGGAATTTATAATTAATTGTCAAATTAAGAATTAAACTCATTTACTTGACCATAGCTAATTTTAATAAACTTGAGATATGTTTAAATATTTAATTCACTTTTAATAATAATAAATTATCTAAACCGGGGAGTCTGGGGTGTGGAACACCTCCAGTGCCTCTGCAACGGAGATCTTTGGTTTACTTCTGATAGAAAGTAAACTACTTGGTTTGGTGGTTCTGCATGTTCTGCAATGTTTTCATTCCAAAATTTGTGCACTGGAGGGTGTTCCACACCCCAGACCCCGGATTGAATAGTTTATTTTATCAAAGTAAACTGAAGATCTCCCGTTGCAGAGGCACTGGAGGGTGTTCCACGCTCCCCAGACCCTCCGGATCGAGTAGTTTATTTTTATCAGAAGTAAATTGAAGATCTTCCGTTGCAGAGGCACTGGAGGATGTTCCACGTGAAGTACTTTATGTACTTCATGAGATGTGTACAAAAACTTCACCAGCGGTTAACCCCTCGGTTTTACTTATATTTTTACAAGTTAATCTTTGAAATTTCACAAGTTACGAACTGATTATAGATAATGTAAGGCAGGGAAATTGTTAAAAACTACTAATAACGTAATAAAGTAGTTTCAACGCATCTTCAATAAGCATAATTCCTTAAACTAAATCGAAATTGTGCGTAAATAAAATTCTGTTTTATCTGTGCTCTAAAGGTAACGATAAAAGTCCCGACCTTGATCTGCATGCCATATTGAGCATTCTGCGAGAAGTTTGATTTTCTACAATTCATGAAATGTGGAAAAAGCATTTCTTTCATTCCTATTGTGGTCATTTTTGTTTGATTTTATTATCTTGCTTTTTTATGTAATCAAATAATACATACATCCCAAGATAAACAGATGTCATAAAGGTTTCTACAACTGATGGCACTATTTTCGCCTTCTTTGGAACACTTTCACCTGATTCTACTCATTGTTACTGTTGCCAACCATACATTAAACTTATCGTACATTTACATTTTTAATAATTTGTCAGCATACGCGGCACCCATCTTGCTTTGTTAACATGTTTATTGCATTAGCAATCTCGTGCATTTTAAATCTGCAACCTTCTAAAATCATATCACCGAGTTATCACTGAACGTAGATCATCTGTGGGGTATGTATTATGATTAAATCAATATTAAATCAGATATTACCGGTTTTTTAAAATGTAAAATGAATACTCCAATGTAAGGTATTATATTTACATAAATATAATGTTGCGAGAGTCGATTAATCATGATTACGATTTTCACCACTTTTTTTGTAAATTATGAAAGATAACGATGCCATATAGACATAAAAAAAATAAAATTTGTGGACGGTCCACAAATTTGATTAAAAAACGGTTTTAAGCATTAATTTAAAATGCAATTTTCTCAGTGGCTCTTTTGATCGCCACCAAAAATAAAATAGATTGTGGCGACAGTTAAAATACCCGAATCTTGACTTTTAAAACGAATTATGAAAGATAATCTACAAATTTCAAGAAAAATACACCTTTAGGGCAAATCCGAGTCTTGCCGCAGTTGCGTTTGTCAAAACCGACTTTCCGCAGCTTTCGCTTCGCTACAAGCAGTTTTGACAAGCGCTTTACTCATTAAAAATATCCCCCAAGAACGGTCCAACTCGGCAAACTGTGGATGTTGACCCGACGGATTTCAGAGAGCGACTGGTAGCTCTCCACCGCTGGTCACTGTCAACCCACCTACAGCACATGGTCGGGTGATAGAATGCGGACTATAATACACTTTCGCAATAATACACTTTCATGTATTACTTATGAGAAAATTGTTTCTTTTAAAAGAACTTAAAAAAAAAATTATGGCCTTATTACAAGTCCGACTAACTTCATCTTAACCTTAAAGAGCTTATATTTTTTTGTTTTTTAATTTTTTAAAGCAATTTTTATAGGAAAAGTGTATTTTTGAGTTAGGGTAAGTCAACTCTTGCCTATAATGTTTTTAAAAAGAGGTAGGTATACATATCCTCACACAAACTACATTTTCTAATATGTCTTTCCAATGTAAGGTATTATATATAAATATAAGGTTTTGGCAGAGGAATAATTTGACAAATTAGAATTTATAGTTTTTGTAAGAATATACCTCCCTTCCAAAACCTTATATTAGGTATTACCGGCTTGGGTAATATCTAGATAGCCTTGCTCACGTTTTTGTAAAGGTTTTTCCGTGTATAACAAAGTCCCAGATCGAATTTGTTAAATATTATTTTTGCTTTGAAATTGTAATGTCATTCTTTATACTTTTACCGAAGTTATTGAACTCTCTCCATTAGTATTTAATATAGTTTTAAAATTTCCTTTATTGGTGCAATCTGATCAGTTGTAAACGTGATAAGATTTGAAAAAGTGTAATTTATTTAGGAATTGCAATCTTATAAGTTTCTTACTGTGTACTCATGAAAGATAGTATTAAAATTTGCGTGTTGACAATTTAAAGAACCAATAAAAATGAAAAATGATGTGGTGGAAAATTAAGTTTGATATAAAATGAATGTATTTTTATATAAAATAAAATTGCGGTATTGGGATATATTTTCCTAAAAGCTTTTTTCAATTTTAATGAATTAGTATCAGGCTTGAGAAGCTTAATACATTATATAGGAATATAAAAATTTTCATTTTATACTTAGAACTTTTAGTATTCAATTTTCCCAATGTGTCGTTTAATTTCTAGTTAGGTACAATTGAAAATTCACCATAAATTTTTTTTCGGATTTCTTATGTTGTTACAAAATAGTTTTTGTTCTGTCCCAATAAATGCGTTAAAAAGTGTCTTTTGGTTAAAATTTGTAGTTAATTCGTTAGCGTACCGTTAAAATTAAAATGTTTTAGTGTTTGGTTAACTTTTTGTTAAAATGTCTGATTATAAAATTAGAACAGAATTTAGCAATGTTATACAAAAAATTTGAAATTATAATACACCTGCTTAAAATCATATCACAGTTAACGTAGTTTATATCCATGTGTTATTTATGACAAGTTTAGGAAGTTCTATTTATTTACAAAATGTAAATGAACTCGTCATGTCAACATTGCTGAATATGTTAAGCAGGGTTTAGTGTTGTGATTAGTGAAAATCTAAAGTTAGATCAGTTACATTCACATACCAATTTCTTTCAAGAGTAGCAGCAAATATAATATCTTTTAAAAGTAAGCGTTTAATTTTGCTACAGATATAAATAGTAATATATTTAATGTTTTTGTTAATACGAACGTGTTACAGACAATCACAACATGAAAGACAATTTAAAAATTACTGAAGTTTCGGAATATAATTTCCACAAAGTTAAGCACTTTTGGCAATTTTATCAATTTTGAAGAAAATTAAAAACAAATTTTATTAAAACAAAAATGTATTATAAAATAGTACATAATATTTTATGTGTACCTTCAGAAAAACAGCGATGATTGTGGATGTAATTGTTCCATATTTATTCTGTTTAACATTTATAAATAAATATTTATTGTTAAATTACACCTACTTTTACGATAATGTTTTCTTTGGAAATAGATAAATGATTTACCGAACTACTTCACTTGTTTTCTTATGTAAAGTCAGCTTGATGCTCGACATGATTGTCGACGAGGAGAAGTGATTATGCAAATAAGCAAGCAACAGATGGTAGTGACAACATCTACTGTTTTTTTAAAGAATGTACCTAATAACGTTTAATATTATAAGCAACAAAAATAAATTAAACTGCTTATTATCTACAAAAGTGTGTTTAGGCATTTACTTTTTAGAAAATGTCGAAATTTATGATTTACCTACATGTTATATATAATATGCAGTACTAGCTGGTAATATTGTTATATTATACACTATAACTGTCTAAATCTAATATCAAGTTTATTTATAATTTTGCTTATATTGTTATACAAATTTCAAACACATAATAATATGATTTTGTGTTCCTCCTTCAGCAAATATAACATCAAAATGGGCGTAAAGGAAAAAAAGTCAAAGGAATATAAATAAAACATGTGACAAACTTGAACAGTTCAAAGCAAAATTTTGTAGAGGCTATTGCTTTCAAATCAGCAACTCTGACAGATTTTCCATTGAAGTTATGCATAGATATATTTTATTTAAATGTACCGCTGTTTTGCGTATACAGAAAAGCGTGCATTTACTATCCATACAAACTTTCAATTTGCTTGCTTTTTTTCTAAATATATAATGTAGGTAGTAGTATGTAAAATTGAATGCTCCATTACAAAAATGTATTATATTCCAATTGCTGATAACATCACAGGCACATCATGGTAACATGAATTTGAAAAACTTTATTATTAATGGATCTTTTTAATCGATTTTAAATGTTTTAAATTACATGCCGCTTGTAAAGTTAAAATTGTGGTTGTAATATAACGATGTATATAAAACTGGTATTATTTGAATTTACTTGGCCGGGAAATGCACCTGAGTCCAGGATTTGTTTAATACCGTTGCGTTATTGATTACCGTGGTTGCAGCCGTACATTTATTTGCGGCGAAGCTGAAATTGTATAGGGGAAAGTTAATATATGTGAAAACAAGAAGCACTGAACAAGAAATTATTGTTAAGATATAAATTGTAGATGCCTATTTAATTAATTGAATATCTTAGGTATTTTGTTAAAGCGCCGTGCTTTCAATAATAGGTATACCTGCAGTAAGTGTAATCTCGATGTAGTAATGCTATAATCGAGTTGGTTTAGAAAATTATTTCGACTCACGAAAATAAAATCATTTCTACCTGCACGATTCACAAGTGATATTTTGCGAAACGATTTTTAATTTTTCAAAATTGCCGATTTCACAAAGACGTTTTGTGTTCATTTAAAACACATACCTACAATGTGTCTACAATAACCAAAAGTTAATTGCTTCTCGTGTTTTGCCTATGTGATTACTCAATAACCGGTCACGTTTATCCAACAGGCACACGTCCGTCGCTGGCAACATGAAAAGCTTTTCATGTTCTATTATTCATTCATTCATTCAGACAAGTCTATACAACATGCGCTTGAATAACGCCCGAAATATAGGAACAGGCAGTTAAATAAAAATTCCAGAAGCGTTTTACCTAACTAAAACCTTTTTATTGATTACATTTTTTTTATACAGAAATAAAATTATTTGCAGCACTTTTTTAAAGTGTAAGCAATTTCGTAAATTTCATTTTAGTTGTGTTTGGGAAAAAATTGGTGCAAAGGAACTAATGCTTATAATTGAATTAATTGAATGGAATTCAAAATACTGATTCACTACTTTGAATACATATGTACCTAGGTACATGTTGTACAAAATAAAACAATGTATGCATTTTTTTGTTAAGTAAATTCCAAATACTGTACCTACCTATGTTATAATATTTCTACTATACACTTTTGTAATAGGAATACATTTTACTGTGTCTACTAAACTTCCAGTTGCGACATATTTTAGTTAAAAAAAAAACGAAACGTTGAAAAGAAGACATACGAAATTTAAAAATTGTAATAGATCTATTGTGCTTACTTTATTGAATAAGATCGACTTTTGTTGGTTAAAAGAGGGTCACGTATTGTATTTCGACGGCATCAAATAAAAAACTATTTCATATTTTACTAAGCAATTCAGTTTTAAATTAATTGTAAACAATCAGGATGAAATTAAATATGAGCATTTATTGCAATAATAAAATTTAATAATATATTATGAAAAATAAAATTGTACATTACTTCACAGTTGTTAGAGGTATAACCCGGTATAACCGTTAGTTTAATGGCAATTTTGATTGTTTTTAATATTTAAAAGTAAAAGTACAGAGCTCGCTGGATGAATACAATCAAGCCCTAATGCATTATTAACACTGGAAACCTCCCGAACCGTATAACAACTGCGTATAAATTATGGCACAGTAGCGTTTAATATTTGATAAAATTTCTATCCGTTTTATAAAAACTTTTTCTTTTAATTATAATTAGGTGAAGTAATTAGTTTGATAACTTTTTTCATTTTCTTCTACGTGTGCAAATTTACAAATTATTTTGGAGTTCAAACGCACATTTTTTAAAAGCTAAATTACTATAAATATTTTCTATAATAAATGAAAAAATATAATATCTAAATATTGTAAATAATAAATAGACTTGAAATATGGTAAATTTATTTTAATATTAACCAATGCTAATATTAATAATGTACGCTAACCTATACATACAACCAACGAAGAGTTTGCATCATAACTAACGCAGAAGAAAGATACATGGTTGATGCGTTGTTTAATTATTAAACACCGACCAAAAGCTATCAGCAAATTTCCCATGAGAGTGATTATCGCTTAAATTGTATTGTTGCTTCGTGGTAGGGTAGCAATTTTGCTATGCACTATTTAAGAATTCAGTTAAGTACTTAATTAATTTAAAATAATGTACAATATGTACAGAATACAATGTAAAATTTATGTTACAACTATTTATAGGTAGGTACCTGCACACTATTTTATTTAATTTATTTATATAAATTACATTATTATAATACGAATATAGTATTTGTATGGCGCATGTAGATTAAAAAATAACAAGATATAAAAATGTAGAACAAATTAAAATACTAATTTACACTCAAGTAAATTCAGTAATCTTTCGTTATTGATGACCCATGAAAACCAATTTACAGCAAACGTATATTTAAGACAGTTCGCGACATTCTAAGTGATTGATGAACGTCGTTACCTTTGTTTCTACAATATTTGATGCCTAATCAGCCGTGTCTTGTTATCTATAAATAGCCAGAATAAAATTTTCTTTTGTTATTGTTTTTTTTTATCACGAATGCTTATATAAACAATTTTATTGATTTTATCTGAAAATTTTTTGTTTGTTTTGAGCTATAAGAAAGTCAAATTTAACTAATAATTTTACTAATTTACATTTTAAATTTTAAGGTTTTTTATTGTTGACATCTCACGAAGTCCCTTTTACGTCAATGATGTGTTGAAAGCAATTTTTCAAATCACCTCATCTAACATGCAAATGGCGATCCGCCCTTCTATCTACTCTACCTGCACTTTAAATTTATAGAGTGCATTGTTCTGGACGTGAATCTATTATTAATGTAACAAAAAAGTTAAGGTTTAATATAAAAAGTGGGCACCAGTATTTTTCAATAATAAATTTTGGAAGTCATCTAAATGTGTTCGAGGTAAATGTATTGTGGGTATAATAAATACTTTATAAAATATAAAAACATATTTTAAAACTTATTAAAAATAATTCAATTCAGATTGAATTTGATAATATTTATTGTGTATAAAAATGCCAGTAGCTTTTTTATTTTAAAAATAACAATTTTAGGAAGACAATCACAACAAACCCGTGATAATTTTTTAAATAACTGTAAATTATGTATGTTTTTAATGTTCTCGTACTAAATAATATTATAATAATCGTGAGATATTTTGAGGATACGAAAATATGCACATGTTGTACCAAAAACTATAAAACTTGTACTGCACATATTATCCATTAAGAAAGTTTAAACTTGTATAAGTATAATAAAAGCTTATGGTTCAAGAAAAAATTAAATTTAATAAAGTTGGTGATTATAGGAAAACTTTTTACTTACTTTTACAATTTAGCTTTATTAAATTTTTAGTTAAGCAGCAGAAATGTAAAAACTAAAATGCTTTTATCTTTAACTGAGACAATTAAACCTTACATTAATTTTTAATTAACTTGAGAGAAGTTTTGAATATTTTCAGATGTTTAACAAATTTGTAAACTCTTTAGAAATAATTGGTTAAATTCTTATTAGATAGAAAAGAGAGAGAAAGATACGAAATGACCCTTGTTACGTGCCTCATTAGCAGTAAAACAGTAGGGGTTTACTGAAGTTTTTGTTATTACACTGATCTTTTTATGTTGAGAAAAGAATATAAAAGAACTTTATTGTGCATGCTACAATATTAATTTGAAAATTTAAGATTTAAGTGCTTGTTTTAAATTAAAAGTTTGTTATAACTTTATTTTATTTCGTGCAATTATACGATTATGTAATGCATAAAAAAATGTTTTTGGAAATTAATATGAATATACAAGAAATCAAGAAAATCACGGGCGTGGACGCCGCCGGATAAAGATAATTTTTGAACTAAAATATTTAACCCTGATGAATTTATTTTACTTAAATGTATACTATGTTATAGTAGGTACATAATCTGTTCGTATATTACATTACATTAATAACATATTTTAATATAATTTTAAATTAAATAACGATACTTCTTAAAAAATCAAGTTACCAAGCTTGAAAATCTTTTACGTACTACACCTATAAAGAAAAAGCAATCAATCTCTTGCGGTATTTAACTTCAAAGGCCTGTCATCCATCTGCGTTACGCATGAAGCAAAATTATCGAAATTATTACAGTACCCCCATTAGCGAAAGAATATAACCGATAATGCGTCGTCATAGGCGTGACGATTTACCCAACAAAAGCTTTTAGACCTTTGGGTTTCAGAGGCACGTTAATGTCGAAAAATCATTCGTTACGCGTAGTCCAACAATCTTATTGCCGTTCAAAGAATAGCTGCGATATGCACTTTCAATTTGTAGATTTTTGAAATAAACCCTAGCCAATTCATATTTTTATACATACCTACCATACTAGTAGTTGCTCTATTAACTTTTTAAGAAGCTTCAAGTTGCCTTCATAGTTATTTGATTACATTCTTAATGGTTTGATTAATATTATTTTACATGCTGTATCGAGTATCGTAAATTGATACGCAATTAAACGATTATACATTCTAAATTTTTATTCTAAAAATGTATGGAGTTATTTTACATTTTATATAGATATAGATTATGTTCTATATTTATTTATAAATTTTATGTTCATTTGCTTTTAAGTTTATGGCATGCAGTATTACACAGAAAACGTTGTAACAAGGAGCACCATAAAATAATTTAAAAAATCATTGCTACAAATTGTTGCTGTATATTCAAAATAACATTTTTTTTGTTACAGAATTTAAAATAGCGGATGTTAAATTTTATAATCTGCCTATCCCCAGGATTATTATATCCTAATGTCATTGCCGTAATTCAGCAGGCACTATACGTATTTTCAATATAGAAATACCACACATGGTTCGGCTTCAATCAGTCGTGTTTTGATCAGTCCGGTTCTTTAAATAATGATATAAAATATAAATTCAATACATTTTTAATAATAACCCTAAATTATAGCCGCAATAATGTGCATACCTGCCCGCAGCTTGTGTATGATACTCATGCTTATTTACACGAAAATATGTACGCGAATCTTTCAAACCAATTACTGGGCCTATGCGAGGTATTAGAGTAATTTAAATTAATCAACCACATTAATTTTGGTGAACCAATTTTGTTCTTCCAAGTTTTTCTATAATAACATTACGGATAAATAAATTATATTATTTATTATTAACTTCGGTTGGAAAGTTGGCGATACTTCAATAAATAAAATTGATACGAAAATAATTGATAGAAGTTGTAATAATTAAGTTTTATACAAATCCACAATATAGTTAGTAGTGCTTAATTAATAATATACAAATATAAAGTTTATTATGCAAAATTAAATGACGTTGTGCGTTATTTACTATGGTTTTGAGGATGAATTTTAATAATAGTCATGTTAAACAAATTTAATTCAAAAATATTTTTCAACTTACATTTTCTAAATTTTTTAACAAGGCCTATGCGAGGTATTAGAGTAATTTAAATTAATCAACCACATTAATTTTGGTGAACCAATTTTGTTCTTCCAAGTTTTTCTATAATAACATTACGGATAAATAAATTATATTATTTATTATTAACTTCGGTTGGAAAGTTGGCGATACTTCAATAAATAAAATTGATACGAAAATAATTGATAGAAGTTGTAATAATTAAGTTTTATACAAATCCACAATATAGTTAGTAGTGCTTAATTAATAATATACAAATATAAAGTTTATTATGCAAAATTAAATGACGTTGTGCGTTATTTACTATGCGTTTTTAAGCAAATTTTTTCAACTTACATTTTCTAAATTTTTTAACAAGGATTACATTTGATAGTTTATTCTCTGTTTTATTAATTTATTTGGCACGATTTACGAATATTTCAAATTTATGATTCTCATCAGATATAACCAAAGTTGTTAATTAAATTCTAAAGTTATAATTTTGGAAGTAATTAGTAACGAAATGTTAATAAACTAATTTTTGTACTGTTAACAAAAATTTATCAAACCTACTTGAAGGTGTTTGTAAAAAACAATCAAAAAGTATTTTGGGTTCAGAAATAAAAGCAGAATAACAAAAATATATGTATATTGGGGAGGTACAATATGAAAAAAAATAAATAATGTAAAAATCTAATATTGTTTCCTTATGATGCTTATAATCAGAACTTATTGGATTGTTTATTGTAAAATCCATTACATTTTAGATGGGATATTTCAAATAATTAATGAATAGATTTATATTAGCGTGGGTTTAAGGCGACCGTAATTTAAAACTTGGAAATATGACGATCAAGTTTCGGCTAGTTTGCGCATGGTGGGGATGCTGGAAGGGACCAATTATTTATTGTAGCCAAAAGCTTTCAAGCTTTCCTGCTTTAGTATTGCTGGTCGGAGTTTAGTGTGTGTAGATTGTAGTGATTTAAAATTTTAGTGAGTTACGTATATGCTCATAATTGAAAGAGTGTATAAAAGAAGTGCAACAAACTGTGGATTACTTATGGAATAATGTTTATTGTATTATAAGGTGATTATTAAATTATATATCAATATTTAACAGATATTGATAATATCTTATAATATATAATCAACTTCTAAGAATTTGAATTTAAAATTTCCGAATGCTATTCAAACTTTTCAACTTCATATTAAAATAGGTAATTATTATCATTGCTAGTAATGTGATGAGGCAGTTACCTATATTTACTATGTATATTAGTCATAATACTTAATTTATCATGCATTTCCAAACAGCAACTATGTATTATTGGGCACCTACTTTTATTAGCATTTCATTATCTAAGTATTGAAATTTAATTTAGTAATAGGTATTAGATAATCATAAGTATTCCTACATTTACCATATTATATGTATAGAGTTATCAATAATTTATTATTTTATAAGTTCAGGTAATTAAATTTAATATTTTACGTTGGTAATGCATAATTAAAGTAACGAAAAATGTAAAAGTACATTTTATAACAACTAATTTTGTCACTAATGATTTTGTTGAGTACGTTTTTTACGTATACCTTTAGTGAGTATTCTACAACCGCTTTCTTTTTGGGCTATTCCATAATACTATGTAGTGTAATGGGTCTTTACATTTAGAAATTTCTGAACATATTTACTTGTAAGTTCATTTTATCTTCAACCCAACTAGAACTATTTTAAGAAACGAAGATAAGTGTGATAAGTAGTATAAGTTACCTATTGTTATATGCAATTTTTACTATGAATTAAAACGAGGCATTATAATATGTATCAGTATTTCTCTACAGATTTATGACATGAAATATACATAATTCTTATATAATTAGTTAAAAACGTATTCTACTATGAAGCAAAAAATTCAAATCTACATAATATTTAATTTTTCTATTTACGTCATATCAAGTTAATATCGGAAAGAACGCTATAGTCATTTATTTTGTACATACAATGCAAATTGATAAAAGTAATAAAACACTGTCGGCTTATGTACAATCTTGTCAAGTTAAGATTGCTATAGTTTTTTTTTAATTATATTTATAACCGCAAATTAAAGTAGTAAAATTTGATAAATCCTTCATAAAAATAGTATTATTTGAAGAAAGACAGAAATTATTTATCAAACAATACAAAGTTCATTTTATAAGTCTTATTTTTTTAGTTATGACTACACACTATTTAGGAACAATTTGGTCGCTAAAGATATTATGTTACTTGTTGGTTATTTATGTACATGTTCCCACCCTCGCATGTACCTATTTCTAATTTGTAGTCAATAAACTCTGAAAGTTATAAATTATTAGGTACAAGAATATCTACCCGTATAGCATTTCCTAGCAAAAAAGTAAATTATGAAATAAATAAAATAGAGATTGCGATAGGCATATTCGCATTAAATTAAAAATATTGATTTAAATAATATCAAAGATTAGATGGCATAATGTGTGGGGGAGAATTGGGGTTGTATGTTATGTATGCACTTGGTTTACACCTTACAGCATAGGATTTTGATTTTGCTACATAGTTCTATCAGAATTGGAACATCGTACTAGTACCTCAGTAGTCGAGCAGTTCAACATTATACTACCTGAACACTTATAATAATATATAAATAATGTAAATAGTTTATTAACTTATGAAATTATAAGCGAATAAAATTTTTTTAATTTACAAGCTTAGTGAAATTTGAAAATTTTCTAACTTATATTTTAGTCTAAGGCCCCGTTGCGCAAAGTGGTTTCGCCTTTTCAAGAACTCGTCAGTTAAACTAACTATTCCTAAATGAATGAAAATGGATTAAAATCTATTAAAATTGAATTAATTTTACTAACATTTTCCAATATAGTTTTTGAATTCAATTTTAATGGATTTTCTTCTATATTCATTCATTTAGGGATAGTTTAACTGACGAGTTTTTGGAAAAGTCGAAATCACTGCGCAACTAGACTAAATTAAATTGAAAAATTTTCAAATTTCACTAAGCTAGTACATTTAAAAATTTTATTCAACATAATATATAAATATTCTAGTATTATTGTATCATATTCTACATTATTTCCATTGCTCATAATTTAAAAGGGAGACAAATTTATAGAGTTTAATATTGTTACAAGCCTTTTATTTACTTATTTTATAATTAATAAGAATTCTGCTTTTTTCCTTTCAGCGTTATTAGTTCGTAAGTTTAGTACGCATTGAATGTGCACTAAACATTTGTCGTGTTTCATTGATAGTTTGAAGTCGCACTAGATGCCCGTGTGTATGTTCATTTGTAGGTTGGAGTTACACTTACTTGCACTGCTGATTGTTACATTAAAATTTTGTCCTCGGGCATATTTTTAAGTAAGAGGATTTGTTACATTAAAATTTTGTAAATTTAAATTTTAGTTTTTTAGGTTTTTAGCGGGATTTTAACTCTGCTCGAGGTTAGGAAAATGTGGGAGATAAGATGAGAGAGCGCATCGATTGCACTAGTAACGCATAATTTGGTAAATTCTCAAAGTTTTAAATTTTGATCACCTTCAAGAAAACTGCTGTAATACTTTTATGTCCTATTTGGAGTTTTGTTGGAATATTCAATTTTGGACTCGCACTAATTGCGGATTTAAAGTGGACAGCAGAATAATTGGTTTTTTTTCTTTGCGCTGTATGGCTTTGGTAGTCTGGCAAGGGAAACCATATCACATTGTTTGTGGATTTAAATTTTCTGGAAAAGTGGTTGAATTTGATGCAAAAGAAGAACTACACGTAGTTACGTTTAACACCTACGCAATCAATAATATTTTGGAATTGGATGTTGCGTTTTGGTTGTCTTTTTGTTTTTTTTGGATTATTGATGATTGGTTTACTGTAAGATATCCTGGGAGTTTCTTTGGTACTAGTCTCACTCCATCGTGTTCGAGCCTTATTTCGTTTTCCATGGAAAGCCCTTCCACCAGCTTATACGGATATTTTGATTTTGGTTTGGCTATCGTTCTACCTACCCCATCAGGAATCAGCCGAAAGATAAGTGGGTTTTAATTTAAATTTTGGTTTTGGATTTGACGAATTTGCGCGAATAACGGCTATATTTTGTGCGAAACATTTGTTAACTTTTAGGGCGCATTATTAAGTAATTGTTTTTTAATTGACAAATTTCTAATTTACCGATATTTTGAATTCCATCGTTGTAAGCGTATTATACGGTGCACTGTACATTACGAGCTCGAGTATACATAGTATTGTTTACAATTTGGTAAAAATATTTGTTATTCATTTACTTGATACCATTACGATCGATCTGCGTCCGATTGATTATATAATTGTGGATGAACCGCACAAAATTAGTGTGCGTATAAGATTTTATTAAGATTGTCGGCCCTTCTGGCTTCTTGGAGACAAGTTTATAGTTTAAAATTAAAACCTTACTGTTTGGAAAACTGGTGCCTCTGTCGGGGATATTGTTATACGAGTTGTTTATATGTTTTAAAATTTATATGTTTCGGGAGATGTTTGTTAAAAGTTTGTAAATATACCTTTGTTATTTTGACCGACTTGGTTAGTATTTTTTATTTCCGATTCGGGGTAGCTTCAGTTTCGTGTTTTAGGAAGCACGGGTCCAACCTACATTGCCAGTAAGGATTTCGTTAAAATACGTGGCGCTACCTTCCATCTTACATCCGGCCGTCCACTTATAACGCTGGCTTGGGCATCCTTACTGTCAAGCTGGTTCTCACTCCCTGGAATCCTTTGGTGGAATTACAATTTTTTTAACAGTACAGTCATTGGTTTTGAGTGTGTAGGGTCTGAGCTAGTTTTAGGGTAACCTTCTGTACCACCCCTTTTGTGGGGTTTGGAAAATTCCCACCACCCTGAGGTACCCAACGCTAAAATTAAATTGGCAGAATTTTTTGCGGTACATGATATTTTAACACTCGGGGCAGACTGAGAGTACATATTTAGCACAAGATGTGGGAGAAGCGTGAAAAAAACGCGTTTAGCTGAGTTTGAAGCAAATATTCTTTATATTGGTTCAATAGAAATTTGGTCAGCACGTCATTCCAATTGCCATATGTTGAAAGTACTTCATTATTTTCAGGAATTTTTTGAATATGTTATATATGCAATTTTATATTTTCATATACGGGTTTGGGAAGAGGTATTACATTCTTACAAAAACTATTAGGTTTAATTTGCCAACCGATTTATGATCAGTTACCTACGCGCACTCTAGCACTGAGTAGGCCTCGGTGCAAAAAACATTCATGAGCCCTAAAGTTGCAATACTTGGCAGCATTCAAATATAATGTAAATTGACAATAGAATACAAATTCAGTTTCGAGTTCGAAGTTCAGGCATCGATTTGCGAAAATATGAAGGCCCGGTTCTGCCATAGCCCCTCAAACTTATGAGCAGCCGGGGTTAGCACCGAACTATCCGGTAATAGATCCGCTACTGCTTACGCTTAATAATTAAAAATTTTCAAATACTTTAAAATATCTTTAAAAACATTGAAAAAACGTGAAAAATCTAAAATATAGTCAAACCTGTTATTAAGTCTGCCACTCCTTTATGTGCGATTTTTTTTGCAAAGCAGCATCTTCAAGTAACGAAAGTGATCTTGAACCAGTTCTATACAACAAAATCTGCGTATTTTACTACGATGAATTGTTTAAATGCACATTTTGAAATCTGTATAAAGTCGTGCATTCACTAGGGAACAATTTACGCGCAACATGTTGCTCAACATGACGCGCAACATGACGCGCAACATGACGCGCAACATGATGCGCAACATGACGTGCAACATGTTGACAACAAGACGCGCAACATGTTGCTCAACATGATGCGCAACGTTGCGGCACATTTGTTTAACAATGTTGTCTGTCACACAACAATGACACACAACAACGACAACAAATGTGCCGCAACGTTGCGCATCATCATGTTGAGCGTCATGTTGCGCGTCAATTGTTTCCTAGTAAATACGGCTTAAGAAAACTTTTTTTAAATGTGTTGCAAAGAATATATTTTATAGCTACTATATATGTATTTATAAAATTTTGAGATATTTTTTATGTAATTTCTCTTATGCGCTCCCTATGCCCCGCACAAAAACAAGTTTGAGTATACATAAAAATTTTAAATGTAAAATATGTAAATTATAATGAACATTTCAAGAAAATCATACAAAGTCAAATTTATATCATCAATTTATTGTAATTTTCGAAAAATCAGAGGTTCCAAACAAACAACTATATAACATCGTACTCTACAGAGGTATAATTCAAAAATAATTGATTGTTTGGGTTATTCGTTTTTTATTAATGATTTTTTGATAAAGTGCAATAATATTGTATTTATTCAAATTAGAATGTTTCAATGGCATTACCACTGGAAAGCATTTTCGAGCTGAACTGGTGTGGTGCAGTCCTTGAAGTCGCCCTTGGCGAGTCAGTACTTGTTCTTGGTGTGTGCAGTCCTTGCACTTGTTGCGTGTAGCATTGCACTTGCACTAGGTAAGTGTTCACTAAATAGACCAATTAAAAACGCTATTTAATTTTTCTGTTTCCAATTTCGCGTCCAACAGAAACAATCTTCAGAAAAAATTGAAAAGGATAACATTTTTATTAATAATATCAGAAATGCATCGTGATAACTTTTATTATAATTTTCTTGAAACGAGAGCCGAAGAGCACTCACCCGTGTTTGTGTTGATAATTCGTATTTTATTAAATTACTTTCTCGGCTCTTGCTTCTGGGAAAGTATAATAGATTTTTCAGGATACTTTTCTGATACTGTTAATGAAAATTTTTTTTCTCTTCAATATTTGTTCGAATGTTTTCCGTTAGACGTCGCCCGATGAAGGTACATATTGAGGAAAAACATAAAACGAGCAACATTTTTCCAAGATGGTGGACGATGTTCACGGAGGAATCATGTGGAATTTTGGTTTATTATTTCTAAATTTTATGTGAAGAAATTGGTTATAAAAGGATTGCTCCTAAAAGTATATAAATTATAATATTCATGTATAAATTGTATTATACATATAGATACGAAAACTGCAATGGGTTTTTGGTAACTAGTTACATACCATAGGTACTATTAAATACTACTTTCTATAATTATGTGTAGGCGTAGATGTATATCTGTGATCTAATAAACTTACCACCTACTAAAATATGTGCTTACAACCAAATATTTGATAGTAACAAATCAAGTATTTAAATTCAGTTAGATTTATTTATAAATTGTAGTAATAGTTATAGAACAGTAATAAATTCAAAATATTTTAAGTAATAAATAATCTTAATAAAACAAATATTTGTATATAAGTAAATAAACAAAAGGATAATACTGATACTGGATAGCAGCGCCAAAATTTGAATTTGGAGAAATCTGGAGAAAATTTTTAGAAATGCAAAAAAAAGATAAACATAGTCGACCTGAATTATAAATTAAATAATTGAATTGAGGTGATCACCTCAACTATATTTTCTTTTCAAGTGATACTGGATGTTTATTCGCAAACTTGAATATACGAATTTTATCTTATTTTCAGAATTTGTGAATTATTACTCATCTATTTAATCTACCACAAATATTTTCTTGCGCATCTAACGAGATTGAAAATTAATTTTTGTTAAACATACTTTTATTCAAAATTTATTTTCGTGGTCCCTTTCAGACGGACCGAGTGTTCTTTGTACATGCAGTAAACTTGTCTAAAAACTTTAAGCGTATACGGGCTCGGGACATAATTCCTTTTTTTGGATGGGGGTGGAGTCATTTTTGCAAAATATCCAAAATAATCAAAAATATACATGTAGATTTTAGTACTTAATTCTGCGAAATGGTTTTGCCTGACAAACAGTTCCAGTATATTGCGACCGTAATGCAACGATGGTGACGTCACAAAAAGTTGTTTCATATAATAAGTGGTTTCCTAGAGAGCTTTTATGCATGTCCGATATATTATAACGCAGGGTTAATCAGTCGAAAATTCTTTGGTATAGCCACTCAGAATTTTTTAGGAAAGTATATAAAAACGCTTGACAAGATTGGGTGGTATGGAGTGCCTATTATAATATACATTGGTATTTTTAAAGTGTCTACCTACGTTGAAGAGATATTTGACAATAGTCAATTTATTTTAATTTGTATTTTTATATAATGTAATACGTAAGTATAATATGTAGTATGTAGGTACATAGCATATCGGTAATAATTTACGCCCACCACTTGAAACTTTAAATTTTTTTGATCTTGCACAGAGTATGTCTATTAAACTATAACCATAATACTAAAAATATGTTGTAGGGTGTTTTACCAAATCAACTAAGGTTTAAAAAAATTTATTTACGTAGAGGAAGTTGTAAATTTTAATCTAGTAGTGAATTGTTCTTCAAATATAAATTTAAACTCGATTGCTTACTACAGCGAGTCTTCTTCTTTGGCACGTTAAAATTGTCGAAAAATTTCGTATATGTACATACGTACATAGTACATACATACGATACGTATAATAATTCCGTATATTATAGAATTCTAATTGGGTTATAAACACATTCATAAATTAATAACGTTATAAAAGTGATTTTAATGATTTCAAATTATGTGAATTTCTTTCATAGAAAATAAAAATTTTGTTAACAAAAAGTAAATGGGAAAGTATTTCCTAATTTTTAAAAAAATTTAATTAAAAATTCACTTAACCTGAAATCATTAAATTAATTTTGTTAGTATTTATGTACAAGTTAATACTCTTAATATTAAATTATTTATAGGCAATATAATTGTTGTGTTAAATTAAATATTTTAAAAGTTTCAAGTATAATGAAATTTGAAAAATGTTGAAAAAATCTTGAAAAGACGAAACCACTTTTACGCAAAGGGAGGTCCTAAACTTTAATGTGAGTTGGAAAATTTTTTAAATTTCATTAGAATTGTATTAAAAAAAAAAAAAAATAATACATTTTTTCAAATTTCATTATACTTGAAACTTTTTAAAATATTTAATTTAACATATATTTTCAACAAGTAATAATAAACATTTACAATATAATTGTTGTGTATACTTGAAAACAAAACATTAATAGAAATGATCTTTTACGGCTTTTTTTCGGCAAACAAACTGAAGTGGCTTAATGAGTTGAGTCTGAGTGCCTTTAGCGGCATCTTCTGCCGCGCTTGGGCGTAGGTAAGATTTCACCGTTCTTAATAATTGTCGTCATATCTTGTGATTATATATGTATATTATCAATAATTATTTTTGACAACTAATTTATTTTCTTCCAAACTTTTTAAAAAGTTGTTTTGTTAATCAAGTACTGGTAAACAAACCATCATAATTTTCAATGTAGTAATCCTTTGTCATGAAATTATTTTCTATGACATAGTAACTTTGAAAGTACTTATTTTTCAATTAAAATATTTTTTGCAATATTTTTCTATTAATTACTTCTTCAAGAAAGGAAAAAATTTCTATAAAAAACAACCTGAAGTACAATGATTGTTATATGACCAAGGAAGACTCTGATTAGGTAGAAATTTATTTGAGAATTTTAAGTCAAAAAGGCTTATTACAACACACGTTGTAATAAGAAGAGCATTTAAAAGAAATTTGGGCCAAGGCAATACTAATATTCATATTCCAGCTTACTCGATAAAATCCGGTAAGTTTCTATTTTATTATTCAGTGAATATATGGGAGCTACCTAAAATAGTTAAGTAATTAATTTCCCACGTATTTCAAGTATTTATTGAAAATTCGAATGGTACTACAACTTTTGTTATTAAACGGAAACCACCCTTATAAAGTTTCACGGCAGTTGCTATTATTTTAAAACATCCGCAGTATATGTATCTACCCTAACATAAACATCCTTAGCTATGTCAGCCTTATAAATAACCGCAAGATCTTAACGAGGGATTAGTAATCCTTGAGGAAATATATTTCATTCGGTTGCTCGTTTTAAATTTGAAAAGATATAGGTATTTTTGACATTAAGTGTTATTAGCACAACCCATATGGATTACTTGAAAATGGATTTATGTTACTAAATTAAGACTAATTTGCTAAGAAGGATTTAAATCGTGATTTAGTAAAGGGTGTAGTTAAAATTTAAATACGATTATGAAGTAGTACTTCAAGCCTATACATTTTTTTAACTTTTTTTAACAACTAATTATTATTACTCATTTAATTAATTTAGGTTGTATAATGAAAATTTCAGGTACTCATTTTCAACATGTGAATCGCTTTGTGGACAATTTAATTTATTTAATATAATATTAGGAATGCATATTCTTGACTTGAATAATACATGTTAAAATAGAATTATAATAATAATAAATCTATAATAGTTAAATTAATAATGTTTTTAGTTTTTAATTTAACTTGATTATTTAATTACAAATCCATTTTTCCATAGAATCAACCCGTGTATTTTATTAGTTCCTACAAACTATTTTATCATTTTATGTATTTTTGCTTTGATCGGTTTTTCAATTTAATAGTACATTTTATGTGGTTGTTTACAAATTGTTTCCAAAACGGGAACTTTTGATTTCCTTTATTATATTGTTACAGCCCGTGATTTATCTGAGAAGAAAGTCATTAATTCGAAACAATATAATATCACATTGTAATAAGACTTTATAATTTAATCTTGAAAAAAAAAGAATTTGGAAAATGCAAATGGAAAAAAATTTCTTAATTGTCACCACATTTAATAACTTGATTACTATTATAAATAGATTCCTAAAACTAATAGGGGTATAATATTATGTCATGTACAAAATGGAAAACTACTCCTCAAAAGTTTGAAAACGAAGAATAAAAATAAAATAAACAATTTATAATATTTTATATCTGAGATCTGGAGGAGAAACTTTGTCTGGACAGAGGAGAGTGGAAACTGGGAACGGAGAGGCGGCGACAGCCGTAGAAAAGATCCGTTTATATATATATAATATTTTATTGTTTATTTAGCCTATCCATTTTAAAAATTTTAATCTAATAAAATTAAATATGCATAACATTCAGAAGTTCTTTTTGAAATGTTTACATTTAGTTTATAATAAATTTTTTAAAAAGTATACCTTATTGAGCACATTATAGACTAAAACAAGTTATAAAATTAAGAAAAATTATTTACTCGTTCCAAATAACCTTCATTGCTTTTATTGATTTTGGAATAAATTTTTCTAATCTTGTTACATCCAAGGATTTTTGCAATTTACTAAAAAGATTTTGCTCGGATGCCGCTATGGGCAACTGGACAAGCTTATTTAATACGGTTAAGATCAGCTGACTACTGCACCTGCCATTGTAGCTTTTTAACTATGCTGAGGATTTTAGGAAGAGGAACAACGAGCAACACTTCTACTTCCTAAAACACCACAGAATCAACATTTTTAAGAATATGATATGGCCGGCACAGTTGCTTGATTGAGTTGATTCATCAGAAGTCAATAGTCCATATGCTATTTATTTAATAATTTTAATATTATCAAAATACAATATTTGTTTTAAAATTTTAAATCTGAAATATTAAAAAAAAATATTTTGTTGTTTCGAACCTTTTGGGCAGTAGTATACATTTAACTAGATATTGAAATACATATTTGAAAATTTGGTAAGAAAATTTCTACCTATATTTATTATTCTACATTTTAGTAGAGTATTACCTATATTTACATAATTTAAATATATTTGTATGATTTCAATTTGTAAATACTTATTATTTTATATTTTGGTAAATTGCTGCATAATTGCTGCAGGAGAGCTCCTAACTAACCCTGTAAATCTTAGAAGAAGTCTATTCAATTGCGAAATAAGGAAACTCTTTAGAGTCATATTTCTTCCCTATAAAACTATTATTAAATAAAAATTTTAAAGTTGACAAGCTAAGTAAATAATAAAATAAAATTATTTCTTGTAATCTTTCCAGCAATACGTTGAGGCTTCTTACAAATACAAAGTTTAAAAAGCAGGTATTCAGGTTCAAACAGTACTCTCATTTGATATGATCTAAATATAAGTAATCTTAAAAAATAAATCTTAAGCTTTGATCTTGGATTTCGATTTTTGATATAATATAATCAAGATACATTTGTTGACTGTTCGAAAACTTTTTTTTCTTCAAATAACGTATTAAATTATTTAACGTTAATAATCTTCTTTTTGAATGTAATTCTAATAAGTTTTTTTATGTTTTAGCCAAAAATAAGAAATACTGTGTTAAATAAAATTGTAACTAATTTCTTCTTTTAAGAAAAATTAAAATATAGATGAATAATTATTGAAAGATCAAAAATGTTAGTAAATAATAATTTGCTCAGATAAACTTAACTGAAAGTAGATTGTATTTAAGAGGGAAGTAAATTTAATCTATTGTTAATTTAAAATTAACGTTTTAACCTTTTTAGTAAAATTTAATATAACATCGCAATTTGCAAACGGTTTTACTTAATCTTAAAATTAGTTCCAACTGTGACTTTGACATTAAACGACAACTCCAAAGGTATCTTGACTTGCTGATAACATCTCGGGAACAAACGGTTCTTTGTATATCCCCTAAGCACAGCTGTGGATGATTGAATCAACAACAAATATTTAATTATTTGTTTTTGTAGGCATGTTACGCTTTACTTAGAGATAAATACTACTACAAAATTATTTTATGAAAGATTGACTTGTTTGTTAAACATTGGTTTATAATATATATATACAATTTTTTGTGATCATTTACATAGTATCTACGTAATTATTTTTATCAGATATTTTGAAATTTTTGATATATAGTACATACATTATGTACATGCATACTACGTACATACATACTACGTATGTGTAGTATGTAGTAATTACGTTAATAGCAAATACAAGTACATTCCATTGGGAATTGGTAAAATAAAATAAAATAGTACATTGTTTTATTAGTAGCTAAAGTACAACTTTTTGTAGCGAGTCTGTGTTTAGTGCACAAGTAGAGCCAATCTACAGCCAAATACAGTCAAATTAGGCTTCTTCTATGAATTTACAGCAAACATATTGATAAAATTGTTCATATTTTGGGACACACCGGAGTTTGAAATTTTTCATTAAAAAACACCATTTTTATTATTAAATATTTTTTTATTTCAAAAATAACGCAATCAACTTAGATTTGTTAACAAATTAACAACTTCACTTTTAGTATCAAGTCTGATAGTTACTTAAGCATGGGTCACCCTAGGCTGGTGCCAGTCGCTGTTTACTGGTACTATTGTTAGTCGACAGTAGTTCTGAACAGAGGGAATACGATATTTCTTTAAATATTCTTTTTTGAACAAGTAATATTAATGCAAGTAATCCTAATATTACAAATTATCTCAATTATGTAAAAAAAAAAAAAATAGAAGCACATATTGCAGGTAAATGTAATTACTACTTATAAGTTCAATAATTTCTAAAAGGAAGGATCTGTCTCAGTTACCTCAGAGTTAAAAGGTCTCCACACGGACCCACTAGATCACCAACGCCGTCGCCAACCCATTACCCCCCGAGAAGTTCACCGTGTTGCCAAACATTTCAACGCCCTTCTTTATCAGAAAATAAATACAAGCTTAAATTCATGAAGAAAAAGTCTATTGATTTTAACTAAAGGCAAGGGGCAGGTACATGAAAGCTTTCATATCTTAAACAGCGTGCTCATTATTCGGACGATCACTGCTTGAATTTTATCTTCTGATAAGGAAGATTAAAATGTTCGCCAAGAGGATGACCTTCTCAAAGTTGCTGGGTTGGCGACGGCGTTGGTAATGAAGTTTGTCTGTGTGGATACCCTTTTAGGAATAGCTAGCTGATAAGCACCTATCACAAACACCTTACTGCTGGATGGCATAGTGAGTTATAGAGTCAACATTTAACAGCTCGTCGACAATCTCTTGATATAACGCTTTACAGCTGCTATTTAAGTGTAAAACTGCTGTGATAACGCTTTGTAGAAGTTTTTAAGATAGATATCGCAGGCTCGAAAATTTAGATGGCACAACGAATTCCTAGCTTCAAAATGTTACTAGGGAAGTTATAAACCTTTTGTGATTGAAACAGGCGCGAACTTCGCAAAGGTAAAGTAATAGCCACATTAAAAAAGAAACATTTCGACTAAATTAGTTTATTATTATGAAATATAAATAGTCACATCTTTACAACTAAAGATAGATACAACTAATGACTAGCAATCGGATTAGACTAGCAACTAATAATAACGATCCACAGAAACTAGTAATTTAATTTAATAATTTGTTGATTCGACAATTTTGAGATAAAAACGTAAATAATTTACAAAAAATACATAATATATTACAATGAGTTTACTATTAAATAAAATAACTAAACTGAACAAGTCCAATAATTAATGAATCACATGTACTATATAATACATAGCACCAAATACATACATTTTTCTTTATGAACGATTCGCTCTCTTGACACCAGACAGCTTATCGTGCATTTCGAACAACGGGATAGAGAATTTCTTTGAAACTACTGGGGTTTGAACCTGGCACTCTTATATTTCAATTCCGAAACTATTGCCAACAAACTAAACAAACTTGACAATCCCAAATATCTGTACAAACCAAGCTACAAATATGCTAACTTATGCCCAGTTTTACAAACGTTTAAACTGCGATTAAATTATGAAAGCCTATATATTTAAGTCGAAATTTAAGCCGAAATCGTAACATATCTTAGAGCTAGATTTAACAAAATCTGATTAATATTGAAGAAATGGTTCTTTCTGTATGGGGTGCGTAAAACATAGAGGATCTAAATTTTTGGTTATGCTAATGGACAAAAAGGTTCAAATTATCGTTATTATTTGATTGTTACTATAACATTTTCGATAAGTTGAATAATTCACAAAACTGCAAAAAAACAATATTAAATTTCTATTTTTCGTATAAATTGTTCAAATTTGAGAACGAAAACCCAGAGCAATATTTATTATAGCGTAATGTGAAGGACTCCTAATTTTGAGTTTAAATTTGAGTAAAATTTGGTTGCACGAGAAGTTCTTTTGCTAAGTTTAAATTGAACACGGGTTCAACCGACAAAATGTTCGGGTGGGGCTTTAAAAGTTATCAACTATTACGAATTTTATTTAAATTGAATAGTTATTAGAAAAATTGTTGATAAATTAGTTTTATTGATTGACAGTAAAGTGATGTTATGTATAATTTCGAAAGTTATTATTATGAAAGTAGTTTGTTACTGTATTCCAACATTAATTTTGTGTAAGGAAATATTATTTATATGTGATAGATTAAGAAAGGTGCAGTGATATGAAGTATCAAATTTGATTAATTAATTTAACATTGAATTAGATTTATTTGAAAATTTAAGCAGAGATAATGCAAAATCAGGAAGAAGTAAATTGAAAAATTGAAGAGATGAAATTCGATACGCGTAAAGTATTCCAAGCAATTATGGAAGAAACAGATGAATCAATATTTGAAATATATCAAAATAATCTTTCGGCCAACAAAAAAATCGAACTTCAATAAAACATTTCAGAAAATTTGCTAAAAGCGTTCTCTCGGAACTAAAGTAATAGAAATAAATTAATCATATTATAAAAAATTTTACGAAAAGAAATAGAAGCCAGAATTGAATGGTGGAACTGAATTGATAAACTGATAGTGTATATTTTCATTGTTTCACTTTAAATTATCTTCAGATCTAACAAGTGAAGTATTATAAAAATTTGTATAAAAATAATTTTCTCTTCTTATAATATAGTATTTTACAATCACAATTATAACTTTTATCAATAAATGTTAATATTAATTAAAAGATTCACAGCACTTTTCTGTATGAAAGGGATTGAAATTGTAATCTGAGAATTCTAAATTATTACTTGTTACCAGCGCCAGCAGATGGATCGACATTTTATGCTTAGAGAGTATACTTACAGCATGGAATATCAGAGTGTATCCATCATTTTATAATATTATATTTTTATAATGAGTACATGTTTTATTTTATTCTTATTATAACTATATTTAATGATATCTTATTATATCCTTACAGATGAGCATAATTTGATTTCAAGATGCCAAATGCCCCATATTCTCATCAGCTACAATTACTTATCACATTATTATGCACAACGTTAACAATTAGCAACGAGTTATGTAAGTATGGTTTTTTTTATACTAGTTACCTGTAGATACTAGGTTTTTAAACCATTGTTAGAAACTATAATATTGTCATATTTAAACCTGTAATCTCACCAGAGCCTAGATTTTTGAGAGGCGACAATAGTTTGCAACAACAACAATTTAAGTTTTGATACCTACTAATAAGTCGTAATATTACTTCTTGTGCATGTGGCAATAATTATTAATGAACTGTTTTTTTCGTAATTTACCAATTGCTGCACTAATTGATGGAATTCTACCAACTCAATTGTTAAAATGTCGAGGAAGAATTTTCCATATTCACATATTTCGCTATTTTTACACAATAATATTAATTAATATGAAGGTTTTCTTTTTAACTTCATTATAGACTAATCGTATTTTGCTATTATAATTAATAATTATAGAGCGAAATATTATTAATATTGACTTACTAAACATAATTCTTGCAACAATTGAACTTCTGTTCTTCTTTAGTTAAATAGGTCTAGCCCCTATGTTTTATAAACAGCAAGTTTGATGGTTTAACAAAGCCATAATTTGTTTGACGAGCATAGATATGGTTGTTTTACATCTGAGGTAGCTTGCCAAGCTGGCCACATGTACTGAGTACCCATAGCACTAATTTGTCAACAAAGATGTACTACTGGTTTTGCGTGAACTCTAAAGTACGGAGACTTTCTGAGAACGAATCGTCTTTCAAAATCAGTTAATTTTGTCAAACGTCAAAAATTTATTTTTATATTAATTTATTTTTTATATTATGATATACAATTTATTTTATAATATGGTTATTATAATGTATTTATTACATATAATTTAATATTTAAAAGTATCAATGTAAAAATAATGCACAGTGTAGAACTAAACTGACAAAGAAAAACTAACCTTTGCTCGAAATTTTCTAGGAGGTGTGTTTGATTAAAATTATTTATAATTTTAAACAATTAATTTTTTAAACAATTACATAAACATTTTATTAAAGGCTAACATTTGATTTTTATGTTTTTAGCTCAATGCATATCTCCATTGGGAATGGAATCAGGTGCCATCAAAGATAGTGATATTACTGCTAGCTCTTCATTTGACAACGGTAATGTTGGCCCACATCATGGAAGGTATGATATGCAATTAAAAAATCTTGTTGGTTTTAATAAATTCTAAACAAATATTATTTAGAGTTCGAACTGAACTTAACGGAGGTGCATGGTGTCCTCATACAGCAGCTACAGCTGAACCCGAGGAATGGCTTCAAATCGATCTACACAGCGTTCACGTAATTTCAAGCGTTGGTACTCAAGGACGGTTTGGAAATGGGCAAGGCGTTGAGTACTCGGAAGCATACATGCTAGAATATTGGAGACCTCGTTTATCTAAATGGATAAGATACAGAACCGATAATGGCGAGGAAGTATTAAATGGAAATATTAATACTTATTTAGAATCTAAAACTAAATTAAATCCTCCCATTTGGGCAAGCAAGATTAGGTTCTTACCGTATAGTTTTCATAAAAGAACAGTTTGTATGCGAGTAGAACTATATGGCTGTCGTTGGATAGATGGCATTGTAAGTTACTCCATGTCCCAAGGTGATAAAAGAGGTCCAAATTGGGAATTTTATGATACAGCTTATGATGGTTATTGGGACGGAGGTAAATTAAAAAATGGTCTTGGCCTCTTAACCGACGGTCGAATTGGTCCAAATGATTTTAAAGAATCATTTTATGATCAATCTCAAGGTTGGATAGGTTGGAAAAACGATTCACATAGCAACAATTTTGTTGAAATTACATTTGAGTTTGATAAAGTACGTGAATTTACTTCTGTTCATATATTTTGCAACAATCAGTTTACCAAGGAAGTACAAGTGTTTTCAAAAGCGTATGTGTTATTTAGCGTTGGAGGTAAAATGCATAAAGGAGAACCAATAACATTTGATTATATTGAAGATCACATATTTGAAGCTCCCCGTAATGTATCGATTAAACTTCATCATCGCGTAGGAAAGTTCGTAACTTTGAAATTATGTTTTGCCGCCAGGTGGATCATGATTAGCGAAATAAAATTTGATTCTGATATTGTTAAAGGAAATTTTACAGAAGAAGAAGAAATTTTGGATGATGAATTTTTGCAAAAGGATGAAACTATGACTTCCAATATTATAAATAATAAACAACAAGTTACCGCGGTTGGTTCTTCTACAGATATGGGTCAATATTTAGGAGTGGTGGCAGGACTATTGTCAGTATTAGCTGTATTAGTAATTTTTGTTGTGACATTCATAATTATACAACAAAAGCGACTCAAAAATTCTACTAGTCAAACGCAACCACAAAGCAATAGTGAGAAAACCGCATTGTATAGTGAACCTACGTTAGGAAGGTTGCCACTCAATTCTAGTTATTTAGATGTTCGTGATCCAGAATATGCTGTACCTTTACAATCGCATCAAATTCGTTCGTCGCCTCCCTCATTACATGATGTTTTTCCTAAACCTCCACCAATTCCACCAGCTCCAGAAAGCTATTATGCTGCAACAGAAATATGCAATGGTAGATTTGTACCTCCCACTCCTCCTTTATCAACACCACCCTTGGCAAGATTAAACAGGCAACCTAGATATGTGACAAACGCTAAAACTTATATTGGACCATGAATTATTAATAATTATTATCTGTGATATTTAATTGAGGATTGTTATCCTATAGACAATATTTGTAACAATTTTAATATTATTCCACGTTATTTTTTCAACTCGGAATTAATTTAGAGTTACAATTTATAAGGCTGAAATACAGAGTATTATTTTGTACAATTATGTACCGTTATTTTAATAAAATTATAACAAGACAATCTATTATAATGTAAGTGATAATGCATGACATAGGTACATAATAAGTGTCACACGAAAATTGCTATTGTGTATACTACTCTATTCGCTTTTGTATATAAAATAAATGTAGTATTTGTATAAAGAATTGTAATTTATTGTCGTTAGAATTAAAAATAAATTATTATTAAAACTGCTCTTAATTTTTTTATAAAATTTTATTGAAAATTACAAGATATTTCAGAAAATAGTATTTCAAAAAGTAATGCAAAATATAATCTTCAAGGGACATATTATCACAAAAACTTTTTACAACCTAGACAATTAGAACCACTGTAAAATAGCTGTAAATTTATAGAAGCACCCAGTATAATTTATACAGTGGCGAATTAAATAAATTCAGCTCTCTATGCTAAAACTTTCAACTTCCCTTCTCATGGTCTTTTATAAACTATTTTTGAAAGGGGCGTAAGCAAAATTTTAACGGGATTTATTAAAAAAATTTCAATACTTAAAATGCGATATACGACATAAAAAATACTTTTCTCTTTAACTGTCAGAACATCTGACTCTTTTGCATTAGTATCAGGGATCCCAAGGTCTAAAGTTTAAAATTTTTCTTTCCCGTTGCAAAAGAAATTTTTCACATATATTTTGTTATTGATATTGAAAAATTTTACAATCGATCTAAATAAAGACTTAGGTAAAAGATATAACATGACATAATGACGTAGTACTTCTTCCCTTCATTTAAAAATTAGTAGTCGAGAATGTTATGTTGAGTTTCCATTATATTCAAAAATTCAATAGCGATAGGGTAGGACCAGTGGGTCGTGTCGCTTTATCCTTGGTTAGATTTTGATTGGGTGGGTATAAAGTAATCTACTGCAAAGGAGTTATGATGATTTCTGATAAGGTTCTGAAATCTAATCTTAAACAATTTCAGACATTCCTCGGCTGCTGTTACATGGAGATCATTACAGATGATATGATTGAGAACAAACCAAAGAGCATCAGTTATAAAAAATAAAAAAAATTTGTTTTTACACATAAAAATAATTATTACATTTAATGATGGTTACTTTTACAATTTTACTTTAGTTCTTCTAATCGCCGATTCCAACTAAAACAATCAATCACGAGCCGCATTAAAGTAGTTCATTAAGCTCTCTCCGTCAGTAAAGTAAAAGAATTGCTTTCACAAAAATTGAAGCTTTAAAAGTATGTTAATTGAATAACATAGCCGCTAGTTTCTTTACATTTGAAGAAAAAATTATTTCATGTATGGACAAATATCATTTGGGTATAGCACGGCAACTCTTTGATAATTAGGTAGTGCCACCCATCTCCGACACTTTAACGCTTTTCATTTAAATATAATAATTCTGCCATATGTTTGAAAAAAAATAGCATATGTGACGAAGGAATAAACAGAACTTGGCTGCTGAATTGGATTACTCTATTTTTCCAAAATAAAAATATTAATAAACTTAATAATTATAATAAATTATAATAAATATACTATTATAAATATAATTACTAATTATAATAAATATAATTTACCCTGTAACTCCTTATGCATACATACATACATAAGTATGGAGAAAAAAAAGTCTCTACGTCCATAAATCAAATAATAGACATTTATTTTCACCCTAATTTAGTACTGCAATTTCATCATCAATGGCAGACTGTATTACTCGTTCGCAGGATAAAATAAGTGAATGTCCCTTCAAAAGGATAGAAGATATTTATGTACATAGGGAATCAATTTTATTTCCACGACGAAACTTATATGTATGTCTGTATGTTATGGGCAATAGAATTTTTATTAAACTTTTCCTTGTGATGTGTCCTTTCCCTTGATATAAAGTAAAATTTCTGTTGTTTACACAAAATTACTGACACGAAGTACAACAAAATCGGCTGTGACCACCCCAATTTTTCTTTTATGTTATTTTTTCAAATTACATTGAAGAAATTGTAAAATAAAATTTAAATTGAAAATATTCACAGGGGAGTTTTTGAAAGAGAAAGTAGGCTCACTGCATAGCGACATTAAGGCCACGCGCATTGACGTGACATATCGTTTGAAAATGTTCAGGTAACATAGATTGCCTAATAATAGTTTGGAGTTATTATTTTTTTATACTCGACAGTATATAGTTATGTATTTCATACGCACATTCACCACTAATAAACGAATAATAATTGAGACTATTCCGTATTTGAAATACTGACGCTAAAATGGTAGTAATAAGTTTATATTTTGTTCCCTAATAGTTTATACCTGTGGTTTAGATAGCTCACTATATCTCAAAATAATAGAATAATATAGTAATAACTCTTGCTAGGCGAGTGTATTTTCAAATAAAGTCGGGGCATGAAAATAACTTTCTTGACTTAAATTTTGGTATATTTAAAACATTAAAACAAATAATTTCGTTTTATTATTCTGTTAATCTGTAAGTTTTAAAATTTTACTTTAATAATATAAATCTAGTTCTGTACTATAAGATCAAATGCATTATAGCTATTTGTGTTTATACCACACAACTTAAATTATTACTTAGTTAGGTCGAATTTAAGGAATAGTGAGCTACCTAAACTACGAGTATGGTCAAGTGAACTCCCCATGGACTTCTTCTTATAAAAATATTTTTGTAGTTATTTTATATTTTGTAGTTACAGATTTCTAATTATTGCTTACAAGGACCCGGTGGAAAGGTGCCCGGTAGCACCTTGTGAGAGGACCACCACCATCGGCTTTACGTGCCTTCTGAAGCACGGATTAATGTGTTTAATTACAAAATTAAATGAATTAAAGTATGAAGCACATTGTGCTTTATCATGCCGTTTCTTGCTTTGGAACACTCAAGTTAACAAAGTTATAAACTTGAACATAAACATTTAGCTGCACTAATACGACGTATATAGTCGAACCCAGGAAAGATGAAGTTTGGCCATTTTCGATATTTGTATGAAATAAGTTGAGAATTGTTAGTCAAATGAGTGTTCTATGTAATAAATTAAAATCATAAAATAAGAACGTTAAATTACTACGTCAGATACTATGTTAAGATATGTACTATGTCTGATGTCAAAATAAAGAAATCCTAATAAAAAATACACACCAGAATTTTTTTCGTAGATTGGCCTTTTCTTTGTCTTATTTCCTAGATTATGATATATTTTTTACATTATAAGAAAAATCGAATTACTGACTAAATTAAATGCATTTTAATTTTTCTAAAATTATTTATCTGCGGTTTTATTACATAAGTTTGTGCTTTGCCAATAATTATATGTACCAATGAAGTAATTATGTTCGTGGCATACCCCATGATTTGACCGATAAATGAGCCGTTGTGAAAGGAATGGTGTACTTTGTGGCCTAAACTACTGTATGAAAACTATGTAAAACATTGTAGAAGTTGTAAATTTTGCTATTGCAATATGATTAATGCCAAGGGAATGTGTAAATTGTATACAAAAACTTAAATAGTTCATATGTTGGGCCATTGCTACAAGATACGTTGTGTATAATACCATTCTCCCTATTAATGGGATATTTGCTATTACGCAGAAGAAATGCAGCACATTATTTAATAAAACACTTTTAAAATAAATTTATGGTGAATGTGTGTATATTATCTGCCATACATAATGCCTACGCGTGGTATTAATCAAAAATGTTTTATATTAATGACGTATTATTTTTTGTGTGCGTTAATAACGATTCCACTATTTTCTTTTGTTATATTAGCGTTGGAGTGCTTTCTAAATCAAATCTCAGTGTGCTATCTAAAATAAATGCATAGGGGCAGAGATTATTATGTTTTGTGAGAGTTATCTGAGAAAGTACACCTGAGTTTGGAGATTTATGAAAGTGCACTTGTACTATTGATTTGGAACTTTGTTAGTGCGTATCTAAAGCAGAGGGAGGTATCATTGTTTAGGGAACTTGAAGAATTTTATTGCTTGAAATTTAGTTTTTACTTGCAAATTCTAAATCAGATTACGGACAGTTATTTTTTTATATATTGTTTCAAATATTATATTGCAACCGCTGAAAAATTCTAATTTATATCCTGATAATTATTACATAAACGAATATAATGTAAACGTAAAGCAAAACTTAATTAAAAATAAAACGCGGCTGAACCAACAAGAGAAGTAATAATGATGACGTTATGTTGAGATTTACGTCTTTACCAAATTGAAATTTTAGAACTGCGACTGCAATTTTCAATTAAGCACAGTTTGTAAGAACTCTCGGAATTGCGTAGAAGGTTTTAAAACGAATTTAATTCACAAAATATAGCGCATTTAAAAAAATCCCATTATCTCAAAATGCTGCTTAACTTTTAATACCATAATTTTCTTCGGATATAACTAATAATAATCTATAATTTTTAATTCTATAATATTTTTTGGAATTAAAAACTTGGCAATAATACGAAAAAATTGTCTGTATCTACCTAGAGATATATTATATTCTTTATAAATGTAGTTATTACGTTTACCGTTCAATTGGTTATAGGTATATTATTTTGTGTATCGACGGAAAATGGCAATCGTAATGAAACTATTTAATTTACCCGATCGTGTAAAACTAGCTACCAATTCTGCTAGAGCTATTTTTGAAATATGTGTGTGCTACGTCTACAGCATTTCGTGTGTGAATAATATTATTTAAAGTTACGGGTTCAACTGGATTTGAACCCAGTCTTTAGACTTAGATCGGTGTTCCTTTTTTACTTGTAGTTTACATCTACATATCATTTTCCTTTGTGACCTCTACCCTCATCGGCTTCGTCAATTGATACAAAATATTCGGAGGGGTTTATTTATAAGCAATTCTGTATTTATGGTATACATAACTATGTATACATACATAGTATATTAATATACAGTAAGTGTGTGCAAACTATACAAAAACTAGAGCTTAGATAATCTATCATAATATTAAATGTATTATATAAATACTGAAAATTGCTTTACTTTTTTCATTTTCAATATTCCTCCACATATTTTATTTTAGAAGGAAATCCCCTATGCTTATTTTCTACACTTACATATAGTTATTTGTTAGTTATATTAACTTATATTAACAGAAGTTATATTAAACAAACAGTAGTTTAATTGATTATTTCCTCAATTTAACTATACGTTAATATAACTATAGGTGAAGAAATCGGGCATTAGGGAACATTTCGAAGATGCGGTTTCTAACTTCAATAATATTCACCTTATTTTAATCATCAACAATATATCAAACCAATAATAGTTAATTAATATTTTAAAAGTTTCAAGTATAATGAAATTTGATTAATTTGATTCAAATTTCATTATACTTGAAACTTTAAAATATTTAATTTAACATATATTTTCAACAAGTAATAATAAGCAATTACAAACCAATAATATACCAACATTTGAAAAAGACAACGCGGCTCTTAGACGACTTCGAATTTTATGCATATTTGTTCAAAATAATTACAAATACACACTGACAACAAGAATTTTTACAAATTTTCTAATTTATTGACAAGGACTAGTGTAAACCTGTTATATCTAATTATTAATTAAACATTTAAAAATTATTTTTAGTCAATTTCATTTTATAAAATGATTGCAATTCTTGGGTGCACAAATAAACTAAAATGGTTATACATAATATGCATCTATTATAATATAATGCATATTGCATAGTTTTTTGAATTTGGAATTTCTTTTAATACGAAAAACAAAGATGAAATGATAGCAAAATAATATATTGGCTAATCAACAAACAACTGCAAATTAAAATTTATAACAATAATATTTTTTGCTTGATCTATCCGAAATACATAATTTGTGTAACGCATTTGCGATTGATAATATTTTTCTTGAATTCTCAACTGAAACGTTTTAGTTAAGAAATAGTTTCATTGATTACAACTGAGGCCGAGAAATGAATACTATATACTAGTAGTTACGAACTTAGAAGTTATGTAGGTACTAGGTTATTCTAGTACCTACGTACATAACTACCTACAGTACAAATCCGGCTGGTATTTTATAAAAACTTATATACATAATTATACTCGAGTATAATAATTATACTTTTATACTATACTAATTATAGTACTTTTCGTATTTCTCTTTCATGTGTTAAAGTTTTCTCAGTAGAAGACCTAGAGTTTAACGCGGGCTTCGGACCGCGGAAAGTATAACTTAATCCCATGACTACGGCACAACAATTCAACGCTTTAACTACCAGCCCAAGACTTCGCTCAGAAAATTTATCATGAAAGAAATATTTAAAAAAATTTTCAGTAAAATAACAATTTCCAACTATTGTTCATTTTATTGAAAATAATTGTTACAGTAACACACAGATGTATAATTAGAGAGGTGAACTGACGAGCTATGTTTATAACGCATGTAAATGTTCCGAAAGTTTTGGCATGTGCGTAAGGAAAGCCCGACAGAGATAGAAAATAACTTATTGCACGTGATGCAAATATCGTAGTGGCATAGTCGTGGGACACAGTGAACATTTTTGCATATCGTCGTTGTGCCTTTAAAATGCGACATTTGAACAGGTGTAATATAATAAGAATTAAATTATTTAATAATTATTATTCTTAGATTAACAAAAATAACATTAAAGAACCACGACGTATTTTGCAAAAATGTGCACTGTGCATGCGCCACTGCGATATTTGCATCACGTGCAATAAGTTGTTATACCCTCTCTGTCTCGTAATATGTCAAAATTCGCATCCTACCCAATAAGCGTTGTAATCATACCCGTGCAGTAGCATATCCTTTATCTCCTAAAGTGAAAGATAATTTTAATTTTTTGTAATAACTTTTGAATATTGCAAGCCAGTCCAGTTAGGGAGTAATGATTAGTATCTGTGTTAATAATAAGAATGTAACTTTTAATTTATGAAAAACTGTATACCTACTAGCGTTTAATAAATTACATACAGTTAATAACTGAAACAACAATAATGGTACTTTGCCTACTGTAAATACAAATAGGACTAATTTCACTGGAGAAAGCTGAATCCATTCGTCTTGTAACACGTCATACTAGAAATAAGTTATTACACAGTAGAATATAACTCATTTACGATTACTATGTAATTAGATTCAAGTAATACAAACTCAGCAGGCAATTATAAACTCAACAAACTTACAAGTAGAGGAAAATAGCTTTTGATTAAGCGACTTGTACAATCAATACTTACTCAGCAGTAACAACTACCCTATCATTCAACTGTCATATTGGCAGGATATTTGCGAGAATTTAATATATTTACATCACTAGCCTAGAAGCAATATTGTGGAGATTTAAAAGAGGATTAAATTTGTTTCTACAGCAAAATTTTGTATTTATTTACTCCCGTTAGTGATTGATGAATATTGCTTTTGGTCAAATTTGTACGCTACACACATATTATTTAATTGATTTTATTGAAGGAGCGTTAATAATGAAGCACAAATGAATAAAAAAATCATTAATTTATTATTTGCTTAATACAAATCATGGTTCTTTCTTTAATTAAATAATAGTTAATTTTATAATATCTGATATAAAAACAGTCAGCAATACAAAAAGTGAATTAAGTTTGGTTTTTTTAATTTTTATTAATTACATGTTAAAATCACCGTATAATTATTGAAAACACAAATTTGTCAATGAATCGAAAACAAAGTGAGAAATGTTAAAGAAGATTTCTTACTTCATATTTTTACTATTATATAAACACTTTGATTTTTTTGGTTATTAAGCTATTGGTATATTACATGCATACATACGTGTATAGTTATATGAATAACAAATACACCTACTTGTTAGCTGTGACGGTTGAAGATTTATAGAAATAAAACTTAATTAGTGCGAAGGGTGGTATTATTATTGTATCATTATTGGCAACAGCTGTAGTAGCCAAATGCTGTGTTTGACAGGAGGCGGTTCTTTGCATTTCTGTGCAAAGACCTAAAATTTTTAGGTTTATGCTTGCCACGTGTTTACCTTTTGATGTTTACCAATTATTACGGTTAGTGTGAATGTTGCAATTATTGCAGAAAAAGCATTCTGCATGATTACATGGTCATTAAGTAAACCCTTTCGTGTTAAAAAAATAGTTACATTTATCAGAATTCTTATAGAATTTCTAGAAGGTCTTAAAATTTAACAATGAAATAAGAATTTGACGTTCGGTATTACCATAAAATATATTATATTCTCATCTCTGCATAATAGGAGTATAAAATATTGTAAAATCAACTTTTTTATTGTTTATATACAATAAAATTTATATAAATACAGACGTTGGCAATTCAACTTGGCCGAAACCAAGAAGAATTTAACAGGGAGTACAATTCATGGGGTGGTTTCCGTTGCCTTTCCCATAGTCCACAGATCGATATTGACTTTTGACTTTTTGATTACAGCAGTGTATCTAACGCGAGCAGGGTTCGAACTGCGACTTACCGCTTCCTAGTTAACCCGTGAATGCTTCACGCTATACTGCTGGTCTGATTGAATGAATAATAATAGTTGAAGGAATAAATAATAGAAGTAAATTATATTTTCACAACAATAATAATAATGCCTTTTATTATTTTATGACTTTAATGGCGGGCAGACATGCAGATATTCGAATATGTTAAGGAAACTCTTATTGAATTTGTGCTCTATAGGGACCCAGCGAGAATGATAATTAGCTTCATCAAGCGGCAATGTGAACACATCTCATTATGTATGTAGTCATTAATAAAGATGAATTAAACCAAACACATTTATATTATAGCCAAGTTGTAGTAGAAATTCCATTTTTAGATTTGTACTTATGTGATTTTGTGTTTTTTTTTTAATTCCTCAGTGGTCACTCTGTGTAATATTGTCTACCTAGAAGTCGATGTAATGTGTTTGCTGCCTTTTACTAAAATTTTCTGCACAAATTTCAAATGCTTTACCTAGGTATAGTTATATCTTATAAGATATAAATAAGATTATAAAAATAGATACACAGGAGTCCATATGGTCAATTCGAAAAAATCGGCTGTTTGGTAACTTAGATCTTTTATATTATTTCTTGAAAAACTTAAAAAAATACTACTAGCAACTATAAATATTCAAACAAAATAAGAGAATGCGTTTTAAAAAACTCTATTTTTTAAATATTTCAAGTTTTTCAATTATTTTTAATTATTAAAATATAATAAAGTACATCAGGCAAAGGTGTCTCACTCAATAACATTTGTACACCTACTATCAAATTTGGCAGAACTTGCATGCATTTCTTTATTTTTGCGTGGTACTGCTTCTGTATGGCCAAGTCCTGCCCATGTATTTCAGGTCCTGCCTGAGTAGACAGGTTCTATCTTCTTTTATTTGCAGAAATCTCTGAAAAATTGAAAAATAAATCATAAAAATTCAGTAATAAGAAAATGTGTATGCAGCACGGATGGAGTAGTTTAAAAATAATTTTCTGTTTCTTTTTACAATTAACATGAATTCCAGTGCACACATATTTAAAATTCTTTGCGTCTGATCCTGACCTTACGGCGAGTTTTACTGGCATTTTTTGGTTTTGTTGCGGGTATGTGTACCGAAGAATTACCCCGTAACAGGGTTTACTATCATTTAACTTTTTATTCTTTTGGGCTGCCAACCGATACACGGCAACGAACAGGCACATTGACCCTATGTTATGTTTAGTAATGTAAAAGTTCCAAAAGCATGCTTTCTTCAAATACTGCGTAAGAATAGGCAATGGGTGTAGGTTGTAGTTTTTTTTTGGCAAATTTTACTACATTAAATTAATATTTGATTCAAATTTTTTTAAATTATAAGGTTAAATGAACAATAAAACGAAACATTATTTGTGACCTTTCAGCAAATAATCATTATTATTAAATGTCTGATGACAGCAGTAACCATTGCTGAAAGCTCACAAATAATGTTTCGTTTTATTGTTCATTTAAGCTTATAATTTTAAAAAATTTGAATCAAATATTAATTTCAAAGGTTAATAATATATATAATTTCATTAAATTAATATTAATATATGAACTTATTTATTATTAATTTTATTAGAATTATTAATATCAAAATACAAGATGTCCGATCATATAGACGCGCCAACGCAGACTCGGACCATTACCTCGTAATCGCTAATGTCAAACAAAAGACCTCAATAGAGAGAACAAAGAAGCAAGCAAGGAAGCAGATTGCAACTGAAAAATTAATCAAGGGCGGTACAGAAGCAAAAAGATATGTAGAAAGGCTGAACACTGAGTTAGAGAAGAAATTAAATGAAACGACAGTCGAAATCGAAGAGCAATGGAAAATAATAACAACGTGTATCACAGAGAGTACTAAGCAAGAAATAGGTTACGAAGAAAAGCGAAAATGGAAAAATGGTTCGACAGAGAATGCGAAGAAAATGAGTGAAAAGAAAGCGGCAAGACTAAAGTGGATTGAAACGGGAGACGAAGAAGACTATAACAAGTACAGCACGAAGAGAAAAGAGGTAAAAAAATTATATAAACACAAGAAAAACAAATGGGTGGAAGAGAGGATGAGGGAAGTTGAAGAATGCAGTAGTAAAAAAGACATGAGGGGTTCTACCAAAACATTAAGAACAAAAGAAGTCAAACGCAGTCAAGACAAGAGGAATAAAGAATAATGACGGCAGACTGGAAAGTGAACCAGAAGAGGTGAAGAAAATCTGGGCGGAACATTTTACAAGGCTACTATACATGGACAGAGTCGAAGAGCGAGAACAAATTGAATTATCAGTAACAATGGACGAAGACGAAATAAAATCCCAGATAAAGAAGAAATCAAGCAAGCAATAAAAGACTAAAAACGGAAAAGCACCAGGCAGCGATGAAATGATGGCGGAGTTGATTAAGTACGGTGGCGAGACGTTGCACGATGCAATAAGTTCACTTTACAAAAATATGGAACGAGGAAAAGATGCCAAAACATGGAGCAACGGAATCATCATACCGCTGAGAAAGAAAGGAGACCCTGAGGCTTGTGATAACTACAGGGAATAACACTTCTCAACGTGGCATATAAAGTATTGTCGTCGATAATAAACAACAGACTGGTGGAATACTCTGAGAAAATGATCGGCGAATATCAGTTCGGTTTCAGAAGAGGGAGGTCCACGGTCGGTGCCATACACGTGCTGAAACAAATAATGGAGAAGACCAGAGAATTTGGGATGAACATGTACCTGCTTTTCGTGGATTTTAAGCAAGCTTTTGACAGAGTGAGCAGAAGAGAACTACTGGAAGCCATGAAAAAACCTAAAATACCAACCAAGATAATTAAATTGGTTGAGATGACACTAGAGAAAACAACAGCTAAAATAAAAACTCCAGCAGGTGAAACAGAGGAATTCGTGGTAAACTGCGGCGTTAGGCAGGGCGACGGACTGTCGGCTACTTTATTTAACATTCTGCTCGAAACAATAATTAGAAAAGCTGGATGCAGTGGGACGATAATAAACAAAGAAAGCCAAATAGTCGCATATGCGGATGACATAGTAATTATATCGCGAACAGTAAATGGAATAAAAAGGATCTACAACGCCATAAAAGAACCAGCGGAGGCAGCAGGCCTCGTAGTGAATGAGGGTAAAACTAAATTTATGAAGTGTCAGCGAACTAACGACAATAGCAGACATAAGCTAAAAATAAACGACAGCAGTTTCGAGCAAGTAACAAGTTTTAATTACCTAGGAGTACAGTTGAACAGCAATAACACTAGAACAACGGAGGTCAGAGCGAAGATCCAGGCTGCTAACCGAGCATATTGCGCAAATAGGCAAATACTAAGAGACAAACAGATATCGCGCCGAACGAAAATCCAAGTTTACAAGTCTATGATAAGACCGGTAATGACATATGCGTCGGAAACATTGAGCCTATCACAAAGAGATGAAGAGGACCTTAGGGTCCTTGAAAGAAAGATTATGAGGACCATTCTGGGCCCAATACAGGAGAACGGTGAATATAGACCTAGAATGAACCATGAAATCCAACGGGAGATGAATGGGGAAAACGTGGTAAAATATGTAAAGGCGCAACGAGTCAAATGGCTGGGACACGTCATGAGGAGGAACGATGAGGAAGTAACAAGGAGGGTGATGTTATGGGAACCGGACGGAGTTAGAGCCAGAGGAAGACCGAGATTGCGATGGTGGGACAGTGTAATGGAGGACTTGAGACAAACCGGCGCGACAAACTGGCGACAAGCTTATGGTGCTCGCAGTACTTGGAGATTGATCGTTAACGAAATGAAAACACATCCCAGATTGTGAAATGAATTAAATGAAATGTAATTTGACGAGGACTAATCCCCCTCTCAAAAGGGATTTTGTAAGGCCCGAAAGGGTCAGCATAATTCAGCAATGAATGTAACGCTAAATAATAATAATAATATCCAAAATAAAAATATATAAGGCATTGATAAGACCGGAAATTACTTACGCAACTGAAGTCATGTGCATAACAAAAAAAAAAGAAGAAGAATTCCGTGTATTTAAGAGGAAAGTACTAAGAACGGTGCTTGGCTTTAAAAGAGTTAATGGAGAATGCCAAATTAGAACAAATACCAAAATTGAATTGAATGGCGAAGACGTTGTGAGATATATCAAAGCTCAAAGATTGAGATGGTGGGGACACGTGATGAGGTCCGGCAACGAAGAAATAACGAGAACCTTAATGGTATGGAAACCTAATAAAGAACGATACAGAGGAAAACTTAAACTTAGATGGAGCGACAAAGTAACGGAGGATCTGGAGATGATGGGAGAAAGAGGACAAAGATAAGTATAAAGTTATGGAACGCATGGCCTGGAGAGAGATTGTAAGAGATTAATCCACCTCAATAAATTGATTTTGTAAGTCTGAAAGGACAGCTAAATTCTACTATATGTAGAATGTAATGTTGTAATTGAATATTAAATAATATAATAATTAAAATAATTTATAATTTTATACACGAAGCACAAATATTCCAGAGGAGTAAAAAGACAACAAAATCCCCGGTTAAACACAAGCAAATTTTAGACCACAAAAAAGAAACAAACAAAATGGAAGAAATGAGAGACATGCTGTTAAATTTGACAAAGGTTCCCGGTTCTGGGTTTTTAGAGAATAAGCAGGAAATGTTAAATTAAATATTTTAATAAGTTTCAAGTATAATGAAATTTGAAAAAATGTATTATTTTTTTTTATAATACAATTCTAATGAAATTTGAAATGGTCCAAAACCCATGGACGGTGAAAAAGGTAATCTTGTTTTTTTGAAATATAAAACATTTCTTTTTTGAATAATTTTTGTTTACTTAGTGACATTCAATTTACATTCAATCTAGTATGTCAGTATAGGTTTGTCAAAACACATGTCAATTAATTTTATTATAAAAATTTTCCAATATAGTTTTTGATTTTAATTTTAATGGATTTTAATCCATTTAGTTCATTTAGGATAGTTTAGCTGATGATATCTTGAAAAGACGAAACCACTTTTACGCAAAGGGAGGTCCTAAACTTTAATGTGAGTTGGAAAATTTTTTAAATTTCATTAGAATTGTATTATAAAAAAAAAAAAAAATAATACATTTTTTCAAATTTCATTATACTTGAAACTTTTTAAAATATTTAATTTAACATATATTTTCAACAAGTAATAATAAACATTTACAATATCTAAGCAAGAAATGAGAGATTAGCCAGAAAATGCGAGAAATCAAAGAAAAGTTGAAGGTAATGGAAACAAAATGGAATAGGGAACTTCAGGAGTGTAAACAATTGGTGAGAGGACTTAAGAAAAAGTAAAGAAGCAAGATGAAAATATGGCAGATTAAGTAGAAAAATATGAAAAAACAGTAGCACTACAATTGGAGAATGAGCTAGATAAGGCATCAATCTAAATTGAATGGAAAAGAGGCGTGGAATGTGAGAACCATGTGTAGACCAGGGAAAATGAAAGAGATACAAGTGGAGTTGAAAAGATATAAGATTTTTGTAAATGCAATCCAAGGAGTTAGATAGAAGAGTAGTGGCGAGGTAGTCGGCCAGGACTATGTGTTTCTGTACTCTGCAGAGAAGAGACAAGGTAAAAGGAGTAGGTTACTTTGTGGCAAGAGAAATGGAAGGCCAGATATTGCACTTAAGAATCAAGGCAAGTCCGGCAAATATAACTATCTATGATAAACGCCTATGCATCTACATAGAATTGAAGAAATTTGTTAACAAAGCCAGGACATATACACCTGTAATAATGGCAAAAGATGAGGAGTGATCCACCTTAAAGTTAGGATCGAGAAGACTTCGTAAGAAGTGGTTATATCCCGTCAGGAATGATGTCCAGATTTATTCATTCATATAATTTTATTGAATTAATTTACAGTTTATTCCATTTATTATAAGAATGAATATTAATAGTAGTCAAGTTAAATTAGATTTTAAACTTTTGCTAAAAATCTACACTATTATTAAAATTAATTTTTAAATTATACACTTATACAAAAGTTGTTATTTTAAAGACTAATTTGGCACTAATTCATAATTTGCTACGAATAAGGTTATGAATAAATATATTACTCAGAAATATGTTGACTAATGGTTTCACGACAGCGGACGTCCATTTGGCTGTCAATCATTTAATTTATAACGGCTGCTGTAAATATAATTTCTTATTATGTTTTTAAACTTGCATAGGTTTTTTAACATTAATTCTACGCATTAATTTAATTCCTTTTTAAAATTTAATATAAAAGACATTCATTATTTCGCCCGTTGTAATTTTTGCCACAATAAGGGATTGTGCTTCCTACACAGGTATAAGTACATATTAAAATGCACACTTTTATAAACTTTTAAATAATAATAATATTTATTATTACAAAGTGTTAACAGTATAAACATAACAAGTGTTAACAATATGTACAAATAATTCACAAATTAGTGAAGTTTTGATGAGAGGAAGTTCCATGGACATACCGAAAAGTACAAAACCAGTTAAATACATGAATTTCCAGGTTTTAACCCTGTTACCATCTGTAGTGCCATCTTCTATTCAGAAAGCACTACAGATCGTTAAGAACGCCAGATTTATAAACCCCCAATAAGAAAAGAGCAAACTGAAGTTTACAGTGAGATTCCAACTTCAGAATATACAATAAATAATTATTGCAAAAGGCAGCGATGTGGTCATAACAAGTTCTGTAGTACTTTATACGTGTGTAAAAACTACGTACTGTAGTGCGTTTATTCCTTGAAAAGCTAGTCGGGAAACCTAGTACACAGTTGAGCAGTAATCCAGATGATACAATACCAGATTTTAAACTTGATTTGGGATGGAAGCAAGAATCAAAAACTGTACAATGTCTTCTGATACTGTAGTCCTCATTATCGCTACTTTATTCAAAGACCATAAATCTTCTTGTACTATTTTAGCACCCAGGACCATACCCACTCGAATCCCAGTGGATGATATTATGGAATAATGTAAAACCGCATATTTTTTCTAAAGTTGTAGATCTACAGTTGCCGAATTCTAATGAAAATTAAAGTTACTTTTAGATTCTGTTACAGTTTGGATTGTAGTATAAGTTTAAATGTAGTAATTATATTTTAATATAAATAAGTAATATGTAAAGTGTGGAACATGCCTTAAGTAGTTGCATTGAACTGTAGTCAAAGTATTTGCTGATGGGACAGGTACATACTCATAAAACGCATGTTTAGAGGTAATCAACTCTGAAAAATGCTGATCACGTTATTTTGGGTTGACGGCGATAAACAAGCGTATTTTTGTAAATGCAGTTAGTTGCGAGTTGTAGTTCTTAGTCTTAGTTCATTCATAAACGGTAACTATGCCACTCGCTTATGTAATTATTAATTAATAAATAATTGTTAACCCAAGTGGCGTTTTTCTGAGAGAATCAACATATCTTCTTCGGAAACATAAATTTTAATTTATTTTAGGAAGTTTGTTACACATTTTCAGTAACACTATTATTCTAAAACTTATACTTTGCAAATAAAAAGATCTGTTGTGACAACATTACTTTTTCGTTGTATCCGTCGATTCTTAAAACTGTAGTATATAAATGCTCTAAGAACTACAGCATATGAAAATGAAACTATTGGCATAATTTTTTTATATGAAATTATATCGCTTTTCGTTACTTCAATACATATTTGTATTTAATTGTTTTTTGGTTCTGATTTGTGCTTAACTTTTATATCAAAAATATATTAAGTAAGTCGCATGACGAGTGCATCAAAAATTTACAAAAATTGTTTTCAAAATAAATTTCCATGTTAATTTTATTTTTTGTTATTTTTTATTATTTGTATTTATATTGTTTGTATTTATATAGTAATATTATATTACATTTATATGTTAATATTATTTTTTATTTTCCTTTCCTAAGCCACTTGGTCGTCCAGAGGAAAAATGTTAAACCAAAAGGTAGTTTTTTATTTAAAAAATACGTTTACCCCTTGTCCTTGCATGGGTTAGCTTCGACGGTATGTGAGGGTCATGAATTCCAGCAGGTAGTCAATAAGGGACAAATAAGAAAACAACAGAACTAAAAGTTTTAATTTATTCTTTCCAAAATATCAACGGAAAGCGTGTGTATAAATGTCAAGATATGAGACAATACAAAAATATAAAATCTATTGAAGATGAAAAGCAACCCAAATCCCAAAAATACAGTTTGGTTTCCCTGAAGGGGAAAAATAAACAACCGAAGTATAGTTGTTTATGTCGAAGTCGACATAGTTATACAGTCAACACCAAAAATAAATGTCAAATTGCCTACAGGATATCATCAGTGAATAACAAGCATTGCACATCCTTAAAGTTACAAAACTCACCCAGCTCCGCACAAGAGAATTGTATTCTTCTCGTCAAAAATATCTTTTGTTATTGGGAATTCTTCTAGTTTTGGTATATTCTTGGTTTAATGTTAACAAACTCCGGCTTTGTATAAGTGTAAAATTCTAATACTAAAGAAAGCACAAAAATCTCATTAAACACATTAGAAATACCTGTAATCGGTCTTATGGCAAATATTCGTGAAATCAGAGCAAATCATTATCGCAAGCAGCATCAAACATAATCAAATTGCGATGGCCACATCTGGTATTGGTCAACCCACAACGACAATCCGGAAAGCTGAAAACTACTTTTGGGTCTCAAATAAGGCGGTAGCACAAATCATGGAAACCAACAGCATAAAAAACTGGAAATACACATCGCCGGAACAGTATCTAAGAAACCCTAAAAAATAATTTGTCAATACGACAATGGTCCAACTTTCACCCAAGCAACGGCTAACATCAGTTCCATCCAACCAACCTGAACTTCCAAAATCGATGCACCCCTAACATCCCATATGTCGACTTTTACCAATAGAATGCCTTGGTAAAAGTCTCGCATTTGATCTCGTGTAATTTGATCTCGTGTGATTTAATCTCGCAATCAAATCACACCGTATCCATATGGGGGTTAAAACAAAACTTGCTGGCACAAAAATAAAATATTCATATTTGATAAGCACGATACACACGCCCCAATATGGTAACCAGCAAGCATCAAAAGTCCACAAAACGGATCCATTAAAAAAATGTACACTCAAAATGAGATCCAAAATTTTACAATTATTCATGAAAAAATTCTAAATAACAAAAACGACACAGGAGAAACTCGTGCAAACGTAAGTGTTCCAATCCATATCACGGGTATAAAAATACATAATCCCCGGAAATCGCAAAAAAATCACAAGTAAAACATCTATCCCCTTCACAGGTGGCAAAAAAATTCTTAGCCATTACAATCCTTAATGGCGAAGGTAAAATAAAATTATAAACTGGCTTGCACGAGTGTAACGTATAAAATGAGAATCTAATCGCTCCACTTGCGATATGAAAATAATAATTTTAAATTCAAAATTCTATGTGCTATAGTTTGTTCCAGCACATAGGGCAAAAATACAAACCCTACTTACTTTTAAAGAATAAGCTTTAAAAAAGGTTAAAAAAACCTAAACCATTCCAAATTAATTTTTAAAGCTGTTTTTTAACCAAGTTGGAGGACCGTCCGCAAATTTTTTATGTGTATATGGCATAGTTATGCATATGGCATAATTCATAAAAAAATGGTGAAAATCGTAATCAAGATTGATTAACTCTCGGCAAAATTCATGATATAGTATCTGTCGTTTTCTCATTGTATTTAGCGCGTTCGCAATATTTCAGATAAAGACCTTCATAATAGGAATATGTTTCATTGAATATTCATTATTAATTTTTATTTAAAATACTTTTTAAGCAATAAATTGATTAACTTAATTTGCCAATGAAATTTAATGTTAACTTGAAATTATTTGTTTACAATAAATGACATTAATTTAAAATAGACGGGAAGACGATCATTAAATTAACATTTTCAAATATTTATAACTTTCTGTATTTGCAACCCATAGTCGTTAGTTGCTATAATAAATCTGAGAGCTTTTTTGACAGTTATAAATGCAGTTGCAAGTGTGCGTCTTTTAATCTGGTGTTGGATAACTTGAAGTAAAACAACTGAAGAACATAAATTAAAACTCGGTTTCCTTTTAACGATAATTACCGCACGAAGACAACACACTATTATGTATGATATATGGAAAAATAAAAAATAGAATTTGTGAAAAAAATTATATATTCGCAAATAGATAGATAGTTTTTCTTTTAATGAAAAATGATTGTAATCTAATAATAAAAATTTTAACAATGCGTACATTATGTTAAAATCTGTTTGCAAATTGTGTTATTCTAGATAATTTACTTTCTTATATTATTTATATTTTAAAATTTCATTAATTGATATATACAGTAAAGTATATTAAATTTTAAAAATGTTTTATTGTAATTTCTCTGTTTATGAAATAATTTTACAAAAAATTGCATCCAAGAGTAGTAGAATTTTGTTGAAGGCATTCCAGAAGTAAACCACAACTCGGAATTTCACGCATCGAGAAATAAGGCAAATACTTTCCAAGTGAAAAGACATAATGAGAATTTCTAGAAAGCTTGTAATTTATTTTCTGTATGAAAGTAAACTTCAATTTTGTTATTATCATAGATTTCGTACAGGTGATGTGAATTTATAAATTTACAGCAATAAACTATTTATACATTTAACTGATCAAATTTAACTAACATCTGCCTATAAAGATTTTAAAAAATATTTAGCTCAAAACTTTGTATTCTACACACACTCAGGCATTGAAAAAGTCTATAGAAATATAAAAAATGTCTCTGAAAATCGTGCGCTTTTGAGCTCTTTATTTTGTACCTTCCTACAGCTACGAGTATAATATACAAAATTGAACGCACACTTAACTTGATTGAAAACAAGTAAATATTTAGTAGGGAATCCTTTTGATTTGAATACTTCATGTAAGCGATTTGCCATTTTGTCAGTTGTACCAAAAATTATTGTGTGATCTCGGGAAAAATTTTACCCCGTTGTTCTTGCAGCTACGCTTTCGATATTTATTTGCTATATATTCCGTTTTTCCACCACTTGTCGTATAGGCTATTATTTTGACATATTCTTGGGCCCAAATAAATAGAGCCCTGCGTCACAAATTTCTGATTAAAGCCATGTATTCACGAGCAACATGACGCGCAACATGTTGCGCAGAAGGCGTAGTTCACTCAGTCAACACCTATAATTGAGCCCAAATAAGTTGAGCCTACGTCATAGTTTAAAATGGAATGAATTAAGATCAGAATCGTTAGTTAAATGAGTGCATTTTAAGCCATGTATTCAATAGGGAACAATTAACGCGCAACATGAACGTTGCGCATCATGTTGATACATTCCTAAAACCAATCTGAGTTCTTCCCAATGTTCTTCACAAACCCCGCATATAGGTTAATCTACAATCTTTAAAAACACTTTGAATAAATGGCTCATGAGACTAATAGTTCGGTAATTAGAGCATTTTTTAGCACTAGGCTCCTCAGGGATGATCACAAAAGTTGACATCAGCCACCTTTGTAGTATTTGTCCAGATTCATAAATTTCATGTTTGAAATTGAATTCAAGACTTCATCCCTGGTTATGAATGGGCCTGATTCAGCGTCATAATGTGGAAGCTAATGCTAATCTGTCATTATCGAAAAAATTTTTTATATACATTTCCCATGCGTTTTTCTTTATTTCTTTATCAATTATGGCTTGTTTGTTATTCAAATGCAAATTAAGGTTTATACATTCCAGCAGCTTCTTTTATCTTTTTATGCATGTTAAACACATCATGCTTTACTTTTAGAGTTTCTATCTCTTGACATCCCTCTCCTAATCACTTTTGCTTTGTCTCTTCTAATTTGTTTTTGGATATTGTTATATTCCGTTAAATTTACGTTTTAAATCGTCTTTTTTTTGCATCAGCCCGAGAATTTTCTCAATCATTCATGGTTTGGTTTTAGTCAAATTTGGTATTCATTGCTCTTCACCAATTCTATTTATGACCTGTTGTATCACCTCTAGTTCTTTTATTTACCCAGTTTTTTCACTGCTTCCGATCTTTTCATTTATTGCTGTGTTCACCTGTTCTTTTATCTATTGCTCTTTTGGTCAACTTATCTCTACCTCTTTATATTTGTCTTCTTTTTAAGTTTTAATTTAGAGGAGCCTACAAACTGGTTATGATCAGATAAAATATCAGCACCTCGGTATGTTTTAACAGATGTGCAGCTGTTTCTGTATATTTTATTAACCATTATATAATTTATTTGATTTCTAATTACATCTTTTGGCTCATCTTGAGGCGAGCGCCCTGTGTATAATCTGTGTGGTGGAAGTTTGAACAAAGTATTTAGGATCACAAGCCAGTTTTCTATAAGGAACTCAATCATTCTTTCTCTCCGATTATTATATTAATGATCATTATACTGATATTGATAATGTGCATAAATGTTGTTATTTTATCATCAAAATGTTTGTTTTCAGACATTTTGCGCGGTCCGCATGACCTGAGCGTATTTTTAAAACATGTTTTCAACATCAATATTAAAATTTTCAATATCCGACGGAAATCTATAATACCATCTACCAATTTTTGACAAAACAGAAGTGGGCTCTCATGAAGTTCAACTCGTTCTGACCGTTACTACTCATCTGGCCGGGTTTAGAATTATCTAATCCATCGTTTTATTTGGTTCTGTCCGCGAAGCTATGAGAGATGGTTTTGGTCGTGGGCCCTTGTACTATTACTACATTGTTCAAAATTTATAATTTAACTTCTATGTCATAATTAATTAAAAATTTTTAAGCAAATGTTAATATTAAAACAAAAGACTGTCATTTGTTCTATAATCCGAAATAAATAATTATAACGTTTTATTTACTAATAATTATAAGAGTTAATAAACATAGTAGTAGAAAAACCACGGTTGTGAAGCGTGTTATAAACCCTTAACCTATCTAATGAGTTTCCAATAGAACGAAATATAAATAATCTTATATATTATCATAGAGTAAAAAATAAGTAAGTTTAAAAAAATTCACTAATTAAATTTCAACTAAAAATCCCTAATCTTGTAATTATTAAATTTATACTTAATGCAAAACAACAAAAATAATAACAATTATAATTAAATAAAGCAGTCCTTGGTTAACGCGAACAGCTGCTAGCGTATGGTGCCCCGGTTTAAATCCGGGTAGAGCTCACTTGGTAATGCCGTCTTCGTGCTTCATAAGGTACGTAAGGACGATGGCCCTTCTATGTTAATGAATTAATTGTAATCATTAATAATATCAAATAGAGTAATAGGCACATCTGAGGCTAGCCTAGCATAGCTAAATATATTTTTACAAGTTAATAATCAATTATATAATATCATATATAATACTCTACTAAATTACCTTTTATATAGTTTTTCGGTACGTAGAAATGTACATAAATGCAAAATTTTGTATGCACGGTGACATAATTTTTTTACTTGCTTGAGTATTATAGAATATACACCTACCTTATCAAAGTTTGACTAAATATTTATAATATTTTAATATACATGCCATATAGAAAAAAATTAAGTAAAAGCAAAATAAAGTAAAAGAGTGAGTTAGTAGGTCACCAAGTCTAACTAATAAAGGATTAACGTGTAAAATCAAAACGTCAAGTACGGCCCCTTTATATCAAATATGTATCAGAACCCTTTCGTGTCACAAGCTGCAGCTGACAGTGGTTTCATTATTCATTGACATTTGAATTAGAAACCCTACTATAAAGGGAACAATAATGCAATATTAAATGTGTGATTGAGATGGCAAACTTTAAAGCTGTTATGTATTTAGTAGTTACCCGAATTCAAGAACTAGCGATAAATAAATCTATCATAGACTTTTAGTAGAAAAGAATATAAGTATTATATTTTGTTTAAAATGTTTTACTATAATTTCGTTATTGCTAGAGTTAAGTTTGCTTTTTTAGTTCGTTTAATTGTCTCCTTATTAATGTTATGACGACCTTCCATGTTAAAACAACTTTTAGAGGTTCTTGTCTGGTCACTAAAATAAAACAAAATATTTGATGTTGAATTATTGTATTGGCGTGTTTCGGTTATTACAACCATCTTCAAAATAACTCTTAATAATACACTTATTGTAACAAACTATTCTAACAAAGTTTTAATAATAGTATATTATACACCAAGGTAGTGAAGCATAGTGTTATAACCTAGCGCCAGATTAAATCCCAAGGTGCGTAGCACCGCGGATTTAAGCGCGGGTTATAACACGCTTCACTACCGTGGTTTATATACAATTTTTCCACTACTAGGATTGTTTACTCTTATAATAATAATTGTTAATGAATAAAGTAAATCGTTTTAATTATTTATTTCAAATTATAAAACAAATGATAGTTTTTTGTTTTGATGTTGACACTTGCTTGAAAATGTTTAATTAATTTTGACATAAAGGTTACATTAAATATCGAATAAAAACTAGTGAACGTGGAATACAAGTATATAGATGTTGACGAAAACTATTTTGTCAAAAAATGTACTATTTGTAACGATAATTGATTGTAATAATAATTATTAATAATCGATTTATAAAGTTTCCAGTTTCAGCTGTCATAATTAATTCGTTTTCTCATTTCGCCTAATTGCTAAACGTCACAAAATTCCAATTTAATCAACATTTTAAATATCAAATTAATCTTATTTATAGACCGACTTTAATTATTTAAACACTATTGATAGCATTTCTTGGTTATGCTAATTCGTTTTACACATAAATTTTCTTTCAAAATGGCCCGAAGTTTCCGGAAAACGCATTTATGTTCATTATTAACCTCAGGTGAATAGAATATTATATTATATTATAATATATATATATATATATATAATAGAATATTATCACCTCAGGTGACAGAAGGCGTGGTTCACAGTTCGATCACTTACGTTGAAATGATAGTGTTTATGGCTAGTAGTGGAAAAAGGTTTTAATTAAGGTTGTAATAACCGAAACGCGTCAATACATTAATTGAACATACATAGATTCTTCTTCTTCACGTGCCTATCCGTTACCGGATGTTAGTGAGCATAAACTTGGCCTAAGCCAAGATGACTTTTCTTGGGAGTATAATTCATGGGGTGGTTTTCCGTTGCCTTCTCCATAGTTCACAGATCGATATTGAAATTTTGATCACAGCAGTGTATCTAGCGCCAGCAGGGTTCGAACCGCGAGCTTACCGCTTCGTAGTCGACCCGCGTATGATTCGCGCTATACTGCTGGTTTTTAACATAGATTATTTTGTTTTATTTTAATGACCAGGCAAGAACCTCTAAAAGTTATTTTTTACTTTTTTAGACCCATTAGATAGATTTGTTACTTAGGAAATTAGATCAGGAGTTGGCTTGAGAGATAGGATCAGAATATGGAAATAAGAAAAATAACAAGAGTGACAGACGTAGTTAGAACAATAGCAAGTCTGAAGTGGAGTTGGGTGAGATATGTAGCAAGAAAATCATACAAAGAGTGGCCAATTCGCATTTTTCAACACCGCTCAAGACTAACAAAACGAAGTGTAGGTAGACCACAAAAAAGATGGCTTGATGATATAAAACAAACGACTGGAAGACAATGGCACCAAATCGCTAAAGATAGAGAGGCTTGAAAGAAATTAGGGTAGGCCTATGTCCAGCAGTAGGCAAAAAACGGCTGAGAAGAAGAAGAAAATAGATTTGAAACTAATTATTTGCTGTTGCGAATTGTAATCTTTACAATCATCTTCACTTTACAATTCCAGACAATTCTGTTCATTACGAAATTTAAACTGAAATTTAAAAATCGTGAGTTATGTCGGTTTGCACCGCTTTTGACTTAAGTGAAACTTAAGTTTTCTTTGACAGCGTCAATTTAAAATTTAAAAAATTTAAAAACTTACAACTAATTTGCTTGTTTAAGAAAACCTGAAGTTTCAGAAAGTCGCACTGCTAATAAAAACGTTTGAATTATACAATATAAAAGCAAAAATTAGTTATTTTGTATTAATAATTATATGATTAATAATTAATCATCATAAGACAAAATATTCTTAGAATGGGCCATGAAATAACCCTGAATTTTTGCCGCATGTTTACTAAACACCCTGTATAATGTTTACCTCAAAATAATATTAGTAGTCGTTCATAAACTAGATTTAAGATTTTTTTTAAGTTTGCCCCGCATGTAACTTAAGTTTCTGCTAAAAAAATAAGTTTTTTTAAGAGAGACATAGTAGAATTCGCAAGATACTATTCTGCACTCACTTTCACTCGTGGCGTAAGATAGGCGAATTAGCCTTTGACGATGGCAAAGGGTAATTCGTCCAACTTCGTAATACGTCCAACTTCGACGAAAAGTGGTAATCAGCTTCAGCAGCATACTAGCGCCAATAACGACCCGAAGTTTTATAAATCAGTTTTATTGTTGATTTTAACTTTTCAGGTTATGTTTAATAGGTTTGGTTAATATTGTCATTTGTTCTTCTTTTCTTCTGCTTGTTTTAGGTCTGGGACCTGTTTAATTCTGGTTTTTCCTGGGATGCAGATGACTAACTGTCCCTCCACCTCTTGAGAAGTCTTCCCGGTGGTCTGGTTCCATGGGGTGTTACTATAATGTCATTTGTTGTTACAATAATTATTATCTAATACAAAACTCTTTTGGAAAAAGTAAGAAATATGTAATCAATCTTTATAGTAACGTCGCCAACAAAGAATTTACCCTTCAAAATTATTAATGTCAATTTAACGGAAAAAAATTCCGAAACTTATGATTGGGTTGGGTCTGCAGCAGTTCGCCGTACGAAGAGTATAAAATGCATTATAGAATTTAAATAATGATTTCGATATTTTAAATACTTTTATCGAGTTAAAAAGTATGCGGAATCAAAATTGTATTTTCGGATGCAATTGCATCTGATATTATAAATCATACATTTAAAAGTACGCTTAATGAACTTTTAGAAGAAAATGTTAATAATGTCAAAACTATTTATTTTTAAATTACGTGCTCCAGAGTTTAATAAATAAACTCTCGTATTAACAGATGGTGCTTATTTTCATTTTACCCAAAAATCTATTGTAGTTGCCATAAGTTGGACGTATTATCTATAGTTTTCGGTTTTGTCAAAACCATGTCACAAACGGTGCAAACGGGCATTACTCATTCACCGAAAGTAAGGAGTACTTTTAAATATAAAAATAATATCTAACACATACGCTATTACAAATTAAATAAATTGAATTTAAATTAAGGTAATAACTTGAATTGTAAAGTTTATACAATAAGTCTTAATTCTCAGTTAATGAAAAAAGTTAGCTAAAAAAAAACTACAATATAGTATCTCTGAATGAGAAGACCTAACTAGAATGCTATGTACAGCATTTCGGCAATGATGAATTGGAAAAAAAATTTAATCTTCTACATTTAGATTACACTAAGATTTGTTACTAACAATGGAAATCAACTTATATAAACTAATTAAATTCATTGACACCTTGGAAGTCAATGGCAAACTACCGAAGTAATCTGACGTGAAAACCCTTCTCGAAACGAAGTAAACACTTCCCGTGGTTCAGTTTAGTGGATCATTTTATGTAAAGCCACTTGGAACACATCACACACACAGAAAAGAATGTGAAATAATGAGAAAATAACATATACTTAGGAAAACTCTAACCCATAATATGCATATTAGTAAAATTTTGTTAAAATCCACAAAAAATATTATAAATTTAAATTTGGCTTAAATACTCATTTCTCTTTCAATACTTTTAGGAATTATTAAACAATTAGTTAAAATTTATAAGCCCTCGAACGTCAGACTCATCGATTTCTGTGAGAAATTAGATAAAATTAGTTATATACATTAATAATTGTTTGTCATTGTTCCGCATCTCATGGAAAGGTCAACCAGCTAATCGCAAATTTACATAATTTAAGTGCCCTCCATGTGCATATGCGTTACTGATGACATCTAGTGAGACAGAAACACATGTCTACTGCTCATTCTTGATTTGTGTAAAATTTTAATTTACTGCTCATTTTTTTTTCTTGGCATAAAAGTAGCTAAAAATTCTGGTATGTTAATTTACTTTCTAGTATCTCTGATTCGCGGTCTATAATGGTGGGGATTGTAGGTAGATATTAAACTACAACTTATTACGCTACTTGATATCAGCTGCATTTCAACAGCAAGCTACATTTTTAACATTTAGAACGCCGTTAGGCGCGAATGAAGCTAAAATTCGCGCTTGCAGCAATAAATTTGATAAGAAGTAGCTAAAATCTCTAAATTCTGCTTTGCTTTAAAAAAGTGATGATTCCATTTCTATAAAAATATACAGAAACATCGATTTTAATAGTATATTTTTGAAGGATTGGTAATTTAATCATCGTAAGTATGCACAATAATTGTCGGAAGATGAGGTAACAGTTAACCCTCAGACCCCGTGGCTTAAAGATCCACATTTTCGAGAGCTATTTTGACTAAGGAATGTTACATTATAATACATATTAGTATAAAATTATGTTTAAAATAATTTTTACACCTATTATTATATCGTCACGATTAAATATTATACAAGCAACAACATCAAATTATAACTTATTTCAGAATCTATTCCTTATAAATAAATCTATACCTTATATTACAGTTGCTAAATTTAAAGCAATGTTTATTAGTTTTTTTTTCTATAAAAATATATACTGGTAAACCTGCTTTTATTAAGAGGGTATTCTACATTTTTGAATAATAAATATCAATTTTTATTGGTATACTGCGCCTAATGTACAATATTTCTATAACATTTTAGTGAAAGAATTTATAACAGAAATTTGTCAATTATTTGAATTCCTGTTACATCAGGCAGGTTCATTAATTAGAATTAACCTTTTCTATTTTACCTTAACATCACCTCTCAAAACTCTCAAAACAAACTCTCAAAACCGTTAATCTCAAAACTGTCAGTTTCTCCATCTAACGTTCTGATACATGCCGTAGTATTTTCCAAATTCATTGTTATGAATCAAATATTAACTTTGATGGTATTTTCTTATTCTTCGGTGCTGCATACATTCTCACTCTGATGACTTTGTCAAAGGCTTGCTGAAAGTCCACGAACAGCTTATGCAGCTCAATTCCATGTTCCCGCGTCTTTCCATAATCATCATACGAATCGCATCTACTGCTGACTTTCCTTCGGCAAAACGAAATTGATATCCTCCTATTGCCGCACCTGTGTTATATCATTACAGTGCTTATATCTGTGGTTAAAGTTAGGGATTGATCATTTTTTTAATTTATTAATTTACAATGTATTTCTTTAAAGTAATTGATACGAAATAAGTATGGAATCGTCTGCTGGATTAATCGTCAGGGGATGAATCGTCGAAGATGATTCATCTGGACAGAAATCGTTTCCGAATCAAAAATTAAAATTTTTTTTAATCCGCCGCTACTTCTTATACAAATTTGATTGGTTACGTTCAAGCAAATGTAGTACTTTCATTATTATTATATGAAAATATTTAAAATTGTAATAATCAAAAGGATTAACCTTCTTCTTCTTCTTAAATTAGGACTAGGTTCTGTATTATCTAACAGTAACCTCGATAAAGATCCAAAGCTACTGCTGGTACTGTGAGCATAATGTTTGTTTTACATTTGAAGTAGTTTGCTAGACTGGGTTCAGATGTGCCTTTTACCCTATATTATTGTTAATGATGGCAATTCATTAACATAGGAGGACCACCGGCTTTACGTGCCTTCCGAAGCACGAGGACGGTCATTAGATAGAAAGGGAGTCAGAAAGAAAATTTTCCTTTGTAGACTCCTCCCGGGTTTGAACCGGGTGCCTTAGCATCAGTAGTCGATCGCTCTAACTACTAGCCCAGTGACCGTCCCAAAAAAAAGGATTAACCGCCGATAATTAAATTTAAGAGTATAGTTTAAGGAAATTAAAATTAAGTTGTAAAAAAACTATTTATTAATACTTAATATAATATGACAATTAAACTAGTTCCACCCCAATCAAGTTGCAGATCAATCGAGTTCTACACAATCAATTTGCACATCAATCGAGTTCCACTGCATTCACTCACTAGGAGGTCATAACGGCCTTTACTAAAACATACCTTTAACTAAAAGAAAGCTTTAAGAAAATTGTTTTCATATGTATTTTTATTAAAAGTAGCCTTAAGGGGAGTTCCTAATAAAATAAAACCATTGAAGTTTCAAATTTTTATTTGATTGAATTTTTTGAAAGATTTATTTTTGAATTCAAAAGTTAAAACTGATGTTTTTTCTTTTTTAGTTAATATAATATAATAACTTTTTAAATAGTTTTTAGTTTTTCAAAAAAGATGAATTATAACTAATTAACTGGATAATAAGCATTGTGCTCTGTAAAACTATAAATTGCGACATTAAGACTACATTTTCATGCAAGAATTCCTCCGAGATACAATAATAGTAGCAGATTTGTTTTTCTTAAAAGCTAAATCGTGTAATCTCGGTGGGATTTCACCAAACATGTGTACTTATTTAAAAAGTTGAACCCAGAAACATCCGTACGAAATATAATTTATGAACTTTTAAAACTGTATACATAACAACAACTATTCTTACTATTGCATGTCAATGAAAAAAATTCATATTTGAATGGCGTTAAAAATGCAATACCTTGAAAAAAAATTTTATGTCATATTGGAAATAAATCGTAAATAACGTGTTTTTAGCAAATATAGTATAAAATGTTAAGTTTCCAAATGCCTCTCGCAACTCATGTATTCAAGATAAATAGGCTAACCTTTATTTTATAAGAAATATTTCATTATACAATATTCAGCTCAATTTTATATCGAAAATATTGAATATAACAGGTCTGATAAGTCAATGTGAAATGTATGCAAACAATTTTTTTTTAAATAGCATTCTAACACATTTTTTCCCGAAATCAGCTGAAGATTGCCCATTGCAATGCTATTTTCCGGTATGAAAATTGAATTTTATTGCTCAAGCTGTTTTGCTTCGCAGATCAAAATACAAATCGTTCAAATTTTTAGTAGGTTCATATGAAAGATTAAATATCAAAATGACGTATGAATTTTGATTCCTCTACTTTTTACTAATTTTTGCTTTCAATACTTTACAACCAACCTGTATCTTAGAATACCAAGTCCTAATGAGTACACGGGGTATTGCTTACGCAGCAGTTCGGCAACATTGCTGATTAATGTCAGAGGGATATAAGAAATTTAAAAAGGCTTATATCTATAGAGGGCGATAATATATAAGTGCTACTAAAGGTTACATTGCAGATTCGTTAAAACTAAACTTCAAAATTGAATGCAAGGAAAGAAAGCAACCGACGTCGCTTTCGGTTCAAATGAAAAAAATATAATACTGCAGTTATCGGTCCTTTACTGTCATGAGCCCGGTCAAGTTTTACTTTTTTGAGCCAGAAAGTTGCAGTAAGTGATCAAGTATGGCAGATTTCAGAAAATAGTATATTGTTTAACAAGGAGTCAAAGCGTAACTTTTAAAAGTTACGCTAAAAAAGTAAAAAGTGCTTTGGCTCCGAGTAAAACATTCTATTTTTTCTTCAAACGCGATGAATATAGAAAACTTATAAATATCTATAATATATTTTGCCTTGATATGTATTCACTAATTAGTTGAAATCATTCAGTAAGCATTTATAAGCTTTTATATAAGTATAAACAAACTATTTAATAGTTATGTAATAAAAAACACGTCGATTATGTACGTACATTAATTCAGCGACAGAGAAAGTACTTTCAGTGTCGCTGCCAGTGACAATGAAAGTAAATTATAAAAGTCAAACTTTATTAGCATGCGTTGAGTCATTACATGTCAACTTTGGTGACTTTTGAAGAAAAAGACTATTTATGTCTGCTGTAACAAAAATTTATTGTAATCTGTCAAAGTAACTTAATGGCAATTGTTACTGAAAATGCAAAGCAATATTTTTTGATAAACGTTATTTAATAATATTGTTTTTAGCAATAATTAAAAAGGTGAAGAAAATTGTGTAGAAAATGGGCATAACTTTAAAAATTATTAATAAATAAATTGTTTTAATTAATTATTTATTGCGAAATATAAAACAAATGATAGTCTTGTGTTTTAATACCATTTTGGGGATTGCCAGTGATACTTGTAACTAGGTCTCCCATGTTGTTTGAAAATCCAAGAAGTTGGTGAATCTTTCCACAGCTGATACACTTTTCTCTCCCGACCATCTTGGTTCCAGTTGATAAGCACAAATCAAGATTAACACAAACGACTTTGCCGATATTCTATATCTGTTGTCATTTAGGCCGTTGGTGGACGGATTAGCAAATTTAGTAGTTTGTGTTTTAGATTGCTCATTAGAGATCTTAGAAAGCGGCGAACAGGTAATAGATAATTTTATTGGTTTTACCGATTATTTTAGATCAGACGACGTCCCAGGAAGTCGAATCTGGCGGATAGTTCGAACTACGCTGTTGGAGCCTACCTGTTTTTTAAAAAGACGTTTACCTTCAATACCAGCTAAGGGTGAGTCAATCGGTGCGATTGAATTTTTATCTTAATTATTTGTTTGTGCTAATTTTTTATATGTTTCCTTTGTGCAAAATTGGCACAGCAATACTAAATCTACTAAATCCAATTCCACCAGTAACGGAAGCGAGAGAATGGTCACTTTGTATCCTCGCTTATTATCAACTCATTTTTTTGCTTTGAACGCTTTCAGCTCAAATCTATTATTTGGGGCTGCGGCCTACATCAGCTGTAGAATAATTCTGGTTTTGTTTGCTCTACCACTATTAATTTAAAAAAATTTCTTTTCATACGTCGTACGGTTAATAGAACGTTTTTAATTATATTTTTGCAATTTATTGCCGGACTGGCGGCGCCCGATTCTTTTTCCATTTTCAGTTTGTGCTATTTAAGTCTAATTTGAGCAATCGATGCAGGTAAGGTGCTGCCACAGTTTATTACAAATCTACGAACCGCGTACGCGCGACCCACGCTTTTTGGGTACCGTGTATGAAAAATACGAAAATAGCTTCTTACTGTACCATCGAGAACAAGAGGCAGTGTAAGCGGACAAACTCTCATATAGCGCTACACACTTATTTAAACATTTTAGCAACTTCTGAATAAATAGTACCTATAAAAATTTAAATAGTATATTTTATTAATAACGTGCGAGGATAACACATCATCTTCCACATCTATAAGACTTGAAAGTTATTTATATCAAACAGATTGTTCAATAAATGATTCCTCGCTGCTATTTTCTTAGGTTTTAATTTCAATATCAGTATCTCCACTTTTTTGTTCAATTCCATCTGTTTTCTTCCCATTCTTTTTATTCTTTAAACATTCATCTCACTTTATTCTTCTCATTAAAATAAATAAGTAACCCAGTGGGGCGTAAATTTTTCTCTTTGAACAGGGTACTCATTATATTCTGAGCACGGTTCTGCATATAATAATAAAAATGAAATATGCATGTTAACATCATTTTGGTTAAAGGATTTTGTCAAACTTTATTTGAATAAATTATTTTACGGCATTGGATGAACTTGAAAATGTTTTATTGAATAAATATTGTAAAAGTTAACAAAGTAAAAAAAAACTATTAGCTTGACAATAAATTTTTAAATACAATATTTCAAGCTAATAACAAATTTATTTTGTGTTTCTGAAGTTACCTAATGCTAGAATAATAATTATAACAAAAATAGTGTCTTTCAGAATATTTTAAAACTGATTTCTCTAGAAGAAAACTAATTAAAAAATTTTAAAAATTATAAAAGAGAAAAATAGTTTACATATCTACCTAAAGAAGACAGACATTTAAATTTTCGCATTAGAAAGCCTGTTCTAAAGTCGGGTTTAATTTTTAATATGAAAAAGGATAGAAGAAGATAAGTAGTAGAGATACCTTAAATTGTTTCTAATGTAATTAAATAAGAATTCGTAACCATTTCGGTAATAGGTAAAGAATTTGTTTTTAAGCCAGTAGTAATATTTTGTATCAGACGTCGCCACTGACGACGCCCTTTTTCCAACTAACAGTAGATGGCCTAACGTTACTAGAACTCAATTTTATACGAATATCTTGTTCATTCTATTGTAAACAGTTACTCTTTGACTGTATATCGGAATGTTGTGCTACCGTTTCGGATTGTCATGCATTAAAATTTTTAAAATCTGATAACATTTTAATTAGTGGCATGCCGTGCAATACAAACTATAGACATATCCGTGCCTAAAGTAGATAATTACTGTAAAGTTTTACATTTTACGTCTCCGTAAAATGTACAAAATATATATTATAAAGTAAGTTCAAATAGTGTATTATTAAACAATTCTATAACATTTTAAAGAAAGATAATGTTTTAGCATGTTTTAATGAAATTAAAATTACAATGGATATACTACCCCTATCTTATCACAAACAATTAAATTTTAAATATTGTCTGCAAATAAGGAAAATATTTTTCCTAACGGCCTATGTATATGTAGTTAGTTGTTTTATTAAATAATTATAATGTTATTAGTTATTACTAATAAATATAATAAAAACATTATTTTAACTTTCACTAAAGCAGGTAGATTAACTAAAATGTACACATTAAGAATAACATCACACTTTACACGCGTGTTGAAGGAATGACACAAGTAACAATTCCAGTGGAAATCTAATAACTATATACATGATCTTAACAACGTAAATAATGTACGAATTCTAGATAACCAGAAATCACTAAAAAAAATAGAAAGCACACGCAATGTTTGTTAATTTAATTTAAAAAAACAATTTTATATTGCCCCTTAGTACAACAATCAGGTAATTACAATTGTGTACTTGTTAGATTATTATTATTCTACAGACAGAAGACAGTTCAATTTAGAAGACAGAATTTTTGGGCGTTTAATAATATTGGGCAGTAATATGTACATACTATAACTTAACATACCATGAATGTAGTTACCTAGTTGTAGTACTTATTATATTCTTCTGACGGCTATTTGAGCAAGGAATTTGAAAGCCATGATTTAATAAACATTATAGTTTTCAAACACACATACATACAGTTGCTCTAAAAAAAAAGTTACCAGATACAATTTCAATTCCTCCTTTCAAGATAGAAACATAATATCCTTAATCTGTGTGGCATGATGTATTGTTGCAATAATAAAAATTCACACGTTGCGTCTCTTGTGTTAGCCATTAATCTAACGGTTTAGTGGAAGTAATTATTAAAATTTACATTTGTTAAGCTATTGTGTAGAAAAATGGAAAGACATAGAGAGCAAACCGATATTGGCATCAAACAAATAACTTGTAAGGAGATTTATGAAGGAAAATCTACACGAATAGCCCGAACGGTCGGGATAACCCATGTGGCCCTAATAAAAATTATTAACAAATTCAAAATACGGGAACATTTGTGAATAAGCCTGGTCGTAGCCGTAAGAAACGCCCGAGTACTAGAGACAAACAGTTTGTAGTACGTGAAATTCAACGAAACCCGAAAATAAGTGTGCCAAAATTAACGGCGGAAGGGTTTCAACAAATTTAAAAAATAATTAATGTCGAAACGGTTCAAAGAGCATTACCCCGAAAGGGATATAATGGGCGAATAGCAGGAAAGAAGGCTTTTATATCTAAAGTAAATCAAAAGAAACGTTTGGTTTTTGCTAAAAAGTACTTGAACGAGAGTGTCAAGTTTTAGGACATGTTCTAAAGATAATGTCATCTCTAGTGACGAAAGTTACTTTAACTTTTTCGGGTCGGACGAACTTCATATTGTGTGGCAAAAAATTAATACGAAGCACGGTGGTGATTCTGTGATAGTTTGGGGTTGTATGTTCACGAGCGGCGTTGGAAATTTAGAATTTATAGAAACTATAATGGACAAACATGTATATATCAGTTTTACACAACAATTTGTGTCCTTCAGCACGCAAATTGCAAATGCTGCTCGTGTACTATTTCCAGAAAGATAATGATCCCAAACATTCTTCACGATTGGTACAAGAATACCTTTTGTACCACGTCCCCAAACAGTTAAAAACATCCCCTCGGTCCCCAGACTTAAACCCTATCGAACATTTGTGGCAAGAACTAGGCCTAAAAATGCGTCAGTTTAATCCACCGAATAAAGAAGAACTAAAAACAAAACTCTTCTAAAATGGAATAAAATATCTTCCAATGCAACCAAAAACTTAGTGCATTTGATGACCCGGGGTTTGGAGGCAGTTAATCGATCGAAAGGATATCCCACAATATATTTGAAATAAATAAAATTTGCTTAATTTCTAATACAAATGTTATCTGGTAACTTATTTTTGTTGGACGAATTTCATTGTTAATTTACAATTTTCGCTGTAATGACGGTAATGTACTTTGATGTCTGTTTTTTTTGTATACGTTGCAATAATGTTTATGGAATCTAATTTCCAACTTTCAGCATTCTAAAAATAAGTACTTCATTAAAAATACGGCAATATTTCTTGGATTTGTATCTGGTAACTTATTTTTGAGAGCAACTGTACATACAATATCAAAAACCCCATTTTCCCCATAATATAGGTGTAAAGTTTGATTGTGTTTTTAGGATATTAAAACATCATGGCTAGTTGTAGCGATTAAGAAATATTTTTGATTTGAAGTCACTCTTAGTCTACCACTGCGTTTTTATCACTTAAACTGCCAGTAGCTGTAAACCTCGCAACAGAGTAGCGTACTTCTTTAAAAGATAAATTTAGTATTTTTGCAATATAACGCAAAATTGTTTTTTTGTTATAAAGCCTAATAACTATATTACATTTTCTAAACTAATTTGGTGTTTTTTAGTCATTATGACACAAAATTTTACTCAGTAGTAACTTGGAATAAATTTAAGAATGATTTAAATTTTGAATTCAGCTTATTTTATATATGCAATTTACGAAACGGCTGTAAAATAAATAAATTTAATGTTATGAGCTATTTATGCCATAAAATTTCAAAAAAAAGTTGAAAAATAGTTTTAAGGGCTCAAATTAGTTTAAAATCGCCGATGCCGCCCGGCACGTGCTACTTAGGTATAAATCCCAACATCTGTTTATTTCTTTCTATTCAAATTTGAACACATGGGCAGGCAGTTTTTTTCGAAAATTTTTATATTTATAACCATAAACTAAAATTGTGTGACATTTATTTTAAATTTCAGTAGTGCATTGTAGTAAAATTCTTTATATTATAAAAAAATATTGCTGTGTTTCCAAACTTTTGACCGGTACTGTACATACAGTTGCTCTCAAAAAAAGTTACCAGATACAAGTTTAATTCCTCCTTTCAAGATAGAAACATAATATCCTTAATCTGTGTGGGATGATGATTGTTGCAATAATAAAATTCACACGTTGCGTCTCTTGTGTTAGCCATTAATCTAACGTTTTAGTGGAAGTAATTATTAAAATTTGCATTTGTTAAGCTATTGTGTAGAAAATGGAAAGACATAGAGAGCAAACCGATATTGGCATCAGAAAAAATAATTTGAAGGAGATTTATGTAGGAAAATCAACACGACTAGTAGCCCGAACGGTCGGGATAAGCCATGTGGCCCTAATAAAAATTATTAACAAATTCAAAATACGGGAACATTTGTGAATAAGCCTGGTCGTAGCCGTAAGAAACGCCCGAGTACTAGAGACGAACAGTTTGTAGTACGTGAAATTCAACGAAACCCGAAAATAAGTGTGCCGAAATTAACGGCGGAAGGGTTTCAACAAATTTAAAAATAATTAATGTCGAAACGGTTCAAAGAGCATTACGCCAAAAGGGGTATAATGGGTGAATAGCACGAAAGAAATCTAAAGTGAATCGAAAGAAACGTTTAGCTTTTGCTAAAAAGTACTTGAACGAGAGTGTCAAGTTTTGGGACATGTTCTAAGGATAATGTCATCTTTAGTGACGAAAGTAAGTTCAACCTTTTCGGGTCGGACGGACGTCATATTGTGTGGCGAAAACTTAATACGAAGCACGGTGGTGATTCTGTGATAGTTTGGGGTTGTATGTCCACGAGCGGCGTTGGAAATTTAGAATTTATAGAAACTATAATGGACAAACATGTATATATCAGTTTTACACAAAATTTGGGTCCTTCAGCCCGCAAATTGCAAATGCTGCCCGTGTACTATTTCCAGCAAGATAATGATCCCAAACATTCTTCACGATTGGTACAAGAATACCTCCTGTACCACGTCCCCAAACAGTTAAAAACACCCCCTCAGTCCCCAGACTTAAACCCATCGAACATTTGTGGCAAGAACTAGGCCTAAAATGCGTCAGTTTAATCCACCGAATAAAGAAGAACTAAAACAAAACTCTTCTAAAATGGAATAAAATATCTTCCAATGCAACCAAAAACTTAGTGCATTTGATGACCCGGGGTTTGGAGGCAGTTAATTCGATCGAAAGGATATCCCACAATATATTAGAAATGAAAAAAAAATTTGCTTAATTTCTAATACAAATGCTATCTGGTAACTTATTTTTGTTGGACGAATTTCATTGTTAATTTACAATTTTCGCTGTAATGACGGTAATGTACTTTGATGTCTGTTTTTTTTTGTATACGTTGCAATAATGTTTATGGAATCTAATTTCCAACTTTCAGCATTTTAAAAATAAGTACTTCATTAAAAATACGGCAATATTTCTTGGATTTGTATCTGGTAACTTATTTTTGAGAGCAACTGTACATACTATAGCAAAACCCCATTTTCCCCCATAATATAGGTGTAAAGTTTGATTGTGTTTTTAGGATATTAAAAAATCATGGCGAGAGTTAATGATTGCGATTATTACATATAAACGTAAAAAAATAAAATTAGCTGACGAACTACAAATTTGGTTAAAAAACGGCATTAAAAATTAATTTGGAATGCAATTTTCTTATTAGCTTTTTTAAACTGTAACCCCGCCCATCGAAATTAAAATATGTTGTGGTTACAGTTAAGATACCCAAATCTCGATTTTTAAAACGAGTTATGAAAGAAGAGGGCCTTATTAACAGTTTAAAAATGAAATTTGTAGTCGAGCTGCAAATTTTGAAAAAAATACACTTTTGGGTGAATCCAAGATTTGCTGTAGTTGCGTTTGCCACAACCGACTTTCCGCAGTCTCCACTTTGCTCCACTATGCTCTGGCCTCTACAAATCGTTTTGACAAGCGCTTTACTCATTATAAATATTCCTTTAGAACGGTCCAATTCGGTTAAGTATGCATGTTGACTCAACAAATACCAGGGAGCGACTGGTAACTCACCACCGCTTGTGACTGTCGACCCACCTACAGCGCACGGACTGGTAATAGAATGTTTTTAATATTTGGCATAATATTTCGCAATAAAACACTTACATGTATTTCTTATGAGAAAATCGTATATTTCATAATTGAATTGTGACCTTATCAGAAGTTGACTAAATTCGTCCTCACCTTAAAGAGCTTGTATTTTTCTGTTCTTTCGTTTGGTGAAGTTATTTATATAAGAAAATGTGTATTTTTTAGTCAGGGTTAGTTAACTCTTGCCAAAATTATTATAGTCTTTCGACTTTTGTGTTCTTTATTTAGCAACATTATTTTATTACCCGTTACATAATTATATCAAAATTCTTTGCAATTCTTGCTTTCCAAGAAATCTGTCATGATCTACAGAGGTGTGGTGGGGTGAGGTGGGGTGCCAAAAAAACTTTTAGAGAATAAATAAAATGAGTGTCTTCATAAATAAAAAAAATTAATGTTGAATTTAAATGATTGGAAATAAAGTTGAGGTTACATTATTGTATCAAATTTAATTCAATTTTTGTTTTATAATATTTACCATTCAATATTTATTTTATTAAATTTAAATTTTTAAATTAGTAACTAAATTTAATGTACATAAATGTATGACATACGATAAAAGTCAAACAAATTCATACGCCTACTTATTATTTAATATAGTTAGTAGTACATATAGTACATATTAAAATAATGTGTGTGTTTTTTCATATTTGTCACTGCAATTTTGAATAACCAGTTGTCAATGCTAAATTCAAACGGTTCTGAAGCAATACATACATATATGTCTTTTTCAGCTTGAATTGTATTTTGAAATTGATTGTTGACACTAACTTTAGGTACGGTTCTGACCATTTTATTGATTTTCTGATGGTCCTTTGTGGAAACCCGTGTCTATTACATAGATTAATTAATTTTCGAAATCTCTACGATGTAATATATTAATATTTGTAACTAAGTTTAGTAAAAGCTATCCTACAAGAAATTTTGGTATATTATAATAATAGTATGGTAGTGAACAAGGAAACCCGAAATTAATAGATACCCAGATTTTGATTTTAAGATTTCATTGATTACGTCAGGTATTAAATTTAGGGTAGTAACTTTAGGTACTATATTGCTCGTATTTATAAAAGAATTTATTTATGAGTCAAATCGTTAATTTATAATTAATTATTTTCAACCTATAACATATAATTTTAAATAGTCTTTTAGATAATTCTATTCATCATTACTTAAAGCATTGACTACTTTTTTTGAGTTAAAACGTATGATTTAGTAGAATACAATTTATTCTAAGGTTTGCTAGCTATGGATGGGTTAATAAATGATCAAAAGGGGGGAAGGTGTCGAGATACCAAACCTATAAAATTTGGTGAAACTTTCTTCAATTGTGAAAAGAGAGTGCCAGTGTACGATAGATGTTTAAGTGCTCTATTTAGTTTTCATAGTTGCAAATTTAGCAGTTAATCTTTATACTTGGCGAAAGTATTGCCAATATTTGACTAAAACTAGTTCGTAAAACTTTTTCGTTCTATGAACATCGAATATGCGACTATGAAATTCAAATTCAGTTAAGCGTTATAGTAAGTACTAAATATTTTTGTCTATGAATACGGGCGTAAGTCTAACTTTAATTTTTACCAAACGGTCAAGTGCTTTCAAGTTGCCACAGCGGCGTCGGTGTAACATTAGACATTTAAATTCAGCCAATAGGATGCTTGTATTTATCTCCGGTTGTCTAGGTCTGTAAAAAATGTTATTATGCTCATAGAAATGATGCTGATACGCCATATTATTTTTTTTATGGTCGGGTGTTAGAGTTTTCACCCGATGTGTCGTTCTATCAATAATTATATATTTTTTTTAAATTCACCATGTACCAATTCTTCTCCTAACATGTGCTAACTCTCCCCTGGTACGGGCAACTTTGGACAACATTTTAATTAAATTTGTCGTTCCGCATCTGCACCTGGCAGTAAATAGCACTAGTGATAGCAAATACTTTGTTTTTTCAGTAGCGTAGAGGCATTATAATCAAAATAGTCAATTAAATATTAACTATGTGGTAGAATTGTTTACAAAATAACTATATACAGGAGAACCAATTTGTATAACACTCGTGCGAAATAAATAAGCAAGGCGAACTTCTCTGTTATTCACATTGTCAAGTTTAGATTTTACTGTTAGATAAATAGTTCTCAACAAAGATTCTTATAGCATAGTTATACGTTTTATTTTTACACTTCCATAATTTTAAAATAAATCTTTCATTTGCGTTCTTAGTAATGCGTCTTGCTAACAGTTCGACAGCAGCTAGCAAACGACTCGTAATTAATTAAAAAATCATTGGCTAATATTAACCCGATCTCCCTGATTGATACATCTAAATCTAAAATTCAGCTGCATTTAAAACAAAATTTCTAAACCGTATAAGAATCATGGAGAAATTTGAATTTGTAATAATTTAAAAAAAAATGGATTTATAACGCGGCTAATGCGAGAATATAGTAGATGTTCTATTTCAATATTATCGTAAATATATAGTTGAAAAGATATGCATTCTTAACTCTTTGTTCCGCACAAAAGTAAAGTATAGTGTGACTGTACTGAAAAGTATAATTGCAAAAAAGACGGATAAATGTAATATGTACATATGTTAGCGCGATAAACAGATTTATGATAAATTCAAGTGAAAATACATTTCAAACTTATTTACACTCTTAATCAGTCTTTATTTACTTTCAATCATAATTTATTATTACTCTTCAATACTTTTCTACGTTTAAATTTTTTTATGAAACTAAGCGTCATGAGATAAATAAATTAAATTTTTTTTTTGTCTTGGCATCTTTTCGTCTAAGCTGACGATGAGTGCATATTACTACCTACATAAGAATGCTATGAGAGTTTATGTTTTATTTCAAAGGGTGCATTGTAATTACGTGTAATTGCAATGTTTTTCGTGAGTGGATTTCGCATGGTGGTTTCAAATTTTACAGCGGTGCGGTTTATTTCGGTTCGTAGGGTAAGTACGTATGTTATTTGCGTGCTTATGTAGTCCGTAAATTTTGGTGGTCACTGGAAATCCGGAGATTAGTCTGAGCTATTGAGAAATTAGTCTTTTCGCAATGAGTTTATAAATTGGGCCGTTGTGCCAGAGTGTATCAAACGCTTTTTGATATTAAATGTGGTGACTGTAGTGGTTTTATTGATGTTGAAATTGACCGTGATGATATTCATGAACTGCCCATGTTGGAGTGTCGTATTATGGTTTCAGCGGAAACCAAATTGTTCGGGAATGATAATGTTCTGTTTAGATTTGTTCTGCTTAAGATGCGTGAGTATAATTTTTTATGATTTTAAAAGGGGTTGGTAGAAAACTGATTGGATGGTAGGTGGACAGGATGTTTTTCTTTTACTGACTTAGGGATTAGTATGATAGTGTTTTGTTTTCAAGCGAACAGGAAGTATTTGCGTATTGGCTTTTGATTCATGATGTAATAAATTTGGGGAATTGGTTTCTTGGGTAGACGTTTAAGAATTTGTGATGTAATGTATGGCTCGGAGATTTGTTTTTAAATCAGTATATATATTATAAATTTTTTAATTTATTTAGGTTGAGAAAAGTCATCCACAGGTATAAGGAAATATATTTGAGGAGTAGCAGGAGGTTTTAGTTTTACTAAAATTAGTTCAATTTCAAAATATTTTAACATATCATTTATTTATAAAATTAAGTAGTAGGTAATCAAACTAGGCAATTAAACCTATTTTAAAGATTATATCTAGTATAGCAATGAAGGTAGTAAATTAGTTGACAACCTCGGACTCTGAAAACAATGCAGCAATTTGTAAAAGAATATTTTAAAACTATACCTATTCAAGATCGATTTCTAAAGCACTAAAACGTTTAACAACTATTTGGATTCTTGGACTGCAAAAGACAATCACAGAAAATTACAACTTATATTAGTTAAATATATTTTAGTATTATACAAGGGAGTTTTTTATGTTATCTACCTATATATGAAAACAAGGAGTTACAGAAACAAAATTTTATTTTTCAACGTAAGAACCATTAACAGTAACCCAGTTATTTCAACGATTTTCTAATAACCCTATGCCTCAAAAAAAAATTATTTTGGTAGTTCTGCAAAATACGACTCCACAGCGTTTTGCAAGTCATTTGATAAAAAGCGACGCTCTCTCAAGCGTTTTTTGAGTTTTAAAAAGGGATATAAGTCACAGGGAGCGAGGTCGGGACTGTAAGGTAGATGTTATAATTCCTTAAAGCCGCATTCATTGATTACTTCTTATATGTACAATTCGTACTTTATGCACCCTGCAGTTGTCATGCAGAAGCAGAGTTTTCTGAGCATAATTGTGGGGTCTTTTTTTGTGTATAGCGCTTTCAAGTTTTTAATTGTGTCTTTGTAGACTTTACTTGTTATTCTAGTTTCTTTTGACATATACTTAATTAAGAGAATCCCATCAGCGTCCCAGAAAACTGTGGTCAACACTTTTCCCCCAGAAAATTGCATTTTTGTCTTCTTTGGTGGTGGAGAACCCTTATGAACCCATTGCATGATTTTTGTTTTGTGGGAGGGTCCCAGTGGTGTACCCAGGTCTCATACCCAGTTACAATTTTATAGAAGAAGTCTTTATCTTGGGATAAAGCAGTCAAATTCTCCTCGGAAATTTGTGGTCTACACAGTTTTTGTTTGGGACTGAGCAGCTTGGAAATCCATCGTGCTGACACTTTGCTCATTCCCAAATCTTCATGTAGAATTTTAAAAACAATCGTTTCTGACATTCCTATTTCTCTAGCAATTATCGAAACTTTTACTCGGCGGTCAATTTGCACAAAATCTTCAATTTTCTTGATGATTTCGTCAGTTTGTGCATCCAGAGGTCTTCCACACTTTGGGTCATCATGAATGGATTTCCTGCCCGATTTGAACTGCTTGCACCAATATTTGACTTGAAAATAAGACGAGCTATTTTTTCCATTTACTGCCAACATTCTTTCATGGATATTTTTCGGGCTACTGCCTTTTTTCGATAAAAATTTTATGACGATTCTGTGTTTAATTTGTATATCACTTATTTTCGCCTCTTTAAACTGATATAAAAATGTTATTTTTCAAATGTCAAACGATTGGAACTAAACTTGGAAATGATAAAATGTCACATGCCCGTTTTGACCAACCAATTTCTAACGTTAGGAGTTCCCTAACTTTGATATAAGAAAATTTATATCAAAGTTGAAATACCTAAGGTTAAGGACTTGGCCGAAGCCAAGACGAACTTACCAGGGAGTGCAATTCATGGGGTGGTTTCCCTTTGCCTTTCCCATAGTCCACAGATCGATATTGGATTTTTTATCACTGCAGTATATCTAGCGCCAGCAGGGTTTAAACCGCGGGCTTATCGCTTCGTAGTCAACCCGTGCCTGTTTCGCGCTATACTGCTGCTCTAAAAATTAATAGGTTAATTAAACAACAAAATTATTAAATGTGAGTTGGAAAATTTTTAAATTTCATTAGAATTGTAAAAAAATAATAAATTTTTTTCAAATTTCGTTATACTTGAAACCTTTTAAAATATTTTATTTAACATATATTTTCAACAAGTAATAATAAACATTTACAAAATTATTAAATTACCAACCAATCGCCAAATTTAAATTTCCAACTAAGGTGATCCGGGGGTGAATTTCTGATCAGCTATTTTGAATAACCTATTTTTGACATTATAATGTTTCAGCGACCTCGAGAACCACTATTAAGACAATTGAAAATAATAGAATTGAATTGCCATTAAATTTCTCAACCTATAATCATTACGTTTACATAATAAACAATTTCCTCACATTTACTTTAAGCATCGAAAATTAAAGCTTCCTTTAATTATTCCGAAATAATGCATGTTTTCAGTCTCTATTGACTCCACTACATATAAATATGCTTATATACTACAATTAAAATAAGTGAAATGTTATTAATTGATAATAAAATAGGTACAAAATCAAGGACATTGCAGATTCGGAGTATATTACCATATATTTTTTCTTATATTTTGTTAGGATTAATAAGACATGTTAAATTGTTTGTTTTTATAACGTTAATAAAGAAATATATTAATTTAAGGAATTGCACATTGAAAGAAAAATATAACCAAATATAAGCAATTTTATCATGTTTTGGTGAAAAAAAGCTCCAGTTTTCTAATGCCCCCCCTCCTAATTTGTTATTTAAGGAGTTAATAGCTCACAAACTATTAATTTTTTGTGTAAACGTGTCTTCTATTGAATGGAATATTTTTATGATTTATAAAAGGGGGGTCTCGAGGTTAGTAGGAATGGATCTGCCTCCTTGCTGCAATCTCTTTACTTATTAAATAAATAATTAAAAAAGCCGAAATATTTGGCTATATGTAAATATTTGAAATAAAAAGAAAGATACATATGTGCAGAGAAAGTAACGAATTTTTTCCTTTTCTCAATATTTAACCCATACTCATGCAAGAATTGCTCATTACTCCACTATGAAACATTTTATGTTTAAAAATATGTCTTTATAATATCATAAATATTACGTCAGATACTATTAGATACAGATAATATTACACAGATAGTACGTTTATTGGCTTTTTAAATTGACTACAAAAAACCTTTTCTTTCAAACTTTTGCAATAAATATTAGTAATTATTTTTACTGTTTTAATTTTTGTTAAAAGTTTTACAACCATGGAATTTTAAAAAAAATTAACTTATAGATTTAGAAATTCACAGTAAAAAGTTAGAAATGTTTTTTCTTATTTATCATAAATATAATTCCTAAATTTGAACAAAATTCATGCAGTCGTTTTTGTATTGACTATGCTTGTTCTAAAGCGCCCGTAAAATCTTAGCCATAACGCGACCACAATATCTAATAAAAGTGGTTTACTAAATTACTTGCAAATCTCTAATTGGAAAATTTTTGGGGTTAGTAATATAATAATATAACGACTCATTGTCCTACATAGTAGATATAAATATGATAGCATTATTAAGGTAACTTAAAATTAACTAACTACAAACGGTTATATTTAGTTTAAGTTGGCTAACTAATTATTGTATTTAGTATTTAAATAATTTTTAGCATAAGATACATTGGTTAGTATATTCCGACCAATGAATTCATGAAATTTAATTCAGAACGTTAAATGAATTGCGTTTGCCTTTATAGATGGCCAGAAATAAAGTTCTTACTTTACCCGGAATTGACCCGGTTCAATTCCCGTATTAGCTGTCACCCACCTAACGGCCAACTCACCTAGGGAAATTTCTATTACTTTCTCTTAAGTGACATTGTTTCTTTGATTTAGCATTGGCTAGAAAATACTTACCAATTTGTGGTAAACCAAATTTAAATTGCAAATAACAAGCTGTTTTTTATTAGTAAGTCGTTCTAGGCAACATTTATAGTTATAATTCTTAAAATTTGATATCTCAGCTGGAAAAAGTAGTTAAGAACTAAAAGAACAGTAATTATCAAACATTAATTGAAACTATGTTTTATTATAGTTCTTTTTATTCAAAAGTGACTAATATTAGACGTATTTTCCCTAATACCCATTCTTAAAATAAACGTAGTAAGATTTTGAACAGTTGAGAATTCAATCATGTTGCGATTTAAAATTTATTATTTAGCTTTACACGCAATTTTCACATTTGTTTCGAGAATATTTATTTGGTTCTTAGCTTGCCTGACAGAATTATAAAATATAACTATGAATAATTTACTAATTTATCTTATTATTTATTTTTCTTAATGTATCACTTATGATAACTACACTATGTTATAATTATTATGTGAAATACATAAATAATACTATGTCGTTGCTGTAAATTAAAAAATTTATAACTATTTAACTTACTTTTCTATGTAGCTATGACATACTAATGAACATTGCACTAACAGTAATTATTATTTAAAATTAAAATATATTTTTCATCCTACCATTAATACAATTTATATTATCAATAATGTGAGTTTAAATAGGTTAAATCAATGATTGTGCTTTCTGGCGTCGAATACGCCGGACACCCTAGATAATCACACCTAAGTCGCTGTTATACATACATATGTAAGTCATTTAAAATATAAACTACATACTAGAGAAATATTTGAAGAAATCTTCAAATAAACATTAGTTTTAAATAATATCTCCTTCGTTTAACACTAAAGTAGCTAACTAATTTTTAGATCTCACTTTATCGTACGTAATCTCCGAACCGTGGAAGCAAACATAATACATTTTATTTTTGAGAAGGTTTACTAGGCATGTGTATGTACCTCGATAGTTTGCCATTGCCTTCTGAAAAAAGAAGATTAGAAATAAACTTTTTACTTCGCTCGGAGTCAAACTAAGTAGGTACTCGCCATTAGCAGGCACGCACTTATTTGCTTAGCCTACAACCGTCTCTTTACACATAAGCAAATTATGAGCAAAAAATACGAATATTCAAAAATTCGAATATTTCCTTTTCGCTGTTATAATGTAGTGACCGATTGCTTCTATTGGGAACTAACACTACCACTGAAGCGCTAGTGTTACACCAGCGCAGCTCGATACATGAAGGGTTGCTGGTTTGTTTATATACCGGGTGGCCGGCCATGGACCCGAACACAGGGAATTACCATACGAAATTGTTTTTCTAAATTCCTACTCCCCTATAACCGATTTTAATGAAAATATATTCATTAAATATCTTCTTCTTCTTCTTATTCTTTATAAGATCTGTTGATCTGTTTTATACCGAATTTTGCTGTTTTTTCCCGTGAAATAGACTGCCAGCTGTCTTTCCATCTCTTAGGCGGTCTACCCGGTTGACGATTACCTTCTGGTTTTCCTTCCCGGGCGATGCGCGGTAGTCTTGTTGGGTTCATTCTGGTGACGTGCTCATTCCAGTATCGCCTTCTTTGTCTGCCCCATCTGACTATGTCTTCCACTCCACATTGGTGTCTTATTTCTATGTTTCGTATTCTGTCTCTCAGTGTTTTCCCCGCTATCGGCCGTAGTGTCTTCATCTCGGCGGCTCTCAAGGTGCTTTTAGTCTTGGTTGTGTCTGCTCGGGATTCTATGCCATACGTTAGAATCGGCCTTACGCAAGTTTTATATATGCGTGTTTTGCTTTCTATAGCCATATATTTATTGTTCCATATTAGATCCCTCATGCATCCCGACACAACCGCCGCCCTATTAACTTGATGTTTTATTTCTCTCATTGGATCGTGGTTACTGGTTATATTCACACCAAGATAATTAAAAGACATAACTTGTTCGACGGCTTTGTCCTCTAATACCAGTTTGCATCTTTCTGGATCTTTGGAAAAACCATGCTTTTTTTTTTATTGATGGATATGGTCATATTTAGGTTTTGAGCGCATTTATAAAATTTGTATAGCTGTCTCTGCAGGTCGTCCTCTGTTTCTGCTACTAGTGTAGCGTCGTCTGCATAGCATATCAAGCCGATGGTCTTCTTGCTCATCCTGTAACCTAAATTCAGAGCGGCAACTTCTTCTATTATTTTATCCATTACTATATTAAAGAGAAATGGGCTTAGACTGTCGCCTTGTCTGATGCCCCCCTGGTGTAGATATATCTGTGCTTGTTTGATTATTTACTCGGACCCTCGTTGTGGTGTTGGTGTTTAAGGCCTGTATTGTTGTAATAATATCTGGTGGAATTCTCTTTTCTTTGAGAATATTTAACAAATCGTCTAGACGGACTCGGTCGAATGCCTTAGTAAGATCTACGAAACATACAAATGCTTTTTTGTTGTATTCGATGGATTTCTCTTTTATCTGTCGTATGATGAATAATGCGTCGGTAGTCGATCTTCCTCTTCGGAACCCCTGTTGTTCTTCTCTGTGGCATATATAGTGTTCTAGCCTAGTTTTCAGGATACTTGTAAACAACTTCATAGTTGAGCATAGAAGATTTATTCCTCTAAAGTTTTCGGAGTTTGTCTTTTGACCCTTCTTGAAGATGGGAATTGTAATGCTTCGGAGCCACTCCTTTGGTATTATTGAAGTTCTTAAAATTTTGTTGAAGATTAGAGTTAGCTCTGTGCAGATCTTTGGCCCTCCATATTTTAAAAGTTCATTTGGAATTTTGTCTATTTCAGGGGCTTTTCTGTTTTTCAATTTTTTTATTCCTTCCACCACCTCCGCATGTTGTACTTCAATACTTTCTTCTTCCGTGCTTTTTTTCATCCTTCTGCGGCGTCGCCGTTTTCTCATATTTATATAACTCTTTAAAGTATTCTTCCCATTTACTAAGAGAAATTTTGTTGGTTTGTATGAACTCGTTTACCGGTTTTTTTTTCTCTTTAAGCATTTTCCACACCTTTCTTTGTGCACCGTACAGGTCGTGTTCCATTTCTTTTGTAAATCTTTCCCAGTATTCTTTTTTTATTTTCTTGATTTTTGCATTAACTCTATTTCTAATTTCTACATACTTTGTATGTTTTTCAAGTGAAGGAAAGCTTTTATATGCTTGATGAGCCTTTCTCTTTTCTTCTGCTAGTTCTTTAATTTCTGGGGTGAACCATGGTTTAGTTTTATTCTGCGCATTTAGGTTAACTTTTCTGACCCAATAGCTTCTGCTGCGGCGTTTTGTAAGCAACTTTAACTTTCTCCCAATGTTCTTCCACCTCGTATTCTTCATTCCCACACTCAGCAAGTTTTGCCGTCAGTCTATTTTATATAGTTTTTGCATACTTTCGTTTGCTAGAGATTCAAGATTATATTTCTCCAGATATTGTGGTGGTTTTTTAATTTTCTCCGGCTGATCCATACGAATTTTTCCAAGGATTAGGTTGTGATCTGTTCCTAAATTAGCGGAGGTCAGTGCCCTCACATCAAGTACCTGTGTGGGTGTGATCTGTCGGTTAGTTATTATATAGTCGATCACTGATTTTTGTTCTCTGGTGTTGTTAAAGGTAATCATATGTTGTTCCTTGTGCGCAAAGTAAGTGTTGTTAATTCGCATTTCGTTCCTAGCACAGAAATCTATTAGAAGCTCGCCATTTTCGTTGGTCGATGGTTCGTTAAACCTTTGCTTAACTCCATTTATTACGTCGTTACCGATTCTAGCATTAAGGTCTCCCAGTATTACAATTTTGTGTGTATTGTTTATTTTGTCTATAGTATCCTGTAGTCTTTTATAAAATTCAATTGACTCCTCCCTGGGTTTTGATATGTCTGGTGCGTACGTGCTTATTATATGGTAGGTAAAAAAGTTCAGTTTGAGAGTGATCCTGAGAATTCTATGGTTTACATATTCAATATCTGTTATATTCTGAGTATACTTTTCATGTAGTAGGATTCCGACTCCCGAGTGTGCACGTTCATTTTTAGGTTTTCCACTGTAGACTAGAATATACTTATCATACCGAGCGGTTCCTTGACCTTTCTTTTTTGTCTCTGAGAGTGCACAAATGTCTATGTTATGCCTATTCATTTCCAACACGACCTCCTGGTCTCTTCCGTTCCAAGAGGTAATGTTCCAGCATGCTATTCTTGTGATATGGGCTTGTTTCCAGATTTTCTTAGTTTTCCTATTCCAAATGTTCTTATTCCTTTTTCTCGCATACGTCGTCATCGTTAACTTCCGTCCAACATCCGAGGCATTTGTATCGGTTCTGTGAGCTGATATTCGTTTTCTCTTAGGCAGGTAGCTAACCTAACCTAAGAACCCTCCTCCTTTGTCCGGGCTTGGGACCGGCAACGACCGTCGCTGAGCTACTCAATCCACCCAGCTAATGCCGCAGGCGGAGTTTAATCATTAAATATATTACTCAAAAAGTAATTTTGACGGATTAAACTTAATTTTGTTAACAGTGGTCTGGTCTGTTGAAGAAAAAGGTTTCATGGTAAAATATTATTAGAGCGGTAATAGTTTACGCCAAGTCCGTAAATATTATTAGAGCGGTAATAGTTTACGCCAAGTCCGTGACGAATTTCTGTTAAATTTAATAATAGCAATATTCCATCAGTATCGGCCATACAGATTATAATAAATTAAGAAATTTGAAAAAACTGGTAATATTTTAACAAATTCAAATAAAGGTATTAACCAAACTTGTTAATTGAAGTTGACTTATTATTGTTTTTTGAACATTGTATATATCAAAAAAACAACGGTAAATTGGAAGAAACTATATTAGGTTTAATTTCTGCGAATTCAAATGCAAGCCTTAGATCCATAAAAGTCGAGTGTAATGTTGGTAGAAAAACTGTTGGAACAATTTTAAAGCAACACAACACAAGTACTATCCTTTTAAATATCAATGCAAACAAGAAATATTTTTGTTTGACCAAGAATGCAGACTTGTACTTTGCGAGGAAATTCAGGAACGTGCAAACAGAGACCGAACGTCTCGTAATTCGTAAATGTACGAATGTACATTTACATTAACCAATGAGCCAAAGGTACAAAACCATTGCTATTGGGTTGTACAAAATCCAAGACTAAATTTAATGACCGGCACACTGTATCTTCAAAAGATATTTGGGCTGGCATTTAATAACCGTATGGTTGGTCCATTTGAAATACTTAGAAATTTAAATTGTGATAGGTATTTAGATTTTCTTATAAATAATACTGGCCTTGCGTTAGATGAAATAGCTTCTGAAAGCTATGAAGTCTAGTTTCAGCAAGACGGTTGTCCAGCACATTTTGGATTTAACGTTAGAGATTATTAATTTAAACCAATCATATCCAAATCGACGGATTGGTAGCATTGGTACTATAAACTAGCCAGCCAGATCTCCTGATCTGGCACCGTGTGACGTTTTCTTATGGGGTCTCCAGTAAGTTGTAGAAATTATATTTTTTATTTGCTATTTTTTTTCATTCGACGATGTTGCTGAATGCGACTCTGCTTTTTTGAATGTTTACGTTGGTGGTGTGTTGTGAAAAAGGTATCTACTTGTTAGATTTCATTGACCTTTCACCTCAACTATATTTTTTTTCAATTTATAATTTAGGTCGACTATGTTTGTCTTTTTTGCATTTCTAAAAATTTCCAAAATTATTTAAAAAATTTTGTTTTAATAGTGATGTGTTGGTGAAAGTCAAAAATAAGTCGATAGGTAAATTAAAAGGTATATTCTAATATTTTGAATGCGACGTTAATTTAAAAAATTATACTGAAGCAGAAGAATTTTATTTTACATTAAAGGTAAATTTAGGTTGTTATATAAATTCATATACATATTTCTGTGCAGTCTAATATTATTCGAACTTGAGAAAATTTGGTAAAACATGTATGTATGTACATAGATCTATCTAATTCAATATCTCTATCCTTCATGACTAGTTTGTGAGTTCTTTTGTCAAGAGTTCTTCTAACTTCATTACAATTTGATGTAATAGTGTAATCTTAATTTTTTTGTGATTTATGATTTTACATAATAAAATAAATACATTATTATGTCCCCTACAAACTTGTATATCAGAAACGCATGTTATTTTTTTCTTCATTCACTTCTATAAATTGATATAAACAAAATGAAGCCAATTGTACTACTTGCAAAGATTTGAAGATAAAATTTTCATTTTCGATTTTTGGTGATTTTCCAAATTCTTGCTGTTTTTCAAAATAGGTATTTCGTTTTCTTTTCTTTAACTCAAAACCATAAGTTGCATTTACATATAATACCATGCTTAAATAACATGTCGACAATATTGACAAATATTGAAACGGTATAGCATCATTTTTTAAATACTTTTTGATACTGTAACAAACAATGTCAGTTGTTTAAAAATGCACAGAGCATACACACATACTGATTATAATTTTTTTACCTGATTTTTGAAAACATCTTCTCGTAATAACCTGTCGATTAGATCTTCGGTTGCATATTTATTTATTCTTTTGATTGTCGTTTAATCTTTTTTTTTGGAAATGTATGTGTAAAGTTTGGAAATGTATTATGTTTTTCTTAAGAATAAAAGTGCAACCAAAAACATAACACTTGGATCAAAGATAAAAAGAGCAGATGAATCACAAAATAACAAGATTGTATGTATGTATCCTGAAGATTTTTATATTTGCCAAAGCTTTGACAGGAATATATTTTTGAAAAACGAGCAGTTAATAACTATTACGAGAAGATTAATATTTTCTTCAACAACAACTGTAGTAAGTTTATAGGATTTCTCAATAGCTGCGTCGATTATTAAAATTTCATTATCATCCTGAGCATGCTTGACAGTAAAATTAATTGCTCGAAATTTTTCTGTTCATATCGAAATTAATTGAGATTTATGCTTGGTGTTGGAAAGAAGATATTTAAATAGTTACTTATGTCATTGATGGCCGTTACATATTAATTACGTACGAAATCACATTGGAGGTATTATATTGGAGGTTTAAAATTAGTTGGGAAATTAATTGAATTCTGAAAACTAGGGAATGGGTATTAAAAGAACAATATTTTGCAACCGAAAAGAACATCAAAACTTTCTGCACCTGAGTGTATTCTAAACATGATATTTTGCAATTGTACAAGCAGCTGTGAACCCTTGTGTACTTGCCGAAGATTAAAGCTTATTGTTCTCCAATTTGTGGTAATTATTTTGGTCAATCTTGTTTGAATACTGAGTTAATGTAAAGTGATTCATTAGGAAAAGGGGCAGTTACCGATATCGAGATGCAAGACTCTGCATATTAATCTTTTAGATTTTCTTAAAAAGAATAACAATAAATAAAAATTTAAAAATTATAATAAAAAATTGTTATTTTATTATTTTACCTATCCCAATAACGAAAATTATTAAAACTACATTGTCATTTTGCTAACCTTTCACTTGTGTCTATCAAGAAAACGGTGTAGCTTATAATAATATGAAAAAATGTACAAAAATTATCAACCCTGCTACTCTTACAGCATAAACAGTTTAAAAAATGTGATATGTGGCACAAAAACCATTCAAACAACGGCTAGAGTTAAAATTCCCGGAATCGTAAATACACTTTTCCCTATAGAAATGGCTATACCAAACGAAAGAACACAAAATACAAGCTCTTTAAGGTAAAGGGTCAATCTTGTCGGAGTTGTAATAAGGCCACAATTTAATTTTGAAAATTGCAATTTTCCCATAAGAAATACATGTAAGTGTATTAAAATGAAAAGGTATCATTTATTCTGTTGGCGGTACGTGTGCTGTGCTGGGTCGACAGTGACTAGTGGTGGGTGATACCAGTCGCTCTCAGAGATCCGTCGCGTCAACTTTCAAAATTTTCGAGTTGGAGCCGCTTAGGATGTTTTAATGAGTTTAGCACGTGTCAAAACCGTTCGAGCCGGAGCGACCCGGAGGGTCGCGTAGGTGCGGAGAATAGGTTTTGACAGTGCAACCACCTCAGAAACGAATTCACACAAAAAGTAAAAAAAAACACCATTCAAAATTATTTTTGGCCCTGAAAAGGGCCGATTTTTTAAACTTCCGGCAGCTCTGCACATAATTACACACGATACCGCTCCGGGATCTGCATGACCATATTTTGAAAGCGTTCTATAGATGTGCGTCCAAAAATGGACACCCACATATATTCTTGCAAATGTTCTGGTAGCATGGTAGAAGCTAATACCCCTAACCGTCGGCAATACATTTTCAATTGCGACCAATAACCTTCAACCCTATTTGTGCAAACCCCGGTAACGGGGTCCACAAAATGCGAACTGTGGTTCACGGTTTTGTGGATATAGGGCGAGACGCCACCCAGATGATTTAAACCCACATAACCCCCCCAACAATCGGTCCAAATCTCGGTGCCAGGTCTTATGTACTTAAGGATGAGTCGCCTTAACGTAGCAGAAACTCTACTACCAATGTACAGTACGACCCCCCTACGTTCCAACGTACTGTACATCCCTAATATCCACTGCTGTTGCCGGGGGGGTATCCGGCCAACACCAGCTTTCCGCCTTGTTATGACGGACTCATCAATCTGTACTACCTGGCCCGGACCACCGATTTGAAGGAGAATTGGGTTTACCACCAGCGTCCAAGCGCAAATATGTCGGAACGATTGGTATAGTCGGTACACAGCTTGTCGATTAAGACCAACTGCGGTCGCGACTGAACCAGCCCTAATATTGCACGCCCATAGCCACATAACGTAAAACACAGTCTTCGGTGGGAGCATATTGTCGGCAAAGAAGGTATTCTCGGTTAAGCGGTATTTCTTCTTGCAACCGGGACATTTGAAGCTGTGGTTTAAAAAATAGTCAGCGTCATGTACCACATTACAATATCGCCTGCAATTACGTACTTTGCATCGCATGTTCTGCGGTAAGTAGCGCAAACCCTGCAGCAGTTCGACTACTTCCGTGTCGTTGCGGTCGAAAATTTTAACAATTTCTTCAATATTAGTAGCGTTCATGTTGCTTGCAACTGATATACTGATGTAAAATCACAAATTCATGCGTTAGTATGAGAATAAATGTGGGTGGGCGGGGTTCCGGTATGAATGAGCCAATGAGCGTACCCATTTCATAACAATTTTAAAGCCGTTTTTTACAAAATTGTGTGAATATTCCGCAAATTTTATTTTTTTTATATGCTATTGGGACCCTCATCTTTCATAATCCACTTCAAAAATGGTAAAAATCGCGATCCGGGAATCTTAACTGTCACCCAAACAACCTATTATACAGCGTCTTTTAAGTTCAAATTTCTTTTTCAATAGTGTTCTATTTTTTTACAGTTTTTTTTTTGTTTTTATTTTTGCAGATGTCAGGTAGAAGTGTACAATTTACTAAAATAAATTCAATTTTACTCGAGAACCATATAAATATAATTAAAAACCACTACGAAAGTGGTAGATCTGTGAAAACCACATTTTGCAAACTTGTGGATATTTTTGGTCGTTACAAACGGAATAAGAAAGTTAATCAAAAAATTTAAGTGGACTGGCTCGATACAAGATATTAAAACACCAATGCATATTCGTCCCGGTCGTTAAACTGAAAATATCACCGCTGTAAGGGAAAGCATTGAAAAAGATCAAAATTTGTCAATCGTGACATCGTGACATGTTGACAACTTTTTTTTACCAATTGTTTATGATGTGGATATTGACGATATGTGGTTGCAACAAGACGGTGCGACATGCCACACATTCCACGAAACAATGAATTTATTGCAAACTTTTTCGGAAAGAATAATTTCACGAAATTCTGAAACAATTTGGCCACCATTTTCTGTGGCGCCATCTTAAAAATAGGGTTTATTCAAATAAACCAGAAACAATTGAAGCCTTTAAAGACAACATTAGGCGTGAAATTGCCAAGATAGACCCACAAGTATGACGAAATATCATCAAAAATGTCACCAAAAAATCGACATGTGTAAGCGTGCACACGGAGACATTTGCAAGATATTATTTATCATTTATAAATTGTAGACCCTCTAGTACATAATATTAATAACATGATAAAATTTCTATTCGAAATGTATGTTTAATTTGCATTTGAAAAAGAAACTCGAACTTGAAAGACCCTGTATGAAAGTTAAAACACAACACACAGTACTAACAAACACATACTATCAAAATACTTATTTACAGGAAATCATTTTTTGAAATCGGTGCCGTGAAAACAAACGTGTTTGTTCTGCGAGCAAACACTTTGCAGTCACAAAATTTATTTTATTATGACTGGGACCTTGGTGTTCGTTTCGGCTAGCTCTAGCTGTTAGCGGTGAGCTATGGTAGCGGATCCTTAAAATTATTTGTTTGCTCTCTCTCAATAAAACCAAAAAATTGTAACAGTAACAAATTTAATAAATAAAAAATTATCAAAAGTTTACAAAACAAATTGGTGCTGCACTTGGTCTCTGCAACAACGTATCGGAACAAAACGAAATACCGACCAATGGTGCTGCGTATAATCAAGAATTTACGGTGACCCGCAGTATGGACAATTCTTATGAATCCAATACAAATCGAATTAATCAGATTGGCAGCTGTTAAAATACAATATTCTATTACTTTATTGATCAGTAGAAAAGTAACACAATAGGACCTTATACAAGATAATTTCAACAGCCGCGAGATCTCAAAGATTCTGGGGTAGAAACTAACGCAAACTTGCACTAGACACACAGACCTCAAAAAATACACCTGTTTCGCGTAGAGGTCAAAACTTTTATCCATTATCTTTTTCGCGCAAGCGCGCGCCGTTGTGTTAGTCTCACTCACGTGGTGGGTCGGTCTTATTTTATTTTTAAATTATTTTTTGGAATATTTTGGTAATGAATTATTTAAAAATAAGCTTTCTCTACAAATTTTTATGTACTTGCACAACAAGTGTCGCAATTCAAACTTACAAGAGTAGGTTTACAATAATATAATAAGTTATTTACAATTTCCTCGTGACCGTTTGTGCTTGGAAAACAATTTTAAAATTAATATTATTATATCGTGTTAATAAATTTATTTATAAACAAATATTTATTTTTATTGGTAAATTTATAAAAGTATTTGCTAAGTGAAAGAATATAATTTAGTCTCCGAGAACCCAAGGTACACTATTATAGTGTTACACTACAGTGTTACATATCTATTTAGCTTTATTCCGTGTATATAAATCAGAAAACTATAAAACTCGCCGTAAACACTTTTTAGACCACACTAATAGTATACTAGGAGATAGTACTCTTAGTTAATAAATAGGTTTTGGCTGTGGTAAACTGATAGTTTTTCTTGTTTTATAGAGAAATCTTGCGAGGAAGAATGCTAATTTACATTAAGGGGACAACATGAAACGGCTTAGATGTGTCACGTGATTCGTTATGAAAAGTATCTCGTAACATCTAGATCATATCTTTGATGTGTATTATTGTTACAAAGTTAATCTGCAAAAACATTGATATTGAGCTAAAGTATACGCACTTGTTTTGTAAATTGGGTTAGGTGAACCTGTAACAGTTAGAGATAAGGGTTTGACAAATGTTCAGTAATATTATTCCAGGTTTCAAAACGTTAGAAACGTACCAAAAACTTCTCACTGAAAAGTGCTGAGTTATGTTACAGTCATCTCTAAGAATTAAAGAGCAAAATAACGTATCTGGGAAAGGTAAAAATGAGTAGAGGCCATTGCGACCGCGCCTTGAGCTTCAGTTAACTTTTCGCAACCAAACTAATCAATAATATAACTAATTTTCTAAATTGCTCTGTGTCAGGCACGACCTCATATATCTGATATTTTCTTTGATATAATATTTCGAAACAATTTTGCTAGGATACAGATTTAAAATTACTCTAATTAAAATTGTATTAATTGCGTTTTATCAATTTAATTGTTTAATTATTTGATTTTATATATTAGGTATAAAGGGTACCTAATATTTAAAAAAAATTAATTTATAGTACGTGATAAATGTGATTTCATGTAACATAAAACTTTAATGAATTTTTAATAATCACTATATATTAACTTAATTACAAAGTAATTTTAATTGTACACAGTAGCAACGGTTTTTTGAAATATCGGTGTTTAAATACCATATATTATGTACATAGTATATATTTCTTTCTCTGCTTAACTTAAATAAAAAAATTGGATGCTACTAAAAGTGAATGGTATGTAACATTAAGTGTTTTAATAATTTTAACGAATAATTATTAAACATTGCATATTTACCAATAAATTTAATTAAACTTAAATTTATTTAGCTTTAATATGATAATTAAACTTTAATTTGAATGGTAATAATAATTTTGAAATTTTCTTTTAATTTTCAGTTGGTCGTAGTAATTTCACTTTCGCATGCGTTTTAACTCTTCAATATAGGTAGCATAGACAGTCGAGTACAGAAAAGATAAAACTTCGTATTTTCGATAGTTTTATGAAACAAGATGAGAATTGCTAGTTAAACGAGTGTTCTTTATAATACATTTAAATCATAAAATAAAAGCGGTAAATTTAACATGCCTGTCAAAATAATAATTATTACTTTTAAGTTTTTATTATTATATTTATATTATTATTATTACTTTTTATGTCAAAAGAAAATCTACTTTAATAGGAATTACTATGCATCCCTATAGCAATAGCAGCTATCTTTTTCTATTGCATACATTGGACATGTTGTAATATATTTTGTATAACGTTTTTAAATTTCGAGGCGAATGACATATCTTTTAAATACATCCTTATCGCACTATGTAGTTTAAAATTATTTAAGAAACAAATGATCGGTTCTAAATTCAGTAGATTGTGACGAAGCTTCATCTATCCTGGGTATTCATTATAAAACTTCCAGCAATAAATATCTCAAAAACCAAACTTTAGATGAAAAAATGTTTGGGAGAAAAGTTGTATAATGGCAAGGAGGAAAGAATGAGATATAATTAGTTGAACTTTTCAAGGGCATTTGAAGGTCTTCTTCTTCAGGTGCCTATCCGTTACCGGATGTTAGCGATCATAAACTTGGCCGAAGCAAAGATGACTTTTCTCGGGAGTATAATTCATGGGGTGGTTTCTCGTTGCCTTCTCCATAGTCCACAGATCTATATTGAACATTTTGATCACAGCAGTGTATCTAGCGCCAGCAGGGTTCGAACCGCGAACTTACCGCTTCGTAGTCGACCCGTGTATGCTTCGCGCTATACTGCTGGTTTTCGAAGGTCAACTTTGTTTTTTAAATAGCATTTTATATGATTTTTACAAATTCAGATTTTGCATAAAAAATGAACAACGTTTGTTTGAAAAATTCTTTTATTTTCAAAAATTTTTGATAAAATTTCAATAATATCAAAATAAAAATTTTAATAAACTAACCATGATTAATTAAAATTTATGTTTATAAATTTAAGAAAGCAACTTAGTGTAAATATGTAGTAGAAAAAATGTTTGTAATTATAATAAAAGCAATAATAGCCTTCTGACTGTTAGAAAATTAAATTTCGATTAACCAGCTGCTGTTTATTAATATGTTTTTATTCTATATCAACGTATCTTACTCGTAAAGCCTATGCTGGATAAAAAAGTTTTTCTAACAAGTTGTTCATTTTTTCATGAACAATCTGATTCAATCCGATTTGATTTGAGTTAATTCATATTGCGTAACACCGTTACAAAAGGTTTTCCCGACGTAAATCGATGCCCTGGTGTACCTACATAATCTGGTAGAAAAAAATATGCACAAAAATTATTAAAATTTCTTCTAAATTATTAGAATGGTAACACCTGCAATTAAAAAAAAATTTCTTGATACTTCAAGTTCTTCTCCAAAGTTACGAAAGTACTCTTGAAGTTTACAAATAATCAAATTAAATTAAAAAAATTTATTAATAATGACAACTCGGCTAGAGTCCGTTAACCCTGACTGAAAGTACACTTTTCTCTATAGAAATGGCTATACCAAACGAAAGAATAGAAAAATACAAGCATTTTAAAGGCAGGAAGAACTTTGTCGGACTTGTAATAAAATCACAATTTAATTTTGAAAATTGCAATTTTTCCATAAGAAATACATGTAAGTGTATTATTGCGTAATATTACGCAATAATTTTATGCATTCTATTTACAGGACGTGCACATTTATACTAGCGGATCTACCTTTTTTTTTCTAATCTATCTATCTAAGGATCTACCTTAAGGCGGGGCTAACTTGAGCAGCGTTCGGAAGAAGTCAGTCGCTCTCTGAGATCCGTCGCGTCAACTTTCAAACTTTTCGAGTTGGAGCCGCTTAAGAGATGTTGTTAATAAGTCTAGCGCGTTGACAACGCAACCAAAACAGAAACGAATTCACACAAAAAGTGATTTTTTTCGAAAATTTGTTGTCCGATCACAACTTTAATTTTTTTATTAGCTAATTACACTATTATCTTTCATAATTCGTTGTAAAAAACGAGATTCTGGTATTTTAAATGTTGCCACAACCTATTTTAATTACGATGGGCGGGGTTACAGTTCACCAGAGCCAATGATAAAATTGCATTCAAAATTAATTTTTAAAGCCGTTTTATAATCAAATTTGTGGACTGTCCGCAAATTTTATTTTTTTTATGTGTATCTGGCATTGTTATCTTTCATAATTCGCAAAAAGAATGGTAAAAAATCGAAATCAGGGTTGACGGACTCTCGCCGACAACTCAGCGTTTGTTAATGACGTGGAAAATTAAAACCAACGAAACCAAATCAGCACATATAAAATTCACGTTGAGAAATACTTCGGGATGTATTTGGATTGTCACCTAATATAGAAAACCCTCATCTAGGCCAAAAAAAAGCTACTGAACATACAATTTTAAAAAATGTACTGGCTTATTAGCTCTAAATTTAAGCTTTTCGCTAGAAATCAAAGTATTGATCTCCAAAGGCTTAATTAAACTTATCTGGATATATGGAATCCAACTGTTGAGCTCCACATCCAACTGTAGCCTGAAATACTTGAAAGGTTCCAAGAAAATGTTTTTGAATTATTGTGGATGTTCCCTGGTACGTCCTAAATGAGGTTATACGTAAGGATCTTAGTATTCCACTGGTGAAGAAGGTAATTGGTGCCTATAATGAGAAACATGTTGTAATAAATAGTTATTATACTATGAGTGTGAAGTATAAATACAGAATTAATGCACATCCAAAACAGTTAATACTAACAGTGAGCTTGATTAATGAACAAACTGTTAGACGTAGGTTAAAAAGATTTAAACCACAAAACCTAATAAACAGATTTGACATTTAATTATTAATATTGAGTTTACAAAAAGTTGTATATCACAAATAATTATTCACTACGTGAATTCTGAATATTGATATTTTTAAAGTATAAGCTCGAGTGATTATATAAATATGTCTTATTGTTTTTTGAATTGTTGTCAAACTATTATTTACTTATTGTCTTTGACAATAAATCATCAATAAGTAAAAAATTTACTTTGACAAGCACTTTGACATATTATCTGACGATGCGACGGTTATTGGCCTGGTTGTAAGCGCGATCAACTGCTAATGTAAAGCGCTCCGGTTCGAATCCGGGTAGAGACGGTGGCCTCTCACAAGGTGCTAGCAACATCTTTGAGATATTAAATGCTGGAGTACTCTCTTAGGGGAACGGGTAAAACAACATAAGTTGTATCGTTGCAAAAGGGACCCGAACTTAATAAAAAAAATTTATTTTTTGGCCGATTTCTTCTCTCAGAGTTACAATCTTCAAGTTAGCGAACTTTAAGTTAAATTGACAAAATAACCAATAAGGCGACAATAGCACAAATAAATCAATCAATCAATCATCTGATTGATTATTTCGTCAATTTAACCTGAAGTTTGCTAACTTGAAGATAACTATGAGTGAAGAAATCAGACAAAAAAATAAAAAAAATTTATTAAGTTGGTATTTAAAAAAATATTAAAAAAATTTGTTGTTTGTTTATCTCGACTAATGCCCAACTTTTTCACTCATAGTTATCTTCAAGTTAGCTAATTTCAAGTTAAATTGACGAAATAACCAATCAGATGATTGATTTATTTGTTTTGTTGTCGTCTGATTGGTCATTTTGTCAATTTTACCTAAAGTAAAATTTTTATTACAAATAAATAAGTAAGACGGTAAAACTGTATGATTAGGAATGTGTTTTTGTTAGCTATTCATATCAATGAAAATTTAAATTGGTTGAATTACACTTTTTTCACGTGTTCCCGACAAACATAAGAGTGGGTGGGTCAATTCCAAAAAATTAATTAAAAGTCCAACATTATTTTTTAAGTAAATTTTTATATTAGTTAATATAACATGTTATGATTCTAAAAAATTTAAAATCTCACTTTGTTTTGAACAAATGTAACTCAGTTATATAAAAAAAATTTATACATAGATTTAATTACTTTTAATTTTGGAAAATATTTTTGTACTAATAAAATAATTAATAAAATTAAATTACAACTACATATAAAGTTACAAAACTTCCAATTGGAATAATATACTTGCAAGCTAATTTTTATTCTTTTTGCAGATTATAATTATGTGAAGATAAACGTGAAAATACGATCGGCAATACTTTTAATAATTACGATGTGAAAAAACAAGAAATATATACTACAAAATTTTCCTAGTTTGCCATGTAGTACCATGTAGGCACTAAACTTTTCCACACGATGAAAACCATGCATCACATTATTTCTTTCGAAACATTTGTGTTATTGTCATTTTATATGGAAACAATCGAGTCATTGGAATTGGGTAAGTATTATTATTATTGTTTTTAAGTGATGTAAAATAAAACAAAGTTTCTAAAATCTATTTAATTAAGTACCAAGTATTTGAAAATAATATCTTGCTGAAATATGTATAATTTCGGAAGAAAGAATACATTATACGTAGACCTTTGTAAAGCTGACATTTTAATATCATCATTTGATATCAAAAAGGGTAGCAGGAGTATTTTTTAAATTATTTAATTTTTGAAAACAAAATCTTTGTATCATTATTGTGGTACACAATGTGACAAATTTTATAATTAAATAATATTAGACTTTTCAATAAATTTTTATTATTTGGACCGGCTTTGACTTTAAGTCATTATCCTACCGTAAAAATTCTATTTTATAATGTCACAAAATTTGATTCAATTAATTAACAAGCTTGATAAATTAACAACATTTAAACGAGCTCTTATTGCTTGTGTGATAATCTCAAGTTTAATACAATGTTTAGAGTATACTATCAAAAATTGGTGTAAATAATTAAATTTTTGTGTTTATTAAGACAATCTGTGTTGGGGTCACGTTGCATTCTTTTAATTTCCATGAATTCTAAAAGATCCGTCATTTTTCCTTTCTTCTCGTGGTCGATCAGCTCCATATTATTTTCTGAGTTTGTATTAGGACACGTTGTGAGACAGTAGAGAACTTATTTTTATTTTTATGTTTGGCCAATCATGTTTTTATTTTCCTTCCTGTTTGACCAATATATGTGGAACTGCACCTCTCGTATTTTATTAAATATACCCCACTTTTCTCCATTTTATCTATTTTGTCCTTGTTGTTAAGTAACCTTTCTCCTATAGTAATATAGTATTATTGCTCTTTACTGTTATTTGTAGACCGAATTTCTTGAGTTGTCCCATTATTATTTTATATGTTATAGGTCCTACGAAGAAAATGTTATTGTTGCCTTGTATTATAATTTATTGAGGAAATGTAAAATTAATTAATTATAAAATTCTTGTAGGTTAGTTATCCTTCCATTTACACCCCTTTCATGTAAAAATCGGTAGAAAATCGATAGCAAAGGTTAGATCGTGTATTTTTAATGTAAGGTCGTTATTAATTAATTAATAATAATTAAAATTACATGTTTTTTCTGTGTATGTACATCTCAAAAATATGCGGGATTCAATAATACTTCCATGTTACAATACAAACAATACAAACAAAGCAAAACCATTTTTAGCTTAGATAGTTTTCTATTTAAAAGCATTTTTCGGTGATTTCGTGTATTTTATGACGTATTAGTAATCCTACAGATTTATTTTAAATACAATGAACAAGCGATTTTGTTAATTAGTCGTGCTTGGAAAGTTTGATCCTACGATCCTATGATCAAACTTTTGAGCTATGAAAGGTAGGTAAGGTAGAAAGGTAGGTAGTTATTTATTTATTTGTTTATTTATTATTTGTTTGTAATTTATAAATATGATTGTATTGGGCATCAATTTCTCAGGTTTATAAATTTAAATCTTAAATTTTAAAGATGATGAAGGAAAGGGGCCAAATGAAGATCGGTATACCACGTTTCAAAGTGTACCACTTCATGCCTTCCTCTTCTATGCCATTATTAACTAATGACAGAAATACGCGACTTAACCTTAGCGGTCGATTTCCTACAGATTTACATTTTTTTACGATAACTGAGCGCCAATAAGCAGTTAAAGCACAAGATTTATTTTATATTAAACAACTTTTCAAGACTTAACGACAGACGACCTAACGATTTTATCTTTTTTGACATCAAAATGATGAATTTGGGAAGCCAACTTCACAAAGTTATTACATGTTATATGTATTTTTAAGACAAATGAATAACATATTAAACGTACCCGTCTAGTTTAAATTATTAAAATATTAAGTTAAAGATAGGTATATGCTGGAGGTGCATAGGCTCAAATTAATATATTATATTAAAATAAAATTAAAATATTATAGTATACTATATACAGAAATTATATATATTATTAACCTTTGAAATTAATATTTTTATTGTTCATTTAACCTTATAATTTTAAAAACATTTGAATCAAATACTATATACAGAGACTAGAAGATGTGGGCAGCCTATTGGTCGCCTACAGCTACCACATCTAGGTCAGTCATCCACGGATCATAATATAGTAATATTTTGTCATTGGTACTTATGTATTTTATTTCTAGACTTGTTAGATAGTTCTGACATTTATTAAATTTTGCTCTGAATATTTTATATTATTTCTAATTTAATTTGCATTTTAGGTGCGTGCATGTCTGCATTGGGGCTGGAGTCAGGAGTTATTAAAGATTGGGCATTGTCGTCAAGTTCAGCGTACGATGCCGGGAGTGTAGGCCCACAACATGGCAGGTAAATGTTCATTATTTAAAATAAAATAAAATAAAAATAAAAAACATAAAAAACATAGTATCTACGAGGGCAGTCTCAGAAGTACCCGACCTAACAAAGAATTATTTTTATTTATTTCTCAACATAGTTTTCTTTGAGCTGTATACATTTTTGCAGCGATGTTCTATAGCTTCGATACTCTGTTTATAGTGAGAACCGTCGAGCTCCTCAAAAAAGTTATCAACTGCAGACTTTACCTCTTCATTGTTGGCAAACCTTTTACCACCGAGCCATTTTTTTAAGTTTGGAAAAAAAATAATCCGAGGAGGCTAAATCTGGCGAATAAGGTGCGTGAGGAAGCAATTCGAAGCGTAATTCATTGATTTTTGCCACCGCGATAGAGGATGTGTGCACCGGTGCGTTGTCTTGATGAAACAACACCTCTTTTTTGTCAAATGCGGCCGTTATTTCTTGATTTCTTCACTTAAACGTTGCAATAAGTTTCCATAATACTCACTGTTGATTGTTTTCTTTTTTTGAAGATAATCGATAAAATTTATCCCACGCGCATCCCAAAAAACTGACGCAATGAGTTTACCTGCAGATGGAACAGTCTTCGCCTTCTTTGGAGCCGATTTTCCTCTTCCCATCCATTGCTTTGACTGTTTTTTTGTTTTAGGTGTAAAGTGATGAATTCATGTTTTATCCATAGTTATAAACCGATGTAAAAACTTGGATTTATTGCTGTGAAACAGCGCCAAACACTCGATTGAGACATCCTCACGACGCTGTTTTTGTTCCATTTGAACAAACGTGGCACTCATCTTGCGCATAGCTTTCTCATATCCAAATTATCAGTTAATATCCGATGTACAGCACTTTTTGAATTGCCTACGATGTCTGCTAGCTCGCGTACTTTCAGTCGATGGTTATCTAATATTATTTCGTGGATATTTTCCATTACTTTGGGGGTAGTCACTTTATTTGGTCGACCACTACGATGTTCTTCTTGGCAGCTCGTACGGCCTCGTTTAAACTCGGCAACCCAATATTTTATTGCTGTAAACGAAGGAGCAAACTCCCCTAGAGTAGAATCTAGTTCGGTTTTAACATCGGTTGGACTGAGACCTTTCAAATGAAAGTATTGTATCACATAACATATTTACAAATATTCCATATTTGTAAGTTCACTAAGAGAGTTCACTATTGATGGCTGTCAAAGAATTACTAAACAACACAGCGTCTTCAAACATAAAACTTAAGCTTTATAAGGTTGGTACTTCCTAAAATATTATTTTTTTTTAACAACTACAGCCATCTATACATTAGGTCGAATACTTCTAGGATTACCCTCGTATATGGTATATAGTATCTATATAAAAACTTGCTAAACTGTAATATACAAATTGAGATAGCGCTTTCTAATATTGTATTTCCCACTACCGTTGATGTAAGTATGCCATGTTTGAGTACATCACATAGATAGGTACTTAGTATATAAAAAAACTTGCAAAACTGCAATATTTGCAGATTGCGATAGTGCTTATTAATATAGCATACTATAGATACTTACATATCTATGTATAGTATAGATACTTAAGTATTTATACGATGTACTCAAACTTAACATAGAACTGTTACTAATCATGAAGACAGATAAGCACCTAAAGTGTTGTAATCAAGCTCAAGTTGCTCGCTATCGTAACTGATTTTGCTTCGCTACCAGTTTCTGCCCTCCCTTTCTTATTTATTAGTTCCTTTAGTTATTTTCATAATCTATTAATTTACTAATCTACTTTTCCATGACGTGATAAATTGTGGAGTACACTGTGTCCGTGTTCGACTTGGACGCTTACAACGCTGTTGGTACGAACTGGCGCAAACTCCAACGCTTTAAGCGTTCGACTTGGAAATGTTGGCGCTTACAGCGCAGTGTAAACACAACCGTAACCGCTATTTTTTCACGTTCACAACGCTTATTTCATTTAGGTAGTGCAGCGTAAGCGCTGCGCTGTAGTGGTAAAAATTTTATTTATTTTTGAATATATTTGAAAGCTGAAGTTAACCTAAATATTTTAGGTTTACTTTTTAACTTCAATATTTAAATTTAAACATAAAATTACTTGTCCTATATTAATTATTACTTCAATAATTTATTGCCCTTGTTTTATCCGCTCAATTTTTAAAAAAAATAAGTGGCAAGATTGTAAATGAAATTAATTGACCCAAAATAAATTTTTGTGTAAAATAATTGTTGATAATTTGTGAATAAAATACCTAAAAATGTAATTGCAGTTATAAACAATAAATTATTATATCAGATTGTTTGAATATTTTATAGGTTAAGCAACTGTTGAACGACAAAATTTGCGTGCTATAAGCGTTTGCGTCCGTTGGTACCAACAGCGCGTAAGCGTCTAAGTCGAACACGGCCTGTATCACTCCAATGACCACCTTGATAATTGCGAACACCTACTAGTAAATTAAATAATATAAATTTTATTCATTTAATCTCAATCGATGCAATATTTTAAATATAATAATATTTTTGTGCGTTTTTCGTTTATAAATGTTCTCAATGGTTTGAATTTTGCTCCCGTAGACGACCACTTACATAGTACCTAGTTAAACATTTTAAAAATATTGTTTAAAAAAGTTAGAGTAAAAGTACTCGTTATTTAATTTGCGAATTATTAATTAATGCTGTATTTAAAAATGAATGTAAACCGATGGAAGAAGATTTTAGGATTAATAAGTTTAATGAGTTTGCAAAAATTTTACATTATTTTCTTGTTAAGTTTTTAAATAGCTTAATGTTCCGAATTTAAATTTAAATTTAGAAATATTTAAGCTAAAATTCTAACATCAAAAATAATAAAGATATAGTTAATTAGTAAGAAATTTTTAAATGTAATGTAATATTGTGTACTATCTATTTGTAAGTAAAATTTCAGAAATTGAATAGAAGCAACAATCGACACTTTTAACTCGACGACTTCGACGGTGGTCATCGATCCGGAAATGCTTTTAGGGAGATATTATTCCACATGATCTGATGTATCATTTTGACATTTTACAGTGAAACTACTTGCTTGAAAATAACCGATATATTTTAAATTTCGAGTTTTCCGCTAAAAAAGTATATTCAATGGATAGTATTAAAATAAATTTCCGTATAAATTCAACATATAACTTACATAATCGGAATCAGTGCAAGCGCTACAATTAATTGTAATAATTTATGTAATTGACTATGATATAATTGAAAACTTATTTATACACAAATTATATCATGACTCGCAATCAGTACAAATTCTTGTTGTAAATGAATACTAATCTGAAAATACATATTTCAAAATATTAATTAACGCAGTTGCAAGCATCCAGTTTTAATTATATTTTTCAAAGTTTAAAATCTAGTTTTGATGCGTAATGTTAACCTCATGTGCCTATTACTAACTATTGTATTAATTAAATTATTAACGCACCAAACCCAGGTTCATAATTAATTCAAACCGTCTAATTGATATAAAAACAGGTTATTTCCATTTTTAATTGACTCTTGCCTTTAGCTGAACAATATCTGGCAAAATTTAAAAACATAGCAATGTATATAATCTAATACGAAGAGGTTGCGATTTGTCAGTAATCTATTTAGTTAAAATTTATTGCACATGTAGTTTATGAGTTGAATTTCAACCAATGTACCATTCAGATTATGAAATTCTATTTCTTCCAAATCTAACTCAGGATCTACATGTATTTAAATTTCTATTGTAATGTGAACGTACGGTAATTTAGAATTACCTCAATATATAAAGAATCACGCGAGAGTCGGCTCGACGAATAGCTAAAAATGAACTTAAGAAGAAGCCTCATAAGCTGCGAAAAGCCCATATGCTAACTAATGAAAACAAGCGGGTACGACTTCAACGATGCCGTGCTCTTCTATATCGCACCGTTGCTCAAAAAAAGGAAAATTTCGTTTTTACTAATGAAAAAATTTTTACTATAAAACAATTTCACAATTGTCAAAATAATATGTTTTGGTCAGAAGAAGCACCCGGACCTTCTGCCATTGTTGTTAATCGCCAATACCCCAACTCTGTCATGGTTTGGAGCAATATTTGTGCTACCGGTAAAACACCTTTAGTTGTTGTGGAAGAAGGAGTAAAAATTAACAAGTAAAGCTACCACCGGGATATTTTAGAGGCTGTAATTCTTCCGTAGGCCCCACAGCACTTTGGTGACTAACATTAGACTTTTCCATAAGACTCTGCACCTGCCCACAAGACGAAAACTACGCAAAAGTGGTGCCGAATCAATTTTCGTAATTTTATCAGTTCTGCTGAATGGCCTTCATATTCACCAGGTGTCAACTCAATGGATTACTTCATATGGTCAATTTTAGAGGCCAGAGCCTGTGTAAAACCACACAAACGTTTGGAATCACTAAAACAATCTTTGCGTCCGGAATGGGTCAAAATTCCTAAGAAGAGCAAAACAGCCGAAAATTTCATTCGACGTTTAAAGCTCTATATCTACGCAGAAGGAAGCCACTTTAAAATTTTATAATTTATGATGTACATAAGGTTGTTCTTATTTGTTATACATTTTTAAATTTTTGATTTGTTGCGTTAAAGTAAGTTTTTTTTAAACGTTTCTCTGAGTTCTTGCGGGTTACGCTGTATAATTGCGTTTTATTAACTTTTAATAATATTTTTAATAATGAGACAGATCTGAGCTAATAATTGAATTTTAAGAATTATAGTCGTAGAAAAATACATTCAAGATGTCACTTTTTTGTTTTTTTGCTAAATTTTGTTACCAACCTGTTTGATATCATTTTGCAAACAGTCAAGGATTATTTTTAAAATGAATTGAGTTTAAATATGACGTACACCAGGGTCTAGATTTGCGTCGGGGATACGTTCTGTAAAGTGCTACGCAATTCGAATCGACTCAAATCGAATCACATTTTCCATAAGATTCCATAGTAATTCACGAGATGCGTTCTACAATCATCAAAAACTTTTTCACAATGGTAATAAAATCACATATTATGCTAACAAAATTTATTTTTTAGTAAAATATCGGTAAAAAACGATAAAACAAGTTATAATTTTAAATTTTAAATAATAACACGCAAAAAATTATTTAAAAAAAAAATTGTCCAACGTTTGCTGTTTTGTGTTTTGTTTATTTTTCGCGTATAAATCTTTATAACAGCGCACTCCGTTCGCGACAGCATTTACCACACTATTGCTACGACTTTCATCTTCATCATAATTAATAAAAATATCCATAGCTTTGTCTATTAACGAAAAGGCTTCCGCTAAATTATCGTTCCTTATTTTCTGTTTAACTTTTTTATGCTCCACGTCTTCGATAGTAGTCGTAAAATCTTCTAACAGGTTTTCAATTGTTATTTCTTCCCGGTCTTCATTTAACACTTCTTTTATGTCGTGTACCTCCATTCCTTCAAAATTTAAGTTTTTGGCATAGTTTGCTAAATCGTTCACGAGTGTTTCAACATTTTGCAATATCACATCTGATTCGGTATCCAGAGTTGATTCTTGCCATAGATTTTTCCAAACCCCATTTAAACAATTCGGTGTAATTTCTTTCCACGACTCTCCAATATTTTCTACTGCTTTTAAAATGTTAAATTGTTTCCATATGTTTTTGACGGAAATTTCACTTTCCAGATGGCGAAAAAGTTGTTTGAATGTCCTACGTAAATAATAAGCCTTAAAAGTAGAAATGGCACCTTGATCCATAGGCTGTATTAGAGCCGTAGTGTTAGGCGGTAGAAACACAAATTTAACATTTTCACAAATATTGTCCACATCTTGAGGATGGCTAGGTGCGTTGTCTAATAAAATTAAAATTTTGAAGTCTAAATTTTCTTTTGAACAATAGTTTCGTAGCTCGGGAACAGCAATCTCTCTTACCCAGTCACGGAATAGAGCTGCAGTCATCCACCCCTTTTTATTCCATCGCCAATGGACTGGCAACTTATCTTTTTTTTGGTATTTCATAGCCCTTGGATTTTGACTGGTATGAATTAAAAGAGGTTTGAGTTTGTGATCTCCTGCTGCATTAGCCCCCAGAAGTAGCGTTAATCTGTCTTTACTTGCCTTATAACCGGAAGCACTTTTTTCTTCCTTGGAAATGTAAGTTTTCTTTGGAAGTCTTTTCCAGTAAAGACCGGTTTCATCTACGTTAAAAATCTGTTTTGCACAATATCCACCTTCTGCGATAATGTCTTTTAACTCATCTTTAAAATTTTCCGCAGCTACTGCATCTCCACTGGCCGATTCTCCTTTCATCACGAGATTGTGCAGTTTAGCTCTTGATTTAAATTTGGCAAACCAACCTCGGCTAGCACAGAAAGTTTCACTGTTATGAATACCCAAGCAGCATTGTGATGCTAAAAATCAACTAAATAGCTGCTAAATAGTTGTATGCAGGCAGCATACTTGCTGCGGCAGCCAGCAAAATAGCGCATAAATAGTGCATAAATTGCAGCAATATTGCAAAAGTGGCCCACTAATTTTTAGCAAATTGCTAGCTGTTAAATAGCAATTTGCTTGCTTTCAGCCAGCAAATAGCTTGCTATTAGCTAGCTAAAAGCAAGCTATTAGCTAGCTAAAAGCAAGCTATTTGCTAGCTAAAAGCAAGCTATTTTAGCTAGCTAAAAGCAAGTTATTTGCTAGGTAAAAGCAAGCTATTTTAGCTAGCAAAAGCTTTTTAGCTAGCTAATAGCGCTATTTTAGCTAGCAAATAGCTTGCTTCTAGCTAGCTAATAGCGCTATTTTAGCTAGCTAAAAGCAAGTTATTTGCTAGGTAAAAGCGCGCTATTTTGGCTAGCTTTTAGCTTAAAAATAGTGGGCCACTTTTGCAATTTGCTGGCTACCGCATTTTAGTAATTAAAAATAAAGAAATTCAATTCATTTATGAATTGTATATTAATTTAATCTAAATATATTTAATTATATTTATTATTTTTAAATAATTTCTACATTACACGTGTACACGTACACGTGTACATACACATATGTACATATTTAAATGTCAGAATATTTTATTTTGCATTAATTTTTATTTATTCATACATTGCTATAATATAGTCAATTATATATCCCTCGTTTCCTTATTGATAATGGTTTGTGATCTGTAATTTATTAAATTTTTATTAAACATTTTATTTATACTTAAACATTACCTGAGTGGAGGCTTGAACCACCGACCTTCACATCACGAGTCCTGGTGCTTACCGTTTCTGCCAACGCGACTCCACGTATTCGTAACGTAAAACATAAATGTTGAGTTATTATAATATATACGTTGTAAAATATACATATAGATTTACACACAAAATAAATGTGAATATAATAATACTTTAAATAAATATTATGAAATTGACAACCACCACGTGATAAAATTAATTTAGAAGAAAGCGACATTTAGTTAGTATAATAATTTATTTAAGTAAAATAAAACAACTTTATAAAAAATTTATTAGTTATTTTCATCGCCGTCGTCGTCCAGACGTTTTCGTTTTTGGCTTCCTTCGGCTTTAACACTGAAAAATAAATATAAATAAATTGAATTTAAACAAAACTTGATTGTTTACTTACCGATTTCCACTATTTCTAAAAGTTTCTTTAGAAATTCCACCGCATCATTGTAGGCTATTTCTTTATTAGCTAAACAAACCACAGCGTGGAAGGTTTTACTATGTTTGGATAAAATACAAAACCTATTTTTTTCCTTGTCATGTGTGTTTCCTGTCCAATTGCAAGCAGTGGCAAATGTTTTTGTAAACATTTCGTCAAAGACGGTGTAGCAAACCTTGCTTCCCGTCTTTGTACCACTCTTGCCACAGAATTTAGATAAATGTTCTACTATGATACTCCTACTATTCTCATTTTTTAATTTTGTCTCTACCTCCTGCAGATCTTCAATAGTTGCTATTGGGAATTGTATTTGAAGTTCAAGAAATTCTTCTTCGTAGTTATCTGCAGGAGGTAATGCACTGGTATTTTGATTATGTATGTTCAGCACTGAAATCAGCTCCTGCATTATTAATTTTGTTTCTGTTATGTTTGCATTAACGGTGTTAGTTAAATTGTCCACTTTTTTGTTTAATTTGTCCAGGTTATTCTGGAGATCAGCGAATTTATTACTTAAATCTAGGTTGAGTAATACAACATCTTTTATGCTGTAATTTTGTACATCTTCATCTACTTCAGATATTGATGTTACATTTGAATTCTAAATAAAATTATATTAATTATAGTAATTCTAAAAATAAACAACGAATTGCAAAATCTTACCAAAATGTTATTTGCTAAGTCATTATAGTTAGGCTCGCTCGATTTTTTTCGGTATTTATTTTTACGAAAACCGGTGGTTCCAACTTCTATATTATCGTCTTCGGTGTCGGACAGCAGACACATATTTTCTTCTAACTGTATGCCATCCTCTAATGTGGCTATATTGCTTCTTTTCAATTCGCACTTGAATTTGACCCACGATATTTTATCAGGTTGCGATAATGGATCGCTACGCAGACTCAAAGCTCCCAAAGCATTAGGCCAATACAAAACATTATTAATTTCCCACCCCGAAGGTACCGTCGTAAGCACTTTCTTTCCATTTTCTACAGTTTGAACAATTTTGTAAGCCATTTATGTATTTGTATTTGTATATCTTCTATATCTATATGTATTTATGTAAGGTATTTACGTATAATGTATATTTAGCTATACGAAGTATATACTATACATTGAGTAGTCTACATTTTGCCAACATAAAGGTAAAATATATTTATACAGATATTCAGGGAGATCTCTTTTAATATACTACTTATTGACCATAATCTGCGCAATAACTTCGCTTGAACCAATGATATGAGAGGTACAGATTTAATTTTGGTAATTCGTGCGCATATACGTTACGTGGTGACCCCATAATCTGCGTAATATTATACCTTGTTATTATTGTATCATGGGTCAAGTGTGACAAGGGGGCTTAGCCAAATGTGACGTCCACATAAAAATTCCATTGTGGAATTTGTAAAAAAATTGCGTTTGAGTATTTTCAGGATGTTCAGGATCCGACAAAGGGTTGGGGAGAGATTTAATTTTGGTAATTCGTGCGCTTATACGTTACGTGGTGACCCCATAATCTGCGTAATATCATAGCCAAATGTAACGTCTACATAAAAATTCCATTGTGGAATTTGTAAAAAAAGGAGGATCCGACAAAGGGAAGGGGGGGGAGGTTTCAAAATTTTGTAAAAATTGTTGGCGTCCTTTACGGACGACTCCTAATTGAGGGTGGGTCCCAAGGATTACAAACAAAATGTAATATGAATATCGAAGATGTACGTAGTTTTCTTTTATTTATAAATACAGAGTGTACAAAAATGTACGAATAAAATAGTTATTCATTTTTTCGCACGTCTGATTGGTTAAATTTGAATCAATATATTATAGTAGTGGGGCATTATTAAACATTCGTTAATCGTATATTTTTATATCCAATTAAATTATACAAAATTATCACCTTGAAAACCTAATCCATAAAACGTTAAAATTTACCGCACTATTAGCACGTCGTTGCAGCTTGTGCCAGCAAGCTATTTTCAATAGCTATTTAGCGGATTATTAGCACGTCGCTGCAGCTTGCTGCCAGCAAGCTATTTTCAATAGCTATTTAGCGCATTATTAGCACGTCGCTGCAGCTTTCTGCCAGCAAGCAATTTTCAATAGATATTTAGCGCATTATTAGCACGTCGTTGCAGCTTGCTGCCAGCAAGCTATTTTCAATAGCTATTTAGCGGATTATTAGCACGTCGCTGCAGCTTGCTGCCAGCAAGCTATTTTCAATAGCTATTTAGCGCATTATTAGCGCGTCGTTGCAACTTTCTGCCAGCAAGCTATTTTCAATAGCTATTTAGCGGATTATTAGCACGTCGCTGCAGCTTGCTGCCAGCAAGCTATTTTCAATAGCTATTTAGCGGATTATTAGCACGTCGCTGCAGCTTGCTGCCAGCAAGCTATTATCAATAGCTATTTAGCGCATTATTAGTACGTCGCTGCAGCTTGCTGCCAGCAAGCTATTTTCAATAGCTATTTAGCGCATTATTAGCACGTCGCTGCAGCTTGCTGCCAGCAAGCTATTTTCAATAGCTATTTAGCGATTATTAGCACGTCGCTGCAGCTTGCTGCCAGCAAGCTATTTTCAATAGCTATTTAGCGCATTATTAGCACGTCGTGCAGCTTGCTGCCAGCAAGCTATTTTCAATAGCTATTTAGCGCATTATTAGCGCGTCGTTGCAACTTTCTGCCAGCAAGCTATTTTCAATAGCTATTTAGCGTATTATTAGCGCATTGTTGCAACTTGCTGCCAGCAAGCTATTTTCAATAGCTATTATATAGCTAATTAGCAACTATTTTGCTGGCTGGCAAAATATCATTAAATTGTTTATTTGCTTGCTGCCAGCAAGCAAATTGGAACTCGCAGCTGATTTTTAGCTAGAAATGCTACTTGGGTATGTTCAGGTTTCGATTTTAAATGTTCAAATATGCATCGCGCTTTTTCTTGTATAATAGCCCTACTTAACGGAAAACCCTTTCCCTTGGTTCTGTTCTGTTATCCAGGTAGAAAGAAGAGATTCCATTAAAACGTGTAATGAACTTGTAATTTTTTAAAATTTGTCCCGACATTAAAGTGTTTGTATTTTTTGCAATTTCTTTAATTTTTGTAGCATCACGATTACGAATTGATTTAACTGTAGTTACTGGTAAATTGAGGCTTCTTGAAATACTGACAGCGTTTTCTCCTGCATCAAAACGCCTCAATATTTCTATCTTGGTAGCAAGAGTAATTACGGTTCGTTTATTTTTCTTTGAAATTTTGTCACTCATTTTCATCTAGAAATAAGAATTTTCTTTGAATTGAGAAACTTGGAAAACATTCAGAACTTACCATTTAATTAATACTAAATAAAAATTTATTACAGAAGAATACTGCTAATTTTAAAGCTTCTCTGACGGTTGCTTTAAACTAAATAATGAAAAATGTAATTGCATGTAGAAAACGCATCGTACACAATTATTCATAATATTATGTAGTAGTATGTATACATTACAAGACTTACAAACTTTGCAAGTGGCATGGCGGCGCGATTCATGCAGATATTAATTCTACTTGCAGATAAAAACTATTAAATTACAGTCGTTAGAATTTTACGCATGAAGCAAAAAAATTGAATTTGTATTATTTTAAAAGACGCAAATTGAATTATGTGACGCATATAAGATTTTCGGTCCTATATTCGTGTTATTAAGCAAATCGAATCGACGCAAATCGATGCGACGCAAAACGAGACCCTGGTGTAATTACCTTTTAGTAATAAAAACCGTTTAGTCATGCTGGGTAAGGAAAAACACTTTGATCACAAAAACACTTTGAATGAAATGATAATACTGGCATTTCCCGAAGACGTACGTTGGGTATCCTGAAAAGTTTGCTTTAAAATGTCAAAAACTCAATATTTTTAAATTGCACGAGTGGTCGAAAATGATATTGTTGAAAAAATCTTTAAAAAATAAGCAAATCATAAAAATAATGAGGTAGCCAAAATAAGAAAATCACAAAGTTCTGGCGCAGGAGCAGGTGACACTTACATTGTACCAAAAATGAAATGGTTTTCAACAATATATTTATTTTTAAAGAATGTAGATAATTTGTTAAAGCTGCTTTCTAATTCATGTTCTAAACTGTGAATTAATTCTTGTATTAAAACTTTTGCACAAAATATTGTGTTTTTCTTATAGAAGCAATATTTTTACAAATCGAACTTAATTTTTAAAACACTATATACTTGAGTAAGTTGCTGTCACCATGTACTCACAACTATCTTTTAAATCGCTTGCTTTTAGTATTGGGTTTTAGTAACTTGTATAAGTCATTATCATCGTGTTGATAAACCTTTAGTACTCTGAACAGATCATACGACCCACCGCTTGACGACGCCCCTGCATACCACAAAAACGAAAAATTAAACGGCTTAGAAGCATCTGTTGCACAATATTGAAAGTAGTTCTAGCTGAGGTTTTGCTTATTAATTGACGAATAATTGTGTTAATATTCGACATATTCAATAATAAATTATTAAGCTTTGAATGATGAACTCTTTTAATTTCTCTTAGTAATGAACCATTTTCCACGTGATTTTTCTACAAATTTCAAACCACAACTGACGCAAATGCGTATACTTAACGGAGTAAAATAAAAAAGTCTATTAAAATGAATAAGTTTAAAACAAGCTGAATGGATACTTCGGCTAGCGTCGGATAAATCAACGGGGATGGGCCATGAGATGTTTTCTAGATTGATTACAATTAGGTAATTAATACGACAATAAAATGAAAATGAAATGTATTTAAAACTAAATTTACAAAAATATTTTAACTAAAATGTAACAAAAAAATAAACAAAGATAATAACGGGAGACCCGCTTAAGGGTAAAAAGTTCAGTCTCGTATAAAAAAATTCACTGTTTACCGCTAATTAAAAGTTAATGATCCAGGCACTTTTCACGTTGATGCGGTGCGGTCCTTAGGTTATCCTGACGATATTAAGAGATGGAACAAGCACCCAGATATAGCGACAGATACTACTTTTAGTAGGTACCAAGTTCTTTACATTAATCGAACAATGAGTAATTAAACTAATTTTAGTGTGGAAGTAATTTAAGTTGAACCTTATTTAGATATTAAAGATTTAATATTTTATTACTATTAAATCGATGGGCCGATAAAGGATGGTGTCAAATTGTTTTGTAGTAATTATTAATAGCAAAGTTTGCGATAAAAGATAAAACTTAGGAAAAGATGCCGCGTTAGGTCACTTTATTTGGCACCGAAGTTAACTCACACGCTTCGCACAAGTACGTTTAAAAACTACCACAAACAGATCAATTTACTGATTTCTTCAAAAGTTACGGTAATACAAGATAAAGGTAAGATTAGACTGACACAACGGTATAAACAAGACTGTCACAATTTTTCCAAAACACCGCTTATATGTGTGCTCTTTGGTAGACAGACATGTTTTACATACTTCTTTCTGCCGGACAAATTGAAATTTTCCGATTTAACACCGCCAGAAGTATGAAAGTAAAGTGAATTATAATTTGGGTTTTTGAGAAAAAGCTCAAAGGAAAGATATTATAATAAATTCCTACAAAAGGTAGCGACTGGCCAGATGGTGATATTGTTGATGAACGCCTTATTAGAAATTTAAACTTTAAATTTTACTTTACGGAACAGGGCTGTAATAAGGAAATTTATTAATTAAAATTGTAAGTTAAAATGAGATGAAACGAGTTTTGTTACAAGTGCTATTTGCTCTCCCTGTACAATTACTGGCTTTTTAGTTTTCAAGTTTTTAATATTATATGTAGGTGTATTATTATTCTATAAAAATCTTACTGTGGATTCCCAAAATCAATTAAATCAACTTTGACGGAAAAAGCTTTCAAAATAAACAGAAAACTTCCGATTGTCTTTATTTTTATTAATAATTTGTTTCGAACATATTTTTAAGATCCGGTCGATTTGTCAAAATTGAACTAGCATCGCTTGAATACTAAAATTTGCTAAACTACAAGCAATAAATTTGAAATTGAACACAATCATTATATTTATGGGATTGGCTTAAAACATTACAACATCTGGCCATCGTAAATGACCACCCAAAACTTAATAGAAGATAATGCAAACTGAAAATTATAGTTTAATGGTTTGTAATATTAAATTATATAAAGGATTTACTAATCACACTTGACTATTCGGTATTAATTACTTTGTTCTAATAATATACTACAGAAAATATTACGTTATAAGAGGAGATTTTTCATATTCAACACTTTTAGTTTATATAAAACGTAATAAATCATTTTCTCACTTTAGTCATCAGCTTCTTTCTTTAAGTGGAAGATGGGTAGCATTAAACCTTAAGGTTGCTTGAATGGGATTGGAAAATGTGTCTGTAATTCTGTTTTTATTGTTGATAGTATTAGTTATCAACACAAGGACGACTGCCGGTTTTACTTGCCCTGCCGAACCACAGAGATGGTTATAAGGTTAGATCTCTCCTCGCATTTGAATCCGGTACCTTAGCATTACAGGTTAATTGTACCAATACTGTATTACAGTATAGTAGGCGGTTAGCCAAGTGATCGCTTTATTGACATGAAAAATCAGGTTTGGCTCTGGATAATTATATAGAAAAGTTAAAATTAATTCTGAAAATTATGAAATCAATTACCCAAACCGATGTAAGCAACAGTGTAAACGGTGTTTTCTTAATTTTTTACAAATTATCGGTAAATTTTAATAGACTATTGTCACCAAAAATAAGTTTGTGTACTAAGTTTCAGCTCTATAGAAGCACCAAAACTAGAAGAAATCGCCGTTTGCAAAGTTGAATTTGTAAAGATTGATTACAGTCTAACAATAAGTAAAGTTAATGGAAGGATTTTAATAGAGATAAAAGGCAATACCTATTTGAGGAATGCATGTATGTTTACTAAGATCTCCAAGCAAGATCTAATAAAGAAACAACAAGAAACTATAAAAGTGCATCCAAAAATAGTGCGTTTTGTGCTGAGTATTTCTATATGTTCATTTTTGGTATTATACCTTTACAGAGTATTTAGTTTTCCATTTCTATATACATATTTTGGTTACGCACTGAAAGTGTGAGTACTTACCCTTGGTCCTGTTTTTGAGAGAAATTTAATGACGTAAACCGGAATTCACATTCTTCTTTTGTTTTCGAGTTATAGGTTAAAATTTTGATTTTTCAAGTTTTCAATAAAAAAAGCTATTGTTTCTGAAGTTACGTAAAAAATATTAATACATTCTTGTGATACTTTTTTAAGGGCATTAAAATAGGTTGAAAAGATTTTAATAATATATTTTTAGATTTTGAGTATTAACATAAAGTTGTATTTTTATAAAAGAGAAACCATAGTTAAATAGGGCATATTTATATAAAGGTTTTTTCAGTCCACATCTGGGCTTTCTAGTAATACAAAAATTGTTTATTAACCTGCAATGCATTAATCTATAAAAACTGTTGAGTTTCTTAACATTTATATTAAGTTGAAAGATTACTTATATTAAAAATATTTTCAGAATGTTGAATTATAGTATGCATACTAATTTTGAATATTCTCTACTAAATAGATTACGAAATAACAAAAATGGAGGAGCATGGTGTCCAAGACAAATGGTTTCAAGCGATGGCATCGAATTTATAGAAATCAATTTAGATGATTTACATGTTATTAGTGGGGTTCGTACTCAAGGTCGATTTGGTAATGGTCAAGGTCAAGAGTATGCTGAATTTTACAAGATCGATTATTGGAGGCATGGTTTACCTTCTTGGTTAAGATGGAAAAGTCGAAATAAAAACGAGGTAGAATAGTTTGCTAAAGTTCATTTTTACAGTTTATATGTACTAATCCATTACTTTGCTAATATTATTAGCTGAATTATGGTATAAGTAGATATTTATTTAAACTTACGCTAGGATTTTATCTAGAAATTAAAATTTCTGACAAAGTGGCATTTTCACTTGTTACAAAGTTACGTTCAATTTTTGTGTTATAAGGTAGTTTTTTACTTTACGACAAAGATAAGTAAATCAGCAACAAAATCAAAGTTTCATGCGTGGTTTTATAAGGACTTCCCCAATCATTTGTTAACCAGTAGTTTCCCAATTTTAATAAGTAGTTAACTACTTTCGAGTTTGATAAAGAAAATCTCTTTATAAATTAACTAACAAAATGTCATCAGGTTTTAGTTAAAAATTTGAACTACTTCTACACGTTTTGAATTCATTAAATTTCATATTTTGTGTAGTTGTGTAACATTATCATAAATAAAGATTATTTTATAAGTATAAAATTTTTAAAAATTTAGAGTCAAATAAACTTTATATTTGTATTTGATTAGGTCGGTAAAACATAAAAAATAGTTTTGTAAATTTCAAATTATTTTATGACACGGTTAAGTACATTTTCAATCTGACAATTGCCAGTTAAACATGAAATATGCGTATATACTACATTGTACTTATATGGTGGACTAATAAGTAAGTCTGGAAAAAATTGAATTCACTAAACGTAAAATTTAATTAAAGTTTCATAAAACTTGTAATATTTGATAATTTTATGCTTATAATATAATTTTACCAATTAATAATCATTTATTATTTGTAAATAATAAGGATTATATCGCCCACCCGAACATAGAAATTTAATATAGAAAATTACTTTATTTTAAATTCTTGGTTCCCATTATAACCCATTTTACAGAAAGTATAATATCAATCAAAAGATATTGTTTTCTGTGTCTAAATTAATTTAATTATAGCTAAAAATACAAATATAAAATTTTAAATCACGGGTTTTAAAACTCAAATTAAAAAAATTGTTTCTTTAACCTTTAAGTGGATATGTGGGGTAGCCACAACACTCCAGGCATTGTTTTCTCATATATTTCATACTTCTAGGCTAGTAACATAGCTAATTTTTTTACCTTTCTGTTATATATCCCTTCTAAGATTATGATAACAATCGCATATCCAAATTGATCTAGTGAACAGTGACAGAGTGTTAATTGTACTAGGGTGCTGTCACCACCCCACCTACCTACTTACGTTTTGTATTCAGAATTTTTTTTATGAAATATAGTATAGGGGCACTAAATAACATCTTAAACTAAAAATTGAACAAAAAAAGACACAAAGACAAAGATAAAAAATAAAATTGTTTAATTTTAACAAAAAATTTTATAATGTTTTAAAAATATTTTTTAGTAAAATTAAGCAGTTTAATTTTTTGTTTGTTAAAATTAAGCAATTTCATTTTTTCTTCGTTCTTGTGTTTATATTTTATAAATCTGCAACTAACAAATTTATTTTTTTACATTTATTTCCTTATTATATGCAGACTATTTGCCACAATATTTTGTATATGTGAAAATGAAATTTTTGTTCGATTTTTAGTTTAAGGTATTATTTAGTGCCCCTATAACCATGTGTTTTAATTTTGTTGTTTTCGCATTTTATTTTCTTTATAATAAATAATATTCTTTAGTAACGCAAAAATTCAGCTCTAAAAATATAAAATAAAAGTATCTAAAAGCAGTAAATTCTGATAATTTTTACCATAGTCTATTTTGTAAAAGTGTAACTAATGTAAATTTAACTATAACATAAAACAAAAATAAACAATATAACTAGAAAACTAAATTTTATTTGGGATGTTGTGAACACCCCACCTACCTACTTACGTTACTTTAGACCACCTACCTACTGAAAGGTTAATATTTCCATTGTTTACAATGAAAACCTTTTTTTTAACAGAGTGATGATTGCTTACGTTCATTTTCAGAGAATTTCATTTTAATCTGTCAAAGTAACTTGATGGCAATTAATGATGAAAATGCAAAGAAATATTTTTTTATTTTTTTAAATTTTTATTTTTTTTTAAATTTAATTTTTATATTTTTAGCAATAATTAAAAAACGAAATAGTAAATGTTTAATATCTTGAGGTGAAGAAAAAAATATCTTGAAATTGATATATTTTTCATTAAAATCCGCTATAATGGAAAACCGGAATTAAAAAAACAATTTCCTATGTTTGGATGTGCGGTCGGCCACCTAATGTATTGGACGTAGTGGACGTCAAACATTTAAATATTTTTGGGAGTGCGCGTAAGCGTAAATTTGACGAGTATTTATTTGTGAAAATTTGTAAATTCTTTCCAAATTAAGGAAAAATATAAAAAATAAAATATTTTTAATTGGCAGTTTGACATTTATAATTTAAAAATATAAATTATAATTAAATATGAATTAATAAGCAACCCAAAACAAAAATAAATACTAAAACAAAAATTTATACTGACATAAGTAACATAAACGAGTATTTGCACTACGTCAAATACCCGAGAATTTGCACTAGTACATGAATACCCGCCTATACCTTCCTGTAATTTTTTATATGGCGTGCAAGAGGATACCTATCCAAAAGCATTGGACGAGTTTTTAATTTTGAAAATTTCTAAATCTTTTCCAAATTGTGGAAAAATGTAAAAATTAAATTTTTTTAATTGTCAGTTTCACATTTTTAATTTTAACAATATAAATTTATACTAATAAGCAACATAATCTATTATTTGCACGAATGAATACCTCCGCTGAAACTTCTCTATCACTATATAATAATAGAGGGGAATACTCAGTAATGTTCTAAATTTGAAAGGGGTTTTTAAAATTATATAGATGTATTTTTTTCTATAACAATTGTTATCTGACATTTTTTGTTCTAGCTGTTGTCTGGAAATTCTAACACATTTTCCATCGTAGATCAAAAGCTAGATCCACCTATTATAGCATCTAAAGTAAGAATTTTACCGTACAGTGACCATATTCGTACAGTTTGCATGCGGGTAGAGCTACTTGGATGCATATGGACAGGTAAAATTTTGTAATTAATGTTTAGTAGCTATAATACTAAGTAAAAGCTGTATAGTGTGGCATCGAATGGAGTGTCGACAAGAAGTTTGTAGAATTGCGGCAATAAAAAATTTAAATACGAATATTATTAGTAAATTACATACAGATTACAAATATTTTTATTTTATGTATTTAATTATCGGCCAAGGTCTATGTGATGAAATCAAAAAATGAAATATTTTTGATTATCTATGTATATCAGACTAAAATTTTCGTTTAGTAAGAAAGTACAAAAAAATTCACTAATTTATAAATTCAATTAAAATTTTAGTTAAATGGAACATGACTAAATTGTTTTTAAAAGATTACAAAGACTTTTTGCGTTGGCACACAAATAATATGTAAATTAAAGTTTAATTTTATTAACCCCTTTATTCAATTAAAAGTTTAAGGGTTAATAATTGTTAAATGTTATCTGAAATTTCTATACCAATAAATTTCAACAATTTTTCAAATTAAAAGCTTGTTTTAGAATAACACATTAATTTTTAGTTTTTTGTTCAATTTTTATGTTAAATTAAGTACATGCATCCGTCGTGTACTAACTGTCTGGTATTATATTTACAGTACATCGCATTTTGTTGTTTGTACGCTCTGTAGTGTATAACATTCCATAATGTAGAAATATTTTACCTCCAAGCTTTCTTCATTAACTAGCTTTTATTGTTTCAAATAAAATTGTTGTTGATTTTAAAAGAATTCTTTACTTTGAAAATTTTTGTATACAGTTACTTTTGGATGTATTAACACCTCAATAAATATTGTAGAATTGAGTTACCTACAAAAATAATTGTATATAAAAGCGTATAAAAATAATAATTTAATAACCCGCATTAGCGCGATCGAATGTCAGTCCTCTACTACAAGACGTGCCCTGCGTTTACTAAACCTTACGATTCTGCAACACCTATACGTATATTATTAAATATATATTGATTAATTATTAAAAATAATTAATTTTTTAGTAAAATGAAGTTCAAATATGTATTATTAAATTTCCAAGTTTAACTATTTCATGTGGTTGAACTATTTAATTCGGTTCATGCTTCTGTATTCGTAAAATGCTAATTTGGTATTTACTTCTTTTGTTTGGTTTTTAGTTGTATTCAAGTGCTGCGTAATTTTTCATGTCGTTTGTCATTGATAATTGTTGCCTTATGATGATTATAGGTACTGTTTAAATATTTGTAAATTATTCTGAAATTATAGAACATTTTTCAATTCGTAAATTTCAAAATACCTAGTTTTAATACCGGGTGTTCATTTCAAAAGTAGCCTATTGAAATAAGTTTTAGTTGAACTACATATGTACACTTGATAATTAATTATAATCATTACAAATAACTGTCTTGACTAATTTGACAAGAAATAATGCTTTCAATGCCCAAACCAAATAAGGAAATGGCATTACTTATTGATTTGATTTAAACGAAAAAGGGGTTTATATCGCCCAAAGAACTGTTTATAATTTTTCATCAGTAACCCATTTTGGAGATTTTTACAAAATATTTATAAACACGTGATTAATATTGGTTAAAATAAAAAGTTTAGAGATTCAAATTTTGAAAAAAAATTCTTATTGCCGACATTGTTAACATATTTTTTCTTAATTTTATGTAACATAAGTATACGTATAGTAAGTACACAGAAGATAAATATGGTATAATTACCTCATTGTTGGCCTACCAACAATTACCCATTGTTGTTACCTACCATTAATTGTTAATGTAAATTTCATTCACTTTTTCATCATGAAAGTAACTTTCGGCCAATTTAATGGACTTGGTGACACAAATAAAGAAATTTCAAATTTTTATACTCGTTTCTAGCAATATTTACCTAATATTATTTACCTTCTAAAAGTGCCTCTTTTGAAAATGTAAGTGTGATATATAAAAATCACGTTGTTTAATGTTGTATCCGAATTTTGATTGGATAAATTTTGTAAAAGTGTATACATCATCCTAAGTATAACATAAACTCTTATTGAATTTAATTTTGTATTATTAAGTCGAGATTTGTCTTTTTTTCTATTAATAATTATTATATTATTTGAAAGTTGTTAATAAATGCTAAAATTATTTAGATGGACTTTTAAGCTATTCCGCTGCTCAAGGACTGTATCGAGGTCTTGAAGTAAACCTATCTGATAAAACATACGATGGTAGAGAAGAAAATGGATATTTATTTCACGGTCTGGGGCAGCTTGTAGACGGACAGAAAGGACAAGATAATTTTCGCCTGGACATTTCCGGGAATGGAAAAGGTACATATTATATTCTTAACATGACGCCTACCTACGTTAATTATAAGATAACTACATTACTATTTTGTTAAAATGATAACTATTTTGTTCTATAACAAAATAATGCTTCTACATTTAGAAATTTTCCTACATACGGAATTTATAATCTAGAAAGCGATTGTTTTGTATTTATGTAAGTGTGGTCAACTTGTCCAAAGATAATCACGTTTATATTTTTGAGATGAAAACATGGTAAGAAGTGGAACAAACAGTTTTGCTTATCTATTTATCGTAGTATATTAGTCGGTGGGTTATTTATTGACATCATTAAAATAAAATAAAAGTTAGAATAACAAAAATTGCAAAAAAATGATAAAATTATACCCGAAATGTGTGGAAAGATAATGAGAAATAATGTGGTCGATAAAGCGCCAATAAATATGTGCCGTCGCTAAATGTGGCATTTGAGCGATATATTTTCATAGGCCTAGGCCAATAATAACTGCACAAAATATTAAAGTAATATTTATGCAGATTTATTTATTAGTTAGTTATCAGAGTCACCTTGTTTTAAGGCCTTTCCAACGAGCGTTTAGTAACGTCGCTGCGATGCGTGTTTCCTGAGTTATTTGCAATTGATGCCATCTATCGGAAAAACGCAATAAACTTTTTTGCTGATCTAATATACTATGTATGTATATACTGTGTATGTATGTACTATGTATGTATGTATGTATGTATCATGCACGTATTTATCTTTAAAATGCAACGAACCGTATTGCTTATGTTTATAATCCAGTTGTTATGTACGAAAACAAAGCAAATTAATGCAAATGAACTGAGATGGCTGATTTTTAAATATTTTATAGTGGAAGCTTAGAAAACCTTAACTTGAAATTGTAGTCTAAGATTTCCTATGAGCTTTCTTGCTATTTTGAAAAAATGTGTACATTTTTTTTGCATACATTTGCATTTTCAAATAATGTATATTAATGTCTGAACTATTACGTATTTAAAAAACTTTCTGGGTAAAAGATTTTAACTGCATAAATAGATGCCTTTATTACATTGACACTAAAACATATTTTAAGTGGATATTATGCAAAATAGTAAACTAGTAACGGCTATATAGTAGATGTGCATAATTCAAAATTACTCTTATATATTTTTGTTTAAATCAATCTTAATTTTAGAATAAATGACTTAGGTACATTTACCATGTGACCACAGAAATGTAACGCTACATAAATGACACCCTGTAAATTGTGCTTTTACTTGTTCATATGTATACATAGTATCTCGGTTGAAAAGTTTTGCTGCAAGCTAGATTTTGAAAAGAAACTAGATTTTGTTTTTATACCTTCAAGTAGTGCTTTCTCGCTATATATTTCAAGTTTAGATATGGTTTACTCTTAACGATCGTCATTGCTCAACAGGCGGTTTCAATATTAACCCTCCAAAATAGTCCAACTCGTAAATTAAACTCTCAAAGTGCTGATGCATCCACTATTAATCACGACAGCTTTATAATACGTTTTGTATCAAACTCTTTTAGAAAAATATTTTTTATTTCTTAAAGGATATGAATGGGTGGGATGGAGAAACGACACACCTGGTTGGGCAGGACATCCTCTGGAGATTTTATTCGAGTTTGATAAAGTACGAAACTTTTCGGCTATCCATCTACATACTAACAATTTATTTACAAAAGAAGTTCAGGTAACTTAAATATTTTTTTTAATACGAAATAAATATTGCTAATAGCTATGCGTTTTATGTAGTACTATCCAGTATTTTATATGCCTTTTTGAATAGGACACTTTTAGATAATTTTTATTTAATTTCTCAGTACATAAATTAACATTATAATTAATATATACTATTATCAGAGCACACTGGTGTAAATATTACATTAAAAAAATATAATACCTACCATGTTTATAAAGAAATGCAAAAATAATATTATGGTAATCATATTGATAGATACTCATGTGATAATCACATATGCGGTAGTATTTCTGATTTTTAAAGTTTTGTTTAATATTTCCTCTCCTAATTGAATAATTATGTATAATACTGTAATAATAATTATGAAAAAATATTTAATTACTTCGATAATTGAATAATTGAACTTTCTTAATATCAATAATCCATACGATAAGATTAAAGATTTTTCATCTTTTGATATTCTATTTCAAATAAAGTACATTAATTTTAACTAAACAATCTTTAGAATTATAGTAAAATTACAATTATTTTAGCTGCTGTGAAAAATTAATGCTCAGTGAATTTTTAATAATATTAATACAACCACACATAGTTTAGGTAATACTTATTGAATAAAATTCTTTATAAAAGATTTGTTTAGAAAAAATCTAAAAGAAGTTATCTATTTTACTTTTATTTTAACAAAGTCTTGTTAAAATTTCAAGTATTTAAATTACGCAAGTTAATTTAAGATAAGAATTATTTTCAATTAAATATATATGTATGTACATACTCCTATATAAAAATACAAAAGAAGGTACAAAGTAAGCAATAAAATTTTGAAGTTTCTCAAGGTTATTATTATTATTGGTTACTTAGTACGTTCATGTGTGTAAACGAAAATAATTCTTATCTTAAATAATTATGAACTTGTGTAATTTAAAAGCTTAAAATCATACTTTGATTCGAGTTAATAATTCAATTCGATGATGTTAGAAAGTCACCGAATAAAAATGTTTCCTAATCTTATGAACAATTCACCAAACATCGATTTAAAATTTTGGTGTAGGAACCTAAATTTTCTGTTTGTGATAGGCAAGTTGGTAAAATGTAACAAGTTTACAATATAAACTAGTGTTATTAATGTATAAAGTCCCTAACTAACATAGCAAATCAATTTTGTTTAAATCTGTAGGTATTTTCTCATGCAAGAGCATTCTTTACCGTCAGTGAAAATGAATTTAACAAGGAACCCGTATATTTCTCATACATGCCTGATTTAGTATTAGAACATGCACGTAACGTAACCATCAAATTACATCACCGCATTGGCCGTTTTCTCAAACTTCAGCTCTATTTTGCATCTAGATGGATCTTGCTTAGTGAAATTTCGTTTCACTCTGGTAAGCATTCTTTAACGCATTATATAATATAATATTCAATTATCTTTATCATTTATTATCTTATTGACAACTTTAACTTAAAAGTAAATTATTTTTTAAATAATGGTATGACTAAGTAAGTAGGTAGTACCTATTTAAATGTATAAAATTAATAACATAATTAAGATTTTACAATATTGCACTATTTTTTATTATAACGAAATATTATTAGCACCACCTCAAGATCAAGATGTAAGTCCAGAAGTGCTGGTGGGAAATTTTACAGAATACGAAGAAACAGAAAAAGAATACATTTCACAAATAGACAAACTAGAAGTTACGTCAAATAAGCCTAGTGCCACAACATCTGCAACTTTCACAAAAAGTGGAACGAATGTTCATCCTAACCAATATATCGGCTTTGTTATTGGAGTGCTTAGTGTTGTTATATTGATACTTATAGCTGCCATTGTTTTCATAGTGTTTCGCAATCACAAACTTAAAACTTCTACGCAAACGTGCAATATTGAAAATCGATTCGACTCGGATATAAAGGTAGGTATGTTCATATTTTATTTAAACCTTCAATACCTTTTTAAAAACTTTGATGGAAATAAATACTATCGTACTAATTCACATTATATAATGTATTATGTACTAAATAAAATAAAATTACACCTACATACTACATACAGAAAAGTTGATATTATAATACTTATAATTATCACAACACCAAATTTGAATTTAAAGAGATACAAAAGAAAAAAACATAATGAATAAAAATTTGAAAAATTGATAAAATGCAGTCCATCTAAGCAAAAATTGAAAAATAATATACTTAATACTTTAGATGCTTTAAATAGTAAATTTTTTAGTTACAAAGTATCTAAAATTTGTTATTTTTATATGGTTTTGATAAAACTTGTGTTTTATATTGCCGTTTTATTGAACTTGAATTGTTTATATGGTTGGAAGTCTTGCCAATTCAATTCAGAAATATTACAATAATAATATAGTTTGACAATAATACTTGTTAAAATTTAAGAAGTGTTTAATATTTTATATTAATCTGTAAAATATGTTTTAAGAATGAATTTAACAATTTCAAGATAGGTGAATTTTTAATTGAATTTATATAATCAGTAAATTTTTTCAATTTTTATTTAAAAATTAAGTTATGATATAAAAAAACATAATACATAAAATATAAAAATCGCTCTCAACATCAAACAACATTTAATACACCGAAAAGTTTTCCGTTTCTGAAAAACAATTTCCGAAATATTGTGACTCATTTTCTTTGGCATAACCATCTGTGTGTGATAAAAAATCAAGGACCTAGTATATTAGACATGAAATTACACATTGGTTGTACTTTTAACGGTTGTACTTTTCCTAACCATTCCTAACCATGGTTCCTAACCTAACCATGAGATACCACCCGTATCTGTAATTTTTTTCAAAAGCGGTTAGTTCTTGAAAGCTGGGTCAAAAACATTTATTATAAAACCATAATAAAGAATCGAATGGTGATATTATTATTTCTCGGAAAGGTCAGTCTCCTATGTAGTTTGCTTCAGAATGTTCAGAACTCTAGAATTTTAAATAGCACCATAGCAAAATGGTATTTTTGAAAAGATCTTTAAAAATTAAGCAAGTTTTTAGCAAGCAAGCAAGGAAAAATTATTTTATTACTGCCACTCTTTTTTAAGTAATATTTCATTGAAATTATTATCTTTAAATTTCATTATATCGAATTTAATTTTAAAAGTCAGCTAGATTTAGACAATATCACAAGTGTTCAAATGTCTTCAATTTACTTCTAAATATTGTTGAGCTCTTTGGGTTATATTTTACAATTTAAAATTAATAATTTCAATCGAATATTAGTAAGTTACTTAAATAAGAAATTAAAAAAGAGTGGTAGTAATAAAATCAGTTTTCTTACAAAAATTGCTTATTTTTTAAAGATCATTTTAAAAATTTCATTTTCGACCTATGGTGCTATTTAAAATTTTAGAGTTCTGGATATTCTGGAGCAAACTACTCGGGATCATCATTACCGCCATTCGATTCTTTATTATGGCTTTTATAATAAAATTTTTTGATCTAACTTTCTACGAATAACCGTTTTTGAAAAACATTGCTGATGCGGGTGGTTTCGTTTATCCTGTATACCTTAGGTACTTTTAAAATTTAATTTAGCAAAGTTGATAAAAATAGTGAATTATATATAAATAATTTCAAGAATGTTTATTCTAGGAATTGTTATAATAGTTGTAATTTGGTGTTTAGCAGATAGAAGAGGAAGGTATACAAAAGATTGCTTCGGATGAAATTTTTAACAGTTCTAGTTTCTATCAGCAGGAAATAAGCCCGGCGTATGAAGGTGAGCGTAATAAGTTAATAAAGGTGTAATTTATAAATTATACATATATATTTTTTTAATTCCTAAAAATTTAAATAGTACATACAGTAAAAGCTCTCTTGAGCGGGCAGCAGTAATTATCATTTTTTGTCCGCTCAAGCAAAATGTCCACTTAAAAACATCGTTCATTTCGAGAAGAGTCGAGATATCCGTTAAGAGAGATTTTACAACTTCTGATTTTAAGTTTGTTCTAATTCATAAGAATAGTTGTTTTTTTAAAATTCATATCTAGAAATTATGTTACAGGTTACAAGTATAACTTATACACGTGCATTTAGTTGTATACTTCATAATGTGTAGATTATAATCACGATTCTCATAAAAAAAAATAATTGTAACTAATAGTGCAATTAAAATTCTAATTTATTGAAATTAAAAGTTCTAATATCATTTTACTAAGGAATCATATACTCGTAATTATAACACATTTATACCTTTATTAACAGTTTTGCAAAGAAATAAACATAAATGTCAAATTAAATTAAAGATTATGAAAAACAAGCCTAATGCAGTTTCATTTAATGTAGAAATTGGGAGGGGGGGACTGTGCATAAACGTTCCGTAACAGCTTCCAATGCTTTAAATTCAATTTCATGCTGTAATTAAACTAACGTACTTAACGTAGAAAATTAAAAATTAGCAAACTTCTCACTTACATTAAATTAAATTAAATGTTGCATAAACAAATATTGTGGGGTTACCTACATAGTACATAACACACCTTGATATTTTTTAATTATGTTACTTTAAATTAAATTAATTTTCTTATATAAACCCACTATTATAAAGAGGATTATGGTCGTTTGCGTTGGGAATACATTATGTAAATGTATGGGAATAGCCAAACTGACGTGAAGTGTTTTAGGTTACTGCGCTATGATAAATACATTTATTTGCCATTGCTACACAATATGCTCCAGTTCAGAAACATATTATGTTCAGGTTCAATTCAAATATACATATGCTACCTACTATGTATATACGTATGTAGCTATCAAATGTCCTGGGAACGTTAGTAACATGAAAATGTTTCAAGCAGAATTATTTATTTATGGAATTAGTTCCATACAATTAGGAAATCTTAAGCACTTGAATTATTTAAACTGAGAAATTGAATCTGAATTATTAGATTGAAATAGTTTGTGGAATATGTAATTATAATTATTTTCAACTAATTTGAAACATCATAATGACTAACGATTAGTCATAATTTGGTTCTAATTTGACGACATTATTCGAAGAAACTCTTTATTAGGTATATAAAACGAGCGCAAAAATGGACATTGTTAAAATTGATTAGAAAACGTTTAATTCTTGTGGAAGTGTGAACATTTCCTGTTGATTTCCTGATATACATACACTATTATTTTATATTATTTAACCATTGCTGAAAGCTTACAAATAATGTTTCGTTTTATTGTTCATTTAACCTTCTAATTAAAAAAATTTGAATCAAATATATTATTTATATTGCCCTGTTTCTAAATCGACCAGATTTTAAAATGTAAAATCATTTCATTTATATTTCGTTTATTAATGAAATAAAACTGTATATAATTTAACAGAAATGAAATACATTTAATGTAAGTTTTCATTTATATGTAAATTGTTTATTAACTTGTGAAATTATGTTTAAAAAAATTTTTGTTTTTATAAGCTGAATGAAATTTTAGTAAATATATTTTTTATTGAATTGTTACATTTTTCCACTAATAATTTTAGTTTAAAGCATCGTTGTACAATTATGTTTCGATTTATGAAATCTCCTCAATTAACCTTACCCTTATGTAATTGAACAAAAATAAAATCCACTATACAGGGTGTCTCCGTGAGCGTGGAGAACCTTTGAGGTAATATTAAAGGACACTTTTCTAAGATAAATTTTCAAATAAAATTTTTGTCCAAGTCCAAACTCTTGGGGTACCCCACATTAAATTAATTTTTTAAATTTCTGATTTCAAACGGCCGATATTAATATTAATTATTTTTAGACTTAATAGATCAGAACTTTTTTAAAGACCACTTACTACAAATTAGGTTGTAACCCTTATCGTCTAGAATCAACGGATTTCGAGTTATAAACTAATTAAGGGAAAATATGTTAACAAAAATTCAGATTTTATTTTTTTTACTTTTCTTGCAAACCCTGTATCTATTAAACGAAACGTTTTAGAAAAAAACTAATTAACCGAACCGGATAGGGAATTTAACGGGGTACAACTTTTGTTTAATAAATTTTTTGAGAAACCAACCGTTTTCACAGAAATTCTGAAAATAATGAACATGGTGTAGGTAAAACAATTTTTATTCCCAACAAACATTAGCTATTTCGATATTGCCGTCAGTAGATCACGGTTATTTGGTGATCTCTTTTGCATAAGCCTCCGAATTAATAACGAACCTTTAACCACGACCAACGTTTAAATATCTACGGAACACGAAGTTTTTCAGATCGTCGGGTTTCATCTCTGCATTCAACACTATACGTTTTCCGCAACAAAAGTCAAGGGGATCGTCAGGATGCCCACCTCCTTAAGTACAATGGAACCTCCGTTTATTGTGCTACGTATTGCTACTGGATTAACTGCTAAGAATAATCTGTATAAGGAATTTTTTTGTAACTTCTCTTGTCAATAAAGCTGTAAGCTTCTGCCTACCTTGTAACGCCAACGGCAGCTAATGTCACATGATTAGTTTTGTTTTAAAAATCCAAAAAGCAAAGAAACAACGACACAAATAATTTATATTAACGGCGAATTTTGACAAGTATAATATTTAGTTTAGTTCGGTACTACAAATTTAGAAAAATATGTTACAAAAATTCAAACCGTAGAGAATAAAATTTTGAAATTTTTGCATACCCGTACTTCCTTAACCTGGATGACTTCGTGGATACCGATGCCCACCGAAAAGCGGGCCCAGCTCTCCTGAAGATTATCAGAAATCTAATATCCTAATCCTAAAACTGAGGTTGTTATGGGTTATACCTGTAACCTGTACGTTACAATTCCTTTTTTATAATACATAAAATTTAGGAGTTAAATCCATTTTTGGCTGGTACCAAATATTTTATTTCCTCATCTAAAAACTCAAAAAAATGATGATTTTTAATGATTGATGCCAAAAATTGCAGATCGCTAAGAAATATGTCAACTATATCAATTTAATCAAAAGCAATACTTAAAATGCCTACAAATCCAAATAATATACAATAATTATTCCAAATTATGTTAATTTATAAGTAGATATTTTAATAATGAAATCTAGATAAATTTGAATTAAAATTTTAAGGTTTGAATAGGTGCGGAATTTTGAATTTGGTAAAATTGTAAGAATTTTTAAAATAAAAAAAAATTGAGACAACCTTAATTAATTTCATATTGGAAATAATAATGATATTGATTTTTGTGCCTGTTTTCATTCCAAAGAAAACAATGTGAATTTTAGTGTCAAGGGTTGGTTACGATGGCTAAAAAACTGACAATAAATATGTAAATTCGGGTTTTTTTTATTATTTATTTTCTTAGTATTTTTTATACTAGTAATAATAAAGAAATAAATTATTACATGCAATTAAAAATAAATTAAAAAAGGTTTTTCCCATTTAGTAATTCCCGACATCGTACGTAAGAATCAGATATTTCAAAAAGATCTCGAGAATTTTAATTTGGATTTATCGACTAATTTAAATGAAGTGCCACCAGCATTGCTAAATTATCTCTCAATTCCTCCACCTATACCGCCACCTCCTGAAGCTTACAAAACAATTTCATCTCTCGATGAAACAGATTTCAAATTGTTTCGTGATTATATAACTTCAAATACAGTACAATTAGACAGTTGCATAAATTACGACGTAAATGTAGAAATTAATAAGTTTCCTCGTGATCAATTACGAATAATCGAAAAATTAGGAGATGGAAAATTTGGAAACTTACACATATGTGAAGTGCAATGGAAGTTTAATACTTTATTAAATTGTAATTGTAAGTTAGTAATTGTGGAAACATTAAAATCGCCAAATTGTCAAGCAGACTTTGAGAAGGAAGTGCGCTATTTAGCAAAACTTACAGATAAAAACATTGCACAATTGCTAGGCACATGCTTTGAATGTGAACCATTCCTTTTTGTCAGAGAGTATTCTGAATTTGGAGATTTATGTCAATATTTGCAAGATCATGTAGCCGAATCTGCATCTCCATTAACTACTTCAGCTAGCTCTCTAAGGTAGGGATATAATTATTACCTATATTAAGCTTAACAACATTATCATAATATATTCTAGTTATGGTTGTCTTATTTATATGGCAACACAGATAGCATCTGGAATGAAGTACTTAGAATCTATCAAATTTGTTCATAGAGATTTGGCTGCAAGGTTAGTATGTTAAAAAAATTTTATAATACGTATACCTATTACTAAAGTTCCCAATTCCTTTTTTTAACGACACATTGTTTGATTACGATAATTCGTGTAATCTCCTAAACACCTTGTCATATATCACCAACATGGTATTAGGAACCGATCATGTCCTAGTTATTGTGATCCAATATATTTTTTTTACTTAGGAATTGTCTGGTGGGTGAAAAATTTTCAATTAAAATAACCAACTTAGGCACGGGAAGAAAATTTTATCACAATGATTATTATGTTGCATGTTCATCAGAACTTGTTCCAATACGATGGATGGCTTGGGAAAGCATACTTTTGGTATTATTAAGGTTTTCTTTGCATTATGTAAATATTAAATATTGTGTTGTTCTTAGGGAAAATATACGTCTAAAAGTGATGTATGGTCATTTGCTGTAACATTATGGGAAATTTTAACATTTGCAAGAGAGCAGCCATATGAAGATTTAAGCGACGAAGGAATTATTAAAAACATTTCTAGTTTTTATCAAGACAGTGGCAACCATGTAAGTAATGTCATAAATAATTATATAAAATTTATTAGAATCTGATTACTTATTAGAAATTGTGATAATTATTGTTTATTTGACAATACCCTTCTCAATGTAATTAGCATTTATGGTAGATAATCAAGGATAATCCAATAAGAGCTGACAGATCTTTTAACAAACACGAACAGATTGTTATAAAAACAAATCAAAATTTTATCCCAATTTTTGAAGTTGTACAAAATAAATTAGAAAATTTTAAATTATCACTCGTCAGTTGGTTTTTCTTAATTACACTTTTGGCGAACATGTTGGGATAATAATTATTGTGTATGAATGATTTCCACGTGATTAGTCAAGCAGGTTGTACTCCTGGATGTAGATTGTTGCTATTTACCTAAGATTTTTTAGAAGTGCTGAACTTTCGACTTCCTAGCATGTTAAAATCTGATACAAGGCTCTCATTGGCAGGACATTTTTATGTATTAAGCTTTGATTAAATTTTAATTTAAAGAATTTTTATAAAATATGTATATAAGTTCATGTCTTAAACGAATAAAAGCTTATACATCAAAAACAAAGTTTTTTAATACTTGTTTCAGACTCTGCTAAGTTTACCAATCAACTGTCCAAAGGAAATATATGATCTCATGTGCGAATGCTGGCAACGAAATGAATCAGATAGACCCACATTTCATGAAATACATCTTTTTCTTCAAAGAAAAAATTTGGGTTATAATCCCGATTTGAATTAACAGCAGCTTATTATAATATTGCATATTTAAAAATTAACGACAATAATACTCTAGCATAATGTGATACATAGGCTTTACCTAGTTATATCTAAGTTTTAAAAAATGTATTTATTTAAGAGTATATTATGCTTTAATTATTGATTGCGAATAAGATGCAATTAAAAACTTGATTGTTTGTTTTTGTAAATTTCAACTATGTACTTATGTATAATCTAAATATTTTACATATTAAATTAAACAGTTTTACTTATTGCGTCATCGCGACAGTGCCTGTGCCTTCTATTACTATTTTGTAAATGGTAATAACTAATAATATTGTTGATACAGTAGCTTTACTATTTATGTTCTGGTACTCCATATATTTTTTCTTGATAATTTAAAAAGAAAAATTTATGTGTAACATTTGTAAGAATAGCTACGTGATGGTTTTTGCATAAAAGTACGACTCGTTCATTGTCTGCAAATATAAATCTACAAAATATTAATTTCAACTTCACGCAACTATAATTATCAAGTCAGGTCTAAGAAAGATGAAGCTTCGTCACAATTGTCTGAACTTAGAACCGACTATTTGTTTCTTAAATTATTTTAAATTACATTAGTGCGACAAGGATGCGTTTAAAAATATATGTCATCTGCGTCTTAATTTAGAAATGTTATACGAGATATATTACAACATGTCAAATGTATGCAATAGAAAAATAAAACTGCAATAGTTATTAAGATGTATAGTAGTATAAGTAGTTTTCTTTTGACTTGACGTGTGTATTTATGTTATTTTGTGTCCAACTTAACCTCAACGTAATAATTATACTCGTATTGACAGGCATGTTGAATGAACGGGCACTTACCACTTATATGATTTAAATTTATGTGATAATATATAATATAATTATTATAGAAAATTATTTCATCCTATACTCCTCCGCATAATTATCCTCTACATAATTATTATGTTGACAGTATTAAATTTACCGTTTTATTTTATGATTTAAATTTATTATATAAATCACTTATTTGACTATCAATTTTCATATTATTTCATACAAATGTTGAAAACGACCAAGCTTCATCTTTCCTGGGGCCGACTATCATCGCCCAAAGAAAATGTTAATTTAGTATTAATGATCGATTGCATAAATACGGCTTAAAATTTAACTAGTTTTATAATAACTGTAAACAATAAAACAACTATGTATTTTAATTACTGATTATATTAATAATTAGAATAACAAACCTGGTATAAATTTTAAGCTTTTATTATTTCTAATAGAATCGGTTAAAAGCGCTCTAACGTTCAAATTAGTTATGCATATAGTGAATTTATTAAAAAACAATCTACCTATCTAAAATGTTTACCTAATAGAAAACAGATAATATCATCAGAAAAATTTTAGATCAACGAATTTGAAAAAGGGAAGATAAGTATAATAACAATACTTGATGTTTCAAATGATTTTTGTCTCTTAAAACATGTTATACTTATTCACAACCTGATGCCATTTTAATATGCTTCCTTTATTCCTAGTTATCCCAGATATTTTGTATTGATCTCAAGTTCAATAATCTTTTTTGTAAAATCTTTTATATTATTACTTAACTTAAGACATTTTAATTTATTAACGTATAAATTTATTATACATTTTGTGGTAACTTATAGCCGATCTCCGAGAGCTACTCTAAAAAGACTTATTTTTAACTAAATGGCGGTTTCTTAAAGAAAAGTTTCGATTTTCGATACAAATTTTGATGTAAACTTGTTTATGAAATGGAAAATATTTATTTTCCATTTAAAAATGGAATAGAAAAAATGGAAATAAATATTTATTTTCCATTTTATAGAATATAGAAAGAAGAAAAAACCTTCGATTAATTACAAAAAATATGTTTATATAGCTTGTGTAAAATTTGAGACTGATCGGTTAGGCCGTTTCCAGTAAACCTTGCTCACCGATTTTAAAAACACAGTTTTGAGAAAACGCGTTCAAAGTTTCAAAAGCACTTTACACATAGTAAAGATTTTTACTTCAAAATTTAGCTAGTAGGTATAAAAACCAGACTACTACATTGTCACTCAATGTATTTAAATACAATAGAAAGGTTAATAAAAAGACAAGCGTTCTAGGCAAACAGTTGCCCTACTGGCCTCTGCTCTTTCTACTTTCCAACGCTCTGAAACGTATTTACAAATATGCGTGTAATTTCGAGAATATTTGTTGAATTGACACAAAGTTGTTTGTGTGCATACCTAAATATATGTACATTACGAAATGAAATAAAAAAGTTAATTTTTTTCTGAAAATCTTGACTGCCTATAACCCCTTAAATTAAAATTTTAAAAGATCAGCAGGTTAACTGAACATTGAAATGAAGTTTTTCCTAAACTTTCTGCAATGAGTTTAAATGAGTAGGTGGCTATAAATACTTCCATATCAGTTTTTCTGTTCCTTGCATTCTTTTCTCTCTTGATGCATAATATCATTTTATAAAGAAGTCGGTTTTTATAATTCTCATCTTTTCTCTTTTGATGCATATTATTTCGTGATGAGACCGAATCTTTATAGCTCTTACTGATGTGATTATCTGGCATTTAAAAATTAGCATTATGCTCATCGACTAAGATAAATATTTAGCAAATTGCAGTGGTTTTTTGGTTTATTGCATCTAATACTTGAAACATTCTCACTTATTTTTTATGTATCAATTGGTTACTTAAATGCGCTAGGTAATAATAGCATCTAGTTTTAAAATAATAAGAAGAAAAATATAAAGATAGTATAAAATATAAAGTATTCTGCTGTTATACGCTAAAATGGAAAAGTATTAACTAACACCAATATAATCAAACACTAGGACAAAAATTAATAAGATTTTACAAATAATGTTCAGTTACCCATGGATACGTAAAAAAGTTAAACACCATTCAAAAAATTCTCTTTATGCAGAGTTAATGAATAGCCGCAATTAGTAATTCAATAAACCACGATAGAGCTCAAATCCGGACATAGAACTTTTCATTTCGCATATATTAAAATAAAATTATTGCAATGGATTTCAGAAATGATTTCAAATGCATTTCATTAAAAAAATTTATACATTTTTGATTCATAAATATAATAATATTTATGTATTTTCTAACATTTTAAAGCTCCATATTGTTTAATAGAAACTGCGAAAGAAGAAATTTATTATCATCGTTACTTCTTAGTTACATTTGTGTATCTCTATATTATTGTGTAATTATGTACATATAAGGTACACTGATACATAAATGTAGTTGTGCCTTTCAAACTTCGATCTTCCAAAATTTTCTAGTTTTAATTTTTTTTTAAATAATAAAAATATGAGTTCTTTTTCAACTGATAAATAAATTGGTACTTATATGCACTAATAGGTAAATACTTACATATAATGTAAGTCTCAAGTTTGAATGTTACAATTATTATCTTCTAATTCGGTTTTACTGTGGGCACTTATATTATGTACATACGTTACATATGTACAACATAATTTATGTCGCCAAATCATGGCGCAGAATTTACGTTAACGGTACTTAGAATATCTAGTAGAATATACTTATGTATGATTATTTATACTCTTAATATAGATACATATTTATTACTAGTGAATTTGTGTAGATGACATATTTGTTTTTTACTGATATTTAAAAAAAGTAATTGTAAAATGGACCAATTTACAATAAAATTTGTATAATACATAGTAGATACTATAATGTTGTTTTATTTCAAAATTTAAAAAAATTCTCACGCCAGTGATTGTTATTTCTTACATATTTAGCGTGAATTCCGGTAGGATGTATTGAAGTTAAAAAATTATAGGTTAGCAATTATAGGTTAGCAATTAGAAAGCAAATTACGAATGCTAAGTTTTTGGCCAAGGTGGTTGAGGATTCTATTGAATGCTCTTAGATGCTGAAGCATATCTCGTAATGCAAATATGCACATCATATTGTTCTATAAACATTGATAATTGCTGAAGTTTTTGTTGTAATTTTGTAATAGTTGGTTGTTTTTTTGCAAGTATGTTAAGTATTGTAAATAGAGCCGCTTTACATTAAAATTGGATTTACCCGAATCAGAACTAATTCGAACAGAAATCGGTTATCATATTTTTATACATATCTACTCGACGTAAACAGTTAAAATTCTCATTCTGTATGCTAAATTTCATGCGTTCATACAAAATTAAATAATTCGTTAAATATTTCAAGCTATGCCGCTGTACTATGCTGTATTTGGCATAAAAAGAAATAGGTAAATGAATTTAAACACATTATTTGAATTGTACTCATAAACAACATTTTATCGCAGTGCTTCGCATTGTAGTTTTATAATTTGCAAATACAATTCAATAATATATAATTATACTATTTGGCTACATCAAATTTGTTATGTAAGTTTCCATCCATCCATAGCACCATAACTCATTGTGGGTCTTGGCTGCCTCTACAACTTGCCTTCACTTCTGGCGGTCTTGTGCGGACTCCATGTAAGTTTGGAGAGAATAAAAGTTGTAAGTTCACATACATGTGGTAAGTTCATATGCAACGGTAATCAATGGAAAAATATAAGGAATTTATTGACATCAACCTGGTACTACTACGTCTTAGCATTAATGTTGTGTTGGAAGACCACGAAAAAGTAGAAAAATAATATCATCGAACGATGACGAAAGTTACCAAAGATGAAATAGGAAAAGTTTAATTAATAGAAACAATAAGAAGACTCGATTATCAAGCCTCGCCTCCGAAGTTCGCTTCATTCAAACATCGACATAACATTATTAATGTATTATGTTTTACGTACGTGTTATGTAAATAGATAATAGTTGACCTGACTTTCCAAATTTTGTCATCACAACGCAATGGTTACCACACAAAACCGCAAAGTAAATAACAATTCAGACCACCTTCAAGGTAAGTTTAAAGCTACCTTTTCACATCGACATTCATTTCAAGAAGAAGGTGGCCAGCTCTTGTACATTTTTTGTATATCACTCACTTTCTATCTCCATCTCTATACTACGTACTGTGTAACTTGAAACATTTTTATTCAAATTTACTTTTCCTCTTTACAACATACAACTTGTTATGGTAAATGTAAGTAAAAAGAAATAACATTATGAGCTTCCTGAAAATGATGAAAGTGTGATTCCTAATGGTAGTAGATAAACATTTTTTCATAAGAATTGTATTTGTTGGTCCACGTTTCTGAAAATCATACTTGATCTGCATTTTTCTACGAATAAAATAATAAAATACTTCTATAAGATTATTAACACAAAATTGAAATTGCTTCTGGAAATCTATATTAAGAATTCTTAACAACCTGTATTAATTCGCGTCAAAATCTGAAAGGTAAAATGTGTAATAAAAATAATAATATATACGATAGAAATAAACTGCGTAAAATGAAATCATAAGTAATTTTCACTTATTTTACATACATACGTGCTGCATGCTTAAATTATTTTAATATAATTTCTGAATGACAACAAAATTTATATTGGGAAATTGTATAGCAATAATATTAACTCATTGCTTTAATGTCCAATCCCGTTACTGATCCGGAAATGCTTTTAGCGGAATGTCGTACAACCCGATTTCCATCACCATTTTGACATTTTACGACATACCTGCACGAGAAATACTAGCAACTCGGGCTGTTTCTAACTTCTGGTTTTTATGCCAGGTAATATTGAAATATTGAAACTGTACAAATACAAACTGCCGAATTTTGTATAATTTTAGGTTAAAAGCATAGTAAATAATAGTATACGATATATACGGTACATACGATAAATACTTATGATATTATACCAATTATTTTACTAAATCAATTTTTTTAAATTACACTATAACATTGATGTGTTTTATCTTTGCCCTCTAAATTTATTGTGTTTCTGACAGAATTTAAAAATAAGCTTAGCTACTTAAAAAGCAAGTTAGTATTGAAAATGATATTATTTTTTCCACTACTAGCCATAAACACTATCATTTCAACGTAAGTGATCGAACTGTGAACCACGCCTTCTATCACCTGAGGTGAATAATATTTTATTATTCACTAGTAGTTAATAATGAACATAAATGCGTAGTCCGGAAACTTCGGGCCATTTTGAAAGAAAATTTATGTGTAAAACGAATTAGCATAACCAAGAAATTCTATCAATAGTGTTTAAATAATTAAAATCGGTCTATAAATAAGATTAATTTGATATTTAAAATGTTGATTAAATTGGAATTTTGTGACGTTTAGCAATTAGGCGAAATGAGAAAACGAATTAATTATGACAGCTGAAACTGGAAACTTTATAAATCGATTATTAATAATTATTATTACAATCAATTATCGTTACAAATAGTACATTTTTTGACAAAATAGTTTTCGTCAACATCTATATACTTGTATTCCACCTTCACTAGTTTACATTCGATATTTAATGTAACCTTTATGTCAAAATTAATTAAACATTTTCAAGCAAGTGTCAACATCAAAACAAAAACTATCATTTGTTTTATAATTTGAAATAAATAATTAAAACGATTTACTTTATTCATTAACAATTATTATTATAAGAGTAAACAATCCTAGTAGTGGAAAAATTGTATATAAACCACGGTAGTGAAGCGTGTTATAACCCGCGCCTTAAATCCCGCGGTGCTACGCACCTTGGGATTTAATCTGGCGCTAGGGTTATAACACTATGCTTCACTACCTTGGTGTATAATATACTATTAATTATTGCTCTAATTTTTTAAATTTTGAAAATAATTATTGTATTTTTATATTTTATTACGCAAAGTTTTATTATTTTAATTTAAAGAATAATTCAAATTTAAAACCCCAATTTAATTTTTTAAAACTGAAACTTGTTTGTACAGTCAACACAATATGAAAACCCGGTGTAATTTTCAGGTAATATTTGCTTGTAATTCTTTTTATTTGAGGGGTGGGGATTTTTGTATAAGGTACATAATCTTCAAACACTTTAGTTGTTATTGAGTGTCTGCAAGTTTTATATTTTAAATTATTTATAGCATAATTGTGTGAAAATGCCGAAAAGCGGCAATTTGACAAAATTAGAAAAGGAAACAATTTTAACTTTACGAAATGAAAATAAAAGTTTTACGTATATTAGCAAAAAGTAGGGTGCAATAAAGGTTCGGTAAGCCGTTTTTACAAAATTTGATAAAACCAGCGTTACAAAGCCACTTGCAAAAGGACGACCGCCACGGAAGACTACGCCAGCCCAGGGCCGCGTTCTTCGTCGATTGTTAACGAAAAATTGCTTAAAACCTGCCGACAGCTAAGAGATAAAGTAAAGGATTAAATTGGTGTAAATTCAAGAGTAAATACTATCGCAAATCGGTTAAATGAATTTGATTTAAGAGCTTATTCGCCCATTTTAACCCTATAAAAATTTATGGGTCATAATAAAAGACATGTTGTTAATACAACACCAAAGAATGTGTTAGAGCTAGAGCAGTCTTTAAATTTTGCCTGGAACAATAATTTAACACCAGAATACCTGACGCGCTTAACGTCATCAATGCCTAATCGTTTACCAGATGTAATAAAGGCCAGAGGGGCCATACAAAATATTAATACCTTTATTTGTGTACCTTTATTAATGGTGCATATAAATTTTTTTAATAATAAATTTTTTTAACATCAAATTTTGCAAATTTATTATAATCGCCATAATTCGAAAAACATGAATTTTGCTTCATGAATTCAATTTTAAAGTTTTTATAAATTTATTTCATAAATTTTGTTAATATTATACATTATTATTGTTAATATAATAATAAATATTTAAATAATTCAAATTACACATGAAAAATTTAACACATCAGGAAATAAAAGACCGATTAATTTAAATTTCGCGACCGGGCTTTTCATATTGTGAGGACTGTATATTGAATTAAATAGTTTTCCTTTTATAAAATTCGCTTATACAGACGTTACTAGTTTGTTTAGTTTAGCATTATTTCATGCAATGAAATGTTTTAACAAACTTAAAAAAATAAGCGAGTGACTACAGATCATGGGACAGGTCCCGTATTTATAATTGAGACCTGTGGGATGGGGATCGTGTTTAGATTAAAGACCCGTCGATTATGGAGTACATTGAACTTAGAGATAAACTAATTTTCTTCAAAAATTTTTTCTAACAAGTTCCTATTTTTAACGATTTTACTCGTAGAAGTTTTAATAAGTTAAATAAAAATATGTTTTTTAAGTTTTAAGTTAAATAAATTATTATAATTCAAACAAAAGAAAACTTTGAAATTTTTTTATATTATTAAATTTAATAATATAAAGAATTTATATAATTATTAAAAATTTTAATATAAAAATATTATTATATAATTTAATTACATGAGTAAAAGCGTAGTATATATCCACACAAACATTCTGTCAATAGAAGCAAAATTTTAAATAATACATTACATTGGTTCAGTTTTCAGAAAGAGTATCTGACACTAGTAGCATTAAAAATATCTGCATGTTCATTAGTACTTGAAAAATAACTGTCTGTTTATTGATTCATTAAAATTTTTTATCATATTAGTTCACATATTTTCCGAAACTATTCTAAGCTTGGAGAAACTGTATAATGTTTATTTTAAGATTATATTTTTATTGATAATATAAACCTTTTTTCTAGAGATTTTTGCACATTTTTGTTAAAATTACATAATTAACATTAAAATAAGGCAAATTTACTATAGATAAACTTGCAATATCAATTAATAACCAAAAAATCGATTTCAAAGATGTTAAATTTTACCATATGAACATATGGGAGGAGTTTTCCGGCTTTCTGTTGACGGTCTCGGTAGCTTCCATATAGTTAAAACCACTTGATTTAGTTTTTCAGAAACCACAGAAGTTTTTCACCGATGGCATCATGGTTCTACCCGAAAAATGACGAACCATTGTTGATAATACAGGAACATATTTGGTTTACTTATTCTTGCTATACGTAATAAAGTACGCAATAGGAGCTTTTACTTTGAATTGCGACTTCCGACACAATAACACATAATACGAGAAAACCTTTTTAACTTTAAGGAAAGTTCTAAAAGCTATTAAAGCGAAGGCTCAGTTTTAAAATATCCACTTGGTATTGCCCATTTTAATTTTAGATTTGTAATTAGTGACCCCAAAAACCCCCACATGGCACGTTTTATTTTGATCAATAAAATTTTTAAGTTTGGCCATATTTTCAAAATTCTTGAACAGTTTTACAAAAAGATTTTGTCAAGTTTATGGTCGAATTATTATTATTATTATTATTAGCATTACATTCCATGGGAATTTAGCTGTCCATAATAGGACTTACAAAATCCATTTAGTGAGGTGGATTAGTCCTCCTAATACAATTAATCATTAATTACAGGTCCTGATGTTTTTTTGCGTCTTGAACAATTCCTCGCCAAACTGAGCGTTCCATCACCTTTTGTCGCCACTCCACCACCCCCATTCTCTCCAAATCCTCCATTACCCCGTCTTTCCATCTTAGCTTGGGTCTTCCGCTGGGACGTTCTACAAGGGGTTTCCATGTCATTATAGCTCTGGTGATTTCATCTGTATCGGCTCGCATCACATGTCCCCACCATCTCATTCTTTGCGCCTTGATGAACTTGGCTATGTCTTCTCCTTCCATTGCTTCGAGTATTTCAGCGTTTGTCTTAGCACGGTATTCTCCGTTAACACGTTTAAAACCTAAAATCGTTCTTATCACTTTTCTTTCAAATATCCGAAATTCTCTTCTTCTCTTTTGTCATGCAGCTGACCTCCGCCGCATATACGAGCACTGGTCTTATCAGCGACTTGTAAATTTTATTTTCGTATCTTTTTATTTGTTTATCTTTCAGTAGGTGCTTGTTCGCGTAATAAGCTTTGTTTCCGCGTGTATTTTAGCTGTTACCTCTGCCTTTCTATTATTATTGTAATTAATTTGCACGCCAAGATAACTGAATTCATCCACATGTTGGAATACGTCACCATCCACTGTTAGATCAACTTTGGAGGGTTCTTCTCTTGTACATTTCATGTACTTTGTTTTATTCTGGTTTATGATCAATCCCAATTCAGTTGCTTCTCTTTGATTTTCTCAATACATCAATCAGTCCTTTCTGAGTTCTGGATACCACCACGACATCATCAGCGTAGGCTATCAGCTGACTCTCCTTATTTACTATTGTACCAGTACAACCGGTGCTTCTCACTATTTTTTCAAGAGCAATGTTGAATAGCGTTGCTGATAGTGAGTCCCCCTGTCTTACCCCGTCATTGACCTCGAAGCTGTCTGTTTCTCCTTCGGACGTTCTTACCGTGGCTCTTGTTTTACTTAGGGTCATCTTGATTAATTCTTATGAGTTTATCTGGTATGTTGAATTCCTCATGGTCTCTATCAACTTGAATCTGTTTACTCGGTCAAAAGCTTGTTTAAAATCTATGAAAAGCATATGCATCTCTATTCCATATTCGTGGGTTTTTTCTTGAAGCTGTTTTATCATGTGTAAGGCGTCGATTGTAGACCTCCCTCTCTTAAAACCAAATTGGTAGTTTCCAATTATCTCGTTCGTATACTCAGTGAGACGATCGTGAATGATTGTTGACATAATCTTGTAAGCGGTGTTCAGCAGTGTTATGCCTCTATAGTTGCTGCATTCATCCGCTCTACCTTTCTTCTTTATCGTCACAATGACTCCCTCTCTCCATTTATCTGGCATGTCTTCTTGAGTCCATATCTGTTTCATTAGTTTGCATATCTCGTTCAGCATTTTATCACCACCATTTTTTATCATCTCCGGTGTAATCATATCTTTACCAGGTGCTTTTCGGTTTTTTAACCTTTTGATTGCTTCTAAGATTTCCTCTTTCGTAGGTTCGTCGATGCCACCATCTGCGGTTATGTCTTCTACCTTTTTTTACAATTTCTTCGGTTTGTGAAGTATTCAACAACTTTTTAAAATGGTTTTCCCAGATTTTTTTAACTCTTTCTGTGCTGTTTTCAAGTGTTCCGTCTTCACTTTTCATTCCTCTATTTCTTATGGCGTAATCTTTTTTGGTTTTCCTGATTTGCTTGTAAAAGTTCCGTATATTGTTATTTACATTACTTATCTCTATTTCACGCATTTTTTCATCGATCCATTCATTCTTCTTTCTTTTATACAGTTTGTACGCATCTGTTCGTATTTTTTTGTATTCTTCAAGGTGTTCATGTTCTTTAGTTCTTAGCCACTTTAATCTGATTTCTTTTTTCCTTTTGTTCATTTCTTCACATTCTTCGTTGAACCACGCTTTCCAACTTATTTTCTCCCTATACCCCAATACTTCCTCTGCACTTGTTTTAAGACTTTTAGTGATGTTGTCCCACGTTACATTCATGCTGTGATCAGTACCGCCGCTTTCCAGTTTTTTGGTTACTCTGTCCTCGTATTCTCTTCTTTTTTCCTCCTTGTCAAGTTTTTCAATTGCCAGTGTCTTTTTTGATTCGTGTCTTTTATCTTCTATCATCGTTTTCTGTTTGATCTTAGCGACCACCAAAAAGTGATCGGTATCAGCGTTGGCACCCCTGTATGATCTCACGTCTTTGATAGATGTAGCTCGTCTTTTAGTCACCAGCACATGATCGATTTGATTTCCCTCTTCTTTGTTACAGCCAGGCCACATCCATGTAATCTTATGTAATTTTTCATGTTCAAATTTTGTGCTAATGGCCGAATACTACTGGTTATTTTAATAAATTTAGAGAACAAGTTGTTCTCTAAGATTCTCGGTTCTCTAAGATTCCCTATGATTCGGTTTAAGTTAATTGAACATGGCTGGCCAGTCGAGAACATCTTATTAGCAAACCATATCTTTGAGCTTCTATTGACCTGTACACTTGCATTATCTTGCTGGAAGTTAAAATTTTGTTCGGAATGACCCTTTAAATATGGAATTACATGTTGGTAAAACACTTCCTGATATTCCTCACTATTGATCCGAATAGATGAAAATGCCAAATTAAGTGTTCCTAAAGCTTCCTATATCATAAATCAACCACCGTCAAGTTTCTACTTAAAACATATCTGTTCTCCTATCTTAAATATCTTTAATTTTCATTGAAACCATCTGGGGTATCTAATTGAAACTTGTTTTGTCGGAACCAGCAGTATAGCGCAAAGCATACACGGGTCGACTACGAAGCGGTAAGTCGCGGTTCGAACCCTGCTGGCGCTAGATACACTGCTGTGATCAAAGTCCAATATCGATCTGTGGACTATGGGGAAGGCAACGGGAAACCACCCCATGAATTACACTCCCAAGAAAAGTCATCTTGGCTTCGGCCAAGTTTATGATCGCTAACATCCGGTAACGGATAGGCACCTGAAGAAGAAGAAGATTAAAATTTTAAAATTAATAAGTTAAATAATCAATAAAATAAATAAAAAAACGTTACTAACAGTTGACAAATAATTTCGTTTTATTGTTTATTTAACCTATTAATTATTTTATGTTGAATAAAATTTTGTCTTTTCAAGAACTCATCAGTCAAACTATCTCTAAATAAATAAAAATGAGTTTCGATTGAACGATTGAAAAACACAATTTATAATTTAAATAATGCTTCTTCATATCAATTCACTGCAAATTGCAATACAATAATTGCAGGTGCATTTATTTATCAAATTAAACATATTATCTCGTAATAGCAATTTGAATTTTCACTAAAAAATTAATTTGTGAGCGACCTTATCAGTACTTCTTCTTCGAGTGCCATACACTTTACAGTGCGTAGGCGATCAACTTAGATGAAGCCAAGCTGACCTTACTAGTAAATATAATCAATGGGGTGGCTTCCCGTTGCCTTTCTCACAGTCCAAAGATTGATATCGGATCTTTGATTACAGCAGCATATCCGACGCGACCAGGACTTAAACCGCTGTCTCCCGCTTTCTAATCGGCATATACTTTGCCGGTATATTATACCGGTGTATACTTTACGCTATAATGCTGGTCTTTATATTATTTTTGGTCTTTATATTATTATAATATATTTTACAAATATAGATCATCATCATCATCACTTCCTTCATGGTTTAGGTTGTTGACCTGTTCCGGCCCATCTCTTCCTCGGTCGTCCTACGCCTCTGCGTATACATTTGAAGTTTTATTTTATAATTTTACAAAATATTTGTTAAATATTTCAACTGTTTAAAAATGTTACTTCAATAAATGGAAAGTATTGGCATGGTCTGGCATTGCTTTCCCTATAACCCACATGTCGATGTTGGACTTCAGATCAAAGCAATGTATTTGACAAGAAATAAAACCGTGGTTTTTGTAATTAGTACTGTGCGATAATATTAATGGACAAAGCAAGTTTTACTTTCACGTTTTATGTTTTGTTGGTGGTCAACGATTTTTTAATTTTTGTAAAATGTAACACCTCAAATAAAATGTGTAATATTGTATTATTCAAGTAGATAATGGTTCAACTTGATAAATTTTAACTCATTTATAAATTGATTGTTAATTTGGATACGTTGAAAATTTTGAATTAATTCTTTCTATCGCTCTAGGGTTTACTACTCTCCAAAGTTGGTAATTTGCATTTTCGAGTACAATTCACTTTTGAATATCTTAAGAAATAACTTTCGTTTTTATTTTGTTAATATTTTCGTTCAGATTTTAAAATGTGAACATTTAATTTTACCGCTGTCATTTTACCAATCTTTTTAATCATAATATGTTAAATTTAAAAATAAAATGGTTTCAGGCGAATCATATATAGTAGATGAATCTTGACAAATAATATCCTTCACATAACATATTATCTAAAACAGTAGCATTGTAGCAATAATTGCATAAATAATGATTTTGCCACGCTAGCCACTTGCTTGATCGTAGCTGTTATTACACAATCGACTAACTCTTATATATTTAAGTATTTAGTCAAAGAGCGAGGGTGGTTGGAAAACCGTCGTAGATTCGTAATTAAAATGCAATGGTCAGTATGAGGAAAAATGATGTAAATGGGGCTCCGGCTAAAGTAAATAAAACGTACAAGAAAGGAAGAATTGTTTAATTTAACCAAAGCAAAGATAGTAAAAAGATGTGACACTTATTCTCAATTCCTTATCAGAACAAACACAGAATGAACAAAACAACAAAACAAAGCAAGTAACATTAGCAAGTAGCTGAAGGCTACAGGCTAAAATAAAAAAAAACAAAGGTTAAATAAGTAAGTTTACCTGAGGGTAAACTTCTCAGAGCAAAATACAACCTCACTAGCTGAAGGCTAGCCCCATTACTATAAATTGTTCAACAATTGAATTCTTGTTGGGAAATTATTATGTGACCGGTTTCGGCATTACCTAAAGGACTTGCCATCTTCAGACACGCACTGGTTCAGCAGTACCATGTTCAGCCTGATGTCACCGTTATGTCTATTACGGGCATCTATAATTACGAATAGTCAACTATGTCAAAATTCTCTCACAATAATTTTCCTCTCCAATAAAAAGGTGTTTAAAAAATATTTAAAGATAGAATTTTTAAACATATTTGTTGTATTCTCTTGATTTTAACAAAGCTTCTCATTTATCAAAAAGTTGAAAAACTTAACTTTTACCTATAACTTAAAAATAAATAATTTTGAATGCAACTCTTGTGGACAGAGTATATGTAAAAATATTTTAATTATTTTTGTTTGTTTATATATTTCTTCTACTTTTTCTTATCAGCCGTTCTCCGCCCACTGCTGGACATAGGCCTCTCCTACACCTTTCCATTCTTCCCTATTTTGTGCCACTTGTTGCCAATGTTTACCTGCAGTTTACCTTATATTGTCTGACCACCTCTTTTTGGGTCTATCGACACTTCTCTTTGTAGGTCTTGGACGCCACTCAATCACTCTGTTTGTCCACTTTCTAGTTCCCTCTCTTACCACATATCCCGCTCATCTTTACTTCAGTTTCGCAACTCTCTATGATGTCTGTTACCCTTGTTTGTTATCTGCAAACTTTTGGATGCTCTATCTAGCTCGTTCAGCATTTGTTTCAATTCTTCGTCACTTGAGCTAATAATAATGATGTCGTCTTGCAAATCGGAGATGGTTTAGTAATTACCAGTCGATATTTACTCTCTTTTCTTCCTATTCTAATTCCTTGAATATGTTTTCTAGGGCCAATGTGATTAATTTTGCGGATATTGTATCCCTTGTCGAACTCCTCTGAGTATGGGGATCTTTTTTGTTATTGTGTCTTTATCTATCTTTACATGTATTGTGGAATTTTTGTATATATTTTCAACAGAGACGTAAATCGCGAGTTCACCCGAGCGTCATTCAGAGCTTGGAATACCGCCCACAAATCCACCGTGTCAAATGCTTTTTGAAGTCAACGAATCCGAGGTGGACAGAAGTACGTTGTATTCCTCACACTTTTCGATTAAAGTCCTGACAGCTGCAAGTTGTAACAAGCAGATTGCTTGTTACAGTATTTTCAATTGGACAAAATTATTTTAATGATCGCTCCTAAAATAATATTAAAAATAAAAGTTCGAGAATAAATTTGTTATGTGTGATAAGGCAATCTTCTACACACAGTAAGATAAAACGGTCGAGTGAAATTTTTATTTTAGAAAATTGTGGAAAACTTGTGAATTTTCAAATTAAATTTCATATTGGATTGGATGATTATTGCGATTTTTTTTTGGTCTTTTGTTGGTTGGAGGATATTGATCCTGAGTCTGAGCAGATTCTTTGGAATTGACAAATGCCATTCCTGGTTGTTAACGAATCGAAAATTTCCGACCGTTTAAACAATTACTTTTTTTTGGATGTCATATGGTGCTATACGAGTTGTCTTTGTGAGATAACGCACAGTCGACGGAAAATCCCATCTGTGAAGTTTGGAATACTCGACAGATGGTTAAGGAACTTACCTATCCCGTCAATATCAATTGAGGAACATCATCTCTAGGGCCGTAGAATCCAGGAACTTATCTTTTCCGAGTGCATATCCCGTGCTGGAGTGTTAGTGGCAATAGACCCTATATGTATTACCATTTTGTTGTGGCTATTACAGGTTGCTGCTAAGAGAATTTTAGCCGGTTTGGTAATTACTATTATAGCCAGGCATACTGTGTATGTATAAATTTACAAAGTTGTTTTTTCTAGCGATTACTTTCACGCATTTGTTTTTGGTTACCAATTTCCAGGAAAACAGATCTGGATTGCTGGTATTGGTTTTTTTTTCATCCATTCAAGCCGGGTAAGACAACTATTGATATTTTTTATATGCATGTGTGTGCCTTTATTTTTGAATGCTACACTGTTTCAAACCATCCGATTGAGGAAAAAACGTTTGAAATTTATTTTGGTAGCAACCGATCAAACAATATTCTTGTCAACTTTTGAAAGTCATTAAATTGTATGGACGTTGATTACTATTTATTATTTTTTTTTTCACTTATTAATTCAGTGTTTAATCCCCTTCCCTGTCTGGGTTAATTACACTGTGTTTGGCGCCCTGAGGATATTCTGGTTGGTTTCAATTATCCAAAATACCGGAGGAAAATACCTAAGCGGGAACCCACGACGGTAATAAGTTGCCACCCACGTTCTCCGACTGTTCCTGAAAAAGGTCCAGTTAGCCCAAACCAAAAGCGGCACAATTTCGGTAAGTTTTGGCACAAAGTGTACACTGGTACCAAACCACTTTTTAAACCCTGTTCAATTGGCTGGTAGAAGTTCAATTTATTTGTGTGTTGTCCAGTTATTACTTTTGTTAGCAGTTTGTATAGATGTGATAGGAGGCTTATTGTTTGATAGTTCTCAATATCTGCAGTATTTCCTTTTTTGTGTATGAGGATCACTTCTGCATTTCTCCAGTATCCTGGTATTTTCCCCTCTTCCATGCAGTGATTCAGAAGAAGTTTGATGGCATTTATTAGTGTACTTCCACCTAGTTTCAGCATTTTAGCAGTTATAAGGTCTTCTTCCGGGGAACGTCCGTTTTTCATCTGTTGAAGTGTCGCTTTAATTTTATCAATTGTCATTTCGTATATCTCTTCTGGGTTTACGTTTATAACAACTTCGTCCTTCTTAGCGACACTTGGCTCTTTAATTCTTGAAGAGTACAAATTCATTTGGAAGTTTTCTATCGTCGTTGGTAGTTGCGATTTCCCGTAACTACATGGCCATCTATATTTATGATACAGTGCAAGCGTTGTCTGCTGGTAGATATATTCCTTTTTAACATTTTCATATTTTTGTTGTTTTCTATTGTATTCTCGATAAGTTTGGTGTTATAGTTTCTAATATCTCTTCTAATGCATGTTCTTATGCTTTTAATAATTTTTTACTTATTTAATTTAGTTCGTTTTATTTAATAGGAAGTTAATTTCGTACAAAATTGTATACAAAGAATTTTCTCGTATTTTAATATCCTTTTTCAACTTTTTCAACATTTAAAAAACCGTATAACCGTAACATTCAACTTTTCATAAGAGTTTTCAAACTACAGACAATCTGACACAAATAAACACGTAAAACTTATAACATCTCCCTTTTACATCGGGAGTTAAAAAAGATAGTGAATTCCGGTTTTCGCCATTGAGTTTCGCTCAAAAGTAGCCGATCGAGAATGCTCCATTTGTTATTTATATCATTTATAGTTATTTAACTAACCAAAAAAACTATCAAAATTTGCAGCGCGGTGAGACTACTTTCCTGGACGTACCCTAGGTGTTTATTAACAAATTTCTATTTATATATAATACTATTACAAAATTATATATTTACACTTTAGCGGCTTGATTAAAATTTAATGTGATTGAATTTTAGTTTGCAATAACTTTGTATAAATTAAAAATTTTAAAAATTAACAAGTTAACTGAAAAATAATACAACTGATGACAGCGGTAACCATTACTGAATACTTATAAAAAATAATTTTGTTTAATTGTTTAGTTAACCTGTTCACTTTTCAAAATTTTAATTACATATTCATTTTACAGGTTAATACATATATTATATATTATAATATATGTAAACTTTGTTGTAAACTTGTTATAAATTATTGGTTTATAATAATTGTGCTTTTCTTTGAATTGATGAGAAATTATAGGCGAAACAAAAACAGACTTTGGCTAAAGAAATGTTTGCTTAGTTCGGAACTCCATAGAAAATTTAATGAGAAATCTTATGTTTACTTTGCTAGCATGGACTTATAAGTTATTAACAAGCTTGCTATGTACTTGCTTGTGGTTTATGATATTATTACTTTTTGCAGTTAATTAAAAACTTACATAACTATATTTAAAAGAAAATTTTTAATTTATATATATATTGCAATATCTGATTACATCAATCTTATGTATTAAGTCACTTCATGACATTATTTGTATAAAATAAGCCTTTAGCGAGTATCGAAAAACCTGAAACTTTTAAAATTTAATCATTTGAAATTAGCAAGCAAATTAACTTACCAGAAATCATTGTTGATTTGAGTCAATCAGGAAACCTCATACAAATACAAAATACATAATAATATCATCACGGACCGTCAAATTTGCAGCGTTGACCTGTTTCCGAATAAAAATATGAATAGACTCTCACATCGATGTACAAAGATTTCTATTGTCTGTATTTCTAAGTCTGTAAATATTCAATTTCTGTTTAGTTTAGGTTTAAGTTAAGTTTGCCAAGACAATAATTAATAAAATGGTAATGCTTCAGGCAGAAAAACAATGTACTTCGGGTAAAGAAAGAGTTCGAAGGAACTCACAAGCACCACTACATGAAAAATCCGATATAGAATCAAGAAAATATTAACACGAAAAGGCCATAAAAATTGTTGTTTAAATAATATTACTCCAAGAAAAACAAGTTAAAATTAACGTCACAAGAAGTAAAAATGTCACGAAAAACATCAGAATGGAAGAAAACTTGGTAACAAAATTGTGTGTAAAAATGCCAAACGACGATGAATTGTGTTAAATAAAATTTTGAAGATAGATATAATTAGTTAACCTATCCATGTCAACAAAAATTTCATTACAAAATGGTTTACTAGCAATTTTACGAAAAATAGCACAAAAATTTTAAGCACATTCGTATGAACAGGGTTGATGTCATCGACATCACCCGTGTGCCCGAGCCGATCTTAAAGTTACGTGTGGCACGTCAGAAAAACACGAATTACATAAAAAGTACATGCCATCCGAAATTATAAAAACAGAGTCAGAAAGATACAGCCTTTTGCATCTCATTGGACGATTCAACATAATTCCAATATGTAAACGAAGAAAACTCACAAGAATTTACCCGCTTTTGTGCTAAAACGCAAGAATATTTTTTCTTGTAGCTACATTATTTTTTCGAATTTCTGAATTTCAAAAGCATCATCATCTGAATGGGCTTTTGACAAAAATTTTAAATCATATTTGATCATATTTGAAAATTTACTTTTCTTGTTCTCCTATTCCCTTAATTCCTTGGATGCATTTCAATCACTTTCTTTCAATTATATTTACAATTAAGCTTTATTTCACAAATTATAAATTTGTTTCACAACAGTTTGATTTGCCTAAAGTGGGGCAGTTTATTACATAGTACATATATCAAATTAATTAATGCTCTATTTATTTTATCTACATTTATTTATTATTTGGGGGCTTAATGGGGCAGTGAAGCGTCTCTAACAGCCTCTCCTGTCCAATTCCTACTCGCACCTCCAAGCTGGTGGTCCCCGGTAACCTGTGGAAAACTCTCAGAGCTCGGGTAACCAACCCCGGGGGATGGGAGGAATCTACAGGGCTAACGCGAGAGGAAAATTCCCCTTCGGGTTCTGCAATGGGCTAGTAACCTATTCAGGTAAAAACGAAATATACTTGCAGTACCTTAAATGGCCTCGGAATTGGATTGGAAAACATGATGACGTCTAACGCGAGAAATAAGGACAAGAAATGGATTGCGGAAAAGCTGAAAGTAGCTTGTTGGAACGTACGAGCAATAAATAATAAGGAAGAAGAGCTGAAAAAGATACTAGAAGAGAAGAACATCAATATAGCAGTAATAACAGAAACAAAAAAAAAACTACGTGGAAGCAAGAAAGTAGGAAAATACGTGATGATATACAGCGGAGTGAATCTCAGTGAAAGAGCGAGTAAAGGCGTAGCAGTATTAATTGACGACAAATGGACATCACAGATAAGGAGCTATGAATTTATTAACGAAAGAATTTTAACCGTTAGATTCAGAATAAATCGCGGGAACCTAACAGTAGTTGCAGTGTATGCGCCAGAAAATGGAAAAACAGCGGAATCCAATGAGTTCTATTTAAACCTACAAAAAATTGTGGCAAAATGTGACCAGTCCGATCACATCTTAATATTAGGTGACTTAAATGCAAGGGTAGGTAACCTACCAATTCCAAAAGTTGTGGGACAATATGGAGAACAAACAAAAAATGAAAATGGCGAACTACTAACACAGTTCTCACTCTTCAACGAATTGAAGATCACAAACACATTTTTCCGTAAAAAAGATATACACAAATACACGTGGACAGCAAGAGGTTCCAGATCAATAATCGATTATATTATAGCCAATAAGAAAATAGCCAAACAAGTCACAGATGTGAGAGTCCATAGAGGATATGATATATACTCGGACCATTTCTTAGTAATAGGTAAAATAGATCTATATACAAGATGGAAGAAACACAAACAACCCACGCCAAAGACAAAAACTGAGAACGTATACAAGATATATCAACTCGAAAATGAAGATATTAGACTGCAATATCAAAATAAAATTAACAGCTTGGTAACTACGATCCCAACAAGCAATAACATAGAAGAAGAGTGGCTAAATATCAAAAACATAATTAATAAATCCGCACTAGAGACCCTTGGAACCAAGAAAAAAATTTAGAAAAAATAAAGGTTTAGAGAAATGGTCCCCTGAAATTGAAAAGGCTGTGAAAGATAAAAATGAGGCATATAAAAATTATTTGAACAACCCCACGGAAGAAAATAAAGAGAAGTATACAGTTTTTAGAAATCACGCAAAAAGTATCTGTAGGGGAAAGTACATCAGGAAGCATGGGATAGATTCGTAGAAAAACTAGAAGAAGACTTGTATGGAAGACAAACACTAGCTTATAAAACAATGAAAAGACTTAACCAAACAGAACGAGATAATCTGAAAATCAACTGTATAGAAGAGGAAGAATGGACGAAACACTATAGAAAACTTTGGTATGACGAAACCATACAACAAGAGGAGATACAAACCCCAGACACGTATGGGCTGGATGAAATAAGCATAGAAGAATTACAGGAAGCTCTACAAAGAAGCAAGAACAGGAAGGCCTGTGGACTGGACGGAATCAATATGGAACTGCTGAAGTATGGAGGCTATATATTGCACCTTCGTCTAAGACATCTGTATAACATGTGTTGGAAGAAACTAGAAATTCCGAAAAAATGGAAAATATCAAAAGTCATACAACTATTTAAGAAAGGAAATCGTAGTCAATGCGGAAACTATAGAGGAATTAGTCTATTAAACAGCGGATACAAGCTATATGCAAGAATACTTAATGAAAGACTAAAAACAATTTCCGAACATGTTTTGGAGGAGGAGCAAATGAGCTTCAGAAAAGGGAGATCCACTACGGATGCGATATTTACTCTAAAACAAATAATAGAGAAAAGGCGAGAATTTAATCAAGAAACGCATATAGCATTTATAGATTTCGAAAAGGCCTTCGACAATCTAATCCGAGAAAAACTTTGGAAAATCATGAAACATCGAGGTTACCCACAACATCTAATAAAAGCAACCAAAAGCCTATACAACAACACGTCCATTGTCCTCAACCTCGAGGAAGAGCTATCACAAGAAATACCAACTAACAAAGGGGTCAAACAGGGATGCTGTATTTCACCTACGCTCTTTAATATATACATTGACCAAATTCTAAAAGAATGGAAAGAAGAAATAACCTTCGGAATACAGTTGAACAATCGGATAACTCTGAATCTAATCCTATATGCGGACGATACACTAATACTACAGAAAAATGAAAACGATTTACAAAAAGCGATCTTTCGGTTGAATCTAATATGCAAGAAATATGATGTCAAGATATCAGAACACAAAACTAAAACCATGGCGTTTAAAGGAGGACACCCAGTTAGAACAAAATTACAATAGATAATCATAACATAGAACAAGTACTACACTTCAAATATCTGGGATGCGATGTATCTGTGGATAAGGACCATGACATTGACGAAAAACTTACTAAGTTTGGACATATCTGTGGAACGATACACAGATATTTGAAAAATAAGACAAAAACGGAAACACGCATAAGGCTTTATAAAACGACAGCCATCCCAGTATTGACATATGGTAGTGAGACCTGGGCACTAACAACGAGAGAAAAAAGCAAAATTCAAGCTCACGAAATGAGATTCATGCGAGCAACCAAGGGATGCACAAGGGCGGATAGAATCAGAAATGAAGATATCAGAAGAGAGTTACAAGTGGACAAACTCCAAGACAAAATAACAGAGAACAACAAGAGATGGAGTGAACACCTCGAGAGAATGACCGAGGAAAGATTGCCACTGGCGGCAAAAAGATATAAGCCACCAGGAAAGAGAAATGTGGGAAGACCGAGGAAAAGATGGGTACCGGAACAGGTATAAATGCCTACACCGTGAAGCGCAGAAGAAGACATTTATTTTTAATTGAAAGATGCTGATAAAATAAAATGACATGATATGAATTGCCCCACTTTAGGCGCCAATTGAAATGTTATATTTAAATCGAAAGATGCAGATATGATAAGTTTGAAATGAAATAATAATAATGAAATATTTGCTCGTGCCAACGTTGGTGACCAATTGTAGTGACTATCTCCCTCTGACGTCATAACTAATCTGTCCACCAATCACGAGAACTAATTTCATAGATTAGTCCAATCAGATTTGAATTTAGCAAGCATTTAAGTTGTCCAGTAAAATCTACCAATCACGAGTTATGTGCACAAATAACCGATCATTTTCGATAATTTTTTATCATTATCTCATTTACAATAAATAATCATAACGTGCTGTTATAAAAGTTTATTAATTTTTTAATTTTAAAAATTTAATAATTAACAATGAATTACATTCAATTCACCTGTAAATGACCCCGTGTGATCTCGTTCTTCCTTAAAATAATGAATGATTAAAAATTATGAAGTCAATTCATAACCGAAAATAAGAAAAACCTGAATATTTAAACCATTGGGTGTATTCTGATCTCAAAAATTGACCATTTTTTAATGCTCTTTTTTAGTTAATACCAGCCTAATATTTTGCCTAATATCATCAGCAAAAGTGTTCAACTTCTCATCAAATTTTATGAAATAATGTTCTTGCAATTATTTTGCTTTGCTGTAGAATTCCACATTGCTTTTATATTTTCCATTGGAGTCGGCCCAAGTCAAAGACGAAGGACGATTGCTCTGCTCAAAAAGTACCTATGGGTACCAATGAGGAGGTACCCATGGGCATAATTGGGTCATCCATGGTCACATCTCTATGGGCACATCCCCAAGTGAATGTGACCATTGGGATTCACATGGGGGTTTTAATAGGGATGTTGCATGGTATCAAATTTAGTGATAACTCCTATTAATTCTTGAAAATAATATCAAATGAAATTTATAACCAATATAAAACATTTTGAAATGCGGTCTGCGCCGAAAAAATCAAATTTGAAATTCAAAATTGAATTGGTCAGCCGATTACGCCTCTGACGTCAGACGCGTGATCCCCAACGTTTTTATGGAAATTTTACAACGTCGTAAAGACCTGACAGTTAAATATTTTACTTGTATTTGACAGTTGTAAACATTGTAACGTTTACCATTTAAATTGTATTTTTTATTAATATATATGTACATACATAAATCGGTTTTAAACGTCTTGCGACGTTGTTCAATACCCTATAAAGAAACAGGCTTTCTTATGCAAGGATACAACCGAAGTCGTTTACCCGCTCCCTCAAGAGAGCACTCTAGCAATTAATACCTCAAAGATGTTGCAAGCACTTTGTGAGAGAACCACAATCTTTACGTGCCTTCCGAAGCACGGAGACGGCATTACAGAGTGAACTCTACCCGGATGCGAACCGGGGAGTCCTACATTAGCAGTTCATCGCGCTAACAATCATGCCAATGACTGTCTCTTTTATTAATATATATTTATTTTAATAGAAACTGTAGTGACAAGCAATTATAAGTAAAATGGTTTATTCCGAGTTTTCTGTGTTTTTATTAAAAATCATTTTTCAATTTTTACACAAATACAATGTACACAAACACAAATAGGTTACATTATCAACACAAACTGCAGTTGCTGTGTTGCCAGTTGTAAAAAAAAATAGTTTATAACGTCATTTGCGCTAAAAACACGGTTTCAAAAATCATTTTTTATAAATTTTTTTTGAGAAAACTGAAGGTCTCCGAACTTTTTATCTATGCAGTGCTGTTTACCATCACCTAAAGTTTATAAAGAAAATACTTCAAAAATCATGCAACATCTCTATTAAATATTATTTATAGTACATAAATTGCATTTTTTACTAATAAGCAAGTTATTAATTGGGTTCAAGTGTTATACCGTGACTGTAACTCTCGATCAGGACTTGTACTTATAAAATCAAAGTGTTTGTGATTTCTTACTTTGATAATTATTATTTTAAGTAAAAACAACAAACAACTTTAAGTTCCACTACTACTACTTACAAATAAACCTTATATTTTATTTTCTAAGATCAAACAAGTTGAAAAAATGTTTCATTAGTTTTTTCCTCATAATTTAAACTAATTTGCAAAATTCAATTATCTCATGTTTAAACAAAACACTGTGTTAAAAATATGTGAAAGATTTTAAGCAACAATTTAATACAAAAACGAATTATAAATAAAATTGATAACGATTTGAAAAAATAAAATAAAAAGTATTAATTAATAAATTTGTTTAAGACTTAATTGCCTGTTGAAGCTACTAATTGACTTAGACTATTACCAAATAAGAGTAATTAAACTTTAAGCAGCTTAGTAGTTGTAATCAGTATTTATAGCACAGCTAATTTCCCATTGTCTTCTAATTATCCTAATCGAGTTTATATACGGGCATGCAACTACGTAACTCTTTAAGCTAAAGTTTAACCAAAACTGATATTAAGATGCATAGGTCCTAGTGGACGCATTGTAAAGTTTTAACTAACTAGGATAAAAAGGAATTCCTAAATTTGTGTCTACCAACCTTCCTTAATATACGCGTAAGACTATTTTTGGTTGCGTGTAAATTACTGTAAGATATTTTCAATACGACATTGAAAGGTGTAGTAACTAACCAATAAATGCAATCAAAATATCTTTTTCCACTACTAGCTATAAACACTATCATTTCAACGTAAGTTATCGAACTGTGAACCACGCCTTCTGTCACCTGAGGTGAATAATATTTTATTATTCACTAGTAGTTAATAATGAACATAAATGCGTAGTCCGGAAACTTCGGGCCATTTTGAAAGAAAATTTATGTGTAAAACGAATTAGCATAACCAAGAAATTCTATCAATAGTGTTTAAATAATTAAAATCGGTCTATAAATAAGATTAATTTGATATTTAAAATGTTGATTAAATTGGAATTTTGTGACGTTTAGCAATTAGGCGAAATGAGAAAACGAATTAATTATGACAGCTAATTATGACTAGAAACTTTATAAATCGATTATTAATAATTATTACAATCAATTATCGTTACAAATAGTACACTTATTGACAAAATAGTTTTCGTCAACTATATACTCGCAAAACTTACAAATATCAAAATATTTAATGTAACCTTTATGTCAAAATTAATTAAACATTTTCAAGCAAGTGTCAACATCAAAACAAAAAACTATCATTTGTTTTATAATTTGAAATAAATAATTAAAACGATTTACTTTATTCATTAACAATTATTATTATAAGAGTAAACAATCCTAGTAGTGGAAAAATTGTATATAAACCACGGTAGTGAAGCGTGTTATAACCGCGCGTTTAAATCCCGCGGTGCTACGCACCTTGGGATTTAATCTGGCGCTAGGGTTATAACACTATGCTTCACTACCTTGGTGTATAATATACTATTAACATTTTTAGGAGTGAAATGACAGTAGAAAGAAAATTTTCTTTCAGTAAAACAAAATAAATAAGCTAACGACAGAAAATTTACAGATGCGCAATTGTAAATGTTTATTATTACTTGTTGAAAATATATTTTGAATAAAATATTTTAAAAGGTTACAAGTTTAACAAAATTTGAAAAAAAATTTATTATTTTTTTAACAATTCTAATGAAATTTAAAAATTTTCCAACTCACATTAAAGTTTAGGACCTGCCTTTGCGTAAAAGTAGTTTCGTCTTTTCAAGATATCAGCTAAACTATCCTAAATGAACTAAATGAATTAAAATCCATTAAAATTAAAATCAAAAACTATATTAGAAAATTTTTTATAATAAAATTAATTGACATGTGTTTTGACAAACCTCTATCGACATACTAGATTATAAATATAGTTATACTTCTTATAACAAATTAAATAAACTTAGAATCTATTTTTGATTTCACTCTCGTCTACGACCCGCATAGACAGTGTAATTTATGGATTTTATCTTTGTTAAAGGCTAATTTGAGCACTTTCAATTTTAACTTCACATTATTTTTTATTGTTTTGCCAAACCATATTGAACTTCGGTGTATCTTTGCTACGAATCACAACTTTTGGTTCTTGGATTTTGTTGTTGAATTTTGAAAAAACATGAGAAAACCTATTATTTCATTAGGTCCAAAACCAATGGACGGTGAAAAAGGAAATCCTTTTTTCTGAAATAAAACATTTTTTTAATAATTTTGTTTACTTATTGACATTCAATTTTATAATCTAGTATATCGATATAGGTTTGTCAAAACACATGTCAATTAATTTTATTATAAAAATTTTCCAATATAGTTTATATTTCACTTATCTATTATTTGTCATTTATATCTGTGCTAGGAGACATATAAACAAAGTCATAACGCCTCAGGGCATAATGAGCGGGCGTTATGATTACGCCCGCTCATTATGCCCTTTCATATTACCAAATATAAAAAAATTCAAATTCCTTATCGTACAAAGAACGCGATTTTTTAGGTAGTAATTCACTATTGGCTCTTTCAGCTCTTTCTATTACTACATCAGGAATTTCGTTTTGTATCATAATAAGGCGTTCGATTAAATTAATATTTTATTTTCACTACTAAATTATTCACCACATAAACAAATCGTCTTGTTGTCATGGATACAAAAAATTCAATATCGGCAAAGCCATGTATGTTTTTAAAAAATTAAATTTAACTACTAAATTTCAAAATAAAACATTTGATATTTAAGTTTCAAAGTGAAAAATAAAACGTTATATGCACCACTGGCGATATTGGATGTTTATGCCTTGTGCGACTTTCATCACTCGGGCCAAAGGCCCTCGTGCTGAAATTCGTCGCCCGCGGCATAAACATCCTCATATCGCCCTAGGTACATAAAATACTATTTTGATTTTAATTTTAATGGATTTTAATTTATTTAGTTCATTTAGGGATAGTTTAGCTGATGATATCTTGAAAAGACGAAACCACTTTTACACAAAGAGAGGTCCTAAACATTAAAGTGAGTTGGAAAATTTTTAAATTTCATTAGAATTGTTAAAAAAATAATAATTTATTTTTCAAATTTTATTAAACTTGTAACCTTTTAAAATATTTTATTCAACATATATTATTTATAATTATATAAAATATTTTTATTATTATAATTAAATTTATTAATTGATATTAATTTATTTACTAAAATAAATACATTAATAATAAATTACGTTACAAGAGTTGTAATAAATATACACACGACGTTGAAAATTTCTTCACAAGCCGTGAAGCGGCGAGTGCAGTAAATTTCACGAGTGTGTAATGGTTTTACAACTCGAGTTATGTACTATACTTTTTCTACGACCACACAACATGTCTAATTTTGAATAAATAAAAATTATTATATCATTGTATTTTGTAGGTTAAAAATTGTTTTCCACAAATATCAGTTGGCGTACGTAATTACTGATCGTCAATAGGCATTTTATAAGTAAAATTGAGAATAATTAGTAAATTCTGTTTGTACGATATTGTTGAGTAAAAAGCGTTCACCTTAAATAAATAAAACTATAAATAAAATATTATTTTTATTCAAATTAATTCTTTTTTAACTTTTTTTAAGTAAAAAGGAGACGACATACATCGTTAGTTTTATTTATTTAAATTAATTAGTAAATTGAAATCACTTCTCAAAAATGAATAATATTGTTTTAATAAACAAGTAATCGAAATGAATTAAAACTGTCAAAGCACAAAATAAATTAATAACAAAGATTTATTCTAAATTAAACTACTTTATTAAAACATTACACTAAAATTACAACAAATACAACTTCAGAATAAAATTTAAACAAATTTAAATTGATAACAGCGCTAAAATTTGAATTTGGAGAAATTAGAAAAAAAAATTAAAAATAAATATAAAAAATAATATTAATTATTAATAAAAAAATTAATTGTGGATAAGAACGAAACCTTAGGTCATCCAGTAAGTTGCTGAAATTATAATTTTTGTTTGCTATTTTTTTTATTCGATGATGTTGCTGAATGCGACTATGCTTGTAGCAATAATTGCACAAAAATTTTGCCACGATAGCCACTTGATCGATCGTAGGTGTTATTACACGATCAGCTAACTCTTATACATTTAAGTATTTAGTCGAAGTGCGAGGGTGGTTCGAAAACCGTCGTGGATTCGTAATTAAAATGCACTGCTCAGTATGAGGAAAAATGATGTAAATGGGGCGCCAGCTAAAGTAAATAAAACGTATAAGAAAGGAAGAATTGTTTAATTTAACAAAAGCAAAGATAGTAAACAGTTGTTGTGACATTTATTCTCAATTCCTTATCAGAACAAACACAGAATAAAAAATAAAAAACAAAGCAAGTAACATTAGCAAGTAGCTGAAGGCTACAGGCTAAAATAATAAAAAACAAAAGTTAAATAAGTAAGTTTACCTGAGGGGTAAACTTCTTAGAGCAAAATACAACCACACTAGCTGAAGGCTAAATGATGGTTCAAGTCGACTCCCATTACTATGAATTGTTCAACAATTGAATTCTTGTTGGGAAATCGTTGACGTTAAAGCAAAAGTCCCACCTGAAGCGCAGTTAAAACACACACCCTGCATCTTTACTGACATAGCTCACTTACCTAGAGACTTCCAAAATGATGGATCGATTCTTTCAAATACCTTCCATTTTGGGTTACCTTCAATTTTAAAATCATGTCATCGTCCCACATCAGGTTATCTCCGGAAGTTTACTAAAATCAAATAAAGACACAAGAATGGATTAAACATAACTTCAGGTTGACAACGTCAACTACCAATGTTGAAAAATTATTAACAAACTACACAAATTCATAGCAATGGCTCGTTACAAACGCTTCGTCCAACTTCAAACGGAGGTAAAAAATGAAGGAACAGCTGCCTCGTGGTAGATCAAAAGGCCTGCCAAAGAACAACTGGCATCTTGACAAGAGCATACAAGCTCTCTCAAATCTTCAAGAATACCATCGTCCCAAAATAATGCAAGGATCCCATTATCCACTAAACGCAACAATCCAAGAAAATAAGAAAACTAATTTTCCAAAACAGCTCTAAAGTAAAAGTTAAACGGACGAAGGTCGACTTTCTAGGTGGGCTAAATTTTCCATATTAGTCCAGGTGTAAAGATTTCAACTAGATAATATCCTTGACGCGCGCCGTTGCCAAAATATCATGTTGCAACAAAATAGGCAATAAATCAAAATTAAATAGATTGTACCCGGTATTACAACCCACTGTATATGTAATTTCCTGTAATATGCTTTTTGAATGTTTACATTGGTAATGTGTTGTGAAAAAGGTGTCTACTGGTTAGACTTTCATTGATCTATCACCTCAACTATATTTTCTTTTCAATTTATAATTCAGGTCGACTATGTTTTTGTCTTTTTTTGCATTTTTAAAAATTTCCAAAATTATTGATGTTAAAAACAGAAGCAATATAATACTGCTTTCTATTAAATCAGAACCTATTTTTGTAACCGTTTCCAGTTGAATACCAATATTTGTTTGAACTTGCAATGAACCCGCAGCGGATTCTTCAAAGATTTTATGCAATATTATTCCGTTGAATTGAAGATGGACCAGCAGTAAATTTTGAACGATTTTATTACTACATCAAATCCTATTTTCTAGTTCTTCTTTACAAACTAACGAACCTGTAACGTATCCCTCAGCTACAGTGGAGGATTTCCAGCCTCCGTGTTGCTTAAGCCCAAGCATATCAATTCCTGTATTGGCCAGTAATGGCTGAAGTCCTTGTGAAAGAATGAAATGTATGCTTTAGCATTTTCTAATTTGAAAAATGTTGCTATCTCAGAAGCAATTTTTGTAAAAGTATGTATGCCCACAACTTGTTTAGAACATTGACCATTTTGATTAAAAAAAAATTTACCATTTTCTGGGTCTTTTGGGCTGCAACAGGCCAAATATATCATAGCAATATATTATAATGTCACGATTACATGTATTCCAGATTTTGTCACTTCATGGCAATTTTTTGTATTAAGTAAGCCTTCAGCAAGTATCGGAAAAGCCTGTAAAATTAAAATTCACTTTTAAGCTTCTATACATAGTATAGAAAGAAGCCTTATGATCTGGCTTCGTGTTCGTCCGTCCCTCTGACCGTCTGTCCGAACGTCCGTCCGCATAATTCAAAGTCACTAAATTAGTGACAAAAAACCTTTGTCACTAAATTTTACTTTTTGTGGGTGGATGGACAAACGCGTAAATGGATTAACAAGATTTAAAATAATTAATTGAGATCAAACACACAAAGTTGTGGACGCTTTTCAATTGTTTATGTGATTATTTTATTCATCTTACACTTTTTTGAGTTGGTAATAAATAAACTAACCAATTAAAGGTGCGAAAGAGTGAAAGTAAAATTACGTAAAACGTAAAATAACACTTACAAAATGCAAATCAATTTCTTATATAGAAAATTTTGTTCCCAACTAAAAAATTAAAAATAATTTGATAATCCGTCAAAATAAATAAACTGACGTAATACATCGAACAAGCCTGCTAATATTTTTCTTAAAAGCGCTATTTCTTAATTTTAGTATCAAATTTTTAACTATAATATATAATTAAAAAACATAATATCAAGTATTGGGGATCTTTAGACGCGGAAAAAATCTCTTTAATTTGATATATCTTTTATTCATATCCGTTATAATGGGAAGCAAAATTTAGAAAAATCAATTTCCATGTGATTTCTCTATGTTTAGATTTCAACCGGTCACTCGGTAGAACATTTTGTTACTAACTAAACAAATTAAAAAAAATCTGATGATCGTGCAGGTAAAAAAAATTATAAATTTAAATTAAAAATAATTACAAAATATTATATAATTGTAAGCCAAAAGGTAGCTGTATAGAAGCCTAAGAACTGCGGTCATCCGAGTTCCACCTTGTTTTTAAATGAAAAAGTAACGTAACTTACCAGGAATTGTAGTCAGGTCAATTTCATTACAACATTTTTTAGTAGATACAATTTAATTTATCAATGGACGGCTAAAATTGCATTGTTGGTTTGTTTCCGAAAAGCAGTAAATGGACTCTCACATCACGAAATTTCCATTGTTTAGGAAATATGAAAATTCAAGTGTTTAATTGTAAGTTTTTGTAAATATTTAGTTTTAATTTAGATAAGTAAGTTGAGTTTGCAAAGACGATTAGTGCTACAGGTAGATAAGCAATATTTCGGGTTAATAATAGTGCCGCAACTGGGTAAAAACAATTTTGGCGATCGTGATTTATGAAAGTGCAACGGTCAGCGAATCGAGCAACGACGCATTTATGCCTGAAAACATCAGAGTAGACAATAATTTAACAATAAAATCATCAATAATTATAAAAAAATAGTAACAATCAAATAATTAAAATTTACGGAAAAATTAAAGTTTCACATGTCAATGTGAAAAGATAATTCCGCGGGAGAATAAGATGACCGTTATTTTTGGCTTAATTCGTATTGGTTGTTAATATTATGGCGTGTTTTTAAAGATCCAATAAAAAGAGAAAGAGATCAGAAATTCACGGTAACAAAATACCGTTATATGATGACTTGGGCGGATGGAAAAAGATCCAAAAAACCGCAAAAACAAATTAATATAATCGTTCGCTAATGTGTTGGAAAGAAATCGTAACAAATTTTTGTTACTAGGTGAGCTCTATTGGATACTCATATCTAGCGGGAAAATTTTGAACCAATAGCAAGCCTAAGACAGGACGCGCGAAAATAATGTAACGGAAAATGTCACGTGGAAGTAGTAGGAGATCGACCAAAAATTGATATAAAAGGAGCATTTTGCAAAATTTAGGGAGTAAATTTCCAACAGCTCAACGTGAGAAGACGCAGTATGCGAGCGATGAACAGTTAGGGTAAGATGGGGTCAAACGAACATGGGGCAAACGGACATTTTTGAGAAAAAATTCGTAAGTTCTTTCAGAAAAGGCGCCGCGTTATTATTGCAGTATTACTAGTGTCGTTGACATTTGAGGTAATTAATAAGAAAGTAATTTGTTAAAATTTTTCCAATCTAAGGCTATTATTGCATGTTAAAAGTGAGGAGTGATAGGAAATATAAGTAAAATTAACTGTTATTATATTTTGTTAGAAATTATTTAGAATCTAAGTATTTTAGTAAAAATTTAAAACTTATAGTTAGGTCAATTAAAACCAAGTGTCTTTGGAATTACTGCCACGTAATTTCATTGTCCTAATATTAATATTTATTTAGATTTTGAATTTAAAAAAATTCCGATGCGGGGCAAACGGACATATTGATTGAAATTGATATTGATTGATTGATATTGATTGAACCGGATAGTACAGTATTTATGCTTTTTTAAACAATGTTTACAGAAAATGGTACAGATCCGGATTAGAACTACAGAGAGGAGCTCGTGGAATCAAGAAAATATGAATCTTGTCATAATTGCTGTAAATAAAGATAAAATGGCTCTTAATTCAGCTGATAAGTTGAATAGCGTTCTTATCATCATTCATTGCGACTAAAAGTGCGAATTTAACTATTTATAACGTATATTAAACCTTATGTCCGTTTGCCCAGGAGTGTGGGGCAGACGGACATTTTCACTTATGTTTGTTTTAGGTTAAGTTCTCAAAACTGTTTCTATTTTTCAACTTTAATCTCATCATTTGTTAGCTTAATAATTGAGATATCAAACCAAATAATTAGTTCTTAAATATTATGTTGCTTTTATTAAATATAACTATAAAACCCTTAGAGTGTCCGTTTGACCCACTCTTACCCTATTGTGAATTAATATAAATAAAAGTGCATTATAAAGTTGCAATATTCTCGAAAAGAATACAAATATTTTAATAAAATCGTGAAAACGTCGGCGAGCTCAACGAATAAGGTTTTTTTTATTTTAATTAGTTTTAAAGAATTTTGTTATTAGTTAGACTTATTGTTTTTCATCCTGTATAGGTGATAATTCACATGCATGTTAGGTAAATTATTGTACTTACCATTAATTTTATTTGTGCAAAGTTAATTCTATGGTGGCTAAATCAATTGACCCAAAACAATTATTGTTTGTTTTTTATCGGGCTGTTATAATTATTTCATTAACAAAACTTGAAGGAAAGATTGTGAGAGTTCATTTTGTCCATTTTTTAGGTTATAATTGTAATTACTACTATTAGTGTGGTTTTTACTTTCCCATTTACGTAGTAAAGGAAAGTATTGTAATCGAGTAAAAAAAAAGTTTTGAGTTAGCATTTTTCCCATGGTCTATGAGTCCATAGAAGTCGTTTAAGACAATTTTTAGAATGATGTCTGGATGTGTGTATGTGTGTGTATGTATGTGACTGTTTTTTTCGTCCACGATTTCGGAAAAACGCATAGACCGATTGACTTGAAATTTGGCAGGTTGGTTGCAAATCACCGTCTTAAGAGGTGATTAGATTTTGGCTGAAATCCGTTCATTTTTACTTAATGATTTGAAAGAAACAAAACTTCTAATGCGCCATACTTCTTTCCATTGTAACAGTTAAAAATGAAAATAGGGTCAATCGAAAGAGATTTTATTTCTGCGTGTAAAGATACCCAACACTTGAAATTTTTCTTCAATTACTATTAAAATACATAAATAGAATCATTGTATTTAAAAGAATATGAGCGGCCTTGGAAACAAAATAACAAATAAATTCAAACAAACGATTTTAAAATTAAAAATTTTAAAGATATTAAAATTATAGTTATTATAATAAACCTAGTAGTTAATGGGAAAGTCATGTGATGTCACATCATTTTAAATAAGAGTCAATTTTTATAATAGTTTTGTTGCATACATTAAATATTTGCACATATTCAAGATTTTTATTGTTAACAACATTTTATCAACGATCACTACAATTTGGATTCACTAACAAGGAGAGGTTTATATTTGCATTACCTATTAATTTAGCAATTCACAGTATTATAAATTATTAAAAGTTCACTACAATACATAATATACCTTCTCTGAAATTGAAATGAAAAAAACTTGTTAAACAGTAGGTCTCCGTTTCTGTAGATACTATGTATTAAAAATATGTATACAAATCATGTACAAAATGTGTTTGAAGCAATGGTGTTAGCTACTGAAAACTGGTGTGAATGTCTAGTATTGCTTATTATACACCCTCCTTTTAACTAATTTTATTAACAATTTTATTTTATTCAATATTAAAAAAATTAAAATGTATTTTTACAAATAAAATGTACCTAAATAGTTATATAAATTTTAGATAACTATTATGTGCATAATAGATACTAATTGCCAAAAAATAAAGCACATGTGAAAAAATTACTTCTTAAGAAAGACAGTTAAAGATTATGAATTATAAGAACCACTGATGCTAGTCTAAAGTAAAGGAAAAAATATTGCAAGTTACAAATTCTTGGATAACTTCAATTGGGGCTAGGATCAACATGTCACTCAATAGGATTTTATATCTGACACGGAAAGGGACAAGAAAAACTACTATTACAGTAATATTATTTTATTTTTATTTCAAATAAGTAATGTTATATAAAATTATGTTAAAACCTCTATTCGGACATCTTAATCATAATAGTGTAAGATATTAATTGCCAAATTTGTTTTAATTGTGACAATTTTAAGGGGAAAGAATATTTAAAATTGTAGGGATCAGTTATAAGTAAAATTAAGTAATTATAAAAAACGAATAAAATATTAAAAATCCGAATCAACAATATATGCATAAATATGACAAACAATCCTATAATATTATAATCAGATTAATTATTTTAGTTGTTTTGCATATTATACCTATACATATAGTGCAAGTAAGTACCTATTAATTTTTTTATTTAAATTTGAATAAAATTATTCAAATTGCATAATTTTGTTGAATGCAATATTTCAGATAATAAATTTAAAGAACAAATATTATTACTTTCATAGCTTTCAGTGAAATTGAAATGTCAGTTACTTATAACGACCGTATTCACAGACGAATAAATGTATATACCAAATTTGAATGTCATAATCGCATATTCAGTAGTAATGGGGCAAAAATATTTATATAATAATATAATAACATTTCGCTAAAATGTTATATTTGACAAAAACTTATATTTCACCAAGCTCTTCCGTTCTATATAATAAGTATGTCTGAATATGCGATTATAAAACTCAAATTTGGTGCTGAGTGTTAGCAAACTGCAACGTAATATAATTTGTAACGATAAATTGTTAAATTTGTCGTCTTGTATATGATTTAACACCATCCAACCCCTCTCTAGGTCACCAGGTCACACGGGTGGCGGGGCGACAGAGCGCTGCGCACGAAATTTAGGTCGAGCGTCAGTGGTCAACGAACTCTCGATACGAGCGCTACGATTTCAAAATTTTATTTTGAAGACCATGGTAGTTTCACTATATTAAGTGGAAGTTTCGTTAGTAATAGTAGTGAGTGAATATTTGATGACCAATCTAAGCGCTATATGCGGATGTTATCGTCAATTACGTATTTTTTCGAGAAATCAGCTGTTTGTATACGTGCAATTTTCAACGCCGACCGCTGCACACATTTTTCTTCGAGCACGCAGATAAGCTGGGAAGTGACATCTGTCACGGTGCGAGCTATTATTTTGTGCAACATTTTTTTGAATTACGCAGTAATTATTCTGCTTATCAACGGCTTGCGAATGTGCAGTAATCTTATTTTTACGATTAACAACCACTTTCATAAATTTTACCTTAGTGCGATAAGGTCGTCCATAATTTGCTTCTCCGACGTTTCGACCGCCAAGATCGTGATAGTGAATTTTCTGTTCACCTTTACTTGTGCTACCCGACACCGATTCGAGAAAACTCTTCCAGGCCAACCCTCGACGGTCTTTCGTCACCTGTGCAATCTTCAGTGCAATCGGTGTGCTGTGTTAGTTCATCCATCAACTCCGGAGTGCGCCTTATTTGAATGTTATTGTCGACCTCAAACTCCTGTACAAAACAAACCGATCGGTGAGTTTTAACATTTAATTTAATTAAGGTATATTCCGTTTGGAGTCATTTTTATTGAAGTGATTATTGTAATCACGTTGTAGCGACCCATTGTCGCTGGAGTTGCGTGAAATTCTGTTGGGGTTGTTGACCCATTTGTTTCGCAGTTGTACTGTCGACCATAAAGCAACTCGTATCTTTAACTTGGTTAATAAATTGTTTTACTTAACTTTTTGAGTTTCATTGTTTATCATTTAACAGAGGTAACCAAAAGACAAAGAGAGAGCGGATTCACCCTCGTTCACCGTCTACAACCTACAGCTGGCCGAAACCGTCCATCAACGGCGACACAAAATAAATTTGTGTCAGGAAAATTCGGTTGATTTTCCAATTAACCCCGGGTTCCCCTGCACTGGCGCCCTTACGTGGAGCTTTTGATTACGTCTATCGGTTTTTCAACACTTTGTCGGTTACAAATAAGTTGCTTTGTGGTGGCGTACAATTTTTTATTTTAATTGCGACACAAATTTAGGAGTTGTACTGCGTTTATTGGTGTTAGGGATTAGCACAGGTACTGAACGTTTGAAATCACTCGTTGGTAAGATTATTTTAAATTTGTATTACCTTATTTAGTGGCGTTCGAAATAATACGAGAAGCATACGCGTTTAACATCAACATTTGCATTAGCGATAAGATAATTTTATTATCGCATAAATTTTTATTTTTGTTTTGCGCTTTAAGTGTGGTTTGTTAATAAGATTACTCGACATAATCGCTACTACATCGACGATTAAATTTTACTTTTTGTGGTTTCTTTTATTAAACACCATTTAGTGGTAATTGAAAATATTACTTATTAAATATTTTTATTTTTGATTACCGCTGTTAGATTTTTAATTTTATTTCGTAATGGGAGAATACGTGGATTCTTTAATTAAGGAGGAGGTGGAAGTAGAACTTTTAATGCGATCTGTTGACCTAACGCGTGAGTCAACACACCTTGCTTCCAGAAAAAGTTATTGCGTAAATTAATTAGGGATGAAAAGTTTGATTCCAAGTTAGCAATAGTGCATAAATATACACCATCTGACCCAGAAGCTGAGCTTAATATGTGTAAAACAATTTTACATGAACTGGGCACACAACTTACCAACTTAGGAACAAATTTTGATGACAAACTTTTTAATTTAATTTCAAATCGTGTTGCGCATTACAGTAACCGTTTAGAAGCGATGCAAGGAGTAGGCTTCCGGGGGGGAAAAGATGCATTGACAGGTGTTATTGATAATTTGCGAAAGCAAATTGAATTTTTAATTGCGGCTAATGAGGAAAGGGAAACTGTCCCTCAGACAGAACCACCTCAAGGTTTAGTAGACACCCTGATCATTTTGATACCCTGTAAGAAGATCATCCGTTATTCCTCCGACTGAAGAATCCCGATTATTAAATTCATTAGTCTCATTACTTGATAGAAAGAATCCGGACTATGTGTCAGTTAGCAAGTGGAATTTGAATTTTGACGGGTCTGGTGATTACCAAACCGTGTTCGACTTCATCGAACGAGCACAAGAGCTTGCCAGAGCTCGTGGGGTTACTGACCGGCAGCTTTTGATAAGGCTGTGGAATTTTTCAGGTCCAGCATTAACATGGTACCGTAGTTTAGGTGCGCATGTTACCACATGGCAACAGCTGGTAGAGGAATTAAAATCACGTTTTTTATCGCTTGATTTCAGTCGCGAATATTTAGAAAAGGTGCGAGCTTATAAGCAATCGCCTAGCGAGTCGGTACGCGGGTACATCGAATCGATGTTTTGCAAATTTTCGTACGTGAACCCGATCCCATCAGAGGATGAACAATTATGGGTAATCCGGAAGAATATGCTACCGGATATTTCGCGTACGATAGGCACTACTCAATTGAGAACCCGTGGGCAATTTATTGCCGAGCTCAAGAGGCTGAGAGAATTGTTAAGTGGACGGCCACTAATTCCCCCTCCACGTCAGAACTCGCGACGAATACCCCAGCTGTTGTTGTTCCACAAGTTTTGCCTGCACAGAAACCCCCTTCAAAGAAATTTGCTTGCTGGAATTGTTCTTCCAATAACCATCGCTACTGGCACTGCCCGGAACCCGCTACCACATTCTGCTACGGTTGCGGAGAAAAAGGTGTGACTACGCCCAACTGTAGAAAGAACCACTCAAAAAACGCACATGGGCGAAGCGGCGTCGCGGCGCGTCGTTAACTAACGCCATCAAAGCCGAACGTAGGGGGTGGGCGAGTTGGTTGGGTACTATTAGCGCCTTTTGCGGATCTACCGCCAATTCCGCCACCCTATTTACTCATCCTAGGTCAGACGAACGACCTTACGTCAGTCTTTTGGTCAAAGGTGTGCAACTATCTGCTCTTTTGGACTCGGGGGCTAATGTTTCAATTTTAGGGACAGAGGGTCACCATTTAATCAACCAACTAGATTTGCAATTCGTGCGGGCAGCAGCTTATCGTTGCGATCGGCCGATGGGACGCCACAAAATATTATCGGTAGTGTGGTTTTACCAATTTCGATAGGTGGCGTCGAGCGGTCATTGAATGTGCTGGTCTGCCACAGTATACGCACCTGCCTAACTTTAGGGGTAGATTTTTGCAAACTTTTTGGAGTCCAAGCTGATTTCAGGCGAGATCAATTTTTTGTGAAAGACGTTCAATCTCTGGAACTCATCCGAGAGGTTAGTGATCTCAGCCTGGAACAGCAAGTTGCACTCTCTGCGACCAAAGACAAATTCAAAGGTTTAGTGAACCAGGGGTTAACTCGGACTAACCAGGTAACTCACCACATCGATACTGGGGATGCCGCGCCTATTAAGCAGCGATACTATCCGCTATCCCCAGCTATGCAAAAAATAGCTCATGCCGAATTAGACAAGATGCTAGAGATGGGGTTGGTCCGTGAGTCAAAATCCCCTTGGAGTACACCCATGTTGCTCGTCAAGAAGGCTGACGGTTCGCATCGTCTTTGTTTCGATGGTCGAAAATTAAACTCGGTAACAAAGAAGGATGCTTACCCTCTGCCTCGCCTTGACGACATTTTGACGCGATTACGCGATGCGCGCTTCATTTCGACGATCGATCTGAAGAAGGCTTTTGGCAGATCCTCTCACTGAGTCCTCTCGTGAGAAAACAGCCTTTACTGTCCCTGGTCGTGGGTTATTTGAATACGAAGTGATGCCGTTCGGAATTACGAACGCACCGGGATCGCTTCAAAGATTGATGGAATCGTTATTCGGCCATCTGTTGGGCGAAAAAGTGTTCATTTATCTCGATGACATCATAGTCATCAGTTCTACGTTTTCCGAACATCTGAACTACTCGACCAGGTACACTCGCGGCTAAAGGAGGCAAACCTGACCATAAATTTTGACAAATGCAAGTTTTGCCGTCCCAGTTTGGCATTTTTTGGGACACATAATTGATAAAACAGGTCTACACACAGACCCTGCCAAAGTCGAGGCAATTACTAAAATTGAAAGGCCCAAGACGGTTACGGCCGTAAGACGGTTTATTGGGATGGTCAGCTGGTACAGGCGTTTTATTCCGGCCTTTTCCACTCTGTCTGCACCTATCACGGAGCTGATAAAGGGTCGGGCTAAACGTCAGTCCGTTGTTTGGACAGCTGAGGCTGAATCCTCGTTTGCCCGTCTAAAACATCTATTAGTTTCTGCGCCTATTTTAGCTAGCCCCAACTTTGAGGAAAAATTTTATCTACAATGCGATGCGTCAAATTATGGTTTGGGTTGCGTCCTGACGCAAGGGGAAGGGGAAAATGAGCACGTCATCGCGTACGCGTCTAGAACATTGAACAAGGCGGAACGGAATTATTCGGTTACCGAGAGGGAATGTTTGGCAGTAATTTTTGCGATTGAAAAGTTCCGGCCTTATGTTGAAGGCACGGAGTTTACAGTCATTACAGACCATCACTCCTTATTGTGGTTGATGGGTATGAAAGACCCTGCAGGTCGTTTGGCTCGTTGGAGCGTTAGACTGTCACAACATTCTTTTAACATCCAGCACAGGAAGGGGTCGTTACATGTAGTTCCTGATGCTTTATCTCGGGCTCCTTTGGAGGTGTCGTCTCTTGAGATGGCTGAGGGCGATTTTGACGCGTGGTACCGACGTATGTTGGCTAAGGTTGGGAGCACCCCCACCAAATATCCTGATTGGCGGATAGAGGGGGGCTTATTGTTTAAGCTAGTCACTAATTTACATGGCATCACTTCCAATTTAGTGGAGTGGAAACAAGTCATTCCTAAGTCGCTTCGAAATGACATTTTAAAACGATGTCATGACGATCCGACTTCTGCTCATTTAGGAATTTTGAAAACCTTTAATAAAATTAGTGAGTTGTATTATTGGCCCAGGATGAGGGCAGATATAGCCAGATATGTGCGTCGGTGCCCGGTTTGTTTGTCGTCCAAAGCTTGTCAAGGGGGGCGATACGGCTTGATGGGTAAGGAGAAGAAAGTACGCTTTCCGTTCCAGTGTATCTCTGTTGACCTGATGGGTCCGTTTCCTCGATCTGCGAAAGGTAATACCACACTTTTGGTAGTCTGCGATTGGTTCTCGAAGTTCGTGCTGGTGCAACCATTGCGCAAAGCGACGTCCAGAAAGATTTGCGAGTTTTTAGAAAATCAAGTTTTCCTAATATTTGGGGTTCCTCAAATATGCATGGTTGATAATGGACCGCAGTTCATCAGTAAGGACTTTCGAGATCTCATGACCAGCTACAACGTGAACCATCTGTGGTACAATGCTGCGTTTCATCCGCAGGTTAATTACGTAGAGAGGGTGAATCGGGTAATAGGGACCGCCATGCGTTCATATGTTCTAAACGACCATCGCACATGGGATGTACAAATTCACAAGATAGCTCATGCTATACGTTCTGCCACTCACGAGGTAACCGGTTTTACCCTTCATTTTTGAATCTTGGGCGTACCGTTCCCGCTAGGGGAGATTATTACGGTCGTGTAAGGGATTTGGGTGAGGAGGAGTTAAACCTGGATAGTCGCGAGCGGGTTGCTGGGGAAATGAACCGATTGAACGAGCTTTACATTGATGTGACTGCACGATTAAAGGAGGCTTATAGGCGAAATTCGTCTCATTATAACCTTAGAAAGCGTTCAATACATTTCAAGGTAGGGGATACTGTTTGGCGTCGGAATTTTTGTTTGTCAAGCGCTGCCAAACATTTTACCAGCAAATTAGCTCCGAAGTACATCAAATGTAAAGTTCGTGAAGTCACCGGTCCATTGACCTACCGACTCGTTAACGAGCGTGGGAAAGACGTCGGCATTTTCCATGTCAAAGACTTGAAATTAAATCCTCCAGAACACCAGGAGGATCGACGTATTGGATGAGTGGGTTTTCCTACAGTTGTGGTCCGTAACACCTTGGACTACAAATTTTTGCCCGTAGGTTCCAACTTTTTGAGCTTACCCTTTCCTTGGAGTCATAAAGTCCCCGACTCGTTTTTTTGCTTCCTGTCTTGGGGATTGTGGGGGCGGGCGGACTTGCTGCCGCACTTGGGATTTGGAATTATTTCCTCAGTACGTTGTGGGATGCATCTTTGCAAGAGCGACTACACCTGGAGTCCCTGCCTCGGTTAGGCTCCGTTAATACCGGTTTGCGGTAGGGTTGGTCGACTTGAGCGGGGTGTAGGCCGCGCGCGTGCTGCCCTTGTTGGGGTGGTGAGGGTCGTTCGCCGTACAGTCTTCGAGACAGACGATTAACGTCAATGGCCCCGACCGTGAACGCAGTTTTGAGGACGGATTGCGTGAGTTTTTAGGTTCTCCATGACAGATTGTCATGCCCCGGGTTAACCTTTCCTCCTTTCCTCAAATCGAGCGCCGTGCTCGTTGGTTTCGGCGGAGTAGTGATTGGTTGTATTGGTTAGCATTCCACGGCGCGTTGTTACCATCCATACGCGAGGAGTGGACCATTGACTTGTCACTGCCTCTCCGAGCCGGCGGTCATAGCTTTTGATATCCTTTCCCATGACCTAAAATTTCATTTCCATGTACCTTCATTCCCTTCAAATTTCCTTCCGCATTTTTTCACATTGGGTTCCTTTAGTAATTTTTTCCGTGGGTGGTATAAGGGGTATTATTTTTTCCGGGTTTTTAATTCATTTTTAATCAATTTTAATTTAAATCAACTGTGAAATAAAACATCTCAAGTTTCCAGTTGCTTCAACTTTCATACTATGAGTATTTTTGGCTATGTGACTGCAGTAGATTTTGCTGATCATATTTTTTTGGTCGGATTAATATTTAGTAACCACTCAACCGTTTCTATGTTCCAAGGACTCTGAGTGCCTTGGTCTGAAACAAAAATTTTTCTGCTGGGCGGACTGGTTCCGCTTACGAGCCGTTTCAAATGGGTCCTATGAGGTCCATTTGTAGCTTTCGTCACTAATGTTTTCGAACCATTGTGCGAATAGCGCCTAGTTATCACCTGTTGGCATTTAAACCACAGTGTGTGTTAGTTTGTTTTTGAAATTTTTAGTACAGATCCTATGTGGTGCTGTACTTACCTTTATGGAACCGAGTTCCTTTGCAAACAAGTTGATGTTTGAGGGCTCATATTTTGTGGGTTAGCCGTAGCGCTTATGCGCTCAACCCAATGGTTCACGTAGTACGGATATAAGGGTAACGTTTCGTTATCTTGAAAGAATCAGATCTTTATTTTTTTAACATTTTTTTATTAATTCTCATTTGTAGAAAATTTTTATTTCTTTGACTGCAGCCACGTACCAAAATTATTCCTAACCAAGTATAGCCAAAAATGCGAAGCTTTTGCAAGCGGTCTCCTGCCTCCTGATCATCACCATCTACGTACCGTGTTTATTTTCACCTAGTGAAAATTCTTAGGGGGGGGGTGTGTAACGATAAATTGTTGAATTTGTCGTCTTGAATATAATTTAACACCATCCAACCCCTCTAGGTCACCAGGTCACACGGGTGGCGGGGGGACAGAGCGCTGCGCACGAAATTAGGTCGAGCGTCAGTGGTCAACGAACTCTCGATACGAGCGCTACGACTTCAAAATTTTATTTTGAAGACCATTGTAATTTCACTATATTAAGTGGAAGTTTTGTTAGTAATAGTAGTGAGTGAATATTTGATGACCAATCTAAGCGCTATATGCGGATGTTATCGTCAATTACGTATTTTTTCGAGAAATCAGCTGTTTGTATACGTGCAATTTTCAACGCCGACCGCTGCACACATTTTTCTTCGAGCACGCAGATAAGCTGGGAAGTGACCATCTGTCACGGTGCGAGCTATTATTTTGTGCCATTTTTTGAATTACGCAGTAATTATTCTGCTTATCAACGGCTTGCGAATGTGCAGTAATTTTATTTTTACGATTGACAACCACTTTTATAAATTTTACCTTAGTGCGATAAGGTCGTTAATAATTTGCTTCTCCGACGTTTCGACCGCCAAGATCGTGATAGTGAATTTTCTGTTCACCTTTACTTGTGCTACCCGACACCGATTCGAGAAAACTCTTCCAGGCCAACCCTCGACGGTCTTTCGTCTGTGCAATCTTCAGTGCAATCGGTGTGCTGTGTTAGTTCATCCATCAACTCCGGAGTGCGCCTTATTTGAATGTTATTGTCGACCTCAAACTCCTGTACAAAACAAACCGATCGGTGAGTTTTAACATTTAATTTAATTAAGGTATATTCCGTTTGGAGTCATTTTTATTGAAGTGATTATTGTAATCACGTTGTAGCGACCCATTGTCGCTGGAGTTGCGTGAAATTCTGTTGGGGTTGTTGACCCATTTGTTTCGCAGTTGTACTGTCGACCATAAAGCAACTCGTATCTTTAACTTGGTAAAAAAATTGTTTTACTTAATTTTTGAGTTTCATTGTTTGCTATCATTTAAAGAGGTAACCAAAAGACAAAGAGAGAGCGGATTCACCCTCGTTCACCGTCTACAACCTACAGCTGGCCGAAACCGTCCATCAACGGCGACACAAAATAAATTTGTGTCAGGAAAATTCAGGTTGATTTTCCAATTAACCCCGGGTTCCCCTGCAAATTATAAGAATAAAAGTTAAAAAGCAATTGTGACATTTTTTGTAAATTATGAAAGATAATAAGACCAGCAGTATAGCGTAAAGCGTACACGGGTCGACTAAGAAGTGTAATTGTGGTTCTAACCCTGCTCGCATTAAATACACTGCTGCGATCAAAAGTCCAATATCAATCTGTGGACTATGGGGAATGAAACGAGAAACCACCTCATGAATTACATTCCCTGGTGCGTTCATCTTGGCTTGGGCCAAGTCGAATCGCCTACCTCAGGTACACCTCGGATATGACACATTAAAGAAGAAAAAAGTTAATAATGCTATATAGGCACAAAAAAATTACAATTTTCAAGCGGTCCATCAATTTTGAAAAATAATCCCTAACCTTAGGTAATTCTTAACACCTTAAGGAATTCTGAGCGCTCGGTTAAAACCAAATTTGACAAGAGTTTCTTATCTCAAACTTAAGGAACTCCTAACGTTAGGAATTGGTTGGTGAAAACGGGTATTAGATTACTAAGTTGATTCAATATCTTTCATATAAATATGTTTTTGTAATTGAAGAAATGATTATAACGAGATAATTAAATTTGAGGTTTCCATGGAAGAATTAAATCAGAATTGTAAAAAATAATAAATTTTTTTTCAAATTTCATTAAACTTGAAACCTTTTAAAATATTTTATACAACATATAATTATAATATATAAAATTTTTTGCTCTAAAATTCGTGAAATTAGAAGTAAGTTTAGAAACATTAATCGCTTTATTAAAAATTCTAGCTCACCTATCTAGCATAATATTATTAGTAGGACCTAAAAATACGTGAATCTAGTGTAAAAAATATTTTTAGAATATAATATAAACTAATATTTTTCATAAAATATTAAAAAAATGGCTAAGCTTATTGGGGAGAAGAGGCATTTGTGGCAGAAATACGCCCACAGTAGAACGCCTGAGGATTACTCACGCCACCAAAACTTTTCTAATATTCTCACTGCTAAGTTGTCGGCTGCTAGAAGACACTACGAGAAAAATCTCATTCTGGGATGCAATTCTAAGAAATTTTAGAAATATGTACGTCAGATTCAGGTTGTATATTCAGGTGTATTATGTATCACAAAAAGTTATTTTAAAGGTAACTTTTCATAACAGTTATAAATTATTTATAACTTTTTGTGATATATAATATACCTGATTATCTTCTAAAGTAACTAAGTAGAAACTACGAAACTGTTAATCTTCTAAGTGAAAAATTTGTATCATCTTTTGTACCAGAACCCAAAGGGTTTTTCCCGCCGATACATTATCCATGCTCTCAGGAGACCCTCCTGGTGATATATTTTCCGCCTGATAGAGTCGCAGAATGCATTAATAAACTAGTGAGTGAGACATCTCCCGGTTTTGGGGGCGTTTAGATTCGTTTGTTGAAGCAATGTCGGAATATTATTTCCTTACCCCTATCGGTGATTATGGACTCATTTAACAGTTCCGCAATTCCAGACATTTGGAGTCTGGCTTCTGTCACTCCAAAAAGTAACATCAAGTTTGTTAACTTAAAAAAGTTTGGTACCTTTTTTAAAAAAGGTAACAAATTTTATGCCAACAATTATCGACCAATTAGCCTTACCCCAATAGCTGTAAAGTTGATGGTAACCATTATTGCTGATGATATGACAAAGTTTTTTACTGAAAAGCATGTATTATTTGTTTCTCAGCAGCGGACATTATTTAATTAAATTTTTCAAGAGCTTTTGATACTTAAAAGACTAGATAAGAGACTTCCAAAAAAGTTGACCCATTTCAGTATTCGGGATAGATTGCTGCAATGGTTGCCCGCGTTTTTTAGTGATCGAATCTTTAAAGTTTGAATTAAACAGACATTTTCCCGCGATGCATTTGTTATTAGTGGCATCTCTCAAGGATCCGTACTTGGTCCACTATTATTTCTTACTTACTGTGCTGATCTTCTATTTCCGATTTCTTTCTATACCGACGACAATAAGATTTATAATAATTTGAACTCTTCATGCTGTTCTACAAATAATTTAAATAAAGTAGTAACGTTAACTTTGCCGTTACAGTTTTTATAAAACTCCATGTGCTATTTCCCTTATACGATTTTACCAAATAATTAATTTTAATTGTTTATATTGAGTAAAATAGCGACGTACTCGGTATAAAGTATAAGGGAGATAAGTTCAAGGCGACTGACCGAGGCTTTTTGGTTTGGATTGCAAAGCGATAGCACGCATATTTTTAAAAATTGCGAGAATTTTACGAGTTTTGAAGATTATCAATTTAGTAACAATTGAATATTTTAATATTTTGTGAATCCGAGATTAACTACTGTGTGGTGTGGATGGTATTGCTGGTTAGTTGGGTGATAGCTGGATCGTGAAGATAGATTTCAATATCGATAAGCCTGCCCTAGATTTTGGTGTGGAAAGGAATCGATTATTTTGTGAAATTTGGAAATTGGTACCTTTAATTTGGAATCTATAAAAAATCAATATAGGACGGTGGTATCTAAATTACGTTATAAAAACACAAAATTAGCCTTCAACGCCAATAAACAGGAAGCCTACACCATCGTAAATTGGGATAAAGATTTGTCGATCATCAACATACCACTTAGCAGGATATTGCTATATTCGTTTTATAAAATAAATTTTGTAGATTGTTGGCTACTGTTTATTTTGATTGAGGCGTTGATTCGTTCACAGGCTTGCTATTTTATTTGTAAAATCTTTGCTTGTTGGATATTCGTTGGTATTGTAAACTTATGTGTGCTTACTTTTTTAGTAATAATCTATTTTTTTCAACACCTAATTGAGGAGCTAAAGGAGAGCTCTGCCGAGGATTCCCAGTTCATTCATAAATTGTTGAGACCTAACAGTAACAGTAGGTACATCGGATACTGGGTAAGTTACAAGTTTGTTTGCATTATCGGCTGTATCCAGCATTAATAAGCAGTTTTTTGAATTAATTACCATTAGCAATTAACGCTATTATCGACAGCCGGTGAATGTAGTTATCGTCTCGATCAATATAACTGCCAAAATTAAATATTGTTGTTCTTACCACAGCGCCTTCAGCTTTTTTTGTTTGGGACCATAAGGTCTGTTAAAGGCGAACTCGCCACTGTACTTTGTGTTGTAATTTGCATAACCACCACTTTGCTATTCTTTTGGTTCTGAATAAACCCCCCTCAATCTTTTTAGCGAGTTTTATTCAGGCCTGGCGCCGCCGAGCAAATTTTTCATTTCAGTTGAGTATTGCAGTAAACAAGAAGCAAATAAAAAACAATTTTGAACCCACGAAGATTTTCGAATCACCTGCGCTCTCAGACTGTGATTCTAGAAGAATCAGCTACGCCGCCTTACCATCAAAGGCGTAAGAGGCAGCCTTGTCAGTAACTTCTAAAAGTTGCGACAAAGTGATATGTGGTGCTCTGATTGATTGATTCCACTGAATATTGATAAGTGCGTTGTTATGGATCTTGGTAAGAATAATCCGCGGTTGGATTATCTGGTTGGCGGATTGAAATTGAGAGTTGTCGAGTCGTGCACCGATCTTGGAGTGATAATAACTAGTAATCTCACGTGAAGTAGTCATATTAGCTAATTCTGCAGCAGATCAAAACCAATACTTACTTTATCTTCTTTCAAAGTGCTTTGAGAGGCCCAGCCTCCAGTTAGGAAATTATTCGAAACCTATATTCAGCTCATATATTGGATTTGTCTTACCTATTTGCCCACAACTTGAATACGCGACTGCACGGACACAGCTTAAAGCTGCTTCATGAAAATTTCAAAACTAAAGCCAGGGAACACTTTTGCCTAATCAAGTTTTCGGTGTTTGGAATGGTTTTCTGGAAGATGTGGTAGCGGCTCGGACTGTGAATGCGTATAAGAATTACTGGGATCTTCTGCCTTTGTAAATTTTGCACTTTTTTTGGTTTATTTTAATTATTATGTGTTTAAATTTTATATAGAGTTTATAGGATACGTCCTCAACTCTTTTATGTCTTCTTCTTCTTCTTCACATCAGGGATTAGGCCTTAAGGCCTGTTCCGACTTCCTATTGCCATCTTTTTCGAGGTCTTCCCTGGTCTCTTTTTCCGTTAGGACGGTATTGATGTGCAAGTTTTGGCCATCGCTGATTGTCCATCCGTTCTACGTGGGCTCTCCAATCATTTCGATTGCTGTCAATCGTGTCAACGACGGGTGTCACCTCTAAGCCATCCCTTATGTCCGTATTTCTTATTCTGTCCAATCTAGTGTAGCCCGCCACCCCTCGGAGAAATTTCATTTCACTGGCTTGGATGTGTGAGCGATCTTTTTGCGTCAGAACCCATGTCTCACTACCATATAGTAAAATTGGTATCGCCATAACCTTATAGAATTTTATTTGAGTATCTTTCTAGTTTTATTTCGGAGTGTTCTTCTTATAGTACCGCAGGCTCGTTGAAATCTGTGCGTTTCAGCTTTGATATCATTATTATGCTTATGTGTGACATCGCATCCCAAATAGTTGAAGTTACTTACTTGTTCTAATGGTTGGTCATTTGTACATATTTTTGTTAACACTGCTTCCTTTCCTAGAAATTCCATCGTTTTTTATTTGTGAAGTGATATCCTAAGGTCATATTCTTGTCCTATCCTGAAGAGTTGGTGGCACGCTCGTTGGAGGTCGTCTTCATTATCTTGTATAACTGCAAGATCGTCAGCATATAATAGACATTTAAGGGAGTACTCTCTGCTAATTTGTATACCTTTTGGGCTAACGGTTTTCCATCTACGTAGGGCATCGTCAATATAAATATTAAAAGCGTGGGCGAAATACTGCACCCTTGTCTGACTCCTTTGTTTGTAATAAACGGTTCACTGCAGCGGTTTTGAAGACTAATTGCTACTTGGGTTTTATTGTATAAGGATTTTATACAGTCAATAAGGTGTTTAGGGTATCCCCGGTGTTCCATAATGTTCCATAGCTTCTTTCTGATTACATTATCAAATGCTGTTGTGAAGTCAATGAAAGCGATATGCGTCTCAAGTTAAATTCTCTTCGCTTTTCTATAATCTGCTGTATTGTAAATACGTCGTCAATGCACGAGCGGCCCTTTCGAAATCCATGCTGCTCTTCTGATATCAATGTTTCGCTTATTGTTTTGAGTCGAGTGTTTATAATTTTACTATATATTTGTATCCGGTGTTTAGGATGCTTATGCCTCTGTAGTTTTTGTTAAGGATCGATCTCCTTTTTGTAAATCGAAGCCACTTTCGCTATGTTCCAACTTTCAGGATAGCTCTTTCCTTCCAGCATACATTCAGTAAATGCAAAAATCTATATTTGAGAATTAATCCTCCATATTTGATTAGCTCTATATGCACTCCTTCTAGTCCCGGTGATTTTTTATTTTTAGTTTTGCATAGCGCTTCTTCTAATTCTTGTATTGTTATTAGATCACCAGTGTAGGGTGATTCAGATGGCACCGCTTTTTCCGTATATATAGTGTTGTCGACCCAAAGCTGCTTGTAATGATTAATCCATTCATTTTCTTCGATAATATCTAATCTTGATTCATCTCTTTCTTCATTGTTCAGTTTCCGAAGCAACTTATAAGCGAAATCCTGTCTTCCCCAAACGTCACTTTCAACATTACTTATAAATCTATCCCAGCTGTCTCGGTGTGCTTGACGTATTAGTGATTTTGCTACCGATCGTTTCGTTTTGTAGTCTATTTCATTTTCTACCGTTTTGTTCTGCAGATAATTGAGATATGCTTGTTGTTTCTCTTTTACTACCTTTTCTATTTCCGAGTTCCATAATCTAGGTCCTCGTCTTTTGTTATTTAACTTTTGTTCACCCACTACTTCGTAAGCTACCTGCTTTATGGTCCTTTTATATTTTTCCATTCATTTTCGATATTTTCTTCCGTTGGGATATTTTGAAGTGCATGTGACATTCTAGTTTGGTATAAAATTTTATAGATTGATCTCGAAGCAAATGGATTTTATATTGTCTTCTCATGGGCTCCGCCTCTGCCTTTTAAACTTTTTCCATCTATTTAGCAACAGAATCTCCGACACCACCAGGTAATGGTCAGTCCCTATATCGCTTCCCCACATACTTTAGTATCTTTAACCAGTGGGGCAGTTTTTCGTTGGCTATCACATAGTCGATCAGTGATCTATATCCTCTCGCTGTCCATGTAAACTTGTGAATATCTTTCTTTCTAAAGAAAGTATTCGTGATTTTGAGCCTATTAAAGGTGCCGAATTCGCGTAAGCGATCGCCATTTCTATTCGTGCTGATCTCGCCCTCTGTTCCAACTACATTCGGTATGGGTTGGTTACCCACCCTTGCATTTAGATCCCCACAGATTAAAATGTAATCGTTTTTATTAGTTTTGTCTAGTTCCGCTGGAGTATGTCATAAAATTGTTCGGATTCGTCTACTCTTCCTTCCTCCGGTGCATACACCCCGAATATTGTCATGTAGCCCCTCGTAATCTGGAATCTTGATGTAATAATTCGTTCGTTAACGGCCGTGTAGCTTTTTAACTTTGTTTTCCATTTTTTATTGATCATTACACCGACCCCGCCTGTGCTCTTGTGCTTTGCTCTACCCGCTGTATAACAGGGTGTAGTTTTCCAGGTCCTTCGACCCCTTTAATTTCTTTTTGTTTCCGTCACGACAGCAATATCTATATTCTTCCCATCCAGTTCTCTCTTCAGTTCAGGAGTTTTCGTGCTAAGCCCTCTCACATTCCACGTGGCCACTCGCAATTTGTCCAATCTTCCATATCTCTTATCCTTATTCGCGCGTTTGTTGTTTTTATTCAATCCGTCTGAAGTTCCGAGGCAATTCTGAAGTTTTCGAGTAATATAGGTTCAGCTAGGCAGGTTACCAGCCTAGCGCTAGCTGGATTTTTTCTCGACCTTATCTGGTCTAGATCCGTCGTGTTTTGCTAGACAGGAGGTACCTCGTGTAGGCTGTGGCTAGATGTTTGCCACGCACGACGGTCTTAGGTAGGGAGAAGCTATGGGCCTTAAGGCGTCTATAGTTACGCTACACCTACCTCTGGGAATCTTTCGATCTTCCCTCACCTCCCTCTTTTATGTATAATAGTAATAATAATAATATTAATACTTGGGCGAATTTATGAAGTTTTCTCGATATATCAAAATATTTTATCGTAAATTTAATATAACTTGTTTATTTAATTATTAAATTGTGTATTAATTTTGTTCGGTATTTTAATTTTAATTAATTTTGATAATAATTATTAAAATCGTAGCATAATACTCTTCAAATTGTTTAGAGTTATTTTTAGGTAATCTTTTAGTCATTTTTAATTATATGTAATCTTAATTAATTATGTGTAAACTCAAATCACAAACTCAAATGAAATGTGTGCAAGTCTTAACCACGATTTAAATTGATTAAGAAAATGTTTTAACATTATATGATACAGAATAATTTTACCTGACTGCGCAACAGCAAAGATAGGGTTATGTTTTTCACGCGTATCTGGGTATGAATGTATAGTATGTACCTATCTATGTATGTATGTGGGATTCTTTATACCCTCAAAGCATCCCAACGGCTAGATGGATTTTAATCAATGAGATGTGTATTCGTCTAAACCGTGCGATGGTTACAGCCTAGATTTTGTTTTGAATGAAATTAAAGTAAGAATTGTTAAAATTTGTAATAATTAGGTTAATTTAAAAATTTAAGAATATGTCAAACTAAATGTCAGATGTCATGAAACATTGATTTTGATTGAAAGCTTCGTTGGCGAGTACACTTGCAAGTTATGTTGTAACGCAAAATTTCTTATCAAAACAGTATTTATAAACAGAAATTACTTATATTGATAAAACAAAACTAAAAAGTCGTCAATGAAAAATTAAATTATTAAAATCAAATAATACAATCGCTGAGCATACTCCTGTGTGTCCTTCATTTACCAGAGATTCACCCATTTGGATATTGTTGGTAATTATCCAGTGATCAAAAAATTCGGGTGATAGTCTGTGCGAGCGGCCATTTTGGAGAATCGGCGCCATCTTTAATTCTTATTGAAAATATACTGTATAGGCATGTGAGGTATCATTTTACATGTTTTTAGGGTTCTAAACACGTTTCCGATATTATAAATATTGAAAAGTAATCAAATTGGTTAGTAATCATTATTTAGTAAAGCAGATACGAATTAACATCTTTGAAATTATCCAAAATAAGTAGAACATTTTTGGTTTTTATATTTTTAAGAACAGATTTATTTTGTTTTGTAAAACACGAAGTAACATAAAATGAAAGAGATCACTGACACCACTGGTTTAAGTACACATGCCTAATATATAGATGAGAAGGTGCAAATATGGAATACCATTTTGTTTGGTATATAAAAAATTTTTTGTTAGCAAATAGAATTAAACCAAATTTAGGTAAAAGTTACTTCAGACAATTAGACACCATAATCTAAAAGCAAATGTGTAATTAACTAAAACATTTTTACAAAAAAAAAGTTTGAAAAAAAAATTACAAAATGCCCACCTAAGAAAAGGTGGTGCAAATATGGAATACATTAAATATCTAAGAAATAATTAAATAACTTATTGTTCCTAAAACTTAAACTAACTATAAGGGTTAGATTAACATATTACTTGCACCAGTCGCAAATATACTCGTATTTTTCGGCGCTTGCACACTCATTATGAGCGTATTATGAGCATGGTGGTATGGAATACTGGTATTCCATATTACCGACAACCAATGTCATCAATATTTTAGGCTAGATCTACCCTATCATAACAAAAAACTAAACAAATACAACGTTATCTTAAACTTTAGTTTATATACAATGGCATCGTAACAAATATTTAAATAAAACGTGCAAATAAAAAATTAGGCTTGCATATTCACTTACGTGTTAAAATTATCAATGTACGAAATTCACATGTACACATGTGGTAAACTAAAATCATACTAAAACGGTACGGGTGGATCGCCTCCAATAAAGATGGCAAGCGTTCACAAATTTAGCCGATTTTCGACCGAGGACCTTACTTGGTTTAGTCAAAACCGATGTATTCCATATTACAAGCATATTCCATATTTGCACCTTCTCCTCTAACAAAACAATATATGACTCTTTATATCTAAAATTTTAGTCCTATGAACGGGAACTTGGCGCGTCGTAGCTCCAATACCTAGACGAATCCACAATTTTTTTAATCCAAGATTCTTGAAGATAGTCTAATGATGTAACGGAAAAACCAAAACATCGGTATCATTCGATAATAACCATCACTCTCTGACTCCTCTGTTTCTTGCATGTTTAATGTGGGGCATAATACGGAAATCTGCCTCATCTAATATGGAAAATTGTAGTTCTTAGTGGGATTGTCTTAAATTGATTTGTTGTATAAACATGATGTAGTTGGGTTAGGAAAAGATGTTGCATTAGAGAATACCTGCATATTTGGCCATGTATTGTTACATTTTTCTAGCAGATACGATTTTGAAACAATTTTGAAGTTTGACTTTGTACAGGAATTATCTTTCTTCTTCATGTCCTATATCCGGTCCCCCGATGCAACGTTGGCGATTCAACTTGGCCAAAGCCAAGAGTAATTAAAATTTATGGGATGGTTTCCCGTTACCTTCCCCTTAGTCCACAGATCGATATTGAACTTTTGATCACGGCAGTGCATCTAACATGCAGGATTTGAACCATCGAGCTTACGCTTCTTAGTAGACCTGTGCATGCTTCACGCTATGCTGCTGGTCGTATAGGAATATGTGTTATATTTTTGGTGAACGTAGTGAAGGTTAATTGATCCACATGTTCCACAACGAATTTGTTCGAAACTCTCTCGAAGTATGAAGTCAATTCTTACTGCATTTTCTATAATACTTCCAGTCCCTTCCAGCAGAAAGCAAGCGAACTATTTCTGCGCAGCAGATTTTGATAAAGTACCTTCACCGTATACAGCACAAATTTTTCACAGGTCTGTGCAGCGTTCTTTCCTTTGTCGTAATAATATTGCAAAATATAGCGTAATTTTTCATTGCTTTTCTCTATTTTCAAACGCTAACAACTTTCCAACCCCTGCACTAATTTAGATGGTTTTCTACTTAAATAACATTCGAAGTGTTACCTTTCCAACTAGCGTTTGGTGGTGTCGCTGCTATCTGTGTTTCCTGAGTTATTTGCAATTTATGTCATCTATCGGAAAAACTCCACAAACTTTTTCCTTGACTTACTATAATAGTCATGTCATTTTATATTATGTACTAAAACTAGTGATGTCATATAGACTTATTCATTTAATTTTACTTTGTGTTTTATAGAACAAAATAAATATGTTCTTAAAAAATATAAAAAACCAAAAATGTCCTACTTATTTTTGGATAGTTTCAAAGATGTTGATTCGTATCTGCCTTACTAAATAATGATTACTAACCAATTTGATTACTTTTCAATATTTATAATATCGGAAACGTGTTTAGAACCCTAAAAAACATGTAAAATGACACCTCACATGCCTATACAGTATATTTTCAATAAGAATTAAAGATGGCGTCGATTCTCCAAAATGGCCGCTCGCACAGACTATCACCCGAATTTTTTTCGATCACTGGATAATTACCAACAATATTCAAATGGGTGAATCTCTGGTAAATGAAAGATACACAGAAGTATTCTTAGCAAATGGACTAAAAAGATAGAAACAATAAGACGTAGGAGCACAGTATTAGAAATCTTTATCCTCAAATTAAAATGGAGATTATTATCCGTCTTCAGTATGCCAATTAAAAGGTGCTCTGCCGGAAATTAATGATCATATTCACCTTTGCAACACCTTTTAATTGGCAGACTCAAGATGGATAATAATAATCACTATTTAATTTAAGGATAAAGAATTTCTATAAGGTTTCTACGTCTTCTTGTTTCCATCTTTTGTTTGCTTTTACGAGTCGGGTTTTGATTTTTTATCAAGGAAGTTTTCTTTCAAGGAAAGTATTGAGTAAGGTGGTTATAACCTAACACAATACACAATGGTTAAAATAACACTGCGTAATACAGAATATGACCGAATATGCCAAATAAAACAGGTTAGTATAGCGCAACAATATCTAAATATAGCAAATTACATTTCATAAGTACATATGTACATATGGCTATACAAATATATGTACATATGTAGGTGTACATGAAACATATTATCTCAATTCATTTCCCAAGTGTATTAATAATAATTACCAATCATCTATTTTTAGTGAATTTTTGAAATGCTATTTTAAGTTCTTCACCTTAATAAAACATTTTAACGTTACTAATTCTAAAAAATTTACTAATATCTCTAAAGACACAGAGTCCCGGTTAATGAACTACAACCAAGCTACTTAGATCGTGAGTTATGTATAGTTTCAAATTGAGGTTTTATTATGCAAAATTCTTCCTTGTCTTACCGTAGAACAATTCGTATTATTTTTGATCGATGAATAAATATCTATCTATCTGTACATCTACATCTACTGGCATAAGTAACTTAAATAAATTCGTGTTTCTTATTTATTTTCTTTAAATTAGGAAAATCCAAATTTGTTGAAAATTAAATGTTTAAAGAAAATCAGATTTCGAAAAAACACTTGTTGAAACTTTAATTATTTTTTATACACATTATCAAACTTGCGTTACTGCACAACACGCTATAATTCTACACGTATTCAATAATAATATTTATCGCATTTTGACAGGTAATGTGCTATTTTACTAAATTCAAAATTATACATTAAAGTGCCGTTTTACCGCATAGATACGTCACTTTACCACATAGATACGTCACTGTCACTCGAAGATGCTTCACGGGCAGCATTTAAAATGTCTTCAGAACAATTTTCTAAATTGTTTTCAGCAGCGAGACTCATTTTATAATTGATTTAATTAAATTTGATTGAAAATTGAATTGATGTAAATTACACAAAACTCAAATCAAATTGTTTACTGTTGCTAATGTAAATAAACAAAACCGTGTCAGGTTACTAGATTACGGAAATTATTCGCAAGTATCTATTATGTAATATTTTGAATTAGCAATAACTCGAAAACGGCGATAGATATCGAAAACTGAGCAAAAATTCTCCCCTCGCCCCAGACCCTCCCCGGTGATTTATCGGTAGGAAGGCATATGCAAAATTTAGATCGATTGCGTGCAAAAAATTTACTCATAAACGTCAAAATTTGTATTTTAGATTAGATTTTTACAAAATGCGATAAAATTGTATAAACAAAACTCGTAAGAAAAGCAGTTTCACTAAACTCATATAGCTTTAAGTTACTCGCTCGCTGCGCTCGCTCGTACTCAAAAGCTATATTCGTTTAGTAAAACTTAGCTTTTCTAAACTTATTGTTTAATATACTATTCTGTGTATTGTTTGCAATAATTATAACACTTCTAAAATTTATATTTTAGAGCTCTGGTTTACTCTTTTTCACAAAAACGGTTTCATTATTAACCTATAAAATTTTTTGAATTAACTTAGCAAAAAATAATAATCAGCAAGTCATTTCTGAATATTAAATTGACAGTAAACAATTTTCATCACTAAACAGTTGACAGTTAACATGTGATAGTAATGGCATTAGCATCGATTTGATAACCTCCCTTACTATACTTTTGTTTTACTATTTTATCCAAACAAATTAGTCGAAAATGTTTCATGTGACATAATATTCTCGTTTCTGAAATATTATATTTATGAATCGCGCATTTCAAGTATAAAATAATTTAAAGTTTGTTTTACCTAGTTGATATAATTAAATTTTTCGTAAAAATATGCACAACTTTAACAGAGGTATTTACTATTTATTCAGGCATTATATTATTGTAATACTAATTGAATACGCTTGATATCACCTAGAATATAAATATTAACTAGAATAATAATACATTATAATAATATAACATATAATATTATGGGAAATGAATTATAATCTATTGATATGGAAATTATTCACTATTTTAAAGCCAACATGAAGTACATTCTTGGTTTTTGCAAAATAAATACATTTTATTGTGTAAATAAAATCTACTTTTTAAATTAATTTATGAATAATTTGATAACGCAAAGTAGACTAATATTTCTCAAACAAAATGAATAATAATTATTAAAGAAACAATGTTCAATTTATTAAAACTGTAACAGTTTGAATTAGATCATTTCGGTTTCCTTAGTTTGTTATAAATACATCTGGAAATATGTTTTTTAAGTTATATTTGTGTTTTTCTATTGACTAATTTCCGATTTCTACACTTGAAGATATTTCCTATAATAAAATCAATTAAAAAACTAATTAACAGCAATAAATCAAAATAATAGTTGCAAAAATTCAAAATTTAATTGGTTACTTTGTTAATTTTATCTAATAGTTATCTGGAAGATATGTCGAGATGAACAAATCGGGCATAAGCATATACATATTGCTGTGGTTTTTAATTGTTTATAAAAATTTGATAAGCTTAAAATTTTCCCCTCGGAATGTTTAAATTTCCTTGGTACGGCACTTACCTGTCAGCGAATTAAAATTAAATTTTGGTGGCCCACAAAATCGGCTTCTCTCTCTCTCAAAGCTTGGGTTCTCTTAGTTGAATTGATTTTTGAAAATAAAACTTGTGACTTGAAAATTATTTACTATTGATAAAACTTTTGTAACACTTTGTACAAAAAAGAAACTTATACCTAACATGCAAAAAAACCTATAATGTAATTGTTTATAAAATTATGCAAATAAATCTTAAAATTAACGACAATTGTTCATTTACCTTATTATTACGTTCAAATTTTTTGTGCTCGCGCACAAATATAAAATGCTAAATAATTAATTTTCATTCACGCCTACACACGTGTAGTAATAGTTTTTACTAACGACGGAAGATTCGTCTCGTCATCCACTTTTATCTCATAACCTTGAGCATTGCCCTAGGTAATTTAAAAATTTACATTTATCCGTCGAAATATCGTCAATCGGTGAAATTATTACTGTAAACTTTATTTTGTTACCTTTAATTGGTGTTTGTTAATGTGTCGCATCTTCCGTTTTCGAATATTGATGAAGTTGTAGAAGATTGTTCCACATTCCTTTGTTCGATTTCCACGTTTTGTGAAATTCCAAATTTTCACTAATTGGTAAGTAGATTCTTCTTTTCCTGTTGTTATATTCACGATATGCTGAGTCGAATATTCTTTTATTATTTGTTAAATTAATTAACTTAATTTTTTTTTTAGATGATCGTTGTTACCGATTTTTAATTTCATCGACCCCATTTATCGATACAAAAGATTTTCTATTTTTACAAGTAAGTAAAACGTTGCACTTTATATTTTAATTATTTAATCCAATTTATTTCAGATTATTATTCATCAACTGTGTTTAAGTGCAAAATTTAGCACTTCAAAAATTTCACTACATTCTTGCTCAAGATCTTCCAACAAAGAGAGTCTTTTCGTCGCTATTCCTTATCATACCTTACTTTTCCTCCAAAAATTTGCCATTGGCTGCTTAATTTATTCTACAGTTTTATCTAAAAATATAGGGTAAGACAAAATTTTCGTACACGTTATTTTAAACTGTTGCTTTTATTTTACCACATTTTAATGTTTTAAAACTGATTATTGTTATTCCGTCACCTGCACTTTTATTATTGATCACTGGTTTTTTTTACCTCAATAGCTAATTTACAATTATTCAAATTAGAGTTAACAAAATTGGATCTAAATTCATTTCTCAACTGTACCTACATACAATAGTGGTTTACAACAAGTTGAAATTTACAGTGGTTTTCAAAAGTTTTATTTTTCTTGTAATAATTTGTGTAATTTATTATTAATTTAATTTTGTTTTTAGGTTTAATCATGATTAGAATAATTAGAAAATTTGTTGTATGATCGACATTTGTATCGTAACTGAAGATTTCAATTGAACTTATGTAAATATGGAAATTGGCAAGATTATTTATTTTTAAATTTAACTATTTTAATTTAATTTTAATTTTTTGAAATTGAAGGTCACATGTCAATATTTTTATTAAGTAATTATTTCCTAACCTGAATTTATTTCAAATCATATAGACTGGCGGAGTATGACTAACTAGTAATTCCTGAATTACTAGTCGCTAATATGATATTGTTGTTCACACAAAATGAGAAGGTACGTATTTTTTCGACCAATTAACTTCAGAACACAATAGAATTTTTAAAATTACATGGAAAATCTCATGAAAAATCGTCGTCAATTCGGCAATTCTGCAGCTTTTTTATTGATTTCTGTCATTTTACGTAGAATCCTGTATCCTATCAATAAAAATAAAATATTCAAAATAATTAAAAATGCCAAAAATATTGTAATTTTTTGAAAAATTGGAGAGTTTTTTTTCAAAACTTTATTATTATTAATTTAATATGTTTTGGGGTCAGTTGCCATATAATATTCGATTTTAATATTAATTTATTATCAATTTTTGGGATACTTAATTTTGATTTGTATTTATTAAAAAAAGTTGAGCTTTTAAACTAAATAATATATTATTCAAAAGTTAACACATAACTAAATAAACATAACTAATTGAATATACCAGCAGTATAGCGCGAAGCATGCACGGGTCGACTGCGAAGCGGTAAGTCGTGGTTCAAACCCTGCTCGCGTTAGATACACTGCTGTCATCAAAAGTCCAATATCGATTAGCGGACTATGGAAATGGCAACGGGAAACCACCCCATGAATTACACTTCCAAGAAAAGTCATCTTGGCTTCGGCCAAGTTTATGATCGCTAACATCCGGTAACGGATAGGCACCTGAAGAAGAAAAGAATTGAATATAAAAATTAAATTTTAACTAAGAAAAACTAAAACCACTTACTACTGCATTCGAATTTTATCCAATCAGCACTACAAGTAAAAAATTTTAATTTGTATTACAAATTCTGTAGTACTAAATATATGTACTTTCTTAGTGACATTATGTAGAATCACAAAATTTAAAGAAGTAATACCGAAATACAATGGCAATCAAAACAAATCACCCTATGAAACCCTCTTTCCACTAAAAAAACAGTAATCGAAATCGGTTCACGCGGTAAAAAATTAACGATTAACATACATAAAAGAAAAAATTTCGACGAATTGATAACCTCCTTTTTTTGAAGTCGGTTAAAAATGCAAGGACACGCAGGAAAATTAACACTTATTTTTCCTCCTTTAACAGGATACTTTTTGGGACTTGTGCTGATATTTATGCAGTTTATGTAATTTGACAAAATACTTTGTCGACTTCGTTGTGAAACGTTTTGAATTGCTTCATAAATGTTGCTGTTGACGGGCTTCGTAGTATAAATTTTAAGATATGAAAGTAAAAATGTTCTTCGAAAATAATTTGCATTGCACTACATAACTGTCAGTGTGTTTCAGACTTTAATTTTTTCTTCCTCTTAAATTAGAACTAGGTCCTGTAATTTCCAACAGCAACCTCGGCGAAGTTCCAAAGCCACTGTTAATACTGTGAGCATATTATTTGTTTTGCATCTAAGGTAGCTTGCTAGGCTGGCTTGAGATGTGCCTGTTACCCTATTTTTTATTGTTAATGATGTCAATTCATCAACATAGGAGAACCACCGTCTTTGCGTGCTTTCCGAAGCACGGAAACGGCATTCGAACCGGGATGTCTTACATTAGCAAGTTGTGGACTCAACTTTGTTGAGGAAACAGAGCTGATGGAGTAAAAACACGAACGCGGGGTACAATAAACAATGAGTTTCAGTGCAGGTGGGCGCAGAACCACACCCGTTCGGAATAATAATAATAATACATTAGCAGTTAATTGCGCTAACACTCAAGCCAACGACCGTCTGTAAATTTTTGTGAAACTAAATAGCAGAACTGTCAAATCAATACTGCATGCAATTTTTTTTTACTTGCCTATAAGCAAGTAGAGAAATTTGAGTAGGGAAATTCTCCCATTGACTCTTTATAAAAAAAAGTTGAAAACTATATTTTCTAAAATTTCGAATATTTTCGAAAATTACAAATTTCTAGAATTACAGATCATGTTTTTATAAAATTCTCTTAAGTTGCTTCTATGGCGGTGAAAGTTAGTTATATTTAGATAATTCCTGGGTTCACAACCCAAATAGAGACAAACTCGTGTCCAATTCATCGACGTGATGACATAAATGCCAGTCCGCTGAAAGCAAATCAGATCTTACCAAAAACCCCATGTTGCTGGAACGAGAATTACCTGAAGGACTTTGGATTGGCCGTGCTAAACCAAACTTTAGCTGAGGATCGCCCAGGTTTGTACATGTTTTTGTACAACCTCTGCTACATCTGTATTATTGTTTTAATGCCACTCAAGGCAGCGCAAAGTATGTAAGTAAATGCTTCCCCACGTCCAAAAATCTCTTGGTTATAAGATGAACAAAATTGAATAGCTGACTCGTTATACCTTAAATCGAATTTAGGTAATAAAACTTTATACCCGTAGTATAAAATGTGTGTATATTGTATTGTATAAAGTAAAAAAATAATTGAAATCTTACCATACTTTGTTATTAAAACTTTATTTATTGTGAATAAAGACTAATTTTATGCACGCCTTAACGCTAATATAAAATTTTCACCAAAGTGGCTAGCTTATCTTCGACAACAAGTTACTTAAAATTAATATTTGGTTTTTAAAATCCGTTTTAAAACTGAGGGTTATTTGCAATCAAGAGAAGATATTTCAATTTAGAATTAAGCTATTTGACATACAAATTAGCTGCAATTTCATCGGCGTCGTTTTATGTATAAAGCAAAGTAGATAAAACGTGGCAATAGAGAGAACTGGCATGTCTTTTATTACGCTTTTCAAGGATCAAAGGAACTTTTGTACAAAAAGTTATTTTATCCAATCTACTTTAAACTCAAATGAACTGATTTTCCAATTGCCAATTTTGTTAACCTTTGGAAACTTTAAGTTAACTTTAATTACCATCTTGTGTTGTATCTATGTAGTTCAACTAGAACTTCAAATTTTTAAAATCAACTTTATCAATAAATACCTGTGTATTAGGTAGATATATTTAACTTTTTTCTGTAAAACTGTAACATAAATAATAGGTAGTATTATATGATCGAATCAATCTAAGTTTAAGTAGTCTATTTTAATAATTATTTATTATTATTGTTTTGGTATTTACTAAATATCAAATACATATAATTATAAATACCTAATTATTAATGTATTACCAAATATTTGACGTTTTAAAATAAAGGTATTTTATATTATTTCCACCCAAAGTGTAACACTATCTAAAACATTAACTTTGAATAGACACAATGGCATCAGGTGTTTGCAAATCTTTGGATTAACTGAGGATTACGGAATTCGTGCAACGCCAACGGTGGGATTTGGTCGATAAAATTCCGATGTTAACAAGATCCTACGCGTTTTAAAACACTGAATCCGAATAATGCAATTAGGCAGTTGGTGTAATATAAATGTAAAATGAGACATAAAATATTTATAAAATTCATTAATCTAAGCTAAACAAAAATTTAAATTAATTGTACAGTCAGCGATTTTCCTAACTTTTATTCACCGTAACATAGCTTCAAATTCTAAAATCGGTCGGCTGTTTTTTAATAGAAAATTCTTAATTATACATACAACATATATTTTAGGTAAGTCCAATACTTTTCAACAATGGCAAGACTTTTCACGGACATTTTTTTACATCTCTCTGATATAATTTTTTGAAGGCAGATTTCTGTTAGAATAGATTTGTCGAGATTGATATTGTTCAAATCAGTATTTAAAATCACCAAAAAAAAAGCATCAACATTTTTAGTTTTCTGCGTAATTTTTTTAAATAACATGTTAAACAAAATAATTAATCTCAACGAAATTATATATAATTCCGAAAAATTAAGGGTGGAGTAATTAAGTGCAGGCACGACGCTTGAGCTAATACTTATTTTATTAAAAATTCAATTGTTTATATACATAGATTTACAATTGCATAGTTGCACATTAAACTAAATCTAGGACAATTTAATAATAGTTTTTGCACTATTGCACTTATAATGTCCATTTTACACTATTGCACTTATATATGTTTATACAGTAAAAGCTCCTTATTCGCGGGGTATACGTTCCAAAATTATGCCGCGAATAAGGAAACCGTGAATATGGAATAGTGATTTGTATGGAAATGCAAGGGTTGGGTTCCAAGGTACGAAAATAAAATAAAATAGATAAAAATAAAATCAGTTTAATCACATACCTATCATTATTATTAATTATTATTGTTTGAATTATTTGGTTTAAAATATTTAGTAATTTTTCTTGCTTTGCCGTCTTTAAAATGCCTTTTAATTCCGCATGGTATTCAGCTGTGGCAACTTCAATTTTCCTTTTAAAAGGAAGGTTTCTTTCCAAAAACAGGTCAATTTTAATGAAGTGATCTCACAGTTCATTTGCCATTTGGAAACCTGCGGTCTGGTTTTTTAAGGTGATTGTCATCGTATCATTGTAAGATGTTGAAGCTTGAAGGGTTTTAACATTTCCTGCAAGTCGGCTTCACTTAAATCTTCATCGTGTGATTGAAGCAGCTCTTGAACGTCACTCGAATCTATCTGTTCAAAACCATCATGTCCTATTCCATTAGCAATTTGTACAATTGTGTCAGTTAATGTTTTAATTTGTTTAAATCCCTCACTTTCACAGACTGTTAGATCAACCTATAGTTTTTCCAATATGATTGCAATGTGTATGCAATGCTTGAGCTCTTGTAACGATTCCTTTATGTTAACAATGCACATTGCTATGTTAAATTTTTCCAGAATTCCATAAAACTCACGTCAGAATCACATTCCATGATATCCAGAATGATTTTAAAGGTTCGCCTAATGTAAAAGAACTTCAAAGCTTGAATTATTCCCTGGTTCATTGGTTGAAGTAAAGTCGTCGTGTTCGGAGGCAAAAATATCACCTTAATATTCGGATGCATAGTTTCAAGCTCACAAGGGTGACCCGGAGCATTGTCCAAAACAAGAACCTCCTTGAAGTCTAAATTTTTTTCGTTTAAATATTATTATTTAATTTTGAGTTTTGAATATAAATTATAATATTCAAAATCGTAAATTATTAATCCGCGAATAATGAAATTTTCGGCCGCGAATACAGAAAGTGGTCTCAATTTTTCTTCCGCGAATACTGAAACCGCGAATAACGGAACCGCGGATAAGGAGCTTTTACTGTATAATATTATAATGTTAATTTTGCACTTATTTAAAACTGTAACACATTTGCATGTATGTTTTAATGTAATTAAACACAAAATAAAAATAAAATTACACTACACATTTGTGTACAAGAAGAAATATGCAAAATACTCACAAACATTGTGAATAAATACCAAAAAAATGTCTATCGATAGGTGACATCGAGCAGCATAGGAGTGCAATGCTGCTCTCCTAGTAGCCTACTAATATTAATTATTTTGGGCGGTTTCAAGAAAACTCATCTGAAATAATAAGCTAGAAAACGGTGTATAGTCCAAATAACTTCTTTAAAAATTGTTTTTATTTGTATTTTATTTCATTGTAATATCTTCTTCTTCTTCTTAAATTAGGACTAGTTCCTGTAATATCCAACAGTAACCTCGACAAATATCCGAAGCTACTGCTGTTACTTTAAACATATTATTTGTTTTACATCTGAAATAGTTTGCTAGACTTGCTTCGGATGTTCCTGTTATCCTATATTATTGTTAGTCATGGTAATTCATTAACGTAGGAGGACCACCAGCTGTACGTGCCTTCCGAAGCACGGAGACGGTCATAGATAGAAAGAGAGTCAGAAAGAAAATTTTCCTTTGTAGACTCCTCCCAGATTCGAACCGGGTGCCTTATTAGTATTGATTGCTTTAACTACTTGGCCAGTGACCGTCTAATTTTTTATTGTTAGTATATTGTTATTGTTAATATAAGGGGAGAAACATGTGAATATAAGTCAATTTCTTTTAATACACGATTTTATTAATAATTTTAAAATTTTAGATTATTTATTGTTATTTTCAACTATTATACTGTATGTATTGTAGTGAGGAGAATGAGATGAAAATATTTAATTATTGTTTGACTGCAATCAATACTAAACAAATGATCGAGCTCCACGTGTAGATTGTAAAACATACGTGGAAACTTTTACTATGTCCGGTGCCAATTTCAAACTTGATTTCGAGATAAAAATAAATATTGAATGAAATGTTAATAAAAAATTTAAATATAAAAAAAATTATAGAATTGAATCTGCTAACTTCAGCTTGTCCTTTGACTGTACGGTAACCACATTCACTAGATACAATATTATAACTAAAATTTGATATAATATGTTCAAACAAAGAAAATTCAAGTTTACTCAAATAAAAATGTTAGATTAAAATTTTTTAAATTAATAGGTTAAATAATTTAAAAAGTTTCAAGTTTAATGAAATTTTTTTTTCAAATTTCATTAAACTTGAAACCTTTTAAAATATTTTATACAACATATATTTTCAACAAGTAATAATAAACATTTACAATTAATAGGTTAAATTAATTTTTTTTAATTCCTCTCCAAAAAAACTAGAGATTTTTATTGACATGGATCTATTTGCCAATCGTCCACCTCCAAAATTTTATTTATGATTGATTAATTATTTTACCACTAAATTTTCGATCGCACTCTGATGTTTTCCATGATATTTTGACTTCTTGTGACGTTATTTTATACTCGATTTTCCTGGACTGATGTTTTCCTTAAAGCAAATTTTCTAACCTATCTCATGGTGTTAAAATTTTTCTAGTTTTGTTACAGATTCTAGGTGTGGTGCCTGGTGCTACATTTTGGATTTGTCAAAGTCACATAGGCGTTGTTACACTTGATTCTGTTGGCTGCTGAAATTTTTCTCGTTAGTGTCTTCCTACCCAATTAAAGTTCCATTAACCACTGTTACTAAAATTGTTTGAAACGAGCCGCGTTACTTTGATTAACTCAAAGTATATTGTTTATCTAGCTGTAGCTTAAACTATAGTTTAAACTTATCTAAATTAAAACTAAACATTTACAAAACTTAAAACTAAAATTTCAAAACAAACCTAACAAAGAAACTGCATTGAAGTTCTATAAGACAATATCGATACCGAATATAACATACGCCAGCAAGACTTGGACAATCACTAAAAAAATTGAAAGAAGAATCTAGAGTGCCGAAATGCGGTTCCTGCGTTCACTAGCAGGATATCAATAGATAGATTGGAAAAAAAATGTCGACATACGAAATGAACTCAACATATGCAGTATCAACGAAATAATTAAAAATTATACAGAAGCATGGAAGGGACACTTGGACAGGATAGACCAGACCCGAATACCAAAGCAAATCCTTCAATACAGACCAAGAGAAAGAAGATGTGTGGGCCACCCCAAAAAGAGATGGAATGACCAATTCGAGTGACGGGTCACAGGCCTAAAACTTGAAGATGATGATGATGAAAACTGAAATTTGATTAATTTCCCACAATGTAAATATTGTCAACGTATGAGAATCCATTTACTGCTTTACAGAAACAAACCAACAATGTAATTTTGACCGTCTATAAATAATTTGTTTTGGATTTGTGGAATGTGTCCTTAATGGGATTGACCTGACAATGATTCCTGGTAAGTCACGTTACTTTCTAATTTCAAATAATTAAATTTTAAATGTTTCGGGCTTATCCGGTACTTACTGAACGCTTGCTTAATACAAATAATGTTATGAAGAGACTAAAATTTAGGATCCATGTAATCGTGATATTGCAGTATTTTTTTTAAATAATTAAAAATAAAGAAGTTAGGGTACTATCTTCCAGGAAGACTGTAGCACAAATTGTAAAACGGCGTAAGCTCTAGCTCTGGAAAAAAACAGAAAAATTTTATGGTATTATTAAGATTCATACGATGTACTTGACAAAAGAAAATTTCAGAAATGGGGCTCTTTCAAAACATAATTTGAATTTTACATAACATTTTTTAGTAATTGTTCAATAAAAACAGAATTTATGAATGATTTTCTAAAACGTACAAGTTCAAGTACAAAGTAATATTATTATTAAAGTGTGTTTAAAATTTCAACTGGATGAATTAATGATTTCTTCTCTATCACTAACTCCAATTAGAAAAACGTAGTTATGAGAAAAATGTTTTTAAACTTTTTTACTCATGTGTTTTACTTATTAAAAACATTCCCCAAGACCGGTCCAACTCAGCAAAGTGTGGATTTGACCCGACGGATATTAGGAAACGACTGGTATCTTCCCACCGCTAGTCACTGTCGATTCACCTACAGCACGCGGATTGGTGTTAGAATGTTGGCTATAATGACGTAATATGACGCAATAATACATTTACATGTATTTCTTATGGGAAAATTGTAATTTTTAAAATTGAATTGTGGCTTTATCAGAAGTCCGACTAAATTCATACTTAACTTAAAAAACTTGTATTTTTCTGTTTCTTCATTTGGTAAATCCATTTCTATAGGAAAAAGTGTATTTTCGAGTTCGGGATTCTTAACTCTAGCCCGTTTGTGTTAGATATGTATATACATCGCGCTTCTTGAAATTAACTGTAATCATAACCAGATATTATTTTCATTCTTGTTAAAATTTAAAAAAACTAATAATTTACCTTCTAAATATTTGACTATAAATTACTCCAAAATTACTGCATTCCTAAAAATTACTTCATATTTATGTACAAATTTTATAAATAAAAAAAATCAACTTATTAAAATATATTGTTCAAATATCAAAACATTTTTCAGCAAACTCGCAGGAGCTTTGATCATATTTAACGAAACTAACGGTGGTGGTTTGTCATCATCAAAGGTTGTCGCTGTCAGAAGTAAAAGAACAGGGAAGAATGAACCCTTTTAAATAATAATCTCAAAATTAAATTAAATTTTTCGTTGTAGCTATTTGCGAGCTCAACGTACTTTGTTATTCAATTAATGTGAAAAGAAAATAATCTTAGTTTAATTAAACATTAATCAAGTTCAAAACAATATTATTTTGTCATTGTTCTATTTAAATCTATTTAAATAATTTAACTCCAGCAATACTTATAAAGTTTCAGAATGATAATATTGATTTGGGTTAATTTGTTATTTTATAACAATTACAAAGCACACATGGTCGAATTATGGACTACACAGAATTTCTTAGTTCGGTCCTCCGCTGAACATCTATGTATGTACAGTTGCTCTTAAAATTAAGTTACCAGATACAAATCCAAGAAATATTGCCGAATTTTCAATGAATTTCTTATTTTTAGAATGCAAAATGTTGGAAAATAGATTCTCTAAACATTATTGCAACGTATACAAAAAAAACAGTCATCAAAATACAGTACCGTCACAATTACAGCGACAATTGTAAATTAACAATGAAATTCATCCAATAAAAATAAGTTACCAGATAACATTTGTATTAGAAATTAAGCAAATTTTGCTCATTTCTAATATTTTGTGGGATATCTTTTTGATCCTATAACTACCGCCAAACGCCGGGGCATCGAATGCATTAAGTTTTTGGTTACATTGGGGGATATTTTATGCCATTCCTGCAAGAGTTAAGTTTTAGTTCTTCTTTATTGGAAGGATTAAACTGACGCATTCGTAGGCCTAGTTCTTGCTACAAATGTTCAATGGGGTTTAAGTCTGGAGACTGGGAGGGGGGTGTTTTTAACTATTTAGGGACGCCAATCTTCTACCAATCTTCACAAATCGTGAAGAATGTTTGGGATCATTATCTTGCTAAAAATTCGGAAACACGGGCGGCATTTGCTATTTGCGGGCTGAAGGACACAAATTTTTGTATAAAACTGATATATACTACATGTTTGTTCATTATAGTTTCTATAAATGTGCTCATTATACCCCTTTCGGCGTAATGTTCTTCAAACCGTTACCACACTAATTGTTTTTTTTGAATTTGTTGAGACACTTCCGCCGTTAGTTTCGGCACACTTATTTTTGGGTTTCGTTGAATTTTACGTACTACAAACTGTTCGTCTCTAGTACTCAGGCGTTTCTTACGGCTACGACCAGGCTTATTCACCAATGTTCCCGTATTTTGAATTTGTTAATAATTTTTATTAGAGCTACACGGCTTATCCCGACCATTCGGGCTACTAGCCGTGTGGATTTTTCTTCTTAAATCTCCTTCAAAATTATTTGTTTAATGCCAATATCGGTTTGCTCTCTATGTCTTTCCATTTTTCTACACAATAGCTTAACAAATGCAAATTTTAATAATTACTTCCACTAAAACGTTAGACTAATGGCTAATACAAGAGACGCAACTAGTAGAAAGCATATAGTACATATACTATATGCTTTAGAATTATTTATAAAGAGTAAATGAGAGAAAATAAGATTGATTTAATTTAGAGTTTGGATCATTAAGGCTTTGTACGGTAGAAATGATTCAAGTTCCTATGCCTTTCATCAGTAGGGTCTAAGGAAATGAGTTCCATATTTTTCATTATTAAGTTTGGTGGTCATTGCATATTTTAAAAGTAAATTGAAGAATGTGAATTTTGGAAAATTTAAATAAGTGGTTTGTAAATGAAACAAGGAAGAAATTTAAACAATTTTAAACAATGTTTTGTTGCAAGGTTGGTACGCTGAATAATTGGTGACTGCGAGCTCAAGAAAAATTTTAATATCAGTTCCACTGATTTAACTTGAATTAATTATTGCAAACGACTATATGCTGCACAAAATTGCAGGATGTTAAAAATACATACGTATCGAACGACTCTAAATCTGCTGGTCAAGAGAGCGTGCCAACCTTGATTTTCGTTATTGTCCTTTCCCACCTTTTTGACTATTCGGTCACGAGGACTCCAAGGTATTCTTAGAAAGGTTCTCTCTCGAAGTCTTCAGTCAAATGACTGGTTTGAAGCCGAAGAAAAGAAAGGTTCTAACAGGAATTAAATAATAAATTTCTGTTGTAGAATATTATTCTATGCTAACAATAACAAAACGGTTATCAGTTATTCATGGCCTGAAATTAACTTATATTACTTGGCTGAGACCAAGTTTTATATTTTAGCCAAATTAAAAATATAATAAAAAAAATAAAATAAAAAAATAATCATGTTTCTACCTAAAATTCCTCTCCAAAAATAGCAGCATTAAGAATCATCGTTCAAAAAATATAAAATATAACAGCAAAAAAGTTTATAAAATCATTTCAGTTAATTATGAAATCGTTAAAAAAACTTCGACAAATAATATGCTCTATGTTCTCGCATTTAAATATTCTGGCTTTTAAACACTTGCATTCCTAGGTTCTATCAGTTGCATTTAACCATATCTAGAGAAAAGTTTAAGGTCAAAATTAAATATGAAAATTTAGAAGAATTAAAAATTAAAAATAAATTAGTTTTGAAGTAATTTACCTGAAAGAATTATTACATAAAGATATAATAATTATATCTACGTATTAAAAAGTTTTCTTACAAAAATGGAAAATAATATTTTGTAATATAATTCCTACAAAATTCATTGGGAGATTTATCTTGATTTATTATATTTATCAAATTGCTAACTTAGGTCTACAAAAGTTTTTCAAAGCAAAAAATTTTACGGTATACCACTTAGCCGAATGAACGATGCATTGCTTTATAAATTTCTTAATTAACATACTATGGTAAGGCTAATGGAATTTCCTATTAATGAGCTATTGTTAGTTGTGTATGATAAACGATGTGTATTGTGTTACAATTAATGAACATTACTACCTCAAAACAATCACTATTATTCTCTCAGAGAAATGTTGCTTACAAGAGTTAAGGTGTATAACATTGCAAAAGCACATTTAAGCTTAATTACTGATTGTTCATTAGTTGCTGTGACTAAAATATATTATAATTAATTATTTGTACGTACATAAATCACGTAATCGGTAGCTAATGTTCTATTCTGGTAATTTGTTCAGTCTACCTAGCCGGTTCATCTAACTAATTTTTAGCAATATTAATATTATACTTAGTACATAATATATGCGTAGGTAACCAAATATTTACACAATATTATTTTATCTATTAAAACATACTATAATGCAGCAAATTTAGGAATTTTTAGTTCCTACAGTAGATAGTTTGAAGTATTGTTTATTTGCAATTAGGTATTTTAATAGCTATTTATAATAAATAACAAAATAAAGGTGATTTTCGCACTAGACGTGAAGTTTGCCCAACTCGTTGGCGCTCGTTGGGTAACACGTCGTGTGCAAAATTACGAATTTTGTTACGTATTGCTGTACCAGCTTTTTATACCTTCATGAAAAATTTCAATTAAATAGTTATTATTTAACATCCATTAAAAATGAAAAGCAACCAAAATCCTAAAAGTTCAGTTTGGTTCCTCTGAAGGGAAAAAACAGACAATCAAAGTAAGCTACGCAACAATGAAATGCTACGTCGACAAAACATTGAGAAAAATTGCAAAAATTCTGTAATACGTTCAAGTTTTTATTTACGTACAGTTTTTCTTGTTTTTTTAGAAAAGGATTAAAAACTAATTTCGGGATTTCTTTTATTCATAGAATTGCACCGAAAACTGCACAAAACTAAACAAAAATTATTAAAGTTTCGTTATGAAAACTCAGAACTTTACATTAAAATACGCTCATCAACCTACATCATTAGCCTATTTTCAAATAGGCTTAAATATTTCTGAGTCATCATCATCATCATGATATTTTCCGAGTATTTTTCAAATATAAAGTAAAACTAAGCGCATGCACATTTTTATTGTTTATTAACAACTTTTTTGCTGAAAAGTCTTTAAAATCTTTTGGTATAAATAGATCGAATAGTGAAATATTTATAAATGATTTGTCTACCAGGAAAGTTTTATCTACAAAGAAATTTTGCAAAAAAAATACGAACATTGTACATTCGTATTTCATTCGTCTTTACGTAGGAATACGAAACGTTAAGAAAATAAGTTAAGCAGAAACTTAAATAAAAATCGGTGCAAACGGGCATTAATAATAACATCCAAATATTCAAAGTAAGGACCATCACCCATCTTTCACAATGTCTATTTCTCATCCCATTCTGACACCAAACACAATTAATGATCTCTGATGTTATTTGAATATACTACAGCATTTCAGCAAATGAAAAATTCCCAGTAGTAAGAAGCAGTCTGAATACCAACATTCGGCGCAGTAACAACAACAAATCAGCTAATGCCCGATTTCTTCACCTAAAGATATCTCTTAGCTAATCTATCTATAAGATAAATTATCGAAGTAGCCAATCATATTTCTGATTGTTTTGTTTTGTTGCTGCTTGATTAGTTACTTTGTTAATTTATCAAATAGATTGATTATCTAACAGATATCTCTAGGTGAAGAAATCGGGCATAAGTAAGTAGTATCTTCTTTTTAGTTGCTTGGTATTTGTATTACATTCCAAATATGCGCCCGATATTCACGTTACCCTTCTTTCGGTAATGAAATAAATGATATATTTATTGATATATTGGTTTATTGGTATACAAAATCTCCAAAAGAATCTTGAGATAAAGTACTTCTCCCGTTCATAATTATTGGGAACAATGTTATTAAGAAAAGGTAGTAAGAATACTCAATAATTATCGGCATACTCAATATTATAATTAAAACTTTCAGAAGGGTATACTTTTGGTTTATCCATTAAAGCAGGCTACAGCTGCTTTAGTAATCCAGAAAGTAGAGGAAACCTTCCTACTGTTTGGGGTTTCTCAAACAGTCATGTGCGCCAACGGTGCCCAATTTACCGGAAAATTATTTAAAGACCTTATGTCTAGGTACCAAATTCAAAAGACTTGGGCAGTAGTTCAAACAGTCAACAGGTGAATTCGGTTGAACGTTCCAAGCGTGTAATTGGCACCTGCCTTCGATCGTTTGTGGAGGACGACCATAGATCTTGGGATCTACATGTATATAAAGTCGCACGTACTATACGAAACGCGATTCAAGAAGTCACAGGCGATATTATACCCCGTCATTTTTGAATTTAGGTAGGACGGTACCAAACAGTGGTACCTACTATGGGAAGCTTAATCAGGTAGAACCTAGAGAGTTTTCAATAGGGGAACGGGAAAAGCTTGTGTCTGATATCAACCACCTTAGTGAACTGCATCAAACGGTAGTGGAGCGTATGCGTGCAGCATACGAGCGGGGGGAAAGCTCGATAAAATCTGAGGAAGCGTCCTCTATCTTTTAAGCGTGGAGATATAGTTTGGAAGCTAAACTTTGTCTTATAAACAAATTCTCAAAAATGCTCGCCCCTAAATACTCGAACAGAAAATTGTTAAAATTTCAATTTCTGTTATGAAAAGTAAGCTTAGCAGCATTGCCCTTGGGGTTACAAAGTCACATGCAAAGGAGATAAGACGGTCGCGTGCGATCACGCAAGGAGTGATGACCGAAACCTTGGAGCGAATGGTTCTTTAATGCGTTATAGTTTTGCAAATTGGTTTATCTACCAAAGTTAGTGGAAATTAAGTTATAGTTTCAATTAATAAGTTAGTGTTCTAACATCTTTGGCCATTTACGCTCGTACAAACGGATTTATCGCTTATCACTCAATTCAGCATAATTTAAAATGGTTAGTTTGAAAATAAGTTTTGGTTGATCGGTTGACCACATTTTTCGTCGACCCCTTGTTTTTAGAACAATTGCAAGATCTTGATTTCTGATTTTGCACGTCGACACGCGTAAATGCGATAAATCTACGTAAAGTACTGAATTCTGGTCCCTACGAATACGAACGTAAGTTAAATTCCTGTGCAAAAATACATTTACGTCATTTACACAATATTTAACGAGAATTGCATATACATATATTCCGAAATACTAGTTTTACTTATCTTCATGATCGCACGTTTAATTATTAATTAGATGCATATTAACAAAAACCGAAACAGAAAAATATGCTAAAATGTGAATTTTAGTGTTTTTCTGGACGGAATAGCTGATTTTGCAGTTTATTTTTTAAATCACTCATTAGAGCTTTGAGAAATAGGCAGACAGGTAACAGATCATTTTTCGGTTTCATCGATTGCTTTAGATTATACTACGTCCCAGGAAGTTGACTCTAGCGGATAGTTCGAACTACGCTGTTGGACACATCTTTTAAAATTGGGGATAACATTTGCGTGTCAGGGAAGGCACGCAGGAAAGCTTCAATACTTGTTGGCTTCATAATCTGTTCTTAATTGTTCAATAGTAAATATTAACAACAATGGCTGAAGATGTCATTATGTCATTGACATTAGGATGAACATTGATGCAAGTGGTTGCTGCGGTGAACCTTCTAAGAAGATTTAATAGAAAGCATAAATTGAAAATTTGAATTCAACAATTTACAATTTAAAATTACAATTCCTATGCAAAATTACATTTACCTCATTTACACAACATAGTGAAAATGTAATATATATTCCGAAATACGAGTTTTACATCGTTTATTTTCATGATGGCGCATTTAATTATTAATTAGATGCATATTAACAAATAACGAAACGAAAAAATATGTTAAAATGCTAAAATCTGCGTACGACAATTCTTTCCAATGGTTAAAAATTAAAATAGTGTTAATCGAAAGGGATATTATTTCAGCGTTTAAAAATAGTCCCAATACTGAAAATTTTTTTTTTAATTATTAAAATACATCAATTGTACATACATATCAATATATAACTACGTATCTTTTCTATCTTTGTGTACCCTACAGAGAATGGAAAGCTATAGAATGCCTTTACAAGTCTATAAATAGTAAAGAAGAGATGACCCGGAACAGGTCTACGATCAAACCCATAAAAGAAGTGATAATACTTTCTTTGTTTAGTTGGGTAATCTGTTGACATTACTCTTTATTCATATGTTGGATTTGGTTTATTCTACCTAATCTTTTTCTGCAGTGTTTCGGTGTTCTATTTTTTAGCTTATCGCTGTTATTCGTCTTTCCGCCTTTTTCTTTTCCACTCTTTGTTTTGGTTAAATTAACAGAGTTTCATTGTTCTTTACTTCCCTCTAATATACTAAAAATATACCAAACTTTTTTCCAAGAAAAAATGTAGCTATTCAACACCTTGAAAATTTAACAACAGAAGCCACGCAATATTCATTGTGGCGCCACTGAAAAAATAAAACAATCGCAGAAACACATTTCCCCAATCAGATCAAAAGATGGAAAGTAGATTAAAACTGACGAAGAAAAGGCAAAAATATTTGCAGAACCTGCAACATTAAGGCCCTTGCTACTTTCTACTCCAATGGAGAGTAGCACAAATAATCATGATTTTAAAACCAGGTAAAAATCCAGAAAAAGCGACATCACATAGACCTATAAATCTGCTTCCAGTGTAGTCAAAGGCGTTTGAAAAACTATTGGCTATTGGCCAAAACTATTGGCGATTGAAGACAATTCTGGAAACAAAAAAACTTATACCCGACCATCAATTTGGATTGGATCGAGAAAAAAGCTCAACCATAGAGCAAGTCCACAGATTGGTTGAAAAAATCAGTATGGATTTAGAACAAAAAAAAATTGATTGGGGGTGTTCATGGATATATCGCAGGCATATGATAAAGTCTGGAACCTGGAATTGCTGTATAAACTAAAAAAGATGCTCCCCAACGATTTATACCTATTAATTAAATTTTATATTAGCAACAGATACTTTCTAGTCAGATCTCAAGAAGCACACACGGGGATATATCCAGTTGAAACAGTGTACCACAGGATAAGGTCGTGGAGCCGATCTTACACCTTCTGTACACTTCACACCTACCAATAATGGAACAAAACACTACAGCTACGTTCGCAGATGATACGGGTATTATGACATCACAGACCAACTCCATATTTGCGACTGAACTAACACAAATAAACCTACGTATAATAGAAAAATGGGTGAATTCGCACAGGTTACATTTACACTGCGGAAAGAGACTTGTTCTCCTGTAACCCTAAATGGCAAACAGACTCCACATGTATCAATAATTGCACAAATATTAATTTTGCCAAGCTAGCCACTTGCTTGATCGTAGCTGTTATTACACGATCGGCTAACTCTTATTCATTTAAGTATTTAGTCGAAGTGGGGGTGGTTCGAAAACCGTCGTGGATTCGTAATTAAAATGCACTGCTCAGTATGAGGAAAAATGATGTAAATGGGGCGCCAGCTAAAGTAAATAAAACGTATAAGAAAGGAAGAATTGTTTAATTTAACCAAAGCAAAGATAGTAAAAAGATGTGACATTTATTCTCAATTCCTTATACAAACACATAATAAAAAATAAAAAAAACAAAGCAAGTAACATTAGCAAGTAGCTGAAGGCTACAAGCTAAAATAATAAAAAAACAAAGTTAAATAAGTAAGTTTACCTAAGGGGTAAACTTCTCAGAGCAAAATACAACCACACTAGCTGAAGGCTAAATGATGGTTCAAGTCGACTCCCCATTACTATGAATTGTTCAACAATTGAATTCTTGTTGAGAAATCGTTGACGTTAAAGCAAAAAGTCCCACCTGAAGCGCAGTTAAAACACGCACCCCTGCATCTTTACTGGCATAGCTCACTTACCTAGAGACTTCCAAAATGATGGATCGACTCTTTAAAATACCTTCCATTTTGAGTTACCTTCAATTTCAGAGTAAATCTTGTCATCGTCCCACATCAGGTTATCTCCGGCAGTTTACTAAAATAAAATAAAGAACACAAGAATGGGTTAAACATAATTTCAGGTTGACAACGTCAACTACCAATGTTGAAAACTGATTAGCAAACTACACAAATTCATAGCAATGGCTCGTTGCAATCGTTAAGTATGAAAACATAGTGCCAACTTAGAAGATTAAAAACCCTGGTAAAATTAAAAAAATAAATTGAATTAAATTAAATTAAATACAAGTGCAATTGTAGTGTTACACACAAGCAAAAGTTGTCAAGATCTGGGCAAGCACCTGGACCGACGCCTAACATGGATATCCGCACCTCTGTATACATGAGTGTCATGTACTAAATTGGATAGTTTTCTATTCACTATTACGTAGTCGATTAGACTTGGCAAACCTCTGGCCGTCCACGTATATTTATTGACGTCTTTCTTCCTGAAGAAGGTATTTGTAATTTTTAGATCACTATAGGTAGCAAACATTCTCAAATCATGTCCATTATCATTTATTGTAGTTTCTCCTTGGGTTCCGACAATATTTGGTATAGGCGTTTTCCCCACTCGAGCATTAAGATCTCCGACTACTATTACAATGTTATTACTGTTCACCTGGTTGTATACTTTCTGTAAGGTATCATAGAAAGCTTTAGTTTCCTCTCTTTTGCCATCTTCGGGGGCATACACACCTATGACCGTTAAGTACCCTCTCTCAGTTTTGAAATCCACCACTAGAATTCTTTCGTCTACACTTTTGTAGCTGTGCACAAATTTTTTCCATTTACCATTTATCAAGATAGCTACGCCTGCCTTTACTCTTGTCTCTTGCGAAATACTACTCCATATCAATATGTGTTCTCTTGTATCAGTTGAGCCTTTAAGTTTTTTTTTTGGTTTCAGTTAGGACCATTATGTCAATATTCCGCTGACTCATAATATCATCCAGTTCAGTTTGCTTAGCGGTGAGACTCCCCCGTATGTTCCAAGTTGAAAAATTTAGTGTTTTCGCTATCCATTTGCTTTTGTCCTTTTTCATGCTGTGTTCGTCATTGTTAGATCCGTCCTGTTTTCCAAGGCTGATTTTGAAATTTCGAGTATTTTGATTCACTGTCAAGTAAGATTACCAGTCTTACATTGACTGAATTTTTTATCGACCTTCTCTGGTCTAGATCCGTCGTGTTTTGCTGGACAGGGCTACCTCTAGTAGGATGTGACTCTTCGCCACGCACGACGGTCTTGAGTAGGGAGAAGCTAAGGGCCTTTGGCGTCTATACTTTCTCGCTTCACCTACTCCTGAGGGTTGACCTCTCAGCCCCAAAACTCTTTCCTTCCCTTATAAACATTACTCTCTACAAAACTTAATTCATATATGAATTAACGCTGTGAAGGTAGAAACCACTGGGTTTTTGGTTGAATGTGTCACCTTTAGGAATCGTCAAAACATTTAGTTATTATTGTCAGACAGATTGTAAGTATTCTGGGTAAATTAAAAAACTTAATTAAAAATACGAGGCCACGGATCGACGGCGGATGTGCGGAAGGGCAGATTCGTAAACAAGTACTCTTAGGAATCGTGAAACTAATGGATAAAAATTGCAACAAAGTCGAGCTACCGGATTGAATGTGTGTGAAAACGTTTTCCGTCGAAACTTTGCATACGAGTGCGCGGGAGAGTGCGGGGAACTTTCGAAGGTCTTAAAGACTAATATCTCTAGTAAAAGTTTAAATGGGAAGGTATTTACGGTTTTCAATAAATAAATATATTATTTTTTTTAAGTTGTAATGTAGTGTGTAGTCGCTACCAGCGGTTTAAGACGGTGTTAAAGTTGCTGTTATTATCAATTATGTAGGTAATATTATTCAAACATTTGTATAACATCTAATTTACCTTATTTAGACTTTAATTACTTTAAAAAATAACATTTAATAATGATTTGGTTATTACGTATCGTTGTACTGAACTAGAGCGCATGCGCATATAGTACTAACTTCGGGCATTACCGGTAAAATTTTTCGCTGATTTTAATTCCTGTTTTCACGCAGGTGATTATTTTGCAATCTTAACACACGAATAGCTATTATATCTAGGTAACAACAATAATAAATTAATTTATTGTTTAACATTTTCTTTCTTGTTTATTGGTAAGCTATTATTCAGCTTGTAATGATGCTGCTGCAACCGTTCATTACATTTATGATACGCCAAGAATTTTAAACAACAAAAGTTGAACATTATTATAAATAATTCTTTCCATCTTTTCTGTTGGTAGAGTTTTCCCCATGAAGTATTTACATTCTAGTTCGTTGCAAGCTCGAATTTAAATTCTGTTTGTCAAATCGTAGAACTCAAGACTGTTGAACAAATTGGAAACACGTATAGAATATTTAAACAAACAAGTTTTAGGGGTGCAAGATATACAAAATACTACAATTCTTAAGAAATAGCTTTTGATAGAGTAGAAAATAACATACAAAATTTATTTATGTGTTAAATAATTTATTATAGCTTTCACTTAAGGGTAACTGCACTGTGTATTTGGTTATGAAAAGAAATAGTTATAGAATAAAAACTAACTTCTGATTCCGAGATAGATTGACCCATTAACAACTATCAATCAAGCATTAACGGTTTTGGCTATATAATTTAATTTTACTTTCTGTATAAATGTATGTATACATAATATGTATGTACACATATACAACATACCATATTATGTTTAAAATTTAGCTATAGTTAATTTAGCAGCTGCGTATGCAGGATTTCGAAATATTTAATTCAGCGGTTCTGACTGTGTGATTGATGTTGGTTTGAAAGTAAAAGCATTTTTTCAACTACAGATTTATCACCAATGAATCTGTAACTTTTAAGTAACCTACATTATTTTAATAGGACTTCTAAAACAGATGAATTTCAGCGTATCGAACAAATTTTTATAATTTACAATAAATAATAGCATTTCCTATTCTATAATAAACCCCTTTATTCAACATTCATTTTCAACAAGTAATAATAAACATTTACAATTAAACCCCTTTAAAACCTTTAATTGCATTTATCTCAAAACTATGATTTTTTACTTACCTTATTATTCCACAGAGCCACTCCTTTATTTGGCGAACTGTTCGCTTCATATTTTCCACAGAATAAAAATTTTATTGAACTTCATAGATCAATTAATTTTACAGTCCAACGTAACTAGTCCGTATTACGTTATGAGAAGCGTTATCAGCGCTGTAAATATTAAATTCCATGTTCAAATACAAAATTTATCTAATTGATTAACGTAGAAATACCAGTAAATTTAAAAAAAATGCTATAAACCTGCTAATTTTAGATGTAAGTGCACTATTTTAAGTTTATTAATACAGGCAAAAATTAAATAAACGGATTACAACCAAAATCTAATCACCTCTTTAGACGGTGATTTCCAACCAACGTGCCAAATTTCAAGTCAATCGGTGTGTATGCGTTTGTCCAAAATCGTGGACAAAAAAACCGTTACACACACACATCCGGTCATCATTTCAAAATTGTCTTAAACGACTTCTATGGACTCATAGACCATGGGAAAATGCCAACTCAAAACTTTTTTACTCGATTACAATACTTTCTTTGACTACGTAAATAAGAAAGTAAAAAATGAAAAAATCAAACAACATCCGTATATAATCTTATAGAGAATATGTACAAGGAGTAATTTTACCCTTCTATGTTTTATGATTTTTAATTTTTAGATGATGTTCTTTGATGATGAAAAGTTAAATGTGTTATGCCCGATTGCACGACCCCTCCTTAAAGTGTTAAGTGTTCCTTAAATCATTACGTGTCACCTATTCCGTTGCACCCCGGAATTAAGTGTTCCTTAACCTTAAATGACAGAAATTGATGAATAATTTTATGGTTGTGAGGTAAATTATTAATTTACCTTTTGATTGAAATTGAAATTGAAATAATAATATTTCAATACTAATGCGGTTTCACAAACGTTTAAACTGCGATTAAATTATTTAAGCCTATAATATTCAAGCCTAAATTTAAGCCGAAATCGTAGTTTAAATGTTTGTGAAACCGGGATAAGTTCAATAAATAAGTGTGTTATATTTGTGCACAACATGAATGAAATGTATGTAAAATACGAATAATAAAACAAAGGTAAAAACATCAGATAATTTCACAAAACCTATTGAAATTAAAACAGGAATAAGACAATGAAACTCCCTCAGTCCCTTTCTCTTCACCTTGATCATGAACAAGTTTATACAAGACGGAAGACATAAGCAGGGATTTCGCATTGGTTGTAAAAACATAAATATAGTGTGCTACGCCGACGACGCTGTATTGATAGCCGATAATGAGGACAACTTGCAAAGACTTCTGCACCAATTTAATATAACAGCTAAACAGTATAATATGGAGATCTCCACAAAGAAAACAAAAACAATGGTGATTGCGAAGGAACCCATTCGATGTAAACTGGAAGTGGACGGAGAGATGATTGAGCAAGTTATGAAGTTCAAATACCTGGGCACAGAACTCACCAGCGCGAGAGACCTAATGGGGGAAATACAACAACAAGCCATTAAAGCGACGCAAGTATATGGAAGTCTAAGAGCAATGGTCTGGAGCAACAAGTACATGAGAATGGACAGTAAGGTGAAAATATACAAAACCATGGTCCGCCTAATTTTCCTACGCTACAGAAACCAGAGCCGAAACAAAAAGAACGAAACAAAAAATAAGATCAGTAGAAATGAAAATACTATTAACAATACAGGGTCTTACATTACGAGACGGACAAACTAGTGAAAGCATCAGTCAGAGATGCGACGTAGTAGATATAGTGAAGTTTGTGAAACACCGGAAGAAAGCTTGGAACGAGCACGTTAATCGCATGGATGAGGATAGACTGGCCAACATTTGCAAAACCGACGACCGACAGGAAAAGACTCCCAGGACGACCGCCCAAGAGATGGTCCCAAAGTTGGTTTTTGTCATCCGTAGAGTAGTGACGAGGCAGGCAAACAAGAACAGGTTCCTAGCCAAAAGTGGAAGAAGAAGAAGATATATATACTATATATATAAATTTCTATAATGAGCAATAACGTTGAATGTAAAAGAACGACATGAAAAAATATAAGGTTATGTATATGCATTTTGTTTTTGTTTGCAAGTTTAACCAACCTTAAATTTATGTCTGTAAAATTCCTAAAATATCACCAAAATTACTATAAAAATGCGGTGTTGCTAAATTAATATGAAGCTGAACTAAGCCGACGTTATGTAAAGGTGGTGCAATGCAACCTAAGCTAATCAACACCTTATACTAAGGATTACTTAGGTAAAGGCCACTTTTAGTCGGAGGTCGTTTAATCGGGCATTATAGACCTAAAAAATTGAAAAATTCCACTGTTTAAAAATTTTTACCATTTTACCAGTTCTTTTAAGGTCTTTTCAGTCTTTTTAAGGAAATTTTCGTTTACTTTTTGTATATTTTGGGCAGTAATATTCGTTGTAAAAACCACCTTTCGTTCTAAAAGAATGCAAAATTAATGAATGAATCGTTTAATGTTCATAAAACGTCAAATTTCAAAAACTTACAGCAAAAACCTATAGCTGAAAGTTCATGAAAAAACTAGTTTAATTATTCAGTTTAACCTGTTAATTTTTAAAATTTTAATTTACGTAATTAAAATATGTAGGTACCTGTTAGCAAAACGTATTGAAATTTTGTTTTCATAAAAAATAAAAATCATCGTAACATTTATAGCCAATTTTGCGCTAGAAATGTTGTTTTGAAACAGTCCTTAAAATCACACCCTTAATCCTTTAAAACTGTAGATAATAATGTTTAAATGGTTTTCCAACTCCTGACAAGTTTGATTGAAATTGTTCAAAGCGTAGGGAATAAATTGCAAAACAGCTTAACGAACATCATTTTATATTTTACCGAGCCCATGTGCAAATGTTTAAAAACTATTTCGAGGAACGTCATTTTTATTTACTTTTCATAAGTCAATATTATAAAAGGTTAATCTTTTTTTTTTATGTAACACGTATACAATAATTGAAAGAACTTGATTACATGAGGTTTACATCTAGCGTTATTAATTTACAAATATTTAAAGAAAAAATATTTCATTTTCTTAGACGCTCAGTATATTATATCGATTTTTCTCTGTAATAAATAATCAAAATAATTAACAGTACTAAGAAATATATAAAATGTTTAATTGTTAGCTTGAATAGCATTTTGTAAAATACCCAAACGACCCTTTACACAACCATTTGCTGCTATCTCTTTCATTCACGACCGAAGTAATTTCCCTGGCCAATTTTTCAAGCTTTGCTTTGAGGGAACTTTCTTTAGCAGCTGTTTTAAAATTTCATTACTCTAAAACAATGCTGTTTATCAACCAAATGTACCATTTGTCTTTAGTCTCCATCTTTTCGTGATGGTTTGACTGCTTTGATATATTTTGTCATTAAATTAAACATGCAGGATATTTTCTGCTTTGTAAGTAATAATTTTCGTAAATTTAATTTAAAATAGACAGCATTCAAGAGTAGACTGCTTTACTAATGAATCTTTTGTTGTATGTATAACGAATTTGCCTCTTTTGCTTGGGTTGGCTATTACTATGTGGTTAAAAATTTTGTTATGAATTTTAATGCAATTTTATAAATTAAAAAAAAACAAATTTCGTATTTTACCATTTAAATTGTTTTAAATTAGATCCAAAAGTAATTTTTATAATATCTTATGCTTATTGTACGCTTGATTGTACGAGTACTATGTACGGAATCCAACCTGAAACATTTCTCTCAACTTGATTTTACTAATTTGCGATTTAATTATTAATTCGGTAATGACTTGTAAACTCTGATTGGTAATCGGTTGGCTATCATGCTTGATTTAGACTCATCAGGCCAAATATATCTAACTATTCACATGATCAATACCACCAAATATGTACGTAGGTAATTGTCATTAATAGTACCATAAAGAGCTTTAGAATTGTCGAAATAATATGTAACGATACAGCTTTGCGTACGACCAAGCCATGACTGCCGATACCGGTTTCACAGTTGAAAAAATTAAACTGTCTACCATGAGATTTTTGTGGTTAAATTGGCTCGTTTATTTTTATTTATAATATTCAATAGCGTTTACGATTTTTTTGAAAAGATCATTTTATAAATTGACTACAAAAAAACTAATAAAATGTAAATGTTCAAAAAAGAAGCTACAGTGATACTAAGAATGTATATTGAAAAGTGATACAATAATATAATTAAAAACTATTAAAAAAATGTCAAGTTATGAAAAGTGTAAAATTGTAAAATCATTATAAACTAAAGCAATATTATTGAAATTATATCCATATATTATTAACCTTTGAAATTAATATTTGATTCAAATTTTTTAAAATTATAAGGTTAAATGAACAAAAATTATTTAACGTCTGATAACAGCAGTAACCATTGCTGAAAGCTCATAAATAATGTTTCATTTTATTGTTCAATTAACCTTCTAATTTTAAAAAATTTGAATCACATAAAGCAATATTATTAACAAGTGAAATAATGAACATAATTTGATGATTTACTCACGAATTTAGATTTTTGACTTAGAATTTTAGTGTTTTGTAGCAATTTTTTAGGATATTTGAATAGGAAGTATAACATAATAATAAAACAAGACAAATATTAAATAACTTGCAGTCGCAAAATAGTTACAAATAACTTCAACGGCAGCAATTGCAAACTGAAATTTTCTACACTTTAATTTTTAAAGAATTTTTAAGGAATAAAAAAAGCTTTGACTCGTAATATGTGCATAAATTTGAAAGTCAACAAATATTGCGGTACCTACTCACAAGTCACACCGTTAAAGTAAATTTAAGTTAATATTTATCCAAATTAGTAATCGTATTTTCATTCTTTGATTGGAATATTTCTTCAAGTTTGATACATAAGCTTGTGCTTTGTAGTCAAAAGTTTAAAATTTATTAGAGGTGTAGCAGTGTTTCATTGACAATCAAACAGGGAGAGTAAACTGGGTACGTATGATTTTTATTACAACAGAAGTAATCAAAGATATGATGCGAGGTAGGTAGTAACTTGTGTTAATGTATTTTGATACATCAGTGGATTAGGTGACCACTGGATTGGCTACGTTATAGTACAGGAAAAATGGCTAGAATATTGTCATTTAAGAGAAATAATTTGGGGATCAATAAACGAAGTGAAAATTACGTTTTTGTAGGAAAAAATGAGAAATTGTATAGAAAAATTACAAGAATTTTGTTTTGTAGATTAACAAACTAGCTTTAAATTCGAGTTATGTTTTTTAAAAGTTTGTTTTTTTATAACCCTCGTGTAAGAGTCAAATTTCAACAAGCATTTTTCGCAATTTGCTTGAAAGTTAAAGTTCTACAAAAAAAGTATTAAATACGGAGTTGAAAGGTATTTTAATTCCCCGTAATTTACCGTTTTTGTTTACCTTCTGTTGCAAAAATTTTCGGAGTTATAGCTAGTTATTATTAAGAAAATGTGTTTGTATTAAAATTAAAATTGCTACTTTAGTTATTTAAATTTCATTTTGACCAAAAAATGTATATAAATTTTTTTCTAACTTTTGAGGAGATAAAAAAGTGGCTTGTATCGTTTTAATTAAAAAAAAATTAATAACCTAGGACATTCATTTTATTTGAAAACTGTGAGTATTTTTTTAAATTTGCTATGAACATTGTAAACAAATAAAATTAAAAACTAACATTATCTTAATTTCAACCTATGAAGAGGATATTTGAATTTTGTTTACATTGTGGCAAAAATTATTTACATATTGCAATAATTGCAAACAACAACATTTTTGTGTCATCGAAACCTGGCTTAATCCAGCAATTTCTAATTCCTTTACGAATATCACTAGTTTTAAGGTGTAGTACTATAATTATTATGATCGTAACTCGAGAGGCGACGGTATCAGTTTATATAGGTAGAGCAACATGCTTTTGTTCATTTCTTTTAACATTATAGCTTTGCAGCTTAATTTTCTAGAAATTTAGTCTATTGTTCTTAAAATTTTGCAAGGTAATTTTAGCTGAATTATTCTAGTATACTGTACCGCCTTTATTTCACTTAAGTTATTGGCCATACGTATACTTAGTATAGCATAATTTTTGCAAAAAGTGATATACCCGCACTTCTTGTTGGAACAACAAAGAACAACAGCAAGGGTTGGAAGTTACTCGGCTTTGTAGGTTGCTTGGAAGATAATCCTGGCTTACAAGAGAAGATGGTAAGTGAGGTTTTGGGCGCTATAAAGGTTAATAAATCACATAAAGATCCAGTTCTTTGCGAAGAAAATTTATTAACAATTTAAAGGAAAGAACAGAAAATTTGCTACCATTTGGTATACAGCAATATGTTACAATAATAAATTTTATATATACTGTAACGGGCGTTTTGCATTTAAACCTTCGTTACTATTTGTTAACAAAACTCCACCTTTTTAGGCTTCTATACATAGTATAGAAAGAAGCCTTATGATCTGGCTTCGTGTCCGTCCGTCCGTCCGTCCGTCCGTCCGCATAATTCAAAGTCACTAAATTAGTGACAAAAAACCTTTGTCACTAAATTTTACTTTTAGGTTTCTATACATAGTATAGAAAAAGTCTTATGATCTGGCTTGTGTCCGTCCGTCTGTCCGTCCGCATAATTCAAAGTCACTAAATTAGTAACAAAAAACTTTTGTCACTAAATTTTACTTTCTTTGTGGTGGATGGACAAACGCGTGAATGGATTAACAAGATTCAAAATAATTAATTGAGATCAAACACACAGAGTTGTGGACGATTTTCAATTGTTTATGAGATTATTTTATTCATCTTACACTTTTTTGGGTTGGTAATAAATGAACTAACCAATTAAAGGTGCGAAAGAGTGAAAGTAAAATTACGTAAAACGTAAAAATAACACTTACAAAATGCAAGTCAATTTCTTATATAGAAAATTTTTGTTACCAACTAAAAAATTAAGATAATCTGATGATCGTGCAGATAAAGAAAAATTATAAATTTAAATTAAAAATAATTACAAAATATTATATAATTGTAAACCAAAAGGTAGCTGTATAGAAGCCTAAGAACTGCGGTCATCCGAGTTCCACCTTTTTATTATATGGTTTTGAATCGCACGGTTTATTTTGCAATGCTCTGTTTATTTGAACTTGGTTGTTTTGGAAGGAATTTTGTACAAGCAGTTTAGGTTAGCACCAAAAAAATGCCAGTTGTGGTGCAATGGTATGTATTTCGAGCTTCCCTTTGCAAAAATATAACTACGTCATTTAGCCGTTGCCTCAAGAGGGTACTCGAGCATTTAATTCCCTAAAGCTGTTGCTAGCATCTTGTGAGAAGACCACCGGCTTTACGTGCCTTCAGAAGCACGGAGAACGTCCACACAAAGTGAGCCTCTGCTCGGATTCAAACTGAGCGCCTTATGTCAGCAGTTGATTGCGTTAAAAACCAGCCCAATGACCGTCTCTATAATAATAAATTTTTTAATTTGTAGTTTAGGAATTACGAGATTTCTATTTTCAACTAATTTGAGAAACATTTTCGTAGATTTCGTTCCTGGTGCAAACGGTTCCTACAAAATACAGTACGCCGCTGATGGTGGCTATTATTTATAAAATATCTACCTCTGTCGGTGGTATAAATCTTGGTATAATCGGTATAAATCTAATTACACAGTTTATGCCTAAGCATTTACAAATTACAACTACGGCTTTCAGCAAATCGAATTGATTACACAAATTACAATAAGAATGAAATCTTACCTTGGGTATTCTGAAATGTGAGTGGTTTTTTGTAAAATGTAGATAAAAGCTCCCATCTAGATGAGGTACGTTTCTTGCGATATTATAAACGTATGGATGATCTAAAATAAAAATACTCCTTGTAATTCGAATTATATTTTAATAATAATAATAATTTTTTTTTTAGCTAAAGCTATTATAAATGCAATAATAATTTTTATGTTTGTTTAGAAACATGACATAAATAGAAGTTTATTTTTACAATATCATACATAATTAAATAATAAAAACAATAATAAAAAACAAAACAAAGCCGATGCCGTTTTCTCCAAATGTATCACCTTCACCTTGTTCCTTTAATCTTTAACCAAAACAAATTTTTAAAAGTTCTATATTGTACACATTCCTTAATTTCTACTGGTAACTTATTAAAAGCCAAAACACCCCTGCAAAAGAATGACTAGGAAGTTCGTGTTGAAGTTGGCATGCGCACATAAAAGTCATTCCTTCTTCTATGCATTATTTGTAATGGTGACCTGACTTAAACAAACGCATCGCAAAGGCAACCTGTTCGTTTTGTGTTTACGTATAGTTTTTGAGCATCATTTCTCACACAAACCCTAAATGAGAAATCATATTCAAAACTTTAATGTACTTAAAATAAATTAAATTAATAAATTCGACGAGCGATAAAAAATGAATTGCTACACCATTATAGAAAATTTTATTTCTTCTTCACGTTGTAATGTCATCATAATGGTTGACTAACTTTTCGCAATTGACTAATTTAATCATGATCTTGGAAACAGAATTAGCTGACCAATCGGTTTATACAATCCCGTATGAGCCAGGAGCCTTCTATTCTTGATCTGCTCATGATGTAGTATAAGTCCAAATGTACATAGTTATATGTTATTATTATTATATATAAATAAATAATACGAAAAGCGTGGATCATATGTGGTTTACATTGAACTCATTGATATGTATCCAAAACTAATAAAATGTAATTTTCTAACGGCATGCAATGTCAAGTTTGAAAAAAATTCAGGTTTTTCAATTTTCAAAAATTGAATTTTTTGAAACTTGACAACTTAATAAAACACACGTTTTAGAAATAATCTCAAATTGTTAAAAAAATTACCAAATTCAAACGGACTCTGATGATAGAAAATTAACACTTGTAACATTTGTAACGCCATTACTGTGAAGTATTTTATATATGTACATATTGCAAATAATATTTTCAACCATTTTTTATAAAAAATTTTAATTTAAAAGAATATCTTCAAGCCGATGTCTTAACATAATTACTTCCTGTAAATTTTTATAATATTGTAATATTAGAAGTGCTCAAACTTCCTGACAATGTTGATTAAAAAATAACGAACACAGTTGTTTTGGAAAATTTTATAATATTATAGAGTAAATTACGAAATTATTCTTTTATTTAATCCTTAAAAAAATGTGTTGTCTCTTTGTAGCTTTGTAAATAATTGTATAGATAGTTTGGTCTATAAGGTAGAGTGGCAAGGTTCCTGACTGTAGATCTTAAGTACCGCGTTTCAATCCTTCATAGCTTAAAAAAATATTTGTAACGTACTTTGGATTCTAGTACGTTAAGCTATATGCTAAGATTGTATTTAAGGATTCAAAATATATACCAAAAATTGACCCATATAAGAGATTTCGAGAAAAACTGGGTTCGCTTGTTAGAAATTTGAGGAAAAAATAAGAAAGTTGTTATTGATTATAATTAATATTATGAACTTAATTATGTAAATATGAATTTACTATACTAACTTTATTAAAATATTCCCGTAAATTACATAATAGAGTGTACATTTTTAAATACGTATTTTTATTTTTAAGTACTTACCTTAAAAATTCATTCTGAATATTTTAATTGAGAGGCGGTCGCGGCTTGGCGCTTAAATGCGTCAACTACTAAATCGGGCGGCCCTGGTTCAAACCCGGGCGGAGTAAAAACTTTATTCTGACCGTCTTTTCTGACCGGCAGTAGGTATACAACGCACTTACCAAGACGCTTAGCAAGCGTGGTGTTTTATGTCTAAATAGTCCCCAATGGAGAAGGCCTTTATTCAGCAGTGGATAGAAACAGACATATAGTGACAGTGATTTTAATTGACGATATTATAACACTTTTAATATAACACTATTAAAACTTCAGAATATACTTTTTTAAACTACATGAATCTCTTTTCCTTTGAAAGGATATACAAGATATTCTATTTCCTATTTCAATTTACTTATTATACGTTATTTTATTATTATTATCACTTATATATAATAGTATATTCTCTAACCTGAACAATTTATAACAACTTCATTTATTAAAAATTTTATTTTTTAATCGTATAGCTAGTAGCTTTCTTAAATTAATATTGCTCATTTCTTTATATGAATATTATGTAAAGGCACTATAAATTGTGCGAGATGCAGCTTATTTCTTTTTACACAAAAAGAGCTGTTGAGTACAAAGTTTAGCAAGGTACTAGTTTTTGACATATTTGAGTTCCAAACATAAATTTATTAAACTTCCTTCTTCGAGTTTGTTAAGTTTAAAAACTACTTAACCTTAATCAAACAAAACAAAACTTTAACAGCATTGTTGGAGTGTAATCTCATCTGTTGTCTATGACAATAAATCCTAACTTAAATGGGAGTTTTAATAGCTTTTTATTTTATCAGCTTAACGATTTGTAGATAACTTATTACCAATATTTTCATGTTTAACTCTTCCTTTATAAATTAAAAATTTAAGATAATTAATTAGAAAAATATTACGAATTTGTCATAAACTTGACCACCCTGAAATAAAACTATTCTTTATAGTTATCTGTAAAACTGAATCGAACCTTGGAAAGCAAATAATAATGTTTCAGTGTCGACTACATCCAAGCCGATGCATTTTTTCTCATAAAGATATTATATACAGAAAATTTTAATTACATGTAAAATATGAACCTACTTTTTTTCGAAACTACATAATTACTTTCGAAACAATAAATGAATTGCGTAAAATTTACTTTTTCTTAAATTAAACATATCCACTTGGAGATTCCACGAAAAAAGTTTCTAGACAGTAACGTCAAAAACAAATTTGAAGTGTTACAATTTTGTTAGATATTAACTTTTTGTACTAAATTTAGGTTTACCCTTCAACTAATTTAATTAAAATTTGTAGCGAATTTATTCGAAATTAAAATTTGTTGTTTGCTGAAATTTTGTTGCACCATGTATATCGACACGTTAGCTCTGTGTTTAGCGATAAAAGGGTACATGATGAAAATATTTTTTAGTAAAATATAATTAATTTGGAGTTGTTCGCTGATGTTAGACAAAGAATCATAATAAATTCCTATTTAAGTGGTTGACGTTGTGCTCAATTTCGTTGTGGTTCTTCAGGATTACAATATTCTCACTTTAGTGTTTATGTTAGTAATTTTACAATTTATTCTAATAGTAATTACCCAATTAGGTGGAAAATTCTGTGTAAATTATAGTTGACCATAAGAATTTTCTGGGGATAGTGATGAAACAGGACAACAAACTTTAAAATTTTCTAAAAAAATTATGAAGGATAATAAGGTAGTATAGGTACATATTTAAAAAAAAGGTTCCGTAACAAACTTAATGAAAAATAGTGTTAAATTTTTAATATGTAATTCGAATATGCTATTAACTGCTTTCAAAGCTATAACTCTACTCATCAATTCTTATGTGCCTAATTCCTGCAAATTGTACAAAACTATAGTGTAAAATTACAAACACAAAAAATATATTAAGTATAACAAGTGTAAAAATAATTCTTTCCACTGCTAGCCGTATAAGCTATCATTTTGACGTAGGTGTTGACTGAGTGAAGTACGCCTTCTGTCACTTGTAAATAATTTTTCTATTATTCACCTGAGGTTAATAATGAACAAAGGTGCATTTTTTGAAAACTGTGCAACAGTTTTAATGAAAATGTACGTATAAAACGAATTAGCATAATCAAGAAATGTTATTAATAGTTTTTAAACCATTACAATAATTGTTGGTCTTTAAATAAGATTAATTTAATATTCAAAATTTTGGTTATATTTGAATTTTATGACGTTTGACCGCATTTATTTCAAAATTATTTAAAAATTTTCGAGAAAGTGTCAACATTAAAACAAAAGACTGTCATTTGTTTTATAATTCGAAATAAATAATTAAAACGTTTTATTTATTAATATTTAGAAGAGTTAATAAACCTAGAAGTTATTAAAATAAAGTTAATAAATTGTATATAAAGCACGCGCAATATCCTAGATTTAACCTATCATGTTAAATATTATTCTAAAAGTTAAATAAACTACTTGTAAATAATTATGCCAATTTGTCTTTTCCCACTTTTAGCAAATTTTTAGTTTATGTTGAATAAAATATTTTAAAAAGTTACAAGTTGAATGAAATTTAAAAGTTTTTTACAATTTTATTGAAATTTAAAAATTTTCCAACTTACATTTTGTGGTGGTTTCGTCTTTTCAAGATATCATCAGATAAACTATCCCTAAATGAATGAAATGGGTTAAAACCCATTAAAATTAAAATCAAAAATTTATAATTTTTTAACTTTTTTACTTTTTTTGTAACTTTTATTTAACTTGTAACCTTTTAAAATATGCTATTCAACATCTAATTTTACAATTTAATAAATATTTAGTATTATTATTTTTAGTTTAGTTTAACCGAATATACTGAACGATTTTGTTTCTGCGATGAAGTACTACAGTTTCATTTTAGAAATGAAGAATTCATGATATTGTAGATGAGATGTGAATTGCATAGTGGGGTTGTTATGGGCATTGGTTTCCCGTGAGTATTTTGCTATTTCAAAATTGATTATATTTTCTCTACCTGTACTGTTTTGTAAAAGTAAGCTATAGTAACTATTTTTTTTCTATTGTTTTATTTTTGGTATTACACATAATATCGAGTTTGCAATAAACCAAATTTAAGACAATAAAATATATGCAATTATCAAGTTATCGATAACAATAATATTTTCTTTACTTAAAGGTTGTCTTTAGATCAATAAAAAGTTAAATTTTTCTATTTCTTATTTATGTTTGTGCAATAAAATTTTCAACATTATCTTATTTTAATGAATTTTGTGATCTGAAAATCTATAATAACCTAAATTGACGTAATACTAATAGATTACGAGATATTCGTGAAAAACTGATTTTCGCCATCTTTGACTTTCAATAATTTTTTTAACGTACACGATTTCGCAATGGACTTTTGATATACTATTTTTAATGTCAAAGTAAAGATAATTCTGAAAAAAAATCTTCACTAAGATTTTTCGTGGTCTTCACTAAGATTTTCTCTAAATCTTACTAAATTTTTTCAGGAAAATCTTATTTTCCTAGACTAAAAGTGTATTATCGAATTTAAGTGCTGACTTTATGATATACTATTTTTAAATGTCAAATAAAGTAATTCTGAAAAAATCTTAGACTTTGTTTCCTAAGATTTCTAATCTTCACTATTTATTCTAATCTTATTCAGACAAAGTGATTATGTTTAGGCATACTTCTAAGAAAAGTAAAATATTCAAATCTGACGAAATATTTCTGTTTAACTTTTAATGCTCAACATAATTATTTAAAACTAATTAATTGTAAATGCCGAAAAGCAACATATAGGTGAAATTTTGCTAAAAGGTTCTGCACATAAATTGATTCTTTGTTGCAGCTCTAGACGTAACTTTTAATCTAGTGATTAGTTACAATACAATTACAGTAAATCGCCAAAGGACCCATTAATAGCCGCCTAATCTACGGTGGACAATTTTATGGTGTAAATCCAGGCTTGATCAAAGTGAGTTCTTGTGTCAGTTTCTGACAGAAACGTAATTATTAGTTCTTTCAAGCTCTTGTTGTCAAAATTTCTGAAAAAAACCTAAAGTACGAATTTTAGTCGCACAACTGGACCTCAGTTACAATACCCCAAGTTACGTGTACATTAATTTCCCGCTCCTCAACTTTATTACATTTCCTTTCAAAGTGTTTTGGGTCAGTTTCTAATGGAAAAACATTTTCAGATTCGTATTGTTCAATGCTTCGACACGCCCTCCTTGGTTGGTCAAATACTTCTGCTAAACAAAATACTACAGTAACGGAGTAAATTAATAACGTTTTGGAAATATTCTTGGACAAATCGTTCATATAAGATTTCGTATCATACAACCCAAGAGCATCTTGATTATTACACTGAGTTCTCTGTTACAAGTTCTTATTGTTGTGCATGTAAATATTTTGTAAATACAATTACTTCAAAAGATTACCGAATTTTCATCGCACAACTGGTCCTTCGATCCACACCAAAACTAACCTACTGCCGTAACAAAACTACATTTCCAGCCCCTACAACAATAATATTACAGTAACAGAAGTAAAAAAATAAGTTTTTAATAACTATTCAGTGAGATGGAAAAATTTGTTTATAACAGCTTGCGTAGACATCGACCCTATCACCGAAGCGGAATTACCTTGTTGGATATACAAACTGATTCTCTAGATTTCAAAATTCTTACACGTTTATTTACCGGTGCGGTGTATCAATAATTAGATAACCGATCTTAGCGACCAATTCCTTTGCATCGTTATTCCAAGGGATGAGGGTTCCCACAGTGAAAGCTAAAAAATCATAATGATCTTTCACTGTTCGATATTTCATGATTTAGAATTTCAGCTCTAGGAGCTGCTGAACTGGCAATTTTGCACATAATGCCCAAGTTCAAAGTATCTACGCAAGTCGTGTGCCACACTAAGCTCTCCTTTGCCGCCAAGGTACGAAGGTCACCCCATCTGGTCTCTTTTCACCTTCGCGTGGAAGTCCCACAGGCTCCAGAATGCTGGGAACGTTTGCAGTGCCAAAAGATCATCTAATAATGTCATTAGAGCATTATTTGCATTGTTGGCATACATCATTTTATATTTACGTAATAGCGAATATTGTCCAAAAGGAAAGAGGCATAGAACGTCCGAGTCGGAACAGGTTTAATGCCTATATACCGTGAAGCAGACGACGATGACGACGTAATAGCGTGAAGCATACACGGATCGACTAAGAAATGTAAGCTCGCGGTTCAAATCCTGCTTGCGTTAGATACATTGCTATGAGCAAAAAATCCAATATCGATCTGTAAACTATGGAAAAGGCAACGGGAAACCACCCCATGAATTATACTCCCTGGTAGATTCATGTTGGCTTCGGCTAAGTGGAATCGCCAACGTCCGAGGGACCGAATATGGCACATGAAGAAGAATTATTATATTAACTTGAACACTTGAAACGTTTCTAGGAAAAAGCAAATCCAGTTATACAGGTGAAACAAACTACTTGAGATGCCAACCTTTCCGGAAAATAATACTACACTTTAATTCTTTATTACCGCTTTTACAATAAATTTTTTTGACCCAACTCTGTATGACTGCCCATTTTTGTAAAAAATTTACTGATGCTGGTGATCTCATTTACACTAATAGAAATTGTTAAATATTCCTTGATATGTTATTGTGATTATCTTTGATATTGTTATTTTTATTTTACATAACAATTATATTATTACTATTTATAGGTTTTACTATCATTACAAATTTTGATTTATCACTTCCATGTCCGGTTCCTAATATATGCTTTTAAAACAAATTCATTGGACACCTTATTGTATTTATTATTAAACTATCATTTACAATTCAGGCTAGTAAGTATCGTATGTAGATATGGGTAATAAAATGTTTTATCCAAAAATGTTGACAGTAATATATTCAAATTAATGTTTATTTTATGAGATTGCTTTGTACCTTCTCAAACTAAACCATCTAGATATAATGTTTTACATATTGATGTCTAGATAAAGGTCTATCCCGTACTTGCAATATTATGTAATATCAGTAGAGAGATATACAAAAACAAGATTCATTAGTGCCACTTTCACTATTAACAATTGTTAAACTTAATTATTATGTTGTGTCAGGCAACTGAGTAAATGAGATAAGAAGAAAAAACACTTATGTAGAATGTACTGATAAACTCAGTGCTCGAGTTAATTTAAATTATTATAACTACTAACAGTTCTTTACCTTTTAACGAATTGTTAAACAATGCTGTAAAGTACAAGATAACAACAGTAAAATTAAATAAATACAAAAGATAGGTACTTGACGATGCAATATTTATAAATATAAAAATATTTTTAAATATCGGATAATAAACAGCTATTTTTTTGATAGAACATTATAAAATGTAAAAAATAATCAAGGAGTTATTAGAATTAAAAGAAATATTTTTAAACAGTCCTTCATGGAAATTTACACAAGAAAAATAAATGTTATGATAAACTGGATAAATTGATAAATTATTTTTAAATGACTGCATATGTCGGAATTTGCAAAAGAATATTTGCATTATTTATGCAATGTACTTTTGATTAATATTTTTAAAGGCCCTTTTTTCATTTTCTAATTAAGTACCATTTAGTTAAATCTTAGCTAAAATAACGGAATAACGGAGTTAAAAGAAGATGATAATACAAAATACACCCTTTACAGTATAACAGAAAATTGTTATATCTCAATTTTGTTACGAAAGGTACGCTTGACAGCACCTTTCTTATATTTTCCTTGAGTATACGAGGTCACGTGTAAGTGAGATAAGAGGGCTGCGCCGGTCATGCGAAGGCGAGAGTGATCACCGGAACCTTGAAGCGAATGGTTCTTTAAATGCGTTATGGTTTTGCATATTGGTTTATCTGTCAAAGTTAATGAAAATTAAATAATCGTTTTCCTTTCCTAACATTAATTTCAACAATCGACGCTCATTATTTTCAATGGCCAATATTATGTTGACAATTGCAATAAATTAGATTTACCGAGCATTAATAGTAAATTAAAAATTATAGAGAAGCATGGAAGAGACACTTGAAAGGATGGACCAGACTCAGTACCAAAACAAATGCTCCAATACCGACCGAGAGGAAGAAGATGTGTGGGCCGCCCCAAAAGAGATGGAGCGACTAATTCAGTGACGTAACGGGCCACAGGCCTAAAACTTGAAGATGATGATGATAATAATAAATTCAAGTGATTTGGTTTTAATTAGTTTGAAACGCAATAAGTACGATTCTGTACTTCATACCAGTCTTTTCCGAAATGTTTTTACCGCCTCAACTATCACCTGGAGTGCGCCGACTAGTGCCTTGAGTACCTACTCCCGTCCTGGAACAGCAACATCTTCCAAAGGCATCAATGCTGTGGAGAAGATAACCTAGTGTATGTGTGCTTCACAAGTACTTCACAGTACCAGCAACTGCCCTTTAAGTACGATCCATTGTCATCTTATATATTTTGTAAGGTATCATCCAGCTGATAAGTCAAATTTTTTTCTACTTAAGGTCAGTTGCTGTGATCATTTTAATTTTAACATTATTGAATCACACATTTGTGATCCATACTCACTGGGTCAATTAGTTTTTCACAAAATACCATTTCATTTTGTTAAATATACGTTTTGTTTTAATCACTTAAGTTTTATTTACTCATTACTTTTAAGGAGACGAAAGGACAACATAAGCGTTACGAATTCACGGCTCTAGTTTCCGTTCCAAAACAAAGCTAGTTCTAACCGAACATCAGGGTAAACACGTCAATATAAATTTGTGTTATTCACATTTCACATTATTCACGTTCACATTTCAACAGTTAACATAGACTTATCAAAAATTTAAGGTTTAATGACACTTGACCAGAACATAAAATAACCGGGCCTATATATACTGTTGTGGTTTTCGTGAAAGGACCCTTTCCGAAATTCCGTTGCAACACCATAAAAAATTTAACCCAGTTGTCTAGGATTAATCAGCGGAGAGCTATGAGACTTACCCAGTAGTGAGTTCTAAGGTTCGCAGCTCTGAAAATGAATAAATGTTCGGCGACCACAGCGCAATTAAAACTCGAAAATTTAAACGTGATTTCAAAATTTGCTTTATTTCCAAACCGATTTTGGGACAAAATTCCAAATATGCCAGATGGTGTAATTGTGTTTTTGCTTGGTAATTGAAATTTAAATTTAAAATTTGAAATCATTTGCTGAAATTTAAACCACCAAACAATTCTGTGTCTTGTGTAAATCTTTACAATGGTAATAATTTTTAAAATAATTATTCAAAATGTTTTAACACAAATAAAATTTTATTAAATTAGCGCACAAATGTTCAACGACTGACCTTATTGACACTCAGGTGTTGGCCTAATTCTGCCTTCAATTATCAATTCTAATCCAAAACTCGTTGACTCGTACAAGTAAAACTTTGATAATCCAAAATAGCTCCTCTTTCGACTCCAATACAGACTTAATGACTCGCTGCACAAATCAAACTTGAATAATCCAAAATGGCTCCTCTATCAAAATTTTCATTTGCTATCTTTTAGATTCGATAAATCCAACCAAAAACTTTGATCAACTCGCAAATATAAAACAGACGACCCGTCTTCAGAAGGCACTATCACAAACTCAAAAATTTACCGCTTTCACGGCAACGCAAATCAAAATCTCAAAATTCACGTCCTCCAGCTGACGTGCATTCAGTCTCGAGTCCTCAGACCAACTCTTTTTTCTCTTTTCAAAATTGCCAACATTCAAAAACATTCTTTTCGTTTTCAAATTTTAAATTTTATCCTGCCATAAACAAACGGCGCACAAAACACACTAATGTCAAATAATCACACTGTCAAATTCATCAAAACAAATCATAGATTTTGTGTAAAAGGTGTTGAAAGTAACAATTTTTGGCATTCTTGTTGGCAAAATAAACAAATTACTTTTGTTGATCTTCAAATTGATCAACAAATCGAAATTCTAAAAAACATTTATTCTTTCTCGCAGTGACGAGAAACCCAACACTACTGGTAAGAAACTAGTAAAAACCATTTTATTGTATTTTTGAAACTAATTTCAAAAATATACCATAATTATTAGCTAATCTAATTTTTCAGTCTGAATATGAGATAATTCCAAATCAAATCTATAAATTTAATTAATTTATGCATTCTAATTTAAGCATTTGAACTATTTCATATTGACGATTTCCAGTTTCAAATAACTTAATTAGCTTTATTCACAACTTAATTTACTTAATTTTAATTCGATACTATTTGGTTTTCTAAAAATATTTCAGTTCTTAGATGATTAATTCTAATTATTTTCTAGAAAATTACAGTAGATTTTCATGAAAGAAAACAATAGATTATTGCATCTTATATGTAAGATAATTATCTAGGATTAATTCATAAAACCATAATGAGCAGAATTACCGTAGATTAGGATTTTGCAAAATATTAATATGATAATTTTAGGTCTAAAGATAAAAATATTAATTATACGATAAAAGATATTAGATAAATTAAAGCATTTTGTTAATCAGTCAAGTTATGAAAGGAAATAGGAACTGATGAGTAATGGAACTCTACTTTTTTCAGTTGTAAACACAGCATGTTTCAAGCTGTTAGATAGTTTATTGCAGCTATTAATGATGAAGATGTATTTATACAAAAATATTATTTTTGACATAGATATTTCAACAGTATTATGCTTAATAAATAGTGGAAGTGATTAAATTAGATTTTAAAAAGCTTACAAACTACACAATCACATAGAAAAAATAACCCTAATAAATAAAGTAGTAGTGAGGGGTGAAACTAAGCGGAAGTCGCTGCAAGCGACAGTTTCCTTTAAGATTAGCATTTTAAATCATATTATAATTTTTTAATATTGATTTAAATTAATGATTTCCTGAATCAATAACGTATGCAATACGTTTACGTCTGGACGTAACATAAATCGAAAACACTCTCCTCTCAGCATAACGGATACATATGTAAATACTTTGTGGATATGTACATAATATGTTAGTTCTATATAGAGATGGTGGTACAAATTACGAGTATTATGTTCTAAATAATAACTTGCTTCCTGGCTGCATACTTAAAACTGTGTAAATTTTAAGATGAAAGTTAAGGTTTTCTTCATCAAAGAGACCTTCTTTACGTTTGAGGAATATTATTATACTTACAATTTTAAAGATTTGAAGTTATGAAAGGTGCTTCAGTTATATTGTAATACTCTTGTGCGGCTAGGTTGGGTGTTATTTTCGTTTTGTGTTTTGTATGGCTAGTTCTTGCGACCAGCTTTCGTTATGTATCCGAGATTTTGCTGATGTTATGTTTTGTTGTCAGATTTTGCGCTGTGTACTGTTTTCTGTGCTATTCTTTCAAACTGTAACTTGCGTGAAAATATTTATATTTATTGACACGAAACAAACTTTATTTATTTATTATTTATTTGCACAAAGATGTGGTACATATTCCTCTGAATATTTATTTTTCTATTAGTTAGAAATAAACAGAAAAATTCAACTTTAAATTAAATACGGAAATACAACTAACAGCTGCAAAAATCAAAATAACCCAAAGAAGTCTTACAACAAAAATCTAAGACAGTACCATAAAGCTCAGTGAATTTCTCCCAGTGTTCTCCCAAAACACACAAAATATCTTTGTAAATAGCCCCGATAGCCCAAAGATCAGCAAGTTACTTATCGTGCTAACGCCGTCCATTTGGCCAAACCAAAACTTTTCATGAATAAATTATAGACAATTAAAAATTATAAATAAAATTTCCGTGGTTTTTAGCGACACAAAAGAGGCAAAATAAGGCCGCCAAATCCGCTTTTTTACACTACTACTGCTACTAAGCCGTAAAATTTTGTAACAGGTTTTGGTTGTTATTTTTCGTGATCTTTATTTAAAAGTTTATTTATGTCGTTTACCTCCATGCCTTCAAAATTTAAGGTTTTGGCCCAGGTTGCCAAGTTTTTCAACATCTTGCAATATCATATCTGATTTGGTATCTTGGGTTGTTTCTTGCCATAATTTCTCCAAACCCTTTTAAAAAATTTGAGGTAATTTTTTCCACGGCTCTCCTATATTTATTACTGCTTTTAAAATGTTAAATTGTTCCATATGTTTTTGTCTTTTAACTCAACTTTAACATTTTCCGCAGCTACTGCGTCTTCACTGGCCGATTTTCTTTTCATCGAAAGATTGTGCAGTTTAGCTTTGATTAAAATTTGTCAAACCAACCTCGGCTAGCACAAAAGTTTCACTTTTATGAATGTGTTCAGGTTTGATATTAAATGTTCAAATATGCATCGCGCTTTTTCTTGTACTATAGCCCTACTTAACGGAACCTTCCGTTTGTTCTGTTTTGCTATCTAAGTAAAAAGAAAATATTCTATAAAGGCGTGTAATGAACTTGTAATTTTTAAAATTTGTCCCAACATTAAGGTGTTTGCATCTTTTGCAATTTCGTTATTTTTTGTAGCATCTACAATTATTGTAGTTATAGGCAAGTTGATGCTTCTTGAAATATTGACAGAGATTTTTCCAGCATCAGAACGCCTCAATACTTGGTAGCAAGTGTTATTCTTCTTCTTCTTTTAGTTTTCCTTAAAATTTTGTCACTCATTTATCTAGAAATACGAGTTTTCTTTGACATGAAGAACTTGGAACACATTAAAAACCAATTAATTAAAAACTTAACACCAAATAAAAATTACATATTAACTATAAATAAGAACACTGTTAATTTAAAAACTTCTGTGCCGACTGTTTTAAACTAAATAATCATCATCATCTTCATCATCCGCACGTGATAGACTTGTAGTCTTTACGCCACTCTATTATTTTGGTCTGTCCATCTTTTCTTTGGTCGACCGACGTTTCTTCTGCCTATGGGTTTATATTTAAAAACCTTTCTTGATATACGCATGTCATCCATTCTTTCTAGGTGCTGTAACCAATAGCTTATATTCTTCTATGCGTTCACACAAATTGAATATTGTAAGTTCGTTCCTAATGTCCGTATTGCGCTTTCTGTCGATTCTCTTTACCCTGCTATAACTAAATAATAAAAAATCTAAATGTATCCAAAAATGTATCGTACAATATTACACAACTTGCAAACTTATGTAGCAAGTGGCGGTGTAGTTCTTGCTGATATTAATTCTACTTGCAAATAAAGACTATTAAATTACAGTTGTTAGAATTTTACGTATGATGCAAAAATTTAAAACTGTATTATTTGTAAGAATTTTGGATGCTACGCAAATCGAAATGTGGATAAGTAAATAATACTAAAAAGATACATGAGCTAGGAATTAAAATATTATGAAGAATCTTGTGTGATGTTGAGAACTATGAAAAGAATATTATAAAAGGATGAGATGTTGTAAGGAATTTATGGTGATGTTAGATGAAAAAATTATATGGATGTTAAATACTATAGAGACCGAGAATGATATAAATCTATATTTAATCAATATATAATCTATGTACTTATTTACTTGTCCTCCCAGATAATTTCTTGTAGTTCTGTAATTTTTCTGTAGGTGGTGCTACTAAATCTTATCATTATTGCCTGTACTATCCCTATGTTAGAAATGAAAAATAAATATGTCTATTATGATATGAAAAGTTGATTTTTGGGATTAGTGATGCATGATTAATCAAAATTAAAATATTAAGTCCATCTTAATAATTGGTGACTGATTTGATTATTTTGGTATTTGTAAAGGCAGCATTATGTCTATTAATTAAAATATGTTTGACAATGCAGGGTGTTTGGTTTTTTACATCTAATACTTGAACAAGTATGTTTTGTTTCAATAAAGAATCTGTACCGCAAGAAAAGTTTAAGTCAATTTGGTATAAAAGTAAGAATTTTTACAAGATTGTAATCTTGTTATATGCAACAACTAACCATGACTTTATAAACGAATAGGGCAAATGTTTCAAAAATTAGATGTAATAACCAGAAATGTATCGTTTTGTTTCTACGTATCTTACACAGTAAAGTTTATGCAATAAGACCAAAAAGATAAAAACCTTTTTAACAAAAGATGTTTATTTTCGCAAATCTGAAAAAAAAATTAAGGGTGGCCATTTAAATAAACAAAGTTGACATTTAAATGACCTGTAAAGGTCTCGCGACTTCTACGACAGGTACCAACAAACAAAAACAATATACACGTCGACATACTGCAACCATATTTTAAAGACTGGAAAATTACACTTAACTCACAGAAGACGGCATCAAGCGTCATTTACCAAACGGACGAACAATAAAATTTGGACCACTCAATGGATGACACAAGACATTAAACCGACGAACATAAATATTTTGAATGACCAATGACCCGACTAATTTCGACAAACCTATAAAACAGTATACAAAACTTGACTAATACGGCACAAACGCTATAAAATACTATTCTGACGTATCCTCGCAGTTTGGTGACAACTCTCCAAGACTTCACTCACGAACAAGAATGCATAATAACCGGAACTGGACCGATACACACGGATAACAACGCTAACAAACTGTAACATGGAATATTTTCAAGACCACATAAACCGACTCTCGACTAAATTTTATGACCGCAAATTTTAAACAGTGACCTACGAAAACTTGACTAACATACGACACGACAACGCATATAAAACAAACATAAACTGACTTATCAAAACTTACCAATTTCGACAGACTCTGCCCACGGACTTCGACTCCGACGACGATGCATACCACGACAGTTGACATCTGCAACGTCACCGACACGGAGTGCATTCCAAATTCCGTGAACATCATTTAAATTGTAAATAGTTCATTTTAACCGTTTAGCAAATAAGTTTTATTCCAAATTCAAAATTTATCTTTTCCTGCAAATTTCCAAATTACTACAAAATTACAACGCAAACGACAAATTATCAAAAGGTCATATATTTATTATTAATTATTTACAACTGTTTAGGCACTAACAATTTAGTCAATGAGAGTTACGCGTTAACTCTCTCATCATCTCGCTTATTTTAAATTTTAGAAATGTTATATTGTATATTCCGTTTTAAAAAATAATTGTAAATGTTAACTGTTAAATACATATTGTTCTGTTCTGCATGCTAATTAATTAAAAAATTTTATTACTTTATTTCACATACGATTCACAATTTGCCTTTATTCGTTTTTTAAAAGTTTTTGCATATTTTCTAATAATTTTCTATAGCCACCTTTCTGTTTTTCATTATTAGCATAAATGATCTTGTACTTCACTTTTTTTTGTTTTCTTGCCTTCAATTAATTAAATTTTTACTTATTGATTTACAATTACAGTAGGCATAATAGCTGTATAATAGAATATTTACTTATTTAGTTAAATAACCAAGAGCTACTAAAACAATATTTTATGTCATATTTCCATTTGCATTTATACGACTTTTCTGAACCACATTCGGTCCCGGATAATTCAATTTGTATATGCGTTTTCACATTTTGCGTTATCTATGTAGCATTTTACTATAGGTAATATGTAGATATTATATACCAAACATCAGATGCTGCTTATGCTGCTGAAACAGTCGAACCCAATTGCATTTACTTTATTATTGTTTTGCAACACCTGCAGTTAACATAAGAAGAGCACTTGGCTACCGTAATATAAATTTAATAAAAACCTTGATCTGTATGTCATTGTATGACGCAAAAACATATTATTTTATTATACGATTTTCTTAAAAGTTTAGTCAACTGCTGCTGTTCTTAATAATTATGCATATATAAATATTTACACAAGATACATATTACAATAATTTATTATAAGAAAATTATTTTTTTTTATTAGCTTCTTCTTGTATCTTTTCACCTCTTCAAAAGCCGCTTTACATCTACTATATGTTTTCACACATGACTTCTCGTAAGACAAAACATACGAGAAAACATAAGATTGTCGTTTTGTTGAAAAACTGTTTGTTTTTCAAAATTTGCCTTCAAAACTTTATAAATGTGTAAAAGAGTTGACATTAGATTTTGTTACAATTAATTACAAACAGTTCAATAAATTTAATAACAAATCAATAAATGAATAATTATTATCTTTTGTTAACAATACAAAACGTGATTCTAACCTAGAATAATATTCTATTCTGAAACTTTGACAACTGCCTTCGTAACTATATATTCGCGACCTTTCGTTTGTATGTGCTGTTTTCTTATAGCGAAATAGAACATCGTTTTGCTATGTTTTTCGTATGTTTTTTCTTATGAGAAAAAATATAATGTAAACACCGAAACACTTCTCTTATGAGAAGTCATGTGTGTTTGCAAAATGTTATCATAAAAATAATTTATCAAGTGTAAATCTTTAATGGGCTTAAAGTATAGCGTCCTAATAGCGTGTAATAACCAGCAGTATAATAGCGCGAAGCATACGCGGGTCGACTAAAAAGCGTAAGTCGCGGTTTGAATCCTGCTCGCGTTAGATACACTGCTGTGATAAAAACATCTAATATTGATCTGCGGACTATGGACAAGGCAACAGGAAACCACCTCAAGAATTATACTCCTAATAAATTCATCTTGGCTTCGGTCAAATTGAATCGCCAACATCCGGGGAACTGGATATGGCATATAAAGAAGAAAAACCAAGAAATATAGAAAATAAGTCAAAAAAGCATCACCAACTTATTAAAACACGTTTTATCACTTTAGTTCATAGTTGTAAGTACAGTAAAAGCTCCTTATTCGCGGTTTCGTTATATTCCGAATATAATTTATATTCAAAACTCAAAATTAAATAATAATAGAAGAAGAAAGAAAAAAATTTAGACTTCAAGGCGGTTCTGGTTTTTGGACAATGATCCTGGTCACCCTCGTGAGCTTGAAACCATGCATCCGAATATTAAGGTGACGTTTTTGCCTCCGAACACGGCTTTACTTCAACCAATGAACCAGGGAATAATTCAAGCTTTCAAGCTCTTTTACATTAGGCGAACTTTTAAAAACATTGTGGATATCATGGAATGTTATTCTGATGTGAGTGTTACGGAATGCTGGAAAAAATTTAACATAGGAAAGTGCATTGTTAACATAAAGGAATCGTTACAAGAGCTCAAGTAATACACATTGCAATCATATTGGAAAAAACTATGGCTTGATCTAACGGTCTGTGAAAATGAGGATTTAAACAAAGTAAAACATTAACTGACACAATTGTACAAATTGCTAATGGAATAGGACAGGATGGTTTTGAACAGACAAGTGACGTTCAAGAGCTGCTTTAATCACACGATGAAGCTTTGAGAATTAAGTAAAGCCGACTTGGAGGAAATGTTAAAATCCCATCCCATTGAAGAGGAAGCTTCAACATCTGACAATACGAACGGCAAATGAACTGTGTGATCACTTCATTAAAATTGACCCGTTTTTGGAAAGAACTTTGCTTTAAAAGGAAAATTGAAGTTGCCACAGCTGAATACCATGCGGAATTAAAAAAACATTTTAAAGGATGGAAAGCAAGATTAATTTACTAAATATTTTTAAACCCCAACTTCATTTCCCAAAAAAATAATTCATATTTAATTTCATATTTGGTATGTTAAATTAAATGATTTTACTGTATCCCATTTTCAATTTACATTCTGCTAACTTTTTTAAGACAAACTGCATTTCCAAAACAAGTTGCTTATTTAGATAGGGTACCGGTTTCCTTTCCCGGGGTAAAATATTCCAAAAATTAAAGCAGAATTTAAAAAAGGTTTAACTTAAAACCCAAAATTCTCAAACTTTACATAGAAACTGCTGCTAATTTTGAAGACAAACATGCAGTAAAACTGTTTTAACCAAGAGCAAGTTGCTTGTTTTAGATAGCGTACCTGGTTCTGCCCCCTTTCCCCGACATACATATATTACACTAACCTGTGAAATTAATTAAAGATTCAGAAAAAGTGGTTAAAATTAAACCAATTTTTTTTATAATCTTTCAGCTATAGGTTTTGCTGTCATCAGATATTAATAAATCATTAGTTTATATTTTACGTGCTAATTTTTCAAATTGTACTTTAATAATAAACATTACATCTCCTCATGAATAGCAGTTATAATGTGTAGTCGGGCCCAGAAAAGATGAAGTTTGGTCATTAATTTCAGATATTTGTATAAAATAACTTAAGAATTGTTAGTCAAATGAGTGTTGTATTAAAGTTGTTGCAGCGCTCCATTGCCATTTTCTCAAATCCGTGTTAAAAATATGAAAATTACAAAATTTAATGATTTATCATAATTGTAAAACTAATTTGAAAAAGATTCACCATGTACCTAGCGAGAAAATCGGATTTGAAATTTGTGAATTTAACATGTAAAAGCATAGGAACCCCAGTAAAAGTTTCGAATTCTCGTAAAATAAAATAGTTATGCCCATGCCAAACGCATAAAAATTAGTCTAGATCTAGGATAATATCTTACAAAAAGCAAAAAAAATTAAAAACATTGACCATCTGGTTTGTCCGTAAATAATTTTGAATATGATGCAATTTGATTTCAAAAAAACCGTATAAATTTGGCATCATCGCAGTTTTATGTCAGTGTCAATTTTGAAAGTTATTACAGTATAATTTTCGTAGGGTGTAAATAAAATAGAAAAATCTACTTGTTTAAGAGATAAATTTTGTCAGTTGATAATAATCCCTTCTTCTATTCTTCAGCCCGTTATTGTGCACTCCAAAATGCTGAGCTTCTTTTACAGCGTATAAAAATGATAAATAGTAATTACAAATATCAGAAAGCTAGAGACCGCGGTTCAAATCCTGGACGCGTTGGATATACTAATCACTATGATCAAAGGTCCAATATCAATCTGTGGACTATAGGGAAAGGAACGAGAAATCACCCGTCAGCTTGGCTTTTGCTAAGTTGATCGCCTACGCATTATTTAAGTGTATGGCACTCGAAGAAGATATTTTCAATGGAAAGTTTTATTACTAATTTTAATAAAAAAATAAAAATGAATTTGAATGGAAAAATAAAAATTAATTTTAATAGAAAAAAACTTGGAATCATGGGATTCGATCCAATCATCACGTGTGTATGAGGTCGGACGCTAGATAATTACGCCATGAGTCTATTATCAATTTTTTCTACACAAAGTATAATTATGAAAAGACTTGAGTTTTCCAAAAGCGTACTTTTTGGAATTGATTGCGAAATGTGTAGGGTTACGGTGTTGATAAAAATTTCATCTTGTAATGAATTGCCCTTTACGTGAGCAAAAAATACTATTTACATATATTTGACGTTTGATTATTTAATTTAAGAAAGGTGCTAGATTAATAATTTATATTATAACTTATTGCAGCGCTGCCAAATTGAAACATCGTATATGATCCGTGAGTCAAATGAGTTATTGTAAATTCTTGAATAAATCGATATGTTTAAATAAAACAATCGATTCTTAATCCTCACACATTCGTTTTTAATATTATAATTAGCAATACCATTATCACAATTTTTAAAGCATTGATAATAATTTTTTATTCATAATATAACATTAGTCACTCAAAAACTATACTGGATCGCTGCAACTACCTTAAATAAATTTTTCCACTACTAGCCATAAACACTATCATTTCAACGTAAGTTATCGAACTGTGAACCACGCCTTCTGTCACCTGAGGTGAATAATATTTTATTATTCACCTGAGGTTAATAATGAACATAAATGCGTTTTCCGGAAACTTCGGGCCATTTTGAAAGAAAATTTATGTGTAAAACGAATTAGCATAACCAAGAAATGCTATCAATAGTGTTTAAATAATTAAAGTCGGTCTATAAATAAGATTAATTTGATATTTAAAATGTTGATTAAATTGGAATTTTGTGACGTTTAGCAATTAGGCGAAATGAGAAAACGAATTAATTATGACAGCTGAAACTGGAAACTTTATAAATCGATTATTAATAATTATTATTACAATCAATTATCGTTACAAATAGTACATTTTTTGACAAAATAGTTTTCGTCAACATCTATATACTTGTATTCCACGTTCACTAGTTTTTATTCGATATTTAATGTAACCTTTATGTCAAAATTAATTAAACATTTTCAAGCAAGTGTCAACATCAAAACAAAAAACTATCATTTGTTTTATAATTTGAAATAAATAATTAAAACGATTTACTTTATTCATTAACAATTATTATTATAAGAGTAAACAATCCTAGTAGTGGAAAAAATTGTATATAAACCACGGTAGTGAAGCGTGTTATAACCCGCGCGCCTTAAATCCCGCGGTGCTACGCACCTTGGGATTTAATCTGGCGCTAGGGTTATAACACTATGCTTCACTACCTTGGTGTATAATATACTATTAAATTGTAAAATAAGAACGTTAAATTCGACACTATTAATATAATAATTTATTATTTTGGATACTATATTAATTAAGTCAATATATTAATTATTTATTGTATGTAGAGGATGAAGTAATTTATAGGATGAAATAATTTTCTATAATAATTATATTATCTGTTATCACATAAATTTAAATCATAAAATAAAAATTGTATAAATTCAACATGCCTGTCAATATAATTATTACGTTGAGGTTAAGTTGGAGATATAATAACACACATACACACGTCAAGTTAAAATAAAATCTACTTTAATAGGAATTACTATGCATTCCAATAACTATTGCAGCCATCTTTTTCTAATGCATACATTTGACATGTTGCAATACATTTGACATGTGCTATCTCGTATAACGTTTCTAAATTCAGACGCAAATGACACATGTTTTTAAATGCATCCTTGTCGCACTAATGTAATTTAAAATAATTTAAGAAACAAAAAAAAAATTGTCGATTCTAAATTCAGACGATTGTGACGAAGCCTCATCTTTTCTGGGCCCAACTATATGTTGGAATTACATTCAAATTATTATTATGTCTCGGACTTATAGATGTTTTGTGTTTTAGTTGTAAGTTTTGTAACTACTATGTATGTATGTACAATAGTTATTTGTAAACTCGTGTTAGAAGTGATACTTTTTCACGAATGTGGAAATTTATTTGGAGACGAAGTCGAGCCAAATAAACCACATAGTGAAAAAGACACTTCTAGCACGAATTGTACACACTATTTTATACTTTTATTAAAAAGACTTAAATTATATGCATAATTTAAAAATTAATTTTTATTTAAAGGTATGTACTTAAAGTTAAATATTAATAAGTTGGCTAATTTTAAGTAACCAAGGAAAAGTGTTTATGTGCAATGAAAAAGTTACTTTTTTCATTGTTTATTACTTTTTTCACTGTGTCATGACAACGTATAAAAATAAAAAAGTGACACTTCTAACACCAATTTTGATCTTAAAACCTAACTTTTTAATGAAAGTATAAAAATAAGTAGTGCAGTTGCTTCTCTAATTGTAACATGAAGGTTTCACGTTGTACGAGCTGGTTTTATTGCGTCTTCCGATTTAGTTATTGCACTTCCAAAGCAGTATATTTTAGAAGATAACAATAGTGTAGGTGTATAATAATTTATATAATAACAAAACATTATAGTTGGTATACTCATCTGCTATTCTGTTATGTCCTGCTAATCCGGAAATGTTGCTCTCCGCATCAGAGATTGTTATAAAAAGAATATCATCGAATATTTTGACCAGGGTCTTGTTTTGTTTTAAAACCAGAGTCATGGTTTTCTTCTTCCACTGTAATAGGAAAAGGCAAAAATAGTTATTATAATAATTTACACTGATTAATATATTGAATGTAAAGTATAGCGCTACCTACCTTTTCATGTAAATAATAGTTCAATATCGCATCTTCGACTATAATTACAATGTTATTTATTTCTTTCCAACAAATAAATTCTTTGTATTCCTTTTGTTACGGAATTTTGTTATATATCGTAAATAGGATTGGTATTTTTGCCCTATGATTGGCATTCCATACGATATACTCGTGCAAGCCAGTTTATAATTTTATTTACCTTTGCCATTAAAAATTGGTAATGAATAAGAATTCTTTTTACCGCCTGAGAAGGGGGTATATGTTTTTACTTTTAATTGTTTTAGCGATTTTCCGGGGATTGATTATTGTACCCGTTGAAATGGATCGGATGACTTAAGTTTGCACGAGTTTGTCCTGTGTCGTTCTCGTTATTAGTTTTTATGAATAATTGGAAAATGTGGATCTCATTTTTGATTTTTATGAATCCATTTATTGGAATAGTTTTGACGCTTGTTGGTTCATATTTAGGAGTGTGTTGCGCTGAATATTTATATTTAAATATTTATTTTGATACCAGCAAGTTTTGATTTGACGCTACATGTGGAGTGGCTTGATTAATTGCAAGTGGTGGCATGTGTAGAGGTTGAGATATGGGATGTTAGAGCTGCGTCGATTGTGGATGTTGGTTGAATGAAGCTGATAGTAGCCGTCGCTTGTGTGGAAGTTGAGCCATCGTCGTTTGACGAATTTTTATTTTGGTTTCTTAATACTACCCCGGTGGTGTGTACTTCAGTTTCTTTTTGTTGCCGGACTCCAGGGTTGGTGCTACCGCTTTATTTAAAGACCCGGAAGTAGTTTTTTTGGTATTCCGGAACGTCGTAGTGGGTCGACCAACACCAGATGTTACCATCGTAATTTGATTATGTTTGATTTCGTTATCTACGATAACGATTGCTCTAAGCTCATCAATATTTTGGCATTAAAACCAATTACAGGTATTTCTGATGTGTTTAATAAGATTTTTGTGCGTTCTTTAGTTTTAGAATTTTCACTACGTAATGGCAAAGTTCGTTGACATCGACCAAATGTTAGAAGTTGATATTACACGAATATTAGGTAATGAAGTGGTTTATCCCTTCAAAACAATGAAAAATAAATTACTAACATTAAAAACCGGACACGAAGACAGATCATAAGACTTCTTTATATACTGCGTATAAAAATCTAAAACAAGTTATGCCATTTTAGAGCAAGCGTTCAAAATAATTAGAAGACGAGTTTCGAGTTTCATAGCACCAAGTTTTACGAAAAGAAGTCTTATGAAAAGAGTGTTTTATAGAGATTTTTCTATTATTACAATTTAGATTGACCTGCAAAACTAGTTAAAAAAATTAAATCTTGAAAGGGAAATTGGTTCTAGGGGAGGAAGGGTAATTGGTAACAAATTGGACTAAAAATTTAAAGTGCAATTTTAGTGCAATTTATTTTCAATTCACCTCCTCATAGCCAGCCTTCAAGATAAAATTTTTGAACTATTTTTCCAATACATGTTATATAAAATTATCACTAAGAGCATTCCCAAATTTTTAAATTTTTACTGCAATTTTTTCAATTCAGCCCCTAAAACTCTTTCTATTTTTTATTACTTGGAATTAATAAAAGCAATATAGTTAAAAGTTATCTAAATTTAAACGGATTCCCAAGTTTTTAGGCTTCTAATCTAATTTAGTTTTGGTTGACCCCTAGCCCCCCCCCTTCCTTTAACATTTAATTTTTTGAACTATTTTTTCAATATTTGTTAACTCAAATTAAGCTCATTGGTATTTTTTTAATATTTTAGTACAGTTTCTTTTTAATTCATCCACTAAAAGACACCTACTTTTAACGATTTATATTTTTAATTATTTTTTTAATAGATAGAAATAGATTTTTAATGGATGACTAATAGAAGATTAAACTTAAATTGTACATATCCCTGCAGCCTAGTGACCTGAATGCGTGCGAGGTTAACCTTGCCCTTCCACCTAAAATCCAGAATCCAGATTTCTGAAGCTCTAAATTTATTTAGTAAGCTATGTTTCGCTTTTAAAACTCACTCCATTTATAAATATTTTATATAAAAAGCTTCAGATTTTTGCCATTTTGAGAATTCTTTAGTTCAAGGTGCAATGGTCGTATATGGGAAATTATGCATTTTTTACCCTACTAAGGCCTATACCGCACTGGATAACTTTGCAATAGTTAGTAAGAAGGATTATTCTTAAGAGAATACAAATGAGTCCGAGAATTATGAGTTGTTTATGTAAAAAGTTAGGGTAGAAAGATTTTTCAATGAGTATTTTATACGCGTACACGACCGGCAAAGTGTTAATTAAACGTTTTCATATTTTTTAAGGGTTAAGTTTTCATTTACATAAAATATGTAGTTTGTTTGACATATTCAAAAGTTAATATTTTATATTACCAAGCTACATTAAAATAAAATAAAATGTAGCGTATTAATAAGGGCCATATAGGAAAATAAATAGAATTTCATAACAACCTCACTATGAACATGAATAGAAAAAACCATTTAATAAAACTAATTGTACGTAAGTATCGTATTTAGTACCTATCTAAATTAAGATTGCAATTACTGATTAACTGATATGTTAATATTTTTATATTGCGTATGTATATTAAGAAGTATGATAATAATTAAGATAGTATAATATTAATTAATATAAATGTAGATATAATTAAAAGTAATAGAAAGAAATTGCTTGTTATATCATTTACTAATTATACTTATATTACGAACTGTACGTAAATCTTCTACTATGTTATTTTATTCACTTTATCAAAATATATGTAAATATAAGGTATCTATATTTTCATGTCTCGAAATAATTATTAATTTTTTGATAAAATTTATCAACAGTTATGACATTACATTTTTTTAAAATAATTATCAACATAAATTCTAGAGGAACGATAAAATGCAACAGTTAATGTAGTTTATGGTGCGCTGAAAACAATTTGGTAGATCGACAATCTGATGTGAGCTATCGTTGATGGCAAAGCACATCAGCGCTTATCGTAATGATGGATTCTAGCATCATATTTGTCCCTAACGATATGCAAAAAGGAAATTAAAGATATAGCGATAAGTTGTCATCGCTTTAAAAATCGTGCAAGCAAACATTATAATATTGTATAATATGTATACAGGATTGCTCAAAAAAGATTACCTACAAAACTATACAAAAAAACTGTTAAGCTAAGTAAGCGTAATAAATTGAATTAATTTCCTAAGATTTTGACAATAGTTTACTGTCTACTTATGATACTTTAATTTATAACTAAATGCATGAAAAAAATATTCACATTTGAGTAGGTATGTAATCAGTAAAAACTTATATTTACCAAAAGAAGAGAACAATGAAGGTAGTTTATTTTAAATTAAAGTAGTGAAACAATTTTTGAAGTGACATTTTATATGACAAATTATCTTGAAAAGAACATTGAACACATTAGATAAACTTTTGTATAGTGGAAATGTTAACCAAATCGACTAATTCAGAATAATCTTGGAAAACAAACATGTTGAAAATAAATAAAATTGGTAAAACACATACTTTCCGCATTCTTTATCAGGGTCGATATGGTTTTCTCTGTTCTGTAACCAATAAGAACCACTTACATTATGAAACAATAGAAGTGAAAATTTACTAATTTTTGACACATATACCGTATTTATTTTTACGGCAAAAAAAATTACATAAATCAAAAATACAGTGCTATACAGCACTGTAAATATATAATACAATATTGTATTAACTGATTTAACTAGAAAGTTTTAACTAGATTAAGATAAGATTTAACTAGAAAATAGATTTAACTGTATTAACTAGAAGGCCAAGGTTGTGCAGCTTGAACGCCGCACAGGTGGGAATAGTTTTAAATTCAATTGAAATGGGCGTTGCGGAGAGTGAAATAAATTTAGGTTATCCGATGCACATCTTTTACATGGCGATGTAAGACACTTTTCTATACTGGAAATCAATATTACCTCATTAAGTTAATCATCAAATTAATCCAGGAAGTTTGATGATGATGATAAGTTAATGAGGTAAACATTGCTGCAATATTAGAAAATATTTACATCGCTATACTGTAAATCAATATTGAACCAGTATTTAATATTATAAGTATTGTGACAATATAGCACAACTATATTGAACAGAAAAAGAAAAGAAACTATCACAAGAGAAACGAATGGATCAGACAACAAGTAATATTGAAGGTTGTGGTGGAAAAAGCAACCCAACTGAAATGGAATTGGGCAGGACACATGGTCAGAATGAGCAATGGTAGGTAGACAAGGTAGGATGCTACAATGAAAACCGAGACCTGGAAGAAGAAGCACTGAACGTCTAAAAACGCGATAGAGGGATGAATTAAAGAAAACGACAAGTATTGAATGGTTGAACGAGACATAGGATAGATTGACGGAGAATCATGGGAAGGCCTTTATCCAGCCGTGGAAAGAAACAGGCTTGTAGTAATAGTGATATTGAAAATCAATATTTCCTTGATATTACAATGTTTACTATATTGCCACAGAATTGCCAAATATTGACCTCACTATATTATGTTGGTGCTATATTGTAAATTACTATTAAATTAATATTTTGTGCTATATTGTGACAATATTGCACCACTAGAATAAAAATCAAAATTGCATGAATATTACAATATTTACTATTTATACTGGGAAATGTTCAGATCACCATATTGGCGCAATGTTGCTATCTATTTATAAATTGGTTTAGAACGTCTTGCGACGTTTTCTGATGCCTAGTTTCCATTATTTTCTATCATTTTATGTATCTTCATGAGGTTTTTTTAAACTCATTGCCTTTCTTGTCCCTCCTATCCAGTTCCCTTTTGGCCCTTCCTCTCTTTCTCTTTTCTTGTGGTGTCTATTCTAGCGCTTGCTTTGGGAATCTGTTCTCTCTCATTCGTTGTATGTGTTCGTACAACATTAATTGCCTTCTCTCAATTTAACTCATCAAATCACCTCCGACTCCTATTTTCCGCATAACTTCCTCATTCCTAATCCTATCACTACATGATATCCCCAGAGACCTTCTAAATGTCTCCATTTCTACTGTATAAATTCTGTTTTTATATCGTTTGGTTACTCTCCAGGTTTCTAATGCATATAGCAAGGTACTTTTAATAAGTGCTTCGTATATGTTATATTTTCTTCTCTTCGATATGTTTTTGCTCCATAGTATCGTGCTAACATCCAGGCCAATGACCGTCGTTTATTAATTTGAATGAACTAAATAATAAATGAATAATTGACTGACATTAAGTTACACTAAATAAAAAACAATATTAAAAAGATATTTCAAGTTCAATTTATTTTCATTGGATAAGCGGATGAATCATCTCTTTGTATCTTGTTATATCAAAAAGAAAGTAGCAATCAATCACAGCAAAATTTCAATTAAACCAATCGGCCTCGAAAATGTTATATTATCAAATTTAATACCATTCCCACATCTTATTTTTCCACATCATGACCATGGGAAGAATTTAGGGAAAGTATTTCACATACCAGAACTACATCATCAAATATCTTATGGCTTGTATATTGTTAACATTATATTTTGTAAGTTGTCTGTAGATTTGTTTAAATAAACTTATGATGTAAGTAAAGCAGTAGCTACTTAGCTAAAATCGATGTAAGCTTCATTCAATAAAGTTTTGTGTTTTCAAATTTAATTTTGTTGTTTGAAATTCGACACCTAAACATAACTTGCGCCAAAAGTGTCGTAATACAATTTACAAAAAACGAACCACTTTACACTATTGTTTGTATTTTAGATTGGATTTTAATCTGACTGATCTAATAGTTCAATATAATTATGATATGTGTATGGTAATTGGTCGACTAGCGCAATTGTTCACGTCTCCTGTACTATTGAATAATGATTCAATGTGCTTTTATATCATGATTGATGACAATCATTATTTTATGAAAGACGCAACTAAAATAAAAGTATTACTTGATAGAAGTGGAACAAATTATTACTTATAGTTAAAAGTATTATAGTATTTCTCTGCAAATATTACAAACGTAAGCTTTATTTTTTTATTTGAAGCTGTTGAATATATTATTTACAAATACGTGGATAGGTATTTAACAAACATCCCCTTTATTTTTGCATAAGTGCTAGGTATGCCTAAATCGAACACGATTTCAGTATTAAGTTTTGTAACAATATCATTTTATTGTCAACAGCCTCGGGCTTTCTATACACTTACCGCGTTGCAAATTCTATATTTTAGTAAGGAAAATTCAGTTGTCCTAATCCCTGCATCAATATCAGTACCAGGCAATAGTGGAAAATAAAATAACTAACAAAATAATTATTATAATCATTGTATGTAATAAAAACTGACAGAATGAGCAAGGCATGCAAACTAAACCGACACTTGAACACTATGTACATATTATATATAATTGTTCATTATTTTGAAAAATAATGAATTTGAATTAGGTTTTATAATAATAGTGTCAATTAGTGTAATAATGAAACACTATAAATTTTTTCAGATATTGTATAAATTTGTTAAATAAAAAATAATACTTTATAATGGAGTGGGAGGTTGTATAACAGTCGCTTACCCAATTTTAGTGTAAAACTAATCGAGTTATACCTTAAAATGTTCATCTAGAAGTACTGAATGTAAATCCAAAATTACGACATCGTCCGTTGATTCTGACAAAGGTTATAAACCATAACTTGAATAAAATTGTTTTTTTGACCAAATTGAAGGCAGCATTTATCTCGTTCGTACCTGAAAACCATTATACTCGTAGTTATTGATATGGTGGGATGTAAAATTGTTTTGCATTTTGATTTCAATGCACAGATATTTAATACAAACCCCAATGATAGTAAAATATTTGAGCGGATGAGCTTAAACGTGCTACTGAGCAAACTAAAAGGAATTGGTTTATCTAATAAGTTAATTACACTGTTCAATTCCTACCTGTTTAATAGACAACAATTCGTTGAATACAAATATGGGATATCATTCTCACTAGAGAGTTATGTAATAATTATTAATTTCTGTCACTGTTATTAATGTTATTGTTATCTTTAAATAAATATGCTCAACATCGAATATAAATCCAATATCCACCTCTGGTGTACCACAAGGGTTTAACCTTAGCCCATTACTGTTTTTGATATTCATCAATGATAAAAGTTCAGTTTTACTTTACGCCTACAATTTAAAAGTTTATTAAGCGATTTCTTCAATCGATGACTGCATAGCAATAAGAGAAAGGTTAACCATAATGCAAAATATATTTAATTTTGAATCATTAATATAAATCCGTTATAAATGTTTATTATTACTTGTTGAAAATATATGTTGAATAAAATATTTTACTCAAAAGGAGGTCCTAAACTTTAATGTGAGTTGGAAAATTTTTAAATTTCATTAGAATTGTTAAAAAGTAATAAATTTCTTTTTTTTTTAATTTCATTAAACTTGTAATCTTTTAAAATATTTTATTCAATATATAAATCTGTTACTTCATTTTCAATTATTATCAATTCAATTTTTCAGTAAATTAAAAACTCATGAGCGAGTTGACATAGCCAAACGTTGTGCAAAGACGTAAACTTAAAAATATAATATTCTGCACCTTATGCATGTTTTCATGTGTACACGTTAGTAATGACATATGATAGAAACACGTGTTTATCCATCCTCGATTCAAGCAAAGTTTATATATTAAAATAATTATAATATTATGTATAAAAACAGAAATTATGAATTCTAGAATTCTTTTAGATGCTCAGATAATCGTTACAATAAACGTGCTTGAGAAAGAAATCTTTGCGTTTTTTAACATATGCTATCCCTAAATTCTCTTTCTGAGCTACGATTGACTTTTGAATTATTATTATCTAAAGGACTAAACGTACACTAATTATGAAATCTTAAGATAAATATGCAGTAGCACTTGAAAAATTTTTCCCACTTTGTTTACAATAATTAGTAGTAAATCGTTAGATTTTTAATATTTTAACGTTTTCGCTAAGTTTTTGGCCAAGTTTTTATTTCTAGTAGATAGTGATTACCGTCCCTTTTCTAAAATCTCTTTTTTAAGCATACAAATTTCTGGTGTTACATTATTTTTGCTTCTATTCCTTGTTAATCCTGATAGTAAAATTTGTAATTAATTTGTCATAGTAAGTTTTATACCAAACTAATCCAAACCAAACCAAATCGAAATCAAACCGGAATTTATAATTCAAGAAGGTAAACCTAAACCAATATTTCATTAATTGATTTGAACACATAGGTCTAGATATACATAATTTTATGATTAATGAACATACATAATATTACCTTACTCAAAGTTTTAAAAACTAAGAATTGCAAAAATGAAGGTTTAAAATTTGATACCTTTTTCTATTGTTATTAGGGTACAATAAAGAACACGAACTACTTTCATAATTAATGTACATAAATTGTAAATGAATGCGATGGGATTATGACTTCTAATAATATAATCCAGGTCGGTAATACCTACGAATGAAAGCCAATGAAGACACGCATAAAACATTTTAGATCCCTTTTGTAGGACGTTCAAGATTATCATTTCCTGGCATCGTTTTATCCTCAACACAATTTCGCAACAAATAAACCGATATACCTATTTAGTCGTAATAATAATTATTAGTATACTTTATTATTAAGCATTTAAGTGATATTTTAAATTTTTAAGGCAGTTATTTTCTAAAATCTATAAAACCGTTTTTTCTAATAAGCTACTTTTAATAAAAAAAAAACAAAAAGCTAGCTCTTCAGGTTTAGAAAAACAGCGGCCTTGTTTATCCTTAAATGTAAAACTTTCAATAAAGGCTCAAGTACACAGAGCGACTTTAGAAGCCAACAAGCCGGCTTGTAAAAAGCCAGCGAATCGGCGAATGCGCTTCTAGTCGAGTACACACAAAATTGCCAGAAGCTCAGTAGCCAAGAAGCTGGCGTATGGAAATCACATATCGTCGTCTGGCTACTAATGGCTACTAGCCGCTTCTGTACAAGCTACTGTGAGTACACAGGACGACTTGAGAACTTCACTATACTTGTTACTATAACTTAAATCAGCTGTTTAAAAATCGGTAGAATCAGCCATGAAATTTCAGGATAAAATTTCAATATTTTTGCCTGACAGATATTGCTTTATTACTTTATGATAACACCCTATATTAAAGAAAGGTCGTGCTGTTTCTTGTTTATTGCTCTATTTGTTCTTTAGTGGTGCAAATTACAAAAATGTGAATTCACAAAATATTTAATATTTTTGTTATCATGAGCCCCTGTAAATCCCGGGCCCTTGTTTTGGGGAACATTGGTAATTACGCCACTGCTTATAATACGTGCATGTAACTTATTTATATAAAAGACATTTTTACTTGTAAATATCTTGTTGTACTTTAATATTTATGAGTTTACTGGTTTCGCTATTAATAGCATCTTCAGACCTTTCTGAAAAAGTTTAAATTGCTTATTTTCTTTGTTAATTAATTTATGTCGCTTATACTGGGTGGTCAACTAAAGAATTTCGTATTCCTTTATTGTAGAGTATTTGCAAGCATAACCGCATCAAACATAAGGAATTTCGATTTACAAGCGCTCTAAAATTGTTTTGAATAGGAATAGAGAAGTGGAGTTGGTCTTAAACGAAGGAGGGCTCATGGAAATTCAGTCGCCATGGTTCGCTGGACGGGTGAGGAGCGTTCGTTCTGTGTGCGCGCTTATTACCAAAATCAAAATTCTTGCATTATTGTGCGTCGTCGTTTTCGTGCACATTATGCTTTGCACAATCTTAACCAATGTCCGAGTGCTCAACTCATTCGGAAATGGGTCAGAACATTCGAAGAAACTGGTTCGACATTGCCCCAGCGAGTGATAAACCGTCGACGGTCTGTGAGAAACGATGCAAACGTAGAGCGAGTGAGAGCATCTGTTCGCAACCAACCGGGCCTCTCGACACGCCGGCGCGCGGCCGCTCTAAATGTGAAGAGATCGTCATTGATAAACATTCTTCATAAAGATTTAAAATGCACCCTACAAGATCCAATTAGTGCAGGAATTAAAGCCAGGGGACCATCAACAACGCCTTGATTACGCCAATGAAATGGTGAACCGATTTCAAGCGTACGACAACATTTTTTTCTCTGATGAAGCCCATTTTCATCTGAACGGCTATGTAAACAAACAGAATTGCCGGTATTGGTCTTCAGAAAACCCCAAACAGAAACATGAAACTCAATTGCATAGTCTGAAGGTCACAGTTTGGTGTGCAATACACGCACAAGGCATTATTGGCCCGTACTTTTTCGAAGACGGACGCGGCCGAGCAGTAACAGTGGATTCTGATCGTTATGTGGACATGTTGAACAATTTTTTTGAACCAGCCCTTCAAGACTTTGATGGATACAATCGGACACTTGGTTTCAGCAAGACGGGGCCACTTGTCACACTTCAAATCGGTCTTTACCTGTTATTCAGGCGCTTTTTCCTGAAAAATTGATTTCTCGGCGTGGAGACCTTCCATGGCCCCAGAAGCCCGGACTTGACACCTTGCGACTTTTACTTATGGGGATACCTCAAAGTGTAGTCTACCGCAACAATCCCCGCACTCTAATTGCGTTGAAGGAAAATATCCGCCAGGAAATTCAAGCCATCGGTCCAGAAACTTTGCGACGTGTTTTCTAAATTTCGGGGTTCGACTCGAAGAGTGCCAGCAGAAAAACGGTGGACATTTGGAGAGCGTAATTTTAAGAAATGAATTTCCAAAGAGCTGAACATTATTTGTAAAAAAAATTAAAATTGACTTGAAAGTTTTTGTTTTATTTCTCTTTAAATCGGAATTCCTTAGTTGACCACCCTGTACTTCAAAATATAAAAACTCTCTTAATACTCGTAGATTTAACATTAATAAAACTATCTTTTTCTTCTTCATCGTTTGCTTCTCGACAGAAGCGTCGTGACCAACTTGTCCGAAGCTAAGATGCATTTTCTAGAGAGTATAACTTATGGGGTGGTTTTCGGTTGGCTTCTCTATAGTCGACAGATCAATATTGGACTTTTTGCAGCAGTGTATCTAACACGAGCAGGGTTCGGACCGCGAGCTTACGCTTCTTAGGCCGGTATTTTGTAACTCATCCCTTACGTAAAGATCTTTTAAAAATGATAATACTTAATTTACACGCAAAATTTTAACATAATTTTACATGAAAACCAAACTCTTCCTTTGGTGAAAGGATTCTTTCGTAAGAGGAGTAAGAATTAGTTATAGAATATCTTTCGTTATTAGTTTCAATTCATTTCGACTAGCTCCACACTAGAATTCCTCAAAAAAAATACCCGCTACCAATTTGGATTCAGAAAAACTTTCTACACACCACTGATACTATTCCAAGTAAATAACAGGATACGAAAAAATCAAATATACATCTTGGATGTCCCAGGCATTTGACAGCGTGTGGTTAGAAGGTCTCAAATACAAAATCCTTCGCTTACCAATTCCCGAGTATCTCAAGACAACTTTATCATTTCTCACCAAACGATCTTTCCAAGTTAAAATTCACATCCAGATCTGCATTAAAATATATAAACGCTGGGCTTGCCCCAGGGCAGCTGCTGGGCCCGATTTGTTCAACATTTACACCCATCGATACTCCATCCACAACAGCTGAGCTAGGCATGTTCGCTGATGACACCTACATCTTAACATCCAGCACAATCTTGAAAATCCATAGAACAACTACAGGCAGCTACTGATATACTACTAAATGGTACAACGAAGGAACTTGAAAATTAACAGCTCAAAATGCTTCCAAAGTTTTCACATTGAGAAAATCGATGAACCCACAGAACTGTCTTTAAACGGTGAATTTAAACTCATTGAACCGAAAAAAAAAAAAATTTTTTTTCCAGTAGAGTGACGAAAACCCCAACAAAAAAAAACTGAAACGATGTAGGTTCATATAAATTCATGGCTCATGATGTATCTTGCGAACTGGGGCAATCAACTCCAATATCAACAAGCTGCAAATCTATCAAAACAAGATCCTGAGAATAGCGGTAGACGCTCCATGGTTTGTGAGGAATTCTTCTTTACATTACGAGCTTAACTGTCCAACCATTAAGCAATTTATCAAGACGACCACCATCAACTTCCATGCTAGTTCGCATAATTGCTCAAGTGTTCAACATTTCTCGCTAGGAGCGACAGGAATACACCAGAGACTCAAAAGGCGTCTCCTCAGGATAAACACCTACGACCTGGCAACTCGCTTAACTCGGCTTAAATTGTAAAATATTTATATGATATTCGAGGTACATGACCTCATTAGTTTTTATTCATGCATTGTGAAATCTTTTAAAGCTACTATGTGTAACAAACTAATTTGTTGATCTAGTATTAACTACAATAAAAAAAAAAAAAAAAGAAGACTTCACTTTATACTGTTGGCCATAAAACTATACAAAACCGCTAAACATTACACCAGTTTATTCTAATGTGAAACAATTAAAATTAATAACAAGAATACGCAACATAATTTTAAATTGAACAAAATTTATGATAAATTTTTTAAAAAGTATATCACCAACTCGCACAAAAATGTTTGTTAAAAACGACAATGTTTCGGAAGCATAAGAGGAAGATATTCCCATTGTTGGTTTTAATAAACATTTTGTGTGGGTATTTATAGCCAATGTAGAAGATATTATCTTCGTAATATTGTTTTTGATTTATTTTAAACTTTATGTACCTACTTTAATCTCTCGAATCGTGTAATTTACTATAAAACATTTTAAATACCGTTTAATGAGATGTAAGTATTTTGCGTTGTATTTATTTACATGTTGGTTAAATGAATTACCAAAACTGGTCACTACAAATCTTGTATTATAAAATCCCTATTTTATAACACAAAGTTGAACCTCGATTCCCGGATGTGATACAGGTATTTTAAAATTTTTAATTGCTCCATAAGGAAAAAGGACTTTATAACTTAACGGTGATAAAATCCGTTATAATTATTACAACTTAATAAAATTTAAAATATCAATCACACAGTTCATAAGGTGAACAATCGCAAAAATTTTGACTGACAACAAGAATTTAATCACAAATATCTTGTTTATATTGACACTATCATATTATAGAGTTATTTATCAATACTGATCAACTCATTTTCATTTTACGGTCAGAAAATGTTACTAAAACAAAATTATAAACCTTTAACGCGTTGTATACAAAATATAATGAGTAAGCAAAACCTTATAGTGATTGTAAATTTTTTGACACAAATTTAATAAACGATATTGTAAATACTTACTAAAATTAGAATCAATATTATTAATTTCTAATCATAAAATAACTTTGTACGTTTTCTTACTTTTAATCATTTTATTGACTGTTAGTACCTTTGTTAAAATATTGTAAAAGATTAAGACGTAAGTCAAATTGAATTATGTCTAAACGGAACTTTTTTTGGAACGCGAAAGTTCAATCTTTTGTTGGGAGGAGTTACATAAAATATGTTGAATAAAATTTAAAAAATATATAAGTTTAGTGAAATTTTTCAACTTACATTTTAGTCTTAGACTCCGTTGCGCAAAGTGGTTTTGTCTTTTCAAAAACTCGTCAGTTAAACTAACGAAAAATGAATTAAAATCCATTAAAATTGAATTCAAAAACTATATTGGAAACCAGATATTTTACAAAAATTTAGGAAAATTTTCAAATTTCACTAAGCTTGTATTATATTTTTAAAAAAAGTTTTATTCGGCATATAATTTCACTGGTTAATAAACTATTTACATTATTACATAAAATATAAGATCGTATATTGAATTGTATCTAATTAAAATTGTTTCTGTATAATTAATGTAGTAATTGTCTTCATCTAATGTAAGTAAATAAACTATACTTAAATTACATTCACAACGTATGTTAAAAAATATCTTTTGTAGTCAATTATCTGTAAGATTTAGAAGGATAAACTTCAAGTGCAAATAAACGCTACTTCTCTTTATTTAAACTTGAACTTATTATTTCGACGATCAAAAGTAACTATAAATTTTGGAAACACCGTCATCCAAATTTATACATATAAATAATTTCTGTAGAAATGAATGTGTTTCATTGAAATCAAATGTCCAAGCTATTAGTCTATTTATCACACAAAACTGCGCGTTGCTGCTGTAATAATACATCAGTAAAATTAATGACAAATAACTCATTTACTTAATTGCGTAGAACATTTGTTCCGATCAAACTGAAGGAGCTGTATTTATAAATATGAGAAAGAATGAATCCTGCACTGACACGGCATAGCTTTCCATTTTAGTCAATTTCACTAGAAGTAAGTAAGTTAAAATTTCAAAAAAGTAAACTGGCAAACATACAATGAAATTAGTGTTTAAACTTTGTACATTTAAGATTATAAAAGTTAGATAAAGAGCACAGTCTGTGTTCAATACCTCAACTGTAAGGCAGGGGAAGGTTGAATAAAACAGGACTAGAGAAAACTTTTCAACCTTTAGAAATATCTAAATTCTTAATTTTCTGTTTAGTTCGTTCATTTTGGTTGTCTTTCTTTGGTATCAAAAATAATGTGTGTTAAAAAGTTAAAAAAGTTCTATTTCAAAAATTCTGCTTTTGAAACAATTAATTTTTTCTGTGTTACAATTTCTCTTCATCTTTTATTTTCTTAGCTTTTACTATCTTGGTCTACCTATTGGTTGTCATTGTGAATAATGGTTCTTGATTTAACAGTTATTTTTCTGCTACAAGTAAAATTATTTTTGTTTATTATACTGCTCTACAAATTAGAAAAAACATTTTCAAAACAGAAACACCAATCTAAAAATTAAGTCAGTTTTTTTTTGCCGTCCTTCAATTTTTTATCATACATCTTGCGGAATATATTAGGAGTCGCTCGCTTGTAGAAACCAACAGTAGTCGTTCATCAATGATTAGTCGCATCTGCCTTGGAATCTCTACTTCATTGGTCTTGAATTTTGTTGAAAGCGAGAAAACCATGAACTACACCCTTCCTACTAACTTCCATGCCGGTAGCTATCCGTTATTTCAACTTTATGTTAAAATTTTCGTCATTATGCAATTTTCTAATTTGTTTTCCAAGTTGTAAAAGGTTCAACAAATACTTGTTTTTTTCTTTGGATTTGGTGGCATCACTTAATTTGGGAGACACTTGTCTTAAACATTTACATAAATCCTGCTCCTTATTTACTCAGTGTTTTGATAAAATTTTTCATCAGCTTTCATTTTATACGCCAGGGTGGCAAAAAAGATTGACCAAAAAGATAAATGTATTATGTATTTAATACTGTTTTGTCCAAAAGGGAAAGTATTTCTTTTTGGCTACTCTGCAAACATATAAATTTATTTGTTACAACACTATTTCACAAATTGAAGAAACAGCAGTATTTTGTAATGCCACCATGCAGACCGAGAAGAAACCAATAACTTTGAGGTCTCCACAGATACTCGATAGGTGAATATTATAATTGAGTGGTTTCAAAATTAATGACATATTTTCATGCGTCCCTTTCATTCGAACAGCATGCGTTACAAATACAGAAAATACAGAATCCCTTTTGAATTATGCACTAGTACTTCTTTTAAACATGTTTTTTGATGAAACCATGAACAACCACCAATCGTCAGCGTTAGAAGTTAATACTAACAGACGACATCAAACCTTCTATATCACAACAGGAACACAGCTGATCTTTTATAGTAAAATATTTTATCAGGTCTTTATTTTTGTTTCTAAAATGTAAAATTTGAGTATCCTTATTTAATAAATTCCACTTTTTAACCCTGAATTTAGAAATTCTACTTACAAGCTAAATACAACTTACAAACTAAATCGTTAAGTTTAGCGCACGGATGAATAATTAAAGAGGTGTGCTTACAACGCTTATCAAATAGGACCCGAATTTTGACATATTGCGAGACAGAGATATTATAACAACTTATTGCATGTGATGCAAATATCGCAGTAGCGTGCAATGCACATATGAGGAGCAATACTTTCAAAACGCAACATATTTACCAAACTAAATTTTTCTTCTATAACTGGCATTCCTATGCTGGATTTATAAAAATACTAAAAGCCAACGATTTTCAATTTTAAGCTTATTAATACAACAATGCTATTATACATCAAGCAAAAAAAGAATTGTCGCATTATTGTTGCAAATACGAAGTTACATAAAATTTTCATTTACTTTACTTTAGGTTTGATGGATATGTTGCGTTTTGAAAGTATTGCTTCTCATATTAGCACCTTAAAGAAAATACGTCGTGTTTCTTTAATATTATTTTTATTAATCTAAGAATAATAATAGTTAAGTTGTTTGTCGGGACTTCACTTACGCACATGCCAACACTTTGTAGCATGGAACATTTATATGTCTTATAAACATACATAATTCGTCAGTTCAGCTCTTTAATTGTACATCTGTAGTTCAACGTGTAAAATGAGATGTAGCTCACTTTTTAATATTTCTGTTATGAAATCATCGTCTCTATCATTTACCAGGCAGTTGGAATAGATAAATCATTTCCATGAGGAAACGATTCCATGTGTGTCATAGCCGATGGAGTATTTGGGTACACAATATTCTTCTTCGAGTGTCATACACTTATGTACATAGTGCGTAGGCAATCAACTTACCTAAAGCCAAGCTGACTTCACTAGGAAATATTATTAATGAGGTGGCTTCCCGTTGCCTTCCCCATGATCCACAAATTGATCTTGGATCTTTGGTCACAGCAGTGTATCCTACGCGACTAGGACTTGCACCGCGGTCTACCGCTTTCTAGTTGGCCGGTGTATGCTTTACTACACTACTGGTAATACACAATAGGCTTATTTAAAAAAAACCTTAATGACAAGTGCCAAACAGAAGTATTAAGTAAAGAAGTATGTCATAATTGGGGTGATATCATACAGTTGATGAAGCTTTTATTTATTCTGCTATTAGTTACACTCTTAGTACTAAATACGTCATGGGGATCTTTAAGCAAAGACATTTTACAAACCTGACGTGATAGAGCATTTTTTGTTACATTTTTTGTTTTAACATAAAAATACAAATAAATACAAATGAAATTGGAATGTACAATGTTCGTATTTTTTTTTTAATTTCTGAAATTAACATAAAACTTGCCAGATGGACAAATAATTTATAAATATTGTTCACTTTTTATCGAACACTTTTCAACAAAAAAAGTTATTTAATAGGAGTAAACAATAAAAGGTACCTGTAGACTGGCAAGTTACTTGCGACAATTCTCGCGTAAGCGAATTCTTTGAGTATATTTACACTATTATACTCCATTTGTTTTAAGAATAAGCCTTGATTTTTGAACTAAAATATAATCTTGAAACGTGATTGGTTAGTTTTCACAAATTTGCCAATATTTTCAAATGAAATTTTTTTTTAAATTTTAGTTCAAATGTCATTTGAACTAAAATATTGGCAAATTTGTGAAAACCAACCAATCACGTTTCAAGTTTATATTTTAGTTCAAAAGTCCAGGTTTGTTCTTAAAACAAATGGAGTGTAGTTAGTCGACTTGCAGTGGTATTTGCATTAGTGACGGTGCTGTCGAACAGCAAATCGTGCAAGAATTGTCGCAAGAAACTTCCCAGTCTCCAGACACCTTAATATTTTAACAAACTATTTCAGCTGCTACCGACCTATCTAAAATATGTTCCGGATATTTTCTCAAATATTAAGTAAATCTTAGCGCATGCGCATTTATTTTTATTGTTTACTTTTTTTGCTAGAAAGTGTTTAAAATGTTATGTTATAACAAAATAGATCAAATAGTGAACGATATTTATAAATAATTTGTCCACGAGGCAAGTTTTATCTAAATTTAAGAAATTTTGCAAGATCTGTTGCTAAACTATTATATAATTATTATTAAATTTAATGTTTCTTGAAATATTAAATTATTACTTACTATAAGTAAATAATTTTTTATGTGTGCTATCAGCTCATATTCATTTTAAAAAACAATATTTTCACCGTAGACTTAAATAAAAAGAAATTTCTGATAAGAGTTAAAAATACCCTAAACTGTATTTTAAACTGTAATATAAAAAAATCAATAGATATACTACAACAGATCATATTACATAAAAACAGTAATACGATAATAATTATGTAGTACTTAAGGTTCATCTAATTATTCAACTTTTCTTCAATGTTTTTTGACATCGGCACGCAGAATTAATTTCGTACGTGGCTTAATTTTATCACATTGAATATTAATGATGAATTGAAATGATGATTAATTATTCTTAATGTAATACTTAATTACCGACGTTTAAATAATTTCTATTTTCATTATTTAATAAATGAGCACTATAAAATAATATTACAATCTATTAACATTCCATCGATAATATTGATTAGCATTTTTACATTTAGTATGTATCATTAAGCAAAATTGAGTTTGGTTAAATTTATATTAAGCTTAATTCATATTTAATATGATAGGTTGGATGATTGCATGTCGTTATTGTTATCGAGCTCCGAAGATATTTATTACGTGTCTGACAATAGCACGCCATTGTTTCAGCACCTTATTGATATCTTTATTTACATCCACCCAATGTCTTAAATCTTGGTCTGATTGGCCATCTCTGCTTTAGCATATCTTAGTGAGCAATGAATAATTCAAAAAGGAAGAGTGTTTCTTACCCTTCCTTTTCAGTGCACGTTCTATTTTTCTCGCGATCAAAACGAGCAAGTAGTAAATTTCTCAAAAGAAGCATAATGGTTCTAAAGTGATGTAGCCTTATCTGACGACTACAGCCCCAGCCCCGACTACTGCATCATCGTTTGCACTAAAGCTATTAATATCGATACATCATTTTTATGCAAATGGTACATAATAATATATAAGAGAGTTTATATTTAAGCTTACTACAAACACATCAAACTTAGTTATTGCGTAATTTTAACCAAAAACAGTATATAATACGATATTCGTATTATACTTATGTAATTAAATTTAAAAATTGTTGAAATTTAAAATTGAATAATGTTAGTTAAATTAAATTGTAAACTTTTACAAAGTTGTTTCTTTTAATTAGTGTAATAAAGGCATTCATTTACTAATTAATAATTATTCAGTATACCAGGTCCGCAATTCTACGCAAAGTCCGTAACAGTGTAACAGTTATTGCAATTATACTTATTAATTAACATAAACATACATTAAACCATTTGATTTATGAAATAATTACATTTTTATTCTTGTAGATACACATTCTCAAATTAAATGTTTAAATTATTACATTTCAAATTTTTATTCATCTTGCAAGTTCTGTTAATTAAATAAGGGTCGATTTTTTCATCTCCAGTTAAACTTCCAAATAACTTAACTGTTGGGTAAGTAGCCGCGAAATCAAGAATAATTAACCTAAGCTAACCTCTTGATTGGTTACTTGATTACTTATTTAATAGATAACTTATCTAAAAGTTTAACTAGAAATAAAAAAATTGGCCTAAATAAAACTTGCAATTATTTCTGTACTTTATTATAATAATAATCCCAATCGTGAGTTAAACCGAACCTAAGGCCCGTGTTCTTTATTTCACCAGTTATGTAAGGATTTTTTCCTAAAATAAAGTTTGATTTTCACGTAAAATGATGTCAAGATTTTGGGTGTTAACTTAATTTTTAGTTAATGGAAGCTCATTGAAGCTCAAACGTTAGAGACCAATTTCACTAAAAAATTCGCGATGGGGGGGCGACGAAATGTACCTCATATTCGACTACATCTATGTCAATTTTAGTTGATTCCCTTATTTTTCCCTCCTAAATGGCAAAAAACTGTAACACAATACCTATAATAATAATCTTTTTATTGACGAGATAAATCGTTATAACTACTACACAAATAACAAATTAATCAAATCGGAATACAGAAATAAATTAAGACAATAATACAGGTAACAACAATGTTATTACATTTAAAACGCAAAAAATACGGGTAGATAGAGCTAACAATCCGCTATATGGTCTTCTTATCTCGCTTCTTATCTATGACTTGAACTTCGTCAAAGAGTTCGAGAAGAAATCAACGTCAATTATGTATTTGAGAAACAGGCAAGTGCATCCGACAATTCGTCCTGTGGAAACCGGTCAGAAAAGATCTGCATTCCTGACTCCGTAAGAATGCCCCAAAAATTAAGTTTGAGTTTATTGTTTAACAATTTAAAGAAGAACCACTAATCTAGGTACTTTCCCCTATTATCTAATTGAGACAATCACAGATAACTCAATAATAAATCGTAATCCACATCAAAATAAATGTGAAATTTAAAGCAAAGATATCTGACGAATTTTCTTTGAAGTTGCTCAATCCGAAAAATGTGGGTCAAATGGTACGGATGACAAACCGTTGAACAGTTTTCCAAGTGCGACCTAACGTAAGCTGAAAACAACAAGTTTAAGCTGGTAAGCTGGTTCAAGCTGGTAAACTCGTGAGCATGTTTTAATATAAGACCCAACATTCTGTTACTCTTATTAGTAATTTTGTTTACGTGTAATGCAAAGCTAAAATTGATTCCACAGTTATACCAAAATCTTGGAAATTATAAACAACTTCAATCTCGTTTCCTATCAAGAGATATGAATGAAAGGTACTTCCTTTCTTCCACGTAAAGCAAAGATATTTGCATTTCGCAATATTTAATTGAATAAAATTGGCGCTACACCACGATTGGAATGAGCGTAGGTCAACAGGGATTTGACTGTAATCATTAGCGGAATTAGTAATCTTAAATATTTTTAGGTCATCAGCGTATAGTACAAATTTACAAAACTTTAAGACTTATTTAATATCTTTAATATAAGGGGTAAATACTACTAGGGTAAATACTACTAAAGGGTACATGTCATCGAGAATTAATATTGCTCTCTGACCTGATTTATTAAAAACAACAAAGTTAAAACAGATTTAATAAAGGTGAGTTTTATTTTCCTAATATAAGGAATTAAATATTATTTTATGTAGTTTCAGTTTCGTATTGCAAACATCGAAGGTAGCTCGTAGGTACATTAATAATTAGACTCAGATCTTAGTTTTAAGTTGTTAATTTAAATTTTAACTCCTTCCTTTAAATTTTTAATTGCTCCTTTTGCACATTTCAACTTGTTTACCCTAGAATAATAAATTACGTTTTTATCAGGATGTGACTGGATTAGTCACTCTTTCGTTATAACAGCATAAACATTTTCGGTAAATGGGCTATATACAATTTTCGGGTGTTACGACTTTGTTCTTTTGTTTAAACAAAAAGACGACCACTTTTTTTTTTATTTTAAAACTAACAAAATAATGCATTAGTATTGTAAACAAATAGTTTCCATTAATCAGATTATTTTTTTGGTTAGGTTTACAGGAAGAAATTTTAGAATTGCCATTATTAACAATATAAACAGGCTAATATGCACATCTTATGTCAGCCTGACGAGCTACCTCCGGTATAAGCCAACTCCGTTCATAGAATGGATTGTGATTTCGGTATACCGTCACGGTTGCTGTTGGATGCTGAAAAGCTGAAGAAAAAGAATTTGGATTAGATTAAAATTTTTAAAAGTCATAGGTTAAATAAACAATAAATCAAAATTGTTCGTAAGCTTTCAGCAATGGTTATCATCAGAAAAAGAACTTGTTTTAAAATGTCCATCGAGTTCGGATGTGAACGTGTACCTATAAGTTCGAATTATTTAATTAGAAATACTGCATATTATTGCATGTAAGGTTATAATTTGTTTTCCAACATTATTTGACAATTTAAAAAAATATTGTTTATTTGACAACAATTATCATTTACAATATCGCAATATTCAATATCGACATAATATAGTTTATATATTTATTATTATTAAAGTTTGCTTTGCTTTTCTTCACGACTGTATAAATGACCAAACATGTACATCCTAAGGACGTCCTTTAATGGCGTCAAATGTTTGTCTCACAAAAAATGTCGTTCTGTGTACGACAGTTTTAGACATATGACGTTGCCTACCAATAAGTATCAATAAATAACGACATTATGACGACAGTGTGCCGCTTGGAGAGTCCAGAATTTATCAATCTTTTGTTCTCTAAAGGTTAAAACAAAATTGGTGCGGTAGGTACAAAAATGCGATACGATACGATTTACAATTTTTAAAATTGGTAACACAAAAGGCGCAAATAATTTTAGAAAATGTTTTAACTTTTAGATGACATAATATGGTGTTATCATAGTGGTATATTTGCTTCTTTATTACTTTATTTAGATGACTTACTTATGTTGGCGTAGAATTTGTCGAAGAAGGGGGCATTTTAATAATTGTTCACTCTGTCTAGTTAACACTCTTAATAATAGAAGTTTATAGGTCTCCAAAATAAATGCAGAAACATTTTTTTAAATTGTTGCAATTTGGACAAAATCATTCTGAAGGCGGTATTTGAAAATTACATCGAGTGCATTCTGTACTTTTGGACAAAAAAAATGAAGTAAAATTTGCATTGTTAACAATAGATTTTACACAAATAAATGGTGGTCTCAAATATTAAAGACGTTTTTGTTTATTTTAATAGATTTAATTGATGCAGTTAACCGGAGCGCCCTAGACCATCTTCAGACTTAACAAACCAAATCTTTCAAAAACCTTTTAAAAATACTTCACATGAGTGCTAGTCTATAAATAAAATAATATAATTGAACAAAACGTGTAACATACAATACCGTGTTGTAAGAGTATTTATCTACTATCATTTAATAATGTCAAAATTTATGACGTTTTAATAAAAATCGTAATAGCTTGTTTTACCGCACTAGTGGGGTAAAGTGTAACATAAACCCACGGGAAATTACTTGTGAAAAGCGTCTTTTATTATTCCATTATTATTTATTATAAACATTAATTATACATTTTTTACAATTTGAAATATTAATACCGGCCAAAGTTGAATCAATGCAGCTAATATTGGCAGAAGAATTTTGAACATTCAGAATATTTTCATTTACTCCCGTAATTTTGGTTGCAATTTGCTTTTGTTTTCAATTGAGGATTCTACATAACCTTCGGCAACGCTGGACGACTTCCAACCCCTTCTTCTTCAAGTGCCATACACTTCATTGTGCGTAGCGATCAGCTTAGCCGAAGCCAAGCTGAATTTACTAGGGATATAATTAATGGGGTGGTTTCCGTTGCCTTCCCACAGTCCAAAGATTGATATCGGACCTTTGATCACAGCAGTGTAACCGACTCGACTAGGAATCGAACCATGGTCTACCGCTTTAAAGTCGGCCGGTGTATGCTTTACGCTACACTGCTGGTCTTCCAACCCCATGTAGCTTTAATGTGTCCATATAGCACCGGCATCCGCCAATAAGGTTGCTGATGATCTTCTAAAGCAATGGCCAGTGTAGTCTTGCGGGTTGGATAAACCAAGAAACATGGCAATTTCTTTTGGTATACGTCCGAAGGTATTTATACCTACGGGCTGCGATTGCATTTGCTATTTTATAATATATGAAAAAGCGATCGTGTCTCATAACTTTTGGACGAAGTTGGAAATATTTTTTTTAAATATCTAGGCAGTCACATCCAGTAATATTTTCTTTAGTAATTACAAATTGTCTTATAACTTTGGTCTTTGTATTCGGCAACGTAATTTTAATAAAGGTTTTTTTATCTTCGATATCGGTTACCTTTAAATTACACAGTTCTTCTCTATGGCAAGCTCCGAAAATACCAATAATTAAAGAAACCTACAATAAGAATAAGTTATTCTTAGATAAATTAAAATAATATTAGTACCACCTTCATCATTAAATATCGATCGTCGTTGGCTTCTTGCAAAAATTTATGTATTTCATCTTTTGAAAATATATTGGATTTTTAGGCTTATATCCATCTCCATTTCGTTTTAAAAACGCTATCAATTCTGTATATTTGCTTATATCGACTTTTCTTTTTAAAGCAATAGTTGTTCTTAGCATCGAGTAGTGTGTCCACAATGTAGATGACTTGTTCTTTTCTGCTTTTGCAGAAAAGTAGGCAAGCAAAATTTTCACTGAGATAGCATCTCCTACCTTTTTTATTTCGCACCATTTTTTAAATCTGGCATATTCCAATTCGTACTTTTGCTTGGATTTTGTCGGTATTATGGTAGAAAGTGCTGCGTTTGCAAGAATTTCCACATCGGAAGGAACATTATCACTATCACTGTCAGCCATTTTAGCAAAGTAAACAAAATTTTTCCATGGATACCAAACTACTAAGTACTACCTACGTATTTGATCATTTTAATTTCATTTACGTCAAATTTCAAAAAATCAAAATTTTAGAATAATAATTATTATTAAATGATAGTAGATAAAACGTTGTACAATATTCGCATCATAACGTAATAATACAATACTCGACGGGTTGACCAACGAGCCCGAAGGCTCCCATCTCGTAATTTTCCCATCTCGTATCGTAATATGATACGTTACGATACTTATATCGTAAATATCTATTGTACCTGTATTTATCTCTACTTTAGCTGTATTTTAGAAATGTCGAATTTCACGTTAAACAATGCACTTTCTTATTTTTATCCAAAGCATACAAACTATTGCTCATTATTTATACAATACCCATATATCTATCTATCTATTTCTATTTCATGCGTTTCGGATGTAGACTTTTTCTAAGAGAAAGGTTAAGCATAATGACCCCACAGTTGCTTAGTCCAGGTTGGGAAATGTGTCTGTAACCCGTTTTTATTGTTGATGCTGGCAGTCATCAACTCAGGGGGACCGCCGGGTTTACGTGCCCTCCGAATGACGAGAAACGGTCATAGATAGAAAGAGAATCAAAAATAAAATTTTCTTTTCTAGACTCCTCCCGAGATCGAACGATGGTTTTTTTAGAAGTCAATTGATACTTTTTATAATATAAAATTTGTTTAGGTAAAAAGATCTTAGTAAAAAAAATACATTTTTCAGATATGTATTTTTTACCCAAATTTTTTAAATTGTATGCTCTATTGATTTGTATAAAGAACATTTATTAATCTGTAGAAATAATAAAATGGAAATACAATAAACTTATGTTGATTTCTACTGGTATAAAAATAACAAATAAGCTACTATAGCACACGCAGTGCTGATGATGCATTGAAACAAAATTGTTCACAAAATTCCAGATTTTTTAAAGAAGTAATTAAAATGTTTCCTAACAATAATATTAATAAAAATATATGTGATATATGTGTATGGCTTTATATTTATTTTTCTTTTAAATTTTCTCTTCCTACTTCTTAGAAGATGATGTTATAAAAAGAATAAAAAGTTACAACCCGCCACTAGTATTTTACGCTAATAGAACTGAATTTCTTACCGTACAATTTGTTTGATGAAAACTTTATAATTCATATTATTATCGACTATTCTTAATCATAAATTTAACTTTAAGATTATATTCTACTAAAAAAAGCATACCTAATACTATTATATATTATAACAAAAATTAGTTGGAACGTAGCATTTCAAACTAATTTAAATTCTACTAGAGTTTCAATGTCTAATCTGCAAATTCATAAAAGTACGTCTTAAGTTTTAAATAGAAATTAGCATATCAAAATACTGCTTTTAAGATTCGGTGGACCGAAAATGTTCCAAGATGTTTCAAGCAACGACCGGAAGAAGTGAACCGCATTTACTATTATTTTATAATTCTTTTATTCTACTGCAACAAATACCTACCTAAATAATTTATATACCTACATATGCATGTATATATAAAACATCATAATAATATGTATTGCGATAATTAATATTTAAAAACCTTTTCAAATTGAATTTCTTTTAATTTCCAATAATTTAGCAATTATAGGAAAGTGAATGCCTGTATTTTGCTCTTAATGATCTCATTTACAACAAAGTCAATTTTCTACAAACAAGTTATTCAATTAATAAATATGTAACTTATAGTGGTATTTAATAAACTAAATTATATTTTATCTATAATTTATTTTTTTTAAAATATAGAAAGACGTTTATTGCGTATCTTGCAAAAGTAGGTTAACAAGGTGTAAATTTCATTGTAATGTTAATTTTTATGGTTGCTGTATTATCTAAAACAGCAAAATAACAAATATAGGCTTAAGATAGTTAATTTCGATAACTGCTAACGTAAAGCGCCCAGGTCGAATCCGCGCAGAGCTCACTTTGCAATGCCGTCTCTGTGCTTCGTAAAGCATGTAAAAACAGTGGTTCTCCTATGTTAATGAACTGCCGTTGTTAACAATATAAAATAGAGTAACAGACACATCTGAACCCAGCCTAGCAAGCTACTTCAGATGTAAATCAAATAATATGTTCAGAATACATAACAGTTGCTTCGGAACTTCGCCGAGGTTACTGTTGGATATTACAGGACCTAGTCAATATGCAACATATTACTACTTGAATTGCAGTATCTTGTAGCTTCTATTATTTACTTATATTAGATACTACAATAACAACTTATTTACAAAACATTTTGAAGTTAGGTTATTTACACGAACGACAAGTTGTTCCAAAAGTGTTCGTCGGATGTTGATCTGATAAACTGTTAGTGTATCTGATTGTTTTAGATTATAGTGTCTACTTGTCTGAAGTAACTTTACCTAAATTTGGCTTAATTCTATTCGCTAAAAAAATTTTTATATACCGAACAAAATGGTATTCCATATTTGCACCTTCTCCTCTATTATATTTTTACTTGTGAGTTGTTAAGTTGAAAAAAAAGAATATGGTGGTTTCCAATTTATTTTAAAGTTTGTATTTTTAATCTTAATTTAATTTACTTATTTTAATATACAATTCATTTTATGATTTTTGCTTTTATTTTATGGTAAAAATTTGTTATATGGAATACTCATTTGATTAGCAATTCTCATTTTATTTTATACAATATCGAAAAATCTTTCGTGATGACAACTGTATGTTGGGTTCCAGCTCTACAATCTTTGCCACATTAATGATAACGCCAATTACGTAAGCTTAAAAAGGGGGCAAAATCTTACTAAATTTAATTTAAAGGTAGGGGATTAAAAAAATCTCACGTCAAGTTTGTAATTATTATAACAGATAACACTCGAAAAAATTACTGGTCTCCTGTGTGGTAAAAATTGTAGAGAAAATATAAATACGAGATTATAAAACTATACTATTATTATATTCTAATTATATTAATTTTATAGTGTACTTAAGCAAATTTTACAAAAAAATGTTTTCACTTCTATCTTTGAAGTACCTAATAAGAAACACACGAAAATTATATTTTAAAGTAATTGACATTTTAATTCGAACAAAACTAACTTATTTCGGAGATTTGAGTAAAAATAATATATTTTGTTCAAAATGAAGTACTTTTGCTCTTTAAAAAACATTATACCTGTGCTACTATTTCGTAATCTTAGAAAGTCGCTATCGGATCTCAAATTTTTCAGCCTAAAATTCGTATCTTCTCATTTTGTATGAACAACAATATATTTCGGTAAAGAGTAATTCTAAAATGTACGCACCGGCGGCGGCAGCTTGCATGATTTGAAATGGATTCATTCTTATATTTCTACGCTCTAACCTACCTTATCTACTTTATTAGTAATCAATGCTCTACCTAAGAAAATAACAAAAGTTTTAATATTTCTTTCACTGAAATTAATGTTGAATGCTAATAAATTTAATATAGAATGTTAAATATCATGTAATATTGCAACGTGCTGAATACTAATAGCGTAAAAAATAATTTTAGCATTGAGCGAATATAGAAAATGTAAATAGACAATTAATATATTATTCTGCAACTACTATACAAAGAAATAGAAGAGAATCAGTTCGGTAACAAGCGTCCGGACTCAATTGACCGGAAAGACAGGCAGGTCATCAATGTTGCAAAGGGTCGTAACCTGAGGGACACATTTGTGAAAACAATGAGAATTGTGTGACTTATCAGTATAATTTGAATGCATATAACAATTTCACTTTGTTCTTAAATTTCTTTTATTAAAATTGAAGAAATTGCACTAGGTAAATAATTGTTTTTCTGCACTTTAGAAGTACTAATTATATACTTTTAAAAGTAAATTAATAAGTAAAAATAGTTTTTTAGAGAAAATAGATACTTATTTATAAAAATTATTTAGTCAATAGCTTTTTTGTTGATATACCAACGTAAAAAATGTATTAACATATAAAATTTAATATTTGTAATAATTTGATTGTATTATGTCATAATTAGTTTAAACTTGATATCGTACTCTACCATTGGTTAAAATTTTACAAGCGGATTTGTCACTATAATCAAAGCAATACAAATTAAAATTTGGTAAAGTACTAATTTCCAATAAATTGGTATACTACATCAAAACCTAATAATTCCCACATTAAAAAAAAAATATTTTGTTTATTGATTGAATAATGAACGTAATTGAAGATTTACAACATAATAAAGGCAGGTAACAGTAAAAAATATAGAACAGTGAATTCTTTACACCCAACTGCTTGCAATTTAAAATCTAAGCGTTTTTCATTTTTGAATGAAAAATATCTCTTCGGCGTCAATATATTTCTATATCACTATTATTATTATGTTAGATTAAAAATTTTAAAATTAAAAGGTTAAATAAATAATTTTTAACGAAATATTATTCGTAATATTACTATTAAACGTCTGATGACAGCAGTAACCATTGCTGAAAGCTTACGAATAATATTTCGTTTTATTGTTTAATTAACCTTTTAATTTTAAAATTTTTAATCTAATATTAATTTCAGAGGTTAATAATATATATAATTTCTATTATTATTATGTATTATCTATATTTATAAAAGCCAAACCAAGGTAAGTCACTAGTTACACCATTAGAATGTTTCAAGGTTTCAATTTGCTTTAGCCTGTATGTATAGTCAAGCTCTTCCTTCACGTGATCAACCGCATAGGACCGGCATAGCTCAAATGGCAGACGGATCAATGCAAAATTTCCGTAACACTCTTTAGTTTAAACTATCTAAACTAAAAGAGAAATTTTGCACCGGTTACGACGATGCAAATAGTTGATCGTCTGCTGTCTGGTCACAAGCGTGTTTGTGGATAACGATACCCACTCGCTGCTGGAAAACCATCACCAAAAGCAAGCCTCGTGTGAAGCGAGCTTTATATTATTATGTACCAAACGGCCAATCGACTAGACTTTTTATTCGCTCTGAATAACACATCCTTCGCACGCGTGTCTACTCTCTAGTTTAAAAAATAATAACTTTTTCATAGCTATTAATTGTTCATTGTTAAAATGGGTTTTACATGGTTTTATTCCAAAAAGAAAAATTATTTAATTAAAAAGTTTATAATAATATTAAAATATTTATACGAATATATTAGCAACACGGAAATATTTGATGTTGGTACTATAATAGCAGCAAAAATATTCATATGTATATGTATAATATATACATACTATATATCTATATAACATTACCCAACAGACAGTCCATTATATTATTTTAATTGTTAAATTTTGTAGTTTATATATTAAAGTTTGTTTTGTGTTTCTTCACGACTGATAAATGCCCAAACATGGACATCCTATGGACGTTCTTTAATATCGTCAAATGTTCGTCCCACAAGTGGCGTCCTGCGTCCGACATTTATTGGCCATATGACGTCGCCGACCAATAAGTATCAATGAATGACGACATTATGACGACAGCGTGCCGCCTGGGACATCTTACTTTAGTTTTCTTTTTAGGTTATAAAGTACATTTTATCATAATAATTTTTTATATGGTTTAATATTTTATACATTTTTGTAATAATGGTTCTTGATAATATAAGAAAATAATAAATAAAAATAAAATAATTTTTAATAATCATGTTAATTTTATTTATTAATTTACACGAGACCTACCTATACCTTGGTCATTAGTGAATTTATATAATTAAATTACCTCGCATGACTATTTAATTCACTTTTTAACATGTTTCTTTTTGCACACTATAGTTATACATTCCGATTTCAATTTCCATTTACATTTACCCTCGTACACTACTGATAAAATTCTTTTTAAAATTGCAGTAATATATTATACTAAATAGATCCACAATTTTGACACGCAACAAGAAAACATGCATGGCTCTTTTATTATTTACTTTGAAATATACTGCTGCTTTATATAATAAAAATATAATTTTTCGCTTATATGTAATACTATAGTTTTTAAGTTTTGTTTAAATTTTAATTGCGTATTACTTTTTTTCATGTAAGTATTAGATGCCTAAATATGTCGCGATGTTACACATGGATCAATTCTCAGTTCCCAATTTTTTATAATTAAAGTGACCTTTATGTCTACATACATAATATGTCCAAGTAAATTTAATAATATATGCTCACGACTATTATTATTGTACCTACCATGTTAAAAATTTTTAAAAAAATATTTAAAAATTTTTTTCCCAAAAATTTTAAAAAGGGATGAAAAAAAAACCCATAAAAAAATTTTTTTTTAAAATAAAAAAAAGAAAATAAATTTTTAAAATTCAATTTTTTATTAAAAAGGGCAAATTAGGCCCCTTTTATTTAAAAATTTAAAATTTAAAATATTTCAAAAGGAAAAATTAATAAATTAAATAATTTTTTTTACAAATTTTTAAAAGTTTTTTTAAAAATTTAAAATTGAAACCCTTTTAAATTTTTTTCTTATTTTATTAAAATTTTTTTTTCAATTATAACTTTAAATTAAATTTTTTAAAAAAAAAAATTTTTTTTTTTTATTTTGTTTAAAAAAATTATTTTTTTTTTATTTATTTTTTTTAATTTAATTTAATTTTTTTTTGTTACAATTGAATTTAAATTTTATAATTAAAGTGACCTTTATGTCTACATACATAATATGTCCAAGTAAATTTAATAATATATGCTCACGACTATTATTATTGTACCTACCATGTTAGTGCCAATAGTTTTGCAGACTTAAGTACATAAAAATATGTATATACATGTCATTCAACGGCCCTAAAATAATATAATTTGGTGCAGTCAAAAAAACTTCATAAGCTTTAGCTATACTTGGTTATCAGATGGTGGACCTATAACCCTCTGTGGGGTGGTTTGAATAAGAAGTTATATTTCGTCGAACATATTTATATGAAAGTGTGCTGGGAACGGTGAAAAACCTTCACACTCAGTATTTAAAATAGCATCATTAGTCCTTAGGTGTTTTTGTATAATAAACTATTCTAACTTTATTCAAATATGTACTAAACTGCACTGTTATGTATGTATGAAGTACATAGTATATAATATTTTAAGTTTAACAAAACACTTAATATGCATCGCCAGCATACAGCTTAATAATTTATTATTGGTTTCTACTTACTATCAAATTTATCAATTTTAATTATTGTGCAAGTGATAGTGCTTTAATTGCATATTATTTGAAAGTTCCGCAGTTTGCTTGTTTTATATTTAATTTGCCACAATTTTATTATTTACTAAATACTTGTTCCCGATAACTTCTTTTTATCTTAGCTTGGTTTTTCTGCTTTTATTTTTGGGCTAATTAGTTATAATTAACTAATTATAATAATGAAGTAATTGCGCTGTATTGCGTTTTCAATTTCCTATTTCAGATTTTCTACAGCTTCCATTCATGAATTCTTCTAGTTTCCCTTAAAAGTGTATTTTAAGTAATATTTCTACATATGAATACAGCATTGTGCAAAAGTATTAGGTACCCTTTAAAATATCGCTATTATGAAAACTGTTGAAGATTTTTTGAAACCGTACAACATTCGGTGTGAGTCGATTAACCCTGATTGCAATTTTTACCATTTTTTTGTGAATTATGAAAGATACACATACACATAAAAAAAATAAAATTTGCGGTCGGTTCACTAATTTGGTTAAAAAACGACATTAAAAATTAATTTGAAATGCAATTATATCATTGGCTCTTTTGAACTGTTACCCCGTCAACCAAAATTAAAATAAAAGTGTTTACAAATTAAAGTATATTTCATCATTTAAGTGAATTAGTTTAGTATTGGTTTATCAATCTATTATAACCTTAAGATTACTTTTAAATTTAAGTTTACTTGATTACAATTGACATTTATCAACCCGTATTTCTAAGACAAAGAAAATTAAAATGTATAAAGGTAATACTGTTTAACATAAATAAAAATCTAAATGTAAAATTTTGAATTTTATTGTCAACATATTAAAATTTCACAATTTAAGTAAATCATCTTACGTAGTTTTATAACTTATTCTAACCACATAATGTCAAGTAAAGTTTGAAAGTTTATTGCATAAATAGAAAGTATTACGACCCTTACAATTAATAATCTATTATTTCATTTAAACTAATAATATATAGAATGTAATAAAATTAATGAAAAATAAAATTCTATGACAACAATAATTATTATTGTTTTAGCTTATTAAACTAACAATAATTATTAAAAGTTTAATGAAAGTTTTATTGAATTGACAATTAGTAAATTTTATCCACACCTATTTATTTAATTATCAATCTACGTTCAGTTTCCTATAGAACAAAAGATAAATGGTTATCTATATAATGTAAATAAAGTAGTGTGGAAATTACTGATTGTCAAATTCAATAAAAATTTTATTAAAACTGTAATAATTATTAATTTATTCAGCTCCAAATATATTTTCACAAGTTAATAAACATTTATATATTAAATTATTCTTAGACCAGCATAATTCAAGGATTCGATAAAATTTTCTCTCCTTTTTAATATTTAAATATTCCCTTTTTTCTATTTAAATTTTGTAATTGCTACGATATGTCTCTAAATGTATTATTTGCTCAACATATTATATATAATATATTAAAACTGTCTAGTTAAATATTTTTTTTAAATAAAGTTAAATGCCAACAGCTATTCAAATTTCATTTTCATTTTCTAATAAAACTAATATTCATATTGAAAGTAAGGTTTAGAAGTTACTGTTAGTATTAAAGTTTTTTAAAACTATTCTAAAAAGTGAACATCGTGATTACGTTCAAGAATTTAATAAAAATTTATTTATTTAAAACTTTATATCGGTAATATGCATTTCTACGTAATATGTACATATAGCTCGTTAGACAATGTAAAATTTTGTATGTAATATGGAAATAAAAGACGCAAATTATTTTTGTTACTACACATATTTAAATTATTTTGTATTTGAAATAGCCTTTTTATGTCGCACATACTGTATATTTAAATCAGCTTTAGAAATTATGTTTTATACCAAATCAATGTTTTGCAATTCACTACAGCAGGATTTGTAGTGTCTTGTGTGACCTTAGGGTGGAACTCAACATAACTCTTAGTTTACTATAATATGTGAGCTTTCCAAACGTCTAATCTTAACTCCGTAGGTAAACTTTATTTATTATTTTAACTTTTAAAGTTAATGTAAGGTAACATTTGTATTTATGGAACGGAAAATGTACCCCACACACAGTATTATAAAATCCTGTTTCCAGTAAATCTCGTAATAAAATAATTAATTTTAAATCTATGATATTTTATGGTACTAACCTGTACGTATAATAAATATATCCTTACAACTCGGAGAATGCATAATTTAATATGAATGTAATATTTAACTGATACCAGTCGTAGAGAAATTAAGATTAACGTAACAAATTATGGATTAAGAACAGTTTGCACACGTACGCAACAGACATAGGAGAGAATGTCACCAACCACCAACAGATATACATACAACATAATATTATGCAAAATAAAAACCAAAAAATTACTATTCCACTTTAAAAATAGTAATGCAACCCGAACGACTCCTACTTAACGGGAGTCCCATAGCATTACAGGACAAAACATACGGCAGGTATCCGGTAGAGCATCGGTTGCGGCAACATCTTTCAGCAAGTCCACCAACATGTAATGATTGACAAATATTTTCACATTATTAAAAGTTACATTAGAAATGTTTATAAAATTTGCTTTTATTTAATTTGGATAGAGATAAAACTCGCGCGCGTGGTGTTGTCGATTGTGGTATAAGTTTTATATTTATTTTACGCCACATACAGACTAAAACCGGGTGAGCGCAAAATGTTTGCAATTTTCGGTGTTTTCCACGTTTTGTTTGCTATACTGATGACGTCGTAAGACAGAAACAATATTTAATATTGTTTATAGTTCATCGTAATTTGCGAATCTTTTTGAATTTAATTTGCATTACTATGAATGCGATACTTTAGTTTAAATTTTCTTATTAAATTGTAATTCCAAATTAAAATTTATTATAAAATTGGCGACCAGGAGAGCCGCTTCGAGCGCTACAAGCGGTTTTGACACACGCTTTACTTACTAAAAACATCCCCCAAGTACCTCCAACTCGAAAAGTATAGATGTTGACGCGACGGAGCTTAGCGAGCGACCGGTATCTTCCCACCACTAGTCACTATCAACCCAAGTACAGCACACGTCCCGTCTATACAATGTATAAATTATTACGCAATATTGCGCAATAATACACTTAAATGTATTTCTTATACGAAAATTGTCATTTTTAAATTGGAATTGTGGCCTTATTACAAATCCGACTAAGTTCCCCCTGCCTTTAAAAAGCTTGTATTTTTCAGATTCTTCGTTTGGTAAAGCCATTTTTATAGGAAAAATGTACTTTCGCGTCAGGGTTAACGGACTCTTGCTCATTTTTTTAGGTTTTTATATAGTGTTTAATAAGATGAATTACAATTAATAATAACAAAATACTATTTTTGGCATTTTTTTCTATGGCAATGCGCATATATTGATTGGTTTATTGGTAGCATGTCATTTTGTTGTAAATTTTAGGGTTATATACTGATCATAAGGAATCAACAGCAGCCTACCATTTAGGCTAATTAGGCATATACCTAGCGCGTTGGATTAATAAGGCTTTAAATATTAATTTTAATTTTAGAAATTATTGCTAATTTTATTTTTAAGTAATAAGGTGCTAAAAAAAAGTTTATCTAGCACAAGGTAAACCCTGTCTAAAAATGATAAAAACTCGATTCAATCAAACATTTAAAAGGAATAATAGCAGCTTCGAAATTTAAATTTAGAGAAATTAAAAATAATTAGTAAGTCTTAGAAATTTTAGAAATCCAAAAAGACAAACATAATCGACCTTAATTATAAATTGGGAAAGAAAATACAGTGAAGTTGATAGGCCAGTGTAGATTACTACTGGACTTGTTAGATATACACTGGCCTATCACCTCAACTATATTTTCTTTTTCAATACAAAAGGAAGTTTAATAAACGCTTTTTTGTTTATAATTCTACGTGCTGATGATAAGTTGTAATTCCATAATAGTACATAAACTATTTTTTTGTCAGTATAAAATGCATACTAAATTGCTGTCAAGTTTGAAATAAAGTGAATAAAACATCATCAAAAAAAACAATTTAAAAATTTTTCGAACTTATTATTCTGAACGGGTGTGGTTCTAGGCCCACTTGTATTGAAACTCTAAGTTTATTATACCCCATTTTTCGAACTTACTGATTATGTGTAGATACTGCGCCAGTGGCGAAACCAAATACAAAATTCGTCTATTAATAATAGTATAAGTCTTTATTATTTCCTATTTTAAATAATATATTTATTGCAGAATTACACTTTGACACTTTGACCCCCTTCAGTTATAGTCCTCGTGTCTCTATAACAGCAAAACACTAGCTAGCACTACGTAGGTATGTACATATTAAAATTTTTAGATGCAGTGCTGTAGATATCAAAGTCAATACCTGAAATTGCAATACCTCGTATTTACATTTGCAAAATAAGCTCGATGCATTTACATTTAGTATATAAAAGAGGTCATAATTGCAAAATAGTGTAATTAATAATATCTACCAACTATGATTAAATATTTATTAATGAATCGAACATCAGTATTTACATCTACTAGACGTTCAAATATTTTTAAAAAATGGTGAAATTTTGCTCCTTTACATTTAAATATAAAAAGTAGGTATCAAAAGCAATATACAGTTTTATATTAGATATATTATATATTTCTAGAACCTTGTATTCCGAACGAGCGTAAAATTCTATAGCAGCACGTCCACGAGAATAATATACTCCTTCATTTTGTATCGCTACGCGTTTGGCGTCATCGGAATGTTAAATTTGGAGAACTAAAAATTGGCTTCGTTTCATGACAAATCCTTTTTTAGTGATCGAGCCGCAAGCATGAAAACTAACTAAGGCTTCAAGCTGCAAAGAAACAAGTGCGATAAGATTGGAGATTGCACGTCCTCTCCGGGTCTCAGTCGAGCTACTGAGCTCTCAAGGAAACAATTACTCCACTCTGGTATTAAAATACACGCAAGAAATGAATTCATAACGTTATATTGATCCAAATTTGTTAGATAACGTTGTTAGCCACTTTTATGTGTTACCATTTAAACACGCATTTGTTTTTTGATGCAGTTTTTGTAGCATTGAAAGTATTCAATTATTTTATTTATGTAAATATATATTAGATACACGTGACAAAAAAATTGATAATTTTTACAAAAAAATCTGTTGTATTATTATAAATAAATAGATTTATTATAAATAAGTAAAATAAGAATAGTTTTTTTAGAATTTTGTTAATTTTATAAATCATGTCGTAGTGTCAAACTGTGTCAAACATTTTTATATAGTAATACCTAATAATTATAATTAATCAATTTAATAGCAATGTTATTATTTTGGCTAGAGATTCGAAGAACTGTTTGATGAATTACAATACATCAAAAAAATTTTATTCTTAAATCATATAGATATAGGTAAAATATTTATAAACGATTTTTTATTAAGTTGTGAAATTATATTTTTATAATTATGTTTTAAAGAGGTTTTAAATATTCTTTTTAAAGTAAGTGAAATTTTAATAAAAAAAATTTTAAAATAAGTAAATATTTCCGCTTACATATTTTTCTTAGTTTTCGGCATTATTGTACAATCATTTTTATTAAAATTTCACTTCTCTTGAAAAATAATTTAAAACCTTTTAAAAAAAAATAGATATAATACGAGTATAAAAATAATATGATAGGCTTTATAACGATAATATGAATAATTGGGTTTTCCTCTTAAGAATGACACTTATTAGTATTATTATTACAATAATCTTCTTGTAATTTAACAATAACTCATAAATAATAAACTGGTATGTTATTATTAATATTTACAAACTATATTTACATTTGAGTTATATGCTATTATATATAAATCAATGCTTGAATGTTTTCTGATATATTACATTATATTATAAAATTCTAATTTTCTGATTTTGTCATACTGAACAGTTTAGTGCAGCTATTTAAAGCCACATTCAACGATCATTTTGGGAACAACTTGTCGTTAATGTAAATAACCTAACCTCAAAATATTTTGTACATAAGTTGTCATTGTGTTGTTAAATATGAATGATTTAAGCTACAAGATATTGCTGTTCGTTAGACGTTGTTCTGAACAACTGCATTAAACTGTTTAATGTGACGTAATCAAAAACCGTTCAGAGCAATTCGGAATAAGTTCAACGAACAAACCTACAGTTTAGAGACTGAGCGAACGGGGCGGAACTAATATTCCCGGAGAACGGTAAATTCTGAACGATAGATTTCTGAACGCTAATTAATTTATTAACGTCGTGTTAGGCCTTCCTTTTCTAATTAGACAAAAATAAATCTAATAATTCAAATACCTTGTAGTTTTTTTATCTTTTTGTATTAGTTTTCATTAAACAACAAAATAGGCATTGTTTAGCAGCAAAGTATGTTATTCACAATCTGAAAAGTACTAATTCAAATTGGAAGTTTTTCAGATTAGATTAGAAGCATATGCAGAACAAATTTTGACTAAAAAGATTAAAATTAAAAAACAAACAAAATGTATTAGCTACCTACTATAAACATTCTTTGAATTTATAAGTCACCAATATAATATTATGTAATAATTAAGAATGAATTTAATAATTTCAAGTTAAGTTGATTTTAAAGAAAACGTTGTTACTTTATAATAAATTCAATTAAATGGAAATACTTAACTTAAGGGGAATATTAGGGTGATCGTTTGATAAATAAAGCATTCTTTAGTGCTTTAAAAAAACAAATTATTAACATAATTTAAATTTTGATTTAGCCAATGTATACTTATTAACCAGCAGTGTAGCGTGAAGCATACACGGGTCGACTAGGAAGTGTAAATCGCGGTTCGAACCCTGCTTGCGCCAGATACATTGCTGCGAACAAAAAGTCCATCTTCTTCTTTAATCTATTCTCTTATTATCTATGTTCTTAGTTATATTATTATTTATAATTATATATATTATGATTAAATAAAAGCACTTATAAATATCAAAAACAAATCACGAATAAATTAATAATGTAAGTCTTAAATGCAATTAAACGATTGAACATTTGCTTGCCATTCTAATGGTAGATTTACGGGTAAAGGATCATCCATTGCTAAGATTATAGTATACAAACTTATAATTAGATAAATTTTTCTGACAGATAATTTAAAACGGCACCGGCATAAAGAAACAAATTCTTACTACTCAATTGTGCTCTCTTTTTAGGAGGTAGAAATAAAAATATCAATTTAATTTTCCTTTTCAATATATTCACCTAATTTTTCTAATTTCTAATTTTTCAATTAACTTATGTATACCTTCGAATCTGCATCCTTCACTTCTTCAATCACTCAATCATTAGTTTTTAATTCTTAGGAATATAGGCACTTCCATTCTGGAAGTCCTCCCAATCCGTTTTGCGAGGTGGATTACTCCTCTATTTTACTCTACCCAACAGGAGAGTATAGAATTCGAACCTGCGATTACTTATTCATAGTCACTTAAGTCTTCCAACACAACAACTCAACAACTATTTAAAAATTTAAAAATGGATAACAATTAACAACACCTTATGTACATCATAAATGGTAAAATTTCAAGGTGGCTTTCTTCTGCGTGGATACAGAGCTTTAAACTTCAAATGAAATTTTCGGCTGTTTTTCGTACTCTTTAGGATATTTTGTTCAATTTCTGACGAACAGATTGTTTTAGTGATTAAGCAGGTGAAGAGTTTTCATTGAATAGGTCTAATGTTGGTACAAAGAGCTGTTGTCCCCGGAAGATATCAGCCTTAAAATAATACCCGTGGTAGATTTCCTTCTTAATACTCACTCAAAATTAAAGTGTTTTATCGGTACACAAATATCCAAACCATACTGACTTGGAGTATGCTAACATACGTGGTAGAGGTCCGTGCTATTTTGACCCACCTATCATTTAACAATGTGAAATTGTACAATAGTAAACAATTTTTCATCAGTAACAACTAAGTTCCATTTTCTGTATCCAACCGCTTTTTTACATGGATTTAGCAATTTAGACTTTTAGCATCTTATAAGGTCAGTTTCATTTTTGCTATGGTACTCGAGCCTAGACTTTCGCGTGTATTTCTGATTTCCATTCCGAGTCTCGATTTCTTTGAATCCAGTTTGATGATCTGCGTTTCCGGCGAGTGTTGACAGAACATTTTTTCCTCTATTCGGAATCCCTTTGGTTGAAATCTGGTAGTATAGACTATTCACGGGAATTGATAAAATCTTAGGAAAATTGATCGGACCACTCTAATGCGTAGTTTTCGCCTTGTGGGAGGTGCAGAGTTTGTTAAAGGGCCAATGTTGGTACCAAAACTTTGGGCCCCGGGTAAGAACTACGCCTAAAATATCCTGGTAGATTTTATTGTTAATTTTACTCCTTTTACAAAATTAAAGGTGTTTTATCGGTAGACAAATACCTCCCCAAACCATGACTGACTTGGGGTATTGGCGATGAACAACGATGGTAGAAGGTCCGGTGCTTCTTCTGACCAATACCTATCATTTTAACAATTGTGAAATTGTACAATAGTAAAAATTTTTCATCAGTAAAACTACATTTTCCCATTTTTGCTGGTATGCCGTACTCGCTTGTTTTCATCATTTAGCATTTAGACTTTTAGCAGCTTATAAGGCGTTCATTTTTAGGCGTATTCCGATTTCCCAGCTCGATTTTTGACAGGGGACATGTTGGAATTTTTCCTCTTCGGGTCGGTCTTCCATATTTTAACCAAGTTCTTTGAATTGTTAAGGCGTCGGAAACGGTTTGCCGTGGAATTTTAAGCATTGAACATATTTACATTAACGATTTAGCTTCAAATAACGATAAAATTCGGGCGCGACTTTTGATATTTGTAACTCACAAACTGATTGTTTAATTTTTTGCTTTTTGTTTTCTGATCTCCATAGTTCTTAGAATCGGATTACTAGATTATTTTTCAGAAAAATTCAGTGATTTTCACAAAAAGAGAAAAACATGTTTGTCCGGGGTCTTGTGGGTCACGCTGTACATACATACATACCTATCTTAAAATAGTTTAAAAATTTGAAATATAAAATTAAAGTTGATATACAAAATTGTAATTTTTGTTGATAACAAAGATTGTTTCTTCAAATTTTAGTATTGCAATCTCGTTAATCCACTTACATGACGGTACCGATAGAAAGTAAATCTCTCTTTTCCGATAAGTAATTTAAAATTTCAAAATAGTTATATCATGTATGGGATCCAGAATCAACTTTTTGTATTGGAATCACCGGAGTGAGATAGCCAAAGAACGTGATACTTGAACACATGCAAAACAGGAATTTATGCATATAAGATGTTGAAATATTTTTATTTAAATTCGAAATTGATAACAAAGTTTTTATTTTATCAACTTCCTCAAACGTGATTCGGCCAATTAAATTTGTTGCTTGTCCTCTATGTAGCAATATACATATATCTTAACTATATGAAAGCAGATACTAACATGCCTTTTCTTCTACTGTTGCTGACCGAGTAAATACATTACATCATATTATATTAGCTAAGAAGCTTAGATTTCTTATCCTTAATACTAATAATAACTTTTAAAAACAAAAATCTTTAATTATGGTACAAAAGTAACTGCTCTGCAAATAAATATTACTCCTAATAATTTTTTAGTTTCAACTCCACCCTATCTACCTGTAGCACATGATTCTTTAACAAATGAGAAAAGACACAAAATTAGCGCCATATTATGCATATTAACTAAACTCCGACAGTAAAATAGCTAATATGTGATTGTCAATTTTAATTGTATGTACATACATACCATGCACTAAAATAACTATTCCTCTGTTAATTCTGTGAATTTCATCATAAATTGTGGGAGATGTATTCCCAATACCGTAAGATTTCTAAAAAAAAAGTTAAAAAACATTTTAAATCTATTACCGTGCCAATTTTCTTTAAGAATTCATTCTAATACCATTAAGAGTTTATTTAATTGTTAATTTGAATTTAAAACCTTGGTAAATGGTATCATAAAATGTCACTCTTTTGCTCAAAAACGTTAGTTTTATTATTATAAATTACCGAGGTTTGTTCATTTTGCCATTCAGCATTGATACAAACTGGCACCATTTTAAGGTGTAAAATAAATAATTGTCTTAAATAAATATTGAGCCATATTATGCATATTAACTAAACTCCGACAGTAAAATAGCTAATATGTGATTGTCAATTTTAATTGTATGTACATACATACCTATCGCACTAAAATAGCTATATCTCTGTTAATTCTGTGAATTTCATCATAAATTGTGGGAGATGTATTCCCAATACCGTAAGATTTCTAAAAAAAAATTAAAAAATATTTTAAATCTATTATCGCGCCAATGTTCTTTAAGAATTCATTATAATACTATTAAGAGTTTATGTAATTGTTAATTTGAAGTTTAAACCTTGGTAAATGGTATCATAAAAATGTCACTCTTTTTGCTCAAAAAACGTTAGTTTTATTATTTCATAAATTACCGAGGTTTGTTCAATTTTTGCCATTTAGCATTGATACAAACTTGCACCATTTTAAGGTGTAAAATAAATAATTGTCTTAAATAAATATTAAGTCTTAATTTTGGATCTCGATGTTAGTTGCATATTAATATAAATCAATATTATCGCGAGTTAAATATCAACCGCATTTGATTTTCCTCCTGAATAAGAAAAAAGTTAATATTTTATAGGTACAATATTATATTATCTAATGTTAATAATTATTATAAAACAACAAATATTATAATAAAAAGGAAGTAAAATACTCCAAATGAATTACTAAATTCTTAAAATCTTATTTTTAACACAGGTTGTTATTTCATTAGTTAACTTTTGTCATAACAATTATGAAATTGAATTCTGACAATTTTACAGCCTCTTATCATAAAGGAAATAAATAACAACGGCAATATTGAAGATATTACTATACCTTGAAGTACTTGACTGAAGTATGAAATTTTCTTCATTGTATTGTAACAAATCAATTTTAAACAAATTTAAAAAACAATATTTATTATATTCCACGTTAATAAAGCAAAGCGCAACAGCCTTTGAAACTAGCGCAGGACCAGCGCACGCCGTCACGACGCTTAGGTTAAATTTCGTATAGCGGCGTTGTTTAAAATCGATGATAGTAACAGACGGTGTTCAGTTATAAAGGTACTTCTACTGTGTGTGTATTTTCTACTCATTTTTGATATAAACTTTTAACGTCGCGAAATGTATTTTTCCTTTATATTTTTTTAAAACCTTAACGTCCTAACGACATCATTAAACTGTGCGTAAAAGTTTACCACACCACTAGGTAAGTGCAAATAATTAAACTTCTTTAGAATAGCATTAATTTTACGTTATTAGGATGTAGTATTTATTACACATTAAATTCGCAGCACGCAAGAAAAAGCTAATAAAATTAGGACTATGTGTCTAAACAGGATTAGCGCAATTAAAAATAATTAAAATAATATTATGACGTGCATTTCTTGTGCATTACCAGCGGAAATCCGGACAAAGAAAGTAGCGGAATACTTTATTTAGAACTACAATTAAATGATTTCCCTTGTCGCAAAGCCGAGGTAGCGCTTTTTTGGTTCACCTGGGATAATGATTCGGAAACTTAAATCTTCTTTTTAATCTAGTATGCAAACAAGACGGTAGGCAGCTTATGAACTTGCTTTTTAGTTTATGCCTAATACATGGATGGTTATGAAACATTCATCAAAAAGAGTTTTATTATTAAAAATTTTCTGTAAACATTAAATTTTAAAATGCTATTCCTAATGAACTTTAATATACTGATTCAATAAGTTAAATTAAATCAAATTATTTCATTTGTGAAAGCCAAAAATTTCCAATCTATTAGTACCTACAAAATAATATTATGTACATACACATAGTATATTATGTTTTACTTTAGACCATTTATTAAGCAAGTTATTTTACCTGTAGATAGCTTTCAAATAATATTTACAAAAGTTTTAATAAATAGTTGTTGTATTCGTATGAATCGTTAAAATAATAATAATTATTATTATTATTGTGCAATACATACCATCAGCTTATGCTGACCACAAAAATTTTAAATTTGAAATATTGGTTAGCTCTTAGTTTTAAAAATTGTTATTTTATATTGATTTAAGTTCTTTATATATTTTAATAATTTTATTTACAATAAATTAAATTTATTATTTCTTTATAATGAAATGTGCACGGACAACTGTAATTTAAATTTTTCAATTGATTTATATTTTATTTCTAATATTTTAAGTATATTTGTTGAATAGATTTAATGCTTGGGTACGTCAAGAGAAACACAAGAGCAAGCTGAATGCAGTTCTAATGGGATATTTAGGAAATGTATGTAAAAAAACTCTAAAAAAGTGGATAATAAATGAGTGCAGTTTGTAAGCGAATCCAATACATTAATGTAAAAGAAGTGTTTTACCTTGGTTTGGGCCTATAAAAAGATTGAATAAAAATACCGTGAGAAAGCAAATACACAATGAAAATATGTACCGATCAAAAAGAATGGTACAGACCCATAAAATATGGTTGAATGTTGTGAACGAATTTGTGAAAAAAAAGAAAGTTTTAAGAACAAAATAGTCTATGTACAATGATTAGATGTATTGATATTGTGGAAGTGAAAGAAGTATGCAAGCATAGGAAAATCCCGAGAGAGTTAGTGAAGATAGATTAGTTAAGAAACTTTTTAAGTATATCCATACATGTATAATTTTCCATTAGGGAACAGCGTGATTAATTATGTATATATAAATGATTTTTAATAAATAATAACTAAAATTTTATTTACTAAAAGAAACAGCGAACTTCAAGAACTACTTAATGTATTTATTTACCAGCACATTAGTCGCTAGGTTAGTTGTCACATCCTTGGTCGCGTGTAAAACCTTTTCTCAAATAGCACATTTTATATTAGAACTTCTATTGTTTTTGATGGTTTATAATAAATTATATATCAAGCACAAAATATCTCACAGACATATTTGATATCCATGTTGAAATTTACAACAAAATTAAATTTACAAAAATACAAGTATTTGTAATTATAAAAGAGTAAAATTTTTGTCTATCTAAAGGGGAACGTAATATTATGTATTATATTTTAATTATTCTAGTAGGTACTTTATCTTTTACTCGAAACAGAGATTCATTTCGATGCAAGTCATATTATTTCAGAACAGAATAACAGTAAAGTGGTTCCAATCAGTATTCGGAGAAATATATATGTATGTACCTACCTACATCTATGTTCACTTAGATTACCCTTTTAGGTCGTTGTATCATTTTCACCATCAAAGTCAAGTGAAGGTACACTTTTTCTAAATCTGTACAAAATTATTGTAAATTTTAGAAAAGTAAAAAGAACAAAACTCACAGTCTGTTTTTATTTTTTGATTCATTTTTTTCTTGAATTTCTCACCGTGAAACTATGTCCGTAACCAGAAATTAGCGCACACTTGAATTAAGAACAAATAAACAAATTTTATGATATATTTTAAAAAATTCACAAAATAATAAGAGAAATATATTAATTCAAATTTTTAAAATTATAAGGTTAAATGAACAATAAAACGAAACATTATTTGTAAGCTTTCAGCAATGGTTACTGTTGTCATCAGACATTTAATAATAATAAATTTAATTTTATTATTAAATGTAATGTAAATAATTTTCAAAATTTGAATTAATATTAATTTCAAAGGTTAATAATATAAATAATTTCAATAAGAGAAATATATAAGAAAAATAATAAACTAAGAAATTCTCTTAGTTGTCGCACTCATAATAATAATTTCTCAGCGGACATAAAAAGACAGTTGTAATAATATTATGATGTATTGTATATGTACGATTCTCACCTTCCCTTCAGTTGGAAGTTGGATGTCAGAGGACAGTAGAAAACGTAAGAACTGAACCAATTATGTTTAGAGAGACTTTCAAAATAAAAATTTCTAAATTAAATAAAACAATATATAAAACTTAGAACCTTTGGCGATTATTCAATTCGCATTCACATAAAAAAACGTTTTTTTATTTGAAGTATTTTGTAATTTAATAATTATAGTGCTACATAATAATATGTAGATGTTCCTACATCAGTTCCAGTAGATTTGATAAAGGATTTATTCAATTTACTTAATATTTACTTCAAACATTTTTCTCTGTGTAGGTTTAGTTCAAAAAGCATATAAAAACATAATGATATGTATATCTTCCGGTATACCACTTAAGCTAAGTTAAAAAATTTCAACAAAAAAATAATTTTCGTTCAAATGAAATCAAAAATTTCATTGAAACAGATAAGTTTTCTACAAACTAACCTTATGAGTAATAGATCTAGGTTTTGGGCCAAGTTTTTTCTTATTGTGTTAAAGTACCATTTAACTAATAATTGTTAGATAAAATAAAAAAAAATTAAAAATTGCTTGTTAAAAACGCTAAAAGAAGGCGAAAATACATCTTTTTGAGACCTGTAGCAGAGACTTGTCAGAGATTTAACGTTACATGATACTTTATTGGAAGGTGAAAAACCGGACTTTAAACTACGAGTAATTTCATTCGAAAACCATTTACATAATTTATTTTCTAAAGAAAAAAATTCGATTTTTTATCGGTAAGCTTGCTTTTACATGAATGTTTGTTTGGTTGTCGTAGTCCTAATTAGCAAAAAAGAGCATAAAAAGCTTTCTTTAGAGGATTCTACTTAAAGTATCTCGATTTCAAAATTACAAACTTACTTAGTAAAATAAAATTTTTACTTACGACAAGCTTATCCAAAATTAAAGTCACGATACGTTTAACTAAGAGCAGTAATATATTTAGTAATATATATTTAAAATAAAATAGTTTAGTAATACATATATTAATAGACTTTTTTTTAATTGGTAAGTTTCTTTCACTTACATGTTTTAGTTTAAGACATTATTAATCAACCATGTTTTGATTTACAAAATCTTGTCAGTTAAACTTGGACCAAAAATTGAATTAAAAAGTTAATTTGAATTCAAAATTATCTAGTGAAAAAAATAATAATTTAATAAGATGAAGGTGAACAATTACTTGACTTATTACAAATTTTATATCGACACATTTGCTATTACTTAGCTAAATGTTACAAAATATTTAATATAAATTGTGATTAATAATCATGGCTAATCAATAATGTCCTAAACTAAAACATGTGCAAATAAAAAATTCACAATAAAAAACCTATTAATTTTACAAGTTAATAACTCTATTATAAAAAATAGTAAGATATAATAAAGAATTTCTCATATTAAGAGACCAAACGAGATTTTCGTGCACGGAGTGGAGGTTTAAATAGAAGCGAAAGCGTTTCAATCGACTTCGAGTACAAAAGTTGGTTTAGACTCTAAATATATAATATACAAATTTTTTCCAACCATATTTTCTAATCTCATCAAAATTAGCAAAAACGATGATTATTCTCTCCAGCTTTTATTTGCCTTTTTGTCTACTGACAAACATATTCCTGTTTTTAGAAAAGAATACAGCATTAAGAACCTACGACTACTAAGACCAGGTGTGGAAATGCATCTAGACTGTATTTTATTTTAATGGTGGCAATCATCAATATAAGGAGACCGCCTAGTTTACGTGTCCTCCGAAACACGGAAATGATAATAAAGAAAAACATTTTTAAATTTGAACTCCGTATCTTAATAGTATAGTATACTGTTAGACTAACTAAATTATAGTTGTACATTTTAGTCTATAAATTCATTTAGTTTAAAAGCTATACTATTTTCTTAAAATTCTATTGTCAATATTTTCATAACGGATCAAAACGCTTGCAGGATATAAAAGGATGTAAATATATTTTCATTACGTCCACTATAAGGAAAAGAATAACTTATTTTTTAAAAGTCACACCACTTGTTTTGTAAACGGCAAACATTAACATTTTAATAAATATTACACATGTATTCGTTGTTATTATAAATTACATATTAAGTTGCTGCTACAGATTAAGCGCACATTTCTGACTCATTTCTAAATTGTACAAAATTAAATAGCTCTATCAAAACAGAATAGACCATTAATTTAGATATAAGTAATTGATTTTTTACAAAATGTTTACTTCCACTGGGTCTGCATTAGGCAAAACTTTATTTTAATATGAATCTGTTTGTATACCTGCCAAGTCATTATAAAATAAAATATAAAAATTTAAAATAGGAGTTAAACAAAGTTTAAAATTTATTAATTATCTTACATTTAATTATTAATATTTGCAATTGGGAAGTTCACAAATATAAGCTTTTAAATAAATTTTTAAAATTACAATTGACAAGTATAAGTAATTAGAAGTATTTAATATATTTTTTAGATCTTAAACTGCAAGATAATATGTATACATACATATTGTAGTGAACTTTTAAATTTTATAAAAATGTGAAGCTAAATGCAAATATAAACATCTCTTCGTTGGTGAAGCCAAATTGTTGTAAACGTTTACAAAAATGTTGTCAAGACATATCTTGAATATGTGAACAAATATTTAATGTATGAAACAAAAACTTTATAAAATTGACCTTTGTATTACATAAAAATTATACAAGAACCACAAATTCTTTAGTTACAATTTCTTTATTCAAGAATATTTGCAACTATTATGTATTTGTTCAACTTTTAAGTATATTTACATTGCACTTTTTATTTACAATTACTGTTCATCGTTCGTATTCTACGTCTTCCTGCATTAAGCTGGTGGAATTCACTTTTTAAATTTTGCAAAAATGCTCTTTTTATATTAATTTCTGTCGGCCTTCTACTACTGCCACACGATATCACCCGTTATTTTATTTTGCGAAGTCCTTTAGTTTATATAATATGAGTGACCAATAATAGCTAACCCATCAAAAAGTCGTTACTTTCTCCAACTTACCAGCAAACGGTTATTTTTATGTTTTCGCGCCTTTTTATATTTTTGGGATTCCGGTCAAGTCATTATTTAACAGTATTTTGTTCGCGTAGATATCTAATCTCTTTTTTCCTATTGGATCTTCAAAACACGCCATAATATGAATAACCAATGCGAATGCAGCCAACAATAACAGTCGTTATTTTTTCGCGGAAAAGTTGTCATGAAGTGACTAAACCTGAAATACATGTAATCGTGACATTACAATATGTAGCTAAATACCATAGCTAAATACCAAAATGCATATTAAATAAAATCACGAAATAATATCAATATCGTTCGGTAATATTATAACACAAAAATATACCATCGAACATTCGACTGATTTGATCTGATTGAATTCAAGGCTTAGTTTTGTTTTTTGCTCACAACTTCAACAAACTGCACCATCTTTTCTATCTGAAAGTTTTTGTGACTATTACATATCTACCATGTTAATGATTTACAAATACACTAAATGGCTTCCCTAATAAGTAACTTTCATATTTTTACAAAAACCGCATAGAAAAAGTAACGAAAAGTGAGTACAAAATGAATAAACACTCGAAAAACTTCAGAAAAGAATAATGTGGGAGGTTCAACTGCCTCATATAATTAAATTGTTGCTATAAATTTGTGTACAAATATTTTACCGTACTTTTTTTTAATTTTGTTTCCTTTATTTAATGACAAACAACACAATCCATGCGCCGTGAAAAATAACATTTTGTACTTGAAATATAATGTGTGAATATCTTTTTAGACTAAAACGAGATGAGAGAAACTACATATGTATATGTGTACATAGATCATCTTTAAAATATTGATAAAGTTTAATTTTCGTCTATAAATTCAATAATATAAAGCAAATTTAATTATTTTATGATGTCATAGATATTAGTATTATTATTTTATAGTAATAAAATAATAATGATTTTATGTACGAATATAAATTATGTGCTTAAATTCATTTTTTTTATAACTATACGAAAGAAATCTGACTAAGATATCTTTTTAAATTTCACTTTGATTATAATAAATTGCGAAGCACTTTTTTTTCTTCAGAACAAATTATAATAATAAATATAAACAGTTAGTTCCGCCTGATCAATGTTAGTTGTTATCTTGAACATAGAAAAAATTTTAAATCCGTTTGTAATATAAAACATATATCTGCGAAAAGCACCACAACTTAAAATGAATGTAAAACTCATGATGAGTAAACTGTATGTACAATGCTGATATTGCAAAGAAAATCCGCGTAAAAGTAACGCGTACATATATAAATTTAGGGTAAAATTTAAGTGAGGGCTTTGATAAAAGCAAAACTGAAGGAAGAAACGTTTACATATTGGCGTAGGGATTTTTCCAGTAAATTGCGTGAAGAATGTCAACGTAATCAGGACATGAAATCGTGCTGTCTATGAAACTTTTGCTCTTGTATGGTTGATATTGAAACCTTTGCATTATAGTAAAGAGCTTAACTTTTATATAAACATTTAAGGTTTTATATAAATGTATATTATTATTTTCTATTTTATAGTTTACATTAGACTTATTTAGATATTCATTTCAATATTTCTAAACAGCAAAACTAATATATTACACTGAAATCTATTTTCTAGTTTACTTAATGGTATCTATCGATTCCGATTCATACCGAATGAATTAAATAATTTCTATAATTTATTCTATTATATCATAATATATCTAATTTTTTATTAAATTAAAATACTAATTATTAATGCGGTACACTGTCTCTAATTTCTTCTTTTCTACTTTTAACAATTATTGCATTTAAAGTACAGCATTTTTACTACTGAGATAGAAAAGTGCTTAATATTGTCATCGGGCAATAAAATCCAGAGTAATAAGAACTTTAATTAAAAGTTAGTCATATGGTAATTATCTCGATGACCAGTTTAATTACTTTAAATTAATTAATTTAAATCGCTTAAGAAATACTTGTATGATCTTTTTAAATTTTATTGAATAAATCATAATTATCTTCTTCTTATTATCACTTTCAAAGAAGGTGCTTAGTCAAGTGGTAAGAGTGGCAAGACTTTTTTTTCTTTTTTTTCTTTTTTTTTAAATACCGTATATTTAACCCAAACTAAAAAATTTAATATAAAATTCATCTTGATAATCTATTTTCGAGAATTTAAATTTAAAGGTTTAAAATTTAAATTAATTTAAATTTGAAAAACATACGAAATTGAATTAAATAATTTCTATAATTTCCATTCATTTTGTATATTTAATAATTTTTAATGGGGAAAAAATTTTTTTTTTTTTTTTAAAAACCCAATACTAATTTTATTTAATGCGCATAAAATGTATCTAATTCTTTTCATTTCTACTTTTAACATATTGCATTGAAACTAGAGCTTTTTACTACTGAATAGAAAAGTGTTTAATGTAAGGTGAATACAAACCAAGTAATAAGAACTTTAATTAAAACGTTAGTCATATGGTAAATTTCTGATGACCAGTTTAATTACTTTAAATCTGGATATTAATTTTAAAGTCGCTTATGAAATACTAAGGTCAGATCTTTTCTAATTTTATTAGCAATGAAATCATAATTATCTTCTTATTATACTTTCAAGGAAGGTGCTTAGTCAAATGGTAAGAGTGGCAAGACTTTTTTCTTTTTTTTCTTTTTTTTTTAAATACCGTATATGACAAATTTATGACTATAACGCTGCAAGCTAAAATGTTTTAATAATAAAATTTTTTCATTTCTTTTAATAAACAGTTTGTCAGAAAGATTTTCATAGTGAGGCAAATTAATTATTATTGAATAAAACAGAAATTGCAGATTAGCGCTAAGTTGTGATTTTCCATAAAACATAAATAGTAAAACTGTAAAGAGTTTTTGATGAGAGTTAAGATACCCAAATCTAGATTTTTACCATTTTTAAAGCGGCTTATGAAAGATAAGGGTCTAATTCTTTTTCTTTCAACCCTTTTTAGTCCACTGCAGGACTAGAGCCTCTTTCTCTAAAAGAAAGGTTTAAGCATTAAGATCCCAGGGTTGTTAAGTCCGGGTTGGAGAATGTGTCTGTAACCCTTTTCATTGTTGATGCTGGTAGTCATCAACTCAAAGGGACCGTTGGCTTTACGTGCCCTCCAAAGCACGGGAGACGGTCATAGATAAAAAGAAAGTCAAGAAAAAAATTTTTCCTTTCACGACTCCTCCCGGGATCGAACCGGGTGCCTTTGTATCAGTAGTTGATCGCTCTACTAGGTTAAGACCGTCTCTTCTAGGGTCTAATTAGCACATAAAAATAATAAACTTTGCTGCCGGTTCACAAATTTTGGAAAAAAAGCTTTAAAAATTAATTTAGAATGCAATTTTCTCATTGACTCTTTTGAACTGTAACCCCGCTCATAAAAATTAAAATATGTTGTGGCGACTGTAAGGATACCCGAATCTAAATTTATAAAGCGAATTATAAAAGATGAGGGCTTAATTAACAAATAAAGAAATGAAATTTGTGGTCGGTTCACAAATTTAGAAAAAATACACTTTTAAGGTGAATCCGAGTCTTAACGTAGTTGCGTTTGTCAAAACTCGCTTTTCGCAGCGTCCGCTCCGCTACGGCCGCCCCAAGCGGTTTAGACAAGCGCTGTACTTATTAAAAATATCCCCCCAAGAACGGTTAAACTCGAAAAAGTGTGGATGTTGACCTACCGGATCTCAGAGAGCGACTAGTAGCTCCCACCGCTAGTCACTGTCGACTCACCTACAGCACACGGACGGCTGACAGAATGCATTCTCTAATGACGTAATATCTCATAATAATACATTTATATGTATTTCTTATGGGAAAATTGTAATTTTCAAAATTAAATTTTGGCTTTATTACAAGTTCCACTAAATTCATCCTCACCTTAAAGAGCTTGTATTGTTATTTTGTTTGGTAAAACCATTTCTATCAGAAAAAGTGAATTTTCGAGTTCCGTAATCTTAACTTTAGCCAAGTTTTTTTCTCATATCTACAATTTTAAAACAATGTATACCATTTCTCGGTCTGAAGGGAATAAATTGACTTGAAATTTGGAATACATTTGAACCTGTTTTTGTGGGAAATATGAATCGCATAAAAGAAATCTTTTAGAAAATATTTTCTTTAAAAAAATTGCACAAAAAACACCGCATAAAATTAGATTTGATTGTATTATTCAAAAAAATAATAATTTTAACGTGTTCAAAGCTTTTGTTGAATTTATTTTCCGTTAATTTTTTATTTAAAAATATCGTAGAAAACGGTGTAATTTTTTCCAACACTAAATTTAAAACTGTTTTTTTTTAATTAAAGCAATTATAAGTAAAATTGTTAGTAATGCCCATATATTGTAATTAGCAAAGTTTTATTTTAAAACACATTTGACAAATTACTAAAACACAATTATAGTATCGTGTAATTCAAATTTAGATTTTATACAAATGAAAATAGTTCTCAAGTTCTGTAGGTATGTCTGATGACTACAAAATCAAATCTATATTATATCATACATATTAATAGTATAACTTTGTTTGACAAACAATTTTTGCAATTAAGAAGCGCGAAGTTTACTTATGTACGAAGTTACATGCGTTTTGAAATAATTTGTTAATGTTTATTTGCAAATTTTATTAAAAGTTACTTAATTAATAAAACTGCTCCAAGTTACTATCTCAAAAATAAATCTAAAAATTTACTTCAAATAAACATTAAAACAACGTAACAGGGCTTACAAATTACGTAAACTTAACCAAATGTTTTAAGAATTAATTTAATGATTTTTATGGTACATATACATATGTATATGTATGTACTATGTATGAAAATTTCACTTATTCGTTCATTCTTAAAACATATTTACTATAATTTCACAAAAATAAATTATAAAATTATTAATAACTAAATTGTAGTTTATGTTCGGTTTCAAGAAAAACTCTTGTATAATTTAAACAAATCTAAACAACATAAACTGCACATAATATGCATGCGCAAGACAATTTTTTATTGTAGTACTTAAAGAAAGTTTAAAAAACCAAAAGTATACAGTCAAGAAAGTCGCCGTACATCCCTTAAATTCGGCTGTACTTAAATATTCACATACCATAATATGTACAATACAATTAATTTAAAAACATATTTATTGACACTAGTTCAGAATAATTATTCAGAAGTACATAGTATGTACATTCACGTGTACCATTAGGTTTAGTTATTGTAATTTTTAAATTGTACAGATTGTAAGACTTTCACATAGCATTTAATTTAAGTATGTATTGTCTTTTATATTAAATTGTATATTATAATGTAGGACATTTTATATTAAAAATGTATGTTCGGCACCGACTTTAAAAAGTGATTTCGTGTAAATAAATATTTTGATATGTTTGTTAGTAATGTGTGTTGTGTTGTAAGTAAATTATTATTTTATACTTTGTAGTGCATTTTTACATTTTTTTAATTCTTGCGTTTATTTTTTTGAAGTCGGTTTTATTTTTTTAAATTAATTTTATTTTTCTCTTTTAGTGATATTAACAAAAAAGACTTAAGATAGCATTAATTTGATTACAATCAATTCAAAATCTGGTGATAGAAAACACTCTTTCTCTAAGCCGTTGAGAAGTTCCATTGCCATCTTTTTTATTTTTATTAATTAATTAAGGGTAAAAATCGCGTACTTGTCGGTATATAGACCGATATGTATATTATCAGTGATCCCCAAACTTTTTGAATGGATCGTAACTGATAAGCTTTATTGGGCGGTTAAAGGAATCATTATTGACGAACAACTCGGATTCTTCAAACACCGATCGACCGCAACAAATTTATGCACACTTTAGGAATATGTTATAAACAATCTGGAATTTGGCTCAAGTGTTGACTGTATATTCACAGATTTTACAAAAGCATTAATCGGCTGATATTCAAGTTGGGTAAACTTGGTTTAAGTGGCGACATACTCAATTGGCTCTCATCTTACTTGTCCAATCGACACCAAAGAATTAAAATTAACAACTCGTACTCTTGGGATACATTGGTAAAATCCGGAATTTCCAAGGTTCTTATCTGGGTCCGCTGCTATTACCCTTTATATCAACGATATTAAATCAGTCTTCAAGTTTTGTAAATTTTTACTATACGCTGTCGATCTAAAAATCTTTAAGGTCACTAATTCTTCTAATGATTACAGTCAAATCTCTGCTGATTCTCTACGCTCATTCGAATGGGGGTGCAACGCCAATGTTATTCGATTAAATATTGCGAAATGCAAATCTCTTTGATTTACGCGGAAGATTAACCGTATCTTTTACTCATATCAACTTCTAGGAAACGAAATTCAAGTTGTCTCTAATTTCGAAGATTTAGGTGTAACTGTGGATTTTAATTTTAGTTTTGCTTCACACGTGAACGAAATTATTAACAAGAGTAACAAAATGTTGGGTCTTATATTAAGACATGCTCAAGAATTGCCAAGCTTGAGAGTTTTAAACTTACTATTTGCAGCTTACGCTAGGTCGCACCTGGAGTACTGTTCAACGGTTTCATTTATGTTCATTCGTATCATTTAACGCACATCTTCACAGAAAGTTTGTCAGATTTCTTTGTTTTAAATTCAACATTAAAGATTCGTAGGTCACCCCAAGAAGAGATGACGAGATCAATTATGAGTGACGTAACGGACCGCGGTCTTACACGTGCAGTTGATGATTATGATGATGAAATTCAACATTTGTTTTGATGTGTATTACTATTTATTACTAAGTTTTCTGGGGTTGTCTCGTTTGGATAATAGGAGGAAGTACCTAAATTTGTGCTTCTTCCTTAAATTGTTGAACAACAAAATTGATTACCCAGATTTGCTGCTCAAATTCAATTTTTGAGCTCATCCTTATAGAGCCCGGAAGCCAGATCCTTTTCTGGCCAATTTCCACAGGAAAAATTATGGAATGCACCGCCTGTCTCTTAAATACAAAATCTTACCAACAAGATTAAAGTCGATTTTTTCTCGAATTCCTTGACGAAGTTCAAGTCACAGATAAGAAGCGATCTGTACATGTAAAAATAAAAGCGTTGTATTAAATTGTTACCTATATTATTATGTTAATTTATTTTCTTGATACGATTTGATTTATTTGTTATGTATTATTATTTATTAGAAGGATTTTATTCCCCCTAAAGTTTAATATTAAATTTTTTAAAATGTTTTGTTTGTAAATTCGAATTTTTATTTAATAAATAAATTATGTAAGGATTTTAAAAAATTAAGAGAAATTAAAAAAATTCAATAAAAACCAAATTTAAATACATTTCTAAAAGTATAAATAAAAACCTAAAAAAATTTCTTTTATGTAATATTTTATAATAAATTTTATTTTTTACAGTATTTACACATCTTCCAATAGAAAAATTAAAAAGCAGAAATACTTATTAAAAGTCGATAAATTTAAAAAAAAAAAATTTAATTTTTTTAAATTATAGGAACTAAGTTTTAATTCTACAAAATTTTTAAAATTTTTTCGCAAAAGAGTATTCTTCGTTGTTCTATGAAACTATCCCAAAAAAATTTTTCTTATTTAACTTATTGAGTTTTGGTTATTTTCAAAATTTAAAAGTTAAATATTTTTTAAATTTTAAATTTTCAATAAATTTTCCAAATTTAAATTTTGGAAAATTATTTAAATTTTTTTAAAAGTAAATTTTAATTATTTAAATTATAAATTTAAAAAATTTAAAAAATTTTGGTAATTAAAAAAAAGATTTAACTAAATTTTCTATAAATTATGTCATGATAAGAAATGCATTTAATAAGATTAATGTAATTTAAAATATAATAATTATTTACAAACTTAAGTTTTAAAATTCGTTATTTTAATTTTTATTATAATGTATTTATAGCATCATCAATACTTAAAGTTATACTACAATTAGAAAATAACATGATAATTTGGCTAATATTATATACTATAAAATTATCATAATATTTAAATCACATAAAACCGCAATTAATAATAATTATTAAATAGGTATCTATTATTAACTTATTAATATCCTTAATTTTGAATGATAAAGGGTATTTAACTATTTTAATCCCAAGAATTTATAGTAACCAGATATGACACATATATGCACAATAATACAACTAATTTAATAAAATTGCTTTTTTAATAGTTAACTCATCTGGTAAAATATGAAATATATAAACATTATAATAATTTTATATATACTTTGGATTAGATTATTAAATCGTTTAAATTATAAATAATCATAATATAAATATCAACATTTTCTTAAATAGTTCATCATAATTTACATTTGTATTAATAAATTAATTATACTTAAATAATATTTGTAAGTTTAATTAATTAGTACATAATTAACTAATTTATAATTTAATCTTATTATAACAATAAATTACATACATTCCAAGTAATCTATTAAAGTGAATAGATACTTCAACTCGTTAAAAAAATATAACAAAATTATTAATGTGTGCAAACTTAGTATCAGTAAAATATCATCTTGTATAAAAGTAATTGAATCATTGATATTAAATACATTTCATTTTAAAATTGGTATTAAGATGTTTCATTTTGCAATTATTATACAGTAATTATGTATTAGTTTTTGTTATTATGAGAAAATTTCAATCGAATCATTTATTATTCATTAATTTAATTTATATTTTCGTAATTTCCACGTTCCTAATCATCTTGTTTCATAAATGATAATATTCAAGATAGTATTTACATATACAATATCTTGATTTCTCAGTATTCAAATTCATACTAGGCCCTTATTTGACTAAACTATCATTATTTGTACTCCATGTAAACGTAAATTTTAGTGAATAAAGTAATGATACGTTTTATTGCTGCCTTAATATTATTTATAAAAATGCTTTACACCTCAAACTATTAATATGTAAAGTGTCATTTAAAGTATTAGTAGCCAGGTATGTAATCTCTCTGTGGTTACTCATCATATACATTTCTGCACTTTTTAAAGATATATTAATAACTTATGATGCTAAACAATTCATAATTTTCCAGACTTCTTTACTGTTTCTATTTTCCAAGTGGTAACTTGATTTCTGCATAAAGGTTTACTGTTAACTGTTTGGCGAATCGTTCTAAAGGTAACTTAATAGATTTTATCCCAATGCTTATTCAGGTACAAGGTTCCTTACATTATATCGCATTCAATTATTCAGAAATTACTTTAACTTTCTGTTATAAATTAGTTAAATAATCTGAAATTAATTCTGTGAGCTGTTCTAGCAATAGTTATGACATTTCTATCTAAAAATATTTTTGTCCATTATCATGTGGAAAGTCAATAATTGTATAACGTATTCATCATAACACGTTCATTTTATTTACAATGGTAGGTCATATTCATCTGTGTTTCGTTGTACAAATTTTTATCTGAATAGTTTTTTTAAAAATTTTGGCTATTAATTTTCGATATCTTACATAACGTTTTGAACTGTCATTATTTCATTCTTTCTTTTAAATGAATTTAGTGCACGTTAAGTACTCATGAAAGTATCTTTACCATACATACTTGAATAATAACGAAGAGAAGTCATTATTACTTATATCTATAAGTTTCTATTTCTAGCTTAATCCACATACATAATTCAGACTATTCTTAATAGATAGCTTCTTGATTTTCATCTGCTCTGGGTCTAGGAAACCGTTTCTTCATGCGTGAAACTAATATGTAGGTTTCGATCATCAAACCTTGAATCTTCTTAAGCAATGTGGTTAGTCAAAAGGATATGTCCAAGTCATTATTGCACTGACTTGTATACAACTATTAGATCATCTATTATTTTTTTACTTCTTATTTATAATCTATCGTATATTTTGTCATTATTTCGGATTGATAATCGTGAAATTTTATGTACTTCCTGTTTTCCTATTTGTAAATAGTTATTTTCCAACGTGAACAGCTTTATCATCATGTCATGAAGGTTATTTAACACGTGAGGCGATCTCATGATTAAAGTTCTTCAGTTGGTTTATGTACATATTACTGTATGTTTATTACTGCAAAGTTAACTGTGCCTTTCTGTATATTTGTTGAATCATTTGTCCCATTGATTTATACCTGTAAGTGATCCCAATTTATTCTATAACATTATTGTATAAATGGTTCTCTTGCATACTTTGGAGAAGTTTCTTTATATTTATGCTAACATTTGATTTTCAATTTCCAACAATTATATAATGGCATGAGTCAATATCGTGTCGTTCAATTGTACACAAGTAGTTATAGGAATATAACAAGTATTTTGCAAGTTTTGATCTTTGTTTACGAGTCTTCGCATATAGGAATTTCTTCGCTGGATTCAGATTTCATAGATGTGTATGAAATTGTCATAACGTCCTGTTCACATATATTGTTGTTCGCTTTTACAAATTGGTTATTTGGATATCTTCAGTATCGATAAGTTTCAGGTTTACTCGAAGGTAGATCGTTGCTAAGTGACGAGTATTAATTTTTGTATCAGGTTGCTAATTCACATTTCCAATCATATTTGTCGAATGTTGATGTCATTACGAGTATAGTTCAGTTGTTGAAAAATTTGCACTGTTTGATGCTTTGTCTGTTAACTAATCACTTAATGTTCATACCTGGTAGTATCTGTACAATGATGAATGTTTCTGAATAAAATGTCGTTTCATGGTCATCATCATGTTTTCATTGAGTACATTTCGACGAGTGACACTTCTTGTTTTCATCCATCATTGATATGTTGAGATCATAACTTTCATGCATGTTGTACTTACGTGTTTTGTCGTGTTGTACGGCCATGATTTCTTTTTAACATTTGCATTGTTTTACTAATTTTCGCAAAGTCGTACTCGATAGTAACTTGAATTTTTTATAACACAGGCATGTTTGTTGATAGGTAGTTGCATGTTTTCATCTTTAAATGTTCGTTTTCTATCATTAGTTTTGATGCTTGCTTTATTCGTTAATTATAATTGGATAATTATGTCTTAGGTAATGTTAATAATACTGTCTTGTATGGTTATTTCTGTACATCCATTTATGATTCAGCTTGCTAAACTAATCTTCATTAACGATTTGTTCATACTTTTTCACAGTGATTACTTTCTTGTACTATTTGCATTATTTAAACAGCCACAGTGTTTGTTTCATTAACTTCTCATCTTACTGAATTAGTTGATCTTGAAAGGTATTCAAGTATTCATCTTTGGTTTTTGTATCTCGAAGTTATTGTTTGCTTTCGTTAATCATCAGACTTTGAAGTATGGATATCAATCTTTTCCTCGTATACAGTTTTGCGTTGTTTGTTTACATCTTTTATGTTCTTGGCCAATCTTCCATTTTGGACATTTAATTAGGTTCATGATTAGTTTTGTCAGTTGTATTTGCCTCTGAGCATATGAGTCATTGTTGCAATTACCATTGCGCTTGATTTATTTTCGTGTTGTGCACATTGATTTTCTATTGTCTTGATGTTTTGCAATATTGCTCACTTATTTCATAACTCTCTTCGAGTATTTTGTTCAATTCACTGATGATTTGATTTTCGATATTATGTTTATTTCTATTTAGCGTTTTAGTATAGGGATGTACCTGAACTCGTCTTATCTTGAGTTATCACTGTTCCTACTACACTTGTTATTATGTATACATAAAGTTATTATTGATCATTTAAATATCTTTATTGTACGATTGAACAATATGTCTATTATGACTAGGTGTTTTTGCAAATATAGAGTAATGCATTTTCTTAGTGACTTATGATAACACCTGTATAATTTTCAATACTCGTTGTAAAACAATAAATATATTTGTCATACACATTGTTAGAATTTACTTCGTAAAGTCAATTATAGCGTCAATAAAACTTTATATGTCTTTTTGCATACTATTATGCTGTGCTTTGTCTTAGACTCTAAATATTATTATTATATTGAATCTTGAAAATTAATAATCTTTGGGATAGCATAGACTTAATCTTAAGTACACCAATTGATAGTAAGCTGTTCTTCAATTACTTGCTTTTCAATTTTGTTTTTACTTCATTTTCTGTCTAACCCATAGTTCCTCTTACCTTTGGATTTTTACCGCATAAGTAATTATTTATGATGTGTTATCTATCTTGATTCGTCTGCAAATTCTATCTTCATATGTGATCATATTTTTTGGTAGTTTTAACGTTGTTTCGTGATGTGAACAAATTTGACCTCGTTTGTCTTTGATGTTCAATCCTTCCTATTAATTTTTGCGGTATTGTATTATTTTCGTGAAAGTTCCAGGTTTTCTTTTATAGTCATTATAGATTTTCTTGTAATTGTTCTAAGGACTACGACTTATAGTCTTCCATATAATAATAATTTGAAGAAGTCATTTATTTATTACTATTTTTACAGTCAAATATACTACAGTAATATATAATGCGTCTGTCAGATATGTTCAGTGAATGAAATTACTCATTTACTTATTTTATTATCCTGTGCCTCATACAATATTTATCAAATGCATGTTTCAATACAATCTGTTCATGATAATCACTTAAATGTTATTTCTTTTGCAGAATTATATCATTCTTACTTGTATTTTCGATATTTAATTATTAATTCATAGATTTCTTGACAAAGATGTATTAATAACATTGCACCCTGTATACTACTTTGGTTATTCAAACTTAATTACTCGTACATTGCCGTATGTTGTTATGCCTCAAACTATAGCTTTTATTGCAATACTTATGTTCAGTTCCTATATATGCTACGTTAGTACAGTATGTATTTTTAATTAACTCGAATAAATAATTTTCTAAGTGACAATTACTGTGGATACTGTCGAGGTAAAAGAATCTTTACTTTAATACCTTTCATAGAAATCGTATGTATTTCGAAGGTATTTTTGTTCTAGGAAAATATTTCTATATATTTTGACTTTGTGTTTGAATATTAAATATACACATTAGGAATATTATATTTGGTTTATTTAAAATTCAAAATAACAATGGATAGAGTCTTAGTCTAAATTTGCTTAACGTACATGTTTTTAATAATCGATGCTGGAAAACAAAATCATTATTGTTAGATCATAATCATATTTCTAGCCATTTTGAAAACATTATTTATGACAATATAGAGAGTTTCATTCATATTTATGATCAAGAATTTTTATTTTCTATACTAAAAACTATGTAAGTCCTTGCAAGCATACTATATTTGTGATACCACAAAAATTAATGCATCGTGTATGTTTTCTAATTTTGTACCGATAAACGTATTTTAGTAATCCTCTAAATTTAAATGAATATTGTTTGTTAATTACTGGAATTCGTTGATAAGCATAGTGTCACATATCTTTGTCAGAATCATAACTTCTAAATGTTTGTTGTCAGCTATTCACTTTTTGCATGTTCTGGATTTCTACTAGCTTTTTAATGTCGATTTCGTTATCTTATAATCCCTGACGTTTTAAGTTTTTTACGACATGAGTCGAACCATTGTAATTGCATGTTCGATACTGTATTACATGTTTGCATCTTGATCATTCTTATCTATTCCAAATAGTTGTCTTAACAATATTTTAATAAGTTCTTATTTGTACCAGTAATGGTAATAATGTATTTATATTTACAGTCACCTGTGATTCTAGTTTCTGCATACTGTTATAAAGTCTTTTCTATAAACTTTGGTATTTGTTGCCTCAGATTTTCCACTTATTTATCGAAATGTTAACTTGTCATTTTACGATATTTTGACTTAAGTTCGAAAATTAAATAAAAATTATTTTATGTTATCACTTTAATGAGTATCCCATATGCATTTACTTATAATATCTTTTAAATAAACTTTTTGAATTTGGTAATTAATCTTAAGCTAAACAATAATAATTTTAACAATTGAAAACAGTTTGAATTATGTTAGAATTTACTGTACCAACAATATCGCACATACTATTCTAGACTAATAGAAGATATGTTCATGTGATCAATTCTGCACGCACAAGATATTTATAGTTTGGTTAATCATATTTCTAATCAATAAGCTATTTTATATGACTTTTCAGATAGAGAATGTTAAGCGATTTTCTCTAGATCAAATACCATTACCTTGATAACTTGATGTCAGAATGTCATTGTGAAATTTGGAAATTATCATTAACTATTTTATTAGCAATTAGGATATGTGTTTATTATTTACAATTAATTTTGACGAATCTTGAGTTCCAAAAATTTGTTAAAAATTTTATTAAATATTTAAAATACTAAATATTAAATAATATATAACAGTCTTGCAAATAGTCACGCGAAATTTCATTTTTTAGGGAATTTGAATTAAAACGGTATACAGATTTCAATCATTTTAACAAAAAACAATATGTTTAAATCTATAATGATCTTTAATTGTAATAACACAAAATTAATTAGTTCTTATTTTCATATTTGATTTGCTAAGAATAAACCTTAATTTTGTAAATTATAAATACGATGGATTTTCTTTTAGGAAGCAAAGGATATTAATTTAATACATTGAGAATGTTCATAACATTATTTTATGTTTTTATGTTACTTCGTCTTGGTTGCCTGTTTTCTAATTTCTTCCAAACTATAATATTTTATACAATTTTCCGAAAATCAGGTGACCCTGAAAAAAGAATTTTTTAATTTTTCTTGGATAAGCTATTTGCCAATTTTGAGCAAATTATTTAATATTTTTGAGTAAGTATTTTAAATTCAGGTTTTTATTTTATTTAAAATTAATTCGGATATTTGTCGTTAGGAATTAATAAATTTCCTTAGTTGTTTGTATTTCACTTAAAGAAGTACAAATTATTTATTAAACTAATCTTTCAAATTAAAACTTTAAATATTATTTTGTCAAACAGTAGGAACTTTATCATTATTTTTATTTTTACGACCACAGTTAGTTAATATTGTCTCATTTAAACTAACAATACTTAAAGAATACTATAAATTTATTTTTGTTCAAGAATTAATCAAGTATTTTTTGAATTTTGAATAAAATAAGTATTAGTTAAATATTTTTTGTTAAATCTACTTTTTTTTAATGAATGTTGTATCACTATTTCAATCCGGTACAGATTTCACTTTGGTTTATTGATAATCTTCTTTCGTGTTCTTAGCCTTCACACTTCAGCATTTTTGTCTAACCAAGTATATTAATTTATCTTTCAATCAATTGTATTGCAATTGATTATTATCTCAAAATAATGCAGTAACAATTGCTTGCATTTTCACCCATTGGCTTCAATTATTTTAAAACTTCTTTCTTTTAATCCATATTTAATTCAATATTTTAATTTCCTTGAAAAGTTTTTAAAGGGAGTTCCCGCCAAAAACCCATTTTTTTTCAAAACTATTTTTTGAGGGTTTTTCAATTCCCATTAGAAAATTTTTTTTTTTTATTTTTATATCTTTAAAGGATTTTATTTATTTAAAAAATTTGCGTTAGTCATGGGTTTTTCAAAATCATCTTTGGGAAAAAAAAAAAAAATTTTAAATAAATAAAAAAACTTATTTTAAACCAATTTGAAAAAAAGAAGGAAAATGGGAATTTGAAAAAAAATAGAAGAAAAATTATTTTCCTTAAAAAAACAAAGTAAAAAAAAAATTTGGGAAATACAAGATTTTTAAAAACCCAAAAAAAATTCAAAAAGTTTTAAAATTTTAAAATTTGATTTTTAAATTTGAAAAAAAAAAAAATTTAAATTGAAATTTTAAAACAAAAAATATGAAATTTTTGAAAATTTCATTTTTTTTTTTCAATTTTTTTTCTTTTAATTTTTTTGCATTTTTTGTAAAATTTTTTTTAAATTTTCCAAAATTAAAAAATTTCTTTAAAAAACCCATAAATTTTTTATGCGAGTTTCGTCTTCTTGGGCAGCGTACAAATGCGATATTCCTAACACGTTTATGACTTCCAACAATGAGGTGACACCATTGATGAATGTGCATGTTGCAAGAAATACTGCAATGTTAACAATTTTCGCCTCCTTGTTCATCGTTTTGGAGCTATCTTCCAAATAAGTTGGTCTTCGAGACAGAAATGATTTTAAGAGTTGCTGTCTGTTGAGCCGTAATGGTAGAATGTTCCCATATAGTTTTTCATGTCATCCTTGGAATTACAGTTTCTGCGAATAGCTAGCTATAGTAAACGCTCAGTTTATCTATAAACTTTGCCGTCAGTTTGTTTTGCCGCCGGATTCCAGGCTTATTTATCGAAATGTTGACTTGGCGTTTTTACCAGATATTCTTGAGACCTCAAGCTTCAAGAAAATGTAAAAACAAAATTGATTTTTTCACCATGCTAGGTGTATATCTCCCTTATGCATTTTTTATAATATCTTAAAACAGCAGATGGCGTATGTGGACGATGTGGTGATTGTGTCAAGGTCAAAGAGTAAACTAATAAGTAAAGTTAAAGAAATGAGAAAGGCAGCAAAACAGATCGGTTTGGAAATAAATGAAAAGAAAACAAAGTATATAAAATGCCAACTAGAAGAAACACAAGACCAAGGCGAACTGAAAATCGAAGAACAAACATACGAAGAAGAGAATGACTTCATATACCTGGGAACACAAATAAACAACAGTAATAAAAGAGAGAATGAAGTGAGAAGAAGATTGCAACAAGCAAATAAGGCCTACTATATAAACAAGCACTTACTAAACGATAAAAATTATCAAGAAAGACAAAGATCAAGATATACAAAACCTTGATTAGACCGGACTAAGCATAGTAGAAGAGAAGAGGAGCAAATGTTGCAAATGTGAAAGTTGATGAACAGGAAAGCAAACCCATGATGAACCATGAAATATTGAGAGAAATAGGAAATGAGGATATATTTAAAGTGATTAAATCACTAAGACTGAAATGGTTTGGTCACATCATGCGGAAAAATGAACACGATATAATAAGACGAATTACCGATTGGAGACCAATGGAGGGCCGCGAGAGAGGAAGACCGGATTTGAGATGGTTCGACCAGGTAATGGGGATCTGCAAGTATGAAGGTAGAGAATTGGCAAGAATTGGCTTTAAAATCATAAATTAGTATGCCGTTTATGAAGAAAATATTTCTAAACGTAATTTTCTGTTTACAACATCCAAAAATGTAATTTTAAAGATTATATTCAATATTTTTTTAAATACGGCTTTTCAATCACTAAATAGCTATTTTCGTGACTAGTACTGAAATAGGTACATTTCATTCGAGGTTGATTTTGCTGACGAGCCCGGAGGGCGAGTCAAAATCAACCGAGAATGGAAACAATATTGAAGTACGTTTACGAACAATATTTTGCAAATCTGCAATTCGGTAAATAAAGAATATTTTAACAAAGTTTTATACAAAATACAAAATATTTTAACAAAATAACTCGCCAGTAGTGCGGAAAAGTGAAGGTAAAGTCATCTCCGAAAGATAAGATTACGAAAAAGATCAAATAACATGAGTAATCTTACGTGCAGAAAACAACCGCTTTCAATGCCATGTAATGTGTATGAAATGATAGTATTTCGCTGCAGAATTGAAAAATAATTTTTTATAAACTAAACGGGGTCTTAGACTTAAACGTAAGTTGGAAAATTTTCAAATTTCACTAAACTTTTACAATTATATTGTTCTTTAATTATCATTTGAAAAGGTCAACTATATTTCGTATATTTATAAATGATCATCTATATCATGAGATAAATAAATAAATAAGTATAAAAAAAATTCAATAATTTACAGATTTGATTAAAAATTCACCCAAATTTTAAGTATGAAATTTATCCTTAAAAAACAAAGTTACGAACGACTGAAGAGCTGTAGTTGTATCTGAATACTACAAGCATAATATGTATAAATATAGATACATATTATTATTTTAAGCATTGTTGCAAACATGTATAACAAAACACTGCACGTTAGGGTTTATAGTTACTACAAATAATTTATAACCATAGCTTATATACAATTGAACGGAAGTTTAAAATATAATTTTGAAATGCTACGGTTGTGCTTGCTATTTCGATGTTGTGGTTTAGACATTTACTCTCCTTACCTGCTGTCATTGATTCTGCTATGTAGTTCACAGCTATTTCTTTGCTATTCAACTAATGCAACATTTTGTGAAAATCGCCTGCTACTACCAATGCATGAAAGCAAGTATTAAATTTTATACTAAGTTGTAAATGCAGGAACATGAATAAGTAACTAAAATTACCGATTCTAAATGAACAGGTGGTGAGATTCCCTTAAGTATATTACGGAATACAAAAGAAAAAACATAAAATTTATTTTCAAGTTTTACTATACTAATATTAATTTATGAATTCACTTATTTAATATGCAGTTACAAAATTATGAAGAGTATAATATACTAGTGATGTAATTAAAATAGCGTTTAACAGTAATAACCTAATAGCCTACGCTACCTTTGTATAGATTTAGGTTATCCAAGAGAAATTAGGAGATTAAAATCCGTGATACTTAAGGATAACATTAGAACAGATTACATTACCAGAGAAGGAATCTACAAATCGCCTACCCTTTTACCATCGTTTGCAAGTAATTAATGCTGTTGTCGATGCCATTCTTTGTAAATAATAATAAATGAGTTATCTGAAACTTGGAAAGATCCGAAATTTAGTCAAAAAAGTTTTATCTTTGACGGCGTACACTTTGAACATTTTTATTGTTATTTTTACATTTTGCATACGTTTAACTAAAATTAAAACACCGCATTGATGAACGTGCTAATGAGCATTACCTTTAAACGTCCTATCTAGTAGCTAATTTTTGAATCATTGGTATAGTTTTTAGTTTTCCTATCTACGTCTATTTCATGTTGAAAATTTGGCATGGGTACATAAAATATTTAAAATACCAAACATGGATAACCACTAAATAAATTATTCTTACACAGTACATAGCGGATCTGGAATGTTACCTAAATCCAGTTGGTAGACATTTTGGAGGAAAGAAAGTAACTTAACCGTTTTAGAACAACATGTGTTAATGCCATAACAAACACAGAATAACAAATAAAATGAATCAAGAAAGTTTCATACGAATATGCAAGATGACTTTAACACTGTACATTAGGGTCTTTTACAACTAAACTAAATTTTGTCGTTTCGAGATCAGATAAGGATAACAACGTAGTGCTAATGTATACATGTATATAACAGTACGAAAAGGGAATAGAAGTTACTTAGAAGTGATAAATACATAAAACTACCAAAATTTTCACCTTGAATTACCAAAGAAAGATCACTACGTTGCTAAATGCTAACACAAAAGAAACTTCAACAATAGCTTGGACACTAACCAAAACCAATTCCCTGAGCTTCAAACTGTGTGGGTTAAGAAAAATGAATAAAACCGGAGTCAAGTTTAGACCAGTAGTCAACTGCAACTAACTTATAATAACTGCCTCTTACTTACCCAACGAAATTTGGCTAACTATGGTCAAATTTCTGAACAGTATTTTCAAAAAAGTATTGACTACTTCTAATATCGCGCTTAAGAATTCTTTCGTACTAGTTGCTGGTATTCTGAAATCAAGTTACTAAAAAAATATGCTTTAATGTCATTGGATATTAATAAAAATAGAAATGAAAACTTATTATCATCGGTTTTTACGAACAAAGTGATTGGTTGGCTATAGAAGGTCTGTCAAGTCCTGGGTCTGGGTTAATAAAAAGAGTAATTAGCATCAGCCATTCGGATTACTTGGAGCATAATCATGGCAAAATCACAAACTATTTGAGCGCAATGAATATCCGAGAAATTAAACAAATTTCCAAAGCCGTATCACGAGTTCAATTCATCAGACATTATGAAAAATAATTACAACTTTGAGTAATCTGCAAATTTACTACACTACTTTAGGCAATCTCTAAAATGCCTGATGCACTTGTCAATCTGAAGCTTAAAAATATCTACTTTCATATTGCCTAAGTAATTTGAAAACAAACAAGACATTTAATTTGCGTGTTTAATTAAAAAAAATATTTACTACCTTGTCAGAAAAAATTTTACTTCTGCAATAAATAATAAAAAAACAAAACATTAAAAAATTAAGTAAATTAACAAAAACACATATTATTTATTTTTGCATGAATTTGAAAAGTGGCCAAACTATAGCACCTTATTTTGTTTAATGGTTATTACAATCATTCTCTCCAATTTGTAATGTAATGCAATGAAATTGTGATTGTAATGCGATGATGGAAACCATTGAAGTGCTTAATAATAAAATCTTTATTGTTCTTTCGAATAGCAGTAATTGTATCATCAGCTACCAAAGAAAGCAGTCGAACGGGAAGCGATAAATAATACTTCATAGAAAATTATCAATTAGAAAACTACGCAATTTTTAGTTATTAATTATTTATTGAACTTATGAACGTTAATACTTAAATAATATGATATCCAAATTTTTTATTCAGATTCCATTAAAATTTTATAAACTTTCACTAGATAAAATTTGAAAAAAAGTTAAAATATTTGGATTTTCTTAGTTACCTGAGCAACAGGCTAATCAACTATCCTTTTTAACAAATATTTATATACTTTTCCTACAGATTTATTAATCGTATAGAGTAAACAAATTTTGATGTTTGTTATGAGAAACTTCATAATTCCTTAACTTGCCTGTTGTTTTCTAAGGGAAACTCAGTTTATTGTGAAAACCAAAATTAGCATTTCATTTTTTTTACAAAACAACATTTTTGAGATTTATAAAAAACCTATATTTAGAGAATTAACTAATTATCAATTTATCCATAATTATTGGAACACAACAAATTTTATTCACGAAATAACTTTAAATATAATATTCCTACTTGGGAAAATAAATTTATCATTATGAGTATTTAGGGAGGTTTATATTACATCCAATCATTAAAATTGTAATGTTTTAACTAATAGAGAATTTGACAAGATTTTAAAAAGCTACAGTCTATTTTTGTTTTTGGACGTACAATGTTGATCGTCCAGTGAGTTGACCATCTTGTATTGAATTGAAGAATTGTTATAAAACACTTACAAGTAAACCCTACAGAAAACAAGATTTTACTTGGGCATACAGTTAGTATTCTTTAAAAAAATTAATTAAACTATTTAACTTTATGTAATAATAATTATAATATTTTTTGTTATTTATTAAACTGTAGATTTGTAATCTACTTATACAGAGTAATAATCAAATTTGTTATAAGGTTTAAACTTGAGTCAAAAAGTCATCTATTAATGGCTCTCCTTAGAATATTTTGAGTTGGAAAGTTTTTTATTGTTGCACTAAGTCACTAGGCCACTCTCGCCTTAAGATCTCACAACATAGCTTGTGCTGTGCTGTGTTATGCTAATGTAAAATTTTATCGTAGCATGATCCAACATAGAAGTGTTCACATAGATTGTGCTATACCATGCTATTAAGCTCCGCCTTTTTAAACATAATCTTAATATTCCTTAAATCTTAACCTTAAATATTGACGTTAAGTTTAACCTGAAGTATTGAGAAAATGAACTTGAAATCTAGTGACGTTGCTCTAGGTTTAATTTTATTTAATGTACCTACTCTTCATTAAAAAAAAAAGAAATAAATCGTAACAGCTAATAAAAGTTCGTCGTTGATAGGTGCAGCCTATTTACTAAAACCAAGATTTATTTTATCATTGTTTTAAATATTTTTGTAAATTTATAAATTGTTCATCTTCTAATAAATTTTTTCTGTGCTATGCTAATGTAATTCTAGCATAGCCAACATAAAAATCAATAATTTTAGGCTTGTGTAAAACATAGTACAGCAACCTGCATAGCTATGTGGACATCGCTATTAAAACCGTATGTTTCTACTTCCATGTTTTACTCTAGGATAACACAGCACAAGCTATGTGGTTAGATTTGTTAGCGTTGTGGTAAGTTGATTTTCATATTTTGGTAACACGCATATTCACTTCTATCTAATTCGTTCCTTGATTGTTGCCATCTTTTGAGATACTAAAACATTATTTATTTCTTTTTTATTAATGTCCTTGACAAAATACAATCTGTTACAAGTAATACGTATAGTTCATTGGCTACAAGAGAAAATATGATATAGTTGAGGCTGACTCAGTAGTACACCTCAATTACAATAATTAGCATTACGTTATCGTTTCCACTTCTGATCTCTTCAGGATAAGTCCAGAGAGTTTAATCTCTTTAACCTTTTGATACTGGAGGCTGAGACAAGATCCGCGATCAAGATGTTTGGATGAGCACTGAGACTATATGGTTATCGCCTGCTTATTGAAGCAATTAATTCCATGACAGTTGCCATTCTTAAGTCCCAATGTATAAACGTGTTAGAAACATGCCAATTAGCGTTGTAGACCTCTCGTCAAGCTTTTAATTGGGATTATTTTTGTCTTATGTGATAACTGGATATTGCTAATAATTGATTTGATTAAGTTCCATGGAATAATTATTGTAAAAATTAATGACAATATTATTAATTAATGACAATTCTAATAATTAATAATCATCATCAACAGCTATATCATCCATCGTCGGATATAAGCCTCCCCATATTCGTCCATTGCTGTCTGTCCCCGCTTTCTGCATCCAGTTCTTTCCTGCATATCTTTTCACGTCATCTGTCCACCTTGTCTGGGGTCGTCCTACACTTCTTTTTTGGCTTCGTGGTCTCCACTCGATTACCCGACGCGTCCATCTATTATCGCTCATTCTAGCAACATGACCTATCCAATTCCATCTTAGCTTACAGAGTCGATGTATTACATCTGTTACTTTAGACCTTTTCGAATTTCAGAGTTGGGTATATGATCTCGGAGGGTAATCCCTATCATTCGTCTTTCCATGGATCGTTGGGTGACTTGCATTTTTTTTATTATTTCGTTGTTAAGGGCCCATGTCTCTGTACCATAAGTTAAGACTGGTAATATATATTGATCAAACACTCGTGCTTTAAGTGTGTTTGGTATCTGAGAATTAAAGAGTTCTTTCATTCTTCCAAATGCCGCCCATCCCAATGATGTTCTTCTACCCAAGTCAGCTTTTAAATTTTCCTTCGATATCATAATTTTCTGCCCAAGATATATATATGAATCAACTCTTTCAATGGTCTGATCTTCTACATTCAGGTTTCCTTTGCTTATTTCGTTTATTTCATCATTTACGTCGTTGGTCATGTACTTCGTTTTGTTATGTTCATTTTAGGCCTATCATTCTTGATCTTTCATTTATTTCATTAATCATTTGTTGTAATTCCTCCTTTTTGTTTGATATTAGAATAATGTCATCGGCAAATCGTAGATGGTTCAGCCTTTCACCGTCGATAACAATGCCTTTTTCATCCCATTTTAGTTCTTTAAACATGTCTTCTAGGGCAAGATTGAATAGTTTCGGAGAAATCGAGTCTCCTTGTCTAACGCCACGATTGATTTTTATTTTTTTAGTTTTTTCGTGTAGAAGAACTTGGGATGTTGCATTTCCATAGATATTCTTTATCAGACAAGTGTATCTGTGGTCTATACGGTTGTTGCTTAAAGCGTTTAGTACTGCCCAAGTCTCAATGGAATCAAATGCCTTTTCATAGTCCACAAAGGCCATCCATAGTGTGATGTTATATTCATTTGCTTTCTCGATGATCGTTCTGACCACCTGTAGGTGGTCAGATGTGCCAAATCCTTTTCGGAAGCCTGCTTGTTCTCGTGGCTGGTAACCATCTAACTTATTAGTTAACCTCTGCATTATGATCTTTGTAAATAGCTTATGTAGAACTGATAACAAACTGATAGGCCTGTAGTTATTTAATTTGAGTTTATTTCCTTTTTAAATAATAGAATCATCAGGGCATTATTCCACTCTTCGGGTATTCTTTCTTCTTTAAGCATTTGTTATATAGTTTCTCAAGAGTAGCAGTATTGGTTTTCTCCATATTTAAGCATTTCTGCAACAATATTGTCTTCGCCTGATGCTCGTCCATTTGGTAGTTTTCTCAGCGAATAATTATAATAAATTAATAATAATTAATAATAAATTTTAACAATTATTAATGACAATTCGAATTATTAATGACAAGTTTATTAATTAATGACCAACCTAATTTGTAACAAGTGCATCAACTTATTTAACCATTAGACGACTTATATTTTATGTGTTTGAATTTCTCTTTTTTGTTCCAACTGTAAAAACTTCTACTTCTGAATCTAGGTATCGTCTGGTGTTCCGGTGAGTAAGCTTGGAACATGCAATTTACCCTCTTGTGAATTTTGCACCGTTGCCGTAAATAAATTTTTGCGACGACACGACGGCGACGGGATAAGTAGTAATAAATAAATTAAGAGACGGTTCGCGGCTTGGCGCTTAAATGCGTCAACTACTAAACCGAGCGGCCCCGGTTCAAATCCGGGTGGAGTAAAAACTTTATTATGGCCGTATTACCTGGCAGTAGGTATAAAACGCACTCACCAAGACGCTTGGCCAGTGTGGTGTTTTATGGCTAAATACTCTCCAAAAGGAGAAGGCCTTTATCTAGAAGTGGATGTAAACAGGCATTATAGGTATAGTGATATAGTGAAATAAATTAAAGTTTGGTACTTATTCGTATATTTGTTTATATAGATTTACACTACGACGTGTTTCGCTCGGTATTGGGCATCTTCAGGTAGAATAGTCAATTTACAATAAGAATAAAATCATGAACATAATTCACTTGGTGTTTATAAATTATAAAATCATTAAATCTAATAGTAACTAACTTGATATCGAAAGTATTCCAAACTTTAATATACAGATTTGGGGAGTGAGCATGTTCTTCCTTTTGACCTTTCTTGCGTTACATTTCTCTCAAAAAACTGCTTATAAAAATTCAAATAACTTTTCCTAATTACACAAACAACTGAAATATCGCCTGCATTGATAAATTGACAAATTGAACTGTTGTTTATCACTCAAAAGTAGACGACAATAGCTAATTTGTCACATCTTATATACCTCTTAGATAAACATCCAACTTTGACCACACTGTATATTTTAGAGACAAATTTTAATTTTTATTTTTTACATTTTAATTTGCATACACTTTTTCACCTGAACATTATCCCACTTTCCATTAAAGGTAAAATAATTTTGATCAAGTATTATAGTCCTGCTGTTTCAAATAAAAAAGATTAAATACTGACCATAGGCATAGGTAGAATTACAACCGTCCATTTTATATTATGTTGTAAGAATTATTTCTAAAGAAATCAATTGCTACTTTAAAGGTGACGTGTTTTCGGTCGGAATGAATGGCCTAATTAAGACAAATAATGTGTAAGGGTAGATAATGTATTTAGTTACGGTATGCGTGACCACGTTTGGATGCGTTTATGGATAACTAATAAAGCTTTAAAACACAATTTTTAATCAATAATTTAAATTGATTATATTAAGTACCTAATAGTAGAAAGTAGTAGGTAGGTACATACATAGTACATACTTTTAAATATATTATGTAACGCAATTACAATAAAATACTTTTTTTTATTATCGATTTAAAAGGAAAAGACTCTAATGTTCAGTCTATCGCCTATAGAAACTTTTAGGACCCTTAAAGTTTGACCTGCCGATACAAGTTTAAAAGGGTCCTGTAACACGTCTGAAAATAGCAAGCAGACGTCCATTAGTCGACGTAGGAAATAAACCACCAGCTTCAATTATTTATGGAGCGACAAGCTTAATGCGTATTTTTCTAAAAGAATGGAAAACCATTAAACAAAATAAAATTTAAAATTTATCACTTCTTGAATTGTAGATACATAGACTTTTGTTATAAAATCGCAGTTCAAAAGCTCGCGTTGCGATTATTAAACAAAATTTGATTATCATTTTTTTGTCAATTCTTCAAAATCAGTCATTTGAGATTTACCTGCTACGTAAAATAATTTACGAATAGGTATTATTATATATAATATAATTAATTGTATTTAACACGAATATATAACTAAATTTAATAACCTTTATTGCTGAGAATCGTTTCCTCTATCTCTTGCTCTATAGCAAAATTTGAAGCTTCGTGTAGCGTTGCTTCTTAATTTTAAAAATGAATATCTAACAAATAAGGTACGTTTGATTGATTCAGATGCAAGAGAAGTAATCATATAAATATGTACATAATCATATATAATATGTATATATATATTAATATATAAAAAATCTCGTTTGTCAGTTTGTTCGCTATAAACTCCTCGAATAGTGAACAAATCCGAACTAATATTTACATAAATACTCTTCAGGATTAAGCGAACTTTTTTCCATAAAAACGGGGTGCATAAAAACAAAAATTTGTAAAAAGAGGATCATAGCAAAAAATTTTGGACGCGCACGAATGGCTTAACGAGATTGCCATTACTTAAAACTTCTAACATTAGCATTTAATAAACCAATAGTAATTATTTGATAATCATTGAAATTATTATAATTGAAAATTAAATCTAAATGGTAAAGTCGTTAATACTGAATTGATAATGAGTACTGAGTTGGTATTTTTTATTAAGTATGTACGAGAGACCTTATAGTATTTTGGGATTATATTATGTTATTATAGTTGAAAGTTATCTTTTTATTAGAAATAAGTTACTTTATATAAATAATGTTTAATTAGTAACAAACTTTTGACATAGCGTTTTATATATGGATATAAATTAAATATATACTAGATATTTATTGTAGTTCTAAATCAACAACAGGTTAAATAAACTTTTTTAATTTATTTAAAAAATAAATTTTTTCAATATTTTATTTGAAAGTTCGTTTACAGGAAAAACTAAAAGTGTAGAATTTCACATCGATATTATTTTTCTTTGCCAAGTTAAGGACACTTGAAATTTTGAATGCCAATTTATTTAAAAATTCATAATAAAAATGGATAAGGATTAATGGTCGATTTGTACTTGTAATTTAACATTTAGCATTTAAGACTTAACATTTATCATTTAAGAAGAGTCCGATGCATATTTGCTAATTTAATATTTAAAAATTGACAGTGCTTTGACATTTGGCAGAAAAATATTTTCTAATATTTTTGTTTGTATGAAATTCAGAATTTAATTTTATGGCATGAGAAAATTATAAAATGTTACTGTAATAACGAATGGCTATTTCTTGCTGGTAACAACAACATATTTTCAAAATAGCTGTTTTGTCGTCGTCTTCATTTCGAAAAAAAATTTCTTAAATGTTAAGTGAGATAGACGAAAGTCTAATCTAGTCATTTTGCTATTGAGGAGTACCTGGGCTAAGCCCCACAACCTCCGTCATCTCAATAGTAGGGTTCAGAATCTAAACTTCTTATATGTCGATTACGGCTAGTAATGCCGAATCGAGCCAAGACCGAAGGAGCACGAAATCGGACAGTGCACGCATCCGATCCAATATCTAGATATCGCATAGGGTCTGTTTGTAGCACCAATAGCGAACCTATGTTGTTAACGCGAGATCCGAATCGCGGTCCAGGGACTCCAGTATCGCCACCGGAGCACCACACTCAACAGAAGTAACCTGTTGATATGAGAATGTTCGGTAATTTGCGATTGCCTCGATTTCCAAAAACACAAATTTATAAGAACGTGTTTACCCTGATGGTCTTTTAAAACTAGCTTTGCTGGTAGCGGAAGCAAAAATCGTGAATTCGTAAAACTTATATCGTTCTTTCGCTTTCCTAAAAGTAATAAATAAATAAAACTCCGATGAGTAAAACAATGACGTTTAGTTAACAAAGTTGAAATTGTAGAAGCTCTGCAGGTGCATAAACAAGATTGCAAAGTTACGATAGGCAAAAACTTTTGTGAAACAAAATAATCAATCCAATGCTTATTGATTACAAATGTGTGATTTATTGACTGGAAGTTTAAAACAAACAACGCAACTGGCACCTTAAATCACAAAAATATTGACTCACCAGCTGGATGAGGTCTTACAAAATAGTCCCACGCGGTAGCACTAGTCCATCTTCCTTGCACGATTGATAAAAGTTGACCATTTTTTAAATGATAAATGCTAAGTATTAAATGCTAAATGTTAAATAACAAGTATAAATCAATCAAAAACTTTAAAAACAATTATGAAAACAATGCAAACAAATAGGCAAAATAGAAAACTGCCATGCAAGTTAGTTATATAATTATTTCACACGGAATGTTTCATACATATACATAATATTCTTAGAAGTTATAGTTTTCCATATTTTGTACTTTGAAGGGCATTTTGATATATCGGTAGAGTAGCTTCTCTTCTTCATGTTCCATATCCGGTCCCCCGGACGATGGCGATTCAACTTGGCCGAATCCAAGATGGATTTACCAGGGAATATAATTCATGGGGTGGTTTCCCGTTGCCTTCTTCATAGTCCACAGATCAATAACGGACTTTTTGATCACAGCAGTGTATCTAATGCGAGCAGGGTTCGAACCGCGAGTTTACCGCTTCGTAGTCGACTCGTGTATGCTTCGCAATATACTGCTGATATTGGTAGAGTAGCAGACATCATCTATTTTTTTAAAGCAAATATGTAGTTGAATATAATTAATAATACATACTAATAACACATAAAAAAGTATTTAATTGTGGTTTTTAAATAAATGTATGGTCTAGTTTGTCTTATTTTGTTTACTTTGTTTCGAAAGAAACTTACGTTTCGTTGTCTAGCAGCTGCAGACACACAATAGTTGGTGGACAGGTATCATTGTGTCTACGGGCATAGCGTTGGGAACCCCTGCTATAGACTTATATTAAAATTTCAACTTATAAAAATTTTGTATAATAATTTTTATGTTTTTCAGGTTCATGCATCATTAGGATATTAACCAACAAGGTTTAAAAAAAGAAGAATGCGTGCAAATTATAACGTACTACTGCATCTGTATTTTTTCCTAATACCACTAGTAAACTACTATAGTGAAGCGCTGGATATAAGTAAGTTTTCTTATAATATAAAAAATATATTATTTCATTTATTTATGGTGCCTAATTTGTTTATTATATTGATTACTTCCGTATACTAAGCACATTAAATTATAATTTTAAATATTAAAAGTTAAAAATTATCGGCAGCCTTATACAAAGTCAGAAACTTAGCTATTAGCACGTTACTAACAAAAAGTTAGATAATAGTCAACTTTGTAAATCGTATGCATGGTTGACTTAAAAAGGCTACTACTATCTCTAGCAGAATATTAAAATTGTTGGCTGGCTACTAAAAATGTCAGTGGCGCTTCTGGGCATGTTTAAGATCATTTTTAAAGCTTTATTTTAAATATATGTACGTAAACAAGTTTTTATAAATTATGAAGCTTAACTTTTGTTATACTATACCTACTTACAAATAACATTTTGCATAATAATACTTATTTTTTTATGAAAAAAAAAACCAAAAAAATATGAAAAGTAATAATTATTATGAAAAATTTGCGTGGGTTGTTATAATTATTATGTTGAATAATATAATAATAGCATATTAAACAATAATTATGAAAAAATTATAAAAATGTTGCTTGGCTTACTATTGCCATCTGTATTTAATTTTGTATAATTAAACCTGTAGCTAAAGCCCTAGCTAAACATCACAACAAATTTATAAAATTTCTAGAAAAGGGTGCTGAGCTAAACAGTATATGTAGCTAGATTTTCACATTCTTGCAGGTTGTCCCAATATTAGGATTTATTGATGGGACTCGCATGAAAACTAAATATCTATTTGTATTGTATATCCCTTACTGTACATTGATAGTAAAGGGCATTATTCACTCAACGAACAAATTGTAAGTGATGCTAAGTGCAGAGTATTAGATGTTGTGGCTCGTCGAATAGATGATGTTCACGATTCAAAAATATGGAAAGAAAGTACTCGATAATTCAAATTTTATTTATGGAATAATTGAAATGAATAGTATTTTAATAGGTACTAACGGTTATGCTTTGTCGTGATATTTATTAACGTCTTTACGCAGTTTGTAATTTCATTTTTCTGTAATATTCAAACCCGTATCCGTATCACAACAACAAATTTTATAGAAAGATTGTTAATTGAGTATAAGGTATAAAGAATAAATTTGGATGGTATTTTAATTCTATTAACACAGAGTTGGAAACAAGTAAAGCTGCGGTAATTGAACCCCTTTATGTATCAGGGATTTAACTGACCTAAACAATATTTTGAATAAAGAGCTTTTGAAGACAATAAAATTTTTAATAACTATGTATGAAAATATAATATATTGCTATTAAGATTTCAATGACAAAAAAATTTATCAAAATTTTATAAAATATTTTATTGCACTAGTTTTCATTCGATTAACAAAATTTCATATTTAATTTTTAAATCGTACAGCTATCTTTCTGTTTAAATTTTTATACCGTATAGCTCTTCTTCAATTTTCTCTTTTAGCATATTATGCATTTTGTCTAATTATTGCTCCTTCTCTCTGTAAATTTGACTTCCATCAGGTATCCCTATAAAAATATATTAATTTCATATTTGAAATAGATAATACTTGAAATAGTAAAACTTACGATTACAGTACTTTTCTATTTATCTTCGATTACCGTCAAATATGATTTAATAGCTTCTGCAAATATTCCCTTCTCCTGATCATTCTAATTGACGCCCCAGGTCTTTTTGGTTTTATAATCTAAAGTAATCCAAGCCATACCAACAGTATAGTGTGAAGCATACAAGAGTCGACTTTATGGCGTAAGCTCACGGTTCGAATTCAGCTCGCATTAGATACATTGCTGTGATCAAAAAGTCCAATATCAATCTGTGAACTACGGAGAAGGCAACGGGAAACTACCCTATGAATTATAATTCCTAGTAAAGTTAAAGACCAGCAGTGTAGCGTAAAGCATACACCAGCCGACTTTAAAGCGGTAGACCATGGTTCGATTCCTAGTCGAGTCGGTTACACTGCTGTGATCAAAGGTCCGATATCAATCTTTGGACTGTGGGGAAGGCAACGGGAAACCACCCCATTAATTATATTCCCTAGTAAAGTCAGCTTGGCTTCGGCTAAGCTGATTGCCTACGCACAATGAAGTGTATGGCACTTGAAGAAGAAGAAGTAAAGTTATCTTGGCTTTGGCCAAGTTGAATAGCCAACGTTCGGGGGACCGGATATGCCACATAAAGAAGAAGAATCTACTAAGGTGAAGTAAAAATAATCTATTATTAAGAAAATATTCAACATAACCACAAACCATAACATTAAACAACAGCAGTTGATATTTTACAGTGTTGCCAAATAAATATATAACTTTGAATTTAACAGAAACCCCACACGTTGTGTAAATCGTAACTCAACTTCTTTAAACAGACGGAAAACAAACAGTAGTTGAAGCAGAAACGAAAACTAGTAGTGTTCTTTTTACCTACATTTACTCACTCAGTGGCGTCTCTAGTGCTTGAATTAACATTCCGAAATCCAAATCGAACACAAAATAACTCCACTCAAAATAAAATACAAGTCAGTTAGGTTTTAGATATTTTTATTAAATATCGACCTCATGGATATTCAAACAAATAAATAAATTAGAAACAAGCCTCAATCTTCATGTGCGAGATTGGTTCTTTCAAAAATTTAAATAGTGTCGTTATTGACTTGATTTGATTATATGAGAACAACTTGTCTTTAAATAATAATCACATTATGATTTTTTATTATTAATCGTTACTAGGAGTATGCATTATTTGTTTGCTATTTGTAAGTGCAAATGCGACAATATTATAACTGATTTTCATTAATCTTTATTTTGTACAGTGTGCTTTAGCATACAATTAGAATTTCCTCAACCTGACTTGGTGGTTGGGACTTGTACTCAGATAAAGAAAATTTACAACAACTTGTAGATACAAGATATAGTAACGGTGACCTTTCCAACGTAAATAAAATGACCAAATCCCAGTTTTGATCTAAGTAACACCATAAAGATTGCATCTAATTAATCAAGCATCCCTCAAGGATAAAATAACGCAACGTAGCAAAACTCTACATAAACAACTTTTATAACACTATCACAGAAGCTGTTCCTTCCTTTTGACGATTGTTAAAATTGGAGGGCCTCTCTTGCCATCCTGTCTAAATTCCACGTCTGACGATGTTTTTTTCTTTGTTGTAGAAACAAATAGCGCAATCAGACAAAAACGCATTCATTTGGATAACTACATTAATTAGCTGTCACCCCTGGTAATATCGGCCATTTTGTGAAAAATTCCCTACTACGATTTTGATCTAAATTTACCTTCAAATCGACTCCATTCAACAAACCACAAATAATTTACGTATCTCTTAAAATTTTCGTTGCAAATTTCAGAACTTAAAAATTGACATTTACCACATAAAAATTATGTATCATATTGTAATCGAAAGCTGGTAAATTATCGGAGTCACCTTTAAGAAATCCACGGTCCATTTCTTTCAAATTTTTTAATAATTCTCTTAATAGATGTCGAACTTTTGTACTTATGTAAACGCTTATAAGTTAGTTTGGTAAACATTTAGATACGGCAACAGCGTTGCGTTATTTCTAATTGGTGATTTTAAATAGGGGACTGACGATACACCCTATCTTTTTGAATTTTAAATAATTTTTTTCTTATATTAAACGTACTCAAAAAAATTTGAAAACAAAACTGAAATTTCAGTTTAACCTATACTTTCATATAACGAAATAATAAAAAGACCTAAACTCCCTCATTATTCAAATTTTAAATATAGGAAAATTAAGACTTATCATTAAAATTGTACAATTCGTATATTTTGAACTGACAATTAATAAAATAAATAAAATAACTTACAGTTCCCCCACAGTTGCATGCCGTAGGTTTAAATTAGTTTGGAAATAACCTTATAGATGGGTAGTTTATTTTCTTGTGGTAGTCGCGATTTCTTGCCGAATATCCAGTATATCTGTTAGAACATGATTCCAACTTGTTTTCTTTTGGTGACTTACAAGTTTTAGTAAGAATATTATATTAGTTATTATCAAACTACCAGTATTTTATGGATTATTACATACTATGTATTTTATCAGATTCAAAAATATAATAGATATAAGAATAGTTTAGTGTATAGGTGCATTATGTAAAATAACGGTTCCATAAGCTGGGTCTCTCTCTTTGTTAAATGCTATGAATAATATAGTTAATAAATTTATCAAATTAATAATATTAAACATACGTTAAAACACACACGAACTAAGATTTTAACATATTATTTTAGAGTTGTTATTACAGATGATCACCATGTCCTTGTTTGTATTAATAAAAGATTAAATCTACGTAACATAACTTAAACTAGTTATGAAAACGCGATTCATTTCTATAAAGCACGGCAATCACTTAAATGTGTTTCTTTTCTATTCATGTCAAATCTTCAAAGAGATCCTTTGGATATTGGATGCGTAAACAGAAAACCAAAATCCATAAATCACTATTCTACTATGTTACACATGCCTTTTAGATGAATTGCCGTTTCGGCAGTTTTATATCACAAATCATATAAAATACGTGTTAGCTCGCTTCTTTACGATCCCTCTATTTTATAAAATTTCTATTATAATAAGCTTATAAATAAAAGTTAAGTTTTTCGTATTAATAATTATTATACTAACTTATTTTAAAGATATATAATATCTATGTAGGTACATAATTTTTAAATTCTATCGTTAATATATTAGGTATTTGTTAGCAAATATTTATATTTTATCTCCTTTTATTGATAACAGACAAAAATTCTATAATGCGTTTTACCAAATCCTTCAAACTGTACTTATCTTCACTCAATTCTGCTATGTTCTAATCTCGTTCTATTTCAATGTCTCTCTATCTCACGTCTTCAACTCATTACATAATACCATCTTCCAATTCTACCATTAAAGTATATTTTACACAATTAACCACCTAACCGTACTAGCATGATGATATTGATGGCGGATCAGGCTCATGTATAATTTATATCAATGATGAGCAGATCCGCACTGGTAACATAAAAATAATAAAGCTTTAATACTTACTATATCAAAGTATATTTCTATGTTTAGAAAGTCAAATAAAGTAAAAATAAATCATTCAAAAATCCCCATAAAAGTAAAGCACATCTACCACAGATAACTTAAAGAAAAGTGTACATTTTAAACAAAAAATTAAAATAGTATATTGTTTAACTTTTAGGGAACAAGTCCATAATTATCTCTCACACGTCTCTTACGTCTTCTAATATGATTCCACAAGTTTCTGGAGCTGTTATTATACAATTACCGCTACACACATACATAATTATAATAATAATTAATATTACCTTATTTCTACGAAAAACTATATATTTTAAATGTAAATTTAAAAGAGGAGAAGTGTCAGAAGTAACTCGTTCTTGAATATCATTTTGAAAATTTTTCCAACGGTTTTATTGGAATGTCAATTATTTGAGTTCCGTGTATCTTATAAACAGTTTTCATTTTAGCAACATATTTAGCTCTTTGTAGCCAAAATTTTGATTGTGAATTTTTTTGTTCTTCATTGTGAAGAATGTTGCCACAAAACGTGTTGGACTTGTACCGTTAGTACTTAGTTGAAAAATCTAAAGTCGTATTCTCAATTAATGAATGCAATTGTTTAGTATGAGGAAAAATTATATTATTACCAATGCGCCATGCGCCAGTTAAAGCAAATAAAGCTATCAAGATAAAAAAAAGTCGTTTAATTTACCAAAGCACGGACAATAAAACAATTTGTTGACAAATATTCTCAATTCTTTATCAAAACAACCACTGAATAAAACTAAAAATTAAACCAAATAACACTAGTAAAGGAGTTAAGAACTGGAAGCAAGAAAATATAAACCCAAAGTAAAGAAGTAAGTTTTGTGAGGGATGTACCATTTTGTTCGTTATTATATTGTAATTTATTGTAGACTTTTAATCTCTAGAATTTTCCCAGATATATTTGTATTGCCCTGTGTGGGCGAAGAATGTCTTATTTATGCGCATGGATTTTTATGTGCAGAATTCAATAAGCTGCTCGCCACATTTGTTAATTTTGTATTAACAATAGCAAGTATTAACTTTGTTAATACTTGCTCTAGCGTTCATATCGCTCATTATCGGCATTTTGTCTTTCAGATTCAAATATTTATTTACTTCAATTTGGATTATAATCGTTTCTTCGTTATCAGCCTATTTTTATCTACTAGTGGATGTAAACCTCTTTTTATAAAGAAAAAATTCAGCATTAAGATCCTGATGGTGATTATACCGGGTTGAGGAATACGCTTATGAGCCTAGTTTTTAATAGTGGCAGTCATCAATATAGGTGTCGTCGAGAAATATTAAAAATACTTGAAAATTAGAAGATTAGTCGGCGTTTTACCAAGTTTTTGTTGTTATGGTTATAGTTTTTATTTATGTTAGTTGCTTATACAAAAAATAAACGAATAGACGTAAAAAAGTGTTGTGGTCCGTTTATTTGCCAAAGTTGAAATAGTTAACAGCAATAGCTGTTAAAAACCTGGCTACTTGGCCGTAGTCAGAAGAAACATTGGTCCTTCGAGCCGGATCTTAAATCCAAATAACAGCTGATCAGCATTCAATAATTTGTACGTTGGAACGCGATTTTGAAGAGAATAGCCTTACACCTGCGCATAAGATAATAGAAATCAAGTATAGTTGTAGCGATGTCTTTACGCAGAAGTGCAAGGTTATTAGGAAAAGTTGATTCTCCTCACAGTTTATGTTCCAAACGATCCAGTCAGACCAAAGTATTGATGGCTGAAATAGAAGCAGCACAGGCCTTAGCGAAAGCTAAATCAAAATCTGCAAAAATTATTGAAGAAGCAGAAATTGATTTAATCGAAAAGAAGTTGCAACTCACCATTGCAAATATAAATAGCGAACGTGACACAATTTCTGACTTGAACAGTTCTCATAAGAGTGAAGCATCAGAAGCATGCGAAGCGGTGATAGAGAATGATGGCCATGTCGACGTCCATGAGTGGATAAGGAAAATGAATCCTCGAGAAGAGCATGGTGAAGGAAATTACACAGACCATACGGTCATGAAAGCTACCCCACAAAATGCCTGTTTGGAAAAATGCTGATAAGACAAAGCATTAAAACGGACTTGCCAATATTTTCCGGAGAACCGATAGAATGGGTTAACTTTATGACTCAATTGAAAGAGACAACGGAGATTTGCGGATTCTCCAAAAGAGAAAATATAAATCGGCTACAGAAGTGTTTGCGAGGAAAAGCGCGAAAGACAGTATCGGCACTTTTAAATTTATCGGATTCATATGACAAAATATTATCGTTGCTAGAGCGGAGATTTGGACGTCCAGAGTTTGTAGTGGAAGAACTAATTGAAAAAACGAGAAGAATTCCACCTATTAAAGAGGACAAGTTGTATACCATTATAGACTTTTCAAATGCTGTGCAAAATTTGGTGATCACTATCACGTCAATGAACTGTCAAAGTCATTTATCAAATCCCCAATTACTCCAAGACCTTTTGAATAAACTCCCAATCAGTTTTTGTTACAGTGGGGAGATAGAATAAGGGAAAAGAAAAAGGTGTTTTGTCACTAGTCGAATTTTCTACATGGTTGGAAGAAAAGGCAGATTCTGTGAGTTTTATATGCAGTCCACACTTAACGAGAGAACATAATGGAAAAAAACAAAATTCACCACAAGTTTACCGAATTAACGGCTGTGGAGATAGAAAATGCAGAAAAGATTTGGATAAAAAAATGTCAATGGGAATGTTTTCCAATTGAAATGAAATTACTGACTGATGGAAAACCAATAAGTAATTCTAGTAAACTATTCCAATTATCGCCAATATTAGATGTAGAAGGTATATTAAGACTACGAGGTAGAATCGAAAAAGCAAAGGTCGATAATTGGGTAAAACGTTCGGCAATATTAGACGCAAAGCACAAATACACAAACTTGCTAATGCAGCGTGCGCACGGCGACAATCTACATCAAGGAATAGAAACCGTTATCAATGAGCTACTCCAAAGATTTTGGATTCCAAAAATTAGAAGTTCGTTGCGAAGTTTGGTAAAGAAGTGTCAAATTTGCAAAATCAACAAAACTCGTCCAATCAATCCTGAAATGGGCCAGATACCTACTTGTCGGGTAACTCCGTACGTTCGGTCTTTTATGTTCACAGGAATGGATTATTTTGGGCCAATAGACGTGACTATAGGAAGACGTCACGAAAAAAGGTATGGTGTTTTATTTACATGTTTAACAACTAGAGCTATCCACTTGGAGATAGCAGCTTCATTATCAACCGATTCGTGCATAATGGCCATCCGACGAATGATTAGCAGACGTGGAAAACCAGTAGAAATGTATTCTGATAATGGTACCAATTTACGTGGAGCGGAAAAAGAATTAAGAATTCATTTGGAAAGGTTAAATCAAGAAAATCTATTAGAGTATATGTCACCTAGACAAATAAAATGGAATTTTAATCCACCTTCAGCACCACACATGGGTGGATGCTGGGAGAGGTTAGTAAGGTCAGTGAAAAATGCACTTGGAGCGGTTTTGAAGGCAAGGTTTCCCAAAGAAGAAGTTTTACAAACCGTGTTTACGGAAGCTGAAAATATTGTAAATAGTCGCCCATTAACACACGTCTCGATAGATTCTGCCGACCAAGAAAGCTTGACACCAAATCATTTTTTAATTGGGACATCGAGTTCTTCACAAATTCCTGGAGTATTTAAGGAAGAAGATTTTTGCTTAAGAAAACAATGGAAGGTGTCACAAGCTCTAGTGGAAATGTTTTGGAAGAGGTGGATTAAAGAGTATTTGCCCACTCTAACGAAGCGCACAAAATGGATACTTCGTACAAAAGAGGTAAAAATTGGAGATTTGGTTTTTATTGTAGATGGCAATTTACCTAGGAACACATGGCCAAGAGGAGTAGTTGTTGCCGTATATCCTGGTAAAGATAATATTGTCAGAGTTGTGGATGTTAAGACAAACCTAGGAACATATCGCCGACCTGTAGCCAAACTAGCAATTCTCGACGTTAACCCAAATGTTGCACCTTAAAATTGAAAATTGAAGTACAACGAGGGGAAGTATGTCGTCGAAAATATTAAAATACTTGAAAATTAGAAGATTAGTCGGCGTTTTACCAAGTTTTTGTTGTTATGGTTATAGTTTTTATTTATGTTAGTTGCGTATACAGAAAATAAACGAATAGACGTAAAAAGTGTTGTGGTCCGTTTATTTGCCAAAGTTGAAATAGTTAACAGCAATAGCTGTTAAAAACCTGGCTACTTGGCCGTAGTCAGAAGAAACAATAGGGATCACGCCAAACGTTAATATCGCGCCAAAGGCACTTAAGAAAAGGACTTCAAGAGCCACTTCAGTAATAACTAAAGTATCTCATAATTTTAATTATACGCCAATATAATAAGTTTCTAAATTAATCAAGTTTAGTCGAATATTTATTTAAATTATTAATGCCCGATTTCTTCACTCATAATAATAAGTCACATGATTGACTTATTTGTCTTGTTGTTATCTGATTGGTCATTTTGTCAATTTAACTTGAAGTTTGCTAACTTGAAGATAACTATGAGTGAAGAAATCGGGCATTAGTCAATAAAAAGAATATCGATACTGCAATTATTATAATAATTATTATGTTTTTTTTAGTTTTTAAAGTAATTTTTAATGTAGCTACGTTGCGTTCTTGGTAATATTGGAATAAAAACTCTTTTGATTCAACCATATAATAAATTTTCTATCTTTCTTAACAATTATTCATAGTTGTGTATTTTAAGCATTTAGATCCCATGGTTACTTACACCGGTTTAAGAAATTATATTATGTGAATCAATCCTAATATCTTTAGATTATGTTACAAAGTGCAATTTCATTCTATTTGATGTATTACTTGCGGTGTTGTAAAAATAACTGCAAGTTTTGGATCCGAAAGGATAACGGATGTGAGAAAATCTTCTTCTTAGTGCACCGTATCCGTTCTGAGAAAATCTATTCAATATATTTAATTCTAGTCATCAATCAGTGTTATAAATTTTATTTTCTACCTGTGCCTTCAGTCAAGCGAGAATATACTACGTACAAATTTAATTTTTTTTTATCTCAAATTTTAAACTAGATATTCGATATTACAAACAAAATCAATTAACACACCATAAGCGAATAAATACTTCCCGCTAACTTACAAAAGCACACACGATCATTAAATTTTAATTACAACCACTGCGTGCAATTTATTACAGAATTTAAAACTAAGGTATTTTGTTGAAGTATCTTAAAAACTTTGAGTTTATGGAAAACGTATTTAAGTTCAATAATAATCGTTGATTATTGAGAAGCTTAACTCGTACACTATTACAGCAACTAGTACCACTTGGTACCAAGATTGTTGAATAAGCAGATAAAAACTGTTTATTATGCGCACGTAAATTGTGAATAACTGACAATGATTGATGTAGTTTTGTTAGTTTACCTTAGATCAACAGTATTTATGCTGAAAAGAATTTATACACAGGCCGTTTATAAATTGAGATTAACATCGAAACATCTTAATTTGCTAAAATGTAACACGTTATTATAACTAATTTACAATCACGTTCCATTCAAAATAAAGGTCTGAAAGTTTAAAATGATAATTAAATTTTTGCAACTACGTATACCTTCTGTAGATTGTTCCTGAAAAAGTGTCCTTAAGTTAAAATAACGCACATTAAATTTTATTTTATGTTAAAAATGTATTTAAATTAATTAAAATTTATACAAAATTACTACACACATAACATAATACATTATTATATATTATCATTCATCTTCCGTACAAAATAATCATACAAAATCGTGTGTATTACTTTCATGATAATGCCGAAGAATGGTTGAATCTCTTGGTATGTCACCTGCTGATCTTATTTAATAATTTTACGTACAGCATGGTGGCAACAAAAGATGTTGCTGGACGACCTGCATGAAATTCTTCTTCGCTGGAATTTGGAAAACCAACAACTTTAAACAGTACTCTCAGATAGTGCTTCATTTCCGAAAGCCAGAGCTATACGGCTTTATATACGCCCACATTTAAAATCGTAAAAAATCATTCTAGGAAAATTGTTTCCACTAAAGTTTAATGTTTTCGCACAAATTTACTTTCTTTTGAATGCTGTCTAAATAAAACTTGTCTAACTGAATTATACCGGTGTTGCATGGCTTACCCATACATAGGAAAGTTGCATGTAAAAACATATTTATGCAAATCCTGCTTCCCTAATTAATTTATTGAAAAAATCAAAGAGATGAAAATTACGAAGAAATATTAATTACGATTGATGAGAGTATTGTTAAAAATTTTATTTATCAAGATAGCAATGCAAATATTGTTCTATTGCTAAACAATTACTTGCTTGTCAGTTTTACACATTATTCATTTTTAAGATCATAAAATGGCAGAAAATTATACAATTAGTAAAAAAAAATTAATTTTTAAAGTTTTATTACTTAGGAAATAGTATATGTAATGTACGGTACCTCCTCGTTAGCTTATATCTAGAAAGACTAATCCCTGCTATGGTGACCATTCAGAAAGCGATTTATAATCAAAATCAATAAGGATCAGTATTTAAACCCTGCAACACCTGCACAAAGAAAAGTTTTAATTTAAAAGAGAATCATACTATTTGTGAAGCTCTGAGTAATAATACCGAAGCAAGCGTAATTGCTGCCATAGTGAATAATATTCAAATTAATACAAGACAAATAAGATCTGAGTTAAATATTTATCATACTACGGCCTAAAAAAGCCAATTTAGATAGGAATTTTATGTTGAATAAAATATTTTAAAAATTACAAGTTTAATGAAATTTGAAAATTTTCTAACTGACCTTTTAGTCTTGGACCCCGTTGCGCATAAGTGGCTTTATTGGGTCAATATTAATGAATTTTAATCCATTTTCATTCATTTAGGGATAGTTTAGCTATCCAGATAGTTTAGAAATCCAAATGGTATCCACAGCAAAAAAAATATCACGCCCGGGGACTGAACTAAAATAGTAGTAAAAAAATATTTAAAGATAACATTTGTAAATCACGTTTTAACATTATTATCGACTGCAATTGATACAATAGTGGTTTAATTCATCGACAAATGCATCGGCAGTACACCTCATCGTACTACATACTAGGTACATATATCCGGGCTTAAAAATCCGTCCAACCAACCAATCTGCTGACAATTAGCGATCCTAAACCTATCTGTGAGCACAGGCTACTATCGGCCACCTCCAACAACAAGGACCTCCAAAATATGCACCGATAAACAATAACATCGACTGCTTACACCATTTGCTACAACTTCTATAATAAATCACGCTACACCCTGCATGGCGTTGAACGAACTTGATAAATTTCTCACATCCAAACCAATAAACGGTTTCATCAATATGAAACCACTACATGAAAAACCAACTAGTATCCAAAAGAAGGAACTGAATCCATACAAATACAAAATCTCAGATCCAATAATTTTAATTCAATTTATAAACAGGGACACGACATCTGCACCGTACCATGCAAATTGTTTTTAAAACGGCTTTAAAAAATTCCTGCTGAGGTCACTAAAAAATTTAAGGTGGTGAAAATAAATTTCTTTAAATTATAGATATTATTAATGTGTAAAATTAATATTAAATTATAATTCTAACATTACCAGGTTAACTAAACAATAAAACGAAATTATTTTTCAAAATCATTTAACCCGTTAATTGTTAAAATTTTACTTTAGTATGAAAATAAATTTCATTCCAAGAAATTTTATCCATCTAAATCCGTCGGTGACCGTAAAAATACAGATACAGTTTATTATACAGGTAGTTGAATTCAGAAATAACTCCTTGAAAGCTGGAAATGGTTTTAATCGCTTTATGTTTAGCTCTAATTTAGCAAGTTAAGTTTTCCTCTTCGAAGGAGGTGAGATTTGGCTGCAATATTAACAAAACAACAGCCAATTAAGTGTTGCATTAACATATCCTGATCAGTTACTTTTCGGTAAAAATAGATCACATATAATTTTAAATCAAATTTTCAAAAAAAAAGCACTTTTTCTTGCTATTACACGTGTTGAAATTACATTCGTAAGACGTTCAATACGTTTACCCGACTATATGCTCAATAATTTATAAAAACTAGTAATAAATTAGTTGTCATTTATTTTCAACTCAAAAAAAAAACTTGATGACCTACAAATTTATTGGTTACGATTACAGATATACACTTGATACAAGTAATGAAAACCTCAAGAATTTTGCTAGCAATGGGCGGAACATCTGAGTGAATATAGACCCTGAAAAAGGAGTGCACAATAATTGAGCTTCACATCATTTAAGCAACATATCAAACGAGTTCTCAAGATAATTGTGTAAATCCAGTTTCCCACCCATCCACATAATTTCCCTCCATGTTATGCGAAAAGTAAGGATCCTGATCATTAACCCACTGGGTGTGGTGGCCGATTGACCGCCTGACCTGCTAGTTTTATAATATTACAAAAAATTAGTATAAAATCTATTAAGTAGAATTTGACTTTTGCAAACTGAGAGGCTTCTTGCTATTAATGGGCATTGCATCGTATTAAGCAAGCTTAAAAAGCATAGAAAAAGCGCTCGTGCATGCCTAGCCATTATTGTTGGCAAATTGCTAGTAACTACTGATAAGTCAATTTTCCGTTTCATTGGAATAAATATCATTTTACTTCAAATTGTCAGATAACGCAATTTCTAGTACGCGACGAAAAGATGTGGAATGATAAAACATCCAAGCAATGGTTCTGCTGAAGATCGTAACGTTAAATGACTTCTATCCTTATGCAGGTAATTTCAGATTCCGGCAGTACATTTAATTTTACCATAAGCGCCGTATTTAATTTTTATATGAGGTAATAAAAAATTTGTTTTCATGGTCATTATTACAACGAGTACAACCACTGACGCCACTGTACTAATGTCAATGTAATGAAATAAGTTTGTTATCTTTATAACTTCTTAACAATGCATATCAGCAAATTAACATTTTCATTTAGGTATGCAAAATTTTAATATCATTCGAAATGTTATATTTTTGTTTTGCTGGAAAAATCGAAATATGGTTAAAATCACACTATTAATTTTAGGGCCCCCCAGCAGGACACTTTGTCCTGCTGGCAGGCGCATTGATTTTTCTATTATTAACAATAAGTATTTATTCCAAAATCTTTAGATTTTACTTACTATATAAAATATAACCAACATTACATACTATTAAAATTAAAACGGGATATTCCAACGAATCGTCTTATGCATCGTCTCATTAGTTTAGTATAATTTCTGTAAAATTATTAATAGAGGTGTGAATAAGCTGTTCAAACCTTACGCACTAACAAACTGTGACTTGAGAATATCTACCCTAATGATTGTTGTTTGCTAGATTTGATTATTTAATCGAATACACCTGCGGCTTGGCACTGTCAATAAATGTTCTGATTTTGACAGGTTGTCCCATTCTGGGATTAAATTATTACACCTACTTCTAGACATTTTAATGATTGAAAAATTATTAATGTTATATTGTTTTTAAATTATTTCAATGAAAAATAATCTACAGTTATTCGTATCATAATATCTTTTTATTGTTATTTCTAGGAAATAATAATGAATATTTAAATAGAGTAATAAAATAAACTATAAAATATTGAGGTCATGAAAATTACTTCAACGATTTTTATAAAATTCAATTTCAAATAAATGAATTAAAATACCGGTACATTTTTCGATATTATTGTTTGTGTTTAGATTTATTAGTAATTGCATAGTTTTCTAAACAATCCTAATCGCATTAAATTGGCTTTATATGCATAATAATGCGTTTGTTTTCCAAAATGGCTTTTAAATGTTCATTTAAAATAATGTATTTACATCTACGATAAGTATGTATAAATAGTATATAAACAAACTGGCAGAAAAAGGCAGACCGATCTATGTATGTGTACAAGATAGGCTAATTTTAATGGTTTTACTGGGGAACTCGGTAAGTAACTATACGAGGTATAGAAAAATTGAAGAAGCATCCTCGGTTTTCATTTTTGATAGAAACCGATGGCGACAACTGGAATTCGATATATTTTTTTGAGAAATGGCCAGAAATTCCGAACTACAAATTTCAAGATTTTCAAAAGCAATTATGAAATACAATACTGCAATGTACGTATAAAAAAATTGCAGTAGGTACACAAATTTTGAAAAAATACGGCGTTAAAAATTAATTTGAAATGCAATTTCTACAGTGGCTCTTTTCAAACTGTATATAATATCGATTTAAGTTGAATCCCATCAGTTAAATCTTGATCGATTCAAAGATTTCAAAGATTAACTTGTAGAAAAATATCGTTATTTTAACAAGATGACAGTAAACCGTTATTTTGACTTTTCACAAAAATATTTTATTGACATTAATATCAAAATAATACCAATATTAATAACATCAAGAAAAGCTTGTGAAAATCTAAAACTTTTAAAAAGCGAACTAAAAAGATGGAAACAAGAAGACGTAGGAACATAATAGAATTTTTTCTCAAATTAAAATAGTGATAGTTATTATCCACCTTGAGCCTGCCAATTAAAAAGTAATATGAAAAATTAATATATAATAATAAATAATTTCACTCGGAGGCATCAGATTTATGTTTTGTACTGTTACCACGTTTACATGCAGTCGTTAGTTCGAATTATCCTTAGTTCGATCTAAGCTAGCTTGCTTTTAATTTTATCTCACAGGTGTATACATGCTTCCTTTTTTACTAATCGGTATGAATTGATCGATCAGCAGGATACTTGAGAAGGAAATTATTGCTTATCGCGTTTACAAATATTTAAATTTCCAAACACATTTTATATTTTTCAATTCTTTAGAATACTGTAGCCATTGAAATTACCTTAAATTTAAGTTGTAATAATCATACAAATAATGTTGGGGAATTAATAGGTTTGTTCACTTATTCATGGGCTCCAATATTGCAGTACAATCTGGTTTATATGCGGTGTTTAACTATGTAACACGGCTTACCTAATATTACTCATCAAATTAAAAGATATTTAAAAAATTCACATTTAGTTAGGTGATACAAATTACTCGCAATTGACTTATCAACTTATTCACACACAAAATATTGCTTCTATAAACATAAAAGTGAAGATATCTAGGTTTTCATAAAATATGGACTTACCGACTTACTCCACGGTTGCTACAGAATTATAGTTATCGCACAAATGTGGTTAAGGAGAAAATTAAATTAATTCAAAATAAAAACATGCTTAATTAATAATAATTATTGTTAATTGATATTATACTCTAATAATTTTATCATGCCATTATATAATTTATAGCTATATTTAAAGCTATTTAAAACTGTTTTTGAAAAGTTTTGCGTTGCACAGTTAGGTTCTAGATGATAATATTATGGTAAAAAAGAAATTTACTTATACCATTAAATAATTTTTAAATTTAATGCATTCAAATGAGATTTTAGTCGAAACTGAAACTAAAATATAAAATTACAGTTTGTTTAACATTTCATTCCTTTTCCACTTTATTTACACAAAATTTTTCATAATAAATTTTCATTTAAATAACTGATGACTTCAATATCGTCATTTTCATTTATGCAATTACTTTTACAAAGTAAACGAGAAAAGTAATCTACATTGCAATATTCTTATTTGAATTTTGAAATATAATTTTATACCTATTGGGGTAGATAGATAAAATTACATTCCGTCTTGCAAACTACTAAACGCAAAAATAGGGATACCTTTCTTATCTCCAAATATAATAACTATGGAGGTTTATGATCTGTTAATAGCAAGAATGTTCTACAGAAAATGCTGATGAAATTTTTTTACCACAGTAAATTATAGCAAAGCTTCTATGTCTGTGTGGTATTAATCGTAATGGTGAAACATATGTAAATATGTTCGACATACATATAACACAGAGTATATCGAATCATATAAAGACGCCTATCCTATACAAATTTAAGAATTTGTTTAGTCAAATTAACCATATTTTCTGCAAACTTAATCAGTAGTTAAAATTAAAGATACAGTTAAATTATGAACTCTATAATAAATTATGTTAAATAAAATACTGTAATATGTAAGTATACGATATGTTAAGAAATATAGTTTTTAATTTCAATTTTAATGGATTTTAATTTATTTTTATTCAATTAAAGATACTTTAACCCCCGAGTTCTTGAAAAGACGAAACCACTTATGCGCAACAGGATCTTAGACTAAACTGTAACTTGAAACATTTTCAAATTTCACTAAACTTGTAATTATTAAAATAATTTATTCAACTTATATTATTAACCTTTGAAATTAATATTTGATTCAATTTTTTAAATTATAAGGTTAAAGAATAAACTATTATTATTAAACGTCTGATGACAGCAGTAACCATTGCTGAAAGCTCACAAATAATGTTTCGTTTTATTGTTCATTTAACCTTATAATTTAAAAATTGAATCAAATAATTTATTCGACATATAATTTCACAAGTTAATAAACATTTACAATTATAATTATGTCAGATAATAGCACACCTAATACATAGTATATCAGGACAATATCGGATCGGTATCAATTTGCATTGTGAGAAACCTGATCTAAGTTAACATTTATCGTAATTGGTTAAATATGAAACGGTCATTAGCCTAGGTGTTAGAGCGATGAACTGCTAATGTAAGGCGCTCCGGTTCAAATCCGGGTAGAGCTCACTTTGCAATCCCATCTTCGTGCTTCGGAAGGCACGTAAAGACGGTGGTTCTCATATGTTAATGAATTGCCAGCATTAACAATAAAAAATACGGTAACAGCCACATCTGAGGCAAGCCTAGCAAGCTACTTCAGATGAAAAACAAGTAATACTTACAGTACTAGCAGTGACTTTGGATATTGTCGATGCCGCTGTAAGAATAAAACAGGACTTGTCCTAAATTAAAGTTAAAGAAGAAGTTAAATATAAATCAGCCCGATTTTCATATTGAAAACGGTTCCCTAAAATTGAATATCAATATTATTATCATAATTATTATTAGAACTAAATGTCTACTATACTAAAAAGTTATTAGAACAAAATTTTACGAACTTAATATTTTACATTTTTAAATTATTTGCGTTAGTTATAATAAAACTGATTTTACATTAGCGTTTTTTGACAAGATCGTTTTATTGCATTTGAAACAATAATTTTCCCCAATATGATTTGATTTTGAAATATTGCCGTACCTAACTAACTATGCAGTATTCTAATGGAAAAAAATAATGGAAAAGACTGTAACTAATATCATATTTTTACAGACAAATTTACATTTTAAGGTTAAGCTCTTCAAGTTAATTATGTTTTCTAAACAGTTTCATTTTTACAGTTACTTCACCCTTGACACTTTAAAAACTTATGTTTTTCCTTTGAGCAGCCTCAATAATAAGTTGTGAGTTGACTTAGGACTGATCTTTTCACTCTCAGTTAAGCTACCTAACTATAAGATAACAATAACTTTTTGTTGCATGGCAATTTCAGTGACATTAATTGAATAATGTAATTGATGTCACTAAACAGTAAAGCATTTGTTACCGTCAGGTAACAACCGGTAAGAGGTCGTTTAGACATTTAAAATCGTTACGATTAACATGTTCAAGAAAATAAATCGTTACGCGTTTTGCGCTTGTGCTTACCGCAGATTTCCGTTTAAGCGCATTGACTTCTTTGAACACGTTTATCGTAACGATTATCTGAGCGTCTAAACGGCCCATTATAGGTAGCCAAACTGAGAGTAAAAAGATTAAATGGAAAAGGATGTTTTTACCAAAGTATTTTAATTTATACGTAATAATTATATACTTTAAAATAATCTAACATAAAATATATTCAATAGTTTAATCAGGTTAACTAATAAAATTAGCACAAAATGTAAAAGAAATAAAAATTACCAATAATTACTAGTTCAAATTAATTTCAACACCTGGAAACTATTTTATGAAAAACTTTTGTAGGTAGTATACATTTTCAGCTATTTATCATATTTAGCTAATTCCAGCTTCCATTAAACATAAAAAATATAAGAAAGTGCCTATTGATTTGACATATTAATGCAATACAAGAAACCAAATAATATAATAGGAAGTAGAAAAATCGATTGATATTCTATTTATATAACAAAGAACTTGTTCAATTTATTTTATACGAATTGATAACAAAATAATGTTACAATTCTCACTTCGATATTCTTTAGATAGATTTTAATACATCATACTATAATATCTATTAATTAGTTTTACAATATTGTATTTGAAAGCATTGTGATTTAACTATTACAACATAATAGTCATTAAACGTCTGATGACAGCAGTAACCATTGCTGAAACTCACCAATAATTTCGTTTTATTGTTTAGTTAACCTGTTAATTTTGACAATTTTACTTTAATATTACAAGATAATATTATATATAGAAATAATAATAATTTCGGTTCCACATTGTAATAGAAAATAAAATATCCGTTTGTATACCTATAGCTAACAATTACACTAAAAGTTTTATTCTAATTAAATTTGAACAGAGGTGGATTTCGTACGCATTTGCAATCATACAAATGTAACAAAAAATGAATTAAAACGACCAAGTTTAAATATACGCAAATTTATGCAAAAAATGTAATTACAAAGAAATAAATGTCATAAGCTATCGTTTTTAAATTTTTATTTAAAATAAAATATCTAATATTTTAACCTGAATTTCAATTTTGCACTTTCTACTAGAATGTAAAAACTTTATGACGCTGATTTGTTTTTCCTAGATTGTGTTTAATTTTTTGAAAAATTTACGTAAGTAATGCTCGGTTGCACCGCATTTGACCCAACTTCAAGCATACAAGTTAAGTTTCCTATAAAAGTGTCAAATTAAAATATACAAAAATTACACACTATTTAAGACAACCTGAAGTTTCAAAAAGCCGCATTGCTAGTTAATAAAAACGTTTGAATTATACGATATAAATGCAAAAAATTAATTATTCTTAAAAATAAATTAATTATTCTTAGGTTAAAATATACTCGGTAGTCGTTCGTAAGGACGAGCAACATACGAACGCTAAAAAATTTTAGATTTAAGATTATTTTTAAAGCTCGCTTCGCATGCAACTTAAATTACTGCTACAAATTATTATTGTTTTTAAGGCTCGTGGTTTGCTCGTCTTTACGAACGACTACCGAGAATATTTTTACGTAAGAATAATTAATTAATTTTTAAGAATAATTAATTTTTTGCTTTTATATCGTATAATTCAAACGTTTTTATTAGCAGTGCGGCTTTTTGAAACTTCAGGTTGTCTTAAATAGTGTGTAATTTTTGTAAATTTTAATTTGACGCTGTCATAGTAAACTTAACTTGTATGCTTAAAGTTGGTTTAAAGCAAATGCGGTGCAACCGGACATAAATGTTTTAATAAAGTTAAGTCGCACAATCAGTGGTGATAGATAACCGGTAAACACGTGTTTCTGACTCATTTGTCCTCACCACTAGTACCACTAGTATACACATGCAAAAATTTAAATTGTTCCCAATTGCGTCTATTTGGCTGATGGCTCTGGCTGAATTGGTCACATATTCGCTCGATATGTTTAAGTACTGAATAATAATTAATTATAAGTATTTAAGATAAAAGCCAATATTTTTAAATAAAAATTTTCTAAAAAAATAAGGCTCAGTAAATAACTATACTTAGTTCTTCCTAATTCGATTAATCAAAATTTTGATTGATCGAATTAATTTAATCTCCCTTGCCGCAACTCTGCATTGCAGTTAAGAAGGTTTCAGGATCCCCTAATAAAACCTCAGCTGTTATTAGTTTTTCTCAGTTTTAAAAGATTATTATCCTTGAAGTGTAGCCGTAGGACCCTTTTCGAATCTCGAAGATGTGCTCCAATATTAATGTACAATAATACTCTAATCCTTCGTTTTATATATTTTCTTTTTTTCTTTCAAATTATTATTAATATTTTCTCTACTTTCTAGCGGATTTTAAGATATTTGAGCACACACGTATCATTTTAGTAACATTTTATTTATAATTATAAGATTCGCAAACTCCTTTCAATATTTTTATTTCTTTTACTGTTCAGAAAAATAACTTTTGATTTAGTTGAGAGAGATAGTGTTATCCGATTCTTGTGTTATCTCTTTCACCTATAGTTTAATAATAACCCCAAACTTTGACATGCATTTTTAATAGTAAAGAAAACCAAATCTTTTGTTACCTCGAGTGAGACTTAACTTCTAGTTCGTTATTCCGAACTTTGGCTAGAGGTGAAGAAATCCGGCATAGTCAACCAGTGTATGCTTCACGTTATACTGCTGGTTTTTTACCTTGTTATTAAATAAATAATAATATTGTTAAATATAATAAAAATACATTATTTGATTCAAATTTTTAAAATTATAAGGTTAAATAAACAATAAAACGAAACATTATATTCGTTTCCATGTAATTGCACTATTATTATTAAACGTCTGATGACAGCAGTAACCATTGCTGAAAGCTTACAAATAATGCTTCGTTTTATTGTTCATTTAACCTTATAATTTAAAAAAATTTGAATCAAATATTAATTTCAAAGGTTAATATATATAATTTTAAAAATACATTATTGTATTTTAATGCACTGTACAGCTAAGCTTTTGTATACTATTTCTAAATTTTGTAAACAATTTTTTGAGTCACTGTATTACATCGAATTCATAATACCTTTTCTCTTCAGTAGGAAATCAAAAACGACAATACTTTTCTACTAAATTGAGCCGATTTGTGAGCGATATATAAAAATGAACACTATTAACTGCTTGCAGATAAGGTTACTCTAGAAATTTTTGAATTAAAATTTGCTCTCACATGTGTTTAGTTAATTTTATAAAATGGCGAGACATACTTGGCATAATAACAATAGCGGGTAATTTATACAATCGAATTAAATAGGATTTAATATAAACATAATAATATATAACATCAATCTATCATTGTACATTAATATTTATTTTTTTATCCAAAATTATAAAAATTTATTGAATAATGTTAAATGTCAGCAAATAATTGTATGTGCGATTGCATAATAAAGTTGTTTTTTAATAGTTTTGTTTTCATAAAGTACCACTTTATTGTACTAGTAAAATAAAGTAACTTTACTTTAAACATATATAATTATTTGTCAAAATAAGTATTCATTTATTTAAATTTACATTTTGTAAATTACATTAACGAACAATAGCACACTGTTGCTTATTATCATAGCAATTATTAATATTTATAACGCAATTATTGTTACCACAAATACTTATTCCTACAACTTCTTCGTTTTGTATTACAGCAGAACTTAGTGAAGCGTTTTGTTGACTTTCAACAGAAATATTGCTGCAAGCTAAAAGTTTCTTACAAGGTAGCTCACCCAAGATCTGTTTCGTAATGATAATTTTGGTTTTTCACTGCCTTCGATATAACCCTTCCATGCTAGCTACCGCATTTGCTAAAATATATAAAAATTCTCCAATCCTAGATAATCTTGATAACAAAATGCGTTTTATAATCTTCTACACGTTTTTAATAGTGTCACTATAGTTCCTGACGTCTGCAAACACCTGCGACTCGAAATATCGCGACTACCTATAAAGGGTTAATTTTGTTTTATCAGATATTAAAGGTCTTTAAAATGCTTTTACCTTAATAAATGTTCAAAATTAAAATTCCTCTATGTGATTCTTGACCAATATGAGAGACTTTTAGGCTTATATCCTTCACCTTTTGTTTCAAAAAAGAAACGACACCTGAAAATTTACTTACGCCAGTCAATTCATAACATAGAATATTATTGCTGCATCATAATCAACTTTTATACCGGGAAAGATTGCGGCTGCAATACGCTAGAATGGTGTCTTCACAAGTTGTTTTAATTTCCTTACTAAAACACCGCTTTAATAAGCATTGTATGTTTCTTTGTATAACTGCCTAGATTTTGCATTTTTAGCAGCAGCGGTGATACAAAATTCAAAACAAAATTTCACATCAAAAAACGAACAACTTCAAATTTTGTAACTAATCAGTACAAAAAAGTCATAAAGACAGATTTGGTAAGATAATGGAATAACCTTATTCTATCATCGGATACATGTTTAATTCATAAATATAGGAACTAAATGCCCATATTATCTTTAAAATTATTGTTGGTAACCTTTGAAAGAAACAAACTACTTTAATTTAATTTAGCTTTTATTGGTAACCTTAAATTTGTAATAATTTTTATAAGCTTTATTTTTCATGCATTATTTTTTAAAATATAAGACTACTGTTCTCCAACTTCTTAAATAATAATAAAAATTATATCTATGTATATTTTATATAACATAAAATACTGATTTATATGCTTAAATGTACCTACCTAGTATACAATAATGTTCTATGTATATTAAATATAGATGAGTAACCATCTGGAATGGTAGCTATGGAAAATGTGGGGTCGCAATATTGTTATTATTAATAATTTTATAAAGTTATACATACATATTTGAGTATTACATCAATATATTATACCAAGTAGATGTTTTGTTTCTACAAACGCAACTAAAAAGTATTAACGTCAAAAGAAAAACTAGCAAGAAAAATCGTTTTATCAGTTTTTTAGTTTCGCTTATTCCTCAAAAGTAAACAATAGTTTACTTAGTAAATAAATAATTGTTTACATATAGATTATATGTATAGGTATAAATAATTTCTATGTGTTAGGTTACATAAGGTAAAATATCGTTTATTACCAACCACAGTAATAAGTAATTTTCTAATTTTGATCTTCACGTCGAAATGTTCTGGTGTCAAAATGTACTTGCGTCGAAATGTCCCCTCGCCGAAACAACGGCGTTGAAAAGTCCTAAACCGAGAATATTTTGAGGCATTTGTACGCAACTTAGCTTATTGTAAGAGCAAGTTTGATAAAAAAAATTTATAACAACTATTCTTCCTCGAGTGCCATACACTTTACAGGGCATAGGCGATCAACTTAGCCGAAGTCAAAGCTGATCTTACTAGGGAATATAATTCATGGGATGGTTTCCCGTTGCCTTCCCCACAGTCCAATATCGGACCTTTGATCGCAGCAGCGTATCCGACGCGACCAAGACTTGAATCGCGGTCTCCGCTGGTAACAACTATTATAAATACGCTACGAAACGGTAGCTCATGTTTAGTGCCTGGTAGGTCTCTGAAAACTGTTATTGAAAAGCTAGTTATCTCGCAGTTTAGTCGGTGGTTTAGTGATATTCTACTTCTAGTAAATTTTTTTATACAAACCATAACGGCTTTTTACAGAATTTTGGAATCGAAGTGATTTGGACTTTGATTATAAGTACAATCAAACCTGGTTTTGTGCGGGGGAGGCATAAAGCTCAGAAATTTAATTTTGCATAAGTAAAATGCTTGCAAAATTTAAATTGATACTAATGTAATGTTTCAGATGTTGTACTATACTTCGCATTTGTGTTTGGTACTGCCTAAACACTTTGAAGAGGACTAGATTTGCAAATTCAATGAGTACCAAAACTCGTGAGTTCTTGCAGCTTATTAAGAACCGGAAGATAAAATGCCATCTTGAGATAAGATATGGCAAGATGTTGAACCAATTTCACAGTTACAGGCTTAAAACCCTTAAAATTTCTCCTGGATTAAAACTTGATAAAAAATCATTTGCAACTCGACAACTCCAGGGACATTCAAATAAATCTCATACGACGTGATAGACCTAACAACTGGTGCAAAGTTTATCTACGTTGTCATTTATAACGCACATTTACGAAACTTATGTAAAATTAAATCAAATTTTAAATCTAAACAAAACATCAAAAGGAAACATTCCAAAAGAAAAGATTCCAAAAAGCTAAAAGATCGAATTAAATATTTCAAATTAATAAAATTAATTATTTACCTGTACAAAATGCGCAGCTCTTAAACCAAAAATAACAAACGATTACATCAAACTTAAGCTCCTCACACGAGGCTTGATTTGCTTGCTGGATTTGCTGCTGGCTTTCAAGCGGCTGGATATTCGGGATGGTTTTTCAGTGCGTTGGCTTCACACGCTAGTTTTAATGCATGGTAGTTTTAACGCTCACGCGGTTTAGTGATTTCATTGTCATAGTGACAGTTTGTAGAAATGGACGCGGTTATAATATAAATTTACTTGACAGCAAACAACAACAGGTTAGCCTTGTCGTAACCTAGTAGCGCCCGTATTTACGAAGACGACGCGACTTTGTCATTGGTTAGCGCTTAAAACCAGCAGAAAAACCAACAAGAAAAATAGCACCCGTTTTATCACAAAAACAAGCACGAAAACCCAGCACCTGATGTCACTTTCCAGCATGGCCGGCCATCACAGCGGCCAGCAAGCAATCCATCAGCAAAACAAGCATCGTGTGAGGCGAGCTTTAAATGGAAAATAAATGATAAAGCTCACCTCACACGAGGCTTGATTTGCTTGCTGGTTTTTCTGCTGGCTTTCAGGCGGCTGGATATTCGGGATGGTTTTTCAGTGCATTGGCTTCACACGGTAATTTTAATGCAAGGTAGTTTTAACGCGCACGCAGTTTAGTGATTTCATTGACATAGTGACAGTTTGTAAAAATGGACGCGGTTATAATGGAAATTCACTTGATAGCAAACAACAACAGGTTAGCCTTGTCGTAACCTAGTAGCGCCCGTATTTACAAAGACGACGCGACTTTGTCATTGGTTAGCGCTAAAACCAGCAGAAAACCAACAAGAAAAATAGCACTCGTTTTATCACAAAAACAAGCAAGAAAAACCCAGCACGTGACGTCAATTTCCAGCACGACCGACCATCAAAGCGGCCAGCAAGCAACCCATCAGCAAATCAAGCCTCGTGTGAGGCGAGCTTTACTTAATTCTCATTCTAGCCAACCAAAATTCCAAAGCAACCAAGTTCGAATGCACAGAGCGTTGCAAAATAAACCATGCAATTCAAAATTATAAATAATATATGAAAGGTTGAGGTTTGTTAACAAAAAATAGTAACCAGGTTTAAATGCAAACCGCACGTTACAATGTATACGTAACAACTATCTATTGTCAAAATATCTACATTTTTAATCTGCAATGTTATTGTGATAGCAACGTGTTGGTTTGTTTTTAAAAGCAAAAAATGTATAGTCAAAAGTCTTTAATCACGTATACTGCTCAAAACAAATCGCTTATAAAAGCACCGCCTAAAAACAGTCTAACCTGCTTCTATCCAACCCTTCATATGCGTTTTTGTATTAGATTTTTTATTTGAAATTATTTTTGTGCGGTAGAATACGTGTTACAAAAGTTTTTGACTATCAATTTTTTGCGTTTATATAATATTTGAAATAATCAATTATTATCAATAATGTGCACTGAGTTGTATTTTAATTGTACTGTGAATGTACAAATTGTTTATTGTTTGTTTGACAATTGTTAAAATGTTAAAATCAATAACCAAAAATAATTGTTTGAAACAATTTAAATGTAATATTCGAAAATAAGAAAATTATTTTTATTTATGATAAAATTGAATACTAGTCCAGTTTGCTTCCCATATTTGTGTATATTCCTCAAGGTTTAACTTTAACCAAAAAATCCCGCAAGTGAGAGATTACCGATTTGAATGTAGTTTTATACTGTGATTGTACTACATCTAATAATTAATTATTATCTAATTATTAGAAAAATAGTTTGTTGGTGTGTCAACAACAGAATCGTTTTAGTAGAGGAGAAGTGCAAATATGGAATACCATTTTGTTTGGTATATAAAAAATTTTTTTAGCGAATAGAATTAAGCCAAATTTAGGTAAAAATTACTTCAGACAATAGACACCATAATCTAAACAAATGTGTAATTAACTAAAACATTTTTACAAAAAAGTTTGAAAAAAAACTACAAAATGCCCGCCTAAGAAAAGGTGGTACAAATATGGAATACATTAAATATCTAAGAAATAATTAAATAACTTATTGTTCCTAAAAACTTAAACTAACTATAAGGTCCTAGATTAACATATTATGACCAAAAAACTCAAAATATACTCGTATCTTTTCGGCGCCTGCACTTACTGGTTACAATACTGGTATTCCATATTACCGACAACCAATGTCATCAATATTTTAGGTTAGATCTAGCCTATTATAATAAAAACTAAACAAATACAACGTTATCTTAAACTTTAGTTTATATAATGGCATCGTAACAAATATTTAATAAAACATGCAAATAAAAAATTAGCTTGCATATTCACTTACGTGTTAAAATTATCAATGTACGAAATTCACATGTACACATGTGGTAAACTAAAATCATACTAAAACGGTACGGGGTGGATCGCCTCCAATAAAGATGGCAAGCGTTCACAAATTTAGCCGATTTTCGACCGAGGACCTTACTTGGTTTAGTCAAAACCGATGTATTCCATATTACAAGCATATTCCATATTTGACCTTCTCCTCTACTATAACAAAATTTTTACTATTGAAAAAATATTTATTCACTCAACGAAATCTATTCATGCCGTTTTTGAAATTGACCCAAACATCGAACCTTCTTAAATATAATACAAACAAAGCATGTTTATTTTAGTGAATCACATTGCTTATTGTTTTATGCAATTATAATTAGTTAATTACGACATTCTTAATTAATTAATTAATTTAAGAACGTTGGATGATTAAATCAATTGCCAAAACATTATTCTATCTGGTAAAAATAAACATTTTTGAGTGTTGAAGCATCTAATTTTATTTAGAGCAAATAATATTTTTTTGTTGATGATGTTTTTTTAATCGAAACATTTTTTTAAATGGCTAATTAAACCTGTTGGGTGTAGATTGGGTACCATACGAGAAACCTCTAATCAAAAATATTATATTATCTTGTTCTTCACCAATTTCACGCAGGAAGTGTATGCATTTTAATTTCAGAAAATGTATATAAACAAATTCCTCAAATATGGCATTATTATACAACCGTCGCTATAGAAATGTATTGAGTACTCTTTAAAAGCGAGCTTTTAATGAGTGCTCAGTATACCTTATAATAGTATATGGCTACAATGTATATACTATGTGGTATTATGCAATGCCGAACTAAGAAATTCTATAAAATCCATTATTAGAGTTCGAAATTTCCGCATTGTAACCAATCTAACACTTAGTTATAGCTGTAGACTCGAAACAGTGAAATTAAAAGCAAATAAAAAAATGGCATAAATGTGAAGAGTAAATTAATCCCTTCTAAATTTGTATTAATAATAATAAGCAGCAAGACGGTCGTAAACTTAGCAGTTAAGTGCGTAATTGTTAATGTAACGTATATGGTTGACCCCGAGTGAAGTAAGAACTTTATTTCTGACCACTTTTCCTCAGACAGCAATGGCCGAGGCAATGGCAAACCACCAAAATGCAATCTGTCTTAAAAAAAATTAAGTGTATTACACTACCGTGGTTGGAAACCCACGTCTATTAAGCAATGTAATGAATGCGTTTTTGATCTTTACTTTACATGCCAAAACGTACATAGCAATTGACTTTAAATGAAGAAGATTAAAAAAAATGTAATTATTTATTTCGATCTTAAAATCTCGGACAAGTATAGGCATCTAAAACAATTATGTTGAAACCACAACCTGATTACCAATTCAAATTCATTATATTATGTAATAAAAAGTAAAAAATTACAATATTAGAAAATAAAATATATAGACTGACGTAATAAACTTTTACAACAAAAATAGCAACTTGTTAAATTGGATGAGTATTGTATTATACATTAATATAAGAAAGCTGTGTTTTCTTATTGTATTGCAGTGGTTACACTTGGATGGGTGAAAACTTTTACACTATATTGTTTAAAAGATAGGTTGTAATTAAAACTTTATTAAAGAAAAAATTTACCTAAAAGGTAATTAAATATACCGTAGACAACTTTTGCTACAGTTATACTTGCATAGTATTAAAATTTATATTAAACTTACTGTCGAGTGTTTACTTTTATCTTGTTTTACTAAACGGGAAGAAAGTTTGCAATTACAATAAAAACAAAATCTATTGTATAGGTTTGCTTGGTACTTTATCAAACAAGCTGTAATATACGTGACCAAAGTCATATTTCCTGCCAGTCCGTGTGGTAAAGCTGTAACGCAACGGTTTAAAGTCGCAAGCGTGTGGTATCTTATTGAATTAAATTAGAAGGGTGTCGAGCACAACGTTTAGATAGGGAAATACACGTACAAATTCTCTATTTCAAATTAATTTATTCATTTAGCTTGGTTAATTTTTTAATGCATTGCTATATTTTAATGACATAAATATATTAATCGCTTTAAATTATTTATTATTATACTGACTCCAATTAAAATATTCTAAAATAATAGATTTCAATTTATTATGGTCTAATTGTAGTAATGAATGGAATTTAAATAAATTTATATTATTAGCTTTTACTCTATTATAAATTTACCCCTAAGCGCCATTATAACCATATTATCAACATTAATAAAATGAACACATAAGTACTAAACCAACCATTCAAAAACAGGTAATCATAACTTCATGTCATATTTTGCCAACTGAATATTTCAAATCCACACTTTTTCTAATAATTAAAATTACAAAAGATAAAATTTTTGCTCTGTTTAATAAAGTGACCGAGTTTTATTCTTTTGCCGTTAGTTAACCATAATTTCCCCTTCATAGCAATTTAATTCGGTTTTAATTATATTATAAGGTTCTTTGATCTAAATATGTTTAATGTATATTGTTAAATTCTTTATTCGGTGTAACATTTAATATTTAATAATGTTCAAAACAATTTTAGTACAACTCCTCCATTGCCAAAATTTACAATAAAGGTATTTAGCAATAAAAAAATGCAAAAAGCACTTTAATTAAATCGTTTTATAGAAATCAAAAATTTGTGTGCGCTAATCAAGAAATATAAAATTGACATAAATTATTATGTGCATGCAACCGTACATTAAGTAACAAACGTAAAACATTATTTATTCCCTTCGAGGTTTGTCAGGTTAAATGTGAAATATTTGATTTTAACTTATAGATACCTAATATGATTCGGGTTTAAGAATTGTAACATTTTTATTCGCAATCGGTCGGTAATTGCTCGTTTCCCGACTTTTAAAAAGTTTGAAAGTGACAAATTGTTAACTACTAATATCAACCGGTGTGTAATGAAATTATTCACTCGTTATACCACGTGCCGGTCAGTAATGAACAAATGGGCGTGGTTTTAACGTAAATACAAGCGCTGATGCAAATGTCAAATATAGTTAGGTTATAACAATAATTAGAAATCATAATTGGGCGTGCAAATTATAAAACATTTTAATTAGAATAATTGCTTATTGCAAGTGATAGCCCTTTTTTAAATTTTCGCTAAGATTTATTTGTTGCTAGTTTAAAAAATATTTGGATAATCCGATAAGTTTAAGCTTCGACATCGAAAAGTTTTGTTAACAATTCCTGGCATTTTATCGTTCAAATTATTGATGTATAAGTACATATTGTGACATTTGAATACTTATTTATGGTAAGTCCTATAATACTTTCTCATTTTCTTGTTAAAATTTATTTGTTACAGTCAGGGTTCGCAGTTTGGAACCGTAGAAGTCTTCTGACGATTGGCTACACCGTCACACTTTATTTGCTACATGACACCAGAAGTGCAACCTAGATTAGCCTAGCTTATCATAAAACCAACCTAGAAAGTTTAAATAATTTTATTATGGAATATTATGCAATTTTGAAAATTATTGAAAATATAAGAAGATTACTTAAGAGTAAATAATGTTTACAAGTTTTCTTCCGAAGATTTACGTATTCTTTAACAATTACAATCCATTCCGGGCGCGTTATTAATAATGATCGAGAATGATAGTTCACATAGAATGATCACTTCGGCATGCACCGCTAACTCCGATTATTAAAGCAACCTAGAAAGTTTAAACAATTATGTTCATTGTATGTGAGTACAAAATTTATAATTTTACCTTTTTTAGAAGAAATTCTATAGGCGAATCACTTAAAAATCTATCAATTTCAGTTTTATGTAAAACACCTGATTTTTTGGCTTGAACCCAACATTTTGCTTCTTCAAAAAAGCTCTCAATTTCGCAAATTTTGAAATATCTGTATTATCTTTAATATTGAATGTTGTTCGTAGCATTGAATAAGTTGCCCGTAGAGTTAACGTAGAAGGTTTTTTGTCTTTCGACAATTCACTAAAATAAGCAAGCACCACACTTTCTGAATTATTCCGTGCTTGTTTATTGCAACGCCAATCCATGTAAGCTTTGTAGGCTTTTCATACCTTGCCTTACTTTTGTTGGGTAACAAATCACCTACTGCATTTTCTGCAACTTCTCGAAGCTCTGGTGGAGTACAAGATAATTCACTCATAATCACAAAGCGACAAAAACAATAATACTAATTATTGTCAAAAAAAAGCACGGTAATTTTTTCTTTGACGCCTACTAAAATAATTATCACTAACGTGATATGAGCTATTAAAAGTAGAGGCGCTGATACAAATGTCAAATATGACATAACTTAATATAAATTTGAAAACGCATTATTTCCATTAAACCAACCCCAACTTCGCGATTGCGAATAAAATAGTATACATGCTTCGGCGTAAAGCGTCATTACTAACTTGGTAATTGCTGACCTCCGGCTTCGCCGTCGGTCAGCAGAACAGACCTCAGTTAGTAATGACTTGCTTTCCGCCTCGCTATGTAATATACTATTTCTCTCTTACTTTACCGAAAGGTCGTGCGGAAAGTCAAAAATATTTACAATGTTTCCTTATTTTGAATTTATTCCGATTTATTCCATGCAGGAATAAATACAATATTACAATACAATAAAAGTCAACATGTGTGATCAATTCTACAATCTTAAGTACATAAATAGAACAAAGATAGAAAAAGATGACTGATGTATCTAATATACAGCAAAAACTCAATAATTATTGTAACTAGAAAATAATCTTGTAAACAAAACAAACTGCATTTCAGTTGTTACAGTAATAAATTCATTTCAACTGTAAACCAGATCACTTCGACACGATATAGACAGAGGTATGCTGTAAACTTTTCCTTTCAAAATTGCTCCATTTAAATTTTTATATTAAAACTTAAACTAAAACTTGCAAAATAAAAATTAGCGATAAAACACTGAAACAAATTACTATTAGGTAAACATAATAAAAAGTTTTTACCTGCGTGTTTATTTCTCAATGTTATTCTATCTTTAAAAAATTTTACAAAAATGGCACTTTTCTCTACTAGTTGTAAAAATAACTACATATATTCAAAGAAACTTGACTTGATGTCATTCATGTTAAGGTTAAGAATTAACTTTTTTGTGAAAGCAATTAATTGACTTTATTAGCTAGAGATGTAAAAAATGTTATAAGAAAAAATTGCATATTTTATTCGGAGCAAAAGTGATCTTTTATTGCATCTCTATTGGTTCTACTTGTCTATCAACTCGAGAGATTCGCCATAAAAAAATCCCTTGTAAACTTATATTTATAATTATAGTGTATGTCATAAACTATTATTTTGTCGGCAACCTTTATAATATTAATTTTGAATGTAAATACACAATTATTGATCGCGTGTAATATCAGCCGAGTTGTGAAATCATACATGCTACATTTCAGCACGGATTTCATACAAAATTATAATCTACAAAATCTTCTAACAAAAAACTGTTAGATTTTTGCCAGCATTAGCCATTTATGTATTCATAGTTTACATTACATAAGTCAACGATGCTTTAACTTTCTAGGTTCAGTTCTCAAGAGCGTGGGTTTCATAAATCTTTGTGAGTCTTCAAAAGTTGGTTCTTATAACCTCCTATGCTCTCAACCACATATGAAATATATCGATGCTATGGTAGACAGTTAACACAAATAAAACTAACGAAGAAAATAATATTTTTGTTGGTGACAGTAAATTCCTATAAAGGTAATCCAACAAGCAAGTCGAATATTACTTAAACTGTAAAATTACATCGAAAATAGATAGGTAAAATACTATTCAAATTTATTTACTTTTTAAATCAGTTTAAACCATATATTATTACAATTGTTTACAATACATATTATGTGCTGCAACAATACACGACAACAATATACGAAATACAAAAACCCCTAATTTATTTTAACACTAAAAAAATTTACGTGTCAACTTAGGGCCAATATTCACCTGCTTATAAAGTGTCTTGTAGCTATCTATTCGATAAATTTACAAGTGGCTTATAAAAAATTTGGGTATATTCATATAAATTTACCTGCCTTGTAACTACTAGCAACTTACTAGGCCGAAGCCGAGGCAATGGTTCCTTCGAGGTAGTACAATATAGAGTAATAGATAGCGCTATATATATCCTCAAAATTGAAAAAGAAGTAGTATTCTAGTACAAAGTAATATTGCTATTTAAATGTGTCTAAAATTTCAGCGGAATTAATTAACGTTTTTTTTATTATCGCTTATGCCAATTTGAAAAACGTACCTACTTTTTCAGTGACTTGCTGACTAGTTTTCCTCCAACATTACTCTTGTCGTGCTTTACGGGCCTTTTTGGTCTTTAAGAAGGTACGCCGGACGTCTCGACCACTCGCAGATCATCGATCTTATCAGGATATGTTTCACATTGCTTGCCAATGATGATTTCTAAGGCGTTCATTGCTTGTAAAAGCGCGTTATTATGCTTCATTGAGCAAGTCAATATATGCTGCAATTTCAATGATTTTCAGCCCAGAATGCAAATAATTTGGAACAAACTTTTTTTTATGTACTGATTGTCATGAAAACTTCTTTACTTGGATTTAACCATCGAGATTCACTTGGACTTCCTATCGCATAAAATTTCATTTTAAATTTATAGTTTTCAAAATCGTACAGTGCTGAAAGAATTTTAAAACTAAACTGAAATTACCGAAAAAACTGAAACGAAATAAAATACATCATAACTATTTCTTCCAATACATGTGCTTACCTTTATTTAACAATAAAAGGGTTTTAGGGTTTTATGTGCAAAACTTTTGCACATAATATTGTGTTTTCATTATAAAGGCAATACTTTACACTTAGAATTTATTGCTTAAAACATTACTAACTTAAGCAAGTTGCTGTCATCATGGTAATCACAACTATCTTAAATCACTTGCTTTTAGTGCTGGGTTTTAGTAACTTGTATAAGTCACTATCATTGTGTGCATAAGCCTTTAGATAATGCAGAAAATTGCGTTTGTTTGTCACGGTGAAAGTAAACTGATTATGTTCGTTTGTGCAGTGCAGGTTACTCGGAGTAGTTTGGTGTAACACCAATTTACACTGGTTTCAAAGCGTGAGGAGACCAATGTAACTTAATGCACATCATGTAGAAATTTTGAAATAAAATGGAAAAACAGTTACTGAAATTTTCATTGACGATGATATCAACTATATTTTTTAAGTAATTAAATTTTAATTTAACTTTTAAATTAAAATTAATTGTAATTAAATACTCATTTTAGTTGTTATAGTAATACTACACAAAAACTGATAAAAATATAAGTTACTTTGTAGGTTTTACTACAACTTTCATTTGACACTTAAAATGCGTTCGTTTGTTAACCATTACACCATATTATATCAATTTACATCAGGTGTAAAATGCAAATTAGTGCAAACAAACGAACAAACCTAAAACATTTTGCAGGCTTAAAACAGTTTCAAAAGTAACCAATTTGCGGAGCTAATATAAAAAAAATATTTTGTTAAAAAACATAAATTCAATAATTACCAGTTTAGTTAAAACAGTTTTAACTCGTTCCCTAGCCACAAAGTAGTTCCGGAGAAAAATGTTTAACCAAGAGGTGAGGCCTCTTGTTAAAAAATACGTTCAACACCTTGCCCTTGCATTGGCTAAGCTCCGATTGTGTACGAGGGCTGCGAATCTAACAGGTACCTATAGGGAAGAATAATAAAACACAGATCTAAAGTTTAAATTTATTCTCGTGGAAGGCGGGGTACTTATCAGAATATGAGACATACACACAAAACATAAACAAAACAAGTAAAAATAAACTCAGGTTGAGGATCTAAAGATCACATATTTTTAAAACAAAAATACAGTTTGGTTTCCCCAAACTTAAAGTTTCAAAATTTACCCCGCATCACACAGAGAATCGTATTCATCTTATCAAAAATATCATTTGTCATTGTGAATCCTTCTAAGTCCGGTATTATTCCTGTTTCGACGGAAAACAAACTACGGCTTTGCATGAGCATATATACATACATACATATTATCGGTTTTAAACATCTTGCGACGTTGTCCGATACCGTATAAAAACGGGCTTCCTTATGTAAGGATACAACCGAAGTCGTTTACCCGTCCCCTCAAGAGGGCACTCTAGCAATTAATACCTCAAAGATGTTGCAAGCACCTTGTGAGAGGACCACCGTCTTTACGTGCCTTCCGAAGCACGGAGACAGCATTGCAAAGTGAACTCTACCCGGATGCGAACCGGGGAGTCCTATATTAGCAGTTCATCGTGCTAGCAACCATGCAAATGACCGTCTCCAAGAATCTAAAACCGAAGAACGCACAAAAATCTTATTAAACAAATGAGAAACACCTGTATCGGTCATATGGCAAAATATTTGTGAAATCAGAGCAATTCATTATCGCAGGCAGGATCAAATATAATTAAATTGCGATGGCCATATCTGGTATTGGTCGACCCACAAACGACCGTCCGGGAAACCAAAATACATCCGGGTAAAAAGGCGGTAGCACCAACCATGGAATCTGGCAACAAAAAGAAACTGAAAGCTCATGCCACCGGGATAGTGTAAAAGGAACCATAATAAAAAATCTGTCGATACGACTATAGTCCAAACTCTCACTTAAGTGGCGGCTAAGCATCAATTCCATCCAACTAGCTTGAATTTCCAAAATTGAAGTACTCCTGACATCTCATATGTCGACTTCCACCAATGCCGTCTTTCGTAATAAAATCACGCCATACCCCATATGGCGTCAAATCAAAACTTGCTGGTACAAAATAAAATTTCCATATCCGATAAGTGCGATACCACGCGCCAATATGGCAACCAACAAACATCCAAAAAATTCCAACAAACGAATCAAAAAAATATATATCCAAATTGAGATCCAGAAGTTTCCAAATATTAAATAAAAAAACACCAATTAACGAAAAACGACAAGGGACAAACTCGTGCAAATTTAGATGTTCTAAACCATATTACGGGTATAAAAATTAATCTCCGGAAAATCGCTAAAAAATATAAAAAGTAATAACATTTACCCCCTTCTCAGGTGGTAAAGCAATTCTTACCAATTAAAAATCTCTTAACGGCGAAGGTAATATAAAATACAAATTAGCTTGTACGAGTGTAACTTAGAAGTGACAATCTAATTGCCTTGCTTGCGATATGAGAATTTTAATAAAAAATTCTACGTGGTATAGTTCGTACCAGCACTAAGGGCAAAAATGGGAATCATGTTACAAAATTTAATAAAATTCCGTAACATAGTGAATTTTTAATTAAATTAATTAAATAAACAATTTTTTCGCACTTCCTTATTTTTTATTTAGCAGATGGTATAACGCAGGTATGATAGCATTTGTTTCTTTCTATTGGAAACTCGTCAGATATGTCATCTCTAATCAACATGTTACGTTATTTATTGCATATCTACTAAATTCAAAAATTAAGCATGCCATAGCATCTATTTCATGTTAAATATTACATCTACGTAAAGTTAATCTGATTATACAGCCATGTGTCTCAATTTTAACGTAAAGTTGATATCAATCGACGTTATGCTGTTAGTTTATGTCTCTAAAACAAATAAATTATAGTGGAGAGTTAAAGGTAACTTACGGCATTGAGGTTGGAAATGAATGTTTATAAAAAAAAACAGATAAACAAATTAAAAAAAAAATCTTCAATTAAAAATCACTAAAATGTAGAAAATAAAACTTAAAACAAAATAAAATTTTAATTTTTAACCAAGCGGTTTGCAGACATTACAAATACGTAAAATACAAAACACCTTCTTGTACAGAAGTATAATTTTTGATTTATTGTTAAATGAACAGATGTTTATGCACAAAATTAAATAATAATTAATCGTATTCATTGTTGTTATTTAATCTGAGTTTTATCCATTTTCAATAAGTATTTGGGATAATTTTATTAAATCTTAACAATTATTTATAGCTTTACCCTTTGTAATGCAACCGACATAAAACTAAACACATTATAACAAAGTAAATACTTTTCAATTTTATCTTAGAAAAGAATCATTTCTGTATTCTGTGTTGTGTTCCTCCTAAATCAATAAGTAGGATTATTTCCAATTTTCACTTGTTATAATAACATGTCCGGAAATATATAACGTACATCTCACTACGATACACATTATGATGTGTTACATGGTACTAAATTTTGATAAATTTGGTAGCATGTTAAATTTAACCATTCTTGGTAACAACGTAAACAGTTAAAAATAACAATAAAGATACAAAATTAAGCTGATATCAAAAAACAGTTTTGCCCTTACTCACGGGGTAGAACCGTACGATATAAATGACAAGACCGATTATAGTATTTAAATGCTTCTGTTCACAAATTTGGCACGTACAATTATCCATATATTAGTCTTTTCGAATCATTTCGTGCATTCTTCACGTGCCCAATTTTTTCAATTATAATGTTAACAATTAGTCCAACCATCAATACTTTTTGTTTTTGAATAATTATTCCTAACTGTTCCTATACACAGTTCTTCATCTTCAGATTCTGTTTATGCCTTAAAAACATGTTAATTTCACATGGGCCTCAATCATTTTGTGCCCGGTTTGCCCCATGTGCACTAAACTTGTAAAAATAAAAATATGGTTACACAGTAAGTTTAATCAAAAACCGACACCGCACATGTGTTTACAAGAAAATACCATATATTATATTCTTTAATCACTATAAATTCATCATACTTGAAAGAAAACAAGACAGGCAAAGGTCTCAACCAGTTCAGTTTAATTTTGAATAGTTTTTGTATTAAATGAATTTTGAATTATCTATTTACATGGATAAAAATTTCATGCAGGTAAAAATTTTACTTTTTATTACCTATTAACATGCATTTAATGGCATGAGTTAGCCATTTAATTTAGCCAGTACCAAAAAGTTCAGCAAAAATAATTTTCAACGTATTTCGTAAAAATTTAACTACCTATTAGTGTACCTTTTTTATATCTTTTAACTTTTCGTAATTTTTCAATTTTATTTTACTATTATTTTGTTAAATTGACAAGTATGGATTTAGCTTTACATTTGCTTTAAAATATTAATTTTCTCAAAACCCATTAATTTTTATTAGTTTTAAAATCAAAAAAATGCATCAATTTTCACCCCAATTTCGTTTTAAATTTCTCACCAGTTTCTTAAAACTATAATGTAATTGAATAGTTTAATCCCAGCATAAGTCCATATACATACATATGTGTTGCTTCATAATTTCTGCTTTGCCAAATCATTTTTCGACAATTTTTTATTACTTCTTTAATTGGTTTCCTTTGCCCTAGCGATGTTTAACGTACGACTTTGTTCTAGGCGGCAACTTAAGGGTGCAAATTAAGAGGTTTACCATATGGGCGCATGTGGTCAAGCAGTGTCCATTTAAAGGTATTTTTTTAAATACTTTTCTTGGTCAAATTTCGAGTTTCGGTGAAAAGAACATCATAACAGCGCAATTCAGCTAAGTTTAAATCGACAAGTTGAAATTATCTTTTTTTTAAATTATCTTAAGTTTATCGAGAATAATATCTTCAATCGCAATATTACCTATTGGATACCGGCATAAATATTGCAAAATTAATTTGTCTTAAAGTTAAATTTGCGAGTTTCCTGAAATTTAAAAAAGCGTTTATCGCCTAGTTAATAAACAGCAACACTTCAAAATAAATATTTTGTAATATTTTGTCAAATAACAAATATTAAAATCGAACCAGCAGCAATTTAAAAATATCAAGAAGTGGTACCTGCAGCTAAAATAATTCAACCACATCTTCCACTTTAGTGAATATTTTTAGGTTTAGAGTGAATTTTAAAATTCACTCTAAACTTGTACTTGTAAATTTGTAAATTTGTTTGTTACCTAAAATTACGCCATTTTAGTGAATTTAGCACCTTTGTACCTATATCTACTGGTAAGATTTGGTATGAAAATTGTTTAAAAACTATCGGTATCTATTATTTCTTTATATTATGTAAATGTCTTTTAAATGTTTAGCTCTTATAAATTAATTCATTATTAGAATCAAATTTCCTAAATGATTGAATTTTAATTTTTATATTTCTTACTTTATGCAATTATTGGTAATCTTTTGCTATCTTTTAATTCGGTAAATTTTGTTAATTTTAAGTGTAAATAATTTTTATTTTTGTTTCAAATATATAATTATTTTTATATCTTTTGCTTTTTTGTCTTTAACTAAAAACTATTAAAGTTACACTATGCTCTAGAGGTCCCAAGCATAACCTGCTGTTAGTCGAGGCATATGATGATGCTCTTATTCAATATCGAGTAAGTGGGTTGTTACAAGCTACTAGCGCAAATTTTTGTTTATTCTCGGCTTCGACTCCACCCCAAAAATATGAAAATTGCTTATCAAAAATGTTACACTTTTATTTGAAATAATATACTATTTTTAACAGGATATTTTTTGCAAGCAAGTTAATTATAATATTTAAAAATAAATTTTGTGATGTAAAATTTTACATACCTACCTTATTATTCTGACATTTACTACCGGTACAACAATCCTTCATAACACTTGTTAACAATGTACAACCAACATTGGTATAATTATGCAAATGTTATTTCATGTTTCAAAAGTTTTCGTATACGTAAAGAGCGATGGTCTTAACGAGGAAAGAAATTTAAAGCATTATAATAGTGTACCTACTACGAGTTGACTAATAAAATAAGGATTTTCTTTCAAATGTGTCATATCCAAAAGGAATTTTTCAGGTCAACGTTGAAAAATCTATTTAGAAGCATGCGTAAGATAATAATAATTCGGATAAAACTTATTGCAGTTTGAAAATTTAAATGAAGTTCGGTTTTCTTGATAAATTGGTTGGTCTGCTGGTACTTTCTATAAAGGTTTCAAAAAGAACTTGTAGAGAACGTTTTCGTCTACGTACATAATGACGTCTCCATTTAAAAATTGCAGTAACTATTATATGAAACTATAACTACATTTTATCCCTTTTAGAAAATAATTATTTTTAAACCGGAGATTGTTGATTCAGTTGTTAGTGCGTGGCAACTTTTAACCAAATAATAAATGAAAAAGCATCACATTAATGTACTTCTTTATAAGTCTGTTGCTCGACATCTTAAAAATTCTTTTAAAAAAGTCATCATTAAAACAATATAAAAAAATGGGTTTAACCGTCATCCAAATAAGTAGTCACATAGAACTGAAAAATTACTTTGCTCACAACAGTGTTACAAAGTCTCTTAATGCAAACAAGTTTAGACAATGTTTTTGTTCTAAACTACTACTAAATTTTTCAATCAAAAACTTTTTCAAGTCTATCCAATTGAAACAGATACAGCCACATCACGTCTAATGACGATTCACAAAGCCAGGAAATTGAAAATATATATACAGGGTGTCCTGTATATGTTCTCCAGGGTGAGAACCTTTAGGTGGTCATAGAGGATACTTTTCTAAGACATATTTTTAAATAAAATTTTGTCCAAGTCCAAACCCTTGGGGCGTACCTCACTTTAAAGCAATTTTTAATTTATGATTTCAGGCGGCCATTGCACCGATATTTTTGATTTTTGGGTTTAATAGATTAGAGCTTTTCTATAGAGCATTTGAATATCTACAAATTATGTTATAACCCCTTATCGCCTATAATCAACATATTTCGAGTTATGAATTAAATTAAGGAAAAAATGTCAAAAATTCCGAGTTTTATTTTTACTTTTCTTAACCCGTATCTTTTAAACAAATTTCTTAGAAAATAACGCAAACCGGATAGGAAATTTAACGGGCTACAACATTGGTCTAATAATTTTTTGGGAAACTAACCGTTTTACATAAATTACGAAAATAATGAACAAGATGTAGGTTAAAAGGTTAAAATTCACAAAATTTATTTTAATAAATTTTCAAAATGGTTTTCATTTTTAGCACACATACGTGACATTGTTAAAAGAGACATTGTTTATTTATATTATTTTCGTAATTTATGTGAAAATGGTTGGTTTCAAAAATTATTAGGCTAATGTTGTAGCCCGTTAAATTTCCTATCCGGTTTGGGCATTAGTTTTTTCTAAGATGTTTCGTTTAAAAGATACGGGTTGGCAAGAAAAGTAAGTGTTACTTTTCAGTAATTATAATATCAGAAACCTGTTTAGAACCATAAAAACATGCAAAATGACACCTCACATGCCTATGCAGTATATTTTCAATAAGAATTGAAGATGGCGTTGATTCTCCAAAACGGCCGCTCGCACAGACTAACACCGAATTTTTTCGATCACTGGATAATTACCTACAATATCCAGATTAGTGACTCTCTGGTAAATGAATGACACACAGAAGTAAGCTCAGCAATTGTATTATAATTCGATTGCACGGTACTGTAGTGTATTATTGCGTAATATTACGCAATAATCGTTCACTCTCAGTATAAATAGTAGAATAACTTATCCCTCTGAACCCGGACAGATATATGCCGGAGAAGTTAATTTTTGCTTTCTATTGGTCACATTTAAAGCGAGAAACGGTGTAGGTACACGCTTGCTACGTAAAAATAAATGTACGAGTTTAAATTTGTATTAGATGTTGGTTTGTGTGTGACTTAATTTTATTTATTATATATTTAAATCCTAAGCGTCCAAATTATTTTCAAATTAAAATAAACTGCATTAATTTCTTACACTTAACTGCAGGATCAATTATTTTAAAGAATGATTTGAAATTTTTACCTGGTGCTCAAAATAAAATTGTTATTAATAAAAATAATAAAATGAAAATTATTGACTAATTAATAATCATTTTTACCAATTTGCTGTAAATAAACTTAAGGAAGAATAAAAATCGAATCTATTAAATACTGTTTTTACTTTTTCTACACTTCTACTTGGTCTTCATTAAAATTACGCATCCTTTTGTCTTTTCTATTTTTTTAAATTATTTTATGTTGAACACTTAAAACATGTTTGTTGATTTTAACCTCAAATAGATACTAAACTATTTTCCAGGTGTAGGTATACCAGCCTTGTGTGTGCATTGCAGAACGCTGTTAGTTTTATACTCTGAATAAAATGATCGTATAAGTTATACAGTGAACAATTATTCTGGACTTTATACCTGTATTGTAGAATTGGCTATTAACAAACAAATTTTATACTGTAGGTATAATTTTGATTATAAAGAAAACTCTAATTTCTTTGTGCAAAATTAATTTAACTATGAAGAAAATACTACTCTGTACCATATATCTTTACAAATTAATTTAATTTTTTACAAGGATATGATGTATTAGAGTACAATTTTCTTCATAATAAAATTTGTACATTTGATTTAAATTTTTTAAAAATTATAAGGTTAAATGAACAACAAAACAAAACATTATTTGTGAGCTTTCAGCAATGGTTACTGCTTATAATTTAAAAAATTTAAGTCAAATATTAATTTCAAAGATTAATAATATATATAATTTTAATAAAATTTGTATAGTAAAGCATCAAAATACATTTAGTATAGGATATATTAAAATGTCTTTCTCAGATTATGCAAAGACTAGGAAATTAAATTTATAGTTATAGTATAAATTAGAAGATTTAATGAAGACGAGTGATATTATAGATAGAAGAAGATACACAACTTTGCTATGTAACTAAAAATGTATTACATAAATATGTTGTGTGTAGTTCTATTATTTTAAATATTCCCTATTGCATTTTTTTTAACTTTCTGAATCCCTACTGAACACCCGTCCTCGGCACAACCCTTTCCACATATTTAAGAAATAATTTAATATAAACAAATTTTCTTACAAACTTCACAAATGTTTGAACATGTTTTAACAACTACGGTTCTAGCAATTCAATTAGTTATATTAATTAACAACTGCTTTTTGTAGGTAAGATACATGCAAATATAATTATAACTCGTGGAGTTGGTTTTCCCACAATGTTCTTATGCTTATACCATAATCTAGTCACGAAAGCTTTCCTCATCACGTTATAACATACAGGGCCTTGAGCGTACTAATTTAAATTTTACGTCAACTTCTTATAAAATATTAGATACATGTAAACTACCTGTTTGAAGTAAAAAATAGTATAGTATTTTGAAAGAAAATCATACTTTGTATTATATTTACTTATTATATCCTTTTAAATCCGTTTATTAAGAACTATTTTTCGTAGCAGATAAAAATTATCAGACTACTAAAGTTTTGAAGTAACTTTGATGTTTGCAAATCAGAATAACGTTTTATTTCGTTCAATCACATCAGTAAAAATTTAATATAAGTACTTGTTACATAAACCTAGTAAACCTTCAATATTATTATGTAGATTATATAATGTTTATTACAGAATTCCTTTCGTATGTATACATTTAAATAAAAGTAAATAGGTATTATTAGTAAAAGCCAAATTAGAAGAAAGAGGAAGTAAAATAATAATGATATCTACTGTTAAATTTTAAAATAATAATAACACTAAATTAAAGTTAAAAGAAAAAAATGTTTAAGATTTTAAACATTGTACTGAAACGTTCTTTTCAATATATTATTGTATTTCTATCACATTTCAAACAAAGTTAATTTATTATTGGATAAGTAATCATCGTTAATGACACTAAAATAATTATACATAATACATAAAATTATAAATAATAAATCAGTTGCCATGCAGTATAGCAGTAGCGTATATACGCTACCAATAACCAACTGAAACACGTTTTAAATTTGAGTAGACACTAACTTGCTTCTCATAGAAAAGTCTCAAAGGAAAATTGATTAAAATAAAAATTAAAAAAATTATTGATAGCTCAGGAAAATAAAACTTTTTACGAAAAAATCCTGATGAATATTTCTAAGCAGGATTATCTTTATTTTGACATCTGAAATAGTATCTCAAAAAATTATTGAAGGTCAAACGTTGATAAAATCAGATTACCGCAAATATCTTGCAAACTATTAGTTTTGCGTCAATTTAAGTCATTATAAATTTTATTTACTACTTAATTCTGCATAAAAAAGATTCTGTACAAACTTCACATAAGATCAATAGTTCTCTAAATATACGGCTCAGGAAAATTGAAGTACTATTACACACTACACGTTTACGTATTATACGTACACTACAATATACATACCTTAGGATATTGTCAAGTTCGCAGATTGTAGAGATCATAATTAATTTTGCACGCTAGATACTTTAGTAAATTCTATATATATATATATATATATATATATATATATCCATACTACGGTCTATGTGACCTCCAAAGCAGATACTTCCAGTACGTTGTCACCTCATATATAACGTAGTGACCTCCAATTTCGGAAGTCACAACGTTTTCGCTTGAAATTCAGAATTTGAGCTAATAGGTGTCGTACCATGTCGCTCCCGAAAATTTTGCTGGAGGTCACATCGAACATATATTATCTTCATTACAATCTTTTAGTTCAAGCATATACCGTTGGCACTGGCATCGCTTTTCGTCGTTATATGCGTAGTACGATGCCACTTCCCATACTACAGAAGGTATCTTGTGACCTCTGTTTTACTTTTAGTGGCAACGTTGCAGACCTAGTGACGTGTAGTCACGTAGGCGATAACAATTCTAAAATTAATGCTTGCATATTTTGCAGTAACTCATTTAGAAGTTACTTAAAATATTATAATAAATACCTTAAACCAAAAAGACATTTATTTATATTTTAATAAGTAATATGCCCAAAACACTAATTTTTCTACATTATCCAAAATATTGTCAATATTTTTTTTCTTGATGAAAATGACCTTCCTTAACTACAAATTTTGGCAGATTATTAGAAAATAGGATCCGCACCAACACGTTTGGTAATCGCGATGTCTAATTGCCAAACCCTCCTAGGAGGACCTTCATCCGAATGGATTGAAAAGGGAAATAGTAAATAGTATTTGAAAATAATCAGTAATAATGTAAATTTTTGCATTTATAGTTTTTATTTATTAGGTACCATATTTTACGGGCTATAAGACGCACTTTTTTTCAAAAATTGCATCCACAATTCTGGTGCGTATTATAATCGAAATTAATATAATGCTATATTTGAAAAATATATAATGTACGTCTTATAGTTCGTAAAATGCGGCATATAAAACTGATTAAATTAACTATTTTGATATTCCTAGCCGCAACTTACTCGGACGGTACGGTGTTATAAAATTTTCAATAATTTGCATGTAATGCAATGATTAAATAACTAATCGGTTACAACACGTTTTCAAACAAAATGGGTATCCCACTAAATACTAAAATTTGCATTAAATTTAAAATTTTTGGAAAATTAATGTTATATGAGCGCCTTATCTTAGCAGTTGATCGCTTAACAACCAGGTCAATGTCCGTCTCTTTTTAAACTTTCAAATTTAAAATTAATAAATTTTTGTTTCATTTTTATTCAGTTATCTAAAAGGAACACTAAATTAAATACCTTATTGTCGTCAACATGCGGCTCGTGGCATTGTTTTCTCTCGCCTTTTAGTTTTTTTATTAAAATTGATTTTTCACATTTTTTAAATTTTTTCTTATAATCTTAAATCTTTATCTTCGTGGTTCTCTTAACTTAACTTTCTTCATTCCTAGAAGTCTTTCTCTCTGCCAACTGTTTATATTTTCTTAAATTTAATACTCCCCAGCCATACTCAACATCCTTCCTTCTCCATCGTTTGCCTCTCGACAGAAGCGTCGTGACCAGCCGAAGCCAAGATGAATTTTCATGGGAATATAATTCATGGGGTGGTTTCCGTTGCCTTCCCCACGGTCCACAGATTGATATTGGACCATTGATCACAGCAGTGTATTCGACTCGACTAGAGTCGAACCGCGGTTTACCGCTCTCCAGTCGGCCGGTGTATGCTTTACGCTACACTGCTGGTCTTAAATACGGAACTATTTAAAACAACATAAAATACAAAATAGCAACGAGAGAGGAGCATGATACCTCGCGTATATTATGTCATCATTCAAAAGAATTACGGCAGAACATTAGTTTCTTCATAATTTTAAACATTTAATGTTGGTTTACCAATTTTGAAGAACTTGGAAGAGTCTCGTTACTCCAGTCTCACATTTAATACAGTAGAGCGTTATTATCTGCCTTAATTGGGACAAGGGTGTTTGGATAACCGATTTATTCGGATAAAAAGGAACTATATGGAAGGGAATCTCGTTAACCCATTTTATGCGCGTCCAACTTTTATCAGTTCTAAGCAGTTAAACGCTTAAAAATTGGTCTGTCAAAGCAAGCCTACCTCTTACAAACACTAAATAGCACTGTATAGGACGGTATCTGATACGGTCCCTTTCATAAATAAAACTTCAAACTTTTCCCAAAACTTTAAGCATTAAACGCTTCAAGAAGCAGCAGGTATTGGCCTTTCAACACTTTTGTCTTAAATCTTCAATTCAAATACTCAAAAATATCCTTGTATAAACCGGTGGTCTTAATTTTTCCTCTCAGTGGGCCAGTACCGAGTAAAATAATTAAATCTTAAAAATTATGTATAACTTATTGCCACTTTACTTTCTATAAATGATTACATGGAAGTTACTTTCCCAGTCTTATTTTTATATTTTTTGTTAAAAATCCAATTCTTCAATGAAGTATTCAAAATACGTTTCAGCCAGAGCCGCGTTGCTGGTTAAATTTTTTAACTTATTTTGATTTGTGGACCTAATAATCAATTTATTGATGAAAGTTGTTAAATTGCTATTCTTTTTAAATAAGAATTCATGCAAATTAATTGAAATTTTATTGTTCGAATCATTTATTTTTACAATGTAAGTTGCGGCTGGTCATCACTTTCTGTATATGGAGTTTTTGCAATATTGCTGTTTTCGCCCTACTGCGTCATTTAAACCACCTACATACTACTAAGGATAAATCATCCTTGTGACTTCCTTATTATTTTCACCTAATTTAAGTCAAAAAGAATTGTGTAATTGAAAGAGATTGTTTTTATCTGTAATTTAATTTAAGAATATCTATTAAAAATTAAGTTCGAAAATATCTGTTAATAAATTATGCTCTAATAGTTGCTCCTAGAATTCTCTCTGGTAGTAATGGATGCTCTTCTGGAACTGCATTATTAACCTCAGTTGCATCATTTTCTTTATTAGTCATAAAACCAGTGTTTCCATTTCGTTTCGGAGTATTGTGAAGAATAGCAATAAATACTAGAATATTTTTTGCTGGGTTTAGGTTCACATTTAATCCATTAAAGCAAATGCAAAATTTGTTTTTTAATTAGCCAAAACTTTTTCCACAACATTTCTGGTAGCTACAATATGTGATTTATTATATCTTTCTTCAACAGCAGACAATGTAACCATTGATAGGAAAGGCACTTTAGAATTGGCGTAACTAGCATCCTCCAATATAACACCTCCATAAATTGGTAGCATCTAGCTTTTTTTTCATTGTCGATTCTCGCTATATTTTTGATTTGTGGCTGGAGCTTTTCCACCTTGTTACGATGTCGTATATAATATAATCTGCATCACTAATAACTTGCACATTTAAAGAATAAAATCTTTTTCTGCACCTGTGTCGACCTAGCTCTCTCCCAGGATTTTTAATTTTGACCTGAGTGGAGTCGATCACTCCAACACATTGTGGAAATCTTGTAATTTGATATAAAAGATATCATACTACGGGCCCAAGCAGTAATTACATTTCTCATGATTCCGATCATTATTTTGCGTTAAACTTAATAATTATTCCTAATAAGTTGAATTTCTCAAATGCATTTAATTGAAATACTTTATTTAATAAGATAACTTAAAGCTTTACAATACGATTTATTTTCATTTTAGAAATACATAATATAAATTAATTTATAACGCCGCTAGAACAGCAAACTAGCTAAAAGCAAATAATATTATCACATATTGCCTCAGACTCGTGAGTCATACACACTGTTGCCAGATAACTTGTGGTATATATGTGCCTAGAAGTCACTTCGTATCTTATTTAACTGTTCTATATATATGAAATTTTTAAAAAAAAATTGCTTCCCCTCTTTAGATAAACGCAATGTTAAGGTTCCCCTCAAGGCAAATAGTAAATTATATATAACAAAAAATGAGAGGGGGATGTGGATGTCAGGTCGCCTGTTTCATGTACCGGAGGTCACAGCTTACCATGCGTACATATATATATATATATATATATATATATATATATATATATATATGTGCAGCTTTACAGGCCTAGTAGGCCCTTGGCTTGTTGACCACTTTGGTCCACTCTTTTCTGTCTTCCGCTCTCTCTCTCAATCGTAAACTTCCAACACTCTAAGGTCTTCCTGTACTTCGTTCTTCCATCTATTCATCGGCCTTCCTCTCCTCTTAACGCCATCTATTTCGGACATCCATATCTGGTGTATCACTCTATCTTCCTTCCTTCTTAAGATGTGTCCAAGCCACCTTATTCTTTGCGCCTTGATTACGCTTACTATATTTGGTTCATTGTACAGCTCATATACTTCATCGTTAGTTCTTCGCAGCCACTGTAGTAAATTCTATACAATCTTTAATTCTAGCTAGTTATATACGCTCCAAAAACAAAATTTCACTTAATAATTACCGATATTTGACTTGTGAAAAATGCATTAGACTTGATAAGCCTGCATAATTATCGTCACTTCCACCGATTACAGCAGCAGCACAATAACATTTATTTAGAGTATATTATCAGATCCAAACCTGGTTGAGAAGAAACTTAGATCCACAACAATGAAACTGGACTATTAATAATAATTTATTATAGTTTATCACTACTCTACTTTCTCTTCCACCAGAGAGACTTTTTGGTAATTTCACAAAAGGTTGCAAGTCCAATTGTAGATGCAGAAAACTAGAATTGCAATGTACCGTATTATGTAGCTTTTGTCGTGGTCAGTCATGCTTCAATACTATGCCCGATGATGCGGTATTAGAACCGAAAAAACATGATGAAATAGACCCTATAATAATGTTATTGCCTGACATGGTTGTAGATAATAACAAAAATAATCAAGAAGAAGTAAGAGAATGCAAAAACCAAGATGAAGAAGAAAACGACATATAGTTTTAATATTCGCGAAAAACTGATTTTCGTGATCTTTGACCTTCAATATATTTTTTGGCCACATGATTTCTTAATTGGCTTTTACTCAATCTTTCTGATGTCAAAATAAAGATAATCCTGATGAATAAAGTTCACCAGAATTTTTTTTGTAGATTGACCTATTTTGTCATATTTTCCTGGGCTTTGACATCTTATATTTGGAACTCTTTAGGTAACTGCACCATTTACAGTTATACATAGTTACGTCACTGATTTACATAGTACATGTTCGTACAATATTGTCTCTAACCATAATATTAGATGTTAGAATAAAATGACTTGTGAAATACGAGTTATCTAATGTAAAAATGTAAGTATAAATTGTGCTTTAAAATGCCTAATTTAAATGTCTTGTTCTATAATTAAGAATTTTTATAAAATTTAACAATAAATTGGACTTTGAACGACGACCAAAGGGTTTTTTTAAATATTAGCTAAGAATTAAAGAATTTTTCTTCAATTTGACAACTCTACTGTCAAATTTCTCTCTGTTCCTGAATTATTTTAAATGAGTTTATCTTATAAAATTTAATCTTAATAATTTACTCTCACTAACCTAAACTTATTCGACATTTATAATCATTAGAATATCGCCAATCGACGTCAAAAATTAGCATCATTGGACAACACTCAGCTTGTTCTAATCATACTCCTGGTTACTTGTTCGTCATATAAATCATGATATACGAGGACTTTCCGCTATTCTGTTGCAAAATTGTATGACAATGGAAGTATATTATTTAATAACGATTTAGTTATAGTGTATTCAACATAATCTTGTTATAATTTAGCAATTTAAAATTTCGTAAGGAGAATAAGTTCTAGTTTCTAGATAATTGAAAAAAGGTTTTCGAAATTCAAAATGTACGAAACAAAAAGAAAAAATGTTTTGTTATCGCATATATCAAATGCATTATAAATCAAATGCATCAAAAAGATACCGTGGGTTAGGGACTTACGTATAGACAATAATTCATGACAAAATTTGTAGAATAAAATTGAACTTCTGTTTTCTTCAATCTTATTCAAACTTCTACATGGTAGTGTATGTATAAATTCTTAATACTTGGTCGACTTGATAAAATACCTAATGTTTATTTAAAGCTATTTTTTTAATACAACTTTTAATTTTTTTAAACAATTTTCTGGATTTTATGCAGAAATTTAATTTTAATTCACAAAAACATATGTAAAACATAATTTATAGTTTGCTTTGAATAATATGTATATGTATTACTATATTATTTCTAACCTTGAAATTCTTAGGTAGGTATATGTTTTTGTCTAATTAATTATGTTTCTCTATCTTCTACGGTCACCAATTATTTGACTCCACTCTTTTATACCTATCCTTCTCAGATCGTCTATTAGATTGGTACACTCTCGCAGTTTAGCTATTCCTTTAAAGTTTAGAATGTGTCTCGTTACTTCTTTGTTACTTCCCCATCGTTGCCTCCCATTATGTGCCCTAATCATTTTATTATTTGCGCCTATATCAACTTGACTATCGTCTCATTTCTACCCATTTTATTTCTCAACTCAAAACTCATTCTTGATTCGCCATCCATTGTTTTTGAGCCCAAAATCGCTTGTAATTTTTTTTTAATTTTTAATTTTTTTTTCTCTTTTTGTGATGCACATGACCTCTACTGCGTGTGAGCACCCTTCTTATCGCCAGTTTATTATCAGTATAATAAACTCTGTTTTCATGAGCTTGTATTCTTGTTTTACCTCTGCTCATCTGTATCACTTTTAATATTATGTGACCTGGTCTACGAAAAGGGGCTCATGCCAAAAATCATTTTCAACTTTTTTGCCGATTCAGATTGAGTTTGAAACACTCTTTTACAAAGTGAAATCCAAAAAGTCATAACTTGTTTAAAAGTTTACTAAAAATGAAGAGAAAGAAGAGTACAAATACAAAAAAGAACTGAATTTTATTGAAAATCTGGAATAAGAAAAATACATCAAATTATGAGGTAAAAAAAACATAATAATTATACGTCAGAAAAACATATTCTACGCCAAAAAACATTTGTTCTACGCAAAAAAACATACGTTTTACAATAATACTAAGTAGTTTTTGTATTACTAACTCGTACTGACGAAACGTGTTGTTTATCTTTAATAGCTTGTTTCTCGAACACTGATTTTTGAACGATTTCGACGTTAAGTCCCCTTTTCGTAGACCAAGTCACATAAGTATAACAAAGTCACATAAGTATATGTATATTCAAACGCCGAGGTAATTAAAGCGTTTAACCATTTTAAATACTCATTTATCGATTTTTATTTGATTTCTACTGCCACTTATTTATTTCTCACATTTTATATTATGTATTTTGTTTTATTTTTGTTTATGGTAAGTTCTATTTCCATTGCTGCTTTCTTTTTAGCTTTATATACCTCTGCCGGTCATCTTTTAATCTTGAAATAACTACTAAATTATCCGAATATACTATTATTTGTGTCTCATTATTCATTTTGCTCCTTTTACATTGGATGTTTCTGATTTTTTTTATAATGCAATATTAAGTAAACACTCGCATCAAAGCCATATATTTCTCATTTTGTTATTTTTATAGTGATCGCATTTTGCTCTAGGGTCATTCATATTAATATTATCAGTTTAATGGGTATTCTCCATTCCTTGGAGAATGGGATTTTTCTATTGATTCTTTATGATTTTTACTAATTCATATCTATAAACTTTAATTATAGATCTGTATAAAACCAAGAAATACCTTATCTATCGACATCGTATTTTCTTGAATCAAAAATTTACAGATTCCTGCAATATTTCATTATTCCGTTCATCTAATTTCCTGCAATACTGCTACTTTTAAATTTTTTAGTTCGTTTGCTACTTCTTTCATTTTTTCAAGTCTCAGAAGTTTCACATTCCATGTACTAATCTTTACATTGTTTTCCTTTTTGTTTTTCGCAATTGCTCTTTTTTCTCTATCATGTCTGTTATTTAATTATCATCTAATTAATTTTTATTTAATTTTTTGCTCAAAGATCTGTATTGCTTGTTTGTTTTTCTAACAGTTTGCCATTTTTATAGTCCCGGATTATAATCTTCCCTTTCATGATAAATTTCATGTAGTCCACTTTTATTTGGTTTCCTCTTTTTTTCTTTACTTTTGCTTTTATCCTTATCTTACTCATAATGTGTCTCTCCTTAAGTCTAAGATTGCTATCAATATACGAGTATATCTCGCTTGCCACAAGTTTGAATTTGTTTTTCAAAACTTTCAGCTTGCCTTTCCATTTATTCAATTTAATGCCACATACCTAACTTTTTTCCCAATCTGTATGCTTTATTATTATTGATTTCCATCTTCTCATTTGCTTATTTACAAGATTCTTTAGGGCGGTCTTCAGTTTTATGGACTCTCTTTCATTGATTAATAAACCGCTCATTAAGACGTTATAAGTATTATAAGTTTTTACTTTCAATTTTTTCCAGTTTGTACTCCTCCTCTAAATGTACTTCTTACTTTCAGTATCTTTACTTCTTTCCTTAGTTCTTTTGAGTTTTTAAATGACCTAGGTTCTAGAATTATAATATTTTTAAAATATTTTATAACTGTTAAATGTGTGCGCACATAAACCATTTAAAAGTTTAATTTATTTGTAAATTTAAAACTGTCTACTTTGAGCAGATGTGCATTAAAACTTTTTAAACTGGAGTGATAATACACCTGGATACTAAGTTCGAGCTACGATACTCCAAGTTAGCATATTATTATGTATTTATAAATATATTTCATTAAACTTGTAATATTTGTTAATTTGATACTTTAAATATTATATAAAATATATATTTACTAAAAAAATGTTTGCTCGTTTTAATATTATAAATGAAACACATCTACATGTTGTCATAAAACTAGAATAAATTTTATTTTATATACAAAAGGAATTCCATTTCAGTCGCATATTACGTTAAATATAAAATGATGCTTCTCCTTACTTTTTTGTTTCTTACCTACAACACATTCTTATTTCAATCAAATGAATTCCTACTTTCTATACTACATTATGAGTATCCACTTCAAAAACCAATTTCCATTTTGTTTCGTGTACACTAAGAATAATTTATCTTCTCCAAACAATATAACACAACGCGGGAATCGTATTGCAAATTAATTTTAAATTACGGAATGTAATAAACGCAGAGTGGAAGCGAGTAAATGATTTCATGCGTTAGTAACGTAGTAATTTATTGTACCCTACATAGAATGATATTGCTCCCTATCAATCCAAATTTACAAACTTAATAAAATATTAATAAACTGTAGCATTTAAATTATTAAATAGATAGAACTCATTAGCTATAAGTTCGTTAATTAGCCAATAATTTTATATTTTAAAATAATGATTTTCTGATTGGACTTTTTTGGATAATTTAGTTTTAACTATACTGCAAACATATTATAGAACTAAAAAAAATAAAAACATTGATATTGTGGATAATACGAATTATGAAATAGGTTAAGTAATAAAAAAGTACAATCACGACATGTTGTGTCAATCTTATTGGTTATAATATATGTTACGGTCAATGACGACAATTCGGCCATTAACGTCAATGGCCAAGCATTTTTGGCAATAATGACATTTAAAATTTCATATGTAGTTGTTATATCATTGTCCGGGCAATGACGCCATTGTCCAATACAGAGTGGGCAATGATGATACTACTATTCTACGGTGGGGAATGTTATATAACAAAACTGGTATCATTTTAGTTGGCGATTTTTTTAAGAGATTCAGTATTATTAAGGGATTAAGTAAATACAAACTTGATAAGTATCTATTTATTAAGCTAAATTTTTAAGTTAAATAAAGAAGTTATGAAAAACGATTAAAACAGTTGGATCTTGAGTTGGACATAACAGAAATGGATAACATGGTTCTCGATGAAATGCGAAAGCGATTTCTTCTTCTTTTTTGCTTCACGGATTAGGCTTATGTAGCCTGTTCCGGCACCCATCTTTTTTTCGGTCGACCTATGTTTCTCTTTCCTTGTGGCTTGTATCTTCGGGCTGCCAGCGGTTTAATTAGCTATTAATTAGCGGTTTAATTAGCTTAATAAAGCAATTTAATGAACATATTAGTAATACAAGGAAAATGTGATGATAATAAATCGCATTTAGACGTTGGTAAATACAACATCAGAATTGGTGAAGTTAAAGAGGCGAAGACTTTGCTTTTACAAGAAGTGTCTAAGAAAACAACAAAGCCTTATAGGATATTGCGTAACTATAATGTAATTACTATAAATAGAAAAGAGCGTCTAATCAAACCTGTTGCCGAAACTAATCTATCAAAAGTTTTGTATTAAGCAACAAATAAAGAATTGTTTGATATTATCCATAATGCTCACCTGGCAATCGGACATGGTGAAAGAAATAGAATAGTAGCCGAAATAAGTAAACACTTCTGCAATATTACCAAAGAAACGATAGTGGGATATCTTCGGATTTGTATCCAGTATCAAAAGAAAAGTAGCAATTCTAAGAAAGGTTTAGTTTCGAAACCCATTTTGCATTCACAATTAAATTCGCGTGCTCGGGTTGATTTGATTGATATGCAGTCACAAAGCTACAACGATTTTCGCTTTATTATGGTGTATCAAGATCATCTTACAAAGTTTGTGTTGCTAAAAGCTTTAAAAGCAAAAGAGCAGAAGAAATCGCATTTCACTAGCTAGAAATGTATACTACTTTTGGAGGACTTCTTATTTTACACTTCAACAATGACCAAGAATTTGTCAATTCAGTTCTGATGGAATTACATGCTGTAAAAATTGTTCACCAAAAACCTAGGCATAGCCAAAGTCGAGAATTTGTTGAGCGAGTCAATAGAGATATCGAGGATATCTTGAGAGCGTGGATGGACAAAAATAAAACTACAAATTGGCGTGCAGGAATTAAATGTGCCCATTATTAAAGATGCTCATATGAAGCAATGTTCGGATGTCCGGCTAGAGTAGGATTAGCCTCAACTGGAATACCACACAATGAAATTTATCCACTAAAGAAGAAGTCGAAACTGTGTTACAAGAAATGGAAGGAAGGTTTAAAGAACTAACAGATATAAATTTAGATGGAGAAATGCCAGATAACAAATCAGACTATGCTAAAGAAACCATGCCGTTAACCATGCTGGAATATGCTTCAATTGCGAAAGCCAGGAGAATATTACTATACAACGTAAGAGTTGTCAAGAATCGTTGGAAAAGCTCAAGTTATCGAATGAAAAATTTTCTGTTGTTCAAATTGGAAGTACGGTTCGAATTCCTATACCAGACGTAGACAGAGCTCGCGGTGCCCTTCGAAACATATTGACTGTTGTTACTTCAGTGGAAGATGGTCTTTATAAACTTTGCACAAATTATAGTGTTTTAAATCATAAATATACTTGATCTGAGTTTAATCCTTGTACTGAAAAGCCAATTATATTAAAAAACATTAGTGATACGATATAAGCTGCAGCTCAAAGCAGTGTTTTAGCAAGACAGAGTTGCAAGCGTTGTTACTGTAAGGTGGATGTAAGAATAATAAATGTGCGTGTCGCACTAGCAAGCAAATTTGCAAATCGAAGTGCCATGGATCACTCCCATGCCAGAATAAAAATGATTAAATTAAAAAAATTTTATTTAATTATTTTTTAGTTTTGTTAATAAATGAATATAATACAATAAATACAACACACGTAAATGTTACTTGCCAGTTGGCTGTTAAATTCAAATAGCTATTTTTCTGTTTCTTATAGTATTTATTCTATGATATCATCATTGTCCAATCCATTTTTGCCATTAACGTTACTGACCGGGCAAAGACGTAAATATTACAATCAGATGAAAATTGTATTGCATATAATAAAATACCTTTAATTAAACTCCGCCTATACAAAAATATTTAATACCAAAGTGAAGAAGTGAAGTACACCTTTATTTACCAAATCCCTGCAGTTAATTTTATCTTTATTTACTAAAATGGTCAATATATTTCAATCTACTTCTTTGTTCTCTTAAATTAGAACTAGGTCCTGTAATATCCAACAGTAACCTCGACAAAGATCCGAAGCTACTGCTAGTACTGTGAGCATATTATTTGTTTTACATCTGAAGTAGTTTGCTAAACTGGCTTTAGATGTGCCTGTTAGCCTATATTATTGTTAATGGTGGCAATTCATTAACATAGGAGGACCACCGTCTTTACGTGCCTTCCGAAGCACGGAAACGGTCATAGATAGAAAGAGAGTCAAAAACAAAATTTTCTTTTGTAGACTCCTTCCGGGTTCAAGCCAGGTGCCTTAGCATCAGTAGTTGGTTGCTCTAACTATTAGGCCAGTGATCGTCTCAATCTAATTATTATTTTTTATTTTTCAGAATATTGTAATGACGCATTAGGCATGGAATCTGGGGCTATTTCCGACAATGTCATAACTGCTAGTTCGTCCTATGTTGCAAACGTTGGAGCAAAGTATGGAAGGTAAGTCAAATTAAATAATTTATACAAATAAATAGTTAGAGCCGATTTCATAATTTTTTTGTTAATGTCATGAGATAATTAAAATTTACATTAAAATATTGCATTTCGTAATTTCTTTTAAAACTAATGGATACATTTAATCAAAATTGAGTTGCTAGAACTAAAAATGTAAACAATAGCCTAATCTAGAATGTTTAGAGTCATATTTAGTAAAGGTTTTACACACAAAATTTTATAATAATGAAATCTCGAAATAATTTTTAAGTTAACTTTAATTTGACATTGAATATTTAATTGATCAAAATTCCCTACTTAACTAAAAGTTTATTAAAGTTTATAAAATTTGTTTTGTTTTAATTCTTCCATTAAATTTTAATGTCAGATTAAATTTGATTATGAAGTTGGCTCTAAGTCTTATCAAAGTTAACTAATTAAAAATAAATCTATTTTAAAATGTTTAATTGTCACTTCATTTATTTGCTTTAACTGTTAATTGCTTTTATTTAAAATTTCTCAATGAAAATATTTTACTTAAATTCTATTTTATTAAGCTTACGGTAGACAATATTGAAACGGATAAGAACAGAACAATCGAACAATGTAATCTGATTATAATCATTATGAGAGAAAAATGAGAGAGAAAGAAGATAATATAATTAAAGAATAAATAAATTTAAATCATATTGTGGTATATACTAAGAGTACGTATTTAAATTTTTTTTTAATTAACGGGTTAACTGAATAATTATTAATCAATTTTTTTATAAGCTTTCATTTTATGGGTTATTGTTGTCGTTTTTTTATTTCGACCTACCTTTTGCAAGAATATAAATTACGTTGTTTACCGGTTCCCCCAAGAGGATACTCAAGCATTTAATACCTCCGAAATGCTACTAGCGCCTTGTGAGAGGACCACCGTCTTTATGTGCCTTCCGAAGCACGGAGACAGCCATACAAAGTGAGCCTCTATCCGGATTCAAACCGAGATGCCATGTCAACAGTTGATTGCGCTAACAACCAGGCCAATGGCCGTCTCTTGCTGTCATCAGTTGGTTTAATTTGATTATTCGGTTTATAAATAGAGACGTTATTAGCGTGACTGCCATCAATAAAATTAATTAAGATGTGAAATGAAGGAGTTAGGAGATATTAATATGATTCCCGATAAAGTTAAAAATAAATTAAAAGAATACGGAATTCAACTTTTTGATTTTTTTCATTCTTTCAACAGTGGTTACTCTTTATCTGACTTATGCTTTATTTTACTTTTTGCTTCACACATTTCGCTAAGAATATCATTTTATTGTTTGTAAGCGAGAACGCAATTTGGACTAGTCGCTCAGAGCTTTGAAACTTAGCTCGCCGCTACCCGCTTAGTCTCGATCGCGTTAAGGCGCTGTATGCGGTTGCAAATAATTACACGCGTGCATTAATTTATTTATAAGTTTTTTTATAATTATAAATGAAAATCTCGCTTTGAAAATGAGGGTACGGCTTGGACAATTGTTGCTCGGAGCTTCGAAACCCGTTATTCTAGATCGTGTTATGTGTAAATTATACACAAAATTTTTATTTTTATATTTTATAACGGCATTTAAATCTTGATCAAATTTATCATAAAGTTAATACCAAGGAATATGCCATTTATCTTTGCATCTTGGTTAGAAGCAACTTTGCTCAACAATCCTGGTGAGATGACAAAAAGTGTTATTTCAATTTTTTGGAGTGAGAATAATATAAACTTATAGTAATAAAAAATTTTGATTTTGTAAAGGAATATAATTACAATGATTTGTCAAACACCGCAATAAATAATGTCGTGATGTCAATAATTATTATTAATGTAATATATTAGCATCTAAGGTACATAGAAAAGTGAGGCATCTTTTCCGGACTTACTTTATATCTTAAATATTTGCAATATTTTACTTGGTTTTTTTCGACTTTCTAGGTGTGTCTATGTGACTTTGTGCAACTTAATGTTTTTAGTATAAAGTTGCAATTTTTCGTCATTTTAAAATTTATACTATGTAGCACTTTTTCGTATTTAAATCCCTGAACTCGCATTTTCTAAAACAAATATTCGTACTGCGTTTAATGCTCTTTTTGATTTGATTTGATGTGATGTGAAGTCAGATACAGGGAACTGTCTAAAACCACATAGCTATAAACATGTTATTTTATTAATTTTTATATCGAAAACTTTTCATCAATAATTATTACATATAATTTTTTTAATGCCTTGCAATTTGATGCATTTTAATCTCCTAGTAAATTCAATTGACAAATTTTCTATTTTTATGAATTTTTTGAATATTTAAATTTTTCGCTTGATAATAACAAACTGAGTGGACCTTAATTTAGCGGCTTAACATATGCACTATCATATTATATTAGAAAATGAATCTTAATAACTAATTTAATTTTGGCACGATTATTGTTTCTAGTTCCTTATCGTCGCCAATAACTTAGTCGAATTTCCCCTACATTAGAATGCCAAGTTTCAACTTACTCATAAGGAACAGAAAAAAACTAGTTGTAGTACAACCGTATAACTTTCTAAAGTACTATAAAGTATTAGAAAGAAAATAAGTATTAGAAAGTATAATTATTATTATTAACAGGTTACTAATATTTTTTAATACTTTCAAAAATACCATGCGTTAAAGAGTACAAACACATTTTTGGTAGTCCAAAAAATTAAATTAGGTTTATAATGAACCGATTTAATTACAAAATCAAGGAAAATAATAGTAAGTATAGTTAGGCCTGCTCTCTGTTGTATTCTTCATTTTCTAGTCTATTGGTGCTCACTTAACAATTTGTGGCTAACCCTACCAACTATAAACTGTTTGAGCCTATAACGATATTGGTGCTTCAGTTCAAATGGCCCCATTGAATTAATTAATATTCCCCTGGTTCCGGGTGATTAACCGATCATGTAATTTGCCTGCAGCTATTGGAAAATACATTAAATGTATATATTGTAGTTGAGTTTTGTTGAATTGCATTGTCTACCCATCCCTTTAAAATAACTTAAAATACTTGGGATAGTTTAAGCAACGTGTTAATAAATTGTTACAATTGATTGGGACTTACACGATAATCGCACAGACTTTTAGAAACTACGTATAAAATGTATATATTAGGTATAAATGTATATTTAGTATAAAAGTGGTAAAGTACAAGTTTTAATTTACAAGGAGGAATTAAATTTAATTGTATTAAAAAATTATGATTTATGAATGTTAGGTTTATCATTTAAGTTGCAAGATAATAGACCAATAAATACTCATATTAAAATTATTATACGACACCAAGACGACAGCAATCATAAAAGTAAATTATTTTAAGCCAATAACGTTTTTAAAATTTTTATTTTTGTATTTTTAGCAATAATTAAATCAGAAGAAACTAATGTTGCATATCGTTAGACGCGGAAAAAAATATCTTTCGACTGATATTTTTTTCATCAAAATCCGTTATAAATGGGAAGCAGAAATTAAAGAAAAACTAATTTCCTATGTTAATTCCTTATGTTCGGGTGTCTGGCCGGTCACCCGGTATGTAGTTTCGTAGCATTTATAAATTTGCAATTCTGTTGCATTAATACTAAGCTAAATTTGCTACGTAATTTTTGATCTACATGTATATACATTGAATAAATAGGTTTGTTCGTTGTACGTGTCCGGAACTGTTCTGAACAGTTTCCGATTACGACACACTGACAGCTGTTTAGAGCCAACATCCGACGAATACGATTGCAATATCTTGTAGCTTAAATTGTTCATATTAGACACTACAATTATAACTTATTTATAAAATATTTTTATTTACATCAACGATAAGTTGTTCCAAAAGTGTTCGTTGGATGTTGGCTCTGAAAAGTTGTCAGTGTGACGTAATCAGAAACTGTTCAGAGCAGTTCAAAACACCTACAACGAACAAACCTATTTATTGCTAACCATACTATTTCAAATATTTAACAATACATCATTGCTTTTAAATTGATTTAAAAAGAAATGATTAATTTTATAATTACACAGATTTTTTTTAAAACTTCTTAAAACCGCAGTTTAAATAAACTTTTTTTGAACTTAGTTGATATACAGTAACTGGGTCATAATCTGCTGGTCCTAAATTTTCAGTGTTTAAAGTATTTTCAACGTAAGTAGGTATTCGCATAAACTTTTTTACGTACATCGTATAAGTACGATACATAATCTACATACTATATTATCTCTATGACATGTATGTAGTACATAGGTATGTCGTCGCTAATATCACAAATACGAAAACATTTTTTTTATTAGAGGTTTTCTATTTATGTCATAACTAAGAAATGATTACATGTTGATACGTATAATTATTATTATCATACGTTGAAAAGTTGATACGTATAAACATCATAATATTTTGAAACGTATAATCCATTAATTCTCATTCTTTGATCAGCAACCTCACCGGGACTAATGTTAGCTATACCATACTCGAAGTGGTAACGTACCATGTATGCTAACGCCAAAGCGCTATTTATCAATCTTATAAAGAAAAAGTAAAACTCAGATAACTGCTGTTCTTAGTACTCTATACTTATTATTAATTAATTAATTAATTCTATTGATTAATTATAGTTATTTTCTGGTAGTTTATTCTAATTATGTTTTCGTTTTTTATTTCTATTCTTGTAGCTTTCATAATTTTATTTTGTATTTTCAGCTCTTTTGCTGTTATATCGCTGTCAATAGCCTTCTTTTCAGTTTATTCTTGTTTTGGATCACTTGTAAGTTTTTCTCTCCAGTTACGGAATTGCACAATTATTGGTTCATTTACTACGCCTATCTCTATCTCAAAAATATTATATTGTTTTTCTTCCTTACTTTTTCCTGATTCTCAATTAATTTTTCTAATTTCCTCTATCCTTTTTGTAATTGATTCCTTTTCCAGATTTCTTTCTTCTTCTCAATTTTCTTCTGCTTTCCCTCATCTTGTCTTTTACTTTCTTTATTTCATCTATATTTATTTTAAAACCACCTTTCTTCTTATCTCTACGGTTATTTGCAATACTTCCATTTCAGAGTTTGGTTTTTGTTGCACCAATCAGGTGGGGGGTTTTAACAAAAAAATGATACAATGTAAGAGCAGGAGCAAGATGATAGCAATGATGATTAAATTTACCAACCAAAGAAATGGTTTCGTAAGCAAAAAAAATGACACGCTATAGGAAGAGCAGCTTCCTGGCTTTTTATGATTAAAATTTTTAAAATTAGTAATTTATGAAAGTATTATTAAAAATATTTTTTACAGATTACGAATAGAAAGAGCTGGACGGGGCTGGTGTCCAAAACAACAAGTAGAAAAAGGTACGCGTGAGTACCTCCAAGTAGATTTAGAAGACGTATATGTAGTTACGGGTATACAAACACAAGGCCGATATGATCGCGGACGAGGTCAAGAATATGCTGAGGAATATACAGTAGAATACTGGAGACCAGGACTAGAGGAATGGAAGCAATACAAACGGTGGGATAACAAACAGGTATAATATCTCATTCCATATGTACCTAATACTATTTTTAAATAATCATGGTTACTAAGTATTTAATTTTGTACTACTCTTTTAGTTTATCGGTGCACTTATGCCCGTAACCTATAGTGGATGCTTCGCTCGATTTCATCCTTAAGAACGACTCAATCATAAAATTGATCAATCAAAATACGAGTGGTCTTGTACTTGAGGCGTTCTCAAATATTGCTCGAGTCAAATTTTGACTCTAGGTATGAGCATTAAATATCCAAAATTAGTGTTTATTAAATCCGTCAATTATTCATTCAAGTAAATAGTAGCTTACTGTTTGTAAAATGATATCAAGCAGGTTCAAAATTTTGTTAAAAGGCAAAACAATATTTTTGTTGAAATCAAAGGTCATTGTTTTTATTTTTCAATTTTTTTTTAAATTGTAAACGTTGCACTCAATCTTAACATGTATTTTGTCTTAAAATCGTGAGAATATTAGTTAAGAAACTTGAGATGTCAATGGGTCAGTGTTGGGTTAAACTAAATTTATCTATTGACATTTATTGTAGTTTATACGTTTAGTTTCAAGTTACGGTCAATCCCAGTGTGGGAACTAAAAATTAAGCTGTAAGAAAAGGCAATCTCTCTGAGGTATCCCTGACGTGGGAACAAATTAATGCGATATATGCCTCATGTACTTCTCAAAATGTTTCATATAAAATAAGTTTACTTGTTCGCATAAGACTTAGCAGAGCATCGGAGAAACCGATCCTTTTCAATTTACGCAGAAGAATGCGTAAGTCAATCTAATTGGACGCCTTCTGAACATTCAAGTAGATGAAATCTAATTGCCTTCCACCGACTAGCTCTTCGAAGACAAACTGCCTGAACGTAAAATAAGTGAGAGTTGACCATTCAAAAGTTAAATGATGAACAAAAATAGTCAAATTTATAATATTTGCTCATAACAAATGTGTCGTCAAATAATAAAATTTCAGTTGTGAAAAAATTATGGTCTCGTTGCAAGGTTAACCCCAGGATTCCTGGGGTATGAATAAAATAATCCAAGGCTTCAGATTAGCATCGAAATAGATACCATAATTTAAGAAAACTATGTATAAAAAATTATCCAAAATGTTCAACTAGAAATTTCATTTAAAAAAGGTCGACATCCGGGTGTTAGTCCGCTACAAAAGAGTACAGTTAATAATAATATTATTTGTTCAAATAATATTTAACTATGATTATAAGATCGGCATAATCACAGCGGGTCTTAAAACATAAATGAAAATTTGCACAAAATAAAAATACGAGTTTTACCTGGTTATTTTGGAAGGGAACTAAATTTGGAAATGGCTTCATGGAACTAGCACAAACACAAATTGTCAAAATAGTCCAACAATAAATTCTAGAGCAATGAAAAGTTTTCATTTAAAATTGTCAACACTATATTCAAATTAATAAATCTGACATACTGAACATAATACGTGGTTCAAATTATGTTTTATAAAGAAACCAACGTACTTTGGGGGACGGGGGGGATCATCATCAGAAAAAACAATTTTTAAATGAGCCTTAAAACGGTTTGTTTATTGAAACAGGTTTATTCATCAAAATGATTTTGATTTCGGGGCTTTTAGAAGCATCACAAATTAGTAGGTTTATTTATAGAACACCCTGTATACTGAATTTGATTGATTGCTTATAATACAAACCTATCAAACTGTCGATCCTAAATAAAGTTCTTGTATAGATTTTTGTAGATATGTTTCAAATCGTTATCTATTTGAATAGTATTTTACTTTAAATATAATTTTTCTTATTTATAACACCAAGTTGCTAAAGTAATTTATAGACCGCGTTAATGGAGGAATTATTACAATTTTTTATTGATATATTAAATGATATTGACTAGAATTGTTGGGTTATTTTAATTTGTGACCGAAATAACAAACAACTACCTTTTCTGTTCAGATACTGTTGGATATAAATGTATTTCTATGAAAAAAAAGCAGATATGCTGGAACGGAAGGACATTCATTCACTGTAACCCACATGACGATCATTGATGGGGCGCTGAACACGGATGTTACCGCAAACTGACTTGAAATTGACTCGTAACGATCACCGATGGCTCGCGTGCAATTCTAAAGAGTTGGTCGATCGATGTAACTTCACAGTTTGATACAGGCAATTTAGGAAGGTCAAAAATATTCCGATAAGAAGAATACATAACAAAATGTAGAAAATTGAGAATAAAAAACTAAGAACTTATCTAAAATTGAATATGTCGGTAAAACTTGCATTTATATTTCTTAAAGATAAGGATTCTTTCTTGCATTAGCCGTTACAAAAAAACCGCAAATATAATCTTATCTTTAATCTCATCAATACTGTCGTCAGTCGACACATCCAGATCAAGTATACCTACTGCCCTTAATCGCACTGTTTAAATAAAAATAAGGAATTCTTGAATACTTATTTAGATTAGGTACACTTGTTTGCACGAAAAATGAAGCTGATGTCCAAACCATCTGAATTAAGTACCAACAACTAGTTACTTAAATTAATTATTAGTATCATAGGTGCAACAAAGACAGCCTTAAAGGAATGTGTCTTAAGCGTCTGATTTTAGAAATCTTATAATATGTCAAAATTATATAATGCTCAACGTATACGATTAAAATAGATAAATAGCTAAGAACTATTATTAGTTATTATTATTAGAACTATATTATAATTATTATTATTAGCATAATAATTATTATAAAAGTAGGATAAAATTGACTTGCGTTGTACTTGTTTGATTTTTGACATTGTTTGTTGATTGTGCTGTGTTTGTAGGGTTTTGTTTTACTTATAACTTTTACATTTTATAACATTTAATGTAATTATACATCATTAATAAATAAAATCGTAATTATAGAAAATTATTTTATGATTGAATAATAATTGTATAATAAATTAAATTTTTTAAAATTAAAAAGTTAAATAAACTATAAAACAAAATATTATTCGTAAGCTTTCAGCAATGGTTACTGCTGTAAATAGACGTTTAATAATAATAGGGCAATTACATAGAAACGGAATAATAACGTATTGTCGTTTGATACGATTTCTTGATCCATAAAGTTTGAAAGATAATTGCGAGTTAAAAAACAACCTACTTAAGAACTTGTTAAGTAGGAAAATGTTAACCCTAATACGTTATTTGTAGCTTAGATAAGTAGATGCTGTAGATATTACTTAAACCTTCGATGCCGTTTTTTCTGTTTATTGCATTATTTTCTTTCTTGATTCATATCATTTCGTGAAGAAGCCAACCTCTATAATTGGTGACTGATTTGATTATCTTGGAATTTGTAAAGCAACATTGTGTCCATCATAAACGAATGAGTGGAAATGTTTCAAGTATTAGATATAATAAACCAGAAACCACTGCGATTGCCAAACATATTTTAATTGATGGACATAATGCTGCCTTTAGAAATGCCAAGATAATCAAATCAGTCACCAATTGTAAAGATCAACTCCTTCACGAAATGAAATGCATCAAGAAAAAGAATGCGATGAACAGAAAAGCCGACATCGAAGGTTTAAGTAATATCTACAGCCATCTACTCAACACTGCTTCAAATGTGCCCGTTATCCTAATTTTATTGTTAATGCTGAGAATGTGACAATTCATTAACATAGGAGGATCACCATCTTTACGTGCCAACCGAAGCACGAAGGCGGTCATACAAAGTGACTTCTACCCGGATTCAAACCGGGGCGCTTTACATTAGCAGTTGATCGCGCTAACAACCAAGCCAATAGCCGTCAAAATAAATGAAATACTGAATTAATTTTAAGTTAACTTGAATTTAATATTAAATATTTAACTAATGAAAATTCACACCTTAAAGGGTATTCAATTTTTTCTTCTTCAATTTTTGATTTCCAAATATAGATTTTTTAATTGTATTTGGAATATTTCTAGAACATTTTAACGAAAGACTTTCTTGAAAAACTTGAAAAGTAATTAAGTTAATCACTATAGTTAATAAATTACCCTAAGGTAATTAATTTCGTAGATTCTAAACTGGTTTTTCTCAAAATGTCATTTCTTGATAGGGTTGGTATTCTATCTTAAAACGAAATAATCCAAATAAATATAAAATTTTCTATCGCCTGTACCAAAATCAAATGCATTTTTATACAATTTTTTTTCTTATGGTTTTGGTACAGGTGATACTCGTAACTTCATTAAATATGAAAAATTTAGTTTTTAATATCGTGCTAATACAAAAGCCAACCATCGCTTCAGTTGAGTTACATTTAAACAACTGTAATACCGCAAAGGTTTATATTGTTTCTTTTTCTAAAAAACCGCGAAAACAGTAAAAGTTTTTATGCTAATTAGTAGAATACCCTTAACTAAAAGTTTTATTAAATATTTGTATAATTTTTATTATAGTTTTAATTCTTCCATTAAATTTTAATTGAAGATTAAATTTGATTGAGAAATTGACCCTTATTCGAACGGGCCGAACGTATCAATTTTTCATACTTGGCATTGCTTCAAATGTTGATAAGTGAACCTTGCTAAGTATGAAACTACAATCAGGCTTAGGAGAGATGAAGCGTTGTTCTTTTCGATAGTTGTATGAAATAAGTGGTATTGCAGCTATCTTTTCGTATTGCATACTTTTGACATATTGTAATTTATTTCGTATGTTTCTAAATTCAGAAGCGAATGACATATTTTTTAAATACATCCTTGTCGCACTAATATAATTTAAAATAATTTAAGAAACACGTGTTCGGTTCTAAGTTCGGACGATTATGACGAAGCTTTATCTTTCCTGTGCCCGGCTATATGTATTAATATGGAATTTAAAAGATTTGTTCTCAACAACTGCAATTATAACTACCTTGACTGAGCTCATTGATTGAAAATTAAAACCATTCATAACTAACTTGCATGACATTCTCATAATTGTTACAAATTGACTGATAATTTTAAATAAAGCAAAACCCGTCTTTATTATCGTGAATAAATGATAAGTTTATTTAGCATTATTACAACAAAGTAAAATTGAAAATTTTTATAATTAATATTCAAATCAGCTTTAGGAAATATAAGCATAAATGAGATTTTGTTTTAAAATCAGACTGCAAAGAAAATCTTAATTTTCTTATTTTAATTCTTAAAATTACCCCAATGCAAATCTAATCAAATGAATAATTATAAAAGAAGATTTCTTTTATCATTTGGTTTATAAAATGCGCAAATCGTTAATGTCGTAAACCTTGAGGATGGGTGTTGAGGGTTGACGATGAGTTGTCTTGGTAAATCTCTTGTTTCTCAAAACTATCGAACAAATCTTCCATAAATCTGGAGAGTATGTTTTTTAATATTTTCCATGGTTTAAAGCGCTAACAAAGTCTCGTCGTCTTCGTAAACAGAATGCCACCGGGTGCGACGATGCTAATAGTTGATCGTCTGTTGTCTGGTTACAAGCGTGTTTGTGCATAACAATATCCAGCCGCTTAAAAACTAAGCAAATAATCAATCAGCAAAACAAGCCTTGTGTGAGGCAAGCTGAACTCGTCCTTTTGTAAAACTTCTTTAAAAACGCTAAAATTTAGTTTACACCCAAAATTTTGATACATTTTGATATAATTTTATATGGAAACTAAGCTTTCCTTTCGTGAAAGAATCCGTTCATAAGGGACGAGTTACAGAATATTGGCCTAAGGCCGGTATTCTGTAACTAATCCTTATGAAATGATCCTTTCGTGAAAGAAAAAGCTTGGTTTCCATGTAAATTATGTCAAAATGTGTCAAAATTTTAGGTGTAAACTAAGTTTTAGCTTTTAAAGGATCCTTACGTAAAGGACGAGTTAGAAAATAACGGCCTACTGTCATTCCAACTCCTTATCAAATTTTCGTTTCAAGCCATGACGCGATGTAGTTCTAATTACTTTCTTATAAAATGGATGTAAGAAGTGCGAGGAAACTAGAAATTTAAGTCTGCCAATTCAAACCGAGGAAATAAAGTGAGGGTGGATGATCGAAGCCGATGAATTTTGAAGATGACAAACGTTATTCTGACAGTCAACAAAATTTTCAGTTTTGTAGTATGTGACGTCAGAGTTATCATTGGAGGACTCTTAGCTAGGGGATAAAGAGTCGGTAAACCGCGTCTAAAGCAACAAAATAATTTTTATACAAAATGCTGTAAAATTTATAGGGGCCTTCTGACGTGAAGGAAAATTCACACAAGGAAACGTTAAAAATTATGGCAAATGTCAACTTTAAAATTTTATTAAACATATTATGAAAATTATTTTCTCAGAAACCAAAAGAATAAATAAATAAATAAAAATACTTTATCGTTGCCTGTGGCTGTGCCTATTTCTCAATTTACCAAGCAATTCTGTTTTCTTTTTGCTAATCTTATTCCCGGTTTCACAAAACATTTATACTGCGATTTCGGCTTAAATTTAAGCTTAAATATCAAATGGGTTTCGCAAAACTTTTAAAACTATTAAACTACGATTATAACACATTTGGGTTTCACAAATAAATTTAAGCCATTTTTAAGTCGAGATGTCAGTCATTTCGCCAACTTTATAACTAAAAATTTGTCATAATATGTCATTTAATGTGAACATAAACTACAGTAGCACGTTATATAAAAATTAGAATTTTTATAAGCTTATTCTAGTTTAGTTTGGTTTCGGTTTCACAAAAATGTAAGGGCAGTTTCTATGGTTTAAAGTAAGTCAAGATTTAAACCGTCAATTTTGTTGATTTCAGTAATATAATCCGTTGGTTTTAAATAATTTTTAATATTTGTTATGCCTGTAATGTTGAGATTTCTAGTTAAAGATCAATTTGTGAGTTATGGAAAGACAATAGAAAACCACCTCATTAATTAATGGGTAGAATGCATGAAACTCATTGTTTGCTTTCATGAAAGTATGTTGTAAGTGCGTTTTGTATGTCACTTTTCGTCTAGCGTCACCCTAGATATATAGTAGATATTTGACTGCGCTTGTTTGGATAGCGTATATGTTGTTTATTTTAGCGGAATCGTTAGTTTGTCTTTTTGTGTGTGAATGTCGTGAGAGTAGCTTTTGTCTCGTTGATTTTAAGTTTTCATTTACGAAAGTATGTCTCTAATATGTCGGCATGTCGTTGCAGATATATAATTGATTGATTTTTCTTGGTTCTGGTGTTTTGGTATGTTATTTCTATACTAGGTAAATAATGTATGGGCAAGAATTGAGCCTTGGGGCACTCCTGCTGGAATGGGGTATAGTGGAATTTATTTTGACTTCTAATGATCTGTCTTTAAGGCTCTGTATAATTTTGATTATATGAGAAGAATAGTTATGTGTTAATGCGTAGTTTATATATTAGTCCGTCATGCCAAATGGTGTCGAAAGCTTTTTCAATATCTAATGTCATTACTGATGTAGTTTTGTTTGTGTTGTAGTTTATCGTGATTTTATCTGTGAGCACGGCTAGTTGCAATGTGGCATTGTGTTTTGCCCTAACTCCAAATTGTTCAGAAAGGATAGTGTCATGTTTTTGGTCATGTTGTTGTAGCCGATTAAGGATTATTTTTTAGAATTTTGGATAAGGTGAAGAAGATTAATAGGTAGCTGGTAGGAAGGGTTTTGGGTTTTAAGTTTTGGAATGGGGATAACTATAGCATTTTTCCAACAGGTTAAGAAATATTGATTTTTCATGCATGCATTTAAGATGTAATAAGTTAGAACAGGGTGGTGTTGAATGGCCTTACCCATACATAGGAAATTGCATGACACATTTATACAAATTTCTGCTTTCCTAATTAATTTAGAAAAAAATGAAAGGGATGGAAATTACAAAAAAATTAACTACGATTGATGAGAGTATTATATTTCATTTAGCTTTTACTCAATAAGCAAAAAGGTCTTTAAAATTGTTAAGATTTTCGTTTATCAAGTTAGACATATAATTGCTTTTATGGTAACTAATAATAATTGATAAACTATTACTTGCTTGTCAATTTTGTACTTTATTAATATGAATTTCATAACCTGCAATAAAATTACACAAGTAGAAAATTAATTGAATTAAATTTTTATTTTTATTCAAAATTAACAATGTAACAGTAGGTAATTAATTAAATAGTATTACAGTAAATGCTAAATAGATTTCCATTTGAAGTTAAACAAATTGTACCTATCACTTTCAAAAATTTCATGATGATTACTGTATTTATAAGATTTAAACATATGCTTTTTATAATTTTAAAGGCCGTAGTATGATGAATATTTAACTCAGACCCAATTTGTCTTATACTGATTTGAGGATTATTCACTTTGGCAGCAATTATGTTTGCTTCGGTATCATTACTCGGAGCTTCACCAATAATGTAGTTCTCTTCTAAATTAAAGATTTTCTTTTGTATATATTGCAAAGTTTAAATTCTGATCCATATTGATTTTGATTATCAATCACTTTTTGAATGAACGCCACAGCAGGCATTGGTCTTTAGGGATACATTACGTATACTGTTTCCTGAGTAATAAAACTTTAAAATTGAGTTTTCTACTAATTATATAATTTTCTGCTATTTTATAATTTTAAAATAAATAATGTGCAAAACTGACAAGCAAGTCATTGTTTAGCCTAGAACAATATTTGCATGGCTATCTTGATAAATGAAATTTTAATAACTTTTAAAGGCCTTTTTGCTCATTGAGTAAAGGCTAAATGAAATCTAATACTTTCATCAATCGTAATTAATAGTTTTTCATAATTTTCATCTCTTTCAGTTTTTCTCCAAATTGATTAGGTAAGCAGAAATTTGCATAATAATGTGTGTTTATTTGCAATTTCCCTATGTATAGGTAAGCCATTCAACACCCGGTATATTGACATAGTGACATAATAATTTAGAAGCCCCCCTCCCTGTATTTAGTTTTTATTTTTTTTTATTAACATTTCTATGGTTCATAACAATTATGTGCTAAAAAATATTTGTGCACCTGGTTTATGCTCTCTTCATAATATTGACGTAAAGTAAATTAAATATTATAATGTAATATATTCTCGGGCCCAAATAAATTGAGCCTTGCGTCACAAATTTCTGATTAAGAAACGATATCCTGAATATACTATAAGCCATCGTTTAGCTTTCTTTAAAAAAGTACAAAAATATTTGTATGTCTTGCTGTCAAAGTTTAATAAAAGTCGTACGTTACTAATATTGTACATTTGTGTACAACATACATTGAAAAAATAGTATTTCGTTACTTGTACTACATTATAAACCAACAAAATTTTTGAGTTACGTAGTGATTATAATAATAATTGTGATATTAATTTGTTTATAACCTCCAATACTTTGACAGTGACAACTACATATATACATAATTTCAAATTGTAGTAAAGAGAGAGAGAAAAAGAAAGTTAGATGGAGAGTTAGTATAACAAATAACAAAAAATGATACATTTTTAAATCACTCATTTGACTAGCAATTCTAATCTTAATTTATACCATTTTAAACTATGACGCAGAACTCAATTAATTTGTGCTCGTGTATATTTAGAACTTGAACAAATCAAGTTACATTTAATAATAATAAAATAATAAATTTGGATAATATTTTTTATTCAATGAATATCATATAATTTTTTTTTTAGATACTAAGGGGAAACAGCGATACTTCTACAGTGGAAAGCCATAGGTTAATGCCGCCAATTTTTGCAAGTCGTATTCGTGTACTTCCTTACAGCGTCCATCGTCGTACAGTTTGTTTACGCCTTGAACTTCTTGGATGTTTAAACGAAGGTAAAGTGTACGAAATATTTACTACTTATCACTCGGTGCACGATGCTTCTATTAATTATAAATACCTACTACAAGTCTCAGAACGTTATGTCGCTATAAGATATAATCTAACGTCTTAGCCGGCACTGGATGTGACACTGATTAATCACATTCAACTTTTTTTTAAACTGCTACACAGAATATAATAATATAATATAAGTAGTAGCAGGGGTGGACTACCAATGTAATATTAACAAAGGGTTCTTTGCGTCTAAGTGTAAAAGCTATGGCAACTAAATATTTCTTTAATTTTCCAATACAGTAATTAAATTAATCAAAAAATAGATATTATCACAAGGATAATCTGAACAACTTAATGTATGAAAAAAAATTAGCACAAAACTATACATCAGTCTCTATGTATATACATATATCTATCTATAACCTACTTCAAATTGATAGTTTTTTATTTCTTAATTTAAAATATTAACTTAAAGTACCATGTTGTTCGTGTATGTTATGCATCGTATTATAGACTTTGCACGAAATTGATTTTCTAGCTTCCCATTCGTACAGCGCCAAAACGGGTTTTCAAATCATATACACAAGCGGCCAATAGGCCGCTCTAACCTTCTAGTGTTTTATAAAATAATAACTAAAAGCTTTATTTTATAAAATATTACCTGAGTGAAACAAATGAGGAATAATTTAAAGAAAATTGGTTGAAATATTTTTTTACTTCCAATTTTGTCTCACACCTCTAAATATCTCTATTAAATTTCATTTGATTAATGTATTTGTGTAATATATTTGTATTTTAACATACTATTAGAATTATTTTGTACTTAGTATTCACTGAACGTATTGCAAATGTTAAGTATATTTTTTGTTACTTATGTACTACATGGTAATAAGATTTATATGTAACAGCATTGCTTATTGTATATTTTTACTCTACAATAATTGTAATTTCTATAAAAGTAATCATAATGTTTACAAAACAAAACTCTTGACAATTTTTTAATAAAATTTTTTTTATTTGTTTTGCTAAGCAAACCGAAACATGGGTTATCCGGTACAAGTTCAGTTACAGTACTATAAGATTAATATATTCCTAAAATATATATTAACTCAATAAAAAAATTGAAAATAATTCACAGTAAAAAATAGCGCACAATACAAATCAACAAAGGGTGTAACCTGAAAAAAAATCAATATTCCGTTTCTTATTACGCTTTCCCACACAACCACCGTTTGCAGTTGTAATAATGGATTACACCGACTTCATGATTTATCAATACATTCCAATAGCATACTACAATGTACTGAAAATCTCATCACTAAAACTTTTATTACATCACACACGAATACACTTGACTCAATAATCTTAAGGAATTTTTATGATTTAGGTGGGGTGCTTTCCTACAATGCACCGGAAGGATCTGAATCTACATTAGGATTGACTGACACTTCGTATGATGGCCATCTATCTCAAAATAAGCTTTACGGTGGATTAGGTCGTTTAGTAGATGGAGAAACTGGAGCAGATAATTTTCGTCTTGATATTGGCTACGGAAAGGGTTTGTATTTTGTTGTTATTGTACCTAATCGCACTTATTCGCACTTATTTATTACGCATATTCTTCAGCACTAAAATAGAATAAGTAACAATAATGCGTGATCATTCTTCACCTAATTGTGGTTGTTAATTTGCTATGGATGTTTATACAGATTTCTTTGTTAAATCGTGATCACATGCAACTTTTAAACTTTAAGGGAATAAATTTGTTATATTGGTACATGTTTAAACTTTTCAAATTATTCGAGTTTTGATTCAAACGTATTTGACTTTCCGATCAATCACTTATACTTCAGAGCATCTCATGCCTAAGACAATATCATCACGCAATTATTATACATACAAAGAATTTTTCTGTTTTAGGATTTGATAAAGTTCATAATTTGATAATCAGTTGAATTAAGCTAGCTTTGTGTTTGCCTAAATATGTAATATGTACATACTATGTACCTACTGGTTTGTTTTTCCCCACTTGTTGACACACCTGCATACTAGTTTAAGTGAGATAAGCGAATAAGTTTGGCATTTATTGTTTCCGTTTTTACTTAGTATTCTGGTTCATTCAATTAAAATAAGTAGTTCCATATATTGGTTTTTTATTTATCTAAAATCAAGAAAGTAGGAACACTTAGCGCCAATTTCTAACATTTTCGTTAATGCCAGATTAACTAATGGCTCCGTTCGTGTAAGGGAAGAATTAACAGTCACATTAATATTTTACATTTCATTATGACTTTTAAAACTACATTTAACTAATTGAGTATTTAATCAAAAATCGAGGTTGTTAGAACTAAAATATAAATTATAATCTAGATTAGCTTATCAACCATGCTGCTAGTAAATCATTAGACAATCTCCTTCCACCGCAAACATTCCCAGTATTCTAAAACCCGTGAGATTTTCACACGACGATGAAAAAAATCAGATGAGGTGATCTTGGTACCTTGGCGGTAAGGACAACTTTGGTGTATGACACGACATGCGTAAATACTTTGGCTCCTAGTTACTTGGATCACTTGGCAAAATGGGCAGTTCGGCAGCTACAAAGCCTGAAACTCTAATGCACGATAAATAACAAACACTGAAAGATTACTACAACTTTTCAGCTTTCGCTGTCGAGACTTTGATCTTGGAGTAACGATGTAAAGAAATTGGTCGCTTGAATCGGTCGATTAGTTTTTGGCGCATAGGGCGATAGGCTTGCTAAGAATTTTTAATCCAGATAACCAGTTTATATATCCAACGAATTAACTCCGCTTCAGTGTTAGGGTCGATGTCTACCTAAGCTGTTAACGACGAATTTTTTGGTCTTACTACACCTTTTCCAATTGATATTAAGAAGTCCTCAATTGTAATTAAGATTTTCCAATTGATATTGAGAAGTTCTCAATTGTAATTAATATTTTCCAATTGATATTGAGAAATCGTCAAATGAAAATGAGAAAGCGTCAAATGAAGATGAGAAAACCTCAATTGTAATTCGGAAAGCATATTATAAATTTTTAATATACTTTGTTTTAAAGCAACATTTTAATTTTATTTATTTATTGATATTATATAACAAATACAGCATAAATTGTTATTGTTCATAGCCATATCTTAAATCACATTTTTTGCGACCGATTCCATATTTTCCATTGCTGAGGCTTTTGCGTGGTGCATTGTGCAGTGTTGTGCAGCACGAGCACAATCTCCTCCAGTTACGGTGTCCTTTACCCGATCTATTATTTCCTCTAAATAGGCCAGTCTTTGTTCAGTAAGATTAGGCTCTTGGACATTGGGAAGTCGAATATTAGTTTTGCTTCTGCCTTGATTTTTGACCATATATATTTAATGGGATTCAGCATGGGAGAGTAAGGTCTTATTGTAACTATGGGCGTAAGGCATAGTTACATCAACGGTAGTGGGAAAAATTATATTATAAATAGTTTTTTTTTAATTTACTTACAGTTTTGATGCAGTTTGATACAGAATTGATGCTTTCTCATCTTCATTTGACGTTTTCTCATTTTCATTTGACAACTTCTCAATATCAATTGGAAAATCTTAATTACAATTGAGGACTTCTCAATATCAATTGAAAAATCTTAATTACAATTGAGGTTTTCTCAATAGCAGTTGAGCTTTTCTCAATTACTGTTGGAAAAGGTGTAGATAGTTACTCATTTTCTGTTGTTTAATATTACTCAATAAAACGCGATATGAGTTCTACTGATTCACCAAGAACACGAACTTTTTAACTGTATAGCAATTTTTGTATTCCTATTTACTAATTGGGTATTCAAATTTTTTATAAATTTATGTGCAAATATTACAAAATGACAAATAAAATTCTAATAAATTGGCAGCACTCGTCGAAATAATACTGAAAACTACCATTATTCGGGGGAACTGCTATATTCTATTCATGGTACTAAAATTTAATAGAAATGTGGCATAACCCAGGCTGAGGTGGTGCTGAGTCGGCCCAGGACAGTGGATTTAAACCGTGACAACGATGATGAAATATTGCATATCTCCTTAAGTGTAGCAGTTTCCCCGACTAATGATATTTTTTTAATATTATTCCGACGAGTGTTTACAATTTAGATTTTATTAAATGAATTATTTTTTACATTTTTGATATTTTTACATTTAAGGTAGAGTTTTTTAAAATTTATAATTTTGCTTTTATATCGTATAATTCATAATTAGCAGTGCGACTTTCTGAAACTTCAGGTTTTCTTAAATAGTGTGATGCAAACGAGCAAATTAATTAAAAGTTTTTAAATTTTTGTAAATTTTAATTTGACGCTGCCAAAGAAAACTTAAGTTTTATACTTAAGTCAAAAGCGGTGCAACCGGGCATAAGCCACAGACAAACTGAGTGTAAAAACTTATAAAAAATTTTTTTTTTTGGTCGGGAGTTAAAAAGTAAAAAATCTTCGTTTATTCATCTTAAAAAATTATATTTAGTGAATCTGTTTATTAGGTAAAGCGAAAAATTAAAATATGTAAAAATAATTTTATTCTGAAAGTATTAAAAAAGTTTAAATTTATGTAATAACTAAACTTTTAAAATATTTACCGTTATTAACTAAGTTAATAAATTTTAATTTTATGAAGAAAAACAAGATAGGAAGTGCTATCAAAATTTCAAAGTAAGAGGTACTTGATGGGTAGGGAGTTAAACTTAAAATTCAAACAGTATTGGTTTTTATTGTTAATACATATTAATCCTAATACAAGAGTAATGTCATTTATTGCTTTAAATTGCCAATAAACTTTGTACTATGGGTGCTGTACCACAATACAGTGGCTGAATTCGGCAATACATAATATATTAGTATATGTAGTATATGTATGTATATAGCAAATTTAATACAATAAAACTCCTATTATGCGGCAACACAATTTAAATATTATACTTACTTTCAATATTTTTGGTTATCACTGAGTTCAAGATTAAAATTTCAGCTGGTAATTTCCAATTCTAAAAGTTTTACTTATTGCAATTTTTGCACAAAAACCTATTTTTTGGTAGTTCCAATGCTCCAATTTTTTATTGAACTGAGCTTTTCAATCTAAGTATGTATGTTTTTTATCGTTCATTGTGGTAGATAATTTTCTGTACCGACTTTTGTAAGCAAATTTTTGAGAAAATTAAAGAAAAGAAAAGATTATCTGTCCGATTTTTCTTCTTATTTACATGTTTTAATCTTACTCCTTGGATCATACTAAGTTCTGCGGTTCACTAATTAAAGAGAAACCTTGTTTTAGTGCCGCCAAAAGTGAAAAAATTTAACCCAATACATTCGTTTGAAAATATTAAATATGTAAATTACTGTAAATTTTGTTTATTTTACTATAAAATATAATTAGTATTTTACCAAGTTTAAATTTAATATAATGTTGTAACTTTTTCATTTTGGTGACTTATTTTTATTTCCAGGTAATGCATGGGTTGGCTGGAAAAATGATTCAACAGCAAATGGTTATGTAGAACTTCTTTTTGAATTTGATCAAATTAGAAACTTTAGTGCTGTTCATTTATATATGAACAATTACTTTAGCAAAGATGTTCAGGTGAGTTACTTTTTACATTATATTAAATTAATAGCAGGTATTTTGAATTAATATAATTTGATTACGGGTAGGCTTTGTTTTAATATAAATACAGCTAACTGCTAATTCTGATGATTTAAATAATACAATGCAACCTCGACAATCTAAACTAATAATAAATTAATGTAATACAATTTAGTAATGGAATTTCATTAAAAATGAACCTTTAAATTCTATAAAATATATTTGATATATTGAATTAAAATTTCACCGGTTAATAATAATTTGTATAATTAAAAAATATATTTGATATAGACGTAAACATTTTTAATTTTTAATTTTGTAACATAATGTTTTAACTTTAATTTAATATTAATTTCACAGATTAATAATTTACAAAATTACTTAAGAGGGCATAGTAGAATACGCATGATACTATTGTGCACTCACTTCCACTTGTGGCGTAAGATAGGCAAATTAGCCTTTGACGATGGCGAAGATTTTTAAAACTAAACAAAATTTGATGTAGATATATATGGTGTAAGATATGAGTGCAACACATTATTTAACCTTCCTTATATGCACAATTTAATTTATTCTTCAAATAATTTTAGTTTTCATTTCAAATTTTGGTTCCGTTTTCTGTTGTTCGCGTTTTTGATATTTCGTACATAATAATGAACTGTGCACTGTAAATAATTTTCATAAACATTTATTATAAAATGACTGTGGAAATAAATATAATACAGTTACAAAAAACATTGCAATAATAATGGTGATTTCTATTTCGCTATATATTTTAAAGTATTCAACGAAACGGTTTGAATTTTTTACCGCAAACGGGTGACTATGTAGATTCTAAAAACAAAAAGAATGGAAAATTTGTTATAGTTTAGAAAAATCTTTGCCATCGTCAAAGGTTAATTCGCCTATCTTACGCCACAAGTGGAAGTAAGTGCACAATAGTATTATGCGTATTCTATAGGCCCTCTTAATATAATAAATTAAGGTTGTGATTTAAAATCTTGAAAACTGTTTCTAAACGCTCATTTTTCCAACGAATATCATATATTTAAATACGTTTTGATAACAGATATCGCAATAGTTTATAACGCGTGACCCACAAGAACTCGGACAAACGTTTTAAAAAAAAACTTATTTAAACGCAACAATTCAAAAATTTAAAAATGGATAACAATTAACAACAACCTTATGTACATCATAAATTATAAAATTTTAAAGTGGCTTTCTTCTGCGTGGATACAGAGCTTTAAACGTCGAATGAAATTTTCGGCTGTTTATCGTACCTCTTCTAGGGATATTTTGTCCCAACATTCCTGACAAAATATTTTTGTGATTCCAAACTTTTGTGGGTTTTGCACAGGCTCTGGCCTCTAAAATTGACCATATGGCGTAATCCATTGGGTTGAGATCTGGTGAGTATAAAGCCATTCAGCGGAACTGATAAAATCAGGAAAATTGATTTGGCACCACTCTTGCATAGTTTTCGTCTTGTGGGCAGGTGCAGTGTCTTGTGGAAAGGTCGAATGTTGGTCACCTAAAGTGCTGTTGGCCTACGGAAAACTACAGCCTCTAAAATATTCCGATGGTAGATTTCCTTGTTAATTTTACTCCTTCTTTCATAAAAACTAACGGTGTTTTACCGGTAGCACAAATACCGCCCCAAACCATGACAGACTTGGGATACTGACGATAAACATCAATGGCAGAAAGTCCGGGTGCTTCTTCTGACCAATACCTATCATTTTGACGATTGTGAAATTGTTCAATAGTAAAATTTTTCATCAGTAAAACAAAATTTTCCCATTTTTGAGCAGCGGAGCCAGCGGTGCGATATAGAAAAGCACAAGCACGGCATTGTTGAAGTCGTACTCGCTTGTTTTCATCAGTTTGCATTTGGGCTTTTGCAGCTTATAAGGCTTCTTTTAAGATCATTTTAGCTATTTGACAAGCCGACTCTCGCGTGATTTCGGTTTCACGAGCCACTTTTCGCATCGACAGTCTCGGATTCTTTGAATCCAAAGTTTGATGATATTGCGATTCCGGCGAGTGTATGCAGAACATTTTTTCCTCTTCCGGGTCGGTCTTCCATATTACCAAGTTCTTTGAATCATTTGATGGCATTGGAAACGGTTTGTCGAGAAATTTTAAGCATTCAAACTATTTTACATTGACGATTTCTACTAGATTATTTTTCGGAAAATTCAGTAATTTTTGCAAAAGAGAAAACATGTTTGTCCGGGGTTTTGTGGGTCACGCTGTATAGGTAAATATCAAATTTTAATGCACTTTAAAACAAATGATTGGTGTTACTAAAATACTATCCTTGCCATTAAAGAAGTCAGATTGTCTATAACAACTAATTTTTTAAATTTGACTAACTTATGGGTATGTATTGCCAATACAAAATAATAATGTAACTTGGACAGATTTGATGTAAACAGAAAAGTTTATAGTGGAAATAACAAATATGAATAATAAGTAAAAATTTGATTTAGTTTTCAAGCCATAATTCATACTCGAATTATTTATGACGGGACTTCTTTCACGGCAATGATAATTATGTACCTATGTATTATCAAATCGTATAAAATCTAGATTATCATAATGTTTAAAAAATGTTTTTCTCCGATTACAAAATATATCATTGGAATATCTATAGGGTAAATTCGTTAGAGATGGCCATAGTTTGTTAAGCTTAAATAAAACAGAAAATCAAGATCATAATTAAACTTTTATTTTAAGAAGATCAACAACAATTGGTCTTTAGAAAATCAACATAAATATATTCTTATAATGTAGGAAACATATTATATAAAATTTTAAATAAAACAAAACATGTTTAGCCATCTCACCCGGCATATTCGGGAATGTTGGTCGTAGTAGTACGAGATAGATGGCCAGCACTAGATATTCCTTTGCCTTTCCTTCCTTTAATTTCTGCTTGCTGGAGCTCATTTTTCTTCTTCTGTCTGCATTTAAAGCACATGTCATCAAAGAGGTGCAATTCTTATGTACCCACAGATTACAAATCAAACATTGAAGATAATCTTAGTTTTATTATAATTTTATAATAGTTTTCATCACACCCAACACAATTATTAAATAGCTTTGTTTTCAGCGTCTTCTTCGCCAAACTATCACAATAATATTGGTCACTCTTCACAAGCACTACTTTCAGAGTTTTGTTTAATTATTATTATTAATTGTATTAATGAGCACTGGCCATTAGCATTGAGTGCCTTTATGGCCATCTCTTCTTTTGTCCGGTTGAGATGGTCACTTCAATATTGAAACTAACGAATAATAAGTGCTTTACTATTTTGAGGTTAGAACGAAGAAAAATATACACTCAACACAAAAATCACAAAAACACAAAGAACTAATAAAATATTAGTATTTCAGAATAGTATACAAACCTACTATAAAATTTCACCACTACTAAATGAAATAAAGCCTGTTACTTACCTTTTTAATTATTTTGTACGAACTTTTGTTCGGACGTTGTTCCGTGACGTTGCACAAAGCGTACTGATGTAAATAAAGTACCATTTGGTGAATGTATAAGCAAAATATATTGATTGGCCATCTCTCCCGTATGGCCATCTTTAACGAATTTACTCTACTCAATTTTGCACTGGAAATGACGTTTTAATTAGTCATCAAAACCGTCACTTTAACACTTAACTATTAATAGCTTCGATACCACAAAACATTTTAAGGTAGAAATAAGAAAAATTGTTTAAATGTCTCTGAGTGTTTGAATTTAGTCAAAAATTTAAATTAAAATTTCTTTTTCATAAAAAGTGTCACACATTATTCGCCGAAACACCTTGTAAATATAAACAAATATTACAATATTATATGCCATACAGTACACTCAAACCTGCTGCAGTGCTGGAGATATGAAGCACATAAATTAAATTGCATAAAAAAATATCCTAAAACTTCATAAGTAGCTATAAAATATATCGACACTTCATAGGTCAATTGGCGTAACCTCAAAATTTCGAAAATTGAGTTATGCATATATTTGGGTCCCAAATGTCGTAACGCACCTTTTCTATCATTTTTTTAACCGGAATTATGAATTTAATGCGTTAAAATCATTGGAAAACACTCTTTGGTCGTAAGTGTTCGCCTAATTTTAGAGTCAGGTCAAATGGCGTAACCATCGTAAAGTCGTATAAAATGCCAAAACTGTTCATCAAAATTTACTGAATTTTTTTATTAAAGATAATTTGTAGAATTGTCTTTCTTGCTTCACTTTTTAATAAATGCGGTTAGAAAACCTTTACTTTATGTTAAAATTATAAAAACAAACTAACATTTAACTGCAAGTCAATGGGCTTAACCTACAAGTTTAAAGCAGCAACATTAAAAATGAGTACAGGTCAATAGGCGTAACCATCAATTTTGTTTAAATATTGCTTAATATCTGTGAAACCCAGTGTAGTATCATTTCAGAATCATTTGAAATTGACGCAAACCAAACTTATTGACTAACATTGAAATTTTCATCCATAATAATGCATCTTTGAATAATTTATACAGTTTTACTGCCTCCTGAAAAAATGTAAAATGAGGGTTACGCCAATTGACCTATGAAGTGTCGATATTTTTTGCAACACATTTTAAAAAAAGTCTTTTTATGCGGTAGATTTACCGTATAAAAACAGTGCCAAATAAAAAAATTAATGTATAAATCAAAATAAATTTATCTTTTGCTGCGTTTACATTAGTCAGCTCACATGATTCATGTAAATTGAATGTATCGAATTTCAATGCTAATTGTTTGAAACGTTAAAAGTAACATCATGTTATTCTCGCTTAGTAATAATTGCTTACAGAGCTAAAATAATGCATAATTATGTTTTAGGGCTACACAGTAAACTTAACGAATCAATTTTATTATAAATAAAAATAATTTTCTTATTTTCGAACACTACATTTAAATTGCTTAAACAAATTATGTTAGCTTCTTCCTTTTAACATTTTAAGAATTTGTATATTGACAGTACAATTAAAAGAACATCTGAATGCACATCACTGATAATTAATTAATTTAAATATGTATAGACAAAAAATTGATAATCAAAAATTTATATAGCACGAATACTGCACACAAAAATTGCGCAGAAAAAATCACACACAAAAAATGCACATGAAAAGGCTGCATAAAAACAGGTTTGACTGTACATACGAGTGTATACAAGCAACCCGGCACTCCCCCGACCTAATAATCTTCCAATTATTTTACTTTCAGGTATTTTCCAAAGCTAAAATAATGTTCAGTTTAGGGGGTCGTTACTACAGCGGAAAACCCTTTCGTATTCGTATATGCCAGATCGTGTCCTAGAAAATGCACGTAATGTATCAATTCATTTGCATAGCCGTACAGCTCGTTTTATAAAAATTCGTCTATTTTTTGCGTCTTATTGGATTATGCTAAGTGAAGTAGCTTTCGAATCAGGTAAGAAAAGTAGGTTATGGAAACTAATTACAATGTTCATTTAAAATAAATTAATTTAAAACTCGACCACAATTTTTACAATGATTGAATTTTTAAAAGTGCAGTTTTAAACTTTTTATTTAATATAATAAAATTCGTGACTTATCGCTCTTAAAAATTATTTTATACCGTGAGCTATTGTAATTTAAGTACCAACACTTAATTAGATGTTGATTAGCGTGTGTTTCAGTGCCTGTAACAATGAATGTAACCGACGAAGAAATTCTAGAGTCGATAGAAGATGAACTTGTTATTAATTCACACGACGACATGGTACAAGATGTTTTTGAAACAAGTATAATATTTTTGTTTACCGGTTATTAAAACTTGATTAAGCGTTGCTTGTTTTGCAGTAAGTACCCGTAAAGATGATAACAGTTACGTGGAGATTATCGTAGGGGTTCTAACCGCTATAATGCTGTTACTTTTGATTGTCTTCGTTGTTATACTAATACTAAGTCGCCGAAATAAATTTCAGGGTTCTCCTTCTCTTCTTAGAAATCCATTTGGAGTTACCATGAATATGAAGGTAATAATCTTTTAAAATATTTAGAATTGTAGTTTTACTGTACTCGTAATTAAATAAAATTCGAGCGTTGTTTACCAATAAATAGCAAATTATTAACGTTAAATAACAGCAATGAAAAATATTACAATAAATTGATAACTAAAAATCAACTCAATAACCAATAAATTATAATAAACAAACTATTGCAATATTGTGTAAAAATAATAACTACCCTTGCTGAAACTCTGAAACATTTATAATAAATTATATTAGCCTGTTAATTCAGTGAAATAATATTACTATTGTTTACCAAATATTATAAATCAATACAATTATATCATATTTATTTATAGGATTTATTAATGAATTTATCATCGAGCAATAACGGAGCTGTAAATAGCCATCCCATTACCCCAGTTAGTCAAGGACCGCCCAGTGATCCGTTATCAGCGTCTTTTCAGCATTGTCGATCATCATTAGTAGATCTATATTATACTCAAAACTGTCTTGGTGCGTTTTGCTCTTCGTCGCTAGAAGAATCGGAAGAGCCACCGGAAGTACCACCTCTTCCTTCGGCATTATCTTTAGAACAAACTTCATCCGTTAATTCGCCTACTTATTATAAAAGTTTACAAAGTACGCCGATTGAAAGTCCAAAATCGACGTTAATTAACTTAGGAAATTATTTCCCCAAAATAACTACCATGCCTACCGATAGTCCAAATCGAAAGTTATACCAGACTGCACCTCGAGAGAAACAAAAGGTAAAACAGGGTTTAAAATTTTTCTATCGGTAGCTAATTTTTAGTTTTGTAGGTGTTACCTCCCGTCGTATATTGGAATATTGCGCCTAGTATGGGATGTCCGTATAATTGTAAAGAAACAGAACTTGATCCTATTCCACGTTATGCTTTAGCGCCACTTGAAAAACTCGGTTCTTGTCACTCAGGAGAGGTATTGCAAATTGCTGCGCTTATTTAATTAAACTGTTAATTCTAACGGCATTTTTAGATTAGTTTATTTGAAACGGAGGGGTTGGAAGATATAATTCCTAAAGTAGGGCGATTAGTGGTAGTCCGAACTGTGAATTTAGAACGAGCGAAAAGTTATGCGGGAACGGGATCAATGGAATCTCTACGTGAAGTTCGCTTTTTAGCAGGTTTATCTGACCTAAATATATGTAAAATATTAGGCATTTGTACTGCCGAACAACCTCCATGGACTATTATTGAATATGGTGACATGGGCGATCTTGCACAATATTTACAATTTATAGCTAATAAAAAAGACGCAATACGAACATCAACGTCACAACTAATGAAGTATAAATTTAATAAATTAATATGAAATTTGTACATGCGTATTTTATAATTGTTTTTTCAGTTTGGGTTGTCTTGTATTTATGGCCACTCAAATTGCATCTGGAATGAAATATTTAGAATCAAAAAATGTTGTTCACAAAGACTTGGCTGCTAGGTAAGTCAACAAAACTTGTTTTTTTGTAAATATTCTCAATTTATGTTTTAACAGAAACTGTTTAGTTGGACGTGGATACTTAGTTAAAATTGCCGATATTGCTATGTGTAAACCTCAATATAGAAAAGACTATGCAGAAATAGGTGGACGACCGCCAGCTCCAATTCGATGGCTACCCTGGGAAAGTATACTTTTGGTAAATACAAACCAATAAAAATATTTTTAATTTTTAATAGAAAGCTGATTTCATTATCTTTGTGATTTCCCTTTAATCGTCTGTGGGTATTTAACAATAAATATTACTGTCATATTTATTTAGAAACTATTGACAAGTTAAGTTTTTTTATTTTCAAAGCTCTAATGAACTATTAAATAAGGTAAGAAAAATTGCCAAGTAGGATAGATTTTAATTTTTGTACACATTTTCGAATGGACAAAAGTATCGCTATAAAATTTCATACGCAATTTATATGCTAAGAGTTTCTCCCTAAAATTTATCATTGATAAATAAACCATCAAGGAACGTATAAATATTTTTGTTAAATTTAAGGAAAAGTTGATTCACTGAAATAACATTCTGAGATATTAGTATTCTAAAATTTTCTTAAATAATTTAAATAAAATACTTTAGGAATATAAAAAGAACAAAGTGTAAATAATATCAAGATACCTATTGGCTTATACCAAAGCAAATCTCGAAAACCGGGGTTTCGACGCGTAAGAGTGCTAAAATTCCCCAACAAACAGTATTGCAATTTTTTATGGACTTCTAAAACCTCCTTTAAATACCAGAAAATACTGGAAAATTACGATATTCGGGCTTTTACAGTAACATAAATCGTCATCGTATGAATGAATACAGCAGACACTGAGCTAATTGTAAGATTAATTTGTTACGTGCGGCCAATGTAAGCAAATTACTTACTATACTAAACTAAAACCGCTTATTTTCATATAGATTTTATAAAAACTTGCCAAATAACAAAATTTAGTTTAGCTTATCATCAAGCTCAACTTCTAAATTAACTATCAAAAAATGCACTTAGGGAAACTATTTACAAACATCTTAAATACCTGATAAAAATGGTAGCATAGTATATTATATTATACAGCGTATTTTACGCATGGTTTCATACCATTTTCCAAAACAATTTTAGATTACGATGTTGCTTTTATGTAACGTTCTTTTAAAATGTTATTTCTCATGTCATTTTAAAATGTTACTTTTGTTCGTTCTTGAATTCTGAATTTTCAAAGACTTTGATATTGTAAAATTTTATATAGTACATATTTTATATCTATATAGTATATCTATAAAATTCAAAGTTAAGAAAATTACGCTGTGCAAAAATATACATAATTATAACCTAAATAAAATAAAATTCAATTTTTTTCCTATAAATTTAATGTTATAATTGTGACGTATTAAACCTCAAATGGTTATATCGTCAGACACGCTAGACAAGAAATAAATAAGCTTCAGATGTAGTTATTTAAATAAAAAGAACAAATAACTTCAAGAAACCTAACATGTTAAAATTTCTTTAAACCACGGGTAAATTAAAAAGCTAAAAATTGAATTTAAAAAGTAAAATTTTTATATTTTAGCTTCATTTTATAATTATTTTGAAGTATTGTAGCTTTAATTTTGATTTATTTTACTAGTATTTACATATAAGATTTTTTCTAGCAATCTGGTTGGTTCAAATTTAAACATAAAGATTTTTACTTCTTTACAAGTTTTTACAAAACAGTGCCATGTTCATCGTAATCCAACGTTGCCGTGGGTAATGTAAGATTATATGTGGAATAACCATGCAAAGCAAGCACCACAAATTCGCATCGCAACCGGGCATACCTATATAACTATATTATAATAAATTTACGTGATAAGATAACATTCAAGTTTGCATTAAACATTAAGAGTAACTATAAGAATTTCATAAACATAAGAAAAGGTCAAACTAACCAAGCAATGAGTACACTCCGGTCTTAAACTGCGATTGGGTCAGCGGAAAACAAAAATGAATGTAAAAAATCTAATATTGTATGTTGCCATGAGCCTGCTAATCGCAGAATATCTATGACTATTGGTATTAGGAGTTTTCTAGTAGAGCAATTTGTTTGATCTAGTGAGTAAGAAGAAGGCCCTAAAGCCGAAGCAACAAATAAGTATGACAACGCTAATAAGATCATCCAAAAGCTTAAAGTAAAAATATTTCAAGTATTCAAAATTCTTCTATTTTGAAAAGTTGTTCTGCCGAAACGGTCTAGTGTTTATAAATACAACCAATACACAAAAAATTAGTGCGGAACGGTAACATAACATACGCATAGATATAAACATAACAGAAGTAGCACATGCTAGTGCAAAATTCCAACTGGCTTCTAACCAGAGTTAATTATTGATTTTAATGAGTAAACAAGCGCATGGTCCAGAATGTAAATTCCAACATCTTAAACTACCTATTATATAGGGCGAGGCAGACTACCCGTATCTCTTTGATCACGAAAACCTAAGTAAAGAATTTAATAGTGATACCAACTTTCCCCTTAAATGTTGGCATCCTGAAAATGTTGTTCCAAAATGTTAAAAACTCCAGATTGTCAAAATAACACATTGGGTCGAGAATGATAATGTGGTAAAGGTTTCTTAAAAATATGCAAGAATTGAACAATGACTTTATTTCATGAATCGGGTTAGTTGTATTTGCTTTTGCATAAATCAAAAATTCAAACATGACAAATTCGAATTTCGAAGCTCTCAACATGTCAATGATATTATGAGAATGTTGTGGCAAAAATTGCAGAAAAATAAATAAAATTAAAAAATTTAATGTTAGCCGAAGAGCTCAAAAGCGTTTAGAATTAAATGGAAGGCAGTTTGAACACTTTGATATTGACTAACCTTTCTATTTAATTGTTAAGAATATAACTTTAATGGAATAATTTTTTTTTAAAACAAAAAAAAATTTTCCTACTTTCTTCTGACTTGTTTATTTTTGAAAGACCTTTTCAACGATACCATTTACGACCCCCAGTGCTAGTTGAAAATCTAAAGTTTTCGACATTTTATAGCAAACTTTTCAGAATGTCAGCATTTCCGGAAAATGTTATTCGATTCGATATGCAGGCTGATGTGACCAAAATTTTATTTTCAGCCTTCTGTGCCTTTTTGACAAAAATGCCTGAAATGGGTGGTCTGCCTCACTCAGTATAATCTTATAATTTAGTATAATATTATAATTTAGTATAATATTATAATTTTAGTATAATATTATAAAGGGTGTTCCAAAATAAGGGGGAGACTTTTGAATTTTAAATAAAACACAAACAAATATCTCAAATGATTTATTTTAATTGTATTGTAAACTTTTAAAAAAACAGAATATCATGACCATCTTCGATTTGTCACAAAAGATAATTTTTTTTCAAAATTTTAAATTTTTTGTGTATATAGATGACAAATAGTGTTAAATATCAGTGTCCAATGAAAACAATCTATATTAAATAAACAATAAAACCAAATTATTCGAAAGCTCACGAGTAATTTTGCTTTATTGTTTATTTAACATATTCCTTTTGAAAATTTTAAAAACAATTCAGCAAATAGCAAGTTTAAAAATTTAAACTCTCAACTTACTTTTGTACGCCCTTATGTATGTAAGATTAAGGTACATAATAAAAAAAAATTTTTAATTAAAAAATAACATGATATCAATTATTTTCAGGATAGATACACTTGCTCAAGCAGCGTATGGGCATTTGCCGTAACATTATGGGAAATTTTAAATTTTGCCAGTGAAACGCCATTTTCTAATTTAACCAACGACAAAGTGATTCAAAATGCTGAACATATGTACTATGGTGGAGAATTGCAAGTATGTAGTAAACTATTCGCATTTACATAATTTTTTACTAATCTTAAACTGTTTAAAAATTTGCAGGTTTTATTAAATAAACCACCTTTGTGTTCTACTGAATTATACGAACTAATGTGTCAGTGTTGGAGAAGAGATGATGCGACACGACCAAGTTTTAAGCAAATTTACATATTTCTTACACATAGTAATAAAGATTATATACCTTTGGACTGATTTACAAATACTTTATAAGGAATTTCATTTCATAGTATATGGGAGATGTGGGTACAGTGGCACACTCTCATTTAAACAAAATCATGGCATTTATGTAGGTAAAAATTCCGCTTTTATTCTATTTGGCTCTTTTATAGAATACTGACCGAAGTACATCTGACCAAAATTTGGAGTAGTGGTCTATAATACGCAGTATAAAAAGGTATCACATGAAAAACATAATGTGCACTAATCTTCTTCTTCTTCTTTCTTACAATGTTCTTGGAATTGTCTGATTTAATATAAAACCATGAAATATCACTCAATACTAGCTTAATAAATTTGACTATAAGTAAATATTCTTATTAAAATATTATTTTTTGTTCTTAAATTGTTATTCCATTACAACTTTATTATAGGTAACCAAAAATTCCAAACAATATTATTAATTTTAATTAAAATAATCTGCATTAATTACTTTGGTCTAATTCTAAAATACGCTGTAGTAAATTGCAGATCGTTCTGGAAAAATATTCAAAACTAAATCATTTTTATATTATGCATAAAAGCAAGTGTAACGCGTTCACTGTCTCCACATTTCTCCTAATATTTATATAAAATTTAAATTTGATTTTTATAATCTAAAATATGAATTGACTGCCATAAAAAAACAACAAAAATATTCTATAACAAGAAAAGCTCGCACAAAGTATCTAGATTTTTATCTAACGCACATACATAATTATTACATATCTAGTTATGATAAAAACTAAGTTATTAGACAAATCGGAATACTTAACTTGCAATATAAAAATTTGCTCATAATTAAAATTATTAGAAAAATGAATAAATCAAAAAACGTAATAAGATTATTCATCAACCCTTGAACTTTAAATCCTTAATTTAAAACGCCTCGTCTTCGCCACTCTTTATCTTTTTAAGAAAATATTCGCGACACGTACTTAAAAATTGATTTTATGTAATACTTATTAGAAATATTATGTTTCTCGTAATGATCTACCTAATAATTATGAGACCTAAACATTTTATTTTAACTGATTATAAGCAATGTGAAAATAATTCACGAGGTAATTGCTCAAGATGTAATGGAAATGATGATAAATGACTACCGGAACCCTAACTTGGAAAATTAAAGGGGCGTCACTTTTGCGCACCGGATTGAATAACCGCAAAATGCTACATAGGGAGAACGGCGAGGTTAATCTAAATAACGTTCACCTTATTTTGAACTTAATTTTATTGAAAATTGGTAGTATTTAATGCTTTGAATTTTTCAATTTATCGAGTTGTTAAAACGTTATTAAATAATCTTTTGACAACGAATATGATGTAACAACAACAAATATGAAATTTTACATCTTATTGTTGTTATAGGAAGTTTTTGTTGTTTTACAAACCAGGCAAAAGTACACCTAATATTCTATTATAAATACTACTTGACTATTTCAAGTGCTTCCAAATGTAAAAATCTAATCACTTTTTAGTTTTAAAAATACAACTTTTAATAAACCTTATAATTAAAATGTGATTGATAGTACCGTAATTCGAAAAATATTTATTTCTCAAGAACCTTGAATTACTTTAATGTTTATTCAAGCGCCTAAATATTTCTTTCAATAAATATCACAATATATAAATATATCAATGAAAATTCGACTTACGGTATCTATAATATAAGAAAATTAATAATTAGTAGTTATAATATTTAATATATACAAATACCTACATACGGGATAAGAAATAAAAAATAACAAAGAAAAATTTATTTAACAATACATATTTGAGAAATTTTAGTTTTTCTCATTTAAAAGTTTTTACTGCAAGTTGATAGTAGAAATACCAGTTAGTTCATTATCACAATTTAAAACACAACTTTTAAATTATTTCTAAAAATCTTATTAAAATATTGTACATTTTTTTATGTTATTTTAAATAACTCTTTCATAATAATTTAAGCAAAGGTAATAAATAATACCATTTATTTATTATTTAAGTGTAAAATCAAGTTCCGAGTTCTACGCACTATTTAAGTGGATATTGTACTTCGTCGCTTTAATTAAATTAATTTAAAATTCAATTAAAACAGACTTTAAATCAAAAAATTGCACATTGATCGATTTAGAGAAGGGGCGAGCAATGCGAGAATTCTAAGGTAAAAGTACCAGGTTCGATTCCTCATAAAACCATGTTGAAAATTGCAAAGCTAATGTTACAATGAACTGAATGTAATTTCCTAACGAGGACAAAACCTTTTTTTAACATACCAAATAACTCAATAACTTATGTCTGCCGTTTGTGCATTATCCTTAATTTTGGCTTTTGTTTTGTTTCTGCTTCACATGCTCAAACAGTTTTCAAAAATTAATTTCAATTAATCAGTCAATTCATGTACCATTTCAAATTTATAATTTTAATGAAATTATTAATTATTAATTTTACTATGAATTTTCAGACTGAATTCTCAATTTTTCAATTTGAAATATATTTTTCAACTTTTCTAATCACACCGGCCGCACTGCTGTGATCTCAAGTCTCAAGTCAAAAGCGATCTATGGGCTACAAGAAGAACAAAATTAAACTATTCCGTTTTAAATTTTCCTAATAATATTATTTTGAATATGTTATAAACATGACCGAAATACAGAAAAAATGTTAGCCGAAGAGCTCAAAAGCGTTCAGAATTAAATGGAAGGCAGTTTGAATACTTTGATATTGTCTAACCTTTCTATTTAAATGTTTAGAATATAACTTTAATTGAATAATTTTTCAAAACCAAAAAATTTTCCTACTTTCTTCTGACTTGTTTATTTTTGAAAGACCTTTTCAACGATACCATTTACGACCCCAGTGCTATTTAAAATCTAAAGTTTTCGACATTTTAGAGCAAGCTTTTCAGAATGTCAGCATTTCGAAAATGCTATTCGATTCTATATGTAGGCTGATGTGACCAAAATTTTATTTTCAGTCTTCTGTGACTAAAACCTTTTGACAAAAATGCCTGAAACGGTAGTCTGCCTCACTCAGTATAATATAATAATTTAGTATATTATAAAGAGTGTTCCAAAATAAAGTGAAGACTTAAATTTTAAATAAAACACAAAGAAATATCTCAAAAGAATTATTTTAATTGTATTGAAAAATTTTAATACAACAGAATATCATGACCATATTGGATTTTTCACAAAAGATAATTTTTTTCAAAATTTAAAATTTTACGTATAGGGACCGAGCGAATATGATAAAACCGCGACCCTATGCGGACACCTTGAACATCACTCGTGGTCTTTTCACTTTCGACATAATATTTACGTTAATGTTGTGTTGCAATAATTGACCCTGTATGAATGATGATGAATATTATGAATAATTAATGAATGAATATTATTATGTCACTATTTACATTCAACGTTCATCGTAACGTAGCTGACAGCTGATCGGTGTCGATAATATAGATAACTTAAATAAGCCCACCGCTGATTTAAATTATCACCACTTTTAGCGCTGGGTGGAAATTCGCTCGGTCCCTATATCTAGATGACAAATAGTGTTAAAATCGGTTTCTTATTAAAACATTTATATTAAATAAACAATTAAACCAAATTATTCGTGAGCTTTCAGCAATGGTTACTGCTGTCATCAGACGTTTAATAACAATAATATTGTAACCATTGCTGAAAGCTCGCCAGTAATTTTGCTTTATTGTTTATTTGACCTATTCTTTTGAAAATTTTAAAAGAATTTAGCAAATAGTAAGAAAATTTAACCTCAACTTATTTTTGTACGCCCTTATGTAGGTAAGATTAAGGTACATAATAAAAAAAAATTTTAATTAAAAAATAACATGATATAAATTATTTTCAGGATAGATACACTTGCTCAAGCAGCGTATGGGCATTTGCCGTAACATTATGGGAAATTTTAAATTTTGCCAGTGAAACTCCATTTTCTAATTTAACCAACGACAAAGTGATTCAAAATGCTGAACATATGTACTATGGTGGAGAATTGCAAGTATGTAGTAAACTCTTCGCATTTACATAATTTTTAACTAATCTTAAACTGTTTAAAAATTTGCAGGTTTTATTAAATAAACCACCTTTGTGTTCTACTGAATTATACGAACTAATGTGTCAGTGTTGGAGAAGAGATGATGCGACACGACCAAGTTTTAAGCAAATTTACATATTTCTTACACATAGTAATAAAGATTATATACCTTTGGACTGATTTACAAATACTTTATAAGGAATTTCATTTCATAGTATATGGGAGATGTGGGTACAGTGGCACACTCTCATTTAAACAAAATCATGGCATTTGATTTTGTAAAATATATTTATGTAGGTAAAAATTCCGCTTTTATTCTATTTGGCTCTTTTATAGAATACTGACCGAAGTACATCTGACCAAAATTTTGAGTAGTGGTCTATAATACGCAATACAAAAAGGTATCACATGAAAAACATAATGTGCACTAATATTCTTCTTCTTCTTTCTTACAATGTTCTTGGAATTGTCTGATTTAATATAAAACCATGAAATATCACTCAATACTAGGTTAATAAATTTGACTATAAGTAAGTATTCTTATTAAAATATTATTTTTGTTCTTAAATTGTTATTCCATTACAACTTTATTATGGGTAACCAAAAATTCAAAATAATGTTAATAATTTTAATTAAAATAATCTGCATTAATTACTTTCGTCTAATCCTAATACGCTGTAGGAAATTGCAGATCGTTCTGGAAAAAACATTTAAAACTAAATCATTTTTTAACACATCATGATATATTGTGCATAAAAGCAGGTGTAACGCGTTCACTGTCTCCACATTTCTCCTAATATTTATATAAAATTTAAATTTGATTTTTATAATCTAAAATATGAATTGACTGCCATAAAAAAACAACAAAAATATTCTATAACAAGAAAAGCTCGCACAAAGTACCTAGATTTTTATCTAACGCACATACATAATTATTACATATCTAGTTATGCTAAAAACTAAGTTATTAGACAAATCGGAATACTTAACTTGCAATATAAAAATTTGCTCATAATTAAAATTATTAGAAAAATGAATAAATCAAAAAACGTAATAAGATTATTCATCAACCCTTGAACTTTAAATCCTTAATTTAAAACGCCTCGTCTTCGCCACTCTTTATCTTTTTAAGAAAATATTCGCGACACGTACTTAAAAATTGATTTTATGTAATACTTATTAGAAATATTATGTTTCTCGTAATGATATACCTAATAATTATGAGACCTAAACATTTTATTTTAACTGATTATAAGCAATGTGAGAATAATTCACGAGGTAATTGCTCAAGATGTAATGGAAATGATGATAAATGACTACCGGAACCCTAACTTGGAAAATTAAAGGGGCGTCACTTTTGCGCACCGGATTGAATAACCGCAAAATGCTACATAGGGAGAACGGCGAGGTTAATCTAAATAACGTTCACCTTATTTTGAACTTAATTTTATTGAAAATTGGTAGTATTTAATGCTTTGAATTTTTCACTTTATCGAGTTGTTAAAACGTTATTAAATAATCTTTTGACAACGAATATGATGTAACAACAACAAAGATGTAAATTTTACATCTTATTGTCGTTATAGGAAGTTTTTGTTGTTTTACAAACCAGGCAAAAGTACACCTAATATTCTATTATAAATACTACTTGACTATTTCAAGTGCTTCCAAATGTAAAAATCTAATCACTTTTTAGTTTTAAAAATACAACTTTTAATAAACCTTATAATTAAAATGTGATTGATAGTACCGTAATTCGAAAAATATTTATTTCTCAAGAACCTTGAATTACTTTAATGTTTATTCAAGCGCCTAAATATTTCTTTCAATAAATATCACAATATATAAATATATCAATGAAAATTCGACTTACGGTATCTATAATATAAGAAAATTAATAATTAGTAGTTATAATATTTAATATATACAAATACCTACATACGGGATAAGAAATAAAAAATAACAAAGAAAAATTTATTTAACAATACATATTTGAGAAGATTAATAGAAATTTTAGTTTTCTCAATTTAAAAGTTTTTACTGCAAGTTGATAGTAGAAATACCAGTTAGTTCATTATCACAATCTAAAACAGAACTTTTAAATTATTTCTAAAAATCATTAAATATTGTACATTTTTATGTTATTTTAAATAACTCTTTATAATAATTTAAGCAAAGGTAATAAATAATACCATTTATTTATTATTTAAGTGTAAAATCAAGTTCCGAGTTCTACGCACTATTTAAGTGGATATTGTACTTCGTCGCTTTAATTAAATTAATTTAAAATTCAATTAAAACAGACTTTAAATCAAAAAATTGCACATTGATCGATTTAGAGAAGGAGTGAGCAATGCGAGAATTCATAGGTAAAAAAACAGGTTCGATTCCTCATAAAACCATGTTGAAAGTTTCAAAGCTAATGTTACAATGAACTGAATGTAATTTCCTAACGGGGACAAAACCTTTTTTTTAACATACAAAATAACTCAATAACTTATGTCTGCCGTTTGTCCATTATCCTTAATTTTGGCTTTTGTTTCGTTTCTGCTTCACATGCTCAAACAGTTTTCAAAAATTAATTTAAATCAATCAGTCAATTCATGTACCATTTCAAATTTAATATTTTAAATAAATTATTAATTTTACTATGAATTTTCAGACTGAATTCTAAATTTTTCAATTTGAAAAATATTTTTCAACTTTTCTAATCACACCGGCTGCACTGCTGTGATCTCAAGTCTCAAGTCAAAAGCGATCTATGGGCTACAAGAAGAACAAAATTAAACTATTCCGTTTTAAATTTTCCTGATAATATCATTTTGAATATGTTATGAACATGACCGGAATACAGAAATCCTGTATAAATGTCCTTTAGCTTCTAAGGTGAAATAAATATTTTTGAAGCAAAGGTGTTATATTTGAGTATTTGTTATGCGTTTTAATTTCATTGGCTTTAAAAACTAAAGTTTTCAAAAAGCTTAAATTTAAACTTTCACAAGGAGTGCAAAATTTTCTTTCCAACCGTAATTGTTTCTTTTTTTCTTCTTTCTTTTAAATTTGTGATGTGAAGTGGTTCCTAGAAGAGTCCCTACTATTTTATTTACGCTTCAGACCACAGGAGCAATTCTTACAAGAGATTTGCTCACTGATTTGTTATCGTCTTTGGAAGAAAGACGTTTAAAATCAACCTTTTGCTGTTAAAGTTAACACTAAGCCAACTATGACCGTTCACAAGAAAGTTGAAAGTTACTCTTTGAAATTATAAAATTAATTGAAGTACGATAAACAAAAGTAAATGAAGTGAATTAAAATATTTCAATAAATAAGTATTATAAACAGTCTTTGTTTGGTTTGTTCCCTAAATCGATTGACCTATATTTCTGCTTTAAAATCTTTTTTAATTTAAAATGGATTATCTTCAAATAAAAACACTATGAGTACTACATGAAAATCCTATTACAGGTATGACTTATTTTCAAACAGTGAATAACAAATTTTATAATAAACAACGATAGGATTGAAATACGTACTGAGGTATTTCAAATCGAGATAGATATTTCCTAACATCGTAAATAATTTATTTATCATTTTGTGTTAAATATGCGAAATGAATATTCTTGACAACGATATTAGGAAAGTATGTACATATCTACTATATGAAACCCAAAAGCATTTTGATGTTTGTTAAAATTGTCAATTTAATTGAACCCATCTTCCTTTTATTTTATGTATAGTCATGTTATTGTTTTGACGATGGTTTTAATTAATTTATATTTTTGAACCAACTTGAACTCGAAAGTTGTTAGGTAATCAGAAATGCAATGAAATTTTCTAGTTATAATATTCATTTAAAACCTCAATACTTGATGCACAGGTTTAGATATACCTTACTATATATTATATACATATCTCAAAATACGTTTCTCGTATTATACATATGTATAGTGTAATATTATATTATTATAATTACATTATTTTATATAATTTTATATAATATTTATTATATAAGATTATATATTAATATGAAATATTTGTTGATGTTATAATCAATTCCCACTATTAATTATATTATCTAATTTACAAGTAGAATGGGACCAATAAATGAAATGCTGGTAATGGCTTATATTATAATATTTATATTTTCAAATAGGTACCAAAAATAAAAGTGTAGATTATTTAAAATTAAAAGTTGCTAAAAATTATTTATACACATTAACATAATAATTTTTTTATTATTAATAATAATATTAATAAATTAAATTTATATTCAAAATATAAATTTTAAACAAAACGTTTTGAATTAAATAAAGCAAAAGTATTGCTTTTACTTTTGTCTCAAGCTATTTTGCATTCATTTGCGTTAGTATAATTATTTGAAAACATATCAGAATATTGTTCCATAGAGTTGGATGATTATGTTTTAACTACAATGACTATTTCCCTATTCTCTTATTAACTTTTGTTCATAATAAATTATATACTTAAAGCTATGGCTGTTCTAGCACAAATGAGTAGCACTTCGCTTCTATTCTTTTGCTCTGGAAGATTAAATTTCTCACATGAAGGGATACTATCTGGATCAAAATGGTACCACCACAAATTTTTATAAGTAATACAGTTTTTCGTCTTGATAAGCATATGATCTAACCATATCCGAAAAATCAGGCAACCCATCAACATATCTATGTAGTTGTTGGCACAGGGTAAAAGTACCTAAGTCATTTATTCTGAAATTGAGATATTGACGTAATAATTTTGAATGATCCACATCTACTCTAACGTACAGTCGTTAGTAGCTTTACTATTTTTCATATTTACTTAAGATAATATTGTAGTATACATGTACTTAAAAGCATCTATGTATATGTACAATTAAAATTTATTACCCAGAAAGCATTGCATTTTAAATATATTTCAAAACATAAATTGACCTTGACGGTTTTACTCACATGATGAGCAAATCTTTCTTTATATACATATTACATACCTATGCTAATATTTAAATTTCAGAAACTTAAGTATTTTTATTCGGTGACCATAGATAGGTCAAAATGCAATTTCTAATTACCGATTTTACAATGCACTAAGAGTGCCTTTGCTTTGAGATGTAGAAAAATGTAGAATATTATTTACTACTTACTGCTCTTTAGCGGTTTTGTATATGGTAAACTTTTTAGAAAATTGGTTGCTACATATCCTACTTAAACAATTCTTGTAATTTTATTTACCACTACCACACAGGGCAAAACTTTTATTAAAATTTTCTATATATGTATTGCCTAACTTTATTTTCATATATGAAGGAATATAGGTTAGAGGAGATAGTTAAATCTTTCATTACTACTTATATTAAAAAATATTAAAAGGATTAAATTTATACATGTAATTAACAAATTTTAATAAAATATAATAATAATTGTACCTTGGCCAACGACGTTGCAATGTAATGTAAAATAAATTGTATTTGAAAATGTTTTATAAATAATCAAAATGAAGATTTTTTCCCTAGTTTTCTCGTAAAAAATTTAAATACACGTTTCATAAACTTTGGGCCAAATCCGCCCTTGCCTAAACTTACATTAAAAAAAATCATTCCATACAGATATTTATACAGAGTGCATATAATTAAAGGCAACCTTCGCGTAAGCTATATGTTTATTTCATCTTACTGCGCTTCTAGTGGTGCTTTTATTTCTATCGCATTATCATTTATTTCAAAATATTCTTACTTTTGGCAATTTTATAAAATTAAGAATATTGTAAAAAGCTGCTATTTCTTAAATTTATGTTATTGTTTCACACTTAAGTCTATGATAGAAAAAACCGAAATAGAAACTTTAAAAAATGTGATACAAACATACAAATAAAATATTCTAATATAATAAATATGAAAGGATTAGAAAATTTCTAACTGGCGTTATACAGTATTGCTAGTATGTTCCATTTAATGGTAACATACCATTGAGGTTATGTAAATACATATGTATATCATATATATAATAATTACTTAGATATTACATATATAATTTGCTTTATAAAAAGAAGCGATATAACATCCACATTGAAAACTGCAGTTTCCACATTATTCATCTCATAGGTTAATTTATTCTATTCCCTAGCACATTCTTTGTCAACATGCAGAATTAAGTATACCCCAGCATGCTAGGAAAGGGATACCGCGGTTCTATTCCTGGTTGTGCAGGATATACTGCTACGAGCTAAAATCCACTATCACGCTGTGAGTTAACCACTTCATTCGTTACATTGTCCTAAATAAATCATCTTGAAATCGGCCAAATTAACAGCCTGTGTAATTGTACACACATAAGTAAAATGACAATTTTGCTTTTATGTCTTGAAAGTACGAGGTCATACCTGTTAAAGGATATAGAAAGAATATTAAAGAATTTTTCGCTTTGAAATGCTTAATGCAGATTAGTAAATAAATGTTTATGTCCAATAACTTACTTTAAATAATTTTAAACAATAAAACCAGTAATAAGTAGTAATTGTAAAGTAAAAATAATTTTTAAATGTAATTTTAAATAAATTTTGCTAAATACACGTTTTTGTTACAAATTGACAATCATACAATTTCTTTAAACTTCGCTACAAATAATTTAAATTAGTTTTGTATTTTATAATGTATACTGGCGTTATACAGTATTGCTAGAATTAAGATAGTACGTACAAGAATAGTTTGCTAAAACCGTCTGACACTCAGTATTTCTGTGGGTATTTTATTATGCAATAAATTAAACCTAAGCAATGAGAAGATTTGTCAAATGGCTTTAGTTGTCACTACTTGTACACTACATTTACAAATAAAATGTGATGGACCAAAGATTGTTATTGTCACAATAACTTACTGTTTGTAAATAAAAATCTTTCGAGAATAATTTTAATTGTTATTATTGTATTTAAATATTTACTTTTCCATATAAACTCCTTTTCTATTTAAAAATGTTAAACCCAAAATATTAAACTCTTTCTCCGCAGTTAATGACGATTCATCACCTGATTCATCACAATTGTTACCTAAGCTGCGACGCCCGGACATATTGGAGCCGAGAATTTTTACCCACGAGATAAAATTGCAAAAATCTAAATAAAATTAAGTCTTTATTTAATTTTAAGGTTTATTCATATTATTGAAAATATTATGAATAATAAATGTTTATTAACTTGTAAAATTATATTACTATTATATAATATATTATAACATTAGATGGATATTATCCATCTGACGACTGCCAGAATAAGCATGAAATATGCGTGTATACATTTAAATAGAATAATAAGTAAGTTTGGAAAAATTTAATTTCTAATATTTGAAAATTTTATACTTAAAAGGTTAATCAAATCAAAGAATAAACGAAATTGTATTCAAAAAAGATTTATACAGTATTTCAAATTAATTAATAATTGATTTTAAATTACAAAGTTAATTGTAACTTTCTTCAAAAAGGCAGTATTAGCATTTACTAATGATGCTCTGTTAACAATTACTATATACTGTTGACAATCTACCCAGGATTGTTTATTATTACAGCAAGATCTTGATAGTCTTCACCAGTGGTGTCTCTACAATAAGCTGAATTTAAATTTTGATAAATGTTCTGTGATCTCGTACTCCAAACATTGTTCTAACGTATTTGAATACTGCATTAACGGGGAACCTCTTAATCGTGTCACGGAGATTGACGACTTGGGTGTCCGTTTGGACTCTGGATTGTCCTTCAAAAGTCACATTGCGAAAATAAGCAGCAAGGCCCGTCGTACGTTGGGTTTTATTCGCAGACAAAGTAAGCATTTTTCTGCGAACACAGTCAAACTGCTTTACTTCGCTCATGTAAGATCGCAACTGGAATATGCCTCAAGTGTTTGGTCTCCTTTTTACCAAACTTACAACAGCAGATTGGAAGCGGTGGAACGCAAGTTCCTTAAATACCTAAATTACAAATTAGGACATACCCCAGAAGAATTTTCCAGTACCATTTGCCTGAGTATATGTAATACCAGACCATTGGAATACAGGCGTATAGTCACCGACTTATGTTTTATTTATCGATTGGTTAATGGCAAACTGGACTGCGATCGCCTTCGGAAGTGCTTCCAGCCATTTGTGCCTACTCATAATACCAGACATCCAAATTCATTTAAACCTTCGCAGCATGTGACTAATTATGGTCTAAACAGCCCAATTCCCCGAATGATTCGGCTGGCGAACAGACTGAATGGGACCCAAGGTTTCGATATGTCCCAATCATCATTTCTTAATTTCAAAAGGAAAATCATGTGGGACATAAATGTCATGCTGTTCAAGTAACTTCGGTTGTGTTATTGTTTTTGTATTGTAATATACAGTAGTGTGAAATGAAATCCGAACACTATCTAATTTAAGATATTACTAAGAAAAAATTATTTTTTAGTCAATCTTTCAGGTTTTTCTATACCTGTACAGTTTAACACAACCCTTAGGTACAAATCCCAACATAAGTAGGTTTTCAAAAAGACGTAACTTTTGGGTTTTGGTATTTTTTTCAAATTATTACAATTTTAGTAAATATTTCCAATTAGAATTTATTTTTTAATTAAATAAAATTTCAACAGTTAAATTTTATTATGGTCTGCAATTACAATTTTACAATTTGTGGTGTGTTTTAATATTTGGTAGAATCCCCCCGTCTTTTAATAACAGCTTCTATTTGCCTCGGCATTGAATGAATTAAATTTCTTAGATTATTTATTATTATTATTTATTATTATTATTACTATTATTACTTAGATTATTATCCAAGTCTTCTTTCCACACTTTTTTTAAAACTTTTAACAACTCCTCTTTATATTTTGGATGTACTTTCGCTATTTTGTTTGAAATCATATACCAGCAATTCTCGATTAGGTGTAAATTTAGAGAATTTCTGGGCCAGGGCAAAGGTTTTATGTGTTTTATTTCTAAACTCCTGGACAAAAATCTTTACGCACTCTTAATTTTTGTTATTAATCGTAGTTATATACCCAAAAGTGAGTTGTAGTGGCTAAATTTTGATTACATATAGTTATTAAACTCTAGTTTCACCCTGTTGGCAATAGGGCCCTATCTAGTTCACTGGAAAGGTGAAAAAACAAAAAAAAAAAAGCAGAAATTTATTAAATATTTAATTGTTGCAAAAAATTAAAAAAAAAGAAAGTATTATATGTTAAATTTAATATTTTGTGTTGCCTCCACGGGCTTTAATGACAGCTTTACAGCGTCGTGGCATACTTTGAATTAAGCTTTTTATGCTTTCTTGTGGAATCCGATCCCATTCTTCTAGCAAAGCGTTTTGTAGCTCTCCTAGTGATTTTGGCTGCACTGGACGGGCTCGAACCTGTCTCCCCATTATGTCCCAGACATGTTCAATAGGATTGATGTCTGGACTACAGGCTGGCCACTTCAAACAATTAATTCCAACATCTGCTAGGTATGATTTTGTTGTCGTCGCCACGTGCGGTCGTGCATTATCTTGCATTAGCACAAATTTCTCTCCTACAAAAGGTGCAAATGGGACCACATATTGTTCTAAAATATCGGTTATATACCTTTCAGCATTTACCGAAGCATTTCCAAAAATGTGAAGCTCGGTACGAGCCTCTAACGATATGCCACCCCAGACCATAACTGATCCTCCAAAGAAATTGGTCCGGAGAGCAAACATTCGTTGAGAATATCGTTCCCCAGTTCGTCTCCATACCCTTTGACGACCATCTGGACCCTGTAATGTGAAACGAGACTCATCTGTAAATAAAACGGAGCCCCAGTCCTCTTCAGTCCAATGTTCATGCTCTCTCGCAAAATTGAGCCTCACTTTCCGATGTCTCTGCGTTAATACAGGTCCAGTTGCTGGACGGCATGAATTAAGTCCACTTTCTACAAGTCTCCTGCGGACGGTTTTGTTACTAATAGGTTGATTGCGCACTAAATTTACCTGACTGGCTATAGAATTACTCGTTAATTGAGGATTTTGTAGGGCTATTCTCTCAATTACTCGATCCTCTCGCGAAGTGGTTGCTCGAGGACGACCAGAACGGGGCCGATGTTGAACACTACCCGTCTCCAAATAACGCTTTTTAATGTATCTCACCGTTCCTTCACTAACATCAGTACGTCGAGCAACTTCTCGATTACTAAGACCCGTTTCAACCAATGCAATAATTTTCGCTGATCTTTCCACATTTGCTGACATTTTTATAACCAAAATTTACTATACACACACAATATCACTCGTAAATAATTTTTAAAACAAAATTCACACAACCGCTTACTTTCAAAAAATTCAAATAATGCACCTTACTTGCAGGTATATGAAATTACAAAATAAGTACCGTTATAGGGCCATTAAGTAATATAACAATGCAAATATTCTAGAATTTTCTATAAGGGTTTGCAGGGTGGTAATATTGACTACCCTACATTTTAATCTGTTGTATACAGGATGACACTTGAAATATTATATAAAATATTACTTTATATCTAGTGCGTAAGGACCTTTGTCCAGAATATAAACTCATTAACCTGCAACAAAACGGTAATATTTTTAAAAGATATTTATAGAAAACCAGCTAGAACATTGTACGATTATAAAAAAATATATGTTAACAATTTTGCACGGTGGCACGGAGCTTAGTCGTCTTGAAATATGCAATTCTTAGTTGATATAATTGCTTTACAAATGGCAGTAAATGCTCATTTAAAATTTTAAATAACCAACTGCCTTAAGAGTCTTCTATAAAGTACAAGAGACTAACTTGTTACTTGTATGCATCCCAATACCATTACACTTGTAGGAAATTTAACAGTACAATTTAAACACTGATTCTTACATTCATTACCTTGATTTCGCCGTACATATTTAATGCCATCCGTGCCACTTAAATTAAATTTTGATTCATCTGTGAAGATGACTTCATCCATTATTTTCAGTCCACTTTGAACCATGTGCCTATTTAAGCCGCGCTGATCGCATTTTATGGAAAGCAATGGTTTTTCTAGGTCGTCTAGCATTAACTCCAATGAAAATAAGCTTCTTAGGTACTATTGAAAAAATTTTTACCCCAATTGCTTCCAACCATCACAGCACAACTTTAATGATGTCAACGCCCTATTGTTTAGACACATTCGTACTAAAAGACGATCGTCTCTTGCTGTTGTTGCACTTTTCCACTACCCCGTTTTCTTTCAGTGGATCTAATTTCTCAAATTTTTTTAATAATCCACTTACTGTTGAAACACTAGACTTAACTCGTTTACTTATTTCACGTATTCGAAAGTTTCTTCTCTGAAAGCGAGAATAACTGCTGCTTTTCTCGTTTAGTAATTTAGATATTTTACTCAAATTTTAGGTATAAAAGTGTTCGATTCACTACTTTATTATGAATTGGGTTTCCCCTTAAATTAAAAAATAAAAAAATGAGTGCTAGCCAATCAGTGCTATTCACGACGGCATTCCCTATAAGTAATATCGCTAATTTGACGTTTAAATGACATTTGACAGACTTAGCAATTTTCTTATTTTGTAAAGATCGATTGTTAAATTATTAACTATTAAAAATTAAAATTGTTAAACTAGTAAGCTTACTAAGGGACTATACTTTAGCACTATGCCCGTTCCACCGCTTTTGACTTAAGGTTTTAAACTCGACTGCTAATTGACTATTTTAGTTTGGCGATTTAATGCCATTGCTTTAATATTTATCAAACGTCAAATTTTTAACAACACTTTTCTAAAAGATGCCTCAGAGTGCAATTTTAAAAATATTGAACTTTAAATAGCAAAATAATTATTTATAGTACCAATATTAACTAATATGGTACTTTCATAATATTTTGATATTATAAATAAATTTTTGCCACGTCAAAATATATACTCGTATTCGCTCGTGAAGACGAGAAAATCACGAGCATTAAAACAATCATATTTTGTAGCAGAAACTTAACTACATGCGGAGCAAACATTAAAAATAATCTTAAATCTAATATTTTTAGCGTTCGGTTTATTATACTGGTTCGTATGTTGCTCGTCTTCACAGCGAATACGAGTATATATTTTGACGTAGCATAATTAATTTATTTTTAAGAATAATTTAATTTTTGCTTTTATATTGTATAATACAAACGTTTTTATTAGCAGTGCGGCTTTTTGAAACTTCAGATTGTCTTAAATAGTGTGATGCAAACGAGCAAATTAATTAAAAGTTTTTTAATTTTTGTAAATTTTAATTTGACGCTGTCATAAGAAACTTAAGTTTTATACTTAAGTCAAAACGTGAAGGCATTAGTCAATGCTATTCGCGGTTTTAATTGCTTATAGGTTCTGAATAGCACTGAATAGCAATTACCTCTCCACACCAAAAATATACAGTGCTTGTATCATGAACTATGTCTACACTTTGCAAAATTATTAGCATCTAATTACTACTTTGACGAGGTAGAAAGAAAGGAGAGAATGTTCATATATCAACAATCGATTGTCCTTGGCATCTGTACAAAATATTAGAAAACATAGTAAACCAGTGCACAAAAGATGTTGGACAAGCGGAGGATTATAAAGAGATAGTGAATTCTATTCTAGCTTCCTGAGCATAATATTCGAGGTAGAGAGAAACATTAGTTATTACGGAATTTAATTGGAACAAATTCCACCATTAAATGAATAAAAAAGAAAAAAACAATAAAAAAAATAAAAATATAAAATTTCTGTGAAATTCTTCACCATTATTTCAGAACATTTTGATTCGGGAGCTTGTTACGGTATTGTCTCTAATAATTAATCTAAACCACCGGAGATACCTAAATTCAACTAGCTATTTTGTTTCAAGATTTTTGGAAACGTGTATCACGCCTCCCTATAACCCATAGATGAAAGAAAAAGAAAAAATAAAGAAAATAAAATATAAAATTTCTGTGAAATTTTCATACCATTATTTCGAAACATTTTTCGGAGCTTGTTACGTATTGTCTCTAATAATAATTAATCTAAACCATCAGGGGACACCTAAATTCAACTACTATTTTGTTTCAAGATTTTTTGGGAAAAGTTATAGCCTCCTATAACCCATAGATGAAAAGTGTATCTATCATAAATTTTAATAGACACTATATACTATAACATTCAATAGGTTATAGCCCATAACCATTAATGATAAACGCTTACTTTCAAAAAATTCAATATAAGACCTTATTGCGGTTTTGAAATTCAAAAAAGCCGTTAAGGCCATTAATAAAAACAATGCAAATTTTAGAATTTTATAAGGGGTTTGCAGGGTGAGTAAATTATACCTATCTTTTAATCTGTTGTATACAGGATGACACTTGAAATATTTATATAAAATATTTACTTTAAATATCTAGTGCGTAAAGACTTTTGTCCAGGAATATAAATCTCATTAACCTGCAATCAAAAATCTAGTAATATTTTTAAAAGATATTTATAGAAAAACCAGCTAAAAAAAATTTATTTAGGGTTGGAATCTTTATGTAATTAAATTTTAAAATTTCGAAATACAAAAAATTTTAAATTAAAACATTAAAAATTTTTTTTGGGTGAAATATATTAGTTTTAAAGAATTAAATTTAAACACTATAAAATTTCCCTTGAATTTTTTAATTTTTTTCAATACCGCTAATAATTTTAGTTTTTTCTTAACCTTACGTTTTGTACATTTTGTTTACAAAACTGTAAAAATTTTCCCTCACATTAACCTTTTAATTAATTTTTTTTTACCTTTTTGATTATTTTTAAAGAATACTTTTTTAAGTTTTAAAATTTTTTTTTTTTTTTAAAATTAACAATCATATTTTGTAGCAGAAACTTAATCATGCGACAACATAAAATATATCTATTCGCTCGTGAAGACGAGAAAATCACGATCATTAAAAACAATCATATTTTGTAGCAGAAACTTAACTAATGGAGCAAACATTAAAATAATCTTAAATCTAATATTTTTTAGCGTTCGTATGTTGCTCGTCTTCACGACCGAAGACGAGTATATATTTTGACGTAGCATAATTAATTTATTTTTAAGAATAATTAATTTTTGCTTTTATATTGTATAATATAAACGTTTTTATTAGCAGTGCGGCTTGTTGAAACTTCAGGTTGTCTTAAATAGTGTGATGCAAACGAGCAAATTAATTAAAAGTTTTTTAATTTTTGTAAATTTTAATTTGACGCTGTCATAAGAAACTTAAGTTTTATACTTAAGTCAAAAGCGATGCAACCGAGCACTAGTCAGTGCTATTCGCGGTTTTATTTAACTTAGCAAGCTTGCTAGCTTAGCAATTGCTATCGACTTTTAGAGAATAATGCTGAATAAAGAAAACTTACTAAAGCTGTCTAATGTCATTTATACGTCAAATTAGCATATTACTCTCCACACCAAAAATACACAGGGCTTGTATCATGAACTATGTCTACACTTTGCAAAATTATTAGCATTTAATTACCACTTTGACGAGGTAGAAAAAAAGGAGAGAATGTTCATATGTCAACAATCGATTGCCCTTGGCATCTGTAAAAAATATTAGAAAACATAGTAAACCAGTGCACAAAAGATGTTGGACAAGCAGAAGAATATAAAGAGATAGTGAATTCTATTCTAGCTTGCTGAGCATAATATTCGAGATAGAGAGAAACATTAGTTATTACGGAATTTAATTGGAACAAATTTCACCATTGAATGAATAAAAAAGAAGAAAACAATAAAGAAAATAAAAATATAAAATTTCTGTGAAATTCTTCACCATTACTTCGGAACATTTTGATTCGGGAGCTTGTTACGGTATTGTCTCTAATAATTAATCTAAACCATCGGGGACACCTAAATTCAACTAGCTATTTTGTTTCAAGATTTTTGGAAACGTGTATCACGCCTCCCTATAACCCATAGATGAAAGAGATAATATGATATGCTATAAGTTATAGCTAGACACTATATAGCTATGAGTTTATCATTCAATAGGTTATAGCCTATAACCTATTGAATGATAAACTCATCTTTACCTAGGAATAACATAGTTCCGATGAAAAGATAAAATGCATAAAACACACTTTATACCTACTATAGTCTATGTGCACTTTTTAGAGATCAAAATCCATAATTATAGTTTAACATAACTTTGAGAAACTCCTATTCCTTAAGCTAAGAGCACCTAACACAATTACAAAAAATCCTATGTTGCAATTGTTTTGGCAACACTACTAACATACCAAAGTATCTTTAGCTGAGAGCTGGTACCCTAGAAATAACGTCTTTTCCACCCAACAATAAACCAAAAAATGTTTTTATTCAAAAACATTTGTTTTGTTGTTCAAAAGATATACTACAATGGGAAGTTTCCTAAAAAAATTTACGTTTTTTTCAAATTATAAAATAAATCAATTATTAAGGGACCCTATTCGACGGTTTTTCTGGTAGATTTTCGAAAGCCGTAAAAATCGATTTGAAATTCAAAAAACAATATGGCCGACATTTGTAGGATTTTGATATGTTGCAACGTCGCAAGTTCGAAATCTAAATATATTCCTTTTCGATAATACACACGTATTGACGTATACATGTGAAAGACAGAGACAAAATTATTCGTTGTATGTGAAACATGAGATTGTTTTTAATTTTGACAAACGACAAACATAGAAACGTCAAACTATATTGTTTGCATTTGAAATTCGTTCATTTTAATAATATTCTAAATATTCTTAAATTAAAAATGTTTAAAGTTGACGTTGGATTTGAAAAAGCCAACTCTAATAATCTTCCACGCATTACATCAGTTATGATTACTGATTTTTTTGCGAATAACACCAAATATTTAAGTGTCGAATCTCGAGGGGTAAAATATGCTAGGTAAATTTAATTTCAAATTTTGTTGTTTATTATTTTTATTTGATATAATTGTTTAGTAATACCGCCCGCTTAACGTATAATTGCTGATAAAAGAAAACAAATAGGGTTAAACTGAAAATTAAAAGCAACTTTTGTACAAAACTATATTTATTCAATAATATTGAAACAAACTTAAAATAAACCTTTCTTTTGTAACAAAAGTGACACTTTAAAAAAGGAAAATGGTCGATATTTCCGACCGTCACCGAAATACCGCCCACTAGGACTGGAATATCGCCCATCATAGAAAATCTATGGTAAACAATCTGGATACTGGAATTCTTCTAAATCTTCTTCCGTAAGGCCGACACAATCCTCGTGTACCCAGGACTTGCATTTTGAGCATTGTCTCATATCACTCTGGACATCTTCATTACAAATGGTGCATAGCCAGCTTGAGAAAGAAGTTCATTCTTTGATTTAATCACTGTAATGTTCAAGATATTTATCTTGCTGTTCTGGAATTTTTTAGGGGTTTTTATGTTACCTCGGGGCTGAAGAGAATCAATTTTTGGCTTTGGGATATCGAGTTTTGAAATCTTGTCGTGTTGTTCAGGATAATCAATCCACTTGGAGCAGCCAGGCGTTGGAGCATCATTCTGATATGGAAGAGAATCCTTTGAGCTGGTGAAATCAGGTTTTAAACCAGATAGATGAGCTGTCTGAACTTGATTGGTTCTGTTTATTAAAGAACTTAGAGGAAGATTATCTTCATAAGAAAACTCATCTTCTCGGTTTGTCAGCATAGAAGGTGCGTAGGCAAACTCAGGAATAACGTCTGGGTCGAACGGATAAATGCCAGTAGATCTAAATCCATTTTGAATTGTGGACATTGTCATGGTTTTTTGCCAAACGGGTAAAAAAACCAAGGTGGGCGATATTTCAGTCCTTGCTTGTTTTAGTTTTAGAGGTTATATTTTCACTGTATATCACATAAAGACAGGTGGAATCAATACGTAATCTAATCCAACATTCATGAATAACTTACATTCGATTAACTTACCTTATACAAACAAATTTACACCTTGAAAAACCTTAAGATCTAACACGTTAAACTTACAAAAAAGTTTACTCATGTAATTCCACACTGATATTTCAGTAGACAATGCAGATTTGGAATTAGCAAATGTATTAGTCGTTTACCGAGCGGTATAGCAAACTACTACTGTCATTAGCTGATTTATAAAGTGAAGCTTTGCGTCAATTTTGAAAATGGCCGATATTTCAACCCGGCGATATTACCCAAAGACACCTTATTATTTAGATCATCCAGACAGTCTTATGGAGATTCTGCAGTCGGATACGTACAAGTGAAACTTGATGATAACTACAAACTAAAATGTGGACAAAACTAAACTCAAATAATAACAAACGTAACTGTCAAATGACTACCGGTGAAAATTAAAAGCAATCTCATGTTTCATACACAACCTATAACTTTGTCTCTGTCTTATACATGTTTATGTCAATGTGTGTGTATTATCGAAAAATGGATATATTTAAATTGCAAACTTGCGACGTTGCAACATATCAAAATCATACATTACGCCGCCATTTTCTTTTTTTACTTTAAAGTCGATTTTAGGCTTCTTAATGAATAAATTTAGAAAAATGATCAATGAACCACAGGCTCAAATACGTTTAACTTTCATTTTATGAAAAGACCCAAATTGAGGAAACTTCCCATTGAGTCTTTTGATACGCTTTAGTTTTAAATTAAGTAGAGTGAGATTTGAGATCTTTAATGTGAAAAAATACTGATGTTTTTCTAAGACGGTAGGTAAGAGAACTAGTAACTTCGGTTACTTTACATTTCACGTACTTCGGTGATAATTTTTTGGAAAAATTATCCGCCGCGCTAGACTAGACAAAATTTTGCCTCCAAAGAAAGGTCTTTTTCCGAAATTATACCTCGTTTTAAACCTCATTGTGATTATTGAGGTCAGATATTTTCCGCTCATGAGAATCAATAGTAAATTTGTCAGATCGGTCTGTGATAATTTACCGTAAAATTCCTCACTGATTGGAACTGATTTTCCAAAAGACTGGTGTGTGACCAGTGAATTCATGCACAGCGTTTCTAATTGCATGTGCAATTTTGTCTATATACAAGCGCCAAGTACGATGATCATCTTTGACAAATGATCGCAGACAAGACCCAAGAATGCGATTGATACGTTCAAAAAAATTACACTGGATAGTATGCAGCAGAATACTATAGCTTTTGAACTTTATATTCTTTCATAAGGTCATTAATGTCCGGTTTCACCAACCAATTCCAAACGTTAGGAGTTCCCGAACTTTGAGAAAAGAAACTTTTATTTAAAATTTGGTTTTCACCAAGCGCTAAAAATTCCTTAAGACGTAAAGAAATCCCTAACCTTAGATAATTCTTAACACCTTAAGGAATTCTAGCGCTTGGTGAAAACCAAATTTGACATAAGTTTCTTATGTCAAAGTTAGGAAACTCCTAACGTTAGGAATTGGTTGGTGCAAACGGGCATAAGAATTTTAAACTATGTATCTATTTCATAAACAAAAGGATAATCAAGAAATATTAGTTTTGTATTTTACGAATCAGTCAAGTACACTAGGTCCTTAACCAAAGTGGTTCTAATTTTCGTATAACGAAATTGTTCAAAATCTTGAATTTCTGAAAATTCAAAATTTCGACGTTATAATTTTTTTACGCAATTATTAAAATTACTTTTGTGCAAGTTACAAGTTTTTTATTTGGATCGTCCATTTTTAGGTTTTAGAAATTTTAATGCGATTTTCTGCAAGATATGTATATTTAATTAAGTTTCCCAAATGGGTAATTTACCAGCAGTGTAGCGAAAGCATACTCCGGCCGACTTTAAAGCGGTAGACCATGGTTCGATTCTAGTCGAGTCGGTTACACTGCTGTGATCAAAGGTTCGATATCAATCTTTGGACTGTGGGAAGGCAACGGAAACCACCCCATTAATTATATTCCTAGTAAAGTCAGCTTGGCTTCGCTAAGCTGATCGCACGCACAATGAAGTGTATGGCACTTGAAGAGAGAAATGGGTAATTAATAGAAAAAAAAAATTAGAATAGTTCTTTTTTGACCAAATGAAAAATTTAATTTTGGGCACCTAGGCGTTTACTTTCAACATCAACAGCACCAAATCCGAGTAAAATTGGTCAAGACGGTGACTTGTTATGAATTAATTATTAATCAAACCAAAGTATTTTGAAGTTCGCCCGCCGCACACCGCTACAAAAATTTAGGCCGATGATACATTTTGAAATTTTGTGAGATAAGTGAAAATTATTGAATTAAACTTAAGCAAGTACCTAGTTTTTAAATTTGTTTGTATTTTCATATTATATTTTATACAGAACTAATATTGCCTCGAATAAATAAATATTTTATTAATCAAATCAAACTCATTTAATCAAATCATTTAGGGCGTATACGCACTAGGCGGCTAGCAATGCAGCTGCCCGCAACCGATGAGCTTAATGTAAAATAAATTGCAGGCAACCGCAATTTAGTACATTTACAAATTTTTATGTATGCGGTTGTGGCTAACTGCCTAGTGCGCATAAGCCCTTAGTGTACAAATTCCTCAATAAGAACTTTTTTTCTGCATAAAACTTTCTATTTAACTTGGTAAAGTTAACTGAAAATGTACTCTCTTCCAAATAAATTAAGGATATTGCCACAAAAAATGCAAACTTGGCTAATAATTCAATGTTTCAAAAAAGGATATCAATGTTCTTGGTGGTAATGACTTTGGCTAAATTTGCAATATGAATGTATACATAAAACTATTTATTACTTTTAATATTTTTAAGCAATAACATTCCCTTCGGTTTCAATTTATTTTCTAAAATTTGCTTCTCTCGATTTTCTTCCTCCAATTGCAATCTTTGATGTCTTTCTACTGCAAAATCAATTTCAGCTGTTTGTTTAATAATTTGTTCTGTTAATTGTCTATGCTTTTGCATGCGCAATTTTTGTCTTGATCCATAAGGTGTTGATCTGCCATCAAGAAACGAAAAGTCAGGTGAATCGGTAAGAACTCCGGAAGCATTTGGATTCATAGGTAAACCTTTTTCTTTACGCCACTTTTGATCAAGATAAATTATTGGCGAAGTATTTATCAATCTTTTTGTCACTGAACTGTAGCCTATAAAATAGAAAATATGATGTAACTTAATTAGCTATCCTGTAAAATGTCCCTATTTTTATTATGTGTTGAATCAATGAAACCAAACTAAAGATAAAATTAGAATACATACCTATGTATTTATTAAATAAATTTATTTTTAACAAATTCATTTTAATACTTAAAAATGAAACAAAAAAATCAGTACTATGTTAAAACTAGGTTATAATAATCGCTTATGTTTCCTAAACTCCAGGCGTGAAATAAAACGAGTAGCTCTCAACTGATAAAAATAATAATTTCCTACGTGGTCTAAGTGAACTACTGCGCATTTGATCTATAACAATTTTTGTATTAATTGTTTAAAATTTTTACAATATTTAATGATCAGCGTTATATCAATTAATCAGAAACTATGAATACGATAAAAGTTCATTGATAATATAATATAATAAACTAATAAAATTAATTTATTTAAATTTTAAAAAATTTATATTTGAATCACTTTGTATATATACATAAATGAAAAAACTAACTGAGTAGTTTCAAAGTACAAAATGCAAATCAACTACCTATAATTAGAATTTGCTCAAAAAGTTTATATTAAAATTGTGAAAAAAAGTGAGAGTTGGATGTAGTAATGGCTAGCAAAATAACTAAACGTAAATCTATTCATACAACAAACGCAAAATTAAATTTTCGACCTTCAACTAACGATAACATTAAAAGTGAAATAAAAGGCACGAAACCTACATCTACTCCAACTTCTGTGAAAGAAATAGCCACCTTAATGATTTTACATTTATGCAGGAAGTCGTTATTTTTTAATACTAACCTTAAAGTTGCCTTATATCTTGGAGCACTGTTTATTGTATCATTAATAGCCGACGTTTACACAGTTCCGAAGGGCTATTTTGCTAGACCTAGTAATTTATTCAATAAATACTTTGTCAAGTTTGCATGGGGATGGAATTTAATTCTATTGATACCCTACTTACTTTTAACTTCGTATATATATTGTTGTGGAAAAAAGGATAAAATAGTGAAAAACCATTTCGTACGATTACTGGTTGCAACTTTTTTCTGGTGGTTTTGGACAAGTTTGTTTCAATTTATTGAGCACAAATATGGAAAGTGTAATGTTAAAAGTGAACAGTTTAATACTAAACAAACATGTTTGAAAGGAGGTTACATATGGAATGGGTTTGATATATCGGGTCATAGTTTTATTTTGATATATGGAAGTTTATTGTTTATCGAGGAAACTAGAAGTATGGCAAATTGGGATAGCATAAAAGATTACATTCGACTAGAAGATCATTATCGTAATACAAAAGATGGCACTATGAGTAATAATCCGTTGCGATCGTTAAACGATCAGCAGTTTAAGTTTTTACAAATTAGTTATGAAAAATATACGCCTTATATCAGGGGCCTTTTTGTTGGAATAACAGCGTTTCAAATATTGTGGGATGTTATGCTTATATCGACTATGTTGTATTTTCACGTAATGATTGAGAAGTTTTTGGGTGGTGTTATTGCTATTTTAACGTGGTATTTTACCTATCGTTTTTGGTATGATCGTTCAAATATTCTACCTAGTTTACCAGGTGATGGGCTTTTTAAATATATGAAAAATAAAGCAACTTTAAATAATATACAATCATCAGCGAGAAAAAGAACCGGAAGTATTGTTGGAGAAAGAAGCCACAGCGCGCACTTCATGGGAATGCCTTTATATGGATTAAAAATGGATAATGGAAATTTAAACAATGCTCAAGTAGATGATGTATTTAGATAAGACTTAATTTAAAATACTTTTTTTTTGTGGTACCTGTACCTACTTTTATTTTTTGTTATGTGGAAGTATTTATTTAATGTTTGTTGGTTTTTTATAAGATTTATATTATGTTGGTAAAAAAATTTAGTATGTAGTTAAAAATAACCATTAAATTTATTTTTAAGAGACAAAATTGTGCATTCTCAATTTGATTGTCTCGTATGGTTTCTTGCTTTTATTTAATATTGCATTACATGACAAATCTATTGCAAATAATATGATGTGGATTTTAAATCACCATTTTTTTAATTTTAAACCTTGTGAAAACGTGTACAAATAATAATCGATAATATAGATACTTATTGATTTATTATAGAAATTGAATGTTATAAACTTTTATAAGACCACTGAGATATCACATACATAGTACGTCATTTTACACATTTAAAGTAAGGTAAACAAAATACAATTTTGTAAATAAAAAATTTCATTAATATATTGAAATTTAAATGTTAAAATTTAAATACATATTTATTTTTTCAATTTGTGATGAAAACCGCTTGTGACAATCATTAACACTTATAGAATTATTTTGTTAATTTTGTACAAGGTTCAATTTGAAATAGTAATTAAGAAAGCTAAAAAGTCATGCAAAAAATGACGAGCACTAAAATCTTAATTACATTACATGTTTATATTTTCCTTTTCTGTGTCCCAGTACTTTATTTCTGTGTTATCATTTTAAATGCATACTAAAGGTAATTTTTGACTGTCCCAGTTTGTTTATTTTTGCTCGACATTTATTATTATCGATGGCAATACAACATAACATATTTTTTTTTCAATATTAACAGTGTAAATTGTAAATGTCGATGTCGTGCTTATTACACAACCTCGGAAAATTTTAATTGTTCAACCTTTTGAAACCTAAAATTTTAAAATATGTATTTTATTATAAAATATACATTATTATTAAATACAGTATTCATTTCAAAATTAATATAGATTTTTGCTTAGTACACTTTTTAAAATGTATGTTATGCTGTGCTACCAAAAGGCCATCGATATAATAGGCTTCTATGATTTTAGTAACATTTTTCACAATAATTAATGTGTTAGGGAGTTTTTAAAATAAGTTATTTTAGTTTTTATTTGTTTTACAATTAAGATCATAAATTAAATTAAATCTTTTTGTAACAATTTTAAAATTGATCTGAAATAAAGAAAGGTATGTGCTGGTATGGTGAAAAAACATTTTTTTATAAAATCCTATATTTAATTTGAAATTATATGTATTATTAACCTCTGAAATTAATATTAGATTAAAATTTTTAAAAGTAATAAAAAATAAGCAATAAAACGAAATTAATTTTTAAACTAACCGTCTTAAACGTCTGATGACAGCAGTAACCATTGCTGAAAGCTTATGAATAATTTCGTTTTATTGCTTATTAAACCTATTACTTTTAAAAATTTTAATCTAATATATTTAATTTGTCCATAAAAGCAAATTTGCTGATTTTCAGAACACCTATTTAAATAAATTTTCATAGAAATGTTCATATTAGACAGTATCGTATTTTAAAAATATTTCTGGGGGGGGGCAAACCAGAGTATTTTTTAGAATCTGAATGATCCATTCATGCATGTCAGTGGTAAAGAGAACTGACATATTCCAAAAAAGAAAATCAAAAAACATGTGAACTATAAGTATGTGAATATTATTTTATACATATAACGGATTATTTCTACAGCTGTCGCCGTCCCCAGTTTCCATTTTCCTCTGTCCAGACAAAGTTCCTTTTCCAGACCTCTTACTGACATTGCCTCGTCGATTCCTTTTCTCCAGTTTATCCGTGGTCGACCTCTTTTTTCTGGGGTATCCATATAATCATCTTCTTTGGCCATCCCTCTTCAAGTATTCTATTCACGTGTCCAAACCATATCAATTGCTCCAAGTTTTTGTTTCTTGCAGTAATATCCCATACTTCAGCTCCGTATGTTACTGTACTTTCTATTATAGATTTGTATATCATTCTCTTTATACTCTTTCTTATATCTTTGTACTACAGTACACCATTCAAAGTTCGTATAACATACCTTCTTAAGGGGTTATGACACTCTTAAGATTTTTAAAAGACGCAAAAAAAAATTGCATTAATATATAGTTCAATATCTTAAAATTTATCTGTTAAAATTTCATATTAATATTTCAAATATTTTCGGAACTATAGCATTTAAAGCGCAATCAGAAGTAGGTAATAACACACTCAAGTTTATGATATTAAAGCATTACAACTGTCGATAAAAGATAATATACTAAAATGCATCTTTATAACTTTTAAAAATTCAACGTGTAAAAATTAAAAATTTTAATTTTTTATAAGTGGGTAGCATCCCTCTGCAATTATGCATTAGCTTAGACCTCGATCGCGAAAGCTGTTTCAAGTGGCAAAATTATAGTCGATATAGCAACAAAAATTGCTGTATGTACATTTAACTGTAGTATGTCTAGTATTACAAAAAATTTGGTATGACAATCGGGCCCAATTGCTCTATTATCTGTGCGGAAGCTGATGCACGCCGCAATAAGTTCTCGGAGCGATTGCTACCTGACGCTGCGAAAGAGACTCGGCTGTCGTTAAAATCAGTCAGAAAAAAAAAGCAGTATATTAATATAGAAGATCATTTGTGTGGTGTAGGTAATGCAGATTAGATGTAAATAAATTTTCATCAAATAATGCTATGTAGTATTTTAAACGCTTTATCTCAAAACTACAATTTCTAAACTGGCCGGCAACATAATTTTAACAGACCTTAACCAATTTGCTTGAAATTTTATCTGTAGCTTTAAAATTAAATTATCTAGATAAGTACGTAAGGATTTGACGTTACATCGTAAACTTTTCTTGTTATAAACAATTTTTCACCTAATTTTTCAACAAAAATGGAAATTTGAAATCAATCGTGCACTATTCTTACAAAAACCAATATTTTTTAATTTCCGTACGTACTTCTCGAGATAATCTTATTTAGAACTGAAAAAAAATTTGTTTTTTGTTCAAGGTCAAAAATTGAAGGAGAAAACTTGACGGCCGCGGAATGCTATTTATAAAGAGAAGTTTCCTTTGCTGAAATTTGCCGCTGCAATTTTGTAAAAAACTTGAAATAAAAAATTATAAACTATTCTTTAAAAATGTACAATTTTCTATTTCTTTAAACAGATTTTCTATTGCATTTACTATAAGGCCAAAAAAATTGTTAAAATTGTGCTGTTTTTTGGGTCTCAGGAGTATCATCACCCCATTACGAAACCAAGCCTAACTAAATGTATAGAAGGATTGTAATAGGAAATTTATTAATAGTAAAATCTGATTGTACAGTAAATTTTTAATAAATAAATTTGCAAGACAGTATTTTTTTATAACTATTAAATTTTATCTATACCTATTTAAAAAGTTTATGACTAATGACATCACAAATAGTTTAAGTTTATTTGGGTAGTGGTCAGTTAAAAATGTTAAAATTACAAAATATATTTTTACGCGTTTCACAGACCAGACCAACAATAGGCTGATAAAGCAAAAACAGAAACCACTTTGGTCTTTATTAATTTAAGCTGAGAATTTATTTTTTATGCAACCTGATCTACCGCCATATGCTTAGGTCCCGAATTGTTGGTCACACGAACCCAAAGTTACAATAGTAAAGTACAAATAAAAGCCAAAGCACGTTCAGTTCTCAATTTTGCAGTATGATATTGATCTGTGAAATCCTTGAAGTTTCCGTGATTCGTAAGAAAAACTTTAATTTTCTAATTATTTCAGTTAAACTGTTGGAAACGTCATAGTTAGCTTTTTAATAAAACTGTGATTTTATAATGAAATAAACAGCGGTAATGCCTGCAATAATACTTAAACTCATCCCTATTACCAATGGTTTCTGAAAAGTATGTATAAACATTTTAGTGTGGATCCAATTTGTAGGTACTATGTTCTTATATGAATCTCGTTGTTGAACTCTTGAGTAATATTTTTCTATGTTAGGTCTCTCATTATTTTTCCATAATTGAAAATCAAATCCTAATTGGTTTAAACGTTCCAGTAGAACAGTTAAAGCTACGTCAGCTAATGTAAAATTTTCGCTACAAAGCCACCAGTGCTCTTTACCTGAAACAGAATTAAAAACCATAAGTGAAGACATAAAACTGTATCCAAACAACACGGATCAAATCCAATCGGTGCATCAATAACAGGCAACATGCACAATCACATTTATGCAAATTCCAACTTCCCTAATTGTTTTAGAGCAAAAATAATAAAAGAAATAGTTATGTAGAAATCTAAACCACGAATAATAAATGCATTAGATTTCATATAGCTTTCACAATGAGTACAATAAGTTTAAGCAATTTTTAAAAGCAAAAATAGTATATTATACACCTAGGTTGTGAAGCTAGGTGTTATAACCATAGCGCCAAGATTAAATCACGAGGTGCGGAGCTTCTATCTCGATAATTTTTAAATATTTTTGACATAAAAATGGTCAAACGTCATAAAATTCAAATATAACCAAAATTTTGAATATTAAATTAATTTTATATAAAGACCAATTTTAATAATTTAAAAACTATTAACAACATTTCTTTATTAAGCTAATTCGTTTTATACATAAATTTCGTTTAAAGCAGTCGTTTTTAAAAAATGCACATTTGTTCATTATTAACCTCAGGTCAATAATCAAAAAACTTTACTACTTGCACATAGCCTATACGGCTAGTAGTGGAAAAAAAGTTTTGATCAATAATTGCCGTAATCAGTAATCACATGGCTATCCTGATAAATGCAAATTTAAACAATTTTTAAAACTTTTTTTGCCCATTAAATAAAAACTAAATGAAATTTAAAGTAATTATTATCATTCGTAGTTTATATTTCTTCATAAATTTCATCTTTTCCATTATTGTTCGAAAATAATTAAGGATGAAGCAATAATTTGCATAAATATGATTTTACAAGCTATTTCTCGATGTATGATATCAGTAAACCGTTCTGCACACGGTAACAGAGTTAGCACTATGTCTATCTAAAGAACTGTTCTCTTCGACACGATCCCATATTTATATAAATATGTTAAATTAAATATTTTAAAAGTTTCAAGTATAATGAAATTTGACAAAATGCATTATTTTTTTTTAATACAATTCTAATGAAATTTAAAAATTTTCCAACTCACATTAAAGTTTAGGACCTCCCTTTGCGTAAAAGTGGTTTCGTCTTTTCAAGATATCATCAGCTAAACTATCCTAAATGAACTAAATGGATTAAAATCCATTAAAATTAAAATCAAAAACTATATTGGAAAATTTTATAATAAAATTAATTGACATGTGTTTTGACAAACCTATACTGACATACTAGATTGAATGTAAATTGAATGTCACTATGTAAACAAAAATTATTCAAAAAGAAATGTTTTATATTTCAAAAACTTGAAACTTTTAAAATATTTAATTTAACATATATTTTCAACAAGTAATAATAAACATTTACAATATTTATATAAATATAGTCCCACCACATTTGGATACAACTTGATGCCACAGAATATTGGGGGAGTTTCCATAGTTTTAAATTGTTGAAATAACTTATATATGTAAATATGAATGTTTGATGAAAATGCAGGATACTGACGCAATTAGTTAGTCTCAAAACCCTCGGTACAATTTAAAAAAAATTTGAATATTAAAAAAATATTTAATTTTTCCACGGTGATTAGCCAATTAAAATTAAACGTGGTTGTGCAATGTTGTCTAAGTTAGTGGCTGTTTGATATGATACGAGTTTTATATTATAAATAAAATAGTGATCGTGTGTATTTAACGATTGTTACCTTGAGAAAATGAAAATACACAACTAACCAAATAATTATATTTGCAAACATTTGATAAATTATCTGCATTACTAAAGTTAGTTCAAAAACGCTTGGCAGCATGGCATTTTTTCATAATTCTGATTGCTTTTAAAACCCCGCTTGTTTAGGGCAACTACGTCATAACCCTGACTCTTTTTGAATTTCAATAATTTTTTCTCATGCTAAACGCACTCAAAAAATTTAAAGAAAACTGATGTCTCAATTTGACTTCTACTTTCAAATAAACTCACCTACTGTATTTACAATTAGTTCACTCCATGTTCAATTGAAGCGTAAAACTAAGTTATTTAAGTAATAAAATTATAATAATAAAACTAAAATTAATTATAAATAGTTTTCCAACAGTTTTTGAATTTTTATCGTTTAAAAAAAATTTTTTTTGGTCGTTTTTGATGTTTATATTTCTTGTTTTACTTTTCAACTTGGATTAATATCTAATAATTAAATATCAATAATCCTCCCTTTTGTTATTTAACTATTCGTTAATTTTTATTCCAATTTCTTATTTTTATGTTGGTTACATCCGTTTTAGTAATTGCACAAATCGCTTGTATTTAAACTTTAAATTAATAGTTATTTTTATTAAATTTTTATTATCTGTCAATCCATGCTTAAATTCACCCCTGTTCAAATTTAATTTGAATAATTTTTGAACAATAAAAATAATAATAATTAGAGAGTGATATATATAGTTATTACACGCAAAGAATTTCATTCTTCTCATTCTTAAAATGGACCCAAGCATGGCAACGTTCTTAAATTCAAACAAAGCATTCTTAACTTAGAATATCAAATTACTGATTGTTATCTGCAATAATAATTAAGCACGACATTCTTAAATTTTGTTTCAATTTAAGAACGATGGATAATTGGGTCAATTTCAAGAACGATATTCTAACTGATAAGAACGGATTTTTTTGAGTGTAATTATAGATTATTATGAACAACGCTCCTTAAAAAACATCTCCTACAATGGTTATTTTTTGTAGGGATGGGACATCTCGTCGTCGACGTTACGCCGTCGCCAAGTATAGTATTTAATTGTTTAATGTCAACATCAGCGTTTTTAGAATTTTTTTAGAAATGGAGGCAAACAGGATTATTTACTCAAAAGACTATGCAATTTTATTTTATCATTTATAGACAAAAGTTTCAAGTTTAAAATACGTAGCGACTTTTTATAATTCTCAGAGCAGGCCGAAAGTCAAATATCAACAATTATCCAGCTTGATGGAACAGATCAAAACTTTATAATATTTTCAAACAAACAATTAATTTATAGTTAATGAGTAATAAAATCTAATTAGGGTAAATTTACGTATTGCAATGTTGTAATGTTATAATAAAAATTATTACTATACTATTATATATACTATATTTATATATACTATTATAAAAATTTTGAGTTTGCCTCCCCCTCAAAAAAACATCATATGGATAACTTTAGACCTATTACCTATGAATTATAATATTCAAATAATTAATCATTATTTACCTTCAATGTGTTGGCTGAGCTCCGTTTCAATTTGATCAAGAATATTTATGAATTGGTCTATTACTTTTAAATACTTAGTTTTATTTACTAAACTACCAGTCTTTCCTTCATGAAATTCAGCTTTTTGAATGAGCACATCTCTATGTATTGGATTTTCATCTGCGCATCTTCTTAACACTTTTCCTATGTTTTTCTCAGAATCTAAACAGCATTAAAATGATTTTAACAATTCATTAAGTAGTCTTGTTTATATTATACTATCGCGGGAAAGCCATAATAAAGTAGGTATCTACCCAATTATATAATAAATGTCCACTATTTCTCGGCACGGCATTAAAAAGCCCCCTACTTCTGATAATTACAGTCGAACCTGTTTTTATGTGGGTTATTTTTATGCGATTTTTATATATGGAATTTTATATGTGCAATGTCTCAAAAAATTTCCTTGAATAAAAAATATAATAATAATATTTTTAATGGGAATGCGGTCCCTACCCCTCGCACAAAAACAGGTTTGAATGCATAAAGCTAGACTAGCTTAAATCTACTTGGCCAACTCTAAAGTACAGTGAAGGCAATAGCTATAGGGCCACTTAAGTATTTTATCATAAAACAAATACAAACCATAATTATTATAAAAAAAATTGCGTCCAGGTTTGAAAACATGATTGCACATATTATATCATATAATGCATAACATTTATAATTAATAACTTGTAATAATACGTACAAGCAAAAATTCATTTGAATGTTAAATTTTGAGGGAAATAGTTTTATAGTCAGCCTTTATAACTGTCTTATTATTAATGAGTGAAATTTGATACTAGTGGTTTTAATATTTTAATTATTCTAAAACTTAAAACTAATTTAAGTTAAAAAATATGTTCAAAAATCATAATGCCGAAAGGTACAAAGCTCTCGAAAAATGAAATGGAGAAAATTGAATTACTGTCCAAATTTGATATGACAAATAGAAAAATTTTGGGCAAAATAGAAAGGTTACGTTCAGTAGTTAATAATTATCTAATATTGGAAAATCAATATGGGCAAAAAAAGCATTCGGGACACAAATTAAAAATAAGTCAACAATTAAAAAGCACAATTATTATTCAAAAAGCGGCAAAAAACTAACTGCGTCACAAATTAATAATGAATTAAACTTGCCCATAACCGCTAGACATATTCATCAAATATTACATAATTCCCAAACAGTTTAAACAAAATAGATGGCAACGCCGAAGCAACAAAGACATAAAAAGGTACGGTTAACGTTTGCTAGAAAATACATGTCGTAGAATATGGAATGGCGCACGGTAGTTTTTAACAACGGGAAACAGTTCAATAACGCTTACTAATACTATTGGCATATGATTTGAGTAAAGATAGAGAACTTCACTGATCTCCTGGAAAACGTTTTAATAACCTTTTCCAACAATTTTATGGAAAGGCAATTCCTATTCCAATAGGACAATGCAGCAAAACATTGTTCAAATCATACTTTGTAGTGGTTTGACGGTGGGAACATTAAAATTTTGGAATGGTTTGCTTGTAGTCTGACAAAAAAAAACGTCAATTTAGCAATGTTTTAGAGCTAAAATTGGCCCCTCAAGAAGTTTGGAACACAATTCCTATTAAAATTCTACAGGGCTTGGTAAATTCAATGCTAAATAAAATTTTTGAAGTAATTTCCAACAAAGGTAGCAGTCTTAAGTGTTAAATTAAAAAAATTGTTTTAGACTTACTAATCATTTAATTAAGGTTTTAATTAATGGCGTTATAGCCATTTGCTTTAAAAATAGATTTTTTTTATTATTTTTGTTTTACTGTTAATAGTTTAAAAATTTTGGGTTTTTTATATACAGATGTATATGTTATTAAAATAATCGTTTAATACACCATATATACAAAGTTTGCATTACCTTTCGGTAAACGTAAAATGGTGATGGCGCTATAGCAGTTTCCTCCACTTATTATAGAATATTAGATAGAAATAATATAGTAGAAGTATTGAAGAAACTTTTAGAAGAAGTATTGAAGAATAATTGTAATGGGGATGTTGCATGGTATCGAATTTAGTGATAACTCGTATTAATTCTTGAAAATAATATCAAATAAAATTTATAACCGAAATAAAAATTTTTGAAATGCGGTCTGCGCTGAAAAATCAAATTTGAAATTCAAAATGAATCGGTCAGCCGATTACGCCTCTGACGTCATACGCGTGATCCCAAACGTTTTTATGGAAATTTTACAACGTCGCAAAGACCTGACAGATAAATATTTGACTTGTATTTGACAGTTGCAAACAATATAACGTTTACCATTTAAATTGTATTTTTTATTAATATAATATTTATTTTAATACAAACTGTAGTCACAAACAATTATAAGAAAAATGGTTTATTCCGAGTTTTCTGTGTTTTCATTAAAATTAATTTTTCAATTTTTATACAAACTATTTATAGGTTACATTATTAACACAAACTGCATTTGCTGTGTTGTCAGTTGTTTAAAAAAATAGTTTGTGACGTCATTCGCGCTAAAAACACCGTTTCAAAAATCATTTTTATAAATTTTTTTGAGAAAACTGAAGGTCTCCTGAACTTTTTATCTACGCAGTGCTGTTTACCAGCACCTAAAGTTTATAAAAAAAATTAGTTCAAAAATCATGCAACATCCCTATTGAAAGGAAATAAAGACGGATTAATATTGACAAGGAGATTGAACTTTATTTTATATTGATTTTTATTGGAATTTATTGTAAATCTATTCATCTTGCTACCCTCGCACTAACATAACTAACACTTATCAGTTTCTGAAATAACACATGCTGACTTGTACAAAACAAATAAATTAAAGCAACGGCATGAATTGGCATACAGTTTGAGGTGCGTATGCAATATTCAATAGAAATACCACAAGAGCTTTAGAGTTGTCCGTATATTTAACCATGGTTAAATAAGATATGTATATCTTTTGATTATAGCAACAATGAATGTCTGTTTGACAGTTTAAAAATATCGAGCGGTTTATCCATTACTTTATAATGGCGACCATTTCAAGTAGGGCACTTCATTATGTTCCTTTCTGTAGGTACTTACTTGCTAATAAATTTCGTACTGGTCCAATAAATGGAAGTTTAGGACTGCGAATAAGTTCAGAGTGAAACATTGATCCCATAGTTAGAGTTCTTATGGGTAACTGATCTATTATATTTCTAAAATACAAAACTTTTTGTCGAGTGAAATTATTTTCTATTGGTATTAATCTAATTGCATCTCCTAAAATGTAATAATTTATAACAAGACAGAAGATGATCTAAGTACATATGCGTTAACTTATCAATGCAAAGTTATATAAGGAAAAAATCACACAAAATTTATGAGATAAGAAATATCAAGTAAGTTTTCCTGATAAGTTGTTATTTTTGCATTGGTAAACCAACTATACATAGTTCATTTCAAACAAGAATGCAGTAAAAATTTGTGGGGACACTTCACAGAGAGAAACGTCAAAAATTGAAGCGAACTTGAAAATTTTACAAAAATGTTATGAAAATTTTTTTTATCAAAAACCAAAAAGAAAACTAAAATTTAAAAAAAAACCTACAAAATGCATGATTTACAACAAAAACAGAAATCTAAATTTTTATTTCGTTTATATTTGATCTATGAAATGACAATCGCAAATCGCAAACAATGCAAACTTGCATACATTTTAACCAATCACCTTGCAAGGTTTCTAGTACAAATTTTTACAGCATTCTTATTTCAAATGGACTATAAATAATAAGTAAATAATAATTATATACTTTACCATTACTAAAATTGTCTTCTATATAATCAATAATACGAATGGAATCAGGTATAAATTTAACTCCTACTTGAAGAACTGGAACTTCGCCTTTTGCATTAATATTCAGAAACCAAGACTCATATTGACTTCCTTTAACTATGTCGACTATATGCTTTTTAAATATAATTTCTTTTTCGTAGAGTACCATTAATACCTTATTATAAAAATAATAAATTATTAAAAAAATTAATTGACAAATGATCTTAGTAATAACTAATTTCGAGAAAATTTTGCAAATAAGACAATGAAAATCACACGATTTGGTGGCACGGTAGTACGAATCGGTAGTACGATTCGCTAGGAGATTGTAAAAAATCTCTATTTACTTACATATTTTCCTACGTAACAATTTATTTCAAAAAACGATCGGAACATTGCTGCATTTAGCAAAACACAGTACTTACCCCCTTTTAAGCACCTTTTAAAATAAAATATCAAACTACCAAAACAAACTGTTTCGAATGTCAAAATTATCAAGAATACAAAAGTATAAAAATGAACTATTTTATTCAGCAAAAGTGATACACCTACTATCGGAGTAAAAAGTTCTGACCCCTGGGTTTGAAATCAAATAAAATCACAATTTAGGAGTAAAAAATTTGAAAAAATTATATGAAAATATAGTATTGATATCAATATTAATATAATTTAGACTAATCAATTGTGATTAGTGCTAAATATCATATAAAAATTTTATACTTCTAACTAACGCTGTTTTAAAATTATTTTAAAAAATTTTTACGAAGGTGTAGTTTTTAGCACTCTTTACGAAAAGCTTCAAGTTAAAATACCTACAACTATTGTATTTTCTTTTGAAATTACATAAAATTTATGTAGTACGTAGAAAAAGTATACTTTTTAGCAATATAAACATTTTATTTAAATTTTGTCAAATTTTGTTAAAACTGGATTTCTATAAGTTGATATTATCTTTGTATATACTTGTTCAATTTAAATAATTTCTTTGTTAAAGCCTTTAATAATTTAATTAAAACACATTTCTAGAAAAAAATTTTATACCATACATTTTTAAACAATACAATAATAAATTTTTTCTACGACCATCAGAGTAATCGGCAAATATCGCATTGACGACACACATAGTAACAAGTCCATTACGCACGGTGTGACGTCACCGTTACGTAATATCGTCGATCGCACGACTAGGGAATTTGATAATTTTACTATAATTGTGTTGGCTGAACTAATTCATTTTAGTTTGACAGCTATAATAATATACGTGCGTTTCTCAAGATTCATTTGTGTATTTATTTATTGCTATCGAATCAAGGTAATATTAATTTAATGAATATTATTCTAATTTTCTAACTTTTTATAATTTTAGTTTTAAAATCATGTCGAGCAGCGAAGAAAGTTGTTGTACACCTCCTGATATAATTGCGCAAGCAAAAACTGCAACCACAAATTTACTACCAGCAAAATCTCGGGAGAGATATGAAGTGGTATATAAAAAATTTATGGATTGGAAACTTAACAATAAAGTTAAGTCGTTTTCCGAAAATGTCTTCTTAGCATATTTTCAAAATTTGTCGGAAGAGTTGTTACTAATGTTACCAATGATCCGTCTCTTGTTTTCAATAACTGTTCTGTTACGATTAATAATTATTACAATAAAATGTAAATATTTTAGATTAAGTCTGGGATTTATTTTTTGTTATAACTTTTAGTGTAGGTATTTTTTAATTTAATATAAACCTTTATCGATAATTTGTTTGGTGTTCCGACAGTTTTAATTTATTTCGATTACTTGTTTACTAAAATAAATCCGCACGGTCAGTTATTACATAATTATAGTCTATTTATTTCACTGAGAGACTAAATGTCAGATTCGTTAAGCATCCATCGTAGCTCGGAAGCTATTGATAATAGGGTAACATACGGAGTACGGTGAACAATTGCACTCAAGCTATGATGAGTGACGAATTTGATTTTACCTCTCGTTGAAATTAAATGGACCATAAATTAGTATCTTAAGCAACAAGTTTAGTAAAATTGCTTTTATTACGAGGTTTATACAATTTTTTCGCATTTTGTGAAAATTTAACCTAAAATATGAATTTTGACGTTTGACTAAATTTTTCTGCGCGCGATCGATCTGAATTTTTGCATACGCCTTCCTACCGATAAATCACCGGGGAGGGTCTGGGGCGAGGGGAGAATTTTTGCTCAGTTTTTCGATATCTAGCGCCGTTCTCGAGTTATTGCGAATTCAAAAATACAATTAAAAATTAAAAATTTTTACATTTGTGTGGTCGTAGAAAAGTATAGTATTAACTCGAGTTGTAAAGCCATTACACACTGTGGATTTACTTCACCGCGCTTCGCGGCTCGTGAAGTAACTTTCCACGTCGTGTAATAGGCTTCTTACAACTCTCGTTACGTAATATACTATTAATAATTTCTATATTAAACAGAGATGCATAGCTTTATATGCATGTGGAAATTCATTATAAGTTGAAAACCTTGTCAAGTTGTAAAATGAGTTTTATCATTATTATAGAGCGGCATACGCAACGGCATATATAGTATATTGATAAACGGATAAATAGTATATTGTTTTACTAGGAGTTAAAGCGTAACTTTTCACGGCGAGTTTGTAAGTTTGATGGACGAGCGAAGCGAATCCGACAAATTCATACGAGCCATAAAAAGTGCTTTTGCTCCGAGTAGAACATTCTATTTTTTCTTCAAACATGATAAATATTAAAAACTTATAAATATCTATAATATTTTTTTTATTACTTGATTAGTAAGATGTTGTAGAAATTAAAATATTTGTTTGCTATTTTTTTCATTCAACGATGCTGCTGAATGCGGCTTTGCTATTTTGAACGTTTTTATTGGTAATATGTTGAGAAAAGATATCTTAGATTTACACTGGCCTATCACCTCAACTATAGTTTCTTTTTCAATTTATAATTCAGGTCAACTATGTTTGTCTTTTTGCATTACTGAAAATGTCTAAAATTTACTTATAATTTTTGTAGTTTCTCCAAATTATATATTTGAAATTAATAGTATTAATACAATATCCTTGTTATAAATATAATTCACGAAACATCCTTAATTTAAAATTTAAATAATCCGAAATTTCAATAATTTGAACAAATTTTATTTATAAATAGCACAGTTTATAGAAGGCTACATTATGTATTACATATTTTCTATCACTAATTAATAATTACTCACCTTCTGTGAATAGTAAGAATAATGATGAAAATATAAAATTAACTCTTTGTTTTTTTTGTCAGTACCATTGCATGAATCCACAACTGTTGATATCATTTTTTGCAGAATAAGTATTATTATTAGGTAAGGTGCACTATTACTCAAGAGTAAACGATATAATGTAAATGCTATCAAGTGTTAATATACCTCTCGTGATGTAAATTAACATAACTTGAATATAATGATGTGAAGGTCGTAAAATTTATAGTTGTCAGGTACGCACTTTTTAATTTTTTTTATTTCACAGTCCTCTGGAGCGGTTACATTATTATAGCTATCTTTAAAAAAAAAATTTTTTCTGAAAAAGTAAACAATTGATATTTAGGGATTTTTAAACGTCATAACCTTAATAGTATTATTTGGTCCACTTTTTCTCGTATTTTTTACTTGTCCAGACATTTAAGCTAATAATCTAGATAGTGCGGTTTCCTGATGTAGAAAATAGAATTTTTTCCGTGCTCCTTATAGGGTGAATGTACCTGTTCGCGGCCACGACTTGTTTTCGGCCACAAAGGATAAGCAGTTATGTAAATAATAGTAATTCTATAAAACAATAGTTTTCAAAAATCACAAATAGTTTCGGACATATTCCGGATGTCACGGACGGATGGTATTCATTGTATTACTGCTTAATAAAATTTTAAATGATGAAGTATTTTGAAACATTTTAGAAATTATAAGTTTTCAAAAAGAAATTGTTTTAGAACGGAACGAAATTGATGAATAGGAAAAATGTAATACCTAGATAACAGATTTTAATGCGAGCTATGTGATGATTGATTTCTCTGTTTTCGACTGCACGTCTTAAATTTTCTCAAGTTGATTTTAACATGATGTTTGAATAAAAAATCAATTTATTCAGGATTTGAATATTATAATGCTTTATTTTGCATAAATTAAAAATAAAGTTTTAATTTTTCCCATATCAACGTCAACGTGAAATTAGATTAAAATACTTTCCTTCTTGAAGTTATAAAAAAGCTAGGCTGTGGAATTTAACAACGAAGATCAAAAGTAGAAAGTTTATCATCAGTCAATAGTTCAAGACGCTCAGATTTTGACCTTTATAAAATTGAAACATAGCAATATATACAGATTTTTTACAAGCAGTTTTGCCGTGAAACCCTGGTTCCTTAAAAAATTGTGCAATTCAGAAATAATTTTTTAGGCACTTAAATTTCAGTTTTTGTTAATATATCAGGTTTATAAATAAACCTGACGAAGTATGAAAGCGATGAGGGCCTAGAAGGCGGTGCAAAACTTACGTGATCCCATCCAGCGACGTCAGTGTCCGACCATTTCGACTCGTCACACTTCGGCATTGCTCTCGTGTCCCGGTATTGATTTACGAATTGCGCTCGGCGCCCCCTTCGTCCTTGTCGCTTTCGTAATCCGTAGAGCCGTCACCACCTGAAGCACGCATAATATTAGTATTGTCCTCTGTGATTGGCTGCAGGCTTGCTTTGGGCCTCTTGTACCGGAGATAATCATTGAGCTGGTAGTTACCCAGCTCTTTGATCATCGGGTATTCGGAGTTTCCCGCGGCTTCGTAGAGTTTAGTCGCCGCTTTCCGAATAAACTCTTCGATGGATTCCATGCCTGAATCCTCCCGCAGCCTTTGGTTTGAGACGAATCATGGGGCCTTCATGGCTCGTCTTATTGCTCTATTTTGCGTCCGTTGGAGCGTGGCTATGTAGCCGCATAGCCCCAGACGGGCGCCGCGTACGTCATGATCGGCCTGATCACCGACTTCACCAACATCAGGCCGTTCTTCGCGTCAAGTTTGCTCGTCTTGTTTAGTAGGGGGCCACGCTATCATGGACAAGTTTCAATATTTGAACATTTTAAATAAAAATTTAAAACCTAGTATCGATAAATTGGGCGTACAAAACGTATATTGGTTCCAGCATGACAATGACCTCAAGCATTCCGTTTATATTGTAAGGGATTGGTTGCTCTATCATGCGAGAAGGCAGCTTGAAACCCTCCCCAGTCATCAGATCTCAATCCTATTGAGAATTTGTGGCAGGAATTAGAAAGAAAAATATGGCAGAGGCCATTTTCTCAAAAGAAACCCTGAAAAACGTTATTTTGGAAGAATGGCAAACAATTTCCACATCCACAACTAGGAAATTAATAAAATCCATGCCACGACGCTTAGAAACTGTTATAGCTCCAAAGGAATACCCTACTAAGTATTAATTTATTAAATAAAAGCAAAAATTGTAAGTCTTCTAGTAGTGGATGAATAATTGATTGGCATTGTTTTACTTAATTTTGTTTTGTTTATTAGATTAGTGTTTTTGAATTAAATTTTTTTTCATTATTTTTTTGTTCATATTTATTGCAAAGCATGCTTTAATGTATTAAAAATTAAATAAATATAATTCGCCATTATTTGTAGAAGTTATTGCAATAATTTGTAAGTTTTATGTAGTGGATGAATAATTTGGTGAACCACTGTATTTCTATCGTATGTTCAACTATTATTATTTTATCATCAAACTTTAGACTGTGGCTAATATTCTATGTACGTAATCTGCTCACCATTCTATTCCAAAGGTCATACAAGTAACCAACAGAAATGTTTATGTTACGATCGGGAATAATTAGTAAATGCAAAAGTGCACGATTTCAAGTTACATCTATACAAAATATGAGCAATATTCCAAAATCACGACTGGAAGGTAAAATTGCTGTAGTTACTGCAGCTACAGAAGGGTAAATATTTTCAACGTTAAGGTTATGTATACATCGATATTCATTTTTATGTTACAATTTTTGTAGAATAGGATTTTCAATTGCAAAAAGATTGGCTCAAGAAGGGGCCAAAGTTATTTTAAGTAGTCGAAAACAAGTTAATGTCGATAAAGCCATTGCACAATTATCTTCCGAAGGATTGAATGTTACCGGTTTAGTATGTCATGTATCTAAAGAAGAAGATAGAAAAAAAATTTTTGATGAAGTAAGATGTTAGTTTACAAAAGAGTAAAAAATATTAAATATATTAAATTTTTTTTTAATAGGCTAATAAATTAGGTGGATTGGATATTTTAGTATCAAACGCCGCTGCAAACCCTGAGGCAACTGCAGTTCTGGATGTACGATATAAATTTTCACAATAATTATGTTACTAATAAATTTTATTTTAGTGCAGCGAAAGTGCTTGGGATAAAATTTTTGAAATCAATCTTAAAGCTTCTTATCTTTTAGCAAAAGAAGCTTTACCGTTGATTCGAAAACGTGAAGGAGGTCGAATTATATTCATATCTTCAATTGCAGGATTTCAACCAATGAATGTAATTATCAAATTTTTTAATTAGAAATCTTAGTTCAAGATTGACACACGAAATTAAATGCTTTTTTTCATTTTAATTGATAACTTAAATTACTTCAAATCGGTTGATCTTTGTATATATTTATCTATGCAGATAAATATATAAACTAGTTGTAGGTACATAAAAACCAATACTTGAATGACACTTTCAGACAGTGTAGGTATGGGCCTTTGTACTTGCACCAATTTTTGTCTGATATGCCGTAATAGAGCAATCAGTTAAAGTTTCTGACTTGCGGATCTCACCCACTTCATTTGACAGGGCACACTGATAAAATCACAGCAAAGTGTAATTGTTTTTAATATTCCTATTTGAATCAACAAAACACACAGGACGCAAGCCATTTTTACTAATAGTAAAAATAAAACCAACCTTATTACCAAATGTTACAGATTGAATTATCACTGAGGAAAGTTGGCATGCCGATTTTATGTGAGGTGCAATTAAATGAAAGTAAAATTTACAATAATTTGTTCATGATCATGAAAAGTACCCAGATTGGTGTTATTTTAAATTTCCTCAACAAATTTAACTTGAGTAAATTGCTTTTTATTTTAAATAGGTATCTTATTTAGCTTTTAGGTGCGTATTCTGTAAGTAAAACAGCTTTGTTGGGTTTAACAAAAGCAGCAGCAGCGCAAGTCGCAACAGAAAATATTACAGTAAATTGTGTTGCTCCAGGAGTAATTACGACTAAATTTTCAGATTATGTAAGTTTAACAATTTTAATTGTTTTTAACTTATATTGTCTAATATAACTTATAGTTAACAGAAAACGAAGATGTTCGAGACATAGCTTTGCAATCTATTCCAATGCATAAGTAAGAAAACAAAATATATTTCATAGGCAACACTTTTAATTAAAATTTTAGGTTTGGCAAGCCAGAAGATATATCTGGAGTTGTTGCATTTTTAGCTTCAGAAGATGCTAAATACATTACAGGTGAAACCATCGTTGTTGCTGGTGGCATGACTTCGAGGTTATAAATGGGTTTTTATTATGTTTATAATTAAGTATTTCACTGTTTGTGCAGTTCATAAATCAATTTAAAAAATCGGATATGAATAACTACATCAATTTTTCATTAAAGACAAAGTGGAATACTTAATCATTGTACCATATGGTAAATAAATAATTTGAATTATAAAATTATATTTTGTTACAATACATGATATTTTTACAATAAATGTTATAAATTTTGTATTATTAACCTACCATGGTTCTCTTTCGACCCCTTGCACTAACTTCTTGTAATTTCAATAATACTTCTGCACCAATTTTCTTGTATTGTTTTTTATAAGCATCTAAAATGAATTGAAATATTTTTTGTGGTTCACTATGAATACTTATAAGGGCTCGTTCAAGAACATACAGGTCGACACCTTTATCCTCTATGCTTGCATCAATGTAAGATAAACCAAAATCAATTAGCACCAATTCTAAATCTTCATAATTATCGAATTCATGTTTGTACTTTTTATTTGTTAAAAGTATATTTGATGTTGTTAAATCACCATGAATTACATTATTTGTGTGCATTTTAGCCAGCATAATGCCAATATCGTATGCAAGTCGTTCTATATCTTCACATTTAGCTTGTTGTATAAAATCTTTAGTAGTAATTGAGTATTTAAAATATTCCATATACACTGTTCGTCTTTTAATATCGACTAAATAAATTGTAGGAGTACGAATATTTGCATTTTTGCAACGCACAATTGCACGACTTTCGGCTTTAATGCGTTCCTTCGATAAATGCTGATCCAGTTCGGGATGTCGATAATTTTTATGAAATCTTTCTTTTGCCAATGTTGGTTTTCCCAAATAAATACCTTTGTAAAGTCTAGCTTCGGCACCTTGTTTAAATAGTTCAAAACCTTCCATAACTCTTATTGATAAACTTATTACTCACGCTTATTTTATATCTCAAAAGTTTATTTCAAACTTTAAAACGTAACTCTACCTAACCTAACTTTCGCTTCAAGGATGCGTTCTGTACAGTAATTGGAGCGATCAACGTATACATGAAAGAGGTCTCTCTCATCTAATTTTCTTCCCAACCACGCTTTTTTTACTCATCCCTTATCACTGCTACAAATTGTTTATGTTAGATTTTAATAAATTCCTCAGATTTCGATAAATTTTTCATGCATTGGCAGCAAGCGTTAACTTTGGCAACACAGCTTTATAGGTCGGTTATACATCCGAATGTTGTTCGGTGAGCGGTTTTAAACAATTATAACCTACAATTTGTAGTGAATAAATAATAATTATGAGTATAAATAATAAAAGGACCATTTACGTTGGTGGTTTAGCAGAAGAAGTAGATGTAAAAATCTTAAATGCAGCTTTTATACCGTTTGGTGATATCGTAGAAGTGCAAATTCCACTTGATTATGAAACCGAAAAACATCGAGGTTTTGCTTTCATCGAGTTTGAAAGTGCCGAAGATGCTGCTGCTGCAATCGATAACATGGTAATTATAAAAGTCGTGATGGCTTTTATATTATATTTAATTTAAAATCTAGTTACATATTGGTTTGTCTACTATCTTTTGTCATTGTTACTTTTCTAATCAACAGAACGATTCAGAATTATTTGGTAGAACTATAAGAGTAAATCTGGCAAAACCTCAACGTATTAAGGAGGGATCAACGCGCCCTATTTGGGGAGAGGACACTTGGTTACAACAACATGCAGGTGAAACGTTAACCAACACCACCGATACTCCAGAAATTACAGAAACACCAGCAACATCTGAAGCAGTTAGTTATTTTATTTGTTATTAATTTTATGTTTACTTTCTAATACCACTTTATTTTAGGATGTTGCCGAGGGGTCTAAAGAAACAAAGAAAGTCAAAAATCCACAAGTTTATTTTGATGTCAAAATAGGTAAAGCTGAAGTTGGTCGTATAACCATGATGCTACGAGCAGATGTTGTCCCTCGTACAGCAGAAAACTTTCGTTGTTTATGCACTCATGAAAAGGGATATGGCTTTCAGAATAGCACATTTCATCGAATTATTCCTGATTTTGTATCCTTATTACACAATTTTTCTTATAAATGAGTTAACCAACAATAAGGTAATATTAACGTAATGTACTACTTGGGTATATTTTGATACACCAGGGCCTCGATCTGTGTCGGGGTGACGTTCTGTAAAAGTGCTATGCAGTTCAAATCGAATCACATTATTCCGTAAGATTGAATAGTAATTTGCAAGATACGTTCTGCAATCATGAAATTTTTTCACAATGATAATAAAATCACATATGCATAATTATGAACAAAAATTTCATGATGATTGCAGAACGCATCTAACAAAATTTATAATTTAATAAAATTTCAATAAAAAATGGTAAGTCAAGTTATAAATTTATTTCAAAATAATAAAAATTTAAGAAGCGTGTAAATAAAATTATTATTTAAAAAATTTTCCAACGTCTTGCATTTTGTTTATTTTTGGAATTTTCTTTGACTTGAGAAACTTGGAAAACATTAAGAACTTACCATTTAATTAAAAAATTATTTACTAGAGAAGAATACTCTTAAGTAATAAAAAATGTAATTCTAGGCAGAAAATGCAAGTGGTGACGCCGGGCGGCACAATTTATGCAGATATTAATTCTACTTACAGATAAAAACTATTAAATTATAGTTGTTAGAATTTTACGTATGACACAAAAAATTGAATTTGCATTATTTGAAAGGACGCAAATTGAATTATGTGACAGATAAGATTTTCGGTTCTATATTTTTGATGCTATGCAAATCAATGCAATGCAAATCGAGGCCTTGATGTATTTGAATACAAAAATTAAATCTGTTTGTTTTAACAATATTTTACATACTTCTTTTGTAAAATTTTCTATGTTAAAATACCAATTCCATTGCGTTTTTATAGGTATATTCCAATTACATTTATTTGTATTTCAAATATTAAAGCTTCACTGCTTTAATAATTTTTTGTTTGTTGATGTAATTATTTTAAGTTTTGATTTAATTAATGATTTTGAATTGGTTATAAACCTTGGCAACGTAAAAAGCTTTTCTATTTTAATCATTATTAGAATGAACATAAAGAGTTCGTAAACTTTTAAGTCTTCAAACTTATGATTCACTTTTAATTGAGGGGTCTAGTTTCAAAAGTGTAGGTATAATCCCTAAAGCTGAAATTGAAAACATCACACTTGAAAACTGCAAAATAACCAGATATTTTATGTTTTGAAATAATATATAATACTACACTGAAAATACATTTCATGAAGGAATTATTGTGCAAATAGTAACAACGTTTTTGCATTCCCATTTAAAGTTTAACAAAAAAACCACTGCTACCTGTGATTATTTTAAAAGTGGAAATTGTGCACTGTAAACTAGACCCCTCGCTTATAATAAAAATTGGTGTGAATCTTCCAAGATTTGTTTTCAGTATACACCTGTCGTAGGCAATGTTCATATTTAAAAAATCCTTAATGAATTATTAGATGTGTCAAGGAGGTGATTTTACTCATCACAATGGAACTGGTGGTAAATCAATATATGGTCGCAAGTTTGCAGATGAAAATTTTGAATTAAAGCATACAGGTCCAGGTACACTGTCCATGGCCAATTCAGGTGCTAATACTAATGGTTCTCAATTTTTTATTTGTACTTCAAAAACTGATTGGCTTGATGGTAAACATGTTGTTTTTGGACATGTCATTAGTGGAATGGATGTTGTGAGACGCATGGAAAGATGTGGTACTAAAACTGGTACTCCCAATGAAAAAATTGTTATATCTGCTTGTGGAGAATTACAATAATTTTTAATTATTTTTTTAAATTGTACATATTTTTGTTTATATTAAATGGAATTTAAAAAGACACTTAATACAAAATTTTTTATATTATAAGTATAAAATTTTCTTCAAAAGAGTCTTTGTATTAAGCCACTTTGCAATAGCAAGCGTATGCGATATTCTGTCGTATTTTTGTATACCATAGATTAACCTAAAACAACCACTGAACCTGGCCAGCATCGGCGTTAGACCAGTTAGGTCTTGGCCAGTTAGATATGGATCATAGACAAAATCACAGTGGTTAAAAGGCGACAGTACAGATGATCGCACAGAACCCTCTTTAGATGAAAAAGGAAGAAATGTTTGTATTGGTAAATTTATTTTAAATTCATGTAAGCTCTTCAAATTCGACTGATGATATTATGGTCTTACACTTTAGGTTAATGTTAATATACAACTTCAAATCGCGTACACAAATCTAAAATACTGACTTTTAATGACTTTAATTTATCGAAACTTGCCAAAAAATACGTCTCGAGTATTATTTGAATTGAGCTTTTTTTTTATTGAACTACCATAAATGCATGTAATCTTCTCATGAGCAATAATCTATTGTATTAAATTTACATTTAATCCATATAATAAATCTCAGCAAAAGGTTAGAGATGATTTAAAGACCCAAAAAGTTGAGCCACTCAGACATCGTAAAATTAATCAAGAGTTGAGATAACAGTCTATTTTATAACTTTTACAATAATGTTATTTATGCAATATAATTTTATATTAAGTGGATTTTTGCGTTTTAGTCGTGGCACTACACACTTGTTGCTCAAGAGGTTTACTGTAAGAGAGCTTGGGTGATGTTTAAGCCGTAATAAAAAGTAAATAGAATTCTATTCTATTTACCTTGAGCCGTAATAAGTACTTCTTACTTGCACACTTAGCTTCTCGATACACCAGAGAAACATCCAAGTCGCTGTGTAATAATTTGTTGGTTACATACCATGGTGCTTCTGCGATTGTTTGTAGTGTTTTTGATTGAAATTATTTGAGTATTTCGATATTCGAGACACTCGCGATACCCCACAACAGCACTCCGTAGGTCCACACAGGTTTAAGGATCACTTTATACACTACACGCTTAGCTTGCTTGCACAACGAAAGTTTCGACTTTCTGCCAAACAGCCAGTAGAGTTTAGCGAATTTTATACCTAGTTATTTGTGCTTCAGGTGCATACTAAGATATTTTTCCCTCTATAGCACTTGGGGAAGTCGTTGTCTATTAAACCACTAGGGGCATGTCCTTTTGTTTAAGGTAAATGTTACATATTGAAATTTAACTTCATTTACCTTAATGCGCTACTTTCTGAGCCATTTCTGTATCCCGCTCTTTTAACTTCCCAGAAACATATTATGCAGATATTAACATGCTCTATAAGTTTGATTACAAACATTTTTTTGATATGTATCATAAGAAAGAAAAAAACAGCAAAAAACAAGTTTCAATCTCTTAATTTTTACTTTATCCTTTGATATCTCTGCAACGCTCAACGATAGGTAAAAAAATTATATGACCTAATTTGTAAAGCGTAAAAAAGGCAATAAAAAAGTATATAATTGCAATTTTCGTATTATGGCGGATAGCCGAGTTATCGTAAGAAAACAAAATTTACACCTTTTTTCAAGATGGCGGAGAAAGCTCATAGGAAATCTTGGTCGACAATTTCAAGTTAAGCTTTTCTAAGTTCCCCCTACTCAATATCCAAAAATTAGCCTTCTCGGTTCATTTGCATTTATATGCCGTTTTTTCGTATATAATGACTGGACTATTGGTCTCAGAACGCTATCTTATAATATTTAATCACTTCTTCCTGAAATTTGACCATGAAGTATCTGTCAAATAGGAATTCAGAACTTAATAATACGGTATAGGCAGCTTTGCTTTTATTTTATACAGCAATCCTCAGTGCCAAGCTTATCAAATGCCTGAGTCACATCCAAGAAGGCATCTGCTCTACTAGCTTATCTAGTCTAGAGATCTTATCTTCTGTTGCGTTAGGTGTTGGTTTTGTAGTGATATATTTCTGAGATCTGTGTTCACTTCTTTTTCTAGTGTAACTGAGGCGAATGACTTGGTATTGTTATTAATTTTGTTTATGGAGTTGGGTTCTGGTATTATTTATTATACTGACAAGTTGGTTCTGGTATGTTTGATGAAACTTTCGTATTTTGATGTTGCTGTTGTTGTGTTTTTTTCGTAAAGCTGGATATTGTTTTTGTTGAATTTCTTTGTAAATTTTATAATCCTTGCAACTGACGGGGTAGTTTTTACTGCAAAGGTCACATTTCAAGTTCTTACGTTCAAAGATTTTGCATGCTTATTGTCGTAGAATCCGCTGCATTTTTTCCCTCAAATACTAATGTATTATTTATTCAAAGATAATAGAAGCAGTGACATAAATTGGTAATTATAACATAACCAGTGGGATGAAAAACATGAAATCACTTTTTGAAGTCGGTGCCGAACATACATTTTTAATATAAAATGTCATACATTAAAATATACAATTCAATATAAAATAAATACTATGTGAATGTCTTACATACTGTACAATTTAAAAATTACAATAACTAAACCTAATGGTACACGTGAGTGTACTACAAACAAACTTTTGCAGAAAGGCTTACTTGATGTCGTTTTTATTACCCAGCAAACGTAGTAAGTACGATCAGTCGAGTGCGAATCATAAAATGTATGTTTGGCACCGACTTCAAAAAGTGATTTCGTGTAAATAAGTATTTTGATACGTGTTTGTTAGTAATATGTGTTGTATTTTAACTAAATTATTATTTTATACTTTGTAGTGCATTTTACATTTTTTTAATTCTTGCGTTTATGTTTTTGAAGTCGGTTTTATTTTTTTTTATTAATTTTTAATAAATCTATTAATTACTTGAAAAGTTTTCTATATACATTTTTAAACTTTGGGATATAATTTATCTCGAATACTTTCCTCTTTAAAGTTATACGATTTTAATATTTTATTATTAAAAAAATAAACTCTGAAAATCCATGAAGATGAATAATCAATTAGTAAAAAAAAATAATATAAAGGCTGCAATTTAAAAAAATGGCCAATGCCAATGACAGAAAAAGTGACATTTTAAAGAATAAGGTGTCCGAAAATTTTATAATAAAATTCTCCGATCTTTTATCAAAATTAATCAAAATATGAAAAAGCTTGTAAGCAAAAAATAGGAAAGTGGAATGGCATTTACATTATAGTCGATATTTAATTAATATTGGTTATATTTAATTAATTAAACTTAATTGATATTAATTTTTTTGGAGTTGCTAATGTCCGAAATTAATATCTAATTTATATTTTTGTTTTCATTTTTAATAGCTTATATTCTAAAAATTAAAATAATGTAAGTAACAAATTTTTTTAATTCTTTAAACATTTACTTACAGAGGTTGGAAAATACAACGTTTAATTAATTATCAAACATCTGCTCGTTGCTAGGTTACAACAACACAAACAAATAAAAGCAATCATTTATAATCTAATACTTACTACGTACCTACATACCTAACCATCAACTTATTTTACATTATAAAAATCACCGAGTGAGTTCAGAGTACCAATAATTATTTTTGATTGCTCAGTACTAGTGGGTAATTTCGTATTATAAAATGTCAACTACTGTAAGTTTAGAATATTAATTATTTATGCTTACTTTTACTGGAAAAATTTTAGTAATTATTTTGTAATAAAAATTATTTTTGAATTTTTAGCACGACAATGTTGAACTTATGGAAATAAATTCTCCTTCTTCATCTAAATCTTACATTAAATCCAAGTTTTCAATAATTAATGATAACCGAGTTGAATCGTCACCAAACGCATCGCCAGTTGGAAGTCCTATAAAACATGAAACTGATTATTCTTTATTTAATAAAAATACAGTTTCTAAATTGAAACCTCCTTCAATTAATCGCAACAGAATAAATCTACATAAATCTACAATAGTAGATAATTTGCAAAGAAACAATAATCTACATAATACATTTTCAGAAAGTGCATTTTCAGTGAAATCCGATGGCAGTTCTTATAGAGAAAAATTTAAAGAAAGATTTGAATCTGTTAAAGAAAGAGCGGGCAAGTCAGCATTTACAGCTAATTTCTCTAAATCTAAATCAAAGAAAGCCGAACTGCTGAAAAGAAATATAAATTTAATACAGAAAGAAAATCAAAAAGTAGATTTGGATTTTAAAAATTATAAAGACATTAAAAAAAATAACTCGAGTAATAATAGCTTTGTATCAAAAGCTGATGCTTATCAGTTTTTTTGTCAAGACAACAATTGCACTACAAATAACAATCAAGTTTGTGATTAATCTTATTTTAAAAAATATATTTGATTTTCTAACATAAAATTTAATATTGCAGATAAATGAAAACGAAGAATGCGAAACTTCTGATGCCGTTGAAAAATCCACGGAAGTACTTATTCCAATTTCTCACCAACCAGATAATGATGAAATGTGCTATGTTAAATCTTTCGCCGATGATCTAAAGCTTTATGTTAAGTTATCTGAAACAAATTTATTTTGGAGACCTTCATGGTAAGATATATTATATCTATTCAATTTGATTGCTTATTAGTCCAAGTTATGCTCGATATATAATAGACAGGGGTGGCCAAATTTTGTGTACAAAAAATCTACGATTTATCTCAAAATTGTGTTGTAATCGACATATTTACATATATGCGTAGTCTAAGTAGCAAGAGTTGTAAAACATATTATACTGTACATATCTAGTTTTATTTATAATTTATTTTATTACCTTAACATTAATAGTAAAACTGTGATTGGATGTCTCTAACCAAGGAAGACTAACAACTTACAACTCAATGCAATTGCAAAGTACGTCAGTTTATTGATATCAATCAAAAACAACGTGATCAGCGTTTTTAGGGTTGTTACCTTTTAAACATCCGTTTTAATAATATGTATGAGTGTGGCGTATACTACAATTTTGTGAATAATCTGTTTGATTCTTGTTACGAAAAGCTAAAAAATGTCTCTCCAGATTACCTTTTTTACCAATGGCTATTGAGGTAAGGCATAAAGCAACAACATTATCATTCACTATTGTGAAAAAGCAATTGAGTTCTCTCTCTTCCTTTAAAGGGTAAGTTTGTCATGACATTAAGTCACCCGACGGTTTTTGCCAGATTGGCTTCGCGATCGACCGCTCTATCGCGATCGATTTGTTTGGCTAATCCTGTAATAGACCATCCACACACGAAGTAAACTTTAAGCATAAAATAGACAAAAAATAAAACAGCTGCAACAATGAGCGTGATTGAGACTTACCATGTGTCTTTTTCATTAATTTGGTTTTCACCTGTACTTTTATCTAATTTAAAAGATTCGCCTACGGATTCACTTGTTCTGATTACCTTGTTTTGTTAACACATTGCAAAAATTTGTTAAAAACAAAAATTAATTTCAGCTTCATAGTTCAAAATGCTTTATAATCTAGTATTAGTTTAAAAATTTTGAACCTTTTTTGGAGATTAAGCCCCATTGAGCCCCATATGTTAATATAGCACTGCTTCTCTAAAAGATAAATATTAAAATCCACAGTTAGCTGTAGTACACTTTTTGTATTAAATCATCTTATAACAATTATTACCTATAAAAAAATATATAAAAAAACCGACTTCAAGAAAATAAACGCAAGAATTAAAAAAATGTAAAAATGCACTACAAAGTATAAAATAATAATTTAGTTACAACACATATTACTAACAAACATTTCAAAATACTTATTTACATGAAATCATTTTTTGAAGTCGGTGTCAAACATATACATTTTATGATTCGCACTCGACTAATTGTACTTACAATGTTTGCTGGTGATAATGAAAACGACATCAAGTAAGCCTTTACTGCAAAGTTTGTTTGCAGTACACTTACGTGTACCATTAGGTTTAGTTATTATAATTTTTAAATTGTACAGTTTGTAAGACATTCACATAGCATTTAATTTAGGTATTATATATGATCTAGGTATTATTAAGTATTTATATTAAATTGTATATTTTAATGTATGCCATTTTATATTAAAATGTATGTTCGGCACCGACTTTAAAAAGTGATTTCGTGTAAATAAGTATTTTGATATGTGTTTGTTAGTAACATATTACTAATAGTGCGGTTAAGATTCCGGATCGCGATTTTACCATTTTAAGTGGATTATAAAAGAAGGTCTAATTAGCGTATAAAAAATAAAATTTGAGGTCGGATCACACAATTTAAAAAACGGCTATAAAGTTCATATGTAATGAGGTACTCTCATTGGCTCTTTCAAACCGTAACCCCGCCCACCCACATTTATTCTAATAAATAAGTACTTGAAATTGTGAATTTTAACCATTATATTTGTTACGATCATCATGAACGTTACAAATTTTGAAGATATTGAGAATTTTCAACAGTGACGACACGGAAGTAGTTAAATTGCTACAGGGCTTACACTACTTGCCGTTGAATATTTTTAAACCACTGCTTCAGATGTCCAGATTGCAGGAAGAAATACCGCCTAACCGAGAATACCTTCTTTGACAACAATATGCTTCCTCAAAAGACTGTGTTTTACGTTATGTGCGCTTGGACGCGCATATTTGCGCTTGGACGCTGATGGTAAACCCTATTCTCCTTCAAATCGGTGGTCCGGGCCAGGTTGTACAGATTGATAAATCAGTCGGTCAGTGATCAACAAGGCGGAAAGCTGGTGTTGGTCAGATACCCCGGAAACAGCAGTGGATATTAGGAATATAAGGTACAGTACGTTGGAACGTTGGGATATGGTACTGTACATTGATAGTAGGGATTCTGCTACGTTAAGGCGACTTATTTTAAAGTTCATCAGACATAGCATCGAGATTTGGACCGATTGTTGAGAGGGGGGGTTTAAACCATCTTGATGGCGTATACCCACAAAACGGTAAACCACAGCTCGAATTTTGTGAATCCCATTACCGGGACTTACACAAATAGGGTTGAAGGTTAGTGGGCGACATTGAAGATGTATTGCTGTCGGTTAGGGGTGTTAGCTTTGACCATTTTATCGGAACATTTGCAAGAATATATGTGGGTGTTCATTTTTGGACGTACACATATAGAACGCTTTGAGAGCATGGTCATGCAAATCACGGAGCGGTATCGAGTGTAATGATCATACCATCAGGAACTTGACCAAAAATTAATATAGGACCATTTCGGAGGTACCCCCTTTCTAATACAAAAACAATCATTGAAATCGGTTTACGTGGTAAGAAATATCGCGTAACATACATAAAAAAAGATTCCGACAAATTGATAACCTCTTTTTTTAAGTCGGTTAAAAATATTTCTTTTTTTAGGAAAAAATTAGAAACCACGGATAAGCTCATAAATGATGACCCAAGATTTCTGGCAGATGAAGGTTTATTTGTTGAATCAAAATTACCCGTGCAATCTCTTCATTTGAATATTATTGAACAACGACTATTATGCAGTAACGATAAGTAAGTATTTATGTTTGTATCATATTTTTAACTAAATTACTACCTATTTAGATTTTCATTATCTCCGTGTAAAGTAGTCCAAGGGGTCAGGAAATTCTTAAAGCTACATAATTCCTAAAGTCACTATCACTATGTACTACGATATGCCTTCCATCTACTGCTGGATTTTATATTTTACGGTGGTTACATCCCGCATCGGGTTTAATTGGCATGCGATGATGTACTTTCTTTAATCAAATTTGTTGTCATGCTGCTAAGCGATTTTTAAAGAACTGTTAGTAATGCCTATCGATGGGTAATGCATGTAATTTCTATGTCAATTTTGTAAAAACCGACATTTTCATTTTTTGAAGATAATAATCGTTAAATATGCACTACTCATATCGCTATTTTATTTATAATGTAAAACTCGTATTCGTGTCACATCTGACAACTATCAACTTAGACAACATCGCACAACCACGTTTAATTTTGATTGGTTAATCACTCCGAGAAATTTATATTTTTTCAAATTAAAAAAATTTTAACTGTGTGGAGGGTTTTGGGACCAACTAGTTATATCTGTATCTGGCATTTTATCTAACTTTTATATTTAAATGTCATTTCAAAAATTTACAAATAGAGAAACTTCTCCATTGTGACCTGCAATAGTTTTTTTTCATTTCTAGACTTGAAAATTTGGTAACTTGCCCTTAATTTACATATTAATTATTAATAATATTAAATTTATTGAAATATTTCTTTTTTTTAGAAAGTGGTTTAATTGCGAAGGTGAGTTAGATACTCTTCCTTATCCGTATTCAAGTACTTCGTATCGATTACATTTAAATAACATTGAAGATCTGACTACGAAATATATGAGTACAACAAATGGTGATTCTGATAATAAAATATTATTTAATAATAACACTTTAAAATTTGAATTTTATTCACTAAACTTTTATCATCATCCGTTGTTTAGTTCAGAACACGTATTAGAACAAAAATTAATTGAGCTGTATGAAGAGTATGACCAACTAATAAGCACTAATAAAGTTGTTCGTATATATAGGCGCTACGAAGCTTTGCGAAATAGTAATCCAACCTTAAGAAAGGGTATTTCTTGTACTGAAACCGAAAACAGTTATTGGAAAGAAATAAAAAATTTAAGAGAACTATATTTTGAAACAAGTAAACACTCCAGATTATTATTACAGCTTATTCTTAAAACATGGAAATCCATTAAAAATATTCGAATAACTAAAGGTTACTCCAGTACGGCTATAAAATTGAGTATCAGAAAAGAAAAATGTGATTACGAAACAGAAAAAGCAATGTGGGATAGAAATATACGACAAACTTGCGACGAAATATTATTGGAACTAAAGCAAGATTATGATTTAAATATGGTAACTTATAAAGCAAAATTAAACGAATTTAAGTTACATATCAAAAATAATACTAGCGATGATTTACTCTTAGAAAAGCCGAAAAAACCTATTAAGAATTTTGATTGTGACGAAATTGAAGATATGGTGAACGAACAATTTAATGATTGCTTTAAAGCAGTTGGTGAACCAATTTTACATTTGAATTTATACCACAACAATGAAATTTCTATGGAAATAAATAATGTACAAGAAAAATTACGAAGGAACGCAGTACTATCAACTAAAATTTTTCTAAAATTATTGGTAAATAAATCTGAAATATGTAAATTAGGACCTGTGAATTTAAACGATGATTTTTTGTGTTTATTTAACGAATCAATCTCTATACAACCATCGGTTGCATTTAGTACAAATCTTACGTTAGAAATACATGAGCAACTAAGCACTATGATGAAGCGTAAATTGGGAGAATTAAAAATAAATATTAATATTCCGCAAGAAATTGTGAATAAGAATAAAAGTTATAAGCAACCGTTTGAGAAAATTGACATTGTGCATTATAAACACGAAGGTGTAGGAAGTGGTATTGAATTAAAAAGCATTTTTACCGATATCGATGATGCTCATAATAAAGTTTTAAATACTTTCGGAGTAATTAAATATAAACTTTGGAATATTAACAATAATAATAATAGTAAAAATGAATTGATTAGCGACTTTAATGTAGAAGAAAATATCTTAAATAATAATGGTAAAATTGATATAAGTAAATTGATCAAGTGGTCTAACGAAAATAATCCTGATCCACAAGATCCAAAAAACGCTTCATTATTTGAATATTTAAACAATTATAACGAAGATTTTGACACTAACAAATTGTTTACGCCTACCGTTTCTTTTAGGTATTAATGCTTATTATTATAAATTATTTTTTCAAGATTTTTATAATTTATTCTAATTATTAACAGATATAACCAAGATTTATCTCGCTTGATTTTCTGCGACGGCAACGATATTCAGAATAATGTACGTTTTCGAGTTTTAGAACTTCGAAACCAAAATGAGCCAGAATTTGTAGGAACAATTGTTCCAAATAATGCTAAAAATATACCAGTTTATATATTGGATGATTATAAACGCCGCATTAACGAAGAAAATTACGATGATTTAAGTGAAGACTCGGTTTTAAGCGATAACAACATAAAATCTAGAAGAAGTTATGGATATAGATGGCTAATGCAAGCTTATATTAAAATTTTTCAACAATGCAGAAATGGAAAAAATAACATATCATATGAAGATGTAATAAATGAAAAAATTATTCCAAATATAGAGTAAGTCTAATTATATAAGGTGTCTCTACGACCGTGGAGAATCTCCTCCATTATTAGTAATAGAAGCCACTTTTCTAAAAGAATTTTATTCCAAGTCCTAACCCATGGGACTTCGTTCATTTATTTATTTTTTGTACTTACATTATTTGTTATTTTTGAATTTTTTGCAAGTCGGTTGGTTTTCCAAAATTTTTAGTAGATTAGAGTTGTAGCACGTTGAAATGTTTAAAAAAATGTTAAAAATACAGAAATTAAAAAACGTACCCCCCCTCCCGAAGGTTTTGACTTGGACAAAAATTTAATTTAAAAATTTCTCTTAGAAAGATTATAAATACGTGTTTCATTGAACTACGACGATAAGACATGTGTGCAAAGTGCCCGATTTTTAACCATCACTTTGGTTGTCATAAAGTTCGTTAAATTAAAGAAAGTTGCGTAACTTTTTTGCAAAATAATCGAAACGAAAGTTTAAGTTATCATTTTTACTTTCAAAGATCTCCTTAAAAGATTTATTAGAAATTATGGATTTCCTTTTAATGCTTTAAATTGAAAACTGCTAAAAAAAATTTTATCAATTTTTTAACTTTTTTAAGCGCTTGTTTATAAAAATGTAATTATGTTAGCGAATATGTCAAGAGACATTAACGGAAAACAATGGTCAAACTTTTTTTTCTTATAAACGCCATCTTAAATTTTTCTTTTTTAGAATAAAATCTACATTTTGTTTCAAATTTCCAAATTTTGACAGTTTAATTTAATTTAAAATTTTGCTTTAAAATTTAATTTTTAATCCACAAATTATGTACGTGGCCCTATGTATAGGGGATTTAATTTTTCAAAATACATTTACATTTTTTCACAATATAAATTGGCTTTATTATTTCAGATCATTGGCGAGAAATATTGTATCATTTGTAGTGAATTGGATTCAAGCACAACCTACAATTCAATTTATATTACCAGCTAAAATATTAAAACCTCTTTCTAATAGAAGGATCGAGTTAAATAAATCAATACAAATAATATTAACTGTTAAATCAGCAATAAATATACCACAACGATGCCATATTCAAGAATCAGAATTGGCTGCTGATAATGAAATTAACTTTAAATTACAGGAACACAATGTCAAATATTTTGTGAAAGCTAAATATCGAGATATTTATTTGGAAACTTCGAAGGTGTCTGGCACTAATCCTATTTGGAATGAAGAATTAATTGTGCCATTAGAGTAAGTTCATAGTAAAACATAAATGAAACTAAATTCTTTATTTTAATGTTGCACCTCTCGCCTTCCGCTTCGTCCGGAAACATTACGATTCATCTGTAGTCTTCTTTTTTTTCATCGTTTTGCTTCTTGTCCGAAGCATCGTAATCCAACTTAGTCGAAGCCGAGATGAATTTTCATAGCAACATAAGTCATGGGTTGCCTTCCCCATAGTCTACAGATCGATATTGGACTTTTTGTTCACAGCAGTGTATCTAACGCGGGCAGGGTTCAAACCGTGAGTTTACGCTTCTTAGTTGACCCGTGTATGCTTCACACTATTCTGCTGGTTACGTAGTACTACTTATTACATAATATACTATTTTTACGGATTTCAATGCAGTACATTTTTCTAAGTATGAAAACGTTAAACACAAAAATATCAAAATCTATTAGCTATATCATAATTTATTAATTCTAAACTAAATAATTTTAGAACCAAAAGTACGGATTACATGAGTCCCAACTCATTAAGCGATTCCATTGTATTGAGTTTGTTTAATGAAGTTACTCTGAAATCTCAAAATAAACATTTAATTGTAAAAAACTGGCTGGGATTTATAGATATTCCAATATCAGCAATCGCTTATAATAATAAGGTAAGTACCTACCTGCTTATTATGACAAAGACCTAAATTTCTACTATATTTTATCATGGACTTAGAAGATTAGGACTGGCAACTCATAGTAAAAATGGCGAGCTCTTAACCGAATCACGCCAAACTTTAATACTAGATGGCGCGGCAATACTTGAGGCATAATATTGATAAAAAATAATACATTTACACAAAAATTAAATGTTTTTATAGCGTTATTTAAACAATTTTCCTACAAAACATATGTTTTACATACCTGTATTACATTTTTATAATATTAAATTAAAATTTTAAAAGAATAACAAGTTAATCGAGCAATTAAAGGAATTTTTTTTATATGGTTTTGATAACAACTTTTGATGTTAATAGCGTTTTATTCAAAAATAAGTATAATTATAATAATATAAAATAATTTTATATTATATAATAAAACACAGGTAACAGAAATGAATTTATTAAAAATATATTTAGGTTTTGATAATTTTGAATGCTTTTTCTTCTCGGCACTAATTTTTTTAGTTTCTGCATTAATATGATAAGTATATTGTCTTAACCTCATGGTGATGTAATAATGAATGGTGTAAGACAATATATCTGTTTTATGTAACTTGCATGGAAATGTAAAATTCACATTTTGCAGCAAATCAGTGACAACTTCTTCATATACATTGCTTTTCTCAATATACTTCATCAAAGTACTTCAGACTTAATTTTTTTGATTTTAATAAATGGTTTACGTTCTAATGGTTTTTTTCTGGCTTGTACAGTTTTGCTTAAATAAGCAGGACAATTGGGGAAAATCGTTGGTATTGCAGTGTCAGTTAAGCGTGGCTTAAGCAAAGGTACCTATAATAATAATTATCAATAATTATAATATTAATCAAGAATTATCATCCTCTAAAGAAAAATATTAATATGATATTTTGCAGAATGTTTCTAATTATTTTAAACAAACCTCTGTGGTAAATAATAACAATAAGCAACGTAGTAATATTTATCGATACTTACTTCTTTATCTGAAAGTCCTGGAATATTATATTTTACAATATATGTTCTTATAATACAATCTTCTGCAAAGTGTATTTCACAAACCCTATGACAATCTTTCAATTCAAAATCTCGAGGGATAGCTTTGTTCCATTGTTTGAGCCTTTCAGGATCTCGTGGTGCTTTAAACATACTATACGCCTTAGTTTTCTTATTTTCGCTGTCATAGCCACTTACACAATTAGGTACAACACATTTGAAACCCATTTTAAATCTAATTAAATAGAAAAATACAAATTTATTGCATCAATTTTTGAAGGTTGAAAACTACTTACCTTATAAACAAACACTTAAAACTTAATAACACCAACTTTTAACAAATCTGTAAATATTATAATTTTTAATATGCATATATTTTCTTATGTACAATATTCTTTCACTTTTATATTGGTGAATCCATAATTTGAAATTTCAATTTTTATTTCATTTTGGTCAATAACATTCAGCGCCTCCTGTGGGGAGATTTATCGTTATTCGGTTAAGAGCTCGGAAATTTTAAGCTTTCAGATAGGGAGTTGCATGTCCTAACCTTCTAAGTCCATGATTTTTATGCATTTCATTTTTATTGGTAGATTGACGGAATGTTTGAATTGCGTAAACCATTAATACTATTGGGATACGAAGAAGAGGCGATGAGTACATTTAGAAAACCTAATTTAAAAAGCGTCAACATGTATTTGTACCTCAAAATAACATTGAATCCAAATATACCGAAGTTGAGTCAAAACATGGTTAGTAAAAAAATACCACCCATCAATAGTCATTAACTCATAGTCCAGAAGCCCACGTAGATATGTAGGTACCTCACATACACAAAATTATTTAAAAAATTATTTTAGGCTGAAATAGATTCGAACGAGCTCGCTTATATCAAACAATATATATTGCAATGGAACGAGGAATTAAATGATAAATATCCGGAACGTAAATTTTCGGCACTAGTGATTAATATTGATGGAAAAAGCACTTGTGTTACAAGATATTTGAAACCATTAGAACCTCCACAATTAAATGCTGATCGGTTTAATGTAACTGCCGATCAATGTGCTCAATATGTATCTATGATACCATTTACAGATACTAATCATTTTTATCAAAATGTTTGGTTAACTACTGAGGTTGGTGTAATATGATGAATGTTAAACTTCAAACTCAAAATGATATTTTCTAGCAACTGTTAAAATTATTATTTGGGTCGGTTATTGATCACGCAATTGCTCTGACTTGTTACTTGATGTCGCTAAATATGGAAGTATGGCTATTATTGGGTTACGGATTACCCAATGGATCAACTGCGTATGTTCTTGTTCGTGAACATTTAAGAGGATCAAATTTGCCTATATATTTTATTTACGATGTTGTCAATGGTGTTAAATATAATATTTTCGATGATTATTGTCCATTACAGAAAATATATTGCATAATTAGTGATAAAAATGTAAGTTGCTGTTATGATTTTTTTTGGTAGTTGAAATTGGAAGTGATTTTGGCGAAAATCTCTTTCGTTCTTTTGGCTTGTTTATCAAATCCTTTTGGTTTTTTCTGTCTAAAGTGTTGTTTGTCACCTCCTCTAGTTTCACTCTGCCTGTAATAAACACTGTTCGATGACTTCTTAAAGGTAATTTCTAGTAAAATTAGGTTTTGATGAATTTCACGTATTGACTTGAACATCAATTTGTACCATTCTTTATTTTCGTAATAGAATTACAAATAAATATTGTATGACACTTATCATGATAAAAGCGATATAATGAAATAATATTATTGCACATAATATAGGACAAAACCAAAATCGGAGTGAGCCAATAAAACGATAATTTCAATCATAGCAAAGTAAAGTACATAATGAATTAACATCACTAAATAGAGAAAAATAAAATTAATTTAAAAAAAAAATAAAACCGACTTGACAAAAATGAAAACAAGAATTAAAAAACGTAAAATGCACTACAAGATATAAAATAATAATTTAGTTACAACACAGCACATATTACTAACGAACATAACATCAAAATACTTATTTACACTAAATCACTTTTTGAAGTCGGTGCCAAACATACATTTTATGATTCGTACTGACTGATCGTACTTACTACGTTTGCCAGGTAATGAAAATGATATAGGGTAAGCTTTCCTGCAAAAGATTGTTTGTAGTACATTCACGTGTACCATTAGGTTTAGTTATTGTTATTTTTAAATTGTACAGTTTATAAGACATTCACATAACATTTAATTTAGGTAGTGTTGTCTTTTATATTAAATTGTATATTTTATTGTATGACAATTTATATTAAAAATGTATGTCGGCACTGACTTCAAAAAGTGATTTCGTGTAAATAAGTACACGAAGAGATGTTTGATGTGTGAGATTTGAGATGTGTTTGTTAGTAACATATTACTAACATATTACCAACACTTATTTTGTGTTGTAACTAAATTATTATTTTATACTTGGTAGTGCATTTTTACATTTTTTAATTCTTGCGTTTATTTTTTTGAAGTCGGTTTAATTTTTTTTTAATTAATTTTATTTTTCTCCTTTTAGTGATGTTAACAATAGTGACTTAAGATAGCAACAATTTTATTACAGTCAGTTACAAATCTTGTGATAGAAAACACCCTTTCTCTAAGTCGTTGAGGAGCTCCATTGTCATCTTTATTATTTTTATTAATTAAGTTCTACTCGACGTTTCACTACTACGTTTACTTCACTATAAGGACATCATCATAACTCAAATATCCCAATACCCTCAGATATTTCCCCGAATATCGTTTATGTGCTCATAAGAATTGAAGAATTCCGTTATTTTGTCATTAATCATATCAAAACTTGGCCAAATTAATATGGGAACACCCCAAGGTACACCCTTTCTACTAAAGAAACAATCGTCGAAATCAGTTCTTGTGATAAAAAATTATCGGTTGCTCACAAGAATTGAGGGTAACTGTTATTTTGTCATTGATTATATCATTAGAACTTGACTAAATTAATATAGGATCATTTCGGAGGTACCCCCTTTCCAACAATAAACAATCATCAAAATCGGTTCACGTGGTAAAAAGTTATCGCTTGCTCACAAGAATAAAAGATTTCCGTTATTTTGTCATTGATCATAATTATGTTAAAAAAAATTATTACGACGAATTTTTTGGAGGCGGTTTAAAATTGACAAACTGTAGCATTTTTATAAGTACTTAAATAATAAACTAAGTAGCTCATAACAAAGTCATGAATAATATCAACAATGAGTTATCATTTTGGTATACTCTGAGCAAACAAATTACATACTATGTACATCGTGGATTGAAATTATTGCGGCAATTTTCAATATCGCTTTTGGGTTAAAAAATATATTTACGTAAATATTTATGGTCACTTGTATCTGACGACATTCTCTTCCGCATTCTAATCATCATTTTCCTCTTTTTTGTGTCTTTTTTTGATAAAGTCGTATTCATATTATTGAATCGTTTTAATAGATCTTCTTCTTTGCGCTGTTTTTATCTTTATTTCCTCTTTACAGCTCTTCTCGTTTATGATAATTGTGCCCAGATATTTATATTTTTCGTGCAACGGATAACACCACCATCAACTTCCACATGTTGGCTACCTACTCCTACCACCATAAATATTCGGTCTTAAAAGTATATACTCTGCTATATCTATATCTATATACTCTTTGGTCTTCCCAATGTTTTATTATGTAAATTCCACTTAGTATATTTCTGTGTGAATTCTCAGCATTAACAAACTTTATTGTTCCATAGGTATGGGCAAATATCCAAACCACAAATAAAATTCAATTAACACGTTTTGATTTAACTCGAAAACAAGATTGGCTAACTTTATTTGCTCAACAAGTATCTGCTCCTACAAATTCGGTTCAGCTTGATCTGAATTACATAAATACCCCAGATGTAAAACGATTGGAAGTTCAAATCGATAAAGTTATACGTAAAAAATTTTTGAAACTTCGAAAACAAGAAATAACGGTTTGGAATCATATAATTTCCAAGGATCTAAAGCAATTGCTATCTAAATTTGAAGTAAATATGATGGACAATAGACAAAAAGATGAATTATTTCAAGTTATTCGGAAACTATCACAATCTTATTGGGTACGTTAATAATTATAGCAATATAATATTATGTTGAATAAAATATTTTAAAATTACAAGTTTTATAAAATTTAAAAATTTTCCAACTTACATTTTAGTTTAGGACCACGTTACGCAGAAGGGTTTCGTCTTTTCAAGACTTCATCAGCTAAACTATACCTAAATGAATAAAAATCCATTAAAATTGAAATCAAAAGTTATATTGGAAAATTTTTAAATAAAATTTTCATTCATTTAGGGATAGTTTAGCTGATGAAACTAAAATGTAAGTTAGAAAATTTTCAAATTTTATAAGACTTGTAATTTTTAAAATATTTTATTCGACATATAATTTCACAAGTTAATAAACATTCACAATTGTATAATATTATGTAATTAATAAATAAATAGTAGTATTAATCCACAAATAATAAGTAGTATGATATTGGGTGCAGTGAATAAAAACTAGTAAATGCTAAATTTTTCAAAAATTTAAAAAGCTCTTAATTCTCGTAGTCCAGCCGCTAAAAATGTTTGAGTGTCAAAACAACGTGGCTCGGATGTTTTGATTTTATTAGGTTTGGTTAGGCATCAGAAAAAACATCAAAAATGCAATTACCTCCTAGGTCAGTTTATAATGATTAAACGTGCCAAAATTTAGTATTTGTGCGATAGCTCATTTTATTCCGTTTTATTTAGCTCCGTTCAAAACTAAAGTAAACAAAATTAAAGATAATTAAATTGTTTTAAAAACAAACTATATGCATGTTTTCCTCAGGTCAATACTTTTCGAGCAGTGGCCGCGCGAATTTCACAAATCCTAAGCGAAAAACGCAATTTTCACTTTAATTTACTGTATAATTATTATATTGTATAATTTATATTAATAATTAATAATTTATTGTATAAACCACATAAAACTTTAGATTTTCTGTTCAAAAAAAATCACAATAATAGAATTATAATTTAATAATTATTATGGATTATTTAATTAGGTACCTTCAATTTTGAATAACACCATTTTATTATGCGAGTTACGGCATAAACTCTATATGCTTTTATGGTGCATAAATACAAAATTAATGGTAGGTACTTTCCGATCCCGGAGGTACTCACATTTTTTATGTTTTCCTGACCCCACGCCAAACCTACTAAAATAAAAAAAATCCGATTCAAGTTATTTTAACAAATTTAGACAGGTTTTCCTACTTGTCGTCTGAACTACATAATATAGTAAATAAAAACTATTTCGAAATATTTCATTGTGAAAACTTTACTTTTTACTATTAGGAAAAGCTTAAAACTATTTGGCCTTTTTTAAATAATATAAATGAAAGGAAAAGTTTGTATATTTTCAAATCAAAAATTCCTTTACATACCTACTTTCAGCGCGCTGAAAACGCGTTTTCTAGGTTTTTATTCACACCACCCTTTCAGATGAAAATCAGAACACTTGCTGATTTCCACATATAATGCGCTTTTGTTTCTTGTAAGTAATTTAACTATTCTGTAATCTGTGCATGTATTATGTCTTTTTTTATATCAAACTAGATAATGTATCCGGTAACACCCATCAAAACATTAATATCCTTTCTTTTTCAGACAAATGGATATATTCTTAACATAAATTTTAGAACTATTAAAGAAATCCTAGAAAAAGTTCTACTGACGGATGTTCATTTAATTCCAGGAATTAATACCGAATTTGTTTTAGTTGTAAAGGTTTATTCTTATCCAAGTTATGTTCTTAATGTTTCTATATGCTTAGCAGCAATTATAAAACAAATAAAAGATTGAGAAAATCAATTAAATCGGTTGACTTATTTTTCTTCTATTGCCTATTATAGTAATTCGTAACTGGACGTTGAAACTTTCTCTTGTATGTTCTGTGGTGTGCGTGCAAACTGTTGACACGCAAAAGTAACATACCACATACGAGTAATAATGCCCGGTTTCATAGCAAATATTTAGTACTTCCTTCCTTCTCAGTCCGTTTATCATCTTTGGCCTTGATGTCTGCTTAAACGGGCGGTCTGAACTAGTCCACCCAGTCAATGGGCTGTGCTGCCCCCCATCGGAGGGTTGGTAGGACGAGTTTCTAGGTGAGGACGGAGTGTGCAATCCCTCTGCCTCTCTGGTTGCTATATCCTCTGAGTAGTCCTGGTATTCTTAATGTTGCCTGCAGACTCCGTGAAGGGTGGGGAGCTCTGGAGGATAAATTTTTGTTTCTCATTTTTATGGATACTGAACAAATTAAAAAGCAACCAACAGATGTGTCTCTTGAGGATACACTGCCAAACAAATCTGAGGTGTGAGGTATGTAAGATTCTGATATTCCATTTGCCAGAGATACAAGGATGGAAGTGTCTGCAGAAGGTAAACCGTCTCTAGATGCTAATGCGCTCGTACCCTTCGGGGCCGAGGCAGGAATGTTCCTAGTGAATGCCCTGCCGGACGGCAACATTGCAGTGTCTCGCCCTAAAAACTGCAGGCCCTGCGGTGCGGAAAGAAAACGGTTTCACCGTTTCTGTTTTAGATTCCAAAATACGTCCACAGAAGTCGACTCTTGCAGATGATTCGAACCACGCTGTTGGAGCCACCCTGTTTTTTTGAGAGACGTTTTACTTAACAGCAATTGAGGTGAGTCAATCGGTGCGATTGGATTTTTATTAAAGTTGTTTGTTTGCGCTGTTATAACGATCAGATTAGTGGCTCTGTGTAATTTTTGACAGAGATTTTTTTGACTTGCTAGATTCTAACCCACCAGTAAGGAAGCAAGGGTGTAGTCATTTTGCCACACCTCGCTTATTGTTAAAGTCACGTTTGCTTTGAGCGCCATCAGTGAAACAACATTGTTTGGAGCTCCGGCCTGTAATATTTGTTTAAAAATTTTGTTTTTTTGTGTGCTCTACCCCTATTAATTTAAAAACTTTTCCTTTAATACTTCGTATTGGTAATATAGCGTTATTTACTATTTTGCATTTTATTGCCGGACTGGTGCCCGATTCTTTCTCTATTTTCAGTTTGAATCAACTAAGCATATTTGAGCAATCGACGCAGGTAAGGTGCTATCACAGTTTATTAAGAACCCACAAACCGTGTACGCACGATTCAAGCATCTCGAAGCTGTGTATGAAAAATTCAAAGCTAGCTTCTCACAAGAACATAGAGAGCAAGAGGCAGTGTAAGCCGAAAAACTTGCATATAGCGCTACACGCTCTCCACATGCAATTCAGAAAGACAAAGTACCCTCAGAGTAGCTCATGTATTCGCGGTCCATGAAGTAAACCCGAATTTGTGGTCAGGTAGATTTCCCAAGCTGGCCAAAATTCAAATATTGACGGTTAGGTTGCTACAGCTGTCATCATGAAAAAAGAAGCTGATGTAATTTTCAATATTGTATGAAATAAGTCAAGAATTATGAGTTAAATAAATATTTGTTATAATAAATTTAAATCATAATTATAAAGCAGAAAATTAATATCGCTGTCAATACACAATTAATCAATCATAAAATAATTTTTTAAAATTACTATTTTATTTATTATTCACGTATAATTACATTAAATGTTATAAAATGTAAAAGTTACAAGTAAAATAAAAAACCTTACAAACACAGCAGAATCAACAAAAATTTATTACCATGCCAAAAATCAAACAAGTACAACGCCAGTCAATTTTATCCTACTTCTATAAAAATTACTATGCAAATTAAGAACTATTGTAGCTATCTTTTTTTATCGTATACGTTGAGCATCATATAATTTTGACGTATAAGATTTCTAAAATCAGACGCTTAATTTTACTAAAAAATTCGCGATGGGGGGAGGGGCGGAAAAATATACCTAAGTTTTGGAATAACGCTCTGTAACATTACACTTTCACTTGTGTTGTTACATAAATTTTATTTTATTTAATTTCAAATTTTACCAGGGTTTTGATAATCTAAGTTGGCACTATGTTTTCCTATTTAGATAATCTTACTTTCTGATAACCCCAGTGCTCAACTAAGACCTCAAGAGCACGCATATATTTTTATTTTGGTGCAAATTTTATCTATTTTAAACCTACTGTGATTTATTCCATCCTTCATATCACAGGTAAATTACATTTAATTTTATTTTGTCGTTTCTGACCACTTATTTTTAGTGGGTTTTAATGCCAGGTTTAAAATCTGTTTGGTTGCATTTTATCGAATATTTTATGTTGAATTTTGCAATGTCGTTAAGACGTTATCTTTGCCAATCGTACACCTGGATTGATATGGAAAATTTAGCCCACCGATAGAAGTCGACCTTCGTTCATTTAACTTTTATAATGGAGCTGTTTAGAAAATTATTTTCATATTTCTTGGATTTTGGACTGTTGTGTTTAGTGGATGATGGGGTCCTCGCATTTTTTAGACGATGGTATTCTTGAAGCTTTGTGAGAGCTTCTATGCTCCTGATCAAGATGCCAGTTGTTCCTTGGCAGGCCTTTTGATTTACCACGAAGACAGCTGTTCCTTCCATTTTTTTACCTCCGTTTGAAGTTGGACGAAGCGTTTGTAACGAGCCATTGCTATGAATTTGTGTAGTTTGTTAATCAATTTTCAACATTGGTGGTTGACGTTGTCGACCTGAAGTTATGTTTAATCCATTCTTGTGTCTTTATTTGATTTTAGTAAACTTCCGGAGATAACCTGATGTAGGACGATGACGTGATTTACTCTGAAATTGAAGGTAACCCGAAATGGAAGGTATTTTAAAGAATCGATCCATCATTTTGGAAGTCTCTAGGTAAGTGAGCTATGTCAATGAAGATTCGGGGATGTGTGTTTTAACTGCGCTTCAGGTGGGACTTTTGATTTAACGTCAACGATTTCACAACAAGAATTCAATTGTTGAACAATTCATAGTAATGGGGAGTCGACTTGAACCATCACTAGCCTTCAGCTGGTGTGGTTGTATTTTGCTTTAAGAAGTTTACCCCTCAGGTGAACTTACTTATTTAACCCTTGTTTTTTTATTATTTTAGCCTGTAGCCTCAGCTACTTGCTAATGTTACTTGCTTTGTTTTTTATTTTTTATTATGTGTTTGTTCTGATAAGGAATTGAGAATATATGTCACAACATCTGTTTACTATCTTTGCTTTTGTTAAATTAAACAATTCTTCCTTTCTTGTACGTTTTATTTACTTTAGCTGGCGCCTCATTTCCATCATTTTTCCTCATACTGAGCTATGCATTTTAATTACGAATCCACGACGGTTTTCGAACCACCCACGCACTTCGACTAAATACTTAAATGTATAAGAGTTAGCCGATCGTGTAATAACAGCGACGATCAAGCAAGTGGCTAGCGTGGCAAAATTAAGATTTATGCAATTATTGCTACAGCTCTTCATGTATACTTTTTCTATAGAGGATCAGGAAAAGTATATTGACAATAAATAGTAACCATATCTCGATTTCACACAAAAATATCTGAAGTAACTCATCACCGTGAACAAAAATTTTTAACTTTTTGGGCCGAATCACAAAACCAAACTGGAAAATACACTTTTTCCTATAAAAAATAGCTTCACCAAACGAAATAGTATTAAAATGCAGGACTTGGTGAGGTAGATTTCGGTAGTTTTTTAATAAGCCCACAATTTAAATTTGAAATTAACATTTTTCTATAACAAATACATGTAAGTAAATTATTGCTCAATATTAGATCATAATTGAACACATTCTATCACCAGTGCGTGCGTTGATGGTGAGTCGACACCCACAACCGGCAATCGCTGTCTACTCTCTGTCGGGTTAACATCCTTAATTTTTCGAGTAGGACCAGTCTAGGGGAATATTTTTAGTTAGTAAAGCGTTTGTTAAAATGGTTCGGAGCGGCTGGAGCAAAGGAAACCAAAGCGGAGGATGCAGAAAGTCAGTTTTGACTAACGGAACCACAGCCAATCTTTAATTATTAAAGCTGTTTTTTCCAAAATTTGTGGTCCGACCGCAAATTTTTTTTTTAAACAAACACCATTTAACGAACACGTTTCACGTTCAATTTGAAGTTTTTTTTATCGCTTTTAGTCGGTTTCGTCTTTTTTTCATTGATAGATTTTACAAGTTAGAGGTAAAATAAACAAAATATCACATTATGGGATTACATTAAATTTTATTCCATATTTTCTGGACGGTGTCAGTGACTGTATATATTCACTAGTGAAAGTATATTTTTTATGCTATTGTAAACCAGGAATTGTATATTTTTCCTAACAATACACTTTCACGGCAACAGATAACAGGAAACACAGATTAATAACGTCAAGGGATATTAGTATTTCTTTGTTATTAAGTTTGATTCCTTTTATATTATCAATGATTTCTAGTCTGTTTTTAAGCTTAAATTTAGGTTGAAAGTCTGTAGATTGTGGTATAGTTGTATTGACGTTGAAGGTTTATTTAATTTGGTTTTTCGGAAAAATAAGCTAATAGTACTTTTTCTGATACTCTTTTAACAGTTTTAACTTCGCACCACTTTCGAAAGCGCTTATAGGCAAGTTCATATATTACTTTAGATTTTTTTGGCAACAAATTTGAAATAGCTGCCTTTGCGGCTTCTTCTATATCTGAGGCATATGCTCAGATATAGTCGAGTGCTTGCTTTCCGAGTCACTCATTTTTGTTAAAAATCTTTTTTTCCACTTCTTGCAGTTTTTCGAATTAAAACTTAATGTTTTCAAAATAATGTTCGCACTAATATAATTATTATGAAAGCGATTTATAAACAACAACGTTCATTTGTGTTATTTCTCTAGCAACTGGGCTGCTGAATGTCACTAGATGTTTTAATATTTTAAATCTGACAATAGATTTAATAAAAATCAACCGACGAATTTATATTTAATTTCTATCTTTTTCTAGATTTCTATCTAATGCAATACGTAACAAATTTCGTGATTTTGTTACTTATTGCATAAATAGCTATTGCTGAATTCATTCCATTGTACCGAAGGTAATAAAATTGATTTCACTAATAATCGACTCATTCTCACTGACTCAACTAACGTTAACTAAAACTTTTAACTCAACTGTCTAAACCAAAAAAAAAAAAGAAAATAAATAGCTAAAAAATGGCCGTAACAAATTTTATATTAATTTTATGGGATGGCTAAACAATTTTTAGGGTGAGCTGCTGGTACGTCTGCCCTCTTGTATCGCTGCCACTGATTATAAGAGAAACTATATTCGAGGTTATAGTACATGCGGTTAAATATATTTTTAAAAAGTGTTTGCCAAATATAAGTACCCACTTATTTGGATATGGCACTAACATGTTATTTGCTACATTTTTTATCTTATTAAATAAACAATTGTAATTAATAAAACCTACGACGAATTTTATTACTTTGAATGTACGCAAATTTTATGTTGGCTATACTGTAAATGTTTGACAACCACACTTTTTCGTAAACGGCGAATGTCATCTTTGCTATAATAGAAAATTTATACGGCGATTGGCAATTCGTTCACGGCGTGTAAAAGTTGTGTGGGGTCAAGAGCATTAACATCACCAACATGGGTTATTCTTTATCTTCATACAGCTAGCTTTTAGCTTATAACTTTTTGTGGTTTGTTCGGGGGTTGTCATTATTGTGTAAGAGTTTACCGCGAATGTTTATTCGTTCAGGTTAAAATGGATAAATTTTCGTGTAAAAAAAAAGTGTGATAGTACAATATAATTTTAACGGCAATGGCTGTCGAATAGTTTTTCTGTAATTTTAATTGTTGCATTTTTTCGTTTTCTCAGTTTTCTTTACATTATTAGTTTTGACTCCGATTTTACAATGGTCAAAGAAAAACCTAATTCCATCCGCATATACGACGATGAAGGTTTCCGACGCCGTGCAGCATGCATCTGCGTTCGATCTGAATCCGAAAGTGAGGTAGGTAAATTTTTGTCAAGAATCGTCTTCTATGTATGTAAATGTAAGGTTGCCCAATGCGAATATCATGTGGTCGTACAGTTAGTCAGTGTACGATTCGGTCATTGTCCTAACTTGCAAAATCGATTACTTTAGAGGAACAAATTTGTTCAAGGTTTGTCTTTTTTCCCATCTCTTTATATTGTGATAAGATGAAACCGAAAATATGGACTTTGATTGTGTAATTAACTTAATGTAACCAAAGTGCACTATGTATGGATACAAATTTTGTTTTGTTTTTCTCAAATTTTATCAATTCAACTGTTTGTTTTATTATTATTTATTTTGTCTTATTTAACCTTTAAAAATAGCATCAAAAACACCATTATCGTTCCTGTGTAGGTATCTATTTTCCAAGTCCACAGTTTATTTGAAAATATTTCGGTATTAGAATAAACTGAAAAACCGGCGACTTAAAAATTAATTATAGTAATTACCTATTGCGTTTTATAAAAACTGTTTATTTTTTCATTCAGTTTCCTGCAACAAAATTTGTTATAAAGAAATGTTCATTTGTTTTCACAAAAGTTAAATAAATTTCTATAGGAAATAAAAATGTATTTGTGTGTCAACTGCAGTAATGTAATGCGGTATTTTGATGCCGACGGAGTATAATTTGTTATGTGAAGCGGCAATTTTTAGTTGGTCGATCTTGATTTAAATCGTTAATGTGTACCTACTTATTCTCACCTTATGAAATTTCGACCACTTGATGAACACCGATAAAAAATATGCAAAACGAAAATAATCGGACTTATTCTGATAGGTATTGCACTTCTGTAATTTTCAACGTCTATAATTATTTATTGCCGAAACAAATTAGAAATTAACAGTGATGAATATACAGGTTTTCGTTTTGGAGGGGCCTAGGGTTGCCAATTTATCAATGCACGTTAATAACTACGTTTCTGAACGAATAATTGGATAAAGCATTTAATTTTTTAATCATTGTTTTACATTTTAGGGGGTACCCCCCTTAATACGCCACTGGAAATTAATAATATGTGCACTGACCGAAATTGCTATAAATTTATTCTTAAATTTTAACCTTTTTGATATATATTTACCTATCTGCAGCCTCACCATTATTTAAAAACAACAAATAAAACGAATATAGGTATTTACCCGGATTTCGAGAAGAATAATTCATTGATAAACTTTTCTACCTGAAATAAGCTGAAAGGATGCAAAACTTAAGCGAAATTGCTATAAGTTCAGTGGATATTTTTATTTTAAACAAAATACAAAATAATTAATAGTGAGTGTTGCCGCCTTTATTCTCCTTCTTCGAGTGCCATACACTTACACAGTGCGTAGGCGATCAACTTAGCTGAAGCCAATCTGACTTTACTAGGGAATATTATTAATGAGGTGGTTTCCCGTTGCTTTCCCCATGGTCCACAGATTGATATTGGACCTTTGATCACAGCAGTTTATCCGACGCGACTAGGACTTGGACCGCAGTCTACCGCTTTCTAATTGGCCGGTTTATACTTGACGGCATACTGCTGGCCTTTATTCTTAATACATTAAAAAATTCAATTTTTATACTTAAATTTAGTATTGTTTATAACGGAATTTTAGTCCACGCGAGTCTGATGGCATATTTTAAGCTTCTAACGTTAGCATATTGTTTTCTGGATTGAGATCCAGAGAGCGTGCTAACCAATTCATAACTGTTATGTATTTCTGTCGAAACCATTCTTTAGTTATTCTCGATATGTGAACGGAGGCATTATCTTGCCGAAATATATATAATTATCGTCTTGCATTTCTTCCCCAAAGTGGATTAACACATTCGCGTATCTATCCAATAGATTGGCGTTCTTCTCGAGAAGGAAAACGCAGCCCATATCATAACGGTGCCACCTCAAAATTTCATGCTTATTGAAATCAGATTTTTTAAATATGCCAATAAAGCAAAATACTATCCAGCCCATCCAAATTATACTTCTTTTTTATTGCTTGACAAAATTTCAATCTTGTCTCTAGATGGTTTTAACTTAGAGATCATTTAAAATTTTTTTTTCGATTTAAATTGTTCATTCTTTGGAAGAATTTGTTAAACATGTCTGATACTCTCAGAAAGATCCAGATTTCTTTTAATTCCCGCTGCAGTTTATAATTTTTGTCAGTACATCGTAAAATAGATGTATGTACGTACTCTATTTTACTTTTTTCTTTTTTGTTTGGAGTATTTTTTCTGTAGGAGTAATTCAGTTTTATCCAGCTGTTGACTACACAAAGCGATCTACAAATTGTTTTTTTAATAACCCGATTGCAATAAACCAATTTCATTTAAAGCAAAAATTTTTTCTTTTTCTTCAGTAGTAAAATATTTTCCTTCTGACATTTTAATAATTTGAATGGAATAATTGACATTGAAATTGACAAATAACCTTACCCTTTGTCAAACACCTCACGGTAGGATTTTTAAGGATAGACTGAATATTTCATAAAAGTTGTAGTCTGAAGAAGCATTCACATACAGTCGAGTTTCGATTATGCGAATCTTTGAGTTTCCGTATTCTGTGGTTATTTGGATCAGTTATACTATATTTGATATTAAGATTTTTTTTCGTTTCTTATGGATTGAGGTTATCATAAATGAATCCGAATAATGGAAACCACTACTTTCAGTAAGTAATCCGGAAAATTGTTACCGTTATAATCTTAAATTTATAATATACAAGTGGCTCAATAAATTATTCGTATACCAAAGAAAACGTTCATAATCTTACAAAATTTCTTACTAACGACCTTAATTTTTTTTATTTAAATTTTATTATTATGAAATTATTATTATTTTATTATTAGAATATTGATATCAGCAACTAAAAAGAACTAAAAACTTGTTTTGTAATTGTAGAAGTAAGAAAAACAAGTTGATAACACAAATGCAGGACAAAAATTATTGGTACACCATCAAGACAAGTACAATTTTTCCTTTTATTTTTATAATTAATACTTTGTAGAGAATTTTTGCATTTATCACAGCGTGTAACTTGCCTTGGTATATATTTTACTAATTTTTGAGTAGTCGATTCGGTAATTTTATCTCAATCTTCCACTAATATAGTTTTCAGTACTTTTTTTATTGTAAATTGGTTGTTGTATTACTTTTCTTCCTCGTTTTTGCCACAAATGCTGAATACCTTCAACGCTCTTGCTAACAACAAGTATATTGTTCTCGAGATAGAGGCAAGCAGTATCTGAACTCGGACGTTACCTGCCTCTATCTTGCTGTAAGCAACGAGCTGTTAGCAAGGACGTTGAAGGTTGTTGGGTTGGCGATGAGATTTGCCTGTCTGGATACTCTTTTAATTTTTTCTTTAGATACTATATCTAAATGGTTTTTTGCTAGAAACTTGCCCGTTGTACCCTTCTTTTCGTAAAATATTGCGAACACTTTCGGTACATATTGATCTGTTAATTATTATTGTAGAAACGTTATCCTCAATTATGTAGTACACTTGTTTTCAGATTAGACTTCATTTGTCTCATAATACAGTTTTCAGTTTTGGTTGCAGAATACACTTTCTTCCTCGCCCGGGTTTATTTACAAGAATTTTTCATTTTTATATTTATTTATTTTTTGTTCTCCAAATCAAGTTCCGGTTTCACTAAGGATTTTCTTTGCACCAATTTTATCACTAATTTTCTTTCTTAAATTGTTGATTCGCTTTGTTTATCGCTCATTTTTACATAATAGCAAATAAAACCAACTAATGTACTTCATTTTGTTTTTCTGTAATGCTGTATATTATGAAATCGTACGAAATGTACTACTAATGTACTTTATGTTAGTGTACGAATAATTTTTCGTATTTCATTTGTGTTATCATTTTGTTTTTCTTAGTTCTACAATTACAATTCAAGTTTTTCTAGTTGTTTTGTTTGCTTATCAGTGCCCTCCTCTCCGTTGCTGGCAGTAAAAGTAACGTTAATTAAATATAATCATTATTTTTTTTATATTAATGACTAGTATACAACTAACTTTATTGGATGTTTGGATTCGAATGATTATTGTCATCTCTCGGCTTCTTCTTTTATTATTTTTTATGCATTATCTTGGTAATGAAAAACGCGCTAAACTAAAAGGATCGATAATATTTAATGCATTGAGGATATTACGTAATTATATGTATGTGATAATTAACTATGATTTATTGTGAATCAATTAATATAACGAATAGAGTCATGAACAGCAATCAAAAGAACAAAGTAAAATTTTGTACTGAAAATATTTATCAGGACATATGAAATGTCCGATTTTGTAAAGACTAAATAAAAGTCTGTAAATTTTATTTAAATCGTATTTATTCTTCAAAATAATCACCATTTGCATCTATTGTACATTGCCAACGGTCAGGTAGTGCAAAATTTCTATTTTGAAAAAGGGCTGGTTTTATTACCTACAAATTCCTCGAAGGCTGCAATTACCGAGTCCCTGTTTGAAAACTTTTATTCCGTAAATAATTATCCAAATTTTGAAAAAATGGTAATCGGTAGGCGACAGGGCAGGTGAGTAAAAGGATGTTGGAGAACTTCATATTCTAACTCGTACAGTTTTTGTACGGTCTGTTGTGCCACATGGGGTTTTGCATTATCGTGCAACAGTATTGGTCCACGTCTATTTACCAATGATGGCTGTAAACGTCGCAATTTGTCATGCATGACTTCAAGTTCTTTGCAGTAGGACTTAGCCGTGATAGTTTGACCAGGTTGTAAAAAGGAATAATGGATAATACCTACACTAGTCCACGATACCGTTACCATAACTTTTCTTGGGTGAAGTGCCCTCATGCACGCTGCATCGGAGCTTCTCCGCGTCCCAACCACTGTGCTGATCGTTTCCGGTTATCGTAGAGAATCCATTTTTCATCACACGTTATAATACGATTGAGGAATGGGTTTACTTTGTATCGATTACTCAAAGAAATTGCTGCCTGTAATCGACGAAGCTTATTGTAATCCGTCAATTCATGTGCCATCCATCTATCCAGTTTTTACTTTGCCAATCAGAGCAAGATGACGATTTATACTAGCAGTGGACATATTAAACTTCTCTGCAAGACATCGCACAGTTGTTGATGGATCACTTTCAACTTCCGTCCTAAATTCAATGTCATCTATGCCCATAAGCGGTTTCACGAGGCTCATTTTGCTAATCAAAATTATTTTGACTAAATTTTGTAAACCATCGCCAAACTGTGCATTCGTTACACATATCTTCTCCAAAACATTAATTTCGTGAGATGATTCTGCAGCATTTAGGCCTTTTTAAATTGAAAAGAAAAATCTTTCGAATATCTCTTGTTGACAAAATTTCTGAAAGATGTAAAAGGCACTTCTATATAACCATTTCAGGTAACAAAATCGGTAAAATACAAGATATTAACCTGGTTTTCAAAATACAAAAAAAATTTTGGTCTTAAGTAAAACGTCTTTTCACAATAAATTCTTATTTAAGACTGAAATAAAATCGGACATTTCATATGTAACTACCTGATACATTGTGCTTTTCTTACAGCTACGTAATTTTTCTAGCAATCTTTAAAGTTTTCAAAAACTTATATTGGAGTCTTGTTCTGGTGATTAAATTCAGATAAAATTTTTAAGTCACCCCCCCTCCTCCATCTTACATAAGACTTATTTTGAAATTTTTTCTTTCTTACTTTAAAAAACTAGGAAAGGGGTTATTTTATAGTTATAGCAATTGAAAATAGATTTATTTTTACAAATAAATTCAATTTAGGATTGAGAACATAGATTCTAATATTTTTCAACTTCCGAAACCCTGGCATAATTACAGGACGTTGCCTAAATGGTAAGCGAATTCGTAATCAACATTTTTTTATACTTCCTGCATTTAGTTGTGGCAAAAGACAAAGACATCGACAAATAATGCTTTAATTTGTACACTCCACAACACCAGGATTGGTATTATTGTCTTACGATCAAGTTAGACGTTATGATCATTGAATTTTGTTTATTTAACTTGTATAATTCAGTTTGAAATTGCCTATAGGTTGGTATACTCGAAGAACAGCGGTGGGCGATGGATTTATCTTTTTATAAATTAATATAGAGTATCGATAAATGTATAAAGTAGAGTTTTCATCGGCGTTACCGAGTTGTATGAGTATGTGTTGACTACAATACTCACTGCTGAACTGTGGAACTTATCATACACAAAACGACACATTTGAAACTGGTGAAGTCTTTGCCTGGCGCTCTTAGCACTTGGAAAATTCTTACGTACGCTTCCTAGCCACAATTTGTTCACTATTTGTAGTTCAATATATTTATTTTTGTGTTCACGGTAGTGGATAATTCACTGTAATACTGGATATCGTGAACACACCATGATTGTATTAGCATGCACACTTATTTTTATTCCGATCCGATCGATCTGTTTCGATCCGACGTAGTGCGCGAAAAGCTTAAGGGTAGACTCCATGAATCCCCCCCTATCTTTCTTTAAAATTAATATTAAACCTAGAGATTTAAAATCCAAACTTCTGAAAAACAGCAGGAGCTCTTCTAAATGTTTTCAACAATATTACCTCTAATATCATAGTGATATTTTAAGACAATTTTCATTTTATATATCTTAAATGACTACGAAAAACAAAGACGCGCCCATTGTTTTATTTTTCATAGTCATTTAAAAAAACTTCTTAAAATATCACTATGAAATTTAGAGATAATATTTTTGAAGTTATTTAGAAGAGTACCTGCTATTTTTCAAAAGTTGTTTTTTAAATTTCTATGTGTAACATTATTCTTAACGAAAGACGAGGGGGACTCATGGAACCTACTCTTATATTAGACTTATAAAGATCTTTGTATAAAGTATCTTTATAAAGATCTTTTATAAATACTATTTTATATGTAACTATCTATTTTAAATATTATTAATCTTTAAAAAGGCAATTATAACAAAATATTATTAATCTTTTAAAATAATTTCACAAATAAATTTTATGTAGAAATGCATTATAGGATAATATATTAAATACACTTAGCTAAGCTTCGCTAAGATATTCCATTTTAGTAGTACTAGTCCATTTTACATAATGTAAAACAATGTCAATGAAATAATACGTCAAATTAATGCAAGAGACTCATTTAATTTAAAATTTTAATAGTGCTGCAAAGGAACTATCTGAAATTACGTCAAATAGAGTAAGTTTCTTCGTACAAATATTTCACTTGTCGGAAGAAGCGTACTTTAGCTAACCAAATATTTTCACCAATCTTAAAAACAAATCCCAATAAATGACTATTTGTAACTCAGGAATAATAGAAAAGCACTTTTATTATAAAATTTATAAATGTCAAAGGGTTTTCGATTACGTCAACTAATGTAAAAGACAAATCTCTAGGTCAGTCGTCTTAATGTAAGCTATTTGATCGTCATCCTTTCCAAAAGAAAATTATGTCTCATTACATAAATGCTATTAAAAAGTTTAAATTTGTCAAATTTTGAAGTCAATACAAGTTTCATAAAAATTGTCAAGATTTCGGATTGTAAATGTGGGCTTAAAATTCTCCAACCAAAGGTAATTCGTACTCAATTTTATTCTGGTAAGATTTAATTGCAATTCGCTTTGCAAGCGCAAGGCCAAGTTTGTTAACTCTTTATTTTATTGCCAAATAACCAATGTTCATAAAAACTTTAAATCTTGCCGACAAAAGTGGAGTAATTATTATCTTACCTCCAATAAAAACAAAATAAGTACATACACTATTTTTATAAACATCTCGTAATAATTATAGGTATACTGCTATGCGGCCCTAATGAGGTCCCCAATGTTTCACGCTTTGTAGAATACATCTGTGACATTTTTTGTTGTCAATAGTTTTGCTCCAGTGAACCTTATTTCAATTTGAAGAAAACCATTTTCCATTTTTCCAACTTTTTAAGGGAGATGTACGTGGTTCACTTGCAGTTGCATGGCAATGAACTATGCCAGGTTAACTGCTCTGTCACAAAGTTAGACTAATGCCCGTTTTGTTGTAACCTGGATGTTAGCACGATCAACTGCTAACGTAAGGCGCCTCGGTTTGAATCCGGGTAGAGCTCACTTTGCAATGCCGTCTCCGTGCTTCGGAAGGCACGTAAAGACTGTGGTCCTCCTATGTTAATGAATTGCCATCATTAACAATATGAAATAGGGTAATAGGCACATCTGAAGCCAGCCTAGCAAGCTGCTTCAAATGTAAAACAAATACTTAATATGCTCACATTACTACACCTTTTCCAACAGTAATTGAGAAAAGCTCAACTGCTATTGAGAAAACCTCAATTGTAATTAAGATTTTCAATTGATATTGAGAAGTCCTCAATTGTAATTAAGATTTTCCAATTGATATTGAGAAGTCCTCAATTGTAATTAAGATTTTCCAATTGATATTGAGAAGTTGTCAAATGAAAATGAGAAAACGTCAAATGAAGATGAGAAAGCATCAATTCTGCAACGACATACAGCAAAACTGTAAGTAAATTACAAAAAAAACTATTTATAATATAATTTTCCCACTACCGTTGATGTAACTATGCCTTATGCCCATAGTTACAATAGGACCTTACTCTCCCATGCTGAATCCCATTGAATATATATGGTCGAAAATCAAGGCAGAAGCAAAAACTAATATTCGACTTCCCAATGTCCAAGGACCTAATCTTACCGAACAAAGACTGGCCTATTTAGAGGAAATAATAGATCGGGCAAAGGACACCGTAACTGGAAGAGATTGTGCTCGTGCTGCACAACACTGCACAACGCACCACGCAAAAGCCTTAGCAATGGAAGATATGGAAGTCGGTCGCTAAAATGTGATTTAAGATATGGCTATGAACAAGAACAATTTATGCTGTATTTGTTATATAATATCAATAAATAAATAAAATTAAAATGTCGCTTTAAAACAAAGTATATTAAAAATTTATAATATGCTTTCCGAATTACAATTGAGGTTTTCTCATCTTCATTTGACGCTTTCTCATTTTCATTTGACGACTTCTCAATATCAATTGGAAAATATTAATTACAATTGAGGACTTCTCAATATCAATTGAAAATCTTAATTACAATTGAGGACTTCTCAATATCAATTGAAAATCTTAATTACAATTGAGGACTTCTCAATATCAATTGGAAAAGGTGTAGTAGTGGCTTCGGAACTTCGCCGAGGTTGCTGTTGGATATTACAGGACCTAGTCCTAAGTTAAGAGGAAGAAGAACAGTTAATGACAGCATTGGTGTAGAAAAAATAACGGTACAACTGACTCAATCTTGCCAAAATTTCAAAACAGAGTTTACTTATTTTTATAAGTTGAAATTTTTATATTTTCATATTTTTAAAATACCATTCGATTAACCAGATCGGAAACAGTTTAATTAAGTGAAAAAGATGCAATGCAGCCTAGTCATTGCTAGGCTCATCTACCGTAATTTTGATTTATTTCTAGGATGAAAGGCAAATTGTGTTTAAGGTTCTAGTGTATTGTAGCGTATTGTATTAAAATGTGCCTATAGCATTACCCAGTCTTCGCTTAAAAAAATTATATTACACGAGGAAATAAAAATGTTAAATTATGCGATAATAATTTCTTCTTTCTTTCATCTTCTTTCATGATGACAACTTTATTTAATTTTCCTTGACGAAATATTAAAAAAAAATTGAATAAAAAAACGCCAATTTTTTCCGATTGTTAAAAAAGTTTTCTTCTAAACTTTTTTACTTTTATATTTTCAAATTCGTAAATTATAAATAATCTGTTTAAAAAATTGCACACATCGTAAATTAGAAGATAGTTTGACTATTTAATATCTTAAAATTAATTTTGTGTCTAAAAATGAGAATTATGAAATTCTACATCTGAACATTTCTTTTTATCAGGTGCTGCTAGTAACTTCATCACGACGACCAGATAGTTGGATTGTACCTGGTGGGGGTGTTGAACCTGAGGAAGAACCCAGTGTAACTGCCACTAGAGAAGTTTTAGAAGAAGCTGGTGTAATTGGAAAATTGGGTCGTAGTTTAGGCATTTTTGAGGTAATTTAAAATAGTTTTGAAAAAGATGATAAATATTAATTGTTTTCAGAATAGTGAACACAAACATAGAACAGAAGTTTATGTTATGATAGTAACAGAAGAATTGGATGAGTGGGAAGATTCAAGATCTATTGGCAGAAAACGGCAATGGTTTACTATAGAAGAAGCTTTGGAGAAGTTAGCTTTGCACAAACCAGTGCAACGGCATTATCTCCAACAATTGCTTCGTTCCAAACTTACTTGACTGCAATTGTTTTACAAATGACGTTAATATCAAACATGTGCTTTTATAATGGTTCTATGGGTTATTGATAATTATGAAATTTTGTAATGCAACATTAAATGTGACATATTTTATTTAAATTTGTAGTTTATAATTTCTGCAATAAATATACTGTAATTTACATCACGTTTCAAATTTATTTTTAAATAAAAATTATAAAAAAACCGAAAGGTATTGAACAGTATTTTGAAGTAAACAAAAGTTACATCCAATCTGCACAATTTATCTGATCGTCTTATTATATAAGTATAAGTAATTTTGTAGCTAATCTAATTTTTTCAAATCAGAATGTGATAGCATTTACATATTTATCTGCAATAGTTAATGCAGTGAAAATCGCGGATTATGACATTTATTTTTAGCGACTTGGGACAATAGACAAAGTGGAGTCTTTAGTTAGACCTAAGCCTATATTATTGACTATACACACGACCTTGCTCTAGTGACATTTGACTAGTATATCAATGTTACTGTAATTAATGCGAGTATAAACTATACCGCAACTTTGGTTATTTGACATTGTAATATATGTTAGCGCGAGGGTGGTGCGATGAATAGATTTACGATAAATTTTAATAAAAATTAATATAAAATACAAATCAATCTCATTTACAATCTTAATCGCTCTTTATTTACTTTTAATCACAATTTTTCAATATTATGCACTTCTACAATATTGCTATCTATAACATTTCTGTAATAATTCTTGTTGGGTATGGGCATACCTTAACAGATGGCAGACGTTTCCACCGATGATTGAAAGTTAATCCACTACACCAGAAGGTCAACGTAGAGCAGTGAACGATTCCACCGATAAAGGTCAGAGTCAGCTTATCGAGTATTAGTAGGAGTACAATGGGGTATTGAAAAACACCAGAAGGTCAACGTAGAGCAGTGAACGATTCCACCGATAAAGGTCAGAGTCAGCTTATCGAGTATTAGTAGGAGTACAAAGGGGTATTAAAAACATAAACTTTAAAAAAAATGTGAAATTGCAACAACTGATGTCTTGACTACGTCATCAACTGTTACAAGATTTACAAACATACTCCTACTTAAAAAAAATAAATAGAAACAATGTTAAAATCAACACTACATGAAAAGGGAACTTCATTGACATCACCGACCAAGCAAGCAGATCCTCCTTTCTATGAATAAATCATTCACAATTTTTTGAAGAAATCCCTTAATTTTAGAATCAGAGTATATTGTTTTACCTCTCAACTTCTTCAGTATATTCCATATACACTTAATTTTATTATCGGCATTATTTATTTTGATTCAAAAAATCGAGATTTGGATGTTTAAAATTTATTTTTTATGCCTCTTCAAAAATCACTATATTTATCATTTTCTTCTTATACAATAATGTCAGTCTACATTTGCACCTTCTAAAAGCCGCTTTACATCTAATATGTTTTCACACATGACTTCTCATAAGAGAAGTATTTCGATGTTTACACTATATTATGTTTTCTCATAGCCGATCACTCATAAGAAAAAACAGCAAAACATACAATTATTAATAGTTGTTAATGAACCGTGGTTCATTCAACGTTTTTCAAATAGCTGCCAAAAAATCTGAATTTAATGTCTGTTTTCACCAACCAATTCCTAACGTTAGGAATTCTCTAACTTTGACATAAGAAACTTTTATGTCAAAAAAGGGCTAAAAATTCCTAAAGGTATTAAGAATTACCTAAGTGTAGGGGTTTCTTAACACCTTAAGAATTCTTAGCGCTTGGTGAAAACCAAATTTGACATAAAAGTTTCTTATGTCAAAGTTCGGAATTCTAACGTTAGGAATCGGTTGGTGAAAACGGGCATAATTTATTGTCCTTTCGTTTTAAGAAAAACTTAAAGTGGGAACTAAAATGTAAATTGTGATTGGTTGGTATTCACAAATAACTTTGATCAATTTGAATCGCTAACATTTACACTGAAACATTATGATATGTCCCAAAATTCGAACGAGCATATGCAACCCGTTTTCAGAAAACCATCCGTCACGTCACGTCATTCCAAAAACCTAAAGTTTTCGAAAACTCCTTCAATCCCACCGCAAAATTCAAACCAAACCTATCAAACGTCATGCAAAACTCGACCTTGTGTGGCAAAATTAGCGTGTAATTTTTACCCGAGGCGTCTCAATCGGGGTATGTGCAGATTCGCAAGACTCTCACACATATGTACGCATATAACTCTCGGGTCTCTCAAATTGTGTCGCCGCACTGCCTAGGCGCGCTTTAGCAAAAAAAGTGTCAAAACCTTCTGAAATTTTTCAAATCGCACACGGACGTGATTCGTTTTTCGTCTACCCGTTTTGCATGTGTGCGAGAGGTATAATCTAAATCAAGGTAAATGTATTCTATTTACCTTGGATCTAAATGGTCACGTTAGAAATTTTAAGTTCTTTAAAAAAGGTTTTCTTCAAAATTGACGTACAACTTATGGTTTTGGAGAAAACGCGAAAAACCACGTACGGTGCCGTTACTGACGCTATTTTTTAAGATGGCGGCGTTAGCTTAAGACCTAGAGGTGGAGAACTTCAGGACGTCAATCACTACTACTTAAGTAATAATAACTGTGAAGAAAAAAATTCATTATTAATTTCGTCGAGCTTTTTTGCTAATTCGGCTGGACTATTAGTAAAAAATAGAAATAATTTTTACCTGCTATCTTACCTGCCAACTTGTAAACAAGACCAAAATTCTGCATACAACACTCATATTATATAAGGCGATATTGATGCAGTTACAGATGCCGATATTAGAAAAAATATTTTTCAATGGTTGTTTTGGAGATAAAAAATAAACTCAAAATAAATAATCTAAGAATAAGTTCAAAATCGTGGGTTTTTTCATAACTTTGTTTGGTAAATTGCAAATAGAAGCAATATGCACTTACATGTACACTCAATTACTACTAAAATTCTTTGTTAATTATTGTATATATATTAATTTAAGATGAATATAGAGTTTGTTAATTGATTGATTGATTCAAAATAAGTACAAGAAAAGCAAAAAATCGTTAACAAATACCTGTGTATTAAATTGCTTCTTGTTTTTAATTCGTGTAAATTTCCAAAAAAGTTGTTGCTATTTTTAAAATTTAATGTGAAAAAAATAGCTAAGAATCCGGTTTCTACTTAAAACAAATTTTAAAAGACTCTGTATAATAAATTTACTTTATGTGATTGGCAACACTGATACATATATTTATTTTTTAGGTTAGTAGTCGTCAAATTGTTTGGTTAGTTTCAAAATAATTGTGATCGTTACAATAAATTATTATGAAAATACTTGCAATACTAATAATTTAATTACAATAATATGGAAGAAGATAACTTGTATCGACTACAAGGAACATCAGAACAGGAACAAAAAGGGGGATTAATCATAATAAAAAAGTCTACGACTTTCAAAGTACCTAAACCATCTTTGTTAGGTTTAGATAAATTAGCTATAGCGAAGCGTCGTGAGAAAGAAGATGCTGCCAGAAAGATATCCTTTACAGTAGAAGAAGATGAAGATAAAGAAAAATGTGATGAAATGTTAATTAAAGGCAAACATAGCAAGAGCAGTCGAAAAATAAGATCACCTCATATTGAAACGCCTACTCATACTGGTGGAATTACCGATTTAGCTAGACAGAGAAGAACAGAAAAACTTAATTTTAATAGAAACAAAGAAAAAGGAGTGTTTGCTAGCACTAAAAATTTGAAATCTTATAATGCAGATCGTAAACGTAACAACGATTATAAATCATACAAAGAATTTGACGGTAAATATAATCGGGATAGAAAACGCACTCGAGGAGGCGATTCCTCAAGTCGAAATGATAAAACTCCGCGCTTTCGCGATGAACCCAGAACTCCCAATTTAAAAATTAAAGATGAAGTATCAAAATCATCTTGGGATGAAGACGATCCTGCTCCAATGAAAACATCATCTTGGGATTTTCCAACACCTTCTAGTTATAAATCAAACATGGAGTGGTCAGAACGAAGTATGAAATCTAGAAGATACGGAGACTCTGAGCGATCCAATAAGCGAGGCGATGATAACTATAGGTTTGGAAAATATAACAGCGATACGCCACGTTTTACTCCCGTTCATAAATATAATGTGTGGATGAAGGATTCTAAACGAACTGATGCCCCTTCTGGGTTAGAAAACGAAGAAGAATTTAAGTGGCAGGACGATCAAGATAGAGAATTATGGGAAGATGAACAAAAACGAATTGATAGAGAATGGTATAATTTAGATGAAGGTATGTTTGCACTTGTATAATACACTAAAACTTCTCAATAGCGAACACTGACGGGGAACGTAAAAATGTCTCTTATTGAGAAGTGTCTGTTATTGAGAAAAAATATGGTTTAAAAAAAAACAATTTGGGTTTTACCAACACTAAATCTCTCCGCTAAGTGTCGAACACTATATTTTTCTTGTTCATAAGTTTTTATGATTTCAATTTTTGGTTTTGAAAAGCCATAAGTAATAAGTTCATTCGCACATTTTTGAAGTAAAATTGGGAAAGATATAAACAATGGCTTAAATTATATTCAAGATGTCGTTTCTTAATCAGAAATTTGTGACGCAGAGCTTAATTTATTTGGGCCGAGAATAATATACATGGATAAGTGCAAATTTAAAGAACACTAGTCTTTAAAGAACTTTGTTTAAGTTGTAATAATTTAAATTGTTTTCTTTAGGTTATGATGACGAAAATAATCCTTATTCAAACATGAGTGATGAATATGTTAAGAAAAAAGAAGAACAGCTGGAGCAACGAAAAAAGAAACGAATGTCTGCTCAACAGCGCCAGATAAATAAAGATAACGAATTGTGGGAAAGAAATCGTATGATCACATCAGGAGTGGTTCATTCTGTAGATTATACCGAAGATTTTGATGAAGAATCTTTGGATAGGGTGCATTTACTTGTACATAACATAGTACCCCCTTTTCTTGATGGTCGTATTGTTTTTACAAAACAACCAGAACCTGTTATTCCTGTCAAGTAAGTTGTTTTTTTCTATAAGATTATTTTAAAGTCTTAATTGCAATAATTTAGGATCCAACTTCGGACATGGCTATGGTTGCACGAAAAGGTTCTCATCTAGTACGTGTGTTTAGAGAACAAAAGGAAAGGAGGAAAGCACAGAAAAAACACTGGGAACTAGGAGGAACTACTATCGGTAAAATATAATTTTATATACTTTTAATATTGCCTAAGAAAATTTCATGTTCTTATAATTATAGTTCTGTAGGTAATATAATGGGAATTAAGAAAAAAGAAGATGAAGATGATAAGAGATACAATAAACAGGACGATAGTACCGATTATAGAACCGATCAGAAATTTGCAGATCATATGATGAATACAGAATGTGCTAGCGAATTTGCTAAGAAGAAAACTATATTGGAACAACGCCAATATTTGCCTGTTTTTGCAGTTAGACAAGAATTATTAAATGTGATTCGAGAAAATTCTGTTGTTATTATTGTTGGTAAGAAACCACCATTTCTATTTGTAACACACTTATCATTGGTTCATTCATTTATTATCAACCTAAATGCATTTAAGGGTAACGATTCTCATGCTTTAAGGTTAAGGATTGAACAATCGTCTCAATTGTTAACTAAAAGTCAGGACACTTGATTTATTTATTTTGAGTTTACTCCCTAAGAATCGATTTTCATATATAAGGCGCCCGGTATGATAAAATTATGAGGTGTAAAATCTACTGATGAATGACCTCGTTACTTTTTAGTGCGCACCTATGGTGCGCAAGCAATGACCGCGTTACTTTTAGTGCGCACCTATGGTGCGCAAGCAATGACCGCGTTACTTTTAGTGCGCACCTATGGTGCGCAAGCAATGACCGCGTTACTTTTTAGTGCGCACTATGGTGCGCAAGCAATGACCGCGTTATTTTAGTGCGCACCTATGGTGCGCAAGATAATATTGCCGAACATAAATTGTCTATAACATCATGTCTATAAATTCCTCCAGGTTATTATGATTTATTTTATGAATAATTTTAAATATCAATAATTCAAGTCAATAATTCGATAATATTATCTGAAAATCAACAATATTTCTTTATTATAATGATGATTATATATGTAAGGTACAGGAATAAAACAGAATGTCACAAAAGTAGAATATTGAGTAATCTTAATTTTTAATGTTAATTCTTCTATAGTTTATTACGGTATACTATATTTTCAACGTTAAATTTTGTAGACATCCTAGTTTTATGTTTTTTATTTTACATGTAGAAAGAGCCACATAGAGGCAAGAAATGGGATTAACAGTTCCATTTTGGAAAAAATGGACATACCTTAGTTTTATTCCTGTACCTTCATATAATAATGTTTTTATAAATTTTCTTTCGAAAAGTTATTTTTAGCATACTTAAATAATTTTCATGTACTATTTATTATTGTACGTAAAAGATTTAGTGACAATTATCTTTTTATTACCATATTTTGTTAGTTATTAAGATAATATTATATTTTAAATAAAAACATTTTTTTATCAATTTTCTTAAAGTTGGTTAAAATTTTTATAATTATGCATTTATAAATTTTCTAATTTTTTTTACATTTTTTTACTAGGAAAAAATCTAAACCACCTCAAAAACTGCAAGGCACTAGCATACTTAAATAATTTTCATGTACTATTTATTATTGTACGTAAAAGATTTAGTGACAATTTTTACTGAGAAACCTAGTCGTCGTCGGAGCTGACACACACGGTTTTTTTTATTCTTCTAAATTTTAAGGTCTCCCACAGACAATGTTTTGCTGTAGGTTTTAAGTTTTAATACCAAATGGAACAGTCTACAGCCATGGTGCTTTATCCATAGTTTAATTTTAATACTTGTTAGAATATTTGTGAAAATCGCACGTCTCCTGTTTAGGTTGATAAAAATATTGACCAATCTGAGGTTGGTTACAGAAAAGAAAGTTTTTATGCATAATTCTTGTTACTCATAATTTTTTTCAATGTACCTATACTCTGTATTTAGTGAAAATGCCGTAAGTGATAATTGTTCCATTTTCTTCTTAACATTTCAGTGGTATTTTTCATGCTCTTTTTAATCATGAAAGCTAACATGCTGTATCCACTCCTTGATGGATGCAAAGGATCATTTTTATTAGCCTTTTTGACCATTTTCTTGAACGTTATAATCAAATTATTGTATTATGTTACCTCAAACTAAGAAATTCTAGATACGGCATTTATGTTTAACACAGCAGTACAGGTCTACCCATAATAAGTAAATAATCCATAATCCAATACCCTAATCCTATCCTACACATAATCCAATAAAATTACTTTCAAAATCCTAGTAACTTATTTTCACCTACTTAACTGACGATAATTTTAGGTGAAACTGGAAGTGGTAAAACCACACAATTAACCCAATATTTACATGAAGATGGATATAGTAAATATGGTATGATAGGATGTACTCAACCACGTCGAGTAGCTGCTATGTCTGTAGCAAAACGTGTTAGTGATGAAATGAGCACAAAATTGGGTATAACTAATTATACATAATAGAAATTTTCATAATATTAACTCAAAATTTGTACTAACAAGGGAAGCTTCTCATTGTTGTTCTTTGAATTTTAAGAAAAAATTACTGAAAGATTAGACATAAATAGTATAAATTACATTTAATCGAAGAAGCTAATGATGTAAATGTCATCGGAAGTGATGCATAGTATATGACACTTCTAGTATATACATATCGTCTTTAAGTTGTTTTATTTTGAAAACTAAAACATGCGATTTTATGCCAAAATACATGTCTTCTCATTTTTGCTCTACTTTCATTAAAAAAAAAATTTAAAGTAATTGGTGGGACAACAATATGAAGTTCTCCATTGTAAGTCGATGACTTAATTTATAACAAATTTTCTATCTGTTCAATCAACTTTTTTGTAATTAAAGATCTAAGTGAATATCGGTATTATCTTACAAAATTGAAATTAAGAGTAAATCGAGAAAAGGAGTTTAATTGAAATTTTTGTATTTTAGTTTGTCTTATTTGGCAGAAACCAACAAAAAAGTTTAAATTTAAACTTCTTTTTAGGTTTCTTTTTTGCCCTTGGGGGCTTCAATAAATTAATATTTTCTATTTTTTTTGCAATATTTTAATTATAATATAAAATTATTATTATAGGTGACGAAATTGGATATGCAATTCGATTTGAAGATTGTACTTCAGAGAACACTGTTATTAAATATATGACTGATGGAATTTTGCTCGTGAGAGTTTAAGAGAACCTGAGCTTGATCATTACAGTGCTATTATTATGGATGAAGCACATGAAAGGTCACTTGGTACGGATGTGTTGTTTGGATTATTAAGAGAGGTAAGTGAAATTGATATTCTTTTAAGCTATATAATATACTTCTGTCAGTGACATGGGGTGAAGTGAATGTATGGAGGTACTTATTTTAGCGGAGTGTTTGTTTTAAGACGTGAATTTTACTATAGAAAGCTCATGGTTTGATATTCATATAATATTTATTCAACATTTAACTTAATGCAAATGAATTAATTATGGAACACCTCCGACAACATAATATCAGTATGGTAAACGATACTGGACTGATTTGTAATCCATAATAACAAGATCCTGGTAAAGGGATATGGAATAGCAAATCACTGTTATTAAATATATGACTGATGGAATTTTGCTCGTGAGAGTTTAAGAGAACCTGAGCTTGATCATTACAGTGCTATTATTATGGATGAAGCACATGAAAGGTCACTTGGTACGGATGTGTTGTTTGGATTATTAAGAGAGGTAAGTGAAATTGATATTCTTTTAAGCTATATAATATACTTCTGTCAGTGACATGGGGTGAAGTGAATGTATGGAGGTACTTATTTTAGCGGAGTGTTTGTTTTAAGACATGAATTTTACTATAGAAAGCTCATGGTTTTATATTCATATAATATTTATTCAACATTTAACTTAATGCAAATAAATTAATTATGGAACACCTCCGACAACATAATATCAGTATGGTAAACGATACTGGACTGATTTGTAATCCATAATAACAAGATCTTGGTAAAGGGATATGGAATAGCAAATCAAGCAACTCCTTTCCACAATTAATGCCCGTTTTTTTCACCAAGAGATATCTATTAGATAAACTATCGAAGTAACCAATCTATTTTTGATAACTGGATCTGTATGTAATTTCAAGGCATGACTGATTATAAATAAATTGAATAATTATAAAAGTGTATGTGCCACACCTCCTTACATTCTACCTCAAATTTAAGTTTAGGATTTCTTTAGTACTTATCTGTTTGTTATTCTAAATTATTCATGCCCGTGTGCACCGTTACTGACTTGAGTATTTACTTTAGAAAAGTACTTAATTTATAATGACAGTGCTAAACTTGAATTTGGAGAAATTTAAAACATTTAATTGTTTTAGTTAGGGTAAGGGGAGGGGAATGAAGTTAGTAAAAAGTCTAACTTTCTAAGTCCCTAAGTTATAAATAGAATGCTCTTATATCTAAATTTACTTCAACTTAGGTTAGAATAATTAAGAATTTCGGTAAAAAGAACGCATTATTCAGTTTGGACATCGGCACGTATTTTACAACTTACAAGTAGAACGGCGAAATTTTCGCGCTATATAAGCTTTTGCGCCATTTTGTATTAAGCTTATAAGCGTTCAAATTGAACTCTGCGTTCGTAATGTAATGTACAATACTGTGTACAAATAATTTATAAATTAGTAAAACACATAGTTTAAAGGTGACTGGTTCAGCATGCTGATTGCATGCATGCAGTACCAAAGAGATTAAGGTCCATAGATTTGTGTAACCAACAAGCAATAGGGGATGGGTAAGAAAACCGAACTCCGATTTTGACCATTTTTAAAGTAGATTATGAAAGATGAGGGTCTAATTAAGGTATTAAAAATAAAATTTGTGGATTATTTACACATTTTTGAAAAAAACGGCTTTACAAATTTATTAATAATGCAATTTACTCATTGGCTCTTTTGAACTGTAACCCCGCCCATCGAAATTAATACAAGTTGTGGAGACAGTAAAGATACCACAATCTCGTTTTTTACAACGAATTATGAAGGATGAGGGTCTAATTAACTAATAAAAAATAAAATTTGTGATCGGATAACAAATTTCGCAAAAAATTAACTTTTTGTATGAATCCGACTCTTGACGTAGTTGGGTTTATTAAAACCCACTTTAGCGCTTTACTTACTATAAACATCCCTCTCTCTCTTCGATCCTTACTCTTAAAGAGTGTAGTGGCATCATAAACATCCCTAAGTAGCTTCAACTCGAAAAAGTATGGATGTTGACGCGAGGAATCTCAGGGAGCGACTGGTATCTCCCCACTACTAGTCACTGTCAACCCAGGCACAGCACATGTACCGTCAACATAATGTTTCCATATTTGAGATTTTATTACGCAATAATACACTTACATGTATTTCTTATGGGAAAATTGCAATTTTCAAAATTAAATTGTGGCCTTATTACAACTCCGACAACATTGATCCTCACCTTAAAGAGCTTATATTTTTATGCTCTTTCGTTTGGTATAGCCATTTTTATAGGAAAAAGTGTACTTTTGAGTTCAGGTTTATTACCTCCACCCAAACAATGTTTCTAATTTCAAATTATAAAATTCGTGGTTCTTTTACTATCAATTATAAATTGATAATAAGAACTACAACTTCTAGTAAAATCAAATGGCATTTATTTCAGTGTAACTTTAATTCGACATTAAATATTTAATTGACAAAACTCCACATATTAGCTAAAAGTTTCATAAAAAATGTTTATAAAATTAATTTTTGGTTTAATTCTCCCACTAAGTTTTAATGCCAGATTTAATACGATTATGAAATCGATCCTAACTGAAAGGAACTTTGTTTATAAAATGAATTGCTATGTTCCAGAATTATATGTATCTTATCATTGCCATAAATAGAACGTGGCAGCTTCCTCGACTAGTGGTATTCTTTTATCATTATTTTGATGAGTGTTTCCACTTTAGATTTCATTACATGAATATCCTTACACCGCTAGTCATTAATTCTTATTTTTGATGGATGGAAACAAAAGTGACAAAATTCGTATTCAGTAACCCGATATCGAAACAAAAGCTTCCCAATCATTGAAAAGCTTTCGCAAGGGTTCCAGATCACGAAAAGGCTTCTCAGTGATTGTAAAACCAATTGCACCTTAGCGTTATGCCAATTTTTAAATTGGGTAGAATCAAGAAAGCCGAACTCAAAAGTATACTTTTTCCTATAAAAATGGCTTTACCAATCGAAAGAGCACTAAAATACAAGACTTTTAATCTGAGGTAGGTTTCGGTAGGTCCTTTAATAAGCCCACAATTTAAACTGAAATTAACATATTCCCATAAGAAATACGTGTAAATGTATTATTGCGCAATATTACGTAATCATTTTATGTATTTTATCACCAGTGTGTGTGCTGTCATGTAGGTGGTCAACACCGACTTACTACAATCACTCCCTGCTATCTGCCGGGTTAACATCTCCAATTTTTCGAGTAGGACGGGTCTAGGGGATATTTTTAACAAGTAAAGTATTTTTCAAAACGGCATGTAGCGAGCGGAGCGGAGGCTGCGGAATGTCAGTTTTGATTAACGCAACCACGACCAATTTCGAATTTTTAAAACCGTTTTTTTTTTCAAAATTTGTGGGCCGACCGCAATTTTTTTTTAATATGTAGAGAACGATGTCCTCTTTCATAATTCGCTACAAAAATCATGAAATCCGAATTTGGGTTTCTTGACCGTCTCCTTTAAATTTAGTAGGACTTGAATCTGTTTATTACTTGACAGTAACATCGGCGATATTTCCGAAGCCACTCTCAGTACCGTGAGCATTACTTGCTTTACATCTGAAATAGCTTGCTAGGCTTGTCTCAGATGTGCCTGTTACCCTATTTTAATGTTAATGCTGCCAATTCGTTAATATAGGAAGACTACCGGCTTTACGAACCTTCCGAAGCACGAAGACGGCCACAATAAAATAAGCCTCTAACCGGCTGTCTTAGTGTTAGCAATTGGTTGTGCTAACAATCAGGCCAATGATTGTCTGTTTTTATTAAAAAGGTGATTATTGTATCTTCTTTTAAAGATAACTTTTGTGGTCGACTACTTCTTTGAACATGTTCCAAATTTTCTGGACATTTATATTTACTTCTGTTCACTATTTTTGCAATTTTTAGTATTAATTATTATTTTGTACATGCAAATTTAATATCATTTTTCTTTCCTCTATTGTGGTTTCTTTTCTTTTTTGTCCCATTTTAAAAGTTTTTCATTATATGACTCAAGAAATACTAAATAATACCTGTATATATAATTAGTGATTTGCATTTAAACGTTAAAGGAAATTCACTTTAGCTTACTCTAAATATTATAGAAAGTTGATAAATAAGCTGCGTCTATTTTTTCACACCTAATAATCATCTAAACAGTATTATTTAGTTTTATTTACTGGAAATATGTTTTTAATTTATAAGATTTTTTGTATTAAGTTTCTAAATACTACAAATAGCATTTTTTATTAAAAAAATTATTAATTACCCTATAGTAGGAATACTTTTTCACGGCACTGTAAAAAAATCCACGTAAAAAAACATTTTGTAATAATATGTTATCTAGTGTAAAAATTTTATTATTTATTTCAAGGTAACTTTTAAATTTGTAGATAAAATACCCTTTTTCAATTCTGAAGGTCAGAAATGTTCAAATATTTATACAATATACCATGCATGGTACCTGATAACACAAACAATTGATTAAATAATTTGAACAATAACTTGAACAATTTATTGATGTAATTTGTTATGTAAGAGTCATACGAAATGGGTAGGTAAGATTTATCCACTAAGGGGATTCCCCAGTAACTATTATAATACAGCAGTGCTGTCTAGTTTTTCGAGTATGGTGAAAAAGAAAATGAATGGTTCATTTGTAGGTAGCAGTATGCTACAAAGAGTGGTTTTATAGTAAAAAGGAATGAAAATAGAGCACCCAATTTAGCAGCACACAGCGAATCTTGTTAAAGTTAGTAAACAATGACTAGACCACTTGTGAAATATGTTTATGTCACATACTACATAATTATTACAAGGCGATGATTTTGAAATCGTGTTAAGACTAAATAAATTAAAAAAAGGAAGACTTTTGAGCCGTCTAATTTCAAATTCGTGTAAAAAAAACGTGTAAAAACAGAGTTAGGTATATTTAAAAAAATGGTTGAAGTATTTGCATAATGAAGAAGATAGCCTTGATATTTTTATTTTGTTGACAATTTTAGGAGTGAAAGGGAATTTTTAACGTATTTTTAAAATTAAAAGTATTTTTAATTTTAAGTATTTTAAAAGTGTTGTTTAGGAATATCTGTCTAATCTGCCGCCGGCGCCATCGCTAATTTTCAATAAGAATCCAAACTCGTTATAAGACTCAAGTTATTGCTTGATATTTAACATAAGTAAAAAGTGTTCTATTCAAAAATCAGCTTCTACATTTTATATTCGTTTATCGTTGGTCGCTTTCCTGAAGAATTTCGTATTTAATAATTTTGAATGCTAATTAAAAACAAATTGTTACATCTGAAATTTAATAAGGTTACATTGAAATGCTAACAAATACTACAATATAACATGCAGGCTACTCTAGGAAAAATTTTTTATATATAATGCAATAATTAGATCATCTTAAATTATTTTTGTATTTGCATTTTATTTCAACTATCTAACTTGTTTCTTTATTTATTTTGTGTATTTAAATTCCTACAATGTAATACCTGAACAAGGTGCAGTATAGTTAGGAGATTATGAAGTGACAATTGATCATGGTGCAGTTTTGCCGAGATATTCAAGATAGCTGTATAAGAAAAATTAATTCTACTTATACATGGTGAAGTTTGGCGCACACTAACTTTTTCTTCCACTTAAATAATTTTTACTTTTTATTGAATATCAGCTTCTTTGGCATATATCTTTTCTCTATTCCAAGATATCGACATACTTGATATTACTTTTACTAAATGTCTCGGAATTATTTTGAATATGAACAAAAATTTTTAACAAGGATAAAATTTTATCAATTTTCATTATATATTTGTTGTTGACTGATTGTGAATAAAATATATATGAGTCAATTCCATGTTTTTTCAAAATTATGAAATTTTTGTCATTTCCATTGTGAATTTCACCGTCATGTTCGAAATCGTTTTGTAAACGGTGAATTTTAAAGCAGTTTTTAACAAAGATCAAATCTACTAATTTCATTGTCCATGCATTTGTTAAATAATTATATATATTTTTTCACTAGTTTTTGAATACAAGTTAATTTTTGAATTCAATTATTGGTGCAGGTTTAACTGACGAGATTCTATAAATCGAAACATAGTTGATTAATAATATCTTAAACTTATTACCTACCAATTTATAAAATCAATTAAAAGTTGACTAAATTTAAAAATTATTAAACTTATTATTAAAACATAATTTCACAAGTTAATAAATCACTTGTAAGGAAGGATATTTTAGGCATTTGCATTCTTTCAAACTAATTTATTCAAACTAGTATTATTTATTTATTTACTACAAAATTATAAAGTTCATAATATTATAATACAAACACAATAGGTGCCTCTTATGGCAAAAATGTATACCTACAGGGTCTTTGAAAAAATTAACACTGAAGTGAAATTTTACTTTTTAATTTTACGTTAATCGTGTTTATTTGTCTCAAATAAATAAACAAGGTCAACATGGACTGCAGCATTTAAGTATTAGTTAATTTTAAGCCTTAGTTAAAAGTCTAAGTAAGCGTATAGTTAACTAATAAAAGTACTTAATTACTGCAGTGCAATCGGTATAAATATTATGTGAAATTTTTCCAAGTTTGAGATCTTCTAATCAAATTGAAAAATGATATAGAAATACGGTTTGACTCAAACTTTGGTAAAGTTTTTTTTTTTTAACAAAAGTAAAAAAGTTATTTTTTTAATTTTTAGTAGAATATTTCTAAATATAAAATCAATTATTTCGATCACAGGTCTGTTTTTTCATCGAAGGAAGGGTGGATCTAAACTACTTCGTGAAGTCCGAGATTCAAACCTGGAATTCTATTTCATAACTTAACCATGGGTCACACTAATTCACTTCTGTGATTTGAAAACTTATTTAGATGGAATTTATAGTTTTACTTTTTATAGTTTATGCTAGGAAAGCATCTGTTTACGATTATTATGTGAATAGATTTCGCTTTTACATATATTTACATATTACTTTTTGACTTTGATCATTACTATTATCATAAGTCATAACATACTACATAATATTGAATATTTAAGTATTAATATATAAGAATATTCGGTAAGTACTATGCTAAAAAAAATTACCATCAAGTAACCACATGCGTATATCGATTCTTATGAAATCGGCCAAGTTTTTCAATTTGAAGTAGTTATATTTCTTTTTTTATTTCCCATTAGAAATAATCCCGTTGAAAATCCCAAGTTCCCCCATTTTAAGCTGTCCGTTACCTATAAATAAAAAAAATTCTATCACAAGATAACCTTGATTGATTTAATTGTTTTGTGAAGTGTGCAAAGCAGCAATATAAATTTATCTTACATTATAATTATTAATCTAAAGGAGCTGATACTACAGGTATTATTAGAAGAAGGTGATGGGAAGTGCGCAATTTGTTTATCTTATCATTTACTTAACAACTATAAGTTTCAAATTATATATACATACATAGATACTACAATATTATAGTCCAATATACCTAATGTATATATATTTTTTTAGGAAACTAACGCCAGGTTTTATCAAGAATTTTTAAAATTTTTTATAACAACCGTTAAGTACTTACTGATTTTTTTTTACGATAGTTTATAGGAGTACCATATCTACACCAATAAGTGAAATGTTCACTATTATGCCATTTGTGTTTATTATTTTGAGCATACATTATTTGATTTTTAATTATTTCTTCGTTATTTGGATTAGTAATTTGATCCGATTGGTTATTTATTCTTATTTGTGCATCTTTTATCCAAAAGTTAAGTAAATTACATGATTGCACTTTGTATAATCCTTTTTGCAAACATACTGTGTAAATTGTAATATAATCTGGATTTTTACTTTTTTCTAGAAAGTAAATTAAATCTATCCTTTAAGTTATTTAACCTAATCATATTTCTTCTTACCATAGCCGGGTGTCCAAATTGCTATACCCCTTTCATCTTCTGTATCTTCAAATTTTTTTTGTACAATAAAACCAGATTCTAGCACTGCACAAACAATGTTTATTTCATTATGAGCAAACCATTTTGATTCTCTTAGTTTTTGACCCACAACTAAACTATTTTTTCTATTTATTCTTGAATTGGATTGGCCATTTAACTTTTCTATACTGGCACTACTTCTGCTAGACGATAATCTTGGTTTATTTTCATAAGTTTTTACCAAATCTTCGTGATTTGATCCGTAGATATAAGCTATTTCTTGAAACATTATTTAAAGAACTTGTTTGTAAACAATAAAGTATTTTAATCTTTGTATATATGCGACTTTTTAATAATTGCCAAATTAAAGCAGAGTGGGGGATTGTTCAGTATTGGTTGAGAATTGAGATAATGTACACGAGATATGAAATTTATTTCTGAAACAGACCTAGAAACGCAATTACTTATTTGTAATGCTAATAAGAGCAAATTTGCAGCATTGATAACATGGTTGTCATTATAATAACTTTATTCACGATAATATTAGAGGCGTGTTCTGAATACATATCAAATGTTGATTTTTAAAAATTCATTGAATAATTTATTTCCTACAAATAATTTGCAATGTAAATTTTTAATTGGGGAATTTTTATTATTGATTGGTTATATACATTTTATAAAGAAACATTAGGTGTTACAAGGGTCCGATTTTGATGTTCGAAAATATTTATTATTATATTAATATTTTATACGTTATTTGCGAGGATACAATTCGCTGTGGCACATTTTGCCGGAATTGGTGAAAAACTTTGAAATTTTACACGACATTATATGGCCCGGTTTTTTCATATTCAGTATAGTAAGTATTATTTAGTTAAATGTTAAATAAAATAAATGAGAGTTAAAAGTTTATATAGTTAAAAGAACCTTTTTGAGTTAACAGAGACGCATCACAAATTTGACGTTACATTACACTCTATTAAGAGATGAAGAAGAAACCGGGCCTATATCTGACTGGCTTTCTCTATTTTTCTTATTCGTTTTATTTAAATCGAAATTTAATTCAAAGTTTAAATAAACATAGTTTAAAATTAAAGTAATAAAAAATGTCTCAACGAATAGTTCCCGGCGAAACATACCCAACCCAAATTTCCGCTTACGTGGCTGAAGTCTTCCTGGTGTGTAGAACAATCACTGTATTCGTTAATGCCAACAGCTCGCGAGTTTTATTCTGTCAAATTCAAATTGATAATAATTAAAAACAAAGTAAATCATTTATAGTAATGCTTTAAATTTAATTAAAATTTTTCCTTTGCCTAAATGAAGGTGAGCGATATACACGTGTTTCTGTCGTATTAGACTTCATCGGTTTTGATTGATTTATGCAAACAAATTTAATTAAATTTAAAGTATTACTATAGTAAATGCGTTACTTTGTTTTTACTTATTTTCAATTCTATTTTTGATAAAGTAAACCTCGCGAGCGCGTTGGTATTGTTAAAAGTAGTGCGAGAACGTAGTTATTATTTCAAGTGCTTTCTATGTGTATGCGATACCGATGACATCTAATAAGACAAACTCGTGTATATTGCTTACCTTGATTTAAGCAAAAATTTGTCTTTCTTATTGATGTTTCTGAAGATGGTCGTGCAAGTTGAATGTTTTGTTGTCAGTTTATGGTGCAGAAACATAATAATCTAATCAAGAGTAAATTTCAAAGCCCCTAGCCATGAATAATATTCTATGAAGATTAAAATTGCTAGTCAAATGCGTACATTTTAAATGCTTATGTCCTACTTTAACTTCGTAATTTCTGTCGCTCCCGAATTATATTTATTTTGAAAGTATATTAGATAGATGTTGAAATTAATAAAAGAAAAAAAAATTGCGACTTTCTGGTTGTACGTCTGTTTTAATATTAGTGTGCAATATTAGTCAAGTACGTCTTGAATTGGTGTCTGCAAGAAAGACATTATCATATTATTTACTTTGTCATACTAAAAGGTAAACGATGTACTAAATTATATTTAGGACGTCTCTACTTGTACTTTATGTCAATACAAATTGAAGTACCCATGGTCTTTATTATAATAATATACATTTAGTAAATTATACAAATTATATTATATTAGATTACAATTTTTAAAATTAATAGGTTAAATAAATAATAAAAAGAAATTATTATTAACCTTTAAGTAGGTAGGTGGGGTGCTCAGAACACCCCAAGTAAAATTTCTAGTTATATTGTTTCTGCTTTTCTAGTTATATTGTTTACTATTATTTTATCTTATAGTTAAATTTACATTAGTTACACTTTTACAAGATAGATTAATGTAAAAATGATCAGAATTTACTGTTTTTAGGTATACTTTTATTTATATTTTTTATATAGGAACATTAAATGAGTTGTATTTCGCGTTACTAAAGAATATCATTTATTATAAAGAAAACAAAATATGAAGATAACAAAATTGAAACACATGGTTATATAGGCACTAAATAATACCTTAAATTAAAATTCGAACAAAAATTTCATTTCCACATATATAAAATATTGTGGCAAGTGGCCTGCATTATAACAAGGAAATAAATATAAAAAATAAATATATAGACACAAAAACAAAGAAAATAATGAAATTGTTTAATTTTAACAAAAAAAAAATTAAATTGCATAATTTTACTAAAAAAAGTTTACAAGAAATTAAAATAAATAATATTTTTTTGTTAAAATTAAACAATTTTATTTTTTTCTGTATCTTTGTGTGTGTATTTGTTTGATTTTAGTTTAAGATACTATTTAGTGCTCCTATAACTATATTTTATAAAAAAAATCTGAAAACAACGTAAGTATTTGATTCAAATTTTTAAAATTATAAGGTTAAATGAACAATAAAACAAACAATAAGCAATGAAAATAAAATGAATAATGAAAAAATGTCTGATGACAGCAGTAACCATTGCTGAAAGCTCACAAATAATGTTTCGTTTTATTGTTCATTTAACCTTATAATTTTAAAAATTTGAATCAAATATTAATTTCAAAGGTTAATAATATATATAATTTCCATAACATAAGTAGGTAGGTGGGTGGTGACAGCACCCCAGCACAATTAACTCTGTCGCGATTCAGTAGTTCAATTTAGATATGCGATTGTCATCATAATCTTAGAAGGGATGTTTAACAGGAAGGTAAAAAAATAATTAGCTATGTTACTAGCCCATAAGTATGAAATATATGAGAAAACAAAGCCTGGATCAGTGTTGTGGCCACCCCACATACCTACTTAAACGTCTGATGACAGCAGTAACCATTGCTGAAAGCTTACGAATAATTTCGTTTTATTGTTTATTTAACCTTTTAATTTTAAAAATTTTAATCCAATATGAATTGAATTGTGAAATTAAATTCACCAATTATTTTATTTCTTTTTTAAGTTATTATTTCAAATTTTGACATTTTTTATAAATATAGTGAAACTTTCGTAAAGCGAACTTGCAATACTTGAATTTCTTCACATAGCGACGTTTTACCAACGATTTGCAGTTCAATTTATCATTAGAACATGTTAGAACTCTAGAAATTCTATAATTCGATTTTTTCGTACCTCTCGTACAAATTTGGTACCTAGACGATTTTTCCTAGTTTTACCTAAGTACTAACCTAAGCATTATTGTCAGCTATTTGAATTTTCCGTTTTATTTTATTATGTAAATTTATTATTCTAGACACTCATTTGATTAGCGATTATAATATACGAACATTCAAAATTTGTTTTTCTGGCTACAACTGTAGGTTCTTACATTTCTTTATCATGAGGAAAAAAACACGTTCACGTGACATAACTACTTGAAAATCTTGAAAGTGCATCTACGTGATATACATTTTTTTTGGTCAAGTTTCAGGAAAAATTTATATTTTATTCACATATTCACTTGGCAGTAGCAGTGCCCCAGGGGAGCGTGTTAAGCTCGTTCTATATGTTCTACACACGACAAATCTATTTTAAAGTTTACATTTAAGTTCACTATTAGTGCTATTTTTATGTGTAACACAAGCGCACTAATTATATGCATATAAAAATACAAAAATTTTATGTGAGGTATTACAAAGCACCTCAACTAATTACAAGAGTCGATTTAAACACTTTTTATACTTAAAAGAAAATCAAAAGAATTCGTTTTTCTAAATAATCACAATTCATAAATATATGAGATCAAATATTTAGAATACAAGACGTTTGGGTCATGAACTCCGAGTGATGGGCAGAAAATCAGAACTTTCAACCAACAATTATTTGTTGATAAAAGAAATCTTCAAGTCAATATGGGCCTACATAATTTAGATTTAGAGCTTTGTTTCTACCTCGAGAAATTCTCCAATCATTTCATTTACAATATTAAAAATGATTGATGCTTTTTGTTATGTTGCAAACCAAGTGAGGACTTAAATATGGCCTCGATTAAAAATTAGGTTACAAAATATACTAAGTGACCATTTAAATACAATTAACTATGGGTGTAAATTAGGCCATGAACAAAAAACTCAGGTGTAATAACCGGAGGAAAGTGGGAGATTCGTGGGAGGCACGTAGGAAGTTCAAACCCAAGATGTAGTTTCCCAAACACCCAAACAATTTCTTTGAATGTTTTTGTATATAAATAAATGTATGTTTCTGATATTATTTGCTATAACAAAAAATGTTTACAGGGTGTAATATTGAATTCTTCAAGGATCAATAAATTTATTGATGAATTAGTGTTAATTCACTGAATGTTTTATTCTTCTAAAGTATTGAACTCGCCAAGATGACTTACTAAAATAACTGTCCGCGAAAATAACGTGAAAAACCTCAGGAAGATCCCTCTAGCGTCTATCATTAAACGACTTCTGGAAGGAAGTTTACTTGGTCAGTAACAACCCTTGGTCGTGTGCAAGGGGACAGTTTTACACCTCAAACAGGCTCTTGGGCTTCGCCCTCGGGACCTGTTTCTCTCGAAAATGTAATTTACTGGGGTGGTTTTCCATTGCATTTCCATAGATGGTTCCTAAGATGACAGATGGCAATGTATGTATTGCTGTGAACTACCTTAAATTATAAGGGTGCATATTTTCCAAACCATAAATACAAAATTTGATAATAATTTAAATTTTAATACTTAAAATCTAAATGCATTTAATTTAAAACCTTATATTCAAAATTCATACGCCTCACCATATGTATCACCACACGTACCGTTATCAAAAATTAAATTGCTCTGCTTAAAAATTTACAATTGTGCTATTGTTTAATTAATTTTTTCTTAATTCACTGCATCTTCTTCAACATTTTATCGTCTAATTTAATTCAATTTGAACCACCATCATAAACTTAGCTCATCCGGCATTCTTTTCCTCAGAATGATTTTCTTATATCGATCAAACTTCCGCTCTTGGCCGCTCAACCAACTCTACCATCAAATACAAACTCAAATCTAAAATTTAAAAATAAAACTTTTTCCAGCTCTTACCACCAAACAAAACAAACACACAGCAATAAACATAATTTATATGTAATATACGGTGAACGCTTTTAATGTGATCACATTGGGACTCGGGGTTTTTGATAACAATAATCGATTGATAACAGTACATTCTAGTCTTTTGATTTATACTTTACTTTATTTTTTATCAAGTTTTTCACGTTATTTTTGTTTTTAATAATGAATTAAATTTAAAATTGTTTTTAGATAGTTGCAAAACGACAGGATTTGAAATTAATTGTTACATCTGCTACAATGGACTCCAGTAAATTTTCATTATTTTTTGGAAATGTACCAACTTTTACTATACCTGGAAGAACTTTTCCAGTTGAAGTATTATTTAGCAAAAATCCTGTAGAAGACTACGTTGATGCAGCCGTTAAACAAGTTTTGCAAATACATTTGCAACCTCCATCAGGGGGATATATTAGTGTTTATGCCAGGACAAGAAGATATTATAGTTACATGCGAGGTATTGTATAAATTTAAGTGTTACTTAAAAATTCAATTAATTTACTTTGTTTTTTAATCAATTTTAGGTTTTAGCTGAGCGCCTTACGGAAATAGATAATGCTCCAAAACTATTGATTCTACCAATTTATTCACAATTACCATCAGATTTACAAGCTAAAATTTTTCAAAGGTCACCGGAGGGTATTAGAAAATGCGTTGTTGCAACTAATATAGCAGAAACCTCCTTAACTGTTGATGGTATTATATTTGTTATCGATTCTGGATATTGCAAATTAAAAGTGTATAATCCTCGCATTGGTATGGATGCCTTGCAAGTAAGATTAATTTTATATTTTGTTCATTTTCCCAAATTATTTAAAACAGGCAAGAATTGTTTTTAGTGCGGTTAGTTGAATCTTGGGCAATACCTAGCTAATTATAAAATGAAAAATTTCGCTATTTATTATGATTATAATATTCACGAAAAACAAAATACTCAGACTTAGAAAAGAGAATATGTTTTCTTTGTACATTGTCATCATTTTTTTTTATCAATTGAACAAATGAGTTAGCTTTACTTACGGATAAGTGGGAGAAGTACCAAAGTGTGTCTTTGTTTGGTGATAATTTTTATTACAAGAAAAATAAATTGATTATAGTACAGTCAAGTCGTGAAATAGTGAATTAAATATGGCAAAGACCTTTCACTTTTTCGGGGTTGTTCCCTATTTTGGTAATTTTACAATAAAAACATATATTTTGAAAAAGAAAAGCTTTATTTTAAAGAAAATTAATATATTAGCATAAAACGCAAAGAAAAAGTTATATAAATATGGAATTAATATTTAAAAAAAACCTGATTATGGAAATGGGTACTGATTACAACATGGGTTTGAAAAATTATGTTTTTATTTTGCAATTTAATATTTTTTGTCTTTAATTTATGACATCAACATATAACAACTGCTTTCTATGCGTTGTGAGTAAAATCTTGTACGTAAAGTTGTAAGTAAGTTGTTGTAAGTGTTGCAAGTAAAATCTAAAAAAATTCTTGCATTCAATATTTCCGGTAGTTCACTAAATACAGTATTCACTATTTCGAAACTCAATGTTAAAATTCGTGCGTTCACTAGTTTCAGTAGTTTACTATATGTGATCTGGTTTACGAAAAGGGGGCTTACATTCGAAAATCAGTTTTCAAGAAAACGGCTGTTAAAGAAAAACAACATGTATCATTAGTTTCTTGTTAGTTGTTCTTTTTTCTCTATGTTTATGAATATGTTTTTCTGGCGTATAATCATGTTTTTTTATCTCATAATTTGATGCATTTTCCTTATTTTAGATTTTCAATAAAATTCTGTTATTTTCGTATTTGTACTCTTCTTTCTCTTCATTTTTAGTGAACTTTTAAACAAGTTATGACTTTTTGGCTTTCACCTTGTGCATCTCAAACTCAGTCTGAATCGGCAAAAAAATGGAAAATGATTTTTTGACACCCAAGCCCCTTTTTGTAGACTAAGTTACATAAACAGTATTCACTGTTTTGCGACTCGACTGTATCTTCAAATTTTCATATTACTGGGAACAGCTGCTTATTTCGGCCAAATCTTGAAGAATAGAAACCTAAATAATATTCACGAGATTTTGTTTAATCGAAACAATAAATTCAGACTTAAATATGTAATATTTAAATAAATTGCAAAATTTTATAATCAAAACAAATTTGTTAGAAGTTTAACATTTTTGTACCTACTTTATAAAATGCACAGATAATGCAAGAATATCAGTCTCGCAATGTGATTTTAAATATTTGCTTATCAGACATAACCGAACAAGCGTTACACTTTCACCAGACCAACTGGGAAGCAAACAAATTTATTGTTGGGTTGTAACAGTAAACAGACTACTCTTGATGCATTTTTGCAAAATTAAATTACTAAGTTTTATTCTACTTTGCAAACACAATAATTTTTCTGTTTATATGATATAATCTTATGTTTTTTTTTAAGTTGATTAAAATGTAAGGAACACACACTTTTTAAGTTTTTGGGTGAAATTTTGGGCCTATTTTGGCCAGCCGCTTAATTGGGCCAAAATGTCCATTCTCAATGTGGATTGATTAAGCGGAATTGGCTGTATTTATATTTTATGGAATTGACGTTTGTTTAATTTGCAGATTTATCCTATTAGTCAAGCTAATTCTAATCAACGTTCTGGTAGAGCTGGCAGAACAGGTCCTGGGCAGGCGTTTCGACTATACACTGAAAGACAATATAAAGACGAACTTCTTGTCTCGAACGTTCCAGAAATTCAAAGAACAAATCTTGCAAATACAGTGCTATTATTAAAATCACTTGGTGTTGAAGATCTATTACAATTTCATTTTATGGATCCTCCCCACAGGTATATTATACTTAACAATCCATGCCAATATATTAACTTGGAGACATATTTTAGGATAACATATTGAATTCTTTATATCAGTTATGGATTTTGGGGGCTTTGGATAACACTGGAATTTTAACTAAGCTTGGCAGGCAAATGGTTGAGTTTCCACTCGATCCACCTCAATGTCAAATGCTTATTGTTTCTTGTGAAATGGGTTGTACAGAAGAAATACTTACTATAGGTTTGTGATAAATCAACTAACTATAAAATTCTTAAAATGATATTCACTTATTTCAGTTTCAATGTTGTCTGTGCCTCCGATTTTTTCGCGTCCTAAAGGTAGAGAAGAAGAGGCTGATGCAGTTAGAGAAAAGTTTCAAGTTCCCGAAAGTGACCATCTAACATATTTGCATCTTTACAATCAATGGAAGCAAAACAAGTAAGTTTCTTACCATCTTTGTATTAATAGAAATATTTAAATCTTCTGAAACAACAAATTGCTGCAATTTTTACTTCCTGTTAATAACTACTATTAGGAATTTTAGATTCTTTCTTTAGATGTATTTATGTTTTTACAAATTTATGTAATGAGTTATTTGATTGTAAGAATTAAAAGTTTTTATGTGAGAAGGTCATTGGCTTGGTTGTTAGCGTGATCAATTGCTAATGTAAGGCACCCAGTTTGAATCCGGGCAGAGGCTCACTTTGTGTAAGCGTTCTCCGTGCTTCGGAAGGCACTTAAAGCCGGTGATCTTCTCACAAGGTGCTAGCAACATCTTTGAGGTATTAAATGCTGAAATACTTTCTTGAGGAACGGGTAAATGACTTAGGTTGTATCCTTGCAAAAGGAAGCCCAAAATATATATTATATAAAAGCTTTTATGTTGCAAACATGATTAACCTTTTCAAAAAATAACTCAGAAACATGTCAGTATAAAAAATATTACTATTACTTGGATAATTTAATGCTGGCATAACCAATATGATAAATAATACCATTTACCTTGTTATGTTACAATAGTTTCATTTTAATTAAGCTTTTGTTTCTGGAATATTTAGTAGGTAATAATTTGTTAATGTTTATTTGTTTTCAACAGTTATTCATCACGGTGGTGTAGTGATCATTTTATTAACCTTAAAGCACTGAGAAAAGTTCGAGAAGTGCGCAGCAGTTAAAAGATATTGTAATACAACAAAAATTGAACATTCAATCTTGTGGTACCGATTGGGATATTGTAAGAAAATGTATTTGTTCAGGTATTTATTTTATTAAATAATTTAGTTATTGAGATTATGTATTAACTCGTACATTTACAGCTTACTTTCATCAAGCTGCCCGATTAAAAGGAATAGGCGAATATGTTAATTTAAGAACAGGAATGCCATGTCATTTGCATGCTACATCTGCTTTATTCGGATTAGGAAATACACCTGATTATGTAGTTTATCATGAACTTTTAATGACGTCTCGTGAATATATGCAGTGTGTTACTTCTGTTGATGGTCATTGGTTGGCCGAATTAGGGCCCATGTTTTTTTCGGTTAAGGAAACTGGTAAATCAGGAAGAGCAAAGAAGAAACAGGCTGCTGAACATTTACAAGAAATGGAGAATCAAATGTATTTAGCACAAGAAGAAATGCGTGCACGAAAAGAGGCAGCTGATAAGAGGGAAGCTGCTCTTAATAAAGGACAAGAAATTGTTAGTGCTGGAACTACACCAAGAAGAACGCCGGCTAGGTTAGGATTATAGTACCAATAAATAATGTTAATAATAATATATTTTATAAGTCATAAATTTTATTTGTTTAATTATAAATAAATAAAATTATATAATATGTACAATGGTTTTTAAATAAATTAGGTATTTAAAGTGTGAATTTGTTGACATCCAAGAGAGCATTTCCATAAGCAAGCTGAAAGTCGATCTAATAGTTGATTTTTTGCTAAAAAGATAACTTGATAATTAAAGTGAATAAATTTAACTTATTTTTTTGCTTACAACTGTTTTGCATGTGGGGTGATTTTGGTCCATATGATGATGTATCTAAAGAAAAAAAAAATATATTAATCAATCAAGTTTAAAAAGTTCTAGGTAAACTAAAGTTAATTTAAATTACAGTTTATTTATTTAGTTCTTTTTGTATTTAATAGTTATTCATAAAAGGAGATGAAAATGAAATAATTGACCCCACATATTATATTATCGTCGTCGATCTGTGAATAACTCCAATGTGACAATTTTTGCAAAAATGATGTTTTGGTTGATTGTGATTCTACATTGTACGCTGCATAGCTGGTAATAGCCCCAATGTAGAAACCTAAGTAACCAGAATCCCTATAAAAAAAAGAAATTGTAAATATAAATTAAATATTTTTTATAAAAAGCAGTTTTTTGCGTCTCCTGGAAGATTTCACTTTTGTGACATTGGAGTTATTCACAGATTGATGACGTTATATCATTGAAAAGAGGATAAACAGTGCTATTAAAGAATGTCATATTATTCAACTATGGTTTCAATTTAAAAAGCACAACTTTATATTATAACTGAAACTAACACAATCATTGAAAATCTCTTTGGCCCCTTTTATAGCGCTTAAAACAGTGTCTGAAGAACGTATAATAGTTATTTTTCCCCCATATTAGTACTTAAATATTTACTTTTCCATTCGAGGTTGATTTTGCTGACGAGCCGAAGGGCGAGTCAGCAAAATCAAGAATAAACAAGCCTATTGAAGTCGTGTAATCTAACACTATTTTTGCAAATCTGAAATTCGGTAAATAACGAATATTTTAACAAAATTTACGCAATCTGGACAAAGCTGAAATGAAAATAACTCGCACTAGTGCTGAAAAGTGCAGGAAATATGATCAAATAACATGAGTCATCGTACGTGCAGAAAACAAGCCGCTTTCAATGCCATGTAACGTGTATGAAATGATCACATTTCACAACAGAATTGCAAAAATATTTTTCTGTAACCCCAAAACAACCCAAGATAATAATATTGATCAAAAAGTTAAAAATTTGAACTTTTGCCTATATTTCTCTCAAAAAAAAGGAGATTGAGGTGTGCCATTCATTTTTCCATATTTGTTCTAGTTATCGAATTTTCCATGAGCATTGTATTTACAAGATACAAATTATATTTTGATTTAATATAAAAATTTATTTAGAACGAAAGTTCAAATAAAATATAAAGTGGCTCACAAAATTATTCCAACACCCTATAAACTGCATGTAATTTGATATTTTTGGTAATTTTGTGTTAAGGGAGATATACACCTAGGGCCGGAAAAAAGGTCATTTTGTGAATTTTTTCTAGGAAAACTATTTAAAATTTTGGATTGTGAGTTTAACTATCTATAAGTATACACATTCAGGAATATTTGTAATTTTTTATTTAAGAATATCAAAATAAACAAGGATATTGTACGATCCTTGGAGCATTTTAAAAAATTTGCGTTAACGGTAACCACTGGCGTTTCTTCAAAAATCATCTGAGAAAAACAAAACAAAAAATTATTAAATTAGATACTATAATCTAGTACTTGTCATAGCCGATTTTGAAAATATGATTTATGACAAAATAGGAGACGTTTGAACATAAAAAGTCATTTTTAGACCAAGAATTAGTAATTATTTTGCCTATAAAGCAAAAACTAAGTAACGAAAAGAAAAATCCTATGACAAGTACTAGATAATGGTGTGTAGAATAACCACAAAAATTCAATGCAATCGGTTCATTGGTTTTCTTGCAATTTTGGGTACCGATTTGAAAACGTAGTTTTGAGTAAAACGCGTTTGAAAATTTGAGAATGAATAAATCATGAAATTTGTTAATTTACATGGAATCATTGATACCAGGCCCATAGTGTAAATCTTCTACGGTCGACGGAATGTTCATAACTTCTAAATTTTGTTGTCGATGACCTATTCGACCTTCTTTCGTCTGTTCTTGCGCTTGCAGCTTGGCTTTTGCTAAGCGAGTTTCGTCTTCTTGGGCAGCGTACAAATGCGCTCCCGATCCGACCGATATTCCTAACACGTTTATGACTTCCAACAATGAGGTGACACCATTGATGAATGTGCATGTTGCAAGAAATACTGCAATGTTAACAATTTTCGCCTCCTTGTTCATCGTTTTTGGAGCTATCTTCCAAATAAGTTGGTCTTCGAGACAGAAATGATTTTAAGAGTTGCTGTCTGTTGAGCCGTAATGGTAGAATGTTCCCCATATAGTTTTTTCATGTCATCCTTGGAATTACAGTTTCTGCGAATAGCTAAGCTATAGTAAACGCTCAGTTTATCTATAAACTTTGCCGTCAGTTTGTTTTGCCGCCGGATTCCAGGCTTATTTATCGAAATGTTGACTTGGCGTTTTACCAGATATTCTTGAGACCTCAAGCTTCAAGAAAATGTAAAAACAAAATTGATTTTTTCACCATGCTAGGTGTATATCTCCCTTAATCAAAATAGTTATATATACACCAAGGTGTGTAAGTACCAGTTTTTTGTGGTCGAGAATGGGAAAAATTTATTCGAGATCACAAATGATGGGGATATTAGGAAAAAATTGTTTTTTTCTACAATCCACATGGAAAGTAGGTTTTTGCGCTCGCACTTGACAACGCAAACCTGTCGTTTCTGAGGACTGTCACTTTGCACTTTAAAGCAAAAAGTAAAAATTTACGCACCCTTGCCCCAATTATATAAATCAAAATATCAAATATGGTATAGGGGAGACTGGGGATGGCGTGGAAATGGGGATTCAATGGACATGTTTGAATTTCTGGCCTTATTATTTATTTCTTTTCAATAGACGACTTAGTATGTTGGTAATACTGTTCACAACTAATAGGAGAGTGGAATTGAAGCTATGATATTATCGTAGTTTTTAGCGCGCATTTTGGTGTTTCCAACCTGTGTGATGTAACTTTTCACAATGAGTACGTAAAAATTTTTAATTATTATTCTAAAGTACAGCCGTGCTCAAATGTAGTAAGCCACCCCTGGATTTGCCCATAAGTATCAGGCCGGTCCGAATTTATAAACATATGTTACCTGTACATATGTATACCTGAAGATTTTCTTTCAAATTAGAACCAAAGGGCACTAAGATAAAGCACATTTTGTAATAATGCAAATTTTAATGTTATGGTATATTAGTACCTGCCGATAACGGTATTTTTATTTTCTGTAAAGGGTCAAAATTTTATAAATCAATTTTTAAATTAGTTTAGTGAAGTGATAGCAACAACATCATGCCAAAACGACCGCATTTAAGAGTCGCTGTTCGGGACCAAATCGCCCTGTTGAATTCGATGGGTATGTCGCAACGAAAAATTGCCTAAAAATTAAAGTGTTTGAGATTAGCGGTTCAAACCCTAAAACGAAAGGCTGAGACTGGCTCTATAAAAATGTACCAAAAGTGGAAGAAAACGAGTAATAACCCCAGACAGGATCGATTTTTGGAAGTAATGTCGCTAAAAATCGCCGGAAAACGTCGAAAACTTAAAATTGATTTTAAACAGGCATGTGGGGTTCAAATATCTTCACAAATAGGTAGATGTTGGTTACAGGAAAAGGGTTACACGATCGTAAAGCTCATAATAAGCTTTTTGAATGAGAACCAAATTAGAAAACGGCTTCAATTCGCGAAAAAGTATGAAAAGTGGAGTGTTGCTGATTGGGCAAAGGTAATTTGGTCAAACGAAAGCCACATAGGGTACGTATTTTGTAAAGGATTTAATTAATATTTTTCATAACTATACCTAAAATTTTTATTTTAACCATTTTTATTAATTAATATTACAGTAGCGATCTAAAGTAAGTTGGCAAACAGTTTTTTTTCAAAGTTCAATATTTTGCTTTAATTTTTCAAATATTTATTCCTTAAAAGGCTTTAAATTAAAAATATAAATATAATTTTCTAGAAAATTTATTAACGTGAAAAATTCAAAAACGAAAATTTCGAAATATTTCTATTTATCAAGTTATGACAAAACGCTCTTAAAACAAAAAAATAAAGAAATACATATAGTAACAACTATGGATTAAAAACATTTAGTACTTTGTTGCAAACCCTTTTGCAGCGATAACAGCTTTACATCGTGATTGCATCGAGTCAACCAGCTTCTCTAAACGTTCTAATGGTATTTTGACCATTCTCTCTGCAATGCTTCCCATAATTTAGTGGTATTACTATAATTTTCACTTCTTATTCGACGTTCGAGCTCTTCCCACAAATGCTCTATGGGATTCAAATCTGGAGATTGACTGGGCCACTCTAAAAGCCGAATTTTAGCTTTGTCCATGTACTGCTTAACATGCTGTGAAGCATGTTTTGGGTCATTATCCTGCTGAAATATCCAGCCGCGCGGCATTTTCTCTTGCCATGTGGTAGCATATGATCCCTCAGTATGTCGGCATACATAAACCGATCCATAATGCCATCAATTCTGTGTAGAGATCCAATGCCATCACGAGAAAAGCAACCCCACACCATGACGTTCCCTCCACCATGTTTTATAGTAGGAACTTGATATCTAATATCATATCTTTTACCTTCTGGACGTCGAATATACTTAATACCATCCGAGGAAAACAAATTATACTTACTTTCGTCACTCCAAAGAATTTTGGACCAATCTTTTTTCCCAGTGTAAGTGATTTTAGCAAACTTCAGACGGGCTATCCGATTCTTTTTTGATATAAGTGGTTTCTTACAAGGACGTCTGCCAAATAGTTTAGCTGCATATAGTCGACGTTTCACTGTCGAAACATGTATATTTTCTTCGCGATTTTCGTTAAAACTTTGAACAATTTGTGTAGCCGTTACACGAGGATTTTTTATTGCTTCACGAACGATCATTTTATCTTCTCTTTTGGTTGTTTTTCGTGGTCGCCCTGTTCTTGGGCGTGTCTCTACTGATCCATATTTATTATATTTGTGACACCAGAGACTTATTGTTTGATTTGGAATGTCAAATTCGCGTTCTGCTGCTCTCAATGAATTTCCATTTTTTAACCATTTAAGAACCGTGTTTTTTAAATCTTCTGAATACTCTTTCCTTCTGGGCATGTCGATGTATTATCAAGAAAGATATATTTCAATCAAATTAACTTTTATGAACGCTTATTATTGTTTTGATATTGTTTGGATGTTATGCCAATTTTCTTTTGAACCCTCCATAAAATTCAATTCGCTTATATACTTCTTTGTTTTATACCAACTGCAAGTTTTATACGTTAAACTACGTATTAATCTACATACTTTTAGAAAATATATGATAGTCCACTAAATGATTTCTTTTCTAATAATTTTTTGTAAAAACTGTTTGCCAACTTACTTTAGATCGCTACTGTATATATTGTTAGTTTAAATATTAATTTTACAACTTTCGGTCAGCCTGGATCAACCTACGTAAGAAGAAGGGTTGGGAAGAATTTTACCTAGATTGTATTGTGTCTACCGTCGAATTTGGCGGTGGTAGTATAATGATTTGGGTTCAATGTCTGCCAATGGCGTCAAAAAGGAAAAATCTGCGAGGACGAATGAACTCGAGCACCTACATCTCAACTTTACAAGGCCATTTAGAGGCTACTATTGTAAAACTTTTCAAAAGATACCCTAAATATGTTTTTCAACAGGACAATGCTCCATGCCATTGTTAAAACAAAACAAAGCGATGGTTTACAGAAAACAAGATTCCCTTTTGGAGTGGCTGCCACAGAGTCCTGACCTGTCGCCCATTAAAAATTTATCGGCAATATTAAAAAAGATTGCTCATTGTAAAACCACTTCAAAAAGAATTAAAACAAGCAATTCTTGAGAATGGGCAAAAATTAACTCAGACGTCTGCTTCAAATTAGTAGCTACAATACCTAATCGCATTAAAAGCGTCCTTTGGGCAAAAGGTGATTCTACAAAATATTAAAAATTTTATTAAAAGCATATTTAATTTATATTTTAAAGTTTTATTTAAAACCCTCAAAATTCTCTTAAAATCTATGTGCTTCTAATTAACTAAGTTAAAATTCTTATAAACAAACTTATTTCAAACTAATATCAGTATCTTAGACAAATGTAAATAGTAATGGTTTTCTATATTCCTTTTACTATTTTTATTTGTGAACACGATAATTATTTTTGCAAAAATAAATATGTTAGACCTTTAAAAATAAAAAGAAGGTGCATAAAATTACATTATCTATAAATAATCTCATTTAAAGCTAATTTGTATTTATCCATAATGGAATATACATATTGTTCAATTCGTTTTATATTACCTAGCCTTCAGATTATCGCTATAATACTATGTGCATAGCTTTACTGTTTCGTAAACAATAAAATTATTAAACTTTGATTGTGCGAAGATTTTTAAAAACTTAAAATTTATTTTGTTTTAAGTGCATGCATATTTTATGTAACTTACTATCAAATAAATTCATACAATTTTTATAAAATTTCGACTGTATAGTAAATATGAATTAAATAGTTTTACCAAATTTATTTATTCAAATAAAACTGAAGTGATATTATTCTCTAATTTGACAAGTTTTAAATATTACGATACTTCACGATTACAACTTTTTGAAATTTTCCTTTACGCGATACTGGGTAATTATGTAATTACTAAAAATAAGAAAAAGTAATATTAAAAATTTTATTGGGAAATTTATTGAACTTAAAATTTATTCGAATTATGTTAAAAGTTTGTCACTATTTTACTTATTAAATTAACTGGCAAAGTGGGAAGTTAAATAGTATCTGGTAATTTCAGAACTTTTCAAAGCTAAATTTCATAATTTGTAATTGCCTAGTTATTGTAATTGATACTCATTTTTAAAAATAATTTTAATAAGTCAATTTAGATTTAAATGTAATATTAATATTACTATTTGGTTTTTAAAATTAAGTGAGCTTTACTAATTAATTAAATACTTTATTTAATAATTGATTTCTCGTAAGTTAATACTTGTAATTTTTACCATAACGAAATAATTAGTGCCATTGCAATTCAATTTCACATTTTAATAATTTCACGATAGCTTCCTTCAAATTTAATTTAATGTTTAAAACTATTCAGAAATCTTGTTTAGGTCGGATAATTGCATTTACTGTAATTAACAGTAAAAAAACTGTCAAATTTTTTGAAAAGCTTAAATTTCAAAATGAATAGGATTGATTTTGCTATAGATTTTTGAAAAAATTCCTAATAATTTTTAATAATTTGTTAATCAGAAATGTGTCACAATTAGCATTAAATATACTTACTTTAATTATTCAAAGAGATAGTTCATTGTTTACTATTTCAAATGTTGACAAATTACCATGAGTAAAATAATTCAAATTTGGAATTAAACAATAGTCATTTATGAAATTTTAATTTTTAAATGTTTTATATTAATAATATTAAAATGAAATGTAATTAATTTTTTACAATTTGAGAAACAATTATTAACTTAACAGAAAGTTGCTAATAGATTAAAACTTCTTAATAATTTTCTATATTTCCTTAAAATTCTTCGTAATTATTTAAGTTAAAATTATAAATACCAAGATAATTATTAAATAATTTATTAAGGAAATTCCTATTAACAACATAAATTTTAATTAATTTATGCTTAATCGAGTATTGAGATGAATATGTTTCGATATTAAATTTAAACTGGCAAAAAGTTTGGGGAGAGTTAGATTTGAAAACCCGGTCTGGGAATTTCAAATTTTGCAAAAAACGGCCTTAAATCTTCATAATTATGTAATCTGATTTTGTTATTGATAAAAAATTATACTCTAGTTTTTAGGGTTAAAAATAATTTTTAATACAGTATTTTATATTTATAATGTAATTGCAAATTAAAAAAAACATCTCTAGTTAAAACAAAACTTGAAGGGGTGAATGTTCTCATGGGAACACGGGGAAGGAAGTTTAACGAAACTTTCAATTAGACGGACTGCCACCTGAATGGGACGTGACTTGCCACGCTTGTAGGCTTTCCCATTGTTTCTATAGTTAAATTTTTTTTATTTTGAATTAAAAATTTACAATCTGCTTACAAAACATTTAGTAATTCACATGACAATCGAAAAAGTCGACATCTTTAAACTTGACTTTTTGGGTTATTAATGGACTTACTATAAAGATCTTCTTTACCTTAAAAGACTTATTTTACTATCTTCTAACTAATAGTGAAAGAATTTTTTTAAATAAATATTAAATTTTCGAAATCGGGTTTTCTAACTCTTGCCAATAGTTTTTTGCAAACGCTGCTAATGCAAAGGAAAATGAATGCATCAACGCTTTATAAATGATTCACACCAAAACAACCTTCACGATTGATGGGGGCTCTTAATTTTCCAATCGTCCAACCTAAATTTTAAGGAATATGCGAGAGACATTATACATACGAAAATAAAGAACACAGAAACGATTGATACCAAATTATAAATGAAGGGTAATGGGAAATGAACCTATACCTTCCAGTAATCTTGAATGGTTTATGTCGGTACTAGATCTAAAGCTTTTTTGCCTTGAAGACAGAGTTCTAGATGTGTTATTATAAAAAGATATGCTAAACAAAACTTTGCATTTAACGAAAAACAATAAATACATAATATTATCAATTATTCAAATTACAACATAAAAATCTAATTTATGTATAGGCTGGCAAGTTTTTAATTAACGGTAAATTATTATAGCTGATATGAATCATTTAGCCTATTTTTTACTGTTCTTTGCAAAACACCAATACATCATCAAAATATATAAGTACATAATGGTTTTCGTATATACATATGTATATTTTGAAATACTTTTTCTTTTGGATTTCTGTCGCTCATTGTAAAAGTGGTGCAACTCCATTTTTTAAATTTTACATTTTATTACTTAATAGAATTAAATTTAGCCATATCTTTCATTATAAAATGAACAACTCCATAATATGCACTATAATACCACAGATGACGTTAATTGTTTTTTCTTGTATTTTTTTTCGACACATTATTTTTGCAAAAAGCTCGATATTTCAAAATTCAGTTAGATGGAGATAGTTCACTTTTACAATGAACGACACATTTCTTGTCCCAAATCGGCTATCGGTTGGACCATAAAACAAGAAATATGGAAAAACAAGGTAAATTTTAGACCAAAATTATACATATGCACATGGAACATTCCACGTTAAATTGATATAATATAATGTAATGTGATTTGTACCATTTTTACTTTTGTTTCCCTTCAAGTATTTTATATACTACCTACCTATGCAGTGACAAAAAATAATCCATCAATTTCCTAATTTTTTTGTTAATAATTAATTGATCTGACGATTATGAGATATGATATCAAAAGTGTTACGTTGACATTATTGATGTTCGATTTCTTCACTCATAGTTATCTTCAAGTTAGCAAACCTCAGGTTTTGACAAATTTTATCAATCATTTTAGATTTGTCAATTAACCAAAACCAAATTTAACTGAGTGAAGAAATCGGGCATGAGTGCTGTCAATTTTATTTTTCAAAACCCTTATTAGGTAAGAAAAGTATTGTGCAGAATTTGCCTCCCTCTTTTTTGACAAATTTTTATGTTCTGAGATCTCCTGAAGCCACTTTAAATATCAAAACCCATTTTCCCAAAACACTTTAAATAGTTTTACAAAATGTCCGTAGGTATGTTAAGTGTGTCTGTGGACAAGATAGCGTCTAATTAAAATGAAATCACTCCAAATGTTGTCCTAATAGCACGTAACCCATTGAAAATGAATAAAATCGTGTGAAGAGGATTACTTCTTGAAGAAGTAACTACATAATACTTAATTCATCACAACTTCGAAACTAAATGAAGCAGATAAAAATTACCTGTGACTAAAAATTAACGCTATCAAATCACCTACAATTTTTGTTGCAAAAAGTACAATGTGGACACATTTTGATGTATGTACAGGGTAACTCGATGATTATAAGAGAAAAGGAAATACGGATGATACATTCTCCATGCGTTTAATTCAATTTAAATTGAAATGCAATTAATTTATCTTCTATATAAGTCTGTAATCAATGACCATAATAAATAATAATTCAGCAACTAAGTCGTTACCCACATATTATGAATAGACGATTGCTTTCGGTGTGTGCTTACTTTCAAAATTAATAGTCTTCGTGAGATAAAATAAATTTTTCTTCAATAAGCTTTCGAAAATAAAATTATTTGGAAATTCAAGAAGCAATAAAGCTAATTCATAATGAGTTTAATTTAGATACGATATTCTTATTAGTGTGTCTTATATTTTACACCAATAGCTTTGTTGTGCTGTGTCTAATAGAAATAAATTTCAAATAAAAATTGAAGAAGGTAAAATTGTAATGTTAATACATAATCGAAAATTTACCACCAAAAGTCTCCAAACAAATATTTGTGTTTATACTTTAAACAAATGCTAAAAATTTACTTATTGTATATCGCGTAAAATTATTACTAGGATTTGGAATTCCTAACTGTTGATTTTGCACGATATTCTATCTAATAAATCAATTTTTGTATTCGTCTTCGCATAAACAGATGTTCCAAAACCAGAAATAAAATCTATTACTTTTAACACTAAAATGCGCGAAACTTTCTTTTCTTTCTACTTCAAACAACATTGTATTAATAATGATATTTTCAATAGCTATTTAACTTTGTAAAGTAACTGCGTCTGGTTTCGCAATTTACATAGCGTTATCCCATGAACGGGTGCGCGTTTCCCACGAAAAAATTGCATAGAACACAGTTTTATAATAGCCCCTAACGACATGCGACGCTTAGAAAGCGAGATATTTGCAAAAACCTATTTTTGTGAACTTTGACCTTTGATATCGTGCGTAGCGGACACGAGATCTTATGAGACTTTTCTTCCTCTCTTTCATTCCAAGGTTTAAGCCTTTATTTCGTCTTATTTTACTGTATTATTAAAATTATGAAAGTGATTTGTTTTCTCAAAGGAATTATAGCACTGCTCATCCCGGAAGAAATTTTTTGTAGAATAAGTAATCACATTCATTAGATTTGTTCGTTGTACGTGCTCTGAACTGTTCTGAACAGTTTTCGAAAATGTCACACTGACAGCTGTTCAGAGCCAACATCCGACGAATACTTTTGAAACAACTTTTAGGTGATGTAAATAACCTAACCTCAAAATATTTTGTAAATAAGTTTTCATTGTATTGTCAAATATGAATAATTTAAGTTATAACATATTACTACTTAGATTGCAATATCTTGTAGATTATATTATTTATATTAAACACCACAATTACAATTTATTTATAAAATATTTTTATTTGCATCAACGATAAGTTATTCCAAAAGTGTTTGTCGGATGTTGGCTCTGAAAAGCTGTGACGTCTGATTACTGCGTGTTCGTATTCAGAAACTGTTCAGAGCAGTTCAGAACAAACCTATTATTCGCTCAACACATAATATACTACGCCGTACTTACTAGTACATAATAATAATACACAGGTATAATATATAATATTGTGCAAACAGTGATTATTCGTGAATGGTTGTGCCAAATTATTGTGCAAAAAAATCAATGTAGAGACAGTTCTCGGTCTTTACTGAAAAGCAAAGATCGCCGGGCACAAATTCTACTTATGATGAGGTAACACTGGCTTGAATCGCAAGAAATCTTGATTTCAAATTAATAAATAATTCCCAGCACTATTTCAGGCCTACATCGATAGTAAATTAAACTTAATATACAAGGTGTTTCAGAGAGTTTGCACTTTTCTTTCTAATTTTATTCAGCTATAGCCAGTTTTCTTAACCAAGTTTATTTAGAACTTAAAAGTGCATTTATGAAAAATTCATGTTTACAAAATTATATTCATCTAAATTTTCCCATTTCGCCGCGGACACTTTTCCAAGCGATGCCTTAGATTTTCCATTCCGTTTGAGCACAGGTCAAAAGTAACGACTTCAATCTTTTCCTGGATACGATTTTAAAGCTGAATCAAGTTTAGTGGGGCGATATTATATACTTAACCCTTAAGATAGTTCCACAAAAAAAATCGTTTGGAGCCAAGTCCAGGCTTCTCGGAAGCCATTTGATTGTCACTTTTTCTTAAGATCAATTTATCCGGAAATCATTCTCTTACAGCTTCTAATGTGGTATCTGATGTGTGGCTCCATTTTGCTGGAACCACCACTGGTCATTTTTATTTAAATAGCTCTACATTCCGTTATGAGAATTTGGCTGTCCGCAGCCTTTCAAAATCCATTTTACTGAGGTGGATTATCCTTGTGGATCATCCTCTTAATTTACATGTTTGTTGTAATACATTTGCTATAAGTCTCTATGCGTCTTTGCATTGTTAATCACGTTTCTCCACGCTGTACGGTCCAGCACTATCCGTCTCCATCCACTCACTCCCATCTCTTCCAGGTCGCTCATCACCCCGTCCCACCATCTCGTCCTTGGTCTGCCTCTGGGTCGTTCCTCGTTCGGTTTCCATCTTACTATCGCGTTTATTGTTTCTTCTTTGTTGGCTCGCATGACATGTCCCAGCCATCTCAATCTCTGGGCCTTGATGTACTTGACTATGTTTTCCCTTCCATCTCATCTCGAAGTTCTGCGTTTGTTTTCGTTTTATATTCGCCAGTGCTTAGTCGTGTAGGGCCTATTATCGTTCTTAGTACCTTCCTTTCAAAAATCTTAAGTTCTTCTTCTTCTCTTTTAGTCATGCAAACCACTTCAGAAGCATATGTGAGTACTGGTCTAATCAACGTCTTGTACACCTTTATTTTTGTTTTCTTTTGTATTTGCTTATCTCTCAAGATGTTTCTGTTTGCATGGTAAGCTCTGTTACCCGCTTGTATTTTTTGCCTTATTTCTGTACGTCTTTCATTTCTGTTATTGACCAGAACTCCCAGGTAGTTGAAACTTTCCACTTGTTCGAACACGCAGTTGTCGATAGTTATTTCGCTATTATTATCTCTTCCTCCTCTCCTGCATCTCATGTACTTCGTCTTGTTTTCATTAATGTTTAGTCCTATTTTTTGTGCCTCGTTTTTTATAGTTCTCAGTATCTCTGTCATGCCTCTCTCCGTTCTCGACATTATCACAACATCATCTGCGTATGCTAATATTTGACTTTCTCTATTTACTATTGTTCCTTCGCAGTTAGCACCTCGAACTATCTTCTCCAGGGCGATGTTGAACAATGTCGCAGACAGGGCGTCTCCCTGCCTCACTCCACTGTTTACTTCAATCCTATCCGTCTCTCCTTGAGGTATTTTTATCGTCGCTGTTGTTCCTTCCAAAGTCATCTTGACCAGTCTTATCAGCTTTGTCGGAATTTCGAACTCTTTCATTATTTTTATTAACTGGTTTCTTTTCACTTGGTCAAAAGCTTGCCTGAAATCAACAAACAGCATGTGTATTTCGATATCATATTCGTAGCTCTTCTCCATGACCTGTTTTAGTATATGCAATGCATCCACCGTCGACTTGCCTCGTCTAAAACCGAACTGATACTTTCCAATTATAACATCTGTGTAGATAGTAAGGCGGGTATGTATAACTGTGGACAGGACTTTATATGCCACATTTAGGAGTGTGATGCCTCTATAGTTATTACATTCCTCTGCATTTCCTTTCTTCTTTATTGTTATTATTATTCCTCTTTCCATTTATGTGGCATATCTTCTCGTCGCCAGATTTCCTGTATCAGTTCACAGATTTCATGGTGTATCTTTTCTCCTCCGTTCTTCATCATTTCCGCTAAATCTCATCGTCATCGGTCATTAAAATTCTCAATTTTGGAGAGGCCACAGATCATTTGTCGGCGAACTCTTGTAAATTTATAGACTTAATCAGGTTATATGTTTTGCATTATGTTCTCAACTTTACGGCAGAATTCCAGATGGTGTAAGAATATTTTAGTCGAACCTCTTTCTTCAAATTTCTGTATCCAGAACTTAATTAGATTAGTACTAGTTGCTTGATTGATGTTGTACAGAGCATAACGAACACGAAATTGACGCAGAACTGCGATGTAAGAAAGATTTATTTCATAAGAACGAAGTGACATAAAATACATAGAATTGTTACATGAAACCAATTCATTTGTGACAATGTGTTAATGTGACATTAAATTTCCAAGGTTTGCTTTACTTATTGCAAAAAATTGCAATTATAATAGTTCAACAGGTTTTAAAGCTATAGATTATAATACAGTAAACTTTCACAAAGAACCTTATAAAATAATGTATAGTAGTATATAGAATTAAAATAGAATGCAGACAGTTAATATAAATTTCTATTATATAGATTACAAATTTTTTGAAAGTTAAAGATTATTTGAACTAAATTTTAATGTAATTTTTATTTAAATTTTACTGTTGTAATAAATAAATAATAATTCCAAAAAAGATTGTACAATCTAATAATTATTATTCTTTATAAATACAAAGAAGCTTTATAATATTATAAGTAGGTACCCACCTATCTAAATTATTTACAACAATGAGATTGCAAGCCAAATATGTTTAATTATGGGAACCTTTTTAAAGTAGTTCCTAGTAATTATTAACACAATTATTTAATTTTTTATAAATTTGTAAATGTCATGTATTCTTACTTTTCTGAATTAGCATTTTAATGAATAATTTTTTTTAATTTTAAGTCTGTTTTTACTTTCCTGTTCTTATAAAACAAATATTATAAACAAAAATTGAGGAAAACTACTTATGGTATATGCATTTTGAGGTCCGCAAAGGCGATTTAAATAATTTACAGAATAAGGTCTGTCTATAAGTTATCCACGATTTTCCGAACAGTTCATCCAATTAAACTCTAATTATTAATGCTTTCTTTAATCTTAAGATGCACTCATTACATTTTGGGATAATAATATAATATAATATAACCCCACACATCGAAAATTATACCATAGTGTTTAGGGCTAAAAATTATTTTGAATAGAATATTTTATATTTATAATATAATTACAAATGGTAGCGAAGCCTGTGGCTTCGTAACATTTAAAAAGAAACATCCCTGAGCCAAACTCAAACTCGAAAGGGTGGATACTCACCGCCTTGGATCTCAGATAGCAATAAACTGCTCGAATTACTAAATGTTACAAATAAATGCTACCATTATGTTGGATGTAGGTAAATTCGTAAAATTTTAAAATTGATTTTTACGCATATTAAAGGACCTATTAAGTTCTACCTAATCTTAAAAGTTTTATTTTAATGTCATCAACTAACAGTGAAAGAATTTATTTAGTAAATATTAAACTTTTTAAGTCGAGTTGGCTAATTCTAACCAATTTTGGTTGCCATCCGTTTACTTTAAAATTTTATTAAAGCTTTTTTTGTAATCACTATTGTATAAATGTGACGTGACACGTAAAAAAGACTAACATTTTATTTAATAAATTAAATGTGATTTTGTAAACGTATTCGTTATATACGAATGCACATGCAAAACAAAGTTTTAAACAGTGTCCGTCTTTTATATTATAAAAATCAATGGTATCTGTTATCCGTTTAATTATTTGGGCACTTCCGATGTGGTATGAAGTTGAAATTTTGTTAATAGACGATGACTATTCAACCTTAAACCTCCTATAAATTGTCTAAATCAGAAAAAGCAAAATTTGGAGTCCCTAAGTTTTGTTCTATGCATTTGTTGAAGTTTTCCTTTCATTTTTTTATACATAATAGTATGTACGTATTTTTTCATTAAATTGTCTTGACAAATACACACTCGTAAGAAAAATTCATGATTTTTTGAACATGAGTGACAAAAAATATATTTCAAATGTGAAAATCATGTAAGGTATTATGTAGTAAATAATATAATAATTATGATATAGTAATATATTTTAAAATATTATAAATATCAGGTATCAAGTTCAATGTCCAGTAATTAGTAATCAGCCCATAGGTGGGGCGCTATTAGTGCTTAAAAGTTGTTCTTAGAAGTAATTTGTAGGTAATTGAATCTAGTCTCACTTATCTCTGAATAACTTCTACGTCAAATGAACCGGAAGTAAAGTCTACGCAAAAATTGAAGGTCTCTTGGAAAAAAATCGTCTAGTTCTTTTGAAGGTTCATCTCAGAAAGTAAAAGGCTCAAACAACATTTATTTTTGGTTATTATTGAATCTTGATGATATTGAAAAAATAATCATTTTGGCAAAAAAATTTTCTAAAAAATTAATTCGTGCCGAATTTTTTTATTGGGGCAATTTGGATTTTATTTAGGGCCCAAATACTTGTTATTAATGCATATGTAACAGTACCTAACTAAACGTAATAAGTAGATATAATATAAGTTTTACTTACATGAACAACTTTGGACAGATGGGTTTTTTTTGAAATGGTTGGTTGGTTAAATGGAAATACGGTATTTTTTCTATTTTCTTCAGAAACACCAGATATTCTGTTGCCGGAGCCAGTATCCATTTGTTTAAAGCTAGTTATACTATTATGAGAAGATTTGACACTATTTTTTGCTATAAATTGTTTTAAAATATTTTTGAATAATTTCACGCATAATCAACTAACCGTCGTCGTTCAAGTTGATATTGTCTTTTGAAGCACATTTAAATTGAGACGTATCTTCTGTTATCGTATGTTTTAACTGAAGATAATTTGAAAATTTGTAAGTATTTATTGCGTTGAACATGTCCGTTTTTCTAGAAGAAATAGTAGCGTACGCAGAAGATTCATAAATTGATGTTGGAAGATTATCATCATCGGGTGGAATATAACAACACCCTTGTAAAAATGTATTCATTTTTTTATGAAAAAACTGACAGGAACACAGATTTAAATAAAGCACTTTATTACACTGCCTACTAATTTTTCTAATTATTTTAATATGTACATTAATTTATTTACAAACGGAAGAAAGGATTGCCGTAAAGTGCATTTCAAATCCTTATCAAACGTTTTACTTAGCTGTATAAATAACTTTTTGTTCCTGTTTTCAATTTTAATATTCTAAATTTGATTTCGGTAGATAATTTTGGTTTATAGGAAGGTAACAAATATTTATTCATTCCATTAGCTAGCACGTATAAGCTTCCATTCAAATCAAATGTAAAACTATCTGGCCACACAAGAAAGTCTTTATTAGAATCTAATTTTCTTGCGGTGCTAAAGGGCTTGCGAATATTCCATTTACCTACTCCATAATTACTTAGCATACCAAAATATAAATTTCCTTTATTATCCATTGTCAAACCATCACTTTGACTTTGTTTTCTTCCCATCATTTTAATATCTTTTCTCCATACGCCGCTTTTACACAATTTCTCATTTTTTAATATATCACTAGAAATTGCGTATAAATTAAATCCATTCAGTGCGCAATAATATACCATTCTTTCATGATCTCTTATTTTTGGCATAGGCGCTAACGCTATACCATTGACAGGCATAAGATCGTCGTTTTCTATATCATCAACAGAAAATTCGGCCGCATCCAGTTCTGCAAACATGGTTGCATCTCGAATTTTCCAACTCTTATTGAAATGTCTAGAATAAACTACTATACCAGGATCCTGCATACTATTATCGGTTATATAAGCAAATCCACCATCACTTTCATCCAGTACGAGATATTTAAGAAATCCACCGTGATGCAAACTTACTTCATTAGGAAATATATGCGTTTGTAAAATTTTTCCATTATCATTCAAATCTAATAACAAAATTTTAGGAGGACATCTTGTAATACCATTAAATCGAACGCCATCTAGAACCCACATTATTCCATATTTATCTATTTCTATACTTTGAACACTTTGCAAAGCAGCACAATCATTTAAATTGTTCATACTCCAGCTAGGATAAGGGCGCAGTAAAGCGTTGAATTTTTGATCGTAATTTGTGTATATGTACGCCAACGTAGTCGGTGTACCAGATCTTAATCTAGGTAGTGCCATGTACATTTTATTATTGTAAAGTTTAATTCCGGTGATTACATTATTTTCTGGAATATATTTAAAATTAGTTACTGCATGATGATATTCCATAACTGAGGGCCAAGTGAAATTAATGTAACTCCATTGAAATTCGATATGAAATTTTTCTGGTGGTTTTTTTTCTTCACTTCGTTGTCTTACGCAATATGATACAAATAAAAACCCAAGAAGATCACAAATGCCCATTTCAAATATCATATAGCAATGAAATCAAGAACTAAGACCGCGTTCAAGTGTAGGCCAACTAGTGAGAGTTGTTTCTTAGACACACCGGTATTCACTGACTAATCAAGTTCAAACTAATGAAATAACCATTAGACGCCGTTCTACGAAAATCATCGTGAAAGCTTTGAAAGAGGGATAATTTCTCAATTCCCACTTGCTAATACGCGCATGGTATTCAATTTTTATTGTCTTGTAATTACCGATTTACAGGTGATGCTGATTTTGGGCAATCATCTGTAAAAGTAAAAACAGCATTAATGTTTGCGACACACATAACATATTAAAACAGACTATTATATACCTAGAATAGTACATTTCTTGGTATAGAGCATAAGTTTTTTAAATAAAATAAAATAATATAATAAATTATTGTTATAATAATTATTATTTATAACAATTAAATTACATTTTCGATTTTCATTGTGCTTATTTAATAACATAATAATTATTATTTTGCAGTTCGTTATTTTTTAAAATAGGCATTAGGTACCTACATAATACATACATAATAAAATGTACCTAATAAGTAACGTAATAATATTTAATAGATCGTTAACTTGAAACTTTTTTATATTTAAAAAAGGTTTTAATGGAATATTATTGCACTAAATTTATATTATTATCCAAAAAACTGAATTAGCTACCAAACAATTATGTAATTTGGAGCAACTACAGGAACTACTTTTTAGGTTTCTATCATATTTATATAATAATTGCTTCCTAATTATTTAAATTGTTTTAAATATTCAAAATAGCATAATAAATTTCAGATTGTCAATTTTGGTATATAGGTATGTATATCTGAAAAGTTTGTACCATGCCCTTTAAAAATTTAATTATTTAAAAATGATACGTAATGTTCAACAATTGGGAAATAATTTTACAATAATAAACAAAATGTGATGCATAAACTTTTTCATTTCATTACGTTTATTTTAAGTTTAAAAACAAGTTTTATATATTTATTATTAACTATTCTTCAAACTGGTTCATCTGCACCTCAATATTTTAATAAAAAAAATAATAAAATAAACATATGAAAAGACGGCATTACAAATTAAAAGCTTTATGTGAAAATGTTGATATTTTTTGTCGAACATATTAGGAGTGGTTTTTTACTCAGAATAAAAAGATATCAAAGAAATTTTATCTCAACCATTGAATTACAACCAGACACGTTTTAAATATCTACGTGTTTATTACTAAAAACTTGATAATATAAACATGTTTATAAACGATTCTTTAGTCACCAGTACTTTTGACACGAGCGAATGTTTAAAATACGAGTGTCTAAAGAGTTTACAAAACAAGTGACATACTATACTTTTTCTACGACTCTAAATTAAAAAAGCAGAAAAATTATATATTTTATTAATTATACTTGAGCCCAAATAAATTTAGCCCTGCGTCATAGTTTAAAATGGAACTAATTAAGATCAGAATCGCTAGTCAAATGAGTGCATTTTAAAATACTATACACCATTTTTTGTTATGTTGATGTAGCTCTCTCTCTCTTTACTACAATTTGAACTAATGTACAAATATTACAATCACTACGTAACTCAAATATTTTGTTAGTTTATAATGTAGTACAAGTAACGACATACTAATTTTTTAATGTTTTGATTTACTAATGTTACAATATTAGTAACGTACGACTTTTATTAAACTTTGACAGCAAGACATGCCAATATTTTTGTACTCTTTTAAACAAAGCTAAACGATGGCTAAAATTATATTCAGGATGTCTTTTCTTAATCAGAAATTTGTGACGCAGGGCTCAATTTATTTGAGCCCGAGAATAAGTGCGTAAATTTATAAAATCTACGTGTCGCTATGTGCCATTTGCGTGACTAACCGTAGGCGAACGGCAAATGCTTGAGCTTTGTGTAGAGGAAATTTTTTTTCTGCTTTTTTGTTTCACTTTGTCTGTGGTTATATTATGATACAAACGAGAAAATCGTTGTTTATATTAAAAACATATTTTTTTCTTTCGAGAAGTTGAAATCAATCGAATTCCGCATAAAAATTTTTGATGGTTGTGTACCTTGTACAGATTCTATCTTATTCCATATTACTTTCCATCTTATTCCATATTAGATTCAATCATCGTTGAAACAGAGAACAACGAAAACTTATTAATGTTTAATGATTTTATTATTATAGAATTTTTTAAAAGTTGACAAGACAAATACACTTTTAGGTTAGTTATTATTTTATGACAGTTTGTAAACAAAATACAATCCGCGCGTAATCTGCATGTTGCTAACTTCAGCCCGTGACTAAAACGATCAAAGCCACGTCTTATCAAGGTGTAATTAAACGATTACTTAGCGTCATGGAAACCAGTACGATATAAGACGTTTTAGTAGCAGGTGTAGAAAAAGAATTATAACTTCTATACATTGACGTTTTGGAATACAAAGGTGCAAATCAACAGCCAACCCTCACATTCAAATTTAGGTTTTCATAGCTATTTTCTTATACACGATTTCTTTACTTAACTATTAGATAGCTATTAGCTGTTTATTAGTTGTTAGCTGTTAGCTCTTCACCACTATATGTGAAGAAATCGGGCGCTAAAGCTGTCTTAAAACATTCTCAAATTTATTGTTGTTTCAGTGTTTAGGATGTTTTACATTTATTCGAACTATATTAACATTGTGAGCATTTTATTTAAATATTATATTACTATATAAAAATAAAAATAATATTAACAATTTTCTCCAATAGATGTACCTCGTTTCTATTTTATTTCTATGAAAGTTAATATATACAATAATATGATATTAATTTTATTTCATATTTTACAACTAAAACTTATTATAATTTTCATACATTTATTATTACATTAGAAACGCAAAGCGTTGTTAATGCTGATCAGAACCGATACTTCTAACTATTTACAATGGAACATTTAAGAAATAATTTTCTATAGTTATATTATATGCAATAGTTTATTATGTCTATTATAAACATGTTGAAATGGTAGTAAATTCTCATAAGCAATACTAGAAATTAGTGATATTATTATTGAGGCTATTTGCATTATAAATCAGTGGCATATTTATAGGGGGCTATTAAAACTCATAATGATTATGTACATATGGAACATATATGTATGTTCATGGTATGTAATGCCAATTTACAAATATTAAATTTAAGTAAATTAATACTTAAGTTATCAACGGTGATAAGACCCAGATTTCAGGTGTTAGTTTGCATTTCAAACAGTATACGAATTTAACGTACTACGAATCCAGTACAGTAATTTTATTAGACTTTGTAGTCAATCGGTACTTTTGTGACCTTAGGGTTCATAATTTTTCATCCAAAATTTTTAGGATTAATATTAATCACTATAGTCGTGCCCAAGAAAGGTGAAGCTTGGTCATTTTCGATATTTGTATGAAATAAATTGAGAATTGTTAGTCAAATGAGTGTTTTATATAATAAATTTAATTCATAAAATAAAAGCGGCAAATTTAACACTGTCGATATAATAATTACGTAGAGGTTAAGTATATGATGAAATAATTTTCTGTAATAATTATATTATCTATTTTCACATAAATTTAAATCATAAAATAAAAGTGGTGTAAATTTAACATGCCTGTCAATATAATTATTACGTTGAGGTTAAGTTGGACACAAAATAACACATATACACACGCAAGTCAAAAGAAGTCAAAAACTTTAATAAGAATTGCTGTGCATCCTAATAACTGTAATTGTATGTAATGTATTATAAATATGTAGTTATAAATAATGTAATTATAAATAATCGGTCTTTTAAAACTCCTACCAACACATTGTATTTATTTTATGATATTCGAGTTCAGCCATTAGCATATAGATGGTTCCGAAATCGCCCAATATTAGTTTTTCAAAATTTTAGATTTATATCTAAGATTATTATTTTTGCAGTGGACCAAACAAATAATTGAAAATGTCATAATTTTTAACTACATTAGTATTCTGAATTACAACAAATACTATAGATAATAATACGTTCAATTTATGGCAAATACAATAGACTTTTGGGTAAAATGAAAATTAGCGCCATCTGTTGATTATTCTTCTTCTTCATGTGCCATATCCGGTTTCCCAGACGTTGGCGATTCAACTTGGCCGAAGCCAAGATGAATTTACCAGGAAGTATAATTCATGGGGTGGTTTCCGTTGCCTTCCCCATATTCTACAGATCGATATTGAGCAAGCTTCCCATAATTCTTAAATTTTAATTTAAAAAAATATTATAATCTTCGATTTATCAAAATTTTTTAGTTTTGTATGCTTGTTATCGAACTGGAGAACTCTGGAATTCATGGATAGAAATAAAAAATAACATCCACATCATTATTTTCGGCTAGTTATGGAGTGTTTATTATAAGTAACTATTAATGTAATGAGCTGGGAAAAATTGATCAATTAATTAAAAGTAATAAATTAAATCGAGAAGTTTTATAAAAGTTGTGTAAAGAAAGTGTTGATATTAGAAATGTTTTGAAGAACTAAAATGAAAACATTAGAAGTCAAAGTCATACAATTTTAAGGAAGAATTTGACGCTGTTAAATTTCTGTTATACTTTTGGTTAACCAAATTGGCGTAATTACCATAATCTTTAAATATATAAAAATTAACCCTTAATAATTACAGTAACTACTTACATTAAATCAATTAACAGGTAATTAGTAATGAAGAGAAACTAATAACCATTAGTAACTTTCGTTATAATTATTCCTGTAATTGTCAATTCTTACAAAATCATTCGTATTTGAATTAGACTATCAATACTTCTAGAAATTTATTAAAGGACGGTTTGCTCGTAAATATAACTACTTTTAATTAGGTAACCGGTTTCGCTTTAAAGCATATAATAACTTTTTCTTCTCAAAATTTTGCTTTAAAATGTATTTTACAATGAAATTGTAATTTCTTACAATAATTGTTTTTATTCACAACATTTTTTCTCTGTGTAAAAGACTGAAATTATTATATGTATTATGTTATATATGTTAATTAAATAAACGCATTTGCAGGACGAGTCTTTTGTATAGGGAAAAAGTGTTGTGAATATAAACAATTAATGCATTCCAAAAATACTTGAAATTGACCCAATTATCCAATGTTTTTAATTGGGTCAAAATTTAGAATGTCGTACTTAACTATCCAAGCAGAAAACAATCTGTAATGTGACATCCTAAGTTAAGTACGCTTTGTCTGAATTTAAGAACTTTACCACGATTGGTACCATGATACGAGTATTTTTTGACGTAAATATTTTATTATTAATAATAAAGAATAATTAATTATATGTTTTTATATTTATAAAATAGACGTTTTTATTATCGGTGCGATTTTATAACCTTTACTTTAAACGAGAAAATTACTTAAGTTTTTAAATATCTCCAAATTCAAGTATGGCATGGTGCAAACAGTCATAAGTCTTAATTTACCGCCTTCATTAAACGGAATCATGTTCCAAATAAGCGAAGTAATTCGACATTGTTACCTTGTTAGGTTTCTGTTCTTCAAGATTTGGTCCAATTAAGCGGCTGTCTTGATTAACCGATGTCGCAATTAACCGGAATTGACTATATTAAATTGTAATTTTTTAATTTAATCAAATATTTACTGCTAGTTTTTTTTTTGCACAAATCTTTTACTGTTTAAATAGTTCATGAACGTGCAATGTTATTTTATTCCGCATTCTACTAATGCTAATTAATTATTAAACCAATATTGTATTTATATACGCTCCTGAAAATATGTTGCACATTATTGGCACAACTTTTTATTCTAAAAAGAAAGTGGTGCCTTAAGACTTTGCACAACATATACAATGGCGTCTTTTCGAGATGACTTTTTTCCAAATTAAATGCATGTTGGGACTGTATTCTATAACTGGCCCTTGATGAAAGAATTCTTTCATGAAAGGTTGAATTGAGCTTCCAAGTAAAATTATATAAAAAATTTGAGCGCGGACAAAATTTTATCATTTGCGAAAAGATTCTTTTATAAAGAACGAGTTATAGAAACCCACGTTAGAGATTTCATCATTAAATATTGCAAATAATAATTGCTTGGTATTTCAATTGAAAACTACTATGCTAATGCTTGGGTAATTATTATTAGGAATACAAGCAATTAATCACCAGAACTGGATTATCAAGCAAACTATTAAACATGAATTATTTTTAAATTAATACCACAATAGCGCCAATCAATATTAGCACTACAAGTTTATATGTGATAACCCTTACAGCAAAGAAGGTTATAGACAATTTCAATTAAGAAACAAATGGGAAAATACAGAAATTGAAAGAACAAATCAAAAATATTACAATACGAAACAGTAGTGTAAGCCGAAATAGGTAAAAGCCAGAAAGTCACTGCCACTGTCCGTATAATTGTAACTTTTTCTTGGCTTTATTTTTATTTAGATTTCAAAAGTGTTTTATTACTTGATTAGGTTTATCGCCAAAGATGGTGGTTGTGGTTAAAGTTAGTAATCAATGGTTGTAGTTATTGCGGTTGATAGTTGATTAAGTTTCGTTGTTTTTTGAGATTGTTTTCTTTGAATAGAAAACAAATTGTGATTGATATTTTAGATTGTTTGGTACTTTTCTCTTAAATTAATTACTTAATGGATTATGCACTGGAACGCACTGGAAGTTAGTTACTAGTAAGTTAGGAAGAATTCTATCCGTTAAGCACCGCTAGTCGCCAATATACTATGATCAGTAAGTTTGATGTCTTGACAACGGCACAAAGTTGTCACATTAAGTTATGGTAGAACTACTAACCCAATTATGCCATAACTGAAAATTGGTACATGGTAATAAGGCTTGACAAAGTGAAGGTTTTGAGAGAGAAAAACGTTATCAAGAGAATATGGCTATACATAGTTGAATCATAATAACTGGATAATAAAATAGACAGAATGTGTTTGTTTCATTCACATGGTACATGGTTCATAAAAGAGGATATCAAAGTATAGAAATGATTAGTTGCAGTTGGGCATGATTTTCATAAATTAATTTTTACTTAACAGATAAAATATGCAATGTATTACTTATTTTGATTGTATAGTCTGAATACAAAGGTATTACTAAGATTGACTTTGATATTATTATCGATATGTTTGATTATAAATAGAATGCTTTTGGTAGGTATTATTATAATCATTATATTTTATTATAATACTAATTTTTCTATAAACGTTTTTTAAATTGTTTTTTTATAGTTATTATGTTATGTAATAAACACTAGAGGTTATTTCATAATCATTTTTAAACTTTATAAAATTTATGGTACACAAGGCTGTACGAATTATTATTTAATATAAAATTATGATCTATAAAAATAATTTGAGTAATATTAATTTATTAAATCTAAAACGAGAACATAGGTCAATGTAATATTTAGACTGTATATAATTATTAATACCGGTCTAATTTAAAATTTAAAAACCTGTTCCTGTACGCAGGTACTTGCAATAATTATGTCTGTACACTTACCTTAGTATGTTAGTATGTCAAATCTGATGCAATCAAAAATTATAGTACTTTTAAAAATATAAATAAAAATTTTAAAACAATAAGTCACTAAACAATATTATTAAAAATATTTAAACATTTACGTCTGCAGAGTGAGCACACGACACGCATCACAGCGAAATTTCAATAACCAAATTGATCTTATAATTTGCAGTTATTTTTTAAGTTTGGAAGTATCTTACTCCGTTATTGTAAATAAATTGGTGGGAGTTAATCATATCCAGATTTTTTTGGGTTACGCTATTGTAATTGAGCAAAAATTCAGATGTGACTGCTAACTTTAGAAGTAGTTACCTAATACATATTAGAAAAAACATCTTTACAATCTAAAACAAAATGTAAATTCCCCACTTGGTACAGTTCTTTTAAATGCTGACTGGAAATCCATGACAATAATTACAATAATTATAATAAAAATAATGTCAATTATTGTTATAAAATTCATACATAATTCAGCCAAAATATTTTCGTATGTTCATTTATATACATCTAAAATTAAATAAAACGCCTTAATAATTGTATTATTATACTTATTATTTAATATAATTTGATTACAACTATTATATAACTTGAAAAATTGGACAAAAAGCTGATGTATCGGCATATACATAGCTCAAAATTACAACCGAAGACTGAAAACTAACCTAGACATAATGTATAAGGAATTTGGTCCAATAAAAATGACACATTTAATTTTTTCTTTCGTTATCACTTAGAAATGTTCTTACTTGTTAACTATCTTAAATTTGTTGATAGCAATCCTCTACTTAGTTCTACTATAAAATCTAAAACTACAAGTTGTCGGTATCCACTTGATGTGAATATTAAGATACATAAATGCATGTTTATAAAACCTTGTTGGCTTTTATGGTAAGCCATAATTATTTTCACATAGTAAAATATGAAGCACGAGCTATGACATAGTGTGTCGTTTGTCTTAATATGGATCATTAAATACAGATGTTACTGTTTTTAAGTAAAGCTTTAAAAGTACAGGGATAAAAATCTATTTAATACAATGTATTTCCCGACAATCTAATTTTCTTCCAGCAATATAATAGTATATTATGTACATATATTCCAGTTCCTGGAGAACATCATAAAATAATCATGCATACTCGAGCACCAACAAAACTATTTTGAGTGAAGCAGTGCACAACAAATTCATTAAATTTTTTTTTACAATTTAATAGTAAACAGCTAGTGTGTTAAATTGTTACAACGTTTAATCACTTTATGACGTTGGTGTTCCAAGTTCAAGAAATTCCTAATATTTGAAGACCGTGAAACAAAAGAAGAATATTATGTAAGGATACAACCGAAGTCATTTACCCGTTCCCTCAAGAACGCACTCTAGCATTTAATACTAGATTTACTTAATACTATCATTTAATACTAGGTGTTGCCAGCACCTTGTGAGAGAACCACCGACTTTATGTGCCTTCTGAAGCTCGGGGATGGTCATACAAAGTGAGCCTCTCTGTCCGGATTTAAACTGGGCGCCTAACATTAGCAGTTGATCGCACTGACAACCAGGCCAATAACCGTCTCTAATTTCGAAATTATTCTTTAAATTAAAATAAGAAGTATTATAAGAAATAAGATAAAACATAGGATAACCAATCCCGAAGAACTTAATTTTTATTAGTGCAGGAAAATAGCAAAAAAAGTTTTAAACGGTGCTTCTACAAATTCTTGGAGAATTTTATTAGGTAATTCTTCGTATTTGAATGTATAACAAAGGCTTCCCTATCGGAACGCTGATCTGCCTATCGATTTCAAAGTTTAAACTTTTCATTTTGAAGACAACGCAATTTAGCAAGCGGTTTAAACTCTAGGCGAGCCATCTCTGGTTCCACGCAATCTGCAATGCTATTATTAATAAATCTACCACTTACGAATAGATTAGTTATTTTATTTTTTAAATAAATCCATAAAAAAATTATTCATTCTTTCCAATTAATACCAAACTTCTAATTAACGCCATTGACATTTACTCTCTCTCACAAATACAATTTATGTTAAATGAATAAGTTGGGTACACAAAATGGAATTACTTTTAAAACTTAACCTAAGTGGATCTAATTACGATGGCGGGTCTAAAAATAAAACGGTTGATCGAAGGAGTTTCTATCTTCCTACTAATACTTTCAACCTTCGATAGTTCCTGCAGGTACAAAAGATAAAATATTCGACTTTGCCCTTCTTCCGTTCATGTTATGTAAGGTGGTGCTGAATTAATTAACCAATCACAGAAGTCCAAACGATTTTAAAAATAAACTAAAAGAAACATTATCGCCGACAAACAACCACAAAACTAGAAACTTGAAACAAAAAAACTCACTAAATAGAAAAGTAAACAAAATGCAACTATTCAAAGATGTCGAGTGGGCGAAACCGAATTTTTAAAACCATTAAAATGCAAAGAAATATTGATTTTAAAAAGTTTTTAATTAAATCTTACAGTTTTAATTCATGTTTTAACAAAAGATTACTAAAATTGGCGTAATAAAAACATTACTTAATTTAACAATAAATTATTTCGATAGCTTAAAGTTCTTAACAGAGTGATTTTTAAAATTACTTCTATATCTGTACAACTCAAAATCGTCGCTAATAAATTGCAAATTGGCGTTAATCGATTATATTATAATAATTTGAGTTAAGCATTTCCAGTTTGGAATCAAGCAATTTTATATTGAGACTACAGTCCGTTCTTCTTAAGATTGCCTAATTAAATTGCACTTGACTTTGTATGTTTAGAATGACTTTGTATATTAAGGCGTGATTGGTTAAAATTCTCTTTATGTAAATCAAATTTGCTGTCGTAGTCACTTTTTTGATAAGTTAATCATCTATACTACTTAAAACTGGAATTAAACAATTTCAAAACACACTAAACAATCTCATGTTAAAAACATCAACTTGAAATTGGATCTAAACAATTCAAAATTAGAATTGAACAGTGTTTTAAATTAGAACTAAACAACTTTAAATTGATAAAAAGTTTCAATTTAATTAGAAATTTTTCAATTTTTCAATTTTACCTTTATGCTGTTTTAAGTACTATAATGCGATAAACAAGAAACTAATCGCAAGGCCCTTTTATTTTTGGGTAAGAAAAACGAATATTTTGGATATATTTTCCCATATAAGGGATTATGAGGTATTATTTTTATCATTAATTCGGCAAAATGTAGATTGCTATGATTTCTAATTCCACGAAAGCTCATATAACAGGTAATCAATATTCACGATTCGAAATGTACAATAAAAATATTATCATTTACCCAAATAAAGGAAATAAACACTTAAGAAATAGGTATACAAACATATAGATAAGAATTTAAAACAATTTTTGTTTATTGTTAATTTTATATTGTCCGATTTCTTATTAAAACACTGAAATTTGTTATTATCTAAACATTAAAATATATTACTTACCAGTAGATTAAAAAAATTGTTGAAAATTGTGTTATTTTATGAATAAAAGCTAAGTAATTGTTTAAAATTAAGTTTCTATAACAAAGTTTGTTTATCTTTATAAAAAATAATTAAAAAGCATGTATATTTTTAATAACATAATATAATTCCTACAATTTAAATATTACCGACAATGTGGAAATTCCGGCAATGTGCGGTATGACTAGACATTCCGCACACTCACCAATTTACCAGACATTATGAAAAATAACTAGGTACAATTTTGGGTAATCTGCAAATTCACTGCACTATTTTTTGCAATTTGCAAAATGCCTAATGCAATAGTCAATCTGAAGCTTTTCTTTCTCAGATTGTTTCTCACTCAATTTCTCACATTGCCTAAGTAATTTGAAGACGAACAAGATATTTAATTTGTGTGTTAAATTAAAAAAAGAACATTTGCTACATCGCCAGGAAAGATTTTAATTATAAATAGTTTATTAACTTGTGAAAAGATTTTATTGCTGCAATAAAAATAATGAACAAAACATTGCTAAAAAAATTAACAAACGCTTATTATTTATTTTTGCATAATTAGAAGAGTGGCAACAATATGCTATCATCTGAATAGTTCCTTAATTTTATTCATTTGAGGATGCCGCCTGCATTAATGACTTGGAATCTAAAATTTAAAAAAAGGTTTAATACAAACATCAACATAACCTAACTTAAAATTTGTATATACCGTTTTTATAATCAGTAATACTTGCTGTTATCCTTGTCTTGCACACCGTTCAAAATATTAATGATGTTCTCTTTACTACATAATGTATATAATGTACATAACTCAATTCAATTTCTTCACTCATAGTTATCCTGAAGTTAGCGAAGTTTAGGTTAAATTGACGAAATAACCAATGAGATGACAACAAAACAAATATATCAATCATCTGATTGGTTATTTCGTCAATTTAACTTGAAGTTTGCTAACTTAAGTTAACTATGAGTAAAGAAATCGGACATAAAGATATTTCTTACTTGGAACTTATATATCACTAAATTGAACAACAAAGTTTGACAGAATCAAGCATTGCGTACACTGCCTAATCAATGTGAGAAGTAGACATTTCTAAGCTTCAGATTGGCTAGCGCTTCAGGCATTTTTCAGGTTGCCAAAAATTGTGTAGTAAATTTGCAGATCACCCAAAAATGTGTTATTTTGCATAATGTCTGGTGAATTGGTCTAGTCATTCCGTACATTGCCAGAATTTCCACATTGCAGGTAACATATATACAACTGGAAAATGTATAATACATTTACCGATAAATGTGTACAGGTTTCAACGGCAGTTCCAACCAGCAGCTATAGGAGACACCGTTAAAGTACAAATACCTAAACTAGGTCTAGGTAAAACAGATTCTCGAAATCTGCTGTGCATCGTATTATCAGTAAACAGTAAGAAGGAATACTACGAATTAGAAATGAAACACGCCAAAACGTCAAATTAAAAAAATTATAATATGCTACGAGAAATCAATTTTTATATGCAATAACAATTTTGGTTGTCGACGAAGTTCCCGATATTGAAAAATCCATCCGAGAAGTTATTACTGAATAATTTTTAATTGGAAGGCAAGGATTTTAATAGTGCAATTGTAAGGGAAAATGCACAACGAACAGATGCCAGTGTAGAACTGCTCGTATTTTGTGCAATTCAAAATGCCACAGTAGCAATCCTTGTTGCAATAATCTTTAATTAATCTTTAGATTAATTTAATTACTGTAAAATGTTGTTTTTGGTTTTCAAAATAATAAATATTATTTTTTTTACTAACTGTCCAACGCTAATAAATCTCAATATACTTTATAACTTTATTACAATATAGTATATGTGCAGATACTTCTAATTCTTCTTCGTCATCACTACTAGTTAAGACGCGAGTACGTTTTCTTTTTGGCGAAATATCCTCATCTTGTGTTTTTGTTCAGGAGCAACTTTAGTTACATTTTTTTGCAAAAAATCTGTTATTTTAGGTTGTTTGCGTTTGCGGCTCTTTGTATGGAGCCAAGCATTTGTAAAGTTATCTTTTAAATTTTGTGCGTAATAATGCCGTGTTATATGGAGGCTACCTGTACATTGTTTGTACATTTACTATCATCACCGGCATAAGTGTACATTTACTGGAAAATGTGCACTTTTACCGGTATGTAACATATACCACACGTTTTGTAATTTTGCATTACACGAATTACATCTTTAATGTAAAATCTTACATATTTTTATAAATATATTTTTGAGACAATTTGAGACAAATAAATATTTTTCATTAGTTTAGGTGAATTCACTAAATTATTCTTTCAAAGTACTATGTATTTCTAATAGAAAATTCCTACACAGCGTAAAAACATAATATTTTGCAAATGTCTTCTATTACAGACTTTTCATAACTTACGAAATTAATGTACTGCAGATATAATTGTAACAGCTAATTGTATTATCTGCTATGTTTATTCATTATGGTTTTAATCAAAAATTTAACGAAGAATTTAAATAAGTAGGTAAATTGATAAAAATTGTGGATTTACTGGGCGCATCTATAAGACATTAACTACATTTAATTAAAATATGACCGCGGAAATTACAGTTTCCCTATATTTGAAACAGAAACCTGTAACTTAATTTTTACAGATAGCTAAAATATTTAAAAAAACCAAAAAAAACTTTATATCAAAGTTGTTGATCTTGATTTGCTAAAAATTTTAAGATTAATTTATATAAAGTAGAGACGCAAAGGGGGCACATAGAGAAAGATCTTTACCCACATTTGAAGTACTTTCAACTTATAGCGCTAGGAATATTTAGTCTCTCCCTCGCCATCAATTATTTTAAAGTAGATTTTAGTAGATTTGAAGAAAGATTTATGTATTTCAATTTATGCATTTACTTGAAAATTTGTACTTCAAATTTTTTTCTATGTTTAAGTGCTCCTCTTGAATATCAGCTTAAAGATTTTTTTAAGTTAAAATGAAGTTTATTTATTTATATAAATTTTAAAACCGTGAAATTTTTGTATTAAAAATCTACATTTAGTTACAAATATAAATTTAGTTTAATATCATAAGGACAATAATACAAATGCGTCTATAAAACAGGTATAAAGTTGATAAATTTAATAATGGTAAATTTTTAAATAAGTTAAATCTTCTGTTACAGATTATATATAATATTATGAGTAGATACTCGTACTACTTACATAATACATCTATTGGCATTATATATTTTTTTTGTTCATTTTATAGTAATAATAATGCTAGGGCACATCTGGAGCCAATGCTGAATGTGGCAGTATGCGAACTATTGATGCTGTAAGTATACTGAGTGGGCGATTACGGTTATGATACACGAAGAAAATAATTTTGCATTACTATCTAATGCCACTGCTTCTTGTGTTTAATTGCTCCAAATATGCATTTAACAAACAAATCAGGATTAATTTATTAAAAACGTATAAAATGGCTCTCAGATATGAATATAAATGTTGCGTTGCTACATGAAATGCATTAAAGGTGAAATGGACATGACCTTATCCCTATAGAAAACAAATAATGGATATTTTATTTTTATTTAAACGTATCTTGAATTATGAAATTGAGTCTACAAACAAAATCTCGTATATAAAAAAACAATTATTATTGAAAATATGCTATCTAACGCGAGCAGGATTCGAACTGCGATTTACGCTTCTTATGCCCGATTTCTTCACTCACAGTGTTATCTTCAAGTTCGCTAACTTAAAGATAACTATGAATGCTAGCTTGAGTTTATCATACTTTTATTAAATATTTAAAGAATAATTTTAAATAAAAAAAAGAAATATATTTCATTAACCAATTTGACCCAAAAACTAAATCAAATCAGTCTCAATACAAAAATATAAAATACCAAATTTTTTTGAAATTCTCATTAGATTCTGAAATATTTAATAAGACTAATATTAAATAAATAAATTTAAAAAAAATGTTTTCATGAACTAATTCCAGTCAAATTTTAATTCCTACCGTAAAGATACGAAATCTCAATTTGGTTTTGAAATTCTTATTAATTTTTAAAATATTAAATAAAAACTAATATTAAATAATAAGATTAAAAAAAAATAGTTCCCATAAACCAATGTTAACCAAAATCTAATCTCAATATAAGGATATAAAATCCCAAATTTGGTTTAAAAATTCCTATTAGTTTTTGCTGTAGGACGCACACAAAATTTGACCACAGACACATACACACACACAGACAGACATTTTTGAAACTGCCTCGTTTTACTCATGGGACCTTAAAAGTGTAAATCCATCAAAATCTAATTTTTTTTCTGCACGAAAACAATACTTTTTTACATTAGATGTAATAAAGTAAAAATACATAGAACATGCAAACGAAATGAAGAAAATGTATGTAGTTATAAGACAGAATAAAACCAAAATCATCTTTATAATGGTTTCGGCAACAGTATTATTTCAAAAATTCTTGTGAATTTATCTGAAACAATTATAATCACGACCCCAGTTGTCTACTCGTTTCCCAAGAGGGTTCTCTAGGATTTAGTACCTCAAAAATGCTGCTAGCACCTTGTGAGAGAACCACCGGCTTTACGTGCCTTCCGAAGCACGGAAACAGTCATAGAAAGTATGATTTTTGATTTATGTATTTGTCAGTTTTTGTAATTATCTTAACTGTGACGGTTTTGTGGTAGTTTAAGTTAACTTTAAAATAACATATTTTAGGACTAAACAATGTTACGGAATTTGGTCAAATTTCGAAACTAGAATTCCAATTTTAACATCATGTGCTGGAACGAACTATACCACATAGAATTTTTAATTTTAAATTTATCATTTCGTATCGCAAGCAGTCAATATCAATGTTTTTCTTAATCGACACTAACGTTCCGCACCACAAAGAGAATGGTTTTAGCTTTTCCGTTTGTTCCGCAAAATAAGCAAGGATCGCCTTTTCAGAAACTTCTCGAATTTTTTTGACTTCCATCCATTCCTCAAAATATCTGTACACTATCTCGTAACGTTCTTTAGATTTGGCAGAAATTAATGCCAAACATAATGCCAAGACAAATAATATAAAACAGATTGAGCAGCTAATTCTACATCAGAAGGCAAACTTTCTTCTGAATCGCTCATTTTTGCAAATTTGTTGTCACCGACACGCTTGCGATAAAAGTAAACAATTTCGTAACTAAGCTTATTATATTAGACTAGCCTCTATTATTTTTTCACAAATGCAATTTTAAAAATAAACGCAAAAATATTAGTATTGATTATGAAAGTAGATAAAACGTTGTACGGTATTTGTATATTAATGTAATTTTACGAAACACATATCGTAAATATCTATTTCAGGTTTTGCTTATAATGGAGATGATTTACGTTTAACATGAAAATCACGTTTATCAGTATATCTTGTGATGGTTTCAAATACTGCCATTTACTATAAGTAGGTAATAAATTGTCTACCAACCTGCACTCAAAATTCAAACAAAAAATTTAACACCTAAACTACATTTCTTTAGAAAAAGTTTACTTTTCTAGTGGAAAAATTATAATTCAATTTTACGTTTTGCTGTAAAAAAATCAAAGTAATTCTTTTCTTTTGAATTAAAAAGTTTTTGTTTTAATCAGATGCTTTAATAATGCTTAATCAGGTTTCAACGTCCAAAGCTCCAAAGTAAATGAAACGTTTAGTACTGCAAATAAAAATTTATTCTTATATTTTAGCAGATAAGCAATCAAACATACAATAATATGTGATATTTGTAGATATTATAGGTAGGTACCACTTTATACATCAACTTGAGGACCACCCATTTTATCGTATACATAACAAATAATATTAAAACGTGAGGTTTTCGTCACCTCATACCCTTTTAGTAATTTTTTAAATAAACTGCAATAAAATCTTAGCACCTACAACTAAGAACGTGTGAAGTACCAAACCGAAAGTGATAATTGACTTAATATAAACTTAAAAAATATGGCTGATTATAACAAAGTTTACGTAGACGCACTCAGCAAAGAGTTTATTATATTTTGTTATACTCGTAATTTCAGAGTTTTGAAAAAAATCTGAATCACTTTTGAATACTGCCTAGGTACCTATTTAATAGTAAAGTAAAATTTTAAAATTAACGCATTAACTAAACAATAAAACGAAAATATTCGTGAGCTTTCAGCAATGGTTAATTTAAAAGTTAACTTGTTAATTTTACTTTAATATTAATTTCACAGGTTAATAATATATATACAACGTGACACACAAGAACTCGAACAAACGTTTAAAAAAACTTATTTAAACGCAACAATTCAAAAATTTAAAATGCATAACAATTAACAACAACCTTATGTACATAATAAATTATAAAATTTTAAAGTGGCGTCCTTCTGCGTGGATACAGAGCTTTAAACGTCGAATGAAATTTTCGGCTGTTTTTGGTACCCTTCTAGGGATATTTTGTCCCATTCCTGACGTAAAATTGCTTAAGTGATTCCAAACTTTGTGGAGTTTTGCACAGGCTCTGGCCTCTAAAATTGACCATATGGCGTAATCCATTGGGTTGAGATCTGGTGAGTATGGAGGCCATTCATCGGAACTGAAAAAAATCAGAAAATTGATTCGGTACCACTCTTGCGTAGTTTTCGCCTTGTGGGCAGGTGCAGAGTCTTGTTGAAAGGTCCAATCTTGGTCACCAAAGTGCTGTTGGGCCTCCGGAAGAACTACAGCCTGTAAAATATCCCGATAGTAGATTTCCTTGTTAATTTGTACTCCTTCTTCCACAAAAATTAAAGGTGTTTTACCGGTAGCACAAATACCCCCAAACCATGACAGACTTGGGGTATTGGCGATGAACAACGATGGCAGAAGGTCCGGGTGCTTCTTCTGACCAATACCTATCATTTTGACGATTGTGAAATTGTTCAATAGTAACAATACATATTTTATCAGTAAAAAGAAATTTTGAGCATCCCATTTTTGAGCAGCGTCGCGATATAGAAGAGCACGGCATCGTTGAAGTCGTACTTGCTTGTTTTCATCAATTAGCTTTGGGCTATTCGCAGCTTATAAGGCATCTTCTTAAGTTTATTTTAGCTATTCGTCGAGCCGACGCTTACGTGATTCCGATTTCATGAGCTACTTTTGGCATCGACAGTCTCGGATCTTTGAATCCGAAGTTTGATGATATAGCGATTCTGGCGAGTGTTTAGGCTTAGAATTGTTTGATAGCGTCGGAAACGGTTTGTCAAGGAATTTTAAGCATTCGAACTATTTCACATTGACGATTTCCAGCTTCAAATAACGATAAAACTGCGGCGTGACTTTTGACATTTTGTAACTCACAAACTGATTATTTAATTATTTGCACTTTTGCTTTTCTGATCTTCATAGTTCTTAGAAAGAGTGAGGAGGAAAAGCTGAGGATATTTGAGAGGAAGGTAATGAGGAAGATTATGGGAATGAAAAAGTAAACGGAGAACAACATAGAACAAGAACAAACAAAGAAATAGAACACGAACTGGAAAACGGAAACATTGTGAGACACATTAAGGCGTTGAGGTTGGGATGGCTTGCCCACGTGATGAGAGCACAAGAAAATAGATCCATTAGATGTGTGTTGAGATGGAGGCCGGATGTTGGAAGACCGAGGGAAGACCAAGGCTGACATGGCTGGATGAAGTCGAGAGATCTGAGAACCCTGCAGATAGTGGACTGGAAAACGAAAGCTCTAGATAGACGGTTTTGGAGAGAGTCGTGGAGGAGGCGAAAACGCACAGTGAGCTATAGAAGAAGAGAACATGATTGTGCACAAAGAATAGAAAATTAGGACTAATCCACCTAAATAAATGGATTTAAAGCGTCTAGGGACGCTGCGATATTTCCTTGAAATGGAGTGCCGATATTATTATTATTATTATAGTTCTTAGAATCGAATTACTAGATTATTTCTGAGAAAAATTTAGTGATTTTCCCGAAAAGAAAAACATGTTTGTCCGGGGTGTTGTGGGCCACGCTATAAAATCTCGGTACCTATTTAAGAATACAGAATTTAATAAAACAGTTAACAAAAGTGAATTAACCTAAAATAAATTAATAGAAAACTCATGTTAGTACTGTGAGCATTATTTGCTTTACATCTAAAGTAGTTTGCTAAGCTAGCATCAGATGTGCTGTTACCCTATTTAATTATTTATGATGGAAATTTACTTAAACTTCTACGTTCTATTTTACTAAAATTTAATAGAAATTGGGTCGACTAACGCTAATGAGATGGTGCTAAGTCAAAATAGTACCAAGTATGGTACCAAGTATTAGGTCTAAGTATGGACCTTAGGAACCGTAATAACTATATGAACTATATAAAGTGTTTTCACTTTAAAGATTAAATTAATTAATTTTACATTTTGTAATTTTACATATTATGTACATTTTAGGCCGTTTTTTATATTTTTAATTTTATATTATTTTATGTTTTTAAAGGTACATATTTTATTTAGGGTTTCCGATAAAATTTCGTATGCAACTATTTCGGACATTGTACATAATATTGTATTTCATATAAAAGTATTTTAATTATTTTTGTTCATTTGACTTTGTAAAAATTTAATTTTCTACAAAACTGTATATACATGTAAGTAAATTTCTAGTATTGTTATCGTTTTCGTGTTTTTAAACGTTTCATATTGTATAAACTTATAACATCTCTTTTTAGGTCGGGGTTAAAATTAGTCAATTTTTGAAACATTTCTAGTGCAATTTTTCTGCAGCTTTTCAGAATTGCATCTTACATCTGTTGAACCGAATTTACTGCTTTCCTAGTTTGTAAATTATAATAGTTAAGATCCTCAGAGATAGTAAGTAAATAGTCTATAGTAATTAAATCGCAAGATCTTGATGGTTACGCAATAACCAATAATACTTTTTGAAACTATTCTGTTACTTTACGTCCTTTGTGAATGGCTATACATCGTGTTGAAAGATCCATCAGGAATCTAGTTTCTAAAATCAATTAAAACCTCTTTTAATAATTTAATGCATTTATCGCCATTCATTTTGAAGTTATCCACACATCAGCGTTTTTGAATGATAGCAAAATCTAGTACCAATCATCACAGTTCCTTCAGTTAGTTCGAACTAACGACCGCATGTATCCGCGGTAATAGTTAATTTGACTCTATTCAAAACTGATTACATATACTTACTCATTACTTAAATACTTATACTAATGACAATCACATTAAAATTTGAAAATAACGTCTTTTTTTATTTTAAACATTTATCGTAATTTTATTTTTCACATTTAGGCTTTTGACACAGTATACTATGTACATACGTATTACTAAACCTTGTGGTCTAACTTTATATTGGTCTATACACCCATTTAATTTAAATTCCTTGTAGCTAATTTCATATTCACAAATTAGTATAAATTAATCTACCACCGTAAGCATAATTAGCGATTATTGCTAGCCATTATAACTGGCTAACAACTTTTAAACCAGTAGCTGCGTAGAAGCTTAGAAATAAAAAGGTTATCAATTCGTCGGAATCTTTTTTATAATCTTTTGATTTTTGATTATGATTTTTTATGATTTTTATGATATGATTTTATGATTTTATGATATGATTTTATGATGATAATATGATCAATGACAAAATAACGAAACTCTTCAATTCTTATGAGCACATAAACGATACTCAGTCAAATCTCTCAGGGTATCGGAATATTTGAGTTACCATCATGTCCTTATACTGAAGTAAACGTCGTAGTAGAACTTAATTAATAAAAATAAAAAGATGGCAAAGGAACTCCTCAACGGCTTAAAGAAAGGGTGTTCTATTAAAGGGTGTTAAAGATTTCTAACTGATTGTAATCAAATTGATGATATCTTAAGTTACTATTGTTAACATCACTAAAAGAAAAGAAAATTAATTAAAAAAATAAAACCGATTTCAAAAAATAACGCAAGAATTAAAAAATGTAAAATCTATCACAAAGTATAAAATAATAATTTAGTTACAACACAACACATATTACTAACAAACACATATCAAAATACTTATTTACACGAAATCACTTTTTGAAGTCGGTGCCGAACATACATTTTTAATATAAAATGTCATGCATTAAAATATACAATTTAATATAAAGACAATACATACCTAGATTAAATGCTAGGTAAATCTAATGGTACACGAGAGTGTAGTAAAACAAACTTTTGCAGAAAGGCTTACGCGAGCCGTCTTCATTACTCGGCAAACGTAGTAAGTACGATCAGTCGAGTGCGATTCATAAAATGTATATGTTTGGCACCGATTTCAAAAAGTGATTTTGTGTAAATAAGTACTATTTTGATATGTGTTTGTTAGTAATACAGTATACTATGTTGTGTTGCACTAAATTATTATTTTATACTTTGTCATTTGCATTTTTAATGCAATTGATCTAACTTTAAATTTTTGACTTGTGAATACGATTTCTTCACTCATACTAGTTATTTTCAAGCTAGCAAACTTCAGGTTAAATTAACAAAATAACCAATCAGACGACAACAAAAAAATAAATCAATCATCTGATTGGCTATTTCGTCAATTTAACCTGAAGTTCGCTAACTTGAAGATAACTATGAGTGAAGAAATCGGGCACAAGTTGATTAGTTTTTGTAAATCATGAATTAAATGGTAAATCTCTATAACGTAAGTATAAGTTTCTATAATGCTGACCAACCAAGTTGCAAGCTATGATGGCTTGCAATTGTTGCAGTTGATAAGATTCATTATTGCATTAATTTTAAAAACTATGTTTACCCAATACTTTTAATACATATCATTGGATCATTAAAATATTTTAATTTCATACAGAAAAGAATATGATTGTATGATCATAATGTAATATTGTAATATTCTGTATGCTAATTATTTCGTAATATAAAATTGCTACATTATGTTGTCAACTGCTGTATTGCTGCCAATACTAAGGTACCTTTATAAAAAATATTTTATTGGTAGATTTTTCCTGTCTTTTCCTTTTGATTTGTAAAATTTATTGACAATAAATGCAAATCTCATGCGATATCAAGTGATGCTTTGGTAACAGAAGGCTTTATATAAAAACTGTTTACTATTTTCTTTTTTACAATTTTTATTAACTAAATTCAGAATTTTATTACCTATATTATATTATATACTTTTGTTAAATTGAAAAATTGTAATCAACAAAAATGCAATTGTTTTATACAAAATATAACAATTCAGGATGTTCAACCTAAAAGCAGTCACACTGTATACTCTAAAAACACTAATGTACGATAACCTATATTAAGCTCAACTCGCTATTGGCTATTTGGTATTCAACTTCTTAGTAACATTTATTTGTATAAGGAAACCTGTACTGAACGTATTTAACTTTCAGACCTGTCACTAGTAAACGAATATATTATCAAGGTATGAGTAAACAAACGCGCACTATACTTTAAGGAATTTCTGAAATCCTCACGTTTGTTTGGGGTTTTTGCTTGCTTAAGTGTAAAAATCAAATGTTAAACTGTTAATCAATAGGTATGTTGATTTTAAATTTTGAAAAGGCACGAACTACTTTCTCAATTATCATGATGAAGAAGTAAAAACCAATATTATTATACCATCTCACACCTTAACGCCGCCATTTTGATACCGTCCGGTTGGTTCACCATTCTTATTTTTCAAAGTAAAACAATTTTATTTTTCAATTTAGGAGTATTTCCTAATTAAGTGTAATGAATTTGTACAGTCTAAAAGATGACCAGCGTATTGGTATAATATTGGTTAAAAATATCACACTTTCAAAATAAGTTGAAAAATTATAAGCTACATATTTTTTTCAAAAATATTTTAGCTATCGGTATTAGCTTGGCTGAAAGATGAAGACAAATTTTAAAAACACAGCTTTTCATAAACAGAAAGAAAAATATAGTATAATTTTGAATATAATTTTAAGTATTAATTTACTAATTATATATTACAAGTTTAATTGTAAATATTTATTAACTTGTGAAAATGGATTTAATGGATTTTAATCCATTTCATTCATTAGGGATATTTTAGCTGATGATATCTTGAAAAGACGAAACCACTTTGCGCAATGTCCTAGACTAACATGTAAGTTGAATAATTTTCAAATTTCATTAAAATTGTAAAAAATTTTACTGTAAATTTGAACTTGTAACCTTAAAATATTTTATCCAATACCTCATGATAATAGGCTCATAACTATGGCGATTTTAAACCAATAAACTAACGTATAAGTCACGGAGTGAGCTAAACCATTAAAACTCACGCTAAAATGCTTTAGCTCACTCAAAGTTAAAAATAAAACACTCGCGTACTAATACATTTTTATTAATTTATATTAAACAGATCAACGTGATTAATTAATATTTACATTAATCTGGAAGTTAAAGGACATCGTTCTGTTATTGGTTTCAGGCTGATTTGGGTTATTGGACGTTATAGTTGTTGTAGTACTAGAAAGCATATTTGACGAATCATGAACAGATCCAACCGTTTGATCAACAGTAGTCGAGGGTGAAGAATAATTTGTTGTTTGTTTAACGGGCCCTGTATCTTCTTGGCTATATCAATCTTGTTGGAAACTGAATCTTGTACATAACCTTCCGCCACCGTGGATGATTTCCAACCACCGTGACGTTTCAATGTTAAAATACGGGCTCGGGCTAACATTTTTCTCGCGTGACTTATTTGTAACATAACACACTAGTACCATAAATAGCTATTATTCAACATATTACAAGTTTAGTGTATTTTAATTGAATTTGACAATTAGAGAATTTTGTCCTTATTTACTTATTTTATTAGCCTATGGCATATTATATTAACAATTATATTATATTTTGAATATAATTATTTTGAAAAGAAAATATAGTTGAGGTGTTTTTTATTTATTTAAATAGTTTTTTATTTATATTTTATTTAATTATATTATTACAATTAAAACAAATTATTATAAATTGCAATAGTAATTTAATTACATACGCAATATCAGGAGGTACAGTACTTAAAATCAAAACTTCAACATTTGATGAAGCTGTCAAGAAACTAATTTAAGTCAAAAGAATTGTGTAATTGAAAGAGATTGTTTTTATCTGTAATTTAATTTAAGAAATTTTTAAAAATTAAGTTCGAAAATATCTGTTAATAAATTATGCTCTAATAGTTGCTCCTAGAATTCTCTCTGGTAGTAATGGATGCTCTTCTGGAACTGCATTATTAACCTCAGTTGCATCATTTTCTTTATTAGTCATAAAACCAGTGTTTCCATTTCGTTTCGGGTATTGTGAAGAATAGCAATAAATACTAGAATATTTTTGCTGGGTTTAGGTTCACATTTAATCCATTAAAGCAAATGCAAAATTTGTTTTTAATTAGCCAAAACTTTTCCACAACATTTCTGGTAGCTACAATATGTGATTTATTATATCTTTCTTCAACAGCAGACAATGTAACCATTGATAGGAAAGGCACTTTAGAATTGGCGTAACTAGCATCCTCCAATATAACACCTCCATAAATTGGTAGCATCTAGCTTTTTTCATTGTCGATTCTCGCTATATTTTTGATTTGTGGCTGGAGCTTTTCCACCTTGTTACGATGTCGTATATAATATAATCTGCATCACTAATAACTTGCACATTTAAAGAATAAAATCTTTTCTGCACCTGTGTCGACCTAGCTCTCTCCCAGGATTTTTAATTTTGACCTGAGTGGAGTCGATCACTCCAACACATTGTGGAAATCTTGTAATTTGATAAAACTTTTGGTTCAAACATTGTATAGAGGCGGGATAACTTATAAAAGATATCATACTACGGGCCCAAGCAGTAATTACATTTCTCATGATTCCGATCATTATTTTGCGTTAAACTTAATAATTATTCCTAATAAGTTGAATTTCTCAAATGCATTTAATTGAAATACTTTATTTAATAAGATAACTTAAAGCTTTACAATACGATTTATTTTCATTTTAGAAATACATAATATAAATTAATTTATAACGCCGCTAGAACAGCAAACTAGCTAAAAGCAAATAATATTATCACATATTGCCTCAGACTCGTGAGTCATACACACTGTTGCCAGATAACTTGTGGTATATATGTGCCTAGAAGTCACTTCGTATCTTATTTAACTGTTCTATATATATGAAATTTTTAAAAAATTGCTTCCCTCTTTAGATAAACGCAATGTTAAGGTTCCCTCAAGGCAAATAGTAAATTATATATAACAAAAATGAGAGGGGATGTGGATGTCAGGTCGCCTGTTTCATGTACCGGAGGTCACAGCTTACCATGCGTACATATATATATATATATATAGTAATCGAAATAAATTAAAACTGTCGGAACACCAAACAAATTATCGATAAAGGTTTATATTAAATTAAAAATACCTACACTAAAAGTTATAACAAAAATAAATCCCAGACTTAATCTAAAATATTTACATTTTATTGTAATAATTATTAATCGTAACAGAACAGTTATTGAAAACAAGAGACGGATCATTGGTAACATTAGTAACAACTCTTCCGACAAATTTTGAAAATATGCTAAGAAGACATTTTCGGAAAACGACTTAACTTTATTGTTAAGTTTCCAATCCATAAATTTTTATATACCACTTCATATCTCTCCGAGATTTTGCTGGTAGTAAATTTGTGGTTGCAGTTTTGCTTGCGCAATTATATCAGGAGGTGTACAACAACTTTCTTCGCTGCTCGACATGATTTTAAAACTAAAATTATAAAAGTTAGAAAATTAGAATAATATTCATTAAATTAATATTACCTTGATTCGATAGCAATAAATAAATACACAAATGAATCTTGAGAAACGCACGTATATTATTATAGCTGTCAAACTAAAATGAATTAGTTCAGCCAACACAATTATAGTAAAATTATCAAATTCCCTAGTCGTGCGATCGACGATATTACGTAACGGTGACGTCACACCGTGCGTAATGGACTTGTTACTATGTGTGTCGTCAATGCGATATTTGCCGATTACTCTGATGGTCGTAGAAAAATATATTACTTACTAGTAGATTAAAAAATTGTTAAAATTGTGTTATTTTATGAATAAAAGTAATGTAATTGTTTAAAATTAAGTTTCTATAACCAAGCTAGTTTATCTTTATAAAAATAATTAAAAAGCATGTATATTTTAATAACATAACATAATTCCTACAACTTAGATATTACCGGCAATGTGCGGTATGACTAAACATTCCGCACACTCACCAATTTACCAGACATTATGAAAAATAACTAGGTACAATTTTGGGTAATCTGCAAATTCACTGCACTATTTTTTGCAATTTGCAAAATGCCTAATGCAATAGTCAATCTGAAGCTTTTCTTTCTCAGATTGTTTCTCACTCAATTTCTCACATTGCCTAAGTAATTTGAAGACGAACAAGATATTTAATTTGTGTGTTAAATTAAAAAAAGAACATTTGCTACATCGCCAGGAAAGATTTTAATTATAAATAGTTTATTAACTTGTGAAAAGATTTTATTGCTGCAATAAAAATAATGAACAAAACATTGCTAAAAAAATTAACAAACGCTTATTATTTATTTTTGCATAATTAGAAGAGTGGCAACAATATGCTATCATCTGAATAGTTCCTTAATTTTATTCATTTGAGGATGCCGCCTGCATTAATGACTTGGAATCTAAAATTTAAAAAAAGGTTTAATACAAACATCAACATAACCTAACTTAAAATTTGTATATACCGTTTTTATAATCAGTAATACTTGCTGTTATCCTTGTCTTGCACACCGTTCAAAATATTAATGATGTTCTCTTTACTACATAATGTATATAATGTACATAACTCAATTCAATTTCTTCACTCATAGTTATCCTGAAGTTAGCGAAGTTTAGGTTAAATTGACGAAATAACCAATGAGATGACAACAAAACAAATATATCAATCATCTGATTGGTTATTTCGTCAATTTAACTTGAAGTTTGCTAACTTGAAGATAACCATGAGTGAAGAAATCGGACATAAAGATATTTCTTACTTGGAACTTATATATCACTAAATTGAACAACAAAGTTTGACAGAATCAAGCATTGCGTACACTGCCTAATCAATGTGAGAAGTAGACATTTCTAAGCTTCAGATTGGCTAGCGCTTCAGGCATTTTTCAGGTTGCCAAAAATTGTGTAGTAAATTTGCAGATCACCCAAAAATGTGTTATTTTGCATAATGTCTGGTGAATTGGTCTAGTCATTCCGTACATTGCCAGAATTTCCACATTGCAGGTAACATAATATACAACTGGAAAATGTATAATACATTTACCGATAAATGTGTACAGGTTTCAACGGCAGTTCCAACCAGCAGCTATAGGAGACACCGTTAAAGTACAAATACCTAAACTAGGTCTAGGTAAAACAGATTCTCGAAATCTGCTGTGCATCGTATTATCAGTAAACAGTAAGAAGGAATACTACGAATTAGAAATGAAACACGCCAAAACGTCAAATTAAAAAAATTATAATATGCTACGAGAAATCAATTTTTTACATGAAATAACAATTTTTGGTTGTCGACGAAGTTCCCGATATTGAAAAATCCGTCCGAGAAGTTATTACTAAAGAATTTTTAATTGGAAGGCAAGGATTTAAATAGTGCAATTGTAAGGGAAAATGCACAACGAACAGATGCCAGTGTAGAACTGCTCGTATTTTGTGCAATTCAAAATGCCACAGTAGCAATCCTTGTTGCAATAATCTTTAATTAATCTTTAGATTAATTTAATTACTGTAAAATGTTGTTTTTGGTTTTCAAAATAATAAATATTATTTTTTTTACTAACTGTCCAACGCTAATAAATCTCAATATACTTTATAACTTTATTACAATATAGTATATGTGCAGATACTTCTAATTCTTCTTCGTCATCACTACTAGTTAAGACGCGAGTACGTTTTCTTTTTGGCGAAATATCCTCATCTTGTGTTTTTGTTCAGGAGCAACTTTAGTTACATTTTTTTTCAAAAAATCTGTTATTTTAGGTTGTTTCGCTTTGGCTGATATATCTTTATAAGTTTTGTTGTATGGAGCCAAGCATTTGTAAAGTTATCTTTTAAATTTTGTGCGTAATAATGCCGTGTTATATGGAGGCTACCTGTACATTGTTTGTACATTTACTATCATCACCGGCATAAGTGTACATTTACTGGAAAATGTGCACTTTTACCGGTATGTAACATATACCACACGTTTTGTAATTTTGCATTACACGAATTACATCTTTAATGTAAAATCTTACATATTTTTTAAAAATATATACTCCCTGACCTCATGATTATACAACATGTAAATTTGAGACAAATAAATATTTTTCATTAGTTTAGGTGAATTCACTAAATTATTCTTTCAAAGTACTATGTATTTCTAATAGAAAATTCCTACACAGCGTAAAAAGCATAATATTTTGCAAATGTCTTCTATTGCAGACTTTTCATAACTTACGAAATTAATGTACTGCAGATATAATTGTAACAGCTAATTGTATTATCTGCTATGTTTATTCATTATGGTTTTAATCAAAAAATTTTAAAGAAGAATTTAAATAAGTAGGTAAATTAATAAAAATTGTCGATTTACTGGGCGCATCTATAAGTCATTAACTACATTTAATTAAAATATGACCCGGAAATTACAGTTTCCCTATATTTGAAACAGAAACCTGTAAATTAATTTTTACAGATAGCTAAAATATTAAAACAAAACCAAAAAACTTTATATCAAAGTTGTTGATCTTGATTTGCTAAAATTTTAAGATTAATTTATATAAAGTAGAGACGCAAAGGGGCACGGGGCACATAGAGAAAGATCTTTACCCACATTTGAAGTACTTTCAACTTATAGCGCTAGGTATATTTAGTCTCTCCCTCGCCATCAATTATTTTAAAGTAGATTTTGAGTATTTGAAGAAAGACTATAAAGACTATAAGTCTAGAACGTGTTGATGATGATGATGATGATGAAGAAAGATTTATGTACTTCAATTTATGCATTTACTTGAAAATTTGTACTTCAAATTTTTTCCATATTTAAGTGCTCCTCTTAAATATCAGCTTAAAGATTTTTAAATTAAAATGGAATTTATTTATTTATATAAATTTCAAAACCGTGAAATTTTGTATTAAAATCTACATTTAGTTACAAATATAAATTTAGTTAATATCATAAGGACAATAATACAAATGCGTCTATAAAACAGGTATAAAGTTGATAAATTTAATAATGGTAAATTTTTAAATAAGTTAAATCTTCTGTTACAGATTATATATAATATTATGAGTAGATACTCGTACTACTTACATAATACATCTATTGGCATTATATATTTTTTTTGTTCATTTTATAGTAATAATAATGCTAGGGCACATCTGGAGCCAATGCTGAATGTGGCAGTATGCGAACTATTGATGTGATTACTGAGTGGGCGATTACGGTTATGATACACGAAGAAAATAATTTTGCATTACTATCTAATGCCACTGCTTCTTGTGTTTAATTGCTCCAAATATGCATTTAACAAACAAATCAGGATTAATTAGAAAACGTATAAAATGGTTCTCAGATATGAATATAAATGTTGCGTTGCTACATGAAATGCATTAAAGGTGAAATGGACATGACCTTATCCCTATAGAAAACAAATAATGGATATTTTATTTTTATTTAAACGTATCTTGAATTATGAAATTGAGTCTACAAACAAAATCTCGTATATAGAAAAAAGCAATTATTATGGAAAATATGCTATCTAACACGAGCAGGATTCGAACTGCGATTTACGCTTCTTATGCCCGATTTCTTCACTCACAGTGTTATCTTCAAGTTAGCTAACTAAAGTTCGCTAACTTAAAGATAACTATGACTGCTAGCTTGAGTTTATCATACTTTTATTAAATATTAAAAGAATAATTTTAAATAAAAAAGAAGAAATATATTTCATTAACCAATTTGACCCAAAAACGAAATCAAATCAAAGTCTCAATACAAAAATACAAAATACCAAATTTCTTTAATGATACTGAAATATTTAATAAGACTAATATTAAATAAATAAATTAAAAAAAATGTTTTCATGGACCAATTCTTACCAAATTTTAATTAGGTTTAATTCCTACCGTAAAGATACGAAATCTTAAATTTAGTTTTGAAAGTCCTATTAGTTTTTAATATATTAAATAAAAACTAATATTAAAAATAAGATTTAAAAATAAAAAAATAGTTGCTATGAACCAATGTTGACCAAAATCTAATCTCAATATAAAGATATAAAATCCCAAATTTGGTTTAAAAAATTTTTATTAGTTTTTGCTGTAGGACGCACACAAAATTTGACCACAGACACATACATACACACACAGACAGAAATTTTTTGGAAGCGACCTCATTTAACTCAGGAGACCTTAAAAAGTGTAAATCCATCAAAATCTAATATTTTTTCTGCACGAAAACAATACTTTTTTACATTAGATGTAATAAAGTAAAAATACATAGAACTTGCAAACGAAATGAAGAAAATGTATGTAGTTATAAGACAGAATAAAACCAAAATCATCCTTATAATGCTTTCGGCAACAGTATTATTTCAAAAATTCTTGTGAATTTATCTGAAACAATTATAATCACGACCCCAGTTGTCTACTCGTTTCCCAAGAGGGTTCTCTAGGATTTAGTACCTCAAAAATGCTGCTAGCACCTTGTGAGAGAACCACCGGCTTTACGTGCCTTCCGAAGCACGGAAACAGTCATAGAAAGTATGATTTTTGATTTATGTATTTGTCAGTTTTTGTAATTATCTTAACTGTGACGGTTTTGTGGTAGTTTAAGTTAACTTTAAAATAACATATTTTAGGACTAAACAATGTTACGGAATTTGGTCAAATTTCGAAACTAGAATTCCAATTTTAACATCATGTGCTGGAACGAACTATACCACATAGAATTTTTAATTTTAAATTTATCATTTCGTATCGCAAGCAGTCAATATCAATGTTTTTCTTAATCGACACTAACGTTCCGCACCACAAAGAGAATGGTTTTAGCTTTTCCGTTTGTTCCGCAAAATAAGCAAGGATCGCCTTTTCAGAAACTTCTCGAATTTTTTTGACTTCCATCCATTCCTCAAAATATCTGTACACTATCTCGTAACGTTCTTTAGATTTGGCAGAAATTAATGTACTTAAAACAGATTGAGCACCTAATTCTACATCAGAAGGCAAACTTTCTTCCGAATCGCTCATTTTGCAAATTTGTTGTCACCGACACGCTTGCGATAAAAGTAAACAATTTCGTAAAACTAAGCTTATTATATTAGACTAGCCTCCCTAGTATTTTTTCACAAATGCAATTTTAAAAATAAACGCAAAAATATTAGTATTGATTATGAAAGTAGATAAAACGTTGTACGGTATTTGTATATTAATGTAATTTTACGAAACACATATCGTAAATATCTATTTCAGGTTTTGCTTATAATGGAGATGATTTACGTTTAACATGAAAATCACGTTTATCAGTATATCTTGTGATGGTTTCAAATACTGCCATTTACTATAAGTAGGTAATAAATTGTCTACCAACCTGCACTCAAAATTCAAACAAAAAATTTAACACCTAAACTACATTTCTTTAGAAAAAGTTTACTTTTCTAGTGGAAAAATTATAATTCAATTTTACGTTTTGCTGTAAAAAAATCAAAGTAATTCTTTTCTTTTGAATTAAAAAGTTTTTGTTTTAATCAGATGCTTTAATAATGCTTAATCAGGTTTCAACGTCCAAAGCTCCAAAGTAAGTGAAACGTTTAAGTACTGCAAATAAAAATTTATTCTTATATTTTAGCAGATAAGCAATCAAACATACAATAATATGTGATATTTGTAGATATTATAGGTAGGTACCACTTTATACATCAACTTGAGGACCACCCATTTTATCGTATACATAACAAATAATATTAAAACGTGAGGTTTTCGTCACCTCATACCCTTTTAGTAATTTTTTAAATAAACTGCAATAAAATCTTAGCACCTACAACTAAGAACGTGTGAAGTACCAAACCGAAAGTGATAATTGACTTAATATAAACTTAAAAAATATGGCTGATTATAACAAAATTTACGTAGACGCACTCAGCAAAGAGTTTATTATATTTTGTTATACTCGTAATTTCAGAGTTTTGAAAAAAAAAATAGGTACCTGTAGGTACCTATTTAATATTAAAGTAAAATTTTTAAAATTAACGCATTAACTAAACAATAAAACGAAAATATTCGTGAGCTTTCAGCAATGGTTAATTTAAAAGTTAACTTGTTAATTTTACTTTAATATTAATTTCACAGGTTAATAATACATATATGTATAGTATACAGCGTGACACATAAGAACTCGGAAAAACGTTTAAAAAAAACTTATTTAAACGCAACAATTCAAAAATTTAAAAATGCATAACAATTAACAAAAACCTTATGTACATAATAAATTATAACATTTTAAAGTGGCTTTCTTCTGTGTGATACAGAGCTTTAAACGTCAAATGAAATTTTCGGCTGTTTTTCGTACCTCTTCTAGGGATATTTTGTCCCATTCCTGACGTAAAAATTGCTTTTAAGTGATTCCAAACTTTTGTGGAATTTTGCACAGGCTCTGGCCTCTAAAATTAACCGTATGGCGTAATTCATTGAGTTGAGATCTGGTGAGTATGGAGGCCATTCAGCGGAACTAATAAAATCAGAAAAATTAATTCGGTACCGCTTTTGCGTAGTTTTCGCCTTGTGGGTAGGTGCAGAGTCTTGTTGAAAGATCCAAGTTGGTCACCAAAGTACTGTTGGGCCCTAGGAGGAACTACAGCCTGTAAAATATCCCGGTGGTAGATTTCCTTGTTAATTTGTACTCTTTCTTCCACAAAAATTAAAGATGTTAATTACCGCAAATACCCAAACCATGACAGACTTGGGGTATTGGCGATGAACAACGATGGCAGAAGGTCCGGATGCTTCTTCTGACCAATACCTATCATTTTGACGATTGTGAAATTGTTCAATAGTAACAATATTTTTATCAGTAAAAACGAAATTTTTGAGCATCCCATTTTTGAGCAGCGTCGCGATATAGAAGAGCACGGCATCATTGAAGTCGTACTTGCTTGTTTTCATCAATTAGCATTTGGGCTATTCGCAGATTATAAGGCATCTTCTTAAGTTTATTTTTAGCTATTCGTCGAGCCGACGCTCACGTGATTCCGATTTCATGAGCCACTTTTGGCATCGACAGTCTCCGAAGTTTGATGATATTGCGATTCTGGCGAGTGTTGGCTTAGAATTGTTTGATAGCGTCGGAAACGGTTTCACAAGGAATTTTAAACATTCGAACTATTTCACATTGAGGATTTCCAGCTTCAAATAACGGTAAAAGTGCGGCGTGACTTTTTGACATTTTGTAACTCACAAACTGATTGTTTAATTATTTGCACTTTTACTTTTCTGATTTTCATAGTTCTTAGAATCGAATTACTAGATTATTTCTGAGAAAAATTTTGTGATTTTTGCGAAAAGAGAAAAACATGTTTGTCCGGGGTCTTGTGGGTCACGCTGTAAAATCTAGGAACCTATTTAAGAATACAGAAATTAATAAAACAGTTAACAAAAGTGAATTAACCTAAAATAAATTAATAGAAAACCCTAAAATTGTCTAGTATCTTAACAGTAGCATCGGCAATATTCCGAAACTCATGTTAGTACTGTGAGCGTCATTTGCTTTACAACTGAAGTAGTTTGTTAAGCTAGCATCAGATGTGCCTGTTACCCTATTTAATTATTTATGATAGAAATTTATTAACAGATGGAATCACCGGCTCTACGTGCCTTCTAAATTACGGAAACGGCCACAACAAAGTAACTCTTTGCCTGAATTCAAACTGGACGCCTCAGCGTTAGCAGTTGATTGTTCCAACAACTAGAGGCCAGAATTTTGCTCTAGAACCTTTTGCATTACATTTTTAAGGGTATAAACTTATGATTTATGCAAAAATGCAAAAATTTAATAATAAAAAGAAATTAAAACAATTTAAAAAAAAGCTCCACCTTAAAATGAAGGTAAAAACTACAAGAATGTAAAAAAATAATTTATTTAATTAAATCTAAAGTGGAAACACTCATCAGAATAACATTAAAAGTATACCACTAGTCGGAGAAACTTCTACGTTCTATTTTTACTAAAATTTAATAAATATGTGGGACGGTTAACGCTAGTGAGATGGTGCTAAGTCAAAATAGGACAATAGACCTAATGAACCGTAATAACTATATGATGAAATGTAATGCTTGAATGCAGCAGTTTTCCCGACTAGTGATATTTTTTAAATTACTATTCCAATGAGTGTTTTCACTTTAAAGATTAAATTAATTATTTTTTACAATTTTGTAATTTTTACATATGTACATATTAGGTCGGTTTTTTTATATTTTTAATTTAATTTTATTTTATGTTTTTTAAAGGTACATATTTTATGTAAGGTTTTCGATTAAATTTCGTATGCAACTCTTGCGGACATTGTACATAATATTATAATTCATAAAAAAGTATTTTAATTATTTTTGTTTATTTTACTTTGTAAAAAATTTAACTTTCTACAAAACTGTATATACATAGATGTAAATTTCTAGTATTCTTATGGTTTTCGTGTTTTTCAACGTTTCATATATTATAATAAGGTTGCGTAAACTTATCTTTTTTAGGTCGGGGGTTAAAAATTAGTCAATTTTTGAAACATTTCTAGTGCAATTTATCTGCAGCTTTTCTGTATTGCATCTTACATCTGTTGAAGTGAATTTTACTGCTTTCCTAGTTTGTAAATTATAATTGTTAAGATTCTCAGAGATTCTCTATAGTAATTAAATCGCAAGATCTTGATGGTTACGCAATAACCAATAATACTCTTTTTTTGAAACTATTTTGTTACTTTACGTCTTTTGTAAATGGCTATTCATCGTATTGAAAGATCCATCAGGAATCTGGTTTCCAAAATCAATTAAAACCTCTTTTAATAATTTAATGCATTTATCGCCATTCATTTTTGAAGATATCAACACATCAGCGTTTTTGAATGATAGGAAAATCTAGTTCCAATCATCACAGTTCCTCCACCAAGGTTTCTGCTTATTTTTTAGTTTCCTCTAATATTATCAATATTATTTGAAACAATGAGGGTTGTCTAAATTAAATTTATTTCCTTTGTAAAATATAACGTTTTTGCATTATATTATGTTGTAATACTATACTTATATGTTATGGTTAATTTTAACTCGATCCAAAAATTGATTACGTATACCTACTCATTACTTAAATACTTATACTAATGACAATCATATTAAAATTTGAAAAATAAAGTTTTTTTTATTTTTAAACATTTATTGTAATTTTATTTTTCACATTTAGGCTTTTGCATACAGTATATGTACATACCTATTACTAAACCTTGTGGTCTGACTTTATATTGGTCTATACACCCATATAATTTAAATTCCTCGTAGCTAATTTCATATTCACAAATTAGTATAAATAAATCTACCACCGTAAACATAATTAGCAATTATTGCTAATCATTATAACTGGCCAACAACTTTTTAAACCAGTAGCTGCGTGGAAGCTTAGAAATAAAAAAAGGTTATCAATTCGTCGGAATCTTTTTTTATGTATGTAAAGCGATAATTTTTTTATCACGTGAAAAATACTTATTTACACGAAATCGCTTTTTAAAGTCGGTGCCGAACATACATTTTCAATATAAAATGTCATACATTAAAATATACAATTTAATATAAAAGACAATACATACCTAAATTAAATGCTATGTAAACCTAATGGTTCACGAGAGTGTAGTACAAACAAACTTTTGCAAAAAGATTTCTTCACTCATACTAGTTATCTTCAAGTTAGCGAACTTCAGGTTAAATTAACAAAATAGCCAATCAGACTACAACAAAACAAATAAATCAATCATCTGATTGGCTATTTCGTCAATTTAACCTGAAGTTCGCTAACTTGAAGATAACTATGAGTGAAGAAATCGGGCATAAGTTGATTAGTTTTTGTAAATCAGTAATTAAATAGTAAATGTCTATAACGTAAGTATAAGTTTCTATAATGCTGACCAACCAAATTGCAAGTTATGATGGCTTGCAATTGTTGCAGTTGATAAGATTCATTATTGCATTAATTTTAAAAACTTAGTTTACCCAATACTTTTAATACATATCATTGAAGCATTATAATATCGTAATTTCATACAGAAAAGAATGATTTTTATAATCATAATGTAATATTGTAATTTCTATATGCTAATTATTTTGTAATAAAAGTTGCTGTATGTCAACTGCTGTATTGCTGCCAATACTAAGGTAATACAATACCTTTATAAAAAATATTTTATTGGTGGATTTTTCCTCTTTTCCTTTTGATTTGTAAAATTTATTGACAATAAATGCAAATCTTATGCGATATGAAGTGATTCTTTGGTAACAGAAGGCTTTATATAAAAACTGTTTACTATTTTCTTTTTTACAATTTTTATTAACTAAATTCAGAATTTTATTAACTATATTATATTATATACTTGTGTTAAATTCAAAAAAATTTTAATCAACAAGAATGCAATTGTTTTATACAAAATAAAACAATTCAGGGTGTTCAACCTAAAAAGCAGTCACACTGTATACTCTAAAAACACTAATGTACGATAACCTATATTAAGCTCAACTCGCTATTGGCTATTTGGTATTCAACTTCTTAGTAACATTTATTTGTATAAGGAAACCTGTACTGAACGTATTTAACTTTCAGACCTGCCACTAGTAAACGAATATATTATCAAGGTATGAGTAAACAAACGCGCACTATACTTTAAGGAATTTCTGAAATCCTCACGTTTGTTTGGGGTTTTTGCTTGCTTAAGTGTAAAAATCAAATGTTAAACTGTTAATCAATAGGTATGTTGATTTTAAATTTTGAAAAGGCACGAACTACTTTCTCAATTATCATGATGAAGAAGTAAAAACCAATATTATTATACCATCTCACACCTTAACGCCGCCATTTTGATACCGTCCGGTTGGTTCACCATTCTTATTTTTCAAAGTAAAACAATTTTATTTTTCTATTTAGGAGTATTTCCTAATTAAGTGTAATGAATTTGTACAGTCTAAAAGATGACCAGCGTATTGGTATAATATTGGTTAAAAATATCACACTTTCAAAATAAGTTGAAAAATTATAAGCTACATATTTTTTTCCAAAATATTTTAGCTATCGGTATTAGCTTGGCTGAAAGATGAAGACAAATTTTAAAAACACAGCTTTTCATAAACAGAAAGAAAAATATAGTATAATTTTGAATATAATTTTAAGTATTAATTTACTAATTATATATTACAAGTTTAATTGTAAATATTTATTAACTTGTGAAAATGGATATAATGGATTTTAATTCATTTCATTCATTTAGGGATAGTTTAGCTGATGACTAAAATGTAAGTTGAAAAATTTTCAAATTTCCTCAAAATTGTAAAAAAAATTTACTGTAAATTTGAACTTGTAACCTTTTAAAATATTTTATTCAACATATTACAAGTTTAGTGTATTTTTAATTGAATTTGACAATTAGAGAATTTTGTCCTTCTTTACTTATTTTATTGCAACCACATTGTGGTTGCAAAGATTAAGCAGAAGACATCAATAAAAGCTAGAAAGAAAGAGAAAATTGAAAAGATTGCGATAGAAAAACTTGAGGACAAAGTGAAAAGGAGAGAATACAATGATATGATAAAAAACAACCTTTTTTTTGCATGCGCTGGGAGTGGGGAAATCCACATGGACACCACCCCGATGTTCTGGGGTGGTAGTGTCGGACTCTTACCGACTAAAACCCCACTCCTTCGTAGTGACTGCGGAAGCGTGGTTTATCGTCTCTCGACATTATCTTCGCCACTTCTGCAGGTTTCGCGCTGACCTTGGTCGATGTTAATTCATCTTGATGATGAATACCTCTCACGTCCGCCTTGCGAGCTTCCCCTCTCCACCGGAATTGGATACCCGATCTCAAGGTTCACCCCGCAAGTTACCAGGGACCACCACAAGGAGGTGTGAGCAGGATTTCGGTCCCCTGATAAAAAACAACCTAGACAAAATGAGGATAACTGGAAACGAATTTGATGTAGATAGTGAATGGAATAAAATATTGGAGAGTATAAAAGCAAGCGCAGCCCATGTATTAGGTCCGACAGAGAGAACAAAATGGAAAAAATGATTCGATGAAGAATGTGAAGAAAATAACAAAGACAAAAACCAGCAAGACTAGCATGGCTGTCAACTAATGATGAAAATGACCTAGAAAGCTACAAAAGGAGAAGACAGGAAGCTAAAAAACTATACAAACTAAAGAAAAATATGTGGGTAAGAAAGAAAATGGAAGAGATAGTGAAGAGTAATACGAGACATAATATGAAAAGTTTTTACAACCAAATAAAAAATAGGAAAAAGACTTACACAGTGAAGACGAGAGGAATGAGAAATAAAGAAGGTATATTAAAAAATGAAACAAACGAGATAAAAGAAATATGGAAATAATAAACAATAAGCATGACAGAAGAGAAGAGGTAAAAAGGAAGATGCAAGCCGGAAGTAGAGCGTTTCATGCAAACAAGAGCATACTGAAAGATAAAGGAATAGCTACGGGCACAAAAATCAAAATATACAAGTCACTAATAAGACAGGTAGTGACTTAGGCGGCGGAGGTTTTATGTCTGTCGCAGAAAGAAGAAATAAAGATATTTGAAAGAAGAGTGTTGAGAACAATTATGGGACCAAAAAATGATGAAAGGGAGCTAAGAGCAAGAATGAACTTTGAACTTCGCGAAGCAATGTGAGAAGAGGATATTGTAAAATTTATAAAAGCTCAAAGAATAAAATGGATGGGTCACATAATGAGAAGCAGTAACAAGGAAACATCAAAGATAATGACCCTATGGAATTCCTTAGGAGAACGACATAGAGGAAGACCAAAGAAAACATGGTGAAACTGTGTGACGGATGATCTGAGGAATATAGGGTATGAAAATTGGAGACTGTTGGTTAACGATAGTACCAGATGGAAAGCAATTGTAAACAAAGCAAAATCGCACAATAAACTGTAATTTGCAATATTCTGTTGATGAATGCTAATGAATTGTATTATAGTAAAAGACTGATCCCATCAAAAAGGATTTTGTAAGTCCACTGGACAGCTCAATTCATTAAACCTAATGTAAAGCTAACTAAAAAATAATAAATAGATAAGGCACTGGAATGTTTAGTTAATTACAGCTGATTGAAAAAAACTGAAAATTTTTCACACAAACTGGGTTTACCGTCTATTTAAAAGAACTTGAGAGTATGATTACTACTTCATACAACATATGAGTGGTTTGTATTTAAAGAATGGGGTGCGAATTTCAAACTCAAATCAGTATGTTTAAAACTCTACCATATAAACCTTACCCGACAAAACTATATGATTACAAAAAGGACTATGATCTTGTAATAATTAAGGTGCTTATCATATATAAAAAATATATTATAATAAAGTAGGTACATAATAATTATTGACTTATTCTTTACATTGAATATTCGATACTGCTCATGTAATTATAAATTTGATGTTGTTTTATTACAATTTAAAAACAACCGTGTTTTGGTAAATGGTAAACAGGAACCTTCTAAATCAACGGAACTTTCGGTTTCCATAATAGAAACCTGTGGAGTTGGTGGTGGTGGAGGAACCTCGGGTGGTTCACCTTGCATCCAACGTCGTCTTAATAAATCGTTTAGTTGATCTGTTAATTGATTATATCTGTAAATTTATAATACATGTTATTATTTACATAATTTAGGTACTTATAATATTATTATTAGCCATTTGATTAATTTCAGTGTAATGGAATCTCTTACGCTTCCTCTATAAAATCTTCTTTCGCCACTAAGCCTTCATTGGATAGAGGAGGATTGTCGTTAAATGAACAAATTCCTAATGTATGCATTCCTATGAAAATAATAAAAAGTAATAACGTCCCCTTTATATAAATTGTTATACTATACCTGTTTTGTATTGTTTCACATCAATGTAGTTAGTGCGCATTCTGTCCATTAAATAAAATAAGCTCTCTAAAAAATGTATTATTTATTATTATTATAATAGCTAAATCGTTTTAAAACTGTTCTTTCACAAATAGCTGTTTTAGAACAATTTTCGACTTTTTTTCTGTAAGTATTTATAATTAGATCAAGAAGTTTCAAGGAGTTTCATCTATACCTATTATAATTCCGAAACATTATTTTTGGATTACTGGCATTGCGGGTAATAATTTTTTGTTCATTATTAATTTCTATCTGCGAGTTACATTTTATTATATAGTTAAATTGTCTTCTGACACTGACACTATATAATCTGATTATATTAGTAATTAACACCTGTTATTAATTAATTTCCGATTTGATTGTGGATAACTTTTTATTATTGGGCAAATATTATTTATTATTACTCGTATATTTGGATAATTAGAACAAAACTGGCTAGTAATAATATTTTAAATACAAGTTGGAAATCACTGAATACAAACACGTCTATTCATCAGGATGTTGAGTTTTGGTACAGTCTGATATAGTATGTAGTAATCAATAACTCTATTAATGGTTAATGGTTACCATATCAATTTATGTACCTTTCTTGAAGCTCCCTGATCTCTACATTTATCCTCAAACAGGTTGTGGCGTTGGTTGCCACATACTCAAAATTGAATTACTAATGACCTACAGAAAAAGCAGTTACAATCAAGGGGGGGTGAAAAATCCAGGATTTACGTATAAGTTACTCAAACTGTAGCTTATGTTATGTGAGTGGGCAAATGCCCACTGACGACACGATTCAGTATATCGCAGTGACTGCTATTTGTTATATCGCGACCCAATGTTTTAACATTTTCTATGTTCACTATTGCGGGTAGTTCACTCAAAGCAGTATTCACCATATCGCGACTCCACTGTATTATGACTTTCATATTACACTATACTCCCTAGTATAAAGAAAAATACTAAATAGCAATGCATATACGTGTATACATACTTAGTACATTTACCTAAATGTTTCCTATTGTAAAGTAGTGGGGGTTCGGAAAATCCTGACCGAAAAACAAGGCATTTATTTAATAGATCTATAAAAAATTCAATTGGATTATCTGAAAAAATAATTTGTTTTAGTGTTTTGTTATTTATATACCTTAATAACATGAATAATATAGATTTAAGTTAAAGGAATTGCAAAATTTAACAATATTTCGTTAAAATTAACCACTTCAAATTTGTATTTTGTAAAGCATAATTCAAAATTCAGTTGATGTAAAACTTAAAATATTGAAGGTTTAAGATCAAGTAATATTTAAGATAAAGAGAAAAAGTATTTAAAATAAAAAGATATTTAAGAAGACATTAAAATATAAAAAAGTTATATAATGTGTACTGTGTCAAAACTTGCTTTAACGTTAAATATCATCAACTTACAACTTACAATAACATGGTTATTAAAGAAACTCCCTACATTGTTTTAAAATTTCACAATTATTTTTTAAATTTGTTCAATTGCAAAAATCAAAAAGCTCTACTTTTAATCCGAATCATACAATATAGTATTTTTTTAGTAAATATAAAGTATTATGTTTATGAGGGTAGTTCCATTATTTCAAATTATTTAAAAAACTTCAAATAATTGTAGCGTTTGAATGTCATTGTTGATAAACCCATTAGTTTATTGTTCTAATAAATTGGTTTTGTTGCATTCGTTTTACGCATATTTCTACGGCGTGCTTTATTTAAAAGAAATTCATTGATTATAGACGATAAGAGGTTATAAACTAGTTTGTAGATAATCAAATGATTTTTAAAAAATCACTAATCAGTTAATACTATAAAATCAATAGTTACGGTGCTATAGCCGTTTAAAGGCTAAAATTCAAAAAATTGCTTTAAAGAGGAGTTCCCCAAGGGTTTCCACTAAAACAAAATTTTTTATTTACAAACATCTCTTAGAAAAGTGTCTTCTGTCACCACCTCAGAGGTTCTCCATGGTCATCGGGACACCCTGTATAGTTATAAGATTATCATTATTATAATCAAAAAATTCAAAATAATTTCTATTAAATAAGTAATAAATCCAAAAATGAAACCAGAAAATTTAAAATCGACTGGAAAATAAAGAAAAGGTTCATAAAAAATCCACTAGAAAATATTGTCAAGTTGAAATGTGATATAAGAAAAATAGTTAGTAAAATTAGTTTATAAGTTAGTCAAGTACCCAGAAAGTATACCTACCGGGAAGAGCACTCAACATGTGAGCAATAATAAATTCAAAAAATTTAAATATATTATGGATTCGCAAATATCGTTGCGCATTTCTCATAGCTAACGACGTTTTTAAAATTGGTTCTTGAACCCCAATTCCTAATTTTTCCAATTCCTCGACATTTTCTTCTTCATCTTCTTCAATGTCATGTAAACCCATCAAGTACATAAGCTTTTTTTTAGTTTTAGAACCATCTGATTCCGCAAGAGATGCATTAGTTTGTGTTCCGGAAGAATCGCTCTTTGCTAATTCTGTTTCAATATTTGATGAACTTGTACTTGGAGTTGAATAATACTCCCCTTCTCTTTCTTGTGCATTATAAAGTTGTTTTAATTTATTTTGTTCGTCTAATTGAAGCGCTTCTTGCAATGAAGCTAAATTTCTTAAACCACAACCTGTAACTAAAAAAGAAGGAACATCTTCTTTTTCAGGTTCGGTTAAAACTGTTGAAAATAAAGGTGTTTCAGCTGTAGCTATATGACACAAAACCCGCTTCTGCAATGATTTTCTCTTAAAGCAATCGTGCGAAATTTGCAATCGATGAGGAAATCCCGGTATTATAGCCGATTCAAATTTCTTCTTTGGTATAGCTGCAAAATAAAATACTGAATATAACGAATTTTCAAAACATGCAAATATTATTGTTATTTGGTAATCATGATATACATACGTACATAATATTTATTATGTACTTTATGCAAAAAGTTATTGTATCTTAAGTTATGACCTAGCTTACTATACCCAATAGTTTAGATTGCACCATGTATCTCAAATTTGATGACTTAAATAATTTATTAGTTATCAAGTACATATTTATGTTATAAAATATAAACACTTATCAGACGACCTACCTGATGATATTTTCAAGTCAGGTCAGGGCATAAAATTGACTGATGCATTACGTAGAGATAGCTAAGCTGTGGGTGTAATCTAGGCCAACTGTGTAGTTAAATTATAATATCAGTTTAAAATCTCCCGAAATATATTTAATTTTTTTAAAAATCGCTGAAACCTGTCGATTTTTTAATTTTTAATTTTTAAATTTAGTTTGACACGTTTTAACGAGATGGGGAGTTATAAAAAATATTTTTTTAAATTAAAAAATATTACAATACAAATAGGGAATACATATATACATTTGAGGGAGGGTTAACCAAAACGGACGGTCTGGTAAAACGGAAAACTTCAAAAGGGAGGTTATCGATTGGTCGGAATCTTTTTTTCTGTTTATTAAGCGATAACTTAACCACGTAGACCGATTCTAGATTATGGGTGGAGGGTAAGATAAACTCACACGCACGTGGCTACTAAATTGGGTCTATTGTGCTACCTATAATTTTCAGCCCCTCCCAAGCTCCGTCCCTCTAAGCCATCCTAACCGGAGGATGAACTCCAGGATCTTGGCGGGCGGGATAATTCTGGCCATGTCGGCCAGAAGTTTCCACATACTGTAGATCCTCTGATAGAAGTCAGTGCCGGCCACTAGCAAGCACATACTCGGCTTTTCCTCCTCTTCGTTACTATTACGACATGTAGGTTCATCTCATCATCATCATCAGCGGTTTTCCATTCCTGTCGGAATATAACCACTTCCATTCTGGAAGTCTTCACAATCCGTTTTACGAGGTGGATTACTCCTCTGCTTTACTTTAGACAACAGGCGCGTATAGAATTCGAACCTACGACTACTTATTCGTAGTCACATACGTCTCCCAACACGCCACTCTGCTGCACATACTCGGCTTTTCCTCCTCTTCGTTACTACTACGACATGTAGGTTCATCTGCAAATCCCATAGTGTGAAGGTGTTTATTTATTCTACACGTACACAAATTTTGATGATTGTTTTTTATTAGAAAGGAGATACCTCATGTGTGGTCTCATATTAATTTGGTCAAGTTTTGACGATATGATCAATGACAAAATATCGGAACTTTTCAATTCTTGACAAGAGTTAACTAACCCTGACTCAATACACTTTTTCTAAAAATTTCTTTACCAAACAAAAGAACAGAAAAATGCAGCTTTTATCATCCTCATCCAAGGTGAAGATGAATTTAGTCAAACTTATAGTAAGGCCATAATTTAATTTTGAAAATTATAATTTTCCCATTAGAAATACATGTAAGTATTATTATTGCGTAATACGTATTATGCCAAATATGGTAAACATTTTATTACTCGTCCGTGTGCTGTAGGTGGGTCAACAATCACTAGCGGTGAGAAGATACCAGTCCTTCCTGAGATCCGTCGGGTCAACATTCACACTTTGCCGAGTTGGACCGTTCTAGAGATATTTTAATGAGAAAAGCACTCCGCACAAAAACTCCACTCTGCTACGGCCGTTACAAGCCGATTTAACGAACGTAACTACGGCAAGACTCAATTTACCCTAAAGTCTATTTTCCAAAATTTGTGGACCGGCCAAATACATTGGTATTTACCACCTTAAATTAAAATGTTATCAGCAAGGTGAAAGCAAATTTTGATTGTTGGGAGTAAGGCGATACGTTTCGCTAGTGAAACGACTTGAATATTGGTTAGCGTATTAATTCCGATAAAATTCATTATTTAATGGTTCTCCACTACAATTTTTAAAGCTAGTTAGCCTGTCTATGTGGTGGCTTCATGTACTTAGTCGATGTACCGTTTTTGGATTGAAAAGTATTATCCAGGTTGTTTGGACGCCATGTGTTTGATGTGATTCTCCGTCAGAGAATTCAAACTGTAATTTTAGTTCAACCGCTTTTCCATTCTCAGTGGAAAGCGGTATTGTTTGTTTGATTTTGTGAACGTCAGGCCTTCAGCCTGGGTTCACTTTAACTTCTATGTTATATGTTTTGTATTTTTCACATCCTGATAAGTACACACGCTTTTCATTTTTGGGAGAATAAATTAAAATTTTTTGATCTGGTGTTTTATTATTTGTCCTCTAGATTACCTATATGGATTCGCGGCCCTCGCATACCGTCGGAGCTTAGCCATTGCTAGGGCAAGGGGTAAACGTATTTTGTAACAAGAGGGTTACAAGAGGGTCTCTTGGTTAAACATTTTCTCCCGGACTACCTAGCGGTTGGAAAGAGGAAAAACTGTTTTAATACTGCTTTGCAAACGGAAACAGATGCAGTTGGAAAATATGATTGATACGGAAATCATATAGCTCAACAAGAGTTTTCTACAAAACTAGAGATCCATTGAAAAACAATTGATAAATAAAACCATTTGTTGCGAAAATCTGGGGAATCTTACAGAATATTTAAAAATAGTAATTGAGGTGATGGTTTTTTTGACGAAACATTTAAATATAATTATAATATATTGGTAGAATATAATATTTGTAAAAATGATAGTCATGGTACGGTGGTATACATTCTAACTTATATCCTTTATAAATTTTATAAATACAAAGTAAAAATATTACTATTTTCTGACGTGTCAAACATAAGATTTTCTGTTAAATGGCCGAGGATAAGCGCATTGATCTTACCTCTCTTTTAGCTCGGGGGTTAAAAAGGCCTGCGATAACAAGCATAATATTACAGAAAAGTCATATTTTGAAATTACTTTCTTAAGTATAAGATTAAAATGTACCCAGTATGTTAACCGATTTCAGCTAAAGTTATACAGAACTACCGTACGTTATCACCTGCATAACATGCAAAAATTTTCAAACATGCAAGAATAAATAATATTCAAATTGGTGTAGCAGTTCTGTAGTAATCGATGTGCATGTACATAAATAAAACCATACACATCGAATTGAGAATCTCCTCTATTTTTAAAGTCGGCTAAAAGCACAAAATATTTAGTTGTTGAGCAACTATCCTTATTAGCCCAAAATCGCTTATAATTAGTATAAGATTTGCCATTCGAACTGAAAGTCGCATGGGTACTATGTTATTTGCATAAATTTCTATAAATATCGTTAATAAAGGTTGCAATAATAATTTTAAAATTACTATTAATATTATATATTATTAAAACCTGGAGGACGCTCAAGTCGCTGGATTTCATTATTGCTTTTTGATGTACTAGTTGGCAATGTTACGTCAGTATCTTCTTTTAAAGGTGGAGTTAGTACAAGATTTGATTCTTCCAATATTTCAGATGCTGCGTCGGGTTCTTTAATATTTCCACTACTTTCTTGTTCCTCCTAAATTTTATATTATGTTGTTGATATAACTTTTAATATATTATGTATATGTGTACGTATTGATTTAGAAAATAAAATTCTCACCATAATGTGTAATATAGCTTGCGTGTAATAATTATAATGTCAAAATTTAATCTGAATTGTACTTTATTTTGTGGTTTTTTACACCTACTAGATCGTCAATATACAGGGTATTGCATGACGGACAACCTTGAGCTTTTTTGCTGTTATGAAATCCTTTAATGATGCATGTACACTGGCAAGTTTTTCGCGACAATTCTCGAGCGATTTGCTGTCCGACAGCGCTGGCACTAATGTAAATAGGATTGCGAGTTGATTTATTTACTAGAACTTTGCGACAACGGTTTTTCAGACGTTTCAACTTGCAAATGTAAACAGCTAAAATTGCAGTTGCGCTATTTCTCGCACTACTTCCAATTGGTTTCGATATTGTTGCGAGTTTATGTGAGTTTTCACTACTAGCCATAAACACTATCATTTCAACGTAAGTGATCGAACTGTGAACCACGCCTTCTGTCACCTGAGGTGAATAATATTTTATTATTCACCTGAGGGTTTAAAAATGAACATAAATGCGTTTTCCGGAAACTTCGGGCCATTTTGAAAGAAAATTTATGTGTAAAACGAATTAGCATAACCAAGAAATGCTATCAATAGTGTTTAAATAATTAAAGTCGGTCTATAAATAAGATTAATTTGATATTTAAAATGTTGATTAAATTGGAATTTTGTGACGTTTAGCAATTAGGCGAAATGAGAAAACGAATTATGACAGCTGAAACTGGAAACTATAAATCGATTATTAATAATTATTACAATCAATTATCGTTACAAATAGTACATTTTTTGACAAAATAGTTTTCGTCAACATCTATATACTTGTATTCCACGTTCACTAGTTTTTATTCAATATTTAATGTAACCTTTATGTCAAAATTAATTAAACATTTTAAGCAAGTGTCAACATCAAAACAAAAACTATCATTTGTTTTATAATTTGAAATAAATAATTAAAACGATTTACTTTATTCATTAACAATTATTATTATAAGAGTAAACAATCCTAGTAGTGGAAAAATTGTATATAAACCACGGTAGTGAAGCGTGTTATAACCCGCGCGCCTTAAATCCGCGGTGCTACGCACCTTGGGATTTAATCTGGCGCTAGGGTTATAACACTATGCTTCACTACCTTGGTGATAATATACTATTATGAGCCTCCTTAAGTAATGACACTCTGAAGCAGTGGTTCCTAAACTATTTTGGTCGTGGAACCCCCAAATTTTTTGCCAATGATCGCGGAACCTTAAATATTTTTTAAACAATGACTTTTCATAATTTAATAAGATATTAAATGAAACAAGTATTATTTTGGTGTTTCAGATTTTATTGAATTAAACAAAACTTAATAAAAACAATTCATCATAGAAATAATTAATAAAATACAAAACATAAACTAAAATAAGTGAAAAAACTTTAATGTGAAGAATGCACCTGCTTTTTGATTCCACGATTCTTTTAAAATTGGGCGTTATGTTTGATAACTGAACTCGCATATCTGGTGCAGTATCATGTTTGTTACGATATTTGCTTTTGTCGCAACATATTTTGAAAACCCATCTTCACACAATTAAGTGGTTGCAAATGGCAATAGAATTCGAATAGCCTGTTTTGATGAAGTTGGATATTCATTCTGGATATTCATACATCCAACTTTTGCCATAATGACATAATTGATAAAAAGATGAGGCGCCGTTGAATCATCGGTTCACTTTTACCATTCTTATTTGGTTTTAATAAGTTAGTGAACCTATTATATATTGCATAATAAATAATAATATAATGAATAAGAACATAAATAAAAAAATACTGTAATAGCTTTGCGACTAACGGATCGCGCCTATATGTCTCGGCGCCTAAATGGGGCCCCGCCTAAATGGGTCGCGCCTATTGGGTTGCGCCTAAATGGCATCGCGCCTAAATTTATATGTCCCGCGCCTAAACGGCTCCGCCTATATGTCCGCGCCTAATGTTCCCTTTGCCCCTATTCGGCCGCGCCTATTCCTTAATTGTCCGGGTCCGGTCCTTTGTTGTATCGCAGCGAGTTTTAATTGCTTGTTTTTCTAATTTTAGTTTGACTGCTTTTCCATTCTCAATAGTAAGCGGTATTGTTTGTTTGATTTTGTGAAGGTCAGGCCTTCAGCCTGGGTTCACTTTAACTTACTATGTTATATGTTTTGTATGTTTCATATCCTGATAAGTACACACGCTTTCCATTTTTTGGGCAGAATAAATTAAAATGTTTTGATCTGGTGAAAACGGAAACAGATGCAGTTGGAAAATATGATTCATACGGAAATCATATAGCTCAACAAGAGTTTTCTACAAAACTAGAGATCCGTTGAAAAACAATTGATAAATAAAACCATTTGTTGCGAAAATCTGGGGAATCTTACAGAATATTTAAAAATAGTAATTGAGGTGATGGTTTTTTTGATGAAACATTTAAATATAATTATAATATATTGGTAGAATATATATTTGTAAAAATTATAGTCATGGTACGGTGGTAAATATTCTAACTTATATCCTTTATAAATTTTACAAATACAAAGTAAAAATATTACTATTTTCTGACGTGTCAAACATAAGATTTTCTGTTAAATGGCCGAGGATAAGCGCATTGATCTTACCTCTCTTTTAGCTCGGGGGTTAAAAAGGCCTGCGATAACAAGCATAATATTACAGAAAAGTCATATTTTGAAATTACTTTCTTAAGTATAAGATTAAAATGTACCCAGTATGTTAACCGATTTCAGCTAAAGTTATACAGAACTAACCGTACGTTATCACCTGCATAACATGCAAAAATATTTTATTCAAATTGGTGTAGCAGTTCTGTAGTAATCGATATGCATGTACATATAATAAAACCATACGTATCGTATTTTTTAAAGTCGGCTAAAAAGCACAAAATATTTAGTTGTTGAGCAACTATCCTTATCAGCCCAAAAATCGCTTATAATTAGTATAAGATTTGCCATTTGAACTGCAAGTCGCATGGGTACTATGCTATTTGCATAAATTTCTATAAATATCGTTAATAAAGGTTGCAATAATAAAATTTAAAATTACTATTAATATTATATATTATTAAAACCTGGAGGACGCTCAAGTCGCTGGATTTCATTATTGCTTTTTGATGTACTAGTTGGCAATGTTACGTCAGTATCTTCTTTTAAAGGTGGAGTTAGTACAAGATTTGATTCTTCCAATATTTCAGATGCTGCGTCGGGTTCTTTAATATTTCCACTACTTTCTTGTTCCTCCTAAATTTTATATTATGTTGTTGATATAACTTTTAATATATTATGTATATGTGTACGTATTGATTTAGAAAATAAAATTCTCACCATAATGTGTAATATAGCTTGCGTGTAATAATTATAATGTCAAAATTTAATCTGAATTGTACTTTATTTTGTGGTTATTTATACCTACTAGATCGTCAATATACAGGGTATTGCATGACAGACAACGAGCTTTTGCTGTTATGAAATCTTTTAATGATGCATTAGGCCAGTCAGTAAAGGAATTGTATGTTGCAAACGGTGGTGTAGAAGATTTTATTTTTTTATCTTGTATAAATAGGTACAAGCATGTGAAAAACAAAAAAGCTAACACGCGCGACCTCGGGAAAACTTTTGGCAGCCAAAGAACTTAAAAATTTTAGGACTTTTTTTAGTTTTTTGCATATAACTCCCAAACCGTGGATCTTAGCAAAACATTTGTTGTTTAACTAATTAAAGAGCATTAAATTCTGCGTCGAATGAGTATCACAACTTAATAATTTGGTCAAGTGGTATGGTCGAAAACTACGGTCAAAAAACGACGATTTTTTCTAATTTTGTCAAAAACTGAGATATACGTATACGTGAGTGTGCGTCCGGCATCGATCGCGCTGCACTAAATTTGTTGTAACTTTTAAACTAATTCATGAAATTGAGCATTCAAAAGCTCAAATGAAAGAAGAAACATGTAGCTATTGGATTATTATATTTTAAAATAAAAAAATGAATGTATATAAGAGTAGTATATGTATATAATTGGAACATACGGAGATATCCGATAAAATCGCTAAGAGCTATTATTATATATTCTAAAATTTTTTTTACACTAAATTCACTTATTTTTAAGTCCTATTAATAATATATGCTAGTTAGGTAGGTTAAATAAATTTTTTATAAAAGTTATTAACGTTTAACGTACCTCTAATTTAACGAATTTTGGAGCAAAAATTTATTTTTATTTCTGTAAAATAAAAGGGTTGATTTACTTTTAACCTAAATCCTCTTATAGCATCTTAAAGTACACATTTCAAGCTTTAAAAAACGCACCTGTAGAAATCCAATAACGCGATTTAAGCAAGAGTAATATGTGGTTAAAGTTAGGTATACATTTAAGATTTTATTACTTACCCAAAATTTTGAAATTTTGAAGTATACATCTTCAATACTAAATTTTTGAGATTTTTTACTTATCGGATATTTTTATACATTACTTCTAGAGTAATTTATGAAAATTTCAGATCTTTATTTTAAGAATTGTAGAAATGGTAGAGCTCTTAGCGATTTTATCGGATATCTCCGTATGTTCCAACTATATACATTTACTACTTTTATATACATTCATTTTATATTAGAAAATATAATAGTCCAATAGCTACATGTTTCTTCTTTCATTTGAGCTTTTGAATGCTCAATTTCATTAATTAGTTTAAAAGTTACAACGAATTTAGTGCAACGCGATCGATGCCGGACGCACACTTACGTATTACTAAATCTCAGTTTTGACAAAATTAGAAAAATCATCGTTTTTGGCCGTAGTTTTCGACCATACCACTTGACCAAATTATTAAGTTGTGGTACTTATTCGACGCAGAATTTAACGCTTTTAATTTGTTAAACCACAAATGTTTTGATAGGATCCACGGTTTAGGAGTTATATGCAAAAACTAAAAAGTCCTAAAATTTTGAAGTTCTTTGGCTGCCAAAAGTTCTCCGAGGTCGCCCGTGTTAGCATTTTTGTTTTCACATGCTTGTACCTATTTATACAAGTTAAAAAATAAAATCTTCTACATCACCGTTTGCTGATCCACGATTCTCTACACAATTGAGGCAGTTTATAACAACTCGAGTTCTGTCAGATCAGTTATGTTACGATATTTGTTTTTACATAACTTTGCGACAACGGTTCTCACACATAATTTCAACTGCAAAATAATAGCTAAATTGAAGTTGGATTTCTCTTTGAATTGTTCGATATTGTTGCGATTTGTTAAACCAATGACAATTCTCTAATTGTGTATCCATAAATATTTTGTAATCGAACTGAAATTTTTGTTTCCTTTATTGAAGTATTTTGTAATAATGACTTTCTCATAATTTGAGTATCACAGATTTGTAAATGGACAGATTGTTTTATATCACGATTTATATTAAAACCATTCAATCTTTTAGAAATAATTAATAACGCAATAAAACATAATTATTAAAATAAGTGAAATCAATTTATTCGAAGAATGCACCGTTTTTGTTACGATTTCTAAAATTTGGCTTTATGTTTCGAACTAATTCTAACAATCGCATATCATGGGCTAGCAATCACTTTTGTTTCTGATATTTAAATTTTGTCGCCAACATATCTTGAATTCACCATCTTCACAAAATTAATGGTTAGCAAACGGCAATAGATTGAATAACACTGTTTGATAATACGTTAGGATTTTAATAAAATTATATCACTGGTCTGACAGATTTATTTTGAAAGTCCTTTTGTTCTAATGCATTTGGAAAAATCAATTTTTAATCATTGGACTACATCACTTTTGTCATTGTGCTTTATTTTGAAAGATTTGTCAGACCCAGTAATTATTTGAATCATGGTTCTGAAAACGTAACAACTGTTGAGCAAATAACAGATATTTTAAAATTTTTATACCTAATATATCAAATAACCGTTAAAGATTCTTCAATTTAAATACGTTAAATTTTTTTTCAATAATTTTACTAAAATAAGGAAACTCAAGAAATCTTTTCTTTCTTTTAAAATAGCTTCCGTAAGTTTCTTTTAATTTGAATATGCAATGTAGATACCAGTCATATTATTTAATTGCTGATAATTCAAATTTATGACCATAAATCAAAGTTCCTTCGAATTCAAATATTTGCACAAGAATTTTACCCCGTAACCAACTAACTTTCGCATGAAGAAGGGAAAGTGGTGTGAAGGCTACCATATCTTTCCACATGGCTTTGAAAATACCGTGATTCAAAGGTTACTTTTAATAAAATTAATAATCTTTACTGATCCTCAGAAAGATTTAAATATAAGTGAAATCCATATTGTATAATCTTCCTATGAAAATGCAACACTAATTTTGCAACATTTTTATCCAATATTTTGTCTTGCTTTTGCTCCATCGCTGCTTTTAATGAAATAAAATTTGTCACGAGGAACCCCTAAATTTTGTGGAACCAGGGTTCCATGAAACAGCTTTGGAACAACTGCTCTAGAGACACAAAAACAGCATAATTATTTAATATGTAAATGCAATAGAAAACCTGTTTAAATTTATGACAATTTAAAAAATAGTTTATAATTTTTATTTCAAATGTTTTACAAAATTACAGGAAAACCTCAGCAAAAAAACCTCTCTTTAAATATAAATAGCGTTCACGGCCTGCAAGTTTTCTTTTTCGCAATTTTGAAATACGTGATTGCAATGGTGTACTTTTAATAAAATTAATAATCTTTACTGCTCCGTCTAGAACAGATTTAAATATAAGTGAAATCCTTTTTGTTACTAATGCATACTATCTATGAAGAATGCAATGTGCACTTACAGCTTTTTGCAACATTTTTAATCCGTACCACTCACTTTTCCTGTCATTGCTTTTGCTCCATCGCTGCTTTTTTTTTAATGAAATAAAATTTGTCACGAGGAACCCCTAAATTTTTGTGGAACCCCAGGGTTCCATGAAACACACTTTGGGAACAACTGCTCTAGAGACACAAAAAACAGCATAATTTTAACAAATTCTTATGACCTTATAGTAAATGCAATAGAAAACCTGTTTAAAGGGATTTATTGTATAATTTTTAAAAAATAGTTTATAATTTTTTATTTCAAATGTTTTACAAAATTACAGCGGAAAATCTCAGCAAAGAAAACCTCTCTTTATAAATAGCGTTCCACGGCCCGTAAGTTTTCTTTTTTCGGTAAATTTTTGACCTTGAACAATAAACAAAAAACTTTTTTAGTTCTAAGTAAGATTATCTCGAGAAGTACGTAAAAAAATTAAAAATATTTGTTTTGTAAGAATAGTGCACGATTAATTTCAAATTTCCATTTTTGTTGAAAAATTAGGTGAAAAATAATTGTCTATAACAAGAAAAGTTTACGATGTAACGTCAAGTCCTTATGTACTTCTCTAGATAATTTAATTTTAAAACTACAGAAAAAATGTCAAGCAAATCGGTTAGGATCTGTTAAAATTATGTTTCCGGCTAATTTAGAAATTGTAGTTTTGAGATAAAACGTTTTAAAGTTTTTACATAGCATTATTTGATGAAAATTTTTAATTTACCTTTAATCGGCATTACCTGCACCACACAATTGACTTTCTTATTACTACTTTTTTTTCTAACTGATTTTAACGACAGCCGGGCCTTTTTTGCAGCGTTAGACAGCAATCGGTCCGAGAATTTATTGCGGCGTGCATCAGCTTCCGTGTAGATATTACAGCAAATTGGCTCGATTGTCATACCAAATTTTTTTTTATACTACACATATTACAGTTAAATGTACATACAGCAATTTTTGTTCCTATGTTGATGATAACTTTGCCACTTGAAACAGCTTTCGTGATCGGGGTCTACGCTAATGCACAATTGCAGAGGGATGCTACCCACTTCTAAAAAATTAAATTTTTTAATTTTCACACGTTCAATTTTAAGTTTTTAAAAGTAATAAAGATGCATCGATATTATCTTTTACCGACAGTTGTAATGCTCTAATATCATAAACTTTAGTATGTTATTACCTACTTCTTATTGCGCTTTAAATGCTATAGTTCCGAAAATATTTGAAATATTAATATTAAATTTTAAGATTAAACTATAATTTAATGCAAAAAAAAATTTTTCGTCCTTTAAAAATTCTAGAGTGTCATTAGCCTTAAAGCATTTTATATTATTCAGTTGTGAGCCGATCGATTGTGTTTCGATGTGTGTTCGTTATTTCAGTGTAGCATACTTTTATGTATATATTTCCTTTCAGCGAAATAAACTGTATTTCGGATTGCGTAGTTTTTTCGTTTTCAAAGAGAAAGTGGCATGGATTGTTTGAATTTTACGACTCCAAGTCTTCTATTTGGTTTCATTTCACTTGACTTATTTTTATATTGAGTGTTTTGTGTTTTGTTGAGTGTTTCATATTCTGGAATTTATACACGTGCCTACCCTTAGTTATTGTTGGGAGAATAAATTATAACTTGTTGGTTGGTGATTTTTATTTATTTCTATAAGATTTATTAATAATAATCCATATTAATAATAATCCATATTAATAATTCATTAGGATTATTGAAAACTTCGGGGCCCTTTGGCCTGATTTGACTTGCTATCTCTGCAAGGCGTTGCCCCGCGGGCGACTCGCGGCCTAAGGCCGCGGGTTTCCCTAGTCGTATCTCTTTATTTGAAACGGACTTTTTGTTTTGTATTAAGTGCTTGCATTTTAAAGGAATTTCTCCATGGTAACAGAACGTGATGTAGTGTTGGAAAACATTTATACGACGTTGATGTGACGTATTATTAACTTTTCAATAATGCAACATTAGCTGTACCTCTCTGCTACCAAACGCAATGACAAATTGGCAATTTGAAAACAAATTTAACATAATATATCAACTGTAAATAACATAACTCCGATATTATTGATTTTTTAGACTTAATGGATTAGAACTTTTTTAAAGATCACTTGTTTATCTATAAATTAGTTTATAACCCCTAATCGTCTAGAATCAATAGATTTCGAGTTATAAATTAACTTCAGGAAAAATATTATCTTAAATCTTATCTTTTAAACCAACGTCTTAGAAGAAAACTAACAGCCCAAACCGAATAGGAAATTTAACGGGCTACAACTTTGGTCAAATAAATTTGGGAAACTAATCGTTTTCACAGAAATTCTGAAATTATTTTTAATTAAAATTTAGAAATTTTACATAATTTTGTAAAAAAAATATCAAATGGAAAATTCGGTGAAGGTTTGTTCGAAACTCAGTGTATTTAGTCAAACATTTCTTCTAGAAGAGTGTTTGTCTAACATTACCACTTAAAATTTTTGTATCGCAAACAAGGGCACATTGTATAATATTATTACATATAACAATCTCACGGATTGTTTTATATTAATAATTATAGAAATAATTATTTACAACACCAGGATATTTTTATTGTGGAGATGTTTTTAAGAATAAATTGTATAAAAGAGGGTAAATTAATACTAAATAATAGAACGCGTGGCAGCACGAGGGTTATCAAGCGTGGGAAAGGGGGTGTAGAGGTACGAAAAATATATTATCAAGCCGTTTCCCTCGATAGCGATCACACACAATCATTAACTGTGTACTATATCTAAAACTGTTCCCATGTCTTATTAATAAGCATTAGCTTAACTGCATAGAAACTTTTTAACAATTTATTGTAAAGTTAGTGTAGTTCATATAGATTTATGATTTTCGTTTATCTAGAAAAGATTTTATAATATACATACATATTATGTAGTATGTATATTAGTCATCAGACATTTAATAATAAAATGTATTATTAAATGTCTGATGACAGCAGTAACATTGCTGAAAGCTCACAAATAATGTTTCGTTTTATTGTTCATTTAACCTTATAATTTTAAAAATTTGAATCAAATAATATTTTAATCGTAAAATTTGTAAATATGTAACTACATTATTTTAAAACTCAACAGATAATCTCGTACCGATTATAATAATAATAATAATACTATGCACATAATATTATATACATGCATATATAGCACACCTATATAATAGTATATAACAAAACAATTTAATGTAAGTTTTTCAATCTGTATTACTTCACAATTTATTATTAATTTTAATAACTGATGTATAAAAGCATCGGCAGGCACAACATTCATAATATCTATTTTAAGCTATGACAATCGCAAGTTATAATTTGTAGTTACATTAATTGAAGAAATTTATGTGACGCGTATTTTAATAAAAACAATATAATGCACATATTTTATGTATTCTATTCAACAATATTACAATGGAATGAAGTATTATAGAAATTTTACGTTTAGGTTTCTCAGTGCTCTAATTGGAAATACAAATCAAAAATTAAAATTAATAAAATTACCTTGCACAATTAATAAAATTTTAAAATTCAAAGAGTGGGGCAAAAAACAATTTCGCTTCCTACTCCATTTTTAATATTAATTGGATATCTACGGGATATATTTTTAGGTTTTTTAGACATTTAGGTGTCACAATTTGCTTATTCAGCGAATGTGCAAGAAATCATCATACATATAACGCGATGTATTCGTACAACAGTTGGGAAACCTCGTTAATGCCTGATTTCTTCACCTAGAGATATCTCTTAGATAATCTATTAAATAAATTAACAAAGTAACCAATCAGACAGCAGCAAAACAAAATAATCAGAAATATGATTGGCTACTTCGTTAATTTATCTTTTATAGATAGATTATCTAAAAGATATTTCTAGGTGAAGAAATTGGGCATAAGTGAAACTCATAAGTACATAGTACAAATCAAGTTAATATGTTATAAATAAAATATTATTACTCTCGAAGTACATTATAATATTATAAGCATGTTCATTTCTAGTACAATTTTAGAAGAGTAACAATGAAAATGTAAAAATGCATCAAATAAGCAGAGAGTATTGTTGGCACAATTTCGCTATAATAACAAAAACAATAATTAAAGTAAAGTTATGAACTAAATATATTATATTCGTCAAAGTAAAGGGTATTTTTTAAGTGTGAAATTTGAATAAAACACCGACTGTTTAATAGAATTCAATTTTTTTAATTTAAACATTGATGGATGACTTTATTTTGTCAAAATAATACCTGGCAAATGTGAGCCCCGGTTAGCTGTTCGATCGATCCAACGTTTTACCACTTTTTCCAGCAATTTGGGGGTTATATCATTAATGAGACGAGCTATATTCTCCTGTGCCTCAAATGTAGTTGGTTTGTTGGCATAGACAAATAATTTGACGCAGCCCCAAAGAAAATAATGCAAAACTGTAAAATTGTAAGATTTAGGAGATCAATTAACAGGTTCATTTCTTGAAATTTACTTGCAGCTGTTCATGGGTCCATTCTACAAAGTTACGACACAAACGATGATCATTTGGTTTCACTTCTTAAACCAATTAGATCTTTTATGGACGTAAACCAAAAAATCTACACAGAATTTTCCACGTAGTGGACACACAGAGCTAAGTGAACGATGACAAATTGATACTTCTGGATCTTTACTTACACTTTCAATAACAAGAGCGATGTTTTCTTCCGTACGAACATTTCCACACCTTTGTTGTTGTCTTATTATGTAATGAATAAGTAGTGCGAAAATAATCCATAATTCTTCAAATAACGAGCTCGGATGGTCAGTTTATGTGGACCTTAAATTTTACAAAATGCCCTATAAGTTAGGTGAATTAAACACTGATTTTCAAAATAAAATTTTACAATTTCAAGGGTTGTTGATGTGTCAAACGTTCCATGATGATTTGTCAAAGTATAACAAAAGAAATAAGAAAACACTATTGCATACTTTTTAAATATGGTTTCTATGCCAAAACGTTTGGGGATGATCATTAAAAGAAATGACCACGGCTAAAGTGTATTTTTTTGTGTTTTAATAATTTCTTTGTAATGAAATAAAGCCCTGAGTTAGAATATTCGATTGGTATACCGCATATGTGGGTTCTGTTCCCGACCAAAAGGTAACGACCAGATTCCTTTCCACAGTCTCACAAGGTACTCACAGTCAGTCCCACAGTCTAAGACAACGTCTTGGAGCAAGATAACCAAGGTCTTGGAGGAACGGTTAGACAACTTTAGTTGTATTCTTGCATCTAGAAGCCTAAAATAATAACAATACCAGTGTTTGTTGGACAAAAATAAAATATTTTATAATAAAAAATTTAATATAGTTTTGACAATTAATTGAAAAAAAAATTTTTTTTATGTTTATTGCTGTTGTCTGGATTTGATTTTGAATTACTATAAGTTGTATGAATTGTTTTGATTAAAGACTTTTATCGCGTTTTAATTACGCAATAAAAAATTACGCATAATTCCTGATGTACTATTTTTTTTATATACGCGTAATTACTAGATGGTTAGGTTTTACTAGAATATAAGTAACAATAATTTAAATTTCTTTACTTAGCAGGTATAATACATTAGTTGAAAGCAGCATTAAAAGCTTTGTCGCCAGTAAGACGCCTCTTTACAATTCTTTGCAAAATGACAATACTCGACACAGATTAACTTCTGAAACTTTCTGCCTTTTTATGGCTTAATCTTAAGATTAAGAAATTGTAATAAGTAAATATTTTAAGATATTCTAACAGTTAATTTAAAATGTGTGTTCTAGAAAAATGCAGAAATTGGTAATAAATATTTAAAAGTGTACAATTTTTTAATTCTATAGTGAAGTACATAACGCAACATAATAATTTATGTACAATATGTAGGTACATACATAATGTACTATATGTAATCTGTGTTCTGATAGGCTGATATTGTGGAAATTGTATCTATGTACATTACTTTAGGCTACTTATTATATTAAAACCCTATTGTCCTGTGCGGGTTTATAATTTTAAATCATTCGAAACAAAAATTGAACTACAATAAAACAACTAGTGCTTGTTCGTCATGATACTTTCTCATTTGGTGACTGTTTGTTTCTATAAACTAATCTATTTTATATAACAAAAACTATTTTATTTTTTAACTTTATAAATATTTTCATGACCATTGGTTGTAATACTTCCTGAAGTATTTTGTTTTTAGGCCTTATAGATGTTTTTTTTCTATTTCTTAATAATTTGATACCAGCCAAATTATCCTAAAAATTATTTATATAATCTCATGTAGCAATATTAACAATATTTTAACGGGCTACAACTTTAGTTTAGTAAATTTCATGGAAAACCATCCGATTTCACAGAAAATTTGAAAATAATGAACAAGTTAGATACAAAGTTCTAGTTCACAAGTTAATAAAACTTTTTTTTTTATAACATTTTTTAACAACAAAAAATTTATAATATTTTTTATAATAATTCAAATTTTTAAAATTATAAGGTTAAATGAACAATAAAACGAAAATTATTAAATGTCTGATGACAGCAGTAACCATTGCTGAAAGCTTACAAATAATGTTTCGTTTTATTGTTCATTAACTTATAATTAAAAATTTAATTAATATAATTTCAAAGGTTAATAATATAAATAATTTCAATATTTTTATAATGACAAGGGCTGAATAATAGGTCTATTATGTATCACAAAGAGTTATTTTAAAGGTTACCGTTATGAAATAACATAAAGGTTTACGTCAAACCGATAACACTTTAAAGGTTAAGAAAAACTTTATTATAATCCTCATGTTATGATCTTTACAATAAAGGTTTTCTTAACCATTAAAGTGTCATCAGTTTGACGTAATATAATTTATATTATAGAAATTATATGTATATATTATTAACCTTTGAAATTAATATTTGATTCAAATTTTTTAAAATTATAAAGTTAAATGAACAATAAAACGAAACATTATTTGTGAGCTTTCAGCAATGGTTACTGCTGTCATCAGACATTTAATAATAATGTTTCGTTTTATTGTTCATTTTACCTTATAATTTAAAAAAATTTGAATTAAATAATAATTATATTATATTAAATTGTTTGGTTGTAATTGAGAAAATTGCACACGGCATCAGGATACGACGAAATTTTTTCTTCAGGCAGTCCTTAGCTTAAAAGATTAAAAATAATCTTCAAATTACTGCGATAAGATATGTAAATACAAATGCATGCAGTATAGTATTTACAAAACATTGGTATTTATATTTCTTATCGCAATATTTCTTATAATAATAAATTGATTATGGCCATTGGTGAATCGCTAAATTTGAAGTGTAATACACTATTTGCCAAATATTTTTTTATTATATTACATAATATGTACATATGTACGTAGGTTGCGTTACCTAAAGTCAAGATATGGATATTATCGAAATAGTATCAAAACGTGAGATTATTTTTAAGAGATTTACTGAGTAAGTTTGAGCAATATAGGCCAACAGTGTCAAAGGGATTTTGATCATTCCGTCAGACAAATTTTCAAAAAGATCTAAAAGTTGGTGTGAAACCATCATCGATTATGTTCAAACCTACGTATATAGCATACATTCATTGATTACTAAAATTATTTAGATGAGCAAAATTACTCATTCTAGGTCAGGTATCTACCTAACCGCGTGTACCTACTTTAGATGCAAAATTCAAATAAATTCAAATGTTTATGAGATATTTGGTAATTTGGTTCACACGTGTCTAGAATAAAAGTATTAGTTGAAATGCTTTAAAGCATCCTTCTTCCCTTATTGGAGATTGGCGATCAACTTGGCAATTTTCGATATACGATAGCAGCACGAAACAACGATATTTTTTTTTACCGTACCACTGGTTAAGGTTTTTAAGCCAAAAAAATTTAGGATGACTTAGATTCCTCTTTTTCCATTAATTTTGCCATGAATTATTAATTGAAGTAGTGTATATTAAAAGCATTATTTTCAATGTCGATCCTATTATTTGTAATACCTCATTATTGGTGATGTGATCCACTAATGAGATACAAAGCATTCTCCTGTACATCCACCTTTCAAATGCATCAATTATCTTACAAGAGTTTCGAGTCCATATCTCAGCACCGTATAATAAGACAGGAAATATGTAGCACTCAAAAATTAAATTTCTTATGTGTATATTGAAGTTGCGATTACATATTAGATTTCGCATTCTTTCAAAAAGCTGTTCCAAAAGACCATACCGTACCTCCTCTTGTGATTTCCAGTGCTTATAAAGATTATAACCTACACTACCGTTCAAAAGTTTGGAAGCAGTCATATTTTTGTTAATGGATGGTTACACTTTTATTGAAAATATTATGAAAAAATCGTATATAACAAAAGTTTATTGGTTATTACGACTACTTCAGTTAAAAGTAATTTCCCCTGATGCATATTTCTTAAAAATCTTGGTATCACCTATGTATTTGCATGTAAGCCAATATTTTTTAACCATTCTATTTTAAAAGCATAAAAAAAGTTTAATCAGCAATTTTGTTGTATAATTATTATATTCCTATTTAGTAACGTCTTATTAGTTGCATTTGAGCATCTACAGGTAAAATTTATAATTTCTAAGCACAGTGTCCTTCCGAGTAATCAGTGGGTTGTTTCGACCATCTTTTTTGATTTATAATGGTCAGACGAAAGCAGCTTTCTGTCGAACAACAAAGTGCTATCTGCCCTCCTAGTAAATAAGACTATAGTAAGAGAAAAATCCCCAAAAGGCTCGGAATTTCATGTATAGGTGTGTATCACACTCTTGTCAGAAAATGAGAAACGGGCACTAACGAAGATAGGAAAAGGATTGACTGACCTAAAGCTACAACAAGTTATGAAGACAACCATATTACGATATTATTAAAACGAAATCAACATTTAACAGCTCCACAAATCACCGCAGCATTGAATGAAACTCGTAAAGAGTCAGTTTCAAGTTCTACTGTTAAGAGACCTCTACGGTCTACGGGTCTAGGAGAATGTGTAGCCGCTCAAAAACCAAAATTAACAAATAAACAAGCAAAACAGACTAAAATGGATAACGGCCACAAAACCCTAGACGACAGAATAGTATGGAATCAAGTGTATGGACAGATAAATCGGAATTTCAAATATGCGGTTCCAATAGATAGGTCTTTGTGCGCCGTTTAAAAAACGAAAGGGCTGTATAAGCATGCATTGCACCAACCGTTAAAAGTGATGGTGGGAATGTAATGATTTGGAGGAGTTTTGGTGACAACAAACCTGGAATTCTGATCAAAAGCGACGGAAAACTAAACAAAGAAAGCCATCTAAAAATTCTTCAGGAACATGCCATACCGTCTGGGGTCAGTATTTTTCTTCTTTAACTTTAATTTAGGACAAGTCCTGTTTTATTCTAACAGCAGTATCGACGATATCCAAAGCCACTGCTAGTACTGTGAGCATTATTTGTTTTATATCTGAAGTTGCTTGCTAGGCTTACCTCAGATGTACCTATTACCCTATTTTTTATTGTTAATGCTCGCAATTTATTAACATAGGAAGACCACCGTCTGTACGTGCCTCCTGAAGTACGGAGACGGCATTGCAAAGTGAGCTCTACTCGGATTTGAACGGAGCGCCTTACATTAGCAGTTCATCGCGCTAACACCCAGGCCAATGACCGGGGTCAGTGTTACTAGTCCAAATTTTGTTTTTTTAGCAGAAATGACCCCAAACAATCTTCGAAATTGTGCCAGGGGTTTTTAAAATTGAAATAAACCAAAAATGTTCAGAAAATCATAGAGTGGCCGGCATCACCATCACCTGATCTGTCTTCAATTGAATTTATGTGGGATCAACTAGACAGGAAAGTAAAAATATTTCTATAGTACTATAGAGTATTCTATTCTACTATTCTATATAGTATTCTAGAGTACTATACAACTCTGGAAACATTTACAAGAAAAGTTTGAGTTCAGAATATTTTAGAAAATTAATAAATAGATCGCTAGAAATTTCTTCACAAGTGATAAAGAATAAAGATGGTTATTTCGATGAAGCAAGAATTTAATTTAAAATTGGATAATCGCGTTATTATAGTTTAAAAATCTTCTTTTCCTTATTTTGTTTTGATTTTATAAGTTTTTGATATGTTTTGACACTTCTCTTATCTTATTTGAACATTGCGTTTCAAGTATTTCTATTTCGAAGCACCTTTCCAACATAGTACATTCTGCTCTTTTACTTTTTTTAAAGTTTTTTTTAATTTCTCGGAAATCTAAACAGCAGAAATAGGTGAGTTGTTACAACGATAGTAAAGTATTATGAACGAATGACAGTCTAAAAAAAAGAGTACGCAAAAAGTGATTCAAGAAAATTAAGGGGTGTTGGCAAGAGTGGTGCCGATTGTATGAACAAAGAATTTCAGACTAAGAAAAAGAATACAAGTGGTTCATGTGAAAATAATAAAATTCCTAATAATGGGCTTCCTCCAACAACGGGAAAGCTCGTCACAAGTAGTGATAAATTAACTAAATCCAAGCAGGTTCTTGTAAGATAAAAATTTTAAGTGGTTCATATAAACCCAAAGAGGTTATTTCTGAAAAATAAACCTGCAAAAAAATTTACAGCATGAACTTGTTATCGTGAATAAAATCATCTTAAATATCTTAGTAAATGTTTTCGACAACTAATATCAGAATGCTAAAATTTTTAAAAAATGTTCATCATTTTTTTGTAATTTGCAATTCAGGGTTTCTTCGACTCTGGGCACTCTGCAGTTGTACCAGTTGCACGTGCCTAGTTACGGCACTGGTTTCCTTACATAAACACTGTTCTAACTTGTTACCAGACAAAACTTTGAATGATTATTTTGTCATTTCCGTGTTACCAACAGGTAATAACGGCAAAAATTATAACAAAATCAAAATACAATAGGTGTGGGATCATAGTGTAGGACGGTTATATTAAACATAGTAATAGGCCACGGAAGTGGGAACTACAATGTCGGTTGTTTTCGACATAGTTCGCTGTTAATTTTCACAGCCACTATTGTCATAGCTCTGTCACTCTTCTTGTTTGGCAGTTAGTTGTTGTTTAGTGGTTGTACTGTAGTTTTCAAAGCGTATGAATTGTAAAGTTGATTTACGCGTAATAGATAAACTTTTGTTCGTATTAACCATCAGTAATATTATTTTTTAAAATCAATTAGTATGTAGTCCTAGATATCATTATTCTCAAGAATGTTGTGATGTTAAAGGTCACTTATTTATTGTGATGGAATTTACGAACGGGTGTTTTGATTATTGTGATGGTTTATAAAATGGTGCCGGACATTTATGCGAGGGGTCGAGGGCGGACCAGCAACATAATGGATTACTGTGTTTTATTTGCATATCTAATGTGGGTGACATCTGCAACAATCATGGGTGATGAGTGCGATTGGACTGGAAGGTAATTAAGTAATGTTACTGTGTTTGAAAAGATTGATTGTAAATACCAAGTTCGTATTTTTTTTATTGTGCCATTATTAAAAAAATTATTACCCACTTTTTACAATATCTTTTGAATTCTAAATGGATTTGCAGAGAGTAAGAAACAATAATAAATAAATAATAATATGTGGTGCAATTTCATAGTTAGTGGGCATATAATAGATATCTACCACAAAATATGTTTTGTAAATAGAACTATCAAACTTGATACATACATACACATATACTTTCCTTTATTTAGAAAAAGAATGTACGTACATTATGTAATCGACCATAATTATCCTTAATTGTCCAATTTATTGTATGGAACTAACTATAGGTATTGAAAATCTGTTTAAGCGAATTCGAACAATACATCCAAAAATCTGAATTTGAATTAGAGATTCTCAACCTAAGCTACGCGTACCACAAGTGGTACTTGAGCAGCTGTAGGTGAAGATAAGTGTGAAAATTAGTTTTAAAAATAGTACAAAATTCTTTGTTACTTTTCTCGTTTGTTTTGTTTATATTATCATTAATATAGAAAAAAACGTCCTAGACAACTTATTTGTGGTGACACGCCAATCTTTAACAGGTGATGCAAAAATTGAAAAGATTGACAACTCCCGCCTTAAAGCATGCTTTCAAAATGACCATAGTTTTAGAGTGAAATATTGTAAGGTTGATTTAAGAAAGAGAAGGTTGAGAATATAAAATTCAATTTTGTAACTAACGGAGTCATTTTGTTTCAAGGACTGGTAAGTACCTGCACCATGCAGAACTTTAAAGTCTGGTCTACACGCAACGATAAATGTGTAACGATATCGTTGCACATCTCATAAATTAAATACGTTGTCGTTGCAGTTCTGGAGCGTCCACACGCACACATTTCAGCACCGTTTTTGATATTCAGTTCTGTATATGATACATCTTAGTCAGCCCATATTCGTCCACTGCTGGACATAAGCCTCTCCCATTCCACCAAACCTCTCTCTAAAAGATTTGTTTGGTTCTCCTGAGAGGTTTTGGCAGTTACATATGGGCTAACCAATACGAGTATATGATACATTAGTAGAGGTATGCGGTATAATCGGGAATATATTAGCCCAATCCTTCTCGTGTGTGTTTCGAGTTATCCGCTTCACGAAATCTGTACAAACTGCACAGTTCTCAGATTTGAGCAAATCTCCGGTCTACATGCAACGACATACTATTTCATTTATGAGATGTGCAAGGATTTCGTTACACATTTATCGTGGCGTCTAGACCAGGCTTTAAATGTTTTTAAATTGAGCCTAAGGGTAGGGATTTTATGTGTATTGAGGGTTTTCAACATTATTTATTCCTTCCAATTAATTTAAAAGAGTATATTTAAAAAAATTCGTTTTAAATTGAATTTTTTAATTAATTCCAAAACACTTTCGTTAGAAAAATGATCAAAATCATCAAGTTCAGGTTAAATTGATGAATTACCAATCACACGACAACAAAACAAATAAATCAATCATTGATTGGTTTGATTAATGGTTAATTTAACTCAAAGTTCGTTAACTTGAAGATAACTATGAGTGAAGAAATCGGGCATTAGAAGATTTTACAAAAATGTATTAAACCTCTGATTAAAACTATAAACAAATACATCAATAAAACAAAATTTTATACTTAATTACAATATTATATAGTAGGTTCTTTCTTAACTACATAAAAAGTGAGAAAGTAGAATATAAAGTAGCGATATTGCATACATGGATTTTTCTATGGCCGATGCCGCTCCTCCGTTTCCAATTTGTATTTAGTTTTATCGTAGCGTAACCTGATTATTCCAAATTTCTTAATTTCATCGCCCAATCCATCGCTCCAGCTTCCTAAACTGCGTTCTTACTTTTCCACGGCTCCACTACTCTAATATTTTTCGTAGTCGTCGATCTTTATTTTTGTTATTGATTGCTTCCGCTATATTTAGCTATATTTTCATGCATTCTCTAATTTTCGTTCCTGATTTGCTAATTTCAATTTTCTGCTGTTTCTGAATTGAGGTCGAAAAAATTCTATCATATGCAACCCATGATGGCCAAAATTTGTATCCTTCTAATTTTCTTGTATCTCTTCTGTTATCAATAAAAATTTTCTCCGCTTAAGGGATACGATCACTGTAACAGCTTGAAAAAAGCCTTTTTCCAATTATTTTGGGATAGAAGAAAAGTTAATAGAATAATAATATTTGAGAAAGTTATTAAACAAATATTTATAGAAATTATATATATTATTAACCTTTGAAATTAATATTTATATATTAAACAAAAAATATCGTTGACAAATATTAAAAATGACCACACCGCATCCATTCTCACCAGACTTATTAAATTTGATGCCCTCTGCGGCACGCACTGTAGCCAGTCCAAATTTGAATCTAAAAAAGTTTTCTTGATGTACATGTTTATAGCTAAGAGACATACATAGGAGATTTTAAAATATTAATTTTGTGTAATTGGCGATTATTTGAATGAAAAAATTAAATTTTTACACCAAAAGGGTAATCATTTGTTAATAAATAATGTTTAAATCAACTTATCGAAAATCCCGTACATTTCTTTTCAAAATGTTATTTTAAAGATATTGTTAAAAATTCGAATGAAAATTATTGGAGTTATGCTTTGAAATGTGTTATAGACATGAAAAATGAAAAATTCGACTGTTTAAAATTTGTTACTATTAACCTACTACTCCAGAACCATAAAACTGCCCTTCTAAGTTCAAATATTTTTTCTCATTTTCTTCCCTCAAAGATTTTATGCTAGAGCAAGCCTCTATTGCGATTTGTCAAAGATAGCTCTGCATGCTTAACATCGGCTTCAAGAAGAAAATTGTATGATTGTATCACAAAACCCTAAAATCATTAAATTATATGAATATAAACATAATATTAAAAATAGAAGTAAAAATAAAATTATTTTGTAGTATAGTAAATAAAATATGATAACAATGAAAATTAAAAAATTAAGAAAATATTAGGGTACTTACCTACATATATATCAATTTAATCGTGTTTGCATTGAATTTACATAATAAACTATCAAAATTCGTTTCGGAGCAGTCCCACTCGCTTGGTGAAGAGCTTGAAATTTCAATGAAAAAAATTTCTGTTCTTTTACCCCATATTCTAGAATGTTCAATACATTTTTTAAGACAATAAAATAAAAAATTATTTTTTGAAAAATTTACAGTGGTCTTACCCCTTAAAACGAACATTCCACATTATATATAGTTATACACACTTTAAAGTGTCAGTGGTCTTTGTGCATAATATGTTTTAAAGTAAAAGACGTCTTTAAAACAAATATCGCTCATTAGCCAACAATTCGTCACAATTCTTTGATTTGAATCGATTTAAATATTGCAAAGAGTATTACGAGTGGTATTGTCTAAAAAGCAAAAACGTGTTATCAAGTGGTTAATCCCTTTGTTTACAAAATTCTTCTAGACATGCCGTTAATACACTAATTCTTTCACGTGAGCGAGAGTCGTGCATTTCTGGCACAAGGTACTGAAATAATTTTGGAATTTAAACATCACACTACTATAAAATTTATAACAAAATAAATAATGTTTCATATATAGGCAAAATTAAAAAAACAGTAAGGTACAGACAAATTTTCTTCGATTTTGATTTCGATCTGCAGATTAGTAATCAACAATACTGCGTTTCTAGTAGCGAGATTCTGTACTTAAATAGATGTAAAAACTATCCAAAATGTTCAATTCTGGGATCTGAGATTGCAAATTTTTTGTCCCGGGATTACTCTTTTTTACTAATTTTTCGGAAGATTTAGAAAATATTAAAAAATAATTTTCTGGGGTCTCTTTTTCTCCCTTATTTTGTAATCACCTTCTTCTTATTTAACTCTGTTCACATGCCATAGTAAACCTTATGTTAGAGCGCATTTACTTTTTTGTTATGCCTCATTGGCAAATAGGGGAGGGGCAGTTTGTTTTATACTTATACTTTGCTTTCTCTTACAGGTTTTCTAGAAAAGTGCAGGTATCTATATAATATAGTCTTGAAAGGCAGTGTATAAGCAATTACTTGCGGGGCGCGGTAGTTCTATCTAATAATTTTATAATTTACTTAGTTTTATTACGTCTGTTCTTGCCGTTTTAAGTGTGTTAATCGATGTGTGTTAAATCTTTAACAATAAACTTAAAGGTTTACTGTTTTGCGAAAGCAATCTTTTACTTCACTGCTGGGAACGGGCGGCGCTAAAGTAAACGTGTAATGCTAATTAAATATAATAAATTTTTGAACTTCAAGAAATACCTTTTTTAGGTTTGAATAAAAAAAGGACATATTTTATGTAAATAACTTTTGCGTCTTATGAAATAATATTTATTTCAGTTGAATTTATTTTAATATTTGATTTAATTAATATCTAATTTTAGCTTATTAACATTAAATGAAAAAATGTTCTTTACAAGTAGTTTTATAAAATCTCAATCCCCACATGCATTCCTATTGATTGAAAAATTTTCCAAATAAATAAATTACTTACTATTTTGAAAAATATTGCAAAAGTTCTATTTTATAATAATTGTTTATTTAATTAACCTAATTTCCGTGGGAATGATCTGTAATACCGTTTTCTCACAGACAAAAAGTTCAAAAACACACATGTGCGCGAATAACAAGATCCGTTTGCTCGTATTATAAAAAATTATTATATCAGGGTTTGTAGTACAAAGAATTTATAAACTCGGTTTTATAAAAAATTTGGCAAGTTAAAGCTCATGGCATAATAATTATTACAATAACAAAATTAATTAAAAATTATTGGGATATAGGGATGCGCTACACATATTATAATATAATATCTAGTACGTATAAATTGTTTTTAAAGCATTTTTGATGCTTATTTTTTTAAACCGAATGACATCTTTTAAGGGTCAGTAACCAAATACTGCTGTATGCGACAAACAAGTAATTATGGTAAGTTTAGCTTATGTGAATCATTTTGTATTTGCGTTCTCCCCGGTAAATAGATGACGTTATTCACAAAATGTGAAATTAACCATTCAGAACACTAATATAAGATTTAACCTTCGTCTGTTTTTCTAACCAATCAGAATCCTTACTATTTTTACATACGCTATCTGCTTGTCGGGAGAAAGCAGTAATTCTTCCAACTTCTCGCTTTGACTTATTGGTGTGCTTCAATAATTTGCTATGATACTACTACTTTTGGCTGTAGTGATATCTTTAGCCTTACCCATCACCCAATTTTGAAAAATTTTATTTTAATCATAAACTTTTCCCTAAATTAATTCAGGGTGATGACTCAATTCGCGCACAACAGAATTTTTAATGGAAAATTTTTAATGTTGAATTAATTTCTCCCCTAATTATTATCTTGAATCAAAATTTTTACAAGCTAAGCTGAATTTAAAAACTTTCCAACTTACGTTTTTAGTCTAAGACACCGTTGTACTAGACTGAAAACATAAGTTGGAAAATTTTCAAATTTCAAAATGCTATGCAACATATTATTTCACAAATTAATAAACCAAATTATTATCTTATACTCCTATCTATTATTTTTGATCTGTAAATTAAATATTTTGAGGATTATTTTAACAGTAAGTATTATTATCAAAATGATGTACTATTTCATAAATGAATCGGTACAAATCAAATTAACATTTCAAAATAATTATATTTGATTTAAAAAATGTCTGGGCCTCGGGCTGGGCTAAGCTAATTATTTGTAAAATAGCAATTTTAAATTTTCTGTTTCTGCCTTTATGAAAAAAGGAATATTAAAAGCAATAACATGTACGGATGCTGTATTTTCTTCTGTACAAAAAACTAATTTAAAGTTTTTCTACTAATTAGAGAGATATTAATTAGACATTACAAATTTAGTTTTGAAAATTCTATGGTGCGTGAGTCCATTCACCACCCTGTGCAATATTAAGAATTATCAAAAAGTAGCTTAGAATGCGTTTGAACATTTATAACACAACACAAATTAAATGGAGCTGCGAAATAGTATACTGGACTGTGAAATAATTAAAGTAATCAGGGAATAACCGCCGTTGTTAGTAAAATTGCTTAGATATTTCTGACCAAGTTCACTATCAAAAGACAAAACCAAACCTAAATTACCAAAAGATGACACCATCTATGCAAAAATTTATATTTTTAAGCGGTTTTATAAGAGTGGCTAATTTTTTGAGTAGGGACTGGAATAAAAACTATTTTTTGTATCAAATCCCACATCGCTGGTTCATAATTTATCTTTCATTATAGCAATAAAAGTTACCTAAGTATGCTAAGGACAATTTTATTAACAATAATTGCAACAAGTCAAACCTACAACTTCAAAGATTATTTTACCAACATAGAAATCTTGGTACATTATGTTTGTAAATGCTGATGTATTTAAATGCTGGTTTTCTGGGTTGATAAAAAAAGAAATTAAGCAGGGAACTGTCAATTTAAATTTTACAGGAGAACGATATTGGGGTTTATAAATTCAGATTATTCGTTATATAAAATTTTGGTAGATTATTATAGTGTATCGAAAAAAGCTTGATTAAAATTGATTTATGAGTAAATTACTTAATTGTGCAAAACAACAAGACCGAGTGAGAGTCCGCTAGCGCCACGACGCGACGTTTCACTCGAAACGCTGCAATAACTTGAAGAAATACGAAACCGTAGTACATTATATGATTTGTAAGAAATTAACTTAAAAGCTAACAAATTTTATTTTTTTATCTTGTCTTTCTACCAATCCAAGGGGAAGTGATTTGTTAATTGTTTATAACTAAATGATTGCGAATAAGATATTATGTATAACTTTCTTCATCTCAGTCTTCTCATCTTCAATTTATTATTGTTACATACATACAGAAATCTTGAGATGAGCGATTCTCAGAGGTATTAATGGAAGGTAGATAAAATAATCCAACTTCAATGCTATCAAAAAATTAAAGTGGATTTTGGAATAAAATATTTTTGAATTTTCGTATTCATATGAAATTTAATTTTCATTATTTAATTTTATACATTTATTATATTTATTTTTGACAAGTATATATTTTTATTTTTGCTCTACAGAATTTAGGTCGACAAAAGAGTGGGCGGATGAAAATTTATTTGGGTGGCCGGATATTACTGACGCCACCATTGATGAAATCAAGTTTTTGAAAATTATGAAAACGAAAAGGGTCACTCTATGATTATTTAATATCTTAACTTTAACAGCTTTTAAATTAAACTTTAATATAATATTGTCATTATGTAAAATATTATTATTCCATTTTTTAAGAATCGCTTTTGTATCTATGAACTTTTTGCTAATTTGTCAATAATCTCATGATTAAATCTGCTTTAGAGTCAACGAGTCCAGTACTGACTATAATAAAAAATAACATGATTGTTCAAAAGATAATTTATTCTAATTCAAGATATCGTGTAGGTATCTGCTATAGAATGATTGTCAAAATTGAATTTAACTGAACAAGCTCGACGAGACTACACCCGTTATTCACACCCACTCAACACCAGCACGAGGCAACTTTGCATTTGTCACTTATTTAAATAAATTGTACACTTTATTAATAATAATTTGTCTCAGTTCGCATAAATTGGATAAAAAGTACTGATAAAATAATAGTACCTACACTGAAAATGTACAGTAGGTATTATGTACAATCCACAATTAATTTTGTTAGGGTGAATGTGCCTGTTCGCGGCCACGACCCGTTTTAGGCCATGAAGAATAAAAAGTTAAATAATAGTAATTCTATAAAATATAGTTTTCAAAAATCACATTAATAGTTTCGGACATGATTTTTTAATTAAGTTTAATTATTACTTTGCCTAGTTCACAAAGTTTAAATGAGTAAAAAATGTTTCACTATGACGACGTTAAGATTTACGCATTTAGTGTAGAAATTGATATAATCACGTAAGTGTATGGTGGTTTTTATGACAATGTCCGAGAACTGAATGATACGCACTTTGTGTATTGTCTAAGTTTTTTGACGAAACATTTAAATGGTAGAATATTTGTAGAAAATAAAATCATGATTTCTGTTAGAGGCCGACAATAGGCACATTGACCTTATACTCGGTTATACCAATACTTACGACTTATAATGTTACAACAATGTGGTTAATCCAATTTTTGGATAATGCATCATTCTTGAATGCATTAATATAAAAATTTATATTGAATTTCTAATATTAACTTAAGCTCATAAATAATGTTTCGTTTTATTGTTCATTTAACCTTATAATTTAAAAAAATTGAATCAAATATTAAATTAAACTTATATTTTATAATTTTTTTTATACATTGCAGTTTTACAAGACAAAATGAAAAGATTTTAACTTGGGAGGTCATCTTGTATGTATGCAGTACGTTTTACCGGACTTTTTCTTAGTGAATTTTTCAATTTTTTTTTAGAATTAGTTATATACCTTCAAATGAGTTGAATGTACGTGATATTTCAAATGCTTATCCTAAAAATCGTTTTTTAAGTTAAGTAAGTATTCGTGGTACGTGCATCCTGGGTTGGTCTATTTGGTTCAAGAATACAGGAACATAAATTTTATAAATTGCGCTAATTTTATAAATTCACCACAGAAATTTACGAAAAATTGTTGACTAATCCCTTTTCGTGAAATTTCGTAGTGAATTTATAAAATTATTGCAATTTATAAAATGTAATATATTACTGTATTCTTGGACCAAATGGAGTATAACATTTTTTAGTAGACGAACTCCTAGTTGACTCGAACCCCGTAAAGATCTACGTTTTTGATGCCTGTTTTGCCTTACAGACAACCATTAGCAATTATTGTATGTATTATACTCGTAAATATAAAAAAAACTACATACTATATCAAAATAAATTTTACTCCTAAAAATGTAAAATATATTCTACACATCGCCCTGATTTTATGAAAAACTAGCAATCTTTTACACATACGTGTCAACTGTATCAAAAAATTTTCCTTAAAATATTCACATAAAGCTCACGATGACTTAGGGTGCGAATATATTTTAGGCAATAATTTAATAATATTACAAGTTTAGTGAAAAATTTAATTGAATTAGTGAATTTTTTTCACAATTATTTATTTTATTTAAATAATTAATTATATAGATGATCACTTATATTTCGTTCTATAGGATACTCAAGTCAGATGGACTTGGACTGATCATTATAATGGATTAATTAAGTAAGTGTGGAAAAAATTCACTAATTCAATTAATATTAATAAATGGGTAAGAATATAGCCTATCGCAGAAATACATAATAATTTTAAAAATTTTTGAGCCTAAACGTAAAAATTTTAGAATCGCCTACAGTTTATTTTCTTCGAGTGCCATACACTTTACAGTGCGTAGGTGATCAACTTAGCCGAAGCCAAGCTGACCTTACTAGGTAATATAATTAATGAGGTGGTTTCCCGTTGCCTTCCCCACAGTCCAAAGATTGATATCGGACGTTTGATCACAGCAGTATCCGACGCGGGGATTAACCGATCTTCGCTTCGGGGGTTTTTATACTGCTGGTATTTTTGTGGGCATTCAATCTCTTTATTTCTTATATTTAATTATAATATTCCTATCTTGGCCAGGTTTCGACCTTTGAGTCGAAGATTTTAGGGTTTATTTTTAATTTATTAATTCTTTTTATACTTTAATCCTTCTATGGTTCCTTGACAATTTTATTTGCGATACTGAAGGCTTGAGTTAGATTACTTAATTATCCTTTATGTTGACTTTTATCGCATTCAAGGAAATATTTTGAGGCGCGTTACTGTTCATTTTTGAAATACTTGATTTTACTTAGTTGGGTATCGCCTTGCATTTTTCCAAATTGGGCAGGTATACATGATCGATGGTCTAATTTGTGACTTAGATTAGGGTGGCATAGTCATGTCCTAAGGTTGATTTTATGTCAATTAAGGGGGGTACAAAAGTTTTGCAAAAGTGATATTTGTTTAAATTATTGTATATTATTTTAATAATTCCGATTATTGTCGCAAGTGTAATTCCAAGGGGTTACATTTGACCTATTTTGTGGATTCTTAAGGAATTTTGGGGTTGATAATGTTATTATTTCCATTTGATTACTGTATGGATTTAGTGAATATTTTGGTGGTGAGTAAAGTATTAATTTCTCTTTGAATACTTTAAAGGATTTAAATAGCGATTTGGTCCGAAGCTGAAAAATTCCTGGCTCGTTGAAACTTTTGACCAAAAATTAGAGGGTCAATATTTTGTCCATGTATTAATGAAAGTGCACTTGATACATTTCTGCCTAGAAAATGAATTTTATGATTTTGTGAAGACGATTCTCTATACATGTTTCCTCTTAAAGTGTATTTTCAAGACAACAAATTGCAACTCATTTTTATAAGTAAACAACCTACTTTAAAATTAATGTGTATATATTACAATTGGACCAACAAAAAATGCGCACCTTCATTTGTTCCTGTTATATTGTACAAAAATGATTATGCGGTAGTTTACCTAAAACTGAGTTCTTTGTTGATCATGTCTGTTATACTATGTTATAAAAGGAAAGTGCATGACTTGCTATCAATGGAATAATTTGTAGGTGATTTCGAAAAAACTGCTCCCCCTCTCGAGCTTTTATAAAAGTTCCTTGCCTACCCAACATTCAAGAGCCGCCACTGCTGTACGATCAATTTTGTAACATTTAATATCGACATTTCCTGACCTTTCAAGCAAATTATGCTGTAAAAAATCAATGTTGTGAGACACTGTGTGTGTACTTATGAATTAGTTTAACGTATGCTGCTACAATGACATCTTGCAAAATACTTAAAAATTCCATCAAGTTTTAATAATTATAACAAATGAAACTTATTTAAAAGAATTTGTATTTTAAATAAATGAATCATAAAACACTCACGCCTAATATAAATAGAAGAATAACTGTTATTAGTAATAACGAATGCAGCTGCGCTTTATAAATATTTTGTACTATACTTCATTATAAGGTAAGCCTTGAATTATTGTCGTCATTATTATTTGCCGTAAAAGGAAGGTTTCGTCATATTTACCACCTCGTCAGCCAACCCTCCTTACCTAACACATTTCACCACGACGACTATAATTTTTAAAGCAATAGTGGCATTCATATAGGTGGGTGTGTTACAATCAACTATTAAAGCTAAAAAGCATGGCCTGCACTTACAACTAGCTGAACAATAGCAACCACCTTATATGTAGGTATATAATATGACTTTCAACTTTGGTCGGCCGGTTTTTCGTTACAATACTTCCTACACATAAAATATTGACCATGTAAGTTATCTCAACTTAGTTGTTATGAGAAACTTCATAAACAAAAAAATTAATAATCACTGATAAAAGAGATCATTATTATATTATACATAGTAGGTGTGGGTATATTTATTGGCAAAAACTGAAAACTTGATTCTGCTAATTATTATCTTCTTTAAGCCTTCTTCTGGATCCGTCCTTGGTTGACGGTAATATTTCAGAATTACTTATATTGCTTCAGCTGTAACAATATATAGGTACATATTTTAAAGAATTACGATTTTAATCATACATATAGGCTCAATCGGATTTCTTTACCATGCAGTTAAGGTCCCGGAATGTGGAATAAAATTCTTAAATTTGAAAAATAAAACAACTTTTTTGCAAAAATTCTCAAACAGGTATTTTATTATTTAAAAGGCACATTTTAATAGCATCCACCTGTTTCTTTGACTTTTCATTTTGAAGTTATGACATCATCGATAATTGTTTTTAATGGCAACCCTTATTTGATATTATATCATTTGATAGAGTTTTTTAATTTTCTATTTGGCAGTTACAAGAAAGTTGTATTTATAGTATAACTGCATTTTTGGGGAGTGTGACATAATTATTTATAATTTTTTTCTCGGCAGTAAAGGAACACATTTGTTTTTACAGAAGTTAGTAAATCTCTAATGGTGTCTATACTCACTTAGTATCAATTTATCTACAGTTTCTGAATATCAATCAGAACTGAAGATGTAAAAATTTTATACTTTTACTAATTCTGCAAATAACAATCTGTCAGAAATCCGTGTGTCTGTTGCCATAATGAACTGCAGTTAATCGGTATTCATACCGCGTCTGCAGATACACTGATACGGGAGTGGACATCATAATGCTTATTGAATAACCTCAAGTCAAGTTTTTCTGACGTTTGGAGAACTCAGTGTATTGTTTTGTAAGGACTAAAAATAGAAGTTTTGGTAGGGAATCTGTCGAGTTGCTAACTACAGAACGAGCCACAAAAAGGCACTTTTGCTTAGAATAAAGTATTGTTTTTTTCTAAAACGTAAACAATGTGTTTAAAAATTTCTTATATTAATTAAAATGACACGTTTTCACTTTAATGCTGCCCGTCGCCGGCAGTAGAGTAAAACAATTGTAAATAGTCGGTGAATTTATTGAATTCGCCTGCAGTTTTTTGCATTTGTAAAACAATTGTTTTCACAAAAAAGTAAATCTTGAGTTTTATCAATTGAGAGACATCAAGTAGTGGTTCTTTTGACATTTGAAGAAAATATTATGTTGTTTTATTAAGACCTAAAGTAGAATATTCTGTGGCGCATAGTCTGACAAGAATCCCCACAGTAACACCTGAACTCGAACTGAATTTTGATAACTTTTCGTTGTAATTTTAATATCTCCGCCATTACTCATATTAAGAATGCCTAAGTTGATGTATCCAGATCTAGACAATAAAAAAAGTATTTTTTGAATTTCAATCTTTACTATATTTTTGTTAAGTTCATTTTTAAACAGGACGTAGATTTGTGCAAGTATCATTAATTTTAATAATATTATATTTATATTATTTATATAATATTAAAATTATATAGTACAGAAATGGAAAAAATTTGTGAACAACTATGGTAATTTTTCTAAAAATTTACAAATTTAACTTGTAACTTTTAAAGTAACATTTCGACTTGGGTCAATTAGTTTTGCAATAAAACTTCAAAACCAATCTAGGCGAATCTAAACTTGCACAAGAATAAAGGAACATGACCGTGAAGTGGTTACCGTGCGTGAGTGCAGCACGAGCCCTGGGCAAAACGATCACTAGCATGTAAATGAGGAAAACCAGTTCAAGATAATAGTTCTCTCTGATATTCAGCATGCTAACAATGTAATACAAAAATATATCAACAAAGTAATTTTACACATAAAAACGATTTCGTTTTTGTTTTATTTTTAGTTTATAATATAACGTACAACTATTTCAATTGAAAATTTATAATCTCCCTAATCCAAACTTGAGAGTACTAAATATATCAGGGATGTCCAATCTCGGTCGCCATTTGTAGTCGCACGTGCCTCTTAACAACATAAAATGTTAATTAAAAACCTATAGAAATAGTATAGAAATAAAATTTATAGTTAAAACTTTGGCTTGATTTTTATTGTTTCGTTACAATAGTAATGTAAAATCATTAACGATTTTGTTGACCATTATCATTAGGCTACCCCATGTACTATAATATAAATCCTGTAGAATAAATTAATTAAGTTCTGTTTTTATGGGAAAAAAAAAACTGACACTTGAAGATGGTTAAGACCGAAAATACTGCACACATCATTTGCAGACAATTATTGGTGTATGTTTAGGATTTGCAAAATACCAAAATTTTTAAAAGCAGAATTCGGGATTACAAATTTATGTCCTAGGGTATCTCGAGATTACCATTTCTTACTAATTTCTTATAAATCTTGTTTAATTTAAGACGGTGCTGTTACCGGATTTAGATTAAAATTTTTTCTACAACCGTGGCAAAATCAAATTTTTGCAATCCATTTTTATGGATGGAAAGTAGTCGTTTTCTGACAAGTTTTCATAGTTAAAGAGGGTGTTTCGAACTACAACTATTTATTAATAATAATTTCTACTTTGATTTATTAAGTGACAATTCATAATCACATACAGGTAGCCCCCACAACACGGCATCTCCACAACACGGTTTCGCTCTAACACGGTTTAAGAATTAGGGAAAATCTACATATAACACGGTTTCCTTACAACACGATTTCACTGAAGCACAAAATTTAAAAGAGAACTTCACAAATTCTTGGCTGCCATACAACGAAATTTATCGTATTTGTATAACAGGAATTTGCATAACACGGCGTATTTTAGGAACCTAACTACCGTGGCATATGGGGGGTTACCTGTACAGGTAACTAATACAGAAAACAGGGTTAGGTTCTAAAATTAAAAAAAAAACTAACTTAATTTTACAACTAAAATAAATTTTTGTTTTTATTTATTAAATCATTGATTAATAAAAACGATTAATAAAAAAATAATAAAATAAAACTTTTGACGAAATATCCTCATTTTCTCTTCTTTGTTCAGCACATCTTTAGTTTTATTCTCTATTTATTGCAAAAAGTCTGTTATTTTAGGTTGTTTGCGTTCGGTTGAGAGATCTTTATAAACAGCCAAGCATTTGTGAAATTCTATTTTAAATTTTGTACTTCAGTGAAACCGTGTTGTAAGAATGTCGTGGGATTTTCTCTAATTCTTGAACCGTGTTAGAGCAAAATCAAAACCTTATAATATAGAAATAATAAATGCACTATAGGAATACCTAATATACAGTTGTCCTCCGATAATCCGACAGTTAAGGGACCGAGAGAGTGTCGGATTACCAAAATGTCATATTACATATCAAAGATGTTTTATTCTTAATGCGTTTGAACACAATGAAGTTAAAAAAAAGGAAGAAACAGTAAAGGTACATGTAATTTATTAATACCAGGATACAAAATGACAAAATGATAAGTAAAATCTACAATATGTATGTACATACATACATATGTATTTACACATTAAAGAAGTCTGTGATTTTCTTTTGTTTCTTCGCACGCAGGCAGTCCGTCATTGCTTGTTCTTGAATACCTTTTAACATCAAAATATTTGAAAAGTCTAATTCTCTCTCCTCACACCAACGAAGCAAAGTTTTCGTTGCCGATAACGCTTCATCGCAGCTGACGGTGAAGTTTTTCTCTGGCACTGCCTCCTCGTTCACTTCGTCATCTACTGTCATGACTTGCAATAGTATATAAATATACATACTTTCCGTCCGAAACTATACAACACAACTGCTGAACTAACTACACTTGACTGATCTGTCCCCACAGAGCGGAGGGAGGAGGATTCATGTCACTGCAGGTTTGTTTTGCTTCCTGCCGGAGCGGTGGGAGGGAGATGCATGTTGCTGCCTGTAGCGCGTCGGACTACCGAGTACGTCGGATTAAAAAGTGTCGGATTATCGAGGAACAGCGTAATTCAAAACCCAATATAAGGTAAAAAAATTCCCAACACATACTGCAATATTATTACACGTTTTTGACTATAACAATTACTTTTTTTTCATTGTGTACCTACAATAATAGATCTGTGTCCCTTTATTTATTTTGTTATAAACTCGCAAAAAGCTCATTAATTTATGGCTACATAGACTAAAATTAACGTAAAATAGTAATTTTTCAGATAAATAAAAATTTTACATCTAAACAGGGAATATCAAGGCTTGGCATAAAAATCTGAAAAAAATCTAGAATTATTCTTTCGATATTTGAAGCTGATTAACGGGTGCCCAACATGATGTTTCATTTAACGACCACCCTAGTGTACATACACAATTTTTGTTACTTGTACTTGAAAAATTTCCAGGAATTTTACATATATACTATATATTATGTATGTATATTATAAATCAGAAAATACTATATAAAACACCAGTTTTTTTATGTAATTTAACTTAAATAATTTTTGGACTTTTTAAATTTATTCTTGTTTACTTCTACCAGGCTTATCTAATCTAGAAATAACATACTTTATGTTTTCTTAGAAGTAGGAGTACAGTACAATAAAAATTTAACAGTTATGTAACTATTAAATTTAGACGAAGAGATAATGAAATTAAATCCATTGTAGTTAAAAATTAACTAAATCTATAAATATTATATATATATATATCTCCGTACTTTTTATGACAGAATAGAAAATCATAGCGAAAATATTATAATATACATACTATGTATAGTATTTTTATTATTATTAATTAAATTAAAAGATCAACAGGTTAACTGAACAATTAAACGATTTTTTATAAGCTTTCAGCAATGGATTTATGCTGTTATCAGATGTTTTATTAATAATTATTATTATTATTAAATTTACGTAGGATAAAATAAATTTTTCAACTTTTTTTTATAATGGTTTCTTATTATAGTATGTACATATTTTGTAAAAGGAAAATTTTAAAATTCGTTCGAGATTAACAAGAGTCTTTAAAAAATAAATAAGTATTATTTTAAGTTTAGTATTGAAAATCTAAACAGTACTATATTATTGTGTCTATACTGTCCTTAGACAAATTTGGACGAAAAGATAACATTTACGAATTATTATATTTCAATTTAAAAAATAGAAAAGGGCGTGGCTTTTATATAGATACCTTGTTACTTAAACTATACTACTTTTACTTTAAAATACTTCCTGTTAAAGTGAACGTTATATTATGTAGGTAGAAGTACATTGTTTTTATTAAAATGGAAATAATTGTGCAATTTTAATAATAATTCTGAAATAGGAAGTAGGAATTAATTTCTGTATATTAAAATGTATTAAGTATTTTGTCTAACTAGGAAAAAATGTATTTTTACCATATGTATGTATTATAGTAAAATTATATATTATCTAAATACGAGTTTGTACTTTTAATCACTATATGCCTGTTTCCATCCACTGCTGGATATAGGCCTTCCCCATTGGGGAGTATTTAGCCATAAAACACCACGCTGGTCAAGCATCTTGGTGAGTGAGTGCGTTTTATACCTACTGCCAGGTATTTTTAATCATACTACTTACTTTTAATAAAACTATTAAGTAATATTTACATACATACAAATACCCTCTTGATGTTGTTTGGGTACTGAGATGTGCGAATAAAATAATGAAAGCGGTGTACAACCGAGAGAGTGTGAGATAAATTAATTTATTACAAAGTTTCCTTTGCACAAGAGAATAAACATTTTAACAATAATTTTATGTTTTTACTTATTAACTAAACAAAACTTAAAAGGTTGTATTTGCAATGACCAGTGCGGATACTTGTAAATAAAAATAATATAAGAGGTACGTTTGAACGCTGACTAAATCATTATTCTTGTTAGGGGTAAACAGTGTCGGCAATAATGCTTACTTATAACGGAAGCTAAAATATAGACATATTAAGTAAGTTTGAATAGGTTATGTAAATTTTTGTTAGCACGTGGACTGTGTAAGGGTAAGAACCAATAAGTTATAATCGCGTGTTAGCTGAACATTTGGAAAATTTAACAACGCGAACGTTTGCGCTGGGGCGCTTTATATATATTATTATGTGGTGAGGAGCTTGCCCTAGAATGTAGCATTTTAAAAATACCTTGTGGATAAAATTCCAATCGTACATAAAGCAAGACCCCAAAGTATTATTTGATAATAAATTATTATTACTAGCTTAATATTATTGTACTGGTAATTATTATTGTTCATCAATTGATTAATATGCTAATATAATAGTTGCATATTGTTTTTACCACAGAAAATATATAACATTAAAATTTTTGAGCCAAAGTTAAAAATTTAATAACGAAATGACGTTGGATAAAATTATTTTAGGATGTTTTGATTTACATAACGAGGCTTAATTGGAATAATTCGTAGTATTGCATGTGGTGTTCATTTTTTGGTTAAATTATTTTAATTTTTACTAAAGTTAATGCACTTGTATGACTGACTAACTTTTATATTTTTATTATTTTAGTGGCCTTAGCACATCGAGCGAAAACAAAGTTGTGACACCAATATATTTGCGATGCACAGCAGGAAGAGTTCGATGGTTGTATCCACGTGGAGCACTTCGAGTGCTACTTCGGTTACCAGGACAAGATAAAAATTTTCGAGCCTGTATTAAAGTACATCCCGATAAAGAAAAACGCCTAGCTGCAAGAATATTTTTAGAGGGACCTAGGTCCTTGCTACCTCTTTATTCTCCAGATGAATCAGAACAAAAAGCTATTAGGTAAGCCAAAGTTTTTAATTTATGTGTGTATTTTATTTTTTTTATGCCTTAACCACGTCAACAAAACCTAGCACTTTGCGATACAATCCTAATATTAATTTTTAGAGCCAGATAAAATATAATTTAAGGTCGCATGAAATAAAAGAAAAATATGTATGTATATTCATTGGGTAAACCGTCGCGGCTTCATCAGCTAGACATTTCAATACATCAGAAATATTTTCGATAGAGCATTTTCCTGTACCACTCTACTACGTAGAAAATTGATTAAAGAATTAAACAGAAACAACAAACTTTTATAACTTTGTATAGGCTGTCAAAAATTTCATCGCGCACTTTGGTACTCGACGAAAGTGCTCTAAACGGGTTACTTTAAGTGATGAAATTAATACTACCAATAAATATTTAAATTTTTATTAAAAATGCGTGGAAACTGCGACTCACCTAATTAAGAAGAGTAGATTATAATCGGTATACAGTCAAACCTGTTTTTATGCATAGTTTTCTTGTGCCATTTTACTTTATTATATGTGCAATTGTTTATGTGCGGTATATAAAAACATTCTATCAAATGCATAGCATGAATAAAAAATGAAATATTTTTTTAGGGATTTCTTTTATGGGCTCTCTATCCCCGAACAAAAACAGGTTTGAGTGCATTAGCTTTAGTATTTTCTATCCACTCGACTAATGTAAGTAACCCTAAAGTGGGCTATTCGGCTCTCACACTGGAGCAATAGGCAACTAGCAATTTACGTGAAAGAAGTAGTGAAAACCTAGTGGAATCTCTTCTGGTAAACTGCTGGTTGCCTATTGCTTTTTTGCGTTCGTGTGGATAATCCCAGGGATGTAATGAATTTCAAGGTATTTGCAAGGACAGTCTTCTAGCATTGATTTCCCAAAGCTTAAAAGGTTCGAAGTACTGGGCTCTCTGGGCAACCACGGAGCTCTTGTAATCGGTGGGAAAGTTCATTAACTCCGTTCTTGCATGGAAAGCAACTTGTAACTAGCAAACTATCTGTAAGTGAGCGAGAGTCCATTAGTTACCGTACTTTCTTGATGTAAGAACCAGGCTAAGAGTGTTGGCATTAAGCTTCCTGCTTATTTTATACTTACTGCGCATTTATACTATAAAGTCTAAACTAACAAAATCACTCATTTTTATGTATGTATTTATTTCAGATGTTTTCAAAGTCGGAATGAAAAAGCTGCGCTTTATATCGAATCTACTGTTACTGATGTTACGAACAAGAGGATTTCAGAAATAGAGTATGATTTACAACCATTAGCAGTAGGAACTCGTGGTTACGATGCTGCAGAAGGTAATATCTAATTTTTACACTAAACTATATTACTATACCACTAAGCAATGTAAGAAGATATATTTATTTTTCCCCAAAAATTGTTTGGTATCTTCCAGACATTAGGAACTTGAAAGTTTGTCAGTAAATTGGAACTAACTTGAAATCCTCAAAATAAATATTAAAATGGCAGTTCCAATATGGTGGCTTAAAGTAAACTTACGATTTTACCGCAATTCTACAAGAGAAGAATTTTTAGATGGCTATTATTTGAATAGTACAAAGTATATAATAGTGCACAAATAATATATTAACAAACTCTATGGTGAAGCACGGGCATTTTGTTCGTTATAATATTAAAAAATATTTCCAATAATTATTGTAAAAAGCATTACAAATCTATTGTATGTGTTATTCGCTATAGACGAAATAAGAAATGAAATTGTTTTAAAATACAGGAAATTCCGGTTAATTGGCCCATCGGTTAATGGGAACAACCACTTATTTGGTCCAAATCTTGATCCACAGAAACAAAACTAAGGAAATACATAATACCGTTAAGGTGGCAAATACTAATGTTATTTGGCCATAAGAACAAACCACAATTAAAAACCGAGTATATATAACGTACCGTGCTCAAATTTGCAACATGATATATTTGAACATTTGTCGATAATATATTATAATTACAAGTAAAAACATTTATAGTTAATGAATAAATAAATAAACAAAACATGCCTGCGGAACGGTTCAGTTCTTTTATTTATTGTAGTGAAAATAGTAAAGTAATCATGCTGTATTTACAGTATGTTATTACAAATTATCTATTTGAGAGTTTGCAGTTTAAAATCTGTTATTAACCTCATTAGTAACGAAATTAATCGTGGTTCTTCTAATCCCTATCCTGCTTATGCTATTTGCAGTTTGGAAAATGTTTCATAGATGGCACGCGCATAGTACAGTATATTATCTTATTTTATGTCGAAAAGATTTACAATTTAAGTTGTCAATATAAGCATTTTTTGTGCTCAAAACTATTTTCTGAATAGGTAAGCGGAAAAAAAGTACGAACTAATACAGGCGTCGATAAATTTTGCTGCTCGCATTATCTAGTAATCAATCGATATCAGAGTCATCTACCAGTAGTGTTTGAAAATAATTGATACTTTTTGCCACCTTAATAAATACTGTTTAAATTAACTTATCGAAAATTCCTACGTATTTTTTTTCAAAATTTTATTATAAAGATATTGAAATTATTTATATTATTAACCTTTGAAATTAATATTAATTCAAATTTTTAAAATTATAAGGTTAAATGAACAATAAAACCAGCAACCATTGCTGAAAGCTTACAAATAATGTTTCGTAAATGTTTCAGCAATGGTTGCTGAAAGCTAAATAATGTTTTGTTTTATTGTTCATTTAACCTTATAATTTTAAAAATTTGAATTAATATTATAAAGATATTGTTAAAACTTCAAAATTCAAATTAAAAATGAAAAGAATAAAAATTGTTGGAGTTATCCTGCGTGCCGATTTGAAAAATCGTGTTTCGAGAAAAACGCATATAAAGTTTTGAAATGTATTCTAGACATGAAAAAATGAAAAATTCGACTGTATAAAATTTTTTCCAATTAACCTGCTACCCGAGGACCATAAAACTGTCCTTCGAACTTCAAATATTTTTTCATTTTCTTCCCTCAAAGATTTTATGCTAGAGCGAGCCTCTATTGCCGTATCTGTCAAAGATAGCTCGGCGTGCTTAACATCGGCTTCAATACAAAAATTGTATGATTGAAAGTTAACATTCATCTCCAAAACCGTAAAAAGCATTAAATTATATGAACAATAAACATAATATTAAAAATAGAAGTAAAAATAAAAAAATTTTGTAATGCGGTAAATAAAATATTTTTATTTAAAAATTAAAAAAAGTAGGAAATTATTAGGGGTACTTACCTACATATATATCATTTTAATCCGCGTTTGCACTGAATTTACGTAATAAACTATCAAAATTCGTTTCGTAGCAGTCCGGCGCGCTTGGCAAAGAGCTCGAAATTTCAATGAAAAAAATTTCTGTTCTTTTATCCCATATTCTATAAGGTTCAAAGCATTTATTAAGCCAATAAAATAAAAAATGATTTTTTGAAAAATTTACAGTGGTCTTACCCCTTAATTTAGTCGGTGGTTTTTATATGAAGACAAGGAATAAGATAGACAGTGCTCTGTCACGCTCGTTGTTTAAGGCAAAAGAAAACGGGCAACAAGACAGCTGTCATGCTTATTCCTTGTATCTGTATAAAAACGCCCGACCAAATTGGCCCGTGTGTAGAGCCTTTGAAGTACCCACAGATAATCGTGCGTGGTATAGTGTCATGATGTGTATAATAGTATGATGACGTTTAGGCCCAGTGGTACAATTGCAAGTTCAAACTAAATTCTAGAGTTAACTCGCTGTTTTATAATGTGATAAAATTGCGAGTTGGTGACTTGGTTTAACTAGAGGTTTAACTACGATTCTAAAATTGGATCTTAATAATATTATTAAGTGGGCGATACAAATTTTGAACAGAATTGTAATTTCTACAGATTAATAAAATAAATCATTTTTTACAGAATGCAGACCATGTAGTGTAACCGAGATGATTCATGCTTTCTGTACCAGTGATTTTGGTGAGTAATTAATAGATATTAAGATGCATACACACGATCACGTATCTGTATCAAATATATTTTATGTCGTAGTCGGCATGGTATTGCTTTTATTTCGGAATATTTGATAATAATAATAAAATTATTATGATAGGCCTATAATTATGATACACAGCTGCGTGTAGGCACCTTTACAATAATCATAATGTTCTATTTATATATTTAAGTTCAAGCGTGAAACCTGTTAAAACCCTATAAGTTTGGAAATTATTAGTCGGTTTTTATTTGTTAATGCTGACCAAGGTTGTGCCTGAAGGCCGCACTGTTGAATAATTTTAAATTCACCCTGTATGGGAATCTCGTTCCATTCATGCGCGTCCGCAATTTTTCATTTTTTTAAATTAAGCTTTTCGGTCCCGGTTTTAGCGGAAAACCTCTTTAGGGTCCTAGAGAGTAACTGTGCAAAATTTGGTTGGGATCGGTCGAACGGTCTAGAGTCTATAAAACACTAAACACACAAACATACATCCATTTTATATATATAGAAGAAGAAGATTTGTCGGTAATTGTCTGTTTTCGTTACACAATAAAATTAATAGATGATAGCTTTTAAATTTCAGAAATATTGTTTATGTTATTTTATAAAAATTTTGTATTATCACAGTAAATTCGGTTAGTCGCCTAACCCAGGTTTGAAAATACAAGATTTTTTATAAAAATTTATACAATTTTAGTTATATCTCGTCTATTTTCTATTTTTCTATTCTGTCAACCGTTCTTGTGCCAAGCGTAAGTATATACGAGACTGGTCATTCTTGTAGCGTTCAGTGGTTCCCGAGATCCACGGCTGTGAAGATCCACGCTTTCGAGGTCTGTTTTGGCGCAGGGATGTTTTTTAAAATTTTTTTTTGCAATTACCATAAATTATAAATATATAATACTTTATTTAAAATTATTTTGAGCCCTAAAATCTAATTTTTAATTTTTGGTGGGCGGGATTACAGCTTGAAAAGAGCCAATAAGAAAATCACATTCCATATTCCATATTTTGGAAATTTTTAAAAATCCTAACCCGGGTTAATCAACTTTCGCCGTAAATTCTTTGATAAATGGAATTTTTGAGATTATTCCAATGACGTTCGTAGCTGTAACATACTATTTAGGTTGCACCATCGCATTCCTAACAATTTAATAGAGTAATTACTTTTTACGACAGCACGACACGTCGCCGACGTATTATAATGGCTCAAAAAAAAATTATAAATTTTGACATTTACACTACATATAACATAAAAACGATGTAATTTTTCGTTCTTGATTATTTCTCATAATGGCTTCGTATGCAGCAGTTTTCAAGAGCCGAATTCCTGTATCTCTCGAAAATTAGATACCATGTACATATTTAACTCTTTTATCATAATAATTGTAACTAGATAACTCGCTCCGAAAATAGTTACCAATCTATCCCAAACACCCTATATATAAAATGTTTCTATAACTTTTCCAATAACAGAATCATAAGGCATTTTGAAATTTTTTCAAACAATGAAGTAATATTTGTGTGCTATATTATGTAGAAATTTAATATGGTAATTTATATATTAATTTTTTTTACAGTAACACGGGGAACTATACAGGGAATTGAAAATCAAGATGAAATGGAAGTATCTCGAGTTGCAGTAAGAGTAACAAAATTAATTCGCCATACCGCAGAGGATTTATATGGCGATTATTTAGACGAAAATGAAAATAGAATAGATAATGTTTATCAAAATAATATTTCTAAGGAGGTTGTACTTCATGTAGCTCAACATTGTGCAGTTCAGCATGGTGTAGGAGAATTTGTTTTTATGGCAAGAAGAAAGTTAGGTGATTTAACTCTTCAATGTGCACCTAGATTAGAAGATTGGGTTTTACTGATTAATTCTCTTTCAGATGACAATAACATAAATTGTTTTTTGAAAAGTTAATAGAGAAAGTTTTTATTGTTTCTGTTTTGATAATTTAAGTAAATCTGTGATTAATTAATTATAGGTGTACATACATATTGTAATATAAAAATTTTATTGGCATAATTTGCAAAATAGTACACTAGTAACAATATGAGAAGCCATAATTTGTGATTTTATTTTTTAGAATTTACAATAAATAAGTATTCCATATTGGAGTTAAAATTGAATAATTTTATTAAATGTTCTTTCTAAACCTACCGAGTGTCATTTTTAACAGTTTTGTTAACACAAAATTACATCAATATTATGTATTTTAGTAGACCAGCCTCGTAAGAAATATTTGTATCAAAAGAATTTTAACCTGCAAACATATTTTTTATTTATAAATAATATTATTGCAAGTATTAATAAAATTTGCATCAGTATGACTACATCAATAACAAAACAATTTTTGAATTCCAAGTGCCAAAATAACTTTTATTAGTTTTATAACTTATCACAACTAAAGCTTAATTATGTGATTTTCGTAAATTTTGAAACACATACCTATTATTTTAAAATTGATCTCGTGCAATTTATTTTCTACTTTTTTATTAAGTTGTTATGAAATTAATATTAATTTTTATTGTGCTTTATTAATAGTAATGTAAATATGTAAAATTTTAGGTACATAATAATATATTGCTATTTATGCAATGTTATTCTGTGATATGTAAAATATATGATTTACATTTATAGAAAAACTATAACTAATTGTTAGCAATAAAAGTGTTTTGAAGTTTTTTACCTGTTTTTATTAACGCTAGCCCATAAATAGTTATTTATACACCAATGTGTAAGTGCCAGTTTTTGCAGTTGAAAATATCGATGTTTTTCTACTCAAAGTAACATTCAAAGTGTCACCTTTCCAACTAGCGTTTAGTGGTGTTGCTGCGATCACTACAACTTATAACTTAAAATTTTGAAAACTTTTATCCTTTGATTGGATCTCTCAATATGCACTTACCTGCAGCTATTTTTGAATTCAGAGTAGTAACTTCTTGTTGGTAAGTGACAAAATCGTCATATAAAAAATAGTTATCAGGATTTTAGTTCCGCTAGTAGGCGTAGGTATATTCTTTCACTTATAGAAAAATATTTCTCAATTCCAAAAAATTAGCTTCAATTTTCTAACAAATGAGATATTTTCTCCAATGTTATGGTGTCATTATTTAAAAACATATATTTCTTAAAATATTAATTATGTGTTAGTTTAAGTTTTCTTTTTGCATTTTCACTAAAAGTATTATTTCTTAGATAAATTTAAAATAAATACATGATGGTGTATTCAGATATTTTTTATTTAGAACACTAGCTGTTTATACGTTATGATAGTATCAATTTTAACAGCAAACTGCCTATAGTCCATAATGCAGTAAGAATTTGTAAAATTTGACTTTGCAACGTGCTTAGTTAAAATTTATACAAGTTTACACTGCTGAAACTTCATTTGCGATTGTCATTTCACAAATCGAATATTAACGAAATAAAAATTTAAATTTTTCCAATTTTATTGTAAATCATGCATTGGTAGGTCGACCAAAGAAAAGATGGACACACCAAGATAATAGAGTGGCGTAACAGACTACAAGTCTATCACGTGCAGATGGTGATGATCATGTATTGTGTAGGTCTTTTAAAAGTTAAATACAAAAATTTAAGTTCTCTTTTGGTTTCTGATAATAATATGTTCTATTGTAATTAATTTTCAAATGGAAATTCCTCTTAATCTTCTGAGTATTCACTGTTGAACTTTTTCATAAAATTCTTACAGCTTTTGTTCAAAAGGATTTTAAATAAAAATTTTCCCCTAAAACTAACTGATACATACTTAATTGCAATATTTTCTACAAATGAATTTTGTCTTTGAAAACTTTAATCTGGTATTATCATATAATTTGGTATATTTTAATAATTTTTTTAGGCCCTTCGAACTTTTATTTATGAATTTATAATTAATTATAATATTATCATCTAAAATGATAAAAATTGTGAATTTCAAAGCAAAAAGAAAAGTCGAAAAAAATTTGTTCTTGTTGTTTATGACCTACGAAACATAGGTCAAGGTAAAACCATGGATATGACGCGGGAGGGATAGACGCAATTGCAAGATCTTGTATATGTTGTTATCTATGAACCTTATTACCTAAATAGTCCTTAGTTCCAATTGCCTAAAACCAGATATACAGCAAGAAACTAATTGTTGAACGAATCGTTTTCATGAGAGCACGCATTTTCTTCAAGTTTCTGAATCAGGTGAGCACATGCAAAAGTTTTATTACATTATTTTGAAAGTTCTGTTATTATGTTTCCCCATAATTTTTTAAATTGTTTTCTAATTTTTTGGCATTGTACAACTTAAAATTAATTATAAAAGTTTAAATTTTAGTTAATGGTCTTTGTTATGATTTAATTATTTTATAAATAAAATGGTGGATAGTTAGTGATATGACGCATATTGTGAGATAGTAATATTTTACATTGTGTTTCCTGAATTATTTGCAATTGATAATTGAACTTTTCCTTGACTTACTATATTAGTCATGTCATTTTATATTATGTACTTAAACTAGTGATTTCATAGACTTATTCATTTTATTTTACTTTGTGTTTCATAAAAGAAAGTAAATCTGTTCTTAAAAAATATAAAAAACTAAAAATTCCTTTTCATTTTTGGATAGTTTCAAAGATGTTGATCCGTATCTGTCTTATTAAATAATGATCAATATTTATAATATCGGAAACGTGTTTGGAACCTTAAAAAACATGTAAAATGACACCTCACATGCCTATACAGTATATTTTCAATAAGAATTAAAGATGGCGTCGATTTTCCAAAATGGCCGCTTGCACAGACTATCACCCAATTTTTTTTAATTACTGGGTAATTACCAACAATATCCAAATGGGTGAATCTCTGGTAAATGAATGACATATAGAAGTATTTTTAGCAAATGAACTAATATTAATAATATGAAATTTCGCTGAATTTATAATAACCGGTAATTTGATTCTCTGGTAATTTTGTCTCCGGTAATTTGATTCTCTGGTAATTTCGTCTCCGGTAATTTGATCTCCGGCAATTTCGCCCCCAGTAATTTCACCCCTCGGTAATTAAATCCCTTGGTAAATTCACTTGGTCATTCATATGTGACAAACTATCGAATTTAAAAATTTATAAAATACTAGCGACTCGTCCCGGCTTCGCACGGGTGCAATGCTGATACTAAATTAAATACACTACAGAAAACTATGAACGTTGTATATAAAACATAGCGGCCTGCTCCGACTTTGCACGGGCATAAAATATATATGCCTATGTCACTCAATGAAAACATGATTAAAATCGATCCAGTATTTTTGATTCATTCATTACTGCCCTTGGCCTGCACGCATTAAATTTGGAGTAAAACAATTCCTCTTTCCTATACTTACTATGAAGATTTCCTGCTATCTTTGGAATATCTAAATTCATACAATTTTATTACATTACACATTTACACACGGGTTTTATCAAGTACTGTTATTTTCCTCGCTAGAGAGCTCCGATAATAAACGCGTCCGATTGCTGCTAAATTCAAAGTGCTATGAGCTGTAGAAGAACCGCGGCCTCCGACGCGCTATTTATAGGCATGCCTCCCGCAACGCCCCGTCGGACCGGTACCGCCCGCCGCAAACGCAAATTTTAAATTTGTAATATCTCCGAAAATATTTGTTTAATTTACATGCTGTAAGGAACCATATTGATCTATATTAATTGCACACTGTATTAAAGGTACTTAATTCGATAAGGATTAATGCCGTATTGCTTAAAATAGCTTCGTAAATAAGCCATTTTTTCACGTAAAAGTAAACAATAAAATGGTTAATGTGGGTTATCCTAAAAGATAAACATATACCATCGCGGACTTTTTGTAGACCTTTTATGGTGTACAATACTGTAGTACATTAATTTGATCTAACTCGTAGGGTTTAGGCAGCGTTTTGCTAAATTGCTAAATAAGCCCAAAAATTACGACATCACGTTAGAAACCTCTAAAATTAGCAATGTTGCCTTAGTATATGATGCATGTATTATACATATAAACCTTCCTCTTGAATCACTCTATCTATTGGAAAAACCGCATCAAAATCCGTTGCGTAGTTTTAAAGATTTAAGCGCACATAGGGATATAGGGACAGAAAAGGCGACTTTGTTTTATACTATGTAGTGATAAGATCTTTTATTACTGAAGTAATCTTTCGCACTAACAACTTTACATGCTTCAATTATTTCCTGTAGACAAAAACCTAGAATTACCTAAAATAGGACTTGACAAGTTTATAATTCTGTAGATAATTACCATGATATGTTTAATTTTAAGAACTTAGCTCCACTACAACTTATAACTTAAAATTTTGAAAACTTTTATCCTTTGATTGGATCTCTCAATAAGCACTTACCTGCAGCTATTTTTGAATTCAGAGTAGTAACTTCTTGTTGGTAAGTGACAAAATCGTCATATAAAAAATAGTTATCAGGATTTTAGTTCCGCTAGTAGGCGTAGGTATATTCTTTCACTTATAGAAAAATATTTCTCAATTCCAAAAATTACTTCATTTTCTAACAAATGATATTTTCTCCAATTTTATAGTGTCATTTTTAAAAAATATATTTCTAAAATTTATTTTCCGTTAGTTTTTTTTATTTTACAAAAGTATTATTTCTTAGATAAATTTAAAATAAATACATGATGGTGTATTCGGAATTTTTTTATTTACAACACTGCCTGTTTATACGTTATAATAGTATCAATTTTAACAGCAAACTCCCTATAGTCCATTTGAAATAAAATTCAGTAAGAATTTGTAAAATTTGATTTTGCAATCATGCTTGTAAAATTTATACAAGTTTACACTGCTGAAACTTCATTTGCGATTGTCATTTCACAAATCGAATATTAACGAAATAAAAATTTAAATTTTTCCAATTTTATTGTAAATCATGCATTGGTAGGTCGACCAAAGAAAAGATGGACACACCAAGATAATAGAGTGGCGTAACAGACTACAAGTCTATCACGTGCAGATGGTGATGATCATGTATTGTGTAGGTCTTTTAAAAGTTAAATACAAAAATTTAAGTTCTCTTTTGGTTTCTGATAATATGTTTAGTAAAATTTTCAAGTGGAAATTCGCCGTAATCTTTTGACGTTTCCCTGTGTGAACTTCCTTCACATCGCCTCGGAAGCGTCCCTACAATTTCTTACATTTTTGTTTCAAATAGATTATAGTACAGTTAATTCGAATCTTTGCCTCTCGAAAAGCAACTTATACATACGAGTATAATTGCAATATTTTCTCTAAATGAATTTTGTTTTGAAACAGCTTTTCTGGTAATACGATTTGGTATTTTATTTTTAGGCCCCTTCAACTTTTACTTTAGGAAATAATAATATATTATCATTAAAATGACTAAAAATTCTGAAGTTTCAAAGCAAAAAGAAAAGTGCGATAAAATATTTGTCCTTGTTGTTTATGTACCTACGAAAATAGGTATTCTTATTTTATGTTCCACAAAATAATTTCAATTATCCTAGAATGTTGCTTAACTTTTTCTAGCGTAGGATCAACACCATATTTTTGTGCCTTATAATATAAAAGAGTTTATAATATAAGCTTATATTATAGTTTATTATACTTATTTTATTGTAATTATTATAATTATTTTATTACTTATTATAATTATTTTATATTATAAAAGTGTTCACTTACTTTTAAAATTGTTCAATTGACTTTAAAATTGACAAATTAGTATTATTTTTTATTTGTATTTACTTATCTTTTTATATTTACTAGTTCACTGCCATTGCTAGATTAATAAATTAGACCATGAATTTTTCAAAATAAGCAATAAAATATTTCATTAAACTTGGTCCACGTGCATATTATTTTAGAAATTGTTCAAAATCTAATTTCAACGGTAAATGTCGAAATTTATTTTCAAAAATTATATTTTTTGTCAGTCGCACTTTTGAGCCCCCTTCATCTAAAGCTCTGTGCAGCTGCACCTGTTGCACATGTCTAGTTACGGCACTGGTTTTCGCGTTACGTGTAACAGAAATTTGCTAAAAGTAATTTCTATTAGTAATTGTTAACACCATTTTCTTTAGGAACACCCTATATTTGTAGTTATTTTTGAATCGATTGTTATTGTTTAGTCGACGGGCAGTTTTTTGTTGCATCGCAGCGAGTTTTAATTGTTTGTTTTTCCCCATAATTTTGGTTTAGCTGCTTGTTCATCTTTAATGGAAAGCGGTATTGATTGTTTGAATTTGTGAACGTCAGGCCTTCAGCCTGGGTTCACTTTAGCTTGGGCGTGTTTTATGTCTCATATTCTGATAAGTACACACGCCTTCCATTTTTTTAAGGAGAATAAATTAAAACTTCTAGACCTTGTATTTTATTATTCTTTCCATAGATTACCTGTATGGATTCGCGGCCCTCGCATACCGTCGGAGCTTAGCCATTTCAAGGGCAGGGATTAAACGTATTTTTTTAACTAGAGGCCTCACCTCTTGGTTAAACATTTTTTCTCCCGGACTACCTTTTGGTTGGGAAAGGAGTTAACAGTTAACTGTTGTATACCAAGGTAAATAGAATACAGGGTATGATCTTGCGCATGTAGTGACGTTTAATAAACCACGGTGGCCGGCGCTGTGAGACCCTAAATACTATTTTGCAAATTTATACAGATTTATAGGTTAAAATAAAAATTTTCATTATAATTTAAAAATGAATCATTTGTTTTCCGTTTTTATATTTCAAAGCGCTGTAACGCGCTCTCAGGAAGGCAGTTTTGGTTCACCATTAATACACATTTTGCACCTAGTGACGTTTAATAATTCAAATTTAAATAAATTTATAGGTTTAAAACTAAAATGTTTTTATTATAATTTAAAAATTAAACATTTTTTAAATTATTTCTTTATGAAAGCGTTTATGAAAGCGAAAAATGGCGAGCTCTTAGAAAGGCAGTTATATTTGAATGTGCAGTAGCTGACGAGTTTTGGTTCACCATTAGATCATACCTTGTATTCTATTTACCTTGGTTGTATACGGTTGCTTTTTTATGGTCAAAATAGCATCTAAACTAAGTACTACAAAGCAATAAATAAATTTTCATTTAGTATTTATATACCTATATTAACACAGACATTATACATTAATGTTACATCCTTACAATTTACAGAAGATAATTTACAATTAATTTTTATCTTTACTTATGTATGTATAGTTATTATTGTGCAATAATTAGGGAGGTAAACAAAATAAATTTTAAATCATTTTTTACAATATTAATATTTACATTTTACAACAACAATTAATATTTACATAATAGACCTAAGATTATATTCAGTCTTGTTATAATATTTATGGCTAAAAAATAATTTTTATCACTTTTTGCACACGAATTGCTTTACTTTAAGATTAGAAATATCGTCTAACTTCGTGGTTTAAACTTATTAAGATCTGACAAAGTATTCTTTAAATTTTATTTAGTCAATCTGTGATGGTATGCCCCACGTTTGATATCTTCGGATTAAAAAATTCGAATTTTTGAGCAATTTTAAATTAACATATAAACTTCTTAAACTGACATCAAGTATGGTTGGGTTGATCAGAAGTTTTAAGAACTTATCATATAAAAAATAAAAAAATTCGATATATTAACGTCTGCTAACACCACAAAAACTCTTTTTAAATCGGCCTTATGCAATTTCCCAACAAATTTTGTTTGGTATTTGATCTTATTTGAACAGACAATCATGTCTACACCCTAGACCAGAGGCTTGTTACACAACAAAAGCAAATCTACAAGTTACAAGTAGTCAATTATTATCAGATACTAATACATACTAATATTATACTAACATCTTTCGCCGCGATTGTAAAACGGGTCATTATGAATAAACATCAAAACATCAGACAGTCAGTTGAACACAGTAATAATTTTGAGACTATTTAGCAAAATTACAATGTAAATAAAAATCTGATGAAAAAATAAACTTTCGTTTAGATATCTAGATGCTTAATGTCCGTTTTCACCAACCAATTCCAACGTTAGGAATTCCCTAACTTTGACTAAAAAATTTGATGTCAAATTTAGTTTTCACCAAACGCCAAGAATTCCTTAAGGTGTTAAGAAATACCTAAGGTTAGGGATTTATTCAATAATTTATCCAACAAAACTTGTAAAAAATCTCAGAAGCTCGTTTGTTAGTTCTTTTTGATGAAAATGTACTCAATTTTCTTATACTAAAAATAGTTTCTTACTACAATAATAATATGCTGTGGTTAAAAATAGGTAGGTAGGTGCTAAATTATCATTAAATACAACTTCAGGATTCTGGTACAACGTCAAGAGCTCTCTAGACGGTCAAATTTGGTTGGCAAACTTCTAGTAAACCAAACAACCTTGACTAAGGTCGAACTGTAGGCCGACTAGAACAATAGGCTTTTATAAAGCTTTTAGCTTTCCCTATGAGATGAAAAAATTGAAATGCCCGTCGAAGCCTGCTTCTATCTTGCTTTAAACAACAAGCGCGAAGAGTTACAACGATTATCAAACCAAACTACTGAAATGTTTTAAAATTCCGACGTGCATTCCAATTTGATCTTCTGATAAGGAAATCCTATAAAAGCTCATTGTTCTTGTCGGCTGACAGATTAACTTCCTGATGGTTGTTGGGTTTACTAGAAGTTTGCCAACCAAATTTTACCGTGTATATTCTAGTTCCAATATGACTTTTTTACGAGATGGTTATACCTCATTTGAATAGTTCCCACAACCATAAGCGGCTCAAAAATTCCAAAAAGTAATTGCGGCATGCGCGTGCAAAGGGGTATAAGTCTAAAATGGGCATTTTGAGTTAACGCAGTTTTAATGTTTTTGCTCTCGTTTATTCTAATAATTTAAATCGGCTGAACAATAACAGGTAAAGCTACTAGCACATTATTGTAGACAATTTTATGCTGAATTGATTACAATTTTTCATAATTTAATTTTTTATTTAAAAATTGGCTAAAAAAAACATTTTATAAAAAATACCTGAGTTATACCATTTGACACACGAAAAAATTACGACTTAATCGTTTTACACACATGTAGAGCATCATAAATAAGCAACCTACTTATACACTTATCTCAATTTGCCCAAAAATCGACTTAACCCCCTTTGCACGCGCACGCTGCAATTCTGTAAAAAGTTTTAATTGAGTTTGCATTTTATACAAATAGTTTTCTTTTATATCCCCACAATTTGAAAATTTTAATTCTCTACAATAGAATTTCCCTAATTTTCAACATGTGCATTTAATAGCTAATTATACAACAAGTTGAGAATTCGTGATCTTTTATGCCCTTTTAGCTTAAATAATTATTTCACCTTAATTCATCTTAAAGGAAGGGATGGCCGCGGGACAAAATTTGTACACAAGGAATTTTCATTTTAAAATCGAGTTAAAAAAGAAATTTTACAGCAAGCTAAGCAAAACTTTCCGTATCCGATCAGTTTTCACGTCATGTAAAGTCAATGCTGAAAATTGCTTAAAATCGTTGAAGAAAAGTATATGTATATAATTAGAAGCTTGCTCTATTGTATAATTTAGAAATTAACTCAAAATTATGTTTTTCTGTAAATATTCAATTAATGAACTCATCACTCATGCACTACACTTTGGGAAACACTGCTCTAGGATGTTACATATGGGATGATATATATTATTTTTATATAAAAAAAACTTTTGAAAACACCTCTGAAACCCAAAATTTAAATGCTTAGTTCAGCATTTTGGCTCATTAGTGCCAAAAAGTCATACTGAAGTTTTTCCTTTTGAATTATTTTTATGATCATAATTATCGTTAAATAGAAAGGGCAAATCAGCCATTATGCATAGTCAAATTAGTAACTGTGAATATAAAAATACTTAGAAGTAACAATTATTATTAGTGTAATAAAACATCTGATGACAGGAAAAACCTGTTACTAAAAGTTCACGATCAAATTTATTTTATTGTTCAGTTTAATCTATCTAGTGTTGGTTTTTAAAATTTCGATTCAATATTAATTTCACAGGCTAATAATTTATTCATGGAATATTTATTAGTACATAGCTACTAAGTCTTTTTTTCTTTCTTTCAAGGTATTAGTGGCCCTCTATAGAAGGAATATAGCTCTCCATAGCTTAGAAATAATAGTACAGTAAAAATAGATAATTTAGAAGAAATAATTAAGTGATCAACAAAACTCTGCATAGATGTTGTCAAATACCTACTTACTCTTTTAGGAACCGATGAGTTTAGCTTGGATTTATTGTTTTAGGAGTACAATTTTCAAGTATTTCAATAAAATCACACTTCCTAAACAACACATAGCTATAACTTGATAAATTTTTCTTGTAGAGGGTAAAATAAAACAATAAATTATAGGAAATTAAAATACCTTTCAACTTAGTATTTAATATGTTTTGTATGACCTTTTCCTTTCGAGCAAAATACAAAAAAAAAACGCGTTGAAATTTGACTTTTACACTGGGGTTGAAAAAACAACTCTTAAATAATCATAAGTCGCTAAATTTTTATCGTATAAAAAAACAAAATAATCACATTTAACGATAATTTATTTATCTACAAAAAAGAGATCTCATAATTTTTACATAAAATCGGATGTTTTTCATTGTACACAAAAGGTAATTTTTCAATCCTTTAACGGGTCCTAAAACGATAAGTGTCCTTAAATCCGGGGTAAACTCATCGGTTCCTGAAATAGTCAGCATTTGACTGCATTTATCTCAAGTTTCGTCAATCTCCTATTTTTGTTGTGCTACATATAAAGCAAATTAAATTGATTTGAGTATAAAAATTCTAAAATATAAAGGCCGTCATCCTGGCGGTACTAAATTTCCAGTGGGAGACACAATAGAAAAACATATAAATTTCTATGTTACAATTCTATTTACCATCAAGATAAAACTTTTATAAATTGATAAAGCCATATTAATAAACAATAATTAACTTTACGCTTGGTAATTTTGGGAACTTTTAATAATAAATATTTTCGAAACTATAGGCTTTTAAATATAGGCGACAAATATTATTAAAAAAAGTTCACAGAAATTAACCAAACTACCCATATTCAGGCTTTACTAAAAATGAAATTCAATTTGAAAATTGCAGATAAATTGCTTTATTTATAAAATCTAAATTAAGATTTTAATTATTAATTTTGAATTATATACTATGCAGATCGCGTATGAACAATGTGATTATTAAAATAATATATTTTAATATGAATATGTATGGTGCAAACTAATATTCGCTAAATAGAAAATCGACATAAGTTCGACTTAATAACTATATATTATAAATAATAAGAAAAGTTTATAAATTAAACAAAAATTCGAAACCGAAAATGAAATTTATTTGAAACACTCCGGTCATAACATCTACAATTACGTAGGTTTACCTACACTTACATTATTTATTTACAAATATGATAACTACTTTAAAATAGATATATTTTTTTATTGCTTTCGAGTATTGCCACTTCAATCCAAATTTTATACAATACAATTTGGATTTTTCATATTAACAGTTACAATTTTATCAAACCTGCCTTGAGTTAGAACTAGATCCACCACTGCAAGGTATAGGCACTGTTTATTAGTTACTAATGCCCTCCCAATTTCACAAACATTTAAACTACGATTTCGGCTTTAATTTAAGCTTACATATTATAGGCTTAAATAATTTAATCGCAGTTTAAACGTTTGTGAAACCGGGCATAAGCTAACTACATAATTGAATATAGCTGTTACTTTTTATAATGCAAAATTTTTTTTTATATAAAAATACAATCTTATTAGAACCCAATGGTTGGTTTTGAGAGGATGTCCATATTTTTAATTCCGCCACTGGACTATGGCATATTATAATTTAATTTGAAATTTCAAAGAAAACATAAGAATAAGGAAAATTAGAGCACACGGTTAGTATAACTAAATGTTCACCTAGGCATAAATATAATTACACATTATTATACATATTAGTTGCGTAACTATTTAAGCATAGGTACCAACTAATTTTCACTATCTTCATAAGAAATTTTTTTTAATTTTTTAATTTTCCATTCTACAAAAACAAATGTGCCTGTTCCTAAAAATAATAAAACTACTAAAATTCCTAATTGGATATACAGGCCAATAGAAGCTGCATAGAAAAAGCAAGCCGCTGCTGCAACAGACTAAAACTAAATAGATTAGAACGATAAAACAGATTAGAGTTAATATTTACACAAATAAAATAAGAATAACAAAAAACAATAATTTATATCAAAGCTTGACGTCATTCGCAATTGATTAATTAGTTTGATTTCATAAAATAATTAGTATAAGTGAATTGAATAAAATTTAATAAAAACATAATAATTAAATAATCCCAACCTGTTATTGTGCATTGATATTTATATGTTTATCCAAATTATGATAAGAAGTAATATAAAATTATGGCTGAATAATTTTAAATATAAAATTTTTCTAGCATTGTACTTATTACTTTTTGGGTAATTAATTTTTTATAACCCGCATGTCATCCCTTGGTGACTATTATTAGTATACCACTTTTTTAATTAATAGTTTAAACTGGGTTTGTTGAAAAGATGGTACAACTGATGGGGAAGGTGTGATTATGGCTTTACGTAAATGCTTATAATTTATTTAAAAAAAAGTATTCGATTATACCAGGTATCATAAAAGCTTTACTTGTTTTTTCTTAAAACGGTGAAATTAAATGCAAATAGTAAAAAATATTGTAAATTAGCTCGAACAAATTATTTATTACCTAACCATCAAACTCTGCAGGCTTGGTGCTCAAAATAAGCTGCTGAAATACGCAGGCATTTGTTTCTTAAAAGGTTGATATATCTTGACGTATCTTAATTATAATTTATTGTTTTTCAATAATATAATTTTTAGATTACCCTTGTTAACTTATTTTTTTACAGGTTAATTTTGGCAAATTAAATTGGATTTTACAATTAGTGTATCACGACACAGTGTAAAAATACAAGTATAATAGAGATAATAGCTAATAATTCTGTTCTATTTGGCTAGAATGCAAAAGGAAATAAATCTACATATTCTCGGTGCCAAATAAATTGAGACATTATCAAATTGTGATAAACAGAGAACTACATCAAATTAAAAAACAATGATGCATTATAAAATGCACTCATTTGACTAGCGATTCTTATCTTAATTCATTCCATTTTAAACTATGACGCAGGGCTCAATTTATTTGGGCTCAAGTATATCTCCTTTAACAAGATATTATAAAACTATTTTTATTTTAGCAGAGGTGTAAGTCTACATAACACCTTTCGCTGGATTTAAATTACAAAATGTAATACATTTTTGTATAAATACGCGATAAGCACACATAATTTTAAACTTTCGTGACTGTCAAATTTTCCTGTCAACTTGAGAGAATTTGTTTTTTCGTTACATAATAATTATGTACTATGTATGCATTAGTATGTCCTGAATTGAAATTTATAGGAAAATCGATTTTGGGATAAGTTGACTTATCCCCTTTTACCTGCAAATCACAGAATTGAAACTACACATTTTTAATATTAGTATATCAATTTGAAATTTGAATTATTTCAACCTAGAAATTTAATTCCTTCAGAGCTAGTCCTAAACACCCGAATTTGAAAGTTTATTTTCTTAAAAAGTAATAATCTCATTAATATAAATAAATAAATTTAAAGTTTATAAAAAGCACCTAGATTGGCGCTGAATTTGTTACAGTTAATATTTAAATAATTTTAAATAGAATCTGTTCAAACATGATCTTTATTTTACTTGTATTTTGGAAGTGTGTCCTGATAATAAGTGAGGATTACACTTACCAACAGTGGCGTATTTACAACAATGCCTTTGGGAGGGCAAACCAGATTATTTTTTATGTTCTTATTAATCTATTCATACGCGTCAGTGAACCAGCAATGACTGACAAATTCCAAAATTCAAAACTTATTTCAAACTCAAATTTATTTCAATTTTAAAACCGCGTGGTAAACATTATTTTTATCACAGAGGGCTTCAGGGATATAATCCGAGTCATCTTTGGGGGAAGGGGGCAATTGCTCCCTTGCCCACCGCTAAATACGCCACTGATTACCCAAACCGGGTGACACCAAGCTTGAGTTTCATTTGGTAAGAATTGGATTATAATATAATTTCAAATACTCACTTGAATAAATTTAAAAATAGCAAATGCTGAAGCACTATCTTTAGCATAAACTCCTCCTAAAATTGAAAAAATTTGTGTGTTGAAGCATGCGTCTCCAAAACCTAATAAAAACGAACAAAATATTGCCAATTCAGCCGAACTAGTTATAAATGCTTTTTCGTCGGTATCATCAAAAGGAGAAGTGTTAGGAAGATTTAAAAATATAAGAAAGAAAGCTGTTAAATGAATAACGAAGCCAGCTATTACAATAGGATCTCGGCCCCACTTTGTAAATTTCGCTCCCATTATACCAAACAAAGATCCAGCTATAAATATTATTAAGATTAGATTTGAAATAAAGAAATAAACAAATTATTTACCTAGCACTTCCCCAAATCCTATTAGTATACCAGAAAGACCTACATATTCCTTGGCTCTAGAACCAAATTCTTTAGTAAAGCCAATACAAGAACTGTATACGCCACTAAAGAAAGATAATTCTATTCCTGCAATTTTATAATTATTTATTATATCACAAGTATTGGTAAAATGCAATTAATAAAACTAATGTACACACCTGTATAAAAAAAGGTACAACTCAGAAGTATCATGTCTCTTGTTGAAAATAATTTCATGGCATCTTTGAAAGCTTGGAATGGTGTACGATTTACTAATTCTGTTTCTGTAGAAGTGGAAGAAGATCGTAATCTTGGAAGTAATACAAGAACAACGACACCTATTACACATATACCGAAAAGTACCCACATAACTAATACTCTAGTTTCTTGATCAATCTTATCAAGTCCTCGGAATTTAAAGAATACAAATATATTACCAAAAAACATGCTGAAATATAATAAAAAATGTTAATTAATTATTAGAAAAGCAATTAAAAAATATCGAAATAGAATAAAATAAAAAAAATATTATAATAAAAATACATCGGCGTATAAATTTAGTCAAAATTCAACTTCTGTAATACCGTTTCTTTCAGTGTTTGAGATTTTTAATTTATAATTATTATTTTCTTTTTTCTGAATCCGAACAATAATTTACTAGGAAAATTTAATCGACTGGTTCCCGTTGCCTTTTCTATTGTCTAAAAATGTACAAATCCATAGTCTCATGCCGTTTGCACCGTTTTTTATTTAAGTTTATGCAGTTAAGCAAAAACTTAAGTAAAAAACGGTGCACACGGGTATTAGAGATGAATGCTAGACTTCAAATCACAGCCGTTTATCCGGTACGACGAGGAATAGAACTGCGATTTTCACGGAAAACCTAAAATATTATTCAAACCGGTCTATACGAACTGCTCTAGAAATTAAAATTTTTTTTCAGTCGTTCTCATTTCGTTTTTCTATTTTACTATTACACTAATTTTTTAGATAGTTCTTAAATCTTTCAATTTTTTTCAATTAAATAGTCGAAATTTCGCAGCCAAATTTTGTTTTTTTTCAAAAGTGTATTATTCAATTATTTTCTAACTGACTGCATAACAACGGCCGGAATGGGGTTTTTAATTTGTTTAAGTATGGGATATAATATTTAACGAAATTTGTCGTGAAATCGCAGAACCAAGAGCTGTTTTGTGTATATTATTATGACCGTGTACGACTTGGACGCTTACGCGCTGTTGGTACCAACGGACGCAAACGCTGATAGCACGCAAATTTTGACGTTCGACTTGGAAAATATGCGCTTACAACGCTCACGCTGACGTTCCAAATCGAACGATATGTTAGCACCATCAGCGCTGCAATTTAAAAGTGACAGTTGCTTAACCTATAAAAAATTCAAACAATCTGAAATAATAATTGTTTTAAATGCGATTAAATTTTTAGGTATATTTTCACAAATTAATAACTATTATTTCACACAACAATTTATTTTGGGTCAATTAGTTTCATTTACAATCTTGTCACTAATTTTTTATAAAAATTGAGCGGTAAAACAAGGGCAATAAATTATTGAAGTAATAATTAATATAGGACAACTAATTTTATGTTTAAATTTAAATATTGAAGTTAAATAGTAAACCTAAAATATTTAGGTTAACTTTAGCTTTCAAATAAATTCAAAAATAATTACAATTTTACCACTACAGCGCCGCGCTTACGCTGCCCTACCTAAATGAAATTTGCGTTGTGAACGTAAGAAAAAGGCAAATACATGACGTCACGGTTGCGTTTACACGGCGGTGTAAGCGCCAACATTTCAAGTCTAACGCTTAAAGCGTTTACGTTTGCGCCAGTTCGTACTAACAGCGCTGTAAGCGTCCAAGTCAAACACGGTCTAATTTATTAAATGTGTCCAATTTTTTCTACGCTTTTTTCACTTTTCTTAAATGTTGTAGATTAGCATTATATTGATTATATGACATTTATAATAAACGATATTTACCTTGCTTGTAGCATAGCCCAAAATACACCCGAGTTTCTTGAAATAGTAGCTTCAGTTGAATTAAGACTCAAATAATTGCCTTGCCCGGTCCATATCATTGCCGCTCCTGTTCCTACCACAACACTGGCGAAATATAACAACCATGTTTTGGGTAATAAGAACGACATTATAAATAATCTGCAATAAAATAATTTGTACAGAAAAACTGGCTTTGTAGAACTATACTAGTACAAAGTTCGGAAGTTAGAATTTAATTATTAAACAATTTGTACCTACATCAAATTCCTTATAATAATAGGGTTAAAACTATGAAGATTTTAAACCAATAACCCAACATATAAGTCACTAGTGAGCTAAAAAATTTTAGAGTTAAAACGTTTTAGAGTGGGCTAAAACTTTTTAGCTGACTATGAAATCCAAACCCGGCGCCTATAAAAAAAATAGGGGTGTAAAATCATTCCATCCCTTACCAAATTTTTTCGGCTTAGTTATTATGTTATTGAAATGATAAAAACAATAATCAGCTGAGCTTCCAATTGAGTAAAAGTCGTTAGCTAGGAAGTTATAGTTGCTTAGTGCGCATACAATTTCAGCGTTGAATAATTCAAAGGACGGTCAGACTGGCGATCTTACCTCTACTTTATCATCAGCTGACAATCATTCTTCTCGGTAGATATAGTCTCTAAACTACTATTTAACATCAACATTTCGAGTAGAATGAAATTAATTTAACCCTAATTGCCATCTGGATTGTCCTTACTTAATTTACAGATGTTCTCAGCTCCTTCGTTTTTCCAACTAAAATTTACGTCATAATATTTGTGACATCTGTATACGACATAGTTGTGGGCACAGATTGGTGCAGCATTGAGAAATTTGTGCATTCTATTTGTGCTAAAATTTGTAATAGCACATAAATTTAATTTTTTTATTTCTTCAAATTACTTTCAATTTGGAAGGAGAAAACTAGATCCGGTTTGCGTATTCCCCTATTCTGCGTTCTATTTTTCCATTGTTCTGCTTTTTTGTTGTTCTGTTTTTTATTGTTCTGTTTTCATTGTTCTGTTTTTTCATTGTTCTGTTTTTTTATTGTTCTGTTTTTCATGTTCTGCTCTTTCATGAAATCCCCAGAGTTGTATCCCTCCCATCAAATTGAAACCATCAAGTGATTGTAAAGCTTTAGTACTGCACTCCACATACGAGGGCCCCCATTTAAAGACATACTTTGAAAACCTTCGGTTTTCCTCTTGGATGTATTTCCGATGATTTTGTTTTATTTAAAATATGATTTGCGCAACTATTTTGCTCCACTTTATACATATTGTCGTTGCGACACGAGGACGTTTCGACGCTGCGAAATTTCTATGCAGGAATATTTCGACGCGAAGACATTTTCAACTGGTGTATTTTTATTGTATTATATTACTTACCTTATTTGACTTAAGTAAAGATATTTTGTTTATATAATTATGTTTTACCCAGTCAGATATTATTTCGTTATTCTTTATCTGTAAGTTATTGGTTGGGTCTTTGTTTAGAACTTCATAGGTGGTAGTGTCGTTGACAATGTTTTTCATTTTATCTTCATAAGCAGTCTTTTTCATAACAACGGTGGCATTTCCTTTATCGGCTTTAATTATTAATATTTCTGGGTGTTCTTTGATAACTTAAGAAAGAATATATGAGATAAAGAATAACTAAATAATATCTGACTGGGAAAAACATAATTACATAAACAAAATATCTTCAATAATGCTAAAAATAAACAGCGCTATTTTGTCTACAATATATGGATTACCAAAAATTCATAAAAAAGAAACACCTCTACGGCCCATAGTAGCTAGAGCACCAAATCATCAACCTACAAATTATCAAAATTCCTTTCAAGAATTGTTTCAAATATATTAGGCAAGAATGAATATTATACCAAAGATTCGTAGACATCTATAGAAGATGTGAATAAGTTTATCATACCAAATGATTACGACTAATCTCATTAGATGTAAAGTCATTATTTTTACCAACATACCTATTGACTTAGCAATTAATGTAGTAAAAGAAAGATGGGATGACATCAAAATTATACCAACATTCCTAAAGCAAAATTTCTAATTGCTTTAAAATTGTGCTTAGAAACAACTTACTTCCAATATAATGGAAAGCTTCGGCAACAAATTTTCGGCACTACTATGGGAAGTCGATTTCAGCTACCATTTCCAATTTGATTATGGAAATTTTAGAAGAAGACCAAATTACATCACTTCCACTATCTTTTTACAAACGGTACGTAGACAATATTAACACCGCTATTCCAAAGAACTATGAAGATTTTGTTATGGAACACTTTAATGGGTTCTATCCTCAATTACAATTTACCATCGAAAAAGAAGAACTAAACAAAATAACCTTTTTTGACATCCAACAGATTTGCAGGGGAGTATTATTTCCTTAAAATATAAATAGACCCAAAAACCAACGTGATCAGGAAGATATTTAAAGTATAATTCCTATCACCATAAAAGTCAAATAATAGGTACAGATATAGGACAAGTCGATAGATCCTTAAAATTAACTCATGTCGATTACAGAAAAGGAACTTGTAAAACAGTGAAAAAAACCTTAAACAAGAACGGCTATCCAGTGTCATAATCATCATCATCTGCACGTATTGGACGTATTGTCCGTTACGTCACTCTTGGTCGTTCCATCGTTTCATAATAATATTATAAAATTATAAAAGATCGTGAAAACAAATTATGATACAATGGAAGGAGTAAAGGTCCAACTGCTAGTTACGTAGTTATTATATTAAAATTATCATTGTAAGCACTTGTTATATTACTATTGATTAAAAACCTAAATATACTTATATTTATTATTTTGTGGGAATGTTCCAGTATATGTTTTTTATGGAATTATTACATGTAAACTTGATACATGCCTCCAGCAATAGGCCCCATATTTTTTGATTTAGATAAATTTGCCTAATATTCACAAAATTTTGTTACAATTACAAAAGTACTAAATAAAAACTTACACACTAGATTACTAGATTACTTCTAATAACAACTTCAAATAAGTGTTAACTTCACACCCTCGTATTTCTTAAACCCCGTCACAAATTAAGTGGAGGTTTTAGAAAATTATACTTAAACATTCTACTAACACATATAATTTGGATTAAATCTAAAATTTTTAATTTTGCGTTTTGTCCACGAATTTCATGTTTTTTGCCACTGTGCGATGCGTCGGAAATTTTACATTTAATTCAATTTTTAAATCTTCAAAATTAAATTAACGATAACAAATCTTGTATTTTTAAAATTTATTGTTACTAAAACTTTTAAATATACTTAAGTAAGAAATATTGCAATGAACTCGTTGTTGTGCCATCGAACCAGTTAAAAAACCAAATGTAGATTGAGGAGAAAATAATAGCTATTTATAGTACTAGTGTGTTATAAACCTTAGCTTCACAACCTGGGTGTTAATAAATAATACACCATTATTAGTTTAAAATCTACATAGTTATAGCCGTCTTATTATGAGGTAATGGATAAAATAATAAGTAATGGTAATAAAATAAATACTTACGCATAAGTAATTCCTCCATAAATTATTGCAGTTTTAGGACCAAACATACTAATTACTGGTGGGGCTAGCCAATTAAATATCGCAAAAACTGCATATATAATGGCTAAACTTGTATATCCATCACCGTTAAAATCGTTATTATCAAGATGTATACTATTTAACACAGTTTTCTACAACAAAATATATGCATTAGTTTTAGTCAAAATTCAAAATTTATCTAAAAGTGTTTATAATAATTTATAGCCACAGAAAATAAAAGCAATTTAACAATAAACTTTTTTCTATAACTGGACAGAAAACTGAAGTTTACACATTAGTAATAGTGTCCAAAATTTGACATTTATTCATCGTGAGAGAAAGTATTTTGCGCCCTGCGCAAAGTGCGCAAAATACTTGGCGCACGTTCCCAAAATCAAACAACATAATATAGAACAATAATTTTATCAAATCCTTTTTGGTATTCTATAGTTATAGAAAAGTTAGTGTGTGCAACTTGTTTTTTCGCATTATTTCGCGCACGAGATACACAAATAACTATTGCCTTTAATAATTAATAAATTATTCTAGCATTATAAAATAGATTTTAGGGCATTCTATGCCAAATCGATCAACCTCCGTGCCCAATTCGGTTATTAGAATTTTAATTAATGGAGCATTTTCAATCTTTTAAATATTTTATTAATTAAAATTTTGAAATTTTATAAAGTTGATATACTCAGAACATTTCCTCCATAAATTATTGCAGTTTAGGACCAAACATACTAATTACTGGTGGGGCTAGCCAATTAAATATCGCAAAAACTGCATATATAATGGCTAAACTTGTATATCCATCACCGTTAAAATCGTTATTATCAAGATGTATACTATTTAACACAGTTTTCTACAACAAAATATATGCATTAGTTTTAGTCAAAATTCAAAATTTATCTAAAAGTTTTATAATAATTTATAGCCACAGAAAATAAAAGCAATTTAACAATAAACTTTTTCTATAACTGGACAGAAAACTGAAGTTTACGCATTAGTAACAGTGTCCAAAATTTAACATTTTATTCATCTTGCGATAAAGTATTTTGCGCCCTGCGCAAAGTGCGCAAAATACTTGGCGCACGTTCCCAAAATCAAACAACATAATATAGAACAATAATTTTATCAAATCCTTTTTGGTATTCTATAGTTATAGAAAAGTTAGTGTGTGCAACTTGTTTTTTTCGCATTATTTCGCGCACGAGATGCACAAATAACTATTGCCTTTAATAATTAATAAATTATTCTAGCATTACAAAATATATCTTAGGGCATTCTATGCCAAATCAATCAGCCTCCGACGCTAGCCATATTCGACATGATTCATTAGATTTTTAATTAATGGAGCATGCTCAATCTTTTCAAATATTTTATTCAATTTTATTCTGATTACAAATTTTTGAAATTTTATAAAGTTAATGCTCAGAAAATTTTCAAATACTTGTCTTCAAAATAAGTAAAAATTTCTCGTCTTAAAGTTTACTTTCATGTGATTATTAAAAAATTAACTATTCTAAAATACCTACTTGCTTAGAATAAAAATACGGAAAAATGGACTTTTCGGAAACTTGGACCTTTTTATTTTTGTTCGAAAAAATGTTAAAAATACTAATAGCGAAATAAAACATATTTTGTGGCAAACTGCAGTTGTTGTAAGTCTTGACAGTTTTAAAAAGTTAAAGTCAAGATTTTAAATCCTTATTTACTCTTATTTATAATTTAATTTATTTGATTTGCTTTCATAACATCCTTGCTTCATATATAGGAACAAGGTGGAACTCGGATGACCGCAGTTCTTAGGCTTCTATACAGCTACCTTTTGGTTTACAATTATATAATATTTTGTAATTATTTTTAATTTAAATTTATAATTTTTCTTTATCTGCACGATCATCAGATTATCTTAATTTTTTAGTTGGTAACTAAAATTTTCTATATAAGAAATTGATTTGCATTTTGTAAGTGTTATTTTTACGTTTTACGTAATTTTTACTTTCACTCTTTCGCACCTTTAATTGGTTAGTTCATTTATTACCAACCCAAAAAAGTGTAAGATGAATAAAATAATCTCATAAACAATTGAAAAAGCGTCCACAACTCTGTGTGTTTGATCTCAATTAATTATTTTGAATCTTGTTAATCCATTCACGCGTTTGTCCATCCACCCACTAAAAAGTAAAATTTAGTGACAAAGGTTTTTGTCACTAATTTAGTGACTTTGAATTATGCGGACGGACGGACGGACGGACAGACGGACAGACAGACGGACGGACGGACACGAAGCCAGATCATAAGGCTTCTTTCTATACTATGTATAAGCCTAATAAACAAGGATTTAAAACCTTTAAACAACCCTGTGCGCAAAAACCGTCGAGATATGATAATTGTCATATAAGATTTATAACGGGCGTTTGCATTGAAACCTGCGTTACTATTTGTTAACAAACCTCCATCTTTCATAATTAATTTTGAATCGCACGGTATATTTTGCAACGTTCTGTGCATTCGAACTTGGTGGCTTAGAAATTTTTAGTTGAGTAGATGAATAAGTTACATGTTCTTCATTTTTACTTTTAATTTCAATATGATAGTTTGATATTTTCAGTTGAGGAGCTGCATATATTTTGTGCAACTAATTAATTATTAATTATTATAATTAGGCCTTTTTAACTCATTTAAATGTTTTTCTTTTAGACGTTTTCTTTTAGATATTTATAATTGGTTTTTGCAATTTTATAAAACATGAAATCTCGAAATGTACGTTAAGAATGGAAACGCAGATTATAATTTTACATTGCTTGCAAGGTCGATGAAGCCGCATGAAATTTATTTGAATGTCCCTGGAGTTGTCAAATTGCTGATGATTTTGTTTTTGCCGAGTTTCAATTCAGGAAGATTTTTTTGTTGAATTTTGAAAGTGGAATTGGCACAACATTCTGCCGTTCTATATTTCTCTATGTTATTATTTGAGTTTTATTTTTAAAATCGGTTTCATCTTCCCAGAATGCAGCATTAACGAAATAGATTGTTTTCTTAGCGAGCTTTGCAAGTGACTGACATTGTTTTTTTCCGTAATCATGAGTTTTAACTTATTTTACATTTTAACTGGTCAAAAATGTCTAGCTGAACATGAGAGACTCGAGTAAAATGCGTGATTGAATTACTCCAGATTGAGCAAATTGTATGGTAAATTGAAATCTGCAGTTTTGTTTGTAGTTAATTACTTGGATATGTTATTTGCAATTGCTCCTTTGCTAGTCAAACTTTTCAACCATGATTATATCCGTTGTGGAACCATTCAATTACTTGATTGTGAATTTAGTTCGATTTATCCCTTCAGGATAGTTCAACTTATTGTTAATTTTTATTTTAGTAATTTCTTTAAAATTACTGCAACTTTACTTGCATTTTTTGTTTCTGTGGGGTGAGAACCTTCAGTTCTTATCACAATTTTTACTTGGTTTTTGTCGTTGTTTGTAATAAGTTTGTCTTATATTCTAAAAGTACATGCCACCCCATCTTTTTTATACTATTCTTTGGTATGATAATATAACAGACTCTTGTTTTCTTATTTGTTTTATTTATTTTACCTGGCGCCTTTTACATCAAAAGTATTGTAGTTTTCGCCAGTTAGTTGTTCCACATGCACCTGAATAAAAAGAACTCGAGATCTTCGGATCATTCGGCATTCTGAACTGGCAAAGTTAGTGGCTGCTTGCACAATCAGTTCAGGGCAGTACCCAATTATGCAAGTTGTAGTACAGATTTTAATCAAAAGTTCATAAAAAGTTCGGTAATAAGTTTTTCAATACTTAAAATTGTTTGCATTGTACCAAACAGCACGTAGTTAATGTTAAAGAAGGGTGATGCATTGATTATGTCTCAAGTGAACCCTATATTATGTACCTTTGTAGGTGTATCAATCCATAGAAGAAATAAATTGCTGTAAAATTAATGATAGCAATCATGCAGGCATGTTCGAGTTGAACAGATTGAGCTGTTGTCTCGCTCTCAGTACCGTAACTAGGCAGGTGCAACAGTTAAGAAAAGCTAGTTACGGCGCGGGTCGTCCTTGCCTCCTATGACCGTAGTGAGCGTGTTATATAATATCTATACACCTATCCCCGATTTACACGGTAGATACGTTCCTGAGAAAAACGTGTAAATCTAAAATTAAAATTTTCAAGTCAAAACCGTGTAAATCGAAAAGCTTGCAGAAAATGCATAAGCCTATAATTTTTTAATTTATGTTAATTTATAATAATCTAAATTATGCACTCACTTGTAATTTACGAATATGGAAAATTAAATCTTTCTGAAACTGTGAAACTTTTTCTCAAATACAATTTTCCGTAGATAAAACTTTAATTTTATGCGAAGAAATACAGACACAGTGTGCATGTGCAGCAAGTCAGCACATAAGCTCAGGATTCCCCGTGAGATGTGTACACAGCGCACGTGTTCAAACACAGTAGCATTTAGTAGAGTGCGATAAAACAAAAAAACTTATTTGGAAAACCGTGTAAAAGCGAAAACGTGTAAAACAAGTACCGTGTAAATCGGGGATAGGTGTATAATATGTATACAATATCTACGAACACAGAGAACCTAAAGTTAACGCGGACTCCGAACAGTGGGAAGTGTATACATTTCAATTTTCTTCTTCTTCTTTCGGTGCCTATCCGTATTCGGATGTTGGAACATTCCGCACAAAACTTAGCTGAAGCCAAGCTGACTTTACTAGGGAATACAATTAATGAGGTGGTTTCCCGTTGCCTTCCCCATGGTCCACAGATTGATATTGGACCTTTGATCACAGCAGTGTATCCGACTCGACTAGGACTCGAACCGCGGTCTACCGCTTTCCAATCGGCCGGTGTATGCTTTACGCTATACTGCTGCTCTAATTACATTTCAATTACAGAGTAGGTAAATCGGCATTTAATACCTCAAAGATATCTCCAGTACTCTGTCAGAGAGACACGGTTAGAAAAATTTGATTTACATGGTCAGAAATCAAAATCACGACTACGGCATAGCAATCCAACTCTGAAACTGCTAACCTAGGGTAGGGATAACAATCCTACTTCTGTTTAATTGGTGAATCATTCTACGTACATACGAGTATGTGACATTTTATAATCTAAAATACAGTTTGCACAACACGTGAATCTAAATACGCCATAGTAGTAAGTTTTGAAAATCATAACTAGTGCCTTTCGCATGATTTCCAAAAACCATATGAAATATTTTGAAATTCACGACGACTACAAGAATATACAAAACATCAAAATTTCAGTGAGGAATCACCTTGTACGACTCTGATTGGATTTAGATACTTAAAATAAGATTTATCAAAATAATGCATAATATGTATTACAGGTAGTTAATTTTGTAAAATAATAATAGAAAGAATAATGTAAACATTCGAGTAGAAACGAGCGTTTTTGATAATTCACGAATATTTAATTTTGTTCATCATTTTCGCAAACGAACTCATGATAGATAACCTTGGTGCTTTGTCATTGCCTATATCAAGGAGAAACGGTCACGGTTAGAATAAAATAGTATTTCCTTTGGCCAGGTTCTAAACGAGTACCTCGGAAAACTTTCCATTAATTTTGAACGTCTAAGAAGTAAACAAAGTTTCGATGCATATCAGCAGAATGTCAACCCAATTAATATAATATTATTTATTATGTTGAACTACTTCGAGAGCAACTTTTGAAACTTTCCAAACATGTCAACAAGTTTTTTGCAATATAATAGTGGGTGAAAAATGTATTTTTGTTACTTATTTACATGTTATTATGTAAATAATGAGGGTAATGGCGATATTAGCAGTGGATGATATTTAAAAATACAAATGCATGTAAATATCAGCAAGGTAGAAATTATAAGTAGTAGAGTATGACCTGATTTCATTGTATAATAAATAATAACAATTACATAAAAAATAAATTTTACGATTATTTAAAATGAAGGCTACAGGAATAAAACAGGGTATGTCACAAAAGTAGAATATTGAGAAATCTTAATTTTTAATTTTAATTCTTCTATAGTTTATACCGGTATAATAAATATTTTCAACGTTAAATTTTGTGGAGATCCCTAGTTTTATTTTTTGGTATTTTACATGTAGAAAAAGCCACATAGAGGCAAGAAATGGGATTAACAGTTCCATTTTGCATAAAAATGGACATACCTTGTTTTATTCCTGTACCCTTCAAATGTTTACAATAATTGACGAAAAGTATAGAAATAATTCATAAATTTCATAATATAATCAATTCAAGTACTACATATTATGTTATATGTACACTGACTCCCAAAACTATTTTCACAAGATAAATTTATAATAAAATGACCGGCATTTTACACGTTGCGTCTCTTGTGTTAGCCATTAGTCTAACGTTTTAGTGGTAGCAATTATTAAAATTTGCATTTCTTAAGCTATTGTGTAGAAAAAGGAAAGACGAAGAAAGTAAACCGATATTGGCATCAGACAAATAATTTTGAAGGAGATTTATGTAGGAAAATCACACGACTAGTAGCCCGAACGGTCGGGATAAGCCATATGGCCCTAATAAAAATATTAACAAATTTAAAATACAGGAACATTTGTGAATAAGCCGGGTCGTAGCCGTAAGAAACGCCCGAGTACTAGAGACGAACAGTTTATAGTACGTGAAATTCAACGAAACCCGAAAATAAGTGCGCCGAAATTAACGGCGGAAGTGTCTCAACAATTCAAAAACAATTAGTGTGAAACGGTTCGAAGAGCATTACGCCAAAAGGGGTATAATGAGCTTTCCTACACGAAAGAGCCTTTATATCTAAAGTGAATCGAAAAAACGTTTAGCTTTTGTTAAAAGTACTTGAACGAGAGTGTCAAGTTTTGGGACTTGTTCTAAGGATAATGTCATCTTTAGTGACGAAAGTAACGAAGTGACGACAACCTTTTCGGGTCGGACGGACGTCATATTGTGTGGTAAAAACTTAATACGAAGAACGGTGGTGATTCTGTGATAGTTTGGGGTTGTATGTCTACGAACGGCGTTGAAAATTTAGAATTTATAGAAACTATTATGGACAAACATGTATATATCAGTTTTACACAAAATTTGGGTCCTTCAGCCCGCAAATTGCAAATGCCACTCGTGTACTATTTCAAGCAAGATAATGATCCCAAACATTCTTCACGATTAGTACAAGAATACCTCTTGTACCACGTCCCTAAACAGTTAAAAATGCCCCTCGGTCCCCAGACTTAAACCCCATCGAACATTTGTGGCAAGAACTAGGCCTACGAATGCGTCAGTTTAATCCCTCCAATAAAGAAGAACTAAAAACAAAACTCTTGCAGGAATGGAATAAAATATTCCCCAATGTAACCAAAAACTTAGTGCATTCGATGGTCCGGCGTTTGGAGGCATTATTCGATCGAAAGGATATCCCACAAAATATTAGAAATGAGTAAAATTTGCTTAATTTCTAATACAATGTTATCTGGTAACTTATTTTTGTTGGACGAATTTCATTTTTAATTTACAATTTTCGCTGTAATTATGACAGTAATGTACTTTGATGACTGTTTTTTTTGTACACGTTGCAATAATGTTCAGGTAATCTAATTTCCAACATTTTGCATTCTAAAAATAAGTACTTCATTGAAAATACGATAATATTTCTTGGATTTGTATCTGGTAACTTATTTTTGAGAGCAACTGTATATCGAATATAGTATGTACAGTGACTCCAGCAATTATTAATTCACCTTATAAAATGCAAGTTATAATACGAAAAACCTCTTAATTATAGTTCAATATTTTTGAATTAAAACATATATAAAATATAATAATTAACAGTTAATATGCCATAAAAAAGTATAAAAATTAAATTTTTAGCTTAAAATTACAAAAAACAAAATACTTACAAAATTTCCGCCCAACTATTATTAACACTTGCATAATTCTAGCTAAAATACTTATTTTTATAAAATTAATATTTTGTAGGATATCTTTAGCATCGATTATTGCTTGTAGATATCTTGGCATCGATTCCATCCATTTTGGGTAATACTTTTGTTTATTTTTCCCATTCTTGCAATAATACCTCTTTTAATGTTTTTTACTAAAATGTGGTTTTCAATTTTCCTTCTAATTCTTGCCACAATTTTCTAAAGGTTTATGTCCGGTGATTGGGGTGGAGTATGGAGTTGTTTTGAAACGTGATATAAAAGCTATTCCTGCACAAGATACGAAATAAGTTTCAGGTCGTTATCTTGTTGAAACATATATACTCATTTTTCAACGCTAATTTTTTGATACTGTGATCTAAATTTGATTATAGAATATTCAGGTAAGCACACTTAGTCATAATAGTTTCAAAAAATTGCAATTTTCAACCCATCAGCAGATATGCACCCCCCGACCATAACATTTCCGCCAACATGTTTAACGGTTTCACATAGGATTTCATTATTAATTTATGTATTAGGTTTTTGTCAAAATTTTTGCATTCCATCTGGCCCAAAAATATTAAATTTGTTTTCATCACTAAATATTATTTTTTTCCAAAAATTAAAGTCCATGTTAATAAAACAAAAACCTAATACATAAATTAATTGAACACCAATAAAAGTTTTGCACCACCTTGAAGTTGCCCAAAACTGAAGGCGAAAACCAGGTGCTTGTACCCCGACATTGATATTTTGAAAATATTTATGCACCCATTTTGCACCAGATTTGTACCACCAATAAATAGTTTTGCACCACCTCGAAGTTGCCCAAATCGTAGCCCAAAGTTCAGGTGCTTGTACCCCGACATTGAAATTTTGAAAAATATTTATGCACCATTTGCACCAATTTTTCACCGTTTTGCACCACCAATAAAGTTTTGCACCACCGAGGTGGTGCAAAACGGTCAAAACTGGTCATATATATGTATATGTATTATGTACATATTTGTACTATTCGTACTTGTAAATTTAACAGTTCATCGACTATGAGGTTAGTATAGTGTTTTTACAACAAGAATAATGAAACTATTAAAAGGAAATATTTTAACGTTGAGCATGGTAAAAAAATCATTTTAAAATGAAAATGTTGTAGGTGGGTGCAACCGGAATTATATGTACAATTTTGCAATTCATAGATGACGTCATGACAACTGCACTAAACTTTCACAAGTATTTTTTAAGATGACTTTCTTTTAAGCAGATTAAACTGAAGAAAACAAATCAAGTATAAACTAGTCGACATTAATCGATGGCGCTTCTACGAGTGTTAAAATAAATAATTTTTAAAGAAAAACACGGGCAATAAATAAAATAAAAATCACAGGAAAAATATAGAAAACTATATCGGGTGTTGAATGGCTTACCTATATATAGGGAAATTACATGTAAAAACACATTTATGCAAATTCCTGCTTCCCTAATTAATTTAGAGAAAAAATGAAAGGTGAAAATAGCTTCACAACCTAGGTGTATAATACTGGTTTAAAATCTCGATAGTTATAGCCCTATTATTATGAAGTATTGGATAACATTATTATATTGCAATATTTGTTTTTAGTTGTCATTGGAACGATTAGATTCTTTAAAATTAAATTTATAAAGTAAGATTTTTAATTAAAAATGGAGCGATTCTAGAATATCGCATTTGCCCCAAATATTATTTTGTTGATAGCACTTTCCATCTCATCGGATAATAATGTTGGTATAATTTGCTATTTCTGTTATCTACTATTATTAATGTTATATTTTAAGAACGAATAATTTATAATTCAATTAAAACTTCACTTTTATAATTATGTGAATCTACTCGTAAATACCAATAGTAACACTGCCTTATTTTAATTTAATTTTTTTATAATCTATGATCTATTATAATATGATCATATGTATTGCAAATTTATTAATAATAACAAAAAATATGTATTGCTAGCCAATATCAATGAGCCAATTTTTTAACTTTTTAGAGAATTTTGTTACCGGGCCTCCTTGGTACCATTTTTAAGCAGTAAAAATTATTTTCGAAACTGAACAAAATTTACCAACTCTTCCGATAATGTCTTGTAAACGGTCATCAAGAAATATTTGAATTACTTTTTAAATTGAACAAAGTAGTTCTTAAGAAAGCGAAGACCCACTAATTCCATATCGATGCAGGTCGTGAACTGAAAACATTAAATTCGTTCTAAGAAATATTTCACAAGTTAATAATATCAATTATTATATTATATTAATAGCAATATTTGTTTTAGTTGTCATTGGAACGATTAGATTCTTTAAAATTAAATTTATAAAGTAAGATTTTTAATTAAAAATGGAGCGATTCTAGAATATCGCATTTGCCCCAAATATTATTTTGTTGATAGCACTTTCCATCTCATCGGATAATAATGTTGGTATAATTTGCTATTTCTGTTATCTACATTATTAATGTTATATTTTAAGAACGAATAATTTATAATTCAATTAAAACTTCACTTTTATAATTATGTGAATCTACTCGTAAATACCAATAGTAACACTGCCTTATTTTAATTTATGTAATTTTTATAATCTATGATCTATTATAATATGATCATGTATTGCAAATTTATTAATAATAACAAAAAATATGTATTGCTAACGAGCCAATATCAATGAGCCAATTTTTTAACTTTTTAGAGAATTTTGTTACCGGGCCTCCTTGGTACCATTTTTAAGCAGTAAAAATTATTTTCGAAACTGAACAAAATTTACCAACTCTTCCGATAATGTCTTGTAAACGGTCATCAAGAAATATTTGAATTACTTTTTAAATTGAACAAAGTAGTTCTTAAGAAAGCTAAAACCCACCAATTCCATATCGATGCAGGTCGTGAACTGAAAACATTAAATTCGTTCTAAGAAATATTTCACAAGTTAATAATATCAATTATTATATTATATTAATGTTGTTATCTTTCAATAAAATGTTCATATTACGTAAAAAAATAATTGGAACATAGTTATTTGTTTTGCATCTTATAACTAGAACAAATGGGGTAGTCAAAGAATGTTCAAATCCACAGGATAATTCAATGCAAGATCTTTGGCTTATATTATTTTAGATATTGACATTCATATATCCACCTACTTTAATTCAGATCTTTATGATAAAAAATAAAATTTTGCAATTAAAAACCTAACTATGGAATTACGATAATACCCATCTATAAAAAAATATATAAATATTTCTCATATATGTAAGTTCCACAAAATTAAAAGTTGAAAACTTATGTAATTGTACGGCAACATATTGGATCCTCCACTTTCAATTTTCATTGCTTTCTTTTTATATTGTTGTTGTTGTGAAGGTTTAAGGTTAGTCGCTATTTACTTCTAAAAGTTTAATCTCTTAGCATGGCGTGAAGTATTTTGAATTTCCCCATGTATACAACTTTCATCAATACTGCCGTTCATTATTATCTATGACCTTGCACTGCTAAAAACCAGTCAAATTATTACTTAGTATATGAAATAATAGCTTTATATTTTACAGTTTCTCCACGTAATATTATATGCAAGTATAAATACCTAAATACGTAATTTCTCAAACATAAGATTTTGGAGTTACTACTTTCTAAGGACTTAGGACGGCAGTATAGAACACACATTCAATGGTTTCCTGTGACAAAATTTATTTTTTCGTAAAAATGGAAAAAATTTGCATGGAGACTCGTCGACCTCAGCTTCCTCAACTCGAGTTCTACGATTTTTATAAAACAAAAATCAAACTAATCAAATAATGGATATTTATAAATTTTTTTCGTCTTGAAAAAATGTAAAACTTCCAAAAAAATACAGAGCGCTCTTGAATTGAAAAGAAAAATTCATAATATATAGACAATTTTGTAAGAAATTAAATTTTCCATAAAAAAGCGCGACAGATAAATTAACAAACATATATATTTCTATCAAATTTAATTTCTTGTAGAATTGTCCGTATATGTAAATGTTTTGGGACCTTTTACCGGTTTTTAATGTTAATTCATTTTTAAGAATGAATAATTTATAATTCAATTAAAACTTCACTTTTATAATTATGGGAATCTGAATACCAATAGTAACACTGCCTTACTTTAATTTAATTTTTTATAATCTATGATCTACTATTATAATATGATCATGTGTATTGAGAATTTATTAATAACTAGCGACCCGCCCCGGCTTCGCACGGGTGCAATGCTGATACTAAATTAAATACACTACAGAAAAACTATGAACGTTGTATATAAAAACATAGCGGCCCGCTCCGACTTTGCACGGGCATAAAATATATATGCCTATGTCACTCAATGAAAACATGATTAAAATCGATCCAGTATTTTTGATTCATTCATTACTGCCCTTGGCCTGCACGCATTAAATTTGGAGTAAAACAATTCCTCTTTCCCTATACTTACTATGAAGATTTCCTGCTATCTTTGGAATATCTAAATTCATACAATTTTATTACATTACACATTTACACACGGGTTTTATCAAGTACTGTTATTTTCCTCGCTAGAGAGCTCCGATAATAAACGCGTCCGATTGCTGCTAAATTCAAAGTGCTATAGGAGAACCGCGGCCTCCGACGCGCTATTTATAGGCATGCCTCCCGCAATGCCCCGTCCGACCGGTACCGCCCGCCGCAAACGCAAATTTTAAATTTGTAATATCTCCGAAAATATTTGTTTAATTTACATGCTGTAAGGAACCATATTGATCTATATTAATTGCACACTGTATTAAAGGTACTTAATTCGATAAGGATTAATGCCGTATTGCTTAAAATAGCTTCGTAAATAAGCCATTTTTCACGTAAAAGTAAACAATAAAAATGGTTAATGTGGGTTATCCGTAAAGATAAACATATACCATCGCGGACTTTTGTAGACCTTTTATGGTGTACAATACTGTAGTACATTAATTTGATCTAACTCGTAGGGTTTAGGCAGCGTTTTTGCTAAATTGCTAAATAAGCCCAAAAAATTACGACATCACGTTAGAAACCTCTAAAATTAGCAATGTTGCCTTAGTATATGATGCATGTATTATACATATAAACCTTCCTCTTGAATCACTCTATCTATTGGAAAAAACCGCATCAAAATCCGTTGCGTAGTTTTAAAGATTTAAGCGCACATAGGGATATAGGGACAGAAAAGGCGACTTTGTTTTATACTATGTAGTGATAACAAAAATATGTATTGCTAACGAGATATCAATGAGCCAATTTTTAACTTTATAGAGAATTTTGTTACCGGGCCTCCGTGGTATCATTTTAAGCAGTAAAAATTATTTTCGAAACTGAACAAAATTACCATTTCTTCAGATAATGTCTTGTAAATAGTCATCAAGAAATATTTGAATTATTTTTGAAATTAAACAAAGCAGTTTTAAGAAAGCTAAAACCCACCAATTCCACTATCGATGCAGGTCGTGAACTAAAAACATTCAATTCGTTCTAAAAATATTTCACAAGTTAATAATATCAATTATTATATTATATTAATGTTGTTGTTATCTTTCAATAAAATGTTCATATTACGTAAAAAATAATTGGAACATAGTTATTTGTTTTGCATCTTGTAACTAGAACAAATGGGGTAGTCAAAGAATGTTCAAATCCACAGGATAATTCAATGCAAGATCTTTGGCTTATATTATTTTAGATATTGACATTCATATCTCCACCTACTTTAATTCAGATCTTTATGATAAAAATAAAATTTTGCAATTAAAAACTTAATTATTGAATTACGATAATACCCATCTATAAAAAAATATATAAATATTTCTCATATATATAAGTTCCACAAAATTAAAAGTTGAAAACTTATGTAATTGTACGGCAACATATTGGATCCACCACTTTCAATTTTCATTGCTTTCTTTTTATATTGTTGTTGTTGTGAAGGTTTAAGGTTAATCGCTATTTACTTCTAAAGTTTAATCTCTTAGCATGGCGTTTCATCAATACTGCCGTTCATTATTATCTATGACCTTGCACTGCTAAAAACCAGTCAAATTATTACTTAGTATATGAAATAATAGCTTTATATTTTACAGTTTCTCCACGTAATATTATATGCAAGTATAAATACCTAAATACGTGATTTCTCAAACATAAGATTTTGGAGTTACTACTTTCTAAGTTAGGACGGCAGTATAGAACACACATTCAATGGTTTCCTGTGACAAAATTTTTTTTTTCGTAAAAATGGAAAAAATTTGCATGGAGACTCGTCGACCTCAGCCTCCTCAACTCGAGATCTACGATTTTTATAAAACAAAATCAAACTAATCAAATAATGGATATTTATAAATTTTTTTCGTCTTGAAAAAATGTAAAACCTCCAAAAAAATACAGAGCGCTCTTGAATTGAAAAGGAAAATTTATAATATACAGACAATTTTGTCAAGAGACGGTCATTGGCCTGGGTGTTAGCGCAAGGACTGCTAATGCAAGGCGCCCCGGTTCAAATCCCGGGGAGAGTTCACTTTGCAATGACGTCTCCGTGCTTCGGAAGGCACGTAAAGACGGTGGTCCTCCTATGTTAATGGTGCTAGCATTAACAATAAAAATAGGGTAACAGGCACATCTGAGGCAAGCCTAGCAAGCTACTTCAGATGTAAAGCAAGTAGTACTCAAGGTACTGACAGTGGCTTCGGATACCGCCGATGCTACTGTTAGTAAAAACAGATCAACAGATCTGGGCATACAAGGTTATCCTAGCTAAAAGTGAAGAAGAAGACAATTTTGTAAGAAATTAAATTTTCCATAAAAAAGCGCGACAGATAAATTAACAAAGATATATCTTTCTATCAAATTTAATTTCTTGTAGAATTGTCCGTATATGTAAATGTTTTGGGACCTTTTACCGTTTTTGCACTTTAGGCCGCCATATTTTAACCACCATTTTAAGTTTTCAAATTCAAATAACCAGAATTGCTATGATTAGGGGGCATCCATTAATTACGTGAGGTATTTTTTCTAATTTGACCCCGCCCCCCTGTTGGTGAGATTTACCCTATAATTTTTAAATAATTTAATTTATTTGATATCTTCATGTATTTGGTTTCATATCACTAAATACCTGTAGTGTAACTTCCACACTTTTGGCGCTTAAAATTTTCACACCAAATCATTTACACATCATTTAAAAACGGATTGTGAGAACTTCCAGAATGGAAGTGGTTATATTCTGACAAGAATGGAAAACCAGTTATTGATTGATTGACTAATATACAATAAGTGATGGGCTAGGAATAACAAAAGCACAAGCATTGCATTTTAATGCCAAGGTTATCTTATGACAAAACACAATAATATCTACAAATGTTGTATTTTTGGTTATTACGATTTTATTTCTGCCGTACGATGTTTTTGATACTCCTATTGAATGTTTGTAATTTATTTTAAACATGGAATCAATTTCCTTTGCATATTATTATTTACGAGTAGTATAGTGTTTCATCTTACAAGGGTCAAGCCAAAATTATTTGTTATGCTTCTTGTATGCAAATTTTGAAAATTAATATATAATTATTATAATTCGTATAAGTGGAGTAACAAATTTAACTTCCAATTAAATATTTTGAATAATAATAGGTAGTTCAAAATAGTATGATTTTTTATATGTTGTATGTTTCGTATTTGCGAATAGTTTAACAGGAAAACAAATTTATCAAATACATAATATAATTTATTAATCACTAAAAACCTCTTCAGAACCTTTAAATGCATTTATCTCACAACTCGATTCATGATTTTACTAAAAAGTGAAACAATAACTTTGATTCATGTTCTTCAATGGGAAAACCAACTACATAATATGTACTATGTATTCGTCAATAGAAAAACCAATTCATCAATTTTGTAAAAACTAAGACACATTGGTAATTATTAAAGCCGTTGATTGCCTACTTACCTACATATTTTATCAATATTTACTGATAAAAAAATACTTTCAAGCGAGCTTTCAAGTAATTCAAGTGTTAATTAAATTTAATTTAATTTGTCTAAAAACAATTTTTTTAATCTATGATATCTCTTCAAATGTAGGTGCACCCATATTCAAACGTTAACGTTAATTTAACGCGTCCAAACTTCATTACAGATCTAACAAAAATTATCTGGAGAGTTTCAACAATCACAACTAATCTTGCTTAGGAACACTATAAAATAATAAATTTTTAAAATATAATATGAAATTAATCACTAGTAACCTATAATGTAGTGAATAATCTGAATAAATAGCGATTATAATAATAATAAGCAAGAAAAACTTACTCCTACATTTTAACAATATTTCTTAATTTCCAAAATAAATAAAGGACAAATACTTATTATCAAATAAGTTTTAAATGTTATACTTGTCTAAAATATAGGAATTACCACTCAAAACTCATAATCAAAAAATATAATCTCTCCACAACAAACGCTAAATTTCCTTATTAAAATTTACGCTAGTTTCATAATCATTTAAGAAACCCCTTAATATGACAGTTAGAGGTAATATTTTTGAAGTTATTTAAAAAAGCACCTGTTATTTTTTAAAATAATTTTTTAAATTTCTAAGTATGTATATCAATTTTAAAGAAAGATGGGGAGACCCATTGAGCCTACCCTTAAATTGAAATACTGTTAAATCAGAAATATAAAAACATGAACTATTAAAATGTAAATTAAAACTTTTTACGCCTTATTTTTACTACAATTTTTTGACTCACAAATTATCACTCAGACCCCCTTCCCTTTATCAGATGTAAATTATAGATAACTTCTTATTTCAGTATATTTTAAAATCACCTTTAGTCTTTTAAATCACTTATTTTCCAAATAAAATCCGAAATAGCGAGGGCTTTATTAATTTCTATATTAAAAGTATTTTTAATGTAATGTTAATTTAAAAAAACAACTTGAAATATCAGTTGATATTTAGAGATAATATTTTTCAAGTTCTTTGGAACAAAACATGCACAATAATTATTTGGAAATAAATATTGTAGAATTAATAAAAAATGCACTTAAAATGCACTCAATTTATAATCTTTTTTTTTTTTTATGATTTCACTGATATACATAGTTACTATCATGCGTGTCAACTACGAATCAATTTATTATAATTAATTACATATTAGGAGGCATTACTAATCCTACCGATATATTTAAAGAATTTACGGGTAGGATTAGAAAATCCCTGAGGAAACTATAGGTTTGTTCGTTGGATGCCTTTGGAACTGCTCTGAACAGTTCCAGATTACGTCACACTGACAGTTGTGCAAAGCATTATTCGACGAACGTTTTCGAAACAACTTGTCCTTGATATCAATAACCTAACCTTAAAATATTTTGTAAATAAGTTGTCATTGTTATAATTCTATTACATTACAATTCAGGTAGCAATACCTCGTAGCTTAACACCACAATGACAACTTATTTTGAGGTTAGGTTATTTATATCAAGGAGAAGTCGTTTCAAAAACGTTCGTCAAATATTGCTCTGCACAACTGTTCAGAGCAGTTTCAAAGGCATCCAACGAACAAACCTTATATCTAACGCTTGCCGCACTATCATAATTTTCAACCTTTATTTACTAATATTGAGTTATAATAGACCGTCAGTTTAAATGACAAATTTATGTTTATTTTAATAATTTTTTGGCTTTGCTTGGATATTCTATCTATTATATTTATTTCGAAATGGTTTTAAACACAAGAAAAATAAAAATACTGTATTTTAAACGTCAATAAAAATTAATTACAAAATAATAAAACAATGTAATACTTGCCTTACTGTAATTTTCTAATTTCTACCTTTCTTTACTAATACTGGGTCATTATTGACCTACAGTTTAATTGACTAATGTTTATTATTTTAAACATAAATATATTATACTACAACCGGGTCAGTGATGACCCGTCTTAACAAAAACTGAATACACCAGGGCCTCGATTTGCGTTGGGATACATTCTGTAAAAGTACTACGTAATTCAAATCGAATCACATTTTTCTTAATTTGAGGTAGGCTACCGACTATTTATTGTTATGGCAATATAATTTTGGGTACAATTACTTCAATATTTTATAAAATTTTAAAAATAGGGCGTTAAATTTGTCAGTTTCTAAGCAAACGAGCTTGTGATTGTGTCTATTTTTAACTATTTTTAAAATGCCGCGTGGAAAACCTACTACAATAGAAAAACGAGAAAGTGTTATTATCCTATTACAAGAAGGCTATTCGGTTAGTCAAATTAAAAAAAAAGGAATTTGAAAAGTTCGTCCGTGAACGATATTATTCACCGACATCGAACAACGGGTAGTTTAGAAGATCAATATCGTTCAGGACCCTCTAGGAAAACAACAGCAATGCAGGAACGGGGGATTTATGTCGCATCGAAGGAATTATGAGGAAATAAAATTATTTAAAATTATTAATAGACAATATGTTACCATCGGCGTTGCGTTTATTTGGTCTCAATTTTACATTCATACACGACAATGACCCGAAACATACAACGACAGTGTGCAAAACCTATTTAAATGCTTAAGAGCAAAAAATGTTTTAAAAATGATGAAGTGGTCTCCTCAAAGCCCAGACTTAAATCCTGTTGAGTTGTTGTAGGATGAGCTGGATAGGAGGGTTCGAAAGTATGTCCAACATCCAAAGATCACTTGTGGAACAGTTTAGAACGTGAGTGGACTCAAATTCCGCATTTAGTTTTGACAAAACTTATTGAAAGAGTGCCTAGAGTAGTCCGAGCAGTGATAAACGCCAGAGGTGGTTTCTTTTATGAGAAAAAATTTAATTTTTTACTTTGAATGAAAAAAATTTTTTTTTATTAGTGCTACTTTTAATGATTGTATTTTTAAATACAACATTAGAAACAGGTCAAAGATCTAAGCCATGATGAAATGATGATTTTTAAATAAAATAAAATTTTAATTTTCTTTGTTTTCTTTGTTTTTTTAACTCTTTTTGTACATTTCATTAAGTGTCCGAACTTCCATGAGCGGTAGTGTACATGGTATATACGAATGCCATTAAATTTATCAGGAGTAACAAATAAGAAACCGCCGTTTTAAAATAAATGGCGCCAACAGTAAATATTATTCAAAATTGTCAGATCAGAAACATCAAATGTAAACTTGGGCATCCGTCTACAACTCCTCATTATTACATTTGTGAATTTTTATCGGCGTCATATATTTTTTTGTACGTAAAAATGTCGAGGTTTGAGCCAAATAAGCGTCATTTGCAGGAAGTTTTACTGTTTGCATTCAATCCAAAAAAATCTGCGGCTGAAGCGCGTCGAATGTTCGTAGAAACTTATGGTGAGAATTCGATTGTCACGTGTCACGAATGGTTTCAACGCTATGAACATGATGATTTCATCGTGGAAGACAAGAAGCATCCGAGACCGGTGAAAAAGTTTGAAGATTTAGAATTGGAGGCATTACTAGATGAAAATTCAAGTAAAACGGAACAATAACTTGAAGATTTATTGAACGTGAATCAAAAATTCATTTCCTATCGTTTGAAAGCCGTGCGAAAATCCAAAAGCAATGAAATTGGGTGCCATACAAGCTGAAGCCGAGAGATGTCAAACGGCGTTTGTTTATGTACTAATAAAGCTGCTCCAATGCGAAAAAACGGGATTTTTTGGATCGTATTGTGACTGGTAATGAAAAATGGATCAAATACGATAAGGCACACGGTTCGAAGCTCATACTGTGTATTTGGGGGGATCACGGGTGCTCGCTCCCAAACACATTTATTGCGTTTGAGCCGAGTATTGAAAGAAAAATGGCCACAATACGACAAAGTGATTTTGCAGCAAGACAACACTTGACCAGATCTTGCTCAGGTCGTGAAAACCTACCTGAAAACATGACTAAAATAGAACGTCTTACCCCGCCCACCGTATTCCCACACATTGCCCCTTCTGACTACCACCTGTTTCGATTAATTTCGCATGACCTGGCTGAATAGCAGTTCCGTTCTTACAAAGAGACCGAAAATAGAGTTGATTCGTAGATCATCTAAAAAAATTAGCAGTTTTTCCAACGCAGAATTAATATGCTGCCAAAAAGATGGGAAAAAGTTGTGGCTAGCGATGGGCAATACACTGAAGAAAAAATATGTAAAAAATGTTCCACGATGAAGCCTCAAATTTTGATAAAAAAACGGCGGTTTTCCATTTTGTTCATCAGAATATAAATGTATTTAAACAGCAAATTAATTTATTATTTAGTTTTACTTTACTTTTGATTATAATATATAGTCCAGTCATTTGGTGCTCAAAAGGGGTTACCTGGAAAGTTTTCCGGGAGTTTTGAAAATTGGTATTTTATAGATTTCGACGTGCTCTTTTCGAATTTTCACTTTGCCACCTCGTATCGTTGCCGCTCGAGCCGCCATATTGGAAAAATGGCGGCCAAAAACAGTTTTTGACAATATCTCCTTTTCCATTCATTTTATGATAAAATAGTTATATAATAAATTAAACTAGAGAAAATTCCTATAATTTTGTCCTAACCTTTTTTTTAAAACAAATAGTTTTAGCGTACGAACGTCTTAAAGTCGACTCCTACACACCTTTTGCCAAAAAATCATTTCCACGCCACCGATGAGGTAGAGTAAATGGCGCGTTTTTTTGTGGTATCCCAGTAGGCCTAATCCACGTGTAATGCAATATTAAAATTTAGCGCATTCTCATTCGCTTCCCTATCCTTGATGGACCAGTTTTGCAAGTTCATCGTCTTCAATGAGTAGAGTAAATGGTGCGTTTCTTTTATGGTGTCCCAGTAGGCTTAATCCACATGTAATGCAATATTACAAAGTTTAGCGCATTCTCATTCGCTTCCCTATCCAGGTTTTGCGAGTTTATTGTCTTTAGTACCAGTCGAAAATAATTTAAGTGCTAACCTTTTTTTTGTAAAATGAATAGTTTTTGCGTACGAGCGCCGTAAAGCAACATTTCAAAATTTATCGGTAGGGATTTTATACCCTAAAATTCAAACGGAATGACAGAGTAAAAGCACTTGGCATTATGAATGCAGGCATCCGTATAGAAGACAACATTATCCCCATTAATCCTTTGTTAATTTTTCAAAGAATGTGAATTGCTAAAGAATCTGATAAACAACTTGAAAAGTTTCTTTCCAATGCCATCATCGTATTTGATGGATATCCGGAAGATGTGGCAGACTGTAGTACCAAATATGCGGAGCGATCCCGACGATCACGGAAACATTCTTCGGTAGACATATTGTTTCATGAGACAATGATCCCAACTGTGTCACAACATGAATTCCTGGGTAATAATACCAACAAAAACCGCCTCATTGGAATGTTGAAGACAAAATTTGAAGCTGCGAACTTCATGATCAAGCAAGCCATTGAAGACGCGGATACGCTAATAATCAATACTGCAATCAGCATTTCGTCTACATTTGATTCCGTAATAGTTGTCGGCGAAGATGTAGATTTTCTTATTCTTTTGACGGCTCTATCTACGCGTTTAAACATATATATTCTCAAACCAAGAAAAGGAAAACTTTCGCAACAAATATATTCAACCAAAAGTATCATAGATATAACAGCCGCCAGTAACATATTATTCTTACACGCTTTTAGTGGCTGTGATACAACATCTGCACTCTTTAATCAAGAAAAAATAAAATTTGTTAATGTACTCCGACAAAACCCAGATTTAAACAAGTTTGTATAGATATTCAAAAACTAAAATGCTGACCCACAGATCATTGCTGAAGCTGGAGAACGATTCCTCCTTGCATTATACGGTTGTAGTGGCGCGAAAAGTATTATATCATAAACAACTATAGATATACATGCTTTACAAAATCAGTATATAAAAATAAATTTAATATTGCATCGTTACCACCAACAGAAGCAGCAGCACGACAACATTCGTTTCGAACCTATCACCAGGTTCAGCAGTGGTATGGAATTGAACAAAATGCAGAGCGATGGGGATGGAAAAAAAGCAAGAATGGGCTAATTCTTGTCACCACACTCGAGCCCCCAGCTCCGAAAACCTTGTTAAGGCTTATTTCTTGCAAATGCAAAAAGGATGTCGGAGAGCCTGTGGATGCAGAAAGGCAGGATTAATGTGCTCCATTATTTGCACGAATTGCAATGGTACCTGTGATAATTCGCAAGTTCCATTACAAGATAGCGATGAAGAGGAAGAAACGGAAACTGTTCTCGAGCAAACGTATGACGAAATTGAGAAACAAGAGGATTGCAACGAAGCTGATAATTTTATTGCGGATAACGTGGAAAAAAATTTTATCTGTGGCGTTTTGTCCGGTACTGAAGACGATGAACTTGCAAAACCTGGTCCATCAAGGATAGGGAAGCGAATGAGAATGCGCTAAATTTTGTAATATTGCATTACACGTGGATTAGGCCTACTGGGGATACCACAAAAAACGCGCCATTTACTCTACCTCATCGGTGGCGTGGAAATGAGTTTTTTGGCAAAAAGGTGTGTAGGAGTCGACTTTGAGGCGTTCGTACGCTAAAACTATTCATTTTACAAAAAAAAGGTTAGGACAAAAATTATAGGAATTTTTCTCTAGTTTAATTTATTATATAGCTATTTTCATCATAAAATGAATGAAAAGGAGATATTGTCAAAAACTGTTTTTGGCCGCCATTTTTCCAATATGGCGGCTCGAGCGGCAACGATACGAGGTGGCAAAGTGAAAATTCGAAAAGAGCACGTCGAAATCTATAAAATACCAATTTTCAAAACTCCCGGAAAACTTTCCAGGTAAAACTACCAAATGACTGCACTAATAGTGATAAACTTAAGTTAGTCTAACTTAAATCCAAACAAATCCATAATATATAAAATCTGAAAAAGATTTATTAGCTAACTTCTACTCCCCAGCTCTAAACTCCGTTGACAATTTACATTACCGTTGGTGGTGCTACTACACGATGCTACTAGCAATCGCTTTGTACATCGCCAAAATTCGTTATTTACATCATAGTTGGTGGTTCATCAGCAACATAAACATACGTATTTAAAAAATTAACGACATAAACATTAAGCAAAAATTTTGCATTTAAAATCCTATGGTGCATAAATCGATTCACTACCGTGTATGTTCACTCTGAGTTGTACTTAAATTCCGTTGAATTCTTAGCTCCGATACCTTTGTGCAAAGTATTAAGCAATCTTCTTCGAGTGCCATACACTTTACAGTGTGTAGGCGATCGATTTAGGCGAAGCCAAGCTGACCTTACTAGAGAATGTAATTAATGGGGTGGTTTCCCGTTGTCTTCCCCACAGTCCAAAGATTAATATCGAACTTTTGATCACATCAGTGTATCCGACGCGACCAGGATTTGACTCGCGGTCTCCCGCTTTCTAGTCGGCTAGTGTATACTTTACGCTATATTGCTGTTCATAAGCAATAAATTGATTAATACTTTTTTTTATCAAGTTATATTGTAGCAGAAGCGGTTATATTGATTTTTAGAGGGGAACCATAACTTGGCAAAGACGAAACAGTGTCATTTAAAAAAGGAAAAAATTGTTACAATGTTAAATATCACTAAATATCTAGTTCAACGAAGGGGGGGGGGGAGAGCATGGCCCCTATGGCCTATCCTCTGTGATCCTACCATGTTGAAGAATGTTAAGGCGAGTTATTTTGTCTCACGTTGTATAAATTAAATAGAGTTTTTGGAAAGGAAATTTTAAATTAACACAATCGTGAAGGTATAATAAAACAATAAATAAAACACAAAAACAAATTCGTTTTCAAAGTGCTCCTTGATCATTATATTTTCTTATATCAACAAGTTAACGATATGATGTGATTATTAATATAAATAATAGATTTATCATTTATTTAATTATTTTTTGTATGTAAGTGGAATATATGTATAATTCATTTATATTGATATACTTAAGTATATGGGTCACTTAACTATATTCTTTCTTATCTTATTAATATGATCATTAGCTCGCGCGATTTTTGATTTCGTATAATATTAAAATATAACCATACCTATGACACCTATTACAAGTGACAGATGTACAATGAAAGAAGTAGGATGTCAATCACTAAAAGCAACACGTATAGCAGGATGCCTAAGAGACACCGTATGGCAAAACAAATTTATGCGAAAGGACGCTAAAGTAAAAATTTATAAAACAATGATCAGACCTATATTGACATATGCAACTGAGACCAGAGCGGAAACAAAGAAAACCAAACAAAAAATAAGAACAGTGGAAATGAAAGTACTAAGATCAATCCTAAATTTGACCCTCAGAGACAGAAGAACCAATGTTTCAATACGAGAAGACTGCGAAATTCAAGACGTGGTCAAATGGAGCAAAGTCAGGAAGAGAGAGTGGAATAGCCATGTAGAACGAATGAACATAGGAAGACTAGCTAAAACTTGTAAAGATGGACTGCCGAAGGGCAAAAGACTCCCCGGACGACCGCCCAAGAGATGGGCTCAAAGCTGGTTTTCCTCGTCGGTTAAATAAGGCAAAAAGACAAACGGGAGAAATCCTAGTCCAAAGCAGAAGAAGAAGAACCATACCTATACATAAAATTTACTTATTTTCAATACTATAGTATTTCCCTTATTAGAACTACACTCAAACCTGTTTTTGTGCGGGGATAGAAACCGCATAAAAGGAATCCCTTGAAAAAAAAGTTTCGACTAGAGTTTCGGTAAGATTCCCGAACTCGAAAATACCTTTTTCCTGTAGAAATGGCTTCACCAAACGAAAGAGGGCTATTTAAAAGTCCTTTAAGGTGAGGATGAATTTGGTGAGTCCTTTAATAAGCCAACAATTTAAATTTGAAAATCATGAATTTCCCATAAGAAACACATGTAAGAGCATTATTGCGCAATATTATGCCATGTATGAAAAACAATCTATCACCAGTGCGTGCATTGTACCTGGATCGACACACAACCGAGAAGGAGCTATCAGTCGCTCTCTGCTATTTGTCGGGTCAACATCCACATTTTGCCTAGTAGGCCCGGCCTGGGAGATATTTTTAGCTAGTAAAGAGTTTCTTAAAATTATCCGGAGAGGAGGGACCGAAGCGGGGGGTGCGGAGGGTCGATTTTGACAAATGCAACCACGGTAAATTTCGGACTCATCCTAACAGTGTATTTTTCAAAATTTGTAATCCGACCACAAATTTTATTTTTTTATCTGTTAATAATTAAACCCACACCTTTCATAATTTGCTTTACAAATCTCGATTCGGGTATCTTAACTGTCACCAAAGTTTCAATTTTTTATTCATACCATGCATTTGATGGAATTGTTTGATATATCGCACCAAAAAAATCGCTCATAAACAATTCCCCATATAAAAACCGCATAAAAACAAGTTTGACTGTAGTTATTGCAACTTCCAATGTAAAAGGAAATAATTAAGTGATAGTGATAATATAATAAAGTTGAGTTTTAAATTTCACACACGTTTGGAAGTTCATATATTTCGCGATATTATATTTATAATTAATAATATTATTCAACAGGAGTTTTTATTTTTATTTTAAGGTGCATCGATGCAATTAAGTTTGAAAAATCACATAATTCAAATGACCGTATTTGCTCCTCCTATAGGATCAAATCCGATGAACCTAATTTTTACGGACTTTATTCAATAAATTGGGCCTTACTTAATTGGGACAACTGCCCGCCAAAGTAAAATTATCAATTGTGTCTGGTTTATTAACATAAACCAACAATTTCAAATAACCCCACAAGAAGAAGTCTAATCACAGCTTCTTGCAAATCGCTCAACAAGTCATTCTGTTTCTAGGCAAAATTACCAAAATCACGACGTTTGTAATGATGCAAAGACTTCAATTCTTGAATTAGAACAATTTTGTAAGGGTATCCTTCTAAATCCTTCTGTAAAACGCGCCAGGTGAATGTCGTTGAAAGTTTCAATTATTATTGTGATCGCCTTGGAATTTTGGTTTTCATCGAAACTAATCTAAACGGCAGTAATATTCTCATTATTTTGAACATTTCTTTCTTTGTCCTATAATTAGTGAAACTTGAATATTGTCTAAAGAAAAATTAGTCTAGAAATTTTTAACAGTTCGACGGAATTGCGAGAGCAATATGCGACCACAAATTGGCAAAAGTGTACGAGAAGTTGCAACTAAAGAACGATTATTTTGAAAACATAATACGGTTGACAGTGACAGATAAATTTGACATTTCAAATATGACGGCTATTTCAAATTGAAAACAAATCACCCCTATTGAAAAACCCGCTAATTACTTAATTACTAATTAATTTTAAATTGTACCTGTTGTACATCTGTTAACTAGATAACATACCTGTATGTTGCCCATAGTTTGAAATGCTGTGAAAACTAACATAAATCCTAATCCCAGAAGTATTACATTTCTGAATTTATAATCTAGAGCCATCGTTTTAGTGATAACAAACAAATAATAATAACAACAGAATTATAACCAATTCATTACACACACTCAAAGCGACTGTTTGAAATTACTTAAGTAAGATAATATTATACTGGTATGTAGTTGGTGGTCGACTTTCTACTTAACTTTCTATAACATCAACAACACACGCTGACATCAGGCGGATAAAAGTAAACTTATAGATAAAGGATAAAGCATTTAAAGAATGATAATACAACTATAGGTAGTTAAATAAGCAGTAATAAAAAAACATTTGACGTATGCATCACAATCAACACTTGTTATCCCTACTTTTGTAAATAGATTATGTATTCATCAAGTGGGCGGATGTTATAGCGCTAGAAAGAGTGAGAACCACTTTTACCCTCAACACATCACCATCGTAACATTTATCTTGTCATATCATTATAGTTGAGATTAGTAAGTATAATGGTAACTTGCAAAGTTATCTTTTCTTCTAGCTGACATATATACTGGTTTTTCCTCTTTTTTGTTATGCTATGGAACGTGCTTATAAGATAATGACTTCGGTCTTGTTTCCCATTAGTCAGGACCGGCCACAGTGGTACAGCGGTTACAAGGCATCCGGGCCCCAAAATTTGTTGCACCTTAAAATTAGTACTTATTTTACATTTTATGGATTTTTGATTAATCAATTTTGATGGAATTTTGAAATCAAATCAATAATTCGAAGTAAATTTATTGGTTTGTTAAATTAAACTTGGCCAAGGAATTATGGATTAATTGATTTTATACAATTTCTCTCGATTACAATAAAATCACGAATAAAATATAGCTGTAAAAGAGTAAAACATTTTATATTTTCGTGGAGGATTATAAATTGAGAAGAGCTTTCTTTCCCTGTGGGTTCCATGGTTTATCGCCAATTTTTGTGAAATTTTAAGGGAGTTTTTTGGAATAGATTTTTTGTCTCATTTCACTCAAATATTTTTTCTTTCATACTCTTCGACAGAGCCGCTGCTTGCTGGTGCTACTGTCAGCCGTCAATCAGCTTGGTGTGACCACAAAATTCGTCGCTAATCAGCTACTGGCAGCAGCGGCTTTAGCCAGCCTAATGTGACCCGTGCTTAAGGAACATACCAGTTCCTTATATTAGTTATTTAGGTTGGGTAGAGTTAAAATTCCCGGGTTCGAGAGCTCACTTTTCCCTATAGAAATGGCTATACCAAACGAAAGAACACAAAAATACAAGCTCTTTAAGGTGAGGATCAATCTGTCGGAGTTGTAATAAGGCCACAATTTCATTTTGAAAATTGCAATTTTCCCATAAGAAATACATGTAAGTGTATTTTGTGTAGTAAAATTTCCAATATGGCGGTCATTCTGTTGGCGGTACGTGTACTGTACCTGGGTCGACAGTGACTAGTGGTGGGTGATACCAGTCGCTCAGAGATCCGTCGCGTCAACTTTCAAAATTTTCGAGTTGGAGCCGCTTAAGGGATGTTTTAATGAGTTTAGCGCGTGTCAAAACCGCTCGGAGTCCGGAGCGACCCGGAGGGTCGCGCAGGGTGCGGAGATAGGTTTTGACAGCGCAACCACCTCGAAACGAATTCACACAAAAGTGATTTTTTCGAAAATTTGTTGTCCGATCACAACTTTAATTTTTTATTAGCTAATTACACCATTATCTATCATAATTCGTCGTGAAAACCGAGATTCTGGTATATTTACTATCGCCACAGCCTCTTTCTAATTTTGGGGGCGGGGTTATAGTTTAAATGAGCCAATGATAAAATTGCATTCCAAATAAATTTTAAAGCCGTTTTTTCAAAATTGTGTGAATATTCCGCAATTTTATTTTTTTATATGCTATTGGGACCCTCATCTTTCATAATCCACTTCAAAATGGTAAAATCGCGATCCGGGAATCTTAACCGCTCCCATTTAGGTTATTTATATTATTTTGAGGTTAAGACAGACACTACATTAGTCAAATTTAAAAAAAATAGTTCATACGCTAGTGACGTGGCCGACTTCTTTAATGGCAATGATAAAATTACTGTTTCTTGTTTTAGAAAACGACGAAGTTTTGTATGACATATTTTTGTTCGGGGTGCCAAAGATCCTAGAGCCGGCACTGAAAATAAGTAAAGTAAAAATATAATATTGAAGTAGATTGTTCGATTGTTATCTAAGTGGGATTTATCGTTCTTCAAAGAAAGCAAAAAATTATCATAATAATAATAATGTAATATCAAATTTTCGGAAAATTGATGATCAATTTAGTCTTTGATAAATATGACCATCATTTGAAGTTACAAAAACTTTTATTTTTTTAAAAGAATAAAATTGTTTTATTTTTATTTTTTTTATTATTAAAGTGTAAATTTTAATTTAATTTTTACTCATTCGTTTCCAGATAAACAATATACAAGCATATGTTACCGGCAATGTGGAAATTCCGGAATGACTAGACAATCTGCAAACTCACCAGTTCACCAGACATTATTCAAAATAACTACAACTTTGGGTAATCTGCAAATTTACTACACTATTTTAGGCAATCTGCAAAATGCCTGATGCACTAGTCAATCTGAAGATTAAAAATGTCTACTTCTCATATTGCCTAGGTAATTTGAGGATGAACAACAAATTATTTAATTTGTGTGTTAAATTAAAAATAAAGATTTGCTACACCGTTAGAAAAAATTTTATTTCTGCATTAAATAATGAACAAAACAAAGCATTTAAAAATAAGTAAGTTAACAAAAACACATGTTAATTATTTTTGCATTGCAACTAATACAAATTTGTAATCCCTGTCACGGTTGAAAATTGGATTTTTATTTATTCGAATTTTAAAGTGCGACTCTGTCCTTTTTGATTACTTGCTATCGTGAGACCATAAAATATATTATCAACAACTAAAATTTTTGGAAGAGATTTTTTCGCTGGTTAATTGTTGGTTGTAGAGATTCCTAGATGTGCCGTTTGTACGGAAATTTTGGTATATTTTTTTGCCGCTTCGTATTGGGATTATTTTGTGCAACGAGGATATTTGTATATGAATTGGACTTGAATTATACCCTCGATTACACCATCTACGAGGGTCCTTCCCTTGGTCAATATTAACCAAGTTTCTTTAATGGAACTGTTCGATCTTGTGGATATGAGATTTGGTATCTCTCGATTTGGAGTATCATTGTGGTTTTACGCATTTTTTTTTTTGGGAATATTATTGGTGCCGTATATTGTTAACAAGCTCTCCTATTGCCTTTTAATATTTGGAAACTTCAATTGGAAAAAAATTAATATTTCACCTTCGGGCAATTAACATCGAAGTCTATTTAAATGAGATACGTGTTTTGAGCTGTCTTTTATTGTTTGTGATAATATTGCGTGGATATTGCTCTATATTTTGGTTGCGAGTTTAATTATTATTATTGTTCAATTGTTTATGCTTGATGCGTACCTATAATATTAAAAGATCATATTGTTAATCAATATCTCTGCTGCTTTGCAAGAAATGCATATCGGAAAAATTTATTTTACCATTTTTTACTCGAATCAAACTTTGGTGCCGTAGTAATTTTACAATAAAGTTATTTGTTCATAGTTCAAGTGTATCTCTGTAGTTTTGCATTTTTTTATATATTTTTATATCAGGTGACTTCTTTTCTATACGCTACTCTTCGTGATTTGGGTAGTTGAGTATTTTTGGTGAGTAGCGTTTTACAATCACGTGGCGCCTAGGGCAAATTCAGTTACCTTCCTTAGTTTTTCTTGCTTGAAAAGTAGTCGCCAATTAAGTTTTTTTCTTGCTCCAATTGAGCTAGCCATAGGAGCACATGCCAATACTCTGAGATCTGGGAAATACCATCAAATCCCTTTGATGCCATCTTTACCGTGGCATTCCCATCTGGTTGCGACTGATGGTCTATAAGATCAATCTGACACTTAGACATCAAGTTATTTGAAAGTATAGGCTTCACTACTAACTTTTTATTTGGAAGAGATTTTTCAATTTTCAGGCTTCACATAGTGAAAGAAAAGTAAAACAGTTTCACTGGTGATAACAGCGTACTTGAAATTTATTTCTTTTATCATTCGGTCTCGTCCACCATGTTCTGTGGAAATGTGGGCTTGCAACAAGATTTCATAAAGTTTATCATTGCATGATACAAACAATATGCTATCATCTGAGAACTTCCTTAATTTTATTAATTTGAGGATGCCGCCTACGTTAATGACTTGGAATCTAAAATTTAAAAAAACAATACAAACATCAATATAATCTAACCTAAAATTTGCACATACCGCTTTTTTAATCTGCAATACTTGCTGTTAGTGGCGTATTTAAAAAATTCCTATGAAAGGGGCAAACCAGATTAATTTTCAGAACCTCGTTAATCCATTCAAAACTTATTTTAAACTTATTTATATTTTAAGCCCAGCAGTGTAGCGTAAAGCATACACCGACCGACTTTAAAGCGGTAGACCATGGTTCGATTCCTAGTCGAGTCGGTTACACTGCTGTGATCAAAGGTCCAATATCAATCTGTGGACCATGGGGAAGGCAACAGGAAACCACCCCATTAATTATATTCCCTAGTAATGTCAACTTGGCTTCAGCTAAGTTGACTCCAACATCCGAATACGGATAGGCACCGAAAGAAGAAGAAGAAGAAGAATATTTTAAAACTGCGTGGTAAATATTATTTTTATTGCGGAGGGCTTCAGAGATACGATCCGAGTCATCCTTGGGGGGGGGGGGGAGGCAATTGTCTCCTTGCCCACTCTTAAATACGCAAGTTTTTATTACTAATACATAATGTACTCAATTTCTCTAAAAATACTTCTTTCTTGACGCTCGCCATTGTGTATCACTAACATTGAACAAGGAAGTTTGACAGAATCAAACACTGCGCACACTGCCTAGTCAATGTGATAAGTAGATATTTTAATCTTCAGATTGACTAGTGCATCGGGCATTTTGCAGATTGCCTAAAATATCGTAGTTAATTTGCAGATTACCCAAAGTTGTAGTTATTTTGAATAATATCTGGTAAATTGGTGAGTTTGCAGATTGTCTAGTCACTCTGCGCATTGCCGGAATTTTCACATTGGCGGTAACATATTCAATATAACATAATATTGCCAATAACAATTATGTATAACAAGCAATACCTTTCAAAATGATCTTATAATTAAAAAAAAAATATTTTAATTAGCCAGAACCCGCTCTCAGCAAATTATACGTAGATCGCATTGTGTGTAACTTAAACCCGTTTTCACCAACCAATTCCTAACGTTAGAAATTTCCTAACTTTAACATAAAAACTTTTATGTCAAATTTAGTTTTCACCAAGCGCTAAAAATTCCTTACGGTGTTAAGAATTACCTTAGGTTAGGGATTTCTTAACACCTTAAGGAATTCTTAGCGCTTGGTGAAAACCAAATTTGACATAAAAGTTTCTTATGCCAAAGTTAGGGAATTCCTAACGTTAGGAAGCAGTTGGTGAAAACGGGCATTAAAGTATTCAGACAGAGAAAAACCTCTGAAACCCTAATTTTTTTCTCTTAGAGAAAGTGATGGCAGCATCCTCATGCTACGCAACCTTTCCTCCTCCCCAAAAGCTACTATATTTTCCTTCTAATAGTTATGCTGGCTTTAAAAGCTGAAAATAGTATTTGCAGAAAATTTTAGATTTAGTTAAAAGTACACCCCCCTCGTACCTCAATGGTGTGGTTATATAATTATACTTTTTGGTAAATTAATCTTCGGCTAAGTTGAATTGCCAACGTCCGGGAAACCGGATATGGCACATGAAGAAGAAGTTCTACAATGGTATCAACAGCAAGATAAGTATTTCTTTATTACAAAATTATTTTTTTTGTTACAAAGGTGAAAATATAGTAAGCATTGATATAGTCGCAATTAAACTAAAAAATATTCATTGAATTTGTTTTTACTTTTCTGTCTGTTTTTTGATTAAAGAACCAACAACACAGTAATCGATAAATGAACGGATCAACAACAAGAGAACAACAAATCAACTGATCAACAAATAAACGGATTAAAAAAATTTATGCTGTAGGAACGTACATCTATAAAGAAATAAATCTTCTTCTCCATAAATACCTGTAATATGGATTAGATCTTTATGGTAGACTTGTTTCAACTTTTTATTCCGGGGTCTTCTCTGGTCTCTCTTTCCTCTAAGGCGATATTGATATGCAAGCTTTGGCCATCGCTGATCTTCCATTCTTTCTAAATGAGTTCTCCAATTATTTCGATTGCATGATATCAATCGAATAAACAACGTGTTTCACCTTTAACCCGTGCCTTATGTCTATTTTTTTCATTCTGTTTAATCTAGAGTAACTTGCCACTCCTTGAAGAAATTTCATTTCTACACTTAAACCAGGAATATACCAAAGTTAGAAGGATCACAGTGACATAGAATATTTTTGACGAAATGAAGCAATTTTCCTGTGCGGAGCTGGGTAAGTTTTGAAACTTTAAGAATGTGCAATGCTTGTTATACACTGATGAGATCCTGCAAGCAGTTTGTCATTAATTTTTGTGCCGACTATATCGTTACATCGACGAGCGTTCATTGTTGCAGTGTAGCTTACTTTGGTTGTTTAATTATTATTCCCCTTAGGCGAAGCCAAATTGTATTTTAGGTTTAGGTTACTTTTCATCTTCAATGGTAAGCAACAGTGATTGTTTATACATGTGGACTTCAAGTCTTCAACCTGAGTTCACTTTAACTTGGTTTTGTTCAAAAGTTTAGTGTTGTCTCATATTCTGGTATTTATACACACGCTTACCGTTTGTTATTTTTGGGAAGCAATAAATTGAAACTGTGCAGTTTTTCTAGTTTTATTATTCGTCTCTCTAAATTACTTGTAATAACTACAGGCCCTTGTATACAGCGTCGCAATCTAGCCAATGTAAGGGCAAAAGATAAAACGTAGTTTTAAAACAAGAGGACTCACTTTTTGGTTAAACATTTTTTCTGGACAACCAAGTGGTTGGGACAAGGGGGGAAATTGTTATAAGGCCACAGAGTCAAAGATGTTAACATTATTATTAACATTTTACAATATAGTTTTTGATTTTAATTTTAATGGATTTTAATTTATTTTCATTCATTTAGAGATAAATAGTTTAACTGATGAACCTTTTAAAAGTGAAACAAAATTGTACAACGGTGTCTTAGACTAAAATGTAAGTTGGAAAATTTTAAATTTCACTTAGCTTGTAAAAATTTAAAAAATTATTCAACGTATTTGTTAAAATTCTTGTAAGTAAGCTTTTTGTTCGAATTACACTATAGTGCAAATTATAACACATCAAAATATAATAATTAAAACAATCCAAAAGTACAGATCACCAAGCAAACTGATAATAATTCATATGGGTGGATTAACGAAATCCTTTAAAAAAATGGGTATAAATTTTGTTTCACTGTACACCTATGATGGCTTATCGTAATTTGATGAATCTGATCAGTTCACCGCAATTATATTCGATAATCCTGACGAATGATGGAATGGCACGGACCTCTTAAATAAAGAGTTTATTTAAGAGGTCCATGGGGGATAGATTCGATAATGATACGGTGGATTTTATAATAATAGCGTAATTTACTACAGAATTTATGAGCTCTATAAGTTAAAATTTGTATAATAAATATCCTGTATGAAGTTTAATCATAAATTTGTTTTATAATGTACGTTTTATAACTTATGGCACCTCATGGGAGTGGAGGAGCAGTCATGTATATATGTACGCAGTGTTTAATAAATATTGTTTTTAAAATTGAACGCTTTTTAATTGGAATATAAGTCTTTTATTGGCAATAAATGAAGTGATTTTAGTAAATACTTTGTTATGTTTGTTAATTAGTATGAAAAGTGAATTGGTATTTTACCTGTTGTGCTGAATGATCTCATCGTTATAAATTGACAGTCGACAAATTATCAAAAGTTAATATTGGCTTACTGATAATCAATTATCGCTAAATAATTACCCAGAATTACACTTCCATTGGAAATGATATAATTAGTAATTGCCACGGAGTATAATAATTCGATTTTATTTAGAAAGTTAGGTTAATGTTCAATAAAGTATGAAGAAACAATTTTTACGTGTCAAGCAATACGCTGATCAAACATTTTTAAAGTAAGTATTGAAAAGCATAGTAACATAAATATGTAACTTGTTAAATTATAATCCTTTCGATAGTAGATATCCACGGCTAATATCTGGCACACATAAGACTCAATTATTAGATTTGTGTAGCTATTATTGCAAAAAGGATTTAAGACTTATCAATTTAATTACTAATCTTCCTTATACCTATTATGACTACACTTTGAGATAACATTCAATTTATGTTACGATACTAGATAATTTAGTTTGCCGATAATTTCAACTTCAATTATTTTATTTTAGTTGAATTGCAATTTGTTGACTTACTTTTCTTAATAAACCAAGAACGGATCAAACCAAAGTTCATGGAGGGGGTAATTAATTTTTTCACATTCAGATCTAGGTACGTTTTTCAAACTAAGCAATTTTAGTCCATATAATTTTTTTTCGTGTAATTTTGAAAATTTATGGGGGCAATTACTCTGTTGTATCTATTCTTGTAATACACCATTATTTTGAATTTATAGACAGATGCTAGGCTAGTCATTAATTAGTTTGTACATAACTAATATAATAATTAAAATTTAAAAGATTGTTTTGTTTGAAAACGCCCATATTTTAAAACGCAATATTTGTCAAGGAAGTCATTATATATACATTAATTTCTTGTCTGATAATTATATTGTTATAACCACAGTGACATTAATTATACTTAACTTAATGTTAAAATTCAAAATAGTTGCATTCCTTTGATGTTTAAGTGTATCTTAAGGTAAGGTCAGGCGTAGTTACTTACAGCCGTAACCCAGAAAACAGCATGTTGCAGGCTACTTTCGGTCTGTGTGTGAACCTGACATGCAGCTAATGCCACCGCAGTATAAAAACTGTGGAGCAAAAGTAACTGCGTCTGACCTTACCTTTAAGCTTTTGGATTTCACATAGCTTAATGTATTTTCTTCCTATAATTTCTTCATAACTAGAAAAATTCGGTAGAAAAAATCCAATAAATCAATTACCTTCAAATGTAACAAATATTTGCAAAATTTTAAGATCTATCTCATAACTGTACAGGATGGAGAAATCTATTGTATATGGAAAACTCTGTAGGTAACCAAGAGATATGAAAAAGTAAATTTTACATTCTTTATCTTTTTTTGAGAAAAATTTAATTGTGAAAACTAAAATTAGTCGGTGGCTTTCATTTATAAATTTTAAACAAAAGTTAATGGTATCATTGAAAAGAAAAGAAAATCTATTTAAATAAGTAAAATTTAACATTAATTTTAATGTAAAAAGATCACAATTTTATGCAACTTAAAAATGAATAAAGATATTTAAAATATATCATGGCAGTTTAATTCTCCTGGTATAATAACTACTAAGGTAGGATATACCTGCCGTTCTGCGCATATTACTACTTATTAGTTGTTAGTTATTATACCATGCTTACAGTTATTGAGCAGGGTTCCACTTGTATGGAAAACCTGGAAATCCTGGAAAAGTCATAGAATTTAAAACTTGTCAGGAAAGTCATGGAAAGTCAGGGAATTTTAAATTTTAGCACCAATGTCAGGAAAACAAAATTTTGTTAAGGAAATATTTTAATTTCTGTTTCTCAGATCAATCAATGAAAATTTTTCCTCTAGTAGTTAAAGTTTTCTTTAGATTAGTACGATGCCAAATTTTTGAATTTCTTATTTTTGCTTGTTGAATAAAATTTGAAAATGTTCAAATTGTTTTCCGTTTACTGTACTACGATTCTAAAATGTCAGGGAAAATTAAAATTTTGTCAGGAAAACCTGAAAAGTTAGAATTTGCTTTGAAAATTTAGTGGAACCCTGTTGAGTTACATCAAAATATGTTCACCCTGTATATTTTAGAGAAAAACTTGTAACAAAAATTGTAAGAACTTCAGTAGTGATAATTTTTAGTTTATTTTTACCCATGTTAAAGTTATGTCGAGTTTATGTCGTTTCACTTCAAGTAAACCCCTTTCCTTGCAGGCGGTTTTATACATTTTTGATAGACTATGCCATGGCAGACAAATGCTTAAATTTAAAATTTAGAATGATTTAGTTGTTTTGTTTAGATGCTGCAGTGTTCACAAATACAGGCATTTTCCAAAAATAGTCGAAATAGGTCAGGAGATCTCAGAATATTAAAAATTTCTTTTAAAATTAGGGGTGATATTTTTTTGGTAACTACTTTTATTTCCTGGCGGGGTTCCGGAAAGTAAAAATTTGTTATTCTTATTAATTTGAATTAAAATTAAGTTCCCAACATTTGAGACAACCATTTCTCTTTTCTTGTTACATGTTTTATTTAAATCTCGCTACATCCAGATTCATAACAAGTTTTTGTAATCATGATGCTGAATTTGTAAATTTTGTAGTTACAAATTAATACACAATTTGGGATTTTAAACCCAGAATATATTCTTTTTTAATAAAAACTTTCCTTCTGAGATATCGTCGGCATACAATAAGAACCTATTAACTTCATAATAGTTATGAGTAAATTGCGTTGGAATATTTGGATAATAACACTTTTTTGGCTGGGAAATAAATATCAATAATTGTTTTTTGTTGTTTAGTATTTATCTCTATATCCGTTTTAAATAATTACATTATAATATTTAAATTATTAATTACTTATTTTTCTTATAAAGAAATTATACTTTTCAACAAATTTTTATACGAGAGAATTTTAATATAAGATAGTGGTTGCTACTAAAATATACATCATGAACAATTGCATTTAATGGTATTTATAACTCAATTCTACAAAATATGTCAGTTATCAGGTTTTCGTTGTATGCCGATGACATAGTATTGCTAAATACCACCATCCCCTTTTGAATCTGCATGGTAAAAGTTTAAATATTATTATTTTTGTCTTCATCTTGGTTAAATATGTATAAAGAATTTAGGACAATAATTATAATAATTATAAAAAAAAATAAAGTAAAATAATAATAATTAAATCATTTACAATAATAACATTAATTTATAATTATTAAACACATAGTGAAACATTTACTACTCTGCCACTAGAAAAATAAATTAACATCATCACACCTTTTCCTAAGGCTAATTTTTGTGATTATTGAACAAAATTTTTAATGAAATTTGTTTCTCAAAAACATTAATATTAGTTTTTTAACTTCAAAAACGATTTCTTACACATTCATACTGCATTTCGTCTAGGTTTTAGATTGTTGAAAACTATTTATGTGAAAGTTTGTAAACAAATTTAATATTTTATCGATTATGATTAGATAAATCTAAAATTTTAACTTAAAATTAAAATATATGTAAGTATATGTAGGCCTTTAGTCAAGTGATTTGTCGTAGATAAATCTAGCCAAATCGTAAAAAATCCTTTACAATTCATATCTAAAACAGTAGCATGTCACACAAGTTTGAACTTGTGTGGTACCTCTGAACTAATGCATGTCTGAAGATGGCAAGTCCTTTGGGTGATGCTAAAATCGGTCATATGGTAAGGTTCATACATGTCCAGGACGGACTGCTACCTGCATTTGTATCTTATGCAGGAGGTGTGACTTTGGCTAGTGTGTCGTGCTACTGTTTTGGATATGGATTGTGAAAGATTTTTTATGATTTGTCTAAACTTGTTGCTAAAATTTATTGTTGATTATAAGTTTTTTAATATGAGTACCTAAATTGCCAAATCGATTAACTCCATTAAAGTAAAAGTAGAGAAAAGTGATAGAATAGTTTGCATTGCTATGTACATATACTAAATGACAAAAAAAATTGTGTTAATCTTTATTATTAGAGAAATTTGTTTTGCATATAAACAGTTAGGAGTGAAACAAGTGCTTTGACACTAAAATTTAAAGAAATTCAAAAAGTGCAGTTAATCAATTTGGCAAGTTATCCAGTAGGTAATAAATTATTAAATCATTTAATCCATTTTTTTAGGGCTGAGAAAACTGAAGCATTAAATAACAAGGAATTACAAATTGCTGATCAGAAAGTAGATTACCTGAGAAGTTCTCTCAATAACATAATCAAGCGCCTTCCATCAAATCAAATTTCTGAGGGCAATGTTGAAAAACGTATGGTAAGATCAATTTATATTTCATACTACTGTATTTTATTATTGGAACTGGGATTAATATGCATATTTATATAATGTTGCTATCCACAAAGATCAGAGATCTAGAGATTCCAATTTTTTTTTTAGTGCAGTTATTGAAGTATGTAATTAAGTGAGTGTTAGGTACTTTTTTCAGTTATCTTGTTATATTTAGTTGTTGAAAAATATGTTTTAAATTATATTAATTCTTCTTCTTTCTTCTAATTAGGCTTTTAATTATCTATCTTTGGTTACTCCTTCATTGTGGCACTTCTTCAAATTATTAACCTGTGAAATCAACATAAAATTAAGCAACTAGCTCAAATAAGCGAAGGATTTTGATATTATTTCCTTAGTTTAGTTCTTCAAGATTTGGCTTAAGTAAGTGGATACCCCGATTATAAATACAATTTATCCAAGAAAAATTTTGATATTGAAAGACGGATTATTTGGATTTCCTGACACCATTGAAAAAGTTCAGTCATTGTACAGTTATTTGAGTATGCCATAGTACCCATTTTACCAAGTTATATTGTCAAGTACACTTTCTTTTTCCTTCTGATATATAATTCTCATATTAACCAATAAATCGTTAATTATATGTTTTGTTATTATTAATGTTTTACTTTGTCTAATACTAAACACACAGTATGATTTTTATTTATATTAAATTAATTTTTTTTTATGAATTAACAAATTAACTGAACAATTAAAACTTTTTTTAAGGTTTCAGCAATGAGTTATTTATTGCTGACATGTTTTTTTTCCAAAATTTGAATAAAAATATATTTCACCTCATTTTGTTTGGTTTGTTTTGGGTGGGAGGAAGGAACCTTGTACGAGACACCGGCACCATCTGTGCCAATGGTGTCAGACTTTCATTACCTAAGGGCTATACGCACTAGGCGGTTAGCCGCAGCTGTACGCTGCCGTAACCGCTGAGCTTAATGTAAAATTTTATGTATGCAGTTGCGGCTAACGCGTGCCTAGCCGCCTAGTGCGTCTAAGCCATAACCTCGCCCCAAACGTCTATTGAGGCATTACTACCACAATTTGGAGCGTACGTTGCTATGGATATTTTGAACGAGGGATATGTCAGCACCTTTGTACTATAGTATCCCAAATGTAAATGTACCACAGGTTGAGAAACCCTATTCTAGAGGGTTATTAAATAAGTACATAATTGGTGTAAAATTCTTAAATAAAAGTTAATTATTTCCCAATATCTTTAAATGATATCTATTTTTAAATGTATTCATATTTATTTTATTGTATTTAAGAAATTTTTATAGAAAAAATATCCTGAATATCTATTGGGCCAGTCTTTACATGATCAAACCCAGCGCAGTATTGATAGCGAATGTAAATTGCTTCAATCCATTTTGAAGGAATGTGCATGTGTTGAATTAGAACTTGCCAAAGAACAATCTGAACATGAATCAAAAGTGGAACAGCTTGTTAGTGCACCTATACAAACTGTTATCGATAATGATTTGCCCAACATATTCAAGCACAAACGCAATCTTAATAAATATATTTTGGACAAAGATTCTGCCAGCAACAGATATTATGTAAGTTATTATAATCCAATTATTATATATTTATTTTAGCAATTTTTATAATCTTAATTATGAATTTTAGTCATCAAAAAATGGCAACAATAAAGATACCTTAAAAGATAATATGGAAGAAGCTGACGTGAAAGTCGAGCAATATAGAGATATTTTAGCAACTGAAATGTTTCATCTGCTTAGAAAAGAATGTGAATTGTCTCAGCATATGCTGCAATTATTAAAACTGCAGAGGGCATATCATGAAAGTGCTTTGAAGAGTTTGGAAAAAATTATTCCTGCGTTAGAAACAAAAATAAGTAATTATTTTTTTGCTATAATTATATTCTTTGACCAATACCTATATAAATATTATATGATTTAAGTTGAATAATTACAATCAAGTTTTGGTTATCCGAATTTTTCGTTTTCCAAATTCACCAGTTATCTGGATCACATACTTTTTATATAATGCATAACCAGACTACTACTGCTTCTAATATTTTAATAAAATATGTATACTGCGGTGATATATTTTTATTCGAGATTGAAACATAAAAACTCGATCCTAGTCAAATTATTTATGTATCGCAGAAATTATTCTGCATTGCAAATGTTATTCATAACAATCGTGTTAACCCGTAAAGTGTCGTTTCGACTTCTTTTGTAAAAACAATCGGTAGTATTGAAGTGAACATTGCTTTACAGGCTTACACGATGGTTACGAATAACACTTGAGATAAAAAAATAGGCCTGAATAAAGTTATTTTCAGGTTCTGTCCTAACTTATTTTTTATTTATTTTCTAATTTTTATGTGTAGATCTGGTGAATATATACTTACGGGAAATGTGCTTTTTTGAATTGTTATAAAATCAAGTTTTAAAGTTAATTTTAACAACCAAATTCATTTAAATAGGTATTATTCTGAAAGAGGCCAAAAATACATATCTTAATATTACTTTAAAGTCAAATTTTTTCTGCCATAATGAATAGTAGAGCTTGATTTTCTAACAATAAAAAAAAAGCACATTCGTAATTCATGCATGGGGTTGACGATATCGTCGCTTGAAAGCCACAGTGAGATATATAACGAAAATAATCAAATTGAGATAATTCATGTTGAAAGATTTAAATTGTAATTAGAATTTGAAGTGTGAATAAAATTACACAGTGGTTTATGGCTATTTACTAAGAAAGTAATATTAGATTGAAATATTTCAATGTGGCATTAAATAAATGGGACTTGATTGATGAAGTTGATACACTCCAGTCAGTATGTCATCTCCCATATTAAAGTGTTTGATTTAGACTTAAAACTATTGCCACAATGGCATTAATTTTATTTGTGCAGTTTAATGTAGCAGGTGATATTTTGATGTAGACCCATCTTGACATTCTCGGATATATCTGTCCAAAACATAATTTGAATTTGATATCTGGGGATTGTAAAAACAGGGCTTACAAGAAGAAATTTTGATTTGTCAGTGACAATTTTTGTTGAAATTTATGGCATTTCAACTAGTGAAAGCAGTAAGAAACAACGTTCAGCAATTTTAGAGAAAATTGAATTTGAAATAATTGTATAAATGTATGTTGTTAATTGTAAGTCACTCGGAAGATTTTTTTTTACAAAACTGACTAAATGCATTACAATTATTATACAAATGATAAATATTTCAGATCACATCTGTCTTGTTTTTTCTCTAATAATTCATCATGTGAAAATCAGCAAGTTTGTAGGTAATTGAATGTAAAAAAAACAGTTGTATAATAAAAAGATCTAAAAATTATTAGAATAATAATTAAAAGATTTAATTAGGAATTAGGTAATCATTAAAAATACATACATGTATTTGAAACGACAAGTTTTATAGTAATAATAAAATTTAATAATAACAATAATAAAGCCATTTTCAGCAATGACCTCATTGCTGTCAGCAGATGCTTTATGAAAAATTTCATTTAATTATTGTTAAGTTAACCTTTTAATATTTTAAAATATTAATTTAATATTAATTTCACAGGTTAATGGTAGGTCTGTTCCAACAACGATTATTTCTAGTAATATTACTGGAGCGCAAGCGCATTAGTCAATTTTCGTCCCGTCCGACACAAATTATGCACAAATGTGGCTTGCATTGTAGTAATATTACTGAAAATAATCGTTGGAACAGACGTAGTATTTACAATTCAATTTCAATATTTCAATAATAAAATATTATTTCTCATGAAAAGTTTATTTTTTCACATGATAGATTAGAGAATAAAAAAGAATAAGGGTATTTTTGATTAAAAACACTTATTGTTTAGATAATTTTAATGCAATATGTATTTAATGTCAATGTTGTAAAAAAAATCTTCCCCAGAGTGATTTGAACCCAATATTTAAACCCATAGCGTGCTAGCCAACTTTCCACCAGGCTACAGCATGTCCTACAATTATATATCAAAAAAACTAGTTTGCCACAAACGTAAATATTATAAAACAATCTGTTTGATGTTTAATCTGTTTGTCAGGAAAATCGGGTTTCATATGTGGAAAATCTACTTGCATTTCTAATAAATCTTTTTTTATTATCCAAAATGAAACTGTAAAAAGTATAGTTAAAATGGAATGTGCGACTGACAAATCGAGATCTCTCCTTGTTAGAGGAAGTTCACTGTAGTACATATGATTATATACTTACACACTTTCCATCACTAATTTCCATCATTCTTTTGTAATGTTTTGTGTTTCTTGTCGACAAATAATAAAAGCTGTCAAAACGAGTGTTACGTACACTGTAGGTACTGCACATCTTTTTAGGTGTATTTAATAATATATAAATTTGGGTTGACAGATTGGAGCCTGCATTAATTAATCTGGAAAGCTCTAAATGCCGAACATTACATAAAATTGATTGTTAGTGAAAGATTACTTTTGAAATATAGTAAATTATAAAACCCTCAATATGCGCATTTTTGTAGGCGATAGTCCATCTAAAGCAGTCTTTGGTTTAGACTTAGCGGAACATCTTCGAATTAGTAATAGAAGAATTGCTTTTCCATTGGAGCTTTGCATACGAGCGCTCAAAGAATTAGGATTATCTGAAGAAGGTTTATTTCGAGTTGTTGGAGGTAAAAAAAATAAAAATGATGAATTATAAAATAATTTTACAATATATTTATTTTTCTAGCGGCATCCAAGGTTAAAAGATTAAAATTAGCAATCGATTCAGGGTGCTTTTCATTTCCATTAATATCAGAATATACGGATGTTCATGTTTTAGCAAGCACCCTTAAGTCATACCTTCGTGATTTGCCGGAACCATTACTAACATATAAATTATATGACGAATGGATCGATTGTATGCGATATTCACATGACGAAAGGATTTTAGTAATTCAACAAATTTTGAAAAAACTTCCCGAAGCCAATAGAGATAATTTGACATATTTAATTCAATTTTTTGCAAAGTTATCGAAAAATGTTGAAAATAAAATGAATGCATCAAATATTGCTATTGTAATTGCACCGAATTTATTATGGAAAGAAACAAAAGAAATTGAGATGAATATGGGCAGTTTTGCGACGTTGAATATGATCGTCGAACTATTTGTTAGCAATGTTAATGTACTATTTCCTGATAATGTTGATTCTTATCTCACGATTCCATTTTCGGAAATAATAATTGAAGAATCAGAGTTTTCAAGACCGATATTATCGAATGTAAAATTATTAAATACCGATTTGAATGACTTGTCAAATTATTCAACCGAACATATCCTTCACGACACTTCGAGTCCAAAGCCTCAAATAAGAAGAAAAGCTAAATTAGCTCCTCCCGTACCTCACACGAGTAAAAACGAAATGGATTTTTCAAACGATCGTTCGAATATCAGTCCTTCTTATCCTTCAGGAAGTACCACTTTAAATAGATCACATAAACCAAAATCGACATCGGAAGTTAAATCTGTTGTCTTAGTAAGCATTTTGCATTTTACAAGTGAATGTAGTAAAATATTTTTTTTCTAGAATTCACAAACTATGGAGGATTCGCCTAGTCCTAGAAGACAAAGCTTAATTATAGAGCCTGCCAATGTAGTAACGACACAACATGAAATTGTGAATCCACCTCTAGTCAATTTAGAATATGCAGATATTGCAGATATTTCATATGTATCACAACCATCTACTCATGTACAAATATCAAAAGCTAAACCTATTCAGCAGGTCTCTGCACAAACTCTTAATATTGACAAAATAAATATAACGGCAAGCAATATTCAAACAACAATAAGTGGTAATCAGCAAAATGCAGAGAATAAAATTGTTAGTAAGCCTATTGCTGCACCTAGACCTAGTTTAATCTGTGATAATAAACAACCAATCGATGCCAATAAAACTACAAATTCTAAAGTTGATACGATGGAAGATATAGAAGTTGGAGACGGAGAATATGTGCAATTGCGTAAACCATTTAATGACAATATAAATGAAAGGCCTAATAAACCAGCAGTGCCTATTAGGCCTGCATCTTTGAAGGCTCCTCAGCGAACAAACTCTGAAAGTAACAACGATGTTACTTGTCAAAAAACGCAGTGTTCTGTGTTCAGCTTAGCCAATAAACAACACGCTAGCTATGTTAATATACAAAATAAGAATTTAAATAGTGAAAAATTTCAAGCAGGACATGATATGCAAATGGCGGAAAAAGAAAAATTTTTAGGCCATCATATTGATAAACCGCCATCGTCCATAGAAAACAAGCGTGGGGATGTCAATTTTAATAATTCAGATATAATTAGAAATAGAACTTCTTCCGTTGGTAGCCAAAATAAGCCAGAAATTCCTCCTAAAAGTAGTGTATTGAAATCAAATGAAAAGTTGGATTTAAAACTACCTACGGAAAAGTTCAATGGTAATACAAAATCTAGTCACACGCGTACACATTCGGATGGAAATATAATAGAAACCATGAGCCCTGTTTCATCTTTCGCACACACGCCGCCATCACCGAGAACATTAAGCAAACCCACGCAGCCTCCACCTCCGCCGCCCACAAGTGCAAGCAGACCTAAATCTAATTCTGATAGTACTGATTTATGAAATTTTTACTACTAAATTTGCTTGTTTTAATTCTAATGATTATTAATGTTAATAAGTTGACTGAAATTAAAATTATTTTAATGCTGTTCTGTGTTAAATGTTATTGTATATAATATTTAGGGTGCTACTTGTTTACGGGTAGCAAAAAAATTGTTAATCCAAAAATTAATTAGATAAAGCGAACGATTTAATCTACATTTTGCACACTTTGTTTTTTTTTAAATCATTAATATAAACTAGAGCATATTTTTAATCGTGTTAATGTAGGAATGTACAATAACTTCAAAAGAATCTGTTTTATTATATTTTATTGCTACCAGGTATTATGTAATAATACGGTTTTTTGGAATTAAATACTACGAAATTTTATTTTATTTTTTTAAAATATTGATGTTGACATGTTGCCATTTAATTGCTTGAACACATGTTTAACTAGTACCTTGCTGACTTGTCACAATTTTTTATTTCATCAAAGCAAATTTTTACATTTGTTCATTAAATGTTACTATAATTTTGACATTTCTTATAAAAAACTTTTAATGTACATAGGTGATACTTTTTTTTGATAATATGATTATTTCTAAATAAAGTAAATTTCTAAATGAAATTTGGGTATTAATTGTTTTAAAAGCTACCTTTTAAAAATTTATTCAGTTTCCAGGTTTCTCACATTTTACAATTCCAGGATTTTTAAGTTGGCATGGGAGAGCCAGTGAACATTATTGCATTTTATTTAATTAGAATTAAAGTAAATTACGTTGCACTACCATTACTTAAAGAAAAAATTCATATAAAAATATTAATAAAGGCGGTTTCAGTAGGGTCGATGTGCTTGTCGTTGGCCACTAACAGAAATCTCATGTTTGACACGTCGGAAAATGGTAACTTTTTGCTTTGTATTTGTAAAATTTATATATTGGACATAAGTTAGAATGTTTACCGGCATACCATGAACTTTATTTTCTACAAATATTCTACCATTTAAATGTTTCATCAAAAAAACTCAGAATCATTCAGTTCTCGGACATTGTCATAAGAAACTGCTGTGCACTAAAGTGTTTATATCAATTTCTACACTAAGTGAGTAAATCTTAACATAGTAAAACATTTTTTATTCGTTTATATTTTGTTAGCTAGACAAACTAATAATTTATTAAATTTAATTAAAAAGTGATGTTCAGTACTATTAATATGATTTTTGAAAATTATTATTTAACTTTTTATCCTTCATGGCCGAAAACAGTCGTGGCCACAAACAGGCACATTCACCCTACATGGTTTGTGCATGTAAATAGTCTTTTCTGTGGTTTACAGCCTGGCGATTTAAACTCAGGACCCAATATAATATGTAATGGGACGTTTAATCAACTGAATTACAAAACTTTTAACGTTTAAATTGCAGAAAGCACCTGAAATATGTGGTATAAAGTTTTAAGTTAAAGAGCATTTTAATGCTCTTTTATTCATTGAAAACTTGACCAGATTATTTTGGTGGGGTAATTTTTCATTTACATACATATTTGCAAAGAAAATTTGTGTTATAAGAAATGTTTATTAATTAATTTTAGCTGGAACAAAGTGTTGATAATAATTTCGAGTAAAGTCTATCATTAAATCTTGTTGACATTCAGGTACATCTCCTACTTGAATTCCGGGTGATCCACCATATCTTGTAAATGGCGACACTACAGTTTCGGGTGCCAAAACTGTATTATCTTCAATTATACAGCAATCTTTCAATACACATCTTCTACCCTACAAGTAAATATAAAGTAATAATTTGAAACAAAATATGTTTTAGTTTCTTTACTATAACAACATTTTTTCCAATATACACATAAGATCCTACCACCGAAGCATTCACTATTGATCGTTCTCCAACAAAAACATGATCGCCTATAGTTAATGGAAAAAATGCAACTCTGGAAAAGTAAATGGGGTACACACAATCTATTGACACATTACACACCTTACCCTTTACTGAATTTTTTATAAGGCGGCCGAATAACGGCTTCCTTGCTTATTATACAATATCTGCCAGTTCGAACATTTGCTAAATCACCACGAATAATTGCATCAGATTGAATTATAACTTTGCCCTGTAGGACAATATTTTGGGAACCACATAAAACCGTTTGACGACTGACCTTACTTCCAGAAGCCTATTTTTTTAATGTATTATAATTATTATAATATAAAAATTATAACCTAAATTCGTGTTAATAATTTACCGTTTCTACGTATTCGCTTTTATTATAAACCAAATCTTGCATTTCCATCTTTAGATTTTTAAAATAAATCAATTTTCATAAAAAAACTGTCTTTACGATTAAACATCTTTTCAATCCAACGAATTTAACATTTATTATTCAAGATCCAAGCAGGTATGTAGTACGTCTGCGTACGTCAAATGCGTCAAACGTCAACATAGGTTACTAACAGTGGCGGCTAGCCATAGAGGTCACCAGGGCTGTGCCAAAGAGCATGTGTGCTTTCTAAAACGTTTTATTTATTAATATTTAGAAGAGTTATTAAACCTAGTAGTAGAAAAAATTGTATATAAACCACGGTTGTGAAGCGTCTTAAATCCCTCGGTGCTGGCGTTATAACACCTAGCTTCATAACCTAGGTGTACAATATACTATTATTTTTTGGCGTTACTTTGGGCATTTGACGCGACAGATGGTTTTGTGAAAACAGGTTACATCTGTCCGGTTGAATTTTGGGATATCTCATAATGGTGGAAATGTTAGCGATTGAAATTGATCGTCGTGTGAAATTTTTACATGATTACCTTCTTAAATTTCGACGTGTCATTATTTAATTAATTTATTTAACACTTCAAAAAGTCAAATTTAACGTATTCTTGGTTCAAATAGCAATGTATCCGCTAGTAATTACTAAAGATTCGTCACAAAATTTTACTAAAAATATTTATAAGCTGTCAATCGAAACAAAATTGTAGCAGTGTAAACTTGTAAAGTTATTTGTGAAAACCAACCAATCACAATTCACATTTCAATATTTTAGTTCCCACTTCAAGTTTTTCCTTAAACAAATGGACTATAGTAGGCATTTACTATGGTGATAGCGATATAATATGTACTTATTTTTTCCCAGGAGAAAAAGTGAATAATTTTACCTACTATCCATAGCAAGTTGTAAATAAGAAAAGTACCTCTTACATACACACACACCAGGTGTTCATTTTAAAACTTCTAGCAATAAATAACTCAAAAACCAAACGTCAGGCGAAAAAATGTTTTGTACAAAAGTTGTATAATGGCGTGGGGGAAAGAATATTATTTGATTCAAATTTTTTACTATTAGAAGGTTAAATGAACAATAAAAGGAAACATTATTTGGAAGCTTTCAGCAATGGTTGCTGCTGTCATCAGACGTTTAATAAAGAATATTATGGTATAATTATTTCTTTAATTAGTTGACCTTTTCAAAGTTATTTTAAGGTCAACTTTGTTTTTTAAATGGAACCTTTCACTTTCCTATTTACGTAGTAAAGGAAAGTATTTTTTAGCAGATTCAGATTTTGCTATAAAAAATAAACAACTTTTCATAGAAATTTTTTTCGATTAAAGCCATGTATTCACTAGGCAACAAATGACGCGCAACATGACGCGTAACATGTTGTTCAACATGATGCGCAACGTTGCGGTACATTTATTTAATAATGTTGTCTGTCACACAACAATGACACACAACAACGACAACATAGTTAACAAATGTGCCGCAACGTTGCGCATCATGTTGAGCAACATGTTATACAAGAATACACGGCTTAAAAAAATTTAATTCGATGTAAATCAAAACTAAATTAATCAATATAATCAACGGTTGCTGCATGCATATAAATATAAATGTTGAAATGCTAATAATGTGTATAAATAATGTAAGAAATTAAATAATAAAAAAAATTAAAAATACATAAGTTGAAAAAATTGTCTATAATTCTTAATTATATAAATTACTTTTTTTACTTTTTCATTGTAACAATATTTCATTACTATATTGATACTATAATGGAAATCGCACGAAATGTAAAAAATATCTAATATTAATTAATTCAAAGAAGTCATTTCAAACATTCAACTAATTTTTGTATTTGTATTATCTATCACGATTCAATAAGCTATAGACATTTATTTCATCAAATCGTTAAAACAAATTCATTGATTCAACTAATTTGTTTCTATGATTTGTTTACTTTTTCAATTTTAAAATCATCTAATTTAGTTTAAATGAATTACCAACTTGATTCAATTGCTAAAATTTAATCAATTTCTTTATATGATTTAGTTGAAATCGTAATTTTTTTTTCTGTACATCTACCCATTATTAAAATTTTGTTAGGAAAACTCACAACTTTATATTAAAATATACCCGAGCCTATTTCATTAATCTACATCATTAGTTTAAAAATTTGCCACAATACTTTGTGTATTCGTATACCGCGTATCGCTTATCTTGAAACGCCTACCATTTTCAAAAAATTAATTTTCGTTTGTATGTACTACAGAGGTACATATAATGTTTTCAAATTTTGCGTATTCTCTACCTCAAAAGCTAAGAAGAATTTCTTTTTATTCTTAGACTAAAAGCTGACAAGGCTGATTAGATTTTGGTTAAAATTCTTTTATATATACTATGCTTTTTTATTTTTTAACATTTTTCTGTATAGGTTAAGTCATGCAGATGATCACATCAGATTTTTTAATTTGTGGTAATTTTTTTTTTTGTGAAAAGAAAATCATTAACTATTTATAATATGATATTGGTATTGTATAATTAGTAGTTGCTAGTTGTTAATTGAACTAAATGTACTTGTTTTTGTACGGTGTGGAAAAAATGAATTTAATCTTTAAAACTGATAAAATTAACTAATCAGATAAGTGGAAGATTGTAGACTTTCTTTATTTAGAAATAGATAAAGATTTGGTTGCCGGAACTTCTACTCTAAGCGATTAATAAAATAACACTTCACCTCAATTTAATTAAATTTAGTTGTAATTGTTGTAACAAAATGACTAGTAATACTTTTAATCTACATAACAATCGCTATTTATTTTCGAGAATAACTAATTGAAAAACTTAAACTAAAAATAACATTACAATTGAATTTTGTTCGATATTACTTTGGCTTCTCTTAATATTACTCTGTCAGAAATTTTAAATTGAATGACTATAAATGTAATATGTCTATATTATATTATGCGGTTTCACAAACGTTTAAACTGCGATTAAATTATCCGAAATCGCAGTTTAAATGTTTTGAAACCAAATTCTATATGTCTATATGTCATATGGTTATTGGTGAACTACCAGTATCGGAATAAAAAGTTCTGACCCTAAGTGTGAAGTCGAATAAAATTAAAAGTTAGGAGTGAAAAATTTGAAAATATATATGATATCAACTGACTAGTTCTAAATATCATATTAAAATAGTAGAGGAGAAGGTGCAAATATGGAATATGCTTGTAATATGGAATACATCGGTTTTGACTAAACCAAGTAAGGTCCTCGGTCGAAAATTGGCTAAATTTGTGAACGCTTGCCATCTTTATTGGAGGCAATCCACCCCGTATCGTTTTAGTATGATTTTAGTTTACCTCATGTGTACATGTGAATTTCGTACATTGATAATTTTAACACGTAAGTGAATATGCAAGCCTAATTTTTTTATTTGCATGTTTTTATTCAAATATTTGTTACGATGCCATTTTATATAAACTAAAGTTTAAGATAACGTTGTATTTGTTTAGTTTTTATATAATAGGCTAGATCTAACCTAAAATATTGATGACATTGGTTGTCGGTAATATGGAATACCAGTATTCCATACCACCATGCTCATAATACGCTCATAATGAGTGTGCAAGCGTCGAAAAATACGAGTATATTTGCGACTGGTGTAAGTAATATGTTAATCTAACCCTTATAGTTAGTTTAAGTTTTGCTAAAAAATTTTTATATACCAAACAAAATGGTATTCCATATTTGCACCTTCTCCTCTATACTTCTAACTAACACAGTTTTAAAATTATTTAAAGAAATGTTCAAGATGGTGTAGTTTTTAGCACTCATATTTGAAATACATTATTAGAAAAATTTTCCAGTAGAGATCAAAACGCAAGGAGCCCAGTCTTGGGTCAAGACTAGACAACCTAGCCTTGGCCGATCTAATGATTATCAAGCCTGGGCCAACATTGGTTTGTCATAGAACGCCCAACGCAAGAGAGCCCAGTCTTGGGTCAAGACTAGACAACCTAGCCTTGGCCGATCAATGATTATCCAAGCCTGGGCCAATATTGGTTTGTCATAGAAAGGCCAACGCAAGGGACGCAGTCTTGGGTCAAGACTAGACAACCTAGCCTTGGCCAATCCAATAATTATCCAAGCCTGGACCAACATCGGCTTGCCCTGGAATGGCCAAAGCAAGAGAGCCCAGTCTCGGAGTTTTTCAAATACATTTTTCACTAACGTCCGAAAGTATCCGAACTTCCTCGATGTTAGCAAGTACACGATGTTGAGACGCAACGTATACTCTTGCTTTGGCCGTTCTATGACAAACCAATGTTGGCCCAGGCTTGTATAATCATTAGATCGGCCAAGGCTAGGTTGTCTAGTCGTGACCCAAAACTGGGTCCTTGCGTTGGTCGTTCTATGACAAACCAATGTTGGCCCAGGCTTGATAATCATTGGATCGGCCAAGGCTAGGTTGTCTAGTCTTGACCCAAGACTGGGCTCTCTTGCATTGGCCGTTCTATGATAAACCAATGTTGGCCCTGGCTTGTAATTAAATAGATATAATTGGATCGGCCAGCTGGGCAACCAAGCTTTGTCCCAGGCTTGGGCAATCGTTGGGTCGGCCAAAGGCTAATTACTCCGTCTTGACTCAAGCATGGGCCAATATCGAGGCGCCAAAGCTGGGCTTCCCAGAGGACCAGACTAGGCCCCGTCATTCAACTCTGGCGGTTCCTACATGGGTAGTTATCTTTTTCGGATATTTTTGGCTTCACTGAAGAGGGTCACGATTCTTCAATATGAGATATCCTTTGATCAGGTGTACTTTGCCATGCTGCATTTTGAATTGCTATAATTAAGTTTTCCACTGCAATGTCAAGCTTTTCCTTTGTTTTAAGAAGGCATTCAGATTTATTTGCTCGTTTAACTTTTAATAAAACTGGTAGCTTGAAGATAATCGTGTTGATATTTTTGAGTTCAAAATGTTTGAGTTTTTCTGATAATTACTACCGTGCCACTATGTGCTTTGCCATATGGGTGTTGAGGATTGTATATTAAAATTTGGGAATTTTTAAATAGTTTTTGTTGTAAGATGTGATTCTGAGATTAACATTATATCTATTTTGTGTGATTTCAGGAATAATTGAGTTTTGTGCACGTTAGCATAAGTCGTTGGCGTACCATATTGCAATTTGAATTTCAATTTTAATTGAAATTAAAAAATAAAATGTAAAATTGCAATAGGGATGTTGCATGGTATCGAATTTAGTGATAACTCCTATTCATTCTTGAAAATAATATCAAATGAAATTTATAACCGAAATAAAAATTTTTGAAATGCGGTCTGCGCTGAGAAAATCAAATTTGAAATTCAAAAATGAATCGGTCAGCCGATTACGCCTCTGACGTCATACGCGTGATCCCGAACGTTTTTATGGAAATTTTACAACGTCGCAAAGACCTGACAGTTAAATATTTGACTTGTATTTGACAGTTGCAAACAATATAACGTTTACCATTTAAATTGTATTTTTTATTAATATAATATTTATTTTAATACAAACTGTAGTCACAAACAATTATGGGAAAAATGGTTTATTCCGAGTTTTTTGTGTTTTTATTAAAATTCATTTTTCAATTTTACGCAAACTATTTATAGGTTACATTATCAACACAAACTGTTTGCTGTGTTGCCAGTTGTTAAAAAATAGTTTGTGACGTCATTCGCGCTAAAACATGGTTTCAAAATCATTTTTATAAATTTTTTGGAGAAAACTGAAGGTCTCCTGAACTTTTATCTATGCAGTGCTATTTACCAGCACCTAAAGTTTATAAGACCAGCAGTGTAGCGTAAAGCATACACCGGCCGACTGGAGAGCGGTAGACCGCGGTTCGAGTCCTAGTCGAGTCGAATACACTGCTGTGATCAAAGGTCCAATATCAATCTGTGGACCGTGGGAAGGCAACGAAACCACCCCATGAATTATATTCCACGAAAATTCATCTTGGCTTCGGCCAAGCTGGGTCACGACGCTTCTGTCAAGAAGCAAAACGATGAAGAAGAAAGTTTATAAAACAAATACTTTAAAATCATGCAACATCCCTATTGACTTCAAACTCAGAGGTCAGAACTTTTACTCGGATAGTAATATTTAAAAATAGAATAACTTGAACACATTAATGAAAGTTTCTAATTGTTGTTAAACGTGCTTAACATAAATAAAATGAAATAAATATAAAAAATAACTATACATACATACAATCGGTTTTAAACGTCTTGCGACGTTGTCCAATACCCTATAAAGAAACGGGCTTTCTTATATAGGGATACAACCGAAGTCGTTTACCCGTCTCCTCAAGAGGGCACTCTAGCAATTAATACCTCAAAAATGTTGCCATCACTTTGCGAGAGAACCACCGTCTATACGTGCCTTCCGAAGCACGGAGACGGCATTGCAAAGTGAGCTCTACCCGGATACAAACCGGGGACTTTACCTTAAATTAGCAGTTCATCGCGCTAACGACCATGCCAATGACCGCCTAAAAAATAACTTTAACCTGGAAATAATTATTATTGAACTGTAATAATGAGTTTAATTATTAATAGATACTTAAATTTCATTTTAGTTTAAATTTCAAAGAATCCGTAGTTATTATAAAGTAAAATTTGGCTTCATTTTATTCGTTTCGTTTTATTGTTTATTTAACCTGTTAATATTGAAAATTTTTTAAATATTAATTGCACAGGATATACATATATAATTTCAATACCCTAGTTATCAGAAGACACAAAATCAGGAAATTATTAATAAGCCATAACGAAATCATTACCTTTTTAAGTTAGGACAAAGATGTGATCAGCGTTAATAGGTTTAAGGCATTAGTTTAAGATTTATTCATAGAGAAAAGCAAAAATTGGAGATGGGAAAGATTGATTTGATAACACGACGAAAATTCGGGTTCTAAATAGAATTCCTTAATTTATTTTACATTAACACATCGTAAGGTGCCATTGTATCTTGATATGATAATATGGAATATATTTTATGATCTGATGGAATATAAGGGAAAAGTACATAATTAATATGAGAAACGACACAATATGTTTTTATCAAGTGTTTTCTGAAAGAAATGATCTCCAATCTAAAGTGACTTAAAAACAATCGATTCCATGGTTAATTAGACCATCGGTTAATTGGAGCAACCGGTTTTTCAAAAAAGTGATCAAGTGTTTCAATTAACGGAATTGACTTTTATTAAAGTAAGATAAAATATTTTTAAATTATTTGGTAATCCGTCGTATAAAGATAAAAATTACAATTCTATAACATTCTGCTAGTGGACATTTTCTTCTCGGACATTTTTCTACTGGGATATTTTGTATTAGAATATTTTGTTAAACCTTACGTGGTATTTACATGAAAATTACTAAAATCTATCACATCTTATAGTCGTCGTTTGATGATATCTTATCTACGTATAACATAAGGTCTTAATTTTATCTGAGGTGTCGTAAAAAGTGGTTTATTATACATAAAAATCATGTATTAATTGTGTGCAAAGTGATGTAAGTAGAAGGTCTGATGTTAACGTACCTACGTTTATAGATTGTAATTTTATAACTTTCTTATGATCGTCTTCGTGCTTCGGAAAGCACGTAAAGACAGTGATCCCACTCTATGATTGAATTGCCATTATTAACAAAAAAAGAGGTTACCGTAAATATGCTACCGCTATAAACTAAATATACTCTGACTATTAAAAGTAGTTGTAGAATACCACAAAGTTATGTTGAGATAAATATAAGATACTGTTGTTAAAATAAGAAAAGTCAAACGAAGTTTATAAAATAAAATTTTTTAAACCTATTAAGAATGTATTATAAAGAAAAAATTTTCTAAAATTATTGATAATTTACTCGACAGTTTTCGTACAAGATATGCAAATTTACTTTAAATATTTTCAATAAACTTAATAATGTACTAAAATTAATTTTTATTGTATCCTAATACCGTTGCACATTATCTTAATTTTTTGGTTCTAAAGTGTTTATATACATGGAAAAAATGTATTAATTTGGGTAAGAATAGTAGAAGGTCTTAGTTAACGTACCTAGGTTTTTACATTTAATTCTAACTTTTTATGATATCTTTGTGCTTCGGAAGCATAAACATGTTATTGGTTGAATTGTTAAAAAAAATTCCCTAAATATGCTACCGCTATAAACTAAATATCGCACTTGAAAAAACCAATTCCAAACCTTATTTTTAAAAACCTTTTAAAAGGGGTTTTTAATTTTTCCATTATGTAAATGCACCTAATTATTTAAAAATAATTTGGTGGTTCTAAAATAAAAAGAGTTTAGAATAAAAAAAATCTATAAAAATTAAAAAAAGTTTAAGGTGGAACATACGACAGTTTTTTCAAAAAGTCTTCAATAATGTTATCTAATCTAAAAATAAATTTTCTTCTTCTTCCTCTTCATCTTGCAGATCAATTACAAAATTTTTTTGTTTGCGATTGCTTATCAGTGCTTCATAAAACTGCGCATGGGACTTGGGTATGTGATTCTGGTTCAGCAACCACATCAAATCTTTCTTTTTTTCAATAGATATTCCTGGATGGCTTGCATACATTGCATCTAATTTTGATGATGTACTAGAACTTTTCTTCCGCGGCTCTTAACTGTTATTAGGTGAATGTTAAAGAATTCTTCCTGCTTCCATGACGTTTTGTAAAATAATTGATTTGGTTGGCTTTTGACCAACCAAATTGACCAACCACCTTGTTGTATGGTACATACAACAGTCTTCCTCACAGAAGCTGTGCATATTTGTGAATTGTAAAACTGTTGTTTGCTAAATAGCACCTGAATGATAAAAGATGGAAGTTTCGACGTGGTACCATTGAAAAGAGCGTAAAAAAATACATAACAATCAATCAAAATCTGAAAATTGTCATTTTGGAAGTTACGACAGTGTTATTTTCAGGGTGCGATATACTCTGAGCACTAAAAGTAGTTGTAGAATACCACCAAAGTTACTGTTGGTAAAAACAGATACTGTGCTTAAAATAAGAGAAAGAAAGAAGTTTCATAAAATAATTTTTTTTAGTACCTATTAAGAATTATTATAAAGAAAAATTTAAAATTTTGATCAGATTTACCCCAGTTTACGGTACAAATTGCAAATTTACTTAAATATTATCAATAAATGTAAGCTGTCAAATGTAAGTTTTATTGATAGCCACTAATACCCGGTTGCACCGCTTTTGACGCTGTCAAAGAACTTAAGTTTTCAGTGACAGCGCAAAATTTAATATTACAGAAATTTAAAAACTTTAATTAATTTTCCCGTTTGCATGGCACTTTTTAAGAAAACTAAGTTTACAAAGTCGCACCGCTAATAAAAACATTTGAATTATACAATATAAAAACAAAAAATAATTATTCTTAAAATAAATTAATTATTCTTACGTCAAAATATACTCGTAGTCGTTCGTAAAGACGAATAAAATGCGACCGTTAAAAAATCGTATATTTGAGCACAATACTTAAGTTGCATGCGGCACAATGAAAAAATTCTTAAATCGATGATTTTTAGCGATCATATGTTGTTCTTGTTTACGAACGAATACGAGGATTGTTTTGACGTAAGAATTATAAATTATTGATACAAAATAAATAATTTTTGCCTTTATGTTGTATTATAATTCAAACATTGTTTTTAGCGGTGCGACTTGTGACTTCAACTTTAAAATAGTGCGATACAAACGGGCAAATTAATTAAAAGTTTTAAATTTTATAATATTAAATTTGACATGAAGATTTACTTAAATTTAAGTTTTTCATAAATAGTGCGGGGCAACCGGGCATAATCCATCCAAATTTTTTCTAAACGTTATAAATAATTTTGAATTATTTCCTGAAGAACAGAAAACTCGCCTCACACGAAGCTTGTTTTGCTGATAGATTACTTGCTTGGTTTTTAAGCGACTGGGTATCGTAATGCACAAACACGCTTGTAACCAGACAGCCGACGATCAATTATTAGCATCATCGTACCCGGTGGCATTCGTGTTTACAAAGACGACGCGACTTTGTTAGCGCTTAAAACCATCAGGAAATTCAGCAAGCAAAATAGCAAGCGTTCTATTACAAAATTCATCACGAAAATAAGCAAGCAACACAGCACGTGACGTCACTTTCCTTCACGGCCGGCCCAATACATTCTCTATTCTATTTACTTTACGGCCGGTCATCACAGAGACCAATAAGCAATCCATCAGTAAAACAAGCCTCGCGAAACAAGTGAGGCGAGCTTAAGAAAAGACGATAGAAAATCAATATAATGTATTAATTAATTTGTCTGGCTTAATAATTTTGGGTTGCAATTGATGATTGCAAAATTTGTTACCTGACGAAATAGACGAAAATTAATTAATTAAAATGGTAAAAAATTAAGACTGAAGTGTGCATTACACTTAAGTACGTTGTCGAATCCTACATCTATATTAATCAGTTTGTTTCCTGTGCTGTATAAGATAACACTTCGCACATCAGGATACTATTAGAAGAAGAAAAATATTGTTTAAAATATATAACTTTAATAAACATTTATAAACAAATAAAATATTACGAGTACATACTTAATACAGCAAAAGTCATTTAAAATTTATTGTTTAGTTTATTTTAGAGTTTACCAATTTTACGAATTATTTAATTTTATCGAGCACCTACCTGCAATATTATCTGCATGATAATAAAGATAAAGATAAGGGAATATTTTTTTAAAAGTTTTATAGAAAGTTATAACTAAATTCGCAGTTGATGTAGTTTTGACAAATTTGATTTTTATTATGGGAAAAACTTTTAATAAGTTTTTGCTGCTAATGTGGAAAAATGTTATACTTCAATGGCGGAATCCTATTCAAACAATTGTTGAAATATTGGCACCTACCATATTTAGTGTTTTATTGGTAATAATTAGATCTGTGGTACAACCGACATATCATTCCGCAACTTTTTATAATCATTTTGAAAACAAGATGCCGCTCTCCGTTATCTTTAAGAAGTAAGTAAATATCTACTTAATCGGGTATAAATATAATTTAATAATGTACGTCAGTAATAGTATTTAATTAAATTAATTTATATTACATGCATTATTTGATTTAACATACCTATTACAAAATGAATAATTTTTAAAAAAGTAATACCACTAATTTAATAACTATTATTTCTATATATATTTGTCCACCTTTACAAGTTTATTTGTATTTAAACTATAATATCAAAATTTTATTGAAATTTTTCGAAAATATATTATTTAATAAAAACGTTTCTGTATGTATGTTAATTTTATTAGGTAACTGGTTTTACTTTAAAGCAACTTGATAATTATTTAAAATAATTTTCTTTTCTTAAAATGTTTCATATACAAAAAATGTTTAGTAACTTGTGAAAATATACAAATTTTAAGTAATTAAATTAATAATTATTACAATTTCAATGAAATTTTAATTGAATTTGATAATTAGTGAATTTTTTCCACGCTTACTTATTCAGCTCATTATGTAGATGACCATTTATATTTCATTATATTTCCTGAGATGGACCTAAATTAATAATTGAATTTTAAAATGTAAATTATGGAAAAATGTATTTTTCCACTTCTATTTTCACATCATTTTGACGTAGGTGTTGACAGAGTAAAATGCGCCTTCTGTCACTTGTAGTAAATAATTTTTTATTATAAACCGCAGGTTAATAATGTGTACTTTTCGAAAACGTTTTTTTTTAAGTAACATACAAAAATTTAAGTGGATATTCGCCTTAATTTTTTGATGTTGCCCTGTGCGAATCTTTCTGCGAGTCGCGTCGGAAGCGCTTCTACAATTTTTTACTACATTTTTTTTGCAAATGGGTTATAGTTCATGAACTTAGAAGGTAAGGACCAGTAACTCCTTTGTTAAAATGCTGAAAATGGCGCGTGCTTAACCATATACAAATTGAACTAAACCACAAGGTAGCGCGGAATAACGGTTAAGCACACGAAAATTTTAGAACAGTTATTAGTCTTTACCTTAGGTTCATCACCTAATTTAAATTTTTACTTAAGGTGGCAAAAAGTATTAATTATTTTCAAACACTACTAGTAGATGACTCTGATATCGATTGATCACTAAATAATGCGAGCAGCAAAATTTATCGACGCCTGTGTTAGTTCATACTTTTTTTTCCGCTTACCTATTCAGACCTATTCCTATAAACCTATTCAGAAATTTTGAGAGTAATTTCAAAACCCACTTTTCGTAAAGTAAGACAATATACTGCACTATGCGCGTGCCATCTACGAAACATTTTTCAAACTGCAAATAGCATAAGCAAGATTGGGACCATGGACTTAGAAGGTTAGGACATGCAACTCCCTATCTGAAAGCTTAAAATTTCCGAGCTCTTAACCGAATAACGATAAATCTCCCCACAGGAGGCGCTGAGTGTTATTGACCAAAATGAAATAAAAATTGAAATTTCAAATTATGGATTCACCAATATAAAAGTGAAAGAATATTGTACATAAGAAAATATATGCATATTAAAAATTATAATATTTACAGATTTGTTAAAAGTTGGTGTTATTAAGTTTTAAGTGTTTGTTTATAAGGTAAGTAGTTTTCTAACCTTCAAAAATTGATGCAATAAATTTGTATTTTTCTATTTAATTAGATTTAAAATGGGTTTCAAATGTGTTGTACCTAATTGTGTAAGTGGCTATGTCAGCGAAAATAAGAAAACTAAGGCGTATAGTATGTTTAAAGCACCACGAGATCCTGAAAGGCTCAAACAATGGAACAAAGCTATCCCTCGAGATTTTGAATTGAAAGATTGTCATAGGGTTTGTGAAATACACTTTGCAGAAGATTGTATTATAAGAACATATATTGTAAAATATAATATTCCAGGACTTTCAGATAAAGAAGTAAGTATCGATAAATATTACTACGTTGCTTATTGTTATTATTTACCACAGAGGTTTGTTTAAAATAATTAGAAACATTCTGCAAAATATCATATTAATATTTTTCTTTAGAGGATGATAATTCTTGATTAATATTATAATTATTGATAATTATTATTATAGGTACCTTTCTTAAGCCACGCTTAACTGACACTGCAATACCAACGATTTTCCCCAATTGTCCTGCTTATTTAAGCAAAACTGTACAAGCCAGAAAAAAACCATTAGAACGTAAACCATTTATTAAAATCAAAAAAATTAAGTCTGAAGTACTTTGATGAAGTATATTGAGAAAAGCAATGTATATGAAGAAGTTGTCACTGATTTGCTGCAAAATGTGAATTTTACATTTCCATGCAAGTTACATAAAACAGATATATTGTCTTACACCATTCATTATTACATCACCATGAGGTTAAGACAATATACTTATCATATTAATGCAGAAACTAAAAAAATTAGTGCCGAGAAGAAAAAGCATTCAAAATTATCAAAACCTAAATATATTTTTAATAAATTCATTTCTGTTACCTGTGTTTTATTATATAATATAAAATTATTTTATATTATTATAATTATACTTATTTTTGAATAAAACTATTAACATCAAAAGTTGTTATCAAAACCATATAAAAAATTCCTTTAATTGCTCGATTAACTTGTTATTCTTTTAAAATTTTAATTTAATATTATAAAATGTTATACAGGTATGTAAAACATATGTTTTGTAGGAAAATTGTTTAAATAACGCTATAAAAACATTTAATTTTTGTGTAAATGTATTACTTTTTATCAATATTATGCCTCATGTATTGCCGCGCCATCTAGTATTAAAGTTTGGCGTGATTCGGTTAAGAGCTCGCCATTTTACTATGAGTTGCCAGTCCTAATCTTCTAAGTCCATGATTGGGACTAAAAGAACCACGATTAATTTCGTTACTAATGAGGTTAATAACAGATTTTTAAACTGCAAACTCTCAAATAGATAATTTGTAATGACATACTGTAAATACAGCACAATTACTTTACTATTTTCGCTACAATAAATAAAAAAACTGAACTTTTTCGCAGGCCTGTTTTGTTTATTTATTTATTCATTAACTATAAATGTTTTTTACTTGTAATTATAATATATTATCGACAAATGTTCAAATATATCATGTTGCAAATTTTGAGCACAGTACATTATATGTACTTGGTTTTTAATCGGGTTTGTTCTTATGGCCAAATAACATTGGTATTTGCCACCTTAACTACAAAAAATTTTAGCGCATGCGTGCTTTTATTGTTTTTTTTAACTTAACTTCTTTTGGTGTGACCACTACGCAAGTTTTATCTCAATTTAAGAAATTTTGCAAGAAAAAATATGATAATGCATTCGTATTTACAAACGAATACGAGTATTTTTTGACGTAAAAATTTTATTATTTTTAATAAAGAATAATTAATTTTATGCTTTTATATTTATGCAATTTTCTTAAACTTCAGGTTTTCTTAAGTTGTGCGGTGTAAACGGGCAAATTAACTTTAAATTTCTCCAAATTCAAGTTTGGCTCTTTCAAGAAAAACTGTCAAAATTGGTGCAAACGGTCATAATTATTGTCAAATTTAATTAAAATTTCATTAAACTTGTAACAATTGTTAATTTAATACTTAAAATTAAAATATTTTATTAAAATTATTTAAATTATATACATTATTAACCTCTGAAATTTATATTAAATTAAAATTTTTAAAATTAAAAGCTTTAATAAACAATAAAACAAAATTATTCGTAAGCTTTCAGTAAGTATATTAAACCTTTTAATTTTAAAAATTTTAAACTAATATTAAAAGTATTGATGAATTATAAATATAATATATTTTTACAGTCATTTTATCATAAGCGGGGAAGTAATGCAAATAAAAATAAACATACTAGCAGAAACGTGTTTTTATTAAAAAAAATTTTTTTCGAAGAATTTTAAGAAAACTTTTAAAGTATAATTTAAATTGATAACCAATAATGGAGTAGTAAAAATATTTTGATTTACATAATACAGTAGAATCCGGTTTTAACAATGTGGATATAGAGATATACTATTGCTTCTAACAAGTACAGCGCAGCAAGGTTTTGTTTTATACGCACTTATGTAAGTATAAAAAAATCTGTATATTTAGAAATAAGCTGTACTGAGATTTTGCTTATACATACAATCAGGATATTTGACATTTCCAACTGAAAAATCCTGTTTATAAAGAGGTTAAAAACATGGTAAAACTCGGATACCGTAGTTCTTAGAAAAGGTTCATAGAAAAGGTTAACTGCTATTCAGAAAACATAAAATTGGCGATAGAAAATAAGATTGTAGCGCCATGTGGTAGAATTCGTAACTACTCGAATGATATGGCGTTATTTGTTTACAGTGTTTCAATGCGAATGTCCGTGTGTTTTGATTTAGTTTTGTAATTTAGTGGAAGTAATTGCGTTTTAGTTTTATATTAAAATAATCGTTGTACTTATCTGTGTATGAAAACATTATTGTATTCATGAGTTATTATTTATGTACACACCAAAATTACAATTTATGTGACTTACGTTTTCACATGGTTGATCTTTGATTTACTCATTCAAGTATGTGGAATAATAGTAGAAAATGAAGAACCAGTAGCATTATTGGGAATAAAGTGTACGTATGAATGTAAGTTTTATTTATTAGACTACAAAAATATAACGTACGTATTAACAAGTATTTTTTCTAGATGCCGAAAAGAACATCCACGATAGTTTAAATAAAGTAAATTATATCTACAAAGAAAACGACAAATGGAAAAACACAAATATTATGGACAGATCCAAATGGGAATGGCTGTTCTTAATTTAAATAAAACTTACATGGTTTTATATTCATCATTCGATAAAAGTTTTTTGAATATTGAAGTGGATTACAATTATGAATTTGCAAAAACAATGTTGTATATAAATAAAAAAAAATTATGGATGAAATGTTGCATAATTTATGTGTCAAAATGCCGAATTAATAAAAATATATAAAATATTAAATCTTTTATTATTGAAATAATATTTCTCATTAACAACTTCACATGCGTCAATTATTTTAATATTCAATTAGGCCCTCCGCTGCTTCCATTTCACTTAAACTTCAACTTGTACATTCTCGAAGCTCTTTTTCATTTTCTTTTATACATACAAACGCATGGTTTTCTTTGATTTCATTTCTTTTATTTACTTGCTGACTACATGTACTAGATCCTGGAATGTATTTTCTTCAATATGCAAAGGCAAGTTCAAAGTAGAGGTACAGCATTTTTTTCAAAATATTTTTATCTAAAAGCAAAATTAAAAATCACAAATACGAAAGCTGAAAAGAGTAACTTACCTTTATTGAAAAATCTTCTGTTTAAAAATGTCGAGGACAAACTGTCATATTTAAACACCGGGTTTCTTAATCTTAAATTTGTAATCCTAACTTTTCTTCATTTACAACGTATTTTTATTTCAAAGAAACAACAGAAAATAAACAATATAACCACACTTAAATATTCTGAAATTCGCTAATTTTTTGAAGTTTTGTTTTGCATAAACGTTACAAGTTCACTCATAAGCTAACACTTTCACTTGGTAAGTAACAAAATTATCATATAAAAAATAGATATCATGAAAACTGATATATAAGATCACGATTATAACCTAGTAAATATTAAACAACAAAACATATCTTCTGCGTTAGTTCCGCTGGCAGGCGTTGGTGGCGTACCTCTTATATTCTATCGCCATATTGGCGATATATTCATATATTCAGGTTAAATTTGTCAATTGATATTTAAAAATTGGCAATTGTAATTCAGATTTATCAAGTGATATTCAGAAATTGTCAATATTGTAATTCAGATTTGTCAATTGCTATTCAAAGATCGTCAAATAAAATTCAGAAACTATATTCACTGTCATTCAACTGTAAGAAGTTATATGCTTCAAAAAGGTTTTAAATATTTTTCAAGTTAAGTGAAATTTTAATAAAAATCTTTTTAAATTAGTAAATTTTTCTACTTACATATTTTTTTAGTTTTAGACATTATTGTACAATCATGTTTCGATTTTCCAAAATCTCGTCAGTTAAACTTAAAAACTAATTAAACGAATTTGATAAACTGCTTATAACCAAGTTCGTTTATAGCGATCTAATTTAAAACTGTCATATCTTTGTTACAACCGGATTCTACTCTATAGACCTATTTATATTTAATATTCTATAATACTTATGTTAGACTTTATATTTATATTAGATGACATTAATTGTAGCACACTGGTTTGGTCTCCATACAATTTTGATTTGAACTTAATTGTAAATGATACTGTAAATGCAATTAATAATGACAAACGTAGACCGTTTAAATTCGAACACTATGCATTTAATACAAGTGCAGATATGGAAAATTTTTTAAGCAACGATTTAAAAATGATTAATGTGTTGGCTGGCATTCAGTTTGATGAATCTCTTTTTGATTTAAATAATTCAGCAATGCTTCCCTCCAATGTAAACATTACATTCAGGTAATTATCTTATTTTTATAAAACGCAATTGCAATATTTTTATTTATTATTTCAATTAAAAATAATTGCAAAATTACCTAAAAGATTTCCGGCTGAAGTGTTGGGAGGAACTAATGAAAACTGGAAAACCAATAATGTATTTCCAGTATATGAAGTAAATGGACCTCGAAATACCAAATTAAAAAGAGGAGGATATCCAAGTAAGTATAGTCTCCATATAATGTATGTATGTATATTACACAATGTATTCAGTGGCGTAACTACCGGTGTTCCGCGGAACAAGACCCAGGGGTTTTGAGAGGGCCGTCCTAACAAAAATATTAAATATTTTATTGTAATTATTTCATGTTTTTTAAAGCATATGTTTTGAATATTTTGTTTTACTATATTTTTAATTGAAACTTATAATCAGAAGCTGTAAAAAATATGGTATATAATATATACCATATTTATACCATATTATAGTCGAAGGTATATTATCATAAAATAATAAACCAATAAGCTGCCCGAAAAAAAAATATTGGAGTTCTATCTTGAAATTTTATGGTTGATTCATGATTGAGAGGGGGAGGCAATTTGACTCTGAAACAGGCCTTCGACTGCATTGTTATGCCAGTAAATGTATTTATTGAAATCGGTTTGTATTGGATCATATAAGGAGCCATTTTACATTTGTAGATTAAATTATTATCTGATTTCCACTTTAAATTAAAAATTGCTTTATGCAAGATGCCATTAACATAAACGTTGCGCTGGTTCACCAAGATCAAGAGTTGCGTTAAATCTTTTATGTATAATACGAACCAAATTTCTAGACCCATCGTTATAGAAATTTTATTGCCGTAAAATACCAATACTACTCGATGCTTTGCACCTCGTGACTTAATCTTGGCGCTAGGGTTATAAACAGCTAGCTTCACAACCTAGATGTATAATTCCAACATCTCCGAAATGACCCAGAAACCTTTAGTTTTGACGTGGGAAGTGGATACACGGTGTCCAAGAAGAATGATAAAGATAAAAATCAGTTTCCTTGAATCACTTCTTCTGGAATCACTTTTACAAATTTCCGAAATGACTTGTAAACCAAAAATCGTGAATTTGAAAAAGTCAATTTCAACCCTAAACATTAAATCACCAAGTTAGCGTAAGAAATATGACACTGCATGGGATACCGCCTGGAACGGATTCTACTGCGCGCTCTTGCAGCTTTTATTACAAAAATCTATGGCAAGAGATCTTTTCCATCCTAAAAATTCATTCTCACTCACTTAATTTTACTATTACGAATTCTGTAGAAAATATTTTTATATTTTAATATTTATGTTATTATATTTTTATTTAGTTTGTTTTTCAAGGTTATTACTGGGAAGGCTTTCTGACGTTGCAGCAAGAACTGTCGTTTTCTTTTATAAATTACTACAAAAAAAGGATTACTAATTCATCATTTAATCGATCATCAATACCTATATATATGCGTAGATTTCCTTATCCAAAATACACTCAAGACATACTGACATCTGCACTTTTAATTTTTATTGGACTGCTTTTTATGCTTAGTTTTGTTTATACGTGTATTAATATAGTTAAAGCTATAACAGCGGAAAAGGAAAATCAACTAAAGGTAGATTAATATTTGGTCATAAGGAACTATATATACGGAATTACTGATAGATACTACTTTTAATACAATGACTATAATAAAAATGAAAAACATACAATCATACAAATGCTTCTTTTTAGTTGCTATCTCTTTCTGTGCCTATTTTTAACACTGATAGCATCTTTGGCTATTTGTGTAATTCTTCATGATGATCGTTGTGTTGAAAGGAGTATCTATCGGTATCTAGATAATTTTCAACTAATCATTCAATGAAATACTCATTTTCTTAGGAATTGATGATAATTATGGGTCTACCAAATTGGTTGCATTGGACGGCGTGGTTTGTCAAATCATTAATTTCTTTAATAATATCAATCAGCATTATGATTGGACTTATGAAAATTAAATGGTATCCAAATTCAAGTTACACTGTATTTACATACTCAGATTCAACTGTTATATTTATGTTTCTTTTGCTATACGCTTGTTCTACGATTACATTTTGTTTCGCAATTAGTGTGTTCTTTTCTAAAGGTAAATACAAAAAATTTAAATTATTTTTAATAGCTGCATATTTTAATTAAGCAATAATTTTATATTTATTTAAAGCAAGCACCGCAGCGACGATAGCGGGATTGGCTTGGTTTTTATCTTATTTTCCATATATGTCCGTACAAGGTCACTTTAATTCCGTTAGCTTAACAACGAAGATATTGATGTCATTTTGTTCTAACACGGCTATGGCATATGGTTTTCATATTATGGTATTGTTTGAAGCTACTGAAGAAGGTACGCAGGATAGCAATAAATACAATATTATTCAATAGATTAAACAAGTAGTTCATAAAAAATATAACTTAGTGGTAGTAATAGAAAAATATTATTATTTCGGGCTTCCTTTTGCAAGGATATAACTTACGCAGTTTACCCGTTCTCCAAAAGGATACTCGAGCATTTAATACTTCAGAGATATTGCTAGCACCTTCTGAGAGGGTCACCGTCTTTACGTGCCTTCGAAGCACGAAAACAGCCTTACAAAGTAAGCCTTTACTCGGATGTGAACAGTCCTTACGTTAGCAGTTGATTGCGCTAACAATCGGGCCAACGACTATCTAAATAGAAAGATAAGAGTGATAATAATGTTTAAATCAGGGGCGTAGCCAAAATTTACTTTGAGGGGAGGCTTACTTTAGTCAACTCGATAAATTTTATTACAATTTTATTATATTATACAATGGCCATTCTAGTGTCTTGGGAGTGGGCACTTGACGGATATTTGGCTTAAGCCATTTGTTGAAATAAATATTATTTTTAAACTTTAAAGTTAAAATATTTTGGAATGGCAGTTTACGTCAAGGTGAAACCTCGTTAAGACAAATTTTAAACTTTTTGAAGAACTAAAGTTATAAAGTTTGGCTTATGCAGGTTCTACCTTTATAATGTATACGAGCTGGCATTATAAAATCTCTTTTAGGATTTCAATGGTACAATATTTGGAGAACTCCACAACCAGATCAAAATCTCACATTAGGACATATTTTAATAATGCTATTATTAGATTCAATATTATATTTATTAATTGCTCTTTATGTAGAAAAAGCTTTTCCTGGTGAATATGGAATTCCAAAACCATGGTACTTTCCATTTCAAACATCGTATTGGTTTAAATCATCGCCACCAGGTAAAATAAATTAATGTACTACATATTTATTTCAAGATTTATGTATCTATTTATGTAAAAAAATCCTAAATCCTACAGGAAGTGATTAATTTTGAACGGTTTTATATAATATAGAATATCCTTTATCAATATAATAGCCCAGTTATTGGAGACAAAAATTAAAGTTTACCTTGCGAAAGGTCAGGGAAAGTTTTAATTTTGCAGTTTATAGAGTCGCATGATCATTATACTAACAATAAGTATGCGACCTTGAACAGGTGTCGCTCGCGCTGCAATCTTGCCAAAAAGGAACCGAAAAGCAAAATAAAATTTGCATTTTAACATTTATTTTAGGTGTTAAAATGCAAATTTTAATATATCACAAAATGGTGTAATTTATTTAAAAAAAATAGGTAAACTTTGGTCGTGTGATCTGTTATGATTGATAGGCGCTTTCCTCTTAATAAGAAAACATAGAGTATTAGCCTTATTGCAAGACTGGTTTTAATGTTACCTAATGGGACTCACATCCCTCAGAAGATACACACTGGCTCACAAATTCATATAAATTTATTACAAAACAAATTAATTACAAAACAAATCCATGTTTCTACTTTCCGTCAATGCTATGTTCTATGCTTAGAAACGGTGCCTTGGTAGATTGTTTGTGCAACATTTTGGAGACTATGTTGTAATGTGAAAGATGCATTTGTCTAGTTTTATCTAAAACAAATTATCCATGATGACAAATCAACCTCTGAAATTAATATTAGATTAAAGATTTTAAAATTAAAGGTTTAATAAACAATAAAATAAAATTATTCGTAAGCTTTTAGCAATGGTTACTGTTAATGACCTATACTACTATAATAATAGTGTAATTACACTATTATTGTTAAATGCCCGATGAGAGCAGTAACCATTGCTGAAAGCTTACAAATAATTTCGTTTTATTGTTTATTAAACCTTTTAATTTAAAATTTTAATCTAATAAATTAAAAAAGGTTACAATTAATTTTGCAACCTGTATGGTATGATGATCTCTAATTGTACCAGTAAATCTAAAACGGGAGGAAAGAACACTTTTCTCAAAAGACTTTGACTGAAAACATTTAAACAAAAAATAATTTCCACTAAATTTAAAAAGTTTTTATTTGAGTGTTTTCATTTGATTGATGGTGATATCAGTTAGTTTAAATTTTGATAATGATAAATAAGTGTAATATTTAAGGCGTTCTATGTAATCAGTAATTAAACATCCATTACAATTTTTGTTCGAAACAAACATTTTGACAAACAGTTTTGATTACTTAGCTAAATATTATTATAATAATTTATATATCAAATAATAAAATACTTATTTAATTTATAATATCACATTATTAAATATAAAATTAATTTTAGGCTCTACAGAATCATTTAAATATTTCTCGACAGAAAACACTTCAGAAGATCATACTTCCAAATTGGAAGTGGGAATTGAAATAAATGAATTAAGAAAAGTTTTTTCCAAAAAGAAAGTAGCAGTAGAAAATCTTAGTTTATCTATTTATAAAAATCAAATTACTGCATTATTAGGACACAATGGAGCAGGAAAATCGACGACGATGTCTATGATAATGGGAATAATTCCACCTACAACTGGTAGTGTTAATGTGAATGGATACGATATTGCTAGTAACATAGAGGGTGTTAGGCAAAATTTAGGATTGTGTCTTCAACATAACGTATTATTTGACAGATTAACAGTTAAAGAACATATCTATTTTTTTAGTCGATTAAAAAATCTTGATAAATATTTAATCGAAGATGAAGTTAATAAATATGTAACTGTATTGGAACTCACATCAAAAGTAAGTAAACAATCATTTATTATTACTACATGAAATCTTAGTGGCTAATGCATCATAATAAATTTGAAACTTAGCCGAAAGCTGAAACATGAAACCAATATTTACAATGATTATTATATTCGGGGCAGATAAAGTTTTGTATAAAAGATATATTTTAAGGACGAATTTAATAATTTTCAAGTTAAGTAAATTTTATTTGAATTTACAGATAGGCAAACCTTTCTACTTAACATTTTAGAAGAATTTTTTAAAGACGTTAACTGATGAGATTTATTTAAAATCAAAATATAGTAGATCAATAATACTTTAAACTAAAAAATTCGTTTAAAATAATATTTAAGTGAATATTTTTACTAATTTATAAATTCAATTAATATTTTACTTAACTTGAGAATCATAAAATTTCTTCTTTAAAACATATGTATAATTTAACAAGTTAATAAATTATAGATAAAGCAGTAATTATTATAACAAAGAAAATAAGATTAAGAAATACAAATACAAAATATGAAAAATCATTCCTATTGTCGATCTGAAACAAGAATGCAGTAAAAATGTGTAGGGCTTTTCCGATGCGAAGAAAGATTTACACAGAGAAACGTTACAAATTAAGGCGAATGTCTACATGAAAATTTTACTAAACAAAAAATTATAGAAAATATTTTCTCAAAAACTAAAAGAGACCTTAAGTTTTTGTATTTAACATTTAAAAAATTTACAAAATACATGATTTGTAATAAAATCAGAAAAATGGTAATTCTTATTTCGTTAATATCCGATTTGTGAAATGATAATCAAATGAAATGAAATTTCACTAGTGTAAACTTGCATAAATTCTAACCAATCACGGTATAAGGTTATATTTCCAGCACAAATTTTTTCTGCAATCTTATTTCAAATAGACTATAGTGCTAGCTCATTCTTGTCAGAATTAGTTTTAAACCATGTAGAGCCAAAATATTTCAAAGCTTGATCATGAATCGATGAAATATGGAAGTTAATAGTAGCGCGGCGCTAAATCTTAACTGTCTGTTACATTATGGCGTAAATGAGAGTGATCAACTAGCGCAATTGTTTATGCCTCCAAAGTGTATTACACATTACTCATACCACACCTGAGAGTTTTGAAAAATAATGATGGTTATAAATTGTGTGAGTAATAGTTCATTGCTCAACAATGTTAAAGAATGAACCACGTAGCGATGAACAATTAATTGCATAAGTGACTAATCACAATGAATATATGATATCAGAATTATTTTGAACTGTCAGATTAAAATTAAAAATTTTAAAAATATTTAATTTTATGTAGAAAAATTATAACGTTTAACCCGAGTACAAAAGTTATTATGCTATTGAATGAATTACAGTACAAGTGAACACTCGTGCCGCAATAACATTCTCATAAGTAATCCCATTAATTATTTGCTTGTTGAATAATATACTATTTTTTAGGCAGATGCTTTAAGTGGAACCCTCTCTGGTGGTATGAAAAGAAAATTATCGGTTGGTATTGCACTTTGTGGAAATTCAAAAGTAATAATTCTTGATGAGCCAACTGCAGGTATGGATCCATCTGCTAGAAGGACTCTATGGGATTTATTACAAGCCGAAAAACTAGGTAAATATATTATAATCTATGTGTACGTTTAGTTTAGCTACTTATTTTTGTCAATAAACCTATGCACTAATAACAGTGTTTTTAATACAATAAAATTTTTACATATAAATGTTTATGAACTTGAAAACCAAATTACCGGGGGTGAAATTACCGGGGACTATTTAATTTAAGTAATTTTAATTTTAATTTTTAAGTAATTTTACTGGGGGTCAAATTACCGGCTACGGCTACTTAAGCACTTTAAAAAAACTTTAATTTAAAGAGTTACATGAGTTTCAAAGGCTGAAAAAGCATATTTTCTTTAATTTTGCTTTAATATAATAAAAGAATTCAAACATTTAAGCATATAAAAACAATAATATTTTATAAAATTTTAATTAAAAATTTTGAAAATTCAGACGTTGGGACTTATTTTTCGGAAACTTCTTAAAAAATATTTTTGCTGTGGTCAGGATAACTCACGATAGCTTTATCGGAAATCAAAAAGCAAAATATTTACTGTTAGTAGGTGGATACAGCTCGTGATTGAACGAAATTTAAATTTTTGGCAGAATTGTATGCAAAAAAGTACAATTTTCAGTAACATCTACACTACGTTGTGCCTTGTAAAATAAGCCGCGATTAAAGAGAAAAGTAATCCTATCTAAAAGAACTGTACAAAATTTCAATTAAATCGGCGCAATAGTTTTTGGGAAATCGTGACTACCGACTTCAAAATTGGAGTTTTAAGAAAAAAGCGATTAAGGTTTTAATCCTAATGACTAATTAGATTAATTAGAGAGATTTTCAAAGGCTTTCTCTCCTTGAGTTTTACTCCGATTGATTTGAAACATTGGAAAAATATTGATAAAAAATAATAAAAAAATAAAATTTTCAAACCCATGTCTGTTCAAACTCGTTTGTATTTAAATTATTAATAATTTGCGTTATTTATATAAAAGATACAGGGTCCGAAGATGATTGTTTGAGATAGAAACGCGTCACCTAAAAAAAATTGCGAGTACAGTGCACTTGATTATAAAAAAAAATTATTTCATATAAAGAACATCTTCCTTAGAGAAACAACAAAAAAAGGTCCAATTTTTCCGTCTACCTTTTAGATCAACGCCATCCGGAGATCTTAGGATATAAGAATTCTCAGGCATATTTATGTATTATTTAACTTAAATTGTTTATTTGTCATTATTAGGTAGAACAATTTTATTTTCAACGCATTTTATGGACGAAGCTGATTTATTAGGAGATCGTATTGCAATTATGGCAAATGGAAAATTACAATGCTGTGGCTCCAGTTTTTTTCTTAAAAATAAGTATGGAACAGGATACCATATCGTTATAGATAAAAATTTAGATTGCAATGTGGAAGAAATAACCAAACTATTTCAAAACTACATACCAAATATTAAGGTACTAGTGACATATACTAAGCAATTTAAAAAAAGTTATTATAATTTAACTTGTGATTACAATTTATTATTCAGTAGTATAGCAATATTGCATTTGTACATATTATGTACATATATACTTACATATATTTAATCATACCGTTTCCTTTCATAAGCTAAAACTGTGCACGTCTGTATCCTCGTAGTACAAAAACACTTTGCAACTAATCTATTTTCACTAATTTTTTCCATATTTTCTTATCTTTTTAGTATTCTTTTTGTTTCGACAATATCCATGGATAACTAAAGATGCATATACATATACTACACCTTTAGTTATCTAATGTTATACCTAATATAATACAGAGGTGGTACATGTTTGTTCTTTTGCTCTTAAAACATTTAATTTTTCTCAACTTTATCTACAACATTCTACTTAGTATGCTTTACGTAGCTTCTTTTACTATTTTCTTTGCATTCAGCGTTATTTTTTGTATAGGTATGTACGTCATACTATATTTCACTTTACACCCCTGTTCTGTAACGTTTTCGTTATCATAACGAATTTTGTTGAGTTTTGTTTTGTAGACAAATATTGAACGAATTCGTTAAGAATCGTATTCTTAGGGTAGGCCCACAATTGCTATATGCGAATCATCTATTACACAAACTACTACGCTCAGTGCAAATTTTTCATAAAAGTCGCTTTTAACTAATTTCCTTTCAGCATTAGTTAATGGAAATTGAATCTAAATGTTTAATAAATTGTTGTGCGATGCATCGGTGACTTTATTAATGCATCGGCTTACACTCGCTTGATTGAGGCCAAACAAGTAACTTGTATCTACAGACTTTTGATGTTGCTCTTTCTTCAATGTGTACCGTTGATTCTAAACACAAATTATAAATTATCGATATTATTGACGATATTTTTAGAGCAAAAAGTTAGTGATTATTGTAAAAATTTCGTTTCCTACCTGTTCATATTTTGTTGTTGTTCATAAGTAAAATAATCTGTAACAATTCTGGATTCATTTTATATACAAATTAACAATTACGTTTCAACTTTGTAATTATTTTTAACTACTTATATTTTTGAATGTCGATTACTAACCTCAAAATACAATCTGTCACTTCTCAACAAATTTGTAAAATACTCAACGACACCAGAAAGAGCATTTGTACAATTATTCCGTAATAACCAAGTTGGTAACGGAGCGTGGTGTAGTCAATACTAATTAGACAACTGTACTATCTTTTCAACAAAACGTAACGAAACCGCTTGACGAAGAGTTTACAGAATAGGGGTATTAGTTGCTTTTTTTACAGCTATTAACATTTTTTGTAGGCCTTATTTTTTTATTATATGTAAATAAATTGATTTGTGCTTCAATCTTGTGTTCGATACAAATTTTTACACACAGATTTACTAATTTGTTATCATTTTTAATTATTCTGTTATCAATATTTCATATACTTCATTAATACAGTAGAGCATTAATAATCCAAACCTCAGTAATCCAAACGTCTAAAAACAAAATCCAAAAATTAAGGTGGTTACTGAGTGAAGAATAAAAATGCAAAAACGTAAACGCGGTGCAATATTGGAATTCAAGCAATTAAGTGGAGTTGTATATTTACGGAAATATAAAAGCTTTTGAGTTCAAGTATGCAGATATTTTATTTCTTGTATCTAATATTCGTATTTTTACTGTTTAGTAGCATATTGATAATTTGAACAACTTTCGGTCTCAATTAGTTCGGATTATCAACGCTCTACTGTACTCGGCGAGTATTTTCTTTCCGTACTCACTTACGTAATTGTACATATCTCCTGATGATTTTAAGACTTTATTTAGCTCATTTTACAACCTTTCTTTCGCACTTCAGCAAAGCATATTGTATGCATTTAATATGTACTAACATTCGTGTTGTAGTTAATCTTTAATCTTTTAATCTTAAAATTTTTATAAATAATTAGGTAACAAGATGTTTTGCATGAAACATTTCTTTTATAGATTTACAGATTAAAATCTATAGATTCACAAAATGTGATCTGATGCTGTTTCAGATTAATTGATTAAAATGTCATTTTTAGGTTAAAACTGATATTGGTTTTGAATTAACATATGACCTGTACAAAGAAAATGTTGAAGTTTTTGAAGAAATGCTTACAGAATTTGAAGAAAAAAGTAACAGTTTGGGAGTTTCAAGTTATGGAATTTCATTAACTACTTTAGAGGAAGTTTTTATGAAGTAAGTTTTTTATGAAATGATTCTGATAATTATGTGGTAATAAGTTAGAATAATGTAAATCTTGGAAGTTGTGTAATAGTCATTATCAATCATAAAAAAATTGATTACATCATGATTCAATCTTCTTTGAACGATTGAACATCTTGAACATCATGTTCAAGGATCAACATAAAAATATATTGTTAGTTGTCCAAGTACTTTAGCTTTCTACGGCGGTTATTATTTTAATTGTATTCCGCACAAAAATTTTAATGATGTTAATTTGCTGAATTTTGCACAAACTAGGACTTTAATGACTGAGATCGTAATTTTTATTATAATGGAGAAATAACAGGGATATTAAGTGGCTACATACTTATGATAAGAAACGACAATAAAATACATTTTTCATCAAATGTAAAATCTTAACCATATGTCATCCGTGCCCAATATTTATATAAAGTAGTATTTAAAAAAAAAATTAATCTTTAAGTTAAGGAGTTATCTGTAAGTTAAGTTTGTGAATTGTCTCATTGTTAACTTAAATTAAACTTATTGACTAAAAGATTAACATTTTCATGAAAATAATTGCTTAAACATTAAAAAAAAATGTATAAAAATTTTTAAACTTCAAGAAACACGTAGTAATTTATGTTTGGGAAAAAACATGTTTTATTGGGAGCAAAAGTGACTTTTTGTGACTCTTTTCTAGTTGCCAGATCCGCTCAACTCGTCCGTTAATTCTACTAGCTTGTCACGAAAAGATCAACTTTTGCTTCTTATACAACAATATCCTATTACAGTGTTAAGCCTAAAATAAACGTTTTTTGAGCTGATACAAAGTACATGCTTACATGAATACAGCCGTACAAAGGTAACGTAGGTCAGGTTATTTTAGAATGTATTAATTCTATTGCATATTAGGGTAGGAGGAGATCAAATGCTGCCAAGTATTGAAACAGAGAACAAGAACTTCAATTCTGAAACTAACGACAACATGCATGCCATTCGAGGTTCGGCGATTAGCAATTCTTGTTTAGAGATCAATGATAGCGGTAAGTCCTGGTCAATTTCAACAAAGTATTTCATTCTAAATATACTTTTATTTATAGCTAATTATAAATCAATTGAATTAATAAGAGGTTGGAATTTACTTGTAAACCAATTTCTGGCAATGTTTATGAAAAAAGGGTTACATCTATATAGATCTTGGTTTTTAACAATAATTCAGCTAATTATTCCATCGATATATATTTTTTTAGCTTTAATTATTGTAAAAGACAAATTTGAGTTTCAGGATTTGCCTCAATTAAAAATAGGATTAGATTTATATCTAAAACCTGTTACAGCAATAACCACGTATCTCCCTAATATTTATTCTGAAAATTATATAAAAAATTTACGTAACAAAACCTTACTTAATTGGGAACAACAAGATTTTGAAAAAAATATAATGTCGGAAGTAAATAGATCATTAAATATTATATCCAATGTTTTATTATTCTTTTTTAAATTTTAGACACTGAAAGATCCACGTACTGTACATTACCGTTATATTGTTGGAGCAACATTTCATGGTAATCACAATGTAACTGCCTGGTTTAACAATCAAGCTTATCATTCTGCTCCGTTAACACTGCAAATGGTTTTAAATTCGATTTTACAGACAGAACTACATTCCACTGATTATTCTATAGGAGTATACAATAAACCATTACCATTTTCACTTAAAACAAAAGTAAGAATTTCTTTTTTTAATATTTAATTGTAAATAATTAATAATAGAGCGCAGACATTAAATATGATCGAATGAACAAACAGTTGTTAACCTGTTACCTAGCTTTCGTTTTGATTTTTGTATGCACGTTTACGTTTTTTTTGCGTTTGATTTACGTGGCGTACTATCTGCGGAATAGAAAAGTTTTTCTATTTTTTTAATTTTGTTATTTGAAAGTAGAGGTCAAACAGAGATTTTTTTAAAGATTTTTTGAGTGATTTTAGCATGAGAAAGAAATTATTGAAATTCAAAAAGAGTCATGGTTATGACGTAATTGCCCTAATCAAGCAGGGTTTTAAAAATCAATCAGAATTAAGAAAAAATGCCTTGCTGCCAAGCGATTTTGAAATAATTATTAGTAGGTAATGCAGATAATTTCCATCTCAATTTTGCAATGGCCGCCAAATGTTTGCAAATAGAATTATTTGGTTACGTATTTTCATTTTTTGAATATAATAATCGTTAAATATTTGTCCACACGATCACTATTTTATTATTTATAATGTAAAACTTGTGTCATTTTCCATATCATATCCACATATCCACATATCCACAGAATACAACTTTTAGCTTCAGCTGACAAGTCCTTGTGAAATAGTATACAGGGTGTTTAATAAACATGCGGCAAAAATTCCAGGGTTATTCCTTGGCCTATTCTAAGAATATTTTGTTCTATGATAATTTCTGAGAAACCCTTTGTTTCGAAGATACAGGATGAACAAAATTTTGGGCCAGTAACAACATTTTATTATCAAAAAGTACATGTAAAGTAGCTGAATCTACAATAATTGTTCGAAATGACTTCCTCCAGCCTGGATACAAGCATTTAATCTTCTCGTCATTGCCACCACACATTGCGGCCACACGCATGGCCTGCTCGTTCCTCAGACTTAAACCCCCTGGATTTATGGGGCTTCTTATGGGGCTATCTAAAGTCATTAGTCTACGCTACTCCAGTTGAGAATTTGGACGACTTGCGAAATCGGATAATTGTTGGGTGTAACTCAATTAGAAACAACCCTGGTATGTTTGAAAGAGTTCGGCACTCAATGACGAGAAGATTGAATGCAACGAAAATGATTGAAGCGAGAGGAGGTACAGTGCACAAGATGCCAGCGGTACGGACACACCAAGACTTATTGTAACCGCTAACCTCAGTGTATCAAATGTGCACAACGTCACGCCTCAAAGAATGCACAAAAGCAGACAGAAAGCCATTATGCGTGTTATGCTACGAGAAACACCCACCAAATTATAAAGAATATAGACTCTACAAAGAAATACGAGATAGAAAATTCCCATCCCTAAGAAAAAAACAATTATACTCACCCACACCAAATACTAGTACATCCCAAACATTCCCACTAAAAATAAGTCTACCCCAACTAATCCCACAACAAACAAGAGTTTTCCGCCAAAGCAAATCATATGTAGGTGCCATAAGAGAACAAAACCAAAGCATAACAGCAGATAATACTCATCAATTATCGCATTATACAACAAAAAATAACACAACCCAATTGGAAAGAATGATGATCAAACTAATAGATAGAATGGACCAGTTGCTATCTATCCTATTACAAGTCACATCAAAACTACCATAATGCTGTACTTATTAAAATTGGCGCTGTGGAATGCCAACAGCTTGTCCAACCATGAACAAGAGCTAATAAAATTTATACAACTAAAGAACATAGATATCATGATGATCTCAGAAACCCACTTCACAGAACGGAGCTATCTGAAAATAACAAACTTCTCCATCTACCATACTCCCCACCCTAGCGGCAAAGCTCATGGAGGATCTGCCATCGTCGCCAATAACAAACTAAAACACTATGGATTGCCCAAATTTCAGCAAAAGCATGTACAAGCATCGGAAGTGGTTTCGTTTGATTGTCTCCAGATTAATGTTGTTATGACCTTCCATATTCAAACACCTGCTTGATAGGTTCTTGTCTGGTCATTAAATAAAACAAAATAATCAATGTTTAATTATTGTATTCTTCGACGCGTTTCGGCTTTTTAACCATCTTCCAAACAGCTACAAAAAACAAAAACAAATCAACATATGAAAAACATAAAGACCGACAAAAAAACTACCTGTTGAAATTACATTTATAAAAACAAAACTAAAAGATAAAGCAACCTTCAAAACTATCGCAGTATTTTTCTATTATCGCTCAGCACGATATCAATAATGGCTGTGTTTGCTAAGCCCTTTAATTCGTTCACACAACCACTTCTACTTTTGCGGGTCAAAAGCGTGGACAGTCTTGGTCAAATGATCGGCGAAGGAGGACCTGTTATTAATGTCGTGAACTATATCCACGACACATTGGAGCCGCTTTAGGTCGGATGTGTGCTCTTTTACCCTCTCCTCCAGCCTCCTTTCCGTTTTTCCACGGGAACGTAAGGACGTAAGGAACGTTACGGGAAGGAGGCTGAAGAAGAGGGTAAAAAGAGTACACATCTACAATTGAAATGTCTTTACTAATAATTTTTCTACCTATTTCAATACCCATACCTCAATAGATACTCGTATATCTATTTCAAAGGATGTAGCGCTGTTCCTCTTTAATTATTCTTTCTAAGTGCATGTATTTATTTAATATTTTCCGTTAAAAGCTACGTACTAAGCAAAATTTGGATCAAAAATAACATTCAGAGTTATTTTTCGCAAATCAAATAAAATGTTTTTTCAACACTCGCAAAACTGCTCATATAAAATTTTATTTACACTATGAAATTTCTAATTAAAATGGGTTTTCTTACAACCAAATGCAAGATAATCAATTACCTGATTAATATATAGTACATAATAATATATGCATTAAACATATGATATGTATAAATTAATATAGTTCCAGATTTTGAGAATAATTGGAATAATATTACATTTAACAGTAAAAATAGTTATTTTTATTTGTGTATCTCGTGCGCGAAATAATGCTTTGGTGCACGAGAATAAAAGTGTTTTGGCAAGGCGTGAGCCATCATTCGAGAGCACCAAAAGCATTTCGCGTACAAGTTGCACACACTAATTTTTCTATAACTGTAGATTAAAACCAAAAAAAGTACTTGATAAAAATAATTTTTCTATATTGTGTTTTATTGATTTTGGGAACGTGCGCCAAAGTATTTTGCGCACTTTGTGCAGGACGCAAAATAATTTCTTGCACGATGAATAAATGTCAAATTTTGGACACTGTTATTAATGTGCAAACTTCAGTTTTCTGTCCGGTTATAGAAAATGTATTATTTCCACTATTAGCCGTATTAAGCTATCATTTTGACGTAGATGTTGACTAAGTGAAGTACGCCTTCTGTTACTTGTAGTAAATAATTTTTTTATTGTTGACCTGAGGTTAATAATGAACAAATGTGCATGTTTTAAAAAATTCGCTATAGCTTTAAAGGAAATTTATGTCTAAAACGAATTAGCATAATAAAGAAATGTTATTTATCATTTTTCAACCATTAAAATTGATCTTTATATAAGATTAATTTAATATTCAAAATTTTGGTTATATTTGAATTTTATGAGTTTTGACCGTCTTTATATCAAAAATATTTAAAAATTTTTAAACAAAAAACTGTCATTTGTTTTATAATTCGAAATAAATAAAAATTAACTAAAACGTTTTATTTATTAACAGGAGGGTTAATAAACCTAGTAATGAAATTTTTTTATATAAACCACGGTTACTAAGCGTGGCATAACCCACGCGCTTTAAATCACGAGGTGCGGAACATCTTGGCGCTAAGGTTAGATTCACAACCTAGGTATATAAAATACTATGTTATCATAACTTTGCTGTTCACTGTATATCATAATATAAATATTTATCATATCTTACATGTATTTTTGTAAATTTTCAAATTATATTTTTTAGTTAACCCGTTTCAAATAACTATAATCTTATTTTTTAGATTTCAAATATTTATCAAATAAACATAGGTTTCCAAATAGCATTTAATATTGGATTTAGTATGGCATTTGTGTCCGCATTTTATGTAATGTTTAACATCAAAGAACGAGTATGCAAATCTAAACATTTGCAATTTATTTCTGGAGTAAATGTAGTTACATTTTGGCTACCATCTTATATTTGCGATACTATACTTTTCACACTAACCTCTTTACTTACCGTCCTCACTGTGTATATATTTCAACAAGAAGGTTTTTCAACATTGTCAGATATTGGTAAGTCTATGATATAAACGATAACCTGTGCGTTGAACTAACTTTTTTGAAAGGACGACTGCTTTTAATATTAATTTTTTTTGGATTTTCTGTTCTACCCATGATGTACTTATTTTCATATAATTTTGACACTCCATCAACAGGATATACAAAAATTGCTTTAATTAATATCTTTACAGGTAATACCTACTTTAAATAAAATCAAATTTATTTCACTTTATTTTTACAGGAATCGCAGCGTTTATACTAGTAAACATGTTTAGATATCCAAAATTAGGTTTGCAATATTTATCTGATATTTTACATTGGATGTTCATTATCATTCCTCATTATTCCTTAAGTTCAGCCGTACTAAACTTAAACGAAAATTACCTGGTAAATAAAGTTTGCCGAGACTACTTACATGGCTGTGCCAATAGTAAGATACCGTTCTGTCCGAACGTTTCAATGAGTTATTCGCTTTGTAAAACTTTAATTTGTCAAGTGGAAACAAAATGTTGCCGTAAGTAAATTCTATGAATTCTATGAAAGTATGTTAGGACATAGTATGTTGAGGATCTACATAATGTATTCAACAAACTACATACTATACAACATATTACTTTACAATATCCTTTAGTACGTTTTTTGCTAGTTCTTGCTTTATTTTTTAATTGATTTCCGAATTTTTGGTTTTATTTTAATTTTCTGGAATTTTGCATTATATACTCGTAAAAAATTTCTTAGAAAGTGATGGATGTGAATTTTAGTAAATTTTCTCGTCTTGAGAACAAATAACAAAATTGTTCTTTAAATAGAAAATATAATAAATATATGCTACTAAGTATAAATTTGCTATTTATACAATCGTACAGGAAATAAAACTTTAAAAATAAAAAGTAAGCGCGGGAAGTAATCATTGTCCGTACCAGTGTAGGAGAGTGAAATTAAAAACTAAACCTGATAGTCTGAAAATAAGATATTTTGTAAAATGTTAATATATAATTAAAATGCAATTTGAATTTTGACAACTGCCAATCAAAAGAGATAGTCATTGGCCTGGATGCTAGCGCGATCAACTGCTATCGTAAGGCACCCCGATTTGAATCCGGATAGAAGCTTACTTTGTACGTATGGTCGTCTTCGTGCTTTGGAAGGCACGTAAAAATGGTGGTCTTTCTATATAAATGAATTGCCATCAATAACATTAATATAGGGTCGGAGGCTCATCTGAGACCAGCCTAGCAAGCTACTTCAGACCTAAAAGAAATAATATGCTCACAGTACTAGCAGTGGCTCCTGAATTCGCCGAGGTTACTATTGAATATTACAGGACCTAGTCCTAAGTTAAGAGGAAGAAGAAGCCAAAAATCTAAATCAGGCGACCACTCGCTATCACTCGTTTTGCAATCTTCACACTTACATAATATGTGGAAAACATTAACTTTCCGCACATGTTATAGAAATAACTATTAGGCATATTACATAATAATAATAGAAAAATTAAAATTTCAAAAACAACCAAAAAATAAAACAAAAACTAGTAAAAAATACTGCAAAGTTGCGAAGTGATAATGTGAAAAGAGTAGTTGATAAAATAACATGCCCCAGTTGTTCGTGTTATGAGATCATAGTTTTTCCAGTGGTAAGTCAATTGAAAATTTTTGTGTACCGCCACTTAGAATTCTTGAAAAATTTCCAGGAACTTTTGAGAAATTCTTTGCTTGGACAATCATTTTGTACACACAATTTTGGATATTTTAGCCTTTCGTAGTTTTCTAACAAATTATTTTTTATTGTTTTTTTAAAATCTTTTTATTATAGATATCGGTGAAAATTATTATGAATGGAACTCTCCGGGTATTGGAAAAAATATTATGTTTTTAATATTATTTGGGTTCTTCTTAAATGGTATAGTGTTGGTTCGCGAATTCAAGATAATGGACACACTATTAGACATGATTTCAAAGAAAGCAAGTAGAAATATTCCTCTTAGTGAAAATTGTGATAGTGATGTGTTGCAAGAAAAAACAAAAGTAAATGAAATAGTCTTGCACAGAAAATCAGAAATTCAAAACTATAATCTTTTATTACATAATGTCACAAAATATTACAATAATTTTATTGCTGTAAATAATCTCTCTCTGGCCGTCACTAAAAAGGAATGTTTTGGTTTACTGGGTATAAATGGAGCAGGCAAAACAACTACCTTTAGAATGCTAACAGGAGATCTAGAGTTATCTTCTGGAGATGTTTGGGTTAGTGGGTTATGTTTAAGCAACAAGAAGAAAATTTTCTATCAAAATGTAGGTTATTGCCCACAATTTGATGCTTTACTAGAAGATTTAACATGTTTTGAAACTTTAATAATATTTGGTTTATTGAGAGGAATTACCCGAAAACATAGCGTTTCATTAGCAAAAGAACTGGCAAATACATTTGATTTCCATAATCATCTATATAAAAAAGTTAAACAATTAAGTGGAGGTAACAAAAGAAAATTAAGTACAGCAATAGCTTTAATAGGTAGTCCGAAAGTTGTCTATTTAGATGAACCTTCAACAGGTAGTAGTATATAATGTTTTGTTATATTCCACATTATTAAATATAACAATATTTTAAGGAATGGATCCTGTAACAAAGCGTAAACTATGGAAAGCTCTTTGTCGAATTCGTGATGCAGGAACATGTATTATACTGACATCCCATAGTATGGAAGAGTGCGAAACTTTATGTACACGAATAGCAATTATGGTAAACGGCGAACTTAAATGTTTAGGTACATCGCAACATTTAAAAACAAAATTTTCTAATGGATTTACTTTAACCATCAAAACAAAAACAGAAACAAACGAAAGTGTTCGAACACATAATTTAAAAAATATAGAAATATTTGCAAAAAAATATTTTTCAAACGTTTTGCTTCGAGAAAAACACGAAGAGCTGTTAACATTCTTCATAACAAATCAAGTTTTGCCTTGGTCGAAGATGTTCGGAATTATGGAACGTGCAAGGAAATTGTTAAATATTGAAGATTATTCAATTGGACAATGTACTTTAGAACAGGTTAAAAAATTATATTATACTAATTACTAATATAATATAAAGTAATGATTTATAAATTATTATGTGTAAAACTAACTTATTTTGTTTCAGGTATTTTTAAATTTTACAAAATATCAAACTGAGGACAATTAATGGTTTTAAAGTTTAAAATGTAGGTACTCATAGTTACAACACATCTGAAAGAATCTCTCGAGGAAATTAATTATGAAATATTTATTGTGTGCTATAAAATGTTACCAATTGTAAAGTATATCTATGTGATTGGATATGTGCAAAATAATATTATATAACAATTACTCAAATGATTTCAATCTTTAACTAAAATTGAGCGGTGTAGGTACATATACATATAATACAGGAGGCAGCGAGCAACATTTTGCACTTATTTGTACAAGGCTAATTTTTATTTCAGGCAGTGTTTATACAATGTAGATCAGGAAAGTTACAGTTTACCAAGCTTTCAAAGTTGCGGATATTAATAAAAATTTTCCAAACCTATAAATAAATGTTATATAAATGTCTTATAAGTCTAAAGCTGAAATTTATTAAGGGGGAATGATACTCTAGAGACACAAAAAACAGCATATTTTTAATAATTTTTTATGATCTTATAGTATGTAAATGCAATAGAAAATCTGTTTAAAGGGATTTATTGTACATTTTTTAAAGAATAGTTTATAATTTTTTATTTCAAGTTTTTTACAAAATTGAAGCGGGAAATCTCAGCAAAGAAAACCTCTCTTTATAAATAGCGTCCTACGGCCGGCAAGTTTTCTCCTTCAATTTTTGACCTTCATCAAAAAACAAATTTTTTTTCAGTTTTTAGTAAGATTATCTCAAGAAATACGTAGGGAAATTAAAAAATATTTGATTTTGTAAGAATAGGCACGATTGATTTCAAATTTCCATTTTGTTCAAAAATTAGGTAAAAATTGTTTATAACAAGAAAAGTTTACGATGTAACGTCAAATCCTACATACTTCCTTAGATAATTTAATTTTAAAGCTACAGATAAAATTGCAAGCAAATCGGTTAAGATCTGTTAAAATTATGTTGCCGGCCAATTTAGAAATTGTAGTTTTGAGATGAAGCATTTTAAAGTTTTACATAGCATTATTTAACGAACATTTTTATTCATCTCTAATCTGTATTACCTGCACCACACAATTGACCTTCTATATTAATATACTGCTCTTTTTTTTTGACTGATTTTAACGACAGCCGAGTCTCTTTTGCAGCGTCAGACAGCAATCGCTCCGAGAATTTGCGGCGTGCATCAGCTTCCGCACAGATTGGGCCCGATTATTATATCAAATTTTTTAATACTACACATACTACAGTTAAATTTACATACGGCATTTTGTTGCTATATCGCCGATTATTTTGCCACTTGAAACATCAGCTTTCGTGATCGAGGTCTACGCTAATGCATAATTGCAGAGGAATGCTACCACTTATAAAAAATTAAATTTTTTTAATTTTCACACGTTGAATTTTGAATTTATAAAAGTAATAAAGATGCATCTTAGTTTATTATCTTTTACCAACAGTTGTAATGCTCTAATATCATAAACTTGAGTATGTTATTACCTACTTCTTATTGCGCTTTAAAAGCTATAGTTCCAAAAATATTTGGAATATGAATATGAAATTTTAACAGATAAATTTTAATTAACTATAATTGATTGAACTATAAATAAATGCAAAAAATGTTGCGTCTGTTATAAATTCTAGAGTGTCATTACCCCTTAAGAAGATCAAGGATACCAAAAATAAGGGATGATGATGGTCTTTCGTGTCGAAAAAGTGTTACCTTCAAGAGTGTACCACCCTTAGGTGGTAAGATTTTTAAATAATTAAGTTGTTTGACTTACTATCTGCACAAGGTTGAAAATTTTTTCTGAAAAGGTTTAATTCATAAAACACGAAAAAACGCAATGGAATGTACGTACATAGATGCAATGGAATGCACGATCTACGCTGCGCCGCGCTGATCGCTCTGATCGCTCGTACATACTGGCATTAAATTAAAATCTGCAAAGCTGCTTTCTTGTCTACAAGTGGTTTACATTAATTATTATTAAATTAACGTCGTCTACTTTCGATACAAGGTGGCTAAAGTTACAGCGTGGGAACTTGATTGAAATTAAGTATAATAATTAAAAATAAAAAATTATAAATAAAATCTTATATGACGATTCTACCGTTGCCCTGCGCAGGTGGACTGGTAAAAAATGTAATCCTTTAATTTTTAAGTAGTTCTAAAAGATAAATAATATATGTTAAATTAAATATTTTAAAAAGTTTCAAGTATAAGTATTAAAAAAAAATAATACATTTTTCAAATTTCATTATACTTGAAACTTTTAAAATATTAATTTAACATATATTTTCAACAAGTAATAATAAACATTTACAATATTTACGATAAATAATATATAGGGTGAAGTATAATATCATCACAAACAAATTTTATCTGTTTCAATTATGAAAAATTATGAAAGACTTCGCGTTTGCACGCTGCTACCTGGGTTTTATTATCAAAAATTGTACTACTGAATATAAGTTTTCATGTAATCGTCTAGTGGGATATTTGCAAAAATTATAATTTTCGTTTGCTACTTTTTTTCATTCGACGATATTGTGAAATGTGGCCCAACCATTTGAATTTTTTTGTTAGAAATGTGTTGTGAAAAGATATCTACACTGGCCTATCACCTCAACTATATTGTCGCAACTTTTCTTTTTTGATAACAAGGCTGCATCTTACGTCTTGGATGATAATGTAGTGTAACTATTTTCTTCTCGAAACAGTCCGAGAGCGCGGATGATTCAAAAATCTTCGTGGGTTTGTGTAATAATTTTAAATTTGCTTCTAGAATACTCGAATACTCAGCTGAAATGGAAATATGCTCGTCGGCGCCAGGGCACTAGGTTATTTAACTGCGAATCCTCGGTAGAGCTCTCCTTCAAATCCTCAGTTGGGTATCGAAAAATTGGATAATTACTGCAAAAGCAAGCACACATAAGTCAAAAAAACCAACAAATATCTAACAAGCAAAGGTATTGAAGACAACAATATAGCAAGCAAATAAATGTAATAACGCCTCAATCAAATGTAACAAAGTAACCACCAATCGACAAAATATAATTACAAAAAATGGATATTCCAACGTTATCCAAGTAACAAAAACTTTATCCTAAAGATTTTCAATGGCGTGCGCTCCCTGTTAATTTGATGGAGATGATTGAATGACTAATTTTAAGCTTATTTTAACTAAATATAAGTACTGATATCACCGTCTAATGTTAATTTCCAATGTAAGGTAAAGATGAAAAAATAACCAATTTCCAGATTGTTCGGAAACCAGAATTAATTTGAACTAATTTTTAGATTGCCACCTTAGAATTTTGCATACCATCCAGGACTAATAAAAAAATAAACGATCTTTCTATATTCTTTGTCTACCACACCAAAAAAATTGGTACGGGTTTATCAAGTATTTATGTCAAAATTCACTCGCCCAAATTAATTAGTCTACGATACGGTAGTTCTAATCGGCTAGATTATAATATTTAATAATGTAAATTATTAATAGGTAGATAACATTAAAAATAATAAAATTATAGAAATTTTAAAAATACGTGTTATCACTTCGCAATCTAAACCAAAAAGCCACGATAAATCGCCTAAAAATTATCCCCCTTATACTTTATACCGAGGATTTTCTCCCAATGCCAAATATTTCCTTTCGAAAGCAAACTTTAACTTTAGAATTCAATTATACCAGGTGGCCGGTAGTACAACCAAACATAGAGAATTAACATAGGAAATTGGTTTTCTTTAAATTCCTGCTTCCCGTTACAACGGACTTTAATAAAAATTATACCAATCGAAAGATTTTTCTCCTTATCGAAAAATATGCAATATTTTGTATTTTATTTTTTGTTTATAATACACAAATAGAATTTTAAATAAATTTTTTTAAATATCGGTTTGAATTTTCAATAACAATAAAATTACTATCAAGTTACTTAAATAAATTAAAATAAATTTTCGTTACAATGAACGTAAACTATTTTTACTGTGTTGAAGAAAATGTTTCTATTGTAAAAATGTACTACAATGGTAATTTATAAAAAAAATTTATAGGAGTTTTTTAAAACTGCTATTTAAAATTTTATATTTGTATTTTAATAATTACAAAACAAAATACTTAATGTTCCATATCTTTAGATGTGGAAAAATTATCATTCGATTGAAATATTTTTATTAAAATCGGTTATAATGGGAAGCAAAAATAAAAAATCAATTTCGGATGTTGGGGTGCGCGGGTGGTCACCCAGTCGTCTTCAATTATTTAAAAGAATGTCCGTCCGTCCGTCTGTCCGTCTGTCCGTCCGTCTGTCCGTCCGTCCGTCGTCCGTCCGTCCGTCCGTCCGTCCGTCCGCATAATTCAAAGTCACTAAATTAGTGACAAAAACCTTTGTCACTAAATTTTACTTTTTGTGGGTGGATGGACAAACGCGTGAATGGATTAACAAGATTCAAAATAATTAATTGAGATCAAACACACAGAGTTGTGGACGCTTTTTCAATTGTTTATGAGATTATTTTATTCATCTTACACTTTTTTGGGTTGGTAATAAATGAACTAACCAATTAAAGGTGCGAAAGAGTGAAAGTAAAATTACGTAAAACATAAAAATAACACTTACAAAATGCAAATCAATTTCTTATATAGAAAATTTTAGTTACCAACTAAAAAATTAAGATAATCTGATGATCGTGCAGATAAAGAAAAATTATAAATTTAAATTAAAAATAATTACAAAATATTATATAATTGTAAACCAAAAGGTAGCTGTATAGAAGCCTAAGAACTGCGGTCATCCGAGTTCCACCTTGTTTGAGTTAGTTACTCTAAAAATTCGTCTCAATCATATCTCATAAAAGAGCTCATAGGCTCTCAAATCTAACCCGTATTTAAATAAATTAAAAAATTGTTGACGCCCGCAAAATCACCTGCATTTTCTATGAATAGGTTGGGCACATATGCATATTGGCAGAGAGTTGACATTATTGTCTTTTAGTCACTTATCCAGCAACCCTCGAAAGAGCAAGTTCAAGTATACTTTTGGATTATTCGGTAAGAATAATAAATAAGTTAAAAATCAGCAACTATTTTAATCAATCTCAACAAAAACATAATGTATAAAAAATTTCTTTTATTATTAATTTAACATGATAATGGCAATAAATAATTTTAAAATATTATTTTTTGAATTATTAAAAATGAACAAAATCAACCAAGTTTCAAATTAAATTTTAAAGCTTTTTTACTAGTTATTGGAAGGAGCACTTTTTAATATGTGAAAGTAAAAATATTATATTTTGTAAATGTGTACACATGTAATTCGTGTAAATATAGCTATACCCATATAATATAACTTAATTATTTATAATATATCTTGTTTATATAATTTATAGTTGACAATATTAACGGTAAAATTATTCCAGTTGTTTTAAATTAGTAGTAGTTGTTTTAAATTAAAAAAGTACTAAAGCGAGTTAGCTTCCTTTTCTTTTCATAAGTCCTTGAATAAATCGAGTGATTTAAAATTAGTGTTTAAAAATTTGTCATTTCAAAAATGTAGTTTTAATGTTTGATACATCAATCAATATCACAGTTTTAGTGAATATAAAATTAAATATAAACCCTATACATACATAAGTAAAAGTAAACATATAATTTTTAAAAGCGTAATAGCTAAATCGATTAACAATAAATTTTCTTAAATAATTAATGAAATAACGCGACAACTATTTTCTCATATCAGTGGTGTGTTTATAGATTCAGAAGCACCACGTTAATGTTGTTAATTCAAAATGTCAAATTTAAATACACTTTATGGTATTTTACAACCTGTATATTACATTGGTCGCATTTTTGGTTTAGTGCCATTCAATGTTAAAATTCAAAATTGAGAAATCACTATTCGGTATTGTGTGGAGTATAATCGTTATGTCAGTTCTAACTGGTTTTGCTTTATTTTCCAAACTTTCCGAGGATAAAACAAATAATGATTATGGAATATTAATGAAATTATGTAATTATATGGCTAAATATCTAGATGTAGCAAGTATGAGCATTATAATTTTTGCAATTGCATTCATCAAAATGCGGTAAGTGTCTTACAGTAATTTCAATTAGATGGGAGAAAATTGATTTTGCAATTTACTATCATGAGGTGCATGGTAATATCAGAAGCCAGTCGAAATAACTTTTGTTTTGAATAAATTTAGAAAAGAAAACACGTCAATTTAGTTGATGACGGAGATATTCAAAACCAATACTATTTGAATTTTAAGTTTAACCCCATCCCCACCCTTACTTTGAAATTTATAATTAAGATTGAATAGAATTCCCTACCTTGTGATACATCATCATCAAAATCGTCGTTCATCCACTTCAAAAATATTGAATTTATTGAATCTGTTTATGAGTTGGAGTTAAAAATTGAAGAATATTTTGTTTCTCAAATTTGTTTCGACTGGCTACTTTTGAAATAAACACCCGGTATACAGAAATGCCATGGTATATTTTTAATTGACGTTACGCAGTTATGTAGTTTATTGATTTCATATGTTAATACTTTTGGAAAATATTTATCAAATAAATCAGTAATGCATTATATAGCTGCATGGCCTCACGGCCTCACACATTTATTCCTTTCCCATTCATTGATAATTCACGTCAATAACTGCGTTCATCAAGTTGCAGTATTTTACAGATGTAAGTTCCGTGATTGATAATTGAATAAAAATCAATAAAGCTTTTAGTAGTTAAAGTAGTTAAAAACTTGCTTTTGTTTGAATTTAGTGAGGGCCCACAAGTTATGTCATCGGAATTTCATAATCTTGTGCTTTAATGACCTACTTTTGATTTTTTGTTTTATTTTGTTTTTAAATTTTCCTTTGCAACTTTGCAACTTTTCATTACTTATACCGACTTTTTATCACATTTTTTTGAAAATCAATTTATTTTTACTAAAAACAGTACAATAATAATTGTTTACGCACACAGTGTGGCTGAATGCAGAAAAGGCTGGTAAAAATTCAAAAATAAATTTGAGAATATAAAAGAATTTTATATTAAAATGTGTATTAAAAATTCTTTACTATTATTTTTGCAGATAGTTGAACCCTTAAATATGTAGTAGTCAGAATAACATCTAATTAATTGAAATCTGCTTATGTTTAGAAATTGAATTGCAAGTTTGGTGTATTCCAAGAATTTTTGGATTCGTATTGTCTTGTAAATAGACAAAAATATATATTTTTTTGAGATTGAGATTAATATATTTATATAGACGGTTTTGGCCTAGTAGTTAGAGCTACATGAAAAACTACATACTTGGTTTTTGCTGACTAGGGTAGTTAAAAGCTTTAGCATAATATTCATATTTCTGGTGTTTTCTTTGTTTTGATTAATATGTTCCTTTAATACGTTTTTTAATTTGTTTATATCGTTTTATGGCTAAGTTTGTATATAGTTTGGGTAACTTTCTTGTACATTGCCTCTTGCTACTTCGATATAAAGTATAAATGGTCGGTTTGGTAGGCTAGAAAAAGCAGTTTCATAATGTGGTGTTTAATGGTAAGTTTTCTGTTATTTGCATTTTCTGCTGGCCGATCTACTTCTTCTATAATTTTTCTTTAGCTGCTGGATGTAAACCTTTTAGGAAATCTCTAATATTTTTTTATCTTTAAGTTTATATGTGTGGTACTCGGTCCTTCACTTACCAAGTGCTAAAAAGTTCATCTTTAGACTTGGCTATTCTAAGAATCTTAACTGGGCATTTACTTTTGGTTATTTCCGTTAACATTTTATGCAAGAAAGCAATCTCTTTGGTATGTTGTGTGTTATTGTGTTCTGGTGATTATTCTCCTGTGAATAGTACTTAAATAGGCTACATTTCGGGCTCGTCAGCAAAATCAACCTCGAATGGAAACAAGCCTATTGAAGTACGTGTTGCAAACAATATTTTTTGCAAATCTGCAATTCGGTAAATAAAGAATATTTTAACAAAGTTGCTCAATCTGGACAATGCTGAAATGAAAATAACTCGCCAGTAGTGCGGAAAAGTGAAGGTAAAGTCATCTCGCGAAAGATAAGATTACGAAAAAAGATCAAATAACATGAGTAATCTTACGTGCAGAAAACAAGCCGCTTTCAATGCCATGTAATGTGTATGAAATGATAGTATTTCGCTGCAGAATTGCAAAAAATAATTTTCCGAAACAGCTCCAATATAAAAGTTAATTGACGAAGGTCGACTTTTATCGGTGGGCTAAATTTTCCTTATCATTCCAGGTGTAACGGTCGGCAAAGATAACGTCTTGACGACATTGCAAAAATTCAACTAAAATATGCGGTGGAAATGCAACCAAACAGATTCTTAAACCTGGCATTAAAACCCACTGTGATATGGAGGATGAAATAATCACAGTAGGTTTAAAACACGAAAATTTGCACCAAATTAAAATTAAATACATGCGCACTCTTAAGATATTGGTCGAGCACTTTTTATCAAATAGCGAGCTTATCTAAGAGGAAAACATAGTGCCAACTTTTCTCTCACCTTACATGTAAACTTAACAAAACTCAAGGGGACTAAACTTAACAGGAATTGTTACAATTTCCTGTTATAACATTTAAAATTATAGCAATTTTAAAAATACGTGTTATCACTTCGGAATCTAAACCAAAAAGCCACGATAAATCGCCTAAAAATTATCCCCCTTATACTTTATACCGAGGATTTTCTCCCAATGCCAAATATTTCCTTTCGAAAGCAAACTTTAACTTTAGAATTCAATTATACCAGGTGGCCGGTAGTACAACCAAACATAGAGAATTAACATAGGAAATTGGTTTTCTTTAAATTCCTGCTTCCCGTTATAACGGATTTTAATAAAAATTATATCAATCGAAAGATTTTTCTCCTTATCGAAAAATAAGCAATATTTTGTATTTTATTTTTTGTTTATAATACAAAAATAGAATTTTAAATAAATTTTTTTTAAATATCGGTTTGAATTTTCAATAACAATAAAATTACTATCAAGTTACTTAAACAAATTAAAATAAATTTTCGTTACTATGAACGTAAACTATTTTTACTGTGCTGAAGAAAATGTTACTATTGTAAAAATGTACAACAATGGTAATTAAAAAAAAAATTTATAGGATTTTTTTAAAACTGCTATTTAAAATTTTATATTTGTATTTTTAATAATTACAAAACAAAATACTTAATGTTCTATATCTTTAGATGTGGAAAAAAGTTATCATTCGACTGAAATATTTTTCATTAAAATCGGTTATAATGGGAAGCAGAAATAAAAAAAAAATCAATTTCGGATGTTGGGGTGCGCGGCTGGTCACCCAGTCGTCTTCAATTATTTAAAAAGAATCATTAATTTGTCCAAAAAGTAACTTTTTGAGTTAGTTACTCTAAAAAATTCGTCTCACTCATATCTCATAAAAGAGCTCATAGGCTCTCAAATCTAATCCGTATTTAAATAACCTAAAAAAATTGTTGACGCCCGCAATTTCTAGGAATAGGTTGGGCACATATGCATATTGGTAGAAGGTTTCCATTATTGTCTTTTTAGTCACTTATTTAGCAACCCTCGAAAGAGCAAGTTCAAGTAAACTTTTGTAACAAAACATTCGGTCAGAATAATAAATATGTAAGTTAAAAAACCGCGACTATTTTAATCAATCTCAACAAAAATATAATGTAGAAAAAATTTTTTTTATTATTAATTTAACTTGATAAGGGTAATAAATAATTTTTAAAATATTATTTTTTTGAATTATTAAAAATGAACAAAATCAACCAAGTTTCAAATTAAATTTTAAAGCTTTTTTTTACTAGTTTGTTTATATAATTTATAGTTGACAATATTAACGGTAAAATTATCCCATTAAAGTTGTTTTAAAGTAAAAATAAGTACTAAAGCGAGTTAGCCTCCTTTTCTTTTCATAAGTCCTTGAAAAAATCGAATGATTTAAAATTAGTGTTTAAAAATTTGTCATTTCAAAAAATGTAGTTTTAATGTTTGATACATCAATCAATATCACAGTTTTAGTGAATATAAAATTAAATATAAACCCTATATATACATAAGTAAAAGTAAACATATAATTTTTAAAAGCGTAATAGCTAAATCGATTAACAATAAATTTTCTTAAATAATTAATGAAATAACGCGACAACTATTTTCTCATATCAGTGGTGTGTTTATAGATTCAGAAGCACCACGTTAATGTTGTTAATTCAAAATGTCAAATTTAAATACACTTTATGGTATTTTACAACCTGTATATTACGTTGGTCGCATTTTTGGTTTAGTGCCATTCAATGTAAAAAATTCAAAAATTGAGAAATCACAATTTGGTATTTTGTGGAGTATAATCGTTATGTCAGTTCTAACTGGTTTTGCTTTATTTTCTAAACTTTCCGAGGATAAAACAAATAATGATTATGGAATATTAATGAAATTATGTAATTATATGGCTAAATATCTAGATGTAGCAAGTATGAGCATTATAATTTTTTGCAATTGCATTCATCAAAATACGGTAAGTGCCTTACAATAATTTCAATTAGATGGGAGAAAATTGATTTTGAAATTTATTATCATGAGGTGCATGGTAATATCAGAAGCCAGTCGAAAGAACTTTTGTTTTCGAGTAAATTTAGGAAAGAAAACACGTCAATTTTAGTTGACGAGGGAGATATTCAAAACCAATACTATTTGAATTTTAAGTTTAACTCTATCCCCACCCCTACTTTGAAATTTATAATTAAGATTGAATAGAATTCCCTACCTTGTGATACATCATCATCAAAATCGTCGTTCATCCACTTCAAAAATATTGAATTTATTGAATCTGTTTATGAGTTGGAGTTAAAAATTTAAGGATTTGTTGTTTCTCAAATTTGTTTCGACTGGCTACTTTTGAAATAAACACCCGGTATACAGAAATGCCATGGTATATTTTTAATTGACGTTACGCAGTTATGTAGTTTATTGATTTCATATGTTAATACTTTTGGAAAATATTTATCAAATAAATCAGTAATGCATTATATAGCTGCATGGCCTCACGGCCTCACACATTTATTCCTTTCCCATTCATTGATAATTCACGTCAATAACTGCGTTCACCAAGTTGCAATATTTTACAGATGTAGGTTCGGTGATGGATAATGGAATGAAAATCAATAAAGCTTTTAAAAAATTGGTCTTGTTTGAATTTAGTGAGGGCCCACAAGTTATGTCATCGGAATTTCATAATCTTGTGCTTTAATGACCTACTTTTGATTTTTTGTTTTATTTTGTTTTTAAATTTTCCTTTCAAATATAATTACTTAGACCAATATAGAATTTCTATCACATTTTTTGAGAATTAATCAATTTTAAGTAAAACAGTACAATAATAATTGTTTACGCACACAGTGTGGCTGAATGCAGAAAAGGCTAGTAAAAATTCAAAAATAAATTTGAGAATATAAAAGAATTTTATATTAAAATGTGTATTAAAAATTCTTTACTATTATTTTTGCAGATAGTTGAACCCTTAAATATGTAGTAATCAGAGTAACATCTAATTAATTGAAATCTGCTTATGTTTAGAAATTGAATTGCAAGTTTGGTGTATATAATTATATTATAATATTTGGTGTATAGTAATGGTCGGTTTGGTAGGCTAGAAAAGCAGTTTCATAATGTGGTGTTTAATGGTAAGTTTTCTGTTATTTGCATTTTCTGCTGGCCGATCTACTTCTTCTATAATTTTTCTTTAGCTGCTGGATGTAAACCTTTTAGGAAATCTCTAATATTTTTTTATCTTTAAGTTTATATGTGTGGTACTCGGTCTTTCACTTACCAAGTGCTAAAAAGTTCATCTTTAGACTTGGCTATTCTAAGAATCTTAACTGGGCATTTACTCTTGGTTATTTCCGTTAACATTTTATGCAAGAAAGCAATCTCTTTGGTATGTTGTGTGATATTGTGTTCTGAGTTGTTATTTTCTTGTGAATAGTCAGTTTCATTGCCTTGTCTATCATCCACAGCTAGAGCCAAATATCTATTATGTGTTGCGGTGAGATTTTTACCAAGCCAACAGTCTAAAATTTTACTTTGTTTTCTTGTATATAGTTGTTCAAGACTTCATCTTTTTCTTTAACTTTAATTAGGACAAGTCCTGTTTTATTCTAACAGCAGCATCGGCGATATCCGAAGCCACTGCTAGTACTGTGAGCATTACTTGTTTTACATCTGAAGAAGCTAGCTAGGATTGCCTCAGATGTGCCTGTTACCCTATTTTTTATTGTTAATGCTGGCAATTTATTAACATAGGAGAACTACCGTTTTTACGTGCCTTCCGAAGCACGGAGACGGCATTGCAAAGTGAGCTTTACCCGGATTTGAACCGGGGCGCCTTTCATTAGCAGTTCATCGCACTAACACCCAGGCCAATAACTGTCTCTCTTGTTCAGGACTATGAATTCTTTTCTTGCTTTTTACTGTTTAAAAATTGCTCTCATTTGATTGATTTTGGGTTTTTGTTTAATTGTTTAATCATTACTATTCTGAATTGGATTATTTACTGTTGCCACCTGTAATTGTATTGTACATCGTTTGGTTTATATTTGGCATAAATATAATCCACTAATCCTGGATGTGGTGTTGTCTGTGGTGGCTGTCTGGCATACTGAGGAACGGCTACATGCGGAATATTATGTGTCCATTTGGGTCATACAAAGGTTGCATCATTTGCGCTTGTTGAGGGGAAAACGTTTGTGGAAAAAATTGTGGTATCCGTTGTTGAATGGTATTCTGCTTTTGTGTGTTAGGGTCACGTACTGTTTGAATATCAAGTAGCTGTTGAGGTAATGGAATGCAACTTTGGGTGTCAGCCATCGGCTACACACCTCTACACTCATACTTTATTTTTGTTCTTCTTCTTCTACTTTTAGGCTAGGGTGCTTCTGTTTGTCTTGACCTCGGACTATCTTCTATCAAAGAGAAGAACCAGCTTTGGGTCCATCGTTTGCGCCCAAAGCCTTTTACACGGAGGTCGTCCATCTCTAAACGCCCGTGTTAGTTTTTCTTCGCCCATTCTGCTGACATGCTCGTTCCACTCTTTTCTCCTGGTTTTCATCCACTTCACGACGTCTTGTACGTTAGTCTGTCTCTAACGCTTTTATTGGATTGCATGTCTGACCACTTTATCCCAAGTATTCCTCGTAGTATTTTTATTTCTGTTGTTCGTACTTTTTGTTTTGTTCTTTTCGTATCGGCTCTTGTCTCTCCCGCGTAGGTTAGGACAGGTCTCACTATAGTTTTGTACAGCCTGATTTTGCATTCTTGACGCATATATTGTTCTGCATATGCTGTGGCTGAGACATCCAGCAATCTGGGCTGCTTTAGTTACTTGTGAGTCTACTTCTTCGTTAAGGTCTCTAGACGCAGTTATTTCGGCTCCCAAGTATGTAAACCTCATGACTTGTTCTATCACAGCGCCCTCCAATTCCAGTTTACAGCGGGTTATTTTTGTTAGCTTTTATAATTTATATTATTTATTTAAATATCAACAACTATGAATTGGCTCATTTCGGGAATGTGTATTGGATTTATTATCTAGCAGCTGACTCTGAATAATTATAATTTCACAAATTTATTCGCTTTATCAAGTTTTATAAGCAGAGAGATATACTCACGAAATCAGATTACGCGCTGATTTATATCGACATAACTCACATTGTGATCACTTGAGACGTAATTAAAATTCGAATTGTATTCACTTTTAAACAACTTTATAACGCGAAAGTAAACACTAGTTATTACTGAGAACTCAGGGCCGGACTGATAATTTGAAAATTTAATTTTCTTAGAATAAATTAAATGAAATATGCTGTAGTCTTTATGTAATAAAACTTTTCAAGTTAAATAGTTTAATTCCAAGCTCTCCAACCTAATATTTTTAACATTATTGTAGTACCCATTGAGGCAAATTTAAAAAAATTAAGTAATTACACTTTATTCAATAAATTTTATTATTTGGACCGGTTTCGACTTTAAGTCATCATCAGCGTTCTATAAGGGATTTTACATAGATGTTTGTTATTATAAAATTATTATGTATCCTACGATTAAAATTATAATTTATAATGTCACAAAATTTGAAAGATAACGATTCAATTAACAAACTTGATAAACTGACAAAATTTTTAAACGAGCTCTTATTGTTGATAATCTTGATAATAAAATAATATTGTGTGATAATCCCAAGTCCAATACAATGTTTAGAGTATACTATCAAAAATTGGTGTAAAAGTTAAATTCTCGTGTTCATTAAAACAATCTACAGGGTGGTCAACTAAGGAATTCCGATTTAAAAGAGAAATAAAACAAAAACTTTCAAGTCAATTTTAATTTTTTTTACAAATAATGTTCAGCTCTTTGAAATTCATTTCTTAAAATTACGCTCTCCAAATGTCCACCGTTTTTCTGCTGGCACTCTTCGAGTCGAACCCCGAAATTTAGAAAACACGTCGCAAAGTTTCTGGACCGATGGCTTGAATCCTGTGCGTGTATTGCACACCAAACTGTGACCTTCAGACTATGCAATTGAGTTTCATGTTTCTGTTTGGGGTTTTCTGAAGACCAATACCGGCAATTTGTTTGTTTACATAGCCGTTCAGATGAAAATGGGCTTCATCAGAGAAAAAAATGTTGTCGTACGCTTGAAATCGGTTCACCATTTCATTGGCGTAATCAAGGCGTTGTTGATGGTCCCCTGGCTTTAATTCCTGCACTAATTGGATCTTGTAGGGGTGCATGTAAATCTTTATGAAGAATGTTTATCAATGACGATCTCTTCACATTTAGAGCGGCCGCGCGCCGGCGTGTCGAGAGGCCCGGTTGGTTGCGAACAGATGCTCTCACTCGCTCTACGTTTGCATCGTTTCTCACAGACCGTCGACGGTTTATCACTCGCTGGGGCAATGTCGAACCAGTTTCTTCGAATGTTCTGACCCATTTCCGAATGAGTTGAGCACTCGGACATTGGTTAAGATTGTGCAAAGCATAATGTGCACGAAAACGACGACGCACAATAATGCAAGAATTTTGATTTTGGTAATAAGCGCGCACACAGAACGAACGCTCCTCACCCGTCCAGCGAACCATGGCGACTGAATTTCCATGAGCCCCTCCTTCGTTTAAGACCAACTCCACTTCTCTATTCCTATTCAAAACAATTTTAGAGCGCTTGTAAATCGAAATTCCTTAGTTGACCACCCAGTATATTAATTTGGGTTACGTTGTATTCTTTTTATTTCCATAAATTCTAAAAGATCCATCTTTTTTTCCTTTCTTTTCGTGGTGGATCAGCTCCATACAATTATTATCTGAGATTTTATGTCCTGTTTGTAGGAGATGTTGTGAGACAGCAGAGAACTTTATTTTGTTTTTATGTTTGGGCTAATCTTGTATTTATTTTCCTTTCTGTATGACCGATATATTATGTAGAATTGCACCCCTCACACTCAAAAAATTCGGTCTAAAAACAACAGTAAAGAGCATAAATACTATAGGAAAAATGTTACTTAACAACAAGGACAAAGATAAAATGGAGAAAAGTGGGGTATACTCTATTTGAGGGGTGCAATTAATTAGCCTAAATTAATTACGCTGCCATTAATTACTTAAAAAATTAAACAAAAATGTCATTCACATGTTCTTCAATTAATAATGCCTTCGGATATTGAAGCAAGTAAATCTGATTACGATGTTATTTTGTTTAGTGACGAGAATAAATAAATGAGTGCCGCTAAGTGCCAAAATGTAATTTTTTAACTAAAATTTATCAATACGCTATCGTCAATGTATTATAAAATCGACGAAGTGCCAAGAGCATAACTTTTAGCTTAAATTTTTTAACCTGTAAAATTTCAACACTGGCACTGGTAATGTAAAAAAAATTTTTATATAATATACCTATATAACTTAAAAACGTAGTTTTGGCACTTAGCTGCTTTTTAGAATCCACTCTTCAATTAAGCCTCTAAGTTTTGTTTCTAATTTTTAATTTAGTCTTTCAAATGTTGGTTTAATGAAAATTAATCGAAAGGCAGTTGTATCTGAATTACTTGATTTTTTGCCAACTTTTTGGGCATTTTGCTCCACTGTGCACCACAACGGTTTATTACTTAATCCTATGGAGTAATATTAATCAATACCATGATTTATTATGTAATTTACAAAAAACCCATGTACCATAAACGTATTACTCAATAAGTGTAAAAACAGTTTAGTAGAAAAAGCAAAAGAACATAAGTCGACTCATGTTAATTTCAATATTTTAATTGCTTCATGTCTAGAGTACTTTTGCGCACCTTAGATTCAAATGGCATCATTAACGACCTACAACGGTGTTTTTATAACAAATTTTTAAAAGGAGATAATCCGACTTATGAATTAAGTAGAATTAAGAATTTATTGCTCTAGACATGAAGCAATAAAAATATTGAAATTAACATGATATACATATATACGAGTATGTGCTTATATCCTGGAGCAACGCATTTGATAAATTTATCTGTAACGGTAAAAGAGTAAATCCGAGAGTAAACCACAACTTTTCAGTCTCCAGTAAAACAGTTTTTTGACGTACCTAAAAAATGATCATTTTGACTTATACCTTTTTCCCTTTTTTCTACCGAGTTTTAACTGATATGTTTTGAATATGAATTTTTGTTGCAGGTAATAAGTGTGCTTAAGTACCTAATGAATTTGGACACCAAATTACAAGCAAGTAATGTTGTATTTGATTTACACACTTCATACAGAAAGGGAAAATTGTGGGCAACATTGTTCTCTGTGTTTGTAATGCTATATTTTGTTATCATAGTTATTTTAAATATTGTAATTTATTCTCACGAATTTAATACTATTTTTATCGGTAATATTATATGTTCTACATTCCCAAATACGATTATTACAATAACAGAGTTAGAGTTTTGTACTATCGTGCTAATATTTAGAGAAAGGTTTAAATGGCTTAACGATCATATTTTAGAAGTTGGAAAGGCTTTACTAAAAAATAATTCTGGGTATTAAGTGTACTAATTTTATTGTGTCTAATTCGGTTAAAAATTGTATTCTTTTAGGACAACGAACCAATACTCCAATGAAAATCCAATATCCGATAGTATCTCTAGAATCAAGTTTCATCATCAACAACTTTATTCAGCTTCAGTTGAACTTAATGATGCATTTTCTATTCAAATTCTTTTACTTATAGCATCAACTTTTTTGAATTCTATAATGACCTTATTTTTTTGGTCAATCAAAAGTGTGCATCCCTCTGAAAGTTTTTCTAAAGCTGATGCAATTTTTACTACTACCGAATTATCATGTTCGGTAGTGCAGATTTTTTTTATAGTGGTTATTTGTTCTCAAACAGCAATCGAGGTAAGTGTCTGAATTAATTTGTGAAAAGTATCGTTACGACATGAATGCAAAATTCATAGCCATAATTAATTAAATTCTGTAACCGAATTCAATAAATTATGAAATGATCCATAAGTGAGGTTTCAAGGCATAAAATAATGTTTTTTAATAATAAACATTTACAATTAATATTTTTTTATTGTCCCATGTTGTAAAATTAAAACGTCAATAAATTATGAAACATTAAAATATGAAATTACTAACGCTTTTAAAAAAAATTCTAAAGAATACCAATTCTTTGGTATAAATATTGTAAAAAGTTGATGTTTAAATTAAAATTTCTTATTTTGAAAGCTATTTAACTGATTGTTAAATTGATATTTTTTAACCATGTGAATAAACTGACACTAATTTAAAATTAGATTATTAAATCTGGATGAAATAGTTTAGCAAGTTAAAACAATAATTTTTTTCTCCATTCTCCAGAGTTTTTAGCTACCGTGTAGAAATTCACAAATGTAACCTTTTTATGGTTATAGAAATAGCTTTTCTCTTGTTTCATGTGGAAAATACTTCGCAAATATTATTTTAGTGCATGAGAATGTAGCTGAGAGAAAACATCTTTAAAGTGCATCAAAGACATTTCGCGCATAGATTACTCACATTAGGTGTTATTATCATAACTACTGCAGTTTAATATCAAAAAATAAAGTAAAATCATTTTAATTTTGTTTTAAAAGAAAATAGAAATTTTAATGTAAACTTCAAGTTGTCTTGCACTTATGGTTTAATAATTATTTTGTTTTTGACATTAACTATCCGATGTCAAAATAAAAGTACTCGTACACCAGATTTCTCCTTTTGAAAATATTATTTTGCGGAATTTTTTGTTTCAGGCTCAAAGAGCAGGGGCTTTATTGCATTACATAATGCCAACTACTAAAGTTTTACCTAATCGTAAAGGACTACAAATTCAAGTAAATATTATTCATAAGCGTACGAGCCAATTTCGTAACATTAAAATTTAATCTGACATTAAAATTTAATACGAGAATTTGAGTTAAACAAACTAACGAAATTGGTTTGTTGGTTGGAAAAATGCTCTCCACGAATGTGGTATATTGATTATGGAGCAAAGTACATTTTTCTCTTGTAAACCTCACGCTTCTTTCACGTTGTGGGAGAAAATGATCCACTTTGCTTCCTAGAAAATCAACAAACTTGATAAGTTTTTAAAGTAGTGATAATAATAATTACGAATATTTACAAATAACAATATTTTCAGCTATCGTCATTTTCACTTCAACTTGCTGATTATAACGTGAATTTTAATGCTTGTGGAGTTTTTCCGATTAACGAAACACTAATCTATACTGTACGTATGATAATCTTTTAATATTTTCACCCCAATGTTTATTGAAATTAATTTCTAGATAGTTGGAACTGCTGCAACTTACTTAATTATCGTCATACAATTTGAGTTACTCAATCTAGATAGCAAAAATGCTACAAGTTTAAGTATACAAAATTCTACAAGTTTAAGTGTGCAAAATTTTACATTGTAGTTGCATTTTTGAAAACATAATAATATGTATTTTGGCACTAAATTATATACCTACTATATGTTTTAATCAATATTAAATTAGTTTATGACTTGGCACATTTTAAAATAAAAATTGGTATTATTCTAAATAAGAGAATGAATTTTACCTTAAGCACAGGCATTAACCTAAGTAATCCTAAAGGTTCGCTTTTACTTTGAAAGATTAATTTGTGCGGTGGTTTGCAAAATGCGTCTCTCAAGTTCTACACCTTAATTTTGATAAAAATCTGTTCAATCTGAAATTGCTGCATTGGGAACCATTACTTTTCGGTTTTAGCAATGTCCAAAGTTGCTTCAGTGGGAGAAGTTTGGTTTGTGTAGACAATAAATTTGGTTTTGCATATTAATAATTAAATATTGTAATAGTGAACCCGCAATTTAAAGTTCGCGCCATAAACTTCGAATTACAAACACTTCCAACCCACCCACACGTCGTGTAAATAGTAACCCAAATTTTTTGAATAGACGGAAAGCAAGCAGAAGTTGAACCATAACCTCAAGAAGTCAATTTACCAAACGAAAACCAATGGTTTAACTAACACCCAAATCTACCCACCTAGTGGCGTCTCTAGTTCACTAAACAGATAAGCAAAACATAAAATAAACAAAGATAACTTTATGCTTTAAATTAACCTTTCGAAATCTAAATTGAACACAAATAACCCCACTAGAAAAATAAAACACAAGTACATAATATGTTAGGTTTGGATATTTTATTTAAATATCAACCTCACGGAAATCTAACAAACTGCTGAGATAAAGAAAAACTTCAACCTTCATCTGCAAGATTGGTTAATATTGATTAAAATAGTGTCGTTATTGACTTGATTTTTTAATTAGATCTTTGATAATATTTGGATTGTATATTGGTATAAAAGTAAACATGAGAATAAATTATCTTTGAATAATAATAATTAAATTATAATTTTCAATTGCTAATCGTTACTATAAATAATGCATCATTTGCTTGGTATTGATTTGTAAATAGAGATGCTACAATTATTACTGATTTTCATTAATCTTAGTTTTAACAATCTGCTTTAGCATGTAATTAAAATACTCAATATACTTCGATTGATAAGTCGATCGAACGACTGAATTAAACGTGCAACATTTAGTATAAACCAAGTAATTCTAACAATAACATAAACCAAAATAAATTAACATAATAAACTGCCCAGAAATGACCTAATTACCATTGTAATCTTTAATTTATCTAGTAGTCTCTAAGAATCAGAAACATACCCCAAATCACATACACCGAGAAGGGACAAATACACAAATCAACCACTCGCGAACTATCTGGTCTCCGAATTTTTAGAAAAAAATATTTTTTATTTTATTATAATAATGTACATACATTTAAGTATACACACAGAAAATTTCATGTCAATCCGATAAATATTCTCGAATATACACACATATTTGTAAAGACGTTCCAGCGCATTTGAAAGCAGGTAGACCAAAGGCCAGAAAGGCAACTCTTTACCTATAACTCTATTCCTTTTATTAATCTTTTTATTGTATTTAACTACAATGTAGTAGTGTTACTTTTATGCGTACGAGCTAAATTTTGAAGTAAAAATTATTACTGTGTAAAGTGCTTTTGAAACTTTGAATGAGTTTTTCTCAAAACTGCGTTTAAAAGTCGGCGAGTCAGATTTCTTAAAAGCGGTCTAACCGATCAGTCTCAAATTTTTACTAATAAATATTTTTTAGTAATCAGTCAAAGGTTTTTTCTCGCCGATAAATATTTTCCACTTTATAAACAATTTGAGGTCAAAATTTGTACGGAAAATCGAATTTTTCTTTTAACAAGCCGCCATTTTGTTAAAAACTACTATTTTGCTTATTCCTTTTATTAATTACTAGATAATACCTTATTTTAACCAAATATTTTTGGTTTTTATTTTAGATGATCCGATCCAGAAATATCTTGTTCACCGCAAGACGGCTTATTTTAGTAAAGCTCTCGGAGATCGGTTATGGTAACTTTAAAATCAGTATTTTTACAAATAAAAAATATCAACATAAAGCTAAAAGTTACCAAAAAGTGTATAATAAACTTATACGTTAATAAATTAAAATGTCTGTCCAGAAAAACTTCTTAAAAAATCACGGTTTTCGGCCTCTTGACCCCATAACAAGTTAAAAACTTACCTTTTATATAACTTTTAAATAATATAAAAATGCTATAAAAGATACATTTGACACATTAGAATTTATTACTACCAATTCTTAATAGATAACAGTTACCACTTTATTATTAATTTTGTTTCAAATTATTTATATAATTTTAGTTTATTACAACTATTACAACCATATGCTTCTACTTCTGTGTTTTACTATGCTACGTATATTTGTATTGTGTATTTTGAATGTAAATTTTAATTTTGTGTGTTCCGGAGTGCTCCGAACAACGAACTTCTAATGATTTTAACGAAGCTAGAACTGCTCATAAATCAAAACGAGCTTCGAAAAATATTATATTTTGAAGTCAAAATGTACACTTTATGAATCAGGAATTGTTGATTAACAAGATGTAAATATAACATACCATTCTATGACATAAACCGCTGTGGCTGCCTGAAACTTTGCTCAAAACTATAAACATGCTTTTCTCAAGTCTTCTTTTTCAACATCGTTGACGTGATATCTCAAGTTCTGTTTAACCGATTTGCCTCAAATTTTGCACCAACCTTCTATGTCGAACTTTATATTACGGGGTTTATAGTAGGGTTATAAAAACATTATTACTAATTACGAATCTTTTTATATTTTGTTTCAGATGCCCAGAAGATGCGATTTTTATTTCACCACTGGCTTGTAACTTATTTAATTTACATTTATTTTTTAAAATTTTTTCGTATATTTTTAAAATATCAATAAATATGTTGTAAGAAAGAAAAATGGTAAAAATATGTTTTGTTTTTCTTTTATCGAGCTTGACAAAACACTCAAAATTTATGACTCTAGACCAGAATATCCTTCTTAATAAATGTCTACTATACTGAAATATAATACAAGAATGTATGTACATAATATGTATGTATAAGGAATATGTATTTTTTTAGAATCAATTAGTTTTTTCAACAATTCAAGTTCATATTTTACAACTCGTCTTGGTCTGTAGATGATGCCAGGTTGCACCGCTTTTAACTTAAGTAAAACTTTAAAATTTAAAACTTTTAATTAATTTGCCCGTTTGCGTCGCACTCTTTAAGAAAAATTGAAGTTTAAGCAAGTCGCACCGCTAATAAAAATGTTTGAATTATACAACATAAAAGCAAAAAAATTAATTATTTTGTATTAATAATTTATCATTCTTACGTCAAAACAATATTCGTATTTGCTCTAAAAAAATTTTCTAGAAAGCTTTTATAGAAATGAAGCATATAAACTTCAGGTAGCATAAAAAGCATCATATGCTTGCTTACATACGTACATATAAAAAAGTTGTACCAAGAAAATCAATGCATGTAAAATCATTCAGGTACTAGTATCAGGTAAATACATCAAAACTTAATCTAAGTTGAAGATCTAACTACATAGAACAAAACTTGAAAGTTTTAATATAATAAGTAGATACCCATTGAAATCTCATAGATAAGGTACCTACATACATACATATGTACATAAACAATCAAAAGCCAATTATTGGATATATGAACTTTTTATCATTGAGTATAGTAATTACATCACCAATGTATTTCATTTTTTATATAAGTAAAATCATTCGACACTTTTACTCACAGGAATATACCTATGTAACTTTTTTTTCTTTTCGGTTTAGCATGTACCGAATCATAATGCATTTATTCAAACATCACCTTTGCAAAAAATTAATTGGCAATTAAAGCGTTAAGTTCCAATGTTCATATTGTGCTCAACTTAAAAAAACTGTTTTGAATATTTGCTATAGATTTATGGGTATTTTGTCAATCAGTTCTTTGCGCATCGTGAAAAAATAAACTCCTAAAAAATATTTGTAGTCAGTTAACAAATTTTAGAAAAAAGCAACATTTAATTTTTGATTTGTTTATCTGACTATGTTATTGGCTGTTTTAAATGCTAAGACCCCGCCCACCGATACTTACGTGCCTAACTCTTGCAAATTATACTGACGAAATAAAAAATTCATGTATTATTATATACATAACAAGTGTAAAAGCTATTTTAAGTATAACCTTAACTTTTTATTGGTAAATATTGGTAGCAGTAATTGTGATTTTGTTACTGACACAGTGCCCTTCTTTTTGATCGTTGATGTAATTAACGACGCAGCTAACTCGAGTTTTTTTCAAATTAAAGCTCTTGAGAGCGTGAGGTACTGCACTGAACCCGTGTGTTCAATTATAATGTTAATGTTTAACTAATCAATAAAAACCAAAAAATTTCCATCAGGCAGCAATATACATGCAGCGGATACTAAAGAGCTACGCTACTGCTGACCAAGAAAATAAAAAAAGAAAAATACAAATAAAATAACTGGATAACGCACCTTACTTTAATTAAACAAAAACCACACCTAGCCTCAAAAATACATATAACAAAATAAATAATGTTTACACGTTATCAGCATCAAAATGACTACACTAACTTATGCTATAACTACTTAAGATACCTCAAATATTAAGTAAAAAATTAGCGATTCACAAAACAAGCAAACCGAATATAAAAGAAAATGTAAATGCGCTTATCCAAATTCAATCATGATCAATTTTTCTCTGAACAGCCTCTATCCTTTGGATCATAGGTCATACAGTGGTAAACGGTCATAATCATGACTTAGTTGACCGAAAATATGAATTAAGAGACAAACAGATATTAGTATATCTGATGTAAACAATTATGTTTGGCCACTATGGTTAATTAAGGAAACAAGTTAATGCACTCAGATCGGCACCTTTACAGTAATAATTACAATTTTAATAATTTAGAGATGGCTGGTAGACAAACAATAAATTATTAACAACGCGATACATAAAAAACTGTAGGCTACCCTACTAGTGCATAAGCCAATATAAAACGGTATACAATCAAATGATGGTGAGTAGTACTAACAACTCTTCTACTCAAAATAGGAAAAAAACTCCAATTCTAAATGTTGATGTAAAAAATACCAATAGGGTCCCCAACGGACAAGTAAATAACTTGGTGTAAAATGAAATTGATTCAAAAATTGGAACAATCTTAACCATATGGTTCTCAATGACGTCTTATAAATTTGCCGTTATAAAATTGAAATAATTTAATAATCTTTACCATGTACAAACTTTTTAATTACCTTTAAATTTTAAACTTTTCTCAAAAATGCTCTTCAAAATAAACAGTAGACCCTCGCTTATCCGACCGAAACGGGAACGATTTCCAGTCGGTTAAAGAAAATGGTCGGATAATCGTGAAGACTGAAATAAATACCAAAACATGAAATTTAAGTCTGCAACGACATCATGTTATTTTTCATTATGATAAAAAATTACATACTAACAGAAATTTTAATACAAAAGTAGTATGAATCTACGAATTACGTAAAATTGAAGAAGCAAGCTCTTTTCTGAGCATCTCTTAATACTATTATATAATTTGAAAATGTTTGTTTGTCGGGCAAAAATATTTTGTACCAACAAAAAAAAACTTTAAAAAAACAACTCATCTACTCGTATTGTCTAAAGAAAAGAATTATCACTTCTTTATATAAAAAATTTTTATTACCAACAAAAAAACAACTCATCTGCTTATATTTTCTATAAAAAAATTTCCTATAAGACCAGCCTATGCAATGACCATAAATAAATCACAGGGTTAGACATGTGGAAGGTTGCGGTTTATTTAGATTAAATAAAACAAAATTCTTAGTAATCGAGTTACAACCTCCTTTTTATTCCACGCAGGAAGGTGTATCCTAACCTTTTATTTCATAGGAGGTTATGGTGGCCGAATATCCTCTCCGTAAAGATTTACTGCATTATTAAAACTCAGACCATATAAAATCAGGTAGTAATCTATTAACCCAACTGTAACAAACAGACTTGCGTAATAAGGCCGTTTAGTAGCACTAATGCTGACGTATAAATACATCATAAGAGATAAAATAATGTTGTAAATTTATGTTGTTGTTTACAGTATTTGCATTCATCCTGTATTGACTGAGATCAGGGGAATATGCGCATGATTCCTAAGGGTCGGTTATGTAAAGTTTTAGTTAGATTTAACCGAAAGTTAAATCTGTTTTCAGCATATCTGATTAGATGCCTCTGATTAGTTACCTCTAACTCAAGCTTTCTACATACAACTGACCCTAAATGAATTTTAGGTTATCACAGGGTTAGACACGTGAAGGTTGCGGTATTATTTAGATCAAATAAAACAAAATTCTTAGTAAGTCGAGTTACAACCTCCTTTATTCCACGCAAAGGTGTATCTAACCTTTGTAGTATCAGTAGGATGGTTATGGTGGCCGAATATCCTCTCCGATAAAGATTTCCTGCATTATAAAATAGTCAGACCAGTATAAAATCAGATAGTAATCGGTACTAACTCAACTGTAACAAACAGACTATGCTGTAATAAGGCCGTTTAGTAGCATTACATGCTTACGTATAAATTACATCATAACGAGATAAGCATAATGTTGTAAATTTACTGTTGTTGTTATACAGTATTATGCATTCATCCTGTATTGACTGAAGATCAGGGAATTATGTTATGATTCCTAAGGGTCGGTTATGTAAAGCTTTAGTTAGATTTAACCGAAAGTTAAATCTGTTTTCAGCATATCTGATTAGATGCCTCTGATTAGTTACCTCTAACTCAAGCTTTCTACATACAACTGACCCTAAATGAATTTTAGGTTATCAAGAGTACAGTGAGTTGATATTATTTTAATATTTTAAGTATACTGCAAATTTTATTTTATAGTATCAGTAGATGGTAATGATTAACGGTATTATCTGAGATAACATTTTTAATATAAAATAGTGAAGTATATCGGCGTATCGGTTATTGTGTAAACCTATCTGTTCGTTGAGATTACATGATTTCTAAATTATTAACGGTAAGCATAGAATTTACTTTAATTTACACTTATTATATTTTGCATGATGAAATAATTAGTCATAATTACTAATCTCACTATATTTTATATAGAAAAGAATAAATGTCGGTCGGTCGGTTCGAATTAATAGTCGAACATTATTAAACAACTTAAATAAAAGTTGAAATTTTGTGCGGTCATAGATTCGCTATTTTATCAACAATATCAATAAATTGAAAAGAAAAATCGCCAAGATCGCTCTGTTCTAAAACAGTATTTTACTTTCCCATTTACGTGATAAAAAAGTAAAAAAAAAGAGTTTGGGAGTTAGCATTTTTTCTACAGTCTATGAGCTCTTAGAAATCGTTAAGACGCTATATGATCAGGCTCCGTATCCGTCCGTCTCTCCGCATATTTCAATTAAGGGCTAATTACATTACAGGAATTCACCCTCGAATAACCTTAGTCCGAAGTTTAAATACGGCGATTGGTTGATAATTTAATAATCAACTAATTACCGAACTTGAAGCACGGATCAGCGAGATCCGAGGATCGGATATTTAATATCTGTTGTACGAGTACAACTGGCCTTTAGTTGAATAATGTGAACGGGCGCATGAATACATTAACACGATACAAAAAAAAACACAATAAACAAACAAAAAATTAATGGAGATCAAACAGAGTTAAGGATTACGTTTCAAAAGTTGATAAGATTATTTTTCTGGTCGTACACTTTTTTCGGGTTGGTAATAAATGAACAAACTAATCAAAGGTGCGAGAAAGCGAAAATATTTACGTAAAAACTATATTTACAAAATTCAATTTTTATACCTTTTTATAAATTTTTGTTATTTATCAAAAAATGAAGCATTAATTGCTAATGCTGCAGGTTATAAAAAAACCAAGAAGAAAACAATAAATTGATCAGATTAAAATAAAAAATTTAATCAAATACTCCTTTTATCCGAAAATAAGAGTCCCATTTGAAAAATTAGGTTTCTGTTTTTATTTGGAGTAAAAAAATCGAAAAAACGGATCAAGTCTTCTTTGATTTTTGTTTGAAAGACAAACAAATTTCAAATTTCGATAAAAATCAATTTAGGGCCAGTTTGTATAACTGAAGTTAATGCTCGGATAACGCTGATTCGTGAATCAAGTTTGGTAATTGTTTGGTTTTTAAATTTTCAACTAATCACCGAACTTGATTCAAAGATTAACGTTATCCGAGGGTTAACTTCCGTATAGCAAGTATTGGTTTTTGCAATGGTTAGTAAAAATTTTTGCTTTTGTTTGTTTCTTTTTTGGTTTACATGCCCTTCAATCCCTAACATTGAATATTACTTAATGTCAAATAACATTGTTAAATTAAAATGGGATTTTTGTTTTCGGATAAATTTTTGTGTAAAATGGAACTCTTATATTTGGACGAAAGAGTATTTATAACTAAAATTTGTTTAACAATGTCCAAAGAAAATGGCCAAATTTCAATCAAAATCGGATCGATGCAACACGTGAAAGCTTATACGTGTAAAGCAATGAGAAAAGCAAAGATCAGATGCACACAAAGCAGACAAAACTCAACACACTAAGTTTACTAAACTCTACTCTAATCTAAAACTACTGAAAGCGAAAGTCATGAAAACAGATTTTTTATCCGTTTGAACAATGTATTTTAAAATATAAATATAATTCGTTACGCACCTGAATAGATTTCATATAAATTTAAACTCTAAACGAAGCCGGGTATCCAGCTAGTATTAAATAAATAATACTATAAAATAGTAATCAGAGGTTTGAGGTTGGTTATAGACCCTATTAAACACTACGGTATTATTATATTAGATATAGTTGCATTTAAATAGGTTTTTTCACTGAAAAATGAATTAATTTGTGATTTTCAAAATTGTGACCTTAGTAGACACTTTTAGAAAAAAAATAAAGAATTTGGAAAGGTAGACCACTAAAAACTTTCTTCATAACCTCGATTGCATTATAATATTTTATTATACTAGTTTTACATATGATAAAGTATTGTTTTCATGCAGAAAAAAATTGAGATTTTAATGGATTTACGCTTTTGAGGTCCTCTCTGAGCTAAATAAGACTATTTCTAAAAAATGTCTGTGTGGGTGTGTGCATGTGGTAAAATTTTGTGTGTGCTCGACAGCAAAAGCTAATAGGAATTTTGAAACCAAATTTGGGATTTTGTATCTTTATATTAAGACTTAGAGATGGTTACATTTTGGTTAAAATTGGTTCATGGGAACTGTTTTTTTCTAAATCTTATTACTTAATATTAAATTTTATTTAAAATTTTAAAAACTAATGGGAATTTCAAAACCGAATTTCAGATTTCGTATCTTCATGGTGGGAATTGCAACTGATTAAATTTTGGTATTTTGTATCTTTGCATTAAGACTTAGAGCTGATTAAATTTTGGATCAAATTGGTTAATAAAAAATATGTTTTCTTATTATTATTAAAAATTATTTTTTTAATAATATGTAATTAAATGTATAATAAAGTCATGGGTATGGTCACATCCGATTTTTTAGTAAGTACTATATTATGTATCAGAATCAGAGCACTATTTAGGTAGATGATTGGAAAATTCTTCTGTTCTTAAAATTCGCAGAAATTTGAACACATGAATATTTTAAGTTTTTTCTATGTGTACTTTAATAGTAAATAAAACCGTTTGGTTAGAGGCAACCCTTAGAATCTTTTTCATGAAATGCAAAGAAAAAGTTGATGATTTAATTTTACGCGTAGTACATAATAATAGGTAATAATAAATTTCTGAAGTTACGTATGAAAAAAATTAAAATTTATTTGAAGAAAATGTGACTTTTTTGATTCGTTTGTGATCCCACAGACTTACCACAAAAGGTTTTCTTTTTCTCTATAAAATAATAATACAAGTTTCATACAAACCGTTGTGTAATATACATTATACAATGTTTTCTTTAAAAAATGTTGCGTAATAGAAACCGCTTTAATCATGAGTCAGGTTGTACACCATTTTTGATGCCCGAAAAGACGCTTTTTTCTACAAAATTAGATAAAACCCTTTATCGAATAAAATTAAAATTCGATGAAATTAATAAATCTGATATAAAATCTATGATTAAAATTATGAAGTAGAGAATTCCTGGTTAAGATGACGTATTAGTTAAGATTATAAATGTATATACACACGTACTATATCTACATATTTTTTTAAATGTAACTTATAATTTTATTTAATCATAAATATTATTTGCAATATTTATAATAGCAAAGGTTCTCAAAATTTTATAAAAATCAGAAATGCAAATCTAACGCTATATTAATAATAATATTTGAGAAGAAAATAAAATAATAATCATTTCTTATCGTCCACAAATATTAGACCAGCGCAGCGGTTTGTTACGTCATTATAAAACCATCATATAAATCAATATACATACATAATAATGTATATACAATCTATAGTGAAGTATATACAACAGATCATAATAATTAGAAAAACTACAAAATTATTCGTTTTCTAATAACGAATGTTAAAATTTTCATCATCATCTGCAGGTCTTAGACCGGTGGTCCTTTACGTCACTCAAATTAGTTGCTCTATCTTTTTCTGGGGCGTCCCACATTTCTTCCTCTTGGTTTATATTGGAACATTTTCCTTAGCAATTAAATATGCACATAATATCAAATACTGCCGTGTGAAGTATTTATGATATAGACGGCACCTGAAGAAGAAGGTAATACGTGTAATTTTTAAGTCGTTTTTTTTTAAACCAAAGCGTAGGAGATCAAATGACAAAGCACGTACCTTCTTATTTTTGAAGCATCTCTTGTAAGCTTAAAATTAAGTTATTATTTTATTTTTAGAGAAATCAATGGGAAAAACAATTAATAATTTTTTTTTATTATTATGGAAAGACTTTTTATTGCAATGGAGACATCCAATACAAACTGTTGTAGAAATTGTTATACCTGCATTGTTCGCCATACTTTTGGTAGTGTTACGAAGTGCAGCACCTCCTCATGTATATTCAGCAAAATTATTTGAACCTTTTGAGTTTAATTCGTATATATATAACAATAGGTAGGATATTTCAAACAATCACGTAAACTTTTTTTTAATATTTGGTTTTTAGGACCGAAATATGGTGGTATCCACAAACTGATGCGTTAAATGCAATTACTAACGAAGCTAGTGACGCATTTAATAAGTTAAATATTAACAGTGGTGGAAAAATGTTACATTTCAATCATTTCATAACGCTTCAGAAGTTTATAATCACTACCTAAAACATCGTCATGATTTATCTAATTTTTTGGTTATTATAGAATTTAGTGGTTTATACGCTAATCAACTTGAAGACAACAACAAAGCAAAAATTAAATTTAGGTAAGATATTTTAAAAGTATTTTAAGCATTAAATTAGCCATTATTACAAGTTATAATGAAATTTTAATAGATTTTGACAATTATTGAATTTTTCTACACTTACTTATTTATCCCATTACATAATTTATGTATGTAGATGATTACTTACATATATTTTGTTCTATAGGATACTCGTCAGTATTCTGATTTGAACTGAATTGATAATTGAATTTTTGAATATAAGTAGAAAATGTATTTATAGTTGGGCCCAGGAAAATAAAGCTTTGTCACAATCGTCTGAATTTAGAACCGACAATTTGTTTTTTAAATTATTTTAAATTACATTAATGCGACAAGAACGTATTTAAAAATATGTCATTCGCGTTTGAATTTAAAAACATTATACGAGAGAAATTACAACATGTCAAATGTATGCAATAGAGAAGATAGCTGCAGTAGTTATTGGGATGCATAGTGATTCTTATTAAAGTAGTTTTTCTTTCGACTCGCTGTAAAAAACTCGCTGTAAAAAATAAAATTTCCATATTCGATGAGCGCGTTACCACGCGCCAATATGGCAATTTCAACAAACGAATCCAAAAATATCTTTCTAAAATGGAATCCAAAATTCTCCAGTATCAAACAAAAAAACACTAATTACGAAAACGACACAAGACAAACTCGTGCAAACTTAAGTCATCCAATCCATATCACGGGTATAAAAATACAACCTCCGGAAAATCGCTAAAAAAAATTAAAATAAAAACATCTATCCTCTTCTCAGGCGGAAAAAGAATTCTTACTCGTTAACAATTTTTAACGGCAAAGGTAAATAAAATTATAAACTGGGTTGCACGAGTGTAACGTATAAAATGCCAATCTTATTGCCTCGTTTGCGATACGAAATTAATAATTTAAATTAAAAAATTTTACGTGCTATAGTTCGTACCAGCACAAAGAGCAAAATACGAATCCTAGTTACAGAATTTGACAAAATTCCGAAACAATGGGTTCTATTGATCCATTTGGCATATTACTTCTATTACAGCAGTCTGTAATATCCATCTTCATAATGAATTTTTTATAATTATTTGTGGCAATAATACCATCTTGAATTGCACACATAAAATTTTCAGTTTCAGGATATAATAGATTATTTTTACCGAATCTACTGACATCTTCTTGTCTATTCCTTCGGAATCTACAATTATCGGGTGTATGTAATACTTTATTTTTCCAATCAATGTTTTTCAATTTAGTTGGTGATTTTCATAAATTTAATAAGTTTATTAATTCACACCCTTCATCTTTTCTTTTTATGTACTATATTCTTTCTACCGCTGATTTAGGATGTAAACATCTATAATTATTAAATACTTTTTTGTTAAGGTATTGCATTTAAATCTGTTTTTAATTTAATTAATGGTTTTAATTTAATAATATAATTATTCTTTCATCCAATACTTAACTTCTACATAATTATTACATTAACAGTGTTGAATTTACTGTTTTTATTTTATGATTTAAATTTATTATATAGAACACTTATTTGACTAATAATTCTCATCATATTTCATACAACTATCAAAAATGATAAGCTTTATCTTTCCTGGTCCCGACTGTATTAACTAATTTGAGATGCCAGTGAATTAATTATTTTACTGTTTTTACAAAACTTTTTTTCCATTACTAAATATCATTTATTCACGGATATATCATAAATTGTCAATTATACACAAATTTATATGTCATAAACGTCTTTTTATAGCCCACGGACCTCTTTATGCCCGCGGGCTATAATGAAACGTCAAACAAAGATTTCATAGGTACCTTATAGAAACAGCTTTAATACTTGCAAAATGAAAAGTTTTCATTAGAAATCGAAAATTGTACATTTTATTGAAAATTTCTTGTGGGTAATTTATGTTAACAAAACAATTAGAACAATTAACCAAATTAATTAGAAATCAAAAATTGTACTTTTTATTGCAAATTCATTGTGGATAATTTATGTTAACAATACAATTAGAACAATTAACCATATTAATATTCGGAGGTACAACCACTGGACTGGAATTACATGTCAAATTGGAATTATTACTAGTTGCTACATGATCGAAGATCTTGGTAGCTCCTAATTCAGTATTAATAGCCGATAAATTATTGTCCTTTCTAATCAATACTTTTTCAGCTAACCTAATTTTGTTTGATACAGAATCTTCTATATACTGCTCTGCAACTGACGTTGACTTCTAGCCTCCTAGTTCTTTTATACCAATCATTCCTTCTCCAGCATTTGCCAACAACGTCGCCGATGAGCGACGAAATGAATGCCCAGTATATAATTCCACCAAAAACATTTTTCCTGACAACTTGCCTGGTACATTTTCCATTCCTGTAAGCCAAGAAGAAACGGCGAGTATCTACATATGTTTATCGGACGTAGAGCAGCATACTTTTTAGAAATTTCTACTAAACTTGGTGTTCTAAGGTTGTCAACTACACTAAACATTCGATTCCTTCTGGTTTTAGTATCTCGCAAAGTAATCAGTAATGAGGATTGCAGATCCTGAATATCATCAACTTCTAATTGAACAAGCTCTTGTTTACGACATGCTCCAGCTATCCCAAATATTAAAGCTACCTGTTTCAAAAAAATCTTGGTTAAACACTTTAAATTGCAATAAATTTATTTAACTTATTTATTAAATATATTTCATCTAGAGCTTGATATATAAAAGCTTCTATCTCTTCTATGGTCAATACTTTTGACTTTTTGGGTTTGAATTCGTCTGATTTTCTCTTTAAAAAAATTCGGATCCACTGTACGCGCAGCCTTAAACGCATACTCCAAGGCTGCCAATTAGTTCAACTCCTCGAGCTGATACATTTCCATTCTACGATGCACCAAATATGCCAAGTTTATGACCGACTGTCAAAAGTTATACACGGTCATTATAAGGTATACGTAAGTGATACGACAGAAAAACTTGGAAATATTTTCAATAATAATTTTAAGGATATTCTTTATTTGTTCAATATATTGCAGTTTTAGAAATAAAATTTGTTATTCATTAAGTCAGCAGTTGATTATACAATATATTATGTATTGGTATTATAATTTCATTTTTTAAAATATTATTAATAGGTTCCCAGCCGAAGATTGTCAATATTGTTATAGTACAAATTTCTGGAAAACGGACAAGCTTTTTCCGGCTTTTCAAACACAAGGTCCTAGAAATTGGAGGTCAAATAATGGTGGAAGTCCAGGTTAGTATTTTATACTATATCTAGTACAAAATTTAAATTTTTCATTTAACCTTATAATTTTAAAAAATTTGAATCAAATATATCTAGTATACTAGGTATTACAAATACATGCATTCTGAAATATTCCATTATACTACTACAGCAGCGATATAACGCACGTTATCCCCGTCCTCGTGATTAACATCATAATAATAATAATAATATGCTTTATTTTACAGTTAATAATTACAGAAATTAATAAATGGTATAAAAGGTGGAGATCAGCTGGTGCTCGTTTTCGTCTCAACACTGGGTTGCAGAAAGTCACTGACACTATAAAAAGCTGTGTCGATCAACAGTTCCTTTACTTTTCTTTTGGATTTTATTGGTGGTAGGATTTTGAGTTCAGGGGTCAATTTGTTGTACAGCTTGATCCTTAAATTAGAGCATTCGATGCATTTGAGTCGATGTCTTTTTTGTTTGGATGTTGTCTTTGGTTCTCGTTTCATATTGATGGCTCGCAGTATTGAGTAGGGTCTCCTTGTCGTTTTTAATTTTGTTGATAGCTGCATATACATATGCGGATGGCAGTGTCATGATGCCGAGGGCTTGAAATATTGGTTTGGCGTGTGTTCTGATGAGAACTCTTTCTAGTGCTTGAATGGCTTGTTTTTGTAGTACAAAAATTTTCCATATTTGGGTTTCGTTGCCCCAAATCAAAAGCCCGTATACGATTCTTGCACGGAACAGTAAAAAGTATACGGTTTTGGCAGCTTGTTTAAATGCAGTTTCCTTTATTCTTCTAATGGCATAAATAGCTGGGCTTAATGACTTTAAAAGGTAGCAAGCATGGTCGTTCCAAGTCAATAGTGTATCCAACATTAGTCCTAAGTATTTAGTGCACACTTTGGGTTCCGCTTCAATGTGCCTATTTGTTGTGAGAATCAGTTTTTGTGTTTTTTCCGCGTTTAAGATTAGTTTGTTGGACGTAAACCACTTCTTTGCTTCACATATCCGGGCGTCTGGGTTTTGGTCGTTCTGCATTACGAGAGCGGTGTCATCAGCATATAACACGGTTGGACAGTTAACATTCTGCTGGAGAATGTTGATGTAAATAACAAAGAAAAGGCCCAAGAATGCTACCTTGCGGTATGCCACACGTCACTGTAGATTGCTCACTCATTTTGTCGTTCCACAGAATGTTTTGTTTTCGATTGTGGAGATATGATTTTAACAGGTTACTTGCTGTTCCTCTGATACCGTAGTGTTGAATTTTTAGTAAAAATATGTTGTGATCCATTATATCAAATGCTTTCGACAAATCGCAGAATATGGTCTGACATTTTGTTTGTTCTCCAGTAGGTCGTGTATGTGGAACATCAGGCTTTCCATTGCATCAGTAGTGCTTCTGTGTTGTTGAAACAGCCCTTCTGCTATTTAACACACCTTAGCCGTTTTGACATGTTACTAATAATTTTCGATAAATAATCGAGCGTTATTAGCCCACTTTTTTGTTGGAATCTTTGTTTCAATTCTTGTATTGAATTGATCGAGTTTCACGGATTTTTTTGTCCAAGACGTCCCATAAATTCTCAATGAGATTTAAGTCTGGTGATTAGGGAGAGGGCTGAAGTACTTTGGGGCATTTGTATAAAAGATATTCTTGAATTAAAGATGATTTATGTTTGGGGTTATTGTCTTGATGGAATTTAAAAGTGTTTTTATACCTAATTTTTCAGAATTTTGAAATAAATTTTGTTGTAGATTGTCTAAATATTTGTACCAGTCCATTATATCGTCTATAAATATCAAACTTCCCCTACCACAGCCGAAATGGCACCTAAACAAAAACATTCCTAGCCATGATTTACTGTCCACAATATTTTCGTTTCTTAACTACATGTTAGGTTTTGCCACACCATTACTCGCCCATCCGAATTTATCAAGTTAAATTTGTTTCATTAACAAAAATTACGCCATTCCACCACGTAGATTCCTTCTAAGCAATTTAAATTAATCCTATTAACGTTATTAATAAAAATTTTCTCTAACCCCTTTTATCAAATTTTTAAAAATTCTACTATGGTTTGTGGGCTGCATGCTTTCCTGTTTCTACTTGCACTTCATTGAACTTTTAGACTTACTTACAAGTGATTTTTCTTTTTTTGGATGGCCTGTTGGTTTCAAATCATCAATTCAATCCTCGTTTTAAACCTCTATATGATACTTCACTGTACTTCTTGGTAAATTCAATAAATTTTCAATTTTGTCGTATGATTTACCACGGTGTCAATTAAAATCACCAGTTGACGTAAACGAAACATATTTTACGTTTTAGTTCATTTTAATATTTAAAAAACGCTGTTATAAATAACGTGCTCGAGAACTACCGAATCTTACCACTGGATCTGTAATCAAATTAACAAATCACAAACGAGTCAATTAATTTTAATCAGGTTTATTATATAAATTTGTTCGTATTTATATTTTTTATAAAATTGCACGTTAACTTATTAGCGTCATACCACTTTAGCATCCACTCTAGTAGGGAATAAAGTAATTGAAATTATAAATAATATATTATAATAAGGAAAAAGTTTGTTGCGCTTTTCCCGCTAGATGGCATCAATTGCAAATAACTCAAAAAACACAGATCGCAGCGACACCACTAAACGCTCAATGGAAAAGTGACACTCGAGCGTTACTTTGAGTGTTACACATCGAAATTGGTGTTGTGGTTGGAAAGTTGTTTGCGTTTGAAAATGAAAAAAAGTAAAAAAAAAATTTGCTTTATTGAAAGTGAAAAAATTTGTGCTGTGTACGATAAAGGTACCTTATCAAAATCTGCTGCGCGGAAATGGTTCACTCGGTTTTGTTCTGGTAATTTCGATGTAAAAGATCTCATCTTTCTCGTCGTCCAATCACTACAAAAGCTGATGAAATTCTTGAAAAATTTTAGCAAAAGAAATAAATCAGCAGTGTCGATATTGGTATAGAACTAGGCATTGACCACAAAACTTTTTTGAAGCATTGATACAAAGCTGGCTACAAAAATTAACTCGATGTATGGGTTCCTTATGACTTGAGCGCGAAAAAACATAATAGACCGAATTAAGATCTACGATGCACTGCTGAAACACAATGAAATCGAACCATTTCTGAAACGTGTCATAACCAGTGATGAAAAATGGGTCACGTACGGCAATTGGAAGCGTCAAAAATCGTGGACAAGAAATGGTGAGCTGCCACAAGCGTTCGCGAAGCCAGGATTGACGTCAAACAAGGTGATGATGCGTGTCTGGTGTAACTGGAAGGGAATCGTCCACCGTGAGCTACTTTCAGTTGGTCAGATGATTGATTTTCAACAATTTTGTAGAAAATCAGAGAGATTACGCCAGGCAATTTAAAGAAAACGACCTTAATTGAATAATAGGAAAGGTGTTGTCTTCCATCATGACAACGTTTGACCACACACTTCTTTGATCACCCGTAAAAAATTTCGAGAGTTTGATTGGGATTAATGCATCCACTACTATATATTCCAGACATAGCATTCTCTGACTATTACTTATTCCGATCTCTGCAAAATTTTCTCAATGGAATTAAGCTGGTTTTAAAAGAAACCACTTGATTCGGTTTTTCAACCAGAAACCTAGCAAGTTCTTCGCCAATGGCATCATGGTTCTACCCAAAAATGACAAAGTATTGTCGATAATAATGAAGTATATTTGTTTTAAATAAATTTATTTTCACACTATAACAAAACCAGTTGAATTGTACTATAAAATGCCATGAACTTTTTCTCAGACCCTATGTAGTCTATACTAGAGGTCGTTTCAGATGAGCCAACTTTTACAAAAACCGTTAAAACTCAAATATTTATAACTGATGTTTCCTAAAATAAAATTTTGTATTTTAGATTATAACGCTGAACTATTTTTAATATTACAAAAAGAATTATCGTTAGCTTTTATAAAACATGATATAGAACTATCCGAGATAGAAGCTAATAACTTAAATGACTTGAATATATTAATGCAAAGATTTCATTATCCAAAATGGACAGAAGATATATTGTTGGAAGCATTAAAATCATCATTGGGATCATTTATAATGTTAAGTTTTGTTTATACTTGCATCAGTACCGTTAAAGTAATAACTAATGAAAAAGAAAAGCAGTTAAAGGTTTGATATAGTTTATAAATTACTTATATTATCACTAACGTCCAGTTTTTCAATCTCAGATTATCTATAATGAAAAGTTTATTTTCATGAATATAATCCTTGCAATAATTAATTCTTACTATATAAATAAACTTTAAGTTGGCATTAATCGGAGGTTGAAAACCTGAGCTTTAAAACTCAAGTTGATTCTATAAATCGAAACATAAATCATGTTAATTTTCACATTTTTTGTTTTAACAATATTTCACTATTTTCAATTATAGTCTAAGTTTAATTATTCTTAAGCCCAAACTGTTCTACAGAACAAAAACTTTTTATATTAAATAGGTTTATTTTAAATGCCAGTTATTTTATTCAATTTATTATTTATTTTATTTAATTATTATTTACTCAAAATTAACTTAATGTAAAACTCACTTTTTTAGAATTAAGAATTTTTGTTTTGTTCACTTAATTTTTTTTAGTCTGGGCTAGATAACAAAAGTTGATATTCACCTCATCCGTGTTTGAAATTTTTTTTACTTACAGTATTTGCTGTTGCGTTGGATTAATTTTGCACTTCGTCAAACTCCTCGAGTATAGAATATATTTATCACAGAAATTATATATTATTAACCTGTGAAATTAATATTGAAGAGAAATTTTTAAAATTTAAAGATTAACTGCGTAACCATAACCATTGCTGAAAGCTTACAAACAATTTTGTTTTATTGTTTAGCTACTAATTTTAATAAATTAATACAACCTATTAATTTTTTTAATTTCTCTTTAATATATTTATTACAATATATTTCATAATTTTACTTCTATTAAATAATTTATTACTCATTTCAGGAAGCAATGAAAATTATGGGTTTACCTAATTGGTTACATTGGACAGCATGGTTTATTAAAAGTTTTGTGATCTTATTAATAAGTGCTATAATAATGATAGTTTTACTAAAAGTTAAATGGTATCCTGGTTCAAACTTATCTGTGTTTACATATTCTGATGCATCTGTAATTTTTTTATTTCTCATACTTTATATATGCACTACCATCACTTTTTCGTTTGCAATTAGTGTTTTCTTCAGCAAAGGTATGTTTAATCATTGTTTAAATAAAATTGTGTTAAGTACCAGTAATATTAATATGTTGTATAAAATATTTTAAAAGGTTTCAAGTTTAATAAAATTTGAAAAAAAAATTTACTATTTTTTTACAATTCTAATGAAATTTGAAAATTTTCCAACTCACATTAAAGTTTAGGACCTCCTTTGCGTCCTTTGCAGAATTTAGGGATAGTTTAGCTGATGATATCTTGAAAAGACGAAACCACTTTTACGCAAAGGAGATCCTATACTTTAATGTGAGTTAGAAAATTTTCAAATTTCATTAGAATTGTAAAAAATAATAATTTTGTTTCAAATTTCATTAAACTTGAAACCTTTAATAGATATATACACCAAGGTAGTGAAGCATAGTGTTATAACCCTAGCGCCAGATTAAATCCCAAGGTGCGTAGCACCGCGGGATTTAACGCGGGTTATAACACGCTTCACTACCGTGGATTAATTTTTCCACTACTAGGATTGTTTACTCTTATAATAATAATTGTTAATGAATAAAGTAAATCGTTTTAATTATTTATTTCAAATTATAAAACAAATGATAGTTTTTGTTTTGATGTTGACACTTGCTTGAAAATGTTTAATTAATTTTGACATAAAGGTTACATTAAATATTTTGATATTTGTAAGTTTTGCGAGTATATAGTTGACGAAAACTATTTTGTCAATAAGTGTACTATTTGTAACGATAATTGATTGTAATAATTATTAATAATCGATTTATAAAGTTTCTAGTCATAATTAGCTGTCATAATTAATTCGTTTTCTCATTTCGCCTAATTGCTAAACGTCACAAAATTCCAATTTAATCAACATTTTAAATATCAAATTAATCTTATTTATAGACCGATTTTAATTATTTAAACACTATTGATAGAATTTCTTGGTTATGCTAATTCGTTTTACACATAAATTTTCTTTCAAAATGGCCCGAAGTTTCCGGACTACGCATTTATGTTCATTATTAACTACTAGTGAATAATAAAATATTATTCACCTCAGGTGATAGAAGGCGTGGTTCACAGTTCGATTACTTACGTTGAAATGATAGTGTTTATGGCTAGTAGTGGAAAAAATATTTTATACAACATATATTTTCAACAAGTAATAATAAACATTTAGAGGTAATATTAATAGTATATTACATAAAAGTCATAAAAGTAATGCTTTACAGGCGAAGCAAATTATTTATTTTTATTTTAAATTTTTAATATTATAAATTAATTATTATTTATGTAGAAGTTTTAAAGCTACGGAGACTGTAATTACTTTCATAAGGTTTTGTATGTAATTTTTTCTAAAATCGGCTATAGATTGTGTATTATGTTTACTAATCGCATTTAATTAGAAGAGTTATTTAAAAAAATTGTGTAGCATGTCAAATGAATTTGTAGAAATCCTTAAAGATATACAAAAATGTATGCTTTGAGGTTAAACGTTTGCTGTAGTGCAGTAACGACCGTTGTGTTTTTATTTATAAAATTAAACTTTCTGAGGAATCATACTTTTCACCGTAATGAACAATCTGCAACCGAGTTCAGTAAAAAAATGTTTCATACAATTCTTACTATCAAACAAAGACATTATGTTTTTTATAATGTCGTATAAGGTCATACGAGTATTATAATTACTAATAAATAAGTGTCTGCGATAATAAATTTTCCATATAAAATATAATGAGTATTAAAAAATGGCTGGCAATAATATTTGGATGAGGTAATTTAAACTAATTTTATATAATTAATTTTTTTACAAAATATATTCATTAATCTTTGCGGGTGTGGCTCTAGACCTACTTGCACTGAAGCTATTAAGCTTATTGTACCCCGGTCTTTGATCGCCCCCAGACTAGTAGTCGTATTTCGCATTATGCCAGGCGCACAGCCGTCAACCAGCTTACTTCCCCATCAACCCGTGCCCCCAAACAGTGGTAGGTGTTACGAACAAAGGACTCCCCGCCTTGCAACCCACCAGTGATCACACCGAGCCAATGCTGTGTGTTAACTGCAGCACGTCGATGTTCACCGGAGGACCAAGCCAAGAAGCCCCGCGATTCGCACCCCATCAGTGCCAGGTCCCACCTCAGTCGCTGGGTATAGCTCCCTGACCAACCCGGTGCAACGCTAAGCATCGCGCAGCCTAGGGGCGATTACCCTCAAAGCAGGGGACCGCCGGCTTAACGTGCCCTCCGAAGCACGGGTGACGGCCATAGATAGAAAGAAAGTCAGAAAGAAAATTTTTCTTACTAGACTCCTCCCGGGATCGAACCGGGTGCCTTTGCATCAGTAGTTGATCGCTCTAACTACTAGGGCAAGACCGTCTCTTACAAAATATATTATTTACATTATTAAATGATTATTAATTTTCTTAAATTATTCTTTATTTAATATCTTATTAACTTGGGTTAATAACTATTAATTTTTCTTATATTCAAAAATCGCATTTAAGCCCTCATTTAAATGCATGTTAGTTCATCATTGCGACTTGAACGCTACATTTATATTGGGACATTCAAGTCGCAAGTAAACCACGCCCTGGTTTAAGATTAAATTGTAAACAATATATTGGTTAATTGAAACTTTCCTTTCAAAATTTGCATGAAACTTCTAGAACCGATTTATAATAGATAATTATTATTTTTTCTCATGGGAGTTACATGCCCACACGTAATTTACATATTATGTAGGTTGTTCAGTAGAATGGTTGGCCACTTTTATTAATTTTATTAATGCCGGTATTTGAACACAATGTCGCGTTGCAAAATTTAAATTGATCATATTTACTAATTTTTATTAAATTTACAAAGTATTTATGTGGTGAAAATTCAATGTTGACTTTATCTTAATATTTAATTTACCTTTTAAATAATTTAATTAATTTTTTTAGCAACCACTGCAGCTGTTGTGGGGGGTATTATTTGGTTTCTATCCTATGCTCCATTTATATTTTTGGAACTTCAGTACGAAAGCATCAGTTTATTTACTAAACTGCTGTCAAGCTTACTGTTAAATACTGCTGTAGGTTATGGTTTTCAATTAATTCTAGCATTTGAAGGACTTGAAGAAGGTAAATATTTGTAATTCGTTAATATGTACGTATACATACCAGTACATGCCAAACATGAAGACCTTTTGTCAAGTTTTCACAATCCATACTAGTACTGCACAATCGGTACAGCACAATGTTACCGATTAATATACACTTTAATATGCAAATATGAGCATTGCGCTACGCTGTACTGAAAATGTTTTATAGGAAGAAATTTTTTAATTATTGCCTTATCAGCTTTTCAAGAAAACAATTAAAATGCAAACATAACGTCGCAAATTTAACATAATTGTTATTTTAATAGTGCATTTTTCCTGTAGCCGTAACACATTCTTTTAGATAATAAATTATTCTCAAGTATAATTTTAACCCTTAAAAACCGTCATGCGGTCACCATAACCGCATTGACAGTTAATTTTTGTGTTTTCCCCCCAAAATTAAGCATTCTAGCAATTTTTAGGCAATTCGGTAAAATTAGCACTTAGTTATTTATATTTAGCGATGTGGTCGGACTGCACGACGCAGCGGTGTTTAAGGATTAATCAAACATTATACAACAAATTATACAATAAAATATTTTATAAATCAACAGTAGATTGGTAGATGAACGTTGAAAACTTTATACCTAAATACCTACACTAATTTTTTAATATCTGCTTTGAAATTAATTTGTTTTAGGCATTCAATGGACAAACTTATTCAGAACTACGTCTCCAGACGATGATCTTACTTTAGGCTATTTAATGATTATGCTTGTTTTTGATACTTTTTTGTATCTTATGATAGCATTGTATGTTGAAATAGTTTTTCCTGGAGAGTATGGAATTCCACAACCATTTTACTTTATGTTTACGAAATCATATTGGTGCAGTAATACAGAAGGTAAATTTTCATTCTTAGGGTAGCGACTGACTCGCGGCGAGTATTACATTGCAAAGCTTGTTTCCTTGGCGTTGCGAATGCTTATTTCGAAGGATTGGTTCAACCTGTGGTCCAGTTTAGACGGTTTAGATTTTGATTTTTCTCTTCTTAGGGAGGCCAACAAATTTATCATTTTATGTTTGTATTCTTCCACTGTTGTTTCTAACTCAACAGACAGTTGGTGCCAGGTGTCATTATTTTAAAATTGATTATAATATTGTGGATGCTGAGGATCCCACAATATAGGTTTATTGCGATGAAGTTCAATAAAACATGAAATTTTGTCTTGAGACCACTCCATTGTTATAAATTTACAATAAATATGTATTTGCACTTTGGCTTCGACTAAATAAACGTGTTGCTCAAAACAAATACGTTGCGGTGTGTACTGACATGTTGTAATGTAACAATCAAAGGAATTTGCAAAAATACCGACAGTCAAGTGAAGCTCGGATGCTTCGCTTGCCGCTAGCCGTTCATGCTCGTTTCACGCTTGTTTATTGGCACTGACTATCGAATGCTCGTGTTACATTACATTACAACGTTCAGTTACATGTCAGTCGCTACCTTTAGGATAATAAAGTCATTGGTGTACTAAAACATTTTGATGGAATAATAAATTCAAATTAATGAAATACAAATATCTCAGAATTAACAGGATATACAAATTATGATTTTTAATATTTTAAATTCATTAGTTTATTCGTTGTTTTTTCTTCCATCCTACTCATGTTAATAATATTTTTACGAATAGTAATGCTTCTAAATAAAAGTTTAGCAAAAAATATAGGAACTGGTAAAAATGAATTGAGGTTAATGGTCATTAATAAAACAATTTATAATTTGCCCACAACGACGTTTCAGGTTTATTACCTATTATCAAAGTTAAAAAATAAAGAAAATATATAGAACAGTAATAAAAATGCAAAATGAAATGGATTACAATAGAAGAAGTTACAGGTTTAAGGGGTAGATAGACCACTTCGTTTTTTAAAACGCAATGTTTTCATAAATTTCTTACTAAAAGTTTGGAAACGGATAACAATCAATACTTACTCTGATACTATTAATGAATTTGGCGACGGTTCGAATTCCTTGATCGCGATCTTTACCATTTTTGAAGTGGATTATGAAAGATGAGGGTTTAATTAGCGTATAAAAAAAATAAAATTTGCGGAATATTCACACAATTTTGAAAAAAACGGCTTTAAAGTTAATTTGGAATGCAATTTTATCATTGCCTGTTTTGAACTGTAACCCCGTCCCCAAAATTGCAATAGGTTGCGGCGACAGCAAATATACCAGAATCTCGGTTTTCACGACGAATTATTATAAATAACGAAGTAATTAGCTAATAAAAAGAATTAATTTGTGATCGGACAACAAATTTTCGAAAAAAAATCACTTTTTGTGTGAATTTGTTTCTGATTTGGTTGCACTGTCAATACCTATTCTCCGCACCCGCCCGCGCCCGTCCCAGGCGCTGACAGCGCTTCGAGCGGTTTTGACACGTGCTAAACTCATTAAAAACATCCCTTAAGCGGCTCCAACTCGAAAAGTTTAAAAGTTAACGCGGCAGATCTCAGGGAGCGACTGACTCCTATCTAACGCTGCTCTAGTTGGCCCCGCCCTAAGGTAGATCCCCTATGGTAAATGTGCACGGACGGTCATTAAAATGCATAAAATTATTGCGCAATATTACGCAATAATACACTTACAGGTATTTCTTATGGAAAAATTGCAATTTTCAAAATGAAATTGTGGTCTTATTACAACTCTGACAAGATTGATCCTCACCTTAGAGAGCTTGTATTTTTGTGTTCTTTCGTTTGGTATAGCCATTTCTATAGGGAAAAGTGTATTTGCGAACCCCTAAATTCGAACTATCACCAATGAATTTATTATAAACGTGGTTAAAAGTTGAAAAATATTTACTTGTAATAAAAAATGTAATAGACGTGGGTTAGTTAGACTGCATGGATCATCATTTAAAGCAGGTACATTTGCCTCCCCGCTGCAATTTTTTTGTAAAATTGGTGTCAAACGTTTGAGCTTTGTTTGAGCTCCAATGAGCTTCCATTTTCATCGTTTGAACCACAACCGTCGCGAAGTTATTCGCGAAAACTTTGAGGGGGCGAACAAATTATAAATTCCTTTATTAATGACCATTAACCTCAATTAATTTTTACCAATTACTATGAAAGATCAACTAAAAATCAACCACATTTAAAAAAATATAGGTTTTATAAATATTTTTGCAGAAATAACTTCATTCGAATCAGAACCCAATCCAAATTATGAAACGGAGCCTACCCATTTAAAGCCATCTATACAATTATATAACTTAACAAAAAAATTTGAAAAACATACGGCAGTAAAAAATTTGTCGCTAAATATATATCAGGATCAAATTACTGTACTGTTGGGCCATAATGGTGCTGGAAAAACAACAACCATGTCGATGTTATCTGGTATGATACCTCCTACAAGCGGCACCGCGCTTATTAATGGCTACAGTATTCAAAAGAATATGAAAAAAATCAGGGAAAGTTTTGGACTTTGCCCACAACATAATATACTTTTTGATGACTTAACTGTAAAGGAACATATCTATTTTTATAGTAAACTGAAAGGTTTAACTAAAAAACACGAAATAACTCAAGAGATTCAAAAATTTATAAAACTACTACAGTTTGAATCTAAAGTAAGTTCATTATTATCAGTTAAGCGTTTACGTTATAATAGCATTTTTAGGAAAATTCAAAATCATCAACTTTATCTGGTGGCATGAAAAGAAAACTATCTGTAGCCATTGCGCTGTGTGGTAACTCTAAAGTAGTAATGTGTGATGAACCAACAGCGGGAATTGATCCTAGTACCAGACGTGCTCTATGGGACTTTTTAAAAAGTGAAAAAAAGGTTAGTAGATGCTACTAACGAGGAGAACCTTTCAACACAAACTCTAAGATCTCTAAGATAAGCTTTCATATGATAAGCGAACACTAAAATTAAGCAAATACATCTGACAGTTACAGTTGAAGAGTTCGCCTCGTTTAACATGATAAATGATTAAATATTATACCAAATGAATTTAGGAAGAACAATCCTTCTTACAACACATTTTATGGATGAAGCAGATTTACTAGGAGATCGTATTGTTATTATGTCAAACGGACAATTGCAATGTTGCGGTTCAAGCTTTTTCTTAAAGAAAAGATACGGAACTGGCTATAAACTTATAATGGATATTTCAGAAAATTGTGACGTAGAAAAAGTTACCAGTCTTCTTCAGAATTTTATTCCAAATCTGCAGGTTAATATATTAAACAATTTAAACTATAAAATACCAACAAAACACAATCATTTTTCATTTCCTCTAAACACTTATTTAAGATAAATCATCTGAAAAGTTGTAGTTAATAACAACTCTAACTTTGTTTCTTTTCCACGAAGAATTCTCAAGTTGATTATCAAGTTACTATTGGAATATCACATACTTTGCAATTACGTAACGGTGCTTTTAAGACAGTAACAGTTGTCTGAAAATGTATTAATTTAACTTTATTATATAGATGGAGTTTTTATTAGAAAACCTCATTGAGGAGTATATTTGTTAAATAGAATGTACTCGTCTGAAAATGCTGTTACGGATTAACTTTAACGAAAATGAATGATCATATTATTATAAAACACATTTAAAAATATGTAGTATATTTTCCATTGATATCAAAAAAAGTGATCAAAATCCCAAAAAAAGTTACAACGTGTAAAATTATTATTCAACTTTTTTTTAATAGATTAAAATTACAAAGTAAAAAATGAAAAATATGAACTACTGGGTAAGTGGTAAATAAAATCTCGCATTCAATAGAAACACCTAATAATATTCGATTTGTGAAATTACAATCGCACTTGAAATTTCAGCAGTGTAAACTTGCTTACATTTTAACCAATCACGTGGCAAGATCATATTTGTAGTACAAATTTTTACTGCATTCTTATTTCAAATGGACTATAGTTTATACCCATAGTCTAGGTCTTTAGGTAGCTTCTGTTACGGTCTTGTTTTCCAATGGATACTTCTATTACTTTGAAGATTCCTTTATAGTAATTTTATAAAACTCCCAAAATGCGGCAACACAGTTTAAATTTTAAATTTAATTTTCTAAATATTAGTTATCGCCAAGTGTTAGATTGAAAATTATCAGCTGTTGATTTCGCATTCTAAAAGTTTCACGTATTGCAATTTTTGCACAAAAATCTAGTTTTTTGGACGTTACAGTGATCCAATTGTTGATTGAACTTTGAGTTTTTCAATCCAAGTTGTTTGGGATTTATATTGGTCATTGTTTTGGATATATTTTCTGTACCGGCTTTTGTAAGCAATTTTGAGGGAATTATCCGAACTTCGTTTGAAGGATTTATTTGTCCAAGTTTTAACATCCTGGAAGAATTAGAATCATCGCTGAAATTGTTGAAACCCTCCAATAACATCTTCGAGGGTTTTTTTTTGTACCCGTTTTGGTTTCTTTCGTGTGCGAAACCATAGCCTTTGGATTGCCAATCGAGTTTTTTTTGAGCTATCGATCGAAAGAAGTCCGGCCAAAGCCTTTTTGGATCTACCACAACTTATCAATTGGTCTTTATTATCAATCGCCTGAATCCTACTCCCATCACTAACAGATTCGTCCAGCTATCAAGAACGAAGACTCCAGCAAGATAAGATTTTTGTTTGTGCCGTCAGATTTGATTTGTTACTTTTTGAAAATTACCAATTATTATTGCGCGGGTTATTTATATTGAGTCGTTCTTTAAACGCATTTATTTTACCTAAAAGCCAGCTATTTACTTTAAAGGCTGTGATTTTGTTACGATTTTTGTGCGCCTAGTATACGTATACGGGGTAATTATTTTAACAAAGTTTTACAATCGCGTTGTATAGCAACCTTATTTAATCTGAAGGGTGTAATGTTCGCTCACATTCGAAATTCGCGCCACAAATTTCGAATCTCAACCTAGATAACCCTGGCCTAACATCGTGATCGTCAAGAGAACCCCACACGTTGTGTAAATCGTAACCCAACTTCTTTAAACAGACGGAAAACAAACAGTAGTTGAACCAAACAAAACCAGTGGCGTCCTAAATAACTAAATCTGCTCACCCGTGGCGTCGCTGCTGACCTAAACATATAAGCAAAAACACATAACATAAACGGAGATGGCTCGATGCTTGAGTAAACCTTCCGAAACCCAAATCGCACACTAAAATAACCCCATTTGAAATAAAACACAAGTCAGTTAGGTTTTGGATATTTTATTAAATATCTACCTCACGGAAAATCGAACGAACTCAGTAGAGTTAGAGAAAAACCTTAATCTTCATCTGTGAGATCGGTTATTTAGTAAATAAAATAGTGTCAATATCGACTTGATTTAATACTTGATTTGGCTATGATCGCAAGCTACATATAAAAGTAAATGTGAGAACAAATTGTCCTTAAATAATAATAACCTTATGATTTCAGTTGTAAATTGTTACTGTGCGTATGCAGTATTCGTTTGCTATATTTTAATTGCAACTGCTATGCTTTTATTGTTACTTTGTTACTGATTTTCATTAATCTTGGTTTTGTACAATGTGCTTAAGCAGATAATTAAAATTCCCTCCACCTGTATGTGTTGGTGGGGACTTTCAGATAAGTAAAGTTGATAACAATTTGTAGATAATAGATAATAATAGTGACGGTGACCCCTAAACATAAATTAACATGTGCAAAACCCCAAACCTAAATAATACCTAATGATAGTAAATAAAACCTAAATGACCTAAATAATACCATAAAGATTGCATCTAATTAATTCATCACCTCACAAGGATAATTAAACCAAACCCAGTAAGAACCTAATTATGCGACTTTCACACACTATCACAGAAATTGTAACCCCTGTTACTATTGTTTTATATTAAATAGGAGCATCTCTTGCAGTCGAAACCTATTAGAATTCACATCACTATGTGCAATTCTGATTCACATCACCATGTGCAATTTTTTTGTCGTAGGAACAATAGTACAATCAGACGAAATCACATTCATTTAGATGGTTAAATTAATTATATGTCAATCTATTGGCAACCTCGGCCCTTTGTGTAAAATCCTAATACGCCCCTGACCTTAAATTTACATTTGTCGACCCCACATAATAAAACCTTAATTAATTGCATAACCACCCCAAATTTACACATAAATCACAAATATAAATAACCAAATCACAGAATTTATAATACATCACCAAAAGATAAATTACCTATAGAAACAATAGATACCTGCGATCAAGTAACCAATCAAGCTTATAAACCAATAAATAAATATTCATAAATTACAAACCCGATTTGAAATAAATTAAATTAATGCCAATTCACATTTTAAACAAACCATCAAACACCAAGCCATTTTAAAACATAAAACAAAACACGTATAAACCCTTTTCAAACAACCCACGCCCAAACAAAACCAATATGGCTTCCTCCACGAGGGTGGAAATTAATAATCGATATTATTAACTTTTTGTTAATATTATATAAATCGTACTTACACGAATTTTGAAATCACCTAAGTTTAATTGCAATAATTAAATATTTAAATTTTCTTACTTGCAAATTATTTGTACATGAATAATTTTAAACCACCATTAACATACCAACGGTCAGCTACCAGTGTACACCCTCGACTACCCCGTAACAAGTGTCCGACCGTGTCCGAAGTAGGGTAAAAGACGCGCTATTTCCCTATTCCGCCCCGAGATGGCGTAATTTCATGCGCTACATTTTAAATTTAAACACCGCGAATATTTTAATATAAAATAATATTACAAGGGTAACCCAGTATTGCGCTCACTGTAATTTTTTATGAATTAAATCTTAAAACGGACCAACACTTTGATACTTGCGGCACCAGACTCGGTCCTTTCCTTTCCTCAGGAACCAACTTCGCAGTTTATTTGGTGCCTGCCGTGCTTATTAGTATACAGGGTGGTTGTAAACTGCGTGGCGCCCAAACCACATCTTCACAGCCTGCTCTTTGGAGCGTATCGCTTGGCACTCCCTGTATAATAATCCCACACCATCGAAAGGAAGAACCGGCTCAGTGCTTTACCGTTGGCGTCTCCTGCTCACGAGCTAGCAAAGGGGGCAAGTCTTTTTGCCAGCCGCCCCTGAGATTAGCGGCTGCGAGGTTTTAGTCTTTTTTACATCTGGGCATTCCAACGCCGACTAAAACCGTAACACTTCCTATACCTCAAATGTGATCTAAATAATTTAGTTCATGCGATATAAACTTATAAACCTTAAACTACGAAAGTTAAGTAACCTACCTGGCGATATTTCTAAGTCAAAACTTGGCATGAAAATAACTTTCTTGATCTAACCTGAGGTAAAGGTAAAATAAACTATGGGTATAAACTACGCCAATAAACAGACATCCTGAATTAGTTATAAGTTCTAATTTTATTTTTTGTAATAATTTATGTTATGTTCACCCTTTACATGCAGGAAACTAGTAAAATTGGTTCCGAGTTGATATACACATTAAGCGAAAATTATGTTTCATGTTTTGAAACTATGCTAGAAAGTCTGGAAACACAAAGTAATAATTTAGGAGTATTAAGTTATGGGATATCACTCACAACTTTAGAAGAAGTATTTATGAAGTAAGTTTAGTTTAGTTTAAATAGTTCAAATCGATGTAATTTTAATTATTTAATATTTTAGAGTTGGAGATATTGAAAGACATAACGAAGATATAATCAATCAATCTGAAGAAATTATTGAAGCTACTACCGTTAAAGTCGATCCAATTGTGAATACTACTGGTAAACTTATCATTAGTAAATTATCATATACAGGGTATGTACGGATGATTTTTAGTAAGAGTCAAAAAAATTAATAAACCACTGTAACTTTATACATGAAATTTAACAACTACGAGGGTGGCATGATAATTAGTTAGCCTAGTAATGAAAAAGAACCAGTAGTATAGCATGAAGCATATACGAGTCTACTAAGAAGCTTAGCTGGCGGTTCAAATCTTGTTTGCGTTAGATACACTGTTGTGATCAAAAAGGTTAATATCGATCTATGGACTATGGGGAGGTAACGGAAAACCACCCCATGAATATATAGTACTCCCTGGTAAATTCATTGACTCGGTAAATTCGCGCAAGTTGAATCGTCAACGTCTGGGGACTGGATTTGGCAGATGAATAAGAAAGACTAATGAAAAACCAATTTTATGTATTCAAAATTCTTTTTATTTTTCGACATAATCTTTTAAACGTTAAATACTTTTGTACATGCTTTTGTCTAAGGTTTTAACCTCATCATCATTAAAAAAAAATGTCCATAAAAAATAAAAGATTAGTTTAGTAGAAAGCAGAAGAAACCAAAGGTGAATGCGGAAGCAAATCGTACTTTATTGGTTGAGTTTTATCATTGCAGTAACCAGGTATGGGATCGTGCAATATTTACTAAAATATTATAAATTCCTTTATTAATGACCATTAACCTCAATTAATTTTACCAATTACTATGAAAGATCAACTAAAATCAACCACATTTAAAAAATATAGGTTTTATAAATATGTTTGCAGAAATACCTTCATTCGAATCAGAACCCAATCCAAATTATGAAACGGAGCCTACCCATTTAAAGCCATCTATACAATTATATAACTTAACAAAAAAATTTGAAAAACATACGGCAGTAAAAAATTTGTCGCTAAATATATATCAGGATCAAATTACTGTACTGTTGGGCCATAATGGTGCTGGAAAAACGACAACCATGTCGATGTTATCTGGTATGATACCTCCTACAAGCGGCACCGCGCTTATTGACGGCTACAGTATTCAAAAGAATATGAAAAAAATCAGGGAAAGTTTTGGACTTTGCCCACAACATAATATACTTTTTGATGACTTAACTGTAAAGGAACATATCTATTTTTATAGTAAACTGAAAGGTTTAACTAAAAAACAGGAAATAACTCAAGAGATTCAAAAATTTATAAAACTACTACAGTTTGAATCTAAAGTAAGTTCATTGTTATCAGTTAAGCGTTTACGTTATAATAGCATTTTTAGGAAAATTCAAAATCATCAACTTTATCTGGTGGCATGAAAAGAAAACTATCTGTAGCCATTGCGCTGTGTGGTAACTCTAAAGTAGTAATGTGTGATGAACCAACAGCGGGAATTGATCCTAGTACCAGACGTGCTCTATGGGACTTTTTAAAAAGTGAAAAAAAAGGTTAGTAGATGCTACTAACGAGGAGAACCTTTCAACACAAACTCTAAGATAAGCTTTCATATGATAACCGAACACTAAAATTAAGCAAATACATCTGACAGTTACAGTTTAAGAGTTCGCCTCGTTTAACATGATAAATGATTAAATATTATACCAAATGAATTTAGGAAGAACAATCCTTCTTACAACACATTTTATGGATGAAGCAGATTTACTAGGAGATCGTATTGTTATTATGTCAAACGGACAATTGCAATGTTGCGGTTCAAGCTTTTTCTTAAAGAAAAGATACGGAACTGGCTATAAACTTATAATGGATATTTCAGAAAATTGTGACGTAGAAAAAGTTACCAGTCTTCTTCAGAATTTTATTCCAAATCTGCAGGTTAATATATTAAACAATTTAAACTATAAAATACCAACAAAACACAATCATTTTTCATTTCCTCTAAACACTTATTTAAGATGAATCATCTGAAAAGTTGTAGTTAATAACAACTCTAACTTTGTTTCTTTTCCACGAAGAATTCTCAAGTTGATTATCAAGTTACTATTGGAATATCACATACTTTGCAATTACGTAACGGTGCTTTTAAGACAGTAACAGTTGTCTGAAAATGTATTAATTTAACTTTATTATATAGATGGAGTTTTTATTAGAAAACCTCATTGAGGAGTATATTTGTTAAATAGAATGCTGTTACGGATTAACTTTAACGAAAATGAATGATCATATTATTATAAAACACATTTAAAAATATGTAGTATATTTTCCATTGATATCAAAAAAAGTGATCAAAATCCCAAAAAAAGTTACAACGTGTAAAATTATTATTCAACTTTTTTTTAATAGATTAAAATTACAAAGTAAAAAATGAAAAATATGAACTACTGGGTAAGTGGTAAATAAAATCTCGCATTCAATAGAAACACCTAATAATATTCGATTTGTGAAATTACAATCGCACTTGAAATTTCAGCAGTGTAAACTTGCTTACATTTTAACCAATCACGTGGCAAGATCATATTTGTAGTACAAATTTTTACTGCATTCTTATTTCAAATGGACTATAGTTTATACCCATAGTCTAGGTCTTTAGGTAGCTTCTTATACCTCAAATGTGATCTAAATAATTTAGTTCATGCGATATAAACTTATAAACCTTAAACTACGAAAGTTAAGTAACCTACCTGGCGATATTTCTAAGTCAAAACTTGGCATGAAAATAAACAGACATCCTGAATTAGTTATAAGTTCTAATTTTATTTTTTGTAATAATTTATGTTATGTTCACCCTTTACATGCAGGAAACTAGTAAAATTGGTTCCGAGTTGATATACACATTAAGCGAAAATTATGTTTCATGTTTTGAAACTATGCTAGAAAGTCTGGAAACACAAAGTAATAATTTAGGAGTATTAAGTTATGGGATATCACTCACAACTTTAGAAGAAGTATTTATGAAGTAAGTTTAGTTTAGTTTAAATAGTTCAAATCAATGTAATTTTAATTATTTAATATTTTAGAGTTGGAGATATTGAAAGACATAACGAAGATATAATTAATGAATCTGAAGAAATGATTGAAGCTACTACCGTTAAAGTCGATCCAATTGTGAATACTACTGGTAAACTTATTATTAGTAAATTATCATATACAGGGTATGTACGGATGATTTTTAGTAAGAGTCAAAAAAATTAATAAACCACTGTAACTTTATACATGAAATTTAACAACTACGAGGGTGGCATGATAATTAGTTAGCCTAGTAATGAAAAAGAACCAGTAGTATAGCATGAAGCATATACGAGTCTACTAAGAAGCTTAGCTGGCGGTTCAAATCTTGCTTGCGTTAGATACACTGTTGTGATCAAAAAGTTTAATATCGATCTATGGACTATGGGGGAGGTAACGGAAAACCACCCCATGAATATATAGTACTCCCTGGTAAATTCATTGACTCGGTAAATTCGCGCAAGTTGAATCGTCAACGTCTGGGGACTGGATTTGGCAGATGAATAAGAAAGACTAATGAAAAACCAATTTTATGTATTCAAAATTCTCTTTATTTTTCGACATAATCTTTTAAACGTTAAATACTTTTGTACATGCTTTTGTCTAAGGTTTTAACCTCATCATCATTAAAAAAAATGTCCATAAAAATAAAAAGATTAGTTTAGTAGAAAGCAGAAGAAACCAAAGGTGAATGCGGAAGCAAATCGTACTTTATTGGTTGAGTTTTATCATTGCAGTAACCAGGTATGAGATCGTGCAATATTGTGATAAAAAATTACTTTCTATGCTATATACCTGATCTTTCGTGTTGAATATTTTTATGCAATTGCTGTAAAAAATTAACATAGTTTCGCCATTTATTGTTTGTCCACATGGAAGATAATCGATTATCTCCTCTCAAACCCTCTGGACACTCTTGCGAAAGTTGTATTTGCACACATTTTTGATCAAAGATAAGCAAACTTTTTATTTTATAAATTTCCAATGCCGGGTTCTCTGAAAATGCCGGTTTTAATTTTGATTGGTTGATCACAGTGGAAAAATGAAATACTTTTTAAAATCAAATTTTTTTTAACAAATTGTACTCCTCCATTATATATGTACATACATATATAACCGAGCATATATTTTTACTTATGCAAATTGTTCTGTTCCGATGTGTCAAAAACTCATGAAAAAACTTGCTCAATTACATTACGCCTACGCAAAAGCACCTGGAAAGTTCTACCTAAAAGATTTTTTCTAGATATTTTTGAAATTAAAATTCGCACCTAAAATACCTTTCCGTTTCCATAATGCTGCGAATTTTAATAGACATGTTTATTGGAAACGTACATGTTGATGTACTCAATCAAATCGATTGGAAAATGCATCATAACTTCATAAATTGTAAAGCTATATACTGAACACTAGTTGACAGTTAACATCTACGTATAAGATATTACAGTTGTTTATTATTTATTTGTTTTATGGCTATAAAATCATCTGTACATTTTGACGACCTCCCGATAATAAGATATAATGTATAAGGTATAATGTATATTAAATAACTACAACATTACACTTTGTTTACAGTTGAATTTGGAAATAATTTATTATTGGGCTGGTCCTTATGGTGGAATCAAGTTTTAGCTATAGCCATGAAAAAATCTTTATCCTCTTATCGTTCATGGATATTATTTATAGTACAAAATGCCATACCAGTTTTTTTTTTATCAATAAGTATAGTGATGGTCAGAAGCTCGGCGAAGTTAAATGATCCTCCTAATTTGAAATTTGACTTAAATTCGTATAATAACCCTGTTGCGGTTTTAACAGAAAGTAGCAATATTTTAATAAATCATGCTACAGCTTACCGAAATCTTTTGGAAGATCGTTTGATAGATTGGGGAAGTAAAGACATGGGTAAACAAATGTTAGAAGAAGTAAGTGACTATTACGACTATAATAATGAATGTTATCCTTATGTAATATTTGATACTTATGCATTACACAGTTTAACCACGCTGGCGAACGTTTCGAGCATCAAAAGATTATTTCATACACATTATAAGAGAGCGCGATTGTTGATTAGCAATTGGTTGCCAATGTGATAGCTATCATTTATTACAATATGTTTGAAATAATTTTTAGTTGTTTAACACACTCGCGTGCAATAGATAGCAAGTGTGACCAAAGGCTATGGGTAACCACCGAAATGTATTCTGCCTAGTAAATTATCTGAACATGACCCAGTAAACATAAACGTATATTATTCGCTTGTTTATTCGCTCGTGAAGACGAGCAAACCACGAGCCTTAAAAACAATCATATTTTGTAGCAGATACTTAAGTTACATGCGGAGCAAACTTTAAAAATAATTTTAAATCTAATATTTTTTAGCGTTCGTATGTTGCTCGTCTTCACAAGCGAATACGAGTATATATTTTCATGTAGCATAATTAATTTATTTTTAAGAATAATTAATTTTTTGCTTTTATATCGTATAATTCAAACGTTCTTATTATCAGTGCGGCTTTTTGAAACTTCAGAATGTCTTAAATAGTGTGATGCAAATGAGCAAATTAATGAGAAGTTTTTAAATTATTGTAAATTTTAATTTGACGCTATCATAGGAAACTTAACTTGTATACTTAAGTCAAATGCGGTGCAACCGGGCATTAATGTTTTCTTGTAAAACAGATTGTAATTATTCAAAGAAATAAAAAACTATTGTGTTATATTGCAAATAAGTCACGCGAAAAAAATGTTAGCCTGCAAGCCGTAGGGCGAGTGGGGCAATTTTTTCAAGTGACTTATGTAATTAACTAACGAGTGTCATACAATATTTTATCCAATACCTCTTAATAACGATTCAAAATATGTATAACAATTTTTAAATTTGACAATTTTGTCAAATTTAAAATAATAAAAAATTATTAGTATGCTTATGATTAATTTTCAACCAATAGGAGCGAGTTAAAACTTTTTATCTCACTAATGTCCGATTTCTTCACTAGAGATATCTCTTAGATAATCTATCTATAAGATAAATTAACGAAGTTATAGCCGTATTATAATGAGGTATTGGTTAAAGTAGTTTTTCTTTTGACTTGACTTGACAATGTCTTTGTGTAATTTTGTGTCTAACTAAACTTCAACCTAAAAATTACATTAACAGACATGTTGAATTTACCGCTTTTATTTTATGATTTAAATTTATGTGATAATAAATAATAAAAAATTAATTCATTAATTATTATATTGATAGTATTGAATTTACCGTTTTTATTTTATGATTAATAGTTATTTACATGAAAGTCAGGAAAGTGATTCTTTACCTGACTAGGCGACAATATTGAAGTACGAGGCCGCGTAGCCAGTACTAATTGTCGCCGTGTCAGGTAAAGACACTTTCTTGACGTGTATGGAATACTATTTTTCTGAAATCGCGAGATTAATCGAATTCAATAGTTCGATTTTTAGTTATGGCTAATCACAATTAAAATTAAATAAAATCAAATAAGGCGTATTTCTGCTGTTGCCATAGTTTTGACAGATGACGATGTGTTATTATATTATAATATCAGAGTGGTCTGGCCTTTACTGCGTGAGTCCGGTAATGGTTTACTTTCCTGCGCCGAAAAGTTGCAGTAATTGATCAAGTATGGCCGATTTCAGAAAAAATTCATTATTTAACACTGACTTCTGATGTAGTTGTATGATGTACAACAAACTGTAATCGTTTTATTTATCTTTTTTTTAAATGTCATTAACACTAATAAATTTTTGTTTATTTTATTTAAATCATTATTTATTACAATGTATACTTTTAGACTATGAAAAAAAAAAGTGAAGTAAGAAGAAGATATATTGCAGGAGCAACTTTTAACAATAAAAACATTACGGCATGGTTTAATAACGATCCATTCCATGCTGCTCCGTTATCGTTACAATTAATAATGAATTCGATATTACAAGTTGTGAAAAAAGGCTACAGCATAGAATTTTATAACCACCCATTACCTTATAGTATTGAATCACGGGTAAGAGAAAAACTGAAACGGAACGTTTTGACAATGCAGTTACAGTTGTAACTGGAACAAGATATTGTTTTGTTAAACTTGATACAAATATATTTGGATTTATAAAGTATAAACATTCGTAAAATAAATATAAAAATCATAAACATATTAACGCCCGCATTCATAAACAAGTATTTAAAACTTACTAATGCTTAAGCGCCGAATTTGAATTCTACTGTCGCATATTAGAAATTTATAGATCGTAAAAAACAAAATGTAAATTTTGTTAACAAATCAAAGTTAACACTTTAACTAAATATTAGAAATTTGACGTTTATTGCAAGATTTTAGCAGTCGAAAGTAGGTTGAAATTGATGCAATTATTTTATCACATTTTGAAGTTATTTCTTAAATAATCAATTTAATTAGTTATCAGACATTGAAAAAGTGTTATTGGATGCGACTACGATGAAATATTTGTATTTGTTTTTTTAGAAAAAAGTTAAAAAAATATTTGAACCAAAACATTTTTTATTTTTCCGAGGGTGATTATAGCCCATTACCTATAAGTAGTAATAGGTTTTATATGAAAATAAATTCATGCATTCGTTAAAACGTTACGGAAAACTATAACTGAAAATAATTTATATAATACCTAATTATGTTTTACTGTTGTTTTAGTTGGAAGAAACAAATAAAAATTCTAATATGGGATATCAAATAGCTTTCAACTTAGGTTTTAGTTTGGCATTTACATCTGCATTTTATACAATGTATTATATAATGGAGAGATCTAACAAAGCAAAACATTTACAGTTTGTGTCAGGCGTAACCTTTACATCATATTGGGGTACAGCGTATATATATGATTTCTTCATGTTTATGTTTACTTCTGCATTGATCATAATAACCTTACTAATATTTCAAGAAGATGGCTTTAAAACTGCAGATGAATTAGGTAAATAATGTTTATTTATTATAGATAAGTGCGTTTGCACGCTGTGGTTTACCCGCAAAGATTTATTAGTACATTATTTTCGATATTTATTAATTATATCCCTAGTGCACGCCAAATTTCTAAATATTTTTTGTTATGGCATGTAAGAAAAGTATATTGGATGAGTATTTCTTTTTGAAAATTTTAAACCCTTTTCAAATTATGGAAAAAAGAAAAAAATACATTTTTTTAATTATCAATTTGGCATTTCTAATTTTAACAATATTATGAAAAAAACGACCAGCAGTATATTGTGAAGCATACACAGATCGACTTTCGGTTTGAATCCTGCTCGCATTAGATACATTGTTGTGATCAAAAAGTCCAATATCGATCTGTGGACTATGGGGAAGGCAACGGAAAACCACCCCATAACTCACTAAAAAATTCTTCTTGGTTTCGACCAAGTTAAGAAAATAAAAAATGATTTACAACATCCGGTAACGGATAGGCACATGAAGAAGAAGAAATGATTAAATTCAAATTAATATAATAATAACCCGATACAAAAATTTTACTAAGCATAATAAATAGAATTTGAATAAAATATTTTATTCAATAAATAGTATTTGAACTACTACATTAACACCCACTAATATTTCCATGTCATTTGTTAGAATTAAAAAATACAATGATTTCATTGGTAGAAATTTTCCGAAGGAAATGTATAGGTACTCTTTTATAATTATTGTTAGTTTTTAAAATGATTATTCTGATTTACTTAAAAACATTTTATTCAAATTTTTCTGGACTTCATTTTTTATTAAATAATATAATAATAAAACACATATCAATAATATCATTGAAAAGAGAATAAAAATAGGTATTTAAATACGCCATATTAACTACTATTTCTATTTAAAAAAACAAAACTTTATATTATAACTCGAAAACGAACGAAGTTATTCAAAATATGTACATTCACTCATTTTATTTCTCAAACAAAATGTTGAATAACATTAAATTTTTTTCTGTAACTTCAAAAATCACTGAGATATAAACATTTATCTAAAAGTTAAAAAATCAAACGTTTGCCATAGCCAAAAAGTATATGGATATCTACACTTTTTGCTATAGCTCCAAAACCATAAAGATAGAGAATTCCGCTTTACGTCATTGTATATCTCTCAAAGAATAGAGACGGAGGATGCGCCATTTATTTTTCCATATCTCTTCTAGTTAAAGAGTTCCCCATAAGAATCATTGAAATTAGCCCACCCCGTGCAATAAGATATAGTATATGCATACTAAAAAGAAGTGTACCAAAAACTGAAAGTTTGATAAAAAAAATAACACAAATCATTAGCAGCTTTCTAATTTATAAATAATGAAAGTCGGGAAATTTACGTGGTTTTACAATAATCAAAACTACTATACACAGTAGGTATGATAAGTACGAGGTAGGTTTCTGATCTTTCAATAATTAACTTATGTATTGTTTGAAAAATACGCCAAAACTGCATCCTTGACTTCTTTATCACTTAAAAATTTCTTCACGAAGTTCTCTTTCTAAGTCTTGGAATAGATAATAATCGCTGGGAGCTAGATTAGGACTGTAGGGTAGGTGAGCCAAAATTTTGAAGCCTACCTTTTGCAGGGCAGCCATCGCAACACGGCTCTTGTGTGCAAGCGCATTGTTGTGTAGAAGGACACATTTTGTGAATTTTCCCTTTTTTCTCTCTAATAGCTTCTTTTAACCACTCTAAGATTAAAGTGTAGTATTCTTCGGTTATGGAGACACCTTTGTAATCGATCAACAGGATACCTTCCGAGTTCCAAAAGACTGTCGTCATGATTTTCCCAGCCAACTGTGACACGTTAAACTTCTTAAGCGATGGTGTGTCTTTTTTGTGCCATTGCATAGAGTCCTGCTTAGCCTCAGGTTTATAATAATGAACCCAAGTTTCGTCTCCAGTAACAATTCGAGTCAATACCAACAAAACTCTGCACCTACTCACAAGGCGAAAACTACGCAAGAGTGGTGCCGAATCAATTTTCCTGATTTTATCAGTTCCACTGAATAGCCTCCATACTCACCAGATCTCAACCCCAATGGATTACGCCTTATGGTTAATTCAATGTTCAAGTTAAACTTTCTAGATTGTGCAATTGAATAATTTTGATTTTCTTGATACAGTTTGCTTGCTCAAATTGGGTTGAACCAGCTAGTTTTCACAAATTGCTAAACGTGCAAAGGCACCACAATAACATATGTATTATAATGTAATTATATATAGTATATAATATATATACAAGTTTAATGAAATTTTAATTAAATATAGTTAAATATTTTTTTATTTAAATCTGTTTTAGAAAATTTTTGAGAAAAGCATAGAAAACTATAAAATGGAAAGTTTTTTGTTCTTAAAAATTAATTTTTTGATTTAAATAATTAATTTAGAGTCAATTAAATTTTATAGTAAGTCGGTAAAAAAAAGTGTTGCAATATCACTTTATTCTAATAAATAAATTAATTTGGCTTTCTTAATAATTGCTGATTGCTATTTGACTTGATAATTATTTTATGATACGGTTTAAGTGCATTTTACAATATTATTTTCATATTTTTATTTAATTATTATCCGGATCCACAGACGATTGCCAGTTAAGCATGAAATATGCGTTTGGAAAAAATTTAATTTACTAAATGTAAAAAATTAATTAACATTTCATTAAACTTGTAATGTTAGAAAATTTCAAACTTATAATTATATAACAACATAATATAATGTATAATACCTACAACAGGTGTACGATGTAATGTATTGAAACTATAATTAGATAACATAATTTTTGCATATTTTAGGACGCATTGTATCAGTTTTATTAACTTTTGGATTTTCAATGTTACCATTAATGTACTTGGCATCGCTATTTTTTGATGTTCCTGCTTCCGGATATACAAAGACATCATTGATTAATATTTTTAGTGGTACGTGATATTCTTTACAACTATAAAAATTATTAAATAATATTTTATTCAGGTCTGGTACTAATGATGGTGATACAAACTTTAAAGCTATTAGATGTTGGCATTGATCCTTTACATAATATATTACTTTTCTCTCCTCACTATTCTTTCAATACCGCTATATTAAACTTACAACTTCTTAATACGAAAAAATCTTACTGCTCTTCTCAACTTAGTCAAACCAACAAACATTTTTTAAAAGAGTCTTCAAAGGAGGATGTTTGTGGTAAGTTAAATAATTTTGTCAATGTAAACGTAATCATAAGAAGTTACGTTTTTCTTACACATATTTTAGATCTACCAGGTTATTATGATTTTGAATCACCAGGAATAGGATTAAATATATTATTTTCATTCATCGGCGGTTTTGTATTTATAGCAATTCTTATTCTAATCGAAAATGGCACCTTAAGTCATCTCAAGTATAAAATGTGTAATAAAACTGTAAAATCTAATTTTGAATTTAAAAATAAAGACGACGACGATGTCCTCGAGGAAAAGCTAAAAGTTGAAAAATTTTCAATCAACGATATCACAAATTATGCTGTGGTAATGAAAAATATCTCCAAATATTTCAAAAATATCGCCGCTGTGAACAACTTGTCGTTAACAATAAGTAAATTTGAATGTTTTGGATTGTTGGGAGTTAACGGTGCTGGTAAAACAACAACTTTTAAGTTACTAACCGGAGACATAAAAAATTTTCATGGAGATGCATGGATAAATGGGCTAAGTTTGAGAACAGATAGAAAAAAAATTAATAAATTAATAGGTTACTGTCCTCAATTTGATGCTTTATTAGAGGGATTAACATGCAAAGAAAATTTAATTATATTTGGACTAATTAGAGGATTAACTCTTACCGATAGTAAACTAGAAGCTGTCAAATTATCAAAAGAATTTGATTTCTATCAACATTTAAATAAAAAAGTAAAAGAATTAAGTGGAGGAAATAAACGCAAGCTAAGTACTTCAATAGCTTTAATAGGAAATCCATCAGTAATTTATCTTGATGAGCCTACTACAGGTATTGCACAAATAATGAATATGGTGGAAGATTCAAATGCAATAATTTATTCAAAAACTAAAAATCAAATTCAAAAAAATATTTGCAAAACAATTGCACCATGCGCTTTTATTTATGAAATTTTTAATATCATTTATTTGTTTGCAAAATCAATAATTATGTGATTATTAAGAGCAATATTCAGGGCTATTTAGTTATTCGTACTTTGTCATAATATACTGGGTATTTATTATATCATCTCTTGATAAAAAAAATAAACTAATTTATTGTTTTGAATATTAATAAATATTTAAATATAAAATATTAATTAATTAATGAAAATTAAACATTAAATTAAAATTTTTAAAATTAACAATTTAAAATGAACAAAACAATAATTAATAATTTATACCGGGTGAGGCAGACCATCTGTATCAGACATTTTTTTAAAAACGGTTAGTTATAGAGGATTGGAAAACTTTTTATCATAAAAAATCAAATGATACGCTACTGGCATTCTTCAGAAATATTGGTATCCTGACAAGTTTACTCCAAATTTTCAAATAGTACGGAAAATCAAAAATGGTATATGGTTGAAAAATCTTTCAAAAATAAGCAAGTTTTGTAGGAAAGAACTTCTATTTTGTTTGTTTGTGGTTTGTTAGGTGCCCGTGCAGGCTCAGCGATTTGTTCTTTTGCTGAGTGCTGTTTGTTACAGTAATTATGTGGATTACAAAATTTTTCTTTTTATTTTGCAATCTGATCTATTAGCGAAATGTAAAAGTTATATTTGATTCAAATTTTTTTAAATTAGAAGGTTAAATGAACAATAAAACGAAACATTATTTGTAAGCTTTCAGCAATAATATAGTTTTCAGGTTAATAATATATATAATTGTAAAAGTTATATTGTTATTTTAAAATTTATTATTCTATTGTAGGCAAATAAACCATTACTATTATTTCCAAAAGTTATTCCATGAAAGTTAAATTTTAAACAATTAAAAAAAAACTAGTTCAAACATAAAGTGTTCGTGCTGCGCACTCGTGCTTCTTTTCATCGCAACAAGCAGTCGTGATCGATTCAGCAAAATTGCCGGCAATATCATGATCACTAGTGATATTACTGTTGAAAAATTTATATAGGCATTGTTTTAAATATTTAAATAATTTATGATCTAGCTTCACATGGGCAAAATTATACGTTATAAGTAGCCATAATTTTTCCCAAATTTTATTCTATTTGAATCTTGCACAGTGTAATTAATAAGTTTGCTATAATATTATATGCATAATAAGTTTAATTAACAAATTTTAAAATAGGTATGGATCCTGCAACTAAAAGGTTTCTTTGGAATGTTCTTTGCAAAATTCGAGATGGTGGTAAATGTATAGTTTTAACATCCCACAGTATGGATGAATGTGAAGCACTTTGTACTAGATTGGCAATTATGGTGAATGGAGAATTTATGTGCTTAGGTTCAACACAACATTTAAAAAGCAAATTTTCAAATGGATATCTGTTAACTATAAAACTAAAGAGAAATGAAAATTATAATGAAATTAATGATTCTGAATTAGAAGTCGTAAATAACTTTGTTACAAATACATTTTTAAATGTTGAAGTAATAGAAAAACATAAAGAGTTAATAACTTTTTGTATAAATGATAAAACCAAGACTTGGTCAAAAATGTTTGGAATATTAGAGAAAGCAAAAGGAGATTTAAACATTGAAGACTACCTTTTAGGCCAAAACAGTCTTGAACAGGTAAGCGTTTCCTTTGTTACAGAAACTTTTTCATTTTCTTGCAAGGTTCTTAAATTTTCGCGACAATAACTTACGTTGAGTTTTTCTTTTATTTTTTGCAAATAAGGTATTTTAAATCTGAATAGTAACGTAGTGTCACAGTTATATAATACAATTTTTCAAACGTTTTCCAAACATTATAAATTAATATGGAAATCTCGATACTCTACTCTACAAAACGTACCACTGGAAGGGGGAGGTAAATAATTTTCTTCGTACTGTAATTAAAAATTTTAAAATCGGTGATAGATCCATCTGACGACAGTGATGTTTTAACATATGCACACATAAACACAAAATAGGGATTTTATACTAATATAATTTAACATACCAGCTGGAAAATAATAGGTAATAGTAGTATTAGAAATTCATACCATGCTCAACCCAAAACACCTCATAGACCGCCAGTATCAGTAGTCGATTGCTTTAATTACTAGGCCAGCGACCGCTTCATTAAAATGTCATACTTATAATTTAAGGTACTTTCTTGATTCGGTACATCCATTAGGTTAGAAAAACAAACTGCCAAAGTAATTATTTATTATTTTTTCGTATCTAGAATTGTTTCTTAAACAAAAATATAGGCACATTTGTATATTTTTGTTTGAATTTGAGTAAAACAAAGTTTTATTACTACATACATGTATGTATCTTCGTATTACATGCGTGGTACTAGACTAAAGTTTTTTTTCGGGATGGTAGGGTTTTGTATAATGAAGGATAATTATCTAGTTTACAAATAATTTCAGTTTTTACTTTCTCATATTACATATGATATGTTTATTTTAAATTATTTGAATGATTGTTTATATTATATTATTATATATATTATTATATTATAAACTATTTTATTGAAACTATTAATTTTTTTTTATGTTTTTAGATATTTATTTCTTTCGCAAAAAAGCAAATAATTCGTTACAACAAAGATGACAATAAAAAAATCAAATAATGAAGTTAATAATAACATTTTCTCGTCAAGACTTAGCGTTACGAAGCGTAAACGCGTATTTAGGTCTCGTTGTTCAGTTGAAATTTAAAATTTTAGTAAACTAAACGGGTTTTAAGAATATTTGGTTTAACCATAAAATAAACTACCGCACATTTTAATTTATTAAGAAACATAATTTTATGAATAAAAATGTGAAACGGTGAGATTGCAGATGTAATGTTTCTTAATTTAATTCACGTATAATTTACAAAAAATAAAACCCGCAATAAAAATTAATTTAAAACTGTTTGGTTCTTCTTCTTATTAATTATTAATTAATAATTCTTTTGGTATTAATAATTCTTATTAATACCAAAAAACAACTTTCTGGTTTAACTAAAAAGGTTAATCTAAACCCAATTTTTAAACCAAACATTTTAAATTTTAACTGCAACTGAACAGTAGGCACTAAATCGTATTATATTATTTATAAAAATTTAAAGATTTGTTGTTATTTAATTTAATTTATTAATAAAACAATTCGTTCTCAGATTTGCTTTTTTAATTTAATTATATAATGTAAAAAAATAAGTTTAATACAATGTCTCAGGTAGCAACCTGCCGACATTTTGACGTCAATTTTTGGTGGTCTTATGTCGTCGACGTTTATAACCTGCTAGAAACGTCAATAAGACGTGGTATTTATCTCGGTCCACGTCATTTCGGCGACCGCAGTTCGGCGATAGCGATTCGGCACCGCATATACGACGACGGTCAATTCGGCGACCCGAGATTCGGCTATGCTAGTTTCGGCGACTGTCAATTCGGCAATGGCAATTCGGCAATATCAATACGACGACGGAAAATTCGACTACGTCGATTCGGCGACGGGAAATTTATTTATATTAGAAAGTTGGGGTAAATCTAATGTTTCTGACAATAGTTAGAAAAAACTGTTATAAATTCAAATAAAAAAAACTCTTGTGCAGAAAATTATTTTAATTAGCGCTTACCGGTTTTATAAAAATTTCTGCAAAAGAGTTTCTTTTATTTAAATTTAGTGAATTCATCTGCAGTTTTTTTTACATTTGTAAAAACTGATATCTTTTGATCATAAAAATTTGTACAAAATTAAATTTAAAAATATTTATTTACATACATATTTAGGTATTCAATACATAATTTTAAACTAAACAAATTGTGCATATAAATGCTCCTTAGTAGTACCTGGTTTTTAGAAATTCTCGAAAATATACTAGACATTTGTCTACAATTTGGGATTTTCCAAAAAAATGTTGAAAAGTACAAATTAACAGAATATTTTAAAATCTTAATTGAACACTTCAATGTAAACATCTGACAAAAAGGGATTACTTTACATAATTCTTATACTTACAATAAGAATACAATTTCATACAATGAATGAAAAAGAATGTGAATTATCCAAACCAGGAAACGGCATTTTAAAAGGTAAATTGTTATATTCATAATATAAGGATAAGGTTTAACTAATATTACCTGCAAATTGATAACAATAAAATGTAAAAAAACTTGATAAGAAACACCTTAAACATCATTGCAGACCAACAATTACTTGTAAATAAATAATAAATACTCTGTTAAAGGACAGCACATTTAAAATAGTTTATAAAATACTTAAAATTATCACTTGACGACCAACCGCATCAAATGGAAGTAATCCTTCACACAATAAATTAAATAGAATCAAATTAAAAATAAATTGAATAAACCAAAAATATATATCCCGTCGCCGAATCGACATAGCCGAATGATACGTTGTCGTATTGGTATCGCCGAATTGCTCTCGGCGTATTGACCGTCGCCGAAACTAGCATAGGCGAATTTCGGGTCGCCGAACTGACTGTCGCCGAACCGGAATCGCCGAAATGACGTTGCCGAATTGGAATCGCCGAAATGACGGAGTCCGTATTTATCTCCAGTTTACGACGAAATTTCTATCACAGGATTTTAACGTTTTTTTCCCGGTTTTTTTTTAAATAGAAGATTGAAAAAAAAGTAGTTTCCCTGATTGTTATATATAATTATGAAATATAATTCAAATAGTGTATGTACAACATGGTTCATACGTGAATCAAATTATTAAGGTTATAAATGTTAAAAGCAGGGCAGTAATATATCGAAGAAGAAATTGGAATCAGTTGGTACCTATAATTTCAAAATTCGGAATTAGTTATTTAAGAAATAAATAGGTAGTACCTTCTAAATTAATGTTGGTAAATATTAAAAACTTTAACAATAGCATTGCATTAATTTAAAGAAAACATAATTTTGATAAAACTAAAACAAACAAGTATCTAATATAAAAAATTATGTAGTAGGTATGTTTATCTTATATTTTGGAATTTAAAATACATATATACCAGCTAATTTTTCTGCTATTCTTTGGTGTAATAATAAAACAGACTTTTGTTTTATTATTTCTTCTTCCTCTTAACTTAGGTTCTGTAATATCCAACAGCAACCTCGGCGAAGTTCCAAAGCCATTGCTAGTACTGTGAGCATATTATTTGTTTTACATCTGAGGTAACTGGCTAGACTGGCTTCAGATATACCTGTTACCCTATTTTATATTGTTAATGATGGCAATTTATTAACAGAAGGACCAGCGTCTTTACGTGCCTTTCGAAGTACGGAGACGGCATTACAAAGTGAGCTCTACCCGGATTTGAACTGGGGCGCCTTACATTAGCGCTAACATTGACTAACACCCAGGCAAATGACCGTCTATTCTATTTATATCCAGTATTATTAAATTTAAACTTATTCTATTCTAAATATCAAACTAAATCTACCTAAATTACTTCAACTTTCTTTGCTTTGATTACCAAATTCTTCTTCTTTCAGAGTTCTAATGTTTACTTCTTTTACTTCTTACCTCTTGTAACCTTTTGGTTCACAATCCTTTCAAACATCGAAATATATGTATGTATATTCTGAGTGCATGCTAAATTTGTATATATCTGTATATTTCTGTAAATACATATCTGTATATTTTTGCAAGTACTGGGAGTATTTGCAAAATATTCTGTTATGGCGTGCAAGAGGGTATATTGGAAGAGTATTTCTTTCGGGAAAAGTTCTAAATCCTTCCCGAAACGTGACAAAAAGTAAAAATTAAAAAAATTTAATTATCAGGCTTAGTAGTTGACGCACATAAGCGCCATGCCGCAACCGTCTTCCAAGTATCAACTGATACTTCTATGTATCAGTATCATATTTTTTATTTGTATATACAGTGAAACTTCTATTAACGGACACCTCTAATCCCCAATTTCTTCACTCATAGTTATCTTCAAGTTAGCGAACCTTAGGTTAAATTGACGAAATAACCAATCAGATGATTAGTCTGCAGTTTGCTAATTTGAAGATGTAACTATGAGTAAAGAAATTGGGCATTAATAACGAACACCTTTAAATAGCGGACGGTTGTCAATTCCCTGGCAGAAATGCAAATGAGTATAAGGAAAAATTACTTCTTAATAACGGACTCGGATACTGAAAACTATACCCCAACGCTAATTAAATGAAATACGTTAGAGAATCACATATGGTTATAAAATTGTTTCTGCGCAATGGAAATTTTTACAACGCCTCAATGCATTATTAACGTGTTTACATTTCAGACATTGAAGGTGGATGCATTTTGATGACTTTTTTTCCCAAATCCAAATATCCAATTTCCAAAAGTCGGTGTCTATAAAATTATAAGTAGGTTTTGCTATAGTGTAAAATTTTTTAGGACCTGATTGTTAATTTCGATCTTGAAATATTTTTCTCAATTTTACTTCTAAAGTGTACGCATGAACTTATGATGGCTTCTCAAAAACGAAAATTGAAATTATAAAAACTTATGAACAAGAAAAATGTAGTATTCGACACTTAGCGGAGAGATTTAGTATTGGAAAAACTCAAATTGTTTTATTTTTAAACAATCGTTTTTTTTTTTCAATAGCGGACACTTTTCATTAAGGGACATTTTACGTTCCCCGTCGGTGTTCGCTATTAAGAAGTTTTACCGTAGTTAGATATTATGTGTTTTTGAACGGCGCATTATATTGAAACCAAAGAGGCGGCTAACTCCAACATAAGAAAATGTTTATTTTAATAAAAAATAATTATATAACACTGTACATTTTATGAAATTACTTAAAAGTAGGTAATTAATTAATATAAAATGTAAATCACAGATAAAATTAAGCATGGCAAATCACAATTCTTATTAAAATACAATATTATCTCATCAACATGACAATTCGAACAAATACGAAATTACAAAAAAGTTTTATAATTAAAAAATATATTATAAGAAATTGTTACTTGTCAAGAAGTTTAATAATAATTAAAAATAACATTCCAGTAGTTTACTTTATACAAAGATTAATAAATCATAGCTAACATTTCTTAGTATGTAGTAGGTAGACTTGCTAAAACTAACAAATATATGGGCATAGCTTAGTGCAGCATGGAATATGATTAACAAAGAAATCTATCACAAAATTTTTTCAATTGACATGTTTTAAGCAAAATATTATTAGGTATGATCTATTAAACAAATTAAAATATAACCTGAACTTGCTCTACTAAAGTAGTCAATGCTATATTATCACTAGTGCAAATTTTAATCACCTTTAACATTTGGATTGCGTCACTAACATCTATTTAACATGCATATTGCTTTGAAAATGCAATATTTGTAGTAAGAAATTTAGAATATTTCATGTTAACAATTAACAATATAAAACTTGTATTTATATTTTGCTGGAACCGATTCATATTGTGATTAGTTATTATGCAGATGAATAGGTGAGCAAAAATAATAATTATAAATAAACAAAGTATGACTTGTATATGTACTGCTTCAGTTTGCCTTCAATCTTTAATTCCATTGCAGTCATAACTGCAAAATCTTTAGTTTTCTAAAATAAAAAAAAATTTAAATATAGGGCAATAATTGTAATAAATATGTAAATAATATTATAGGTTTGGCTATTAGCTTACCTGTAATTGCTACGAGGACGGATCAGACCCTCTGAGAATATAGTTCGGTTGCTTGTTGGAAATTACGATTGAAGATGGATTATGCAATAATAGACGAGTTTCTTCTGTAGGTGATTGATCCATAGGCGGTGGTGGTGGACATATATATAAAGGTAAATCACGAACACTGTCACTACACTGTTTCAATTTATTATCAATGACAAAATCACTTTGCTTGTTTTTACTCATTATATCGTCTAATAAAAACAATGGAGATTTTAATGTTCGTGGTTTGTTTAATTCAGGTTGACTTGAAAGTGGAAGTGATCTTATTAATGTTTTTTGTGTACGATGTTTAATTGGTGGTGATGACAAATGTTTACTGGGTGATGAATATTCACTACCAGATCCTACATCAATTCCGGAAGTACTGTCAGATATAAGACGTTCACTTTCTGGATCTCCATTTCGATGACATCCGCTATCTGATTTTTTTAGTATTGATTTAGACCTTCTATGATGTTCTAGTTGAGAGCTGGTTCGACTATCCATTGAATCCATTGACAATGAAGATTTACTTCCACCATTTTTAGCTAAAATACAAACAAAAATAAAATATTTTAGTTATTTCGTTTGTTTTATAATATTTAATCAATTAAACCTATATTATACATAAAAGTACTTATTATTAGGATAAGTCGGTAAATAGCGCAGTTGTTTTAAACTTATTTAATACAGCTGTGCAGTATAATAGCAGTTATATATACATATATAAATATATTTGTATAATGAAATCGATTCATGCTAAATATTCCCCAAACCAAAAGAGATTATTTATTTAAAAAGTTTTTCTAATTTAGTGAAGAGAATTACTCGAAAGATTTCGTAATTAAACGAATTGTATATTCTATTTCCTAACTTTCAATTACCTATTTTATAATCTTCGCTACAGCAGTAGCTTGCTGAAACCGCTAGTTAGCATTTCGAGTTCGAATCGTACATTTAAAAGTTCCTTAACTTGGCTTTTCCGTGAATATTAACACCCGGTTAATTTAAGAGTTGGTTTTATATTTACATAAGTCTAACCAATTGACAAATCTCATCTTAAATAGTGTTTATATCTTTCGTGATACCTCTACTGCCGGTTTAAAGAAATGCTATTCCTTTCAACAAAAAGTAGATAGAAAAAGTATAATCAAATCATTGAAAGACGTATTAAAAAATACTTCCTTTAAAAACTGAATAGTAAAAATTCAATAAGTTTTCAATAAGAAAATGATAAAGAAAAGCATTTAAAAATAAGTGATAACTATAAACATATTGGTTAGAACAACGTATTTCATTTGTGAAAACTGTGCGGTCTAGTTCTAAAACGTGTCTAGTGCAATTTTGGGATTCTAATATAATGTGTTTTATTGAATAGCTATAAATCTATTGATTACAGTCATTTAGAATAATAAAATAAATCAATACTGATCTACTTAGTAGGACTTTCAAGATTAAACACGAACATTTATAACAAAATATTGCATGCATCATCCACAACTATCATAGAACAAAGCACATAACAAATCTATGCAGATGAATAAGAATTTTAATAATAAAATAGTGCATTATACAAAATAACGACAAAAAAAAATATCTTCATAATAAAATGAACGAAATTACTATATTTAAACGTACTATAATGAGATATTATAATGTGAAGCTGATAAAATGTAGCATTCATCTAATTCAATTTGGTCAAAAATTATATAATTTTATTTGCAATCGGTCGGTAATTACTCGTTTCCCGACTTTTAAAAAGTTTGAAAGTAGCATATTGTTAACTGCTAAGACCTACCAGTATGTAATGAAAATTTTTCACTCGATATACCACGTGCCGGTTAGTAATGAACAAAATGGGCGTGGTTTTAACGTGATATGAGCTATTAAAAATAGAGGCGCTGATACAAATGTCAAATATAGTTAGGTTATAACAATAATTAGAAATCATAATTATTTCCATTAAACCAACCCCAACTTCACGATTGCGAATAAAATAGTATACATGCTTCGGCGTAAAGCGTCATTACTAACTTCGGCCAATTGCTGACCTCCGGCTTCGCCGTCGGTCAGCAGAACAGACCTCAGTTAGTAATGACTCGCTTTCCACCTCGCTATGTAATATACTATTATGTTCCTGAAAAATAGTGAATGTAAAATAATACTGAAATTATATATATTATTAACCTTTGAATTAATATTTGATTCAAATTTTTTAAAATTATAAGGTTAAATGAACAATAAAACAAAACATTATTTGTGAGCTTTCAGCAATGTTTAAATGTCTGATGACAGCAGTAACCATTGCTGAAAGCTCACAAATAATGTTTCGTTTTATTGTTCATTTAACCTTATAATTTTAAAAAATTTGAATCAAATATAAAAAAATGCAAAATAATACTAATATTTTGAAATTAATCTACAAAGAAATCGTGTAATATGACTTTCTACAAAACGGTATTACGTATAAGGTGCAGTGCTAAACTAGGACTATTTCCAGAAAATGAAAATACATTAGGCAGCCTAATTAAAGTTCATACCTGATCGAGATCCACCTAAGGCGTGAAGGCCAAACAGATGTTGATTAATAATTCTTGTAGCAGACGCAAAACCTTTGGTGGGAATAAACAACGATTTCTTTGAAGTTCGTTTTCCCTCTAAACTCTCTTGGGACTCACGATCTATCGTATTTCCAAATCTTGTTCTGGGTCTATTTGTCTAAATATTTTAAATAAATATTGTATTGTGATAATTGTACTCAATAATTTTTTTATTATAAAAATTTTACTACTAGTGCAATGTACAGTGCTCGGCACTAAGACGAAGTCAAGTTTTATGTATTATTGCTATCTCAAAATGAATTTCTATTTTAAGGAATCTATTCAAGAAAATATTTTATTTACAAATATTAATAAATTAATTATACAATGTGGTCCACTTATGACAACTTTCTCTCAGTGTCTTTTAAAAGTAAAACTAAATTATTTTTTAAAAACATACCCTGTTTAATTGCACATTGGGTATAATCCAAATCAAGTTAAGTTTAAAGCGCGGTAATTTTAAAATGTATTATTATTATTATATAAATAAAATTACTTAACTTAATTATTATTAAATTTATTTTTTGTATTATTATTTAATATGTATTTTTTTATATTTTTTATTTGTTTGATGTGCCACATAATATTTGTAGTTTATTTCAATAAAAAACAAGCAGGTTTTAGTTTTAGTTATTGTTTAATTATTATTAATTTCTAGAATCTATAAGAATTTTTTAATTTGGTAACAAGTCATAGCTAAAACATGATTTTGGAAATATTTGTATCTACATCAAATACCTTTACCTAAATCAATATTTAATCACTATCATATTGACAGAAGAATAAAAGTAACAAATTTTTTTTTAGATCTTCGCACTGTCAAGTTATAGATAAATATTAACACGGATAAAAAGAGTATTCTTTTTTCGTATTTTGGTAGATTAAAAAAGTTACGTACTAAAACCAGGGCATTGTAACCTAACTTGCTAATAATTATTATTACATAATTTTTAATTAATTTTTTACATGGTCTACAGTAAACCTTTATAAACCTAGCACTATGGAAAAGCAGAAATCTTGCCTACTACAGAAAGTTTTCCTAAACCGGAATATATTACATAAGCAATGCATAAAAGTAACTATTAAGTCGGAAACTATCTATTGCGGAAAGATGGAGAGGTATTTTAAGTAGGTACTATGTTTTACTTTAAACATTATTTTAGTTTGAAGTTAAGTTCAGAAGATTAAAAGTCTTACGAAAACGATAAGGTAAAACTGTAGAAGTGTTAGAAAGAAATTGGAGTACCTACGTAAGTAGAAAATAAGAAATAATTAAATTAAAGCAAAAAAAATAGATTACAAAAATTAAAGAGATAAAGGCAGAATAATTTGAAGAAAAATTATAGAGTTTACAATTAAACACATTAGAACATTGAGTTCAAAATTTATGTAATTAAGTACAAAAAATATTAAGTTAATTGGTATTACATTCCAGTTTGATTGATATCATTTATTGAACTGCATTGAAGTATTAATGTGACAATTAAAATTTGAAATAAACCAAGATTTAAAACGAATAAATAAAAAATTAAATACAAAATGGTACCTAGAATTTTACGATTATTTGAATTATTTACAAGAGCGTTATATAATATAATATTATGTTATTATATTTTGTAAAAGAAAAATATTGTTATTTATAATTAGTTAGTAATCGATCGATCGATTGCTAAATTTTAATAGGATGAAAAATAAGTTAATTATTATTAACTACTTATTTCTATAAATAAATATAGAATTGTAAAAACTATAAATGTTATTAAATTTATATTTAATATCGGGAAGTAATCAGTGCCCGACCTGATAATTTGATTTTAAATAGGCGCAATTTTTTTTCTTCCTACGTGGTAAACTTTTTTTTTTCAAATAATTATGCAATTAAAATAAATATTAATAAATAATTGATTAGTCCTAATAACTTTTCTTAATACATTCTTAATAAAAACTTTATTGTAAATAGAATACTATAAGACCTCGCTTCCTTAATTAACGCTGATTCGATATAACGCGGTTTACTCAAAACCTAAAAAGAAGCTCAAATTTATGCCTATTAAAATTATCGCGACATTTAATTGTCATTAAAGTGATCTCGTTTAACGCTCTTTCATTTAGCGCTTTGTCGTCTAGGAATGCATTTTAAGCGCTAAACGAGGTCTTAATATTTGGTCTTATTATGTTTGGTATGTAATAATATAATGTAATAATATACATTATATAATAATATAATGTATAATGTATAATATAATGTAGTATATCATTAAATTGAGAAAAATTGACATTAAAACAAAACCATTATGTTTCTTTTACATAAATTTTACCATGTTGTGAAAAATTTTACATTAAGTGGACCACGTTACAATACAAACTTCAAAAACATTCATGTAACCTAATATTGTAGCAACAACTTGTTAATTCGTTCTTTAGATAATTGAACATGATAATAATATCTTATTAAGGCTGTTCTTACTCGACTGCTAAATTGACTATTTTAAGGTTTGGCGATTTACATGCCATTGCTTTAATATTTATCAAAACGCTACGAAATTTTTAACAACACTTTTCTAAAAGATGCCCTAGGTGCTTGCTTAGTTTTAAAAATTTTGTAAAAAATTTAAAATTGTAAAAATTTAAAAGTTACAAAATTTTAAAACTAAGCAAGCACCCTAGAAGCATCTTTTAAAAAGTGTTGCTAAAATTTCGTAGCGTTTTAATAAATATTAAAGAAATGGCATGTAAATCGCCAAACCTTAAAATAGTCAATTTAGCAGTCGAGTAAGAACAGCTAACCAATAATATAAGCGGTGGTAAAAGTATTAGGCAAGGACGAAGTGAGTGTTTTGAAAATTGAATTTCTTTAGATAAAATTTTGTAGAAATCATTTTGATTGTACATAATAGTTTAAGAAAAGTATGTACTAATTGATTTATCTGCATCAGTTCTGATGTTAATACACTGTCAAAATCTGTCGGCATAATTCATTAAAAGCCAATTTTTTTAAAGTAAATAAAAAAATAAAATTGAAAAACAAATTTAGTTTTATTGGAACTAAAATAAAATAGAATATATAAAAAAGCAATTTAAAATCTAGTAAAAATACGACTTGAATAATACGACTTGAAAGGGTTAACGAAAATATTTATGGTAATGTTACACATCCAGAACGTTGCTGTTTTCTGAATATTCACTATTCCTATTTAAAAAATAATTCTTACCTGCAGAAAACGAGTTTTTCGATGCTTAAGTTGTGGTGAATCGTTGAGACTAACACGACTTCCTCTATCTAAACCTCCAAATCCTCTATAATTTTCGTCAATTGGCGTTGCACCTAAACTTCGTAACCCTGTATCTCCAGAAGCTGACTTCTTGACCACTGAACCGATACCAATAGGAGTATTTGTTGTAGTAGGACTATTGTTACCGCTCTTGTCCATTGGATTTATATATAAATTGCTATCAAGTGCACACGATGGATCCATTATATTTGAAGTTAAATCTCCTTGAGAATGATAGGGATGCGTATTACAACTTGCGAATGTATCAGAACTATCCATGCTTCCCATTTCTGCATTGTTATTATTATTATTATTCACCTGACTGATTGGTTTTATACTAATATCAAACTCTCCGATAGGAATATAAGTTTCGCCGCTTCTAAACTTCAATGTTTTCATTTCAAGGCAAACTGGGTTTCGAAAATCGCTAGTTCCCAATGGCATTAAGTTTTCTGCATCGACAAACTCTTTATAGTCCTTTAAAATATAAAATCATTATAGTTTGACAATCCTATCATTTGATTTAAAAAATTATTATAAAATTTTACAATTTTATTTACTGTACAATTAACTGTAATTTTAAGTAAGAGATACATATATTATTTAAATTTGAAATAGATATTAAATTGTGCTCAGCAGAGTTTGGGGCATCATAAAAAGCGAAACTATTTATACGTATGTACATACATACATCGTATGTACATACATCATAACTACGTACATATATGAACTCTTAAAAAAACAATCAAAAATCCAAAAGAGTATGTATTTCACTGTTAACTAAACAACATCGCATTCCTTTTTGGAACTTTTGTTATTTTTCTAAGACCGAGTTTCGATATTTCGAGAAATGACGTTTAAATTAGAGCACTTATCAGAACTATTTTTGACTAGTTAAAATTAGTCTTACAATTAGTAAGTTTATTTCGGTCAAAATTAATTCTTACCAAGGGTCATTTCTCAATTAGTAAAAAATACTAGCTTTTGCCGAATTTCTTACATAAGAGTGACAACAAAAGTATGGGCTTTAATTTATAATTTGTTTAACTTGTTTATTATTCTAACATTACATACAGAGTAATGCTGTGCATCTAGTCATCGTTTACATTCTCTAAACTAACGTGATTATTGTGAGTGCCCAAAACTTCTTCTAAATCCTCCCCTGAATTAGATTGAAATTAAATTTCAATCAGGGTGCAGGATTTTGAATGACTTTGGTTGCTACTTGAACAATGTAGGTAATGCACGACTCATCATAAATTAAATGTGATAATTATTCTACACTAATGTTAGGTTAGTAATATTTGACAGTGTCATTCTTTGAACTTGGCCCATTACTGCTTACTAACACAATTTTATTAATAACTATTAGCAACGTTTAATAATATTTTAAAATTTATTATAACGTTTACTGTAGAGGAAAGTCTACAATACACATGTCATAATATACTTAGTGAGCAAATTTTGTTATTTATCTTAGAAAAACGAATGATAAGCATGTTTACAACCAATTTTTTTAATTGAGTCAGATAAGTACATCAGCTGCAAGTTATCATTTCTTTTTTTATAAATCTTTTTTAATTACTGTTTTGTGATATTTAAAAATGTTAATTTTTTTAACATTTATAGACAATGCCAATTAGGCAAAAATTAAGTGAACTGAAAATGTGCTTATTTGCAAATTTATTTTGCGAACATAGCCTTATATCAGAAAGTTTTCGTGAGGCTTCAAGCTCATTTTTAGAATATTTAGTTTACATTATATTGTATTAAAAGTAGGGTAAATGTGCCTGTTCGTATCCACAACCGTTTTCGGCTATAAAGATAAAAAGTTATAAGTAATTGCAATTTTATAAAATAATAGTTTTCATAAATCACATTAATAACTTTGGACATCATTTTTTAGTTAAATTTAATTATTACTTTGTCTAGTTAACAAAGTATAGACAACGCTAAGATATAGGCACGTGGTATAAAAATTGATATAAACACGTTAATTCACAGTGCTCTCTTATGACAATGTCCGAGAAGTAAATGATGCGCACTTTGTGTATTGTCTGAATTTCTTTGATGAAACATATATTGTGGTAGAATATTTGTAAAAAATCAAGTTATAGTAACATAAACATTTATTCTAACTTTTTACTAGATAACTAGGTAAACATTCTAACTTAATGTTCAATATAAATTTTACAAATACAAATTAAAAAAATTACTATTTTCCGACGTGTCAAATATGAGATTTCTGTTAAATGGCCAACAACAGGCACATTCATTCTATTATTTTTTTAACTCCCTACCTGAAAGAGACGTATTATAAGTTTGACGCATAATATTATGTGTTTGTCTGTTACTTCACAATTATTCTTCAACGGCAAATCAAATTTTGATGCGTATTTTTTTAAATGATAAGGGTACTTTATCGAAAAGTTTCTTAACTATACATACATGTTATACTATATATAAAACATTTAAAAACGCGAAAACCATAAGAAATTCAAAAAAATTACATACTACACAATTTTAGAAAAAAAGAAAGTTAAATTTCTTTCTAAATTTAATCAACAGCCCTAAATAAAGGAACCTTTAAAATGTATACAATAAAATAAAATTAAAAATTAAAAAAAGAATCAAAAGCATGATGAAATTTATCCTACGAGGTTATGTAAAAATTTGTCTACACCTTTTCATAAGAAACATTGTTTAAATATTAAATAGGGACCTGTTGTTAAATTTCGCAAAACATCAATATCGCATACACAAGTAATTCTATTAAAAAAATTACTTACGACACGCTTATTACATTGGTTCGTTTTTCTAAGATCAATAATAAGCAAGCTATAGCGTGGAGAAACAACAAAATTTGCGCATCCTGTACACACATATTACATTACCACCATTACATTATTGTAAATGAAAATCATTGAAAAGAAAGACATTTACAATCAGGCAAGTGTAACTAATATAAATTGTCATGTCGATGTAGTGTAATTTGTCACTTTCAAGGTGCACTTATCTAGGTGACAAATAAAGCAAAGATGTTTTAATTTAAATATAATAAAATACTGTGTTTCTATTCTACTATAGTGCAAGACAAGACAATATCATTTTATAAATATAGATAATATATTTATAAAAGTACTAGGTACATGCAACCTGATTTGATTTCACAGAAGCGTGCAAATTATAATACACTTACAAACCTCATGTAGTCAAGAATGGTATAGTAAGTACTACAATATTTAGAAAGAAATTACGTTTTACTTCTTTTTATATAATTACGGTTTTAAAATATGTGTTTAATTGTAAAATTAAATAACATAGTTTAAATAAAACGTATTAAAAAAGCAAAGAATAGTAAATAAGTATAATTTATAAGCTTACTGAATAAAAATAATAATTTAACGGTATTTTAATTTGTTTTGAAAAGTGATAATGATTAGAAGTGGAGCGATTGATGATTTTCTTATGGACACTGATTACCAGAGGGAAACTCACCTGGTATTATATTTGAAAGTAGAAAAGGCTACACATTTTTCGGTTGAAGTGGAAAACATTCCCCCTGGCACCTTCCTTCGTTACAATCCTGCAACGCATTCTATTCTCAAATAGTTATTTTTTCTTATAATTTACTCCAGTAAAAGCTTTCCTAATTGTAGTGTTAAAGCTGTTGTTATGACAATGTTAATACAATACAAATGAAAACAATTAAAAATTAACAACACAAAAAAACAAGATTTTATAATATAACATAGTAGTGTATTAATAAATATATGGTGTGAACTAGAGTGAATTATATTATTTGATGATTAAAATATAAGTGACCTTAAATCATCCTATACATATTATTACTAATTAATACACTTTTTGCTTGTGTTTAGTAGTTCAATGTTTGATAAGTTATAATAACATGATAACAATATGTTAGGTTATGACAATCTGAATATTGGTTTTATAACAAAAACCTAACTAAAAATTGGTAGTAGGTACCTACATCCAGATTTATTGTTAAAATATTCTTCGATAGAGACATTATTGTAACAGGAAACTGCCTTTACCTGGATGTTGATCGATTAGTCAGTAGATTTTAGCAGCTTTTGTTTAAATCATCAGGCCTTTTAAATAAACGAATTTAAGTTTTAATCTTAAGATAAAGCTTTCAAGGGGAGCTTTACATATGGGGGAAGTCAATTACTTTAATTTTGTTGTAATGAAAGTAGAAAAAGATATATTTTATCATTTTATTTCCTACACTTTGGTTTAAAAAAAACCATTTAAAAACGGCACCTATTGCCATAAGTATGTAGTATGTAAGCGCCAGCAATTGCATTAAACCTACATAATTAATTTGTAGTATATTCATCTCATCCTTAAGTCTTTTTGAAATCCAAAGCATACGTGATCGAATGACAAAATACGTGTCTGCTTATTCTTTCTCTACTTCATTTAAAAAAAAAATTATAGTCATTGACGGAGCCCATATGTAAAACTTCCCTTGTTAGCAATTTTTATCAAGAAACGTGAATAGAATAACATTTGTTTAATATTTTTCATATATAAAAGTTAACTGCTCAAATCTATTTAATTTTGGTATCGTTTAAAATTTTATTAACGTGGCAACTGTAATCCGGCTAAGCTTTTTAAAGTAATCTTCAAAGTTATAAGGAGTGTCCATTACTTACGTAAGGACCAGGACGTAAGGACGTAAGTAATATCATTTAAAAATTTTAACTCCCCATTTTTCATGTAAGGATACGTAAGGTTTTGGTAGACACCCTCTCTTATTATTAGGTGAAGATAAGAATTTGTAATTCCCCTCCCACTTCCAAGACTAGAACCAACAGTAAAACAGTTCGGTTGGTACAATACCAGAAACATAAAATATTTTAATATATTTAGCTGATGTGTCTTTGGATTTATGTTTTTGTGTTCACGTTACCGAGTTTCTATTATACATATATAAATTAAAATTTTTTTACATTTTTTCATGTTTAATCCCAAATTAGAAAATGGTGTAAACTTACATAACAATCCCCCTAAAAGTTTTACGTAATTAATGAACTGCCGCTAAACTTTACAATCGTCTGAATTTAGAACCGACCACTTATTACTTAATTATAAATTATCGATTCCTAATTATAGTAGATATATTATAAATATCGCGATAATTTTTTTTAAGAAAAGAGGATAATTTTTCTAACATGATATAATTTTTAATACGTTTTAAAAAAAAATATATTATAATTTTATTACGTTATTAAGCTTTTTATATGTATAAAATTTCACAATTATTAATAACCCTTAACCTTTAATAATCTTTAATAACCCATGTGGTGGCCAACGCCACAACCTGTTTGGGGATGAATGTAGAGATCGGGGAGCTCTAAAGAAGGTACACAAATTTAAATGGTAACCAGAAACCATGAGGTTATTGTTTTATTGTATCCGACAGTACAGTAAACAACATATCCGTGACCAGTGGTGTTTCATATTTTGTTCCAAATAAATAATAGTTAATTTTGTAATGTAATATAATAATATTTAAAATAAAAATAGTTATCCAACACCAACGCAACCTTAATTAATAACGTGTGAGGATACACATATTATACCTATAAGTGTAGGTATTATTCTATTCATTATTCCGTATTAACCCCGCTGTGAAACAGTGTTGTAATATCTTCATAAAGAAATGTACCGTAAAGATATCTATCGTTCCATTCATACCATCGATGTAATATTAGGAAAAACATCGATGAGTCTTACTACCTTATTAAATCCTGCCGAAAACCGCCAATTGTAATTAAAATTCAAATCTGTATAACTGTACCACCTACTGAGATAATTTCTCGTCCAAATGATAAGACAAAAACCTTAAATTATTTTATCCAATACCTCATAATCACGATACTACAACTCTTAAATTTGTATCAAGCCTCATAATAATAAGGCTATAGAACTATGGCGACTTTAAACCAAAAATAGTATATTATACACCTAGGTTGTGAAGCTAGGTGTTATAACGCTACCGTCACTACTAGGTCTATTAACTCTTCTAAATATTAATAATTAAACGTTTAATTATTATTTATTTCGATTTATAAAACAAATGACAGTCTTTTGTTTTAATAAAGTTTCTTTAAAGCTGTTGCAAAGTTTTCAAAAATGCACATTTGTTCATTATTCACCTCAGGTTAATAATAAAAAAATTATTTACTATAACTACGTACACCTACGTACCCTACGTACACCTACGTCAAAATGATAGCCTATACGGCTAGTAGTGGAAAAACTAACTTATAAGTCACCGATGCTCGGTTGCACCGCTTTTGACTTAAGTAAAACTTAAGTTTTCTTTGACAGCGCCAAATTTAATATTATAAAAATTTAAAAACTTTTAATTAATTTGCCCGTTTGCATCGCACTACTTTAGAAAAGTTGAAGTTTTAGAAAGTCGCACCGTAAATAAAAATGTTTGAATTATATAACATAAAAACCAAAAATTAATTATTTTGTATCAATAATTTATAATTCTTGCGTCAAAATAATACTCGTATTCGTTCGTAAACACGAACAACATATGATCCCTAAAAAATCATGAAATCAAAAGTTTTAACTCGCTTCGATTGGTTGAAACTTAAACACTAGCATACTATAATCTATTCAATTTAAGTTCAGTCTAGGTGGCGCGTCGTACGATACGTAAAATTTACACATAAAAATAATTCTGTAAAAACTTAACAAAATTCACATTGGATCGACTAATGCCCGATTTCTTCACTCATAGTTATTTTCAAGTTCGCAAACTTCAGGTTAAATTGACAAAATAACCAATCGAACCACAACAAAATAAATAAATCAATCATTTCATTGGTTGTTTCGTCAACTTAACTTAAAATTCGCTAACTTGAAGATAACTATCAGAGAAGAAATTGAGCATAATAGGCTTACCAACGAGCCCCTCGCCTAATCTTGAAGTGGAAACTAAAATATTGAAATGTGAATTTTGATTGGTTGGTTTTTACAAATAACTTTGCAAGTTTATACTGCTACAATTTTGTTTCGATTGACAGCTTACAAATATTTTTTCGTAAAATTTTGTGACAAATTTTAGTAATTATTAGCGGATACATTGATGCTTGAAACAAGAATTCGATAAATTCGACTTCTTGAAGTGTTAAATAACTTATTTAAATAACGGCACGTCGAAATTTAAGAAGGTAATCAAGTAACATTTTACTGGCTAATTTGAATGGCTAACATTTCTGCCGAAACATTATAATGTGTTTCAAAATTCTATCCAGCAGATGCAACCCGTTTTCACCAAACCAGCTGTCGCGTCAAATGCGCGAACTAATGCCAAAAAATTAAAGTTTTTCGAAAATTTCTTCAACCCTACTGCAAAATTCAAACCGCACCTATCAAACATCACCTAGCAAAACTCAACTTTGGGTGACAAAATTAGCAATTAATTTTTGCTCAAAGCGCCTTGACTGAGATACGTGCAGATTTTCAAGATTCTGGCGCATACACATAATCTCTCGGGTTCCTCAAATTGTGCCGCCGCACTGCCTAGGCGCGCTGTAGTCATAAAAGTATCAAAACCTTCTGAAACGTCAAAAGTCACAATAACTTAATTAATTTCCAAAAATTTTCAAATTGCACACGAACGTGATTCGTTTCCGTCTATCCGTTTCGCATGTGTGCGAGAGAGATGCGAAAGGGTACGATCTAAAATGATCACGTTTATTCTTAAATATGTAAGACAAAACCCGATAGACGTGATACTTCTAGTTGGTAGTTTTTAATTAATTTAACTAATTTTAGACAATTTTAAGACAAAGCTAGGTAACCTACCAGACATCGAATTATCTAATTTATTTATTACCGAGGGATTCGTTGGTAAACCTATTCGGCGACCAACTGTGAATATCGTTAAGTTTTTACAGAATTATTTTCCTGTGTAAATCTTACTTACCGTACAAGACGCCACCAAGACTAGAATTAAGTTGAATGGACTATAGTATGCTAGTGATTAATCTATACATGAAACTATTGATTGAATTACAATGTTGAGTTAGTAAGTACAACAACTGACTTGTAATTTGGGTTTTGTTGATTTATTCGGAGTTGCACATCAGAATATGCTATAGCTATAGCTGATTCTAAGTACATATGCACTGAAGCAGCTGTTTGAAGTCCGAATCTCATATTCTCGACAAAAGAAATTGGGACAATATTAATGAAAATTTTATCATTAATACATATAGTTATTGTAACGGTATAATATAATAATTTAAAAATGTAATTATATATTTCATTAATAATTTTTATACTATTTTTTCCTTCTTCAAATCAGAAATATGCGTTAACAAAACATATTTATACTATGTACATCCGTATGTACATAATATGTTCTATAAAAACATTTCAATGGCGAGTATTGCACTTTTGGTGTTTTTGTTCAAGAGGAATGCACTATTCTTTTGGCACGAAATTAATGATTCAACGGCATTTATATTATGCTGTGTTGTTTTGATATGATCTTGAACATATGAAATACCACCGCACTCTATAGGCATATTATAACTTTGTAGTAAACGCAATATCTATGAATATTCTTCTATTATGCACATAATTATGTAGGTAATAATTATAAAAACAATGTATTTATTTTTCTTCTACAATTTACAATTGAAAGCTTATTGAAATGAAATATTTTCTCTGCTATTGTAATAGATTCACAGATTTCTTTTTAATGCAAGCTTGACTATCCGTATAAACACTGCTTGCATCGGGGCCACTTAAAAGCAGTTCTGTAGAGATTAACCGATTAATAAATTATTAAAATATATGAATCCGGCATAGATCGACATTCTTGGAAACCGTCTCGAGACGCCTTAAAATTGTGATAATCTCAGTTTTCCGGGTAATCTGGGAACCCTAGTTTCGGGTTTTTGCTAATTACGGTATACGACGTATAGGTTACGCAGAATATGCGTCATCGTTGCATGATTAAGAGAGGTTACAAATGTTTACAATGAAGCCTAATGTCGCGTCTGCATCGTGTCGTTATAAAAAGACCATGAATTAAATTGCCTTTTTGTCATATAACAATTTAGAATCATAATATTAAAAAATGGTAGGAACATAAACCAAAACAAATTACTAAGTATATTAAGTATATAATCATTGTATGGCTTCTGAATAAATGATTAAATTTTAAGTAATTTGTAATCACGACCTAATAAGTTTGTAAATTAGATAAATAAATAGCTAAAATGTGCATCGTGACATTATCAAAAGAATAACCTTTGAAAATTTAAATGTATTTGCCAAAATCACAATCAGTAAAAGTTTTATATTGTAGTTTGGCTTGATTATTATATGTATTTGCATGTTGACTAAAGTAATAACTGAACAACTGCCAGGCTGTTTGGCAGAAAAACCCGGTACCTAACTAGTTAATTGAAATATTTCTTGTGCCACAAAATACCCAAATACATACATATGTACATAGTATATCTATTGTTTGTAATCTTATATGTCATGTTAAAATGACACATTTTCACATTTTACCGTTCAAGGTTTATTTATTACAACTATTCTATCTTTTCATTTTGTACCTTGCCGATATGTAAAGGTTCGGAATAGTATCTTTAAATATAAAAAAATATTGGATAGCACGACAATCGTTGTGATCTGAAGCAAAACAACCAAACTACTACACCCACACGGTTGCAGAGTACAAAAGTGATAACCAACTTGGAAAAAAAGCTATCAACAAATTAATTAGTTGAAGCCTCACAAGAAAGTACAGTAGTAAAATTAAAATTGACACGTAATAGGCGCCAGTAAAAATAATGTCCTCTTTTGAAAAGTTTTGCCGGGTTGAGATAGTAAAAATTTATGCAGAAAAAGTCGGTCATTGAGAAAAAAATAATTGCCATTACTCAGTTGTAGAAACAGAGAAAAATTTAAATAAATACGTAAGAACTACACCCTGGCTAAAGCCAGTTAGGACGATACTGCATGCTAAAAGTGAACCCATGAGCCGCTCCCCAGACATCACAATTCAATGCAGCGACAATCAAAACATTCTGGAAACTCAATCTACATTTCCCTGTTTACAATATTTTGCAGAATCTACGGTTTAGCCATCGCCGCCTCTGTACGGATACTCAAAAAAAACAAAGATGCTGTAGATGAATCACATCGGCCTCGCCCAGCTTTCATAAAATATTAAACGCACAATCTCAAGAAAAAATTCTAGCAATACAGAAATTTATCTATAGTTGAGACAAAAGTCTCGGTGTCATGATGTAACCTAGATGGTATAGTTTTAGAAAACGCAAACGATATCTGGTTATCAATTATTTAAGTAATAATACTTTGGTATTTGAATTCTAAAGTTTGAAAATTGTTAAAAAAAGTGTAACAGAATTTTGTCAATTCTGTTACTTAAACATATATTGCTATTTGTACGTTAGAATCGACTCAAGCTATGCAGAATTGCTGAATTTAAAAGTTCAATATCACGAACTATATCGCGAACGGGTCGATTAGATTTCATTTTATATGATATACTCGTGTAGCCAAGTTTATTTTACGTTTGTAATTAAAAATTTTAATGACGACTACCGGGAGATTAGTATTTTGTACCCGTTGATTTTGTGATAAAAGTTTTTACATTTTACACGAGTTTTTCCTGTGACGTTTAAATAATTTAAATTATATTTGGTTTGGAAATTATGAATCTTTATATTTCGTATTTTTATGAATCCGTTTTTATAGATTTTTTTGCAGACATGCTCATTGATATGGTAGATTATTTTTATTTCGATAAGTTTGTTTTGACGCCATATGGATTATGGCGTGATTGATTACGAAAGGCCGGAGATGATGGAGGTCGACATATGGGACGTAAGGGGTGCATTGATCTGAATGTTGGAATATTGAAGAAGACTGATGCTAGCCGTCTGCTTGTGCGGGAGTCGTGAACTATCATCATGTTGACGAATTCAATTTTAATATGTCTAATTTCTAATCAACATAATCAAATTTAATCAAAAAATTAAGTATAACAATAATTACTTGAATGTCGACAACTGTACCTTTTACCCCACATTATTAATTATGCATTGTACCGAGACAGAAGTTTATAATTATATAGCTCGTCCCACATCTTTAGTATTGGTTATACCCGCTTTGTGTCGATAAAACAACACAAATTAAAGGATTTCTAATACAGCCATAAATTTTCAAGGCAACAAAAGTAATCTAAGCACTTCAAAATGTGTTTCTGAATAAATTTTATAGGTTTTTAGCAATTTAAAATAAAACTACTGATGGATGACTTTTCAAAAACCAAAACTCAAATACCGCGACAGCAGTGATAAACGACAAAACATAGAAGCTAAAATTAAACCCGATCAATTCCAGTAACACTGCAGAAGTACTCGCCGTCTAGCAAGTAACAAACACTTTTAATAAAAAGATTACTCAAGGCGGTTATGGTAACGGACTCACTCTTTACACTAACTTTCATTCAACAAGATAACACCTCCAGCAGGTCAATTACACGACTCTACAAAAAATTTTCGTTCTTTGTCCTAAAGTTTATTTTATGATTTTCTGTTAATTATGAACAAAACAAAGAGAAAGTACCTTTTTGGTATAAAGTTTGCTTTTGTAATAGTTATAGTAATAATACTCATTTTCGAATTATTTATAAATTTTAATTATTTTAATACATTAAAAATACCGCGCGATCAGAGTGGGGTTTTAACGTTCACACAGTGCTGATAGATGGCACTAGATTGATAAACAACGATCAGATTGAGAAAATTTTTTCCGAAGTTATCAGAAGCAAAGGTTAAAGCTGGGATTTTTGTTGGTCCCCAAATCAGACAGATTTTTGCTGATGAAAAATTTCCAACGTTGCTGAATCGTACTCAAAAAGCGAGTTGGAACAGTTTCAAAGCAGTAGTTTCTGGATTTTTAGGAAATAACAAAGGCGAAAACTACAAAAAGCTAGTTGAAAATATGCTAAAAAATTTTAAGGCCATGGGATGTCATTAAAAGTACATATGCTGCATGCTCATTTAGATAAATTCAAAAACAACATGGGAGCGTATTCAGAAGAGCAAGAAGAACGTTTTCACCAGGACATTATGAGCTTCGAACAACGTTATCAATGCCAATACAATGAAAACATGATGGGAGACTATATTTGGGGTTTATTGAGAGATAGTGCCTATGAACATAAAAGAAAAAGTAAAAGTGTGCATTTTTAAATTATTTTCTACTTTTTTGTAAGCTATTTTGATAGTAAAACTTAATAAAAATAATAAAAATGTTTATTTAAATGATTTCATTTTCAATTAAAAATTAAAACCACAAATTTTGAAAAATATCGTTCAATCAGTTTCCTAAATACAAAAGCAAACTTTTTTATGCCATATATTTTTTTTTCGTCTAATTACGACCTAAAGAATTGAAATTTAATGCTTTAAAGTCAAAGTCAAATTTTGTGTTGACCCGTGTTATTCAACTTATAAAAAAGAAAGTCAAAAGAGCTCACGATAAACGTCAAATTAAATATAGTACTCCTTTGGGCTCAAGGATACTAAAAAATTAAAGGGAAGGAACAACCAGACCAGGCAGCAATCGACACCCTCCACAACGGTACAACCCTAAAATAGTTATACCAATATAGATAGGCAATCCTACTACAAAACAACAATTACGTATGGGCTACACAGGGATAACACATGGACATCTCCTTAAAGAAATATAACCTTCATATTGCCAACCATGCAACAAAATTAAAACCATAAAACACACTTTAACCACATTAGAAAAGTACAACTTCCAATAACAACCAAGAAAATTCTGACTAACAACAATAAATAAACTTTGTAACTTAAAATAGTACCATGTTCTTGGTTTTTCAAACAATTTTTATATAATCTGTTTAAATATTCGAAAATTAAATATTCTTCTCAGTAAATTAATTGTCATATTTTTTTGTATCCATATTTTATTGATTGAGGGACCATTGGTGTGGAGACTTTTGAAATACACACCGTATATAATTTTTTAATGGAAGGTATAATACTTATTGTCTACTTTGAGAACCAATTTTTACAAATATGAAAGAATGGAAGACTATAGATGGCTGAAAAGAAAATGAAAATGTTTACCCCAACATAAAGAAGAAGTGAAAGACTAAAATTTACTTGGCAGAAGAATGCCCAAACCCAATGAACTCCCAAGGACTCGCAGAGGGCGTGAGAAAACCGCAAGGCTTAACGTGAAGAATGCGAAATTCGCTTATGTATTTAATGTATGGTAAAAATTCGCTAATTCAAACATTTTTATTTTTTTTTATTTATCTAATTAATTAAAAGCTTTTAAATTTCTCCAAATTCAAACTTGGCACTCTAAAAAAAACTTAAGTTTTTACTTAAGCTAAAAACGGTCCAACCGGGTATCAGATATAAAATACCTTCCCCTTCATTAAAATATTTTAATTGCTATTACAGTTGCGTGGCTAGTTTCCTGTTACTTTCTTTAATATAATATATTATCAATTTTTAGGTAAAGGAACTGCAGTAAAATTTAGTTCGATGCAAATAAGTTTTTACCTAGGCATATAGAATTACATAAGCCCAGTTCTGCAATAATTAGTATAGTTAAATTGTCCAAGAGTTAACTCACAATTTTATTTACTGAATAAAACAGTGAGTTAGCTCTACTTGAATTTGCTGTAATTACGATTTTACAACTGAGCTTAAGCTAGATAAAGTAATAACTATACCTCTAAAACGTAATTTTTTTACAATAATGATTTGAACAACATACATCGCCCTTCATTTAGTTTGCAAACGCCATTCAAGTTTGAAACTCGGGACCCAATATGGAATTTATAATTTATTTGCTAAGTTTTCTTTCGACGATGTTGCTTCAGATATCCCTGGCAATAAATTCTTGTTGGCACTGTTATCAAAACATATCTATATTATAGATTATGATGACCTATCACCTCAACTAAATGTTTTTCAATTTAAATTTTGTTTGTTTATATAGCTTTAAAACAAATTTTTTTTTTGAAAAGAAAATTCTTTGGAGTTTTCAGATGAAGTGCAATATTTAATGAATTTTCATTTCATTTAACTAAAGCAAATTACCGCACAGGTGCAATTTAATATGCGCTGATGATTTTAAGAGATCCAAATTTTGGTTGTTTAGCAAAGCTAAACGATTAATTTGGCAATGAATGCTGTTCCAATTATTATTTTATATAATTTTTTGTTTTAAAAAATGTACGTAGTTTCTTCCCCTATCTTGTTCGCTCACTTTCCCCTTCATTTTTGAGATATTATGATTGATTGGCTTTTTCAGACCGCAAGCAAGAACTTAACTTTGAACTTTTAATACATTATTATCAACCAGGTACACTTTTACATCTGAACATATCCGCTAAGTTTCACTAATTCAGGTTTTGATTTTAAATCGCGTAAATGTATAGGTACATTGTACAAATGAAAGCCATAAAATGTGCTTAAAATCTTGTACTTATATAAAATTAATTTCGAAAATATACCTAATTGAAGCATTTAAAACTTTTCTGTTAAAAATTTATTTTGAAAATATTTAAAAAAATTTATCGATGTTCAAAATGTAATCACTTTACAATATTTTACACGAGTTGGTCCTCGATAAATTTTCAAAGATTAATTTTGTATAAATTAATATATTGCAAGAATTTGATTTTATTGTAATAAATAGTGAACCCAAAGTTCAAATGATCTAGACTTTAATGTAGGTACTTAATATATTAAAAAATATATAACTATTGTTCAAAAATATCAATAAAATAATATATATAGTATCTAGTAAATTACTAGCCGTAATAGAATATATTGAAAGAGTATTAATCGATAATTCCATTATTTGTAAGTTATATTAATTAATTGCTTAATACAATAAATTGATAGTATTAGTTAAACGTGCACATGCACTATGAGTTTTCTATAAGTGCAGATATAATATGTAACAATGATAGCAGTGAGTTAATTTCGTAAATGATATTAAGTTTATTTCAAATGTTGATATTAAATATTTTATTTAAAATTAAAGCTTGAAATGAATGCGATTTAAAAATATTTACAAAGTAATTAACTTAAACAAATTATGTAAGCTGAATGAATTATGCAAATTAGCAAAAGCTTATAAAGAAATGAGAAATACTACCTTTGATGTACAAAAGCAACATTCAAATTCGGTGGGAATTTCGTCAAATTTCTCGATTTTCTTGTTGTCTTCCGATTTTCTAGCGTTAGCCTACAAGACAACAACTAAATTGTATTATAAAGTATTTTACTGATAAGTATTTCAATAAATTATAACTATTGCGATATGAGACTAACTATGCGTGAAAAATATTTTTTGCTTTATGTACGAATATTTACAAATTTACAATGCTACCATTTCCATTTTATTTTTTAATTTTCTCTCTGAAATTATCATGATAATTTATTGCGTAATACACACATCTTTCTCAAAAAGTTAAATCCCAGTTAAATCCTAGCAAAGAAAAGTTGGAAATCGTTGTCCTATACACAATCATTATGCTATAAATCTCAAATTGGACAAAATTCTCTTTTAACAAATTCGGAATATATAGTTGGTAATACACAATAAAATAAGCATTCGACATAATATCTAAAAACAATCCATTATGTATGCCACATTAAAATCATTCATAAAATTACCAAAGTAAGAAATATGCAACACATTTACTACTTAAAAAGTGCCTGTGCAACATCAATTTTTTTGAAAATATTTAATGTTAAAACTTGTAAAACAAATTTAAAATTGTATCGACTGTGATTAAATAACTGAAAAATTTTTAAATTAAAAATGACTTTCAGTTGCATTATTTGTAGTGGATAAATCTAGACAAATTATATAAAACATCATTCACAATTACGTATCCAAAACAGTACTATGATACATTAGTAACATAGACTACATAAACTGTACCAATGCTTGCCTGATGGTAGCAGGTCCTTCGGGCAATGCCGAAACCGATCATATGTTATCGACTACAACCTGCATTTGTATCCTATGCAAAAGCGCAGCTTCGAGTAATGTAACATACAACTATTTTGGATACGTAATTGTGAAGGATTATGATTTGTCTAGATTTATCTACTAATGAAAGCCATTTTTAATTTTAAATTTCAAATATTTTGTTTATTAGAAAAATTTTAACTTAACTTTTTTAAATTGCTTTTTGTTAATTGAATTAAACTGAATACTTTCATTTAATCAGTGTTGATCATAATTTATCACCAGAAATTATTATAGTTGTGACTAAAGTGTACTTTACGCCATGTGATTTATCATTAAAGTAAAATTTTCAAAATTAATAGGCTATTAAACAATAAAATGAATTTATTCGTAGGCTTTCAGCAATAGTTACTGCTATCATCAGACGTTTAATAACAATTTTAAAAATAATACTTGAATATTAATTGTAATAATTAATTATGTGATTTATCATGACTGTGATAATATTACGTCGCATGATTTAAACCTAAGCAGTATTTTTAGAGTTCACACTATGTGATTTATCATACGAAATAAGTCATAAGGCCTATTAGTCACAAGGAAAATCATACAAAAAGCGATGGTATTTCGATACAATATTTGGTATGATGGTATATTGGTATTGTATTGACTATTCAATTACATGTCATCTGTTAAAAGTGGACTAATCAAAAGCAACATTCGCAATTTCAGAGCCAACCGAAATGAATTATAGTGACAGTTTCACTAGTGGAATTATATCGACAATTCCACTAGTGGTTCAATACAATTTATATATAAATAAAACTTTGCAAATGACAAAAGTTTGTTTACTGGTTGTAATGAAATGAAATCATGTGCAGCTCAATTTTTAAATTATAATTTTTGAAAACTGAAATTTGTGAATTGAATAGCTCGAATAAATTCAGTCAAAGTTTATAGACTATTTTTGAAAAATTATCACTCATGTTCATGCCTTGTAATAGCACTGTGCTATTTGTACAAAGTAAATAAATACGTGTAACCTCAAAAATAATCGACAAAAACTTTTGACACTTGTGGTATTATAAATGATAATACCATTGCTTGTTTATTTAGTTATTTTACATTTTGACACTTTGACACCTTAATTTTTATCGTGCGTATTGTAATGTAAAGTTAAGATACTAGAACTAATTTTAAAATTTGCAAACCATGACACGCTCGTTCAGTTGATAATTTCATGGTTTATCATATACTGTAAATAAAGTACGTTTAACTTATTTAATTATGGAACAATAAGTTTATAGATTTGGTTGATGTATTGAAACTTGATAGTAACCTAATTATTTTTATTTTAAAATTACCAAAAAATGCAGAAAACGCTTAAAATTATAATACACATGTTATAAATAAAATACAATGTAAGTTTATTCTCTAATGTTTTCGTCGGAAAAGTATTTAGTGCATATTGTGATGATTCTAAAATATAGATGAGAACAATATTTAAAAGTAAACTTACATCTGGAGAAATAAATCCTTTAGAAGGAGAGCTAGGCAATAGTTGCGTCTCATCTTGAGCAATTGGTGCACCACTAAGAATCATTTGTTGTTCCATACCTTCGAGCTCAAGTAAATGTCGCTGAGAGGGTGGCGAAGGAACTGGATGGCCTTCTCCCACTGGAAGACAAGGAATTTGGGAAGAATTAATGCGCTTGGGTCGATTAAGCATTTGATCGTAGTTACGGTAAAAAGTATTATCATTTTGCGGTTGATTACGAATACTTCCAGATTCTCCTTCGGCGCTGTTAGTGTCAACCCGAGATAAGTTGTGCCCTGGCGAGGACACTTACGTCAGCAAATTGTCACATGAGTTAAAATCGTACATATTTTTATTTGATACAAACAAACACGCAAAAGTAAATGCAATTACTAGATATTAATAGTATGGACAAAACTAGATAATTTTCCCAACAGCAATTAATCAACGACAATAAGCACATCGATGTAATGATATTAAAAATTTGTCACTAATTTTTCCAAGTGCACATGAAAAACTGCGACAACAAATTCAAAATAAGCGTGTGACATGCGTCCTAGACAGGGCAGTGATTTAACAGTTTGAGCCTTCATTTCCACCAATTAAAGCACAATTGTCACCTGGGAAAAAATATACTTCTTGTAAACTCAACTCGGTGGAGAAAAAGGCATATACACATGCAATATAAAAATACAGTTAAAAAAATAATTTGATCTTTTATTATTTAGCATTAAAAAATTTTAGTACAACCCTCTCGGTTTTGAGCTCAAAATGTATTAAGTATATCGACAATAATGTATAAATTGCTAAAATATAACCAAACAACTGAAATAATCAATTGATTTGTGATTTAGTAGTTAAATTTATCAGCAACGATACCAGTATTATATCAGTCTGTAGTAGAATAACCAAAAATTACCCCCCTCACTTTTTATAACTACAATGCACAAAGATTTCACAAATAAAATAAATTGTAAATATAATTTTATAAATATTCTTTCCATACTATGGTATCATCAAGCGATAAATTGTTAATTACTTATATTACATACATTGATTGAATGTATTTATTTTTTCCTACTTTTTTGCAATTCTGTAATACTGTCGCATCCTATCCTATACCCGAATGTTCATAGAAATTACGAAATTTTTACCGATTAGTTATTTGAAATATTTGAAGAAATTTTATTTGAAAAAGAATTTGTTTAAAGCAGATTATCTTAGAAACATTTGAAGTAATAGTACAGTGCCGTGCTGTGAATATTTTATCAACCGACCCGCAGTTTTGTATTGTAACAACTACATAATACAACTTAACATATTATGCTAGATTTAATACTGTTTTTTCAACATCTTCTGTTATTTCTTCCAGTATTTCAGCATCGTTTGCCATATTTCTGCTATCATTATTTTGGCATTTTTAATTAATTTAGCATTGCTTACCGTTGCTTTTTCTGATGATTCTTTGCCATCTTTCTTAACTTATGCTATACGAATAGTTTGGGAGTATTTTCTTCTAATTGTATTGCTATATCTAGGCATAATCCTAACAAATACCTAGGCATAATCCTAGATACTTATTAATATGGCACCACTCACGTATCCTTTGTATTGTATTGAATGGATTGGATGCATAGATGTACAAATTAACAAGGTGTTCACCTTACAAAAATGAGCTATACGAGTACAGAATTCCGCTTCCTTAACATAATACGTCATTTCATCATCATATGTATATGCCAGTATATTGGGAATAAAATGTGATTCTAGAACACTACAAAATACTGCCAACCATGAATACGACACTAGACTGCGAGACATCTTTTATATCAGATTAACTTGTAAATTATACTTTTTTTGTTGCAATGTTATAAAATAGTTACCTATTATCTCTGTCTATTAACATTACTTCTGCGTAACTTATTTGTTCTTCTATTTCACATGATTTGCTATTTGTTCTGGTATTATTAATTTAACATTTCTAGTCATATCTTCGGAATTTTCTATTTGACCTAAACATCGGAATCACTCGTTTTACTTGTTCTTCTATTTCATGATTGTTTATCATTTGTTGTAATTCTATTTTACTTTTAATTAGTTATTTACAGTTTTTTGATAATACATTGATTTTATGCTGATTTACTTTCAACAAATAATTAAATTTGTCTTTGCTAATTAAATTAGCTTGACAAAATCAGAAGCACTATTTTTATATACCAAAGGTGCAATATCTTTAGCTCTACCAAGTGCAATTTAAAATTTTTCTTGCTAGGGATGGGTAAAATTTTTAAAAAATACTTAATACTTTATATGCAGTCTTGCTGCGCTGCTAAACTTTAGTTAAAAAAAAGTTTTGTTGTTTGTTTATAGATTTTAGTAGCGAACTTCCATTTGTTAATAATCGCAATTTATAACTTATCAAGTTTTTTTTATGTTTTACGGTAAGTTATTATTATCATTATTATTAAGTTTATACGTATAAAATAGCTTTATTAATTGTTTAATTTGTTATTGTTCTGGAAATGCGTATTACCGCATTTATTGACAGAAGTTTTTTTATATGGGTATATGTTTTTAATTATGTAATAATTAAAGATATAAATAATTAATTTAAAAAGGTTTTTGCTTATTTGAACTACAATAATTTGTTTAACTTTTGTATTAATAACTTCTACAATTAAAACTGTTAAAAACGGACTTGATACAAATAAAATTCTAAGAAAATTAGTTTCTCTTTAAGTTCAATGTATTCCATAACATTATATTTAACGGGTCTCTAATTTAAATTCGAGACTTTTTCGACGGATTATCCGATATAAATACGGGACCCTGCCAACGAGTCACTTTCCATCACTCCCTTAGAAAAATATAAAAAAATTGTTATTCGATAGTAGATAAAAACTTAATATAGATTATTACCTAAAGAATATATAATTGAGTATTATTAACTTGTAAAAAAAACATATTATAAGAACGAATTTCGTAATTTCAAGTTAAGTGAATTTTTAATTCATAATACAATTTACTATAAATTAGCAAATTTTTCCCATCTGTTTTTTTTACAAAATTTTTAAAAGTCTATAATATTGATGATCATTAATATTTCGAATTTTGTGTTACCATTAGACCTATGTATACCGTTAATTAAATTTTGAAACTTGAAGTGGTGGAAATTTTATAATACATGTGGGAAACGCACTTATTATAGAAATTGACCCAAAAAAACAAATGCGATTTCATTTGAAAAATTTAGTAGGAAATCTTGTGAAATAGTATTGATCTTATACGATAAATTGAGTCAAATATGTATTATACGGGTGCAAGTTGGCAACATGTTGGATTAGACTAGATAATAAAATTAATTGCTTAAAAACCTTTTTTGACAAAGTGAAATTGATGTAATAATTTTTTAATGGTTGATGGCAATTTCGAAATACTGATGGAAGTTTCTGTAGAAAATTAAGTTATTAACTGTAATATGTATTTACCTACTTATGAAGGCACACAACAAAATAAACAAACAAACGTATTACAATAAAATATAATCGATTCAAATTATACTGCTTCATTTTTAGGCCACAAGCATTAAAACTTAGATTTTATGTAATTTTTCGAACAAAATTTCATTCTATCGAATTACTTTTGAAAAAATTGTTTATAATCAACTTTCAAGACAGAACTGTTTTCTGCTCTGTAATTAATTGTAGGTGACGCAATTTAAATGGTAACTTACGGGTCTTTACTTGAAATCTTTATTTCCCGGTTAAACGTTAATCCAATCTGAGCAATTTATGTATGTATGTATGTATGTTAATAAAGGCAACTGTTTAAATTCTGATTAACCAACTTAACGGCCAGTTCTATAAAAAAAACTCTCAAATACTTTGATTTAAAGAGCACTTGATCAAAAAGTGTACTTGAAAAATTCTTTCAAGTCACTCTTAGATAATATTTTTTAAAGAAGCATAAATGCCTTTTTTAACCAATTTGATTGATGATAAATTTAAAAAAATCTTGAATTGCTTACCCGTGATGTCAAAATAATCGTTACATATCTGAAAAGAATGTATTTAAATTATACACGTTTCGCTTGCACAAATTAATATCTGGTTCGCTGAGAGATTAAAGACTGGTTCATATTGTGAACTTAAAGCTTTTATTTTGGTTACGAATACTTGATCATTTAAAACTAAAGCAACGATAAAGATTACTTTGGTTGTAAGCTATAAAATTCCAGAGCGCGTTGTGTTTATTCTCTTTCATTTTGAAAGATATTACGATTTAAATTTTTAATACAAGGTATTTTTAATAATTTGAAGATCTACTTCTTCATTGGCGATTCAACTTACTCGAAGCCAAGATGAATTTACTAGGGAGTATAATTCATGGGGTAGTTTCCCGTTGCCTTCCCCATAGTTCACAGATTAATATTCAACTTTTTGATCATAGCAGTACATCTAACGCGAGCAGAATGCGAACTGCGAGCTTACGCTTCTTAGTCGACCCGTGTATATTTCACGCTATACTGCTGGTGTAATTTAAAGATATATTTAATACATCTCAATTATTATTTTTTAATAAACTGCACTGCAATTTGTTTTTTTAATTTAGTTGTTTAACGCCTTTGATCATCTGATGTATCCGATGATAATGTATTTCTATTTCAACTTTTACGAATTGCAAATTTTGTAGTACTTTTTAACGTCTCAGTGAACCGATTCTTTACTTGAGACATTACAGTTTTTCAATCCATGTTTTGAAAAAAAATTGCGACTGCGTTTTGGATTTTAATTTGATTTGTTGGATTCGGTTTATGGTTCATAATACGAAGCGATTTCATCGTAACTAATTATTATAGACAAGTCGTTTTCATCGAGGGGTTAATCCATTGGGAATTCTTGTGTACAGTTGCTAGGAATTCTTTGGGAATTCTTTAGGAATTCTTGGGAATTCCTAGGAATTCTCGAATTCTTTGGGAATTCCTAGGAATTCTTAGGAATTCTTGGGAATTCTTTGGGAATTCTTGGGAATTCTCGGGAATTCTTGGGAATTCTCGGGAATTCTTTGGGAATTCTCAGGGAATTCTTTGGGAATTCTCGGGAATTCTTTGGAAATTCTTGGGAATTCTTTGGGACTTCATCGAGTATTTCTCGAAGTATTTCTTGAGAAACCTTAAATTGTTATATCCTCCAACACTTTTTAAATTAAGTTTTCGGTCCCGTTTTAGCGGAAACCCTTTAGGGTCTTAGAGTAACGCAAAATTTGGTTGGGATCGGTCGAACGGTCTAGGAGTCTATAGGAACAAACACACAAACACACCACCCATTCATCTTTTTATATAATAGAAGATGTTTTCTTCTAGCTCCACTTTACATATCACTGTCATTATTTTACCACCCTGTATCCCAAGATAACACTAACAGCACTCAGTCATACTGTACCAATAAAACTCCATCAGAACCCACACCTTACTAACCGAAATCTTTGGCGAAACAAAGACTACGAAATCAACACAATCCCGAAGACGCACCTGAACTGTGACTCAAAAGGAATCAACCATACTGAAACTAACTGATCCAGAAAACCAAGTACTGGATCAAAACCCTTATTCAACAATACCCGAAACTTACCACAATCAAGCTTTAACCGGCTTTAACTTCTTTTTTTGCACCTGACACCGGTGAACAATTTTCACTTTTATGTTGGCACTTGTTGCTTTATTTTTGCTTTTGTATTAATAAAGAAACTTTTAATGTATCATTAGTGTAGTAGTATAGTGTACGCAATCGATAGTTAATACTGATTAATAATACCTCGGATAATGGCTACAAACATAAACGAAAATATTGTAGATTTTTCTGGAGACGACAGTGTTACGTTCTTTAAAGAGTTGGAAAGTAAAATGAATATAAAAATTGATTCTCACATAAAACACCATCTTAGTTTTCATAATTACAAAAGCTACGAAATATTATCACAATTGACGGACGATGGTATTAATAACATTGAAGCTTTTGCAAGAAACACACTTTTGGATTTAATATCTGCAGAGGAAATTAGAAACTACTTTGGTGTTTTGAAAAACCCGAAAAATTTAGTTTTTGGCGGAGATTTGGTAAAATCAATGCAATAATAAATTTTTGCAAAAAATATAACAGAAACGAGAATTTTGACAAATATGAAATAAATTCTCAATGCGAAACTGTTAACCCTCCTACCAAAAAAATACGAAGAAAAGTTCCTGAGAAAAGTTCTTCCAATAATTTAAGAGATCAAGAAATCCATCGTGCTCCCAATTTAATGGAAGAAAAGGAAGTTCTGAAAAGATTGGTAAAATCTGCATACCACGACATTTTTGCTGATATAACATTAAATGAAGATATATTAAAAAGAATTTCGGAAATTCCCATCGATTGTAAAATGAGTATAGTGGAGAAAAATACTACTGATACCGAAGCTGACATTTATTGCTTTTTGTCGTGCGCATTTTGCAAAGATGCAATAATTAAGGTATGCTCTCGGGTATGCTCGAGGTAAGCTAAAAGAAATAAAACTTAAAATTAACTTTTGCAACTTTCAGGTACGGAAATATTCAAAAAATGGAATTGCCAGATGGATATTGGCAAATTATAGACGTCATCTAGAATTGCATCGTGAAGATAGCATAACAAAGAAAAGTCCGACGAAAAAACTGAAGAAAAATAATAACGCCATAAACGCTCCTGTAAATACACTTTTATCTTACTTTACACGTCCAAGAGAATATTCCGAGATTTTAGAGGCAGAAAAGGAAATGCTCCATGGGGAAGATGGTTTAGACACAGATTTTGATCCAGGTTTGGATCTCACCCAAGAAGATTCAGAAAATGCCGAAACTAGCACAAATCAAGAACAGGAAGAGGAAGAAAGAACAGAAGAACGTACTGAAGAACGGGAACAAAATTCTGAAACAATCAGCAAGATATGTAGCGGTCAGAAACAAGAAGAGGGAGAAAAGACCGGAGAAGGAATCGCAGATATAGAAGAAAATGCTCAAATAATTCAGGACAATCCTGCTAAAAGTAAGTCCCGAATTCAACGTAATGTAAATAAAAGTCGAGCAAAAAACAAAGCAACAGGAAATCAGCCAATTAAATCATCTACTCGATCATGTGTATTGGAAATCATACAACGTATAAAGAAAATTGAATATGTTAACAACTGCATAACAGACTTATCAGAAACATTCATTTTCCTAGGAGAAAACGATAAATTCAAGTCCGACACAAATTGCAACAATTTCTTAGAAAATGAAGAAATTAACAAATGCATTGAAAAGCATTGCAGGATGCAAAATGTTCTTGTGAAAAGTTAAAATTCTATACACAATGGGTGTTGGAAAACTTATCATTATCTAAATAATTATAAAAACTGTTTAAAGGACGAAGCTTCAGACTCCGTAATAGATATCGAAGACGACGATGAAGATCCAACTGACGATATGGAGGATGACGCAAATTTAATCGTCGATGACGATGAAATAGGAGACATAGAAGCACAGACATTTTTAAAAAATATAGAAGAAATAGGAGACTCTGACACTGAACACACGGAAACTGAAGGTTCTGAAATAGCTGCTCTTGTGAAATCCGGAAATATTTTAAAATCCTTCACCACACTTAATTTAAAAGATTGTACAAAAAATTCGGGCCAATCAAAAAATATAATTCAAATTAAATTAGGCGATAATAGTTATAAAAGTATTAGAAAATCTACACTTTGTTGGTTACTTAATTCACAAAATAATAAATTAAGTGCAGATAGACGGTTGCGAGTTATGGGGTGTACGAATACATCGATAAATACCAGGAGTACTAAATAGTTATCCCATTTCAAACGATCTAAAAAATTCATTCAAAATAATGTAACGATTAAAGATATTTTGTATATTTATTTGTTTTAAATTTGTTATAAATTAATAATGTAAGTACTTTTTTTTATAAATGAATAAAAATTTTAAAATAGTTCACAATATAATTTGTGTAAGCAAAGGATTTGTAAAACAAGTAGACTCGAAAATAACGAACAATATTTAATTTCGAAATAAATATTCGTAAATATTCTTAGGAACTGTAAGGAATTCTTTCGGAATTCTCGGGAATTCTTTGAGAATTCCCAGGAATTCTCGGGAATTCTTTGAGAATTCCCAGGAATTCTTAGGAATTCTCGGGAATTCTTTGAGAATTCCTAGGAATTCTCGAATTCTTTAAGAATTCCTAGGAATTCTTGGGAATTCTTAGGAATTCCCAGGAATTCTCAGGAATTCCTGGGAATTCTTTACCTTAGGAATTCTTGTGTACACTTAATTATAGATGTATTAACCCTCGGTTTTCATCGCAAATAGACTAGTAGAAATAAGAATTATCTAAAAGTTTCTATTAGTAAGTATCATAGAACAGTAAAACATGACTTACGGGTTTTTACTTGAAATCTTGATTTCCCGGTTAAACGTTAATCCAATCTAAGCAATTTATGTATGTATGTATGTTAATAAAGGCAAGTGTTTAAATTTTGATTAACCAACTTAACGGCCAGTTTTATAATAAACTCTCAAATACTTTGATTTAAAGAGCACTTGACAAAAAAGTGTGCTTTAAAAATTCTTTCAAGTCACTCTTAGATAATATTTTTTAAAGAAGCATAAATGCCTTTTTTAACCAATTTGATTGATGATAAATTTAAAAAAATCTTGAATTGCTTACACGTGATGTCAAAATAATCGTTGCCTATCTGAAAACAATGTACATATTTAAATTATACACGTTTCGCTAGCACAAATTAATATCAAATTTTGATTTTCGCATTTTCTATAGACTGGTTCATATTGGGAACTTAAAGCTTTTATTTTGGTTACGAATTTAAAACTAAAGCAACGATAAAGCTTACTTTGGTTATAAGCTATAGAATTCCAGAGCGCGTTGTGTTTTTTTTTCTTTCATTTTGAAAGATATTACGATTCAAATTTTTAATACAAGGTATTTTTAATAATTTGAAGATCTACTTCTTCATGTACCAATATCCGGTTCCCGGACATTGACGATTCAACTTACTCGAAGCCAAGATGAATTTACTAGGGAGTATAATTCATGGGGTAGTTTCCCGTTGCCTTCTCCATAGTTTACAGATTAATATTCAACTTTTTCATCATAGCAGTACATCTAACGCGAGCAGAATACGAACTGCGAGCTTACGCTTCTTAGTCGACCCGCGTATATTTCACGCTATACTGCTGGTGTAATTTAAAGATATATTTACTACATCTCAATTATTATTTTTTAATAAACTGCACTGCAGTTTGTTTTTTTAATTTAATTGTTTACCGCCTTTGATCATCGGATGTATCCGATGATAATGTACTTCTATTTCAACTTTTACGAATTGCAAATTTTGTAGTACTTTTTAACGTCTTAGTGAACCGATTCTTTACTTGAGACATTACGTTTTTCAATTCATGTTTTAAAAAAAAATTGCGACTGCGTTTTGGATTTTAATTTGATTTGCTGGATTCGGTTTATGGTTCATAATACAAAGCGATTTCATCGTAACTAATTATTATAGACAAGTCGTTTTCATCGCAAATAGACTAGTAGAAATAAGAATTATCTAAAAGTTTCTATTAGTAAGTTTCATAGAACAGTAAAAAATGACTCAAGTCTTGTCAAAGTTGGCTTTACTTACTAAAATAAAATTTTCTTGAAATTTTGTAAGTTTACAGATTTTTAGTAAATCCCATTGGAAACATTATTAAATATCTTAAGATTTCTATGTTTATTTTTTGAATATCTTTAGCCATACTGTCTAAAATGGCTTTCAAAAAAACATAAAAGCAAAATCAGTCATTTGGTTTTATTTGATCGCTATTTTAAACACAATGGCGGCCAATTTTGAAAAAGCGCAAGAAATTACAGAATTTCATATGGCTGACAAATCGATGTTAATTTTATTTTTATAAAATATCCAGTTTCCGAAAGAAAAAACATTTATAATGCCACATATTTTTGCAGTTATGCTGATATCCTTTTTTTCTATAAGCATAAATCTCTTATAAGAGTTCTTGTGTTGTTCTAAGTAAGACAAGAATTCCACCTACGGTCCTACATTTAGTCATAAATTTTTTGCTTCCAATAACTAATTGAGCGAAATGCTTTCACTTCGTTTCGGGTATTATGAAAATAAAATCTTTATGCAATAAAATCTTATCCTTATTTGTTGACGAAGGATAATTATTCATCTATTTTTCACAACCAACACTTTTTGGAGAATTATTAACTCAGACTGGAATATTGTTTATGGAATCTTCCAAGAAGAACTTGAGCTATTTGTAGTAACTTTAAAGACCGTCCTATATTTAATATTTAAGTTTCTCTGTGCTTTCTTTTGCTGTTATCAGTTGGAGGTTTGATACTGCATATTATACTATGTTACCTAAATATTTTCGTTACTAGAATTCTTGGAATTTATAGTTGTGATTTTCAATTTTATCTACATTTTTTGGAAACATCAAAACTTTTTGTCTGATACATTCAATCAAAACACACTTAGTTTAATCATTACTATTGTCTAATTAATTTCAAATAGCCAAGACATTCGGAGGTTAAATATTTTTTGTCTGTGCAGTTCCAGTTCAGTTTATGTATGATACATACAAGTTCGTTTCATTATTGTGCGTAATTTTTTTCTCTTAAACGTGACATTCATTTATATTTTTAAAAATTACTCATTAGTAAATTGTTTGATATTCTAAATATTTTAATACAGAAACGTGTATTTAACATCTGTGTCCCCAGTATATTATATAAACAAGAGTTATTTTCATAACTTATAGCGTGTTTAATTTTCTACAAATGATATCTTACGTCTCAAGCTTCAAGGGATATTTCAATATTGCGTGAATATTGTAAATTTTAATTAAATCTCAGACAATCACGTAATCATTATACAATTACGTTTTTGTTACTCGTAGTAATTGACCCACTTCTTTTTTCACTTCAAGTAAATCACATTTTTGCAGTTCCTTTGGTGATTACCGCTTAGCAGCATGGTTGTTAATAAACTACGTGTCAGAATCTATTATAACATCTTATACTTTGTTTCAAATTATCACTTACCTACGGCAGGTCAGATTAGGTTTCAACATTAAATTGGTATTTGTTCATATGTCAAATTTGTTCATTTGTTCATATTCGTTCAAATGCCAACATCCTCAGCTATCTCAAATCATTGCACTGTGCAGTCTGTCAATACGATATTATGGATTTTTAACCATTTCTTCCGTAGTCACTTCATTTGGACGACCTGTACGTCCTTTTCTTATTCTTAGTCAAGAACACTCGTTTGACTAAGTTTAAATTCGTTAAACCGATAATGAATTATTATCATCCAAGGTGAAAGTTTTCCGTAAACAGCAACTAACTTTTCTTTAATTTTCTCACTTTGAGTTTTCCATCCAGAAACAAGAATCTAATCATTGATTGATATTGAATTTTTGATACGAGTACAAGAGAGTAGCAGCAACTCCCTATTTTCTTCAACTTTATAAGCTTATTTATGAAAGTAGCGAAAGCTTAACTGATAGTCCCGAGTAATGAATGCAATTCAATTTTACAAAACATCTAACATACAATTCCCCAACATAGGAATTTTCTATTTATCACATTAATTGCAATTGTTAATATTTCTAGAAATAATTTTGGGCTTTTACGCCAAAAATTTTAATGAAAATAATAAAAAACATATCAAATTCTATAAAAATTTCATTGTCTCAAAATGCGCTAACTCCAAACCAGAGTGGAAGCTCTAGTAGTTACATAATTGGTACGATGTAAAACTATTCTCTGACTTCTACTACCTGGGTGGTCATTTTTACGGATATAGTTGACTTTCTTCCGCATTTAACTAATGGCTACATGTATATTCTTGTCATTGCCATCATCGGATCATCGACAGCACAACTGTAGTAAAGGATATAAAGGAAGATGTGTTTCTAACACTTGATGAACCAAGCATAATGATGTTCAATGTCATAATCATGACTTTTGTAAGATAAAACTTCCAAACTATATCTCAAATTAATTTCACCAAAAACGTAATCGATTTCTAAATTCGAAACTGGTACCTTATTATAACGCCAGTAATAGACGCCTTGTTAATATTATAGAAATGGCGGTAAGTTTTAAGAAATAGTTAAAATTTGAACTTTAAAGATAGATTCCGACATTCGACAGAATTGCTTGCGCAAACTTACACATTCAAATCCAATTTGTATATTAATTTATGCTGGAACTTGAATTCTTTTAGCTCATTTAATCAACGTCCCAATAAAATATTATACTTGTACGACAAAATGTATTACAGAGTGCATTAAGCAAGTAAAAAATGTGTATTTATTAAGCGAGTAATCTTTTTTGTTAAAAAACGTTTTTTAATAAAAAATTATTTATAAAATGCCAAAGGGCAGTACTTAAAATGTGTGCAACGTGAAACAGAGCAATTGAAAATATAACACATCGTTTGGTTGATGTAAGAACACTCCCACTCACAAACGTTTGTTGTTTGTGGGCTAAATGGATACCCACCGCAAATTTTAATTTATCTTGTCGAATAAACGTATTCTTTAGACTTAATGTCTATCTCGTAATGGATTACGTAGATAGGGTATTGAAGTACGTACGAGGAGCTTCCTCAAACAGTGCGCCATCTATCAATTAAACTGTGCAACACAATGCAAGTACATTTTATTTATTATTTATAATACACTATCATATACTATGTAGATAAAATTTAAGGTTACTGATAGGTAGTACAAATGAATGTAGAGTACCTACGTAATAGCGTATGCAAAGTGTCTGAAATCCGTAACAACTTAAAAGTTGACCAACTTCTCAAGCTTTTACGTTTTCCGTTAAATTTACGGAGCACAATGAATGTCTTATGCCCAATTTCTTCACTCATAGTTATCTTCAAGCTAGCAAACTCAGATTAAACTGACGAAATAAATAATCAGACGACAACAAAACTAATATATCAATCATCTGATTGGTTATTTCATCAATTTAACCTGAAGTTTGCTAACTTGAAGATAACTATGAATAAAGAAATCGGGCATTAATAACATATTTATATGTATATTATATAAGTGGTTTACTTTTTGCGTTACTGATACCATTACGGTTGCGTTCGACTATATACCAAGCTTAATCAGAAGCAACAAGGTAATATCCATTAAACGTATGTAATATAGCAGTTGCATGGTTATAAATTAATGTCGAAAAAAATTGTATGGGGTATGTAAATAATAGTGAAATTTGTAGACGCCTGTTAGTAGTTTCATTAACTTTTAACAACTTTAAAATATTATAATCACGTTATACGTGATCAAATAAGACAATATTGTTTTGTCCAAAAAATTAAAAATCAATATTTAAAAAATAATACAATTACAAATTATTATATTGCCCTGTTAACATTCCGTATAATGTTCGAAAAAATAAAAACAAGTTTTAGGCTAGTCACATTAAACAGCTAACACTTCAATAAGTCTTTCCAGGTTGCAAACACCATACATCACATTGGCTTGAGGTACTTGAAGTGGGATTAACAGTGTTGGAAACACTGGAAACAGTACGCGACCTTTCTAGTTTTTACTCAAATATCTCCAAAAACGTATTTAATAATTATACTTACAATTTTTGTAGAGTATAAAATGGTTTGTAATAATAACTTTAAGAATATTTAGTTTTTTCAAAAATAACCGTCGATTTCATCACTTTTTATTGTTGTATCGGTGATTTTTTCGGTCATTAAAATGGATTTAAAAAACAAACAAAAATTACACATCGTCTGAAAACTCAAAGAATACTTTTTATAAGCAATACATTTTTTATACCTATTTTTGTTTATTGTATAGTTATACGTTTTAATAATACGTTTATGATAATAATACGATAATAATATGATAATAATACGAATAATAATACGTTTTTGAATAATTTAATTTTTTGCTCTTTTCAGGTTTTAGATATTATTGAAAAATTAAAAAAAAAAACATAACTGAAAAATTAAAAAATATATGTATATTAAATAAGACTAATTTTATTATCCATGCACCCTGTTAAAAAACAAAATTAATTGTCAAATAACTTGCCAAGTCACTAAAATTATGAGCGTTTGTTGTACAAATAAAATGAAAAGATCATCTTCTGTACTAATTATAGAAACTATAGTGTTAAATGAATTACTGTAATACGCATTAAAAACAGCAAAAAGGTAAGACCAAAATAAACAAAAAAGATGTAAAAGAGCAGTTGCACGATGAAAAACATTCTTTAAAGTTCTTAAAGATTGTGTAATTTTCTTTAGATTTATAATTCAATTTTAATTTTTAAATCATCGGTACTATTTGTATTCGTAATTAAACGGTACGACGTGGAAAGACTAATTGTAGAGTTAACTTTAATGGAGTCTAATATGAGTGGCCTATGTTTATGGTATCACAATATAAATTAAACGCAATCAAATACAATTAATACATTTGTAAATAAATTGTATATGCTTACAATTATCATGCAAATTAATAATCTTACCAGTGTCAACAATTACGTCAATGAGATCCATGCTTTTGGCAAACGCATCTCTTAGGTTGATGTGATGAAAGGAAACGATGCTTCCTTCTCTCTTCGCTCGCTCCAAAGCTTCTCGTCGCTTTAGCGCTTTCTCTCTTCTCATTTGATTTTTGTAAAACTCAGCAAAATTGTTAACAATAATAGGAATGGGCAGTGCGATCACCAAGACACCACAAATGCAACACACGCTTCCTATTATTTTGCCTAACCAAGTAGTAGGATATATATCTCCATAACCAACGGTGGTCATTGTAATTCCTGCCCACCAAAAAGTTTCAGGTATACTAATAAATTTAGTGCCGGGTTCCTCCTTTTCGGCAAAATAAGCCAAACTAGAGAAAATAAGGACACCCATTGCAAGAAAGAGCATAAGCAAACCCAATTCCTTGTAAGAATTTCGCAAAGTAAACCCCAATGATTGCAAACCAGTGGAATGACGAGCTAATTTTAGAATTCTTAATATTCTCATAATTCGAAACACTTGTACTACTCTCCTAACATCTTGAAATTGATCGTTAGCATTTTTATTAGTTTCCAGCAAAAATAGAGACACAAAATAAGGCAATATGGCTAACAAGTCGATAATATTGAGGCCACCCTTAAAAAATTTCCATTTATTGGGCGAAGCACTAAAACGAAGAATATATTCTAAGGAGAACCACGTTATGCAGACAACCTCAACCATTGCCAGTTGTGGATTGTCTTGTGATACTCCTCTGTCATCGTAAACTTGCATACTAGGAATTGTGTTGAGAGTAAGAGCCACGGTAGATACCACTATGAATAAGATGGAAATGATGGCGATTACCTGTAATGTACCAAATACATAATATCTACACTGTTTTATAATGATGTAGGTACACGACAATTTTATAAATACTATAAGTAGGTAATGAATGCTAGAATAATTAATTCTTATAGAGAAGTAATGCTTATGTGCAGATTGTAATAGCTGTCTGCCATAATTATTTGCTGCAATCCATATGACATGCATTCAACGAATTCGGACACTCGATAAAAATTTACGTTTTAACAAAATATAGCGTAGTTTAAAGTCTACAATGTTGCTTAGAATTATTTTAATAATAATAATTGAAAATATTTATAGAATGCATGTAATAAATATTATTGCAAGCTACATTTTTAGAAAGATGGAAAATGGTGTTGTCATATAAATTCCACTGTTCTGTAATAAAACATGATAGCGCAACATATTACTATATCCTAAAGCTGGCAACACCATTTAACATTTTAATCGGCCTTTCTGATCTATAAGATTATTTAATCTATGTTAATGAATAAATTGAATAAAATAACATGTAAACGTAATATTTAAAATGTAATATTATGTGTCAAAACTTAAAAAAAAACTTTATCTAAAGATCGATAAAAATTGCTAGGTGTTCTGTTTGAATATACAACAAAACCCAAAAAGTATGTCCTATACAAGTATATATGTGACCCAAGGTAACAAAAACGCGAACTCCATTATTTTCTGTTGGAATTTTTTCATATCAAAATTAATACGATAAAATTTTCTCTCTTTCTGTTGAATATAATTTACGATATATTATATCCTAGTATTAAAAGTAAGTAAAAAAAATCCCATACATATAAAAATTAAACTTTTGAATTAATTAATTGTGTAACAATACTAAAAAGTGATATTTCTGCCCATTTAACTTTTATTATAAACTGCGAAAATTCCATAGAAATTTGAAATAAAATTTTAGATTTTTATGTTCCAATGGTAAGTCAGCAATATGACGTCGTCTGGATAAAAACGTGGAATGCGCTGTATTCAAATGAGTAAATCCATTTTTTGTGTTCGTGTAAACAGATGTTTCAAGATTGGCAAATTTAGATTTGTACAACTCTAAATATTGATAACATGGAGTTACTCAATTTAGCATTGGAAGGATTGTGTCTTGGTTGTTCATTTTAAACTGCATTATAATCAAATATGCATTTCAGAATAAATTGTATCAAATTTCTAGAGAATTATATTAGTGGACTTTTGCATAAAAACGTAATTAGAATAAATAACACCAAAAAGTAATCAAAAAGAAGTAGCCGATGATAAAATCTGAAATTTGGTACGTACATTATATCATATCGAATTAGTTGAGACCAAAAGTGAAATATTATGGATATTTTACAACAGAAATAAATCCTGTTAGCCGTACTCGTGTTTATTTATGTATAGGTAAGTATGTCCAAGTGAGTACATGACATCTAACAATTAAAAAAATTTATTAAATAATAACTTTTAACAATTGCTCAACGATTATTATGTGCACAAAGATAAAAGTTCAAGCTCGAAATACACGCATGCAGTTCCAAATTTTAAATATTTTCATTTTTAATCCTATAGAACAAGTACAAATTTTGGTATATAATTTAGCAATAAATTCTTGATTGATTTTATGTATTTAGTTCATGCAGTAAAATTGTACTTTATGTAGATGGTAAATTTTACAAATAAATCTATTTAAAGTTTTGGTTATTTGAAGTTTTCACACAATTTGTTATTATTTAATAATTGATGTGTCGTTTCAATTATAAAAATAATTTGAGCAACTGCTAGAAATTATAATATTATGTTACAAGCAAAACTAGAAATTATATAAAATGCATCTCTCATTGTATTGAAATTCATTTAAATTGACAAAACAATATCGATATTGTACAATAGTAAAGTTCCAACAGTTTCATTCATTGTATAATTTTAGGCTTTGCTGGTATCATATAATATTTAATAAAATTTGATACACATCTTTGTTGTGTTTCGTGTATATTGATATGTTCACTCGCATGTATTATGGAAGGTATAGCTCGATATGTACAATTTTATAACTACATGTTGTTTAGAAGTAACTATTGATTTCATTTTTGACTATACCATAAAAAAGTGAAATTATTGAAGCCGACTATTCCGGGATGGATATCTAATAAATAAATCGTATAATTTCATTTAAAATTGGTCGGAAATTAAACGATATTTATGTACACAGTTAGTGAAATTAGAATATAAAAGTATGCAAATAAATGCAGCAAGTGCAAGATACATTAAGAAAGAGTTGAATAGATAGTACATCGATATTAATAGGTACATGGAAGCAAGGTGAATGCCAGAAATAAAAGAACGTCAAATGCCTTTTGGTATTTCATAATTAGCTAAATTAGGAAGCATCCAAATCAAACCCTTAGTAAATTGTAATCAGACTAGACAGTAGCTGTTTTGATAATATTTTCAATGCTAAAGTAATTCGCCATTTTGATCAATATCTTATAACGAATAAGTTTTTTAAATAAATTTAAAAATTGAGAACATTTATAATAATATACTAATAATGTATTATGTTGAAACTAGAGCTTACACGGTAAATAAAAACCAATTTAGTTATAAAGTAAGAAATTCAAGAACAGTTTGCTCCTGAAAAACTTGCTTGTGTGTTTATTTGGAAGTCTAACAAATTTTTAATTTTTATATTAGTTTACTTGCAAATTATTACAATGAATTTTTATTATTACGTAGTATCCTTTTTAAATAAATTGAAAAGATTATTTCAAGAGACTGCAGTCTAATTACAACAAACAATACAATTAGGTTTGAAGCGAAGTAGCCTGATCGTCGCAACTGCCCATTACTATCAAAATAAGCACATTCATTTTTAAAACATGAAATTCTTGCATCTTCTTTATGTAGAGCAACATCTAAAAAAGTTATATGCATGAAACAAATATCTGTAACATTTTTAAATACACGTTTAGCATAAAGAGCATATTATAAATAAATACAGCATCCAAGCAACATAATATTATGTACATACATACACAGAACTCGCACTATAATGATTTACACCATAATGATAAGAGTTTGCTAGTACTCGTAAAAAAAAAATTCTTTAGACTATTTTGTATTTAGCATCGTTAACTGCTCTAAGTGTCGGACTTGAGAACATCAGTTATGAAATAATATAAAAAAATCAAATAAATCGTTTTCTTTCGAGAAGTTACTTTCTGCAAATACGGATTAGTTTTAAATGTCACTTACCAAAAATAGTACATTATTATGTATGCAGCATGTAGTATATTAAAATTATGAAGACTATTCATTAAAAATAAAAATATAGTCCACGATAAATTTTTTTTATAATACAATGAAGTATTACACTTTCCATCAAGAACGGCCTTCTGGTTAGCTCTGCGAGGAGAGTTAGCCTTAGCTTTGCAAAGGGCAAGTGTCCACATACGCCACTTACAAATATTGTCAAATTATTGTGTCAGTCACATTAAAAAAAAATTTAACGTGTACTCTCGGGATGCCTTCGAAATACATCTTTAAGTATTTTATTATAAATGAAACTATTAAACTATTACCACAATTGTGTTATAATAATGGTTTACGTAACAAGTTCAGAAAGGAAAAGTTACTGCAGTAGTAGACTAGAATTCCCCACGAGCTGAAGGCAAGTGCGACAAAGTCTACGGGTTCAACAATTCTTTTGATGTGTTTATGTACAACATTTCATATAATATTGAGAGAAAATTATTATTAGGACAATCAAAAATTAGCTGATAAAATTTTAAAATGAAAGTTACTCCTTAAATACAGTTTTTGACACAGTTAGAAAAATGTTCCACATGCGTGATATTAGATAAAACAGTATAAGCTTCAATTACGTTTTTTTCAGCCTTTTAATGTTATTGTATTGTAATAGTCGTAGAATTATTTGGTGGGGTAAATAATATCATTTAGTGGGGTTATAAATAAGAGAATTTCCGACATTAAAATCGGACCACACAAAAATTCTTTGTATGGTATACTATATAATTTTGAATTCAGATTTACAAATTGTCAAATGAAAAATTTAGATTATACTCAATGGAACTATTGATTAATATTTAATTATCAAAAACTGTATAGTGATGATATATACCAGGAAACAACGTTTACATTAGAACATAGAGAAATAATGCGGTAAATAGGTTATCAACAAAACAGTCCTCGGCCAAGTACTAGGGAACAATTTTACGCTTCAAACAGGCCCTTGGGATTCGCCTTCGAAACTTGTTTTCGGCAATCACTGCCCGAGAAAATAACGTGAACAAATTCAGAAAGAGTTCGATCACTCAAAAGTTTGTTCACTTTACTTTCGCGGGCAGTTGTCATAGTGCGAGTGTCAAACGTTGTGTGAGAAAATAGGCCCTAATATTATGTGTATACTCGTATTACTCGTATAAGAGTATAGAATTAATTTTTTTGTTAAAACTTGTAAAACTCATAACTTAATTAACATTTTATGTACTAATATAGACTAAATCAAAATAAGTAGATAACTGCGAAAGAGAATAAATAAATTAACATATTCCACGGTATAAATTATCTTGAATATTCTTTAGCAATATTTACTGTTTGAATAGTAAATGAAAATAAATAAACCGCAACAAGTTTATAAACACGTATATACGTATATACACCTCTCTACTACCAACTTTTTTACACGTTTGTATATTAAGTAATATCTATAATAATGCATTAAACTTGTGTGTAAATTTAGTAAATAAAGAGTATATGGATACCATTTGAAACGCCATCATTTCAAGATTCTCGAACAAAATAAAATTTTTCTATTTTAGCAAAAATTAAAATAATGATAGGGCCTATTTTCTGATTTAAAAATGTAATAGTAAATTGTTATGTATCGAAAAAGTACTAAATCGAACATAATTAAAAAATATTTATTTATGTAATAATTTGACATTTGAATTTTGATGGGACATTTTTATGTGGAATTAAGAGAATTTTTTATTGTAATAAAAAATAAAATTTAATAGGTACTATGAAGTAAAAATATTTTAATTAAATTTAATAAGACAAAATGGAAACAAACAAATATTTAAAAAATTATTTGAAAAACAATAGACCATTATCTTAGAAGAACAAAAATAATGTTAAGAAAAATAATTAAGAATAAAAAAAAAAGATCTTGGAGCAATCGTAAAATTTAAATTATTGAAATTAAAATAAATTAACGTTACAATATGCAGAAGGCTCGTACGTTGTGCATGAACAGATATTATAGAACAAGTAAAGTAAAAACAAGATAGATTATAATTTTGAAAATAAATAATTACCAAATTTTAATTAACAATTAGGGATTGAATAAGAAATGGAAGAAACATTCATTAAAAAATACCATCATGAATTTAGACATTATTTTAAAATAATATAACCCTAAGTTTAATGGTTCGAAGCATCTTTACATACTATTTGTAACAAACTAAAAAGCTAAAAAAACTTTCAAAAACTAATTACTTATAACTAGTTAGTCAAAAGCTAGTTATTTAACTAGTGAGTTAACTAAGTTAACTTTAGTTAAGTAAGTTAGCTAGTTAACTTAACTAGTTAGTCAAAAACTAGTTAGTTAACTAACTAATTTTTGAAGGTTTCTTAGGTTTTTAGTTTGTTACAATAAACGTAACATTAACATTTGTTTTGAAGATGGTTGAAATAACCGAAACGCGTTACGACGAATATAATAATTGAACATTTATTATTTTGTTTTATTTTAATGACCAGACAAGAACCTGTAAAATTGTTTTTTAACAATTTTGGAGTTGATGTCTTTACAAACACTCTAACATTTTGCTTTGCGACCCCATGTGGGGTTACGACCCACAGTTTAAAAAGCGTTGATTTGAAAATCACGTAAAAAGAATCATCTGTTTGAAACTATTGAGTATGTTACTGTGTACCTATTATTGATATTATACCGTGGTTAGTCAATATAATTGTCTATTATGTTCCAACAAATTCTTAAAAGAATAAAGAACACTACTCTGTTCATCTAATTAAAGTTAAAACTTTACATCAGTGTGTATAATTAAAACTAAATTTTATTGCGATTACTACATTCTTTCATCAGTTCAATTTATAGATGCAATTAAGTCTTGCTTTATAACATTTAATTTGTTTATTTTTACTAAATAGCTTAGTAATTTACAATTGGAACATGTTATGTTCTTAAAATTTTTTTTTTAAATTTTGAAACTGTTAATTTAAAATGCAAATTGTTTAAAACTGGAAAACATTTACAAGGAGTATTATAACGACTAACATATATTTCGAGATTTCTACATTGTCATAATTTGTTAAAAGTGCTCGTGTGTGTGTATATATATACAGCGTGACCCACAAGAACCCGGACAAACGTTTAAAAAAAACTTATTTAAACGCAACAATTTAAAAATGGATAACAATTAAGAACAACCGTATGTACATCATAAATTATAAAATTTCAAAGTGACTTCCTTCTGCGTGGATACAGAGCTTTAAACGTCGATTGATATTTTCGGTGTTTGTACTTCTTCTAGAATATTTTGTCCCATTCCTGATTGTTTTAGTGATTCCAAACTTTTGTGGGGTTTTGCGCAGACTCTGGCCTCTAAATTTGACCACATGGCGTAATCTATTGGGTTAAGATCTGGTGAGTATGGAGGCCATTTAACGGATCTGATAAAATCAGGAAAATTGATTCGGCACCACTCTTGCGTAGTTTTCGTCCTGTATGCAGGCGCAGAGTCTTGTTGAAAGGTCCAATGTTGGTCAACAAAGTGCTGTTGGGCTCATGGAAGAACTACAGCCTCTAAAATATCCCGGTGATAGATTTCCTTGTTAAGTTTTACTCCTTCTTCCACAAAAACTAAACATTGTTCAATAGTAAAAATTTTTATATCAGTAAAATCGAAATTTTCCTATTTTTGAGCAGCCGTGCGATATAGAAGAGCACGGCATCGTTGAAGTCCTACTCGCTTGATTTTATCAGTTAGCATTTGGGCTTTTTGCAGTTCATAAGGCTTTTTTTTAAGTTTATTTTTAGCTATTTGTCAAGCTGTGATTCCGGTTTCACAAGTTACTTTTTGCATCAACAGTCTCGGATTTCTTTGAATCCAAAGTTTGATGATATTAGGATTCCGGCGAGTGTTGGCAGAACATTTTTTCTTCTTCCGAGTCGGTCTTTCATATTACCAAGTTTTTTAAATCGTTGATGGCGTTGGAAACGGTTTGTTGAAGAATTTTAAGCATTCAAACTATTTCACATTGACGATTTTCAGCTTCAAATAATGATAAAATTGCGGTGCGACTTTTTGACATTTTGTAACTCACAAATTGATTGTTTAATTTTTTTGTTGTTTGATTTTTCTGATCTCCATAAGTTCTTAGAATGAGATTACTAGATTATTTTTCAGAAAAATTCAGTGATTCTCGCGAAAAGAGAAAACATGTTTTCCACTACTAGCCATAAACACTATCATTTCAACGTAAGTTATCGAACTGTGAACCACGCCTTCTGTCACCTGAGGTGAATAATATTTTATTATTCACTAGTAGTTAATAATGAACATAAATGCGTAGTCCGGAAACTTCGGCCATTTTGAAAGAAAATTTATGTAAAACGAATTAGCATAACCAAGAAATTCTATCAATAGTGTTTAAATAATTAAAATCGGTCTATAAATAAGATTAATTTGATATTTAAAATGTTGATTAAATTGGAATTTTGTGACGTTTAGCAATTAGGCGAAATGAGAAAACGAATTAATTATGACAGCTAATTATGACTAGAAACTTTATAAATCGATTATTAATAATTATTACAATCAATTATCGTTACAAATAGTACACTTATTGACAAAATAGTTTTCGTCAACTATATACTCGCAAAACTTACAAATATCAAAATATTTAATGTAACCTTTATGTCAAAATTAATTAAACATTTTCAAGCAAGTGTCAACATCAAAACAAAAAACTATCATTTGTTTTATAATTTGAAATAAATAATTAAAACGATTTACTTTATTCATTAACAATTATTATTATAAGAGTAAACAATCCTAGTAGTGGAAAAATTGTATAAACCACGGTAGTAGCGTGTATAACGCGCGTTAAATCCGCGGTGCTACGCACCTTGGGATTTAATCTGGCGCTAGGGTTATAACACTATGCTTCACTACCTTGTGATATATACTATTGTCTGGTGCCTTGTGGGTTACGCTGTATGTTTATTTCTATATGAAGTCATTCAAAATAAATTTTAAATCATTTTGTTTTATGAATGTACAATTACTACATTGTTAAATGTATTGGATACCCACTATCAATAAAATTTTAAAGATAATTTAAACTTAAAAAAATCTTGCTGCAATATACAAATTTTCTTAACTGTAACATATGTAAAGCGGAAAATTAAATACTCGATCAAATGAATAAAACAATGAATGAATTGACAGATCGAAATAAAATTTTTAGTAGGTTCATATGAAAGATCAAATATCAAAATGACGTATGAATTTTGACTCCTCTACTGCTTAATAGGTGTCGCTTTCAGTACTTTTCAACCAACCTGTAAAGCGGAAAATTAAATACTCGATCAAATGACACCAAAACAAAGTTGCTATGTAAAACAAATGATCGATGATGTTATACTTTCAGGAAAGATGTAAAAAAAAAATAGGTGGATGCAATTGAAATGTGCTCCACTTTATATCCAATACAGTACAAAATTATATAATCAAAAGTATTAGGTGAAGTTGAATAACCAGAAGTATTCAATTACTTGAAAATCTAAAAATCTTTCTTGAGATTTTTGATTAAACGTCATTTGAAAATTTTTGTTTACTACGATAATACATAAATATATTGTAATGAACAGCTTGTTTGATTTTATGAATAATTAATATTAAATAAATTATGTTTTAATAATGTTTTTGATTGAATCTTGCTCTCACTGAATCTCGCCTTTATTATTTAATTCAATTTGATTGTGTTGAACCGTACTTACGTGCTGATTACGAATAACTTTACTAAACTTGTATCCTCGATGGTGATCCTTCTTATTGTAAAAACTATATTTGAATCGTTAATAATCAAAAAGAAAGACATCTATTGGTAATTCTGGGTTCTATTTAAGTAGGTCAAACTACAATGATATCGTCATTAAATGTAAGGTGTAGTGTTGAATGGTGTAATTCTTTAAAACTAAATTGTCAAGTGCGTGAATAAACTAAAATTACTTAAAACTAATTATAATAAACAACGGTGCAATACATAATTGTTCAAATATTATACCAACTAACTTGTGCAATATCAGCTGTTGCATGCGTAGGTCTATGACTCGACTTCGCGTACAGTGGTACCAAAAACACGTGAGCTCGTTGTAATTCTTCCTTGACATTTCACAGGTAAATACAAATTTTTTTCTTGTTTGCTTTTTTTTTTTTCGATGCACTTTCTTCAATACACTTTTATTTATTTAGATTATCCATAACGTCACTAGTGATTGTAGATTTCATGTCGAAAAATTATTTTTCTAGGTTAACGTTCATAATTTAATTTTTCAGGAACACAAATTATTACGTGTTCACTGGACTAGTGAAATGAATCGAATGAACGTATTTTTCGCATCGGAAGCCTATTAAATTGAAAATTCTACTTTACCTCTGGGTTTTCCAAAAAACTCGATTCCAATTGGCTGGGTGAACTTATCTACTGGATCTTCTTTAAACTTTCACGAAAATTAAAGTCTTCAAAACCGTCCCGCACAAAATTGTTAGAAAAATTCTAACTACAGCGGTTTCTTCATTATTGACTGTCAAAGTACGAAATCTTTCTTTGTACCCCATGTTAATTTTCTTACAGCTCGTCTATCCTAACCACTTGCATAACACTTAGTTTTTAATACCTCATCCTTCACTACTAATCTCACTTAAATCCTTATCCTATTAACAAAATTATTACTAAATCTAAATTTTGACATTTTGCAGGTTACAATTTCACATTTTCAATGTAGAAGATTCAATTTTGCATCTACCATCCTCACTTGGATAGCAAATCGTTCTACAAATTACTGCGGTTCTTTTGGTATATAACTTGACCCAATTACAATTTTTATATTACATAAATTTTTCTTTTTTAGGTTTCCCGTAGGATGAATTTTACTTTTGCTCATATTGACATTATTTGAATCTTTTAGCTTTTGAATTCATGTGCAAAAATACCAAGAAATGTATACGCTACTATTCAATCTGCAAAACAATTCCAACTTTAATCTGTGATACCCGTAGAATGAAATTTAACTTTTAGAATGCTAACTGCTTCCGACAGCTTATAAAATGAAATTTTGTATTCAAAATGGCTCTAATGGCATTCCATGAACCTATTACAACTGCTACATGACAAATATTATCAAACCGTTACATAAGACTTCCATCCGAAGATACAATTTCATTCTCCGAAGTTAGCGTAATGGCAACTCACATACCACAGTGCAAATACAGTTCAACACGCAGCATTTTAACTCTTGACTACAACATTTGGATCTTTTTATCTCTTTTTTAGGCTTTCAATGTACCCCGTTTTGTCATGAAGTGACCAAATTTGGAAGCTATGCAATCGTAACATTGCAATATGTATTATCATTTACTCGTATTATAATTATAAATAAAATAATCTTTATAAAAACGTCAAACTTCGTAAATAAGTTTATATTAAAATCTTCTATAGAAGTTATTTTCTAAACTGTTTGCCCTAACTTCAGAAGTAAAATCTTTACAAAAAAGTTAAACAAACGTATTTTGTATATTTTCAAAAACCGATTCTTAGGGAACATTTTTATTGACGTATTAATTACTGAGGTAGACCTTTCTCAAAATTATGAAAATAATTTTATAATTTCCTATAAATGTTAATTTACTTCTAAATTGAAAAACCCTATAACTCAAGAGTCTGAAGTAATATTTAGTATACAAAACAAGGGTTTATGTAATAATTACTATAATCTTGTATAATTATTGTATTAGCCAAACTAACGAGAAGTTACATTAGATAATGAGGCGTTCAGCACGCGTTGGTTATTACACACATTGATCTTTTTAGGCATAGTGCATAATATGTTTAGCAATATTTGAGCATATTTATTGTTTAAAATTTGAGGTAGCTTGCTAGGCCAGCTTCAAATACATATACCTGTGATCCTATTTTATTGTAAATGATGGCAATTTGTCATGATGGCCGTGCCCTCGGAATTACATACATACAATCGGTTTTAAACGTCTTGCGACGTTGTCCGATACCCTATAAAGAAACGGGCTTCCTTATGTAAGGATACAACCGAAGTCGTTTACCCGTTCCCTCAAGAGGACACTCTAGCAATTAATACCTCAAAGATGTTGCAAGCACCTTGTGAGAGGACCACCGTCTTTACGTGCCTTCCGAAGCACGGAGACGGTTTTGCAAAGTGAATTCAACCCGGATGCGAACCGGGGAGTCCTACATTAGCAGTTCATCGCGCTAACAACCATGCCAATGACCGTCTGTTGGAATTCCTCGGAATTACTTTATAAAAATGTGCTAATTTTAAAAATGGATAAATATAGATAATATATCTGAATAAAATAATTATTAAAAAGGGTTATTGCTGGAAGGGCCAATTTGATTTTTTTAATTTTTAGATTTTGTGCCTAGTGCCTATACTCTTTTTCCATATTATACATTACATTTTTTTATATTTTTACTTGTATGCAATGATATAAATAAACAAGAATATAAAAAAAAGAAGTACATTGACCACAGAAAAAGTATATTGACATACAAAGTCTACCTTTATCTTGCTTTAAACAACAAGCTCATTGTTCGACGTCGAGCGTTTAACCTAGCAAGGGCATTGAATTTGTATGTTTTGATAACGTTTAATACTTAAAAATAAAAAAATGACATTAACCATTCTAACAAGAAGCCACAAATATGAACTCACTTATAATATATAATTAATCAAAAAAGCCAAATCTTACATATTTCAAAAGAAATACACAAAATATTTCTTTTGGATATTAAAGAGGATTGTAATATGTATACCACGTAGGTACTACACACCATAATGCCCTGAAATCCAAAACTTGGTACACGGTTAGATATTTCACCAACTACTTGTTACCATTTTGTAACTTGGTTGTATTTTCTACTACCTATCTAAATTTTAGAAAACATACTAACATTTTCGTCAACTGCTACAAATTTTTTTAAATTTAAGTGAATCACAACGAAATTAAAAAGTTGATCGTAAAACAAAAAATGAGTCTACAAAAATGCAGTAAAAAAATATCGCAAAATTACACAGTGATTATGTTATAAGTAGTTGGTGAAATGGCCAGGTAGGAAATAAATTCAACAAATGTGTGACTGTGTTATTTTTCTATTGTTTTAAATATGAATTATAAATGTGTTCATATTATTTTGTATTTAAATTTAATAACATTGTATTGAAATGTTGAAAAAACCTAATAGTCAAAAACATCTAATTAAACTTTATGTTTTGTATTTTGTCTTACTAATCTATTAAAACTAATTATTTTCTTACCATAAAAGCATTACAAAAGTTATTTTTAAAAGAATTTCAATAGTTTCTAGAATCATGAGATTCTAAAAGGTGCTCAATACATTTCGCTAAAGCGTATGTATACGAAAAGTATCATATTATATAGATATAATTATAATATAACATTATAGTTATAAAAAAATGAGTATTATTAACTAGCAAATATGTTTTAAAAATAATTTTTTTTAAATAGATTTAAAAATTTTAATCAGGACATATTGAAAAACATAATATTAAGTAACTAGAAAATTATCTGCCTGAGTAAATTGGCATGGTTATTTAAAAAAATCTTTTCGAAAACGTTATAGTTAAAAAATCAAATTAAAATTTTTAAAATACGTAAACATAATGAAATATAAAACTATATCATAAGTTTACAGATATCGTTTTATTTTTCTTTCTTTAATTTATTTACTACTCGTTTGCAGAAAGCTTATGAGATAATTTAGCTTTTATTATTTATGCAATTTGATGATTTTTAAAATACTTTCACAAGATCATAATTTATGTATTTCCAATCATAATTGATTATAATAAACATGAGTTTAATGGCTTTATAGGCGAGACAGTTTAGAACATAGCATTTTGTAACCATCTAAAAATTGTCAGCAATACCAGCTATTTTATTTTCATAATTAAAAAAATTAAATATTAATACTTATCACATACATGAAGCTTACCCTAGCAGTAATTGAAGTTGTAGGCTTCTCTAACGTATCCCATAACCATTTTTGATATTGCGAACACTTGTCATCACCAAATTCTTCTTCGTCTCGTTGTCGCAGTGATTCTGCTTCTTTGCGCATTTCCTCGTGAACATGCTCTTTTCTTTGGTGATATTTATGTTGACAGCATGATTCTAAGTAGAGTTCATCAACACCCCAATATTCAAGATCGTCACTAAACGCAAGAACACACATTTCATCAACTAAGTGCAACTTTCCTGTCCTATAAAAGTTAAGAATGGAACTAAAGGACTTGGGGTGGCGATCAAAAAAAAATTCGTTGTCTACAAGCGAATAATCATCACAAAGCTCTATTATAGCTTCATGTGTATTACAATCTCGAAGGCGTCCTAGTCGTGTATGAGGTAAGCGATCAAGAGTTCTCCATAAAACTTCATGTTTAACACCACCTACGTTAATAAGCACTCGCCGATTTAGTGCTTTAGATCGCATAATCATGAAGGGCTCGGGAGGCAATGAAGACATGGAGCGCGAGTAGGGTCTTTTATGTTGTTGTTGTAAAGGTAATGGTAAAGGCAGTGCAGTTGGTAGTGGCGGCGACGCTTGCGAAAAGGTAGCATACCGCACTTCTCGTATGCTACCGGTTTCCGCAGATGAAGGATCCCATCGCGTACCCACCTCATCGCCGTCCCGGTCGCCCACCATGGACAGCAATTGATTTGGTACTGTCACACTAAAATTATGAAACTTCTTATCTGTTGTTCATCCACCTGTATCTCCGCTTTCTTTCTTCGTATTCATGTTGAACTATAACAATTTACAGTATTACTTCCTATTGTATAAGTACATATTTTATTGAACTATCAAATTACTTATGTTCTTATAAATTAAAAATAACTTACTACAGCATGGAAAAAAACTAAAAAATATAAACAAACAAAATTGAAAGCTTTAAATCAATTTTATTTGTACCATTTTAATCTCATCTTCACCTACTTTATTATAATGTTTGGTAGAGTTATTATAAATTAACCCTTCAGCTTTAGTACTGCTGAAGTACTTTAAGTATTTGCTAACTTAATAGTTGAACTAGAAAATGCTATCTTCCTCATATTTCAATTAGATATTTTGAATTTTATACAATTATTTAATTCAAATTTCAATCTTCATATTACTTATGAAAGGTAAACCCTCTCTCATTATTAATTTTCCCACTTTCCATTTAGTAGATAGAAATATAAATTTGGTATTGTTGCTTCTAATAGGTAATTAAGAAAGAGTACGTCTCGAAAATATTTTAAGTATCTATGAACACGCGAAACATAAACTTTGGTTTGTCCCAGTTTATTAAGTTAATGCATTGCCGACATAAACATAATATTATTAAAAAATAAAAGAATTTTTATTCGGGAGTGTATACCTATAATCGAAATTCTCCTGAATGATCCTGAACCTCTAAAAACTGTTCCTAGAATTTTTCGGATTTTTTTTCAAGGTGAAGCACCCTCGTTCAATTCTTCGGACCTTTGTCTCGGAGCTCGAACTGAGAAACTGAGATACGTTTACATGCAGCTGTTAATTTGATTTAACTCAGATCGACCTGGTTAGTCCTTTTGTGTATACACTCAGGTAAAGCGACCCAATCCGCTGGATCGACCTTAGTTACATCGAGTGAAATACATCTGGATCAGCGGCCTAGGTCGATCTTAAAATTGAATGTAAACGCTTATTTCAAACTATACGCAGTGCTACCATCCACGTGAGATATTTTAGATTAGTTTTAGGGTTAACACGATAACATGATTAAATTGTCAACACAAAGTTTAAGTTGGGAATATTGTTTCCAGTTCAAACTAAATAAAAGCATGTATACACATGTGCGATATAATTTAAAGCGAGCTAGCTTAGATCGAACTAAGGTTAATTCGAACTAAGGACTGCATGTAAACGTGGTAATAGTTCCTATCACAACTGCTTTAACTACCATGTTCGTCATGAATAATAGAATATTAGGTAGAAAACATTACTATGGTATGAAACTTATCCTGAGAGTAATCAGTTTCTTGAAACCAATCAACAAGTTGATAGTCGCAAAACTGTAAAAAAGTGTTTAAAACTTAAATTAAAATAATCGAAGAAATAGTAAAAGTCGTGAAACAAAATTGAAGTTTTTTAATAATTACAACGAAACCACATAGGCTCTTTACTAGTACTACTTTCATTAAAAAACCTACAAGCTTTTGTGGGCACGTACTATGTGTTAGGTCGTCTGTAGTACTTGTAATGACCTATTAATGTCATTAATAAAATTAATCTTCTTGAATTTAATTTATTTAGCTTAATCTAAACTGCTTAATCGTACTGACTTGTTCATCATATTTCACAGCCCAAACCACTAGAGTTAAAACTGAAATTTTGGGGCAATAGACAGGAAATACCCGAAACACTTAAAAAAAAGGGGGCCCTGTTTTTTACGTAAGATTCCGTGTTTTCGACTTTCTCATTAACCGGCCAATCTTTGGTTTTTTGGTTTCGTTTTATACTAATCTTTTTTACGTTTTTCGGGAAAAACAGGGTAGTCGTTTACTTTTAAGGATGTTTTAACTTCGAAAGTACATTTTAAAACTCAAAATGTGTGACCAAAACCGCCAACGACAGAACATCGGAGTCTGCTTCATACAAACTACATTATATTATGATAATAATAATAACAACATTTATTTACGGATAAAACCTTTTTATTACTAAACCTTACTACTTAGTAAAATAAAATAAATGTGACGTTTCTATATGTAGGTTTTTTATATTTCGTAAGAACTCCTAGTATATACCATATATTATTATGTACTAGGTATATTATATTTTTATTTTGTTTCACTTCTGTGCTGGAAAATTTTGTTTGGCATAGAAATTTCGTCTATCAACTAAGGCTATAATTGAATTATAATTTTACCTTTCCCTAACAGAAGAAAGGTACTAATTGCAAATTCGCATCAGCTTAATGCTAAACTGTCAAGTCGCTCTACCACTCAAAAACAATAAATAAAAGCTATTTTAAGTGAAATAAAATAAAATATCTGTTAATGTTATAAATTTAAGCAATATTTTTGGTAATAATAATAATTAACTAAAAAATTATGATAATAATGAATATACTAATTTAGTTTCAAGTGCCTGCACTTATATAAATTAGCATACTCTTGCACTGTATAATAAACCAATTTATTGCTATCAAGTATTCACTAAAGTACTCGTGCATTTATGTAACTTTAGTTTAAAAGCAAATATTATTTAATTAAAAATTACCATTATAATACATTTAATTTTAAATACTTCTATTTATTTATTTAAATAAAATGGTTATAAGCACATACATTTATATAAGTTTATTTATTGTTATAATTTGATTAGTTTTTATTATAAATTAAATTTACTAAAGTACATAATATGCAATGTTTTTTAATAAAGATAAAAAATTTAACACCGGGCGCATGTGAAACCGCTGGCATGGCTAAGATCTTATATTATAAAATACCTATGTATTTTATACGTGTAGTAAAAACAACGCAGTCTTCAAAGGCATCTGCTAGTAATAATTTCAATACAAAAAGGTAAACCTGAATTCCGGACGTGGTATAAGCATTGTAAAATTCATAACTAATTACCCTATGCAGTAGGAGTTATTTATTTTCGAACGGGAGTGGTTTAACGTTATTAACATTAATCTTGAACTTACTGAATGGATTAACGATATTCTCGGTGACCTTTAATTACTAAATAGATTAACAAAATTCTATGCTTAAACATTAGACAACGTTAAAAGAACGGTCTTAACCTCTTATATCCGTTTAAGAAGCCAATAGTTTTAGAAGCTATTATTTCAAAAATTAGTACTAAACCGATTTCAACCAATTACGAGTTAATAAATTAAAAAATGCGAGATGTATATATTACATATAAACAAAATTATTAAATTAAAAATCCTGCATACGCTCGACTTATTTAATATTTTAATTAATTCAACGCTTTCTGTGGTGCGGTTCAGAAACTTGATAATATTATAGCCGAGAATTGCCTGGTTACTTTTAAAAAATATTAAGTTTCATTAAGATATTTTAAATAGAGCAGATTTAACTTGATCGTTACTATATCATTTAATATTAAATAATGAAAATGTTACCTTAATCTCACCCCAATTACCAGTTTGTTTTATCTTGAATTAAAAATCGTTATCCTAAATATTTTTTATCAAACGATAAGATTTTTTCATAACATAATGCATCTACTCACACGTATCTAAACGCCTATTGTTAAATAAAGAAATAATTTAAATGAAATAGAAATTAGTAACGGTAATAGTTTTTAAATTATTTATTTAATTTCAAAACACATTTTTTAAACTTGGGACTAAAAATTTGACACGTTCGGTAGTATAATGATTCTGGTGAAAAGTTAATAATTTTACAACCTGAATTCTTAAAAAACACGCGAAAAGGGTTTTAATTAGGAACTGTAAAATTGGTAAGCTTGTATTGTTTTTCAATATTTTATTGTGGATATTATGACAACAAAACAAAAAAAAACTAAATTGTAACGATACTGAATCAAAAATAAATAACCAGTTTCACTGATTTCATTTTGGAATCTCTAGTTTTAATACATTGATAAAAATATACTGTTCGTTAGAGTTACACAGGAAAGTTATAAATTTGGTTTACAAATTAATATTGTTGCATTTTTGATATTTAATTAGCTAGTACTATGAGTAAAAAAATAAATGCTTATACTTTAAAATTTAAATAACTATAGAAGCATGCATTAATAAAAAAAAATGTAATTCGTTAGATATTTTTCAAATTGAAGTTAAGTTTCAGATATAGAAGAATATATTTCTCTAAGTGTGATTTAGTGGGTATATTTTGAGTAAAATGAAGTTTTAGATATATAGCTAGTTATATATACCACACTCTCATCATTAAGAATGGTAGAAGGTAAAAACAAAAAAAGTATTTCGTTTAAATAAATATGATCTATTATTATAAGGATTTACTTATACTTCATTCATACCACCTATTGTTTCAGTCATTTTATACAAAAGCTATTCAATTTGTGCAATACATAACTGTTTTAATCACAAATAATATAAAAAGTAGTACATTTAGCGTTAGAGAAAACCCTGTATACTTATAAATTTTAATATAGCACCATTTGCAATATTGCAAATTTTTGAATATGATAATAAAAACCATAAAATATCATTTATAAAATATCAACAAATAAAAATATCAAATATCAATCAATTTTTAAATTTTTTTTAATTAACATAAATTATAGTTTCTTTCAGTTAAAATATCCTAAGAAATTTTTGAATTACAATTTCCTCTCGTTAGTAATTGGTTAATTTTATAAGACATGAAAAACTTGACGAAACTATTTAACCAAATTATATAAAATTAAAAAAAAACAAAATAATTCAATAACATCAAACTGTTATTGTGTATTAATATATATTTGTTTACCTAAGATTATAAAGCGTTCTTAACATAAGTAATGTTTAAATAAAACGTTAGAAAAAAAGGAAAAACCAAAATAATTTCTAGAAGCAAAAATACCAAAGTTTTGGGGGCTGTTACGTTTGGTTACATTATGTAATGTTGAAATCAGGACGCCTCAATAAATCCTAAAAAAAAAGTTTATTTAAATTTTTTTACTTTTATCATCCCGTATAATGATTATTTGATGAACGTTAAACGACTAAAACAAGTTATATTCTACCAAAAAATGGTTTTTAATAAGAGTGAGTAGAATACATAATTCTTTCTTTCTCTATATAATTTATATGTATATTAATTTTAAATTATGTACCGGGTGGCCGACTCGAATATAAGGAATTAGCATAGGAAATTGTTTTTTTTAAATTCCTGCTTTCCATTATAACGGATTTTAATAAAAAATATATCAATCGAAAGGTATTTTTGCGTCTAAAGATAATGTGCAACAACTTTGAAATAAAGTTTTTTAAAACCTCGTATTAAAAATTTTTTTTTAATTACAACTAATAATACCTTTTTACAATGATAACATCTTCAACAAATTAAAGACTGTTTATGTTCAAAAATTTATTTTAATATGTCAAAGAAACTTAAAAGCTTACTAAACATTAAAATTATTAAATTTATTATTAAAACATAATTTATTAAATCAATTATAAATATATTTATTTTATCAAAATATATTTTTTTACAAATATTATGAAATGTGACTCTTTGATTGTTAGTTTAGTTTCGGCCATTCAACGCACTAGTAAGTTTATGGTTTAACGATCAATATCAATTTGGACGAAATTTTCATAAAGAAGAAATACATAAATGCATAAAGTCATAATCGCCATTATAGTAAATAAAGTTATCAAAATCTAGCAAAATCATTTTAAGTTGGTGACTTAGCTTAGTCTAACCTGCCTGAAAATATTTTAAGAATGCGAAAGTTACCCTTAATTCACAACTTGTTGCATAAATAGCTATTCAGTACTGCTTGAATTTTTTTTCAGCTAGATTACAATTTAAATAATTTTCTGTTCCTACACATTCCTACACAAGATAGTTCTAGTTTCGGCGATAAAACGCGTATATTTTTATGAAATTCCGACTTTTATATAGGGTTGCATCCTTATTAGTAAAATAAGTTTTACAAGGGCGGCATTTTTTCAGCTAAAAATTCGTATTTACTTACAAAACTAGATAGACGAACACCCAAGAGAGTTAACCATATTTTAAAAAATGCATAATATGTAGAACTTTTGATATGCTAGCTCAAAACATATTTTTATTTCACTAGAGAATTTTCATAAATCAGAACGGAGATTTGGTTAGATTTTGAACTGCTTTGATTTAATGACCATGTTTAAGAATTTATCTATAATCAGAAAAATCAAAAATGTATTACTCGCTACTACAAACTTATTTTTACAAGATACGGGCTGTTACGGGCTCAGAAATTATTTCTTTATTGCCGATTAATAATCAATATATTTTATCTGTAACTGGAAGGTAATTAGCACTTTTAATAAATAGAGGTAAATTTAAATGTTGGTCAAGCGTTCCGTATATCCAATTTCTCCCAAGCTCTCCATTATAAAATTTAAATTTTGGTTTAAATGAAATAAAATTAGACAAAATGATTTTCCCAAAATCAATTGAAAATTAAAATTTTTTGAATTGTTCCAATTCTGTATGGAAATTTATTGAACTGATGTAGATATATTAATAAGTGATAAAAGCCGACCACTATACATTCAAATAAATGATTTTTAGTTTTTTTATTGACTGTTTACAATATTATTATTCAGAAAAAAAATTTAAAACATAATTTTATAAACTAAGTATAAAATTATTGCACTTTTTAATTTACCTCTTACATTTAAGTTTGTACAAGCATATAATACATTAACGCTAAAGAAATCTGCGCTTTTTTGTATTTTTTTTGAACATATCAATATCTCTTGTTACCCCTTCAATCTTTTTTAATTTTTGTTATTTTTGGACCCAATATTTTTTAATTGGGCGAAGTTCCAGGCATTCGATAAATTTGCATTTTTAGGTACAATGTTTATTGCATTGTCTTCATAAAATTTAGACACTTTTTGCTGTAATGACAAGTAACCAAATCCGGCCAGACTAAAGGTGGGATGTTATGCGACTTCAGAAAGGGCAGTAATCGTTTTCTAACGCATTCATGCCCGGTTTCACAAATATTTAAACTGCGATTTCGGTTTAAATTTATAGATTTAAATATTATAGCCTTAAATAGTTTAATCGCAGTTTAAACGTTTGTGAAACCCGCCATCAGATAAATAAATTTTTGTATTTACTAAACCTATAGTTGCGAACTGTTTTGATTTTAATCCACAAGAACAAATTGCTTGTCAAATTAAATATTTTTCCGAAAATTTTTCCACTTTCATGCTCTTCGGCTATTTGGCCTTACCGACGACTGCAACACAAAACTCCTGTCCAAGTAGATGTTGGAAGTCCGTTTTTCAATTACATTCGCGGACTTTTCAAGTGTTCGGAAATAATTCATCTTGCGTTTTCACCTGTTTGCTCTCCATATCAATCCCACTGAAATATCTAGTATGACTACAGAGGCATACTCTTCAGTAGGTAAGTTTGAACACAATTTCTTAAAATTTTAGTAAAAATCTAAAAATTTGTACTTAAACCTAAAACTAAAAGTGGTCGGATTTTTTCTATGACAGTCTTAATATATTAGCTGAGCTAGTATATTATTACCTTTATTAATCATGATTTATGATTAGGAGTAAAACATTTTTTTGTGTACGTTGGCCCTAAAGAAATGCTTCGTGTAAATTCGGTCACTATTAACATAACCTAATCTTTGAAAGGTAAAGCCAACCATATAAAAATCAATATTCCTAAAATGCTGTGCAAACTTGATAATACTTGGACAAGAATTATAGATTGGAAATACAAGAAACAAAATAGTTAATGCAACAAACCGTATACGGTTACTTATTAAATAGTTAATTTAATATTGACTTTTCATGTCATTAGCCCGTACTAAGAATATTATGAATACATCATGTCAACAACTGGAGGTAACACTTATAGTATGTTAAAACCGTATGTTTTATTACTAAATAACAAATATGAAGAAAATTAAGTTATTGAGGAACGCAAAATATTATTAGCTATCATTTAAAAATTAATAACACATAGTACATTGTATTACATTACGTTACTATAATAATCTTACCTGACTTTTGTTACTAAATAAGTTTAAATTAAATTTCTTATTACACTTTTTTTCATTCTTTTTATTTCGTTCGCAGTAAAATTTCAAGATAGATATGTTAAATTATTCTTTGAAGAACCGATATGTCAATTATTGCTTTTGAAGAATATCTGTACACTTGTTTATATAATGTTCATTAGGAGATAGTGACATTTTGCAAAATTTTATAGTAATACACAACATTAAACGCTAATGTATATGAATCGTAATAATTCATTATTGATAATTAACAATCAATTGATATTAGTTGATGTGGCTCTCTAGACAAAGACAAAATTGCTGAATGTATTCTAGATACTATCACTGTAATACACTATAATTATAAAAATTATAATATCACATCAATTCTCCAGAAAGCATAATGTAAGTAGAAATTATAATACAATAATCACAACACATCATTTAGATTTTCACACAATCACTATGAATTTCAGTGTTTAAATCGCCTATACAATTTTTCCGATGCCGAACCCAAAGCTTTCCACGAAAATTTCCGGGCTAATACGAGCGCTGTTCGATCGGGAGCAACACATAGCAACGTTGTGGGTGTCACCCTCGCATTTGCTATGAAATAATGGAAATTCCAAATTTATTTAGGTATCTGCTACTTCAACCTTTAAAAAAGTCTTAAAAATTGTACCGTACGAATATTCACAAATAAATTCAGCTAGCTAGTTATGCATTCATACATTATTATTTTTACTTTACATTTAAATAATATTTAATATGCATTCCGCATTTTATTACAAACACATAACTTTGGTTTTGGTTTTACAAAACAACCTGACTTATTGAAAATGGTAATAATAAGTATTCTGGGTAACCAATTTGATAAATTTCATTGCAAAAAAATTGAAATAGTCATAGGTAAACAACTTTTTGGTTGACCAATTTCTTCCATGAACAAACTTGACATATACTTTTTAATATAACGTGTATGTTTAGTACTTCGAAAAAAAGGTTTTTTTACATAATGTAGTGATAAAAAATCTGATAACTCGATCGAAAAATAACATTTTGAAAAACGGTAGTGTTAGATTTATCCAATAAAGAACTAAACTTTGTTCAAAATTTGTTTTTGAACACAGACACGGTTATTTATACAACTAAGGTAAAAAAAAAGATAATATTATCGCCAAAGTAAAATCGCAAAATGTTTTCTCAATAAGGCATGACATAACTGAAACTAAAAGTTAACAGAAAAAAACTACATAAATCATAGCAAATTCACAAATGCAGAAATTCTCAGCATTCAATAGTATATTGTTTAGTGCCAACACCACATCAACATAAAGCAAAAACTAAAAAAACTTGAAAACATCAGAGAGATTACTCTTTAAAATAGATTTTATAATTTGCATGATTGATTGGTAGTGGGTTCAGATAACATTGTCAGAGAGTTGAAGAAAACAGGTGTTTATTTTATCAATCATAGTACATTAAAACAAAAATATTTAGACCTAAATATCACACCCGATTGGCTGATATCAACTACAGTGTACAAAATAGAGGTAAAAAGCCCTTGAGCTCGTGGAGGAATTATAAGCCTCATTTCCAGCCTTATCAAACACTTGGATGTAAAGCACATGTTCATTGATGGAAATATACAAATTTTACAAACAGGAATGAAGGAGCTAGAAAAACTGCAAAACAATGAAAATTCATAAAAACCGTTAACGTAACTATAAGATTGTCATCAACGAATAAATACCAGAATTGAACTCACCATTACCGAGAATGCACTCGAATAGTAACCACCGTGACTTGCTTTTCAGAGTAATTTTAAAAAATAACGCATAGAACAAGATATCGATAAATATAATATAACAGTAATGAACAATTGAGGTCGCTTTTCAATTTATCTTCGTATATGATTATTTTAAATTTGTGTATATTATTGTACATATTTTATATAATTATCGTGAACATGACAACACAGTTGAAGTTGTCATGCTCACAATTTTTAGTTTTAGTGGAGATATTATTTCCAGTTTTTGATTGAATATTTATTCAACTGACAGTTATGGACCACTTATATCTGCAGATAAACCATTGAACACGTTAAATACGAATTATTATTTTTATTTCATTAGATTTTAAACATTTTAAAAATGTCATCAGATCAAACTGATTGTGCATTTTTTGGATTGATTAATTGATAACCAAAACTTTTAAATATGGTATTTGGTAAAGAAATGGAAAAGCTTGGTTCATGATTGTTAAACCAAAACTAATAGATTGAAATCTACCAACTTCATTTAAATTTTATCGCCAGACCAATTTGCTGACCGGCTATTAAGTTGCAGAACAAGGGCAGTGGGTCAATGGCAAACTGAAATCGACACGCAAAAATAAAATATAGCAAATTTATTCATAAAATGGCTATCTTATACTGAGAGTTGAGCAGCCCACGGCTTCATACAGTTTGAAACAGCTTTAATAAAATAAGAAAATCGACGAAGAGTAAACGATTCAGCGTAACTAACTTCTAAAATACGAAAATGTAAAAGTATACAAACAAAACAAATATATTTTTCACAACTTTTAAAAATTTGAATAACAGTTTAATAAAAACAACATTTAGAAATAGCAGTACTATTTCGTATATTTGGTGTTAGAAAATTAATTAGAAAATTTTATTTTATTGCTACAAAATTTGTTGTAAAAATAATAAAAATTAATGAAATATTGCTTACAAAAATGTTTCGGTATCAAACAAATTCTTAATAAATATTAAATAGAAACACATAATAGATTTTGTTTTAATTGATTTTGGAAATAAAATTTTTTTTTTACGAAGCTTATTAAAAATCGTCTTCTTGATAATAATAAAAGAGTGCAGCTTCTTACCCTTGACGCCTATATAAATATTCAAAAGTAAAACTTATTGAATGTATTAATGGATTTATTTAAAAGAAAACTTAAAATCTCAACTCCGGAACCAATATGTCTAACTTTATTGCTATACTACAATTGAGAGTGTCGTGCAAAAACCTGAAAATAACTAGAATTTAAGGTTATCTTTGAACTGTTAATACTTTAAAATGTATCCAAAAGCAGAAAAGCAAAAATAAAAAAGCGATTTTTTCGTTTCTGCACTCGAAGTTTTGATGATGACATTAACTTGCGCTAACTTTCCTTTCTTATCTATTGCACTTTTTCAAATACGAAATCTCTCACTAACAAATGTTTATTATTAGCTGGTGCCGATATTGAGAGAGTACGTCACTCTTCCATTTTTGGTTTCCTACATATTTCCTATAACTGCATCTTTTCCCTGTGTAGAGTGTAACCCTACGCAAATAAGTGTATGGCGTTGACAACATAAATGATGAAAATACCGATTTTCAATAAACTACTTTTTCACCATCAGTTTTGTTGCTATAATTTGAATAAAAATTTAGGCTCAGGTGTACCAATATAAAAAACTGCTGAGAGCAAGATTTAAAAAAAAATCTATAACAATTATTTTTTATTAAGAATTTTCAATATCTATTTCCAACTTCCATCACTCTGAAAAACGTCTTGCAGATTATAAACAATAATGTATAAAATTAAATAAATCGTGTTCACCATTCAAAATAGCGAGCGTGTGTTACTTATTATTGTTATAACTTGAAACAATTATTAATACTAGCGCAAAATTAGAATTTGAAGAAACTTAAAAAATTTATTTAAATTTTTTATAAATTTTTAAAAATAGAAAAATGACACAATAGACCTTAATTATAAATTAAAAAAAATTATAGTTGAGATGCTAGGTCATGATAATTTAGCAAGTACATACTTTTTCATAATACATTACCAACAAGAACATTCAATCATCAGAATCCGTCTGTAATATAGTTGAATAAAAAGGTAGCAAACAAAAATTATAAAATTGCAAAGAACTTACTGGATAACCCCGGTTTTTATTAGCAATGTGTTGTGAAAATGTTTCTATTTGGTAGATTATAATGGCTTATCATCTCAACTGCAATTCTTTCCAAGTAAACAATTATTCTTAAAGTTGCCTTTTCAAGAATGAAAAGAAAGGCGATGAAAGTACTATTTGAATAAAAAACAAGTTTCCATTTCTATTTATATCTTCAGAAATGTTGTTTATGTTTTGTTTGTTTATAATATTTCTTTAGAAAAAACCTGTTGTTTTGTAACTTTTGTGGTTTCTGCTTGAAAAACTGAATCAAGTGGTTTTCACAGGTTTTCAAACTAGCTTAATTCCATTGAGAGAGTTCTGCAGAGATATGCAGAAATTTCCCAACCAAACTCTCGCAATTTTTGACGGGTCATCAAAGTGTGTGGTCGGGCGTTGATAACACCTTTCCTATTATTTGTTATAATCATTGAAAATTTAATAATTTCATTAATATATATACGGAAAGACTATTTCAAAAATTATGAACATTAAACACAGAATATTATGTCTACTTTTTACCCACTTACCATATCATTAACTTTATAAAAAAAAATTGGGTAATTAAGTTTTATTTTGATTTATAGATTTATACATAATAATTTTGGTTATAGTATAATATTTAACTTTGATAATATTTGAGATAACAAAATATATTAATAATTACTTCAAAATAAATCATGTAATGCTAAATTATTCTGTATATGTATATAACATTTCTTACTCATTTCTTGTATTTTAAGTTAAATAAACAAGCTATTAATTATTCTTGTATTATTTTGCAGTATTATTAAGATTTTAAAGATTACGTATAAACCTAATAATTAAAAAAATAATATTTTAATAATAATTTTAATTTGTAAGTCTAGTGTACAACGTTTTGGTTTCTTTCTTATTAAATAGTGTTTCCTAAAGTTCAAAAGCAAATGCCAGTTATTTCCAAAGTAGATATTATTTTGCTCTGACATTATATTATAGGAAACCAATTAATTTCTAGAAGGTTTTCTTTATACAATTTACATGCTATGATTTTAAGAGTTAATTTTATATTACTCGTAAAATGAAGTATATATTATGATTCATGAACTTACAAATGATGCAATGTATTATCGTCAGGAGCAATCATAAGATTGGTATTGGGGTACGTTAGGGTTGAAAACTGGAGAATACTTTAAAAAATTAAAGGCGATAATTGCACCTATAATATTAAAATAGAAAAAAAAATTAAAACTAATATTAGATAAACAAAACGGTCTATAACGACTAAACAGTTTTGATTGTTTGAAGAAATTTGGTACGAAAATATTGAAAATAACTTGAAGTACTTCTAATAATTTCCATTACGATATTATTAATAAAAACAATTATAGAAAGTTTACAGTTGGTAGGTAACGGGAAAATGATATTTTAGTTTGTTAAGAGGATACATTTTTAAAACTCGATAGTTATTAAATCAGATTAACTTTTAATACTGCATTATCTTATCGTTGTCAATGTATTTACTGATTGTTCTATGCTAGAGAGATTATAAATTTCATGGATGTCAATACAGGAAATATTTTTGATTGGCTAATAATCTTGCTAATTTAAAAATAAAGTAAGCGCCTGACAATCAGTCAAGATGAATAAAAATATTTTTATTTATGTCCATATAGATGAAGAAGCTGAGCAATCAACTTTAATCTAACCTTAATCAAGCCTAATCTTATATAAAATTAAACAAAATAAATTGAAAAAATTATTATTTTCCTCTATTCTGTGCACAGAAAAATATTTTACTTATATCTTACAAATATATACAACAAACAAAATAAATTGAAAAAATTATTATTTTCCTCTATTAATCTCTTTATTCATATTTCATTATTAACCTCTGAAATTAATATTATGTATTAAAACAAGATAAATAATTTTTAATTTTTTCTAATTTTAGGATTACCACCGGCATTGTGATATTCCTAAAATGAAAAAAGAGAGTTTTTATTTTATTTGTAATTGAAATACATAATATGTATAGGCTTGTAATAATAAATAAATACAATAATAAATGAGAAAGTATTTAACACAATGTCAAATATTAATATATTGATATTGATAAAAATATCGGTAAAATTGGTTAGATAATTCTGTACCTCTCTGTGGTGGCAATACGTAAATTAAACAATGGCACATAATATACCTATAATTATTATTAAGATAAACCTACATTACAAAATAATTAGAAATTTTCTAAATTATGTAAAATAGGTAGAGGTTTTTAATTATTATGTTTTTTCATTAAATTTTATTAAATTCAAATGCAAAAATTATTAGATTATTGTAAGTTTTTCAAGTCATTTGATAAAATTAATTTTAATTCGAAAATTTCTTGGACAACCTTACCTGAAAGCAACAGTATTATATTAATACGTTTTATATATTTGTAGTAGAGAGTTGTAATTTAAGCCAACCTCATCATACGCATCAATTTTAGAACTATTAGTATTATCAAATTGGTATTTATAACAAAAAGTGTTTAATCACAAAGTTGGTATAAAGTAAAATCTCGTTAAATATTGAGGTTTCGAATGAATTAAAAAAGTAATAAAATACGTCGGCCGTGACTTTTTTCTTATAATAATCAAGCATCATTAAAACGTTATTAATCCAAGAGTAATTATTGATAGTTTTAAAATTTATTCCGTAACAGTAAGAAAAATCTAAATATACCACCATCGTTCAACACGAAAGCCCCAAAAATTAAACATAAGCATGCAATACATGCAACGATTTTATGTAAACTATGCTATATTATATAATCGGTACCTATATTCAAAGTATTGACGTTTCACCGTACTGTAGGTACCTTGATATTATCGTTCAAGTTAAATATTAGTTCCCCTAAGTTTAATTTTCTATACATAATTATGTTGAAATTTGTATTTTGTTTCGAGTTTTTATTATTATTTAAAGTTTTGTATTTGGTTCTTGGTTCTAAGTTGATCGACATGATCAGATCTTGTTTATGATAAACGATAAAGATTTGTTGAAATGGAATGCAATTTTAAAAATAAAATCACAGTTAACTAAAATATTAAAAACTTTATCAGAGCTCTTCAGTTTGATTATCGTTTTTTTTTTATTTAACACTGAATCAAAATTTTGTTCAGTGATGCCTATATGTACCTTTTTCAAACTCTTTCTTTTCTCTCTATTAGCTTTATTTCTTTTATTCAATGTTTTCTATTATCGACATTATCAAGCTAATGTTTAACATATTTTATCAGTTTTTTACGTTTTCTACGTACTCCAGCAGACCTACAGAAAAAGCATAGTAACCATGATAAACATTGATTTTTATTTCAATTTAAATACACGTTTTAACTATTTTGACTATTCTTAAATTTATTTTAATGTTTTCAAAAAATATCTGACTTGTGTATCTACTATATGTAACATTGAAATATTACAATTATTGAAATATTCTATATCTGTAAAATTTTAATAAAATGGAAACATCAGAGAGACTTGTAAATTGTTAACACCTCACCGGTCGCGTATAAAATACATTTAAAAAAAATTTTGTGTTCTAACTTTATTTGCGTGAAGTTAGCCGTGCTATTTTTGAAAAATTAAAAAATAAAAGTTGTGCTGCGTTGTGCTCGATTTGTGCTGTTTTGTGCCGTCATTTATTTATTTATTTTTTATTTTTTTCGGCTTTTACGGTGGCCGCGGATTTTGAGGGTGGAAGTTAGTAGGGCCATTTTAGAAAAATAAAAAAATAAAAGTTGTACTTGATTTGTGATGTTTTATGCCGTAAATAAAAAAATTGTATTTTGAAAAATAAAATTTTTATGGTCAAAAATGTATTTTATCGATGGAAGTTGGCTCGGCTATTTGGTAATTTTACACTTCTCATCAGCGAGCCAGTAGCATCAATGTAAATTATGCCGTGTTATTTTTTGAAAATAAAATTTTTATGGCCAAAATAGTTATTTGTGTAACTCGTGCATGAAATAATGCTTTGGTACACGAGAATGAAAGTGTATCATCATTCGAGAGTACCAAAAGCATTTCGCTCACAAGTTGCACACATTATTTTTTCTATAACTGTAGATTAATACAAAGAAAAGGATTTGATAAAAATTATTTTTTATATTGTGTTTGTTTGATTTTGGGAACGTACGCCAAAGAATTTTGCGTACTTTAATTAAAAATTAAATTTTGTTTTAAGAATACAATACTCATATATGCCTAGCATTCGTTGATTATGAAAAAGCTTTTGACTTCGTGGAGATATGGGCAATAATGAGATCTTTAAAAAATTGTAGAATAGATAACTGGTATTCTACTCTGCTTAAAAACATTTCTAAAAATGCAAAAATGAAAATAAAAATGAATATACCAACAAAAACTATTGCGATTAAGAGATGAATAAGAAAGGAGATACAATTTTGCCAGATCTATTTATAATAACAATGGAAGACGTTTTCAAAAATCTAAATTGGCAGGATAAAGGAATATGTATAGACAGGAAATACCTTAACCACCTAAAATTCACAGATGATATTGTCTTAATAGGTACAAGAGCATCTAAACTGGTAGGATTACAAATAAACAAATCAATAACAAAGATTATATCGAACAAAAACGACCACGACAGGATCCGTATTGTGTTCGATGGTAGCACCCTGGAAGTTGTGCAGGAATTTGGGACAGCTTATCACAGCTAATAAAGATAATATGAAACCTGAAATAACCAGAAGAACCAAGTTGAGATAGAGAACCTTTGAAGGATTAAAATTCATCTTAAAATTCAAAATACCAATGTTACTAAGTCGGCTCGTATATTATCAATGCGTCCTTCCTGTCTTAACATATAGTTCAGAGACCTGGAGTTTAACAAAATCTACTACAGAGAAACTTAGAGTTGCACAAAGGGTAATGGAGATACAAATATTGAGTATAACTCTAAGAGACCACAGTAGAAATGACTGTATAAGACAACAAACAGAGCTAAAGGATGTAGTGAAAAAACAGCCCAGTTGAAGTAGAACTAGACAGGACAAAGATAGAAAGAAATGGGAAAAGCCTTCTTCCAGCAGTGGAGAGATATAGGCCAATAGTGATAGTGATACAGTCTATTTATAAAAAACATTTTAAAACAACCTCCATAATAATAAACTGAAAAATATTTTTATTTTTTATGAAAACAATAAAAATGTATACTAGGTTCGATTTCATCAGAAATAAAACAAGAAAAGTCTATTGATATATTACTGCCGGCATAAGAAAGAAGGCAGTAAGTTATTTTTTTTGGAAATTAAGTTTTTTATATTTTTAAATGTACTATTTTCCGGCGATTACAAAAATACAAAAAACTCAATTTGCAAAAATAATGTACTTACTGCTTTCTTCTTATGACGGCAGACAAATTAACTCTAATAATTTTTTATACATTTAGTAATACATATAAAAATGTGACTACCCCCAATATCGCAACTAGCCTTAATTTTGAAAATTTGTAAATAAATTAGGTCTTTTTAGTCCTAGATCCAACCAAATTTAGGTACTTAATTTCCAAAAGTAAAGGTAGTTGCCGACCTATGGTATAGTCAAATTTTTGATATGTCTTTCCCGACTTCTCGATTCCTATCCAAAAATATTAAAACAAAAAAACTATTTTGTAAATAAAAGCTAATTTTTAATTAAGTTTTTACAGATGTTGTTTTTTTATAACTTTTTATCTATTTATAAATTGAAATTTAAAATATTATGGTTAATAATATTAATCACTGTGACTTCCTTCAAATTGATGCTTTTTCATTGTGATCCGTATCTTATTTGGGTAAAATATTAATGTGCAGTTGCCATCATAAAAAAAGAAGCGAAAAAAGAAGTAAAATAGTAAAGTAATAAAAAAATAAGTACACTTGTTTGCACGAAAAATGAAGCTGACGTCAGTACCATCTGAATTAAGTACCGACAACTGGTTACTTAAATTAATTATTAGCATCATAGATGCAGCAAAGACAGCTTTAAAGAAATGTGTCCTAAGCGTCTGATTTTAGAAATCTTATACGTCAAAATTATATGTTGTTTAACGTATACGATAGAAAAAGATAGCTACAATAGTTTTAGTTTGCATAATAATTATTATTATTGAAGTAGGATCAAATTGACTGGCGTTGTACTTGTTTGATTTTTGGCATAGTGATAAATTTTTTTTGATTCTGATGTGTTTGTAACGTTTTGTTTTACTTGTAATTTTGACATTTTATAACATTTAATGTAATTATACGTGATTAACAAATAAAATAGTAATTATAGAAAAGTATTTTATGATTGATTAATTGTATATTGACAGCCATATTAATTTTCTACTTTATAATTATAATTTAAATTTATTATAACAAATACTTATTTGACTTATAATTCTTGACTTATTTCATACACATATTGAAAATGACGTCAGCTTCTTTTTTCATGATGACAACTGTATGTTACTATTTACTTCATTTTATAAATACTGAAAATACTGTTGATGTTTGTTGAACGAACGGAGACAAAGGTGTTTTCGTGTTGTCACTTTTCTGACTACAATCGAGACAATAAACCTAAAACTCATACAAATGTAATTGGATGAATGTTCATGTTACAGGGTGGTAATAATTATTCACGGTATACTGTCTGTAAAAATAAATAACATGTTCACTTTACCCGGAGGTTCAGCGTACCTAGTGTTCATAGTGTCGCGTGTCTACTATTATATTATACATGTATAAATTTCATAATTTATAGATGAGACGGAGGTGGTCATTGGCCTGGTTGTTAGCCTAACGTAAACTGCCCCGGTTCAAATCTGAGTAGATGCTCACTTTGTAAGACCGTCTCCGAGCTTCGGAAGGCACGTAAAGACGGTGCTCCTCTCACAAGGTGCTAGCAACATATTTGAGGTATTAAATCCTCGAGTACCCTCTTGAGGGAACGGATAAACGACGTAAGTTGTTTCCTTGTAAAAGGAAGCCCGAAGTATATCTGTATATAAATTTTACAAAAATTTAAAAAAAATGAATACATTGGAAAAGTTTCTACAATCTAATGACTATTTAACATATATCTTCTTAAATTATAAAAAAAGAATTACAAATATTAAAATGTACGTATACTAAATAAATTTGCTTTTAGTTCCGTTATAGTCGGACCCCGTGCGATTTAAATTTTCAATTTTTTCTTATTATCTTTCATTTATAGCTTATATAAATAAGAAACCACGATTAATTTCTCTGCATTTATTCTGTGTTAAAAATGTTACCGATGAAATCTCACCTCGTTCTATTAGATTCCTTTCGTTCCCATGCTATAGTGGCGTCGATGCCCTATCAATTTTCACCGATCGATATTATAATAATTAGCTTAGGTATAATATAGCAAGAAACATATTACCAGAAATTAATCTATAGGCTTGGTTTAAATAATATAACGATTCTAATATATTTATGAATCCAATAGGAGTGACAACAGTTTCGACTTTTGAAGTGTTAACCAAATGTTTAAGTAATCCACCTTAATTGTTCCAAGAAATTAAATTACAAAGAGATATTCGTATCAAAAAAATATGTTAACCGATTACGATTGTTCCATAATTACTAATTGTAAATTTATATTATTGATTTATTACGTCCTATGTATGAATATAATAATACAGTAAAAGTAACTAAACTAATTTAATAATTAAACCAATTCTTAATCGATTGTATTTGTTGCTCTATGTCCGCATAAACAACAAAATACAAATTAAAGAAACGTAGAAATAGCACTAATCAAGTTAATAAAGTTAACAAATTTAAGTAGGTACTTCCTAAAGTGGAGTGGTAAAAACCCAGTCATTATTTGTTATAGTTTACAACTCATCGACATTTTTCGGCCGAATCTTGGCGGCTAAAATTCTTTTCTTGATTATACACCAAAGATTCTCAAATGGATTTGAAACGGCGTAAGACGGCACAATCTAAATACATTTAAATCATAAACAAAATACACTTCTATCATTATCAAACAATTTTATCAAATAATTAATTCTACAATTTATTTCCCGCCATTATTCAAAAATGACAAATGAAAGTGTTGCATTCTAATTAAAATATATTATCAAAATGAACAATTCAAAATAAACAATTTCTGCTATTTTTTCCTATTTCCCTATTCCAATCAAATACAGACTATTTTTGTGGTTTTACTATATTAAATCTTTATGATGTAATTAAGTCTTACTCTGGTGAAAAAATGAGTCCTCAAGTACCTACTTACTTGAAATTAAAAAAATTTAAATAATTAAAAAATCTTTTGCCAAACTTAATTAATAAAATTTAGTTTATTATAAAACGTAATAAAATTTTACAATAGTCGTTACTTATAAGCGTAAATCCTTAAACCATTAAATTTTATTCTGAAACATTTTACGTTGCAATGGAAATTTATTACATGATTTGAACATAAACACAATAATTAACTTTATAGATATTTGTTGTACTTATGTACACTTAATTACTTCTTGTATACCACATTTGACTTTTCGTACAAACTTGATTCATATACAAAGTATACATGTATAGGTACCTATGTACTTATGTTAAATATAATGTGAGTACTAAACGTTGCCTTCCCACTGGATTACAGGTAATTTCTAACAGCCTTATGCATAGTCAGAAAGTTAGTTTAGCGCGCTACTAACTAACTAGTTAGTAGCCAACTGTGTAAACCGTATGCATAGTCGCGTTAAAGGCTACTATCGTTAGCAGAATACCAAAATTGTTAGTTGGCTGCTAAAATTTTAGTGACACTCCTGGGCATGTTTAAGACCATTTTAAGCTTTATTTTTAAATATAAGTAAACAATTTTGTATATTTTGAAGGTTAAATTTTGTTACATTATTCTTCCAAATAACATTTATCATAATAATAATTATTTTTATAAAAATCAAAAAAATTATGAAATTTTTTCATGAAATGATTATATTTGAAATACCTAATTATGTGAAATAATTGATATGAAATATAATTTAAAAATAATTATTATGAAAATTTTGAGTGGGTTACTATTACCATGCATTTTACTTTAATCTTTGTATAAAATTAAACCTGTTGCTGAAATTATAGCTGTACATCACAATAAATGTATAAAATTTCTAGAGACGGGTGCTGAGCTAAAGCCGTTTAAAGCCAGATTTTTACATTCTTACAGATTGTCTCATTATAGTAGGGTGCATCGATGAGACTCTTATGAAAATTAAATATCCAAGTGTTGAATATTCCTTACTCTCCTTATTGATAAGAAAGAGTCACTCTCAACAAACAAGTTGTAAACGATGTGAAGTGCAGAATTTTGGATATTGTGAACCGTTGAGAGATGAAGTCCACAATTAAAGAATATCGAATGGAAGATTATTGAAAATTCAAATTTGAAAAAAATTAAATAAATGGAATGTTATCGGGTGTTAATGAATATGCTTTCGAACCCGTATTACTAATATTTCAATATATAAATAAATTTTGATGCCACCAAATATAAGGGATAAAATATTTTGGCAAAGCTGTATAGTTCAATATTAGGATAATTTCATTATTGTATTAAGATTACAACAACAAAAAAGTTCATAGAAATTTTATAAAATATTTTATTGTGTTAATTTTTTCTTATTGTATAAATAAATTTTATATTTAATTTTTAAATCGTAGAGGTTTCTTCTTGTTTAAATGTTATATATCATATAACAACTATTCTTCTATTTTCTTTTTTAATATATGAACTTCGTCCAATTGTGTCTCGAGCTTATTTGATTTTACGTCCATTTACATCTGCTTCTCGTATGCCTGTTAATTCATCTAGTTTTCCTATAAAAGATTGTTCGATAAGATTTGAAATGAATAATAATTAAAATAGTATAACTTACGAATTCAACTAGTATTTTCCATTTTATGTTTCCTTGCTCGATTTTAGTTTCATTTACATATACTCCTCGTGTGCCTGTAAATTTATCTTTCACCTAGTTTTCTACATAAAAGGTTGTCCGATAAGATTTGAAATGGGTAATAATTAAAATAGTACAACTTACGAATACCACTAGTATTTTCATTTTATCTTCGATCACCGTTAGATGTGGCTTTACAGCCACTATGAATATTTTTTCCTGATCATCCCAATTTGACGCCCTTTGCCTTTTCAATCTAAAGTAAAACAATCGTATTATTACTACATTGTAACATGAGTACATAAATTACTGCATTATAATAATTTTTATATAATAACTTACCGACATAATTTTAGTTTTTTATATTATAAGTAATAAATGAATTAAATTTGACTTGTAGATAACATACACATAAAATAAATGTAAATCCGACATGAAAATAACATAACATAACCATTAAAAAACATACATAAATAACAGCTGATACTAATTTTACGGTGTTGCCAAATAAATACTTAGCAAAAGGTACAATAAAATGAAACTAACTAAAATGTTACTAAGTTTCATATCAAGAGGACTATGCATACCAAAAAGTTAAAACGGCTTTACACCATTTTAAGAAGTATCGTTTTAAAACCATTTAAGAGCACGACTATGCATAAGGCTGTAAAAGTTTTGCATTTATAAACTAATCACATATCCCGCTTTTGATAGGCGTCTGTCGTAGATCATGCAATTTTAAATATTCTCTTTAAAGAAATATCGAAAAACAAAACTTTGAAATATGTATGAAATATTAATTTAAAAATTCGAAGTATCGCAATACCGCATTTGTAATTTGCTTCACTTGCTTGTTAAAAATATCAATGTCGCACAGTTTTTCGGTTAGGTCGGTAATAACTAATGCCCGATTTCTTCACTCATAGTTATCTTCAAGTTAAAAAACTTCAGGTTAAATTGACGAAATATCCAATCAGATGATTGATTTATTTGTTTTGTTGTCACCTAATTGGTTATTTCGTCAATTTAACCTGAAGTTTGCTAACTTGAAGATAACTATGACAAAAAATCGAACATAAGTCATAGTTACCGTCATATTTTTGAAATCTAGAAAAGAAATTTGACATCAATACCAAAAAAATTAATTTAAACCGATTTTTAAATATATTATTTGAGAATCGACTATCAATTTAATTCAATCTAGCCATTCAATTCCAATTAAAAAAAGTGGATCTTAGTCCTTTCATCAGCATTTAATTTGTTTATGCATAAATGTCATCTCATGTTTAAATATAATAAGCAGTATTAAGTTTTTAGTAAGTTTTGATTTTACAAATATTTCCAAAATACAAAGTTTAATCCTAATCCAGTAATTTTATATTTCCTGTATTTAGGAACCATACTTTATTAATTGCGCTCAAATGAAAACACATTTAAGTTTTAACCTAAATGACATAATATCTTATTTTTTCCAAATCAAGAAGTATACCTACGTCATGAAACCTATGAAATATTTAAAAGTTTAAAATCGTTGAAACATTTTATTAAAATTATCATTTAATTAAGAAGTTATCACAGGTACCACAGTGCTCTAACTTTTTTGTATAAAATCCTCAATATATGCGCATAAATTTCTGAACCATATATGTATGATCCATATTCTAAACCATATACTATGGCGAGAACTATGTATGTATTAGTCCTGCGTATTTTGTATAGCACCTTTTTTATTCAGAATTAAATAATAAATAAAATTTATAATAACATAAATTAACGTAAAACTGATAGTCGACGAGATATTCGTAAAAAACTGATTTTCACGACCTTCGACCTTCAATAATTTTTTTAACGTTACACGATTTTGCAATGGATTTTTGATATACTATTTCTGATGTCAAAATAATGATAATCCTGAAGAAAAATCTTTACCAGGTTGTTTTCTAAGTAAAATTATATTTTCCTGGGCTATAATATATTTTATGATAAACGACAAAACTTGACCTTGAACTAATTATAGTTACATTATTACAAAGTAATACAGGAACCATAAACATAATTTAATTATTAACTTTTATAATAACATTTAACATTAAATATTTGAGTCGAGGTAAGAAACCCGTCTTCGAAAGTACACTTTTTCCTACAAAAATGGTTCAACTAAACAAAAGAGCACAAAAATACGAATCATTTAAGGTAAGGATGAATTTAGTCGGACTTCTAATAAGGCAACAATTCAATCTTGAAAATTCCAATTTTCCCATACGAAATACATGCAAGTGTATTATTGCGTAATAAAACGCCAAATATGGAAACATTGTGTTGACGGTACGTGTGCTGTGCCTTTGTTGACAGTGACTAGTGGTGGGGAGATACCAGTCGCTCCCTGAGACCCGTCGCGTTAATATTCATACACTTTCGAGTTGGAGCTACTTAGGGGATGTTTTTAGTAAGTAAATCACTTATCAAAACCGCTTGTAGCGCCTGGAGCGACGCGGAGTAGAGCGCAGGGTGCGGAAAGTGGGTTTCAATAAACGCGACTACGTCAAAAGTCGGATTCACACAAAAGTGAATTTTTTCCGGAATTTATTGTCTGATCACAAATTTAATTTTTTATTAGTTAATTACACCATTATCTTTCATAATTCGTTGTAAAAACAGATTCTTTTATCTTTCCTGTCGCCACAACCTAATTTAATTTCGTTGAATTCAAAAGAGCCAATGAGTAAATTGCATTGTTAATAAATTTTTAAAACCGTTTTTTTTTAAATGTGTGAGCCGTCCGCAAATTTAATTTTTTATGCGCTAATTAAACCCTCATCATTCATAATCCACTTTAAAAATGGTCAACATCCAATGGCGGGTTTCTTACCTTTTTTCCCCAATATTTCATATAAAACTATGTCGAATCTTAATATATTTTTACTTGTCCCTACATTATGTACCCTGAATTTTATTATAATGTTTCTATTTAATTATATAATATGTATATTTATAAATTGCCACGTTTACATGAAGTCGTTAGTTCAAATTAACCTTAGTTCGATCTAAGCTAGCTCGCTTTTAATTTTATCGTACAGATGTATACATGCTTTTATTTAGTTCGAACTGGAAACATGTTCCCAACTTAAACTATGTGTTGACAATTTAATCATGTTGTCTAGTTAACCTAAAACTAACCTAAAATATCTCACGTGGATGGTAGCACTGCGTATAGTTCGAACTAAGCGTTGATATTTAATTTTAAGATCGATCTAATAATAAGCCGCTAGTCCAGGTATTTCGCTCGATATAACCAAGGTCGATCCAGCGGATTAGGTCGCTTTACTTAAGTGTATAGTACATGAAAGGACTAACCAGGTCGAACTGAGTTAGATCGAACTAACGGCTGCATGTAAACGTAATATATGAATAATACATGAATAAAACAATAATGGCATTAAAATACATATTATCCTGGGTGTTCATTTTAAAACTTCCAGCAATAAATACCTTAAAAACAAAACGTCAGATAGAAAAATGTATTGAACAAAAGCTGCAAGAAGGAAAGAGTATGGTATAATGGTATAATTATTTTTTAATTATTTGACATTGTCAAGGTCATTTAAAGGTCAACTGTTTTTTTTAATGGCACTTTCTATTTCTTTTAGCAAATTCAAATTTTATATGAGAAAATAAACAACTTTCATAACTTATAATAATATTATTGTTTTTAAATACACATAAATATAAATAAAATTTTAAATACACCCAATCACTTAATATAATGCAAAACTGGTGCCATACCTGACAGCTACCAACTTAAGCAACTGACAGCATTATATAACTACATTTAATTTTGATTGGTTAATCGCCGCGGGTAAATTAGATATTTTATTTAAATGGTACGGAGGATTTTGAGAGCAACCAAATGCATCAGTATTCTGCATTTTTATCCAACTGCCCCATTTATAAGTTATTTCAAAAATTTAAAACTAACTAAATTACTCCATTATTATACCAAATTTTGAAGTTGTTTTAATTTATTTTTTACCAAACATTGAAAAGGTATTACTGTAGACAACTAAATACGATAAAATATTAGTATTTCTTTTATAGAAAAAAGTTTTCATTTTCAAAAAGTGTTAAAAATTTTTCAAGATAATTTATTTTAATGAATTTGTTATTGCACAAGTATAAATAAGAAATTAAAAACTTTGGCTTCGTACTGGTCTAAAAATAACCTTTATGTGTGTGGAGAAAAATTTGCATTGTTATCTATAACTTTATAATTGCGTAATTTATGATAAAAAATGTTTTAAATTTCTTTTAAAAAAAAATACAAATATTTCATTGTAGTTGCCTGTAATGACATCTTTTCAATGTCTGGTAAAAATTAAATTGATAATTTAAGAAATAACTTTAAAATTTGGTAAAATAATTGCATCGATTTCAACCTAATTTAATGCTAAAATCTTGCCTTAAGCATTAGTAAGTACTAAATACTTGTTTATGAATGAGGACATAAATTGAACTCAGATTCATTCAGATTTTTAATTTCAATTATAAATATTGTTTTGAAAACATTTCCATTATTTGCTGAATAAAATATTTTAAAAATTACAAGTTGAATGAAATTTGAAAATTGTCCAACTTACATTTTAGTCTAGGACCCCGTTGCGCATAAGTGGGTTCGTCTTTTCAAGAACTCATCAGCTAAACTATCCCTAAATCAATGAAAATGGATTTGAGTTCAATTTTAATGGATTTTCATCCATTTTCATTCATTTAGGAATAGTTTAGTTGATGAGTTTTTGAAAAGACGAAACCATTTATGCGCAACGGTGTCCCAGACTAAAATGTAAGTTAGGAAATTTTCAAATTTCATTCAACTTGTAATTTTTAAAATATTTTATTCAACCTTTAATTTACAAGTTAATTAACATTTGCAATTATTTTTATTATTTTGTAATTTTTTATCTTACGTAAGATTTATAATATCCCGCCGCTCCCTAAAAGTAAAAAAATTTGAACCCCACCGCCCCCTAAGTCTGATTACGTAATACTTGAACGCCCCCATACATAATATTAATGTATTTTGACTTTATTTATGACGTAACATTTTTATTTTTTATTTAAATATTTCATAAGTGCTCAGTGCGATTAAAACATTTTAGGGGAAATATGCACAAAAAAATTTGATTACTTTATCAAATACAGGCTTACTACTAAACAATTAAAATAAATTTTAAATGCATATCACTGTCTTAAATACACTAGTAAAAACTAAACGACTCTATAGTTAAGTTTACGCTGTGTTATACGACCTATATATAAATGTCCTTAATTTAGGTCAAATGACAGCAAAATTTTTGTATCTGTTTTACACAAGGCATCTGATAAATTTAGTTCATAAAAATAATAATGTTAAATAACTTTATTACATTTACATTTGCATAGTACTTTTTGAGTGTAGTACTGTAATAATACCTATAGACAAAATGATTTTGTTCATTTCAATTTGTTCATAATAAATTAACAAAACCTACAGTACCTACTCTCGTGATTTGTGATCAGTGAAATAGATAATATCATTATAACTTTTCTTGAAATAAAAGCAAACAATTATAGGACTTTCATATGTGCAACTTTTCACTAAAATTTTAAAATAAAATATATAGTCTTTTTTTAATCTTCCTCAATTACTTTCAAACTAAGCTTTTCTCGACCAAAAACACATAAAATGAATATTATATAAAAAAATTAACTTAAAAAAACCAATCAATCCAACCGAAAAACCTAGTCACTTTATTTTTCTACTTCGAATTTTTATGTAGTTATTATTTATACTTTTTCCAATCGACTGAAAGAAATTACTTCTCATATGGCTTTATTTAATTTAAGGCACTGTAGTTTCATTCAAAAATTAAATTATTTATTGCGTACGAGTATAATATGGATATATTCCTTTTTAATGTTCTCAATCAACCTTTTAAATCCCATTTAGACACAGTATTAAATTAGAGACAAGCTTTTTGCCAATACGTTTTGGTGGATTGGGCATTAGACAAAAGGTAGATGTGGTACTTCTAGCATTTAGTTCTTTTGTACATAGTAATGAAACACTCATTGGTTCTATCCTTGGCCTATCCTTATTAGATTTTGAGCTTTCTTACTTGAAAGAAGCGATTACGGCTTGACAGATAATATGCCTCAACAGATATTTATTGTGCATGTATTCTGGCTGTATCGGAAATAGAATCCAGTATATAGCTCGAGGCGTTTCCTTCTTCCCAACTGGGCATATTACTACATAAAGATTCTTTGTGAATTTGAGTAGGTTTTAGAATTGGAACCCGTTTGTACCAAGATTATACGTGTGTGTGTAGAGCATTAATCGATTGGTTCAACCTTGGTACCTTGGCGGCAAGAGAGAGCTTTAGTGTGGAACGCGACGTGTGTATATATTAGGCTTCTGGTCACTTGAATGTTTCGTGTTAATGGCGAGTTTAGCAGCTACAAAAGTTAAAACTCTAAAGAACGATAAATATCAAATACGAAAAGGTTATTAAAATTTTTAGCTTAAGTTATCGAGACCCTTGGCCCTTGGAGCAACTATGCAAAGAAATTGGAATCGGTCGTCTAGTTATTGGTGTATATGAAGTAAGAGTTTTATAATTTAGAGAATCAGTTTGTGTATGTTATTAATACTGTTATTAATGTTATATTATGTTTATTTAACTTTAAATAAATTAAAAAAATGTTCAACTTTATACTTTAAACATATATTTTACATAATAATTTACAAATCAAATTAAATTTAGAGTACCTAATTTATTAAAAATAAACACTTTGATCAGGATTCAATTAGTGTATACAATCATGTTTTGAATTGAATTAAGAGTTGAATTGACTAAATCAACATTACCATCTGATCTTATTGTAAATATTCACGACAAGGATGGCTTACAGAAATACATCGAAAACGGGATTGTTGAGCAGGAAGAAAATAAAGAAGAAAAGGGTTTGATAGCACGTATACATTCTAGTAACTCGTACAGCGTCAAATATAATATTATTCCTGAAGTTGATGTTAATAGGCAAACTTACGAAACCTCATAGAAGCCGTATCCGCAAGAAATTAAAAATGTTGAAAATTGAGACAAAGAATGGTGTTGTTAATAAGTTATACAGATTTTCTTTATTAAACTCCGAGTTAATACTGGCAGTTAACGGCCTAGTTTATACTAATAGTTTAGTTAGATATTATACTTGTATACCTCAAATCCGAACTAAATAATTTAAGTGACATGCTATAAGCTCTTGTCAAGCAACGAATCTCCGGTTATTTTCAAGTCAGGTGAAGGCGATTATTTTCTTGTTCTAGTCTAAAATTGACTATCTATGAAAATACATATTTTTATACCGTAAAAATACAACAGCAAAAGTCTAAAAACAGTGCGGTACATCTCGGCGAAAAGGCATCTCGACGCCAAATCAACTCGCCGCAGAAAAATTTCGCCAGATCAACTTATAATACAAAGATTTTTATTATTTATGCTTATATTTATACCAATCGACTGGCTGCGCAAAATGACAATGTGTTTTACTTAAAAACAACCACCAACGCTTTACAGTAAAGTAATGAGATAATGGGTAGTTCAGTGCTGTCGACAGATAGTTTATTAATTAAAAAAAAATTTTTATAGTAGTATCGTATATCTTGCGTAGGTATATCGGTTCGTTTAATTGTTTTCTTGTCAATATTATAATGACCTTCTGTGATAACAACAAAGTAATAAGATTTTTGTCTGGTTATAAAAAAGAACAAATAATACACCATCTTTTATTTATTTTCTATTTTATGACTAGACAAAAATCTTATAACTTTGTTTTTACGTATAATATTGGATTTTGTTATTAATGTTTGTTTTATTTTCTTAGAAATATCAAGATCTATCGCCTGAGTGGTTCAGTTGTTTTAACACGAGTACTTACAGCTATTAGTACACTCGGGTTCGAATCGAAATTAAGGAACAATTTTTTCCGCACATCACCTTACTAAAGGTGAATGAAGCATTAAGATATCCATTTTAGACCATACAAGTATTTACTTACATGCAAACAAATTTTTTACAAAGCATTTTGATTAACAAATTATTGACAAAAATATGATTATATTATGTAGTTCTTTAATAATATTGTTAAAAATCTAACAAATACCAATTTCTCCCATCTTTATGAACACCTTACTAAACGCCCTTATTTAGAGAAAAACTGTTTAATATTATTAATAATTAAAAACCTTTTTAACATAAACTTATTTTTACGTATTGATTTAGGGTAACCAATTTTCATTGGTTTTACGTTTTAGACAGTTCTTTTTATGCACCTATATAGATATATGTAGATATTATGTTTATTTATTATTTTTAAATTAAACAATTTTTATAATGAGTAGAAATAAATCTGACTGATATTTTTAAACATTATGTGACATGTGTCGTTCTAAAGTATGAAATCAAGTCAAGTATCGACTTTACAATAGATGTTTTTCAGCTAGAGCTCTATGAACTTTTGGTAGAGTATACAATATGTATTTATTGATTAACAATATCTCTCATATTGTAAATCTTATGTAGTATTGGTTTATGGATGTCATAAACTAATTTAATAATTTACGTTTTTTCCCTGGTTATGAAATTTTGTCTCACATTATTGTGTCCAAAACATGACCTGGTTTTATTCCGAATAATATGTTAATATTTTAATTAATAATTTCTTATCTGCTTTACTAATATATAGTATGTAGGAATATTAAACCCAAAATAGCACCTTTTTTGTTTAGTTTTAAAATTGTACTAAAAGTAAACATAAAATAATTATGTATAATTCTTTTGATATATTAAATAAAATAATATTTACTAACAAATATAATGGTCATAAACAAGAATGAAGAAAAAGTTTCAAAAGTTTATTATGCCTTGTTTGCACTGGGCAAAATGATACAGTAAGTACTTATTGATAAAACAATTTTTTGTATACCAGCGCAGGCTGTAAACAGCTTTAATTTAATTTAATAACCCTTTGGCATTTCAAAATTAAATTTTAAAGTGTTAACTAAAAACCAATTCGTAGATTTTATATAACATTGTATTATACTGATGAATAATAGCATCCAACCCAAGCAAGATAAATTACTACCACCAGTAAAATACATAATAGTTATTGCGCACCTATGTATATTAATAAACTGCTGCATCGGGATGAAAAAAGTATCCCTCAAGTGAAATTAACAATAATGTGTATACCTATATTATTATTACTAGGGATGTATTATGTATAATTCGATATATTTTAAATGTTCCCTAAACTAATATTTTGAAATTAAATCATGCTTGATCTAAAACTAATTTTAGTATAATTAGCCTTGATACACACGCGGAGAGCGTTAGCAGGAATAAATGTCATTATAGATAGATAAAGAATAATTTCACAAAAATATCTACCAAAATTGTTATTAAGATAATGATTTTTATAATAATAAATAATATCGAGTAACTTGACAAAACAATTAGTATTAAATTTATATATTATTTTTAGATAATTCGTAAAACAATATTACTGACCTTTTAGTAAAAATTAATATTTTAGAATTGATTAAATATTTTTAAGACCTGGAAAATACTACTTTATATAAAAGTTCTTAAGGCAACAAGTCTTTTGGAACAATTCCAAGTCGATTATTATAGACATGAAAAAGTGACCAGGAATTACAAATATATAATTGTTTGTTAGTTGAAGATTAAATTTGAAACTTGAATATGGCAAATGCATAAAAAATATATTTTATACTTTTAATAAAATCATTAACACGTAAAATAATAATTGATTATCTATTATTCTCAGGTTTAAATACCTACTACAATTTGAATTTTTAATTTCACACACAAGCATGTTTATATTACCTCTTATTATATAAATCATCAGATATGGGCAAGTACATACATAATATGTAATTTACTGATGTACCTAAGAAACATATTTAACGTACAACTTTTTAACTTACAATAAACTATTATTACGTTATCTTCTTTTCAATATATTTATAATAATTCCCGTGTTCATATTTAAGCATTGTATTAAGTTTTAAAAATCATTGAAAATTTTATTAACGAAGTCAATTCAACGTTAGATTCAAATATCTTTTTCACCGCCAACACTGGAACACGCAATATTCGCGACAACTTTATATTTATCTGCTTTGATTAACGGTCATGGTTAAACTGGTAGCTACCAATACAATCTCCAAGTAAATGCCGTCGAGACGCATAACGACGCGACGTTCACACACATTATAGTATTTATGCTCCATCTTTCGGAAAAACGTTAACGCTCATTAATAGGGTTGAGAATTAATGTTACGGACAATCCACCCTATCAGTATTACTATTGCTATTGTTCAAATTGTATTGATTTAACTGTAATGTATTCATATTTTAAACCTTTATTATTTAATCACTTAAACTTTTTAGATTTTACTCAATTTTCAAAAACTTCGTAAGTTGTAATATTAAGTTGTAAGTAACCTGTGTGTATTAATTTATTCATAATCTTAAGAAAATAGAATATTACCTTTATTATGTTTTTATTTATGATTATTTCTTTGACCTCCTTTTTCTCAGCTATAATTTATTGGTATATACTGTGCGTTTATAAAAAATTGATAAGTCTAAATATTTCATGAAAGAAATATCAGAAAAAACGATATAAACATGCCAAAAAATTATTCTTTGCTTTCTTTTATTTTTCTTTGGTGCCGGGTATTTCAACAATAAGAATGAACGTCAAGGGTTTCAACACTTTTGAGTATTTTTTGTGTAACTACTACAGGTTTTGCGAAAAACTAGGATTGCCATCGTTTTATCTAGACAACACCTCAGACCTGCAGTTTGAATTTCTTATTCTTAGTTTAATAGCTACGAACGTACTATTGTATTTGAAGGGTACAGGAATAAAACAAGGTAAGTCCATTTTTTGCAAAATGAAACTGTTAATCCCATTTCTTGCCTCTATGTGGCTCTTTCTACATGTAAAATATCAAAAAAATAAAACTAAGGATGTCCACAAAATTTAACGTTGAAAATATAGTATACCGGAATAAAACTAGGTATGTCCATGCGTAACTGGAATAAAACAAGGCAAGTCCACTGTTTGTATTATATCGTCAGAGTAGTTTCAAATACAAAGTTAGAGTAACTACCCTTAATTTTGGAAATTAACTATCTAAAATTGGTTGGATACTATATTAAAGCAAAAAGAAAATTTTTTTGCTAAAACACCAAATTTTGAAAATAAACTTTTAAAATTAAGGTGTTACTACCCCAGGGTGGTTATAACGTTTATATGTTTTCCTAAATTTGCTAAAATGAAAAAAACATTCGCATTAATTTAATCAATTTAAGTAAATTTTTCAGTCGAGCACAGCCTAGACTATGGATGGACATACCTTGCTTTATTCCTGTAATATATAACTTAACTATCGTTTTAATTATTTTAATAAAATATACAAGTATTTTTTAGTTTATCATCACGTATTTTTGTTAAAAAGTCTTTTCTCAAACGTTCTTTTAAAATAAATTTAATAAAATGTATAACCTTTGTTTACTATCAAAGAATTAACATTAAAAATTAAGATTTCTCTATATTCTACTTTTGTGACATACCCTGTTTTATTCCTGTACCCTTCATTTAATTTTAAACAAAAAGCAATTAACTACAAATAAACTATAAATTAAGTTATAACACAATTAAAATTAATTATTCCATAAGTAGTAATAAACAACAATTTTAATAATGGAAGTGTTAAAAATAGAATGCATTTCCTCCATATACGACAGAAATTTTTACAAACGTTCAATTGAAGTGCAGTACATCGAAAAAGTATAAGCGTGTTTAGATAATGTTGGAAAATATGTAGTTAGTGTATAACGTAAATAATTATGTTTCACCAAGACATTACCAACAAAAACATCTAATCGGCAGGGTTCATCAGTAACATCGTCGAATGAAAAAATAACAAACAAAAATTATAAAATTAGTAAAAATCTTACTGGGTGACCGCGGTTTTGATCTTATCCACGATAAACGTAGAATTGATCTCCTCAGATCCAGATTGATAACGAAAAATAAATAAAAATTTATTATACTACATCAGTTAATACCATGATAAAACATTGTGGCACCACCTGTAGAAAAATTACAGAACGTACAGAGTTGTAAAAAGTATTTAAGAAAAGCAGTTATATCAGCAATACATAATATATAAGAGTATTGATTGAATCATTCTCACTATAGTAATCATCAACAAGATCTTCATCTACCTAATATTTATATCCTTGTTCTTCTTCTAACATTTCCATAACTTCTTGACGCCCACTCATTCTTTCATGAACTTCCATTTTACAGTTCGCAATGTCAACACAAGATTCTTCAAATATATGAATAGTCTTACAAGAGATGTTAACTGCCACTATGTTTTTTAAAAAAAGTTTTTAAATTTTCACAAGCTACGATAAGTGAAATTTTAGTGAACTTAATTTTATCACTTACAATTTTAGTTTAATACATCGTTGTATAGTTTATGTTTCGATTTATTTAAAAAATATGATTTCACAAGTTAATAAACAATTTATAAATTAGATGCCATTACACTATTATTATTATTACTTATATTAAACATATCAACATACCTGTTTCTTCTGACTACGGCCAAGTAGCCAGGTTTTTAACAGCTATTGCTGTTAACTATTTCAACTTTGGCAAATAAATGGACCACAACACTTTTTTACGTCTATTCGTTTATTTTCTGTATACGCAACTAACATAAATAAAAACTATAACCATAACAACAAAAACTTGGTAAAACGCCGACTAATCTTCTAATTTTCAAGTATTTTTAATATTTCTCGACGACATACTTCCCCTCGTTGTACTTCAATTTTCAATTTTAAGGTGCAACATTTGGGTTAACGTCGAGAATTGCTAGTTTGGCTACAGGTCGGCGATATGTTCCTAGGTTTGTCTTAACATCCACAACTCTGACAATATTATCTTTACCAGGATATACGGCAACAACTACTCCTCTTGGCCATGTGTTCCTAGGTAAATTGCCATCTACAATAAAAACCAAATCTCCAATTTTTACCTCTTTTGTACGAAGTATCCATTTTGTGCGCTTCGTTAGAGTGGGCAAATACTCTTTAATCCACCTCTTCCAAAACATTTCCACTAGAGCTTGTGACACCTTCCATTGTTTTCTTAAGCAAAATCTTCTTTTGCGGTACAATTTTCTATAGGCCAGTCTTTTCTGCATTACTTAAAAACTTTGGGCCGGTGAACCATCTACTATTAGAATTTAAAAATCCGTGTGGTTTGACCATTTCGTTCCATCATCTGCCACATTTTCCTTTGAGGGAACCCATCTCCAATCACGAACATTAGTTAATTCTTCAATTTCACCTATTCTATTGGCAACAAACTGTTTAAACTTTCTTGCATCTGACTTTAACCAACATAACACCGTTTTTGAATCACTCCAGTAGATAGTACGATTTATATTTAATTCATGTTCTTTTTGTATGGTAACTGCAAGACGACTTCCTAGTAGGGCTGCTTGTAGCTCCAGGCGAGGAATTGACATAGGTTTTAAAGATGCCACTCGAGTTTTGCTGCTACAAACGAATTTGTGATTTCTTCTCCTTTCTCCACTCTAAAAAACGCTACTGCAGCGAAGGCTTTTTCACTAGCGTCACAAAATACGTGCAACTGTAACATAGCGGCACTGAATAGGTTGAAACTGTAACATCTAGGAATTCTTATTTTTTCTATTTCTTTCAGTTTGTCAAACCAGAGTTTCCATTTTTCGTATAAATCTATAGTCAATTGATCGTCCCAATCCATTCCATTTCTCCAAACATCTTGTAAAAGTATTTTACCGTGAATTGTGAAGTGCATAACAAAACCTATAGGATCAAAAATGGACATTACTATTTGTAACACCTCACGTTTAGTTGGAATCTTCTTATTTTCGACAATTTCTGAACACACGTTGTTAAACTTTACTTTAAAAATGAATTCATCTGTGTTTGTATCCCAATGGAGACCCAGTATTCGTTCTGTTGGTAAATCGTTTCCTGCTTGAAGACACATATCTTTATTAGATACTGCTCTCAATTCATCGGGTATCTTTAATAAAACATTTTTTGAATTGGAACTCCAATTGCAAATTGTAAATCTTCCTTTTTCACGAATATCAGTAACATCTTGTATTGGTGGTATTGCTTCCTCTTCAGTGTTAACACTATCCAAATAATCATCCATATAGTGTCGATTGATAATCGCATCTACTGCTCGTGGTTTGCTGTCACTTTCGCTATTTATATTTGCAATTGTAAGTTGCAACTTCTTTTGAATTAAATCTATTTCTGCTTCTTCAATAATTTTTGCAGATTTTAATTTAGCTTTCGCCAAGGCCTGTGCTGCTTCTAATTCAGCCATCAATACTTTGATCTGCCTGGATCGTTTGGAACATGAACTGCGAGGAGAACCAACTTTTCCTAATAATCTTGCACTTCTGCGCAAAGACATCGCTACAACTATACTCGATTTCTATAATTGTCTTATGCGCAGGTGTAGGGCTATTGTCTCCAGAATCGCGTTCCAACGTACAAATTATTGAATGCTGATCAGCTGTTATTTGGATTTAAGATCCGGCTCGAAGGACCAATGTTTCTTCTGACTACGGCCAAGTAGCCAGGTTTTTAACAGCTATTGCTGTTAACTATTTCAACTTTGGCAAATAAATGGACCACAACACTTTTTTACGTCTATTCGTTTATTTTCTGTATACGCAACTAACATAAATAAAAACTATAACCATAACAACAAAAACTTGGTAAAACGCCGACTAATCTTCTAATTTTCAAGTATTTTAATATTTCTCGACGACAATACCATAAATCTTTAAATAATATAGAAGAGTTTAAAGTATTCTTGAATTGACATATTATATATTATATAGTTTACTATATATCATATACTCTATGAGCATCATATCGCCTAAGCATAAATCATTATAATACACAAACCCTTTTTTGAAATATTAAGTATCATCAAAGTTCTACAAGATTCTTCACAATATTTGCAATCACAATCATATGAGACATAGTACATACAATCCGTACTTAAAGTAACCACCTGTTAATATGTGAATAGATGAGGATTTATGCAGATACCAACAAAATATCTAGACGGTCATCACATCAGATAAGCACCCACAACATAAAAGGGTTTAATTTAATTGTATAATTTACATGTTTAAATACAATTTAATTATTTAAATACAAATTTTAAATAAATTTTACCAGTGTAAACGCCTATAAATTACAACTAATCCACACTACAAATTAATCAATTTTTGTAAAAACCAAGGGGCTAGTAACAACTCTTACAGATCTATTCTGTTAGCCATCCGCTACGTGTTTTGATTCGTTACGCCTTCTCTTCTTCCACTTCTTCCACTTTCTTTAGGCCTAGCCTGTTTATCATTGATGCTGTTCATCACGGTTTGGGGGTGCTTCGGTGGACGTCGATATCCAACTTTCTGCCCATCGTTTTGGTGGTCTACCGGGCTGTCGTCTACCCGTCGGTATTTGGTTTCTTGCTATTTTAGGTATGCGTTCTTCTGCCATTCTTTCCACGTGTTCATTCCATTTCTTTCGTCTTCCTTTAATGAATTTTACTATATCCTGTATGTTGCATGCATTTCTTATATTTTCACTACGTACTCTATCTCTCAGTGAGTTACCAGTTATAGCTCTCAGTGTTGTCATCTCTGTAGTGCGTACTAGCTGCTTGGTTCTGCATGTGTTTGCCCTTGTTTCGGCTGCATATGTGATAATAGGTCTGACCACTGTCTTGTAAATCTTCACTTTATTCTCGGTGCTCATGTATTTGTTTCTCCAGAAGACATCGCGTAGGCATCCAGATATTCTTGCTCCTTTATGTGTCTGTCGTTGTACCTCTTTAATAAGGTTTCGATCACTAGATATGCTTATTCCCAGATAGTTAAAGTTCATGATTTGTTCCACAATAGTGCCCTCTATTTCTAGCTTACATCGTATAGGATCTCTGCACACTGTCATGCACTTTGTCTTGGTTTTTGATACTTCCATGTTCCAGGCTTTTGATATACTCACAAATTGGTGCAACAGTCGCTGCAGGTCATCTTCACTTTCCGCCATCAGAACTGCATCGTCGGCGTAGCATATTATACTCAAATTATTTCGGCCCAATTTATATCCTTCTTTTGTTTTGATGGAGTCTATGATTTCGTCCATCACCAAGTTAAATAACATCGGACTGAGCGAGTCTCCTTGTCTAATTCCTTTTGTTGTTGGTATTGCTTCGGTATACTCACATCCCACTTTAATCTTTGTTGTGTTATCGGTGTAAATATTCTTGATTAGATTAATAATTACAGTTGGTACGTTTCTTCTCTTCATAATTCTTAACACATCGCATAGTCTTACTCGATCAAAAGCTTTGCATAGGTCTACGAAGCATAGAAATGCCGGCTTATTATATTCAATTGATTTTTCACAGATTTGGCGCAATGTGAAAATGGCGTCAGTAGTCGACCTATTTGTCCTGAATCCGAATTGTTCTTCGTTAATAGTAATGTGTGTGTTTAGTTTCTGAAGGATTATCTTTGTTACCAGTTTGAGGGTGCAGTTTAGTAAGGTTATACCTCTATAGTTTTCGGGCAGGTTTTTTGGCTCCTTTTTTGAATAAGGGTATTGTTATGCTCGTTCTCCACTCCGATGGTATTACCTGTTCATTGAAGATTTTTTGTATCAGCACTTGCAGCTCGTCTATTAATGCCTGACCTCCATATTTTAATTGCTCATTTGTGATTTCATCTGTTCCTCCACTTTTGCGATTTTTTAAGAATTTTAGTGCTAGCGTTATTTCCTCAGTTGTTATTTTTATTTCCTCTTCATTTGGGAGATTTACTTCCGTCGGGGTTGTTGTTATTTCGGAGTTAAATAGTTTTTGAAAGTATTCTGTCCATTGTTTTTTTTGTAATTTTATTGTAGCAGAATAGTTCTGTCACTTCGGCCTTCTGATTTCGTATCACTTTCCACACTTTCACTTGTGCTCCCGTCATATCATGTTCCATATTCTTAGTGAAACTTTCCCAGAATTCTTCCTTAATTTGTCTTATTCGCATGTTGTTCGCATTTCTAATTATTTTATATCTTTGGAAATCTTCTTGTATTCCACGTTACGCCTGGAAATTCGTAAAATTATGAGATTCAATTCATACGGAAAGAATATGGTTTGACCAAAAGTGATACAGAATCTTCTTAATTCCTGGTACCGCTCGCTTATAATTTTGGTTTGAATGTGAAGATGTTCTTAAATGAAATTAGTCACAATGACCAAAGTAGTCGTGACAAGATTCGTTGAAAAAAATAATGTTTATAATATTAAAGAACCTGAGTTCATCAGTTGTCTTTATTTTTATTTATAACTTATTTTATTGGTTTACTATATGCACAGAGTACAATAGTAAAAGTTTGTAACTTGAAAGGTAAACTGCCCAACGCAGATGTCACAGTCTATTATTGACGTTATGATAAGTTTTTAAGTTTATCATGAAATCAGAAAAATTTTCTTATTACATCCATAAAATAAGCTCTTTGAACTTTCTTCGTTGTTAGTGTTGGTCGATAGATTTGGGAAAAAGTTGTTTGGGTGATCCGATACTTCCAATAGTCTATAATATCTGGAGCTACAACAATTAGCATGTGTCTCTCCTTTAACCATACACATTTAAGCTTTGGGTTGATAGCTTCGTAGACAATGTACCATAGAGTATTACGTTATTTTACGCCGAGTTTTGGATTCAAAACCCTGCGCTGTAGTATTTAATTGAAAACTTAGTTGAAACTTAAACAAGCTGGGTTACATAATCCAATTTTTTCAAACTTAAAAATTGATTAAATATTAAAAAACATTAAAAGTTTAAAAATAATAATTATGCAAATATTTCCTATGCTTCGTGCCTTAAGGTCGTCTAGAAAAGCATCGTGTGAGCGATAACACATGGCGTGCATTTTATTTTCAATGCAACATTTAAATTTAAATTTTTTTATCGTTTAAATAACAATCAATGTAATTATAATAATTTAAATATTTTCAGAATTTTTTTCCCAGAAGTTTAAGGTTGGGGTTTGCGTTGCTAAACTGGAACATACCTATACTGATGTTAAAGACAGCTCCACCGATTAATTTTTAATTTTAGCAGATTTTTGATTTTCTTAAACTTCCTCAATATCTAATTAAATATAAATGTCTGCTCTGCAATATATAATCATAGTTATAATATGTTATGTAGTACATAATATAATATACTAGCTGGATACCCGGCTTCGCCCGGGGTCTCACTAAAAATAAAGTACTTTGCCTTTGTCTGAATTTACTTTTTTTTGAAAAGTTTGAGAATTTTAAGTTAAGGAAACGGTAAAAATTGTTTGTTCGGACCAAACAAATTTATTTGTTTGATGATTCAAAGAAATCTTGTCTTGTTATATACCCACAAATAAAACTATTGTTAATTTAAATTTAAAAAATATGTTTGAAATATTTTATTTACATTTACATAATATACCAATTCTCCATTTCCCATAAAATATATTTGCAAAAACTTGGGTTCTTCTTGCATTTTTGGAAATAAGGAACCAACTGCATGGTAAACTTGGCCTTGAATTTTAAACGTGGGCATAAAATTTCCATGCCGTATCTCAGGGGGCACCAAACGATGTCATTTGAAAAGCGGAGTTGTACTTTCGTATATTTCTAAGGAAATTATCCGAATTATAGTGAGTGCCAAGTAGTAAACTCTTTAATGGTTCTGGCGGTTCAACAATGTCATCGAGTAAAACTTTTCCACTACAACAACACAGGCCAGGTGCTTCTTTTTCCCATTTTAATGCACGACAGTAGTTACAGCTGGAAGTCATGGTTTCAATCGAAACGTGAGAATCGGTTGCATAATCAATGGAGACATCATAATTAAATCCAGACATTTCTCTACTTTTCCATGGGACTGAAGGAACACTTTCATTTTCTACTTCCATATCATGCAAATGATCACCATCATTAACTCTTATTGGGGCTTGGATTTGCTGTGAAATGGAATCCTGTGCTGAATTTGTTAGTGAAATTGGTCTCAAACGTTTGAGCTTCGGTTGAGCTTCAATGAGCTTCCATTTTCATCGTTTGAACCACAACCGTCGCGGAGTTATTTGCGAAAACTTTTAGGGGAATGATTTTACATTTTCCATTCTGGTTCGAATTTTTAGGTGAATTTGGAGTTAATCGATAGAGTTTCGTTTGAGCTCCAATGAGCTTCTATTATGATACCGTTAATTTAATTTTTTACGAAACTACAGACATTTGAATTTGCGGTAACTCCGAGCAAGTGACGCGCGTTACCATTTAACTTTTATTCCATTTTATCCGTAGTATAACAAGTAAAAATTTCACTGAAATCCAAAGAGGTTTGGTTCAAAGGTGGTTGATTTGACGTGGAGTACCCCATATACTATATTAGTTTTCTTTGTTTTGATGGTCCCAGTTCGCAGTCTTCCTGTACGGAATACTCATCGAGTTGTGGAGATTCTTCAACCACATGACATGTTTTTCGATAGTTGCATCATGCTCATGATCTTTTTTGAGGAGGATGTTGACTTTGGCGACGTTTTTATATGTTTGCCTACTATAATTTAAGCAAATAATGGAACAAGCAATCCCTGCTTTTCTGCACCCACAGACAACTTTACATTTTCTCTTAGCGCGGGTTCAGCTGTATTGATAACCAGTTCATGTTCATGATTTATTCGTTGCCAACCTTGTAAAACTCAACCCACGTTTACACCTGGTGATACAAATGTGATGGCAAATTTGATAATAGACATTTTTTTGAGATGTATGTATTACGAGAAAGGAGAAAGTAGACGAAAAACTCATATGACCTTTATTGTAGAGCGTAAAAAAGCAGCAAAAAAGTTTAGAAATTATATGCAGGGTTGCCCCGTGACCATGGAGAACCTTTGATGTGATGATAAAAGACACTTTTCCAAAACAAATTTTTAAATAAAATTTTTGTCCAAGTTTGTTATTGTGGTACCTATTTCTAAAACATTTTTTTTAATTTCTGCTTTCATACGGCCATATCATCGCAACTATTGATTTTATAGTATTAATAGATTAGTAATTTTTTAAAGACAATTTACTTATGTACAAATTACTAGTTTAGAAGCTCCTATTATCGAGGATAAACAGATTTCGAGTTATGAATTAAATTAAGAGAAGAAATGTCAAAAAAAGTTTTATTTTTGCATTTTTCTTGCAAACCTTGTATCTTTTAAACAAAACTACTTACAAAAAATTAACGGCCTAATTCTGGTAGCAAATTTAACGAGCTATAACTTTAGTCTACTACATTCTTTTTACATACATTCTTGCCTCTAAATTTTTCGATTTTCTTCACTTTCTTTTTTATGTTCTAATTTTTGCTCTTGTAGTATTCGCAGTTTGCGTAATTCAATATTTATATTATTAGATGCAGTTTCTCTTTTTTTTTGGGCGGCTCTTCTTCGAGATCAAAAGTATGTAATGAACTTGTGGCCACTACTAATTAAAACTATGAATATAAACTAAAAATATGAAAAAATAGTCGAACACTTAAATAAATTGCTCATCGTCTTCCTCTTCCATTTAAATTTCTTCCGAATCTCGTTCTAAAATGCACAGCGGGCGTATACTGAATCGTTTTCCTAAAATTTTAAAATTTTAGAGCAAAAATGAGAGAGATAAAAAGTATGCAGCGATATAAACTATGAATAATACGAGTAATTAAAAATATTCTTAAAAATATCGTAGAACGGCCCTGATGACACCGTTCAATATTATTCAATAAATGTATCAAGCGTCCTCTGTTGTCTGTAACAAACTGAAGCGATGGTAAACAATATTTATCAACAATTCATAACATAACCTCAAAGTTCGAAGTTTTAACCCTTTTAACCGGTGCGTTGACGGTAAAACAATAATAAATTATAAATAGGGTTTTTAACAATTTCTTAAAATTTAACATCTAAATAAGTTTATAGAGACAAAAAATGTATCGTTCGGATAAACACTTTATGAAAAATCCTGCTACAGCATCATCACGAATTTACATTGGAAATATAGCCGAAGCAGTATTAGCACCAGATTTAGAAGATAAATTTAAATTGCACGGAAAAATATTGGGTTTAGTGTTACAACGTGGTTTTGCATTTATACAATTTGAAAATGAAAGTCAGGCTCAAGCAGCAATATCTTCTGAGCATGGTTCATTATTTTTTGGCAGAAAACTAAATGTTAAACAAGCTGTAGATAAAACTCGTACTAATACTCCACTACAGCCAACATCTGTTCCACCACCTACACCTCATCATGTATCACAACCAGTTGCACTTCAAGCACCTTCGCCTGTACCATCATTATTACAAAAGCATTTTTCTCCTCAAGATACTCCAATATCCAAACCAGATGAAATGGATATTACAATTGAAGATGACTTTAAGGGGAATCTTAAAAATAAACAATTGCAGAATAATTTTGATCTTCAAAGTCACCCGATTGATGATATAGCAGAAAAACAAAAACGTGGGGGACGACGAGGTGGAGGTGTCGGTGCTGGATGGAATCAAAGAGAACGTCGCCACGACAATGAAAGATTGCCTTTTGACGATTTTAAGTAAATTAAAACTAATTTATCTGTAATTATGCATAAGTTAAATATTAATATTTTAGTCCTAGAGAGATACCACCTCGAGATCAACCAATTCGAGATGCACCTCTTTATTATGGCAGGGAAGATGGATATCGTCCTGGGTTTGTTCCACCAACTGCAATCGAACGACCAGAACGCAATGATTGTGAAATTATTGTGGTTTCTAAATTATTGACGTAAGCATAACAAATTGCTATGTTATTAAAATTTTATTTTGGTAAAAAATGAACAAATTTATCCAAAAAAGCAACTTTTTTTACTTGACTTCAGGATGTGCTAATTACCTAATATTGAAAGTTTAATTTTTTTAGAGAGTATGCAGAATATATAGAAAAACGCCTGAAAAGCATAGGTCTAATTGTTGATTTATTATTTCCTAACGAAGACGTTCCTCTTGGAAGAGTATTGGCCAATATATCAAGCAGAGGATGTTTGTATGCCATTTTAGTGATGCCTCAAAATGAAGATTGCCGTAGTTTGACTCTTAGCATTCTTCATGGTATTGCTCAAGGTTAACAACAGTTTTATTTTTATAAATTAACAATTTACTAAAAATTATTTTTATTTACCTAGAACACCGAAATATGCCTGTAGATGATGCAATTCTGTTAATATCTCGTAACTTTGATGCTTATATGAGAGGTGAAAAATCTGATTCAAATGTTTCTGGTTCTGGAACTGGTTCTTTAACTGAAAGACATCCTGAGGCAGTGCAAGTAAGTTAATTTTGAAATTTATTAATTCTGTTATACTCTAACAATAAATATTACCATTTCCAGATGCTTTTCAATTTATTAGCAGAAAATCGTCAAATAACCACAGTTCAATACGACAGACTTTTAAAATATTTAGAAGAACGCAGAAAACTTCAGAGACAGTTTGAAATATCGGAAGGTAATGCAAATGCTGAATCGGAAGGTGAACCAACAAGTAAACAAGCAGAATTACAAAGTCGCATTATGAATATTCTTAATAAATCTGCTGATGATGTTCCTAAACCTCCCGAAATTCCAACACACCAGTCTTCGAGTGGTCCAACACCTTTACTTAAGGATCCATCAGTACAGAAAGCATTAGATAGTCTTCTTTTGGGAGACATGTTCAAAACTATGAGTTCCAACTAATAATGGAGTTAATGCTTAGTTTCGTAAAACTTTTAACAAACCATGAAAACTAACTGGTAATTTCTATTGACTTGTTAGTTTATAATGGTATGTTAAAAGTTTTGCTATGCCAGGTGAAGTGAACGATTAATATTATGACTAATATAAGTTGTTCACATAGTATAGGGTGATCCAAATCGAGGTGCAAAAGTAATTTAATTAAAAAAACAAGAAATTTTTTATAAAATACAGTTTTATAGGCATCAATGTAAAGTAGATTGGATTGCCCTATATAAGAAACTTTTTTAATAATAGGTAAGATATTCCTGATTAATTTTAAATGATTCTTCGACTGCAAATGTACTGCATAAATTTTTATGTTCTTAAATTTAAAGATTAAGCAAAATATACATATAGTACTTGTTTAATAACTTGGTGGTTAAATATAAATAAATTGGCACAAAAAAATTTTCTTATAGTCGAGTTCACTACTCGTCAAATTGTGATGTTTCAACTTTTTGGTTAAAAGTAAGAACAAAATTTCTTTTAAATAGCCACAAATTTAAACAATTTATATTGATGGTGGTTTGTCTGAGTAAGGAAGAAACAGTGTCTTGCCAAGCCAAATTAAAAAATGTATACTGGGTGGCCAGTTGTACACCCAAACATAGAAAATTGTTTTTTTTTTTAATGGATGAGTCGCTATTTTTTTTGTTATTTAAAAGTAGAGGTCAAGCAAACATCAGAAAAAATTATTTAAATCAGAGTCGGATTTATGACTTAGTTAACCTAAAAAAGGTTTTAAAAACCAATCCAGAATTAAGGAAAAATGCCATGCTGCCAAATCAATTTTAAATAACTGTTAGTAATGCAGATAATTTCCATGTCAATTTTGTAATGGCCGTCAAATCTTTGCAAATAGAATTATTTGGTAATGTATGTTATTTATGTTCATTTTGTGAAGATAAAAATCGTTAAATAGAAACAATCACTATTTTATTTATAGAAATTATATATATTATTAACCTCTGAAATTAAAAGGTTAAATAAACAATAAAACGAAATATTATTCGTAAGCTTTCAGCAATGGTTACTGTCGTCATCAGACGTTTAATAATAATAATGTATTTACATAGAAACGGAATATAACGTATTGTCATTTGATACGATTTCTTGATCCATAAAGTTTGAAAGATAATCGTGAGTTAAGGAACAACCTACTAAAGGTGCGCATATCGCGATTTTGTAAAAAATCAAAATAAGACAAAAAATTGCAGATTTATATAAAGTTAACTGAAGACATGTTATACAAACATATTGACGTGAGTTACAAAAAATTTCTTGTGAATATAACAAAAATATATGCAATTGTAATGAAAAACTTTACAAAACGGCGTGTTTTCAAGTTAAGTTTACAGATCGATTAATGAACAAAAAATAGTCAGGTTTTTAGCAATCGACAGGAAAAGATGTATTTTATTTTGGTACAATGTTGTAATTTTTATAACTCATATTGATAACGATATGTAAGAGCTCAAAGTTGTCAATACTTGAAGGCATTATTACTAGAAATATTAATAGAAATAAATTTTATTTTTAAAATTTTAAGAATGTACCAAAATAGTTTTATGTTTTAACTAATTAAATTTTTTTGATGCAATTAAAACTATTAATTATTAATGGAGAAAACCTAACTTAAATAAGGCACTGTATTTCAACCACAATATACTCATTAAATAGGAAAAAATTAACCCCAATACGTTATTTGTATCTTAGATGATGAGTACATGGCCGTAGATATTACTTAAACCTTCGATGTCAGTTTTTCTGTTCATTGCATTCTTTTCTTTCTTGATGCATATCATTTCGTGAAGGAGTCGATCTTTATAATTGGTGACTGATTTGTGTTCTTAGCATTATGTCCATCAATTAAAATATGTTTGGCAATCACAGTGGTTTATTGTTTATTTAACCTTTTAATTTTAAAACTTTTAATCTAATATTTTATTTATAATGTAAAACTTTTGTAATATCTGACAGCCACCAACTTAAACAACAATGCATAATCACATTTAATTTTGATTGGTTAATCACCGCAGGTAAATTATAGAGTAGTATATTATACACTTAGGTTGTGAAGCTAGGTGTTATAACCCTAACGTCAAAATTAAATCATGAGGTGCACAGGGTTTGAGGCCGACTAATTGCATCAGTATCCTGTATTTTCATCAGACTTTCATATTCATGTTATTTCAAAAATTAGAGCTAGTTAAACCCCTCCATTCCTGCTTCCCATTATAACAAATTTTAATAAAAAATATATCAATCGAGAGCTATTTTTTTCATGTCTAAAGATACATAACTTTTAATATTTTGTTTTTTAATTGTTGGTAAAAATGCAAATATAAAATTTTAAATAATGTTTCTTTTGAATTTTGGGTTCAGATTGGAGACTTTCTTAGCTCTAACTTCCAGTAAACATCAACATATTGTGGATATAATGTAAGAGCAAAGCAAAAAGATTCACTCTGGAGGATGCATCGATAAGACTGTAGAAAAGCAAAGTAACTTTCTCAATGGAATAAAAACCTAAGGAGATTTTCGCAAATCGAGGTTGTTTCAAGATTGGTTGATTTACTAATTCAATTTTTTGCAATTTCCGTAAAAAATAAAAATCTTGACTGAAACGTCATGACCCATTTTCTCCTGTCTGTAATGTACTTTCACATACTAGAGAATTTACTGTGTAACGTAGGCTACAAACCATCAGAATACACTTTATTTCAATAAAGGTTACTTACCTGCCAACTGATACTGATTTACCATTACCAGGCAAAAGATGGACAGAATTAAATTTTTAATCATTCAGGATTCTTGGCTTAACAGTTGATGCACTTTATTTTGCTAGTAATAGCAGTGTAGTCTTAAATATGATGCATTGAGATTACCAGGAAAATCTAAGTAACGAGGTCTAAATTCTAAACTGGGATTTCATTGTATAAAATAGTTCGATCTGTAGGTTGGTTGAATCAGTGCAGTCGCTGTCATTGAAATGAATGTAACAGAAACGTACCTCATAGGTTATTTCAATAGCGTGTTTAAAAGATGCCTACAGAGGGGGCAAACCAGATTATTTTTCAGAACCTCGTTAATCTATTCATGCGCGTCAGTTGTAAAGAGATCACTGACAAATTCCAAACTTATTTCAAACTGAAACTTATTTAAATTTTAAAACTGTGTGGTACACATTATTTTTACCGCAGAGGGCTTCAGAGATACGATCCGAGTCATTCTTGGGAGGGCAATTGCCTCCTTCCCACCCCTAAATACGCCACTGGGTTAGTTGGTGGCCATTTACTCACTATGCTTGAAATAAACATCTTGCAATGTGGGCTTACATTAAGGAAATCCAATACTCAGGAGAAGATAGCACAAGAAGTTTAGATCATACCATCTCCCACACATAATTTAAATAAGCCTTTTAACAGCTATAGTCACCTAACATCTGATTGCTGAGTTCAAAGTCACGACTAATTATATTTGTAGGTCATTTTGCTTTTCATCATGACTTTCAGCCAATATATTGCCTTCTACTGGGCAATACATAGTAGGGTAATAATAAGTGTAGTATATAAAAATAAATAAAACTTGATTTTTACAATTGTATTACTTTCATAATTTAGAGAATATTTATGACTATGTTAAATTAACATTACTCCAAAAGAAAATAACCTTAAATTAAAATTACTAATATAATTTTAATAATAATTCAATCAATCTTAAAATAAATTTGTACTTAAAAGCACATTGTATATCATTAATAAAATTTGTACATGTCACTTAAAACTTATTACTTATAATTCACGAACACATTCAAAAATGGTACAGATTAACAAAAATAAATTAGTCAATAAAAATGAAACAAAATGCATTTATCAATATATACATAAAAAATGTGATTTGAAATATTCTCATCGTATACTACGAGCAATAACCTCTTGTTAACTAAAAAGATAGATCTTGGTATCTAAAAAACATCAACTCTTCAGATAATGTAAAATTCTCAGTTTGTTTTAATATACATATATATAAATTAGCACTATTAACTTTTGTTTTAAGAATACTATATTATACTATACAAAAAAGATTTAACCCTGCCCTTGCTGTTGATAGTGCGTGGTTCATATAAATAATAATGGGATTGGGGATTTAAAGTAAATTTTAACCATGTGAAAATACACAAATTCTTATTTGGCAAGATCCAAAATATTAAATCTTTTTGGAAATTATAGCATTTTTAAGAAAATTTGAGTACAGTGCAATCAATATTATATTTTTGTGTTATACCAAATGTAACTGAATCTATTTTTACAACTTTTTTTTTCTAAGTTATAAATGTTATCCAAGTTAAAATTTTGCAATCTTTGGTTGGTTATTCAAAATGTTATAAAATAAAGTTTTAATTACAGTCCAATCTATTTCGCTGGAAATAATATCAACTTCTTTAACAATTTTTAAAGCAAAACCACATTTATGGTTAATATGTATTAACAATACGATTATGCAGTTACCAAATGTAAAATATTTTTAGTAAATAACTTTTAAATCATAAAAAAGGTACGAAAGAACCTTCCAGTTCAATATAATAATTAATACTCCTATAATACAAACACAAAATGTTCAAATTACTTGTAAAATTAAAAAAGTCTCAATCCATTTCTTCGTTTTTTATTGAGAATCTCGGGGTTGCACAATGTATGGAATTAAGAAAAACCAGTAATACTAACATATGCGATCAAGTCTTACTCGTCAATTTCAAGTATAATTTGGGTTTTTAACATCAAATATGCCATTATTCTTGGCCATTTTACTTGCAATAAAAGTATCTTTGTTCGTCATAAAGAATAGGTATGAATAAAAATTAAAATCATTTTGAATAATTCAGATTTTTCAAGAAGTATTGCTAAATTTACAAATAATGATTTAGTAAACGATGAAACTAATTAATAGTTTACAAGATTTAAAAACACAAACTATACATAAATTTTATTAAGCTGCCAAGAAAACAAAATAATAGTTAATAATTTTTGAAATAAGAAAGCCTAAATCCTTTAAAACTTAAAATTTTACTTATTTGATCTATTCTAGTTACATAACAAAAAATAATACTCCTAGCTTTGGGCTACGAATTTTTTTAAAATCACTTCTCAATGATAATCTTCTCTTTTCATGTTCTAGTTGTTTATTCATTATTTTGGATGAACATAAAAAATCTTTAGCCACAAAACGTGCTCAAGTTAAAAAATAGAAAATGTAACAAATAAATAAATCAAATCACATTTAACATTTTTTAATATAAAAAATATATGTATAGTATCAAACTTAATAAATACAACCAGATAATAATTATTGTGTTGCACCACATAATGAACAGTTAATAATTATCTGAATAAATGATGACAAAAATGTTATAAACAAACTTTCAATTCACGGTAATAAATTTCCACAATTGTATAAGACGCGGCACGTAAAGCAAAGTACCAACAATAATTATTATGCACATTTAAATACTATCATCACTATCTTCTTCGGGCAATTCGTTAAATCGGCTTTGTTGTTGTATACCAGCACGTTCTGAATGATAATCTTCAGTGGTAGGAGTTTCGGCATTAATTAACTGTTCTACAGCCGGATCAAATGCTTCTCTTATTTGACTGCTTGCACCTTTGGGATCTAAATCGGTGGCCCAACTAAAATTCATAAGAGCCAAGTCGGTATTACCCAATTTTTTGTGAACTTTTCCTATTAAATAATAAACTAACGATTCTTTAGGTACAATTTCTTTCAATTGTTCTAATTCATTAAGAGCCTCTGCATGTCGACCAAGTGAAAAATAAACCGAACTTCTATGAAATCTGCATAATGGATTTTTTTTATTGAAATTAATTGCCATATTAAACGTTTTTAAAGCCTTCTCGGTTTTCTTCAAAGCCTGTTGCACAACACCAATGTGGCACATAAGAACAGCACTGCGTGGATGTATTGTTAGTGCTTTTGAATAATTCATTTCAGCTAATTGATATCTCTCTTGTTTAGAGTAAATGCTACCGATCCCAAACCAAGCATTATAATGACGAGGATTTATTCTAAGAGCATTTCGAAAACAACTCATAGCTTTGTCCAATTCATCCGTGACAATGTATTCATGCCCTAATAAACTATATGAATAGGCAAAATTAGGTTCAACTTGAACAGCACGTTCAAAAAATTTAATGGCTGTATCGTGTTCTTTATGTAAAGAAAAACAATTACCTGCAACACACCACGTGGCCGCAGAATTCCTATTATATTGCATCAAGTCGAGAGCAAGAGATGATAAAACACTTTCCTTTTGGGTATGCCACAAAGCCGTAGAATATATATCCATATATTTTGTTTCGTATGGTTCTCTATTATGAATTTCTTCAAAGCATTTAATGCAATTGTCATAATCGGTTAATTCAAAGTAAGCCAAACCAATCATCGAATAAACCCATGTTGTAGTGTACTGATGTGCAGGCAAATGAGTCAGTTCGGTTATTGCAGCTTCACAATTGTATTGGGATAAATGTAAATAAGCTTGTCCCATATCTCTTAACAGTGACATAAGACCTTCCGCACTTTGTTTTTGAATAACGACAGTTTGACTATTAACAGATGTAGTACTGGTATTTTTAGCTTCCACAGATGTTATAGTTTCATTTTTTCCTTTTTCCATTCTATTCTTGACATTTTCTGCATACGTGGAAGTTTTATTTAAATTATATTTGGATATTCGCTGTTTGGTTTTACGTGATGGTGATTTAGGCGATTTATTTCTATTAGGAGATTTATTATTTTCTTTTACAGAACAACTATTACTAAATAATCTTGAACTACGACGAACATTTGACTGAATTCCACCCATAGGTGCAGGGGTGCTTGGTGTTAATGGAATCGTGTGACCGACATTACTAGACAGAGGTTTATTATTTGGTAAATGAGATTCTTTTCTACTTATTAATTGTCCCATGTGAGCTTTAACTTTTTTAGCTAAAGAATTGTGTTGATCATTGACTTCACTAAGCGTTGATTGTGCAACCAATGGTGTCACTATAAAATTATCGGGACTATCTGTTGGTAAAATTCCAAAACTAGGTTGAGAACTTACTGGACTTTCCGTACCAAAACGATATCGCAACTGCTTAATTTTGGTAGTAGGTAAAAGTCCTAGACCTGACATAAGTAAAGGATTTGCCAATGGAGTATCTTCTGGTGTGGATTTAAGACTGCTGTTAAATCTTACACAATTAAGTTGTGTTTGCCCATAATTAGGAGTTATGTATGAAAACGATTGTTGGTTAGGTGTTGCCTGTAGCATTGCATTATTTTCCACATTATTTATAGACACATCATGACAAGTTGACCAATTATCAAAACTAGAGCATTGAAAAATGTTATTTGGATTAGGCTTCTCACCAAGATCACACAGTATTGTAAAACTAGACCATAAAAACGGGTTTAATTTAAGAGATTTTTGTAGAGCTTCTATAGCTCTAGATCGTCGATCTGTTTTTAATGATATTTTAGCCAATAATGCTAGGGCAAATGCTGCTTGGTCACCAAATTCTTTTGCAAAAGCATCTAAATTATTGAAAGAATTGTCATCTAACAAAAATATTGATTCTGCTTCGGCGTACCTATAATAAAAAATATAATGTTAATAAAAATTATTATGTAAGAATTAATTTTTTAAAGATTTAAGAATTAATTAATTTTTTGCAAAAAAACAGCATTGTTTGGGGTCCACTTTTTCACCACTTATTCAATTTCTAGCTGAAGTAAAATAATCAAATAACTAAACAGATAGTAACAAATCAGAGAGTAATCAAGTAACCAACAACTTTACCAAAGAAGTAGTTATGCAGAAGTTTTATGGAAGGTGCAAAATCGACATTTAACACAATAAATTTCACTTACATTAAGTATATTCAATTTTTCTACATACACTTCTTGCCTCGAAAAATTAACAATACATCACAACTATTTTCGGGCCCAAATAAATTGAGCCCTGCGCCACAAATTTCTGATTAAGAAACAACCTGAATATAATTTAAGCTATCGTTTAGCTTTGTTTAAAAGAGTACAGAAATATTGGCATGTCTTGCTGTCAAAGTTTAATAAAAGTCGTACGTTACTAATGTTGTACATTAGTAAATCAAAACATTAAAAAATTAGTATGTTGTTACTTGTACTACATTATAAACTAACAAAATTTTTGAGTTACGTAGTGATTGTAATATTTGTACATTAGTTCAAATTGTGATAAACAGAGAGAGTTACATCAAAACAACAAAAAATGATGCATTTTAAAATGCACTCATTTGACTAGCGATTCTGATCTTAATTAATTCCATTTTAAACTATGACGCAGGGCTCAATTTATTTGGGCTCAAGTATACTTGAACTAAGGATTGACAATTGGTTATTTATGTTAAAAATTATTAGTAGGAAATATGACAAAATATCCCATATTCAATATGTCATACGAACAAACGTAAATGTTTACTTCTATATTTACTTCTCATGGCAAAAACTGCATCTAAACCTCTAATTAGAACTTAATTATATAATTCCCACAATAATATCCTCAATATCTAGGACATAGACGTTGAAGTATTTCCAAGCAAATTGCGTGAACTTTTTAAGTCATAGAAAACTTATGTTGTCAATTTATAGCTTCCAAAAAAAGTGAACGTCCATGCATCGTAAAATGTTGATGTTGATTTCAGAAGAGAGCAAGTTTTTTAAACTTACACGTACTTAGGCCTATTATACTTTCTCCTTTGGTCACCTCCAGACCCTGCTCCTGACAGTGCTAGGTATGACTAACAACAACAGACATTACAAACAAAGAACGTCCCATTCCGTAATACATCAAACTAATGCTGTACAGAAAGTCGATGTTCACCGGAAGATCGAGCCAAGAAGCTCTGTGATTTACACCCCGTCGATGCCCGATACTGCTGCAGCCGGTAGAATTGATTTTTATTCAGTTTGATGTATTAAATGGAGGCATGGAAACTGTTTCAGGTAGAAAGTCAGACAGAAATCTTTTTTATGTCAACTCCTCCTGGGCTTGAACTAATTGTAAGTGCCTTTAGCATCAGCAGTCAATCACTGTAACTACTAGGCCAATTACTACCTCACCGTAAAACGTCTTGAAGTAGTTAAAATAGTTTGGGAACTTAATTCATACAAATTCATTACAAAACCAAGAAGTTGTGGTGAGAGAGATCAAAGTAAAACACTGTCAAATTGCAAAGTAAATTGTAGTTTAAAATGTAAATAAACACCAACGTATTTCATATCATCTCATGTATATTGTGTCAAAAATTCAATGGCGATTGTTTCTCGATCTATAAAGTTAATTTTCCAATGATACGAGTATAATTAGAAAACCTCAAATAACTGGTAAAATTTTAAAAATTAAATAAAAAAATACATATTATATCGCGTAACATAATTATTTACAAGTTAATTTCGATTTAAACCAATTTTATAGAAGTAATATAAATAATAGAAGTAAAAAATACTTAAACATCAAGATTTAAGCAGTACAAACTAATCACTGAAAGTTAAGAGTTTGTCTAAACTGTTGATGACATTACTTTGATTAAAATTGATGTTTAAAGGCACTTAAGTTTTAAAGATGATGACCAGAGATTTGAAAAACTAATTTTCAAAATTTAAACAGTCATACTAATTAGCAATCAATGAAAATCTAGAACTTCATTTTAGCTCCGGCATTAAAATTGCTTTTTTTTTGTTTAAAATTAAAGTTTCAACAAACTCATTTAAAACTTAAACGGGCCACACAGTATACAATATGTTATACGACACAAGTCAATTCAAATGTTGAAACGACAATTGCACAGTGTGTGGGGTTGTTGTTCAACAAGTTGTACAGCCAAGTCGGATTGTATGTATAATGGCCCACACTACAAGCTGTACTACAGATTAAACAGACAATAATAACAAGTTGAAAACTATTTTGGCCACAAACACAAACGACCAGTTGTGAAGACCTGTAGTACGTTTTCAGTTGCCATTCTTTCTGTATGCAATTATAGCCATGGCACCAAATATTTCAAAAGAAGTTATGGCGTCTATTGTGATTGTCTTATGTATTGATCCAAAACAAGTTAAAAAAAAGAAAAAGGTAAATTTTTAAGATTAAAAAAATGACCAAAATCTGACAAAGTCAGTTTTAAGAATTTTAAATTTCTCTGGTCAAGTCACGACTACAGTTAAGGTTTCCATAAAAAGAGAGAAAACTTATAAGGATTTAGAAATGATCCTGAAATATTGAAACAAAGTTGAAAAAACTGACTTTTATTAATTTTTCGATGTTTTAATGGATAATAACGACTGAAAGATGATAATGACAAAAATGATCAAAAGGCAGCCCTGCATTGATTCTCTTGTTTCTTAAATCACATTAGAACATAGGTGATGATTACATTTAATAAATATATTTCATGTTCTATTGAACTGCTTTATATTAAATTAAAATTTAATATTCAATTCACAGGTTAATAATTTAAATTTGTTTTAATCTAAAGTTAGAAGGAATTTCTGATCAACAGTTGGGAGAAGAATAATGCTTACAATGAAAACTTGACTAAATTAATATGATACCACCCTCAGGTACGCCTTTCTAGTAAAAAAATAATCATCGAAATCGATTGACGTGGTAAAAAATTATCACTTGCTCATAAGAATTGAAGATTTCCGTTATTTTGTCATTGATTACATGATCAGAACTTGACCAAATTAATATGGGACCATACCTAAAGTACCCCTTTCTAATAAAAAAATAATCATCAAAATCGGTCCACGTGGTAAAACATTTTTGATTAATATACATAAAAAAAGATTCCGACGAATTGATAACCTCCTTTTATTGAAGTCGGTTAAAAATGTGAATAGATTCTAATGGGAGGATTAAAAAACAAATAAGAAATTTTCATTAAGAAATTATATTAACAGATCACAAAAAAAAGTCAAATGAAAAATTTCTTGGCTTACTCCAAGGATAACTAGGTTTAATGAAACTTAAACCAAAATTCGACACACCTATACTTGAAGTAGTTGACAATTATTATGTAAGGAAAACATAAAATATACTTGAGTGCAAATAAATTGAGCCCTGCGTCATAGTTTAAAATGGAATGAATTAAGATCAGAATCGCTAGTCAAATGAGTGCATTTTTAAAATGCATGATTTTTTGTTATTTTCATGTAACTCTCTCTTTACTACAATTTGAACTAATGTACAAATATTACAATCACTACGTAACTCAAAAATTTTGTTAGTTTATAATGTAGTACAAGTAACAACATACTAATTTTTTAATGTTTTGATTTACTAATGTACAACATTAGTAACGTACGACTTTTATTAAACTTTGACAGCAAGACATGCCAATATTTTTGTACTTTTTTAAACAAAGCTAAACGATGGCTTAAAGTATATTCAGGATGTCGTTTCTTAATCAGAAATTTGTGACGCAGGGCTCAATTTATTTGGACCCGAGAATAGATATTTGGTCCTATTTTTTATCCCAAGTATTATGCAACCCTCAAGAGAGACTGAAACTCTAGGTAGGGTAGGTGGGAAATAAAGTACCACCCACTGACCAACACCGAAAGTACCCTAACATCCAGACAACCTAGCAGTCAGCGGGTCTACAAGGTGTCTGTATGAAGACATCAAATGGCGATTACGGTTGACCTGCCAGATGGCAGAAAGATAAACCAACGACTAAGAGGGCAGTGATAGGAATGTTGACGGTGGTAAGGTTAAACTGTAGAAAAACGGACGAATGGACGAACATTGACCGAATGGACTCATTGTGTTTTATTGGTCGGATAGATAATCTATTAATCTGGTAATGTTAAGATTAATCTGATAATCTGACCAAGTACTATGGCACCTAACATCGAAAGAGCCTAATAAGTTACATTCCAGAAAAACAATAAATCGTCGTCGATTTGTGAATATCTCCAATGTGACAATTTTTGCAAAAATGATGTTTTAGTTGATTGTGATTCTACATTATACGCTGCATAGCTGGTAATAGCCCCAATGTAGAAACTTAAGTAACCAGAATAAATAAACAAAAAAGAAATTGTAAATATAAATTAAATATTTGTTATAAAAAGCAGTTTTAGGCGTCTCCTGGAAGATTTCACTTTTGTAACATTAGAGATATTCACAGATCGACGACGAAATAGTACTAAAGTCAACATTACTTTACGGTGAACACGATGATTACAAATAACACTTGAGTATGGAATAGGCCCGATTATTTGGTACTTATGTATAAGTATTCCGAGTACTTAGTGCAACACCTCAGTGTGAGCAATGTTAATCGTAATTATTAATAAGCAACATATTTCATAGCATTAAATTACAATCCAAGTATGCTATAAATTTAAAAAATTAAGTAATAACGAAAATGGTTTTCTTACTTTTTTAGTTCATAAGCACATATACCAAATAAGTAACGGCATTGAGAAGAAGCAAGTGGTTGTTCATTTAAAACATGATAGGCATTATTTACTAATCCACTTCTGTAATATGCCGTGGCTAGTATGAATAAACTGTCATCACTTTTAACTGAAACAAAAACAAGATTAAATATTTATTTGGCACTAAATAAACGAATTTGCTTACCTTCGGCATATAATCTTTCAGATAAAAATACAGCATCGCTATAATGGTAATGATCTAAGCAAAACCATATTGCTGCCTAAAAATGTAAAATATAAATGCAGATACTTATAAAATTACTTAATTTAGAGGTTACAAATTTACCTTCACAGGTTCATGAAGAATCATATTTGAAGATATATTTCGCCTTCGGTAATATCACATTAAAACTATATTGTAAAATCTACAAATTTATTTCTATAATAATAAATTGAAATTGAAATAAATCACAATTACTTTTAATATAATTGATTTTTATTTTTTTGACATAAACTGAACAAACCAGATGCCATTTTAATAATATTAAACTTTTCCATTTCAGGGTAGACAACACTTAATTCTTAAAGTTACTAGAAATATTTCAAATTGTTTCCACCAAACAGTGGCGGCTCGTACTGATAAAATGTGGAGATTGCAAATCTAACCATCTATATCTAACATATAGATATTTTATTCAAATCCACATCTCAATTGTATAATTATTTATTTAAATTTAAACTTTGGAGCAATGTGTTACCCTTGGTTTGTTAAACTTTGGACCACAACTTAAAAATCTTTCTAAATGCATTAAAAAGCCAAAAAATTGCATTGATGGTCACATGTTTACAAACTCATAGTATAAACACACTTCAAATACATTCTTGGATTTAATTCCAATACAGATTAATTATAGAGTATTAATACTTAAAGTAAACCAAAGACCGCTGGAAAAACTTTGTACAAAGATTTCTTCTTTGAATTGAATTCTTTCAGATTTCCTCCGAGTTTCTCTGATTTTGTCGAATTTCCTCCAGATCCTAGAGTAAAAAATTGTGGGAGCGCTTCTGATGCGACGCGAAGAAAGATTCACACAGGGAAACGTCAAAAAATTAAGGCAAATGTCAACTTGAAAATTTTATGAGAAACCAAAAGAGAACTTAAATTTTTTTATTTAACTTTTAGAAAACCTACAAAATGCACGATTTACAATAAAATCGAAAAATTAAAATTTTATTTCGTTAAGGTGGGCCTAGTAGAGACAACAAATCGAAATCTATTTGCCTTTCACTTTGTTTAGATAGTTGTATATTCTCAGGCATTGCAAATTATATTTTTGTAGCCCTCTCTTGAGTAATAGAAATAATGTGATATTGGTTTATTTGTTTGAAACTTGAATAAATTTTCGAACCGGTAATTACGGTCTTCGATCTAATCTAATATATTAATAATAATATAAAATAATATAATTATTATTATGCCAGTACTAAACTTGAGGTCAATAGCAATTATTTTGTTAATGCAAAATTAAAATTTATTGAAAAATATAGTGTATTTGATTAAAAATTTGAAACGTCATCTAAACAAATTCCAAATTGGGCCATCTCTGTCACAATAGTCAAAGTTTTACAAACTATTTTGCGACTTGGCTAACTGAAAATTTCATTAAAATGAATGATATTTTATTTTATTACTGATGGCGAAGATTTTTTTAAAACTAAACAAAATTTGATACTTTTTTCTTTTGGATTTAGTAGATAATGATGAACTGTACACTGTAAACAATTTTCATAAACATTTATTGAAAATGATTGTGAAAATAAATATAATATAAGGTACAAAATCATTGCAATAATAATGGTGATTTCTATTTTGCTATATATTTTAAACTATTTAACGAAATAGCTTGAATTTTCTTTACCGCAAACGGGTAACTATGTAGATTTAAAAAAATAAAAAAAAATTGAAAAATTCGTTATAGTTTAGGAAAAAACTTCGCCATCGTCAAAAGCTAATTCGCCTATCTAACGTCACAAGTGGAAGTGAGTGCACAATAGTATCATGCGTATTCTACTAGGCCCCTCTTAATATTCGATTTGTGAAATGACAATCGCCAATGAAATTTCACCAGTGTATAAATTTTAACTAATTGTAAGTACGTTACATGCAAGCATATTTTAGTAGCAATTTTTACTGATTCTTATTTCAAATAAGCTATAAGTTATTATAGAACAGGGGTGGCCAAGCATTTGCTCACTACGGGCGACCTGTTGTTTTAAATTATAAGTGGCGCCGGCGGTTTACCAACATCGTAATAAGAAATAAGAAAATTAGTAATTTAAAACTAAATCTAACAATAAGTTTAAATTGTCTCGCACGCTGTGTGAAACGGGTATTGGAGATGTGTACATATCAGACAGATGGGCGACTAGAAATACTAGAAATACTACTGCTATAGAAGATACAATGGGGGAATTTACTGCGTAATTAATTTTTAAAATTATATATGAATATGAAAGTCTAATAAAAATGATCCATTTTTCGCACTATGAGAGCAAGACTATAGTAAATGCAATAAACTAACTTGCGAGAAAAACGCATTTTAAAATTCAATATTTGATGTTTGCAACTTCTTTTGCTTCTAATTTTTTTTTAGTTTAATTGAATATGATCAAATATTATGTAATAATGCTGCAATATGATGTATTAATGTATGTGATTTGAAAATATTGAATTTTAAAATGCGTTTTTCTCGCAAGTTAGTTTATTGCATTTACTATAGTCTTGCTCTCATAGTGCGATTTATACAATTGATTGATCTGAAAACCCCCTGTAGAATTAAAAAAAAAATTTAAATTTTTAAAAATTATTTAAGTTACGCGTCACAGCTAACGAATGATAGTTAATTACAGCTCTGCAACGTTGTCAGCTATCATGTCACTTATGTTTCGTTATGACAAGGGATTTGATTTGAAATTTAATTATGAAGCGTTCACTTATTTGGTCTTTTTAATATTATTTATAAAATTTTGAATAATCTGTTAATCAAATTAATATTATTTTAAAGTGGTTAGTATAAAATATTATATAATCGTTTTTATTTAGAATTTTATTTATGCTGTGTTTTAGAGGTTATATGAAGCAATGGTACACGTTAAAGCGTTATTTTGTACCATCTTGGCTAAACCACAGTTTAAAAAATTCTCTTAAACTTTTTATGTACGTTCCAGTTAACATTAAGTTAGCTTGGTAAACATTTAAATACGGCAACAGCGTTGCGTTATTATCATCTAATTGGTGATTTCAAATAGGGGGACTGACGTCACAACCCTTCGATTATTTATTAATTTCATTAATAAAAGATCGATGTCACAACCCTATATTTCTGAACTTTAAATAATTTTTTTCTTCTATTAAACGTACTCAAAAAAATTAACTGAAACCTCAGTTTAACCTATACTTTCGGGACTATACTATAATTTTTGGGACAAAAATTTGAGTGTTTGATTCAATGGAAACTTCATCACGTTTAGTATCAACCCAAAACCAAGGCTCACACATTCCTACATTCTTCTCTTATTATGTCACTGGAGTTTATACTTTTTTGGCAAAGTTCGACAGTTTTAGGTAGTACTTATTAGATTTAAACTTTTCAATTCCAACTTTGGAGATTGACTACAGAATATTATGGTACACTCTGAAACTATATAAGAGTAAGAAACTATTTTTTATAGACCGTGATTTTTTAAATTAATATTATCAATTAGTTAATTATTGATCTATCTTGTTAACTCTTATTCTTCTTACGTGAGATCCACGACCTGTGTTTTTTCCAACAGCAACCTCGGCAAAGTTCTGAAGTCACTGCCAGTACTTTGAGCATATTATTTGTTTTACATCTGAAGTAGCCTGCTAGGCTGGTCTCAGATGACTGTTACCTTATTTCATATTGTTAATGATGGCAATTCGTTAACATAGGAAGTCCGCCATCTTTACGTACCTTACGAAACACGGAGACGGCATTTCAAAGTGAGCTTTACCCGGATTTGAACCGGGGCACCTTACATTAGCAGTTGATCACGCTAACACCCAGGCCAACAACCGTTTCTATCCTGTTAACAATGCTTTTTACTAATTGGAAAATGGCAAAATACTCGTTGTAAAAAATTAAAAAGTGCAAATATGTGTCAGAAATTCCATTAAACCTGAATCTAAGAAATTCCTACAAAACAACAATAGGTACAAAACAACCTAAGATGCATACGCTAAGTACTACTTCAGTACTTAGCTCTATTTGTTTTAAGAATGTGACATTGGAACTAAAATATTGACAAACTTGTGAAAACCAACCAATCACGTTTCAAGATTATATTTTAGTTAAAAAGTCAAGATTTATTCTTAAAACAAATGGAGTATAGTAGCAGATAGATAGTAACAATAGATTGAATAAATAATACTCCTATTAATATAATTTTCTGCTGTCATTCGATTGGTTGTTTGAGTTTGTTGCATTCTATACACAAATTTTGCACTTTGGTTTTAATTTTTTTTTGTAATCACACTGTACAATCATGTAAAATGGTAAGGTATTACTATTGGTACGCTTGGTTTTGGTAATTACAAAACTATTTTTATAACCGCTATTATCACATTTGACCGAATCTGTCAAATATTGCCTTGTTGTATTGCGAATACATGTGCAGTTGATTATTGAGAACAAAATACTTTAAATAATATTGTTCACTAGAAAACCTGAATTCATCATGCCTCCGAAGGTAAAACCAGCTTCTGCAAGTAAGAAAACTGAACAAAAGAAAAAGGAAAAAGTAATCGAAGTAAGTGGAACGTAGTACTTAATTTCAATATTTTATTTATAAAAAACTTTTGTATAGGATAAAACATTCGGATTAAAAAATTAAAAGGGCGCTAAGCAACAAAAGTTTATACAGCAAGTTGAAAAACAAGTTAAATCAGGCGGTCAACATCCACTTTCACTTGATGGTACTAGTAAAAAATTGGAAAAAGAGAAAAAACTTAAAGAACAAAAAGAACTTGCGTTGTTGTTTAAACCCGTACAAACCCAAAAAATAGAAAAAGGAGCAGATCCTAAGTCGATAATATGTGCATTTTTTAAACAAGGGCAATGTACTAAAGGTGATAAATGCAAGTTTTCGCATGATTTGACTATTGAACGCAAGGCTGAAAAAAGGTCGCTGTATGTGGATATGCGAGATGATGGTTTAGAAGATACTATGGATAATTGGGATGAAGGAAAATTGAAAGAAGTGATTGAGAAAAAGCATGGTGAGACAAATAGCGCTATGCCCAATACGGATATAGTAAGACAATTATTGTATTTATGTTTTTATTTGTTTTTTTAAACTACCTGCTTTAGATATGCAAACATTTTTTGGGAGCTGTCGAAAGATCCAAGTATGGCTGGTTTTGGCAATGTCCATCTGGAGAGAAGTGCATTTATAGGCATGCATTACCTGCAGGATTTGTTTTAAAGAAAGATAAAAAGAAGGATGACAAAAAGAGTGAAATATCATTAGAAGAGTTGATCGAGACTGAACGGGCTGCATTAGGACCAAATCAAACAAAAATCACTTTGGAAACTTTTGTTTCGTGGAAAAAGCGAAAATTACTTGAAAAAGAAAAGGCTGCTATGAAAGCAGAAGAAAAGAAACGTAATGATTTTAAGGCAGGCAGGCAAGTTGGTCTTTCAGGTAGAGAAATGTTCAGCTTTAATCCTGAACTTGCCGCTGATCAAGACATGGAAGATGGCGATGAAGCTTTTGATTATTATGGTGTTTCCGAAGATGAAGATGAATCTGTTGAATACAAAGAATTACAATTGGATTTAATAACACTTGAAGCATGTGAGGTAGGTGTACGATTACCATTCATACTTTATTTCCAAGTACAGTACTTTGTTTTTCAAAGCTGTACTATACTCGGTAATTTACCATAATTGTCTAATTGTCTTTTATATTCTAATTTATAATTAAAAAATATAAAAAGCTTGTGGCGACCAACACCATAACCTGTTTAGGGATAAATGTAGAAATCAGGCAGCTCTCCATCCTCCACAAGCTTAAAACTAGAAAGCTATAAAATTATTAAACTGATCCTTATATTACTGAAATTTAATTATATAAAAAAAGGTCATCTGTAGTCTGGTAGGATAAAACTGAAATTGTTTTCTATGTGGAATATAAATTTTTTTTATGGTATACTTTATTTTCAATCAGAATAAATAGTCACTGTAGGTATGTGGTGTGTTTGGGTCTAGACCCTAGTAAAAGAAATCAATTGACCTTTTTTGGGCACTTTGTATGCTCGTATACTAGATTTATTTCTTTAAGGGCCAGTTGAATAACAAGATAATCCTCAGATCATGCTGATCCGAGGTTCAAAGTTTGGTGATTGATCGATAATTTAATAACCAACAAGCACCGAACTTAAACCACGGATCAGCATGATCCGAGAATTAACTTTTGTTATACAATTGGCCCTCAAATGTCTTGCAAATCATTAAATTAAATTCAGTTTATTATGCAATATTTCGTTTCAGAGACCATACAAAATCAATTTAACAACAATATTCAGATATAATTAACAAGTATTCTTTTATTTTGCTAGTTTCCTAAAGTCTTGAAACATTTTATACAAACAAAAAAAAAGGAAATTAATATCATCATCATCATCAAATAGCTATGTCATCCATCGTCGGATGTAAGCCTCCCTTCGTTCATGCCATTTTTCTCTATCCTGCGTTGTTTTCATTAATATACTGCTTACTATTGCATAATTTCAAAATTATAATTTAGGATTTCCAGAATCTCAGATTTGCAATAGCATGATATTTAAAAGAGTAAATCAATTCATTTTTTGTATTTATACTTGAAGAGATCTTAGAAAATTATGAGAAACTAGCAATTATTGATATTTTTGTAACATTTTAGAAATTAATGGTGTAAAAATGGATTACTTGATCAGACTATTGGAAAAGTTCAGATTCAAGTCTGTTATCTTGGTTTTACCTTTAATGCATAGATTATTGATGTCCTGTTAGTAAAAATAATAGCTTTCTAACTCAATGAATCATCAAGTTATATAGACCATCAGTGATTGTTGTTTTTCTAAAATTAAATACATTTTTGTTTCAGGCTGATAATAGTGGAACAATAGCAATAGAGAGTCGACTGCAGACTGCTGAGACCGATTCTCAAAAATTATCTAATGGGTTACCACTAAAAGATAAAACATCTGTTGTACCTATTAACGAAAATCTATTTGTTGATGATGATCTTGAAGATTTAGATGACGAATTAAATAGTCTTGATCTTGATAAGTAATGATAAACTATGACTATTAATTATAGTGCACCTGTTTTTTAAACATGATAATTATGCAAATATAATTAAGATTGTCTTACAACAAAAGCAGTAATTTGATGAACTTGGTAATTATGTATAAATAAAATTAATTTTAAGATTTCTGGGTAGTTTACTTATACAATTTGTTTTTATTAAAATTTATTGCAATTACTTTGAAATACTTCTTTATTTGACATACACTTATGCCCGTACTAATGGTCATGGCTTAGGGTTTGAAACAAGATTTACCAGCAAAACGCTATAGGTAAATCTAGTTTAAAAGTGGAGGGTGCAGAAAGTGGGTTTTGACAAACGCAACTACGTCAAGACTCGCATTCACTCTAAAAGTGTATTTCTTTGGAAATTTGTTGACCGACCACAAATTTTATTTTTTTATTTGTTAATTAGACCCTCATTTTTCATAATTCTTTGTAAAATCCGAGATTCTGATGTCTACTGTCACCACAACCTATTTTAATTTCGATGGGCGGGGTTACAGTTCAAAAGAGCCAATGAGTAAATTGCATTAAAAAATAATTTTTAAAGCCTTTTTTAAACAAATTTGTGAACCATACCTAAAGTTTAATTTTTTTTGTTTTTTTTTAATTTTTGTATGTGTATATTCATAATTTACAAAAAAAATTGTGAAAATCGAATATTAGGTTAACGGACTCTCGCTGATCAGTTTTGGTTTGGGGATATTGTTTATGAGTTTTACTAGTTGATTCTCGAATCTGGCGGCTCAAGTTGGATAATTTCGAGTTTTACTGGGCTTATGGATGTTTCTATAATTGTTTGATTGCAATTATATTATAAATACAGCATTGTGCAAAAGTATTAGGCACCCAACAGTTTTCAAATTATTTTAAAAAGAAGTTGTGTTAGGGGAAATCAAACTTGATATTTTTTATAAAAAGCATTATTTATTAATAATATTAATATTTGGTGGGTCCACCCTTGGCTTTTATAACGGCAGCAACCCTTTTAGGCATACTTGCTATCAGTTTCTCTTGTCACTTATTTTGTCCCAATTTTTTTATAATGAAGTTATAAGTTGTTATTTTGAAGTAATTGGTTTTTGCCGTACCCTTTGCAGCATACCCCACAAATGTTCAATCGGATTGAGATCTGGAGACTGCGCTGGCTAGTCTAGCAGTTCTATCCCAGCATCGCTCATCCACTTCATGCTAAGTTTTGATTTATGACAAGGCGCGTTGCCTTGTATAAATTTCACCTCTTTCAAAACTTGGTTAAATGATGACTCGATGGTAGTTTCTAGAACTTCGATGTACTTTGTACTGTACATACGACCTCGCAGAGAGACATTTTTCCTACGCTACTGCCACCATGCATCCCCAGATCACACTACCTTCTCTATGTTTCACTGTAGACACCACACCGTCAGGGCTGTACGCTTCACATATTCTTCATGTTACAAACGTTGCTCCAGTAGTTGGAAACACCTGTAAAATATCGTTACGTGTTAATCGATACTATGAGTGTTAAAACGGCAACTTTTTAATAAATTTTTTTTTTACAAAAGTAGAAACATAATAAACGTACTTCAAAGTTGGATTCGTCAGACCACATTATATTTGACCAATTCTCAATGGTAAAATGTTTATGTTTTTCAGCCCATACTAACCGCACTATCTTATGTTTTTCTAAGAACCATGGCTTTTTCTGGCTTTACATCCTCTCAGTCCAACTTTAGTTAACCTTCTTCTCACCGTATTTGGATGTACAACTTTTCTTTTTTGCCTCGATAAGTCAGCAGCGAGCTGGGTAGAAGTTTTTTTGTGGTTTTTTATAGAGGTACGAATTAATCGTTGATCCTCACGAGAACTTGTCACTCTTTTTCTGCCCATTTTATACTTGTTTTGATGCAATCCGGTTTGCATAAAGCGTTTTAGGGTGGTGTGTACCACACAACGTCAACATTTTACTCGTCTTGCAATTACAACTTGTGATTTACCATTTTCGTGTAAAAGCTGTATGAGTTTCCGTTTTTCCAAACTAAGTTCACTTTTTTTTGGCATAATTAATTTGTAAACACTATAACAACACTTAATTTAAATTTTTTTTAACAAGTTTAACACTTGTAGTTCAAATTCAAGGAGTTATATCAGAATGAGAATTATTTCTAAAACTTAAAATTTTACACAAATATGTACCTACTGTTTTATTGTCCCTTAAAAACAGGTACCATCTACTTCAATTTTTAAGAAAACTTCCAAGTAAAATAATAGCACAGGATACAAAGGATTGTAAGATAAGGTTTACGAAATTATCTGAAATACGAAGGGTGCCTAATACTTTTGCACAAGGCTGTATATAATACTTATTTTAAAATTACTTTTAGCGCTAAAACCTAATTTTAATTTTCGATGGGACTTTCAAAAGTCATTCCAAATTAATGTTTCAAGTCTTTTTTTTCCAAAATTTTTATGTGTTGGTATATTGCATTATCCTTCTTCCTTTCAGGGTTTAGGCTTTATTGCCTGTTCCGCCTTCATAAGTCTCGCCAACACTTTCTTGGTCGGCTGATATTTTCGGATTGTAAGAGAGTATTTTCTTTGGAATTCTTTTGTCTTCCATTCTATTTATGTGCGATTTCCAATTTTCTCTATATTCCAGAATTCTTTCATTGACAAAGAAGATTTGCAATTTGGCGTGAATGTCTTTGTTCTGTAGTCCAATCTTGCACATCCTTTGGTTTTTCTAGGAGTTGCATCTCTGTCGCCTGTAGTTTTGATTCGTCTTCCTTAGTAAGGACCCATGTTTTGCACCCCCTATGTCAGGACAGGTATCGCCATTGTTTTATAAAATAAAATTCGGATTTCCTTATGAGTTAGATTACAACATTTTATTTAATTTTACGTAGGCAAGTCGTTGATTAGGGCAATAAAATAATTTCGTGGACATTGTTGTATAATACCCATTATGCAACGTTTTCTATAAAAATCGTTGAATAATGGAAACTCCACGACAACGAGATGGTTTGCATATGAGTTTTGATCCTGAAAAAACGATTTTCCCCACAAAATTAGATAACAAGTTTTAGCTTACTCATAGTTGAAAATTAAACACTGTCCTACTTATAAATCTTTATTAATGTAAATTTGATAATTTAAAACGTTCAATTTAAAAATTGTTAAGCATATTTTGAATTGTTATTTAGAAGTATTGGATAATACTTGTATGGCACTCGTGTATTAATTACATAAGTCACTTAAAAAAATTTGACTTATGCCCTTTTTTGCTTTTTTCTACAGATTTCATAAAATTATATACGATATAGTATGCATCTTTGAAAATAAGGAATTAGGTGGAAGTGTCAAACAATAAAAGGTTTGAAAATAGCAAATAAATACACGAAAACCCTTCTCATGCAAAAAAGTTTGTTTAATAATTCCCAATAATTCCAGCCAATGAAACAAAAGTCAATTTCAGAGTACAAAAGCAACAAAATAATATAGAAAAACTCATACTATGCTAAGTTATGTCTCGAGTTGGATTGGATCATTTTAATATAAATATCTTACATGTATTTTCCTTTATTTTACTTTTGTGGTAACTATGGGTAATAATTAAATTACCATCTAAGAATAATCCCACATGATGTATAACTCTCAGAAACCCTCAACTACTTATAATTTAAATTCTGCCACAGTTGTGTATTTCAAACATCTTTCACCTGTTGGTAATAGCTTTTCAAGAGTTGCTCTGGGAAGCTTAGGTTATTTTAAAATACTATAAGAGTACATAAACAAGGATATTATTTATTACAAACTTTACTCATTTGAATTTATATCAACATTTTGAAATGTGTTCCAAAGGTATTCAAATTCTTTGGAAAAATATTTGATAAGTTTTTGATTTTTTGGAAAAACAACCACTTCCCAGTTTGACGACAAGCCTTGTATAGTTAAATTAAGAGAACCATAAAATAATCGAGCATTTACATGATCAAATTCATCTATCAAACAAAATTTGTGATGCATTAAGGTATTGGCGTATTTCCTAGGCTGTACTTTTATCTTTATTCCTAGAAAAACAAAATGTAAGTAATTTAGTATTTAATAAGATAACAACAAAGTAACTCACCCAAATTTAATAGTAAGTTCTTCTTAGCTGCTACAACTTCTATCATTTGATTGTCACTAATTAAACGAATCTCTATTCCACGATTCTTTGCTTCAATTAATGCATTGCAGATTTCATTTAGTGTAAGCAAACAAACACATAAACTAATAGTTTTAGTGGCACTTTCGATGCAATTCAAAATCCTGCCCAAATAAGTGTAAGAGCATTTTGAGCTGCATTGAATTTTCTGAAATATATGCTTTCTACAGATGTAGTTTTTGTATGTTGTAAAAAAAGTGCTGTCATTATTACAATCATTGACACTGAAACTATTTGTAGTATTATATATTTTTTCTAACAAATATTTTATAACTAGAGGCGAAATCGTTATTCCTAGATACATAAACACTTGCATTTTAAATAATTTCAGGTTATAAATCAACGTAAATGTTAGTCACGTAAAAACTTTTTACATTGAGTTGGTATAACTGCGTCGTAGTTGCGTTCAAGGAAATTATATGGCGCAAAATATTTGAATTCAAACAGTAGAAGTTCGTACTATCAAAGAGTAATACGGTTGTTATCATGAAAAAAGAAGCTGACGCATTTTCAATATTGTATGAAATAAGTCAAGAATTATGAGTCAAATAAGTATTTGTTATAATAAATTTAAATCATAATTATAAAGCAGAAAATTAATATGGCTGTCAATATACAATTAATCAATCATAAAATAATTTTCTATAATTACTATTTTATTTATTAATCACGTATAATTACATTAAATGTTATAAAATGTAAAAGTTACAAGTAAAACAAAACCTTACAAACACAGCCGAATCAACAAAAATTTATTACCATGCCAAAAATCAAACAAGTACAACGCCAGTCAATTTTATCCTACTTCTAATTATTATGCAAGCTAAGAACTATTGTAGCTATTTTTTTCTATCGTATACGTTGAGCATCACATAATTTTTACGTATAAGATTTCTAAAATCAGACGGTTAAGACATATTCCTTTAAGGCTGTCTTTGTTGCCCCTATGATATTAATAATTAATTTAAGTAACCAGTTGTCGGTGCTTAATTCAGATGGTACTGACGTCAGCTTTATTTTTCGTGCAAACATGTGTACATATTATCTAGTATATACTATAGATAGATAGTACTCTTTGATACTATTGAAATGTGAAGATTGCAATTTTTATAAGTAAGTAATATTTATATTTTTTATGATTTTTGAAGTGAATTATTTTTCTTTCTATGGTTTTCTACACATTAAAAAAAATTTTTGCTCATAAATTTTGAAAAAAACGGCTTTAAAAATTCGAAATTGGCCATGGTTGCGTTAATCAAAACTGACTTTTTGTAGCCTTTACTTTGTTAAGGCCGCTACAAACCGTTTTAAAAAACCGCGCTTTACTCATTAAAAATATCCCCTAGATCGGTCCTACTCGAAAAATTGGAAATGTTAACCTGACAGATAGCAGGGAGCGATTGCAGTAAGTGGGTACCCTCACGCATCGGTGATAGAACGTGGACAATTATGACGTAATATTGCGCAATAATGCATTTATTTACATGTATTTCTTATGGGAATATGTTAATTTCAAATTTAAGTTGTGTGCTTATTAAAAGATCTACCAAAACCTACCTCACCTTAAAAGTCTTGTATTTTAGTGCTCTTTCGTTTGGCAAAGCAATTTCTATAGGAAAAAGTGTACTTTTGAGTTCGGGTTTTCTGACTACGTCTAACGTCTAAACGTGCCAAATGGGTTTTAAATTTGTTAGATACCACACCAGTAGCAGATATAGCAATATACACAAATATAATTTTTTTAGTTGCCAAACTGCCATCATTTACATTATCAAAGCATCGTATTTTCATATTTTTTCGGTTTTGGTAGTTAAAATATTCTTCGATAAAGGTATTGCATCATTAATCATTCAGTGGTTTTCACGAACTTTCTTACCTTGTCATTTCGCCGATTCCAATTCGACAACGTCATTTTGGCGATTCCGGTTTGGTGACGGTCAGTTCGGCGACCCGAATTTCGGTTATGCTAGTGTCGGAGACGGCCAATACGGCGAGAACAGTTCGGCGATACCAATACGACGACGTAGCATTCGACTATGTCGATTTGGCGACGGAAAGATATACGTTTAGTTTATTCAGTTTATTTTTAATTTGATTCTATTTAATTTATAGTGTGAAGGATTACTACTATTTGATGCGGTTGGTCGTCAAGTGATAATTTTACGTATTTTATAAACTATTTTAAATGTGCTGTCCTTTAACAGAGTATTTATTATTTATTTACAAATAATTGTTGTTGGTCTGTAATGTTGTTGAAGGTGTTTCTTATTGAAATTTTTTACATTTTATTGTTATCAATCATGCATGCATATATTATGATTATAATAATTTAAAATAATTAATTTAAAATTTACTTTTTAAAATGCCGTTTCCTAGTAGTATATAATTCACATTCTTTTTCATTCATTGTATAAAATTATATGTATTCTTATTGTAGGTATAGGAATTATGTAAAATAATCCTTATTTATTCCGAATGTTTACATTGGAAGTGTTCAATTAAGATTTTAAAATATTTTTTTAATTTGTACTTTTCAACATTTTTTTGAAAAATCCCAAATTGTAGACAAATGTCTAGAATATTTTCTAGAACTCCTAAGAACCAGGTACTACTAAAGAGCATTTTTATGTACATTTATTTATTTTTTACGTATACCTTAGCAGAATAATAGTGTTTAGTACAATTATCGTAGGATAGATTTTAATAAAAGTAATAGTGCTAGTTAATTAACTCACAATTAAATGGAAAAAACCAATAATTTTAACTAAACGAAGCAAGAAAAAATATGTTAACGATGGGTACCTTTGTGTAAAAGATACAGTTAAGCAAGACGGTATGATTCAATTCTGGCGATGTGAAAATAAGCATAAGGGTTGCAATGGCAAAATATGGAGCAACATTAGAGACGGTTCGTTTAATTCTTGGCGAAAGGAGCATTCCTGCAGGACCGTAGGAAATGCAGAAAATGTCGAACTTCAACGGAAAATAAGAGCACTGTCTATTGCAAATGTTCCGGATGCCATAAAAGGTAATTTTCCAAGCCATTCTGTCATGAGCAAAACGATACAACGGAAACGTCACCAAAATTTTGGACCAGTAAATCCTGAATCTAGGGAACTGATAGTCATACCGGAAGTTTATCCCACTTATGAGTTTAGCCCTAATAATTTTGAATGATTTCTTCTTGCCGATTCAGAAAGTGAGAATTTGGACTAGGAACGTATTCTGATATTTGGTAGAGAATATAATTCCAGTTGGAGTGAAAACATGTTAGAATTGTTTATGGACGGCACTTTTCTAATTTGTCCTTTTTTTACAAGTATTTGTTATACTTCCTAGAAAAGATGGGTGAGCAGTGTTTTCTGTTTTGTTTTGCGTACTACCTAATAAGAGGAGGAAAACATATTTGAAATTATTTAATATGATTCGTGAATTGTGGCCTCAACTAAATCCGTCGAACATAAGTGTGGATTTTGAGCTTGCCATTCATCAAGCTATTTGTGAAGTCTTTCCTGACGTTAACATACATGGGTGCCTATTTCACTTAGTAAAAACTAAAAAAAAACATTTAGCGTCATGTAATCTTTTGAAAAGATATAGTGCTGATGTTGACTTTGCATTGCGTTTAAAAATGGTTACTTCGATTGCGTTTGTTCCTGAGAATGACATTTTTCACACAATTACAAGTTTGGAAAATTATTTACCAGAAGAGTTAGATCTAATTTCAGAATGGTTTACAAATACATTATATTTAAATAACTTTAATAATAACTCCCTGATTTTATATCGTATTATCCAAAATTGCCCAACTTGGAGGTAAAACACTTAAAGACAATAGAAAAAAATAAGTATGAAAGAAGAAACGAAAAAGACAATAGAAAAAATATGATAGGATTTATTAAAAATTGCAATATAATTTCATATACAATAATTATTGTCCTAGAACAGGAAGAAGTTTAGAAATAACTTTGACAATAAGTTTATCAGAAATAATAAAATTATTTAGTAAAATTACATTTTTATACAGGATTTTGTATTTTTAGATTTTATTAAATACAATCACGGTTTGCTTATGTCGCTAAAATATTTTCTTTTTTAAATACACATAAATTAGACCTGCATTGAACGATGGTACACTGATCGTATATTACACTCTCCGCGCAAAACTTTCACGTAACGATACTTTTTTCAATTACTTAATTATTCAACGTAATCAAATAAAAAATCATATTTAATTTATTAGATACATTTTGCATCATGTCAAATCTGACGTGATAAAACATTAAGAACACTTCTAAATTACTTAACTTATATAATAATTATATTAAAAGTTTATTAACTTGTGAAAATATATTTTGAGTATTAAATTAGCAATTATTACAAGTTATAATGAAATTTTAATTGAATTTGGCAGTAGCAAATATTTTTTCACATTTATTCATCGAATATATAAACGATTATGTTATTCTTTAGGAACTCTTCATATGAACCTGAATTGATAATTAATTTTAAAATGTAAATTATACAAAAAATATACTTATTAACCGAGATGTTAATGAATTAATTACTTGATAAAACTTTTTACCGACCTACTTGATATCTTATAATTAAAATAATATCAAGAAATAATATTATTGAACCAAAAAGTTTATTTTTAAGAAAAACAAAATTTTCCAATTACATTGCCCATACAGATTGCGGGCCGAATGGAGTGTGTAGGTAAATTTTATTTTTTCCAAAATGTAAAGTAAGTTTGGAAAGAAATACACTAAATGTTAAATTCAATTAACAATAAAATTAAGAACAATTCAATTCAATTATATAATTGATAATTTAATACTCAAAATTTACTCAATTTAACCGCCCAAATAAAGATATTCTTCCAGGCCTATTTTAGCATGGTATCAATAAAATTATATTAAATTTTTAAAGTGATTATTGTTTCTCTGGATCTGAAGCTTTTAGAGAATCTATGAAAAGTTTTATGGCTTCTCTTTATTGCGACGATAGCAAATTCGGTAACAAAGATTCAATGTAAAATTTAATATTAAACACTTTAATCGAATCGATAATGGACAAATTATATTTGAAGATAGTACAAATGAAAAAGATTTTACTTGGTGTTAAATAAAAAAATAACTTTTGCACCGATCTCAGCCAATATTCGGGTTTATGTATTTCTGTAATACATAATGTTATTGTAATAGTTTATTGCATTTTAGTAATTTATTGTAGTAATAAATTCAAACTTGAAATTAAAATTTTTTTTAAATTTTAAAGAAACGTTAAAGTATGAATTTTTAATTAATTACGTCAAATAATAATTTCATTAACAAAAATGTAGTGTTCCAGAAGCTTTGTTAGGGAATGTATGTATATTAATTTTTAAGACTGTTGTCCCGTGTAACGGAAGATAAATTATATACATATAATACAAGATGTAATATTTGGTTTAGGATGATAGTTAAAAACAAAATAAGTTTTAAAATTTTTAAATATTCATGTTTAAAACGTTATTTAAAATCCAGAATCGACGTAAATTTTGGTTTTAAATTAAAAAAATATTTCTAATTCTCATTTTAAGATAATCAAAAAAACTGCGACGATTATCAATGCAGAATTATTTTTTAGCATCATTATGATAAAGAAAATCATTAATAAATCTTAAAGAATAAAGTCTGAAAGTTGTAGAAAAGTTAAAGGTAGCAGGGTGTACAACCTTAAGTTTTTTAATAACTTCAAATATAATTATGAATTATTTGAAACTGACCTAATAATTATAGTTGCTTTCAGTTAAGTTTATCCAAGAATTATAATGTTAGGTCTCTTCGAGTGCCATACACTTATACAATGCGTAGACAATCAACTTAGCCGAAGCCAAACTGACTTTACTAGGGAATATAATTAATGGAATGGTTTCCCATTGCCTTCCCCATAGTCCACAGATTGATATTAAACCTTTGATCACAGCAATGTATCCGACGCGACCAGGACTTGAACCGCAGTCTCCCGCTTTCTAGTCGGCCGGTGTATACTTTACGCAGTACTGCTGGTTACAATGCTAGGTAACAAAATAAAATATTTTTAAGCAGAATAAATTATTACACTTGTAGAATACGACATTTTATAAATTTATAAAATAATATCAATTACTAGCAAAATCTAATTTGAGTAAATATGTAAAAATAAGTTTTGTATGAAGACTTACTGAAAGCAACTATGAATTAATTATTAGTGTATCAGAAATTTTTAAACATAGTAGATTAACAACCTTTAGTTTAGAGCTCGTTTGGACAATCATATAAAAGTTAGAACAACCACAAAATTCAAGAAATTCTTTTTGATGATTTACATTCAAACGTCTAAACAACATAAACTGGCTACAAAATCTAGTGGCAAGTTTTTCTCATAGCTGAAATTTAAAACCAAACTCATCTGAATAGGTTGCAAGCTGGTCATACAAGATGGTCTATTTTTGATTAGTTTATGTAGTAGTAGCTCTATTACTCAAGTTAGACAAACATCGCTTATAAAATATTTAATGAGATTATTTAAAACGACAATTTCTTATTTCTTTTTATTTCTGAGATTCGGGGGAAGTTAAAAAATTTAATTAATTTTTTGAGAAAAAAATGTCTATTAGGAAACGCATTTCTAATATTTTAAATATAATATGTTGTACAATAATAAGCGAATGATGTAGATTTAAAAAATGTTAATATTTTCGTTTTCTTCATGTACAAACTACATATTGTAGCAGTTAAAATAGATAGCAACTTGTGGTATGCAGTGGGTAGTATAAAAATTATTCTGAAAATTAGGTAAGAGCTGTTTCAATAAAAACTATAAAAATAGATCACCCTGTATATAAACAAACTGTTGAATAATCAAAAATTAAAATCTTTGCAACAACATTTTATTATAAGAGTAAAATTAATTATTAGTAGGTACCCTTTTTCCGTTTTTTTAATTTTTAAGTAACAAGTTAAAAATTAATATAATTCTTTTTTAGCGCCAATCTGGAAGTCATAATGTTTGCAAATATAAAAAGATTTTATATTGCATAATTACTTACTATATTGCGTTCTAAGATCACATCTACTAAGACGGTATCATGGTACTTGATCGAATATTATATGGTATGAGATGGAAAATAGTATTACGATACTGTCTCATGAGACCATGATACCCAACGACACTTTGCCTTATGCAATACGAGCTACATCTCAAGAGACCGTCTGTGTGTGTTGATACTACTTGACTACTTGATGAAATATTCTTTTAAACAAGTAAATTTTTTCACGCCTTTGCAATTTTAAAACCGCAACAATGGCGCTAAAAAGTAATTGGTCAATTTTTAATATTAATATTACAGAAAATCTTAATATTACAGAAGGCATCGGTTATGCAACTGATTTATCCTTGACATATTTGTTCATCTAGCCTTTTCAGTATACATACATATTATGATTTATTTTTAATCAGGAAAAGATGGGGAGATTTTATATCACGATTTAGTCAGATTAACATTCGCTTCCTATGTTTACACTCGATTTAATGATTTTATGTCAACTTCAAATGTTACAAATTAAACGTATTTATTAGCGGAAATGATTCAAAAGAGCCTGCGTAGAAGTGGCAACCTAGTGACAAACTATCAAACGAAAATTTAATTTTTATTTTGAACGCAGCTTTAATTCACTTTTATGCTATAATATTACATAGTTTAGCGAATTTCTCCATATTTAAGATCAATCAACAAAAATAATAATAAAAAAATGTTGTGATTTAGATCAACGATATCTACAATTACTTAAACATTTACAATTGTAATAAGGTAATAATTTTTTACAGCCGCATCGAGCGACTGTATTTACTATCTACATTATCTCCAATATAGACTTATCTCCTTGTTTGCACAATTAATTTTTTCCAGTTTAACTAAAATATTCAGAATTAGACTACTTTTGGAAAATGTAGGTAAATCATTACGGCACCTACCTATTTAAAGTTTACTCTGGCAGATTTGACGATAGTTGATAGTTTGCCTAAGGTTTGTGTGCGTATTATTTATATGTATTTGAGCTTAATAGAATAATTTAGTTTAAAGTATTGGCATTTCCTTTAAGATCATGAAGTACCTGCTGCATTGATAATAAATAGTTGTAGTGATAGCGAATATTTATCCAAGTTTACAAAGAGTTATTTTCAATTACATAATACATCGCAAAAATTTATAAATATATAAAGTTATTACGATATTAGTTTTAACATTGAATACAATTCAGTAAAAGGTTGGTCATTTTATTAACATTTATATTATATAAATAGGTAACATTATAGAGAAGACTAGCACACAATGGCTCAACATTATTTTAAAGTTTTATTTATTTGTACCTAACTAAATATATATTAAGATATTTACATTAAAACAGATTAACATCTGATTTAGTGTCAGTTTGGCCTTGGTAATGTAAAGTTTATGGTTGTTCTAAAGACGTTGGGAATGTTATCAACGCAAAGCAGAAAATATTACTTTACTATAATAAAGAATATTTTATTTATTATTAGAAGAAAGAGGGGGGGAGATTATTATGTTATTTTATATGTGCTTACTATTCAGAAAAATGCTCCCGATGTACGTTTTGGATATACAGTTCTGCGACATGTTCTCCAGCAAAAGCAAATCTACAAGTTACAAATTACAAGTTGTTAATTATTATTACCAATACATAAGATTGGACGATTTTTTTTTGCTGTAAGGTTTATAAAACACGGCAGAGATTTTATCAATAATCACAACACTACGCATCAGACTTGTTAATTAATCTAGACATTGACGCACTTGCTAATTATTTCAAATTAATTGGAAGTTTTTGAAATAATTTCAAAATTATTGTCTAACTATCATTGGGCAACAGGCCCCTGCTTGTTACATTTACTTTTTATATATTATATAAGTCACATTATAATATATAAATTCATTGTTTGAATTACAATGAAACCTAACTACAAAGGACAAAATTCAATTAAAATTTAGGCATAATTTGGTTACTGAACAAACTAATTTATGTTATTACAGCCTTCCAATTTAGAATACTTTACGGTTTCTTAAAGAAAACGTTTAAATACATGAGTATGGAAGCTCAAAGAAGTTTGACATTTAAAAATACAAACAATTTGAGTAGGAAGGGTGATTATTATTTCGGCACTATATTCTCTTCATTTTTCAAACTTAATGCGAATTAAATAAAAATGGAAGCTCAATTAGGGAGGAGATAACAAAATAAAGCTTTAATTTAAGCAATGGTACAAGATTTACTCGTAGATTAATTATAATTAGTTATAATATTATATGAATATTTGTGTACGCAACATTACGAGAGAAACCTTTGTACTGAAGTTTTAAGATCGTGACCGGCTTTTACAGAATGAAGAGGTCTACAATTAAGCATACACGTAGTTTTCTTTAAATTGCTATGAGCAGCCGTTTCCTACAAAATTACATTTAAATGTTTTCGCCATATATGTCACATATGTACATTCTGAAAGTTAAACGTAATGAGTTTGGTAGGACAACGGTCTCGGTGAGCAGATTTCGCAAAGTTGCGGATGTAAATTTAGCTTCTTCCTTTTTATATTTTTTCTCTTCTTGAAAATATACTATGTATATAAAATAACTTAAAACTTCAATACAAAGGTTCCCTTATTAATTTATTGCAATGTAGTGACGTATATGCAATGTTAGTGCTGTCGAATTTTTGTCATTCTGCGATTAAAATAGAACCTCGTATATATAGTATTTCCTTAACCAGTTAATTTAGCCTGTACTTTATCTTACTAAAATATTTCTATCAAAATTTTTTCAACAAAATCATAGTTATTTATGTTACAAGTGAGTCAATAATGATATTATTTGTAATAAAAAAGTTTGGTCCTCGATGCCGCAAGCCGAGTTGAGCAATTTCCGTTGATAATAATATCTCTTTGTTCACGTTTTGCTTACAAAATTTTATCAATTCTTAAATTAATAAGGTTGGTGAAATCGATCCTTAATAAATAATATACAATGTATAATTTATTGAAAGATTTTAAACCCACATTTTTTGTATTGCAGTTGCAACAGTACTGCTTCTCTTTTAGAAGATATTGGATAAAAGTATGTAGTATGTATTTAATCTTTTTGGGGTTTGATAACAATTTATAAAATTTGTCCGAAGTCTAATAGAAAATAGCACCACCGTGTCAGACAAATACAAAGTCATGGTCAGAAACAATAAACCTTGCCAAGTATAATTATGAACTCATGGTAAATAATATTTAGACTCACGACAAATTAAGTCAGGTTTATTATAAAACTCATGTGCAAATTATGCATGCTTGTTGGTGGACGGAGTACAGTTTCACGATAAGTAGACACTTCGTTCTTCTCTTTGTTTGGATTAGAAGTTTGTGGTGAACTTGATCTAATTCCAGAAGGCGTTCAAGGGAAATGCGATTTTTATTGCCTTCCCCATATTATAGGCCACCGATATATTTTGGACTTGAGATCATAGTAGTATAGCCGACGCAATCAGAAAACAATCATTATATGTTTTCTGCATCTTAAATAGCATAATGCCGATGGATGTATGCTATGCACCACATTACCACATCACCACATTAGTGTTAAACTAATTCATTAATTACCCTGTATAGTATAATGTTCTATGTATACTCGTATATAATACGGACGGGCATTACTTTATTAGTCGACAACTTTAATAATTGTCTAAATAACTGATAAATAGGTAATAGGTACTACATAATATGTAGGATTTTTATAAAATACGAAACTAATAAATTATTGTCAATAAAAATCATTATAATACTAGCAAACGTATCAAACGCAACACTATCGTTATTTGTTGTTCTAAGTAAAAAGTTAATTAAATAATGTAACAGTAATTAATGTAGATTTTATAAAAATGTTAAATTTATTATTAGATAGGCATTAATAAATTTTAAATTATACTTTGAGCCATGGTGTTCTACTCTTCGTCACACTTATAAAATACTTCAAAAATTATTTTTTTTTACTTTTATATATACTTATACATACATAAGTATTTGTTATAAACAAATATAATTTACAACAAATACAACATAAAATAGATAATGCTTGATATTCTATAAATGAGTTTCAAGAACAGTTAATAGTTAAGTCAGTCACGATAGCAAAATAGATACAAATAGTTATTCTTAGGTACTACAATTATGAAAATAGAAAAATTTAATTGTAAAGACTATAGGATATGAAGATTTTCACAATTTTTAAATTTCGAATCTTCTTTACCAAAAAGCCAGGTAAGCATTTGTCTAGCTTTCATACTTGCTCTGACAACTCCCCTGCTTTTGTACCATTGTGCTTGTCCATGATCGCGATCATCGTAATGAAAGCCTTTTAATCGGATTTGGGTCAATATTCCTACCAATAGTTCGTCAACGTTGTGATTAATTCCCACTGATATTTCCATAAATTTTGATCTATAAGTGCAAGCTAAACATTTTCCATCTGCAAAATAGTAAGTATTAGTACTCTTTGATAATAATTAATTAAAAATAAATAAAATTGAATCTAGCATAAAATGTAATAAGAAAATTAAATTACAATTGACGGTTTTTATAGATTTACTTGAAACAATTTAAATTATTCTTTCATTAAATTTTAAAGGTAGATTAAATTTTATTGTGAAATCAATTGTTTGCAAAAATATAATTTAAATATAGAAAAGTAAATAAATTTTAGAATAAAGAGTATTCCGTAACTTATACAAAATAGCGTACAAAACGTATTTTAAAAACAATTAATTTACTTTTTTAATTAAATTGAACTGCTCTAAATAATTAAATTAAGCTTAAATTAAAATTGCATATTTGTAGTTTTTTATATTTTGTTTCTTATAATTTATTATAATATAAAACTTCTGATTGTGCTTCTTAATTGATTATTTTACTTAGGAAAGATGACGGTACCCAACTTTAAACTCATCAAACTTAAACTGTTATCTGGCTCATAGAGAAAGAGGCTGATTTCCGCAGTGGAAAAAAGAACTAAAGGTATAAATAAAATATTATACACACATACAGAATGATCTAGTTTGTAGATAAGCTGGATCTTAAAATTTGTTCAAGTCAGAATATGATTTTAAAATGACAAATACTGATTATCATAGTAATGGGACTTTGTTGAGTCCAATTCTTTCTCTGATAAGCAATGATAAATATATCATTGTTTCTCAATGAATGAATCACGAATTCGTCGATGCAGAAATAAGATTTTTGATACAACACTTTCAAAACGCTAAAGAGTAGTGTTCTGTAAGGCTTATTATTCATCGAAAAACTTTCAATGCCTATAGGCCTATTTAAAAAAATTGTGCTGTACCGATTTTAATTTTATGATAATATAAGGATTCTAGTGCGGAAACTAAATTAATACAAGAAGCATAGTTGAAATGTGATTTTATTAAAGAGTAACATCAATTTGCAACTGAAATGATTCTAAAAAATACAATATTTTATTATTTAAGATATGATGAAATGCACTTACGGGAATTATTTTTGACAAAGAGATGGCAAAGTATTTGTTAATGGGATTGAAATATTGTTTATTTTTATTTGTTATATTTTATAATATTAGTTATGCATCAGAAATATAAACTCTTTAAGGGGTTACCCAGCTTCTAGACGGTCAAAAAAGGATTAAAATTAGAAATTTTTTTATCAAGCTACTACTGAATGTAAGCTTTTTTGTTTATTCCTAAGTTTACACAATAATTTTTAATAGTTTTGAATAATAGTTTGAATAAAAAACAATTATTGCTATTCAGTTATAGCATAGCTGTAGTGCATCATAGGGATTTAACTAAAAAAAATGATTGCCTTCAGTACAACTCCCGTTCGGTTTTTAATAAATTTATAAAGCTGCTTTTTAAAAAACTAAAAAATTTATTATAACTAAAAATACTTCCCTTTACTACGTAAATGGGAAAGTAATTATGAACGAAAGGTTATGCCTATCGCAAAAACCCTATGAAACATTTTAGACAATTTTATAAAGAATATGGTTACCAAATTTGAAGTAAATCAAACAAAATTTTTTGACTGCTACCGTGAAAAACTGAGTTACGAGAAAAACACAAAAGAAAAAACTGTACGAGTTTTATGTTAATTAAAAAGTTAATATTGAAATCACTGTAACTCAGTCAATATTTGAAATTTCTTTTCAACCTTGGCTTAAAATAGTTTTTAAAGTACAGACTTGAAGAAAATTAAAAAAAAATTTTCATATTTTTTGAAAATTTCAAGGTAGAAACTCCTTAAAAAATGTTTACCAATTCTAACGTTAGAATTCTAACTTTGACATAAGAAACTTTGATGTCAAATTTATGTCAAAAAAAGCGTTAAAATTCCTTAAGGTGTTAAGAATTACCTTAGGTTAGGGATTTCTTAACACCTTAAGGAATTCTTAGCGCTTGGTAAAACCAAATTTGACATAAAAGTTTCTTATGTCAAAGTTAGGGAATTCCTAACGTTAGGAATCGGATGGTGAAAACGGGAAAAAGAGTTTTTAAAATCAATAAAAAATCTTTAAATACATAATAGTTTTCCAATGTAATTGACATGTAACAAAAATTGAATGAATCCACAATACGAGAACACCTGTTGAGGTGTATCTTTCTTTGGATGTAAATTCCCTATAGGAACATAATATAAAAAAACAAGTTATTTTATACATCAGCAATGAAGTATCTTGACTTTCAAATAGTGTATGATAAACCCTTTATAAAGTAATTTTTTTATGATCTTTCAGTAATGGGTTTCTGTCGTCATTCGTTTAATCGAATTAACCTATTCATTTTTAAATTTTAATTTAATATTCATTTCATAGAATAATTATTAATAATAATAAAAATAATAAATAAAATAATAATAAAATAATAAATTATTATTAATAATAATTTACATATCCGATAGTATATTTAAAGTATATACACAGTGGATATACAGTAAGGAAGAAATGCACACGTAGGAAATGCAGTAAAGAGCAGCTTTTAAAAAAGTTATGGAATCTTATTAGTAGTAAAATAGAGTTTTGCTAAAAATAGAAGTAGTATAATTATTATTCAGACTATATAGTTTGAATCTTTTCATATACACATATGGTACGGTACCACTAAATGCACTATTATAACAAAAAATAAATACCCACCCACCTTGTGAGGAAACTGCTCGACTTCGGGCTAAATCAATTTTATTTGCTACTAAAATGGCAGGCCTTGCTCGGAGGAAATCTGCATCATGCAAACGTGTCAGTTCAACTTCTGCTTTTAGAAAACTAGCTTTATCCACAACGGAATAAATTATTACAAATGCATCGGGTGGGTGCTGTTTGTCAATTTCCTGAAACAAATAAACATCTTTTATTCAAAGATTACCTTCGGAAAGATTTTATATTATAAGATTAAAATAATAAATACATTATGCAACCATTTCTTGTCTTACTTTTTTCAATTACATTTGGTTCAAAATTGTACTTTACAGAACCTAGTCCTAAATTAAGGAGAAGAAAAAGAAGGATATTTACAGTCCTAAACTGAATACTAAATACTAATCTGTGAACAACTTAAAACAAACCCGTGTATGTATGTCAGTACAAATACTAATAAGCAAAATATAACAAATAAAACGTTATAAAACGTAATATGTTTATAATAAATAAAACGAAGATAATCATAATGTACTTCTATATGTACATATATTTATTTTTTTTATACATTTAATTATCACAAATCGATTATACTTTATGTTGTGAATGTTGCGAATAATAGAGAAAGAAAAAAAAACCACAAAACTAGAAAGGTACACAATTATGTACATGTATTGTCAGTTTTAAGGGAATCAACTACTGAGCAAAACTTGTAATAATACATTGATTCAATAAGAAAAAAAGTAATGGCGTTATCTTATTTCAAAGAAAGCAGCGTAATTAAACTAGAAAATCGATAAATTGGCGTATCAAACCTGTATTTAAAAAAGTTAAGGGTAATTCTTTTCATATTAAACTGAAAAAAATTAGATTTCATGCTTCAAAAGAAATAAACCTTTTGCTGAAGATAAGCAAGGATTCATTCTGTATCTACCTTCAAAAATATCGATGCAATTCACAATATGATATTTCAAACTGTTGAATTTGTTTAAAATGAACATTTGAAGCACTGAAGATTTCATATAAATGCATATAATATCAAATTTATATAGTTGACATTAATTTAGATATAAAAATAATTGTTGAAAAATGAATCCCCAAATGTTTGAATGTTGTTCACAGACGAGCAAGAACTGAAGAGTAGATTACTTAAGTAGATTGATCTGTGCTCGTTCTAAAGAAGATGCTACATTTGAGACCCATATTGTTACAGTAAACAAAACAGGGTTACATTTTAAAGCAATAATTAATGAAATACTAACATTCCAGAAAGCAACGGAACTTTCTACCTCATAATGCTCCAATTTGCTGAGTAATAAGTTGGGTTTACATAATAAAGCGTTTTAGCTGTGTCGTAAAATATGACAAAAAGATAAAAAATATTCTCTATAGCATTACAAATACTATTCAGAAATCAAATTTCCATGCTAATAGTAAAACTATAATAATCGGAATACTGGTTATTGCTATGATATGGGGGGAATTGTAGGAACTTAAGATCTATCAGTAAGATTACTAAAATTTAAACTATATCGTAACAATAAAGAGTAAACAAACAAATCCTAATTCAGCCGATCTCAAGCTTCGAGTAATGGTATTGGTTTAACTGTGGCGTAAATGTTGCAGTATTAATGTGTTTTCCCGGTTGATAACCAGTTTGTTTTTAACTATGACATTATTTATTAGATGACTAATCAGATGTTTTAGGAATAACTGCTCTAGTATTTTAGAGACAATTAGTCCAGTCTTATATACGAAAACGGCATATAAATGCAAATGAACCGAGAAGGCTAATTTTTGGATATTGTGTAGGGGAACTTAGAAAAGCTTAACTTGAAATTGTCGACCAAGATTTCTATGAGCTTTCTCCGCCATCTTAAAAAGAAGTGTAAATTTTGTTTTCTTACGATAACTCAGCTATCCATCATGATACAGAAATTGCGATTATATACTTTTTGTTGCCCTTTTACGATTTACAAATTAGGTCATATAATTTTTACCTATCGTTGATCGTTTGTAGAGATATCGAACGATAAAGTAAAAATTAAGAGATTGAAACTTGTTTTTGCTGTTTCTTCTTTATTATGATACATATCAAAAAATGTCAGTTATCAAACTTATAGATCATGCTAATATCTGTAATGCAGTCTTTTGTTTTCTCTTTAGACAAAATTACGACTTTTAGCGCCCTGTAAAGTTGGCAAATCCGCGTAAAATTTCGATTTCATAGCTAACGCAGTTTTATAGATTATGTTGCAACGGATTTGCGGTTTTGAAAAATTATTAAAATATAATATAAATAAATAAAACAGCAAAATTAGGAATCACACGTATGAAATTTATTATAAAAATATATATTTTGTGTTGTGGATGAATGTGTTGTAGAGGTTGGTTTTTAATATTTGTATTTTCTTCGTTTCAATGGTCCTGCTTCACAGTCTTTGTGTTCAGAGTACTCATCGAATTGTGGAGATTTTTCAACTACAACAGATAATTCTTCAATAGTCGAATCATTCTCATCATCCTCATTGAGCAGTAAATCGACTTTGGCAACGTTGTTGCATGTTTGCACACTGCAATTTATGCAAATAATGGAACAAGCAATCCCTGCTTTTCGGAACCCACAGGCAGCTTTGCATTTTCCTTTGCACTTGTACGATATGAGCTTTAAAAGCTCAGGTGGCGCTGGCTCAGATGTGCTGGAACCCGGTTCAAGTCCATGTTTTGTTCGTCGCCAACCCCATTCCTGAGGATCTGTAAACCCCGAGCCACGTTTGCACCTGGTGATAAGTTCGAAACACATGTTGAAAAATTTGCGAGAGTCTCATGTCGATGTGCTGCTTGGATGTTGAGCATGGTACTCCAAAAAAATGTTCAATTTGTTTGCAAATATTTTGAAGCTGAACCATGCCTTAAGTCCACGATACTATTATGCTGTCAGTAATTCCACGTCCCTGAGTTAGTTCTCCTGTTGTCTTCATAGATCGCATAAGAGTTTGCTCTATCGTCATGCCTGACATAATACCACACCAATATTTTTCCGTTCCACGAGTCACAAAATAGCCACATCTTGTGAATCTAACGTAGTCTTCGTTGGGTATTTTTCAAGCAGAGTTCGCATGTCCTGTAAGTATAAATGAGCAGACTTCGCATAGAGGAAATTATTGACATTGTCTAAAGTAGCTAGAATTTAAATACTGACTTTTAATGAATCAAATTTAGTAACTTCAATCGAATATTACTCGAAAAGGGTGACAGTACTAAAAAAAAATTTCCTACAAAAGTTGTTTATTTTTTAAAGATCTTTTCAACGATACCACATTTGATATATAGTGCCATTTAAAATTCTGAAGTTCTGGACATTCTGGAGCCATCTACTTGGGATTCCGACTTTTCCGTGAAATAATAATATAGCCATTCGATTCTTTACTACGGTTTTGTGATAAATTTTTTTGACGCAACTCTATACAACTAACCATTTTTGAAAAAAATGACTAATACGGATGGTCTCATTCACCCTGTATAATGACTGAACTATAAAACTGCGTTAGCTATGAAATCGAAATTTTACGCGGATTTGCCAACTTTACAGGGCGCTAAAAGTCGTAATTTTGTCTAAAAGAAAAAAAAAAGACTACATTGCAGATATTAGCATGGTCTGTAAGTTTGATTACTGAAATTTTTCGATATGTATCATAAGAAAGAAGAAAACTGCAAAAACAAGTTTCAATCTGTTAATTTTACTTTCCGTTCGATATCTCTACAACGATCAACGATAGGTGAAAAATTATATGACCTAATTTGTAAAGCGTAAAAGGGCAACAAAAAGTATATAATCGAAATTTTTGTATCATGGCGGAGAGCCGAGTTATCGCAAGAAAACAAAATTTACACTTCTTTTCAAGATGGCGGAGAAAGCTCATAGGAAATCTTGGTCGACAATTTCAAGTTAAGCTTTTCTAAGCTTCCTCTACACAATATCCAAAATCAGCTTTCTCGGTTCATTTGCGTTTTCAAATGTATATAATGACTGGACTAAATCTAATACACAAAATTAAGTTAAATAAAAAAGTAACACAAGTCAAAAAACCTAATTTTTGGTTACGGTATAATAGTCTGAACAGTAGAATGCGTAATTTTTAAGCAAAACCACCATATCCCATTGACTCATGAAACCACTTAAATATATTATTTTAATGATTTTTTTAGAGAAAAGTCTCTTTCGTATAGCGAAAAATTTCAAGTTCGTTTAGCTCAAAACTATACCATTTATATTTATGTTAACCTTCCATTAATAATGCGATGTAAGGGTAAAACTACAGCCTACGGCGAGCTTCTTGCCATTTACTCACTTTAGTCAGTGCATTCCCTTAGTATGAAATAGGGAACGTCTTTCGAATCAGACCATCTGTTGTTACCCAAAGATTTAATTACGTGAAAAACAGCCTCCTTACAGGTTTCTTTTTTTTCTTCCTCTTAAAATAGGACTACGTCCTGTAATTTCCAACAGTAACCTCGGCAAAGTTCCAAAGCCACTGCTAGTACTGTCAGCATATTATTTGTTTTACATCTAAAGCAGCTTGCTAGGCTGGCTTCAGATGTGCCTGTTACCCTATTTTATATTGTTAATGATGGCAATTCATTAACATAGGAGGACCACCGTCTTTACGTGCCTTCCGAAGCACGGAGGCGGCATTGCAAAGTGAGCTCTACCCGGATTCGAATCGGGGCGCCTTACATTAGCAATTGATCGCGCTAACACCTGTTACGGGTTTGTGAAAGCAATATGGTATTTCAAAATTTATGAAAATTCTTTGAGTAGTAACTTCATCTATAAAAAGTTATTCAAAAATTTTGCCTCTTCAAAAGATGATGCCATTATATTTTCTTTCCCATTCCGATGTCCATTCTTTTTAATGCTTTTTATAGACCTGTCTTGGATTACTTTTCATACAGTTTTATTTCTGTGATTGGCATCTTAGTTATTAATTTGTAATGGGAGTATTATAATAATAATTATTATTTTTAGTAGTTTTGATTAAACCATAAAATTGTTATCTTTTTTAATTTTTTATCTGGGTTTAAACGTACTGTTAATTCCTCGTTTACCAAAAGAAATTTGTAATAGAATATCTTGAATTCCTCTCGCACAAACCGCTAAAAAATTTTAAAAACCGTTTGCACTATGGGATATCTCTACAGTTTACATATTTAAAATTTTTCGTTACGTTATACTGCTTTTGAAGAAAAGCGCAATGATCAGTATAAATTTAACACCATGTATGTAAGTCATGGTAGATTTATACTCAACATTTTTTCATATAACATTAATTTAATATTTATGATGTAGATGAACAATAAGTATTGTGTATAACCATTTATGCTTCTCATTTAACTTTATCATTAAGCTTAACAACATCATTATTTTAACATTACCATTATAACAAAAAATTGTAATATTACAATCTCTGTTACGAAAAGTAAGCTTGGCAGCACCTTTCCTATATTCCCCTTGGGTTTACAAGGTCACGTGTAAGTGATGCGGTGATGCCAAGACGAGAGTGATAACCGAAACCTTGAAGCGAATGGTTCTTTAAATGCGTTATAGTTTTGCAAATTGGTTTATCTACCAAAATTGGTGGAAATTAATTAGTAGTTTCGGGTTAATAATTTAGTGCATCATTTGCTGGTAGCAGATTTGTATTACATTACTCAAGAGAGCTAATTTTTCGTATTTGTTAAAACAACATCTGGCTTCAAAATTTTTCGACTCCATGTTTTTAGAAAAAATCGCAAGGTTGCGATTTTTGAGTTTGCGCGCAGACCACCCCATTGTTATATATTGAGTAATAATATTACTCAATCATAAACGAATGAGTGGATATGTTTCAAGTATTCGATGTAATAAACCAGAAACCACTGCAATTGCCAAACATATTTTAATTGATGGACATAATGCTGACTTTTCAAATGCCAAGATAATCAAATCAGTCACCAATTACAAAGATCGACTTCTTCACGAAATGATTTGCATCAAGAGGAAAAAAAATGCGATGAACAGAAAAACCGACATCGAAGGTTTAAGTAACGTCTACAACCATCTACTCATCTAAGCTACAAATAACGTATTGGGGTTAAGTTTTTCCTATTTAATGAGTTCATAAGTAGGTTGTTCCTTAACCCGCGATTATCTTTCAAATTTTATGGATCAAGAAATCATCTCAAATGACAATACGTTATATTCGTTTCCATGTAATTGCACTATTATTATTAAATGTCTGATGACAGCAGTAACCATTGCTGAAAGCTCACAAATAATGTTTCGTTTTATTGTTCATTTAACCTTATAATTTTAAAAAATTTGAATCAAATATTAATTTTAAAGGTTAATAATATATATAATTTCATTAATAATAAATGTTGAATATGAAAAATTAAATGATATAATATACAGTATACAATTTATTAATATTATAACCACCTATGAATATAATTCACAATAGTTGAACGCGAATTAAAATGCCTCAGTGAAGAACAAACAGTTCTATTTATTAATAAACATTAGCAGATATTTTACTCCTTATCAATTCATTGTTCAATTTTGAAGTAAAACTTTCCAAGAGGAAGCTACAGCTAAATAAAAGATACCCTAGTTTCACACAGAGTATATTGATGTGCTTTCAACGCTATTATTTGACAAACAAAAGCATTGCGTTAATAAACCAAGTTTTAGGTCTGGTTTTTTCACCTTCTAATAAAGCGAAGAATAACGTTAAATCTCTGATAAGTTTCTGTTAACTCAAAAACGTGTCAATATTCCTTTAGTTAGCTAGCAATTTTTAACTGGCTTTCATTTTATTTCACATTTTGCTAAATAATAACTTTAACAGTATTTTACTGATTTAATTTAATGTTACGTATATGTAATTTGTATAAAAATAATAATGAAACGTATTTACATAGTAGTTATGTACCTTAGAGATTACACTACCTTGGCGCTCGGAAAAATAGGTATAAAATAAAATATTTTTTTGACACAGCTATTAAATATAGTATAAGATAATTTTTATTTTACACATAAGAATTATTTTATATATTTTACACATTGTAAAAATCATCGAAAAAATCAACAAATGCCACATATTAATCAGAATCAACCATCAAGTTCAACCACCACACAACAACAACAAACAACACTATAGCCCAATAACAACATTAATTGAACTCAAACAAATGATGAAGGGGCTAATGGATCAAATGAACAACATGTTAAATATACTGATAACTCTCATAACCAAAATTGTTTAATTGTGTAAACAAATTAAATTAGAGCTCTGGAATGTCAACGGCTTAACTCAAGACATCCAAGAAATTATAACATTTATTAAAAACTTACAAATTGATATGTTAATTTCAGAGACACATTTTACTAAAAAAAACTGCATACAAATTCTCAAGTATTTGGTATATGACACCCAACACCCTGACCAAGACCAAGACCAACAACCAGCAGTATACCGCAAAGTATACACCGGCCGACTAAGAAGCGAGAGATCGCGGTTCAAGTCCTGGTCGTGTTGGATACGCTGCTGTGATCAAAGGTCCGGTATCAAGCTTTGGACTGTGGGGAAGGCAACGGGAAACCACCCCATTAATTATAATCCCTAGTAAGGTCAGCTTGGCTTCTGCTAAGTTGATCGCCTACGCACTGTAAAGTGTATGGCACTCGAAGAAGAAGAAGAACACCCTGATGGCAATGCACACGGAAGTACCGCCATATTAATAAAAAGACAATAAATCACCACCTACGTGGGTACTGCAAACAAGAACACATCCAGGTAACTAGTACAACTGGTAAGGACATAGGCTGGACCATTGACAATTGCTGCAGCTGTATATTGCCCACCAAAACACGCAATTAAAGCGGCACAGTTTGAACACTTCTACAATTCATTGGAACATCGGTTCCCTGCTCAATGCAAATACAATGCTAAGCACACACAATGGGGATCAAGACTGATAACTTCCAAGGGTAGAGAATTAAACAAAGTCATGTAATCTAGAAACATGACCCCCCTCTATTAGTGAACCAACCTACTGGCCAACCGCTAGAAAAAAATATCGAATGTAATCGATTTTTGTGTAATCAGAGGTATCTTCAAAGATGATAAAAATAAAAATATTCAAAACTACCTGAAAAACCTTACTGCTACCAATGCCACAGATTATTCACTATGGAAAGCCACAAAACCGCAAACTACAATTCCTCCTATACGTACTAAAGACGGAGCGTGGGCAAGAAGCGATATACAAAAAGCGGAAGTGTTTTCAGAGGATCTAGTTAGTGTTTTTTAAACTCTTTAAATCCCAAGAACCTAACGAGGTAGAAAACGATATAAGAAATGTATTTGAAGCTCCAGGATAACTAAAACTGCCCATTAAAAATTTTAAAAATACAAAGATAAAATCTATCATTAAAAGTCTTAAAACCAGGAAAGCTCCGGACTTTGATCTTATCTCGGGAAAAATATTGAAGGAACTCCCGTAAGTTGCTATAAGATATATCACGCAATTATTTAATGCTATCTTAAGAACTAAACACTAGCCAAGTCAATGGAAGGTAGCCGAAATCATAATGATACTTAAACCAGAAAAGCCAGCGGAGAACCCAAAATCATACCGCCCAATAAGTATTGCTAATATTGTCGAAACTCTTCAAAAAACTGCTTTTAAGAAGAATTAAACCAATCCTAGAAAAACATCATGCGTAATCCCTAACCATCAGTTAGGACTTAGACAGGAGCACGCAACAGTGAAACAGAGATGTATCTTATAACAAAGGAAAGTTAGTAAAGCATTTAAAGAAAAGAAATTCTGCACAACAGCCTTCCTAGACATAGGTCAGGTTTTTGATAGAGTCAGGCATGCGGGATTACTGTATAAAATAAAAAGAGTTCTTTCTGACAATATATTATGCTTGATACTGAAATCTCCATGCTTCGGAAGGCATGTAAAGCCGGTGATCCTCCTATGTTAATGAATTGCCATCATTAACAACAATATAGGTAACAGGCACATCTGAAGCCAGTTTAGCAAACTACTTCAGATGTAAAACAAATAATATGCTCACAGAACCAGCAGTAGCTTCGGATCTTTGTCAATGTTACTGTTGGGTATTACAGGACCTAGTCCTAATTTAAGAAGAAGAAGAAGATACTGAAATCTTACCTGCAAGATGGGTATTTCCGGGCAAAGTTTCTTGAGGCTTACACAATCCCTAAGCTAATTGAGTCTGGAGTGCCTCAGGGAAGCGTACTGGGGCAGGTACTGTACCTATTATACACAGTAGATCTCACAATAACTAACTTCTGCACGACCCCTACGTTCGCTGACGAAACCGTAGTATTGGCAACGCACAGCGATACAAAAAAGGCATCTGATATACTTCAACACAACTTAGAGAAAATTCAAGAATGGTTGAAGAAGTGGAGAATTAAAGCCAATGAAACAAAGCCAGTACAAGTGACTTTTACAATGCGCAGAGGAGATTGCCTGTCAGTCAAACTAAATAATCTAGACATACCTCAGACTGAGAAAGCGAAATATTTAGGGATGCACCTTAACCGACGCCTATGTCAAAGAAACATATTTTTAGGATTTTATATATTTGTACTTATAAAGAGAAAGCAATTGGGTCTGAAACTTAGAAAACTATATTGGATCATCGGCAAAAAGTCCCAACTAACAATGGAAAACAAGTTGATTTTGTACAAAACTGTGATTAAACTAATATTGACGTATGAAGTACAACTATGGAGATCTGCGTCTAATTCTAATATAGAAAACCTGGAACGTTTCCAGTCTAAAATATTGCAATCGATAGTAGATGCCCCGTGCTATGTGCCTAATGAATTAACTTGCAAAGTTTTGAAAGTAATAAGTGTCAAAGAGGAAGTCAAAAACTATAGTGCTAAATATAGACTACAATTGAGTTCTTAGTAACTAGTAGGAAATTTTTTCAAAAACCCGACCGTACGTAGATTCAAGAGGTACACCCTAATAGACCTAACTACTAGATTTGAATGGTACTATAGAAAATCCAACTGTTAAAAAAAATCATATACGTCATAGATATTCAGTGGTGTGATGTACTTTTAATATTTAACATAACGTAAAACGTTATGTTAACTTAACATATTATAATAACTGTCGCGATAAGGTAAAATATAAAATTGGTGTGATGTATCACCGAAATAACATAAACGTTATGGCTTATGTTAAATCACTTATGTTAAAGTAGAAATAAGTATAGTTTGCATGCGATAAGAACAACGCTATACAGAGTTGTCATAAGTTAGAAAGAGAACAAGCTTATGAGTATAATGCGCAAGCCCTCTTTGATGTAATTTTCAAATTTGAAATTCTTCTTGTCAAATTAATTCGCGTGTTACAACTTTTAAAAAAACGTGTTTAAAAGAAGTAAGTAATGGCAATTCGTTTGAAATTCAATGGTGGAGCTTGGTACAAATAGGCAGGAAGGAGAAAGAATACCAGAGGTAAATGTATAAGTACAATGCGTTCACCATGTTTATAATACTAACTCATTTACAGACAACTCCAATAAAGGGATTCAAAAGCAGGTCGCAGCTCCAACACCTGGCAGTTTGCGGTACACGTCGCAAATTTTGCAATCGGCATGTTCTGTGTTTGCAGAAACGCAGAACACAATTTCGGAAATGGAAGTCACCAAGGCTAATGCAATTCAGCAATTGGCTTCCTCCGTGGACAATTTTGCGGCTGCTGTTAGGGAAAACACCAGCGAAAATTTTAAATTAGAACGGGCCAAATTAAAATTGGAATATTTTAAAGTATTCGGTTCTTTTGAAAATTTTGAAACTTTATTTGAGTGAAAGTTACATTTTATTAGTATTTAGTTTTATTAATTTATAAGTTTATTTAAAAAGGCAGTCAGTCACTGGCCTAGTAGTTAGAGCGATCGACTACTACCGCTACAAGGAGTCTACAAAGAAAAGTTTTCTTTCTGACTCTCTTTCTGTCTATGACCGTCCTTGTAACCAGGGAGCCCCAATATATATATATATATATATAATGTATTATTTAATATTTAAATTAGAAATAATAAATTCTGTTATGTGAAATGCCTCTGTATGAGTTGGGCTTGAATTCTTCTACCTTCATTCAAATGTGATGCTAAAAAGAAATTTGTTACATTTTGATTACCTATAATAAATTATTATATATACCTGAATTTAGTGAAACTTGATTATTATCAATACATTCCATTTGTTCATTATTGTCCAGATTTTTGGGTTCTTCTAGTGATAAGCCTGCATCAATTGCCAAGTTGTGTAAAATTGCACATGATAGTACAATTTTTGCAGCTCTGATAGGGGCATAATGTAACACACGATGTTTAAGAAGAACGTTTAACTTAAAACCTATACACATTTTTAAATTTCATTAGGGGTTTTGTACTTAAGCATATTTGTACTTACTTTAAATTCAGGTTTCAAAGAATTACTTCTTTGACTCTCTTTTAAATGTGGTCGCAGAATTTGTACTAAATACCAGACTAAATCTCGTGACAATCTGAAATTCTTTCGAAATTCTACTTTCCTTAATTCAAAAGGGTTACTAGTATCTCGTAAAATCCTTCTTTGAACGTTTATTTCATTTCTAAAATTTTAAACAAATTTAAATAGTACATATATAACCTCACCATAGATTATATTCAATTATATTATATTTTACTGTACCTTTCAACTGCATTATGTAGTTCTTCAAACAGAGCGATATTTAAAATACTTCCAAAATTCATGTTTTTAACCTCACTTTATCGAATTAAAAACTTTCGAATGACAGTTCTATTTATAACGGCATGTAAACTTTACCTGTTATAAGTCGGGTGTTATTCGTAAAATTTTAACATAAAATGTAAAAAGTTAACACATTTGAAAAACGTTATGAAAGTACATCACACCAAAATTGCCAACTTAACATATTATGCTCAATATAACATAACGTTTTACGTTATGTTAAATATTAAAAGTACATCACACCACTGATTATCAGAGATAGATTCATGGTTCATGATATATTTGAATCTGATCTATCAAATACCGCCATTAATATACCATGTGATAAGTCTTACATCCAAACATAGGAAAAGAATATGGTACATTAGCTTTTTTTTTTGCTTTCTATTTCCCATTGTAACTAATATGACTAAAATGGTATCAGTTGATAGAACTCTCTTTGCTGCTCAAGATACCAATACTTTACAACAATATAAATTTATTTTTGTATTTTCAAGATTTTCAGAATTTTCAGAACAATAACAAATTAAACAAATAATAAAGCTACTTTTGTATTACAACTGAACGTAATAAAACAATAATAACTTACAATAAAACATAAAAACAACTTGATGACAAATTATAAATGCAGTTATTAATAAATAGAACTCAGACTCTCAAACAAAAATGTCTGTTTGACAAAAATTTTGGAAAGGAGAGATAAACTTTTCATTATCATTATCAATTTTGTTTATCGTCCTTGTTTCAAATTACTACCAACATAATAAAAGGGGAAAATTTGCATATAATCAAACATGCAGCTTTTAATTTTTAGGCAACTACTGGGTGGTCAACTAAGGAATTTCGATTTACAAGCGCTCTAAAATTGTTTTGAATAGGAATAGAGAAGTGGAGTTGGTCTTAAACGAAGGAGGGCTCATGGAAATTCAGTCGCCATGGTTCGCTGGACGGGTGAGGAGCGTTCGTTCTGTGTGCGCGCTTATTACCAAAATCAAAATTCTTGCATTATTGTGCGTCGTCGTTTTCGTGCACATTATGCTTTGCACAATCTTAACCAATGTCCGAGTGCTCAACTCATTCGGAAATGGGTCAGAACATTCGAAGAAACTGGTTCGACATTGCCCCAGCGAGTGATAAACCGTCGACGGTCTGTGAGAAACGATGCAAACGTAGAGCGAGTGAGAGCATCTGTTCGCAACCAACCGGGCCTCTCGACACGCCGGCGCGCGGCCGCTCTAAATGTGAAGAGATCGTCATTGATAAACATTCTTCATAAAGATTTAAAATGCACCCCTACAAGATCCAATTAGTGCAGGAATTAAAGCCAGGGGACCATCAACAACGCCTTGATTACGCCAATGAAATGGTGAACCGATTTCAAGCGTACGACAACATTTTTTTCTCTGATGAAGCCCATTTTCATCTGAACGGCTATGTAAACAAACAGAATTGCCGGTATTGGTCTTCAGAAAACCCCAAACAGAAACATGAAACTCAATTGCATAGTCTGAAGGTCACAGTTTGGTGTGCAATACACGCACAAGGCATTATTGGCCCGTACTTTTTCGAAGACGGACGCGGCCGAGCAGTAACAGTGGATTCTGATCGTTATGTGGACATGTTGAACAATTTTTTTGAACCAGCCCTTCAAGACTTTGATGGATACAATCGGGACACTTGGTTTCAGCAAGACGGGGCCACTTGTCACACTTCAAATCGGTCTTTACCTGTTATTCAGGCGCTTTTTCCTGAAAAATTGATTTCTCGGCGTGGAGACCTTCCATGGCCCCCCAGAAGCCCGGACTTGACACCTTGCGACTTTTACTTATGGGGATACCTCAAAAGTGTAGTCTACCGCAACAATCCCCGCACTCTAATTGCGTTGAAGGAAAATATCCGCCAGGAAATTCAAGCCATCGGTCCAGAAACTTTGCGACGTGTTTTTCTAAATTTCGGGGTTCGACTCGAAGAGTGCCAGCAGAAAAACGGTGGACATTTGGAGAGCGTAATTTTTAAGAAATGAATTTCCAAAGAGCTGAACATTATTTGTAAAAAAAAATTAAAATTGACTTGAAAGTTTTTGTTTTATTTCTCTTTTAAATCGGAATTCCTTAGTTGACCACCCTGTATTAGTCGAATAGACTAGAATTTGTATGTGTTGTAAATTTTAACAAATTGGGTAAGATCTTGAGATCTTGAAAAAGTAGTTTCGATCATATCTCATATCACCGTCATTTTTAAATTTTTTTATTGCTTATCATTTAAATTTTTTTATAAAACTTCTAAGTATACATATGACACATTGTGTAAAATAAAAGTTATTTTATATTTTCAATAGCTGTGTCAAAATATTTTTTCATTTTTATAGGTACATGTTTTTCCGAGCGTCAAGGCAGTGTAACCTTTTAACAACATGAAGTACCTACTTCACAAAAACGTTTTAAAATAAGCTGTGGTTTCTTATATATTTTGCTTTACAAACGTAACCAATACGTTCAAATATATAACAAAATTTAATTTCCTGATAGTCCTATGATATGAGCTAGCGTAATCCGATGACATCATTCGAGAACACTTAAAGTATTTCGTCGGATTTCATAAGGTTTATTCGTTGTACGTGTTCTGAACTGCTCTGAATAGTTTCCGATTACGTCACACTGACAGTTTTTCAGAGCCAACATTCGACGAACACTTTTGGAACAACTTATCGTTGATGTAAATAACCTAAGCTCAATATATTTTATAAATAAGTTGTAATTGTGTTGTCTAATATAAATAATTTAAGCTACAAGATATTGGAATCTAAGTAGTAATATCTAATAACTTAAATTATTCATATTTGACAATACAATAACAAATTATTTATTAAACATTTTGAGGCCAGGTTATTTACAACACCTAAAAGTGATTTCAAAAGTATTTGTCGGATGTTGCTCTGAACAGCTGTCTTTTTGAAGTAACCGGAAACTGTTTAGAACAGTTCAGAACACGTTCAACGAACAAATCTATATAGATCCGTAATGTAAATCGTAGGTAACAAAACTTTTTTAAATATAATAATTATTAGTAAAATACATGGAAACGGAATATAACGTATTATAATTTTATATGATTTTTTGATGGATGAAGTTTAAAAGATATTCTTGACTATTGCACGCGTATGTACACAGTTACCTATGAACCAATAGAAAAATTCGGAATAACTCAAATGTCAAAATTAGAACCAATCCCATGGCAATTAAACGATAAGTTTGCACAAGTGCACTTATCGATAAGTTTATAAATTTTTCTTATTACTTATGCAATAGTCTGACAAAATGTATTACGTGCATAGCAGTTGCCATCGATAATTTTGCCTAATATGCACTCCAGCTTATTTCTTGAGAAAATTTGCCCTCCGCTTCGCGTCGTGCAAATTTTCGTCGTAATAAGCTGTCGTGCATTTTAGCCAGAATTATCGGCAACTTGCTATGCACTTAATACATTACTATTGATAATCATGAGTTATGGAACAATCTATTAAAGATTTTATTAAATCCATTAACATTAACTGTTCTTAACTGATTTGATTATTTTGGCATTTTTAAAATCAGCATTATGTCCATGGTTTAAAATATGTTTGGTAATTGCAGAGGTTTCTGGTTTGTTACATCTGATACTTGAATTATGTCTACTCATCCTTTTATTACGCTATTGGTTTGTTTGGCCAACAAAATTACAATCTTGACATTTCATTTTGTAAATATGATTTATTTTCTTTAGACATCTTTTTATTAGATGATTTGAATATCATATTAATTTTGTAAAGATTTATAAACTCTTTTATATTTATCCGGGTCTCTGCTACTACTAACAAAAAATTATATATTTAAATAAAAAATTATTACTAAATATTATTTAATTGTAAACCAGACAGGTAGCTGTATAAAAGCCTAAGAACTGCTGCCATCCGCGTTTCACATTGTTATGAATTAATTGTATCAGTTTGACTATCAAACTCACAGCCCTGTACACTTTGAATGTGATAGTCGTTTACATGACAAGTTTGAAAAGTAAGGATTTACTGAACGAGAAGGTGAATTTCTTCTACGAGCTAAAGATTAGTAAAAAGAAGTTCTGTAATTTTTTCTAACTTGTTAAGTACAACGCTTTACTTTCATTCATGATATTTTATTAGAACAGGATTTTTATAATTATCGTATTGTACCTAGTGGAAATCACCCAGAAATAGTCACTTCTAGCATGATTGCAAATTAAACTCAATTCAATTATAATTAAAATGCCGTATTAAAATTTTTTCCTGCTTTATTAAATAATAAAAGCACTTTCATTAATATTATCATTATTAAATTAAAATGTTAACATTTTTATAATGACCATTGATGAAAGCTCACAAAAAATTAATTTTGTTTTATTGTTCAGTTAAACTGTTAATTTTTAAAATTTTAATTGAATATTATTTTCACATGTTAATAATATATACAGTGAAAGCTCTCCTTGCGGACAGCTCTAATAAACGGACATCTCCGTAACCGGACAAAATTCCTGGAACCAAATTTCGGCATATCATTTCCAATGTTAAATGCTTTCCGATAAGCGGACGCTCTCATAAACGGACACAGACACTAGATTATTCCCCAATGTGACTAAAAATCTCCCATAGGCGGACGCGAAACTCTAATAGCCGGACGATATCTTAGGTCCGCTTATTATAATGTGCATTAAATTCGGTAATTCTCCTGTTATATTAAGTGATTCCCCTTTATTTTGCTTGAGAGCTTGGTTTTTGTGTTTATACATATGCATTAGTATTTTGTCTTTAGTTCAGACAGCATTATTGAAGTTAGTTTGTGAATGTAAATGTAAAATGGCATCAAAAAAGAATGCTTTCTTTAAAGGAAAAAATGGAAGTTGTAAATTTGTTAGATAAAGAAAGAGTTTCAGTTCGTGATTTAGCAAAGAGAAAACGCAAGCAGCTGAAATAATTAAAAATAAGGAAGATATCAGAAGTAAATCAACAGTAATAAATATGTACTTTAAAAAGGTGGCGTATTAACTGTTTTTTTCGCCGTATAACAAAAATCGTATTTTTCAGAGTGTAGCATGTGTATTATGTATATTACTTATGTACCTATTGGGTATGTGTACATCATATGATACCTATTTATATTTCTTATTAGTCCTTAGTACTCTCCTTTAAGCGGACACCTCCTATAAGCGGACAAAATTAGTGGAACCGTGAATGTCCGCTTATGGAGCTTTCACTGTATATAATTAAAAAAACAGCAATTAAAATATTTAACACACTGTTATTATTTACCTTGGGATTAGCTATGTTCACAAAGGTTAGTTCAGATTCTTCTCCATTAAGCATAATTGAAACTGATTGTTGGCCTGTGTTATCTGAAATAGAAAACAAATTTATAAGTTAATTTAGAACATAATTAAACAATGTTTATAACAAATATTTAATTATAATTTGATGTAAAATTACATTGGGTAATTAATGTAATTATACTTAAACGTTTGGGTAATTTTTATAACCTAACATTTCAAAAATGTTTAAAATATTAGCACAGCGAATGTTGTGCCAATGTATTCGTACAAATTTATATGTAATTTTTTTTATGTTTAAATTTGTAGAACGTGTGTTAGTAAAACATTACACATCAGGTATGTACATTTACATATCAATATGTAGGCGATTATAAGGTAAGATCTGTGTAATTTTACAGATTTTTTTTACAGTACTACTGCAATTAATTGTAAAAAATTTTAACCGCAAAGGTTCAACAGTATTTAATAAACTATTATTAATTGTAAATAGTTTATTAACTTGTGAAATTATGTTGAATAAAATTTTATTCGACATTACTATTATTATTTATTGTGCGATTAACTAAATTTACAAACGTTAGTTCACATACTTCTCCATTGAACAGAATTGAGTCTGATTGTTGACTTGTGTTTTCTTAAAAATAGCTATCGAAATGAGAAATATTGGAAAGTATTTATTTTAGCCCGTAATTAGTTACTAGTGATTATAGTTTCTTTTTTTGACAAATTACCCACGATGTAAAATCTGTTTGTAGAACTATTTTAAAACGAAGTGAATTACCATTTCCGTTGTTTGTGGGCTTGCGTCAAACAGCAACAGCTTTATGAATTAAAATGATTTTAAAATGATACTAACTAAAATCATTCTAATTTCTACTAAGTTCTTGGTATGCATAGTCTGCTTAAAATGAAACTTAGTATCATTTAGTTAGTAAAATACTATTGTACCTTTTGCTAAGTATTTATTTGGCAACACCGTAAAATATCAGCTGTTGTTGTTTAATGTATGGTTTTCAATGGTTATGTTATGTTATTTTCATGTCGGATTTAAAATTATGTCGGTAAGTTATTATATATAAATTATTATTATATACTACTTAGTAGTTAGTTAAATACGATTACTTTAATTTAGATTAAAAAGACAGAGGGCGTCAAATTGGGATGATTAGGAGAAAAGATTATTTATAGAGGCTATAAAGCCACATGTAATGGTGACCAAAGATAAAAAGGAAAATACTAGTTGTATTTGTAAGTTATACCATTTTAATTATTACCTATTTCAAATCTTATCGGACAACCTTTTTATTGGAAAACTAAATGAAAGGCGAATTTACAGGCATACGAGGAGCAGATGTAAATGTAAGTAAAATTTAAAAAGAAAATAGAAGAATAGTTGTTATGTGATAATATATAAAATTTAAACAGGAAAAAACCTCTACGATCTAAAAATTAAATATAAAATTTGTTTATACAATAAGAGAAAATTAGCACAATAAAATATTTTATAAAATTTCTATAAACTTTTTTGTTGTTGTAATCTTAATACAATTAATAGTAAAATTATCCAAATATTATTTTTGATTTATTAACTAAAATATTTTCTACAACAATTTGTGTTGTAATACTGGCTCAAGAACATATTCATTAACACCTGATAATATTCCATTTATTTCATTATTCTCAAATTTGAATTTTTAATAATCATCCACTCCATATTCACGAATTATGAATTTCATCTCTCAACGGTTCTTAATATCCAAAATTCTACACTTCACATCGTTTACAACTTGTTCGTTGAGTCAGTGACCCTTTCTTATAAATAAGGAGGAAAGTAAGAAATATTCAACACTTGGATATTTAATTTTATATGAGTCCCATCGATGCACCTTACTATATTGAGACAATCTGTAAGAATGTGAAAATCGGGTTTTAAACGGTAGGTACAGCTCAGCACCTAGTATTTCTAAAAATTTTATACATTTATTGTGATGTACAGCTAGAATTTTAGCTCCAGGTTTAACTATACGAAGATTAAAGTAAGTCTGCATGGCAATAGTAACCCACGCAAAATTTTTCATAATAATTATTTTGCATTGTTTTCATATTATATTTAATATTAATTATTTCACATAATTAGGTATTTTAAAAAATTTTCATAATTTTTTTTGTTTTTTCATAAAAAATAATTATTATTATGAAAAATGTTATTTGGAAGTATAATGTAACAAAATTTAACCTTCAAAATTGTTTACTTATATTTGAAAATAAAGTTTAAAATGGTCTTAAACATGCCCAGGAATTTCACTAAAATTTGTAGTGGCCAACTAACAATTTTTGTATTCTGCTAAGGATAGTAGTGTTTTAACTCGACTATGCATACGGTTTACATTTGGCTACTAACTAACTAGTTAGTATCGGCTAAAGGTCAACTTTCTGACTCTGCACAAGGCTACAAGTCTTTATGTCCTGCTAAACTTTTACAAAACGTTTATGTTCATATTATTATTTTGGCCGATTAACCAGTTCAATTTGTGTAACTTAACGCCAAGCTGTTTGCGTTTGGTCCATATGTGTTTCTTCCAGGTAAGTCTGCGGTCAATATGCATCCCGAGATATTTAGTATCTTCAGCCTGTGGAAGGACGTTACCATTTAAAGTTACAGACGGGCAAGTTTCTCTGCGTGTTGTGAAAGTGACGTGGACAGATTTTCTTTCGTTTGCTCTAATTCTCCACGTTTTCATCCATTTCTGGATACTGTCCAAATTTGATTGGAGCATGTCGGAGGCAATAGATGGGTCTGCATGCGAAGTCAACACAGCTGTATCGTCAGCAAAGGTAGCCAACGTTGCGTTAGGTGAGACAGGAAAGTCTGCGGAGACAATCAGTAAGAATGTAAAAATTAGGCTTTAAACGGTATAGCTCAGCACCTATCTCTAGAAATTTGATACATTTATTGTGATCTACAGCTAGAATTTTAGCTCCAAGTTTAAGTATACGAAGATTAAAGTAAGTCTGCATGGCAATAGTAACCCACGCAAAAATTTTCATAGTAATTATTTTTCATATTATATTTAATATTAATTATTTCACATAATCAGATATTTCAAAAATTTTCATAATTTTTTTTGGTTTTTTCATAAAAAAAAGTTATTATGAAAAATGTTATTCGGAAGTATAATGTAACAAAATTTAATCTTCAAAATTGTTTACTTACTATATTTAAAAATAAAGTTTAAAATGGTCTTAAACATACTCAGGAGTATCACTAAAATTTGTAGTGGCCAACTAACAATTTTTGTATTCTGCTAAGGATAGTAGTGTTTTAACTCGACTATGCATACGGTTTACACATTTGGCTACTAACTAACTAGTTAGTATCGTGCTAAAGGTCAACTTTCTGACTCTGCACAAGGCTACAAGTCTTTATGTCCTGCTAAACTTTTTTACAAAACGTTTGATAGTTAGTATATTCATTTATTTAAGTAAGAATTTTCATTATTGTAGTGGAAAAACCTTTTAACAATATGCCAATGAATGATTTTTTTTAGTTTTTAGAAAACTTTATAAACTTTGTAATATTATAATTTTATATTCATATATTCGCGGGGTTTAAATTTAAAGATGATTTGAATTTAGCGCGTTGTTAAAACATAGGTTACGTCATCTCGGTACGGTGGAAGGTAATTTCTTTATGCGGGGGTTTCTTTTCGGCTCAGGGCACTTGTACGTGAGCTCTCGTTCGAGTTAGTCGATTGTAATGAGCGTTGCTATTTTTAACAGTGTTTTAATTCAATTTATTAAGATTTTGCAATTATTAATATTTAAAATACTTATTATCTTAGTTAAAATTGTGTGAATAAATTTAATGTAAGTACAATTTATGTAGTATAAACAAACAGTGGCGTATTTAAAAATTACCTATAGAGGGAAAACCCAGATTATTTTTTAGAACCTTGTTAATCTGTTCATGCGCTTCCGTGGTAAAGAGATAACTGACAAATTCCAAAAAATCATAAAAATAAAAGAAATTTAAAACTTATTTTAAACTTAAACTTATTGAAATTTTAAAACCCGCTTGGTAAACATTATTTTTATCATGAAAGGTTTTAGCGATACAATCTGAGTCATCCCTGGGGGGGGGGGGAACAATTTTCCCCTTTTCCTCCCCTAAATATGCCACTGTAAACAAAAATCTATAACGTCGATTACTAAAGGAAAATCTTTTGTTTAATAAAGGGCAGACATGTTGATTTTTTTGGCGTAAGGTCGGTGAATTAATTTGCTTTGTCATTGTTTCATATTATCTGCAAGCAAGATGGCTTGGTGTATTGTTAGGTGTTGAATTATGATTTAATCAAATTATTTTTGAATCGGGTTTTTTAATTCTTTTATGAATATTTTTTGTTGTTGTTTGCTATACTTGGTTTGTAATATGATCGCAGAATAGTTTAAACTTTGGTTATCGAATATTGGTAATTTATTTCCTGTGACTTATCTGAAATTTTGGGCTTCTTATTTAATTACTGGGGGTTCTTTAAATGGGGTCGATTTGATGGTAAATTTAGGTCAAGACCGTAGTAAAAAATTTTTTACAAGATGGCCGATGTTACCAGGAGTGCTATCTAATTAACTAGTTATCTAAATGAATGTGTTTTTGTTTAAATGCGCTATTGTTTCTACGATAAAAAATTAGACATCGTCAGAGATGATATATTTGGACAGGAAGGCAAGAGGTGCTCTCTAATTTGAACAATGGCAAAAGGGGGACATTTTCTGTAATAGTTGTGTAAAAAGTTGCTCATGTAGGTTTGTTGCGTTATTTTATCTTTGAGAGATGTTTGATTAATTAGATGCAATCGTTATGGTTATATTTAGGTTCGGTCTGGGGTTGGTCATTTCAATTTATGTTGTAAAGGTCATAGTTACGATATGTTGTATCTACAAGTTGTTATAAATTTTATTTATTTTAGTATACGTCTCAACCGACAGTTAGATTGAAGAAATTTTAATTACATGCTAAAGCACACTGTTCAAAACAAATATTAATGAAAATCAATAATAAGATCGTAGCATTTGCACTTACAAATATTAAACCAATAATGCATACTCATAGTAACGATTAACAATAGCAAATTATAATGTGATTATTTTTTTAAAGACAAGTTGTTCTCCTATTTACTTTTATACGAAACTTGCGATCAGGGCCATACCAGGTATAAAATTAAATAAAGTCAATATTGACACTATTTTAATTATTGAAAGAACCAATTTTGCAGATGAAGATGACTTGTTTTCAACATGGTAGTTGCTTGAATATCCGTGAGATCGGTATTTAATAATAATATCCAAAACCCAACCAACTTGTTTTTTATTTCTGGTGGGGTTAATTAGTGTTCAATTTGGGTTTCGAAAGGTTAATGCAAGCACCAAATCATCTTCGTTTATTTTATGTGTTTTGCTTTTCTGTTTAGTTTATTAGAGACGCCACTGAGTGAGTGGATTTGGGTATTAAAGACGCCACTGGTTTTCGTTTTTTGTTCAACTACGTTAGTTTTCCGTCTGTTTAAAGAAGTTGGGTTACCATTTCAACAACGTGTAGGGGTTCTGTTGACGATCACGATCTTAGGCCAGGGTTATCTACGTTTGGATTCAAAGTTTGTGACGCAAATTTCGAATAGCTGGTGTTTTGCATTACAACTTGTTTGATAGCATTTTACAGACAGTCATGAAGTATTTATTAGGTTTGTTCGTTGTAATGTTCTGAACTATGCTGAACAGTTTTCGATTACGTCACACTGACAGCCGATCAGAACCAACATCCGACGAATACTTTTGAAATAACTTTTAGGTGATTAATTATGTGATAATTATTTGCATTACCAGCAGTTATTTGAAAACGATTTGGCAGCATCGCAATTTTAGTAATTTCGATTGGTTTTAAAACTCCGCTTGTTTAGGTCTATTACGTCATAAACCTGATTTTTTTTGAATTCGCACGCACTCAAAAAAATCTAAAAAAAATTAATGTCTCAGTTTGATTTCTACTTTCAAATAATAAAATATAATAAAAAGAAAATAGCAAACCTCCTCTATTGTTTTTAGCCAAACTTAGAACCTATAACTTGGCAACGTAGCAAAGCTCATATTATATAACTAAATTGACTCATTTGTGAGGGAATATAGTGAAACCATATTGGTGTGGAACTCGATTGATTGCCATATTATACATACATATTAAGTTTTAATAGTTTTAAAACTTAATTTTAATTTTCTTAGGCTAAACTCTTAAACTTAATTTTCGGTGGCAAATTTTTTGACATTGTTGTTCGGTTTTCGGCCTCATTAAGAGAAATCTGGCAAAAATTGTGGGTTATTTTGCTGTTCGGCCTTTGGCGTCGCACAGGGAAGCCTGACAGAAATTGCAAACCATTGTTGATGGGCCTCACCTATCGTTGTTACCAACCTAACAATTATCGGTCACACATTTCGGTTACATTAAATTAGTAATAATAAATTGAAAAAATTAAAAAACCCGACTCCGTAAAAAGCGAACTAAAAAGATGGAAACAAGCAGACCTAGGAACATAGTAGAAATCCTTTATCCTTAAATTAAAATAGTGATTGTTATTATCCGTCTTGAAGCTGCCAATTAAAAGGTGATTTGAAAGGTAAATATGATAATTAATTTTAGGCGGAGGCATCAGATTCATATTTTACTTGATGTAACTTTCGACAAATGTACTATGCCATTTTTTCATATTTTTGACATGACATTTTTTCGCTATCATATAATAGGTATATAGAATTGAATGATGTACTAGGTATCAATTTATTTGAAGTAGCTAATACGTGTAGATATGTAAATATGTTATATATGTTATTTATTTTATATGATATGTTTATATTTCCAAAACTGCGATAAAGCAAAAAAGAAATCGTAATCTAAAAACCAGATCGTGATTTCCAACTAATTACCAATTTATGTATATTTAATGCCATTCAAAAGAATCTAAAGCTTGTAAATTAATATTTAATGTTAGTTTATCGATTAAACTTCGGAAAAACCTTTTCAATATTTAAAACCATGTATTACTTATTGCCGTTATACATGAACATGAACATATTTACGTTAAACATGCTGATGTATTGGTAACTTAAAAGATATTACAATCACTCTCTAAAAATGTTAAACAATGTAATATTTCGTTATTTTATTAACCAATGTTGATGTCACAAATAAGTGAATTCTACCAAAAGAAACGTAGTAATTAATAAAAATCAATTGCAAGTGTTTGAATGTTGGCGTTGTAGCAAAGCATTATTAGTTTCCAAGTTAGGTAACGAATTTATTTCATAAATAATAAATTAATTTATGCATTGTCAATTTAAAATAACTTTCAAACTAACTTTTCAAATAATAACGAAGTGATATCGTTTCTTGAATATAATATTACAATATGCACATACATGTATTACAGTGGGTGGTACCTATATAATATATATATGTATTTTTGTCGATGTAAATATTATACATTGTAATATAATAAAAACTACGATAGTACTACGATTCTTTTTGATAGTTTATGTCGGTTAACAAAATAATAGTACCCACCGATGATATGTTTGAAATCTGTAAGATATTTAAAAATTATGTAGTACTATAATACATATTATTTAAGTAGGTAGTTGTTTCTTGCACGAATATCGAAATATTCGTAATAATTGATAATGTTTGCTTCTTTAACTTGAGCAATATACATAAATACATACATACAGTCAAGAAATTGCTCTCATATATTAATATTATGTTAGTGTAAGTCACGTCATATATCAAAACTGGAGCATTGCCAAAATAATATATACCGTCGTTATATTAATTGAAAAATTTTAGAATTCTTTATATAAAGTTCCACCATACAATTTAAAATTGAACACAAATTTAAAGTTGATAGATCACGAATCAATATTTCTAAACCCAAAAATAAATAGAATATTGGACCAAGTTGATTGAGATGCTTATTTTTAATAATTGGGAACGACAACCTAGCCACGCAGACATATCCTGCTGAGAATGAGAAGTTCGTTGATTGCAACATGGATAATTACTTTATATTATTAGCTTTACATTATAATCGCACAAGTTAGAACCAGCTAGAAAAATTGCAATATTCTGTTTTATCGATTAAATGGAATTAGTTTAATGTTAAAATGAAAAAAGGATATTTATTGCGGAATGTAATAGAATTTAAGCTAAAATCGTTTATATAGTATATCTACATACATACATATAAGTGAATATACGCATATGACCGCCGTTGTTAGACCCGCTATATTCGTCGGGCAACCTCAGATCTACACGAAAAAGTTTAGTTACGGAAATATATATTACGTTACTTCAATGTATTCATTGATACACACATTTACTGTTTTCGAGGGGTAAACAATTAAGCAATATAAATTTTAAATAAATAACACAATCGTTTTCAGGCCCACTCTGTAGAACAATTTTTTCGAATCCATGTGTATATAATTACAACAGTTGAACGTCTTTTTCAATCCCAAAAACGTTGCCATATCTCTGGGATTCACAAAGATGCTTGTGTAATGTGTATGCAGATTGATCATAATATAGAATATAAAGAACTAGTTTGCGTTTAAATTTAGTAGTGCTGTGATGTATTAAATATTAAAACCAAAATATGAAAAATATGCAAAAATGTTCCTTCTCTTTTCTTCTCATATCTGCAAGGAAAAATAATGATGTAATACCTGCAACTAGTTAATTAATTTCTTTTTGCTAATCCGAGATCTAGTGATAAGTGGATGAGTGGCCAAGCTGTAATTTGAAAATTTTCTTTAAAATGTGCTGCAAAAAATTCAAAACTCTTAATTCAGGAAAGAAATTGAAACTATTTAACAAATTTTGAGTTCTAAAAACAACGAAATGGAACAATCGTTCGATTTATGAATTATACAGAAAAACCATATTTTGAATTTCATAGGCAAGCTTAAAACGTAAATTTTCACAACAATATTAAAAACATGTAGGATATTAATTTGATTGTGATTATAATATAATAATTAAATTTAGACTCTCAGAAGACGTTTATAAAATAGTAAAGGTGGAAAAAGTTTTGTAAAAGAAATGTACTGCTGATGACTGCGTGCAAAGAAACAGAATTTACAACTATGCAATGTCAAGTTGTGAACTAAACCAAAAACAATTTTTTATACATTTGTTTATAGGACTTATGAACTTAAGTAGGTACCTATCGCATAAAATAATTTTGTTAAATTGCAATGAAAAAAAAATTTTAAACTTTTAAAGTCTATTTTATTAATTATTTTGGAACTAATTTAAACTTGGGGGGAGGGGGGTTGCTTCTTTTTAACTTAGAAAGCATTGGGATAAAGGGAATACATGTTATTGTTACTCCTCTCCAGATAAAATGTTTTATCAAATTGGTGTCAAACTTTTGAATATCGTTGTATCCTAAATAAACTTCCATTCTTTTATTTTTAAACAGAATTTTAAAATTTACAATTTATTATTATACAAAAAGTAGTACGTTTAAAGAGAAATTGAAATTATCTGATGTCAAAATGTTGTGCATTTTTTGATATTTAAGCCATTGCATTTCGAGGATTTTTAATGAAATTGAATCATACTAGGAAATACTCACCTTAAGAGCGAAAATATGTAAAACTACATGAGGAATGCAATAAGCTATTTTTTTATATTAAAAAAACACGCACTTTATGTTGAAATATCTAATTTTTAGACAAAAGTTTAAGTAAATCTGTTCAGCCGTATTTCAGATGAGTTTTTTCTAGAGAAACACAGCAAAATCCTACTCTTAAACATAAGTTTTGTATTATCATAACTTTTAAATTTAAAAATTTTGCTTTAAAAAATATTGATTGAAGTTAATAATATTTAGAATATTTCTATTTTGTTGTTGATCTTAACCTGCACTGGAAAAATTATAACATATCAATAAACCCTTTCTACTATGGTTCAGACCTTAATAAAGAGAATAAAAACACATTCAGATTAAAATAACGCTTAAACATTTGAAACAAATTATACTTTGAGGAGAGGGGAAAGCAAAGGCAACAAATTTAGAAAAAATTATATGAAAGGTGCTTTACTATTAAATAAAAACTCAACTGTACTGTTTACTGTTTATTGAATAAAACATTGAAATGTTTGTCAAAACGGGTTGGAGCGGCCGGAGCAAAGAGGATCGAAGCGAAGGCCGAGGAAAGTCTCTACTAACTAAAAATATCTCCCTAAACTGGTCTTACTCGGCAAATTGTGGATATTGATCCGACAGATAGCAGGAAGCGACTGACTCACTCCACGCGATAAATGATATTTTTTATGTATAGTTTCTATAATTAAAATTTTTCTGTATTTCAATTTTTATAAATTTCTTAAATAAATTTTTTTTAATAATTATTTGATTTTCTTATTGCATATTAAAAATGGTTACTGACAACAAAAATTAACTAAGCAATAAATTATACTAACCAAACAAAATGTTACTACAACTTTATTAATATTAACTAAAATAACAAATTATCCTAACCAAAATTCGATTTAATACTGATACTTAAATATTTATACTGACTAAAATATTATTATAGTTATACTGACCATTTAATGATAAAAATACTGACCAAAAAATTAATTGTCGTTTAGTATCAGTTTGATATAAATAGCAGTTCGTTATAACCAAGTTTGTTATAACTTTTTTAAAATTTTGTGTCTACTAAAAGAATCACGAGTCGCCACTAGATTTATTTGTGTATATTACGTTATACTCGTATTTTTTTTGTAGGTTCTCCTTGTGCATTTTAGAGATCATGACTAAATGTCATGATCAAATGTCCAGCTAGTACCCGTTTACGATTATTTTGAAATATCAACGTAAAGCAGAATTAAAAAACAAGAAACGATTAAAATTTATATTTTAATTGTGTATAGCATGACATATGATACTGTTAATATAATTAATAAGGATCAATTTTTAATTAATTAAACACACGCTAGTATCTCAATTGTATCATTATAACGTGATTTGAAATTTAGGTACAAGATAATAATTATAGGTGAGCACATTGATACTGACCTAATTTAAGTTCATTCAGCTGTGTAAATATGTGTGTTTAATTTTGGAATTAGCGTATTTTAAGAAGTTTTAAATCTATTCTTAAAAACTTATACACTGTGATTCTGTGAAAGTTGATTATACCTTAACTTTATAGTACCACATTTATAATTTAAATTGTGGAAATTATGGATAATAATTATTTAATTATAGAGCAGTTATAGTTCATGCAGTTAGGGATCATTAAGAAGCATTAGAAGAAATTATTGTCCGACTTTTGGTAGTATTTATAATTATTGACTAATTTTCTAAAAGTAAAATATAATTATAGTTCGTTATTCCGGGAAATAAGCTGAATGTTGAATTTTGACCAAATTGAATTTGGATAAACCTTTTTTTATACGTTCACCGATGAAAAATAGTATTTTTGCAATGCCGCTAGAACTTTTTGTATTTATTTAAAGTCGGAGATATGCAATTTTATTATATTCAAACTATTACTTAAAATAAAACTTGAATATCGTCAAGGAAAGTCTATTTTTGAATAAAATAAAAAATTTATACAATTAGCACTTTCATTTTGAGCTTTTCATTCTGCATATTATCTTCAAGTCGAAGTAGGTGTATTCCCATCAGCCAGCGATGGAAGTTTTTAATATTATTTAGTTATTTTATGACGACGAATCTCATCATTTTGTTGAGTGATTGAATGAGCTTATATTTAATAATTTAAAATATAGATACCAATTTAAATCAGATTAGCAATATGCGTCGGGACATGGCCTTAACAATTTTAATTTCATTTACAGACATCTTAGACATTTTAGAAACTCAAATATATTTAGATTAAGTAGGTAAATATTTATACTAGATGTAATTATGTACTACTAACCCGAAACCAGCAGTATCCAAATTAAGTGTGATAATTACAATTTAAGCTTTATTACATCAAGGCACCATATTTACCACGATAATTTAGACTAACATTAAAATTTACGAGCATCAACGTTTTATAAAAATCTATTTGGGACACAATACTCAAACTTTAATTTCTTAAAAATACTGATGTCAGTTTGCAGCGTTTTTGACTTGAGCATAGGTTATCACACTATGTGATTTCGCTTATGATTTTCCTTATGGCTTTTGTTCTTTTGTTGTGATTTTAGATATGACTTGTGTTTTGTGTACATATGACTATACTCAATTGTGTTTACACCTTGTAAAATCACAATATTTTCAACAGAGCAAACCTGTCATAAAATTTTGAGATAAAGATAAAAATGATACCAAAATAGTTACCTCAATGTACAATAGTAACATTGTGCCTGGATTTTACGTATTATGTTATTTATGGAACGCATAATAAAACGTCACCTGTCAAATCGTAAAATTTTTGCAGTCGGCAAAGTAGAGCGACGATATTATTGAAAATCACATCAAAAATCATATTGAAATAGATGCGGTTTTAATCTTATCATCTTAAGATTGAAAACTTAAGTTTTTTTTGACAGCGCCAAACTTGAATATAAATTAATTTAAAAACATTTAATTAATTTGCCTGTTTCCAACGCACTATTTAAGAAGAATCGAAGTTTAAGAAAATTGCACCGCTAATACAATCGTCATATTCATAAATATAAAAGTATAAGCTTAATAATTTAGTAGCTCTACGGAATAGCAAGGTAAGTCTATTAACCTTGCTTTTAAGATTATAGTGCAAGCACAGACAAATGCATATACTTAGATATTCCCAAAATATCAGTTTATAGAAATACATAACTACAAAGTACAGTAGTTATTAGTAAAAAAACAAATAACTAATTGTCGAGAATTTCTTTTACGAAAAACAAGACTTTTTTAAAAATATTTTAATAGACATAAAAGGGGTAAGTTGGTACTCAAATAATATAATTTTTATAATAAAAAATAATAATAATAATTTGTTATTCTATAATAAACCACTTTAAAACCTTTAATTACATTTATCTCAGAACTACGATTCTTCACTTACCTTATTATTCTATAGAGCCACTCAATTATTCTTAATAATTTAAAATTTTAAAATATTTTCAAAAAAAATACTCGTATCTCGTATCGTAAAATACTCGTATCGTTCGTAAATATAAACGTACAATGTCCGTATTTTTTCTAGTAAAGTATCTTAAATTAAGATAAAACTTACTTGGTGGACAAATCCTTTATGAACATAGTTTACTATTTGATCCAATTTGTTATGTATAACAAAAAATTTTGAACACTTTTTATCAAAAGAAGATAATTTAATAAACAATAAAAACGCGCTTGCACTAAAAATATCTTCAAGTTAAACAGTTTTGTGCGTTCGTATTTCATTCGTATTTATGAAAGAATAAAAGTATTTTTTTGACGCAAATAATTTATTATACTTCATAAGTATAATTAACCTTATACTTCTATATTTACAATTCTGATGATTTTATTATCGGTGCGATTTTCTTATATAGTGCTGGCAAATTAATTAAAAATTATTAATTTTAAATTTCTCTAAATTTAAGTTTGGCGCTGTTAAAGAAAACTTAAGTTTTAACTTAAGGCAAAAATGTTGCTAACGGGCATGAATGACCTTATAAAAACAGATTTTAGATCACAACTTAGAACATTATACAGCGTGACCCACAAGAACTCGGACAAATGTTTAAAAAAAAACTTATTCAAACGCAACAATTCAAAAATTTAAAATGGATAACAATTAAGAACAGCCTTATGTGTACATAAATCATAAATAATAAAATTTCAAAGTGCTTTTTGTACCTCTTCTAGGGGTATTTTCTCCCATTCCTGACGCAAAGATTGTTTTAGTGATTCCAAACTTTTGAAAGGTTTTGCACAGGATTTGGCCTCTAAAATTAATCCCATAACATAATCCATTAGGTTGAGATCTGGTAAGTATGGATGCCATTCAGCGGAAGTGATAAAATCAAGAAAATTAATTCAGCATCACTCTTGCGTAGTTTTGCTTTGTGCAGAGTCTTATTGAAAGGTTTAATGTTGGTTACCAAAGTGCTGTTGGGCCTACGGAAAAACTACAGCTTCTAAAATATTCCGGTGGTAGACGTCCTAGTTAATTTTCCTCCTTCCACAAAAGCTAAAGGTGATTTACCGGTAGCACAAATACCCCCAAAACTATGACACACTTAAGGTATTGGTGATGAACAACGATGGCAGAAGGTCCGAGTGCTTCTTCTGACCAATACCTTTTATTTTGACGATTGTGAAATTGTTCAATAGTACATATAGCGGTGCGATATAGAAAAGCACGGCATCGTTGAAGTCGTACTCGCTTGTTTTTATCGGTTGGCATTTGGGCTTTTTGCAGCTTATAAGGCTTTTTCTTAAGTTCATTTTTAGCTATTCGTCGAGCCGACTTTCGCGTGATTCCGGTTTCACGAGTCACTTTTCGCATCGACAGTCTCGGATTTTTGAATCCGTTGTTTGATGATATTGCGGTTCCGGCGAGTGTTGGCAGAACATTTTATTCCTCTTCCGGGTCGGTTTTCCATATTACTAAGTTCTTTGAATCGTTTGATGATGTCGGAAACGGTTTGTTGAGGAATTTTAAGCATTTGAACAATTTCACATTGATGATTTCCAGCATCAAATTACGATAAAATTGCGGCGCGACTTTTTGACAATTTGTAACTCACAAACTGATTGCTTAATTTTTTTGCTTTTTTTTTTTGATCTCCATAGTTCTTAGAATCTACTAGATTATTTGTCAGATTATTTTTCAGAAAAATTCGGTGACTTTTGCGAAAAGAGAAAAACATGTTTGTCCATTTATCAATAAAGAATCAATTAATTTGCCTAAAAACCACAAATTTATGTAGAAAAAATTTATTATGAGGATAATAATCTTTTCATTATATTATCAACCATTTTTTGTACGCATTATATTTTTAAAAGCTTTTATTTAACTTGACATGCACTTCGCACGTTTGTTTGTCTGCATGGATTTTTTAGAGTTTTATCACATGCTATAGAACTAAAATTTTCTACATAGAGCTTTTACTAGTGAGACATTTTAATATTATATAAACTTTTTTTTACTATTTAATATTTAAATTGTCGAAAGCAACTAAATATCTTTTATTATTGCTTTCTATATTACACACCACAGTTTTTTCAAATAAACTATTGTATAATTATTATCAACGCTAGTCTAACTTCTTTGCGGCCATTTTCAAGATTAGGATTAATTTGTTGTGTAAGGATATTAAAAAATTTGTGTGCCAGCTAGCGTTAGATTACATAGATTAAGTAATATAATCCGTTAGATTATAACGGATTATATATAAACGGATTATATAGGTACATATCGGAAATCATAAATAATAGACGTATGAATTAAGACGTAAAAATCTAACCAAATTTGAGTTTTATTCGAATTTGTTAATTGTTATTTCTGCTATTGTATATTTGCTGCTATTTCTTTTTTTATTTTAATGATTCTTTATTTAATACACATGTATAAAACTGAAGGAGATGGTCATGGCTCTTGCAGGCGTTGGTCTTTGGATCAACTTGGATTGTTGCTTAGTTGTGAGTTGGTGGTTCCTTCCACTTTGTTTGTTGTTAATTTTGCTCTTATTTAGTTGTGATACTTGCTTCTTTTATAATACAGTAAACAAATTTGTGACTTGTATTTTAGATAATCTGCTATAATCTTAGGAGTTATATAACTTAATTCTTGCAATTTAACGCTAGCCGCTACACTACCCCTTATTCGCTGGGTGCGCGACACCAGTGCCAAGTAATTTAGTACTAACGGTGGAAATTTTTACATTGCAGTAATGCAATAAAATTTAATTTTCTAGCCAAGATTTTTAAAGTATTATTAAAAAACATTTAGTTATACGTAAAACGTGAGTAGATAAGTTTAATTTTGATTATTTTTTTGAATCAGGTGAAAAATGTAAGTATTATGGATACATAAAAGAAAAACCAAGTTTATATTACATAACCTCAAAATTACCAAAATAAACAAAAAAATAAAGTCGTGAATTTATGTTTAAATTATTTATAATTTCAGGTGTACAATGGATTTAGTAATTAAAACTGGATTCCAATCAATTACAGCACAGATTCCGCGTGTTTAAATTTAAAAAGTTTTCACTGTTTTTGCACAATTTTGCCGTAGCGTGCGCTGCCGTCGCTTTTAATACCCCACTATGTACTTCGCACCCAGCGAATAGAGATAACGGTAAACAAAAAATATTTTTTTTATAAAATAATCCGTAATCAAAAAAAATCAAATAGTTACTATCAAAGTATTAATTTCTGTTACGGCAAATATAAATAAATAAAACTACAATTTAGCACTCCAAACCCCAAATTTTATTTTACGCGATAATCTAATTAGTAAATAATTTTTTCTTCTTCTTCTTCAGGTGCCTATCCGTTACCGGATGTTAGCGATCATAAACTTGGCCAAAGCCAAGATGACTTTTCTTGGGAGTGTAATTCCTGGGTGGTTTCCGTTGCCTTCCATAGTCCACAGATCGATATTGGACTTTTGATCACAGCAGTGTATCTAGCGCCAGCATTTTGCATAACCAGATTTTCTTTTAGTGGATAGCTTAGTTACTAGTACATCGTGCACCGAACTAAACGCGTTACTGAATGCACAGGCATGATCGTTTTAGTTTTATTCAATTACCTATTGTAATCTATATCAAGATTCCATTATTTTGTTGAGTGAAAAGTGGTGTAAACTGGCATTTCCGCGGAAGTTCAGAAATATTTAACCTTTTATAAGAAAAATTTTATTTAATTTAATTTTCGAGAGTCACACAATGCGTATATAAGATCAACTTAGGCGAAGCTAAGCTGACTTTACTAAAGAATGTAGTTAATGAGTGGTTTTCCGTTGCCTTCCCCATAGTCCACATATTGATATTGGACCTTTGATCACAGCAATGTATTCGACGCGACCAGGACTTGAACCGTGGTCTTCCGCTTTCTAGTCGGCCGGTGTTTACTTGACGCTACACTGCTTGTTAATTTATTTGATAATTTAAATACTTTTTATTTTAAATACATAGTAGATACCTACCTATAAAGTAAATATTTAAAAATTGGTACACTCAAACCTGTTTATGTGCGGAAGATGGAGACCGTATAAAAGGAATCTCTTCAAAAAAATATTTTATTTTTTATTCATACTACGCATTTGATCAAATTTTATGATATATCGCCCAAAAAAAATATAAAAGAATAGCTCATAAACAATTTCCCATATAAAAATTTGAAACTAAATAAATGTAATACATATCAACAATATTATATGATTTCTTACCTTTCTGTCTGTCATACGCATTAATGCATTCGGAAGTCATGAATTGGCTAATAAGTGCAGTTTTACCTACACCCGGTGATCCAATAAGAGCAATTACATATTTTGTAATATTAATGGGTGGTATATGTTCGGTTCCATCTGCAATAATACAATTTGTTGCATTCATTGTAAGTGGACAGAGACTGTTGCTTCGAGATCTTCGTCGCCGAAAAGAATCCCCACGGTTAACGATTCCTAAAACAAATAATACAATATTAAAACGCAAAGAAAAAATCTACTAAGTAGTAAAATTAATTATGATCAATAGATTTGTGGTTATGTCATAAAACCAGAAAATACACTGAAAAGTTTTTAGAACTAAAATCTACGATGTTCTTATTTATATGAAATATACTCGTAGCAGGTATAAGTTTTGCAAAGTTTACTTTCATCCAAACGATAAATTAACTCTAATTCATCATTTATGAAAACTTGGTACGCTGTAGTTCTAAAAGTAGTAAATTTATTAGTGGTTTTACAGCGTGGTTATTGTCGTTATTTAAAATAGGACAATTTATCACTACAATTTGTGAGATTCATTGATAGTTATCAATTCCGCGTTATTGCAGCAGTGATCCAAAATTTGCAAGGATTGGTAAAAGTCGAAAACTTTTAAAATGTAATATTTCTGAACAGAAGAAGTTTTAAGGGTGAAACATAAATAACTTATTAAAATTTTTTTAGAACTTTAGCAATACAGTAGAACCTCGATTATCCGTGCGCGCATTATCCGTGAAGCGGTTGATCCGTGGGCGCATTATACATCGCTTACCGTCAGATTATTATGCGTGCGGTGGCTTATTCGTGAGGCGCCAGCGGTTTATCCGTGGACATTCGCAACTTTAGTAGTATACTACTTTCAAATCAAATGTATAAAATTTATGCTTATTTCAGAGATGCACTTGGATTACATACAAAACTGTTTAGTGTATTTTTTTGTAATAATTTAACAAAAAACGTCAATTATTATTATCATCCGTGTTTTCAATTATTCGTGCAGAGCACGGTCTCTGTCGGCCCGGATAATCGAGGTTCTACTGTATGTTCAATTTCAGTAAACATCTAATATTGCAAAAATAGTTAAAATTATCAGTTAGTTGGGCACATCCTGAGAAGAGAAGGCTTACTAAAGATTATCATGGAGGGTAAAGTAGAAGGTAAGAACCCTAGAGGAAGACCCCGCCTAAGATACATAACACAAATAATAAAAGATACTGGAACTGATAGCTACGAAATTCAGTCCCGAAAACCATTCCCATAAAGATATAATTTTTGAACTAATTTTACAATACATGTATTAAGTATAGATGCCGAGAGAATATGATAAAACCGCGACCCTATGCGGACACCTTGAACATCACTCGTGGTCCTTTCACTTTCGACATAATATTTACGTTAATGTTGTGTTGCAATAATTGACCCTGTATGAATGATAAAACACTATTATTATGTCACTATTTACATTCAACGTTCATCGTAACGTAGCTGACAGCTGATCGGTGTCGATAATATAGATAATTTAAATAAGCCCACCGCTGATTTAAATTATCACCACTGGCGCTGGGTGGAAATTCACTCCCGCGTATACTCAAGCACAAATTAATTGAGCCCTGCGTAATAGTTTAAAATGGTATGAATTAAGATTAGATTCGCTAGTCAAATGAGTGATTTTAAAATGCATCATTTTTTGTTCTTTGTTATACTAACTCTCGCTCTCTCTCTCTCTCTCTTTCTTTACCACAATTTGATATAATGTATGATGTAATTGTCACTGTCAAAGTATTGGAGGTTATAAACAAATTAATAACACAATTATTGTTTATTAAATATAATCAAATTAATATCACGATTAATTATAATAACTCACTTCTTGAATACTTCCTAATGGTATTAAAAGCTTTCCATTATTCAATGTTAAAATAACGCTTTTTTTTTCAAAATTATCAAAGTCAAATTAAAACGGAAAATAGCTCGTAGATAATTATTACAAACGGTATAAAATTAAGTTTATTAAGGTGAGGATGAAGTCGATATTTCCAATAATAACGCTACACATCGATTTTAAAAGTCATAAAAAGCGGGAATATTTTCATTCTATTAACGGTACTTGCGGTTTGATATGCACGACTGATCCATAAGGCGGAGCTAACTAGAGCACCGTTAGGAGGGAGTCAGTCGCTATCTAAGATCCGTCGAGTTAACTTCCCTTACTTTTCGAGTTGGGAATTTTTGAAATGTTTTTAGTGAATAAAGCGCGTGTCAAAACCGCTCGAGTGCCGAAGCGACCCGGTGGGCCGCGTAGGAGGGTCAAGGTAAGAAAGCCGTCTTTGAAAATACACTTTTCCTATAAAACTGGTTCGACCAAACGAAAGAGCATATACTCGCAATACGAATACGAATCAATAGCAATACGAATTTTTTAAGGTGAGGATGAAAGTTGTCAGACTTGTAATAAGGCCACAATAGGCCACAATAGGCCACAAGAAATACATATAAGTGTATTACTGCGTAATATTACGCAATAATTTTATGCATTCTATTAACAGTAGTTGCGCTTTGATATATACATAAATAAACCATAGGAGGAGCTAACTAGAGCAGCGTTAGGAAAGAGTCAGTCGCTCACTAAGATCCGTCGCGTCAACTTCCATACTTTTTGAGTTGGGGTACTTGGGGATGTTTTAGAAAGTAAAGCGTGTGTCAAAACCGCTCGAGCGCCCGAAGCGACCCGTCAATACGCTACGTCAATAGTCAAATTCACACAAAAGTGATTTTTTCTCAAAATTTGTTGTCTGATCACAAATTTAATTTTATTATTAGCTAATTATACCATTATCTTTCATAATTAGTTGTAAAACCGAGATTTTGGTATATTTACTGTCGTCACAACCTATTTTAATTTTGATGGGCGGGTTACCCTTCAAAGAGCCAATGAGTAAATTGCATTGTTGATAAATTTTTTAAAAACCCTTTTTTCAAACTATGCGAATAATCCGCAAATTTTATTTTTTATACGCTAACTAGACCCTCATCTTTCATAATCCACTTCAAAATGGTCAAAATCGGAGTTCGGTTTTATTACCCGTCCCCGGTTTTGACAGCGCAACCACGTCAAGAATCGAATTTACTCAAAAATTATTTTCTTCAAAATACTTTTAAATAGACGCTTTCAATGTTTTACTCAAATAACAGGTCACCTACTTAGCGGCTTCATCACAAAAGTGATAAAATACACAAGTTCTTTTTAAGTTTTTTTAATTTAATCCGTAAAACGTATCTTTTTAATATTTGCCATTTCCCGGGCCCAAAAACAAAACTAAGCAAGTGAAGGACTTCTGTTCGCAACCAACGGGCCTCTCGAACGCCGGCGTCGGCGCTTAAATGTTGAAGAATTTTCGTTTGATTTGATGGATACAATCAGGACACTTGGTTTCAGCAAGACGGGCCACTTGTCACACTTCAAATCGGTCTTTACCTGTTATTCAGGCGCTTTTTCCTGAAAAATTGATTTCTCGGCGTGGAGACCTTCCATGGCCCCAAAGCCCGGACTTGACACCTTGCGACTTTTACTTATGGGGATACCTCAAAGTGTAGTCTACCGCAACAATCCCCGCACTCTAATTGCGTTGAAGGAAAATATCCGCCAGGAAATTCAAGCCATCGGTCCAGAAACTTTGCGACGTGTTTTCTAAATTTCGGGGTTCGACTCGAAGAGTGCCAGCAAAACGGTGGACATTTGGAGCGTAATTTTAAATGAATTTCAAAGAGCTGAACATTATTTGTAAAAAAATTAAATTGACTTGAAAGTTTTTTTTATTTCTTTTTAAATCGAATTCTTAGTTGACCACCTGTACATATCAACAATATTATATGATTTCTTACCTTTCTGTCTGTCATACGCATTAATGCATTCGGAAGTCATGAATTGGCTAATAAGTGCAGTTTTACCTACACCCGGTGATCCAATAAGAGCAATTACATATTTTGTAATATTAATGGGTGGTATATGTTCGGTTCCATCTGCAATAATACAATTTGTTGCATTCATTGTAAGTGGACAGAGACTGTTGCTTCGAGATCTTCGTCGCCGAAAAGAATCCCCACGGTTAACGATTCCTAAAACAAATAATACAATATTAAAACGCCAGGAAAAAAATCTACTAAGTAGTAAAATTAATTATGATCAATTGATTTGTGGTTATGTTATAAAACCAGAAAATACACTGAAAAGTTTTTAGAACTAAAATTTACGATGTTCTCTTATATGAAATATACTGGTAGCAGGTATAAGTTTGGCAAACGTTTACCTTCATCCAAACGATGAATTAACCCTAATTCATCATTTATGAAAACTTGGTACGCTGTAGTTCTAAAAAAGTAGTAAATTTATTAGTGGTTTTACAGCGTGGTTAATATTTAATTGTCGTTATTTGAAAATAGGACAATTTATCACTACAATTTGTGAGATTCATTGATAGTACTTTATAAATCGTAGATGTAAATACATATACAGTTGTCATCATGTAAAAAGAAGCTGACATCATTTTTAATATGTGTATGAAATAAGTCAAGAGTTGTGAGCTAAAGAAGTATTTGCTATAATAAATTTATTAAAATCATAATTATAAGGCGGAAAATTAATATGGTTATCAATATACAATTAATCAATCATAAAATAATGTTCTATAATTACTATTTTATTTATTAATAAAACCTTACAAACACAGCAGAACCAACAAAAATTTATTACGATTCCAAAAATCAAACAAGCACAACGCTCATTAATTTTATCCTACTTCTATAATAATTATTATGCAAGCTAAGAACTATTGTAGATATATTTTTCTATCATATACGTTGAGCGTCATATAATTTTGACGTAAAAGAATTCTAAAATCAGACCCTTAAGACACATTCCTTTAATGCTGTCTTTTTTACACCTATGATACTAATAATTAATTTAAGTAACCAGTTGTCGGTACTTAATTCAGATGGTACTGACGTCAGCTTCATTTTTCGTGCAAACAAGTGTACTTGCATCAAAATCATTATGTTTTGCTCGTAATTCTTTTTGACTATAAGTTATATTATTGAACATAAATGTAGTCTATGTACTTTAAATATCTAGCAAAATTTATATTTTATTCATCAGTAGAAGGTATACCAATAACAAAATAACACCATCTGTATTTAAAAGTACTCAAAATTTGATAAGGGAAACATCATGGCGATTGCTTGAAAAATAGAGGTTTTTTTGTTGGTTTATAAAAAATAAAATATAAACCTTATTTTTTTATAAGTTACAATGTTCCGCCAAATTATGAAACAAATTACTAATTCCACTTCAAATAGTTGATTTTTTTTGTGTCTACAAATTTTCTATCTACTGGCGTAAATTGAAACCTGTGATTATGTATTCGCAATGAAATATCGAGAAGCATCTTAAATGCTAGTAGTGAGGTTCTTGTTAAGCGTACGGGTTTTATTAAATTTAAAATTTGTGCAAAATAGTAGCCATTGATAAAAATAGCATATTTGATTAGCAGCAATGAGGTAGGATATACACCAGCTCATAAAATGTATGATATTTAAAATTTTAGAAGGGATTTTATTTAGTATTTAAATTTGGAATACTTTAATTTATTAAATTTTATAGATTCTAGGATCACAATCTGCATTTACGCTTAATATTGAGACTTAGTGCAAGTTTAGTTGTTTTTTTAAACAGATTTTTCATCTTGCAATTTTTCAATTTTCGTCTCGGCCAGATAACTTCGTCACTATAATCCATTTGAAATAAGAATGCAGTAAAAATTGGTACTAAAACTATAGCCTTGAAACGTGCTTAATTAAAATTTATTCAAGTTTACACTGCTGAAATTTTATTAGCGATTGTTATTTTACAAATCAAATATTAACAAAATAAAAATTTTAATTTTTCCGATTTTATTATTGTAAATCATGCATTTTGTAGAGTTTTTAAAAGTTAAATACAAAAATTTAAGTTCTCTTGTGGTTTCTTATATTAGGTTAGTAAAATTTTCTAGTTGACATTTTTTGATGTTTCCTTGTGTGAATCTTCTTTCGCGTCGCGTCAAAAGCGCTCTTACAATTTTTTACTGCATTCTTTTTTTTAACAGAAAATACATACATTTTCCGGAATTGTATATATTCCATTAGGGACAATCCGTCTTAGTGACCATTGCTAGTATATATTTTTTTACCCTTTCAGGACGATATAGGTAAAAAATGTAAACTTTTTTCCGCGCTATCGCAGCAGTGATCCAAAATTTGCAAGAACTGGTAAAAAGTCGAAAACTTTTAAAATGTAATATTTCTGAACAGAAGAAGTTTTAAGGGTGAAACATAAATAACTTATTAAAATTTTTTTAGAACTTTAGCAATACAGTAGAACCTCGATTATCCGTGCGCGCATTATCCGTGAAGCGGTTGATCCGTGGGCGCATTATACATCGATTACCGTCAGATTATTATGCGTGTGGCGGCTTATTCGTGCGGCGCCAGCGGTTTATCCGTGGACATTCGCAACTTTAGTAGTATACTACTTTCAAATCAAATGTATAAAATTTATGCTTACTTCATAGATGTACTTGGATTACATACAAAACTGTTTAGTGTATTTTTTTGTAATAATTTAACAAAAACGTCAATTATTATTATCCGTGTTTTCAATTATCCGTGCAGAGCACGGTCCCTGTCGGCCCGGATAATTGAGGTTCTACTGTATGTTTAATTTCAGTAAACATCTAATATTGCAAAAATAGTTAAAAAAATTAAGTGTTCACTCCCTAGAATTCACCCTTTCAAGATTTAAATTGTTTCAACTACTTTTCCAAGTTATATAATTTAAAATTTTTTACTGCAATTGATTTTCTAATTCAGTCCCGAAAACCTACCCCCATAAAGATATAATTTTTGAACTAATTTTACAATATATTACGTATACTCGGGCGCAAATTAATTGAGCCCTGCGTAATAGTTTAAAATGGTATGAATTAAGATTAGATTCGCTATAGGCCAGTCAGTAAAGGAATTGTATGTTGCAAACGGTGGTGTAGAAGATTTTATTTTTAACTTGTATAAATAGGTACAAGCATGTGAAAACAAAAATGCTAACACGGGCGACCTCGGGAGAACTTTGGCAGCCAAAGAACTTCAAAATTTTAGGACTTTTTTAGTATTTTGCATATAACTCCTAAACCGTGGATCCTAGCAAAACATTTGTGGTTTAACTAATTAAAGAACATTACATTCTACTTCGAATAAGTACCACAACTTAATAATTTGGTCAAGTGGTATGGTCGAAAACTACGGTCAAAAACGACGATTTTTTCTAATTTTGTCAAAACTGAGATATCCGTATATGTGAGTGCGCGTCCGGCATCGATCGCGCTGCACTAAATTTGTTGTAACTTTTAAACTAATTAATGGAATTGAGCATTCAAAAGCTCAAATGAAAGAAGAAACATGTAGCTATTGGATTATTGTATCCGAGAATATGTTATCTAAATTTAAGTGGATCCTTAAGTTTTAAATTTTAGTCCAAATTAATTTCGGTTCATCCACCAAAACAACCCCTTTCAATATTTAATATTGTAACTATTTTTCCAATATTTATTAATTCAAATTAAGCTCATTATCAAATTTTAGTACAAGTTCTTTTAAGTTTATTTTTATTCAATCCGTAAAACGTATCTTTTTAATATTTGATTTTTTTAAAAATTTTGCAATAGATAATATGTACCTACTTAAATTGAACATATCGACGAAGCTCTAAACTTTTTTAGTAGGTTATTTATGTTTCACACTTAAAACTTACCCCATTCAGAAATATTAATTTTGTAATTGTTTTTCTAACAATTGTTTACCTGCGGCAAGTGATATTTGGAAAGTTTCAGATTTTTTGCTACTTTTTGAGAATTCTAGCCCGAGGTGCAGTGGTAACATGTAGCAAATTATGCAGTTTTCACCTGTACGTGCACGCATGCAACGTATGGGTATTTTTTGTTTGACTATCACAAATTTTCGACAAGGTAAAAAGAGTAGGTAGGTATTTGATGCACGAAATGTTGAAGAATGAGGGCACAAAATACAAATTATTGCACGTTCTGATAATTATACTAAATTTAAAGTAGATACAACCAATTAGTTGAATGAAGGTGTTTTATAAAATTTTGTTTTTATAGAAAAAATATCAGTAATTTTTGATTTTTATATTAAGAAAAGCTTTCAATCTTAAAAATATGATTAAATTATATCTTTAACTGTACCATGACATGAACTGCTATATATATGAAATGTACAATGACGTAGTACTACTGTATATTGATTTAAAATATTTCAATAAAATTTAAATTAATAAACCGTAAAATTATATTGTCTTATTAGGAGCAAAATACTTTCACTCTTAATAAAACATACTATTTTTTCTTCAAACGTGCAAAAATATTCAGTTTTTTGATTTTTAATTTGAAATTTATAAGCGTTAGTTAAAATATGATTAAATTATATTTTTAACTTTGCCATGACACATGAAGTGCTATACATATAATGACGTAGGTACTTTTCCGCTTATATTGCATTAATATAGTGTGAAATATAGAATATAGTTTTGAAATTGTTATTAAACTAATTTTTCAATTTTACTTATTTGTTGCTTTATTGATAAGATGAGAAGGCCTTTCGATTATTTATGATAAACAATTTCATTCACGTGGTTGTTGCGACTGGCTTAGTTAGCTCACCTTCGTATTATAATTTTATAGTACATTTTCGATTGTTTGTGGCTCCATTTCGCGAATAGCTCGATGAATGTCTTTCTTAAGTGCGCCAATTGATTGTGAATCGTTTGAGTAACAACGGTCCTTAATATTTCTCCATAAAAAAATTCTACACCTGGTCAAATCGTAGCTGCGCGATGGTTAATTAAGTTTCCAAAACCCTCTATACTAAACGCTAATGCTCAAAAGATTTAACGTTTCACGGCTAGTGTGGCACGCTGCAACATCTTGCTGGAATCAAAGCCCGTCTAATAATTCCATCACCCATACAGATTGTGAACGAATGAAACGTGTAGGTAGATTTCGTGTTTTCTAACAAATCTTAAAAAGATGCAATGAAGTAACAGAAAATTTTATACTTATATGGTCAATGTGAACTGCCAAGTCTTCCGCTGTGCCGATTAGTTGAAGCTACTGTTCTTGTTTTGGTAACTTGGAGTGTGGTTTTATTTTGGATCTACCGACACCATATTTTTATTTGATAATAATTGTTCAGTGCTGCGTATGATAACAAATTGCCCCTGCGTTCATGATTTTTATTAATAAAACTGATTATTTTTATATATTTCGGGCTTTCTAATGTAACAATATAACCAAAATAATTTACCCGTTCCCTCAAGAGAGCACTGTAGCATTTAAGCACCTTGTAAGATGACTACTGCCTTTACGTATGTACCTTCCGAAGCACGGAAACGGCCATACAAAGTGATCCTCTGTCCGGATTCGAACTGGGCAGTTGATCGCGCTAACACCCAAGCCAATGACTGTTTTCTAATTTTTTTAATGAAATTTTTGTGCTTTCTTTGGTTTTAGAACCTACACTTAGGTAATATGTAGTGCTTACAATAAACATGAATACACCGAAGGTGGAAGGATTTTGATAAAGAGGCATAGTTTTGATTTTTACACATATTTTATATGTTTATTTTTACCCTTTTGGGATATCAAACTGTTTTGATTTTGACCGCTTTTCTATCTTTAATAAAAAGCGATATCGATTGCTTTGATTTTGTGAACTCCACGACTTTAACCTGGGTTTAATTTGCTAGCATTTGTTTAGTGTTTAATGTTTTGTGTTAATTGTCTTATATTCCGGCATTTATACATATGCCTACCGTTTGTTATTCTTTGAGAAGAATAAATTAAAACTGTTTAGCTGTTTTGTTTTATTATTCGTTCCTCTGGTTTACCAAAAGTGACTTACAGCTCTTGCATACCATCGAAGTCAAGCTAATGCAAAGGCAGGGGTTTTAATGTATTTTATGAAAGTAGTTGACCCACCTTTTGGTTTAACATTTTCTTCTGCTCGACCAAGTGGTTAGAGCAAAGGGGAAAAACTGTTATAGAATCAATGTATTTTTCCGATTTATTAAATTTGATTTAGTCAATTTGAAAAGCCGGAAAATTTAAAATTTTAATGCAGTAGAACAATGAGTAATAGCTTTAAACAATATATTTATGACATAATATAACCTTTAATAAGTAAGTATGACAAATACTGTATTAATTATCTAATTGAATCAACACGCTAATTTCAATTATTATTAATGTAGTGCTTAGTTTTGATTTTTGTTTGATTGAAATTTATTTGTAAGAAATTATATTGAAAGAGGAACAACCAACAAGTATTATAATATACATGTACATTAACAAAACTATTTAACAAGTGTCTATGTGGAGAGGGTGTGCCAGAGGTATAAAAGATAAGACATATCACAAGTATACACAAAAAAAGGAATAAAAATTAATGCAGAAATTATAGGGGCACAATAGTACTGAATACAATAGACCGAGTATACGGGAAGATGATAAAAATTTGAATTGAGAAATTATTTGAGAAAAAAAATGGCTTTAAGTCCTGTGTGGACAAAATTTTAAGCATCCGATAACTACTGGATAAACGCTCTGCTCGGAATTTGGAAACACATCTTGTATTTATACCCTACAGAAAGCATTATGATAGTGTACCTCTTAGCAAATTATGGAGCGCACTGGAAAGTCAGCAGAATGTACATTACGGCACTAAGAAATATTTTTTATAACAGCATGAAAAGCGCGGTAAAGGTTGAAAACAAACTATCAGAAAGATTTAAAGTCACAAAGGGATTAAGAGAAGGATGCTGTATTGCACCAACCTTCTTTAAGATTTACCTATTTAAAGCACTGAAAACGTGGAGAGCGAAATGTAAATACTATATGGGGATACAGATAAAAAACGAGTGTCTTTATACATTACATTTTGCCGACGACCAGGTTATATGCGAACAGGACAAATATGACGTACACTATATGCTAAGGAAGCTTACAGAGGAGTACACTAAGTGGGGGTTAGAAATAAACATTAACAAGACCGTGTGCATGGTGGTAGGAGCAGACGAGGACGATATCAGTGTAGATGATGAAGTAATCTAGCGCACAAAAAAATATAGATATTTGGGTACAGTTATCACAAACGAAAACAGTTGTGAGGATGAAATAAAAGTAAGAATAGCGCAAGGAAGAATATGCATTAAAAGACTAGATTTAATAATCTGTAATTATGAGTTAACAAAAAGGGTAAAGCGCTTAATATATCAGACGGCAGTGGAAGTTGTGGTGATATATGGCTCGGAAGTATGGACAATGTCAAAAAGAAATAGGGAAAAACTGAGAGCAGTCGAGATGGAGTACCGGAGGAGAAGGTAGTGGATTAATAAAACTTGATAGAGTGAGAAATGAGGAAATCAGGAGTCAAGCTGATATGATATGAGCATCTGACGAGAGTGGTGATGAAGATACAGAGGCAAATGGCGATTGGAATGAGGAAAACGTCGTCGGATGTAAATCAAGCCGCAATATAGTAATGTACAAGTACAACATTTTGCAACAACTTTTGAGCTACTTTGCGACGTTTACACCAGTCCCAGACGCATTTTACAAACTCTATGCGTTCAAATGCGACATAATATTATATATGACCTATAATAAAATAGGAAGTTAATTTGTAAGAGAAGTCGAAAAGAGACTTTTCGACCTTATACACTAAAAGTTCTAAAAATTAAACTCAGTTTTCAGTTCGTGTCGGTCCCACGCACGCTTTTTCAGTTCCATGCAACATCTAAGTACGTCCTTTTAAATAGTAAAACGGTTGCTAAGCTTTAAAAAAATTTTAAAAATAAACTTTTTGACTCGCAAAATTAAATGTTTGAAAACAACAATTTTACATTGCTTCTAATACATTTGGATAAGAAAATTTCATTGGCGTGAAAAGAATTCACAAAGATATTGTATTTAACATTTTTATCGAATCCACTCTTGAATTATATGAACCTTTGAGTTTACATTAATTTCAAGCCAATTTCTCCAGCTCTATGCATTGTAATGCATCATATTATGTAATAAAACGAGAAACAAAATTCTGAACTTTTTAGAAATATAATGATTTCAGTTTTGACCTAAAAATAGATTTCTTTAAATTATGATATTTGCGTGTAAATTTAAAACAAAGAGTCATGAAAATTTTATTAAACACCTACAATTATTTAACATTCAAGTACAAGAATACAAAATAATGACTGATTGTGAAATGAGTTTCAAAATTTTAAGATAAGTATCAAAAATAATATTTGTTGGGTTATGCATAAACTTACACTTCTTATCGAACATTTAAATAACTGTAATTATCGGTAAAAAAATCCCAATTACAGGTATGTTTTACCTATAAATAGTTTATTAACTTGTGAAGTTATATGTATTTCTATATAATTTATAAAATATTTATATATTTTTATTATTTATATATTTTATATAAATTATAAGTTGATGACTGCCAGCATCAACAATGAAAAGGGTTACAGGCACATTCCCCAACCCGGCCTTGGCAACCGTGGGGTCTCAATGCTTAATCCTTTCTCTTAGAGAAAGAGGCTCCAGTCCTGTAAGGGCTGAAAAGGGCTGAAAGATGATGATGATGAAGATATAAATTATAATTATATACAGGGTGTCCCCGTGACCGTGGAGAACCTTTGAGGTAGTAATAAAAGACACTTTTCTAAGACAAATTTTCAAATAACATTTTAAAGGTAAGAAAAGGTAAAGTTCTTAAATTTTTCTTTGTTATTCGTTTTATTAATATGTGTATAATTAAAATTTCTAAGGGAGTTTTGTTTTAGTCTCCCAAGGATAAAATGAGTTATTTCTGTTACAATTTCCATCGCCTACAAACCGACTTCTACTACCGGGCGTGTAAAACAACATTTATTTCTATCAGTACCTACTTTATTAATGGGGAAATTCGATAATTTAAAAATTATGTACAAAAGTAGAGAGCCATCGATTGGAAAAACATATCTTTACTTATAGAAATATAAGTAATTTTTAAAAATGAATTTGTAATAATAATCAAGTTAAATATATAATTTTATTATTTTCCACGTACCTATAATTTCTAAAATTTTTGAATATTATTGTTACGTCTATTACATTATAAGATCGTAATTTTTCAAATCATAAATTCGTTTTAAAATATATTATACTATAAGTCAAAATAACACATATTAGTAAACTATCAAGCATATTTTGTAATTAATTTAATTAATAAAATTGAGATATACTGGCAAGTAATTTAAAATAGGTGTCTTGATGAGCTAAATTGTATTCAATATTATGTAATAGATTTCACATGACACGATTATTTTTCCACTCGATAAAACATTTTCGGGTCGTAGCTCATCAGATCATACCAGTGCTATGTATAACACGTGATGCACCCGTAGCATATAATTTAATTCACGCTGCTACCAGTACTAGTAAAGATATTAACCAGCCAATAGCATTTTACTTCCGTCATTTTCCTGGCACGATTAGCATTTTTGGCAAGTGTAATCAATGCACCATGTAGTTCGATAAATGTGCCAAAAGGAAAAGTTGGAGATGAAAAGAAACAAAATTTTTCAACTGTGTCAATAGCACTTGGAGCTAACAATAAGACCGAATACTGATAAATAAAAGTTAAACTAGTGAATGCATAGATCACAGAAACCGAAGTAGAAATTGTATTTAAAAATAAAATATTTATGTAGTTAGAAATACAATAGTTACAGCGATTCGGATATGGTTCACCTATTTGTAAGAAAATTTAATTTAAATATTGAATTTTATTGTCAAAGTTTTGAAATAATTTATTATAATATTTGTTTTTTATTATCTACATTCAGTGCATCTAGTTCTTTATTATTTTCTAATTTATTTGTTATATTTCTGCATTTATATTTAAATCGATGAGTATAATATCGTCAAGGCAAGTCGAGATTCTGTTTATTCTCCTGCTTCAGTTTTCGTCAGAACAACCTATAAAAATGGTATTTACGCACTAGCGAGTATAAACTTGAACAAAATTAAATACGCATTAAAAAATAACAATTTTATTGATAAGGAACATTAACAATATTTGTGACGTAGAAGCAGTATTAACTTTTGATAATCTTGGTCATAAATTTCGTAAGCCTCACATTGCATAGCAGAAAATGGAGAACAGCTAAATGCATAACAGAGAAATGGATCAGTAAAACATTAGTTTTCTTACAAAAACATTCATAGTATTAAAAAAACTATATAACATTTTTTTAAATTCTTAATTGCAGATATGTTTTCCCACAAATACTATTTTATCGTAAATTTTGGGTTCTCATAATTCGTTCAAAACATCCCACACACTCGTTTTTCTTTAATTTCATCATCGCGTGTGTCGTTAATCGTTATCGTTAATCGTGTCGTTAGTAATATTTTGATTTTTTTTTGGCAATATAATTAATCGAGATTAAATTTTGAGCGGATTTAAATTTTCTTTACTTATTTTAGAAATATAGAGAGTTGGAACCATTTACATAGTTGTTGGACCATCAATATAACTTACTTCATTAATTTCATCTATATTTTGAAAGAGTTTTTCCTGTGTTTTAAAAATGGCATTAGATGTAATATATTTATGTATGTTTTTAGTTCCATACGTAAATTAATTAGGTGTAAAGTGTTTCTTCTAAATATTTTGGAGTAAAATAATTTTACTCCGTACAATTATTATTGTACGGAATTATAGTTCAAACCTGTAGATGCAAACCTGACGCTTGTATTTTAATATACTCAGTATAACTTCTTTTCTGGATTTTGTCTTAAAATTGATTTTCCACGCACTTTTTTATTTCTAATTCAACATTTTTCTTTCCTATCCAAACCCATAAATAACGTTCAAACAATGAAGGCTAAAAAACAATATCTAAAGGACAAACAGATCAATATTTATGTAAAAAATTACAATACATATACATTGTTGTTTATTAATTATTTAATTAATACTTTTTGCAATATCACGGATGACTAATTAGAAATAATAATTTATTGTTCATTCCTACGTACTTATGTGTTAGATCTAATATTTTTTATTGACAAGAATTTTTTATTTGATGACTTGAATTTGAGAAGGAATTATGAAGTGTTAGGCATTTTACGACGCGAAATAGAATTTTTTTTTATTTAGATTATTTTATACACTTATAGTATATGTATGTCACAAAGAAAGCCGGAACTATAAACAAACTGATTTGCCATGTTATGTTCGAGTTTAAAACTTACTTTAAAAAAATCGGATGTGGCCATGTCCATGACTTTATCATATTTTTATTAAATATTAAAACAATTTGGCCCAAAATCTAATCAGCTCTAAGCCTCAATAAAAAAATACAAAATACCAACTTTAGTTTTGAAATTCTCATTAGTTTTTAAAATATTTAACAAAAACTAATATTAAATAAAAGGATTAAAAAAAATTTGTTTCCATGAACCAATTTTAACCAAAATTTAATCAACTCTAACTCCTACCATAAAGATAATAAATTTCAAATTTAGTTTTGAAAATTCTGTTAGTTTTTAAAATATTAAATAAAGACTAATATTAAATAATAAAATTTAAAATAATAAAAAACAATAGTTTTCTTAAACGAATTTTAACTAAAATTTAATCAGTTTTAAATATCGATATAAATATGCAAAATCCTAAATTTTGTTTGAAATTATCAATAATTTTTGAAATATTAATTAAAAACGAATATTAAATAATGATAATAAGACGGTCATTGGCATGGTTGTTAGCGCGATGAACTGCTAAGGTAGGACTCCCCGGTTCGCATCCGGATAGGGTTTACTTTGTAATGCTGTCTCCGTGCTTCGGAAGGCACGTAAAGACGGTGGTCCTCTCACAAGATGCTTGCAAGATCTTTGAGATATTAATTGCTAGAGTACCCTCTTGAGGGGACGGGTAAACGACCTTGGTTGTATCCTTACATAAGGAAGCCCGAAATATATATATTAAATAATAAAATTTAAAAAAAAATCGGATGTGCCCATGACTTTATCATACTTTTATTAAATATTAAAGAAATTATTTTTAATAATAAAAAGAGAAAAATATTTTCTATCAATTAATTTCAGCCAAAATCTAATCAACTCTAAGTCTCAATATAAAGATACAAAATCCCAAATTTTGTTTAAAAATTCTTATTAGTTTTTGCTGTAGAGCGCACAAAAAATTTAACCACATCCACACCCAAACACATTTTTTGGAAATGGTCTTATTTCACTCATGGGACCTCATAAAGTGTATATCCATCAAAATCTTAATTTTTTTTCTGCACGAAAACAATACTTTTTCATATTATAATATATGATAAAGTAAAAATTAAATAACATCTTTAAACAGGTGACAAAAAGGTAAGTAACTTTCTATGGAAATTTATTTTTAAAGATCAAAGCTATGGTTAGCTAAATATTTAAAAGTAGTTGTTTTTAAGTAAAAGTGTTTGTTTTAAGATAATATATTTTTGACAAACATTTTACGTTTGTGCATATATAATTGCGCGTTTTGTTATTTTAAATTAACTTGAGGAAATAAAATTTTGTTCAATTATGTTCATATCATGTGTACCTAATATTCTGTAACATAAAATTCGTTCTATTGATTTATGTTAATGGTTTCATTTTTGCTGTTTATTTATTCTTGTTTATTTTTAAAATATCCGATTGTATAAGTTAAAAAATGGTAGATAAGGCAGCTGAAACTGCTGACCGTCAACGATCGTACCTATAGTTTAACATTAGTTTCAAAAATTTCGTAAGGTAAACAAGAGAGCTTTGAAAATAAGAAAAACCTTTTTCTTTAAATGCAACAATTCAATACGTTCAAAGACTCTTACCTCATTTAACTTACATATCAGACCTCTTTTCCTCTAACTACCAGTATACTTTTATATAACAATTAATAAACATTAAACTAAAATTTTAAAAATTAACAAGTAAACCAAACAATTAAACGAAATTATTTTTCATAAACTTTCAGGAATGGTTATTGCTGTCATCAGATGTTATATAAAAATAATTTCGTTTAATTGTGGGTTAACCTGTTAATTTTTAAAATTTTAATTTAATATTAATTTCACAGGTTAATAATATATATAGGTATGTAGTATATATAATTTATATAATAATTCACAGTTTAATAGTATGGTTTCTCATTGCCTTAATTTTTAATCGGCTGGTATATGCAAGATGTGTGCTTTACAACATAGATCTGGATTTAGTTGCTGTTATTAATTAGATTATAGCTATTTAGGGCCTTAGTGTATTATATTACAAATAAATCACGCGAGAAAAATGTTAGGGTTTTCTCAAATGACTTACATATGTAATTAACACAACAGTGCCATACAAGATTTTATGCAATACCTCTCAATATCGATTCAAAATATTTAATTTAATTTTTAAATTTGACGTTTAAATTCTTCTTCTTCTTTAACTTTAATGATGGAAATTCATTAACATAAGAGGACCACCGTCTTTACGTGCCTTCCGAAGCACGGAGACGGCATTGCAAAGTGAGCTCTACCGGGATTCAAACTGGGGCGCCTTACATTAGCAGTTGATCGCGCTAACTACCAGTCTAATGACCGTCTCCCGTTTGACCCATTTGAGGTTGAGTCGATGACTGTTTTAAATTGTCAAATTTAAATCAATAAGAATTTATTAGTATGCAAGTGTTTATTCTTTAGCTTACCCTAAAACCTTTTAGCTTGCTAGTGGCTTCTATTATGTTAGTTTATTGGCATAAAATCTCCATAGTTATAGCCCTATTATTATGAGGTATTGGATGAATAAATTTTATTCTATTTTACTTATTGTTTTGGAATAACCTAATTCAATTTAAGTTAAATCTTTATTGGCAAAACCTTTTTTTTAATAATTACAGTCAAGGTTGGTGTTGACTAGGTAATTATAATATTTTAAATCTGTAGTTCTTGAATCGAAATACATTTCTCAAATTTTCCATGATTTTTTGTCAAAACAGTTGCCTTCATAATCAATTCGTGCAAAATTAGGTTTATCAGAAAAAAAATTCACCTCTTATGTAGAAATTTACCTTTGAAAAATTGGTTAGCACAAAAACAGTTTTGTTTGCGTTAAAGTCTCTATATCGCTTAGGTTAATTTGTGCTATTAAGTAGATGTTTCAAACGCCACTTATATCGAGCTGGTGAAAATGTAACACTTTAACATTGGTTAAATGTTAAACTAGTTTGAACCAAATAGAATAGTTAAAAAGTAACTTAAAGTTTTATCTAAAATTTATGCATAAATCGTCGCCATTGATAAGTGGCCTTTAGAATTGTAAGTTTTTGTGTGACATAGTAAAGTAGAACAAAATTTATGACCTATTATAACCGAGATGCAAAGTTTATTTAAAAAGTAATTTTCTTTACCAAAGGGATTATTAGTATAATATTTTAAATTGTTTATAATAGGTATAGAAGCAACACTTTATAATAGCCTTATTATTTAATTTAGATGATTTTGAAAATTGGTATTAAAAATTAAAAAATTCTGTTTGGGTATATCTTTTTAATTTAAAATACAATTTGAATATAAAAATTTAAAATGCATGGGTGTATTTTGTAGTCGAAGCGTTACAAATTATTTACACTAATTAGCGGGAAACCATAGTTCTAATCTTGATCCTTTTAGACATACTGGAGCTAAAGTACAAGAACGATCTGTGAACTATAGGAAAGTAAGTCATCTTAGCTTCTGCTAAGCTGATTGCCTATACAATGCAATGACGTCTTGCACATCAGGAAGAATATTTTCTAATGTGATATTTGGGAATCTACTGAAACCATTTTCAAGAATATTTTACTAAGCGGTAGGATAAGGTTTGCGACTTTCTATAACTTCCTTATTCTAGGTATTTGGACTACATATGACTACACAGAACAATATACTATCGACAGAAAGGTGCGATAAATCATTGTGAGAGTATAAATTTATATTAATTTCACATAAGCTCATTCCCAAAAATAATTTTTAATTTTTTGAAGGCATAAAATGCAAAAAGGGAATAGTTGTAAATTCAATCGTAAACGTTGCCGATAAACTATCAAAATGACATTCATACCTTAGTTTGATTTTAATTATAATTACATTTGATTATGTTTAGTACAAGCTGAAGAGTTTCAGACTTTTACTGTTTGCTGCTGTTACACAAATATTACTTAGGGCTAGCAGGTAGACATTGATTTGATGAGTTAAAATTCTACTACATGAATAAGTAGTTAGTACGTCAAGAAAATTAAATGTTTGAATGGTGGCATGAAACGCTAACACGCTAACTGCTTGTCCATTCACTCACTAATTCATTTGTAATTAATATGCTATACAATTGTTTGTATTTTTGAGAAAAGATTATTCTTGAGAGCAGTCAGATATGTTTTTTTTTAATTTGTTTAATTATTATAAATAATTTATAATAATTTATTTGAAATTATTACAAGTTTTTTTTACTTGTTATGTTTTGTGAGAATTTTGCCTTTTTAACATTTAGCAAGACAAATAAATTGGTTTTTTTGCGTAATTATAATTATATACTACATTATATTGAGCTGTTTTAAAAAAGTAACTCAATTTTACTGTGATACAGAACTCAATTATTACTATAAAAATTCACAATTTAAATAATTATTAATATTAAATAGGTAATTATGTACTTTTAATTATGTAACTATGTAATACCTTGTCAAAAATGATTTATATAATTGGTATGTAGTATATTGCAGTTTTATTTTTTGAAATGAGTCATTTTACCTTTTGATGTAAAGCTAAATGAGCGTAAACGGTATGAATCTTCGTCTTCATCGTTAGGTCCTTCTACTCCAGACACACCACCACGATTGTCTGGAACATCCAAAAATGCTGCAGATTTTCTGTGGTAAACTGACGTTCCTCGACGAGTTGACCCTTTCCGTCTAATATTAGGTGATACTTCCGGTGTTATTCCAGGTTGATCTACTAATTTAGGTTCACTATTACAATGATTTCTAACATCCGAATTATTGAGGCTACTATTTACAGCAATACGTCGTCTAATTGATTTGCTACCCGTAATACGAGCACTTTGTGAACGTGTTGCAGGTCTACGACGTCGCGCGACAGGAGTACCGTTATCTGGTGTATCACTATTTGGTGATATAGCAGAATGTATTGCCTCCATACTGGAAGAACCGGTGGCACATATAGACGCAGAGCGTCCCTTTAACCGGGGTAACACGTGCACGTTATCGTCCGTCATTGTACATACTGAAGCCGGGTGTTCTACTTAGAGCGTCGTGACGCTATCGTGAAAGCTCCCTCTGTAATGTACAGCTCGCATTATAATCTATTTTAAGAATAACAATAAATTTTAATTACAATTTCTATTCTTAGATTCACATTTCAATTTATAGTACATTATATAGCCGAGTATGGTGTAAAATTCATTTTTGTACAATAAGAATAAATAACTAAAATTCAAATATTTGGTGGCTGTTCAAGTGTGCCATCTAGTTAAGTACATAGTATTATATACATACTATGTATACGATGTGATCCACTTTAAGTGAATTCTTCTATATTGCAACGAATTAATTTTTAACTTTGAAGATGAAATCTTAAAAATAACCAAAAGTAATAGCATTTAGTGGGTGGGTCAAGCCTCTCGGATAGGAATGGTAAATATTTTTTGGGTAAAATTCTTTAGAAGTGCATTTACCGAAAAATATCTATTAAGTCTATTCCTTGACAATATTTATTATAAGTTTTTATAATAGTTATAATATAATATTACTCTATATAATTTAGTCAGTACCAATGAGTAGCAATACCGCAGCAAATACACTTGAATTTATAAGTACAGAAATACCAAAATTATGGTTTTTTATTTCTAACGCAAAACAATATGTGCCAAACAAGAGCAAATGTTGTCAAACTATTTCAAATATAAGTTAAAAGAAAACGTAACGATAATATCTATTGAAATGAGTTTTCCAAGTGCAAGAAAAGTTTTTTGTGGTAGGAGTATTGATTACAAGGACGTCGCGTCGCATACAATAGAGAAATCAGTTTTACCTAGCTTACATAATATTAACTTTACTGCTCTGTTACTGTGTCCTGTTACCTATCAGATTATCTGCAGATATCCGACTGCCGATGCCGACTTGAACTGAAGAACTTATTTGTGCTGGCCATACATTATTCAGACCGAATCTGCAGATTTTATCGTGAGTAAAAACAGTGTAAAAACAAGTACAAAAATATAAATCTGCAGATAATCTCCAATTCAACATAGTACACCATGATGTCAGATCCATTAATTTTTTATACACTTCTAACAATAATTATTGTTGATATCCACATTTCTTTAATTTTCTCTTTACATATATTTTGGTTTTATTTTTTATAATGCTGGGTGTTGTCCATATACAAGGTGTCCTCGTAACCGTGGAGAACCTTTGAGGTGGCGATAAAGGACACCTTTCTAAGACAAATTTTCAAATAAAATTTTTGTCCAAGTCGAAACCTTTGGGGGTACCCATCTTTAAGGCAATTTCTTATATACCTGGTTATCTGGATAATATCTGGTATTATCAACGTATTTAAAGAGTTCTTTTGTTAACTGGCACAATAGAAAACGTGAATATTAAATAAAATAAAGTATGACACGTGTTTAAGTATTGCACGTTTTTCTTCTTCTTCTCAATCTCTATTGCAAATTTAATAGACTTTTTAAATTACGTGTCATTTATGAAACGAAACCACAATAATTGCATAATAACCTAAGAATTTAAATGGCTTCACTGCAAGTTTACAGATGATTACTCTTTGCTGTCAGCAAGCTAAAAAATATTAGATTTAAGTTGATTTTTAAAGCTTGCTCCGCATGTAACTTAAGTATCTGCTACAAAATACATATGATTGTTTTTAAAGTGGGCCTAGTAGAGACAACAAATCGAAATCTATTTGCCTTTCACTTTGTTTAGATAGTTGTATATTCTCAGGCATTGCAAATTATATTTTGTGTAGCCCTCTCTTGAGTAATAGAAATAATGTGATATTGGTTTATTTGTTTGAAACTTGAATAAATTTTCGAACCGGTAATTACGGTCTTCGATCTAATCTAATATATTAATAATAATATAAAATAATATAATTATTATTATGCCAGTACTAGCTTGAGGTCAATAGCAATTATTTTGTTAATGCAAAATTAAAATTTATTGAAAAATATAGTGTATTTGATTAAAAATTTGAAACGTCATCTAAACAAATTCCAAATTGGGCCATCTCTGTCACAATAGTCAAAGTTTTACAAACTATTTTGCGACTTGGCTAACTGAAAATTTCATTAAAATGAATGATATTTTATTTTATTACTGATGGCGAAGATTTTTAAAACTAAACAAAATTTGATACTTTTTCTTTTGGATTTAGTAGATAATGATGAACTGTACACTGTAAACAATTTTCATAAACATTTATTGAAAATGATTGTGAAAATAAATATAATATAAGGTACAAAATCATTGCAATAATAATGGTGATTTCTATTTCGCTATATATTTTAAACTATTCAACGAAATAGCTTGAATTTTCTTTACCGCAAACGGGTAACTATGTAGATTTAAAAATAAAAAAATTGAAAAAATTTGTTATAGTTTAGGAAAAACTTCGCCATCGTCAAAAGCTAATTCGCCTATCTAACGTCACAAGTGGAAGTGAGTGCACAATAGTATCATGCGTATTCTACTAGGCCCTCTTAAGGTTCGTGGTTTGCTCATCTTCACGAGCAAGTGCGAATATATATTTTCACGTAGCACAATTAATTTATTTTTAAGAATAATTAATTTCTTGCTTTTATATCATTTAATTCAAACGTTTTTATTAAAGGTGCGACTTGCGGAAACTTCAGCTTTTATTAAATACTGTGTTTTGAAATTTCTGTAATATTAAATTTGGTGCTGTCAAAGAAAACTTAAGATTTACTTAAGTAAAAAACAGTGCAAACGGGCATTACTGATCTCACTACAAATCAATTTTATTACAGAAACAATATTATGAAAACTGTAAAGTTCTGCACTGCACAACATAAATGAGTTTTCTAAAAAATGTTAAAAAGTTTCAAGCCACCACATTATTGTCGTTTCTATGCGAAATTGATAACTTTATTAGAAAAGAGCGTAGAATACAATTTTGTGCATTTTATTGATGGTTTGCCGTTAATACAATTGTTTTTTAAATTGAAATTAGTATCATAAAATTTAGAATGAAGAAGACGCTTGAAGAATTACGCTTGAAGATGCTAATGGCGATAGTAGGTTTGTTTTTTGGAAAATAAACAAATCTGCAAGATTAAAACATTGTATCTCGCTCGTCAAATAAAAAAGCCATCAGGTTGGAAAAGGAATAAATCCTTTGGTCCCACTCGACAAATGCGGTAGAAAAAATTGAAAATTTGTTTGACGATTTCTCAAATTTCATCTAAATCGGTGGAAAACCTTAGAAAACCCAACAAATTATTGACTCGTTCTTAGCAGGCTTCTTTGGTAAAATATCTAAAATGCAAAACCGGATTTGCAAGCTTAACCGCCGACCCTTCCTGCCTGCAACATTTCAGCTCCACAAGTAAAATTCCAAAATATTGGGTTTCCTTGCGCCCCATTCCAAAAGCGCCATAATAAACTTGACAATTTTCCTGTTTAATCTCCACCTACTCACTAAATTTCTTTTCCCACAATGTCCCTACATACACCCTGAAAATTTTGAGCAAATGAGTGTAAATCTGATTTTTTTCAATAAAAAATTAATGTAATCACAACGGTAAATTTTTACAATTTTATTTACATTTTTTATTTATATTTATATGTTCTAATACATTTATATTTGCTTATTAATAATAGTTTACATAATTTATTAAAAGCATTGTTCTCAAATCATTACTCAGGTTAAAGGAATGAATTATTTATAAGTACTTATTTCAATTTACACAGAATAATTTTATACTTTTAGTATTATTTAAACATGCTATAAAATGTGAAATTAATATAAATGAGTATGTTTTAACTCTATAAGCACAATTTAACAACAAAAACTATTAAAAGTATTAAGGCAAAACAGTAGTCCAAATTGGTTCATCATCTAAATACGGTTTAATTACAATTTCTTTTTTTTTGCCTTGATGAATAATTTTCAGTTTTAATCTCCAAGAATCGTCTTCTAAATATGCGTAGATATCACTTATTTCATGTACTGGTGTGTTGTTTACATGAGTTATGATGTCTCCTTCCACTAATCCACTTCTACAAAATAAGTTAAAGTTTAAGCTCAGAATTTTGCTAGGTAATTAAATCTTTCTAACAATAAATAAAACGGAATTTTGAGATTTCATTTTTATTACGTGCTTATGTGCCATTTGCATGACTACTTATTCAAGGAAAGTTCGTAGCCTAATGATCTCGGAATGACTTCCGAGTTCGATCCTCGAGAAAGATTTTCTTTGTATTTGTTTTCATTTTTTCTCAAGATGTACAGGGTGTTGAATAAACATGCAGCAAAAATTTCAAGGGTTATTCCTTGGCCTATTCTAAGAATATTTTGTCTTATGAAGATTTCTGAAAAACCTCTTTGTTTCGAAGATACAGGGTGAACAAAATTTGCGACAGTAACAACATTTTATTATCAAAAGTACACGTAAAGTTGCCGAATCTACAATAATTGTTTGAAATGACTTCCTCCAGCCTGGATGCATTGTACAATCGTTCAGCTTGTGCTGAATTGCCATCAGCAAGTCTATACGTGAAATGCATGCCAGTCATCTCGGTGTTCATATAGCGGTTCATGGTAGAGGTATTCATTAACTATAAACTTTTAAGTAGGTAGGTGGGTTAAAGTAACGTAAGTAGGTAGGTGGGGTGCTCAGAACACCTAAGTAAAATTTGCTTTTCTAGTTATATTGTTTACTTTTATTTTATGTTATAGTTAAATTTACATTAATTACACTTTTACAAAATAGATTAATGTAAAAATTATCAGAATTTACTGCTTTTAGGAATACTTTTATTTATATTTTTCATATGTCAACGTTAAATGAGTTGTATTTTCGCGTTACTAAAGAATATTATTTATTATTAAGAAAACAAAATATGAGGACAATAAAATTAAAACACATGGTTATATGGGCACTAAATAATACCTTAAACTAAAAATCGAACAAAAATTTCATTTTTACATATACAAAATATTGTAGCAAATAGCCTGCATATAATAAGAAAATAAATATAAAAAATAAATGTTTTATTTGCAGATTTATAAAATCTGCAATAAATATATAAAATCCGTGCTTCGGAAGACACGTAAAGCCGGTGGTCCTCCTATGTTAATGAATTGCCATCATTAACAATAATATAGGGTAACAGGCACATTTGAAGCAAGTGTAGCAAACTATTTCAGATGTAAAACAAATAATATGCTCAAAGTACCAACAGTAGTTTCGGATCTTTGTCGAGGTTACTGTTGAATATTACAGGACCAGTCCTAATTTAAGAAGAAGAAGAAAATATAGACACAAAACGAAGACAAAATGAAATTGTTTAATTTTAACAACAAAATTTGAATTGCTTAATTTTACTAAAAAAATTGGACCAAATTAAAAAATTTTTGTTAAAATTAAACAATTTTATTTTCTTTGTCTTTGTGTCTATATTTGTTCGATTTTAGTATAAGTTTTATTTAGTGCTCCTATAACTATATTCTATAAAAAATTCTAAAACAAAACGTAAGTAGATAGGTAAGGTGGTGACTGCACCCCAGCATAATTAACGCTCTGTCACTGTTCACTAGTTTAGTTTAGATATGCAATTGTCATCATAATCTTAGAAGGGATGTATAAGAGAAAGGTAAAAAAATAATTAGTTATATTACTAACCTATAAGTATGAAATTTATAAGAAGACAATGTCTGGGGTGTTGTGTCCACCGCACATACCTCCTTAAAGGTTAATGACACGTCAACAGCTAAACGACACTGAATCTAAACAACTGCGACCGATACATGTGACGTTAATGATTTTAACAAATATCGGGTATGGTTGTCGCAAATTTTGTTCACCCTGTATCTTTGAAACAAAAGGGTTTTTCAGAAATCATCATAAGACAAAATATTCTTAGAATAGGCCAAGGAATAACCCCTGGAATTTTTGCCGCAAGTTTACCAAACACCCTGTATAATACGAACGAGTTTATTTCAAACGAAAAATATTGTTTATAATAAAATACATTTCTTTCTTTCAACAAGTTAAAAAGAAAATCAATCGAATTCCGCATAATAATTGTTGACGGTTGTGTACCTTGTCTTATTCCATATTAGATTCCATGTTATTATTACATAGAGAACATCGAAAACTTATTTATGCTTAATGATTTTATTATTATATAATTTTTTACTAGTTGAAAATACAATTGCGTAGTTAGTATTTTAGGACAGTTAGTAAACAAAATACAATCCGTGTGTAATCTGCATGTTGCTAACTTTAGCCCGTGACTAAAACGATCAAAGCCACGTCTTGTCAAGGTGTAATTAAACGATTACTTAGCGCCATGAGAACCACTACGATAAATGACGTTTAATGCCCGATTTCTTTACTCATAGTTATCCTCAAATTAGCAAACTTTAAGATAAATTGACGAAATAATCAATCAGACGACAACAAAATAAATAAATCAATCATCTGATTGACTATTTCGTCAATTTAACCTGAAATTTGCTAACTTGAAGATAAATATGAGTGAATAAATCGGACATTAGTGGCAGGAGTATAAAAAACAATTAAAAAAAGTTTATCCAATACCTCATGATAATAGGCTCATAACTATGGCGATTTTAAACCAATAAACTAACGTATAAGTCACGGAGTGAGCTAAAACATTAAAACTCACGCTAAAATGCTTTAGCTCATTCAAAGTTAAAAATAAAACACTCGCGTACTAATACATTTTATTAATTTATATTAAACAGATCAACGTGATTAATTAATATTTACATTAATCTGGAAGTTAAAGGACATCGTTCTGTTATTGGTTTCAGGCTGATTTGGGTTATTGGACGTTATAGTTGTTGTAGTACTAGAAAGCATATTTGACGAATCATGAACAGATCCAACCGTTTGATCAACAGTAGTCGAGGGTGAAGAATAATTTGTTGTTTGTTTAACCGGGCCCTGTATCTTCTTGGCTATATCAATCTTGTTGGAAACTGAATCTTGTACATAACCTTCCGCCACCGTGGATGATTTCCAACCACCGTGACGTTTCAATGTTAAAATATCAGCCCCTGCGTTTGCCAGAAGAGTAGCTGAAGTGCGTCTCATACTATGTCCTGTATATAATTGAGCTTCAGGCAGGTTCAAGAAAGACGCCACTTTTTGAGGTATCTTAGATAAGGTGTTAATGCCAACTGGTTGGCTAGTACATTTTTCATTCTTGTAATTCAGAAAGAATCTTCGATGTGATATAATTTGGGGTCTTAAAGATACGTATTTTCTGTAAAGTTCAAGAACATTTAACGAAAACCCTTCAGTAACAATCGTGAAGCTTCTCGATACGTTTGTTTTGTATCCAGTAACATAACATACAGATATCCTCCCTTATCTTCTACATCATCAACCGTCATCTTTGTAATTTCGTCACATCGACAAGCCCTGATATTCCTATTTTTACTCCTTAAACGGAACCATTATAAAGTGAACCCTGCCCGGATGCGAACCGGGAGTTCTACCTTAGCAGTTCATCGCGCTAACAACCATGCCAATGACCGTCTCGACTCAACATATACGGTAGAAAAAATTGAAAATTTGTTTGGACGAATTCTCAAATTTTATCGAAATCGGTGGAAAACCTTAAAACCCAACAAATTATTTACTCGTTCTTAGCAGGCTTTCTGGTAAAATATCTAAAATGCTAAACCGGATTTGCAAGCTTAACCGCGACCCTTCCTGCCTGCAACATTTCAACTCCACAAGTAAAATTACAAAATATTGGGTTTCCTTGTGCCCCATTCAAAAGCGCCATATTAAACTTGACAATTTTCTGTTTAATCTCCACCTGCTCACTAAATTTCCTTTCCCACAACGTACACATACACCCTGAAAATTTTGAGCAAATGAGTGTAAATCTGATTTTTTCAATAAAAATTAATGTAATCACAACGGTAAATTTTTACAATTTTATTTACATTTTTTATTTATATTTATATGTTCTAATACATTTATATTTGCTTATTAATAATAGTTTACATAATTTATTAAAAGCATTGTTCTCAAATCATTACTCAGGTTAAAGGAATGAATTATTTATAAGTACTTATTTCAATTTACACAGAATAATTTTATACTTTTAGTATTATTTAAACATGCTATAAAATGTGAAATTAATATAAATGAGTATGTTTTAACTCTATAAGCACAATTTAACAACAAAAACTATTAAAAGTATTAAGGCAAAACAGTAGTCCAAATTGGTTCATCATCTAAATACGGTTTAATTACAATTTCTTTTTTTTTGCCTTGATGAATAATTTTCAGTTTTAATCTCCAAGAATCGTCTTCTAAATATGCGTAGATATCACTTATTTCATGTACTGGTGTGTTGTTTACATGAGTTATGATGTCTCCTTCCACTAATCCACTTCTACAAAATAAGTTAAAGTTTAAACTCAGAATTTTGCTAGGTAATTAGAATCTTTCTAACAATGAATAAAAACGGAATTTTGAGATTTCATTTTTATTACGTGCTTATGTGCCATTTGCATGACTACTTATTCAAAGGAAGTTCGTAGCCTAATGGTCTCGGAATGACTTCCGAGTTCGATCCTCGAGAAAGATTTTCTTTGTATTTGTTTTCATTTTTTTTTCAAGATGTACAGTGTGTTGGTACTAACATGCAGCAAAGAATTCCAGGGGTTATTCCTTGGCTTATTCTAAGAATATTTTGTCTTATGAAGATTTTTGAAAAACCTCTTTGTTTCGAAGATACAGGGTGAACAAAATTTGCGACAGTAACAACATTTTATTATCAAAAAGTACACACAAAGTTGCTGAATCTACAATAATTGTTCGAAATGACTTCCTCCAGCCGGGATTCATTGTACAATCGTCTAGCTTGTGCTGAATTGCCTTCAGCAAGTCCATACGTGAAATGCATGCCAGTCATCTCGGCGTTCATATAGTGATTCATGGTAGAGGTATTCATTAACTATAAACTTTTAAGTAGGTAGGTGGGTTAAAGTAACGTAAGTAGGTAGGTGGGGTGCTCAGAACAACCTAAGTAAAATTTGCTTTTCTGGTTATACCTATATTGTTTACTTTTATTTTATGTTATAGTTAATGTAGTGTGTTTTAGATATAAGTAGGTTGTAAATAAATAATAAGCATAGTAAGCATAATAAGCTTCCTCATAGGTAGCTTATTCCGCATAACTAAGTAGGTTAGTAATAATTGTCTAGGTTAAGATTTAGTATAAATATGTCGAACAATAATCAGTCAATAAGTAGTGCATCATGTCGAGTAGTAACCGGTACAAGGATCGTTGCTCTTGCAGGAGAACAATTCAATATTACGTAAAGTAAAAATAAAGTGTTAGTCATCTAAGTATTATCAAAAGATTTAATGTAAATTATATACTAAAGACCATATGGCGACCGTGACAACTTGCAACTTCGTGAAGAAATGTTACAAAATTGTGTCCAAACAAGTTGAATAAAGATAAATGGTTAGTGCATTTAAGTAATTATTAGAAAATTTAACTGGTAAGATGGGTAAACCAAATCCAAAGAAGCAGAAGTCACCGACACCGGAGTTGTTAACACTAACGTTATTGTGGACGAACAAGTGTTTGGTGGACGAAACGACATCAAAATAATGATGGTTATCATAACTACAGTGGCAGTGTTTTTCCTAGTGATGAAGTTACATAAAGAGTATCGACGAGTTTTAAAAAAAGGTGTAGCCAATAACATTGCAGTGCAAGCTTTTAAACATTAGAAAACGTAAAACAACAGGCACGCAGAATTTGTGGGATGCAGATAATATGGTCAGCACAACAAATTTATGGTAGAACTATTTAAGTAAGTTAATATTATGTTGTATTTTGGTAATGAAAAACTGGGAAGAAACATACGCAGTGTTAATTCAGTTCTATGCGGCAATTACTAAAGAATCAAAGAGGGTGCTAAAGAAAGACATCCCAAAATCCGCATTAATACGAGAAGATGTTAAAAATAATGTTATTTTAAATTTTAATAAGTTTGTTAGTTTAGTTAATACAGTTAGGGACTCCTTAGATATAGAGCAGTTATTAATAATTAATAGAGATTACGAAAAAATTAGGGAACGAGTCTGGCGGACATTTCAAGTTTTACATGTTGATTATAAAATACCAACCTCATGTTTAGAGCTAATTGATCCTTTTATCAAAGAAGAAATTGAAACTGATTCCGATTCGGAAGAAATTGATATTGATTTAAAAGAAATTTTAGAAATAAAGATGGCTTTACCAGCTGTGCAATTTTTTAATTTTGCGAGCAAAATTCTAAATACCGAATTTGATGGCTCACCAAATAGGTTACAATCATTTTAGACGCTTTACAATTACTAAAAACTAATTCTGAAGGGCATGAAAATAATGCTATTGCATTCGTTAAAACTAAACTTACAGGTAAAGCGCGAGATTTAATTACTGATTTAGATACGTTAGATGATATCATTCAAAAATTACGGAAAGGTACAATTAAAGAAAATTCAAAGTCAATCGCCTCAAAATTGCTTAAATTAAAACAAAACAATAAAGAAACGACTAAATATGCAGAGGAAATTGATGCTCTGGCAGCTGAATTAAAAAGGGCTTATATTAACGAAGGCGTCCCAGAAGAATCAGCCGAAACGTATAGCACTAATACGGTGGTAGAATCAATGGTAAAAAATGCTGATTCTCAAAAAACCAGATGGATAATGGAAGCAGGTAATTTTTCAAATACGCGAGATGTAATAACTAAATTCGTTGGTATAACTGCTGACTTTGAGTTTATCAATACGGAAGATATTGAAAAAAAAATGATATTTTAAGTATTAATAAGTGCGTTAATTTAGTTAAGACAGTTAAGGATCTTTGAATATAAGTAGATAGGCATTAATAGTCAATAGGGATTACAAAAACGAATAAATTAAAAGAAATGTTAAATAATAATAATAAAATAGTCGTAATTACTAGGTCAATGTCGCGCAGACATTCTCAGGAAACAACATTTGAAATAGGGTAGATGCAGAAATGATCGCAATGATTCAGGAAGCTCCAGACGCTGTAGATACAATAAGGTTACCAGTTTTAAAATTCATAATTAAGCCCAACTACCTTAGGGTAACGATGGGAAAACGTGGTAAACCCAGTTTTCACAGTGAATGGCAGATTACTAATGACAATTTTTCTTTAGAGAAAATATTGTCTAGGCTAGATCTAGAGGCCGGTAAGCTGTTGTTCAATAAAGTGAAACTGAATATGAATGATCCTATATTTACGAGGTGCACCATTAACAAAATTAAAGAAATAGGATCAAGAGCGCTTAAAAAATTAAAAATAGTGTGGGTTAGGGATCCCAAAATCATTAAAACAGACAGCGAAAAACTGAAGGAAGATGTTATTAAAACAACCTACTTATATCTAAAACACACTACATTAAATTTACATTAATTACACTTTTACAAGATAGATTAATGTAAAATTATCAGAATTTACTACTTTTATGAATAATTTTATTTATATTTTCATATGTCAACGTTAAATGAATTGTATTTTCGTGTTACTAAAGAATATTATTTATTATTAAGAAAACAAAATATAAGGACAACAAAATTAAAACACATAGTTATATGGACACTAAATAATACCTTAAACTAAAAATCAAACAAAAATTTTACATATACAAAATATTGTAGCAAATAGCCTGCATATAATAAGAGAATAAATATAAAAAAATAAATGTTTTATTTGCAAATTTATAAAATCTGCAATAAATATATAAAATCCGTGCTTCGGAAGACACGTAAAGCCGGTGGTCCTCCTATGTTAATAAATTGCCATCATTAACAATAATATTGGGTAACAGGCACATTTGAAGCAAGTCTATCAAACTACTTCAGATGTAAAACAAATAATATGCTCAAAGTACCAACAGTAGCTTTGGATCTTTGTCGAGGTTACTGTTGGATATTACAGGACCTAGCCCTAATTTAAGAAAAAAAAGAAAATAAAATATAGACACAAAAACAAAGAAAAAAATGAAATTGTTTAATTTTAACAAAAAAATTTAAATTGCTTAATTTTACTAAAAAAAATTTAAACAAAATTATAAAAAATTTTTGTTAAAATTAAACAATTTTATTTTGTTTCTTTGTCTTTGTGTCTATATTTGTTCGATTTTTAGTTTAAGATTTTATTTAGTGCTCCTATAACTATATTTCATAAAAAACATCTGAAAACAAACCATAAGTAGGTAGGTGAGGTGGTGACTGCACCCCAGCACAATTAGCGCTCTGTCACTGTTTACCAGTTCAGTTTAGATATGCGATTGTTATCATAATCTTAGAAGGGATGTATAACAGGAAGGTAAAAAAATAATTAGTTATATTACTAACCTATAAGTATGAAATTTATAAGAAAACAATGTCTGGGGTGTTGTGTCCACCCACATACCTACTTAAAGGTTAATGACACGTCAACAGCCAAGCGACACTCAATCTAAACAACTGCGACCGATACATGTAATGTTAATGATTTCAACAAATATCGAGTATGGTTGTCGCAAATTTTGTTCACCCGTATCTTTGAAACAAAAGGGTTTTCAGAAATCATCATAGGACAAAATATTCTTGAATAGATCAAGGAATAACCCTGGAATTTTTGCCGCAAGTTTACCAAACACCCTGTATAATACGAACGAGTGTATTTCAAGCGAAAAATCGTTTATAATAAAATACATTTTTTCTTTCAACAAGTTGAAAAGAAAATCAATCGAATTCCGCATAATAATTGTTGACGGTTGTGTACCTTGTCTTATGCCATATTAGATTCCATGTTATTATTACACAGAGAACATCGAAAACTTATGCTTAATGATTTTATTACTATATAATTTTTACTAGTTGAAAGTACAATTACGTAGCTAGTATTTTATGACAGTTATGCCCGGTTTCACAAACATTTAAACTGCGATTTCGGCTTAAATTTAGACTTAAATAGCATAGACTTAAATAATATAATTGCAGTTTAAATGTTTGTGAAACCGGACATATGTAAACAAAATACAATCCGTGTGTAATTTGCATGTTGCTAACTTTAGCCCGTGACTAAAACGATCAAAGCCACGTCTTGTCAAGGTGTAATTAAACGATTACTTCTTCATCATGTGCCATATCCGGTCTCCCGGACGTTGGCGATTCAACGCCGAAGCCAAGATTAATTTACCAGGAGTATAATTCATGGGGTGGTTTCCGTTGCCTTCCCATAGTCCACAGATCGATATTGGACTTTGATCGCAGCAGTATATCTAACGCGAACAAGGTTCGAACCACGAGCTTACGCTTCGTAGTCGACTCGTGTATGCTTCACGCTAAACTGCTGGTCAACTGCTAAACGATTAGCGCCATAAAACCAGTACGATAAATGACGTTTAATGCCCGATTTCTTTACTCATAGTTATCTTCAAATTAGCAAACTTTAAGATAAATTGACGAAATAATCAATCAGACGACAACAAAACAAATAAATCAATCATCTGATTGACTATTTCGTCAATTTAACCTGAAGTTTGCTAACTTGAAGATAACTATAAGTGAAGAAATCGGACATTAGTGGCCGGAGTATAAAAAACAATTAAAAAATGTTTAATATTATAAAGGATTTCTTTTCTTTACCATTTGACACAAGAAGTCCTTAAATGAAACTCAAAAATTCAATTAAATAAAGCAAATAATTATTGTAAGTAAAATATAAACGATTTGTAAACATAATTATTGCATAGGTACTTTATAGTCGTGACTCATAGATTTTACGACTGTATCAGTAATAAAACAGTAAAATTTAAAAACATAGTGAACTATTGAACTAATATTTTAAATATACCTTGAGTAATTTGAGAAACAAAAATAGTACGGAGTTAATGTCAATATAAACAACAATTTGATTACCGTAATAAAATGCAAACCATAAAACTATTATTGTGGTCACATAATACGTACCTAAATGAAACTTAAAAATTCTTATAACAAAAATTCATATGTATAATGTATACTTGATGTAGAACTATAAACCTAATCTATTATTATTTAAAAATTTATAAAAGTTAAATCAAACATTATATTAGTGAATAAAATAAATAATGAAATCACACTTAAATTTCACAAGATCGCACTAATAAGCTACTAATAGGTTCAACCCTTTCAAAAGAAGCAGTATTAAATACATTTAAAATTTATTCAGAAAATACTCAAAATGGTGCTGATCGCAGTTACGATATGAATGATTTATATAAACGGAAATCACAAAGTTAGCAAAATTTATTTTATCAGAAAGGCATATCAAATGAAAAACACAAAAAAGTGGTTTACTCGGCACCCACTAAAATTTATTGAGGTTCTTTTGCATTTACTTCCTATGAATTAAAAAAGTTAAATATTTTAATTTTGGCGAATGTGAAAATTTATTATAACTGGATTTATTATATTATTTCACAGCTGCTGAGCATGCCACTAAATTGAAATTTGGCATGAATATTAGTTGGTTCTCTATTGTATAAATCAATAAAAATCGAAAAACTTAAGAAAATAGTATCTCTTTTTTTAGAATGGCCCACATGATGTGCCATCGCAAGTCCACATGTTCACGGAGCTTTTTTAAGTTTAGATTTATTTTTGCGTATAAAATTGCTTGAACCCTACCGACTTTTTCAATTATTTGTACAGTGTAAAATTGGCAAAATTTTAATCTCTTTAGTGCATAATTTGAAACGATATAATGACAAAAAATACATTATTTTAAATGTATTTTAGAAATCGTAAACATTTATGCTGAATTTTTGAATGCAAGTAGTATAAATTTATATATAAATCTTGGTCGACAGTTTCCTAAATTGTTGACAAAATCGAATAGTCGAAAATACTAAATTAAAAATATTAACTTTTAAGTGAGTATGTGGGGTGGCCACAACACCCCAGACATTGTTTTCTCATATATTTCATACTTAAAAGTCAGTAACATAGCTAATTACTTTTTTACCTTCCTGTTATACATTCTAAGATTATGATGACAATCGCATGTCACCACCCCACCTACCTACTTACGTTATGTTTTCAGAATTTTTTTTTTATAAAGTATATACTACTAAATAATATCTAAATAACTAAAAATCAAAGAAATACAGACACAAGATAAAGAAAAAAATAAAATTGTTTAATTTTAACAAAAAATGTTTATAATTAAAAAATTTTAGTAAAATTAAGCAATTTAATTTTTTTTTGTTAAAATTAAACAATTTCATTATTTTCTTTGTTTTTGTGCCTATATTTTATAAATCTGCAATTAAAACATTTATTTTTTTATACTTATTTCCTTATTATAATGCAGGCTATTTGCCACAATATTTTATATATGTATGTATAAATGAAATTTTTGTTTAAACTTTAATTTAAGGTATTATTTAGTGCCTATATAACCATGCATTTCAATTTTGTTATCTTTATATTTTGTCTTCTTTATAATAAATGATATTCTTTAGTAACGCAAAAATACAATTCATTTAATGTTTCCATATGAAAAATATAAATAAAAGTATACCTAAAAGCAGTAAATTCTGATAATTTTTACATTAATCTATCCTGTAAAGGTGTAACTAATGTAAATTTAACTATAACATAAAATAAAATAACAATATAACTTGAAAAGCAAATTTTACTTGGGGTGTTGTGAGCACCTCACCTACCTACTGACGTTACTTTAGACCACCTACTTACTTAAAGTTAGCATTAAAATTTATCAAGACGAATATGAACAAAAATATTTTTTTAATTCTTGTTATGGTTTGTCGATTTAGAATGTGTCATTTGAGATACGACAGAAGGCAATAAGTCTAATTTTATAAAAATTTTAAATTATGATTAAATAACCGTTTGAAATTAAAAATCGGTTAAAAAATATAAACTGTAAGGCCATCGGAAGAATTTTTCATTTTAATACATAGTTTAGGTACAACTCTGACGTAGAAATTTCGACAAAGTTTTATAATCTAGTGTTTTTTATAACCAAGGTAATAAGCCGAATTTTACTTTGTCAGTTTTACAACAGATAAATCAGGTGCATTTACTCCACTAAATTAAAAAAGAAACGCTTTATTGCATTAATGATTATGCAATTATGTGCATATAAAAATAGAGTGTAAATATGTCTGTTAAATTAGCTACAAAATAAGCAACGATCGACATATTATATCACACGTAATCGCCAAATGAACCTTGATAACAACCGAAGACTTCCGCCTCAGAAAACCAAAGAAAATAACATAAGTTAAACTTTGACAAATTCGCGACGCAACACCACGTACCCATTCATTATCAATTTTTAATCATATTAAATCAAACCGGCATAATTGCCTATACCATGAAGTGAAGAAGAAGAAGAAGAAATCAAACCGAAAGTTCCGTAGTCTCATCAAACGAGATAAGGAGGCATCAAAATAATTCATTCTCATAACAATCTTTCAGGGTAATCATTTGGTTCTTGTAAAATTAATGGCTGCTTTTAGATACGTTCTAAACAAAGAAATTCACATGTTGGAAATGTGTTGACTCATAAAAAAGCTCCCTAAAGTACGTCATTGTCCATGTCAATGTAAAACCAAGAACTTTCAGTTTAGTCAAGGAAAATTAAAATTTACGATTTTCTCCATATAAAAATACCATTATGAAAATTTTCACAATTACAAATAACCAACTGCCTACACTCCTCTTGCATAAAATTTACGGTTTTGAAACTCTCTGATGTAGTATCTATACATATTTACACAACGATTTAGCGATAACCATTTTCAGCATAATACGACGTTAGAAAATAAAAAGTAATAGGCAAACCCTGATTCACTAGATTAAACAGTCCTTGAAACCCCGCTAAAAATGAATCTTTTCAAATTAATCTAAATACAATTTCAATTAATTAATTAATACCATCCAAACAATTAAAAATTAATATCCATAATAACATTGTAGCAAATTGATTATTACCTACACATATAAAATTAAATTAAATTAAAATCATAAACACATTGGCAGCATGCCCATTCTACTCAAAGGCTGAACGTAAAACGAAAATTAAATAAATTTGATACTCCCAATTATTCGTGGTTTAAGAATCGGTTCCTATAGGTTAACATTTTTAGGAAATTACTGCCATATAACTTTAATAGCAACCAACACTAATTCAGAAACTAGATAAATTTCGAATTTTTCATGCAAACGTCCGATATGTATAAAAAGTAAAATAAATAAAATTTTCATTTGGATTGTTACATGAAAAACTTCGAAATACAATGATAAAATTTGAAAATATTTGATTCAAATTTTTTTAAATTTTAGAAGGTATTTTTCGAAAGTAAAAGTAAATTAGTTGGGAAAATTCTTAGATGTGCCGTTTGCTCTGAAATTTTGGTATATTTTTTTTTAACAACTCCGATTTGAGATTATTCTATGCAACGAGCTTTATCAAGTATTTTTACCATTAGTTTATCACGAGGTGAAATTAGTTATCTCTTTATGAGGATTTGATCATCTGGATATTTTTGTGACTGAACATTAACCAAGTACTTGCCTTCATTTGAATTATACTCTCGATTACACCATCTACGACGTAAAGTTGTTTTCTTGTCAAATATATTTTCTTATAAAGAAAATATTTTTAGGATTTTTTCCTTGGTGACAATATTAACCAAGTTTCTTTAATTAAGCAGTTTGATTTTGTGGATGTGCGATTTGCTATCTTTCGCTTTGGAGTATCATTGTGGTTTTTTATTTTTTCGTTTTGGGAATATTATTGATGTTGTTCATTGATATCAAGCTCTCCTATTGCCCTGTGATTATATTTGGAAACTTAGGAGAAAATTATTATTTCACCTTCGGGCAATCATCATCGAAGTCTGTTGAATAAGATAAGATAAGTGTTTTGTGCTGTCCTTACGTTATTTGTTATAATATTGCGTTGACATTGCGCTATAATTTTGGTTGCGAGTTAAAATTATTATTATTTTTCATTTTAACTGATAGATTTGTTTAGAGATGTTTAATAAGAAAAGAAATTATTAGAGGTTAATAAACTAAGACAGCTTAAGGTGGTTTTTTGATCAATTTTTAATGTGATCTGTGGAAATTTTAAATTTAAAAAACTGATGTAATCTGATACAATGTATTCTTTTTTAATATAGTTCTGAAGAAGAGTGAAGCATAAACACTCGAAACGTTGACAGAAATAGCGAAGTAGTTTTTTTCACCTGTCCAAATATCCAATAACTTGGTAGATTATTATTATTCAATTGTTTATGCTTTGTGAGTAGGAAATCTTGCTTTTGCAAGAAACGAATACGCGAATATATTCTATCTTGATTATTTACTCGAATCAAACTTTGGTGCCGTTGTACTTTTACAATAAAGTCATATTATTTACAGTTCAAGTGTATATCTTGCAGCTCTTGTAATTTTTTTGTATATATTTTTTATATCTGGTGACTTCTTTTCTATACGCTACTCTTCATTCTTTTTAACTTTTTTGTTAACGGGAGTAACGTTTTATAAACACGTGGCGCCTAGGGCAAATTCAGTTACCTTTTGAAGATTTTTTTTGTTAGAAAAGTAGTCGCCAATTAAGTTTTTCTTCTGAAGAGGTTTGGGAAAATACCATCAAATCCCCTTGGTACCACCTTTTACCGTGACACGATGCAAACGAGAAATTTAATTAAAGGTTTTTAAATTTCTGTAAATTTAAATTTGGCGCAGTCAAAGAAAATTTAAATTTTACTTAAGTCAAATAACGGTGCAAACGGGCATGAGTGTTTTCGCAAAATTGTACTATTGAAAATATAAAAGTTTGATGTAAATTACTGACTTATGTCAAAGAAAATTTTTTTTATGTTCTTGATGGGAATATAAAAACAAATGATTTTGTTATACGCCGATTTAAAAGAAGCGTTTAATAGAAAATCGTGATGTTCTATTACAAACAATAATCAAACATCAACAATTATTATTTACTACAATGTAAATTTACTTACGAATGAGCTGGTGTTCCATTTGCAATTTTCCATACTAGTACTCCATGTTGAATATCACTAGGAATGTTACTGTGTATATTTTTTAAGTCTTCCATTATTTCGGGATTAACGGATATAGTTGTAATGCCTAAATTTTTCTTAGCCAAATATATTTTAGATGGTTTATCATGGGAAGTGAAATGACTTCGTTCAAGAAATTTCTTTGCATAATCTAATGTATTTATAATTATTAGAGTTATAAAGGTTGATAAAAATAAATTAAATTGTTTTCTCTTACCAACAGGTATTGCAAACGCAATTCCTGCAGTAACTCTTAAATTGTTTATACCAATTACATCTCCATCTAAATTAACCAGAGGTCCTCCAGAATTACCAAATGTAATGGCTGCATCAGTTTGAATGTAGTGCATAGAAAAGTTTTTCAATCCCAATTCATTCGCTGCACGATTTACTGAACTAATCTTTTAAATAATATTAATAAATATACATAGATAATAATAACAAATTAATTAAAACCTATATTACTGGTAAATTTCAATTTTCTGTATATATATTGGTATGTTCTATTTTATTTAAACAATAAACGTATCAATGGAAGCCTGCAATAGCAACAATATATTTAATAAGTTTTTGTTCTTACAAACATGAGTTTCTTTCCTGAAACCTTCGGCTACCCCTTTTTAATTCGTGACATTAGTTGACTAGAAATAATTGGCACTCGTTATTATAGATACAAAAACTAGAAATGCTTTAAGAGGACTGTCAAAATATGCCTACCCCGCAATGACCATGGAACACGAAACAATTGGAGAGATTTGCAAACGAATGGAACATGAATGGAGACAGAGAAAAAAGGAAACAAGAACAAAGAATAGCAACCTGGAACGTCAGATCGATGCTGTCACCTGGAAGAATTGAAGAAGTAATAAATGATATCAAAAGATACAGAGTAGACATAGCAGCAATACAGGAAGTGAGATGGAAGGAATATGGGGAGATTAGAAAAAATGGATATACAATGCTGTTCTCAGGAGAGAACAAACAGGGTAGAAATGGAGTGGCTTTTATACTAAATAGAAGATGTACAGAAAACATACTGGAGTTTGTACCAGTGAGTGGAAGAATGGCGTACATTAGAATCAAGGGCAAATACACGAACTTGTCATTGATAAACACATACGCCCCAACCGAAGATGCTAACGAAGAAGAAAAAATAGTATTATATGAGGAGATAGAGAGACTTTACGAGAAAATCCCAAGAGAGATGATCTGATAATATTAGGGATTTCAATGCCCAGATTGGTAAAGAAAGTTATGTTGGCGATGTGGCAGGATAAATACTATACACGAAAGAACCAATGAAAATGGAGAAAACTATGCAGCTTGGCAGTAATGTGTAATTTGAGAATTGTGACCACAGACTTTATACACAAGAATTTACATAAGGAGACCTGGATAAGACCTGGAAGTAACAGAGGGAAAACAAATAGACCACATATTGGTAGACAAGAAGAAAACATTTAAGGTGAAAGATGCAAGATCATATAGAGGATACAGCGTGGACACCGACCATAATATAGTAATAATGAAGGTGGAAATGGATAAAATAAAGATAAGCGCGAAGAATCAAAAAGCAGAAAGTAACAGATGGGCAGTAAAAAACTAAAAGAAGAGAAGAACCAAATAAAATACGCTCAAGCGCTACAGGATGAGATGGTAAAAAAACAACAAAGTCAGAACATAGAAAAAGAATGGTCTAATATAAAGAGTGGTATACTGAAGGCATCAGAGAAGTCAATCAGCCATAAAATGGGTACAAGTAGAAAAGAATGGTTTGACGAGAACTGCAAAACAATGATACAAAAAAAAAGAGAAGCCAGGATACGTTGGATGATATCACAAGCCCCGGCAGATAACGAAAATACAAAGAAAAAAAAGGCAAGTTGTAAATCTTTGCAAACTTAAAAACAACAATGGATAGAAGAAATGATGAAAATATATCATTTTATCATATATCGTTAGTAATATGTGTTGTGTTGTAACTAAATTATTATTTTATACTTTGTAGTGCATTTTTACATTTGTTTAATTCTTGTTATATTAATATTTTGTAAATTTGAATTTTGGTTTTATTGGGTTTTAAGCGCGATTTTGAATGTAGAAAGGTTAGGAAAAATGTGTTAAGAAGGTTGCTAGCAAATAAATTGCAGAATTAACACGTACGTAGTAAATTCGTCAAGTTTTTAAATTTGAATTACATTGAAAAATACTGTTGTAATCTTTTTTATGTCCTTATTTGGTTTTGGATTATTGATTTTGGACACGTATGGTTACGGATTTGAATTAGACAGCAGATAGTTTGGTTTTTATTTGCGATACATGGCTTTGATAGTCAAACAAAAATATATTCCATTTACATTTTTTGTGGATTTAAATTTTCTTTATAACGTGGTTGAATTTTAGGCTGGAGAATAAAGCATATACGTTATGGTGATAGCTTATCTACATATAGCTTGTTAATTTATTTATCTGGTTACATTTAACACCTATGCAATCAAATGGTTTTTGTAAATGGATGTCGCTTGTTGGTTGTGTAATTTGGAAATAGTTTGGTTAGCGTATGTTTTATTAATTGAATGATTCACATTGGTTGGAATATATTGGAATTATAAGATCGTGAAAGATTCATTTGCAATCGTTTCATCCCATTGCGTTCGAGGTTTATTGATATTTCCTGAGAAATCCTCACATCTACTTTTAATGGTATTTTGGGAACGAATCAGCATATTTTTGGTTTTAGTTTCAAGTTTATGCGATTTGAACGGCTGTATTTTGTGCGGAACATTAATTTTTATTATAGGACGGTTTACAAGTAAATAAATATTAGAAATTTTAAGAACAAAATTCTGTAAATCCATTGTACGGTGCACTGTAAACCAAGGACTTGTTTTATACATATTTGGTATTTGTTTATCGATTGATAATTTTAAATTATTTTATCTAATTTGGATTGCTGTGCATTTGATGATACGCACGAAATTAGTTGATTTGAGAATAATACTTTCAGCAACGTCAGCCCTTCTGGCTTTAGGAGACGTTTTGTAAGTTGAATTAAAATTACACGGTCTTGAATACTGATGCCTCTATCGTGGATATCTTCCAAGAGTTGTTCAGTATGTATTAGTTGTAGATAATTTGTTAAATGTTTTTTTTGACAAATTGTTTAGAGAATTTTGGTATTGTAAATATACGTTGACCTTTTGCCCAACTTGTTTAATATTTTTATTAGTTACGATTTGAGGTTAGTTTCAGTTTCGTGTTTTTGAAAGCACGGGGCCAGCAATTATTGCCAGTAAAAATTTTGATAAAATACGTGGCGCTATCTAACGTCTTGCATCCAGCCGTCAACTTCTGAAGCTGGTGTGGGTACCTTACTGTCAAGCTGGTTCATAAGCCCTTGGATCCATTCGATTGATTTGAATAAGTTTAATTTTTGTATTTTTAACCCAAGTGCATGAGCTAGCTTTGGCGTAACTTTCTGTGCCACCTTTATTGGTTTCAAATCCCACACCCTGAAGTGCACAAACATATTGATTTGATTTATTTTTGTAGCACATTTTTGCGTTTATTTTTTTGAAGTCGGTTTTATTTTTTCTAAATTAATTTTATTTTTCTCTCTTTAGTGATGTTAACAATAGTGACTTAAAATATTATAGCATCAATTTGATTAGAATCAGTTAGAGATCTGGTAATAGAAAACACCCTTTCTTTAATCCGTTGAAGAGTTCTATTGTCATCGTTTTTATATTTATTAATTAAGTTTCACTACTACATCACTATAAGGACATCATGGTAATTCAATTATCCAGATACCTTAAGAGATTTGCCCGAGTATCGTTTATGTGTTCATAAAAATTGAAGAGTTCAGTTATATTGTCATTAATTATAACAGAACTTGACTAAATTAATGTGGGACTACCCCCTAAGGTACACCCTTTCCATTAAAAAAACAATATTCGAAATCGATTCTCGTAGCAAAAAAAATTATCGCTTGCTCAAGAATTTCTTTGTCATTAATCTTATTATCAGAACTTGACTAAATTAATACGGGACCACACCGAAGGTATCTTTTTTCCAATAAAAAAGCAATCATCAAAATCGGTTCACGTGGTAAAAAATTATGGCTTAACATACATAAAAAAAAAGATTCCAACAAATTGATAACTTCTTTTATTTTTAAATCCAATAAAAATTAATATAAAACCATCCCTAAGGTACCCTCTTTCCACTAAAAAAAACAATCATCGAAATCGGTCCTATCGGTAAAAAATTATCGCTTGCTCATAGGAATTGAAGATTTTCGTTAACTATTTAACAACATCGAATAAAACCATTAAATAGCTTTGAGATACATAATTGGTGATACAGATGGTTTTGGAAGATGCTGTTGAATAATTTTGTAATACCCACCTACAGGGGAATTTTGTGAAGCCACAAACGGTCTCATTATTGTGCCAATCTTATGCAGTTTAGGTTATGTGTGAATTTTAAGACAAATGCAGTTCATGAGGATGACATAATTTGTGTTTTCTGTATAGAATACAAGTGTGTCCTATTGTGGATTTCAATGTATGGCAATCATTATCTGAGCCAGAGTCTGAGGCCAGCCTAGCAAGCTACTTCAAATGTAAAACAAGTAATATGCTCAGAGTACTAACAGTGGCTTTGGAACTTCGCTGAGGTTACTGTTGGATATTACATAACCTAGTCCTAAATTAAAAAGAAGAAGAGGTAATCATTATGATATGGTTCAACCAAGGGAAGAACAACAAACTTTTTTCCTACACAGGTTTTCCTTTTACGCAAAGATTAATTACGTTTCAAATGACATAAATTCTCACAGGTCATGACGAGTTCGAAAAATTCCTCAAAAGATTGGAAAAGGATTCGAATGGTCTGTGTAAAACATGCGAGAGAAATAACAAAGTAATGGAAGACACTATGGACGACACAGTCTACAGGATTTTGTAATGCGTCCTGTAGAAGAAGAAAATGCACATATGCACAAAATTTTCACCGAACAGACGGACACGACAGCGAGTTAAGAAAAAGTGTTAAAAACTAAGAGAGACAAATCTGGAAGAAGTAACGATGGAAACAACAATCCAACCGAATCTAATCAGTTAGATTACCTTCAAATAAAATAACGTAGAACTTTAAGTTTTGTTAAATTGACAATAGTCAATTTCAAACTCTGTGTAAAATTGACAGACTGAACGATCTTATTATTACTATTAACAATAAATAAAGATACTTTTAATGTCGATTTCCAATAATTTTTTGCTCATTATCACGCGTCTGATCACTTGTCAGTTAGTTTAATTTTTACATTTTCTCTTGTCATTTTATCACTAAGATTTTTTATAATTTGGTGTTCTGTTTCATATTTTTTGATGTGTACTTATTTCAAGGTATTCCTTTTTTTTTTAGAAAATTAGAATATGGGCATTTTTAATGGTCTGTTTTAATCTTAATTGTTAACTGCTGCTACTGTGTTCCACTGTTTAGTTTAATTTATTAAAAATTTTAAAATTTAATAAAAATTACAATTATTATGATAAACCTAATAGCGAATGAGAAAGTCATGTGATGTCACATCAGATTTTTATATGTATGTTAGGTGATAATTTTTTACCACGTGGACCGATTTTTAAATGTTAATTTATTATACAAATTATGTAGTTTAAATCTATAAATAATATAAAAGTTTTCTTACAACTCCAGCAGTAACCGAATGGCTCAGTGAAAGTGGGCTTCCCAATGCAATTACCCATTCACCTGTAGTTACATCTGAAGATTTTCCTAAGGTCAAATATGATAATTTTTTATCAGAATTTATTTTTAAAAGAGCCAAATCGACATTCATATCCGCATCTTCTACGGTAGCTATATACGATGTACCATCATTCAACATTACTACTACTGAAGACTGAGGTTTATTGATTACAACGTGAGCATTAGTAAGAATCCATCCATCATCTCGAACAAGAAATCCAGATCCATTAGAAATAGTTTGAGGTCGCCCTGTTTCAGGATCCATTTTTTTGTTATCCCTGATTTCAACATATACTACGCTAGAAGCACAAGTTTTCACAACTTTATCAATAAAATTAAACTTGTCTCTAAGAGATTCTGCACTAGTTATACTCGGAGCTCTAACTGGTAAATGTCTGTCTTTTATTTGCCGATGACGCTTTAAACTATATAATCCAAGTAGAATTGCAGTTGAAGTAGCCGTAACAAATGCAAATTTTTTAAAGGCACTGCTGAATACAGGACTTTCGTCAGGTTTATTGGGTTTGGGCAATTGCGAAAAGTTTTTTACGTTAGATTTTGGACATTTTGTAAAATATTTTAAAAATGATCCTGGTTTTAATGCTGAAAAAAAATTCATTTTTTATCATTAACAACACCATCCACAGTTTGTAAGTATGTAGTTCTAGCGTTTTCATATATAATATAGCTTTTTTATATATCGCATTGAAGAAATAATTTTATTTTACACTAATAATTTTGACTTTAACCGTGACATTTCAATAATTCATGTTACAAATGTTTTAAATTTAAATTACTTGATTAAAAAATTGACAAAAAAAAAAAAGGTTAGTGATTAAAAGGGTTTGGAAATTGAAGCAAAATATAGAAAAAAATTGTTTCAATATTGGCCAAATATTCGCTTTGCTCTGCAGTACATTTTTATAGTTGCATTAAAATTACTGGCTCAAGTCAAGCTTTTTGCATAGGCATTAATGGCTGACGTAACAAAAACAATAATAATTACCAAAGTATATTTGACATTATACTTTTCTTTTCACATTATAATTTAATTTTTATTAATCATTTTTACAAAACGGTCATTAATCAGTAATTATGGCGATCAGATGCTAACGCTTAGGTACCCGCAGCTTGAATCCGTTTAAAATTTAAAATTTGATATAACCGGCTGTGTGCCTTCTAAGACACGTAAAGCCGTCTTTCCATGGTAATCAATTATCATTGCACATCTGAGGGTAGCCTAGCAAATCACCTCTAATGTACTCGTAAAATAATTAATTAACTTACAGTACATTAATAGTATTTACGGAACATTGCCAATGTTACTGTAGTAGCTTAGAACATGCACTATGTCCATAGAACAAGGATGAACGTTTACGTAAAAAAATTTCCTCGTTCACATGATATCTTTATAAACATAAACGTGCACTTTGGAAGTGAAACAGTCGCACCGCATTAAAAGCATATCAGTAACGTACCACATCCATCAGTTTTAAATGATTGATACTCTTTTGTGAGTTACTTTTTACGAATTTATATCAATCAATCAATAAAATTTTATTTTATTCAATTAGATATACCTACTACAAATTATTTTAAAATTTATAAACATATAAAATTTTAGACAAGAGTCCGCTAACCCTGACTCGAAAGTACACTTTTTCATATAAAAATGGCTTTACCAAACGAAAAAACAGAAAAATACAGTTCTTTAAAGGCATTATGAATTTAATCGGACTTGTAATAAGGCCACAATTTAATTTCTAAAATTACAATTTTCTCATAAGAAATATATGTAAATGTATTATTGCGCCATATTACGTCATTAGAATACGCATTCTATTACCCGTCCTTGTGCTGTAGGTGTATTGACAGTGGCTAGCGGTGGGGAGCTACCAGTACATCTCCGTCAACATTCTACACTTTTCCGAGTTAAACCGTTCTTGGGAGATATTTTTAATGAGTAAAGCGCGGCAGTAGCGGAGCGGATCGGTGGCTACGGAAAGTGGGTTTTGACAAACGCAAATTCGTCAAGTCTCGGACGAATTTGTTGACTGGCACTACATTAATTTAATTTTTTTATTTGTTAATTAGACTTTCAGCTTTCATAATTTGTTGTAAAAACCGAGATTCTGGTATCTTTACTGTCACCACAACCTATTTTAATTCAAAAGGACCACCGAGAAAATTTCACTCCAAATTAAATTTTAAAACCGTTTTTTAACCAAATTTGTGAACTGTCCGCAAATTTTATTTTTTTATGTGCATGTGGCATTGTTATATTTCATAATTTACAAAATAAATGGTGCAAATCGCAATCAGGGTTGACAGACTCTTGCCAAATTTTAAAATTAAACGACGGACGAATACTGAAAAACCCTGCATAAAGCGTAAATAACTCTCTTTGCTAAATTACTTAGTGCAGAAACATCTTTTAATAATTTATAAATATGAGTTAATCTTATTCATCATTTTTATAGAATATAGCTTAATTTCGAAATGTGCAGAAAAAAATTTAAAAACTTGCTTATTTATTTTTTATCAAATTTAGAATAAGACTGACTTCCTTGGGAGGGTAAGAGTTCTCTTGGCTCTCTCTTGGTGAATATGTTACGGTCAGTGACGTCAATGCCTACGACCAAAACATTTTGGACAATGATGACATTTAAAATTTCATATGTAGTTTTTACATCATTGTCCGGGCAATGACGTCATTGCCCAATTTAGAGTGGGCAATGATGATACTACACTATTCTACGGTGAGACATGCTGTATAACAAAACTGGTATCATTTTGTTTTTTTTAAAAGATTAAGTATTATTATATCCGTACGTAAAATTCACTTTTAGGTAAATCCTAGTCTTGACGTAGTTGCGTTTGTCAAAATCCACTTTTTGCAGTCTCCGATCCGCTCCGCTACTGCCGTCTTTACTCATTAAAAACATCCCCCAAGAACGATCCAACTTGGCAAAGTGTGGATGTTGACCCGATGAATGTCAGGGAGCGACTGGTGTCTTCCCGCCGCTAGTAACTGTCGACCAGCCCTACAGTACACGCATCGTTAATACAATGCACAAATTAATTACGCAAAACATTGGAGCAGGCTACAATCACCCATTTATTCTATGATATCATTGTTGTGAAATCCTTTTTGGCCATTAACGTTATTGACCGTAACAAATATTTTACTCCGTCCAAGTTCAAACTTAGGATCTCGGCCTAGCACTTAAGCTTTAGCACTTATGCCCCTTTGCACCGTTTTTTAACTGACTTAAAAAAAGGAGGTTATACAATTCGTCGGAATCTTTTTTTTTATGTTTCCAATTTAAATTTAAATATTTGTTTGGGGGAAGCAATTTTTGTGTGATTTTACCTTTCTTCTAAAAAATTCGCTTTAAAGAAAAAATTGGATAAAATTTTAGTTTGTTATCCATGTGAATTCCATTTGGTATTATCCTTTGTTTGTCTTAAAAAAAATTAAATACAACTACTCAATAACGTCTTTCGATCGTAAATCATTCTGTATCCGCGTCTGCGTTGATTAATTACGTGAGTTGTTTCATTTTAAATTTGGACTTTAATTTCGAACAATAATGTCGGAGCTTGTTTTAAGCTTTTTTTACTTTCTTTTAACTATTTCACAACTTTATTTGGCATAATTCAAACTTATTTTAGTAAAATAGGTTGCTCTTTAAGCACTTATTTTTCAAAACACCGTGCTTTTTATTCGGTCTCTAGTAATATGTGTTGTGTTGTAACTAAATTATTATTTTATACTTTGTAGTGAATTTTTACATGTATTCTTGCAGTTATTTTTTTCAAGTCGATTTTATTTTTTTTTAATTAGATACTTAAGTTTTTGCTTAACTTTTTCTTAACTTTTGTTCTGAAATAATTAATTAATTTGCCCGTTTGTGCCTTACTACATATTTAAGAAACACTAAAGTTTTAGAAAACCGCACTGCTATTAAAATATTCTGAATTATATAATATAAAAGTATTATTTTAATTAATTATTCTTTAATAATTATTATAATAAAACATTAACATTAAAATAATACTCGCATTGGTTCATAAATATTTATGCTCGGCATACGTACCGTTTATAACATGTGGCAAATATGTACATGCTTCCAAATGCTTGTATAGAAAAATCTGGGAACTTCAAAATTAATTTTTAAGCTTATTAAAAGACCTATTAAGTTCTACCTTATCTTAAAAGTCTTATTTTTAAAGCCGTTTAACTTCATCATTAAATTTGTATCCTGAAAGCATCCAAATATTCGTGACGTTTTGACGTAGAACTTGGCCCAAGAATTTAGAACAAAATTATACTAAATTGATGACCTTTCAGAGCGATTGTAAAAAACTGAATTATTTGACTTTTAAGTTTTACATACGTGTGATGTGTTTTTTATGTCTAAGGCTCATTGTGAACAAGCGCTAGTTTATGCCCTCTGTAGCATCTACTATTATTTACTTCGACAAAACTATTTTTAATCGAACCATTTTAAATAAAATATTTTTTAATATTACTAACTTACCAGGAAAGACAAAGATAATCATAATAAAGTTAATAATAATTTTTAATATACAATACAGATTTTACATCTTAAAATCTGATTAAAATTATACTAAAATAGTTTGGAAATCACATTCTTTCACTTTTGTTGCTCGTTTTTGGTAAATATCTTTTTTTAAATATTGCAACCCCATAATAAAATGTTAGAAATTTTAAGAACGTTTATTTGATAAATATAGCTATCGCCTTGAGAAAGTTTGACATTAAATTTCATGAAAAAAGCTTTGTGAATTACTATTTACTATAACCAAACCACAAAAAGTGTAAGAAAATGCAGAAATCTGTTGCATTTAACCCATAAGTTGTAGAGTTGTTTACAAAATACTTAAGACCAGTGTATAATAAAATATTATCATCGGACCCAAGTTAATCCAGAATTAATCAGTTTTTAACCAAACATTACTCGTATTAATCTTAAAGATTAGTTAACTTTAATCTGAAAATGATTTTTTTTTATATACAAAGTAAAATGCAGTATATCTAGTGATTTATTTAACAATATATAATTCATCAATAATTTTTGGTTTACCAATTATTTGTAAAGATTCACTTGCACCCTGCTTTTTACGGTAAATTAGAATTAATATCATTGTACAAAATGCAAACACAATAACAATAGCAGTATAAATAATTGTTGGAAGTATGTTGAAATTATGGGAAGAATTTGGAAAATTTATAAAACAATTATTGTTGTATCGATCTTCTTCGCTTTTTGTTGGCATAATTACGATCAGAACAGTGTTGGCTGTTATATCAAGTTCTTCAATATGTGCTTCTATTTGTATTGTAATGAAATTGACATTCAAAACTCGAGTGTTTAGTGGTTTTATTACATCTACCTTAACTTCTTCACGTAATACATCATAGTAAACTTTAAAATTATTTTCATAACCTAAAATAATATACAATTGTAAATGTTTATTATTACTTGTTGAAAATATGTATGTTAAATAAAATAATTTAAAAGGTTTTTATTTTTTTTTTAATTTCATTATACTTGAAACCTTTTAAAATATTTTATTTAACATAAAATAATATACTACTGTATTATATTACATTTCTCTGTTCGCTATTATAAATAGTAAATAGTAAGTAATCGTGCTCGGAACTTTGTATATAAATAATTTACATAAAAATGAACTTAATTGAAACGTTAAAATGAAATCATATTTATTACAAGGCCAAATACATTCAAATTTATACTAAAAGTGCAATTAACATTTTCCAGAAAATAAAATTACAATTTAAAAATTGACGAATTGGATTATTTTACAAATTAGTGAAATCTAAAAAACTACAGCATACACGGTACGTTTGTACCAATTTTTACTGCAAATTTCATGTTTGTATCAAAACCATAAAAAAGTTACAGAACTATCAAAGTTAGATTATGTTTGTACCGATCTGTTCAGTAAATTTCATCGTTTATACCAAAAGCATAAAAATGTTACTGAAGGTTTAAGTTGAAGAGCTGGAAACGTGCTAGCAATATGCATTCCAGAATATCTCAATACCTATCGATTTTAAGTAAATTTTATTTAATAAAACACGTTAATACGGGTGGAAAAATTTAAAATCAAAATGAATACTTTAAAATTTAGAAAAGCTTCTCTACCTTGTAATATATAATTTTAACAGCATAAAAAAATAACTAACATGTTTTTAATAAATTGGATTCTGCAGATTCATTTGAACAATGAATTAGAAATTGTAAAAAAGGACAATTTTCTATTTCATTTAAAATTCACTTTCTAAAATCCTCAATGAAAAACAAGATTTTCAAATGGACAGTTAAACACAGATTATGTGAGAGAGAGAGAAATGTGATACATTTTAGTTTCAAATATATCTTTCCGTATCTAAATCAATATATTTTTTAAATCAGATTTAGTTAAAAGCGATAGTTATTGAGATATTCTGGAATGCATATTGACGGCACGTTCCCAGCTTTCCAATTTAAAACTTTTGAAACACTTTTGTGCTTTTAGTATAAAGGTTGAAATTTGCTGTACAAACCGGTACAAACGTAGTAAAAACGATTGCATTGCATTTGAATGGGGATGAGTAAGAGGTGGTGACTTGTCCCTGACATACGTTGGTAAATGGGAATATGTTGATAGATGAATTGTGATCTAAAATAATTTAATCTGAAATAACACTTAAAGGTCATTCCATATCAAATCAACCAAGAATTTTCATCAATTTCTTCGATTTTGCTCAAACTTGATATAATTGTAGATTATACCAAATAAACATACCCGAATGTTTTTGTTTGCTTGTCAATTAATTGACTCGTTCACGTTGTACGGCCTTTCAAAAAAATTCAAATTTTGCTTGGTATGTACTAAATAATATGTACTATGTAGAATATACTTAGTATGTAGTCTAATAATAACGTTGTGCAGTAAACACCACGTTCGACGATTATTTACTATACATACTATACTATACTATGTAGTACAGGGTGTGCCATCTGTTCCTCCGGTATGTAAACATAGGATAACTTTGTCATTTGTCCACCGATTTGCTTTGTTAGGCACGTTTTGGAAACGTCAAACTAATGCAATTTTAACCATGGCAAAAGCTTGACACCGAAAGAACGCGCCGAAATACTGACAATGTACATTGAAAACAGTCGTTTAATTGTGCTAACTAAACGTACATATCGTGCAAAATATCACGGCGATATTGACTGGCCACCAAAATTCCCCGATTTAACCTCCCCGGACTTCTTTTTGTGGGGTTATTTGAATAGTAAAGTGTACGCCAGCAAACGAAGACCATTGACGAGCTCAAGACCAATATTCGTGGCGAAATAGCTGACATAGCGACCAAGATACTCGAAAAAGTGATGAAAAGGTCCGAAAATGAGCACAGTTTGCAATGGTGAATAAATGTTGATAAATGTTGTACTGTTTGTGTTTAAATCTGATGTTGGTTTTAAAAAGTAGTTCATATAAATTGTAAAGGATTGAACTAAATAAGAAAACACCATTCTTTGGAATCTATTGTTTCTTTCAAAAGTTATTTAACATTATCATACCGGAGGAACAGATAGCACACCCTGTATATAATATTATTATCTAGGTATTTTTCGGTCCAAATAAATTGAGCCCTGCGTCACAAATTTCTGATTAAGAAACGACATCCTGAATATAATTTAAGCCATCGTTTAGCTTTGTTTAAAAGAGTACAAAAATATTGGAATATCTTGCTGTCAAAGTTTAATAAAAGTCGTACGTTACTAATATTGCACATTAGTAAATCAAAACATTAAAAACTTAGTATGTCGTTCCTTGTACTACATTATAAATTAACAAAATATTTCAGTTACGTAGTGATTGTAATATTTGTACATTAGTTCAAATTGTAGTAAAGAGAGAGAGTTGCATCAAAATAACAAAAAATTATGCATTTTAAAATGCACTCATTTGACTAGCGATTCTGATCTTAATTTATTTCATTTTAAACTATGACGCAGGGCTCAATTTATTTGAGCCTGAGTATATGTATTTTATAGCAGCTGTATTTTATACATACTTACCAGATTGTATTATACTTATTTTGCTTGAACTTGTTTCTTTAAAAGCGATCGTATCTATTTGAACTTGATCGTTTATGGTGTAATTTCCATAGTATACATTTTTTGAAAAGTATGGTATCTTTTTTTTAGTTGCTTCGTTAAAAATTAAGTCTACTGTAACTATTACTTTTGCTGTCGTATTTATGCTCGGCTTACCTTCATCCTAAAATCATAAAATTTGTTAATTATTAGAGTTATTTACATGTATTTAATATAATTTATTATACCAATGCCATGATAAAAAATTCTTCCCTAAATGGACTAGTTAGATTAGTTTTTGTTTTTAAGGTAATGTGGCGATCTTCTAAAATTGTACTTATAGGCTTAATTTCGAAATTTTTAGAAGGCTCATCTTTAAAAGAGAAGAAAATGTTGCGGTTAGTAAAATCACCATCAGATGCAAATATCGGAAATATGTCGGTCAATTTCATTTCTTCAGGAACAGTCATACCAAAATGATATTCATATATTTCTTGATTAAATGTGGGATCATGATTATTGATATCGATAACTTTCTGAGTCATAGTCTGAAATTATTAAATTTTTGTGTTAAATGTTTATTATGTAGTATAGTTATATTTTATTAAAATTAAAAATATTTAAAAAAAATTATTCCAGAAACATATTTTACAAGTTAATAATTATACTCAATTTTATATTATATTAATAATTTCTATACCGGACGACCGCGGCAGGTCGTACAACCAAGAATAAAAAATTATCATAATAGGATATTGCATTTTTTAAATTCTTACTTACCACTATAACGAATTTTAATAAAATATGTATATTATTTTTTACGATTTATATAAATGGCAAAGCTAAATAAAATTATAAACTTCTCCTCGGTTAGTGAAGCCAAATTGTTGTGAACGTTTACCAAAATGTTGTCAATAATAAAACAATCTTGAATATGTGAACAAATATTTAATGTATGAAACAAAAACTATAAAAATTGATCCTTGTGGATAAAAATCGTACTCTAATGGTACAAGAACCACAAACTCTTCAGTTACAATTTCTAACCTGTAAATTTGATAAAATAAAATCCCGCAATTTGATTCAAGTTTTACTAATAAAATATCTATAATGGCCTGATAAAAATAATAATTGTATTAAGTTAATTGACTTGGGCACCATCAAATCAACTTCACCTAAATAAAGCTCACAAATAATGTTTCGTTTTATTGTTCATTTAACCTTATAATTTTAAAACATTTGAATATTCAAACATACAACATACTCATCACCTACAGGGTGATTCATACTAAGTATAATAATAAAACAAATAATAATAAAATCTTAAAAACTAATTAAAATTAAAAAAAAACCTTGTTTGTTGAGCTTGTCGACGTTTTCGCGATTTTTTAAATTAATTATTATAACTCATTATTGTGAATAATGAGACACATTATTGTGCCATAATGTGAATAATCAATACAAATTAAGCCAACAATAACGGTAATTTTATTCTCCCGCAGAATTATCTTTTCATATTAACATTTCGTGAAACTTTAATTTTTTCCAAAATTTTAATTATTTGATTAGTGTTATTTCTTTTAATTGACGATTTTATTGCTAAATTATCGTCTACTCTGATGTTTTCAGGCATATATACGTTGTTACTCGATTTGCTGACCGTTACACTTTTTCATAAATCACGATCGCCAAAATTATTTGAAACGAATTCCGGCACTTTGATTAACCCGAAATATTGTTTATCTACCTGTAGTACTAATCGTCTTTGCAAACTCAATTTACTTATCTAAATTAAAACTAAATATTTACAAAAACTTATAATTAATCACTTAAATTTTCATATTGTTCTTAACAATGGAAATTTTGTAATGTGAGAGTCCATTTTCTGCTTTGCGGAAACAAACCAACAATGCAATTTTGGGCGTCCATTGATAATTAAATTGTATCTGCTAAAAATGTCGTAATGGAATTGACCTGACAACAATTCCTGGTAAGTTATGTTACTTTTTGATTTAAAAAAAATTTAATTTTAATTTTACAGGGTTTTCCGATTCTTGCTAAAGGCTTACTTAGTACAAAAATTTGTAACGAAGTGACTAAATCTGAAATTCATGTAATCGTGACATTACAATATCAACCGAAAGGTATTTTTTTCGCGTCTAACATTATTTTTGTTTTGTTTTTTAATTATTGCTTTTTTTATTTACGTCACTGCTGGCTAACTTGCTTGCTGGTTTTCCTGATGGTTTTAAGCGCTAACCAATGACAAAGTCGCGTCGTCTTTGTAAACACGAGTGCTACCGGGTTACCACAATCTAACAGCTACTAACTGCTAGGCGCTACTAGCAGCTGATCTTCTACGATGAATTTTCATTAAAAAATGATCTCCTTAGAATGTCAAATGCCGAGTAAATTGTCTAGTTTTTTACTTTGTTGAACATTGTATTTTTATACCAAGTTCTATAATATACGTCCTAATAACGTACGACTCCACAACCTAGGTTTTAATTTCTGATGTATATTTTTTCGGCTTACATAAACAATTAACAAAAACATGCTAACAGCTGATCATCTACAATAAATTTCCATTATAACTGCGTCCATTTTTATATTAAACTACGTGCGCATTGAAACCACAAAGCCCGTGTGAATTCAACACGCTGAGAAACCATCACGATATCAACCCGCTTGAAAACCAGCAGCGAAGCAAGCAAGCAATCCATCAGCAAAACAAGCGTCGTGTGGGGTAAACTTTACATGCATATTTTTCGTTTTCATGGTTTTCAAATTTGCAATTTAAAGTTTCTCTAGATAAACAAAATTTAGTTTAATAAAATATCTAATAATAATGATAAAGACTTATCAAAAGCTAAAAACTTTTGCTTCATAATTTTAAATTTCATTCCTCACTTTATAAATAAATAAATAAAAACTATAGATAATGTCATCATTATTATTAAGGTTACTTACTAAAGAATCTTCTCCATTGGTGCATTTAAATTTCAAATTTATTTTAATCGAATCAGCGTGTTCAGCTTTAGCTTCTTTTCAAAATTCTTCTCAAAAGCGTCAGTTGTATATATTTCTAAATAGGAATTTTTCATTCGAGCATCCAAAAATCTTTTATTTTCTACTTCCACAGCTACAAATAGATTTTATGATAAAAATGTGTATCTGCACTAGTTGCACCTACTTTTGTGAACTAGTGTGTTGGTGCAGCCTAATTCATATACTGTAATTATACGAGACACTACAGACTCACACAGATAGAATAAGAGACTATTAAAAGTACTAGTGATTTAAAGTTCTCACTAACAATATGGGAGTGCCGTTTTTTATCGAATTCAGAAATTTTAGTTTTCTCTGCTCATCTTAAAAAGGTAGTACATTAATTTTTACCGTCGAATTAATCACCTCCATAGTTTTTAGTCTTTGTAAATGTACATACCTTTGAATATTCCGCATAAAAGGCCCAAATAACTGCTAAATTATAGAACAACTCGACAATTCGAGATTTCAATTGTCAGCTACGAGTGCTATAAACAAGGTGATCATAACGGATTTAGCCGAAACTAACTTCATAAGACTATTGTGTGCTTTTAAATTTTAAAATTTATTTAAAAAATAAAAGTGGAAAGCCCATTTCTAAATATACAGCGCAGATCAATCTTGTGCCAGATCGTTTTAACAGCCCGACTATACGACATACCGTTTTATAAAAGATATAATTTTAAGAAATCGGAATGAGAAAAATCCAAGATGATGCTAGATGAGGTAGTAGTTCAGGTTGAACCATGTCCACAGCATTATAATCGTTTCAGCATAATTATTCAATACTCCTCATAAGAGATCCTATTTAGAGACATTATTAAACTTAAAATTAGAAGACTCATCTTTCAGACGAGCTTCCTTTGCCAATACGATTTCGTGGTTTGGGCATTAGATAAACTGTAGACGTGATTGTACCACCTGTTATTTCTTTTGCACATAGTAATAAGAAACACTCATTGGTTCTATCCTTAGCTCATCCTTATTGAATTTTGAGGTTTCCTACTTGAAATAAATGGTTGCGGATTGTCAGATAATGTGCTTTACCCTCTTCAACAAGTATTTTAAATTATGGAACAGATATTAATTGTACACGTATTCTGGCTGTATCGGAAAAGGAAACTGGTGCATAGTTCGAAGCGTATCCTTCTTTCCACCGGAATACATTACTAGATAAAAATTCTTAATAAGTCGTAGAATTGGAACCCGTTTATGCCAAGATCATACTTGTGTGTTAGCTTTTGTAAACCGATTCAGTCGGCACGCCGTATTGTGTTTCCAAAGTGCAGACGGATTATCAAGACATGGTGCTCTAAATAAAATTATTAGACGATCTCTTGCCAATAAAAGCATTCCAGCATTCTCGAATCCGTGGGACTTTCACGCGATGATGGAAAGTGATCAGATGGGGTGAATTTGATACGAGTACCTTGGCTGCAAAGGAGAGCTTTAGTGTGGGACTTTGGCATTTAGGAATTTTGTGCAAAATGGTCAGGCAAAAACTGAAACCCTAAAGCTCGACAAATATTAAAAAGTGAAAAATCATTACGGTCTGTCAGCTTTCGCTGTCAAGACCCTTGGCTCTTGGAGTAACGATGCAAATGAATTGTTCGCTAAGATCGATCGTATAGTCATTTATGTATCGGGCGATAAATATGTGCTAAGAGTTTTTTAATCTAGAGAATTAGTTTGTGTTTCCAACAAAGTAATTCCGCTTCGGTGTTAGGGACGATGCTTATACAAGCTGTTATTGACGAATTTGTTTATTTCACTAGATAGTTACTGAAAATTATTTACTTCTGTTACTTTTATTAACGTTATTGTTAATAATAACTTATAACCATAATAGGTTATTTCTTTAATCAGTTACATAATCGATTATTTACACAATCAATATACGAATTTACGAATGGAGATTGTGTTATACCGAGTGGCTGGCCGCGCTCTCAAATATGGGGAATTAACATAGTAAATTTTTTTCTTAATTCCTACTTATAACAGATTTTAATGAAAAATATATCAATGGAAAGATATTTTTTCCGCGTCTAAAATAATATGTAACATTTATGCCCGGTTTCACAAACACTTAAACTGCGATTATATTATTTAAGCCTATGCTATTTAAGTCTAAATTTAAGCCATAATCGCAGCTTAAATGTTTGTGAAACCGGGCATTAGTATTTGGTTTTTAATTATTACTCAAAATACAAATATAAACTGTTAAATAACATTCTTTAAAACCCCGTTTAAGAAAAGATTTTTTTTTAAATTGCCACTAATGAAAACCTTTTCTTAAATAAAGTAAAGACTGTTGACGTGTTCAATATAAAGAAAATTTATTTTAATTTGTCAAAGTAACTTGATGACAATAATTGTTATTAGAAAAGTAAAGCAATGTTTTAAAAAACATTTAAAATTTTATTCTTGAACTTTTGGCAATAATTAAAAAACAGAATACTAAACGTTACATATCTTCAGGCGCGAGAAAAATATTTTTACATTGATATACTTTTCATTAAAATCCGTTATAGTGGAAAGCAGGAATTAAGAAAAAAGCGGCCGGTTACTCGGTATATGTACATACAATCAACATAACCGTAACTGACTGAATCTTGATAAACTTGAAATGTTCGATATACGTCGAATATTGAAATATCCAGCCCGAAAATAATTTCAAAATTATACATAATGGTACATTATACGGAGACAGCCATTGACCTGGTTGTTAGCTTGATCAACTGCTAACGTAGGCGCTCCTGTTCAAATTTGGATAGAGGATTACTTTGTATAGCGGTCTCCGCGCTTCAGAAGGCACGTAAAGACGGTGGTCCTCTCACAAGGTGCTAGCAACATCTTTGAGGTACTAAAACCTCGAGTACCCTCTGGGGGAACGGGTAAACGACGTAAGTTATATCTTTGCAAAGGAAGCTCTCAATATCTATACATATAATTATACATTGTACTAAAAACTTAAAGCAATCGTAAGTTCCCGTCGTAAGTATAATAATTATGTACTAGTACTAAGTAAAAAATTTGTAAAAATTGACTTAGGGCTGATGTTGAAGTAAGTATATACTACTTTCATTTGGTTACATAGAAGGTTTGTTCGTTTGTCTGCATGAACTTTCACTAGTTAACAAAAATGGGTGTAGCAGGTGCAGGTAGTGTAATCTGGTGTATGTAGATTAGTGTAACGTGCAAACGGAAGTAGTTTAGTGTCAAGTACAAATTGTAGTAAAAGCTACAATACATAATAATTATAATATTTTATATTTTTATCGTGCTTTTATGTACTATATTGCCGTAACAAGTAAAACGAGTATTTAATTAAAAATTAATTTTAATTACTTAAAAAAATAAATAAAATTTTCGCAAGTAATAAGTTAATAAATAAAGCAGACAAACGAATAAACCTAGAGTGTGCCAATTCCAAAAATTTGATCAAATATCAATCATGGCTAACTATTTGCATTTTTAAAAATTTTAAATTAAATTTGAAACCTTTGAATTAATTAGAAAGAATTATAGTTGAGGTGATAGGTCATTATAATCCACCAAGTAGATACGTTTTTACAGCACATAGCCTAAGAAAACTAGCAAACAAAAATTATAAATTATTAAAACTTGTTACGGTCCTGTTTTGCCAGGGATACTTTTATTACTTGAAGATTCCTTTATAGTAATTTTATAAAACTCAATATGCGGCAACACAGTTTAAATTTTAAATTTAATTTTCTAAATATTAGTTATCGCCAAGTGTTAGATTGAAAATTATCAGCTGTTGATTTCGAATTCTGAAAGTTGTGCGTATTGCAATTTTGCACAAAATCTAGTTTTTGGACGTTACAGTGATCCAATTGTTGATTGAACTTTGAGTTTTTTTAATCCAAGTTGTTTGGGATTTATATTGGTCATTGTTTTGGATATATTTTCTGTACCGGCTTTTGTAAGCAATTTTGAGGGAATTATCCGTACTTCGTTTGAAGGATTTATTCGTCCAAATTTTAACATCCTGGAAGAATTAGAATCATCGCTGAAATTGGTGAAACCCTCCAATAACATCTTCGAGGTATATTTAATAACTATTATTATCGCATTATGCTAATTTCAAGTTTTAGGGTTTTTTTTGTACCCGTTTTGGTTTCTTTCGTGTGCGAAACCATATCTTTGGGATTGCCAATCGAGTTTTTTTGAGCTATCGATCGACTGGCCAAAGCCTTTTTTTTGGATCTACCACAACTTACCAATTGGTCTTTATTATCAATCGCCTGGACCCTACTCCCCATCACTCCAGAAGACTCCAGCAAGTTAAGATTTTTGTTTGTGCCGTCCGATTTAATTTGTTACTTTTTGATTATTATTGCGCGGGTTATCTATATTGGGTCGTTCTTTTGAACATATTTATTTTATTTGAAAGCTGTGATTTTGTTACAATTCGTGTGCGCCTAGTATACGTATACGGGGTAATTATTTTTAACATAGTTTCACAATCACGTTACAATACAACCTTATTTTTAATCCAAAGGGTAACCCAATATTGCGCTCACTGTAATTTTTTTTACGAATTAAATCTGAAATTTTATAAATCAACCTGCTTGGTACTTGCGGCATTAGACCCGGTTAGTTCTTTTCCCAGTAGATACGTTTTCGCAGTTTCTTGGGTGTTTACTGTCGCGTTGTATACAGGGTGGTTTAAATTGCGTGGCGCCCAAATCATATCTTTGCTGCTTGCTCTCTCGAGCCTATCGCTTGGCACACCCTATACAACCCCACACCATCAAAAGAGAAACCGGCTCAGTGCTCTACCGTTGGCGTCTCCTGCTCACGAGCTAGCAGAGGGGCAAGTCTTTTTTTTGCCAGCCGCCCCTGAGATTAGCGGCTGCGAGGTTTTAGTCATCTTAACATCTGGGCATTCCATCGCCCCGACTAAAACCGTTACAAGTGGCGCCCAACGTCAAAGAGTATCACGTAGCGTTGTTTAGATCTTCGGATACGATTAGCTTTTGGGGTCTCCTTTTGTTTTCCTTTTTCTTTATTATTGGGTAGTAGTTGCGTATTAGACTTTTTTTTATTTTCTATCTTTTGATTTATTTCGTTTTGGGCTTTTCTTCTTTTAGTAAGGGGGGGAGCGATTGTAGTATCCAGTATTACCTGATTGAGCCTTGCGTTTTTTGTTAGTATCGAGTAATATTTTTGCTTTTTTCCTTTTTGTTTTTTGTTTCCTGCAAGATGGAAATTAATAGGTTAAGAAGCGATGAGCTTACTTACGAGTTAATAGTTAGAGGCATAGATCCGGGTAATACCGTGGATGAAAAGCGTAACCAACTCAGGCAAGCTTTTAGTGAGGGTGCGTCTATAGGTTTAACTAATAAATATAAAGATCCAGCGAGCGAGCTCTATATTTTATCAGCAAAACTCGACGAGTTGGGTGGAGCTATTCAAGAGTTTAAACGCGAAAATAAAGACAACGACATGGCGCGTATACGTACACGTCTTTTGCACGTCCAGCAGCGTTTGGACCGAGTTACCGGCAATACCGCGGAAACCTTGAATAAGCGATCTAATTTGGTTTTGTTGGTAAAAGCATTGTTAGAGGCTTTAGATGACGCGTACTTTATCGCGGAACAAGGAGTAGACGGTACTTCAGGGTCACTCCTGGATACACCTGTTCCTCAGTTAGTGGATGTTAACGCCGTTAGCGTTTTAGATTTTTTAGTTCCGTTGCGTTCCTTTACTCCACCATTAGCGCAACTAATTAATTTTGACGATATTCCAGCAGAACAAAGTCCATCGCATAGTAATATTGTTTCGGCAGGTGACGATAACTCAACATCTAATAATTTTATCGCATCGTCATCACCTTTGAGAAATAATGTTAACTCGTTATCAAATAATGTTAATCGCAGTCGAGTACAGGCTGACTCAGACCGCAATGTTGGGGAATTGGTTCGGCGTTTAGGTGGGTTGTTAGACGAGATACCTAGTACATCTCGGAACGATACGCGAAGGGTGTCCTTTTTGGGAAAATTCCAATACACCGCCATTGAAAAACCACGGTAACAACCGAAGATAATGACAGTGTGTCTAAAAGAACACTAAAGATTATTTTAACGCGGAATTCGTACCTCGACGATTAAGTACTAGTACACAGTATGAGGCCGATCCTCATTCTGTCGCTGTTAAATTACCACCCATTTATAAATGGAATGTTTATTTTGACGGGAATAATAGCGTCACAGCTTTTATTGAAAGAATTGAGGAATTACGAGAAGCTAGGGGCGTGACGAAATCTCAATTGTTTCGGTCGGCAGCGGAATTGTTTAGAGGTAATGCTTTAACGTGGTATCGTCCTAGAAAAAATTTTTTCTGCGATTGGGACGACTTAGTTAGCCAACTAAAGGAATCATTTCTCCCACTGGGATATGAATCGCGATTGTTGGCCGAGATCCAAAAACGAACGCAGGGTGCGGACGAAAAAGTAGTTCTATATGTTTCCGTAATGGAATGTATGTTTAATAAATTAGCTAACAAGCCTTGCGAATTAGATAGGGTAACCACGATTAGGGCAACTTACTGCCAAACCTGCAACGTGGCCTAGCGGCTCAAAAATTATTACAATCAGTCAGCTAATAGAATATGGTCGAGCAGTTGAAGAAACGGAATTTTACTCCAGCCAATATTGTCCTCCACCCACAAATTTTAAATTATTGCTGGAACCTAATCTAGCTTACCGTAGGTCAACGCTCGGTAACGAAACCCTAAATGCAATTTACGATCCTCCGCGCAGACTTCTAATTCGAGAGACACATGCTGGAATTGTGGCGTAGCAGGTCATCGTAGAGCTGCCTGCACTAAGCCTAGCAAGGTTTTGTGTTTTCGCTGCGGAAGGCTCGGTTACACCGTCAGCTCTTGTCCCAGGTGTGCGGGAAACGCAAACCAGAGTCGATAAACCGGGTATCGTGCTCTGTATACAATCCGGTCAACAATATTCAAAGTCTCCTACTAATAACAAAGCCATCCTCGATTTTGTCTTATCTAGCGCAATTAATGACGAGCGTCCTTATCTTCGAGTTACAATTTTTGAGCAAGTATTTTTTGGTTTATTGGATTCTGGTGCTTTCAGAACTATTTTAGGCGGTTCGGGTTGGAGCATATTAATCGGCAAATGTCAGTTAGATAGCTCACGTGTGCAAGACTGCATTGTTGCGAATGGAGAAGCTTGCACTAGTATAGGAGTAGTAATGCTACCGGTCAAGTTAAAGATAAGGTTGTACTGCTTGAAGTTTTAGTAATCCCATCTTTGCCGCATTGTCTTATTCTCGGTACAGATTTTTGGATTAGAATGGGCATAGTGCCTAATCTCCGTAGCGGTGAATGGTGCTTTTCTAATACCGGTGATAATTTATTCCTTAATGCACTGCAACCTGCTAAAAATCTTTTAGATTGTCAGAAGCAGATACTAGAAAATCTGTTGAATGAAGCTTTGTTTGAACTGCCAGGTAGTAAACTCGGTTACACCCATTTGGTGCAACACGAAATAAAAACCGAATCACCTCCAATAAAACAAAGGTACTACCCTATATCGCCTATCCTTCAAAAACATGTAGATATAGAGCTAGATAAGATGTTGGCCGAAGATATCGTGGAACCTTCGAACTCGGCGTGGTCTTCGCCAATTTTGCTTGTTAAGAAAAAAGACCAAACGTATCGGTTTTGCGTAGATTTCCGCCGTCTTAACGCAGTTAGCACCCCCGACGCTTATCCTTTACGTAACGTTACTAATATTCTGGATCAATTAGGCAATGCAAAATATTTAACGACTTTAGACATTAAGTCTGCGTTTTGGCAGATTCTTATTGCAGAGCCTTCTCGAAAATATACAGCCTTTGTCGTACCTAACCGTGGTCTATTCCACTTTAAACGTATGGCGTTCGGTTTGCATAACGCTCCCGCTACTTGGAGCCGTCTAATACAAAAGATTATCAGTCCTGACTTGGAACCTTATGCTTTCAGCTATTTAGACGACATAATTATCGCAACACCCACGTTTGAGAAGCATATAGACGTTTTAAAGCAGATTTTAAGAAACTCAAAGAAGCCAACCTTACGCTAAATCGCGATAAATGTCATTTTTGTAAACCAGAACTTCGCTATTTAGGGTATGTAGTAAACAAAAACGGTTTGTCCGTAGACCCTGACAAGGTTGAGGCAATCTTGAAGATTCCTCCTCCTTCAAATGTCAAAGAAGTCCGGCGAGTTATTGGTATGGCGTCTTGGTACAGACGGTTTGTGCCAAATTTTTCAGCTCTTATAGCACCTTTGACAAATCTTATTGCGTAAAATCAGAAATTCTTATGGACCGAATCGTGTAATCAGTCCTTAAACACGTTAAAAGAGCATCTGATATCTAGCCCCGTTTTATCTTGTCCCGATTGGAGCCTACCTTTTGTCGTGCAAACGGATGCAAGTGATTATGGCCTTGGTGCAGTTTTAACGCAACAACATCCCGAAGGCGAAAAAGTAATCAGCTACATTAGTAGGTCACTTACAGGCTGCGAGCGTAAATATAGTGTGACCGAAAAGGAGTGTTTAGCCGTCATTCACGCGATAGAGAAATTAAGACCTTATCTCGAAGGAGCCAAGTTCACGGTCGTCACCGACCACTACAGCTTAAAATGGCTTAATAATATCAAAGACCTATTGGTCGTATCGCTAGATGGGCTGTAAGATTACAGCAATTTGATTTTGAAATCGTACATCGGGCCGGTAAGCTTAACAAAAACATGCTAACAGCTGATCATCTACAATAAATTTCCATTATAACTGCGTCTATTTTTATATTAAACTACGTGCGCATTAAAACTACAAAGCCCGTGTGAATTCAACACGCTGAGAAACATCACGATATCAACCCGCTTGAAAACCAGCAGCGAAACAAGCAAGCAATCCATCAGCAAAACAAGCGTCGTGTGAGGTAAACTTTACATGCATATTTTTCGTTTTCATGGTTTTCAAATTTGCAATTTAAAGTTTCTCTAGATAAACAAAATTTAGTTTTTCCACTACTAGCCATAAACACTATCATTTCAACGTAAGTGATCGAACTGTGAACCACGCCTTCTGTCACCTGAGGTGAATAATTTTTTATTATTCACCTGAGGTTAATAATGAACATAAATGCGTTTTCCGGAAACTTCGGGCCATTTTGAAAAAAAATTTATGTGTAAAACGAATTAGCATAACCAAGAAATGCTATCAATAGTGTTTAAATAATTAAAGTCGGTCTATAAATAAGATTAATTTGATATTTAAAATGTTGATTAAATTGGAATTTTGTGACGTTTAGCAATTAGGCGAAATGAGAAAACGAATTAATTATGACAGCTGAAACTGAAACTTTATAAATCGATTATTAATAATTATTACAATCAATTATCGTTACAAATAGTACATTTTTGACAAAATAGTTATTATTATTATTATCATTGGCATAACTTTGGAAATATGCTAACAGTACATTTTCAGATTTTACAACCACACTTCGCGCACTGCACCAATTTTAAATGTTACATAAGCTTTCATATAAAGAGTCTTGGATTTTTCCGGCAGTAGCTTGTCTGCCACTGATTCTGCAATCTCTCTCATTTCGGGTGGTGTACAACTTTCACTCATTTTATAAACACTCGCAAAACTTATAAATATTCAAAATATTTAATGTAACCTTTATGTCAAAATTAATTAAACATTTTCAAGCAAGTGTCAACATCAAAACAAAAACTATCATTTGTTTTATAATTTGAAATAAATAATTAAAACGATTTACTTTATTCATTAACAATTATTATTATAAGAGTAAACAATCCTAGTAGTGGAAAAAATTGTATAAAACACGGTAGTGAAGCGTGTTATAACCGCGCGTTTTAAATCGCGGTGCTACGCACCTTGGGATTTAATCTGGCGCTAGGGTTATAACACTATGCTTCACTACCTTGGTGTATAATATACTATTAATAAAAATATCTAATAATAATGATAAAGACTTATCAAAAGCTAAAAACTTTTGCTTCATAATTTTAAATTTCATTCCTCACCTTATAAATAAATAAATAAAAACTATAGATAATGTCATAATTATTATTAAGGTTACTTACTAAAGAGTCTTTACCATTGGTGCAGTTAAATTTCAAATTTATTTTAATCGAAACAGCGTATTCAGCCTTAGCTTCTTTTTCAAAATTCTTCTCAAAAGCGTCAGTTGTATATATTTCTAAATAGGAATTTTTCATTCGAGCATCCAAAAATCTTTTATTTTCTACTTCAACAGCTACAAATAGATTTTATGATAAAAAATGTGTATCTGCACTAGTTGCACCTACTTTTGTGAACTAGTGTAAGTTGGTGCAGACAAATTCTTATACTGTAATTATACGAGACACCATAGACTCACACAGATAGAATAAGAGACTATTAAAAGTACTAGTGATTTAAAGTTCTCACTAACAATATGGGAGTGCCGTTTTTATCGAATTCAGAAATTTTAGTTTTCTCTGCTCATCTTAAAAAGGTAGTACATTAATTTTTACCGTCGAATTAATCACCTCCATAGTTTTTAGTCTTTGTAAATGTACATACCTTTGAATATTCCGCATAAAAGGCCCAAATAACTGCTAAATTATAGAACAACTCGACAATTCGAGATTTCAATTGTCAGCTACGAGTGCTATAAACAAGGTGATCATAACGGATTTAGCCGAAACTAACTTCATAAGACTATTGTGTGCTTTTAAATTTTAAAATTTATTTAAAAAATAAAAGTGGAAAGCCCATTTCTAAATATACAGCGCAGATCAATCTTGTGCCAGATCGTTTTAACAGCCCGACTATACGACATACCGTTTTATAAAAGATATAATTTTAAGAAATCGGAATGAGAAAAATCCAAGATGATGTTAGATGGGGTAGTAGTTCAGGATGAACCATGTCCACAGCATTATAATCGTTTCAGCATAATTATTCAATACTCCTCATAAGAGATCCTATTTAGAGACATTATTAAACTTAAAATTAGAAGACTCATCTTTCAGACGAGCTTCTTTGCCAATACGATTTCGTGGTTTGGGCATTAGATAAACTGTAGACGTGATTGTACCACCTGTTATTTCTTTTGCACATAGTAATAAGAAACACTCATTGGTTCTATCCTTAGCTCATCCTTATTGAATTTTGAGGTTTCCTACTTGAAATAAATGGTTGCGGATTGTCAGATAATGTGCTTTACCCTCTTCAACAAGTATTTTAAATTATGGAACAGATATTAATTGTACACGTATTCTGGCTGTATCGGAAAAGGAAACTGGTGCATAGTTCGAAGCGTATCCTTCTTTCCACCGGAATACATTACTAGATAAAAATTCTTTGCGGATTTATATAAGTCGTAGAATTGGAACCCGTTTATGCCAAGATCATACTTGTGTGTTAGCTTTTGTAAACCGATTCAGTCGGCACGCCGTATTGTGTTTCCAAAGTGCAGACGGATTATCAAGACATGGTGCTCTAAATAAAATTATTAGACGATCTCTTGCCAATAAAAGCATTTCAATATTCTCGAATCCGTAGGACTTTTACGCGATGATGGAAAGTGATCAGATGGGGTGAATTTGATACGAGTACCTTGGCTGCAAAGGAGAGCTTTAGTGTGGGACTTTGGCATTTAGGAATTTTGTGCAAAATGGTCAGGCAAAAACTGAAACCCTAAAGCTCGACAAATATCAAAAGTGAAAAGGTGCAGGTGCAGGTAGTGTAATCTGGTGTATGTAGATTAGTGTAACGTGCAAACGGAAGTAGTTTAGTGTCAAGTACAAATTGTAGTAAAAGCTACAATACATAATAATTATAATATTTTATATTTTTATCGTGCTTTTATGTACTATATTGCCGTAACAAGTAAAACGAGTATTTAATTAAAAATTAATTTTAATTACTTAAAAAAATAAATAAAATTTTCGCAAGTAAGTAATAAGTTAATAAATAATAAATAAAGCAGACAAACGAATAAACCTAGAGTGTGCCAATTCCAAAAATTTGATCAAATATCAATCATGGCTAACTATTTGCATTTTTAAAAATTTTAAATTAAATTTGAAACCTTTGAATTAATTAGAAAGAATTATAGTTGAGGTGATAGGTCATTATAATCCACCAAGTAGATACGTTTTTACAGCACATAGCCTAAGAAAACTAGCAAACAGAAATTATAAATTATTAAAACTTTAATTACATAACGGCGGTTTCAATTTTATCCACAATAAACATGGAACTGATCTTTTTAGACCCAGATTGATAACGAAAAATTTAAAATTAATTTATCACTTTTACATACAACCGACTCTGAAACCAAAATTAAACTATAGTCCATTTGAAATAAGAATGCAGTAAAAATTAGTACTAAAAATATGACTTTGCAACGTTTACAAGTTTACACTTATGAAATTTCATTTGCGATTGTCATTTCACAAATCGAATATTAATAAAATAAAAATTTTTCCGATTTTATTCTAAATCATGTATTTGTAGGTTTTTTAAAAGTAAAATACAAAAATTTAAGTTTTCGTTAGGCTTCTCATAATAGATTTAGTAAAATTTTCAAGTTGACATTCGCTTTAATTTATGACGTTTCCCTGTGTGAATCATTCTTAGCGTCGCGTCGGAAGCGCTTCCACAATATTTTACTGATGCATTCTTGTTTCAAATGGACTATAACTTTAACTGATAAACTTCTTGATTATAAAATAAATAAATATTTCTACGATTAATAATAAATTATATCACTTTTAATTTAAAAACTTATTACATTGTTATTTAAAATACTTACATTTTACATTGCTGGTTTTAAACGATGCCACAAAACCTCGATGAGTATCATTAATAGGAGGATCTATGGTATACGACATTATCCAGATCATTTCGCTGAGGTCGTCAAATTTGCAATTACCTAAAAATTTAAATTACAAGGTGTAGTATGGAAACCCATAACACAAAAAGCGTATACAACAATACTCATCTGGAGAGCTATATCTGAAGAGCAACAAAATCAAACTGTCAGACCTGTGGAGTGAATTATTTCCACTAAACATTTTCTGAACAATTTATGAACTTTAGAGCCGACCACCGAAACTGTTAAAAAAATACTTGTGAACTTTTATTACAGATTCAGTCTGAAAATTGTTTTAAATTGTTGAAAAATAATCCAAAATTTATCGGAAACTGGATGCTATACCATTACAACAAATGGAATTGGCCGCCGTAGTGCGTCAGACATGTCATTTTCGGAATACCCAAATACATCATAATATTCAGAATAATTTTTCTGTAATAATTACTAAATATTGAAAACTACAAATAACGATACAGGTATGTAACGGGAATTTTTCCGTTTATTTGCGGTAAAAATAAAATTTTATTGTTGTTATTACTTATCGGTACCATAAAAACATATAAATATTCATGTGTTTTACGGTACAAATTAGTAATACACAAAAAATTGGTCGGAATACTATAATGCACTTCCGATAATTCTTGCATTATTTTGCACTGCACAGGTATGGCAGTTGGATTTTCTTACTCTCCGCCACTTATATTGAAAACTCATATGGATCTCCAGATTAGAATTATTATCATACACATTTTTTGTGTTATTGACTCCCGTACTATTTAATTCATTCTATTGCTAAGCAAGTTGTAATAATAGGCCAGCCAAATAAAACTAATTTTAAACCTAAGCCATGCCATAAAAAAAGTTTCTGCACTTTAATGATGTAAAGTATAACTTCAGTTTGCATTTTTAGAAACCAGAAATAGTAATAAAGTGTCCTTTAATAACTTATATGATTATTGTCCACAATTATTTTGCAGGGATTGAGCAGGGTTTACGTCAAAATTTTGACGTGAATACGTCTTTAAAATCGGTAACGTGTAACGAAAAGTGTAACGGAGGGTGGTGTCCGGATGTCCGGACTAAATAAAGTCGGTAGCATGTTGATAAATTTAAAAGAAACATGTAACGAAAAGTGTAACGGAGGTGGTGTCCGGATGTCCGGACTAAATAAAGTCGGTAGCATGTTGATAAATTTAAAAGAAACATGTAACGAAAAGTGTAACGGAGGGTGGTGTCCGGATGTCCGGACTAAATAAAGTCGGTAGCATGTTGATAAATTTAAAAGAAACATGTAACGAAAAGTGTAACGGAGGGTGGTGTCGGATGTCCGGACTAAATAAAGTCGGTAACATGTTGATAAATTTAATATAAATATGTAACAAAAAGTGTGTGTAGGTGTGTAAAAAATATGCACGACCAATGTTAAAGTCGTTCAATGGTCACCAGAAATTTTCTCCAATCGGTAAATCCGGGTAAAATGGATGTACCGGGTAAAGACGTATTCACGTAAAACCTCTCCGCCATGTCAGAATATGGCCTCAATAACCGCGATACCACGACCGACCTTTCTTTCTTCTTCTTAAATCAGAACCAGATCTCGTAATATTTTTCAAAGAAAGTTCATGGTAGGGACTGTCTAAATGAAAAATTGCGAAGTAATCGTGATCCGAGAGTAAACTATTTAGGCGGATGTAACCCGACAGATGTTTTCTACAATTGGTTCGAGAATCTCTTAGGGGTATCGTCTTAACTATCTTATATAGTACTTTTATTAACAAAATGTCGTATTAAGTTTTACCTGGTAACGTATTTCTTGTAAAAATTAGAAAATTAAGTTAGAAATTTATAAGCGGAGAGCAATTACAAAAATGAATTTTCAAAACGGCCAACACTCAAAGTGTTATCTTTCTAATAAGCGTTTAGTGGTGTCGCTGCGATTGGCGATTCCTGAGTTATTTGCAATTGATGCCATCTCTCGGGAAAAACGCAACAAACTTTTCCCCTTACTTAATATTATATTTTTTATATTATACATATAAAAACAAAAAAAATTGTATCAATCTATGTCAAGCTATGTTTGTGTGTTCTTACGCCGCGCCGCGCCAAGGCATTGTACGCAGATGTAGTCTAAATTTGTCCGAAAATTTTGTTCAAGATCAGAGATCTTGAACAAAATCTCTCAGAGATCCGTCGCGTCAACTTTCAAAATTTTCGAGTTGGAGCCGCTTAAGGGATGTTTTAATGAGTTTAGCGCTTGTCAAAACCGCTCGAAGCCTCGTACAAGCCCCGGAGGGCGAGGGCGGTGCGAGAGTAGGTTTGACAGCAACCCTCGAAACGAATTCACACAAAAGTGATTTTTTCGGAAATTTGTTGTCCGATCACAAATTTAATTCTTTTATTAGCTAATTACACCATTATCTTTCATAATTCGTTGTAAAAACGAGATTCTGGTATATTTACAGTCGCCACATCCTCTTTCAATTTTGGGGCGGGGTTACAGTTCAAAAGAGCCAATGATAAAATTGCATTCTAAATTAACTTTAAAGCCGTTTTTCAAAATTGTGAGAATATTCCGCAAATTTTATTTTTTATACGCTAATTAGACCGTCATCTTTTATAATCCACTTCAAAATGGTAAAATCCCGACCCGGGATTTCGAACCGTCACCTCATAAAGATATAATTATAAATTATTTAAATTTACATTTTTCGGCCGCTATTAAAAAAAACGTTGTATGAACCACGGTACATAAGTCGTTTTCGCAAACTTGAATAGCTTTCATTGAATAGAAAAGAATAGAAAAAAAATTTTTCGACCGCTTCGCATAAAACTGGTACCTATGCACCTTGATGCATAAATAACTATATCTACTGCTAGTCGTATAAACTATCAATTTGCTGTAGATTTTCAATGAAAAAAAATATGCCTTCTCTCGCAAGTAAGAATTAATTTTTAAATAGTTTAAACTGTAGGAAAGTAATTTTTACATTTTCTATAAGCCCTAATAATTTTATTCGTAGAACTGAAACTACCACAAACTATCAAAATTTAGGAGTAGTTAGTAACACTTAATATATTAAATAAAAGTGGTGTAAACGGGCCTAAACAATTAAAACAAACAAAGTGTTTCTATTCAATACTTAATAAAATTTAAACAATGAAGTTTATTTATCTAAAGTTACTCGAGTTAGATTCTCAGAAGTAGCCACTAAAAATATGCTTTATTAATTATTACTATCGTGTCCTGGTGATCAATTTATTCAATAAAACATTTTTATTGAAATATTTGAATAATAGTATATTATGATACAAGTGACATACTATACTTTTTCTACGACCTCAAATTACAAAATCAATTTTAAATCAATATTTGTAAAATGCAATTGTACTGGTTTACAATTAAATTTTTTTGGGTAATAACAATATTAACATACGTAAACGAGAAATAATTTAAATGTATATAATATACCCAGTCAACATTTTTTGTAAGTTTTTAATATATAAATGTATAAATTTGAATACAAAAATATATTAATAATTATATATAATTTTTTGTACACCATAAGTTTTACTTTAAATTATGCAATAATATAAATATTTTAGATCAGAAAATATTTGCATTGCATACTTCAAAACTTCTAGATATTTTTGATATCACAATAATGTTATATTTTAAATTATACAATAATTATTATTAATATTTTACTATTTAAATGTTATTATATTCTACAATTTAAAACTTTTAGATATTTTTGATAGCACAATAATAATATATTTTAAATTATTTAATAATTATTAATATTTCAATATATAAATATTATTATATTACATAATTTAAAACTTTTACATATTTTTTGGTACTACAATAATTATATATTTTAAAATATATACTAATTATATAAATATGTTGAATCAAGTAGTAATGCATACAGGGCTTACCAAAAACTGCAAAGTTAGTGGTTGAATAGGGATGTTGCATGATTTTTGAAGTATTTTTTTTATAACTTTAGGTGCTGGTAAACAGCACTGCATAGATAAAAAGGTCAGGAGACCTTCAGTTTTCTCAAAAAATTTATAAAAATGATTTTTGAAACTGTGTTTTTAGCGCGAATGACGTCATAAACTATTTTTTAACAACTGAAAACAGCAAATGCAGTTTGTGTTGATAATGTAACCTATAAATAGTTTGTGTAAAATTGAAAAATAAAATTTAATAAAAACGCAGAAAACTTGGAATAAACCATTTTTCATATAATTGCTTCTGACTACAGTTTGTATTAAAATAAATATATATTAATAAAAAATACAATTTAAATGGTAAACGTTACATTGTTTACAACTGTCAAATACAAGTCAAATATTTAACTGTCAGGTCTTTGCGACGTTGTAAAATTTCCATAAAAACGTTCGGGATCACGCGTCTGACGTCAGAGGCGTAATCGGCTGACCGATTCATTTTTGAATTTCAAATTTGATTTTCTCAGCGCAGACCGCATTTCAAAAATTTTTATTTTGATTATAAATTTCATTTGATATTATTTTCAAGAATTAATAGGAGTTATCACTAAATTCAATACCATGCAACATCCCCATTACTTGAAATTTTTTTTAAATAAATTACGGTTAACAAAAAAGTAATAGTTTTAAGCGTTTTACTTACTTGCAAAACCTGCGCTTGCAAAGGTAACACAATGTATTATTAAGAGAACGTATAATAAAAATTAAAAGACATGTTCTTATCGTGCAGATACATGCTATCCACTTAAAAGAAATACTATATAAAATGTAAAAAGGTGCAACTAAAAGGGACGACAGGTAATCACAAAATGATAATAAACTATCAACTAATTACTAAAACAAAAGTAATCTTTTTCACGTACATAAGATATACATAAGACATAGATAAAATAAACTTTAAGTTTATCAATTACCAGGTTGTTATAATTAATAAGAAATTATAATATGTGGAGGTTAAATGAAATAAACGCAATATTTTCAATCGTCCAAAGTGTTGAACCGCTGATATTATTTTAATGAAATAATAAAAGTGGGATTATTTTATGTAGGTACAAATTTCAAGTAACAAGCATGTAATATATTATTATGTATCTTCAGTCAGAAGTCAAGAAATTATTACGTGAAGGAAAAAAATACCTGTCAGACAATAAATTCTCTAAGAAATATTTTTAAACTTACATTTACATGCGGAAAAGTTTTGTAAAAACAAGTATTACTTTTTATACTAGCTAAGTATTAAAAAGAATTAAAATAGTTATTTATACCTATAGCACTAGCATAAAATGACACTTTTTTGAACGGATATGACATTTATAGCATCAACGCTAGTAAATTTAAAATTTTGCCAAAAGTTTGGGTGTAAACTAAGTTCTTCTTCTTCTTAATTTAGGACTAGATCCTGTAATATCCAACAGTAATCTCGGCGAAATTCCAAAGCCACTGTTAGAACTCTGAGCATATTATTTGTTTTACATCTAAAGTAGCTTACTAGACTAGCCTCGGATGTGCTGTTTTATGTTGTTAATGATGGCAATACTTTAACATAGGAGGATACCGTCTTTACATGCCTTTCAAAGCACGGAGACCCCATTGCAAAGTAAACTCTACCCCGATTCGAACCGAGCCACTTTACGTTAACAGTTGATCGCGTTAACAACCAGACCAATGACAGTGTCGTAAACTAGGCTTTAGTATTTTTTAAAGGATCTTTACGTAAAGGACGAGTTAGAGAATAACGGCCTAAGTACTTTATTGTTGAAAAGTACATCATATTTTTGACGCACGCTACTAACAAGCTAGATATTAGCGAAGAGTATATAGATTACAGAAGAATATCTATAGATATATTCTTTGAGAGTAACTAATTGTGTAAATTGTATGCATAATTAAGTTAAAAAACTACTATCCTTAGCAGAATACTAAAATTGTAGGTTATCTGCTAAAAAGTTTTAGTGGCACTCCGGCACTCGTTTACGGCGACTAGTGGTGGGGAAAATTCAGCAGGTTTTGAAAATTTTTTCCTGCAACCTAATTAACTTAACTTTCTACATCCACTAAACTTAACACACTTAATTAAATATAGAGTAGAGGGCTTGCCCTAAATCTATCACTTATTGTATTTAACGCGAAACTGTAAGGTGTACTCGTGCCACGTACTGAATTAATAAATGTTACTTGACTTGACTTGGGAAATACCAGTCGCTCTCTGAGATCCGTCGCGTCAACGTCCATACTTTTCGAGTTGGAGCTACTTGGGAGATGTTTTTAGTAAGTAAAGCGCGTGTTAAAACCGCTCATAGCGTCCGAAGCGACCTAGAGCGGTGCGGAGAGAGGGTTTTGACAGCGCAACTACATCAAGAGTCGAATTTACACAAAAAATGATTTTTTTCCGAAATTTGTTGTCCGATCACACATTTATTTGTTTTATTAGTTAATTAGACCCTCACCCTTCATAATTCGTTGTAAAATACGAGATTATGACAACTTTACTGTCGCCATAACCTATTTTCATTTTGATTTTACAGTACAAAGAAGCCAATGATAAAATTGCATTCCAAATTAATTTTTAAAGCCGTTTTATAACCAAGTTTGTGGACCGTCCGCAAATTTTATTTTTTTTATGTGTATATGACATAGTTATCTTTTTTAATTCACAAAAAGAATGGAGAAAATTGCAATCAGGCTTAATTATTTCTGTATCTTGGTAACGAAACGTTTCTTGGCACACGTTCATAAATTTTTTTTGTTTATTTTTAACCATAGAATGTCTTTAAATTTTTTTGCAATATTAAATTACCCTGTATTTTAAATTAGTGAAATAATCATGTAAGTAACAAATTTTATTTAATTATACCTATGTAATCTATAAAACAGATAAAGGGGATGATTTTTTTGTAAACAAGGGCAGTTTGACGGTAAAATACCGTTATCAAAGGTTATTGTTTGGGTCTTTCTTTGTCCTAATTTATGTTATTTAGAAGATTGGTTTTATGTTTTGTTTTGATTTGTTTATTATTATTAAAATTATATATATTATTAACCTTTGAAATTAATATTTGATTCAAATTTTTTAAAATTATAAGGTTAAATGAACAATAAAATGAAACATTATTTGTGAGCTTTCAGCAATGGTTTATTAGTAATAAATTTAGTTTTTATTCGGTTAAATTATGGTACAGTAATAATTATTTGAATAAGTTATATTTTCCGTGATTTTGATCGTACTTTATTTTAAAATTTAGTATTTGAACTTTGGTAATTTATTAATTGCCATATATATGTACATAGGTAGTATATATGTTTATTTTATAAATTTTTCTGTATTAAAGGGGTAGTAAGTTGGAATTCAATGGGGCCGGGACTAACAAAGGAACTTTGTAATCCAAAGTCGAGGTTGGGATGGAGATTTTTTCAACAAAATAGTTGATGTTTACTTAATTTTGTAATTTAATTTTTTGGTTCGTCAAATGAATGTGGGTATGGAATATTTGGGGTAACTGGTTTTTGTCAAGAACAATTCTCGCAGCAAGAGAACTGTGGAGTCCATTGTGGTGCAAAATTATCTATTTTACACCTAAAGTAGCTTGCTAGGCTGGCTTCAGATGTGCCAGTTACCCTATTTTATATTGTTAATGATGGCGATTCATTAACATAGGAAGACCACCGTCTTTACCAAAGCACGGAGACGGTATTGCAAAGTGAACACTATCCGGATTCGAACCGGGGCGCATTACATTAGCAGATGATCGCGCTAGCATCCAGGCCAACGACCGTCTCTAAATTTAATTTGATATTCTGTATTATTAAAATCTTGACAATTTTTTTTTCAAACGGAAACAATTGGCCAACGCTGGCGTTATAAAAATTTTAATTACAATTTGAATTATTTTTCATTTATAAAATTGTGATGTAAACTGAATATTTCTAATATTTATTTGTCAAAAATTACGTTTTTGCATTATTCGTCATATTAAATGTAATTTTAATAATTAGTACAAAATTACATTTCAAATTTTTAATTTTCTTTAAAAGGCTTGAAGTACTACAAATTTAATAGGTATTATTCTAATCATTCCATAACAACAATAACAATTAACAATGGCTAGCAGCGTTTATTATCTAAATAAGATAAATACGTGATCAACTACCCATACTGATAGTAACTAAAGTACCTATCGATCTCAAATTTTTAAATTAATATAGGTAGTAGTTTAAATTATATTTTTTGTACAAATTGCATTACCTACGCCTTAACGATGAATTACTTGAGTTTAATAATTTTAATGCTATATGCAATTAATTATAGTTGTGCGTCATCAAAAGACAAATATTGTTGGTTAATTCAATTACAACTAATTTTAGTTATTCTAATTAATACTTTTTTTAGCAACCTGCCAAATAGAAGGTTTTAAAGAAAAGGGCAGCAGTAGTAAAGATAAGTATTATTATTTAGAGATGAAAATAAATGATACATTTAGTGGAGATATTGTAAGCTTGAAAACAAAGAACATACAACGTACGTATTTAGGTAAAATGAATAATCATCAAGTATATTATTTAACGCATTTCAGGAATAACATCCAGTGTTGATTATCTTAATGTTACATTGCAAAATTCAATACTAACCTTTTCTACCAGTAACATATTTCAAGATTTTGAAAAAAACAATTATCCAACTAAAGACCCAGAAATATATGTTAAATTAGAAATGGAATGTGTGAAAAGTGATAGTTACAGTAAAGTGGTATGTAGAATCTTTATTTTTTCATTTAAAATTATTTAAAATCAGAAATCAAAAGAAATCAAAACAGAATGTTGTGGTCAAGATTTTAAGTGATACTACTGGTTCACTAACAAAATGCCCACATTAAAAACTTATTTGTCATAATTTTCTTGGAAAATTACCAGTTTAACCGAAACTTAAACAATTCCTTTTTTTCTTTAAGTCCCCAACTTACACATATGTATTTGAAAATTCAATAAAATTCACTTTATTGAAAAGTTCAACTTTATCGTTCGTACGTAACATTCAGGATAGTAATAATTTACTATTTCTTTTGTTAAGGTAAAAAATGAAAACAAGAAGACGTAAGAACAGGGTAGACATCCTGTATTCTTAAATTAAAATAGTGATTGTTATTATTCGTCTTGAGCCTGCCAGTTAAAAGGTGATGTGAAAGGTGAATATGATAATTAATTTCAGTCGGAGGTATAGTAAATACATTGGCAGGAGTCGCAGAGTAAAACATGATCTGATCATTCCGCCTGAAATTAATTATCATTCACCTTTACAGTAATCTGCGCACGGCAATCAATACATATATAATGCGTCTACGGATAAACCGCTTCACGGATAATGCGCGCACGGATAATCGGGTTCTACTGTACATAGATATCCAATACATAATATTTAAAGAATTAAACTTGTAAATAAATAATACTCTGTTAAATATTGTTAAAGAACAGCACATTTAAAATAGTTTATAAAGTACTTAAAATTATCACTTGACGCCTACATCAAATTGAAGTAATCCTTCACACTATAAATTAAATAGAATCAAATTAAAATAAATTGAATAAACGAAAATTATATCTTCCTCGGAACCAGAACGCCAAAATGACGTTGCCGAATTGGAAATGCCAAAATGACGAGGTTGGTATTTATGTAAAGATATACAGTAGCAGTCATAAGTATGGTTGCACTTAGTTTTTTTGTGATAACTTTTTTAAATTTCAAAGAAATTTTCCTAAATTTTCAAGATTTATTCTTTAAATACCTTGGAATTATAACACATAATTAAAATTATTTGAAAATTTTATAAACAAGTAAAATTTAAAATCACAAAATAGGAAATATTTGCTTATAATAAAGTATTATTAAAAGCACTTAAAACAAAATTTAAAGTACTTTATTGAAAATATAAAGATTAAAACAATTAATACTTTGTTGCATAACCTTTTGCGGCTATAACTGCTTTGCATCGAGAAGGCATAGAGTCAACAAGCTTTACTAAACGCTCCAATGGAATCTTTTGCCATTCTCTCCTTAAAGCTTCCATAACTGACTCCTATTTTGGTATGTCCCACTTCTAATTTGTCGCTCGAGCTCTTCCCACAAATGCTCTATAGGATTTAAGTCAGAAGACTGACTAGGCCACTCAAGTAGGCGGATATTAGCCTTCGCCATGTAACCTTTAACATGCTTTGAAGCATGTTTCGGGTCATTATCTTGCTGAAACATCCAGCCGCGTGGCATTATTCTCTTCCCATGTGGTAGCATGTGATCTTTTAATATGTCAGCATACGTAAACCGATCCATAATACCATCGATTAAGTGTATAGGTCCAACACCATCACGGGAAAAGCAGCCCCACACATGACACTTCCAACCGCCGTGTTTTACAGTGGGAACCTGATATCTTAACATCATATCTTTTATTTACTGGACGTCGAATATACTTAATACCATCAGAAGAAAACAAATTATATTTGCTCTCATCGCTTAAAATTTTAGGACCATTTTGAATCCCAGTTTAACGTGATTCTTTGTCAAATATTTTATCGGGCGTACCGATTGTTCTTCGATTTGCGTTTCTTAGGGACGTCCACTATCCATATTCAGTCACTTTACGTCAAACCTAATATTATCTTCGCGATTCTCGTTAAAATCACGGACAATTTCGGTAGCCATTAAACGAGGATTCTTTACCGCATCACGAACGATCATTTTATCTTCCCGTCCGGTTGTTTTCGTGGTCGCCCGGTTCTTGGTCGATTGGCCACTGATCCATATTGGTTTATTTTACGGATCCAACGACCTATAGTTTGATTTGGTATACCAAATTTGCGATTTGCTGTCCTTAAAGAGTCTCCATTTTCAATGATTTCAAAATCGCATTTTCAGATCTTCGGAATATTCTTTGTCTTTACCATATTCTTACTGTTGAAGCAACTATTCTAACAAGTTTATTTCGAAAAATTAATTTTATTTACAGTTTTGACGTTTTAAAGAATATGCCACTTTACTTTTGGACACTGAATAAGAAATAATTATATTTTTATACTGTTCACGTTATTACAACATTAAATTTTATACGTCAAAATCTGTATTAGCCTACTTACTTTTAGGAATGATACAACAATTTGCAAAATAAGTTTTGCTTTTATTAATTTTGCTAAAAATTGAGTGTAATCATATTTATGAGCGCTACTATAGATTGTAGAGAAGCCAAAACTCTAAAGAACAAAAGTTTATTACAAGGTATTTTTAGTCTTCATGTATGAATCGGTAAGTTGTAGGAAATTAACTCTATAAAATAAATTTTGACATTTACATAATATATTCTTATATTTTATGCAATTTCTGATCGATTAATAAAAAAGTCTCAGTACAGTCGAAATGCTTACTTTTGGGACTAATGCTTTCTAATTTTTCTAAACATTGTTATAGAATTTCATTGATTATTATTAAAGAAACCAAGTCATCGGCCTTTTTACAATTTCAAAAGTTCTACGGTGATAATCAAAATAATGTATTTGCCAACCGTAGTTACTACCGTATCACCCAAAAGAAAGTTTTCCTTAAATCTATTAAAAGTGCTGGTTTGTTTTACTTTTGGTTACTTTTCTGGAGTTAGTTCCTCCAACTTTTATCGATTTAATTTTAATCAGGTGATCTGCATTAATTTTACTATTTGTATTTACATACTTATAACATATAATAAGAGAGAAGTATAAAATCAATCTCCAGAAATTAGAATTATGCTGACGGACGGACGGTCGGAATTAGATCATAAAATGTTTTTCTACTCCTGCCACTAAAGTATCATTTATCTATTGGTTTTATGGCGTTAAGTAATCGTTTAAATATACCTTCATAAGATGTGATTTTGATTATTTTAGTCACGGGCTGAAGTTAGCAACATGCAAATTACGCACGGATTGTATTTTGTTTACAAACTGTCATAATATAATAGCTAACCTAAAAGTGTAATTGTATTGTCTACTAGTAAAACATTGTGTAATAATAAAATCATTAAGCGCTAATAAGTTTTCGGTGTTCTCTGTTTCAACGATGATTCAATGCAATATGAGATAATAACATGGAAACTAATATAAAATAAGACAAGGTACACAACCGTCAAAATTTTATGCGGAATTCGATTGATTTTTTTTTCAACTTGTTGATAAAAAGCGACGGTCACTGCCCTAGTAGTTAGAGCGATCCACTACTAATGCTAAGGCACCCGGTTCGAACCCGGAGGAGTCTACAAAGGAAAATTTTCTTTCTGACTCTCTTTCTATTTATGACCGTCTCCATGCTTCGGAAGGCATGTAAAGCCGGTGGTCCTCCTATGTTAATGAATTGCCATCATTAACAACAATATAGGTAACAGGCACATCTGAAGCCAGTCTAGCAAACTACTTCAGATGTAAAACAAATAATATGCTCACAGAACCAGCAGTAGCTTCGGATCTTTGTCGATGTTACTGTTGGATATTACAGACCTAGTCCTAATTTAAGAAGAGAAGAAGAAGATAAAAAATGTGTTTTAATATAAACAATGATTATTCGCTTGAAATAAACTCGTTCGTATTATATATCTTCAGAAAAATGATAACAAATACAAAAAAAATTTAAAAAGAAGAAAAGAAATCTTTTCGGACGATCGAACTGGGAAGTTCTAATCACAAGTAACATTCGTAAAACCATTACGCTACGAACTACCCTCGAATAAGTAGTCACGTAAATGGCACATAAGCGACCCATAGATTTTATAAGTATACCTACTTAATTAATAAAATATTTAATTTTTCTGGTTTTATAATTTGAGGTTGTAGAAAAAGTATAATTTGTTGAACATTTGTTGCAAAGAACAAAAATGATTCTTGTTATAATATATTTATCTAGTAATTATAATGGACCAACAGCATAGCGCTAAGTATACACTGCTGCAGTGATCAAAAAGTTCAATATCGATCTGTGGACTATGGGGAATGCAACGGACAACCACCCATGAATTATACACCCTGGTTAATTTCAATTATAAATATTTAACATTCTATGTTGGTTTACACTAATACTAATGCTTCTTGAACTGTGGGTTGTGACTCCAAACGTGGTCGGATAACGAAATATTCGGATCACAAGAATTTAATTCCGATACATGAATTTATATTATTTTGGATTATTTCGACTCATTAAAATTTGATTCTTTCTTTAATTTTTGTATATTTGAAAGAAATTCTATAACTACTTCTTTTCATAATATGTACTATATTGTTTACCAAAGAAATGAATTTATGGGAAAATATTTCTTTTTACAACTTTATTTTATACTAGGGGGGCTCCGCCCCCCTGGCCGCTACGCGGCCCAACCCCCGTGGCCCGCTTGGCGGGCCAATTTGCGTTTGAGCCGCTCACGTTTTGCCCGCTTGTAATTGTATATAAATAAAAAATCCTTCAAGTTATAAAACTTCTTTCCTTACGACATTTGTTGAATCATAAATCAACCATATTCAGCAAACATCACCTACTACTGACTTTCACCGCAGATGTCGCCATCCATGCCACCTTTTGAAATTACTTTATTAATTAAACAAAAAATAAAGAAACAAAATACCAATATAGAAAAAAGCGAAGTGTTGTTCGCCGGTGTCAAGTGCTGTGATTAAGTCTTGTACAGGATCTTCTTTGGTATAATTTTGGTTTTTTGTGAGGTTAATCCAACGGCAACGCTTGAGTGTTGGATCTTGTTTTGGTTATCCTGATTGGTTCTAACGTGTCATGCTTGCATTGCGTCTTTCTGGCGTATGGGAAAATTTACTTTTCGTGATTTGTTTCTTCTTTTCGTTTTGATAACCTTTCCATATAAAGGAATAAACCTTCGAGTTACAAAACTTCTTTCCATACGACATTTGTTATATTGCTTGTACTTTGAATTTGTATGCCAGTCTTTACTCGACATCTTGATAACGCCACATATAACTGTCCATGACTAAACAAAGGCCTATCGATATAAATACCAACTTTGTCAAAGCTCTGCCCTTGAGACTTATTTATAGTAATAGCGAATGCCAACACTATCGAAAATTGTCGTCTATGCAGTACAAATGGTAATCTGCTTCCAGATGTATCGCCTGTATCCAATTCAATTCGGGGGATAAATATAACATTGCCGATATGATCACCAGTCATAATCTTACCAGCTATTGAATGTTTATGTAATTTAACAATTTGTAGACGCGTACCATTGCAGAGGCCATCCGTAATACTTAGATTACAAATTAGCATAACAACAGTTCCTATTTTGAGTTGTAACTTGTGTACCGGAAATCCAGGGTAATTCAACGAATTTAAATATTCGACTGGATATTCCAACTGAATGTCTTCATCTGTTTGATCGAGCCCTCGATGTTTGGCTGTATCTACACTTAAATAGGTATGAACCTCGCCCTCGACTAAATTCAGAATTTTATTATTTAATGTGCGAACATCATCATTGTGGCAAGCTAATATAATTCGGTCGAAGAGATTGGCATTAGAAGAAATGGACTTGCCGTAGATATCATGAATTATATTTGTAGATTCCCAGTTATCCGGTACTTTTAATACGTCTATATTACATGCCATATTCAATAATCCAATTTGCATTTAATATCAATGATTCATGTTTTCGTTAATTGAAATTTAATACAGCTGGACCTTTTTATATTATAGGGTAGATATATGCATTTAATGAATCGGCTCATCGGATAATACATCGGGATAATCGGATAAAATGCATCTGCGCGTTGTATCTGCGCGTTACATTTTAGCGTTGCATAAAAACCCTTACCATTTTATATTATAGGGTAGATATGCATTTAATGAATCGGCTTATCGGATCGGATACGATTATATTATATAAATACATTAATATCGTTGTATAATCGATAATAGATAAAATGCATCTGCGCGTTGTATCTGCGCGTTACATTTTAGCGTTGCATAAAAACCCTTACCTTTTTATATTATAGGGTAGATTTACTATTTAGAGTCAGAAAAAAATCTTGATTATTGATGATAAAATTTTGAAGGCGATCTATAATACTATAAAAATTACATTTTGATTATTTTCTAGTATTTCTATCAAAAGATTGAGGATACAAATAATCATCCACCAAATTTTAACCAAGAGTACTATAACTACAGTTTTGGAATGCCTATACCAGAAGGTTTATTTTTAAACGAAATTGTACCTATTACTGTAACAGATCATGACATTACAAATTATGGCATTGATTTTGAAATTGATAATAACGAAAATTTTAAAATAATATCTACTAAAAGTGATAGTAAGCCCAAATATTCTAAACATCACGAAATAAAGTTGGTAGCAAATAAACAACTTACAGGTCCATTTATGGAGACTATTATAATTACAGCAACTGTAAGTATTATTGTAACAAAATTTTAACAATAGTGCAAAATGTTATTTTACAGGATCAAGGTAAACCTAAAAGATTTGCATCAATTCCTATTACAATTACTGTAGCAGAACCTAAAGATTTGGAGAATTACGCTTTTACTAATTAAAATAATAAATCTCCAACGTTTTCAAAACCTGTTTACTTTGCTGATTATACTTTAAAACATGAAATTGTAATGCAAGAGTTTATAACCTTGGAACATGCAGCTAGTGGAAATACTTATATTAAACAAAATGGTGAGGATTATTCTAATTATGAATGAAATAGTATTAAATTTTGAAAAACTTTTATTTGTTTATGCAAGAGCTAAAATTGTAATAGGAAACAAAGCCAAGCACCTTCGTGTGCAAACTAAAATAATTTTAAGTACGCTTTCTTAAAAGTTGTATATTCAGTAGTCACAAATGGTGGTTTAAATTTGTATATATGTAATTAAAAATAATTGAGTTATTAGAGGTCTTTAAACTAATCGGATTTAACCTGTATATATGCCAAAATTATTAACAGTTGGAAACTTGAACAGCGAAAAAGTTTTTAACATAGGAGAGAGCAGCACAAGGTTATTGAAAAGATTTTCGTCTTTAATCGGAATTTTGCTATTATACAGGATAGAAAAGTTTCTGTAATGGAAGAGTTTATAACCTTGGAACATGCAGCTAGTGGAAATACTTATATTAAACAAAATGGTGAGGATTATTCTAATTATGAATGAAATAGTATTTAAATTTTGGAACAAACTTTTGATTTGTTTATGCAAGGACGCAGTCAAAATTGTACACTAGGAAACAAAGCCAAGCACCTTCGTGCGCAAACTAAAATAATTTTAAGTACGCTTTCTTAAAAAGTTGTATATTCAGTAGTCACAAATGGTGGTCTAAATTTGTATATATGTAATTAAAAATAATTGAGTTATTAGAGGTCTTTAAACTAATCGGATTTAACCTGTATATATGCCAAAAATTATTAACAGTTGGAAACTTAAACAGCGAAAAAAGTGTTTTTAACATAGGAGAGAGCAGCACAAGGCTATTGTAAGAGATTTTTGTCTTTAATCGGATTTTTGCTATTATACAGGATAGAAAAGTTTCTAGTTCGGACTTGTTTATTTTCACAGAGTAAAAATTTTATTGCTCAAAAATATTTATTTTAAATACTATATTTTTATATTAATAAAATTAAAAACTCACTCAACTGAAGTCATTAAATTCATTTGTAAAATAATGTATTTAACTTAACCTTGATTACTAGTATTTTTATTATTTCAGGTTATGAAGAATATTTCAATGTTCAGTTTGAAGATTTAAATTATAAGGATATAAATATAAGGCAAATTACTAATTTACCTGAATTCCTACTCAATCATTTGGATACTATTACGATTGAAATTGAAGCCACGTTAGATTTGCAAGTAACCAGTTTTACTACTCTGGTAATTAGATTGCCTAATTTCGGAAACAAAATTATGAAAGAAAATGTTCCGACTATTCCAAATAAATGTAATACATTTTCTCAAAATGATTACGTTATACAGAGTTATAGTATACCATTAATCTTATTTGCTATATCTGTGTGTTGCATAATATTTATCAATACATACATGATAATTATTTTCATTAATCATAAAAAAGAAAACGTTATGTTAACATTAAATGAAAAGCATATATAGGTACCTACATATATGTATACTCGTATACTAGTATGTAGTACTTTCAATGTCTAATTACTCCGAAATACTTAAGCATTTGTTAAGTTTAGCCTGTTTTTCCATTAGTGAAATTAGGATTTTAAGCACGACTTAAACATATTTGGGTTCACTTAAATATAATCAAATGTAATGGAGTTGAAAATATTGGTAAATTAAAATTTAGCATAGATTTATAAAATATGTATCTACTAGTTGCCACAATTTAATACCTATCCAATCCTAATTGTATTTATAAATACTTTAATGGAAAATTTTGCGATACCAGAAACTTATTTGGTAAAAATAGTTACTTGTATTTTAAATCACTCTATATTTGTATAATATTTATAATTCATAGTCTATTATTATCCATATGCATGTGTATCTATATATTACTATATTATTATAATAAAATATATCATGATTAATCTTGCTACCTTTTGTGTTTTATTTAAATTTAACTTTAATATTTAAGCGTTGTGATATAAAGATTTATTTTTTCTGCATACGTTAAAAAACTTGCAGTCATTTAATACATCATAAGCTTTTTATTTCAAATTGAAAGAATCATTTACTTTACATTATTAATATGCTGTCCTTTGTATGACATAAAAGAACAGTTAATTAAATGTAGTAGTTATTTTTTACGTTTTTAGAATAATGATGTTTTATTCAGAGCGAGAATAGTTTTGTGGTTTGTCTGTAATTGCTGAATTTGCATCAGTTATCCGCCAAATCTACTAGGCACAAAAAGTTATACTTTATTTCTTTATAAAACAATATATTATTTTTGTATCAAAAGTTCACCTGTATCAAGGCGGAATAGTGCTTCAAGTTTTTTGTTGCAATTTAATCTATCTATACTTTTTTTGTTCATTTAAAACCATCAATTAATATAAATTAATAAAAAATAAATAATAATATAAAGTAAAAATGAGAGACGGTTATTGGCCTGGTTGTTAGCGCGATCGACTGTTAACGTAATCCGGGGAGAGGCTCACTTGTAAGGCCATCTCCGTGCTTCGGAAGGCACGTAAAGACGGTGGTGTTCTCACAAGGTGCTAGCAACATCTTTGAGGTATTAAATGCTCGAGTACCCTCTTGAGGAATCAGTCAACGTCGCAGAACGTTCTAAAACCAAATTTTTATATAGTCTATATAATTAATTTTTTCAAGTTTTTAAAATATAAATGTTACTTTCAATTATTTACAGTACTCTAAAATAAAAGCGATGTTAGATCAATTTTTACTTTACTTTAAAATAATGTTACGTTAATTTTGACTTTATTTAAAAATATAAATTGAATATATTCTAAACATTCGTTGAATGCATTAATTAGTCACTTAAAACGCCGACACTTTTATGCACTACACCGTTAAGTACTACGGCAAGTAGGAGTATATAGTTAGCTGTTTAGTAGAATTAAAACAATAAAATAAAATTTAATTTAAAACTATATTGTACATTCAAGTACTGATGTACGGAAGTGAATGTTGGGTAACAAACAAAAGACAGGAAAGCCAGATCCAGGCGGCAGAAATGAGACTTTTGAAAGCGGTTAACAGATGTACTACGCAAGACGATAGAATTAGGAGCATTGAAATTAGAAAAGATTGGATTCAGTATTGGAGATAAACCAAAAGAAAACAAAAGCAAATGGTCACAACATCTAGACAGAATGAGGGTAGAAATTATGGTTATTAGAGGTTGTTTCTATAAAAACAATTTTATGGTGCTTTTTAGCATTAAATAATTTACTTTAAGCCAGTACAAAATCAAATAACTAACTAAAATGTTGCCAAATGCATTGATTTGTAGTCTAGAAATGTCTGCCGTTTGAAGCAACCAATTAATACATTCAACCAAAGACAGTCATTGGTTTGGTTGTTAGCGCAATCAACTGCTAACCTAAGGCACCCCGGTTTAAATCTGGGTCACTTTATATGGCCGTCTTCGTGCTTCGGAAGGCACATAAAGTCGGTAGTCCTCTTATGCAAATGAATTACCATTATTAACAATATATAATAGGATAACAGCCATCAGAGACCAGTCTAGCAAGCTACTTCAGATGTAAAACAAATAATATGCTTAGAGTACTAACAATTACTTTGGAACTTGGCCGAGGTTGCTGTTAGATATTACAGGACCTAGTCCTAATTTAAGAGGAAGAAGAATGAAAGTTTTAAATACATTGTATTTATACTTTCAAATAAAGTCAAAATGCATGTAACATTTTTTTAAAAGTAAAGTACAAATTGACGTAGTATCGTTTTTAAAGAATTGTAAATTTAAATATTATTGAAATATCGATGGATTTAAATAGATAAAAAAATTTATCAATAGTTTAAATTGTAACACAAAATTTGAATCAACGTTTAAATTATTGAAATTAAATTGTTTGTTATTAAAATAATATTTTGTAATAAAAAGTAACACAGTGTGCTACAGAGCGGCGCAAACGGTAAAATTTTTAAAGCTCATCTTGCGTTTACTTCTATATATACCATTGAAAGGTATCTCATTAATTGCAAAACACAATACTTCTCAATTTAAAAATAATAAATGTGAAAAGATGGATATGTCCTAATTTAAGTAAGTTTACTTCCAAGCCGATATAGCCAATTTGAAGTCGGGCAAAGGAACTACTGTATTCTGAATATCCTTAAATGTCTCGTAAAAAAAGTGTCTTCTATCACCACCTCAGAGATTCTCCGAGGCCACGGGACACCCTGTATGTATATAAAAACTATGAACCGCGTAATATCAAGATTTTGTTAATTAAAATATTTATAATATTTGAACATAATATTTTAAATTGATATTGTACAATAATATTTATTGTTAGTAGAAACAATGGTAAATTAATCTTATCAAAATACGTGCAATTTGACAACAGAACAGCATTTAGATAAATAATTTAAAGTACAATCACTTTCTTTTGTAATTTTTAATTGTAGCTCCAAAATTTGATAAAATTACTATAAAATTTGTTGACCCTCTTGAGTCAATATAATGACTTCAAAAATTAATAAAACAAATAATTTCAAATGTTGAAATTATTAGGAAAAGTATTATTCTATCGTATAAAATATCATTTCTTTTGTATAACTATATGCAGAAATCGCTTGTCTTAAGTCATGAAAAATAGATAGTTATTTACTTTACACAATGGCATAACCAAAGTTTATAAAGTAAATAAATTATTTCTAAGGTAAAGTATAAAATAATACAATAAATTAAGATGATAAATGTGATAACAAGAAAAATATAATAAGCCACACGGCATATAAGGACTATTTAACACTTTCGAAAGATAATATAAACCTCGGCGTCCCCCTAGGTTTAAATTAAACTTCCTCGAATCTTAACAAATCTTTAGCAGATCTTTAGCAGCTTAAATAACTACATATTATATAGGTACTCTTGCTATTAAAATGCTACTTTATCTACTCTTGCGGCTAGTCAGTGATTTTATTATTTTCAATCAAATAAACGGCACTTTAACATCTGCTATAGAAAAATATTATTTTAATATTGTTACTATTGTATAAAAACATTTTCCTCCCTTAATTATTAATTTTATTGATTTGAGAAACCCACGTTGCTCGTCTTTTATGAAGTCATGTAAGCGTTCAATTGATTATTTTAAAATCGCCAAGATAATAAAATCAGTTCTGCACATGCATTATTTCGGAATAATTACGGGAAGCTTTGATTTTGATATCACTTTTTAATAGCTTAAAATAAAAAGTTATAAAAATATAAATGTGGGGAAATTGTTTATTAATTATTTTAACAAAAAAGACAGTTTTTTTAAACCAAATAAGTTGATAAATTTTAAGGCGATTCAATTCAAATTGACCTAGTAAGGGTTTTTGAGGTCGCTAAAACAAATTATCTACTACTACTACTACTACTTTTGGCTAGGATAACCCTGTATGCCCAGATCTGTTGATCTGTTTTACTTAACAGTAGCATCGGCGATATCCGAAGCCACTGTCAGTACCTTGAGCACTACTTGCTTTACATCTGAAGTAGCTTGCTAGGCTTGCCTCAGATGTGCCTGTTACCCTATTTTTTATTGTTAATGCTGGCAATTCATTAACATAGGAGGACCACCGTCTTTACGTGCCTTCCGAAGCACGGAGACGTCATTGCAAAGTGAACTCTACCCGGATTTGAACCGGGGCGCCTTGTAAATAACAAATACAGAATTGGTCCGAGCACGCTGCCCTGAGGAACGCCAGATTAAATTTTCAATTTCAAAAAAACATAACTCGATATTTTATGACTCATAGCTCTGTACCAAGTCAAGGTATAATTTATTTTTGTTTAGAATAGTTACAATTGTCTCTGAGAGGTACAATTTGTTTAAAATGCAATTATTTAAACAAATAGGATAACTTACAAATTTTGGTTTAAACTATTTTTTTTTCATAATTTGGCCCATTTTAAGAAGAACAGATCTCTTGTTTTTCTTCTTCTTGTTTTCGTAAAATTTTTCTAAAAACAATTATGAATTTTTGAATTTTCAAAATCAAGCATTTTTTATCAACTTCAAAAATTAATAACTTGTTTAAGAATAATTTAACGACAAATTAACATAAAACCTTTTCTTCTTTAAATGGGCCAAATTATTAGAAAAAAATAGTTGGAACCAAAATTTGTAATTTTTGTATTTGTTAAAACGGTGACAGTTCGAATTCCCGGATCGGAATTTTTACCATTTTTAAGCAGATGCTACTGTTAAGTAAAACAGATCAGCAGATCTGGACATACAGGGTTATCCTCGCCGAAAGTAGAAGAAAAAGGCAAAATTTATTAAATAACACATCAAATGTTTTCACAAGGGTTTATCTATTTCTTCTATCTTGGCAGAAGTGTTTATGAATTGAATTGAGGCAAGAAAAGGTAAACTACAGCTGTCTGATTTTTGTTTCGCTTGGTTCTGACAAGTTGATACGTGCTGTGCTTTTGAACGAGGAATATCAAGGATCTACAATGTTTTCTAAACCAGATTAATAATATACACCAGAATATAAATTTTACTTTGAAACAAGAAATTGATTCAAAAATCAACTACCTGGATGTAACTATAACTAGAGATACATATACATAAAATTTATTTTGACATATATGTATAGAAAACTAACTACAACAAATTCTTTAGTTCCCTAATACAACCAAGCATATCATAAAACATAATTTTTCAGCTTTCCATACTCTTACTGATAGAGCACTGACTGTTCCGGTGCAAAGAAAGAATCTGATATTCACAAAACATACAGAATTAAATATTATTAAACAAATGCCTCTTGCTATTGGTTTTCAACACAAAATAATTAATAAAATAATTAAAAATAAAACACTAAAGATCAAATATCCCCTACTTCTATTATAAAGTTAAGAACGACAGAAACAAATACAAGAAAGTAGAATTCCAAAGACCCACAACAATGCGTAAGAAAAATACCTTTAAAGGCACTAACATAACACTACCTGTATTCCCAGATCTGTTGTTTACTTAACAGTAGTATCGGCAATATTCCGAAGCCACTGTCAGTACAGTGAGCATTACTTGCTGTACATCTGAAGTAGCTTGCTAGGCTTGGCTCAGATGTGCCTGTTACCTCATTTTTTTATTGTTCATGCTGGTAATTCATCAACATAGAAAGATCACCGTCTTTACGTACCTTTCGAAGCACGGAGACGGCCATACAAAGTTAGCCTCTATCCAGATTTGAACCGGGGCGCCTTACGTTAGCATTTGATCGCATTAACAACTAGGCAAATGACTGCCTCGTAAATAAAAATTTAAGAAACGTAAGTAAAATTATTGTTTAAAAAAATTGTCCGATGTGTCTCTTGCATTTTGTTTACTTTTCAAATTTTCTTTGACTTGAGACATTTACTACCTAAACCAAAATCGATCTTATTACACTACCCCCTATACGAGAAGCCACGTATAGGAAGCACCCATTTAAAACATTACCATTAAGTTGAGGTTTAATATAAGATTTATAAAATTGGATTTGCAAAACAGCAAGAAATTTGATATAGTTATTTGAAAAACACCAAGCATCCAGGAAAGCAAGCTTTTATTGTGTACATTTAATGCAAGAAGCGTGCGGAAACCTTCAAGCCGCACAAATTTAGTTTTCTGTTAGTAGCTTTATTATTTTGAATTAGTTTGTAGTCCAATACTTGGTTAACAGTAGTAGATTTGTAATCAAGTTTTACTCGATACTATAGAAAATTCAAAAATTAGTATCAGCCAGAAAACCCGAACTTGAAAGTATACTTTTTCTTATAAAAATAGCTTCACCAAACTAAAAAACATTAAATCAGACTTTTAAAGTGTGGTAAAATTTGATCAAATATGAAGCTCACCATTCAATTTTGAAGTTGCGAAATTACCATAAGAAACATATGGATCATCATAATTCATAATATGTTTATCATAATTCTGTTCATTTTGTTGATAGTACGTACGTACATTCATCCTGGGACATAAAACTTGCCAGTCGATGAACTACCAAGCGACTCTCGGATCCGGCACCGTAAGGATTCAAAATTTTGAGTTTTATAATGACTCGGGGATATTTTTTAATAAGTTTAACCTTTTCTTGGACTTTGTGGCTCAAAGGGTCATTTTATTCTAGATTCATTTTGATTCGGAGATATTTTTAACGGGTTTTACTTCAAAAAATTATTACCAGTTGACTCTGAGATCCGGTGGCTCAAGAATCTACAATATTAAGCTTTGTTATGACCCACGGATGCCTATTTTAATTATTACGAAGACTTCTTTACTATTTGTAATTATAATTATCAATATAAAATACTTTAAAATTTAATTTTCTATGGTTGAATAGAGCCAATAAGAAAATCGCGTTCAAAAATCATTCTTAAAGGCGTATTTTTCCAAAATTTGTTGACCGACTACAAATTTTATTTTTTTTATGCCTATATTGCATTATTGTCTTTGATAATTGCTTTCGAAATTCGCATTTTGGTTTCTGTGCCCATTCCCCGAAACTATACTCAATATTGTGTAATTCATAACAATTTGTGCCACATTTCGAAATGAATTCAATTTTAGAGACTAGCGGTAATAGTTTGTATAATCCAAAAATAATTTTATTTAATTTCAATTGTGATATAAATAGTTTCACGACGATATTAATAAAGTTACAAAAATTTTCACAATTATTATTTACAATGCAACTTGGATGTAAAATGTTAGACATTCTAATTTATTCTAAAAACTTTCCGATTTTTGGTTGTTCTAAAATATTAATTTCTTTTATTGCAAAGTTTCGTTATCTGAATTACCAAGCGATCAAGTATTATAGTAGCTATACTATCTTAAGTACATGAAATACGTGATCTCTTAAATTAAGATTATTGATTTATTATTAAAAGGTAGAATTTACAAAAGGTCGATTAATCAAATGGCATATGAAAATCAAACACCATGAAAAAAGTTTCAATTTTTTGTGTTTTAATTATTAACTTTTACCTTTCCGCAGCTTCACCGCAATGTAAGTATTAAATTATTAATGGCAAGTTTTCCAAAAAACTCTAAAATATTTAAATTGTAACTGTAGATATAGTATGTAAATGATAATATGTAAAAATTTGATTAGAACAGCTTTTTTGAGAAAAGGCCGTAAAAATTTGGAAAAAAGTAAAAAAAAGACAACTAATTTTTTTGGTCTGTATTTTTATCATTAAATGAGCAGTATTTTTTAAAATAAATGGTCAGTATATTATAATAATATTTTAGTCAGTATTAATATTTAAGTATCAGTATTAAATCGAATTTTGGTCAGTATAAATAATAAAATTGTAGTAACATTTTGTTTGGTTAATTGCTTATTTAATTTTTGTTATCGGTAACTATTTTTAATATACAATAAGAAAACCAAATAATTATTATAAAAATTTTATTTACTTGACTTATAAAACGTGAAATGCAGAAATATTACACATAAAATATCATTTATCGCGTGGAGCGAGTCAGTCGCTCAACATCCACACTTTTTCGAGTTGGACCGTTCTTGGGGACGATTTTAGTAAGTAAAGCGCTTGTCAAAACCGCTTGTAGCGGCCGGAGCAGAGCAGAGCGGAGCGCAGGGTGCGGAAAGTGGGTTTTAACAAAAGCAACTACGTCAAGACTAGGATTCACACAAAAAGTGTATTTTTCCGAAATTTGTTGTCCGATCACAAATTTAATTTTTTATTTGTTAATTAGACCAGCAGTGTAGCGTCAAGCATACACCGGCCGACTTTAAAGCGGTAGACCATGGTTCGATTCCTAGTCGAGTCGGTTACACTGCTGTGATCAAAGGTCCGATATCAATCTTTGGACTGTGGGAAGGCAACGGAAACCACCCCATTAATTATATTCCTAGTAAAGTCAGCTTGGCTTCGGCTAAGCTGATCGCCTACCACAATGAAGTGTATGGCACTTGAAGAAGATTTGTTAATTAGACTCTTATCTTTCATAATTCGTTGTAAACACCAATATTTTCATTTCGATGGGCGGGGTTACAATTCAAAAGAGCCAATGAATAAATTGCATTGATAATAAACTTTTAAAGCAGTTTGTTTCAAAAATGTGTGAGCCGCCATTAAATTTTATTTTTTTATATGCTAATTAGACCCTCATTTTGGAGTTTACTCCTTAAGAATCGATTTTCATATATAAGCGCTCGGTATGAGAAAATATGGGAGGTAAAATCTACTGATGAATGACCTCGTTACTTTTGGTGCACCTATGGTGCAACTTTCTAATTGGTTGTGAGTGTATTCAGACGTACATAGTGTATGCTGCAAGGCGACTAGCATACTTAAATAATTTTACATGTACTATTTAATTATTGTACTAAAAAATTTAGTAACAATTATCTTTTATAACCATATTTTGTTATTATTTAAATAATATTATATTTTAAATAAAAATTAATTATAATAGTTTTAAAAAATGTTTATAAAAACATTTTTTATCAATTTTCTTAAAGTTGGTTAAAATTTTTATAAATAATATTATATTTTAAATAAAAATTAATTATAATAGTTTTAAAAATGTTTATAAAAACATTTTTATCAATTTTCTTAAAGTTGGTTAAAATTTTTATAAATAATATTATATTTTAAATAAAAATTAATTATAATAGTTTTAAAAATGTTTATAAAAACATTTTTATCAATTTTCTTAAAGTTGGTTAAAATTTTATAAATAATATTATATTTTAAATAAAATTAATTATAATAGTTTTAAAAATGTTTATAAAAACATTTTTATCAATTTTCTTAAAGTTGGTTAAAAATATTTTTATAATTATGCATTTATAAATTTTCATAATTTTTTTATTAGTAAACTCCAGTCTGGTTTGTAGCTACAAAACATTTATTTTAATCTACTTTAAAAGGTAAAATTTTGATCATTTCTATAAACCTTCGTAATCTGTATCATAATGTTAAAAAAATACATTTATTTTAAGTAAAATTACAAAAAAATTCAAAATGAGCCAGACTTAAGGTTCGAATTTAGCCTATCATAAAAACATATTACAAATTTTGATTTTTTGGTCGGTAAACGTTAAAATTTTCGATTCATCCTTACCCTATAACTTTTCTAATTTAGTGTTCTTTCATAATTTGCTTTCATTTTTATAGGAAAACTTATATTTACTAGTGGCACTTAGCAAACTTTGGTCATGTAAAATACTCATTAGAGAAAAATATTAATTTATATGTTAATTATCTTAAAAAAGCAAATACCAGCATGAACATTTTTTATTTTATTTAGATTTTATTACTATGTACTGATATCTATAAAATACTATTATTTTACCATTTATTTAAAATACCGATCATTTTACATAAACTACTGACCATTTTTTAATACTGATCATATTATTTAAAATACTGACCATTTAATTAAAATGCTGATCATTTAATTAAAATACTGACCAAATAAATACAAGCCGTAAAAAATGTATCTATTTAAAATTTTAACTATTTGGTTAGGTTTTATTAAAATTTATAATTTTTCAGTATTTCTAAATATTATTTCGTGTTTAATTTTAAGTTATTTTCCTCAGTGTAATAATATACTATTATTTAACACTGGTAACCAAAATAAATATTTTAGCAAGTTGTGGAATAAAAGGAATCGATACCACTAATGGATCTCCAACTTATTATACTGTCAAGGAACCTATAACCGATGCACATGAAGGCATTGTCGCGACATTTAAAACACACAATGTTCAAGGTAAGATATTTTATTAATGTTATTATAGTATAAAGTCATAATCAATATTAAATTCTTTAAATTATTAAAAAAAATTATTTTAATAAAATAATTCTTTAACACTCGTTTGTACAAATAGTTAAAGTTTATGCTTTCTTTAAATATTTTTTAAATAAATAGGTAAGCTAAATAAGCTGCATAAATAAAATATGGTTACCAATATAATATTATCTGCTTCTGTTGAATAATATATTTTTAAAATTACAAGTTTTATAAAAAAAATTTTCAATATAGTTTTTGATTTCAATTTTAATGGATTTTCATCCATTTTTATTCATTTCGAGATAGTTTAGCTGATATCTTGAAAAGACGAAACCACTTATACGCAACGGGGTACTAGACTAAAATGTAAGTTGGAAAATTTTCAAATTTTATAAAACCTTTTAAGTAATTTTTAAAATATTTTATTCAACATATAATTTCACAAGTTAATAAACCTTTGCAATTATTATCTGCTTCTTCTAAGTTTTGAAAAGTTATTAAAAGATTCATATAAAAGTGTATAAAACTTAATCTAATTAATTGTAATTAATCTGTAATTATTTAGTTTTGAATTAGGATCATTTTTGAAAAGCAACCACTAAACATAGAACCTACACTTACTAACCTCGTTGTACGGTTATAATCGTACATATTGTGAATTTTGTGCTAACTAAACTTTGCATTATTTCAAAGAACGGACATACTAAAGTCTTCGAGACGATTTGTAAACCTTACCTAATGGTGTTCAATTACCTAATGATTTAATAGACATATCGCGATATGTCTAAATAATTCGGTCACGGGCCGAATTCGGCATCTGTCGCCAACATATACATACAATCGGCTTTAAACGTCGTGCGATGTTATCCGAACCCTATATAACCCTTTACCCTTAATCCTTTATAAAAAAATCGAGCTTCTTTATGTAAGGATACAACCGAAGTCATTTACCCGTCCCCTCAAGAGAGCACTCTAGCAATTAATACCTCTAAGATGTTACCAGCACCTTGTGAGATATAGTATATATATATGTATGTATATTATTACGAAAATGGTCTAGTTATATTATGTTTTGTATTATCATATTATTTTATAATCATTCTCTTGATTCAAGATGTATTCTGTGAAAGAATTCTGTAAATACATATACTACATTAATTGAATTACTTGTAATAAATTACTTTATTTCAGAAATAATTAGCCAAAACTCTGAATATTTAGAAGCCACTTTAAATTCAACTATTTTAAATATTTATACAAATAAAAATTATGACAACTTTAAACTTGAATTTAAAGATTCAGATATCCCTAGTGCAGAGATTCAAATAAAAATTATGTTCAAATGTAATAATGAAAATGAACCAGAGCAAGAAAATACATATGTATGTATATAATATAATCATACTATTATAAGATTTTGATAATAAAATGTATTATATATTTTACAGATTATAAAACAAGAAGTTATTGCTGCCACCGATAGTCTTCCAAAATTCAGCCAAGAAAAATATGAATACACGTTTGGAATGCCAATTCCAGAAGATTACAAATTAACTAAATTACAACCAATTCTAGCTACAGCTAATACAAAATCATCAAAAACAGGATTATATTTTTTAATGGAATTTAATGAATACTTTCGAGTTTCTTATAATGGTAGAATAACTAGCAATAAGATGACGTATTCTACTGATTTAGAAGCACTAAAAGAAATCAATCCTCCGTTTCAAAAAACTTTTGCAATATTTGCTATGGTAATATTAACTAATATCTATTACAATACGTTTTAAAAATGAATTTAATAATTTTCACGTTACGGGGAAATTTTTATGTTATCTACCTAGCTATGAAAACAATACGCTATCGTGACAATTTTCTTACGTCAAGTTTCTGTGACATTTTATTGTGTCATCTTCAAGTTTAGTTCCAATTGCTTAACATTTGTCATTTTTATATCAGTTTAAAGAGGCGAAAATGAGTGATATACAAATTGAACACAGAAGCGTCATAACATTTTTATCGAAAGAAGGCAGTAGCCCAAAAAATATCATGAGGGAATGGTGGCAGTGTATGGAAAAAATAGTCCGTCTTATTTCCAAGTCAAATATTGGTACAAGCAGTTCAAATGTTTGCACAAATTCAAATGCAGTGGAAGACCTCTAGAAGCACAAACTGACGAAATCATCAAGAAAATTGAAGATTTTGTGCTAATCACCGCCGAGTAAAAGTTTAGATTATTGCTAGATAAATAGGAATATCAGAAACGAGTCTTTTTAAAATTCTACATGAAGATTTGGGAATGAGCAAAGTGTCGGCACAATGGATTCCCAAGCTGCTCAGTAACGAACAAAAACTGTGTAGACGACAAATTTTCGAAGAGAAATCGACTGCTTTGTCCCAAGATAAAAACTTCTTCTATAGAATTGTAACTGAGAATGAAACCTGGGTTTACCACTGGGACCCTTCCACAAAACAAAAGTTCATGCAATGGGTTCATAAAAATTCTCCACCACCAAAGAAGACGAAGATGCAATTTTCTAGAGGAAAAATGATAGCCACAGTTTTCTCGGACGCTGAGGGGATTCCCTTAATTGAGTATATGCCAAAAGAGACTATAATGACGGGGAATGTCTACAAAGACACAATTAAGAACTTAAAAGCAGCTATACACAAAAAGAGACCCCACAATTATGCTCGGAAAACTCTGCTTCTGCACGACAACTGCAGGGTGCATAAAATTGTTTAAGAAGTAATCAATGAATGCGGCTTTAAGAAATTACAAGATCCACCTTACAGTCCCGACCTCGCCCCCTGTGACTTTTATCTCTTTTCAAAACTCAAAAATCACTAGAGAGGGCGTCGCTTTTTATCGACATCTTCTTATTTATTTTACCAAAAGAATTTTTTTTCTGGGGCATAGCGTTATTAGAAAAACGTTGAAATAAGTGTGTTATTGTTAATGGTTCTTACGTCGAAAAATAAAATTTTATTTGTCCTCTAACTCCTTGTTTTCATAGATAGGTAGATAATATAAAAAACTCCCCCCGTAAGTAAAATTTTAATTGATATGATAAAATGATCAATAATGACTTTAGTCTATGGTCTAAAAAATTAGTTTAAAATATGTAAGTAAAAAAATTTACCAAATTATAAATTTCATTAAAATTTCACTTTACTGAAAATCATTAAATTCGTTCTTAAAACATAATTTTACAAATTAAAAAATCTTATATTACATATGGTCAATGGCACATTCATTATTGTGTACGGATGACTTGGATCAAAATGGTTCAATTATGTAGCTTTACCTTTTTCTTAATTAAAAATATATGTAAATTTTTGTGTGCAATCAACCTAACATGATAATAGTTCAAATGTTTTAAATAATTATTGCGCTCTTAGCGTATGGCAGCGACCATATTTTTGCATTTCATGGTTTTGAATTTTTTGTAATTTAAGAAGTTTTCAATTTTTTTTGAATCAATAGTTTTGATATCATTCAATTTTAAATTTTATTAATTACTAAATGCTCATGAAATTTTAATGTTTTTATAATAATATGATTTAATTAATTAATTTAGGTTAGCAGCAGTGATAAGCCTGTGGAAAATAGTACGGCATTTGTAACAATAAACGTGTATGAGCATGTTAAACCATCACTTCCTGAAACATCGCCACATCCTCCAATATTTAAGAAATATTTGTATTATGGAAATTACACTGAAAATGGTGACTTGTACATGGATGAAGTTATTTCTTTCAAATATGGGGCCCAAGATGATACCATTTTAACTCAATCTGGTAAAGTAATTTATCATATCATTCGTACACCCGAATATATGAAATTAATATAAGAATTTTTTTTAATTGCTGCTTCCCATTATAACGGATTTTAATAAAAAATATATCAATTTTTTTTCGCATCTAACGGGATGCAACATATAATATTTTGTTTTTTAATTAATTATTACTAAAAATACAAAAATAAAATTTTAGAAAACTTGTGTTAAAAAATATTGCTTTGCATTTTCAATAACAATTGCTATTACGTTACTTCGACAGATTAATAGTTATTTATGCACCAATGTGCGTAGTGTGAGTTTTTTTTGCAATCGATAATTTGTTGCATATTTGAAATTGTAAAAGCACTTATGAACTGTGGTTCATACAACGTTTTTCCTAATAACGGTCAAAAAGTTTAAATCCTAATAGTTATATTATAACATCTTTATTAGATTAAAATTTTCAAAATTAATAAATTAAATAAACTTAACATTCAGCAATGGTTACTGCTGTCATCAGACGTTTAATAATCAATGCTGAAAGCTTACGAATAAATTTGTTTTATTGTTTATTTAACCTACTAATTTTGAAAATTTTAATGTAATATTAATTTCAGAGGTTAATAATGTATATAATTTCTATAACATCTTTATAAATTACAATGTCAAATAATTGATTAACTTTTGCGCATCTTACGCCGGTTACATAATTATAGATGATTATATTTTATATAATGATGCAATTACGATGTTAATATTAGGAAAACCCAATTTCAGCTACAATGGGCGTAAATAATCTTTATTCTGTTGAAGAAAAGGTTTTCATTATAAAAATGTATTACAGTAGTAGTTTAAAAAAAATTTTTAATGGAGTTTTAAAAACTATTGTTTATTTTTTGTATTTTTAGCAATAATTAAAAAACTATAACGGTATAGATTGATATAAAATATCTTTTGATTAATATATTTTTCATTAAAATCGGATATAATAAGAAACATAAATTCAGAAAAAAACTAATTTCCTATATTCATTATATTAAACATATTTATTTAAAGACAACAATAACATTAATAACAGTAACATAAATAAATAATTATTAAATAACGATCCAGTGAGATGAAAAAATTCGTCCATAACAGCTTGCGTAGGTATCGACCCTAACACCAAAGCGGAATTACGATACCTCGTCGAATACACAAACTGATTATCTGGATTAAAAAACTCTTAGCACGTTTATCGCCAGATACATCAATAACTAGACAACCGATCTTAGCGACCAATTCCTTTGCATAGTTACTCCAAGGGCCGAGAGTCCCGACAGCAAAAGCTCAAAATCGTAATGATCTTTCACTGTTCGATACTTATCGCGCTTTAGAGTTTTAGCTTTTGTAGCTGCTGAACTGGCAATTTTGCACAAAATACACAAGTGCCTAGAGGCCAAAGCATCTACACACGTCACGTCCCACACTAAAACTTTCCCTCGCCACCAAGGTACCAAGGTCACTCTAATCTGGCCTCTTTTCATCATCGCGCGAAAGTCCCACGGGTTTGAGAATGCTGGGAATGTTTGCAGTAGCAAGGGATCGCCTAATAACGTCGTTTAGAGCAGCATGCCTTGATAAACATAAAATATTAAATTTTGTAAGACTATATAATAAGTAATTTTAACTGTGTATATCTGTTCTTAAGGCATTAACCGAATATGTCGTCAACGCATTAAACTTATTAAGAAATATTGAATATCAAGGAATTAATAATAAACTGTTTAAGATTAATTAGCTAAAGAATATTCGATCAGCAGTGTACCGTAAAATACCTCAAAATTCAAATGCTGGTCGCGTCGGATACACCGTTGTGATTTAAGAGGGTCAACTACTAAATAAAACCATACATACTGAAAGCGGTAAAGAAACCTACGAGAAAGATAAAGTTTAAGAATGGGAGATTTGACAACAAAACGGGAACTACATTGAAGATGTACAGCACCTGGCTCAAGAAAAGAAAAAATTCTTTTCTCTAATGCAAGATCATTCAAACGCCCATCGAATGGGGATCCAAAGAAATGGAATAAACAACAAAATAAGAAAAATAAAAAAAGAGTTCTAGGAGAAATACGCTAAAGACTTAGAATATGATCTACAGATCATAAGTAACAAACTATTGGAAGAACATTTTATGATTCGGTGCACCAATAGTTATCAGAAATAACCGAATTTTTTACATTTTGCTTTCTTTGAATGTGGCTATCGTCGGAATCTTGAAAACTAATGTTGAAAGAAAAGAGACAAGCACTGTATAAATTTTCTTAGAGACTTGGTAAAATCCAAGTACATAAACACTAAATATTTTGGACAAGTTACACGATGGACATTGTTAAAATGCATAAATGTGTAAACATGATAGTAATACTCGTATAATATAGATAGTTTAAACAATTAATTTTCGATGTAATTTTGTAAAGAGAGTTTTCAGTCATTTAAAACTGATAGATGCCAAATGTAATTTTATGCTTTGTAATGTGATTTTTCGGATTTTAGCCCACCCAATTTTCGTTCATTTATTTCAGTCATATCGTTCCTTTATTTTCTAAATTTTATAAAGTATAAATTAATTTTGCATTCAGTAAATTTCGTGGTTGCTCAATTTTTATTCCGTAGAAATAAGTTTTGCGTTCTTATTTGAATTTCTATCTACCCACGCGCGGTTTTGTAGACAACCTTCAGCAATTTTCGAGCAAGCTGAAGCGAGTTTGTTAAGCAGCTGCCCGTATCGCTGCTATCCGATTGGCCGAGCGCGCTAATGTTCTCCCTTCTCCCGAAATTATCGTCAGTTGGTCCTGGTTTTTCAAACAAGCAACTCCGTGTCTTGACACGTTAAATTAAATTTTACCATCTTCAGTTTCGTTTAATAATGTAATACCGTTTCGTTTGTTTTTGAGGCGACCAATGCTAGTTGTGTGTGTACATCTGACCGGTGTATTTTATCGTTTTTAAGCAAGTGCCAACAGAAGTATCGTATTGTATCGTATCGTATTTCCGATGGAAAATATCGTTGTGTGATGATGTCACACCTGTTAACCCGCTACTGGGGAATTGTTATGTTGAGCACTCTGCCGTTTTGTCGTTTCCGTTTGGAAGAAATTACCCTCATTTGGGATTATCGTCTCATCACCGTGTCCAGAAAACCACCTGCATTAGCGCAAGTCGACCTTAATTTTACGTTCAAGAGGTTGATGACCTTTAAAGTCATCACAACCAATTTCGATGTTAGTTACCGCCGTAAAACCAATTCAATCGCCAAGCTGTGGATCACAATAATTAAGGTTAGTTATTTAATCTCGTCCAACTTAACAACTTCAGTGCAGCAAAGTGAAATTATCGTTGCTATGTTTTCAAAAGTGTTACGCCGCCATTTTTTTGGTTTTGATATCGTTCAGTAATTTAAATAATAATAGTGACCACGAACGCCATCTGCGGTCGTCGGCCAATAACGTTAACATTGTTGTGTTTTGTAATCACTTGTTTACCGTCAATGTTTATATTTTAAGTTTTATTGTAAATAAGTTTAAATATTAGGCGAGTGCACTCCAGTATCGAATTTAGATAGTGTATTGTCAATGCTACACCCTTCTGGTGTGTTTTTGTTGTTGTTTTGTTCTTGTTTCCCTAGTAAACATTATAGTATTATTTTACCGAACTTGTGTTTGTTTCTTTTGTACTCTTTTACAGGTCCTGGTTTGTAAAGTGGAGCGAGAGAATTGAGTTTTACCAAGGTATGACGGGTTTAAGTATTCCATACCATTTTTAAGGCTTGTACTAGTCTGGTGCCTAGTGCCTGTTTACACCTTGCCTTTAGACTTGTGCCAGTGGCGCCCTCTAATTTTCAGTATCGAAAACCATCCCGATTTTGACCCTTCCGGCGCACGCAATTCAAAATTTATACTTTCTCGTTCAACCCAGACCTCACGGCGAGTTTAGTCGACTTTAGGCTTTTGCTACGGTGTGTGCGACGACGACGAGTTTTCCTGTAACAGCTTTTTATGTGATATGGTTCTTTTGAAAACCACGGAATCCCCCCCCTCCCCAGAAGCCCAAGCCATAACATTACAAATTGCAATTTTTAATCATTACTATGTTAGTTGAAAAAAATTAATTGAAATAAAGAAGTGGAAATGCGTGTGCCCATAAACATTGATTTAATTTTACTGGAGAATTTCATGCCCCTTATAGTTTAAGCTAACTGGACATTTTAAATAATCAGCTGAAGAACGGAAGAAATAATCTTTGTGGGTATTTCACTTAGTTAGATAAACCCTCAGATAGCTTTTTCTGTGTAGAAATTAATCAGAAGTGCTTAAAGAGTCCCAAAAACTGCAAAATTAATTCTAAACGAGAAGAGAATTAGTTTCCGTTTCAGAAATGCAAGAAACAAATACTATAATATGTGCTGTCGGCATTTTTAAAATAAATGAGTGGAAGTACTCTGGATATACACCAGCTAAACTAGCTCTGATCTTAATCATGTCATGCTGCTCTCTGGAGACATAGATCAGGATGTACTGGAAGTCCTTCTGAATCTTCAGTTTCTATAGTTTATGGATCAAAGTTAAACTTTAAATTAAAATCATTTGTGTTAATTATCATTAAACTCTTATGCCCGGTTTCACAAACGTTTAAGCTGCAATTAAATTATTTAAGTCTATAATGTTTAAGCCTAAATTTAAGCCGAAATCGTAGTTTAAATGTTTGTAAAACCGGGCATTAATGTGTCGAGAGTATAAAAATCTAATAATAATAAATTTTTTTGCAGATTATGAGGATTATATAGATGTCGAGGTGGACAAAACTGATATAAATATAATAAATGTTAGAGTCAAAAAAACTTTACCAGTCAGCCTAACTAATTCTTTAGACATGATCACCATTGAAATTATAGCAATTAATAAAGGAATTAATCATATTCCAGGAAGAACTACTCTGTTAATTCGTTTGCCTAATAAAGGTAAACAAACTTTAATAACTGTACACGATGAAAATAATTTTACATACAGCAACACACCTGTAATATTATTAACAACTGGAATGATGTTTATTATATTTTTAAATATAATTATTGTAACTTGGCACTTTTACAAGAAAAAGTTGAACTAGTTGCTATCTAGGAAAAAAGAAACGAAAATGACGCATCTAGATGTGGGATTTATTTTACATACATTATAAAAGTATATTATATTATAACATAATTAATTATAACCCAGTTTAACCATTTTTTAACAATTTCGATTAAATTTGTTTTACTCTTATAAAAAAATTTTATTTTTACTCTTATAGATATATATAGTATAGACGATAATTATTATAACTATAATTTTTTTAATTCAAGTTACCTAAAAATGGTACAGTAGCAATACCACCGTGCTAAAAGATCAATTTACACAAGTATATTATACTAATAAATTTTACTTTTGAACGCTAAATTTTTTGTCACGTTTAGCTTTCCAGTACACACTTCTTTTTTTGGAATTCAAAAATTCCTTGGATAAATTTAACTGAACGTAACTGTAAGTATCTACAGTTGTCATCACGAAAAAAGAAGCTGACGTCATTTTCAATATTGTATGAAATAAGTCAAGAATTATGAGTCAAATAAGTATTTGTTATAATAAATTTAAATAATAATTATAAAGCAGAAAATTAATATGGTTGTCAATATACAATTAATCAATCATAAAATAATTTTCTATAATTACTATTTTATTTATTAATCACATTAAATGTTATAAAATGTAAAAGTTACAAGTAAAACAAAACCTTACAAACACAGCCGAATCAACAAAAATTTATTACCATGCCAAAAATCAAACAAGTACAACGCCAGTCAATTTTATCGTACATCTATAAAAATTATTATGCAAGCTAAGAACTATTGTAGCTATTTTTTTATCGTATGCGTTGAGCATCATATAATTTTGACGTATAAGATTTCTAAAATCAGACGCTTAAGACACATTCTTTAAGGCTGTCTTTGTTGCACCTATGATACTAATAATTAATTTAAGTAACTAGTTGTCGGTGCTTGATTCAGATGGTACTGACGTCAGCTTCATTTTCGTGCAAACAAGTGTATGTATGTAACTACAACTACGTATTTAAAAACACCTAATAGCTATTTTTCTAACATTATTATTTTATACTGTTTCTATGGTGCATTTAAGCTCACTTGTTATGTTTCCTTTAAAATGTGCCTTTCTCTATAAAATACGTTGTCATTAGAACACTTTTAGAACAACTTATCGTTGATCAAATAAAATATTTTCTAGATAAGTTGTAATTGTGGTGTCTAATATGAATAATTTAAGCTACAAGATATTGCAATCTAAGTAGTAATATCTTATAGCTTAAATTATCATATTGACAATACAATGGCAACTTATTTACAAAATATTTTGAGATTATATTACATAACCTAAAATTTGCTTCAAAAGTATTCGTCGGATGTTGACTATGAACAGCTGTCAGTGTCACATAATCGGAAACTGTTGGGAACAAACAAATCTATTGACAACGTATTTTATAGGATCTTATAAAATAGTATACTGCTGTATAATAATTATTCAATATTTAAATAATAATTTTACAACAATTATCTCAAAAGTTAAAAGTACAATTATTTAACTGAAAAATATGATCACTACTTGAGCTAGTACTTGCACAATCCACCTTGGTGCCTTGTTTGTAACTTCTACTTTTCAACTTACTATCTTGCAGTTTCACTACCGAAAACTTTTCTGGCAATCTTGACTGATTCTTCAGACGATTCCTGTATATAAGATTCTGCCACATTTGACGATTCCCACCCTTCATGCCTCTTGAAAGTAGTAATATCTCCACCTAATGCAAAATAAATTACTTCGGATAATATAACAGTACTATACGGTACATGCGTTAACCAAGAGTCGCCGAACTGCGGCGAAAAGAATGCCCAGTGTAGCATGTTGGGTTTTCCAGCTTAAGAACAGTTGCAATATTTTTAGAAATTGCTCCAAAGGTATTAATTCCTACATTTTGGCGGCTACACTTGCCCTTATGATAATGTGAAAAAAAACCTTAAAGGTGAGTTTTTGGGGAGTAAAGCAACATAACGAAACATATGTACATACACTTTTTCGTACGCACTTTTAGACTTTGTAGGTAACAAATTGCCCCGAAATTCGTTTTCTTTGTTTCTTATTTCTTGTGGAACGTTTTTGCACATGTTAACGATAAATATTGTTTTTTTTTACATTTGTTGAACAGCTGTTGGTGTGACGTAATCGAAAACTGTTCAGAACAGTTCAGAACACGTACAACGAACAAACCTAGTGATATTAAAAAATAAAACACGAAAAGAAATAAATTACGCTTAAATAAAAAAAAAACAAAGTTATTAACAATGTTAACAATATAAATTCTTAGTATAAACAATATAAATAACAAAGTAATTATCGATAAACGAATGCACTTTATAAAAATGTCGCTCAAACGTCAAACACTTACAATACGTTTTGACATTAAATAAAATGCTATAAATCAAATTGAGATTTTTAGCAATTTTGCGAATTTATTTTTTTACCTACGCCTTGTTCATTATTTTCAGAATTTCTGTGAAAACGGTTGGTTTCTCAAAAAAAAAAATATTTAACCAAAGTTGTAGCCCGTTAAATCCCCTATCCGGTTTGGGCCATTAGTTTTTTTGTAAAACGTTTTATTTAAGAGATACCGGAATCGCAAGAAAAGTAAAAATAATAAAACCTGAATTTTTTAACATTTTTTCCCTTATTTAATTTATAACTAAAAATCCGTTGGTTCTAGACGATAAGGGGTTATAAAACAACAACAACAAACAACAAAGTTTAAACAAGTGTTTAAAATCCCACTTTTTCTAATGGTGTACCGGGTGTACCTAATTAAAATTTTTAAATTGCATATAATACCATGTTCGGAATTCAAAGATTTAGATTTTGCTTTGAAATGCGCCGGTGTCAGATGCATCTGACGACCGTGATTCTGTAACACACACAATCACACAAGCAAAATAGAGATTTTATAATAATTATAATAAGATTCATCGCTTTCCTACTAGAAACACTGAACGCAGCTCATGTATTACTAAATCTTTGAACGCAACCGTACCACAGATTGAACGAATGCTAGGTTATTGGCTTCTTGGTTTACTGGTAAAATTTAAATTTATTTAACTAATATGTTCGATTTTGGAGATACATTAGCCCTAATGTTAGGACTTGCTATTAGTGTTGTGGGCATTTTGGCATGCTTAGGTGCCTATGCGAGGAAACGAGCTTTAATGGAACATCTTTAACTGAAAAAATAAGTAAGGTTAATATTTAATTCTAACAAAAGCTTTCATTATAATTATTATCTTTGTTTATTTTTAGGTTGTTTGTTACTGGCGTTTCCTAAATTTTGATATTATATTTATCTACAGTTTTTATATCTTTAATTAAATAAAAATGTAGCATCTACATACTGCGTTTTTTTTTCAATGTTGACTAAACGTGATTAAACTTACTTGCATTTTAAATCAATTTGGTGCCAATGTTGATGTAATGCACAGGGCTTAGAAGTTGAATGTACTCTTCCTACCATTATATTTTCCTGTTTAGTCATGGATTAGTAAAACAATTTAAAGTTGAGAACCTTATTTGGGTCCAGTTTATCTTATGCAAAATTTTGATAAATTATTGTGTTTTGAAAACTTCAGTAAGCCGACTGGCAAGGATAATTTATTATTATTCATATCCTTGCAATATATTTTTTTGCGTAAAAGAATTAAATTATGTAAATGTTCCACTAGTTGGGCGTCAACATACTACATATTCATTGTATGTTGAAAATTTCATGTACATTGGATAACTTTTAAACAAGTTAAAAAAATCAGCACAAATACTTGTGACAACCTAAGCATTATCATGGTTTTTCCTGTAGCTAGTACTTTGACCCCCTGGTAATTTGGTTACCAGGTGATTTCATCTGCAGGTAATTTGGCTCCCGATAATTCCACCTATTACAAAAATTCCTAGTAGCAACCAGCCCGGAGCAGAGGGTCAGTATCAAATTGTGGTATCAATATTGTGACATCTTTTTTTTATAATTAAGAACATTTAAAGAGATTCACTGGCCGAGCTTAGGTTAACTGTTAGGTGAAATTACTAGATACCAAATTATAAGAGGATCAAATTACTGGGGGTCAAATCACCTACTGCCAATTTTTCCACTTTTAATTTCCAGAAATACCTACACTGATATGCAGGATATCAATTATTTTGTAATGCCATGGTTGCATCAGAAATTGGTGTAAGATTAAGAAAATCTAGTTTCAAATAAGGAATGTTTAAAACAAAAACATTATTGAAGTATGGAATTTAATTGGTCGAGAAGTAACTTCAAATTTGAACTATATCATGCAAAATTGTTTGAAAGTTGTTATCAAAGTTAGGGGTGGTCCAATTCCATATTAATTTTATGTTAATGTGTTTAAAAATTAAAACAGGTATGAATAATTTTGTCCCATGTTTCACATGATTTTATAATAATAAAAGTATTATTACTTTATCATATGTAATATGAGAAAGTATTGTTTTCGCAGAAAAAAAAATTTGAGATTTTGATGGATTTACACTTTTTGAGGTCCCCTGAGTAAAATAAGACCATTTCCAAAAAATGTCTGTGTGTGTGTATGTGTGTGTGTGTGTGTGTGTGTGTGTGTGTGTATGTGTGTGTGTGGTCAAATTTTGTGTGCGGCCTACAGCAAAAACTAATAGGAATTTTCAAACAAAATTTTGGATTTTGTATCCTTATGTTGAGACTTAGAGCTGATTAGATTTTGGCTAAAATTGATTCACGGAACTATTTTTTTATTTTTTTAAATTTTATTATTTAATATTAGTTTTTAATTAATATTTCAAAAACTAATAAGAATTTCAAAACGAAATTTAGGATTTAGCATACTTATGTCGAGATTTAGAACTGATTAAATTTTAGTTATAATTGTTTTATAAAAACCATTGTTTTTTTAATTTTTTAAGTTTTATTATTTAATATTAGTTTTTAATTAATATTTCGAAAAGTAATACGAATTTCTAAACTAAATTTAGGTTTTCGCATATTTTAGTCATATTTAGAACTCATTAAATTTTAGTTAAAATTTGTTTATAAAAACTATTGTTTTTATTATTTTAAATTTTATTATTTAATATTAGCCTTTATTTAATATTTTAAAACTAAAAGGATTTTCAAAACTAAAGTTGAAATTTGTTATGTTTATGGCAGGAATTAGAGCTGATTAAATTTTGGATAAAATTGGTTCATGGAAGGAATTTTTTAAATCTTTTATTTATTATTAGTTTTATTAAATATTTCAAAACTAATGAGAATTTCAAAACTAAAATTGGTATTTTGTATCTTTATATTTAGACTTAGAGCTGATTAGATTTTGAATCACATTGGTTAATGGAAAATATTTTTTCTTTTATTATTAAAATTATTTTTTAATATTTAATAAAAGTATGATAAAGTCATGGGCATGCATCCGATTTTTTTTAACCATTTACTTATTCTTGAAATTTTTACTTTATCATATGTAATATGAGAAAGTATTGTTTTCGTGCAGAAAAAAAAATTTGAGATTTTGATGGATTTACACTTTTTGAGGTCCCCTGAGTAAAATAAGACCATTTCCAGAAAATGTCTGTGTGTGTGTGGTCAAATTTTGTGTGCGACCTACAGCAAAAACTAATAGGAATTTTCAAACAAAATTTTGGATTTTGTATCCTTATATTGAGACTTAGAACTGATTAGATTTTGGCTAAAATTGATTCACGGAAACTATTTTTTTTTAATTTTTTAAATTTTATTATTTAATATTAGATTTTAATTAATATTTCAAAAACTAATAAGAATTTCAAAACGAAATTTAGGATTTAGGATACTTATGTTGAGATTTACAACTGATTAAATTTTAGTTAAAATTGTTTTATGAAAACTATTGTTTTTATTTTTTAAGTTTTATTATTTAATATTAGTTTTAATTAATATTTCGAAAAGTAATACAATTTCTAAACTAAATTTAGGATTTCGCATATTTTAGTCGACATTTATAACCCATTAAATTTTAGTTAAAATTTGTTTATAAAACTATTGTTTTTATTATTTTAAATTTTATTATTTAATATTAGCCTTTATTTAATATTTTAAAACTAAAAGAATTTTCAAAACTAAAGTTGAAATTTGTTATGTTTATGGCAGGAATTAGAGCTGATTAAATTTTGGATAAAATTGGTTCATGGAAGCAATTTTTTCTAAATCTTTATTTATTATTTATTTTTATTAAATATTTCAAAAACTAATGAGAATTTCAAAACTAAAGTTAATATTTTGTATCTTTATATTTAGACTTAGAGCTGATTATTTTTAAGTAATATCTGTTTAAATTTTTGTGGTGTCGAAATTTTTATTTACTTTTGTTTGTACTTACATTATTTTGTTAACAAATTGTTTTAATATTTAATAAAAATATGATAAAGTCATGGGCATGGCCACATCCGATTTTTTACATCTAATGTTGAAATTTATAAATATCTAAAAATTCATTCGATTAATTTATCGTAAGGCACCCAGTTTGAATTTAGGTAGAGCTCATTTTGCATGGCCATCTCCATGCTTCGGAAGACATGTAAAGCTGGTGGTCCTCTCACAAGATACTGGCAACATCTTTGAGATATTAAATGCTATATACCCTCTTGAAAATAGAGGAATCAGAAGAAGTCGTAAAGATAGAAATATTTTGAAGGCTAGGGTATAAATAATTTTGTCAGTCACTGTATATAAACTGCTGTGATGGTAAATGTTTACAGACATGAGACATACTTGCATAAATATGTCTCCAAGAAGTCTGTTTGCATTAAGCTATTTGATAATGTCACCTTATAAGGGTAAGGAATTGGCAATAGTTTTATCAGACTCATGTGTGTCACTTTGATAATGTAGAAACAGTTTTAGGAATTCATATTAAAAGATCGTAAAATATAATGTTGCTGTAGACATATTGTTTAATCAAATCAATTGTATTTAATCAGACAAAGCATTCATTTACGGTTTATTAAATTTGTCTTCGCAGAAAACAAATTTTTTGTTTTAAAAACAAAATTATTTTTGTTAAATGTTAATCATTTTGTTTTTTCCATTATACAGTAGCGATCATAAGTATGGTTGCACTTAGTTTTTTTGTGATAACTTTTTTAAATTTCAAGGAAATTTTCCTAAATTTTCAAAATTTATTCTTTAAATACCTTGGAATTATAACACATAATTAAAATTATTTGAAAAATTTTATAAACAAGTAAAAATTTAAAAATCACAAAATAGGAAATATTTGCTTATAATAAAGTATTATTAAAAGCACTTAAAACAAAATTTAAAGTACTTTATTAAAAATATAAAGATTAAAAACAATTAATACTTTGTTGCATAACCTTTTGCGGCTATAACTGCTTTGCATCGAGAAGGCATAGAGTCAACAAGCTTACTAAACGCTCCAATGGAATCTTTTGCCATTCTCTCCTTAAAGCTTCTCATAACTAACTCCTATTTTGGTATGTCCCACTTCTAATTTGTCGCTCGAGCTCTTCCCACAAATGCTCTATAGGATTTAAGTCAGAAGACTGACTAGGCCACTCAAGTAGGCGGATATTAGCCTTCGCCATGTAACCTTTAACATGCTTTGAAGCATATTTCGGGTCATTATCTTGCTGAAACATCCAGCCGCGTGGCATTATTCTCTTCCCATGTGGTAGCATGTGATCTTTTAATATGTCAGCATACGTAAACCGATCCATAATACCATCGATTAAGTGTATAGGTCCAACACCATCACGGGAAAAGCAGCCCCACACCATGACACTTCCACCGCCGTGTTTTACAGTGGGAACCTGATACTTAACATCATATCTTTTATTTACTGGACGTCGAATATACTTAATACCATCAGAAGAAAACAAATTATATTTGCTCTCATCGCTCTAAAGAATTTTAGACCATTCTTGAACTCCCCAGTTTAAGTGATCTTTGGCAAATTTTAATCGGGCTATCCGATTCTTCTTCAAAATTATTGGTTTCTTAGAAGGACGCTTACCAAATAGTCCAGCTGACTTCAGTCGACGTTTCACTGTCGAAACACTAATATTATCTTCGCGATTCTCGTTAAAATCACGGACAATTTCGGTAGCCATTAAACGAGGATTCTTTACCGCATCACGAACGATCATTTTATCTTCCCGTCCGGTTGTTTTTCGTGGTCGCCCGGTTCTTGGTCGATTGGCCACTGATCCATATTGGTTTATTTTACGGATCCAACGACCTATAGTTTGATTTGGTATACCAAATTTGCGATTTGCTGTCCTTAAAGAGTCTCCATTTTCAATGATTTCAAAATCGCATTTTCAGATCTTCGGAATATTCTTTCGTCTTTACCATAATTCTTACTGTTGAAGCAACTACTCTAACAAGTTTATTTCGAAAAAATTAATTTTATTTACAGTTTTTGACGTTTTAAAGAATATGCCACTTTACTTTTGGACACTGAATAAGAAATAATTATATTTTTATACTGTTCACGTTATTAACAACATTAAATTTTATACGTCAAAATCTGTATTAGCCTACTTACTTTTAGGAATGATACAACAATTTGCAAAATAAGTTTTGCTTTTATTAATTTTGCTAAAAATTGAGTGCAACCATATTTATGAGCGCTACTGTATATGAAAGTTGCCGGTTTCAATAAATTTGGATACAAGGTTTTACTGTTTAGTAAATTTTATAATAAAATGAAATTAAAATTTATTGAAAAAATACATTACCATAATTTACACTCCTATTATTTAATACTACATAACTATAACATAATATTAATTGAAGGTAATTAAATTTTATTATTTTAAAACTATAATAAAAAAAATGCAAGAAGACCAACGACTACAAACTAGATTTCAGAATAATCTGAGGACAAAGTAATAATAGCATTTTTACTTATTGATTAACTGATGAATTTTAGAAATTAAATAGGAGTTATACTCTTTATGGTTGATAGGTTCAACTTTAACAGCGACAGTTTTTAAGCGAGCTTCGTCCTAAAAATAAATATTTTAATAAAAAGAATATTTAACATATAATTATTACATTATAGCTTTCCATTTTAGCACGGCACTTAATTATGAATTGTTTAAAATTAGCTCTGTCTGCAATTTCTGTCAAACTTTCAGGATTGTTTTCTATTGCCTCTCCAACTTCTTGTGAAGTCATTCCAAGAACTTTTTCAGCTTCTGAAGCAAACATACTAATCCATTCATTTCCACTCCAATCCCCAACATTCATCTACAAATTAAATTTCAACATTATTTAGTAAATACGTAACGTAACTTTAATACATACCGATCCCAACAATCTATATTTGAAATTAGGATATTCCCGATTGCATTTTTCACAACGAAACATCCCATTTTGTAAATCAACAACTTTTTTATTGCAATCATCGGATGGACAAGCTTTATATAAGCAATTTTCTGAACGAAATAATAAAATGGTTCCTTTGGTTTGAAAGTAATCACCTTTTTCAGCAGTACCTAAACCTTGATTTTGTACCTCCTTAAAACTTATCCACGGTGTTGAAAAATTACCACCTGTATTTCTAAACAATTACCACCATAAATTAATAGAATAATAATATCTTTCAAAATTTACTTAGCGCTAATATTGTTAACATTTTCGTTCATTCCACCATTATCATACCACCCACGTAGAATATGTGAAGCAGGTAAATCAGGATTAATTTTCATTATACTGCTAGTAATAATGGATATATTTTTTCCACCTCCAAATTCGCCAACTTTTGCACCCTTAATACCAATAATTGGTTGACCAGTTCCATCAAATTTTTCAGCATCTGTACCCCATAAAGTTAAAGCAATCTGAAACAATGTATTTAATATCAACCAACAAGTATTTCTCTAATGGTTTTATCAAGATTATACCCAATAATAGAAATTTTGTGAATAAGAAACGTCCTAAATACGTTCATCATTCAACAATTATCAAATATTAAGATTATCAGTGAAGTTCTATCAAAATTGTATGATTAATCCCCATTACTTTTTTCAGATGGGGATTAACAACAAAAAAAGTTTCATCCTTTTATAGTGCTTGTATGAAATAAGATGATTGCCAGTCAAATATGTATCCATATAATAAATTTAAATAATAAACTTTGACAAATATTATAGCTATCCTTTTCTATCCCATACATTGGATATCATAAAATTGTCAATGTCCATCGTTACTTTAAAGAAAATCAAATTATTTGTGTGTTTGTTGTGTTCATCGACTATAAAACGTATTTATAAAATATTTACAACTTACAGCACTTTGAGTTTGATCAACAAGAGTAACTTCACGTTTTTTCAATTCTCTTCCAGAAGATTTGGCTTGGAAAGTTTGTAAATCTGAAACTGCTTTGCAAACACCCAGAACATCTAAAAGTAAGAACATCATATAGAAATAGTTTTAACAGAAATGAGAGAAAAACATACCTATAAAGGTTCCCGTTTCGACGACAGCAATTTTATCAATTTGAGTAAAATTAAATTGTGTTTGTGGAATTGAAGTGACAACATCGTGGCACTCTTGCACAATTGTATCATTAGTAAATGTCATTTCATAATCATTTTTTAAATTAGAAAATTGTTTATTTGCAACTTTAAGCATGCATTTGCTTATATAATACACTTTATCCACCTAAAAAATTATTGTCAATGTAGTTATGCACTAATGTTTACTAGTTATTGCACATACTAAAACAACAAAACAAAATTGCACTTGATGTCAAAATTTTGAAAAAGAAGATGAGTAGTGTATGTGAAGTGCACTCAATTAAATAATGTATACTATAATATTATGAATAATTTTAGTTTTTACAAAGCTAAAATAAGTTTAAAAAATGCCCTTTCATTTTCCTTCTGGGAAAAAACAAGTGCAAAAAAAATTCCACTCTTTCGAGATTGACGTCAAAAGTAAATTTTCCACTTTTACTTTCCCATTTACGCAGTAAAGGAAAGTATTGTAATTAACTAAAAAAAAGTTTTGAGTTAACATTTCTCCCATGGTCTATGAACCCACAGAAGTCATTTAAGACAATTTTTGGAACAAGGTCCGGGTGTGTGCATTTGTTTTTTTCGTCCACGATTTCGAACAAATGCATGCACCGATTGACTTGAAATTTGGGACATTGGTTGGAAATCATCGTCTGATGCTGATTAGATTTTGGTTAAAATCCGTTCATTTTTACTTAATGTTTTGAAAGAAACAAAACTTTTAAGGCACCATACTTCTTTCCATTGTAATGGATAAAAATGAAAATAGTATCAATCGATAGAGATTTTACTTCTGCGTGTAAAGATACCCAACACTTGAAATTTTTCTCTTAAATTACTATTAAAATACATAAATAGAATCATTGCATTTAATAGAATATGAGTGGCCTTGGAAACAAAATAACCAATAAAATCATAGTTATTATTATGATAAACCTAGTCATGTGATGTCCCATCAGATGTTTTTTCTACTGTCACGCCTGACATTAACATTTTCCCTACTAAATTTAGTTTAAAATGACAAATATGAATTGCATTCATTAATATTAGAACCTATCTAATTATAACTTGAAAATCTTACCTCAATCATGTTATAAAACTTTTCAACAAGGTCACGGAAAACTGTAGCTCTTATTTCACCACTTTCATCAATAAGATCCATACTAAACAATTCACCTTCACCACGTGAATTTGACCATTTACGTATGTTAGATTTATTGCTTACACGAGCTTTAATAACCCACCTAAAACAATAAAATATTTATATGTAATTAATTTATAGACTAATATTATACATAAATATTAGTTTTAAGAATCAAATTATCTAGGAGAAAATTAAAAAATTCTCAATTTCAAACAGAAAAATTGTTCAAATTCTCTCACTTAGTAGAAAATAAACTTACTTGTTTTGATAAGGACTTAAGCTTGATATAGGATAAGTTAATTGATCTTGTATAGATATATCTCCACTGTTGTTTCTTCTGATTCCATTAGTAACACCCACTGGTTTAGGAATTTGACGATTTCCATTTGACATTGAAGTTGATGGAGTTTCAGAATGAGCATTTTCAGTTGTGGATTCTGGTCCTATATCATCATCAAGTAATTGCTCTGGATTACCAATTTTTGCAGTTTTCTCTCCTGGCACAAGAGTTTCCATTTCTAATATTACTAACACACGCCTAAACAAAACAAAGCATATCTAATTTATGTGTCTATACTATGCAAAACTTATTGTTTACATTTGATTTCATACCTCAGAGAAAATAAAGAAAAATAGAACACTTATGTCCGGTTTCCTAAATCTTTTAACAAGCTGCCAAGTTTAAATTTGAGTTTACTAACAGCTTTTTAAGACTAAATTGCCGTTTAAGTACTTAATAAGTGATTAACAAGACATTTCTAACCTTAAATTTAAAATATTAACAAATATTTTTAACAACAAAATATGAGATTTTGAATAATTTAAATTGTTTGGTACCTAATAATATTAGATAACAAGATTTGTTAAAAACCGTAGGATTTTCAATGCTGAATTTTTAATGTTGAATTAATATCTTCCCTGATTATTTAAAAGATCTATAAATCAGGGTTTGTGGACCACTCTTGAAACAGAAATTTTCTTTTTCATTTCATTTATTAACTAAAATTCAACTAATTCAAATAATAAATATATTTCCACTAGTTGAATTTTAGTTGATGGTTGAAGGTGGTTTCAATGAGACTACGGCCATAAATGAATTAAATTATGCAATAAAACTGAAGATTTAGCCACTACAGTTAATCGGTCATAGAACATTAAATTCATTCCCTTATTTTGCTTTGCAATGGAATACCACTGGTAAATATAAGAAAAAAAATGTATATTTAGATATAGTAAATTTAAAAAACAACCGATTTACCATTACCGAGTTAATATTATGAAAAACGTCAATATAGCATCACAAGTAGCAAAATAATAATCTACAGTTTTAAAATTTTGCATTTAGATGTTAACTGAATACTTGGCTAAAATTAGCTTTTTACCAGAAGATTTTGTAAACAAAAGTTTTTATATTTTTTAATTTACAAATGACACAATTTATAGCAAAGGTTGGCATTTTAATTTGCATTATTTGATTGTATTTTTGTTTTCTTACAATGTGTGACAAGTTATGAGCATTAAATGCAAAAATGTAATAATTATTGTAAAAAATTTAACATACTTATTGCCCTTGCCAGCATTATTAATGACACTTGTGATATATCTCTTAACCTTTATAATCGTATTTGTGGCTAATTCACCATTAACAAATCGATCATTAATTTGTGTAGTAAGCATGGCAAAAGATATAACATTTTGTCCATCTGAAAGAAGAATACGATAACGTTCCTTATCGGCGTTACCAGATGAAGCTATTTTCTTGCTACCCAAAACTTGCATTATAGGGTCGGTCACCTCACTGCCTCTCATAATTAACTAAAACGAAAAAAAAACAACAAAAATAAGTACATATTTTGGCTATTCTTAATACTAAGAATAATTAATAATTTTGTTGACACACACAAACAAGTAGTTATTTTGTGTATCTAATAGTAATTTTAAAGCATTTTACCTCTCTGATATTCATTAATTGAATGATGTACTTTTCAGATGCAAGTTTTAAATTCATTCGTCGCCCCCATACATGTTAATTTTAACAATAACATTCAATTATATAGGTATCATTCTGAAAGAGGCCATAAATACCTATCTTAATATTACTTTAAAGTCGAATTTTTCCTGCTATAATTAACAGTAAAACTTGATTTTCTAACAATTCAAAAAAAGTATATTCGTTGTTCATGCATGGGGGCGACGATGGCGGTCCTTAATAAACAAATTACTAATACCCTCGACCTGCTGGAACTTGAACGATCGTTTATGTAAACGATTATTGCAAGTGCCAGTGGTCACATACACAAGCATGTAAAAATTGTCAACTTTTTTGATTCCTTTTTTATGAAAACAATCTATATAAAACCTGAAGTAATTGTTTATAAAAATGATAATTTGTGTTAATAAGCATTAAATTCTCAGTGTGCTCAGATTCATAGATAAGTACTTACTACTAATAGTTAAGGGCTGAATTTATATACCGTAGTAGCACAAAGGGCTGAAACATTTGGCAAACATGTTACCAACACTTTGCAAAAACTTATATTTTGCCCAGATTTCCCGCCTTCTAATTATTGAATATGTGAATAGGTCCTTTTTGAAATGATAAAATTTAATTTATATCCAAAATTTTGACACAATTTTACGTGGAAACCAAACTTTTCTTTTGTGAAAGAATTCTTACATAAGCAACAAGTTAACCAATATTGGCTTTTGTACTTGATTATGAAACCAAACGTAAACCGTTAATTGTATGTAACCACAGAATTTGATGATCATATGAATCAAATGAACTTGATGATCAATGAAGAAAAAAGTTGATGATCAAATAGTTATTTAGGAGTTAAAAGGCAAAAGATTTAATATTCAATAAAAATAGTTATACAAATAAACAACGGTATGTAGTTTTGTCGTTATACATATTTCATGAATTTTGCATTGGATTAAATACATCAAATCTGGTATTGTCAATTTATTATAAACAGTAGCAGTGGTAGTTCCTGATAAGAATTCTTGCTCTAAGAACATACACGATTTTGTATTATACTGCTCTACAATTTTCAAAGGTTATTTAGATTAAATAATAAAATCTTAGATAAGAAAATAAATACGTAATAATTAAAATTAACATACCCGTAAAGAACCTTCACTTAGCTTGTGTTGAGTTTCCATTTTCAAGCTGTTAAAAATATTGAAAATTCAATTTATAATTAATTCTACAACTTGAACAAAATTCTGGCGCAAAAACTATTATGTTAGGTTAGAATTAGCGTCCTTAGCATAAGCGTAATTGAACAAAGCTACCAACCATGCAACCATTTATCATATGTGGTTACCATTGAAATAGTAACTACGGATACGCTAAAAGCATTTGTTTCATAGATATGAAAGAGTAATAATGATTTGTTTTTATACATTAGGTAATGAAGTAATCGCGTTAAAAAAACTGATGTGATACCTACTAAATGGCTTTCCCGTTTAAAACTAGGTTTAAAATAATAACTAAGTTTACCAGATTAACATAATAAATTATACATTTTAATTTTAATGGATTTTAATCCATTTCATTCATTTAGGGATAGTTTAGCTGATGATATCCAAATCCAAATGATCCAAAGGAGGTCCTAAACTAAAATGTGAGTTGGAAAATTTTCAAATTTCATTAAAATTGTAAAAAAAATTTTTTCCAAATTTCATTAAATTTGAAACCTTTTAAAATATTTTATACAACCTATAATTTCAACAAGGAATAAAAAACATTTACAATTAAATTATACAACATTATAAAAAAATTACTTGTGCAGGTAATAACCAAATTTTTTTTAAGGAGTTATACGCAGTCAGGAGGCCGAAAAAAAGCGATTTTACAAGAATTTTATTATAGGTACATTTTATTGTTGTGTATGTGTACATGCGTGGAGAAGCCACTCACTTAGCAAGGAGTCTCACACACATGAACAATCAGTGCGTACCTATCGGTCAAGACGCATAGTCACCCTCATACACATGTATTGTTAATAAGTTAAATAAATAATTAAATATAGTTTATTTCTTTAATAACAACTATACAACATGGTGTCAGGTGTAAAATTAATTTAAATTAGTGCTAAACATAACTTAAACAATTTAAGTTAGCGAAAAGGCAGTATAAAAAATTTAAATTAGTGCTAAACATAACTTAAACAATTTAAGTTAGTGAAAAAGCAGTTGAGATACCAGTACTAATTATGGATAACAACATAAAGCGCCAAAACCGTTGTTTTGGATGGAGAAACAAACTGGGTAAAATTTAAACAACAGTTTGATGTGTACATGAAAGCTAGCGGCTACGAAGAAAAGAAAGAGGACGTAAAAATAGCTGTCTTTCTAAATGTAGCCGGCGAAGAGGCTTTAGATGTGTTCCACACCATTAAATTAACAGAATCACAAAGAAAATGTTATAAAGATGTGGTAGCAGCGTTTGAAAACTACTGCATACCTAGAAAAAATATCATTTTTGAAAGTTATAAGTTTCATGGAAGAATTCAAAAAGAAGGAGAAAAATTTGACCATTTTCTCACGGAGTTAAGAATTCAGGCAAAACTTTGTGATTTTGCTGAACAAGAAGAAAGATTGATCCGAGACAGAATTGTTATAGGGGTAAATGATTCAGGACTGCAAGAGAGACTACTGAGGTTATCTGACTTAACCCTCACCACAGCAATAAATCAGTGCCGTGCAGCAGAAGCAGGAAAAGAACAAATGAAAATAATACAAGAAAAATCAGAAGCAAGCGTACACGGAGTAAAGTCAATGTACGAGAAAAGAGATCAACAAGCTGGAACATCAAGAAACAAGATTAAGAAGAAATGTCGTAAGTGTGGTGGAGTGCACGGTTACGGAAATTGCCCTGCCTTCGGTAAGTTCTGTCTTTTTTGTAGTGAAAAAAATCATTTTGCCAAAATGTGTGTACAAAAAACCAAGCGTAACGGTGGTATTAATAACAAAAAGGTACACCAAGTAGAAGAAGAATCAAATGATAGTGATGATTGTGAGTATTATTTAAGTTCAGTAGGATTAGTCAACAACGAAACTGTAAAAAATTTAAAAATTTACTCTTTTACTAGCATAGATGAGAAAAGTGGTTGCAAACTGTAGTTGTTTCTAATAATAAGATCGAATTCAAGTTGGATTCAGGAGCAGAATGCAATGTTTTACCATTAAGTATTTATAAAAATCTTAAAAATAAGGGTAGCAATCTTGAGTTGAAGCCAATAAATGTAATACTTACGTCATACGATGGCAACAAATTAAGGCCAAAAGGGGTGGTAACTTATGATTGTAAAATAGGCAAAAAAGAGTTAAAATGCAGTTTCATGGTAATAGGTACCAACGCGACGCCTTTATTAGGCTTGAAAGATTGTATTAGGTTTGGGCTAATAAAACGCATAGATAAAATATCTATGGAGGACTCGAAAGAACTATTTATAGCTCGTAATAAAGAAATTTTACGGGGTTAGGAAAAATAGGAAAGTATAAAATAAAGTTAAAGGAAATTGCAGATCCTATAGTCAATCCTATTCGTCGTGTGCCGGAAAAATTAAAATTGCCATTAAAGAAAGCGCTCGATTCGTTAGAAAATCAGGGCATAGTAGCTCGCGTATACGATCCTACAGAGTGGTGTCAAAATTTACTAATAGTAGAAAAGCCGGATAAATCATTACGTCTTTGCTTGGATCCAAAAAGGTTAAATGAGTTTATTATACGTCAAAGGTATCCGATACCGTCGCAGGAAGAAATTTGTAATGCACTCGCGGGAAAAGAGATATTCACAGTGCTTGATTTTAAAGACGGGTTTTTTCAGGTAGAATTAGATGTAGAAAGTAGCTACATTTGCACTTTCGGAACACCTTTTGGAAGATATAGATTTAAACGGCTTCCTTTTGGAATTTCTTCGGCCCCCGAAGTGTTTCAAGAATTGAATGTGAGGTTGTTTGGGGATATTGAGGGGGTTGAAGTCTATTTTGATGATGTCATCATAGCAGGAAAAACTGAAAAGGATCATGATGAAATCCTTAAAAAAGTATTACTTAGGGCTATAAAGTATGGCGTTAAGTTTAATAAGAAAAAAGTACAATACAAAGTAAAGGATGTAAAGTATGTAGGTAGGATAATTTCAAAAGAAGGTATAAAACCTGATCCAAAACATGTCGAAGCGATATTAGTTATTGAACCACCGCAAAATGTAAAAGGCGTGCAGAAGTTTCTAGGCATGACAAATTATTTAAGCAAGTTTATTCCGAATTATTCTGAAGTAACAGCGCCGTTAAGAAATCTTATTAAAAATAATGTCGAGTGGACTTGGGGCCAACCACAAACGGAATCATTTAATAGCTTAAAATTAAGTTTAACGCGCGCGCCCACATTAAAAATTATTGACTCAAATTCGCAAATAGAAATACAAACAGATAGTTCAAATTTTGGAATGGGTGCGTGTCTCTTACAAAAAGGACAGCCCGTTTCGTTTTACTCTAGAACGTACACGGATAGTCAAATTCGGTGGGCACCTATTGAAAAGGAATTATTTGCTATTTGTGCGTCAGTAGAAAAGTTTCACCAGTTTATTTATGGACGAAAAGTTATCGTAAAAACCGACCACAAGCCATTAATTTCGATAGTAAGAAAAGACATAAATAAAATAAGCGCAAGGCTACAAAGAATGGTATTAAAACTGTCAAAATACGATTTAAGTGTAGAATATTTACCGGGTTCAAAAATGTTTATTGCCGATTTTCTGTCGCGCAATTTAATAAAAAATAACGCCCAAGATGATGTAACGCTTACAGAAATGGTACATTTTCTTAAAAAAGAGTTACCAGTTTCGAATTACAGGCTACAACAACTCAAGGTTGAAACCGTAAAGACAAAAATATACAACAAGTCATCGAGTGGTACAAGTGTGGATGGCCACGAAGCAGTAAAAACATAAAAAATTCAGAATTAACTAATTATTACAAAATAAAAGATGACTTAGAGTTGAAAGATGACCTGCTCTTTTACAACGATAAAATTGTCATTCCTTCAAGCCTGAGAAAAGAAATGTTAAATGTTATACACTCAACGCACTTAGGAATGACAAAGTGTAAAAAGAGCACGTTCTCTTTTATATTGGCACGGAATTACACGTGATATAGAACAATTGGTTAAAGGGTGTAAAGTTTGTGAAAAGTTCAAACCCTGTAATGTTAAAGATAAAATAATATCACACGAAATTCCAAATTTGCCATTCAATAAAGTAGGTTTAGATTTGTTTTATTTTGAAGGAACGTATTACTTAGTGTTAATTGATTACTATTCTAAGTGGATAGAAATTTCTAAGCTAAACAATACAAATACTGATGCTGTCATTTCAGCTTTAAAAAACATGTTTAGTATCCACGGAATACCGAGAACTGTAATAGCCGACAACGTTCCATTTAGTAGTTTTAAAATGCACGAATTTGCTAAACTATACGATTTTGACATAGTAACGTCAAGTCCTAGGTATCCTAAGTCAAACGGATTAGCGGAAAAAGCAGTAGGTATATCAAAAATATACTAAAGAAGTGCAAAAATGACAATGTAGATATTGCCTTGGGTTTACTAAACTATAGAAGTACACCGGTCTGTGGTACGGATTTTAGTCCAGCACAGTTATTAATGAGTAGAAATTTGAGAACAGAATTACCAAGTACCGATAAAACTTTAAAACCCAAAGTAATATCCGATGAAGCTGTAAATCAGTTTAATCACCGGCGAACCAAGATCGAAAGTTATTATAATTTAAATGCTAAAGAAAAGTTAGAATTTCATGAAGGGGATAATGTATTAATCCAAGATTTACCAAAAAAGACGTGGTCACCTGGTCTAATAATTAGTAAGCATAAAACGCCGCGCTCTTACATTGTTAGAAATGAGCAAGGAGGTGTATTTAGGCGTAATAGTCAACATCTGAGACCGTCAGTAAATAAAGTAATTAAAAATAAAGTTACTGATGGCGATGATGGTGATGACGATTGTGACCAACCAAACGATGAAAATGTTTCGCCATCGTCTGTTTCGCCATCGTCTTCCAATCATGAATCTATAACAACTCGTTCTGGTCGAGTAATACATAAACCAGCTTATCTGAACAGTTATACTTGTTAGTTACATAGTAAATAGTTTTAATGGTTATATTATTGTTATATATAACCCGTTATTATAATTCTTACGTATATGCATGTTAATTTAAGAGTTTTTTTTATTATACTTTATTTTTATTAGATGAATAAGGGGGATGTTGTGTATGTGTACATGCGTGGGAGAAGCCACTCACTTAGCAAGGAGTCTCACACACATGAACAATCAGTGCGTACCTATCGGTCAAGACGCATAGTCACCCTCATACACATGTATTGTTAATAAGTAAAATAAATAATTAAATATAGTTTATTTCTTTAATAACAACTATACAACATTTATGGTAACTTTTTAACTTTATTTTAATATTTTTTAATTGTAAAAATAAAGATTTTTAAAGCTGCTATGGCTGATCTCCGAGAGTTACTCTAAAAAAAAGCGTCTTGCGGTGAGCAAGATTTCGGATCATCTAAAATAAAAAACCAAAAAAATTTCGTTAATATAAAGTATTATCTAGTATTTAATCGAAGGAATTAGCAAAATATTTATTTTTAACAAAATGGCGGTTTTTAAAAAATTTTGATTTTCGGTACAAATTATGGCTTCAAATTGTTTATAAAGTGAAAAATATTTATCGACGAGAAAAAAACCTTCAATTAGTTACTAAAATATATATTTATAAAGCTTGTGTAAAACTTTGAGACTGATCGATTTGGTCGTTTAAAAGAAATCTTACTCACCGACTTTAAAAACACAGTTTTGAGAAAAACGCGTTCAAAGTTTCAAAAGTAGTTTACACAATAATAATTTTTACTTCAAAATTTAGCTCGTAGGTATAAAAAGAACACTACATTACATTGTCATTCAATGTATGTACATATCTGAATACAATAGAAAGGTTAATAAAAAGAGTAGCGTTCTAGGCAAAAAGTGACAATTAACCCTGATTGTGATTTTCACCATTTTTTTGTGAGTTATCAAAGATAACTATGCCATATACACATAAAAAAATAAAATTTGCGGACGGTCCACTAATTTGGTTAAAAACAGTTTTAAAAATTAAATTGGAATGCAATTTTCTCATTGGCTCTTTTGAACCGTAACCCCGCCCACCAAAATTAAAATAGGGGCAAGAGTCCTTTAACCCTGACTCGAAAGTACACTTTTCCCTATAGAAATGGCTATACCAAACAAAAGAACAGAAAAATACAAGCATTTTAAAGGCAGAAGGAACTTTGTCGGACTTGTAATAAAATCACAATTTTATTTTGAAAATTGCAATTTTCCCATAAGAAATACATGTAAGTGTATTATTGCGTAATATTGCACAATTATTTTATGCATTTTGGTAACAGTACGTGCAATTTTATACTAGCGGATCTACCTTAAGGCGGGGCTAACTAGACCAGCGTTAGGAAGAAATTGCGGCCGCTTGGGGGATGTTTTTAATAAGTTAAGCTTGTGTCAAAACCGTTTGGAGCCCTCTCCGCAAACCGGAGGGGCGCAGGGGGGGGGGTGCGGAAAATAGATTTTGACAGCGCAAACACATCAGAAACGAAACAAAAAGTGATTTTTTTTAGAAAATTTGTTGTTCGATCACAACTTTAATCTTTTTATTAGCTAATTACACCATTATCTTTGATAATTCGTTATAAAAAACGAGATTCTGGTATTTTAAATGTTGCCACAACCCATTTTAATTACGATGGGCGGGGTTACAGTTCCCAAGAGCCAATAATAAAATTGCGTTCCAAATTAATTTTTAAAGCCGTTTTTTAACTAAATTTGTGGACGGTCCGCAATCTTTTTTTTATGTGTATCTGGCAATGTTATCTTTCATAATTTGCAAAAAGAATGGTAAAAATCGAAATCAGGGTTGACGGACTCTGGCCAAAATAGGTTGTGGCGACCGTAAAGATACCATAATCTCGGTTTTTACAACGAAATATGAAAGATAATTGTGTAATTAACAAATAAAAAATTAAAATTTGTGGTTGGTCAACATGTTTTGAAAAAAATATTCATTTTTAAGATGAATCTCAGTCTTGGCGTAGTTGCGTTTATTAAAAGCCACTTTCAACACCCTGCGCTCCGCTTTGCTCCGGGCGCTACAAGCGGTTTTGATAAGCGTTTTACTTACTAAAAACATGCCCCAAAACGATCTAACTCGAAAAAATATTTATGTTGACGCGACGGATATCAGGGAGCGACTGGTAGTTTTAAAACTACTTTTTAAAAATGAGATATCCTATTCCTATAGGACGTTTCTCGAACGACTCTGGAGGAAATTGACAAGAAACATTTTAAATATTGATACTATTACAATAATTAATCTGTACCTATTGAAATTAAATCCAAAAATGTATTGAAAGTATGTCTACACCATGTGTTTGTAAAAATATTATGATAAACGGGCAATTTTTTCGCTTTCCAGTGCATGCAAAGTTCGCTGGTTTTACGCTAATATATTGCTTTTTAATTTTGGTAAGTTACCGTTAAATTTCACAAAGACGTGTGATGCCATAGACCACCGGTCTTATCAGGGGCTAAAAGAGGAATACAACAAAGAGCCCCACTTTATTCTACAAATCGTAAAACTAGGTATTAATAAATGTAGCATAGCGATCTCGTAGCGATTACTTTTATTATTAACTACATTATTGAACACCACTATTGACTTTCCTAACCTCTAAATCAACATGTTAATTTGGTAATGTTATTTTAATGTAAAATTAATAATTATGTAGCAGGTGAATAAATTGGATGCACAAAGTTCTTCTAGAAATTTTCATATTCCATTATTTCATCCTAAATTTCGACATGTCCGCAATAATTCGACATTCATTAAATAAAATTGTGAATGCAAGTACATTTCTATTTTGTTACAATAAAAATAAACCGTCTATTTGCCATTTTCGACATAGTTCGATTAATAAGAATACAACCACTTTTAATGGAAGTTCAAATCGAAGGTACAAATATGTATTTCTTATTGCTTCAAGTTTAATTGGCTACGAATTAATTAAAAACGTTCAAATTCTTCCCACCGTTGAAGCATCAACAAGTCGACGCAAAAATTTTAATTTTATAGCTGACGTTGTTGAAACATCGGCTTCTGCTGTAGTGTATATCGAAATTAAAGATTCACGTAGACTGGATTTCTTCAGTGGAAAACCGATAACACTTTCCAATGGATCTGGTTTTATTATTCATGAAGACGGTTTAATAGTTACAAATGCACATGTTGTCACTAATAAACCTCATGCTCAAGTTGAAGTACGTTTACAAAATGGCAACATTTACAACGGTATAGTTGAAGACGTAGATATACAAAGTGATTTAGCTACTGTTCGAATACCAGCCAAAAATCTAACGATTATGAAATTGGGAAACTCTTCTACATTACGTCCTGGTGAATTTGTAGTTGCTATTGGTAGCCCTTTGGCTTTAAGTAACACTGTAACTTCTGGTGTGGTAATACGAACAATTATTAGTATCTTTGTTAATGATTTTAGTTTCATGTATTTTATTTCTAGATAAGTTCAACACACCGGGGATCGGATGAATTAGGTTTACGTGGTAAAGATATGGTTTATATACAAACAGATGCTGCCATTACTTTCGGTAATTCCGGAGGTCCTTTAGTTAATTTAGATGGTGAAGCGATAGGTGTAAATAGCATGAAAGTTACTGCAGGAATTTCATTTGCAATACCCATAGGTACGTAGGTGTTGTAAGAAAAATGTATTCATAAAAAAAACTAACTTTATTAGATTATGTTAAACAATTTCTTGCTACATCAACTGGAGGTAAACCTTCTCCCATCGATAATGCTAAAAGAAGGTATATGGGAATAACTATGTTAACATTAACACCAGAAATAATTCACGAAATGCATCAACGTGAACAACACGTACCATCAAACATTCAATATGGTGTATTGGTATGGAAAGTAATGTTAGGATCACCTGCTCACAATGGAGGCATTCAGCCTGGCGATATTGTAACACAAATAAATAATACACCAGTAAAGACTGCAAATGATGTTTATGCAGTATTAGCGGATACAAATTCAAAGAAATTGGATATGAAAATTGTTAGATTAGGAAAGACTTTAGATTTATCTATTGTTCCAGAAGATATTGTTAAATAATATTTTTTTATTCCAAATATTGCAGCAATTAGCAACGCATGATTAAAAGATGTACTAAATTATTTTATTTTGGAAAATAAATTTACAACCAATTACGGTGGCTTCAAATTTACTTTTGAAAAAAGAAAATTCTAATAGAAATTTCTTGAATTGAACATATTTCACTGGATGTTAGTTGAGTTTTGTTGGATGATTAACATCCATGTTCATAAATAAGTATTTAGTACTTACTAATGCTTGAGTACCAAATTTGAATTTTATAGTAGCATATTTATTACAATGCAATAACTTTATTGATCACATCGCATGCAATACGGACAGATATGTTATAAGCAAATGGTAGCAATACAATACTATTTAAAATAAAAATCCCCAGGGTAAATACTGAAAACTCTTACGTGAACTTAAAACCCAACTTAATTCATCAACACTGCAAAAATATTGCTGAATGCGCATTTTCTCAAGTTAACATTGAAATGTACACAATGCCACAGTACTTTAATATCAGCAGGCAACTTGTTATAAATTCTGACGCTCATCCATCTTGGTCCTAAATATGAGATATTCAGGCGATACTTTGGAAAAAACAGTCCTTGGCCAAATTTAGTGGCGTGACCATGTACACCAAAAGCATGAAAGCATGTACATAGTCTCATATTTTAGTTAATAAAATGTAATGAATTATTTATAAATTTTAAAAAGCGATTCAATTTTATTTATAAAATTTATAAAAACAGTAAAAATTATATTTAATAGTTCAGCCAAATTAGCAAAAGAGCTCGACAAAAAGAATAAAAAAATTTTTTATTCACACTTAGCTAACGCCGCCATCTTGAAAAAGTGGCGGCCATAGCGGCTTCGAAACCCTATCATAGCTTTCCAAAAAGCCAGTTTTTCTCAGAACTACACGTTAAGTGCGCGCAGAAAAATATAATTGAAACCAGCGGTAGACAATGTCTTTTATACCATATCAATTTAATTTTTTTAAAATGAGATCATGCTGGGCACAGGCATGACCAGGCAAGACCACAAAAGCACCAATCGCTTTCGTTTTATTCTCCAGGAGTGATACGTAAGGTAAAACCGATGGATATGACGCGGTAGGGGATACGACGCAATTGCAAGATCTCTGTTATGTTGTTATCTATGAACCTTATTACCTAAATATTCCTTAGTTCCATTGCCTAAAACCAAATATACAGCAAGAAACTAATTGTTGAACGAATCGTTTTCATGAGAGCACGCATTTTCTTCGTCTGAATCAGGTGAGCACATGCAAAAGTTTTATTACATTATTTTGAAAGTTCTGTATTATGTTCCCTCATAGATTTTTAATTCGTTTTCTGAATTTTATGGCATTGTACAACGTCTAAAATTAATTATAAATAGTTAATTTAGTCATAATGGTCTTTGTTATGATTTAATTATTTTATAAATAAAATGGTGGATAGTTAGTGATATGACGCATATTGTGAGATAGTAATATGTTTACATTAATTTTACATTTTTTTACAATTTTACACTTTACATTTAATGTTATATTTCCTAAAACCATTACCGTAGTTTAAGTGTTCATTGTTTTTTGAGTTTTTTATCTGACTATTATACTTTTTCAAATAAAATTGATTTTTATTATTTTTTAATCAATTATGTACATGTAAATCGCCATAAGCAATATCCCCAACCCTCGAAGCGTCATATCCCCAACCCCATCGGGGATATGATGCAAAATTCAATTTTTAGAATTAATGTAATTAATAACAGTTAGCACAATCAGAATCACCTATACTTCCTGCTTAAGATACGTTAGGGTTGAAAAAAATCCTATCACCATGAGACACTTGTGAGTAGTAACTGAAAAATTGATAAATTTCAAAATGTGCGTCATATCCCCTCAATTTTACCTTATGTCTGTTGATAGAAGTTCATTATGGCAGTTGTGATTGATTTGCTCTCAGGAAGCCATGCTAATTTTGCTTGTGTAAAAATGACATAACTCTATTATACATTACATATTTAAGAATCTTTGAGAATACCAGAAACAGACAGATAGGTCTACAGTTAGACAAAAGTTTTGGATCACCTTTCTTCAATATAGGGCAAACAACCGTCACCTTAAATACTTTAGGAAATATAGTAAAGGACCGATTAATTAAATCACGATGTTTATTATTATAAATAAAAGATTTTTATATGTTAGGATGTTTAGAACCGAAACATTTGCCAAATTAATATCTTTGCCTTTAATTAGGATGTATGAACGTTACGCTCTGTGAGTTCAGGCTTTCTGAGTTCATTTGGTCTGTAACATATGAATTTGAAATTTGTGCCTCCATTCTTCAAATTCAAACCGAATACTATGCATTTTATCTCGTCGAAACACTCTTAATTGAAAAAATACACACACATTGTGTAAAGTGGTAACCAAACTCATACATTCTTTTTAATAAGACGGAAAACACAAAGCGATTATAAAATCCACCTACCTTCGGATAGCAAAACTGATCTTTACAAAAACTCTTTACCAAATACAAATTTTTACATTTTGACTCGCCATTGTTATTTTGGAATTACCATTACTATCTTGGTATTATTTTGAACGTACGCTACCGTTTTACCGATTTGACTTGTTGGTGTTTCATTCCTTGATTGGTTATTATAGAATTATGGAAAATTATATTGGATATATAATTTTAGTTGGAACCTTCTTATTTTTAACATCTGTTATTTTTTGCTTGGTGAAAAATGCCACCTGCTATTGGACTTCTTTTATTGCTACCCGAGTCCAATCAGGAAAGAAAATATCAAAAAATAAGATAAGATTTTGTTTTTTGGTGCCGTCAGATATTATTTGTTAATTTTCAAATTAACGGAAAGAGAGACCAGGGAAGACTCGAAAAAGATGGCAATAGGAAGTCGGAACAGACCTTAAGGACTAATCCCTGATGTGAAGAAGAAGAATTTTCAAATTGTTAACTATTTTTATTGCGCGACAAATATTTTATTGGGTCGTTCTATTAAACAATTATTATTTAATAATTTAACCATTTCTAAAAGCACTGTAAATTGATTACAGAAAACGTGTAAAATCATCTGTTAGCCAAATATACGTATATGCGGTAAATTGCTCGCTGGTTTATAAAATTATGTAAAATATTATTATTAATTTATAAATTAATTAATTTTATAAATTACTAGCTGGATACCCGGCTTCGCCCGGGGTCTCATTAAAAAAGTGGAACTCTGCCTTTGTCTGAAGTACTTTACTTTAGGCTTCGGCTTCGCCCGGGGTCTCATTAAAAATAAAATACTTTGCCTTTGTCTGAGTTATTTTGATTTTGCAGGGTTGCTTTACCCGAGCTTTTCTTCTCCAGTATTTCAAATCACTTATAATAGTGTAGGTACTGAATGTGAATATACCAACGTAAAATTACCATATATCAATTACAGGTATTGGCGATGGGAATCTCGTTAATCCATTCATGCTCGTCCGCAATTTTTTTCACTTTTTTTTTAATTAAGCTTTTCGGTCCCGGTTTTAGCGGAAAACCTCTTTAGGGTCCTAGAAAGTAACACTGCAAAATTTGGTTGGGATCGGTCGAACGGTTTAGGAGTTATTAAAAGACGAACAAACAAACATTCAATTTTATATAATAGATTATTAAACGTCTGATGACAGCAGTAACCATTGCTGAAAGCTCACAAATAATGTTTCGTTTTATTGTTCATTTAACCTTAAAATTTAAAAAAATTTAAATCAAATACAAAAATTATTGAGTTTGACATTGACAAGCATTGACATGCTTATATCTTCACATATTTATTGCATCTTACGTTTTAAAAAGGCGCCCAATATTTGGTTTATCTGTAAAATAATTAAAATAAATAATTAAATCTGGAGAAACAACAAGCAACATACTATTACTTACACCTTTTGACCTGGTCATTCCTTTATTTTTGCAGCAGTCCTATTTTTTGCAGTTTATTTGTGGACTACTGATTTTACGTATATAAGGTGGTTTTTAAACTTTGTGGCGCCCAGATATCATCTTACCGGCTGCTCTTCAGAGCGTAACTTTTAGCTTGCCTCCTGTATAATTGCTTTTATGATCACAAAAAAGTACCAGCTCATTGCTTTTACCTTTTTAACCTTTCTTTTTGTATATATTGCCTTTACGAGCTAGCCAAGAGGGCAATCCATCCATCTTTCCGACTAAGCATAATTTTTAATTTTGGTTAATTACGTGGCACAATTGTTGGACAAAACCTACTTATTTTGTTTAGACTCGACTAATGCCCGATTTCTTCATCTAGAGATAATATCTTATAGATACTCTATCTCAACATAAATTAACGAAGTAGTCAAGCAGATTTCTGATAGTTTTGTTTTATTACTGTTTGATTGGTTACCCTGGTAATTTATCTAATATATGGATTATCATATATAATTTCCCAAGTGCATAGAATATTATCGATCATTTTGTTCGATTACATATTTTTGACAACAATCGGCCCGAGTCGCTGACGAGGGCCGATTGCAATCGAAAATATGTAAGAGAACAAATGATAGGATAATATTCTATGCAAGAGGGAAATTCCGAGGACTATCTCCCGATAATTAATTTGCTTTATTTTAATTTACGTTATGTTCATATTAATATGCAAAGAGTGTGTATTATGATTTTGTTTATTCAATTTTACAAATGCTTAGTTTAATGTTTTAAAACTATTTATTTTATTAGAATTCATTGTATTTTTAAATTAAGGAATATAACTTTATAATAGTGCGTCATGATTATAAAAAATTATCGAAAATGATCGGTAATTCATTCATCTTACTCGTGATTGGTAGATTTCACTAGGCACCTTAAATGCTCGCTAAATTGAAATCTGATTGGAGTACATTTTTTGAAATTAGATCTCGTGATTGGTCGACAGGCTAGTTATGACATCAGAGGGAGATAGTCTAAGAAATATCTCTGGGTGAAGAAATCGGGCAAAAAAGCTGGCTGTTCACATTTTAACGTGACTAATGCCCTAATTACCTTAGGTTGGGGATTTCTTAACACCTAAAGGAATTATTAGCGCTTGGTGAAAACCAAATTTGAGATAAAAGTTTCTTATGTCAAAGTTAGGGAATTCCTAACGTTAGGAATCGGTTGGTGAAAACAGGCATTAATGTCTTCTTTTTTAATAAAATAAATGTGAGAAGTAGTAGAGACGGGAAAGACTACAAGTGCAAGTTTGCTAAACCAAACCGGGGGAATAAAGTGCGAGCGGATTATTAAAACCAATGACTTTTAAAAATGAAAAACTTTATTTTAATAGATTCCCAGGTAAAAGGCTAAAAAGTCTCTCAGACCATGTAAAAGTCATAAAAAATTCCAGAAAATTAACGTTATTCCGGTTGTGTTGAAATTGACTTGACTTGACTTTGACGCGGTCTGACGACTCTTTAGCTTTTTTAGCTGGGATTCTGCAAGAATAACGTTTTTCATCTTCAAAATTTATTGATTTTGATGATCCACCCGCCACTTTATTCCTCTAGTTTGGTTTGGTAGATTCGCACTTATAGTCCTTCCACTACTTTTCATGTCTATTTTATAAAAAAGCAAGACTACATCGAGTTAAGTTAAAATGTGGGCAGCCAGCTCTCTGTCTATTATTAAATCTGAAATTATAACGGATCAACCTTTGATACTTTCGGCATTAGATCCGGTTAGTCCTTCTTTCTCTTCGATAGATACATTACCGTAGTTTTGTTGGTGTCTGATGTTCTTAATGTTATACAGGGTGGTTTTAAACTGCGTGGCACTCAAACCACATCTTTTCGGCTTCCTCTTCAGAGTGGATTATAGCGCCCTTTGTATTTTTTTTAATTTAAAATAAAATAAACGCTTATATTTTTGAAATCCTAAAACACGCAAATTAAATATCTACGCTTTTTAATTTGTGGTATACTGGTGATAGTCAAATAAAATACTCCTACGTTATCTAGAGATATGGTAATCAAACTTTGCATATCCCTTTAAAAGGATGAACTGTCAATTTTTAAAGACATGCTTAAACAAGTGAAATTGGATTTGATAAGACATGGGTATATGATTATGACATACAAACTATCTAATAAACTTTAGAATGACACTTTGATAATGAACCGAAATCATAAAAAAACACGTCAAAGTACTCGAAAATTAAAATAATGTTGACTGTTACCTTCGACTTAAGCCATAAATCGTTTGGTAAAGAAAATACAGCGAAAAAGACCTGTAGAAAATTAATTTCAAAATTTTACCCCATAAAAATGCGCCGTTCTAGACGTCGCACTTCTATGCGACTTCTTGAATAGAATTTCAACTAATGTTTTAACCAAGCACCGCATTCAGCCTTGTGCGACTATTTTTATTTTTGCTAAACTTAAATTGCCACTTCGTGGAAAATGTTTTGAGTCTTGGAAATTATAAAAGAAAATTCGTGAATGGGGTTAACATCATGTCGGAAATTGCTTATTAGAAGTATTTTCTTCTTCTTTAACTTCCTTTTAGATCTGTTTATTTAACCCACAGTAACCTCGACGAAGTTCCGAAGCCACTGCTAGTACTGTAAGCATATTATTTGCTTTACATCAGAAGGAGCTTGCTAGGCTGGCCTCAGATGTGCCTGTTATCATATTTTATATTGTTAATGATTGCACATCATTAACATAGTAGGACCACCGTCTTTACGTGTCTTCCGAAGCACGGAAATGGCATTGCAAAGTGAGCTGTACCCGGATTCGAACCAAGGCGCTTTACGACAAAATAAATTTGAATGATTAAGTTTATAGTTTGTGTTTTATTGAACAATTCCCGGTACTTATTTGACAGAGTAGTACTTCAAATATTAGTTAGTTCAATCTGTTTGCACGCGTTGATGAAAAAGGTCGGCGCTTTTCTCCGATTCAATCAAACCGATTAAAATTGCAAAAATGCTCTGAAAAAGGTATGATTGTCAATATTTAATGCATCATTGAAGATATATCTAATATACTACATAGATTAATCTATTTTATGGGTTATTTTTTTTTACATATTTTAAAACTTTATTATGCTGTGACCGTATGAGTTCACAATTTGTTGAGTTCTCATTTGGACTTTCGTGCTCATTAAATATCAGGAAATGTTTTCTCGGATATGCATATATGTAATTAATAATAAGTACTTAATTAAAATAAAGATGAATTTTCAACTACTAAATAATTTGAGCTTGAATTTGAAAGCACACAAGTTCTTTTGGGTTGTTGTTGTATTCCAGACTAAATCTCAATCCAAGTGTTATCTAAAAAAAAATAATTAATTGGTAAGGTAAGGTGAAAGATGTACAAATAATATTGAGTTGTTGCAAAATTCTCTGATGCTTATTATTTATTAGTTGATTTCAGTTAACTTTAATTAAGGAAATTGTACTAAAACTTAACCTCGCTTGTGATTGGTCATATGTATAAAACATAATTACACGGACATAACAATTTTTGTAGAATCGATAATTTGAAATAATTTATTATAAATTTATTGATAAAATTATTGAACTGCTAAATTGTTGTTCTTGTAAAAATAAAATAGTTTACCTATTTAATTCGTTTTTTTACAGGCAGTGTCATCACTACTCTTGATTAAACTTTAGCAAAGCGGTTTATTATTGATATCATATTTATATTGTCAGAGCTATTTTATGATAAAATCATTAGTCGATATTAAAACCAAACAAATTTTACAATTTTACTTATTCAATTTTATTAAATTTTCAAAATGTTTGCCATTATTGGTCAAACAATACTATAACCTATTTTGGAACTTTTCTCGGACTTTGTGAAATACTTCTGAACTAACTACTCAAAACGAGGTCGAGAGGACAGTCCAAGCTAGAATATCAGATACTTATTTCAAAAAACATTAAACGACTATACATATATACCCACAATAAATAATTAAGAATTATTATTCTATTTTAGCACAATCCAGCGAGAATCAAAGCAAAGAAATGCCCAAAAATAAACCCAAAAAGTCAAAACCTTCCCCCATAATCGTCCCAGATGTTAACAATATGGGCCTAATAATCTTGATGTAATATGGGCCTTGATGTAGTAGCAAGCAATCGATATACGATTAAACTCATCGGAAACAAGTAGGTAAAAATTCAGCCTAGCAACTTTGCAAACTACCAAAGTATACTTGAAATGTTACAAAAAATGAAACCTCTTACCATTCTTTTCAGCTGACACAAGAGCGGAGTTTTAAGGTGGTGTTGAAAAATATGCATCCCTCTTGCGACACTAATAAAATCAAGGAAGTAATCGAAAAATATGAACACAAAGTCACCATGATTACTACTATCATAATAGATAAAAGAACTGTTCCATATCGAAATATAACCAAGAGAAAACAATAAGGACATTTATAAAATTCCAGTCCTCCTGCGGCAAATAGTATCGTTTGAGCCTCCATATCAGAAACGTGAAATACCTCAATCTATTCGTTGTCCAAATTATGGCCACACGAAAAAGTACTGCTGTCGCTCTTCGTTGTGTCAAATGTGGTAAGCTGCATCTAACTCAGAAATGTATAAAGTCCAGTGATACGCCAGCTACTTGTGCCCTTTGCACTGGTTTACACTCGGCCAACTGCTCAATTTACAAAGAAATTAGAAATAAAAAATGCCCACCTCTACGTCAAAAATAACAACCTAAAGTGGATCAAGCTGAACCCCAACAACGCGACAATTTAATTGAAAAGACAACCAATACAGTAGTAGATTCTACGGTCTTGTACACCCCAACTATTTGTCCCTTCTATAACTAAATGAATCAAGCTGTAAATCAGCAGACCCAGCTCAATAACACCTTCCAACACAACATTCCTACAACTAATTCAAACTATGTCAATAAACTAGAACTCATAATGATGAAACTCATGGAAAGAATGGATACCATGTTGAATCTTTTAACTTTCATAGCCAACAAAACTAACAATGCTTAAAAACCTTAAAATAGTCTGGAATGCCAAGGGCTTGACTCAACATAGTCAAAAAAATAAAAATATTTATATAAACACACAATCTAGACATTGTATTGATCTCAGAAACTCATTTTACTAATAAAAGCTATATCAAAATTTCCAACTAAACAGTTCATCAAACTAACCATCCCGATGGCGCAGCACATGGTGGAACTGCCATTATAATCAAAAACTCGATTTGCCACAATGAACTAGAAAGCCATAAAAAAGATTATCTACAAGCGACCTCGGTCAAGATTAAAGACCAAAGAGGCTCTCTAGTTATCTCAGCAATTTACTGCCCACCACAAAGACAGAACAGGAAGTCATAAAAAAGGAACACTTCACTAGATTCTTCTACTCACTCGGTACCCGCTTCTTAGCAGCTGATGACTACAATGCGAAACACTTCAAATGGGGTTCTAGATTGGTTACAACTAGAGGTCGAGAACTATACAAGGCAATCGAAATCAATAAACTGCATCACTTATCCACAGGTCAACCAACCTACTGGCCTACGGACGCACAAAAGATCCCGGACGTCCTCGACTTCTGTGTGATTAAGGGCATATCGGAGGGGTCCGTTACTTTACCCCCATTTAAAATTTTTGGCCAAAAAGCTAGCTCCCGAATTTATAGAGCTAGCACCATTATAGTTTTGTTACAAATCCATATTGAAACTGGGGGGTTAACGTTACTTTAGCCCCCCGTTAATATTTTGGCTCCAAAAGCTAGCTCTCTAATCTACGGAACTAGCACCAGCTAGCACCCAAATATTAGAGCTAGCACCATTATAGACTGAAGTAACTCTAGCTCCCCCCCCCCCCAGTTAATATTTTGATTCAAAAATCTAGCTCTATAATCTTGCTCGGAGTTCACAAAAGTTGAAGTACCAAAATAACTTGTTAGAAAATGATTTTTAAATGATGAAAATATAATCTCGTTGAATTTCCACCGTATATCTATCGATATGCATCGGTTTCGCTCAAAAAAATTTAATAATAAGGAAAATAAAAAACATATTTGCCCCCACCCCATTTTTAAAACCATTGCAAAAGTTCAGCGACGGTTAAGATTCGAAAAATACGAATGGAATCTCCTTAAGAATTAACGATGCTAAACCATTTGACAACAATGGTTGTAAATATTATAGTAATATGTAATGAGCGGGAGAGGGGTTATGAGCAAAATATACCCTCTGCAATTATTAAGAGTAATTAAAACAAAAATAAAATTAGCAAGAACTTGAAAAATAGTTCCTAAACATTTTTGTCAGTCAAAGATAATATTATGTTTATGCTGACAAGTTTCTATAATTCTAGATAACTCTAAATAAACCATTTTCTTACAATTGCTTGTGACTACAATTTGTAGTCACTAAATAAAATAAATATGTATATATTAATAAAAAATACAATTTAAATGTTAAACGTTACATTGTTAACAACTATCAAATACAAGTCAAATATTTAACTGTCGGGTTAGGTCTTTGTCAGGTCTTTGCGACGTTGTAAAAATTCTATAAAAACGTTCGGGATCACGCGTATGACGTCAGAGGCGTAATGGGCTGAGCGATTCATTTTTGAATTTAAAATTTGATTTTCTCAGCGCAGACCGCATTTCAAAAATTTTTATTTCGGTTATAAATTTCATTTGATATTATTTTCAAAAATTAATAGAAGTTATCACTAAATTCGATACCATGCAACATCTCTATTTGAAAAAAAGTATAGTTGAGGTGATAGGTCAGTGAAAATCTAACTAGAAGATATTCTTTTACAACATATTAACAAAGAAAAACGTTCAAAACATTGTCGCATGAGAAAATAGTAAACAAAAATTTTAATTTTTACAAAAACTCATTGGATGACCTAGGTTTTTTAATTTTCTCTAAATTCAAATTTGGCGCTGACTTAACTTATGGTTCTTTTTCTAATTTGTTTAAAAAATTTTGTTTAATTTCTTTATTATTTCAAGCAACTAAACCATCATCAGCATAAATAATTAAAAATAATGTTGTATTAGCTCCGCGAAATGGTTACTTTGGCTTTGTAAAAACGGTTAAAACGGTCCACAAAATCTTATTTTAGCAGCCTAGTACTTAAATCGTCATAAGTCCGCAAAATAAAGTTAACTTGTAATTATTAAATTGGCGATGTGGCAGGGATAAATACTATACACGAAAGAACCAATGAAAATGATGAGAAACTATGCAGCTTGGCAGTAATGTGTAATTTGAGAATTGTGACCACAGACTTTATACACAAGGATTTACATAAGGAGACCTGGATAAGACCTGGAAGTAACAGAGGAAATCAAACAAACCACATATTAGTAGACAAGAAGAAAACATTCAAGGTGAAAGATGCAAGATCATATAGAGGATACAGCGTGAACACCGACCATAATATAGTAATAATGAAGGTGGAAATGGATAAAATAAAGATAAGCGCGAAGAATCAAAATGCAGAAAGTAGCAGATGGGCAGTAGAAAAACTAAAGGAAGAGAAGAACCAAATAAAATACGCTCAAGCGCTACAGGATGAGATGGTAAAAAAACAACAAAGTCAGAACATAGAAGAAGAATGGTCTAATATAAAGAGTGGTATACTGAAGGCATCAGAGAAGTCAATCAGCCATAAAATGGGTGAAAGTAGAAAAGAATGGTTTGACGAGGACTGCAAAACAATGATACAAAAAAAAAGAGAAGCCAGGATACGTTGGATGATATCACAAGCCCCGGCAGATAACGAAAAATACAAAGAAAAAAAAGGCAAGTTGTAAATCTTTGCAAACTTAAAAAACAACAATGGATAGAAGAAATGATGAAAGATATAGAGGTAGCACGTAAAAATCCAAGAGAACTCTACAAAAAGATAAAAGAACAGAAGTACACTAGAAGAAATGATACTAGAGGAATGAAAGACAAGTTCGGAAACATGAAATACGAAGAGGAAGAGATAAAAAGTATATGGAAGGAATATTTTGAGGAACTGCTTGGTAAAGAAATGGATAAAGGAAACAGAGAAAATAAAATACTAATACTAGAGGAAGAAATAAAAAATAGAAGAACCAACATACGACGAATTTTGTAAAACCTTGGCATCGATGAGAAATGGGAAGTCGCCAGGCGTGGACAATATAAACACTGAGCTGATAAAAATGGGGAATGAAGCAATGCTAGAAAGATTGTACCAGCTGATGATTAAAATATGGAGAGAGGAGAAGATGCCAGAGGAATGGAGTATGGCAGAGATCATTCCAATACACAAGAAAGGAGACTTAAAGGAGTGTAATAATTATAGAGGAATATCTCTACTTAACAACAGCTACAAGGTACTAACTAAAATAATACATAAAAGACTACAAGAACATATAAGCAACGGAATAGGTGATTATCAGCACGGTTTCAGACCGGGTAGATCTACGGTAGACGCAATGTTTGTGGTGACACAAATAATGGAAAAATGTCATGAACATGAAATCCAACTAGAGATGTTATTCGTTGACTTCAAACAGGCCTTCGACCGAGTTAAGAGAGATCGTTTGATAAACGAAATGGAAAAAAATGAAAGTACCCACAAAAGTAATACGTTTGATACAGATGACAATCAGAAACACAAAAGCAGTAGTCAAAACTATGAAAGGTTCCACCAAAGAATTTACGACGAGACGGGAGTGAGACAGGGAGACGCATTGTCTGCCGACCTGTTCAACATTGTGCTAGAGAGCATCATAAGAAAAACCAAATGCACTGGGACGATAATTAATAAAGATGTACAAGTAGTGGCTTTTGCTGATGACATCGTGATAATAGCAAGATCGAACAAAGCCTTGGTTGAGGTGTTTATGGAATTGGCAAAAGAAGCAAAGACAGCAGGCCTCGAAGTGAACGAGACGAAGACAAAGTTTATGAAATGCTATAAGAGTAGAATCAGGGCTAGAAAGACAGTAACAATTGGAGAATACAACTTTATAACAGGAATTTGTTAAATTCCGCCATTCCTGTTAAGTTTAGTCCCCTTGAATTTTGTTAAGTTTACATGTAAGGTGAGAGAAAAGTTGGCACTATGTTTTCTCTGAGATAAGCCCGCTATTTGATAAAAGGGCAGTGCTCGACCAACATCTTAAGAGCGCTCATGTATTTAATTTTAATTTGGTGCAAATTTTCGTGTTTAAACCTACTGTGATTATTTCATCCTCCATATCACAGTGGGTTTTAATGCCAGGTTTAAGAATCTGTTTGGTTGCATTTTCATCGAATATTTTAGTTGAATTTTTGCAATGTCGCCAAGACGTGATATGCCAATCGTGACACCTGGATTGATAAGGAAAATTTAGCCCACCGATAAAAGTCGACCTTCGTCAATTAATTTCTATATTGGAGCTGGTTCGGAATATTATTATTCATATTTTCTTGGGTTTTGGACTGTTGCGTTTTATTTGGATAATGAGGTCCTTGCATTGTTTTGGAACGATGGCATCATTTGAAGATTTGTGTGAGCTTCTGTTATGCTCCTGTCAAGATGCCAGTTGTTCTTTGGCAGGCCCTTATTTTCTTCACGATGGCGACGGTTCCTTCCATGTTTTCCCTCCGCTTGAAGTTGGACGAAGCGTTGTAACGAACCATTACTATGAATTTGTGTAGTTTGTTATTCAATTATCAACATTGGAGGTTGACGTTGTCGACCTGAAGTTATGTTTAATCCATTCTTGTGTCTTTATTTGATTTTAGTAAACTTCCGGAGATAACCTGATGTGGGACGATGACGTGATTTACTCTGAAATTGAAGGTAACCCGAAATGGAAGGTATTTTAAAGATTCGATCCATCATTTTGGAAGTCTCTAGGTAAGTGAGCTATGTCAGTAAGATTCGGGAAAGTGTGTTTTAACTGCGCTTCAGGTGGGACTTTTGATTTAACGTCAACGATTTTCACAACAAGAATTCAATTGTTGAACAATTCATAGTAATGGGAGTCGACTTGAACCATCACTAGCCTCAGCTAGTGTGGTTGTATTTTGCTTTAAGAAGTTTACCCTCAGGTAAACTTTCTTATAACCCTTGTTTTTTATTATTTTAGCCTGTAGCCTTCAGCTACTTGCTAATGTTACTTGCTTTGTTTTTTATTTTTCATTATGTGTTTGTTCTGATAAGGAATTGAAAATAAATGTCACACCAACTGTTTACTATCTTTGCTTTTGTTAAATTAAACAACTCTTCTCTTCTTATAAGTTTTATTTACCTTAGCTGGCGCCCTATTAACATCATTTTTCCTCATACTGAGCAATGCATTTTAGTTACGAACCACCCCCTCGCATACCGGCTAAATACTTAAATGTATATGAGTTAGCTGACCGTTAATAACAGCTACGGTCAATCAAGCGGCTAGTGTGGCAAAATTAAAATTTCTGCAATTATTGTTACAACTTTGAACAAGTAAAAACTTTTAAATACTTTTGGGGATACAAATAAGTGACAACAATGAGAGAGCAGAGGTGGTGAGAGATCGAATAATGGCCGGAAACAGGGCCTACTACGGAAACAAAAAAATATTAATGAGCCAACACATACGGAAAGAGACGAAGATCAAAATGTATAAGACCCTGATAAGGCCCGTAGTGACATACGGGATGGAGATACTGAGCTTGACAAAGAGTGAGGAGGAAAAGCTGAGGATATTTGAGAGGAAGGTAATGAGGAAGATTATGGGAATGAAAAAAGTAAACGGAGAACAACATAGAACAAGAACAAACAAAGAAATAGAACACGAACTGGAAAACGGAAACATTGTGAGACACATTAAAGCGTTGAGGTTGGGATGGCTTGGCCACGTGATGAGAGCACAAGAAAATAGAGCCATCAGATGTGTGTTGAGATGGAGGCCGGATGTTGGAAGACCGAGGGGAAGACCAAGGCTGAGATGGCTGGATGAAGTCGAGAGAGATCTGAGAACCCTGCAGATAGTGGACTGGAAAACGAAAGCTCTAGATAGACGGTTTTGGAGAGGAGTCGTGGAGGAGGCGAAAACGCACAGTGAGCTATAGAAGAAGAGAACATGATTGTGCACAAAGAATAGAAAATTAGGGACTAATCCACCCTAAATAAATGGATTTAAAAGCGTCTAGGGACGCGGCGATATTTCCTTAAAATGGAGTGCCGATATTATTATATTATATACTTAAAATATATTTTCATAAGTTTATAAACAATAATTATACTATGTACCTATATTATTTGATTTTTTTTATTTACTAAAAACATCGAAAGAATGCAATAGCGCATTTCTGAAAATGATTATTAATTTAAAAAATTTGCACAATACCTTAGGATATACGAATAAAATTGGCATTTCTAATTTATATACGGCAGGTTCATTTTCTTCAAGAGGACAATGAGTGTTGATTAAGCCTAAACAAGCATTTGATTGTGGTAATGGAAAAGGAACCAAAGTTCCGTCTACGTCAGCTACCACTTTAGCTTTTAAATTGTTTTGTATTAGTTCAGCTATAAATAAAAATACAAATATTTATTAAAATACGACCTGTAATTTTTTTTGCTTTTAAATTAAGTTTTTATGATTGCAAATCTGTCAAAAATAACCAATCTTTAATAAAAAATTTGAAATCTAAAAGCATTGCAAAATTTTTGATTAATTTAAAAATAGTAGTTTTAAGGTAGTATTATAGCCATAGAGTTCATGTTAAAAGTTCACATGACTGCGTTAAACTTTTTTCTAAAGTAACTTTTTAACTTTTTGCTAAATTTTTAAATAAATTTTGAGATTGTCTTATTAAGATCCGGTTATTTAGTTTTCTAGCTTAAACTATTTTTTTTGTTTTAAATAAATTTTCTAGTTAAAACTAGAAAGCCCGACTGTTGCCGAATGAAATTTTAGTGGATAATGAAATTTTAAAATGACTTACATTAAAAATTGATTTTATTTTATGTAACTTAAACGTTAAGTAGAAACTTAAAAAATATAAACTCTGTAATCTCACCGTTTGATGTTTCGATTTATAAAATAAATTTTAGTGATTTTTTTAAGGGTTTTTACTTTAGGTACTTACGTGCTTTAAATTCCATAGTCATTACAGCTTTGCCTCTTCTTTTAAATTTACAAGGCTGCTTATCGCAATCAACAACATCTACAAAATTGGTTTTTGTACACCAGATCCACCTGTAAGCAAAATTTCAATTAAAAAAGGACTTTATCGTCGAAACTTTAAATAAGATAATCTCCTCGAGAAAGATTTTTTGTTGAAAAGTGACGTGATATTTTCAAATTCGGTTTCTTCACCAGTCACGTATGTGTTTAAAATATGTACGCATTGAAAAATCTTTCTGTCTTAACTTTTTACACGAGTATCTCATAATTCTCGGATCCATTTGTCTCTTAGAAACAATCCTTCTTACTAACTATTACAAAGTAAAATTTTTTTTACCCTGAAAAATGCATAATTTTTCACATACTACCACTGCACCTCGAGCTAGAGTTTCCTAAAAATGGAAAAAATCTGAAACTTTCAAAACATTGCTTAGCAGAGGTAAACAATTGTTAGAAAAACAATTATAAAATTAAAATTCCTAAATGGGGTAAGTTAACATGAAAACATAAATAGCTTAGTAAAAGAATTAAGAACGCCAAGGATATGTTCAATTTATGTACCTTATGCCCGTTTGCACCGTATTTTACTTAGATTTTTACTTAATTTTTCTTAATACAAAATAAGGGGTGGGCCATGTAACGTTTGGAATTTGAACTATATGTAGGTTATTTTAAGGTTGAAAGGTTTGATAACATTTCTGATGTGACAGAAAGTTAGTTTTATGTTTGAAATTTATGAAATGGGTCGCTTTTTGCTTGAACAAATTTGGGCAATATTAAAAACTTAAGTCCAAAGTAGTGAGCCTTCTACTCAAACTATAACAAATTTACGAAAAAAATTTGATAAAAAAATGTACCAAAATCGCAGTTTGTGGATGAATTTGTGAAGCGAGTTCGTGAAACTGAATCGTTGTTGATGGATAAAACAACCAGTGTACGTACTCGTCCAGTGCGTTCAACCAAAACATCGCTGCTGTTGCTCAGAGTGTGCGTGAACAACCAACAACATCAACTCGTCATCGTTCTCAAGAAATGAACATTTCACGCACTTCTTTGAGAAGAAGACATTTGGTTTCAACAGGACGGCGCAACGTGCCACACAGCCAACGTAACAATCGATTTTTTGAGCCGTTTTTAAAAATCGCATAATCAGCCAAAATGCTGATGTCGATTGACCACCTGGAAGCTGCGATTTGACTCTGTTGGACTCTTTTTTGTGGGGAGCCGTTAAAAACAACTATTACTCTAACCATCTAGAGCCGATTGACGACTTGAAACATAAATCAAAGTTGCCATTGACGAAATAGAGATCCAAACAATCGAGAGTGTATTGAAAAATTGGACTCTTCGAATGTGGTAATGTAAGGCTAGCCGTGGCAGTCATTTAAACAATGCTGTCTTCCATTCCTAAATGGAAAGGTTCAATATTTCTAATAAACTCATAACTTTAAAAAAATATTCATTGGTTTTTTTATAGCCAATTCAAATTCCAAATCTTAAATGGCCCACTCTTTACACATTAAATAACATTAGTACAATGTTTATATTTTTTCTTGCAAAATTTCTTAAAATTAAAATAAAACTTGCATGAACAAATCATTTATAAATTTCGTCATTAGATCATTCAGTAAGTTGTTGGCAGTCATTTAAACAATGCTGTCTTCCATTCCTAAATGGAAAGGTTCAATATTTCTAATAAACTCATAACTTTAAAAAAATATTCATTGGTTTTTTTATAGCCAATTCAAATTCCAAATCTTAAATGGCCCACTCTTTACACATTAAATAACATTAGTACAATGTTTATATTTTTTCTTGCAAAATTTCTTAAAATTAAAATAAAACTTGCATGAACAAATCATTTATAAATTTCGTCATTAGATCATTCAGTAAGTTGTTGAAATTATAATTTTTGTTTGCTATTTTTTTCACTCGACGATGTTGCTAAATGCGACTCTGCTGTTTTGAATGTTTACGTTGGTAATGTGTTGTGAAAAAGGTGTCTACTGGTTAGACTTTCATTGGTCTATCACCTCAACTATATTTTCTTTTCAATTTATAATTTAGGTCGACTATGTTTTTGTCTATTTTGCATTTCTAAAAATGTCCAAAATTATTTTAAAATTTTTTATTTTTTTATTAATTTTTCTAATTTCTCCAAATTTAAATTTTGGTGCTGCTATCTTTTATAAATTTCGTTCACTATTAGATTCATTTTATTATAACATATTCAACATTTATTTATTTATTATACATTTTCAACATTTTTCAGCAAAAAAAGTTATTAACAAACAAAATTTAAAAATGGGTTGAAAAAGTTGAAAAATTTTACTGAAAATTTAAAAACTTGGGAATGAGCTTAATTTAATTTAACAAATTAATATCTATTGGAAAAATAAATTGAACTAAAAATTTAAAAAGTTGGAAATCTAAAAACAAATTCAGATTGTGGGGAGTCGGGCGATACGTTTCACTATTGTAACACCTTAAATATGGTTAGTGTTTTAATTCCGATAGAATTAATTATTTAATTGGTTCGACTACAATTTTTAATGCTGGTTAATCTGTCCATGTCGTGGCTTCATGTAGTTAGAGCCGTTTATTTTTTTTTTGAATTGGAAAGTGTTAGCCAGCGAGTTATAACGCCATGTATGGCGTTTTCGTTTTGTTCTCTTGGTTGGTCAACGGATCCATGTGGTTGAAGTGGATTGTATTTTTTTATGGAAAAGAAGTGCTTCTGTTCGGGATGTTGAAATGTTCAGGAAGATCTGCCGTGAGCCCTTACTGTGCAATACACGTGGCCATCGCCAGCATATAGCGGATATGTACATGTAGGTTTCTCCGACATTGTGTGTTAAGGTGTGCTCCCAATTTTTCTGTGGAATAGATGACTTTTTGGTGGAAGCTATCGTTCCTTATTTGGGTACCCGGAGTGTGTCCTTTATCTATTTCCAGCGGGTTGTTCATATTGGATCGACCGACACCGGATGTGACCGTCGCCACATTTTTGTTTGATATTGCCCTGCGTTCACTGACTTTGATTAATAAGACCGATTCTTTAGTTTTAGATTCTACACTTATTCAAATCCGGAGTTTATTAACATTGAACTAGGAATATACCAAAGTTAGAAGGATTCCCAATGACAAAGAATATTTTAGGGGATGAATACGATTTTCTTGTGCGGAACTGGGTGAGTTTTAAAGCTTTAAGAATGTGCAATGCTTGTTATTCAATGAAGGAATCCTGCAGACATTTGCAGTCAGTTTTAGGTCCCCGATATTGTAGTCGACAGCGAGTTTTAATTGTTTGTTTTTCCCTGTTAGGGATTCAAACTGTAATTTTGGTTTAGACGCTTTTATTTATTTGTCTCTATATGTTACCTGTATGGATTCACGGCCTCGCATACCGTCGGAGCTTAGCCATTGCAAGGGTAGGAGTTTAACGTATTTTTTAAACAGGAGTTTACAAAAATTAAAAAAACAACACTTTATAACACCTTATAAACAATTAATACCGATTTTTACCCATTCTCAACTTCTATAACACTTTTAAAAATTTAAACAATTAAAAAATTTTTGGCTTTAACTTTTTACGTAGGTGACTTATAATTTGCGGGCCCATGTGTAATCTCTTAGAAACAATTCTTCTTACTAAGTCTTGCATAGTACAATTTTTTTTTATATCTGTTCGTAAGGCAAAAAATGTAAAATTTACCATAATTTAAATTTACCTAAACTAAAGCGCATCTCCATTTTTGTACATTTTCAGTTCAACTTATTTTCGGCTCACCCCAAGAATCCACCTTTAAGATTTAAATTTTTTAACTATTTTTTCAATACATTAAAACAATTTTTTTCTTGTCCCTACCAGAAGGTAGTCCGGGAAAAAATGTTAAACCAAGAGGGGAGTCCTCTTGTTTAGAAAAATAACGTTAAACCCTTGTCCTTGCATTGGCTAAGCTCCGACGGTATGCAAGGGTGGTTAATCCATACAAATAATCTAAAGGACGAATAACAAAACACAAGAACTAATGGTTTCAATTTATTCTCTCAAAAAAATAAAAGGCGTGTTTTATTATCAGAATATGAGACATACAAAACATAAAAATTGCAAGTGAAAATGAACGCTCAAAATCATATTAAGCAAATGAGAAATACCTGTAATCGGTCTTAATAATTAAAATCATTGAAGACATGGTAATTCGTTACCACACGAAGCCTTGAACATTTTTCAAACAAAAATATGGCGACGGTCACATTCGGTGTTGGTCGTTCTAAGCTCAAGACCCTCCGGGAGCGAATGAAGAACGCTCTCCGGGTATCCAAAAGAAAATTGGTAACTCCAATCCATGGCATAATCGGCCCAGCGAAAAAATGGAAGCGCACCTTGAACGACAAATCGGTGGACCATATAACATTCCGTCAAAACGACAATGACCGCAATATATTGCTTCACAAGGGCACTAGCAAAGCCTCTACGGACACCCAAACATTCAGAACTGAAGCACCTCTTATCCATAAAAATGCGATCGACTTCCACCATCTGGATTCGTGGATCAACCAAGATAACAAAAACAAAAAGAACTCAGGACAACTTGTGCAACTCAAGTTTTCCAATTTACATCACGGCTTTAACAATATAACTCCCGGAAAATTGCAGAAAGAAATCACAAATAAAAACAATCTACGCCCTTCTCAAGAGGAAAAAAATTCTTAATGCCGAAGGTAAAATTAAAATTATAAACTGGCTTGCACGAGTCTAACGTAGACAATGACAATCTTATCGCCCTACTTGCGATACGAAAATAATAAATTAAAATTTAAAATTTTACGTGCTATAGTTCATTTCAGCACATAGGGCAAAAATACGAATTCTAGTTACGGAATTAATAAAATTCCGTAACACACACTAGTACCATAAATAGCTATTAAATTATAAATACATAAGATCATGTTTTAGTTAAAACGCGAAATCGGTTGCAACTATCTAACTAGGAAATTCTATGTAAAACTAACATAATATGTAGCTCACTAGTTAATTCTAGTTTTAACTGAATAATATAATATATGTATATACATTGATTAACAACTTTACTTTACAAATACATGTACTATAGCAAAAACTAAATTGAACTGGCTACTATTTAATCGCACACATCACAATCACAATGATGCATCAATAGACAGACAAAAAACAGTAAAACTTCGATGAATAATAAATTATAGAATTTGTTGCTATTGCTCATTAATTCACAGTAATTTGATGAAAAAACAACTTGGCTTTAATTTTAATCTAGTTTTCCTGTTTTGTAATATTAAATTTATTTTTTGAAATTTTGACTCGAGTCAGAAAACCCGAACTCGAAAATATACAATTTTCTACAAAAATTGCTTCACCAAACTAAAGAGCATTAAAAAATTAGAATTTTAAGGTAAGCTAGATTTCGGTAGGTTTTTTAATAAGCCCATAATTTTGAGTAGGACCGGTCTAGAGGATATTTTTAATGAGGAAAGCGTTTTTCAAAACGGCTTGTAGCGATCGTAGCGCAGCGCAGCGGAGGCTTCGGAAAGTTAGTTTTGATTAACACAACCACGGCCAATTTTGAATTTTTAAATCTGTTTTTTTTTAAATTTGTAGGTCGGCCGCAACTTTTGTGACTGTCCCGAAATTTTTAAATATTTTTTGAAACCATAATATATTTGATACTATGACCATGTCATGGCACATTGCCATGTTATGACACATTGCCATGTTAGGACACATGACCATGAACCTACATAATACATAATATATTATGTACATATCTTTTAATTAGATCGTTTATTTTAGAAAGTTTATTATTATTTTTGGTAATATTTATAAAAATAAAATTAGTGATAGAACTATGTTAAAACTGAAATTTTCTAGTTAAATCAGGTTTCAATCGATATTGAGCTTTAACTGTAACATATAATATATATAAAAATTTAAAAATGAACAAAGATTTTAGTAATATAGTTTACTTTCATTAGATATTATAGGAATCAAATCTTTTATTTTACGAGTTAATATTTAAAATACTTTATATAATTTAATATATTAAATAATATATTATAATATGGTTTTTAATTCGTATTTTTATATCTATAACACTTACATTCATCAACATCTAGGCTTGTAATAGGAGGAGACTGAAGTAAAAGTACAAAAATATTTAAAGCCATCCAACACGTTATGCATCGGATTGATAACATTTTTAATTTAATATTTTTAGAAAATAACCAAAAAGTTAAAACTAAAAATTAATTATCACAAAAGAAAATTAGTTGTTCTAGATGTTATGTTTTAATTATTATATTATATACGTACCACCTAGTATACAGATAAAAAGTACTTCAAAACCAGATTAGATTAAATATTATAGTGATACTAAAACTATGGTAAAACGGGGCTTCTTTGAACAGTTCAGGTTCATTACATTCAAAAATGTTGTATTTTTTCTTCGAATGTTATGAAAAAATTGCAGTAACTAAAATATAATAACTACTATGTGATCAGATACATTATGTTATCTAACTTTTATGCCCGGTTGCACCGCATTTGACTTGGGAGATATACACCTAGCATGGTGAAAAAATTCGATTTTGTTTTTACATTTTCTTGAAGCTTGAGGTCTCAAGAATATCTGGTAAAACGCCAAGTCAACATTTCGATAAATAAGCCTGGAATCCGGCGGCAAAAACAAACTGACGGCAAAGTTTATAGATAAACTGAGCGTTTACTATAGCTTAGCTATTCGCAGAAACTGTAATTCCAAGGATGACATGAAAAAACTATATGGGCAACATTCTACCATTACGGCTCAACAGACAGCAACTCTTAAAATCATTTCTGTCTCGAAGACCAACTTATTTGGAAGATAGCTCCAAAAACGATGAACAAGGAGGCGAAAATTGTTAACATTGCAGTATTTCTTGCAACATGCACATTCATCAATGGTGTGACCTCATTGTTGGAAGTCATAAACGTGTTAGGAATATCGGTCGGATCGGGAGCGCATTTGTCCGCTGCCCAAGAAGACGAAACTCGCTTATCAAAAGCCAAGCTGCAAGCGCAAGAACAGACGAAAGAAGGTCGAATAGGTCATCGACAACAAAATTTAGAAGTTATGAACATTCCGTCGACCGTAGAAGATTTACACTATGGGCCTGGTATCAATGATTCCATGTAAATTAACAAATTTCATGATTTATTCATTTTCAAATTTTCAAACGCGTTTTACTCAAAACTACGTTTTCAAATCGGTACCCAAAATTGCAAGAAAACCAATGAACCGATTGCATTGAATTTTTGTGGTTATTCTACACACCATTATCTAGTACTTGTCATAGGATTTTTTCTTTTCGTTACTTAGTTTTTGCTTTATAGGCAAAATAATTACTAATTCTTGGTCTAAAAATGACTTTTTATGTTCAAACGTCTCCTATTTTGTCATAAATCAATATTTTCAAAATCGGCTATGACAAGTACTAGATTATAGTATCTAATTTAATAATTTTTTTGTTTTGTTTTTCTCAGATGATTTTTGAAGAAACGCCAGTGGTTACCGTTAACGCAAATTTTTTTACGATGCTCCAAGGATCGTACAATATCCTTGTTTATTTTTGATATTTTTAAATAAAAAAATTATAAATATTCCTGAATGTGTATACTTATAGATAGTTAAACTCACAATCCAAAATTTCAAATAGTTTTCCTAGAAAAATTCACAAAATTACCTTTTTTCCGGCTTCTAGGTGTATATCTTCCCTTAAGCCAAGTATTCACTAGGGAACAATTGACGCGCAACATGGCACGCAACATGTTGCTCAACATGATGCGCAACGTTGTTGTTGTGTGGACAGACAACATTGTTAAACAAATATGCCGCAACGCTGCGTATCATGTTGAGCTACATGTTGCGCGTCATGTTGCGCGTCAATTGTTCCCTAGTGAATACATGGCTTTAAGCATACAAGTTAAGTTTCCTATGACAGCGTCAAATTAAAATTTACAAAATTTGAAAACTTTTAATTAATTTGCTCGTTTGCATCACACTATTTAAGACAACCTGAAGTTTCAAAACGCCGCACTGCTGATAAAAACGTTTGAATTATACGATATAAAAGCAAAAAATTAATTATTCTTAAAAATAAATTAGTTATTCTTACGTGAAAACATACTCGTAGCAGTTCGTAAAGACTAGCAACAAACGAACGCTAAAAAATTTTACATTTAAGATTATTTTTAAAGCTTCTTCCGCATGTAACTTAAATTGCTGGTACAAAATATGATTGTTTTTAAAGCCATGTATTCACTAGGTAACAATTGACGCGCAACATGACGCGCAACGTTGCTTAACATGATGCGCAACGTTGCGGCACATTTGTTTAACAATGTCGTTTGTCCACACAACAATTTTCAAAAGAAAATTGGTAGCTCCAGTCTATGGCATCAAAGCCTTCAAGAACACTCAAACATCAAGAACTGAAGCATCTCTTATTCATGAAAAAATACGATTGACTTCCACCATCTGGATCCGTCGACCAACCTAGATAACCAAAACGAAAACGACTCTGGACAACTTGTGCAACTCAAGGAAAGTTGCTAAAAAAATCACAAGTAAAAACAAAAAAAAACAAAAATTCTTAATGCCGAAGGTAAAATTAAAATTATAAAGTGGCTTGCACGAGTACAACTTAGAAGATGACAATCTAATTACTCCACTTGCGGTACAAAAATAACAAATTAAAATTCGTAATTCTAGGTGCTATAGTTCGTCCAGATAGGCCAAAAATACGAATCCTAGTTACAGAATTAACAAAATTCCGTAACAACTTACATGCGAATTCTAACTTAGATTTGTCGTTTGACCACTCTCCAGCCGTCGTCACTTAAAGCTCTCAAATTATAACCAGAGATAAACTTTCTATTTTGCGTAATAAGGACAACGATTGAGAATTATTTAATTCAATTGTAAAACCTACAACTAAGCCCGAGTACGATCTACTCTTGACAGCGAAATATTTCAAAGAGTAACATGGAAATCTACTCCAGAAACAAATTTAACCAAAGAGCAGTCTTGCTCATCTATTATAAAAAAGGCAATTTCTAAAAAGTCGAAACTCCGCTAACATTGCAAAATACAAGATACGCTCCCAAGTGACAAGAAAAACTTAAATCGCGCTACAACGTATCTTAAGAGCTAATTAAAAAAAACAAATCTATACAAAATTACTTGAAATGTCCCCCACACTGTCGCCCACAGAAGTGACCAATTACTCATTGTAGAAAGCTACAAAAAGCTTAAGCAACCATTCTTATTTTTTTCACAAAAACCTGATGGTGCAAGTTTACGTACAGGTGTATATACTTGCTCTTTTATATCTTTTTTCTTCTGTATAGGAAATTACACAAAAGCCTTTCAACCCTTCTCGTAAGAAATCAATTTTAAGTGAAGAAAGTGAGGAAAATCGTTCAATTAAGTTTAAGGCTTAAAAAAATACCAGTGTACGACCTCATTACAGACAAAATACTAAAGAAATTACTCTAAAAAATTTTTAAATAAAGTATTTTATATTTATAACAAATAGATATGGTGTCTACGACATGGTCACTGCTCGTTAAAAATATCCCTGAGTCTAAAGCAGCCCTCGAAAATATAGATCATTGATCCACGGGATTTGAAAGTCGTCAACTGAGATTTCCACGCCTATAAAATATCGTAACGTCAACGCAATGCGGAAAATTACCTTGCAATAGTATCCCCTATAAATATATTTATGTGGGAAATTCATAAACTTGAATATACATTTTTAGCGTTATTATTGGTAATATCGGCTTCATCCATAGTATGTTCGACTCATTGCAACGTTACTTTAGTAATTCTAAAAAAAGGTTTTGAAAAAGCTGCACAGACAAAATGTTTGAAAAAACCTTAGAATATATAGGGAGGAAGGAACCTAACGCATAAGCAAAAGTAGGCGGGACTAACTCTGATTCTTTTAGAAGCGGTGACTCATTGTTATGAAATTTTAAATTGCTAAAATGACCAGTTGTGCTGTTTTGGGACTTTTTGACCAAGAAAACTGTTAAATGTGGTGTAACAATGCAATAGTAAGTACTTAAATTTATTTTAATACTTTTATTAAAAAAATATAAATTTGTGAGGTTATAACCATAATCCCCATAATCTGCCTAATTCATAGGCGTACATATTATAATTTTATTTTCTGTGCATATTACGAAGTAATTCAAAAATTCTATATATTTGATTGCCACGTCAAAGAAAGAAAAAGGCGAAAGCAAAAACGCCGAAGTCAAAACGTGTACATTGAATATCACCTTCGCCAGTATATTTGGATGCTACGCCACTGGCAATTGTAACAAGCAGTCGCCGTAGTCTACCTCTTTAACTCTCAATAGATACTCACATGCTTCTTCCTCTCCTATGCATCCTAAGGAAAAACGTACAAAACCCATAATAGTGTCAACTTTATTAAACAATAAAATATATGAAATTTTTGCGGCAAATTAAAGAAATTTGGATTGTTATAATACTTTTTGGTTTTTATTATGATAATTTTTTTTTCGATACTTTTATTTCTTTCTTTTCTCAGGTAGCAGCGTGCAGACATTTTGACGTCAATTTTTGGTGATTGTAAGTCGTCGTCGTCTATAACCAGCAAATAATGCCAATAAGACATGGCACTTATTTCCAGTTTATGACTGAATTACTATCACGTGACTTTCACGTCCTTTTCTCGTGTTGTCTTGAATAAAAAGTTATAAAAGCCCTTAAGCGGTTGTTTTTATAATTATTGTGGAATAAAATAAATATAATTCTAAATTTTAAAAATTATTGTAAAATTATTTACGTTACTATGGGTGCAACAAAGAAAGGTCGTATATTACCTGCTCAGGAGAAAGCAAAAATGAGTTAAGATTTTATTACAACGCAAAAATTGATTTTCAAGATAAAATTTAAATTTTGGTTAACGTTTCAAGATAAAAAAATACAATGTTACCTATTGTTGAAAGGAAATATAAATTGTTATAGGTATGTAGTACCTACATATTAATAATTTATGTACCCAGGGTAGAAATTGTAAGAATTTTACTCATATTTATTTTTTTAATTTGATTAAGTTTATCTGAAACCAATTAAAATTTAAATTTTGTCGATATATTTCTTACATTTGCTATAAAATAAACACTCTTTTTGGATTGTAAAAAGGGTCTTTCTAAGAAGTAGGTAGTAGAAACAAAATTTAAAGGTTGCTTGCCAGATGTGTTTAGATTGGCGATTGGTTCGGCTAACGCATCGTGCAAAAACCCTCACACGCGGGATAAAAAATGTCACTTTAGTCCCATGATGTATAATGTACTATTGTTTATTACAAGTCGTTGATTAAAAATTCATTAATGAAAAATATACGGTATAGTGGACATAAATATAAAATGGTAAAACAGAATTTCTAAAATCAAATGTTTTTGGAATTTTAACAGATGAGTATCACATTAGGAAGATATACAAGTGAATATCACTATGAGTATTAATATGATTTTAGCGAGACTCCATGCATTCACCATTACAATTTATTATAATTATTATTATTACTGTGCTATTATTTTAGGTTATCAATATTTTTAATTTTGTTTTCTAAATACCTGCATGAACTGTGCGGTTAATTTAATATGCTAAAAAAAACAAAAATGTTCTGTTCATACGCAATCTTTTATAATTTTATTTGCTGTTTTATTATCTTATAAATTTATTATTAAATTTAAATTTAAATTATTGAATTTCCAATAAATTGAAAAACAATTTAAAAAATCACGAACTTGATAAGTATTAGTTACCAAGAATGAAACCCTTTTATAAATTAGATATTTTTATAGAATTTATTAATTGTACATATATAAATTTCATTCTTAAGTAATTCGAATACAATATGTAATAACAACAAAATCCAGTTTAGGTATGACTGCGATTACGTTCGAGACAAGGTAATAAATTTTGTGCTCCACATGTATTCCGCTTCATTTAACTAATCGTTAAATCGATTTGAATGATAGTAGGCTAGAAAATCTCTTTTCTGTACTCAAATCACCTTGGGAGTGTGAAATCAGCTGACCGAATGCAATTGTTTGCGACAAATAATGTAGAGACTCGCTGGCTCCCCATAGAGCAATGGAAGTCATAAATCGCTAACCCACTATGAACTTGATAATTACCAGAGGTGATGTATGATATTAATACCTTGTAGGAGTAAATATTACCTGCTTTATTCATTAAACATTCTTCAAATTGGTTAATATTGTTCATATAAATTTTTAAAGATTTTAATGTTTAAATTAATAACCTTAAAATGATTTCCTATTATTTGTCCGGATTTTTCCTGAAATGTCTAGATTTATAATTGAAATAAAGAAATTTTCATTTTTAAACCACCCAAATAATATTTTGAAAATATCAAGCAAAAACATTATAAAAATTTTTGCTTGGGCAAGTAACCATACCCTACATGACTTCGTGTTAAGCTGTGGATATGCATTGTAAGAAAAGTATCTATTATAGTAGATCACACAAACGAAGCCAATTTTTGGCTTCACGTGTTGGGTTTGGAAAGAAATGGTTTACTGAACGATTAGACCAGTTTCTTCAATAAATTTAAAGCAAGTGCGTTTGAGTTATGTAATTATTTTTAATGCGTTACGTACAATGTTTAATTTACTATATTTATATAAACAAGTTAGTCTCAAAACCTTTTCCATCTCTTCATTCTATCATAGTCCTGTATGTTTCTTGGCTGCTTTCCCAATGCTCCTCTACGCCTTTCTATCGTCGACCTTCTCTCTCCAACCGATTATTTCTATAGTTCTAAGATCTTGTACCGCCTGCTCCCACCATCTTAATCTCGGTCTACCCCTAGATCGAGTCTTACTTGGTGTGACGTATATTTATTCTTCATTACCTCACCCTTGCCTACCCCCATCTAACCTCCTGCACTGCCGCTACCTCAACCAAATATCTTTTCAGTTCTCTTGCCACTTCGCTCATCTTTCTTGGCCTCAGTAGCGTTCTAACGTTCCATGTGCCAACCCTCATAATGTCTTTCTTTACTCGTCTTCTCCTTGTCTTCATTACATGTTTAGTATCCGTATTATTATCCAATCCAATGTGTTCCTTCTCATTAACCGTTTTTGTTGCATGTGTTAGCATAATGTGACAGTCCGGTTTTTTCGTTGCTAGTTTTCAATTTCATTCCTTTTTATTATCCTTCTCGTAGTTTCAATGTTTTCTCTACATCCTTCCAATGGACGGTTCTACCGTTTACCGTGACCTTCTGATAAACCGTTCTTGCTGTGTTACCTCTCTAGATCTCTTTCTTTGCCAATTGTTTCATCTTACCTAGGATCATCCGCTCTTTTCCCATCATAGCGTTCTCAATAAAAATCTCACTATCCATCATTTTTTCTTGCTTTTCATGATCTTCATTTTATCATTCCAACTTTTGACTTTCACCACTACTGCCCTTCTTTCTTCGCTCTTTCCTATTTCAAAACGCATCAGTCAGATGTATGTCTACCCCTATCTCATTTCTTAGTAATAAGTGCACATTTTTCATTAGTTTATCCTTCTGCTTTGTCTCCATTGCTTTTATCACTATGTTGTTTTTCTTCTTACCTTTTCGTGATTCTCCAAGGCACTCTCCATAGCCTCTATTCTTTGGGTTAATTCCTTTCTCCCATTTACCCACGCCAGCGCTTTAATCCTAATCTCTTTCTCTATTCCCCTCATATTTTCCTTCATCTTTATTATCTTTTCTTTGTTATTTTTGAAACATGCCAACTCTGCCCTCATCTCCTCTCTCATGCCTTCTATGACCTTCACTATTTCACTTGTTCCCATTTCTGCAGAGGCCAACCTCTTCTCTCTTAGCAATTGGTGATTTCGCAGTCTTCTTGCTCAAGTGGAATATATTTTGTTGTTCCTTCGCTCCCTCCATCTTGTTCGCTCACCTCTTACGCCCAAAGTAAGCCGTTATTCGACCGTCACTATTTGCTCTTCCTCTGTATTCACCTTTATTTCTTGCAATACTTTGAATTAACTGTCAAAAATAGGCAACCCAACTTGCACTATGCAAATATTGCTATAAATTTTAAGTTTCGTTATCTATTAATTCTAAAACTCTAAAATAAAAAGTACTTTTAGTGTCGCTGCCAGTGACACTGAAAGTAAATTATAAAAGTCAAACTTTATTATCGTGCGTTGAGTCATTACATGTCAACTTTGGTGACGTTTGAAAAAAAACAAGTTTTTTTATGAACACATCGTAAAACATTTTTAATAACCATTTACCGCTTGCAAATGTTTTTACTTGAACGTTGCCTTTGCTTACAACATTAAGTTTCTCACTGTTGCCAATTTCTAATGTTAGCGGTTTTTCAAAGGATTACAAGTTTTGAAACCACTCGCGGCGATTAAAAATATGATCCGACTCCTCCAAATCGATAAGCCATTTATCGCTTGTTTTGCACATTGTTACGTCACCAATAAATTCTTCACTCTAATTGCGCGCACTTGTATTCTTGGTTTCTTGAGCTTTTTTTTCTAACAACATCATTATTCTTTGTCCAATTCTATTTCAAATGATACTTTGAACCACATGTATTGCAGCCAGGGTAGTCCCTTCTAAAACAATTATTTTTATCACAAGTGAAACATCCAGTTTTCTTTGCCCTTTTCCTGTTAGATAATAATGAAGCGCTATATTTGAGTTTGTTCGCTTACACTGCCTTTTGTTCTCGATGGTACTGTGAGAAGCCAGCTTTGTATATTTAGTACACAGTACCGAAAAGCGTGGGTTGCGCGTACGCGGTTTGTGGGTTCGTAATAAGCTGTGGTATTACCTTACCTGCGTCGATTGCTCAATATGCTTAGATGAACACAAACTAAAAATGGAGAAAGAATTGGGTGCTAGTCCGGCAATAAAACGCAAAATTGATTAACTGAACTCTATTACCCAGACGAAGTATAAAATAACATTTTTAACATGAATAGTGGTAGAACACAACAAAATCAAAATTACTATACATATAGCGCGTGCCGAAGCCCCAAACAACAGAATTTCGCTGAAAGCGTTCAAAGTAGAATTGACATTAACAATTAGGAGAGCACTGCAAGCTGAATAGTTACTCCCGCTACTCTCGGGATTCAATGGTAACAATTCCAGAAAATCTTGCGCAAATATAACACAGAGCAAATTTTAAAAAAATTTAGCCCAAAAACAAATAATTTCGATAAAAATCCAATTTTAACGATTGACTTACCCTCATTTGGTATTGAAGGAAAACTACTCGTAATAGTAAACAGTAACTCCAATAGCGTAGTTCGAATTATTTGCAGGAGTCGATCAATTGGTGAAACTAGAAAAATTACATATAACCTGTCTGTCACTGTCTATGAACTCTAATGGGCTATCAAAAACTAAAGTACTGGAATTGGCAGTCTATCTCAAGCGGCAAAAATAGCGACCGATAAAAAAAATGCCAGCAAAGATTTTGGTGTTGTGTGTGGAGTCAACAGCTGAACGATGGTTATTAAGTTGAACAAACGCATTCAGGCGAGAATCGCACTAAATGTATAATTGGATCACCAACTTCTTTGAATGATATGTTCACAGGCTGATAGGTTAAAATTTTTAATGGAATAATTTTAAGGTACAATAGGAGCAATAAATTCCCAAAATCGCTTCGCACTAAGGAACAAATTTCCAAACGGTTCCGACAGTTTTCGTTATCACAACACTTTTTAAATATCATCTGAGGATTCCATCAAATCCCGCAATTAATATAATATCAAAAGGCTGGTTACCAAATGCTGAAAAAAATTCACAATATTTGCAAACTTTTAATCGGTAGCACTTCTTTATCGCAAAATGATGTCGCTTGCAAAAATTATAATCCGCTCGTTTATATTTCTGACCAGAAGATAAACTAAAAATTTTATTTTTCTTACCAACATAAAATTCAAAATCAAAAATATTGATTGGTTGCCTAACCAGCAGTGATTAAATTAAATTAAATATTTAATTTTTGTACCATCAAGCAAATTACTAAAACTTACATTTACGATGTTACGATATGTAACAGAAAGAATCAAATTGTCGCTAAACAATTGTATGAACAAAAATGTGTATATTGATATATTGAACAATGTGTTAGTTCCATATGCCGACAAAAATTTACTTGTAACCTGAATTTTTCAGCAAGACAACGATCCCAAACACGGCACACGACACTAAAAAATCGTTTAGTGATAATTCGGTGACTCTTTTGGATTGCCCTTCTCGTAGTCCGGATTTAAATCTAATTGAGAATATGTGGCCTTACATAAAACGGCCGACAAAAAAGTCACAAATGAAGCTCAACTTTTTAAAAAAGTTGCTTTAATTTAGAAAGCCATCCCTTTGGAGTTAATTCAAAAATTAATTGAATGAATACATCGTAGATTGGAGACAGTCATTAAAAATAAAGGGCATTCTACAAAATATTAATTTTAATAACTTTAAAAATGATTTTAATAAATTTTTATACAGTTTTACTAGTCGTTCTTAATTATGTGAACCCTTACAAATAAAGCTATTTATGCATACTTACAAATATTAGGGTAGCTGTAATCAATTGACTAATTGTTTACACAGTTTCTATAAGAGTACTTCTTAAAAAAAGTATTTGTCAACATAATTTTTTTGTACATATTATTGATTTACACTAGTTTTTATTACCCTTAGATTAGGTTTGTCAGGTCGTTCTTAATTATGTGATCGCAGCTGTATGTTAAAGAGTATACATACTCTTTGGCAATCGATGCTTTGGGTCCTCTAGTTTAACGCAATGGAACCTTTCATAATTTAAAAATATGTCTACTTTAGAAATTAATTTAAGAATTTTGCTATTTATTGTAGTGAATGTGATTTTTATAGTAATAGTTAACTTAAAAATTTAATGGTAATTACTATAGATGTTGACATTAACTTAAATCTAAGCAATACATACGCAATGCCAGATTTAAATTGACAGAATTGTGCAACTAAGAAATCTAAATCAAAATAAAAATTAAAACTATTTTGGTTCAAATTTATTATATTTATTTGTTACAAATATATCTTTGTCTATTATCTATCAATATTTTGCTTGTTTAAAATGCTACTTAGAGCCTGCAAACAGACAGGCCCTAGAAGTTAGCATCCCATCATTCAATTGGCATTTATTACAAAAATATAATAATAAATCTTTACAATAATACAGTATCATTTTATAAAATATTATTTTAAATAAAATCAGACCACAATAATTATTATTATAGAAAGCTAAAATTTTAGCCGTCATTTTGATTTTAAAGGCCTTTAGATATGTGTTTAAGTGATCCAATATCTGAAAATGACCAGTAAGATCATAAGATCTTAAAATGACCAGTAAGGTCATTCAGATAACTAAGAACCAGTAACAATTTTTTTTATTAAACCGCTGGCGCTGTACTAAGGTTTTTCAAAATTTTATGAAAACATTTATTTCGAGCCGCTCTTAATTAATAGTAAAGCTTTGCTGACTAGTTTATTAAGGTTTATGGTTTCGGTATTTTAAATTTTTACCAGGTTGTTAATTTTTACTCAGCTACCCACCGACCTGTAAATTCCAGGGATGAATATAGTTAATACACTTTGAAATCTGTTTGGGAAGAACTGGTAAGTGATATATTGAATATATTATGTAGGAATTATAAAGAAAGTAACATTAGAAACTTAACTTTGTGACCTTCCTAGAAGTCGCAAAAGTTTATAATTTGAATAATAAATCCGAGGGTAGGCATGGAAAACCTTATAAAGTGTGCGATATGTCAATTAATAAAAATATATAATTGGAATTTGAAGACACAAAAATTTGACATATACTTTATGAAATTTACATTTACACCTTTGATATTAGGCCTCTTAATTATTATTCATATTATAAAGACACGTTTTATTCTAAGCACATAAACTGTACGGTAAATTCTTTTATCAAATGACCTTTCGTTGAGTACAGAGTAGTATCATAAGTCATCGCACAAATCACTGATATTTTTATGGTATAAATGGGCACATTTGTATGCTAATGACCACCTGAACTGTTGCTGGTCAGACTAGGTTCTTTTTATAACCTGTGATCTACCGAGTAATGAACTATATTTAATCTTACGTGATTTTACAATACTAGAAGAATTCTTTATATGGTTAGTGGCTAGCGCTTAAGAAAAATGTCTAATGAATAATCTACCTAATTAAAATTCTACTAGATCGTTGTTATGTATAAAAGCACATAAAACTTCTAAAACCAATAAAACTTTCATATAGTAAAAATATTTAAAGTGAATTAATTTACAATAAACATTTTTATAAATTAATTTCACTTTGTAAGGGTGAGTTGATTAGCGTGAATTTTTTTGCCATGCAATCATTAGCATTTAAATTTAAGGAACATTTTCATAAAATAACAAAGGGTTTTTGTCTTGAAATCTCTATAATTAAAGGTTTACTAAAATACAAAATATACAGTATATCAAATGCTAGATACAATTGTTATAATATGAAGTTCATTATTTTTGAAATGTATAAATAATGATTTTCGGATAACAAAAGTCAAATGTGATTTTAATAATAATTTGCTAATTTTAAATCTAAAAATGATTCAAAGCCTAAAATAATTGTATTGTAGATTAGGGTAGCAAAGATGAAATGAGATTAAGATTGTACACTACATGTTAAATCCTACCTATCTTTTCTAAATCCTCCCTAAATATTCAAAAAGATAGAAAGAAAAGTTAGATTGAAATTCTGTTTTAATTTCTGATAAAACTTATGATTAATTGGATTACATTTACAAATTCGAATGAAGTAATATCATTGAAAGATAGGTGTTAAAATGTTAGGTGTAGGTACTTACACAATTAGTTGATCTGCTTTTAAGGCGTAACAGACTTCGAGTTATGTTTGTTGTAAAATTATTAAATTAAATCGTAGTTCGTCAGAATTTTTTATTATTAATTAGTAATTCTCTAGTGCTGCGCAATTAGAATAAAAAAAAACGTGGAATATGAGGACATTAATAAATGATTTCTATACAGAATTGCGCTTCGTTGTACAGATGGCCTGAAATGAGTAATTAATAGAATCGAGTTTTGCTCAAATCTTTTTTGAATGCTTGTTTGATGATTATGAATGAAACGACTGTTTTTGATATGCTATTAGGATGTTAGGTGTGTATATAATTGTAATTGTATAAACAATTATAATAATTTTATGTAATTGCGCATGTGCATCTATAATAACTCATCATGATTTTTTGTTAAAATTTGTTAAATAATACTTCATAATCAGAAAGAATAATGAAGAACATAGTATTAGATTATCAAAATTTAACACGCCAATCGCTGGTTTGCATTCTAAAGGTACACGCTCGCTTAGTCCAATGGATCGGAAGCTTCATACGGATTTTGTACCTTACATTGTTTTATATGTATTATATAAAATTCTTCTACTACGTCCGACTTGCCCACCTAAGTGAGTTTGTACCTTTACAGGGTAATTGCTATAATTTCTATTTATAATTAGCGAATTAATTTGAAATTAATTAATATTAAAAAAGTAAAGCTTATAAAAATGTTGATATTACCTATCACGATTAACGTCAGCATTAAGTTACCAGATAATATGTTTTTTAGCTTGCAGTCCTTAACAGTTAAAAAAGTTTTCAACGTAATAAAATTACATCTTCAAGAAATTGAGATTTCTAGAGTTGCTTCAATAAAAATCTATAGTGTGCTTGTTTTAAGATGACAAAGATTTGATTGATGTAGATCACCGTAGTGATTTATAACTTATATTATATAGGAGTATAACTTTCAAGAATGTAGATGTTTTATATCTCACAGTTGTAAATTCAGCTTGGATGCTAAAACTTTTGATAGGAGAGAGACAAATACTATATCCAACTATAGACGTACACATATGGTGCAGAAAAATTATAACCATTGACTATGATAGCATCGAAATCTTCTTCCCCTCCTCTTTGTAATCCTCTTCGCAATTGAGAAAATGTTATAACAGAAATATTAATGAGTATGTTTAAATTTGTTTTCTGAAGAAGATCTTGAAGACTTTTGTGGTAGCTTATAGACTTACCTTGGATATAATAAATGGGGTTTAATCTCGATTATTAATTCCAATACTATTCTTTCTAAAATTATCTAGCAGTCTCTAATAGGTAAAACTTATTTCTTCTCATCACTACGAAACAGACCTATTCTTGAATTGTAGTATGAATAGTATATATTGTAACTCATGGTAATCATTACATTTGTGGTTTCTAGAAATATTAAATAGGGTTTAATCTATATTGTATTTTTAGTCAAGTCTGGTCAGTCATTAAGTTAATTTCAAGTTATTTTTCTAGGTATTCAAGTTTGGGGATACTCTTAGATCAAGGTAAGATTGAAAATCTACTTCTATAATGGTTTTTTTATACACCTTCTTTATAAAATTTTACCTAAAAATAATTGTACTTGCCCTGTCGTCACAATGCTTTTATCTTATACATCACTTTTATCTCTTGAACCCTATTCCATAATGTATTATTAATCTTCACTGAAAAATGCAATATTTTAAGCTAGAGAAAATCATATATACATATTTTATTTTTGAAGATGAATCACTAAACTGGTGGCTATTAAAGTACACCAACAGTGTAAATTGTCATCTCTACGGAATCTAAATATCAGTGTTGGCAAAACTAATGTTTTTTAAAATACTCTACTTGAAATCGTATGATACTGCCGCATAAAACTGGATTATTTTAGATTGGTCCGGGATTGTTAAATTATTTTTTGTTTGAGAATGACCCACTAATTTAAGTGAAATATTGTTATATCAAAGAACTATAGCGTTTACGGAACAAGTGTACCCTCCTCCCCCGCTAGTGAAGGGATGCATTAATTTTGTATGTTCAATGCATCTGGAATTTATTATTTAGACAATATAAAATGAACGAGGCTGAAGACCGAACAAATATAACATGCACATATTCAAAGATCAACGCTGAACTAAACCGAATGACCGAGCAACCAAATACTGGTTATAATATTTTAGCAATTTAAGTTTTGCTTAATTAGTACGAATATTCATTAAATACATTTATTTGAGATATTTTATTTAAACGATACTACATATTAGTATGTATATCGACAATAGTGTTATATAAAATTATGAAGGTAGGTAGGTATACTGCCTAATATTGCGTCTAATACTTCCACATTCCTATCTATGTAGATATGCGACCGACATCGTATTAAAACTTCCCAAATATTATATAAATATAAATATATATATCTAATAAATAGGTATTAAAATGAATTTTAAACTTTTTTTTTATAGATGTAGAAATGATATAGGTAGATGCTAAAACCTGTCCAACACAATAATAATAATTTAAAAATTAAACTTAGATAAACATTACTATTTATGATCTAATTAACTTCTTCCAACGACATATTTTTACCTTAAGTATTTACACTAAAGTAATGATTATTGCACAATACGAATACCGATTAAATGTAATTGATTAATCAAATAACGTTTTATTTGCCGGAATTCAAATTACATGTTGAAAGCATTTATAAAATAAACAATTTAATGCATCTAACTGGTTTTCTACAAAATTATAAAACGTTTGGTCATAATTGCAATTTAGTTATATAATGGTTACGACCAAAATACACATTATCGTGTACATACTAAAGGGATACCTGTAATAGTCCGAAAGTATAAACAGAATTGTCCCTTATTTCGGTGTGAAGTGAGCACTTCACTTTGTCAAAAAAGTACTATCAGGATAATTTAGAAACTAAATACATAGTTAATGTTATTAGGTTTGCTTAAAATTTTTAGATGAAACATAATAAATTGATTTGGTTAATATTTTAAAAGTAATAGTTTAATAATTTAGTTTCCCATGCAGTTAATTTACTGGCTAATTTCTTCGTAGTCTAACAGTTTATTATTTTAGAATAATTTAATATGACACTTTTTTTGCAATCCTCTATTAATTGACTATGTTTTAATTAACTATTAATTGACTTATTAATGAGCTATGAAAAATACAACTTTGATCGGTACCAATATACACCTTAGTCGCTAGGTGCAACATCAACCAACGTTGAATAATATATTCTAAAATCTAGATTATACGATATTAACTAACTTGTCCAAAAATTTTCAATGTATCTTTGCGCATCAAGCAAAAACTGACTTATTATTATTTTTTACCCACCATCAGAATAGCGTGAAGCACATACAAGCGTAAGTCGCAGTTCGAATCCTGTTCGAGTTAGATGCACTGCTGTGATCAAAATGTGCAATATCGATCTTGTGGATTATCGGGAAGGCAACGGAAAACCAACCCATGAATTATACTTCAAGTAAATTCATCTTGACTTTGGCCAAGTTGAAGGAAGTTGAAGTGTTTACTCAAATGGTATTTTAACCATTTAGTAAGTTTTAACCAAAATTTTAAATTAAAAAATATACATTTAAGCAGGTTTTTTAATTTTTACCTACAATTTTAGAAAATTTTCAAAATAAAAAAAAATGACAAATTATGTCTATGATTCTAATAAGTAATCTTTATCTGCAGTGATATAAAATTTTTCAATCATTCGGTAGTATTTTAATTATTATCAAGTTAAATTAGTAGGTAAATAATAATATTACTAGTGAAATGAGTTCTCATCAAGGAAAAAAATATTGTTTTTTAAAAACTTTAAAAACATATATTTCACAACTTAAACGATTTATAAATGGAAAAAAAAGTGCATATCTTGTATCAGCATAAAATTTGGTACAATTAGAATAGCAAATTCACCGGGGGTCAAGTTGTTCCTGCTATGACCTCGTTTTCACGCCCCTATTTAAATGTTGTGTTTCGTTAAATAATGAATATATGTACATATACTCGGGTTCAAATAAATTGAACCCTGCGTCATAGTTTAAAATAGAATGAATTAAGATCAGAATCGCTAGTCAAATGAGTACATTTTAAAATGCATCATTTTTTGTTATTTTGATATAACTTTCTCTCTTTACTAAAATTTGAACTAATGTATAATGTATACAATCACTACGTAACTCAAAAAATTTGTTAGTTTATAATGTAGTACAAGTAACAACATACGAATTTTTTAATGTTTTGATTTACTAATGTACAATATTAGTAACGTACGACTTTTATTAAACTTTGACAGCAAGACATGTCATTATTTTTGTACTCTTTTAAACAAAGCTAAACGATGGCTTAAATTATATTCAGGATTTATCTATTGATATTCATTTTTGATCATTTATTCTTCTTTGTGTTGATAAGATATGGATGGTTTGTTTACTGCTTGCGCATTGTATTTTATTATTATATTTCCTTTGATAGCTATATTATCTTGGGTAGCAATTTAGAACGAAGAAAATTTTTTATTAAAATTATAAATATTATTAACCTTTGAAATTAATAATTAATTAATATTTTCAAAAAATATATACATACATTGGCGAGTTTTTTACAGATTTCTCAGTATCTCGCATCTTGCTCTTCAATTCTCTCTATCAAAATTACTAGGTTAAATAAACAATAAAACGAAATTATTTGTGAGCTTTCAGCAATGGTCACTATTGTCATCAGACGCTTAATAACAATTTAATAAGAATTTTAGCTTATTTATTTTATTATTCATTATATAAAATTTTAAAAATATTTTATTTTTAAATTTTAATTTTAACAGATTAGCTGAATAATAAAGCGAAATTATTTTTTATGTGCTTTTAGCTTTTTTAAAAATTTTATTTATTGTCACCATGTTAATAATATACTCTAGTATAATATGTAGGTAGTTTAAATTATTTTATTGTATGTCGATATGTGTTGATTTCGGTAACTAATTTACTTTTTATTTGGTACATATATAACTACATAATATTTTGATACTAAAATTATATAAAATTTACGCAATGCCTCCTTAACTTATTTTTCTGATAAAATTTTGTCATACTCTTGATCGCAACTGATAATAATTTATTTTGCGAATTTTAGAATGTGCCATACTTTAATTTAGTATCCATGTAGTATTTAGATAGTTATCTGTGTTAGTCTTCTATAATTGATGGACGTATTTGGGTTTTATTTGTAAAAGTTGTAAAAGTTGCTTTAGCTATTTTCTATAATGTATTCTATAATAAATTGCAAGATGATTATTGGATTCATGTAAGAGTATCAAGGAATCTTGATTTTAGTTTCATTTCCTTGAACTGCAGTTTTTTGGAGTTAATTTTTATTAATGTTATTAGGGTGTGAATTTATAATTAGTTTTTCTGGATTATGAAATAAAAATGATCTATTTTGTGATATTATGTTTGTGGCAAATAAAATTCAGTAATTTTGAAATTAAAGCCACCATAAATTTGTATAATTTGTCGTATATAAATTTAGGTGAAATTTAGTATAGAAACTAATTAAAATAGTACCATTGGCTTCCATTATTCAAAAATATGCAAACACATTTAATATTATCTGAAAAATTTAGGCATGATGTCACAAATAATATTACACGACATGAAATGCGTCTCTCCCTTCAGATTTAATAAATCTTTGTTTGTGTCTACCCTTCACACTAAAATAAATTAAAGTAAAAATAATGTAAAGAAAATATAGTAGAAATAATTTCATACATTTTTTTTATAACAATTGAAAATCAAAAACTTATTTTCAACGTTTCTCTAGGGAAAACTATTGCAAATAGAGCAAAATTTCTAATAGATATTATAATTTTGTAGAAAATACAATTTTCTATAAAAAAATCACAAATAACATCTTTTTATTGTATAATAGCGTAGCCGATTTTGTAAAAATTTTGACAAAATTAAGAATGAATTTTTTTCTTTACAGTTATATTACCTGATTGATGTTCTAAGTTCTCCACCTCTAGCCCTTGAGCTAATGTCGCCATCTTGAAAAAAAGGCGGCCGAAGCAGCTTTGCTCGTTGTTTTCTCCAAAACCGTTAGTTATATCAATTTTGAAAGAAACGCATTTTTAAAGAGTATAAAATTTACAATTAGAATATGTAGCTGTTAATTGGGTCCAATGCCGGGTTTTTCCGAATAAAATTACAAAATAAATTTTTTTTCTTACTTAACAGCAGTAACCATTATCGAAAGCTCGTAAATAATTTTGTTTTATTGTTTAGTTAATCTATTAATTTTGAAAAGTTTCAGGTCATTGGCCTGGGTGTTAGCGCGATGAACTGCTATTGTAAGGCACCCCGGTTCAAATCCGGGTAGAGCTCACTTTGCAATGCCGTCTCCGTGCTTCGGAAGGCACGTAAAGACGGTGGTCCTCCTATGTTGATAAATTGCCAGCATTAACATTAAAAAATAGGGTAATAGGTACATCTGAGGCAAGCCTAGTAAGCTACTTCAGATGTAAAACAAATAATGCTTAGGCTTCGGATATCGCTAATGCTGCTGTAAGAATAAAACAGGACTTGTCCTAAATTAAAGTTAAACAAGAAGAAGTTTAGTAATTATTTAATTTCAATAATATTTTTTGCATATTATGTACTATATTTGTGCCATATACATATGTAGATCCGAATAAAATGACAAGGTTAAATAATAATAGAGAAATCGTCAGAAAAGTACCCCAAAGTACATAATGAATAATCAAGCTCAAAAAGTTTATATTATACACTATAGCACTATACTATGCAAACATGTTTGTCCGCTTACACTGCTGCTTGATCTTTGTGGTACTGCAAAAAGCTAGCTTTGTATTTTTAGTACACAGTACTAAGAAGCGTGAGCGCGCTTACGTGGTTCGTGGGTTCGCAATAAACTGTAGTAGCACCTTACCTGCGCTGGTTGCTTAAATGTATGCTTATTTGAGACAAACTGAAAATAGAAAAGGTTTCGGGCGCCAGTTCAGCAATAAAAGACAAATATAAATATTAACGCTTTATTTACCATAGGAAGAGATAAAAGAAATTATTTAATAGCAATGGTGGTACAGTAAGCAAAATATGAATTATTATACAGAATATGCAGGCCGCATCCCTAAACAATAGATAAAGGCGTTCAAAGTGAAAACAGAAATTTAACAATGAGTGAGGATACGGCAAAGTGACTGTTTTCTCGCTTCCCTTAATGGTGCAATTGGATTTACCAGATTTAGCAATACTGTGCCAATTTAGCACATAGCAAAAATATAAAAAGAATTAGAGCTATCAAATAACTATGATAAAAACTAAATCACATCGATTGACTCACCTTTAGCTGGTATTGAAGACAAACGTCTCTTTATAGAACAGGGTGGCTCCAACAGCGTAGTTAGAACTTCCTTGGACGTAGTCTGAATCTAAAACAATCGGTGAATCCGAAAAAATGATCTATTACTGTTTGCTGCTTTCTAAGAGGTCTAATGAGCAATCTAAAAAATAAACTCCTAAATCTGCTATTCCGTCCACTAACGGTTTAAGTGACAATATTATTTTGAATGTTGAAAGATGGTTGTCAACTTGAACAAAGATGGTTGGTCAAAAGATACACCAGCTGTGAGAAAATTTACCAACTTCTTAAAGTGCTTAAAAAAGGGAGAACTAGTTAACATTATCACTGGCAATTCCCAAAATAGCAAGGAACCAATGATTGCAATAAGTAATCAATAAATTGAAAGAATCAATTTCCAATCATATCTAACAATCACCAGTCTCAACAAATTTCTTAATATTAATGCGTATTCTAAAAGATTTTACCAATCGTCCAATGTACAAAGGCCGTAACCGAATTTCTACAAAAAATGTACAATTTTTACAAAATTTCCAACTTGGTAGCACTCGTTATCACCAAATGAAGTTGCTTGCCAAAATTACAAATTGGCCCTTGATCTTTCTGACTAGAAGATAATTAAAAATTGAAATTACTTTTACCAACTTAAAATTAAAAAACCCAAAAATTAAGAATGTTGATTGGTTGCCTAACCATCAGTCATTAAATTATATTATATTAATTATTAATATCATAACATCAAAATGCATGTTAAATACACTCAAAAAAATGGCGAAATTAAAATGACATCACCTACTGATAGTGTGGCTAGAGATTTTGTTCCTAGACGTTTTCCTTAAGAGTACATTTCTTATTCCTGATTTCCAAAAAGGATTGTGAAAGAAATAAAAAGTATTTAAATCAGCCACATTTTTTCTCAAACTTTTTCCCTCCGTAGGAATTAATTCGACTTTCGGAGGATTTTCATGGTAAACTTGTTAGCTATTACTTGTCAAGGGAAAACGGTCAAAATAAGGTTTTTATTCCGCCTAAACTGGAATCTAAAAACTAAACTCATTTTGATGTAGAAATTGAGGTACTTAAGAGTTTATATGCAGTCAGGATGTCAAAACAAAGCGATTTTTTAAGAATTTTTCTGAGACAGACATTTTAATTAAGGTATAAATCTATTATACAGCTTGTGGTAACTCTTAACTCCATTTTGATATTTTTTATTTGTAAAATAATAATTTTCAAAAATTCTATAGCCGATCTCCGAAAGGGTGAGAGTCGGGATTCCCGGGTTCAAAATACATTTTTTCCTATTGAAATGGCTTTACCAAACGAAAGAACATAAAAATACAAGCCCTTTAAGGTGACGATCAATCTTGTCGGAGTTGTAATAAGGCCACAATTTAATTTTGAAAATTGCAATTTTCCCATAAGAAAAACATCTAAGTGCAACCTAACTAACTTTGCAACCAATCTTTGTGGATTCGTTTGCTCTCGTAAGTAGTTGAAAAAAATTAATCTTTGTTGGTTGGGAGGTACCCTCCAAGGGTTTGCACTTGGACAAAAATTTTATTTAAAATTTGTCTTAGAAAAGTGTTTTTTATCACCATCTGAAAGGTTCTCCACGGTCACGAAGACGCCCAGTGTCTTAAATAAGATATGTACATTACGAAAATGAAACTAAAAAATAATTTTTTTTTTAAATCCTGACTGCGCATAACCACTTTAAACGCCACCCACAAGGTGGTTTAAAGTAATTATTTGAGTAAACAAACATTGATTAGTCTATTATTCACACACACAAATATGATACAGATGAACTTGTTACAGAAGTTGTTCGTACTGTTGATCTCTATTTAATTATCGGTCTTTTAAACGTTCTACGACGTCTTCCGATTTCTCTATGTTCAAGAGGGTATATAGCATTTAATATCTCAAAGATGTTGCTAGCACCTTGTGAGAGGACCACCGGCTTTACACGCCTTCCGAAGCATGGAGATGGCCATACAAAGTGAGCTCTACCCGGATTAAAACCGAGTGCCTTATGTTAGCAGTTAATTGCGTCAACAATCAGGCCAGTGACTGTCAGTTGATAATACTCTAAAATCAAATTTAGTTGGTTTAATTATCTGCTTTTTTATATTTTATTAACATATTTATTTAAAGGCAACACTAACATTAATAAAAGTTACTGAAATAATTATTAAGCAACTATCCTGTGAAAATGTGTGCATAACTAATAGCTTGTGTAGGCCTCGACCCTAACACCAAAGCGGAATTGTTTGTATTCAATAACATTACAAATAAAATAATTTCCTATTTTGGATAAGGTACCGAAATTAATTCGTTTTTTTTATTTAACTCCTGATACAAGCAATCTATCGATGGATAACAACTTATTTTATAACAATGAAAGATACAACATGTAGAATATTGTTCCAGTAAACAATCTCTTTATTTACCGAGTTAAAACAAATAATTCTTAGTGAAACCGAGTATTAGTGTCTGTTTGATAAGTGGTCCGGTTGGTATCGTTTCAACCTGCGCATTTCATTTTCACCGTTGAAGAACTGATTAGCGAATGCGTTAGGATGATCTGAAATTCTCTCACGATATTTAACACTGAATCTCTTTATTTCTTCCAAGATTGTAGGTAATGGAATGTCTCGTTGTATGACATAATTTGGTATATAGTACGGTGCATTGACGATAGAGCGAAGAACTTTATTCTGGAAACGTTGTATGATTTCGATGTTTGAATTTGCAGCCGAACCCCAAAGCTGGATCCCATACGTCCATATTGGCTTCAGGATAGCTCTGTACAGTAACACCTTGTTCTCGGTTGAGAGCTGGGAGTGTCGTCCAATAAGCCAGTACATCTGTCTCCATTTATGACCAAGTTGCAATCTTTTTGTGATTATATGTTTTTGCCAAGTCAGACGTCTGTCTAGATGCATGCCCAGGTACTTAGTGCTCTCAGCCTGTGGCAGTTTACGCCCGTTGAGTGTTACAGGTGGGCAGGTATCCCTTTTCATGGTGAACGTCACGTGAATAGATTTAGTTTCGTTGGCCTTTATTCGCCATTTCTTCAGCCATTCTTGTATGTTGTCGAGATGATTTTGTAGAATTCTAGATGCAATGATTGCATCTGTGTGTGAGGCAAGAATAGCTGTGTCGTCAGCAAAGGTGGCAATCGCAACAAGTCCCGTTGAAGGCAAGTCGTATGTATAGAGCAAATACAGGAGCGGACCCAGGACACTTCCCTGGGGAACTCCAGAATTTATCAAATATAAGTCGGTGTATGCATTTTGTTGCTTAACTAGAAAGTATCTGTTACTAGGTAGGACTTGAATATCTGTAGTAGATAGGGTAGTTTGGTTTAATTTTGTACAACAGACCTCGTGCCAGACCTTATCAAAGGCCTGACTGATGTCGAGAAATGCTGCCAAGCAGAACGTTTGTTAATAAGATATTGGCTAATTTTCTTGACTATGCGGTGTACTTGCTCTATCGTGTCATGCTGCTGTAAATTAATTAGTAAAAAAAAAATTAAGTAGTTTGATAGTGCTACAGAGTAAAAGACGACTTCAAAAAATAATAAAAGCTGAAAAATCAAATAAAATGAACTACAAAATATATATGTAATTTAGTTACAACTAAACTTTTTCTTCTTCGTCGTTTTGCTTCTTGTCAGAAGCGTCGTGACCCAAATTAGCAGAAGCCAAGATGAATTTTCATGGGAGTATAATAGATGGGTGGTTTCCTTGTCTTCCCATAGTCCACAGATTGATATTGGACCTTGACCTTAGTAGTGTATCCGACGCGACTAGGATTGGAATCGCGGTCTACCGCTTTCTAGTCGGCCGGTGTATGCTTTACGCTATACTGCTGGTTACAACTAAACTACCTTCTCCTTTTTTTGAAGTCGGTTAAAATGTATATCTTTTAGCTGCGCGCATCAAAACAAGAACTTTCGCGGTTGTGTCCGTTGGTTATGATTTGCTTGTTATTTTGTAGCTAGAGGATAGTTCTTAGATATTTGTTAAGCAATAACCCACCTTTCTTTGTCTCTTTGTTTACTATTTAAAATAATTTATTATTATATTATTCTTCTTCTTTCATGTGCCATATCTGGTCTTCCGAACGTTGGTGATTCAACTCGGCCAAAACCAAGACGAATTTACTAGGAAGTATAATTCATGGGGTAGCTTTGCATTGCATTTCCCATAGTCTGAAGATCAATATTAGACTTTTTGATCACAGCAGTATATCTAACGAGAGTAGGATTCAAACTACGACTTGCGCTTTTTAGTTTACTCGTGTATGCTTCTCGCTATACTGCTGGTAGAATAATTATATTATTATACATTATTAATTTACTTAAACATAAAAAAATTTAATTTGGTCCTTATTTAGGATTGACGACGTAAATGTTAATTTTCATGAAAAAAAAGTTTCCGTTTTATTTTCTATCTATTTTTCTATCCTGATTTTAGATCTTTGATTTTTAGTATTTCTTCTTCGAACTTAGAACTAGGTCCTGTAATGTCCAACAAAGAGCTCGGTGAAGTTCCGAAGCTACTGCTAGTAAGTACTGTGAGCATAATATTTGTTTCACATCTAGCTTGCTAGGCTGGTTTTAGATGGTGGCTGTTACCCTATTTTAGTAGATAATATTACTACTAAAGAAATTAAAGTTTTCACCAAGATTGACTTATTTTAAAAACATTGTTTAAAAAGTGTATTTCTTTCTGAACTCTAAAGGTAGAACACACTGTATATTAACAATATACTATAATATTGTTAGTTAAGTAATATTTAAATTATTTCCTTAAGTATGATTAAAAAACTGAAAAATGTACTGTCGTTTAGTAGTAATTCTTAAAAAAAATTTTCTAGCAAATAGTCTAATTTTTTGCTACTGATATGTTAAATTTGTAATGTAAATAATAAAAGTGCCTTAATTAAAAAATATATTTGATTGTTTTCAATAACTTATAAACATTTCAAATAATTTATAAATTTTGATCACTCAAATATCTACTTTAAAAGTGTCTTCATTTTCTAAATCTATTTCAACAAATGTAAAAAAACAATAGCTAATGACATTCGGAAAAATTATTACTTATACACTATAAAAAATTAAAAAAATTAAAGAAAATTTATGTTAATAATTTCAAAAAAGTTCTCGTACTTTTAGAAATGCATGTTAATAATTGAAATATTGTAAGCATATAAATTTAATAGTAGAATGTTCTAGTAGCAAATCCTAGTGACGGCATGCCCGGGAGTGAAATATCCAGGCGAAATGTGCTAGAACCCTAGTTTGTGGAAGCTTTGCCTCTCAAAATCAAACTCCTTTTAAAATATCCCATTGAAAAGGACAACTAGAGAGGAAAATGAGTAGGTACATTCTGTTTGGCGAATAGAACCTGAAATTATACGAAGCTCTAATCATAAATTACAAATATAACTAAACTGAGTTTAGTTATAGTACACATAATTTTGCAAGTACAAAGTTGTAGGCATTGTTACGTTTTTTTAAAGTAACCTTATACAGTTGATAAAATGTACCAAAATTTATTTAGAACATTCAATTATTCGCAATGTTTAAAATTATAGTATGTATAGTTAATTATATATATTTGATAATTATTTATTAATTTTTATTGCAATACCTACCACCACTATCATAGTAGTACTTACATAGTATTTATTTTTCAATACCTATGCAAAAATAGAGAAATGAATTTTTTTAAATATAAGTTGCAAGTTGAAATTGACAAAAATATTATGCAATTATATAAAAATAAATATTAATCTGGAAAATTAGTAAAAAGTATGTATAATACTGATTAACTCTCTCCCGGATTCACCCTCTACCAGTGATTAACCACGTATCTTATTATACACTAATACCTAATATGCTAGTTCCCACACTCATGGTGCGATAGCGTAGGTGTTAGCTTCCAATATTTCACCTGCTGTGTTTTGAACTATGACTTTTAACTATATTTTATTTATAAACCGTTACAATGTATCTATATAAATAGTTAAATAAACTATTGCAATATTGAAAAAGTTATTTAAAATTTTTTTTTGTAAATGTATAGCTACTAATACATGAAATAAAACCTTTAAAAATCTAAACAGTAAGATATGTACTAATAATTATAATTCAGTTGAATGTGTGTTTAGGTTAATCAATATACCTGATGTTCATAATAATTAATAATATTTCAAAGATATTGTATTAAGGATGTGAAAAAATCCGAATGGCTAAAATTTTAATCCTACATTTTTAGAACTTTAAATAATATTCTTAAAGTTAATAAGTTTTACGTTACTTTGTAAAGTTACGTCCATACCAACATAGTTTAGTACCATAATATTTATTCAGTTCAAAAGTAGAACTTTGTCTAACAAGCAATGTATGCATTAGTGAGGTGAAGCTTATGTAGTCGAGCATTTGTGGGTTGCTTGCAAATGCTTTATCATATTTTTACTAATAATTTATTACATTTAATACAGTCTATTTAAAATAATATTATGTACTAAATATCACTAAATATCCCTAACCTACACCTAAATACCTACTATATAATAAGATATTTAGTAGCGGTTACATTGTTTATACTTACCGCACAATTGTACCTACCCTTTTGTTTCAATTTAATTTTGATAGCTGCAAATTGTCTTGTAAGACATAAGTTACAATACATAACTTAAGACATAAGTTATGTATTTCTGAAGTGTTTCCTAAAATATAATAATTAGTTATTTTGGTTACGTTATTCTGGAGGTTTTACATATTTTAAGAAGTAATAATCGCGTTCATACTTTATCAATTAACCAGTATAACATCCCTTAGAGGGTTCACTATCCACTGAGCCAACGAGAGTGACGGATTTATAGCGCTTGCTCTCGCTAACAGCACTCTGGAGCCGGAAACAGTGCTGGTAGTTGAAAACCGGTGAAATTACTGTGGAAGTGATAAAATGAAGAATGGTATAAATCATGTATGCTATATACATTACTTTGACATTATGGGGTAGTTGCTCCAAAAAGTTGCTAAAAATTATTTTTTTAAATTTTCTAATCTAAATCCTTAAATTCCGACTTCTTCACCTATAGTTAGTTAACTTTTAGTTAAATTGACGAAATAACAAATTACATGACAACAAAATAAATAAATCTAATATTTGAATCGGGATAAATAACATCTTCTATCTTCTTCTATCTTCTCAGCCCTTTCCGCCCATCCTGAGCATCAGCCTCTTCAGGAGAAAGGTGAACAGCATTAAGACCCCACGGCTGCTTAACCGGGTTGGAATTTGCCTGTAACCCTTTATTATTGTTGATGATGGCAGTCATCAACTAAGGAGACCGCGCTTTACGTGTCCTCCGAAGCACGGAGACGGTCCTAGATAGAAAGAGAGTCAGAAAGAAAATTTTCCTTCCGTGACTCCTGATCGAACTGGTGCCTTTGCATCAGTAGTTGATCGCTCTAACTACTAGGCCAAGACCGTCTCTTATACTTACATATATACTACATAATAACATATTTGGGATAAAATACAAATTTTCAAACAGGTGTCCTTAGCAAAAAAAATTATATTTATTAAATATCTATTATTAACAAGAAAAATTAAAAATCCAAAGTAAAATTGAAAACTTCAACTACATTAATGGAACCATCAAAAGAACTTTCAAAAATAACCGATATTTTAATATATAATATTTACATTATTATATATTTTGATAGGCTGAATAAATTCGGCCTAAACGACCGCATTGTAAAATATAGAAGACAATGGATGCAGCATCTAAAAAGGATGGAAAACTGTCGCATTCCAAAGTAAATGTTTAATTACAGTTCTAGAGGTAGAAGAATTGTGGGGCGCCCAAAAAAGAAATGGAGCAACCAAAGAGTGACGTAACGGACAGCAGCTCAAAACGTGAAGATGCTGATGAATAAGAACTTGAAAATTTTAAACCATGGGGGTAAATTGTAACCTTCTTAGACATTACACTCTTCACTAGTTACATCAGACTCTTCATAAAACTCATTTGTTATTAGTAATATATTACATATATCATACCAGCAGTATAGCGCGAAGCATACACGGGTCGACTACGAAGCGGTAAGCTCGCGGTTCGAACTCTGCTGGCGCTAGATACACTGCTGTGATCAAAAAGTCCAATATCGATCTGTGAACTATGGGGAAGGCAACGGGAAACCACCCCATGAATTATACCCCCTGGTAAGTTTGTCTTGGCTTCGGCCAAGTCGAATCGCCAACGTCCAGGAGATCATAGTATCACGTAGTGATTGCAATATTTGTACATTAGTTCAAATTGTAGTAAAGAAAGAGAGTTACATGAATATAACAAAAAATAATGCATTTTAAAATGCATTCATTTGACTAGCGATTCTGATCTTAATTAATTCCATTTTAAACTATGATGCAGGGCTCAATTTATTTGAGTCCGAGTATATGTTACATTTTTTATTTAGGGATATTATGGTTAATATACTCTTTATGTAGCCAATTTACTACTTATTCATTTGTGTTTTTTGCAAGTATAGTATAACAGAAGTAACACACATTTGCATATGTAATTGTATACTAGTACCAGTAAAAATCAAAAATTTGTACTAATGTAGTGTGTAACAAAGTATGATATACGGTAATCGGAAAGATAATAAAAAAAAAACAATTCACGGTAAAATAATCCAGGTTAAATAATCCATGGAAAAATAATTCACAAGTAAAAATATCAAAATAAAACAATCCTAATTTTTGTTTTGATTTTACTATTAGGCTTTCAACTTAATATCATAATATATACTACATTAGTACTAAATATATATTTATATGTAGTATATAGCTATTCTAATTATATGAAGTACTTTTCGAAGTACTATTCTATAATATAATCTCATTTTATAGCTATTTTATATTATTCATCTTTCTGTACTGAAATATTCTAAATAATTGAATATTTAGTAGTTGCACGTAGTTACGGTTCTATGCACTGTGTACTAAGGTTTTAGAAAGGTGTAATTTTGCCCGTATTTGGAGGAAGTTTTAGGTTTTGGTGAAACACATTGGAGTTTGAGAAACGTAGGAAAGTGAGAACACACTGGTGGCACAATTGTGGTACCTAACTGAATTGTGAGGAAAATACACAAGGTGGAAAGTAATTTTGAGGTTAACTTTGCATGTCAGTTTGTAAAAGTTAAAAATAATTGTATTATATTCGAGAGAGATATATTTGTAGTACGAATACCTTCGAAGTGTCGAGCCGGGTGTGCGTACTGTTTGCAGGTTCTAGACAGAAGCTCTCATTAGTGATTAAACAAGATTTGATTAGTGAAGCAACTTGGGTTGCATAAGTATCAGTACCGCATAAGCGGTGAGAAACCATACAAGTTCAAATAAATGAGTGATGGAAACGTCCAAAGAGTAAGAGCTAGTAGCTGTCCTTCCCTGCTGAATATATTAAGAGAATGGAGGAAGGAAGGGAGTAAACAATTTGGAGAGGTGACAGAAGGTTCCAACAAAATTTCAATTTAAGAAGAGTAAGAAAACATATAAGTCACCCGTTCGAACTGCCTTAACGTGGGAACAGAAAGAAAAAACGAATCGATATGGAGGAAATAAAAGGCATGTTAGCAACTCTCACTGGAGTCGTTAATAACGGCTTTGTAAAGAATAACCAAGTGGTAAAGGAAGAGTATGGAAGGAAAGTGAAGTGAGGAATTCCTGGAAATGAGACAAGAGGTTGAGAGATTGGAAGAAAGAGCAAACGATCAAGACAGAAGGATAACGAATATGACAGTAGGAAAAAAAATAAATAAAGGAACAAAGAGCTAATAAATTTTAAGAATATACCAATTATAGGTGAGGTAACTAGGAGAAAAGTGGAAGATTTTCTGAAGGATGGAAATCAGGTTCAGGTTGATGTAGTAGATGCATTTAAAATAGGAAATGTACCTGGTAAACAAGCAATTGTCGCAAAACTAGAAATCGAAACCAGGAAATGACAGTCATGGCAAATAAAAATAAACTAAAGGAACGAAAACGTTCATAGAGAGTGATCTAACCAATAATGAAAAAACAATACAAGACAAGATATGGGAGATTGCAAAAAGAGGTCAAATAAGAACAAAAGTTTTGAATCGGGTATCAAAGAATGCATATGGACGGAAAATCATATTTATGGGATAAAAATATAACTAACCTGAGACTGGGAGCAAACTTGGCGCGCCAGACAAAAAACTAAATATAGGAGAGGTTAGTGTTACTGGTTTGACTCAACCAGTGCTACTATTTATAGAAGATGAGTCATATATGACAACGATGCAAAATGGATAAAAAAATGGAAAATGCGAACGGAAATAGTAAAAAACAATGCATAAGACAAAAAGAGAAAGGATGGTAATAAAATCGTAAGATTGGGTACATGGAATATACGAACAATGTTGAAACCTTATGAAATACAAAATAAAAGTTGCTGCTTTGCAGGAAATTAGATGGAAGAGCCAAGGAGAGATTAATGGGAGAGGATTTGTCTTTATGTACTATGGGGATAATAAGCAGAAAAAAAATGGTGCAGGTTTTATGATTACTGGAAAAATGATTAAGAATATTTTGCATTTTAAGCCGATGCGTGGACAAATGTCGTGCTTGAGATTGAAGATGAAACCTAATAACTTGTCGCTGATAAACGTTTATGCACCAACCGAGGACAGCAATGAATTCAAAAAGGAACAGTTCTGTAACAACTTGAAACAATTTTATGATGCGTTACCAAAACATGATACAATGATTATCATGGGCGATTTTAACGCAAAAATAGAAAAAAAAAGTTACATAGAAAGTGTCGCTGGAAAGGAAACAATTCATACTGATACAAATGTCGCAACTTTTAGGAGTTACAGACAAGGATGCCTCTTACGCCTTTGATGGTAAGGCGGCGTAGTTATTCTTCTCGAATCACAGCCTGAGAGCGCAGGTGATTCGGAAATCTCGTGGGTTCGAAATTTGTTTGTTTTTATTTGCTTCTTGATTACTGCAATACTCAACTGAAAGGAAAAATTTGCTCGGCGGCGCCAGGCCTGAATAAAACTCGCAAGAAAAGATTAAAGGGGTTTATTCAGAACCAAAAGAATAGTAAAGGGTTGGTTATGCAATTTACAAAACAAAATACAATGGCGAGTTCGCCTCTATCAGACCTTATGGTCCCAAACAAGCAAAGCTGAAGGCGCTGTGGAAAAAAAACTACAATACTGACTTTTGGCAGTTATTTTGACCGAGACGATAACTACGTTCACCGGCTGTCGATTATAGCGTTAAATACTATAGATAGTTAATTAAAAAAACTGCTTATTGTAAACAAACGTGAACTTACCCAGTATCCGAAGTACCTACTGTTATTGTTAGGTTTCAACAATGGATGCCTTAACTAGGAATCCTCGGCAGAGCTCTCCTTCAGATCCCCAATTAGGTGTAGAAAAATAGCTGATTACTAAAAAAAGTAAGCACACATAAGTCCACAATACCAACGAATATCCAACAAGCAAAGATTTTACAAATAAAATAACAAGCCTGTGAACGGATCAGCGCCTCAATCAAAAATAAACAGTAGCCAACAACTACAAAAATTTATTTTATAAGAGCGAATATATCCTCGATTTATGATGGGTAAGCTTCCTGTTTATTGGCGTTGAAGGCTAATTGTTGTGTTGTTGATAACATAAACAAGATACCACCGTTTAATATTGATTTTAATCCAAATTAAGGGTACCAATTTCCAAATTTCACGCAATCACTCGATTCCCCTCCACACCAAAATCTAGGGCGGGCTTATCGATTGGGAAAACTATCTTCAAGATCCAGTTATCACCAACTAACCAGCAATACCATTCACCCAATTCACCACACAGTAGCTAATCTCGTTTCACAAGATATCACAATATTCAATTATTATTAACTTAATAATTTTCAAAAATTCGTAAAAATTCTCGCTATTTTAAAAATATGCGTCCTATCGCCTGCAATCAAAACCAAAAGCCTCGGTCAGTCGCCTTGAACTTATCTCCTTATACTTTATACAGAGTATGTCGTTATTTTACTCAATATAAATAATTAAAATTAATTATTTAGTAAAATTGTATAAGGAAACAGCACATGGAGTTTTATGAAAACTGTAACGGCAAAGTGAACGTTACACAAATGACAACGGGAATAGACTCTTCCGTCTGGCAGCGGCACTTGACATGGAGATTAGTAGTACTAAGTTTAAGCATAGAAAGCTGCACAAGATAATATGGACGTGGCCCCGTGGAAGTGAAATTGACGGAAATCAGATAGATCATGTAGTGGTGAAAATTTAAGAAAAAAGGTAAGAAATTAATGTAAGATCGTTTAGAGGCGCTCATGCTGACACTGATCATTTTCTAGTAGTAACGGAAATTAAACAAAAAACTGCAATAGAGAATAGAAGATATGAAAAAAGAAAACAGATAGCAATGGAAAAATTTGATGATGATTCTTGTATCCAGCAATATCAAGAAAGAATATAGAAAGATTAAAGATAAGAAAGGAGACTACGATATAGACGCAAAATGGACATATGGTTCGACGACGAATGTGAAGAAAGTAGTAAAAAGGAAAAAGAGGCGAGAATTAGATGTATAGCAACAAATAAACAGAAAGATTCTGATGAATATAAAGAAAAAGGGAAGGTAGCGAACAAACTGTATAAGAAGAAAAAATAAAAAATGTCATTGGTAATACATGGTCGTCTTGAGGAATATACGAATAAAATACTGGTGGATATCAATGCGCTTTAGACGGGGTAAGTCGACAGTGGATGCAGTACATATAATAAAGCAAATTATTGAAAAAAGTCACGAGTACGATATAGATATGCATATGTTGTTTATTGATTTTAAGCAAGCCTTTGATAGAGTGAATAGGAAGCAGTTGGAAAAAATAATGAAAGAGTTTTGAGTTTCAGATAAACTGATAAAGATTATTTCAGCATCACTAACAGAAACAACAGCCAACTTGAGAACGTTAGAAGAGAAAACCAACAGTTTTAAGGTGAATAGTGGAGTAAGGCAAAGTGATCAGTGACTCTGTTTAATTTGGTACTTGAAAAGATAATTAGAAGTACGAAATGCAAGGACACAACAATAATAAATAAGGAAAATCAGCTGGTGCCATATGCAAATAATGTAGTCATCATATCAAGAACTAAAAAGGGACTGATTGAAATATTCAGGACCATAAGAAGAGAGGCAACCAAAATGGGATTGAGTGTAAGCGAAAAGAAGACGAAGTACATAATATGCCAACGAAGAGAAGGTAAAAACCAAAACGATTAAATAATATACGACTGTATATTCGAACGGGGAATCCGACTGTCTAATTAAAACACTTTAATTCTGACACTTCCCCAGCTTAGTGATATCCTCCCCAGACACGTGGTCAGGGGATGCAGGATGCCTAGCTAGGGTGGTCGGTAATGGCAGGGCATCATTAGGTGCAAAATCCTGCAAGCAGAGTGCGAGCCTCCACGTGGCGTCCCCGGACAATGAGAACAATGAATGGATATGAGTTCCCAGCCAATCGCACATGCGAAACGGTCCCGGACTCCCTTGCTTAGTGATATCCTCCATCGACACGTGGTCGAGGACACAGGATGCCTAGCTAGGGCGTACACGGAGCTGGGTCCCCAGCCTCGCATCCAAGGCGCACACCGTTCGCGGTGAACGTCGACAAACGGATGCCAAGCGAAGGACGGCAGAACAGGATGCTACCCGAAGGAAAGGTTACCACGCCGGAACAACGGAATAGCATCCTAGCTATACTGCAGTTAAGAATTCTCGCCAGTATTTTTCCGGGGACTTGCGCTGTCGAAGCCCAAAACCCCGTCATCAGAGAACGAAAAGGTGCGAGATGCCGGTACTCAGATAGCAATCCCGCAGCAGGGAGCCCTCGGCAAGGTCAACTGCACCGCTTCTGTACGAAGTCAAACTGCACATAGGTCACCGGGAACGACCCCTAAACAACCGGCGTCATGGGCAAGACTCTGTAAAAGGCACCTGTCCGTACGATGTGAAACTGCAAATCCTTGGTCACTGCGAACGACCTTAAACAAGCAAAGTCCAGGGCAAGACTCCAAAAAGGCACCTGTCCGTACGATGTGAAACTGCAACTAAGGTCACCGCAAAAGACCTAAAAAGCGGAAATGGACCTTGGTACTAAGGCACTCTGGGAGTCAGTGCATGATGGAGAAGGAGAGGTAAGAACTAATCCCGGTCATGTGTGATAGAGTGCTATAGGGATAGAGAGGAAGGTGACATGGAAGGGATGCGCCCTCCATTACTCACCTGGGAAGACAGAAGGGGGACGCCCCCTCTCCTGCTCCCGTATCTGATCAATGACCCGACCAAACTTATACCAAGTCCAAAAAAGTAGAGGTGCATGAGTCACCGATATTAGTGTTGTAGGCACAAGTGTACAGGGGACGGCAAATCCCAGGTACATGATGGAGTGAACCAGGAGTAGGACGCTATCCCTGACTCGACATCAAACTACATACATCTAGTAAACGGAAACGACTTAAGAAGACACTATACATAAGGTTACTAAAGACCAATCAATTTTGGGACTCCTATGGCCCAATATAAGAACTCCCTTATAGGAAGCCACAAAATAGAATGCCAAAAGGAGAAAGAGACCCCAGGCATGCGCCCACCAGCCTTCCTGCGTGTAGTCTTGAGTAAACTAGAAGCACGAAGGGACCCCCAGGCCACAAGCCTCTGAGTAGTCCTGAGTGCCCCTGACGGGTATGGAAAAGGAGAACCCTGGCCAAGAGCCCTGTGAAGTCTCCAACCAACCGTTACACCCTCGGGGTGCTTCCCTCGGTAATCTAGGCTACCAAGTGGAGGCGCCCCCTCTGTGCGCAACGAGAGGAATCTCGTTAATCGCGCGTCCCTTCCCCATTCCACCTAACTTTTGTATGTTCACAGAACGCCGAAGGTCAAGAGGAACGGGGATCCAGACCACTGCACTCTCTGAACTGGGGTCTGGCTTCCCCGCACAAGCGGAGCGAGGGGCACGAAGATTGGCGCTGGAGCTGCACGAAGATCTAACCCGTTCTCTTGCAGGAGTGTGCTAGGGAGCAATAATCGGACCTCCAGTCAGCTGTTACCCCCAGAGCCGGATACCGTGCTTACGGGTAAAACACTTTCTGGGAGCGTACGACTGACAGGAGGCGAGAGAGGGGCTCAAATGGATTGGCAATCCACACTTCCTGGTGCCACCTAACCCCTTTTCTTGCAGGAGTGTACCAGGGGCAACAATCAAACCCCGAAACCAGTCGTTAACCCCAGAGCCGGATACCATATCCGAACTGGGATATGGGTAAAACAAATCTGGGAGCGTAAGACTAAAATCGGGGCGAGAAAGGGGCCCAAATGGATTGGCAATCCACACTCCCTGGTGCTAATGAAGGGAACCTTAGACCGCAGTCTTCGTGATTGTCCCATTAAAGGGAACCTTAGACTACAGTCTCCGTGATTGTCCCAATGAAGGGAACCTTAGACCACAGTCTTCGTGATTGTCCCAATGAAGGGAACCTTAGACCACAGTCTCCGTGATTGTCCCAATGAAGGGAACCTTAGACCACAGTCTTCGTGATTGTCCCAATGAAGGGAACCTTAGACCACAGTCTTTGTGATTGTCCCAAATGAAGAGAACCTTAGGCCGCAGTTTACGCGATTGTCCCAAATCTTTGACGTAAGTTAGAGTAGGAAGGGAACCTTAGACTGGCGGGTCTCCGTGATTGTCTCATGCATACCAGTAGGGCCGTGGCCTAACGGCCCTCCCATAAGGGCTTAGCGCCCCTTAGTGCACTGGTGCTATCTCGAACTTGCAGACGAGATAAAGAGGGTTCAGTCTTATACTCTCCAATCTGCTCCTAGGAACAGAAAGGAAAACACAAGACTACTACGGGAGGGGGGGAGCCCTAGTGGTTCGCCACTACCCCCCCAGCAGAGGTTGGCCTCGTAGTGGCTGAGGTTATGAGTCGTATGCTTGACTAAGTGGGACCCCTGGAGGAAGGATATCAGCAAAAGCAGGTAACACCCCTACCGGGAAATGTCCCGCCGCGCGTGAGGAGCGTAGCAACCGACTCCGGCCCCGCCCTAGTTAGCCGGGAGGGTATCAGGAAAGTGTACCCGGCCCTCACTTAGGGTATCGAGGACTGCAATCTGAGATGAATAAGTAGAACCGGGCGGGCATAGTACGCTTGCGTGCGCTTTAACTGTCCGTTGTCGCTCCGCCTAGTCCGACGAAAAGGCCCTAGTTAGCAACAGCTCACGCACCGCGCTAGGGGCGGACCCACGCCCAGGGGGGCCGTGCTATGGGTATGGTTTGCCGGAACCTAGCAACGTTAAATATAAAACAATGTGTATGTATATTCGAACGGGTTGAAGGTTTTATCTATTTGGGTGTACAGGTGAATAACCGAAATGAGAGACGCACTGAAGTTATAAAAAAGATACAGGCGACTAATAGAGCTTATTTCTCAAATAAGAACATTCTAAGAGACAGAAGAATATCAAAGAAAACAAAAGTTAAAATCTATAAGTAATTGATAAGGCCAGTCCTGACATATGCGTTTGAAGTGGTGTGCATTACGAGAAAGGAAGAAGAGCAACGAAGAGTTTTTGAAAGAAAAGTGCTGAGAATCATGCTGGGTCCCAAACATATAAATGGCGAAATTAGAATAAGAATGAATTTTTAACTGCTCGAAGAAATGGGAGGCAAATATGTGGTCAAATATATTAAAGCTCAAAGAATAAAATGGCTAGGACACGTATAGAGAAAGGATAAGGAGCAAGTGACGAGAATGTTGATAATGTGGAAACCCAGTGAGAGACGAGCTAGAGGAAGATTTATGATGCGGTGGTGGGATGAAGTGACGGGTGATTTAGCGACAATGGGGATGAGGGGATGGAAACAGATGGTGACAGATAGAAAAGCCTGGAGAACTATAATTATTGATGCGAAGAAACACAAAAGCTTTTGAATACAGTGTACAATATTATTCAAATAATGTAAATATGAGGCCTGATCCACCTCAAAAATGTGGATTTTTGTAAGTTCCATTGAAACAGCTCTATTTCTTTTGGAATGTAAAGTTATTAATATATATATATCGTCACCTTTTTTGATTATCTAGTAATCTATTTGTTTTTTTCAAAAATATTGCTTAGTCAAATAAAAGAGCGATTATAAGTAGTAATAATTATAAGTTTCACCGGTCGGTGAGTCAAATCTTTTTTAATCCGTCATGTAATTTCCACCAATGGTAAACTAATAGTTAACGTTTTGGGACAAGAGTATAATAAGTAAAACAAAGATTAGTGGGTCACTTGTCACTCAACTTCCACACTTTCCCGAGTCAAACCGGTTTAGGGGGATGTTTTTAATTAGTAAAGCGTTTGTCAAAACGCGGACTTACTTATACTTACTCTTTACTTATAAAGCTTAACCTTTTTATATAAAGTGCTTACATATGTAACGTTGTTGGTTTGGTAAATTGGTTTGATGATTTTTTTTAAATTTTAAAATGCTTAAATTTATATAACATTTTTTGTAATGTAGTATAGTACGATATAGTGAGAAGCTAAAATTAAAAACCAAAACTCAATTAAAATTATTTTACCTTGATTTTTTTTACTTTTGCATTATTTGTCAGTAGATTATTTCACTTGGATTTTTTTCTTTAGATTACTTTTTCTAGAATCATAATATATACTTGAGTCCAAATAAATTGAACCCTGCGTCATAGTTTAAAATGGAATGAATTAAGATCAGAATCGCTAGTCAAATGAGTGCATTTTAAAATGCATAATTTTTTGTTATTTTGATGTAACTCTCTCTGTTTATCCCAATTTGAACTAATGTACAAATATTACAATCACTACGTAATTCAAATATTTTGTTAATTTATAATGTAGTACAAGTAACGACATACTAATTTTTTATGTTTTGATTTACTAATGTACAATATTAGTAACGTACGACTTTTATCTAACTTTGGCGACAAGACATGCAAATATTTTTGTACTCTTTTATACAAAGCTAAACGATAGCTTAAATTATATTCAGGTTGTCGTTTCTTAATCAAAAATTTGTGACGCAGGGCTCAATTTATTTGGGCCCGAGAATACATACATTTTTCTTGCACGTCATCGGAGTGACAAAACAATTTGTTGCACGTGATGCAAATATCACAGTGGCGTAATCACGGGACGCAATGTACATTTTTGAAATTGTCGTTGTCCTTTTAAAATACGACATGTGAACAGGTGTAATATCGTATAATACGAATTTAATTGTTTAATAATTATTATTCTTAGATTAACAAAAATAATATTAAAGAAACACGACGTATTTTCTTTCAGCACCATACACCATTCAATTGTTATTGTACAGCCTCTGTTGCACAATTTATTGACAGGTGTATGGAGCATATAACTATGGTGACCATATTAATTTTATGAAAAAAATGTACATTTCGGCTAAACAAGGTAAATACCTAAAAAAATAGGTTAACGGCGCGTTAGGGCGCGTCACGTACTGAGGGTAGCTGAAAAGTTCACTCATCAATCAGGTTCGTACTTAGGTAACGTTTTTTCTATTAGTATGTTCGTAGTCGGGAATGACTTCCCTGGCTACTATTGCTAATCACATACCGGGTAGTTAAAATATTGTATTTAAAAAAATTTAAATGTTTAAAATAAAAAATAAGTACATTTGTAAGTACTTGGAGAAGTTTTTAAAGTACATAGAACATCGATCTAAAAAAGAATACGATCGAAACAAAAAGTTTTCGCTTTATTGAAAAGTGACAAAATTCGTATTTAAAAACTCTCAATATCGAAATAAAAGCTTTGCGATTATCGAAAACCAATTGCACCTGCTCGTTAAGCTAATTTTTAACCGATTTCAAAAATAAGAAGGTTATCAATTTGTCGGAATTGTTTTTTACGCATGTTAAGCGATATTTTTTAGCATGTGAACCGATTTCCATAGTTGTTTTTTTATTGGAAAAGAGGTATCTCCGGTGTGGTCCCATATTAATTTCGTCGTTTTGATGATATAATCGATGACAAAATAACGGAAATCTTTAATTCTTGTGAGCAAACGATAATTTTTTACCACCAAGACTGATTTCGATGATTGTTTTTTTAGGGGGAAGGAGGTTGATATTAATTTAATCAAGTTCTGATGATATAATTAATGGCAAAATAACAGAACTTTCAATTCGTATGACGTTTCATGTTATTTTCGATGTGGTACTTTTTGATAATAGAACAAAATTAAGTTATTTAATATTGAGGGGGGGGGCTGTTAGAGCACTAGATAAATCAGCGCTGACTTGCCATCCATCTTGGAAGCAATTATTCTTAACGTACGATTGTGTGTAATAATAAGGAGCTTATAAATAGAAACGTTGAATTGGAAACCATGCGATGTTGTGAATAGAGATTTGGTTCCAATATGACGGATGTGTCATTTCTCTTTTATATATCCATATCTTAATTTCAAAAAGAATTTCGGTGTAAGATAAATCTGCCTTTCCTAATTGTTGTACTCAGAAATATGTTTTTGTTCATCTAAAAATTTTTTTTAAAGCTTTCATCATTTCATAAATTGTTAGTCTAATAATTATTGGAATCTGAAATAGAACCACAGTCTTAGGTGCTAACATTGCTGCTAAACTTCACAAAGAGTTGAGAAAATTAAGTTCTTAAAATAATCTTACCTTGTTTTATTACAGTTGATTTTTTTAAAAATAATACTCAAATATTAAATAGTTGACTTTATTGTTTTAATATGTAATATTGCAGTTTATGTATAAACACACAAAACTGGCCTATATCCCTGATGGACATTAGGAAACGATTCCACCAAACACAAAAATAACAATTAACGATAATTTACAAATATTATATAAAATGCCCAGCTAATAATATCTATACAATAGGACTCATTAAATACTACTTTCTTAAATTATTATAACATTATAATGCAATACATTTATGTATTGTACTGACCTGGAAATAACAGAAAATTACAACAAATGGCATTGTATTTAAGAAACACTAAATCAAACTAAATGATTTTATTTGCATAAGAAGCGCTATTTAATGATCTCGAAATTTTCAAATTCGCGGTTATCATGAATTAATAATTTTTTTCGACTTAAATTAATATTCCTTAGTATATCTACTTATCGTTTTGAAATATAAAAGGAAAATTAACTTAACAATGCTTATGAATTTGGTCATTCAGACTGAACCATTTTTTAGCGGTACTCTCAATTTCTTTTAATTAAAAAAATTAATAATCAAAATTGAATTATCATTCAATATAAAAGTGGTACATTATTTGTTCAAAATTTTTATTTTCGATATATTATTATTTATTCCCAGCATTTCCCCGTAACACTGAGTCGCGGGTGCAGTCAGCACTTTGAAATTGGGAATATGACCCCCATATTTCATGGACAACGGAAGTGATAACTTCAATCATCGTTTTCGCGTTATGTTTGAGGCCAATGTTGTAACTTTATGTTGTAGGTACATCTGTAATACGTAGGCTATATTAAGTACTTTATAACATATAAACTTTATTATAATTAAAAACAAAACAACATACTGGCCATTATTGTTATTACTGAGACAATTATTAGAAATGATCAACAAAAAACCTTAAATTCTAAAAGTTTCAGTTAAGATATTAAAAAATTTCAATTATAGTAATGCACATAATAATAAATTATAGCAATATTTTTATACAGTGTACTATTTAATTTATTGTGATATTATAAGCAATATTATAAAATTTGTGTACAGTTATTATTTAATATTACAAGATAAACTTGATAAAATAAAAATGGTTTTACCAAAGTAAACCCGCAAAATAATGTTGGTGATAAGGTAAAAGAATTTTTAACGGAGCCATCGAGAATGCTTTGCTGCCCCGTGCTAACTAGCCTTTGGTTGGCATCTTAATTTAATGTCGATATATCCAGCTTATCTTTGTTTTTCTTATAAAGCAAAGCTAGCCGAAGATAGCAAAGCGAGTTCTAAGATGTGAAATGTTCAAAATAATAGTAACTAAGAGTTATTAACTTCACTCATAGATAATTCTAGATTTTACTGTTCAACAGCATATAAATATAATAAAAAAAACCTTTTTAAATATTTTAACAATTCTGACTAGTTTCATTTTTTTAACTAGAATTTGTCAATGAAATATAGATAGGTATAATAATAATGCCATGGAATCACCTTACATAATGTAGTTTTTCGAATAGCCCAGTTCAGCATGGGTGATTCGGTACAACATCTGCAGTTTGGAGATAGCTGCTTCGACCTATTTTTGTAGCATATTCGCTTTGAAGAAAGCCATATTTGGCACGGAACTAATTCAGAGCAAACTGTTTTGCAGCAATATGTTTAAAAATATTGATACAGTATATAATATAAAATAATTATTAACAGCCGGCGTCATTTAGAAATATGTTTAATCTTCACATGTACGAATCATATTACAATGTTTTTGAAAGCATGCCGAAAATATTTTTAACTATAAAAAATTATTGATATATCTGATTTAATTATAAAAAACATTTGCATTACATGAGTATTTGAAGCTGTAAAACCTAAAATTAATTTGCATAGAAATGTTGCTACCTATTTTGCTATAGTATGTTTCTCAAGATATCGCCTCTTTTAATTGAGAAAAAAACAGAACACATTTTGACGGTAAGTGTCGTTGACAAAATACAAAATAATTAAATTTTGTATTATTAAAAAAAATCTATTTTTTATAATATTTTAACTTGTTCTAATTAAAAATGAGTTTACGTTAAAATTCAAGGAAATAAATTAGAAATTACGTATTAATCATTTATAGCAGCGAAACAAGGTAATAAGTCCATCGACTTATTGTTGTAATTAACTTCGTTGATATTTTTAAAAACAATTTTGTTCTGTTGTAAACAATTGTAAATTATTTTTTTATTTAATATTTTACTATTTAGGATTAAACAGATTAGGTGTTAAAAATTATGTTTTGAATGAAAACAGATTACTTGTACCAGGTTGGCACCGAATCGCTCACGCTAAAATTTGGTCAATCCTGATGTAATTTTACCTGAAATACAGAGCTAACATGCTAACATAATTTATATTGGCTTTGTTTCACAATTGTCTGTGCTGCATTGCTTTATCGACAAATAATATAAATTGAATATGAATGACTATTTTGTGGTTGATCAGTATTTTAATAACTTGTTGAGATTGATAGCTTGGTCACCCTGTGATATCTAAGGTACATTTCTAATAGTTAGTTGTCATTAACTAGTTATCATTTACCACAGTAAGAAATACTATGAATTAGTTACTATTACTATGTAGAAACTTTTAATTTTAATGTACAACAAAATATTGATTCCTTTTAAATTTTAATTAATACAATTAAAGATATTAACTCAAGATAGTTTATTATAAAGTATATTAAGATAATAAAAAATAACAGCGTTTTATGAATTCTGATTTTCTTTTAAAATTGTAAATATATGCACATTGCACAAAATCATGGATATAAATTACACTAAATAAATAATATTCTTACTGGTCTGTATATTATTGCATATAGACATAATTACATAGGTTGAAGAGAGATCTTCGTTGAGTTTGGGTTTCACATGATTTTTGAAATTAACAGAACAAAATGTACAGGTACATACGTTAGAAAATTATTATTTCAGCATAATTTCAGAAAAACATCTAATGTGATCATGACAAGAAAAACACCTTTATAGATAAAACATAAAATAAATGAAAACTTAATTTAATGTTTCACTTAATATTAAATTCAAAATTTATTGAATAATTGGATAATTTTCAAAAATGAAGTCTATTAAAATTGTAACGGTCACATTGTACCTTACAGTTCGTAAGTTATGTACCTACTGGCGCATCATTATGAAAATAATTGAGTATTACTTAAGCAGTACATATAATTTTGATTTTTACTTGAAATTTTAGTTTTAGTTCTTGGGTTTCTCTTTTTTTTATGATGCAACCTATATCTATATGCAAAATAATGTATAATGTAACATATTATTTATTATATGTATTTTGGTACTCAAATAAAATTTACTTTATCTCTTATATTTTTAATTGAATTTTAGTTTAAATGTTTACTACAAAATTATGAATAAGCAATACTTAGGAAACGTAGAATATCAAAGTCGGTAGTTTTGCATAGGGGTATAAGTTTTATTTTAATAGTATTTACTAATGATTATATACTGATCAGAGTGCAGTTGTCGTTTTTAATATTTACGTAATAATTTTAAAACTTACCACTGGTCGATAATGCTCGTAAGTTCTCATTATGTATTCAAATTTGTTATTTCTTATTTAATCTCGAAATTTATATTGATGTAAAGTGCCGCTTGTTGTAATCACTAATCACGTTTAGCTATTCAATTTTAATTGTATTAAACCGCTATTATAACTCATTATAGAAATGTAAAAATCGGCCAATAATAATAAGTGCGAATACAATAAACGACATATTATTATATATTCAAATGATTCAGGTAAGTAATTACATACTTCTTACAAAAAATTTTTAATGAGCTATTAAGAGAAATTCTTTATTAAAGTAAAACTCTTATATTTAATTTGGCAATACTCGTAGGTAAGTATACTATTATATTATTATAGGCACTTGCCGGAATTTGATAATCCATTTTCTATTATATTAAATTATGAATTAGTATTCGATTATGTAAAATGTAATTCACATAAACTTGAAAACAAATTTTTTAAATTTTAATCAATATGTTGTGTACATAGATTATAACACCAGGTACATTAATAGAACACAGTATTTTAGAGCATTGTACTGCCATCACAGTCTAGTTGTTAAATCTATAGGAGAATTTTTTAAATTTCTTAAATTTTCAATTCTACTTTTGGAATCACAATCACTTTCTTCGTCAGCATCACTTCCGACACCTACACCAGATCTTTCACTTAATGTAGGGGTAGAGCCCCTGTCACTTGTTGATTTAACACTTAGATCAATTGGAGTTTCTTGACAAGGATTTTTAAAATCTGCTATCGGATCTCTTTGCTCTTGTTGATTTATTAGTCTTTGAAAGGCATCAAAATATGCACGTTTATAATTAACTTCAAATAAATTGTTATGATTTAAAAACATTGGATTATTATTGCTACCATCGGTATTAGGTATGAAACTTGAATAAAATGCAGGTGGAAATAATAAATTTGGATTTGAAAAAAGTCCGTTATTGAATAAAGTAGGTAAAATAGGTACCATTCGTCTTGCGTCACTTATTTCAACAGAAGAATCAGAATTGTGAGATTCGGGCGAACTGACAGATGGAGATGCCGCGTGTTTATAATCTTCATAGCCTAACATAATAAGTTCTTCTTTTGTTTTCCCAAAATGCGTTGGAGGTGTTGAATAATGTTGCTGTGTTAGTAAATTCATGCCAAAATTGTGCGAAACTTCAAGCGGAGATTTTACGGGTATTTTCATAGTGGGAGAAGGATTATTTATACTTTGGTTTTGTTCTGTATTTAAATTCTGTTCTTGCAATAAACAATGAATTTTAAACCAATTTGATCGACGTCCATATCTAGATCCACTTTTAGACATTCCAACATGTAAACATTTGCGCAGTCTACATGATTTGCAAGCTGTGCGGTTTTTTTTATTTATTACACAATCGTTGTTATTTTTACATTCCGTTACACTTGTTTGATTATTATAGGATCTTCCAAAGAATGACTGAAACAAAAATAAACTGCATTAATACATAAAGTCAATGTAGGAATAGTTTAGCTGTTTTGAAATAAATGTTAAAAAATTTAAATTTAACTTTAGTATAATATACACATAAATCGAGACATAAATAATATAGCTATTGATGTATTACCATCTAGAAAGTGCTCAATTTTGTTTAAAGTCTTTCTAATTTTAATAAAAATCAAAAGTATTTACAGTTTGTAACGTGATTTTTCTCAATCTACTATTCACAAACCTATCACCAAACGATCGAGTAAACTTTTGAAGTATTTAGCATATTTCTGTACATTAAATTGAGTAGTGTTATAATACAAGTATTAGAGTAAGCAAAAAGTCAGAAAAATAAAGAATTCATGTTGGAAATCATTCAATCATATACTTATTTACATACAACCATGGGAGAATGTTCCACAGTGAAACATGTTCCACAGTGAAACATTCCAATTTAAAAATAAATCAACAGACGTAAAACTTCCACCATCTCGTGGATAGTAGCTTGACAAGGATTCTAACTCCACCACAAAATACATCACAGCACAGAGCGCGGTTTGTTCATTGCAGCGTTTCAGTCTAGAAAAGGCATCCAAAGTTACCCGTGCGTCAAAATTTATCCAACAATTCCCGGTTTAGTTTTAATATTTTTAAATATTTTTGGAGCAAAAGGAAGTACCATAATTAGGTCATGTAAGTAGGCATTAAGATGTTTTAAAATATTTTTGTTTGCATATAAATGTCTTTTTGTTTGAAGTTAAACATGGTCCACAGTGAAACAGTGGTGTTATATTGTGAAACCCTCGCAGTTTCAGTCTGCCCCATATTTTGTTTTATCATTTCCTTTAGGTTTATTTTAGGTTTAATTTCCTGACATTGCGGTAGTTCCTGAGAGCGACATTAAAATGATCTTACCCAAACCCAATCAGCATGACAGAACAAAAGACAAGTGGATCTGATTTCATTTGAAATTAGCTTCAGCAGCATCGAAGTTCGTTAACGCAACGAGAATTTAACAGTTAGAGTAAGGTTGACATTTGGTTTCTGAAGTTTTAATGAATAAAATCAATATTTTTAGTGTTTGTTTATACTGTTTCAGTGTGCCCCACTGATGTTCCACAGTGAAACAAAAACTTTTTTCTTAAAGTGGGGTCCACAAATTATATTCATATTTGCATTCAGTTTTGCTATTTAATTATAAAGATAAATGTAGAGTTAACGAAAATTTGTAATAAAACTGAGGTTTTAGTGTGGCATGTAGATTTGGCGAACAAAATAAAAAATTGTTTCACTGTGGAACACTCTCCCTATATACTATGTAGGATCTATAACATTTTAAACACACAAAAATCAGCGAATTACAAGAAAGGCCAGGATAGAGCCATCTAATATTTTTCTTTTATCTATCAATGTACTTCTCTACTTATCAATGAATCTGTATAAAAATTGTGCATAATAAAATTTTGCCATCAGTGACGATGATAGATATTAATTAATCTATCAAGCGCGCTTCTTATTTTATGCCTAATTCTATTGTTTCTAAGATACATTAATTTAAAAATTAAGATAGTTACTTAAAAGTGAAAAATTCTTGAACTGAAAAATTGAGGACACGTACTAAACTAGGCCGGGTTTTCGCGCAATGTTGCATCTGAAATCGAATTTGTCTGTGATGTAAGCCGTCGGCAAGACGTAATTTAACCATGGGCCTCGTTCGTGCGTGAAACAGTAGCGCCGTTGCATTGGAGCGATTACTATCATTACCTTACACTTGATATTGTTTTAAAACAAGAACATGTAAATGGTTTTAATAAAGTTATTAATTTATTGTATATATTAGCTGATTTTAAAATTTGTTATTGTAGCTTATTAAAATATTATTTACAGGTGCTTTCCAATGTGACGTTAATTGAAGTTAAATTTGTTGTCTAATTAAAATTAATTTTCTTAATATTTGGGTTTGCAAAAAAGTTATTTTTATTCACTTTCATAATAAGCAATTTTAGTTATCTATTAGCACTAATGTGATTTTTATTGAGGATGTCTTAAAAAATACAAGGGCTTTTAAAATTTGTTAAAATTACTGTACTTATTAGTATTTATAAATTATAATGCAGTCATGAAATGATAATGTTTAAGTTTGTTTACACAAATTCAAGTTTACTCATACTTATGTACTATAAAACCAGTAATTTTAGTAACTTTATCAATGTGTGATACTTCCAGCTATAAGTGACCAATTTTTTTTAAACATTGATAATTACCTAACTATAGAGAGTATAACAATATGAACATCAGGGTTTTCACCGTCAACATTGCCCTGAGATTAATTAGATAAACATTATAGAGGGTAATTATTACCTACCGTACAGTAACAGCTAATTTTATGCTTTATTATAGTATATATTATTTTATACATTTATAGTATATTTTATATTTTATAGTTATATAATAGTGTGAGATGGTCATTAGCCTGGTTGTTAGCGCGATAACGCTAAGGCTTTCAGTTCGAATCCGGACAGGCTCGCTTTGTTGTGGCCATCTCCGTGCTTCGGAATGCATGTAAAGCCGGTAGTTCTCCTATGTTAATCAATTACCATCATTAACAATAAAATAGGGTAACAGACACATCTGAAGCCAGCCTATCAAGCTACTTTAGATGTAAAGCAAGTATTGCTCAAAATACTAACAGTGGCTTCGGACTATCGCCGATGCAACTGTTAATGTACAACAGAACCTTGTCCTAAATTAAAAGGAAAAAGATTATAGTTTATTATTAATAATAAACGATACAATGTAAGAATAAACAAAAATAAAAAGTAGTCTTAATTAAATAAATTTCATTTATTGTTACCAAAAGTAAAAACAATTTTAGGGCAACTTTTGACATGCCACTGATAATAATTTAATCATTTTTTTCTTATAATTGAGCTAAAAAGAAAATAATAATACATTTTTTGTCAAGTCAAAATATTACTATAAAATGTAAGAAAATTTCTATTGTTTGTTTTTTTATATGAAGCAACGACGAGGACCTGGTCGTGGCGACCAGGATTACTTGCAAGACTGTTTTTATAAACTTCCAATAGGTTCCATCTATTCGATAATATATTTATTAATTTTGGCACATATGAGTTATTAAAAATTAGTTTTTATACCCGAATATTGTGTTCGGTGTAACTTTTAAGTGGTAATCATGCTCCAAAGTGTCAAAACTTCAACCGAGAGCCTTAAACATAAACATCATATTTTAAATAAAATGTTTATTGTAAAGCATAAGAGAATATGGGCAGGCAAACTGAATTTAATAATAAAAAAGCAATAGTAAAATGCGTTGTCAATAAATATGTGGTGTATTGTTTTATTATTGTATTGCATTAATTTGTGTATTAATGTATTTTTATTATATTATGTAGTATACTAATTGAAGTTGTATATTATACAACTACAATAAGTGTTACTACAGATGTGTAGTAAAACATATAGTGCGTAGTTATTATTTATTAGGGATATGTTTAACAGAATAAGTAACTATTACATTAAATAAATAATAATTTTTTCAGTATGTTCAAACAATAACTAAATTAATAAACTCATTGATTTTATAAACTATTTTATAAAAAATTTATAAACACACTTTTCATGTTATATTAACATTTTTAAGACTGCCAAAATCAAAAGTTTGTATTGACAAGATAAAGATCAAATAATGATCAAACGATTAAATTTTCAAATTCTATTAGTGCTTTATGTAATTAAAATTACAGGTACCATATTTAGTAAAACTATAAAATCATATATGTAGCTATAATAAAATGCGCTATAACCTACTCATATATCCAAGACTGAATAGACGAAGAAAACAATTTAAAACCTATGTAGATCTCATCAAAGTTTACACTGCCTGTTGTGAATGACTGCTTCCGGTGACACCAAAAAACATTGTGTAAGATCATAGTGTCATAATAAAAGTGAAATTGTGCATGGAGCTATTGTTACGCTAAAGGGCGGCATTGGATATAGCGGGTGGTTGGATATTTGGAATACTAGGTCGGAAACAATTGCGCAATTACTGCTCGGATTAAGTCGCACGCAACGCATTTAAACTATTATGACACTTTCCCCATACCACGTGCTTTCCTATCCAACTATGTAATCGTCCGCTAATTGCATGTAATTAAATTTAAATGAATTTACTGAAGTTATGCAAATTGAATTGCATTTAATACAATGGCTTTATATTTACTTAATTCTGTTTCAAGAACGTATAAATGTTGTTTCTTAACATGATTACCTACTTATAGTAATAATAATATTTATAATCAGAATAAAATTTTACAAATATCCACGTTCCTTTAGCCTAAGTTCTACACATACAACCCGGTTTTAGAATTTTTTTGCATTTATTTATTTCTGTACGTTAAAGATAGTAGATTCAATTATGTATATCATGTTCAATTGCATCGAATTATTTAAGGCTTAGTTAGGTTGAAGTTCTAGTTAAAATATCATTTGTCGTTTTCCCATTGGCCGAATTGGTACTTTAAGTACGGCAAACGGTGCATGTCGACATAAGTAATTTATGTAGTACTAGATTTGACATGACGTATGTTAATAATGGATTAAATGTTTATTTAAAAAATTTAACTGTCAGACGTTTCAAGACTGATCAATTTTAAAATAAATTATCCAAACCGTGTGCTTCAAATTTTTCAATTCTAAAAGCTTATACATTATGTTTGTATAAAACTTTATTTTGTTTCTGCAAAAATTTGAAAGGGTCAGATGTAAGTGGAAGTGAATTTCGGTATAGTTCACGCGTCAGGAAATTGTAGTATGTACGACAAATTCTTTAATAGAAAAATCATAGAAATCATCTAGGTCGGAACATCATCTTTGGAAAGATTTTCATAAAGATAGAAAAAATTGTTATTTGTTGAATGTCTAACAATATTATTAAAGAACAACATGGTTTTGCTTTTTGACTTTAGCCAACACTTGACAAAAATTATTTTTTCAAGATTGTACACCCAAATGGGAGAAAGAAAATATAAAAAATAAAGGACAGTTTGGGACTCGAGTATATCGATTATTAAGCCAGGGTGCTTTGTTTAAATCTAGCTAGGATTAAAACTTTATTTTAACTATTCTCTCGGAATAACAGTGACAATTCACAGAGATAATTTGTTAAAAAAATTTAAAACCGAGTGACTGCGTTAAAAAAGAAGTATTTAAAATTCTATAAAAATATTTATAAAAGTAGATAGCGTATTAATCATCGAGCTTCTATACTAAATCTTTGATATTAATAATAATAATTAGACTAAAACAGTAGGTATTTATAGCTAACATGTCATTACGGCGACGCATTTCACTTTCCTTTGTATTGGTTTCCATAATGTTTCTAATTTTTAATTTTAAGATTATTAAAATATTTAAATTCATCATTATTTGGGTTTGCAATACAGGTATTTGGTGTTACATTGACAGTAGTACTTAAACTAAAATTTCATTTAAAAAACTGCGTTACTAGTCGGGTTTACAATACCGCATCTTTTAGAACTTTTTAATGCTGTAGTACAGTCAATTCTGTTCAACCAGGACACATTGGTGCAATAAGCAACTGATCTAAATAGCCAAAGTAATTCTATATTATTTCCTTAGGTTTGTTCATTAAAATAAGCGATTGCTTCGATTAACCGATGGCCAAATTAACCAAAATCAACTGTATTTAAGAGCAATATTGTCAAACCTGTACATAATAATAACTAGCAAAAATGCTTCTTTTGGTCATAATTACTATTTAAATTTGATCGTTTTTAAATACTTGAGAATCGTAGTTACAGCAAAGTACATAATGTATTATGTTTATGGTGACCATATGTACTTATTTTAGTAGGATAGTAGGTACTCTTTTTTAGAACGTTGTCCTATGTACTTCTTAAAGTACTTACAAATATACTAATTTTTCTATTTTAAATATTTAAATTTTTTTAAATACAATATTTGAACTACCTGGTATGTTATTAGCAATAGTAGCCAGGGAAGCTATCCCGGGCGTCCGCCATTCCCGACTATGAACAGACCAATAGAAAAGACGTTACCTAAGTACGAACCTGATTGATGAGTGAACTTTTTAGTTACCCTAGGTATGTAATATCTCCCTAACGAGTCGTTGACCTTATTTTTTAGGTATTTACATTATTTCGCCGAAATGTACTATTTTTCATAAAAATAATATGGTCAACATAATTATATTTGAATAATGCTATTTTATAATATTCAAAGTAGATAGAGGGTCTATATGCCTATTCGCGGCCATGTATCGTGTCTCGGCCAGAAAGAATAAAAAGTTAAATAATAGTAAACCTATGAAATAACAGTTAAAAAAATTATATTATTAGTTTTGACAATATAAGACAAACCCATTAATGTGATTTTATAACTGTTGTTTTATGGGTTTACTATTATTTAACTTTTTATTTTTCCTTGCCGAGACACCATACACGACCGCGAGTAGACACATAGACCTTATACGTAGATATTACATAATAATATGTATATAATAATAATAATGATTCTAAATAAACTGCTCAGTAATTATTACTATAATAAAAAGTTCAAATATAAGGAGTTCAAATTATTACCGCCGTCATTTTTTATATTTAACATCAAATACCTCAAAAAAAATATTCGTAGCACTCACATACATATATATTTTTTTAATTAATAGTCCTAGGGGCGTAAAAAGTTATGAAAACTAAAATCAATTTAAATAATAACGTATTTAAATTAAATTTTCCTTAATTAGTTAGTGGAATTTACGTATTACTTATTAAATATAATTATTATTAATGTAACTCTGGTTTCCATATAGTTTTTATATCTTTTGCATATTTATTTCAAATATGTATACAAATGTAGGAATTTATATAATTATTTTTTTTATAAAATTAGTGTATTTTACTCGTACTAATAATTTATCGATCAGCAAGAGACAGTTAAAGTCATTAAAAATTCAAATGTGATCGTTGGTACGCGATTTCGTTTTTAAATTAATCCTGAATTAAATAGTTAGGTAGATATTTAAAAGAATTATTGAAAATTAACGTGCAAAAACTGAATAAGAAATTATAAAATTGGATTTGCTTCAAATAGTATATTATATTTACGATTTATTAACCATATGTTACCTCAGAATTATTTCCAAGAACAATAATAAATTTATGTTCATTAATTTTAATACATAGTAAAACTATTATGTTTAGCATCTTCAGTCTGAATATGGTAAAACTTGGTTAATCAATCTTATTATTATTATAAATAAATGATAAAATAAATTTTATTTTACAGTAATTTATAGTTTACTAGAAAGTTCATTAATCTAATTAATCTGAATTGTGTATTTGAATAGTTAAATTTAAGTACAGTTTTTATATTTCAATTACCTACATTAATTTAAAATATTTTTACGATATTACGAACCCACTTGCGCACATGACGTAAAACGTATTATGATTTTAGTTTATTGAAAACATTGAAATCATGCATACAACATTAATAATTTTTTTAAATTCTATATTATTTACGATTGCTAATGTAATGCAACTAAGTTTGTTAGTTTTAAATCTTTGTTTTATTCTGCTGCATTACAAAGAGCTGTACTAATAAGCAAGTAAAAGCTTCTACAGAATTTTCCCATTATTAATCTGCACTCTATCTTATGATTAGAGTATATCTATAATGCAAGTTAAGATGGATTTACCGTAAGGATAACATTTACTTTATATTAAACAATTACTTTTCATTGTGCTTTTATAATTTTTAACTGTTATTTAAGTTGTCACTAGTAGGTATCTATAGTGTATTCTGAAAGCCAAATGCACCACCTACATTATTATAATAATCATTAGGGTGCTTTTTAATTGTTATAATTTTGATATCTATTCTTCTTACCTCATAAATCGATAAAATAGTTTTAAATCAAAAAAATTACTAATTATGTTAATTTCATATAATTTCGTAGAATCAAATCAAAACATGTACAACAAGTTTATTTCGTTATGTGTACGGAAGTAACTGAATTTCCAAAACGCTTTTGAAAACAAAAATAAACAGGACCATTTTTGTATGTGAAGATGTGGTTACATAAGAAAACATTACCTATAATTTAAGTTTCTGGCTTTTTTGGGTAAGTCAAGAAATTAACCTCTATTTTTTAGCAATCACTCTGATCCTCCCCCTTAAAAATCAGAATAACGGTCTTTAAAAAATTATAAAATTTATTGTATCGTTTTTTTATTATAGGCCGTTTAAGAGAATATAGATCAACGAACAAACAGCCTAACTGATATAAAATCTATCTATTTATTTGCGAATATCTTATGCCAAGAACATTATAAAAACTTTCTAGGACATGAAAAAATACTTAAGTGAAAGAAGGTGTCGTAAATACATATGTAGAGATGCATAGAGACAACAAAGATGACGAGCTTTACAGAATTATGAAGTTTTAGATAAAACCCGTCGCGGAAATTCTTCACCTATAAAAATTGGTTGCTATGTAAAATATTAGAACAAATTGCTTATTAATAGAGTTGATTAAAAAGTTTCTTACCAATTGATTTTCCAACCGATCATGCATTATTAGATATTTTCCCCGGTATTACAACCAATAAGTTTCATACAAATTGAGTTGCACACCAATTGAGTTGCTCGCCAATCCAGATTTAACCTAATATTTTTATGTAATACGCGGGGTTTTATTTTGAATATTAAAAATCGTGTACAAAGTAGCTCTTTATCAAACGAGTTTTGTGTACAATTTTATAAAAATGATCAATTTCGCCAATTTTTAATTAATTGATGTTTGACGATTTCTCTACATATTTTGTCAGAATTTTGTATTCAGTAAATTGTCGCTTTTTTACTTGTTACGCAAACTAAATAAACTATGCAGTAGATGTTTAGTACGAAAATTAAAGTACTTTGTCGAGGCTATAGCCGAGACAATGTACTGAGGACGTATTGAGGACTTGTGCAGTCATTAGGTGCACAAGTTGTAAGTTTATTACTAATAGTTTAATACCAAGTTTAATACCAATAGTAAAAGCATTAATATTTTTATTTGTTTTGTTTGTTTCTAAGGATTTCCACAAATTTATTTAAAAATTCTTTCTACTCAATTTTTTAAATAAATTTTAATTAAATGCGATTAATGAATAATAGTCTATAGCTGATTACAGGAAAAGTTACTAACGAAATACGTCTAAAAATATAAGTTTCTGCCGCAAGCGGCCTCGTCTTTAGTGAAGCTAGTTTTCTTCATCTAGAGGTATCTATAGAACCTGGTATCCATTAGATTAAACAACTTTTAGTTAATTCAAGCAAGTTACTATTCATATGTTTGATTTGTCAGTTTTGCTGTCATCTGATTCGTTATTTATCTAACTAATAGCTAAAGTTAGTTAGCTAACTAATTGATTTCTTTAGGTGAGGAAAACAGGCATGAGACACTCAGATAAATTGTACGATAAACGTGTTCTAGAAAGTAAATTGTCGCGTTTTTCACCTTATACCAACCACAGATTTCCATTTAGGAACAGTTGTATAGCAAAAGGTAATCCTCGGATCACACTGATCCGTGGTTCTAGTCGGATGATTGTTAATTTAATAGTTGACAATTTAATAATTAACCAATTGTCAAACTTGAACCACGGATCAGCGTTATCCGAGGATTAACTTTTATTATACAACTGGCCCTTAGAAACATCGATTGACTTTCTAGAATTCGTTTAGAGTGCAGATTATCTGAGCATTTAAACGGGCTCAAACTAACTAAAATTTCAAAAGTATTATGAAGTTAAACAATTTATTCGCGCTATATATTATATTTTATTTATATTTTATATCTATATTTATATTTTATATGCATAACTTATATACATTCATTGAACTTAATATTTGTGTATTCCACCTAGTAGTTTAATAAAATTTCTGTATAAAAGTATATTGTAATTTCTTAGTTGTCAGAAACAAATTTAAAACAATAATGCACAATATCAAACAGGTGAAGCATTTCCAAATAATAATTTTTGTTAATAAATAGTTAAATAATAAATAAACAGCTGCTATAGGCAAGTGTATAAACGCCATGACATGTTGAGTGGGAAAAATGCCCCAAAAACAAACTTCCTAATATGTTACAAATAAAGAACTAACCGTCCTATGGTAATAAAATTTAAGTTTTTTTTCTTCAAGACAGATTTCATAACAAATATTTTGATGCAAGTTATAAGCAATTAACATCAACGGTATTGATAGTGCAGTTGGTTTAACTCGCACATTTATATTGTAATTCAATCGTAACGACAAGTTGAAAACTATTTTGGCCACAAACACAAACAACCACTTGTGAAGACATGTAGTACGTTTTTAATTGCCATTCTTTCTGTATGCAATTAAAGTCATGGCATCGAATATTTCAAAAGAAGTTATGACGTCTATTGTGATTGCCTTATGTATTGATGACAGAAAAAGTTAGCAAATAGAAAATGGTGCAAAAAGTGGTACATCAAACGTGGTTGTACAACAAATTTTTGACTACCCAAACTTCCATACGATCTTGGTCATACCACTTGTTGAACAACAACTCCACACACTGTGCAATGGTCGTTTCAACGATCGAATCGACTTGGGTCGTATAACTTGTACAACATATTGTATAATGTGTGGCCCGCTATATTTATCATAACCATGTTTAAAGTTATAAAAGTTGACATTTATGTATAATAATTGTAATTGACATACGTTTTTAGATGCGTATTTATTTCTCTTATTAAAATACATTCGTCGCCCATGTTTCATATTATGGATAAACTTATAGTTTTAATTATTAGGTTTAAGCTTGGTTTTTACTTGAGACTTGATATTATACATTCTCTACTGTTGAGATATTACTTTAAAACGCTCAAGTACCTTTGTGATAAATCTTTAGTTTTTAAGTTAATCACGAAATTTACTAGAGCTCTATTTACTCTAGTATTTCCTAGCTCTAAACATATGTATATGTTTGCATACCAAACTGTACTGCAGATCCACAAATTTTCTAAAATTTCTACTGGGAGACTGCAATACAGCTCTCAACTATGCAGATTCCCGAACAAGATTATAGTCTAAATCAATGCCATTTTTCTACCAGAATTCTTTATTACGTCATATTTAGAAAACACTAATCTTATTTTACCACTAATTTTATTATACTAGCAGTATAGCGCGAAGCATATACGGGTCGACTAATGCCCAAATTCTTCACTCATAGTTATCTACAAGTTAGCAAACTTTAGGTTAAATTGACAAAATAACCAATCAAACGACAACAAAATAAATCAATCATCTGATTGGTTGTTTCGTTAATTTAACCTAAAGTTCGCTAACTTGAAGCTAAAGTGAAGAAATCGGGTATAAAAAGCGTATGCTCGCGGTTCGAATTCTGCTCCCTTTAGATACACTGCTGTAGCCAAAAAGTTTAATATCGATCTGTGAACTATGGGGAAGGTAACGGGAAACCACCCTATGAATTATATTCCCTGGTAAATTCATCTTGGCTTCGGCCAAGTTGAATCGCCAACGTCCGGGTGACCGGATATGGCACATGAAGAAGGAGAAGAATCTTATAATAAAATATTATTACATACATATTTAGTTTAATATTAAGTAAACATTGAAAATGTTAAATACACGTTGACGTATTGACATTGTTGACGGTTAGGTGTTACAATGAAGTAATAAAAATCAGAGAATCAGTTATTGAACAAAAAAGTTTCAACTTAATTCGTAAACTATAATAGTAAATTATAGCAGCAAAGCAGTAATGCGATAAGGATAAGCTGTAATTTACATCTTTCAGTTCAATTATTATTCAATTGCGTATTTGCCATATTGGCCTATTCTATGCGTACATATTAATTAAGAAAAGTTATAATTTAAGAATAACAGTTGCGCAGTCAATTTATTAGACACTATATTAATATTTGATGGCAAAATTAATAATTTAAAAAGAACGTAAACTAACAATTTTACTTTAATTTGAAAATCAGTACCCACTACAAAATAAATTTCCATCCTGAGACTACAAATCTGCATTGTGTGTATATTTAGAGAGATTAGTGTTGTTTTAAGTAAGCGGATGACCCTGTATAACTAATATATATTAATATTTATTGGTAGGTAGGTATCTTATAATTTTAATAAAATAAGAATTACAAAATAAATTTATTATGTTTCAATGCTTCAAAAATTTCGAAATGTTTCCACACCATCTTTAAAATTAATAATCAATTAGTGGGGCGATTAAAATGTCACCGTGAAGTAAATATTAAAATATTTTATAGATAAAATTTTCTCTAAGAAATAAGGTTTTAATATTTACCTTACAACCTTCACACGTAAATGCGCCAAAATGAAATCCTGCTGCAGGTTCACCGCAAACTTTGCACAATTGGTTCATCTAAAAAACAAAAAAGACTTTTAACCTTTACACATATGCGAGTAATAGAAACATCAATCATAAAAGAAAGTAAATTAGTTACATTTCAATTTAAGTAAGCGGATGACCCTGTATAACTAATATATATTAATATTTATTGGTAGGTAGGTATCTTATAATTTTAATAAAATAAGAATTACAAAATAAATTTATTATGTTTCAATGCTTCAAAAATTTCGAAATGTTTCCACACCATCTTTAAAATTAATAATCAATTAGTGGGGCGATTAAAATGTCACCGTGAAGTAAATATTAAAATATTTTATAGCTAAAATTTTCTCTAAGAAATAAGGTTTTAATATTTACCTTACAACCTTCACACGTAAATGCGCCAAAATGAAATCCTGCTGCAGGTTCACCGCAAACTTTGCACAATTGGTTCATCTAAAAAACAAAAAAGACTTTTAACCTTTACACATATGCGAGTAATAGAAACATCAATCATAAAAGAAAGTAAATTAGTTACATTTCAATTAGTGTAAAATTACTTGCCTAGTTAAATAGAAAGTTTATACAATAAGTAATATTCGAAATACATTTATATTACCTATACTTGACATTAAAAGGAAAAAAGATTTAAGTTTACACATTACTTTTAATACAGCAACTCTCATATTGGAAATGGTATTTATGAGCTCAATTTATTTGTATGATAATTGTCTTTCAAAAAATTTTAAAATTGTTTTAAACTGTTATATACATTTATAATACTAAACTATTTAATTAATTATTTTATAATCCTAGCTAGCATTAAGTAATAAAGTATTGCAATTATTTATTTATGGTGCACTATAGTATATACTTCTATGACAATAAAGGTATGTAAAATTTTAAAGTTCGTATTATTTTGTCAGTTATATTTTATAGCTTAGTTCAGTGGTTCTAAACCTTTGGATCATGTGAATTTCCGCAACGATGTCGTGAATTACTCGTAACTTTCATAATTATATGTATGCTACGTCTAAATTTATTTAAATAGATCGAATAATAATTATTCTTTCAGAAATTTGGTCACATTTTGTTTGAACAACAGTTTGAAAAATAACTGCATTTTATTCTCATTGTATTTTATTAATTTAAAATAAACTATTGCTATTTTTTATATTTAACAGATCTAACTTTACAAAAAATTATTAAAAAGAATAAAAATTAACTTACCACTAATATGCAGCATCTACAAGTTGCATCTTAGTTCTCAGAAAATCTTAGCAAAAGTCATTATATTCTTATGTAATTTAAAGTGATTATTTTGTGCCACAGCGCGAATAATAAGGTGTTAATGATTTCTCTTATAAATGTCATATGTCGTGGCTTAATGTTAAGATGTACAACTACTATGTACGCGCGTACGAATTAGAAGCAACGGGATCTTTACTTCTTCCTAGTCTTTAAGAAACTCTAAAATTTCTATTTATTTCAACTTTTGGTAGGAATTTAAAAAAAGCTTTTTGTAATTCCGACCTGATCCATTTCAAAAAATCACCTGCGGAGTAGTTTATTAACTATGCCACAAGCATTTTCTAGACTGCTTTAAAATTAAACCCTACAAGAATAAAAGTATTTCTAATCTTAAGTGCTCCTCTAGAGCAATGTGCCTTTATTGCGAAAATATTAGTACATTTTTCTATCAAATTTGCATTCATTCTAAATTTGCATTTCACAACTATGAGTTGGTAGCTAATAAAGCCGTATTAATATTTCTTATTCATGATATTATTTATAATAAGCAATACTCTAGCGCATGTACATATTTAAGTCAAAGAATAATTATTAATATAATCTCATACATTTTAAGCATAAAATATGTAAATGCTGATTTTGCGATCTTAAGCTGTGTACATAATATGTAACACTTTGTATTTTAATGCAAAACATAGTCGCGTACATCTTCTAGAGATTAATTAAAAAAATTTTTTTTATTGCATTTAAATATTAATTTTTGGGCTTTTTGCTGATGAGTAATTTTTTTTAAATAATATTTTAATGTTAAAAACAATCATAAAAATAATAAGAAAATAATGAAGTTTTTATTTAATATAATAGGACAACTAATCTCAGTAATGTCATGTCGAACGGAAATTAACAATTTACATTATTCATGTTGGTTCTAAAAGTATAATAAAATCATATTTCATTTTATTGTTAAACAAAAATAATATTTGCTTTGATATTATTGAACATCACTGTGGCAGTACTATTTAGTAAGCCAATCACATATTTTAAGCGATGTACCTTATGGAATATTGAGGTTGCTGAAAGGTCACGACCCGGATTCGCTAGTAAGATTAGCAGAGAACATTAAAAAGTGCTACATTATTGTAGATTAATTATTATTGAGCTTTAAACGTTCTTTAAAGTGACTATATAATTAAAAAAAATTAGCTTGTATTCAATAAAGTTTAATAATACAACATATAAACCTCATCTAAAATATAAATTACCAAAATAATAACATCGCAATATTGGTTTTCAATTGTACCTTGCGGTCTTAACCTGGTTATACTTGTTTTAACCAAAACATTTCTGATCTGTAGTTTGGTTCTCGGTTATCACGTGACTTTTTGATTTATCAAAATATAGAATTAAAAAGCACAAGTAATTAATATTAAATTATAATACTGAAAATCTGGTATATAATATTATAGCATTGTATTTGGTAGTTTCTAATACAGTGATCAGCAAAATTTTTTTACTTCAAACATTCATACGTTGACATATTTTATAAATATTCATGAGTCTCATTTTGAGGAAATTGCACCTGTTATTATTATTATTAGATTGAAATTAATTTCTGAATTTAATATAATTAATTAAAAAAAATTATTCACCAAATTATAGATAATTTCTTTTGGGACACATGCTTTTTTATGAATTCATAAATGTAGTCTTTCATGTTTGAAACATAACCTTTGGGGAGGAAGAACTAAAGATTTTTTTAAACACGATGTCTTCTTATTCTTATTACTGTTCCTTTTGTTTTGCTGATACTTTTGTTTTTGTTTTGCTTCACTCCGTGAGAAAATATAATATTATACTTTACACCTTTATAAGAAGTAATTTTTTAACGCGATAGTGGAGATTCTCTTGCCCGTGGCCGTTCCTCGTGCGAAAATCGTATAGAAAATATAAAAGTCACTTTCGCCCTACGGGATATTCGCTATTTTTACATCTTTATATGTGAACTTTGACCTAAACCCAAATTGTGAACGTATGTACCTTATAAATATAATACTCTGCATTTTATGATTATGTTAAAATAATTCCTAACAATCGACTTTACATGTAATATTATAATTAAAAGCGGGAGGAAGTTAAGTATCAATCATAAAATAACAAAATGAGTACGATTGCAAGCTAGAAATTACAGTATTCATTGCTTATGTGGTAGTTTCAAACCCCGACTAAGTATATAGAACTTTTTCGGGCTCCCTCAACAGATGCTAGCAACATCTTTGGGATATTAAATGCTGATAAACCTACTCTGCGATTAAAATATACACTTTCTGCGGTTTGAAACCCGCGCTAAACTGCAAGTCATTCACTAACGGACCTGTAGGATAGCAGGACAAGAATATTTTGCCAACTGCTTAGAAACTCAAAAATGCATTGCACTATCTGAGAATAAAATTTTTTTCAATATACATTTATGAGTGTAAATGGTAAGATGATTAATAGTAATAGTTTAAAACAGTTTTACTCCTTTCCAACCAAAAGGTAGTCCTTTACAAGTTTCAGTATGACAGGTTTGGGTAATTTAAACTGAATAGGTTAGATATGGGACGTAATAAAACTTTGTCGTCACAAGAAAAAGGAAACATTTTCTGAACTATTGAGCAAGATTGGCGAAGTCATCAAGTGGTTACAAGTTATTTTTACAGATGCGCAAAAGTTCAATTTAAATGGTCCTGACGGATTCCCATATTACTATCATGATTTGAGCAAAAAAACCTTATTTTTTTCAAAAATAAGCCAATGTAGTATCTGTTGGGAATCTATACTTGAAAAGAATGCTGTTGATTTTATTATCTTAATTAGAAGATAAAAATGCATAAAAGTAAATCGAATTACTAGAAGAAAAATAACAAAGATTCGAAAAATAAGAAACAGTAAGTGTTTATTTTTTGGCAGGAAATCTGTAAGGGCTTAGTTTACGTCAAATCAGATAGATATTACGGAGTGAACATCTTTGTCGTCATCTCACCGTAATAGACTTATTTAATTTAAAAACAAATGTAATTATTCTTTGTGAAATTTTTTCAATAATTTTAAACAATGAAGGTTAAACAACGAGGTTGTGAAGTGCAAAGGGTGGTAAAAAAACTATTTGTTATACTTGCACAGCCTGACTGAGCTTTACTGATTGTTGAAAGCTTATTTGTAAACAAGAATATATTTCTGAGCTATTTAATTAGTTGTACTACATTTAGATAATATTGTATAAGAGATCAAACACATTGCTTTGATTTCAGATACGACACAAATATTTTAATCTTTATGTATATTATTACTTTATTATGGCCATAGTTATCGATTTGCATTTTTATGTTATTAGATATAATATATAATATTATCTAGGAGGTTATAGTTGTTGCATATACATACAAACTTTCTATTGAAAAACAACAGTTTGTGTTGCAGTTCTAAATTGGGATATGTACACATTATATTATAAAAAAATTTGTATTGAAAATTTTAAAATTATTTTAACGGAAAATATTTATTACGTGAATTTTGGATATTATAATTATTAGTAGTATGCATTCTGCATCATAGGTAATGTCTCTTGACAGTTCGGGATCTTTAAACTTCAACATTTTTTTAAATTGATGCTGTAGGTGAAATTTATTCAAAATAAAATATGTGAAATACGTAAATACATAATGTTTTTTTGCACCAAACGGCATTGCTCTAATAAAAATAAACTATTCTTGAATGCATTAAACGATGAAATTTTTTGACCATGATAAACGTAACAGAAAGTCTCTGTTGTGTAAATCCTGACATAGTAGTGACTTCGAAATCAAAAGTTCTAATTTTTCTAGCGGAACGATCGTAAATAACACACAATTTACAGAAATAATTTTTCTCTTTCGTTTTACCGAACAATTAATTTGTAGGCGGGTATAGAACATCTCGTAATTTTAATATTTGTATTTGAAATAAGTTAAAATTGATAAATCTAGTTTCGCGAATCAGGAATATAATATTTGCAAAAAATATATTACATTATATGCATATGAAATTGTGTTCATATAAGTATACTAACCTTAATTTTCAAATGTTACGACTAATTTTCTATTTATATTTTATATATACGTGATAAATAAATAATTATAAATTACTCTAAGGATGGCCAAGCAAATCCATTAATTACGCGGCATGTGTATTACATTATCATGTTTACCTTTAATTTGTTTTCAAACAGAATTATATATTATAAGTTTTTATGTAATTATTGTTATTTTATGTTTACCTACATTATATGTATGAGGACAAAAATATATAATCCTATTAGTGAATATATATCTATATGCTACTATGTACTTAATGTGCAATTAAAAATTTAACTATAATAATTAATAATTTAAAATTTAATAATAAACTTTGCATCTTTGTGATGCTATACGTAGATATAGTAATTCCGCCTATTGCAATCACGAATATTTTAATTGATCGGTTTTTAGGATCAATTTCGAAAGAATCAATTCCGTAGTTTACAAAGTTTTAAATTTTAATTGTTAAAATAATTAAGGTACAACCATATCATATTATATTGTACCTACATAGCCAATTCAAAATTATTTCTATAATATGACAGTTACATAATAGATTATCTTCAAGAATTTGTTTCAACTATTACACAAAGTTACCAAATTGTAAATAGATCATCATCGCTGAAATGCTTTTTGTATTATGTATGTTTCGTAGACATTCACAGTATGTTGCAAATGTGATAATTACTGATTTCAAGTAGCTAAGTTGTTTGTGCAGGCGATGCATGAAAATCAAGCACAACAACTAGCTGGGTCATGAGAACAAACAATTTAAAATAAACAATGGTTTTCACTTTCCTTGAGTTTGTTTTATATATCGTTTAGAGCTGGCCATAGGTTAACGGTTTCAAAATAAATTGTAATTTATACTATATTACACAACATGTTTATCTTAAAATGCTGATTCATTAATAAAATAATTAAAAACAGAAAATTGAAGTAGAATCATACGTATTCATAATTTAACAATTATACAGCTCTATTACATCTACAGATAGCGATCGATACGTCAACAGATTTAGAACTTATAATTTGTGCGTATTTTATTATATATAAAAGTGCATTCAATTCGAATCAAAATACACTTTTCCTATAGAAATGGTCTATACCAAACGAAAGAACACAAAATACAAGCTCTTTAAGGTGAGGATCAATCTTGTCGGAGTTGTAATAAGGCCACAATTTAATTTTGAAAATTGCAAATTTCCCATAAGAAATACATGTAAGTGTATTAAAATGAAAAGGTATCATTTATTCTGTTGGCGGTACTGTGCTGTGCCTGGGTCGACAGTGACTAGTGGTGGGTGATACCAGTCGCTCTCAGAGATCCGTCGCGTCAACTTTCAAAATTTTCGAGTTGGAGCCGCTTAAGGATGTTTTAATGAGTTTAGCACGTGTCAAAACCGTTCGGAGCGACCCGGAGGCGGGGTGAAATAGGTTTTGACAGTGCAACCACCTCAGAAATGAATTCACACAAAAGTGATTTTTCGAAAATTTGTTGTCCGATCACAACTTTAATTTTTTATTAGCTAATTACACCATTATCTATCATAATTCGTCGTGAAAACCGAGTTTCTGGTATATTTACTGTCGCCACATCCCTTTCAACTTTTGGGCGGTTATAGTTCAAAAGAGCCAATGATAAAATTGCATTCAAATTAACTTTAAAGCCGTTTTCAAAATTGTGTGAATATTCCGCAAATTTTATTTGTATACGCTAATTAGACCCCATCTTTCATAATCCACTTCAAAAATGGTAAAAATCGCGATCCGGGAATTGACTGTATATATAAAATATATAATAATTGCTAGTACAACTAAAAGTATATACTTAATATTTCCCTTGTAAAATCTCACAGACAAGGGTGTCTATCAAAGGTACATACCATTTACTGGCGCAAATTACATCCCTGTAGCAAAGGAGAATCAAATATTTTTTAATTTTTTGTTATATGAAAATTTGAGATATACATGTATTTTTTCCAAAAATTATTAATAATTTAAGTAGGTTAATAAAAAAGTAGACATTAAATTTTTTCACAAGCGCCCAATTACTTATTTTGCGAAGGAGCTTTGTAATTTTTCCTACGCCACTGATACCATTTACAATATTTAAAAGTCAACACGGTAACCAGTAGAGCACTTAAAAAGTTAAAGTAAAATTTGGTGACGTGTAGTTTTTCAATGTATTATATTTATTACACGTATTAAAATAAAAAAAAAATTTAATATTTATATGTATAAAACTTTAGGTAAGGTATTAGGTACATATTTTGTAAAATATTTATGCTTATAGAGAATATACCGGAAAAAGTAGTTTGGATGCGGTTTCAATACTTGAAAATTGTATACAAATTGCCATCTTCTTTATTAGCCTTTAGAAATGATTGAAATTAGAATTCTATAAAAAATTTCATAACTATATTTAACAAAAAGTATATTTATAAAATATTTCAAGCTCTGTATCCAACATTAAAGAAAATAAATGAGTCGATTAAAACGTTACAGTGGTATGATTTGAATTCGCGGTGTTAATCAAAGCAGTAGGTGTTGAATTAAGGTATTAAGAGTCATTTAATGATTGGCATGTCTGGCCTATAAATCATAAATATCAAATAGGTATTCTGATCTACATATTTCGATACATCATTTTAATTATGGGTATATAAATCTTTTAATATAAATGTAAATTAAAATTATTACTTAAATTTGATAAGTAAAAGTATTATTTGATGTCGGTTATTGTAATCACCGACTATTAACAAAGTCCCTTATAGAATAGAAGAAATTTCTAAATGATATCTAGTGTCTCTTTCTCTCTTCTGCATTTTCAAGTGCTAAGAAAAAACCGTGGAGCTGTACATCTGCAACTTCCGCGATAATTAAATATTTTAAATGCGTGAACTGCTCATCTCATTACAAATGAGTTCTTTATAATATACACACTACCTATATGAGTTGCAACTCGACTTCCTGTAATCAAATCAAAATTTAATAAACCATCATTCTGTATAATTCATTAGAACATCAGTATTACTTTCATAACTCTATTTCGTTTTTACTGTTAATTATATTATCGGATATGAAACAGGTCTATCTTCAAATTAATAAATATTGACTATAATACAAGATACAATGATAAGAGCAGCTTCAATGAAAAAAAAGTAATCCTGCAAAGGGTTTTGAAAATCAATTAAATCGTAAATAGTGACTTTCATGTAAAAAATTCTACAAAACTTTTTGTAAAGAATTTCTTTCTGGAAAATTAAATACTTTTAATGAGAGAATTTATAATTTTAAGATTTTGACGCTAAAGTAAGCTTATATTTGTGCTTTATTAATATGAGCCAATGGCCTATAACCTGTTAAATTTAATAAATACTTATGTACATCCTTCTTCAAATTCAATATATTATTTCGGTAAATATTACTAAAACACATGCACTGCATAGTACATAATTATGTAGTATGTACCTACATATGCTTTGAGTATAGACTTTGAGTACATACATACATACTACATAATAATATTATGTATATTATACTATGTACGATAATACTCTGATATTAACAAGAACTGGCATGTAAATAAACTATTTCACCAAAATTGTCTTACAGAACATACCTATAAAAATACTGTATCAAAAATTTACTGCTTAATATCTATCGAACATAATAATTTTGTGTTCAGCAGTAATATAAACAAATTTTCATTTTCAGAAATATTAGAAAAGAATTCATAACAACTCAATCAACTTGTAGAATATGTTATCGTATCTACATACATCGATCTTTGTTCCTAGTACATTTCTATATGAGGTCTACTAAGGCATTTGTAAATATAAAAATTTCCGTATGGCAGTCGAATCAAATAAAAAAATAATTTTTGCTATTTTTCATATTATTAGCAATCACTAAGCAAAAATGCAAAGTACTCTACGGTCATTATTGTGGAAAACAGGTAGTTATGTATGTCATGTAAAATTGTAAAGACATAATCGACTCCATTCAGTATTATGTAAATTACTAAAACACTTGTAAGTGTAGGTAGAAAATTCCTCATTCGCGCTTTTAATGCAAAGCATAAAATTTAAATTTGTAAAATAATGCATTATTTTCACAAAGAAAAGCGTTAACTTTATAAAATTTCTTCTTTTCTAAAAATCAAAAAATTTGTGTTTCTGTTATTCAATTGTCTAACTTAGTCTTACGTTTTTGTGAAAACAATTGTTTTACTTTACTGCCGGCACCCATTTTTAACTTAATTTTAAATTCCATCCCTTGCCGGCAGTAAAAGTAATGTAACATATAGATATAGTAATATTATAATAATGAAATATAATAAATTATAAAAACTTTGAGTGCAAGCTAAAAAAGTAAATTAAATAATGGAAGTAGGTATCTATTTTCTTACCAAATAACACCCCAGCTACTATGACTATGGCAACCGATTTCGCTTTATTTATATCATTTTCAAGACACTGTAAAAATTAGTCAAGATTTACTTTAATTAACTACAAAAGCACATCTATCAATGCGTCAATTTATAAAAATTTGTAAGTAAATCTTTTCATTCAACATCTTAAATCTTAATTATCGCAAATCTAACTAATAAAAAACAAAATTACAACAAATTCAGAATGCAATGCTAAAACTTTTGGAAAAGAGAAAAAAGCAAATTATCACGGTCGCGATAGTAACACATAAAATTAAAATACGTACACGGATGTGAAATCTGCAAGCGAGCGAAATCGAATCTCACTGCTATAATAATGGCTTAAAGTCCAATGTCAGTTGGTCGTTAATAAGTAAATTATTCTTATTGTATCAATATGATTTTTTGATTTCGTATAAATCAAAGGCAGAACTTTGCTCTTCGCAATATCTACCTTGTACCCCATCTTCTGCAAGTGTTTACTTTTATTTTGTAATGTGCTGAGCTAATCTAGTTTTTATAGCTATACCAGTTCTTTCTATGTTTGTTCCCAAGCAGTGTTTAGAGTACAATAATTATTAATAATTAGTTTCTAATTAGTTTTTCTATTAATCAATTTTGGTACTCTAATTATATAACAATTTCTGACTACGTTTGATGATATTTGGATCATAGGTATTTGGTGGTATTTTTTTGTTCATTATGCGGATCCGTAAAGAGAGCTTGTCTGAATGCAGATAGGCCACAAAAAGACAACAGGGATATTAAAAGTAATATTTTGTTTTTTTCTACCACTGAAAAAAAATTTTTTTTTCTTATTCTGCAAACCAGCGCTGTTACACAGCTATTATTACCTCTTTGTTGCAAGAAAATTTGCAGATAATATTTTCTATTTATTGTTTCACCCATAAACAAATAAGATATGATTACTCTAGGGCTATTCAAAAACCGATGCAAGAAATTTTTTAACACATTTTTGGTCCGAAATTTTCTGGTAAACTAGAATGCTTTCACATGTCGATTACAGACATTTCTCTAAATTATAAACGTAATCATGGTTCATAAAACTACATCCTAATTTCATCTAAGGCAATGCAATTAAAGAGTTAGTATTTGTTTCACAACGAGCACAAACCCTTGATCGTGTTTGATCAATATTTAAGCATTTGAAGATTTCTTTTCCAGAAATTTTATAACCAATCGACTTGAACTGTTACATTATGTACAGATTCGTATAATGTATTTAGTGCCTCTGATAAGTATTCGTTTCAGCCCAATTCGTCGCTTTGATAATACTATCTCATGCAAAAGTATTTTCGAGAGTAAGTACAGAAATAGGTTTCCCGTTTCTTCTGATTTTATACGGAATATTCAGTAAATTTGAAACAGGCAATCTAATATTTCACAGTCGCATATAAAGAGCATCCATCATCAAATGCGTCAAGTTGCATAAATCTGCTTGCCCTTAAATGCTTTAAGTATATTTATTTACGTTATCACATTAAACCACTAAAGGATAAATTGTATAAGATAAAAAACTCATCGAGGTGGTGCAAATAACTAATCATTACATCTCTTAGTTTTAGTTTGGTTTAATAATTTTACGTTAACGTTAAGTGCCTAAACCCGAACGGTTATGTTCGAAAAAACCCCTATTAATTATAAAAACTAACTGAATTAACAAAAAATTTAGCGTAATGATCATAGCAGTTAAAACGCTTAATTAATTTTGAAAATATCTGAAATACCTTTAAAATCTCAATCCTTGAAATAGGCAAAGCATTTTTGATGTGTCAAAACATTTGCTAAATACTATGTATATTATGGATGCTACACATTTTCTGAATGAAATAGTAATTAATAATTTTAATTTATATAAAATACAAAATATAATATAGAAATCGGATATGATGTATGCGAGATACAATAAACTGGTCTTCAATGCGATAGCGGCCACAGGTAAAATAAAGATAGGTGCCCAACTGTCCGTTAATCGATGATTCTCCTAATTTATTCATTAGTTATAAAATCTAGTTTGCTTTTGAAAAGATAAGTGGAAAATAAAATTTAATCACAATGAATTGCTAAGTCTTTACACGAAATAATTTACTATTGTAGATAATTTGAAAATTATTGTGGCCGTGGAACTGGAAATGTGTTGCAAAATTAAATTAATAAAAACTATATTATACAGTTTCTGTTATATGAATAATATATAAATATACGTACATAAAAAAAAGCTATATGGACGATTTGTATTTAAAAGAAACTGGTAAATTGAAAATTACTAATTTATTAACGACTTATTAATTATTTTATCTCCTACGAATAATATTAATTTCTTTCATGTAATTTTATAATTATTCATTATCAAACCTCTCAAGTTTTTACCATTAAATTTGGTGTTTTCTTATGATGTTTTTTTGTTATAATCAAAACTTTGTCTGCAACAAACTTTTTATGATAATCTGTAAACAATATCCATCAGAGGATGTACTAGTATATAAGCAATTATCTATTTTAAGTAGTGTATTCCTAAAAGAACTTATTTATGCACTATATCTAAGGGCCTTTTCAGACGGAGAGGGTATGAAGCGTATCTGCATCAAATTGTCGCAGTTTTTTTACAATACATTGCAAGGACTTCTTTCGATAGACTCTAATTGCAACTCGAAAACTTTCTTCTTTTGGAAAAGTGCTATAAAATATTTATTGATAATATATTTTCTTCTTCTTCCTCTTAAATTAGGACTAGGTTCTGTAATATCTAACAGTAACCTAGACAAAGATCCGAAGGTATTGCTGGTACTGTGAGCAAATTATTTGTTTCACATCTCAAGTAGTTTTCTAAACTGGCTTCTGATGTGCCTGATACCCTATTTTTTATTGTTAATGATGGCAATTCATTAACATAGAAGAACCATCAGCTTTACGTGCCTTCCGAAGCACGGGGACGGTCATAGATAGAAAGAAAGTCAGAAAAAAAACTTTCCTTTGTAGACTCCTCCCGGGTTTGAACCGGGTGCCTTAGCATCAGTAGTTGATCGATCTAACTGCTAGGCCAGTGACCGTCTCCATATATTATTATTGATATTTATTTAATTTTAATTATTTTATTACTTTCTAAATATTATAAGAACTGCTCTTCTCATATAAAATTAATAATAATTCTGTATTAAAACTTGTCGCACATTACACTTTATTATAAAAATTAAGACATAGCAAACGCTCATAGTATTTATACCAAAAATAATTTATTGCTCTATGCAGTTTTATATTATGTTGTAAAAAATCTATCAAGCCGTTTTTAAGATGAGTATTTTCTAGTGAAATACTAAAAAAGCCTAACATTAACCGTTTTTGGAGCGCAATGGTTTCTTATCACTTAACTTTTGTTATTAAGGAAAATTTAAGACGCTTCTGCAGTGAATGTGCATTATTTAAATATTTTGGGTATATATTAAAAAATTCTCTTCTTCTTTAAAGTGCCATATCAATATTGGTCATAAAATACAGATCGATATTAGACTTTTTGATTGCAGCAGTGTATCTAACGCGAGCAGGGTTTGAACCACGATTACGCTTCTTAGTCGACTCGTGTAAGCTATACGCTATACTGTTGGTAACATAAAAAAATACTAAAAATAAACCACCATTTGATATAGTTTATTCAAAACAATGATAATAATGCTACCAATTCCTATATATTATTAAAAGTTTCCAAATAGTTGGTGCATAAAAATTGTATCCCTAGTTAATGGCAGGAACATATTATATATTATAAAATGATACACAAAAATAGATTTTATGAACTAACAAATTTAATAATAATAATAATAATTAATTAAAATACGAAGGTATATAATATAAGATTTTTTAACAATAAGTAATATCATGTTTTCAACTTCCTATTATTCTCTAAGTACGTCTATGTTATGATCTCATCTTGTCAGATCGTAGACATGCTCACCTTTGATCCAGGATATATCGCCACATATGCATTAAATGTATTAAGTAATTTTACAGCCTGCAATTTGACTGTCATAATTCGAAAGTAATGCGTATTATAATCAATACAGAACATTTATTAATATTTTTATTAATATCAGTATACAGATGAAAAAGTATATAGAAGTTAAATGAATATTTTATTCATATTACCTATCTACTTTATAAAAAATATAATCTTCTGTAAGTATGACTTTATCAAAATGTTATAGCAAGCTTTGATGGAAGATGAGCAATATTATAACAGGTTAAATTGCTTTAACCTAGGCACCGATTACAAAAATAATCAATCACGATGTTTACAGTGTAGGAGGGTGACCTTCTTGCTCTGTAAAACGAATTGGTTATATATTATTTTTAGGTACTTTTTGAAAGTGTTTTTTGTTTCTTGATTTAATAAAATTAAATTAATCGAATTAATCAAAACAGATAAAAAATAAATATTACTAAAAACTGATGTATGACAATTTATTATTTAAAAAGTTACGCATATTTAGATTTAGTGAATATCTAGGTAAGTAACAAAATAAAAGATATAGTTAATTTTCTAATTACAGTAATAATTATGCAAAATCGAATCAAGAAGCGTGCATAACAAATTAGATGTTCCAAGGTTGTTACCTAATTACAGTCCGGAATGCTATCAATAAAGATGTGCAATGTTTTGCATGTTTATTAACAGACTATTTAATATTTTCCATAGAAGAACAAAATTTAATAACATTTCCGTATATTAATGATATTGTGAAAGTTAACAAGCAGATATATAATACAATTTTTAAAAATAATATTAGATGAACAATAAATATATAATACATTTTAATTTCTTCTAATATACATACATATGTAGGAATTTTAAGAAGTTTTTACTGCCTACTACAAAAAAAACTATAATAATAAAAAATTGCTAAAAAATGACATTATACTAAAATCGATATCTAGAAATAAAGAAAGGACTTTGCGAAACTATTTTTAATTTCTTGTAATTAACAGGGACATAATATTAGAATAATAAAAACAATAGAAATAATCCTCATAATATCATCGAGACTGCAAAACAAGAATGAGTATAATGCCAATTTACTGTTGGATTGCAATCGTTACCAATCTGTTGGAAAACTGTAAGAATAAAAGCAGTAGGTATACATAATATTATATTATGATCAAACCGTATTAATTGAGATTTGCTTTAAAGATAGTCAACATATAAAATATTTATCTTATCTTTGAGTCGGATATAGAAACACATAATTATTATAGATCAGAGGTGGGCACACATAAGGTCAATGAGAGCCGCATTGCGGTTTTTCATATAATATAAAAACTATATATTATCTGAAATAATAAAAAAGAAAATAGATATAACAAAAAGCCGTATGCGGCTCTAAGAGCCGCATTTGCTTACCTCGGTTATTAATGCTAGAAAAATAAAAACAGAATATGTATATGTATATCGTCTCACAAATGGTGGGAACAATTTATTAAATAGTTTCTACCTCTCAAGTAACCACCTCAAATTTTAATCAGAAATAATGTTTTTACATTTTGGATGTACCCTTGATAAGCATTGTTTACACATAGTAGTCAATGCTATTAAGGTATAGCGTATATCTTATAGATAGATAAATATATTATTAAATCTTCTTCTTGTGATCCAATAACAAAATATTTTAACTAAACAACTATTTAATCAGTGAAATTGCTTTAACAAAAATACGCAAAAAAAATTAAAAAGTAGAATAATTGCAGAATATAAAATTTATAATATAATCGATACGAGTTAAAAGGTTATATTTTCATAAAAACTTAAATTTTAATATGATTATTAGGTTACTGTCAAGTGTCATATTTTAATTTGGAGACGAATATGGTATGAGATGCTATTATACAAATTTGGCCATTTTTAAATTAAAATAATGGCATTATATTGTCAGTAGAGCAAAATATCAACAGTACATTAAACAGATTTAATATCTTTAAATGTGTACCTATATTTGAAATTCCAGTATTGAATTGCCAACATTGTAGTGGTTTAAAATTTTTAAAATATTTTGCGTACGCTACGCGAATGAAATGTACATTTAGCTTTTTTGTTTTTAAGAAAGTAGCGTGTTTACACAAAAAACAAACCTTATTGTTAACGTGTTTGGTATCTGTCTGACTGGGCTTTAGTGCCATTTTTATTTTAAATTACAAACATACTAGTATACTAGTTCCTATCTATTCAGAATATTTAACACTTGCAAAAAATTACAATTGAACTGAAATTTTGTATACATTATAGTATATGTGGAGCTATTTAAAGTAAATATAATATATTTACAACTCTTGACTATTTTAATTTCCTACAGTGGGTGAAAATTTGCAGCAAATATTACCGAGCATCTGCTTTTAGTACGATTTTGCAATTTCAATTGGCATGAGTCAATATGAGTAATAATATTCTTTAAAATAGCGCTAGATTTTTAATAAAATATGATTTTATAAATTTATTTTTAAAAAATCGAGCAGTACGTGCAAAAAACAGTTAAAATACATTTTTTGGATTAGATCCACAAATGATTACTTTTGAAATTGTTATTTAAGGTTGCAAAATGTTATTTTAGCGGCCTAGTACTTAAATCGCGATAAGTCCGCAAAATAAAGTTTTAGCGAACTAATCGTAATATTTAATGCAAATTTAATATTTTAGCGCAAAAATTATATAAAAGCTTTTTATTGCAGAGCTAATTCAAAAACGCAAACACAACATAGCACAAATGCACTTTTGGCTTTAGCGAATTCATATTTATATTATGGACTCGGCTTCTGCCTCGTCCGAAAACATTAGGATTTATTCATTAAAATCTGTTTTCATTAAAATTTTACATACTTATTACATAGTATAATATTTTGTTAATATTTTTAGTTTTTTTCTCTTTTCGAGAGCAAGAGAGAGAACTGGCATGATCAGCGATCGTCATGACTGCTACACGATTAGCAGGAAATAGCCAGCCGATTGGTTCAAATTCATACATAAACATAAATGCAATTGCTAACTTTGCTTGTTTTAATATAATTGATAATAATAATTACTCGTAGTACAATTATTGTAGCATTATTAATGATTATTGGTTATAATGGTTTCTATGTTGTTGATATGAAAATTTACACGTTACAACTTTTTTTGGTAAGAAACTGAAATTTTGTAATCAACGACTAATACAAACTATTAAAGAAATTATGTTAAAAATTTTAATCTAATATTAATTTCAGAGGTTAATAATATCGCATATATAATTCCAAAATTATAATATAATCCTGAGCGCTGCCAGAAAACTTATCGGAGGGAGGGGGGCAAATTTATTAAAAAAATATTAATATAAAATAAAAGATTATTCTTATTACTTTTTTTAAATATCTAGTTTACGTAATTTTGATTTATATTTAATTTTTCTCTGAATTAATTACAGTTGAATTCGTAAGATGCTCAATAATTATTGAAAATTATCCGTCAATGACTTTCAAAGGGGCAACAGTACAGTGACTTGATAGATAGTGTGGACATACGTATGTCTTCGTCGCTATTGGTCAAATAAACTTTCCGCCATGTTGTTGCCAATATCTGTGTTGTGATATACTTTTAAATTTTTATTTTAGTGTTTGTTGGTGCTAGTTAACGAAAAAATTGTAAATATAACTTTACTTTATTGAAATATTAATCGAATTATGTAAGTATTTTTGAAATTATTAATTTTTATTTTCCGCTATCTGCTGTTTTTAAATTGAATATAAGTATTAAATAACACATATTTTAGTAATTTCAGCTGAAGCAATGTAAAAATTTAAAATAAAAACACTTATTTATTCATACTTCTGTATATAATTCCATTCAAAATTGGCAACGACGACATGGCGACTTATAGTTCATTTTGGTCACGGTGTCTCTACCAAGTCACTAGATGCAACAGGAGCACCCCCCCTCCTTTTGCGGCACTCATGGATTATAGGGTATTCCATTAAAAACAAGAAAATTGTATGTTACTGGTCCATCATGTTAAAACATAGAGTTAGCGAAGCATTTTACAAACCCGTATGTCCGTTTTTGAAAAATAATTTATCGCGATTATGATATACTAATGTCCAATTTTTTCACTTAAAGATACTTTAAAGATATCTGTTGACTAAAATAACCAAATAAGGAATCAGAATGTAAAAAATCAAAGTCACAGTAAACAAAAATCAAGCCTACTATCAGGTCAGACGACCTACCGGCTGCCATGACCTCCTAGTGAGTGAATGCAGTGGAATTCGATTAATGTGAAACTCTATTGGTGAGTAACTTGATTGACTGCTCATAATTTTAAGTTCTAAAGCAAAAACTTTACCAATAAGAGAGTAGTTCCAGAATTCTAATTTTGATATTTGTAGACATCTCGAAAAGAAAATCTTGGAGGGTTGTAAATAGCGGCGTTTATCTTAAGATTAAAAAAAGCAAACTTTGTGTTTTATAAACTCTTAATATATTTGACGAAATCGCATATTATCGTAATTAAAATTTTTATTGAAATTTATAGATTTAAGATAAAAAATTTTGCTATAAATTTCTTTTAGAAATTACACCTTAGAATTCGTAGCAGAATCGCCAGTTAAAATTTCACATTGTGCTTTTCGCTCTGGAGATTTTGATGAGACGTACGAAAATCTGCAAACTTTGTGTTTTATATATTAAGATTGTAAAATTTAGAATCTAGTACAAACTAGACTAGCCGGAGCATGCCTGTTTTCAAAACGTAGAACGCAGTGGAGTATTTATTGGGGAGTTTGGAGATGGGGTGGTCAAGCTTTTTCTGGAGGTTAAAATCAGTATTACCATGCTATCGTCTTAAGCAAAACACTCCATAAAAAGTAGATAAATAATAGAATTTCCTGTTACAGCGACTCATAATTTACACTAATTTTTCAAGTTCTGTAAAACAAACATAAATTTTATTTGCACCCCTCCTGCTTCGAAAGGTTCGGTATACTATTGGCTGACTCTTGATTTGACTAAAAGCAATAAAACTTGTTAAAAAAAATGATGCAGCTAACTAGAGTCAGATTATTTTACGTCTAGAGCCCCTAGATGAGATTGACTTTTAGATAGATTTGCAGAATGAATAGAAATGAAAAATAAATCTTTATAAATAATTCTACTTACATGTTTCCTGCGCCTACAAATACATTTAACATTCAGAAAAACCATACCATTTGGAATATAAAAGTTTATTTACCGTTATTTTCTTACAAGCAAATTCAGTTTTAGAAATGAAAAATAAAATTTTAATGAAAATTATATTAATAATCCATTGATATTAGTTTTATCTGCACACCCTTAGACATTTTTTATTTACATTGGCGTACCTGACACCGCAAATTATACCGGAGTAATATTGACGCTAATTTTTAACATTATGGTCGTTTTATTAATAAATTAATCCTTCCTATAAATTTTAGGTTAAGATTTACTAAACTAACTTAAATTGATAGTAAAATTTGGAATTTACAACGCATAGAGTTTCGGATTATTATCGATAGCAGTATGCCCATTATAGTGAAGATTCCGACTTTAAAGTATAAATAATCTCTTCTTAAATATAAGGTGTTGAAAAATGTGATACCAAATTTTATAAATACATAAAAATAGAAATAAACAAAACGTTTTTATAAACATAGGTTTGAAACCATTTATCTATTTATGTCTCTCACTTCAGATTTTGTGCAAAAAGTAACCATTTCTGAAGATATAATTTAAATTTCTGGAGAAATAATTGAAGAAAATAATTTAAATTTCTGAAGAAACAAATTTAAATTATTAATTTATTATAAACTTGAATTTAAACAGTCTTTGTTTTCATTGATTCTAAATAGTGTAAAAAAAGTTTAATAGCTTCAAAATATATGGTTTTTGGACTTATAGACCATAGTAAGCACATTATCGTGTAATTAACGTGTTTTTTAAATTGTAAGCTATACGAATATAACGTCGAAATAGGCCGCATCGTTGAAATTTACACGAGTAGAATTTGGTTATCAATGCAATGTGTATAATGTTATTTCACGTTCATTTTACGCTATATTACCTTAATGCATTGATAACTTGTTGGTTTCAGAGACATTTAGACGCAGATTTAGTTTATTTTTGGCAAAATTTTTTTATTCTACTAAAATTAAGAATCACTGTTTTACAATACCCCGTATAACTTGAAACTTTACATTTCAGTTTTAACTATAGAATTTTTTAGTCTTGTCATAAATAATAATACATATAGATAATAATTTACTAGTTGTAATTATTATTAATTTTGTAATAAAGATTTAAGAAAAACTGAAAGTTTTCAAAGTTTTAAAAATAGTTACCTATTTTAAACACAAAATTGTACCTAATAAAAATACCTTAAAATAAGTATCGTTATTTTTAAATGACAATTGTAACAGGTAATCTTTTTAATAAATACCTACTTATGTTAAAATTTTGAGTTAGTTTAATACTTATTGTACAAGTAAATTTTGAATATTCCTTCCAAGAATACCACAAAAATAAATGTACTAATAATTACGGTCAACTTTTGACTTTTATGTATTTATGCTTATCTATTTTCAACCATTTAATAAGTTTCATTTCTGTTACAAGGGGCGTTACAAGTCAATAGGATTGCTTTTTTCATAACCTAAGAAAAGATTATAAAACTGTCCGCTACTTAAGGGATTATTACAATTTATAGAACATTTACCACAAAATTTACATAGAAATCCTTTTTCTTACAATTATGAAATGACCTGACACTTGGTGGTAAAGCAAATTTTACGGTTGTAGAGACTCAATTGTTAGTTTCTAGGCGTACTAATAATGCAGATTAGAATTTCTGAAAAATAGATTAGTATTTTTTCAAAAAGGTTAGCAATGCAGTGAGTGACAAATTCCTACACCAAAATCAATTACACAAAATAATTTAATTTACATTTATGGAGAAACTATAGAAATAAAAATTAATACCCCGTTATTTAATATTTAAAAATTAAAAATGAAAATTTTAGCTATAACCATAAGGTTAAATTACTGATCTCTCTATGTAGTTTAACGGACATCCCTAGCCAACTAATAATATATATTTTATAAATGTAGGAGCCTGGGTATAATCTTTTAAAATATTAAATATAACTTAAGAAAAGATTTAATACAAAAATTTATTGAACTATTTATAATAATTTCATCAAAATCCTAAAGTTCATTATGCAAACCCGTTTAGTGCCAATTAATATAAAATTTTAAAAATTAACAGGTTAACTATTTGATATTAATTATTAAACGTCTGAAGACAGCAGTAACCATTGCTGAAAGCTAACAAATAATTTCGTTTTATTGTTCAGTTAATCTGTTAATTTTTAAAATTTTACTTTAATATTAATTTCTCAAGTTAATAATCTACATATAAATTTAATTTTAATAATATTAATATAAGTTAATAATCTGTTAAATCCTTAATTGCTATGGGTGCAATCGGAATATTTAAAAATTAAAAATTATTTCTTTACATTTTTGTAGGATATTCAGTTATTTTCTTTGTTTTTATGGTCTATGTTGGCAATGCAAAACGTTTTAGTAAAGGCAGCGTTAAGTAAAAACGTTCTATCCACAATTTTGTAACTGTTGTAGCTCATAGTACATTTTATAGGTGATCCAAGTTTTTATATTAATATTTAGTAAAAGCATTGTAAATATTGCTGATATTCCCGTAACACTTTTGGTCATAAACTTGTGCACTAGTTCATGATTTCATTCGTTCTATAAATTTGATAGAAAATATCAACATTTTCAAGAAAGTCAGTAATTTATTATTTTCCTATTTATTTTCGCACCGCAATGTTCATTTAGTTTTTAATTTGCTTTTATTACTCCTTGCATATTTTTCTTAATATCCTTCGCATCACGGTTTACACGATATCGTATGCGGAAACTATATGGTCCACAATATAATTACAGAAATTGTTATTTTTACTAGGTACCCACATTCCGAAAGACCAACTGAATTTTGCCAATTATCAGCTGGAAGAAGAATTTTTTCGTATCGGGTGAAAAATGACGGACACAAGTATTACTTTGCCAGTGTTATAATTAACAAATGGAGTGCTTAGGTGCAATTACATTTTCATTACTGAAATACAAAATCTTAGACATCGGTAATAATAAATTTTTATTACCGTTTTGGGTACATTATCAACCTGAACTATGATGTAGCAGTGGAAACTTAATCAAGACAATAACATTTTTTAAATAATTACTCTTGGTGTAATGAATAGAGAAATTAAGAGTAGGTAATAATTAGTAATAGCGTTTAAGGAAAACCGAGTTTAAGTTAGTTATAAAATTAAAAATGACAAAAATTTCGGCAATACTAAAGGTATTCGGTGGGTACCTTTATACGGGAGCTTACAGCTGATGTGGTTGACGAACGTTTTTGTATTAGTGTATGTAGGAATGTATAGGTGTTTATTTTATTATTATTGATATTTGTGTAGAGTAAGAAGATGATAGACAATCATTAATATTTACACCGACGGTGTTTGTAGTCTGCTGTAGCGTTGATGTCACCACTGTTAGCAGCGGAGTCTATTACTAGTTACTAATATAAATGTAATAAAAACAATTATTCATACCTTAAAAACCGCTTCCGATGCTGTATAATGTTAAGTTCCAAGACAGTTTCACTAATTAGTAAAACAATTCCCGCTTGTCACAATTACTTTAATTAAATATCACTGCTGCAATTCTTCACTCATTATCACTTGTCAATAACTACCAACTGATAAATGTTAATTTTAAAATTGATTAACTATTTTATTAGCACAATTAACACTATCCTTTAATTAGCATCTTATCTTGGACAACCTAATTATAACTTTGCGATTATAAGATACTATTTAATATACCGATGCTATAATAATCAAACTGCTTCGATGTTTAGGTAAAGAATGAATAAGGAACTCCTTCGTCTTGAGATACCTGATCAAGAGGGGAGCCTACCTGTCGGAAGGTCGGTAATATATTGGAGGGGGTCAAAGGAGGGATAATATATTAATGTTTAAATTATTGTCTTGCAGAAAAAACTCTTGATTTTTATGTCATATGTTTGAAATCATTGGTGTTGACTTTTAAGTGGGGTGGGAACGACATTAAATTAAAATGCTGTATAAAATCTTACACCATTTCGTTTTGCAATCTATTTGCAATTTGTGCATAGTAGTACGTATACTTATAGTTATAATCATAAAAATTGAAAACTTTGTATTAATAATAGATATTGCTCATTCTGTCATTAAATACAAGGACGTGAAGATTTGAGTATGCAAGTGAAAACATCGCTAGTATTTATTTAACAATATAATAATACTACACTATACGCTTCCTTACTATATCTACCTACTTATGTTAGATATGCATTTTAATAGAAGAATTTTTAAGATGCCCCTCAAGAATATTTACAATTAGTAATTTTATTTGTCTTTAGTGAACATATCATAAATTCAAACAATGGCATTTTTCAACTTTTATCTTTAAATTTTAACATAACAATTTTTGACATACACACCGTTTACATCATGTACACATGTATGTACATAATATGTAACCTATATTCATATCTATCACGCTAGTGATGCTAGTCCGTAGCAATACACCCGGTGAGAAGTCGCGGTTCGATTCCGAATCAAGTAATCTCGATCCCAAGTCTATATTGTTAAGTGGGCTATGGGCTTCTCGGTAAAGCAACAAGAAAAATTGCCCTTTTAATACCTTTTTCATTTGCCAGGTTGATTAGAACAAAATAGAAGTTTATTGAGGAAATGGTACAAAATTTAATAAAAAAAATTGCATAGTTTTAGGCATAAACTATATTGTGACCATTACAAAAAAAGTTTGCGGTTATAAATTTGTGTGTGTGTAATTTTGTTATATTAACTAATATTTTATCAGAAAATTTTGTTACTTTTGACGTACTCTAGCTTTAGTTTAATTTAAAGATATTTATTGACGATTTATTTTCGAACGTAATTGTAAAATAATATAGGTTTTTATATATGAAGATCTATTTATAATACTAAATTAAATAGTTGTGGCTTACAATATGAGTAAAGTTTGCGTGTTTTAGGAAAAATTGGAAAGACCTGATTTTAGGCTAAAATGAACAGCTGGTTTATATTATGTAGCTTATAACACGAGTGCGGAAATTTGCATGGGACATTTTAGATTGCAAGCTTTCTTCAACTTGGTATGACGTTTTTTTTGGAGTTCTTTAAAAATTTCATTTAGAAGCAAATCTTACAATTAATTATTATCGATGTGGTATAAGCAATAATTTTTGTTTATAAATTAAAATAAATTTAGACTTATATTAGTTTAAATGTAAACAAAATGCAGATACTAGTTTTTATTTTGAGGTGGGTATCATTCAGTAATGAACCGATGATGTTTGTTGGAGTTACGTTGGACTCCGTACTAACATTTGGGAGCGATATTACAGTCAAACATTAATAAGTTATCAAAGTCTATTTATTTGATAAGACAACTACACTTGTGTTGAAAACAGCAAACTTTGATTTAGTTCATAGCAAGTTACCTTACGCAATAATACATAGTTAAGATCACTTGGATCATACAGTAAAAATGTTTGCCCTGCAGAGAACGGATAGTTCAATAATTATTAGTTTATGTTACCGGGATGATTGTAGGAATCAGTTCACACCACTAAATATATTTATAGTACCATGTCTACATATTTTTTAGTACTGATGAGTATACATATACATATGTATTATTCAAATTGGATCAGCCTTTGGGGCATCTAGTGACGGAGTTTCACCAACTGTAATGTTCTAGATAGGCTACTGCATACCAATGGTATAAAGTTAATAATGTCTTTCCAAGTAGATTAAGGCAACTGCCTCAGCTTAGGTAAAAAATATTAGTTTCTAAAGTAATATAATAAAGCATGCTCATTATTCCACTATGAAATAGTTAGCAATGTATTTAGAATTCAAAAACTGTCGAAAAATATCATTAGTGGGTTAGCGAGTTATGAAAAAATGTATTCCACTTGAAAAAATATAAGTTTTCAAATTAAATTTGTTGCTTATTTTACAATTTCAGACTCTTTTAGCAAAATTTTTAAATAACAATTTAAGTAGTACCATTTAAGTAGTTACTTACGTAGGTTACGGGTATATAATTCCCCCTTTTTTGCTTTAAAAAATAGAGCATTTTTAAATAACTTTTAAGTTATTTAAAAATAGTACCCAAAATTTTAAAGTAAGATTGAGTTTCTTATAATATGGTTTTGAACAATAGAAACACCGATTATTTATATTTTAAAATTAAATTAGTTTATATTAGTTTTGCATCATTATTGTATCAGAAAATTATGTTGCATTCTAGAAGTTTAGTGTTTAAGTGAAAAAACCTGAATACTTAATAATTAAGTGATTTATGTTTTCAAAATAATTCTGGTTTGAAAAACAATAAAAATTAAAATATAAACATTAGAAAAGTGATTAAAGACAAAAAACGGCGCCACAAACAATTATGCCAAATCAAAAGATTTTTAGAGATGCCAAGTGGAAAATGGAATTGTTTGTAGGAAATGTAAACAAAAACGGGTTGAAGAAGCTAGGAATCTGTTGGAATCTTAGGATATACTGAGCCAAGCTATTAATGACAATGAAGATTTTGTCATATTCTATTAAAAATTCTCTTCGTGTTTTTAAAAATTAAAAAAAGTTTTGTTTAATTTTATTTTAGATTGTTGCATTTTAAAATCTTGTTAATCCATTCATGCGTTCATTCATCCGCCCGCATTATTAAACTGAGAACCATATACAACCAGTTGTATAATAAAAGTTTTTCCTCGCATAACACTTATCCGTGATTCATGTTTGGTAAGTAGTATGATTAGATAAAATCAACGAATTTTAACCTTGGATTATTCGTCCTCGGATTAAATCTTGTTATATGATTGGCCCTAAATTGAAATATGCGGACGGACACGGAACCAGATCGGCTCTTTCGTATTCTACGTACACCAGTGGCGTATTTAAAAAATGCTTATGAGAGGGAAGCAAACCAGGTTATTTTTAGAATTTTTTTGATCCAATCAAGCGCGTCAGTGACAAAAAATTAACAAATTCTAAAAATTAAGAAATAAAAGAAATTCCAATGAATACGAAATATAAATATATATAAACAAAATAGTGATGAATATATTACATAAAAGAATTAATACCAAGTACCGAGATTATCCGAGTCATTCTTGGCGGTGGTGAGGGGGGGGGCAATTACCCCCAAGCCCATCCCTAAATACGGAACTGACCTATAGAAGCCTAGAAAAAGAGTAATGCAATGTTTTTCTATCTAATAAAAATTATAATACAATTCCTTTTCATGTACATATTTTGATTTTTTCTTAAAAACATGCACCTATTCTAAAATTTTTTACGTTTAACGCTATCATAATGAACACATCTAAAGCGTTTCCAAAAGTGCAAAAGTTTCAAACCGAACGCTCAACATAAATTTGCCAGAGCTCCAAAGTAAAAGGTACCAGATAGAACGCAGTCACATTCGGTGACTCGTTCCACACTCAGCATTTCAAATTACTACTTTTGCTATTATTTAAAAATTATTTTTTTAACTTTTAGATATAATATGACATTTAAAAAAAAATTGGGGAACCCATGTAGCTTACTCTTAAGTTCAATCCTAGGGTATTGACCAAATAAATATTTTAAAATCATAATAAGCTTTGCTCGGATTTTTGGGGGAATTTTGTTAATTTTTACTACCAACCCCCTGTTTTTACAATTAGATTGCCAAGATCGTGCGGCCTGAACACATATTTTTAGTAGCGACGTCTAAATTTGAATTTTGAGAAATTAAAAAAATTATAAATGAATTTTAGAAATTCAAAAAAAGTCAAACATAGTCGACCTAAATTATAAATTGAAAAAGAAAATATGGTTGAGGTGATAGGCCAGTGTAAACCTAACTAGTAGATATCTTTTCACAATACATTACCAACAAAAATCATTTAAAATAGCAGAGTCGCATTCAGCAACATTGTCGAATGAAACAAATGGCAAACAAAAATTATAATTTTTACAAAATCTGGGTCGAGGTAATAAACCTGAATTCAAAAGTACACTTTTTCCTATAGAAATGGCTTTATCCAACAAAAGAGCACTAAAATGCGAATCATTTAACGTAAGTATGAATTTAGTCGGACTTCTAATAAGGCCACAATTCAAATTTGAAATTTACAATTATGAAGAAATACACGTAAATGTATTATTGGAAGATATTACGTCATTAGAGTACGCATACTATCACTGAGATCCGTCGGGTCAATATTCACACTTTGTTGAGTTGGACCGTTCTTGGGAAATGTTTTTAATGAGTAAAATGCTTTTCAAAACAGCTTGTAGCGGCCGAAGCGGAGCGAAGGCTGCGGAAAATCGGTTTTGACAAACGCAACTACGACAAGACTCGGATTCACCCTAAAAGTGTATTTTTCCAAAATTTGTGAACGAACCACAAATTTTATAATTTTAATTTTTAATTAGACACTCATCTTTCATAATTCGTTGTAAAAATCAAGATTCGAATATCTTTACAGTTCAAAAGAGCCAATGAGTAAACTGCATTGTAAATAAATTTTCTCATTTATTTTGTAAATAAAGGAACTTAAAAATTTTAAAAATGGTCAAAATCGGAGTTCAGGTTTCTTACCCGTCCCCCAAAATCTTACTGGATGACCTAGATTTCGAACTTATCCACAACGTGGAATTGACTTCCTCAGACTCAGATTTATAAAGATAAAATACAAAATCTGTATCAATCTAGGTCTGAAATTAATTCCACGTTGTGAATAAGTTTGAAATCTACACTCAGTAAGATTTTGTAAAATTATAATTTTTGCTGGCTATTTTTTTCATTCGACAATCTTGCTAAATGCTGCCCTGCTATTTTGAATGTTTTCTGTTTGTAATGTGTTGTAAAAAGGTATCTTCTTGTTAGATTTACATTCGCCTATCACCTCAACTATTTTTTATTTTTCAATAAACAATTTTAGATTACAAATGTAGGTTTTTATATTATGTGTATTTATAAAAAGGGCGCTCTGAACAGTGCTGCAGTTGTTTTATTTTGGAGCAGAGGGGGGATTCACACATTTTTCAACTATTCTTCGGTTTAAGGAAAGGATGTGAATAAGTTTGAGATGCTCACTGTTTATGATTAATATTCCCGCTTTAGATTAATTCGAAAAGAATTGTTCAAAAGACTAATTTTCACTTACTGGCGCTTTCGACAGGGGAGACTATTTAATAACTTGTAAACTTATAAATAATTATTATTTACATAAAATCATAAACAGCAATTAATTTTTGTAGACTTTGCTGTTTTCTACACCGATACTGGCAGATATTATAAATATCACTTTATGTTATTCATTGATGTTTATATAAATTGATATTATTTATATCAATTTACTTAATCGCTTAATATTAATATAGTAACTGGCAATTGCTTAACATTAAAATTCACCTTTAGATTGTTACTTTTTTAATGAAATAATTTGCATAAACTGATAATTTATAGATTATTATATTAAACTTTTTCTTACATAAGGTAGGTAAGTCAAATTTTGCTATATTCCTAATATTGCCATTGTTTTTACTTCTTTAATATTCAAGATATAAATTATATGCCGACACCAATAGCCAATAAGTTCAGTTGCCAAGCAAGAGTTACATTATGTTCCTACTTAATAATATAAAATACTAAATAATACACATATACGGACATATAATATTTTGTCAATAATTTTATAGTAATTTGTATTTTACATACTATTAGTTTAATCAGTCATCACTATTAAAATTAATGTATTTATAAAAAATTAGTAATTAGTAATAGCAGACTACTGGGGATAACTCTATAACTGCTATATGTAGTTGTCAAAAGCAAGTAAGATATTATGCCTTTTAATAAGGTGATCTCTATTTATTTCAGCACAAACTTACAAAAATGTCCATACACTTAAATTATTCTTTCGTTTTCTGTGTTTCTATTATTGTCACTAATTAAGTTCTCAAAAAATAGCAAGAAAAACAAAAGTAAACAAACCAAAAACTGGTATTACTTTATATTATGCATAGAAAGTCGGGTAGTTGTTATGCGAATACGCGATTATACTTGGTGTATAATCGTTTACAATCGATGTAGTATATTGATTAATCGAAGAATGCGCTCGATTTACCAAATTAAAAAAAATATTTTAATTGTGCCGTAAAACTGCTATAAATAACTCTTATTTAAATATTTGAAATAAAATTTAAATAGCATACAATCTTAAAATAGAAAATAACACTTTCATATTGGAAATCAGATTTCCAACATTTCTATCGCCGTATTCCTAATAATGCCATTTTGTACAAACTAAAAAGAAAATCAATCAAAAATTGTCTTTCATTAAAAATTACAATCTACATACGTAGTATGAAGGCTAAAGCTAAGTGTAAGCGCAAATTTTTTGCAATTTTTTGGTGCTCTTCATGTGGTTTGCTGTACCGATGACGTCGTAAGAGAGAAACAATATTGTCTTTAGCACACCGTAATTTTGCAAAAGTTTTAATTGTTTACAATTTTGTTTAGTATTACATTGATGACTCACTTGTCGTGTTCTTAATTATTATTATATACGTCTTTTAATGATTATAAGTTGGTAATACTTAAAAGCAATATATTACCGTACCTGCATCACTAATAATTGAGTAATTGTCATTTATTTTCAGAATTTTGAAAATATTCAATAATTGCTAGCATTATAGATTACAGTATTTTGTAACATTTTTTTTAGCAATAAACAAAAAAATTTGAATCATTTAATTTCACAAAATAAGTACCTCAACTAATACAATTCTTCTCAAATATTGATTTACACTTTACACAATGTTCAAACAGATAAATAAATTTATTTTTTCGTGTTTACATAAAGAAATGTTATAAGATACTGGAATGGTTGCATGTACATATTTAAATTTTTCCAGAATTTTGAAATACGGTTTAATTATGTAATATTTTTCTAATGTCTGATTGATTAATTGCTCCCCGTTTGTGTATAATTCATTTTTGTTTTAATTGTTCCATAAATATCAGCCTTAAATGACATAAAATATTAATAATAATTGTATAGAAATTTAAAAATATTTAAGAAAATAAGTAACATAACCTATAAATTCTGTAGAATAAATAAAGAGGGACTCCAGACCCGTCTAACGTGTCGCGTATTTAAATTATTCGAGATCCGTCGGACTTATGAAAATATAATATAAAACTTATATTTTTTTGTAACAGAATAGATAACAAATTTTTTTATAACGACTTTACCTTTAAAACTCATAGTCCTTTAAAAATGTGATTTAAGTTTGTGATTAGTTAACTTTTTTAAATTAAAATAAATTAATAAATAATTAACATCTTTAAAAAAAACATTTAATACTATAGGTACATTACAAACTTAACTCTGTATTTTAAAATACAGAAAATTAATTATAGCAAAATAAATTTAACAAAATAAAAATTATTGCAATTAATACAAAATTGAAGTTCAGATATACGGATGCGGCTGCATTGCAAGGTGCGAATATTTTCATATACGCAATTTTTAGTATAAAACGCTTTCAAGTTTAATCTGCACAGTTTAAATCTTAAAGCTATTGAAACACTTATGCCAATTTCACCAACCGATTCTAACGTTAGGAATTCCCTAACTTTGACATTAGAAACTTTTATGTCAAATTTGGTTTTCACCAAGCGCCAAGAATTTTTTAAGGTGTTAAGAAATCTCTAAGCTAAGGTAATTCTTAACACCTTAAGGAATTTTTAGCGCTTTTTGACATAAATTTGACGTAAAAGTTTCTTATGTCAAAGTTAGGGAATTCCTAACGTTAGAAATTGGTTGGTGAAAACGGACATTAGTGTATCGCAAACTAAAGGTTGTTCTCAATAAAGAATACGGAAAAATAGATAACAGATTTTTGATAAAAATTATAACTAGTTTTTTATTTCGTTTTTTTTATGTTTAGTAGGATTGCCTAAGTATTATCAATAGCCTGCAATGGCATATGCATTATCAATTATATTTTGCTTTACCAATACGGAATATTGGCTCATTCTTCTAGAAACTCAGTTTTTAAGTAATTTTTATTCAATATTTTTCGATTTCTTATATCGTGCTTAAGATAATCCCATAAAGTTTTTATAAGATTATTACCTGAGTTTTGAACTGGTATTTCAATATGTCGCAGTGTTTTGTATTATACAAGACTCACATCCTTGTATTCCAAACTGTACGCTCGGGATCGTTGTCCTGCATAAAGACATAACTGTCTTTAAATCTCATTTTCTTAGCACTAACTGACAAATTTTCTTAAAATATCTATATACATTTTTTGATTCATAGCACCATCGATAAAGTGCAGATTTCCTAAACCAGACCCACTCATGCACCCCAAATTTTAGCGAAACCACCACCGTGCTTCACAGTTGGACATAAGTTTTCTTTATTTACTTTAGTATTGTTTTCCTTCAAACTAACGGTCTTCCATTTAGGCTAAAAATGTTAACTAGGGCTTATCCGTGAATATCCAATGATTATGGCGTCAAGTTTTGGTTGATATGTATACTTGTCCTTAATGTATTTGCATTGCAGCAGCAAGTTTCGCGGCACTTAATTTTGAATTTTTCTTAATTTTAATTAAAATAGCCTGTTGATCACTATCACTTAATTTTTGTGAACGGCCTGTATTTGGTTTATATGTGACTTTTTTTTTGTAAAAGAGTACCTGTTCATAATTTTTGTAATGTTGAACGTAGTCTTTTAACTAATTTTGAAATTTTATCCAAAGATTTGCACGAATACTTATACTTATATGATTACTGGGTAATGTTTATTGCAGTACAAGTGAAATTTATTTTTTTATGCCAAAAGTATTATAATTTTTGGTAACTTTTTTAGTATGATCGTTAGTGCAATTATGGAAATAAATGTTTTATAAATAATTTTTGAAATTGCTTACTGCAGAAAGGAACGAGAACGCTTTTAATTTGAAATATTCAGGTGACGAATACTTTTTACGGTCACTGTAGGTACCTACCTATGTATATAAATATTAGTTAAATTGAAGGGTAGTTAATTCACCAGTTACAAAGTTCAGAAAGTCATGTCGATGACTTTACATATTAGTCTGGAATATCCTCTTGTGAGGCCACAAAATAGCTTGTTAATAATAAACAAATTAAAGCATCAAAAACATTTTAAACCGAACATGTGACTACACACATAGTACATACATTAGTGTGGTATCAGTAGGTATCACAATAATTTATTCCAACTGCTCTACAATTAGAAAATAATTATCGACATGATGATTTTAGAACGGTTTAGTTTCATTTCTAATAGACGGTTGCTTTATGGTTAATTTAAAAAGTTCCATATCATGTTATAATTTTGTTGTTACATAATATGTACCTAGATTACAAAAAATGGTTGAATAATTTTTATTTAATATTTTTGTTTTATTAATTCTCATTATTTTTTTAACCCATCCCTTGAACCAAGAATTGCGTTACAGTTATCTATAGGATAGCTCAATTTACAACTTATACGATAACTGTACTTACGTGATCATCAGTAAATTTATATATACTACCTGCGTATTGCGTATAAAGTAATTTGAACTTTAGGTCATGTCAAATTGTCAATTACTACAATATAAAATATTGTGTTATATTAAAGTTCTATTATTAGTCAGTCTTGTGTAAGATGCGAACGCTTAACCATTAATAATTAAAATAAGTATGTTTTTTATATTATATTTTATATAAAAAACATAATTGAATAAATAATTGATTAAATATATACACATAGGTTTAAATCAGATTGTCAGCTCAACGTGGAATAAACAAACATTATACTTTAATAACAAATGTTTGAAAAATTCTAACGTAAAATGAATAGAGCAAACATGGCGTGGGTAGATACATAAAACTAAGTTGTAATTATACATATAAGTGTTTTAATTGTGAACGAACGAAGTTATGTGTCTTCACCAATGCCCAGATAAATTAGTGTTGATACTGAAGTAATTTCCAGTTTATATTATACATATTATTCTCTTGGTCCAGCATTGCTCTTGCTATGGTAATGTGAGATAGGTGAATAGGTCAGCGCGAGTCAAGAGCCGATACACGCGAGGTGAAAACTCTATATGGACAATAATACTCTTCCTCTACACTTGGTCCACCGACAATCCTACAAAGAGCATATAGTACCAGTTCATTATATTAAATCTTTTGTTGGATATGAACCTAATATTTTTCTTAACATAATTTTTATCTTTATCTACTACAATCAAAAATATGTTTATATTCTTTTGAAGGTATACTACATATTATATTATGTTCATTACTAAAATAGTGTTAGTAGGTAGTTACTAATTACTATCACTGCACAAAATAATTTTGCATTACCCTGTCAATGCCATCGTCGTTATTAAAATTTATGTATGCACACGACACTATATAATATTAATAATATTTAAGAGAAATAGTCAGAACGACCAAAAAATTTTAATATATTTATTAACAGGAGTGCTAATAAAATCCAATAAATGAATATGAAATATTCTGTTTATTACGCTTCTTAGAAAGTTTAATAAATCAATTATGCACCATTGGTTACTTAATTTTGGCACAATAAAAACACCACTGCAGTCTTCAACTAATAGTAAAAAATGCTTTTACTATATTATAATATTACTTAAGGGTTAACATTATACATTTGCAAATTATAGGCACTACTCTTGTTATTTGACGTGTGTACCTGTATATGTATGTACTACCTATGTAGTACATGCTTACTATCGAATAAGGTAAAAAATTAGTTCAAAAGCGACCAAATAAAGTAGAATGAATTAGTAACTCGCCGTTTCTGGTTAGTTTTCTATAGCATAGAAATTAGTTATTTAAAGGGTGTATTCTTTTCTGTATCTTCAAGGTTATATTAGCATATCAACTTCAAAATGCAACATTTCAAATATTTATTTATAATTTCATTAATTATTACATGTACTATTATACTCGTATTTATTTTATAAATTGTTTTACATTTAAAATTGTTTGACCTTTTACATTTTAATACCCATTATACAGATAAATTTACAATTTAGCAATAGAGAAAATTGTATGCGATAGTTTTCAACACAGTATATTTTTATTTGATAAGACGATAATGGGTAGGTACAAATTGCTGCTGGAGGCATCGTCTTGACACCTGTGCAACTAAACTGATGAAGATATATTGTGTAATTAACCGTTAGGGAAGAATTGCTAATGAATTTATAGATATTACAACATTATTATATAGCATATTTGTCCCAACTTAAAGAAATGTTGTTAATAGAAATATATAACACTTTTTCTTAAAAACACATTCCTACAACTACATTTTATCTTTTATTTTACAGTAATTTATGTTATTATAACGTTTATGTGGCTAATTTATTTTTACAACAAAAAATAAAGAATTGATTTTAAAAGTAATTTTTTCTATATTTGAAAAAATTAAGAAAAAATAAAACTAAAATTAATATTTATAGCATACGATAGTTTTATTATGTGTAAAATAAATTGAAAACAAACTACCTAAACCTATTATAATAATAATTGATACCTGTAATACTAGTCGATTTATATCAATAAAAAAATTATTTATTAGCTTATGATTTATAGACAGATTTATTCTAGATTATGTTTTTATCGCAAACTAATTGCTTTACCTATCGTATTATACTTATTTATAAAAACTATAATAGCTCAACCTACGGTCTCGCAGTCTAAGTAAGTTATTATTTCATTTTCACGAGCGTTATTTGGGGAAGAGATGCACATTAGGGTAATTGCCGCCCTGCTTACAAGCAAAAGTCTAATTAGATACGATCACAGTCAAAGATTACTGTTTGACGTAACTAGATAGTTAAGCAAAAATTTTATTTTAATATTTTGTAAAAATTTAATTAATCATTTTTGAATTCGGTGCTATGTCAAATGTTTTAAGCACTAGTGTGTAATGAGGTAATTGCAAAATTTTGACGGTTGATCAATTTTACCTATTTGGGATTCGTTAGAAAACTGAAGAGCTCAAAACAGGCAGTGATTTGTCTGATGTGTGTGCCAAGTTGTAACGTACTGTTACAACCACACGTTACATAAGTCTAAACAATCAATTTTTAATTTAAATCTAGTTTTTTAAAAGTGTCTTTTTTTTAACAAGACAAGTTGCATAAACAGCAATAAATAATTACTGTTTGGTAATCTTCTGTATATTTTTGCCACAAATTGTTATTGATATTTATATTAGTGCTAATAACTAAATTGCTGAAGCAGCAATTAAATTTTTTACATTTAAAAAAAATCTATGAAGCTGACAAATTTTTAACTTCGACCAAATTTCCCCTTTTTCTTCAATTGGCGTGACTGTTATCGATCGTTGGTAATCATGTTGGCCACCATTATATTAACAATCATGGTTTTATCGACAGCCAACTGCACAGATGATTATCAAAACCATTTTCTAAAAGGTTTTTAATCAAGATGTTTATGATGTTTAACATTCTAAACATCTGACTATGTCGCACGAAAATGTTCAAAAAACTCTAGTTTCCGCTGTTTAATACATGTTTTAAATTTTTCTATATTGATAACTCTATCAATTCAACTAATCCTTAGAATCCACTTGTATATCCACAATAAGGGTTGATTCGATAAGTGTCCAGGCTTCTATTCCGTACAAAAAAAGTACAGAAAACTTAGCAAAACTATCCTAAGACTAGGTTTCTGATCAAACCTATTAAACAACATTTTCATCTATGCTAATGCTACACGGGCTTGTCTGATGCGAATTTTAACCTCTCAATAAAGGCGTCCCTATTTTCATTTTTATGCTGTTACTATATCGCCTTGCTATGTTATATCGCCAACATACTCACTATCATCGTAAGTTGAATTTTTCTTACTTATACTAATCATAATTACGACCAGAAGTATAGTGTAAAGTATATACCGGTCAACTAGAAAGCGGGAGACCGCGGTTTTCAAGTTCTGGTTGCTCCGGATACACTTCTGTGATTAAAGGTCCAATAACAATCTGTGTACTGTGAGCAAGACAACGGGAAACCACCTTCGGCAAAGTTGATCTTCTACGCACTGTATAAGTTAGTGTATTCTAAAAATAGATAAATTGGAATATTAAAATTTTAGGACAATAATAGTCCGACGGTTATGACCTGGTATTTAACGCAAACAACTGCTAATGCTAAGATACCGGGTTCAAATCCGGTGAGAGTGTAACTTTTATGACCGTTTCCATCTTTTGGAAGGCACGTAAACGATTGGTCTCTCTGTGTTGATAACTGCCATCATAAAAAATAAAAACAGGGTCGCATTTCCCAACCCGGTTTAAACAGCCGTAGGGCCTTAAATCCAATTCTTTTCTGTAAAAGAGAGTGGCTAAAAACAAACTATAATGAAGTATAATAATAATAGTAATTTATAAAGCAAGTAACATACTATATATTTTTATTTCTTAGTTATTATTTTTTGACAGTTTGCAAACAAAATACAATCCGTGCGTAATCTGCACGTTGCTAACTTCAGCCTATGACTAAATCCATCGAAACTACGTCTTGTTAAGGTGTAATTAAATGAATACTTAGCGCCATGGAAATCAGAACGGTAAATGACGTTTTAGTGACAGGAGTAGAAAAAATTATATAACACATCTTTTTAAAAACTTTTCACTTTTTAATTATTATTTTATTTATTCTTTAAGTTAAGTATCAAAGCTATAGAAATCTGTAATAGGTGTTTTATAAAACGACTGAATTTTTAATTAGTTTGCGACATACACACATAGAGTATCCAGGGTAGATCTAAGCTATATTAGAATTAAATTTTTAAAATTAAAAGGTTAAATAAACAATAAAACGAAGTATTATTCATATGCTTTCAGCAATCGTTACTGTTGTCATCATACGTTTAATAATAAACATAAAAAATTTAAATTTTAAAAATTTTAATCTAATATTAATTTCACAGGTTAATAATATATATAATTTCGATCTAAGCTATATGTATAAATTCTGAGATTTCTTATCTTTTACACTGATCAAAAAAATAAATGTAAGTCATTTAATTAGCAATAAATTATCATCTTACTTCGTATAAACATAGTAAATGGCGTAAAGGTCTTCTTACTTATTATAACTATAGTTTGTGTTTTATACATAATTTTCATTTCATTTCATTATTTCACTAGCAGCATCATCTAAAAATTTATTGTATATTATATTACTAACCAATTTGTAGCTTATGACTTAGCATTAATAATATCTGGTTATAGATTAACAGTTAATATAGTTACTCTTACGAATTAGTGGTTTAAAATTATTTTTAATTAATAGTCTGATGTTGTTACGGTATGGCGAAAGCGTTAGCGAATAATATGCTCATAGTGTATTTTATTTGTGAACATCGTGCATTTAAGTTCTCAAAAGTGTGTAGTGCATCTGTGGTGATTTTAAATTTAAAATTTAAAAAAATACATACAACATACTGAAAGTATATTGTATTTATAATGTTCCATGTTTTTAGGTTCGCACATTAAATTAAACCTTTTTACTTCTTCATGGTCATATATTATAAACATACGAAATCATAACAAAAGCACGCGTTGTACAATTTTAATTCCAATGTCATTATGTTAAATGTGAGAAATTTGTAAAATATAAAAACAATAGCCTTTTAGTGTAGGTACAATATAATTTATAATATCGCAAATTTAATGCTTTATATAGCACACATATTCGCGCTCGGTTTATGTAAGTTACATAATTAATAGAACTTTATATAAAATACATAACTACTAAGATATTACATACATATTATGTGTTATATGCCTATATAAGACATTATAACATACAAAAGCCTATACATACATACGTACATTATTTCGCACGTCATCTCGATCTCGAAAATTTTACCTTTACTAGTAAAACGTAACGAGTTTATATTGATATTATATTACATTAAAATTTTAAAACTTGGCAGGTTAACTGAACAATAAACTCAATTATTTTTCATAAGCTTTCAGCAATAATTATTGCTGTTATTATTATTATGTTCTTATAAACATCTGATGAGAGCAATAACCATTTCCAAAAGTTAATAAAAAATAATTTCGTTTTACTGTTCAGTTAACTTGTTAATTTTTAAAATTTTAACTTAATATTAATTTTATAGGTTAATAAATAATAATATAATTAAAATATATTGATATTATAAACTATAATAATTATAAACTATTTACAAATAAATAATTATTATTCTTAACATGTTGAGTACCATGGGGTATTCATTAGAGCAAGTCTCATAAGCATCATCGTTGTGATGTCGATAACATTTAGTTATATAATAAATATAAAATTTTGGCGTTACAGCCTACATGAAATATCAAAAATTTTTAAGAATTTAGAGTTGTTTCTATGAAGGGACGAACATTACATATTATTTAAAAATTCTCTAACTTGCCAAATTTATTAATATTATACCTATGAACACCTACATCAATAAATGGTACCAAAAATTTTTTGCGAAGAAATACAAATAAATTTTACTGAAAACTTCTGATTTTTATATAATTAAATAAATAATATTTATTATATATTTATAATAATTTATATAAAAATTATATAACAGATTTTGTATGGTCTATATAATATGAGTCTATAGTATGAGGTTGTTTTCACGAAGGGATAAAAAATATTTAATTTTGCAGCTCTGTATATTATTCTATTATTATTATTATTTTTATATTATTGTCATTTGTAAATTGTAAATAATTCTATCTAATTATATCCCCAGACAACATGTATCATAATTTTTCATAATGATGGCTAATATAGGGTGCCCTGTGACCGTGGAGAAGCTTTGAGGTGGTTCTAAAGAACACTTTTTTAAAACAAATTTTTAAATAAATTCAATTTAATTGGTCGAGGAGTATCCAAAATATAATTGATCTAAGATGGGACTATTATCAAATCATGGTTGTTATTTATTGCATATCTTCTAGTATCTCCATTTTAAATATTAGGTTTAAAAAAAGCTAAATTGTTATTTATCGGTTGTTATTTTATTTATACATTTTTATTTTCGTTTGTGGTATTTTTCTTCTCAAGATATGTCAAAAAATTATGTCCAAGATTATCTACTAGTCAATACTACAAGTGTATTTTAAATTGTGTATGCAAAATGAAATACACTCTTTTAAGTAGGTATACAAATACAATTGTGTAAATATACTAAGCAAAATAGAACTGAGTATCCATATAGTTATTCCATAAACTATGAAAAACAAAAAGTTTTAAAAATTTTAAAATGATGAAAAGAAAAAATAATTTAATGTTTGAGATGTGCAGAAAATTTCAATGATAGCGGAAATTAAATTCGTAAATATTATTTTTTGAGGTTTGCTCTGCCAAAAAAACTAGTTCTTATCTTTAATTTTTGATATGTTGTAGATACTAAATAAAATTTGATGATAATATATATATATATAAGAAGTTTAATTAATAAGGTATAAGCAGTAAAGTTTAAATAATTAAAAAGTGACAATTGAGTTTTAAAAAATTTAAATAAATCAAGGAAAGTTTTATTATTTTAGAGTTAGCAATTTAAACTTTTGAGCTAGTAGCAAAAGCTAAAATTAGAAAATATTTACACCAGTTTCAAAATTCTAGCAATATTGTGGATGCAAATAAGCGTTGTTCTAAGCAATAAAAGTTTTTGAAAAAAAGGTTTAAAATTGGAGTTTTGTGGAAATTAATGGGAACCAAGTGAAATTAATAAACTAAATAATAATTGAAAAGCTGAAGTAAAATAAATAATGTATGTTTTGAACAAATAATTAAATAACTAAGTTAAGGAATAAATATGGGGCCTTTCGCCGAATTAAGTAAAATTAATGGAAATTTATAAATGAAGCAAAGAAAACAACAAGGAAAATGAAATAAAAAGCAAAAAATTTAGAATAGAAAATTTTTAAGCAGTGGCGCATAAATTATCTAAGCAACATCTAGAACTCAAAACAAAAAGAAAAAAACAACTCGACAATAAAAGAACAACATTAACGGCTACCAAATGTTATTAATAACAAATATAGTGTACGCTAGGAAATTAAAATTAATTTAAACAAAAATTTTTTTATTAAGGTGGCAAAAGTATCAATTATTTTCAAACACTACTGGTAGATGACTCTGATATCGATTGATCACTAGATAATGCGAGCAGCAAAATTTATCGACGCCTGTATTAGTTCGTACTTTTTTTCCGCTTACCTATTCAGAAAATAGTTTTGAGCACAAAAAATGCTTATATTGACAACTTAAATTGTAAATCTTTTCGACATAAAATAAGATAATATACTGTACTATGCGCGTGCCATCTATGAAACATTTTCCAAACTGCAAATAGCATAAGCAGGATAGGGATTAGAAGAACCACGATTAATTTCGTTACTAATGAGGTTAATAACAGATTTTTAAACTGCAAACTCTCAAATAGATAATTTGTAATAACATACTGTAAATACAGCATGATTACTTTACTATTTTCACTACAATAAATAAAAGAACTGAACCGTTCCGCAGGCATGTTTTGTTTATTTATTTATTCATTAACTATAAATGTTTTTACTTGTAATTATAATATATTATCGACAAATGTTCAAATATATCATGTTGCAAATTTGAGCACGGTACGTTATATATACTCGGTTTTTAATTGTGGTTTGTTCTTATGGCCAAATAACATTGGTATTTGCCACCTTAACGGAAATAAAACTTAACTGCAACGATTATTATTAAACACTGAAGCAATAGTGATTACAAAAATTTAAGATTTATTTTGTAATGAAGGATTTTTCAGAATTTTGCTGTACAATTTAAATTTATTTTTTATTTAAATAAATTATTATTTTGTATTTGAAACGGTTACTGGTCCGGTTGTTAGCGCAATCAACTGCTAACGTAAGGCGCCTATAATAATTTATTATTATTTAAATTTATAAAGGATGTTTTTTAACCGCGATAAAACTTCAAATTTGAATAAAACTTTTATTTAAGCTAATATAACTGTTTAAGAAAATTGAATTGCTTTTTTTATTTTAAACATTCATGCTTGACATTTATAGAAAACAAATATTATCTAGTAAGTATGTACCCAGGCTAGGTGTAACAAAGTGCATTTGATTGGTTCAATTTTCGGGTAGAGTCAAGAATCCCGAACTCAAAAGTACACGTTTCCCTATAAAAATGGCTTGATCAAACGAAAGAACACTAAAATACAAGACATTTAAGATAAGGTAGGTTTTGATATGTCATTTAATAAGCCCATAATTTAAATTCAAAGTTCAAAAGTTCTTTTCCATAAGAAATACATGTAAGTGTATTATTGTGTAATAAAATGCCAAATATGGAAAACATTCTGTAGACGGCACGTGTGCTGTGCCTGGGTTGACAGTGACTAGTTGTGGGGAGATACCAGTCGCTCTCTGAGATCCGTTGCGTCAACTTCCATACTTTTCGAGTTGGAGGTAGGTACTAGAGGATGTTTTAGTAGTAAAGCGCGTGTCAAAACCGCTCGGAACCCTGAAGTGACCCGAAGGGTCAGGTAGGTGCGGAGAGTATGTTTTGACAGCGCAACTATATCAGAAACGAATTCACACAAAAGTGATTTTTTTCAAAAATTTGTTGTCCGATCACAAATTTAATTTTTTATTAGCTAATTACACCATTATCTATCATAATTTGTTGTAAAACCGAGATTCTGAATATTTACTGTCGCCACAACCTATTTTAATTTTGTTGGGCGGGTTAGAGTTCAAAAGAGCCAATAATAAAATTGCTTTTCAAATTAATTTTAAAGCCGTTTTAACCAAATTTGTGAACCGACCGCAAATTTTTTTTTTTAATATGTAGAGAACGATATTCTCTTTCATAATTCACTTTAAAAATCAAGAAATTCCGAATTCGGGTTTATTGACCGTCCCCCAATTTTCTACCAATTTTTCCAACAATTTCGGCTTTATTTTGTTAATGACATGAGTTACATTGGCTTCCAATATCTCAAGCGTTGTTGGTTTATCTATATTGACCGATGATTTAATATAGCCCAAAAGAAAATAATCTAAAAGTGCAAAATCCCAAAATGTTGGAGGCCACTTAACCGGTCCATTTCTTGAAATCTACGTGCAATAATTATTCGTGGACTCATTCCGCAAAGTTACGACGCAAACTATAATCATTTGGTTTTGTTCCTGAACTAATTAAATCTCATATGCACGTAAATCAAATTCTATGCACAGAATTTTTACATATTTTAAAATTAAAATTTCACAATTTGGAAGCGTTGTTGAAATGTCAAATGTTTCACGATGATTTGTTAAAGTCTACTAAAAGAATTTAACAAAAAGTAATTGAATTCTATTGAACAGTTTTTGTTTTATATAAATTTAAGGTTCCATCATGCTTAGAAGAACACCCTATACCTTAGATTAGCTAGCGTCTATTTTTGGTTACAACGATTTTGATTACGCGATTGAATATCCTGTACATTACCAAAGATTAAATTCTCAATATTCACCTCAAGGTATGAGTTTGATTTTCCTTCAAATCAAAAGTAAAATTAAACTCATTCTAATCAAAAACTTATTTAAATTCAATAACTAAGCTGGCAACAGAACAAAAGTAAGTCATAAGTCGGTGTACCGGCTTCCGAATTTGATTATACAAATGAATACACAGCAATATTTATACATTTTCTAAGTAGTAATATACATTCACAGGACATACGTAAAATAATATTCATTGTACATACAAATAATTTTTAAACAGGATTTTATTGCAATTTGCAAGCTCTTACAAAGCTACATAAGTGGAAACTGATAATATCCGAAAATTGAGATTAACTATAGTGACTCGATTCAAAGAGCGAGTCACATAATAATTAGCGTTTGTCCTTTAAGATGCATTTGGCTAGATTGTTTGGATTTATTGCTCCAAACTTCACTGTCATAGTAAGTGGTAAATAATAATAATGCAATACAATTAATCTCTACGCGTATGCTCTAAATGTTTTTGGTCAACTAAATTAGACAGCACACGAGGCTTATCGGAACAAAATTTTTAGTTATAGTGAAATAGTTTTTCCTTTTAAATTTCAATTAACTAAATTAGTAAAAATATAATTAAAATCTATATTTATTTAACGAAGCATATAAACAAGTGCGTAACTCGAAAAATACTCAGTAAATTGAAATAAAACTTGACTATAAGCCTCCTTGCTATAGAAAATGTAGGTATAAGTATTAACGACTTTTTAAATTGTAGCTAGTAAAGTATCATTACCAATAATAAAATAACATTGTTCTTCTAAAAACAACTAAATATAATTAAGGTGAAGGTAATGTAATTATTTAAAATTGTGTATGATTAATTTAAGTGTTGCATCAAATTTAATGTTAACTGCTAATATCCTTTGTCAATGTACCTACTATACAAGTACGAATAGTTTTTAATGATTTGACATTTTCAACAATTAATTATGTATTAAAAAGTTTGCAGTAATACTTTCTCTATCATCACCTAAGTAATTAATACTGGTTTATAACTCCCAAGTTTTATTTAATTGTTTCACATATTATAATATACGTTCTGTAAAAGACTTATGGCACATCCTCATGGGACAGTGCAATTTCGATGGAGGAGGCATGAAGTAATATATAGACTATTGTATTGTTGGAAAAAATATAATGCACAGCAATAACATGTGTGATTGAAGTGCTAGTACCTGACAAGAAAGCTACTTACTTGGTGAATGTTGAAGAACACTTTACTACCGCAACTGACAGCAACCTCTTCAACATACTTGGCAATACGAAGTCAATGGTTAATACTCGAGAGAAATATCTTCTTGTGGGTTCTAATTTTATCTATAGTATTAAATTATGCCCCTACAACTGAGTGAAGTGTTTCTACAACAAATATTTTAATTTTTATATTGTATTGCATTTTTAATCGTAAAACTTTAATGTTACATGGAAGATTTAAATAGATAAATTCGTTAAAAAATGAGAAAATAACTTAATCTAAAAATTCTTAAATACGATCATTTCATTATGTTATTCATTTTTGTAATTTTTATATAATTGCTATTCGCTTACACAGGATGAGGTTATTGATATTATTTTAGAATAAATTTAATTTTTGCTCTAATTAATTAAAAAACTAAATTTTCTTTACCGCAATATACATATTTCCTTTGCAGGTTGCACGAGTAGCTTTCGAGAAAATTATGTACTTGCAGAAGAAATACGCACAAAACCTCCTTTTATTATGTCTGTCTGTTTGTCTATCTATCATATATATATAGAGTTAATTCGGTGTTACAGACACTACAACCTTAACAATTTAGGTAAATATTCAATTAATTTGCCTTGTATTCATATTAATTTCTTTTTAAATAAATTATAATTGTATATTATGTAAAGTGTATTATTATAATATAGTAAAACAAAAACTTTAGTCAAAACTTAAATAAACTATTATAAAATAAACCGTATGCTTTAATAGTTTGGTATTTTATAAGAAATTTGCAAAAGTTAAATTTCAAAGCGCATTTTTCTAAATTTATAAAAATTGTTTTTAACTATTTTTGTAGCGTTTGAAAAGATAAATCAAGCTGTATTTTATTAAAAATAATAATTATAACCTAAATAAATTTATTCTTTTTAGAAAAATTATTGCTTCGAATTAGATATAAACAATAATCTTTAATCAAATGAAGTGTACCTAATGTTTTTGTGAAATTAAGTTTAGTAAAATATATTTCAAATGAGATGCAGTCGTTATTTTATCTTAAATACAGCTGTTTAAATCGGTAGCCTTTTAAATCGTCTTTAAATTATTTAAAAAACTTGTAACTATATCAAAAATAATTCTACATAAATATGCACAAAAATTAAGTTATTTTATTTTCTGAAAGCACTATACTAATTATGATTATATATTATGTACATTACTGTATAATAATTACAAGAAAATGTTCTTTTTCATCTTTGAGTTTTTTACACACCCGTCCTCATGTTATGATCTTTATAATAAAAGTTTTCTTAACCTTTAAAGTGTCACCGGTTATTTCATAACGGTCACCTTTAAAATAACGTTTTTGATACATAATAGACCTGAATATCTAACTAAGTTGCCTTGCATCAAATTTTTGGTTTAAGAAGTTTCATAATAATAACTTTGAATTCAATATGAATAAACCTTTGTGAATACGTCCAGAGGTACGTGCTTTAAAACTGTTTATAGCTGCATGCTACAACGAAAAATAGTTATGTGATCTGTGAACCTGTGTGGTTTTATAGATTACCTAAGTTACGATGTCTTTACTAATCAAATTCAATAGCTCACTATACATATTATGCTGGTTGATAGTCTGTATGTTGGTTCATTATGATGTTAATTAATTCAAAAGTATAAACACAAAACCTATTATTTATAAAATTTTGTTTAACCACACTTAACAGACGACTGTGCTAACCAAACAATATTGATAAGTAATGGTCACAAATTGTAAACCAATATGGATTAAGTTTGAAATAGGTTTTTAAATATAAGTAAATGCAAATTTCCAAAAGTACATAGTACATTTAAAAGTAAATTCATAATAATAATGAATTTAAAACCAAAAATACCTAGTACATATTTTCTTATTAACACTTTTGTGGGGTTTCCCCATCACTGTTAATTGACGGGACAAGTGGATAGAGGTGTACCGTACATTAATGAACTTATTATGTTTTGGTATTTACTATTAATTGCAATTTTGATAAATTATAAAAATAACTCTGTTGTATTAAGTATCGCTATAGTACGCATAATATTAAATATATTTTAAAGATTAACTTTGAAAATTACTATGAAACGTTTATGTATTCAATCAACCCCCTTTAATTATTATAAGTTAAAAGATAATATTAGAATATAAATGTTTACTTTCAGTTATTACTTATAGATATTAAGTATTGCAGTTAATTATATAAATTGTGATGTTTACTCTTATTGTAATTAAATATTGTTAACAATAATAATTATTATTATTACATCAAACCGGTAGGCGATGCTCTTAATAAAAGTTCGATGGAACCATTCGGTACGACTCAAATATTTATACAATTCAAGGTTTGTGGTCGTTTCTGCCCACGGTGCTCTATTTGAACTAAATGCTTTAAGAATAATTTACCTGATGAAAGTGTAATGAATATGTCAACAAAGGCAGATGTGTGTTTAAATATCATCGGTTATTCTTTTGACCTCGTTGGCATTTCCAAAAATATTTTCTGCATAACTTTAACTGACCGTAATAATATTAATTAATAGTTAATATTATTAATAATAAACATTTATAATTTATTACTTGTTATATTAATATCAGTAATTACGTGCACAGACGGTATAATGTACAGAGTCCGTAGATGGTACTATAGCATTAGATATGTATATCTCATAAATATAGAAATACATACTATTAAAAATAGAATACTTATAAAAATTCTCACTGAAAATTTTTATTAAAATACAATAAACAGTTTACCCACTCCAGACCATCTGGAAACTTAAACATTTATAGGAGTACTCATCAAGTTCAAAAAATATACAACCTATGATAATTGTGTATGTAATTGTGATCAGTACGAAGGCATTATGAAACATTTTTTATCCGCGTTTAATAGAATACATAACGGCGGTTCAAAATATTTGTTTATAATAATAATTGAATAATAATAAGTTGGTAAGACAGGGTACATTTCAAATGATGCTGAATCTGACAAATTCTAGGTAAAACAAGGTGACTTTTCCAATATTATGTACTATATATTCGAAGAACTTCAAGAGCAGGTACGATACTTAATACATATGTATATGTAGTTGATGCTTCGTTCGACCTCATTTCAGGCATAAAATCTACCAATCAAAATAGTTGATTTCGTTAATTGATACTTCACAAGTATCAATATCATATTTATTTGTATATACTTTTTTGTATTTGGTGCTCGATACCAAAAGTGTCCACCCATTTTAACAATATCTGGATATACACCAAATCTTTTTTTACACGGTAGATCGTTCCTCAAAAATTTGTGAAAAAAAAGATAAGCTTCCTAATATAATAAAATTAAGAATACGTTTCATGTTAACCGGAAACCGTGTAAGATGAATTAGAACTGGATGAAGATAAACTATACTTACATAGTTTAAAAAACCGCGTAAAAAATGTGCTGAATATGCATACAAATGATATACAATAATAATAAAATAATTATTATAAATAATAATAATAAATTATTTTATTTAGCAACAGTTACATACAATATTGTGTAATTTAACAAATTAACTTGACTAACTTTACTCCTATGCTAATGAATTGTGTCATCATTAACATTATGAAATAGAGTAACAGACACATCTAAAGCCAGCCTAGCAAGCTACTTCAGATGTAAAACGAATAATATGCTCACAGTACTAGCAGTAGCTTCGAAACTTCGCAGAGGTTACTGTTGGATATTACAGGACCTAGTCTTAAGTTAAGAAGAACTTTACTAATAACTTAACATATATATGTTACTGTAAAAGCCCGAAAACCGGTAAATCCTAGGATTTACGCGTTAAACCTAGGATTTACCAATTTACTTTGGTAAATGCCCGAAAAAGTGAATTATCAATACAATTTCGGGCTTTTACCAAGTCATATCGGTCAATCTTAGGATTAACTGGTTCGTGTTGGTAAATGCACGAATGAAAAAGAAAAACCTACAACTTGTAAATATAATTTAGTTTTGTGTAATAGTTTATTTATATTTCTTGTAAATATTTGTAGAAATATTGAACTTGTAATATTTATTACAATAATATGGCTGATGAAAAGCGTTTTATGATAAAATGAATCTTATTGTTGCTGATAAAATGATGACAATAATTTTTATATCACGAGTAATAAATATAGTAACTATATTCGTGAAGTGAAAGAGGCTAAACTTGTTAAGCGCAAAAAAGCGGTACATTACAGAAGATTAAAACGATTTGATATTTTGAGTATTAGTGGTGAGGAAAGGCTTATCGAACCGCTTTTGCCAGGATGTCAAGATATACGCTATTATGTGAAGTATAAAGACTTATTTACAGCATTACATGAAGCACATCTTGCAACGGGCCATGGCGGTAGAACAAGAACCATGAAGGAAGCTAACCGTAAATACAAAATGTTACAATTGAATCGATAGTTCAATATCTGCGGTTATGTGAGCCGTGTCAGAAAAAGTCTAGTATGCCAAAAAGGTTTAGTGGTTCAACCTATACTACACACAGAAATGAATTCAAGATGCCAAGTTGATCTTATCGATATGCAATCAAATCCTGATGGTGGATTTAGATTTATCATGGTTTATCAGGATCATCTTTCAAAATTTGTTATTATACGCCCCCCTTTCTAACAAGCGCGCCGAAGAAATTGCCTACAATCTTCTAGACATTTTTACACTTTTTGGGGCTCCCAACATACTACATTCGGATAATGGTCGAGAATTTGCAAATGCTATAATAACTGAACTTTGTCAAATGTCGAACGGTGTTAAAATTGTGCATGGAAAACCGCGGCACAGTCAGTCGCAAGGATCAGTGGAACGAGCTAATCAAGACATTCAGAATATGATTACTACTTGGATGGAAACGAATGGTAGTAAAAAATGGTCTGAGTCATTAAGATTTTTCAAGCCATGAAAAACAACGCTTATCATGAAGGAATTAAGCGTTCTCCTTATGAGGCTATGTTCGGTTGTCCGATGAGGATGGGCCTCTCTAGCGCCAACATCCCATCCAAAGTATTAGCAAACATAAAAGCGAAGAAGATCTCGAAAAAGCCCTTTGCCAAGATGATGGCAATGATCTAATAAATGAAGAGAATATTATGACTTCAAATTTTGACGAAGAAAACGATGGTGTGTCCTGTGATATGGAAAATGGTGTTGTACCTAGCTGTAGCAGCGGAACTAGTGCTTCTATAGTAAGTACTTCCGAAGACAATAATTACGAAATTGAATTAATCGATAGTAATGCATAAAATGTTCAACAACATAGGCAACAAGCTTACAAAGGATTGAAGGAGCAGGCAAAGAAAATTAAAATAGTATCGAACAAAAAATATTTCCCCCTGCAACACTAGGACAAACAGTTAAAGTTAAAATACCGGAAGTAGATCGATCTAAAACAGACCCAAGAACCCTCTTGGCTGTTATAATGGATGTTAAAGATGACGATTTCTATCAACTGGGAACAAGTGCAGGGACTCTTCCACAATTATTTACTAGAAATCAATTCATCGTTTGCAAAGAAAATTTTATTAATTCCGTGGATGTTCCTGCCAATGAAATAAGTGTAAGAGGAGCAGTACGACAAATGTCTGTATCTGGAGGACAGGGGTTTCAAAGATGTAACTGTACTCGTAAATGTTCTACCAATAGATGTTTATGTAAATCATCCGGAAGTTCATCATGTACTAACAAGTAAACTGATATGTACTAATACGTTATTTATATAATTATGAACGTACTACTTAATACCTTTAAATATAATTAAATTTGATTTTTATATAAATGTAATAAAGTAACAACCGTCAATAAAAATAAATTTCACAATTGGAAATTCAATTAACATAACATTCGTACATTTACCAACACGAACCAGTAAATCCTAAGATTGACCGATATGACATGGTAAAAGCCCGAAATTGTATTGATAATTCACTTTTCGGGCATTTACCAAAGTAAATTGGTAAATCCTAGGTTTAACGCGTAAATCCTAGGATTTACCGGTTTTCGGCTTTACAGTAACATATATAAATATGCAATTTTATTGAGCAAATAAATTTAAAATACACAATTCGTAGGAAAAAATTAGTAGCGCAAGCAAAAAAAAAGAAATCGGTTAATCCAAAATGCCTAGTTTTTAATTGTAGTAAAAACCTGATTTTTTTGATGCATTGGTACATAAGACTTCAATTTATACTAGACCACTCAAGAAATACATTTATATCACATACACGCCAATACTGTATTTGTTAGTATTAAATCATCACGGCATTGTTTTATTAAGAGCAAAAGAACGTTTTCAATCAAAAACAATAGACTTGTTCGGAACAACTTATCAGTGAAATAAGTAACCTAACCCAACCTCAAAATATATTGTAATTAAGTTGTCATTGCGTTGTCAAATATGAATAATTTAAGTTACAAGATATTGTAATTCAAACTGATTGATTTTTTAAATTATTCTTTTACATATTTTTTTAAGTTTAACAACTTGTAAAAAAAATTTTGAGGTTCGGTTATTTACACCAACGCCAAGTTATTCCAGAAGTGTTTGTTGGATGTTGCTCTGAACAGCAGCACTAAACTGTTCAGTGTGAATCAGAAACCGTTCGGAGCAGTTCGGAACAAATCCAACAAACAAACTTAATAATTTCAATTATTCTGAATTGTTACTTTTATACATACTACATAAATAGAGTAATATACTTTATATTGTTTTAGGTACAAGGATTTAATTTATAATAAGGGTTTACAGTTTTGTTGTAAATTTACTACGTTGTATTTTATAACCTTGTAAATACCAAACTGTAAACAATCCAAAACAGAACTGTTCTTGTATTTTGTGTTTTCCATATTAATTAATAATTGAGAGAAGTGAGGTAAATTATTAGTGGGACAACGAATAAATGTAAAGAAACTCTACTACGTAGCTTAAAGTAGAATCCGAATCAGCATAAATAATTTGGTAGCAGCCGGAAAATTAAATCTCTGCTGAGCTTATAGTCTGAAACTCAAGTTTTTATAAACTATACTAATTGCTTACTATACTAATTTAGTATGTAAGTACAATTTAAAGAAAATGTATTTGGAAATAACAGTATTTATGCAAAAAAAAATTGAAGGTACTAATAACGTCGATAAAAACTATGTGTATATAATGATTTTATTTTTTAGTTACAAATAAATGAAATTAATTTCTATTAAAATATACTTACTATTAATATTAAAACAAAATAAATAATATACTCGTACATGATAATGTAAAATTATGAATGTACCTATGTACATACATTTCATAAAGTGCTACTGTATGTACGCTGTGTGCCTATTTTGTATTTAGTTTTTTAATGACTCTATGTGTTTGCCACCATTATTTCACTGACATTAGTACTTCTTGATAATACTATGGTATTAGTTTAGTACCTGGCATTAAGTAATTAGCGATTAAATAATTTTGTTCCTACGTAGGTATTATAAAAGTTAAATATCTACTTTTAAATAATATTAATTCAGTCGACATCAATTAAATACTATTCAGTTATAGTGTCAGCTTTGAAACAGCCTTGATAGTTGATATCAGCAGATCAAACGACTGAAAAACATGAAACCAGGTACAAGAGATAGGTGAATGAGTACTGCGAGGGCGAGTCGATCTGGGTGGCCGTTTGCAAGTTACGACTTTTAAGACGTGATGATAAACAACATGGTCATATGATGATATGAAAGCTGCATATCGGTAAGCGTAACTTTTCTTATGTAAAACGTTATGTAGCACTTTGTGATTCTTCTTCAATAACGCCAGAATAGTATTCAGATGAACTTGCGTTTACTTTGTATGTACAACATTTTTTAATGTAGTACTTGCTGTATACCTAATATTCCATAGCAGGTATTTATTTATTGTTAGAAATTATGCAGATATATTATATTTTATACAACGTTATTAAATGTTTTGATTAAAAATTCTTAGATATAAATATTAGATAATTATTAACTTATAACTATGTTTTACTTTTTATCTTACAATGTTTTTTCAATAAATTAATTTATTCTACTAGCCAGCAGTTTTATTATAATTTTATAGATCGAGTTCACAAGGAGTGCAATTAATGAGATTCTCTAATTAATTAAGTTTTTGCTTGCTATTATTATATTCACTAATAATACCTTTTCAAACATTTCCAATTTTTTATGCGATAGCTTTACAACCAACACCTTTATAATTTTATTTTATTACGAAACAAGAAACGTGTGCATAGAATACTATTGAAATTATTTAAATACGGATCTGACTAAACTTGAGTATAATAAATTTTAAGTGTTTATTAGCAACATTGTGTAGAACAAAACCTGATCCGATATTATATGGAAGCGGGCCATCTCATAAACCAGAAGACCTTAAACTTACACTTTGACAAGTATTTCACTGTTGTCGTATAGATACGGTCTCGGTTTTAGAAAAAGCTTGTGAAATATTAATAAGAACCGTAGATAAAATAAAGAAATATTTTTATTACGCTGTAGGTATAATTTAAAGTTTTTCAATGATTTAACTTCAAATATAGTTTTCTTGTAGCGAATTCACAAATATTTTCAAATGTAAATAAACAGAATATTACGTATGTACTATGTATGTATATAATTTATTCATGTAATGCTGGACGTACAAAATCGGTATTATTAGAAATTTTGTAAATTGTTTAGAATCATAATACTACACAATAAACTAGAATTCATGGTGTTTTGTATGTTCAACTTACTGTTTATGACTCGGTTAAGATAATGTAACTTTTAATTAATTTATTTAATTCAAATAATAAATGCATCGATAAAAATTAACCAAAGAACAATATTACTCAAATAAATTATTTTTTGAATTAAGTTTTTTAAATTTGATTTGGATTTTTGTTTTTTTCACAAAAACTTATTTTTTAATAATTCTTTTAAAATCTTATAAATATTTTAACCCGAACATCCCATTAACCTTATAAGGCTCTACCAATACCGTTTATTGCCAAGCCAGTTTTTTAAGGATCCTGAGGAGTACAAAAAAAATAATCATACCAACTAGGAAGATCTAAGAAAGTATGTAAAATATAAAAAAAAAAAAATAATTACATACTTATCAAAGAGATACCAAGAGATTATAATATACCTACATATATTATGTTGTAGCCGTTGTTCCATTTCTCCGCAATGCTTTTGGATGCAAGGTTTCAAATTTTTACATAGCATTGGGGTACTTGTACAATCAAATGTTGTGCAAACTTAGCAAAGACACAATCTTAACTTTGTGTCATAATTGGCAATAAACGCGAAGTTATCCTGGTTTGTTTTTTGCTGTCTTTTCACGCATATTGCATATTTAAATTAACATGTTATTTTCTTGTTTATAATAGCAATACTCTATTTTAATTAACTTCCAATAATAAGGACACATCCGTAAGATTTTCTTTTCAAATTAAAGTACTTTTGCATAACTTATTATTAAGTTAGTAATCTTCTTTTAAGATCTTAGTAATCTTTTTTTCTCTTCTTTATCATGTGCTTCTTATCAGAAGCATCGTGATCTAACTGAGTCAAAGCCAAGATGAATTATCTAAGAAGTTCATGAGGTGGTTTCACGTTACCTTCCCCTTAGTTCACAGTAGTGTATCTAACGTAAGCAGGATTTGAACCGCGAGCTTACGCTTCTTAGTCGACCCGTGTATGCTTCACTCTATATTACTAGCCTTAGTAACGCATGTCAGCTAATTAAAATTTTAACATTCAATAGGCAAAATTTTAAGATTTTTGGAATGGTCATATTTTTGTTCTGCTGGAGAAACCGCAATATGGTCTAAAATTACACTACTAATTTTACGTTATTTGCTTAACTAAAAATTAAATTAGTCCTTAGTTGGTATGATTAGGACCGTTGTTATTACCATTTTTGCACACAGTTTCTAAGTTAAAAATACTGGTGGTATAAGCACAAGCGATAGCTTTTACCTAAACATGATATCGCAATGTCAACGTGTATATTATTACGGTGTCTCTTTTGGTAACACCAAAACCTGTCATACACTGCGTTTATATTCTATGCTAAAAGCACTGCATCTTCTACGCTGATATAACTTCGCAATAGGTATTTTGTATGGGGTATTCACTGTAAATTTATTTTTTTTTGTTTTCTTTAAATTAATATATTATTAAGTGATATAAAAGTACATATAAGTTAAAGAAATTTTCAGATTTTATTTACAAGCTGATATGGCAGTTTAAAAAAAAAAGGTTTTTATTCATTTTGTTCTAATTTACATAGTAAATTTTATAATATAATTAAAAAAAAATAAAATGTAAAAATGCACTGTAAGGTATAAAATAATAATTTAGTTAAAACACATACTAACAAACACATATCAAAATACTTATTTACACGAAATCACTTTTTGAAGTTAGTATAAATAATTTTTTAAAGTCGGTTAAAAATACAAACTTTTAGTAGTTCTATTTAATTGTTAACATCCCCATGGATGTAATATTGTGCTACCTAAAGGAAAGCTAAGGACAATAATAATCTAGTGCAAGGTATTTTATAATTAATTATTACGTATAGTAAATAACTACTTGTAATAAATAACTACTTGTTATGTATTTATTTTGTTATTATTATAACAATAATAATATTATTTCGTTCTTGAAAAGATGTAATAGAAAATATATTTAGATATTTGATTTTAACTGTCTGTAACTTGCTCTTTAAAATATTTAAAAAATAAATTTAATTTGTTTATTCTAATATTTCAATAGAAATAGTTTATAACTCAAAATTTTTATAATCAAAATTTTTCTAAATGTACACTCACTGTGACGATTGAATCGCAAATAAATAACACAAAATGCTTATCGTCTCATCTCAATAGTTACAATGACCATGAGGTACATTACACAATAGTACAATAATGAGCAAGATGAAAAGGACATTATCATGCTTTATTTGTACCTAGTAAGATACTGTTGATAAAAAATATATATGTGTAAACGATAAAACAAATTTATTGTTATATTATCTGGTTATAACGATCAATTGTTGTTTGTTGCCAATAATTGCGGTTGCTTATTATTTGAAAACCTGCACATTTTGCCACAACTTTGTTTCTTTTGAATTTTACATCTTCTGAATTTAGATACCTAAAATATAAATTAAAGTATACAATAGCGCTAAAAATTACCTGATAAATTTAAACAATATGTACTACATTATGAGGAAATATATTGTTATCGGACTAGTGCTGCTATTTTAATCAATATAATATTATGTAATCAATATGAAAGATGTCATTTATTTCAAACCAGACCATAAAGTAATAATTTGACTCAATTTATTTTTCTTCAAACATTAACAAAAGTCAATTTTATATTGTTCAATAAATAAAGTTCAAGTTGAGTCTTTAAATTTAGCTTAATTTTTTCTGTCAAAATTATGTTTATCAAGTAAATAAAATTTTAATTTTGACAAAAGTAACTCATTTCAGAGGTTTGAAGGTAAAACAGCAGGTTTCATTTGGATTATGAGTAAATTAACTTCTAATAAAACAAGAAAGTACTATTTCCGTTTTTAATATTTATTGATTTTAATTATCTAGTGAAAATTTTATAGAATTTTTTTAAATTTTAATTTTATAGGTTAATAATTCAAATTATTTACGATGTGTTTACAAAAATAAAAAAATATGAAGGGTGGGCTCTATGAGCCCCCACATCTTTTTTTAAAATTAATATTGTACTTATTAGAATTTTTTCATTTAAAAAAAACAACAAAAAGGCAACAAAAAGCAGAAGCATTTCTAAATAGCCTCAAAAATGGTACCCCTAAATCTTATAGTGTTGTATCAATTTTATTAATTGCATATTATGTATTACACATATTATGTATTTCTTGAGGGAGATTTGAAGTTGTAAAATTTTCAAAATTTTAATACATTTTTTACAATAAAGTACTTTAGGAACTTCCCATTTTGTATATTCTTATAGACACTACATTCTTTGTAGTTTGCTGGGTAACTTGTCTCGCATAGAACACATAGCTTTTTCTTTGGGATCGGATCAAACACAATGCGTATGCAGAAAAACTTTTAAAAAGAGGATATAGTGCTGAAAATTCGATGTGCCTTCTAATCATTAAGTACTGAAAAAGTAGTTCGAGCTAATGGTAGTTACAACCATGGTAGTTAACTAGTTTTTATAATAAAATTTAAATTTAGTAACTTCAATCGGTTATTACTTAAAAGAGGTGGCAGTAATAAAATAATTTTTTCTATAGAACTTTATTATTTTTTAAAGATCTTTTCAACAATACCATTTTTGACCATTTGTGCTATTTAAAACTCTGAAGTTTTTGACATTCCGGAGCCAACTACTCCAAATGCCAACCTTTTCGAAAAATAATATCATCATTCGATTCTTTATTACGGCTTTTATAAGAAATTTTTTTAACCCAACTACCTACGACTTTACGAAAATTACTGATATGGGTGGTCTTAATCATCAGTATAGTCAACACTATATATTGTATAATATAGTATATAGCTATAATAGAAACATTCACAAATCTCTACTTTTCGACTTTGCGTATTTTGTAAAAGTGTAGAAAAATTTTTTTTTTAAATTGTGCTTACACAATTTTTTTATCATAAGTTTATCATAAAGATTTGGTTTGTTTAATTGCTATTAGATCAAATGTTAATAACCAGATAAGGGAGTTTAATCGATTAGCACAGCAATGGAGATCTGATTAACCTTTGGAATACCACAATAATATCCAAACTTCAGATACCAAAACCGGGTCATTATTTTCCCATTATTTAAATAACGAATTTATGTTTATTCTAGTACTCCGTATTTGATATATTTATATCTTGTATTTAAATTGAAATGCAGATATAAGAAATGAGCTAAGCATTATATACTAGTTTAAACGAAAAGATAAAAAAATACAGATCAGCATGGAGGAAACATCTAGTTAGAATGGGTTGCACCCGACTACCAAGAAAAAAGGTTCCAGTATAAGAAGATCTGTAGGCTGCTCCAGTAGGAGAGAGCAAGATCAGATAGGACGTAACGGACCACAGATCTTAAAACGTGCAGATGATAATGATGATGATTTAATTTGAAAAAAATTTAGAAAGTTACCCAGTTACTTAAATACAAAGTTACAAACAAAAGTTACAAAAAATAAATAAAATTATAAAACCTAATAGTAATTAAGTAAATTAAAAGTAAATGATACACGCAGGATATTGTTGAAAAGATGCTGCGCAACATAAAGAAGAAACTGGAAACAAGCAAGATCAGAGATGATTCAAAAAAGGAAGACACCGCAATGAGGCAGTAAGTGTGCGATATAAACGCAACATAAACCGTAGAACAGCCTAAATAACTAAAAAAACGTGATTCCTCGGTGGGTATAGCCCATAAATTAACAAACAAGCTTAATAAGTATTTCGAAACAATAGTAGAGAAAAACTATGAGACCGAACATGAATAGCATGGTGTTCATAAATTGAAATGTGGCACAGTTGAATGTAAACATAGGAAAAACGGAGCAAACTTTTACAAAAAGATTTCGCGAACAAATACTTCAGTTAAGTCAAAGAGTATCTAGATATACTCTAGATATCTTCTTCTGCTTCTACACTTTTCGCAATAGGCTCTAAGGCCTGGCTCGGTGCTCAGCTCTTTCTAGGTCGTCCGAAGTTTCTTTTCCCCTCTGGCTTATATCTTTTGACTTGTGATCTATCTATATATAGATCTATATACTCTTTGGTCAAGTACTATTATAAGTAGAACTTATATCAAATATAATAGACTTTTGGGTAAAATGCTGATGCTGTCTTAGCAATTACATTCAAAATACAATTTTGAAAATTCCGTATACTATTTTCACTCGATAAAAGTGTTTAAGATATCGAAATCATTATTCAAATTGCATAATACAATGATACACTCTTCATGCGACAATCTGCTGTAGACCCAACCCAATACATAAATTTTGGAATTGCTTTCCGCTAAATTGACATTAATAATTTTGCTGGGTAAAACGTTGATTACATATTGGTTGCTTTTGTAAAAAGAATTTTGTGTTAGATAATAATAATTATTACTGTAACAACAAATGACAATTTTAACCTAACCTTTTTAACATAACCTGAAAAGTCAAATGTCAAATCAACAATAAACCAATGAAAATGAAACTAAAATTAATAGAACTTCGAGCCGTTATTGGCGCTAGTGTGCTGCATGCATTACCAATTTTTGTCGAAGTTGGACGTATTATCATCTATAGTATTTTCTTCAATTGAGAGACTAACCAGGAAAATCTGCGTAAGCCGATCACCTGAATAACGAGGATCATACATACTCAAACATACAGAAGAATATGTAAATAATACACATTAATCAGAAAGGGTACAACCTAAATAGATTGAAAGAGCATGAAATATATGTACAAGGCCTTAAATACAGACGGAAAAAATCTTCTAAACAAGAGGAGAGGGTTTAAGCCGAAACCAAGATACAACACCAGTATGAAACACGAATAGTATGCATAGTATGCGATAGTATGCACAAATAGCGCGCGAGAAAGGTTGAATATAATATCAACCTTATATCGTACAAAAGAGTAAATTGAAAGAAAGAAAGTTGCAAAGTATATTATAGCGTAAAAGTAACATGTCAGTAATGTGTGATGTGTTTGTATTTTTGTTTTACGTAATATAACTAAAATATTATTTTAGTTGTAAATATTATATATGTACTTTTATGATGGCGATTAATCGAAAAGTTTAAGTAAATAAAAAAGAATAAATAGGAACGCTCGGTGTGTTTATTTATTTAATTTGTATATGACGGTCACTGGCCTAGTAGTTAGAGCGATTGACTACTGATGCTAAGGCACCCGGTTCGAACCCGGGAGGAGTCTATAAAGGAAAATTTTCTTTCTGACCCTCTTTCTATCTAATGACCGTCCCGGTGCTTCGGAAGGCACGTAAAGCCGGTGGTCCTTCTATGGTAATGAATTGCCATCATTAACAATAATATAAGATAAAAAGCACATTTGAAGTCAGTCTAACAAACTACTTCAGATGTAAAACAAACAATATGCTCACAGTACCAGCAGTAGCTTTGGATCTTTGTCGAGGTTACTGTTGGATAATACAGGACCTAGTCCTAATTTAAAAAGAAGAAAAAAAATTTGTTTATAATCAGAGTATCCAGGCGATCAATATTGTGAATTGTGTAATAACTATGTAGAGTATTTAAAGTGAAATTGTACACCATTCAAAAAAAATTCACGCTAAAAGATAAGCGGAGCTAGTAAAATTGTATTTCAAAAACAAGTATGGCCGATTGATTTCAAAAATTGGTAATTATGATTGATTTGAACACTTTGTTGATATAAGTTGTAAAGTTTAAGAAAGACAAAAAGATTGATCCACCGCAAAAAAACGAATCGTAAAGAAACATAAAGTAGCTATATTTTGAATATAATGGTAGATGGAATATAGCGAATTGTGGATATAGAAAATCTGTAGTTTTTGAACCCCAGGGGCCGCAGTACTAGTTTAGAGGAAACAAGGAAAACTTAAGAAGCTTTTTGTTGGTTTTAGTTTTCTTTAAAATTTAGAAGTTCAGGATTTCACGGCGGTATGATATATTTTGAAAGAGCCCAAGGTAAAGAAAAGATTAAAAATTGCTGCGTTAATATATTAAAAATTTTAATTTATAGTTTTTAGGTAGATTGAGCGAGTTTAGAAATTTACTGAATAGTTTACTACTATGTCATCTTATAATACAGTATCAAACAGAGATCAGTTGATGATCAGTTTTTACAATAATATGAAAGGCACCTTAGTTTTTGTTTAGACACTTAATTAGCAACAAGTTTTGGACCACTAATTTTAATATACGCTAATGATTATCCTAATTATACTAATTATTGTACATCCACGTGGGAACTGCTTACTGATGTATGAATGGATTAACGATAATCTCACACACCTGATTAAATTAGGAAGGGTTTGTCAACCTAATCATAGTATGCATTAAAATAAAAGTTTTAATTTATTTTTCCGAGATATTTTCTACATATTTTTTAAATTTTGAAAAACTCGAAGAGAACCTAATTGTTTATTTTGGCACCTAATTTTGATGCATACTATTTATTATTTTTCCATTTAGATTATACGATAGCAATTTTACACTAGTTAAATACTTCGTACAATGTAATAATTAATATACTAAAATACTAATACTATTTCATTTTTTTAACATTTATTTATAATATTATAGAAATAAAATATTGATTGGGCTAAACTCCAATAGCTTATTTTCATATAAATACATACTACATCATACACATTTATGTTAAAAGTAAAGTTTAGCTTAGCTTAGTACGCATAGCATCCATTAAGCTTTACTGCACAATATAAATTATTTCATTACTTAATGGTAAAAATAAAACTTTGTAAAAATAATATATATTAAAATTAAACGACAAAAAATGCTGTTGTATGGTCAACTCCAACACGGCCGAGCATGAACTCACAACTATATTATACCTACTATAATAATACTAGTATGCATTACTCCTCTACAGTGTTATTACAAAAATGAAATATACGCCAGAATTAATAGTTATTTGCAATGATTATTACCCAAGGGAATTCTGGAAGTAATCTATGATTTGATGAAGAAAATAGTTTTTTTGTAATTATTAACCACAATTTATCATTTTAACATTCAAAATAAATACCACTAAATCCTTTCTTAATCTTCTACAGTCAAATAGCAACATAAATAACGGAAAGATAAGATCATAAGTAAATGCGACCTATCAAATGTGTAAGGCGACGACGCTCCTGATGTTAACTCTATCTGCGGGTAACGGCTGCAGCACCCCGTGGTGCACCCCAACTGCGATATAAACACGTGGTCTATGGGAACAGCAGCTCTTTTATAATCATTCTAATCGGTAAGGATTTTGCACAACTGATCAATCATTATTTGATTAAAAGACAAATTTTATCGGCATACAATTCTTTTTAAATTTGTTAACGTATCTACTATAGTATCATTAATAACTAATTAGTTCACTTATGTGTTATTAGAAACTCTTTTTAAAATGAATTGAGCTATCGAAGTTTCAAAAAAGTTTTGTAAAACCTATAGCTTTAACTTACATGATAGTATATAAAAATTTATAATATTCCAAAGAGAAAATATAAATTAAATATGTGAAAAAGATTAAAGAATATAGCAATTATATTAGCAGATCCACACCTACAGCATATTAATTATAAAATAGTCAAATGTTAATTATATTAAAATCATCAGTTACATTATAAGTATGTACTACTATGTTTCATTTTAAGTAAAAAAATAATAATTATTTTTGTTGGATGGTTTTGAAAATTAGTAGAATTTCAAATAATTGCGCAAATGAAATTTTGGATTTTCGAGACATGCATGAATCAAATTAGTAGTAAGAAAATTAATAGCCAGTTTTGAATTTTTAACTAGCAGTAATCTGGTTTGTTTGCAATATCCAAGTTTACATGACGAAGCTTGTTTGTACCAAATAAGTAACATTTAAATAAAATTTTAAAAAAAGTTGTAAAAATTGTTAAAATTTTGATTTGTCCATATTTGCATATTTTCTACTATCCAAATTTTAAAAATTTTTAGAAATACTTTACTCATTGAGTATAAACTAAATTTAAAGTAATAAATTTAAAAGAATTTTTCTACCGGGTGACCGGCTGAAATCTGAACATAGGGAATTAAAAATAACATGGGAAATTGATTTTTTCCAAATTCCTGCTTGCCATTATAACGGATAAGAATGAAAGATATACTACATATATCAAATTAAAGCGATTTTTAAGATACCCAATACTTGACATTTTGTTTTTATTATAGTTAAAAACTCGATATTAAAATTAAGAAATATTGCTTTTAAAAAAAATATTAACAGGCTTGTTTGATGCATTACGTCAGTTACCGCAGCGTTATTGTTTTTGTATGAAAATCAAATACATATTACGAAAAAGTAATTCTGACAGATTAAACTTAATTCTGTTAACAATCACCTGGTCTGTTGAAGAAAAGTTTTCATGGTAAAATATTATTGAAGCGGTAATAATTTACGCCAAGTCCGTGATTTATTTTCTGTTAAATTTAATAATAGCAATATTCCATCAGTATCGACCATACAGAATATAATTAATAAATTTGAAGAAACTGGTAATATTTCGACAAATTCAAATAAAGATGTTAACCAAAATTATTAATTGAAGTTGTCTTATCACTGTTTTTTAAATACATAGTATATCAGAGAAACAACGGAGAATTAGGTTTAACTTCTGCAAATCCAAATGCAAGCGTTAGATCCATAGCAGCTGAGTGTAATGTTGATAGAGAAACTGTTCGAACAATTTTAAAACAACACAAGTACCATCCTTTTAGATATTCATGTCATCAAGAAATATTTTTGTTTGACCAAGAATGAATAATTTTGTATTTTGCGAGGAAATTCAGGAACGTGCAAACAGGGACCAAACGTTTCTGAAAAAAGTATGTTTTATAGACGAATGTACATTTACGTTAATCAATAAGCTAAATGTACAAAATCATCGCTATTGGGCTGTACAAAATCCAAGACTAAATTTAATGACCGGCACACAGTATTCTCAAAAAATTAATATTTGGGCTAACATTTATAATCACCGTATTGTTATTATTTGAAATAATTGGAAATTTAAATTTTGATATGTATTTAAATCTTCTTATAAATAATATTGGCCCTGCGTTAGATAAAATAGCTTCTGAAAACCATGAAGTCTGGTTTCAGCAAGACGGTTGTCCAGCACATTTTGGAGTAAACGCTAGAGAGTAAACCAAACATATCCAAATCCATGGATTGGTAGTAGTGGTGCTATAAACTGGCCAGCCAGATCTCCTGATCTGGTCACCTGTGACTTTTTTTGGGGTCATATTAAAAGCAAAATTTATAAAACACGTCACCCAAATATTGATTCTTTGAGGAACGCAATCTTTGCAGAGTGCAATCAAATTAATCCTAGACAACTAGCAAATGTAAGACAATCATTTTATAATAGATTGGGTTGCTGTTTTGTGCAGAATGGAGAGTTATTTGAATACTTGTTATAATAGAATATTATTCAAAATGTGTTCTTTTTATTTTTATTAATGTAATAACTGCAAATAACTAGCATGTACGATAGGAAAACATAAAGTAAAAAATAACAGAGCTATACCACGAACCAAAACTTTTTATTCAAAAGACCATACTATTGTTTACATAATTAAGTTTAATCCATCAAAATAAGTAGTTGGTAATATGTACAGTTGTCATCATGAAAAAAGAAACTGACGTAATTTTCAATATGTGTATGAAATAAGTCAAGAATTATGAGTCAACTAAGTGTTTGTTATAATAAATTTAAATCATAATTATAAATCGGAAAATTGAAATAGCTGTCAATATACAATTAATCAATTATAAAATAATTTTCTATAATTACTATTTTATTTATTAACCACGTATAATTACATTAAATTTTATAAAATGTAAAAATAACCAGTAAAACAAAACTTTACAAACACAGGAAAATTAACAAAAATTTTACCATGCCAAAAATCAAACAAGTACAACGCAAGTCAATTTTATCCTACTTCTATAATAATTATTATGCAAGCTAAGAACTATTGTAGCTATCTTTTTCCATCGTATACGTAGAGCATCATATAATTTTGACGTATAAGATTTCTCAAATCAGACGCTTAAGACACATTCCTAAGCCTGCCTTTGTTGCACCTATGATACTAATAATTAATTTAAGTAATCAGTTGTCGGTACTTAATTCAGATGATACTGACGTCACCTTCATTTTTTGTGTAAACAAGTGTATTTGATTTTCATATAAAAACAATAACGATGCGGCAACTGTCGTAATACATACATCGAAGAAGCCTGCTAATATTGTTTTTAAAAGCGCTATTTCTTAATATTATTATCGAGTTTTTAACTATAAATAAAAAACAAAATATCAAGTGTTGGGTTTTTTAGATGAAAAAAAATTTAGGAAAAAAATTCTCTTTAATTTGATATATCTTTTATTTATAGCGGTTATAATAGGAAGCTGGAATTTAGAAAAAATCAAAGAAAGATTTGCAGAGAAAATGAGAAAATGCAGAGTGGATTAAAGGTTTTTTGCATAAATACATATACGAAAAATAAAGTGTCATAATTTAAACAAAAATATATAAAAATTAGTTTCGAGAATTAATAGTTAAAAATTGACAAGGTAAGCAATAATAATACAATTTAAATTTTTTCAAAATTTTTACATACCAATATAAATTACATAAAAACTAACAGTTGTACTCTACAGATATGTATAATTAGGTTAGTTTGGCAAAGATAGAATAGAAAGATTGGAATATTTTAAAATAATACTAAACGTACGATGCAGATTTTCTTCATCGTTTAAGCCTTATTACCATTTTTAGCAGGTTTGTGTAGCAAACGAATTCCTAAGTATTACTATTACGTATTTACAGATATTGGTGAAAATTAGATTTTTTCAACATCTTTTTTTTTCAAACTTCTTGGATTAGGCTAAAGCTTGTTCCGGTGTCCATCGTTTCCTCGGGCGCCCAAGCTCACTTTTCCTTTTAGAAAAAGAGATTACATTTACAAAATATAATCAAGTACAATATTAAAAACATTTATAAAAACTTTCAGCATGGACATAAAATTGGTCATAATAAACAAATCTAAGATAAAATTATTTGTTGCTGTTGGTCATATCTAGCACCAGTGGTCGGGATGTGAGGTCTAAAGGTAAGCAAAAAGAGAACGTACATTGGGCCCAATTGGGTGGTCCAAGTGCGTACAAGTTTAACTTGCCCCTCTTTTAAAATCACAAAATAATCCAAAGTTCTATAGTCTATTTAACTTAAGTCTAATTTAGGTGGCGCCTTGTACGGCAAGAAGAGTACACAGGAAATAATAAAAACTTATTAAGTTAATTAAAACTTATGGCGTTCTTTGTCTTACATTTTTAAGAAAAACGTGATCATTTCTAAATGGACTTTCTAAATGGATAGATTGTACTTTCTCGCATCTCTGTCGCTCGCATGCAAAACGGGGTAGACAGAAAACAAATCACGTCCTTGTGCAATTCAAAAAATTTTTGAAAGGTAATTAAATTATTGTGACTTTTGACGTTTCAGAAGGGTTTATAACACTTTTTTTTGCTAAAGCGCGCCTAGGTAGTGCGGCGGCACAATTTGAGGGACCCGAGTATATGCGTATGCGTCAGAGACTTGCGAATCTGCACATATCCCGATTGAGACGCCTTGAGCAAAAATTACCAGCTAATTTTACCACACAAAGTCGAGTATTGCGTGATGTTTGACAGGTGCGGTTTGAATTTTGCAGTGAGATTGTAGAAGTTTTTAAAAAACTTTTATTTTTTGGCATTATTTTTCGCATTTGATGCGATGGAAAGTTTTGTGAAAACGGATTGCATCTGCTGGATCGAATTTTGGGACATCTCATAACGTTTTGGTGGAAATATTAGCAATTCAAGTTGATCGGTGTGTGAAATTTTTACATAATTGCCTTCTTAAATTTCGAAGTGTCGTTATTTAAATAAGTTATTTAACACATCTAAAAGTCGAATTCAACGTATTCCTTGGTTCAAATAGCAATGTATCTGTTAGTAATTACTAAAGTTTTTCACAAAATGTTACGAAAAAATATTTAAAAGCTGTCAATCGAAACAAAATTGTATCAGTGTAAACTTGCAAAGTTATTCGTGAAAACCAACCAATCACAATTCACATTTTAAAATTATAGTTTTCATTTCAAGTTTTTTTCTTAATACGAATGGACTATAATAATTAAAACTCGATTAATGCCCGATTTCTTCACTCATAGTTATCTTCAAGTTAGCGAACTTCAGGTTAAATTGACGAAATAATCAAATAGATGATTGATATATTTGTTTTGTAGTTGTCTGATTGGTTATTTCGTCAATTTCACCTGAAGTTCGCTAACTTGAAGATAACTATGAGTGAAGAAATCGGGCATAAATCACAAAACTTTATAATGTAATTTTTAATGTTATAAAACAAATTGAATTTTTATTTGAATATTTTAAAATATATTCTTTATTTATACTATTTCACAATAACTTAAAAATTCAATAGCCAAAATATTTGTTTAATGTTTAGCTGTTCCTTGGTGTGGCTTATTCAGTTTACTTTCATGTATGTATGTACATATGTATGTAGGTATATGCTTTATTTGTAAGTGAATACACCCTACACAAATCTTACGACCACTCGTACATATTTATCTCGTAGAAGTACGTCTACTTGTTATTATACATATTATAATAGTGAAAGAGATTGTTTTTAAGTATACATTTTTTACAAGCAAGTTATTTGCTAATATTATTCAGAATATTGGAACAAAAAATATGTAAGAAAACATGAAGTAATATAAATATTTTCATTTAATACACATGTTTCAACTTCGAGAGTAAGGCATCAGCGTCGTGAAGCTGTCGTATTTAATATCAAAAGTTATTATCAGAGATAGATTCATGGTTCATGATATATTTGAATCTGCTCCATCAAAATGTCCAATATCGATCTGTGGACTATGAGGAAGGCAACGGAAAACCACCCCATGAATTATACTCCTGGTAAATTCATCTTGACTTCGGCCAAGTTGAATCGCCAACGTCCGAGAGACCGGATATGGCACATGAAGAAGCTCCATCAAACACCGCAATTAATATACCATGTAATAAGCCTTACATCAAAACATAGGAAAAGAATATGGTACATTAGCTTTTTTTTTTGCTTTCTATTTCCCATTGTAACTAATATGACTAAAAATGGTATCAGTTGATAGAACCCTCTTTGCTGCTCAAGATACCAATACTTTACAACAATATAAATTTATTTTTGTATTTTCAAGATTTTCAGAATTTTCAGAACAATAACAAATTAATAGTTATTTACATGAAAGTCAGGGAAGTGATTCTTTACCTGACTAGGCGACAATATTGAGTACGAGGCCGCGTAGCGGCCGAGTACTTTAATTTCGCCGTGTCAGGTAAAGACACCTTGACGTGTATGGAATACTATTTTTCTGAAATCGAGAGATTAATCGAATTCAATAGTTCAATTTTTAGTTATGGCTAATCACAATTAAAATTAAATAAAATCAAATAAGGCGTATTTCTGCTGTTGCCATAGTTTTGATAGCCTGGTCCTGCAATGACAGATGACGATGTGTTGTAATATTATAATATCAGAGTGGTCTGGCCTTTACTGCGTGAGTCCGGTAATGGTTTACTTTCCTGCGCCGAAAAGTTGCAGTAATTGATCAAGTATGGCCGATTTCAGAAAAACAATAATAACTTACAATAAAACATAAAAACAACTTGATGACAAATTATAAATGCAGTTATTAATAAATAGAACTCAGACTCTGAAACAAAAATGTCTGTTTGACAAAAATTTTGGAAAGGAGAGATGAACTTTTTATTTTCATTATCATTATCAATTTTGTTTATCGTCCTTGTTTCAAATTACTACCAACATAATAAAAAGGACCATTTGCACATAATCAAACTTGCAGCTTTTTAATTTTTTAGGCAACTATTACTCGAATACTTAAATTTAATTTTTAGTTCAGTCATTATACATTTTCAAAAAACAAAATTTACCCCTTTTTTCAAGATGGGAGAGAAAGCTCATAGGAAATCTTGGTCGACAACTTCAAGTTTAGCTTTTCTGAGTCTCCCCTGCACAATATCCAAAATCATATACAACATAAGTATTATAACTAATTAAGTTAATATTTAAATTTACATTAACATTTTTATCTATCAAAAGTGACATTAACATCTAATTTTTAACAAATCATTTTAGGCACTTAACACGTTCGTCTGTAATCGCAGTTTGTAAAAAAGACGTACTAAATACATATTCTATGGTTTAACATATTGCTAAATTCTATTAAATATAAAATAGCAACTCAAATTTCACTCAAAAAAATCAAAATCCCAATTATTCCTAATTAAGACGAAAGTTGTTTATTATAAAAATAACTGTAAGCACCAGTTACACGGAAAGGTGAATAAAAAAGAAATAGTCTTTCTAGTTTATTTTCAAATGAAAACTTTATTAAATTGCTTACCGTTTTGTAGATGTACCGTCATTCATCTGGAGAAAATCTTTTAATAACTAATAATTATAATATTTGCAAATTAAATTAAAATTTTTAAATTCCTAGTAAATACATGTTTAGAATAACTGATATATTATTTTGATATAGTCTTAATGCAGTAATTACGATTGTGGGCATATAACTTACGTATAGAATTTGTAAGTGATTATCACCCAGCGATCGTAAAACTTCATTGCAATGTTACTTACTGCAAAATTAATTAAAGAAAAGTACTTTCGATACTGTAACATGGAATTCAATAATATTCACAGAAATTGGGTTTAAATTTTCACGGGACTGACTGTCGTGATTAAAAAGACGGCACAAAGTTTTGCGATTATGATCTAGAAAGAATGCAATAAGATTTTGACCTTATGTCGAGAGGCTGCACCCGATGCTGCTCTAATTAGACTGTAACAAGAATTTTACAACGTATCTGCTTTAAAACTGACATAGAAGGGTGACGCGGCTTCAAAATGTATAGTAGATTATTTCAAAAAAGAAATCAACAATATTAGTGTTTTAATATTCGGAATTAAGCATATAAACCAATTTTTGAGAAAACCTCACATGAAATGAATTAAAACTAAAAATTTTGTACCTGTAGTGAGAAGATTGAAATTTTTGCCCTGAGATAGTAAACAAACTTATTTACTTTTCATATATGGGTATTGAACTGATTAATTGAATTTAAGAAATAACAAAATGATTATTTCATTCTGCATAGCAATATTGAGAAACGTTAACGGTATTTTAAAAATTCATAATTCAGCAGAAATGAGCTATCGGAGTGAAGGAAATTGGCATTGACATAAAGAAAGTCTTGATTTATAATCATTCCCTTTATTCCTGAACAATATCTTATAGTTCAAAAACTGAGATGAACGAACAACTACTATGCAAAGTTACCGGACACATTAGTACCAATTCCTTAAAACCACATACCGGGGGATCGGCCGCACATCCAAACATAGGGAATTAACATAAGATATTGTTTTTTTTCTAATTCCTGCTATCCATTAGAACGAATTTTGATAAAAAGTATATCAACTAAAAAATTTGTTTTAAAACGGGGTAATAATGAGAATCGCAAATTAAAAAAAATTTGAAGCCATGCTTTTAGACATGACCGTCAGGTTTTACGTGAATACGTCATCGCGGTACATCCATTTTACCAATTTTACCAATTGGATAAAAATACACACACAATAATAATATTCGTTATATATTTATATTAAATTTTTGAACATGCTACCGATTTTATAGACGTATTCACGTAAAAAAATGTCTTAAGTTAATTCTATATGTTTGAGTGCGCGGCCGGCAACCCGGCATATGTGGATATGTTTAATAATAATTGTTGAACTCAGAAAAACATTGTTTGAAAAATAAAAATACCTTCTTGGTTGAAATAAATAAGAAACCTGAAAATTGTAACGCCAACGCAGCTGACGTCACATTATAATAGAAAATTGTTACTTCCAATTTCTGTTGCAAAAAGTACGCTTACTGTATTTTTAATATTGTTCCCTTGGGTTAAAAGTCACGTGACCGATAAGGCAGAATTGTGCGAAGGTACGCTGAAAAGCGGAAAATGATCAACTAGCTTTGAATACGGGCAAACGTCAATGCAGTCTATTTTTCTTTTTGGTTTATCTACCAAGTCAGTGTGAATTATTTAATCGTGGTGGCTAATAATTTAGTGCATCGATTGCCGATTGCGCTGTTATCGGCAGATTTATCGTATATCAATCAAAAAAGCTAATTTTCGTACTTGTTAAAACAACATTTGTTAACAAGAAAAATCTTGACGAAAAATCGTCGACTCCATTTTTGGGAAATTTTTAAGTTTATGAGCAGATCACGTTATAGTGATCTTTTGGAGTTATTATTACTTGCGCCGTTTGAGTGGAAAATATTTCCAAAGAGGAATTTGATTCACAGCTCCTTTATTATTTTTAACGGCCTCTATGTGGTATAGTGCGATAATTTCGAGGGCTCCGTTTTTGATTAGTTTGGTACGAGATAAGAACGATACAGTTCTTGACATCTGTTTTCAGCCAAGTGTTAAGACCGCGACGATCATCATCTAGGTTATTACGTTTATCGTTTCGAGCATCATCATCGGTACTGGAACCGCAGCGTTATTCGAAAGTATCAATTCAGTGACAAAAGTGACCCAGTGTAGTTTGTGCTTTTTTGATTTTTGGATTTTGGATGCTGGTTAATCTGTCCATGTGGCGACTTTATGTATTTGGAGTCGCTGTTCCGTTTTTGGATTGAAAAGAGTTAATCGCCGAGTTATAACGGCATTGATAGCGTTTCCGTTTTTGTCATTGTTTTTATTCCTATTTTTATGGTTGACTGGTTGAATGGTAAAAATCGATAGATATTTTTTTTATGGAAAAGAGGTGCTTCTGGTCGGGATGTTAGAATGTCCGGGAGAGGCTGCTGTGAGCTCTTACTGTGCGATAGACTTGTCCGTTAAAGTGTGCTCTCAACTTTTCCTTAAATAGGTGACTCCTTGGTGAAAGCTACCATTTTTCATTTGGTTACCCGGAGCGTGCTCCTCATCTGCTCCCGAATTTTTTTATCATAGATCGACCGACACGATGAATGTGACCGTCGCCACATTTTTATTTGATAAATGTTTAAGGCTGCTCGCGATAACAAATTGCCCTGAGTTCATTAACTGATTATTAAGACCGATTACAGCTATTTCTCATTTGTTTAATATGATTTTTGTGCGTTCTTTAGTTTTAGATTCTGCAATTAGGCAAAGCCGGAGTTTGTTTACCATCGAACCAAACATATACCGAAGTTAAAAGAATTTCAAATGGCAAAGGATATTTTTGACAATTTTATTTGTTTTTATTTTTTTAATTTTTATTTGTGTGGAGCTAGCAGAGTTTTGAAAGCTTTAAGATCGTGCAATGCTTGTTATTCAATGATGAAATCCTGCAGGCATTTGTAGTCATTTTTGTGTCGACTGTTATTGTTTAGTCAACGAGCAGTTCTTTGTTGCATTGCAGCAAGTTTTAATTATTTGTTTTTCCCCGTCAGTGAATTCAAACTGTAATTTTAGTTTGACCGCCTTTCCATCCTCAATGCAAAGCGGTGTTGATTGTTTGATTTTGTCAACGTCAGGCCTTCAGCCTGCATTTACTTTAACTTGCTATGTTATATGTTTTGTATGTTTCATATTCAGATAAATACACACGCCTTCCATTTTTTTTGAGAATAAATTAAAACGTTTAGACGTTGTGTTTTATTATTATTTCTATAGGTTACCTGTATAGATTCGCGGCCCTCGCATGCCGTCGGTGGTTAGCCATTGCAAGGGCTGGGACTTAACGAATTTTTTTAAACAAGAGGCCTCACCTCTTGGTTTAACATTTTTCTGCGGAACTACCTTGTGGTTAGGAAAGGAGGAAAACTGTTTTAGATCTTCTATTTTCTTTTTCATCATTAGTTTGTGTTTGTCCACTGCTGAGTTTAGGTCACTTTCTCTAAAGTAAGGCTATAAAACCCCACAGCTGCCAAGAGCAGGTTAGGGAGTGGTACCACGACAGCACACATACAAATTTTCCTGTGAATAATGCGCTGATTTATTTCTGTATGTAAAATATGCATGCTAAAACAATAGTGTAAAAACTTATTTCAAAATACTTTTTATTCCTCTTGTCCTGTAAAATACGCGCCGATATGCAAGGCTCACTTTCCAAACTGTACTGTTTATTTTTTGAATTAGTACATTTCTCTTCGTACACTAAAGATTAAAACGTTTTTAATTATTATCTACAAAAGTTTTAAAAAAATTAACAATTTTGTTGAAATATTAATTTATTATTTTTTTGTATGACTGTTTGATTGTATTATCAACGGTTATTGCTAACTTACACTTATTGGTTTTGAAAATAATGCATATCGATCCGTTCAAAATAATTGAAATAAAGCAATGGTATTGGTTAATATGCATTGTTTTATTCATGCGTGTAGTATTTAATTAAATTTGTAATAAAACTTTGGAAATAAATTTAATAACTAACAATTCTCTGCATTCAAAAATTAGTTAAATTGTTTGAATAGAACAAGATTCGTTATTTTTAAATGTAACATGCATATGGGTCTTCGGTCCGTATTGCTTCATACTACAAAGCAACGAGAGAAAAATGTAAAATATGTTGAAACATTTTTATTTTTTTGTCGTTAATCTTGAATGCGCTGTGATATATAATGTAAGGTCACAAAGAGGATGTTATAAATTGGAACAGAATGACTAACCATCGAAAAGTCACAACGGTGTTGTATAAATCTTCAAGAGCTACATTCCCGACTTTTAAAATATCACCTAAAGCAGGTTAAATTATTGAATCTAAACTGCACCTGTTTTTTTATTGTACAAACTATAGTGGTTTTAACAAGTGTTTGACAAATATTATAGATTATGGGTAGGTATTGAAATTGAATTTGTTGAGTTAAGATTTAATAGGTTTGGTGTATTATCATCTATTGTGATAATCACGATTTATTTTAATTGAAATTATTTATATCTAACAAAATAATTTTGCTATAAGCCATTTATGTAAACTAATTAATATAAACAATAAAAAAACCAGTAAAAGGTGATGTAAAATATTGTGTGAATGAAGGTCGATGGTACAGAATAATTGCTTTAAATAATTAATGACTAATCATCAATTTTTTTTTCTTAATGCTTACTATTTTTAAGGTTGAGTTGTTCATCAGTTCATTTTTAATAATAATGATAATAATAGTAACAAACTAATCACTTGTTTAATATCATTTACTGATTTTCTTTTGTGAATGTACTAAATGGTAATAATTTGTTTTTAAATTTTATTATTTACTATTATGTATTTTCCAAATATTATCTCGTATAGAACAAAATTACTACGAACTCAAACAACTTGTATATTTATAATATTATGTACAAGTGAAATTTATTTGAATTGTAATTAAAAACTTGAAAAGGAAAGATAAGTAGGTACTTCTTCAGAACGTAATTAAAAGTTATGAATAATTGAAATTTAGACATTATAATTGACATGTTATATTAATTAAAATAGTAAATACTTACTTTGAATAAGTACTTTAATAATAAAATTATATTAATTATTATATAATTCATTAAAACTTATACAGTGTGGTTCATTTGTATAGAATTTTTCCATAGCCTCCTTGAAGTAATAATAAATTGTGAACTTTTATAATTCAGAATTTAATTATAAGTACCGACATTGATTATAAATTTGGAAAAGATGAGCAGATTCATAATAAATTTGTGTCATAATTTATTTGAGAAAATGTATTAAAATTTTTAAAGTACATTTGCATAAATATAATGTCATTTGAAATCATCTAAATGTTCTTCAAATGCATACATCAACTCGGATTAGGCAAATTGATACTGATTTGTATAATTCTTTAAATTTCTAAACGCAGCTTTACAGCTTTGGTATAAACAATAGTATTTTTCGAAACAAACTACAGTACAAATTTTCTTCATAGTTGCGTATCACGTACTACACAAAAATTACTATATTAATAAAATTTTTCTTTTTTTTTACTAAATCGGCAATTTTACAAGAAGACGTACTATACTTAAATAGTATCTGTAATTTCTCAACCATAATATTAATTTTATTTGATTTTATTCAATACGATTAATTGGCTTTTTTCTTATTTTTACGTAGTCTTCCTTTTAAAGACTGTTAAGTGCAAACATTGTATTGACATAATAAAGAAGGTACCTAACCAAAGCAAATTTTCAAAAGAAATAACAATTGCTATTTAAATGAACGCCCTCGTAATTACGTTGTAGCAATGAAAGTTGAGTAGATTACGTCTAATAAGTGCAGCAGTATGTAATCACTATAAAAAGTAATGCAAATTGATCGAACAGTTACTGATGTAAATAGATATGATAAAAAATAAATATAAAAAATAATTTTTACTTTAATCCGGGTATTGTCTATAATACGCGAATATAAAGACGTAATGCAAAGACGATACTAGCAGTTAAAGGGATAAGTTTCGTACGAGGGTAAACCGCTAGAGGAAATCGTGTACAATTAACTTCACACTTCACATATTTCATCATAACTCACCATACTTCATCCTACTTCAGATACTTCACCAGTAATTCACGGGACTTCGCCTACTTCACCAATAATTCACGGGACTTCACCTACTTCGCCAGTAATTCACGGTACTTCACCTACTTCACCGATACTTCATTGTATTTCACGTAGGTACTTCATCGGTATTTTAGAGACTCCACGTGTTAAAAATATTTCCGGTTTTACAAAAAGTAATGTTAACTATGTGTGTCGTTTGTGTTCGCCACACATTTTGAAAACGTAACGGGCGCAGACAGTGAACATCGGACAACATTGACAAAAACCGTGTCTATATAATAATATCTAATAAGTACTACATAGTACGTATGGTTTTTTACGTACGGTGATTTACTCATTTTTTATTTTACGCGCAGAATACAGACCGATGCAAAAGGCACCACTTGGGCTGTAATTCGGATTTGTAAAAAAAAATTAAAGCACAGCAAATTTTATTAAATTGCATTGAATAAAAATATATAGTGGAAGTATAGTATACAGTATAGCCTCGCACTTTTTAAATAAAAATTATTATATTTAGTTGACAAATGTAATCTTTTTTGATTAATAGTAGGTAATACAAACCCATAACATTTTAATAATAATTTAAAAAAAAGTACAACATTTTCCTAAAAATTTTTTTATTTAAATAAATTATACGGAAGCTCCACTTAATAATTTTTTTAAAAAGCAGGACAGCAGGCAGGGCAGGATAAAACTTCAATATTTTTTTAAGTGAACCATTCCTTGGTAACCCCGGAGGTATTAATGGCAGCATTTTCTTGTTTTGTATTTTCTTGCAAAGTTTAATCTAGCAAAACAGTGGAGATATAAAAACCAGCTGGTATGCAACTAAGTGTGACCAAAATTTACACCCATGAAGCATAAGCAAATACTATATTTTTTAATCTATTGTAAATCGTAAAAAAGGTTTCAAATTTAGTAGTAAGTTGTCCAGGGGGCAAATGTAAATATCGCCTCAAATGTTTGACCATTTTAAGCAAAACGATTTTGTTAATTGGTTGATCGAACATCAGATAGTGAAAGAAATTTTTGCAAAGAAATAATAAATAATAAACATATTATGTTTAAATTAAAAATTAAATCCAGCGTTCTTATTACAACACCCTTTATATACAAGAAATTGTATTTATAATTATATTTATAATTTAGCCCTAATTATATTAGGGTTAAAATTTAAAGAAATTGCGCTTGTTAGCACCAACAAACATTTTCTGTTGGTTCTAAATTAGCATGGTTTTTCCCCCACCTCCATCAAGTTAGCCCCCCTTCAATCGATTTTTTAACTTTTTTTTACGCCAAACGTTAGGTAATCGTTAGGTATCGATTGGTAGTCCAATTAAAAGTTTTGGTAGTTCATTGTTTTTTCATAATTAGTCAATCAAAATATAACGTCAAGTTAGCCCCCCTATAGTAAAATATTTAACTTTTTTTTATCTCATTTGATCGGATATCATGTATAAAGGATTGGTAGTCCAATAAAAAGTTTTGGTAGTTCATTGTTTACCTATAATTAATTAATAAAGTTGAACACAAACTTATGCGCATGCGCTACTGCCCACGTGCACGATATAATTATTTGATTTATCAAATTAGCTTACATCAGTGGATTTTTTCAATTTTTTTTTATTTTAAACGTTGAATAGTCCCTTCGCGGTCATTATTTTACCAATGAAAAGATTTGGTAGTTTCTAGTTTAATAGTAATCAATTAATTAAATTGAACTTAGGTCTCTTTAGTTAATTTTCGATTTTTAATCAATTTTTTAACTTTTTTTTGTATCAAACGTTTGATAATCGTTAGGTAATTATTCGTAATTCAATTAAAAGTTTTGGTAGTTCATTGTTTTTTCGTAATTAATCAATCAAAATATAACGTCAAATTAGTCCCCATATAGTGAAATGCTTAACTTTTTTTAGCTCATTTGATCGAATGTCATCTATAAAGGTATGGTAGTCCAATAAAAACGTTTGGTAGTTTATTGTTTAGCTGTAATTAATTAATCAAGTTGAACACAAACTCATGCGCATGCGCTAGTGCCCGCGTGCACGATATAATTGTTTGATTTATCAAATTAGCTTACATCAGTGGATTTTTTCAATTTTTTTTTATTTTAAACGTTGAATAGTCCCTTCGCGGTCATTATTTTACCAACGAAAAGATTTGGTAGTTCCTAGTTTAATAGTAATAAATTAATTAAATTGAACTTAGGTCTCTTTAGTTAATTTTTGATTTTTAATCGATTTTTTAACTTTTTTTTACGCCAAACGTTCGGTAATCGTTAGGTATCGATTGATTGTCCAATTAAAAGTTTTGGTAGTTCATTGTTTTTCGTAATTAATCAATCAAAATTAACGTCAAGTTAGCCCCCCTATAGTGAAATTTGAACTTTTTTTTAGCTCATTTGATCGAATGTCATGTATAAAGGTATGGTAGTAATTTACAGATACATAAAGTGTTATATAAATTTAGGCTATTATATCATTACAAAAAACCATCCAATCCTGTCAATTTGCAAACTTTTTTCTCTAAACGGTTAAGAAAAAAGAATCAATGAATAGGCAGGGCCGTAATTAAGGAGTATTCCGTATTGCCTATTACTATTGGTAGGATCGTAATAAAAAGGTGGACTATATTCCTACTGACCAATTTTAATCCTCTTAAGTCTTAAATGTTAAACGACGAGTATATAAATCGACCATTAGATTAATCTATCCTAACTCTTTGAATAAGAAGATGCTTTATAATTGCATTATCACGTGGGTGTCCTGGTGCCGTTCCTGTAAAGCAGAGACATGCGCGTTATTTTCGCTTCAATATAATAATGAATTAATAAACTACCAAAACTTTTAATTGGACTATCAATCGATACCTAACGATTACCGAACGTTTGGCGTAAAAAGTTAAAAATCGATTAAAATCGAAAATTAACTAAAGATACACAAGTTCAATTTAATTAATTCATTACTATTAAACTAAGAACTACCAAATCCTTTCATTGGTAAAATAATTACCGCGAAGGGACTATTCATCGTTTAAGATAAAAAGTGGGAAAATCCACTGATGTAAGCTAATTTGACATTAAACAATTATTATTGCATGCATCGTGGGCACTAGCGCATGCGCATGAGTTTGTGTTCAACTTGATTAATTAATTACAGCTAAACAATAAACTTCTTCTTCTTCTTCTTCCTTTCAGGGTTTAGGCTCTATTGCCTGTTCCGACTTCATAAGTCTCGCCAGCGCTTTCGCGGTCGGCCAACGTCTCTTTTGCCTTTCGGATTATAATCAAGTATTCTCTTTGGGATCCTTTTATCTTCCATTCTATTTAGATGTGATTTCCAATCCTCTCTATACCCTTGTATTCTTTCATTAACCGAGAAGATTTGCAATTCGTCGCGAATGTCTTCATTTCTTATGTGGTCCAATCTTGTACATCCTTTAGTTCTTCTTAAGAATTGCATCTCAGCCGCCTGTAGTTTTGATTCATCTCTTTTGGAGGGGACCCATGTTTCGCAGCCGTATGTTAGGACAGGTATTGCCATTGTTTTATAAAACTTTATTCGGGTCTCCTTTCGAGTTAGATTTTCAGGTTTCTGTGTATTGTTCCGCATATATGCTGGAATTTGTTTATCTTGTTAGCTATGTCGTTGTCTCGGTCGAAGCTTACGTCGCATCCCAAAAAGTTAAAGTGGGATATTTGTTCTACAGGCTGATTTTCTATAGAGATCTTACTTCTTATTATATGTGTTCCTTTAAACGCCATAACTTTCGTTTTTTCTTTTGAAATTTCTTGATCATACTTGGTACACAGCTTCTGCAGGACAAAAATCGCTCTCTGGAGGTCATCTTCAGTCTTTTGTATTATTACAAAGTCGTCCGCAAACAATAGGCAATTTATGAATGTATCTCGATCTATTTGTATTTTTAAGTTAATTTGATGTTTCCATTCTCTTATCATGTCGTCCAAATATATGTTAAACAAAGTAGGTGAAAGACTACACCCTTGTCTTAGGCCTTTATTGGTTGTAATTTTCTTTGTTATAGATAATCTTGTATTTATTTCAATCGTAGTGTCTTTATATATACTTTTGATGACTGATATTAGGTGTTCGGGATATCCTCTTTTTTGCAACATTTCAAAGAGCTTTCGTCGGTTGATGTTGTCAAAGGCTTTTTTGAAGTCTACAAATGCAATATGGGTTTCGAGATTGAATTCTCTTCGTCTTTCTATTATCTGTTTTATTACAAAAACATTGTCAGTGCATGATCACTGAAACAACAACAAAACAACTCAACTGGAAAAACAAACTCAGCGTAAGAATATTCAAGGAACGAGCAATACATCGTACAAAATACATTTACTACAAGACCAAAGCATCAAATACCTTTACCAAAAAAGATTACAGGAACATCTTAAAAATACGACAACAGCGAATGATATTAGCAGAGAGTGGGACAATATAGGTAAATGCATAGATAGAGCATCCCAAGGCGGCGCTAGGAACAAAAAGGAAAACAAAAACAAAAAGGTCTAAAGATTTGGAACCAAGAAATAGCAGAAGCCATAAAGGAAAAGGAAAAGCCTACAAGGAAAATTTACAAAAGAACACAAATCTAACAAGAGAGAAATACAAAGAACAATAAACTACCAAACGTTTTTATTGGACTACCATACCTTTATACATGACATTCGATCAAATGAGCTAAAAAAAAGTTAAAAATTTCACTATAGGGGCTAACTTGACGTTAATTTTGATTGATTAATTACGAAAAACAATGAACTACCAAAACTTTTAATTGAATTACGAATAATTACCTAACGATTATCAAACGTTTGATACAAAAAAAAAGTTAAAAAATTGATTAAAAATCGAAAATTAACTAAAGAGACCTAAGTTCAATTTAATTAATTGATTACTATTAAACTAGAAACTACCAAATCTTTTCATTGGTAAAATAATGACCGCGAAGGGACTATTCAACGTTTAAAATAAAAAAATTGAAAAAATCCACTGATGTAAGCTAATTTGATAAATCAAATAATTATATCGTGCACGTGGGCAGTAGCGCATGCGCATAAGTTTGTGTTCAACTTTATTAATTAATTATAGGTAAACAATGAACTACCAAAACTTTTTATTGGACTACCAACTTTATACATAATATCCGATCAAATGAGATAAAAAAAAGTTAAATATTTTACTATAGGGGGGCTAACTTGACGTTATATTTTGATTGACTAATTATGAAAAAACAATGAACTACCAAAACTTTTAATTGGACTACCAATCGATACCTAACGATTACCTAACGTTTGGCGTAAAAAGTTAAAATCGATTGAAGGGGCTAACTTGATGGAGGTCCCCCCTTAACCCCAAAACTTATTATTCTCCTCCTCCGAATTAATTTAGAAACGAAAATAGTCTGTATATGTACATACATTTGTATATATAAAACCATGATGCAATAAATATACAAGATAATATATTATGATATTCTATTTTAGTAATTTTTGCGCATGACGTTACGTGGCTAGTGATATTCTGCAGAATAACTTATCTTGAACCAATGGTATGAGAGATGCAAATTCGATTTTGATAATTGATGCGCATATACATACGTCAAGTGGTTAGTGCATAATCTGCGTAATATCATATCTTTTTATTATTGTATCACGATATAAAACCCTGAATATACAGAGTTAATACAATTTCTCTCAAAACAGTTTTACCCCTTCCCAAAAACTTCCAAATTACACGAGACAAAACAGGTACAAGCAAAATGAAAGACTTTTTTCTTTACAATAAACTGTCATTATTCCTTTTCTGTCTAACAATATTGCTCTGAATATCACTAGCCACGTGACATCATGCGCAAAAATTATTAAAATAGAACTCGGATCATATCTAATTATAGGTCATTCTTATATATTTTGAATACCTATTTTTGTTAAAAATAATGTAAATTTTTATTAAAAGCTCTCCCCCCCATCCAACTTGGCGTTTATAAATATAATACACTGGCACAACTTACCAAAAATTTTGAAACACAAAATAATGAAAAAGTAAAATATACTATATGTTTAACAAAAATACTATATAGCAACAATGTCATTCAAGGCATATTGATAAATAGTTTTAAAATTGCTACCTGCTGGCAGATGAAAATAAACCTTAAGGATTACTTCTAATTTATTAATTTTGGGTTTTCCAAAATGGACTGTAACTCCTCACGAAATTATTAATATCAACGATTCAATTTCTACAGAATTGCGAAAAAACTAATCCGTTAATACTATTTTAAATAACAATCATAATTGTAGTGTACATAGAAAATTTTTAATTCATAAATTATTATTAATAAATTGTACAATTGTAATAAGTTTATAAAAATAACTACAACAGAGCCAACGAGAAAAAGAAGAGCCAAAGAAAAATTGTTAGAATAAATGAATATTATAATTTAATTGGAGTTTGTGTCATGAGTTTAAAATAGTAAAATAAAATTTTCCACATCTACAAATTCTTATTATTCCAAATATATTTGGACAATGAAAGGGCTTATGTTTTATTTTGAGTTTCTCTACCTGCCAATTTAGGGTAATACCTACACTACCGCTGAAAAGTATTTGCCTATTCATATTTTTTTAAATATTCTCTATGTTAACCATTTCTTTTGGTGCACAAAAATCCTACATTGTATTTATAGATATTAGAAACCAGTTTGTATAAAATTTTGAGTTTTTATAAAGGCAGTAATACATATTACGCAATTTCCAGAAAAAAAGGATAATAGAAATTGTCAGTACTTTAGCCTCGACTTTAGCAAACGGTCACTTTAGGCGGAGATTATTTAAAGTAGGTACCATGCCTTTTATTCGATGTTATTGTAAGGTGCTTAAATAATTTGAAAATGTAAAATGGGCTCAGTTGTTTGTTCTCTTTCTTAGTGAATACTTTATTTTGAATTGTTACAGTAGTTGTGTTTTGCTTTTTATTTAAAAGTTGGACATTAATTTATTACTACTTAAGACTACTTAATTTTTTTTTAAATCATTACTTTCAGACACCTAAGGATCAAACTTTTATTAAATTTTGAAATAATAATTTACATTTATTTAATATTATTAAACTCAAAACAAACTGCGGCAAAACCGCACACTGCTTCCCACAAAAAAAAACAGAACAAAATAAAGATATACCGAGAAATACATTTTTAAGTAAGCTTGAAGATTTTATGACCTCAGATGAGTTTATTCTCAGGTAAAATTGTTAAGTCCATAAAGTACTTTTACTAATTTTAGGGGTTAAAATAATGATTTGATTCAAATTTTTTAAAATTAGAAGGTTAAATGAACAATAAAGCGAAACATTATTTGTAAGCTTTCGGCAATGGTTACTGCTGTCATCAGACGTTTAATAAATAATATAAAAAATTTAAATTTTAAAGTTAATTTTTAATTATAAAAATAATTATTTCATAAACCGTTTTTAATAGTCTAATACCAAGGATATATTTAAAATTGTAGGTAGCACATTTTTATATCAATAAGCTCAATCTTTTGTAATTTCATTTATTGGTCTTAAAATTTCCGACTGCGGTGTATATGTAAACGTCTCTAAACGTAAAACGTAAAATAATTAAAGGTGCATGTCGCCAGCCCCCAATTCAATTTTTATTCAAAAGGTCTACATCGTTTGTGCATCGTTTGTGCATGATTGTGCATTCTTTATTTTCGTTTGTACCTTTTCGTTTTAGAATTATTTGAAAATTTAGTTTCAAAAATTTAGTTTAGAATTTTGTTTCGAAAATAGTCTTAATCGTTTGTGCATCGTTTGTGCATGATTGTGCATTGTTTATTTTCGTTTGTACCTCTTTTGTTTCCGCGTAATTGAAAAAGTTTTGGGGGCTGGAGACATGCTAAATTTGAACTTTGAATTTCGGGTTCAAAATTGTCCAGATCGTTAGTTCTTAGTATGTACTCGTTTGTGCAAACTTTTTTCGTTTGTACCTCTTTTCGTTTCGAGATTTTTAAGCAATACAAAAGCTAAATTGACGCGCAGCAAGATTAACGAGATTCTCATAATTTTTTTAAAGCCGAATAACGAATCTTTAGATATTTTGATGTACAGGGTGTCCCCGTGACCGTGGAGAAGCTTTGACGTGGTGATAGATGATACTTTTATAAGACAAATTTTCAAATAAAATTTTTGTCCAAGTTTAAACCCTTGATGGATACTCCTTTTTAAAGCAATATTTTAAAGTTCTGCCTTCAAACGGCAATATCACCGTAAATATTTATTTTATTGAATTAATAGATTAGTGATTAGAGATTAGATAAGTATAATATACCGAGTGGGTGCTAAATCTGTGGGGAGTGGCCAGAAGAGAATATACAGGGTAGAGTAGAAGATGGGAGAAGTCGGTGGAGACAGCGGGTGGACTATGAAAAGGAATAGAGGCAGAGAAGAAAAGAAAGAAAATGGGGGGGAATTATTCTAGAGGAGGGATTGGTGTTGCATAAGTTATGAATCAAAACAATTCTTACATCACGTACGATACCTTTATAGACGCTTAATACTTTGATACCTTAATTCGGCTATTTCATTGATAGTGAAGTTTTGTTTTTGGTTGGTAATAAACAAATGAACTAACCAATCAGAGGAGTAAAGGATACGTACACACACACAGTTTGAGAATTATATAAATTAGTCGGCGGGGGGGGGGAGCAGAAAACCTGCTAGTCTCCCCTTTGTAAATTTTAGATCGAAAATGGCATAAATTGTTATTATATAATATTTAATCATAATAGTTATTATTATGTTATAGTTATATGTATATAGTTATTATATTATCGTTTGTACCTTCTTTATTTTCGCGTAATTGAAAAAGTTTTAGGGGGCAGGAGACATGCTAAATTTGAACTTTGAATTTCGGATTCAAGTTAAATTGACGCGCAGACGAGATTCCTGTTATATTTATCAGTACCAATTATAAATAACTATTTAAGTACACCAGGGTCTCGTTTTGCGTCGCATCGATTTGCGTCGATTCGATTTGCTTAATAACACGAATATAGGACCGAAAATCTTATATGCGTCACATAATTCAATTTGCGTCTTTTAAAATAATACAAATTCAATTTTTGCTTCATGCGTAAAATTCTAACGACTGTAATTTAATAGTTTTTTTCTGCAAGTAGAATTAATATCTGCATGAATCGCGCCGCCATGCCACTTGCAAAGTTTGTAAGTCTTGTAATGTATACATACTACTACATAATATTATGAATAATTGTGTACGATGCGTTTTCTACATGCAATTACATTTTCATTATTTAGTTTAAAGCAACCGTCAGAGAAGCTTTAAATTATAAAGTTAATTATAACTTGTTTTATCGTTTTTACCGATATTTTACTAAAAATAAATTTTGTTAGCATAATATGTGATTTTATTACCATTGTGAAAAAGTTTTTGAAGATTGTAGAACGCATCTCGTGAATTACTATGGAATCTTATGGAAAAAAGTGATTCGATTTGAGTCGATTTGAATTGCGTAGCACTTTACAGAACGTATCCCCGACGCAAATCGAGACCCTGGTGTATTTTATTTAAACACATACACATACATATCTGTAAACAAAATAGTAACAAGTGAAAGCCGTACTAAGATATCAACAAAGTTTAATTTAGAAAAATGCCGAAAATATCAGAAATTAATTTCGAAGAGTTATTTGAAATTATAAATAAATTTAAAACAAAAATTTACGATGAAGTAGAAAATGAAATTGCTAAAACAACGGATCCGATTTGGAAAGAGATCGCAAACTGTGTAAGTTTTAATATCAATTCGAAATATATCTACACAATAGTTAAAAATAATCGACATAATATCAGAGAAAAACTAGGTATACCTTTACAGCACAATTTAAGAAATGAAAAAGATACTTTTAAAAAAATAGATCAAGATGATACCTCGGATGATAATAGTTTTATAAAAAAATTAACAAAAGAATTTATGTTTAAAATTACTTTGTCAGCTAAAGAGTGGTCAGAAATATACAACGAAGAGCATCAAGCGGTATATAAAAGGTCAGATCGTCAAGATTGTAGATATTTTTCAATCCTTGAACCAAATGAATGGACTTCACTTATACAAGAACATTTTTTTGAATTAACAAGAAAACCGTGTTGCTTATCATTTAAAAGAAATAAGGTTTTACCAAACGGAGCAGTATTTCTTAATATAATCGGAAAGTGCACAGTTTGTGGAAGCAAGTTTAAAGGTGTGGTAGAAAATCCTCCAATACCAAATTCAAGAGTTATTATCGATTGCACCTTTACTGGAGATTTTAACTCGTGCAGCGGAGGGAAAAAAAGACGACTTACAGGTAAAAGCGTATAGAATACGAATCAAAGATGTTAAATGAAAAAATGTCGCCTGCATTTGTTCAAAGGAAAGAATCGGCCAAATGTATGAATTTTGGAGAACTTGAACCAAGCCATTTGCCATCAGCAAACGCGTTGCGAATAATGAAATACAAGGCTCTAAAAAAAACTCGCTTAGATTGTGATCCTATATTGGCAATTATTAGAATGAAAGAATGTTCACCCTACAATAATATAATTAGAGATATTTCGTACGATCGATTTAAAGTAAATTACTGGACACCATCAGAATTAGATGCTTATAGAATTTATGCTAAGAAAGTTCCTCGCATTTCGATTGATGCAACCGGAGGAGTAGTTAAGCGGATATCATTGCTTTCTGGAAGACAAACTGGCCCAATATTTTTATATGAAATTGTTGTAATGGATAGAAAGCACAGCCAAAGCCAATTTTCAGTGGGACATATGTTATCCGAACAACATAGCAACCGTGCTATATCCGCATGGCTTAGCGAGTGGGCAAACAACGATTTGCCTTTCCCAAAAATAGTTATCACAGACCAATCCAAGGCATTGATGATGGCAGTAGTAAAAGCCTTCACCCAATACTCGACCCTAAATATGTACATTAAGGTTTGTTCCGGACTCATTAGAAAAGAATCCGGGTACGAAATTCTAATTGCATGATTAGATTAGATTTTAATCATACGATGCATTTAATCAGTACATGGAAAGATATTAAAACAGCTCGCCCACGAGTAAAAATTTTTTATATGAAAGCTATAAGTTTGGTAATTGCAAATAGCGATTTTGATGATATTAAAAATTTACTAAAAAATATCTTTACTGTTGTTCTACACGAAGAAGAGGGATCCAACGATATCGGGTTTTAACGGCATGCGAATTAGCAAAAATTTTCTTAATGATCGGTTTTCGTCGTATAATCCTCATCATTTCGATCAAATTGATGTAATTGCGAATTGGGAAGATAAAATGAGAGCCTTGCAGAAATAGATGTCAATAATATTGATTTAGAATGTGAAGAAGTTAATCCTACAAATATTTTTGAGGAAATAGAAATTATATATAATAACTGCCTCGCAACCGCGAAAACCCCTGAAAATTGTGGAAACCGCGATAACATTCATTACAGTCGCGACATTGGGAAAAAGTTATTAAAATTTATCAAATTGTTACCACTGTGGTCTGCCGTTATGGTACCTATATTTGGTTATGGAGATGAAACTGAAACGTCAGCATCTTCCGAAAGTATGTTCAAAGATCTGAAAAATAGTTTTCAACACCAAAGCTTACCTGCAAGACTAGATGTGTTTCTGCCCATCCATATAGAAAGTATTTTAGGATCAACGAATATTGTTGGATCTAAACTAAATAATAGAAACATGGATTTGGAAGAGGAGCAAGAGTTAAACAGCATTGCCAACCAAGATGAAGACGATGCCGAAAACTTAAATTTAGAAGATATTGATTCAGAACAATCCGAAGAGAACTGGCATGGACAAGTTGAAAAATATTCTCAAGGAAATACAGCTAAAAAAAATCAAAACATCTTTTTACCTAGGCGTAGATCCAAAATTTAATATTTATAATTCAACTAGTAAAAGTAATAGTTCTGTAATAGGCTTATTATTAAACGGAAATAATTCAAGTCTAAAATCGGTTACTCTCGGTAATTATAGTTACAGTATTACAAACACTTGCACGTTTGATACGATTTTTCAAATTTTATATTCGAGCTACATCGACAGTAACACTTACTTGAATTTTGTCAATTCTCACACCGATAGTTCAACATTTTTTGAAATGATAAAAAATGCTGCTAGAGACGGAATAACAGTACAATGCTATCGAAAGAGGGCTATAATTCTTTCGGCTTTATTTAAAAATCAATCAAAGCAAGTGGGAGACTGTGTAATATTGGATTGTAATTGCACTGCGCATTATCTAATTAACGAATTATTGAAAGAATACCCTTCTTACCAAGAGATTCGCAAATGCACTTTTTGCGAGAAAATAGGTAACCGCACTTATAAAACATTAAGTGTGAATTTAGCAGCGGAAAATTTACAATTTTTACAGAATACATTAAATTACAATGTGGAAAGTAATATTAATTGCGAAAATTGCGGTGCCGTTATAGTAGAACGAACCTTTACTTCGGGAAACCATATATTTATTGAACCTGTGTTGACGGACTCTGTTCATCAGGAATTCGAAATTGTGCTTAAAAACATACCGTTAGAATTAAAATTTCTAACAAAAACCTTTAGCTTACGAGGTGTAATTAGTTTTTTGCCACCTTTATGTAAACAATTATCAGCAATAGGTCACTATGTAGCATATTGCTGGAGAAGTCAACAATATAAATGGAGAAAATATGATGATATGCAGACCTCAATGAAAACTATGCAGTTATCAGAAAAAATTAACTGCCAATTTCTTGTATATACATTGTAAATATTTTAATAGAAATAAAGTTTTTTATTGTTTTTGGATAATTATTTATTTTTTATACCAATATTTCATATCGAGGAATTTCTTTAATCCTTCGGCACGTCAATTTAACACTCGTATTTCTAAAAATTCTCAAAACGAGAAATAGTGCAAACAAACATTTATTCTCTTAATTTAATTCACAACTCAAATTCCGTTCATCCTAGATAATAGGAGGTTATAAACTAATTTGTAGATAAGTACATTGTCTTTAAAAAATCATTAATCTATTAATTCAATAAAATAAATATTTACGGTGATATTGCCGTTTGAAGGCAGAACTTTAAAATATTGCTTTAAAAAAGGAGTATCCATCAAGGGTTTAAACTTGGACAAAAATTTTATTTGAAAATTTGTCTTATAAAAGTATCATCTATCACCACGTCAAAGCTTCTCCACGGTCACGGGGACACCCTGTACATCAAAATATCTAAAGATTCGTTATTCGGCTTTAAAAAAATTATGAGAATCTCGTTAATCTTGCTGCGCGTCAATTTAGCTTTTGTATTGCTTAAAAATCTCGAAACGAAAAGAGGTACAAACGAAAAAAAAGTTTGCACAAACGAGTACATACTAAGAACTAACGATCTGGACAATTTTGAACCCGAAATTCAAAGTTCAAATTTAGCATGTCTCCAGCCCCCAAAACTTTTTCAATTACGCGGAAACAAAAGAGGTACAAACGAAAATAAACAATGCACAATCATGCACAAACGATGCACAAACGATTAAGACTATTTTCGAAACAAAATTCTGAATGGGGGGGGCTAGCATGTCTCCAGCCCCCCCCAACTAAATTTTCAAATAATTCTAAAACGAAAAAGGTACAAACGAAAATAAAGAATGCACAATCATGCACAAACGATGCACAAACGATGTAGACCTTTTGAATAAAAATTGAATTGGGGGCTGGCGACATGCACCTAATAATTAAAACATTTTGGGAAGCACCATTGGCAAACAAAATTATTATTTGCTTTATCATTTACATTTTAATAAAAATTAAATTGCAAGAACGATAGATGTATCTAATATTATTGTTACAACTTTACTTGCACATATTGTGGGATATAAAATGTGTCCGGTATTTAATTATGACCTACTGGGGATGATTTAACCTTGACTCCGAAACACAGAGCCGTGACTGCGTTGTTACACCTGTAGACGTTGTAGCGTAAAACACAAAATTGCATTTGAGACAAAAGGGCTCGCAGATCCCGTGCGAGGTTCCGTGCTTTAGGCTGGGCGTATTTATATATTGACCAATCTTTAATGACAGAATTATACAGGGTAACCCAAAATATTAAGAATTCCCAGATTACCCTTTTCTGCATCGCTGAGGTTAGCGCAAACTGCTTAGGAGAAAAAAACTATCTAAGTTTTGCAAATTATAACAAAATGAAGCATTTCCAATTTAAAGTATTAAATCTTTTCCCAAAAAATGTTCCATTCAAAGTTACGCGATGCTTAACGAAAAAATTATTCCGTTAAGGAATACTCTCATTATTTGTTACCTCTATATTATTTGCTGTTTATTAATATTCCAGGTCGATTGACACGATTGCCTTGATAAAAAACAGGACGGAACTACAAGCCCGTAGCCACGGAAGGCACCAGGGGCACGTCCCCTTCTAAATGTTAAAATAAATTCTCTTTGAAAGTAAAAATTTAATTTTGAAAATAAAATAGGTGTAGGTATTTTTAAGTTGTAAAATTTTTACAAGTACCCCCAAATGAAATCCTAGTTACGGGCCTGACGGAACAGATTACAAAGAAACAGTAATATGTCTTTGGAAGAAACGTAGTTTTATTTTGAATAACAAACATTTCAGGATGTAAAAGCAATGTGGAATTCTACAGCAAAGCAAAATAATTACAAAACATTATTTCATCAAATTTGATGTAAAGTTGAATTATCGAAAATGAATCGGTAATTTCTGCATTGGTGATTGGTAGATTTCAGTAGGCAACTTAAATGCTCGCTAAATATAAATCTGATTGGACTTCATTTTTGAAATTAGGTCTCGTGATTGGTGGACTGGTTAGTTATGACATCAGAGCGAGATAGTCAACATAATAAATAACATAATTAACAGCTCGTGAAATTGTGATTTCTGGTATTTTATTCCATCAATCGTATAGAAATGATCGAAATAATTGACATTTGCTTGAAAATCGTTTAAAAATTAAATGACAACTTCAGCAAGTTGAATAGACGCTTTTAAAATGTCATCGTTAATAGTAGGATGCAGAATCTGTAGGCAGTATTCAACTTTTGTAATAATACAACAATCGAAAACAATAAATAAAAAAATAAAATTTTTTGAACCAATAAGTTGTAACTCAAAATAAATTTTCTGGCTCTTGGAGTCGCAAATGATTATATAAAGTTAGCATACAATAAATTTGAATACTAATTTAATATTTGTTTAGTAGTTTATATAGAAATACAATGTTCTCCGTACAAATATAGGTTTAAGATGAATTATAGAAAAAAAATAACTTCCAATTAAATAGTATGTAGTTTGTCAATACTTCACCTTTATTTCATGATACTTCACCTACTTCACCTCTACTTCACCTACTTCACTTCTACTTCACCTACTTCACCTCTACTTCACCTACTTCATGATACTTCACCCCTACTTCATGATACTTCACCTACTTCACCATTACTTCATGAGACTTCATGTACTTCATGAGTTGTGTACAAGAAACTTCACCAGCGGTTAACCCCTCGGTTTCGTACAAAACATGTGTATTTGGATATAAAATATTTATATAAAATTTCAGGTTTGCAGATTTCGTATTTATTTATGAAATACCCTGTATACTTCTAACTATTAAATTTTAAAACAATTAAAACTTCAAACTATGTCTCATTAATCTGTGACAGACATTGCTAGAATTCGGTTATTTACAAAAGAAATCATCATCTAAAATTATTAATATACAACACTATTGAATGAAGTTGATTGTCGAGTCCTCTATTAATTTTAGTCACTTTTTAAGAGTATCAAAATACGAAGAAAACATAATCTAGGATAAGATTAAGTACGGTTTTACTTCAAACAAATTATTACAACACGTTTGAACTATTGGTAAGTGTAGAAATATGTCGCAATCCTTCAACGCACTGATAGAGATAATTCTATATATATTTTAAATGTCAAACTACAAATAAAGCGAGTTTATGTTCAAGCATGTTCAACTGGTTCAAAGAGATGAGTGCCTCTCTATTTTTTATATACTACACACGTTATTATGTTTTACAGGTAGGTGGATACTGTACCTGCTAAATTTAAATACATAAAAAAGCAAGAACCTAATTATTTCTTAATAAAAATACATTAAAATATTTTATTTACATAGTAATTATTTATATAAATATAAGCTTAGTTTTGGTCTTCCTCAACTGCATAACTACACATGATATCCTATTCAGGGTATTCAGGCGTCCGTCAACGCGCTTCGGCCTTTGGCTTCGCGTGAGCCATCAAGATTGTTTATATTGACATCCTTTGCCGACAATCAAGTCTATAAGGAATCTATTTATATACAGTAAATTATCCACTATATAAATAAAAAATCTAATCCAATTAATTTATTTTATTGTAGGTAGACTGATTTCTTTAGGTTATGATCTTTAAAAATTATACGCAGGCGGCATAATTTGTTAAATAGCCAAAAATGCTTACCTGAAAACTTGAGGCGAATCTTAGACCACTTTCAAGTTTTATCATTGAATGATGTCTTATGTAGTATGTGTTATTTCATAATTTAAATATAATAGGTTTTCTTTAAAGTGATTTGAGATGGTATGTTATTGTAAGGTAAATAAGAAAATTAATTTTCCTAGTGAAACCAAATTGATTTAGAGCCTAGATATCTACTCTAATTGCGATCTACACAAAGGCTATCTCTTACCTCCAAGTTTACTCCGTCCGATCTAGTCAATCAAACGTGAAATCCCCATGAGCACTAAAATACTGAAAACCTTTGCAGTGGCAAGAGTTTATCTATCTAATGTATTCTTAAGAGCAGCATGTTCTAATTATCAACTTCGATTTGACCCTATCTTATAGTTTTACTTAAAAGGTTCATCTTGTAACTCTATATTTTTGACGTAGTCAAATTCGATTAAAATTAAAGCTAATTATATTACAATCTTAATAATATCTTACTTTAGGATCCTATATTCTTTAAAATTCCAATTTTGTGTTTCAGCGCTAAAAAATTGAATCTTGAACGTGACATAAGTATTTTAAAAGTTTTATTCACTCATAGAAAAGGCGGGATTTATTTTTCAACGGTGCGCGTTCTCAGAAATTCTTATACTATATCTGAACTTTTTTTTTTTTTTTTGGAAACCATTTATTTATTTTACAATCTGTACATTTGTAAGGTACAATAAGTAAAACTTTTAACGTGATTAGACTTGATTGGTAAACTGTCCAGCGACAGCTACCGACTGGAATAATTCAATATGAACATTCAAGAGCTAGACGAGTACATAATTTGTGTTACCTAGTATTTCAACAAACAGCTAATCTATTGAGTCAACTAACTAAATCTGGTTGGTAGGTCTTGAAAGTTGTGTCTTTTGAGTCTTCTTGTGGGGTTGAAATAGTTTGCTAAATTCTGAGCAAGTCTGTTTGGGTGTTCTGATAATCTGTCGTAGTAGTTGGTACTGAAGACTTGTATTTCTTCCCTAATCGTTTTTATCTTAAGCTCTCGATGGATAGCCTCGTTTGTGATGTACCATGGGGCGTTGCAGATTTTTCTTAGCGTTTTAGACTGGAATCGTTGAAGTATATCGATGCTGGAGTTGCATGCGGAACCCCAGAGTTGTATACCATAAGTCCAGATGGGTTTGATAATGGCTTTATACAATAGAAGTTTATTTTCCATACTTAGCTGGGAATTTTGGCCGATTAACCAGTTCAATTTGTGTAACTTAACGCCAAGCTGTTTGCGTTTGGTCCATATGTGTTTCTTCCAGGTAAGTCTGCGGTCAATATGCATCCCGAGATATTTAGTATCTTCAGCCTGTGGAAGGACGTTACCATTTAAAGTTACAGACGGGCAAGTTTCTCTGCGTGTTGTGAAAGTGACGTGGACAGATTTTCTTTCGTTTGCTCTAATTCTCCACGTTTTCATCCATTTCTGGATACTGTCCAAATTTGATTGGAGCATGTGAACTTAAACATAAATATTTGTAAGAATACAGTAAAATTTGCATGAGTTCTTCTTTTAAATTTGTTTCTTTTTTATTGATAATAAAATAGTACTACAATACGAGTATTTAGCGAACAGCAATAACACAGTGAAATAGTGATATAATTATTATATCAAAAATTATATTGAAGTAATAAAGAAATTGATGAAATTTATTACTACATAATAATATTCTAATATGTAGTATGTATATGTATATATTAAGCTATAATAAAATATACTTCTTTTTATCAAGTTTTTGTAAATTATTCTACGGGGTTAGCTTTCTCAACAAATGCATTTAAAAAAGGGGGTTGTTTTTGATGTAGGAAAGGGTGACTTAACAAACTGACAAACAGAAAGCGTAAATGAAGTCATCATATTTTTTGCTTTATTTATTACCACGTTGTTAATGTAGGTCTGCAGTACATTCTATAGATTAAATTTAATTTACCCATGCCTTATTATGCATAGATCCAGATAAGGACTTTTGTTTACTTATCTATTGTAGTTTTAAATGTGACATACAAGATTTAATTGTACAATTTATAATATGTAATGCGGGTTTTCAATTAGAAGATAAGGTATGTACCTATATTATGTTGTATATGAATATTTACCCATTGCCTAGGGCAGTTATTAAAAAAAATTAAAATTCTTAAAAAATATTGCAAGAATATTGTTAATGGTTTTAGTAGTATTTTAAAATCTTCAGGCATAAAAAATTATTCATTATTAGAATTAATAAACCTAACATCTTAAAAATTAGCAATCTTTATTGTAAGTTTGTTATTTGTTTCATAATGACCATAGATCGCCTGACTTTTTAGTAAATTATTTATTCAAGCGCATTATGTATAGAATTCTGAATATAAAAACTTTAAAATTCCTCGATAGTTTCATCTTGTTAAATAGAATGATATGCATCGAATGATTAATAATGGTGCGGTTAAGCAAACAGATCAGTCTCATGGAAGGACACACGTTCGCATTTCTATAAAGGGAGATCTTTTTACTTAAAAATTTCTATAACGATTTGTTCTTTGTTACCGGAAGTGTAAGATGATTTGAATGCTTGTAGTAGATATTATTAATGATCTAGATTGAATTACTGCATAAATTTTAGAATTAAATGATTCAAGTTTTTTTGTGTAACATCTGTTCCTCGGTTTGAATAGAAGTTAAAGTCAAGGTAAATAACTTTAATACTCTATCAATAAAGTTAAAAATATTTTAAATCTTCTAAATTTATTACTCGATATCTTCAGGGTCTTTTGAATACGAAGTTTTCGTTTATCACCACATGAACATAAGTTCACAATATCTTTTGTCTTAACTGTGGTCAAATTAGCCCTGTAAGAGTTTTACATTATTACAATTATTGTATCATTAAAACCTGTCGAAGAACTTTACACTAATTTATTCTATATAAGTTGTTTTTACATGAAAATAAACTATTTCAATATCAAAAAATCCACTTCAATCACATTTAAGTTTTATGAAATTAAAATTTCAAGTTAATTGCATGTATAATAAATATTGAATGTTTTTATAAACTTTCAGCAATAGTTTTTTACTATCATCACATGTTTTAATAAACAAATAAACATATGTATAATACAATTATATTGAAGCAGAATAAACTTAACTCATTTATCAGTTTTAAATAGCGTGTTAATTTTTAAATTTTAATGTAACATAATTGTACAAGTTATTAATTTAATACAATACAATTTATTATAGAGTTAAGTTGTTAAATTTAATGAAAATATATTATAATATATTTTATATAAGTTATATTCGAAATATTACGAAAACGATGCCACGATAAAAGGTGGTATCAAAGGGATCGATAGTGTTTTCCCAAACCTCAGGGTATTGGCATATGCTCCGATTCACTGTCATTTGGCCGAAAATTATTTGGCCGAATTCTATTGGCCGACAGTTTTGGCCGATAAATCATTTGGCCGACACATCATTTGGCCGACACATCATTTGGCCGACACATCATTTGGCCGACAGATTATTTGGCCGACCAGTTTTTGGCCGATAGTCATTTAGCCGAAAATTAAAAATATTCTTTAATAATAAATAAATTATATTATTTTATTTACTAAAACACAAAACTAAAAAACAAAACAAATATGAAATATTCAATTCAAATCAACGAATATTTCTAAGATCCGTTGGGTTTAAACTGGAGATTATGAGCAATGCCACGAAGGAAATCGTCGGGAGTTTTGTTGGGGAAATCCAGGGCAAGTCGTTTGAGCCTGTCCGCCAGTTTGACGTACGCTTTCTTAGGAGGATTGGGCTCGTGGCCTGCAATATACTGAGCAAGGCTGAATTCAATATTACCTTGCTCACGTTTGAGTCCATCGATGAATTTCCAAATTGTGGGGTGATTGGCTCCGAGAAGACGACTGAATTTATTATTCCACCCTTCAATGGAATTATTTGTTTTAGGAAGATCCCCGAGGCAGGCATCGTGACAGTTCCAGATCGAAATCCCGAAATTTACGGGTTTTCGCACTGGATTGTTCCTACTTCGAATCGCACCAATCCAAGTGTTTTCAAAGTAATCAAGTAATGGTTTCAATACTTCTTCATTTTCCAAAAAGAACTCAGTTTGCATCAAGTTTTCGAACATAAGCTCCACATTCTCTTCCGGAGCAAAGGCCAGAGCCGCTAATTTTCTTATATTTAGGGAAAACAATGGCTCAGCCAAATTTTCGTAACGAATTCTAATTGGATGGTTAGCCTGTATTACACGCCAAATACATTGATTAAAGTGGAAAAAGCATCCATGGTGAGCGATACCAGGGAAAACACTTTGATACGCTTTCTTCTGCGCAATTTCGAAGTCGGTCATAACACTTACGGGTTTTAACTCGGGTTTCAAGTTTAGCATAGCTTCTAAAACTCGAATGTAAGTGTCCTCTCTTATTCGGAAGAAGAGCAAACACAGACGGAATGACCACTTTGTACTTAATGGAATGGATCGTGTACAGTTGAAAGAACAGTGATGGAGCCGACTTGAACGTCCCATCGGCGAACCAATGATCGCAATCAGCCAATAACTGTAAATTTTCTGCGGTACTAAATATAAGGATCCTATTCTCACTGGGTCCGCTATCATAAAGGAGGAAAGGTTCTCCTTTACCAGTTTTTCGGTAATCTCCTTCAATCGCTAAATCGGTCAGGCTGGTAGGAGATGTTGGAACAGCAGGTCCATTTGTATTGCGAGTTCTGCGAATGATCTGTTTCAACAATGTGGTGGAAGGAAGATGCGGGGCCACTGCTATATCAAGATTAAGAGTAGCATCTGCCAGAATCTGTTGAGGGTTTTCCTTGGAAGTTTTCGCCACTTGTTTGATATCGGCAAGCACAGTTTTGCTGCGACTTCACCACTCTCCACCGTATGACCAATATGGGTGCCACTAAGTCCAACAAGTTCATCGCCTTCAGTGATTGCTCTTGCTTTGCACTTTGAAGTGTTGTATTTGATGCATTTCCAATAAACTTTTGCACCACCTTGTTTATCGCGAGTAAACAGAAATCCATTATGCAAAAGCTGCTTAACTCCACGACTACTTTCAACATATTCCAAAGGCATATTTGATGTAATTACGATTTAATTTTAATTTCAAATTTTCGAAAAAGTAATATTCTTCCTTCTGTTCTATTATGTATTGTTCTATTCTATTCTATATCTCCTATATTATTCTTCTATTATCTTATTTTCTGTATTATAATACTTGGTATATTACTTGGTATATAATATTTATATTGGTACCTATATAATAATATTTGGTATATTATTTTAAGTTGGTAGTTTAGAGCAAATAATATATAAGAACTTATGCTTTTTCCCTTTATAAATAGATGGCGTTACTAATTTTGTTTCCATTTGCAGATGGCGCTATTAATTTGGGGTAAATTAACAAATAAATTCACAATATTTAAAAATAGTAACCGCAAATTAGTAACGCCATCTGCAAATGGGGAGAAAATTAGTAATGACATCCATTTTGTAATATATTCTTATTACGGATTGAGGGGGAGTCTAAAAGTAGGATAAAATGTCTTCCGTAATATATGAACGGCCCCTAAGTACATGAGATATTGGTATAAATGATTGCCGCTAAATAACTGTCGGCCAAATGACTATCGGCCAAAAACTTGTCGGCCAAATAATCTGTCGGCCAAAAACTAGTCGGCCAAATAATCTGTCGGCCAAATGATGTGTCGGCCAAATGATGTGTCGGCCAAAACTGTCGGCCAAATGATTGTCGGCCAAAAAATTCGGCCAAATGACTGGATACCATATGCTCCTATGGCTAGCTCAATGGGAGCAAGGAAGAAAACTTAATTAGCAACTGAAATTAGCTTCTTTCAAAAGCAAGTTAACTATATAACCTCTTGCATTACTTGATCTACAGCTAAAGCATAAAAATTAAATAATAATGATATTTTCACTGAAACCGAAATTATAGCGTAATATCCACATAATATTGTAGGAGTAACAAATAATATAAGGACAGCACAAAACACTTATTTTTTATAACGGACTTCGATGATGATTGTCCAATGGTGAACTACAGATTTTCTTCCAAATGAAGTTTACAAATAAAACACTTTGATAGAAAAACTTGATATCAATGAACAGCACCAATAATATTCCCAAAAGCAAAAAACTGCGTCAAGTCTCAATGGTACTCCAATGCGAGAGATAGCAAATCGCACATTTACCAAATCGAACAGCTAAATAAGCTAAACATTAAATAAACTTGCTTAAATTGACCAAGGGATGAACCCTAAAAGTTTTTTTATAAGAAAATATAATTGATAAATAAACAACTTTGCCGCGTAGTTGGTGTAATCGAGGGTCTAACTCAAACGAAGGAAAGTATTTGGTTAATGTTGAGTCACAAAAATATCCGGATGATCTAATCCTCATAAGAGACAACTAATTTCACCTGGTGAATAAACAAAGCTAAAAATACTTCATAAAGCTTGTTGCACAGAATAATCCCAATTTGGGGTGGTAAAAAATATAACAGAATTTCAGAGCAAACGACACATCTGAGAGTTTTCCTAACTAATAATTAACTTGCGAAAAATATCTTCAAAAATGTTCGTTTTAAATCATGATGTGTTTTCTTGTCTCAAGATAGTAACTAATCAAAAAGAACAGAGCTGCACTTGAAAATTTAAATAAATAAATAAGTAAATTTTCAACCGTGACAACGAGTAAAACCTATTTTTAGGTTTTTATGTAGTTTTGAATATTTCTTTCGATTGAAATCAATCAATTTTGTTAATTCACTCTTAAGTATTTGTATAATGCAAAACACTCTGTATATTGAAGAATTTCATGTAATACTGTAAAACTTATAAAATTTAACATTTTAAGCATGACGTTATAAAACTCAAGACGGAGGGATCTTTGTAAAAATGTCGTAATCTGTTCTTGAGACATATTTGAAATGCAATGACTTATTGTGACATAAAAATATTTAACTTTGTGATTTAAATATTACTATGGATATCTATGAATACATACGTTAAAGCTGCACAAAAATATTGAAGGTTTAAAAGGCTTATTTGGAGTAAAATAAATTTTGTCCATTGGGTGTAATCAATATTTTTGATAGGCATTAAGAAACTGTTCAAGTTTATCAAAACGTCTTTATACTTTGCTTTCGGGTGTCATTTATTTATATATTTATGCTAATTCTTGCAAAACTGCAGGTTGGTATTTAAATATTTAAAACAGTTTCTGAAAACATTCCTTTTTATACAAATTTTTCTTTTTAGTTGTATTACATTATTTTTTTCATGCTTTGAGATTTACAGAAAGAGAAAAAATATTTTCTAAATTTTTAAATTCCACCCTTTTTAACTATAAAATCTTAAATTAGTAACAACTTGATTTTGGTGTTGGCGAACATGATCAAAAACTTCAATTTTAAGAATTTCAAAAAATTTGATATCTGTTAATGTTATTTAGAATTCGTCTTCCTACCCAATCATTGTAAGATTAGATAATGGTTAATTTTTGTGTCAAAATCAAATTATTTTTTAATTTTCTTGTTGTTGGCACTGGTGTCTCGTACTGTTCTAGTAGAATGGAATTGTCAGTAGATTCTTGTCAATGATTTTGTGAAATAATATTGCAAAACGGTTATTTATCTAATAGTTTATTTTTGAAAGTCGTTGATAGTAATATTTTGTTTATAAATTTTTGCATTAAAAAATAGTTTTGTTGAACGGATTAGTTACCTATACCGGTTGTTGAATGGTTTACCAATATAGTATAAGGAAATAAATAGCACGTAAAATTAAATTTAAGCAAATTGTTGCTTTTCTAAAAAAATAGAATACTAGCTATTTTTAAAAAGATAATTTTTCTTGCTGTTAACTTGATCCATATAATTCCCAGGAACCAAATATTATTTTGTTTGATTTTATTTCATAAAATTAAGCAAAATTTTCAAAAACTACTACTATGTAAAATTTAAAAACCATTTAAAACAATTAAAGGTAATTTAAATTGAGACATACTTAAAGGGTTGATCAATATAGTATTATTAATATATATTTTTTTATCAAAAACTGCGACTGAAGTGGCGAGATTGCATCAATACAGTTCTTATGACGCTAGAAATAGACACATGAAGGACACATCGAGGGATTCATGTCACAAGATCACCAGAAGCAGAGGTAAATTGTAGAGGCAGCGAAGACCTACGACGGGTTATTATAGTGCTGTGGATGAAATGAAACGAAAATGAAATAATTAACTCACTAGATCCATTAACACATATTATAATTAATAATATTTTTTATTCACATATTTAATTTATATTTTTCACTTAATTTTTAGTTAGAAAAAAATAAATAAAATTACAAAAACTGCCAAAATGCACGTTGTTGTTATATTATGGCAAAATCAGTTTAAACATAATATGCGAATTAGGAATACAACATTTTTGATATGTTTTAATACTATATAGTAGTATGTCATATACACATACCTACCTACCTGTGTATACAAAAACAATTTCTGAAATTGCTTGATAATTTAAAAATCGTCTAACTTTCAAACTATCATTGTTTTCATACGAAAATAATTATTTCTTAAATATTCCTGGTTTTTATATGCAAGATAAGTTATAGTATCTAACTAGCAAATACTATATCGAACTTAAAAATAATATATAGAATAATATTCACATAGTAAATCAAGAAGTTTTATATGTAGTATAATACAGTTTTTTCAGGTAAGCATAATGAAGTGAACTGGCATAATAAATTTTATTAAGCCTTCATAAATGTACCTGAAATTTATGATTTAAAATTTAAACAATTGGCATGCAAATAGTTAACTACATTTATGAATGGGTGCTTGACTATCATCAATTCGACTATTCTTGTGCATCGAATTGCTGTGACAGTTTACAATACTTTTTAAAATTTAGCTTATAAAAAAATGTATTATGCATACGCAAGATGCCTGATCTTGTGAATTGCTAGGTTGACACATTTGAGACACACTATTTGTCACGGCATCTAACCGCACCAAGTGGCTTATTGTAATGATTAATTATTGTCGACCCGGATTAAAGGACTCTATGCAACAGTCAGTCAAGCGCAGCATTTAGCAAAACAAAGAGGGTTAAGTGAGTACTACCTTAGCAACAACCCCAATGACTTGGAATATGTCATAACATGACACACACCCTTAGTATCGGCTATATTTTTGTAAAATTTTACTTTTTATTTGTAACAACAGCAACTTAAAATTTAGAAAACATTAACGGATTTAAAAATATTTACTATGTTTACCTTATCCCTAAAAAAATATTTAACTATATCGGCGTTTCTTAACGTTTCTTTATTTGCGGGCCACTAGTAGATATCATTTTCCTATGTCCTCCTCCGGAAGACCTTGTTAATTGCTACGATACGAAAAATATACAATTATTTACATATATTTATATTTATTTATATCATAGCTTGTAATAGTTACATACACCAATATACTTACTATAGATCTGGATAGTGTACCAAAAACATTTTACATAAAATTTACATTGTAGTTTATGTTTTGTTGCGAAATTTAATTTGTTGCTACATTTGTGCCGCACTATCTGATGGGTTTGAATTGATTGTATTTACATAAATTTATAATGTCCAACTTCGTTGTTAATTTTATGAGAGTAACAATTATTTAGGTAGTACCTAATCATTTTCTTGAATTCGGTTAAAACCCTGCATCTGATAATTGATGTTACATATTTATTTTGTCTTTTTACACACGCAATCTATTGTAATGGATTTTGATCATAAATTTTTGCTTATCCAAAATTTACTGATTCACGTGATGTCACTTAATCTAGCTCTTTTGTAGGCAATCCTCATTATGATACCAACCTTCGTCATTTTTATTAAAACGAGTCATTTTCTTTATTCAACCCTATGATATTTATATGTGTCTGTCGTTTAAACAAATGTATTAATATTTTCGTAATATATTTTAATCTAAAAGTGAATTTCAGATGTTTCCGTTTAATCTTCAACATTTCGCCTTTTAGTCGTAGTGCCCATTGAGCACCACTAATCTAGATGACAACAGTGTAACATAATATTATTAACACTTGATAGCCAAAAGTTAAAGCATTTAAAGCAATAATTTAGTTCTATCAAAAATACATCAATGCCAAGTGTTATCCGAAGTACAATATTATCTAACCCGAATTAAAATTTTTTTAATTTTAACTATTGAAAAATTAATAATGTTACATATTGTTATTGTAGGTTTGTGATTTAATGTAAATTTAGAGATGGATAAATATTCAAAATGATTACCAAAATTGTTACTAATTTGCCGAAAAACGCAAGGTACTTGACATATTTAGCCAGAGCTATTATTCTAGTTTGTTAATTATTTAATATTTCTTAATATAATATACATAAAAAACGCAAGAAAACTATTGTTTTATATTAATGAAAGACCTTGCAAGGTATCTCATAAGTATATAAATTTAATTAAAACATAAAATAATTTAATAATATTAATTATAATATTTATAGGTTTTTTTTAATACCTAACTGCTAACTATTAGATCGTTTCGTAAATCCGATAATTTAATTTTTAAACATTAAAATATTTGGTTGATATAATTGTGTATAGTTAAAAATAAAATCTTACTTAACATGAAAAAAATGTTGTCAAAATTACATTTTTCATCAAATTTGCCCTATTAAAATGTTAAATTATTCTATTTGGAGCATACATTTGATTTGAAGTGCGATTGCTAAACAAGAATTTAATTCTCAGATCATAATACTTAAATATTTAAGAATTCAGATATAAAATATTTAATAGTTTATATAATTAGAGAAAAGCGTCGACTAGGTCAACTTCTTTTACCTAACAAAACGTATCTACCTCTTAGACGATTCGACAAACCCGATTATTTCTATTAAAATTTATCATGTGTTACGCATTGTACTGTCACTTTTATATACACGGGCATTTTTAAAGGTAGATGTGCTCTGACGCGTCTTATATCATATAAAAGTTACAGTGAATCAGAACAGTTTACGGTCTTGAACCGTTAGATCTAGTTCAGTGGTATGGCAATAATATATTGATACGCTTAACAATTGCCGGTGGTCGTGTTTTGTATTTGTGCTCTTCAATTGTGTGGTGTTTGCAAGCATAGACTCAGTCCTCTATATTACAAAAGTATTGTTGTGAAAGTGTCGATTGACTTTGTATCTACTTACTCAGATTTATGTCCCGTTAATTCTATTGTAGCTTATCGACTGCCCATTGTGTTTATATTGGACACTGACAATATTAAACAGGGAATCTTATAATTTACGAGCATATTTGATAAGTGATTTCAACGGGATGTGCAGTGAATTGGAAATTAACTGATATTCAAGAACCATCTGCTTGTTACAAGATATTTTCACATCTAAACTATTTCAGCCATCTTAAACTATTCTACACGATTTTTCACGGATATAATATTTTACTTAAAATCTATTTTAAATGTTTACCTATAGGCCATGCGCCACTATCTTCATGTACCCAACAGTAGGTACTTCTCGTTCAATAAAATTTTTACTACATCAGTTGAGTAACAGGCACTCATTAGAGTCTTATGAACGCGTTCTACCCAATAAAGTTTTTTGATATTTAAATTATTAATTAAATAATATTGTAACTGCACATAATCTAATATACGACATTGAATGTTTATTTCTCTATAAACCTCGAAACTCTTTTACTTTTAACCGCTATAATTATTATAGCCGATGAAAGTAAAAGGGTTTAAATATTTTTAATTCTTTCCTCAAATATTTAAATAAATTTTATTTCATTGAAAAAAAACAAAAATTTAATTTTTGTCGTTACCTGCCAATTTGATATTCATAATTTAATATTTACTTATGCACATATTTTGCAATTTACTCAAACATTTGCAGATAGCACCTGAGAATATAATATTTATAAGAAACAATCTTTTCGGTTTTTACTATTAGTTTGTTAATTTTAAGGACTTTGATGAGACTGAGTTTTTTGGATAAAAAACGACTTTTGCTACTAGCTCAGCGGTAACTATCGTATCTCTATTCTGCTTGCAAACTTAGAAGAAGACTTCTATCTAATTTATAAAAAGACCTTAGAAAACACTACAATTATAGACCCTGCTAATAATTTAGTAAATGATAAAATAAACAAGTGAGAACGTGCCGACAATAAAAATATTATTTAAGACTTGATCGATGAATAAATAATTGACGAAGCTGTAAGAAATATCAGAAACGACGAAGAAGATTAAGACGATGTTAAGATGGGACATTTTAAAATAAAGCATGATGATGCAATGAAAGCTTTTTCAATATACATTTAATAGACCGAGGAAAATAATTTCTTGTCGTAGGACCTACTTATTAAGAAGAATGAAAGAAATGGCTCAAAATTTTGCCTGCAAGGAAAAATTAAAACAATTAAAAATTAATTGTTCTTTCAAAAAAGTGTAGTTTATACCTATGTATTATCTCTGTATTTATGTTAATTATGGAAATAAAATTATTCGATGATATAATCATGATTTTTATTAAATAAAACAAGTAAAAACCACCTCGCTAATTCGGAAAACTCTATAATTCGGCGATATCCAAAGCTATATCTGTCCGAATACTTTACTTGATTTACTTACTTTACTTGAGCGGGAGATAATCTTTTGGAAAAGAAATGCAATAGCTGCCAAATTAAACTATTTTGTTGTTACAAGATAGCGTCTACAGCTGTTTTAGAAGCGTCAACCATCAATGATAAATAGAAATCGTTTGATGGGTGCTAATTCGCGTAGATTCAAATGCTTTTATCAAATTTGAATTCCAGGAGATGATGGATTTGTCCTTTTTTATTTCTATTATGCACTTGGTGTAAATATGCCTGAATAGAAGCTATGTTGGGAACAAATCTGTGATAAAAATGTATTCTAAAGAACATTGAAGTACAGTTTCAGGCTGAGGAGATTCTAAAATTTGTTTTGTTTTAGTTAGTAAAGCTTGAATGCCCTTTTAGAAATTAAATGACCTAAAATATAACTGAAGGTTGAGTAAAAGCGGATTTGTTTACGTTTAGCACGATACCAAATTAACGTAAGCAAGTAAACACTACTTCTAAATAATGTAAATCTTTTAGGTTTTTTTGAGAAAATTAAAATGTTGTCTATGTAAACGAAGTAAAAGATAAATTTGTGTATGATAGTGTTTATAAAACCTTAAAACTGTTGAGCAGCATTTCTCGGTCCGAAAGTCTATTGTAGGATACTCAAATAAATTAACTGGAGCTGTTATTGCCACTTTGTTGATGCTGTCTTGGTTAATTAAGATCTGATGATATGCTCTAATTACATACATGGTAAAAAATTTTACTCTGCAAATTTTGTGTAGCATCATAAATGTTGAAATCGAGGATCGAGGACTGTAATTGCGTTTAGCTTGCCAAAATTTCCGCAGGGCGTTAAGATTTATCCACTTTAACATTATGTGGAGTGGACTATTCTGAAAATGAAAATCTATAATATGCCTTGTGCTAATAGCATGTATTAAAACTCTCTTTTTTCGTATTTTAATTTTTAAGAGTTTAAACGTCTGGGTTTGGAAAATACTGGGTGTCTAGTAACGTGCAAAGTATGACAAATGATGTGTTTTGGTGTAGTTTTAAAAATTGCAGGTTGGGTTAGTTCTGGAAATTGTTGCAATAATTTAAATATAGGATCTTGCAAATGGCTAGGAGAAATTGCTTTTAAAGTGAGAGATCTACGTATCTTTGATTTTGGATATTTGATCTGGTATAGATCAGTGAGTTAGGTTATCAATTAACCGTTTGTGCTGTAGGTAGACCATTAAACCGAAAACTTTGTAAAAAAATTTGCACTAATGGTTGATTTTGTAACAATAAATAAGTTCCATAAGTTTCATTTTGGAACCGTTTGCAGCAAATGATTTTATGATAAACAGAACTGGTTTAGGTGATTTGCAATGTTTAAGTATTAATATCAATTAAAAATGAATATTTTGTAAGCGGATCAACAATGTATAAACGACAATTTATATGATCAACAATATTTGTTGTCTGTATATAGTGATGATTTCTTTGTTTTCCGAAGGTTTAAAATTACAAGGTGAAGTACACTTGTTTGCTTTATTTTTAAACTAGCGATAGTTATTTTATTTTTATTTTTTTAATTTTCGATGAAATCTTGTTTAAAAATTGTAAAATTACGTTTCATAATATTTTAATATTATTTTCGATTCAAACCCAGTATACCTACTTTATAATCCGAAAACTATTCCACTACACCACGTTAACTATTTGCGTTTTTAGTACTTTTAAAAGAGATATAATTTTACTGTACATTTAAGGTACAATTTTTTAAATTAGATTTTCTTAGAAATTAAGACGTGTTTAACAAAATTTTATTTAGTATAAAGGACAAGTCACTCTAGAATACACTAAGTAAAAATTATTTATATTCCTTATTTACAACTATCGCAGTCTTCTTGCCAGTTGAAGTGATTTTAGTGTCAATTACACTCAGTAAGTTTACGGCAAAACTCACATTGAAAATTATGAAAAAAACTGAAAAATATAGCTTAATATTATACCTATAATAATATAATATATAGCTTAATATAATAGTTCTTAGGGATTTAATTATTACGTCTTGCGTTAAATGGATAAAAATGATATCTACCTATAATCAGTAAATAAATTAAATATAAATAATTATTCGGACTAATCATCCATGGTAAATAGTTCAAAATATAAACAAACTCTTTACAACATAACAAATGTGTTTATGAAAAATTTAACATATTAAGAATTATATTAAATTTATACTATAATAAGATAAATGATTAGAATGATTGAAATTGATAGATATCAATTTAAAAAACTTAAACTCATTGTTGACGAATCGTGAATATAGCAAACAAACATACAATCGTATTGTAATAGTGTAATGAAATTATAGTTAGATACAGAAAACATGTTCAAAAAATAGGTCAGTCAGAAAAAAATTCAAATAGGTTCTTTTATGAAGAACAAGTATTGTACTTCTACTAATAAAACAAATTAAAGAAGGAACATAAAAATAGTTCATATCACCACATCTAATCCTCTGGGTAGGTACGTTCCTAATCTTATTGGTCTTCCTTGATGACAAAGTAATAAATAGTATTAGCTTTACTTACAAATACAATATGTAAACTTACCACAAGAAAAATATTATTGTTGCAAATAAGTATTGAACCTCTGGCATAATAGTTCACGGTAATTATATATAAAAGTAGATGATGATCCTGTTGATATTTTCCGGAATGAATACAATTGTAAAAGTGCATGAACAGCCTTGGACTGGTTAGATATCTTCCACCTGAACACGGTATTCCGCATATATTAGGAACTAAGATAGAATAATCCTTGTAATACAATAATTTAAGGTCAAGAGTTAAATAATTGCTTATTATATTTTATTAATTCAAAACTTGATCCGTGAAAATGAGATATAATATTTTATCTTTAAATCTAAATAGTTGCAGCTTTCCCCTCTTTTTGCATCTTGACGACAAAAATTTTATTCAACTTGACAAAATATTTTTATCGTGATTTTATAACAAATTCACTTAAATGTGGAAATAAATTTACATTCGCCTTTAATGATAATAATAGTAACAAAAGTACTTGTATAGTCGAGGCTGTATAGGTGTAGGGGGTAATAGCACTAAATGATATAAATGAGTAAGAAATAATAAATTAAGTAGGTAGGTACAGTGCATAAATTATAAAAGAGAATTGCTTTAATTTTTTTTAGTAGGCTATATGATTTTAGCAAGTTTGGCAATTTTTCAAATTTACTCATATTTTGTTTGCCAAGATGTTTTCTAAATTATCAGGCTATCTAGCAAATAATCGTGTTGCTTGGTATTTTGGCAAATCTTTTAAAATATGCCTAATTGTTAAAGAAGGTTTTTCAGAAACCCTCGGGATTGTTGGTTATTAAATAAGTGACTGTAGTTTATTATGGTTGTCACCTGCAGTCGGTAAGAGTTACTTCTTCTCTCCTGGTAAGATCTTGAAGGATATTCCAAACATCAGTATTACACTTTGGTCCCTTAGTATATTGAAATCGTCTGCTATTCCTTATTGTCCAATATTTCTAAAGTAAAAGTAGTTTTTAGATAACGATCAATGTAAATTTCAAAAATTTTAGAATGTTAATTTTTGTAAAATTGTGCTGATTTGGATTTGGTGAAGTTCTAGCAAACTAATTTAATACGTCGAATTTGACGTACATATACTCGGGCGCAAATTAATTGAGCCCTGAGTCGTAGTTTAAAATGGTATGAATTAAGATTAGAATGGCTAGTCAAATGAGTGATTTCAAAATGCATCATTTTTTGTTATTTGTTATACTAACTCTCTCTCTCTCTCTCTATTTGCCACAATTTGAAATAATGTATTTTCGGAGCCAAATAAATTGAGCCCTGCGTCACAAATTTCTGATTAAGAAATGACATCCTGAATATAATTTAAGCCATCGTTTAGCTTTGTTCAAAAGAGTACAAAAACATTGGCATGTCTTGCTGTCAAAGTTTAATAAAGTCGTACGTTACTAATATTGTACATTGATAAATCAAAACATTATAAAATTAGTATGTCGTTACTTGTACCACATTATAAACTAACAAACATTTTGAGTTACGTAGTGATTGTAATATTTGTACATTAGTTCAAATTGTGATAAAGAGAAATAGTAACATCAAAATAACAAAAATTATGCATTTTAAAATGCACTCATTTGACTAGCGATTCTGATCTTAATTCATTCCATTTTAAAGTATGACGCAAGGCTCAATTTATTTGAGCCTGATTATATGTATGTAGTTGTCACTGTGAAAGTATTGGAGGTTATAAACAAATTAATATTACAATTATTATTACAATCACTACGTAACTCAAAAATTTTGTTGATTTATAATGTAGTACAAGTAACGAAATACTAGTGTTTCAATGTATGTTGTAGTCTAATGTACAATGTTAGGAACGTGCGCCTTTTATTAAACTTCGACAGCAAGACATACAAATATTTTTTTACTTTTTTAAACAAAGCTAAACGATAGCTTAAAGTATATTCAGGATGTCGTTTCTTAATCAGAAATTTGTGACGCAGGGCTCAATTTATTTGGGCCCTAGAATAACTACTTATATAAGTGGTACTTAGAGTATACAATGAGGTACCACTATAGTGGTAGTCAGGAACCAAATTACCGGCTACTGGTTGAACGTATTAAATTAATAATTTATCTTCTAAATTTTGGAGGTAGTTGCCTGATATATTACAGAGACTCGCTAGTGGTATGGTTCTGAGTACTCCAGTTGCTATTCCAAATCTTTATTTGTTCAATGATGTAAAATTGTTAAATATTTATAAATTTTAAAATTTTTATTTTAATTAAATTTTAAATAAATTATTCAATTATGAGATTTCATTGAAATTTGAATTTCAATGAAGTATTTGTTAGCAAATTATAACCATTATATAGTATTAAATTTAGTCAATGTACGTCATGATAAACAGATTTATACATCATTACATAATCATATACACGTTATGTTATTGAAGTATGTTTGTACATGATATCTTGATTTACATAGAGTTATGTTATGTAGTATATTGCAATTTGTGTTCAATTGAAATGTTGACAGTACAAGTAATATTATGGCGATCGAAAGTCATAAGATGGATTAGATGAGTTCGTAGCAAAGTTAATACATTGAATTTTTAATTCCATGCTTTGATACATACTTAAATCATTGTAAATATCTTATAATAATTATGTTCAGTAATTTGGCTAGCATTTATTAAGATAGTTTCGTCGAACATATTTATTCATCAGAACTAGTATTTAGACATAAATCATTTTCAGTATGTAACCATGTTTGTTAACTATTCAATTTATTTCAATAAGTATATATCAATTTATTGTAACTGTATTCAGTGAATATAAATGAATTGCATGTCGATGATCTGAATAAATATGCTTCTAGCAGGTACACTTTTCAATTGATGATTTACCAATTATGATAAATTTACATCTTGTCCTTTAAAGATAACATTATTTAACTTGCAAAGTCATATTTATTTAAGAGTAGATAGTTTTGCTATTGGAATACTTTTGATATTGTAAAACGATATTTCAGTATAACTGGCTAGTGTACTTAACAAGTTGTTTCAATGATCATGTTTTCACTGACTACTAAATCTATGCATTGAATTCTCGGAGTAATGCAACTTGTTGAACCACGTCAGCAATTCTCATCATGAGGTGTGTACATTTCACTATTTTAAAACACTCAAATGCTGTAGTCCGGAAACTATCAAAATATTTTGAATATGTCAAAATTATATGTTAAACATTTTCAAGAAGTGTCAGCATAACCAAGAAATCTATCATTTGTTTTATAGATGTTTAAATAATTAAAATCGATCTTTAATTCATTAAGCAATTATTATTATGATATTTAACAATCTAGTATGGATTAAATTGTTATAGAACCAATCTTTGTGAAGCGTTTACAATCTAGCGCTTAAATGAAATGAGATTGATTGACAGTCATGGCCTAGTATAAATATGACTATCACTGAAACTTGGTATAAATACATTATTCTAATAACATTATTACTAATAAAACATATTATTGTTTTTCGATTAGCGTTTTAATAGTACTTTTTGCGACAGAAATCTACTTCATTATTGAAGGTCAAATCGTCATTTACATTGCATTCACGTTCAAAGTTATTTAATTAACCACATAGAATTTTTATGTTTGAGTAATGTTAAGAACTACATTTGTTTACATTTAAATTATTAGAAAAGTTTGCTTACGTATTATTTATCAATTATTATTTGGATACCATTCTATCTGTGAATTTTGAATACGTAGTAACCGATTAGTGACTGTTATGAACAAGATCTTAGTTTTCGGTAGTCGATGTTATTTGAACTTGTAAACTTTCACTCATTGGCAAATATTTATGATTCTGCTAAAAAATTGATTTATCTTAATAATTTAACAATTCAAAATTCTTGTATTGATTAATTGAAAGTAAATCATTGTCTTACCTATTGACTGAGTCTATCTCGTTTTTAACAGAAGTCCTATTTCAGTTAATATTGTGGACTACTAGATACTTACGTATACAGTGTTGTTTTAAACTGCGGTTTACCACCTTGTCTTAGAGCTAACTAGGTTGTCCTGACAATTGCTTCGAACATGACGTGTAAGCTCAGCGTTTTTTTCAACCTTTAAATCATTCATATATTTTTTGGAGCTTGCCAAACATATTTATTTTTGACTAAATAATTTTGACATTTGTGTTTTACATACGTGGTATACGTAACGTAAATGATTTGTTGCATGTCTAACGTTCTACGAGTCTAATATTTTACAAATTGATGTTTTAAACTAATTTAGTCTTCTAGGGTAATCCTGAATAACGAACAAATTCTTAGATATGAAAGAGTTCATGCTGTTTTCAACCTATTACGTAACTGTTTAAGTCCTAAGTAATCTATCATCTTGTTACATTTGTATATATTTTATTCAGAAATAAGCTAATTACTTGTCCTAAAGCTGCTCTGCGCACTGACTGATGAGGTCATTTCTGACGTTCGGTTGTCACGGTAATAAATAACATGTTCCTGTCGTCATTTATAACTATCCAACTCATTTGTTCTAAGTATTACCTGTAATAAAGAAATCTCACTTTGCAACTTTAATTTTAAAGATTTGATTTTAGCAGACATAGAAATATATTCCTGAGAAGTTAGAAAGCATGTTTTATATTATAACTTTGGTATAATATGCTATAAGTACAAGTTATCAGCATTATGATAAACTTCAAACTTCGACGCATCTGCACATTATTTAAATGTTACATATAGTTTCTATCAAAGTGTCTTATATTTTGCAGTAGTTGCTGCTGATTCAGCAACTCTGCTCATTTCGATGAGTGTCACAACTTTCACTCATTAATTTAAAGTATTATCACTCGCAAAACTTATAGATATATCAATAATATTTATGTAACTTTTATTAAATATTAATTAAATCGATTTTAGCAGATGTAAACATCTAAAACAGAAAACTTATTTTATTTGTTTTATAATTGTGCACTTAAGTAAATTTACGAAGCATTACTAAACCTTCAATTGAAGAATTATTCTCATTATAATGTTAACAATCTAGTTGGTAATTGATATCACGTAGTGAAGCGTTTATAACAGCGTTTTATAATTCCTGCGTCTAACTCACAGGTAATAAATTAGAGTTTCGCTAGGGTTTAAAATTAACATATCTTGCAATAATTGCAACTTGTTATTTTAAAGTTAATAAATTATTACAGTTAATACATGATTACTAATTAAAACAATAATTCTGATTAAGTTGTCAGTCGTATGTTGAGCTTTTACATATTTACTTTTACTGTCATAAATTCATGTTATCTTACCTTATTTGGTATTAATGTGCATTACATTTAGCGTAGTTACCAAATTATGTACAATTATTTGTAAATAATAGCATAATTATTGATTATTTTATATGGAAATTAGTACATAATTTTGTAATTATTAGGATTGAGTATTGAGCTAAATATAAGTAAATCTTATGCAAAATTAATCCCCTTACTTGTAGATTGTAACGTCAAATATTCGCTATAATTGAATGTATTTGGAATGACTATCTTCAAAGATTATTATGCAATTTAACGTGCAAACTAATGAATAACTCTTGTATTATGTTCTAGTTGACTTATTTGATTAAATTACTCAAAATTATCGTATACTAATACTGTACATAGTTACGCTATGATAATATTCTTAGTCCAATAAAGAATGTCCAATATTTAGAGCTAAATATCATCAAGGAACTATATAACTATTTCGCTATAATATTGACTACAATTGATTTAATATAATATGCAACTTTCAATTAGAAGCCATATTCAATGATCACTACCATATTTATCAACGCAAATGTAAAACATGCTATATGAGTAAAATTGTACTTATAAATATAGCATTACTGGTAATTAAAATTGTAAATTATTAAATAATCATGAACGAAATTTAACAGTCATATTCAATAAATATTGCGTAAGTATGGTATCCGTAATGACTACCAACGACAAAAATATTGAAAGTATCAAATAATATCGAGTAACATTGCAAATTGTACCATAAATTTGCAAAAAAATTTTTAGAAATATTAATGATACAATATCATTTGGCTGCAAAAGGCAATCGACAATCTTATTCAATGAAAAGCATATAATTTATCAAAACAATTATCTTTAACTATTCATGTTAGATTGACTAAGTAAACAAAATCATTTAAAAATAATAATATATCACTGAAGTTACGTAATCGTATCAAAGTAGTAAAATATGATGTTAACATATTTGAGTATCATTCATATGAGTCGACTATAAACTTAAATTATTCAACTAAAATTTATAACTTTAATAGAATACGTCAGTAATTATGATTAAAATAATTTTCAAGAAAACTCACAAAACAGAAGTATTTACAATATAAATGCAATTACCATATAAAGTATTAACCGTCAAATATACTTTGATTAAGTATTGATATTATGATATCTATGTGAAAATAATGTAATAAACTATTGTAAATGAATTACCTTACTGTAAGAATCTTTGGTTATTAGTAATTATGAAATTATCTTGTGAACATCATTTTTCTAATTGCAAATCCTGTAAAATTGTTAATATCAACGATCGCCTTTCAAATGTTCTGTTATTATACTGTATTTGAAAGCATTTAAATTTTCATAATTTAAAACTTGTTATAATTATAAAATTCGTAAATTATAAAGCTACTTATAGTAAAATTCAATTAAGTATTAAATTTTAGAATGTTAATTAATTTATAGTGTATTAAATTGTTATTAATTAAAGTTGCTTCGATTTGAATCATATTTTTAATTTGTATTGTTGTTAATTTCATACATTTAGACTGTTAATATTTAAAACTTTTTCAATTCATTTCAATTATCTTATAATACTTGTATATTTATGTATTTATATATTTATCAAATTGCATAAAAATATTATTGTATTAATTGATTTTAACGTACTAATATTTAATTAATTATAAGAATAATGTATTTGTAAAATTAATCTTAACTAATTTAAACTTTATATTGTTCAATTTATTAATAGTGTTTATAAGATAAATCTTAATTTTAAATTTTAAAATCTGAACATGTCTATATTTTCTAATAGCAAATTTTCAATTATACGATTTCATGATGAAAATTGGAATAATTAAAATTATTTTATTATTATTCTTTTAGTTTATAAATACTGATTGAAAATTGTTGATAAGTTCTAATATTGATAAGCAATTTGAAACTTATGTTATAAATGAGTAAATACGTGAAATTGATTATAGCAAAATTGCTTAGTTAGTTGCAATAATCTTTGACATTATAATTAAGCAATAATTTACAATATTAATATGTTTATTAAATTTCATTGCTAATTATTTTGTTAATAATTTCATGACATAAGATTAATTATCTATATTTATAAATCTTATATAATATTAAACTAATTATTGAATTATTTTAACTGTTATAATAAGCTATGTTAATACTACTTAAAATACTATTAAATTAACTATTTAAATGTAAATAATTAAGGTTATCAATAATTATTTAATATTCAGTATTTACGAGAAATAAATGATTACAAATTTTCGTACGTTAAATATAATGAAAACACATGTATGATTTATATAGATTTCATCATAAGCATGAGATATAACTATAAATTTAATTAACATTATATAATATGTTAATTTAAATTGCACATAATTAAATAGTATAATATAATATTATAATCAATATTATTAAAATCGAATATTGAAGTTATTTCAAATTTAGTTAGAAATAACATAATTAACAAATGAATTCTTATGACAGACAAGAACCTAGTATTTACAGATAAGATAATGTTTGAAACTAAATTAATTTAATCACTAGAGTTATAACACTTCTATAGAAAAATATTCTTAAATATTCTAGTTAAATAATAAGTATACTTAACAAAGATCTATATTCAAAATAACATTTGTAATATATTATTGTAATAAGATATTTAGTATCTAATAAACAATGATTATAATACATATCGATAGAATTAATATGTACCTATAAAATTAATATTCAGCTTTATTAAATACTTCTTGCAAATAGTATGTTTATAAATGTCTATGTAACTCGTTAATGATTGTAGATAGAATAACTTATATTATCAATTACTATATATAAGAACTTTAAAATCATAATGACTATAATATGACTATTGTTACTGAAATTTCATAATTTATAACGTTTCAGTTACAATATTGAACATCTAATATTTGTACATAATGTCACCTGTGTTTATTGAATTTGACAATTATGTAATATTAACGACTCTTATTTAGATAAGGATTGCATTGCACATTAAATCATGACTACTTGAAAACTGACAGATTACATACATTAAATATACTTATGAAATCATGATTGCAAATGACTATATAATTTGTAACACAATTAAATATTTCAGTACATTACGTTTGAATTACATATTGTAGCACCTCAAAGAATCATTTAACATTAACGAGCATTATCAATAAACTATTGTAATATATGGTTACTTAAACAAATTACTTGAGTCTTGTAAAATTCAATTGTATGATACATTTTAAATTTATCTATTTATTTCATAAAACTGCATTAATTTAAACTAATATTAACAAATATTTAGCATTACTTGTCATCAAAAAATTACTATATTACGAGTGTATTACATTAGTTCTATTTGGTAATATTTTAAAATAATGAATTTAATTTGATCGATTTAATTTATAAATTAATTTTATATCACTGTTTGATAATAATAGTATTACTTAATATAATCGATTGTTTAAAAATTACAGGTAATATCCTATATTGATTGGTAAAATTATATAATTTGTTCGATGATATATTCGTATTACAGTAAATTTTTATTGGATTTTGTTAATTTTCATAATATTAATAGATTACATAATCAATTTAAATCGTTATTTATATCATAGTTATTATATCTACATATTCATCATTTTTTTAACATAATTTTGCAATTTTGTATCAACTATGATATTTAATTATGTGTATGTTTAACTAAATTTTAATTTTTACTAATATTGTATCTAAGATAGATATTTGAAATCTTTATTTAAATTTTGTCATTATCTATCATTTCTGTATCATGATTAATATCAGTTAACATAATATTATTAAATCGATAGCATAATTAAATATTAAAGCTAATAATTTTTTATCAGAGAATACCATTAATGCCATGATTATGAAAATTACATAATTTATCTACTAATTAAGCAATTTAATTTAAATATTGAATACATAATGTACATATTAAATGTCAGTGATATTAAGTAATTTAGTAGACATAGTTAAATATTGATCAATTAAATTTATTAATTAATATTTTATTTAATTTGCAACGAAGTCTATATGAATTTAAACGTTGATCTAATTTGCTAATATTCAATAGGTACTTACATATAATATTACTGAAACATTTAATATTGTATATGATAAGAAGAATTTGATTAAGAAATTATTTATTAAATAAATATTAAATAAAAAATTAATTTATAATATTTTAATTTTTACTATATCTACTCTAACTATTAATCGTTTCATAAATTATTATAATTTTTAAATATTAAAATATTGGTTGATATAATTGTGTATAGTTAAAAATATAGAATAAATCATTACTTAACATAAAAATTTAAATTAATTTGTCAAATTGTCATAATGTAACATTATTCTAATGTTGGAATACTATTTGAGTATTTAATAATTATATTGTAAGATTATAATCTACATAATTATTCAAATATTTAATGAATTAATTAGTATATAATTTAATAAGTATGTAATTTTAAACTCACTATCAACTTTTACTATACAAAAGTATTATTCTTAAAATTTGCACGATTACTTAATTTATATTAGTTATTTTATTTAGTATGCACTTAATCGCATTTTAATAGGCTTACTTAAATTAAATAGAATCATTAGGTTAACGTATTAGTATAAGTTAGTTCTATTTATGTAGCATATATTGATACGATTTTACAGTAGCATTTGTGTTTTTTTGTTGCTAAACTTGTGCTCTTTGAACATAACAGCTCATATATGAAAGTTGTATATTTGAATCATACTTGATATCGATTTATACGTTATCATTTACTAATGATGCTGTTTATATTGCACTGACTGTAATTAATGTATAAATTTATAAGAATAGTAATATTTTAAGATTATAACTGGATTAATGATTGAAACTTATACGATGATAAGAAATGCTTTTCAAGATTTTCACATCTAGAATTACAATTAATATTCACACTTATTTAAATATTCTAACATTTATGTTGATTATTTTTGTAGAACTAGACTTCGAAAATAGTTATTCATCAATAATACATCATGTAAAGCAGTTAGACTCTTATTCTATAACCTATATTTGATACATTTATTTGATAATAATAATTATGAATAAAATTTAATGACTATTTCATTAACAAAGTTTTCAAAACTTAAACTTATTTAACCGTGAAATTAGAAACTATTTAATACATGAATTTATTCAAATAATACTTTTATTTATGAATATAAATTATTTCTTAAAGCTTTTATATCATAATTATATTTATTCTAATATGATCATTTTTGATTACAAACTTTGATAATGAGTAAATAATTTTGAAACAAATTTTATATTTATAATTAGTTTTAAGTTTTAGAATTTACGATACACAAATGCATATAGTAAATTTCTGGTTAATCAAGTTACATTAAATTTAAGAAAATACTTAAGGTCTAATTTGTAAATTAGCGCAATATAGTCATGTGATCAATAATTAATAAGCTGTTGATGATTGTAATGATCATGATAATTGACGAATGAAGTAATACATGTAAGATACTTGAATTTGAGTACATATAATTAAGACGTAATAATTATAGATTAGATGAAATAATCTTGATAATATATTTATAATTTATATAGTTAAAATGAGCAATATTGTAAGAATATTAAAACATTATTGATTATAGTAAGTAAAATTACTGTAGTGAATCTTGAATATTGTTGTTAGATAATATTGAAATATAGTTTTAATTCAATAATTTATAAAAATAGCAATGAGGAAAATTATTTATAACTACTTCGTATTTATGATGTACGTTAATATGTTAAATATTTTCGGAAAAACTTTTAATATGAAAAATTTCTAGAAGTTGATTTCTGTAATGTATCACATATTTATTATAGACATTACAATTTAACTGATTAATGTAAACTTGAATGTAATAAATCTAATTAAACTTATTTGATAAATTGATAAGCATTTATGATTTATTATTTCTACTTATGCAAGTATGACTATCGAATAACAATGTAAACATCTAAATAATTTTTATAACAGTTAAATCATTATAGTGGTTCTAAATTGTATTAAATATCAGTTGAATACTGTAGTTAAATGCATAAATTAAATTAATTTTCATTTGTAATCAGATATTTTATGATTTAAATTATCCATATGTAATATTTAAATATTTTAATAACTAATTATAGAAATACGAATACAAATGTTATGGTATGAAAGACTTCAAATGCTATTTTATAATTTAACATTTGAAATCTGTAAATAATCTTAATATATTAAATAAATAGCTATTATTGACTGCTATTGTTAATTTCCGATCGATTATAATTGTAACATTAAATAATTGTAAAAATTTATATTGAAATAGTGCTTAATATTAAAATGAAATGTAATTTTCGCAAATATAAAGTAATTATAACTAATTGCAGTCTCAAAATATTGATATGATCAAATGAATTAAACTCATTCGATATTAGAGTTAGTTGGGATTATAAAATTATGCATAAACAGTTAAGAATGACTTGAAATTTTGTTACCTCAAATGCAATTATTTTTGAAAATTTAAACGTTTGTTTAATTGTGCAAAAGTTGCAGTAGAATCTTATACTTTAACATTAGATGTGATTTCTGATTGTTATTATTAAATATACGTGAATCGAGTTCTATTAAACTTTGATTTAGATTTGTTAATGGTTGATAGTAATATATTTATAAGTTCATTGGAGACTTTGAATTTGTGTAGTAAAATTGATAGTTGTTTAAGATATTCAATTTATATTTCAAATTGAAATTTGATATAAAGTGTATAACATTTATTACTATTTCTTAAGTATATGTCGATAGTATGTAAAACATGTACATTGTTTCTTTAATAAACTTGACAAATTATTAAGGTTATTTTGATGATTATCTACATTTATTTGTATATTTCAATGATTCGTAATTGAAATATAATTTTAGAAATTATTTGATACTACTAAATTATATCATATATCTTTATTTAAATTTTTAGAATTAAGACATTTTAAAAATTTTATATTAAAACTTTTATATATGAAATGTAAATATCTATTAATAATGGATTATATTTTATATTCTTATATCAGGCATTCTTGCATTATGAAGGTAATTTAGGAAATTTTACATTGAAAATTTAAAAAACTGAATGACATTAATAAATATAAAATCATATTTTAATTTATTATAATTACTGAATTTCTTACGTTATGTAGTATTATTAAAGAATAAAAAAGTTAATATTAATTTATAATAATATTTTGTAAAGTAATATTCAAACAATCTTTAACATAAAATTAAAAATTACTTAAATTATAATTAAATTTTAAAATAATATTAGAATATATATTATAATAATAAATAAACTATTGTTTATGATATAGTTAAACTTAAACTATTGATTGAACTGAATTAAAATACATTCAAGTTGAAGATGAATATTAGATAGAACATTTAGTAGCAGAAAAAAAGTTTAAGACAATTGAATTTACAATACAATTAAAAAACATAAAATGATAAATAACCCAATATAACCCGTTCCCAATTTTTTTTCCTTGATAAAATAATAAAAATTAACATTAAAAATTAAATTGTAAGGAAATTTTTAAATGAATTAAAAGGATAAAAAAAAAAAAATTGTTATACTATCCTGTGCATTTTCTGTTGCGTTTTGGAATATATATTCCGAATAGATGTTGAACAGAATTGGTGACAATATGCAGCCCTGCCTAACTCCTCATCTGATTGTAATCTTTCCTGTAAGGCCACCTTGAAGTTTTACTGATGCCACTTGATGTCTGTAAAGGTTTAGAATAATTTTTGTGTCGTGGTAGTCTAGTACTTTTGTTGTTAAGATGTTAATGAGTTCTGGGTGCTTAACACTATCAAAGGCTTTGGCGTAGTCTATGAAGCATAAATGTATACGTATTTTCTTTGGTGCAGGCATTTCTGTAGGAGAACCGAAAGCCCAAACAGTGCTTCCCTCGTGCCAAGTCCTCTTCGAAATTCAAACTGTTGATCTCTGATGTCCATTTCACACATATTTGTGAGTATTTTAAGGAGGTAAGGAGTATTTTAAGGAGTATTTTAAGGTATTTTTAGGATTTACCTATTTTAAGAAGTAATTTCAGGAACTGTCCCATTAGGCTTATTAGGAGATACTGGTCGCATTAGTTTGCATATCGCTTCTTAGGATGCCAATCTTTGCATTAAAATCCCCCATCACAATTATGATTTCACTTAATTAATGCTCGCTCGTAACTTTTTGATGCCGCCATAGAATTTCTGCATTTCTGCGTAGATTATGTTGATGTTCTTTAGTTTTGCCTTAATTTGCAGCAGTGGTAGTCTATCTGAGTACGGTACAAAGTCTTTTACCAATCGGTTGATCTTGGTGTTTGCGATAAAACCTACTCCGTTGGGATGAGCCGGTAGGTCGCTACCGGAGTAATATATTGTTGATTCGTTTATTTTGACTTTACCAGTTTCTGGCCACCTCATCTCGCTAATTACCATTACATCCACATCCAATCTTTCCATTTCTCTGATCACATTATCTGCCTTGCCTGCCATATACATGCTCCTTACATTCCTCGTTCCAACTCTCACGCCGTCGCTATCTATTTCCACTTTCGGTGGATTCTCCTCGTGGCGATTCTTTGTCCCCCCGACCACTAAATGTCTGCCACGGACTAGGGGCAATTTTATTTGGCTGTTGTGTCATTATTGCTTATCTTAAGAGAGTAGTGCGGTAGTTTCTCCTTGCTTTCCGCACCGCAGTACTATGACCGATTGAACCGCTTCGGCTTCGCTCACAGGTATCTGTGTATTGAGCCTTAGCATGAATCCTTCTACCGTCTCAATCAAGTACTGAGGAATAGGATGTTGCATGGTATCGAATTTAGTGATAACTCCTATTAATTCTTGAAAATAATATCAAATGAAATTTATAACCGAAATAAAAATTTTTGAAATGCGGTCTGCGCTGAGAAAATCAAATTTGAAATTAAAATGAATCGGTCAGCCGATTACGCCTCTGACGTCAGACGCGTGATCCCGAACGTTTTATGGAAATTTTACAACGTCGCAAAGACCTGACAGTTAAATATTTGACTTGTATTTGACAGTTGTAAAAATGTAACGTTTACCATTTAAATTGTATTTTTATTAATATATATTTATTTTAATACAAACTGTAGTTACAGCAATTATAAGAAAATGGTTTATTCCGAGTTTTCTGTGTTTTATTAAAATTCATTTTTCAATTTTACACAAACTATTTATAGGTTACATTATCAACACAAACTGCATTTGCTGTGTTGCCAGTTGTTAAAAAATAGTTTGTGACGTCATTCGCGCTAAAACACGGTTTCAAAAATCATTTTTATAAATTTTTTGAGAAAACTGAAGGTCTTCTGAACTTTTTATCTATGCAGTGCTGTTTACCAGCACCTAAAGTTTATAAAAATACTTCAAAAATCATGCAACATCTTTATTGCTGCCTTCTTTAGGGTTTACCATATCTGGCTGCACTCACTTAGTTTAGCCTGCAGGTCAATGCAGTTGCCTGGGGTGTGGCACATAGAGCCATCAGTGAGAGTTGGGTACTTTGTGAGAGTCAGTTATCAGTGCCCACCTCCTGTCTCTGACACTTGGTGTGACCGACATTGATAAAGGTGCTACCTCTACAGCGTAACCCCTACACCCGCGTGTTGATTACTTTGTATTATTTATTTTTATTTCATAATTTAGTGTTTAACCTCCTTCCCTGTCTGGGTTATTTTGATATCTTTAAGGTAATCCGTTGATTTCTATTAGTCCCAAAATACCTGAAGAATTGCTAAGTTTTCAGGATGGAAATTATCACCCACGTTCTCTTACAGTTCTTGACTTCCAGCTACTATAGCAGGCTCCTACTCAAGCTTCTTTAATAGTTCATTTCTTCTACTTTAGTAACAAGTATCGGGGACTTATTTATTAATTTGTTTAAATGATTTAATAAATTATTGTACATATCTAAATCTAATTCTGCCAATATTGGTACTATATTACAATATAAGTAATAATATTTTTTACACAAATCGCAATAAAAAGATTTACAGGCTATAAAAACACAGTGAAAATACACAGATATCCGAAACGAGTTAAACATCGACAGCCTAAACAACCGCATTAAGCTCTACAGGAATAATTGGAAGCCACACTTTGAAAGAATGACCAACGAGCGGATACCTAAACAAATATATAAATATAAACCGAGAGGAAGAAGGAATGTAGGTCGTCCTAAGAAACGATGGAGCGACCAAGAGCGACGTAACGGACAATACGTCCAACACGTGAAGATGATGATGATGATAAAAAACACAGTGGAAATTAATCCAACAAAATACAACTCTAAAATACATCAGCGTTAAAAAAGAAAAAATACAGTTTGAGTCACAGTTAGTCACAATTTGAAAAAGACCCAAAGCAAAGTAAAAAATTTAACGATATCATAGTAGCCGCTCAGTGGCAACATATTTAATTATTATGGAGTTTTATCTTTAAAGACCCGATAGCCGCAGCGCTTTCAAAGTTGGCATGCAGCCTATTGTAGACTCGGATCTTCAAACGTAAAGTATTCTCATCAGTGAGCTCAAGGCGGTTTCCTTCAAATCTACAGTTTGGAAAATTCTCAGATTTTAGGAACATAATAAATCAAGATATATTATAAAAAGTAAAGCAGCGTTAGAATTTTTAACATTGTAAAAATAGTTCTACATGATTCCCACCGACGTATGCCAACCATAAAACCTAAATATTCACTTCTTCTTTATGTTCACCGGACGTTGGCACTTTAAATTGACCGCAGCCAAGATAAATTTACTATGGGGTCTAATTCATGAGGTGTTTTTCCATTGCATTCCCCATCGTGCACAGATCTTATATTAAACTTTTTAATCACCGTAATCACACGGGGGGTAATGGTTGGTATGGTCTTGAGGGGAGGACTTACGCTATTTAGGGACTCCAACTAAATCTCGAGAAAAACCGCTGCGACCAAGCAGAAATCAACAAATCCTATTTTCACGTTCACGTTGTACCCCTGATTGTAGTTGTGATAGACTAACAGAAAAGGATGAAGGGTGAGCCTTCGACGCCTTAAAACCAAAACATAATGGCTAGAGGAAAAAACCCCAACAGAAATCCCGGCCCTCCTGGCAAGGATAATGAGCACATGGCTAGTAACCAACTCTCATGAAAATGAAAACTACTTACAGAACCCAAATAAACCTCGAAACTAGGACTGATATAATAATAATAATAATAATCTTTATTTAGTCACAAAATACAATTTACAGTACAATCCTGAAAATACAATTTTGAGCATAAAAAAGTGGAGATCAGCTGCTTGCTGGTTTTCATCTCAACTCAGGGTCAGTTGAAGAACTCCGTTACCTCGTAGAGAGCTTTCTCTACTAAAAGTTCTTTTGTTCTTTTTTTGAATGTGGTCAGGGGGAGGCTTTTGATTTCCTCGGGCAGCTTGTTATATAATTTGATACCTAGGTTCCTTCCTTCACAACATTTCAATCGGGATCGTATTGTTTGAAGTTGGTCCTTGTGTCTCGTTTCATAGGAGTGAGCGGCAGTGACGTGTGCTGTGGTATTTGTTTTATATACATTACGGCGGTGTATACGTATGCAGAAGGTAGCGTCATTATTTTGAGTGCTTTGAATAGCGGCTTGCAGTGGGCTCTGCTCGGTAGTCCTTCCAGAGTTCGTATTGCTCTTTTCTGCATTATGAAGATGCGATTTAGCTGTGTTGAATGACCCCAGATTCGAAGACCATAAATCATTCTCGCGTGGAACATTGAGAAATAAACTAGCCTTGCCGTGTCTTTTCCGACAGCGTCTTTTATTCTTCTTATTGCGTATAGGGCTGTGCCTAGTGATTTTGTTAGGTTTGTTATGTGGTCATTCCAAGTGAGGTAAGTGTCCAGTGTTATTCCCAGATATTTTACTGTCTCTTGTTGATGTTCGTTTGTCCTGTTTGTTGTGAAGGTTATCTTTTGCGTTTTCTTGTCGTTCAGAAGTAATCGATTCGATGCATACCATTTTGCTGCAGCGTTTTGTTGGTCATTGGTTGTCGTGTTGTTTGGATGTTCTTCTACGAGAGCTGTATCGTCCGCAAACAGCACTGTTGGGCATTTCATATTTGCTGGTAGGTCGTTTATGTATAAGACAAAGAATAGTGGTCCTAGGATGCTACCTTGCGGTATACCGCATGTCATTTTCCTTCCTGACTCCGTTCTTCATTCCACATGATTGTTTGTCTTCGGTTCGTTAGATATGACTTTGTTAGATTATAGGCCAATCCTCTGAATCCATAATGTTGGATCTTATCAAGGAAGATCTTATGATCCATCGTATCAAATGCCTTTGACAGGTCATTTAAAGTGACCTGGCACTTTCTTTGCTTTCCAGCATCTCGTATATGTGTGATGTCAAATACCCAATTGCGTCTGTCGTGCTTTTTCCTTTTGGTAGCCGAATTGATGCTTCGTGATTGTCTCTTTCTTACTTAAGAAGTTGAGAGCACGGTTGCACAACAATTTTCAAATATTTTTGAAAAGATGGGTAGTATCGATATAGGTCTGTAGTTTGTTGCTTCGTTTTGTTTCCCTTTTTGTATATTGGAATTGTTCTTGATATTTTCAGAGTATCTGGAAAAATTCCTTTCTGCAAGCATGCGTTCATAATGTGGCATAGCACCGTTTGTATATCTTGTTCTATGAATTTTACTATTTTTAGATTTAAATTATAGATGTCGTAGGATGGCGAGTTTTTTAATTGCTTTATGGTGTTGTTTATTTCCATTTCGGTGATGTCGTATAAGAATATGGTATCTCGTGTGCTGGGAATTGCTGAATTTAGGTATTGCAATGGATTTGTGCCAGTTGCTGGTATTTTCTCATTTAGACCTATTGTGACATTTGTGAAATAATTACAAAAATCATTTGCTGTCAGTGTCGAGTCGTTTTTTGGTTCGTTTTTTACCAAGTTCTTTATTGATAATGGACCAAGTTTGTTTTGGAATGTCGCTTGAATGTATTATTTGTTTCACATTCATTTGCTTCTTGTGTGCTTCCAGTTTTTGTTAAAAAGTTTCCTCAACTCGTTGTAGCTTTCTCTGTTTTTTATGTTAGTGATATTTTGTTTGATTTGTTGATGTAATGACTTCATTTGCTTCTTTATGTTGTCGAGTTCTTTTGTGAGTTTGATTTTGTTTTATTTTGTTTGTAGCTCTTTTCTGGAAATGTAGCTTCAACATTTTCTTGGATAGTTTTAATAAATAAGTGGAACTTTTGTTGAATTGTTTTACGTTAAAATTTGGTTTCTTGCTTTGTGTTGGTGTCACATATGAATTTAAGTTATGGTCTGTATTTTCTGGTGTTTCTGTAAAAATGATGCCTCTATTAAAAGCAAATCGCTCATACCTTATGCCGACTGGCCAGAAATTTGGATCGTAGACTGTGCTTTTTGTTCGGTGTCAACTCCTACCATGAAACATTTTCTGGTGCTTTCCGTGTTTGCAGTTTTGAGTAGCTCTACTGTTACGTCTTCGGTACCTAGTTTGTCCTTCATGTATTTTTTTAATATTTCTTCGGTTACATGTTCCTTAACTTTTGATACAAATAACCATATTTTTGGCTTTTCCACACCTACAAATTGAAGCGCATTAGCGTCCGTGTTTTTTCCTACCGTTTTTGGTTTTCGTTTCCAATTTTTCCTGTAATTTACTGTCGTAAAGCCGTCTTTGTCCTCGTGCTCGTTTGTTTGCTTATCGATATTTGATTGAGCTTCCTTGATGCACTTTCCTACGAATTCCTTAGTTATTTTCGTATTCTTTTTTGCGGTGGTTTCTAGAACATTGTTTCTTTTTTCATGTTTATCTTCGTTCGTTTTTTTTAGGTTATGTATCGCTTTGTTTACGTCGCTAATTTGTAAAGCTTGCGCTGCACTGTCCATGATTTTCGGTTCTATCGCGTGGTTGTCTGGTTGCCTAACTTCTTCATCAGATTTCTGCATGCTAGCTCGTTCCCTCTCTTTCAGTAAGTTGATGATAAGGTTTTTATCGTTAACCATTTCTTCTAACGTTTTTATTTGTTTTTTCAAAATGTCGATGAAGTCGTCCACGACCTCACGTTTGTTGCTTTTTCATTTAGGTCCGAGTCCATGAAATCACAGAGAACCTCGTTTTTCCTGTATTTCTCAGGTAGTTCTTTGTTAATTATTAGTTGAATTAGTTGAATTTTGGATAACTTTCCCAGTTCCGTTTCGATTTCGTGGTTTGGTTTCATAACCTCACTTTCTTGGATACGTGTTGCTGCCATGCTGCCAAGTTTAAATCTATAAGGTTGACAACACCATGCAGGAAGAAGGGACAAACGAGTATGGATTAGAGATACAATAAAGGTTGCTACATGGAATGTGAGAAGACTGGCACAAAAAGAATTCAAACTGAAAAAGAAATTAAAACAAATAAAACTATATTTTGCAGCTATTACAGAAACCAAAAAGAAACTAAAGGGAATAAAATATAGTAGAGACTATATAATGATATACAGTGGAGTACAAATGAAAGAAAGAGCTAGTAAAGAAATCGCGCTATATATTATTGTGGTTTTCGTAAGGCCCCTTCAGAAATTCCGTTGCAAACCATAAAAAATTTAACCCAGTTGTCTAGGATTAATCAGCGAGAGCTATGAGACTTACCCAGTAGTGAGTTCTAAGGTTCGCAGCTCTGAAAATGAATAAATGTTCGGCGACCACAGCGCAATTAAAACTCGAATATTGAAACGTGATTTCAAAATTTGCTTTATTGCCAAACCGATTTTGGGACAAAATTCCAAATATGCCAGGTGGTGTAATTGTGTTTTGCTTGGTAATTGAAATTTAAATTTAAAATTGGAAATCATTTGCTGAAATTTAAACCACCAAACAATTCTGTGTCTTGTGTAAATCTTTACAATGGTAATAATTTTTAAAGTAATTATTCAAAATGTTTTAACACAAATAAAATTTTATTAAACTAGCGACAAATGTTCAACGACTGACCTTATTAACACTCCAGGTGTTGCCTAATGCTGGCGCTTTCAATTATCCAATTCAATCAAAACTCGTTGACTCGTACAAGTAAAACTTTGATAATTCCAAAATAGCTCCTCTTTTCGACTCCAATACAAACTTATTGACTCGCTGCACAAATCAAACTTGAATAACTCCAAAATGGCTCCTCTATAAAATTTTCATTTGCTATCTTTGCAGATTCGATAAATCCAACCAAAAACTTTGATCAACTCGCAAAATAAAACAGACGACCCCGTCTTCAGAAACACTATCACAAACTCAAAATTTACCGCTTTCACGGCAACGCAAATCAAAAATCTCAAAATTCACGTCCTCCAACTGACGTGCATTCGGTCTCAGTTCTCAGACCACTCTTCTTTTTTTCTTTTTCAAATTGCCAACATTCAAAAACATTCTTTTCGTTTCCAAATTTTAAATTTTATCCTGTCATAAACAAGCGGCGCACAAATCACACTAATGTCAAATTAATAATCACACTGTCAAATTCATCAAAACAAATCATGATTTTGTGTAAAAGGTGTTGAAAGTAACAATTTTTGGCATTCTTGTTGGCAAAATAAAGCAAATTAATTTTGTTGATCTTCAAATTGATCAACAAATCGAAATTCTTAAAAAACATTTATTCTTTCTCGCAGTGGCGAGAAACCTAACACTACTGGTAAGAAACTAGTAAAAAAACCATTTTATAATATTTCTGAAGTCTAATTTCAGAAATATCACCACAATATATACAAGAAATAGGAGAATAGTATAAAAGACTACAAATATATAAGCAAGCGCATATTTACAGCAAAACTCAAGATCAAAGAGGATGTATAACAATAATAGGCACCTATGCACCAGAAGACGGAAAAATTGACAAAACCAAATCCTTCAATGAAGAGTTACAAGCGGTCCTCAATAAATGCAATTAAAACGAACAAGTAATACTTTTAGGCGATTTAAATGCTAGAATTAGAAATATAATAATTCCAAATATAGTGGGCTCTTATGGAGAAGATACTTGTAATGAAAATGAGAGAATTTTAAGAGACTTTGTTACCTATAATAACCTCAAAATAACAAATGGATTCTTCAGAAAACGAGATATTCATAAAAACACATGGACAGCAAGAGGAAGAAGATCTGTTATAGATTATATAATAATTAACAAAAAGTTAGCAGGTCAAATTAGAGATACGAGAGTTTATAGAGAATAATGCGTGGGCTCTGATTATTTTATAGTCTTCTCAACAATCGAAACTTATACGAAATGGAAACAAAAGAAGCCAACAATGAAACTTTCTAGAAGAAAATAGTGTGAGATTTCTGTACTAGAATAGGCTAAACTGAAAGTTAGAATATTTTGAAATGAGAGAACATATTATTAATAAAGAATGGGGTAGTCTAAAAAAAATAGTTAAGGAAGCAGTAGACAAAGCATTGGGAAAGTAGTAATGCTATAGAAGAAGAAAAGGCTTAAGAATTTGTCCAAATAAATTAGAAGAGGAATAGAGAAAAACAAAACACTTACAAAAATATATTAATGATCCGACAACATAAAACGTCAAAGAATACAGGTAAAAAAGAAATTTGAGCAAATCCCTAACAAGGAGAGTACATGCGGAGTCCTGGGAACGATTTATTAGTAATATTGAACATAATGTACATAGAACACAGATGCTGGCATATAACATGATGACGACGATAAATAAACAAGAAAGAGAAGAGATTCAAATAAATAACATAGGAGAAAAAGAATGGATAACACACTATAAACAACTGTGGTTTAAAAACGATGTAGCGAATACACATGCACAAAAAAAGGATATAAAAGGACTGGATGAAATTGATGAAATGGATGAATTGCAAATGGATGGATGGTGTGAATGCAAAATTATGAAAATATGGCACACTACTGCACTTAAGACTTATACACCTTTTTAATATGTGCTGGAAAGAAAAAAGTTTTCTAAAAACTGGAAAAAAGCACAAGTTATTTCATTGTTTAAGAAGGGAAATAAAAATAAATGCGAAAACTATAGAGGTATTAACTTGCTAGATTCTGCTTACAAGATATATACTAGAATACTGAAGAATAGAATTAAGAACATCACGGACAGCATAATAGGCGAACAACAGATGAGATTCAGAGGGGAAGATAGAATATTTACATTGCAACAGCTGATTAATAAACGCAGAAAATGTAATAAAGAAACACACATAGTCTTAGAGATAGGAAGAAAAATAACAGACAAAATAGAAACAAGCAAAGGTCTAAGGCAAGGTTGCTGTATATCTCCAATCCCTTTTAATATATTATACATCGACGAGGTAATACGTAAACGGAAAAAGAAGTATGACGAAGGAATCCCTCTAGATAAGAAGACAATCTTTAATTGTATTTTATATGCTGACGATGCAGCAATAAGTGCCAAAACAGATGACAAGCTGCAAGGGGTATACATATACTTGCAGAAATATGCCAAAAATATAAAATGAGAGTATCAGCCGATAAATTTTAAAAACAAACAAAAAAAATTTTTAATTTCAGAAACCCTGTTAACATTGCATATTCGAATAATTTGGAATATACTAAAAGCAAATAAATAGGTCAAGAATTACACATAGTTAGAAATTGCCCTTCTTAAAAACTGGATTGGTCGCTTCTACATTAAAATCCGAAGGAAAGCCACCCTCTTATCAAGTCGGTTAGAGGTGCTATCAAGATAATTTCTAAACTTCTTATTCAAACCTTAAGGAAAACCATCAATATCGCCTGCAGGTGAAGCACTCAGATGCTGGATGACTTCGAGAGTGTCAGTTTTGCTAAAGGGAATTATTGCCATAGAATTAATTGTAAAGTCAACATAGCCCATTTTTCAGTCAATAAAAGGAATCTTATTTATAATCTCAACAAATGCACGGAGTAAATTTTCATTAAGCGTATTCAAAACCTTTACCTGATCACAAATAGTGTCATCATCAAACGATTGGCGTTCCCTATAGACAAGCAACTACCAGGAAATATAATCGACCAAGATACCCTGCTCTTATAACAAGCTGCGGATATCACCAAATCATGAGTAAATTTAGAAGGCACAACTAGCTTGAAGTGTTGAACCTATCTTTTTCCAAAATATGGTCTCAAAATTTTGTATTTTTTAGCTAAAATGTACAGATTATTTAAATCACTATTTGAAATTAATTACTTAAGGAGCAATCTAATTCCGAGCAGTAAGACACACAAAAACTGACATTACAGGAATGCATTGATCAAAATAACGACCTACAATACTTATAATTCTAACAAATGTTCCTCTATATAAACTGAATGATGCATTCTCAACCAGTTTTTTTAATCCAAGGACTCGCGAAACCTATTTTTAAGATTAGTATTGTTTAAACACCTGAACACACTAGCAGTAAATTTGTACGATTTACATTGCTTGCATTGCATAAGTTGCCAATAAGTAAATAAAGTCAGCTCTGGATCCAGAATTATACCAAAAGTCCACGTTGAATTTCCTCGCAAGAATGAACAGTAAACCCTCTCTGAAAAGAATCAACAACCATCGCCAGATTCTTGAAAAGAATCGAAAATATTTCTGTTGGTGATGTATGCATATACTACAACCAAACACCTATAGAGGTGAGGATGTACTTTAGGGCACTCAATTTAACACTTCATATGTCGAAATATGCACGTTGACGTCAAGTCAAAAGCTAAAAATCATCGAATCAATTGTTCAACACCTCCACCTCTAAGAGATTTAAGGCAATAGTTGCTCATCAATGTATAATTACCAAGTGAAGTCAAATAAAAAGTGAACTTTATGAACAATACTACACACCAATGAAGGTTTATGATTTTAAGCATAACAATTAAACCGAACGTTACATCAAGCCACGAATATTAAGAAAAGAATTGAAGTTGTGTTAGTTTTGCTAAAGGAATTATTGCCATAGAATTAATTGTAAAGCCAACACAGCCCATTTTCCAGTAAATAAAAGGAATCTTATTTATGATCTCAACAAATGCACGTAGTAAATTTTCATTAAGCGTATTCAAAACCTTTACCGGATCACAAATAGTGTCATCGCTAAACAATTGGCGTTCCTTATAGACAAGCAACTACCAGAAAATATAATCGACCAAGGTACCCTACTCTTATTACAAGCAATTATTTTTATTACAAATTATCAAATTATTAGGCAATAATTAAAATAATTCCTGCAGGAGAGTGTCTTATTTGAATTAATTGAATTCACCTAAAGTTTTTTACATTTGCATCTGTTTCCTTATCCTTAATCAACTTTTTAGCATTCGATTAAATCTCTTTAGAGTTTGATCAAAAGTACCACTACATCAGTATTGTCTATAAGCAATTCTAGATTGTGGTAGTCGCTTTTCCTATTGTGGCGTTCTCTACAGGAATACATATCTCCGCAATTATTATAACTGAAATTACAAATAATAATTACAAAATTATTGTTATATTTATTTATTAAAATAATACTTTGTACTTATTTGAGTTTTATTAGGCATTCCAAATTAAGATATATTGATATTACCTTCATGTGTTACAAACTTTAAATAGTGAGATACAACGGTACGAATTCAAATAAATCATGTGAAAATGTCTAAAAGTGGCCAAAACTTAGGTGAAATTGTTTAAAAAGCAAATGCTCATCTTTGACATTATTGGTGGGCCTCCAATTTCCAATGTCTTATATTTTTTCTCATATTTGTGTAGTATTTATGTTTTGTTTAAGTTTAGTTTATAACTAGTATTTAACAAGTGTTCGCTTAATTTAGAATGTAATTTATCTCGAAGGTGCTTACGATGAGGTAGAAAGCGTAGGTTTTTAGTTTGAATTTGAAGATTGGGTACCCGAAATTCAAATTCAAATCACCTTGTTATAACACAATTGCCAACATTACGCAACATCTAGTACTATTTATATAATTCGTACTTTAATCGCTTATTTCGAGTTCTGCAAAATAAATAATCCCAAGTATTCCAGTATCTTAGATCATACTCGTATCTCTACGGATATCTTTATTTCAAAGATGTAAATCAGTTTATTTTTTATTTTTTATTTTATTTATATTTTTATGATTGTATAAATAGATTTTATAAGGTTCTAAAATCCATGCAATTATTTAAAAGACTCCAAACGTTCTACAGATAAATCAGGTTTCGGGTGAATTCAATTTTTATTTGTTCTGAATTCATACACGGTTCGATTTCGGACGTTGATTTTTTTATAACTTCTTAGCATTACCATCAAGTAAATCAGATTTATCTATAAAACATGCGGAGTCGTTTGTGAAATTTTTTGAAATAAAGGACATAAAATACGAATTATTCAATGACGCTTACAATTGAGTATTGCTCTTGGCACTAAAAAATATTTAGATTTCTTCTTAAATGATTTCCGATGAGTTTAGAGCCAATGTATAATATATATATTATTTTTCCTTTTAAGTAAAATTTTACCTTCATAATTACCTAAATTCATACTGTTAAGTTAAATGCGTAAAATGAAAAATTTGATCTAGACGTTCTACTAACCTAATCATTAGAGTACTATATTGTTATCGGTATCGATGGTATGTAAACAATTTTGCGTGATACTTATTATGATGTTAACTGTAACAAATTGTGTTATACTCTCAAGAAATGCACCTGTTATATTCGCAACTCTTTGAATACTTGATAAAAATGTAATAATTTTTTATATTCAATTTTTCCGCATAATTTTATATTAGGTATGTCTCCATTATTGTAAAGCAAATATCAGTGGAGAAATCTAGCAAAATACAATTATTCATTTATCAAGTGTTAATTTTGTTCGCTGCGTGAGCCTAAGTGAAATATGCATATTATAAACAGGTTACAACGATTGCATATGATGTATAAATAACTTTCTAATAGGATGTAAGGGTAATATGTTATAATACTACTACTACAATGGATACATCAGTTGTAGCATTTCTTTAACAGCTTATGTCTACTTTTCGATTATAAAATTAAAGTACTATGGAATTAATTATTAAGATAATTTTATGTAAACATTAAATATCTATTATTTAAAATAATCCAATCAATGTAACAACTAGCTTAATTCGGTTAATTAACTAATAAAGGTGCCGTTTTCTATATCAGTCTTCAGTCAAATTCTGGCTAATGAGCTGTTAAATTTTTATAGTGATATTTAATCATCTTAAGCAAAAAGTAAATATTTTCAAAGTATGTACATATTATGTTTATCTTCATGTTAACAAGTTTCCGAAATCGATTAAAATTTGATATAATTATATAGCTAGAAAACTCTAATTCTAATAAAGCTTTTTAGTTAATTGAAGAAGAAAATATAGTTGAAGTGATCTTCTTCTTCTTCTTCATCGTTTGCTTTTTGTCAGAAGCGTCGTGACCCAGCTTGGCCGAAGCCAAGATGAATTTTCATGGGAATATAATTCATGGGGTGGTTTCCCGTTGCCTCCCCTATGGTCCACAGATTGATATTGGACCTTTGATCACAGCAGTGTATCCGACTCGACTAGGATTCGAACCGCGGTCTACCGCTTTTCAGTCGACCGGTGCATGCTTTGCGCTACACTGCTGAGTTGAAGTGATAAGCCAGGAAAAATCTAACTAGTAGATATCTATTCACAACACATTACCAACGAAAACGTTCAAAATAGCCGGGCCGCATACAGCAGCATCGTTGAATGAAATATATTTTCTCAACTATATTTTCTTTTTCAATTTATAATTCAGGTCGACTATGTTTGTCTTTTTGCATTTCTAAAATTTTCTTAATTTTTTAATGTCTCCAAATTCAAATTTGGCGCTGCGTTTTAGTTAATTTCAGTTTTAACTAATACTATATTTCCTTTAAAACTAAAAATTTATAATGTAATTAACAGTACATACTAGTTATTGTGCTAATTATTCATTAGAATCAAATAGATTTTAAGTAGAACGTTGTCGCTCTTCTTCTTACGCAAGGTCTGAAAACTGTGTTTTATTCATAGTGTACCAAAGTCATAATTAGGTGAATTTTCAAGTGCATTTGAATGACTTTTATCCTTGTTCACCTGCAAGGGTATTTTGATGTTAAGATAAATTAATTTTATGTTGTTGATTTAATTTTTAGTGAAAACAAATGTGCAATCAGAAGTCCAAGAAAAACCAAGTCCACATGATTATTTTGAAATGTATCATATACGTTAACACAATAATTAATCAAAGAAATTTATTTTTGTAATTGACGCATTGATAATTATTTCAGTGCAATTGTAAGCTCTCCGTTACAAACAAATTTAAATGCACTTAGGTTTAGTACAAGGTTTTCGACTTCAAAAAATCGTGGCTGTTTTTTTCGGTTCAAGTTGCTTGATCATCTTCAATGATGAGTCAGTTGATACACTTAACATTAGAATTAAATTCTATAACATTCTGTTACAATATATTGTATATATTGCAATAAAATAAAAAGCCAGGAAGCTGTTTCTTCTCCTACAGAGTGTTATTTTTTGGTTACGTATAATAATTTATGCTGTGTGCACTTTATTTATTTAAATGTTGGCATACAAAATTTGCTTATTTGTTACAATAATTTAAATTTAATCATCTACAGGGTGTATTTTTAATTAGGTAATTATTAAAATTATCAAACAAAATATTTTGAATAAAAATTACAATTGTCTAATCGTAATCTTAATCGTAAGATTAAACAATTATCAACCTAACAATATTTGGTCACACATTTAATAATAATAATATTTATTAAACAATACGTACAGATAATTTACAAATTATAATATACATACTAGTTTAAAAGGTAACTGGTTCAGCTTGTTAATTTTCAACTAGTAAGAGATTAAGGTCTATCGATTTGCACAGCCAACAAACGCTTTGTTACTTGCTGTTTAGACGTGAACTTAAACTTAGCATTCTGAAAGAGATTGGAAAACCTGTTGAAAGGTATAAAATACCTAGTACTCAATTTTAGTTACATTTTAAAAAAGACAGACAGCGTTTATCTTAATAATACAAAGCCAGGAAGCTGCTCTTATAGAGTGTTATGTTTTTAGTTAAGGAAAGCTGAAAACGAACACAGAATTAATAAAAAAGAAACGAAGAGAAGAAATTGAAAAAGACATCTACGATAATTAGTGAAGAGACATTGCTAGTCAAAGATAGAAGAAGATAACAAAAGAGAAAAAGATGACAGAAAAGATAAAAGAAGATAGCAAAAAGAGAGAAGACGGAAACAAAATCAAGAAATTAAGGAAGATAACAGAAATAGAGCAAAAACTTAAACGAGATATTCAATTATTATCACCATCATCTTGCTCCTGCTCCTACAGGGTGTAATGTTTTTTGTTAAAAGAAAACTTCACCTGATTGATCCCACAAAAACTACACTCTGGAATGGAAGTATTGCGATCAACTGCAGAGATAAGAAGACATGATTTCAAAAGAATATTGCAATATTATTTTTTATATTCAAATATCTGCGGGATTTAAATTTAAAGTTGGTTTTAATTTAGAGCGTTTTTCATACTTGGGTTACGCCATCTCTACGATGTAATGATCACGCAAACACTTTCCTATTTTTGAAAGTTGTTGCTATTTGTGATATTTTTGAGTCCTGCAGGGGGTACGAAATGTGCGATTTGCACATGAGTGACATCACAAGAGAAGCAACTGCCTTGATTATTTGTATCCGTTCATTGAAAACTGAGAAGTGTCGAAAATTTGCAGTTATCGATGATACTGATATTAAATATGTTTAGATACTTAACAAGTGCCTGTCGTTGCGTCCAAGGGATGTTACTACAGAAAGGGTGTTTCTGAAATACAACAATAAAAATTTCATTAAACAAGTCGTTGATATATACAAGTCGACGCATTCAGGCGAACTTCTGCAACAATTATGGCTAATGGTGAGATGAATGTGAATGATCTCAAATGTCAAGTAGGATGGAAATTATTCAGGTTATATTGGGGATCTACAGTAAACAAAATAAAAGTTTTGAAGCTCATGACTGAAGTGGGGAGTGGAAAGGGGGAACAAGTGAGGCCTCAACATCGTCAGTCAATATCAATGGACTGAATGCAGCATCGTCATTGAATGCTATAGATGCTCATATGGCCAGTGAAAATGTAATCGTATGTGTTTAAGAACACCATACCCTCTCCTTTATCAGCTAATGTGATTGTAATATTTTGGCTTTTCAGTTTCTTCTTCAGTCTTTTAATTTTGAAGCTTTATTCGATACCTACACATCCATGGTTGAAAGTCTACATAAAGCCAAATTTGATATATACATGAATGAAATAGAAGAGATAAAAGTAACTTTTATACTACAAGATCAATACAGAAAGAATGATAAACTAAGGAACCTTAGAAAAGAGAAAACACAATATCTACATAACAAGCCACCAAAAACATACCATAAGTTTCATAATGGGTTTACTAACATCAGTAACACAAGCTTCGCAAAGACAGAGATAGATATATTAAATAAAAAACATAAATATGCCCCACAATAAACGCGATTAAACCTAGTGTATACAGCTATTGATATGGATACAGTTATAATGTGGAACATCCATGAAAGAGAATAGCAACACAAATCTATTAAATTTACACAAAAAGAAAAATAAAACAGCATAATAGCCACAAAGGTAGAAAAAGACTAACCAAAATAGAAGATCACAAAATAATTAATGGACTGAAGAAGAAAATGGAAAGCCAAAATATTAAAATCACGCTGATAAAGGAGCGGCTATGGTGTTCTTAAACACATACAATTACATCGACAAAACCATGAATTTCTTGCGAGACAACAAATGTATAGAAATTAAGGAAAACCCATTGAAAATATACCTGACAAAGACAAAAAATGTGATAAATTTTTTTATGGAAGTTATACAAAAATACTCCCAATGCATTAAAAGCCTAACACCTATGAATCCGTCTTTACCGCAGCTGTACGCACAACGAAAACTACACGAAAAAATACCCCTATAAGACCTATCGTGTCATCTCGCAATTTACCAGTTATAAATTTCGTCAAAATGATCAACCAAATTTTCAAAGGGCACCTCAAATATAGAGCCAAATATGCAATTAGAGACTAAAATAAACTACTACTGATCTCGATGTTTATGTGCACTGTTTATATTATTGTGTATACTTTCTGTATAAGATTACGGAAAATTTATAATTACGTATTCGTAAACACACCTGTTTTTAAAATTTTTTAATTAGATTTACACTTATTAAATAATTAATTATAAATAGACCACCGTGTATTTTTATTTATATTTACATAAACTATGAAAAACAATTATTATTATATTTTTCATGAGTACATTAAAAATAATTTTTAAATGTAGTGGCAAAAATTCAAACAAAGAAATTAAATCTTCAATAAGTTTAAGATTTAAATAATACTGCATGTGAATGTTAAATTAAGTTTAAATATCACTTTATGTTTCAAAAGTTTACAATAAAATTAGTTCGTATTAAAGCGTTGGTCATGTTTCGCCCCGGATATCGGGATCTACCGCATCCGTTTTAAAATAATTCTTGCATACAATATGTAGCTACCTAGAATAGAATAATGTATCCTGTCTTGGTGATAAAGAAAAAATAATCTATATCTATAACATAGAGCAACATAAACTGATGCACCTTGATTTTAAATTACTACCTCGTACGTGTACCGTAAATTTATTTTATATTTAATCCAGCGGACCATTTTATTTCTTTTAGCAAAACAATAATATAAAATGCATTTATTGATCTAATCGACTATCTCTGCTTAAGATGAAACGTACTACACGTACAATTGAAGAGCGTGCTTTATGGCTACTGGATTCAATGACCGTTTTAGAATTAACATTTATAATTTTATTAACCCGTGACCGTAGTGGTCTTTTCCAGCGCTTAAATCACAGTTTAGTGATCTAAAACTCAATACCTGTAAAAAATACAGGGCGCTTTATTTTAAATATTAAACTAAAACAGAAATATCAATATTCATTCATATTATGAATGGCACAATATTGACCCGCTTCGTCCATGTCCAGAATCCAGGTAATTTATGAATGAAGTATATTGAAATTAACAAAACATATTTTCAAAACTGCAAGATTATGAATTGATCTAAAATTAAAATCCATAATCAATTTTTATAGATTTGTATGTACCTATTATGAGTAGGACTAGGGTTATTCTATTACGTAAGGGAAACATCTGCAAACTGAGATAACGGCTTATCTACGAAAAAACCCGCATAGTGTAATTTTGTAAACATGCAATATAGGCCCCTTAATGAGCTACAACACACATGCAAAAATTTAATAGCCCCCTGTACATACGAGTAGTTTAGAATCTACAACTAACTAAGGACATTATTACGTAAAAAGCTTTTTGTAGTTTAAATTACTATTTCTATTACACATTACTATTATTTTAAGTATTTAATTTAATAATATTTCAAGTTTAGTAAAATTTTAATTAAATTAGTATATTTTTTCTACACTCACTAAATATTTAAATATTAAACTAATAATGCGCTTTATAACAATGTTACTCAAACGTCAAACGCTGCAATACGTTTTGACATTAAAACAAATGTTATAAATCAAATTGAGATTTTTTGCAATTATGTGAATTAATTTTTTTACCTAAAACTTGTTCATTGTTTTTAGAATTTCTGTAAAAACGGTTGGTTCCCCATAAAAATTTATTTGATCAAAGTTGTAGCCTGTGAAAATTACCTATCCGGATTGAGCTATTAGTTTTTTTTTCTAAGAGTTTCGTTTAAGAGATACGGGGATCGCAAGAAGAGTAAAAAATACTTTCTTTTTATTAACTCTCAGTATACAGCAATTTGCCTGTTAGGCATTAGGCGTTTAGTCTGACAATAAATAACATGTATAAAATTATTTGATTGAACAATACATATCTACAATAAATTTACTGATTTTTAATTTTTATGTTCCTTTGCACTTTCAGTTTATTTGTATCTATCTATGAGGTCTGTAGGTTGGTATCTTTTTAGTCTGCGAACTTCACTTGTAACCACTAGCAGTTTATTTGCATATAAGTTAGGATGATGTAGCAGCTTTTCACGATATGAGGAGCAATACTTTCAAAACGCAACATATCCACCAAACTAAAATTTTTTCTATAATTGGCATCCCTATCCTAGATTTATAAAAATACTAAAATCCATAACCAATACGTTCTTCAACCACAAAGATATCCATCGATATACATGGGAGAGACCATCTTTAAATCAAAGATCTATCATTGATTATATAATGGTTAAGATGAATACGGTATTTAAAATTTACGATTGCAGAGTACAAAAAAGAGCAAACTGTGGAACTGATCACCATCTGTTAATAGAGAAGATAATATATCCCTATGAAACTCAAAAATCAAACAAAAAACAAATACCGGAGAAAAGAATAAAATAATAAGTACAAAACGATACAAGATATACTTGTTACAACAAGATAGCATCAGACTATATGAAAAAGATTGACGATGGAACTAAAGGAAACACCAGAGAACAAAGATATTGAAGAAGAACATGAAAGAATAAAAACAGCTGTACACAAAATAGCCGGAGAAGTTTTAGGAGAGTATGAACAGGAATCAGAGAAGAGGTGGCCGTTTTGGTTTAACGAGGATATCCAACAGCTCGTAATAGAAAAAAAGCAACTATATAATAATTATCTGGCACTTAAGTCCTACGACACATCAAAACTATAAAACAAAAATCGAGAGTTACGAAGAAAATAAATGAAGAAAAGAATCGGCAATGGGAACAACAGTGTATGAGAGTAGACAGCTTGATTGGAGGCGCCCGATCAACGGAAGTGTGGAGAACCATTAGAAATATGAAAACAGATAATATAAATATAAATAAAAGTACTAATTTAATTTCGTTGGCAAAGTGGAAGCAACATTACGATCAGCTATGGACGGAAACAAGAGATGAGCTGCGAGAGGAGGAAAACGAAGTAAAAGAGAGAATGACGAAGAATTGGAGACAATAACGGCTGAAGAGGTGGCACTAGCAATAAGAGAAATGAAAACTGGAAGATCACCGGGACCAGGAAATGTACAGGTGGAATTACTTAAAGCGGGTGGATTAGTATTAGTAGAAGCTATTGAACATCTCATAAATATGTGCCTCGAACAACAGAAGATTCCAACAGAGTGGAAGATATCGTATGTCACATCACTATATAAAAAGGGCGATAGAAAAAATCCACAAAACTATCGGGGCTTAAGTGTTAGCGGTACTCTCAGTAGACTATACGGAAAGATTTTACAAAAAAGACTGAGACAAAATGTTGGACATAAAATAGGAGAGGATCAAAGTGGGTTTACACCGGGACGGTCATGTGTGGATAACCTATTTACAATACAACAACTAATAGAAAAGAAAATATCTATAGGAGATGAAGTACACCTGGCGTTTATCGACTTACAAAAGGCGTATGATAATGTACCCAGAAGCAAATTATGGAAAGCCCTAAGGGTCATGGACACACATCCGAAATTGTTGAATAGTATACAAGAGCTATATAATGATAATGTCGCCTATGTTAAGAATGGAAATCAACTGTCGGAACCTATATCGACTAGTAAGGGGCTGCGACAAGGATGTAGTTTATCTCCTTTGCTTTTAACATATATGTGGAAACGGCACTAAAAGCGTGGAAACGGAGTTGTGAGGAATGGGAATCCTATAAATGACCAGGTGCTGTTTACATTGAGCTTCGCAGATGACCAAGTAGTTATTGCTCAGGATGCGTATGACCTGGAATTTATGTTGAGAAGGTTGTACACACAATACGAAGGATGGGGTTTGCAAGTTAGTTTACAAAAGACAGAGTATCTCGTGGTGAACTCAGAAGCTAGATTTGAGGTACTTATAAATGAAGAAACTTCCGTAAACCAAACTAACGAATTTAAATATCTTGGAGCTCTAGTTGATAGAAATGGAATAGGAACTAGAGAAATAAAGCAAAGGATACAAAATGCTAGAAAAGTTTTAGGCGCATTGAACTCACTATGGTGGGATCAGCGAATAAATAAAAAGAACAAAAAGAATAGGACAAGTAATGGTGGAATCGGTGTTGTGCTATGGAAGTGAGGTGTGGCCATTGAAGGAGGATGACAAGAAAAAAATAACGGCTGTTGAAATGGACTATCTACGAAGAAGCGCCAGAGTGTCCAGAAGAGATAGAATTACCAACGTCGAAATAAGGAATAGAATGAAAGCAAATGAAACTATTATAGATAGAATAGAAAAAGAAGTTTAAAATGGTTTGGGCACCTCCTGAGAATGGCGGATGATCGTTGGCCAAAGCGCATGTGGTCTTGGACTCCACCGGGAAGAAAGAAGAGAGGCAGACCGAGAAGATCGTGGAACGACGGGGTGAAAGCTGCGATGGAAAAGCGTGACCTGGAGGAAGATATGGCATACGATCGAGAGGCTTGGAAGAGGGTGGGTAGACAGCGACTTGCTGTATAACTATTTATAATGTAATGTTAAGTTGTACTTAGTTAACCCAAATATATATATGTTGGAGACAGGTGGCGAATTCGGCCCGTGGCCGATTTATTTGGACATATCGCCATATGCCCATAACAGAAATGTTAGATGCCGAAATTTGGCATCTGACTATGTCAATTTGAACACATCCCGAAATGTTAGATTGTGCTTTGGTCATATGACAAAAACGATTATTTAATTAAAACAAAGGTTTTATAGGGACTAATGTAATATTTATTTCATTATTTATTGCGACATAAAGTCTTTGAAAGATATTTGTTATTACATTTTATCATGTTCAGTACATATTTGCACTTTTTGTCACCACATTGTTTACAACAGTTGCATCTTACAAAGCCCTGAGAAGAATTTGATTTTTTTGCCGCAACTGTTCGCAATCAGAATTTTTTATCAATTTGTGCCTTTTTATTTAATCCTGTGGAAATAATTGGTTTTACAACTAAACCTTTCTGCTTTGATTTTTACTTTAATTGGCACATAGCACATAATTTTAAATACTCTCCAATAACGCTTCTGGGAACATTACAATACTTCTTAGCAATTTCTTTCTACGTAACTAATCTTCTTTTATGGCCAGTAATTTGAGAGCTTTCTTTAAAATACCATGTACCTCCTTAACATCGCAATAATACGTAATAGAAACCACATCATCATTATTACGTTTTGCAATAATTTTCTCTTTTCTTCTGTTTTTAAACTTTCAAATCTATTTATGCCTGAATTCTTTACTCATAGTTATCTTCAAGTTAGCAAACTTTTGGTTAAATTAACAAAATAACCAATCAGGCAACAACAAAACTAATTAATCAATCATCCGATTGGCTATTTCGTGAATTTAACCTGAAGTTCGTTAATTTGAAGATAACTACGAGTGAATAAATGGCATTAGACACCTATAGGCGTCTAATCTAAGTTGCCAAGATGGCAACTTCTTGGCAACAGTTTTTACCGGCTTCTTTCAAGGCAAGTGATTTTTAATTTTATAGCGCAGACCCTCATGCCAGAAACCCTTTTCGAACGCTTGACTTACATCCAAAAACGCCGCTGAGCAGAATCTTTTTTATAGATCGTTGTTGATAATATTTGCTAGTCTGTGTAGTTGCTCGATAGTTCCGTGCTTGTCCCTAAATCCAAACTGGTGATTAGGTATGATGTCTTGTTGTTCGAGTAGAGGTTTTAATCTTTTAGATAAATTTTTTCAAACAGTTTTGAGAACATTGGTAGCAGGCTTATGAGTCTATATGATTTAACTTCTTCCGGTTTCTTGCCAGGTTTCAGTATCATTATTATTTGAGCCACCTTCCACAAGTTTGGGAAATATCGTATCCGTATAATTGCATTAAAGATAAAAGTAATTAGTTTTAGGCACTTTTCTGATAATTCTTGTAGAATTTTTCCTGTAATTAGGTTAAATCCAGGGGCTTTTCTGATGTTCATTTTTTTTGTATTGTACCTTTAATTTCTTTAATTTTGATTTTTTTAATGGGAAGATCTAATTGGAAAGGGACTTCAAGGTAATCTGTTATTTCCTTTTCTTTTTCTAGTGTTGACATAGAGGGAAATGGTTGGAAGACTTCCTTTAAGTATTTGGCCAATAATTCAGCTTTCTCTTTGTCATTTCTTGCCCATTTGTTACTTGGTTCATCTTTGACTGACAGAAACTGAGCTTGTGGTTTTTTAAGTCTTCTCGTTGCCTTCCAGAGAGAATAATCTGTTGCCTCTGAGGGGTCAGGCCTTCCAAGTATTCTTGGATACCTCGATTTTAATTTCTGCCAATAACTCTTTCAGCTTCTTACTGGATTTATTTAGTTTTTCTTTCTTTTCTATCGTTCTTTCTTGTTGCCACCGGTTTTTAAATTTTCTCTTTTCAGCAAATTTTTGTTGAATTGTGAGTGGGACTGTTGATGTTTGATGTATTGCATTTACGTTAGGAGTAGCAAACCAAGCCGATTCTTGAATGTTTTTAGTCAGCTCCTCGGCCGCTGTTTCTATATCGTATTCCGTTGTTAGAAATTTATTTAAGGTTATTAGTTCTTCTAATTTTTGTCTAAATAACTCCTAATTTGTTTTTTTTTCTTGAACAGTGAGGGTTGTTTTGCTTTGAGTACTAGTTGGCTGTAGATTGTTACTATCACTGGGGAGTAGTCGGATGATAAGTCCAAGCATGATTCCGCCTTAATACGTTTGGTGTCAATTCCTTTTATGACGCAGAAATCGATAATATCCGGATTTTTCTTTTTGTTTGATGGCCAGTAAGTAGATTTCCCCGTTGATATATGTTGAAGATTGTTTGCTTTTATCGTTTTCACTAGTTCCATCCCTTTTGGATTAGTTAATCTAGACCTCCATAGGATATGTTTCGCGTTGTAATCATCACCTGCAATAAATTTGTTTTCTAACGTGTTGTAAAAATCTTTGAAATTTTCTTTTTTGTTGTTATATTTGTGCGGACAATATATCGCTGAAATGGTTATTGGAAATTGTTTGTCTTCTAGGGTGATGATAAAGCCTGCAAGTGTTCTTTGGCAAATTTATTTCTTTCATAATGTTTGATGCTACTGCGAATAATAATAGCTGTGCTCCATGTGCTTTCTTATCAGGTTGTTTAGTGTCATATATCTGATAGTTCGGTATTTTTAGATAGTGATCGTGAACGGTCACTGGCCTAGTAGTTAGAGCGATCGACTACTAATGCTAAGGCACCCGGTTCAAACCCGGGAGGAGTCTACAAAGGAAAATTTTCTTTCTGACTCTCTTTCTATCTATGACCGTCCCGTGCTTCGGAAGGCACGTAAAGCCGGTGGTCCTTCTATGTTAATGAATTGCCATTATTAACAATAATATAGGGTAACAGGCACATCTGAAGCCAGTCTAGCAAACTACTTCAGATGTAAAACTAATAATACGCTCAGAGTACTGGCAGTGACTTCGGATCTTATCCGAGGCTGCTGCTGGAAAACACAGGTCGCAAGACCTCACGTAAGAAGAAGAAGAAGAAAATAGTGATCATTTGTAAAGTGAGTTTCAGAAACTATCATGATGTCAATATTATGGAATTATAGGAATGCCTAAACTTCGTGTATGTGTTGACTTAGTCCGTTAGCATTCCAACTTGCTAATTTATGTTTAGGGTGTTCCGTCATTAAGCCATTTTGTTAACAAGTGTTGTTAGAGGCTTATCATAGTGTTCATTTGTATCATAAGTTGGCTCATCATATTTTCAAGTTTACTTATATTTTGTGATTGTTGATTTGAAGTTTGATTGGTGGTTTGTTTAGTTTGCCAAACTGTTTCATTTTGATTGTTACTATTTTGTAGATTTGGGTATATAACTATTTCCACTTTGTGTTGGGAACTGAGGAAAAGTGGTATTGTAATTAATCGGTGCCTGGTAGTATGCATTGTATGGTTGTTGTTGCTGGTTTGAAGTATTTTGCGTTGTATGTTTGTGTACTTTTTTTCGAAGGGCAGGGTACTTTTGTTGCTGTAGTTGTTTATGTACAAGGCATCCTCTATAGTTTGCCGGATGACTTCCATTACAATTTACACATTTTACTTTGTCATGCAATGATAACGACGCCAACCGCAGCTATGGAGGCGCTTCTGGGACTCCGTCCACTCCACCTAGTGGTGGAGTCGGAGGCCTTGCTGGCGGCATACAGATTAACAATAAACGGTCATGGTAATGCTAACCCCGCAAGGGGAAGCCATACCATGATCTTTAACTCCATCAAGAATAATAACATACTTTGCATGCATTCAGACAGAATCAGCACTATAAGGGACTTCCGGAAACCTTTCAGGGTAACCATACCTGAGAGGAAAAGGAAGACACCAAGCAGGAACTGGGGCTCTGTATGATACCATCTGGTATACAGATGGATCCAAAATGGAAATTAGCACTGGAGCAGGTATAAGCGAAGGCAGAAGAGGTTTTAGTATTAACCTGGGTTGCCACGCCACTGTTTTTCAGGCAGAAATAACTGCAATAACTGCCTGCGCTGAGGAAATGTTGCGGAGGTCCTATGAAAAAAGGAGGATCTGCATAATGACCGACAGCCAGGCAGCAATCAAAACCCTCCAGGGTGTGGAAATACAGTCCAAGACTGTAAAACATTGCCTCGATGCACTGGTGGAACTGGCACAGCGCAATAGACTGGCGCTGAGGTGGGTGCCGGGACATTCAGGGATAGAGGAAACGAAAAGCAGATCTTCTTGCTAGGAAAGCAGCAGGTACTTGTCTGGTGGGTCCAGAACCGACTTGCGGGATTTCCTATAAGACCGCAAAAGGGACGATCAAGGAAACACTAGACAAGCAGCACCTCACCTACTGGGGTAACATTCCGGGACTAAGACAGTCCCGTCTGTTTATTAAAGGCCCCCTTGGAGCAAAAAGGAGGCAGGAAATCCTAAAGCTAACAAGAACTCAGCTAAGGAAGATAGTAGGACTATTAACAGGACACTGCTCTCTACAAAGACACCTCAATATCATGGGGTTAGTTGAAAATCCTACCTGTAGGATGTGTGAGGAACAGGACGAAACTCCATTCCACATACTATGCGAATGCCCTGCCCTTGCAATAAAAGGCAAAAGGGATTTCGGCAATCTCTACCCGACAACCGAAGAGATTGCAGAAACTCCCATCAGCTGTGTACTCAAATTTGTTGAGGAAACAGAGCTGATGGAGTAATAACACGAACGCGGGGCACAATAAACTTAGAGTTTCAGTGCAGGTGGGCCTAGTACCACACCCGTTCAGATTAATAAAATTACTTTGTCATCCCGAACCTTATGGGGGACTCCTTTTGCAGTTATTTTGTGACAAAAGTTTTTAGTGTGCCCGTAGCATTAGCATCTTGCACATTGAGGAATGGTTCGTTTTACGTATCGAGACTCAAAGCGTACTATATTTGCTCCTACAACTGTTACTGTAAATATTTCCTTGTTATTGTTTTTTCTCTTTAGATCGACGTAATGTAGTGGCAAGGATTGTTTGGATACCCTATGTTTAATATTATAAATGGTAGTAATTTCATGACCTACCTCGAGTAGAGCTTTTTTGATATCCAGCTCTTCTATTGTTGGGGGTATGCCTCTCATTACTACCCTGTAGTCTTTTTGTTCTTTAGGCTTGTATGTGTAAAATAGTTTTTTTTTCCTTTAGGGCTTCCATAGCTTTCTTATAGTCTTCCTGTGTTTTAAGCTGTATTCTAATTTCCTCTAAACCTACTGTTTTGATTGTGTATTTGTTTGGTGCAATTTCCGCTAGTAATTTGTGAGCTGGACCAATGTTCTCGAATTGATAGATTGTTATTGGAGGTGGTGATTGTAGTAATTTTGTTATTGTTTGCTGTTCATTATTTTGTATTTCTTGAGCATCAGCTGCCACTTTGTCTTCTTCACTTAGTCCTTCAAATCTATTTTTAGTTTCTACTGGATCTTTTGCTAGCCAATATTTGCTGATTTTAGTTTACCTACGGGGAACATATTGTCCTGGGCTAAGTTCTCTTTTTTTGTCTTGGATCATCTTCCATGTTTTTTCCATATTTGGTATTGTGTAGTTCGATGGGGTATTCGAGTATGGTACACTTTTAATTTAATTTTTTTTTGTCACAATAAGTTGTTTCCGGCATTAATGTAGCCATTGGGGTCATAATTGTTTGCTGTTGTATCGGTGCTATGATTTGTCCTGATGCTGGCAACGACGACGGATAGTTAGTATTTCCTGTTGGAGCATATTGAAACAGAGGTGCATATTGCGGTTGGCTTACTTGTGCATACTGAGGTTGACTTACTTGTTGATTTCCTGCCGCTTGTTAGTTGTAATATGATATGGTGTAAAGAACTGCAGTTTGCATGTGTTGAGTGTATTGTGGTATTTGTGTGTCCTGGTACATGATTTGCTCAGGTTGTGTGAATTTACATTTTGTTCCGATTCCATTATTACATTTTGAGGTTAGAATCGTTGGTAGCACCTTCCATCCGTTTACTATGACAAATAATATTATGACCATAGATTATGATGTCTGATTTCCCTGTATATCTCTTGTTGAGTTGTATATATTCAAATTTCACAAAAATTTAGTAATTAAAACTCACAAATTCGTAAACAAAACCAGTCGACTCGTTGCCAGTGGCGTATCTAAAAAAATAAAACCTAAATTTTTTTAACATTTTGTTCTTTAATTTAATTAATCGAAATCTGTTGATTTTAGACGATAAGGGTTTATAACCTAATTTGTAGATAAGCGAGTGATTTTAAAAAGTTCTAATGTATTAAGTCTAAAAAATCAATAATATCGGAGCTATGGCCGTTTGAAATCAGAAATTCAAAAAATTGCTTTAAAGGGAGGTACCCCCTCAAGAGTTTAGACTTGGACAAAAATTTTATTTGAAAATTTGTCTTAGAAAAGTGTCCTTTATCACCACCTTAAAGGTTCTTTGCGGTCACAGGGACACCTTGTATATTATATACAAATAATAATAATAGAATTTATTAAACAATATGCACATCATACAATTTACAAATTATATAAAAGAAAACATAATAGTTTAAAAGGTAGCTGGTTCAGCAAGCTGATTTTCAACCAGTACCGAAGGAATTAAGTTCCATCAATTTGAGCGACTAACAACCGATTAATCACTTGCTTCTTAAATATAAGCTTAGATTCTGCATTTTCGAAGAGATCGGAAAACCTGTTGAAGATTTGGAATGCACGGTACTCAAAAGATCCTTCGAACTTAGAGGTCTTGTGCACAGGTACTGAAAGATTACCACCATTCCTCAGGTTTAGATTGTGGCACTGGGATCTTTTATTCAGGAAACATTGGAGATAGTCCGGAAGTCCTGTTTTGTAGATCCCAAACAAGAACAGAGCAAAATTCAGTTCACAACGTGATTCTAATTTCAGAATATTCCATTTATTGTAGAAGGGAGTGATGTGGGCACAACGTTCAATGTTGAAGACATAGCGAAGACACGAATTCTGTAAGATTTGCAGTTTACTCTTTAAACTGTCAGTGAGAAAACCAAAGTAAACAGTAGAACAGTAATCGATATGACACAATACTAAACTTTGAACCAAGTTCCATTTGACATGCGGAGGTAGGAATTGCTTGTATCGGTACAATGTCTTGAGCTTGAAATAACCTGTGCTACATATTTTATTGACATGAGCTTCGAAATTCAAGGCAGAGTCCCATATAACACCAAGATTTTTCGCCTTTTCACTGAAGTTAACAATGTTATTATCGAGAAGAACTTCTGTATTTCTTGAGTTGTCGGCGATTGCTCGACAGCGAGCATTGCCCATGCAGAGGCACACTGTTTTGCCAGGATTAAGTACCAAGCCATTTGCAGTAGACCAGCGTAAAACAGCTTCAAGACTGGCATTGATACCAGCAAGAATTTCATCGACTGCTGAAGGATCACCTGATATATATACCTGAGTATCATCAACATACAGGTGAGCATCACAATTATCCGGTAGAACTTCCGGCAGATCGGACGTGAAGATCACAAAGAGCAGCGGACCCAGTAAACTACCCTGGGGAACACCTCGTTTGATGTTGAGTTCATCAGATACACTGCCTTCAAGATTGACACGTTGAGTTCTACCCTCCAGGTAATTAACAAGAAACTTGAGCGCAGAGCTGTCACATCCATAGTAACCCAACTTGGCTGTAAGGAGTTCATGATCGATCACATCAAACGCCTTGCTGTAGTCAAGCAGCGCCATAACAGTTACCTTGGAGTTATCCATATTCCTAATAATATCACTTGAGACCTTTGCCAATGCAGAAGCAGTACTAAAACCGGATCGAAATCCGGATTGAATTCTGGGTAGAACGCCAATATCTTCAATATGCTCAAGCAACTGCCGATGGATGAACGATTCCAGAACCTTTGAGAGCGCCGGTAAGATGCTGATGGGTCGAAGGTCACTAAAACTATTCGCATTGTTGACTTTCGGCAGGGGGATAATAATCGATTTCTTCCATAAATCAGGAAGAGACGATGTCTCCAAACAGTAGTTGATTAAGTGCGTTAAGATGTTCAGGCAGAATGGTAAGATAAGTTTCAGCATTCTAGATGAGATACCGTCAACACCAATTGCATTGGATTTCAACCCAAGAATAGCACTAGCAACATTGTCAGGATTGACCAAACGGAATACCAATTTATTAGTGACTCGAGGATGACAGTTATTCCTAAATTTATCAATGATTTTAGGATCAATAACAGTACTTGGTGCGGAGTCGACAAAAAACCTATTCAAAACATCAGCGTTAGAGTTTTCAAGGTTCATTATAGTATTTTGGATTTACCGTGAATATTGGCATCATCGAAAACTTCCATAACTTCCTAGGGTTGTTGTAGCGGATATCAATTTGATGCTTGAAATACGCTTTCTTTTCATTTAGAACAGCTTGAGTTACGACGTTACGAATTTCTTTGTAATCAGACAACTTTTTAGTTTTGGTGTACTTCCTAAGCGCCTTTTGACGAAGATTCATCATGCATCGCACATTGAAGGTTAGCCAGCCGTGATCTTTGCCGATTTTACTGTTGAGATGGGCGCATGGGTGTCAAAGAGGTAGTCAATGGCCGAGTTAACATAATCAAGTTTAGCATTGATGTTATCGAAATACAAAACACGACTCCAGTCCAACCTCGAAGCATCAAAGGCAAACTCATCGGCATTAATATTATTCAAATTTCTCTTCGTAATGAATTGAGGAGAACAGTTTGTGCGAGGAAAATCCAAGCTACAACTAACCAAACAGTGATCAGACATGTCAGACATATCATAAATGTTCACCTTCGAAACTTGATATGATTGCTCGAGCAGATGAGATCAATAAGGGAAGACGAGTGAGCAGTGATTCGGGTAGTTAGTACTCTAGTAAAACTCGTTAGTATTATTACAGATATACCTTAGTCTTGATCTACCTAATATAATATTGCTATACTTTGCATCGGTTGTGTACATATACATATGTTACCGGCAATGTGGAAATTTCGGAAATGTGCGAAATGAACAGACATTCCGCAAACTAACCAATTCATCTGACATTTTAGACATTCTGCAAACTGCCTGATGCGCTAGTCAATCTGAGGCTTAGAAATGTCTACTTCTCTCATTGACTAGGCAGTGTGCACAATGCTTGATTATGTTACACTTCGTTGTTCAATGTTTATGGCACATAATGGCAAGTGGCAAAAAAGAAATATTTTTTGAGAAACTGAACACATTATGTAGCAATAAGAACTATAACATCAATGTGTTTCTATTGTGGAGCAAAGAGAACATCATTAATATTTTGAAGCGTGTGCAAGACAAGGATAACAGCAAGTATTACAGATTAAACATGCGGTATGTACAAATTTTAGGTTAGGTTTGGTTATGTTTGTATTAAACCTTTTTTAAATTTTATTTTAAAATATTTTTTGCATTTTAAAAAATGCAAAATAAATAATAAGCGTTTGTTGATTTACTTAGGGTTTTTAACAATGTATTGTTTTGTTCATTATTTATTGTAGAAATAAAATCTTTTCTGGCTATCTAGTAATAGTATATTACAGTACTAGTGAAGAAAGCACTTGTTTTGCTCACGCATGGGCCAGTTTACACACGAGGCGCTAGCCGAGGGGGGAATGGTTCATAAGTGAGCGAATTCATTCTTGACGAGTGCTGTAAATGCTACGTTTGGTTTAAATAACCCTACTTTCAATAATTGTACTGTTAATTTTCATGTTAATAAATAAATGTGTTATGTAGATTACATCGTAATTTGTTTATTTTCCTAGTTTTCCTAGTTTCAGCGAAAAAAAGAACGGGCAACATTTTTTATGCAGCAAGTGGGCGAAAGTAAATTACACTCACTACTTTCGCCCACTCGTTATAGAAATAATTTGTGTGAGCAAAACAAATACTTTCAAGCAGCGTAACTAAGCAAGAAACAACATGTTTCTATGGCAGTATTAAACAAATGTTTTTTAATACAACACACAAATTAAATGTCTTCAAATTACCTAGCCAATGTGAGAAAAAGACATTTCTAAGCTTTAGATTGACTAGCGCATCAGACTAATTTAGGCAGATTGCAAATTTACTGCACTTTTTTTTTTTACTTACTTTTAGGCAAATTTACTGCACTAATTTAGGCAGATTGCCTAAATTAGTGCAGTAAATTTGCAGATCAGCCAAAGTTGTAGTTTTATGTACTTAGTTATTTTTAGTAATAATTAAAAACAAAATAATAAATGTTGCATATTTTGGACGCGGTAAAATAATATCTTTCAATTGATATATTTTCATTAAAATTGGTTATAATAGGAAGCATAAGTTAAAAAATCAATTTTCTATAGTAATTACCTTATTCCGGTGCACCTCCGGTCGCAACTCGGTAAATAAAGTATAATATTATACTTACATATTTATGTATATATCATACACCGCGCAAGGACGGACTGAACTGTAGGAAATTGCGATTTTTTTCTTTTTTGCATCAAATACGCTGTTATGATGTAAGTCCAACATCAGTGTACATAAAAAAGATAACTGAAAAGGACTTCATTACTTAAATTTCTTTAATAAACACTTATTTTGGCTTTGGCCAAATAAACCGTTCAATCTAAAACAGGATTACATCATGTCGATTGCAGATGCTTGATAAACAATTTAGAAAATTTTGACCACAAGTAACTTTAAATAGATTAACTGCTGTGCCTGGCGTACCTTCTTTCTAAATTTTTATTCTTCGTCATACGTTACGGTTTAACCTCTTTCGGCAAGATCGAGAAAATGCTTTGTGATATATTTTTGTTGAGAAGAGTGTCAAAACTAGGCAGTAGTTATATGATAAAATAACAAAAGTATGAAGTTATATTTCAGTTTATTATTCTTTTTTACTACTGAAGTTAACAAGAACATTGACAAATATAAATTGTGACGTCAAATTTGTAGCAATAGAGACTTTCAATGAATATAATAAATAAATCAAACTATAATAAAATACATACCTATATTATTAATATTCAACGATTATAATGCAGGGTCAGCAATCTTGTACCTAACTCACTTCATTGTTTGAGTCCAAATTAACGCCAATCATGTCTCGCTCCGGACACGGGATCTGTAGCGTCCGGTGCCTTATGTCTCTTGCATATCAATACCGTTCTGTCTAAAACATTAAATAAGCAATATGTATCCCACTACTATACATAATACTGACACTATGTGAATATTAACAATATAAAAAAATAAATTACTTTTATATGACGAAAAATCGAGATTTGTGTAACAATTAATAGTTTTTGCAATCCGAATCTAAATTAATTTAAAATTTAATTTATTCAATAATGGAACAAACAAAATTTAAAATTGCTCGAATTTCGGCGATGAAGGTAATAAGTGCGTTAAAAATGTCAAAAATATAAAATTTTAACAGACATACGTAAGCAGTATCCTATACTTAAGGCTTAAAATGTTAATAAAATAAATGTTTGCAAAACAATGTTATTTGTTCGTTTTATAATGGTTTTTTAAATTATCTTACGCAACTTTGTCCTCATTTCATCTATAATCTCGTAGCGTAAGTTGCTAGCATGATTTTGTAAATATAAACTAATAAAATCAATAATAAAATGAAATTCTACTTTAGATTCAGAAGAAATATAATATGAATATTAATAAATAATAAGTATTGTAAAGTTATTAGTAATCGTACAATTTTACATAAAATATCTGCAATGTGAAGTTTACTGTAATGTGCTGCAATTTCTCATATAATAAGATCTTATCTGCTATAAATACTAAAGAATGTGTGCGAGCTTGTGGGTGTCAGGTGCACAGCGGAGGGTCATAGACCGGGTCTAAGTGGATTCACAGTAATGTCCATAAATTTTTCCGGTGGTTATTTCAAGATGAGTCCACTGGACCACATTATGCCGCTTAAATGTAATCACTTAAAAATAAAACGAGCTTTTAAAGTAATTTATCGTTTAGTAACATGTAGGTATTTACGACATCATTTAAGTTTAATGTTATAACATTGGATTTGTTACAACTTAAATCATAGATAGGTACTATAATCTTAAGGCAAACACTAAAGTAAAATATCATTTTTAATTTAATATAAATCATTTAAAATAAAGTAAAATCATTGATATTTTAAAAATATAACCACATGATAAGGCAAAGGTATCACTTGTTAAGATTGCTAATAATTTATAATATGAAATTAATCAAGTGTAACAAATGATAATTAAAATTATATATATTATTAAACCTCTGAAATTAATAAATTTTTATAATTAAAAGGTTAAATATACAATAAAACGAAATAATATTCGTAAGCTTTCAGCAATGGTTACTGCTGTCATCAGACGTTTATTTAACCTTTTAATTTTAATCTAATAATAACAAATGATAATTATTGAAAAATATTTTATTATTAAATAATCTATTTTTTCAATAAACTAAAAAAGAAATATTTAAGTTTAGCACTAGTATAATTCAATTATAAAATATATCAACAAATTATACACTATTGACGGCTAGTATAATTCATACTTACACATAATAAAAAAACGATTGATGAAAGGAATATTTTAAAAATTAGTTAAAATTATCGTTACAAGTTTACATAATAGGTTTACAGTATGAAGAAAAAACAATGGCGTACATTGATTACAGAAAAATTTGTGATACTTTTTCTAACTAATATTTAAACTGAAATTATTAAAAATTTAAGTTAAGTTGTTGGGAAGAAGTTAATAAAATTGTATAATACGATATGTGTTATGAAAAAATGGTCAATAACCTTAACATTTCGGATGGCAAAACAACACTAACATTTAGAAAAATTCAAATTAATCGCAAAGTATTTCAACATAATTCTCTGACTGAGTGCAATATGATGTATATATGGTATACATAATATGCGTATTGAATATTAGCCATCACAATACAAAATATAGTTAACATTATAAACAGTAAAGTGAGAAATAAATTTTCTATCCTACATTTACATGTGATATGAACTACTTGATATTGTAAGTAAATTAAAAACGTACATAATTATATTATATGTTGAATGAAATATTTTAAAAAGTTTCAAACCACTTTTACCCAAAGGAGGTCCTAAACTTTAATGTGAGTTGGAAAATTTTTAAATTTCATTAGAATTGTAAAAAAATAATAAATTTTTTTTCAAATTTCATTATACTTGAAACCTTTTAAAATATTTCATTAAACATATATTTTCAACAAGTAATAATAAACATTTATAATTATATTATAGTATTAATAAATATAATGAATGAAAAAATTAAATTTAATAGAATATATTATACATGTGTATGTATGTACAATGTTAATCAAATTGTCAAAATATTAAATAAATTTCACGTATGTATATTGATTTTACTAACTAAACAGTTTTAACTCAGAGCGTAACATTCGTTCAGATAAAAAGGATATGCCAAGGTTTTCAATTTTCAGTACTAAGAGTAGGAAAATAAGTGGTACTTAATTATAAATTATATCGTCGCTGTCTTTCAAGTTTAAATTTCATAAATTATTATTTTGATTAAATTCTCAAACCATGTAATCTGTATGTATGTACAATGGTAATAACTATTAAATATAAGATATGAATCATATGACTGATCATTACTATAACATGTAAGGGAGTTTCCCAATTGCCGTCTTCTATATTTAAAAGTACAATAACAATCCACTGTGAAAAATGGAACTTAGAAATTTGAATTAAGTACATGGATTTATTAAATTGATCAAATAAACACATATTAAAAAGTAAATTGATCATTATTAATAATATCTCAATTATCTCAATTCAAAGTAAATCTATTTTGTAGGCCTGGTGGTTTCAATATTGTCCTCAATCGTAATTGTTGAGAAGATTATTTTTTAATCTGTTTCTATTGGATATGACTTCACCCCTACTATATTTTTATATTTTCGGTCGCATTAAGAATAGCCAATAGCCCCAAATTTTGTGTATTACTGTAAGTCTAGGTGTTAAACATTTTTGAGTGTCAATACCACGCCGGCTGCTCAGATTTTTTGATTTTATTAGGTTTGATTAAGGTTTAGAAAAAATTTGATTTTTATGAGATAACATAAAATTTTAGATATTCTATGCAAGAAGAATTATAATAACCGTACGGAGAAATTTTGGTAATGGTAATAATTACCTTTAGAATTGCAAACTTATTTTATTTATATCATCAAATAAAGTAATCATTTCACAATAATAATATTAGGTTACCTATGTAGAACCCTAGGAAATCTATATGAAACATAAAGCATTGGAGGTAATTAAATTCTCTATAAAATGATTATCACAAATTTTCCTCTCTTACCTAATCCATTCCTTCCTTTCTGTTTGTTTCCTTATTTTTACAAAAATCGATTATTCCTGCCCTGTTAATGGCTAGACTCCGACGGACGGTATATGAGAGCCATAGGTTAGTTCAGGTAAATCATAAGAAGCAATAATAAGACACCAACAATAAATCAGTAGGCGTGTGCATAAATTGCAGAATATGAATCAAACACACAATGCACTTAAGATTGAACAATGTAAGTGAAAATGAGAACCAAGTTGTAGACCTGGAGTTTATATATTCAAACAATTACCATCAATCGCATTGTAACAATTCACTCGTTTCCCAAAAATAATTGTCATTCAACATGATTCAGTTTAAAACACCGTATTCCTGATTCATCGATATACGGAATCTCCATCACCGAGCATAGAATCTAAAACCAATAAAGTACAAAAATACTTATTAAAAAATAAACCGAATATTCCTGTAATCGGTCTTATCAACAATAAACATAATAATAGGGGTAGAGTAATTAATTCATTATAATTGGCAGATTTATCACTGTTCATAAGCTATGCGAAGCAGTCATAGTCAAAATCAATATCAGGTGCACATCAAAACACTTCTAACAGTAACAAACGTCCAGCAGTAAAAGTTAAAGTCAAGATTTAAAAATCTTTTAAATCATTAATACGAATGATTACGGGTCTCAAACCAAGTACGACGCTAAGCCTCCAACGACATCTGTCAATCAAAAAATAAAACAAACAGTGTGGAGTAAACCCTATAAAACAGTTTTCCCTCTTTCTCTAACCAACTGGTCATCTTGGAGAAAAATGTTAAACCAAGAGGTCAGTCTCCTTGCCTAAAAATACGTTTACCCACTGACCTTCCTTTGGCTAAATTCCGACGTTATGCAGAGCCGTGAATTTCATCAGGTTCATAGAGTATAAAAAAATTTCATAGAGGATAAATAATAAAACAAAAAAACTACTGATTTTAATTTATTTTCCACAAAGTATCAAATGGAAAGAGCGTGGAAAGTAAATGTAGTGACAATATGAGTTATTGTTGGTTTGTAAGCATCAGGATATGAGACAATAGAAAAATTTAACATTAAACAAGGCAAGTAAAAGTGAACCCAGGTTGAAGACCTGAAAACCAAAAGTTCAAACAAAAATCGTCGCTTTCTATTGAAGATAAAAAGCGACCCAAATCCAAAACTAAAGTGTGGTTTCCCTGAAGGGGAAAACAAACAACCAAAGTAAGCTACCCTGCAACAATGGAATACTCGTCGACATAACGGTGCACTCGACACCAAAAATAAATAACAAAGTGCCTACAGGATTTTATCAGTAAATAACAAGCATTGCACATCCTTAAAGTTTCTAAACTCACTCAGCTCCGCGTGACACTCAATTGGTGAGAAATTCGATTGTTTGCTCACAATTTTAAATTATTTAAAAAACTTAACCAATAAAAGGATATTTTTCAATTTATAATTAAAGTAGACTATAATTCGAACTTTGCTCGAGTTAGATACACTGCTGTGATCAAAATGTCCAATATCGATCTGTAAATTATGGGAAAGCAACGGGAAACCACTCAATAAATTATACTTTCTGGTCAGTTTGTCTTCGATTCGGTAAAGTTGGATATGGCACATGAAAGAAGAAAAAGAAGAGACTATAATTGTAATATTTTCCACATAGTGGACAGACCAAGTTTAAGTAGTTGTGAACAAACCTTGACGAATTAATACTTCTGGAAGTACACTTATACTTTCATTAACGAAAGCGATGTTTTCTTCTGTACCAGCATATCTACGCCTTCTTGTTGTTGCTTTATTATGTAATCACTTTTGCGAAAATTATTCATAATTTTTCAAAACCAGATTTTGTTGCCAACCCTGTATGTTTTAAACAAAATTACTAACAAAAAACTAATTACCCAATTTAGATAGCAAATTTAGATTAAATTTAGATAAAAAAAATAATTTTGATCTAGTAAAATTTTTTTTAGAAACCAACCCATTTCACAAAAAATTCCAAAATAATGAACAAGGAATAAAACTTACTCCGATATCAACGGGCTTGTCACCCAAATTTACCCTAACACTTTTATTCGATTCATTCTCTGTTTTAACTAGAACGCGTTGAATGCGACCACATAGATATGACTCAAACCATTTTTAAACATCGTTCCTTAAACTATATTATCTGCTAAGCTTATTTAAAAGCAGATCATGCTAAACGTAGTCGAAAGCACGACTGAGATCACAGAATATACCTACAGGTATTCTGCGATCTTCGAGAAGCGACAGGGTTTCTTTATAGAAACTTAAAATTGCGGTAGAGGTAGATCTACGCTTTATAAGCTTGTGCTCACAATGGGATATATCTAACCCTATGTTTATTCAGGAAACACATGACTGTAATGAACATTGCATATTCCAAAAGTTTTGAGAATACTTAAAGTAAACAAATTGGCCTATAATTTGGCATAAGACAGATGGCAGATGGAAAAAAACCAAGTAAGTAACTAGTTTATCAGGTAACTAAAAGGAATAGCTAAACTAGACCTGAACTGCTTTACTAAATCACTGGAGAACTCGTCAGTGCTACAAGCAGCTGATCTAATTATGCAAAGGCTGAATGACCACGAGGGTTTCAGCTTCACTAAAAGAAAAGTTGCCATTATGTGGCTATTTTGAATATTTTGAATAATTCTTTAAGGATGGCATATAAAATACAAATTTAAAGTGGTAAGTAAATTACATAAACTGGTGACAGCTAAGATACCAGAATTTGGATTTTTACCATTTTTAAATCGGTTTATGAAATATGGGGGCCTAATTATCAAATAAAAAAAATAAAATTTGCAATCGCTCCATAAATTTTGAAAGAAAACTATTTTAAAAATTAATTTAAAATACAATTTTCTCATTGGCTGTATTGAACTATAACCCCGCTCATCTAAAATTTTGGAAAGTAGTTAAGATACCTTAATTTAGATTTGTAAAGCAAATTATGAAAGATGAGGGTCTAATTAACAAATAAAAAAATAAAATTTGTGGTCGAGCTACAAGTTTTTACTCATTGAAAATATCTCCTTAGAGCGGTCCAACTCGGCAAAGTGTGGATGTTGATCCGACAGGTATCAGGCGGAATGCGACGTTTCGGCGCGGCCGTTTCGGCGCGACCGTTTCGGCGCGAGCCGTTTCGGCGCGAGGCGGTTCGGCGAACGGTTCGGCGCATGCCGGTTCGGCGCGAAGACGGTTCGGCGCAAGCCGGTTCGGCGCAAGCCGGTTCGGCGCGAAGACGGTTCGGCGCCGATACTTAATTTTAAAATATTTATTAAAAATTACAAAATTAAAAAGTAAAATCAATAGAAACAATTGTTATTAGTAAAATAAATTTTATTTTCTTATGCATTACATGTTTAGGCATTCATCTCGTAATTATAAGATAATCCTCGCAAATAGTCGATTATATCGCGATTCGCATAATCGTTAACAATAGTTTTGATGCGTTCGTCAGCATCACGATATCGTTTTAATTTTGTGGTGGCCTTTGACCTGCCAGTAGCTGTTCATAAAACATATCACGACCTTTCTGAACTTTTTCAATGCATCTATAAATTTCCACAAAATTGGATGGTCCATTCAAGCTCCAATTGGAGGCGTCGATGGGCCGCCTCCGCATGATTGTTTGTTCTATCTATATCGTTTACAACGCGATTATATAATGACCACAATTCTGGGGGGAAAACTGCAGGCCTTCTACCATTTCCTCTACGATTCATTCGCCCGACATAAAAATCTTCAAACCATTGTAACAGTGGTTGTAGTTCGATAGGCAACACTTCAGCCAACCTATCTATTGCATGATCTAAATCTGCAATTGGTACAAATGCTAGAGATACCACCATTCTAGCATATAAAGCAAAATTCGCATCGGTATTGTAGTTTTGCGTTATGTTTAGAGTTGAAAGTTGTTTTTTCATATTTTTAGTTAAATGAAAGAAACATCCCTGCATTTCCGCTGTTGGAAATGCGTCTCTAAACGCAGAAATTGCAGCCAATTCAAAATCGCATGAAACACGTACTGGATTCAAATTTGGTTCTAAATTTTTCAACATATCTAACATTGTTGTATATGTTGCAGCTTGTTTATTTGGAAGAAGTGCGTATAACAATGGATGAACTCCTCCATGTTTCTCTGCCAAAATCACATATACCTGCGAAAATAATGGTGGCGTAATTTTAAAGGTGCCATCTACAAACCAATGGTCACATTCGCTCAACAAGTGAAGATTTCGTTCACGACCAAAATTAAAATTCTTCCCGGAACTTGACCACTGTCAGCTAGTAAAAATTTTCTGCCAGGCTGAATTTCATAAATTCTGTAATTATCAGGAATAATTAAATCTTGTACATTTTCAGGGCGGGGAACAGCTTGTACAACATTTCTTCTCCTTTGGATTACTTTTCGTAATGCAGCGTGGTTTGGCATAGCTCCTAAGGCACCTTCGGATATTTGGCCTAGACTAGCATCAATAATTTGAGAAGTTCTTTCTGGAATATTTTCTTCAATTCGTCGTTTCATTGCAGATACAGCTACATCAACCTCAACTTTAGCTGCCGAACTGTCATGAGAATGACCATTAATCATTTTGATTACAATGCCATTTTCAGTGTGAATTCGAGCTTTGCAAAGTCTTTTCTTTCACATCGCCAAAATCTTGTCGATCCGGAAGCGCTCATACGATCAAAGATATAGATGAATCCATCTTTCGAGAACTTTTCCTTTTGGCGTTTACTTACAATGTTTGACATCTTTAAAATAGTTTTCTAAAAATTTGGATATTTACAGAGAGTGGTGTATTACTTATATATAGGTATCTAAATATTTTATCAGAAATACCAATTCAAAAATAAATCTTAAGATTACTTCATACCACCTCTAATTGGTTGGTTTCAAATTGGATTGGTTTAAATAATTAATATTTTTTTAAATCCGTTTTTATACACAAAAAATATTAAATAACGTTTGTTTAAAGAGGTGGTTTTTTTAAAACTGTTGTTAATAGATAGCGCGACAATATAAAAACAAAAAACTAGAAATAATCTAAAATATTGTTGTTTTAATACTGAAACTCTATAATTAAACTATATATTTAGTAAAGCATAGAATGGCATAAATTTGTTAAAATATGTTTATTACTTTTGTCTTAAAATTAAAAAAATGGAAAAATGGTATCCAGCTAATTTTGAATAAATATTTTAAAAATTAAGTTCTCGCGCCGAACCGTCTTCGCGCCGAAACGGCTCGCGCCGAAACGGCCTACGCCGAAACGGCTTGCACCAAAACGGCCTGCGCCGAAACGGCTCGCGCCGAAACGGCTCGCGCCGAAACGGCTGCGCCGAAACGGTCGCGCCGAAACGGCTGCGCCGAAACGTCGTAGACCACCGCTAGTCACTGTCTACCCATCTACAGCGCACCGACTCGTGATAGAATGTATAAATGAAATGAATGAAAATAAATGAATGAAAATTATATTTATTGAATTTTTAATACATTAAAGCATGTTTTATTTACAATAAATATAAACACAATAATAATGAAAAAAATTTTAATTCAGAAACACTAATATAACAAACAAAACAAAATTAAGTAAAACAATGCCAATCAATTATTCATCCACTACCAGAAGGCTTACAATTTTTGCTTTTATTTAATAAATTAATACTTAGTAGGGTATCCCTTTGCAGCTATAACAGTTTCTAAGCGTCGTGGCATGGATTCTATTAATTTCTAGTTGTGGATTCGGAAATTGTTTGCCATTCTTCCAAAACAACGTTTTCAGGGTTTCTTTTGAGAAAATGGGCCTCTGCCGTATTTTTCTTTCTAATTCCTGCCACAAATTCTCAATAGGATTGAGATGTGGTGACTGGGGAGGGTTTTAAGCTGTCTTCTCACATGATAGAGCAACCATTCCCTTACAATATAAGCGGAATGCTTGAGGTCATTGTCATGCTGGAACCAATAGACGTTTTGTAAGCCCAATTTATCGATACTAGGTTTTAAATTTTTATTTAAAATGTTCAAATATTGAAACTTGTCCATGGTAGCGTCGATAAATTGAAGTTTTCCAACTCCATTTGCAGCCTTGCACCCCCAAACCATCACGTTTCCAACACCATGCTTTACAGTTGAGCATAAATTTTCTTTGTTCAGCTGTGTATTCCGTTTTATCCACACTATCTGTTTACCATCAAATCCGAATATGTTAAATTTACTTTCATCACTAAAATAACTGTTTTCCAGAACTCGACACTTTCATTTACATATTTTTCGCAAAATCAAGTCTTTTAATTCTGTTAACTTTCGATACAAATGAATTTCTTGCGTGCAATTGTACCATTATACCCTACTTTCCAAAGGACTTTACGGACAGTTTTGGTAGCAATGTGTTTACCAATAATATTTGAAACCTCTGTAGTCAATTTTGGCACACTTGTTTTAGGATTACACTTAATTTGCTTCATAATATAATTCTTAGTCTTTGGTGTCAGTATACACTTCCTCCTTCGACTGGCTTTATTTGCAAGATTTCCTTCATTTTTAAATTTATTTATTATGTACTGCACTGTACAATGGTTTCTGTTAACAATTTTACGGTTTTTGCATAGATTTTCCTGACAAACCAATTTAAGAATGAATTTCCTTTCTTCAGTACTAGTTTTGCTTTCTTTGGGATCCATCTTAGCAAAATACGAAGTAGAATTATTTTATGCAAGCAATTCTAGTTTATTATGCTTCTAAGCAATTATTTAAATCATTATAAAAAGAAATCTAGTATTACATTATAGAAACTTGATAACTAAGGTCTAATATGCTTGTGGATGAATAATTGTTGAGGATGCATTTACGTCATGACGTTCTATTTCTTAAAATTGTGTCTTCCCAAGAAATTTTTCTGAAATATTTTTTTTATATTATCGATTACAAAGTATTACTTAATATATTAAAAATTAAATTAAAAAAGTAATTGGAGTTTTTATTAACAAAATATTTCAATAAATATTAAGTTTCTGGTAGTGGATGAATAGTTTCTTGATCCACTGTATATGTATTTCTTATGGGAAATTCGTGATTTTCAAATTTAAATTGTGGACTTATTAAAGGACCCACCAAATTTATCTTTACCTTAAAATATTTATAAATTAGCTATCTTCCGTTTGTTGAAGCCATTTCTAGAGAATAAAGTGCATTTTGAATTCGGGAATTTTAACTCGAGCCCATAAACTTATAGCTTCAGTGGGTACCCGATTTTTTCATAATACGAAATGACCGACGTTTTTAAAAATTAATAGTTTTTTATCCTAAAAACAAGAACTCACTATACTTTTCTGTCCAGCAGATATTCATTATCATACAGTATGCAAAAGAGGTATAGGTACTTTTGCGGCTGAAATTGATATCGAAATAGCTAACTTTTACACAGGTTTGAGAAACACTCCATTTCATCATCCGCAAAAAATAATTTTCTATTTTTTTTCTGTAATAATTAGGTCAGAGTATTTTACAAAGGTCAAAGTAAATTTCAAATAAATTTGTATTTTGGTATTTAATGGAGGAAATATTTAATTTGGCACATTTGAATGATTTTTTGTTTCGACCGGTGGGTCTCGGCCTACAAAAGTGACGTTCTTACGTGCAACAAAAAGCAGTGATACACGCACTAATGTAAAAATGTATGTTTAGTGTATACAAAAAAATAAAAATATATTACGGATTGGTGACGAAAAGTTTCGGTGCTGTAACAGTGTCAATGAATAATAATTGTTCTAAGATGTAATTTACTGAAACATTCCTTCTTAAAAATAGCAGCACTTTGCCGTTTTATATATATTATATATTATTATTACATACTTCGAATATTATATTACATAGCGAAGAAATTCTTCATATAAATATCATTCAGTTATATGACAAGTGAAAATGCTGCAGGGTGTTTTATCACCTAGAGCGTGAGTTATGACGTTTTATTCTCAGCATGCAAACGCAATCGATCGCATTCCATATGGAACCAATCATCGTCATTATGTTTTATTTTGTATGAAACATATTTCATGTAGTATTTGAATGATGTGTGTGAATAAATTAGTGTCATAAGGCACGTTAGATTGATAGTTGATAGTAAAGATCAACTTATTTATGGTTTATCCGTTCATGTTACTTCATAAACGCATTTACCACTAAATACAGTTTTTGATTATATTCTTACACTTAAAATAAGTTCTGTTGATTTTTTTCAAATATATTAAAATAAATTTATAACAATGTTATTACTGAATAACAAATTTTCTATTTTTCATGATTTGAACAAAAATATTTTTATAACTTAGTTTTGTTTCTCAGGTTTGTAAGGAACTTATCACAGATTTTTGTCTGCAGTTAATATATTTATATCTTAAATTTTACAAATTTAAATTTTAGCAAGTAAACATTTTTGTTTTCCGTAACACAATTTCCTTACACAAATGTAAAAATTTTCTAGAATGTCTAATTCTCTGATTACTGTTATAATAATTATTTGAGATGTTCACTTTTGTCATGAACCCTAAAATGTACGAGACGAAGTTAGAAAATAATATATAACATTCAAATATAATAATTATGTCAACGAATTAATTATTAGACTTTTCTACAACTTACAATTTCACTAAATTTGTAATATTATTAAATTATATGGTTAATATATATTTTCAAAATTAATAGACTATTATACAAATAAAATAGTTAAATAGACAAAAATTATGAAATAATGAAAATATATCTTGTGCCCAATTTAAGGTACGAAACTAGTTGGTTGTAAAAAATATACCGGGTGTTAATTTTAAAACTTTCAGCAATAAATATCTCAAAAACCAAACGTCAGATAAAAAAATGTTTCGAACAAAGGTTGTATGTTTGAAGGTCAACTTTGATTATTTAAATGGCACTTATATTTTTATAGCAAATTCAGATTGTACATAAAAAAATAAAGAACTAGGGTACCTTCAACACGGAATATTACAATAATAATAACAATATTAACAATTATTAATATGTTCATTTAAAAATAACATTATTCAGAGTTTTGTATACGTAACACTATAAAAAAATTTAAATTATATTTATTTTAAATTTGCATATCGCTTCTCTTGCCTGTTTTTAGAAATTACTCAACAATACATGCTTTTATATCTAATGAACTCCTATCATACATTTTTAAAAAATGAGGTTTTGTGTATATTTTTCTAAATAAGGCATTTCCCCAATTAGGTATAATATACATATGTATGTATATCAAATATAGCCGTGAATATGGTAAATATCTGATAAATTGCAAGAAAATAATGTAGTTTTAGATAGTTGAAAGGTATCGGTAATTCTATTAGAAGAAAATTTATTTGTTTTGAAGAACTTTAACAACACCTTGGCTTTGTTGTTATTGTACCCACTGTTACAATTAGATGCAAAACAGTTCCTTTAAGGCATTACTAAAGTTATACAGAAACGACTGTATTATCTTTAATACGCAAAAATATGCACTGGGAAATATGCTTCACATATTATGCATTATAAACTATTGCGCGCAGCTAATAATTGTTCATCCTTGTCGGTACCTCTGTTTCGCACATTGATCACACTCGTGGCACATTCGTATGCGGTGCAAACATAGGTTGTCAGTACACTTCTTTAATTATACATCCCTGGTTATAACCTCAACCGTTACTAGGTGCACATAATATGTACAGGAACATTTTCATGACGACATCGATCATAAAATATTTTATAAGTTAACAATAGAAGAAGTAAAAAGAGTAGTCTGTAAGGGGAATCGATCTAAGTAGTTGCATCTTAAGTTGTATTTGAATAATCTGTATTTATAATTGTTATGAATAAATATTGTTTTGTATTCTAACCATTATATAATTGTAATAACTATTATACTTTTTATATTAACGTTATCTTTGTCACTACTAATGATTTAAGGTAGCAAATACCAATGTTATTTGGCCATAAGAACAAACCACGGTTAAAAACAGATTTACTCAAATTTACAACATGATGTACTTGAGCATTTGTCAATAATATGTTATAATTAGAAATAAAAAGCACTAATAGTGAATAAATAAATAAATAAATAAAACAGGTCTGCGGAACAATTCAGTTTTTATTTATTGTAGTGAAAATAGTAAAGTAATTGTGCTGTATTTACAGTATGTCATTTTAAAGCGTCTATTTGGGAGTTTACATTTAAAAAGTCTGTTTTTAACCTCATTAGTAACGAAATTAATCGAGATTCTTCTAGTCCCTAATTATGCTGCTAATGCTATTTGCAGTTTGGAAAATGTTTCGTAGATGGCACGCGCATAGCATATTATCTTATCTTGTTTTAAGAAAAGTGGGTTTTGAAATTTTGTCAAAATTTGCAAAAAGTGGAAAAAAGTATTGTCACATATTCTACTGTCGCATTATCAGACTACTCACTTTGGAAAAGATAGTATAGTACGTGTACGAGCTTATTTATGTGTTTATTTAAATTTTTTGCAAAATGGTTAAAGCACAACTAGTGAATAATAATAAAATAGTCCATAAGTACGGTGACCATTCGTACTGGTTTTCCCAGGAAAGTACTGGTTTTCTATTCTTCTACCTACTGAACACTGTACTTGAAAAAAACGGACCACTTTCAGGTACATGAAATAATTGAAGATTTGCAATTTAAGTTGTCAATATAATCATTTTATGTGCTAAAACTATTTTCTGAATAGGTAAGCGGAAAAAAAAGTACGAACTAATACAGGCATCGGTAAATTTTGCTGCTCGCTATAGTGGTCAATCGATATCAGAGTCATCTTCTAGTAGTGTTCAAAAATAATAAATGCTTTTGGCCACCATGAGTAGCTAAATTTAAAACCTTAAAATAAAAAATTGGTAAACCTTGGAGATTAGCCCCATAAAGACAATTTTAGCTGTAAGTTATTAAATTACGAATGCGTTGTGATTTATAGGCATAAATTTTAAATTATTAACTCGATATACGAAGTGTGTCAAGTGTAAATAAAAATTGAAAATAAATTACCACGAGCAAGCTTCATTCCTTAAGTGTAACTTACCTTATGTTTAAAAACATTTTTATACATATACGAGTACATTCGCGTGTAATATTTTTTAAATACTATTCAACAAGTGTGTACAACGTGTGATATCCTATGTTCTTCGGTTAACTATGATTAATATCATGTGAATAGATAAGCATTATTTATTAATGAATTAAGCGGAGTCAGATTATCGCTCTGAATTTCTAAACAGAATGCTTTATACTTTATTAGTAATTTTTATTTCATATGCGTTGATATAATTTAGGCAGGTGTTAAAATTTTATTTTTTTTGTATCTTAACATTTGTATTCTATCATTGATAGAAATCATAAATTGCAGTTTTCTTACGCATAACTTCTAAATTACTTCAGCTAGGAAGCCTCATTGACTAAAGCCAATATACACAATGCTTAAGAAGCTGCAATTCCTTATTTTTAAATAAAAGGGTTAAATAAAATTTTTGTAAATGTGACTGAACGAATTACTTTGAAATTTATAATATCAATGAAAAATATAAATTTTCCCAATTATTAAATAATATCGTGTGCTTAACTAAATTTTTGAATATTTTATAGAATTATACACAATTGTTTATAAACTTGTGAAAATATATTTTTAAATTTATATATTTTAAATATATTATGTAAATAAGTTTGAAAAAATTCACTAATTTTCAAATTCGATTAAAAATTCACTAAACTTGTAATTACTAAATTCATAGTTAAAATATCTAGAACTTACGTTAAACAAATTTAGCAGATAAGAATTTTAAAATGCTTTAAATATTGAAACTGTTTGCTTTTTTATAGTTATAATTGTATTAATATTTTTAATTCTAACGCCAAATTTAAGGAACATCGTGAATGACTAAAAATTATTCCAAATTAAGAAATGTATAATTATAATAAATAAATTAATTATTGCAGAAATTTTCCGTTAACTTTAATGAACTTGCGTTTCTACAACTTTAGACGTAATAATTACTTATTTAATTTTACTATTTTATGTTAACAAAATATTGAATAAAAATTTTAATACTGCCTTTTATTACTGTTTTTTTTATAAAATTGAAATTATCATTTACAAATTGTTACATTAGAGAATTTTGTGCAGGTATATTTGTTCAATCAGAAAACGTTAAATCATTTTATCCGTTACAAAAAGAAATACCTATACAAATGTATTAATTGTATATATGTGACTTCAGTATCTCTATGACTTGCATTTTTGTATGAGATACTTTTTTAACAGCGAACCTACGTAGATATTTAATGGGCGTGAATATAAAATGTATGCTACTAACAGAGGTTTTGAATAATCATTCGGGACGTCATCCTTTCTTCTTCTTTTTTATTTATTTCCTTTTTCGGAAAAAGCTAAATTGTGTTACAGATATTAACCAACCTTAAAATATTTATGGACATTTTAAATTATAAATTGCTGTAAAAGTGTAACTAATTTGATATAGATAATTTATTAGAATTTTGATAGTAATTTATCAAGTTAGTTTCACCTTATACCGAAATAGTTCTAGTTATATTCAGGTTTAAATACTAAATTTATATGCAAATGTATGAAGTACACTTTAAAATATTATGAACAGCAAAGAGTATGCTAAAGTATGTGCATACTCTTTGTCAACAGTAATAATTTCCTATTTATTAAGTATGTAGCCTGCTGTATTTTAATAGATATGTCAAACAAATGTATAGCAATCATGAGTATTGTTCTAACTCATTTATTTAAGCAGATCAAAAGAAATAGCAATGTATCAATTAGAGGAACGACATTACAGGCAAACCAGGGATGCTCTTCTCAAACCTTCGTTTTTGTTAAAACGTGTACGTTCATTACGTTATAATCGCGCAACTTTTTGAATGAATATCACCAGTTTGTCTCTGTATTTCAGAAGTTTATTGGGGACTCCATCCGCTCCCGCCACTTTTCCACCTTTCAGACCCTGCATTTGCTTTGGGCTACTTTATTCCTGATTATTTTATATTTTCTATAGTTTTCCACTGATTGAGAAGATCTATACGTTGCCTAGCTTTGTTTCTTTTCTTTACCGAAGGTTTTCACCTCCTCTGTAAACCATGGGGTGTTATTAAAGGGCTTTGAGCCGACTTTCCTCGTACCGCACGCTTCTTTAGCTGCTTGGATTATATTTGCTTTTAGTTTACCCCAGGATGTATCTAGTGAGTCTGTCGTAGTGATTCTGTTGGTTTTTTTTTTGTTCCAGTCTTTGTTCGTACAACCATGTTATAGTTTTAGTTCTAGTGCTGTCGCATATGAGGTTTTCATGTTTAACTTTTCTCTATTAGGAGGCATTAGCCGTTTTTTAAATGTTAATAAACGGGTTAATCTTAATTTGTATAGTACCAGACCATGGTCGCTCCCAAAATTAGCCGAATTTAGTGTTTTTACATCTACGATTTTCGATCGTTAAATTTTTTAAATTTGAAATTGCATTTTAACAAAGATAAAATCCAGCAATTTCACTGTAATTATAATGCGGGTTGTAGACCAAAGTGAAGTAAAAGATAGATTCTATGTTTTTTATCTCGTTATAAGAAGTATAACTATTATTGAAATTATTTATGTTTTATAAAAACATAATTTTACAAGTTAATAAAGGATTTAGAGATGATCATTGGCATGATTGTTAGTGTTACTAATGTTACTAATGTAAGACTCCCCGGTTCGTACCCGGGTAGAGCTTACTTTACAATGCCGTCTCCGTGCTTCGGAAGGCACATAAAGACGGTGGTCTTCTCACAAAGTGCTGGCAACATCTTTGAGGTATTAATTGCTAGAGTGCCCTCTTGACAAGACGGGTGAACGACTCCGGTTGTATTCTTATATAAGGAAGCCCGTTTCTTTATAGGGTATCGAACAACGTCGCAAGACGTTTAAAACCGATTGTATATGTAATAAACGATTTATAAATATGTTACTAATCAATGATATGATACTTTGAACATGGTGTATTGCAACTATCAGCTGATGAATTTAATATGGCAAGCACAGAAAAGAATGGCAGTTAACTAAACAGCATATAACCGCATTTTTTAATTTTATTAAATATGGGGTGCGGTTAAGATTCCCGGATCGCGATTTTTACCATTTTTGAAGTGCATTATGAAAGATGATGATCTAATTAGCGCATAAAAAAATAAAATTTGCGGATTATTTACACAATTTAAAAAATAACGGCTTTAAAAATTTATTAACAATGCAATTTACTCATTGGCTCTTTTTGAAGTGTAATCTTGCCCTCAAAATTGAAATAGGTTGTGACGACTGTAAATATACCAGAATCTCGGTTTTTATAACAAATTATGATAGATAATGGTGTAATTAGCTAATAAAAAGAATTAAATTTGTAATCGAACAACAAATTTTCGAAAAAAAACACTTTTTGTGTGAATTCGTTTCTGATGTGGTTGCTCTGTCAAAATCTACTCTCCGCAACCCTTCGAGACCCGGAGGTCCAGGCTCCGAGCGGTTTTGGCACGCGCTTTACTTAATAAAAATATTCCCCAAGCGGCCCCAACTCGAAAAGTTTGGAAGTTGACCCGACGGATCTCAGGGAGCGACGGACTCTTTCCTAACGCTGCTCTAATTGGCCCCGCATTAAGGTTGATTCGCTAGTATGAAACCACAAGTACCGTTAACAAAATGCATATAATTATTGCGTAATATTATGGGAAAATTGCAATTTTTAAAATTAAATTGTGGCCTTATTACAACTCCGACAAGATTAATCTTCACTTTAGAGAGCTTGTATTTTTGTGTTCTTTCGTTTGGTATAGCCATTTCTATAGAGAAAAGTGTACTTTCAATTCCGGGAATCTTAACTCTACCCTAAATATGATTGTCATACATACGTATTTTGCAGAAAATTATTTAGGTAAATTTTATTCAAAATTTAAAAAAAAATTTTGTCAGGTGTCACACGGCTTTAAGGCAAAGACAGAAACATTTATGCCCGTTTGCATCGTATTTTACTTAAGTTTCTGTTTAACTTTTTCTTAATACAAAATACATAATAAATAACATAATCCTCGTATTCGTTAGTAAATACGAATGTCCAATGTTCGTATTTGTTTTACAAAATTTCTTAAATTAAGATAAAACTTGCCTGGTAGACAAATCATTTAAAAATGTCGTTCACTAATTGATAAATTTTTTTATAACATAACATTTTGAACATTTTTCAGCAAAAAAAAGGTTTTTAATAAACAATAAAAATGCGCATTTACTAAGTTATAACAGGAAATTGTTAATCCCAATTTCTGTTACGAAAGGTACGCTTTACAGCACTTTTCCTATATTCCCTTTGGGTTACAAGTCACGTGTAAGAAAGATAAGAAGGTCGCGAGGTAATGCTAAAAAAGGGGGAGTGATCACCGAACCTTGAAGCAAGTGGTTTGTAGATGCGATCAATTTTTCATTTTGGTTTATTTACCAAAGTTAGTGTAAATTAACATATCGTTTTGATTAATAATTTAGTGCATCATTCGTCGGTAGCGCTTTTATATTATTTATATTACATCACTCAAGACAAGAGGGCTAATTTTCATATTTGTTGAAGCAATATCTGGCTTCAAAATTTTTTGACTCCATGTTTTTGGAAAAATCGCAAAGCCGCGATTTTTGAGTTTGTGCGCAGACCACGCCATTATGATCTTACTGTGTTTATTATTAATTGCGCCGTTAGAGTGAAAAAATATTTCTAAAGAAGAATCCAACAATCAACTTTCTTATTATTTTCAACGACGTTTTTAAGTCAATTATTGCAATAACGTCGAGTTAGCGAGCATTGGCTTTAAATTGAAGAACTTTGTTATTGGTTACTTTAAAACGCACAAAGAACGATACTGTTCTCAATAACCATCTTTTCCGAAGTGTTTTTACCACCGCAATCACCTGGAGTGCGTCTAGTGTCCCCGAGTATTCTCTCCAGTCCTGGAACAGCAACGTATACCGAAGACATAAATTCTGTGGAAAAGTTAACCCAGTGTAGTTTGTGCTTGTTCAGTGTCAAAGTTCACCGAGTGGCTGCCAACAATTGTCCTTTAAGTACAACCCATTGTCATCGTGTTTACTTTGTAAGGTATCATCCAGCTGGTGAGTGTTGCATTTAGTAATTTTGCAATCTTTTTCATACGCCTGCAGAGCTTCAATTTTATTTTTGTTAAATAAACGTTTTTTGTTTCAATCATTTGAGTTTTATTTACTCATTACTTTTAAAGGAGCGAAAGGACAACATAAGCGTTACGAACTCAAAACTCGCGCTGCTGCTACCAGCAAAGCTAGTTCTAAATGACCATCAGGGTAAAACACACAATTATAATTTTGTGCTATTGCAAATCGAGGTAATCCTAAATTACCGAACATTCCCATATCACTGTCTTAAATATTTCCGGAATATTTTACGAACATTGTATATTCGTACTTCATTCGTATTTACAAAGGAACACGAAAAGTTAAGAAAAAAGTTAAGCAAAAACTTAAGTCAAAACGGTGTAAACGGGTATAAATGATGCTCATTGTCATTTTACTTTTTTTATCAAAAAGGGAATAATTTAAAACTTTTCAAAAGGCAATTCAAAAGTAGGTACAAATTGCGCCAATATATGAATTGGTTGTGGAAATGAAGAACTAAAAGCAACTTACTTCATATTGTGTAATATAAATAATGATATGATTTTTTATAATAAAAGAAAGTTCGGGAAAAGTTACTAATTTTTTTATTTATGTTCAAAAATAAAAAAAAAATGTTATTCCAAGTGGTTTTAATTTAGTTTTTCCAATCATTACATAATTTAATAATTTTAGGCAAATCTATTAGAAGCACAAATAACCTCTGATTACTTATTATTACTTAACCTTTTACTAAACGGTTTCCTTTTTAAAAAACTTTAAAATTTAAGCGGCCCCAAATCAAAAAGTTTGGAAGTTAACGCGACGGATCTCAGGGAGCGACGGACTCCTTCCTAACGCTGCTCTAGTTAGCCCCGCATTAAGGTTGATTCACTAGTATGAAACCACAAGTACCGTTAACAAAATGCATATAATTATTGCGTAATATTACGCAATAATACACTTACATGTATTTCTTATGGGAAAATTGCAATTTTCAAAATTAAATTGTGGCCTTATTACAACTCCGACAAGATTAATCTTCACTTTAGAGAGCTTGTATTTTTGTGTTCTTTCGTTTGGTATAGCCATTTCTATAGAGAAAAGTGTACTTTCAATTCCGGGAATCTTAACTCTACCCTAAATATGACTGTCATACATACGTATTTCGCAGAAAATTTTTTAGGTAAATTTTATTCAAAATTTAAAAAAAGATTTAGTCAGGTGTCACACGGCTTTAAGGCAAAGACAGAAACATTTATGTCCGTTTGCATCGTATTTTACTTAAGTTTTTGTTTAACTTTTTCTTAATACAAAATACATAATAAATAACATAATTCTCGTATTCGTTAGTAAATACGAATGTCCAATGTTCGTATTTGTTTTACAAAATTTCTTAAATTAAGATAAAACTTGCCTGGTAGACAAATCATTTAAAAATGTTGTTCACTAATTGATAAATTTATATTGTTAAATTATGTTATAAAATTATAATATAACATTTTGAACATTTTTCAGCAAAAAAAAGGTTTTTAATAAACAATAAAAATGAGCATTTACTAAGTTATAACAGGAAATTGTTAATCCCAATTTCTGTTACGAAAGGAACGCTTTACAGCACTTTTCTATATTTTCTTCTTAATTAATTATTTAATTCGACTTCTTACGTCAAAATATACTAGGTAGTCGTTCGTAAAGACAAGCAAACGACGAGACTTAAAAACAATCATATTTTGTAGCAGTAATTTAAGTTGCATGCGAAGCGAGCTTTAAAAATAATCTTAAATCTAAATTTTTTTAGCGTTTTTTAGCTTTTTAGCTAATAAATAGATTTCGGCGAAAACCGCACTAAATGGATAATTGGATCACCAAGTTCTTTCAATAATAAGTTCACGGGCTGATGGGTTGAAATTTTCAGTGAAAGTTTAAATTTCAAAGTTCAACGAGCGCAATAAATTCTCAAAATTCGCTCTGCACCAATGAACAAATTTCTAAATGGTTCTGACAACTTTCGTCACCACAAAACTTTCTATCATCTGAGGTTTCAACAAATCCCGCATTTAAATAATATCAAAGGCTGGATACCAAATGCTAAATAAATTTACAATATTTGTGAATTTTCAATCAGTAGCACTCTTTCTATCACAAAATTTATTCGCTTGCAAAATTATATTCCGCCCGCTTATCTTTCTGACCAAAAGATTATTAAAATTTTTATTTTTCCCGCCTACATAAAATTTCGAAAATCAAAACTCAAACATATTAATTGGTTGCCTAACCAACAGGCATTAAATTAAATTAAATATTTAATATTATTGTAACTTGAAGCAAATTTACATTTACGATGTATGAAACAAAATAGCAAACAAAAATTATAATTTTTCCGCAACATCTTACTGGATGACCTAGGTCTCGATCTTATCTACAACATTAAATTGATCTCTTCAGACCCACACTCATAAAGGACAACCTTAATCAATAAGTGGATATTACAACCTGCAATTAACAATAATTTTGTTTGTAAAACTGTTTACAAAAACATATCGTTACTTGTACTACATTATAAATAAAATACTTGAGCTATGTAGTAATAGTAATATTTGTACATTAGTTCAAATTGTAGTAAAGAGAGAGAGTTACATCAAAATAAAAAAAATGATGCATTTTAAAATGCACTCATATGACTAGCGATTCTCATCTTAATTCATTCCATTTTAAACTATGACGCAAGGCTCAATTTATTTGAGCCCCAGTATATTTTAGACAATCAGGTCTATGGTTGGTTTAATATTTGGAATTTCTGGCGCATGCCGTTGCGACGAATTAGTTCACTTAACTACTAATGACTTCAAAGATATTAAATCTGTAGCAGTTTGAATTCTCGGAATCGAAAATACACTTTTCCCTATAGAAATGGCTACACCAAACGAAAGAACACAAAATACAAGCTCTCTAAGGTGAGGATTAATCTTGTCGGATAAGGCTACAATTTAATTTTGAAAATTGCAATTTTCCCATAAGAAATACATGTAAGTGTATTATTGCGTAATATTGCGCAATAATTTTATGCATTTTGATGACCGTCCGTGCAGATTTATACTAGCGGTTCTACCTTAAGGCGGGGCCATATAGAGCAGTGGTAGAAACGAGTTAGTCGCTCCCTGAGATCTGCTGCGTCAACTTTCAAACTTTCGTCCGAGCCCCGGAGGGCAAGGCGGTTGCGGAGAGTAGGTTTTGACAGCGCAACTACCTCAGAAACGAATTCACACAAAAAGTTATTTTTTTACGAAAATTTGTTGTCGGATCACAAATTTAATTCTTTTTATTAGCTAATTACACCATTATCTATCATAATTTGTCGTGAAAACCGAGATTCTGGTATATTTACTGTCGTCACAACCTCTTTCAACTTCTGGGGCGGGGTTACAGTTCAAAAGAGCCAATGATAAAATTGCATTCCAAATTAACTTTAAAGCTGTTTTTTTCAAAATTGTGTGAGTATTCCGCAAATTTTATTTTTTTTATACGTTAATTAGACCCTCATCTTTCATAATCCACTTAAAAAATGATAAAAATCGCGATCCGGGAATTTGAACCGTCACCAAATTAGTAGTGTTCCACAAGAAGTGGCAAAATATTTACATTTGCATAATGTTAAGAAATATACTGGACATATTTTATGCCAAACTTCGGCTACACTACTTGTTGATTCTGGTGGTGACATTACCTGCCTTAATGCCATGGAAGTAAAAAATCTAATGGTGTAGCCGAGAGCTAAATAGAAATTTCTTTAGGAAATAAAAAAGACATAACCAAAAAAAAATTTCAAATTGATTAAGTTAGTATTAGTTTAACCCCCAGTATTGATAATATTACCGATAGCATCAATAATCAACAAATTGATGAAGATAGACCTATTGCTCAGGAATTACACTCTGAAGATCCAAGTACTAGTAGCGTAACATTCACCGATATTGTTAATAATTCAAATATTGGTAATAAAACGGATTTACTTACTATTTATAAATTTTGTGTAAACTGTACGTTATTTTAATACATATTAACATGAAGGATTATGGTACGGAAGACAATATCCTATCGCGACAATTTTCTTAAGTCAATTGAAAAGAAAATATATTTGAGGTGATAAGCTAATTAAATCTAACAAGTAGATACAACATACTACCAACGTTAACATTCAAAAAAGCAGAGTCGCATTCAGCAACGTCGTTGAATGAAAAAAATAGCAAACAAAAATTATAATTTCTACAACTTACTGGATGACCTAGGGTTCTTTCTTATCCACAAAGTGGAATTGAACTTCTCCGACCCTGATTGATACAGAAAATATAAAATCTACTTAAAAAAAATTTTGTTTTAATTAATTTTTCTAATTTCTCCAAATTCAAATTTTGGCGTTGATTTCCTACGCTAAGTTTCAGTGACATTTTATAGTGTCATCTCCAAGTTTAGTTCCAATCGCTTAAAAAACATTTGCCGTTTTTATATCAGTTCAAAGAGGGAAAATGAGTGGTATACAAATTGAACACAAAAGCGTCATAAAATTTTCTTATTTTCAAGTCAAATATTGGTGCAAGCAGTTCAAATGGGGCAGGGAATCCATTCATGATGATCCAAAGTGTGGAAGACCTCTGGAAGCACGAACTGACGAAATCATCAAGAAAATTAAAGATTTTGTGTTAATTGACCGCCGAGTAAATGTTTAGATTATTGCTAGAGAAATCTGAATATCAAAAACGAGTGTTTTTAAAATTCTACTTGAAGATTTGGGAATGAGCAAAGTGCCCACACTTGGGTCCCAGAAAACTGTGTAGACAACAAATTTCTGAGGAGAATTTGACTGCTTTATTCCAATATAAACCTTCTTCTATAGAATTATAACTGGGTATGAGACCTGGGTACACCACTGGAATCCTCCCACAAAACAAGAATCTATAAAAGGTGTTCATAAGGGTTCTCCACGACCAAAGAAGGCGAAGATGCAATTTCCTGGGGGAAAAGTAATGGCCACAGTTTTCTGGGATGCTGAAGAAATTCTCTTAATTAAGTATATGCCAAAAGATACTACAATAATGGGAAAGGTCTACAAAGACACAATTAAGAACTTGAAAGTGGCTACACAAAGAAAAAAGAAATCAATAAATGCGTCTTTAAGAAATTACAGCATCCACCTTACAGTCTTGATCTCGCCCCCTGTGACTATATCTCTTTTGAAAACTTTATTGAATGACGATTTGGAAAACGCTGTAAAGTCATATTTTGCAGAACTACCAAAAGAATTTTTTTTCGGAGGCATAGCATTATTAGAAAATCGTTGGAATAAGTGTGTTACTCTTAATGGTTCTTATATTAAAAAATAAAATTTTGTTTGTCCTCTAACTCCTTGTTTTCATAGATAGGTAGATAGCAAACATTACTCCCCTCGTATTAAATATTTTTTGATTATTATTGTTATTCATGTTAAATATGTTAAATTTTATAGTCAATAAATTATTGACATTAAAAATATATTTGTTTAATTCTGCTATAGAAACATGTTGTTTCTTGCTTAGTTACGCTGCTTGAAAGTATTTGTTTTGGTCACACAAATTATTTCTATGATGAGTGGGCGAAAGTAGTGAGTGTAATTTACTTTCGCCCACTCGCTGCATAAAAATGTTGCCCGTTCTTTTCGCCGAAACTAGGAAAAACTAGGAAAATAAACAAATTACGATGTAATCTACATAACACATTTATTTATTAACATGAAAATTAACAGTACAATTATTGAAAGTAGGGTTATTTAAACCAAACGTAACGTTTCAATCGCAGGATCAAACAAAACGCTATACAGCACTCGTGAAGAATGAATTGCTCACTTATGAGCCATTCCACCTCGGCTAGCGCCTCGTGTGTAAACTGGCTCATGCGTGAGCAAAACACGCTTTCTTTACTAGTACTGTAATATATTGTTTAATCCTGCCATAGAAACATGTTGTTTCTGCTTAGTTACGCTGCTTAAAAGTATTTGTTTTGCTCACACAAATTATTTCTATGACGAGTGGGCGAAAATAGTGAGTATAATTTACTTTCGTCCACTCGCTGCATGAAAAATGTTTCCCGTTCTTTTTTTCGCTGAAACTAGGAAAAACTAGAAAAAATAAACAAATTACGATGTAATCTACATAACACATTTATTTATTAACATGAAAATTAGCAGTACAATTATTGAAAGTAGGGTTATTTAAACCATACGTAACGTTTCAATCGCAGGATCAAAAAACGCTATACAGCACTCGTGAAGAACGAATTCGCTCACTTATGAGCCATTCCACCCTTGGCTAGCGCCTCGTGTGTAAACTAGCCCATGCGTGAGCAAAACACGTGCTTTCTTTACTAGTACTGTAATATACTATTAATTCACTTTAGGTCTAGCGGAAAAAGTGCTCTAAACAAAAAAAAAGTGTTGCTTAGATTTTTATATTAATAACAAAAACGTCAACTTTTAGTTGAGGTAATGCTATTAAAAATGTACTGCTTTTAATGCAGTTAGAGAAAACCTATATTTCAGGATTGTTTTGCAATTTTAGTACTTACATGTTGCTTACAACTTATTACAACATGAAAAAGTTGTTTACGTCTTATTAGATTTTATTTTGGTTAGGTTTTATTATTAAAAATTGATAATTTAGGAATACACTTTTTAAATAGTATTACAAAAAATATAAGACTAGTTATATTAAAATATGGGAGAGGAAAATATTGCGGAGAATTTACGGTGGGAAATGGTTGGAAGGATGGTGTCTTAGAAGAACAAACAAGGAAATCCACGAACTTTATGAAGATCAAAACATTGTTAGCGTAATATAGACCCAGAGGGTGAAATGGCTGGGACATCTGGTGAGAATGTGTGGAACGAGAACTCAGAAAATGATATGGAAATCGGAGCTGGGGGTACTAGGAGAAGAGGAAGGCCAAGGAATAGATGGTGTAGCCAAGTGCAGCAGGATTTGGACGAAATGGGTATAAGATATTGGGAGTCTATGGCAAAGATAGAAGACAATGGAATAAAGTGATAAATCAGTCAAGGGCCTACTAGGCCTATAGCTAAATATAAATAGATACATAGTGTAATGATTTCAATTTATTTTCTATGAAAATAATTTTTTAATAATTTTAAATAATGTTTTAATTGAATCGAGCCTTTATTATTTTCGAACTTATTTATGTGTGTTGAACCGTACTTACGTGCTGATTACGAATAACTTTACTAAACTTGTATCCTCGATGGTGATCCTTCTTATTGTAAATTTTTATATTTGAATCGTTAATAATCAAAAAGAAAGACATCTATTGGTAATTCTGGGTTCTATTGTAAAGTAGGTCAAACTACAACGATAATCGTCACTTAAATGTAAGATGTAGTGTTGAATGGTGTAATTATTTAAAACTAAATTATCAAGTGCGTGAATAAACTAAAATTACTTAAAACTAATTATAATAAACAACGGTGCAATACATAATTGTTCAAATATTATACCAACTAACTTGTGCAATATCAGCTGTTGCATGCATAGGTCTATGACTCGACTTCGCGTACAGTGGTACCAAAAACACGTGAGCTCGTTGTAATTCTTCCTTGACATTTCACAGGTAAATACAAATTTTTCTTATTTGCTTTTTCTTTTTTTCGATGCACTTGCTTCAATACACTTTTATTTATTTAGATTATCCATAACGTCACTAGTGATTGTAGATTTCATGTCGACAAAATTATTTTATAATTTATTGTTCATTTTGAAATTTTTAGGAACGAAATTTTTACGTCCTATCTGGGCAAGTGAAAATTGTCGACTGATCGTATTTTCGCATCGCGAAGCCTATTAAATTGAGGATTTCTACTTTATAACCGGGTTTTTCCAACAAAAACTCGATTCCAATTGGCTGGAAATTCTTATCCAACGGATCCCTTTGAAACTTTCACGAAAATTAAAGACTACTAAGCAGTTCCACACAAAATTGTTAGAAAATTCCAAGTTCACTGGTCGTTCCACAATCATCTGTCAAAGTACGAATTCTTTCTTTTGCACTCCATGTTTATTTCACACACTTTCCTATCATAACCACTTGCGTAACACTTAGTTTTTAATTCCTCATCTTACAATACTAATCTCACTTAAATCCTTATCCTATTAACAAAATTATTACTAAAATTAACATTTTTGACATTTCTGCAGGTAACAGTTTCACATTTTTCAATGTAGAAGACTCAATTTTGCATCTACCATCCTCACTTGTATAGCAAATCGTTCTACAAATTAATCCTCAACTTTTGGTATGCCTTATGATGTAATTACAATTTTTATGTTATCTAAATCTCTTTTTAGATTTTCCGAAGGATGAAATTTCTTTGCTCATTTTAGCTTTATTTGAAACTTTTGGATTTTGGATTCACTTACAATAGTGCCAAGAAATGCGGACGCTGCTATTGGATATGCAAAACAATTCCAACTTTTATCTGTGCTACCCGTAGGAAAGATTTTAATTTTTAGAATGCTAACTGCTCTGGCCAGCTTATGAAATGAAATTTTGTGTTCAAAATGGCTCCAATGGTATGCCATGAACCTTCTATAAATGCTACATGCCAAAAACTAACAACCCGTTCCAACAAAAAGTTCCATCCGAGGTTGCACTTCATCTATCAAAGCTGCGGTTTTTTAACCGGAAGATGCAATTTACTTTATTAAGGTTATTTATCTTAGTTTTTAAGTTGATAACATGACATAATTACCCCTAAATAAAAATTTTTAAATTTCGGTAACACTTGTCTTACATGGAATTTCAAAATTTTTGTTTACAAATAGTTCAATGACTTTTGTATTAACACTCCTAACCTAATATTCAAATAAACTTTAACTACTTCTAACCTAATCTTTAATTAACTAAACTTTAATCGTCTCCTCGCATTACGATGCCCAAAATACTAACATTAATCTATTCTAATCTATTCTATTCTAAAACTACGCTAAACCTACTTCCGTAACTTATTTACCTCCTTTTCTTTCCTTCATCGTCTTTTTCTTATCTCCTTTATCCTCATAAACTTTCCTTTTTCATCATAATTCCTGCTTTACTCAAACTAATTCCTCCCATCTATCTTCCACCTTATCGTCTACTTCAAAACTACCTTTACGTCTTATTCATTTATAATACCATCTTCCTTTTACTCACATAATTCTTCTCCTTTTTATTATCCTAATTCTTCCTTCTTTACTCAAACTAAATTTCTCCCGTTACCTCCTACATTATTGTTTACTTCAAACTACCTTCACGTCTTAATCATTTACCTCTTTTTATTACTATTACTGCTTCCCTTTAGCCCTTTTTTATTTACACATTTTATTTCGTTACTCCTGCCTTACGTTGAACCATTATTTACTCTACATTAAGTCCTCGTGTATGTTTATTTTCCATATGAAACTCATCATGTTTACCTCCACCTCTTTTCCTATAGCTTTATTCACTTTAAATTCATATCTTTCACCTCAATACTTCGTATACTCATTTTAATCAACATCATCATCTTCTTCTTCTATTTACCCCCCTTTCATAATTCATCAGGCATCTTACCTCTGACTTTAATACTTCTTTGGACCTTTTGTCCTACTTCTATATTCCCCTAATTCATCATCATAATCATCATCTTCTTCTTCTATTTACCCCCTTTTAATACTTCATCATCATAATTCTCTCAACTAACTTCGTATACTTTTTATTTCAGCTCCTCATATTTGTTCATCATTTATTCCACTATTTCACATCTCCGTCTCCTCTTAATCTTTCTACCTAACCTCCTTCTTTGTACTTATAAACATTCACGAGTTCTTTTTCCTTTTTATTTATTTCATAAATTTTGACGTATATCTCATTCGTTCCCCTGAATTTCCCTCTTGAATTTCTAAATGACCCCATCCCGTTTCTACACTAAACATATTATTACATGGTCACCTAACTTTAAATCCTAGTTGCTTCACTGTCTCGTAAGCTCTTTGTTTATTCATATAATGCTATCCTGAGTTTCAAACTACCTCCGTTACTTCAACTTCCTTTACATCTACTAAATTCTGGCCTATTGCCTTTCCCTACTTCTTCTTCTACATAATAACAACTTCATCTTACTTCCGGCTCACTTGGCCCTTACTACAACTTCATCTTACTTCCGGCTCACTTGGCCCTTACTACAACTTCATTTACTTCCGGCCTGTTTAGCCCTCATACTATTACTCTTAACCTACGGCTCTCACTTAGCCCTTTATTCTAATACTGGCACTTTTGCCCTTACTACAACTTCCTTTTCCTCCGGCTCGTTTAGCCCCTTACTACAACTTCATCTTACTTCCGTTCTCTTAACTCAGCACAACTTCTAATCATAATTTCCATCACTCCTTCGACAGTTACTAATCTTTCCTAACTTTGATTACCTTCCCCATGCATAACTAAATTTACCAAAATTATTCTACTTTAATTTTTCTTTCAATTCTACAAATTTTTCTTACTTCCGACTACTAATATTTAATCATCTCTCACAACCTTTCGCTTCCCAACTCTTTCCATGAAATTTTTAAACCTTCGTTTACAAATTCCTACCAACTCTTTCTAAGTTCTTAACTGGATCTACTTTCCTAGTACTCTCCCTTTAATACTTTTATCCAGTTTTATCAATCATTTACATTCTATCTCTATTCTAAATACTTAACTATTTCTTCTTTTCCTCAATTAACCTTTCTCTTCTCTAACAATCTATCCGATCTCTTGTCGATTCTAATATTCAATACCCAATACTTATTTACGGTCCTACATTGACCTCCTCTCCTACCTAAACTTCTTCATATCGCTCTCTTGGCCTTCAATACTTCTAATCTTTCATATCGGCTCTTGGCCTCATATACTTCATAATATTTCATATCGGCTCTTTGGCCTTCAATAACTTCCTATAATACTTCTTCATATCGGCTCTTTTGGCCTCCACTATACTTCTATAATACTTTCATATCGGCTCTTTAGCCCTCCAATATACTTTATAATACTTTCATATCGGCTCTTTTGGCCTCCAATAACTTCTATAATCATTAATATATTCCCGGCCTTTTGTTTATCCTCCAATCCATTTATCATCATCTTCCTAATACCTATTCAATATTTCTCCTTTCTTCTTCTCTCATTATCCAATCTTATTATCTTCCTATTTTACTAAATCTAAATTAAATTAACCTAACTTATTTCTATAATTTAAATCTTACTTCCGATGCTTAATGCTTAATTTCTTCCGTATTAATCCATTTAACTTTTCTCCTTTCTTCCTCTTACTCACTACTTTTCTATCTTTTCCTACCCTTTACAAATTTTACTTTTCATACCAAGCAATTTTCTTAATCATTAATCTTATACCTTATCCTTTAAATTTTCTTCACCGTTTCTTTTGCTCTAACAATTTTTAAAATTTCTTTATTTAACCCCTTACTACCTATATTTCTTCTGTTCTCGTAACTGTTGATTACTTTACGATTTCTACTTCCTCAACTAACCATAATTTCAATTCTGATTCATTATTTTATTTCGTACCTCTCGTTGCCTTTCGTGTACCCTTTTTATTTTCTCCGTTAACAAATTTGAAACTATTTATTTCAACGTACTTTCCTATCTAATTTAATCAAACTCCTTTTATTCTTTCCATTCTACCTGAATCATTGTTACCCTAATCTATATTATATCGTGACAATTATTAAACTTATTTTCAATTTAAATTTTTAACAATTTTACTTCTATTGGAATGAAATTCGCTACGTTTTTTGATCCAACCTTTAATTGATTTCTTTATACGGTTTCAACAACTCATTCATTGCAAATTCTTATCCAATCTTTAATTTCCAATTAAGTATAACATTCATCCAAAATTGTTAATAAATTCCAAGTTCATTTTCCAATATCTTAAATCGTTCTTTTTGCATCCAATTTATTCCACACTTTCCTATCTAAACTTGCTAATTAGTTTAATCCTCATCTTCATCTAATCTCACTTAATCTTTTATTAACAAAATTATTACTAAAATTAACATTTTTTACATTTCTGCAGGTAACAGTTTCACATTTTTCAATGTAGAAGACTCAATTTTGCATCTACCATCCTCACTTGTATAGCAAATCGTTCTACAAATTAATCCTCAACTTTTGGTATGCCTTATGATGTAATTACAATTTTTATGTTATCTAAATCTCTTTTTAGATTTTCCGAAGGATGAAATTTGCTTTGCTCATTTTAGCTTTATTTGAAACTTTTGGATTTTGGATTCACTTACAATAGTGCCAAGAAATGCGGACGCTGCTATTGGATATGCAAAACAATTCCAACTTTTATCTGTGCTACCCGTAGGAAAGATTTTAATTTTAGAATGCTAACTGCTCTGGCCAGCTTATGAAATGAAATTTTGTGTTCAAAATGGCTCAATGGTATGCCATGAACCTTCTATAAATGCTACATGCCAAAATTAACAACCCGTTCCAACAAAAGTTCCATCCGAGGTTACACTTCATCTATCGAAGCTGCGGTTTTTAACCGGAAGATGCAATTTACTTTATTAAGGTTATTTATCTTAGTTTTTAAGTTGATAACATGACAATAGATATTAAAATATATAGCACGTACCTACATAAATTATGTATATGCATTATGTGTATTTATTTTAGAAGTGAAAAGTAAAATGAAAGTACATATTGAATTTAATGAAAATATAATAAAAATAAAAACTACAAATTTCATTTTTATACAACATATTAATAAAACATAAATTATCATTGTACTAACTATTCTCTTTTGTATTAGTTATTTCAATCTCATTTGATTTATTATTAAACTCAACCCAAAATTAACACTTCTTATTATTATTTATGCTGTGATTTTTGATTTTTCACAAACTTTTTTAGTCTTTTTCTTTCTCTTCTCTTCTATTTTGGTTTTCTGATTATGTTCTTGATGATTTGTTTCATTATTGATCTCTCCCTGAAAATTATTGTTAGTTGTAGTCGAAGAAATCTCACCATCATTCTTTTTACCATAAATTCCAAAGAGTCATAAAATAGTAAGTGTCCATGGGTAATACTTTGTTCATTTCCTGTAAATGCAACCACTTTTTCTTATTAATCTTTAATATCTTACTGTATAAGGGCTGTGGCATGTAGGTACATAACATTAACTTTTTTTTATCGCTGTTGTAATTTAAGGTATTTGTTCTTATAATATAATTTGTACAACGTTGTACATATAATTTTGAACAACACTGTATACATTTTAAACTTGTTACTTCTTTGTAATTTTCTTGCACTCATTAAGGTGTATCTCATTGTATTTATGTGATCATAGTTAGAAAAATATGAGTGGTTTAAATTTTGGACTTCTAATGGTTTCGAATTTTTTCTTGCATCGCTTATGATGCCTGTATAATCTGTTGGTAAAGAATATCTTATGCCTTTAATTGCTTTTCAATTAAACTATGAGAAGAGTCACACTATATTTGCGTGTACCTTTTCAAAAATTCCTGTTCAATTTCGTCAGCATATTTTGTAGTCAAAATCGACAATGCATTGTATTGATAAACGTTCTTATTCTAATTATCAGACTAAATAATAACTGGTTTTATTCCAATTGTTTCAAAAACTTGTGTTATACATACATATATTGTTAATGCATGTAATAAAAATTGAAGAGCAGAGTTCACCTTCGGATTTATTCCATAAGTAGTTTATACTATCGTGAGTTGCTAAATTATAAACAGCAAAGTTATGAATTTGTAATTTTATTTTATAATATAATATAAAGAACTTTCTTGAAGATTAGGACATAATGTCACTGCTTGGACATCCATTGCATAAGAATAAATTGTTATATTTTTTGCTCTCTTTTGTCTTCCCTTTTTCTGCTCGTGCATCTTCCTTTGCTGATAATATTCTTGGTAAATATTTTGATCAACTTCATTTACTTTGTATGCTCAACAAGGATCACATTGATCATTTCTAGGTTTAAACAAAGCAAAATTATGTTTTCAAATTGTTTAACGCGTTCATTTTATGTAAGTAAGTATTACTGATGAAGAAAGTGAATACGAAATAATTTTTTTACGTAGTTATGTAATTTGTAGTAAATTTCAGTATTCTTATTTAGCGGAGAAACAAAAAATTGCGCTAAATCAAATTGTAAAAAATTAAAACATCCGCTGAAAATCTATTCTTAAATACAAATGTACCTCGAAGTTGTTTTAATTATTATATAAGTTTCAAACATTATGTTATAACCGTTCCAAACATACCTCAGTTGCGTACGTTGGGGATACTTTTTATATTCTGATTAAACTTCAATTAAAGCTTACTATTTCAAATTATCAATTAAATTAACTAATAGTGAAAAACTTACGGTCGCCACTAAACGGTTGATGCGTAACAGCGGCAATAAAATTATCATGGATTTTATAACATCTTACTACTTTGTGTTTTACTAATGTAGCCAGACACATTATCTGAAATTGTATCATGTGACGGATAAATTTAATTCTTATTGTAGTATCTTTTTTTTTCTAAAACACTTATGAAAAAGAGTCCCTAACATAGTACATACATACCTCTTCCCTATTAATAATTAAGCCACTGCATTATATTATATTATTACAGAAGATCTGATAGTTACTATATTATAATCTACGAATTGTAATGTAATGTGCTTATTATGGTAATGAGTTAACATATAACATTCTTTATAGAGAAAAATATATCTAAAAATAGTTTTAATAAAATCACTGATTTATTATATAATGACCCAAACTTTGGTTAGATTTTGCAAAAAAAACAAGTTTTTCGAGTTACGCAAGTCTTTCTACGCTGGTTTTTCAGTTGCAAGATAGTGCGATATGTGTGTAAGTATTATGTACTATGTAGGTATTTAAAATGGGCTCTTAATATTTTATTAAAATTGTATTATAAGCGTTTTTCATTGTTACAAATTAGAACGAATATGTTTTCCAAGTCTGAAAATATGCAAAATGTAATCAAAATTTTTTAATTACACTATTGGACTAATCACAAAGCTTACAGTGTACCAATTTCAGTGGTTCTTATGAGGAACTCGATAATTACAAGAGATATGGAAAAATGGATGGAGTATCCTTGGTCTCTTGTTTTTAAGGGAACTTGATAGCGAAAACCGGAATTCACTATCTTTTAAATTTTCGAGCTAAGCAAGTAAGCTAAACTTCACTATTTTAAATTTTTGCTAAATCTCGATATCTTTGTTGTTTGTAAAGTCATAGAAAAAATATTCGTTAGTTTTGAGTTATAAAATGTATGTTTTATATATATATATTGGTGACAGTTAAGATTCCCGGATCGCGATTTTTACCATTTTTGAAGTGGATTATGAAAGATGAGGGTCTAATTAGCGTATAAAAAAAATAAAATTTGCGGAATTTTCACACAATTTTGAAAAAAACGGCTTTAAAGTTAATTTGGAATGCAATTTTATCATTGGCTCTTTTCAACTGTAACCCCGCCCCCAAAATTGAAAGAGGCTGTGGCGACAGTAAATATACCAGAATCTCGGTTTTCACGACGAATTATGATAGATAATGGTGTAATTAGCTAATAAAAAAATTAAAGTTGTGATCGGACAACAAATTTTCGAAAAAAAATCACTTTTTGTGTGAATTCATTTCTGAGGTGGTTGCACTGTCAAAACCTATTTCCCCACCCGCCCTCGCCCTCCGGGGCTCGTGCGGGCTCCGAGCGGTTTTGACACGTGCTAAACTCATTAAAACATCCCTTAAGAGGCTCCAACTCGAAAATTTTGAAAGTTGACGCGACGGATCTCTGAGAGCGACTGGTATCACCCCACCACTAGTCACTGTCGACCCAGGCACAGCACACGTACCGCCAACAGAATAAATGATACCTTTTCATTTTAATACACTTACATGTATTTCTTATGGGAAAATTGCAATTTTCAAAATTAAATTGTGGCCTTATTACAACTCCGACAAGATTGATCCTCACCTTAAAGAGCTTGTATTTTTGTGTTCTTTCGTTTGGTATAGCCATTTCTATAGGGAAAAGTGTATTTACGATTCCGGGTATTTTAACTCTAGCCTATATTTTTATAAATATATGAATTATAAATAATGTTAATAATAATAATATATGAGTTGAATATAACAAATTTAAATAGCGTTTTTATCTCCTTTTCAATGATAATATGTGGGGTTCATTATTTTAATTTCATCTCATTTTATTACAAAATGTTAATTAAAGAATAATGAAGCGCTATAAATTAAATACACATACACATACACCAGCAGTGTAGAGTAAAGCATACACCGGCCGATTGGAAAGCGGTAGACCGCGGTTCGAGTCCCGAGTCGGTTACACTGCTGTGATCAAAGGTCCAATATCAATCTGTGGACCATGGGGGAAAGGGAACGGAAACCACCCCATTAATTATACTCCCATGAAAATTCATCTTGGCTTCAGCCAAGCTGGGTCACGACGCTTCTGACAAGAAGCAAACGAAGAAGAAGAAGAAGATAAATTAAATATAATATAAATTTTTAAGTAAATGAAAACAAAATTTTAAGCAATAAAAAAATTTTAAGTAAGTTAAAGCAAGGAGACTTTGGCAAGGTGATTGTCCTCGTTGTTACTGCAATCAAATGCTAACGTGAGGCGCCCTGTGCCACAGTAAAAGGTGGTATCAAAGGAATTGGTGGTATTTTCCCAAATCTCAGGGTATTGGCATATGCTCCTATGGCTAGCTCAATTGGTGCAAAAAAGAAAACTTAATTGGCGACTTCTCTTCAAGCAAAAAAACTAAGAAAAGTAACTCAATTTGCCCTAGGCGCCACGTGATTATAAAATGTTACTCCCCAAAAAAGTATACTCTACTACCCAAATCACGAAGAGTAGCTTTTAGAAAAGAAGTCACCCGATATAAAATAAAAAATTGCAAGAGCTGCAAGAGATACGCTTGAACTGTGAACAAATAAATTTATTGTAAAATTACAACGGCACCAAAGTTTGATTCGAGCAAAAAAATAAGTAATATATAATCTCGTTTGTGTTTCTTGCAAAAGCAAGATTTCCCTTGTATAGCTATATTTAGGGTTACAATATGATGGTAAAAAAATATTATATATCTGCACAAAGCATAAAATTGAATAACAATTAAACTAACTCGCAATCAAATTTTTAGCGCAATATCTACGCAATATTATCACAAACAACAAAAGACAGCACAAAACACTTATCTCATTTAACAGACTTCGATGTTGATTGTCCGAAGATTAAATATTAATTTTTATCCAAATGAAGTTTCCTAATAAAACAGCCTGACAGAACATATACGGCACCAATAATAATGCACAAAAAAAAACAAAACTTCGTAAAACTACAATGGTACTCCAAGGCGAAAGGTACCAAATCTCATATCCACAGATCGAACAGTCCCAAAAAAGGAAACTTGGTTAATATTGACCAATGGAAGGATCCTAAAAGGATTTTCTTTTGAGAAAATATATTTGCAAAAAAAGAACTTTACCTCGTAGATGGTGTAATCGAGGGTATAATTCAAACGAAGGCAAGTACTTGGTTAATGCTGAGTCAAAAAATATCCAAATATCCACGTTGCACAAAATAATCCCAATTACGGAGCGGCAAAAATATACCAACATTTCCGTACAAACAGCACATCTAGGAATCTCTACAACCAACAATCAACCAGCGAAAATACCTTCTAAAATTTTAGTTGTGGATCATGTGCTTTCTGGTCTCAAGATAGCAACTATCTAAAGAACAGAGCCGCACTTCAAAATTTTAATAAATAAAAATTCCATTTTCAACCGTGACACCTGGTTCGAGTCCAGGGGTGCAGTTCACTTTGTAAGGCCGTCTCCGTGCTTCAGAAAGCACGTAAACACGGTGGTCTTCTCACAAGGTGCTAGCAACATCTTTGAGGTACTAAATGCTTGAAAGGTAATAACTCTTTTGAGGGAATCGGACAACGCACAGGACGTTCTAAAGCCAAATTTATATATATCGCCACTTGATCGATCAATTGGCGTAATCCTCAAAATTTGAAAAATTTTGTTATACATATTTCTGGGTTTCAAATGTCATAATTTGCTTAGAAATACGTACAACAAAATTTTGAAGGTTACGCGAATTGGCCGATCAAGTGTCGATATACATATATTCTTAAAGTAATTAATATTAGGAAGAAGCATAACTTACGTATTATGTATTGAAAGCAATGGGCATTCGTTTGAATACTTACTCCAGTAACTTTGGTGATACTTCGAGTCACTATTAATACTGTGAGCATAATACTAGTAAATATTAAAAGTATTTGTTTTGCTTTACAGCTAGGATTGCCAGATTTTGATATGAGGGTCATATATATTCGATTGTTGGTCGTGAGTTCGATCCCCGACCAATTCTTACCGATCGTGGCTCTTTTACAAAATTTTATAAATATCTTGGAAGTGGTATATAATAACAAGATTGCTGAGATGGTGGGGTTAACAGTTTTAGCTGTATATTTGTATCTAAATATAATAATAAAATTTAAAAAATAATGTAATATTTACACTCACTCCACCATATTTCATGTATTTTAGTTCTAGTTTTCAAATTAGGTAAAATCTTAAAAAATTAGAATAAATTGAGTAGATACAAAAAATATGTATTCTATAATGTACCAAATAATATAATCTTTAGTAGTAGTAGTATACTATATGTAAAAATAAATCAAAATTAGGTGTGGAATAAACGAAATTAAAATGTAGTATAAAATTTTTTAAATATAGCATAATATCGGAGAAAGGGAGGTAAATATATGTATTATGATACTCGCATTAAATATAGAGTATCTAATTTTATTTACATCTGAGGTAGCTTGCTAGGTTTGTCTCAGATGTACCTCTGAACCTCTTTTAAATTGTTGATGGTAGCAATTACATGCCGGATTTAAGTCGGGTAGCTTGAGCTGCTCTATTAATAATTTTATTTATTAATAATATTGAATAATTGAAGTTTTTTTAGTTTTTAATATTTGATCTTTAATTTTAAAATAAATGCCGATATTTTATTTTAAATAATAAAAATACGACTATTTAATGCTCCTACTATTTTCACTGGTAGCATAGTACATAATTTTATTACAATCGTAAAATTTCGTTTGTAAAAGCACGTTTCAAATTTAATACACCCTTTAACTTAGAGGAATGTAATGGAAAATGTAGTGTTTCATACATGGATAGAACTCCATTTAGGTAATAATGTCAAATGCGCCTTTTTTACTTAGCAGGGTATGGTAGTACAATAATTTTTATTTTGAAAAGAAAATATAGTTGAGGTTTCGTTCTTATCCACAAAATGGAATTGAACTCTTCAGACCCAGATTGATAAAGAAAATTCAAGATAATTTTTGTTATTAACTATCCTTCTATTAACTTATTTAATTACATAACTATTCGCTATTCAAATTTATTTTCCCGCGAATTGATAAGTATTTTACCAATTGATAATATGGGATAATTCATTTGAATCGCAAATTCTAAAAAAATAGCTTTTTCTTCTATTAGAAAAACAGACATACACAATAGATTTCCTAGGAATCTCAGCTTTTCTGTTTGTATTAAATGCGATTCTTAACAAAATAAAAAAAATATATTAGAATAATAATTGCAAATCAATTAAAGTGTTTAAAATATAAATATAAAAACAAGCAGTTTAAATTTATCATTCATTTATTAAATTAGTTTAATTAGGTATCTTGTAACAGAATTAATTAGTTATGGTTTGTTGCGTGTATCATTAACAGCTGCCGTAGGTGTAGAGTTGTAGGCACTAACCGCTTTACACTTCACAACATAGAAAACAACTAAGAAGTGCCGTATTTGATTAATGATAAATAGAACTATGTGCACTGGAATAAATTTATAGCTACTGAATCTGAATGAGAAAGCTTAGTTCTGAATGACTGCTTTTTTTAAAGATTGCTACTACTATTTGTCGCTTAGGTGCGGTTAGTTTTCATAATTTTTATGGTTAGCTACTTAAAATGTAAAATTAAAATTGTAATATTTAACCGTCGTTAATATGAATTTATTAGCAATATCAATATAATATTGCATACTTCTTCTATTCGAAAAGAAGCCTACTTGAAAATATTGGTGCTTTAATGTTTTGACGGGAAATTTTCTATATATTTTTAGCTGTTATTTACATTATTTTACAATTTAAATTACAATCAATCTATTTAAGAGTAGTTATTCAGTGCTAATTGACTAATTCGTGCTTTATGCTATTTATTTTCACAATTTTACTAAAACTGAAATAATCGTTGAACCCAAAAATAGATCGATTTACCAATTTGCATATCGGATAAAATGTGAAATTAGTATTTCTCAATCATGAAACTTCAATTTACATTTTATGCGATATTGAAATAATTAGTAAGTCAACTAATTTTTTTGATTTGCATAATTATAATACATAATATGTTACATTTTAAAACTGAAATGCTTGCAATTATTTAAATTTCTGTAAAGTTCAGGAAATAAATCTTTTTCTTTTCAAATTCTCTAATTTATTAAAATTACTGTAACTTAAAGGGAAACAGCACGGTAAACAGATTTAAAAAATTGAAAAATAATTTTTATACTTTTTTGAAAGTTTATAATGTTCAGAATACGCCCACCAAATTTTATGTTAAAATTATGAGAATTAATATTAGTTATTTTAGTGCGGGAGATAAATTATAACTTGTGACGTGGCACCAACGTGGCCTCTCTTCTTTATTTATGTTTATCATTATGTATTATCAATATGTATGTATGTGCAGCGCAGTGTGTTATGATTTGTATATCGTCATTGAAGATTTTGGTTTCTGAAAGTGATTATTGGTGTTTAAAGTTACGAAATCCAACCTTTTTCGTTATACATAATATACCTAGAATATTTTGTGGCATCGAGAACCAGCATTAGTTTTACCTAGCCGAGACACGTTCAAAGTATGCACCCGTGAGAAGGAAGATTTGCTCTGAAAAGATAGAAGATAAACTTACATCAAGTCATAACGTCAAGAGCAAATGAAGATTATGTCTCTGAAATAAATATAATGTGATAAGTTAACCTTTATGTCAAAATGTCCTACTTATTTTTGGATAGTTTCAAAGATGTTGATTCGTATCTGCCTTACTAAACAATGATTACTAACCAATTTGATTACTTTTCAATATTTATAATATCGGAAACGTGTTTAGAACCCTAAAAACATGTAAAATGACACCTCACATGCCTATATAGTATATTTTCAATAAGAATTAAAGATGGCGCCGATTCTCCAAAATGGCCGCTCGCACAGACTATCACCCGAATTTTTTCGATCACTGGATAATTACCAACAATATCCAAATGGGTGAATCTCTGGTAAATGAAGGACACACAGAAGTATTCTTAGCAAATGGACTAAACTGTATAAGGTTTGAAATTAAAATTTCTTTATTTGCAAAATTTTAAAAAGGGTAGTAAATTTATGCCATTCTCTGCATTTTGTATGTGTCTGCAAAAAAATCTTATGTTGAAGAGTTGAAAAAGCTGAACTATAGACATCAACAACGAACATCAAATTAAGAAATTTAACGTGAGCCTGTGTTTAGAGGTGTACAAACTTGAACATTTTAAAATTTAAATCTTTTTCTTCGCTATTAGTGTAGGTCATCAGACTACAGCAGTATATATCTAGAATTTAAATAAATGCAAAAATAAAAATGTAAAAGTTGAATAGTGACTCAAATCCTAGTAAGAAAATAAGATTCTTTCTGGGAAAAAATCCTGGTAAAGATTTCTCATTAAGATTATCTCTAGTTTGACATCAGAAATAGTATCTCAAAAATCCATTGCAAAATCGCGTACGCAAAAAAAATTATTAAAGGTTAAAGGTCAAAGGTCGCGAAAAGCAGTTTTTCGCGAATATCTCGTAAACTATTAGTTTTACGTCAATATAGATCATAATAAATTTTAGATAGCAGTGCCAAAATTTGAATTTGAAGAAATTAGAAAAATTAATTAAAAAAATTTAAAAATAATTTTGGAAATTTTTAGAAATGTAAAAAAGACAAAAACATAGTCAACCTGAATTATAAATTAAAAAGAAAATTGGTTATTGGTTATAAATTGGTTATAAATACGAACTCTGCGGTCGACGAAAAATTTTCCAATGATCCTGCTTGATACCGCTCTGACGCGGATAATATAATAAAATTTTATAATCTAATCCGGGTTGCAAATGGAGTTTTTAGTGGTCCATATTTTGAATTTTTAATTTTTCTTTTCAAAAACGTCAATTAAGGTCACAATTTAAAATCGCAAATGTTTTGAGATCTTCAATTAAAATTCAATCTCTTTGGGTTAAAAATTAAAGTCAATTCTTAGTGCAACGAAATGGCAAAAAAAATGTTACGGTATCTTTTTGCTTCCATTCAGTCAGCTTTATTCAAAGCTTTATTAAAATTTAGCAAGGCAAAATATACCTGAAAAGAGTTTTAAATTTTGTTTTGGGTTTTGCGGCTTTACTATTATTGGAGATACGAAAAAATTAAATATTACCAATTTTATGAAGTATCAAAAAATTGCATTCGCAGTACTTTCAAAATTTAAAATCGGCTGACAAATAAGAATTCTGCGAGCGACAGAAGAATTTTCCAATTATTTACCTTGGTACTGTGTACTAACTTGGATCCTATAATTAAATTTTATAATCTAATCTAAGTTGCGAATAAAGTTTTAGAGTTATTTTTTATCTCTTTTAGATTTTTCCGTTTTTTTCCAAAAAGCTTCAAATAAAATCACAACTTTGAAAATTACAAATTCAAAAATTTAAATTTTTAAACCTTTTAAGAAATAATGTAATCTCAGTTTAAAATTTCCAGATAAATGAACCTCATGTGGTAATTCGTGTAAGATCTTGTGCCGATTGGCGGATTTAGTATAAAATGTATTAAATATTATATTATTATTAAGAACAATTAATTATTAATAAGAAATATTAAAAAATTTGAGGAGAGATAAAACTGGCACAAGTTATTTCTTTGTGGTTTAGATAAGGATAATATCTGCTGGTGTAGTCGTCGCTAAAATAACTATCATTATGTAATTGAAAAAACCTATTTAAATGCGACAATTAAAGCTGGATGCCGCTCGTAGCCCGAAATGTATTTTCATATTTAGCACAATTAATTAAACGTGTTTTAAATAAGTACCTACTAATAATAAGGCATACTCATGACCGAAAACTTCAAACTTTAACTCATACATTTCTGTTCTGTGCACTTGCAAGTCGATTTTGTCGCAATATATTGGTAGCCTTCTGATTACATCGGCTCAATTTATGCCAATTCACAATAATACCGCTGCGTCATTCGTGGTATATCCTGGTTTACGCCGATACCAATTTATAATAACGCCACTGCACAGATCCAAAACTTTAAAATTTAATTTGTTTTTCTTAAGATTTTTAATACAAAGTTTCACTTTATTTCATCATAAACTATATTTTAAAAATTAAATTTATAATAATATATCTATCTTGTATTATACATATTGTATTAATCAACAAGATTATTTGCTTAATTTTTACTTAAGTAGAACTTAACCCTATACCTTACTGTATACATGGGTTTATTTTACACTGAATCGCTTTACACCGGCTTTTGTAGGAACGGCACTCCGGCGTAAACCGGGGACTACCTGTACATGTACATATTCGTTATGTACACAAGTTGAGGCTGTTAGAAATCTGTGCGAGACCAAAGACCGAGCCTTTATACTTTAAAGCGATAGCCAGTAGGTAGACCATAACTAGCTGAATTACGCATAAGTCCATTTGAATTACTACATTCGCGTTTTGGTATTTGCCATAAAAATTAAAGCAATCTAATATATTTAAGAGCAAACTTAACTGTTACGAATTTGTAATTATAGCTAGCAAGAATTTCATTGACTTTTTTATGATTTTATAAATTTGCTAAGGGATTATCTATCAAAAAAGTGTCCTGCGGGTGGTCGCTAGTTGTGTGGTCTAGTAAAAACTGCAACTCAATTTAAACAGTAGTACGATCGCATAATTATGTGGTTAATTTTTGCATCTGATTGAAATACCGTTGCTTTTTGTTTATTTCCTAATCCAAAGATAAAAAATATTTAGTCTTTAATGTTTTATTTATTATTATTTTTTATTAGAATTAAAATTTTATTTCTATAATAATGCCCATAATAAGATGTATATTAAGTCATAAATATTATTGTATGTCACTAGGTAAATGTCCTAAAGCTCTCATATTGTGATGTAATTTAAACGTTGAAAACTTTTATTTCCTCCCAAAATGTAGGTACACAAGTTTTACACAAGTTTTACATTAATTTAATGTTTGCATAATATACACCTAGCTTCTTACCCCAATAATTAATATAATTGTATCACAACTTATAACTAATAAAAAGCTGATGATTATTCTGAATTTATATTGTAAATCACGATTCTAAATTTTAAATGTAGCTTAAGTAAACCGACAAATTCATCACTTGAAAGGTAAATGTTATCCAACTTGTATATTATTCCTACGTAGGTACGTCCAGGATTCGAACCTGATATTTCCTCTCTGCAATTATCAATTACATTTTTATTTTATTGACTATCAGTACCACTACTTATTAACACTACCTATTACTTTTGTATTGTTATTGTGCAGCAATTTTGTTGTTACAGCATTACCCGATTTTAGCCTAGTTATCCACTAAACCTTTTCTTGCGTATTCGTGTACTAATAGCATATTATTATAATTAATTCGCTAGCAGAGGGCCAATTTCACCAACTACATACATTTTACTTTGTAAGATCGCAATATTTTTGATTGTATTTTTGTCCAGCTGAATATTCGAATTTTGATTATTTGATTATATATATTACGATACCATTATCAGGTCAAAATAAGTCGTTTGCATAACAATAAATCAACAAAAGGAAAATTTAACATTACATTTCGCCAAACAACACGTTTGAAAAAGCTCCAATACAAAGCTGCATAACAGAAACGTAGCTTACACAGAAATCGTATTATAAAATATTTTGCTAGAACACAAAATTTTCAACATTTTCTTTGAACTTTCACGTTCCACTCTTGAAATCGGTAGCAAAAGCTCAGGATTTAGACATATTAACTTTTAATATAGTATAGATTAAATTTTTCGCCACACATTGTAACATCGTTGCTATTCATATAACCAGTGAACTATCGTATATCTGTGTTTCGCTACCACCACCTTCAAAAATTTTCACAGGAAGCATTTCTATGATTCAATCATTCCATTGATATCAAGTGACATTAATTTGCATATCTTTGATATACGTTAACTTGCTTAAATTCTTCTAAATTTTATATTTGTAACATTTAGGTTATTTTGTGAACAAAGAAAATATTGATAATTTGATGGATTTTATATTTTTTGAGATCCCATGAGCTAAATAAGACCATTGCAAAAAAAATGTCTGAGTATATTATGTGTGCGTGTTTGGTCAAATTTTGTAAGCGCTCTACCCCAAAAATTAATAAAAATTTCTATTGAAACTTGCGTTCAAGGTTGCTTGAAGGCTGCGTAGATTTTGGTTAAAATTGGTTCATGAAAACTATTTCTATTTTATTTTTGAAATATTTTTATTTAAGGGGAGATTTGCTTGCTTTGGATCAAAATAATCAAAAAAAATTGTTTTTGATAAATCTTATACTTAAAGGTCTTAAAAATATGTGTAGTAAATTTTAAATTGAAATTAGCAAAATTGCCGAAGTTATGAGCCATCAACCAACTCGGAGCATGCGGTAACGTAACAAAGAACTTGCAATGAAGAATGAGCAAATTTTTTAAAACTTGAACAAAAAGGCTAATAAAATTAATAGATAAATTACATACTACTATTGAGAAAGTAAATAAAAATTTTATGATAATTAAAGTTTCAAGGTAGGGTAATATACTATCGTATGTAATTTTCCGAGTTTCCAAACAACGCTCGAAGTGTCACGTTAGACCTGGTCCGAAATTTAGACTTATTCTGTAGTAAGTGAATATTTGAGCTTAAATTATTTAGACAGTGTTTGGTTAAATCCACAAAACTGAAAGTCACGATTCAAATTTTATGGACCCCATCAACAGGATTTGTACAAATAGGGTGAAAAGTAATTAATCGAAATTGAACATATTGATTTATTAAAGGTTATGGTTTTAGGTAATTACAAATTCTTCTTCGTGTGCCATATCAAGCAATTTATGTAAGGTTACCTTATGTATGGACATCTATAAATTTGCACACTGTTTTAAATTTCAATATAGATTTCAATATAGAAAATTTTAAATCAAATTTGATAATGCTTATCAGACCATTTACAAATTTTATTTCCCAAACGCAACCCAACATGCAGACAAGAAAGTAATAAATCGCAATCATAAATTCAAATCATTTTGATTAAAATTTTCTAAACAAATTTTTAAAATTACTCTAATCTAAAATGACAGTTTCTTTACAGACAATCTTCTATAATAATTTACGACAATCTTACTAGAGAACATACACACAATATCTATTTGCGTATTAAAATCGTAAAATAAAGCATTGCTGCTCGAGTAAGAAAATAGACGTGCGACCCGCAGAAATGCACAAAGTGACAGTTCTCAGAAAACGCTAATTTTACGTTATCAAGTGCGAGCGCAAAAGCCTACATTCCATGTTGACTGTAGAAAAATAAATATTATTTTGTAAAACAAATTTCGACTTTTTAAATTGAAATTAGGGGTAAAATCAAGAAACCCAAACTCAAAAGTACACTTTTTTCTATAAAAATAGCTTAACCAAACGAAAGAGCACGAAAATACAAGACTTTTAAGGTGAGGTAGGTTTCGGTAGGTCCTTTAATAAGTCCACAATTTAAATTTGAAATTAACATATACCTATAAGAAGTACATGTAAATGTATTATTACGCAATATTACATCCAAATAACATTACATTAATATTATTGCAATCGCTTCCTGCTATCTGTCGGGTTAATATCCCTTATTTTTCGAGTAGGACCGATCTAGGGGATATTTTTAATGAGCAAAGTTGTGATTAACGCCACCATAGCCGATTTTGAATATTTTAAGTCGTTTTTCCAAATTTTCCAAATTTTTCCAAAATTTGGGGACCGACCGCAAACTTTATTTTTTTAATGTGTAGAGAACTATGTGCTCTTTCATAATTCACTTAAAAAATCATGAAAAGCCGAATTCGGTTTCTTGACGGTTTCCGAAATTAGATTTTGAAGTAATTTCTAAAATAATATGCACTTTGACTAAATTTTTTTTTTTAATACTACATGATCCACTATATTCATCTATTATTACCGTTGCAATTTCGGCAAACTAATAAAAACAATGGGCAATATCTCTGCCAATTTTAGTTTGCAGTAAGTGTTAAGTTGGATTGATCCAGAATTAGAAAAAAATTAAGCTATAATCTGGTCATAACTAATTGAAATTATTTTGTAGTACTAACATATCAATTATTCTTGGTATACACACATACTATAGATACATATGTACATATATAAACTATAATAGCGAGTAAATTTATTTTATACTAAGTTTATCAACCTTGTTTGTGTAAAAAAGAAGAAATTTTTGTAACAAGTGCACAATTATAAACTTCAGAAATTTAGGACTTTTGCACAATAAAATTTTTATATGGCCATCTGTCCATTTTAACTAAAATTAATAGCTTTATGAGTTGAATAATTATAGGTATTATTCATTATTGTATTCTAACATTTTAAAAAATGACAAATGGTCAAAAACCCAAAAAAATGCAATTCAAATATTTGCTAGTTATTTTTATTTTATTAAATCAGAATAGTATTTAAATTTTCTAGTAAAAATAAATATTTTTGGCACGTTTCTTTTTCATGTTTCACTAAATAATTTCTAGACATATTTATGATAAATTTGTGGACAGTTTTTTGAAATTTAGATTGTGTTTTACCCCCTTCCTCTTTCTTCTCTTATTGTTGTCTAGATTTGTAGGGTATATGAAAATTATTTATAAACAATAAATTGATTTATTATAGGAGTAAAGCATCCAGCATGCAAACACAGCGACATTATTTTTTTACTACCTAATTAACATTTATGAACTCTTACTGTAAATATGGCTTTCTACCGAGAAGAGAGAAGAGCTGCTTCAAACCACTCATTTGACTGAAGACTTCCAAAAATGTAAATATACATAGGTTTCTTATTGTTAGACAAAGATTTATGCAATTATTAAATTACCCTTCTGTAAGTATTTACCGGCGACAGCAGTTCATATACATATATTATTTTTATTTGTGACTCTTGATTATTGCTTACTGAAGTTTTCAAAATACGGCAAGTAGTGCAAATATGTAATAATTTATCAAAATCTTGCACAAATACGCTGCAACACAGATAAAGCGCATCCGAGTAATCGAAGTTCTATTGTAGTTCAATTGTCAATCTCTAACGTTTTCCTTTCTGTCTAAAATAAAAAAGTTCTTGTAGCACATGTTTTAAAGTTTGCTTTACGTCTCAATATTTCTGTAAAATGTTTGGCATTATAACATTATATAAAATATTTCTATATTCTGTATTACATAAATTTATTATTTAATTTTCTGCAGTCCACAGTAATGTAAAATAATATGTCTTAAGTATGAATTTAAAGATAATCAAGTTAAGAAATTTAATATACTAAACCTATGTTAATGAATTGCCATCATTAACAATAATATAGGTAACAGGCACATCTGAAGCCAGTCTAGCAAACTACTTCAGATGTAAAACAAATAATATACTCACAGAACCAGCAGTAGCTTCGGATCTTTGTCGATGTTACTGTTGGATATTACAGGACCTAGTCCTAATTTAAGAAGAAGAAGAAGAAGATATACTAAACCTACCCAAAATTTGGAAAATGAAAGTTTGAAAAAAATTTTCTAATTTATAATAAATTAACTTGATAATTATTAAATTTGTTCTTAAAATATGTACAATTTTAAGATAAAAATATATTACTAATGTGTAGGTATTGCATTAAAATCTAATGACTTAATATTAAAATCATTAATTTATCATAAACTATTTCAAATTTAAAATTAATAGTAAGTAATAATTTAATTATATATTATGTTTTTATATCCCATGAAATATAAATATTATCAGATATTACAGTACGTATAAAGTTCTATGTTCAAGATTTGATTTATGAAAATTTAAAACCAAAATACCGATAATAATCTTTCAACGATAAGGAGGATGGTCAGTTGATTAACGAATTTTAATTTAATTCAATAAATTAGTTAAACCAAACAAATATACCCCGCCTTAAAAAAGTAATGTTTATGTTAGTTGAATTTAATTATAAATACACTAACGATCAAAAGTTGCTCGATACCTAAAAAGAAAAGTATATTTTATTCGAGCATATTGAATTCGAGCTGTAATTGTCATGCAATGTTTTTTGTTTTTCAATAATTATCTTGATAAATGATATCATTCTAAGTATTTCAATTACATTTTTTAATGGTTTAATTCGGGAAAACCTCTTTTTAGAAATTTAAAAAATATTACGTAATATTAAAAATCCTTTATTTTTGCTATGGCATATGGCCTGCCGTTTTATATATTATTTTATGCAAGATTTTAATTTCATTATGTAGTTCAAAAAACACTCAATTTAATTTTAATTATTTTAATGACTATTCTTATTTGTTAAGCAGCACTTAAATCAACAAAAACCACAGCAGTTGTTTTCTTATTTTGGAAACCTGCTTCTACATACGAAGTCGATGCTAGTACTTTTGATCACAACAATTGAGGTTAGAACAAAAACCGGGTTGCTCTACGGGGATGGAAAGTGTTTACGATTGGATAGTTTCTGTTAAAAAAAATTCTTCCTAAAATTTTGTAACCCAGACATAAAAAAAAATTAATTACTACGATCTTTTGGTTACGGTGCTTCAAAACTGCTTTTCTTCAATCAGAAGTAGGTAATATTACCGGAATGTAAACAATTGGTGTAATACCTCAAAAGCTAATTTTTAGCATTGCTTGATAAGTTTTACAAAAATTTTGGCAATAGACCATCCCCACCGCGTATTTTTCTAATTTGGGAAGACAATAATTTTTGCAATCTTGATTTTTATCAAACGAAGCATTATTATGAGCGAATATTATTAATTTCTTTAGTTTTTGCATCATTTATCAGCATTTGAAGAAATCATAGCTCATCGGAGGTATAGTACTCATTTTTTGTTTTCTTTGTTGATTATAGTAAACTTCCTGAGGTAACCAGATGTTTACGATGAAAGAATTTATTCTGATTTGATAGACCTGAGAAGAAAGACATTTTAAAGCGAGCTAAAATATTATTTTGGCTTATCTACATACATATTAGGTAAGCGAGTTATTTTTATTAGAGTTTCAATAGAGAATGTAGGTTTTGACGATGCTTTTGATGAGACTGTTTTTTTAACGTAATTTATTTTTAACGTGAATTCAGACGTTGCACAAATTCATAATTTTGTAGTGAATTTGGTGAATCACTTTCAAGTCTTCAACTTGAGTTCAAATAAATTGCTTTGGAAAGTTTTACTCCTCAAGTAAAGCTAATCAAACCTGTAGCATTCAGCTACTTGTTAATGTTGCTTTACTTTTTTAGTTTTAATTATGTTTTTGTTCTGATAAGGAATTGAGAAATGTTCAATCCTCTTTGTTGTACTGTCTTTGTCATGGACAGTAAAACGACTCTTCTTTACTTTTTAGTTTTATTTGTCTTAGCTGGCGCTTTTAAACATTTTCTTTATACTGAGAAACTAGTCTTGATAATAATGAATCTAGGATGATTTTCAATGATTATACTTGTCTAAATATGACGCCTGATTTGTTCTGCAAGCTTTTAGACAACAGTTATGGTTTGTAATTTATATTTTGACTAATGACAGACTCTTGTGCAGTTGATGCATATTGTCATATCGGAGTCCCGAGGAAGCCGTGAAAGGTGGCGAAACGTCGACAAAGATAAAGACCCCAGAAGCATTTTTTGAACTCTACACGTTCCTAAGCGTCGATTTGTTTAATAAAACAGGAATAAAAGAATTTGAGAATTTTTGGAAAAATCCAAAGGGTCAAATACAAACCATCTTTAAAATTTTAATGCCATTTTATAGTCGAAAAAATAAAAGTTGGAATATTCTGATGATTGCTGCTAATGTATTTCGATGATATAAGTGCAATGGCATAGAAATAATTATGAGGTTTTAAAGTGAAACTATTCTATTTCACTATTGAAGGGCTATGAAACCCAGTTTGGGCTATTTTCCAGCGTTTGCTGGTTTGATTTGCATTGTCGTTGTTTGTTATTTCTTTGCTTAATTTAAGATGATGGACATGATCCAAAATTAAAAATATATAAATATTTTGTTGTCAAATTTTCTTATTATTTCACAAGCAAAATAAATTGCCCGGTTAAATTAAATACCAGTAGAGGTAAACTTTTCCAGGCAAAGTGTTTTAAAAACTAACTTTTTTTTTTTAATTTAGAAACTAGGTCTTGCAATATCTAACAGTAACCCCGGTAAAGTTCCGAAGCCACTGTTAGAATTTTAAGCATATTATTTGTTTTATATCTGAAGTAGCTTGCTAGGCTGGCCTCAGATGTGCCTGTTAGCCTATTTTATATTGTTAATGATGGGAATTCATTAACCTAAGAGGAATACCGTCTTTACGTGTCTTCCGAAGCACGGAGACAGCATTGCAAAGTAACCTCTACCCGGATTCGAACCGGGGTTACGTAACACTTGATCGCGTTAACAACTAGGCCAATGACCGTCTCTAAAAAACTAACTATGTTGCTAATAACCAAAAATAGACCAATTTAACATATTGATTGCAAATCCTTAATTATGTCTTAGTATAAAAAACTAAAACATTCACAAAGATATGGTAAATTGAACCTGAAAATAGGACCAATTAACTTCATTTTACGGTATAGATCCTGAAGTGTTAATTTTAAGATTTTTTTGTTTTATTTCATGATGTTGAGGCATTGCTGGTTAGCGGGAGTGCGTTGAATCAGTATTTTGGAATTTTTAGCTTTTATAATAAAAAACCTAAAAGAACTTTTTAAAAAGCAAATTTTGATTTTGAAGTCCATAGTATCGGGAAAACCTTTAAAGTTAAGATCGAATAATTTATTAAAAATTTAGCTCATTTACTTTATATAATAATTTAATATATTAAAAGAATAATGTTCCTTTAGTTGGTATAGTATAGAAATATATTTAGGTAAAATTAATTAGATAGATACTACGCAAATCCTTCAAAATTAAAATTATGCATTAGTTACGCTAATTATTGCAAGAGTTTGTAACTGTATATTTAATCACTTGAAAATGTAGGATGAAATTTCCGCTGTTTTGCAATGGATCGTCTAGATCTTCTCCATATTTTCAACCTATTCTGCCTTACAATGATACTTATGATTCACATCATGCAACGTCTGCTGCTTTTATTTATACAAGGTTAAGTTATTGCATACATCAAAATGTAGGAAGTTGGAAGGTTATGGTAATAATGAAATTTTCTAAGTATCTCACTATTGAACAGTTTAATACTCATAAAAATGGTTATAATAATTGCGCAAACAATTTAGGTAAGTATAGTAATATTAGGTACCAATTAAAGTATTACGTAAAGAGAATTATTAAGCTGAAACTAAACTACGTATACAGATAAAAATCGTATATTAATGAGCTTTCGGTGTAATAACGATAAGTCGATAACTAAACTACATAATATTTTTTGAACTTTATAAAACTATTATTTGTGATTAATTAAAAATAATTAATAAAGCTATTGATTATTATCGGAAGATTGGAAAAATTTTTAAACGCAAAAATATGATGAATTTCCGTGTTTACAGAATTTTCTACGCATATTCGTTTTACATATTGTTATGTGTGATGATGCAAGAGGTAAATGCATTCTATACATAGTACATAGTATATAGAATACTGATATAGCGCATACTGATAATTCCAATAGTTTTTAATTTAATTCAATTTACAATTAAAATATTTTTGGCAGAAATGCTGCCTTCAGAAAGTAGTAGTTTAAAGTGCGTGTTCTGTTTACTATTTTGCAGTCCGAATTATGATTTAACTGAGACGGTTTATTCTCCCTTTATTCCACTTAAGATTTTTATTTTGTAGTGTTTGAAAAGTGAGAAAAATTTTCATATTATTTTTTGAGGTTATATTTTGTATAGCGTAGTATATTATTTTGTTAAATATAAGAAATATAGTTGACTTTTTGCCTTGAGCCTTGAAAATGGGTCAATAAATGGCTCGAAATTAGACTTTTAATTTCTTCCAAGTTGATCCTAGACAAGCAAAAGTGACAACATCATGTGACCAATCTGTATTTTGAAGAAGACGTTAATTTATTGAAACGTGTTGTTAGATGAATCCTAAGTGCGGTTCTGGACCTATGAACTGATCAGCAATTGATCTAACAAAAGCATTCTGATTCTCCTGCTCTATCCTGGGCTGTTCTCATTTGCTCGTAACCCACGTGTCGCTTTATATCGTCCGTCCAACTAGTCTGTGGATGTCACTAAGGGAGGCTTACATCCGACGATAGATGACATAGCTATTTGATGATGATGATGAATTACTAGATAAAAAATAAATAAGCAGTATTTACTTTATGTAACCAGTTAGAAAACTATTACCTTTTTACCAACCAATCCCTAACGTTAAAATAAAACCAAATTTGACATAAGAGTTTCTTATCTCAAAGTTAGGGAACTCCTAACGTTAGGAATTGGTTGGTGAAAACGGGCATTAATATATCTATGTACATATATGTATACTTGTTTTGTGTAACGAGTGGGATATTTGCGCGACGAGTGAATGAGTTTTATATTTTTTAAAATAAAGAAGAAATCACACTAATAATGTAATTTTAATTTTCTTTATTTTTGGAAACTGTATTTTTCAAACTTCAATTTGAAATAGCAAGCTTAATTTTATAACTTTGGTAGCTAAGGTCTGACCTTATTAATTAAGCACTAAAAATGTATATATTTTACAATTATTACTTATATTATTCTTATCTGTACTTTTACAGTATTAGTATATTTCAAGTCAGAAAATATTCTATAAAATCTTTTAAATTTGCAATAATATTATATTAAATCATTAAATGGTGTTGAAATCTTACGAATGAATTAGAATTTTGTTACTTATTATATTTAGCCCGTTACATTTCTCGTCTCTTATTAAATAGTAATTTTCTTTTAAATGATTTCATAATATTTAGGAAGTAATAAGTAATTTATATACATATTTTAAAATAAATTTAATAATAAGAATACAACAAAGTTAAACTTATATTAATGTATTATACCTACTACTACAACGTTCAAAATAATTTTAATATAAATTGCAACATTTGTGACATGTTTCTGCTATTTGATAAATATGTTAGCTGGTATTATGTGTTGGATGTATTTTGTAATAATTGAAACTCATCTTTTTAAAGCATTTACAATTTTACTTACAAACTGCGTGGGGTAAACTAGCAAAACATAAGATATAGGAGTGTCTTGAAGAATTATAGAACAGAACTGTTTTGTCTATAAAGGTGTGAATTGTAATAAATATAACGTAATGGTGTTTGTTGAGGGTTAAATTAAAAACGGTTTGATTTTGACCCATTTCATAATAATTCATCCATTAATTTAGATTATTATGTACTTTAAGTGTAAAACAAATTTTAAAATAATTAAAATTAGTAATATCAAGATTAGTATATTAAAGATTTTTTGTAACAAGAATTTAAGTTGCAAAACGGAATTCTTCAAGATTTACATAGATTTATATTGTACTCGTACATAATCAAGGAGTATGAAAAGCAAAATAATTACTCTGATTAATAAATTAAAATTATTATTAGTTTGAAATTTTTGAATTTAAAGGTTAAATAAAAATAAATAAATTAAAATTATTATACTAATAATTATTGCCTTCTGCTTCAGGTACTTATTTACAATTATATTAAATTATCATTGCCGTATTAATAAAAGCAGCAAAACATAATGCATTATGTCGCATTTTTAAATTTTGTTGTAATTATAAATTTCTTAATAATTACATTATTTCTAAAATAGGTTTTACATTTTCAATGATCTTTACTTAACAGAACGCAAAATCGTTTCAAATTTATTGTCTTGAGTGGTAAAAAATTAGTAAACACCACATCTTTAAGAAACAATACTCCGCCGTTCTTTAGAAAGTTTGTATGATATTTTACGCTTAAACCCCCAAAAGATAATACATTGCATTTAATTAGATTTTAGTTTTGAAATTTATTTCAAAATAAAGATATGCAGACTTAATTCTCTTGTCTGACTCTCGTATCTGATAACAACTAGGCATAAATAAAATAATAATTTTAGTTACTTCGAACAAATTGAAATACAATTCCAATCACTTTCAAATTTGAAAACTTCACATTCGTCAAGATTTAAGTGGTCAATCTTATATAGTGATTCAATAAATTATATTCATCTACGACTAAAAACTTACTAATTATTGCAATATTTTCTAAAAAAAAACTCCAATTTCTTTTATTTATACCTTTTACTATTTTATATTAAATTATTTTATATTTAAATTTTTTAAAAATTTTATAAACAATAAAAAATTTTAAAAATCTACAAAATAGGAAAAATTTGCTTATAATAAAGATTTTAAAAGACTTAAAAAAAAATTTAAGTTTTTATTGAAAAAATTAAATTAAAAAAAATTAAAACTTTTTTCATAACCTTTTGCGGTTTAAAGCTTTATCGAGAAGGCATAGAGTCAACAAGCTTTAAAACCTCTAATGAATTTTTGCCATTTCTCCTTTAAAACTTCCCCTAACTGACTCCTATTTTGGTATGTCCCACTTCTAATTTGTGTCGATGTTTCCCCCAAAATATGCTCTATAGGTTTAATAGAGATGACTAGGCCCCTCAAGTGGCGGTTTAGCCCTTTGCCATTGTAACTTTAAATCTTTGAAGCAATTTGGCATTATTTCTGAAACATCCCCCCGTGCATTTTTTCTTCCCATTGGTAGCATGTGATCTTTTTAAAATGTCAGCATATAAACCCATCCATAATCATCGATTAAGTGTATATAACACCCTCAGGGAAAAGCACCCCCCACCATGACACTTACCGCCGTGTTTCAGTGGGAAATGTATTTAAAATCAATCTTTTTTTACTGGACTGATATACTTTAAAACAGATAAAAAAGAATTTATTTGTCTCGCTCCAAAGAATTTTAACCATTTTGAAAGTTTATATTTTGGCAAATTTTAATCGGGGATCCGATCTTCCAAATTTTTGGTTTTTTTAAAGGATAAAATAGCCAGCTGATTCTAGTTTTACTTCGAAAACAATATTATCTTCGCATTCCGTTAAAAACACGGAAATTTGGTGAAACGGGATTCTTTAGCATCACGAACGTCATTTTATCTTCCCTGGTTTTTTTCGTGGTCCCCCGGTTCTTGGTCGATTGGCCACTGATCCATATTGGTTTATTTTACGGATCCAACGACCTATAGTTTGATTTGGTATACCAAATTTGCGTTTGCTGTCCTTAAAGAGTCTCCATTTTCAATGATTTCAAAATTGCATTTTCAGATCTTCGGAATATTCTTTCGTCTTTACCATGATTCTTACTGTTGAAGCAACTACTCTAACAATTTTATTTCGAAAAATTAATTTTATTTACAGTTTTGACGTTTTAAAGAATATGCCACTTTAATTTTGGATACTGAATAAGAAATAATTTTATTTTATAGTGTTCACGTTATTACCAACATTAAATTTTATACGTCAAAATCTGTATTAGCCTACTTACTTTTAGGAATGATACAACAATTTGCAAAATAAGTTTTGCTTTTATTAATTTTGCTAAAAATTGAGTGCAACCATATTTATGAGCGCTACTGTATATAAATTTAGATAGATTATCTAAGAATATCTCTAGATGAAGAAATCGGGTATTAGAAGCATAATAAAGCAGAATTACTTGCATGAAATACTTTTAGTTTACATTTTGCTAATATGGGGTCACAAAGAAAGCGAAACTAGTGTTAAAGATAATAAATTAATTCTTAAATTAGTTTGTAAGGGGAAATTTATGCGAAAAACCCCAAACATCGGTAACAGAGACCATTGTGCTGTGCAGTACATAATAAGTAAATTTAAAAATGAAAGAAATCTTGCAAATAAAGCCGAACAAGGAAAAAGTGTATACTAACACCAAAAACTAAAAATTATATCGTTAAGCAAATTAAGTGTAATTCTATGGTAAAAGTGCTAAAATTGTTTACTGAAGTTTAAAATAAGTATTATCCAAGTTCTTCGGAATGAAGGGTATTATGTTATGATGAAATGATTTTGCGCAAGAAACCTTATATGTATATCAAATGCTAATAGAATTGAAAGACTTGTATTTACAAAAAAATGTGTAAATGAAAGTATTCCGGAAAACAATAATTTTTAGTGATGAAAGTAAATTTACCATATTCGGTTTTGACGGTAAACAGAAATAGTGAAGAAAATAGAATACGCAGTTAAACAAGTTGATGGCCAACTGTAAAGCGTAGTGGTGACAACCTCATGGTTTGGGGTGCATGACTGCACATGGAGATGGATAACTTCAATTTATTGATAATATCATAAACAAGGTTTAGTATCTGAAGATTTTGCAATAAAAATTTAAAATCTAGTGTTGGTAAATTACACTTACAAAACGTCTCTTATTTTTAGCATGACAATGATTCCAAACATTCTGCTCATATGGTGAACGAATGATTACTTTATCATGTGAAAAAACAGCTTGAAACCCCTTTCCAGTCACCAGATCTCAATTCTATTGGGAATTTGTAGTAAGAATTGTAAATAAAAATACAACATCAGATGCCCATTTTTTTCAAAGTAAACCTTGAGAGCCGTTATTTAAGTAGCATTATAGCGTAAAGTATACACCAGCCGACTAGAAAGCGGGAGACCGCGGTTTAAGTCTTGAACGCGTCGAATACACTGCTGTAATCAAAGGTCCGATATCAATCTTTGGACTGTGGAGAAGGCAACGGGAAACCACCCCAGTAATTAATTTCCTTAGTAAGGTCAGCTTGGCTTCGGCTTAGTTGATTGCCTACGCACTGTAACTGTGTATGGCGCACTAGAAGAAGATGTTTTGTTTATTAGAACGATGTTTTTAAATAAACTTTTATTTCTTTAGTTTCTCGTTTACATTTATTGTAAAGTATGGCTTAATGTACTAAATATTATATAAATACAATTTGGTACTATTTTTAGAAGTTATTGTAATAATTTTTAAGGTTTGTGTAGTGGATGAATAATTTGAGTCACTGTAGGTGTTACAAACATATTGAGAAATTTCTTGAAAATATATGGACTTTATTTATTTTACTTAATTAGTGTTATAGTATTGTTTCCAAACAACGTGTGTTTTTGAAAGCTAGAAGTGATGGTGATTCGGAAAATCAACAGAGATTAGATACTTTTGGAAAAACTAAAAAACAGCAAGTATTTTAGGTTAGGAGCATATGTGTATTCTGGTGAAAATGAAGCAATATGAAGCAAATGAACTGAGCTTAAAACAATAAAAAGAAGTAAAGATTCTCTGCGTTTTCTTCTTCTACTTTTGGCTAGGGATAACCCTGTATGCCCAGATCTGTTGATCTGATTTACTTAACAGTAGCATCGGCGATATTCCAAAACCACTGTCAGTACCTTGAGCACTGCTTGCTTTACATCTGAAGTAGCTTGCTAGGCTTGTTTCAGATGTGCCTGTTACCTTATTTTTTATTGTTAATGCTAGCAATTTATTAACATAGGAGGATCACCGTCTTTACATCGAATTTAACATTCCCGTGCTTAATTTGATCTTTTTGAAACTTTAATCCGACTTCTGATCGATTTTTTTAATTTCCACCAACATGTTTTGGAACCATAAATATCGTCCCCATTTGTAACCTTCCAAATTTCAAGTGGAAGATTTAATCATTAAACCTTAATTTCCAAACATATTCTCGGATACGCTATCCCCTTAAAAAATTGATTTTTTTTTGACAAAACTTATTCCCACCTTTGGTGTCTGATTTTCTTGCATCCAAGTAATTAAAATATCCCGTACATCTTGGTTTGCCCCCTCAACAGATCCCTGCTTTGTGAATGAAACGTGGCTTACCTGAATTATTTTCGTTGAAAATTATCTGCGAGACTACTAATTACTTGATTTACAAATTCCTGCCGTTGTCACTATGAAGTAAGCAAGGTGCCCTGACAATACAAAAAATATCCATCAAGTTATAGGCAACTTCATCTGCCGTTTTAGTTTTTAGAGCTTTTAGGAACACAAATTTTGTTAGGTGATTCTGGTAATTCATGATAAACTTATAGGGCCCATCCGGTTCTGTTTGCATATCTATTAAATCAATTTGTGCCCTTTTATTAAATCCTGTGAAAATAATTTGTTTTACAACTAAACCTTTCTGCTTTGATTTTTTCTTTAATTGGCATAATAGCACATAATTTTAGATACTCTTTAATGACGCTTCTGGGAACATTACAATACTTCTTAGCAATTTCTTTCTCCATACCTAATCTTCTTTTATGGCCAGCATAATGCCTATAAAATGCACGTTCACACTTCGATCACACTTCGTTTTGCCATATGACCAAAGTGCAATTTGACATTTCGGGATATGTCCAAATTCACATAGTCAGATGCCAAATTTCGGCATCTGGCATTTCTGTAATAGACATATCGCGATATGTCCAAATAATTCGGCCACGGGCCGAATTCGGCATCTGTCGCCAACATATATACATTTAGATAGATTATCTAAGAGATATCTCTAGATGAAGAAATCGGGCATTAGAAGCATAACAAAGCAGAATTACTTGCATGAAATACTTTTAGTTTACATTTTGCGAATATGGGATCACAAAGAAAGCGAAACTAGCGCTAAAGATAAGAAATCATCATCATCATCAACTGCACGTGTAAGACCGCTGTCCGTTACGTCACTCATAATTGATCTCGCCATCTCTTCTTGGGGCGACCTACGGATCATTTTCCTAAGATAAGAAATTAATTCTTAAATTAGTTTGTAAGGAAATTTATGCGAGAAACCCCAAAATCGGTAACAGAGACCATTGTGCTGTGCAGTACATAATAAGTAAATTTAAAAATGAAAGAAATCTTGCAAATAAAACCGAACAAGGAAAAGTGTATACTAACACCAAAACTAAAAATTATATCGTTAAGCAAATTAAGTGTAATTCTATGGTAAAAGTGCTAAAATTGTTTACTGAAGTTTAAAATAAGTGTGGAGGATGCGTATTTATATCCTCACACGTTATAATTTTAAGGTAGCGTTGGTGTTGGAATAACTATTTTATTTTTAAGATTATTTTTACAAATTTAATAATTGGTTTTATATGGAACAAATATGAATCATTACTCGATATCGTATGTCGTTGTTTTCGTACCGTCTGATATAATAAACAATAACCTCATGGTTACTGGTTACAATATCAATTTGTGTACCTTCTTTAGAGCTCCCTGATCTCTACATTTATTCCCAAACAGGCTGTGGCGTTGGCCGCCACATAAGTATTATCCAAGTTCTTCGGAATGAAGGGTATTATGCTATAATGAAATTATTTTGCGCAAGAAACCTTATATTTATGTATATCAAATGCTAATAGAATTAAAAGACTTGTATTTACAAAAAAATGTGTAAATGAAAATATTCCGGAAAACAGTAATTTTTAGTGATGAAAGTAAATTTACCATATCCGGTTTTGACGGTAAACAGATATAGTGAAGAAAATAGAGTACAAGTTGATGGCCAACTGTAAAGCGTAGTGGTGACAACCTCATGGTTTGAGGTGCATGACTGCGAATGGAGACGGATAACTTCAATTTATTGATAATATCATAAACAAGGTTTAGTATTTGAACATTTTGCAATAAAAATTTAAAATCTAGTGTTGATAAATTACACTTACAAAACGTCTCTTATTTCCAGCATGACAATGATTCCAAACAGAAGATGCGGTGCCATTTTTTTTACAATTTTTGGAATTTTCCTGTCGTCAAGTATACCGAGCGCACGTTCTTAAAATTTCTATCCTCAGCTGTTTTATCCCCATATTCTAAGTTTGAAAATATACTTTAGAAGTAAAATAAAATCTTTAAAATAAACAATAACTTAGATTTTTTTGGAGAACGCACAAAAAAATGAAAAAGTTAATTCTAGTTCATTCCATGATTGTGGTTAGAATTACATCAAACTGAACGTGTAGTGAGTTTACTGATAGACTGATATACCAGACTTACGGATTATAAAATACTTTAATAATTTCCACAGCTTGGAATAACAGACTGAACTAATGCCAAACTGAGCGTGTAACCTCTGTTCAGAATCGTATATCTCAACTCTCCAATCTCCAACAAACAGTTTTTTGACGAACACAAAATGATCATTATAGATTTGTGCCTTTTTAACTTTTTTCCATTGAATTATTTTTACATATATATTTATTTATTTTACTAAATAAAGTGTATAGATCTTTGCTTAAGTTAACCCAAACCAAAGTACAATTTTAAGAATTATTATGTTCTTTGATGAACAATAAATTTTGTATAAATCGCCATTTTTTTGCATATTGTATGTAAACAAACAATCAAACTACTGTAAATAAATGTAGTATTATCAGTACTCTTCTGATCTCGTTAGTACTATCCCGCACTTTAACTCACTTTTTCTGGTCATCCTGATTGAGTCTGATCAGGAAATAATTAAAGGGCTCCAACTACAAGAAAGTATGACCAGGGTATGCATATTATTATTACTTTTTATTATTTATATTATTCCTATACAATTTAGACTGCTATAACAAAATGGTTACACTAATAATTATTAATTTAAGTTATTTATTTGAATTCTTCAATCAGTTTCATTCCAAAGAATTTCGTACATCAAGTATCTTTTTGTTTTCTAATGAAAACTGTACATTTGTGTAGTTATTATGAATGATTAATTTAAATATTTGTTAGACTGGTTACTAGAGATACTGAAAACGTATGATGCAATGAAAATTTAACTTTCAATATATTTGATAAGGCAAGAAAATAAATCGAACTGAATTGTAGTGCAATTCACATTGAATTCCGCAGGTAATCGTAATCTTATGCCATATCTACCATAGCAACCTACCAATTCTATTAAATAAACTACAAGTTCGTGGTTGCGTGTTGTCTCTTCGTACACCGATTATATAAAAGTTAAAGATTTACAGCAAAGAAAATGACTTTTAAATAAAAACTGAAGTACCTTCCTTATCGAATTGTTTCATTTTTTGTGATTTAGGTAAAGGCCTAAAATTTTTTCAGTGACAAAATACTATACACAATGATTTCTGAATTTCACATTACTGTTTAAAAATTCACATAATTTGTAAGAATTAAGTCGTAAGGTACTAAACTAAATTTAAATAAAATAATCATTTTTATTTCAATTTTAAAACTCAACTGCTTTATTGTCAAAACGATCCTATCAATACTAGTAATTGATATAATAATAAATATCAGTATTAAAGATTTAATTTAATTAGTAAAATTAAAATTAAAGTTAAATTTGTAAATCAAGGGTCTGTTCCTTCATTGAAATTACAAACTTTTGCACCGAATAAAAGCAACTTATTATTGTATGGAGGTATGAAGGAATTAGTAAATTATTTAAATAAGGAAAGACCATTAAGTATTTATAAGAAAATTAACTTGTTCTATTTACAATAAATTTAACTTACTAACTAATAAAATCTAAACTAAATTTTTTTTTTAATTTTTATATATGTTACAGGCCAAACCCGATTTCAGGCCAAACTAGTTTGGCCTGATCAATATTAGGCGATTTAGGCCAAGCTAGTTTCGCCTAGGCCAAACTAGTTCGGCCTGAAATTTCTAGCAGATTTCAGGCCAAACTAGTTTAGCCTATAAGATATTAAACTAGTTTGACCTGAAAAATCAATTTCAGGCCAAACTAGTTTTTGTTATGAGTTAGTTTTTACTTTTTAATGTTATTTTTTGGGATATTTTAAATTTTTCAATAGAATTAAATTTATTATAATAATGTGATAAATTTATTAACAATTACTTATTCCTACAACTAGAACTGGAATGGCATTTTGAGTTACATAAAAGTCCTTGACGTTTGCACAGACATTGATTATTTCCACACGATTTCTTGCAATTGCATCTAACGTATCCCTGAATTTTGCCTGTTGAATCAACTGCTGCTGCTCTTAAAGTTACCTCCTTATCTTGAGGTACATCTTCAAGCCTAATAAATTTTTCTGCGCATATATCGAACTCGGATCTTGCATATAACTGTTTCAGACGACCACTTTTGTACCCAATGTGTAAAAGTGATTTTCATCAACCGCCATAACCACCGCTACTATATTACGCAGACTTCCTCTTGCCTTGTCTACATCTGGAATGGGCAATGTGACATTGTCCCCAATTACGGCAGGAGGATGAGACACATTACTAATTTCTTTCATTCTTTTGCTTGAGTTTGCAACGATTCTGCTGCTTGTCTTCTGGCCGTTGTAATTTTTAATTGTGTCTCATTATTAGCAGTTTCCTGCTCACTTACTTCAAGATCCAATTCTTGATCGTCAGCTGCGTATTCCAAAACTTCATCAGAACTTTCCGGTTGTGTGAGAATTTGTTCTAACTCTTCCTCTGTTTGAATATTTACTTCGTTAGGAATAGACGTTGTCTTCAAGCCAACTCGGGGCTCTGTACCAAACATAGCCTTATAAGGAGACATTCTAATTCCTGAATGAAAAGCCCTGTTTTTCATGAATTGAACAAAACGAAGACCTTCTGCCCATTTCTCTGTATTGTTATCATCCAACCATGTAGCCAACATATTTTCTATGTCCTGATTTGCTCTCTCAACGGAGCCTTGGCTTTGGCTATGCCGAGGTTTTCCATGTACTAATTTTAACTCAGGCCATAATTGTGTAAGTTCAATAATAACTTTATTGCAAAATTCCCTACCGTTGTCGGTAGGGAATTTTTGAGACACCCTGTGTTCATCGATATTTTCTTGTAATATGACACCGCATCCCTTGTTCTAAAGTGAGGCGAATTCTTTAACACACAGTCAAGTGTGAAACAACCATCTAAGTGCACAGCATTTGCAACTGCTTATCAATTAAAAAATCACAAAATCAAAAAAGTCTATTATTTAATACAGTCCACTAATCAGCCTGTTTTAAGTTAGGACCAACTAGTTTGGCCTGCTTTCTATCAGTCCAAACTAGTTTGGCCTATATGTTACTCAGGACAAACTAGTTTGGCCTGTTTTAAGTTAGAACCAACTAGTTTGGCCTGTTTTCTATCAGGCCAAACTAGTTTAGCTGATTGTGTCAGGCCAAACTAGTTTGGCCTAGGCGAAACTAGTTTGGCCTGAAATCGGGTTCGGCCTGCAACATATACATTGTGTCTTCATAACCGTGGAGAACCTTTGAGGTGGTGATAATGGACACTTTTACACACATGCAATCGGTTTTAAACGTCTTGCAACGTTGTTCGATACCCTATAAAGAATCGGGCTTCCTTATGTAAAAATACAACCAAAGTCGTTTACCCGTCCCCTCAAGAGGACACTTTTCTAAGACAAATGCTCAAATAAAATTTTTTCCAAGTCCGAACCCTTGCGGGTACCTCCCTTTAAAGCAATTTTTGATTTCTGATTTCAAACGCCCCAGCACCGATATTATTAATTTTAAACTTAATGAATTAGAACATTTTTTAAGATCACTCGCTTATCTATAAATTATATTATATTCCTTTATTGTCTAGAATCAACGGATTTCGAGTTATATATTAAATTAAGGAAAAAATGCTAAAAATTCAAGTTTTTTACTTTTCTTGCGAATCTCGTATCTCTTACACAAAAGTTTTAAAAAGGAATAACCCCAACCGAATAGATAATTTAACGGGCTACAACTTTGATCAAATAAATTTTTTTTCATTTTTTTTTCATCAAAGAAAACCAACCGATCGCACAGAAATTTGAAAAATAACGAACAAGGTGTAAGTAAAAAATAAATTGACAAAATTGCTAAAAATCTCAATTTGATTTATAGCATTTGTTTTAATGTCGAAACATATTGTAGCGTTTGAGGTTTGAGCGACATTGTTATAAAGCACATTAATTTATCGATAATTACTTTGTTAATTTATATTGTTTTTACTATTTATATTATGTATACTATTTCTATTGTTAATATTATTAATTAATATATTTTATTAGCCTTAAGCGTAATTTCTTTTAGTGTTTTGTTTAATATCAATATTATGTTATATTCAAACCTCGAATATGCTAATATGCATTTTTATACGGCGATTGCAATGGAAACGCATTGGCAGCTAAAGAAGATATCCCCAAAGAAGGCTTCCAAGTGCAAAAGTCTTTTCTAGGATACACGGGTGTGTATAAAAATTATTATTAAACTTATCAAGGTGCAGTGAACAATAAATTATGTAAAAATAAATCCCTGTATACTTAACGGAATTTGGAAGTTTCCTAAATCCGTATAAAAAAAAAGAAGTCGGCATGCTGTTGATGAAGATCAGTTACCAAATGGCCGAAACATTTTGGATATAGTAGAAAACAATCCGGCAACTATCATCAGAAAATTAGAAGCTGAACTTCAATAAACACAAAGTTAGTCAAATTAAATAGTAGGTGAAAGTTAAGATTTCCGGAATTGAAAATACACTTTTTCCTATAGAAATGGCTTTACCAAACGAAAGAACACAAAAATACAAGCTCTTTAAAGTAAGGATCAATCTTGTCAAAGTTGTAATAAAGCTATAACAAGAAATTTTTAAATTACAATTTCTGTTACGAAAGGTACGCTTTGTCGCACCTTTCCTATATTCCCTTGGGTTACAAATCACGTGTAAAGGAAATAAGAGGGTCGCGCCGGTCATGCTAAGAAAAGAGGGCGATCACCGAGCCTCAACAGGAGTAGGTTGTAGATGCGTTATAGTTTTGCATATTAGTTTATCTACCAAAGTTGGTGGAAATTAGTTAATCGTTTTGATTAATAAGTTAGTGCATCATTCGCGCTAACGCTTATCAGCGGATATAAAGTATATCACTCAATGGAGCATATTTAAAGTGGTTAGTTTGAAAATAAGTCCATCATCATTGGTTGACTACATTTTTCGTCGACTCCATGGTTTTGGAAAAATTGCAAGGTCGCGATTTTTGAGTTTGTGCGTCGACCAAGCCATTGTGAGTCAAAAAATATTTCATAAAAGGATTTAAAATAGCGATACCAATCTAATCTAATATGAAATTCGTATAAAAAATCCACAATTTTTCGAAAATTTTTCCAAACAAAATTTTTACCCGACTTTTCTATTGTACTGTCGTGTAGAAGATTGCCTTATCACACATAACAAATTTATTCTGGAACTTTTATTTTTAATATTCTTTTAGGAGCGATCATTAAAAGAATTTTGTCAGATTGAAAATCTTGTAACAAGCAATCTGCTTGTTACATTATATTAAGCAATTATTCTACATAATTTGATAGATACGCCACTGGCATTGAATGTAATGTTGGAAGCAGTTTTATAGTAAAAGATATTCGCTAACGAATATTTAAGCTCTAATAGAGTGATTATTAACTGGTAATTGAATGCCAAATTGGCTGTGAGTGTTATTCGCCACAAGAACATTTTCACATTGTGTTTATTTTTCGTTCGATACAAGTGAGGTTAGAATGTGGACTAAATAAATATGCAGCGTACACCGCCGCACAAAACCATGCTGCCCCCTAGATAGTGGAAAAATTACCTGCTGATGCATTCCAACCGAATCAATCAGCAACAGGTGCGATACCATATAGACCTAATTATTATAATCAAAATGCACAAGTAATGCAACAATCAGGGTCACATCTGTCCACATAGCAACCAGTTCCACTGATTTATTAGAATGAAAATTATCAACCAGGACTACTTCTACAGCAAGAAATGGATGCAAACCTATACCTTCCCCAACATCAAACAATAAATCCTACTTATGGATTCCCTGCGCCCACCCAACAGATGCACAACTCAGCTAATGCAATGAAATTACCACAAAATTGTGAATCGGGGTGGAGAACCGTAATACACAGGAAAAAACAACGCCAAAATGAAAGTCCAGAATTTCAACAAAAGGTACGTAAACAAACTATCCTTAGCGATTACTGGCTGAGTAAGCCCACCCCAATCTCCGATGCCTTCCAAAGTCTAGCGGAAGAAGAAAAAGATGACGCAGACAAGAACAAGGAGAAAGAAAGAGAACTAGAAAGTACCCCAGTAGCAAAAGAAGTACCACCAATATTTGTAGAGGGAGTTGATTACATACAACCTCTAACTGATTTACTCGAAGAATGCCCACTAAAGCAAGATCGTACCTTTAGAGTAACGCAACATGCACCCTACGACAGACTTAAAGACACTCAAAGAGGAAATGCAAACCAAAGAGTATGAAGTAACAAATATCTCCAATATTAGAGAAAGAGCCACCAAAAACAAGCTACCATTATTTAATGTTGAACTAAAGGTTAAACCAAACAACAAAGAAGTTTACGACATCACTAATTTGATGAAGTCAATAGTTAAAATAGAACCTCCTTACCTGAAACGTGAAATTCCCCAATGCATTTAATGTCAACAATTCGGACACCCAAAAGCATACTGTCACCGAAGACCACGATGTGTCAAATGTACTGTCGATCATGCAACCGAGAAATGCCCTAGTACAGACAAATCGGCTAGACAGACAAAGTGCATAAATTGTCTCAAGGATCATCCAGCTAACTACAGAGGATGCCTAGTATATAAAGAACTCCAAAAGAAAAGTTTTCCAACATTACATAAGAAACAAATTACCCGCGAATCACCAGTTGAGACTAACCGTCAGGAAATAAATATAAACTCATTCCCACACTTACCAAAAACTACTAGGAACCAAGTACATCAAAATATTTCCTATGCTCAAAGAACTAATGACAATACCCAAAACCATCAATATCATCAAATCCTTAATAACCTGCAGCAACAAATGTCAGCAAGTATGCAACAACAACCGCAAAACAATCTTGAACAGATGATTAAGAAGATGATGGAGAAAATGGACAAGATACTCGATCTTTTTATAATCATAATTAGTAAAATGTAATGGGAAGTAACACCAAACTAAACATCTCAGTTTAACGCTAACGGCTTGGTCTATCATGGCCATGATATTAAAAACTTTTTTACAACTCATAATTTAGATGTTATTTTTACTTTAGAAACACATATGACTACAATAAGCTTTATTAAAATTTCAAAATACTCGATATATTGCACTAATCATCCTGCAGGAAGCGTTCGAGAAGGAACAGCAGTCATTATTAAAAATAAAATTAAACACCACGAAATTGCCAAATATAGTGAACATAACCTGCAGGCTACAGCGGTAGAAATAGAAGACTGAAACGGTAAATTAATTCTTTGCAGCAGTGTACTGCCCTCCAAATTTATCTATTAAAAGAGACAAATTTGAATCATATTTTGGGATTCTTAGGCATAGATTTATAGCTGGAGGAGATTATAATGCTAAACATAATCACTGGGGCTCTAGACTAGTCGCACCAGACGAAAGACAACTACATCAAGCAATGGTAAGAAACAATCGGCAGCAGCTGTCCACCGGATATTCAACATACTAGCCAACGGACACTAATAAGGTGCCAGATGTTATTAATTTCTGCATCACCAAAGGCATAGCACGTAATTATCTAAAAGTTGAATTTTGCCTAGTGCTCTTATCGGATCATTCCTCTCTGCTAGTTACTTTCTAAAGTAAAGTGATCACAAAGCCTGCACCACCAGCCGCGATAAACAAAAATGCTGATTGGGAGGCGTTTTGCAACACCTTGTCAAGAGAACTAAATTTGAATATTCCACTAAAATCCGAAGAAAATTTGAATGAAGCGGTGGAACAACTAAACCGTGCAATACAACAGGCTGCCCGAAATGCTACTCCATCAAAGCATATAGTTGAAGAGTCAGGACATTGACACTTGACGAAGAAATGAGACTAAAAAAACGATGGCAAACCACTCATGCCCCTTGCGACAAGACAAATCTAAATCGCTCCATCAATCAACTGAAAAAGATGCTGACTGATTATAAAAACCAAGGTATTAAGAAATTCTTAAAAAATCTTTCACCTACGTAATCAACTGAATATTCGCTTTGGAAAGTGACAAAGAAAATAAAACAACCTCAGAATAATAAACCTTCAATAAGAACACAAAATAGCGGATGGGCTAGAACGGATGAAAATGTAGTAAACACGTTTGCGGTTTACCTTAGTAACGTTTTTAAACCATCTCCAATGGAAACTCTTCCAGAAGAAGAAGAACCAATTCAACATATTCTAGATTCTTCTTACAAAATGGATCTCCCAGTCAAGCCTATAAAAACAGCAGAAGTCAAGAAATGTACTAAAAATCTTAATTCAAAGAAAGCACCTGTTTATGACCTGATAACAAGTGTAATTCTGAAAAACTTATCGCCAAAAGTTATGAAAATGATTACAATAATTTTTAATGCTATTTTTAGATTGGGCTGTTTTCCTTTACAATGAAAGGTAGCACAAATAATTTTTATCCTAAAACCTGGTAAAGAACCAACAGAAACTGCTTCATATCTTCCAATTAGTCTCCTGCCCGTCCTATCTAAGGTGTTTGAGAGGATCTTTATAGATAGGCTCAAACCACTTCTTGAAGAAAAGCAATTAATACTCAACCACCGGTTTGGATTTCGACAAAATCATTCTACAGTAGAACAAGTGCATAGAGTTGTCAAGAAGATTAGAACCTGGAGCATAAGAGGTACTGCTCTGCAGCATTGTTGGATGTTTTGCAGGTATTTGATAAGATGTGGCATGCGGGCTTGATCTACAAAATTAAAACCACCTTACCCCATCCTTATTGCCAGGTACTGAGATCTTATCTAACAGATAGACACTTCCTTGAGAAATACGGAGATACCCAATCAACTTTGTTTCCCATAAAATCAGGTGTGCCACATGGCAGTGTGCTTGGCCTAATTTTGTATTTCCTGTATACCTTCGATCTGCCAACTAACCCCTGAACTGAAACCGCTACGTATGCTTACGATACTGCTATGATGGCATCACATCAAGATCCAAATGTTGCCTCTAGATACCTTTAACAACACCTCAACAAAGTAAAAGAGTAAATGAAAAAGTGGCGGATTAAACCCAATGGTACAAAATCCATTCATATCACGTTTACTCTTAGGAGGGGCACATGTCCTGCTGTGTCATTAACCAATGTCGTTCTTCTGCAAAGTAAAGAGGTTCAATACCTTGGTCTCTATCTGAACAGACATCTTACATGGGCAAAGCATATTTGGAAAAAGCGACTACAACTAGGTCTTATCGACCGTGAAATGTACTGACTAATGAGTAGAAATTCTCATCTTAGGCTGAAAAATAAGTTATTAATATACAAAGTCATCATCAAGTCATGGTAGACATATGGCATACAACTGTGGGGCTCTGCCAGCAAATTAAATATCATGAAACTACAACGCTTTTAGTCGAAAGCTTAACGAGCGGTATGAAGTGCACCCTGGTATGTTCCCAATGATGTCATACATCGCGACCTGTGCGTGGCCACAGTCAAAGAAGAAATTGCTGTATCGAGCAAGAAGTACCAACTTAGACTCGGTGCTCATCCAAATAATCTGGCTTCAAATCTCCTCTTTACCACCAACATAAAAAGGTTAAAAATACTTGATCTCTTGGACCTGCCTCAGTGAAATTAATGTTGTCATAGTGCTATGTTTCTTCTTGTGTCCATGTTCAAAATGGGAACGGGTAAATGTTTTCAATTGTTGGAGTGAGGCTGACTACTGAATCGGCTTCAACTATATTATTCTTTTGTTCGGCACTATTACTTATTGTTTATTTGTTGTATATACATATAAACAGATTGTAGTTGAATCAAGGTTGCTAATAAAAAAAAACATAATTTCTATAAACTATTATTTACATTTTTAAATTATTTATTTTACTTACATATTACTTAAATACCTTCACCTCAAGCAACCTTATGGGCTTCATAATCTTACGACTTACTTGCAACTTCCAACTTCCACTTACGACTACCCATTGTCGACTACCTTATGTTTTACCTCATTCATTTGTTCACACAACGATTTAGCTTATCATACATTTTCTCATGGAAATTTTAATTTCCGTTCTTACTTGATGATACCACCTTAAGCTATTTGATGACGGTATTCCTGTTCATTACATTATTGAGTTTACTTTAATTTATTTTATATACAGGGTGGACACATGTGGCAATATATCGTTTATATCTCTTATCTCATTGTCTTCTATCTGTTTCGCTTTCTTAATTATTATCATTACTTTCAGACCAATTCTCTTACCATTGTTACCTCAACCGTTATCGTTAACTTTTCATTATATTACTTTCAATTAACCCGGTCAACGTTACTCTAATCGCTTAACTGGTCACAGTAGCGATTAGAATAATATATAAAAGATAGATGCCACACCAGAAATAATAGATAGTGGTTGCAATAGTGAGTTAGTGGGAGAGTTTCGTATATCATAATAAAAGTGCTCAATTAATAAAATTTGTTTAAATAATATCCTAAAGAAGTGCTTCAACATTATGTATTGTACAGAAAATGCAAATTAATTTTTAAAAAAGTATTAAAACTGCGAATAGGCCGCTCGTGCCAGCTATTTTAATGTAATAAATTAGTTACACGTTTTTTATAATTTATCAATTTCATTAATTAATGAGTAATAACTAATTTATCAATTACATTCTTCCAGTATTAATTTATTATAATATTCTTGTAATAAATTACTTATTAAAATATTGAGCTTATGATAAAAGGACATTTTACTACTAAAAAATTTTTTACAGCAATAAAAGTTTATAAGATACTATTGCATTACTATTACACACCTGCAGGTCGTTATGAATTTTTATGCTAATTAAAATTTAGCACGATAATATTTACCTGTTAAAAGATGTTTACTACAGAAATACAACGTTGCGCATCCATTTATTCGTTAGATAAGATCTTCGATACTGGTAATGCGACTTAGAGCTCCCATGCAATCTCATAAGCATTGATTAAAGCTAATCTTGTTTAAGTGGTATTTTACAATTGTCATAAAATATCAAATAAAAATTGTGTCAAGTAACCGATTCAAGTACCTACTGTCTGGACCGACTAACTCACGCACACACGTATTCATTGAGCTTAATATTTTATTTCTGTTTGACATAGCTTTTCCTTCTTTTCTAAATTTTAAATCTGAAAGTGATTCCCTTATTTCCTTAATTAAAACTTGTCAGTATTATTATGTAATATTACATAACTAATACTAGGTTCTAAGAATTAATTTTAATAATAGTTAGGTTATATTTATGAAATATATTAATAGAATAATTATAATTTCGTTGTAAATAGTTTATTAACATGTGAAATTAGATGTTGGATAAATTTTTTTTTAATGTTTACAATTAGGCCAGTCAGTAAAGGAATTGTATGTTGCAAACGGTGGTGTAGAAGATTTTATTTTTTTAACTTGTATAAATAGGTACAAGCATGTAAAAAACAAAAATGCTAATACGAGCGACCTCGGGAAAACTTTTGGCAGCCAAAGAACTTTAACATTTTAGGATACGTATATGCGAGTGCGCATCCGGCATCGATCGCGCTGCACTAAATTCGCTGTAACTTTTAAACTAATTAATGAAATTAAGCATTCAAAAGCTCAAATGAAAGAAGAAACGTGTAGCTATTGGACTATTATATTTTCAAATATAAAAATGAATATATGAAAGAGAAGTATATGTAGTATATAGTTGGAACATAGGGAGATATCCGATAAAATCGCTAAGAGCTATTATTATACTATATTCAAAATTTTTTTTTTACATTAATTCACTCATTTTTAAGTTCTATTAATAATATATGCTAGGTAAGTAGGTTAAATAAATTTTTTATAAAAGTTATTAACGTTTAAACGTACTTCTAATTTAACGAATTTTGGAGCAAAAAAAAATTATTTTTTATTTTTGTAAAATAAAAAGGGTTGATTTACTTTTTAACCTAAATCCCCTTTAAGTATCTTAAATTACACATTTCAAGCTTTAAAAATCGCACCTGTAGTAATCCAATAACACGATTTAAGCAAGAGTAATATGTGGTTAAAGTTAGGTATACATTTCAGATTTTATTACTTACCCAAAATTTTGAAATTTTGGAAGTATACATCTTCAATACTAAATTTTTGAGATTTTTTTAACTTATCGGATATTTTTATACATTACTTCTAGAGTAATCTATGAAAATTTCAGATCTTTATTTTAAGAATTGTAGAAATGGTAGAGCTCTTAGCGATTTTATCGGATATCTCCGTATGTTCCAACTATATACATTTACTACTCTTATATACATTCATTTTTATATTAGAAAATATAATAGTCCAATAGCTACATGTTTCTTCTTTCATTTGAGCTTTTCTATGCTCAATTTCATTAATTAGTTTAAAAGTTACGACGAGTTTAGTGCAGCGCGATCGATGCCGGACGCGCACTCAAATATTCGTATATCGCAGTTTTTTGACAAAATTAGAAAAAATCGTCGTTTTTTGGCCGTAGTTTTCTACCATACCACTTGACCAAATTAATTAATTGTGGTACTTATTCGACGCAGAATTTAACGCTGTTCAGTTTGTTAAACCACAAATGTTTTGCTAGAATCCACGGTTTAGGAGTTATATGCTAAAAACTAAAAAAAGTCCTAAAATGTTGAAGTTCTTTGGCTGCCAAAAGTTCTCCCGAGGTCGCTCGTGTTAGCATTTTTGTTTTTCACATGCTTGTACCTATTTATACAAGTTAAAAAAATTAAAATCTTCTACACCACCGTTTGCAACATACCACCTTATTTCGATTCAGGACTGACTGGCCTAAATCTTATTGTTAGTTAAATTTGAAATTATATTCCAACCTATGGTAAAACAGAATACGTAACACTTTTTGTTTTAGGTGAAAGTGGGGCAAACATTAACAACAGATAGGTACATATAATTTTTAACTGTGTACCCCGAAGACGGGTTGTTCCGAAGACGGGTTTCTTTTAACGCCACGTGCTTTTGCCTCCTTTTCAGTTTTTTTATTTATTGACTCATTTAGTTCGTTTTTGTAGGTTGACGAGGTAATCACACTAGATCCTATTGCCTTGCGTCCTCTGTTGGTTTTTTTTGCTGATTGTGTCTAGAGCTGGAGATATTTCGAAGGTGAAACAAACTGCTGGGTTGAGTCTACATCAACTTTTGAGGAAGAGTTTTGTTCGTGGTCTTGATCAATATGGAATACTGGTATTTCATACTAGTACTGGTACATACAATACTGGTATTCCATATTACCGACAAACAATGTCATCAATATTTTAGGTTAGATTTAGCTTATCATAACAAAAAACTAAACAAATACAACGTTATCTTAAACTTTAGTTTATATACAATGGCATCGTAACAAATATTTAAATAAAAACGTGCAAATAAAAAAATTAGGCTTGCATATTCACTTACGTGTTAAAATTATCAGGGTACGAAATTCACATGTATAAATGTGGTACACTAAAATCATACTAAAACGGTACGCGGTGGATCGCCTCCAATAAAGATGGCAAACGTTCACAAATTTAGCCGATTTTCGACCGAGGACGTTACTTGGTTTAGTCAAAACCGATGTATTCCATATTACAAGCATATTCCATATTTGCACCTTCTCCTCTACTATAATGAAGATAATATATTATTTCAAAATTTTTAAATTATGCTTTTATTGCCCCAATGTGATGATGTGAACATTTTGCAATGTAGCAAGCAGCGACTGTTTCGGGGAAGGAATTTTAATTATTTACCCAGATATTCACCGAATAAGACTTTTAAATACCTAGATTTTAATTGTGCTTCTAAGTGCTACGGTTCAGCCAGAAAAAATACTTCGCAAAATTTTGATTTTTTTAGAAAGGTCGTACAACGTGAACGGGTCGCTTTACAAGCAAGCAGAAAAATACGGGTATGACTATTTGGTATAACTTCCAATTATACCAAATTTGAGCAAAATCAAAGAAATTGATAAAATTTTGGTTAATTTAATATAAAATGACTCGTAACTGGTTCAAATTCGAAAAGAGTCTAACTTTTATCAACAAAAATAGGGTTACAAGCGCATTCTCCAACCCGATATCAGATAACTTCAATCGATATCATATTGTCTTAATGTTAAAACCTTTTTCTAGAAAAGCTGAAGAAGTCTGGTGTTCTGCAGAAAAGTATCCTGAGCTCGATATTATACCTTATCTATACAGCTGATATACCAATAGATAATAACACTAAATTAGCAAAATTTGAAGGTGATATGGCTGTAGAACTCGAAGATTGAAGTCGATTACTTCCAGTAATATTACTGGAGCGCAAGCGCATTAGACAATTTTCGTCACGTTAGACACAATTTATGCACAAATGCGCTTGCGTTATAGTAATATTACTGGAAATAATTGTTGTTGTAATAGACCTATTATGTAGGTCTTCCAGAACCAAATAAATTAAGTTTGCTCACGGTTTGCATTGTAAATTTATTTATTTCACTACATCAAACGACTAAGAGTCAATTATTATGATGCAACAATTACAATTATAAAACAAACAACCTACTGCTAGCATGGGTAAGCAGAAATAACTCACTTTGGACAAAAGGCTACACCATAATCACAAAAAACAACAAAACTGTACATAGCTTTAATTATTTAATTATGAAGAGTAGATGTGAACTAAAGTACAGCTCATGTAACATTCACATTAAATAGAGAAACTTGTCACACTTGGTAACAACGCAATCTTACAAACCGAGAAGGTAAAGCAGTTAAAAATTCATCTTGACCTAAGACATACATAGAGAATTTACTTGGTGCAGAATACACGCATGTACAACATACGTACATAGTACATACGTATGTACAAACCAACACATAGCAGTTCAACTTAAAGTTAACGAAATTATATTAGATGATACAACTAGATCTACTAAACTAGATTAGATATGTAGTACGTTTTCAGTTACCATTCTTTTTGTATGCGATTATAGTCATGGCACCGAATATTTCAATAGAAGTTACGGTGTCGAATGTAATTGCCCTATGTATTGATTCAGAAAATTTTTTTAAAATGGTGCAAAAAGTGGTAAATCAAAGTGGTTATACAACAAATTTTTAGTACTCAAATTTCCATACGATCCGACTTGGTCGTACAACTTGTTGAACAACAACCCTACAGATAATTGTTGTTTCAACGATCAAATCGACTTGGGTCATATAACTTGTCGTACAACATATTGTATAATGTGTGGTCCGTTTTAGAACTGTCTATGCAAAACGATATTCTGATATACGAAATAGATATTTTATTAAAGTTTAATGTAAATTAAATTACCCATATGTAAACTAACCGGAAAGCCGCGTATGGCGGTGTAAAACCAGAAATATTGTTTAAAAAAAAGGTATGTAATTGTATTGGAAATGTAATATAACAGAAAAAATTAAAAAATATACATACATCATTTTCAATTCCCAATTTTCAATGAAATAGTTATTTTAAGTTCCTTGTTGTATTATGTATGTATTATATATTATATTGATATATACACAGAGTGTCCCCGTGACCGTGGAAAACCTTTGAGGTGGTGATAAAGGACACTTTTCTAAGACAAATTTTTAAATAAAATTTTCGTTTAAGTCGAGACTCTTGGGGAGTACCCCTTTCTAAAGCAATTTTTTGAATTTCTGCCTTCAAACGACCATATCAGCATAACTACTGATTTTATTGATGATGGTGATAAGAGTATAAGTATAAGTAATTTTTTAAAGATAATTTACTTATCTTGAAATTAGTTTCTTCTTCTTCTTTTGGCTTTCCATTCCGGGTGGAATATCGCCACATTTTTCAATGTTTTCAAATCCAGTTTGTTGGGGGGATTAGTCCCCGTTAACCTCTTTTACTTCGGTTTACATCATATATTCTCTCATCACACCTCGCACTCTCCACGACCCTCCGCCACATCCTCCTGTCCAACATCCTATCTCTCCACCCATCGACTTCCATTCGTTTTAGATCTTCTACCACACCCTCTCTCCATCTCCTTCTCGGTCGTCCCGTCGGCCTATCTCCATCAGGAATCCATTTCATTATCTTTGAGATGGTTCTTCCCCCTTGTGCTCTCTCCACATGTCCCAACCATCCCAATCTCGGAGCCTTAATGTGCCGCACTATATCAGCTTCCTGTAGTTCAGCTTCTATCTCACCATTCGATCTTCTACGATACAGTTCTTCGTTTATTTTTACCGGACCCAGCATTTTTTTTAAAACTGTAACGAAACTCGTTGCACGTTATTGAAACGTGTAACCCAAATTGTAAATTTACCTAGTACTGCCCTGTTGCGCAAAGTACTAGGTATTGTTCAAGTCAATGCGGCGCTTAACCACATTAGGCCTGTCTAGCCAGCTGTTAATTGGTTCTGGGAATTTACCCTAAACTTTCTTTGAACTTCTTTTTTCCAAAAACCCAGCTTATCTTTTGCTTTGGGAAAAGCCCCATATTATCGAACAAAAGGATGGCAGCACCTGGCTGTCGGAGAAAGCAATATAAGGGTGTTTTTGGAAAAGAAGGCAGTCTTGTCTTGGCTTTGCCCGTAAACCAGTTGTATCTGTAAGTTTTATTCGTTACCGTTATCGTGAAGGTCTTATCTTGTCGGTACCTTTGTGAAGATTTGTCTTGTCGTTGCCTTGCCTTTGGCACGTTTTGAATAAAAGTTTCGTAGTGATAAATGAACCTAAGTATCAGACGAGTACTGCAATCGTAACCGTTATTGGAGGTGAGGCTATCGTGCGACTAGTTAGTGTAATTATTTGTCTTACTACCTGAGGGCTATCCGCATTACGTACCACAACAAATAAAAACATCAAGGAAACATAAGGACTGCATCCAGTGCAAGGACCACTACGGGTGATTGGCGGTAAGCCGTTTAGTTTTGTGAACAAATTTGTCTTTGTAATTTATTTAATAACGAGTAAGTTATTGTTTGTTACCATTGAATTAAGGTTGGATTCTGTAAAATAGTGTTAAATAAACCTCAGTGCAACGTATCGTTGATTTATTTAATTATACTCTAGCAATAGTCTAGAACGTCGCGTGGCTCACGACCTTGTTGTACATCTCCGTACGCTAGCCGGGGTACACACTTTGTTTCAATGGCGCCTTTAACACGCGGAGCGATGAAATTCTAGATTAATTGCTTTAGAATAATTAAATTAAAATTCATTTCTTATCTTTAACTATTTTTATCTTAAATTCATTTTTTATCTTTAACTTTTATATCAACTTCACTTGTATCTAACTTTTTATATGAAATTCACTTGTATTTAACTTTTATATCAAATTTACTTGTTTTAACTTTTATATCAAATTCACTTGTCTTTAACTTTTTTATATCAAATTTAATTGTTTTACTTTTATATTAAATTTACTTGTTTTAACTTTTATATCAAATTCACTTGATTCATAAATTAAGTAATTTTGTTGGGTGTAGTATAAAAGTACCTGTATTGTATTGTATATATATCTTATTGTAATGTATTGTAATATCTCTTTTGTAAAGCGGTTTTACGATTGAAGTACTTAGTCTGGATTACGTCAGTACCGTATCTTATTTTTTGCATAACTAACGGTAAAATTAACTTAGTTTTCAAAATTATCGGTTACCAATAATTTACTCATTTGCTTTTCTCTTATAATTAACTGTAATAATGGACGCTAAACACCTAACTCCAGCAGAGTTAAGCTTTGAACTAAAATGCCGACATGTTAAACCGAGTTTAACCCATATGGCGCGCCAGGTTCAATTAAACCAAATATTAAAAGACAACGCGATTGTACCCTCCTTAACAAAAGTCGATTGGGACAAAGAGGAAAGTGACCTGTTGTTAACGGTATTAAATATTTCTCAAATATTAGAAAATAATTCTCTGCAAATTCCTATTGACCTAAGAAAAACGATAGAGTCAAGATTTAAACACCTGGACAATAGAATTAACTTACTTGAGTCTATGGCAGTAGAAACGGTACATAAAGAATTAGTAATTACGTTTGAAAAGAAGTGGTCGCGTTAATTCAAGTTTTAACTGAAATACCTGACACAAAAATTACTGACCAAGTTAAAATTGAAACTACTAACCCATTTTCTGTTACTAATTTTTCGAACGCGTTAAATTTAACCAATACCGGCGCTTATCGCAAAATTGTCCCTATTTATAAATGGAAAATTACTTATTCTGGCCATGATGATAAACAAGATTTATTCGAATTCTTATCAAAAATAAACGATTTGAAAGAAAGTCGTCAAATTACAGACCAAGATCTTTTTATGGCGGCTCATGATCTTTTTACCGGTAATGCTACCTCTTGGCTTAGGACAATCAAACCTAAGGTAAATACCTGGGATGAATTAGTTATTCAATTAAAAAACGAATTTTTACCTCGCGACTACGAGTATAAATTAAAAAGAAAATTACTTGATCGTATGCAATTGGCTAACGAAAACGTCCTTGTTTTTATTACCGAAATTGAAAGTCTTTTTAACAAACTTACCGTTGTTCCCGATGAAAAAGTAATTATTGAACAAATCATCAATAATTTGAATCCCTTTTTTGCCTCTCATGTGGCTTTAAATGATTACGAAAACATGCAGGATTTGAAAAACCGTTGCAAAAGAGTGCAAGAATTGAAAGAGCGTAAAGATCACCATTTTTCTTCAAACTATAATTATAAACGTCCCTTTAATACTGTTAAAAAATCGGTAACGGTGCAAGCTCAAGAATCACTCCCTCGTACCGATCAATTTCATTCCTGCGATAGTAATATCGTATCTCGTAACGTTAATTATTCGGTCCGAAACAAAGAAAACGAAAGCACCTATTCCTGTTGGAACTGCGGGTCAATTGGTCATGCCTACAACGAGTGCAAGTTACCTAAGAATGCTAACTTTTGTTTCGGTTGCGGTTTAAAAGACACTATTAAAACCCGATGTCCCAAATGTTCCGTTTCTGATTCATCTCTAATATATCAAAATTCGGGAAACGATCGGTTGGTTGTTGTACCACAGGACGCAAACAACCAAGGATCTATCAGCCGTCCTCGGTTAACTACCCAAAGAAATTCGCGAATCGTAACTTCTACAAAAGAACCCAAACCCAACGGACAGCGAATCCTTCCTCCTCAAAAACTAAAATGTAAATTTAATTTCAATGACTGGAAAGAATGGTTAGGTACAATACATGAATTTTTCTCTTGCTAAATCTGTTGCTCCTACCTTAACTACCAAGGCATTCGATAATCGCCCCATTTACAAATTATTATAGATGATAAAACGTTTACCGCCCTTTTAGACACCGGCTCCATGTCCAACGTTATTGGAAAACGTGGAATTAAATTACTTCCTTCCGATATGTTAGAGAAAATGTTACCTAGCAACGTATTGCAGATTAAAACTGCTAATGGCTCATTTAGCAAAGTAATAGGTACCTAATGTTATGTATCCGCTTAGGCAATACCATGAAAAACGTACCGTTTCTTGTCGTCCCTAATTTGACTTATGAATTTATTTTAGGCATTGATTTTTGCAAGCAGTTTAATTTGTCGTTACATTTCCATAATTTTCTTATAGTTCCTTATCTACCCCCACGTTGCAAGTACCGAGACCCCATCAAATCTTGCTTCTTTAACGTCCCATCAATTATCTCAATTAGATGTTATCATTGAGAAATTTAAATCCTTAGCGTCTAGCGATAGTAGCGGCTGCGTCAAAGGTGTCGTGCATACTATCGATACTCAGAACGCCCCCCCTATTAAACAACGAAATTACCCTTAAGTCCCGCCTTGCTTACTAAGGTTCAGGCGGAAGTTGATAAAATGTTAGAAGATAAGGTTATTGAAGAATCTTCATCCCGTGGAATAGCCCGTTGGTGCTAATTAAAAAAGAATGGTGACATTCGAACTTGTTTTGATGGACGTAAATTAAACTCCGTCACCGTTAAAGATTCATATCCCTTACCTAGACCTGACTGTATACTTAAAAAATTACGCAATGCAAAGTATCTTACCTCTATTGACTTACGCAAGGCATTTTGGCAAATCCCTGGATGATGCATCGCGCCCCAAAACCGCCTTCTCGGTAGAAGGCCGCGGATTATTTCAATTCACCGTCATGGCGTTCGGTTTATGTAACTCTCCTCAGACTTTACAACGTGCGATGGAACGCACGCTGGGCTCCGTGCTGCACAGCGAAAACGCTTTCGTGTACCTTGATGACATTATTGTCGCATCTGAAACTTTGAGCTCCATCTATCTACTCTCAACACCATTTACGAGCGGCTTAAGGAAGCTGGCTTTAAAATAAACATCGACAAGTGTGAGTTTTGTCGAAAGTCCTTAACTTTTAGGTTTCATTGTAGATGAGAAAGGCTTACGCACTGACCCATCTAAAGTTGAAGCTATCAACCAATTTAAAACTCCCGCACAACTACCGAAGTCAAGCGTTTAATCGGTCTTATTAGTTATTATCGTGTCTTTTTACCTGAACTGTCAACTATTTCTTCACCAATAACCGCGTTAATTAAGAACAAGAAAAAGGGTCAAACCATTTCATGGACTCCTGACGCGGAGGTAGCTTTTTCTAAAATTAAGCATCTTATAACTACCGCCCCTATACTAATTAGTCCGAACTTTAACCAGACATTTTATATACAGACCGATGCATCCCTAGTCGGTGTAGGTGCTGTACTGTTCCAAGAACACCAGGGCCTAGAACATCCCATAGCGTATGCTAGCCGAGCGTTGACCGCTGCCGAGCAGAAATATTCTGCTACCGAGCGAGAGCTCATTGCTATAATGTACGCCATAAATAAATTTAGAGGTTATGTTGACGGAACCGAATTCGTAGTAATAACCGATTGCTCCGCACTAAAATGGCTAAATAATTTAAAAAATCCTAGTGGCAGACTAGCCCGTTGGTCGATATCGCTGTCGCAATACAAATTTGATGTTAGACACCGCCCTGGAAAACTCAATATCGTACCTGATTCTTTATCTCGAGATACCATGTCTCTACACTTAGATACTTTTGCCCCCGACGAGTGGTACTTAGATTTTATGGAACAAATTACTAACAATCCTGATAATTATTCTAATTTTAAAATAGATAATAACCGAATTTATAAATTCGTCCCTAATAAGTTTCCCTTAAAATCCAATTTTCCAGAATGGAAATTGTTTGTTCCCACGCCAAATCGAGAAGAGGTTATACGGTCATGTCATGACGAACCGACTTCGGCTCACTTGGGGATATCTAAAACTGTCTCGCGAATCGCCGAATTGTATTATTGGCCCAAACTAATAAAAGATGTCAAAAGTTATGTAAATAATTGTTTGATTTGTGGAGCTCAAAAAAGTCCCAATTTAGCTCGCCCCGGTCTCATGGGTAATTACAAAAATATATCTTACCCGTTTCAACTTATCTCTATGGATTTACTCGGTCCCTTTCCTCGCTCTAAAAAGGGTAACCAACATTTGTTAGTCGTAACTGATTGGTTCACAAAATTTGTTCTGGTTCAACCGTTATCCAAAGCCACTGCGACCGCAGTTGTAAAATTCATTGAGAATCAAGTTTTCTGTTGTTTGGGGTCCCTCAAATTATCCTCTGCGACAATGGCGTCCAGTTTACGTCTAAAGAGTTCAAACGGTTAACCGATTCTTATAATGTTCAAAAAATATGGTTTAATTCCCGGTATCATCCGCAAGTTAATCCAACTGAGCGCGTCAATCGAGTTTTAGTTTCCGCTATCTCTTCTTTTATTAAAACCGACCACACTTTGTGGGATGTCAATATCTTTAAGATCGCTCAGGCCATCCGCACTGCGAAACACGATAGCACAAACTACACCCCTTCCTTTTTGACTTTTGGGAGATATATCCCCTTAGATGGTTCCTATTTTGGTAAATCCCCTAACGACCTAGACGTTATCCAAATGGATGAGCGGATTAGAAACCCTGAAGACCAGCAATGCCTTCCCGATCTGTATAAGCAAGTGCGTAAGAATCTGGCCAAAGCTTACGAAATCAATAAGAAGCATTACAATTTGAGGAAACGCCCATTGTCATTCCTAGCAGGTGACAAAGTGTGGAAAAGAAATATGGTGCTGTCCGACAAAAGTAAACAGTTCGCACATAAACTTGCACCGAAGTATCTGCTATGTACCGTCATACGAAAAGTAGGAAATTTATCTTATGAGTTGAAGGATGAATTTAATTCTAATGTTGGAATTTGGCATGTAAAGGATCTGAAACCTTATAAGGGACACGACTTAAGCGACTGTTCCGATGAAGAAATGTAATTCTTCTTTTCTTTCCGTGATTTTATTTTTATCATGCAGAGGCTCACCTTTGACCTTTATCTCATTTGGTTGATGGATATCAACTTCTGATTTTCACGAGCTCAGAAAATCAGAAGGTCCAGTTACTACGTGTTTTACTGGCCGAAATTGTGCTTCTGGTGATGAGTAATAATTTATACCTTCATTTTTTATAGTTATATTTGTCAATTTCCCTAATTAATTAATTTCGTTTTGTGGTTTTAATTTTGTAATTCTTCTGCCTTATTCATTTTGCCTTTAGTTTACTTTGCCAATGTATCTAACCGATTACTTTTGTTTGTTTCTAAATTTATTAACTTTGTTAATCAACCAATTGATTAATTTTTGTTTAGCATTAATTAACTCGGTCAATTTACCTAATTATTAATTTTGTTTAGGCATCCCTTAACTTAGTCAGTGTATCTTACTAATTTATCTTTTCCTTTATCTTACTTGATCAATTTATTCCGCAGATTAATCTTTTGTTTTTGCCTTTATTAACTTTGTTGGCTTATTCAATTTATTAATTTTTGTGTCTGCGTGTATGAACTTGGTCAAAGTGTCCATCTCGATTATATTTTCAGTATTCTCTCTCTACGTGTTTTTATTAATTTGAGACAATTTTAGTTGCGTAGCGCTTACTGTAAACTGTAATTACATATCTTTTTCTGTTTGGCTTTCGATTACGCCGTTAAGACGTTGAATCTCTTTTGTTAGCTTACATTGCATACGTGAACGTAATTATCTTATCTAAACTTATCTTATATTATCTTATCTTATCTAACTTATCTTATATTATCTTATCTTATTTCTCTTCTCTTATTTTGGGTAAATCAAATACCTTTTGTTAGATTATGTATGTATTATCTAACTTATCGTTTATTATCTTATCTTATCTAGAGTTAATCCAATCTCTATTGATACGATATCTGCTATTGCTTAGCGTACGATTATTTTTATATCTAAGCTCTAAATTTTTGATCTACTGTTGCGTAGACCATACCGTACTCCTCTGATGTGGAATAACATCATCTATCGTTGTTAATCTGTAACAATCCCTGATTCGGGTGAAAATAATTTGTCTTTTACCTATAATCAGTTTAATGAGCTAATTAGAGCTCCAAGTTTTTTGTATATATTATCCTATTTATTATAATCACGATCATTATAATAATCCTTAGTCTTAATTATTCATTTTTAACTTAGCGGTAAATGTAGATTTTGAGATCATTAGTTAGTTCAACTCTAAGTTTTGTAACCCCCCTTCTTGTGAGACAACCTTGGGTGATTGACCCGGATATCATCGTAAAGGCCTCCCTCGAAAGGAAGGTTCCCATCAAGGAGCTCTGAATAACACTCGTGTATTCTTAATTTTTTAAATTTATACTGATATTTTCCCCTGATCCTCCGTGTAAGCTTTTAGCCGACCCTTTAATACTTCCCTCCGTGAAAGTTTTATAAACTGTCCCTAGGCCTGTAAATTTGATTGCCAATCCCCTATAGAGTTTCTTGTTTTTCTCTCATTACAAAAAATAAGTGGCGTCCAACTTACTACTCGAATTTGACTTATATTGCATAGTTACTCTTTGATCCCATTTGAGACAAAGGACTTGCTCGACAACAACACGATCTAATTAGATCAATATTATAGCTTTATAACTGTACCGTTTAGCTTTTTATTCTCAGTAAATTAATCTCTATGCGTATTTCTTCCGTTCTTTAGGTTTAACTTAGTCAACTCGTACTTACTCACATTTTTCTTTTTCTTTTCTTTTTGTAACTTAGTAGGATGTGTAACGAAACTCGTTGCACGTTATTGAAACGTGTAACCCAAATTGTAAATTTACCTAGTACTGCCCTGTTGCGCAAAGTACTAGGTATTGTTCAAGTCAATGCGGCGCTTAACCACATTAGGCCTGTCTAGCCAGCTGTTAATTGGTTCTGGGAATTTACCCTAAACTTTCTTTGAACTTCTTTTTTCCAAAAACCCAGCTTATCTTTTGCTTTGGGAAAAGCCCCATATTATCGAACAAAAGGATGGCAGCACCTGGCTGTCGGAGAAAGCAATATAAGGGGTGTTTTTGGAAAAGAAGGCAGTCTTGTCTTGGCTTTGCCCGTAAACCAGTTGTATCTGTAAGTTTTATTCGTTACCGTTATCGTGAAGGTCTTATCTTGTCGGTACCTTTGTGAAGATTTGTCTTGTCGTTGCCTTGCCTTTGGCACGTTTTGAATAAAAGTTTCGTAGTGATAAATGAACCTAAGTATCAGACGAGTACTGCAATCGTAACCGTTATTGGAGGTGAGGCTATCGTGCGACTAGTTAGTGTAATTATTTGTCTTACTACCTGAGGGCTATCCGCATTACGTACCACAACAAATAAAAACATCAAGGGAAACATAAGGACTGCATCCAGTGCAAGGACCACTACGGGTGATTGGCGGTAAGCCGTTTAGTTTTGTGAACAAATTTGTCTTTGTAATTTATTTAATAACGAGTAAGTTATTGTTTGTTACCATTGAATTAAGGTTGGATTCTGTAAAAATAGTGTTAAATAAACCTCAGTGCAACGTATCGTTGATTTATTTAATTATACTCTCTAGCAATAGTCTAGAACGTCGCGTGGCTCACGACCTTGTTGTACATCTCCGTACGCTAGCCGGGGTACACACTTTGTTTCAAAACCCTTCTCTCGAAGACCCTGAGCTTCTCTTCCTCTGCTTTTGACAAACTGATCAGTTCAACCCCGTACGTCACTACCGGTCTTATTAACGTTTTATAAATTTTAATCTTGGTGTTCTTCATTAAATTCTTATCTCCGAGTAGGTTCCGGTTTCCATGAAATGCTCTCATGCCCGCCATCACTCTATCTTTTACTATTTCTCCCCTCTCATTGGTGCTGTTTATTTGTAATCCAAGATATTTCGTTCTTTCTATTTCTTCAAAAGTGTAGCTCAGGATTCTTGTCGCTTCCAAGTTTTTCTCTCTTTTCTCTGCTGCATTTCATAAACTTAGTTTTTTCCTCATTTACAATCAATCCGGCTTTTCGAGCTTCTCGTTCTATATTTTCAAAAGTTTCTAATAGGGCTCTGCGTGTTCTTGCCATTATTATCACGTCATCGGCATACGCTACTATTTGCGCTTCGCTGTTCGTTATCGCTCTATTGCAGTTAGATCTTCTAATTATTCCTTCCATTACTATGTTGAACAGCGTAGCCGACAAAGCATCTCCCTGTCTCACACCGGAATTGATTTCAAAATCGTCAGTACTTCCTGCTTTTGTTAGAAATTAGTTTATAACCCCTTATTTTTTTATTAACCTTTTAAAATTCCATTTTAAAGGAATTTCTTGAATTTTTGGCTTCAAATGACCATAGCACCGTAACCATTGATTTTATGGTATTAATAGATTAGTAATTTTTGAAAGATCATTTATTTATCTACAAACTGGATTTTAATTCTTATCCTCTAGAATTAACGGATTTTGAGTTATGAATTAAATTAGGGGATGAAATTTTAAAAAATTGCAAGTTTTATTTTTTCGTTTTTTCTCACAAATCCTGTATCTTTCTAACGAAACTATTTACAAAGAACTAATGACCCAATTTGGATAGCAAATTTAACAAGCTATAATTTTAATCCAATATCATTTTTTGGAAAATCAACTCATTTTACAAAAAATCCTAAAATAATGAACAAGATCAAATAATTGCTTTCAAGAGAAGTACCTCGCAAGGGTTTGAACTAGGACAAAAATTTTATTTAAAAAAATATATTAAAAAAGTATTTTCTATCACAACCTCAAAGGTTTACCATGTACACAGAGACACCCTGTATGACTATTATATTTTTTGTACCGACCGTATTTATTATTTTGGGATATTCTGTAAAATGGATTGGTTTTCCAAAAATTTTTAGTAGACTAAAGTTATAGCTCGTTAAATTTGCTACCCGAATTGGGCGGTTAGTATTTTTGTAAGTAATTTAGTTTAAAAAATACAGGGTTTGCAACAAAAACCAAAAATAAAACTTGGAATATTTCCGACATTTCTTCTCTTACTTTAATCCATAACTCGAAATCTGTTGATCCTAGGCAACAAGAAGTTATAATCTAATTTGTAGATAAGCAAGTGATCTTTAAAAAAAGTTCTAATATATTAAGTCTAAAAAATCAATAATATCAGAGCTTATAACAGGGAATTGTTAAATATCAATTTCTGAAAGGTACGCTTGACCGCACCTTTCCTATGTTCCCCTTGAGTTTACGAGATCACGTGTAAGTGAGATAAAAGGGTTGCGCCGGTCATACTAAAAAAAGGAGTGATCATCCGGCTTTCAAGAAGGGCGAACGTCGATGCGGATTTATCGTACATCACTCGAGAGAGCGAATTTAGTAATTGTTGAAACAACATTTGGCTGCAAAATTTTTCATCCGCTCCACGTTTTTGCAAAAATCGAAGGTCGCGAAAATACATTTTCATTTGTATTGAATAAACGTATTTGTTTTAATCATTTTAGTTTTATTCACGCATTACGTTTAAAGATGCGAAAAGACAACATAAGCGTTACGAATTCACGGATCTAGCTTCCGCTCCAAAACAAAGCCAGTCCTAAACGAACATCGGGGTAAACACGTCAATATAAACTTGTGTTAATGAGAATCGATGTAATTCTAAATTACTATACATTCACATTTCAAGCTATGTCCATTTGAAATCAGAAATTCAAACAATTACTTTAAAGGGAGGTACCCCCCCAAGGGTTTAGACTTGGACAAAAATTTTATTTGAAAAGCTGTCTTAGAAAAGTGGCCTTTATCGCCAACTCAAAAGTTCTCCTCGGTCACCGGGACACCCTGTATATGTTGTATAAAATATTTTAAAAATTACAAGTTTAGTGAAATATGAACATTTTCCAACTTACATTTTAGTCTAAGAACCCGTTGCGCAAAGTGGTAGTATAATATTACGCGAATATTGTTTTAAATTTTTCAACAGCTACATAAATTATAAGAGAAATAGATACTATGTCATTCTTTCCATATACATATTATTATAACAATATCGACTACATTAACTTTAAAGTAAAAAGTAAACTAATTTACTTTTACCAATAATTTACCAAAACTATGTATTTACTTATAGTTTTGTCTAAATAACTCGTCTTTTTAATATTATTTGATTTTAATTATATACTAAAGAAACATCGTTGAGGTAATAGATACAATGAAACAATTTTAATTTGTCTGACATTTCGGACCATTTATTGAACTATTTTCAAGACTTCAAAAATATAAACACAAAATTAAAGAACAGGTAAATAAAAATATAAAAGAAATTGAAGTGTACGTACGATAAATGTAAGTAAAAGAGAACATTTTAGGTTCTCCAATCTGAAGGATATTATTTGAAATATGTTTGAAAAAGCATTAATTAAACATTAATTTGTTACCAAGTAACTGAGAAAACTAAATAAAAAGAACGGTTTTTCTCCCACGGGACATTTCTGGAAAAACCATGTGGTATCACTTGGTAACAACTAACGCTTTTTCAATCACATTTTAGATATCCTTCAAATTGTAAAAACCGTAACGTAACGTGAGTTTATTTTCCAAATTCTTTTTATTTGTTTTTCTCCGTTACTTGGTAACAAATGTTTAACTAACGCTTTTTCAATAATATTTCAGATATCTATCAGAAATTAAAAGATCGTTCTCTTTTAATTACGTTTATCATATTATGCACAGATCAGTTATTTTTATTTTTCCATTGACTTGCTCTTTATTTTTATGTTTATATTTTTATGCTTTTTATAACCTTGAAAATGGGTCAATAAATGGCTCAAAACGTTGGACAATTTTACAGTGTTTTATTAGACCTATAACCTCAACAATATTTCTTTAGTATATTACTTGAAAAGGTCAACTATTTTTCGTAAATTTATTTAATTTTAATTATTTTATGTTTTTATTATGTACTCCATAGGTAAGGCTAACATATCCTAAAAACAAATTTATTGCTTATGCGAATAATCGTAGAACGTATCTTGGAATTTTTTAAATCATTAATTAAATAAAATTATAAGAAACATTTTGTTTGTGGTACGAATTAATTATATTGAAAAAAGATCTTATCGAGTTCTTCCATTTAACATATATCTTATCAAGAGTACAGTGACGTTCTGTCCATGAAAACTAAGAACGTGCTGTTTTTAATTTTCGAAATTATTTGAAATATATTTTTCAAATGTAATATTTATAATTGAATTCAAATTCCTTGCTGTTAATTTAAGGCAGTTTGGGTTTGAAATTTTTTAAAAGAAATCGAATGTGCTTTGGTTCATTTCACTCTTTTACCCCGGAAAGTGATAAAATTACAAAGGATAATACGCATTTGAGATTTTAAAGACTTGAATTCATACGTTTAACATTGAAAATACGAATATTTTTCGCTTGTTATGCATGCGAAAAATGCAAAAAAAACTGTGCTTAAGGCAAACGTATCACGTTTTGCACCCATAAAAGCACTTGGCAAATTCGGCCTTTAAAATCAAATGTAAATGTTAATTTAAAATTTTTTAATATATTTACTTGTCAAGTTCTAAGCATTTAATGTTGCATTCGATTGATAATAATGCATAGGCTCGGCACTATGGCACGTCTACACTAGTTGAAGCCTGTTTCACGCATTTTAATTTATCTTATTACTATATAGAGAAAGTTTAGCAACAAAATTTGAAGTTTATATGTAATTTTAAATCGTGCAAATAAAATTGGTGTAAATTTTAAAAAAGGAATGCTTAAAATGTTTTAAATAAATTTTACTGCTTTTTGTTAAGGTCCTGCGCCAAAGACATATTACTATAGCCTATCAGGCAAATTTGTAATTGTTATGAAACGACTAGGAAAATTATAAGGCCATGCGACTTTTAGGATCTTAATAAAGAGCAAAGCCTCTGCATCTGGTTTTACTTGAGTCCTTTGATATACTTACATACATATCTAAAGACACTGTAGTTTGCGATGTGCTTCATTCCACCACCTATGATTGTTCGTTATCCGAATGTACTCATTTAGATTATGTAACATAAAAAGCATTGGCATATATTATGTACATATTTAATATAATTATATATAAACATAGATATTACTAAAACACGAAACGCAGTAAAGAAAATGAAAAAAGCTGTGCAGTAGATCCATAGCATACGTCGACAATAATAAAAATTAGGTTTTAAATTAAGTTCTTCTCTATCAATTTTTTAAAATTGATATATATTTCAAAATTAAATTGTGATGATAGTAAAAGCAGAGGAACAGGTCTGTGACCCTTACATGAACCACCTGACACCCACTAGCTTGTATATTGCTAGATATTTGTATCTGATAAAATCTTATTATACTGCAAATATAACTGCAAAGCTGTAATGCTACAACCGTATTCATGTAAACATATTGCGAAAATCTTCTAGTCACGATCTCCAATATTTTACAAATATTGCAAGCTAATTAGTACATCAAAGACTACATCTTTTTTAAATTTAATTAAGAATTTTGCAAAAACTTGTAAACTGCCAATTCAAATACATTAGCTTTATAAATGATATCAAAAAAACTATCTCACATCTGAAATCAATTTTTTTATTTTATATTTATCTTCCAAGCATCACAAAATTGTATTACCTAAATAATATAGGATATAAAAAAGAAATATTTTTTCTAACTAAGGCTAGTTTGGTAAAGGTTTAACCAGTTTCACTTCAATATTATTTTTTACTTTTGTGAGCTGGACGCGTACATTATAGGACTTATGAATGTTAGATTATTTCCTCCGTAATTTTTATTTTAATTAGTATCTAGGTTATTTGTAGCAATTGGTGCGTGGAGAGAACCATTAGACACCATACAATAAGTTTTTTTAATATTGCCTACACCTAAAAAATAAATTAAAAAATAGAACAAAAATGTGTTTGATGTCATATTTCGTTTTCCGAATTAAACTTCTTCGTTCCAATTAACAAAGCACTATTGTTTGACTAAACCTAAAATAATTTTCAGCGTTTTTATTAAACATTATAAAATTTGTAATGGTTTTCTTATAAATAGTAACATTTCATTGTTCATCATGACTATACCAGTATATGATAATAATGATGATAATATCATCAATGATAACAGTGCTCATCCGATTCTCCGCACACTGGTTCCGCGATAAGTGCAAAATACCTGGCATTACAAATGCCATACAAAATAAAAATCAGAATTGTCTTGCCTTGCTGATAACATTTTAATTTAAAATGAATAATTTCCAATGTTTCATCAAATAATTCTAAAAATAAATGCAAAATTTATTTTAAAATAAATGCAAAATACATTTTAAAATAAATGCAAAATACATTTTAAAATAAATTCAAAATACATTTAAATATAGGGCGTTCCAAAAGAGGATGATGTTAAAAATTAGTAACAGAAATTGCTTTTAACAAATTTCTGTTACAAAATACCCGTAATTAGTATTTATTTAAATCAGGTAGCAAGATAACAATTTGAAAATATTTCCATCAAACGAACAATTCTTCAGTTCTAAATAAGATTATCTCGGAAAGTACGTAACAAAATAAAAATAATGGTTTTGTAAGAATAGTGCGCGATTAATTTCAAATTTTCATTTTTGTTAAAAAATTACGTGAAAAATTGTTTATAACAAGAAAATCTTAATTTACCTCTAATCTATATACTACTTTTCTTCTTCCATTTTGGCTGATTTTAACGACAGATGAGCTTCTTTTACAGCGTCAGACAGCGATCGCTCTGAGAATTTAATGCGGCGTGCATAAGTTTCCGCACAGAAATTAAAACTATTGAGCTTTATTGTCATACCATAATTATTTTCTAAACACTACATATACTGCAATCTATATATATAAAAATGGATGTATGTGTGTGTGTGTGTGTGTTTGTTCCTTATAGACTCCTAGACCGTTCGACCGATCCCAACCAAATTTTGCACAGTTACTCTCTAGGGCCCTAAAGAGGTTTTCCGCTAAAAACCGGGACCGAAAAGCTTAATTTAAAAAAAAGGGAAAAATTGCGGACGCGCATGAATGGAACGAGATTCCCATCACAAATACCTGTAATTGATATATGGTAATTTTACGTTGGTATATTCACATTCAGTACCTACACTATTATAAGTGATTTCATTTCGTAAAAATAAATCAAGTTATAGCAACCAAAGGACAACGGGAAGCAAAACTGTAAACCGTTCTGAAATACTAGAGAAGAAAAGCTCGGGTAAAGCAACCCTGCAAAATCAAAATACTTCAGACAAAGGCAAAGTATTTTATTTTTAATGAGACCCCGGGCGAAGCCGGGTATCCAGCTAGTTAAATATAAATATAGAAATTTTAGCTGCTATTTTAATGATAACTTTGCCACTAGAAACAGGTTTAATGATCGAGGTCTACGCTAATGCACAACTGCAGAGGGATACAGCTATCCACATATAAAAAATCACAAGTTTTTAATTTTTACATATAGAATTTTGAATTTTTAATAATAATAAAGGTGCATTTTAGTTTATTAGCTTTCACTGATAGTTGTAATGCTCTAATATCATAAACTTGAATATGTTATTAACTACTTCTTATTGCACTTTAAATGCTATAGTTTCAAAAATATTCGGAATATCAAATGAAATTTTAACAGATAAATTTTAAGATATTGAACTATTAATTAATGCAAAAATACTTGTGTCCTTAAAAATTTCAGAGTGTCATTACTCCTTAAATTCGACGAAATTGTCTAATTTAAAAATTGTTAAACACAGTATGTATTTTGAATCGTTATTAAGAGACATTGGATAATAGTATATTATACACCAAGGTAGTGAAGCATAGTGTTATAACCCTAGCGCCAGATCAAATCCCAAGGTGCGTAGCACCGCGGGATTTAAAACGCGCGGTTATAACACGCTTCACTACCGTGGTTTATATACAATTTTTCCACTACTAGGATTGTTTACTCTTATAATAATAATTGTTAATGAATAAAGTAAATCGTTTTAATTATTTATTTCAAATTATAAAACAAATGATAGTTTTTTGTTTTGATGTTGACACTTGCTTGAAAATGTTTAATTAATTTTGACATAAAGGTTACATTAAATATTTTGATATTTATAAGTTTTTGCGAGTGTTTTTAAAAATGAGTGAAAGTTGTACACCACCCGAAATGAGAGAGATTGCTGAATCAGTGGCAGACAAGCTACTGCCGGAAAAATCAAGACTCTTTATATGAAAGCTTATGTAACATTTAAAAATTGGTGCACTGCGCGAAGTGTGGTTATAATATCTGAAAATGTACTGTTAGCATATTTCCAAAGTTATGCCAATGATAAAAAAGCTTCCACTTTATGGGCACATTATTCTATGTTAAAATCAACTCTTTCTTTAAAGGACAACATAGACATTTCAAAGTTTTTCAAATTAGTTGCGTTCTTAAAACGCCAAAATGTGAATTACCGTGCTAAGAAGTCTTCCGTTTTCAGTCAAGAAGAAATTACAAAATTTCTGATTAATGCACCCGATGAATGTCATATTGTAAATAAGGCAATTCTTATAATTGGTTTATCTGGGGCTTGCAGATGCGATGAACTTTGCAATTTGCTTCTTTCTGATGTTATCATAAAAGATGATATGATTATTATAAACATTCGTAATAGTAAAAATGGTTCATCTATGTGATGAACCATTATAATGGTCCAAAGCCAATCAACATCAATTAATCAACATGTCGATGCTTCCTCGACGCCACCAATTCCTGTACAATCTGGTTCTACAATTGAAGATTCATCGACACCACTAATTCCTGTACAATCCGGTTCTACAATTGAAGATTCCTCGACACCACCAGTTCCTGTACAATCCAGTTCTACAATTGAAGAGGGCACATTATCAATAATTCTGTTATTAATGTACCTACCTCTTCTAGTTCCTTAAATGTTGGAGGAATGAATATATCAATGGAATGCCATAATTGTAACATCAATTACAATTTTTATAAATAAATTTTCTTAATATCTTGTGTTTATTATAATCATTTATGTAATACTAATCAATCAAGTTGTTAGTTATCGTCATAAAAACTCTTTTTTCAAACAACTTCCAACTAGTAAGAAATTTTGAGCCTTTTGAAGTGTTTTAAACTGTAGTTACAATAGCACGGAGATTGTAAATTTTCTGATGGAGTAAAGGTTATACAAGTTTGATAACGAACGACTACTTCGAATCGCATAAATTTTTTCATGATTCTGTTTCGACCACTAATTTCTTTAATATCTTCACAATCCAGTTATCCTACAATTGAAAATATACAGATTTTTAATAATATTAATGTAACAAAAACACTTACCAAACAAAAAAATTCTATATCGAATAAAAACTAGTGAACGTGGAATGCAAGTAAATAGATGTTGACGAAAATTATTTTGTCGAAAAATGTACTATTTGTAACGATAATTGATTGTAATAATTATTAATAATCGATTTATAAAGTTTCTAGTTTCAGCTGTCATATATTTAATTCGTAATCTGTGTTCATAATTCTCATTTCGCCTAATTGCTAAACGTCACAAAATTCCAATTTAATCAACATTTTAAATATCAAATTAATCTTATTTATAGACCGATTTTAATTATTTAAACACTATTGATAGAATTTCTTGGTTATGCTAATTCGTTTTACACATAAATTTTCTTTCAAAATGGCCCGAAGTTTCCGGACTACGCATTCTATACTATTAAAGCTGAGTCCGTCACTCACTCACTCACTCATAATTTACAGGGCATATGTAGGGTGGTCGTGGAGAGGTGAAATTTGGTGGGTAGGTGGGGAAACGACGGGGATTGAACGGGAAAATTGTCGGATTTTAGATGGGGGCACAGGAGGGTCGAAACGGGGGCGAAAGGGCCGAAAAATGTGGAATTCCAACTAGAAAGTCGAAATTTTGTGGGCAGGTTGGGGCGAGGGCCGAGCGCGATACCGATTTTACTTTTTAAATTTTTCTCGGCGCCCCCACAACGCTTCCGCTTTCTATTCGTTTTTTCGCTACTTCTTTCACAGTTTTTTGAAGATTTCGATTAAATTTGGGGAGAGGGTGTGGGACGGAAAAATGGAGTTTTTGTCGGAATTAACTTTTTGAATTTTTGCTCCGTTTTTATTTTAGAGCGCATGCGAGGTTTTTTCTTTGAAACGCAATGGTGGCTTCGTTTGAAGACCGATCTTTGCGTTTTGGACTCGATCGGTTTGCCTCGATTTTAGATTTTTCATTTTGCAAAAAATGGTACGTCGCGCATCGGGAAAGTCCTCTTTTTGTGCCCTCAAGTTGAATTACTTGCGCGCCGCACTGTTTTGTACGTGGCTGCGCCGTTTCCAGCCCGAATCAAATCGCGTTTGCGCGCTCACCGAAAGCAGGATCGTGTGGATAATTTTGTGCTCTACAACTTTTTCGATTAAACGCGCCGATTTTGCACAATTGCGATATACATTTTCAAAAACGTCAAACGTCAGATAATATTTTATCGAATTAATTTGACAGTCGATATTAAAATTTCGTTTTGTATGAGAGCGAGAGAGACAACGAGTTTTTTTAAGGTTTATCGAATATTTTCGATTGTTTTTGTTTTAAATCAAACTTACACTCTTATAAAATTATATTTAAATTAAAACATAGTGCATATTTTTTGATGACAGAAATTGTAGAATTTTTTTTCAATCCTGTGAAGCTACGTCAAGTCACGTGTTATAAAAAGAAAGTTTAAGGACGACAGATAATATTATTAAAGCAACTAAAATACACAACGTTTGAAAACTCGATATGTTCGCTTCTTTTTCGAAATTAAACTTAAAAGATAAAAAAAAATTGAAAAGAAAATATAATTTCAATTAATTTTTTTAATTGCTCTAAAGTCAAATTTTGGCGATGCTATTTATTAAAGAAAAATTGTTGATGGCAGGAATTATTAAATTTTTTTCAAGTCTTGACGCCATTTTTCAAATTCATTCATTTTCAAATTTTTCAATCCAAATAAATATTCAGTGCCAAAAAAATTTATATTTCAAGCGAACCCGCGTGAAAAAACAAAAAAAATGTTTAATTTTCAAAAATTTGGAAAAAAATATTTTGCTGAACCTAGCCGCAACGAAGCAAAACTTACTTGGAAACAGTGCAATGCATTTCTAAAAAGGATTATCTGTTTTGGGCAAGATGTCTTTTCCTTCCGTTTTCAGAAGAATCAAGAGAAACCTTATTTTGTCGGTATTTTAAAAATTTAACACAGTCGGGCCAACATTGTGGGCGAACCAAAAGAAATTTATAAAAAATTGTATTGCAAAATGTTCAGTATTAGTGGAGAAATAAATAAATCCGCTTGATTCAAAATTAAATAAATTTTATTTTCACGAGAAAATCATAAGGTACCCCTTGAAAACTTTTGAAAAAATTACGTTCGCTTCTCACGCTTTCCACGGTGGATTTACGAAAAACCTAGGATACATAAAAATCCTATTTGGTTAGAGGCATAAACAGCCGTTTTAAATTTATATTTTGGTCGTTTAATAAGGACGCTAGGACACTCTGAACGGTTTACATCATTTTGAGAGAAATGCGTGTTTTCGTCAAATATTCTAAAATGTGATGACACTATCGGATAGCATTTCGAAAGTCGGAAAATTATTTGTATTATACATTTAGTCGAAAACGGCAATTAAAGGCACAATCTAAGAAAAACTGCAGACTTCAAAATTTTGGATACAAACCGGAGCGTTTTAAATGAAAACAAAATCATCAGTTTTATACGTAATAGGATTGATTTTCGAAAAATGTTATAGCACATTTTCGATTTAGTTTTGCAAGTGTGTGCCGAAAAACAAAAAATTATTCGTTTTCAAAATGTAGAAAAAGATTTTGGCGACCTTTGCCTCAACACTGCGAATGTTACTTAGCAAAGATGCAAATAATTGCAAAGGAGTTTTTCAGATTAATGTAAGCTGGCATGACTAAATTAAAAATTTTTCCTACTAATTCCGTCAATAAAATCGGATAGAAACCTTATTTTGGCGATATTTTTTTAAAATTAAGCACAGTGAGGCTGACTTTGTGGGCAAACGGTAGAGAAATTTATAAAAAAATTTTAATGCTTTATATTCAGTATTAGTAGGAAATAAATAAAATCCGCTTGATTCAATATAAATACATTTTATTTTGCGCTTCCAATTGTTTTCCTATTAGTTTGAACCAAGGACTTAGAAGGTAAGGACTGGTAACTCCTCTGTTAAAATGTCCAAAATGGCGTGCGCTTAACTGTATTAAATTGAACTAAACTACCAGGTGGCGTGGCTTTATTGGTGTGACCCAAAATAAAAGAGCATAACGCAATGTTGAGAAACTCGACAATTATTGTCACACGTCGAAATTTTGATTCTAACTAATGTTACAAACAAAGAAGGAAAAGCTAATCACACGTCAAATTATCATCGCAAAAATGTTGTCCACTACTACATCACGTTTTGATGACCATGAAAAAATCCTTTTAAAATGCAACTACCAAATACAAACTAAAAATACAGTTTCGAAAAAAGTAATACGTCAAGAAAAACCGCGCGGCCGAAGGCCGCGAGCCGACCAGAGGTCGGCGCCTCGCAGAGCTAGCAAGTGAAATCGGCCGAAAGGCCGATTTTACCTGCTAGTTTATGTTCATTATTAACTACTAGTAAATAATAAAATATTATTCACCTCAGGTGATAGAAGGCGTGGTTCACAGTTCGATCACTTACGTTGAAATGATAGTGTTTATGGCTAGTAGTGGAAAAAATTAATTTTCAACTATTACTGAGCTAAAACTTTTTAGCTGACTTATTATGTTAGTTTATTGGTTTAAAATCTCCATTGTTATAGTCGTATTATTATAAGGTATTGGATAATAGTTATTTAAACTACTAGTAAAGACGATGTAAGGACCTTATTAACATTATTTTAGGAGTGTAAGTGATTATTAAGTTCCGTCGTCAACAAAATTATATAAACAAATATTATGATCAACTTACGTCTATTGTAACTATGAACATAAGGCATACTTACGTCAACAGAAGCGGGAAAACAAATTAAACGCCAAAACAATTACAATAGAGCCGCTATACTTTTAATATTGTAGCAAAACTAAATATTATCTCCGTATAGGTAAGTCGTCCAAAGTCACGAAAAACCTAACTAAAGGAGTATAATAAGTAATTTATTAAAAAGCAACTGGCCTGACTTTTCTGTACAGTAGGAAATCATACTTCCACAAAACTGGATACAAAACAAGCAACTACTTAATCATTAAAATCATATTATTTAATTATTCAATTGCGACAATGTTGAGAAACTTTTAAAATATTTTAGAACTTATTCTAAAAGATCTGAAACGGGGTACATAAAGTTCAAAATATTAATAGTAGCGCCAAATTTAAAGTTGAAGAAATTAAAAAAAGAATTTTTTGAATAATTTGGAAATTTTTAAAAATGCAAAAAAGACAAACATAGTCGACCTGAATTATAAATTAAAAAGAAAATATAGTTGAGGTGATAAGCCAGTGTATATCTAACAAGTAGAAGTATTTCAAAGCTGGAACAAAGAAAACGTCATTACCGCTATTAATCAAAAGTATTTTAATAATTAAATTTTATTCACATTTGTAATGGCGAATCATCATCTGAGTCTACCACTAATATGACTGTTACTGAAGAAGTTGTTAATACTCAAGAAGCTGAAGCTTCAACATCTTCTTTGGAAACTGTTTCCTTTTCAGACAATAGCTTCAAGTATTTCACAAACTGTAATTTTTATTTTCACATTTCGAATTAGTGTTTTTTTTCTAACTTATTACTTAATTTGTATACCTACTTAATTTGTATTCAATTGTTAAATTTTTGAATAAAGAAATTTAAATGCTCTCAAGTTTGTAAAGACGACTTTAAGTACTAGTCCGCTAAAATAGAAGTTTGCGGACTCAAAACAGCTTCAAAAGTAACCGTTTTGCGTAGCTAATACATTAAAAAATGTTTTACATTAAAATTTTTAATCACAACTACCTGGAGATTTGTACCATTTTGATTTTGATCAGAAGATTTTACGTTTGCACGACTTGATCCTCTGTCGTTTGGCTTTAATTAATTTTTTTGTAATGAGATTGGAAATGTATAGATCAATTTACGTATATGTACACACCGGCACTATAATGTAAAGCATCCACGGGTCTAAGAAACGTAAAGCTCGCGATTCAAACTTTGCTCGCGTTAGATACACTGCTATGAACAAAAAGTTCAATATCGAACTATTGGCTAAGGAGAAGGCAACGGAAATCACCACTTAAATTATACTCCCATGAAAATTTATCTTGGCTTTCCAAGTTGGGTCAGGACCCTTCTGACAAGAAGCAAACGATGAAGAAGAAGATCTGTAGATATTTTTATTGAATCCGTTCTATATTTTTTTGGATACTTGTTAGTTCCCATATGAGCCCGTGATGAAAACGCTTATTGACATGGTGTTTATTGTTGTGGTGGTTATGATTATTTTTGTTTTAACGCCATCTAGAATATAATGTGTTTGACTACGAAGTACCGCAGATGGTGATGGTCGGCAAATAGAATTTTAAGGGATGTACCGATTCTGGATGGCTGAATTGAATGAGGGTGATATTAGCCATCTGCTTGTGCAGGAGTCGTGGTCCATCAGCATATTGACAGGATTTATTTTAATATGATTTAATTAACATTATGCCAGGGATATGTGCTGCCTGATTTTCTATCCATATGAACGATTCCATGTCGGTGTTACCGTCCTTGTTGAGACTCGAGTGTAGGTTTTTTATTTTTCCTAATGTTCGTTGTAGGTTTACGGATACTGGATGTGACCATTGTAATTTGATTATGTTTGAAGCTGCCTACGACAATGAATAGGGATAAACTCCTATTAATTCTTGAAAATAATATGAAATAAAATTTATAACCGAAATAAAAGTTTTAAAGTGCGGTCTGCGCTGAGAAAATCAAATTTGAAATTCAAAAATAAATCGGTCAGCCGATTACGCCACTGAAGTCAGATGCGTGATCCCGAACGTTTTTATGGAAATTTTACAACGTCGCAAAGACCTGACAGTTAAATATTTGACTTGTATTTGACAGTTGTAAACAATATAACGTTTGCCATTTAAATTGTATTTTTTATTAATATATATTGCCACGGTAAAAGGTGATATCAAAGGGATTTGATGGAATTTTCCCAAATCTCAGGGTTTTGGCATATGCTCCTATGGCTAGCTCAATTGGAGCAAGAAAGAAAACTTAATTGGCGACTTCTTTTCAAGCAAAAAAAAAACTAAGAAAAGTAACTCAATTTGCCCTAGGCGCCACGTGATTATAAAATATTACTCCCCAAAAATACTCTACTACCCAAATCACGAAAAGTAGCTTTTAGAAAAGAAGTCACCTGATATAAAAATAAAAAATTGCAAGAGTTGCAAGAGATACGCTTGAACTGTAAACAAATGAATTTATTGTGAAACTACAACGGCACCAAAGTTTGATTCGAGCAAAAAAAAATAAATATATAATCTCGTTTGTGTTTCTTGCAAAAGCAAGATTTCCCCGCGTATAGCTATATTTAGGGTTACAATGTGATGGTAAAAAAATTATATATTTATATGCACAAAGCATAAACAATTGAATAACAATAAATCAACTCGCAATCTAAATTTTAGTGCAATATCCACGCAATTTATAACAATTAATATAAAAACAGCACAAAACACTTATCTTAATTACAGACTTCGATGTTGGTTGTCCGTATGTGAAGGATAATTTTCTTCCAACTGATGTTTCTAAATAAGGTAGGGTGATGGGAGAGCTCGATATCAAGCTCGGTATCAATGAACGGCACCAATTCCTCAAAATTCTCAAAAAAAAAAACTGGTTCGTATTTCACAATGGTACTCCAGGGCGAAAGATAGCAATTCGCACCTCCAGAAAATCGAACAGCTCAATTAATTAATGAAACTTGGTTGATGTTAACCAAGGGAAGGACCCTAAAAGGAATTTCTTTACAAGAAAATACATTTGATAAAAAAACAACTTTACCTCGTAGATGGTGTAATCGAGGGTATAATTCAAATAAAGGCAAGTATTCGGTCAATTCTGAGTCGCAAAAAAAATATAGATGATCTTATCCTCATAAAGAGACACTAATTTCACCTCGCAAACAAACGACGGATAAAAAAAGTATTCGATACAGCTCGTTGCACAAAATAATCCCAAATCGGAGCGGTAAAAAAATATACCAAAATTTCAGTGTAAACGGCACATCTAACAATTTTCCCAACTAACAATATTAATCTTTCGAAAAATACTTTTAAAAATTGTTGTTAATATCAACTGTTTTCTGGTCTCGCGATAGTACCTATCAACAGGACAGAGCCGCACTTTAAAATTTAAACAATAAATAAATCATTTTTCAACCGTGACAATATAATTATTATAAGAAGGTTTATTCCGAGTTTTCGGTGTTTTTATTAAAATTAATTTTTCAATTTTTACACAAACTGTTTATAGGTTACTTTATCAATATAAACTGCATTTGCTGTGTTGCCAGTTCTTTAAAAAATAATCTGTGACGTCATTCGCGCTAAAAACACGGTTTCAAAACTCATTTTTTATAAATTTTTTTTGGAAAAACTGAAGGTCTCTTAAACTTTTTATCTATGCAGTGTTGTTTACCATCACCTAAAGTTTATAAAAAAAAATACTTCAAAAATCATGCAACATCCCTATTGTCCTGTATTTATTGAATAATTGTTATAAAACCTATTGCAGGTATTTCTAATTTGTTTAATGACATTTTTGTGCGTTCTTTAGTTTTTGAACTCTACACTTATGTGAAGCGTGGATTCGTTAACATTGAACCAGGAATACACCAAAGTTAGGGGATATTGACGGAAAAGAATATTTTTGAGGAGATAAAAGCGTCTTTGCTGTGTTAAGCTGGGTGAGTTTTGAAACTTTAAGAATTTACAATGCTTGCTATTTACTGAGGAGATCTTGTAGGGATTTTGTCATTCACTTTTTTTGTGTCGACTGTATTGTTACGTCGATGAACATTTCATTGTTGCAGAATAGCTTTCGTTGGTTGTTTAGGAAACAACCAGTTTGGTTTTCTCTTTAGGAAAAACTGTATTTTGGATTTAGGTTGCTATTCATCTTCAATACAAATGGACGATAATTGTTTAAACTTGTTGACTTTGGGTGTTCAAACTGGGTTCACTTTAAATTAATATTGGAATATATTTAGTATTTTGTATTTGCCTTTTAGTTTACCTGAAGTAATTCACACATACCGTCAGAGTCTAGCCTATACAAGGTCAGGAAAAAAAACGTATTTTTAAAACAAGAGGACCCACCTCTTGGTTAACATTTTTCTTATTGACGACCAAGGAGTTAAGACAAGGAAAAATTGTTATACATTTAATATTAAAAATACTTGTTTAAAACATAATAATTATTTTTGTTAAGTTTGTGTACTAAATAGTGGTATATTTTAAATAAAAAGGTGTGAATTTTCTTAGCGATCGACTAATGAGTAGTTGTGTGTTCCAATTTAAGTTCTGCCCGAAGGGGAGTATAATGCCCACAACTGTTAAAACACTTAATTAAATAATGAAAGCTCTGAGAAATAGGAAATTATTTTATGTTTACTATGCTATACACACTGTTCCACAAATGAGTTCCAGCTTAAAGCACCGTTATGTTTGACTATACACCTAATGATCTTTATGAATTGTGAAATTATAAGATATTTGCTATAGGTACATTTTTATTAAAAACTTTTTTTGGTTAATTAAGGATTTTCGTCCGACGACGTCGTCGACGTTTTTTACAACTAGAACTAAGCTACGCAGTAATTAGTTAAAATCAAAACTATGCACTCAATTTTCAACTTAAAATCGAAAAATATAAGTGTAACAATGTCATACGTTTTGTACTTCAAGACTGAGAAGCTCTATTTAACGTCCTTATTTATAAAATATGTTAACCACACAACAGTTAAATTTTATAGAAATGATGATGAATTGACTTATTTATTGCAGTTTTTCTTCATTATACCTTTAATGGCCTCTGATTACTGAAATAAATTTATCTTATGAAGTTATCCTAATTTCGTTTTTAAATAGATATTCATGTAATTACGACACTGATAAATTACTCTTAGCAAAGAAAAATCTACCGCTAAAGACACTCATTAGAAATAGCGGCTTAATTTGAAAATTACAATGAACGTAATACAATTTAGACTGCGAAAGACAAGCACCTGGCACTAGTTTTTATTTCAATGATAAATATGTTAGCTAAAATTACTTGTACTACGTTAGAAGTCATTTGTACTAAGTTACGTTTATATGTAATGTAAAAAAATGTTACTCATAATTTCAAAGGCTACTGTAAAAAGAAATCGGTTCATTAAGCAAAAACTATTACGGATGGTAGTTGATTATCCATTCACCATTCTGTCAAGCAGCTGGCATAGCTGTCACTTGTCTATTATTTAAATACAGGAAGTCAAATTTTGATTAGAGGTGCAAATCTAAATAATTACCATTATTACATTGTAATTTTTATTAAATGATTTATTTTAAATTTCATATTATTTTCTACTTTTAATAAATTAATAATAGGTACAATTTGAAAATTTTACATGTCAATCAAGATTTTCAACATGCACCTCATTAATGCTTAGCAGCTGAGGTTATTGGAATATAAAGGTTGTGACCTGTCAAAATTCGATAAAACTTATGCAATCTAAAAACTAGATATACTTTATGTAGGTACATGGATGTAAATAGATGAAAAATAAAAATCTTATCAAAATATATTAATAATACCTATATACTAATAGTACCTCGTACTTTTGCATTATAATAATGCAGTGTTTTCCAACCTTTTTATATAAACGACACACTTCAGAACTAATTATATTTGTACGCGACACCAGAAATCACCACAGAAATTTTCAGTAGTACATTAAATTTTACGAATTTTGTAGTTTTAATTTTTTATTTTTGAAATATATCGAATATCCGAATATCGAACATTTCAAACTTCCTCCTTTCCTGTTATTTTCAAAAAGTTTATAAAATTGTTCAAACGGTTTCTCTTTATTAACTTACACCATAAACTTTTTATTATTACTCTGGCTAGCTTAAACACTCTGTATATTACTTCAAGAAAATAAAAAAACAAATATAAAGCAATGGAATTCTAAACATATTACATTAAAAATTTATCAAAAACACTATTTGTTTTAGTTTGATATTCTCGTATTACTGTTTTACTTAACTTCTGAGGACATCAGTCAACCTATCATTTATCATATCTCTAAATAAATCTTTTCGGCTAAAATGAATCAATTACATACTCAAGACTACACAATAAATACACTCAATTGCTAATAATGTAAATGTTAAAAAAAAATTAATTATAAAATAAAACATAAAATATTCTATTTACTATCAAAATTATATACAGGGTGTCCCCGTCACCGTGGAGAACTTCTGAGATGGTGATAAAGAACATTTTCTATTTTCTATCTATTTTTAATTTCTGATTTCAAACAATAGCTGTTGTTTTTATTTTTCATTTTCCCGTCTTTTATTATATTTTTTCCTTCATACTCTTTCTACAATCACTTTCATGTTGGTTTATTCTTTTTCTAATCATTGCTTGGTCTGTCTCAGTATGTGCCTGGGCATTCTCCACAGTGTACATATTTTGTAGATCACTTCAAATTTCTTCGCTAGCTCTATTAGGTCTTTAAAAGTAGGAACAGCGATGTAAGGGAATTTAAAAAAAAATATTATTATCCTTTCCTACTTTCTGACAAATCATATTTCTTGGATTATTAATCGTATCTTGTGATAGATTTATTAACAAACCACACTAGATATAATCATTATTTTAAATTTATCATAATTATGCAATATTATGAAAAAGTATTGTTTTCGTGCAGAAAAAAAATTTAGATTTTGATGAATTTACATTTTTTGATATCCCCTGAATTAAACAAGAGCATTTCCAAAAAATGTCTGTGTGTCTGTAATCAAATTTTCTGTGCGCTCTGCAGCAAAAATTAATAAGAATTTTGAAACCAAATTTTATATTTTGTTTCCTTTTATGGAGATTTAGAGCTGATTAAATTTTGGTTAAAATTGGTTTATGGAAACAATTTTTTTAATCTTTTTATTCAATATTAGTTTTTATTAAATACTTAAAAAACCAATGAGGATTTCAAAATTAAAGTTTGAATTTTGTATTTTTATATTGAGACTTATAGCCGACTAGATTTTGGGTCAAATTGCTTAATATTTAATTAAATGTATGATAAAGTCATGGCATGGCCACATCCGATGTTTTAATCAAGTTATAATTTTCTTTTTTGTTTTCGTAGAACGTTGTGAGTGACTGCTCTTAATCTATTTAATCATAAACCCCCCACTAAAGCGGCATTTATACCAGAGTAGTGACTTGTACAAGTTACTAAAACCTAGTACTGAATTTTAGTGCTTTTCTCGTGTAATTTAAATTCCAGTGTTGATTTTTGTATCAATTCCAGTTTAGTGAATAGAAAGCAATCCTATTTACTGGCGTAAGTGGCTCCCCCACTTCCACTTTCTGATAAGTGAAATTAAATTAAATTAAAAATGTGCGCTGAATGGGGAGAAGAAACAATCGTAACATTTTTAAACTTTTAAAATCATATTAGAGCCACCGTGCGTGCTTATTCTAGCAAGCCATTTTCGTACCCACACTCTTTTGTTAAAATTATTTTCTAATTGATGTTAAACTGAAAATTATTTTCTAATTGATGTTAAACTGAGAATTAATTCTGCTATCAAAACTTTTGCACATAATATTGTGTTTTTCTTTATAAGAGCAATACTTTTACAATTCGAATTCATTGTTTAAAACACTACTAACTTGAGCAAGTTACTGTCACCATGTAAACACAATTTTCTAAATCACTTGCTTTTAGTACTGGGTTTTAGTAACTTGTTCAAGTCACTATCCCTGTGTGCATAAGTCTAAAGAATGTTTTATGTTTAAGATGATGGTACGATTTGTAATTTATAATTTTTTTAACCTCGCGTACGCTTTAATGTAGCAGTTAGTTACTATTTTATTATTCTTTTTACCATTCTTTACGCTTTAAATTTTTATTAATTTTTTATTTTAATTAATATTACCAAATATTTATTTTGTTTGAGGTAAGTACCGTTAGTGCTGCCATTTATTAATTAAGCGATAAACATTTTTTTTATTATAGGAACTTCGCGAATTAAACTTTACATTGAGGCAAATTAGTTTTGCAATATTTAGGTCGGTATCCACTAGGTGAGATTGCAAATATAGATATCTTTCCGATAACCTTAAGATAATTTCAAAAAAAAAGGTAAATTGAACTTGTCGATTCAAACTTGGCCGAATTGCGCGGTTGTTTGTAATCAGACGTGTTGCTTGTTTGACCGATACTCGAAATCTGTTCAAGATACGTATTTATAAAAGTCCTTTAAGGAGATATACACATGCATGGTGAAAAAATTCGATTTTGTTTTTACATTTTCTTGAAGCTTGAGGTCTCAAGAATATCTGGTAAAACGCCAAGTCAACATTTCGATAAATAAGCCTGGAATCCGGCGGCAAAAACAAACTGACGGCAAAGTTTATAGATAAACTGAGCGTTTACTATAACAGCTATTCGCAGAAACTGTAATTCCAAGGATGACATGAAAAAAATATATGGGCAACATTCTACCATTACGGCTCAACAGACAGCAACTCTTAAAATCATTTCTGTCTCGAAGACCAACTTATTTGGAAGATAGCTCCAAAACGATGAACAAGGAGGCGAAAATTGTTAACATTGCAGTATTTCTTGCAACATGCACATTCATCAATGGTGTGACCTCATTGTCGGAAGTCATAAACGTGTTAGGAATATCGGTCGGATCGGGAGCGCATTTGTACGCTGCCCAAGAAGACGAAACTCGCTTAGCAAAAGCCAAGCTGCAAGCGCAAGAACAGACGAAAGAAGGTCGAATAGGTCATCGACAACAAAATTTAGAAGTTATGAACATTCCGTCGACCGTAGAAGATTTACACTATGGGCCTGGTATCAATGATTCCATGTAAATTAACAAATTTCATGATTTATTCATTCTCAAATTTTCAAACGCGTTTTACTCAAAACTACGTTTTCAAATCGGTACCCAAAATTGCAAGAAAACCAATGAACCGATTGCATTGAATTTTTGTGGTTATTCTACACACCATTATCTAGTACTTGTCATAGGATTTTTCTTTTCGTTACTTAGTTTTTGCTTTATAGGCAAAATAATTACTAATTCTTGGTCTAAAATGACTTTTATGTTCAAACGTCTCCTATTTTGTCATAAATCAATATTTTCAAAATCGGCTATGACAAGTACTAGATTATAGTATCTAATTTAATAATTTTTTGTTTTGTTTTCTCAGATGATTTTGAAGAAACGCCAGTGGTTACCGTTAACGCAAATTTTTTACGATGCTCCAAGGATCGTACAATATCCTTGTTTATTTTGATATTTTTAAATAAAAAAATTATAAATATTCCTGAATGTGTATACTTATAGATAGTTAAACTCACAATCCAAAATTTCAAATAGTTTTCCTAGAAAAATTCACAAAAATTACTTTTTCCGGCTTCTAGGTGTATATCTCCTTAAACGGACACTGCTCAACCACATGTCCCCATATTGTAATAAATTAATTTGCATCCCTTAGTTGCCGCCGAGAACAAAGTCGTCCGCTCTTTAGAGTTAAACAAAACCAGGGCTAAGAAAGCAATTAGGAAAGTTACAAAAATTGTCGGAAAAGGATTTGGCAAAGAAGAAATTATAAAACGAGATACCATATGGATACCATAGACTGAGATTTACCTTTTTAATTACATATAGTTTTAAGAAATTGCTGAGAAATTTAAAACGAAATTTGGGGTGAAAAGTGATATTTATTTTTTGATTTTAAAACTAATAAAAATTAATTGATTTTGAGAAAAGTGATATTTTGAAGCAAATGTAAAGCTAAGTCCATACCAGGCAATGTTATAAATTATAATAAATAATGTAAAATCAAATTAAAAAATGGTAAAAGTTAACTGATATAAAATACGCGTAGCAACTGCTTCCTCTATATCCTTTTCTGTTTTTAAAGGAATATTAAGTGATATAAGTTTATCCAATTTCTCATTGAAAATGCTCCAGTCAGTTTTTCTACTGTACAGGGTTGGTTGGCCAATACCTTTGCCAACACAGAAATCGATTGTGTCTGGATTTTTTGCCTGTTGGTAAGCCAATATGTTGGTTGGACAGTTGATATGCATTTTAAGTTATTAGGTTAAATTATCACTTTATGCAATTCTGTGGCTTTCGAAGTTGTTTACCTAGATCCCCATGCAGGATGTTTGGCATTATAGTCGGCGCCGGCTATGAATCTATTTCCCAGAGTTTTGAAGTTAACAAACTTTTTAAATATTTATTAAAATGAGATATTCTATTCCCACAGAAAGTTTTTAAACTTTCATTGACACATTTACCACGTGATGCATTTACGGTTCGAACAAGTGTATAAAGAAATTATCATTTCTAAGTTGAAATAATTACAAAATTTGTTTATAACATTTTTAATTATTTAAAATGATTTGAATTCATAAGCAACTTCCCTGCTTGCCTGTATATTGGGTTGCATCGAAAAAATAACAATTGCATAGTACCTAATAGTGCCTTCAGATTTCAATTATTATTAATTTACATGCACCAAAACAAAGAACTACAATATGAAAAGTTAATGAACGATGATGTCATCCATCTAATGCAGTTTCACAAGTTTTAGCTATCAGCAGAAAAAATTTCAAAATTTTTCTTAAATCATGGACGAAGATTATAGAACCCATTGGAAAAGTGTTTTTGATTTTCAAGGCACTCTCCATTACCGCCGTTTTCCCACCTAAGCGCTTTCGATTTTCAAGAAATTTAGGTGCATAAAAGCACAATTTCTAACTTCCTGCCATTCAAGACGCTTTGTAAACTATTTTCAGTACCTCTGCTTTCCAGAATCCAAAGCCATTACCCAAAAATCCACCGAAGTGATTTTCTTTTCTTTTGAGAGCCGAAGTTGTAAAAATTGGTAGTAGGATGTGAGTTTTCCATTTTGTATGATATCCAACCCATTTCTTTTACTCCTGATTTTAAATAAGCTTTCAACTTCAAAAAATCGATTATTCCGTTTTCAAAAAATCAAGTACTTACCGTCGTAAAATAAAAACACACCGTTGATTCTTTGCCAGCTAATCTAAAAGAAATCAAACACTACCATTAGAATTCAAAAATCACAATTTTTTCCCGCGAAAGCTATAAAAAAACTTGGAATCTTTGATAAATATTTCCTTACCAGCAACCAGAAAAACCAAATACTATAGTGATAGTACTCCGTCGGGTTACAATATAGCAACCGAAAAACCCAATCCAGTGATTGGGTTAAATATAGCGTCGCGAAAGGTCACCCCGCACACGTGGTAAGTAGATTTTGTATTTTTTCTTATCAATCTGGTTCCGAGAAGATGAATTCCACGTTGAAGATAAGGTTGAATAATAATGGATAAGAATAAAGATATCTCCTTGTTAGATTACATTGGCGTAACACCTCAACTATATTTTCTTTTTCGATGAAAAACAATACTGTAAATAAATGAAATAAGAGGATATGTGTACTCATAAGGAGCCCCTACATACTGCACATGTATATTTTCAGATGTTCGGTTGAAGTTAAAAATTGAAAAGCTAACGCCAAACATCACAATGTAAAATTTTAATCAATAAATAATTTTCAATTCAATTCTATCGTAAAGTACTATCGTTTGCGTTAAGCACTATCGTTTGCGTTAAGCACGATATATACTATATTATGGTGTGTGCTAAACCGTTTAATTCATTCACGCACAGTATGTTATTTATTACTTTTCTAAGATGTATGCTTTCAAAATATTAAGAAGCCTTCCTTTCTGGATTACGCTGTTCGTAATTACCGATCGAAATGGATTTGTAAGTCTTGCAAGAGACAGCTTAATTCCAATCAGGAATGTATAGTTCTATTATTATTATTAATTACTGAATTAGTGGTAATTTTTTTAAATTAAACAATGACTTTTAAAAATAACATGATATACACCTATCCCCGATTTACACGGTACTTGTTTTAACGTTTTCGCTTTTACACGGTTTTCCAAATAAGATTTTTTGTTTTTATCGCACTCTACTAAATGCTACTGTGTTTGAACACGTGGCTGTGTACACATCTCACGGGAATCCGAGCTTATGCTGACTTGCTGCACATGCACACTGTGTCTGTATTTCTTCGCATAAAATTAAAGTTTTATCTACGGAAAATTGTATTTGAGTGAAAGTTTCACAGTTTCAGAAAGATTTAATTTTCCATATTCGTAAATTACAAGTGAGTGCATAATTTAGATTATTATAAATTAACATAAATTAAAAAAATTATAGGCTTATGCATTTTCTGCAAGCTTTTCGATTTACACGGTTTGACTTGAAAATTTTAATTTTCGATTTACACGTTTTCTCAGGAACGTATCTACCGTGTAAATCGAGATAGTGTAGGTTGTAAGCTTAAAAATTGCTATGGGGCGTCAAGAAGTTTTTCGGAATATAAGAATATGCGTCTTCTGATTTGATATGAATAACATATTTTTCAGGGACGAGTAAATCCAAAATATAAGCAGCCAAAAAGGCCTAAGGCCTATAGACCTGCAGCAGCATACCTAAACCAACATTGCGTAAGCCCCTATACTGCGAAAGCAACAATTCAAAAATATTTCTTAATTTTTAAAAAAGGCAACTGTAATACACGGGGAAATAACAATGGTTGATGCATTTAGAAATTGGACCTACCATATAGGTAGTATGTAAATAACTTTTTAGTTCTAAATTTAGTAATAATCAAGCTAGCCCCGAAAAATACAGTAATTTAGTAATGCTCTATACAAGATACCTATTAACATTTAACTCGAGTTGCGAACAATAATAAAAATTATGTATTGCAAAATATTTTACACGATAAAGTTCCAAATTATTAAAGAAATCGTAGATATGTATAACGATTTACTGGTTAGATTATCACTTAATACGACCTACTCAACTTAAATTGTAGAATAAATCATAGCTAATTTAATTTAAATACAATGATGGTATAATGAGCGGCGCCCTACACTGACAAACCCATCTGAGTCACACCTGTAGGTGATACAGTTGTTAAATGTGAGAGAATATTACTTTAAATAATAGAATTAAGTGATAAATGGTGTCAAATTGATTATGTATATATTATTTTTTGTGTTACTTAAATCGTCTGCGGATGATCTGAAAATTAAATTAGTTATGTTACTTGAAAACATACTTATTACATTCATATAGGTATTATTAATAATTGAAATTATAAAAAATAATAAAGTCAAAACTAACTAATAAAATATTATTACAAAAAAACATCTTTATCAGTTTATACTAACTGCTCTAAATATTATTCAATAAGTATTTATCACGTCTTTCAAAATGAATTATTTAAAAAATATTGATCAGCATAGTTTACAATAAAAAATTTTTAACAATTATCTAACTAAATCTTCAAATCAAAATAATCTTTTATGAGAGAAATATAATTAGGGATTCTGAAGCTGGTAAATCCGGTAACTAATTTTTGGCCCGGTATTACTAGAATTTTAATCATTCTCATCTTTTTTTTTATTTTTGACAAAAGCAGAAAGGAAATTATAATTTTAGCGTAACTGGACTAAAAGTAAATTACCGTTTGTACCTACCAGTATTGAAGTTTTAAAATAATAATCAAAACATTATTATGTTAAACAAGCCTTATTTGTATATCAATTATTAAATTTAAAACTTGTCAGATTTGTTTTGAAATTGCACTTTTTTATTAAGTTTATTTGTTATAATTGCTTAATGAGGTTTTAATAATTATTATGCTGTTGTAATAAGTTTGATTTTCCGTAAATATATCATACATGAAGGCTACAGGAATAAAACAGGGTAAGTCACAAAAGTAGAATATTGAGAAATCTTCATTTTTAATGTTAATTCTTCTATAGTTTATTCCGGTATACTATATTTTCAAACGTTAAATTTTGTGGACTTCCCTAGTTCTATTTTTTGCGTATTTTACATGTAGAAAGAGCCACATAGAGACAAGAAATGGCAAGAAACTGTACATATAATTATATATAAATATATATATTTTAAATAAAACTTTGTTAATGAAAAACAAAAAAGTTGGTTACTCTTTATGTAATAAAACCTTTGTTAATCTTGCCACTTATAAAAAAACATATCGCTTGAGTAAAAACAATCCTATCCTACAAATTTTTACTCAATGAACGGTCACAATAATTAAATTCAAGTGTAATTGTGGTTAAATAAGCAATAATAATAGCCTATCAAAACAATTCTGATGTAGTGCCATTAAATTTACTTTGCAATTTATAATTATTTTTCTGGTAAGTTATATGTACCAATAGACATTCATATTATTATTTTTTATCTACCGAGTGACGTCAAACAATATAACAAAAAATTCTTAACTAAATTAACGCTACTTAAAATTACATACAAAAATTAAACCTTATTTTTGGTGTTCGCTGAAGTTGTCACTATTTTATTAACTCCTTTTTTATTATTCTTTAAAAGAATATTATAATTCACCGACTTTTGCGCTTTTCTTGTTAAACACTGGTCACCATGGTTCTCCTGGAGCTGTTGAAGTTCAATTCTTAATTATCTTCATTTTTGCTCAAATGCGCCTGTTATTTCATTTTTGTGTCGGTTCCCTTCTACTTTAGGTTCTAGAAACCGTTACATTCTTTTCGCGCGTACTGTCTTAGGCATGTCATTGGTTCAAAGTTATCAGACCAGTTCCCGAGCTTCCAATCAAAGTCGCCTAGCAACAAAATCCGTATCAAGGTTGGTTTATATCTACAGACACAGTGCGTTTCAGACAAGTACCGTGGCAGACAATCGTTATTTGTGTATCTTGTGCGCGAAATAATGCTTTGGTGCACGAGAATGAAAGTGTTTTGTCAGCCGAGACAAAATGTCATTCTAGAGTACCAAAAGCATTTCGCGCACAAGTTGCACACACTGTTTTTTCTATAACTGTTGATTAATACCAAGAAAAGGATTTGATAAAAATTATTGTTCTATTTTGTGTTTGTTTGATATTGGAAACGTACGCCAAAGCATTTTATCCACTTTGCGGCGGGCGCAAAATATTTTCTCGCACGATGAATAAATGTCAAATTTTGGATACTGTTACTAATGAGCAAACTTCAGTTTTCTGTCCGATTATAGAAAAAATAATATTATTCTATACAGTGTGTATTAACGTATTTAGATCTATCGTAACACGGTCGCTCAGACACCGACAGACATACTGCATAGAATAATAATATTTTGTCTGCCATGGTACTTGTCTAAAACACACTGCGTCTGTAGATATAAACCAACCTTTAAGGGTAATAAAAATGACGTAAATACAAAATTCTTTGTAATCTAACTATGACTACATAATATACACGTATAATCATAATATATAATGGTATATGTAAGTATGTTGCAAGCAGTATAAAACAGGACGTTAATACGTTATTAGTGCATAACTAGACATCTTAGTAATAAAAAGTCAGGAAGCTGCTCCTACAGCGTGTTATTTGTTTGGTTAAGAAAAGCCGAAGACATGATTAATAAAAAGAGAAACGAAAAGAAGAAATTGAAAAAGAAACAGAAAGAAGAAATCACGTCAATTAGTGAAGAGACATTGTCAATCCAAGATAGAAGGAAATATTAAAAAACATAAGAAGAGAACCAAAAGAAGATAATATGAAGAAAATTAGCAAAAAAAGCAGAAATGAACAAAACGAAGATACTAAAGAAGATAACAAAAGTAGGGAAAAGAACTTATAAACGAGAAATTCAATCATCACCATCATCTTGCTTCTTCTCCTACAGTGTAATATTTAATCACAAAATAAGCTTCTGAAAGTAATTTTCATAATAATATAATATAAAATATCATAGGACGGAATATGTCATAACCTATAAATTTATTTCATAATCATAAAATTATTCATCAATATCTGTCACTTCCTTAATTGACAGAATCTATCTTAACTATTCCTGTTAAGGAACAGTTTAAGCGGCAGATTTTTTTGGTGCTTAAATTTAAGTGGTTTGTAAATGGATAAGAAAACTTAATTTAGTGATGCAATGGAATAAGTGGCACTTAAATTTTTAAGGAACACTTAATACTTTAAGGAGAGGTGATGTAAAGGGCATTATTGATTTAATATGAAGAAACCTTCAAGTAATTCAAAATATTATGCTGGTCGAAACGAAATCTTAATATAACATGTTCCTCCTGAGTAAATTTTTTAATATGATTTTCGCGATAGCTTCTAAACTAACGGAAGCAATGCAAATGTTGAATTTAAATCAAAAATATATTTAAAATAATGATATTACGTTTAAATTTGTTCTATAAATAATTAAGAATATTTTACAATATTTAAGAGTATTTTTTTGTAAATTCAATGTTTCTTAAAATAAACAGTTGCAGCAAGGGCAGAGGGTATTCCAAAACCCTATCGTATTTGATAAACATTACTTTTTAAGTTTTGGATAACTTTCTAGTTTCAGCCGTTTTCACCAATAAAAATATATAAAAAGTGAAAATTTATTATTAATAATAACATTAAGGGCAGAGGCATTTTGAAAAAGCTGTTCACTAAAACTTACTTTCCAAGACTTGGGCCGAGAAGCGATGGAGGTCAACAGTCGCGAACATCAATTGTAGCGAGACCAATAGTTGAAATCAATTGTCGCTGAGACTAGTTGACAGAATGGTCAATAGTGGCTGATCTAACTGTCCTAGGGTAAACTACATTCATATCTAAACACCAGTTGAACTATACGAGTCTAGGGGTTAAATATAAATTTTCATACGTTCAGAAGCGGATAACTACTTATGTGTTTTGCTAATAATTATTATAGTGCAGCAATAAAAAAATTTAAACATAAATATACCAATAATATAAATATCTAATAATAAATATACCACCAGAAAAAACATAAAATTTTTACATTTAAAAATAATGATCTAAAATTTGCATTTCCTTTCCTCTAATTGTGCATAATTACGCAAACTTAAATCGCGCTACTGAAAATATCAAATATGTACTAACAGTTTTAGCATTTTTTCTTAAGTTAAGATTATGTACGATTAAAATAAAATCTAAGTAATCCTTTCTCAAAATTTTGAGAATATCACAACCATTTGATTATGACGTACCGTACTAATATTGAATACTTATTTAAGCACTACTGAATTAGATAACGTTGAGATAACGATTATTCATATTTTATCCAAAGTTGACTAATAATGTATGTAAGTAATTACTGCCAAAGTATGTAATTAAAACAAGCTTTTTGAGAGTACAAAATGTACTAAAGAAAAAACTCAAAATGAAAATAATGACTAAAATAAAAATAATTCTTGCTTAAAGTATCACTTTACGCCCTATTTGATTATGATGTCTTAAAAAAATACCTTAAATTATGCGTACGACTAAAAGAAAAGCGTGGGTTAATTGAATTTATGAAATACACGTTTTGAGCAAAGTATGTTTTCTTGAATTTAGTCATTAGATGGTATAATAAATATAGTATCAAGTTTACAAAAAAAATTTCAAATTCTAAAGAATTATCACATTTTCGTTTCCAGTTACTATTATTGAAAATTATTGTTACATATGAATATAATAACAGTTTGCTCGATTAATTGTTTTCAGATTGGTATTTGAAGTTATAAGAAAATTTAAGATTGTAAACTTGTGTTGGATAATAAATTTGTGCTAGTAGAACAGTTAAGCTAATAGATAAAATTTTTATTATTAGGATTCTTTCGATTTTATAATAATCAAGGTTCTAAAGAAATACAATGAAATAATTGATGAAAATGAGCTACAGTCGACTTGTATATTGACTAATAGATATTAGTATTGTTGTTTCATGATATTATTAAGGTAGTTGTATTGTAATAGCATAGTATGGTAATAGTATTATTAGCCTCCTATTTAAAATTAATTTAAAATAAATAGTACTTACGCTATAAACAATTAACTTCTTTAAGTGAAATTTTCTAATAAAAATTCCTAGAAATATCTGAAATCATTAAGAACAATTAATAGTCAAATCACATTCTTAGCCAATGCCAAATATGTCCTATTAGTGTTTTTAAAATAAATAGCGGTGTCTTGTTGAAACATATAATGCTACCTAAAAATAAATTTCTAGATTCCAATTCGTCTTTATAACGCCTTGGCATCCGAGCTATAAGAACTTAGTTAGTAGATAGGTACATAATATAAAAACCTTGCCAACTTTTTAAGTTTTTGAAATAAATTAGAATCACTAATAGGTAATTTCAATGAAATTGTTTCGTTACTGCACTTTTAAATTATTATACTCATTTCTGTAAACAACGATGGTTAGAATATTTTTTAAATTAATAATATAAAGTGGTCATAATATACGAGTAGGTTTTACATTATTTCTAATATTTCTACTAAACTTGAATTCTCGATATACAGTCGGCCATTACATACATAGTATAATGAGTAACCCTTTACAATCTCGCTGGTTTGAAAAGTTTAAAAGATTTTTTGAAAACAGCATAGCCCAGTCTTCCTAGCAAAAACTGATTTATTTTAATGTTTGCGTAAAGCAAAAATACAAAATATTGAAAATATTACGACATTCATTAAATTACATCTTTTGTCAATCACTTCTATATGCGCTAAAATATCTGACAAATTTTACCAAAATTATACTAATAATATTAATTATTATAAACAAAAATATATTGAAAAAATTAATCAGAAACGTACCTTTTTCAATTTATAATCAAATGAAAAATATAAATTTAAGAAAAAATGTAAAAATAGTAAGTGACAAACAGTTGAGTTGATAAAAAGCATGCTGGTACAAATTTACAATTAGGACTTATAAAATTCAAATTCAGTAGTTTTTTCAATAAATTAAAAACTTTTGGTTTCGTCTTAATTCAAAAACGGTACGTTTCTAACCGATGTCTATCAATACCTTTTCATTTTTAATGAAATATGATCTGTTTTAATGAAATATTTGGATCGCCATTGACTATCCGAAGATTTGTTGGTTCTCTCAGAAAAATGCCAGTTGAGTTAACAATTATTTATTAATTAATAATTACATGATCGGGCGGCATAATATTTATACCGTCCGTAAGCAAACTAAAACTAACTACTACTACTCGCAACTAACTGCATTTGTAAAAATACGCTTGTTTATCGACGTCAACTAAAAATAACGTGATCAGCGCTTTTCAGGGTTGATTACCACTAAAAATCCGTGTTATGAGTATGTACCTGTCCCATCAGCAAATACTTTGACTACAGTTCAATGTAAGTACTTAAGGCATGTTCCACACTTCACATATTAATTATTTACATTAAAATATCGTTAATACATTACAGCTTATACTACATTAATAATTAGCAGGCTGTACTATATAATTAAATAGCTTTATGGAATAACAAGGTAAGTGAAAAATCGTAGTTCTGAGATAAATGCAATGAATGGTTTTAAAGTGGTTTATCATAGAATAAAAAATTATATTATTTATCAGAAATTATTTTTGCGATAAATAACTTATAATAAATTTAAAACCTTCATCAAATCAAATTACTTTAAATTATTAATTGGTTTTAAAAATATGTTTCTCAAAGTTAATTTACCTTGTTATTCCACCTATACAAAAATATTTAATACTCAAGTGACGAATACACTTTTATTTACCAAATACCTGTAGTTCATTTTATCATTATATACTAAAATAATAGATAATAGTATATTATACACCAAGGTAGTGAAGCATAGTGTTATAACCCTAGCGCCAGATTAAATCCCAAGGTGCTAGCACCGGATTTAAGCGCGGGTTATAACACGCTTACTACGTGGTTATATACAATTTTTCCACTACTAGGATTGTTTACTCTTATAATAATAATTGTTAATGAATAAAGTAAATCGTTTTAATTATTTATTTCAAATTATAAAACAAATGATAGTTTTTGTTTTGATGTTGACACTTGCTTGAAAATGTTTAATTAATTTTGACATAAAGGTTACATTAAATATTTTGATATTTATAAGTTTTGCGAGTGTTTTTAAAATGAGTGAAAGTTGTACACCACCCGAAATGAGAGAGATTGCTGAATCAGTGGCAGACAAGCTACTGCCGGAAAAATCCCAAAACTCTTTATATGAAAGCTTATGTAACATTTAAAATTGGTGCACTGCGCGAAGTGTGGTTATAATATCTGAAAATGTACTGTTAGCATATTTCCAAAGTTATGCCAATGATAAAAAGCTTCCACTTTATGGGCACATTATTCTATGTTAAAATCAACTCTTTCTTTAAAGGACAACATAGACATTTCAAAGTTTTTCAAATTAGTTGCGTTCTTAAAACGCCAAAATGTGAATTACCGTGCTAAGAAGTCTTCCGTTTTCAGTCAAGAAGAAATTACAAAATTTCTGATTAATGCACCGATGAATGTCATATTGTAAATAAGGCAATTCTTATAATTGGTTTATCTGGGGCTTGCAGATGCGATGAACTTTGCAATTTGCTTCTTTCTGATGTTATCATAAAAGATGATATGATTATTATAAACATTCGTAATAGTAAAATGGTTCATCTAGAAAATTTGTTGTTATGGAACCCCTTTGGATGAAAATTGTAAAACATATTTAAAAATTAGACCAACTTCCGACATGCAAAAATTATTTATTAGTATACGCAATGGAAAAGCTACAAAGCAAAATATTGGTCATAATACAATAGGGCAAGTACCAAACAAAATTGCAATGTATTTAAATTTGCAAAACCCTGCGTCTTACACGGGTCATAGCTTCCGAAGAACTTCAGCCACAATATTAGCTGCTAGCGGTGGAAATATCCTGCAGTTGAAACAACATGGGGGTTGGAAGTCATCTACGGTAGCCGAGGGCTATATAGCTGACTCACTCGGTTAAAACGAGCATAGCTCGTATGGTCCAAAGCCAATCAACATCAATTAATCAACATGTCGATGCTTCCTCGACGCCACCAATTCCTGTACAATCTGGTTCTACAATTGAAGATTCCTCGACACCACTAATTCCTGTACAATCCGGTTCTACAATTGAAGATTCCTCGACACCACCAGTTCCTGTACAATCCAGTTCTACAATTGAAGAGGGGCACATTATCAATAATTCTGTTATTAATGTACCTACCTCTTCTAGTTCCTTAAATGTTGGAGGTATAAATATATCAATGGAATGCCATAATTGTAACATCAATTACAATTTTTATAAATAAATTTTCTTAATATCTTGTGTTTATTATAATCATTTATGTAATACTAATCAATCAAGTTGTTAGTTATCGTCATAAAAACTTTTTAATATCTTCACAATCCAGTTATCCTACAATTGAAAATATACAGATTTTTAATAATATTAATGTAACAAAAACACTTACCAAACAAAAAAATTCTATATCGAATAAAAACTAGTGAACGTGGAATGCAAGTAAATAGATGTTGACGAAAATTATTTTGTCGAAAAATGTACTATTTGTAACGATAATTGATTGTAATAATTATTAATAATCGATTTATAAAGTTTTCAGTTGTCACTTCATGCTGGCATGAGCTGTCATAATTCATAATTCTCATTTCGCCTAATTGCTAAACGTCACAAAATTCCAATTTAATCAACATTTTAAATATCAAATTAATCTTATTTATAGACCGATTTTAATTATTTAAACACTATTGATAGAATTTCTTGGTTATGCTAATTCGTTTTACACATAAATTTTCTTTCAAAATGGCCCGAAGTTTCCGGACTACGCATTTATGTTCATTATTAACTACTAGTAATAATAAAATATTATTCACCTCAGGTGATAGAAGGCGTGGTTCACAGTTCGATCACTTACGTTGAAATGATAGTGTTTATGGCTAGTAGTGGAAAAATTAATTTTTCACCGTTAATTTAATAATTAATTACTTATATTTATTTATATTTATATATATTTAGACCATTATTTATATTTAGAAATTTTATTACCCTATAGGCGTTTCAATTTAGGATCGCAGCGCCATAGTGGCTAGTAGCGGTATTAACATTGGTATATTGTTTGATAGTTTGCTGTCGTGTTTATAACTATATTAAATATATTTTTAATGTAATATGTATTAAATTAATATTATATTACTATATTATATATATTAATATATTGACTAATATTAAATTATATAATATATTAAATATTTTTAAATATTACGGTACTTTATTGTAATATTTAAAATGCTACCTACCTAAAAGGATTAAAAAAGTGACATAATCCTTGAACTATATTTGAGCTTAAAATATTTGAAGTGTGTGAAATATTTAACATTTTAAAAACGCCTCAAGTCTTCAATATAGGTTCCATTACATGAAATACATGCGTGAATTAAATTTGAAGTTATTTAGCAGGTAAAGAATTTATACAAACATGTAATTTCTTTGTCTATACTGGATCACCTGATTAATAATTTTAAAATCAAATGAGCCCAATCCTTATCAAATAAAAGGTAGACGATAAAATTCCAAACTTATACTTAATTTTCTTTCCTAAACATTGGTTTTTGAGGAAAATGTTAAACAAAAGTAGATTTTTTTAAAAAATAGTTAACCCGCTGTATTGCATAGCTTTGACGGTAGGAGCCATAATTTCATCAGGAATTGAGAGGATTACAAAAAAAGGAATAAGTTTAATTTATCTCAAAAAAATTATGTATAAATTAATATAGAAATTACAAAACATATAAAATTCAATATGTAAACCTTGTTGAAGTGAATTCAAGTCATGAAAATAATTGCGTTTCATTTCAATAAATGCACCCAAATCTAACAAAACCATCTTCTATAAATTATAAAAAACAAATAAACAACATAATCTCTAATTCAAAAAAATTGCCATTTTAACGATTCGTTTATTTAATTCTTGTTTTTAAAAAACTGAAAACTTGTAAGATTTCTTATTCATGAATTTCATGAACAATTCTATCCTTTAAATTTCGTAGAAACTCATAATTGTAAATTAAATTTCGGACGAACTTTTTAAACCTATGAATTTTTTAAGACATTTGTTAAGGTGTTAAATAAAATTTGTTCGAAATTTGAACGATTTGTTCCGAAGCCTGCATATGTAAATAACCTGGAGGACTTAAAGACAGGTTGAGAATTTAAGTAAATGTAACAATAAAATTGCAGTTGCGCAATTTTGCACTACTTCCAGTTGGTTTCGATATTGTTGCGAGTTTATGTAAAATGTCTGGAAAGAAGAAATGGTGTGACAGGGAAGAGAAGATTTTAATAGCGTGTTTCAAAGAATATTCCTTACTATGAGGACGTACGCCTTTAAATACTATAAAAATAGAGTAAAAAAACAAAAACTTTTGGTACGTTTGGTGTTATAGTTTCAGACGGACGCTAATGAAATTTAACTTCTTATTAACCATCTCTTTTACCCAACAATTATATTTTTTAAATATATTTTCAATAATAATACAAGTAATGCATCGAACAATGTTGCACAAATTCTGCATTACTAATGAATGCAAATTCAAACTTGCGTGAAAATATATCGCAATCAGTGTAAATGGGTATGTGACAACTCGTGAAAGTTCAAATTCACAAATTTGTGCGATAGTTAACTTTCGATAATTATTTCTAATAGTGTAAAATTCAAGAAATTCGCTCGCGCGAAAATTGTCGCAAGTAACTTGTCAGTCTACAGGCACCTTTATGTAGGTTTACAATGTTTTAATATTGCTGTACTATTAACTTTATTTATTTGCATTTTTGAAATTTTAGTTTGATAGTCCGGTAGGGCAACAATATTTCTTAGAACAATAATTTAATTTAATTTTTCGTTTGTATATTTAAAAAAAAATATTTTATAAACTTTCTGTGCGGTAGAACACAAACAATTAACAACCTTTAGAAGAATTGCCATATCTTTTTTGTATATTGAGATATTTTTTAAAATTATATTATTTTAGTACCAATTTACGCTTTTTATGTGTATTAATATATTTTTCAAAATGTTTTGTCTTTCGTAACAAAAACATTCTCGGAGATTAGTTATTAGTTTTCTTTACTAGTAACTACTGTCATAACCGATTACCAGATGTAATAAGCAACGGCACTGCACAAAAATGATAAAAAATATACTTGCTAGTTATTTATATGAACTATTATTTTGGGAATACATATTTAGTATGTACTCGTATATGTATTTGTCTTCACTTGCACCAATAATCTTAAAAGTAAGATATTATATAGACTTACCTTGTTTATTCCTAGAGCCACTCAATTTTAATAAAATTTACCAGCTACTTAAGCGCATAAAAGAGGTCGACCAAGATTAAATTTAATAAATATAAAATTTAGTATTTGTTTGGGGTACATTTGGTTCTTTTTAAAATTGCCCTCGGAAATCGAAGAGAAATTGGGATATGTGTGTAAATATACTAATACCTACATACTAATATATAAGTTTTTTATTATTTTTGAGTAAAATAAATGTAGAACAACTCAATTTAGACCAAAATTACCTTTAAAAAACTTGCATATCCTTAACGGTAGACAATTTTATATTCGTTCGTTACAAATTTTTAAGGAAGTTTGTAAGTTATTTGGGTTAAAACTGGTCGAGATTTCTAAATATTTTGTTTCTTAGCTATGAAAATGTATTTAAATTTAATTTAATTTTATTATACATTTTAAATTCGACTAAATTCTACTAGAATTATTGCAATATTAATACAGTAAAATCACTAAAATAATAAATTTGATATAAAATAAACCGACCTCTTCTGGTACCACGATTGTATCCTTCAAAAACCTGAAAATATAATATTAATATCTAATTTTTCTAACGAAGTACGCATTTTATTGGGTTATTTCTTAAGAAAAGAAAAGAAAAAAAATAAAAATGTAATAAAAACAATTTTTATAAAATGAAATTCAATAAAAATTTATATATAAAAAAATTTATTTTATATTAAATATAATCAAACAGTTTTTGTTAAGGATATATCTCTTTTCTACAACCTTATATTTATAAAAACTTAATCATTTGTAACTTTTTATAAAAATTTTATGCTTTTCAAAATTTTTTATTATAACTAGAATAATTTTATTCTCTCGTTGAAAGGGACGGTAATTTTAAATTTTTACTTCAAAATATTGTATATTCGATAATAAACTGTAGGAGATTTTTTCCACATAGAATACACATTTTGTTCATATTATAACTTTAAGCATAATTTCCAAATTTGAAAACGATTTATTATTATATATAATCTGTTAGTCTAGACTGTTTCCTTAGGTGCAGCATTAAAAAATTTTCTAGGTGTACAATAATATTATGAGTTAGGTGTTCTCAGAATCCAAATTCTGTTTATATATTTGCATGTTTGTCTCACATTAACACACATACATAATATGTACATATATTACTACATAAACTTATTAATATAATAAATTTTTATATATTAAATTATTTAAATTCTGTTATAATTTTTCTCTTACTGTTATATTCTATGATAATTTCTAAATTTTAATGATAAGGAGACCTATTAATTTTGAAATTTTATATTGCTTTATTTATAAATGGCAGGTATATATAATCTTGAATTTTAATGAATAACTAACTCAAATTACTGAAATTTAAGCGATTTAAATATATTATATTATAATTAACGGCTATGATTTTATTTTAAAAAATTTTTTTATACATAATGCTATATTATTTATACGTTCAAGAATTGACTATCAAGATCCAAAAGCAATATAATGATAAGATGCAAATGCCAATTGCGCATCTTCACAAGAGATTGAAATCGGTATGCACGGCAGTTGACTTTTAACTGACTTTACAATAACTAGATGCTGAAAAATTGCACAAGCCGATATCTACGGTATATGTCTAGCCAATAAATAGAAGATTCCTTTTAAGTCTTGAGAAATAGCAAATTCAAGACCATCTGATCTAGAATTTGTTGAATTACTTAGATTTGTGAATGCTGTTTAGTAGAGGATTCAATGCCAACTTACTAAATTTTTCATCAAGTACTGCAAAAATAGATATTCTATTTAATAAATTTAAATTAAAAATGATGATTAGTAATTCATAAATTCATACGATAACTAAGTAACCTTTCGTTTTATAAAATTGTTAAGATATCGAAAACTTAAACTAATATATCTACTAATTAAAATTTCATTTATCGTCACAAGAGATTGAAATCGGTATGCACGGCAGTCGACTTTTAACTGACTTTACAATAACTAGATGCTGAAAAATTGCACAAGCCGATATCTACGGTATATGTCTAGCCAATAAATAGAAGATTCCTTTTAAGTCTTGAGAAATAGCAAATTCAAGACCATCTGATCTAGAATTTGTTGAATTACTTAGATTTGTGAATGCTGTTTAGTAGAGGATTCAATGCCATACTTACTTTAAATTTATCATCAAGTACTGCAAGAGAAGAAGCATATTCTATTTTAATAAATTGTAAATTAAAAACTAGATGTAGTTAGCTTACAATTCCATCACATGTTACAATTTAAACATACGATAACTGAAGTAACCTTTCGTTTTATAAAATCGTTACGATATCAAAAACTTAAACTTTTATCTAACTATGTATCTACTAATTAAAATTTCATTTATGCGTAAACTCTCGCATCATGTACTCGTATATCTTATTATTTATGGTATATACATGCAAAACAGCACAGCATCTCCAATATAAGTTTGCAACGAAATTATTAAATTAATTTATAAAAGTACATTATTTTTTAGTACTAAAAATAGAAAATATTTTTGATAATGCGCCATTTATGCTTTGAATTTGTGGTGAGATAGACCCAAAGAGATAGACAACATGCAGGTAAGTTCCAGTTTGCATAACGCTGTAACTAAAAGCTCATTTAGAAAGAAGCTCATTAGGCTGAAGTAAAGCAAACACCATGATGTATTTCAATAAATTATAACAAATTATTAAAAATTAAAAAATTATTATTAAACATTGCAATTGAAAAATAGTTAATTACAATAGTTGTACAATGATTATTTTTATCTAATTTCGTGGAATAAAACGTTTTTTTGGACGAATAGTATGGAAACTATTAACTTATTGTCAAAGAAGTTTCTCTTAAGTAACGATTTTTATTAAAACCGTTTAAGTAGATTATAAAAGTGTATAAATTTCCATCGATTTTTTTTATTTTAATAAACAAATTTATCAGGCAAAATTAGATAAAACGTAGTGCATTACGTACTCGCCTGACCGTAGAAATTCTTATATTGCACAGAAATTTGCATATTAGTATTAGTGTAAATATTTTTACATAATAATATTTAATATATAGTTTAAATTTTTACTCATTTTCTTATAAAATTAGCATGTAAAGTGGTGGAGAGATTATACAGGATGAATGAGATAAGTGCGTTTGCTAAATCAAACCGGTGGAATAAATTTTGACGATGAAAAACGTTATTTTGGCAGTCAAGAAAATATTCTGTTTTCTAGCATATGACGTTACAAAGTAACGTAAAATTTACATCGTTACAAATTAACAAGTTACTATTGACAGACTCCCAGCTTGAAGATAAACGGTCGACAGACCCCATTAAAGTCATAGAAAATTCCAAAAAATTAACGTTATTCCTGCACACAGTGGGACAAAACCTCGAAAATCTGACCAAAATCTCAAATAAACTTTGATTCAAACAAATATTAGTTTACTGAGGTTTTCGAGGTCGCTAATTACGAATGTAAAGTCAAAATTACTGTAAACAAAATGACGGATCCAATATCGCGGATATATATGATAAAATGATCTAAGATATCGAAGATAATCGGTGTAGCGGACTTTTCGAGGTCATTAATTACGACTTGATGTGATATGGGTTATAATTAAGGAACATAGATAAAATTAATGTGCAACATAGAAAAAATTTATGTGCATTATGTAAAATCTATTCCAAAATACTTGAAAAAAATTAAAAACAAAATGCGAAATTCTCGTTCTTTAATATGTGTTTCCACCTATTTAGTATTAACTCTAAAAAAATATATAAACTAACTCTAATCTACAGCCTGATCCAGCTTTTCGCGCAGATTACACTTATTTGGTATCAACTCTAAAAAAATAGAATCATAATTAAAATTAAAATGAAGACATTATTATTTCCCGAAAATGTCGGCATCACGAATAGTTTTTATAAAATTTCAAACATTTGAGAATTTTATTTTAAATTTCCTTAATAAAGTTTTTCATCTTTACGATTCATAGAACGCTGTGTCCGGTTCGACTTGGACGCTTACAACGCTGTTGGTACGAACTGGCGCAAACCTCAACGCTTTAAGCGTTCGATTGAAATGTTGGCGCTTACAGCGCAATGTAAACACAACTGTAACCGCCATTTTCTCACGCTCACAACGCATATTTCATTTAAGTAGGGAGCGTAAGGCGGCGCTGTAGTGGTAAAATTGTAATTATATTTGAATTTATTTGAAAACTAAGTTAACCTAAATATTTTAGGTTTACTTTTAACTTCAATATTTAAATTTAACATAAAATTACTTGTCCTATATTAATTATTACTTCAATAATTTATTGCCTTGTTTTACCTCAATTTTTATAAAAAATTAGTGAAAGATTGTAAATGAAATTAATTGACCCAAAATAAATTGTTGTGTAAAATAATTGTTATTAATTTGTGAAAAAAATACCTAAAATGTAATTGCATTTAAAACAATTATTATTTCAAATTGTTTGATAATTTATAAGTTAAGCAATTGTCACTTTTAAATTGCAGCGCTGATATGTGCTAACATATCGTTCGATTTGGAAACGTCAGCGTGAGCGTTGTAAGCGCATTTTCAAGTCAACAGCAAAATTTGCGTGCTATAATCGTTTGCGTTCATTGGTACCAACAGCGTAAGCGTCCACGTCGAACGCGGCCTCTGTATTCTTTCCTATGTTTAGGCTTATAGACTTAATAATTAAAAGATTACATTTGTTACCAATCTACCTGCCCACAGCAAAGGAAGAATTGTCATATGGAATTTTAGGAACCCTTGATCGTCGGTGGAAAAGAAAATCGCTATTCAAAGAGTTTTAACAAGTAATAGAAATTGGAATTATTGCCAAGTTATTATGTCGGAGCTCGTAGACTATTTTAGCACAAGCTATTACGTCTCAGAATATTCTGTCAGGGATATTTTGCCAGGGCTATTATTAGCTTATTAGTTTTATCTATGGAATATGTTAGCTTCCTCCAACTAAAATTTCAAATTTAAAATAAACGTTTATGCTTTGTTCGACAATTTTTGTATTTGTTTGTATCTCATTTGTTTTGAGTTATTTGATTTCGCATTTCTTTTGCATTTGATGCATTTTACTCAAATAAATACAAAGAAAACTAGAAAATGCACAAATGATTTAATTTATTTTGTATTCAAAATTTTACAGTCTTGAAAATTGCATGTATTTTACCTTTTCTGTCTTAACAAATGTTTTAAATAATTACAAAGCAAAGAAACCACAAATAACATGCAAATGGTTTTGTCTATTCTTAAATTAAAATTTCAAGTAGCAATAATAATTCGTTTTATAAAACCACCATGATCAATTTATTATATCATAACCAATAATGTAATTTTTGAAAATAAAGAAGAAAACATTATTTAAATTGTGATATTTTGTAACCCTACCTTTTGATAGTCCAGCAGCCACCGATTCACTTTCCCAAGCGTGGTTTGCTTAGGTAAGATTGAAAATTTTACCAATAAAACACAAATTAAACATAATAATAATAATACAATGGATTAGAAAAATTAATACAGCAAAACAAAACCTTAATTGATTAATATATATTTACTAAACACTGCAAATGTTGCTTCACGGCTACAAATAATTCTGATTATTCGTAGCACCTAAATGTAATTTTAATTCATAGGACTAAATTTCGTACACATATTAAATGATGCGTCGTCGTATGTCCAAATCTAATGATGAATCCAGAACGAAAAGCACAAAACTTATTACTAACCTTATTTTTAACATATGCGGTAAATTCTATAATTAGTAGATACTACGATCTTTGTAGCGTCAAAATTTAGCGTGATGCCGATAACCAAAAGCATTGAAATTCTCAACTAACACTTAAACTTGTGTTTTTGAAACCGACTGGCTTCCAAATTTTGTCACTTAAACTACCGAATGTGGTCGATATTAAAGTTAATCACAGATTTTGTTAATAAAATCTCTAGCCACTGTCTAAAGCTACACCGTTTAACGTAGACATGGTTAATCTAGTATCAGTTACACTGGTGATCAAATCATATCAATACTGGATTGGAACACGGAACCACTTAATTATCCGTGTATTTCGGTACGATGTACAAATGAAGTGTATGGCCTAAGAAGAAGAAATATTCGTGCACAAATTCGGTATCAAATTTTATACTAAAATTCGGAAACGAACACGACCAAATCGGTAATTTCGGTACATAAAAAGAAAGCCAATTTTGACTCAAATTTGTAGAACCATGGTCTATACGGTAACGATAGAATACAGACCTCCTACACGTTGCACAAGAGCTTGTATGCACAATTTTCATCGGTTGCATAATTTAGTCAGCATTTAAATTTTATCAGGCGGTAAGTTTGAAAGAAAAGATAATCAAAGAACTAAGTATGAAATAGTTATTTTCGATACTAGTACTTAAATAGCTACTTTTCCATTCGAGGTTGATTTTGCTGACGAGCCCGAAGGGCGAGTCAGCAAAATCAACCGAGAATGGAAAAGCTTATTTAAGTACGTGTAACGAACACTATTTTTGCAAATCTGAAATTCGGCAAATAAAGAAAGCGAGTTATTAATAGTAATGCTCTTGACCTCATACCTGCCGATTGCTAGAACAAATAAGGAGAACAAGATACAAATTGTATGCAATTCTGAAAGATCAAAATTATTATTAAGCATTAAAGCCCACGTTAAAGCAAGTTAGCGAGTAATGCGTAATTAGTAATCAACAAATAAACAAATCTTTCATAATTGTAGATACACTATTGCACTTACTTATGTTTTGTCGAAAATGTACTTAGGAAGGTTACTTTGTCATACGACGTTATTACAACAAATAAACACATCAATCTTTTAAACTAGCCTAGTTATTTATAAATTTGCAGGAAGCATAGATCATGAGTAGGCATATTTTACATACAAAGACCGAGTTTATAACTGAAGCGATGAAATTTTTTAGAAACAAAGGCCGACGAGATTATTACCTAGAAATATTTTAACAAAGTTGCACAATCTGGACTATGCTGAAATGAAAATAACTCGCACTAGTGCGGAAAAGTGAAGTCCTCTCGCGGAAGAATCGTACGTGCAGAAAACATGCCGCTTTCAATGCTATGTAACGTGTACGAAATGATCACATTTCACAACAGAATTGCAAAAATATATTTATAAAATGAGACAGCTGAAATGATTATAAATTTTATAAATTAAATAGCAAAATTTTAACCTTGCGGTATGACATATTTAAATGAAGAATTAGACTTAGAAATTATTTTCTTAAAGGTAGCATTTTCTGTCTAACAGCTGTCGAGATTATCAGAACGGTAAGTTTGAAAGAAAAGATAACGAAAAACTACATACATATGTACAAGCTTATTACATATGAATAGGACAGCTTAAAGATTATAAATTTTATACGCAAAGTAGCAAAATTGAACTTGACGATATAACTAAATAAATTCGATATTTTGGATAAAATTTAATAGCCGTGAAGTGCAGCGTAACAATTTAAATATATTGCAACGTTATGAATACATGCTTTCCAGATTTAGTCAATGCTGACAATTTTTGTATTAAGTAAGCCTTCAGGAAGTATTGAAATGTCTGAAACATTTAAAATTTAATTATTTGAAATTAAAGGTAACGTACTTACCAGAAATTATTGTCAGGTCAATTTTATTAGACAAATTAAGAAAATACAATTTAGTTGATCAATGTACGGCCAAAATTGCATTGTTTTTGTTTCCACAAAGTTGTGAATGGATCTCACATCACAAGATTTCCATTGTCAGGAAAGAGATAAAATTCAAGTTTTAGATTGTTAGTTATTGTAAATAATTTTTTTAGTTTTAATATTAAAAGTAACGCAGTATCTCAGTTTCAAACAATTCTGGTGATCATGATTAATGAAAAAATGCAACGGCCAGCAAATCGAGTAACAACGGATTTGTGCCTAAAGACATCAAAGTAGACAAAAATATAACGATAAAATCATTAACTAAAAGACAAAAAAATTATCAAATAATTAAAATTTTGGAAAATTAAGTTCACGAAATAGTAATGTGCAAAAATAAATTCGCGGAAACAAAAATGACCGTTATTGTATGTTTAATTCTAATTGGTCGGTCTGCCTTAAGAAATTGTAAGTGGACCAATAAAAAAATAAGAAAAAGAAAGCGGGAATAAAAAGATACCGTCAGTATTGCGTGGCAGTAGTAGGAGGCCTACAGATATGGATATCTGTCGCTCATTGTAAAAGTGGTGCAACTCCATTTTAAAATTTTACATTTTATTACTTAATAGAATTAAATTTAGCCATATCTTTCATTATAAAATGAAGCAACTCCATAATATGCACCATAATACTACAGATGATGTTAATTGTTTTTCTTGTATTTTTTTCGACACATTACTTTTGCAAAAGCTCGATATTTCAAAATTCAGTTAGATGGAGATACTTCACTTTACAATGAACGACACATATAAAAGAAACATTTTGGGAATTTTTAGTGAGTGGATTCCAAGAGGTCAACCCAAGCAGAAGAGATACATTTCGTCGCCCCCTCCCCCCATTGCGAATTTGTTGGTAAAATTGGTCTCACGTTTGAGCTTCGTTTGAGCTTCAATGAGCTTCCATTTTTATCGTTGGAACCACAACCGTCACGGAGTTATTTGCAAAACTTTAAGGGGAATTTAGCCCCATCGCCAAGCTTTTACTAAAATTGGTTCAAACTATTGAGCTTTGTTTGAGCTTCAATGAGCTTCTATTTTCATCGTTTGAACCACAACCGTCGCGGTGTTATTCGCGAAAAATTTTGGGGGGGCTGGGGAAATGGTTTTCCATTTTTCGTTCTGGTTCGAATTTTTGGAGTGAATTTGGTGTCAATCGATAGAGTTTTGTTTGAGCTCCAATGAGCTTTTATTATCATACCGTTAATTTAATTTTTTACGAAATTACAGACATTTGAATTTGCGGTAACTCCGAGGAAATGTCCAATTCCAATTCCAATTCTCTAATTCCAAATAACATTTTTAAGCTTCTAATTTAACTTCAATTTCGATTTTAGCTTTAATTTTAATTCTTGTGTTTGATTTATAACATTAGGTGTTCAACGTTCAATTTTTGACTTTCGTACTTTGTTCAACTTTTGAATTGTGCTCCAATCTGGCATATCGGATTTTGCTGCCGTTTTTTTGAGTATCAGACAGCATCCAATATCGGTCAGATATGTTTAAGTTACTTGAAGAGGAAACTTTTGAGGTATTTATTTTGAGTGACTGTTGGGCAACGGATTGATTACATTACAAACACACAAATAAATAAATATCCGTTACCGGCAATGTGGAAATTTTGGCAGTGTGCGGAATGACTAGGCATTCTGCAAACTCACTAATTCACCAGACATTATGCAGAAAAACTACAACTTTGGATGATCTGCAAATTTTTTTACACTATTTTTGGTAATCTGCAAAATGCCTGATGTAATAGTCAATCTGAAGCTTAGAAATGTCTATTTGTCATATTGACTTGGCAGTATGTATGTCCAATACTTGATTCTGTCAAACTTTGTTGTTCAATGTTAATGATAAGTACATAATGACTAATGGCAAGAAACAAATATTTTCAGAGGAATTGAACACATTATGTAACATTTTATTGTCGGTAATATAGCTATTATATTATGTAATATACAGGAAGTCCCCGTGACCGTGGAGAACCTTTGAGGTGGTAATAAAGAACACTTTTCTAAAACAAATTTTCAAATAAAATTTTTTTCAAGTCCAAACCCTTAGGGGTACCTCCTTTAAATCTATTTTTTGAATTTTTATTTTCCAACGGTCATAGCTCCGATGTTATTGATTTTTTAGACTAATTGATTAGAGCTTTTTTAAAGATCGCTCGCTTATCTAAAAATTAGGTTATAACCTCGTATTGTCTAGGATGAACAGATTTCGCGTTATGAATTCAATTAAGAAAAGATATGTCAAAAAAGTTGGAAGTTTTATTTTTCTTGCGAATCCTGTATCTTTTAAACTAAACTACTTAAAAAAACACTAATGGCCTACTTCGGGTAAAAAATTTAAAGAGTTATAACTTTAGTCTTCTAAAATTTTTTGGAAAATCAACGGAAAATCAACAAATCCAACAGAAAACCAACAGAAAATCTCAAAATAATCAACAAGGTCTGTACAAAAAATTTAATAGTCATACAAGGTGTTTACGTGTCCACGGTAAATCTTTGAGGTTGTGATAAAGGACACTTTTCTAAGACAAATTTTCAAATAAAATTTTGTCCAAGTCAAACCCTTGGGGTACCCTCTTTAAAGCAATTTTTAATGTATGCCTTCAAACGGCCATAGCACCGTAACCATTGATTTTATGATATTAATGGATTAGTAATTTTGAAAGATCATTTATTTATCTACAAACTGGTTTATAACACTTATCCTGTAGAATCAACGATTTCGAGTTATGAATTAAATTAGGGGATGAAATGTTAAAAATTGCAAGTTTTATTTTTTCGTTTTTCTTGACTCCTATATCTTTTAAACGAAACTATTGGCCCAATTTGGATAGAAAATTTAACGGGCTATAATTTAATCTAGTAAAATTTTTTGAAAACTCTACCCATTTTACAAAAAATCTCAAAATAATGAACAAAGTCAAAAACTTGCTTTAAAGAGGGTACCTCCCAAGGGTTTGAACTAGGACAAAAATTTTATTTAAAAATATATCTTAAAAAAGTGTGTTCTATCACAACTTCAAAGTTTATCATGTACACGAAGCCACCCTGTATGACTTATTATAGTTTTTCAACCGACCTTATTCGTTATTTCGGGATTTTCTGTGGAATGGGTTGGTTTTTCAAAAATTTGTAGTAAATTAAAGTTATAACCCATTAAATTTTCTATCCCAATTGGGCCATTAATTTTTTTGTAAGTAGTTTATTTTAAAAGATACAGAGTTTGCAACTAAAACGAAAAAATAAAACTTGGATTATTTTTTGACATTTCTTCTCTTAATTTAATTCATAACTTAAAATCCGTTTATCTTAGACAAAAGGATGTTATAAACTAATTTGTAGATAAGTAAATCGTCTTTATAAATTTTTATACTATTAATACCATAAAATTAATAGTTAGTATATGGTATTAAGGAAAATTTCAAAAACTGTTTTAAAGAGACAAAAATTTTATTTCAAAATTTATCTTAGAAAAGTGTCTTTTATTATCACCTCAGAGGTTCTCCACGGTCACGGGGACACCCTGTATATGCGGGTATGTGTGATATACTAACAAAAATATTATAATAACAACATTACTATCTTTGTTATAATATGGTTCCCTTTAAGAAGGCAAAGAAATTTAACTGTGAATTTTATTTAGTAAACTTATGCTTTTTAGTTCGTTAAGAATAATCAATCATTGTAAAATTACGTTTTTTAGAAAACTACAGGTGCCTTATAATATTAACTTTTCAAATACTTTTGAGAGTAATCCATGACCGCTCTACGCTTTTTATTTAAGCTGCCGTTCGCTTTTTAGTGCAAAAGTCTTATGCCCGGTTTCACCGACGTCAGTTAAATATTTATTCAAAGATTAAAACTATTCATTGAATAAAATTGACCAATTTCGTTTCACCAACAACACAAAATAAGTTTAATCTAAGTTTAATCGTCTAATAAACTAACTGGAGATTCATGACCAGTTAACTTATTTATTTGACGAATTCTAACCTCAAATTTAAAGTTTGTTGTAGTTATCATATTTTATTAAAATATCAATTTATTTCAGAAAACACTTAAAACACACTTTGATTAAAATAATTTTAATCGAATCGTGTAACACAACGCCAACACCACTACAAATGTTAGGTTATGTTTTAGAATAATGTCAATTTACTATATATTTGTGAGCGGTTCACATTTATTCGATGAATAGTTATTTAACTGTAGAATGAGGTTGGTGAAACGTAAATAAATTTAACCTATGAATAAATTTTATTCAGTGAATAACTAAACTGAGATTAACTTGATGTCGGTGAAACCGGGCATTAGAAGAGTAAACCTCCAGAACAGTACAAGTTAAATTGTTCATAGTACATACTACGTACATACGAGTACATTTACATACCAATAATAAATAGGTGGAAATCTTAATTTGATAAAATATAATAGTTAACGAAATTATATATATAATTATATCTCTATATACATATATGGCATATAATATATATCTGGTGTCATCGGACATTTAATTTATTATTTCATTATATTATTATTAATATTATTATTAACCTTTGAAATTAAATGTCCGATGACACCAGTGACCATTGCTGAAAGCTCACAAATAATGTTTCGTTTTATTGTTCATTTAACCTTATAATTTTAAAAAATTTGAATCAAATATAATAGTTATCTTAAATTGGCAAAAACTAATGCTTAATTTTAATATGTACCTAGAGTTTTTGATAAAAATTAAAAAAGTGATTAAAAAAAAATTTAAGTCATAAAATAAATATAATTTGTTAGTACATAAGATATTCTTTTTATTATACATTTACATCTTTCATTCAGATTAAGAGTAGTTTTTGAAATTATTTGTAGTAAATTATTTGTAAATAATTGTGTTTTATTTATAAAGTAAGTAAATATCAAAAGCAAACCCATCCGAAAAATTCAAAAGGAGAGTTTTCATCATCCCCGTAAGTGGCGGATATACAGTTGAAGTAGAATTCCTCAGAGCATAAGAAAATCTAATAAAGGAGATGCCATGTTCGCCTGTTTATGTATTAATGTGTTTCACATTAGTTCATGTAATATGCTATGATACCGCAATTATTATTTCTTAAGATGAAAACACGAAATAAACTTAAAAATTTGCATTTCCATATGCTGGTATGAAATATATCGCCTAGTGGTGATCATTCGGCACGTTGGCCGACTACCATCACGATACTTGCTATTGAATCTGCACGATTTAATTTTTAAGAATTCAACATATGTCGTGATCTGTTTTACCGCACACAAGATCATGGCGTACATGAATTGCCAGTTACAACGGCCTGCCTTAAGAAATTGGTTTTTTTATTAAACTCTGAAGAAAACCAGAAACTTTAAGTTAATATAAAATTAATACCCAAGAAATAAAAATGTTGTAGTTACCATGGAAGAAATAGATACCCAAAACATTTTAAACTGAACACGGAGGGCGAATTCGCCAAAACTACCTTCAAATTACATACATATGTACATATCTACTTTAAAGAATATTAATATGAATTATCTACATTTGTAGGTTACACCGGAAATCAATATTTTACATTTAATTTTGTAAAGATATATTAAAATATATCACCACATTTTCGATAGCCATTTATTTTTAAATTGCATTCACTATTATTTTTATTTATATTAAAACTTAAATATTTTAAATTCTCAAGTTTTAATCTTATTCATAAATTTTAAACAAAAAAAATAAATATGAATTGAGTTAAATTGTTAACTTGAATAAAGATGTTAATAATATAAGCATTTTTAATAAGATCTGTAGATAGTATAACTTTACAGTCTATTAGTTTGTTTAATTCTGATTTTTAACCGACTTCAAAAGAAGGTTATCAATTTGTCGGAATTTTTTTTTATGTTCGTTAAGAGATAATTTCTTACCACGCGAATCAATTTTGATGATTCTTTTTTTATTAGAAAGGGGGTGCGTTAGGTATGGTCTTATATTAATTTGGTCAAGTTCTGACGATATGATCAATGACAAAGTACCTGAAATTTTCAATTACTATGAGTAAGCGATAATGTTTTACTGCGTAGACCGATTTCGATGATTATTTCTTTAGTGGAAAGGGGGTACATTAGGGGTGGTCCCATATTAATTCTCTTCCCATAAAACTCTTCAATCACTATGATCACATAAACAATACTCAGGCAAATCTCTTAGTGTACCGGAATATTTGAGTTACCACGATGTCCATATGGTGAAATAAACATAGTAGTAGAACTTAATTAATAAAAATAAAAAAGATGACAATGAATCTCCTTAACGGCTTACAGTAAGGGTGATTTGTATGACAAGATTTCTAACCGATTGTAATCAAATTGATGCTATCTTAAGTCACTATGGTTAACATCACTAAAAAGAGATAAATAACCAAATTTAAAAAAATACAACAGACTTCAAAAAAATAATCACAAGATTTAAAAAAATGTAAAAATGCACTACCAAGTATAAAATAATAATTTAGTTACAAAACAGCACATCTTACTAAAACCACATATTCAAATATTTATTTCTTTACATGAAATCACTTTTTGAAGTTAGTGTCAAACATACATTTTTAATATAAAATGTCATATATTAAAATATACAATTTAAGCAATGCATACCTAAATTAAATGCTATGTGACTGTCTTACAAACTAGACAATTTAAAAATTGAAATTACTAAACCTATTCGTACACATATGTGTACTACTGACAAACTTTTAAAGGAAGGCTTACGCGACGTCATCTTCATTACCCGGGAAACGTAATAAGTACGATAAGTCGAATGCCATTCATAAAATGTATTTGTTTGACACCGACTTCAAAAACTGGTTTCATGTAAAAAAATATTTTGATATGTATTTTTTAATAATATGTGTTGTATTGTAACTAAATTATTAATTTATACTTTGTAGTGTTTCAGCTATAATTAGGTCAGTAATTTCAATTATTCAATTCGGGCCGTTTTCTTTCAATGGTCTGGCGTAATTTCTCTAGTTGTCCACAGTATAGTTAAGTATCAATTAGTCTGACCAACTAGAAGAAGTTCGTGGTGGACGATTCCCTTCCAGTTCTTTCTAGCAGAAAGCGAGCGAACCATTTCCGCGCAGCAGATTTTGTAGATTAAGTACCTTCACGGTACACAGCACATATTTTTTACAAACCTGCGCAGCGTTCTTCCTTTTGTCCTAATAATATTGCAAAATATAGCCCAATTTTTATTACTTTTCTCCATTTTCAGACGCAAACAACTGCACAATTACTGCACCAATTTCGATGGTTATACACACTTAGTAACTCTCGAAGTGCCACCTTTCCAACGAACGTTTAGTGGTGTCGCTGCAATCTGTGTTTTCTGAGTTATTTGCAATTGATGCCATCTATCAGGAAAACGCCACAAACTTTTTCCCTGACGAATTATTAAGAAAAAATAACTTGTACATAATATTTAAATCAAAAAGTTTAAAAGATGGTTTTTAGTCAAATGAAATGCTGTAGACAAGTACTTACTGCTGAACCAATAAAAGTCTAAAAATGGTAAATTCGTCGGTTAATGCCGAAACCGGTTACATGATAAGGTTCAAGCGATCTATGATACAAACAATCCACCTACATCTGTATCCTATGCGGGAGGCGCAGTTTCGGCTAAATGCATCATGATATTATTTTAAATGTGTAATAAGCAAGGACGTATATATCTAGACTTATCTACGACATTGCATTCGACTAAAGACCATCTTTGAAACTTGTCGATTTACCCAATCACAGTCAATAAAATTATATATTTGTTTACAAATTTTAATATTAATTTTTATTTAAAATGGCATAATATTTATTTTTTAGACTTTAATAATAAATATGTTGAATAAAATACTTTAAAAATTACAACTTCAGTGAAATATGAAAATTTTCCAGCTTACATTTTAGTCTATACTTTGCGCAACGGGGTCTTAGACTATAATGTAAGTTGGAAAATTTTCATATTTTACTAAACTTGTAATTTTTTAAATATTTTATTCAACATATAATTTCACAAGTTAATAAACATTTACAATTATTATAATAAATATGTTTATAGGAAGACCTCTGGCTTCCTTTAGTTATAAAATCCTTATTGCATTATAATCTCAAAATTTTGTATTAAATTCTTAATTTAGTGTTTTAATTAGCTCTTCAATAAAATCTTATAAACAAATAAAATTAATTTATTTTTAATTAACTAAAAATTAATTAAATTAGTTTGTTGCATTAATGCCACTGTTCGACCATAAAAAGTGCATCGAAGAAAAAAATAGAAAACAATAATGTAATTATACAAATTATATTATATTATATAATATGACCGAATTTATATTGAGTATAATTTAATTAAATAAAAGATGTATCGACATAATATATAGGTACATAACCTAACATGAATTTCATTAAGCGCTTACAACGCCTAAAACAATTAAAACAAAAATTGTCTGAAATGTGTTATGCGTGCATTATGTTTTAATTAGCAATTACACGCTAAGATCGGGAGGCCTTATTTATGTTCACGTACCGCATAAGTTTCTTTTCTATACTTAGCTGCAATAATTGTCATAATATTTAGCTTTGTATTAAATTTTATGCGAAAGTGTAGACATATCTGATGCGAAAGTAACTGAATTTGTTATAATAATAATTAATGATTACCTACTTATCCCATACTTATCAATTTTAAGTTTATTATAAGTATCTACTCTACTAGAATCAAGCATACAACTCGCTTGTAATGAAGATTGCCTGCATATTAATATGATGTATTGGGTATTATTTAAGAAAATTGGAAAAATATTCTTTATGCCTAGTAATGGCCAAGATTATTTTAATAGGAGAAATTCAAAATAATTGATGTTTATTGTAAAAAGGTGCCTTTAAAACCCACAACATTTAAATTAAGACAATTATTACAAGTTATAATAAAATGTAAATAAATTTGACAATTAGTGAATTCTTTTCTCACTTACTGTCAAATATCTCCAATGGATATTACTGAGGAGGCTGCACCTCGACGCTTTAGTTGCTTCCCGATCAGACTTAATCGGGATGGTCAAAGAAAGTGCCTTAAATTAGCAACCAACTCAAATCGAACTGCAGGGAAGTACTAACGAGACAAGGGTCCTGAACACTACATTTATTAACAATATTTAAAAATTACAAAAATGCTAATTGCCATAAAAATTACATTTAATAATTAAATATAATTATAATAATAATAATAAAATTTATTAAAAATATGCAAAATCTTTGTACAAAAATAAAATTTTTACATAAACTTTTAAAAGGTAAAATGATCAGCAGAGCTGTTTTTCATCAAATACCCAAGATGTCGGTTCAGGCCGCTACACGTTCACTTACCCTCGACTTGAATGTGGCTTTAGTTTTTGTATTCAAAAATAAGTCCAAGTATCTATTGAAGATAATACTTGCCATATACTGGAAGGATCTTTCAAATTTCGTTGTTTTATGCAACGGGACGGATGCACTTTGATTGTGTCTTAATTCCCTGGTGTGGCAGTCGCTCCTTTTTGTGAGTAAATCATGTAGGTATCTCGGTTGTTTGAATTTGTATATTGAGAACAGCTGCATTGCTAACTGTAGTTCAAATCGAGCATCCATCTTAAATATTCCTAGTCGCTTATAGATAGGTGTCACATGCTCCCTGTATCCTATGTCGTACGCAAATCGAAGACACGCATTTTGCAAAACTTGAAGTTTGGATTTATAGTGCTCTGTGAGGAATCCGTAGTAAACATTCATACAGTAATCAATATGACACAATACAAGTGCCACCACGAGGTTCCACTTAACCTGTGATGGAAGGAGATCTTTATAGCGATAGAGCGATTTTAACTTGAAGTAGCACGTACTTATAATTTTGTTAACGTGATCGGTGAATAACATTAAATTATCCCAAATCATGCCAAGATTCTTCACTTTTGAACAGAAATTTATTGCACATCCATTCAGTATCGTATCCACTCTTTTATTGTCCATTGCAGCTTTGTATCCACGAGAGCTACCGATGCAAATGCACTGAGATTTGTTAGGATTGAGAACTAGACCATTTTGGTTCGACCATTTTGAACAGACTTAAGATTATGATTTAAAGAGTTAATAACATCGTTAATATTTGTCGGATGTCCCGAGATATACAGCTGAGTGTCATCAGCGTACATATGGTATTTGCATTCTTCTGTAAGAATTCTTGGAAGATCCGCTGTAAATATAGAGAACAATAAAGGACCGAGCAAGCTGCCCTGCGGTACACCTTTGTTTATAGCAAGTTTGTCCAAACTTATAGCAAGTTCGTCCTCCTTATAGCAAGTTCGTCCAATTGTTAACACTGTACTTTTAATTTGGTTACCAAGGAATGTGGGCTGTGTGCACTTTATTGAGTTTAACTGTTCCATGGAATGCAATTATTTAAATTAATCATATACAGAGTGTTCTTTAAATTAATTAAGTAATAAAATTGTTAAAGCAAACTCTTTTGAAATAAAATAAGATATTGTTTAATTGGAAGATTAAACACTTACTTATTTAGTGCATTACATATGTGTACACGTATATTTTGTCCTTAAAGTCAGGTGGACAGGGATTGAAAATTAATATGTTACATTGTAAGTAATTATGGAAAATGTGTTTTTAAAAACGAGGTGATACTAAATTTAATATATAATTATTTTTTTACCGACTACTTAATAGATAATAAAATGTATTTGACCTGAAAGCAATTATTTCAAACCAAAGATTTATTCTCAAAATAGGCAGAATCTTCCAATTGTACTACCCATGGGTTTGAGGCAAATGGAACGTATAGGCAGACTCTGTGTTTTTCCAAGAATCTTGAAAAACAATTTCTTTGAATTAAAATAAAAATCTACCATATGCCTGAATTTTTTTTAATTAATCAATGATTGTTTAAAATATTTTTTGAAAATGCACCAATTGTCAAATTTAATTACATTTTATTTTAACATATTATAATAATTGCAAAATTGAATACAGTAGAACCCCGATTATCCGTGCGCGGATTATCCGTGAAGCTTTATCCGTGGGCCCATTATATGTCTAGTACATCAATTACCGTCAGATTATTATGCGTGCGGCGGCTTATCCGTGCGGCGCTAGCGGTTTATCCGTGGCGAGGGGTCAACCGCTACAGGAAATTCTGTACAATTAACTTACATACTTGTCAAAATTTACCGAATTTCATATTCTTCATCAGTAATTCACCGTACTTCATCAATAATTTACTGTACTTCACCTACTTCATCGATAACTTATTGTTTTTCACCTATTTTGCAAGTACTTCATGTATTTCTGTATTAATTCACATAAGATTTCATGTACTTCATGAGTACAACTTTAGTAGTTTAGTATGTGAAATCAAATGTATAGAATTTATGCTTACTTCAGAGCTCCACTTGGATTACATACGAAACTGTTTAGTGTATTCTTTTTGTAATAATTTAACAAAAACGTCAATTATTATTATCCGTGTTTTTCAATTATCCGTGCCGAGCACGGTCCCGGTCGGCCGGATAATCGAGGTTCTACTGTACTTAAATTATATTTTCACAAGTTAAGGTGAAAAATACCAAAGGAATTTCGCCATAAGAACAAACTACGGTTAAAAACAGAGTACAGATAACGTACCGTGCTAAAATTTACATGATATATTTGAACATTTATCGATAGTATGTTATAATTAGAAGTACAAAACATTTATAGTTAATGAATAAATAAATAAACGGGCAGGGTACGAGAATTGGGGTTCGAAAACCGCAAATTCCCTATAGAAATGGTATAATACTATGAAAAAGAACATAATTAGAAATATTATAAACTATAGTGATTCAAAAATTTTGCTCTTAAGGACCTCCTAAACTTTAATGTGAGCTGAAAATTTTAAATTTCATTAGAATTGTTAAAAAAATAATAAATTTTTTTTTTCAAATTTCATTAAACTTGTAACCTTTTAAAATATTTTATTCAACATATTATTAGTTTAACATCTGAAGTAGGTGTTAGGTTGTTTTCAGATGTGCCTATTACCCTATTTTATATTGTTAATGATGACAATTCATTAATATTAATATTAACATAAAAACTAAAATAAACAAAAATAAAGATCATAACATGATGATTATAATAAAGGTTTTTAACCTTTAAAGTGTCACCGGCTTAACGTAAACCTTTATGTTATTTTATAACAGTCACCTTTAAAAGAACGTTTTGTGATATAATATAATAGACCTGATTGCCTTACTATTTTTTGATATTGTCCAGGATCCAGGATGCTGCAAAAATAAAATTTTTACCGGCTTATTAATTAATCTTATAACTTGGCATACTTTGTATGTATAGTATTACATAGTTGTTTTTTCTTGGAATGTGCACCAAATATTTGTTTTTTACAATTTGCAGAAACAAATCTTGATTGCAAGTAATGGTTTAAGTAAAATGCAAGGTAAGACAACTTATAGTATTCCTTATTTGCACGGGTATGCTTTTTATTGTTATTATGTAGCCATATTGTTTCAAATCCGAAGTGAAGATAAAACTGTTAAAATTTATTTTTAATAGCACCAGATTAACCCTGAAACTTCACACTGGGGTCTGAGATACCCATATAAATTTATTTTTAATTGTTCTAATTTTTGCAATTACTAAAAGGCACCTACAAATATTCACATTTACTCAGATAACTATGAACTTAATTTACAAGAAAGGATTTAAAAAAAGCATTACAACACATGTGGCATTAACTTATATGACGCTTGGGGTTTTTGAGACCCTAGTGTGAAGTTTCAAGGTTAAGAAAATTTATTAAATTTGTATATGCGTTAACTGCTTGGTATTATTTTTTTTCTTTTTTTCTTCAGTGGTTAATCTCCTTCCTGTCTGGTTTAATTTTATTATTTTTGGGACCTTTAAACTTAATCTGCTTGATTTCTACCATCCAAAAGATACCAGAGGAGTACCTAAGCTAGGAACCCACGACGGTAAGATATTATCACCCACGTTCTCCGACTGTTCCTGGAAAGGTCCCGTTAGCCCAAAGCAAAAGGGGCACAATTTCTGCGGTTAATGGCACAATCTAAAATATTTTACAAAACGCGTTAGTAGAAACACATTTTTGCCCGTTTTCACCAACAAATTCCTAACTTTAGAATTTCCTAACTTTGAGATAAAAAACTTTTATGGCAAATTTGGTTTCACTGAACGCTAAGAATTCCTTAAGGCGTTAAGAAATCTCTAACCTTAGGTATTTCTTAACACCTCAAGGAATTCTTAGCGCTTGGTGAAAACCAAATTTGACATAAATGTTTCTTATTTCAAAGTTAGGAAATCCTAATGTTAGAATTGGTGGTAAACGCATTAAACTCCTGCTGAAATTGCAATTATTGAAAGTACCTATTACGATTTACCTCGAGTTAAATTAAAACGTTATTTAAAAGTTAAATTAAATTGATAAAATTTTACTTAAACAAGGTGGAACTCGATGACCGCAGTTCTTAGGCTTCTATACAGTTACCTTTTTGGTTTACAATTATATAATATTTTGTAATTATTTTTAATTTAAATTTATAATTTTTTCTTTACCTGACGATCATCAGATTATTTTTAATTTGTTAAGTTAGTAACAAAATGTTCTACCGAGTGACCGGTTGAAATCTGAACATAGGAAATAACATGGAAATTGATTTTTCTAAATTCTGCTTCATTATAACGGATATGAATAAAAATATTTCAAATTAAAGAGATTTTTTCCGCGTCTAAAGATCCCCAATACTTGATATTATGTTTTTAATTATATATTATAGTTATATTATAGTTAAAATTGATACTAAAATTAAGAAATAGCGCTTTTAAAAAAATATTTGCAGGCTTGTTTGATGTATTACGTCAGTTACAGCATCGTTATTGTTTTTTACACGCCCGGGAGTAGAAGTCAGTTTGTAGGTGATGGAAATTGTGACAGAAATAAGTCATTTTACCCTAGGAGTATAATATGAACAAAAATCCCTAGGAGTTTTCATTATACACATATTAATAAAACAAAAATAATGAAGAAAAATATAACAACTTATTTATTAATATTAATAGAAAATGATACATTATTACAATTTTATTAATTTTATTAAGGATGTACTAACATCTTTAATGTCATTAATGTTAGGTTTGTTAATTCTTCTGAGCGACATGCGCCTGCAATACCCAGGATCAATGCTACCTACAATGTATAGAAATTGTTAATACATAATAAGATCTATATAAATAATGTAATATTTTACCTTAATCATTAAATATTCATTATCATTTGCTTTTGATAAAAAACAATCAATTTGTTCTCGTGACAGAACTTTTGACTTCTTTCCATGATACCCATCAGATTTCCGTTTTAAAAATCCTATAAGTTGTGCATACTTGCTTATGTCTATATTATCATTAATTACCATACACGCTTTTATCATTGAATATTGTGCCCATAATGTGGAGGACTTGTATACTTTTGCCTTTTCTCCAAAATAAGCCAACATGACGTTCTCGGAATATGTTTTTACTTTTTTTTCCTTGCACCACTCTCTTAAACGATTATATGCAATATCATATAATTTTTCGATTTCGGTGGTAACAACTCGGAGACTGCAACACTAGCAGCATCAATAATTTCTTGTGGTTCTTCCATTTTGAAACTAAACTTGTTTACACAATTTTGTTTGTTGTCATAGTATTCGATATTATACTGTGGTATTCGTTATATTATAATTCAAAGGCTACTAAATAAAATAATTGCAATTCTCTGTCATGATTTATAAATTAGTTTTTAATTATTTCTTGGTTTCAGGGGTGTAAAAAATAGTATATACACTACTGGAGAGAACGCCATTATTCCCTTGGTGCATTGTAGCCCTCGGGCTTCGCCCTCTGGCTACAAACTTGCACCTCGTGAATAATAATGCTTTTCTCTCCCTTAATGTATAATGTACTATTATTTTGACGGATTATCAAATAATTTTTAATTGTTTTAGTTGTTAACAAAAATTTTCTATATAAGAAATTGATTTGCATTTTGTAAGTGTTATTTTTACGTTTTACGTAATTTTTACTTTCACTCTTTCGTACCATTTATTGATTAGTTCATTTATTACCAACCCAAAAAAGTGTAAGATGAATAAAATAATCACATAAACAATTGAAAAAGAGTCCACAACTCTGTGTGTTTGATCTCAATTAATTATTTTGAATCTTGTTAATCCATTCACGCGTTTGTCCATCCACCCACAAAAAGTAAAATTTAGTGACACAAGGTTTTTTTGTCACTAATTTAGTGACTTTGAATTATGCGGACGGGCGGACGGACGGACTAACGGACGGACGGACACGAAGCCAGATCATAAGGCTTCTTTCTATACTATGTATAGAACCTAAAAAACTTGACACATTCCGACTGAAACAAGGGTAGTTTTTATCAAATAAAACATTAGCCAGAATCAAAGGAGTATTTTAATTTAAAAATAGTTAATCGTAACAATAAATTACTTTGAATACTACAAAAGTTGGTGTTGTCAAGATTGGACGGGTGAGTGAAATATTTTAAACTCTTATTAATCCCAATCATGAATTTGACCGTAATTGTTATAAATTAATGAAAATTCCAAAGTAAACATTAATTTGCAAATGAAAATGATACGGTAATTATTGTTCCTAAATATCAATAGAAGCATTAATAAAAGTATTGAAAAATAATCCTGTTTGAAAGCAAATGAAGACCGATTAACAGTTTGAACGAGCTTGAATTGTATTTTATTGCATTGATTTTTATTGGAATTTATTGTAAATCTATTCATTACGCTACCCTTGCACTAACATGTTCATAAATATAATACTGTACAGGCCTTAATTTTGAAATGATGTGTTGATAAATAAATAATTAAACTGCCCCACGTTGGTTAAGCCAATTGTAGTGAAAAGACCTAATCTTGAATTAATAAAATAAAATAAACTGCCCCACGTTGGTGACAATTTGTAATGATAACCTTACCTTGTATACGAACTGTCGCATGTCGTGTCATAGCTGATCGAACCTTTGCTTCAATAAAACCAAATGAATTTTTCTAAATTTTAATACAATGAATATTAAAATCTGTTTTAAAAGAAAACAATAAGTAAATGTGGTAATATATTATAAGTCACGTAGAAAATATTCCATTACATATTTCTTTAAAATATGCAATTTAATTTTGATACTTGTGGGTATTAATACATAATACTTCCAAATTTGTCCGTTAAACGAATCGGGTAAGTAGGTCGTTAGGATTGAATTTTTCGGTCTTCTTAATTTAATAGCACCATCCATTAATTTGTTGGCTAGTTGAATGGGGTGTGCTTCTAGTCTGTTTGCATATATGTTACAGAATTTGTAGATTTCTTCATGAACTGATTTTACCTGTAAGTTTTGTTGGATAATATAATTTGCTACAAACCCATGAAGCGTTGACAATTAATCTCAGAAAGTTTTTAAGTTTTTGCAGTATTTCAATATTCGACGTACTAGGAGTTCTCCAAAGTTGTAAACCATAAGCCCATACATTGAATATGGCTAGTTGATGAGTTTGTTCTCAAGGTTTGGATACGTCTACGAATTTGTAGATTTCTTCATGAACTGATTTTACCTGTAAGTTTTGTTGGATAACTTTAGTTTTCACAATTTTTAAATGTTGAATTAATCCAGTAATTTAAATTTAAATTTTGCAGTATTTCAATATTCGACGTCTGAGTTCGAAAGGTTGTAATAAGCCCATATGTGTTCATATATTTACTAAAAGTTTGTTCTCAGGTAAGTGGGACGTTATGATTATCTCAATTTTATAATGAAAATCAATCTTTAAAATTAAAATTGTGTGAATAAATTTACTATAAATACCTTTTTATGTAATATTAACAAAAATTAATAACATAAATTACTAAGAGATGATCTTTTGTTTGACGGGTAGACATGTTGGTTTTAATCGTAATTTGCTTTGTTCATAATTTGATGCTAGAAAAAGGTGGTTTTTATGTTTTATTGGCTTAGATGTACATATTAATTTATTGAATAGTATTAATTAATTTATTCCTAATCGGGCTTTCATTTTTAAGACTTTTATGTATGCTTAATTCGATTTGATCCCAGTTATTAAAGATGTCTTTTGTTTGACGGGTAGACATGTTGGTTTTAATCGTAATTTGCTTTGTTTATAATTTGATGCTAGAAAAGGTGGTTTTATGTTTTATTGCGGTTCACGACGTTTCGGCGCAGCCGCTTCGGCGCGACCGTTTCGGCGCAGCCGTTTCGGTGCGACCGTTTCGGCGCGAGCCGTTTCGGCGCAGGCCGCTTCGGCGCGAAAACGGTTCGGCGCGAAAACTTAATTTTTAAAATATTTATTAAAACTAGCTGGATACCATTTATTCCATTACTGAAAATTTACTGATGTAAATTTTTAAGACAAAAAGTAATAAACAGATTTTTATTTTTGGGTGAATTCGTTTTGATTTGTTGCACTGTCAAAACCTACTGCGCCCGCGCCCGTCACGGGCGCTGACGGCGCTTCGAGCGGTTTTGACACGTGCAAACTTATTAAAATATCCCTTAAGCGGCTCCAACTCGAAAAGTTTGAAAGTTGAAGCGGCAGATCTCAGGGAGCGACTGACTCTATCTAACGCTGCTGTAATTGGCTGCGCCTTAAGTAGATCCCTAGGGTAAATGTGCACGGACAACCAATTTCTTAGGTTGGTGCAGATTCTACCTATTTGGTTAGATGTACATATTAACTTAATCAATAGTATTAATTAATTTATTCCTAATCGGGCCTTTCATTCTATTAAGAATATTATTTATCAGCTATGCTTGGTTTGCGATTTGATCGCAGGTTATTTAAATACTGGTTATTGAATGTGATTACTGAATTTATCCCTTGCTATTTATATGTATTTTGGAGTTTCTTATTTCATTACTTGAGGTTTGTTAAATGGGGTCGATTTGAAAGTGCGTGACGTCAGGGACGGAGTAATAAATTTTCACAAAATGGCCGATAGTACCAGAGGTTGATATTTGATTAATCCGGCAGTCCAAATAAATGTATTTTTGTTTAAATGTGCTATTGTTATACGATTAAGAATTACATATAGGCAGAGATGTTGTAAATTTAGAAGAAAGCAAGAGGTGCTTTCTAATTTTAACAATGGCAGGGGAGACATTTTCTGTGTTAGTTATTTAAAAAGTTGCTCTCTTGTGTATTGCTGCGTTGCTTTATTTTATCCTTAAGAGATGCTGAACTAATGAAATTCAACGTTGTGGTATTACTTAGGTCGGGGTTTTGATTATTTAAATTTTAATTAAATGCTAAAGCAAATTGTTGAAATAAAGATTAATGAAAATCAGTAATAATATTGTAGCATTTGCACTTGCAAATAGCAAACAAATAATGCGTACTCATAGTAACGATTAACAATTGAAAATCATAATGTGATTATTATTTAAAGACTAGTTGTTCTCCTATGTACTTTTATACGAATCTTGCGATCAAAGTAATACCAAGTATAATCGACTATTTGCGAGGATTATCTTATAATCACGAGATGAATAAACAAGTAATTAAATGCATTAATTTTGTAATTTTAATAAATATTTTAAAATTAATATCGGCGCAACCGTCTTCGCGCCGAACGGCTTGCGCAACCGTCTTCCGAACCCCTCGCGCCGAAACGGTCGCGTCGAAACGCTGCGCTGAAACGGTCGGCGAACGGTCCCCCAAACGTCGCATGAGTTTAATTCGGACATTAGATGAACTATATTTATCCCTTGAATATTTATGTATTAATTGGAATCTTATTCTAATCTTGGGTTTATTCTTTATGTTCAAGACGTATATAATTTATCACATGCTGTCCAAGGTTTGGGTTTTATCGCAGGGCCAATTTTTAAACATTGGTTAATATGAATTGGTATACGAATTTAGATATTACATATAGGCAGAGATGTTTAAATTTGAAAGCAATGCTTTTAATTTTAAAAAAGGGAGCATTTCTTGTTAATATTAAAGTTGCTCTTGTGTATTGCTGTCGCATTATCCTTAGAGATCTGAGTAATGAAATTCAAGTTGGGTATTACTCTAGATCATTTTATTATCTGTAAATTTTAATTACTGCTTAATAGCAAATTGTTGATCAACAGATTAATGAAACATTTAATAAGAGATTTGACTTGCAATAACAACAAATAGAGTTTCTATAGTAACGATTAACAATGAAGACATCGTTATATTTAAAACCTTTGATTCTCCTTGCTTTTTATGAATCTTGCGATCTAGTAATAGTACTGGGTTCAAATGGAATTCGATTAAAGCGACTAAAATTGTTGAATAGAATAGAAAGTGATGTAACAAAGGGAAGTCATAATCGCAGTCCAAAATTTTTGGTAAGAGGTTTGTTTGTTAGTTACATAAAAAGAATTCTTGCATTAGGGAGCTAGTTTTCGTGCACATTATGTTTGACAATCTTAACTCAATGTGTAACTAATTGGAAATGGGTCAGAACATTCGTAAGAATGTTCCTAAGCTGAGGAAAAAACGACGGCTGTTAGAAACGATGCATAACGTAGCGAAAGAGAATCGTTCGCAACCAAACGGTTGACAGATCCGGGCGCGTAAATAAGGGAATTCATTGTAAACATTCTTCATAAAGATTTTCACAATAATTATGATTGAAAAGCGGGCCATAAAAGCCTTGAACGAATAATTGGAACCGATTTACGGTACAAGTTTACTTATACCCATTTTCATTTAAGGTTTTAAAAAATTGTGGTAACAATCAAATCAAGTCAATAACAACACTATTTTAATTAATTAATAACCAATCTCGCAGATGAAGATTAAACTTTTTCTCTATCTTAGCAGTTTGTTCAAATTTCCGTGAGGTTGATATTTAATAAAATATTCAAACTTAACATTCTCGTGTTTTATTTTCTGGTGAGGTTATTTTGTGTTTAATTTAGGTTTCGAAAGCTTAATTCAAACATAAAGCCATCTTTGCTTATTTTATGTGTTTTGCTTATTTGTTTAGTTAACTAGGGACGGTACTGGGTAAGCAGGTTTGGGTATTTAGGACGCCACGGGTTTTCGTTTATGGTTCAACTACTGTTTGTTTTCCGTCTATTCCAAGAAGTTGGGTTACGATTTCACAACGTGTCCTTTTGATGATTACGATTTTAGGTCAGGTTTATCTACGTTTGGATTCAAAGTTTGTGGCGCGAATTTTGAAATGCGGGGCAGGGGGCATATATTACAATTTATTGTGAATCGCGTTAATGCAAAACATATGCTGATTCGTCTATTATGCCCGGTGTCAATTTCAGAACTGATTTCGAAATAAAAAAAAGATTAACTATTTTTTTTGTAAATTGAACTGATTGAAAATAAAATGAACACTTTGTATGGTATGTTAACCACATCCAAACTTATAAAACAAACGTATTTAAATACAAAGTAATATAATGTTTTCCTAATATCGTGAATAACCCAAAATCAAGTTTGACTATCATCAAGTTTTAATTATTTTAAAGTTTTAATTACAATGTACAGAAGAAGAAGACAATGTACATCTGATGTACAACAAAATTTGTGAAAATGTTTGAACTGGCTATTCAATCTACGTTTAAAACAATCATTAAAAATTTTAACCTAAAAATTCGACATACAGTGATCAACAATAGTTATTTGAGTATCTCGTGCGCGAAATAATGACGCATTTCGCGCACAAGTTGTGAACACTATTTTAAACTACGTTAAATTCAGTGAATACAAAACTTATATTTAATAAAATACTCCCGATTTCAAAAGTTAAAAAGTCAATTCTATTGCTGTTTTCTATGTTTAAAAATTAGAGAAAATGATCTTTACTAACACAATATTTTGTATTTAGTAAATTGACCTACGTAGAAAATCTTTGACAAATGCAAGAAATTATAAATCGTAACTTTATTTGAGGCTATGTGACCAGAAGTGACCTAACCAACGAGATGAATGGAAAATGGGTTTTGATAGATAAATGCAAGTTTGTATTTTTATAGTACATATTAATATGTTATGTTTTTTAGAAATATCATTTGGCCAATATACTGCCATCCATCAGCCCAATTTAAAATTAATTTTTATTTGCTTAATGGCAACAAAATGATCTATAGATACTAAAAATATCATTTTTTCAATTTTCATGGTATTGTGGGTTATATCACATTGTTGTTCTCATAGCCTTATTTAATGTATATGTAAATATGATATAAAATGAGTCTACTGCTGTTCAGAATGTGATTTAAATACTTGTGACGCAAATCAATTTATGATACCAATCAATATGAGTGTAGGAATGCGTTAATAATAATTTTTACACTTGTAGCATTTGTGTTACAGGCCCCCGGGTATAACTTATTAATCTTTGCTTAATTGCAATAACAAATTACAACTTACTCTAATATCTTTCGTTATCTTTTAAACAATAATTCTAAACAATTGCTTTGATTAATATGCTTAGAAACCTACTTTACGAATATAATATTAAGTAGTATACCATACTATAATACTTATTCTATATTTTCTTAGTTTATTTTAATATATCCATTTTAAACTCTTAATACTTATTAAGTCAGGTCAATGGACACACGCAACACTCGTTCAAAGCAAAGAAAAATAATTAATGTGACATATGAATGACGCTACCAAACAGTGGCATAAATATATTTAGAGAGAAAGCATAGCCGCACAAGGCGAGAGACATCACTTGAATGCACAATGTGGTCATCTTGTTCTGATATATTAGCGAATGCAAACAATTATTGTCAAGATAAATTGTATTATGCATTTTATATTCATTTACAATATGTTATTGTTTTACTTTAGTGAAGTTGTATTAAAAGGCATTTAATTGTTTACGATATGAGCAAATATGATTTAACCAACTTAATACTGCTGTGCGTACGAATAGTATCTCTAGTAAGAGTATTTTTAAATCTGAGAAATATATTTTTACTGCTGGTGTTTGTATACTGTTAATATTCTGCCGCAATAGCAAGTAATAATAATCGAAACAAATTATACTATTCGATATATCACAAGATATCGCAAATAATTACAAATTTTATGGCTTGGAAATAAATAATTTTCTAAAAAATTTGCGTGGTGATTTACTTTATATACTAATATAAATTACTATATACCTAACTATGTAATTTCCAACACAACCGTGTTAAAAACCAAAATCGCTCGTATACGGTTTCTGAAAGAAATTTTTATATTTTAGTTGCATAAGATAGGTTATCCGCCAAATTAAACCACTTTGCATCTCAGATATGCCACTATTGCCTTGAAAGATGGCTCTGCGTTTTATGGAACTACACATCTAGGGTATAAATATATTTTTCAAAATAGCTTTGTTTAATGCACAAAAAATCCTATGAAGATATTATATTATGGATTCAGGTAGTTTTTAATAGATAATAGATCATATTCTCTATCGTATTTATTATTTATAACAACCGTGTTAGCCCGTAAAGTATAACGTTTACTTCAATACTACCGATTGTTTTTGCAAAAGCAATGACTCGACTTGACGGGTTAACACGGTTGTTATAAATAGCAAGTACGATAGAGAATAGAATCTATTGTATTATGTAAATTAAATAAATTATTAACCTAAGAAATTAATATTAAATTAAAATTTTAAAATTAATATTTATACTTATTTTTAATAAAATATTTAAGATAACAATAACCATTGCTGAAAGCTCATAAAAATAATTTTGTTCGGTTAACCAGTTAATTTAAAAAGTTTTAATTTAATATTAGGTTTCGAGTCATTTTATTAGTTCATTATCAACTGTTTGAAATTAGCGATGCTTAAAATAGCTGTAAATTTGATAAAATACAACAACTGGAGATGAAGGTGTAAAAAATACTTAATGTAAATCATGCCTTAACCCCTTAAGGGGAAAATGACGACCTCAACTCGACACCGATCGCAGCAACTGAGCATTAGTCGCACCAGCCTGGGGAGAATACTGCACAAAGACTCGGATTATCGCCACAAGATCCAGATGACTCAGGAGTTGAAAGCAATGAACATCCGCTTGATATCAGTTTTTGTGCTCTTTGCCTACTTTTGATCGCATTTTTAAAACGTACCAACAGATGGGCACCCTTTATTATGTAAATTAAATAAATTATTAACCTAAAAATTTATTAAATTAAAACTTTAAAATTAATATTTATACTTATTTTTAATAAAATATTTATGATAACAATAACGATTGCTGAAATTATAAAAATTATTTTGTTTGGTTAACCAGTTAATTTAAAAGTTTTAATTTAATATTGTTTCGAGTCATTTTATTAGTTCATTATCAACTGTTTGAAATTAGCGATGCTTAAAATAGCTGTAAATTTGGACAACAACTGGAGATGAAGGTGTAAAAAATACTTAATGTAAATCATGCCTTAACCCCTTAATGCACAATATTTTTATTAACTTATGGTAAAACAAAAACGCTTTTTTTCTTTCAGAAAATAATAATTAACTTATTTTTAATTATTTTATGTAAAAAAAAAACGAAGTAAACGAAGTACGATCCGTTATGTACATACACAGACCTACATTATTAGATAAAAGAAATCCAATATTAATCCTGACATAAACAGATTTAAAATATTTTTTTATGAATAAGCAGAATAATGTGAGTGCATGACATACATACATACAAGCATTTGCACAATACTGCAAGTTAACGGAAAGCATGTATGTCATGCAGCTGTGCGTTAAGGAGTTACAGTTTGTCTAGCGCACTTACCTATCTTTTAACAAGATAATTCGAAAAGCAATTGCAAATTTGTATGTTTTTATACAACATTTTTATTCAGCTTGTACAATGTAAAAATCAAAAAGTCATCACCATGAGCAATAAAGCAAAATTATACATTAGTACAGTATTAAATTTCAACATGGTGCCTTAACTCCTTAATTCCCGACTAATGTTTTCATAACGTCTGTCATAATTTTTTTATTTGGTTTGTTTCTTGGCCATATAAAATGTTTCTGATACGCAACATTAATAAGTGGAAATCTTGCAAAATGAATTGACCTTTGAGATATGTCATCTCCTTGAATTTTACAGAATTTTTAAAACTCTTTAATGAAGAACAACCGACAGTTTGCATTTTATTAAAAATCCAATTTTTGTACAAAATGTTACCTAAATATTTAGAACTTGAAATCCTAGGTATAGTCGCAATCTGCCCGTAATTCGATTTTAGAATGTCTTGCGACGTTGTTCAATGGCTAGTTGCTATCGCTGTTACTATTATACGTTTTGTCACGTTTGCTTCTTTAGAAATGACAAACAACTATCCTGACTACTCAAAAAGATAAATAAAAGTAGCAAAATAACGAGATATTCTCAGTATTAGCAATATTCTAGTATTACTATTAGTATTGCTAATACCAATCACTACTAATATTATGCAGATATTTAATTAATAATATATTTTACCCATTGAACCACCTCAACGTAATGTATACATGAGGACTCAACAAAGTAGAACAAGGGTAGAACTGTCAAGCTAAAAAATACAAAAAATAATAGAAGTATTTTGATTATCATGTCATATGTTATCAATTTGATTTCCCACACATTAAAATTAACGACGCTTTAGTTTTTAGTTTTCTATAAGTGTTCCAAAAAAGAAAATTTAAAATTATTGTCAACTGATGGAATAATTATTCAGCACGATTTTATTTAAAGTGCGGTACTAGTCCACAGATGTCATTGTTTTTTATTTATAACGCGTTGTTTCTTTATTACATAAAGACAATTGTATTAATTTAAGTAGGTATTGTATTTTCAACTACAGATTTATGTTCTATTTGAACATCGTGTGTGGTATTTAGGGGCACATGATATACAAATCAAGTAAAGCATTTTGTAAGGTCGTGCTTTTTTAAAGCAATAACCTAAAATACATAGCAGCATAATGAGAAAATTAAGCTATAATATTATTATAAAAATTTTACAAGGTTTATAATGGTATTCTTTTACAATTTACAAATTACAATACAATTTTACAATACTAAAAATTTTAATTTTTTTTCTTCGGTTTCGCTAAGCCTTACGCACTGCAACTAAAAAACAATTTTAAATCGACAAGAATAAAAATTTATTACCAAGTCGAAGTATAAATTATGTAGTAGAAGCTCGGAAAATCTACGATTACAAAAACTATTAAAAAGAAAACATGAAAATTAACAATAAATTCGGCGACGGTTAAGATTCCCGAATGACGATTTTACCATTTTTGAAGTGGACTATGAAATATGGGGGTGTAATTACCGTATAAAAAAAATAAAATTTGCGGTCGGTTCACACATTTTTGAAAAAAACGGCTTTAAAGTTAATTTGGAATCCAATTTTATCATTGGCTCTTTTGAAGTGTAACCCCGCCCTTAAAATTGAAATAGGTTGTGGCAACTGTAAATATACCAGAATCTCGGTTTTTACAACGAATTATGATAGATAATGGTGTAATTAGCTAATAAAAAGAATTAAATTTGTGATCGGACAACAAATTTTCAAAAAAAATCACTTTTTGTGTGAATTCGTTTCTAATGTGGTTGCGTTGTAAAACCTACTCTCCGCACCCTCCGGGTCGCGAAAGGGGCTCCTAGCGGTTTTGACACGCGCTTTACTTACTGAAAACATCTCCCAAGCGGCTCCAACTCGAAAAGTTTGGAAGTTGACGCATCGGATCTCAGGGAGCGGCTAACTCCTTCCTAACGCTACTCTAGGCCCCGCCTTATTGTTGACTCGTTAGTATCAAAACACAAGTACCGTTAATAGAATGCATAAAATTATTGCGTAATATTACGCAAGAATACACTTACATGTATTTCTTACAGGAAAATTGCAATTTTCAAAATTAAATTGTGACCTACAACTCCGACAAGATTGATCCTCACCTTAGAGAGCTTGTATTTTTGTGTTCTTTCGTTTGGTATAGCCATTTCTATAGGAAAAGTGTATTTTCGAACCTAGGAATCTTCACCCAATAATTCTTCTCTCACCCAATAAATAATTAGTCCGAGAAAAGCCGCTAGAATTACAAATTAGGAAAACTTAGTAAATCATAAATTAAGTAAAACTGTGCAATTATAAACCAACATATCAGTTGCATAATGTATCTAAAAGAATCCTGAAACTAAAAGTTCATAAATAGAAAGTGTCATATTATAATTGTCACGCAATACACAAATAGATTACAAAGGTGTAAACTTACTTTTTTGTATTCTCAAAAGGGTTTTAAATTTTTTTTTACTAATATCTTAGAAAATTGTTAATATGTTTAAGGGATATTTACTAAATAGATCACAGTGCAATATCATAGAAGAATATAATCAAACACAGTAATTGGAAAATCTTATAATCACAAAGTTTGAGAATTATTATAAGATTTTATTTTTAATTTTAATCTTGGTTTTGGTTTATAGGTTGATAAGAGGATAAGTGCGCGCACAGAGCTGCACTCATCTGAGCATTTTATGAGTACGAAAGCCGTGCGCAAAAAGCTCAGATGTGTACGTGTCTTAAGATGGACAGAATGCTGGACAGCTGCAATCGAAAGTCGTTACTATAAAGAAGGGTCCAAGGACATCTCAGAAGAACAAATTATGAATAGGATGTACATTGTATATGGTCAGAAAACAAACCAAATTAAAGAAAATTATGACAGACGTTATAAATATGTATGGTTATCCTAAGCCTAAAACTAACTAGTACATGTAAAAGTTTAATGGAATATGCGCCTTACTTCAATTTTTGAGAACCATATATCTTGAAGACTATTGGTCCTGTGTGAAATTTGTATAAAACCTTTTTTATGCAGAATTAAATTAATAATAAAATTCATAATAACCGAAAATGACGTAAAATTAATAGTTTACAAGATATTCGTACAAAACTGATATTCGCGATTTTTGACCTTCAATAATTTTTTAAACGTATAAATTTTGCAATGGACTTTTGATATACTATTTCTGATTTCAAAATAAAGATAACCCTGAAGAAAAATCTTTACCAGTACTAGTACTTAGACGTATAAAAAATGATAAAATCTATAGTTCATTTGAAACAAGAATGAAGTAAAAATTTGTACTAGAAATATGTTCTTTTAAACTGATTGGTTAAAATTCATACAAGTTTTTACTGCTAAAATTTCATTTGCAATTGTCATTTTACAAATCGAATATTAAAGAAATAAAAATTTGATTTTTCCGATTTTATTGTAAATCATGCGTTTCGTAGGTTAATTAAAAGTTTGTAAATACAAAAACTTATGTTCTCTTTTAGTTTTGGAGAAAACATTTTTTCTCATAATATGTTTGATAAAATTTTTAAGAGGACATTCTCCTTAATTTTTGACGTTTCCTTTGTGAATCTTCCTTTGCGTCGCATCGGAAGCTCTCTTACAATTTTGTACTGCATTCTTGTTTCAAATGGACTATAATTTATACCCAAAATTGTAACACTATTTTGACATAACTTTACGTGGAAACCAAGTTTTGCCATTTGTGAAAGGATTCTTTCACTAATCGATTTTGTCGGACATGTTTTCAAATTTCTTCTCTGCTGGTGTAAATAAAAACGCCTTCTCCAGTTATCTAAAATCAAAATCTTAAGAAGCTTCTTAAATTTCATTAATGTTACTATAGATAAGCGTACGGATTTTTGAAAATTTAATTTTTCTACAAAATGGTGGTCACACTGAAACAAAAAATCTTTACATGCTTTCCGCAGCACGAAGACGGCCCTACAAAGTGAACATCTTCCTGTACTCGAAACGGGGCGCCTCACGTTAGTAGTTGATTGCGCTAACAGCAAAGCCAATGACCAACGACCGAATTTAAATATGCAATGATTTAAGTAATAATTTATTATAAAGTAAAATCTGAAATTTTAAGTGATTTATTAGTAAAAATACTACTAATCACAAAATCACCGTACGCTCTCGGCCGAAAATGTAAAAACTAAAGTGCTTGTGTGAAGCCTTTAAAAATAAATAAAATCAAATATGAATATGAAAAATGAATCTACTTTTGGAGATAATTATTACATTCGTACTACTTGTCGGGAGAGCTATTACCTTTAAGCATTATACATATTTCGGCGAGAGGCTATTAACCATGTTTGCGATTTTTTTGACCAAATTATGAAAGATAACAAGCTATATACAATTAAATAAATTTGACGGACGCGGTCCACAAATTTGGTTAAAACGACTTTAAAATTAATTTAGAATGCAATTTTATCATTGGCTCTTTTGAACTGTAATCGTCCATAGTTTAATGGTTTGGCAATAATCAATATATAAATTTCGGTTTTACAACAAATTATGAAAGATGAGGGTCTATATTAACATAAAAAATTAAAATTTTGGTCGGCAACAAATTTAGGAAAAAATACACTTTTAAGTGAATCGAGTCACGATTGCGTTGATCAATTACCAATTCGATTATTCGCTCTACAAGGATCTTTGAAAATGATTTTCAAATTAAATTGGCCTTATTACATGTCCCAAGCTCTCCAAAGCTGTGATTTATATTACTTTGAAGATATAGGAACGATGTATCCCGCGTCATGGCTTAACGGACTGTTGATTATATGTTCATACATATTTGGGATATAGTTACCAAGACATACTTAATTATGGTATTTCTTATGAATATACTTCATGAATGTGTTCACTAAAATATGTGTCTTTATAATAATTTCCACTAGTTTCACTTCATATCAAATATAAAGTACAAACAATGAATAGGTTTATAATTCTTTCCATGTTATAGAAGTAAAGTCATTTCTTCTTATAAAATTTCTTTTCGGACATGGTTACACAAGAACTTAAACTTCTTATATTTCGATAAAATAATATTTAATTATATATACAAGAATTAAATTGATTAAATTCAAAATATACTAAATTATATGTTAAACTAAAATAGTGTTTTCCATTGAATAATAAATAGTTATTTAATACGTTGTTATCAAAATTTACTATATCATGGACATTATCAATCAGGAGTTAATATATCAACTAATTTTAATTAAATTGATATACCGTAATTAAATATTTAAACTTTCATATTACAAAATAGAAAGATATTAAGAATTTCTAATGTTATAAACTATTTGTTACTTTGTAAATTCTATAAGTGTTTAATAGGAAGAACTATAGAAACTAATCTTTATCTCGAGTAATTAATAAAATAGGTTTTCACTTTTTATACATAATATATATACAATTTAAATAGAACTTAATAAATAATTGGAGTAGTAATAAAATCTTGAATAATTTCGTAATTAAACACTATACTATTAAATTTATAAAGAATTAAATAACTTTTATATAATAATTTCGTTAAGGACATTATCAACACGGGGAGCATTAAAATTTGTTTTATTGATGCTCTTTAGGATCTCCTTAATTAATTATTAAGTATATACAAAATTATGTAGGGTTTTGAAACTCTATCATACCTTCAAGAATAAAATGCTTGTCCTATTTTTTAATGTATCTTTGTATATTTGCAAAACTAAAAATTTGATTAAAATTTATAAAATTTAATAAATTGTTAGTGTATAGGAATAATCTCAAATAGAAATAATTTTATTCGGTAATTACATAAAATAGGTTTTTCACTTTGTCCATAGAATAATATATCACAATTAAAAGAACTTCATAAATAATTGGAGTAGTAATAAAATCTTGAGTAATTTCGTAATTAAATACTATACCATTAAATTTATAAAGAATTAAAAACTTTTACATAATAATTTCGTTAAAGACGTACATACACGGGGAGCATTTAAAATTTGTTTTTATTGATGCTTTTTAGGGGATCTCCTTAATTAATTATATTGAGTATATACAAAATTATGTAGGGGTTTTTCAGGAAGGTTTCTATGGCATTTTCTCCATAGATCTCATATTGTAAATGCTTGTCCTATTTTTTATTGTATCTTTGTATACTTTTAACTATCTTTGATCACCTCAGTTTTTAGTGTTCACATTTTAGGTCAAGGATTTTAAATTTTTTTGTAAATGAATTTGGATGAGTGGTCTGTACTAGTAGTCTTAAATTAATCTTCAAAATACTGTACTACTAAATAATTTAGGTTGAATATCCATTATACATGTGTAGTATTATATGGTATAGTATTGTCGTTTTCGAATTTCTTGAAAGCTGTTTGCAGTATTAAACTAATTAACTGATATTTTTAGTACATTAATGTTGAAAAACAGTACATTCGTAACAACTAATAGAATTTATTAGGATAAAATTATTTTATTTTTCAAAAATGGGTGTAGCTGTATGGCAAAATTGCTTTTCTATTCTTTTAAAAATTATTTATAATATCGAAATGAAATTTTAAGCAAACAGTCAAAACATGCAACACAATTTGGTGCATTAAATAATAATTAAATTTAAAAAGGGGAACTACTACTATTAAATTTATTTTTCAGAAACCCGTTCACAATTTCAAATGAAAACTCAAATACAATGTTTAAAACAACTAGGGTATAATTTACAAAAACATATAAGAATTATCGTTTTTAAGTGTGGTGATGAGAATGAATTGAAAAATAAGTTATTTTATTTATAATGGGAATTAAAAATGGAAACCTTTTTTTTTAATCGGCACAACGCGGAACACAACGCGGAGCACAACATAGTACAAGTTAGTATTCAAATTTAAATTCAAAAGGTGAAGACAGCAACTTCACAGATGCTGAATGATTTGTAAATTATTTTTAATTGAAAGTTTTAACGATTTTTAATGTCCAAATTGACCGCTTTATATTTTTTCAGTTCTACAAACATTAATTTAGTAGTTTGAAATAGTTTATAGAAAGATAAACAAATAGCTGTATTAGATGGAATTTTATTGAGTAGACTCCGGTAGAACACGCAATTTAAATGTATATAGTTCCTAATATTAAAATACATTCGCCGCATTTTTATTTTTTCTCTCATTTATATTGTACTTACCTTCTCCCGATTTTTTAAGTGCCATAACAATGATTGTTTTCCAAAGTAAAATTTAAACTGGAAAAAAATTAAACACGATATAGGGTAATTAAAATAAGTTCTTAATTGTATAGTATTTTTATTGTAAACATAAAAAATTGTAAAAATTTATTTTAAAGCATAACGTATGGCGAGTTTTACTGGCCTTTGTAGAGTTATTACATTAAAAATTATTAAATAATACTTAAATACAGGGTTTCAATAATAAAGTGACAAACAATATTTTCAAAAGTAAAATTAAATACTTGCTAACTTACATGGAAAATTTAATTTTTCAGGTACTAGTTGCACGTTTTACTAAAATTAATTATTAATTTTACAGAAAAATTTAATTATATAAAGGCACCTTTTAACATGATTGACAAGAAAGAGAAATGCATAATTCATTTTGAAGAGTTCATTTGTAAAAAACTTAAAATGATAAATTTTATTTATGGTAGGTACAATAATTGACTTATCAAAATGCAAATTTTAGATACTTATTGAACCTTCAAGATTAACACATTAGTATTTGTAATCGTTTATTACAAATACATAATTTCGATTAGATCGAAGTTAAAAAAAGATCATTTTTTTTTACTAAAATAATATTTTATTTAATTTGGATTCATCATTTCAATAACCAAATTTTTTTAATTTTTGAAATTTGTGGTTTAGTGACAAGTTCTTTTGAAATTTTAGAGTTCGATGCCTGTTTTCTTCACCTAGAGATTTCTAAACGGCCCACACTTTATGCAACGTGTTGTACGACAAGCTGTACTACAAATTGAACAGACAATCGTAACGACAAGTTAAAAACTGTTTTGGCCACTAACATAAACGCCCAGTTGTGAAGACATGTAGTACGATTTCAGTTATCATTCTTTCTGTATGCAATTATTGTCATGGCACCAAATATTTCTAAAGAAGTTATGGCACCTATTGTGATTGCCTTATGTATTGATTCAGAAAAAGTTAAAAAAAGAAAGTGGTACAAAAAGTGGTGCATCAAACGTGGTTATACAACAAATTTTTTACTACCCAAACTTTCATACGATCTGCTTTGGTCGTACAACTTGTTGAACAACAACCTCACAGACTGTGCAATTGTCGTTTCAGCGATCGAATCGACTTGGGTCGTATAACTTGTCGTACAACATATAGTATAATGTGTGGACTGTTTAATTCCATGCGATTTTGTACTGCCAAATTAAAAATATTTAAAAAAAAATGTGCCAAGACAACATTATGCTGTAATTTCACAGTTTTTTAACCTACAACTTTGTGTTTGTTAAAGTTTGTTATAAAGTAAGTTAAGTTAAGTATTACTTTATTTTTGAATACTTTTTTTATAAAATTTCAATTATTTTAAAAATTTAAGCTGACTAATTTTTTTTAAGTTGATACTGTAGATTGGTATTGGAGCAAATACGTCATTTATTGCATGGTCTTCTAAAAATAAATGCGACAAGTCGCAGCAACCTTGCGCCTGCCAAAAAATCTCTAGAATTAATTACAGCGATGGATTTTATGAAAAACCCCTCGTGTAGAGTGCTCATTAAATTATACAGCTCTTAAATAGATAAATTAACGAAGCAGCCAATAAGATAACAACAAACTAAAAAGACAAAAATATTATTGGTGACTTTAATAATTATCTAATATCTGGCTAATCTAATAGATTTTTCTAACCTGTAAGTGAAGAAAACAAACGCGAATCACTCAAATACATACAACTTCTACAAGCGTTATGCAGATTTCAACTTTTCAAGTGGTCAAAATTGCATGCTCGGTCATATGTAAAATTATTGTTTAAAACTACAAATGGCAGCGCGAATAAGTTCAAAAAACAACGGCGTAAAATTGTCGATTTTCTCATATTGTACAAAAATATGATATGATATGCATGTATAGTATACACATTTTGCAGGTACTTTTTGGTATAAATTAGAGGTACATTTTTATCTGTAACATACTACATTGTATTTCCGCGACCAATGCCAAATTTTAGGTAATAATAGAAAATACTTTTTTAAATTTTGTTTATATCAAAAATCCGTAGGTGGTAGCTTCCGTAAAGCAATTATTTGTGATTATATCTTTTAAAATTATTCTCGAGTTATTTTTAAGCTTATCGTGTTTAAGCTTATCATATTTAGCAACAAAATGTTAAAAAATTACAAATGTAAGTAGGGTGAATGTCCCTGCTGTCGGGCATTTAACAAAAATCTGATATTTGATACATGATACATGACATTTGATACATGAAAATACTAATTTTTTACTCTGTATTTGTAAAATTTATATCGGACATAAGTTAGAATGTTTACCGCCGTACCATGACTTTATTTTTCATAAATGTTCTAACTTTTAAATGTTTCAGCAAAAAACTCAGACAACACACAAAGTCCGAATCATTCAGTTTTCAAACATTGCCATAAGAAACCATAGCTCACTAACGTGTTTATATCAATCATCATAATCATCATCTTCAAGTTTTAGGCCTGTGGCCCGTTACGTCACTCGAATTCGTCGCTCCATCTCTTTTTGAATATCAATTTCTACACTAATTGTAAGTGCGAAAATCTTAGGAGCCGTATTTCGTGTCTGCCATATTGCTAATTTTATTTAATGAATTGCGGCTTTATTTTGCATCTTACATAAAAAGTACCTTAATAAAATAATTTGGAAATTACTCTATCTAGTTTGTAAATTCATTAAAAATATAAAAAACTCAAAAATTTAATTTAATTTTTTAACTAAGATGATCTACTTAAACCTAATAACTTTCAGACTACATAATTGTTTAATAGAAATATTCCTTCATATAAAATTTTTTGTAGATCCATTTGTTTTTACATAAATCGTCAAATAAATCATCAAAACTTTTTTACGATTTATTTAAAAACAAATGGATCTACAAAAAATTACATAGAAAGGAATATTTCTAATAAAGATTTATGTAGCCTGGAAAGTTATTATAATAGTTTTAAGAAAATCTTAGTTAAAAAAATTAAATTTAATTTTTGAGTTTTTTATATTTTAAATAAATTTTTAAGCTAGATAGGGTAATTTTAAAATTATTTTATTAAGGTACTTTTTATGTGAAATGCAAAAGAACTCCGTAATTTCTTAAATAAAATTGGCAATATGGCGGACATAAAATACGGTTCTTAACGTCGTCATAGTAAAACATTTTTATTCCTTTATACTTTGTCAACTAGTCAAAGTAATAATTAAATTTAATTAAAAAAGTGATGTCCAAAACTATTAATGTGATTTTTGAAAACTATTGTTTTATAGAATTACTATTTTTTAATTTTTTATCCATCATAACCGAAAACGGGTCGTGGCTGCGAACAAGCACATTCACCCTACTTTAAGTTTTGTTGCAAACTGAAATCGCAACGAAGATGTGATGTTTGTAAGTGCGTAAATCTTAAGAGCCGTATTTCATGTCTGCCATATTACTAGTTTTATTTAATGGATTACGGTTTTATTTTGCATCTTACATGAAAAGTACCTTAATAAAATAATTTGGTTTTCAAATTTAAATAATCTTTAACTTACATGATAATTTAATATGGCTAATATCATTTTCAATTTTTGAACATGGAAAATATTTTTCTTCTTACAATAATAACTGAAAGGAAAGTTATGTAGTGTAGTTTGCAATAATGTGTGAGGAAAGCTAATATGCGATTTAGATGGTTTAACTTCACATACGGAATACTGCTAATATTTGAACTGACTTAAAAACACATTAACCGCTATTAATCTCTATTTAAAATTTTCTTCACACTTAACCTGTGATATTTTTTGCTGAGTCAGGCAAAGGCTTGTCCTTTCTAGCCTCGTAGCCATATGTTTCTATTGTATTTTATCGTATTACTGCGTAGTGGTGTCAATTTATGCATACAATTTTTGTTCCTTTATGAGAAATTGTATACCATTGGGGTGCACTCGATGTTATGATCACCCATCTTTAAGAACTTATATTTCTTTTGATCTCCCTAGGTCAAAACCTAAGAATAAGGTTGTAAAAAAAGAAATTATAAAATTGGAATCCTTATTATCGTCTTATTTGTTTGAAACACAGCACATATATTTCCTTTAATCACCTAATTGTTATTTTAGAACATTTCGGAAAAGATCGAGAAAAATAAATTTAAATACTTTTAAAGAAAATGATTATAATATTTTACTGAAAATTAAATTTCTATATAAATATTAAATATATAATATATCACCGAAATATTATATTAGTTGTTTGAAATATAATTAAAAACTATCAGAAACTATACAAGTTTTAGCATACAAAATGTTCTGTGAGAAAAAGGCTCACAAGCGACCAACAGTTAACCTAGCGATTAATACCGGATTATAATAAACAAATCAAAATACATTCAATTTAAAAAGAAACAATTTTGAATAAACTCCAAGGTCACAAACGATTACACTTCAAATCTTTCTTTGTCATTAAAAATGCTTATAGGAAGAGGCTACAAAGAATTATTTTTCAATAATAGTTGAAAATACGAAAGTTTGATTCAGGTACATAATATGTATATCAAAATGAAGTCAAAAGGGTATGCCAAAACATTGAATTGCATCTTCGACTTGTGCGTGTTTAACTTGTTGAACTACGGGATTGCCTTGACGACGCGACATACATAAATACTATAAAAATAATATTATAATAATGATTAAATTTTGTGATATCTTCATAATTAATATTATTGTTTGTTATTGGTTAAATTTTGTAATACCCACCATGACAACGTATACGTGATACGTACGATATACTTAAAGCACCCAGTAGGTAAACGTTTAATTTGAACTAGGTACCCACATTCCATTAACCTAGGGAAGTTATTATTTCTGTAAGTTACGAACGTCGTGTTTTTACTTTCAATTTAAGAAAGAAGTTAGTTTATAAAAATAGAGATTTTATCTGTTTTTAATCTCATTTAGTTTCAAATGATTTTTTTAATGTTGATTAGAAAGATTCAATAAGCTCTTTTTGAAAAACGTTATTTGAATTAACTTTTTAAATTTTCAAACTTTAACCTGCTCGTCAATTATTCCAGTTATAATTTTAATTATCGTACAAAATTAATGATATAAAAGTTATACCTTTTTTTTCAAATTATTTTATATTAAGTTATAAAATTTTCTGGGCACATTTATTTAATTATTACAGATTTAAAAAAAATAAATGAAACGAAATTGTAATATTTGTAAAATTTACAAAACTTGTTATTGTGAAACCCTATTTTTTGTAAATTAAATAAAATCTCGAATTAACTAATAAGAATAATATAATGTAAATATGATAATAGTAATAATAATAAGACTATTAAAATTTGTTTTTTAAATTTATACCTATTTATAAAAGTAGCAACAATACTGACGCCTCATTATCACAATCTAATTACTAATTAATATCACCTGCTTTATCTGAGTTATCTAATGTAAGATCTATAGGCACAACATGTTTCACCGGTTCTTCAACACCCACGTCAATGTTTATTTCAGTTTTACTATCAGTATGAATTGACAGTGTAGAATCTTTACTTCGTGTAGATAAATCAATTGGATGATCTTGTTCGGGCACAGGTTCGGCTATCGCTATAGAATTGCGTAACCATAAGTCTCTCCAAGAATTTGGGTCAACCACATTTTGAAGCGGAGGTAGCCATCTAGTAAATAATCCGCCGGAAGACATCGGGGTGTTAAATGCTGGTAATGACGAAAGCGTTCTAGAAAAATTCTTTTGCACATTGTCACTAAGAGATGACACTTTATTTGAAGATGTATTTGAACGATCACTAGATGGTGAAATAGTAGGACCAAAAAAGCTAAAAGCACTAGCAGACCTTATTTCATCTTCCGGATCTGCCGACGATGCACCGCTATCTGATTCTGAACTTCTGGTATCGATAGTAGGTGGATTTGATGCGGTTAATTGTGGATAATAGGGATAAGGACGTAATAAATTTGCAGCCGATGTAGCCATACCTGATCCTGTTTGATGCTGTTGCTGTTGTAATAAACAATGAATTTTGAACCAATTTGATCGTCGACCATAACGAGAACCACTTTTGGACATTCCTACTAGTATACATTTTCGTAATCTGCAAGCTTTGCAAGCTGTCCGATTTTTTTTGTTTATTACACATTCGCCGTTGTTTTTGCATTCTGATATAGAGCTAAGGTTATTGTACGATCTTCCAAAAAATGACTAAAAGAAAAAAAAATCTCAGTATTTCCTTCATGCAGATTTCACATTATATTACATACATTTATAAATGATTTATTAACTTGTGAAATTATGCGTTTTAAAAAGGTTTTAAATTTTTCTCAAGTTACCTAAAATTAAAAAAAAATTTTTTTTTGTAAACTGGTAAATTTATTTCCGCTTACGTATTTTGAGTTTAATACTACATTATTGTACAATTATGTTTCTATTTTTGCAATCTCGTCAGTTAAACTTGTACCTATATAATTAATTCCAACATAAACTTTTACTAAATTCCACTATCCATGAGTTTTGAACGGAGTGAAATATAATGGACCAATATTTCGTGACATTTAATATGTAATATCAAGTGTGTCGATGTAAATTTCGTATAAGACGTGATACTATATTATTATAATTGTTAATTATTTAACAAATTAACTTGAGAGATTCCAAAATTTGAAACATAATTGTGCAATGATATAAAATGTAAATGAGAAAAAATTTACCAAAATAAAAAAATTATGAAAATTTCACATAATTTAAAAAAAATTGAAAATCTTTTTAAAATAAAGTACACATATTAGAATTTTATATAATAGATTTAATTTATTCGATATTTTCATGTTTTTATTCATATTGACATTAAATTGACGTGAATACTTGTATTGTAAATGAATACGCTAAATAAATAAATTACTTATATGTATATTAATTTTGCTAACAAAGGTTATAATAATAAATTCTGCTAAACAATTATGAAATCTCTGATATATATTTTGTAAATAGTTTCGTCATTACTTTGCGAAAAAGACGTATAACTTATAAATGCAATTTTATTTTATTAAATCATTTAATTTATTGTTGAAAAGAAGTCTTTATATTACAGGGTGGTCAACTAAGAATTCCGATTTAAAAGAGAAATAAAACAAAAACTTTCAAGTCAATTTTAATTTTTTTTTACAAATAATGTTCAGCTCTTTGAAATTCATTTCTTAAAAATTACGCTCTCCAAATGTCCACCGTTTTTCTGCTGGCACTCTTCGAGTCGAACCCCGAAATTTAGAAAACACGTCGCAAAGTTTCTGGACCGATGGCTTGAATTTCCTGGCGGATATTTTCCTTCAACGCAATTAGAGTGGGGATTGTTGCGGTAGACTACACTTTTGAGGTATCCCCATAAGTAAAAGTCGCAAGGTGTCAAGTCCGGCTTCTGGGGGCCATGGAAGGTCTCCACGCCGAGAAATCAATTTTTCAGGAAAAGCGCCTGAATAACAGGTAAAGACCGATTTGAAGTGTGACAAGTGGCCCCGTCTTGCTGAAACCAAGTGTCCTGATTGTATCCATCAAAGTCTTGAAGGGCTGGTTCAAAAATTGATTCTTCCCTCGGCCGCGCGTGTCGAGAGGCCCGGTTGGTTGCGAACAGATGCCTCGCCTACGTTTGCATCGTTTCACAGACCGTCGACAGTTTATCACGCTGGGGCAATGTCGAACCAGTTTTTCGAATGTTCTGACCCATTTCGAATGAGTTGAGCACTGGACATTGGTTAGATTGTAAAGCATAATGTGCACGAAAACGACGACGCACAATAATGCAAGATATTTTGATTTTGTAATAAGCGCGCACACAGAACGAACGCTCCTCACCCGTCCAGCGAACCATGGCGACTGAATTTCCATGAGCCCTCCTTCGTTTAAGACCAACTCCACTTCTCTATTCCTATTCAAAATAATTTAGGGGTTGTAAATCGAAATTTCTTTTCGTACTTATATTAGGATCTGACAAGAAGTCCACATTGCTTAAAGAACAAAATAGGTTGAAACAACATCATATTAGATGATATTTGGTAAACCATAAAATATTATTTCTAAATAGAACAGTTAACACGACGATATAAGCTATTTGCAAATAACTATATTTGAATTTTCAAATATGTTATATTTGAATAAAAACATTATAGTTATGAATAATTTAAATAAGGAAAATATACGTTCACAGATAATGATTTTTATTAATTATATTAAATTATTCTAAGATTTTATTATCTTTCATTATAAAATGTATCAAAATCATTAAACAGGTGTACCAATTTGAGCGTAATTAATGTATCTTTTTAATAGCGAGTTTATAATAATTTATTTATATAAACCTAGGTTATCTAAAGATTATAATTACATGATCATAAATTTAATGTAAGAGAAAATTATTTTATCGATACAATATTTTTCACTACTAGTATTTATTTATTTCTAACATATGAATTTCTAAATATTTAATATTTTATATTAAAACATAAGTCATAAAATCAAATATAACCAAAATTTTTTGGTACATAAAATTAACTTTTAAAGACGATTTTAATAATTTGAAAATTTTTAAGACTAAAACGTTCAATTGAAAAAGTATACAAATTAAAATTTAAATTTTAAACATATTATTATACATTTTCGATATGCTATCAATTTAATTTAAAATTAAAATAAATTAATATTAAAATAAACAAAATATAAAATACTGAATTTTGCAGTAATTTTTTTATTATTTATTCATAAATAATATGTTACTCAAATTATAACATATTATCGACAAATGTTCATATATTTTTGTAAATTTGAGCACGGTACGTTATTTGTACTCTGTTTTTAACCGTGGTTTGTTCTTATGCAAATTAAATTGTATTTCCACCTTAAATACTATAATAACCATTTTTCTTTTTATTGTTAATTTGATTTATAAATAATTTTCTTTAAAACTGTCGGAATTTTGAAAATGCACATTTATTATTTACCTGAGGTGAATACCAAGTTCTTTGAGCTACAAAAAGATTATGTCAAGATATAAAATTTATTTCATTAAAAAATATTGATTTCATCACTTTTGTCCTTTAGGTGCAAATAATTATTTCAAATATTAAATAAACAATCACTAAGTACCGTAATATATTAAAAATATATTTAATAATATATTATAAACATGACGGCAAATTATCAAAAACATACAAATAAGGTTAATACCCTAATAGCTGCTATGGCGCTGCGATCTTAAATTGAAATGTGTGGAAAAGAAACTTTATTTTTAACCCCGACCTAAACGAAAGGAGTTTGACACTTATGCTTGTGTGTATATCTAAGGTTTCATAACTCAGAATTCAAAATTTTAATGAGTTTTTTTTAACTTAACTATAAGGTATACATATATCACCATGCCAACCATTTTGTTTGTCTTTAAAAAATTAACAAAAGATATTGAAATTGCGCAACCTGACTTTAGAAACGCTTAAAAACACGAAACTATAAAAATACCAGAATATTACATATACACAATTTTGTATGAAATTAAATTTTCTACTAAATAAATTAAACTTAAATAAAAAAAATTAAACAAACAAAACTAATTAATATTATATATTTTACATGTACTCTGTCTGCAAGAGTTGCATTCAAAATTTAATGCCTCAAATAAAATTAAATTAAAAAATTTGAAAAACCAATGCCCTAAAATGTAAAAACTACAAAAATTTAAAAAATAATTCAATTAATGAAATCTAAATTAGAAACACTCGTCGGAATATAGTTAAAAGAAGAACAAAAGTCGGGGGAACTGCTACGTCCTCCGGGTTGTGGCATTCTTTTAATATTATTCCGGCGAGTATATCCAATTTAGATTTCATTAAATAAATTATTTTTTTACATTTTTGTTTGTACATTTTAGTAAGGTGGGTTTTTTTAGTGTTAGTATTATATTTAATAAAATTAAATACACTTTGTTTTGACTGCAATTAATATCAAAATGTGTGTTTGATGTCAAATAATAACTATATGTGAAATGACTCAGTTAAAGATGAGCAAGAAACATTGACGCCATTACGAAAGTAAATAATAGATGCAATTTCTAAACCAATAAAATGAAAAAGCACCTGGGAAAAATGAAATTGGAATAGAATTTATTATGTATGGGGAGAAGATTTTTGTAAACGAATAAGTGAATAGGTACAAAAAGTTTAGAAAGAAAGGAAGATGCCAGTAAAGTGGAACAAAAGAGTAATTAAACTATTAAAAAAAAGGGCGACTTAGAAGAAGTTTGTTGCTACAGAGAAATACCGCTGCTTAATTAGACGTATAAGTTAATGTCATCTATGATATTGTACAATAATTAAAAAGGAGCAGCTATTAAAATAATGAAGAAACCTTACCGTTCGATCGGTCGGTAATTGACAATTTTTCATCTTATACAATAAGATTCTAATAGCCGCAATCCACTGTAAAACTCTTGAATTAACTACCGCGGTTACACAACACAATACCTGATGGTCCAGCTGATTCTCGTAGTGCAAACTGGATGTACCAGTCAAAGCACAGCGACTGTAAAACTTGTGTTCTAGCAAGGACTGACTTTAACTTTAACTTTTTTGTTAAAAATAATGCCCCAAACTCTCGGGTTCTTACTACCAACAAGTAAAAACTAGTGAACGGCTGAAAGAGTATTGCGAGTTGTGGTTTGCCACAGTAAAGAGTGATATCAAAGGGATGGATGGTGTTTTATCAAACCTCAGGGTATTGGCATATGCTCCTATGGCTAACTCGATTAGAGAAAGGAAGAAAAACTTAATTGGCGACTACTTTTCTAACAAAAAAAAAGTAAGGAAGGTAATTGAATTTGCCCTAAGCGCCAAGTAATTATAAAACGTTACTCCCCAAAAATACTCTACTACCAAATCACGAAGAGTAGCGTTTAAAATAGAAGCCACCCGATATGAAATCTAAAAAAATTGTAGGAGCTACAAGCGATACACTTGATCTGCAAACAATATGACTTGATTGTGAAAGTACAACGGCACCAAAGTTTGACTCGAGTACATCAGCAAGATAAAATTTTTAATTGTAAATGTTCATTAATCTGTGAAATTATAATATGTTGAATAAAATATTTTAAAAATTACAAGTTAAATAAAATTTGAAAATTTTAAATTTAAAATCCTAGACTAAAATGTAAGTTGGAAAATTTTCAAATTTCATTCAACTTGTAATTTTTAAAATATTTTATTCAAGATAAAATTTGTATAATCGCGTATGCGTTCCTTGCAAAAGCAAGATTTCTCCACGTATAGCAATATTTAGGGTTACAATATGATGGTATAATATTATATGTACTCACAAAGCATAAATAATTGAACAACAATAAATTAACTCGCAATTAAAATTATAGCGCAATCTCTGCGCAATATTATAACAAACAATATAAAGACAGCACAAAACACTTATCTCATTTAACAGACTTTGATGTTGATTTTCCGAAGGTGAATTAATAATTTTATTCCAAACGAAGTTTCAAATAATGCAGGGTGATAGGAAAGATTGTTAACAATGTACGGCACTAATAATATTCCCAAAAACAAAAAAATGCGTAAAACCACAATAGTACTCCAAAACGAAAGATACCAAATCTCACATCCACAAAATCGAACAGTTTCATTAAAGAAACTTAGTTTATATTGACCAAGGGAAGGACCCTTAAAAGATTTTCTTTATAAGAAAATATAATTGGAATGAAAAAACTTTACCTCGTAGATGGTGTAATCGAGGGTTTAATTCAAATGAAGGCAAGTACTTGGTTAATGCTGAGCAACAAAAATATCCAGATAATCTAATCCTCATAAAGAGACAACTATTTCACTGAAACAAACGACGCAAAATACTTGATAAAGTTCGTTGCACAAAATAATCCCAATACGAAAATATATCAAATTTCCGTGCAAACGGCACATCTAAGAATCTTTCCTACCAACAATTAACTTACGAAAAATACCTTCAAAAATTTTAATTGTAGATAATGTGTTTTATGGTCTAACGATAGCAAGTAATCGAAAAGGACAGAGCAAACAACCGTGACAGGTTCTTTACCAGAATGACAGTTATTTTAAAACATGACCGTGAAAATGATAACGCCAATATTTTTATTGCATTATGAAAAATTTCATTAATTTAATTTCAACGAAAAATCCGCAATTGCGATGAAATTAACACGATTCCTCCACACACGTAACTTTAACTTTGATATTCCATACTTTTAAAATAATATGTACATACAGGAATATTCAGAAACCAATAAAACTAAATAAATTTTTACGTGCACTTCGACCAATGTGACCAACTGGACTCGCCACGTTCATGCATCCGCGATGTGCTGATACTGCTTACCCTAGACTTTTGTCAAAATTCTTGAAAAAAAGGTTTTACGAACTTTTTGGGGACTAAACGGGTTGATAGAGGAGAAATTAAGCAATGCATGAATCATGAAATTCTCAAGGACTGTAATAGAGAAGACCATGTAAAATTTATAAAGTTTCATAGAATACGATGGCTTGGGTATATCATGCGCGGTCATGATGAGTCGACGCTAAAAAAACATAACTCTAGGGAAACCCAATGAACATAGAACGAGAGGACGCCCAAAAGTAAAATGGATGGATCAAATGACGGACGACTTAAGAGTAATGGGAGTTAAAGACTAGATGAGAAGATTTATGCACAGGGTGTGCAGGAGACAGATCGTAGGAATGATGCCAAATATAAAAACTTGTAAAATAAACAATATAGGAACGAAAACTTTATTTTACCTTATAGTTAAAATTTTATGATTATATAACTTTTATAGGGTTTAATCCACCTCTTCAAAGTAGATTTAAAAATTCCAGAATTGAGATATCTATATTCAACTTGAATATAAATCTGTAAACAAATAACATTGTTTGATCTGAAGAAAACAAATCCCTCTTTAAAAATTTGTAAAAAACATCTAATGCATAAAAAGCAAAGATATAGAAAACATTTCAACTCAAAAATATAATTATTAATGATGTATTTTAATTTACCTTCTAAAATCATATAAAAATTTTCGAGTCATATTGACCCGTATGCTACACAGTATGTAGGTAACAATAATTATTAATTAAGCTCTTTTCTAAAATAAAATTCAAATAATTTTTTATAAAACAGAATAATCTACTTACAAAAGCTAGTTGTTTTATTGTATTTTAATTTTCGTTTTGGATCAAATAGATACGAACAAAACGACAGGCTTAACTCAAAAATGTGTATTTTCATTTAATTTTAACTCTTTTTAATTACCAACTTTTAACTCCCTTTTAGTTTATCTGACATTTAGTTAAATGATATTTTAACTGAATATGAAAAACTAGGGTTTAGTATATATTTTATAAATAATGCAATATTGAGCCGTATAGATTTCTGCTTAATTTTGTTTGCTTTAATTTAATAAAAAAATAATTAAAAAATTTTTGTACGCAACATCGAGAAAGTGTCTTGATTGGACTTGCAGACTTCCAGACCTTACCCGCGGCTCATCATGGAATCTGCCGACTTGCCCAGTAAAATTCCACTTTGCAGATTGATTTCGCAAATAGATATTTATCATAAATTGGGTTGTCCTAATAATGAAAACGACAACTAATTATTATAAGTCATTTACCAATATCTTACATTATCAGGACACAAGAATGCCACTTCAACATTTTTTGTTTATTTTACAAGATGTTAATTGAAATATAGCATCTTTGTCTACCGTAAATGTGTATTAAAATGTAAATGGCTTACGGCAATATTATTGACATCGCAACACTTTGATAATACCGATAATTTCTTACTAGCAAAATTAAGTAAACTTAAAAAATTAATATGGTGGAAACTGTTAACGCCAAGGTCAATACACCGATATTATGCATATTTAAATTCGAAATGATGTAATCTTTCAGAATACGGCAAAAAATATGCGCTATCAATTAAAAAATAAAATGATGACGTCATACGCTTTAAATGTATAATATGGTGTATATAGATATAAGAAAACAATAATACTAATTATTATGAAGTTGTTTGAATTGAATTTATACCGTACTTTTGATTCGCACTACATGTGTATCTAAACATTGATTATTTTTTAATGAAAACCGAATAAAAATGTTGTATTCTAAATAGTTATTTGTTTTAAGTTTTTAATAATTTTCAAGTTAAATGAAATTTGAACGCTTACGTGTTTTTAAACGTAAATTTAAATTTATTCTTAAAATATGTGTAGGTAATTTCACAAGTTAATAAATCAATTATTATAAATATAATAAATTCTATTATTGTATTTGAAGAAATATTTTAATCTCATAAGACACTTTTATCTTTATAAAATAGTGATAAGTAGGTACTACCCATATTATAATTAAGAATATTTATTTAATAAAATATTTTCCAAGATAAATCAATTTTAAGATTTAAAAAGTCTTTTTTGCATTTATGAATTGTTAATTTATTAATATATTTTAATGATATTGTAATTGTTTCTCATCGATGTAAGCAATCTATTTTGTTATTTTTTGCATAAATTTCTTATTTTTATTACAATAAAATCCTAATTTACCATCGGCATTTACATTAAATTTGAAGTTTTATTTATAGTTTATGTTCCAGTAACTTATTAATGGTAAATATGAAAACGTTACATATGTAAAGTATATACTATGTATATTTATGCATGCAGACTGGCTAAGTCAAATAGCAATTTTTTAAATTTATATTTTTTACAATGAAAAAAATTTTTTCTACACTTTGTAGCGTTCAATTGTTCAACTTCAAATTGCTCTTATTTTTAAAGCAATTATTTTACTTTACTGTCACCCACCATTTTCTTATATTACTTTTAGTGCCACCCGTCGTTGATAATAAAAGTAGAGTAATTACGGGAGAGATGTAGCATAATTTGTAATTATAAAATTAAAAGTTTGAGTGCACTATAAATCAAGTACTCTTACAGTTAGTTATGTATTACGTTTGTTTACATAGTAGTTGTTTGATTTTGTTCAGTGTTTTAATAGAAGAGTTATTAAAGTTTATGTAAAAGTAAGCATGATTTATACTCTTAATGTAAGGACATTATATATGTAAACCGAGGCGGGCGTCGAGGTTTATATTACCTTCCGAGAGGGTTAATAGTTTTTACATTATATAGCCTTATGTACGCTATACAATTAATTTTTTTCACTACTAGCTGTATAGGCTATCATTTTGACGTAGGTGAGTGAAGTACGCCTTCTGTCACTTGTAGTAAATAATTTTTTCTTTATTAACCTAAGGTTAATAATAAACAAATGTGCATTTTTAGAAAACTTCGCGACAGCTTTAAAGAAAATTTATGTATAAAACAAATTATCATAATAATAGTCAAAATTATTTCAAAAGTTTTGAGAAAATGCCAACATTAAAACAAAAGACTATCATTTGTTTTATAATTTAAAATAAATAATTAAAACGTTTTATTTATTAATATTTAGAAGAATTAATAAACTCAGTAGTGGAATAAATTGTATATAAACCACGGTTGTGAAGCGTGTTATAACCTACGTGTCTTAAATCCCTCGGTGCTCAGCACCTCGTGATTTAATCTTGGCTTTAAGGTTATAACACCTAGCTTTACAACCAAGATGTATAATATACTATTTTTGCACATTAATAGGCATTACATTTTGTCACTATGGAGTTAGCGATAAAATATTTACTTATTTTCTAAATTTTATCTGCTATTCAAGGCAGCCTGTGACAAGGCAAAAGTTTTGATACCGATATTAGGAAAAAGTTTCTATTGTAGATTTTTTAACGTTTATTATAAAAAGTTATTTAAAAATTAAAAAAATTAATATAGTTATATTTAAATTTAATATATTATATAATTATAATTTCTACTTGGTATTTGGTACATTGCACTGGCTTATCACCTCAGCTATATTTCTTTTTAAATTTATAATTAAGGTCGATTATGTTTGTAATTTTTTGCATTTTTGAAAATTTCTAAAAAATTAATTATAATTTTTTTGCAATTTCTTCTCATTCAAATTTAGCGCTGCTATTAAATATTCTTTTGAAAATTTTGCAAGGTTGTTAATTTTAATGTACTTTTGAAAGATATTCATTAGAAAATCAAGATCAAATTATTATTAAAATTGTGTTAAAGACAGAGTATGGCATCTTTCCCTACAAAAAAGAAAAGTTGCAGCATATAAATTTGAGAAAGATGACATTATGTTTTAAAATTTTTTAAATTAAAAAATTTGCTGTAAATATATAAGAGTATGTGTATATAACAAATTGTTATTTGTGTTTAGTTAGCATACCAACAAAGATAATAGAAACATTGTTGCAGCGGTTATGCAAATAATTTAATTTATAATTAAGCGATGTCCGGACCAAAGAAAATATGGTATTAACTATTTGAGAAAAAAACCAAAACACTTTGTAATACAAAATAAAGTCTCTTCGTAGAAAATAATTATTGTGATTTGAAATATAAAATGAAATATTTCTTCTAAATGTTTGTTAAATTATACTTATTTGTGTTTTCATTTTTTGTCATAAATTGCATAGTTTATTACGAACTATGCGTACGTATAACGTACAGACTGCATTGAAGGTATAATTTTGGCTATAACTAATAAATTAATTCAATTTTTCTCCAAACGTTAAAAGAACTGATTTTTATGTTATCTAATTATTTATCAAACTTAAAGATTCACTTAATTGCCATAGCAATTTTTTAATTTAATGCCGGTAACTGACATGAAGCAATATGGTAAAAACGTAATTGTAAATGTAATAATACATACCTATTTAAACTTTAAGATATATTTTTGAAAAACAAATATTTTTGTTAAACATAAAAATTGTTGTTTAACATTATAGGAAAATGTTGAAGCATTTGCTTGGTTTGAAGTTGATCGTAGTTCAATTCATCTAACATGAATTTTGCAAAAAATTAATTAAAAAGTAATAGTACTTTTTTATTCACAAATCTATTAAGTTGTTGCATTCTTTATACCACTTAACAAAATTCAGGATTTGCTGATGTAGAATACCTATATTCTATGTTTTATTTGAAAATCTTTGGGGTTTTTATTGTAAATATAACGTAATTATTATACTGCAGATGCATATTTTTAAAAATATTGTCGAAATTTTTTCTAGGAGATATTCAAGAGAAATTCATTAAGTTATTCAAGCTGTAAATTTATACAGAATATTGTCCATACTTTGAAGAGCTACACAATAGTACTGTACTTTCCCAGATAGTCCAAGGGACCATGGTTTCTAGGATATTTTGTAGAAATGTCTAAAATTTCGGGTAAATTGTTCCTTACAAATAATAGTCAGTATACTTTCCAGCTCCAAGACTAAAATAAATCATTATCTATTTTGTAACTGGTGCGAATGTGTGGTCGAACGGCTAAGTTCTTATACCAAGACTCATAAGTTGCGTAGTGGCGTAACATTTTTCGCTAACTAAATGATTACTTGCTGTCATCAGGTAATATTACAACTAGCCTAAATATTTCCGTAATCCAAAGTTGGAGGTGTAAATATGTTATAGAATTTTGTTAATTTTGTCACTAAAAATTCGTATTTTTGCTTTTGTGTGCTGAAATCGACTCTAGTATGAAAATTAAAAATTTCATATTGCGAACGGGTCGATTAGATTTCATTTTAAACGTTATGCTCGTGCGGGTTAGTTAATATTATTTTACTTTTGCCATTTCAACAATTTTTATGGGTAAGAATTTTTACCACTTGGAAATGGGTTCGTAGATATTTTACTTTTAATTTTTTTGCGACTATCCGGGAATGGATATTTTGTACTCGTTTGATTTCAATTAAAAAATTTGGCAAGAGTCGATTAACCCTGATTACGATTTTCAATATTTTTGTAAATTATGGAAGATAAATATGCTATATAGTGCCTCACCCTTAGCGGAGTGAACAGAGCAAAGAGTGCGCAACTAAAAATATTCCCCTAGACCGGTTCTAGACCGAATACACTGCTGTGATCAATGGTCCAATATCAATCTGTGGACCGTGGGGAAGGCAACGGGAAACCACCCCATGAATTATATTCCCATGAAAAATTCATCTTGGCTTCGCCAAGCTGGGTCACGCTTCTGTCGAGAGGCAAAACGATGGAGAGATGGAGAGACCGGTTCTACTCGGAAAAGTGTGGATATTGACCCGACAGATAGCAGCGAGCTACTGATAGCTCCCCGTCCGTCACTTGTGAGTATCGACCCACCTACAACGTACGTACTGTCGTCTAAAAGTCGTGACTTTCAAAATAGAATTGTGGCCTTATTAGAAATCCCACTAAATTCATCTTCACCTTAAATGTTTTATGTTTTCAACTCTTTTGTTTGATAAAGCAATTTTTATAGGAAAAAGTGTATTTTTGAGTCAGGGTTAGCCGACTCTTGCTAAGATTTTATGATTGCACGAGTTTGTTCTGTGTCGTTTTGTTTTATTTAATTTTAATTAATAATTTATTGGAAAATTAAAGATATATTTTTATAAGCTCGTTCTATGTTTTTTTGAATACTTGTTGTTCCCATCAAGAGTCATTGATTATGGTGGATTATTTTTATTTCAACAAGTTTTGTTTTGATGCAACATGTCAGTGGAGTGAGTTGATTAAGAAGTGCTGTAGATGGCCACGTCAACTAAAGCATGTATAGGGTGCATTGATTTTGAATGCCCGAGTTGGATAAGGGTGATATTAGCCGTCTACTTATGCGGGGGTATTATCATATTGATGGATTTATTTTAATATGGTTCTGTGCATACTATACCAGCGATGTGCGCTGCTAGATTTTCTATCTGTATCGATTCCATCATAGTTATTCGTTCTTTTTGAAACCTAGGCGTAATTGGATAGGCATATCCAATACTGATATGGCTATCGTAATTAAAATATGATTGTAGCTGCCTGCGATAATGATTTGATCTGATGTTCATAAATATTTGTTATAAGACCGATTATAGATATTTCTAATGTGTTTAGTGAGATTTTTGTACGTTTTTTAGCTTTAGAATTCTATGTTTATGCAAATCCGATGCTTGTTAACATTGAACCAGGAATATACTAAAGTTAGAAAAATTACAATGACAAAGGATATTTTTGAGGAGACGAATACGATTTTTGTCTGCGAGCGAGGTGCGTTTTGAAACTTTAAAGATGTGCAATGCTTGTTTTTCTCTGAGGAGATTCTGTAGGCATTTTGCCATTCCTTTTAGGTGCCGACTGTATTATTACGTCGACGAGCACTTTATTGTTGCAGTGTAGCTTACTTTGATTATTTGTTTTTTTTCCTTTAAGGAAACCAAACTGAATTTTTAAGTTTAAAGCCGGTAATGATTTGTTTGAACTTGTGAACTTCAGTTCGTAAACCTGGAGTCATTATAATTTGATATTGTTATATGTTTAGCGTTTTTGTGTTGTCTCATATCCTGGTATTTACACATATGCCTACCAGTTGTTATTTGGGAAGAATAAATTAAAGCTATTACATAGTTTTTTTGTTTTATTATTCATCCCCCATAGATTATTTATTTGTAGGTATTCACGGCTCTCACATACCGTCAGAGCATAGCTAATGCAAATGCATGAGGAAAACGTATTTTTGAAATAAGAAGACACACCTATTGGTTTAACTGTTTTCTTCCGGGCGGCCAACTGGTTAGGATAAGGGGAAAAAATTGTTTTAAAAATCGTTTTTTCCTATGCTGCAGAATCCACATTAAAATGTAAGTATTCTCTTATTTATTTATTTGTATAGCTATAAAACAACGTAATATAGTACGAATATCCTAACAACACTAATTAGCTAATCAAAAATTAAATCAATAAATCCAAATCATTCAGTCAAGTGATTCCTTTTTGATGTAAAACATGAAGGTTTTCTAAGCCACCTACAAAGCCTGTCAAATAACAGACAATTATAATATGTGACTTTATGTTTGAATAGAGTCGTCACTTTCGCAACTTTCGGATATAGCCGGATTTTCACTTATGTGGAATAGAATTGGTACGAGTACGATTGGTTCTAATGCGGTTAATTTTTATCCATTTATTGCGAGGATGGTGAAACAGATGGCGAAATACTGGATTTAATATTAAATATTTTTGTTAATCTGTCAGATCGATATCGTCCCAACTGAAATTCGATTGTTCAACGGTTGAGTATTTAGTAAAACCATCAAAAGAATTTCTGATATTATTATCAATGGTGGTCTAAAACTTATCTGAAAGTTAGCCGATTTGATCATCAGATGTACATATCTCGTTGTAATAAATGAGTAATTGCGGTTTAATTCAATAACTACATTATATTTCCGTATAAAAACTGCTTTCCTTCTGATTTTATATGAAAAAACCTGGTAGTCAAGGTCATAGATTCTATTACTCCAGAAATCAACATTGTGCAATTTAACTTGTAATCAGTTTAACAAAAATGTAGGCGCTTTACCCTCGGACTGAAGTTCATTATGTTTTTGAGAGTACAATGTTTATTTGTATTTATTATATAATTTTAAATTTCAACATTCAACAAACAGTGAATAGGAAAATTGGAAGCTATGTAAAACTATATAAAGTCGAAAACATAACAAATAAAACGGCATCAAAAACTATTTTAATTTGTGAAACAACATATCGAGCGTGTATTTTGTTGCGAGCTACCGGAAAGATCAATTTTCAGTTTTGTTTACATTATACACATATAATATGTTATACATTTCAGGTAACCGTTTGATGATGCACCTATTTGATTTTACTATTTTTTCTTAACTCAGAATTACTATTTTCTAGGCTATGAGATGTAAACGTTTTTTAGTAAAATTTGAAATAACTACTATATTTCAGAGGCCTACCATTACCAATTTATTTTGCATTATTTATTAGAGACTCAAAAGATAACTACATATTATATTCACATAAGAAATAAAATTTATTTTGTTTCAGAAGACTGTTCAACGCGTTTAAGTAGACAATAAAACCTCGCCACATTAATACAAAATAATATCAACTACTGGGTATCGAATTTCTAAAAATCATTTTAAAAACTAGTGTGTATACTAGAATAGTTCCTTTTTAAATTATTAGAATTTTATAAATGTAAAATTAAATTCTTACACCAAATTGAATTTAATTTTTTTCAAAGAACGCGACGTCTACAACTTACTATTATTATTAATTGCGTATTAAAGTTGTTTTTAATCATTTAACTCTCTGTTTTATAAACAGAAAATCATTCATTTAAAGTGAAAAAAACCACCATAATATAGCTTACATAGTATAATATAAAACATTAGGTATGTAGTGACAATTACTTTTGTAACTTAATTTGTACTAATTATTACTAAATAAAAAAATTAGTCATACCTTTTTCTTATTATACGATTTACAACATTTCTGAAAATCCTTCATAACCATAAAAAAAGAATTGTAGGATTCGATGTTAAGATTTTTGAAACGCTACCGCGCTTAACTTTACTCAATTCCATATTAAATAGTTTTTTATTTAGATATTTTTTTATTGAATATTGTTAAATAGCATTAAAAATTTTATAGGTCTATCTATGTATCTTTTTAATAAAATTGTGGATGAAGTTTTAAAATAAATTTTAAGCAAAAATATTGTACATATCTTGCACTTTATATTCTATATATTCACAGTCGTATTTAAGGCGAAAATATTACGACGGCAAGTTAAATTATAATTACATTATTTTTTAAAGAACACTTACTTTGCATCCCTCACAAGTAAATGCTCCAAAATGGAAACCTGCCGCTGGTTCACCGCATACTCTACATAACTGGTTCATCTGAAATTTAAAATACACCCTAATATTTCTTCTTTTACGTAATAATTATAATTAAGACAAAACATATGATAGGTGTTATTCTAAACAAAAAATTTATTACCTAAACTTTATTACCTAAACTTGTATGGCTGTTCGTTTCCAAGACTCTTTCTCTTCTTACCGTCGAAACATATTTTGTACATTCCCTCTTAATTGTTATACTGTTATAGTACAAGCCGCTAAACAAATGGAAAATTTAATTTAATTAAAAATTTTGTTTTAATTGTATTTATAAGCCAAAGCATTTTTTTGATTTCCGTGCCAACATTTTATAGCGTAGGTAGTTATTCACTTCATGATGCACTAGTATGTTACTGCAAGGTCTGTGAAGACGATTTTATTAATTTAGTGTAGGTATGTATATAGGTTTGCCGCTTCTTCCGTCGTTAAAATCACTGAGCTATTTTAGATTTTTATTTACCGAACACTCAAATTAAGCACTATTGGCCGTAGTTTTATTATATTAAGTTTAGAATCACATTTTTTTTGCACTGAAGTAACAGATTTGTTATCACACTGAAGAGTAACAATTACAATGCTGCTAATGAGATTCACTATATCATGTTAATCATCAATCACAAAATTAATTAACTTTTTAATAATATAATATTAACTGTTAAAAATGCTGTTTTTAGAATACTAAAATTAAAAAGGAAAGTAGGTATAGATTTATACGACACCAAGATCTAACATAGAATGAGATGCGATACTCCTCCAACTTGAAATACCTGTACGAAGAGGGGATTCCACCTGTTAGAAGATACCGGGCATCTAGTGGGGCCTCAGGGTTGGTGCTATATTGATGCCTAAGTTATTGCCACGCGTGTAACTTTTTAGATATGCATTTTTGATCAGCTTAAGTTGTCGGTGTGAAAGCCCCGAGGAGAGCCAGTTGTTTTATATTTTGTTTGCACGTGAAATATGATACGTGCGATTATTGCGAACATATAAATACTACTTACCGTTATTTCTAGATAACGTTATTTTTTCAATTAATGAAAAAGAATTTTACATTTATAATATGTAACCACATAGATGCCTTTTACTAATTTGCTATCTGAAATTGTATTTTTAATATAAAAATAAATAAATTGTAAAGTACGTGCAGTAAAGTAAACAACTTATATGCTATGTACTATTAATTGGGTGACCGATTAATCATTGAACCCATTCAAATTTATTTAATTTTTAATTTATTTAAATTTAACATAAACTATTTTATAGAAGGTAAATTTACCTTAATATATACAGTCGGGTCCGCTTATAACGAGCACGTCGGTGCTAACAAAATGTACTCGCTATATGCGAACGCTCGCTGTAAACGATTTTTAATGAAACCGATTACAATACTAAGAAATAATATTGTAGATATAATATACTACATATTTAATATATTATGATTTATTTAATATAGAAAACATAGAACATTAATAATTATTAAAGAAATTGAAAAATCCGTGTATACAAACATTTAAAAATGTACATACCTACATCACTTGTATGTAATAGTCTGAAACCTTTTTTTGGGTTGCAGTTTTAGTTAAAATTAAATTTTCCACTGTTTTTTGGACAAAATTAAACTTGTCCGTGATATTACTTTGAAAATCATTCAATTCTAAATAAACAGATATGGGGGTCAGGTAAGAAATCTGAACTGCGATTTTGACCATTATTAAAGTAAATTATGAAAGATGAAGAATGAATAAAATTTGCGCACGGTTTCACATTTTGGAAAAAACGGCTTTAAAAATTTATTTACAGTGCAATTTACTTTTGAACTGTAACCCGCCCATCGAAATTAAAATAGATTGTGGCGACAGTAAAGATACGAAAAACTCGGTTTTTACAATGAATTATGAAACATAATGGTGTAATTAACAAATAAAAATAAATAAAATTTGTGGTTGGTCAACAAATTTTGGAAAAAATTCACTTTTTGTGTGAATTCGAGTCTTGATGTTGTTGCGTTTGTCAAAACCGCTTGTAACTTTATAACAACGATAAATTTGAACAATGATGACTGAATACGAAAAAATACCTACCTATTACATACAGTCATACAAAAATTATATTTAGAATCACTTAGTAAGTTGTTTAATAGAAATGTCACAGCAAGTTTGTTATCATTATTGCACGTTATAATCAAAGCTAACCCTTTGGCGAGTTATTGAGTTCTCGTTGTAATCGCAGCAGTAAAATGTTCGTGACTATTGAAAACTGCTCGTTGTAAGTGAAGCATTTCATCAATTTTGCAAATCAAATGTACTCGTTAAAACAGATGTGCTTGTTATATCCAAGCTCGTTGTAAGCAAACTCAAAATGTATTGAGCGTAATGGATAATTTTGGTACCTTGAAAAATTACTCGCTAAAACCGAACGCTCGCTATAAGTTATACTCGTTATAAGCGGACCTGACTGTAATAATAAGTAGTAATAAATTCACATCTAGTGGTACTTCATCCTGGTATCATTAGCCACTTATTACTTTTTTAAATTATACATCATTTTAGATAAAATATTTTCTTGCTGGTGCATTATTATGATAGGCATTGGTATTTATAACTTCATTTAATAATGTTTTCAAACTATTAAAAATCTCATTGTCAGTGAAGTTTATGTAGCAAAATAAGAATAGACTAATTACATGTAACTAAGTTTTATAAAATATTTTCCGAAAATGAATTAAAAATCCTGATTAAAAAAATACTTATTACAACAAAAGTTTCAGTTATAATATTTATTATGTATGTTTTGTGAAATCTGTTTCTCTCCTTGCAACTTTTATTATTAAATCCTGTCATTGCAGACTATGGAAAACCATCGAGATAATCTGCCAATAGGTACCCTATTCAAAATAAAGGTTATTATGCTTTTGTGACTCGGAATCTGCGTTACACATATAGTAGATCCTCTATGACAATGAAAACACTACGAACGTACATGACGAACATATACATAATAGAAAACGAATTAAAATGTTTCTATATTATTGAACCGTCACACCTGTGAAAGTGGATCAGTCAGGGTAAAGTCAATCAACATGGCCGCGTGACAGATATTTATAAGTATGATAGAAATAACGCATTTCTTGGATTAATGAGATGTAAACCTCAAATAGGGAAATCTATAAGGGCTGGGGCTCCTGTACTAGAAAAGCTACAACAAATTGTTAAATAACAGAATGTGATATGTAAATTAGATTAATGTAAACTAGGATTTTTTTACAAAGCAGCAAAATCAGGTACATGGTTCAGTATGAAATTTGACAAAAGTAAACAGAAATGATTCTACTTTTCCAAAAATGTAATAAATTAGGTATTGTTTGATCTCAGATGCCTCTTAAATATAAAAAACTTGACAAAGCATGACAAAAAAATATCACCAAATTTATTTGGAGAAAATGGTAGCGGTGGTTAAAAGTGTAGCAGATGTCCATTACAGATGTATGAATAGGCCCGTGTATGATAGCGTGCTATACACAACACTTAACAGTTATGTTCATATGAAATAAAATCTAAAATTTGAAAAGCAACTCGACCTTTTAGATGATGTATATAGTTTGTAAATATTTTTGTAAATATATTATTTCGGACCAACCATATGTCCTAATTGCTGTCAACTAGCAGTCAACTTTTTTTTGTAATGCTAACTTCCGAGCCGAATATTTTTTATTCCTGTGTATTATTATTATATAATCAATCAAATATTGCGAAGATTTGAAAAAGATCCATTAAGAACTTTTCCAATACAAAATTCCCTAGAATACTTCTACTTTCCATGTTGGTACAGTGTTGTACTTCTTTAATATGTTTAGTTTTGATATAAAGCATTGAAAGTATAAAAATATAAAATGAATAATTAATAATTTAATTCCTACAACTGCAGCGTAATTAAATACAACATATGTTAAGATTCCTTTAAGAATTTTAATCTGCCTTATTGCTTATTTTCTTGCCTTATTTTCTTAGACTCAAGAAATAGTTTCTATGGTAAAGTCTTGGTTAGCAATAAGGATATCAGATTGCAGGGAAAGGTGTCCAAAAACAAGCTTAGTTGTACCACAACGTTTTTATAAAACAAATTAACAGCATATACTATGTATATAAAATTTACATAGTCTACGTGTAACCAACATAATTTAATTATCATACAAGTTTTAGAACAATTTTGTGCATAGTAGAAGTTTACCATTGGAATGTGCATTTATGCACTTTATTTATACATGTATAATTTACACACTGACATTGTATTGTAATTATAACAATTTTGGTGCATCTACAGTGTGATTTTCAACGTACATTAAATATTTAAGAGATTCCAAAATAGATTAATTAAATGCTGAATTTTTAAATCCCACATCACTGGTTAAGAAATTGCTTATATAATACAGACTTTGTAATATAATTTAGTTGATAGTATACTAAAGTACATATGTATATGATTCGATAAGCCCATATGATATACTATATCTCTTTTTACCCTTTTTTTAATAACACCTTACATTAATAATATAAAATTAGAAATAATATTATAGATAATTTGAAATAATAGTTTTAGGATATCCTAATTCAGAGAATATGTATTTACAGACAGTATCTTCTAGACACAGCGTCCAAACATGGTCACCTAGTTTAAATAAAGCATGCCAGTAGAGTTTACACCCTTATGCATAGTCAGAAAGTTGGCTTTAGCACGCTACTAACTAACTATTATAGCCAACTGTGTAAACCGTATGCATAGTCGCGTTAAAAGGCTACTATGTATCGTTAGCAGAATACCAAAATTGTTAGTTAGACACTCCTGGGCATGTTTAAGACCATTTTAAGCTTTATTTTTAAATATAAGTAAACAATTTTGTATATTTTGAAGGTTAAATTTTGTTACATTATTCTTCCAAATAACATTTATCATAATAATAATTATTTTTTTATAAAAAAATCAAAAAAATTATGAAAATTTTTTCCATGAAATGATTATATTTGAAATACCTAATTATGTGAAATAATTGATATGAAATATAATTTAAAAAATAATTATTATGAAAATTTTGAGTGGGTTACTATTACCATGCATATTTACTTTAATCTTCGTATAAAATTAAACCTGTTGCTGAAATTATAGCTGTACATCACAATAAATGTATAAAATTTCTAGAGACGGGTGCTGAGCTAAAACCGTTCAAAGCCAGATCTTTACATTCTTACAGATTGTCTCATTATAGTAGGGTGCATCGATGAGACTCATATGAAAATTAAATATCCAAGTGTTGAATATTCCTTACTCTCCTTATTGATAAGAAAGAGTCACTTACTCAACAAACAAGTTGTAAACGATGTGAAGTGCAAAATTTTGGATATTGTGAACCGTTGAGGGATGAAGTCCACAATTAAAGAATGTCGAATGGAAGATTATTGAAAATTCAAATTTGAAAATAATTAAATAAATGGAATGTTATCAAGTGTTTATGAATATGCTTTCGAACCCGTATTACTAATATTTCAATATATAAATAAATTTTGATGCCACCAAATATAAGGGATAAAATATTTTGGCAAAGCTGTATAGTTCAATATTAGGATAATTTCACTATTGTATTAAGATTACAACAACAAAAAGTTTATAGAAATTTTATAAAATATTTTATTGTGTTAATTTTTCTTATTGTATAAATAAATTTTATATTTAATTTTTAAATCGTAGAGGTTTCTTCTTGTTTAAATGTTATATATCATATAACAACTATTCTTCTATTTTCTTTTTAATATATGAACTTCGTCCAATTGTGTCTCAGACTTATTTGATTTTACGTCCATTTACATCTGCTTCTCGTATGCCTGTTAATTCATCTAGTTTTCCTATAAAAAGATTGTCCGATAAGATTTGAAATGAATAATAATTAAAATAGTATAACTTACGAATTCAACTAGTATTTTCCGTTATATAATTTAGATTGACAATAACAAGATTTTAGTTTATATTTTACATGCTATTCTCTATGCTGTAAATTCATTTATATTTTCCTAAGGTTTCTATAGATTTAAATGTATATAATTAAAATATATAACTTATTTCAATTTCAATAGTATATTTCCATTTTAAATTGTGTCTTGCTTATCTGATTTTATTTCTATTTACAATTTACCCTCGTATGCCTGTAAATTCACCTTATCATCTAGTTATTCCTACATAAAGTTGTCCCATAAGATTTGAAAATGGGTAATAATTAAAATAGTATACTAACTTACGAATACATTAGTATTTTCATTTTATTTCGATCACCGTTAGATGTGGCTTTACAAACCATCTATGAATATTTTTCCTGATCATCCCAATTTGACCTACTTTGCCTTTTCAATCTAAAGTAAAACAATCGTATTATTACTACATTGTAACATGAGTACATAAATTTTGCATAAATTACTGCATTATAATAATTTTATATAATAACTTTACCGACATAATTTTAGTTTTTATATTATAAGTAATATATGAATTAAATTTGACTTGTAGATAACATACACAGAAAATAAATGTAAATCCGACATGAAAATAACATAACATAACCATTAAAAATCATACATAAATGACAGCTGATACTTATTTTACGGTGATTGCCAAATAAATACTTAGCAAAAGGTACACATAAAATGATAACTAACTAAATGTTACTAATTTATATTAAGAGGACTATGCAACCAAAAGTTAAATAGGCTTAAACGATTTTAGTTTAAATATCGTATTTAAAACCATGTTAAAGCAGCGTAATAGTTTTTTTGTAGTAAAACCCCGATTATCCGGCCCAAACCCGGGACCCTGTCGGCATGGATAATTGAAAAACACGGATAATAATATTTGACGTTTTGTTAAATTATTACAAAAAAATACACTAATAGTATATTGTTTTATACGAGATTAAGTGAAACTTTGTTTGACAAGCAATTTTGCATTTGCGAGGCGAAGCCGAGCGAATGCAAAATTGCACGTCAAACAAAGACACTTTTAATCCAAATGAGACATACTATTTTTCTCCAACCAAAATTAAATACATTATCGCATTAATAATGCGAAATTCAAAATTTAAATTACTTCAAACATTTTGTTTAAATATTCGTGAAATGAAAATCCAGTAACCGGAATTTTCGTTTTTATATTAAGTTGTCATAGTTTTGTTTACAACATAATATTATTAAGCAAAGTAAAATTTAATTAATTTCTTTAATAATGTTTGAAGACGATTCCTCTAACCCTGCAGATATAATTGAAATAGCGAAAGATGTGGTTTTAGACTTATTGCCTTCGAAGTCAAGAGAAGTATATGAATTCGCATACAACCGTTTTTGCGATGGTGTAACGAAAAAATATAAAATCCTATTCGGAAAACGTTTTATTGGTATATTTTTCGCATTTGGCAAGTACAATGAAATCTTCGTATAAAATTAAACCTGTTGCTGAAATTATAGCTGTACATCACAATAAATGTATAAAATTTCTAGAGACGGGTGCTGAGTAAAACCGTTTAAAGCCAGATTTTACATTCTTACAGATTGTCTCATTATAGTAGGGTGCATCGATGAGACTCTTATGAAAATTAAATATCCAAGTGTTGAATATTCCTTACTCTCCTTATTGATAAGAAAGAGTCACTCTTCAACAAACAAGTTGTAAACGATGTGAAGTGCAGAATTTTGGATATTGTGAACCGTTGAGATGAAGTCCACAATTAAAGAATATCGAATGGAAGATTATTAAAAATTCAAATTTGAAAATAATTAAATAAATGGAATGTTATCGGGTGTTAATGAATATGCTTTCGAACCCGTATTACTAATATTTCAATATATAAATAAATTTTGATGCCACCAAATATAAGGGATAAAATATTTCCATGAAGCTGTATAATTCAATATTTGGGTAATTTCACTATTGTATTAAGATTACAACAACAAAAAAGTTTATAGAAATTTTATAAAATATTTTATTGTGTTAATTTTTCTTATTGTATAAATAAATTTTATATTTAATTTTTAAATCGTAGAGGTTTCTTCTTGTTTAAATGTTATATTCTATAACAACTATTCTTCTATTTTCTTTTTAATATATGAACTTCGTCCAATTGTGTCTCAACTTATTTGATTTTACTTTTTATTTACATTCTTCTGTATGCCTGTTAAAATTTACCCTATTTTTTATAAAAATTGTCCGATAAGATTTGAAATGGGTAATAATTAAAATAGTATAACTTACGAATCAACAGTATTTTCATTTTATCTTCGATAGTTAATTGTTATAACCTCGAATATTCTTTTTTTTGGTTAATTTATCCCTTTTAATAATATAAAAAACCTTATTTCTTTCTTTGGTTTTTTCCGTCCGTCTGTCGTCCTCGTCCCTAATTCAAATATAAAATTCAAAAACCTTTTCACTAAATTTATTTTAAAGGTTTTTAAATATAAAAAACTTTGAGGCCCCCCGTTGCGCCCTTCAAAGTATAATTATAAAAAACCTTTTTCTAAATTTTAAAAACTTTTTTGTGGGGGGGAAAAGTGAATGGATTAACAAGATAAAATAAAATTGAAAAAAAAAGTTTACGCTTTTCAATTTTTATGAGATTTTTTATTCTCTTAACACTTTTTTTGGGGTTAAAAATAAAACAATTGTGCGAAAAGTAAATAAAAATTTAAAATAAAAAAAACTTAAAAAGCAAGTCATTTCTTATATAGAAAATTTTGTTACCAACTAAAAAATTAAATAATCATATTCAGATAAAAAAAATTATAAATTTAATTAAAATTTACAAATATTATATAATTTAAAAAATTTTAAATAAGATTACTTGGTCATCCGATTCCACCTTGCTTTTAATCAAAGTAAATAATGAATTAAATTTTAATAGTAAAACCTACACAAAATTTTGCATAATAAAAATAATTAAAAATAACTTAAAAAGTGATTTATATTACGTATGAAAAAAACTTAGAAGGTTCAATAAAATCATCTATTAAAATGTACTAAGTTTATTCTAAGAGCGCATGCAATCAAAGTTCACTAAATTTAGTACAAAAACCTTTGTACTAAATTAACTTATAGTTTTCTTTTTACAATTATAGTAAAACTGATATCTGGTTTTTCGTCCGTTGTTGAAATTCAATCACTAAATTAGAAAAAACCTTTGTCACTAAATTTTACTTTTGGTGGATGGACAAACCCTGAATGGATTAACAAGATTCAAAATAATTAATTGAGATCAAACACACAGAGTTGTGGACGCTTTTTCAATTGTTTATGTGATTATTTTATTCATCTTACACTTTTTTTTGGGTTGGTAATAAATGAACTAACCAATTAAAGGTGCGAAAGAGTGAAAGTAAAAATTACGTAAAACGTAAAAATAACACTTACAAAATGCAAATCAATTTCTTATATAGAAAATTTTTGTTACCAACTAAAAAAATTAAAAATAATCTGATGATCGTGCAGATAAAGAAAAAATTATAAATTTAAATTAAAAATAATTACAAAATATTATATAATTGTAAACCAAAAGGTACTGTATAGAAGCTAAGAACTGGGTATAGTCCTTGTTTTATATTATAAGTAATATAATTAAATTTAACTTGTAATAACCTACAAGTAAAATAACATATATTCATAAAATAACATAACTTACCATTAAAATCATACTAAACTAGCTATATTATTTTAGTATTCTAAATAAATACTTAGCAAAAGGTACAATAAAATCATACTAATTAAAATGATACTAAGTTTCATATTAAGAGGACTATGCATACCAAAAGTTAGCTAGGCCTTAAACGGTTTTAGTAAGTATCATTTTAAAACCATTTTAAGAGTACGAATATGCATAAGGCTGTAATAGTTTTCTTTTGTAGTACGTACACTTAATAGTAAAATGATATCTTTTAGGTTTCCTATTACCCTGTCATAATGAGGTTGTTTGGAAATTCTTCATCTAATATTTAGCTTAATTCTTTTTTTAAATTTTTTCATCTTTAGTATTATGTACTCTAATAGTTCATTTATTTAATATTTCACTTTTATTGTTGTCTTGAGCGCTTGTCTTGAATCAACTACCACATTTGCCGGTTTGATACATAATTTATTGTTGCACGTAATCATGATTTATTTTATCTATTTTATAATTAGTAATTATTTTTTATTACGAATCTGTATATTTTATAATGGTTTTACATTTTTTAATACTAGTATTTAAATTGACATCATACCTTAAAATTATCCGCATATAAACCGGATCAAAGATAATTTGAATAAACACATAATAATAGTTTGATCGTTTTTGTAAATTATTAACAAAAAATACATAAACTATTGCTTTTATTAATCCAAGTGCATCTCTGAAGTAAGCATAAATTCTATACATTATTTGATTTCAAGTATACTACTAAAGTTGCGAATGTTCACGGATAAACCGCTGGCGCCTGCACGGATAACGCCCAATAATAATCTGACGGTAATCAAGGTATAATGAGCACAGATAAACCGCTTCACGGATAATCTAGCGCACGGATAATAGATATCTATACTATCTACCACTATTTACTAGATGTAATGTATTTCTTATGTTAGAAATCTGTTGACCATTAGTATAATGTAGTATACTACAGTATTTAGTATAATACATTAGTATTTTTTACTTTGAGCTCTCCTTTAAAATTTCAAATCCCAGCACCTATAAACTTTGCAATCTAAATGCTTTTTTATATAAAAGGCCACATAAAAATGTTTTAATGTTTCACAGATTGCGCGGAACTAGTCTAACAACATTTTAAATATTATGTAATATATTGAAATTTAAATATTTTAAATGCTCGTGAAATGCACTAGTAGGTATGTACCTACACGATATTATTTACTTGATATATCATAGATAATACTAAATTATACACCTCACATTGCAGTAGAATGCTATCGCGGTACATAAATATTATCTATATAATGGCATCCATATTAATTATTTTCTTTATTGTTTTAAATAAAGAAAAAATGCATTTGAGTTTATTAGCATGTATACAATAAAAATAGAATTGATATCAATAAAATGTTTATGAATGCGATTAGTGATGCCGATGTAATTTATTCCGTTCATCGCGTCGTGGCCATTATTCGAAGCGTGGACAGATATGGCGTGATTTTCACACGGCGGCATCTCTGTTCCATTGTTAGTACAAAATCAACTCCTATCTGCTACGTTAATTAGAGGCTAGAGTTTAATATGATACCAATCTACGCGTTTAATATCAACGATCAATACCTAGTAAGATTATGTTCACGAATATAAACTGCACGATATCTTTGCCAATGATGCGCTTAGGTATAAAGATTGCGTTAAACACATACCTATCTAGTGTAATATTAAAAATGGTGCATTACAAATACATAAACATTAAAAAGAAATAATAAAATTTATAACCCAAATGTCAAAGATATCCATTTGACTATTGATATAGGTATTTCAATTTCTGTGCGTTAGTTATACATACGTGTACAAAATTCGAATGAGAGGAAAAAATAGCTTATTAAAAAAATTTTTTTATTTATTAAATATTATTTAAATAATTTTCAAAAAACAGAAGGATGTTAGAGGATATTAAGATTGATAATACCCGTTATTAAAATAACAGCTTTATACTCTATAGGTACTATAACACCAGTGGTGTGCTGTAAATACTTTATTGCAGTGATCCCGGTTTTGTACTATTCTAAAACATTATGTATAGGTTATATAGTAGGTAGCTATTCTATTGGCAATACATTTTAATAACTAGCAAAATTTGCAAAAATCACAAAAAAATTTCAAAATATATAATATTTAGTACATTAATAGTAATAGATATTATGAAAATAATTTAACTACGATATTTAAAAATATCGCAATAATATAAAAATCTGATAACTCTCCCGTTACTATATCTTATGCTCCGGCTGTCATAAAAAAACATAAATCGGTAAAGCAGCATTTATTTGAAAGCAAATGAGAACATGTTTATTTGTGAACATAATAATTGTCAGAAAATTTTTTACACTTAAGGTAGTTAGCGATCCAGTCTAGTTTTGAGTGACTAATGCATAAAATATTGTTATTAATGCTTTAAAATTGTTATAATGGTATTGCTAGTTATAATATTAAAAACGAATGTGTGAGGATTAAGAATCGATTGTTTTATTTCAACATATCGATTTATTCAAGAATTTACAATAACTCATTTGACTCACGGATCATATACGATGTTTCAATTTGGCAGCGCCGCAATAAGTTATAATATAAATTATTAATCTAGCACTCTTTTTAAATTAAATAATCAAACGTCAAATATATTTAAATAATATTTTGTGCTCACGTGGGCAATTTATTACAACATGAAATTTTATCAACACCGTAACCTACATTTTGCAATCAATTCCAAAAGTACGCTTTTGGAAAACTCAAGTCTTTTCATAATTATAGTTTGTGTAGAAAATAATTGATAATAGGCTCATGGCGTGATTATCTAGCGTCCGTCCTCATACACACGTGATGGTTGGATCGAATCCCACGATTTTAAGTTTTTTCTATTTTAATTAATTTTATTTTTCAAAAAATTCATTTTATTTTTTATTAAAATTAGTAATAAAACTTTCCATTGAAAATATTTTCTTCGAGTGCCATACATTTATATAATGCATAGACAATCAACATGGCCAAAGTCAGGCTGACGGTTGGTTTCTTGTTGCCTTCCCATAGTCCACAGATTGACACGCCGTAAAGGAAGTTTAGCATTTTGAGTGCACAATAACTGGCTGAAGAATTAGAAGAAGGATTATTATCAACTGACAAAATTTATCTCTTAAACAAATAGATTTTTCTATTTTATTTGCACCATACGAAAATTATACCGTAATAACATTGCACCAAACCTTCTTTCTTATTTTCCATCGAATGGCCGCATTTTGAACGATGGTTTTCCGCCAAATTGATTTATATTTCATTTGAAATAGAAAATAAACCTTCTTCTTTTCAGGGTTTACGCTTTATTGTCTGTTCCGACTTTATAAGTTCCGCCATCGTTTATTTTAGAAAATAAACCCAACTTTTAAAATTGACACTGACATAAAACTTTTTTAATTTATGCGACGATGCCAAACTTATACGGTTTTTCAGAAATCAAATCGCATCATATTCAAAAATTATTTACGGACAAACCAGATGGTCAAAATTTTTAATTTTTTTTTTGCCATTTTGTAAGATATTATCCTACACGTAGACTAATTTTTATGCGTCTGACATGGATTTAACTATTTTATTTTACGGAAATTCTAAACTTTTACTGAGTTCCTATGCTTTTACATGTTAAATTCAAAAATTTCAAATCCGATTATCTCCCAAGGTACACGGTCAATCTTTTTCAAATTTGTTTTACAATTATGATAAATCATTAACTTTATATCTTGTAATTTTCATATTTTTGACATGGATTCGAGAAAATGCCAATGGAGCGCTGCAACACCTTTAAACCCGTACTACCCCATTTATGTTAGATATTACGCTGGACATAAAGCGCAGATTTACAGTTTTAGCTTATTAATGTCATAGGTGTTTTTGTTTATAAATCAAATTTGATTTAATAATTACTACTTAAATGTTCAATCAATGTGTATTTTTATTCCAAATATTCAAATTATCAATGTTTTTCTAAGCGCTATTAAAGCTTTGTTTATTATTAGTTTTTCCTTCACTTTTATTTAATTGTATTCTGTTTTTCAAATTCCTTCAGAAACTACTAGAAATTTTCAAAACCATTTGATAGTTTTATAACACGTGTAAAGAACATTAACATATGAGTACCACAATTTTGCATTATTTTTTATTATTTATTGAGAGAGTGTTCTACCAGCCTCCTCTCAGTTTAACAAAGTTAATAAAAATTTTAAGACGATTAATTTCTTAAAAAAAAAGTTTAACTTTTGAATATTTGTGGTATAACAAGCAGATTGAATGTTACCTGATTTGATTTTTTTAAATTCTTTTAATGATTGGTCCTAAAATAATAAGTAATACTTGAACGGCCCCAAGCCATTTGTTATTGTCAATAAAAATACGTTCTTCTACACTGGCTGTTTTATTCAATTTTTAAAACAAAACACAGTTGATGTTTCGAAATTATGAGTTTTATATGTTTTGGAAAATCAGTTACCATTATTATATTGTTTGAAGCGGCTTCCCTTATGATTGACCATCTGCATGATAACGGATAAATTAAATTTCTACAATTGTTTATAAATTGGCACTTTACGTTCATTTGAAATGGTATCTGATACTTGACGAACTTATTTTGGAACGACATCGTACATGTGGCGGTAATAACAAGTAAGGATTATTATTTGCATCAAGTGCATGTGTATTGCTACAATAAGAAAATTAATAGTTTCCATCTATTTACTGGAAAATTCAATTTTTAGAGGTTTGGGTGCTCTATCGATGATTATAAAATTCTCCTATCGATCACAGAAATTTGTTGAAGAATATTATATCTCGGGTGGTAGAATCCAGCTCCATATTATTTTTGCTTGTAAATGTTCAGTGCTTGAGTTGCAGTAGTAGTGGATATTGCGGCGAGAGTCGGTTAATCCTGATTGCGATTTTCACCCTATGAATTATGAAGATAGAAATGCCATATAAAAATAAAATTGGTCAAAACAACTTTAAAAATTAATTTGGAATGCAATTTTGTCATTGGCGCTTTGAAATTTAGCCCCACCAATCGAAATTAAAATGTGGATGTGCGACACTAAAGATACCCGAATCTCGGTTTTACATCGAATTGTGAAAGATGAGGATCTAATTAACAAGAAAAATATAAAATTTGTGTAGGTGAACAAATTTCGGAAAAATATATTTGGACTGAATCCGAGTCTTGATGTATTTTTTGTCCATTTTCTCAGCGTAAAGCCCTAACCGACCGACTTTAAAGCGGTAGACCATGGTTCGATTCCTAGTCGAGTCGGTTACACTGCTGTGATCAAAGGCCCAATATCAATCTGTGGACCATGGGAAAGGCCAAACCATTAATTATACCTAGTAATGTCTGTTGACTCAACATATAGTGCACCAAATTAGAAGAAGAAATCCACTTTGGCCCCCCGATAGCCGAATGGTACAAATTGGCAAAAGGTGGATGTTGATCCCGGATCTCAAGGAGCGACTAGTAGCTTTCACCGCTAGTGACTGTCGACCCACCTACAATGCAAAAACGGGTGATAGAATGTTTACCATATTTGGCATAATATGAAACAATAATACATTTAAATGTGTTTTTATGGGAAAATTGTAATTTTCAAAATTGATTTACCCCTTTTGTCCGTAAATTTACCTCACCTTAAAAGAGCTTGTATTTTTCTGTTCTTTTGTTTAGTAAAGCCATTTTTATAGAAAAAAGTATACTTTCGAGCCAGGGTTAGTCGACTCTTGCCTACATTGCCTTTTTATTGTTAATTTGCTATCTAGGATGCTGCGGAAAAAAACTTTAACCAGTTCGTAACTAATCCTATGTATAAACTTGGCATACTTTAAATGTAGTGCTTTTCATAGTTGTTGTTTCTAGCGAATTGCAACCAATAGTTGTTATCAATTTCCAGGAAAAGCAGATAAGACAGCTTTATGTATTTCTTATATACATAATAAGTATGCGTTTATTGTTAATTACTGTATTGCTTCAAAACACCATTTCTTGGTAAGACGAGTAATATTTATTTTCAGTAGCACCTTTTAGATTAAATATAGTTGTTAACCTAAAAATTTATTAAATTTTACTGATTTGTACTATTTTTTTTACATAATAATTCAGTATTTAACCCCCTTCTCTGTCCAGGTTTTCACCGTTTTTGACGCCCTTAAAATAATCTAGTTGATTTCTTCTACTCAAAAGTTATCTGAGGAATATTGCTAATCTAGGAGCAAAGGAATGTAAGATATTTATTACCCACGTTCTCTGACTTCCTGAGAAACGTCCAACTAGTCCAAACCTGAAAGGACACATTTTCTGTGCCTCTTCTGCGGTTATTGAAACAGTGGTTTGAAGATTAGGTTAGGTTTAAACTATATCAAAACATAAATATAATACAATAAGGTAGTTCATAACAAATAACCCATTTGCATAATATGTATACCTAATACTTTTCAATTTTAACGATTATTTCTTTTATGTGTTGGTACCCATTGCGTGAAGCTTGGATAAATTTTAAAACTATGTAGCAGTTTTATCTTGAACTGACTGTTTCTTGCAATTTATAATTAAAACAAACTAAAGGTTTAAAACCTCTCGACCTAAACAGTAATCATTAAAAAATATAAAAATTTAGCAAGTTTTAAAAAATAGAGTACTAATAATTATAAGGTTAATTAACCTTGATTAATATTATAAATTCATTCTTAAAACATAATTACTTGAGTTAATAATACCTACTCAATCTTTATGGTTATTACCATTAAATCTCAAGATTCTCCATAGTAATATTAGAATTAAACATTTAAGTTTTAATTAAAGCAATTTCGTTAAACTTGTCAATTCTACTAAAAGCAATTTATAGTTAAATGCTTAGTAACAATTGAATGTACTTCAGATTTTGCAGACGCGAAATAATTTTTAACAAATTCTGCTCACATACATTTGATTTGTTATTTTCAATTAGTTGATATTTGTTCAACGCTTCAAATTGTTTAATGATTTTTAAACAATTATTACTTTAGCTAGAACCACATCACAAAAGAATTTGTTAGATCACGGTAGCTTGGGATAGGCCTTTAATAACGCCCAAAAGTTTAATATTTATTGATATTCCCGTTCACTATATCTGTTAAACTGTACTATTCCAAAATAGGAAATTTTCTACCCATAGCGGTAACTCCTTGAAGTACGCCGCTATTGAAATCCAAGTGCCTACCAAAAACACCATTCTATCCGAGATGTGATGTAGTTTTAATCTTAAACTGCGGTTTTCACGATAGCCAAATATTACAATGTAATTGCTCTTTAACATTCCCTTTACTGAAATCATATGGAAAATATTTCTTCTGAAAAAAGTTAAGTTTTGATCGAGATAGCATTTAAGAGTTGAAAGTCTGCTGGCTTTTTGTACCATTGATTATAAGGCTTTCAATAAAATCCTCTTTGTAAAATTATTGGTCATATGCAATGAAAACTAATTGAAATTCTGTGAAACCAAAATTTGGGATTTTGTATCTTACATTGAGGCTTAGAGCTGAATATTTTGGTTAAAATTAGTTCATGGAAACTATATTTTTTTAATTTTTTAAATCATATATTATTTAATATTAGTTTTTAATTAATATTTTAAAATTATTAAAAATTTTAATATTTTAAAAACCATTAAAAATTTTGAAACCTAATTTAGGATTTCGTATATTTTTATCTATATTTAAAACTGATTAAATTTTAATTAAAATTTATTTATAAGAACTATTGTTTTTAAATATTTTAAATTTTATTATTTAATATTAGCCTTAGTTTAATATTTTAAAAACTAATATAATTTAAAAACTAAATTTTAGATTTCCTATTTTTATGGTAGGAATTGGAGCTGATTAGATTTTGGGTCAAATTGGTTAATGGAGAATATTTTTTTGCTTTTATTATTAAAAATTATTTTTTTAAAAATTAATAATAGGATGATAAAGTCATGGGCATGGCCATATCCGATTTTTTAGTCCTAAAAACTAGGGCATAATTTTTAATGGGCAGAATTACTGTTTGAAAATAGCCACTAAGCAAAACAAATTACATATTAGGAACATTTTTAAGTATGAACAATTTAACATAAAAAACCTTTTCCAAAATTTGTTAACCGCCTACAATTTTTTTTTATCAATGTGTGTATTACATTATTATCATCCAGAATTGCTTTAGAAAATTTTAAAATTTTGAAGCTCACCGTTGGTTGTTAAAGGCATTTGGGTTGCAGTGAAAATTAGCCCTTTATAAATGACTGAATCTAACCCGTAGTTTTAACTATTAACTTGGTTTTACAAATTAACAAGTAAATTTTAAGAATAAAATACATTAAACATAATAATTATTACTTTTTGATAAATAAAATCACGATGTAAACTAAAACTTGAATATAATGGGTGGGCAAAGGTGGTTTTCATTTCAACAATGATTTATCAATTTATCTTAAACCATCCTATTTATTTATTTAGTTGTGTTCACGATGTTTATTAAATTACTGTTGTACCACCAGAGACTGCCCATTTAAACAACGAAGAGCAGGTAACCAACCTACAAGTTTTATTTATTAATCAAATACCTACTCTTAATTCATATCAAGATTTCTTTAAAAATTGATATTATACATACATAATAATTTTATGTAGGTACCTTAATACATACGTATGTATAATATATTTATATAGCATAGCTTTATATCAATTACATTGATTGACATCATATCAATTTTTAAGAAATTAAGAATTTTTGTAAAATAGAAAAAAGTATAAGTGCGGTTATGGGTTGAAGGACTTCAATTAAGCCGGATCTATCATAATGTCGGATCGATTATTAACAATAACAGGAGTTGAGTACGTACTGTTAATGTGTTAGTTTTTTTGTTTTCAGATTTGAATTATGATGCTTCGTTTCCTCCTTTTTAAGATACATTTACTTAACTTAATGTTATAATAAAGCTGGATTAGTTAAAATAAAGCAAACATAATTAAAATAACTACCTATAAGTAAAATAGCTTACGAGCTATTAAAACCATTATGAAGTTTTAAGTATGGAAATCTTGAATTAAATTGAAAAAAACGTGAAACTTTACTGTAAAAATAAGCAATTTAACTATCTAGGTAAACCTACATCACATATATTTTCAAAAATCGAAAATAAAATACATCACAATTTTGTACTAATTTGGTGCTGTTTGCTAAAATCCTTATGTTAAAAGCAGCTTGACGGATTAACTCAAATTTTCGAGATAACGTATGAAACACTTTAAGGAGCTCGTAAAGAAATTTATTTACTAGGCTACAACTCGTACAAATGAAATTTGTCCTCGTAACGAAAAGGGAAAATTTGATTTCTTTGTATAATAATACACTATTATTCAAGAGAGAACCGATTTAAAAAGTCAAAAAATAATTATTTTTCTTAAGTTTATAATGTTTAGAATAATATGCCTATCAAATTTTATACTAATATGTTCTGAGAATTATACATTTCTCATTATTATCGTAAACACTTACAAGAAAGTTAATTTTTGGGCAAAATATATCAAAATATTTAAAAGCAGGATTGTAACCTTCCCCTTTGCTACCATTTTACTTTGATTTGACATCAAATAATTTATTAATTATGGTAAAACGCCGAAGGGGGTATCCGTTGAGTGGTGGTGCTGTTTCTTGCTTGCTAGCTGTTTTAAAGCATAATCTTCTATAAAAACCAAAACCTACAAGTAATACCGTGTTTACATAAATTACAACAGGTGACAGTTAGGATTCCCGGATCGCGATTTTTACCATTTTTGAAGTGGATTATGAAAGATGAGGGCCTAATTAGCGCGTAAAAAACAATAAAATTTGCGGTCGGTTCACACATTTAAAAAAACGACTTTAAAGTTAATATAAAATGCAATTTTATCACTGGCTCTTTTGAACTGTAACCCCGCCCCAAAATTGAAATAGGTTGTGGCGACAGTAAATGTACCAGAATCTCGGTTTTTAGAACAAATTATGAAAGATAATGCTGTAATTAGCTAATAAAAAAATTAAATTTGTGATCGGACAACAAATTTTGGAAAAAATCACTTTTTGTGAGATTTTGACTCTTGATGTGGTTGCGCTGTCAAAACCTACTTTCCGCGCCCCTACGCAACCCCCCAGGTCGCTTTGGGGCTCCAAGCGGTTTTGACACGTGCTTTATTTACTAAAAACATCCCCCAAGCGGTTCCAACTCGAAAAGTTTGGAAGTTGACGCGACGGATCTCAAAGAGCGACTGGTATCTCCCCACCTCTAGTCACTGTCAACCCAGGAACAGCACACGTACCGTCTACAGAATGTTTGCCATATTTGAAATTTTATGATACTAAAATACACTTACATGTATTTCTTATGGGAAAATTACAATTTTCAAAATTAAATTGTGGTCTTATTACACCTCCGACAAGATTGATCCTCACCTTAAAGAGCTAGTATTTTTTCGTTTAGTATAGCCATTTCTATAGGGAAAGTGTATTTTCGAACCCGGGAATCTTAACTCTCGTCATTACAACATATTAAGCATTGAAGTGTATACCTATTACATTAATCTCTTACAATAGTTTAGCAAACTTTCTTGAATCTGTGTTTTTTTCAGAATGAGAAAATATCTTGATATCAAATTTTAAAAATACATGAAAATTTTATAAGCTAAAAAACCGGTTGCCCAAAAAATAAAATTAAAATAATATAAATAAAAGCTTTTTATTTATAATTGAAATCAAAACAAATACTATTAAGTCTAGAAACCATTTAGATAATATTTTGAAATTTTAGTAAATTAATTTCTTAGAAAACCAAACAGTATAAAAATTGCTGCAGACCTGAACAATGAAATACAAAATTTAAAATGTAACAGATGTATGATTACATCCGTGGTTTTTACTACACATTACCAACAAGACATCAAAGTAGCTCGGCCGTCTTCAGCAATATCGACAAAGAAAAATAGCAACCAAACCAAAAAGTGGAAGATTATTTTAAGCAATTTGAATCACATAGAGCTATATTCCTGAGTTATTTGCGACAACCTACAGTTGCTTTATTAAAAATATACCATCAAGAACAAGTAATATTGTTTTACTGCATAGCATGACTATAGCTCATAAAAAATCGTTTTATAAGTATTTTGTTACAACACAGAATTTTCAACTTTTCGTTCGGAATTTCACATTGTAACTAGAAAATTGGTAGGAAGCTCAGGATCTAGATATTAGGGCTCTTATACCCGATTTCTTCACTCATGGTTTACTCGAGGTTATAGCTAATTTGAAACTATTTTAAGATACCGTTTTCAACAAAGATCATGTTTTTTTAACCATTAATTTTGAGTTATCCTCCAACTATGTCTAATTTTTAACTCAAATTAACTATAACTTCGGAATAACTCGAGGATAAAACAAATTTTGGCTTTTTAACTTTTACTTTTGGGTTATCTAGCAATTAAAGTTGTACTGAGGTTGAACTACGAGATTACTATTAAAACCGCAGGTTAAGTCCATTTGTATTATGAGACTGAAGTTTTAATTTGTCAAGTAAAAGCACAGAAAAAACTATTTACAATTTGCAAGACTATCTGCTAATGCTTGATGATATTAATGCTTTCTTCAACAACGACGAAAAAGTGCGAGAAATGCGAAGACTTTATATTTTGGTTTCCTACGTGTAGGTGGACACCGTTTTCAGGTATGCAGCAAAAGTTTTCTGAATCCAACGTTACCTGATACATTTCCATAGTTCATATGACATTATTTTCTCATTTACCTAGGTGAAAAAGTTATATAATATTGTGTAGAAAAATTTTAATAAATTTTAGTTAATTATTCTTAAAATTAAATTATATAAACACAGCAATAAAGCGTAACCTCACAAATCTCATATGATCTGAATTGATCGTACAGCGACAACTGTCATAATGCAATATTCTTAACTAGAACTTATGTAGAAAAGAAAACTAAATTTGTTATGCAGAGGTTACATTTTAGTTGAGAGAGATAGTGCTATACGATCTCGTGCTATCACTTTCTTCTTCTTTGTGTGCCATACACTTTACAATGCGTAGGCGATCAACTTAGCCAAAGCTAAGTGACCCTTACATTTATTTGGGGCTAATTAATGGGGTGTTTTCCCGTTGCCTTCCCTACAGTCCAAAAATTGATATCGGACTTTTGATTACAGCAGCGTATCCGGCGCGACCAGGACTGAACCACAATCTCTCGCTTTCTAGTCGGCCGGTTGTATACTTTACGCTATACTGCTGGTACTAGAGGTGCAGAAATCGGGCATTAATATGTTCAAGTACAGCTAATTACCTAACAAAATTTTTGAGATGACTTGAAAAGAAAATATGATTAACTTTCATCTTATAGGCATTTCTAACCTGAAAGGTACAGCTGTACTTTAATGCATTTTATATGCGTTTTACCAACAATATTAATTGTTTAGGCATTTTATTTTTACAGGAAAAATATATAGTATATATATATATATATCTGAGAATACATAAAGATAATTATTAGATTAATATTTTTAAAGGTATTAGGTTAAATAAACAATAAAACGAAATTATTCGTAAGCTTTCAGCAATGCTTACTGCCGTCATCAGACGTTTAATAACAATAGTGTATTATAGTAACATAGAAGCGGAATATAACGTATTGTCCATTCGATACAATTTGCTGATCCAAGAAGTTTGAGAGATATTCTTGATAATCGCGAGTTAGGGACCAACCTACTTAAAAACCCATTAAATAGGAAAAACTTAACTTTTATACGTTATTTACTATAGCTTAGATGAGTAGATGGCTGTAGATCTTACTTAAACCTTCGATGTCAGTTTTTCTGTTTATTGCGTTCTTTCTTGGAAAGTCTCCAAATGGTGATCGTCAAGTGAATGTTAACGATTGGACAGATTTGTATTTGATTGCTTCATTCAAACGATATAGGCATCAGATTCATGTTTTACTTACTACGACTTCTGCCAAATGTACTATGCCTCCGACTGAAATTAATTATCACATTCACCTTTCACGTTACGTCTTAATTGACAGATTCAAGACGGATAATAACAGTCACTATTTTAATTTAAGGATAAAGGATTACTACTATATTTCTATATCTTCTTGCTTCCATCTGTTTAGTTCGCTTTTTACAGAGTCGGGTTTTTGATTTTTTTAATTTATTTTTTTATGGCCAACTTTTTAGTTCTGTTTTATATTGTTATTTCCTGTTTATAAACACTGTTTGATAAGAAATTTTGCGTTACAACATAACTTACAGGTGCACTTGCCAACGAAGCTTTCAATCAAAATTAATGTTTCATGACATCTGATATTTGTTTTGACACATCCTTTAATTTTTAAATTAATCTAATTATTACGAATTTGAACTATTTTTATTTTAATTTAATCCAAAACAAAACCTAGCCTAAAACCATCGCACGGTTTAGACGAATCGATAGATACCTCATTGATTAAAATCCTTCGAAGATGCTTCAAAAGTATAAAGAATCCTACATACATATGTACATACATAGGTAAAATATGATTTAACTATTTTATCAAAATTAATTAAAAATTTTCAAGCAAGTGTCAATATTAAAACAAAAGTCTGCCATTTGTTTTATAAGTCAAAATAAATAATTATTTAATTTTAATTAAATCATTATTGTAGTACTCATTGAGGCTAATTTTATAATAATTAATTAATAATATTACACTTTCCTAAATAAATTTTTATTATTTGCACCGGTTTCGACTTTAAGTCATCATTAGCATTCTATAAAGAATTTCATATAAAGATTGTCAAAATTATTATATGTATATCCTACCGTTAAAATTCTATTTTATAATGTAACAAATATTGAAAACCAGCAATTCAATTAATTAACAAACTTCATAAATTTACAAAATTTAATCTAGCCCTTATTGTTTGTGTGATAATAAGTACCAAGTTTAATACAATTTTTATTGTATACTATCAAAAAATTCAGTCGAAACCAATCCAAATAATAAAATTTAATGAGGAAAGTGTAATATTAATTAATTAATTACAAATAATTAAATCGTTTTATTTATTAGCTTTACAACCTAGATATATAAAGTACTATTAGCTCACTCATGCCCGGTTTCACAAACGTTAAACTGCGATTAAATTATTTAAGCCTATAATATATATTTAGGTCTAAATTTAAGCCGAAATCTCAGTTTAAATGTTTGTGAAACCGACCATCATAGTTGAAAATTAAATTGCATACTAATATGTATTATTTTAAAAGAGACAAATGTGATTACTTAACTTTTACTTTGCTAGTGAACGTTGAAGGACTTCCGTTGTAAATAATTAAAAAAATGTAATTTCAATTTAACAATTTAAAGCGTTAAATTTATAATTTTTTGAATCGTTATTAAGCGAGGTATTATTGGATAAATCATAAGTGGCACTCGTGTGTTAATTACATAAGTCACTTAAGAATATCATCCCACTCGCCCTGTGGGCACACGGGATAAAAAATTTTTTTCTCGTGACTTATTTGCAATATAATACACTAGTACCATAAATAGCTATTATCAAATACCTTATAATAATAGAGCCATAACTATGGAGATTTTAAACCAATAAACTAACGTATAAGTTAATTAAAACTTTTTAGCTCACTAGTGACAAAAAACTGGGCGCGTAGAAAAATGTAGTGTCAAACAGACAAACTGAAGAAATAATTACTGAAATTTTTTCTAAAAACCAAAACTATGATTTAAATGTATTATAAATGTTCGAAATACGATAGTTACACTAAATAATATTCTTTTATTTTGCTGAATTTTTTCTCATACTGCAACTTGGTCCAAATTTTGATATAAAATAAAATAATTTTTGGGGCAAGTTATAAATAGTTTTATTTAATAAAATTCTATCAAACCTACTGCACTTTTTACAATTAACACTTTTTACACTGACATTTCATAAACCATTTTTAAGTTAGAAGTAATTTATTGAACCAAATTTCGGTGATATTAAAAGCTACTTATTTTTGTACAACAACTGGTTTATTTTGTATATTTAATAATAAGTAAAGTATTAAAAAGTTAAAATACTAGAATAAAAAAGAATTTCAAATAATTGGGGCAACATTAATTTGGGTATATTATTATGTTATTTGGTGAATTATGTATGACTATATTTACACCCGGTATATAAAGTTTTAATTAATATTTTATTAGTTTTTATTAGTTACAAAAAATTTGAATTACAAGTCTGTTCATTTAAGTAATAAATTGGCGATAATAATTTTATTATCTACTATAAAATAAGAAATGGTAGTTGCCGTAATCCAATGTAACCTATGATTAAAATTTGATAGGTACTGTATTAACCATCAAATTATTAAGTTTTTTATAATCAAAAGGCGGGAATTGTATATCAGTATCGATACAAATAGATTAATATCAAAATTTCTGATTAATGCGGCGGATCAAGACTGATTTCACGGCGATAATGAAGATCAGAAAAGCCGCTCACGCGTGACCTTTAACATGCTGGAAAGTTTTGCTGGTGTTCTATTATTCATTCACCAAATTGCTTAGTAATTACTTTTTTAATTAGTTTGATTATTATATTATACTTACATTAATAATGGCCAATATTTACTATAATAATATTTTTTATATGAAACAATATTGTATTTGTTCAAATAAATTTGAAGAAGAGACGTACTGTTAGGTATTGCAAATTTCTATAAAAAGAAACTTTTAAGTGTGATTACGGTCAACGTGTATCTAATAACTAACTCTTGACAAGCTTCACGTATTGTGAAATTTGCCATAATGCGCCAAATTGGTACTCTTTGCTCTGTTACATGTACGTGAGGATAGCAAATTGCACATAATTTTCACTACTAAGTTCGCCTTTCCTGGAGTGTTGCAAAATGATTTTGTATAGATTAATAATAAATCAAAATTTTTCATGCTGTTTTCTTAATAAAGTCTGTTAATTTTTAAACAAAATCATATTGTTATAACTTTAAATCAATTTATTAACAAGTATCTTGTTTTAGCTTTATATATGTATAATGTAGTTACATCAATTATTTCAAAATTACTAAATAAGCATCAGGAACATATATGTATGTACTATGTAGGTACATAAAGGTGCATAAAACTACATTATGTAGATACCTAACTTAAGAGCTATTTCAATTGTTTTTAGAAATTATTCAGTCTTTAAAATAATAAAAAGTGTCAAGTGTACTGATAACATAATATGTCACCATGTATGCGGATCTGAAATTTACCATTATTAATGGTATTATAATAATGAAGTTTTATGATTAATGATAAATGCTACTAAATAATTAACAAATATCTTTTAATTTAATAAAATCATAATATAGATACAAAACTAAGTACAATACTTAGATAAATATTTTATTTTACAATAATTACAAAATTCAATTTTAAAATAGAATACGTGTGAACTTTGCAAACGTGCTCAAGATATTATGGCAAAACTCGCAAGAAAGTTGCATTTTTATTAGAAATATTAAAAAGTCTAATAGTCAAAAACCAACCTTTACTATAAAATATGTATCTACTATTCAAGTAACAAGTTCTGACCTCTTCCCTTGAAGAACAAATAAAATGAATTAGATTTTTCCACATTAAATTTTTTTTTAATACAAAAATATAGAATAGCTTATTGTGTTTCCTATGTTTTGCTCTCAAAATTTTAAGCAAATCCGTCAAGCCGTTTATAAGATTGTACTTTCTAGTGAAACAAACAACAACGTTAGTATAAATGTAAAAAAATATTTTATTATCATTATCATTTTATTATCATTATAAATAATGCATATTTTAAACAATTGCTCTTTAATTTAAAAGATTTAAAAATAATTTTGATGTAAATTTTTCTTTAATTTTAATTTAATTATTGTAAATTATTATTAACTTGTGAAATTATATGTTGAATAAAATATTTTAAAAATTACTAGTTTAGTGAAATTTGAAAATTTTCCAACTTACATTTTAGTCTAAGACGTGCAGAAGTGGTTTTGTCTTTTTAAGAACTCATCAGTTAAAGTTTCTCTAAATGAATGAAAATGGATTAAAATTCATTAAAATTTACTAAAATTTTTTTAGTAAAATTAATTGACATGTGTTTTGACAAACCCATATCGACATTCTAAATTCTAAAACTGATGGCTCTAAGTAAACAAAAAATTATTCAAAAATTATTTCATTCATTTAGGGATAGTTTAACTGATGAATTCTTGAAAAGACGAAAGCACTTCTGCTCTAAAGGCTAAATTGCTTTTTTGCCTAAAAAGGCTCTTAGGCTAAAATGTAAGTCAAAAATGTTTCAAATTTCACTAAACTTGTAATGGTTAAAATATTTTAAATAAATCTAAAATTAAATTTACTTAATAGTTATAAACAATACATACTATTTATCTATTACAGTTTAGATATATTATGTATTACATGCTTAGAGTCTTCAGTAATAACTCTTTTAAGTATTACTATAAAGTTTAATTTTTGTGCTTTGTAGTTATTACAGTATATTTTAGTAAGGTGAAGGATAATTTTACCGCCTTTTACAGCCGTTGAGCAAAGATAAAAATTTTCAATTACAAAAACCGTTTGTATACTTTGTGGAAAGTACGTAAATGTTTAAATCAGTTTATATTTGATTTTTAGCAAGGGTGGTTGCATTTGGAGTGATAAAAATGCTTAGTAGGAGCTTTTCGGTTTTGGTTAATTTTCCGTCCGTTTTTTGTATATCTTCAGTTTAAAGATAGAACCTCTGAGAACCTAATAGAATCTCTGAGGCAATGTACCTATCAAATTTGCAAAATACTCTTCCTTTACACTGCTATCCTTATTTAGACCATACACTTGTTTTTTTTCAACATCTGAAGTGATCGCGTCAATATGGCGACTCAGACTGGAATCACCATTCGGTGATTCTCGATTATCTTTAAACATTTCCACAACTCGTAAATAATTGACTTTTAAGCGGAATCTTCTTCTTATACATTTCTTTCTGCAAGACATTTCTTCAATAATAACTTTTGCAGTTTTTCGGTGTATTCTAAGGAACCTTATAATTGCCCGATAATTGATTTAATTAGTTCATTTCCATACGTATACAATATATCAAACAATATTATTAACATACTATATTTAAATTATTATTAAAATCAGGCCAACAGGCCTAATCCATGAAGCAGATGATGATGACGATTGCTTTATAAATTGTTATAAAAAAATTTTACTATTGAACAATTTTACAATCGTCAAAATGATAGATATTGGTCAGAAGAAGCACCCGGACCTTCTGACAGCGTTGTTCATATCCAATACCCCAAGCTTGTCAGGGTTTGGAGCGGTGTTTGTGTTACAGGTAAAACGCTTTAGATTTTGTGGAAGAAGTAAAAATTAACAAGGAAATCTACTACCGGGATATTTTAGAGGCTTTAGTTCCTCCGTGGGCCTAACAGCACTTTGGTGGCCAATATTAGACCTTTCAACAAGACTCTGCACCTGCCCACAAGACGAAACAGTGATGTCGAATCAATTTTCCGGATTTTATCAGTTCCGCTGATTGGCCTTCATACTCACCAGATCTCAACTCAATGAATGACTCCATATAGTCAATTTTAGAGGCTAAAGCCTGTGAAAAACCTTACAAAATTTTAGAATCACTAAAGCAATCTTTGCGTCAAAAATGGGACAAAATATTCCTAGAAGAGGCACGAAAAATAGCCCAAAATCTCATTCGACATTTAAAGCTCTGTATCCACGCACAAGGAAGCCACTTTGAAATTTTATAATTTATGAAGTATACATAAAGTTATTGTTAATTGTTATCCATTTTTTAATATTTGAATTGTTACGTTTAAATAATTATTTTTTTAAACGTTTGTCCAAATTCTTGTGGGCAAGCTGTATAATACTATGGGGTCATGCATAAATATATCACGCAATTTTGAGAACTTCTTTGTAACTTGCAAGGTGATTTATCTCGGTCTATATCTTTTAAGCACAAAAAAATGTTGATAATTTTTGGATTTAATTTTACTATCCTCAGCGTCACCTACAAAAATTATATTTATACAAATATGTTTTGTAGCATCCTCGTAGGAAATTTAGAATTTTTTAAGAGTTCAATATTTTTAAAATAGGAAAAATTTACATTTTTTTATTGCTATTTTACTTTTAATCCAAGCATAACAAGTAATCTAAAAGTTGAACTTCTAAAATTAAAAATTAAACAGTGGCTTCAGTCGAATGGTTTGGCATAGATAAATCTAGACAAACACTTGGGATATGTATGTAATATGAAATGCTTCATACTTAAAACTAACCGACAATTTTTATTACCTTATTAGCACTCACAGACATTTTCTATTGGTTTGTTAAATTTAACGCTTTATTAAAAGTTTTATGAAAGTCGCCATAAATTTAACTCAAATTGTTTTATAAACTGTACCGTTTATTATATATTTGTTATTTTGGAGAAAATAAAATTAAGACTTTTCATGTTGGTTGTTATTTTTCCTCCTTCTTGAATTTACCTAAAGCGACTCATGACCTTTGCACACCTTTAGAGTATAAGCCATTGCATAAGCAGAAGTTTTTAAACAAGAGGAAACACCTTTTGGTTAAGAATTTTCTTCTGAACGACCCAGAGGGTAAATTTGTAAAATCCAACATGGCCTTATTTCATTAGTATTTTTTATACATAAACTATTATATTTTATGCTAAAATAAACAGGAAAGCAACAAAGATCTTTGCTTAACATTAGGTAAATGGAAATGGGAAAAGGACATCTTGCTGTCGCCGTCACCACCTTGCCGTCAACATTTCGCCGTTGATCATTTTGTCCTTGCCAAATGCAGTATTTAATTGTTTAATGTAAAAATTAGCATTCGTAAGATTGTATTCGGAAGAAGAAGTAAACTCAATTATTTAACTAAATAGATAAGTAATTTTATTTATTCAGTTACAATCAAAATTTTTCATAAAATTCAAAATACACAGTCGGTCTCATAATTTTCAGAACAGACTAAAGTCAAATATCTATCATTAAAATATGTATTAGGTAAGAAAAAAGTTTGTGACGTTTTTTTTGTAAAATTCAACTAGTTTGCTGACAGTGTGAAAATAAATTTATCACAACTAAATTTGCTCCGTTATTATCCACAATGTTTCGCCATTTTATGAGTAGAGCCATGATACCATCGGTGGAGAAATTGTGTAGTTTCTGGTTGGAAAACTGATTCAAGTGGTTTTCACCGGTTTGTTTTGAAACCAGCTTAATTCTATTGAGAAAGTTTTGGAAAGATCGGAACAAGTGATAGTTGGAGGATGCTATATCTGGACTATACGGAGGATGCATCAAAACTTCTCGCAATTGTTGGCGGATCATCAAAAAATTGTGTGGTCGGGCGTTATTGTGATGGAAGACAACACCTTTCCTATTATTCAATTCGGGCCGTTTGCTTTCAATTGCCTGGCGTAATCTCTCTCTGACGTTGTATTATTGGTAGCTAAATATAAATCTTGATGAAGAGGAAAACAGATCTTCGAAACGTTGATAAGTTTAGAAAGTGTATTTTCTTTCAACAAATTGTCGAATATCCCTACAATCCTCTTATTCAATATTCAATATAGACGCGAACAAAGAAAATAGTAATCTCTCTAGTTGTCCACTGTAGAGGTTCAGAATCAATCGTCTGACAAAACTGGAAGTAGCTCATTCCAGCAGAAAGAGAGCAAACCATTTCACGCAGCAGATTTTAATTAAGTATCTTTATCGTATACAGCACAAATTTTTACAAGGCTGCGCAGCGTTTTTCCCTTTGTCGTAATAATTTTGCAAAATATAGCGCAATTTTTCATTACTTTTCTCCATTTTCAAACGCAAACAACTTTTCAACCACTGCACTTATTTTGATGTTTGTACACTTAGAGCAACGCTCGAAGTGTCATCTTTTCAACAAGCGTTTAGTGGTATTGGTGCAATCTGTGTTTCCAGAGTTATTTGCAATTGATGCCATCTATCTGGAAAACGACTAAATCCTAGTTTAGTATCCTGAACCCAATCTAATTGATATTTGGCACGATGCTGTATTGAAAGACACTGATTATGAATATGTAAAAATATTTTACCGGAAATGTTTACTTCACCCGTAAAAAATTATTTTATATAGAGAAAATTGGTCATTTTAGAGCAGTGACAACAAGAAAAATTTAAGTTGGTGCGGGTTAGGAATCTAAAATGTTAGGTTAGAGTCTATCGGCTTATGGTTGTAAAATGTCATATAGTTATTATTTTATTTGAAAACACAAAATTTAAAAAAAAACATTAAATGTTGTGGCATTTGCAATTGATAACAATTACATTTACATTGATACCAAATAGGTGAAATCTGCCCGAAAAGGCAGATCAGGATGTAGGTTATAGGATGTATGCAATATTTTCTTATAAAATAATAACTATGACAACCATAAACCGATAGACTTTTACCTAACATTTTAGATTCCTAACTCTTACCAACTTAAATTTTCCTTGTTTTCACTGCTCTTAAATGACCAATTTTCCGTATCTAAAATAATTTATTACGGGCAAAGTAAAGATTTCCGATGAAAATTTTTACATATTCATAATCAGTGCTTTTCAATACATCATCGTGCAAAATATCATTTAGATCGGGTCCAAGATACTAAACTAGGATCATACCGGTAACTTTATGTTTTCTTTAAATTTTCACAATGATATCATACAATTTCATTCACTTGATAAATATTATTCTTTCTGTCAGCGACGATGACAGAAAAATAAAATTTGGTTTTTATAATATTATATAAAACATTATTATAATAATAAATTATTTTATTACTTATATTAAGGTATGACATTATTGTGAACATCAACTTACTTACTGTTACAATTGACATAATATTCTAACGTTATATTCATTTTTTGTTTGTATTGTTAAGTTTCCAAAGGCACCCATAAAGCTTACCACCGTACTATTTACATTTGCATACTACAGTTTATTATTATATTATGTTACGGTCTAAAAGTGGTTCAACTTAATCGCTCGACAATTTTAATATACTTTAGTTTGTTTTCTGTTAAGTTTTCTGTTCTGTTAATTAGTCTAAAATGTTGGTGTGTGGTCCAAATAACATTATTATTATGTTTTCATTTTTGTTTGACATGACGCTTTTATTTGCTTAACAAGGGCAGCATTTTTTAGAATTAAACAATTTGAGAATTATTCTTCTTTTTCCACTTTTATTAGGTTATGACCTATGTTTTTAAATAATTTACCTAGATGATGTTTCTATAGAGAAAGATATCCAGCTCTCTCTCCATCGTTTTGGGAATCTTCCTAATGGCCTTCTTTCGTGAGGGTCCCCCCTTACGATTTTTGGTATTCGCTCTTCGCCCATCCTATCCACATGTGCATTCCATTCTTTTCTTCTGGTTTTAACAAACTTTATGATGTCTATTATTTCGCATTGTTGACGAATCTATTTACTAGGAATTCTATTCATCAGAGTTCCACCCGCGATATTTCTGATAGTTCTCATTTTGGTGGTTCTGAGTAATTGCTTTGTTTTTGATGTCTCAGCACGGATTTCTGCGGCATATGTTAGCACCTGTCTTACTGCTGTCTTGTAAATTCTGATCTTGTTTTCTACTGGCATGTGTTTATTTCTTCAGAAGACTTTCCAAAGGTATCCCAATATCATGGCGCCCTTTATAGTCTGCTGCTTCACCTCTCCTTGAATATCACGGCACTTGATAGATCAATTTCCAAGTACTTGTAGGACATCACTTGTTCTATTGGTTTCCTTCGATTTCTAGTTTGCACCTTATCGGTTCTTTGGAAATTGTTAAGCATTTTGTTTTTTCTTTAGATATCTCCATGTTATATCGTTTTGCTGTCGTGACAAACTGATGTAGCAATGTTTGAAGGTCGTCTTCATTATTAGTGATTAAAGTGTTGATAATTTCATCCATTACCAAATTAAATAGCATAGGCCTCAGCAAATACCCTTGTCTGACTCTCGTTGATATGGGTATTTCTTTGGTGGTGATACCTCCAGTTCTTATAATTGTTTTAGCACATCAATATATGTTGTTCAATATTACATTGATTAACAGCTTAGGGACATTTCTCTCGGCCAATATTCCCGTCACGTCTGTCAGTTTCGCTCGGTCGAAAACCTTTGACAGATCCACAAAACACATAAAGGCTGGGGTGTTGAATTCTATAGATTTTTCGCATATCTGTCGTATGACAAATATAGCATCCATCGTAGATGTATTTCGTCGAAAACCAAACTGTTCTTTGCTACTTTGTACCACTTCATCGATCTTCGGGAGTATTATTTTAGTAATTAGTTTAAGTACAGAGTTAAGTACAAAGCCGAGTTTCGTTTTCGCTTAAATTGTGATGCTGCTGAAATATACTTTTGAATTAAAGTTCGATCCACTGCGCGGCGCTAATTTTATTGAAGTCGAGGTGCTCTTTTAGATTGTTTAGAATTTGAGAATAATTTTTTATACAACCTCAGTTTTTATTTGTTCTATCAATATAAAACTAGAAGCAATTTAAAAGCAATTTACTTGATACAAAACTATGAGTAAAATTGCTAAGTTGATATTTAGACATAATACTCGTAAGTACTTAAATGTAATCCTGAAGTTTAAAAATACGTTTTTAATTGGCTATGAACTGAATAAATACATTCAAAGTACTATTTTAGGAATTTAGTGCTTCGTAGTGCTTTATAGTGTTTTATTCCAATTTACAGCAACACCTATAGTTTCAAAGATATTGCGGATTTCAAAAAATGCCTACAGCTGGCGACTGACTTGTAACAGATGGTTGTAGTGTAATGCTCGCGGCAAGCACAATTAAAGGAATTTGCTAGAAAACCGACAGTCAAGTGGAGCACGGATGCTCCGCTCAGTGCTCGCTTCGCGCTCGTTTATCGGCACTGATTATCGAATGTTCGTGTTACATAATGTAACCTTACAAGTCAGTCGCCAGCTTTAGATTTTACACTAGCAAGGACAATCTTCCTGATGTACTGCTATTGTTAATGCTTTGATAGTGCTTCATTCTAATTTTTAAGAGCATGTATGTTTAAGAAAAAATCGCAAATTTAATAAAGTACCCACTGACTTTACACCAGCAAGCATATTAAAATCACTATCTTCGGAAATCTTTTGATACCATCTGAGCTTATATATATACATAATATATTTATATATTTTGGGTTTCCTTATGCAAGGATACAGACAAATTCATTTGCCCGTTCCCCCGAAGAAAGTACCCCACAATTTAATACCTCAAAGATGTTGCCAGCACCTTGTGAAAAGACCACCAGCTTTACGTGCCTTTCGAATCACGAATAACGGTCACGCAAAGTAAGCCTCGGCCTGGATTCAAACTGAGCGCCTTACTACATTAGCAGTTGATCGTACTAACCAGGCCAAAAGGCCGTCTTTAACGTCTGAGATTCACTTCCCTAATTCTGAATTTCAATTATTTAGATTTTATTTGTGTGAATTTCTTCCCTTAAAAAAATTATGTAGTAGTTAAATAAGAATTTTTATTACCCTTTATGTATCAAATTTTATATATTTTATTAATATATTTATTATATATTTTTAATAATAATTATTATAATATAATATTTTATAATTTTATAATATTACTAAGAATTTTTATTAAATTCGGTGGTTTAATAGTTCTAAAAAATATTTAACTCTCAAAAATATACTGCCAGATTTGTAATCAGGTTTATCGGAAGAGATATTTTACCCTCTAATTTTTTTACTGGAGGGTATAATATCTCTAATAAAGTTTTACCCCCGGTAAAGCCGGTTACACGGGCCTAGGTGGATTGTTTCGACGCCCTTAATATATGTATTAACAATATATTTTTATAAAAAACTATAAAACAGGTAATAAAAAAATACTTGAGTAAAATTTTTGCATTACTATTAAAATTTTGTGCAAGGTAATTATGTACCCTTCGCGTATGGAACATCGATATAACGCATCCTTTACTTACCATGTAGAGCCAATGCTGATTGTATTCTCAGAATAAGCTTAGAAAAGTACAAATACTGATTGTTCAGTGTCATTTTGATTAGTAGTTGAGCATTGTTTAACTTGAAAAATTTGACAAAATTTGTTTGACGATTATTAGATTATTTAGATTTATTTTGCTAATACTCGTATGCAGTACCAGTACTAGCAAACCTTTTTGCAGGTTGGGTAAATGATTTAAAAATGTAGAACTCGTAATATAGAGATTTGATTATTTTATAATATAGTCCATATTATGAACTTTAATAATATATTACTCGTATGTAGTATTGAAATGTATAATCAACTTTATTAATAATTAATTAAAACGCTTTTATACGGAGCTAAGTTAAATATAGGAGGAGTTAAGATAATTAGATAAGCTTTAAAAATTGTATAGAGGTCTACCCACCCAACAGTGCGTTTTAAAGATTAGTAAAACGTAATTTATAGATATAGCAATATAACAGTAATTATAAGACTCCTCCTTCGTATTCTTATTTATAGAAAACGTGCAATGCGTTGAGCAGTCTTAACATAATGTTATGAGAATTTGCAGATCCCATATACGCTACGGCGAGATGCATGATAAAATGTTATACAATTAGATAATTTAGATAATAACGGGAATAACAACATTGTTTTATCCATTACAATTTTGAAATGCAATATGATTCACAATGCAATTGTCATATATAGCCCATAATAATATTCCAATTCATTGTAATGATTCGATAATTTGACCAACTGACCCGCATATCTTCTGGGACGAATATTATTTTCTCGAGACTATAGCATGGGGGCAATATTTTATGTAAGTGCAGCATGCGCATTTGCGCATATCGATAGTATTACATACCTACCTATTTCAATATACATATATTTTTATTTTTCATATTAATATACTTATGAAGCAAAACCAGATTATTTGCTCTCTCGAATAATTCTTTTTACATTAAAAAAATTATTTCATAAAAATTTTGAAAAAGTTAAATAAATATTATTAGTTCAATTGCTAAGAATACTTTTGTATGTCATTAATTTACCAGAGATTCACCCATTAGGATATTGTTGGTAATTATCCAGTGATTAAAAAAAATCGGGTGATAATCTGTGCGAGCGGCCATTTTGAAAAATCGACGCCATCTTTAATTCCTCCCAAATGATGTCATTAATTCCGATCTTCAAGTCACCAAAGTGGACAGCGAAAGTGAGAATTTCTCGAATAAATTTCGCAATAGAATCGAATCGCACCCAAATGAATTAGCAAACGAGCTACTAAGCCACTCACAGGAAGTCAGAAGACTAAAGCGTTTTATACCCACCGACTTATCTACACGTTTTAATTAATAATTTAAATTTTTGAATTTAAATCTTGTTTAATGGGAGTAAAAATTTAATTGTGTAATTGATTATGTACCATAAGAACTTGCTAAATTGATTTATTACGGGAATGCTTAAGGAAGTGTTTCCAGCAGGTTCGTGCAATGTCAAATAATTTACTTAATGTCTCTCATCGAGACAGATTGTAGATGTTCATTAAAATAAAAATTAAAATCTTTAATTCTTATCAAAAATGCACTGCATAGGCATGTGAGGTGTCATTTTACATGTTTTTTAGGGTTCTAAACACGTTTCCGATATTATAAATATTGAAAAGTGGTTACTAATTATTATTTAGTAAGATAGATACGAATCAATATTTTTGAATATTTGGTTATTTATATTTTTGTAAAACAGATTTATTTTGTTTTATAAAACACAAAGTAAGATAAAATGAATAAGTTTATAACATCACTATTAGTTTAAGTATCATACATTTCCTATTCATTTTTGGATAGTTTCAAAGATGTTGATTCGTATCTGTCTTACTAAATAATGATTAGTAACCACTTTTTAATATTTATAATATTGAAAACGTGTTTAGAACCATAAAAATTATGTAAAATGACACCTCACATACCTATGCAGTGTATTTTCAATAAGAATTAAATATGGCGTCGATTTTCCAAAATTGCCGCTCGTATTGACCATCACCCGATTTTTTTTAAACACTGGATAATTACCAACAAAATCCAAAATGGGTGAATTTCTGGCAAATGAATGACATACAGGAATATGCTCAGCGATTGTATTATAACTTGCTTGTTAAAATATTATTAAATAAAAAGCGTGAATGTGCCTGTCGTCGGCTATTTAACAGAAATCTCATGTTTGACACGTCGAGAAATAGTAATTTTTTACTTTATATTTGTAAAATTTATATCAGATATAAGTTAAAATGTTTATCACCGTACCATGACTTTCCTTTTTATAAATATTCTACCATTTAAGAAATGTTTCATCAAAAAAACTCAAACAACTCACAAAACGCCCATCACACAGTTTTCGGCCTTTGTCATAAGAAACCACTATGCACTTACGTATTTAATCTCTTTCTACACTAAGTGCGTAAATCTTGACGTCGTCACAATAAAACATTTATCTACGCGTTTATAATTTGTTAACTAGACAAAGTAATAATTAAATAATGATATCCAAAACTATTAATGAAATTTTAAAAATTATTAATTTATTTATTTACTATTATTTAACTTTTTACCCTTCCTAGCTGCAAACGGGTACATGGCTTCAAACAGGCACATTGACCCTTCTTCCATATTTAAAATATAAAAGCAAAATGCATTTTTTTAAAACAATTTTATTATAGTGTATTTTTTAAGTGTGCCATCTAATTTCTTTAAGCTACAGGCAACTTACGCCTAGTAATTGAAGAAGATTTTTAAATTAAAATTAACTTTTTGCTTATTCTAAAGTACGACAATGTATTACTTTTAACATTAAATAAATATCAAATAATTCATATTCTGTTATATCAGAAATGCAATGTAAACTACGTAGTACTTCGTACATCAAATAAAATATAAAATGAACTGAGTTCTCCATAAAAGCAATATAATCCGTAATTTAGGAAATTTCAGTTCTTAACATATTAGGTAGTTCGGTATCTTCCCAGAATAACCTATAATAAGATAATAAAAACAGCAACAACTGAAAGCAAAATTGTGCAATAATAATTTTAAATATTGAACAAAAAATTTTTTACTTTTAATTAAAAAAAGTATTAATTAAAAAATAAACACTCAGTAATAATAATGCACAAGAATAAAAATAATAATAGTCCTGAAATTGAAATATCAACATAACATAATTATAAGTTTCTTAATTTAAAAAAATGAATGATTAAACATTATTGACAAAACAAAATTGTGACAATTCACTTGTAAAAGTAATGCTCACTGCTGGAAATGGGGTTCCAGTTGAGAAATCTTTAAAAATTTCATCTACAGCAGGGTTCCTCAAACTATGGTACTTGTACTACTAATAATACATTATGGTTTATACAATTTATACACAAAATAATTTCATATTTAATATTTATTTTTAAACAATATTTATGGAATGCATTGCATTTTAATCTGAAAATGTTTCTATGTTAGAACGTACATTTTTTTAAATCTTATTCATGTGGTACCAAATTAAAAAAATTAGAGAATCGAATTAAAGCTAAAGCAATCTAATGCAGTAACATTTAATCCGAATTCTGTTGAATATATTATTATACCAGCAATTCTCATTTTAAGAGTTATTACCACATTATAATTTTATATTTTAATCAATTTTATACTTATGTTAGGTTAGGACTTATTCTATAATTTAGCAAACAAGATACTTGCAGAAAGGATAATTTGTCCAAAATTTAATTATTAGAAAAAGAGAAGAAAATTTCAACAAAAAACTTATTTGGATTGAAAATCTATATCTGAAACAAATTTGATTTTAGGGTTTAGCAGAATCTTTATTCCCTACCATGCTAATTGAAAAACTAAAAACATGCTATAGATCTGGCTAGAAAATATTCAGCTGATATTGACCATCTGCCAAATGCCATAATGCCAATCAAATAGAAACAAAACTATAGTGGTTCAAGAACGATTCAAATCTTACCACTTTGACAATAGAGTACAAAATTACAAAGCGGAGGGTACAAATATTGAAGAAATTTTTATAATTATTGATTTATTAACTTGTGAAATTAATGTTTTAAGAATTAATAATTTAATCATTTTCAAGCTAAGTGAAATTTTAAATATTATAAATTAGTAAATTTTTTCACGAAAGCGGTAATGCTTATTTGTTACTCGAACATTCACAGAAGATTTTTTATAATCGGAAATTATTTTAATAGTTTCAATTTTGAGTTTGCTAATTTTTAATTTTGCAAGTAATCAAATGAAGATTGTTTGCATTACTGTCATAAAAACGAACAACACGTGTTTATTGATTTATAATATTTATATTACTTATAAGATTTATATTAATAATAAGGAAAGGCGAGTGCTTTTACACTAGTAATCAAATATATCACGCAGCACTTTATGCTGAACTCCCTGATAAATTAGAGTTTTGCAAAAAAAAACAAACTTTGAAAAATTATTAAAATTTGCAAAACCATCTAGCTAACTTAGGAAAATGTAACCATATTCCCTAATATTATTAATGCATTACTTAATTTATATTAATTATTAAAATTTTAATATTAAAATTAAAACCGGTTCTTGAAAATCATCGCAACCCAAAGTAATTATTATTATTTATTATATATAATAGTTTATTCGCTTGTGAAAATATATACAGCGTGACCCACAAGACCGCGGACAAACATGTTTTTTGCATTTTGCGAAAATCACTGAATTTTTCTAAAAAATAATTTAGTAAACAGATTCTAAGAACTATGGAGATCAGAAAATAAAAAAGCAATAAATTAAATAGTTTGTGAGTTACAAAATGTTAAAAGTCGCGCCGCAATTTTATCGTTATTTAAAGCTGGAAATCGTCAATGTGAAATAGTTGAAATGCTTAAAATTCTTCGACAAACCGTTTTCCACGCCATCAAACAATTCTAAGAAACTTGGTAATATGAAAGACCGACCCGAAAGAGGACAAAAATGTTCTGCCAACACTCGCCGGAATCGCAATATCATCAAATTTTGGATTCAAAGAATCCGAGACTGTCAATGCGAAAAGTGGCTCGTAAAACCGAAATTACGCGAGACTCAACTCGACGAATAGCTAAAAATAAACTTAAGAAGAAACCTTATAGGCTGAGAAAAGCCCAAATGTTAACTGATGAAAACAAGCAAGTACAACTTTAACTATACCGTGCTCTTCTATATTGCACCGCTGTTTAAAAATGGGAAAATTTCGTTTTACTGAAGAAAAAAACTGAAGAAAAAGAAAAAAGTCTCAGAAAACTTTCAATGTTGAGTACAGAAAAAAATATTATTTTATGACGAAGGGCCTAGATATTTAGTATTTACTAATCAAATTACTACTTGATAATTTGATCGATTCTTGCAAGATATTAGAATAAAATACACTGCTATGTTAGTGTACGACACTTGAAAAATTTTGTATACGGACTATGGTACAAAATTATGTCAAGTGTTAAAAGTCTTTAAAAAGCGAAATATATTCTACAGCAAAGCATTTAATTCTTTTAATCTTTCCGAACAATGGTTAACGTTATGACATTCTTCCATAAATCCGGTGCCGTTATTTAGTCTTCTCGTTAAGATACGATAGCTATTATTGGTTAATTATATTAAGCATTAACCAATAATAACCAAAACAATTAATAATACGTTCAATTAACCTGTTAATTTTTAAAATTTTAATATAATATGAATATATTTTATTATTTAAAATAATAGTTACCTATATACTATATAAAGTAATAATAACTACTAACGAACAGGCACAAAATGTAAAAAAATATTCACAAATAAGACCGTCATCGTTATTGAAATATTTTCAGATATATGTATGTATGAATATACATAATATATATTTATTAATGTGTTGTTACATTATAAGTTGAGTATTACATACGATACATATGAAACTAATTGGACATAACATAATATTGACGTGTTTCTAATTGCGAAAATTAATTCTTTTCTATATTATTACCCAATTCAGAACGGTCACGATCTTGCAGTTATAGCCAGAAAATAGCTCAAACAATACTAAAATTGAATACTAATCTACTTTGAAAGATTCAAAATTAGAAGCATGAAAAATTAGTGAAGACAGATCTCACGCTTGTTTATTTATAAGTTCTGTTAACTTGACAGGTATAAATCAGCTCATCTGGACGCTGGGTCATGTGTTATTCACAACTGTATGACCTGCTTTAGTGTGGGAATCCTCAAATTGAATTTGTTCATTAGGATTTAGATCGAACGTATGCACTTTATCTAAAATTATTTATAGATTAAAAACAAGTTTATTCATTTTCATTTAATTTTTATAAATTTTAATTTTATTAGTTACCGAATTACTATGTGCAGTATTGCTAGGGCTGAGGGCTAATCAAATATATATTTTTTTCTGATTCTTGAAGCCGAATCTGTCTGAAACTAATTCCAATCTATATATATGAAATATTTATTGGTATGCTTCCAATATTATAAATTAAGAGTAAAGCCCGCCATACGTTGTCAAATTCATCAATTCATTATAATTTTAGATCTTTATGAATGGTTTGAAACGAATTTTTACTCACACACATTTGGATACCTCAAATAAATCGACCGATTAATCTGATAATGTATTGTGAGTTTAGATTCGTTTCCCCGAGAACGTTTATATAGAACGGTTCACCGGGATACGATTCCCGGCATGTATTAACTTAAGTGAAAGTTGAATGCTTTAAGGAAGTCTTTTTTGTACTATCTTTAAAATCTGTAAAAGTTTGCGTTATTGGTTAAATGATGATTGTAAAATATAAATGGTGTAAATGAGAGCAGCCGTGGGCTAGCGGTTAGAGTTAAACCTGAACCAAGTATATTGAAATTTTTTCGACCACATTTAACTTACAAAGGGCTGGCCACATCTTTCAACACATTTCATCTATTTAATGTGTATCGACAAACAAATATTTTTATATAATATATTGTAGATATTTATTTAGCAATAAATTGTATAACTATATTTACAAGATACAATATATTTACAATATACAACTTGGTTTCACGATGACCAGAACGATCTATCTGACCAGCTAGTATATAAAACCCAAGCATAATATAATCTAAAATTAAAAAACGCACAAAATTAAACAAATCAAAAATACTTGTAATTAGTTTCGGTAAAAATAACTACAACTACAAAGCAATTCATTAACTTGGGTTGCATTAACATAACTCTAACGTTATTCGCAACAAATTTTGAAAACATCTTCGAAGTATACAAATGAGACATCTTCCATAAATAACTACTGTCCTGCAGCATAACCCATGGTAACTAAATCGAGACTTAAAAATTGCCCAGTCAATATAGATCGTGAACACATTCGATGTCGGGCCATCAATGACATTGATCAATCGTCAATCGAAGAAAAAACTCCTTAGCTGCACTTCATGACATGAAAATTCTTGACCAACACACCTGACCAGATAAATCCGGCTATCAAATTTTCAAACTGATAAGCGATTCTTCCAACAACTTATATGGAAACAAACATTAGACTTATCTTGAAAATATAAAGAGACATTTCATCAAAAATTGAACCAAAAGTAATCCATAAAAAAATCCATACCATATAAGTTCAGAAAATCCACGAAAGTACAAGAAAGTTGCTAGAAAGTTAAATCACGATCAAAACAACTTACTTATGAAGTATAAGTTTAAATGTAATAATAATACTCGGTGGTTAGATAAAAGAAATTTAAGTAAAAAAAATGCATTTTTGAGTTATTAGTACCATTTTTTTTACTTTTACGCTCTATCAATCAATATTAAGCTACGTTTCCATTAGCAAGTTATTTCTGCAATTTCTTCCGCAAGTACTTGCAAATGTGTTTCCACTAAAACAGAAATTTCTGCAAATTTGCTTCTGCAAGATACTTGCACAAGCACTTGCGGCAAAAACTTCCTTAGGTGTTTACAGTCACCGGCGTGCTCGCAAGTAGATTGCTCACAAGTTTAGCAGGTGGTACTGTTGTAATTGTGTATTGTAACAAAGTAATTACATAATTCCATACAGCCGAATATATTAATTTTCCAAAATTTTTTTTTAGATAATAAATCTATTGCAATTTATTAACGCCTTTGATAAAAGTATAGAACTTGGCTTACGTGTAGATTTCAAGACCGAATATAAAAAATTCCAAATATATTCTATCATTTCGATTTGTGTTACTGGAACACTTCTGATGATGCATACTTTCGTGAAAACACAAGAAAATATGATTTTGTTTACATCTGCTCGTTTGGGAGAATTTTTTGGATATTTAATACCAACGATTTTAAACAGTTGCATTATTTTACAATTCTGTACTATCGCATTGTGTTTTAAGCAAAGGTTTGCTTGGTTAAATAGAAAAATATACAACCTATCGGAGACGCTTACCTCAAATTTAATCGAATACAGAAGTAAATTAATTCTTAACAAAAAAGTGAAACGGTCAAAACAACTAAATATAACGTAAATAAAATTTAATATTGCTTCAATATAGGTGACCCCGCATTGTATGCAAGAATTATTCTTTCGCTATCATAAGTTTTAATTTCAACTTGAATTTTTTTGAAAAATAGGTTGTATTATTTCAGGATTCAATCAAAGAAGTCAGAAGAGTTGGCATTAATATTAATTGAAGAAGTACGGGACAAACACTATCAATTATGCGACCATTGCACTACTTTAAACAATCTCTATTTCTTTCAAATTTTAATAATCATATTACAAGATATTATAACTGTTATCTTCATTTTGTATTATACAGTAAAGCTCCTTATTCGCGGAGTATACGTTCCAAAATTATGCCGCGAATAAGGAAACCGTGAATATGGAATAGTGATTTGTATGGAAATGCAAGGGTTGGGTTCCAAGGTACGAAAATAAAATAAAATAGATAAAAATAAAATCAGTTTAATCACATACCTATCATTATTATTAATTATTATTGTTTGAATTATTTGGTAAAGCTGATAATGGAATACCATCCTAAAGGAAAAAGAGACGTTGGGCGACCGAGGAAACGATGGACGCCGGAACAGGCTTAGCCTAATCCAGGAAGTTTGATGATGATGATGATGATGATGATTATTTGGTTTAAAATATTTAGTAATTTTTCTTGCTTTGCCGTCTTTAAAATGCCTTTTAATTCCGCATGGTATTCAGCTGTGGCAACTTCAATTTTCCTTTTAAAAGGAAGGTTTCTTTCCAAAACGGGTCAATTTTAATGAAGTGATCTCACAGTTCATTTGCCATTTGAAACCTGCGGTCTGGTTTTTAAGGTGATTGTCATCGTATCATTGTAAGATGTTGAAGCTTGAAGGGTTTTAACATTTCCTGCAAGTCGGCTTCACTTAAATCTTCATCGTGTGATTGAAGCAGCTCTTGAACGTCACTCGAATCTATCTGTTCAAAACCATCATGTCCTATTCCATTAGCAATTTGTACAATTGTGTCAGTTAATGTTTTAATTTGTTTAAATCCTCACTTTCACAGACTGTTAGATCAACCTATAGTTTTTCCAATATGATTGCAATGTGTATGCAATGCTTGAGCTCTTGTAACGATTCCTTTATGTTAACAATGCACATTGCTATGTTAAATTTTTCCAGAATTCCATAAAACTCACGTCAGAATCACATTCCATGATATCCAGAATGATTTTAAAGGTTCGCCTAATGTAAAAGAACTTCAAAGCTTGAATTATTCCCTGGTTCATTGGTTGAAGTAAAGTCGTCGTGTTCGGAGGCAAAATATCACCTTAATATTCGGATGCATAGTTTCAAGCTCACAAGGGTGACCCGGAGCATTGTCCAAAACAAGAACCTCCTTGAAGTCTAAATTTTTTCGTTTAAATATTATTATTTAATTTTGAGTTTTGAATATAAATTATAATATTCAAAATCGTAAATTATTAATCCGCGAATAATGAAATTTTCGGCCGCGAATACAGAAAGTGGTCTCAATTTTTCTTCCGCGAATACTGAAACCGCGAATAACGGAACCGCGGATAAGGAGCTTTACTGTACTGGTAGATCTGTAATTGAAAAATACACTTTTGCAACCAACGGTAGACAGCATAAATTTCATTTGGCTGAAAAATTTCCATTTGCTGACATAAATTTCATCACGACTTTGGCCACTTTTGGTCTTTTTTGATTTGTTAATTTCTTGCATGAACTGCGTTCGAAGATTATGGAACTTTTGTTTAATTTTATCTTCGGTTATATTAAAACTTTGTGCAATTTTTAGCAACGCATCGTTTTTTTTTATTTTATTTTATAGTCTTTGGAACTCACATCCCATAAATGTGGATACATCTCACACTTTTCAATTAATAAAATAACTTTTCGTCTGTCCACAAAAATGCACTCATTGTGTCACTCATTTTGTTGTCTCGTTGCAACTGCAAGTTAAATAAACTTCCAGCTACTGGCAACTTTTGAAGTCGCTTACGCAAGTCGTTTTCATTTTGTTTACACACAATTCTTATCAACTTCCGCAAATAACGTCGCAAGTATAAAAACTTGCAGAAGTCAGCTTGCCATTGTATTTCCACTAGCAAATATAAGCTACAAGTCACTTGCAGAAGTAAATTGCAGAAATAACTTGCTAGTGGAATCGTACCTTAAAGAACATATTATGTCAAACTTCGTAAGGTAGTTCTTTTCTCGAATACAAATTTTTAAAAATAACAGCGGCAAAACTTGAATTTGGAGAAATTTAAAAAATTTATTAAAACATTTTTTTAAATAACTTTAGAAATTTTTAAAAATGCAAAAAAAGACCAACATAGTCAACCTGAATTATCAAATTGAATAGAAAATATAGTTGAGGTGATGTGTGATGTGAAGTGTGGAGTTGCCTTAAGCAGAGTACATTGAACTCATTAATTTCATGAATTCAAAGGAAAAGTATCACCTACAAAGTAGGTATATGTATTTTGTTTGTAACTTCTACTAGATATTGTTCCTAAGAGAGCACAAAGCCGTTCTTGGTCTGAGTTCTATGCGGCATCTTACACTAACCACAAATATCGGACATAAAAGCGGACGGCAACGTCCAGATAACCAGATAACCAGGTGGTAGATCAGAACAACACCCTTTACGGAGGCTAGACCATTGTTACATACCAATAACAGGTTTGTGTTTACTGTGTATTTTGCAAAGAAATACGATGCAAAACAAACTAAAAGATGTACAAAGAAGCGCAAAAGAAATACAAACTATCTAGATTGTTTTCGATCCAAAATTCAAAATAGCGAAGCTAGAAACGAGTAATGAATAACAATGATCATTCCAGAATACCGATAATAATAATCAAAACTTGAAGCCTGATCCAGAATTGATCCTGGGATTACCGTCTATTACTACTGTTGAGCTCTATTAGAACCATTTTAATCAATAATATCATCTTGAATACTATTGGACAAAAAATATACCAAATGATACACGGGTAATAGGGTTGTTCCATGGTATTGAATTTAGTGATAACTCCTATTAATTCTTGCTATACCAGCAGTATAGCGTAAAGCATACACCGGCCGACTGGAAAGCGGTACACCGCGGTTCAATTCCTAGTCAAGTCGGATACACTGCTGTGATCAAAGGTCCAATATTAATCTGTAAACCATGAGGAAAGCAACGAGAAACCACTCCATTAATTATATTCCCTAGTATAGTCAGCTTGGCTTCAGCTAAGTTGACTCCAACATCCGAATACGGAGAGGTACCGAAAGAAGAAGAATTATTGAAAATGAAATTTATAACCAAAGTAAAAATTTTGAACTGCGGCCTTTGCTGAAAAAATCAAATTTAAAATTCAAAAATTAATCGGTCAGCCGATTACGCCGCTGACGTCCGACGCGTGATCCCGAGCGCTTTTATGGAAGTTTTACAACATCGCAAAGACTTGACAGTTAAATATTTGACTTGTATTTAACAGTTGTAAACAATGCAACGTTTACCATTTAAATTGTATTTTTTATTAATATACCTATAGTTATTTTAGTACAAACTGTAGTCACAAGTAATAATTATAAGAAAAATGGATTATTCCGAGTTTATGTTTTGTAAAAGGTGATAGTTTGAAAAATCTTCCGACAGTGAACATTTGCATGGTTTGTAAGCTCTATATTAAAAATGATGATAGATTTAATGCAGCAGAAATAAAAAAGAGTTAAAGTTTACAAGTAAGTAGTTATCCAAATTGAATACGATAATTGTTATTAAATATTGGTTAATAATTTACAGGGTGCTACTCCTTGGTAAATTCATCTTGGCTTCGGCCAAGTTGAATCGCCACTTGCGAGTACTTGGCTAAGTTGATCGCCTACGCACTGTAAAGTGTATAGCACTCGAAGAAGAAGAAGTGACATATGTGACAGCAGACCTACAACCATCTGTAGACATCTATACCTTTACAATTTCAAATAGTCGACAATGAATAAATAGCATATTGGAATAATCAATTTAAAATTAGAATTAAGTATTAGTAAATTAAAGTTAACATTAGCATATTGAGGCTATAGTCCGCTTTTCTTAACAGTCCATATAGTACAGCACATAATTAGATTATTTCAACCCTAGCTTATTAAGAGGACATTCATTTTCCAGAATTTTATGTATTCCCTCAGGAACAATTAGTCTTACTGCCTATTGGAGACTATAAATTTTGTTTTAGCCGTTCAGTACGCTATAAGCCTTAGGTAAGGTGAAAACTTTTTCCCGTGCCACCGCAGCAGTGATTCAGAATTCGCAGAATGGTAAAAAAGTCTAAAACTTTTGTAATGTAACTTGCAAGAAATATGAAATCGTTGACAAAACAATTAAAAATCTCATATTTTTTAATGAGGCGAGTTTTAACGGCGAAACATAATATTCTTCATTAAAAGATTTATATCTACGGGAATATGTTCAATTTTAATTTATGTTCAATCCATTGCAAAAATAGTTAAAAAGATTATATTATATTAAAAAGGAGATGCATTTTGGGAAGTAAATTATTGCACTAAATAGAAAATGTACTAAAATTTAAGAAAATTGGAAATAAGTACAAATATTAAAAAAATAAATAAAAAGATTAAATCTGGAAAGAAGGTAGGTTTTAGGGAACCTAGGGTTTAACATTATTTCGCTTGAGAATAACACGAGTCCTTACCCTTACGCACTCTTGCTATTCCCAAGCGAAAGAATGATCATTCGTGATGACCGTACCAAAAATAATCGACATAACTTTGACTTCTAGTAGTATTATAACTGAATATCACTAAGTAAAAACACGTCTAATCGCTACAAAGTCGTTTTTGGTACTGCCTGATATAGTAATCAATAACCCCACGGTTACTAGTTAATCGTATCAATTTTTGCACCTTCCTTGGAGCTCCCTGATCTCTACATTTATCCACAAACAGGATGTGACGTTGGTCGCCACAGGTTTTAGAGAACAAATTAAAAATAAATTGCACTAAACATTTTAAAATTGGAGATGCTCTTAATTTTAGATAACATATTATATTGATATGTACTGTATTCTCTCTCTAAAAGCCAGTCCTTTCAAGAAAAAATATTTGAATTTTTTTTCAATATCTGATATCTAAACTTAAGCGTATCTTTAAGTTTTAATTTTTAGTCCAATTTATTTTTGGATCACCCACTAAAGCGCACCTTCTCTAAGTATTTAATTTTTTAACTATTTTTTCAATAAATAGTTACTTAAATTGAACATATCCCTGAAGATCTAAAGTTCTTAGTAATCTATTTCACCCTTAAATCTTACTTTATTCAAAAATATTAATCTTTTAATAGTTTTTCTAACAATTGTTTAACTCCGGCAAGTGATATTTTGAAAGTTTTAGATTTTTTGCCACCTATTAAAAACTCTAACTCGTCGTGCAGTGGTACCATGTGACAAATTATGCATTTTTAATCCTACCAGGGCATATACCGCACAGTAACGGAGAATAAAAATTTTACTTTGCAATAGTTAGTAAGAAGAATACCCTTGTAGCGCGAATGGTTAAAATTTTCTTTGTGTAAATCAAATTTGACATTTGAGTTACTTTCTTTGATAGACTACCATTACAAACAAATTTGAATTACGCATTTCTAATGAAATTTCATCTACTATACTATTTCAAATCTTTAACCGATCTTAAACAATCTCAACTTAGAAGCAGTGAACTTGAAATTTAGGCATACAAATAATTACAACTTGGGCATAAAAACAATTCCAAATTAGAACTGATTAATTTTAAATGGGATTTCGTTAACTTCAAATTCATAAAAATTCAAAAAAACTATTGCACTTTTGGGGTAAAAATAAATTTAAGAAAACGAAATATTCAGTTAAATTACGATTTCCATTAGTCGTTTCTGTTAGTCTCTTCCAACCACCTTGCTTTTTATTTTCAAATTGTTTCTTTACCCATCGAAAGGCAGTTGTTTGTTTATTCCTAATGCATTTGCAGGTACTCTTTAATTTTTATTATTTTTATATACCACACAAATTTGCTGTTTAACTGGTAGCTACAATTTTTTTTAAGTCAGCCAGTTTTAAGCAATGCAAACTTATTAAAAAAATTAAACTTTTTTTATTAAATTAAAACTATACTGGGAGGTATAATGTCTTCCAGTATATTAATCATTCCGGAAAAAACTGTAACAGTATCATATAGCACAAGCGATACTGTCTGATTATTTTTAATAATAAATAATTGTTCAGGTTACTTTTATTGAAAGATTTATTATTACTTTCTAGTTTATTCTCTTTTGTTATAAATTCTAAATTACAATTCCGGAATTTATTGATTTTGTTGATCAAATATGTCTTTTCAAAACAATTTCATTCTGCTTTTTAATAAACCCTAATTTTTTTGTATCCTGACCATTGCGTTTCAATTTAATCACTAAAGCATAATATCAACTATAATAAAAATAAAATGCGTTGTACTTTTATTTTTTTAATCTAAAATTTGCAGCAGAGCGTTTTATTAAAATTTCAAACGTATGGGAGTTTTAAATTCACCAGTTTTTAATGGAATAGACTTATACAGAAGGACAAACTTGGAAATTTACAGTATAGATTTTTAGAATCACCGTTTATATAATAATGTGATTTAGTAACTAATTTTTTTTTAATGTGCCAATTAAAAATTTAACGAATTAATATTTCTTGTTGCTGATCACATTTTTTTTAATTCAGACCGTTGCAATAAAAAATACATATGTTGCATATAACGTAATATACATACATTCATACATACTTATTATATCTCGAAGAAATAATTAGATATAAAAAATTGATAGTAAAATATAAGGGAAGTAGCAAAGTCTGTCGGTGTATTAGATCGGTAATTTAGTTCTGAAGAAATTACCGATAAAGTACAATTCTAGAATTTAGATTTTTTAATAAATTACCGGTAGGTGCACGATTAATTTTGAATTTCAGTTTTAATAGTGTTCACGATAGGAATTAATTTATTTTATAGGAATACTTAATTCGAGAATACTTACGCTTAAAAGCGGTTTTATAAATAATCCTAATACACAGAATCCAGTCGATATTTTATCAATTAGTGTAAGGTGTGCCAGGGTTAAAGGTTGCACGGCCCATAAATACAAGATTTCTCTAACCGGTTCGACCACCTTGTTGTCCCCAATCAATAAAATAAGTATACATATAAGAACATTTTTACAATCATATACTGAAATAAATATTAAAAATTTAGACTTTATATTCAATTGGTATTTTTACTGTATTATGTTTCAAGTTTTTTTTTTAATATTATACCGAGATATTCTATTCATGTTTTTATTATCTATTAATGCCAGTAAATTAAAAACTTGGCGAATAAAAGTATTGAAGAGTTCATCATTTTTGTGTTCAATTGCGCTGTCAAACGACGTTTTAAAATAATGTTTTCAAGTCATACTCATCAGAAACAATTATTTTATTGGCAAATCAACTCAACTATCAATGAAGCTACACTGTCAAAACCTAAAATACACGTTTTTTGCTTATTGGGTATGACATTTCATAATCTGAACCACGAATTAGTCGATCAATTATTTTATTATTCACAATACATTTATAATAGTTAAATTGTGATTTATTATCATTTATCCGTTATCAACAATTTATTTGCCTTCAGAGTTCAGGCCAAATTTTAAGTTTCAACGATTCACATATTTTCAATGTTTCACTATTCGTATTCGATAAAAAATGCGAAAAAAAGAAAAATTATGCTAATTTGGATGTCAAACAATATGCTAAAAATAAATATGTCATAGCCTTTTACTCAAATCACTTTATTCGAAAACACTTAAAAAATTTTAAATTAATTTTACATGAACAATTATGCGCCAAAATAGTACACACCTATCCTTTATCAATATCGAATAGAATCGATAGTGTTTAATTGCCCTATTCATTTTATTAAAATACGATATGCTATAACCAATGGTGCAATTAGCAATTTAGAAATTTTGATTTAAAAACGTTGGATAAAAATTTAGAAACTAACCTTACCTTAATAACAACATTTAAATAGGGAACATTTCAAAATAATGTAATCTAAATGTAGGAAGATATCTTCATTAAATATGTTCAATTAAAATAAATAATTTTCCATTAATTAATTTCAAATCTGTTATTGTAAATTAAGATAAATAATTATTAAATATTATACAAAAATCAATCAAGTTTTTTTATTAATTTTTTTGGTTTAGCAAATCCATTAACCATCCCAACAAAAGTGTTTAAATAGATATCTTATTTTAACTACCACCTTTTTATTCCTACAAATAAAGTATAAAATAATTGTATTAAAAATATTTACAAAGAGTACAACGTTGGTGAATATAATCTGAAAGTAATAATTTATTCGTATTAAGTATTAAATTTAATTATTATACTTGAAAACTACCCTACGCTAACGTCAAAATAGGCAGGTCGTCAAAATATCGTAGTACCTAGTGGTAAAATACTTTCGCAAATGTCGCCGTGGCGAAACAGCGTTGTCATAACAAGAGATCGTTATCGTGTTGTATTTAATATAATTTTATAATATTTAACTGAGTTCTCAGGTCAACAAGTAACTAATAACACAAATAACTATTTTATTAAAAAAAGCAAAAGCTATATTATAATGATTAGTATATAAGGCCAGTTCGTTGTATGAATTAAAGTCACGTTTAAGTGTAGGTCTATTGCTGGTCTACTAAATGACTTTTGTGATATACAATCCTTAAATGCGAGACGTTAACATAAAACTAAAATATATATGACTTGCCCAGCGGGATATCGGTGAGCTCAAATGCTTATTTGACCCTGCGTTATATCGCACTAGCTATAAAAATTAAAATTCCATATGTGCTATAAGACACACATGAGATACCTGTTGTGTTTTAGTAGACGAAAGCATCTTGATTAGTTATTTTTGTAAGTTTAGTTACATATTACTGTCATGGTTTTCTATACGTCGTAAACAATTGTTTTTACCGTTACTTTGCACGCATAATAAGTAAGAACTTATTAACAATAATAAATTAAAATAAAGTAATAAGTTTTAAGGGATATATTATTTTAAATTTGTATTAATTTCTTGTTTTTAATTAAAAATTTATTAACACAATAAAAACAATTATGCAGCAATGTAGGTATATCCGTTATTGAGTCTACAGTATGGGCTTGGTGTGATAACCAGTGGAGTCACAGAGTGGAAATTCCCTGTTTGCATCACGGATTTCACGGAATTACTTGGTTAGGTCCTCTTGTGATCATCGACATGCTGTTGATATTAACCTACCAATATAATACCTATCAATTGCGCCAATTAAAAACCGGTTAATAGTCAGCGCTCTGATCTTGTACATAATTAAAGCAATAAATTTAATTGAAAAAGAGTATTGAAAATTAAAAAATTATCTTCATTTCATTAAAAAATATATAACAATACCAATTGCTATAGAAAATTTGGTATAGTCCTGTCTACTAGGCATTTAAAAAAAATAGAATTTTATAGCCCGGAACTGGTACAAAATGGAATGATGGTTTGATTTCATTAAATTTGCTCGTAAGTCTTCTTTTCTAAGATCTAAGATCTTTTCTAAGAATTTTGTCTGCATTTTAAATTTATGTACACAAAAGGTGCTTGCTTTTGCATTTCATGAAAATTAGAAATGTTTGAATATAGATTGTTTTCCCTTTTTATAGCATAAAATTGTCATTAAAATAAATATAGGCATGATATTATATCTCGGCAAGTATGAGAAGTAAATTTTAATTTACATATTATGTAGATTGGCATAAACTTTAAAATAAAGTTTTATTGTGTTATTTTAAAACAATTTTTTAATTTTAGTAAGATTCAATTTAATAGAATTTTAGCGAGATGATGTGCTGAAAAAATGTTTCCCCAACAGAATTCGAACCAAAGCGTATTAAATGTGGATACGCATGCTATACAACTGCACTAACTGAGGCTATTGATTTTATGTTGCGTAGATCTACTATACGAATTACTAATTTTAGGACCGCCACAGAATAAATTATTAATCAAAAAACCTATGTATTACACCTATACGTCTTTATTCGTTTACGAAGCAGAAATTATGTTTCTCAGGCAAAGAAAACCACTTTTCAGAAAAGATATCAAGTTGAAATAAGTTTATATAATATGGCAAGGTCATTGATTACTAACTAATAAAATTCTCAACCTAATGAAAACTTTTGTGTCATAATTTTTACCGAGAACTAACGTAGCCGGTAATTTGACCTTCGGTAATTTGCTCCCCGGTAATAATTTAATCTCAATAATTTGTTCGCCTGGTAATTTTGTTTTCTGGTAATTTTGTCTCCGGTAAATTTACCCCCAGTAATTTAGTCCCCGGTAATTTGATCACCTGGTAATTTTGTTCCCGGTGATTTTACCCAGGTAATTTGATTTCCTGGTAATTTCGTTCCCTGGTAATTTCGTGCTCAGGTAATAATTTTGTCCTCGGTTAATTTATCTCCAGTAATTTCGTCCCCGGTAATTTGATCACCTGGTAATTTTGTTTCCGGTGATTTTACTCCGGTAATTTGATCCCCTGGTAATTTCGTCTCCTGGTAATTTTGTCCCCGGTAATTTTACCCCCAGTAATTTGATCCTCTCGTAATCCTTGTACGAATCTCGTAAAGATCCTCTCGACCCCAGTAATTTGGTTTCAGGTAATTTGATCCTCGGTAATTTTGTTCCCGATATTAAATTCCTACTTCCCATTATAAATAATTTTAATGAAAAATATATCAATCTAAAGATATTTTTTCAACAGTTATTACTAGCATTCGTGGAAAAAAGAAGCTTGTAGACGACATGAACTTCATATATTTTTTTTCAATATTACATTCCATAGCTTACATCTTTTAGCTCATAGGTATATAATGAATAGTACTATATACATTGTCACTCTATGTATCGAAATACAACAGAAAGGTTAATAAAAATTCCAGCGTTCTACATAGGTAAAGAGTTGCTCTTCTGGCCTCTGCTCTACCTACTTTCAAACGCTCTGGAACGTCATTACAAATATGCTTGTAACTTCGAAAATATTTGTCAACATTTTCTGTGTATTATACTTAAATATTAGACTGATCCACCTCATAAAAAGAACCTTTAAAACTTCAAAGAAGAAATAAGCATATTCCACAAGGAATAAAAATCTTTATTGATACTTAAATATATATACATTTCAAAAATGAAATGAAAAAATTAATTTTTTCTAAAAATCCTGATTGCGTAGAACCTTAAATGGTGGATAAACCTTAGCACGTATGGATCTAGTATATGCATCCTATAATATCACATCATGCTATACGTAGATAAATCGTCATGAAATGACTTACATAGAATACAACAGATTTGTGTTATTTTCACGTTAATACCAATAATAATAATTGATGTGAAATGATGTGAACGAAAGGTTACCTTGAGTATGTTTCTAGGAAATAAATATGTTATTGCACATAATAGAAAAAGCACATCTCCTGCTGTGATTTTCATTTTGAGTTTGTGATGAGCTAGTTTCGGCACCTTTATGTTTTGATCGTAACACAATTTATTGTAGTCGATTTGGTGAATCACTCTGTTTTAATTAGGTGATGTTTTTTTAGTATTGCAAAGCCCAAAGCTTCGCTATCAGTTGAAAATATGCATGTAATAGATATAAAATACAGTGGTGCCTCGCATAAAGAACGCCTCGCACAGCGAACGCTGCACACAGCAAACTTTTCTATTCGTTCATTTCATTATTCATACAACGAACTTCGCTTCACACAACAAAATCGCCCGAGCTTCCACGATCGCTGCCGATGTATTGCATCCCCCCGCGCAGGCACTGCAGTTGTTAGTCACTGCGCTTAACTTACGCACGTATCACGGCGGTCGTCCTTTTAAGTTAAACTTAATATTTTTGGAAGATGCTTGTGCCTTCGTAGACCCAGGAAGAAGCAGTTGTTGATGACACAGAAGTGGTGAAGGACATCATCACAGTGGCCCAAAGGCTGGAATTAGAGGTAGAGGAAGAGGATGTAGAGGAACTTATTGAGGAACACGAAGAAGAGCTCCAAGCACTTCTGATCCTGCAACAGGACAATGCTCAAAGGAAAGCGTCATCTGATAACGAGGATCAACAATCAAACAATCAACCAATCCCAACTGCTGACATCAAGAACATCCTGGTCAAATGGAAAGCAGATCAGGAGTTTACTAATGCCCACTATCCGGATTCAGCTTGAAGCAAACAGGATCAGCGATCTTTACTCCGATACTCTTGTCCTTTATTTCCGGCAGATGTTGAAGAAAAGAGAAAAACAAACGACTTTGAACAGGTTTTTTATGAAACCATCGGCCAAAAAGCAGAAAATGGATGAAGATGTGCAAGATTCGGTAGACTCTACTTAGTCTGTCTTAAAATTAAAAGAATTATGTTTTTAGATGTATGTATCTAAATAAAAATAATAACAAAAAATTTATCTTTTTTTATGTCATCATTTTATGCTACAGAACGAATTATTTTTTTTAACATGCATTTATATAGGAAAACGCGTTTCACATAACGAACTTTTCACATTACGAACTTGCTCCTGGAACGAATTAAGTTCGTTGTGTGAGGCACCACTGTACTCTATTTAAAATTATTTCATCATCATCATCGTCTGCACGTTTTGAGCTGCTGCTCGTTATGTCACTCTTTGGTCGCTCCATCTCTTTTGGCTAAAATTATTTTTAGCCTTAAAAACTAGGGCTTAATTTTTGGTGGGTGGAGTTACGGTTTCAAAAGAACCAATAAAAAAATCGCATTCTATATAAATTTTAACGTGTTTTTTCAAAATTTGTTGACTGACATACATTTTCTTTTAATGTGTATGTACATATATTACATTATTATCTATCAGAATTGCGTTAGAAAATTTTGAAAATCCTAACGCAGAAAGTAACTCTTGCTTTTATCTGAGCCTTCAGCTACACTAATATCATTTGCTTAGTTTTTTTTTTTATTATCTTGTTAGATTCATATTTTGTTTAAACCCATAATATTTAACTTCTACCGATAAAATATTTTTGCTAATAGAAATTTTATTAGTTAATTGAAATTATTTTTTAATATAATATTATTAATTTATTAAATAATAGTATTTATATTTTTCAAAATAAAACTTTTTGATTTACGGCATAAATCGAGCGCAAAACTTTTTTTTATTCAAATATGATGCGGCTAACTACCTTCTAAATACGTAGTCCCATAAAATCTGAAATCAATAAAATAAAACTTTTTGCACCACATAGCAACACAAATTGATCACAGCTCAGTACAATTTTAATTTTCAAAAATGGTAGGAATAACTTGAACTATTTAAAACGTTGCTATATACAAGATTATTTTAATTTTTAAAAGTTCACGTTCAGAAAAATCGCTTTGGTAGAGATCTCACAAAGCCCACTAAAAATTTAATATTATTGTATAATGTGCATGGGTTAGCCTATTTATCTATATTTAGCACTATAGGCCTAATATCTTTTGCCATAGACTCCCAATCTCTTACACCCTTACATGGGTTAGTAGTGTATTAAAATGCTGTGAAAAAAAATGGGTAAATAGCATGACCCAGCATGCGTCGCTGACAATAAAGCTAAAATTGGCTTTCACAAAAAAGTGAACAACCCGTTAAACCTATAGGTACGTATATTTCTATAGGGTTTTATAGGTATGCTATAGTATAAAATAATGTATTATAGTTTAAGTAATGTCTACAGCCATCTACTCATCTAAGCTACAAATAACGTATTGGGGTTAAGTTTTTCCTGTTTAATGAGTTCTTATGTAGGTTGTTCCTTAACCCGCAATTATCTTTCAAATTTTGTGGATCAAGAAATCGTCTTAAATGACAATACGTTATATTCGTTTCCATGTAATTGCACTATTATTATTAAACATCTGATGACAGCAGTAACCATTTCTGAAAGCTCACAAATAATGATTCTTTTTATTGTTCACTTAACCTTATAATTTTTAAAAAATTTAAATCAAATTAATATAGTATAAATGTGCTATACAATATTAAATTTTTTTTTTGCATGCGCTGGGAGTGGGAAAATCTTCATGGACACCACCCCGATGTTCTGGAGTGGTAGTGTCGGACTCTTACCGACTAAAACCCCACTCCTTTGTAGTGACTGCGGAAGCGTGGTTTATCGTCTCTCGACATCATCTATCTATATATCTAGATGACATCATCATCATCGCCTGACCTTGGTCGATGTTAATTCATCTTGATGATGAATACCTCTCACGTCCGCCTTGCGAGCTTCCCCTCTCCAACGGAATTGGATACCCGATCTCAAGGTTCGCCCCGCAAGTTACCAGGGACCACCACGAGGAGGTGTGAGCAGGATTTCGGTCCCCATACAATATTAATTAGTTCAATTTAACGCCACGTTAAAAGTTTCATGAAATCGGGCATAAGTTGGTTAATTCAATGTAGAGTTTGTACCGGTGTTTAATATTGATAGAACTGATATTGAATAGTTAGTACTAAATCCTCCGGTAATGCAAACCCTGCATAGTCGGCAAATTTTCTGATTACATTTGTAGATTTTGTAATTGCTACACCAAGCCTTTTGTAATTTAGAATTGGTTTACTTAGTACTAAACTGTCAGCAAGTACTGATAATATCAAATACCGCTATTGCAAATTATAATTGAATGATATAAATTTGCCATAAGTAACTTTTTTCTACACTTGCCACTAAAACGTCATTTATCGTACTGGTTTCCATGGCGCTAAGTAATCATTTAATTACACCTTGACAAGACGTGGCTTCGATCGTTTTAGTCATGGGCTGAAGTTAGCAACATGCAGATTACGTACAGATTTTGTTTACAAACTGTCATAAAATAATAACTAACCAAAAAGTGTAATTGTATTGTCAACTAGTAAAAAATTTTATAATAATAAAATCATTTAAGCATTAATAAGCTGTCGTTGGTCTGTGTTTCAACGATAATTAAATCTAATATAGAAAATAACATGGAATCTAATATGAAATAAGATCCTGAATCAGTATACAAGGTACACAACCGTCAAAAACTTAAATGAGGAATTTGATTGATTTTCTTTTCAACCTGTTGAAAGAAAAAACTCGTTTGTATTATATATCTACAGAAAAATACAAAGAAAGAATAAAAATAAATCTTGCCCAAAGATCGAATACGGAATTCTTGTTCACAAGGCACATTCATTGACTATTAGCCTACAAACTTTCCTTGAATAATTAGTCACGCAAATGGCAGATTAGCGACACATAGATTTTATAAATAAACACACTTAATTAATGAAATATTTAATATTTCTGATTTTATAATTTGGGGTCGTAGAAAAAGTATAGTACGCCACTTGTTTTATAAACTCTTTAAATACTAGTATTTTATACACTCGCTCGCTTCGCTTCGGTCGTGTCAAAAATACTCGTGAATCGTTTATAAAACATGCATCATAATATACTATTATCATACTATGTATTCGCACATGTAGTTTGTTGAACGTTGTCAACAATTTGTACTTTTAGGTATATGATTTTGTCTAAATGCTCGTCCTTAAATCGAATTATTTAAAATTCTATTTCCGTCTTTTTCATTTTTACAACGGTAAGTAAAATTAGCAAGTTATATGAATAAATTACAGCAATAACCTTATCGATAGTCCGAAAACTTATTCCGGAATGTAGTTGTTGATTTATTTAACTATTATGAATTATATTGCTCTCCGGAAAACAAACTATACATTGAAAACTTTGTTAAATTTTTTTTATAATATAGATAATAATTATATTTATAATTATTATTGTTTTGTTAAAACGATTTGAATCTTTTTTTTAATTAAACCACATTTATTAGGTACGTTTTTATCCTAAAGTTTAACAAAGCAATGAATAGTAGGTGTTATTATGTATGAGAGAAATATTAGGTCAGGGAAAAAGTTTGTAGTTTTCATTAGTAAAATTCAACCGGTTTTCTTATGTGAAAATAAATTTATTTAAACCAAATATCCAAAGACGGTTAGTCCCAAAGAGTTTTTTTATATGCAGGATGAATGAGACCACCCGTATCAGTCATTTTCTTCAAAAACGGTTAGTCGTAGAAAGTTGCGTCAAAAATTTATCACAAAAGCCGTAGTAAAGAATCGAATAGTAATATTATTATTTCCCAGAAAAGTCGGAATCCCGAATACATGGCTCCAGAATGTCCAGAACTTCGGAATTTTAGATGGCACCATATGTCAAATGCGGTATCGTTGAAAAGATCTTTCGAAAATAAGCAACTTTTGTAGAAATTTTTTTTTTATTACTGCCACTTTTTGAGTAATATTTGATAGAAGTTATTAAATTTGGTTCATTAAAAGTCTGTATTTAAAATCTATTGCCGGGTCACAAGTGTTCAAAATGTCATGTCACAATAATAATATCACAAGTGTTCAAAATTTCTTCCATTTACTTCTAAACACTGTTGAGCTCTTCTAGTTACACTAGTTATCAGTGGCTTTAAGTACTTCTTCGGTGCTTAATGACCGACAGGCATTGCGAATTCTCAGCTTCATATCATCTCTCGTTGTAAGTTTTTCTGCATATACAATGTCCTTGATCCGGCCCCAAAAAAATCTAGGGAGTACAATCTGGTGACCTTGGAGGCCACGCCACGGTGCTTCCTCTGCCAATCCATCGATTGAGAAATAATTGATGAACCGTGTCCCTGGCAACCAATGAAAAATGAGCTGGGCAGCCGTCTTGCTGAAACAACATTATTGCTCGCATTGCAAAAAGAACATCTTCCAATAAGTCAATCAAGTCGTTACTTAAAAACTCGGCATATCGTATCCCATTAAGAGTTTCTTCAAAAAAATAAGGGCTTATGATATTTCCTCCAAGTATACCACACCACACGTTAACTTTCCAAAGATGTTGATTATCAATAGTTCGCAACCAATGAGGATTTGTTTGCGACCAGTGTAATGCGCATTGTGAATGTGGACTTCTCCAGTACTTTTAAAAGTAGCCTCGTCAGTCTATAAAACTTTTCTAGGAAAGTGGGGCTCTTGATTTAATAACCAATTACAGAAAATGACTCTACTTTGAAAATCGTTATTATTCAATTCTTGGTGCATATGTATATGGTATAGATAAAAGTCATGGTCTCTAAAATTCCGCATACAGAGTATTGGCTAATTTTAGAATTATTTGCAAGCCTTCTGGTTGAAATTTGCGGATCAACTATTACTGCAGCAAGAATTTCGGTCTTTCTTTCATCACGTACGTACATATCTTCTAATACGATTGCCGCGATTGTTCGTTGGTTGTTAATCATTTCTTATGGTGCACAAAAATTCTACATTATATTTATAGATATTAGAAACCAATTTATATAAAATTTTGAGTTTCTATAAAGGCAGTAATACATATTACGTAATTTCCAGAATAAGGTATAATAGAAATTTACAGTACTTTAGCAAGCGGTCACTTTGGGGTGGGATTATTTAAAGTAGGTACTATCCCATTTATTCGATGTTATTGTATGGTGATTAAATAATTTGAAAATGTAAAATGGGTTCAGTTTTTTGTTCTCTTTCTTAGTGAATACTTTATTTTAAATTTACAGTGGTTGTGTTTTGTTTTTATTTAAAAGTTTGGTTTTAATTATTAATTATGCCTAAAATAAAGGAATATTCTAACGAAATTTGAGCTCAAATAGTTGCCCAACATCAAGCTGGCAAAAGTAATCGCAAAATTTCAAAATTTTATAATATACCACGAAGAAGTGTCGACTACATTATAAATTAATTTAAGTACAATGATAGCGTTCAGAACAAAAAAGGCAGTGGACGGCCCAGGGCAACTACTTCTACCGAAGATCAATTACTAGTTAAAATTAACGCAATAGATGTCTTACTGCACTGGAAATAACAGCGGATCTTAATTTACGGAGGGTAAAACCAGTAAGGGCAAATACCATTAAACAAAGACTACAAGCAGCAGGTCTTCGTGGTCGAATGGCGGTTAAAAAACCTTATTTTCGCGCAATTAATAAGAAAAAGAAATTACAATGGGCAAATTCGCACAAAAATTGGACAATTGAGCAGTGGAAAACGTCCTATGAAATGACGAATCAAAATTTCAATTTTTTAGTAGCAATCAAAATCGAGCCCAGCCTGTTCTGGTAGTTTCATTGGTTTCGTATTAGGTACATATCTTCCTAATACCGCAATGGTCGGTATTCTATACCTATTCCCTTACGAAAGAATCCTTTCGCCAAAGGAAAAGCTTGGTTTCCATGTAAAATTATGTCAAAAATTTGTCAAAATTTTGATCGGCTGGCTTATTTACCTACCTCTCTTTTGTTCAAAAATGTTGACATTTATTTTAATATTTTCTGCTTTAGTATTCATCCGATATATTTATGAGTAAGATTTAGAATTTTTCATTGTAAACCAATAACTAATATCAGGCAATAACATATTAGTGTATACACTAATATATACACATAGTAGCAATAACTAAATCTTCTTCTTCTTCTTCTTAAATTTGGACTAGGTCCTGTAATATCCAACAGTAACATCGACAAAGATCCGAAGCTACTGCTGGTTCTGTGAGCATATTATTTGTTTTACATCTGAAGTAGTTTGCTAGACTGGCTTTAGATGTGCCTGTTACTCTATATTATTGTTAATGATGGCAATTCATTAACATAGACTAAATAATAGTTATTATTTAGGTATTAATTAATAGCACACATTCAACTTTTAATTATCTATCAATTATTTCGTCGAATATAGAATTAATTAATACCTAAATAATAACTATTAGGAGTAATAACTAAAATTACCAATCTGATGTAATTCACTATTTTCTTTTGGTTCGTTTTCTTTTATACGAAAATTGAGTGTATCTGTAAATAATTTTAAATATTTTTTGCATAATACCTGTATAATTCATAATGTAGGTTTATCATAATATAAGGATTTTATTTACATTTTTGTATATTTTTATTAGTTTTACTCGTTTATCTATTTTTAATATTTTTCTTCTACTTCACCTTCGAAGGTTTACGCATCGAGAGTTGCAGCTTACATATGTTACAGGTAAGCTCCATGAGTTCCTCCCATCCCGTTTAAAAATTTATATGATACCTAGAAATTTGATATGTTAAAGGGTTTCTAAAATATCTACTAAAAATGAAAATAATAGGTGTTTTTAATTTTCGTAGACATCTAGAACTTTAAGATAACGCTGTGAAATTCAGAGATATTTAATATTTTTGTAGTTAATTAGAAAAGCATCTGCTATTTTTCAAACGTTGTTTTATTAATTTCTAGGTATAATATCAATGGAGGCTATTTTTAAACACTAGTCGAAGTTTAATAAAATTTTTGTTTCTGCTGAAATGTTTTATTAATTTCATAATATTCTGCGCCTTGTATTAGGCAACTAACAATACACTCACTTTTTAGCAATAAAAGTCTTCACTTAAGTTTGTGGGAGAAACCGATTCTTCGAGATCAAAACTCGTGTGCAAATCGACTCATTGTCATGGAGTTTCCATAATTCAACAATTTTTATGAAAACTGTTGTGTTTTAGTAATTTTAAAAGTAACTAGTTATAAAAGTGTACAAATTTGAATTTATTTTTTATTGTCCTAATAAACGCCTTTTCCACGCAAAAATCAATCAAAATCAAAAAATCATCAAGTCTTTCTTTTTATGAATAGGAATTTCGGGTGTGGTAGTAAATGCCTTTTTTATATAAGATAAGACATTCTTGGTACTACTGTTCATGCTAGTATGTTTTTACGAACAGCGATGAAGGAGAACTCTTCTCTGCTTTAACAATTTTTAAATATAGCTAAAACATAGCTAAAAAGAAAGCTGTCATAACTGCCTTCTAGCGGCAATCTTTATAAGCTGACTTGTTACTTTCTCCAGGTAAAAGGTTATGTCGAGGGTTATGTGCTTTAAAGTTCCTTTTTTTAAATAACTCAAAATCATTGAATTTTTTAAATGTAACACTATTCTACGAAACCGACGATATATGGTACATTATATGTATACTGTACTAGCGGAACACCCGACTGTATACGGGATTTGAATTACTATGAAATTGTATTTCAGTTGCATTTCAGTTGCAGTTATATTTCAATTTTTTCAACGAAAAAATATGGGTAAGCTTTTTATTTATCAAAAATATAAATCTAAAAAATGTACTACGAAAGTTCACTTCTCTAGAGAACTTCTTATAAACCACGTTGCTTGTTTTTCCCGAATGGCAGTATACGTACAGGTATTTAGATGCGATTTGTTGATGGATCTTGCAAAACTTAGCTTTACTAGCAATTGTTAGCCCTTAAACTGAATTGGCACATCTAAAGTTATGAGGTACGAGGTGCCATTAGAATAAACGTATCTTCATCCTTGCCACAACCTGTTTGTATATAGGTACATATTTGCGCTTCAATAATATGGAGGTGTATTGTCTTTATTATTAATCTGCTACCATTACACAGCTTAGGCTGATCTATATTTTAAAAAGCATTATCGGATTATAAACTTTTAATTGTGAAGGGGTAGTTCTGGAATCTGTAATATAAAACAAAATTTAAAATTTTGTGTTTTTTAGTTTAATTTATCTGGATATAAAACACAATATTTTCTCTCACATTTCATTGAATGTCAATAAATTTATTTATAATATTTATTTTTATAATATAAACAATAAAATTTGAACATTTTTTTAGTACTACCTTTAGTACTTACTAGTGGGAATAAAAATACTAGGTGGAAGAACATTGGGAGAAAGTTAAATGTTGCTTACAAAACTCCGCAGCAGAAGCTATTGGAGTCAGAAAAGTTAACCTAAATGCGCAGAATAAAACTAAACCATGGTTTGCTCCAGAAATTAAAGAACTAGCAGAAGAAAGAAAGGCTCATCAAGCATATAAAAGCTTTCCTTCACTTGAAAAACATACGAAGTATGTAGAAATTAGAAATAGTATTAATGCAAGAATCAAAAAAAAAAATAAAAAAAGAATACTGGGAAAGATTTACAAAAGAAATGGAATAGGACCTGTACGGTGCACAAAGAAAGGTGTGGAAAATGCTCAAAGAGAAAAAAAACCGGTAAACAAGTTCATACAAACCAAAAGAAAATTATCTTAATAAATGGGAAGAATACTTTAAAGAGTTATATAAATATGAGAACGGCGACGCCGCAGAAGGATGAAAAAGCACGGAAGAAGAAAGTATGGAAGTACAACATGCGGAGGTGGTGGAAGGAAAAAGAAAACTGAAAAATTGACAGGAATAGACAAAATTCCAAATGAACTTTTAAAATATGGAGAGCCTAAGATCTGTACAGAGCTAACTCTAATCTTCAACAAAATTTTAAGAACTTCAATAATACCAAAGGAGTGGCTCGAAGCATTACAATTCCCATCTTCAAGAAGGGTCAAAAGACAAACCCCGAAAACTTTAGAGGAATAAATCTTCTATGCTCAACTATGAAGTTGTTTACAAGTATCCTGAAAACTAGGCTCGAACACTATATATGCCACAGAGAAGAACAACAGGGGTTCCGAAGAGGAAGATCGACTACCGACGCATTATCAATAAAGAAGAAATCCATCGAATACAACAAAAAGCATTTGTATGTTTTGTAGATCATTACTAAGCATTCGACCGAGTCCGTCTAGACGATTTGTTAAATATGCTCAAAGAAAGGAAGATTCCATCAGATATTATTACAACAATACAGGCCTTAAACACCAACAGCACAAAGAGGGTCCGAGTAAATAACCAAACAAGCACAGATATAGCTACACTAGGAGGCATCAGACAAGGCGACAGTCTAAGCCCATTTCTTTTTAATATAGTAATGGATAAAATTATAGAAGAAGTTGCCGCTCTGAATTTAGGTTACAGGATGAGCAAGAAGACCATCGGCTTGATATGCTATGCAGATAACGCTACATTAGTAGCAGAAACAGAGGACCACCTGCAGAGACAGCTATACAAATTTTATAAATGTGCTCAAAACCTAAATATGACCATATCCATCAATAAAACAAAAAGCATGGTTTTTTTCCAAAGATCCAGAAAGATGCAAACTGGTAGTAGAGGACAAAGCCGTCGAACAAGTTATGTCTTTTAATTATCTTGGTGTGAATATAACCAGTAACCACGATCCAATGAGAGAAATAAAACATCAAGTTAATAGGGCGGCGGTTGTGTCGGGATGCATGAGGGATCTAATATGGAACAATAAATATATGGCTATAGAAAGCAAAACACGCATATATAAAACTTGCGTAAGGCCGATTCTAACGTATGGCATAGAATCCCGAGCAGACACAACCAAGACTAAAAGCACCTTGAGAGCCGCCGAGATGAAGACAGTGCGGCCAATAGCGGGAAAACACTGAGAGACAGAATACGAAACATAGAAATAAGACACCAATGTGGAGTGGAAGACATAGTCAGATGGGGCAGACAAAGAAGGCGATACTGGAATGAGCACGTCACCAGAATGAACCCAACATCGTCCGCGCATCGTCCGGTAAGGAAAACCAGAAGGTAATCGTCAACCGGGTAGACCTTTTATTTTATAATATTTTTAATGGAAAATTTACCAACATACGGTTTAAGTAAATACAAGGTTTTGTATTCTAATTTGTCAACCAGTTTCTGCTTTATGATATCTTCCGGACAATCTACAATAAATATCTAAAGATTTCTCGATAAATTATACATTACAAATAATTATTCCTTGCGCGTAAATATTTAATACATTATTAAAATCATAAATATATAAAAATTTCATAAAAGCATATCAACGTACATAGAAACACTAGCAAAATTAAAATTATTTACAATACGCAGAAACTTCACATTACAAGTTTTTTTTTTTTATTGACTTCATTTATACATTACAATCTGTAGTTACAAGTTATAACGAATAATATATTATGTCTAAACCACATTTTCAACTTATCATATTTTTATGAAACATACTAGCAGGATACCCAGCTTTGCCCGGGGTTTAAATTTATATAAAATTCTATCCAGGTGTGGGTTCAATTTTATTCATTTTCACTATAGGTGGCCGATTGGCTGTACAATGTAAATTTTAAATTTAAAAAACTTAACCATGAAAGAACGTAGTTCTAGAATAACTGTTAAAATTTCATTTCGTTAGAATATTATGGGATGGACATATTCAGTGCTATTCGCAACGATATCGTCTATATGTAATATTACCGTAAATAATATTATTATTAAAAATTAAATTTGTGATCGGACAACAAATTTCCGAATAAAATCACTCTTTGTGTGAATTCGACTGTTGATGTCGTTGCTTTACTTACTAAAAACATCCCCCAAGTAGCCCCAACTCGAAAAGTTTAGAAGTTGACGCGACGGATCTCAGAGACTGGTATCTCCCCACCACTAGTCACTGTCAACCCAGGCACAGCACAGCACAGTAGGTGCTATTTTTATTAGCTAATTGCACCATTAGCTTTCATAATTCGTTGTAAAAACCGAAATTCTGGTATATTTACTGTTGCCACAACTTATTTTAATTTTGGTGGGCGGGGTTACAGTTCAAAAAAGCCAATGAGATAATTACATTTCAAATTAATTTTTAAAGCCGTTTTTTTTTTAAATGTATAAACCGACCGCAAATTTTATTTTTTATATGCTCTTTAGACCCTCATCTTTCATAATCCACTTCAAAAATAGTAAAAATCGCTATCCGGGAATTTTAACCGCACCCCTAGCTTTTGAGCCAGAAAGATGCATTTTGTTATTTAAAATTTGGTCTGCTCTTAGATCTGGAATTAAATTAAATATAACACATTTATCGCACTAATCCTTTTTTGGCGTATAAAATAAAAAATTAAATTCAGTGTTAAAAACCTGAGAATAAATATTATATTGAATTTTACAAGATCATTCTTAACCATTTCTTTATATAAATTATACATACATTTTTCTTATGATAAGTCCTGATTCTAAATACATTTGTTCTGTATTAACTTTGCAGTAGTAGAATTCTATTGTAGGGAAACTGCGGATGTGATTTCTAACTTTCTCTAGATTTTCATCTGACGTAAATTTTTCTTATGTTTTCCTACATTAGGTGATCTAGTGATGTTTGTTACCGCATTTTCGAACATCTTAAAGTAATAATAAATTTTTGTTGGCTATACATAATATTCAAAAACTAATTTACAAACTTTAACTTTACTGTTGTTTATTTCAAATTATAAATGATTCTGTACTTCTTTTAGATGTTTCAGCGGTTGTTCGTTTTCGTGCTACAGTTATTTTTGACATAATTTTTTACTCTAAAGAAATGTTTTTTGGGTTTGAAAAATCTCAAAACTGCTGATTTATTATAATTCAATCATTTTCAAAAAATTGGTTGAACAATGGAAACTGCATTTATTCGAACAACCGGATTTGATTACCTCTTTTGGATGTAATTTATCTTTAATATCTTTACCAGCTACTCTAAGACGTTTTCTAATATTGAATTTCCAATTTTCTGGATCTCTTTTGGTTTTCTTATTAAATTTCTGTCGGTTGCGATCACAACTTCTCCAGTTATATTATCTGCCTCTCTTGTTTCATTATTTGAGTTGCATCTTCAACTTTATCTGTAATACCTAACAACGAAATCTGGATCTTTATTTGAATAGTCCACTTACTTTCACTTTGTATTTCTGCATCAACATTATCTTTAAAAGATTTTGAAGTAGAAGGCAACACATCGTCCCTTATATCATCCAAAATACTAAAATATTAAATTTTTAATTTACCTCGATATGTTTTTTTTATCGTCGTCTTACTTAAAAGCTCCTTCTGTAAATCAGGACACGGTGATTCCAAAGCCTTATTACATAGTACATTCTGACACGATATCTACTCTACAACAAACTACTAAATAAAATTATTAACGCTCCCTCTAAACCAAACCGATAAAAGAAAGCAAACCAGCACTATTTACAGTTTTACTTTAGAATCCCTTAATTATTCTAAAACCGTAGAATAAAGCATAAAAGTAGAATGGTTTGGATATAAAACAAATCTTCATTTCTTAACTCACGCGATATAGAATAAAAATAGCTTTTATAAATTCTGCTGAATTACTAATTTCATACACGTTACAGGTGGGTTTATTACGCAACGTTTTATTAATAGGATAATATTTCATCTAGGGAGTTCATAATATAAGTTTAGTAAATCTCTTTAGGTTAGGATGAATCATCGTTAAACAAAGTCACTTTAATAGCAATTAAAAATGGAGCGATAACTTAAATAGGCGTAAATTTTGAGCTTCTTTTTAAGTTTCGAGTTAACCGCGTTATATCAAATCAGCGTTAAACGAGGTCTTATTGTATCGTAAAAATTATTGAAAAAACCAAACGAAATTGCAATTATATAATTATAAGATTATTGCTTTTTACGGATTTCATTCAAATTATTTATAAGTTCACTTTTGCTGAAACAAGAAATATTCTTCTTTGGTGCCTCAGATGCAATTAAAGATACCTAACTTACATACGAAATTTGAAATATACAATGATGTCTCATTAACGTTTGTAATTCACGATATAGAGATTATTTTCATTACTGCAATTAAATAATTAATTGAAAGCTTTAAAATTTGATCGGCGCTACTAGAATTTGGTCACAGTCCTTGCTTACAGAATACCCTCCGATCCGATTCCAGATGTAAAATTACAAATTTAAAGGACTGAGCCGATTCTGAGATTACCGACTCCGATGCGAAACTCATTTACATTTCATATTTAAACATGACCCAAAAATTACGGAAAGCTCTGCCGGTGAAGATATACAATTTGAAAAGTCGTTATGTAAAAACTACGACTTCAGAATTGAAATGTTCTATAATCTCTTAAAAATTTGGCAATGTCCATTTCAGGTGCCAAATAACATACTTCACAAAACCTAGAAGATCTTGTCCGGTTCTATGCCAAAATAATACATTTTTTTATCGATTTCTGTTCACTAAATGTGTGATTACATAATAAATCATGTGCTCACTTTGTATACTAAGTTGAAACTTTTCATCTTATTACATTTTAATAATCAGGACGATTCAACAAGTGGCAGACCCTTTGTTTGCCGCTAGGTAACATTCTTGAGCAACCAAAAACATACCTGGTATGTATACCAAAGAATGACAGCACACAGTGAAGCAAAGCACATACTGCTACATTATTATGTCAATCATTTAATTTTCTTCTAATTTTCAATCTTTATTTATTTTAACATAGGTAACTATAGAAGTAATATTTCGTTCAATTACTACAAAATAAGCTGTATAGAATTCCTTTACTATGTGAGCCTACAGAAGCAAACGTACAATTAGTACTATTACAGATGTAATAATAAGAAGAATAATCCATACAAAAATAAAAGTTAATTCGTATATGAACACCTGCAAGAACTAATTCTTTGCATACTATATAACAATGTTCATTATTGTACAAGTAATATGATTCTAATAGCGGAATTTACTATCGCAAATAAGCACTCTTAGTATAATTATACTTGTAAATGCCGAAGACGATTCTAAAGTGCCGTAATAAAATAACACATAAAAGTAAAATGAATAGACGCATGCAAAATTTATAATCGTGGATAGGTAAGGCAATCGGTTGGTACTTCTCGACCTTTGTAAATTTACTATATCATAAATACTCCTTATTATATATTTAATTAATTGCTTAGAAGCATTTCTTTTTCAAAGAATTATAAATTATAAACTTTCCAACTTGCATTTATTGGTTTTGTAAATTAAACTAAAAATATTGATTATTCTTTTCACATGTTCAAAACGAAAATGTTATTCCAACTTTGAAGACATCTTGTACTATATACATAGTTTTTAAAAAATATAAATAGCTAGAGGAAAGGAACCGATTGGCGGTTACTTTTAGATTTCAATACGCAGTATAGCAAGGAGTGTTTCTCGTGTTGGTTCGTCTCTTAGTTTAGTTAGTTTAATTGGTTAGTTATTACATTTTTTACCTGTAGGTCTCCTGACCGCCTAGTGCATGAATGATGTACGAACTACAAACTCTTTTTGGGGCGGAATTAAAAGACCGCTTGCAAATAGATTGGTGAACAACCGATATTTGGTGATTCCAAATTTATGTCTTATTATTTTTATAATTATTATAATTAATATTAACATTTAACAATTAATTTTGTTAAAATGTAATGCCCTTATTTATTGGTTGGCAAATAAGAATTTAGCTTTCAGTCATTTTTCTTTGTTCATTGACTGTTTCTAATTCATGACATTGTTTTAAATAATATGAAAACATACTTGTTTTGTATACTCTGTTTAATTTATGAAACCCCAATACTTTTACTTAGAATTGAATTGCTGGACTTTGTTTCCGATTTTCTCGCTGTTGGCATTGGAATGATAAGTTACTATAAAATCTTAAAATAAAATAAACCAACAGTTGCTTTTGACCGGTACACGAGAAGCACTATTTTGTACACAGGTGCTGATTCAAAGATGTAGAGACGTAAGCTGTGACGTCCACATATGTTTCATAGACTTTCAAAAAGCCTTCGATAGAGTCAAACATCAAAAATTAATAAACATATTAAGAAAGATAAAAATAGATGATAAGAATCTTAGAATAATAGAAAATCTATACTAGAATCAGACAGCGCGAATAAAACAAAAAGGAGAAATATCGAAGGAAATTAAAATCCAACGAGGGGTTCGTCAAGGTTGCATATTATCACCACTATTGTTCAATTTGTATTCAGAAGAAATATTCAGCCAAGCACTAGAGAATGTATCAATGGGAATACAACTGAATGGAGAACGTATCAACAACATCAGATTCGCAGACGACACCATAATAATGGCAGAAAATTTGGAAGACCTGCAAGAAATGATGAATCGAGTGTCAAATAAGAGCGAAGAATTTGGGATTGACATAAATATACAAAAAACAAAATATATGACAATATGTAAAAATGCCACGCCGCAAGGACAATTACTAATCAACCAAAAAGCAATCGGCAAAACGGAGAAATACACATATCTCGGCAGCACAATTAATGACCAGTGGGACCACGGATTAGAAATCAGATGCCGAATTGAAAAGGCAAGAAACGCTTTTCTAAAATTGTCGAAACTGTTAAAGAGCCGAGAATTAAATTTAAAAACAAAAATCAGACTACTCCGTTGTTATGTCTTCTCAGTACTCCTCTATGGAGTGGAATCCTGGACAGTGACAGAGGCATCCAGTAACAAACTGGAAGCGTTCGAAATGTGGCTGTACAGGCGCATGTTAAGAATCCCATGGACTGCTCACACGACGAACGGTGAAGTGCTGGAACGGATGGACAAGGAAAAAGAAATAATGAACAGCGTCAAAAGAAGAAAATTAGAATATTTGGGCCATATCATGAGGAATGAAAAACGATATGGATTGTTACAGCTGATACTCCAGGGGAAGGTGTACGGAAAGAGGGGGCCTGGGAGAAGAAGGATATCATGGTTAAAAAACCTCAGAACATGGTTTTCGACAACTACAACGGGACTCTTCCGGGCCCCAGCAAACAAAGTAATGATAGCCAGAATGATCGCCAACATCCGGTAACGGATAGGCACGCGAAGAAGAAGAAAAGTTGCTTACCAAAGATCATTGCAAGCTGAGCATCTATAACCTCTAAAACAATAAGACCTTGTTGACGAACCTGAAGGACGGTAACCCCAGAGACCAGGCGTCGGAGCTCGTCAATGAAATTCCTTTCATTGTGAGAAGAGCTATATAGGTCAATTTAACAATGTGTAAAGAACAGATAGCTCAGCACAAGGAAGATTGTAGGAGGGTTGTCCAGGGAATAGTGGCGGGAGACCGTGACAGTGGGGGGGGGCAGGTTTCGGGGCGGAAATTGCATCTTCAAACTGGCAGTGCACCATCGGGAGACCGGACACAAATTCCAATTTGACAATGTCAAGATATTGAATTTCGAATCTAATTATCTAAAACGAAATATCAGAGAGATATATTTCATCAAAACTCACAACTACTTGAACATTACAGAAAACGCCATGAAGCTGAGTAAAATATATAGTGGTATCAGTCTGGTCCCGTAGTGTGGTTGACGCGTTATATATTTTATAAATTGTTGCTACGTATTAGTTATCGGTCCCTCCGTTAGTTAGAGCAGCTTACAGTAGTAGAGCAAAGGGCTCCGGCGCTCAACCATCAAATGTACCACTTAGATAAGAAAAATAAAAAAAAGCGTTAGATCGTGATATTATAATATATATTATTAACCTTTGAAATTAATATTTGATTCAAATTTTTTAAAATTATAAGGTTGAATGAACAATAAAACGAAACATTATTTGTAAGCTTTCAGCAATGGTTACTGCTCTCATCAGACATTGTCATCAAACAAAAACGTCTGATGACAGCAATAATCATTGCTGAAAGCTTACAAATAATGTTTTGTTTCAGTGTTCATTTAACCTTATAATTTATATCGTGATATCTTAAATACAAGGAAAACGTTGCATTGCAATATATATACTTATTCAAATCTGCTGGCGGCTATTTTTAGGACTTCTGATGCTCCTTTGGAGCTAAAACTTGGTACCCATACTATATTATATTTTCTGACAATATCGTCTATTAAAATTTCGGTAGAAGCGAATACCGGAAAACTGTAATCTCGTTAATCTAATGGAAAAACAACACGGTGTGACATATTCCAAGTGGCGAATAAGGCGCTGGTAATAAATGTCGTCAACAGGTCGCACGTCTACAGAAAAATTACAAAAATAACATTTACGGCAAAAAATGTTAATGTTCACAATATCTAACTGAAAAATTTTAAATAAAAAATAAGATAGAAAAAGGTTTTTTTGTAATAATATGAAAAGCGTATAAACTAGAAGCTGGAATCTTATAAAATCTTAAGTTGTAAGCAGGTTTCGGCTGTACAAATTTACCTGCGGAAAACAAACTGCTTATAGGACGGAAAATTAATTTGAATAAAACACAATCTAATCGTTATTTAAGTTTTATTTTTTGATAATTCGAGAAGTGCTTTATGATTTTTAATTTTTCGCAAAGATAAAAATGTTACACCGATTTTCTATCAGATATTATGAATACGCGTACGAAAGTATTTCTTAAAGAAATTCCTTATATCAAGCTTCACTTATAACATTCATTGTATACTAATACACAAAAATTTGATAATACTGTTCATTACAGAATAAGTTACGTAGGTACTAAATAAGATCTTAGGTACATAATGTAATCAACACTCAAATTAAAAAAAGGAAGAAATATTTTTATTTATAACAAGTACACAATCCATTAAAATATTAACTTATTTTCACTTTAGTCGGTTAGGAACATAATATTACGCACATATCAGTAGACAATAGATTTGCAGTAGACAAATAAAACAGTAAACAGTAGAACTACTAACAATAGTAGGTTGAATTTTAAATCACCTTTGTGATTCACTATTGTGAAATATGTCATAAATTTTTTGATTTCCTACGCATGTAGTGAGATCATATTCACATCGCATGGGATGTAAATTACTTTTTACGTTTTCGGGTTAGACATCCAGCGTAAGTAGTTCTTTTACTACTTATAATGTAAGTAGACATTTTCCAATCAATAAAAATTTGTCGTGGTACACATTACAGCAAATTATGGTTGTTGCGGGGTTCACTGTAAAAATTACTCTTGCTATTGCTCTAGTATTTATTGAACAATACAAACGTTTCTGTAATCGATCAATTTTTGCATTAATTTAATAATAATTTTTATCTTCTTCATTTGTAATATATAAAATTTGCGTATAAATTTTATTTAGAATTTTCCTAATTTTATTTCATTTAAATTTACTAGACCCATATTCCTATTTGGTTTAGGGTTACCCATATTCTATCTTGAATTAGAAGTTCCATACCGGGCCGCCTAAATGGTTCCCGTCCTGCTAAACAATTGTCTAATTATCATTCTCGTGAGTATCAAGTTGTTTTGCTTTACCTTCATCTTTTTCTAAAGCTATCAGAAGAAAGAAGGTCAAGCAAATAAAATCTAGTTTCATTACACTTTTCGTATTACTCGTAAGTAACACAATCGACCCATTACAACCTCGATTTCGTTTTTCGTTTTGGATTTTTATGTAAAACCAGAACGAATTAAAAAAGCCTTAATTGAAAATATTTATAACAAGCAAATTATTGTAAGCTCTTGCTATTACATATTTCTCTTTGACGAAATTTTGTTACCAAATATGTTCCAACATTCATCAAATTGCATAATCTGACGAGAACAGGTAGTATTTGTTTAGTGCGAAATTGCAGCTTGAAAATACTCTATGAAGTATTTCTGTGGAAGCTGTGAAAGTTTTAGAAAAGATATGTGTGGATGTAAAACCTTACATTCCCGGAAATTTTTTCCTGATTGGAATTAGGCTGTCTTTTGCAAGACTTGCAAAACAAAACTTGTGAACTTATATTTTAATAATAAATTTAATAATTTTCAAATTTAGTGAACTTGATTTTAAAAACTTAAATTTAATTATAATTTCACAAGTTAAGTAATCAATAAATTATACATAACAAAATTAGTTACGCAAAAATTACAAAATAAATGGCAAATGAAGAAATACATCCCATAAGTATAAGTATTTTTTGTGTAAGTATCCCATTCTATCTTAGCGAAACGATTTTCACCCACAAAAATTAATATGTTTATCTACTGTGACTACATCTGTTGTTATTAACTCCCTGCTAAGGAAAAATATCATAAATTATAAATCATCGACATAATCCATCACTTTTTTACAGCTAAGAAAAGTCATAACAGGATGGAGATGTAGAAATCTAGAAAGAACATGAAGCATTAGAATTTATTGAAAAATTTAAGCAAATTTTAAAATCAAAACTTTACAATTTCACTTTAGAAACAAACCAGCAAGGGTAGCAGAATGTGCAAGAGCGAAATGTTTAGGAACGCCAATTCAGTAGCGAAATGTAATAGAACTTGATTGTATAATATAATTATAACGTTAATGTTATTTTATGTTTTGTTGTCATGGTAAAGTTTTGGTATGTAAACTCACAACCATTGTGTATTTTGTGTTACTATTATCACAGATAACGACTACGTCTTTAACAATAAAATCTGTGTTATTACTATTGCAAGTTTTCATTAAGGAACCAATTAACTACATTTTGCATTTCAATTTCTTATATTCATGTTTGGTAAACTTGCATTATAGATATTTTCTCTTTCTTAGAATGCCAAGCACTAAGCAGTACGTACATAATCAATTTAACTGAGACTGTGAAGTTTCTATAAAACTAAAGATGGCACTTACTAAAGAATATCATTAATAGGGTGGTTTCTCGTTGGTTTCCCGTAGATGCAGAGATCGGTTATGACTTTATAATCTCTGCAGTCTCTCCGACACGACCGAAATATACTCATTTTAATTTAACTTAACTAATTATGTTAGAAAAATGTATATTAACATACTAATCGTGTTTAAACACTTTTTGAGTTATTAGATTATCAAAGCTTTAATTATTCTACCTTTCTTTATGTAAACCTTACTTTCTTTTCGCGACACTTTCTTCCTCTTTGACGCTCAGATAAACTGCGCAAATTATTAATTTGTACAAGCAAGTAAATCGTTATCATTTTTTTATTTGTGTGAACCGTATATTTCTATATCAACTCAACGATTGATTAATTAGAACTAAAATAAGCTTAACAATTTTGTTATCCTTAGTTAATTTTGTAGATTTTATTCGCAGAATAGGTAAGTTTAATATTAAAACGAATTTTATTGAAATATTCATTCTAGGACCAAAAATGCATCACTAAAAATAATCTCCTATTTTCGGGCATTTTAAATTTATTTAGTTTTACTGACATGAAAGGTACAATAAATTATAGTATGACAATATCGCCGAACTTAAGGTCTCGCCACATAGCTTGTGCTGTGCTATGTTATGCTAGTGTAAAATTTTTCATAACATCACCCAACATAGAAGTGTCCACATAGACTGTGCTATGCCATGCCATTACGCACCACCTTTTGAAACTTAATCTTAATATCCCTTAAATCTTAACCTTAAATATTGACTAGCAGGTAAAATCGGCCTTTCGGCCGATTTCACTTGCTAGCTCTGCGAGGCGCCGACCTCTGGTCGGCTCGCGCCGTCGGCCGCGCGGTTTTCTTGACGTATTACTTTTTCGAAACTGTATTTTTAGTTTGTATTTGGTAGTTGCATTTTAAAAGATTTTTTCATGGTCATCAAAACGTGATGTAGTAGTGGACAACATTTTTGCGATGATAATTTGACGTGTGATTAGCTTTTCCTTCTTTGTTTGTAACATTAGTTAGAATCAAAATTTCGACGTGTGACAATAATTGTCGAGTTTCTCAACATTGCGTTATGCTCTTTTATTTTGGGTCACACCAATAAAGCCACGCCACCTGGTAGTTTAGTTCAATTTAATACAGTTAAGCGCACGCCATTTTGGACATTTTAACAGAGGAGTTACCAGTCCTTACCTTCTAAGTCCTTGGTTCAAACTAATAGGAAAACAATTGGAAGCGCAAAATAAAAGTATTTATATTGAATCAAGCGGATTTTATTTATCCCTACTAATACTGAATATAAAGCATTAAAATTTTTTTCAGCCTCACTGTGCTTAATTTTAAAAAATATCGCCAAAATAAGGTTTCTATCCGATTTTATTGACGGAATTAGTAGGAAAAACTTTTTAATTTAGTCATGCCAGCTTACATTAAGCTGAAAAAACTTCTTTTGCAATTATTTGCATCTTTGCTAAGTAACATTCGCAGTGTTGAGGCAAAGGTCGCCAAAATCTTTTTTTCTACATTTTTGAAAACGAATAATTTTTTTGTTTTTTCGGCACACACTTGCAAAACTAAATCGAAAATGTGCTATAACATTTTTTCGAAAATCAATCCTATTACGTATAAAACTGATGATTTTGTTTTCATTTAAAACGCTTCCGGTTTGTATCCAAAATTTTGAAGTCTGCAGTTTTTCTTAGATTGTGCCTTTAATTGCCGTTTTTCGACTAAATGTATAATACAAATAATTTTCCGACTTTCGAAATGCTATCCGATAGTGTCATCACATTTTAGAATATTTGACGAAAAACACGCATTTCTCTCAAAATGATGTAAACCGTTCAGAGTGTCCTAGCGTCCTTATTAAACGACCAAAATATAAATTTAAAACGGCTGTTTATGCCTCTAACCAAATAGGATTTTTTATGTATCCTAGGTTTTTTTCGTAAATCCACCGTGGAAAGCGTGAGAAGCGAACGTAATTTTTTTCAAAAGTTTTCAAGGGGGTACCCTTATGATTTTCTCGTAAAAAATAAAATGTATTTAATTTTGAATCAAGCGGGTTTTATTTATTTCCCCACTAATACTGAACATTTTGCAATACAATTTTTTTATAAATTTCTTTTTGGTTTGCTCACAATGTTGGCCCGACTGTGTTAAATTTTAAAATACTGACGAAATAAGGTTTCTATCCGAGTTTATGGTCGGAATTAGTACGAAAAACTTTATAATTTAGTTATGCCAGCTAACTTATAACTGAAAAACCCTTTTTGCAATTATTTGCATCCTTGCTAAGTAACATTGGCTGTGTTCAGGCTAAGGTCGCCAAAATATTTTTTTCCAAATATTTTTTTATTTTTTCGACACACACTCGCAAAACTAAAACGAAAAGGTGCTATAACATTTTTTCGAAAGCCCATCCCATCATGCCCAAAACTGATGATTTTAAGTTTCAGCTAAAACGCTCATAGTTTGTAAGAAAAATTTTGAAGTCTGCAGTTTTTATTAGATTGTGCCTTTATTTGGCGTTTTTCGACTAAATGTGTAATACAAATAAATTTTCATTTTTTGAAATGCTATCCGATAGTGCAGTCATATTTTAAAATATTTGACGAAATTCACGTATTTTAGCCAAAATGATGTAAACCATTCAGATTGCCTTAGCGTCCGATTAACCGACCAATATTTAATTTGAAAACGGCTGCGTATGCCTTTAACCGAATAGGATTTTTTATTTATCTTAGGTTTTTTTCTTAAATCCACCGTGGAAAGCGTGAGAAGCGAACGTAATTTTTTTCAAAAGTTTTCAAGGGGGTACCCTTATGATTTGCTGTTGACGAAAAAAAGGAAGAAAAAATTAAAAAATTTATGTTACCGAAAACAGAAAATCATTTTTAGAAATTCATTGCACTGTTTCCAAGTAAGTTTTGCTTCGTTGCGGCTAGGTTCAGCAAAATATTTTTTTCCAAATTTTTGAAAATTAACCTTTTTTTTTTCACGCGGGTGCGCTTGAAGTATAAATTTTTTTGGCACTGAATATTTATTTGGATTGAAAAATTTGAAAATGAATGAATTTGAAAAATGGCGTCAAGACTTGAAAAAAATTCAATAATTCCTGTCATCAACAATTTTTCTTTAATAAATAGCATCGCCAAAATTTGACTTTGGAGCAATTAAAAAAATTAATTGAAATTATATTTTATTTTCAATTTTTTTTAATCTTTTAAGTTTAATTTCGAAAAAGAATCGAACATATCGAGTTTTCAAACGTTGTGTATTTAAGTTGCTTTAATAATATCATCTGTCGTCCTTAAACTTTCTTTTTATAACACGTGACTTGACGTAGCTTCACAGGATTGAAAAAAATTCTACAATTTCTGTCATCAAAAAATATGCACTATTTTTAATTCAAATATAATTTTATAAGAGTGTAAGTTTGATTAAAAAAACAATCGAAAGTATTCAATAAACCTTAAAAAAACTCGTTCTGTCTCTCTCGCTCTCATACAAAACGAAATTTGAATATCGACTGTCAAATTAATTCGATAAAATATAATCTGACGTTTGACGTTTTTGAAAATGTATATCGCAATTGTGCAAAATTGGCGCGTTTAATCGAAAAAATTGTAGAGCACAAAATTATCCACATGATCCTGCTCTCGGCGTACGCGCAAACGCGATTCGATTCGGGCTCGAAACGGCGGAGCCACGTACAAAACAGTGCGGCGCGCAAGTAATTAAACTTGAGGGCACAAAAAGAGGACTTTCCAGATGCGCAACGTACCATTTTTTTTGCAAAAATGCAAATCTAAAATCGAGGCAAACCGATCGAGCCCAAAACGCAAAGATCGGTCTTCAAACGAAGCCACCATTGCGTTTCAAAGGAAAAACCTCGCATGCGCTCTAAAATAAAAACGGGGCGAAAATTCGAAAATTTGTTCCGACAAACTGTTCAATTTGGCTTCCTACACTGCCTCTCTAAATTTCATCAAAATCGTCGAAAAACTGTGGAAGGAGTAGCGAAAAAACAAATAGAAAGCGGAAGCGTTGTGGTGGGCGCCCGAGAAAAAATTTAAAAAAAGTAAAATCAATTTCCTGCCCTCGGCCCGTGCCCCAACCTGCCTGTAAAATTTCAACCCCGCCGCTCGAATTCTATTTTGCGTCGCCCCCTTTCGGCCCCCGTTTCGACCCTTCCCTTGCCCCCACCTAAAATCCGACAATTTTCCCGTTCAATCCCCGTCGATTCCCACCTACCCACCAAATTTCACCTCTCCACGACCACCCACATATGCCCTGTAAATTATGAATGAGTGAGTGAGTCACGGACTTAGCTTTAATAGTATAGAACGTTAAGTATTAATCTTAAGTATTGAGAAAATGGATATAGAATCTAGTGACGTTGCTCTAGGTTTAATTTTATTTAATGAACTTTTAATTTAAAAAGAAGAAAAAATCGCGTAGCACCTAAAAAAAGTTTGTCGTTGATGAATACGGCCTATTTACTAAAATCGAAATTTATTTTATTAATTTTTAAATATTTTGTAAATTTATAAGTTGTTCATTTTCTAATAAATTTCTCAACATTTACAATTAAAATTATAAAATTCGATATTACGTTGTTGTTGTTTTTATCCTCAAAATCGTTTCCACTATACACTGAAGTAGGAACGAGTTCTACTTTTGTGTTATGCTAATGTCATGCTAGCATGGCCAACGTTGCATGTCAAACAGTTTTAGGGTTGTGTAAAACATAGCACAGCAACCGGCATGGCTATATGGACATTACTATTAAAATCGTATGTTTCTACTTCTATGTTTTACATTGCCATAACATATTACAAGCTATGTAGCAAAACCTTTACTTGATTGTATTATCAACATTATTACCTTCTGCAAATTACATTTTTACATGTACATACATAAATACTATTTTTCTGAAAACTGTCGGTACGGCATAGTTTCGTTTTCATGTGTAGTACGTTTATATTAACCATGCTCTTTTGGTTTATTTTGTATTTAAATTTTGAATCAATTTAAATTTTAAAAATCTTCAGTGCTTGTTGTACATATTTAATTATGTTCAAGTGATTACTTTATTTTTTATTTTCTATGCTAGCCACAAATTAGTCATCATTATTTCCAATCGATATAACAAATTTTCACTAAGTTATAACTTTAAGGAAGCATTTCCGGATATTGGTCTATAAGAAATTCTTATTTCTTATGTTTAGTTCATTAATACTTATTTATATCTTAAAGTTGGGCGCATTAATTTTGAAACAACCAGTACAAAATCTTGTTTATGTTATAAGTATGTATTATAATGTATTTATATGTATATATAACTATCGTGTCATACAAGAACGGTGCAAAAAAGACAATTTTGTAGACTTGCCTAATAAAAATAGTCATTAAAATGTGTAGAAAAAATAGAAGACAAATATTTATATATAAATATTAATTTTTTTGTAAGTAAAGACACATTCATGTTTGCAGTCAATTTGTGCTTATTTAATTGCAAAACGTTGTTTTTGCTTTTTTATAAATTCTACGGCCGCTCGATCTCCTGTACGAAATTCTAGAGTTTGTAGAATGGAATGATCTGTAAGCAGAATAAAAATACAACCATTAAAATTCTCAATTAAGAAATAAAAGGTTTTAGCAATTAGTTTATAATAATAATATTATTATTAGTATGTGCAATAATTATGCATACTAGACCCAAAAATGCCTCTAAAAAAACTGAAAACGTTTAGCAATAAACTCATAAATAGTTATTTTCTATACTAGACGATAAAGTTTTATTTTAAAACTTTTTAATAAAACTTTAACAATTTTCGCTTGTCGATAAAATAAAACTTTATCGTCTAGTATAGAAAATAATATTAAGCTGATCGAATCCAATTTATCTACCACAACCGCCATTTTTAGTTATAGAACTAGAAAGTGTGAAATCATAATTATTATACATAACATAATTAATTATTACGTCCTTTCATTATTATTTTAGGTTAGTTTTTAGTAAAAAACCTAGAAATATAAGTTTTCGAGTATAAAAGTCTCCATCTAAATCAATAAACATAATTAACTTGCCATACTTTGTAAAAGCAGCAATTAGATATGAAAATTTTGAAAATTATCTCATAAATAGTGAGCGGTAACAAAATTTAATTGTTGTTATTAAAATTAGTGTAATAATAATAAATAATATGTAAATAATGACAATAGTATTAAAGGACGAGTTTCATAAGATACATACATGGTTTCATCGCAATACCTTTAAGTAGGTATACTAAAACTTATTTTTTAAAAATAAGATTTAAAGTTGCTAAATTTCGGCTAATTACTATAAACTGAAATAAAATATTTTTGGTTTTCCCTTACTTTTGTGTTGTTGTTGCATTAAAATTAATTCCACAGGTTTCAATCCATGAAAATTATCAACTCCAGTTCCTGTATCTGCAACACCTGGAATATTTCCTAGAGCTAGGAATGCTTCGCCTGCAAAATCGTTTGCCGTAAGTACATCATGGTCCATTACCGTAAATGCGATCATAGCACCAGGATAGCGACATTGTTCAAGAGATACACTAAATTCAAAACATTCATCAAAAATTGGATGTAATGTTTTCTTATGAACGTTTGTTTGTTGATCATTACAATGTGAAAATACCCTGTGCGGTAATAGCTCTATTATTACAAACGGATCACTAAATCCATTTGGATCTAATGGAATAATATCTCTAGCATGTAATACCTAGAAAAAGCAAAAAACATTAATTCTATTATCTTTTTATTCGTTGACGATTTTCATACCTCGACGCAGAGAGAATCGTGATTGAAGTATGCTCTTATAGCTAGAATTCCATAGGAAGTGCTAGTAGTTGCTAGTTGTTCTTGTAGCCGTTGATTATAAAATATTTCAATTAATGATTCAGTACTAGTTCTATGATATTGTAAACGTTGTTCAACACAATAATACATTTCAGAATGTAATGTTTCCATAGGCAATCCTAATCCATCCGAATAAAAAAATTCAATCATTAATTCAAGCGCTGAATGAAGACGATCATGGTATGTGGCGGGCATTTCTTCTGGAATTGCATTTCCATCCATTTGTTGATTTAATTCTTTTAAAACACATTCCCATACCTAAAAAAGTAATTTTACAAAATGTAATTTGGAGTGTAAAATTTGCCGAAAAAAAATATCACTATGTATAAATACATCTGAAAATCCACTTAAATGTTTCATATATCATAGTAATAATAATTGTTATGAAAATTATACACCAACACCAACAACCGAATGAATGCCGGTATAAGCATTTTCTCGTAAGAGATAAAGGGCACTCTCTTGTCCTAGAGACAAGAAATTATCTCTAAAGACGGATGAACCAAACAGTATGGTCAACGGCATAGAATGCAGAAGGCAACGGAAAACCACTGCATTAAAGATCTACATAGATATTCCTAGTATAATCAAAATGGCTTTATTCAATTCAAAATTTTCCGGAGTATTAAGCCCCCCAATCGGATCTCCGGGGGCGGCTTTGAATGATGCTATGCAAAATAAGCGAAGAAGGCGGAACCTCGATCCCCAGAAGACCCTTGGCAACCAAAGGGTGTTGAAAATTAGCGGAAAATCCATTAGAATGGGCACATGGAACGTTCGTAGTATGTACAGAGCAGGTAAAACTCATAATACCATTCTAGAGATGGAAAGGCTCAATATAGACATAATGGGCATCAGTGAGACGAGATGGCCAGGCGCAGGACACTGCAAAGTGAGAGATCACACAGTTTACTACTCGGGTAGCGATGATAATAAAAACGAACATGGAGTAGGTATAATTACTTCTCAATCAATAAGTAGATATGTGACTAATGTCACCCCAGTGTCAAAGCGAATAATAGCAATTCAACTCCAGACAACCCCAATGAAACTAAATATAGTGCAAGTATACGCGCCAACGGCGGACAAGAGCGAACAAGATATTGAAGAGTTTTATGAATCACTTAAGGTAGTTCTGAAACAGTTCCGGAAGGAAGATATGACCATAGTTATGGGCGATTTTAACGCCAAAATAGGAGGAGAAAACGGTGCAAGATTCGTTGGTCCTTACGGGTTGGGACAGAGAAATGACCGGGGAGAACGAATGAATGAGTTCGCTACAGAAAGTAAGCTGGTGATCCTGAATACTTTTTTCAAGCTTCCACCACGTAGATTGTACACATGGCGCTCACCCCAAGATGGACCAGAAGGAGTCGTTAGAAATCAGATAGACTATATAATGGTAAATGAAAGGTTCAGAAATAGCTGCAAATCTGTTAAGGCATACCCGGGTGCGGATGTATCATCGGATCATAACCCGTTGGTAGGCTCCTTCAAATTAAAACTTAAAAAGATTAAGAAGAAGGCAAATGTGAAGGGTGGGAGATAAGTCGCCTGAAGGAACAACCGATAAGGGAACAAGTGAAAGCATTAATAAATGAGAAGATCGGGAGAACTGAAATAACTGGACAAATAGAAGAACAACTAATGGTGATGCAACAAGTCGTAAATAGAATTGGTCAAGAACAACTAATACCTAATGTAACTAAGACCAAACCATGGATGACGGAGGAGATTCTCGCGCTAATGAAACAAAGAAGACGGTTTAAAAACGCAAACTCGGCGGAATATGACAACATCCAAAATAAAATTAGGAGGGAAATTAGAGGGGCTAAGCAAAAATGGTTAGGAGAGAGATGTCAGGAGATTGAAATTCTAGAAAAAAAGCATGACGTGTTTAACATGCATAAGAAGATAAAAGAGGCTGCCGGATTATACAGACGCCACACATTTGGACGACTGACCGACAACCGTGGAACAGTCATAGTCGATAAAGAAATAAAGAAAAGCATATGGGAAATTTATATAAAAGATCTTTTCGACGATAACAGATCATCGAACGCACCTACATATGAATGTGAATCGGGCCCATTCATAACCAGGGATGAAGTCTGGAATGCAGTTTCGACCATGAAGGACGGAAAAGCTCCTGGCCCCGATGATTTTCACTCGGAGTTTCTAAAACTATTTGATGAGGATGGCTTGAGTTGGCTGACGAGAGTTTTCAATGAAATTTATGAATCTGGACAAATACCAAGAATGTGGTTGACGTCGACTTTTGTGACCCTCCCAAAGAAGTCTAGTGCTAAACAATGTTCTGATTACAGGACTATTAGTCTCATGAGTCATTTGTTGAAAGTGTTTTTAAGGATTATTCACAGGCGAATACGAGGGATTTGTGAAGAGCATTTGGGAAGGACTCAGTTTGGTTTCAGGAATGCACTTGGAACAAGAGAAGCATTGTTCTGCGTGCAGGTTCTAGTTCAGAGATGCAGAGACATGAACTGTGATATATATGCTTGCTTCATAGATTACCAAAAAGCATTCGATAGAGTTCAACACGAAAACTAGAGAAAATTCTCAAGAAAGTGGGAATAGACGATAAAGATCTAAGAATCATCGTGAACTTGTACTGGAACCAGACGGCGAATGTTAGAGTAGATAGAGACATCACAGAGCAAATCCCAATCCGGCGCGGAGTAAGGCAGGGCTGTATCCTCTCGCCCTTGTTATTTAATCTTTACTCTGAAGAAATATTCCGAGAAGCATTGGATGATTTAGAGACCGGAGTAACAGTTAACGGGGAGTGCATAAACAATATCAGATATGCAGATGACACGGTGGTATTTGCAGATAGTTTAGAGGGCCTACAGGAACTGATGACCCGGATAGCAGAGGCAAGCGACCGGTATGGACTAGCATTAAATACGAGCAAGACCAAGTACATGGTGGTGAGTAAAGAGACAGTACCTCCGGGACAACTGATTATTAACGACAGCCGTATAGAAAGGGTCAAAAAATATACGTATCTCGGAACAACAGTGGATGAGCAATGGGATCATTCGCTAGAGATTAGATGTCGCATAGAAAGAGCCAGGGCCGCTTTTGTAAAGATGTCGGATGTTTTTAAGAGTCATGATTTGAGCCTGGCAACGAAGATGAGAATAGCTCGTAGCTATATATTTCCGGTGCTCTTGTACGGGGCGGAGACCTGGACCCTAACTGAGGCATCCGAGAGGAGGTTGGAGGCGTTCGAGATGTGGCTCTATAGACGTATGCTGAGGATCTCCTGGGTACAGCATATCACGAACAACAAAGTACTGGAAAGAATGCATAAAGAAAAAGAGATCCTTAAGATAGTCAAATCTCGAAAATTGGAGTACTTCGGTCACATAATGCGGAATAATAAGAGATACGAGCTTCTACAATTAGTACTACAGGAAAAATGATGGGAAAGAGAGGTCCAGGCAGACGAAGAATATCTTGGCTTAAGAACTTAAGAACTTGGTTCGGTAAATCAACAACAGGTCTATTTAGAGCAGCAGCGGATAAGGTGAGAGTAGCCATGATGATCGCCAACATTCGGTAACGGATAGGCACCAAGAGAAGAAGAGAGAAGAATGAAAATTATTACTAAATAATAGAATTTATTATACCTAGAAACTATGTTAATTACTTACTTCAAATAAAACTTTTTGAAAATTTTGAGGTAGTAGAGCAATATTTAGTGCAATAAAATGATTATGAAGGTAGTCAAACAGTGGCTCAACTGCTTGAATTGTTGGCAAGGTATCTGGAGACCACGCTAAATGAAAAATTGCTCTTTTAACAGCTTCTTGCATTTGAGGTCCGATGCGTTTCAAAATATCCAATACTTTTGTTTGTAATTCGTTTAATGTGGAATTTAATTGATTGGTTACACATTGCATTTCTGGTGTCATAGCTTCCAAAGTTACAAAGTCGAAATAGTTCTCTAAAATTCAAAATTCTTATTATACTACTTCCAAATTGGAATTTGATGTAATTATTTAAATATACATATAAGTATAATACTTATACTTATTTTGGTATACTTATATTAGTATATTATATTGATATTGATTAAGTGTATGTTACTTTTATCTTTATTTTACGTTCTTAGGCTTTTTAATATTTTTCAGACTTTATTATCCCTTGTATTTCCATTGCACTTATTAATCTTAGCTCCTATCTCTTGCCTATCTCTAGCTCCTATGTTTTGCCATAGGTCGTTTTTGGTTTTGGTTACCGTTTTTTTGTGCCTCTTTTCTTAGGCTGCAGTATACTATTATTTATATCGAATTATAAAACAAATAACAGTTTTTTGTTTTAATATTAAGACATTTTCAAAATTTTTAAATAATTTTGAAATAAAAACGGTCAAACGTCATAAAATTTAAATACAACAAAAATTTTGAATATTACATTAATCTTATTTTAATGGTTTAAAAACTATTCATAACATTTCTTTATTATGCTAATTCGTTTTATACGTAAATTTTATTAAAGCTGTCGTGAAGTTTTCACAAAATGCACATTAATAAACATTTGTTTATTATTAATCTCAGGTTAATAATAAAAAAATTATTTACTACAAGTGACAGAATAGTTCATTTGCTAAGAATACTTCTGTGTGTCCTTCATTTACCAGAGATTCACCCATTTAGATATTGTTGGTAATTATCCAGTGATTGAAAAAAATTTGGGTGATAGTCTGTGCGAGCGGCCATTTTGGAGAATCAACGCCATCTTCAATTCTTATTGAAAATATACTGTATAGGCATGTGAGGTGTTATTTTACATGCTTTTTAGGGTTCTAAACACGTTTCCAATATTATAAATATTGAAAAGTAATGAAATTGGTTAGTAATCATTATTTAGTAAGGCAGATACGAATCAACATCTTTAAAACTATCCAAAAATAAGTAGGACATTTTTGGTTTTTTATATTTTTAAGAACATATTTATTTTGTTCTATAAAACAAAGTAAAATTAAATGAATAAGTCTATATGACATCACTAGTTTTAGTACATAATATAAAATGACATGACTATTATAGTAAGTCAAGGAAAAGTTTGTGGAGTTTTTCCGATAGATGACATAAATTGCAAATAACTCAGGAAACACAGATAGCAGCGACACCACCAAACGCTAGTTGGAAAGGTAACACTTTCGAATGTTATTTAAGTAGAAAACCATCTAAATTAGTGCAGGGTTGGAAGTTGTTAGCGTTTGAAAATAGAGAAAAGCAATGAAAAATTACGCTATATTTTGCAATATTATTACGACAAAGGAAAGAACGCTGCACAGACCTGTGAAAAATTTGTGCTGTATACGGTGAAGGTACTTTATCAAAATCTGCTGCGCAGAAATAGTTCGCTTGCTTTCTGCTGGAAGGGACTGGAAGTATTATAGAAAATGCAGTAAGAATTGACTTCATACTTCGAGAGAGTTTCGAACAAATTCGTTGTGGAACATGTGGATCAATTAACCTTCACTACGTTAAAATATAACACATATTCCTATACGACCAGCAGCATAGCGTGAAGCATGCACAGGTCTACTAAGAAGCGTAAGCTCGATGGTTCAAATCCTGCATGCGTTAGATGCACTGCCGTGATCAAAAGTTCAATATCGATCTGTGGACTAAGGGAAGGTAACGGAAACCATCCCATAAATTTTAATTACTCTTGGCTTTGGCCAAGTTGAATCGCCAACGTTGCATCGGGGACCGGATATAGGACATGAAGAAGAAAGATAATTCCTGTACAAAGTCAAACTTCAAGATTGTTTCAAAATCGTATCTGCTAGAAAAATGTAACAATACATGGCCAAATATGCAGGTATTCTCTAATGCAACATCTTTTCCTAACCCAACTACATCATGTTTATACAACAAATCTATTTAAGACAATCCCACTAAGAACTACAATTTTACATATTAGATGAGGCAGATTTCCGTATTACCCCACATTAAACATGCAAGAAACAGAGGGAGTCCCAGAGTGATGGTTATTATCGAATGATACCGATGTTTTGGTTCTTCCGTTACATCATTAGACTATCTTCAAGAATCTTGGATTAAAAAAATTGTGGATTCGTCTAGGTATTGGAGCTACGACGCGCCAAGTTCCCGTTCATAGGACTAAAATTTTAGATATAAAGAGTCATATATTGTTTTGTTATATATTAGGCATGTGTACTTAAACTAGTGGTGTCAGTGATCTCTTTCATTTTATGTTACTTGTGTTTTACAAAACAAAATAATCTGTTCTTAAAAAATATAAAAAACCAAACATGTCCTACTTATTTTTGGATAGTTTCAAAGATGTTGATTTGTATCTGCTTTACTAAATAATGATTACTAACCAATTTGATTACTTTTCAGTATTTATAATATCGGAAACGTATTTAGAACCATAAAAAACATGTAAAATGACACCTCACATGCCTATACAGTATATTTTCAATAAGAATTAAAGATGGCGTCGATTCTCCAAAATGGCCACTCGCACAGACTATCACCCGAATTTTTTTCGATCAGTGGATAATTACCAACAATATCCAAATGGGTGAATCTCTGGTATGGTAAATGAAGGACACACAGGAGTATGCTCAGCAATTGTATTAGAAGGCGTACTTGACTCAGTCATCACCTATGTCATAATGATAGCCTAAACGGCTAGTAGTAGAAAAAATTATATTTTTGTGAACATCATTTAATGAAATTTAACTTGAGCAATGACAAATATTATAACATCCATAATTTTAAATTTTTGTCTATATTTTTTGTAATATATTCTTGTCAGTCCGGGCCTGCACGTTGCACGATGTTGACGTGTGGTACCTGTAAGAAAGTTGTATCGAAATATGAGGATTGCATTCATTGCAAGATGAAATGTAAAACTACGTATCATATAGAGTGTGTCAATATGTCCTTAGCAGCATGGACAGACCTAAACAGAAGCGGAAAAATAGATCAGTGGAGCTGTGAAACATGTAACGACGCTGACCTAACCTCAAACCTAAAAGATAAAAATGTTGAAAACTGCATTAATGCAGAGGTCCAACCAACTGACTCATCGTCTTCGAATGAAATGGCTACAGTATACAACTCGGAAATTAACTCGGCAGTGAACCCAATCAATGAATGTGATAAAAATCAAAGACACTTAACCTCAAACTCAGAAGCGATCGTTCCTATAGACTGTAATAATGCAGATAATCAACCAACTGAAAGTCTAACCGAAGAGGAAGGCCCAGCATGGCAAAAGGTAAACCCAAGGAAACACAAACGATCCTCTCCAGAAAATGTAACCAGAAACGTACGTCAAAAGAGGATTACCGAGTTTGGTACAGTAAACCAAAGAGAAACCACCACCACAAATCGATTCCAAACATTTGCACTAGAAAATGAAGAAATCGAGGTGATCGAACCAAAGAGTATCAAACCACCCCCCATATTCGTTCCGTATGTGCAGGACGTTCGCCCCCTAGAAGCTATCTTGGACACAGCTGCCAAAAACGAGTATACCATAAAAGTCTCTGGGAGAGACAACATCAAAATTCAACCATATAGTAGTGAAAAGTACACTGCAATATTAAAGGCATTAAACCTCAAGAAAGTTGAAAACCACACGTTTCAACTTAAAGAAAAACGAAACTTTCGAGTTGTTGTAAAAGGTATCCATTTTTCAATTGAATTAGATAGAATTAGTCAAGACATTGAGGCACAAGGTTATACAGTTGCACGCATTACTAATATGGTGAAAAATTCAACAACAAAAATTCCCTTATCGATGCACCTCGTTGAACTAGCACCTAACGATAACAACCAAAACATTTACAACATTAATAAATTAGTAAACACAGTTGTTACAGTTGAACCACCCCATCCGAAGAGAGAAATAGTACAATGCGCAAGATGCCAGCGATACGGCCATACTAAAGCCTACTGCTCACGACAACCTAGATGTGTGAAATGCAACAACAACCACTGGACCAAAACATGCACAAAAGCAGAAACCATAAATCCAACTTGCGTACTTTGCGGTGGCGAGCATCCTGCTAACTACAAAGGCTGCATTGTATATCAGGAAATCCAACAAAGAAAATTCCCTACTCTGAGGCACAAACAACCTACACCCAAAATAAATAAAACCTCCAACGCACCACCACCATCTTTTAATGCTAAAAATTTTCCCCCAATTAGAAACCGACAGTTTCAACCACAGGATCCTGCAGAAACAATAAACCCACGCGAACAAAGCACGCCACTGAACAATACACCTAATTTTGCAAGTGCATTGAGGGGAAATGTTCAACAAAATCAACATTTCGACAACGGTCATACAAATCACGAAAACCAAAATGAAAGCAAGATAATGCAAATGCTATCGAAAATGCTGGATCGAATGGACGATAACATGAAGAGAATTGATAAATTAATCGATCTCTTGGTAAACATCTTGTCCAGGAACCACTAATGGGTACTCCAATTAAATTAGCAATATGGAACGCTAATGGCTTGTCACAGCATGGGCAAGAGTTAATATTATTTTTAAAAAACCACAACATCGATATAGCTCTCATCTCGGAAACACATTTCACTGACCGTAGCTTTATGAGAATCCCAAGATACTCCATCTATCACACTAAACACCCAGATGGAACTGCCCATGGTGGTACCGCTGTCATCATAAAAACAACATTCAAACACTTCGAGGTTCAAAAATTCCAAGAACGTTACCTGCAAGCGACAGGTGTTGTGGTGGAAACATGGAGTGGTCCCATAACATTTGCTGCAATTTACTGCCCTCAAGGTTCAACATCAAAGAAGAGCAATTCTTGAAGTTTTTTGAATCACTGGGGAATAGATTTGTCTCGGGGGGAGACTACAACGCAAAACACATGGAATGGGGATCACGACTTGCTAATCCTCGAGGAAGAACATTACTAAAGGTAATCAACAACAACAACTTCAGACATGTGTCAACTGATCAACCCACATATTGGCCCACCGATAGGAATAAATTGCCGGACGTCATCGATTTCTGTGTGATAAAAGGTATTTCCACTAATTATGTGCATGCTCAATCTTGTTTAGATTTGTCATCCGATCACTCGCCAATTTTAATGACACTGCACTCAAGACTATTACAAAAACAAAGCCCAGCGCATTTGTACAATAAGCAAACTGATTGGGAATATTTTAAATCTATAGTTGATGAAAACATTGTCACCAATATTCCACTGAAAACCGAGCACGACATAGCTGACGCGGTGGAACATTTAAACAGCACTATCCAGAGCGCTGCGTGGAACTCCACCCCTGATTTGAAATATTTGGATAACGACGATACATACTCCACCGCTATAAGAAAGGCAATCGCGGAAAAGAGAAAACTCAGGAGAACCTGGCAAAACACAAGACATCCACATGATAAAAACAGGCTAAATCAAACAACAAGGAAGCTGAAGAACATGCTACAAAATAGAAAAAATGAAGCAATTAATGACTACCTAACACATCTTACGCCTACGGAAGCCACAGACTACTCGCTGTGGAAGGCAACAAGGAAACTAAAGCAAACATCCGTATCTGTTCCCCCAATACGAACACCAAATAGAGGCTGGGCTAGAAGCAATCGAGAAAAAGCAGACACTTTCGCAAAACACCTAGCGGAGGTGTTCCAACCATTCCCTGCTGAAGAATCGGAAACCGAGGAAGAGATTAACCAACTATTACAAGCTCCATATCAGCTAGACCTTCCAGTCAAGCCGTTCAAAATTAAAGAAGTAACCGCTACAATACTTAACACAAATCCCAGAAAAACACCAGGCTATGACCTTATCACTGGCAAAATTTTACACCAACTTCCTGAAAAATGCTTACGTTTAATAACATTCCTGTTCAATGCGATCCTTCGTCTGGAGATTGTGCCCCCCCAATGGAAGGTAGCACAAATTATCCTTATCCACAAGGCAGGAAAGCCACCAGAAGAGACAACTTCATATCGTCCTATTAGCCTTCTCCCAGTTCTTTCAAAGGTGTTTGAAAAACTACTTCTACAAAGACTACAGCCACACCTATTGAGGGAAAAGGTAATACCAAAACATCAGTTTGGTTTCAGGAAGCAACACGCCACCATCGAGCAGGTCCACCGAGTCGTCAACATCATAAATGAAGATCTAGAAAAGAAAAGATATTGTACCATAGCTTTTTTAGATATCACACAAGCCTTCGATAAGGTGTGGCACACTGGGTTGTTATATAAAATAAGATCAAGATTACCTCATCCATATTATTCAATTATGAAATCATACCTTCTTGATAGATTATACCATGTGAAATTTCAAAACGAGTTCTCCGATTTCTATCCAATTAAGTCGGGAGTTCCGCAGGGGAAGCGTTCTGGGTCCAACTTTGTATCTTTTGTACACATCCGATTTGCCAACCACCACCGAGACGAGTATAGCAACATATGCGGACGATACCGCAATTATGGCCTCACACTGCAATCCAATCCAAGCAACATCCTACCTACAAGCTCACCTTCTAAAAGTTCAAGACTGGTTAAAGAAATGGCGAATTCGAGCCAACGGAACTAAATCCATACAGGTAACATACACTATGAAGAGAGACACCTGCCCGCCAGTAACTCTGAACAGTCAAATGCTACCTCAAGCCGAAGTTGCCAGATACCTTGGCATGCATCTCGATCGTAGGCTCACATGGAAACATCATATATGGTCAAAAGGAAACAATTGGGAATGAAACTCAGTAAGATGTATTGGATGATTGGACCAAAATCTCCGCTAACTCTAAAAAATAAGATCTTATTATACAAAACCATCTTGAGACCAATCTGGTCATATGGAATTCAACTTTGGGGTACAGCAAGTAATTCCAACGTAGAAATACTGCAAAGATTCCAGTCGAAAGTTTTGCGGATCATCACAAACGCACCTTGGTACGTACCAAACGAAGTTATTCACAACGATCTGGAAGTCTCTAGTGTCAAGAGTGAAATCAAAGATTTAGCGAAAATATCAAGACAGAATAAGTGTACACCCAAATAGTCTAGCAGTACGCTTGTTAGACGCCGGCAACTACACGCGACGGTTGAAGCGATTTAAACCTATCGACCTAGGACACAGATTTAACACCGGAGAGTGATGGATATAGGTTATTTCAAGCACCATGCAAGTTTATACCACACCAACAAAGTGTACAACTACAATTCAATAACGTTGTAAACTAGTAAAATTAAGGAGGGGATACCATTGGGTATTCCTTTATCATGTCAAATGTTGTCAAACTATTTACTGAATGTTACTTATTTATGTAGCAGATTGTAAAATAAATGGAGTTAAAAAAAAAAAATATTCTTGTGATGGCCGAATAAAAATTTCCGAAACGAAAAAGCATAAGGAGTCGACTTATACATAATATATTATCTATAATTTCATAATATAATTTTAAATTGTTGTTCTGTTTTAATAATAATAGATATGGAGAAAGTAATATAGACAATTTTATGAGCTTCAATTTTTATATGAAACATAATAATTCTAATATCGCTAATGGTTGCTAAATGGTATAAGATATAAGCAAGAAATATAATCGCAGCGACATTCTCTGCAGGTCTTTTAGGTCGGCATTCTATAACTAATCGCTTACCAAAAGATCTTTTCACCAAAGGAAAATCTTGGTTTCCATGTAAAATTATGTCAAAAATGTGTCTAAATTTTGCAGGTAAACTAAGATTTATCATTTTTCAAAGGATCTTTACGTAAGGGGCGAGTTACAGAATACCGGCTTTAGTACGTTTAATAGTACACTTGTATGAAAATCTTTGCCAAGAAGAAAATAAAAAATTTATAAATTGAATCATTCCAAATTAAATAATAAAACTTACCTAGCAATGAAGTGAATTTATACACATATTCTAAATTATTTGCAGCCATACACATATCTTCTGATATACGAAATTCACTTAATTTTTCAAAATATCCTGTTTCCATTAGCGATTGATATGTTATATCAGCATAAAGTAACGCTGCTGAACATATACAGTCTATTAGTTGAGATAAGAGAGGTACAGAAACAGCCTTAGGCCATTGTAAAAGTCTCCAAAAATCACGTAATTGACAAAAAATTACAACCACATCGACAGCTGATGAACTATGTTTTACTAATTTTTCACCATCACAAATCTTTTGCAATTCTTTAGTTGTTCTTACCTATAACAGGATCTATAATAAATCAATGTTGAGTAGTTTGCATTGAAAAACTTACCCTTTGAAGGGCTTTTGATTTACATACAAGTAACCAACAGCTCACTGATGGTTCAAACCATTCGTGACAACGTGCTAACATTAGCTTGTGATCTCCTCCGGAAGGTAAATTTTGCCCAAGTTGAGCTAAATCTTTAACTTCTAGATAAACAGAAAATATAAGCTGGCTATATGCTGCATCTTGTTGTTCATTTTGGCTTAAAAATGCGATAATTTCATCTGCCAATAATTTATCTAGTTGTTTATATACAACGCTAAAATACGGTATTCCATTTGTTCTAAAACAAGAAAAACATGTAATTTTGTATATTCATAATTTACAGTATGCAATAATTACCCTTCAAATAAAGGATGATAATATGAAAGACTGTGTTGTAAATTTATGTATATATCAGAACAAAAATTTGCAAATAAACCATCGTATTCATCATCTGCACTTAATATTTCTGATTTTAAACCACAAAACCAATCGGGGGTTCCCTTTCGAAGTGATGCTACTATTTCTCCTCTAATTTCTTTATTAAAAGGACAACACTTCCAAAAGGCTTTCTGAAAGTATACAGTTTGGAAATTAAAATACTGCATCACAACATGTAGAATAGGTAGAACTGCACATATTACTTTTAAATTGCCCGTAACCTGACATTCACGGACAACCTCTGCATGGTACTGTTCGTGGCAAGATGCAAAATGAATGTAATTTCAGAACAATCCATTCTATACGTACATCATATGTAAAGTTGTTTATTTATTATAATAAAAGGAATACCGTCTATATCAACGAACTAATTGGTATGACTACAAAATATAGTATATTCGTGACATCATCCATTCTACCAATGATTGTGTCACTCTGTGTGCATACTATCTCTCTAACAAAATTTAGAACGTAGTACATATGTAAGTAAGGAAGTATCGTGGGTATTGCGACCTACCAATTTTATGTATTTAATATTATGCTTACATTTTTGTCATAATAAGAATATTATCTATAATCTCAATACAGCATTATACTCTACATTCCGGGCCAAAAGTAGTTTTCGCATCATTCACTCACTAGGAGGTTAAGGCGGCCAATAAGCTGCTAGTTTAATAATATCAACAGATTTAAATAAATATAAGTGTCTAATGTTCATTTCCCCATTAATTTTAAAAACAACAATGTATTTCTTGCATCCAATTTCTCTACAATGTGCTCCTTCTCACGTCGATTTACTATTATATTTCCTTAATTTCATAATTTTTAAAAATTACATAGCATCTGCATTATTTAAAAATAAAATACATCATGAATGTACATACATACATATGTCACATGTAAATTATTCTATTACTTACCATGTTTGATAGATAAGCTAAACAACGAAGTAAATATTCTAATCGAGATAGTGAAGGTGGGTGTAAAACCGGGAATAGTTGCCTGTGATTTCTTATTTGCATTAGCCACCTATCTATAAAAAAAAATTATTATTAGAGCTTTTTTCATTATTTTATGGAACACAATTATTTTTTATTACCTACTCGTATTTAAATTATTTTCAAGTTTAATGGCAATTTTCAAATATTATCGTTAGTAGAAACATGTATTTAATTATAAATTTGAAAAATGTAATTTTTTCGTTTCCAATAATAATAATGTACATATACATACATATATGTATCTTGTATATAATGCAACTCTGGTCGTAACAATTTTTTAATTCCAAAAAGTAAAGTGGCTTTAGTCACGTAATCCATCAATGATAAATACTTCTGTCACAATACATTTTCAATGCTTAATACAAAGCTACATCAGTGTTTCCAAAACTGATTTCAGAATAAAGACATAACCGTAGGTAGCAGTCAACGTGGATCGCGTAAGTCTTAGCACGTGACCGGTTTTAATGCCAATACAATAATAAATAAATTTGTATTTGCTTAATAGAAGCAAGTTAATTCTTAATTTAAAATGTCCAAAAAGAATTAAATGAACTTAAAATGCGATTTGATGTGCATTGCAAATAAAAAGTAAAATGGCATTCCATATTTTTATATAGGTATTAAAAGTATTGCTAATAATGTTAAAAAATATTAGTGCTATATTTTAAGTCAAGAAATGTTCAATGTCGACATTGTACAGATGTATTAAATGTGCTACGTTTTTTTACTCTATTTGGGATAACAATAATTTACAATTAGAATATTTTATATTTATAATATAATTGTTAATGTCGGCGATGCTTCAAAAAAAAATCTCCGAGCCAAAACTGATCTCGAAAAGATGGAAATCGAACCGTATTAAACTAACTGTGCAATGTCGATTTTGTACAATTTCAGACTTTGTTCGTAGCATATGCATTCTCGAGTATCTAAAGCTTGCGCGGCCTTTTTGTTCCTTCTTTCCTATGTCCATATAAAGTTCAAGTTGCCCACCAAAATAGGTGCATGTTGCTGCCCCCCCCCCCAAATTGAATTTTTTATTAAAATTGGTGTCAAACGTTTGAGCTTCGTTTGAGCCTTTATGAGCTTCTATTCCCGTCGTTTAAGCTTCAACGGTCGCGGAGATGTTTGCAAAGCATTGAGGGGGGGGCTGTAGACACGATGCCCCTCTCAAGTCGAATTTTTGGTTAAAATTGGTGTCAAGCGTTTGAGCTTTGTTTGAGCCTCAATGAGCTGTCATTTCCGTCGTTTGAGCTTCAACGGTCTCGGAGATATTTGCGAAATCTTTGAGAGGGCTGTAGACACGATGGCCCTCCCCAATTCGAATTTTTGGGTAAAATTGGTGTCAAGCGTTTGAGCTTTGTTTGAGCCTCAATGAGCTGTCATTTCCGTCGTTTGAGCTTCAACGGTCTCGGAGATATTTGCGAAATCTTTAGGGGGGAGGCTGTAGACATATTTTTTTAGTTTTTCTCCTATTCAAAATTTTTAAATTGTAAAAAGTGATCCATCGTCTGTAGAATTTAATATTCCTCTACATGAAATTCCTCATGAAATTTATTTGGATGGGAACACATTATCTTCGCGGATGTATTAGCTTTGTACTGCCCGCTATTGTAAAAGATATCAACGCGACAGGGCATTATATTAGCTATTGTTGGCATGCCAATACAGGACATTGAGAACGCTACGATGATCTACAAATATCGCCTAAAACTGTAAGGCAAACTACAGTTTGCCTAAACTACAAAAGCAATTAAATGCCAATTCCTTACATATATCATATAAAGTTTTATTTAAAATTATTCAATAACTAATGTATTCGTAACTTTTATTATTATTAATAAACTTTATTTTATTATTTAATTCGTACTAAATAATTAAAATCTCTTTTAAAATAATTAATAATTTTTTTTCAAAAATTTTGAATAAGAGAGAAACTAAAAAATATCCCTCCCCAGAGATTTCGCGAATATCTTCGCGACCTTTGAAGCTCAAACGACGGGAATAGAAGCTCATTAAGGCTCAAACAAAGCTCAAACGTTTAACACCAATTTTAATAAAAAATTTGATTTGGGGGGATGGCAGCGACATGTACCTTACCAAAATAGGAAATCTACACTTCAATTCGGAGGAAGTGTAAGTATGTAATTAATTTACTCGGGAGTTAAAGAGGCATTTAATACCAAAAAGATCTTATTAGCATTTTAGGTACCTTGTAAAAGAGAAACGATCAAAAAAATCCGATACACTTGTTTGGGAGATTGCATATCACGATAATACCAGAGTAATCAAACGTTCTAACCGCGAGCCTACAAACTTAGTAGTATTTCCATGATGGAGGTGTATGTTTTAAAAGTTTTATTATTATTTCGGGCTTCCTTTTGCAGGGCTACAACTTACGTCGTTTACCCGTTCCTCAAGAAGGTACTCGAGAATTTAATACCTTAAAAATGTTGCTAGCACCTTGTGAGAGGATCACCGTCTTTACATACCTTCCGAAGCTTGGATCTGGGCTCTACCCGGATACAAACCGAGGCGCCTTACTGTAGTAGTTGATTGCGATAACAACCAGGTCAACGACCGTCTCCTGTTGTTTCAAAAGTGATTTAATTAAATATAATTAAACTAACAATATAGAATGAGCTCGTAAAAGACACATATGCCTTATTTTTTTAATTTAATTGTTTCTGCTATTGATATTTGTTATTTGTTTTTGAATTATGACATCTCATAATTTTTTAAATAGCAATCATTATGTTTCTTTACAGATTTGGATAGAGTACAATTTTCCGAGTTTGAAAATGTAGAAAAACTGTGATCTCAAAGAAAAAAGTTTTCGAGATAAAATCAGTCCCAAAGTTACAAAAATGCATTGCATCAAAGTCATCAATTAATTAAACAATAATTTATTAAGGTTTTTGAATAAATAAGGTAAAGAAAAAACTCAAATTTATTCAAAATAATAAATTCTTGTTTCATAAATTGGTCCTGATTGAACCAAATCCGTGAGGAAAACTAAGGATTTCCGTTTCAAGAATTTACGATGACACCACCGCTCAAAAGCCAAACACGAAAAAAATTGTCAATGGCAGAAAAAAGTGACATTAAAAAAAAATAATAAAATTATAAATAATTAATAAATATGCAAGGATTTTCTGATAAAATTCCTCTTAAAAAATTTATCCAATTTGTTCTAAATGTTTCGAGCTCACTGTACGTAAAAATTTAATAAGGCGGTTATTAGAAAAAGAAACTTTTTATTTGGAAAAATGAATTGCATGTACTGAATCTGTATTTTTCATAAAATGTGAGCTCTTGCTGTTGGCCTATTTAAAATAATGCACGCTATATCACCTACATAATGTATAAGCACAAAAATTAATAAAAACAAACAAGTTTTATTTATTTAAAAATTATTTCAAATTTTTGTGTGTACTATAATAATAATTATATAGTACATTAATTTCATAATTCAAAATCTCAAAAACACCACTTTCAAGTTATTAAATTTAATACAAATAATAAAAAAATATTAGGTACCTATGTATAATATATATTGATTTTTTAAAACAGCGTAAACAGATTAGGGTTATCATGGTTTTTAATCAAGTTGTGCGTCATTATGGATTTTTTGCTACATTCAAACATTTTTAATATTTTTTATAGTTCAAAATTTAGAGAAAACGTATAAAATAATACTGTTAAATCATAAATTGAGATTGAGTAAAAAGATTCAAGATTTCCTTTTCGTTCTCAAGATAAAACATTCCGTAACAAAATTTAAATTAACGGGTTTGTATCCGACGCATCGGTAGGTAACATAATTATTATCATTGCCAAAGTAGAATTCAACTACGTCACTAGCGTATGAACTTAAAAATGGCTATTGCTTTCATCGTTTATTGAATATCCAAAGTGATGATGATCCAAAATTTTGTGAGGTAACCTGATCCCACCTGTCCATCACTAATTCTACGAAAGATTGATAACAACCGTTAATGTTACTCACAAAATACTTCAAATTTAAGTATTTGTTTATTATTCTATATCGGTTATCCACCTCACGAAAAATCATTTATTAAAAATAAATATTCTTTGTTGGTCCGGAGGGGTAGACCACTCTTTTTTGAAGTTGACAAAGGAGAATCTAGAAATTTTACAGGTATCGCAAGAAATTTAGAAGCGTGAACGAAAAAAGCATTTGATAATTGCTAGGAATCCCGGAACAACAGTGGTGAGCTGGTGTGCTGAAGTTCCATTGCAAGTTGGTTAAATGATTTTCGTTCAGTAAAGCCTTTTTGATTTCCAGCCCTCCCAGTAGGGTCAGCATACGCCCCTTACATTCTGTTGCAATAACCCGATATTGTTTGTATCTAAACCATGGTTCACTATACGTATATAAAAAAAAGAGACTTTTCCACTTTCTTGGGTCTTTGTGGACCAACTTGAAACAAAGTGGAAAGCGGATAACCGTAATTCTTAGGCTTGGGTTATAGTTTTTAGTTCTTAGGCTATACAGCTACCTTTCTGGTTTATAATTAAATAATATCTAGTAGTAATTTTTTATTTAAATTTTTAAAATTTAAATTTTTGTTAGTAGTAACAGTGACCCAGATATTTACTATAATTTATAATTTACCTCAGTTTTTGTCTTGTAGCTATCCTTTTCTATCTCATACATTGGACATCTGACATTGGACAAATTGAATATCATTTTCAACGTACATCCGTTAATTGGAAGATAAACAAATTGCTTGCGTCTTTGTCTTGTTAGTACTACTACTTATTAATTTAAGGAATCAATTGACGAATCAAAATTCAAATGATTATTACGTAGCTTCATCTTTCTTGCTCCCTACTTACTGCACATAAAGGGAATTAACAGCATAAGGTTCTTCTTTAGTTCCTTTACAATTCTATATTTCAAAAAAATTGTAAATTACCAGATATGATTGTGCCTCATTAATATGTATGCACTACATTACCTAAAATTTCTTTTTCCTCCTACTTCTACATATTACTATTATACATACTAAGTATTATAATATAACTAGATACTATATTACTAATTGCACGATCAATATAAATAAAATAATAATTGCCTTTTAAAATTTTTTAGCAAGTTACCAATGGCAGTGTAAATAAATTCAAAAGATATGACATGCTTACGTAAGAGTTCACTCGTAAGTAGGTAATTCTATAAAAATCAAAAAGTTTACATAATATATAAAATATTTTTGTTATTGTTTTGGATACGTAATGTGTAAGGACGTACTTGTCTAAACTCGTCTACGACAATTCATTCGACTGAAATCCATCTTTCAAACTTTTAAATTTTTTCCAATTACAGTCTATAAAAATGTTAAATTTCTCTTCTTCTTCTTTAGTTTTAATTTAAGACAAGTCCTGTTTTATTCTAACAACAGCATTGGCGATATCCGAAGCCACTGCTAATACTGTGAGCATATTATTGTTTTACATCTGAAATAGCTTGCTAGGCTGGCATCAAATGTGGCTGTTATCCTATTTAATATTGTAATGATGGCAATTCATTAACATAGGAAGACCACCGTCTTTACGTGACTTCCGAAGCACGGAGACGGCATTTAAAGTGAGCTTTACCCGGATTCGAGCCGGGGTGGCTTACGTTAGCAGTTTATCGCGCTAACACCCAGGCCAATGACCGTCTCATGTTAAATTTGTTTACAAATTTTAACATTAATATTTAAGTAATTCTATAAGTTTTTAAAAGACTATTTTTAATTAATTAATTATGACTGATCAGTCGCTTTTAGCCACCGTGCGGTCACGTATCTGCATGCCCAGCATTTTTAAATATTTAAGCACTTTTTGGATTTAGGTGATTATGTGAAAATAGTTATTGTCGGGCCCAAATAAATTGAGCCCTGCGTCACAAATTTCTGCTTAAGAAACGACATCCTGAATATAATTTAAGTCATCGTTTAACTTTGTTCAAAAGAGTACAAAAATATTTGCATGTCTTTCTGTTAAAGTTTATTTAAAGCCGTACGTTACTAATATTGTACATTAGTAAATCACATTAAAAAATTAGTAACTATGTCGTTACTTGTACTACATTACAAACTAACAAAATATTTGAGTTACGTAGTGATTGTAAGATTTGTACATTAGTTCAAATTGTGGTAAACAGAGAAAGTTACGTCAAAATAACAAACAATGATGCATTTTAAAATGCACTCATTTGACTAGCGATTCTGATCTTAATTCATTCCATTTTAAACTATGACGCAAAGCTCAATTTATTTGAGCCCGAATATATAGGTGTATAATTACGAAACGGTAAGTTGTTTTGTCAGACTGGAGTATATTTCAAACTTGCTTCAGTAAATTTACCCGGATTCAAACCGGGGCACCTTACGTTGGCAGTTTATCGCGCTAACAACTACCACCGTCTTGCATTAACTGTTGTTTAAATTTAAATCATTTAAATTACATTTCCTTTATTTGTTTCAGGCTACTAATTATGTACATACATACATACAATCGGTTTTAAACGTTTTGCGACGTTGTCCAATACTCTATAAAGAAACGGGCTTCTTATGTAAGGATACAACCAAAGTCGTTTACCCGTCCCCCTCAATAGGGCACTCTAGCAATTAATACCTCAAAGATATTGCAAGAACATTGTGAGAAGACCACCGTCTTTACGTGATTTCCGAAGCACAGACACGGTATTGCAAAGTGAGCTCTACCCAGATACGAACCGGGGGTCTTACATTAGCAGTTCATCGCGCTAACAACCATGCCAATGACCGTCTCGGTATTAATTATATGCATAGGCAAAAAAACCATTTCACCTCTACAATTTTTATGATGAAAACCCTTTTACCTATTAATTTTATAATTTTTAACTTTTCACTTAAATAAATCCTGATCAAAAAGTTCAATATCAATCTGTCGAATATGGGGAAGGCAACGGGAAACCACCCCACAAATTATACTCTCTGGTAAATTCATCTTGACTTCGGCCATGTTAAAAAATGTTTTTAATTTCCATCTCCAAATGACAATAGCATCAAAATTATTGATGTATTTCAGCTATTTATGGTACTGACGGATTATTTAGTGGTTTCATAAAGCGTTTAAGGTCTATTTTAGTTGCTCCTTTGACCTAATAAATCAGTCACTCACTAATGGTTCTTTCTTTCTGTTTTAAAGATGGCAGCTGTCATTTTGATTTTTAAGGAAGGAAATTGCCAACTTATGTCTAATTATAAGCAAATGTCTTGCACAGCAAAATCTTTCTTAGCGATACGGTTCACATAGGGATACACAATACAGAACTCATCCGAGTAAATAAGATTAAGTTCCTTAGACTTCGTACAAATAAAACTCTATGATAGGAGCACGATAGGGGAGTCAATGACGTACAGTTGAAGGTACTCTTAGATCTGTTTGTTACTAAATTAGAACGTTCTCTCCTGTCTTAGGAATCCCTGTGTTGAGGTTTTTCTATTGCGCTGAGGTGCAGTCTGACGTATGGACTTATTTACTGGGAAACGTCTGGACACACTAAACAGGTGTTTTTAATGAAGAAAAGAATTTTTAGGTGAACGGTGGGTGCACATCGATAGAAATTTTGTGGTCCCATCTTTAAAGATCTTAGGATTTTAACATTACTAAGTCTCTATATAAAGATAATTTCCGTTTATTTGCCAAAATCGTGACTTGTAAATCCATGTATTTAAGACTTTTGTGTTAATAATATTATTATTATTATTACACTGTTTTGCAAGTAATACAAAAATAATGTTTTTGGGATTCTCAAAATATGAAGTGAGTCCAAATTTGGGGTTACCAAGATTAAACCCTTGCCTGATTAATGTGACATGCAGTGACACTAAGTTTAATGTGTACTAAAGTGTTAAAAATTGAAATTAATTAATTACCTATCATTGAAGTGAAATACTCCGATAGCCATATTTCTTCTTCTCTTGATAAAGAATTTGATGTCCATGAATGCTCCAAATCAGTTAGTAATTGCAACATCCATCTCGGATTTAAAGGATGCATCAAATATACTTTAGCAGAAGCCACAAATCGTGCTAAAGCTTTTTGTAATTCGGTTAAATCACCTGTAACAATTAATTAAATTTAGTTATTATAATTCAAAAACAATTCATGTCGGTTGTATTATTAAATAAAAGTACTAAGGTAGCACTTTAGATAAAAGAATAAAGAAAGTTGTAGAAAAAAAATATACCCCAATCCGACTCGTAGAATTCACGTTGTGAAAATTAAGGATTAAATTATGAAATTTGTCATCCATCCTAGTTGACATATTCTCGATAGAAATATTGAGTAAAATAGCCGTGGGCGTTGAATTTTGAGATAATTTTCGTACATTAACCCTACTGGAAGGCATATTCAGAGTCGTAGTTCAACTTGCCGTGACAGGATAATAGAAAAATAACAAAATACTGCACAAAAACAGCTAAACAATACAAACGTAATTAAAAAAAGTAAAACTGTTTCGATCGTGCGATCTACGAGTACCAAAGATATGTGCTTCCCTTACAATTCTTATCAGGCCTAGGGTTCGCTAAGTGCCGATCGCCGTCTGTGGAGATTTTAGAAAAATTTCATGAAACATTATACAAAAAAGTTAGAGGGTATAAAATTGAGTTTATTAAGGTAAGGATGAAGATTTTAAAAGTTATAAAAACGGCCAAATTTTGCCTTGCATTGGCGGTACGTGCGATTCGATATGCACAAATCAATCAAGAGCGGAGCTAACTAAATCATCATTAGGGGGAGTCAGTCGATCCCTGCTATTTGTGAGGTCAACATCCACTCTTTTTCGAGTTGAACCGTTCTAAGGGAATATTTTGAATAAGTAAAGCGCTTGCCAAAACAGAGCTTTTGTTTTTTTTTGACAAACGCAACTACGCCAAGAGTCGGATTCACCCTAAAAGTTATTTTCGTAAAAATACTTCTTAAATCGACGAAGTTCAATGTTTTATTCAAATAACAATTCACATACGTGACGACTGCATCAAAAAAGTGATAAAATACATGATTTTGAGTAAAATTACAAAAAAAATTCAAAATTGGCGAGGCTTAAGGTACAAATTGAGCCTATCACAGAAACGTATTACAATTTTGATTTTTTAACGAATAAACTTCAAAATTTTCTATTCATCCTTGCCCTATAATTCTTCTAATTTAATGCTCTCTTATAATTTGCTTTCATTTCTATAGGAAAACTTGTATCTTCAAGCAACACTTAGGAACTCTGTCCCATATCAGAAGTTATACCAGCAGTAGAGCTCTCAGCATAGTTATACCTATTAATATATTAATTCAGATAGCAGTCAAAATGGCACACAAACCATCATAACTAATAGATCAGGCGGGCACAGTCGTTTCAATGTATCAATTTGTTATTGTTTACCAAATTCTAAATTGTTTTACTTGTTTGCTTTGCCTGCACTCTACTATTTATAGCTTTACAATAGCTATAATATATAAAATTATCCCCATTCGAAAAAAGTTTGAATAGAATTACAATTTTTTAAAGAAGAAACTCTTTCATTATATACATACATATATACAATCGGTTTTAAACATCTTGCGACGTTATCCGATACCCTATAAAGAAACGAGGTTCCTTATGTAAGGACACAACCGAAGTCGTTTATTCGCCCCATCAAGAGAGCACTCTAGCAAGTAATACCTCAAAGATGATTCCAGCACCTTGTGAGAGAACCACCGTCTTTACGTGCCTTCCGAAACACGGAGACGACATTGCAAAGTGAGCTCTACCCGGAAACAGTTTATATAAATATAATGTTTACCTTGTACTGCATGCTGATGTAAAATTGTAAGAGCTGTTCCTGGAAGATCACCGGACCATGTCCAACTTTCTTCGTTCCAGCTTTTCAGTTCATAGTCAATAAAAATTGCATTTAAATTTTCTTGCTGCATTACTTCTGTCCAATTATCTTCTTCAGATATACCTCTATCTTCTCTTGTGGATAACCACATTTTTAAACGAATTTTTCCTTGAACGGAACTTCTTTGAGATCTTGCTTCTAATTTGAACCAGGCTTCTAAACCAGTAGATGGAATATCTGATAGCGGTATTGTAACACATCCTAGGAAGTCATCCTGAGAACTTTGTCTAGCGGATTGGCACACTTGCTTAAAAAATCGCCCTAACCCACGAACTCCTCGTACTTCATTTAATTTACTAACAGCTTCTAATACAGAACTTTCATCGTCATGATCCCAAATGTCCAAATGAAGTAGATCACTGTTAATATCATCAATGTCGCTGTAAAATAATAAGATATTACTTTAATCGTTGTCTATAGCATGAAACACGACGAGAATAATTAGTTTTAATTTAGGCTAACTTTCAGTTACTGTCTAAATCACTTGATAACATGGTGATTTTACTAAAGCTGCAAAATTCATGCACGCAATATAAAATTATAAAATAATGTCATCTAATGTGTGCAGCAAAATTTGGGGACGGTCACAAAACCCGAATTTGGATTTTCATGATTTTTGAAGTGAATTATGAAAGAAGACAGGAATGCATAAAATTATTACGTAATATTGCGCAATAATACATTTACATGTATTTCTTAAGGGAATATGTTCATTTCAAATTTATATTATGGGCTTATTAACGGACCTACCGAAACCTACCTCACCTTAAAAGTCTTGTATTTTAGTGCTCTTTTGTTTGGTGAAACCATTTTTATAGGAAAAGGTGTACTTTTGAGTCCGGGTTTTCTGACTCTACCCCAAAATGTTTTTAATGTGCAATCAAAATAATAATAAAATATACAATAAAAGAATAAAAGCACCATCTAACACAATAAATTTATTAGATAACCGTTCTACAACCTTTGGTTATCTCTATTCAAGGAATAATTTATTTCTTTAAATGCAATACTTACAACAATGAATTCCTAAGAAATTATTGTTGATTATTGATAACCGGAGATTGTAAAAACTGGACTAAGGACTAATTTTTATACTTCCAGTTAAAGATAACTATTATAAGAAAATAAGTTTTTTGCTGAGTAACGTTAAGGACATAATGTGCAGATTTAGGTCAAGACCATAAGCTGTTTTAACGTTAAAATTTTAATTTTAATCGAAGCAACCAATATACATAAATCTATTACATCAAATGCATAGTCTGACTTTGATCGGTGCGATTTCAAACAGTGCGGGAACCAATTAGCCAGAGTATGGCAGGTGTTGCTGTGCTTTATTTTATTTTTAAAGTTTAGGTGTGTGTACAAATTGAACTTAACGATTACATCTCTCCAGAATGATGATCTATCACCTATCGGCACTCAGTCTACGCACGTCGAACCACATCCTTTTTTTGCACCTTTCCCCGGGTTTTCCCATTTTTGAGGGAATCCGTTTTCGACAAAATAACCTACGGTTCGTGATTACGTCGTAATTTTTCCATCGAGTAGTTTTCGCGCGGAAAACTCATCAGCAAAAATTCAACCAAATTTTCCGTTTCTTTCAACCGTTTCTTACAAAACACAATTAATCGTTCTGATTGCCCCGTCGGCGTCGTGTTAACACGCCAGCATCTTATTAAAAGCATTTCGAATTTTATGACTTCCCGTTATTTACTTGTTATATGTAAAAAGTTATTTATATTTTATATTTGTTATCTGCAATTTTTAAAAAAGAAAATAATTTTGGAAAATATTTTTAAAAATAAATTCAGGGAATTTTAATTTAATTAGTTACATCTAATAATTTTGTTGCAGTTATATTTACACTTTAAACCAAAATTCTACAATTTACAATATACGATCGAAATAGTGAACTAATAAACAATCACCCTTGTTTATATTTTTAATTTGTCCACTATTTCGGATACTTCTTAAGAATGAATTAAATAGTTTTAAGTAAATTTTCAATTGATTTTTTTATTTAATTTTTTCCACACTTACTTATATTTATTAGCCTATGATATAGATAACCATCTATATTTCGATTTATTGAATCTCATCAGATAGATAATAATTCATTGATAGTTCGTTCAAATTTTAAATTTTTTCATACTTACAAGATTAAAATCAATTATTAATCCAGATCTATCTAATAAGATTAACTAAAGACTGTCCCAGATGAAATCCGACCACTTTTCAGGTTCATTTACAGGTGCAATTTTAATGATAACCCTTAAAGATTTATACCATTGTATTCACAATAGGTTTCTAAACAGCATAGTATTTTCTTGCATTCGGTAGTTAAACGTTATAAATTATGGAGAGTGAACAAGCGCGAAAGAGAAAATTAATTGTGAACAAATATTTGAAAAATCCGCGAATATCGTCAAGACAATTAGCGAAATCCTTAAAAATGTCTAAAACGACCATCCAAAATGTGCTAGCTAAGTTTAATGAAGTGTCAAGTTACAACGAAAACGTGGTACGGGAAAAACGTGGTTCAGTTGATCAAAAATACAAAAGAAGTGATAAGGCGATACAAACGCAAACCCAACTTATCGGTAAGGGATATGGCTGATCAAGTGGGTACCTCAAAATTTACTGTGCAGGGAATGAAAACCCGAGGTGGTTTAAGAAGCTATAAAGTGTAAAAAATGGCTAACCGATCGGAAGAACAGCAAATAAGACCAAAAACTAGAGTACGTAAGCTGTACGACGATTTTTTAACAAAATTTTCATGTGTTGTTATGGACGACGAAACTTACTGTAAGGCAAATTTTAAGCAGCTACCAGGACAGGAGTTTTATGTTGCCTCGGGTCGAGGACAGGTACCTGAAGCTAATAAAACTCAAAAATTTCAAAATTTTTCAAAAGTACCTGATTTGGTAAGCGCTTTGTTCTTGTGGGTTAAAGTCGAAACAATTTGTGACAATAGGTTCGATAAATACCGAAATTTATTTAAAGCAGTGCCTTCAGAAACGTGCCTTGGTAACGTAATAAAGAAATGTGGAAAACTTTACTAATTTAAAAAATTCGATTAAAAATTCACTTAACTTGAAACAATTAAATTTAATCTTTAAATATATTTCACAAGTATATACGCAAATATATAAAACAATTTATTATATATTTCAGCTACTTATTCATAATTATAAAAACCTATGAACCGCTATATTTATTACGAGTTAGCAAACTAATATAAAGCAGTATGAATATTATGAAAGCAGCATTGTACAATCTAGAGAAGGCGAGAGCGGTTTAATTATTACATAATTTAACTACTAGTTAAGATAAGCTGTAGCTAAGCTGAGCTGTAGATGATCTGTAGCTAAGTTTTATAGTTATTCACAATGCTAAAATTTTTATGTTAACTATACTAGGCATTATTTACATTCGCAAATATTCACTATTTTGATCGTCTGCTGATGTCACACTTTCCAGCTGTAAATAATTTACAGCTGGATTACAGTTAAATTATTTAACTTGAACTTTAAGATTTATATGTAGTACCTACCTATAATATAATGTCTGTTACAGTGAACGAAGGAAATTTTGTACCTACTTGTGTGCATTTACTGATCAAACCAGTAAAAACAAAATATAAAACATAAAATTATAATAAAATTTCACATTTCCTAGATATTGTAGACAATTTACCACATTATATCATCCAATGTGTTTGCATCGTTTTAGTCACATGGACCAATCAAAAGCTATCTGATATTCTTTCAGCGAATATTATGCTGGGTGCACTCTTGCCATCGCCGTGGCAACAAGAAAAATAATAGCAGTCGACTAAATAATATTTGATCAACAATATCTTAGCAACGTACTTACCTATGCTTGTTGATTTTAATTTAAAAATTAATTTTATTTAAATTAAAATTATTGTTCGATAAATTGTCAAAATAAATATCACTCGTGATCATGATTTTGCTTCGGTAATTTTTGCCGAATGACCACTCCTGCTTGTTGCTACGAGAAAAAAAGCCCTCGTGCTGCGCACTCGTGCTTCTTTTCATCGCAACAAGCAGTCGTGATCGATTCGGCAAAAATTGCCGGCAATATCATGATCACTAGTGATATTACTGTTGAAAATAATCGGTTATTTTGCACAATATTCTACAATATCACTAATAGTTCAGTCAAATAAAAGATTTCCTATAACAAATCGTGACGCTTTTAAATTTGGTAATTAGGTTTAAAGTGATAATGTAAAGAAAATAAGAATTTTGTTGAAAAATTTTTGGAATAAACAATTCAAAACCAAAAAAAAATGGTACTAGGTGCTGTATGACTTTTTCACTGCAAAGCGATTAACTTAGCGGTAAAAAGTGAAGAGATGGAATTTTTTTCAGTAATAGAGTAATAATAAGAATACAAAGAATGAATATTAACTAACAAACAGCTTGTGAAAATTTATTAAAAATAAGAGAAGAAAAACGGTTTTCTTTACACGTCTGTAATAAATAAGAAATATTACCATTAAGATATTTTTGTTGGAAATTATAAGCTCTACCAAACTGCTTTTTTACAATTTTCTTCTAATTTCAATTGTTTTTCCTACAGAGATGTTAAAAGAGCATGCAGTGTAAATTTTTGTCAATTTTTTGTGGTTTTCAATTGTTTGTACGTAAAACTTGTTTTTCCACAAAATTGCATTTACTTTTGCATTATTACTTTCAGTCTCATTGCCAACTTTAAAAGCATCACAATTTTTGATAATATTTAACTTGACTGGGTTACAGTAGCAGTTAGTGATTCTATAAAATCACTAGTAAAAGTAGATTACGTTCAATTCCACCCGAGATCTAGTATTAGCTCAATACAACTTATAACTACACAAGGCGCGTTCTATTTACCATGAAACTAAAATAATCTAACTTTCTAACGTAAGTTAAAGCTAAGTTAAATAAAAGCGCGTTCTATCTACAACTTAGGCAAAGTTAGATTTTACGCTTGTTTTATGATTTTCCCCTTACCCTAACTAAAGTACCTCGAGGTCGACTTTATTTCCTTAATTGGTTTACTAAGTTCATTTATGCAAGATTTTCTTCAAATTTCTTTCCCTTGAAGCGTCGGTTTACTGAAATTATACTCTTAAAAACAGGTTAAATGTCGAATCGTTATTAATGTATTTAATAATACGGTAAATATTACTCAAAATCCAGTTAACTAATTATTATTATTTCATTACTGTTTACATAATATTATATAGATGTTACTAATGAGAATGACTTGTTATAACAATGAGCAAAGTTAGTAATTAAATTTTAATTAGTTTTTCTGCTCCAAAAGACTTAATTAATATATATTATACACCTAGAGGTTAAATACGCTTCACTATATCGCGGGCGTAAATGTTTAAATTAATAACATAATAATAATAATATTTTAGACTACAGATGTATACGCTATTTTACGGGATTTTATAACTGAATTTTGAAATAAAATGAAATTTTTCACGCACTTTAAAAACAAGTTGTATCGTTGCCTCCAAAGAATAAGAATTTATTATAACTAATAATGAAATTATAATAAAGTTGATTATTACTAACTTATTACTTATTACTAATTCAAATAATAAATAATTATTCAAATTATTACTAATTTGAATCACATATTAATTTCAAAGGTTAATAATATACTATATAATTTCAAAAAAGATTATTACTAACTTGTAAAACATGTTTTAAGAATGAATTTAATAATATCAAGTTAAGTAATTTCCAATTATTACAATTAGGTATTGTAAATAAGCAAATTTTTTCCTATTTACTATTTTACAAAATTTTTGATAGTAGGTGATTTGATGACCATAAATATTTTCAATTTATGATTCGCATCAGATACCCCTCAACTATTAATTGAATATTAAAAATTAGTTGCGAAAAAAAATATATTTAACATAAATTTGAGAAGATCATACCCTCAAAATATTAATGTTTATCAATATCGACTATCAAAAATATTGTAAAAAAGTAGCTGGAAATAAAATTGCTCATTTATAATATTTTCAATTGAAAATCATTTAACTTTATTTCATTAAATTCGTTCTTAAAAAGTAGATGATGTAAAACTATAAAATAATGATTGCTTTTGACCAATTTTTGATGGTCTTTTAAAAACAGAAACCCAACACTATTATACATTTTAACTGAAAAGCGTTTACATTCATCTCATTAAAGATTAAGACGAAAATTTTTGACGATTGTTTATTGTTATAATATAAATTAAATTTAACTTGAAAAGAAACAAATAATATTTATAAAGCAATAAAATATTGGATTAAAATTTTTAAAATTAAAAGGTTAAATAAATAAAACGAAATATTATTCGTAAGCTTTCAGTAATGGTTACCGCTGTCATCAGACGTTTAATAATAATAGTGCAATTACATGAAAACAGAATATAACGTATTGTCAGATTTGATATACAAAGTAAATAGAATGCCAAGATTGTAATCTTGTATATATTTGCCAAACTAACCAATGGCTTCATAATAAACAAATGAGCGTACATGTTTCAAGTATTCGATGTAATAAACCAGAAACCATTACGATTGCCAAACATAATTTAACTGAAGGACATAAGCTGACTTTACAAATGGCAAGATAATCAAATCAGTCACCAATTATAAAGATCGATTCCTTCGCTAAATGATATGCATCAAGAAAGAAAAGAATGCAATCAACAGAAAAACCGACATCGAAGGTTTAAGTAATATCTACAGCTATCTACTCATCTAAGCTACAAATAACGTATTGGGGTTAAGTTTTTCCTAATTAATGAGTTCTTAAATAGGTTGTTCCTTAACTCGCGATTATCTTTTAAACTTTATAGATCAAGAAATCGTATCAAATGACAATATGTTATATTCCATTTCCATGTAATGGTACTATTATTATTAAACGTCTGATGACAACAGTAACCATTGCTGAAAGCATACGAATAATATTTCGTTTTATTGTTTATTTAACCTTTTAATTTTAAAAATTTTAATCTAATATTAATTTCAGAGGTTAATAATATATATAATTTCAATAAAGCAATAAAATTAAACCGAACTTTTAAATTTGAATTAATACTCGAAAATAATTTATAGGTTACCAAACAATGTTTATAGTAACTACTAAATTTAAATACTTTCTTTTACTACGTAAATGGGAAAGTAAAATTAGCACAATGCGCAGGTGTAATCAGTTTTACATCATCAAAAAGTCTTTTCGTGAGTTCGAACTCTTGCGATAACTTTTCGATGATCGAGAGGCTTTTGATTCGATCTAGAGAGTTATTGATTACGAATTTTGACTTTTCTTTATTCGATGAAAACTTTTCGTTTCGATTGATCAAATACATGAGTTGAAGAATAAGGGTGTAAAAGTAGGAAATCTAAATATGTATTTAAAATGTTCTGGCGAGAGAACTTATCCGGTGATGTATTACTTTTCATCTGTTATTACTAATAGTAAACAAAATAGGGATGTTGCATGGTATCGAATTTAGTGATAACTCCTATTAATTCTTGAAAATAATATCAAATAAAATTTATAACCGAAACAAAAATTATGAAATGCGGTCTGCGCTGAGAAAATCAAATTTGAAATTCAAAAATGAATCGGTCAGCCGATTACGCCTCTGACGTCAGACGCGTGATCCCGGACGTTTTATGGAAATTTTACAACGTCGCAAAGACCTGACAGTTAAATATTTGACTTGTATTTGACAGTTGTAAACAAGGTAACGTTTACGATTTAAATTGTATTTTCTATTAATATACATATATTTATTTTAATACAAACTGTAGTCACAAGCAATTATAAGAAAAATGGTTTATTCCGAGTTTTCTGAGTTTTTTTTAAAATTCATTTTTAATTTTACACAAACTATTTATAGGTTGCATTATTAACACAAACTGCGTTTGCTATGTTGTTAAAAAATCATTTTTATAAATTTTTTTGGAGAAAACTGAAGGTCTCCTGAACTTTTTATCTATGCAGTACTGTTTACCATCAGCTAAAGTTTATAAAAAATACTTCAAAAATCATGCAACATCCCTAGGTAGCATAAATGTAACGAAACTGGCAAGTGTATTATAAAAAATACAATAAAAACGCAAAACAAAAAAAATTTTCAGCCGAGATTTGAAACCATTTTATAACATTTGTGCTATCTTGATAACTTGATTTTTGTTTACTATTAAAAGCTGTTGAAGAGTATGTAAACTTTTAATCGCAATTTTGCCTAAAACTTTTTAGTCATCTTAAAAAATACGGGTTGGCTTATATTTAGTTCTCTTTTATCGTATGAACCCCGATCCCAAAGTTTTTGTAACACCGGACGCCTTTATAAATATTACTGAAACAATTATTATTACCAGACTTCAAAAATTCTCATACTCCCATTTCCTTGTTGGGTTGTACAACCCTACAAGTTGTACCTTACTAATTTGATTTATTTTCTCTCCTATGTCTGTGATATGCGTTAGAAGTTTACATAGGGAATGTACTGCTTAATATGGGCTCCGAATAACGGAAGTGTAATATTCATTTTAAGAAAATTCACTAAGCAAATTACATCTCAATAGTTTACCATTACCTTCCGAGGGAACACGGTAAGAAACAAAGTTCTTAGTGCGCCCAGTCAAAGCGGGTGGTCAATATTGATACCATGCACTTGACAACCATAATATTACATATTGAGTGTCTGTAATTAATGTAATTGTGTAATGTATGTAATTTCAGCAGACATACTATTTGAAATATGTAGAATCAACCACTCCCGAAATTTAATACATTTGGAATATTACAACTTTGCAATTTGCGAGTTCAGTTTAGTTAGGTAATTTTTATAAGATTTATTGATACAAATTAAATACTTACAATCTAAATTTTTCGTTCCAGCGTGGGTTTAGAGTGTGAGGTTTAACAGAAGTGGCACGTATAAACTTAGCAGGAAGCGCAACACCAATACTATCTCGCTGTTCTCTGATACGACCTTCTTTCCGTTTGAAGCTGAGTTTAAAGCTATGATGTTTCCTCAACTTATCGTGATTGTATTGTTGCCCGTCATTGCAAGATTCTGATAAAGAACGAATAGACGTCTGTGGTTGAGGTGAAGACGGAGAAGTACCAGGTTGAATTCCCAACATGCAGTACGGATCGCTGAAACCTAATTATTAATTAAATATTTTATTTTTTTTTTAAATATTAATTCATAATCATTTACAACTATTTCAATCTAATTATATCATAAACCACATATAGTATTAACATCAAAAATAAGATGACAATCAATTTAAGGAGGAGAAAAGGTTATATAATTGAGTGGCTCTGTGGAATAACGAGGTAAGTCTATTAACCTTGTTTTTAAGATAACTTGCTCAAACGAAAGCAAATACATATGCCTAGTTACCCCCAAAATATGAATTCATAGAAATAACTACAAAGTGGATTTTGAATCATTTTTATATAGTGCAGTTTCTTATTATATCCGGTAAGTATCGGATTATAGAATACATACGTAGTTATTAATAAAAAACTATTCTAAACTATTCTTGGGAAATGCGTTTGTTATGAAATATGTATAAGACTTTATAAAAATATTTGGTATATATTAGTAAACATATAAAAGGTAAAGTTGTTACTCAAACAATTTAATTTTATTAATTTGTTATTAAATTTATTAATAATTATAATTATATATTATTATTTATATATTATAATTTATTAATAATAATAATTATATATTATTATTAATAAATATAAACCCGAATTTGGAATTTCATGATTTTTGAAGTGAATTATGAAAGACGATATCGTTTAAATGATATCGATGATATATTAAAGGATATCGTAAAAAACGGCTTTCAAAATTAATTTTGAATGCAATTTTATCATTGCCTCTTTTGACTGTAACCCCACCCACCAAAATTAAAATAGGTTGTGGCGACAGTAAATATTCCAGTATTTCGGTTTTTACAACGAATTATGAAAGATAATAGTGTAATTAGCTAATAAAAAAATTAAATTTGTGATCAGATAACAAATTTCGGAAAATAATCACTTTTTGTGTGAATCCGTTTCTGATATGGTTGCGCTATCAAAACCTACTTTCCGCACCCTGCGCGACCCTCTAAGTCGCTTCGGAGGCTACAAGCGATTTTGGCACGCGCTTTACTTACTAAAAACATCCCCTAAGTACCTCCAACTTGAAAAGTATGGAAGTTGATGCGACGGATCTCGGAGAGCGACTGGTATCACCCTACCACTAGTCACTTTCAACACAGGTACAGCACACGTACCGTCAACAGAATGTTTTCCATATTTGGAATTTATTACACTTACTACATGTATTTCTTATGGGAAATTTGCAATTTTCAAAATTAAATTGTGGCTTTATTACAAGTCCGACAACTTTCATCCTCACCTTAAAGAGCTTGAATTTTTCTGTTCTTTCGTTTGGTAAAGCCATTTCTATAGGGAAAATTGTATTTTCAAGTCCGATAAATCGAACCCTACCCGAAATTTTTACTAAAACATCTGATTTAGAATTAAATTTTTATAAAAAAAAAAATTTATAAAATATTTGGTAACGGTTGATTATCCCGAACTTGAGATTTTTACAGATATTTGAAAAACTCTTTCCTATTTAGTTAGATAATATTAAAACAAAGTGATTAAGGTGAAGATAAACTCAATATGTCCAATAATAACGCTAAAAATTTATTTTCAAGTTTACACGTACAAACATACATACATACGAAATCATACTACGGAGAGGGGATATGCCACATTCTGTAAACGGCAGGATAACTCGATGAAAGTACTGATATTTTCTCGACGTCGAACGCGCAGTTGACTCTCGAATTTCACAGTTTGTCATTGAACTCAAGAATCCAAATTTTTAAGTGCTGTTTCGGCTCAGGGATGTTTTTAATTATTATTTTAATATAAGTAAAAAAAACTCTTATTCTAAATTATCTTTACCTCTAAAATGTTGTCATTGCACGTTACATTATAATATTAATCGATAAAAATTTAAGATTATTATTAAAATCATTTTTACACTTGTTATGCATAATATGTATGTACATGCATTTTACACTTTTTATGTGTATAGATGTTGTTAATACAATCAAATAGCAAAATATAATGAAATTAATTGATATTGAGCCAAATTTTGGAAATTATATTCCTTAGTTAGGTTAGAAATCAGTGGAAAAAAAGCTAAAAATCGACTTATTGCAATTTCGATATTTGTGTTGCTTCATGTCTAGAGTATTCTTGTGCACCTAGGATGCAAATGATATTATTAAACGACCTATTACGGCGTTTTTATAAAGATTTTCAAAACAACCTAAATCGGCATAAAATTTTGTAAGAATTTGGTAATAACAATTATGCCGTTTGCACTGGACTATTTAAGAAAAACTAAAATTTCTCATCTCTCATTTCAAATCTCTCATGTCAAATTTAATATTATAAAAATTTAAATACTTTTAATTACTTTGCACGTTTGTATCGCACTATTTTAGAAAAGTTGAAGTTTCACAAAGTCGCACTGCTAATAAAATATTTGAATTATACAATATAAAAACAAAAAATTAATCATTTTGTAACAATAATTTATAATTCTTACTTGAAAATAATACTCGTATTTGTTCGTAAACACAAACAAATGATCGCTAAAAAATCTTAGATTTAAGAATTTTTTTTCAAATTTGTTCTGCATGTAAAATAAGTATTGTGCTCAAATATAAGGTTTTTTTAGCGCTCGCCTTTTGTTCGTCTATACGAACGACTACGAGTATATTTTGACGTAAGAATAATTAATTTATTTTTAAGAATAATTTAAATAAAAATTTCTGTAATATTAAATTTAGTGCTGTCAAAGAAAACTTAAGTTTTACTTAAGTCAAAAGCGGTGCAACCGGGCATTATTGTTGATACCAAATGGATATTAGTTATGAATACTTATACCCTAAAGCAACGCGTTTCATGAAATTATCTGTAACGCCATGAACGTAAATCTCAACTCTCTAATCTCTAATAAAAACAGTTATTTAACGTTCCTGTAAAATTGTAACAAGCAGATTGCTTGTTCCGGGATTTTTACTTTTATAGAATTCTTTTAATGATTGCTCCTAAAATAATATTGAAATGAACGTTCCTAATTAAATTTTTTATTGCTGATAAGAACATCTTCTACACGAGCAGTGCGATAGACAAGTTGAATATAAATGTTTAGAATATTTTTGAAAAAATAGTGATTTTTTTTATACAACTTGTAATTTGGTTTGGAATAACATCGCAATTTATCATCTTATTGTTTGGAATAGATTGATTTTATGTTTGAACACCTACATGGTAAATTAATAAATTAAATTCCTGTAAATGTTCATTATTACTTGTTGAAATTATATGTTGTATAAATTATTTTAAAAGGTTTCAAGTTTAATGAAATTTGAAAAAAATTCAACTTACATTTTACACTAAAATGAAAGTTGGAAAATTTTAAAATTTCATTGGAATTGTAAAAAAATAAAAAAAATAATAAATTTTTTCAAATTTCATTAAACTTGAAACCTTTTAAAATATTTTATACAACATAAATTAAATTCCGTATATTTATTAATGGATCGACATTTCACGATCATTTGAGAATTTTTGTAACATCATAGAACGAGAATTTTTAGAGAGATACCGTACAGGTGACGGTAGGAAAACCCTATTTAATCATTCACAAACGCATGTTTATTGCTACTCTACGAAGGTTAATTAATTGATGATAACCCATTTACTGGAAAATCCCATCTTTGAAGTTTTGAGTGCTCAACGGATGTTTATAAAAATTCTGTATTTATCCAGTCAATCTTTGTTGAAGAGCGTAATACATAGAGCCGTAGAATCCAGTGAGATATTTCTTTTACTGGTGCATGTTCCGTGATTGAGTTTTGGTAGAAATAAACATTGCCTTACTATTTTTTTATTGTTATCCAGGTTGCTGTAAAAGGAATTTTAACCGATTTTTTAATTAATCTTATAACTATGCATACTTTGCATGAATGGTTTTACATAGTTGTTTTTTCTAGCAAATTGCATCAAATATTTGGTTTGTGGTTACGAATTTTCAGGGAAAACAGATCTGGATTGCTGGTATTGGTTTTTTTCATCAGTAAATGCAAGGTAATACAACTTTTAGTATTTCTTATATGCTTGTGTATGCTTTTATTGTTTATAGCTATATTGTTTCAAAAATCCATTTGAAGGTAAGACGGTTAAAATTAATTTTTGGTAGCACTAGATCAAACATAGTTGTTAATTTGAGAAGAATTTTTTTCATTAATTCGGTGGTTAATTCCCTTCCCTGTTTGGGTTAATTTCATTGTTTTTGGCGCCCTTTAACTTAATCTGGTTGATTTCTACTATCCAAAATATACCGGAAAAATACCTAAGCTAGGAACCCACGACAGTAAGATACTATCACCCACGTTCTCCGATTGTTCCTGAGAAAGGTCCAGTTAGCTCAAACCAAAAAAGGCACAATTTTTGCGGTTATTGGCACAAAATGGCCATTCTAGACTTAGGTCCCTTTGATGTTTTTGCACTGAAATAATTTCCCATGATTTCTCTGTGCGTTACAAAGTTTTTATGTTTTTGATATATTCATTATGCGGTGTTTAAAAAAGCAAATCTTAAAAAACATTAAAGATAATAAAATTTTCATTAGTACATAATATTAGAAAAATGAATATTATAAAAAGTACAAAATATAATTCATTTAATGAAATCTAAAGTGGAAACACTCATCGGAATAATATTAAAAGAATACAATGTACTAGACGGAAGAACTGCTGGTTCATGGAAACTATTTTCTTCTATTTTTTAAATCTTTTTATTTAATATTTCAAAAACTAATAAAAATTTCGAAACCAATTTGGTATTTTATATCTTTTATTCAGACTTAGAGCTAATTAGATTTTGGTTCAAATTGGTTAATAAAAAGTTTTTTTTATTATTATTAAAACGTATGCTTGTATGACACTATTAAACTTTCGTCAAATTTTCGTTCAACTTTCTTGTCAAACATTGGTTTCAAAGTTTGATGAAAATTTTTGAGTGGGGATATGATTGTAGTGAAGCTGCCAACTAAATTCAGAATATACTTCACGTAATTAGCGTAGCCAACCTTTATAGCCAACTACCAAAGTTACTAGTGTCTAAATCAACTTTTTAACGTAAAAGTTTGGTTTGTAGTAACAATAAATTATTTATTAGGAGTAGGTCAAAAAGAAAATTTAAAAACAAATTCTTATAAAATACGAAAGTTTGACAGAAGTTTGTCGAAAATGTGAAAATGTAATACGGCTTAATTTTTTTCCTTAAACATTTGACAAGAAAGTTTAACGAAAGTTGAATAGTGTCATACAAGCTTTATTTTTATTTTTAAAATTTTTAGTAAAAGTATGATAAAGTAATAAAGTTATGGGCATGGCAACATACAATTTTTTAAATAATAATGAATATCTTACCATTAGCATCTTTGGCTTCCAAACCTTCAGCTTCCATAATAACTACGCTTAAAACCACAATGGGAGGTTTTTCTTCCCCTGCTAAATGAAGCATTCTGTAATGTCGGTCTGGAGGAACTCCGAAAGCTCTTTGACCATAAAGATAAAGATCTTCTTTGTAATGTGCATACTGTCCACCAGGTGCTGGTGCCCCGACCTACATCAAAATATATTTGAATAATTACATAGTAATGTATGTAGACTTGATGTATCGCAATACAAAATGTATGCAGTGTGATTATTGAAGTTGCCCACCGAAATTAACATTTATAAATACTACAATTTCCATTGTCGCATGTGACTGTTTCGTGTAGTTTATTATGCATTTATAAATCAATTATATTACAAGAATAATATAATATTAACAATATAGTAGCCAAGTTTTTCACAATAAATAATAATGTAATCTACAGAAAAATGGCAATCAATTTTGATATTATAAAATTTAGTACTACTACTACTAAAATTTAATTTATATAACATTACGAAAGAGGATGTCACAGTCACCTAACTACAGTGGGACCGAGGAGTATACACTATACCTAAGGGGAAAATCCCATTAATAATACTCGCTAGTAAAATCATCTTGGTTTCAGCCAAGTTAATCGCTTACGCACTGCATAAGTGCACGGTACTCGAAGAAAGAAAATAATAAGTATAAAATATTCAAAAAATTGAAAAATATTTTAAAAAGAGTGGTTCAATAGGAGGTTACAATTTATTTCTGGCAACTGTGATTCTATCAAAAATAAGCAGTTGATAATATGTATTCAAATACATCCGATGTCAACATCTGTAAATATTAAGCGTTAACATTTGTTAAAAGTCACTCCTTGGTGCGGATTTTTGGTCGGCCGGCAGGCGGCGGCGTAATTAGGCCAAACTTCTTAAAAAAAACCTAGTTGTGCTGATATATCAATCAATGGTGAATATTATCGAATAATATAATAGATTATTTTTAGCATCAATCGAAAGACACTGATGTTGAAAAAACTATCTTTCAAAAAGTTTACCGGTTGCGTAATCTCTCGTTGCGACGACTAACATTGGCCACCAAGATCGAACGAAATCACGCCGTTGCATCCCCCCCAAACGTTTTCACAGCCAAAGAAAGAGATCAGAAACGATATTTATAAACTATCATAGGATTTATGCCGAAAGGTAGAGGAAAATTCTTTAAAAGAGCAGAGCGTGGAAGTCATTTGACCGATATCTTTTTTCATGCGTAATGTCAATGGCTCAACATTATATAAAAATGTGCATATCAGAAATTTATCAAAAAACCATGTGTTTTATTACAAATTTGAATTGTATCCATCAATTGAATCACCCTTTTCTTTACGAAGGAATTAAATATTATATTTAACATTTACATAATATACTCTTTTCAAGTTTTAAATGTAAATATCGTTCTAGTCCATCTATACAGATTTTAAAAAACTAAGAGCAACATGAAGGTTCAGTAGATAATTTTTAAAATAGCTACGATGTGGTATGGTAATAATGAAAAAAATTAAATATAATTATGTACCAAAATAAAACATTTTACCAAACTTCTACTGTATTACGGCAGTAGTAAATATAAATAATTAAAGATATTATAATTCTTACTACGTTTTAAGAAGATAACTATGTATTAAATATGGGCTGAATAAGAAAAACTTGGCTATTACAACGATACTAAATATGATCTGTACGAGTACTTATATATTTCAGTTTAAAAAGTTTGACCATACCCTTCCATAGAATATTTAAAATATAAATCAAAAACAGGTATTAATTATTTTAATCAGTGTTATGATTTCATCTTCAGACAAACCCTTTTGTTTCTGTTAGATACTCTCCCCAGACCCAAAGTTGAGAATAAGAAACCTAGACCCGGTGTACCTTATTCGATTCCGATTATTCTTGCGCAGTATATTACACTGCGTAATAATAATCGGGAATAAAAGCATCCGAGATAAATACATTAAGATATCCATAGACAGCAGGGCAGTCCTCCTGGCACTTAAGAGCCAAAAGATCATCTCTAATCCGGTGCTTGAATGCATTCAGGCACTAAATGAGATATCAACTCTAAACAGTCTTTCTCTTTGTTGGGTTAAAAGACACCAAGGTAACGAAGGCAACAAAAATGCAGATGACCTGGTTAGTAACGGCACAAAGAGTCTTCCCTGCGGTCGATGATTGTACCAGCAGTCAAAATCCGCGACACCTTTTTAAAACAACATACACTAAAACTGCATTCCAGCAGATGGGCAAAAGAAACTGAAAGTAGGCAGGCAAGGGCTGCAATAAAAGCACCCTCAAACAAACATTTGAAATACAATTTGGAACTGTCCAGAGTCAATCTACGGACAATTGCAGAGATTTTAACTGGAAATTGCAAATTAAATAAATACCTCAACACATTGGGAATCGTAGATGACCCTACATGTCGAGGTTGCAAAGAAACAGACGAAACAGCGGAGCATGTGCTGTCCCACTGTCCGGGTCTGACGTCAAAAAGAGGTACCATGTTAAGAAATTTCTGGACTGATATGGTCAGTGTCAGCGGCATCCCGCCCGCCAAGGTTCTTCAGTTTATCCTATCGGTTGGATAGCTTGGAGAGTGATGGGTGGGAGGGCGCTGAAACGTAGGTAGTACAATGGGCCCGCTTTGCAGAAGTCCTTCCCTGCCCTCCTACCTAAAATCCAGAATCCCGGGGTGCCTGAGATTATTGACCCCCTTATATTTTATCCCCTGTGGGTAACCCCTTATTACCCTTTTTTACCATCGGGAAAAAAATTAAAATCTAAAATTTCTTTAGTGAATTTTTACCGGAAGGTAAATAGGTTCAAAATATCCTCAGTGAATTTTATCCCCTTTAAGAAATGTTATAATTAAATACGAAGTTAACCCAATCTTTTCAGAAAGCTATGTTTGATATTTCTGATTTGTGGAACAAAACCGGAATTTTAATTTTGCCATATTACAATCGATTACTTCGACAAACGATTCATTTTTTTCGATAATTAAATTATCGTTACAGAAGATTTTACTAACCTTCTTTTGAGAACCAATATCGTGATAATATTTTAAACTACTAATACGATAACTTTAGTTTTCAACAACTTTTTCGCTCTGAATTTTTTTAATAACGTACGGTTTTTTCATACGGTTCGCTTCATAACATACGATCATTGCTTTGGGAATAATATAAAGATATTTACCCGTTGTTGGGTTTCTGTTAACATATGAAACTGACGAGTAACTTGATTCACGAATTCCCTATCTTGGGCGTTTATTTATATCGACATACACGAACGTCTACAAATAAATTCAAATAAAAATCTAGCAACAACTTCGGCAATTTTATTCTTGACTGTCTTGATTTCTGAACATTTACTAAAGTACTCAGGTGCTATATTGACATGTGTATGTATTTAAATTCTCATTTACTTTCAGAAGTGTACTAAGTCCATTCCAATTTGTTTCATTTTTCTTCAATTATTGCGGGAGCAGGTGTAAAAAAATCAAATTTTAACAATTTTTAACCCCGGTAAATATTCACTACCTAGTGATTTTTGTTGTAATAGTGATACCGGCTAAAATTAACGGGTTTAAATTTATTGGAGGGGGAGTGTAAAATTTAACTGAGGTAAATATTCACAGTTAAACCGGATTTTTCGTAAAATACTCAAGTATGGATAACTGTAAGATAAAATAAAAGAGAGTTAAAAGGTCTTCTAAAAGAAGATATAGTAAATACATGTTTTTGAACTAAGAGAAAATTATTAGAAATTTAACATTATTAGAAGGTGAACAAACCGGGCCCTACTGTTTTTCATTCGGATATTTTTATTCCAAACAACTTATTTAAGAAAATCATTTCAGTTTCAAAACTAGACACCTAGAATCGGGAAATTGTACGCGGTAGGTTTTAACATTAGTTTTAGTTTCCTACAAATTTTACTCAAAATCAAACCTGATGGTTTCGTCTCAGCAATTGAGCTGTCACTGGACTAATTATTTAATTGAAATTTTATATTAAATAAAATATTTTAAAATTACAAGTTTTATAAAATTTTCAAACTTACATTTTAGTTTAGGACTTTTTATTTCAATTTTAATGGATTTTCATCCATTTTCATTTATTTAAGGATAGTTTAGCTGATGAAATCTTGCTAAGGCGAAACCCTTCTACGCAACGGGTCCTAAACTAAAATGTAAGTTGGAAAATTTTCAAATTTTATAAAACTTGTAATTTTTTAAAAAATCTTATTCAACATTTAATTTCACAAGTTAATAACGGTTAATAGCGGTTTAACATCCGCGAAGCCGAAAAATTAATACGTATGGCACAAAACAGGGAAGAGTTTGAAATGATGATCGCCAACCTCTGTTAAGAGACGGCACCATAAGAAGAAGAAGAAGTTAATAATAAACATTCACAATTAAAATTTTATATTTTAAACAAAAATTCTAAAAAATAACATCTCAATTAAATCTGTAACAAGTCTGTTAACTCAAAAGGTGCATTTTCAGCTCTTTTAACTAGCAATTTTAACTCTGATATTTTATCTCACATTTAGCTAAATGATACTTGTGTATTTTGTTTATTTATTGATAAATATTTGCAGTTACATAATTTTAATTACTGCTTATGTAGGAATTGTGTGTTTTGTAGATCCTCATTAGAAATAATTTAGAGTCAAAATTAATCTAAAAAATAATAAATTTTTGAGCCACGGTGTCCTAAGAAGAGATTAAACTTATTAAAAACATTCCTGGCGCGACAATATTTAAAATTATACATGCTTGAACCGGCGGATTCTAAAGTCATAAGTTCGTCGAGGAGTAAGTTCAGTTCCTAAGCAGGATGCAGAAACGGACAATAAAACTAATTTAATTATGTCGCAGCATTGCACAATAATTCGCTTCCATAATATTATGTGTCTTATGGTAATTGCGTGAACTTCAAAATTGAATTGTGGGCTTAATCCAAGACCTATTGTAATCTACCTCAAAAGTCTAAATTGCTAAATCTTAAAACTTTTCTAACATATTCATTAGTGCTTAAGCTCCATGTACCAAAGAATTTAGAGCTTTATGTTGAGCCAGACCTTGAATTAAAACTGCTTTTTTGCTAATTATTCGAAATATAGTATAGCAAACGTCAAATGACTTAATTAAATATTTTTTAAATGTTAAAACTAAAAAGAAACAAATTTTTACGGCAAAAATTTACCAAATTATGATTTTCAAATTTATAGTAAGTTCATATAAAGATATGCAAATTTCATTAAATACCTGAAAATATAAATATAACATATAAGTTCAGATAATTATTGGTTTAAATCAAGAAGGATTATACAGCGTGACCCACAAGACCCCGGACAAATATGTTTTTCTCTTTTCTCAAAAATCACTGAATTTTTCTGAAAAATAATCTAGTAATCCGATTCTAAGAATTATGGAGATCAGAAAAACAAAAGAGCAAAAAAATTAAACAATCAGTTTGTGAGTTACAAAACGTTAAAAAGTCACGCCGCATTTTTATCGTTATTTGAAGCTGGAAATAGTTAATGTGAAATAGTTCGAATGCTTAAAATTCCTCGACAATCCGTTTCCGACGCCATCAAACGATTAAAAGAACTTGGTAATATGGAACACTGGGATAAAAATGTTCCGCAAACACTCGCCGGAATCCCAATATCATCAAACTTCGGATTCAAATAAAATCCGAGACTGTCAATGCGAAAAGTAGCTCGTGAAACCGGAATCACGCGAGACTCGGCTCGACAAATAACTAAAATGAACTTAAGAAGAAGCCTTATAAGCTGCAAAAAGCCAAAGTGCAAACCAATGAAAACAAGCGAGTACGACTTCAACGATGCCGTGCTCTTTTATATCGCACCGCTGCTCAAAAATGGGAAAATTTCGTTTTTACTGATAAAAAAATTTTTACTATTGAACAATTTCACAATCGTCAAAATGATAGATATTTGTATGAAAAAGCACTCGGACCTTATCCCATCATTGTTTATTACTAATACCCCAAGTCTGTCATGGTTTGGGGCGGTATTTTTGTTACCGGTAAAACACCTTTAGTTTTTGTGGAAGAAGGAGTAAAAATTAACAAGGAAATCTACCACCGGGATATTTTAAAGGCTGTAGTTCTTCCATTGACCCAATAGCACTTTGGTGACCAACGTTGGACTTTTCAACAAGACTCTGCACTTGCCCACAAATTGAAAACTACGCAAGAGTGGTGCCGAATCAATTTTCCTGATTTTATCAGTTCCGCTGAATGGCTTCCATACCCACCACATCTCAACCCAATGGATTACGCCATATGGTCAATTTTAGAAGCCAGAGCCTGTGCAAAACCCCACAAAAGTTTGGAATCACTAAAACAATCTGCGTCAGGAATGGGACAAAATATCCCTAGAAAAGATACAAAAAACAGCCAAAAATTTCATTCGACGTTTAAAGCTCTGTATCCACGCAGAAGGAAGCCCCTTTAAAATTTTATAATTTATAATGTACATAAGGTTGTTGTTAATTGTTATCCATTTTTAAATTTTTAAATTGTTTTTTTTAAACGTTTTTAGTTCACGCTGTATTTGACAATTTCGATTTTCATAAAACCGCGCGTTTTTAATAAAGCCATAATTTAATAATAAAAATAATAAAATTGAGGAAATTCAATTACCGCAACTTTTATTATATAAAAATAACAAAATCCCAAATTGTAGATAATTTCATCAGATTTAATTTAAACAATATTTTTACATTTGCTACAAATTTTGAGTTATTTACAAAAAAAATAGCATCTGAAAAAGACTGTCTCAGCTTATAGTGCAGCCAATAAAGATCTTTACTTCAGAAAAATTCCGGAAAGCAGTAACTTTTGGGAATATATCTCTGAACATGTTAGCAACAACATACCAAAAGTTACCAACAGTAGCCCTTGAGAGTTTTCTGTTATTAACCAAATTAGTTGCAAAATACTAGTTTTTGTCAAATATCTCTTAAAATATTTTTTAACAAAATAATTAGATCATTGGAAAGTGCAGAATTTTACATAAAAAATGTATATAAAGTTTTTTTATACGATCAAAAATTTAGGCTCCAGATTTTTTTGTTTAACGCAAGAAAATGGAACGCGGCGACACGTAAATACGGTGCGCAAATTGCGTCCAGCATCGATCGTGCTGCACTAAATTCGTCGTAACTTTTAAACTAATTAATGAAATTGAGCATTCAAAAGCTCAAATGAAAGAAGAAACAAGTAGCTATTGGACTATTATATTTTTAAATGTGAAAATAAATGTACATACGAGTAGTATATGTATATAGTTGGAACATACAGAGATTTCCGATAAAATCGCTAAGATCTCTACCATTTCTATAATTCTTAAGATAAAGACCAGAAATTTTGATAGATTACTCTAGAAGTAATGTATATAAAATATCCAATAAGTAAAAAAAATCTCAACAATTTAGTATTGGGTTTATTGAGTTTTTAACAGGTGCGATTTTTAAAGCTTGAAATATGTACTTAAAATTCGTGAAATTTGAGTTCAATAATAAACGTTAATAACTTTTATAAAAAATTAAAAGTAGGATTTAAAATGAGTGCATCTAGTGCAAAAATTTTTTTAGAATACTTTTCTTAAAATATTGAGAAAATCGGAGCCGCTATGATTCCGTTTGTACCAAGAGGTCCATGGATAAACCGAAGTTTCTCTAATCAATTTTTTCCGTAGAATCCGAATTCATTGGTTAAAATTGTCTCAGAATGGAACAATTGTTTAAATGCAATTGTTTTAAAAAATACAAAAATTTACAAATTTTGGTTGGAATTATTTTTTTCTAGTAATTTTTGGTCCATTTAAAGAAAAAAAATTTCATATTAATTTGTCGTTACAAAGTTACGAATTTTTGAAGTTGGTAAAAATGCTTGATTTTGGAACTTCAAAAATTCATAATTTTTTAATGCATTTTACGAAAAAATAACAAGAGACTTGTTCTTAAAATGGGTCAAATTATTAGAGAAAAAATAGTTTGAACCAAAATCTGTAAATTATTGTATTTGTTCAAACAATTACATTTTAAACAAATTGTACCTCTTTGAGACAATTGTAACCAATAAATATAGATTCTAAACAAAACAAAATTAGACCGTCACCTGGTACAGAGCCATGAGTCATAAAATATGGAATTACATCTTTTTAAGAAAATTTTTATCGAAAAGTTGGCCATATTGGAACCCCCATTTATTATTATTATTATTTTACATTAGAATATATTTCAGCGACCTAAAAATCACCTACAGTATCAATCCGAGCTAAGTTTATTTATTATTTATCAAGTTACGTCATTTTTAATGAAAGTTTTATCAAAAAGTCGGTCATATTGGATCAGCCATTTTGATGGGGATCAGCAGCCCCAAAAACCCCTATTAAGTTAATTGGAATTGAATCGCCTTAAAATATCTCAACGTATAATCATTTGGTTTAAAAAAAACCTTTTTTTGTTTAAATAATAAATAAACAATTTCCTCACATTTATATGTTTATAACTTTTTACTTTAAGCTATTAAAAAGTGTTAGCAAAAGGTTTTAGCGAAATCGAAGCTTCCCTTAATTATTCCGAAATATTACATGTTTTCAGTCTCTATTGACTTCACTATTAGGTGTATCCAATATTAGGAAAATATACAGTAGTGTGAAAATGAATTGCACCAGTACCTGCGTTGCATTAAAGTAGTTGATATTTCAATAACCAAAGGGCGTGGACCTATTGCGCATTTAGGCACTTAAACTGGCACTATTTTATGATACTTACAGCACAAAAGAAAAATTTTATTACTTTGTTCAGTCTATTTTTAGCAGTGGAAGAGCGAACAGCTAGTAAAATGAAATAAAAGTAAAATTAAGTGAAGCGCAAAATCAGTAATTCTTGCGCTAAAAATGAAAATTTTTCTGTGCGGGCTATAAGTCGAAGGGTTAAGTGTAGCCATTCAACTGTGGTGCGATTTTTGAAAAATATTCGGTAACTGGAGAAATTAAAATAAAAACGTGGTGGAACTCGAAGAAAACAACCCCAAGGGATGATCGGGTTTTAGAGCGATTATGTTTAAAAAATCGGGCAGGAACTTCGACACAGTTGAATGCCGAATGGAAAGAAAGTACCGGAGTGGCCGTTTGTTCTTCAACTGTACGTCGAAAGTTAATTGCAATGGGGTTGAACGCTCGGCGCCCTTGTAGTAAACCGCTTTTAACTAAAGCCATGAAGGTTAGAAGGTTCAATTGGGCCAAGGAGCATAAGAACTGGACTGTAGAAGATTGGGGAAAAGTTATTTTCTCCGATGAATCCAAATTTAATCTTCACGGAACAGATGGTATTAATTACATTCTAAGAAGGAAAGGGAACGTTTTAAGGATGATTGCCTTAAAAGAACAGTTAAGTTCCCAACTAGTATTATGATTTGGGGATGCTTTTCTAGTAAAGGGGTGGGTTCTTTGAACTTCATAGAAGGGACTGTCAAGGCACCTGACTACATAAAAATTTTGGAGGAAAGTTTATTGCCAACTGTTAATTTACAATTTCAAGATGTAAGTAAGTGCATTTTCAGGACGATTCCGCACCCTGCCTTCGGGCAAAATTGTAAGTACTTAAACTTTTTCATATTTTACTGTTTGCATATTATATAGGCAAGTAATTAAATCGGTTAATTTTCACAGGTACAAAATTTTTTGGACTCAAAAGGGATAATCCGCTTACAATGACTTACTTAATCCGCTTACTAAACCCTATAAAAAGTTGCTGGTATGTGATGGCGAAAAAATTTCTCAAGAAAGGCCAAGAAATAAGACAGAATTAATTACAACCATAAATAAAGTATGGAAAGAAGGTTTGAGCATAGAATATTTAAATAATTTAGTAAATTCTATGCCAAACCGCGTTGAAGCTGTTTTAAAAACAGGGGGTCGACAAAATATTAGATTTGTCACAATTAATTATTAATTATTAAAATAATAAATTTTAATAAAATAAATGTGTTTCGTTCATTTTAGTGTGCCCAAACAACTTAAAATCGAATTTTTAAAATTAATTAATTACGTATAATTAATGATATTTTAGAATTTAACCGAATTAAAAGTATTTAAAAATGTTATTTTAAATTATTTTGCGCTAAGAGGGTCATAAAATGATGCAGGTATGCGTACTTAAAAGGGCAGTAACCCACGTCCTTTAGTTTTATTTTATTCACAATTTTAAAGCAACGCAAGCAGTGGTGCAATTCATTTTCACACTACTGTATTATGTAGTATAATTTTTTTTTAATTTACAAGTTTAGTGAAATTTGAAAATTTTTTGTATTTAAAATGTTGATCTTTATCTTTTGCCAATTTTAAGAAAAATATAGTGTTACACCCTATATATGTATGTACATACATTGTAGAGTATAACTCATAATATCTATAACATTTACAACATACATATATTATGTAAGTATAATATCATTATCAAACATTAATATTTCTTACCGCGTTAGCTATGGTATAAAGCATTTCTACGTAAAGTTTGTCTTTTTCAATTTGTGAAGTACTGTAATCTATAGGAGTGATACCTAAATCCATTTCTGGTGGTGGTAGTTCGGCTGCAGTAGACTCAGCTTTCTTTAAGGAATTTTGGCGTTGACTTTCTTGTTTCCACGCCAATGCCGTAAAACTTTCAAAATATTGTCCATCGATTTTTTGAACACTGTCCGAAAACAAAAAAAGTTATAATTTTAAGATTCATTTTTACCGAAGTACATAGAATACTTTTTAAATGTATAAAGTTTAAAATGTATTACTACATTAGTTGCATACATAAACTTATGTTTAATAAGACATTTGTCTCATTTTATAAAATAGTAAATAGTAATATTACATTATGTAGTTATAACAGTGTAACGAAGATTAGATTGTACCGTGTGACGATCTCATAAAATTATACCTAAAGGTAAATAAACTTTAAAATTTTTAGAAATACATTTTTTAGTGATTAAAAATGTAAAAATAAAATTTATAATACGTTTTAAGAATATTAATTTCTTATTATTTGTGAGTTTCCCATGTAGTACATTGTTATCCTGAACTCGCTATACTACATTTCCATCAATTTAAAATTCAGTTTTTCAATTTCCTGTTATTCCTAACTAAAGGTATACTTTCATTAATTTAATTTTTGTTTTACATAAAACAATTGCTTTTTCAGACATTTTTGAATAAATAAATCGTATTTGGAAGACCTTTTCCTGAAAAGTTAACTGTTCAGAAGAAATTAGCAAAAACCTAATTTGCTTACGAAAGGATCCTTTCACGAAAGGAAAAGCTTGGTTTTCATGTAAAATTATGTCAACATTTTGGATGTAAACTACGTTTACCATTTATTAAAGGATCTGTACATAAAGGACGAGTTACAGAATACCGACTTAAAGCTCGCCTCGCTCGAAGGTTAAATTAAAACTATTTCAAGCTTTTCAAGATTTATTTCCAAATTATACCTGTTTTTCTCCCTCAATTATGTAGTATTATATAGAAAACCAACTTATATAGTATTATTAAATTATATACACAATAATATGAAATTTTGTGTATTTTAGTTAAGAATAAAAAGAGTAGATACTATTAGATATAACTACTTGCTCGGTAGAAAATCAAAGCTATGTAAAAAATAGAAAAGAAAACCACAACTTAGTTATGTTAACCCAAACTGTTGAATTAGTTATAATTACGGTTTGATTAATTAAACGTTTTTAAAACTCCGGCTCTAAAACTACAAAAATGTAAAAATTTAATTTAATGAAATTTAAAAGGGATTACTCATCGAAATAACATTGAAAGAATACCACCAGTTGGGGAACTGCTATGTTTTATTTATACTAAAATTTAATAGAAATGTGGAAAGACCAACGCTGCTGAGATGATGCTGAGTCGGAATAGGATAATGGACCTAAATTGTGACAACGATGATAACAGAAATAATTGAACCTAGCAGTTCTCCCAACTAGTGGTATTCTTTTAATAATATTCCGATGACTATTTCAACTTTAGATTTCATTAAATAAATTTTCTTTACATTTTTGTAACTTGTAAAAGTTTTAAAATGGTAAAAAAAAATTTTAGTGCAGCGGTATTTTAAAATGTTTAATTTTATTTTATTTTATACTTTTTAATGGTAGTTTATTCAGGGCTGTCGATTAAATTTTGTATGCAATACTTGCAAAACACTGTTCATATTACAAGGGTGCTATTTATGTATTGAGAATAAATAAATAAAACAATGATTGTGGTGTAAATACTTCTTTATTGTTTTTCAAAATACTCTCCATTAAGATCTACACATTTTTGCATTCGATTAAACCAATTGACATAGCAGTTTTTCCATTCCAAAGTAGGTATCTCCAAAACATGATTTTTGAATGCATTAAGCTTCTTGTGGCGTCGAAAAGTGTTGCCCACGTAGTTTATTCTTCACTTAAGGGAACAAATAGAAGTCATTGGGTGCTAAATCAGGGCTGTACGGCGGATGACCCATCAATTCGACGTTTTGAGTGCTCAAATAGCCGGTTGTTTGAGCCGATGTGTGCGAACTCGCATTGTCATGATGGAGAATGATCCGTCTTCGAGGGTTGGTTTTTCTTATTTCTCCGAAGACTTCTGGCAAACAAATGGTTGTATACCATTCAGAGTTGACCGTTCTACGTTGCTCTAAAGGCACGGTTGCCACATGACCATTTACACCGAAGAAACAGGCCACCATTTGCTTCGAGGTGCTTCGTGCGCGAACAACTTTTGTTGGGTTTGGTTCATTTTGGAAGACCCATACAGTCGACTGTTGTTTTGTTTCGGGCTCATAACAATAAATCCAAGATTCGTCACCTGTGTAGATGTTATATATTGCATTTGATGCACCGCGGTTGTATTTTGTAATCATTTCCTTGCACCAATTCACGCGAGTCTGTTTTTGATCAAATGTAAAGTTGTGCGGAATCCAACGCAAACAAATTTTTTTGACGGCTAAATGTTCATGCAATATCTTATGTATGCTTGTCATACTAATGCCCAGAGAAGTCTCAATCTCACGATAGGTCGCATGACGATCTTGCATTATCAGTTCTTGCACAGCATCTATGTTTTCTGTCACAACAACCGATTTTGGACGACCTTCTTTAAATTGGTCTCCAGCGAAATACGACCACGTTTAAATTCACTAAACCATCGATGTATTGTGGCCTTGGATGGTGCTTTATCACCAAAAGTCGCAATAAGCTGGTCGGCACATTGCTGTTGGGATAATCCACGTCGAAAATCATAAAAAATCATCGCACGAAAATGTTCACGATTTAAATCCATTTTTCACACAGATAAAATTTTCAATTGACTGTTAACAATACAAATGGCGTCTGTATGACAAAATGTTCTGATTACTTATACTGTCAAATTTGTCAAACTTCACGATTCCACACTTGGATCGCATCTAGTAACACAGTATTGCCAATTCTCAATACATAAATAGCAACCCTCGTAGTACCTACAAGTAAACATATTTTATTTATTTTTGTTTGTTAGTTTATTTTATTTTTTAAGAAATATAATTTTGTACAAAATTGTTTATTGTACATTATGTAATTTTCTCGCATTTCTTATGGTTTTCGTGTTTTGAAACGTTTCAAATGTAAGGTTGCGCAATTTCAACATTGTTTTCAATTTTTTGAATACAAATAAAAAGAGTTGGCAACTTTATTTATAAAAAAAACTGACTAAAAAAACACAGACAAACACACACACACACAAGCATACCCATCAAACTTATACTTCTGTTTCACGTTGGGAGGTTAAAAATGGGATAAATGCGGGAGTACTTTTTGTTGCCGTACTTTTTAAAATAAAGTCATTATATTACTGACAAATTTGATTTTTTAACAATTTATATTTTTATAGTGAAAACAGTGAATACTCTAAAAAAGCAATAAACTTACATAGTATAATATATAAAAGAAAACTATGCACATAAAGACCAAAAATTAAAAAACGAATATGTACTTATATTTTGGTAAGAACATGCATATGATGGTCAGATCACGATGCGATCTTTTTAACGCGTATACAAAATTTTTATTTTGCTTTTTATTTATTTTGCAGAGCAAGAAAAATGTTTTGGATAAAATAATTCAATTATTCAAGTGGTGCTTATTTTTTGATTGTTCGGTCACTGGAATTTCATAAAGTTTTTCCTTCTTAAAATTATTTTACTTATTTAACTCTTGCCCATTTAACCTTTGGTAGAATCTAAACGTTGAAACCTTTTTTGGAACACTTGAAAAACTTTAAGCGGACTTTTACGTCAAAACGCACTAATGGTTATAATAAGATTGAATCTTTTTTGAAAATTCTTCAACTTTATAAAGTTACACTTTTGGTTCTCTTTAAAAATTTTTAAATTTTATTTGCACTTGTGATTTTTAAATTTATTTTATCACTTCACTTTTTTCCAAAGTTCACTAACTTGATCAGTAGTCATTTTCTTAAAAAAAAAACGAATAAAAATCTTGACAAAACAATCACATTTACAACTTGCACATTGCCGCTATAATTATAAATCCTTTACAACGCTCCTGTACCTGTCATCTCTAAAATTAATTTCAAATTTTATGTCAAATTTTTGCATTATTAATTTTCTCTTTTTCTCATCAGTTCAATAGATTATTATGGTCCAATTTATTTTATAACTGGTTTGTGTGAGTTTTCGAACTTTCTGTTTACGTGTATATAATAAAGTGTAATTATTATTTAATTGGTAGTTAATTGTTACTGTGTAATATAATACTGAATTTTGAATTTCTAATTTCAACCAATAGAAAACGCCATTGTTGTACTAGTGCAATTATAAACTTCAACCAATCCAGTATCCAGAAACAATAATTGTGCCTGATACAATACCACATTCTTAATGCCTGGTCATCAAAAATTACTGTGAATGAAATTGCCAAATTAATTTAAAAATCTAAAGTAAAACTGTTGAGTCGTTTTTAAAATGAGCATAAAATGTAATACTAACGTAAACTTTAAACGTAAAACCAGATACCGCACCCTTAAGAAGTTTATTGTTGGTTTTGAACTTAATGTTATGTTCATATTTTATAAGTAGGTACATATTTGATTCCATTGTTGGACTTTGAAAATCGCAATATACCGGATAACTCATAAACACTGTATTGTGTATTAAATTTAATTAACCTTTAGAAAATTTCTTTTAGTTTTAAAAAGCTAATACAAATTAGTAGTTAGTTTTAACAGCCTGTAAAATCAGGTATAAGAAAATTAAACAAAGTAATGTTTTTCATGCCGCCTATAACCGATAGTAAAGTAAAACGTTTGTTTTCCTAAAACAGTAAAACTTTAAAGTAGCGTTGAGAGAGTTGAATATTGTATTATATTGCATTTAATTGCATAGTAAGTGTATTGGCATGATGAGTTTCCGGGTGAGCGGTGACCAGATGGTTGCGTATATTCCTAATCAATCTGAATCAATCGATTGTTGGCTGTTAAAAAATTTTTTAGAATTTAACTATATAGGCCCTGGTGGAAGATTTGTAAATAATTATAGATATATATTTTGTTAATTTTGTATTCCCAAATAAACGATGAAAATAATAGTTAATAAACGGAAAAATAATAAAATTATGAAAAGAAAATGATGCCGGGTAAAAAATATGATTGCAGCTGCTGGCCGGAAAGATGGATGCAATGCCCTTCTGGTTAGCTCGTAAAGGCAAGAGATGCAAACAATAAAAACATTAATGAGCTGGTACTACTTTGAGATCGTGAAAATTAGAGAGGGGAAAACCTGCGCGGAAGAAGAAGAAGAAGAAGAAGATTACAAGGTGATTAACGTTCTGTGCAATACCGCGTGTAGTTATACTTGGTATACAAATACACGCTCTTGCGCGATTGCTCTTGCTCTTGATTTCTTGCTTGTTTCCTGCTGGTTTTCAAGCGGCTGGGTATCGTGGTGGTTTTTTACTGTATTGGCTTCACACGGTTGTGGAGTCGTCTGTGGTTATTGCGACGTGAAAACTGCTATCAAAACAGCCACTAGCCATTCACTTTTAAATTAATAAAATTAAACTTTTTTTTGGCCCCTGTTACTATAATGGTTTAGAAGTATGGACACTTAAGGTGGCAACTATAAACAAGATTAAAGCATTTGAGATGTGGTCTCTAAGACGAATGTATCGAATGCCGTAGAATGATCATTTAACAAACAAAGAAGTGCTTTATCGAGCAAGTGGAGGCGAAAAGTTATTGCTTATCATAAAAAAAACGGAAAACATCATACCTTGGTCATATCTTCCAACATGAGTGCTATCGTCTTCTTCATCTCATCATAGAGGAAAAAATTGAGAAAAAGCAAGACGAAGATGTCATGGCTCCAAAACACCAGGAAGTGGACAGAGACGAACTTTGAGATATTGATTACAACAGCTAAAGGGAGAGATGCGTTTGCTGAAGTTGTCACCAACCTCTAATAGGAGAAAGGCACTTGAAGCAGAAGAAGAAACGTTTTAAGTCGTTGTCCCCTCCAAGTGTTTGCAACCTTGGCGTGGTGAGGGGGCTAGCGTGTCTCCAATGAAACCGGGGGCATATACTCCAGGTGCGGGCGGTGGGGATGATCTCCCCATCGGCCGACGGGGGGTGGTCGGGCCGGCCGGGACTTAAAACTCTTTGTGCCCGGTCCTTGCCATTCTCTTAATGGTTACGATGGCTGCGGTAGAGGAGGCCAGACTAATCGGCAAACACAAAAGAACACATCGTAAACCGCTTGTGGGCTGCAACGACTCTTTCGCAGGCTACGCTCCTGCGAGGATAGTAGTGACGAGGGGCACGAGGGTCTTGGCTTAGCCGCCTGGGCCGCGTGGACAGATACCACTATAAAAACTCCCAACTCCTACGGTACTGCGACGCCTAAGGGATGCAAGGCTGGGGGGTAGCCCAGTTACTAGTCGCAGAAACCTCGGGGCACCGGCGAACCCCGTTGTATAAAGCCTTCTGTCGCGCATGGGGCGCTGTGCGATGGCGACATCTTTTCCCTTTACTCGTGGGAACAATATGAACCTTTCAGTAAATAAAACAAATGAAAAAAGGGTGGAGGTTCCGAAAGGATGAATCCACCCAGACCCTCAGGGGCTGCAAGGAGGCGCGCCAAGCGACTCCTAGCAGCAGAAAACCAAAACAAGGAGGCAGGGACTTCAGTGAAACCTACTCCTAAAACACAACAAAGTACCTCGACCGGGGGGCAAAAGCGAAACCGGTCGGATGGTAGCACACCCTTGGGTGTAGAAAGACCTAGGAAGAAGGAAGGGCACTGAACCTTCCCTCTCCTATAGGTCTGCCTTAACGGACGTAAGGGTAGCCATCTCTCCGGAGGGCTATCCGGCAGTCCTTCTTAGCAGCGAGCAGTGCGACCTGGTTAGGGGAATGCTGCTCGGTGCTATGGATAACATCGAGGAAGGTGGACCATCACCTAAGTTCTCAGAAATGAGAGCCAAAGGGGGGCTGCTGACCGCCTCCTGTGCTGACCAGGCCACTAAGGACTGGCTGGCTGGGGTGGTAGCAGATGGCAAACCCTGGGAGGGGGCGAAACTTAGCGTCATTGACGCCAAGGACATCCCCAAACCCATTAGGGTTATGACGTGGGTGCCGGGACCCCTAGAGGAACCGGCACGAATTCTAAAAAGGCTCAAAGTCCAGAACGCAGGGCTCAGAACTGAGACCTGGACTATTCTGGACAAAAAGCCTGATGCGAAAGGCCAGCAACTTATCATGCTGGTCGACGAACTTTCCTGGGGTAAAATCCAGGAAGTTCAACTTAAGCCCTTCCTGAACTTCTCCAGGATCACCTTTAAGGAACTGGGGAAAAGAAGAGAAGGATGACACAGAGGCAATGGAGGTTGAAGGGCGGGGCATCTTTTGCCCCGACCACTCACACCTCTAACCTAACCACACCTCCAACTGCCTCCACACCTCCAGGTGGCGGCGGTGGAGAGGGGAACAGAGACTCAGCTCTCCAGACTGAATCGCGGACGTAATGCTGCGATTCGTCCAGATTAATCTTCACCACTGCAGGGCTGCTTCGGCAGCCCTGCAGAGGTATATTATCAAAAACGACATCGACGTGGCCTGATACAAGAACCCTGGATAACAGGGGCTGTGTCAGAGGTCTTAACTTACTAGGAGACTGGGAGCTTATCAGCCCGGGGACAATCCTAGAGTGTGCATTATTGCGAAAAAAGGCAGCCTGCTACCACTATGGGGACTTAGTACTAGAGACCTAATAGCGGCCAAAGCAAAAATAACAATGGAAGGAAGCTTGAGGGACCTGGTGATGGCATCAGCCTACCTTCCATATGACCAGCCAGGACCACCCCCAAAGGAGGTCAAGGAACTGGTAATGGACTGCGAAAGCAGTGAAACACAATTGGTGATCGGCTGTGACTCCAATGCACACCACATTCTATGGGGGAGCACGGACACGAACAGCAGAGGTGAGTTCTTAATTGAATTTATTTTTAGCCATAAGTTAGAAATAATTAATAGGGGCGATGAGCCTACCTTTGCCAATGTGGCTAGGAGGAGGTCATCGACCTGACGCTGGGCACCCCCTTCATGGGTCGGATGGTTGAGGAGTGGCATGTCTCTCAGGAGGAGTCACTCTCTGACCATAAATACATTAGGTTTAATATAGAAACCCCTCCTGGTTGGGGATGACGTACAGGAACCCAAGAACCTGTGACTGGGCTCTCTTTAGGAGAGACTAAAACAGGGTGTGGGGAATGTCCATCGAGACCCACCAACACGGCTGAGCTAGATCAGATGAACGACATGGTGACGTCGGCCATCTTGACAGCTTATGAAGAAAGCTGCCCGACCAGAGAGAGAGAGTTAAGCGGGACACCATCTGGTGGAACCGCGAGCTCGAATCTCTCAGGGCAGCACACACAGGTCATTCAACAGGGCCAAGAGGTCAGGTGACTGGGAAGCTTACAAGAGCTCCCGCCTGATATACATGCTTGCTATACGCAAGGCTAAAGAAGACTCGTGGAGGAAGTACTGTGAGGAGGTTGAAAAAACTCCTGAATGTGCTAGACTCCAAAGAGCGCTACTAAAAGGCAACCACGGAAAAGTGGGCACGCTTACAAAACCACAGGGCGGGTTTACATCATCGGGAGAGGAGACTCTGGGGCTACTGCTTCGGACACACTTCCCGGGATGCACTCCGAAACCTGATAACTTTGCTGCCAACCACTGCCTCCATGCTACACCAACTCGTTGGGCCGGCAGGCGGCACTGGAAGGTGGCTAACAAAATCATTAACACCTCGAGAGTTGCTTGGGCGATTGGAACATTCAAACCATACAAATCTCAAGGTGAGGACGGAATTTTCCTGCTCTACTACAACAGGGGTTGGAGACCTTGGCCTCCCCCCTGTGCGCGTTATTCAGAGCAAGCTTAGCTCTTAATTATGTGCCTCAAAATTGGCGAAAGGTCAGAGTGGTATTTATACCCAAGCCAGGGCGTGCCTCTTACGCCCAAGCTAAGTCATTTCGACCAATAAGCTTAATGTCATTTCTCCTGAAGACCTTGGAGAAACTGATTGACAGGCATATAAGGGACGATGTATTGGCAAACTTGCCTCTACATAGACACCAGTATGCCTATCAACCTGGTAAATCGTGCGAGCTAAGTCTACACGAACTGACTTGCAGGATTGAAAAGGCTCTCGGAGGTCAAGAAATTGCCCTGGGAGCCTTTCTGGATATAGAGGGCGTTCGATAACACCTCCTTCGAATCTATCGAAAGAGCTGTCGATGGAAGGGCGTTGACCCGACCATCACGGGGTGGATTAGTTCCACCCTGAGAGACAGAAGCATTAGAGCCAGCCTTGGGCAGGCGACGGCGGAGGTCTCTGCTGCGCGAGGGTGTCCTCAGGGGGTCCTCTCACCCCTACTGTGGTGCCTTGTGGTGGATGGCCTCCTGCTTGAGCTGGAACAGGCGGGGGTACATGGTCAAGGATTTGCTGATGATATCACTATCCTTGTTATTGGTAAATTTGGGGGAACTGTGTCATCATTGATGCAAAGAGCCCTGAGAACTGTCGAAAGATGGTGCACTAAGGAGGGACTTTCGGTTAATCCGAGCAAAACCTCCGTTGTAGCGTTTACAAGACGCACAAATTTAAATGATGTGGGAACTCTAAGGATGTGGGGGGAGGAGCTACCTCTAAGGAGGGAGGTCAAATATCTGGGTCTAACCTTGGACAACAGGCTGACCTTCACATCTCATATTCATAACTCCACAATCAGAGCGACTAGGGCCCTTTGGGCCTGTAGGAGCATGATTGGCAAAACATGGGGACTCAGACCGAAAATGGTGCTCTGGTTGTACACCAGAGTAGTGATACCCACGATAACTTACTCGGCCCTGATCTGGTGGCATAAAGCCAAGAACAGGGGAAACTTAAACAGGCTCAACAAGCTGCAAAGATTGGCGTGCCTGGGAATAACGGGGGCAATGACATCTACGCCCACCGCTTCCATGGAGGCCCTCTTGGGACTCCGTCCGCTGCACTTGGTCGTGGAGACTGAGGCTCTTCTTGCAGCGTATAGGTTGCACATCAATGGACATGGTGGGATTAACCCTATGGGGGGATATCACACCATGATCATCAACTCAATAACGAGTAACAGCATGCTAAGCATGCCGTCTGACAGAACCAGCATTGTGAGGGACTTCCGAAGACCTCTCAGGGTTGTAGTACCTGGGAGGGCGAGGTAGAAACTTCACAAAAGCTGTGTCGGCGATACAATACCATCTGGTACACAGATGGGTCGAAAACAGAGTCAAGTACTGGAGTTGGAGTGCGTGGAAGTAGAACGGGTGAGGCGTTCAGCATCAACCTGGGAACTCACGCCACCATATTTCAGGCGGAGGTTATCGCGATAACTGTCTGTGCTGAGGAACTGTTGCGGAGGAACTGTGAAAACAGGAGCATCTGCATCATGTCGGACAGCCAGGCGGCGCTAAAGGCCTTGGAAGGAGTTGAAACAAACTCCAAGGTTGTCAAACAATGCAAGGACGCCCTGATGAAACTGGACACCGGCAACAGCGTCACGCTGATGTGGGTGCCGGGACATCAGGGCATCAAAGGAAATGAAGAAGCGGACTCCCTAGCTAGGAGAGCCGCTAGTACAACCTCATGGGCCCAGAACCCTCATGCGGAATCTCATATAAGACCGCAAAGAGGAGAATCAGAGACAATCTGAAAGAAAACACCTTGCTTACTGGGCGGGCCTAGCTGGACTGAGGCAATCGCGGATGTTCATAAGGGCCCCCCTAAGCGAAGCTAAGAGGAACAAACTTCTCATACTGAGCAAGAATCAATTAAGAAGGATAGTAGGACTTTTCACAGGACACTGCTGCCTTAACAGACACCTCAAGAATATGGGGTTGGTGGAAGACTCCACTTGTAGGAAGTGTGGCGAAGAGGAGGAAACCCTCGCCACATCTTATGTGAATGTCCGGCCTTAGCTAGCAAAAGGCTACGACACCTTGGTGTTCCTTTCCGGAAGCTGAGGAGATTGCGCAAGCACCCTTCAAATGCATACTCGACTTTGTTGAGGAGACGCACTTGTTGGAGTAAAACTTGGAACGTGGGGTACAATAAGCTAAGCTTCAGTGCAGTGGGTCCCAAACCACAACCCGTTAATAATAATAATAATAATAAGTCCGTTGTCTTGACTTTAATACCATTTGTGTAATATTATTCATAACTTCCAGCTTTAATTCTTCGTTCTGGACGATCAACAAAGTAAAAGAATAAAATACAAATTACTTCTCGATTTTAAATAAACACAAATACAATGCACAACATGTTTGCCACTTGACAACAGACAATCAACTGTTAGCATAGTCGTAACCCGGTAGCACTCGTATTTATTATTCGACATTGGTTAGCGCTAAAAACCATCACGGAAACCAGAAGCAAAATAGAACATGTCTATCACGAAAACAACTCAGCGAGCTAGCACGTGACGTTACTTTCTTTCACGGCATCCAGCACCGGTCCCATCAAAGTGGACAGCAAACAAACCATTATCAAAACAAGCATCGTGTGAGGCGAGCATTATAGTACTCAAAATAAACAGCTTGATAATTTTGATTTTACCAATATAACCAAAACATGTTCAAAAGAATGAGCCAATAAAATCATTTGCGCAGTAAAAAGAGTAAAAACAAGTTTTTTGTCTTCTCTCTTGATGATTGGACTGGTCTGATAGAAGTAGGAAAGATAATCAAGTAGTGAAGTAATGAAGCGAATCTTTCGATAACAGAAGCTTAGCCGCGAATTTCAGGCAAACAAGTAGATTTATGCTTTTATGCACCAAGCAAAAATAACAGGTGTTAAAAGGGGCAGAAATTTCTACCAGTCAAAAACAATCAATCCAATAAGATATACGACACCAACTTGTATAAACGAAATAGGAAATAGGCAATTACACGACCATAATGGCTTATACAAGTTACTAAAACCTAGTACTGGATTTTAGTGCTTTCTTTGTGTAAACATAAATTTTAGTACTAAATTCCAGTGTTGATTTTAGTAACAACTCCAATTTAGTGAATAGCGAGCAATATTATTTACTGGAGCAAGTGGCTACCCCTACTTCCACTTTCTTGATAACTAAACCCGTCTAAACATATCGTTTTAGAAGCCATTACAGCATTTCGTGATAGTATCGTATTCTTTCTATATTTATTTCTGTATTCTATGACATCTTCAACGGCGAGCTCTTTTTAAATCATTAGAGGCACCGTGGGTGCTTCTTCTAATAGCCAGCTATGTCCTTATCCGCAACTCTTTAGGAATTATTTTCTGATTGATGTTCTAAACTGTGAATTAATTCTTCTATCAATACTTTTACACTTTGAATTCATTGTTTAAAACAATATTAACTTGAGCAAGTTGCTGTCACTATGTTTTCACAACTATCTTTTAAATCGCTAGGTTTTAGTAACTTGTATAAGTCACTATCATCGTGTGCATAAGCCTTTACGTTCAATATTGTAAACCAAATATAACGAGCCAAAAGTAACAACCTTAAAATTCAAATTTAACAAATGTGGTTTTTCAAGTTATCAAGCAGAACCTCAAAATGTTGTTGAAGAGTTTATAATAATTTAAGTGGCGTAAAGCTAAATAGTAGACGAATGAAATTCTTCATTAATCAAGAAAAGCTAGTAAAACAAAAAAATAGTAACCAATATTAATTCCAAAAAAATTTTCATAAAATAACTTGACGTTTTACAATAAAATTGATTCACTACAATTTCCAAATATAATTACTGCCTTCAAAATTTCTAGCAAGTAAAGCGTTCTCGAATTGCAAAACTCAATTGAAAAGTGTGTTGCTCTTATTAATGTTGATAGCTAATGTGTAAAAAGTATTTCATTTCAAAATTTGAATTAGAATGCCGTATATTAGGAAATGATCGAAAAACTAAATTTTTTTTATTAAACTATAAAAATTTGGTTTAAACTAAATTATTTAGTTTAACTAGATATTAAAATATTTAAGTTAACCCAAATTTGGTTAAACTAAAAATCGTTAAACCTGCCGTTTAGTTAACCAAACTGTAAACTTCTACTAAAGAAAAAAACTAAGTATGTTGTAATGGAAAACGTACTTACATCGTAAACTGTATCATACTAATGTGAACAGCATGTCAATTTCAATGTGCAATAATGCTTAATTATTTGTTCGCCTAGTTGATCCACAAATTAAAAATAAATACCTAAGTTTTTTGTGCTATAGTACATCACTGTTTTTGTAGTATATAAATCAGTTATTAAATTAAAATTTTAAAAATTAACAGGTTAATTAAGCAATAATCCGAAAAAATTAAGCTTTCATCAATGATTATTGTAAAATAAAAAAATATCTAATTATTAAAGTCTAATGATAATGACAATAATTCATTGTGAAACTTGTACATAAAATTTATTCGTTTTATTCATCTGTTATAGTTATGAACAAAAACCTCTTAATTTAAATGTTATGCAGCTTTAACATTAATTTCACAGTTGTTTATGTATAAAATAAATATATATTATTTATAGGTTAAAACTACTAAAATTTAATTTGATTTATCGACTCAGATATTATAAATTGTAACCCAGAATCTATTTATATCTAATGGTGCATCCATGTAAATTACTACAAAAAAGTAAAATTGCTACAATATTTAATAATCCGATCAATTTGATAATCTGAATATATACCAAAAACTTGGTACTAATTTTTATACTTCTAGTTCAAGGAACTAATGTAAAATAATAAATTTATTTAGTATTTGATTCAAATTTTAAAATTATAAGGTTAAATGAACAATAAAACGAAACATTATTTATTATTAAATGTCTGATGACAGCAGTAACCATAGCTGAAACTCACAAATAATGTTTCTGATTTTATTGTTAAATAACATTTAACCAAGTTTATAAATTTACCCAGAATCAATTTGGTGATCTATTTCAGGCCATGAAACACGTCTACAACAAAAGTTACCCAATTGCTGCTCGGTTGTCGCTTTTGAAGATTTAGGTTGTCTAAATGAACCAGCACGACGAGACATAGGAGGTGGATTTAGGCATTCTAACGTCCTGCGTCTATGTTGCACTAGTGCACTTGTACCTGGAGATGGAACAACTTTCGGAAATCCAGGAGTGTTGCTATCGGTAGATGCACTACGAAGACTTGGAACTGCGCTAGATGTTTCGCTATCTTGCCTTGTCAAAGAAAACCTAAAATATATCGATGATATCAGAATACTTATATATAGTTATATTTAAGAAAGAATATATAAAATTGTGCTATTACATAGAATTATTCAAAATAATAATTGAGCAGATTCAAGTTGCTATGAAGTATTTCTTGTCAATAAAATATGAATCCAAAAATTTTGAAAATTTTCAATTGTAATAACAATTTTTTTAATAATGAAAATTTTATGACTTTTAGTTAAAAATCGAAATTAAATATCTAGAGTATTTAATGAAATTTTCAAGATTCAAGTCAATTACTTGTACTTCAATAAAATTATATAGCAAGTCAGACTTATTAGTGTATATTTTATATTGTTAATTAATTTTAAAGTTAAAAATGAAAATTTCAATGACTTCTTCCATCAAAAATCAAATTTAATTTTTCTATTATGAATTAAAATCAAATAAGAATCCAAAAAAATTTGACTGTGCATTAGATTACAAAATTTTAATGAGGGTTAGGCTGTTAGTTACTCCGTCAGAATTTATGATCTTATCAAATTATAAATCAATACAATACTTTATTAATTTAATTATAAAAATAATAGTTATTTTTAATAAATTTAATTTCATTTAAACAAAAATAAATTATCAATTAATAAAGTATTTTTTATTGATTAAACAAGAAGAATCAAAATTTAGCGTAATTCGATTTTAATAGGTGTTTTTCTTATTGTTCTTATGAACTGTATTTAATTAATACTTTATTTAATTAAAAATATTGTAAATTTTAATAAATAAATCTAAACTTTACTATATTAATATTTTATGTTAGTGTTTAAATAAATTATTTATTAAATAACATTATTTTAATAAAAAATAAAGTATTGTACTGATTTATAATTGATGGTAGATCTAATTTAGGATAAACGGAATACAATTAAAAAGTTCTATTCTTCAAGATTTTAGTTGTCAATGACCACAAGACCGATGACATAATATTTAGGCAATTAATTGCGTTTTAAACGATTTAATTTAACAAATTTTAATAACATAGAAAAAAAATATAGATTTTTTTAAATTTGCTTTTACTGTTTGCAGAAAACAATACTTAAATGTACATAAATTTGAACATTAGAAAAACATATATACGTAATGCCAACCAAACAAATTAAAAAAATAGCTAAAAGTAGCTATTGCACTCGTATCTACGTGGTTGATTCCAAGTACCTATGTATATTTGAAAAATGTGGTTTTCTAGATTTTGAATTTCAAAAGACCTTAAATAAGACTCATGGCTAGTTAAATTATAAAGTAATGCAAAAGGGGTTCATTTCAAAATAAAACACGAAAAACCTACCAAATATTTGACTAATCTTTTCAGGTAAACATTTTTGACTCGTTCTTAAGTCTTCTACGCACAATTAATAAGAATCATGACCTAAGAACACTACTCTACTGTGGCCACTCCTTTTCACTTATGCAAATAGTACCAAACTAGTAAATTATAATAATTTAGCACATTTTTATAGGTATAACGATATCGTGGATTCAAGAAGGAATCAAAGTGCAATATTTCGATTAAACGATTTAAATCGTTTTAAAGCAATTTAAATATTTATATTCACTATTTTTATAGTAAAATATTATTTTTGTTTGTCAAACAACATAAATATTTTATTTAAAAATAAATTTGTGTTTCTTTGTTATAAACGTTCCATATAAAAGGTACAGGTGTACCTTACCGGTAGTGTATGGAACTAAAACGTTTGTAGGGTTTTTTTAGATCTCCTATAAATCTTTAGAATCTAAAAAACCTTTAAATTATAGCATTTCTCTAGTTTTAAGATGTCACAAAGATTTAAGTTCCTAGTTCCAATTTAAATTAAAAATTTTAACACAATATAATGTAAAGAGTGCACATGTATTTTTCCGGTAGTATAAATGTTAAATTCATTTTAAAAACATATTTTACAGGCTAATAATACTCATTTATATTAAAATAAAATCGAGTAAGTTTATTTATTAACAAAAAGTGAACATTGTACATATAATGACAAATAATATCGTTGCCACGAAAGAAGTTGGCTACGTCTTTACCGTATGAACCTACAATTAGAAATGTAAATATAGCTTTCTATCGTTTTTATCGTAGACAAAGTTGCAAAATTTTCCATTATCTAGCGACTAATTTTTTATAATTTGACTAACGTGGTGTCTGTCATAACCTCAAAATAATATAAAAAACTCTTTAGTGGGATAAGAAAATATAAATAAGATACAAATTTGACTGAGTTTTCACGTTTTAATTCATATGCGTATTATTTATGGCCAGACAATTTCTTTCATATCCCTAATGCATTAATAATTACCAGTCATCTTTTATATTGCATTTTAGCAATTTTAATTTCTATGAGTTTAAATTCGCTTTTTAGCGAAAATAAACGAATCCGGTATCAATCAGACTAGAAATAAATTTTTCGAAATTTGCGAGGTATATCACACCCGATAATTGCTGATAACAGCATATTATTATGATCAACCATATTAAGAGATTACATTAAATTTTGACCTAGAAAGATGAAATTTAATTTGACACGGAGGTTGCTCTGATTGCGGAGAGATATCCCATGTTGATATAATATTAAAATAAGGTTTCACCCCAAAAGAACTTTCTGTAAAGGTTAATATCTAAATTATTATGTATGATGCGATTTAACTAACGCCTTGGATATAAAATTAGTTTAGCTAAAATTTCAAGCAAAATAACGTACCTATTAATAAATAATGTATTAAACCGTATTATTATTTATGAGGACCTAACTATACAAATACGGTGACTAAAAACTAATTAATGTAAGAATGTATTCGGAGTAGCTGTTGGAACTGCGTAACTTTTAAAAGTACCATTTTTTAGTTGTATGTACATTTTTCATTTAAGTTATGTACACAATGTTCTAATTCGGTCAAAGGACTCAATGCGATACATTGCTTCTTCTCATTTAAATATTAATTACGTTAAACTAAAATAATCTTTAAAAATAAATATTAGCTTATTATATATAGCTTATGTTTAGCAACCATCAGCGTCAATTTAACTTTGAACAGCATTATTTATTAAGTATCAACGTAAAACAACATTCGCCTAATGCAAACACAAACTTCATTAAAATCATTTAAGCAATTTTAATATTTTACTATGAAAATTTACTTTAGTTAAATTACGTACAAATAATAAAAGAAAAAATACTTTTGCAAATACATAGCAAAAAATCCACTTCTATTCAGATTTAATTTGAACAATTTATTTTCAAATAAATACAAATACAGAACAATATAATATGTATACAAGTAGATCCGACTAAAACCAACATCGGTTATGTTATGTATTGTTATGCATGAAAACATTTTTTTGTATTACTTTGAATTAATCGGTAATTTTTTCTGTGCTATTTTAAATCATCTTGTGTAATTTTATTTTTGTGTCATTTTCACTCTCTGTGAAACGTGACTCTGTGAATTAGTTTAATCTTAAAAAAAAAATTAGATTATCTTGACATTTTCAAAGAGCAAAAAATAACAAAACCAAAGAGGTTCAAGATAAAATTATAACATTTCCATTAAGAAGTAATGTATAAAAATGTATAATTGTGTTAGTTAATAAATTTTACCTTTTAGGGCTTAACGACAATCCTGCAACACTGTTACTAACATATTCTTGGAGAGAACTAAAGAAGCTCATCGTGATTCTTCTAATCTACTGTAAAAATAATTACATTACAATAAGAAACTCGATATGTACATAATACATAATATTATATAGTATGATATAAAAATCTTCCAAACATGGAATTAACTCTTAACTATTAGCGTCAACTAGCGTTAACTAATAGTTAAGTCTCGTTTTAAATTTAAAAACTTTAATTTGTAATATTGGTTTAATGGCGTTTTTTAAAATTCAAGAACTGACTTATTTGGAGTGGTTAAACTGAATAGAACATTAACTTTTACGAAAAAAAGTTTAAGAAAAATGTGTAAATTTGTCTCATTAGGTCTAAGAAATATCCGATTACAATAGTTCTTAAAAATTGATAAAATTTCTATCTTAAATACATCCATAGCAATACTATTATAAATGTTAGATTTCCTTAAGTAACAGTAATTTTAATTGATGAGTTGTATGAATTTGATTGTAAAGCCTGGGAAATTCAAGTTATCAATCGTGCTTATAGTACAATCGTACCACCGATCTCCTAACAGTATACACATAGAGAAAATTCATATCATAATATAACGCTTACCTAAATACTATGCATTGTAGTTAAATAATTAATTTTTTAAACAAGGAACAAACATGCATAATAAATTGTTGGCGAATTTATGATTAGGCGTCAGGTACCGTAACCGTATATGCGAGATGAAATCGAACTTATGGGGAACGCCAGGTGCGCCGCGCACGCGTAAATATCCTTCCATCATTGACGTTATTCTTTTTGAGATTATTCTAAACACATAATAAAGGTCTCATAATCTCTATCGTAGATATGCCGTATTTATAGCATATAACTTAATATCGAAAATACAACAAGTTACTTCCGAGACTGAAGCAAATAAAATGTTTGTGATTCCTATAACATTTTCAATTTCCATACAATTATTGCTCATACGTTTTGAGTAAAATATATTATAAGATAGGTATGTTTAAAGTTGTTATTCAACTTATTCAGAATATGCAAATGTCTAAAACGATTACATGCATGGGCTGTTGGCGAAAGATGCAAGACAACAAAACGATCCGATTAACAGTCGCATCAAGAAAACTCGCGATTTACACTCACAGTCTCGACCACAATCAAATTTCAAACACAATGCTATATTTTTTTGTGGTTTCCAAAACTAATTTCTCTTCAAATGGCATTCGCAAAAAAACTTCAATGATGAGCAAGAGTTAGTAAACAAAAGTTTAATGTTTATTAATAAAATACCTCCACTATTAGTTAGATGACATTATAAAATAAGTTAAAACTTGATAAATCCTTTAATAACCCAAAAAATCAAGTAAACCCAGGTTGAAGACCTGAAGTCCACAAGTTCAAACAACAATCGCACTTTTCATTGAAGATGGAAAGCCACCAAAATTCAAACAATGCAGTTTGGTTTCCCGAAGAGGAAAAACAAACAATCGAAGTAAGCTACGCTACAATGAAATACTACGTTAACATAACGATACAGTCGACACTAAAATTGAATGGCAAAATGCCTACATAATTTCATTAGTGAACAACAAGTATTGCACATCCTTAAAGTTTCAAAACTCGCCCAGATCCGCACAAGAAAATCGTATTCGTCTCGTCAAAAATATCTTTTGTCATTGGGAATCCTTCTAACTTCGATATATTCCTGGTTCAATGTCAACGACCCCGGATTTGCATAAGCGAAGAATTCTAAAACTAAAGACCGCACAAAAATCTCACTAAACACATTAGAATTACTTACCTGTAACTGGTCTTACCGCAAACTTCCATGATATGAGAGCAAATCATTATCGCAGACAGCATCAAACATAATCAAATTACGATGACCACATCTGGTATTGGTCAACCCACAATGACCATCATGAAAACTACTTCCGGATCTCAAATAATGCGGTAACACCAACCATGCAGTCCAACAACAGAAAAAACTGGAAGGCACATCGCTGGGACAGTATTCAAGAAACCAAAATAAAAATCCGTTAATACTACGATGGTCCAACTTTCACACAAGCAGACGGCTAACATCAGTTCCATCCAATCAACTCGAACATCCAAAATCGATGCACCCCTAACATTCCATATGTCGACCTTTACCAATGCCGCCTCTCGCAATCAAATCGTTCCACAATCCATATGGCGTCATAATAAAACTTGTTGACACAAAAATAAATTTTCATACATATGTAGATAATCGGCGCAACACACGCCCATATGAAAACCAACAAGAGTCCAAAAATATTGTGAAAGCAGATCCATAAACATACATTTCCAAAATGAGATCCGTAAATTTTCCAAGTATCAATAAAAAACCAATTAAACGAAAACGATACAGGATAAACTCGTGCAACTCAAGCCCTCTAATGCATATCACGGGTACAAAAATACAACCCCCAAAAAATCGATAAAAAAAATTAATAGTAAAAACATCTACCCCATTTCCAGGTAGTAAAAAAATTCTCGTCCATTAAAATCCTTAATGGCGATGGAAAACAAATTTTAAAACTGGCTTGCAAGAGTATCACGTATATAATGCATCTAATCGCCCCACTTGCAATATCAAAAATAATAATTAAAATACGAAATTAGGTAAATTCTGTAACAACCTGTCGGCTTTATGTGCCCGCCAAAGTACAGGGACTCCCATAGAAGAAAGTTAGATTCTTTGCAATTTCAAATCAGATACCATAACATTAGCTTATTCTTATCAAACCACTCTCTGAATATCTCATAATATTTCAAGCATGCACATTAACAATACACGAAGAGAAAAAAATGAACTCGGTAAAAATAAATGCAATACGTCACAAGTACTTAAATCAAATCTCGAGAAGCAGGACATCGCCATCGTGTTAAACCACGGCGAACGTCCATTGAATAAAATAGCTATTTGACCTATGGTGCTATTTAAAATTCTGGAGTTCTGGACATTCTGGAGCAAACTACTCTGGATCCCGACCTCTCCGGATAATAATATTACCATCCCGTTCTTTATTATGGCCGTTTTGAAAAATTACTGGTACGGGTGGTCTCATTCACCCTGTATTTAAATTAGTAAACGTGGAAAAAATTTACTAATTATTGTCAAATTCAATTAAAATTTCTTTATAACTTAATAATTGATAATTTAAAATTATGTTCTTAATATTAGGACAGGTTTACTCTCGCATATTCTCCGATTTTTTATACATTATACTACTACATCGAAACGCAAATAATTACTTAAGGAAAATCTACTTAATTTTAGTACTGCAAAGTTAGTAGTTATTATCGGATAAAGTAGCTATATTATTAGGCGAAAAAGTCAGCATGAAAATATCAAATTAAAAATGGTTTTAAAAAATACTCGTAGTTATACTTGCACTTGCGATGGACAGGCCCAGAATAAAACCAAGACAATTAGAAAATAAAGTAAAACTTTTTTTACTTATTCTTGTACATATAATATTAATAAATTTACCTATCATATCTGTAATTACTTAAGTTTTAGTTAAAAAAATTTGATTTGTAATCTTACTCTGACTGGTTTTAAGGACAAAATTTAAATTTTAGTAATTTACTGTAAAATTATATAAAATATAAGGAAAAGCACGCAACCTGATAATCAGAAATGATAACCTAACACTGTATGCGCAGTCAAGCTATATATTTGATAATTTGGCTAAAAAATATTATGTTCAATAGTTTATTCCGTAACGTAAAACAAGGTTTTTACATGGGAAGTTAGTGCCGCAATTGCACAATACTTATAATTTATTATAAGTATACAATCACACTTCTAACCGCCCAAAAAATTGTTGATCATTATTGCAACGAAATTGTCGTTATTTATTGCATTTTAAAAACCATAAGGCTGAACTTTTTCAGTTCTTCACTAAAAGATGTAGTTCCCAAACCCCGCAAAACAAATTCACAAATTCATACACCGCTTTAAAAATGGTAAAAATCCAGATTCGGGTATCTTAACTGTCACCGTTCTATTGAATACTCTGAATATTATTGTTTGTTTAAATCTTGTACTTTTCTGGAATAATTTTTTATGTAACCTTGTGACAATTTTATATGCATTTATAGAGAAAAAACTGCAGATTGCGAAAAACTTAAAAAAAAGACATGCTGCCATTTGAAAAAAATACATGTACACTTTCGGTTGAATTTGGAGTATAAAAAAATATATCTCAACAGTTTCCAAAAGAAAATTTCCAGTTGAATAAAAAACTATTTAAACTCTTTTTTGTACCTAGTAAGATTAAGAATTATTCACTGTTACCATTAACCGTGAACACACTGTATACGAGCACCGTCTATATATCGGGATACCCCATGACCAAAAAAACCTCTTATAAACATTTTATCGATGTATGTAACGCTTAGTCTAGACTAGGTTTTTATACGTTTAATATACCATTTTGTGTATATTGGAACATTAAATTAACAAAAGTGGCTTTATTCTTGGAATTAACCTCTCGATCTCTTAAATTGATTACAAAATAAACCCACAAACAAAATAAAATACAAGTATGTTTTGTTTTTAATATTTTGAATAACAACTACTAATAAAGCAATAAAATCAATCTTCATATTTGAGATTAGTTAATTGTACCACAAGGAGACGGCCATTAGCCTGCTTGTTAGCGCGATCAACTACTTACGTAAGGCGCCCAGTTCGAATCTCGTCATAGGCTCACTTTGTGTGGCCGTCGCCGTGCCACGGAAGGCGGTAGTCCTCTCACAAGAAGCTAGCAACACCTTTTGAGGTATTAAATGCTAGAAGACCCTCTTGGGAAATCGGGTGAACGACTTCGGTTGTAGCCTTAAATAAGGAAGCCCGAAATATACATTGTATATATATTGTAGTGATCAAACCTTACCTTGTATACCAGCTGTTGTGTTACAGCTAATTGAACCCTTGTTTCAATAAAGCCGAAAGAATTTTATATAAATTTGTTGCGAGTCGCGTTAAATGCAAAACATATTATGTTGAATCTTTGGTGACGGTTAAGAATCCCGAATCTGGATTTTTACCATTTTTAAAGCGGTTTATGAAAGATGAGGGTCTAATTAGCGTATAAAAAAATAAAATTTTGGGTCGGTTCACACATTTTTGGAAAAAACCGCTTTAAAGTTAATTTGGAATGCAATTTTATCATTGCCTCTTTTGAACTGTAACCCCGTCCCCCAAATTGAAATAGGTTGTGGCGACAGTAAGTTGCCATAATCTCGTTTTTTACAACGAGTTATGAAAGATGAGAGTCTAATTAACTAATAAAAAAATTAAATTTGTGATCTTCCTAACGCTGCTCTAGTTGGCCCCGCCCTATAGTTGATTCATGTATATCAAAGCACAAGTACTGTTAACAAAATGCATAAAATTATTGCGTAATAATAATACACTTACATGTATTTCTTATGGACAAAATTCCAATTTTTAAAATTAAATTGTGTCCTTATTACAAGTCCGACAACTTTGATCCTCACCTTAAAGAGCTTGTATTTTTCTGTTCTTTCGTTTGATAAAGCCATTTCTATAGGAAAAAGTGTATTTTCGAGTTCTTGTATTATGCCGGGCGCTAATTTCGAAACAGATTTCGAAATAAAAATGAACTAATTTTTTACATAAAATTAACAGTTTGAAATAAAATGAACAGTTCGTTATGTTGAATACATTTAAACTTATAGAAAACAGACTTATTTAAATCATAAAATAAAAGTGGTGTAAATCAAAATAAAAACTACTTTAATAAGAATTACTATGCATCCCAATAACTATTGCAGCTATCTTTTTCTATTGCACACATTTAACATGTTGTAATTTATCTCGTATAATGTTTCTAAATTCAGACGCAAATCACATATATTTATAAATACATCTTAAGAAACAAATTGTCGGTTCTAAATTCAGACGATTGTGACGTAGCCTCATCTTTTCTGAGCTTAACTATACGTAACAAAATGACTTTCATTGGCCTATTGCCTGAACTATATTTTCTTTTCAATTTATAATTGTGGTCGACTATGTTTTTGTCTTTTTTTGCATTTCTAAAAATTTCCAAAATTATTTAAAAAAAAATTTTAATTTTTTAATTAATTTTTCTAATTTCTCCAAATTCAAATTTTGGAGATGCTATCTAAATTTGGTATTTTGTTTTGAGGCTTAGAGCTGATTAGATTTTGGGTCAAATTGGTTGATAGAAAATATTTTTTTTTTATTATTAAGTTATTTTTTTAATATTTAATAAAAGTATTGAAATTATTTATATTATTAACCTTGAAATTAATATTAATTCAAATTTTTTAAAATTATAAGGTTAAATGAACAATAAAACGAAACATTATTTGTAAGCTTTCAGTAATAAAAGTATGATAAAATCATGGACATCGCCACATCCGATTTTTTTTTAATACATAAATATTTGTTTAATAACTTCATCGAATATTATTATTCTATTACCTTTTCTTCCATCCAAAAAAAATTAGCAAAAAACGCTTCTTTTTAAGCTGTTACTTAAAGCTAAATATCAACCAAGAATAGCCATAAGAAATCAGAAGAAACCATTAATAGGCAAAAACTTACCGTCAAATCCAGTGCAACCAGTTTACTGATTAATTATTTCAACAAAAACTATATACACGGTATCCCCGTGACCATGGTAAACCTTTCTTCAAAATTGAAGAGTGCTCGACTTAAATAAGCCAGAGCACAAAAATTTTACTGAAGTCAATTTTGGCTTCTTTACTGGTCGTCGACTTTTATTCCAGCTTTGTACCGATGTGATTTGAGCGTACCCATTTCCTGACAGCAGACGACGCGACTTTATTAGCGCTTATAACCATCAGGATATCCAGCAAGCAAAGTAGCACGCGTTCTATCATAAAATCCAACACAAAAATAACCAAGCGACTCAGCACGTGACGTCACGTTTTCCATCACGGCCGCCGGTTACAAGCGTGTTTGTGCATCACGACACCCAGTTGCTGAAAAACCATGCTGGAAATCCATCAGCAAAAGCAAGCCTCTTGTGAGGCGAGTTTAAGTTGGAAGGAGCTTTTGAGTACCGAGTATTTCAAATCTTTAACAGGTTTTCCGATTTCTTTCAGAATACAGTTTAAGCTCATGTTCAAAAAGCAAGTTAGTGAGTAAATCGATATTAATCTCTTCAGTACTTGTTGAAAATCAGCATGCTGAACCACATATCTTTTAAAGTAGTATGCGTTTTATTAATTTGTACATATTGTTTAATAAATATTATTATACTATTATAACGGATTTTAGTCGAATGATTACCGGATGTCTACCAACGGAACCATCGTCAACTCATCAATTATAATTAACCAGTGTTAGTGAATAGTAATTAAGTGAAAATATGTGTAAAACGATCATTCATTGCATCGCCAAAAATTAACTGGAGAAATAAAATATAAAAGCGTCACTTACTTAGCATTCAAGTTTATATTTTATGTTCGTTTATATTTCAATTTGTCATGAAAATAAATTCTTCCTTATGTTTAATTAATGTTTGATATAATTTTAGTAAAATTATTATTATTCATATTATAAATTAATATCTATAAGCAAAATTAGACTGTTTCGCCATTGTAAAATTCATGCATCCAAGTTATAGAGGGTTTCATGAGCTACGCAAAGATTTTTGGAAATTAGAATCTGGATGTTATTTCCAAACTAATTTATTAATCTGAAATCTGAGAAAAAGGGCAACAATTATTCAAAATGCTGTTCAGGTAAGTGCTTCAACAAAGATTCAGGTCTATTTTGTATCACAAAAATTATTTCGTAATCGTTATGAAATAACATCAAGGTTTACGTCAAACCGGAGACACTTTAAAGGTTAAGAAAACCTTTATTATGTTCAACATGTTTATGATCTAAAAACATTAATATACATAGGAATAAAGTTTCTTAATACCTTTAAAGTAAGATCTTTGTTTGACATAATACCTTGAATTTTTAAACTATTTAAAACGTTTTGTGTCATAAAAACCTGAATATTCTAATATTTTAATAATAATGGATTTTCTTAAAATAATTATGAACTAAAAACATTTATAACAAATTTTCTCAAAAATAAATCTACCTTTTCGTAGAAATTATAACTTTTTTGAAGTTTCATAATTATTAGTACATAGTACATTTTTATTTTACCATAGTTGATCGATTATTATCAAATAGTATTTAAATTAAAAAATTATTTTTGTTTTGGTGCATATTACCAGCTAATTCACAACTTTTGTGATGAGGAGCACCAAAACCATTGTACAGAATATTGTATGGTCAAGTTATTATTCTGTAACGAGTTCGTCTTAAAAATAGTTGGGATTGACTTAAAATTTTAGAAGAACATGATATAACATAGAAAACACAATCACATTCACATTTTTGTATTGTAATTATAATTTAGGATTTTGTTTGAAAATATCGATTGAAATGATAACAATTAATGATTGTTTTCACTTGACAACTTTATAGGACATGTTGGTGTGAGACTTGAACAAATTTTACATTTCTATGCGACTTAAACTTGTGTAATTTTAAAATTTGTTTTTGATTGTTACCACAGAATCGACCATTTTTGTTACTTTCATTGAAGAACATATTTCCAAGTTCTCTTACTTAAAATTTTTTAAAACTACATGGTTACGTTTTGCGATGTATAACTACTTATTGACCACATATTAGCATAAAAGTAATAAAAATAAGGCTAATTCGCTCGCCTATAATATTTTTAAAATATAAAATATACTATCACACATCATAATCTAATAAAAATTGAAGATACAACCTGACTCTGGCAGAGAGAAAGATTGTACATAACTGGGCTATAATTAAAAGGTAAATATGGCATAATAGCCTGGAATAATAAACAAAAATATATTATAGAATAACAAATTTAATTTTCTTATCGTAATAATTAGTATCACAAAAATATCAAAATCAATGCACTTTTCACGTTCAACCTGCAGTAGGTATAGCATATCTACATCATAATATTATTATTAACAAAAATTATTGCAGTATTTAAATTTAAGCAAATTGGAAAAAATACACATACTTGCAGGGTTGAAGCTTTATTCACTCACATTCTTTTTAAAAGTAGATGCCTATATTATAATAGTCGACATTAGGAAAATAATCGAAACAATAAAAAGTAGTATGTATAGATATTGAATGATATAGATATTGTGTGTTATTCACTCACATTACTGTTTGTAATTCAACACGGCACATCATTTCAAATAAATACCCACATTATTTGTAATAAATTTCAATAATATTTAATGCAAATTTATTAACTGCTCTTCTCATTAAATATAACAATATAATATATTACGTATATATTATACATTGTTTTTATTATCGCCGAGTGTAACAAATGCACTCCACAAAACTTTTTGTGTTAATTTGACTGAGCAAATAATAATAGTAATACCAACCTAAGTACAACTGTTAAACATAAATATATCCAACAAAATATAACATTTTAATAATTTAGAAAATAAAGGTGATTTACTCAAAAACAATCTATTTTACTATTTACATATTTATGATGTGTTCCCTGGCCAAAAAAGCCGCCGTGGTCCCACGCCTAAAGACAATCTTGGCGACTGTACATGGAATGTCAATTTCTTACCGAGTGAAATTTCACATCACTGGAATATAAGTCGCATTCACATTTCTACGCAGCAAAGTCTACTTTGTCCCACGAAAGAGCTGCAGTAAGATCCGAAGGAGAGCGAAATTCCTCTAAACAAAATGGATCAAAAGGATCCTCCACAGTACTTAATAGTGGATCGCAAGCAGTTAAATCTGGTTCTTGGATATTCAATGAAACAATCGAATTTCCATTACGATTATCATTGGCAATGGGTAACAAAGTTTCCAACCAATCGTCAGTATCCATTGGAACATGTGAATTGTTTATACAATTGTCATTTTGCTGTCCATTACTAAATTCCATTGCCAACTGATTAAAATCCATGTTTTCAAGTGTATCCAGAGTATCTAAAAGATCTGCGGTATCTAGTTCAAGGGTTCCTTCTCCATTCATTTCTGTAATCGGTGTACTATTTTGAGTTCTATTGGGAAACATTGGTTCTGCTACTTTTGTTCCTGCAGAGCCAGGAGTAGATGGATCTTGGGCAGCACTTGGTGGTAGTTCCCCAATTTTTATTAATATTTCTAAAACATCATCTACAGTTTGACTTTTAATATTGCTCTTTTGCTTTTTTATTTGCTTTGTAGCTTCTTCGTATACAGGAGGAGGTTTGATTTCGTCTTTAATACACTCCATTTTAATTTTAGGCGAATTGAGTACTTCCAGTGAAGTACCATTTAATGTGTTAATAAAAGTTGGTAAGTGATCTGACTTATTTTGTATGAAATTGGTAAGAATATTTGTCGAATCAAGACTAATGTTCCGAGACAAATTCTTTTGATTTTGGAATGCTATATGTTGCTGCTGTTGAATTCTCTGTTGTTCTTGTGCTTGTTGAGCTTGCAATTGCTGCATGTGAACTGCTAGCTGTTGATTTTGCTGACGAGCTTGTAAGTGTTTTTGTAGCGCCAATAATTGTGCTTTTGGTTCAGCACGAGTGGCTGCTTGTAATTTTAATTGAGATATTGTAAGTTCACGCTGTAATTCTTCTATTTGTCTTTGTTGTTCTCGAACAAGATCATCTCTCGATGGTGGCGATTTTGTAATTGATTGTGAAAATGGACTTACGGGACTGTTGGGCTCTACAATATCCATTTTGTCTTGGGTATCTTCCATATTTAATGAAACCGGAGAACCACTTTCTTCTTGTTTAAAAGTACTATGAAAATCATTACTATTAACATTTAGTGCACCATCTGAACTTGTATTCACTTGATTAATAATTTCAATATTTCCCATAAACGGTTTAAGTCTCTCTATTAACTGCGGTTTGGAACCGGACACAGGCAAATTACGTCGTTTCAATTCTGCTTTTAAATCGCTCACTTTCATATCTTCCAAGCGTCCCATTAATTTAGGTGTTTCGATCAAACTAGGAGCTGTTGCCTGAACATTATTTGTCGATGAAATAATGTCATTACTGCTTTTTTGAGATGCCGGAAGAATTATTTGCGGATATTTGTGTTGTAATTGAAGTTGGAATTGCAAAAGTAAAGTTTGTTGTTGTAATAATAAATCATACGACGATTCAGCATTAGAACCCATATTGGATAATAAATTTTTTTGAGCGCTGGGCGGGCCTTTATATTCGTGAAATTTTATAGTGCGAGTTTTAGGTATCGATTTAGATTTAGACTTTTTTCTATTTTTATCTTTACCAGGAGCATCACATTTAGCGGGAGAAGGAATTGATCTAGGAGTAAGGGATACAGGCATCGGAGGTGGAATAGGTGTACAAGACTGTAAAGGAGGACTGGAAATAGAAGACATGGGACTAAGCGTTGAAGTAGAAGAAGATATTAATGAAGGACTGGATACAGAACCAAGAGATAAAACTGGTGTACCAACCGAACGACTTAATTCGGTAAAGACAATATCGGTGTTATCTCTATTAGTAGGTGGTGTAGCCGCTGTAACTACCACTGCACCTTCCACAGCAGGAATAAGAGATACCATTATACCCGCAGATTTTGCAGCTGTTTCGATAACATCACATGGCCCTGGACTAACTAATGCATCTCCCTCAGAACTTTGGGAGTCGTCTTCGACACACATATAACTGTTTGGATGTTGAGGTCTATGAACCTGGCCCTCGCAAGTAGCTTTATATGGAATGCGACCAGATTTGACTGCATTTTCAATCGTTTCCTCTGTATGTAAAATGTTTTTTCGAATCAATTCCAAAGGACCTGGTCTATGAGATAACTGATCATTAAGTTGATCTGCCAGTCTAGCCTTTTTAAGCATTCGTTGACGTTCGGCTAAACTTGGATCAACGTGGCCAGGATCTTCATCTAGAATATGCCTCCTTTCTAATTCTTGCCTAGAAGGTCTTTGCTGAATTTTAGCTTTTAAAATATCTCCTGTTTTTGCCCTTTCCAGCTGACGTCGTTGTCCATGATAAGCGGCTGGTGTTTTATGGGCTAAAAAAGAAAATTAAGTAAACTTCATTCGAGCAATGTAACTATTGTAATCACTTACGAGGCATAATTCCTTGAGCTATTAACTGATCAAATGGTCTCCTTAGCATCAGCTTTACTTTTAGAGCTATAACAAAACAAAACTTTATTTCAGTGCAATGTATCAGATGTTGGATCACATGTCGGCTTAATTTTCTACTTTTTAATATTTAAGGCCTTTAGGACCTTTACGTAAAGAACGAGTTAGAGAATAACAACCTTAAAGTTGCATAACTGACTACTTGTGAAAATATTCCATTGCAAAAGCACCACGAAGTATTGTTGTTTATCAATCAACGATGAAAACCGATCCATCAAATGCATTGTTAATGCATGACTATCATTAGTTATGTATAAACAATTATAAATTGTTGTTAACAATAATTTCGTCGTGACCACGTAGCGCGTTGAAGTGGTAGCTCATTCAATTAACAATAATATTATTATTGTTAAATAATAATTAATATATAATAAGAATAATCTTAGTTATGTATAAACAATGGGAAATGCGAAATTGAAATGTCACGTAGACGATTTCCCGTCGCACACGTGTCCTCTCTCCTGTGTGCGTAACGGACCTCGATGGAAGCGCTTTGATAGCCAAACCCTTGAAGAAAGTTGTCTGCTTCCAATACATCATATAAAAGGCATTATGGACAAAGATGTGTATATTAATCTATTGAACAATGTATTAGGCTCCATACACCGACAAAATTTACCTGTAACCTGGATATTTCAGCAAGACAACGATCCCAAGCACATGGCACACGACACTAAAAATCGTTTAGTGACAAATTCGGTGATTCTTTTGGATTGCCCTTCTTGTAGTCTGGATTTAAATCCAATTAAGAATATGTGGCCTTACATAAAACGGAAGATAGCCGAAAAAAGTCACAAATGAAGCTCAACTTTTGAAAACCGCTTTAATTTGGGAAGCCATTCCTTTGGAGTTAATTCAAAATTAATTGAATCAATGCCTCGTAGATTGAGGTAGTCATTAAAAATAAAGGCATTCTACAAAATATTAATTATAATAACTTTAAAATGATTTTAATAAATTTTATACATTTTACTAGTCTTCTTAATTATGTGAACCCTTACAAATAAAGCTATTTATGCATACTTGCAGATTTTAGGGTAACTGTAATCAATTGTCAATTGTTTACACAGTTTATATAGGGTACTTCTTAAAGAAAGTACCTGTCAACATAAATTTTTGTATTATTGATCTACACTAGTTTTACTGCAGGTTAGATTTGCCAGGTCGTTCTTAATTATGTGATCGTAGCTGTACATGTAATGAGAATTGACCCAAATCAATTTTGTAATAATTGAAATTAAATAGTAGTTATACTTACATTCTTTATTTTGTTCTAGCGAATTAAGAAGTGGGGTGGTATCTACTATAGCTTTTGGGGGTGATTCCCTCGAGGTAATTGATGGATCACTGTCGGCCATTGTATGATTATTTTTAAACCACTCTGGGTAGATAGCAGCAATTGTATCCACTAAATCACGATCCAACTGAAGCTGCCAAAACCCGGAGCTAGAATCACTTCGATGATTGGACTCTAAAATTTAAAAGAAAAATATTATATTATAATACGTTACAATAGTAGTTTATGTAACAAGTTTGGAAAAGAAATATTTACTAAACAAGTAGACAAGTTTACAAGAAGTCACAAGCAGTACACAAAGTCTAGGAATTCAGAAATCCTTTCAAACCCATTTTGTACTATACAACGTTTTATCTAATGTCGTGAGGAAACTCTCTTCACTTATAGTTATCTATTAGTTATATTAACTTCTAGTTAAATGATCAATCAGACGACAACAAAACAAACAATTCAAACATCTGAATGGTTTTTAATAGATAACTAGTTAAATGATCAATCAGACGACAACAAAACAAACAATTCAAACATCTGAATGGTTTTTAATAGATAACTATAGTTGAAGAAATCGGACAAATATAGAAATACATAAAATTTCATTTCATTAACGATTTTTGTAGTCGTTGTTTATCTCACATTAGATAAATCATATTAGGTATTCAGTTTACAATCATCACAAAACAGTATTAGAAATTAATCGGTAAGAATTAAAACAAAATAACGCATTAAAAAGAATGATTTAAATTTGATTAAAAATATTGCACAAATAAAGTGAACTATAGACATATGTTTCGGTTTCATTAGATGTCATCGGTATAGCATACACATGGAGGAGCACCCGAATCTTGCAAACCGTGCGCTTATACAGTGGCTCAATAAATTATTCATCCACTACTGAAAACTTACTAATTATTGCAATATTTTTGTGACCGTCCCCAATTAAAATTTAAAATAAAAAAATTCAACTTTTTTATAATGATTTAGAAACTTACTTATAGGCCGATATATTCTGTAACTCGTTCCTTACGGAAAGATCCTTTAAAAAATGATAAAACTTAGTTTACACGCAAAATTTTGATACATTTTTGCCATTATTCATGTAGTTAGAATGCTTCTAAGTCCATGCATAATTTTATATGAAAACCAAGCTTTTCCTTTGGTGAAAGGATCCTTTTGTAAGGGACTAGTTACAGAATACCGACCTTTAGAAGTATAATAAATCAGAATTGCTTGCATGAAATAGTTTTATTTCATATTATGCTAAGATGGATCGCAAAGCGAAATTAGTATTGAAGAAAGGAAATTAATTATTAAGTTAGTTTTTCAGGAAAAATCGATGTAATAAACCGCAAAAATGGTAAAAAGAAACTATTGCACGGTGCAGTACATAATAGATAAATTTAAAAATTCAGGAATCTCGCAAATAAAACCGGAAGGAGTAAGTGTATAACTGACAACAAATACTAAAAAATATTTCGTTAAGTAAATTAAGTGTAATCATAAGGGATAAAGAACTAAAATTGACTACCGAGGTTTCAAGCATTATCGGTAAACAAGTTTTTACCGAAACTGTCCGTAAAGTCCTTCGAAAAGAAGGGTTTAATGGTAGAATTGCACACAAGAAACTATTTGTATCGAAAGCTAATAGAATTCCAAACTTAAATTTGCAGAACAATCAGTAAATGAAAATGTCGAGCCCTGGAAAACAGTGATTTATAGTTATGAGAATAAATTTAACATATTCGGTATTAACGGTAAACAGATAGAGTGCAGAAAGTGGAATGTGCAGTTAAACAAAGAAAATTTATGCCCAACTGTAAAACATGTTGGTGACAACCTGATAGTTTGGGGTTGCATTCAACAAGTTTCAATATCTGAACATCTTAAATGAAAATTTAAAACCTAGTGTCGATAAATTGGGCTTACAAAACGTCTATTGATTCCAGCATAACAATGAACTGACAATGAAGGAATGGTTGCTCTATCATGTAAGTAAACAACTTAAAACTTCTTCTCAATCACCAAATTTTAATCCTACTGTGGCAGGAATTGTAAAGAAAAATACAGCAGAAACCCATTTCCTCAAAGAAAAAGGTTATTTTAGTAGAATAGAAAAAGATTTCTGAATCTACAACTAAGAAATTAGGGGCCGTTCATAAAATACGTTCGCATACAAGGGGAGGGTCTTGCTCAGTGTGACAAGATGTGACAAGAGGGACGGGGATCTACGGCAATGTGACGTTCGCCGTTGCAATACCAATTATAGATATTTCGGCGCATTTACAGAATCCTTGGACTTGATAAATAGAATTATTCTTTATTTGTTCTTTATAAAAGATTTTATTAATTTATTCAAATTTTATTATAAAACTAAATAAATATTTTTAATTCTCAAAATTTGTGTACTATTCATTGAAATTTATTTTATTCAGGGGGTCTTAGTTTCTGTGACGAAATATTTACAGGGGGTCACAGAAAGTGTGACACAGCGTGACAATAGGGGAGGGGTCAAAAAGTTGGTGGTAGCGTGACGTATTTTATGAACGGCCCCTTACTAGAATCCATGCCGCGAGGCATACAAGCTGTTATCTTGCAAAGGGATACCCTACTAAATATTAATTTATTAAATAAACGAAAAATTGTAAGCCTCCTGGTACTGGATGAACAATTGTTTGACATAGTTGTACTTCGTTGTTTTGTTTATTAGAATAGTGTTTTTAAATTAAGTTTTTTTCATTATTTTCTTGTTTATTTATTGTAAGGTATGCCTTAATGTATTAAAAATTAAATAAATACAATTTCGTATTAATTGTAGAAGTTATTGCAATAATTTGAAAATCTTGTATAGTAAATGAATAATTTGGTAAGCCACTTAGGTCTATAATATAGTTCACTTTAATTTGTTCAATATTTTCAATAAGTAATAGTTATCCAACTCAAATTAACTCAAACATGTATATATGAGATATAGCATTCTATGACAATTTATATAACTTTTTCCTTTACGAACTACCCCAAATATGTAAAGGGTGGCCCATCTGTTGGTACGTTTTTAAAACTGCGATCAAAAGAGTAGGCATTGATATTTTTTATTAATTTTTTTGTTGTTGGAAAGCTGCAAGTATCCGCGTCAAGAATGAAAAACGATTTCGTTCATGTGGCTCCCTCTACTGGCCTTACAGTATGCCATTCGGTCACCCCAATTAGTGATGACATTTTGAACTACCTCGGCGCCAATTTCACTCAAAACAGTCGTAATGTTGTTTTTCAAAGCTGGAATTGTCTCTGGATTATTCGCATAACATCGGTCTTTAACGGCACCCCACAGGAAGAAGTCCAGCGGTGTCAAATCGCAGCTACGCGCAGGCCAATTGACATCTCCTGAACGGCTGATTATGCGGTTGTCAAACTTGGTGCGCAGAAGGTCGATCGTAAGTCGACTTGTATGGCATGTGGCGCCATCTTGTTGAAACCAAAGGTCGTCCACATTCATAGCGTTGATTTTAGGCCATAAAAAGTTGGTCAACATGGCTCTGTAGCGTTCGCCATTGACGGTAACGGCGTTGCCAGCATCATTTTCGAAGAAAAATGGGCCAATTATGCCACCACTCCAAAATCCACACCAAACTGTGACTCTTGGAGGATGCATTGGTCTCTACGATTGCATGTGGCTGTTCCGAACCCCAAATCCGACAGTTTTGCTTGTTCACATATCCGCCGAGATGGAAATGCGCTTCGTCCGAAAAGATGATTTTTCGACCAAAATCGACGTCATTATTGAGCTGGTCTATGGCCCACACAGCGAACTGATATCGAAGCGGATGGTCATTTGCTTTCAACTCCTGAGTCATCTGGATCTTGTAGGCGACTAATCCGAGGTCTTTGTGCAGTATTCTCCCAGGCTGGTGCGACTAATGCTCAGTTGCTGCGATCGGTGTCGAGTTGAGGTCGTCGGATTCTGTCTCACACTTTGAGCCACAGCCTCAATATTCTCGGGTGTGCGCACTGTCCGAGCTCTGGGACCACTTCTGTCATCCACTAACATCCCTTTCTCACGAACTTTCTTCACCAATTTGCGTATAGCGCCTTCGGTGGGTGCTTTATCACGACCCATATTTCTTTTCAAAATTCGCACAGTTTCGGCGACACAGCACTGACTTTGAAAATAAGTTTTTAAAATTTCAAAACGTTCTTCAAGAGAAAACATGTTGTTTCGTGCCGCGGACGGTATGACTAATGAACTGTAAAAATTTCGGGTCTGTAGCTCGTTTGCCGTTGTCATACGACGAAATTCAAAAACGTACCAACAGATGGTCCACCCTTTACATATTATGGTAGATAGTATGGCGAGAGAGCCGTCACAAATGCTTACACATCCCTCTATGGTGCCACACATATCTATGAATTCGTATGGAGTAGGTGGAATTGTCAAGAATAGCAGTCCGCGTCTAAAAGATATGTCCTACAAGAATAACGGGTCTTCTAGAAGATGTACAGGTCAAAAATTACTGTCCTTCTAGAACATACATACACCCATCAAGAGTAACGACGGTGCCTTTTTTTAAAGGTAACTTGTTACAAGAATACCCAGAATTGTGCAGTAAGTTATTAAAAGTAATGAAGGTTTGCTTCGATGAACGGAAAGTGTAATTAATACTGTAAATTTTCAATTTTGTGTATTCTTTTTTACCTTTAAATGTAAGTTATTAAGATATTTATTCAAAACTTTTTATATAAATAAAATCAAATATGTAAAAATATTAAAATTATTGTATTATTATCCTCTGTTTCCAAACTTTAGACGGTACTGTACATGTTAATTGATTATACGACTAAAATGATCATCAAATTGTGTTTTAAAAATTAAGTAAACTCACTTCTTTTGTAATTAGACTTATAAAAAGATGGCCGGGTAGAATAGAATGAAAATTAAATTTACATTCTAAGCTCGGCCAACAGGACCGACAATAAAACAGAATGCTGATAAATATTTTATTGTTTTACTGTATCTTTAAGCTAAATATGTTTATATTATTTAATATGACATGCTGGTTTAAAATATGAATATAATCTTATAGCTCGTTTACGGCATCCAAATAGAGGGAACTGTTGCAATAATTTTCTATTATTTTAATGTGTTTTTAAGCATTATCCTTATGTGACCGACGTTAAACTATCTCCCGATTTTAAGAAATTTAAGGATGAATTTCACATTTAAACCGTGCTGTTTTGCTAAATATCATAAACATTAGTTGTTTACATTAGAATTTACTACATTGAGTTATTTTTTATATTTGAGCGATGTTTAATGTAATTATTGAAATGGGAGTTACTTTTATAACACGTATCGTATGAGGACAATTTCGTATGTGAAAGCACCAGTCTTGAATTTTTATTAAAGTACCAGTCTTGACTTTTTATTAATTTCTTTTCGATTGAAGACGCCTCCAATTTATTTTGTGCCGTTCATAATCTTTTTCATATTTTTTACATTACTATATTAGCGGATTACACATTACGAAACTTGAATGAGACTACAAATGCCAATTTTACGCGTTACCCACATAAAAAATTATTTTAAATAATTTTGATATATAATATTGATTTATCGGTCAATAAGCGTGCTAAGAGTTTTTTAATACAGAGAATCAGTTTGTGTATCTAACGAGGTAATTCCGCTTCGGTGTTAGAGTCGATGCCCACGCAAGCTGTTATGAACGAATTTTTCCATCTCACTGGATAGTTATTTAATACTTATAACTTTTACTTCCGTTACAGTTATTAATGTTATTGTTGTCTTTAAATAAATATGTTATAATATTTAAAATCAAAATAATTTCAAGAATGCCTGTTCACAATATTTTGTTTTTTTTCAATTAATTGAAAAGAAAACTGACAAACATGTTTTTTTCTTTTCGCGAAAACCACTGAATTTTCTGAAAAATAATCTAGTAATCCGATTTTAAGAACTATGGAGATCAGAAAACAAAAGAGCAAAAAAATTAAACAATCAGTTTGTGAGTTACAAAATGTCAAAAAGTCGCGCTGCAATTTTATCGTTATTTGAAGCTGGAAATCGTCAATGTGAATAGTTCGAATGCTTAAAATTCCTCGACAAACCGTTTCCGACGCCATCAAACGATTCAAAGAACTTGGTAATATTGAAGACCAACCCGGAAGAGGAAAAAATGTTCTACCAACAGTCGCCGGAATCGCAATATCATCAAACTTCGGATTCAACGAAATCCGAGACTGTCGCTGCGAAAAGTGGCTCGTGAAACCGGAATCACGCGAGAGTCAGCTCGACGAATAGCTAAATATGAACTTAAGAAAAGCCTTATAAGCTACGAAAAGCCCAAATGCTAACTGATGAAAACAAGCGAGTACGACTTCAATGATGCCGTGCTTTTCTATATCGCACCGCTGCTCAAAAATGGAAAAATTTCGTTTTAACTGATGAAAAAATTTTGGCCAAACCCAAGATGAATTTACCAGGGAGTATTTAATTCATGGGTGGTTTCCCGTTGCCTTCCCCATAGTCCACAAGATCGATATTGGACATTTTGATTACAGCAGTGTATCTAACGCGAACAGGATTCGAACTGCGAGCTTACGCTTCGTAGTCGACCCGTGTATGCTTCACGCTATACTGCTGGTTTCCTTCCCTGCCCGATGTTTATTGAAAACGTACTTAATTTAATTCGCGAATCGTACGCGAATTAACTCAGCGTTAACCAAACGCAAGTATTCTGTTTGCTGATGTGTAAGTCTTTTTAATTTTGTGGCTATGGCTAAAACAATTTTCGGCAGTAGCTGCTGTTAAATAAATTTTGAGATTTTTAAATTCTAACAATATTTTTAAAACCCTTTTTAGAAATAACCGAAGATTTTTCACAATTTTCGATTTTTAGGATAAATTAGGATCCCTGAAGGTGTCAATTTTTCAGGAAGATAATTTTCCAAAATTAATATACAGTATCAAATCAAATCAAAAAAGTTATTTCTTTTAAACAAATGTAAGTTTCGTTCAATTCCTTTTGCAGCTTCGAGGTTGCATACGAGTAAATGTATAGCTATATATTATTTAAATGTTTCAAATGTTTTGCCATTATGCCCCTAAAAATAGTCAAGTTCAAGATTTTTTTATTTTATTTTCTTCATTTCGAATTTATATTAATTTGTATTTCTTTCGAAAATACATGAAATACGGAACTTTATCATTTTTTTACTTTCAAGATTAATTATTTACTTGAGAAGTTACGAATTGATGGACAAAAACATACTCAATTCGCTTCTTCTTAATTTAGGACTACGGCCTGTAATGAACAACAGTTGCCACAGCGATGTTCAGAAGGCACTATTAATACTCGGATCATATCGCTTGTTGGCTACCTCAGATGTACCTGTTACCCTGTTTTATTGTTAATGATAACAATTTATCAACACAGGAAGACCACCAGCTTTACGCGTATTCTGAAACACCGAGAAGACCACAACAAAATCTGAGTGCCTTAGCGTTAGCAGTTGATGCGCTAACCACCAGGCCAGTGACCGATAATGAAAATCTTTATTTTGGTTGCACTATTGAATACAAATTTTTTTAATTCAAACCTGATGGTTTCTATTCGAGAATCTAAATTCAATATAAAATAGTTAATAAAAATTTCCAATATAGGTTTGCTAAAAAGGTTACAAGCACTATCAGAAATGCATAAAGAGCCCATTTAAAAATGTACAAATGACGTTACAGTTCGAACAGTGAATGATGTCGTCACAATAATATTCATACCAAAACAAGCGTAGGTACTTTTAACAAAATCAATTTAACTGTCCGAACGTCTTGGCAAAATATTATGTTTTAAAATTATCCAAAAGTGTTGTTCACGCTGATAGTAATTATATTAAAAAAGATTAATTTTCCATTTTCATGAAAAAACAAACAAAAAGCAACATTATTTTTTAATTCATATTACTTCATAATCAGTATAACAATGTGAATCTGAGATAGATTCCAGTACTTGTCTCGGCAGAAGTGAGTTGTTTAAATAATTAAAAAACTTTAATAACCTGTTATTAAAAATCAGGCTTTAGTTTTGTTATGCGAAGTAACTTGTGATTTGGTATTTTTTCTTAAAGAGCATTAAATAGTGTTCTAAATTTATTGTTATTCTTAAAGTAGTTATATTTAAATTAATTGTTTCTATTATGAAATACTTTTTCGTTGTAGGTAATTAAGTCTAGTAGATTCTAAGCGAAAGCGTCAATATACAGTTGGCAGAACCATGCACTCCCTCGCTTCGTTCGTAGTAAAAATAGTATCAGCGGCCCCTGGAATTAGATTTATCTATAATTTATCTGCATTTCATAGAGTAATTATTGTCAAATATTCTTTGCACCTCATCACTTTATTATACAGGGGTATTCAAGAGTCCTATCTTCCCTATAATACAATAACGTACAGTAAATAATATATTAAGAAATCTTTTAAAATTAAGGCAGCAATTATTATTTACAAATAAAGCTAAAATTCAAAACATGTTCGGCTTAAAACATAAGTTTCAAAAATATTAATTGTTTTAAGTTGAAATTATAAAGAAACTTTCAAATAAAAGATGTAAGGCTTTTTAAATATTATAGTTTTTCCTACTATCAAAAAAGTAATCAAAACCGCACGCTCTACGACGTGTCAAGTTATTGTTTCAACTGGTTTGTCTAGTTAGCATAACAGCATAGGCGGAAATAAACCTTAGTTTTGCCAGTTGAACTCAGCGACGCCAGCGCACCGTTGAAGTAAACTTTCTCTATAAACGTCGTTTTTAACATCAAGATAACTCTTTAAGTTAACACATTAGTCTTATTCATCTCGATCTTCTTTAATTATATTGTCAAGTTAGAAGTTATAAATTTAGTTCAGTCAAGTAACTCAGTTTTAGGAAAGCATAGTGGTAGAGTCGAGTTCGCCGTCAGCGTTGTTGAATTGACTGTAGCCGAATTTGAGTTGCCACTCGCCATTGTGGCCATTGTAAATAGAGATGTTGCATGGTATCAAATTTAGTGATAACTCCTATTAATTCTTGAAAATAATATCAAATAAAATTTATAACCGAAATAAAATTTTTTGAAATGCGGTCTGCGCTGAGAAAATCAAATTTGAAATTCAAAAATGAATCAGTCAGCCGATTACGTCTCTGACGTCAGACGCGTGATCCCGAACGTTTTTATGGAAATTTTACAACGTCGCAAAGACCTGACAGTTAAATAGTCGACTTGTATTTGAGAGTTGCAAACAATATAACGTTTACCATTTAAATTGTATTTTTTATTAATATAATATTTATTCCGAGTTTTCTTTGTTTTTATTAAAATTTATTTTTCAATTTTTACATAAACTATTTATAGGTTACGTTATCAACACAAACTGCATTTGCTGTGTTGCCAGTTGTTAAAAAAAATAGTTTGTGACGTCATTCACGCTAAAAACACGATTTCAAAAATCATTTTTTATAAATTTTTTTTGAGAAAACTGAAGGTCTCTTGAACTTTTTATCTATGCAGTGCTATTTACGAGCACCTAAAGTTTATAAAAAAAAATACTTCAAAAATCATGCAACATCCCTATTGTGCTAGGCGGTCAAGGGCTTCTATTTTATTATTTCCGTAAATTGCACCAAACAATTATAATTTAGGTTCTATGTAAATTATGCCAAAAAAGATTAATATATTTTTCCTCTCCTGGTATTAAAACCACTGATGTATAATTAAACAGGTGAACTGACAAGCTATGTTTATAAGGCATATAAATGGCATATGCGTAAGAGAAGTCCCAACAGAGATAGAAAACAACTTATTGCACGTGATGCAAATATGGCAGTGGCATAGTCACGGGACGCAGTGCATATTTTTGCATATCGTCGTTCACGAGAAACACGACGTATTTTCTTAAAGGTGCAAAAATGTGCACTGCGCACCACTGCAAAATTTGCATCACCTGCAATAAGTTGTTATACTATCTCTGTCTCGCAATGTCAAAATTTGTACCCTACTCGATAAGCGCTGAAACCATACCTTTTTAATTATACATCCGTGGTTAAAACGTTATTTATCGTATTGGTTTCCATGATGCTAAATAATCGCTTAACCACACCTTGACAAGATGTAGCTTCGAACGTTTCAGTCACGGGCTGAAGTTAGCAACAAGCATATTACGCACGGATTGTATTTTGTTTACAAACTGTCATACAATAATAACTAACCTAAAAGTGTAATTGTATTGTCCAAGTATAAAAATAAAATTCGATTGATTTTTTTTCCAACCATTTAAAGGAAAAAAATGTGTTTTTAATATAAACAACGATTTTTGACTTAAAATAAACTCGTTCGAGTTATTTATCCAGAGAAAAAAGGAAAAAAATTGAGATCATGTTCTAGGACATGGGTGTTAGGTTTTACGTGAATACATCCATTTTCCCGGTGTCACCGATTGGATAAAAATTCCTAGTGACTATTGAACGACATTAACATTGGTCTTACAAATTTTTGTACAAACCAAACACTTTTCGTTACATATTTTTATTAAATATTTGAACATCTTACCGATTTTATAAACGTTTTCATGTCAAAAATCGCATTTTTAAAGCAGTTTCCAGCTTATATCTGAATTCTGTACAATTGGTAACTAAAGTTAAATTAGTTAAATATATACTCGTAAGAACATTTTTACTTTTTGGTACGGATATACACACACTTTTCGTTACATATCCTTATTAAATTTTTGAACATGCTACCGTCTTTATTTCGTGTGGACATACATACACTTTTCGTTCTTCTTAGTCAGCCTATTCCGCTCACTTCTGGGCATCGGCCTCTTTCTCTAAGAGAAAGGTTTAAACATTAAGATCCCACGACTGCTTAGTCCGGATTGGGAAATGTGCCTGTAACCCTTTTTATTGTTGATGCTGGAAGTCATCATCTCAGGGGGACCCGAGTTTTACGGTCCCTTCGAAGCACGGGAGACGATCATATATAGTCAGAAAGAAAATTTCCCTTTCTAGGCTCCTCCCGGGATCGAACCAGGTGCCTTTGCATCAGTAGTTAATCGCTCTAACTACTAGGCCAAGACCGTCTCGTTTTTCGTTTTTTCTCGTCTTTTCGTTACATATTTCTATTAAATTTTTGAAAATTCTACCGATTTTATAGACGTATTCACGTAAAAGAAAATAAAGTCTTGAACGGGAGTCGAAAACAGATTCCTTGCGTATAAATAGTAAGCTTTCACCTCTCGCTTAGGCGCCTTCCTTGAAGGTATACACATAACACATAAGCGACATATAGATTTTATAAATATAGCTATTTAATTAATAAAATATTTCATTTCCTGTTTTTTTAATGTGGGGTCCTAGAAGAAGTATAGTATGTCACTTGTTTTATAAACTCTTTAGTCATGAGTATTTTTGACACGAGCGAAGCGAAGCGTGCATAAAATACGAGTGCCGAAAGTGCTAAAAATCGTTTATAAAACATGTATCATAATATACCATTAACCTTTACTTGTACGTACATAATAATAGGAATAAAAATATACTCATATATCTCTTAAAATCAAACTAATAATCATAATAAATTAATTCGTAGTTTATGAGTGATGCATAGTAGTAACCATTGTATCGGTTTTATAATCACATTCATTATTTGTTGGTTTAATGAAATTAAAATTTAAAAATTACAATAAAATCAACAAACATTTCTTTTAATGCATTTCAGAAGAGCATATTTTGATGACTCCAAATTACTTGAAGAGTATCCACACACACAAACTTAGTCGCCAACGCCGTCGCCAACTTTATCGCCAACCCAACAACCTTCAGAAGGTCACCGTGTTGGCAAACATTTTAACCTTCCTTATCAGAAGATAAAATTCAAGCTGTGGTCGTCTGAACAACGAGCGCGTTTTTCAAGATATGACAGCTTTCAAGTACCTGCCGCTTGCCTTTACTCGAGAACAAGGCACTTCTTGTTCGGCCACTAATGTATGCATTTAATCTAAGGAGGTCGTTAAAATGTTTGCCAGCACGGTGACCTTTCCCAAAGATAATGTGTTGGCGACGCCATTGGTGATGAAGTTTGTCCGTATGGCGAGGTTTTTATATCGAACTAATTATATTACATTTTTTTTTTAAATAAATTCATACTAAAATAGATCTGGCGCCTTCAAATTATATACAAAATTTTAACCCCTCAATTTCAACCAGTCATATCTTAAACTAACTCAACTTTTGATAAAAAATTTTAAAAATCGGCATTTTGGCATAAAAAATTAATTAAAAGGCATACATGATACACCAATAAAACACAATAGGAGATGCTTTTAACTTCGATTTTCGGCAAGAGTCGACTAACCCTGATTCGAAAACACACTTTTTCCTATAGAAATGGCTTTACAAAACGAAAGAACGCAAAAAAACAAGCTCTTTAAGGTGAGGATCAATCTTGGCGGAGTTGTAATAAGGCCACAATTTAATTTTGAAAATTGCAATTTTCCCATAAGAAATACATGTAAGTGTATTAAAATGAAAAGGTATCATTCATTCTGTTGGCGGTACTTGCAACTTCATATACGTGAATAGCCCATAGGGCGTGGCCAACTAGAGCAGAGTCAGTCGCTCCCAGAGATCCGTCGCGTCAACTTGCAAACTTTTCGAGTTGGAGCCGCTTAAGGGATGTTTTAATGAGTTTAGCGCGTGTCAAAACCGTTCGAGCGCCGCTCGAGCCCCGGAGGGCGAGGGCGGTTGCGGAGAATAGGTTTTGACAGTGCAACCACCTCAGAAACGAATTCACACAAAAGTGATTTTTTTCGAAAATTTGTTGTCCAATCACAAATTTAATTTTTTATTAGCTAATTACACCATTATCTTTCATAATTCGTTCTAAAAACCAAATTCTGGTATTTTAGATGTTGCCACAACCCTTTTAATTGTGGTGGGCGGGGTTAGAGTTCAATAGAGCCAATGAGTAAATTGCATTATTAATAAATTTTAAAGCCGTTTTTTCAAAATGTGTGAGCCGTCCGCAAATTTTAATTTTTTATGTGTATCTGGCATTATTATCTTTCATAATTTACAAAAGAATGGTAAAATTCGTGATCAGGGTTAATCGACTCTCGCCCGATTTTCAACATAATTTTCAAATTTTGAGTTGTCATTTTTTTTAAATAAAGGTGATAAACTTCAAAGGTTGCTACTTCTCAAAGAATATTGAGCCCAAATGTTTTACTAATTATAATACAAATTAAATAATTGTATTGTTGATTTTAAAGAAGTTATTCAGAACAATAAATGCGATTTATGAATTTCTATATTTCCACCAATGTTAGAAGCTTTTAGAAGTAAAATTCTAAAACGACAAAGCTAAAAAATTCACTAGGTAGGTAGGTACCACAAAAATCCCTAAAAATCCGGCCAAATGTATTGTTTACCAAAATAAAACAAAATATGCACAGGGATTTGCATTATGACATTTTCGTTGAGTGCTAAAATTAATTACTTGCTATTGCTTTATTATTATTATTAATTACTTATATAAAAATAATTACTTGCTATAACACTGTAAAATAGGAAAAATTCCTAGTCGAAATAACAATTTTTTAATAAATTTGAGAAAACACCTCTGTTTAGATAGCGAAAATAACGTTCCACACTGTTTGAATTTTAAGTTAAACCCTTTCTACCAGCTACCCCTATTTTGAAATTTTGACTGTTTATTTCCTTGTCTAATAATCCTTGTTTATTTACGTTATTTAATGAAAGTAAAAAATTAAAAGTTGAAACAAACAATAATTTTATGCTAAAATGATTTTATTTTTACGAAAATCATGTTAGCAGCGAAAACATATTAAAACAATCCATTTCAATAAATGACTTGTATTTTAACACTTGAAAATGGTGGTATATTGTTGTAAATAAAAGTTGCTTGAAAATGGTGTATACTTTACAAGAAAAAGTAAAAATTATATTTGTTTACATTTATGGGGTTGAAAATCAGTTGTACTAAAAAATGTAGACCATCAGTACGAGATCAATTTAGTACGAAAATTTGAAAAAACAGAAGAAAGTACTATAGTACTCGTACATTTGGTCCAAGAATACAGTAATATAAATTTTATAAATGGCACTAATTTTATGCAAAATTTTACGAAAAATGATTGGTGAACTGACAATTGCCTGAATTTGAACTTCAATTATTTTTTGTAAAATTACAAAATTAGTGCAATTTATAAAATTTATATTACTGTATTTTTGGATCAACTGGCACTATATAGTAGATCATTTTACTGCAAATCCAGACACCTTCATTCGAAAGGTTGCTAAATCAATAAATATTTCAATTTGGAACCATAAAGAAACTGCAAATCATTTTTTTCCCATATGAACTTGAATATAATACATCGATAAGTTACATAATGTAAATATTTCCACAACTATTTTGATTGTTTATTTATCGTTTGTTCTCGTTGTATCGTTGTTTATTTAAACCTTTTATTTCAACTCTTTAAATAATTTAATAAAATAAATTTGACTATGAAATCTATAAGTATATAAAATAATGCTTAATTCCCAGATAACAAAACTCTTATCTGCTTAAAATAACTTTCCTGCTTAAAAGTATACAGTTTACGTATAGTAGGTATATACAGGTGAGGATTTACGTAGCAGTAGAAAAATGATTCAACTCGAACAAATCAAGTTCGATCCAATTTTGACAAAATGAAAATCAGGACATCGCGCTATATTAACATAAAAATTCAAATATGCTACCCCGAATTTAACTCATTTTAGACTTATTTTGAAATGAATTGTTTCACATATCTACATCTAATTATAAAAGTTTTAGTTATGGTAACAGCGATTCATAGCGATATTCCGATTTTAATTTTTATTTTACCGAAATAGTTCAATTTCTGTGTGGGTTGAATAATTTTGGAAGACAGTCATGGTCTACCACTCGAGTGGATTGATTACGGAGATACCCAGTTCGAGCCCGGGTGAAGTAAAACATTTATTTTGAACGTCTTCCCTCGGAAGGCAGCGATTACCCACCGAGATAATAAGGAGGTAATAAGCATGGTATCGAATTTAGTGATAACTCCTATTAATTTTTAAAATAATATCAAATGAAATTTATAACCGAAATAAAAATTTTGAAATGCGGTCTGCGCTGAGAAAATCAAATTTGAAATTCAAAATGAATCGGTCAGCCGATTACGCCTCTGACGTCATACGCGTGATCCCGAACGTTTTATGGAAATTTTACAACGTCGCAAAGACCTGACAGTTAAATATTTGACTTGTATTTGACAGTTGCAAACAATAAAACGTTTACCATTTAAATTGTATTTTTTATTAATATAATATTTATTTTAATACAAACTGTAGTCACAAACAATTATAGGAAAAATGGTTTATTCCGAGTTTTCTGTGTTTTTATTAAAATTCATTTTCAATTTTTTCACAAACTATTTATAGGTTACATTATCAACACAAACTGCATTTGCTGTGTTGTCAGTTGTTAAAAAAAATAGTTTGTGACGTCATTCGCGCTAAAAACACGATTTCAAAAATCATTTTAATAAATTTTATTGAGAAAACTGAAGGTTTTCTAAACTTTTTATCTATGCAGTGCTGTTTACTAGCACCACTAAAAAAAATACTTCAAAAACCATGCAACATCCCTATTAGCCAGGAAAGCCCTCTTACGGGGAGAGGCCTCGACACTCGAAATCGAGTTAACGGCTAAGAAGAAGATGAATCATTTTACTTTCCCATTTACGTATTGCATTCAAGTATTTAAAAATAAAATTTTGAGTTAGGTATTTTTTCCTTGGTCCGAGTCCATAGAAATCGTTATTTGTTAATTGTCATTAAAGACAATTTTGAAATGATATGCGGATGTGTGTGTATACCTAATTTTCTTTCTTTAAGATTTCGAACAAACCCCTACACCCGTTGCTTTGAAATGTCATACACTACTTAAAAACTAAAGTAGCATCTAAAGAGCTGATTTGATTTGGCTGAAAACCTTCCACTTTCACTTAATTTTCTGAAAGAACCAAAATTGTATCTTCCCATTGTAACTGATAAAAATGAAAATACTATCGCTCGAAAGAGAGTTCTTTACCGCCTGTAAAATTACTTGTTATTTTCCTTCTTAATAAAATAAATTTTGAGTTATTGTGTTAACCTGCTAGGCTTAAGTTTAGTTGTACAATCGTGAGTTAAACCAAACTTAGTTTAATTCACAATTTTACAATTCAGGCTTATAGTCGTTTCCTTTACCTAGAGGTGTCTATTGAACAAAATTAAAACAATAACCCATCAAACAGCAAGAAAACAAACAAATTAAAAATATGATTGGTTATTTTCCGAAAGTTATGAATATGCTAAGCTATCTATAGGTATTTAGATGAAGAAAATCGGCATTAGTGATTATGCCTAAGTAGTACCTATATAGTAATAAATGGAGAAGTCATGTGATGTCACATCCGATTCTTTTCTGTGCAAGTATTGCATTGCACAAAACAATTACCTTCGTAAACTGCATTCTTAGAGTAGCAAAATTATAACAAGCGAATAACAATTTTTCTCTCTAGGAATTAAAACATTAGACATTTTTCTTTTATTGCGAAGCATAACTTTAAATGCTAACATCTAGGCGCGCTATGTTCTGTAAATAAAAAGTACCGTTAATTTTTGCTATTGCAGCTTAAGGGATTTAACAGTCTATTAATACTACTTTTAGAAAGGTCATTAGGGCACAAATAGATTTTAGTTGAGTTTTAGGGAATTGGGGCGTTCCAGAAAATCGTATTGCAGTGCTTGCGGTGTGATAAAAGTGTAAGTAGCTGACAGAAAAAAAGTGATCGTCCACAAACCGTAGAAGAACTACATCAAGAGTCGGATTCACACAAAAGTGATTTTTTCCGAAATTTGTTGTCCGAACACAAATTTAATTTTTTATTAGCTAATTACACGAATATCTTTCATAATTCGTTGTAAAAACGAGATTCTGCTATCTTTACTGTCGCCACAACCTATTTTAATTTCGATGAGCGGGTTACACATCAAAAGAGCCAATGAGTAAATTGTATTGTTAATAAATTTTTTAAAGGGCCCTTTTTGTTACCTTAATGGAAATTAGTTATTAAAAATTTGAATTTCTAACATTTTAAGTTTAAATACACCCTGGACAAAAGTCTTTACGTACTACACTTAAAATAATATTTTTTGTAATGTTTCAAGTAACATCAGGTTTACAATAGGTTAAAATGTCTGGGGTAGTAGATATATTATATTGTGCGTACCCTTATCGAAAATTACAGAATTACAGAAAAATTACACAGTAGTTATTTTACATTTTTCATATACCTGCAAGTAAGGTGCATTATTTAAATTCCCTTGAATGTAAGCAGTTGTTGTAAATTGGGTTTAAAAATTTACGGGTGACATGTGTGTGGATAATCGATTTTTTTTAAATTTCAATAAACATGGAAAAATCGACGAAAATTATCGCATTGACTGAAATGAGTCTTAATAACAGAGAGGTTGCTCGGAGTATTGGTGTTAATGTGTACATAATGAACACGTTAGCAACAGAACCATGCGCAGGGGACTTGTAGAAAATGGTTTAATTCATGCCGCCCAGCAACTAGACATGTATTAACGCAGAGACATCGAAGAGCGAGACTGAATTTTGCAAAAAAGCATGAACATTGAACTGAAGAGGTCTGGGGTTCCGTTTTATTTACCGATGAGTCTCACTTCAAATTACAGATAGTCGTCAAGGAGTGTAAAAACCAAGGGTCAACCGCTAGAGGAAATCGTGTACAATTAACTTCACGTACTTCATCATAATTCTCCATACTTCTTTGTCCTTCATAGAATTCAGCAGTAATTAATCGATACTAGTATCAGCAAAGAGTATATAGATACTATAGATACTATAGATACTATATACTCTTTGGTATCAGAGACTTTCAATTTCTGAGACTTACAGAAATACCAAAATTTGAACAACCAAAGGGTGTTCCACACCCCCAGACCCCAGGATTGAGTAGATTATTTTATCAGAAGTAAACTAAAGATCTCCGCTGCAGAGGCACTAGAGGGTTTTTCACTCCCCCTAGCCCCCGGATCAAGTAGTTTATTTTTATCAGAAGTAAACTGAACTCTCCTGTTGCAGAGATCTACCTCCCAGGGAGTACGGAATTTATGATTAGGTAGTTTATAATTAATTGTCTGATTACGAATTAAACACATTTACTTGGCCATAGCTAATTTTAATAAACTTGAGATATGCTTAAATATTTAATTCACTTTTAATAAAATAAATTATTTAAAGGGGGTCTGGGGTGGAACACCCTCCAGTGCTTCTGCAACGGAGATCTTCAGTTTACTTCTGATAAAAAGTAAACTACTCGGTCTGGGGTTCTGCATGTTCTGCAATGTTCTTCATTCCAAAATTTGTGCACTGAAAGGTGTTCTACACCCCTCCCCAGTACTTCATGTACTTCATTAGGTGTGCACAAAAACTTCACCAGCGGTTAACCCTCGGTAAAAACGATATTTTCAACAAATATCTGCTCTCAGCACCAATTTTTTTGGAGAGTCAGTTATGTTCTGGGGGTGATATATCATTAGAGGTTAGTACCGAGCTTCATATTTTTGGAAATGCTTCGGTAAATGCTGAAAGATATATAACGGACATTCTAGACGAACACGTGGTCCTGTTTGCACCTTTTATAGGAGAGGAATTTGAGCTAATGCAAGATAATGCACGGCCGCACGTGGCGACGACTACAAAAACGTATCTAGAAGATGTTGGGATCAATTGTATGGAGTGGCCAGCTTATAATCCAGATAAGAATCCCGTTGAACATGTTTGGGAAATAAAGGGAAGATAGGTTCGAGCTCGTCCAGTACAACCAAAATGGTTAGGAGAGCTACAAACCGCTCTGTTAGAAGAATGGGATCGGATTCCGCTAGAACGCATACCAAATTTAATTAAAAATATGCCACAACACTTTAAAACCGTCACGAAAGCCCGTGGAGTCAACACAAAATATTAAATATCTGATGTAGTGGTTTTTGTTCGTTTAAAAAATATTTTTAGTAACAATTACCGCGGATACATGCGGTCGTTAGTTCGAACTAACCTTAGTTCGATCTAAGCTAGTTTGCTTTTAATTTTATTGCACAGGTGTATACATGTTTTTTTTTTAGTTCAAACTGAAAGCAATGATATAGCTCGATCTAACTAAGGTCGATCCAGCGGATTAGGTCGCTTTATCTAAGTGTACACATGTAAGGACTAGCCAGGTCGAGCTGACTTAGTTCGAACTAACGACCGCATGTATCCGCGGTATATGAAATAATTAGTAAATTTCTGTTTTCTTTCTTTTTGTTTTTTTTAGTAGACTGAATAGGGCCGTATTACCAACAGGATAAAAATAGTTAATAAAGTAAATAATTAATAAAAAAAATTAAAAATGCGTAAGAACTTTTGTCCAGAAGTGTAGTTTCTAGGTGGTTTGCAAAAAATTCCATCAAGCTGGAATCCCCGATTTGGATTTTTAAGGTAGCATCGATTCCGTTTTTACTGTAAATATAAATTCTATTATGCTTCGTTACCTCTCTGATTGATTCAATAATCAATCAATTTTGCACCGTAAAATGTCGATATAAAAATTACCACCGTTGGAACGGATTCGTAACTGATTCATGCATCATTTCTGTCATTGTAGCCTAACCTTACTTTTTATAAGTTTTTAACTCGTTGTTAATAAAGGCAAGTTTGAATTGAAGAAAACGCTATTTGAATTTTCGTTTTTTATTCTCACTTTTTGTTGCAAGAATTCTATATCGTCTTCACTGCTTTCAGTGTCTGATAAAATATCACTCTCCACAATCGCTCATATTTTAAAATTTTAATTGTAGGAAGGGCAACGGGAAACCACCCCATTAATTATATTTCCTATTAAGATCAGCTTAGCTTCGGCTAAGTTGATCACCTACGCACTGTAAAGTGTATGGCACTCGAATAATTGTATTTTTATGAAACTAGTAATATCAAATACTGTAGAGTAATATCAATAGAGACGATCTTGGCCTAGTAGTTAGAGCGATCAACTACTGATGCAAAGGCACCCGGTTCGATCCCGGGAGGAGTCTAGAAAGGAAAATTTTCTTTCTGACTCTTTCTATCTATGGCCGTCTCCCGTGCTTCGGAGGGCACGTAAATCCGGCGCCCCCTGAGTTAATGACTGCCAGCATCAACAATGAAAAGAGTTACAGGCACATTCTCCAACCCGGACTTAGCAACCGTGGGGTCTTAATGCTTAAACCTTTCTCTTAGAGAAAGAGGCTAATGTCCAAAAGTGGGCGGAGAAGGCTGTAACGAAAATATCAATAAAACACAGAATTACACTAACCTAAAATGACAGATACAATAATCAGCTGAAAAAATACTCAATGCGCAGATCAGTCACCAAATTGCTATTCAATTACTACTATGGATTGTGTATCGAAATGATCGTTCAGAAACCGTTCCATAAACGATCTCGAGTTTGGTTGGAACGCTTAATGGATCGCCCCACAAATCGTCACCTGTCGGTTGGAACGCTTTTTTACTATTGAACATGAGCATACCGTACATTGAACGATTTATCGTCTCGTTGGAACAAACCTTATAAAATCTGTTTGTGTGTTAAAACATAACGTCTTCAGAGGCATCTAAAAACTTAAACCTCAATCTCGGATGTGATGTAGGCATTTTTAAATTTGTAAATCATCCCATATAAAAGGAGTGATTTACTCCCCACGGTGCGCGTTGTGGGCATGGATTAACGATATTCCCGCGGTAGTGGAACTCTTAAGTACTGAAAGAATTAACAAGATTCACATTTTAAACATTGGGAAACGTTCGAAGAACAGCATTAGCATCTTATTCTATAAAGAAAGAACTATGTTCTAGGCGAATCTGCATCTACACAATTTGAGAGGCCGAATGACGAACAACCAAATCAATAAAACTCTCCACGTAAAAAACTCCCGTATAACTTTTCCTCATATAAATGTTGTAGTATAAAAATTGTTTGTTCGTATACAAGATTTCGTACAGAAGTTTGTCATTTCCATTCAATTTGCCAACCTCGATTAGATTTTACAATCGTTAAAAAATAGGGTGAATATGAGATTAATATAAACAATACACAATAACTATTACATATTTCTAAATGCAAACGACAACTGAAGTGTCATCATTGTGTTACACGTAATATGAAATAACAGAAACACTTTTATGTATTAAAAGCGAGTTCACTTAACTAGATCTCATTCTTGGAAAAAAATTTATATTAATTATAAGGAGGTAGTTAAAAATTTGGAATTATGTACTGTATCCCATATTGGAAAAATTTGCTGAATTCTGATTTCAAATACATCCCAGACTAATATGCCCAAAACCAATACAATATGTTTTGATATAAGCGTTAGACGCAATGTTCAATGATTCCTAGACTGACTAGATGCTAGACTTTGTTAACGTTTCGTCTTGGACCAATCAGCATCGTGTATTATGGTGTTGCGCCACGTAACGGCGTATGCAAAAACTCAGCTTTAATATCGAGATTATGTGAAAGGTCGGAGAAAGACTTTTGCAAAAAATTATACATTAATCATTAATGCATGTAATACAAATACCATATCTGAATGCGGCTTAAGGCGCTCCGATCAAAAACGCACTGTATAAACGAGCACTAGTATGCATGTCTCAAGCCTTCAAGATGTGTTTTATTTTTCTATTATATTAACGTGAAATTTGAAAAACAAATTGTAGACAAATTTATGTATTTCTATGAAAGATCGCCCATCTGAATTAGATCATAAAAAATAAATCAAATGCCCAGATAAAATAAATTAATTTAGAAAAATAGAAACATATTATATGTACATATTTAATGTTAGTAATTGTTTTGCGTACAGTTTTATCATCACATTTTTGTACAATGTTGTTTAAAAGTAAAAGTTTATCTAGATTTTTCCGTCTACGTTGCATCAGTCAAAATACCACGAGCCACCACTGGTCGTATATAGGTATTACATAAAATTATGAAAACACCAAATTTATAAGAAATATTTTAGAATCAACAAATTAAAGTAATAAATTTGGTTATAAGAAAATTTTATATTTGCAAAGCATTTTATTAAGAGTTGCCAATGGTGACAGCGTTAATGCTATCTTAGGAAAGCTATTAATACACGGCACACATTCTCAAACGCTATGGTACAAAATTACAACAGAAATTTAGTATTACTCAAAAGGCGTTGTCGTATGTTAGCTTAGTATATGTTACTAGGAATATCACACAACGTAAAACTTAATTATGTTAACTTTGTTTGATGTGGAGTTTCGTTGTAACATTTTTACCGTCGCAATGTTTGCATCGCTTGGCGCGAGGTTCTCCTGGTGACCCCGTGCTCACGGGCATGTTCCAGCTTCAGATTACACGCCACTTTCCAGCATGTTTATAAGCTCTTTTCCGTGTCTGTTAGACATTCTTAGCGTCGCGAATAGACGCTCGGCGTCGACGTTCACCAGCTAACTGCTGTGGAATATATAACTTGCCGTGTTAGCGAATGCCACCGAGCTACAGTTTCGTCATTACTGCCGTTAATGCGTTAACCAAGGTTATTTAAAAAAATAAAATGAAACGTTCAAAACTAGATAAATTCGATGATTTAAATGATTTCATTATTTTCAGATTAACGAAAAACAGAATTCTTATACTTAATTTAAGCCTGTAACTAATTAATTAGAACTTGAAATTCAATAATAAAATAACTCCTATGCGTGGTTCAACTTATTCACGCATAAAATCAAAAAAATTATTTGGGAATGAATGCTATGCAAGATGATGATTATTTATCAAGGTTACTCGCTATATTATGGATCAGTTTTATATACAGTGACTTCCATAAGTATTCATACCTCAACTGTAATCAAACTGATTGTTAAAAAATGTAAGAAATTAATTCAAATTGAATTTAAGAAATTGTTTATATTTGAAATAAAAATATTTAACGAAATGTGTTCTCAAATGTGCGCCTCATAAGTATTCATACAACCTCATAATATAATGTTGCATTTGCATCAACAGGATGAACTTAGTCGGACTTGTAATAAAGCCACAATTTAATTTTGAAAATTACAATTTTACATAAGAAATACATGTAATTGTTTTATTGCGTCATATTATGCCAAATATGGTAAACATTCTATCACCAGTCCGCATGCTGTAGGTAGGTTGACAGTGACTAACGGTGGGGAGCTACTAGTCCCTTCCTGATATCCGTCGGGTCAACATCCACACTTTGCCGAGTTGGACCGCTCTTGGAGGGGTGTTTTAAATGAGTAAAGCGTGTGAAAACGGTTTGGATAGATTGTATCAATTGCAAATAACTCAGAGACGGTTACTGGCCTAGTAGTATAAAGGAAAGTTTTCTTTCTGACTCTCTTTCTATCCATGACGGTCGCCGTACTTCTAAAGGCACGTAAAGCCGGTGGTCGTTCTATGTTAATGAATTACTATCATTAACAATAATATAGGGTAACAGGCACATCTGAAGCCAGTCCAGCAAACTACTTCAGATGTAAAACAAATAATATGCTCAGAGTACCAGCACTAGCTTCGGATCTTTGTCGAGGTTACTGTTGGATATTACAGGACCTAGTCCTAATTTAAGAAGAAAAAGAAGCAAATAACTCAAGAAGCACAAATCGCAACGACACCACTAAACGCTCGTTGGATAGGTGACACTTCGAGCGTTACTTTGAGTGTATAAATATCGAAATAGATGCAGTAGTTGAAAAGTTGTTTGCGTTTGAAAATGGAGAAAGTAATGAAAAATTGCGCTATATTTAGAAAATATTATTACGACAAAAGGAAGAACGCTGCACAGGTTTGTGAAAAAATTTGTACTGTGTACGGTGAAGGTAACATACTTTATCAAAATCTGCTCGCTCGCTTTCTGCTGGAAGAGACTAGAAGGAAATCGTCCACCATGAACTACTTCCAATTGGTCAGACGATTGACTCTCAACTCTACTGTGGAAAACAAGAGATTACGCTAGGCAATTGAAAGAAAATGGACCGAACTGAATAATAGGAAAGGTGTTGTCAACGCCGGACCACACACTGCTTTGATGACCCGTCAAAAAATGCGAGAGCTTGGTTGGGAAGTTTTGATGCATCCACCGCATAGTCCAGACATAGCACCCCCTGACAATCACTTGTTCCGATCTCTGCAGAACTCTCTTAATAGAATTAAGCTAGTTTCAAAAAAAGTCTGTGAAAACTACTTGATTCAGTTTTTCAACCAGAAACCACACAAGATCTTCACCTATGGCATCATGGCTCTACCCGAAAAATGCCGAAACATTGTCGATAATAATGGAGCATATTTGGTTTAAATAATTTTCACACTATAAGAAAACCAGTTAAATTTTACTTAAAAAAACGCCAAGAACTCTTTCCCTGACCTTATATAATAATACTTTTAATTTTTACGGCAATCTTATGATTTTACCCATCCCTAATCACAAAAGATAATATTTTCTTTTCATAATCTTTGTTGAGATTGATTAAAAAATAGTCGCTGGGTTTTTAACTTATTTAATATTCTGACCGAATTTTATTACAATGTATACTTGACTTCCTCCTTCGAGGGTTGCTGGGTAAGTAACCAAAAACAATACTGTTCACCCTCTTGCAATGTGCGTATGTGCCCAACCTATTCCTAGAAATGCAGGTCATTTTGCGGGCGTCAACATGCCCCCCGGCGTTGAAAGTTCATCTTTCAACAAATTTAATTATACAACAAATATATTTAAAATAACAAAATGACCTACTCCCTAAAATTAACAATATACACTGGTGGGCACAAACAAGGCAACAAAATCATAGTTGAGGATGTCCAGTAAAAGATATACAGACATACATGTAACATAAACCTTCAACAAATGAAGAAAAAAAAAAAAAAAATAACAATAACAGATTAGAAAAAAAAACACAAATAACAAATATTGTACGATAAAACACATAACAGTTTAATCACTGATTGGGAGGGGGCACAATTTAGTCACTGATCGTTTAATGGTACCGGAAACAGTTTTAACAGACGCCACTCGCACTATGTTGTCTTTACCGGGGTGAATGGCAATAACTCGTCCCATTTTCCATACTAATGGTGGGAGATTCTCTTCCTTTATTACCACACAATCACCTAACCTTAATGTACCTATACCACGATTCCATTTGGCACGACGTTGCAGCTCCGTTAGATACTCCTTGTGCCACCTTTTCCAGAAGTGTTGCTGAAGCTGCTGCACTCTTTGGTAGTTGTCCAAACGCGCTGGTGGAATTTCCGAGACATCAGCATCAGGAACGGACACTAACGTTCTTCCTAACAAAAAGTGGGCGGGAGTGAGAGGATAAAGGTCATTTGGATCACTAGACAATGGGCACAAAGGTCGGGAATTTAACGTTGATTCTATTTGCGTTAAAAGAGTATACATTTCCTCAAATGTTAACAAAGCATTTCCCGCTACCCGCTTTATGTGGTATTTTACCGATTTCACACCAGCCTCCCACAATCCTCCAAAGTGAGGTGAACCAACTGGTATGAAATGCCAATTTACTTCCATTTCTGACGCTTGATCACCAATAACGCTACATTTATCCTTTAAAAAGTTATATAGTTGTTTTAACTCCGCGTTTGCACCTACAAAATTTTTACCGTTATCAGAGTGTAAATCGCGTGGCTTTCCCCTACGAGCACAAAATCTACGTAATGCGGAAATGAACGCATTGGTCGTCAATTCGGTAACCAACTCCAAGTGAATAGCCTTTGTTAAAAAACAAACAAACACTGCAATGTAAGCCTTCACACTTTTACATCCACGGCCCTTTCTGTCTTTCAGCAAGATCGGACCTGCGTAATCCACGCCTGTGGTTAAGAACGGTGGAGTTGGTTGAATGCGACTAACGGGTAGATTGCCCATACTAGGGATTACCTGTTTAGGGGCTGCGCGAAAGCATTGTAAACATTTATGCACTATTTGACGCGCTAAATTTCTCCCCCCTAATGGCCAGAATCGCTCACGAATCACAGCTAGCAGTTGCTGTGGCCCAGCATGAAGAAGGCGTTTATGTTCCCGGGAAAAAATTAATTTTGTTAAATGATGCTGACCTATCAGGACCAGTGGATGTCTCTTTGCATAAGTGCAAGACGAATTCTGAAGTCGGCCTCCAACACGAAGCAAGCCGTCAGAATCAAGAAAAGCACTCAAGTTGCATAACGTATTCCCTTTGGTAAATTTACCCTTCCTTAATAACCGAATATCATCTTCAAATGATTCATGTTGAGCGATTTTTATTAAACAGTTTTGAGCATTTTGAACTTCTTTGTACGAAATAGACCCACCTACTCTTTCATTACCCGACTTAGTGCAATTTGTAGCAAACCTCAAACAATATGCTACAATTCTTTCTAATTTTGATAAGTCGGAGTACTTATCGAAAGGAAATGATATTTTTTCTACCGAAACATGTGAATGGATTATTTCCTTTAACTCAGGCACAATTTCCGGACTTAGAATTTTCTCTGGCCACAAACTATCGCACGCAGACAACCAAGATGGTCCGTGCCACCACAGATCACAACTCAACAACTCACTTGGAATTATACCTCTAGAGGGCAAATCGGCTGGATTTGACTTAGTAGGCACATGCCTCCAGATACTGTCATGTGTACCCTCTTGGATCTCAGCAACTCTATTGGCCACGAATGTTTTCAGTAGATTAGGAGGAGTTTTCAACCAACCTAACACAATAGAAGAATCCGTCCACAGATAACATTTGTCGAATTCTATCCCCATAACACTCCTAACTCGAGACACCAATCTAGTTAACATTAGGGCAGCTGACAATTCTAACCGAGGGATGGTCATTGTTTTTAAAGGGGCTACCTTTGTTTTCGCACAAAGAAGATTTGTGAATACTTGACCTTGCTCATCAATTGAACGGGTATACAAACACGCTCCGTAGGCAATGTTACTTGCGTCGGAGAACCCGTGCAACTCAATACTCACGCGCTTTGTTAGCAAGACCTGTCTAGGAATTTCTAATGTGTTTAATTTGACGAGTTCGCTCCGAAAAATTAACCATTTACTTTGAAGAGATTGCGGCAATGACTCATCCCAAGATACCTTTTCTAACCAGAGTTGTTGGATAAACGCCTTAGCAGTTATGATGCACGGACTCAATAATCCCAACGGATCAAATACTTGCGAGATTTCAGACAATATTGACCGCTTGGTTAGCTTGGAACACTGAGGTAGTGATATCGAATAATGAAACTTATCTTGTTTACATGACCAAGATAATCCTAACGTCTTAGTTCGCTCATTTTGGTCAAAGGTAAGAACATTGGGATGCACATCTGCCTGCTGAAGATCTACCAAAGCTTCAGGTGCATTCGAAATCCACTTTCTTAGCTCAAAACAACCCTTTTTCAAAATGAGAGGAAGCGTTTTACAAATAAGTCGGGCCTGCTCGACAGTATCCGTACCGGTTAACAAATCATCCACGTAGAAACCTTCTTGAATTATTTTAGAAATTTCAGGGTGTGTTTGCTGACACTCAACACCGAGTTGAACCAATGACCTTATAGCTAAAAACGACGCTGAAGCAGTGCCATAGGTCACTGTATTTAATTCAAACGTTTGCAATGATTCGGTTGGGTTGTCGCGCCAAAGTATACGTTGAAATGAGCGCTGCTCAGGTTCAACTAAAACCTGTCTATAAAATTTGGCTATATCAGCTGACAAAGCAACAGAATACTTTCGGAACCTTATTAAAACCGCGAATAAATCAGATTGAATAGCAGGACCGACCATTTGCAGATCATTAACGGAAACTCCGGTTGTGGAAGCCATTGAAGCGTCAAATACAACCCGAAGGGAGGTGGTTAATGAAGATTCGTTGGAGACCCCATGATGTGGAATATAGTACGCTCTTTCAGTAGGCTCACTGTTAACTACTGACATATGCCCAAGTGATATATATTCCTTCATAAATTCCTTATACCTAACTGACAGGGAATGATTGGAACTTAGCTTTCGCTCTAAGTTCATGAATCTTTTCTTTGCCCGATCGTAAGACTCACCTAAATTTTCCAACGATTGTTTAAATGGAATTGAAACTACAAATCTACCGTATTCATCTCTCCTATGAGTTTCAACAAAATGCCTTTCACACAAAATTTCTTCTTCAGAAAGTGCCTTTGTCGCATAGACCTCTTCAATTTCCCAGAATCTTCTCATTTGCTGAGATAGCTCTGCTGTTTGAGACAAATTACATATAGTGACTGGAAATTGACGATTTATTCGCATGGGCCCACTAACTACCCATCCAAACCTAGTTTTTTGCAAGATTGGCTTGCCCTCGCCCAGGGTGTGTTGCCCTACACACAAGACCTTCCAAAAGTAACTAGCACCTAATAAGATATCTACCTTACCGGGAATGTAGAAACTTTTGTCTGCTAAGTTTATATTACTTGGTATTTGCAGCGAGTTTCTATCAACTAACACAGTAGGGATGTTACCAGATATGTTAGGCATTACCAAGCAATCGACATCTAATTCAAACCGCGAATTACTGGAAGTTATCTTAAACAAACATTTGGAGCTAACTTCTGTACTCCTGTTAGAAATGCCACTAACACAAAAATTCGTTGGATTTCGCTCTAATCCCAATTTTTCACTAAACTCCTCCGTTATGAAACTGGACATGCTTCCCGAATCTAAAAGAATTCGTGCAGGATGAGCCTTCCCATTCATATCTACAACGCGAACCATGGCAGTGCATAACAATACTGTTCCATGGTCAGAAGAAAACGCAGAAACCGTAGCGTTTTCCTCTGAATTTACAATAGATGGAAGATTACTGACTGCAACTGGAGGAGTTTTATCTACGTGCAATAAAGTGTGGTGCCTGGCTTTACATTTTGGCATTTACTTTGGCTTTGCACCTGCCCATAAAATGCCCTTTCCCTAAGCAACTAAAACAAATCTTAAACCCTCTAACCTTAACCGAGCGCGTATCCGCGTCAAGCCCCTTAAATGTGTCACAAGCACTTAAGATGTGCGAGCCTTCGCACATAGGACATGAAACGGCGGTTGTCACGAAGCTCTTTGATGACGGGCGTTCGACACGTACCTTACCATCCCTTTGCTCTACATTCTCCAAACGAGATGCCCGCTTTTCTACAAATTCTATTAAGTTTTCCAAGTTGGGGATCGCGTCTGAGTTAAAGGAATTTTCAAACAAAAGCAAAGTTGTGTCATCTAGTTTTGTACTTAACAAATACACCAAGAGTGCGTTTCTTTGTTCGTCTTCACCTATTATTGAGGTGATCGCGCGAAGGTTATTTTTAAAATCATCGACAAGACTTAAAAGTTTTATTGACGATTCTTTGGTTACTGCCGTTAGGGTGCATAACGATTTAATGTGATGGTGTACCAAGCTCCGCTCTTTATTATATCTCGAATTTAAATTATCCCAAACAATTTGATAATTTGACGCGGTTAGGGCTATATTTTTAACCACCTCTTTGGCCTTTCCGACCAATGCTGACCGCAAATACTGGTGTTTTTGAATGTCTGATAAACAATCATTATTATTTATCAGACTGCAAAATATATCCCTAAAATTTAGCCATTCTTCGGGTTTACCATCAAAATTAGGGATTGAGACTCGAGGCAATTTGATACTTGTTTGCAACGTCGATCTTTCAACAGAATCAATTGTGTTATTTCGCGCTAAGCCAGGATGCACACAGCTAGCTGCACCGCCATGTGAAAGATCGACCTTGCTTAACAAATTTTGAGTTTTTGCCAAAACCTCGTAATATTTGTTTTGAAAGGATTCAACGTGTAGCAACTCGCTTTCAACATCGTCAGCTTCACTTTCAATTTGAAACTGAACTTGCTCGAACTGTTCGAGCAGCGATTTTAACGCCTCACTCCTTCCTTGAACTTGTATCACGTCTTCCACCTCAAGTTTATTATTGGCTTCAAAAATCGTCTTTTTTGCATTAATGAATTTTTCTGTAATTGTCAGACGAGCCTTTATTGATGCTCTTTGTTTATTTAAATTTAGAGCCATTTTTTACTTGAATTTAAACAAAATTAAATATCTAATGAATTAAAATTTAAATAAAATAATGTGAAATATTGTTAAAAACTGTGATTTATAAAACTCAGTTACTAACTGTACTTAGAAAGTCTGACCAAACGAAGTTTATTTAATTTTCTTAGAAAAAATAAGTTAGCCAAATTACAAAGCCTTCAAATTGTTCAGATGCCTGTAGTGCCGGATGCCCTTAAAATTATTAAGAAAGCTGCACATGCAAACGATACTTTTACAACCCCTAATAAATCACCCTTAAGAAACGCTTGACCGTCGTATTAGTACGTAAGTTAAACCAACTATATAACTCGTATACGAAATTAATATTCCTTAATTTAAACCAATACAAAATTTCCTTAATTATTACAAATTGTTAAAAATTGCAAATACCACATAAGACAGTTACTAAATTCTTTTAGTTAAACTCGAATTAATTAATTAATTTAACAAATAAAATCAACATTTTTAAGGAAAATGATAAAGGAAATTAATGACTTACCCACTTTTGTTTATGAAGAACTGTTTGAAAAACCGTGCTTTGACCAAGCTGCAAATTTTCACTTTCAAGTTGGCTTGGCGTTACCTAAGTATTTTCTTGACCAGAAAATTTTAACACACTATTTTGGTTTCGCGTTTCCACTTAATCTTGAAATGATTCCAAATTTTAATCCAATCCGGCTCGATAAGGACCAATGTTGAGATTGATTAAAAAATAGTCGCTGGGTTTTTAACTTATTTAATATTCTGACCGAATTTTATTACAATGTATACTTGACTTCCTCCTTCGAGGGTTGCTGGGTAAGTAACCAAAAACAATACTGTTCACCCTCTTGCAATGTGCGTATGTGCCCAACCTATTCCTAGAAATGCAGGTCATTTTGCGGGCGTCAACAATCTTAATATTTTATTTCTATAAAATTTTAATATAAAAACATTCTGTATTGATCTAAGCACTATCTATTTTTAATTGCTTTTACAAGGTGGTCTTATACTTTCTGCCGGTAGTGTAGGTATGTTTCTTATCCGCCATCCAAGACGTCATTTAGTGCATCCTCGATCGCTTTTTATGAGAAAACAGTGGCGAAAACCGGAATTCACTATCTTTTTCTTTTGTTTTCGAGTCAAAAGATAAATTTTTTACTTTTCAATAAAGATACCCCAAAATATTAATACATTCTTGAGATACTATTTTAAGCTTTTAATTGCGGCTGTCGTGGTACGAAACTTTTGTTGTTCCTAAATGTAAAAAAAAATTATTAGCGTTAATTTGTCAAATCAAATAAAAATTTTCAATTATACCCCATATACTATGCATGGACATTCTTTGTTTTATTCCCGAAGAAATGAAATCTAGTATATACTATGCTTTTTAATTTTTTTCATAAAAAATAAAAATATTGTAGTTTATTATTATGGATTCCTAATAAAAATTAGTTTTAAAATATTCTTTATAAAGACTCTATTACCCGTTTTCACCAACCGATTCCTAACGTTAGGAATTCCCTAACTTTGACATATGAAACTTTTATGTCAAACTTGTTTTTCACCAAGCGCTAAAAATTTCTTAAGGTGTTAAGAATTACCTTAGGTTAGGGACTTAACACCTTAAGAAATTTGACATAAAAGTTTCATATGTCAAAGTTAGGGAATTCCTAACGTTAGGAATTGGTTGGTGAAAACAGACGTATAAAATGCATGTCTTTTGTTTACTATGAAAGATTTTAACATTAAAAAAGACACCTCTAAATAGCGGACAGTTTTCAATTCCCCAGCAGAAATGTAAGGGAGTATACGGAGGAATTACTTCTTAATAACGGACTTCTCAAAATGAAAATTAAAATCATAAAATTGATGACCAAGAAAAATGTAGTAGTGTTCGATATTTAGCGGAGAGATTTGGTGTTGGAAAAACTCAAATTGTTTTTTTTTTAAACATCTTTATTTCTCAATAGCGGACACTTTTCAATAAGGGACATTTTTACGCTCCCCGTCGGTGTCCGGTATTGAGAAGTTTTAATGTATCTCAATATTCTACTTTTGTGACATTCCCTATTTTATTCCTGTATAATTGGTGATTTTTAGTGATTCTGAAGCAAAATAGGATCAATATGCCGGTCATCAACCATTTAACAGAAAATCCATGTTTGGCATGTCGAAAAATAGTAATCTTTTGTATTTGTAAAATTTTTACTGGACAAGTTTATATGTTTTCCACAGTACCAAAACTTGACTTTTTACCATTTATATTCTAACATTTAATTATTTCATCAAAAATACTTCGGCAACACACAAAAAGTCCATCATTGGATCCTCGGCTTTCGTCATAAGAAACCACTGTGCACTAACATATTTATATCAATTTTCACACTTGTAAATGCGTAAATCTTAACGTCGTTATAGTGAAACATTACCTATTCGTTTATACTTTGTTAAGTAAATGAAGTAATAATTAAAATTAATTAAATAATGACGTCCAAAACTATTAATGTGATTTTTAAGGTATTGTTTCATGAATTTACTATTATTTAACTTTTTATCCTTCCTAAGCCAAATACCAGCACAGGCCGCGAACAGACACATTGGCGCTTCATCCATATCGTCATATTATGAAGGTTTTAGCTTATTTTACGCTTATTAGACTTTAAAATGTAAGGTCTAGTGGAGTAAAATAAACCTCTGTAAAATTGTTTTCCCATATTCATCACTTTGATGTCAAAAAGGGCGGATTCTTTAGGTCATTATATGTTTTGAAAAGTCGACCGGTATTAACGTTAGATTAAGTCTGTGCTTCTTTGCTAAAAGCTGATATGTCATTATTAGAGTGATTTTAGTTTTTTCCATGTTGATATGTTATAAAAGGTATTTTTTTAATCTGGCAAAGTTTGATATGTCTATAGCATAGCTACAACCTTGTACTGTAACTTGTCATATAGTATGATATTTCACATGATCTCTATAAGTGATTTGGCTAAACTTTATATGTCATTCGGAAACAATTTAAGAAAATCACATATCAGCTTTTGGCATAGAAGCACAGAAGTAAAGTTTTTATAAAAAGAGTTTTGTAAAACTTTCTTAACTTTTGTGCCCTGCATTAGAAAAAAACACAAGCCGCCACTGCCGGTAATCGACTTGAATTTTGGACGATAAGTTAAGAAATGAGAAACCATTAGACTCGACGATAAGGAAATTTTATAACAACTATTATTATTTTATCTTCTGTTATTATGATCGCAATCAAAATTAAAATACAAAAAATGTCTATATTAATAATTTATCAATAAATGTCCAAGTTTTACCGCAGGTACCAATTTGCCCGTTATAATAATTATGTTCCGATTATTGAAAAAATAGTTCGCCAATAACCTTACATTTAGTCCACCCTTTACATAACAATAATGTACTACCTATAATAATAATTATTATGTTTATGTATAGTTACTAACAATTTTAAAATAAATTAATACTAAGCTACCTTGCTTGCTACCTACACATTTGAATTATTAATGTTTGAATGTACCTATACATAAACAAAAAATTAATAAATATTACCTGGTATTATAATAGCAGACAATAAGAGTAAGAATTATCGAAATTCCGATTGTTAAAATGAATTAAAACTTAAAATTTGGTAAATTATATAGTACACAATGGTAGGAATGTACCTTTTAATAAAAATATTACATGTGTACCTACTGCACAACTGGCGACAATGCAATGGCGCAAATACCACACAAAAAAGTTTGTTATAAGACACAAATTTGTTTTCTTTTCTATTTATTCGATTATTAAAATCAGTTTAGCTGTAAATACAATATTAATTTAAAACAGATAAACACGAATATCATCTGTTCGTTTATTTGTTAGGAGTGGGTGTAAAACCAAAAAGCAGGTTAATTAAAAAATAATTTTTTTAACTCACCTTATTATCGGCGAAGTATCATTTTACAAACTACTAAAGAAACAAACCACTTGTAGAAAATTAATTTAAAATTTAAGATGCACCACAACAAAATAATTAGCTAATAAAACAACTTGAAAAACTCAGATGTTACAAAACTAATTTCATTCCGCCATGTTAAATTTTACAGTAGTTCTAAACAGGTCAACCTCTTAAAAGCAGAAAACACCAAACATGTTTATTATTACAACTATATATTATAAATATATTAAAATGTTCTATTAAATTATATATAAGTTAAATAATAAATAATAAAAAATTGATAATAATATTTTACTCTAGACAAATCAGAATTTTAAATGACTTCGAGAGCCTCAAACTGGGAGCGTTTTTGTGTTTCTACAGTATTAGGAAAAAAATCCAAGTAAAATCATACTTACTTCCGATGGCCAAATAGAACTTTTAGCCTCCTCTATAATTCCTCCTATTTATCGCTGTCTCCTCCCAGCCGTCTCCTTTTTTGATCTGATCCAGATATCGAACTATATTAAATAATCCATGCAATAAAATAATCAAATGCTTTTTAAACTCCCCTCCACGGTTAAATTAAATATATGAAATATAAACGCAATTGCATTGGGTAAAACTTAAATATAGCATTCGCTCAAATTAAATTCACATACAAAATATACATTAATTACATTTTTCACACGTTCACAGCCAATCATAATAGCTATCATAATAGACTACAATAATTAGAAAGCTTTCATATTATATTTCTATGCCAAAATATTGAACATCTTTCAAATCAAATTTTTCGGTTATTACAAAATATATCAAGTTCTGCCTCACATAGTAGACTTATTTTAATGTTATTTAATAGTGAAAGAATTTTTTAAATATCTATAAAATACTACTGTATAGATTCGTCGACCGTTATCAAAAATTCTTTAAAATTGCTGTAAAAGTAGATTTTAATGACATTATTTTATTAAAATTGGCCGGGGGAAGGCCAAGAACAAATCTCCATCATAGCGGAAGATACTCCATACTTGCTATACCCTCAGTATAAAACCTCATTAACTTTTTATAAATTTTTATTTTGTCACCCCCTTCCCTATAGTAGTTGGCTGGATTATTTATGTTAAAAACCACATTTTTTCAATTTTAGAAACCATAAGGCCTAAAATAAACATGCAAAAATAATTTCTATCTACATATTATTTGCAATGTAACTTGATGATAAGCACTTCAAATCTTTGAGCCTTGGCGAGACGAATCACGTAATATTTTAAACTCGACTACACTTAAACTCTAGACGCCGGTTGAACTTACTAGTTTAGGCGAGGTACATTTCTGATCATCGGTGGAATTTACATCTGTCCACACAAGCTATTATAAACGAATTGTTTTGCTCACTAGAGTTATGTTTATAATTATTTATTACAGTCATTGTTATCTTTGAATAACATGTTCTATAACCAAACTATCGTATAGCATTATCGCTCGTGTTAAGCATATCTGCTATCTATTAAGCATATTACTACTAATATCTACTGTGATTGTGTGTGCCAGACCATGCAATTCATTCCCGCATACACATTATGTTAATATTTTTGTATAATTTCTGAATTTCGTAGACTCCATACATGGAAAAGCCTTCCTTTCTGACCTTTTTGAAGCAGGTTAACACCAATGTACAGGTAAAAGCTGTGGCCAGTCTCCACCGAATGTTTAGCAATGATTTGTTATTAATTTCATGAATTTCGTTAACGTTTCACCGAAGCCACTTGATATTGGATGCGTGGTCATGTATTCTCTTCTTCAACCTCCTTCTTATTTGACCAATGTACATAACCTCACACTTCAGTTTATATATCCCAGATTGTGTCCACATCTTTATCTTTGTGGTTCCAGAATAGGCTTCTAAGGGTGGTGTATATTTCATCTCCACTCATGATGGTCTTTGCCAACCCTTCCAGGCACAATCCAGTTTTTGTTTGGCCTTTGTTGGAGTATGTCGAGTTTTTCCCTCCTAGAAAACTTGCTGCTGATTTTGTTGTCGTTGATTATTGTTATCAAAACATTGTTGTTAAAGAATAGATAATGCTTGATATACCAACCATAAAGTCAATCTTTCTCAGCTCTTCCATACTGTGAACTACTCAACTAATTAATTTCCTCTTCTCTAATATAAATTTTTCGATTTCAGATTCATCACCTAACCATTTTGGAAAATATAACATCAGTAAACTTAATCCGTGTTGGTGGTTATCTTCAAACACAGAAAAACTTTTTCAATACAATTTCCATTCTAGTAGTCATTGCAAAAGGAAGAAGCAGATTGTACTTAAATTAATTTCAGTGTGTTAAAAAGAAGTAAATAGAAAAAATGTTTTTAATATTTTTTTCAACCGGTACATAACAGATCTTAAAAATTCAAAATTTTATTTATAGATGTAATACATCTTGACTGTATAATAAATATTAATATTACATACTTATAAAATATACATATTATTCAGATAACTTTTGACAAGATAGTTGGATTTGCATATTTACAAATTTAACTGTATTAAAACATTAAAACTGTAAAAACATGAAAAATTATTGAATAAAATTATAAAAATTCAATATTAAAAAATAGTTCAAATATAATATATTTAACGACAATGAAATGACATTTTAAATATAACGACAAATAATTTAATATAAATAAATACAATAACAAAATTGTCAAAATGGCATTTTAGTATGTATCAGGTATGCTAAGAATGTTTTGATAAAGGATAATAAAATGATTTAACTTCTTCAATATCTCGACACCAGTCTGTTGCAAATCCATTTGGATCTTCTAAGTAATATGTACGATTCGGCTAAAAACATTTAAAATTACTATCGAAATACTTACTAATTTCCTTTATTTAAAAAAGAAAAAAGGCCCCATATTTCTGAGTGTTGATGACAGTATATTACATTATCCCATCACTCTCTCTTTAGAGCTCGACAAAATTAAAAGATCATGCTCGGGTAGGATTAGGCGTAAAAAATACGTGATCATGGGCAATTTCTTTAAGAATTACAAAACTTTTTTAAAAATATGTTGGTATACATAAAAAAATAAATTAAAAAAATCAAAAAACCCGACTCCGTAAGAAGCGAATTAAAATGATAAAAACAAGAAAACGTAGGACCATAGTAGAAATTCTTTATTCTTAAAATAAAATAATGATTGTTATTATCCATCTTGAGCCTGCCAAATAAAAGGTGATGTGAACGGTGAATATGATAATCAATTTCAGGTGGAGACATCAGATTCATATTTTACTTGATGCAAACCCTGCTAAATGTCCTATGCCTCCGACTGAAATTAGTTATCACATTCACCTTTCACATCGTCTTTTAATTGGCAGGCTCAAGGCAGATAATAACAATCACTATTTTATTTTAAAGATAAAGAATTTCTATATACGTCTTCTTGTATCCATTATTTTAGTTTGCTTTTAACAGTCGGGTTTTTTAATTTTTTTAATTTATTGTTTTATTGACCTTTTAGTTTTGTTTTATCAATATATTGTTACTTCCTGTCTATAAATATTGTTTTAATAAGAAATTTTGCGTTAGAACACAACTTAACAAGTGCAATCGCCAACAAAGATTTCAATCAAAATCAATGTTTCATGACATCTGACATTTGTTTTGACACATCCTTCAAATTTTTAAATTAACCGAATTATTACAAATTTTAACTATTTTTATTATAAAAAACAAAACCTAGTCTATAACCATCTCACGGTTTAGACAAATTGATCGACACCTCATTGATTAAACAATTCATTAAAACAAGATATAGCCATTCTCCTGAAGGTTCTTTTGAAAAAGATGTTTTTCAGTGACCACTGTTGCATAGACCTGGATCATCTGAATTAAGATTCCAAAAAAATTATTTAATTTGAACAAACAGTAGTTTTTCAAAATACCAATTTAGAACAAAATGACACAAGTTCAAAGTCCAAATTTAGGTTTACGATGAAAATATTCTTTGCTTTTTTCGCCAATAGAAAAAAAAGTTTAAAACAAATTTATGGATCGGTTTTTGATGTTATGAAAATTGGTAGCTTTAAATAAAAAAAGGAGCCAAAACGAGGGTTTGAATTAGTTACAGAAAAAGATAATATGTATAAAAGCACAATCCGATCCATATTTATTCCAAACTAAAATTACATGAAATTGGAATTTGCGTAAACAAAAGTCACATACACGATGGATAGACTCTATTTGCAAAACTTCTAATAGGGCTCCAGTGTTTAAACCCTAGGATCTCATAAGACTCTGTGTACCTATCAACTTTTTATTTAATAAACCCAGTAAAAATTAAAGTTGTTTTTTTGCCTTAATAGGCAAAGATAAACACAAGGAAAGAAGTCGTGGATAAATTAAACTATTCTGGGCTCAATTAAATTGAGCCTGCTCAATTTATTTCTGATTAAGAAGCGACAAACTGAACATAATTTAAGCCATCCTTTAGCTTTGTTTAAAAGAGTACAAAAATACTTGTAGGTTTTGCTGTCAAAGTTTAATAAAAGTCGTACGTAACTAATATTGTACATTACTAAATCAAAACATTAAAAAATTAGTATGTCATAACTTGTACTACATTATAAACTAACAAAATTTTTGAGTTAAGTAGTGATTGTAATATTTGTATATTAGTTCAAATTGTGATAGAGAGAGTTACATCATCAAAATAACAAAAATGAATCCATTTTAAAATGCATTCATTTCACTAGCGATTCTGATCTTAATTCATTCCATTTGAAACTATGATGCAGGGCTCAATTTATTTGAGCCCAAGTATACATACAAAACAAGTTAATCAGTTGTAACTAACTAATAAGTGGTAACTAAAACGAACGTAACGACAAAATAAACATTAATATCAAGATTAAGACAATATTAAAAGAAATAGGCAAGATGATACAAATCATAAAAGAATAGATAAAAACGAATAACGAAAGTATGCTGAAAGCCTGGAAATTTACAACCTAAATTACTGAGATAAAAAAGGAAATCAAGCAAATTAAGATGGCAAATACCAAGGTAATTTCCCCATAACAACAAAGCACGATTAAAAGCAAAGTACAGATAACATACCGTGCTCAAATTTACAACATGATATATTTGAACATTTGTCGATAATATATAATAATTACAAGTAAAAAACATTTATAATTAATGAATAAATAAACAAAACAGTTTTTCGAAAAACTAAATCGTTCCGCAGGCCCGTTTTATTTTGAATGAACATTAACATCCAAAATAGGTGGTGCAAAGTATAGAGGTAGGCCAATCAATAAATAGAGGAAAGCATGGAAAGACTTGGAAATGATTAATATCCATGATTGGAAAGAAAAAGATAGACAAGAATATGCAAATGTGTTCAAATAAGCCAAGGGCCTTCTAGATCTGTAGAACTATCGATAAATAAAAACAATCTATTTTATACCCCCATTCGTTATCACAAGTATCAGACTATAAAAATAATATAATACTTACTGTATGAATAAAAAATGTCCTAAAAGATTTAAGTTCGGCTCGCAAAGCATTGCTCCATGGTATTTCGCCTTTAAGAACCATAGAAGCAGGATCAACATAATACAAATGTGGTCCACAAGTTAAGAAAAAGATTCTTCTTCTTGAAAATAATCCTTTTTTTTTGTCCACAATACCTTGTCTTAAAATCAAATTTCCTCCTACTAAATTGTGCCACTTAGCTAATTTTTGTCTTTCTAGCATTTGTTTCATTTCAATTTCATCCAAATTCATTAATTTTTTAACATTCTCAGCATTTTTTCTATCTGCAGGAATGTTATTAGGTTGATAAAACATTTCTAATTGTAAACGAGAAGCTTTCTCATGGTCAAACCCTGGTTCTAAATTATATAGAATTTCACTAATTGATTTAGAAGATTCTGAACAATCCGTAGCATTCGGGGCAAGTTTAGGAGGTTCGCCAATATTACTCCAGTCAAAACCACAAAAAAAGTCATGCTCTCGAATACTTTTATAAGGCTCACTATCTAATGCACCTAATCGTTTTTCCGGAACTAAAACTAATAATTTTTCTACTAAATTTCTAACATTTGAATCAAAACATTCAGGAAAATCGTAATCAAGCTTCAAAATTTTCTGAAATATTAAATATTCACTGCCTGCTCGAAATGGTGGCACACCAGAAACCATTTGATATATTATGCATCCTAAAGCCCATAAATCAGAAGCAAACACTGCCTCGGATCCACTTAATAGTTCAGGACTTACATATTGAGCTGTACCAACAAAACTATTTTTACGTTGTTTACTTATGCTTTCTTCATTTTTATTTTCACTTCTGGATAAAATTTTAGCACTACCAAAATCTGTAATAAGAATATGCCAATTTTCATCAAACAATATGTTTTCTGGCTTCAGATCTCGATGAACAATTCCTTTAGAATTTAACACTTCTAAAGCTATTACAAGTTCTGCTGTATAATATCTAGTGCAAACTAAATTGAAAGAACCATTTTTAGCAATATGTGGCAAAAGTTCACCGTTTCTTGCATAGGTCAATACAAAATATAATCGTTCTGCATCTTGAAATGTGCAATATAACCTCACGAAATGACTTGTACATGCTGATAAAATTTGAAGTACATCTCTTTCTAGGACAACATAGTTCATCTTTTTTTCGCGTATTATATGGCGCTTTTCCAGTACTTTAACTAAAAAATAAATGTTTAGTGCCACCTCAAATACAATAATTCACATTTCTTACTTGCAAATTCTTTATCGGTGTGTATATCTTTGGCTAAATAAACTGTACTAAAACTACCTTCTCCAATTACTTTTCCAAATATGAAATCAATTGCTGAACGTTTCTTTGGAATTACATTTTCTTCGATAGGAGGTGTCATCGTAACAAGCCAATTTTAATTAATAAACTGTAAAAAAAATACTGTTACAACAAATACTAGTAGTAAGTACTGCTTTTACGTTCATACAAATCACTTAATTAATAACCTACCTCCAGCTCAAATATTTGGTGCCTACAGTAAATAATCAAATTCGTCAGTGTTGGTACCTACGACGTCACTGTATGCGTCATTGGTATTGTTTATTCAAAATTATAACAATCATAATAATATATGACGTAAGAAATATTTAAGTGATGCATGTATAATTTAAAGTAACTCAAAATTATAGGTAGGTACTACACTTGTTCACTATTTTTTATATTGCCAATAATTTTTAATCGGCATAATATAATTGAAACCTATGGATGTTATGTATGTCACTATGGAACTTGTATCCGTCTGTTTCTTAATCAAAATTTACGTAGAAACAAATATAAATATCACATTGACATAATTGATATAAATTAGCATGCCTTCTAGATTACAATATTATTAATATAATTTAAAAGCAGACATAAATTTTATAATCGGCTTTGAACAATTCATCGATTCGGGTTAATACTGTTTTTATAAGTGGGAGTTTTGCAACGTTGTCGCGTTTCGTTAATTTAAGCATAAGTAAAGGGTGGCGCCAAAGTTATCGTCCGATTTTCTTAACCTATAGAAAGAAATTAAGATTGCAGCGCCAGTGTGTGATACGAGTTATAACTAATTTCTAGGATATAACCCACTTTCTATGTTGTTCCAAGGTGAATATTCGTATATTTTGATTTAATTTTTGTAGTTTAGTGAAAGTAATTGCGTTTTAATTATAATATTAAAATCATTTTTATACGAGTACAGGTAGCCCTCGGTTTACAACGGCTTAATTTACGCCGGCTTAATTTACGCCGATTCACAATAACATTGCTTCTAATGATTGCGTACCCAGTTCTTCTCGGTATTTCAATATTTGGTGGTATTCTGTCTATCTTTGTTTTACCTTCGATTTTTTTAAGGAATCTCATTTCTGTAGCATGTATCATGCTTCGTTGTTTTCTGTTCATAACCTAAGATTCGCATCCATATATCAAGGCAGATATTACTATTTTCATATATACATCAACTTTTGTACTTTTAGGTATTTTTTTCTTATCCAAAAAAGATGTCTTTATTGTATTGAATACGATAGCTTTCCTGTCGAGCTTATTCTTTAATTTATTTCTTCTTCCATTTTTTCGTTCTCTTGGATTACAATACCTAAGTATTTGGGCGAAAGTTAATCAATCCTGATTGCGATTTTCATCATTTTTTTTGTAAATTATGAAAGATAACAACGCCATATACACATAAAAAATATAAAATTTGCCGACGGTCCACAAATTTGGTTAAAAACAGCATTAAAGTTTAATTTGGTATGAAATTTTTCATTGAGTCTTTTGAACTTGAAATTAGGTTGTGGCGACAGTAAAGATACCATAATCTTAGTGTTTACATCGAATTATGAAAGATAATGGTGTCATTAACAAACAAAAATTAAAATTTGTGGTTGGTCAACATATGTATTTCGGAAAATATTAATTTTTAGGTCAATTAGGTCAATTTTAAGGTTTTTCAGTTTTGCCTTAGTTGCACCCACTTTCCGCTCCGGGCGCTACAAGCGGTTTTGATAAGCGCTTTACTTACTAAAAACATCGTCTTAGGGAAGACGATCCAATTGGAAAAATTATGGAAGTTGCCTCCACGGATGTCAGAGAGCGACTGACTCCCTCTTAACGCTGCCCTAGTTAGTCCCACTCTATGGTTGATTCGTGCATATCAAAGCACACGCACCGTTAATGCAATGCATAAATTATTACGCAATATTGTGCAATAATACATTTACATGTACTTCTTATGGGAAAATTGTAATTTTCAAAATTAAATTGTGGCCTTATTACAAGTCCGACTAAGTTCATCCTGCCTTTAAAGATTTTGTATTTTTCTGTTTTTTCGTTGGTAAAGCCATTTCTATAGGAAAAAGTGTACTTTCGAGTCAGGGTTAGTTAACTCTTGCTAGTATTTTTAACTATTCACCTGCTGTATAATACTTCATTGTCAATTTTTATACTGTGCTTGATATTCTATCGACTAATTGTCATAGTTTTTGTTTTTTCCTTAATAATTTTCATGTTTTTTTCTTCCAGCTCTTTACTGTAGACGTCTATTTCTCTTGTAATTGTTTTTCTGTTGCGCCAAATATTACCATGTTCTCTGCATAACACAACCTTATCTCCCCTTTTCAATTTCCAATATTCAACACAGTATGGTTTAATCTTTTTCTTGCATTTCTTTTTAGCGTCGTTTAAAACTATTGAGAACAGCAATGGGTTTAGTACACATCCTTGCCTCAGCCCTTGTTCAGTCTGGAAAGTTTTCGATTTTTCATTGTTAGTTCTAACAAAGCTTAGTGTCTTGCGCAAACTTTTAATATTACCAATTAGTGTCTCGCTTATACCTCTTTCATATAAACTATTTCACACTATAACAGAAAATTGTTATTCTCAATTTCTGTTACAAAAGGTACGCTTATTGTACCTTTCCTATTGTTCCCTTGGATTAAAAGTCACGTGTCTGATAAGGCAGAATTGCGCGTAGAGTACGCTGCAAAAGGCAGTGATCAACCAGTCTCGAAAAAGGCTGAACGTCAATGCGGTCAAATTTTCCTTTTCTATCAGCCAGTATAAATTATTTAATCGTGTTGGTTAATAATTATAGTGCATTGAACGCCGGTTGCGCTTTTTTCGAGCGGATTTATCGTATATCACGCGAGAGAGCAAATTTAGTAATTTTGTTGAAGCAACATCTGGTTTCAAAATTTTTCGTCGCGTCGTTAAAGTGGAAAATATTTCCCAGGGAGAATTCGACTTCCAGCTCTATTATTATTTTGAGCCAGCGAGCATTGGTTTTAAATTCAAGCGTACTGTCTTTAATTAGTTTGAAACGCGGTAAGAACGATACTGTTCTTGACATCTGTCTGCGGCCGGCTGTTCAAGCCACGTCAATTTCCATCTGTGCGGTTCCATCTAGCGTCTCGAGTGTCTTCTCTACTGGAACAGCAACATCTTCCGAAGGCATCAATCTTGTGGAGAAGATAATCCAGTGTAGTTTGTGTTTGTTCAATTTCAAAGTTCACGAAGTGGCGGTCAGCAACTGTCCTTCAAGTATGACCCTCTGTCATCTTATTTATTTTGTAAGGTATCATCCAGCTGGTGAGTTCAAATTTTTGCTACTCAAAGTGCCAGTTGTTTAGTTATTTTAATTTTAAAATCATTAAATCGCACATTTGTGATCCATACGCACTGGGTCAATTATTTTGTTTCACAAAGATTGTTGCCTATAGAAATTTTGAAATCTTGTTTATGCGCCTGCAGAGCTCCAATAATTTTAATTTTGTTAAATAAACGTCATTGTTTTATTCATCAGAGTTTTATTTACTTATCACTTTTAGGAACGGAAAAGAACTAAGTAAGTTATTCGAATTCACGACTCTGGCTTCCGCTACAAAAAGCTAGTATAAATCAACATCAGGGTAAAACACGTTATTATAAATTTGTATTTTGAGAATCGAGGTAATCTTAACTTACCGAGTATTCGCATTTCAACACATCTTCTCGGGTAATTCGGTCGAAAGCCTTTTCCAAGCTAATAAAGCAAAGATGTCACTTGCATCGTAAATGCAAGTTCCCGTAATTTTCTTCTTCTTCTTCTTTATTAAAGGCATCTGCCTGTTTTCTTCACACTTTTCCATTTTTTTACGTTTCCTCTGATGTGGACACCCAGCTCTCCATCCACCTCTTGGGTGGTCTTCCAGGGTTTCGCTTTACCGGTGGTTTCAGGTCTCTCGCTACCTTGATTAGTCGATCGCTGTTGGCTCTGTTGACATGCTCGTTCCACTCTTTTCGTCGATGTCTCACGAACTTGACGACGTCAGTTATTCTACATGCTTGTCTCACTTCGGTATTACGTACTCTGTCTAGTCTGGTTTTGCCAACTATGGATCTTAGGGTATTCATTTCTGTTGTTCGTAATATTTGTTTTGTTCTGCTGGTTTCTGCGCGGGTTTCAGCTCCATATGTCATTATCGGCCTAATTATTGTCTTATATATTTTTGTCTTGCTTTCTATTGACATATATTTGTTTTTCCATGTGACGTCTCTGAGGTGACCAGATATTCTAGATCCTTGCATTGCGTGATGTTTTACTTCCATGTTCAAATTGCGTTCACTTGAGATGATAACTCCTAAATACTTTGTAGTCATGACCTGTTCGATAATTTTTCCTTCAACTTCTAGTTTGCATCTGATGGGCTCTTTAGATATTGTTAGAGCCTTGGTCTTCTACAGATATTTCCATAATATAGGTCTTAGCTGTTGTGACAAGTCTATGTAGCATATATTGAGTTTATCTTCCGTATCTGCAATGAGAACGGCATCGTCCGCATAACAGACTATGTTGATGTCTTTTCTTCCCATTCTATACCCTGGCAATTTTTAACGCTATGGACTATCTTGTCCATTATTAAACTGAACAATACCGGACTCAAGGAATCGCCTTGTCTAATTCCTGATTGTGTGTCTATATCTTCTGTGAGCTTGCCATCCACCTTTATTTTCGTTTTGTTCCCGTATTTAATTCTTCAATTAACTGTATTAGTCGTGGTGGTGTATTCTTTTCTTCTAAAATTTCTAGTACATCTTGTAGTTGTATCCGATCGAATGCTTTTACGTCTACGAAGCACATAAAAGCAGGTTTTGAAAATTCAATCGCTTTTCAACTACTTGGCGAACTATGAAGATAGCGTCCGTTGTGGATCGATTCTGACGAAATCCTTGTTGTTCTTCAGTTATTTCTATGAATGGTTGAATTTTGTTAAGGATGATCTTGGTTAACAGTTTTAGAGTGCAGTTAAGTAGAGTGACTCTTCGGTAATTTTCTGGATTTCTTCGGTCTCCTTTTTATACAAAGAGACTGTTAAGGTGCGCGTTCACTTGTCCGCACCGCCCGCAACGCTCCTCAAATTTTCAGTTGCTTTACATTGTTTTAAATGGAGATGCGTTCATTAGACCGCATACTCATCCACGGGCTGACGGAAATGCGGCCGCCTGTCTAGCAACGAATGCGGACGGCGTTGGGTGAGTACGTGACGTCATCAGGATATCCAATGCCAGAAAAGATAGCAAACGCAACTTATCGCATTTTATGCGATATAAATAAATTATACCTATTCATGGATGACCACTTGCTAATTTCATTAGTGAAAAATTATGAAGAAATGTATAATTTAAAACATTGTGAATATGCAAATCAATAACAAATTCTAGATCATTAAACAAAGTATGAAATTCCCCAAAATATGGTATTTTTTTTAGATATAGTATATCAGGTACTATGTATCCAAAAACTTTTTTGGTTTTTATTCCTTGAATAAGCAGCTAATAATTGCTACTTTTATTTACTTTCGCTGTTAATTCCGTTGATGAGATTCTTTGGATGAGTACGTGATGTCATCAGGATATGCAACTTTACTTTCGCCGATGCACATCATGTCTCGCCAAGCAGTAAAAGATGGCTATTAATTCGGTTGATGCGATTCAGACAAGTGGACACCTCGATTTAAAAGCAGATTTAGCCGGTGCGGGCGTTGCGGACAAGTGAACGCGCACCTTTATACTGCGCTTCCATTCTTCCGGTATTTTCCTCGATTTGCTATAATTTGGATAGTGTTGTCATTTGTTCAACGAGATAATCCCCCATATTTTAGGAGTTCGTTACTTATGTCATCCGGTCCAGGTGCTTTTCGGTTTTTCAGCGCCCCAATTCCTTTTTCTACGTCTTCCTTTGTTATTTTGATATTAATGTTATCTTGTCTCGCTTCTGGTAATTTCATTTTGCTCTGGTTACCTCTCTTTGTAGCATCCTGTTTATATAGTTGATTAAAATATTCTTTCCATTGACTAGCGCTTATTTTATTTATTTGTTTCATGTTGCTGACTTCACACTTTCTATTTCTTAGCATCTTCCATACTTTTCTTTGTGAGCCATACATATCTCTTTCCATACCCTTGGTAAACGCTTCCCAATATTCTTCCTTGATTTGCCTTATTTTCATGTTTGCTAAATTTCTTTCCTGTATGTATATTTCTCTGTCTTCCCTAGATTGTGTTCTTCTATATTGCATGTATGCTTCTTTCTTTCTTGCGACGATATCTTTAACTTCTTCTTTATACCAGGATTTATTGTTTTGTGATGATGTACAGCTCACCTTTCTCCTGCCAAGCGCTTCTTCTGCAGCCCGAACAATGCCAGTTTTTAGTTTGTGCCATGCATCCTCCACTTTATCCTCTTCCGCTATTGGACCATGCTCTATTGCCTGTTTTAGTCTGCGCGCATACAGATCTTTAATTGCGTCATCTTCCATTAGTTCTATGTTTAACCTTTCAGTAGATTCTACTGTCTTTCTTCTTATTGGCTGATGTTGCATTTTTATTTTACATAGAAGTAGGTCATGGTCGCTTCCAATATTGGCTGAATTTAGAGTACGCACATCCAGGATTTGACTAGGTGTTATATGTCTATTGGTTATGGCATAGTCTATGACGGATTGTTGACCTCTCGTGTTTTCCCAAGTATATTTATATTGCCATTTATGGTCGAAGAAGGTGTTGTTGATTCTAAAACTATTCTGGCTGCAGAAGTCAATCAGCATTTCTCCATTTTCATTCTGTATGCTTTCGTTGAAGCGTTGTTTGACGCCCGGTATGGGGTCGTTCCCTATTCTTGCATTTAAATCGCCCATTACGACTATATTGTCATTTGCTTGGAGTTTTCAACCTGATACTGCAGATCTTCATAGAATTTCTTCTTTCTTCCCTTGGTTTTCCGATGTTAGGAGCATAACACTTAGTATGTGGAAGTTCTTATCGTCGATTTTAACGTCACTCTTAGGATATTTTCGTTAACATAGTCAATATCGTCAATATATTCTTCGAATTTTTATGCAGGAGCATACCCACACCAGCAGTTGCTCTTTCGTTTTGTTCTTCCGCTATATATCAGAAAGTAGTCCCCTATTGCTTGCATGCCTTTACCTTTCTTTTTTGTTTCAGATATACAACATATATCGATTTTCTTCTGTGAGATTTCTATAATTATCTCTTGATCGCGTTGATTCCAAGACATGACGTTCCATGCTCCCATTCTCCATACATTTGTCTTTTTCTGTCGCTTATTCCTGTTGCGTGTCCTGTTTGCTTGCCGGGTCGTCATCATAACATCCTGTCCATATCCGAGGCTAATTTGTGTGGTTCTGTGAGCAATATATACTACCAGTGCCCGTAGGTTGCTAACCTGGCGGGACCGGGTGATTTTCTGTTAGAGTTTTCTTCTCTTAGCCGATGTGTTCCGGTTATTTAAGGGCGCCGGAAACTCACCCTTCACCCCCTTCCGTCTGCTGCATAACATTCTCAATGCTATGCATTGCCCAGGGATCACGCGACTATTGTCTTCATGGACGTGGAAGTAGGATTTGTTGGCAGAGCTGTTATATCAGTGAGCGTTTCTCAGAGTTTTACTACTTTATAGGTATCGGCCACCTATAAAGCCTCCAAGACTCTTTACCAACCTTTGACCCCGTAATTTTCTTGATGTTACTAGTATTAAATATTTGATTTAATGTAATTTATTGCCTGTTGGCTAGGCAACCAGTCTACTTCTAATTTTTGATTTTCGTTTTTGAAATTTTTAAGTTGGCAGAACGGAATAAAAATTTTAAATAATCTCCTGGTCTGAAAGATAAGCGGGCAGTTTATAATTTTTGCAAGCGAATTAATTTTAGTGATAAAACTAGCAAGGTAGCTAGCTCTGCGAGGCGCCGACTTGCAGTCGACTCGCGGCCTTCGGCCGAGCGGTTTTTCTTGACGTTTTACTTTTTTTAACACTGTATTTTTGGTTTGTATTTGATGGTTTCACTTTAAAAGAATTTCTTCAAGGTAACAAAACGCGATGTAGTATTGGAAAACACTTTTACGACATTGATGTGACGTGTGATTAACTTTTGAATAATGCAATATTTTTAATCTCTCCAAACGCAATAACAAATTTTTTCGGCAACGTAGTGACATCTCGTCAACTAATTAGCAATTGTTTATTTCCTTAATTTGCTTCAATTTATTTCGCTAATTTGAGTTTCAGTTAAAACGCGCCTGGTTTGTAAAGGAAAACTTTGAAGTCTGCAGTTTTTTTTAGCCTGTGCCTTTATTTAACATTTTTCGATTACAGATGTAGTACAAAAATATTTTCATCTTTCGTAATGCTATTTGATACGGCCATCACATTTTAGAATAGTTGACGAAAAACATGCATTTCTGTCAAAATGCTGTAAACCATTCAGAGTGCCTTAGCGATCTTATTAACAGACCAATATTTAATTTCAAAGCGGCTGGATACGTCTTTTATTAAATAGGATTTTTTTTGTATCTTAGAGTTTTTCGTAAATCCACTGTGGAAGGTGTGAGAACCGTACGCAATTTTTTTCGAAAGTTTTCAAGTTTCCATTTTTCGAGATAAATAAAATTTATTTAATTTTGAATCAAGCTGAACATTTTGCCATAAAATTTTTTTAAATTTTTTTTCCGTTTGTCTACAAAGTTGGCCTAACTGTGTTTAATTTTTAAAATATCGCCAAAATAAGGTTTCTATCCGATTTTATGGCCGGAATTAGTAGAAAAACTTTATAATTTAGTCATGCCAGCTTACTTAAAACAGAAAATTTGCTTTTGCAATTATTTACATCTTTGCTAAGTAACATTGCTGTGTTCAGGCGAAGGTCGCCAAAATATTTTTCAAATTTTTGAAAATTAAAAATTTTTTTTGTTTCTTCGTAAAAATTAATTAAAATTATATTTTATTTTCAGTTATTCTTTAATATTTTAAGTTTAATTTCGAAAAAAATGAATCGAAAATGTCGAGTTTCTAAACATTTTGTATTTTATTTGTCAAATATGAAAATATTTGTCGTCCTTACACGTGACTTGACATGGCTTCAAAGGTTTAAAAAAATTCAACAATTCTGTCATCAAAAATATGCACTTTTTCTAATTCAAATATAATTTTATAAGAGTGTAAGTTTAATTTCAAAAAACAATCGAAAATAATCGATAAACCTTAACGTTAAAAAAACTCGTTCTGTCTCTCTCGCTCTTATACAAAACGAAATTTTAAAATCGACTGTCAATATAATTCGATAAAATATAATCTGACGTTTGACATTTTCGAAAATGTATATCGCAATTGTGCAAAATTGGCGCGTTAAATCAAAAAAGTTGTAGAGCACAAAATTATGCACGGGATCGTGCTTCGGCGCACATGCAAACGCGATTCGATTCGGGCTTGGAACGGCTGAGCCACGTACAAAACAGTGCGGCGCGCAAGTAATTAAACTTGAGGGCCCAAAAAGAGGACTTTTCAGATGCGCAACGTACCATTTTTTGCAAAAATGCAGATCTAAAATCGAGGCAAACCGGTCAAGGTGATTTCAAGAAATTAAGAATCAAGAAACGTCACAAGTTACATAAGCACATTGAAGTGCATTATGAAGTGCATTATTATAACACAGAAAGGAACGTAGGAGGGATTTATGTAAGTCTATAACAGGACACTAATTAGGGGTGGAGTTTTGTTTGGTGTAATAACCTTTGAAGATTGCTTCCATATCCCTCTACGTGACATTGTTATTAGAGTAAATCATATTTTACAATTTTAGGGTGTTAATTATTTAGTACTCTCGTATCTTATTAACAAAAACTATCCTTATAATATTCCGGTACCAATAATAGTTAGTTCCTATTGGAAATAAATGAGTGTTCCGAAAATTCTGAGGGAGGAAGGAGGTTCACAATTTTCTTATTTTTGCTTATATCGGGGGCTAAAATCATTAAAAAATTAAATGTTTTAAAAAGTTTGCTTACGTAATGCTTGAACGCCTTCAAATATTAGAGTAATGGTAAGTGCAACTTTATATCATAACAATTTTTATTCATGTTTGAAATTTGTTAATATTATATGAGGTAAGGTAGTTACAATACGAAAGCTCTATATAGCATTTAAAAGTTTAAGTAGGTATCAACCTCGTGGTGTAGTGGGTAACGTTCAAGCATGTTAACCATAGACTTCTGATTTGATAAAACGCAAATAAAAATAACGCGAATCTCTCATCTCACTCTTATAATATATAATAGAAATTATTTTAATTACACGCGAAAAACCGCAGAATAAACGTTAATCAAAATTTGAATTAATCAAGTTTGGATTTAAAAAAGTTTTGTTCAAAATGAGGTAGAATCAGCTCTATAGTTCGCGGGTAAGTTGATATAAATCTTTAACAAATACAAAGTCAACATAATTTTAACAATTATTTATTTGAAAAATAACAAAATATGCTTACAATCAAATAAATATTTACAAACTTTTTAATTACAAACATTATTATTACATCAATTACAATACAACATTTATAACAAAACTTTTTTGATGTATGGGGTATTTAAAAAAGGACATAAACACAACATGTAAGTTTGAAATCGGTTTCCTAAAACGTAACATTATTTTTTAATATACATTTAATATAATATACATATAATAAACATTTATTATTGTCAGCTACATACAGCCGTGCTCACGGCAGTAAGGCACCCTTTAAAATCTTGCGTAATTCTTTTAGGTACTTACCTGACCCTAAATATTTTTAGCAGGTAGTTGTAAGTGCATTACGATTATAATTCAAAGAAATTGGTCAAAAATTTTGTAACCCGAGTCCTACAAAAAAGGGTTTGCATAAATTGTTCATTTGTAGATTACAGCCCGCCAAACCATCTCGGATCGCCTGAAATCCATGAGATCGCGGAATCTGCTTTCAAATCCCGGGAATCTGCTTTCAAATCCCGGGAATCTGCTTTCAACTCTTACCAGAAATAACAACTTTTTTTAAGCAAATCTTTATTTTTTGTAATATTTTTTGGTTATATAATAATTATTATAAAAATTTATGGCGCCGGTGCCCGTATTGTATAAATTAACTCCAGGTGGGAGATGATTTTGAACTTGAGTGTTCACGGCGGTGTTTGTCCGGTTGTGGACACTTATTTGGCTTGGTTGCACCGGCGCCTCTTCGCCACTATCGTCGCTGTCGCCGCCTACGTCTTCGGCCGTCGTCCTCCGCCACGATGGACCCGCTACCGCGACGCCCGCGGTTTCTTCGGTCGTCGCCTTGGTAGCCGCCGGTAAACGGACCTTCGCCACAATCTCTTCGTGCCGCCGAGGGTTTACAGTGACGTACGGCTTCAGAGATTTGAGGCTTCGATGTCCTGTAACAAAATATGTAATTAATACCCTGTACATATACTGTAATGTTATATTTACCGGTTATCCGCATGATTTCCTCTTGCGGCACTTGTTTTTCCACCATGGCGGTGACCATCGTCGCCCGGGCACTGTGATTTGTAAACCGGCCCTTTAGCCCTACAGCAGCGGCGGCCTCCTTCATCCAAGTGCCGATCGTCCGGCAAATCTTTTTTAATATACGCTATGTTAAACATTTTTAATATACGCTATGTTAAACATTTTTAATACACGCTATGTTAAACATTTTTAATAAACGCTATTTTTTAGCCAGCGTTTCTCCTCGCGCGACGGACACTATCGCGCGATCCGGAAGACTTTCTTGTTGGGCTGTAACCGGTAAATCCGCTCTCAAAATGTCTCCTCGACAAAAATTTTGACGAAAGCAGCTCTCGGGCTACGCCCTCGAGCTGCTTTCGCCAAAATTTTTGTCTCGTAGACATTTATCGAGATGATTCCCCGTAAGCAGTCGTCTTGTTTAGTTTAAAAGTGTGAATTCTTATTTTCGAGTGTTCATTTTAAATATTTTAGTTGTATTTAATAAACTATAAACTTTGTCAAAATGGGAAAAATTCAAATTTGAGTGAATTAAAAGAGCACAAATCATTGTACTCCATCAAGAAGGGATAAACCAACTACAAATTAGTAAACGTGTTCGTTGTTCCCCCTGTGCAGTACAAAACACTATAAAACGTTTTCGGGAAAGCGGTAGCTACGATTATAAACGTAGAAGTGGTCCAAAACGGGTTACTACCGCTAAAGAGGACAGGGTTTTACAACGGGAGTCCCTTAGAAACCGCAGGAAGACGGCCAAACAGCTGGCCGCACAAATGGCTGAAAGCGGAGGACCATCAGTTTCACGACAGACGGTGTCGAGACGATTGAACGAAGTGGGGCTCCGCGGTTGTAAAGCCCGGCGTAAGCCGTGGCTCTCAGAAAGAAACAGGAAAGCCAGGCTAGCATGGGCCCAGGCACACAGAAATTGGACGCACGAGGATTGGTCAAGAATAATTTGGTCCGACGAATCTAACTTTGAGGTAATATCTTAGTATCATTTCTTTTCATAATAAAACATTAACAATTTAATTTGTTGTCTTTGTTAAATTAAAATAGTATAAATCTTGATTAACATTTTTTATAAACTATTGTTAGATTTTTGGAACCCCTGGATCCGTATATGTGCGGCGAAGACCCGGGGAAGAAAATGAAACCGATTGCGTCGTACCCACGGTCAAATTTGGAGGTGGAAGCGTGATGATCTGGGGTTGTATGGCAGCCTCAGGGTGGGCAATATGTTTGTATGCGAGGGTCGCATGGATAGTACCAAGTATATTGCCATGTTGGAATCCATTTTAATGGATTCTTACACAAAAATTTTTCCTGATACTGACCATGCGACCATAACGTATCAGCAGAACAATGCACCTTGCCATACGTCCCGAGCTACAAGGGATTGGTTTGCGTCGAATGGGGTGACTGTGTTAGATTGGCTTGCACAGTCACCAGACCTCAACCCATTGAACATTTGTGGTCAATATTAAAAAAAAATATCGCCAAACATGATTGCTCATCAAAAACTGAACTGAAAGAAAATTTGCAGTTGGAATGGGAGAAGCTGTCCCCATCGATCTGCAACTCTTTAATAAGGAGTATGTCGAAAAGGGTTGCAGCAGTAATACGAGCAAAGGAGGACCAACTAAATATTAAAAATTATGTTTTAATAAACGTTGTGAACCAGTTTGATTGTTTTTTTATTTATATTTTCTTGAATTACGTTATAGTACATTTAGGGGGGTGCCTTACTGCCGTGAGCACGGCTGTACATAGGCCAGTCAGTAGAGAATCGAAATAAGGTGGTATGTTGCAAACGGTGGTGTAAAGATTTTATTTTTTAACTTGTATAAATAGGTACAAGCATGTGAAAAACAAAAATGCTAACACGGGCGACCTCAGGAGAACTTTTGGCAGCCAAAGAACTTCAAAATTTTAGGACTTTTTAGTTTTTGCATATAACTCCTAAACCGTGGATCTTATCAAAACATTTGGGGTTTAACAAATTAAAGAGCGTTAAATTCTGCGTCGAATAAGTACCACAACTTAATAATTTGGTCAAGTGGTATGGCCGAAAACTACGGCTAAAAACGATGATTTTTCTAATTTTGTCAAAACTGAGATTTAGTAATACGTAAGTGTGCGTCCGGCATCGATCGCGTTGAACTAAATTCGTTGTAACTTTTAAACTAATTAATGAAATTGAGCATTCAAAAGCTCAAATGAAAGAAGAAACATGTAGCTATTGGACTATTATATTTTCTAATATAAAAATGAATGTATATAAAAGTAGTAAATGAGTCGAACGCAAGCAGTGTAAAAGTGTGCATCGCTATAACGAGCTCCCTTATCAATTTCGTGCATTCGTTGTTATAGAATGTTATAGATTTTGATTTGCTATCAGATTGATAGTGTAAAACAGTTGTTAACTACACACGAAAATAAACCAACTTAACAAATTATTGCAATGGCAGATGATAACAATAAGCGTAAAGCAGATGATGCGCTATCACCTCTAGCAGGCGAAGTAAACAAACGTTACCTATGGAACACAGATACTGATATTCTTTCACAAAATCGTTTCTATATTCTCAGCCAAACGGAAAACAACCAAGAGCCAAAACAAACCACATCACACAATGAAACACCGATTGTTAAAGCAACATCTAAGATACCACCAATTTTTCTTGAAGGTAACATCAATTATATGGAAATCACAAAGGACATCAAAAAGTTAGTGTCAACCGACTTTACTACAACATATAATAATAACAAATTACGCATTAACGTAGGCACAGAAGATGATTATAGAGCACTAACAAAATTTTACGAAGAAAATGGAATTCATTGGTACACCTATCAAAATCAAAGCAGCAAGCCGATTGAAGTTGTGATTAAAAACATTCACCAGTCAACACCAACTGATTATATATTCAATGAATTAACATCAAAAAAATATCCAGTAACAAAAGTAGTTCGTCTTCTGGATCGCAACAAGAGACCTTATCCAATGTGCGTCGTAACACTAGATCGTAAAAAAGAATCGGAAGATATATTTAAACTTAACAGAATGCAGTAATTATTGTAGAAGAAAGAAAAAAATCACAAGAAATACCTCAATGTCATAATTGTCAGCGAATTGGGCATACAAAAAATTATTGCAAAATGGAATCAAGATGCGTAAAATGCCAGGGGAATCACCACACAAAAGAGTGAAAAAAGAACAAGCCCGACCTCCTTGCTGCATAAATTGCGGTAATGAACACCCAGCAAATTATCGCAAATGTACATATTTTGTAGAAGAGCAGAACCGTCTCAACAAACTCAGAAATCAGTCTTCTCACAATCCAAAAATGTCACAGAACACCCAAAGAATAGATGCGAAATACAGCACAGCAGTATTTAACCACAGCAATTATAACGTAGGTGGGAGTAAAAAAACTTATGCTGCAGCTGCTCAAGGGATGGGCACTCCAGTTCATGAGAGACAGGCTAATGCCGCAAACCAACAGGGATACGAGACAACATGGGTTCAAGGTATCATAGAATTTATTATTAACCTCATCACTCCTTATATGGAACAAATTAAGTCATTTTTCATCCAACAATTGCTCCCACAATTTTTCAATGGTAAATAAACAAAAATTAATAGAACAAACAACAATCCTGAATTGGAATGCAAACGAACTTAAAAATCAAAGGTCAGAATTTATAGCATTTTTAGCTCGGTATGATGTTGATATTGCTTGTGTAACGGAAACACATCTAATCCATAACGAACGATTTAAAATTCCAGGTTATAATATTTTAAGAAGAGATCGATGTTCAAATAAAGCCGCCGGTGGTTCTGCCATAATTCTCAAAAGAAAAAAATCCTACATAGAAAATGACATTGATCTCCAAAACCTTGAAGCGACCACAATTAAGGTAAATATCTTTAACAATATATCTGTTAAAATCACTTGCGCATATAAGCAACCAAATAAATCACTGCTAAGCAAAGATTTGAAAAAAAATTTTAATAATAATGAAGTAAACATGCTAATTGGTGATCTAAATAGCAAACACACTAATTGGGGATGCCGAGTTAATAACCCAGCAGGAATTATACTAAACAACTTGTCAGAAGAACTTTCATATCAAGTGAATGCACCAGATTCAAGCACATATCAGCCTTATCGCACAGATCATCTTCCAGACATATTGGACTTAATCGTTCAAAAAAACTTCAATAAGCCTATTTTCCAAACTGTCTTAACTGAGCTAAACTCCGATCATTTGCCTGTTATAATTTCCTTTAACAATACTTTAAATGCAGTACAACCTATTCCAAGACTCATCAACGGCAAAGTTGACTGGCAAAAATTCTCAACTGATTTAAACACCATTTTAAAACCACCTAGCAACCTATTAACCACATCTAACATAGATTACGAAGTTAAATTATTTACGAAAGCAATACGCACAAGTATAAAAAGCAATATAACATCAAATTGCTCGCAAAATCGACGTATAAATTATAATCAGCCTCCAATTCACCTGCTAAAATTAATTACAGCAAAAATAAAAACGAAGAGGCAACAAACACGAAATCCGAAACAAAAGAGAACTAAACAATTTAGTACATCGAGTAAAGTGGGAATTAGATAATCACCGAAACTTACAATACGAAAAATACATTGAAGAACTACGATCCCAAGACCCTGGAATGTGGAGAGCCACAAAAAGAATCCTGAAACAACCGCAAATCATACCAAATATTAACAGCAAAAATAATATCTACCGCACAGATGAAGAAAAATCCCAAGTCTTTGCCAATTATCTGGAAAAGGTTTTTTCTATTCCGGCCAACGATGAGAGGGATTTGCAACACCAAATAATTAACGAAGAAATAAGTCGCTTCATCCAAGAACCAATAGGAAACTTCGAACCTACATCTCCAAACGAGATTGCAAAGCTAATCTCAAAATTACCAAACAAGAAATCACCAGGACACGATGAAATACCCAACACAATACTAAAAAAACTTCCAAGGAAAGCAATAGCTTTTCTAACTATCATTTTTAACACATGCTTTAGACTGGCTTATTTTCCTGACAATTGGAAAATTGCTAATATTCTGCTATTTCACAAACATGGAAAACCTAGTAACAACATCGAGAGCTATCGACCAATTAGTCTTTTAACAACTCTTTCAAAACTTTTTGGAAAAATCATATTAACAAGACTCAAATTATGCGCAGAAGAAAAAAGCATTATACCCCTTTTCCAATTTGGTTTTAAAGAATTTCACTCAACGACTCATCAACTTATGCGTATCACGGAAATCATTGAAAAAGGATATGAACAAAAACAATTTACTGCTATCATGTTCATGGACATAGCTCAAGCCTTTGACAGGGTGTGGACAAAAGGATTAGCATACAAATTAATAAAATCAGAACTTCCACAATATTTGGTTCGCCTGATTATGTCTTTTCTTACCGACAGAAAATTTTCGGTAAGAGTTGGTAACAGCTTTTCGAACATCAAAAACATTAGTGCAGGAGTTCCTCAGGGTAGTGTGCTGGGCCCGCATTTATACAACATCTACGTAAGTGACATTCCAACTGTCGACTCAATACTTGCAATGTTCGCAGATGACACTGCGGTTATTTCACAGAACAGCGACTTATCCTTAGCTATTCAACAACTGCAAAATTCCATCGATAGGTTGTCATCCTGGTTCCAGGATTGGAAAATTAATATTAATCACAGCAAGTGTGAGGCCAAGATTTTTGCCTTGAGGAAAATCTGCGCAGCGACTACGATAACAATGGACAATTATAATGTAGCATGGAATGATCCAAAGAACACAATCCGATATTTAGGAGTGCATTTAGACACGCGTCTCACTTGGAGTCAGCATATAAACACAAAATTGCAATTATGTAACGCTCGACTATCACAGTTGTATCCTTTGATTAACAGAAAATCCAAATTAAAAATCGAAAATGCACTCTTACTATACAAATCCCTTTTAAGGCCTATCTTAACATACGCCTGCCAGGTCTGGGAAGAACATCAACAACCAACAAACAAAAATTACAACGACTCCAAAATAAGGTACTGAGGATCGCAGTAGACGCGCCATGGTATGTCAGAAACAATCAACTACATAGAGAATTAGAAATTGAGACAATTGACCAATACATAAAAAAATTAACTAAAACTTATTTTAATAGAATAGACCAATGCATGGCTGCTAACCATTACTCCTTGGGCCAAAAGAAAATACACCAAAGATTGAAAAGAAAGCTTCCACAAGACATCTACCTATCATCAAGTAGCGAAGAGAGTTAATGTTATTTTATTTTGATCAACTTACATTTATCAAGTCATATTTATCAATTTTATTTTCATTAATGTAATCAATATAACAAAACTATGTATAACATTAATTTGTTGAGCTAGTTAATAAAGTTAAAAAAAAAAAGTAGTAAATGTATATTGGTGGTGCTTTTTGTTTTATTACTGGGGTACTCTCTGGTTCTTTTTCTTCTTCCTTGTTCTTGTCTGTGTCATCTTTTTCATTTTCCGCTAGGCTTTGGAAGGCATTGGAAGTTGGCGTGGGCTTGCTCAGCCAATAATCGTTAAGGATACTTTGTTTACGTACCCTTTGTTGAAGCTCTGGACTTTCATTTTGGCGTTGTCTTTTCTTGTGTGTTACGGTTCTCCACCCCGGTTCACAATTTTGTGGTAATTGCGTTGCATTAGCTGAGTAGTGCATCTGTTGTGTGGGCACAGAGAATCCATAAGCAGGATTTATTGTTTGATATTGGGGCATGTATAGGTTTGCTTCCATTTCTTGCAAAAGCACCACCAATATTTGTGGAGGAGTTGATTACATACAACCTCTAACCGAATTACTTGAAGAATGCTCACCAAATGGATACTTCATCAAAACCCTATACAACAGCCAGGTAAAAATCCAACCTAACACTCCAGAAAACTATTCAAAAATAGTAAAAGCTCTTACTGAGAAGTCTACTCTATTTCATACATACCAATTAAAGCAAGATCGTACCTTTAGAGTAGTGATACGCAACATGCACCCTACCACAGACTTGAAAACACTCAAAGAGGAAATACAAGCCAAAGGACATGAAGTAAAAAATATCTCCAATATTAGAGAAAGAGGCACCAAAACCAAGCTACCATTATTCAATGTTGAACTTAAGGTTAAACCAAATAACAAAGAAGTATACGACATCACTAACTTGATGAAGTCAACAGTTAAAATAGAACCTCCTCACCCGAAACGTGAGATTCCCCCGTGCATTCGTTGTCAGCGTTTCGGACACACGAAAACATACTGTCAACGAAGACCACGATGTGTCAAATGTACTGGTGATCATGCAACCAAGGAATGCCCTAGTACAGACAAATTAGCTAAGTGCATAAATTGTCTCAAGAATCATCCAGCGAACTACAGAGGATGTCTAGTATACAAAGAACTGCAAAGAAAAGCTTTCCAACACTACGTAAGAAACAAATCACCAACGAATCACCAGTTGAGACTAACAATCAGGAAATAAATATTAACTCATTTCCACCATTACCAAGAACAAATAGGAACCAAGTACATTCAAATATTTCCTATGCTCAAAGAACTGCTAACGATACCCAAAACCAACAATACCATCAAATCCTAATAACCTGCAGCAACAAATGCCAGCAGGTATTCAACAACAACCGCAAAACAATCTCGAACAGATGATCACGAAGATGATGGAGAAGATGGACAAGATGCTCGATCTTCTTATAACCATGATCGGAAAAATGTAATGGAAAGTAACACCAAACTAAACATCTCAGTTTGGAACGCTAACGGCTTGGTCAATCATGGCCAAGAAATTAAAAACTTTATAACAACCCATAATTTAGATGTTCTTCTTATTTCAGAAACACATATGACCACAAAAAGCTTCATTAAAATTCCGAAATACTCGATATATTGCACTAATCATCCGGCAGGAAGCGCTCGAGGAGGAACAGCAGTCATCATTAAAAATAAAATTAAACACCATGAAATTGCCAAATATAGTGAACGTAACCTGCAGGCTACAGCGGTAGAAATAGAGGATTGGAACGGTAAATTGATTCTTGCAGCAGTGTATTGCCCGCCAAATCTATCTATTAAAAGAGATCAATTCGAATCATATTTTGGGACTCTTGGGCCTAGATTTATAGCTGGAGGCGATTATAATGCTAAACATAATCACTGGGGCTCCAGACTAGTTACACCACGCGGAAGACAACTATATCAAGCAATGGTAAGAAATAATCTGCACCAGCTTTCTACCGGGTATCCAACTTACTGGCCAACGGACACTAATAAGGTGCCAGATGTCATTGATTTTGCATCACCAAAGGTATAGCACGTAATTATCTAAAATTGCATCTTGCCTAGAGCTCTCATCGGATCACTCCCCTGTTAGTTACTTTCCAAAGTAAAGTGATCACAAAACCCGCACCACCAGCCTTGATAAACAAAAATACTGATTGGGAGGCATTTCGCAACACCTTGTCAAGAGAACTAAATTTGAATATCCCACTAAAATCAGAAGAAAATGTGAATGAAGCGGTGGAACAACTAAACGGTGCAATACAACAGGCTGCCTGGAAAGCTACTCCATCAGAGCAGATAGTTGAAAAGTCAGGACATTGCCCCGACTATATAAGAAGGAAGCTCGAAGAAAAAAGAAGACTAAAAAAACGCTGGCAAATTACCCATGCCCCCTGTGACAAGACAAATCTAAATCGCTCCACCAATCAATTGAAAAAGATGCTGACTGATCATAAAAATCAAGGTATTAAGAAATTCTTAGAAAATCTTTCACCCACGGAGTCAACTGACTATTCGCTCTGGAAGGTAGCGAGGAAAATAAAACAACCCCAGAATAGTAAAACTCCAATAAGAACACAAAATGGCGGATGGGCTAGAACGGAAGAAGACATAGTAAGCACATTTGCGGATCACCTTAGCAACGTTTTTTAAAACCCTTTTCCCCAAAGGAATCTATTCCAGAAGAAGAAGAACCAATTCAACAAATTTTAGATGCTCCTTACCAAATGGACCTCCCAGTCAAGCCTATAAAACAGCAGAAGTCGAGAAATGTATAAAAATCTAAACTCAAAGAAAGCACCTGGTTATGACCTGATTACAGGTGGAATACTGAAAAAATTACCGCCAAAAGGTATGAAAATGATCACAATAATTTTAATGCTATTCTTAGATTGGGCCATTTTCCCTCGCAATGGAAGGTAGCTCAAATAATTCTTATCCTAAAACCCGGCAAGGAACCAACGGAAGCTGCTTCATATCGTCCAATTAGTCTCTTGCCCATTCTGTCTAAGGTGTTCGAGAGGATCTTTATAGATAGGCTCAAACCACTTCTTGAAGAAAAGCAAATAATACCCAACCACCAATTTGGATTCCGACAGAGTCATTCTACAGTAGAACAGGTGCATAGAGTTGTCAGGAAGATTAGAGAGGACCTGGAGCATAAGAGGTACTGCTCTGCGGCATTCTTGGATATCTCGCAGGCATTTGATAAAGTGTGGCACCGGGATTGATCTACAAAATTAAGACCACCCTACCCCATCCTCATTGCCAGGTACTGAGATCTTACCTAACAGATAGACACTTTCTTGTGAAGTATGGAGATGCCCACTCAACTTTGTTTCCCATAGGTTCAGGTGTGCCGCAGGGTAGTGTGCTTGGCCCAATCTTGTATCTCCTGTATACCTCCGATTTACCAACCAACCCAAGAACTGAAACCGCCACGTATGCGGACGATACTGCGATAATGGCATCACATCAAGATCCAAATGTTGCATCTAGATACCTTCAAGAACACCTCAACACAGTGGGGGGTTGGATGAAAAAGTGGCGGATTAAACCCAATGCTACAAAATCCATTCATACCACGTTTACTCTTAGGAGGGACACATGTCCTGCTGTGTCATTGAACAATGTCGTTCTTCCGCAAAGTGAAGAGGTAAAATACCTTGGTCTCAATCTAGACAGACGCCTTACATGGGCAAAACATATCTGGAAAAAGCGACTGCAACTAGGTCTTATTTACCGAAAAATGTACTGGCTGATGAGTAGAAATTCCCATCTTAGGCTGGAAAATAAGTTACTAATATACAAAGCCATCATCAAGCCAGTGTGGACATATGGTATTCAACTGTGGGGCTCTGCCAGCGATTCAAATATCATGAAACTGCAACGCTTTCAGTCGAAAGCTTTACGAGCGGTTTGCAGTGCACCCTGGTATGTTCCCAATGATGTTATTCACCGCGACCTGTGTGGCCACAGTTAAAGAAGAAATTGCTGAATCGAGCAAGAAGTACCAACTTAGACTAGGTAATCATCCAAATAATCTGGCTTCAAATCTCCTCATTACCACCAACGTGAGAAGGTTAAAAGACTTGACCCTTGGACCTCCCCAGCTAAAATAGTGTTGTTATAGTGATACATTCTTTCTTCTAACCATGTACTAAATGGGAACGGGCAAATGTTTCTGATTGTTGGAGTGAGGCTGACTAATAAGTCGGCTTCAACTCCAGCTTCAAATATTCAAAGAAGTTTTGTAATTTCTAACAATACTGAAAGTCAGGTCAATTGGTTAAAACTATTAGATGACTACACACAGCTTAGACCTAAAAATGCACAAGATGAGCGATTTTTTTATCGCTATGAACGAGACAGATGTGTTAACCAAGTAGTGGGAAAACATACAATTTCTAAGGTTCCATATGAAATTGCCAAATATTTAAATTTTAAAGATGCAAATGAATACACTGGGCACTCTTTCCGAAGAACATCAGCTACATTACTAGCAAATGCATCAGGCGTCGATATCTTGGATTTAAAACGACATGGGGGATGGAAATCATCGACGGTCGCAGAGAGTTATATAGCGGATTCACTCACAAATAAAGTGGAAGTTGCTAATAAAATTTTACACGGCAATTCTGATAATTCTGTTTCTTTGCAAAAAGATAATCAAAACAGTGTTATCACAGCAAATAATGTTAGTTTAAATGTGGTTGAAAATAGAGAAGATTGCCTTCAAAATATGGAGGTAAATTCAATAGAAAAAAATCCATCTATTAAAATTTCAAATTGTTCAAATTGCACATTTACGTTTAATATCAATAAATAACTAATTTAATTATTATAAATTTGCTTTTTTTCTTTCCGGAGTCGCTTGTGATTTGACAGATGTCGATTTAATTAATATACGATCTGTCAAATTAAGTGTAACAAAAGACGATCTACTTTAATGCCCAGGCCGCGGAAGTGATCACTTCCGCGACTAGCAACGGGGTCCTCAAACGTTTCACTTTCGTTTACATGCGTATTATTACAATTGTTTAATTACATTAAAACATGTGTGCAAAAGTGTTACAGTTTTAAATAGGAAGTGCAAAATTAACAACATTAACAAAATTATGGTCCTTCGAGCAATCTAACGAACAAGCAGCGCCAGAAGAATTACATTCAACAAACAATCATCAAGGCCCACCAGGAGCCATCAACAACAACAAACAATCATCAAGGCCCACCAGGAGCCATCAGCAACAACAAACAATCATCAAAGCCCACCAGGAGCAATCAACAAGAAATAAATCAAGGTCCACCAGGAGCCACTCACAGCAGCAAACAAGCAACAAAGCCCACCAGGAGCAATCAACAACAAATAAATCAAGGTCCACCAGGAACCATTCACAGCATCAAACAAGCAACAAAGCCCACCAGGAGCAATCAACAAAGAAAAATCAAGGTCCACCAGGAGCCATTCACAGTAGCAAACAATCAAAAAAGCCCACCAGGAGCAATCAACTAAAAAATAAAACAAGATCCACCAGGAGCCATTCGCAACAGAAAACAAAAAAACATCATTCGAGTTCATCAAAAAACAAACCAGCTACCAAAGCCAAGCCACTTCAAAGAAAATAAACAAACATAGAAGACAATCTACAAAGCCAGGTCTCTCCCAAGAAACCAAAATCAAACAAGAGATGAGTGAAGACGAAAAAATTGAAAAAGCCAACGCACTAGCACTCGAACAAGAAGATATTGGAAAGAAGATAGTAACAATACTAACAAACGCCAAAAAAGATAGTTCAAGCAGAAAAACAGAAGAATACATCCAGCAAAGGGAACAAGTCCTAACTAAACTAATACAAGAAGCAAAAGAAAATCATAAGAAAATTCAAGAGTTAGAAGTACCACAACATACGTATACTGTCAGCAATTATTTTGAAAAAATCAAACAAAAATACGAAGAAACCGTCAATTATTTGCAAACGTGCCAAAAGCTGAAAAATTTACAACTACGAAAAGAGAAGATAAAATAAAATGGAGACAAACGAAACACCTCAAACAATGCGCATCAGAACACTAAAAGGCAAAATAAGAAACCTAAACAAAACAATCGAAATTACAACAGGAAAATTATCAGAAAACAAGACAAAATTTTCTACAAGATACTACAGGAACAATTGCAAACAGATTGAAATCCATCAATGGACTTCACGACGAGATAATTGGATACGAACAAGAATACGAAAATCAAGAGTTTGAAGAAATCAGAGAAAAATACTACGAAATAATGGAAGAACTGGAAATCAAGATAAATCAAGCATCAACAAATCAAACCAAACATTAAATTACCACAAATAGAACTACCGTACTTCAGCGGAGGTTATGAAGCATGGGGTACGTTCTACGACATCTTTCAAAAGTAATACATGACAACACAGCAATAACCAAAACTGAGAAGATGCAATATTTGAAAACACATGTCCGAGGAGAAGCTAGCAGGTTAATTCAACATCTATTAATTCGTCGAAGAAAATTACGATTCAGCGTGGGAAATATTAATCAAGAGATATCAAAACAAGAGATTAATCATCAATAAATTAATGGATCAGATAACCAATCTACCAATAATGCAATATGAGAATATTAAACAACTTCGTCAGATACACAACACTGTTCACGAATGTTTAAAAGCCATTAGAAAACCAAGGAATTGCAGTTGAAAATTGGGGTCCAATGATCGAACATTGGGTCAGTCAAAATGGGATCCAGAAACAAACAGGATATATGAGCAAACCATATCAAATAATCATGAAGTTCAAACGTTAACGTCGCTACAAGAATTTTTAGAAAAAGATGTCAGTCAATTCGAATCTACAAATACAAGATGCAATTATTACCAAACAAGAAATACGATGGTCCCAAATTACACTCAGAAATTCGCCTACCAATCAAGATGTATCTGTTGTAACGAACAACATAAAATTTTCGAATGCAGCAAATTCAGAAGCATGAGTCCAGCGGAAAGAAAATTAGTCGTTAAAGAAAACAGGGGATGTTTCAATTGATTAAAAGAACACACCTTTGCGCAATGTTTAAGTAAATCAAATTGCCGCATTTGTAAAAAAAAACATAATACATTGTTACATGAAGAATGGAAAGCACCGTTTGCTACAAAATACACCAATTAAAAACCAGCACCAGCATCTGCAAGACAATGGAATTCAAATCCAGGACCCAGACAATTTAAGCTAAATCAGAAACATCAAGAAACCAGCCATCGCCTGAGTACTCAAGACAAGTCATTCCAAATACAGAAGTTTCAAATAATCAATTAACAAAAACATCTTACGCAGCTAATTGTCAAGAAAATGTAGTGTTATTAGCAACAGCTTTGGTATGCACAAAATCGCAAGCAGGCAATACAGAATATTTACGAGTACTAATCGATTCCGGAAGTCAAACAGCGTTAATTAGTGAAGAAGCAGCACAACGACTAGGACATCCACGTCAAAGAATTGCAGCCGAAATATCTGGAATAAATGATGACAACCCAAAAAAGTCAATGTCAAGCATACAAACAATAATAAAGCCAAGATTTCCAAGTGAATTTTGGATAAATGTCAAGTTTTTGGTACTTCCAAAATTAACAAAAAGTCATCCTGATCAACATTTAGAAGTCGAAACGCTAAGTTATGGGAAAATAAATGCTAGCAGATCCAACGTTCAACAAACCTGGACCAATAGATGCGATTTTAGGAGCAGAAGAACTAGGTCATATCATAGAAAATGGCATTCAAAAAGCAGCACCGGAATTTTAAGTCAAGAGACGAAATTGGGATGGATATTGTCAGGTAGCATCCAACAAAAAAATCTCTCGAAATAATCAGCATGATCAGTCGTTATGAAGAAGATAGAAACCTACAGAAATTCTGGGAATTAGAAGAAATCGAGAACAAACAACCAATATCCGAAGAAAATCAGAAATGCGAAGAACATTATGAAAAGAACACAAAAAGAAACGAAAAAGGCAATTATATAGTGAAGATTCCATTCAAAGAAGATCCACCACAGCTAGGAGTCAAAACAAAGAGCATTAGCAAGATTTCATCAATTAGAGAAGAAACTAGAGCTGCCAGTAAAAACCTGTGTGTCAGCTCCGACGCACGACTGGAGTTTACTCCAGTAAAAAAAAAAATTAGAAAATTTATAAATGCATAATTATAAAAATTTTAACCAACTTTAAGAAAATTGATAAAAAAAAATGTTTTTATAAACATTTTTAAAACTATATAATTAATTTTTTATTTTTATTTAAAATATAATATTATCTTAATAACTAACAAAATATGGTTATAAAAAGATAATTGTCACTAAATCTTTTACGTACAATAATAAATAGTACATGAAAATTATTTAAGTATGCTAATAAAAAATAACTTTTCGAAAGAAAATTTTATAAAAACATTATTATATATAATCATCATTATAATAAAGAAATATTGTTGATTTTTCAGATAATATTATCGAATTATTGACTTGAATTATTGATATTTAAAAATTATTCATAAAATAAATCATAATAACCTGGAGGAATTTATAGACATCGAAAAAAAAAAATTAATTTTTGGTTAGGTTAGAAATTGTCTAAATTGGATTAAATATCTAATTTTATGTGTTATTCTCAAATATATATTTATATGAACTACATCGATAATTATTAAATATTTAATAAATACAAATCGCACATGCTCCATGCATATAATACATGAATTATAACGTACATTTTACCCACGTGGTTGTTAGATGTTCCGGCAATATTATCGTATAGTCGCCTTGCAGCATACACTATGTACGTGACACTCACAACCAAATTCGAAAGTTGCGCACTATAGGTGCGCACCAAAAAAGTAACGAGGTCATTCATCAAAAGTAACGAGGTCATTCATCAGTAGTTTTTACCTCTCATATTTTTTGTCATACCGAGCGCTTATATATGAAAATCGATTCTTAAGAGTAAACTCAATAAAGAATTAAGAAATCAATACCACGCATTCATGAAAGAATATGTAGAGTTGGGGCACATGGAAATCATGCAGAAGTACAATCAAGGAAAATACTACATTCCACATCAACCAGTCATTAGAGAAGAAAGCACAACGACCAAACTGAGAGTTGTATTTGATGCGTCGTCGAAATCAAGTAACGGAAAAAGCTTAAATGAAACAATGCATACCGGACCAAGACTTCAACAGGAACTCAGAGATATATTAGTAAGATGGAGAAAATATCCAGTGGTGTTTTGTGCAGACATAGAAAAAATGTACAGGCAAATCAAAATTGAAAAAGATGATCAGCAATTTCAACATATATTGTGGCGATTCGAAAAAGATCAACCAATACAAGAATATCGACTAACAACAGTAACATATGGAACAGCATCAGCTCCGTATCTGGCAATTAAGACACTCAGAAGTTGGCTCAGGATGAAAAGAAAAATATTCCAAGGCAGCGAAAATAGCGCTACGAGATTTTATGTCGATGATTTAATGTCGGAGCAGAAACCATAGAAGAAGCAAAACAATTACAAATCGAAATAATACAACTATTGGAGTGCGGAGGTTTTAATTTAAGAAAATGGGCAAGCAATCAACAAGCAGTGTTAGCCAATCTACCAGATCAATTAAAAAGCAAAAATTTTCAGAAATTTCAAATCAAGAAACACAAAAGACGTTAGGAATATACTGGGCACCAAACAATGATACATTTCAGTTTAAAACACAAAATGGAACATTCGAAAAGGCAACGAAAAGGACAATTTTATCTGACAGCAAAATTATTCGATCCACTGGGATGGTTGTCACCAGTGATGGGGTCAATGGTTGTCAACAGCAAAACTAATCATTCAAGAGTTATGGATACAAAATTTAGAATGGGATAAACCAGTTCCACCATCAATCAATGAAAAATGGACAAAATATTATGTCGCTAAAAGAAGTGTAAGAAATAAAAATTCCAAGATGGATCAACACATCAACAAATCCCGAAGATATCATCGAGTTACATGGATTTTGCGATTCGTCCGAAAAAGCGTATGGCGCAGTAATTTACGTTGAGTTAAAATAAAAGAAACAATAAAAACATCATTATTAATTGCAAAATCAAAAGTCGCGCCCATAAAAATAAAGACATCAATACCAAGACTGGAATTGTGTGCAGCAGTTCTTCTATCAAAACTAATGGTATACGCGCAACAAGCATTAGAAATTCCAAAAGTGCAACAAACAGCATGGACTGATTCAACAATAACATTGGCATGGATCAAAGGTAATCCAGAAAAATGGAACAAGTTTGTAGCAAATAGAGTCAGTGAAATTAACAAAAACTTACCAGCAAAACATTGGCAACATGTAAAAACCAACGAAAATCCTGCAGATTTCATATCAAGAGGAATAGCATCATCAAAAATAAAAGAAAACGAGTTATGGTGGCATGGACCAACATGGTTACGACATGACAAGATAACTCAACATGAAGAAGAGATTAGAGAAACGGAACTTGAGAAGAAAAAATGTTTTCAAATAATAATTACAACCAACATAAATTCAACAATTGAACGTTTTTCGTCATTAACAAGAATGCTAAGAGTAATATCCTACTGTAATAGATGGTTCAAACGTACAACGAATAAATCACCACAAAGCTTAAGCGTGTCAGAAATTCAAAATACACTGATGCAAATAATTAGAAAAGTACAACAGGAAACATTAAAAGAAGAAATCGGAGCACTTAAAAACAAGATTGGAATAAGCAAGAAAAGCAAAATACTAAACTTGAATCCATTTATAGAGCAAGATATAGTAAGAGTAGGAGGAAGATTAACAAATTCAATATTAACATTTGAACAAAAACATCCAATAATCTTACCATATGAACATCATGTAACAACATTAATAATCAGAGATGCTCATCATCAAACGCTACATGGAGGAATTCAACAAACATTAGCATACACAAGAAGAAAGTATTGGATAATAAATGGAAAAAAAGCGGTACGCAAGGAAATAAAGAAATGTGTCATATGTATCCGATATAAAGCAGAAACAGCCAACCAATTAATGGGAGATTTACCAGCCACAAGAATCACACCGACACCACCGTTTCTTCACACAGGAGTGGATTACGCCGGACCAATAATGATCAGAATGTCTAAAGGTCGAGGAAATAGAGGCATACAAAGGTTACATAGTGGTATTTGTATGCTTTACAACTAAAGCAATTCATCTGGAAGCAGTAACAGATTTGACAACAGATGCGTTTTTAGCAGCATTACGAAGATTCACCTCGCGTAGAGGACAATGTGCTCACATATACAGTGATAATGGAACAAATTTCATAGGAGCCAGCAACGTGTTAAAGAGAAATAATAAAAAATTTTAAAAACAATGAATTTCAAAACAAAATGGGATCTACTGGAATACAATGGCATTTCATCCACCAGCCACCCTCATTTTGGCGGATTGTGGGAAGCAGAGTAAAATCCATGAAACATCATTTCAAAAGAATTGTTGGTGACAGTAAATTGACGTACGAAGAAATAACTACGTTATTATGCCAAATAGAAGCTTGTTTAAACTCACGGCCGCTCTGTACAATAAATAACAGTCAAGATGATTTAGAAGTACTTACACCAGGGCATTTTCTAATAGGAAGAGAAATTGTAACTCCAACACATCCAGCATTGACAATGGTCACCGCAACGTATAATTCAAGATGGAAACTAATTCAAAAAATGAAGAAAGACATATGGAAGGCATGGTCGACAGATTATCTAAATCAGTTACAACAAAGATACAAATGGAAAACTGAACAAAGAAATCTAAAAGTAGGTGATGTGGTGATAATAAAAGAAAAAGACATAAATCCCAGTCAATGGCCTCTTGCAAAAATATGTGACACGCATCCAGATCCAAATGGAATAATCAGGGTAGTAACAGTGAAAAAATCTAAAGGTCAAATTACGAAAAGAAGCGTTCACAATATCATCCCGTTAGTTGAAGAATCAATGATAACACAACCAAAACAAGATTATCGGCTGCAGGGTAAACAATCAAGCACAACATAATGAAGATTGGACAATCAAAGAAAGAACAACCACAGCGATGGTAGAACTTCAACCATTATAAATTGGGGGTGGCAGAATGTTTAATTACATTAAAACATGTGTGCAAAAGTGTTACAGTTTAAAATAGGAAGTGCAAAATTAACAGTATAATATTATAAGTGCAATAGTGCAAAATCCATTATAAGTGCAATAGTGCAAAATGGACATTATATAAGTGCAATAATACAAAAACTATTAATAAATTGTCCTAGATTTAGTTTAATGTGCAACTATGCAATTGTAAATTTATGTATATAAACAATTGAATTTTTAATAAAATAAGTATTAGCTCAAGCGTCGTGCCTGCAGTTAATTACTCCACCCTTAATCTCTTCGGAATTATACATAATTTCGTTGAGATTAATTAACAATAGTAAATGTTAGTTACGGAAGCGGTAGTAGGAAAAGAGGATTTAATAGAATTGATTAAAGCATAAATAGAATATTTGAATTCAACAATTTACTGCGTAGATGCGATAAATTTACGTACAGTACCGAAAAGTAATGAATTCTTGTCCCTACGAATACGGACCTAAGTTAAAATTATAATTCCTATGCAATTTACCTCATTTACACAATATAATGAAAATTGAACATATATTCCGAAATACGAGTTTTACATTATTTTACTTTACTGCGTAAATGCGATAAATCTACGTAAAGCACAGAAAAGTACTGCATTCTTGTCCCCACGTTAACGAACGTAAGTTAAAATTACAATTCCTATGCAAAATTACATTTACCTCATTTACACTATATAACGAAAATTGAATATATATTCAGCAATACGAGTGTTACATCTTCATGATCGCACATTAAAGACGTTATAAAGTTGAGTACGTGACTGACTGACTCACTCATTCATAATTTACATGGCATATGTAGGGTGGTCGTGGAGAGCTGAAATTTGGTAGGTACGTTGGAATCGACGGGGATTGAACGGGAAAATTGTCAGATTTTTGTTGGGGGCACGGGAAGGGTCGAAACGGGTGGCGAAAGAGGCCCAAAAAATGTGGAATTCCAACTAGAAGGTCGAAATTTTGTGGGCAGGTCGGGGCGATGGCCGAGAGCGCGATACCGATTTTATTTTAAATTTTTTCTCGGGCGCTCATCACAACACTTTCGCTTTTTATTCGTTCTTTCGCTACTTCTTCCACAGGTTTTCGAAGATTTTGATTAAATTTGGGGAGAGGGTGTGGGACGAAAAATGGAGTTTTGTCGGTATTAACTTTTGAATTTTGCCCGTTTTTATTTTAGAGCGCATGCGAAGTTTTTTCTTTGAAACGCAATGGTGGCTTTGTTTGAAGACCGATCTTTGCGTTTTTGGGCTCGATCGGTTTGCCTCGATTTTAGATTTGCATTTTTGCAAAAAAAATGGTACGTTGCGCATCGGGAAAGTTCTCTTTGTGCCCTCACGTTTTATTTCTTGCGCGCCGCTCTGTTTTGTACATGGCTCCGCCGTTTCGAGCCCGAATCGAATTGCGTTTGCACGCTCACCGAGAGGACGATCCCGTGCATAATTTTGTTCTCTACCACTTTTTCTATTGAACGCGCCGATTTTGCACAATTGCCATATACATTTTCAAGAACGTCAAACGTCAGATTATATTTTATCGTATTAATTTGATAGTTGATATTAAAATTTCGTTTTGTATGAATTTATGAAAATTTTTTAGCAAATTAAGGAAATAAACAATTGCCAAGTAGTTGACTGAATTCCACGAGATGTCACTACGTTGTCGAGAAAATTTGTTTGGGGTTTGGAGAGATTAAAATTTGCATGATTCGAAAGTTAATCACGTCACATCAATGTCGTAATAGCTATTTTCGTGACTAGTACTTAAATAGGCTACATTTCCATTCGAGGTTGATTTTGCTGACGAGCCCGAAGCATGAAATAACAAACCTAATGGGAACCCGTTTTAAGCTGGCTTCTGAGGTTACGTACCTAGGGTGGTGCTTGACGCAAAGCTCAATTGGGAAAAACACATCAGCCATAAAACTGAAAAAGCGAGCATCGCTTACTGGCAGTGTCGAAGAGCTATGGAAAAGTCCTGGGGTTTTCTCCCGAGGATTGCCCTCTGTCTTTACACCGCTACGTTATGGTGCCACTATATGGTGGCCTAGAACCAAATTGGTAACAGTAGCATCCTGTCTTTGCAGGCTTCAGAGATCGGTCTGTTTAGCGTTGACGAGTGTGATGAGGATGACCCCGACTGTGGCACTGGAGTCTCCGCCTTCCTCTGCTGGACATCTATGTGAAGGAATGCGGTGCGGGCTGGCCTCAGGATGCGAACGTGGGTTCTGTGCGGAGCATGTGATTTGCAGGCATGTGGAAGGTTTCTCTGAAAAGTAATGTGATGCTCTCTTGGGTGTTTGAATTAATTACTAAATTCAACAAAATAACAAAACTTAACTTTATTAAAATTGAAAGTGGTACTTTCTGGTATGAAAGTCTGGCAACCACGTATCGTGGATTCAAAAGTAACGCAGTGCAACTGTTAGGCAATCTTTCCAGAAAAGATATGGGAAAGATACAATTAACAATTGCAAACATTTTCAATCAGAATCAGTGATCGAATCTTCGAAAAAACCGAATTTAGAAATTTTAAAAAACATCCATCCTAAATGTAAAAAAATTCATTTAATGAAATCTGAATTAGAAACACTTGTCGGAATAATATTAAGAATATATAATAAGAATAGAAGTAGGGGGAACTGTTACGTTCAAATATTATATTTTATCTTCGTCGTCCATTTACTGGTTTAAGTCTATTGTCCTGGACCGGTTCAGCACCATCTCAGCCCTGGGTTTTCCCACATTTCTATTTTTTTTTTTATATTGGCTAATTATTTCTTACAATCTGTTTTAATAAACATTCAGTAAGTATTTTGACTGTCATAAGTTAACCTGTGGGAGTACGTCCAGTGACACACCCTCTTATAATCTTAATGTTACATTATTAGTGTTCATAATTACATTTTAAAATTGTGTTTATAACAGAGTATGAGTGGTATTGAATGTATTTATTCACTAAAATCTTGTTTTAAGGTCAGAGGGTTTAAATCTCTTTAATCTGCTCCTTCACTGCCGCTGTTATAGCTGAGTTTTTCCGCAAGTGGGTCTAGTCTATTGTGATATGCTTCACTATATTTTGTAATTTCTTCTCTTACTGTGAGAATTCCTAGGTCGCGGTGGATTATTTGGTTTGAAACGTACCAAGGGCGTCTACAATAATCTTAAAACTTTCGATTGAAAGCGCTGTAGGATTTCTATGTTTGAAGTTGAGGCAGATCCCCAGAGCATAATCCCATAAGTCCAGATTGGTTTTAAAATTATTTTGTAAATTAGTAGTTTGTTGTCCATTGTGAGTTTTGATGTTCTACCCATCAACCAATACATACTTCGAAGTTTATGACCCATCTGCTTCCTTTTGCTAAATATATGTTTCTGCCACGTCAATCGTCTATCTAGATGAATTCCCAAGTATTTGACGTCATCCACCTGGGGGAGTTGGCGCTTGTTTAAAAATACCGGTGGACATGTTTCTCTCTTGAGTGTGAAAGTTATCTGCAATGATTTTGTCTCATTCACTTTGATCCTCCATTTTTCCAACCACTTTTCTATTGCGTTGAGGCTTCTTTGCAACATTTCAGATGCTATATTCGGGTGTTTATGAGCGGCTATTACAGCTGTATCGTCCGCAAAGGTTGCAGTGGTTGCAGACCCCAATGTAGGCAGATCCGCCGTGAACAAGACATACAGCACAGGTCCAATTACACTACCTTGAGGCACTCCAGAGTTTATGGCCACTAATGGCGTGTGTTCATCTTGATATTTTACCAAAAATGTCTGTCAGTTATATACGATTTTAGGATTCTGTAGTAGTTATGTGATAGTTTCTTTTTTATTTTGTATAGCAAACCTTCGTGCCAGACCTTATCGAAGGCCTGGGCAACATCGAGAAACGCTGCGGTACAATAACTGTTGTTTTCCAATGTCTGGTGGATTTTTGTTACAATTCTATCAACCTGTTCCACAGTACCGTGTCTTTGCCTGAAACCACATTTCTATTAAATTTTATGTTTCCAATTTACATTTCATTAACTGAATTATTTATTAAATTTTTTTTGTTTTAAATGTTTTTTTTAATTTATAATTTTATTCTTATTGGCAATAGGGGTTTCTCTTAATGAATTACCGCCCATAATTCTAAAATTTAAAATACCATATGTAAATCTTATATAGATTTTCTTTACACATATTTTAATCTGTGTAAAAAATCGGATGTGGCCATGCCCATGACTTTATCATACTTTTATTAAATATTAAAAAATAATTTTAATAATAAAAGAAAAAATATTTTCCATTAACCAATGTGACTCAAAATCTAATCAGCTCTAAGTCTAAATATAAAGATACAAAATACCAACTTTAGTTTTGAAATTCTCATTAGTTTTGAAATATTTAATAAAACTAATAATAAATAAAAGATTTAAAAAAAAGCTTCCATGAACCAATTTTATCCAAAATTTAATCAGCTCTAATTCCTGCCATAAACATAACAAATTTCAACTTTAGTTTTGAAAATCCTTTTAGCTTTTTAAAATATTAAATAAAGGCTAATATTAAATAATAAAATTTAAAATAATAAAAACAATTGTTTTATAAACAAATTTTAACTAAAATTTAATGAGTTCTAAATATCGATTAAAATATGCGAAAACCTAAATTTAGTTTAGAAATTCGTATTACTTTTCGAAATATTAATTAAAACTAATATTAAATAATAAAACTTAAAAAATAAAAAACAATAGTTTTCATAAAACAATTTTAACTAAAATTTAATCAGTTCTAAATCTCGACATAAGTATGCTAAATCCTAAATTTCGTTTTGAAATTCGTATTAGTTTTGAAATATTAATTAAAACTAATATTAAATAATAAAATTTAAAAAATAAAAAAATAGTTCCGTGAATCAATTTTAGCCAAAATCTAATCAGCTCTAAGTCTCAACATAAGGATACAAAATCCAAAATTTTGTTTGAAAATTCCTATTAGTTTTTGCTGTAGGTCGCACACAAAATTTGACCACATACACACACACACACACACACACACACACACACAGACATTTTTTTGGGAAAAGGTCTTATTTTACTCAGGGGGCCTCAAAAGTGTAAATCCATCAAAATCTCAAATTTTTTTCTGCACGAAAACAATACTTTCTCATATTACATATGATAAAGTAAAATTTAAATTTACTAATGTAAAATTTTTTTATTTCTAAGCATCACGTTACTTTATTTTCAATTGTTATCGATGTAACAAAACTAGTATGTCTTATTACATCAGTTTTCATCATTTTTCTTCTTTTGCGCTGGTAATACGGAATGATGTTAAAGTAGGGTTTCTATGTAGATCAATAGAAGTTTGGACTGTTACCTTTAATCTGAAAAAATAGCAATGATCTCTTATGAATTATTTGAATTGATGAATTAATTTGGTCAGAAATAATGTTTTTTGTTTTTTTTGAAAAAAAAAGATGTGGATTTGTAGCGGAAATGTATAGTATTTTAAATTTGCATATCCTACAATTTAAAAGAGCTCAACTTGTATATAAAATTAATTTATTATCAATAAAATATTTTATAGAAAAATTGTTAGTATATTGTTATGGTTTAGTCCAATATTGGTTGTCTGTTTGCTATACCTACCTATCAAATTGTTGTTTTAAATTAATTCACAAATTTTTACAATGTAGTAAATTATGTACAAAAATCAATCTTGTAAATTATTGCATAATAGATTAACAAAATGAAAATGTATTTTTATTTGATTGTGATTTACATACACATGAGAGCAGGTGATAACATCAACAATAACAGCAACAACGATTTAGCAACAACAACATTAACTATAGATAATTACATAATCTTGCATTTTAATTAACAATTGTACGATATTTTAAAACCATGTTTGGTATGTACTATAAATAGATTTTGGTCTATATTTGGTTGTTATAATTAAAGTTTACCAATGTAAAAACGCACCACCTCAAGGGGCCATGCCGAAGCTGGTTATGCTTTCTCTTAAAACAAGAGTAAGTAAATGCTGTTAAAGGGCTAATTGCAAACTTTCCGCTCCAAAAAGGATGATATGGAATATGCTATCTTCCATCTCTTAATATTACGCTGACAGCCATGAATTTCACTACACTTCTACGAGAAATAACTATGCTTTTCATCTTATTCAGTTTACGCATCGCAGTATACCGCACTGAGTCGACATTCTGCAAGAACAGGCGTTTATGGTAAATGTATAAGGACGATAATAAATATGTACCTTAGACATAGTTGAAGAACTAGGTCTGTATAATATACAAATTATTTATGTTTTACACACACATCCCAAAAAACGTGCATCGCTTAGAGCCGTCTTTAGAAAATCGTCAAATAAAAACTTACAGAGAGAAAAATTATAAGTTCCAAGTAAGGGACGTTCTAAAGTTCCAAATAAATGACCACCGTTAACAATAAAAATGATCATCCGGTTAAGCTTTTTTAGAATATTTTTGTTAGATTTTTATTTGACGATAACTCGAAAGAGTGCCTTGTATGTTGAATGTTTTTGGAATGTCAAATATAGTATCAAAATGTTAAAATTTGAAGTAATTCAAAATTTTGAGGTTCTTAAATAGATAAAAGGTTTATAAATCCGTTTTCACGATGTTGGTCCTAGTTTCTAAAATATGTACTAAACAATTCAATTTCAAAAAATTTTGAATTTTCTTAGTTAAGAAAATACTACTTTCCTAATTTCTACTGTCATCTCAAGAATAAACCATTTTGAGAAATAAATAAAAAATATTAAACATTTGCATCTTGAGACTTATAAAACGTGTTGATACTTTTAAACATATGAGAAAACATAATTACAATGCATATTGGCTCTGAGATTATAAGGAAACACGAATAGATTAAAATTGCAGCGTAATTTATGTTTTAGTAGTTTTGATTATTATTGACAGGACACATTCATTACGGTGGTCCTTATTTTCTAAAGTTTTGATTGCTATTATTTTCTTATCCCTTCAATTGGTTACTGTTATTGGTTACAAAAGGCTGAGCCTTTTTTTATTTTAAAATATGAGCTTTTCAGCATTATTTAAACAATTATTTTTCAACATATCAAAAAATTTACAGAATTCCAAAACTTAAAAAAACATCCTCCAGCGAAAACAAACTGAAAGAGGTGGATGATCTTGCATACAAAAAATAACCTGCGTGGATGCAGATGTACGCTTGCCCATTATTTTTATGCTAAAATTGAGTATCTTTAAATGTAATTTTATCATAATGTGCATAATGGATTTGGTGCGATTCGCTCGATGTGGAATTGCTTGTCAGCACGGACTTAATAAACATGATTATAATCAATTACTTTTGTAAGAGTTTCTAGAAAGAACGAAACAGACCTATGTTACAGTTGTCCTTGGAAAAAAGTCGGCATGGCTAATTTTTGTAATTTACGAATTTGTTAAATTGCGTCTTAAAAACGTAAATTTTTTTCGGGTAATTCTGATCAGGGTGGTAATCATAACTGTTAATATTAATAATACATATGTACATAGTATATCTAGTTTATCCGCCATATGTGGCTTTCCGGTTTGCAAGCACCATAGCACGATATAGTGCAATTTTCTCTTAAGATTTATAATAAACAGAGCAATTTTTCAGGTGGTTGACCTATATTACACCATGCACAAATCCTCAGTTTGTTCACTCTTGAGAGGTGAGAACTCAGAAGTGAGATAAAACTGACAGTTCTTTTGACAAACTACCTTCCCGGTTTGGCATTATCTACCGAGGAATGATGGATTCACACATTATACGGCCGATTAATTTTGAAAACACTAAAAATACTATTTGTGCTAAGGTAAATGTTATTCATACCAGCAGTTAAATGAATGTTAAATTAATTTTTCAAAAACTGACGTTTTAAAGTTGTGTATTGCAATTACGCAAAACTAGTAACTTAACGAAAAACGAATATATATTACATTATTACTTATAAGTACCTTATAAGTATAAGCTTCATTTATAGATTGAGGTGAATGCAAATATTTTTCAAGAGTGGTCCAGAAATAATATACACGAAGGTGCAAAAAAACGAAAGAATCAACAGCGTCAGAGGTCAAAGAAGAAAAAGATGCATGTAATAAGACGAAGTATAACTATATAATCGTATAAGTAGAAATAACTAAACTAGGAAAATATGACGAAGAAATGTAAATTAGGTCTGTAATCTGCATCCAATTCGATGTTTGGATTTGAATTCGAAGATTGGATGTTTATAATCTTGATCCACTGGTCCCGAAGTAAATACATACATGCGATTTTCGAAAAAAGTTGACACAAATGTCCGTACGTGTATGCCTGTTTGACTTGCATTATTCAGATTTGAAATTAACAATTAGTAAGACCTACTTATGTTTTAATATTGTTAATGCTCAATTAGGGATCAAAATTAGTTTAGTCAGATATCATTGGAAAACCTAATAGTGTAATTTTGTATTATAAATACGACAATATTATAAAATTTTCCGATTTTGCGCCTAAAATTTTTCGTTTTAATGAAATATTAAAATAAATAAAATATTGTTTGGATATATTGTTTGGCTTAAATATCTGTGGGGCCAATAAGTAATTTGTGCCGTTTTCATAACGTAATAATTATTTAGTTTCAAGTTCATGCTTACTTATAGTATGTGGTTACATTAGGTACACGGAATGCGTACTGAGGCCGTTTTTCAATGTTTCCAAAATTTAATTAATTTTAGTTCAATTAATTAAACGTAATTTAAAATAAGATAATTTACTAATAAGTGATAAGAATTTTAAGTTATCTGAATCCCTAAACAGATCTATACGGGACATGTAAAATTAATCTGAACTGCCATATAAAATGCTTTACACGTCCAACTTTATAAATATTAATATAAATATAATAATATTAATAATTAACAAATAAATAACAATTATTAAATATAATATCACAATATAAAATATCAACTTAATATAGCAAATACAAACATTAATTAAATAACAAATTCTGGTTAACTATTAATTTTTTTTAATTTTCCTAAAATAATAAATAATTGCTCAACTTGTAAATACTTACAACAATTAATAATAAATATGCAACAGCAATTTTTTTACTTTTATTACATTATAATTGCTTCTATCTCGTAAGTCAATGCTTTGCACAACAACGAAACCGTTCAACGAGTTGGATTGTTCTAAATCGATTTAAAATATTTGTCTAATTGACAGTTAATTACTGGAGCGATTTAGATTCGGTTATAAAATTTTGAATCATAAAGTTTTAGCAATTCATTTTGATTGCATCGGTTTTTAAAACATCTAATGCCACCGCCACTTTGCAGTTCTGAGGTTCTGTTTTCACAAATCGAGTTTTGACTGGTAAAATTAGTTTAAAAATTTTGTGAAGTTTTATTATAGAAAAAATATCTAATTTATGCAAAAAGCTTTTCTATGTTATCTATTTATTTTATATAATCCAAAACGGAAAACAAACTTTTACCACATGTATATTTAATTTTGGCAGTTTGAGGTTAGAACTGGCATTTCAATTTAAAAATATGAATTGTAAAATTTAACGTTCTTAAAACGTGTTCGATCCTAATAGATACTAACGGATTAAATTAATTGATTCATGCCGTTTAACGCCTCTAATTAGTCCAAAAAAATTATCTAAATTCAAAGGATATCTCCTAAAATTTATTTCAAGAAGTCGTCATAAAACGTGGAATTGTTTTGAAATACCATACATTATGTGTGATATGTACTACCCGTTTTTATCCGGGTTAAATGTTATTAACAATAATGTCAGCAAATAAATCAGCCTTTTTGTGCCATTTCGTCAATATTTTGATAACTAAGCAAAATATTATAATAATTATGAATTATATGTAAGTTGTATGTATTATGAAAATATTTTGTTTTGGTAATTTAAAATGCAATCTAAATTCTGAAAAAAAGTAGTATACATCATTTTTGATTCAAAGAAACACTTCTCAAGTAAGATGTTTTCACACTGTTCTTATATGTATATCATCTGAAACAATTCTCTTGATATGGAACTTGTCTGTGACAAAATAGTTTTTGTTAGCTTTTATATACTTTTAGATTTACATAAAAAACCGTTAATTATAATTAAAAAGTTTCAGAAAAACACATTTCTTATATCCGCCGTATATACTCTAATTTTGCGCCTTAATAAAATAATCATCGGTAATTGTACAAAAACAGAAAAACTTAAAGCTTCTACACACAGTCAAATTTGGTTTACAAAATTTTAGTAAACCTTCAGAAGATCGATCCGTTGGTCAACATGAACAATAAGCTTTTATAAGATTTCCTTATCAGAAGATAAAATTAGAAGGCTCGTCGAAGCCTGTCTCTATCTTGCATTAAACAACAAGCGCTAAGAGTTGCAACGATTATCGATACAAACCATTAAACAGGAAGAAGCAAGCTTCGGCGAGTATTTTAATTTTGTCTTCTGATAAACAAAGCTATATGAAAGCTCATTGTTCTTGTCGACCGACAGTTTGACCTTAGTTAAGGTTGTTTGGTTTACTAGAAGTTTGCCAACCAAATTCGACCGTCTAGAGAGCTCTTTAACTAGCAGCTGGATCGCTTTTTGTTGGAACTGTTATTGTTAATAATTTTTTTAATATGAAAAGCAAAGGAATGGTACATACTTCTCAATAAATATAATAGTATTTGAATACAATTCCATCTGTTATGATGGCGATCTTTGGCAATTAATGTCATACATAAATATCTTATGTATATATATATTTGGCCTGAATAGTACAGGCGGCTAGAGTGGGTCTTTTATTTCCGAGTTTACGTAGTTATTGTATTAAAAGACACTGTAATCCTGTCGAATGTATCTTTGCACTTTATGATGATCTTTGAAATTACAATTAATTTTGAAAAAATTATTTTTAAATATAGGCAAAATAAATGGCTTGATTGAAAAATAAATAATTTATTTAACAATGAAAATTTACTATGCAATTAGTGTAAAAGTGACGATTACTATTACTTTAGACAATTGTTTTTGTGCTACCAGCTTGCCTATTAAGGTTTTAATTCCCCAATATTAAAATGTGATGTTTTATTTTTTCATGCACCGCTAAAGTACAAACAATTATTATTAAGTACAAACTTTGTATGCAGTACCTCAATATAATTAATTAAAAACAGTAAATAATTAATTAAATAAATATGTACGATATAGTATGCATAAACTATAAATTTCTAAATATTTCTATTTTCTGAAATACTTAGTTTAAGTCTTTAATATTGTTTAAAAACAGAGTTTTAGAAGAATTATTTTTAAATGTAGTTTACTTTCATGTTATAAAAATTAGTTTACAGAAAAACATCCTATTCTAAAAGTAATATAAATAGCGTGGCCGGCAAAGATGTACTTACAAAAATTTCAACAGCAAGTTTATGTAATTTTCTAATTGTAATAATAATATCATTTATTATAAGTCTCTTTCTATTTTCCACAAATCTTAGCTTTACCTGTTCTAGTTTATTTCACAAAGTGATTTGAAATCAGGCAAAGTAAGATTTGTAGCAAATACAATCGAGTTAGAATAAAAGCGAACAGACTGCATACTATTCCATAAACACGTCTGTTGCTATTTATTTAATAAAAAATTTACCTGCTTCTATTTAGCAGTTATAATAATTATTAGTACTTATGTTAGTATATTGACACTAGATAACAAATTGCACCACAATCATAAGAGTTCGTATATTTTGTAAACTACGATTTGGTAGTAGGTTTGCGCAAGTTTTTGGTGTTGATTCCTATGGGGTTGAAAATGCATCACAGAACAGTTTCCATTTCTGCTATTTCCGTTGGAGAACTTAAAAAGAATAAAAATAATTAATTATTACATATATTTAGAAAAATATTAATAAATTATTATGTTACCGCTAGTGACCGCTAGTATAAATCTGCACGGACGGTCATCAAAATGCATAAAATTATTGCGTAATATTACGCAATAATACACTTACATGTATTTCTTATGAGAAAATTATAATTTTCAAAATTAAATTGTGGTCTTATTACAACTCCGACAAGATTGATCCTCACCTTAGAGAGCTTGTATTTTTGTGTTCTTTCGTTAGGTATAGCCATTTCTATAGGGAAAAGTGTATTTACGATTCCGGGTATTTTACCTCTCACCGAGATGCATACATAACGGTGGTACAGAGTCTGATCATGGCGCTGCTGAACCAATGCATGTCTGGGGATAGCAAATCCTTCGGGTAACGCCGAAACCGGTCACATGATAAGGTTTATGATTACAGACTGCCGTCCATAGATGAAAGAGATAGATATCTCTCGCATCTATGCTGCCGCCTGCAGCACTATTCCTTTCGACTAAGGCCAATTAAAATTTTTAAAATTTTAAGTTGCATAAAATTAATACTTTCAGATTATTTAATCACGGTCGATAAATTAATAACATTATGCTAAATAAAATTTGTTTTATAAGTTTTAATATTATTACTTCTATTATTTTATTTTGAACAAATTATAATAGTGTTTGTCAGCCATTTCGAATTTGATAATCCTTAACGCACGAGGTATCCCGATATTTTTAACTATTTGGTCGTACATCCAGCATTGTAGCAAGCATCCGATTTATTAATTTACTATTTTTAGCATACCTGTATACGTTTGTCATGTTATCCGCTTCATTTAAATTCAAACTTTTTAGTCTTGCTCTGGCTCTCTCTGCAGTTATGATAACTCTGGAAATAAATTTAATTATTAAATGTATTAGCTAACTACCATATTGCTATTTAATACCAAAATCTTAATTGTTTTATTAGTACAGTAAAATTATTCTAATAGTCATGGGCTAGGGAATTTTGAGCCTCAAAATAACGCTAATTGAATTTTGTGATTTTAATAGTCTTGGTCATAAATTAAAATTATTGAGGCGCGATACTGTAACAGTGTTTTTTCTTTTTAAAAAAATTCTTAGTACAGTTTAAAAATTCAAAATTAAATCGATATTTAGATTATAAATTTTATTTCATTACAAACTAAGCGGAAATATTTTAAATAAATTAGAAAATTTAATTAAATTTGACGAAAAAGACTGCTGAACCTAGACTATAGCTAAACTTTAAGCAAGATTGGAAAGATTAGCAGGTTTTTTAGACAAGTTTAATTGAGTTGATGGTTTAAAATATTTTATCGTTTAAAGTCTTTTATGTGATTCGTATGGGCACTTTGCACGAGAGGATTTTTTCATGCGATCGATAGCAGCGACTAATAATACTACTAGTAATACAAAATTGTGTCTTATGAAGACATAAGACACGAACTTATGATTGAACCTTTGCTGAAACACATTAAAACATACAGACAGCGATGGTGTCAACATATGGAAAGGATGGACAACCGCAGACCAGTAAAGCTGATAATGGAATACCATCCTAAAAGAAAAAAAGACGTTGGGCGACCGAGGAAACGATGGACGCCGGAACTGGCTTTATCCTAATTCAGGAAGTTTGATGATGATGATGATAATACAAAATCGCGCATGCGATTAGTCCCTGCAGCTTGTCGCATACCCGATTTTTGAATTAAAACATGTTCTAATTCCATTTTAGCGATTTTTAACACGATTTTGTACTGCCAACTTAAAAATGTTTAAAAAAATGTGTTAAGACTACAATACGTTGTCATTTTACAGTTTCTTAACCTACAACTACGTGTTTGCTAAAGTTTGTTATTAAATAAATTATTTTTATTTTATTTTTGAACATTTTTTTTATAAAATTTCAACTATTTCAAAAATTTAAGCTGACTAGTATTTTTTAAAGTTAATACTGTAGGTTGGTATTGCAAAAAATACGTCATTTATTGCATGATCTTCTAAAAAGAAATGCTTTGTATAAAGTGAACATGCGACAAGTCGCAGCAACTTTGTGCCTGCCAAAAACCCCTGCAACTAATGGCAGCGATCGATCGCATGAAAAAATCCGCTCGTGTAAAGTGCAATTTAGACACTTCGTTATGCCACGACAACACCAGCGGTACCTACTCTATAGATTTGAGGAAGGAGATTTTTGGGCTTCCCACGAATAGAGAAGAAGCCCCGTCCAGCTCATTATATCTTGTTTAACTACGTATATTGTTCAAAATGTTATTGTGTTATTGGAAGCCGTAAGTAGATAGGTTATTTCCCCCCTAATAAAATTCATTTTAAGGGTTAGGATTTAAATTGCCATACCGTGATAAATGAGCAAATTTCTCCCGGCTGTGGTACCCATCAGCCGTCCTTAACCAAAGAAGTAAGGATAAGCCTAAAACTTTAACGCTCCTTGTTTATTGTTAAAAATTACTATTTTTTATTATTTAAATTATTTAAAATAAATTATTTAATTATTTAGAAAAGATCCGTATAAATATTATTTAAATTGTTATATTCAAAAAGTTCACTGGATATTTGATTTTTTAATTTTTTAAAATGCGATATAAAGTTATTGCATTGAAAAGAATATGAACTGTTTTAGCAACAAATGAACCAATATTATTTTTATTGAGTTAGGGTATTTTGTACCGTCTTTGTAAGAATTTTGTATTCATATGTTATGAATTACTAAAAACAAAATTATGAGATTAACTTGAATTTTGTAACCATCATTTTTGGTTCCAGTAGGATGAAAGCAAAACGAGTTATACATAGTCTTCTTCTTCTTTGTCAGCCCTTTCCGCTCACTCCTGAGCATCAGTCTCTTTCTCTAAGAGAAAGGTGTAAAGCATTAAGACCCCACGGCTGCTTAGTCCGGGTTGGGGAATTTGCCTGTAACCCTTTATTATTGTTGATGTTGGCAGTCATCAACTCAGGGGGACCGCCGGTTTTACGAGCCCTCTGAAGCACAGGAGACGGGCACGGATAGAAAGAGTCAGAAAGAAAATTTTCCTTACTAGACTCCTCCCGGGATCAAACCTGGTGCCTTTGCATCAGTAGTTGATCGCTCTAACTACTAGGCCAAGTCCGTCTATACATAGTTGTATAGAGTAGTATACATAGTATACAACTTATATTATAATATCTATAATTTACAAAATTAAGGGTAGTTGCGGATGGATCTTGTGAGTAATCACATTTTTTATTTGTTTTCCAGAAAATTATTCAAACGTCTTTTGGTTTTTTCAGTGTTTTTCTTCGGAAGTTTTTTAATTTTATTTATGCCGCCGCCAGCAAAAGTAAATTAAAAGTTGATTAAGTTAACGAATTTATTAATTATGACAAATTAACTAATTTTTGAAATTCGAAGAAAAATGTAATTTGTATATGTAATTGTCGGACTAAGTCCGCTCCGCTTGTCCAACTTACTGACTCGCCAAAAATATGTTTGCTATTTCTCCTAATAAGACAATACATCATTACTAACCATTTCTTACATAAAAAATTCTACCTACATATTTCTAAATTTTAACCTGATCTAAGCTATTTTTAAAATGAAAACTATTTCCAAGTTTTACAAAAATATAAGGCTGATTTCATAATAAAATTTAATGTAACTTTAAAATTTAATGGAAAAATATTACGATCAGTAGTAACTACTTTATTCTACAATTAAAATTTTTAATGTTAAATTAAATTTTATTTTGAAGTGGGGTACATTATTATAATACATAATTATAAATAAATTATAATAATGTGTATTTAAAAGTCTAGTTGTTAGTTTATCTTTCTATCTAACAACAAGAACACAATAATATCTACCTGGTTTTAGGTTTTGAACTGATCGATAGAACAGCTAATAGGCTAATAAACCTATTTACAATTTTCAAACCGATCACGATTTAGCTATGTCTATCCATGTAGAATTATATTTATAAAATAATAAATATTAACTGCAAACTGAAATAATGTAGACAATAACTTTCCAAACCAGAAGGGTAGCTGTATAAAAGCCCTAGGGTCTAAATATCCGCAGAACTGGATCTTAGGATTAGAAACTGCATATTTTGATTTGATCCTAAAAGATAACTTAGATAACCAATAAGCTACCTTTTTCATTCTAAATATTTTAATATAGCGCAATATAAGGCCAAACTTGCCATACATAAAGTTTTTGCCTCAAGTGTTATTAGCTTACATTAGCTATTTTCGACTGATAAAATGCTATTTTATTTTACGATGGAGGAGATTAGGCAGTTTCTGTAAATCTATCTGTAAAGCTCTTGTAAATCTATTGACGGATTGCTAAATTGGATTTTGAAATTTAATAGTGTATCAGTACATACTTTCAGTTTTTCTGGTAGATTCTTTTCAATTTAGAATTTGGTCTTGTAATATATCCCAACAATAACATAGGTGATTGACTCGTGCACACAGATAGTATACTAGTACATACATAGTAACTGTCGCCCTGTTTTATTGTTAATGATGGCAATTTATCAACATAAGAATACCGCTGTATTTACGTTGCCTCCGAAGCATGGCCCGGTAGATTCTAGTATAATAATTATTCATAGCCCTGCATAAATAAATTCAACATGGGTATAATTATATTATTTTGCTTAACCTTAACTCTACTGGTAAGGTACACGTGATCCTATTGCATTTTATTGTATTAAAAGTTTGGGTTTAAATTGGAGCTAGTAAGTTGTATCTTGGTAACATTTTAAAACTCAAAAATATTTTGAAAGGCTTTTTTAGAATTTAAAATCTATAAGGAATCAAAAAAATTCTACAAACTTTTCATCTTCGTACACCACTGGAAAGGAACACCTGTACTTTTGTACAATAACAAAACCACATATTAATTTTTATTATTAATATTGGGATATTTAAACGAATTAATCTATAAATAAACTATGTTCTGTACTTATTTGTGTTTCTTTATTAGTAATCCTCCGGGCATTTTCAGGTAGAATTATAAAAATACACAATCATGTAAATAGGTCTCAATCATGAAATGTAAAAATACAATAAACAAGAAAATAAAATGTTTGTTCTATCCGCAATTTAATAAGCACATTCAACCGTATACTGCGGTTGGCCCATACGATTGGCCGCATGCGGGAATCCGCAGAGAATTAACCGTACACTGCGGCCAGCCGGAGGAAGGAGAAAAGTATAACTATTGCATATAGAAAAAGTAATGAATAACAACGAAGAAAACGACACATAATAGAAAACATACACACCATCACAAATTTAAACAATAGAATGAAGGAGGCAAACATTGTAGCTGCAACAGCAGATAAATAGTCAAAATGCATGAATGCAAATTGAAAAACTTATGTCTTATGAAAAAACTTACTTTTATCAACAGCAGTGCATGCGAAAAACTAAAAATAGATGCGACCGATAAATGTATCGCTGAGACGACAAAAGTAATAACGTTCACGAATCTTTTGGTTATAAACCACAAAAATTGATACCTATGAACTCCCATCTCTAAATTGTTTTCACAACCAAAACTGCACAAAGATGGAATTCCAATTAGAACATTAATATTTTAATCTAATAACATTAGATTTTTAAAAGTTAAATACAAAAATTGAAGTGCTCTTTTGGTTCTTGAGAAAACATTCTCATAATGTTTAATGAAGTGGACATTCGCTTTAATTTTTTTAAGTTTTCCTGTGTGAATTTTCCTTCGCGTTAGAAGCGCCCCTTCAAATTTTTATTGCATTCTTGTTTTGAATAAACTATAAACTATAATAGAAACTAAAGTTTCTATTATTTTTATGTTTAGACCAATTGGTTTAATCTTTGATAGCTGATGATGATGATTATTTTTATGTAAATTAATTATTTTGATTTATATAAGACGCGTTTTTTAAAGTAAGTACTAATTTGAAAGATGACCGTGCACTGAGTAATTAATGCTGGAACAATTTAGTCCTGCAGCACGTATCCTAGAACAACCCGACTGAAAGGAAGAAATAGTGCGATGCATAGGTGTGTGCATAGAACTCGCACTCCGATAGTGCGACCTCGGTCTCATGTCTTCATGAGAGCCACAAAGACCCAGTACCCAGTCAAATAGCCCAAATTCTAACAACTATCTTATCTCTTTCGACGTTGTCTCCTAAAAATTAAGGCAAAAGCATTTTTAAACTTTTAAATGAATTCCCAGGGCTGACTCAAGTATCAATTTTCTGAGCTTCGCCAGCAAAACATGACTGATGTAGGCATGTTACTTTTTACACACATCAGGACCTCCGGTTTTTGCTAAACCAAAACAGTTATCTTTTGAAAAAATATCAAAAAATTTGAAATTTATGTTGTCAACATTTGTTGGCCATCTTAGAACCAATATGCATCACTTTTTCACCTCGAGCAGAAGAAAAACAGATGGTGGAAACCAACAAGCGACTACAGAAGATTCAACGCCACGACCATCAACGATGCATACCCTATTCCAAATATCCAAAATAGAACCCACAATTTACATGGCAGAAATGTTTACACAAAATTAGATTTATTTACAGCTCCTTTCTCCTCGGAAGACATTACAAAACTGCTATAACAAACAACACCTTTTGATCTACTCGAATTTTCAAATATGAGTTTTGGTTTAAATAACGCAGTACAAAGCTTCCAGCGTTTCGTGAACAAAATTCTTGAAAATTTTGGCTTGGAAAACCGTCTAAGAGGTTGAAAATTTCTTTGATAAAGAATTTCTTCTAATTGAACCTGTAAACGAGCGGTTTCAACAAAATCATTTTCCATAAATACGTAAACTACATAATTTCACGTCGGGACTAATCGTATATGTTCGTCATGGGCTCTTGGTTTACGGTACACCATTATTTAGGTAGCAAAAGGGTTACATCATCTAATTAACCATCACCGCTAATTACATGGTCTCAATCAACCCGCGCATAATTAATGTTAGCATCAGAGAATTTTTGATTAAAGAAAACCTGAATCCACATAAAACCGCAAATTTATTTTTTAATTTACCCACAAAAAGTGTTCGTTATTTCTTCGTTAAAAATCGCTTATAACGAGTAAATTTGTTTATAGGTATCTTGAGTTCTGGTACGCATGGTACGTGGTAATAGAACTTTTTTGGTAATTTCTGATATTTACAATCACGTCGCATTGAGGTTCTTGCAATAGTTTTATGCTTAAAATGAAATGTGACGGTAGCGATTTAATATATTTTATTGTCAAGATAAAGTAATTGTTACCACCCTGATGCGGCGATTCACGTTACCTATAATGCAAATCTGACTTTCTTCTTTATAAATATTACCTATATAATTTTTTTAAATATTTGGAAATGTAAATTTGATATAAGTTTATTAATTCGCAGATATATATTTTTACTGTTATAATTATAAAAAATGTATAAACAAGTCACATTACTGCTAAAACCATATAAAATGCATTAAGGCACAGGTGTACCTTTCCAGTAGTTGAAGAGTGATAGAAATGCCAGTAGATTGAAGGTGGCGTCGAAAAGACATAACATTTCACTAATTACGTTACATATTTATTTACTATATTATTTAATCATTTTCCATATACATTTATTTAACATTTTTTGACCGTAAATGCTGCTGATTAAATTTGGGCTTTTGACGAATTTGATTTTCTAGAGTCTACAATTACATTATCCTATTTGCAACCAAATACTCACATATTGCTACTCTATGAAAACATTTAACACACATTCCGATTGTTTCATGCAGTATTCTTACTAACTTACTCTGGAAAATCAGTTGGAGAGCGTATACAGGACGTAAGACAATTGGTACTACGTTGGTGTTGCCTACCATTCATACATAACAAGATTAACAATAGAATAATTAAAAAATTACTGTGCGTAATAATTTGTAACATAAAAGTAATATTAATAATAATTAATGTGTACTGAAATATATTTATTTTACGTGTAAAAATATAATTGTGTCTTACATATAAAAATTAAATATTCAAGCGTACTGGCAGGCATTAAAATAAATTAAAGAAAACAACCACCTACAATTAACTTACTTATCATACGGAGGAGGTTTTATTCCATTTGCTTCTAACTCTTTTTCAAGTTGCTTGCATCTCATTTGGGATACATCTAATTCTCGCTTTACTTTCCATAAATGAGTATCACAAATTGGATCACGGCAACGGTGATTTTTTATTATATCTTGAGCTTCATATACAGCCCCACGAAATGATAAACTTTTACCCATGGATAAACTTATTAAAGCGCAACAACCACCCCTGTCGTTTTTGCTAAATGTTTTCGTACATATTTAAAGTAAAGATGTTCCAAAAATAATAGTAATGCAGCCAGGAGTATTCCAGCCATAAGAAGTAAAAATGCCGATAAAAATTGTTCCAAAGCTAGCGGGTCGGAGCTTTTGTGTTCTTGTTTGCCAGGTCTGCAAGTTCCAGTCATCCAATAACGCCTCAATCTTTCTAGATCACCGTTTTCTCTAAAATCCAGTAATCTTTTATTAAACATTTTTATATATTTCGAATTTCGTGGAAAGGCTAAACCGTAGCCTGTCATGGCATACCACGAACCGACAGTTAATAGTCTACAGTCTTCATCTTGCACAGTTAAGTAATCTAATACAGTTCCGTCGTAAATAAAAGCATCTAAATCAGAATTTAATACGGCATCAACTCCTTCTACTATTGTCGACTTATTGTAAATTCGCATGTACGCATGCATATCTTTGAAGTATTTTGCAATTGTGGAGTCAGTGTGTGACCAAGGAATGGTTCCAAATTTAATTGTTGGTTTATTAGAAAATGGTCTTGATAATCGATGATCGTCAAGACCTGTTAGTAAGAAAAGTTAGTTAGTTTATGAATTATATTTTTAGTTAATTTTTTAACAACTTTATTAATACAATAAACTTTATTTAGAATAATTGTTAAATATATTATAATATTATATAAGACTGTGTATAAGAGTCGATTCAAATTGTGTTCGAATCGCTGTTAACTCTGTAATTATTGGATCTAGTATAAAAGTTTGAATTAGGAAACTAGTATGCCACGTACACTTTGGCAAGCAGAACAGTGAAACGGAAGTGAATATTTCACTGCATGAATCTGCAACAAAAGCTCTTTTTCCGAAAACGTTATACGCTTCGTTACAGATTTGTTGAAATTGTTGTACAAATATACGTCACTTTTGTTTGGTTCGCCTTTCTGCTCGCCCATGATAACTTTTTTTATATAATTCTATTGTCAAACTTGAAGTTACTCCTTTTTGTGAAAACAATTGTTTGTGAAAGCAGTAGTTTAGTAACACTACTTTAGTAAAACTACTTAATGCCGCCCGCAATTTCAATATTTTACTTTTAGTACCGCTCATCGCTGGCAGTAAAAGTAATATTAATTTAATATGATATTATTTTTACATTTGAAGAACAAATAATATCTTTTATTCGAAATAAAAGTATTTTTTGTTGCTCCTTATGAAGCATCTTATTTTGATTTATGTTTATATATTCATTCTGTTGATTAAAATAGTGAAAAGAAAATCCCAATCGTAAAATATCTTATCTAGTTACTCTTCGTATTATACTTAAAAGAAATTAAATATTATTCAATTGATAAACTAAAACTTGAATTTTTTTAGTTACTCTGACGACCGGCGATACTCATTTAAAAGTCGTAAAATAGTATCAAAATACAAAGTACTACATAATATTGTATATGGGGCAGAAGTGTAACTTTTAGTAGTGGGTTTATACGTTTCACAGATCACTAGAGCAAGCTCCACAGTTACAGGAGAGTACTTGTACTGAAAGTAAAATGAAAAAAATTGCAGGCGTCACTAAAGAGAATAAGTGAAGTATTTCCTTTCAAATATAATACCTTTCAAATTAGATATACCCTAATGAATCAATTAGTTGGATTCATAATCGATCCAAGTTTTGATAAGTTATAAATTACTAACTTATTATTAAAATTAAAAATAAGACCCAATAACTTATTATTTAAAAATTGTTGTTTACTAATTGTAAATAAAATACTCAAGCTTCATTTACAGCTTTGCGCTGTAGCTGGCTTCGAAGCTTCGCCCAGCGATGATATGAGTAGTGAGATATGAGAATAATACTCTATAATATAAACTATGCAGTGTGCTACTTCAAAAAGAAAACTTTATAAAATTAAAATTTAAGAATTAACAAACTAAAACGTTAAATGCATATAATTATTAAAAATAATTTCAGACTTGAAATGTCAATTTTTATATTTATTAAAAAAAATGTTATTCCAAAAATATTTTTTTTTGGGTAGATTTTTTGGCAGATGTCAGGTAGAAAGTGTATAATTTACTAAAATAAATTCAATTTCAGTCAAGAACCGTATAAAAATAATTAAAATCTACTGCGAAAGTGGTGGATCTGTGAAAACCACATTTCGCAAACTTGTGGATATTTTTGGTCGTTACAATCGTCCAACTGAGGCTGGAATAAGAAAGTTAATCCAAAATTTTAAGTCCACTGGTTCCATACAAGGAATTAAAACACCAGTATCTATTTGTCCCGGTCGTTCAACTGAAAACATCACCGCTGTAAGAGAAAGCCGAGGAAAAAGCATTGAAGATCAAAATTTATCAATCGTTGACATGTTGACAACTTTTTTTTGACCAATTGTTGATGATATGGATATTCACAATATGTGATGACAGTGCGACATGCCACACAGCCTAAGAAACAATGAATTTATTGCAAACAAAATTCCTGGAAAGATAATTTTACGAAATTCTGAAACAATTTGGCCGCCAAGATCGCCAGATTTAACATCTGTGGACTATTTTCTGTGGGGCCATCCTAAAGATAAAGTTTATTTAAATAAACCAAAAACAATTGAACCCTTGAAAGACAACATTAGACGTGAAATTGCCGAGATAAAGCCACAATTATGTCGAAATGTCACCAAAACTTCACCAAAAGAATCAACATGTGTAGGCGTGCACACAGTGGATATTTGCAAGATATCATTTATCATTCATAAATTGTAGACCCTCTTGTGCATAATATTAATAACATGATAAATTTCCATTCAAAATGTATGTTTAAAGCCACATATTCACTAGGGAACAATTGACTCGCAACATGTTGCTCAACATGATGCGCAACGTTGCGGCACATTTGTTTAACAATGTTGTCGTTGTTGTGTGTCATTCTTGTCTGATGCCTTGTTGTTGCGCATCATGTTGAGCAACATGTTGCGCGTCATGTTGCGCGTCAATTGTTCCCTAGTAAATACATGGCTTAATTTGCATTTGAAAAAGAAACTCAAACTTGAAACACCCTGTACATTTTTAACATAATTAGAATAGTGTGGATTATTCACCAGCGGTACAGCGTAAAGCATACAACGGCTGACTAAAAAGCGGTTGACCGCGGTTCAAGTATTAGTCGCGTCGGATACACTGCTGTTATCAAAGGTCTAATATCAATCTGTGGACCATGGGGAAGGCAACGGAAAACCACCCTATTAATAATATTCCCTAGTAGAGTCAGCTTGCATTCAGCTAAGTTGATGGTCACGCACTGTGTAAGTGTATGGCACTCGAAGAAGAAGTTGATTATTCACCTTTTTACACCTGTGATAATTTAAAACTTGCGGGTTATTTGCGACGCGTCTTTACCTACTTTGAAGGTGTAACCTACATATTACCGTAATATTTTCTCGCCAAAATGGGTGAAATGTATTTCAGAAGAATTAATTTTGTTTAACCAACTGATTGATCTCGTTAGTTGGAACTTTTGCTTTAAACAGTCAATTTATCACAGGCAATTTACTTACCCCTTTTGCTAGCTTAGTTATTTACCATCTTCAATTGTGGGGATTCTAAATAATACGATTGTCTCGTAATTTGAACTTAAATGTCATTTATTAATTTTAACATAGAGTATTTCCATCTGAAAATTTCTACCAATAAAAGCGAAGTATTTTTTAAATTTTAACAAATGACAGGAAAGTATCAGCGGGTATTTTGCACTAGTGCAAATACCCGGGTATTTTAATTTTCGTTAGTTATTGTTTATGTTGCTTAGAAGTAATTTTTGTTTTGGGTAGTTTCAGGCATATTAATTTGGATTGTATCATAATTTACATATATTGTTAAAATTAAAGCTGTCAAACTGACAATAACAAAATTTCATTTTTACTTTTTCCAAAAATTTGATAAATATAGAAATTTTCAGAGGGAAATACTCGTCCAATATACCCTTCGTGCATGCCAAATCAGAAAATATTCAGGTATTTGGCATGCACTCGGGATATAATTACTGAACATAAAATTTTGTAACGCTCAGTGTTACCGAATATAAATATAAAATTGTAACCTAATAAAAATATGGCCAATTAACTTGTAATAGTCAATCGTACATGTGACGAACATAAAATTTAATGGTAATACAATAGTATTTTATGTACCTAGGGCGATATGAGGATGTTTATGCCCGCGGGCGACGAATTTCAGCACGAGGGCCTTTGGTCCGAGTGATGAAAGTTGCACAAGGCATAAACATCTAATATCGCCAGTGGTGCATATAACGTTTACTTAACGTTACGTTTAAATATTTCACCTATCTATTATTTGTTGTTTATATCTGTGCTAGGAGACATACATATAAACAAAGTCATAGCGCCTCAGGGCATAATGAGCGGGCGTTATGATTACGCCCGCTCATTATCATTTCATATTACCAAATATAAAAATATTAATATTTAATATGTCATGGATACAAAAAAATTCAATATTGGCAAAGCCATGTATGTTTTTAAAAAATTAAATTTAACTACTAAATTTCAAAATAAAACATTTGATATTTAAGTTTCAAAGTGAAAAATAAAATCTATTTTAGCCCAGGAAAATTAGACTAAAAAAACCAATCTACGAAAAAATCCTAGTGAGGTTTTTCAACAGTAATATCACTAGTGATCATGATATTGCCGGCAATTTTGCCGAATCGATCACGACTGCTTGTTGCGATGAAAAGAAGCACGAGGGCTTCTTTCTCGTAGCAACAAGCAGGAGTGGTCATTCGGCAAAATTACCAGCTAAAATCATGATCACGAGTGATATTTATTTTGACAATTTATCGAACAATAATTTTAATTTAAATAAAATTAATTTTAAATTAAAATCAACATAGGTAAGTACGTAGCATAGGTAAGTACGCTGCTAAGATATTGTTGATAGCTATTATTTTCTTGTTGCCACGGCGATGGCAAGAGTGCACCCAGCATAATATTAGCTGAAAGAATATCAGATAGCTTTTGATTGGTCCATGTGACTAAAACGATGCAAACACATTGGATGATAATTATAATGTGTGGTAAATTGTCATCGGAATTATTTTATTTTGACATTAGATATATTGTGGATTACCAGGATTTTTTCCCAAAAAGATCTTATTTTCCTGGGCTATTACATATAAACCAAAATAAACGTTACAATAAAAAATCTTATTCACAATTACTCATACCTTGATTTCACTAGAATTTCACAAATTGTTCCAAATAAACCCGAATAAAGTTTTTATTTAAATTTAAATTTAAAATCCACGCGCGAGAAATATTGGTGACATCTATTTCTTTGCAGTAATTTTAATTGTCTTAAAATGTTTACTTTGAACAATTTTAACGTGTACACCTCGATCACCTCCATGAATCGTGGACAAAATTATATAATTTGTGTGCCAAAATATCATGTTTTTGCTGTTTTGCATACTGGTGTTAAAATTTGTGGTGAAAAAAAACAATTCAAACAAATTTTCAACCACGATGTCCAAATTTGATAATCACTTGTTAATATGGTAAGTTCTATTTGTTTATTTATAAAATTCGATGCACTTTTTCTAAAGGGGTCCATCGACGCATGAAACTTATAATGTCAACCGCATCGATGAAAATTATGAAGAGGGCTTGCTGTAACCAGTTTTCATTCACTATATTCACTCCTTATTAACAAGATATCACTTCTTTCCTTTGCGATATGATAATTAGCACCAAGTTTAAAATTTATGCATGTTGATCAAGTTTCACTTTATTTAGAGTCAATGGTACGTTAAAATTCACCACACTCATTTAACCCTTATTTACTGATTCTTCTTCTTCTTCTACTTTTAGCTAGGGATAACCCTGTATGCCCAGATCTTTTGATCTGGTTTACTTAATAGTAGCAATCGGGAATATTTCAAAGCTGCTGCCAGTACCGTAAGTATTAGTTGTTTTATATCTGAAGTAGCTTGCTAGGCTTGCCTCAGATGTGCCTGTTACCCTATTTTTTGTTGTTAATGCTGCCAATTTATCAACATGGGGAGGAACACCGTCTTTACGCGCCTTTCAAAGCACAAAGACGGCATTGCAAAGTGAGCTGTACCCGGATTCGAACCGGAGCGCTTTACGTTAGCAGTTAATCCCGCTAACAACCAGGCCAATGACCGTCTCATTTTCTCGTTTACTAATGCATTAACACTTAAACAAATTAGCAAAGTAATTATATTTACAAATTTAACTTGCATCCTAAATTATTACAGTTTTATAACAGGAACACAACAGTTTCCATTTATTAATACAAAACAATATTCCTTTCAACTGATAATTGGTTTATCAAAAATATAACATTTTATCTTATTGTTAGTTACCTTTCGAGACATATGGCATTCTGAATTTAAAGCACGAGACAATCGCATTGACATTAAGGCGACGGGGCTAGCTATTGCATAAAAAGATTAGCATCAAACGGAATGGCATTAACAGTTTTCCCAAACTTAATTAATTATAGTTTTAAGTATTTATTTTTTAATTTTTATTTGGAATTGAACTGTTTCCGATAATATATTAAGAATTTTAACACGTAATGTAGACTTGACCAGTTGATAATGCTTGATTGCAATCTAATATATTTAGTATGCAAATGTTTATTTAGTGTTAAGGTCGAAATCACGTAGATTTTACAACATAATGCAAAGTAATAAAGTTTTCAGTATTTGTTTGGTTAACTGCAATATTTGGATGCTGAAAAATGCAGCTGATGCCGTCTTCAATATCATTAGCAATTCACAAACAATTGACACACTTAAGAGAAACATCCATTAGGATATTCTCGAAATAAAGCCACAAATAATCAAAAATTTACTAGAAGATTGAAGTGAGAGTCATTTCGATGAAATTGTTTTCCATAAATAATTGCAAGATGTACTCCCTTCAATAATGCAACAATCATTTAAAAATATTTAACGGTGTAGTTTTATAACAATTTCAAAAGGGAATCAACAGATAGTCTCCCCTATATAAAGGAAAGTATTTTTCCGACTTCTCACAAGAACAACAGAGCTAATGTAAGCAAAAGATTATGAGAGTATTTGCTTTCTTCGAATCAAATTTATTAAAAAAAATTTTGTTATGGAATCTTTTTTATCAAGATCTTAAAAATATGTGTAGTAAATTTTAAATCGAGATTCGTAAAATTACCACCTTATATGCGAAATTCCGTAAGTACTTGAAATGCCTATCGAAACAACTTTTTCGCAACTATATCTAAAAAACTATTGAAATGAATGGCTAAAATTTTTACTACATGTAGAGAAAATATGTTTTTATCGCATGACAAATCAAAAAACCGATACGATATTTATTTATTGCAAAGAAGTACATCAAATTTTATAGCGAAATCGATAATTTTATTTTGACAGGTCGCCATTTTTTCAACTTTTTTCTTTTTCTTCTTTAACTTTAATTAGGACAAGTCTTGTTTTATTCTAACAGCAGCATCGGCGATATCCGAAGCCATTGCTAGTACTCCAAGCATTACTTGTTTTACATCTGAAGTAGCTTGTTAGGCTTGCCTCATATGTGCCCCTTACTCTATTTTTTATTGTTAATGCTGGAAATTTATTAACATAGGAGGACCACCGCTTTTACGTGCCTTTCGAAGCACGGAGGCGCTATTGCAAAGTGAGCTCTACCTGGATTTGAACCGGAGCGCCTTACATTATCAACTTTTTTAATTTTTAAAATTCTGGCTCGTTATACTTAACTACATGTATGTAAAGTAAAACACCGAAATGTATAAGCTATGTGTAGGTTCACAACTAGCGCTCACTAGTTTAGCGCGCTTGAACTTCTCATGGTATAGACTTTATACGCATATTATTTATAATATAAGTTAGGAATTTTGCTGTATGCATTCATTTTAGTGAATTTTTTTTATAGCAGTAGTTTGAAAAGTCTAAATCTTGTTCTTAAACGTGGGTTTTCTGAAGTTCTTGTAATTTCAAAATAAGCTTATTTTAACTTGAAAATTGTAAAAAAGGAAATCGTTTAGTAGAATCCTATTATGTACAAATGATTTATTATAAAGAAGGATATAAATTTGAGCTAATCTAATCTAAAAAAATACATCTTTGAACCAGGAGGCCGAGAAGAAGCCACAATAAAACTGGAAATTATGAATGCGTAAGTGGTAAGACCCCGGCATGATGCACGTACTGACATCAAAATGTGGATCACAATTATGACGCAATACGAAGAGTTAACCACTAAGCAATTTTAATGTATAAGTACCAGAAATTTCTTGACGATTTAAGAAATTTATTAGCAATTTTTTTAATTGTTAATTTACGCAATTACTGTTTACTTTTATCAAATTTTTTTTAAGAGAAAAATTTTTTTCAATAAGGAAAATTGTTGTTAATAGATGGCGCGATAATATAAAAACCAAAAACTAAAAAGGAACCAAAATATTGCTGTTATAATCCTTAAAGTTTGTAGAATTTTCTACATACATTGTTGTTGGCACTGTTCGTCTCTATTTCTCTCATTTTTATTTCCATCCATTCGTTCTTTTTTTGTCTGCATAGCTTGTTTACTAATAGAGGAATGAGAAATAAAGATGGAAAGATAGAAGGTAGAGCAGATGAAATAAGAATAATATGGGAGAATTACTTCCGTAAACTACTGTACACGCACCGGGAAGAAGATATGGAAAAAGATACAGAAAGCACACTGAACGACGAAGATTTTACAGAGCCTACGGATGAAGAAGTCATAAAAGCAATTCACCAGCTGAAAAACGGAAAAGCCGCAGATAACGATGTTATAATGGCTGAAATGTTAAAAAACGGAAGGGAGAGAGTAAACAAGGAAATCTGTGAATTGATAAAAGAGATCTGGCGACAAGAGGATATGCCACAAGAATGGAAAGAAGGGGTAATTGTGACAGTAAAAAGAAAGGAAATACTGAAGTATGCCACAATTACCGAGGAAATACACTCTTGAATACACCTTACTGCTCTCACAGAAGAAATGATTGGAAAGTATCAGTTTGGCTTTAGACAAAGCAAGTCGACGGTAGATGCTTTACACATATTGAAGCAAATTATGGAAAAGAGCTATGAACACGATATAGAGATGCATATGATGTTTGTAGATTTTAAGCAGGCATTCGACCAAGTGAAAAGAAGTCAATTGATAAGAATAATGGAAGAATTTGGAATACCAGCAAAGTTGGTAAGGTTTATCAAGATAACCTTAAAGGACACGACAACCATGATAAAAATCCCTCAAGGAGAAACCAATAGTTTTGATGTTAACAATGGAGTGAGACAGGGTGACTCCTTGTCGGCGACTTTGTTCAACATAGTCTTAGAAAAGATCATTAGAGCTACCAACTGCAAAGGAACAATAGCGACACGGGAAAACCAGATAATAGCATGCGCGGATGATATTGTAGTAATTTCCAGAACAAAGAGGTACCTCTCTTTGTCAGAGACCCTGAGAATCATAAAAAGAAAAGCATACAAGATAGGCCTGAGTATCAATTACCGCGGATACATGTGGTCGTTAGTTCGAACTAACCTTAGTTCGATCTAAACTAGTTTACTTTAAATTTTATTGCACAGGTGTATACATGTTTTTTTAGTTCAAACTGAAAGCAATGATATAGCTCGATCTAACTAAGGTCGATCCAACGGATTAGGTCGCTTTATCTAAGTGTATACATGTAAGGACTAGCTAGGTCGAGCTGACTTAGTTCGAACTACCGACCACATGTATTCGCGGTAAATGAAAACAAGACCAAATACATGAGATGCACAAGAAGAGACGATAATAGGAGCAAAATAATCAACGATAACTGCGTATTTGAACAAGTAGAGAACTTGAACTATCTCGGAATCCTGGTTAACAGTAGAAATGAAAGACGATCAGAAATAAGACAAAAGATACAGGCAGGCAACAGAGCATACTATGCAAATAGAAATATATTGAGAGTTACACAAACACAAATAATGTTTTGTTTTATTGTTCATTTAACCTTATAATTTAAAAAAATTTGATTCAAAGATAAATATTTTCATCTGCAAAACTTGTTCTTTGTATTTTATTGTTTTTCTATTGTGGCGCCACCTGTTGATGACATTTTCCGGGTTTGAAAAAATTCCCTTCTTAAGTGTATGTGTAAAGCAACAAGTCGCACGTTAATTAGTTTTAGTTAATTAACTAAAGAAAATATTACAGCTTTAAATAAAAATTTAAAAAAAATGGTTGTTTCAGCAGTTCGAATTTCAGTGTTCTTAAAGTTGTTTATATTATGTTAAGATTTTAGTTCAAAATACACACTGTTACGTATATTTTTATAAAGTTTGTTTTAATTCTGTTAAACTCTGTGGCACCTTATTTTCTAAAATTTTAAGTTAAAATTTTTCATAGTTGATTTTTGAAAGGAAATTAACAAAACACAAATAAAATTAAGACATTTTATACGTTTGGATTTTGACGAAAATTGACAAATGTCACTATTCAATTTAAGCGATTGTGGCCATTTATGGGCAATTCTAATAAATTCTCGGGCAATTGTAGCAATTTTCAGTAATTTGAAAATTTAGTGTACAACATTTTTTTAGGTAGTTAACTCCTCGATGCAATAATAATTAATACGCAACCATATGTTCTTATGGTAATTTCGTAAACTTCAAAATTGAATTGTGGGCTTAATACAGGGCTTATCAAACTCTACCTTTCTTTAAAAGTTTTGTTTTAATGTTCTATTTGGTTTGGTAAAACTATTTCAATAGAGAAAAGTGTACTTTCCCGGGTGATCGACTCTTACCGAGAAGTCATATTAAGGAAAACATGTTTTTGGGTCGGAAATATGTTAGTCTCATTGTTTTCAGTTAAATTAAAATTTGAATTAATTTTTATATGATACTATGAAGCAATAATACAATAATATTTTTAATTTAGATGTCTTGATATTTCAAATATGTTCCTTTTTTAATTTAACCTATTATTTAAATATTTCTGCAACTATTATTAATGTTATTATTGTCTTTAAATAATATGTTACTTATTTATTCTATTAAAGCTTAGTATTCCAAAATAAGTTGTTGGTGGCGTTAGGTGATCATTAATAGCTTATTTTACGTTAGGTATAGGAACTTTTATATTTTTTGCTTTATTTTATAATATTTAAATTTAGGGTGAACGTCATACAATTGAATGAATGCACTATGCGAAATTTATAGTATCGAATTGATTTTTTACTAACCTGAAAACTCAAAATATTCCTCTCTCGTTATCATGAAAGCAGCTAGATTAGCAGTGTAAATAGCTAAAAAAACCACAGCAAACATTGCCCAAACATTTGTCATAAACCTAGCGGTAAAACCTCGAGGTGAATCTACATGAACAGCAGCTTGAAATAGTACAGCCCAAACTAACCAGTATGTTCTAAATAAAGAAAATCGGTGCGCTGTAGACGGATTCTGCAAAAATTAACACAAATGCAGTTGATGTTATAAAAAAGCCATAGGTTTTTAACATTTTAATTTTAAATTAACAACTAAACAACTAGTATTTCCGCTGACAATGAGATTTTTTTAATTTTTTATCATTAATTACAAAAGAAAATCTAAGTACCACAGACGAAAATTCAGGCTGAGCAATTCAATTTTACTTTTAATTATAATTTAAAAATAATTAATTCTCAACAATAAATAACTAGGCGCGAAAATTTTTAAATAATAAAACAACGCAGCTTGGACTTTTTCATTTTACTTTACTACAAGTTTTAGCAAGGAGTCATAAAAACATATTAAAACTAACTAGCTTCTCGTATGCACTGTGCAAGATTTTAATTTTGGGGCCTTTTTCCTTTAGAAAATTTTAATACAACCATAAATTATTGTGATATAACAATTTAATATTTATGAACAATTTTTACACAAACAAAAAATATAAAATATACAAGGCTAAAACACAATCTAAAATTTAATGATCTGATGTTGCTCAATTTCACTCAAAAACACCATATTTTTGTAACTCGACGAAGAACTTATAGTAATAAACTTAAAAGGTGTACTTATTACAAACTAGAATTAGCAGGTTTAATGCTTCTTTTAATTATTTTTATTAGTTCACTGTTATTGCTAGGTTAATACATAAATCAGACGAATGTAGTGGATCATGTATTTTTCAAAAATAAACAATAAAAATATTTCTTTAATTTTATTTCGCGTGCATATTATTTCAGAAATTCATTGAAAATTTATGATCAAGGTAAAATGTCAAAATTTGTTTTAAAAAATAATGTTTTTGTAGTTAATCTTAGGCTCTGTCATCTTGGACTCTGTGATGATGCACTATTGCAGCGGCATTGAAAAATGTAATTACCCCGAGATCGAAAACTACCATTAATTATGTATTGTACTATGTACCAAAATTTAATTCCTACTATAAATGAGAAACCATTATCCCGTTTAAAATCCTATATTACAATGGCTTTTCAATTTCCTACGGCAAAGCTAATAATTACATTCATGTGTTTTCTTATTTAGTCATCTATTTTCGTATTTGATTTCTCCTAACTGATTCACATTTTTAAATAATTATTTTATAATACTACAGCAAGAATAACCGTAAGATAAATGCACCCGTAGTGTTGAAGCGTTGTAACTCATAGGTATCTTCATATGCCAATTGTCGGACATCAGGATATGGCCAATTTCGAGAAATGTAATTGACTGAATTTAAAAATTTTGGTACTCAGTGGACGAAAAGTTTGATGTTTTACAACTTTTATTTTATTAGTTTTTCTTTTAGACATTTTCAAAATTATATACGTATAGTCTCTATATCTCAGTTTTGGCAAAGTTAGAAAACTTGTCGTTCCTTGACCGTAGTTTTCGACCATACATCTATTTTCGTATTTGATTTCTTCTAATTGATTCACATTTTTAAATAATTATTTTATAATACTACAGCAAGAATAACAGTAAGATAAATGCACCCGTAGTGTTGAAGCGTTGTAACTCATAAGAATCTTCATATGCCAATTGTCGGACATCAGGATATGGCCAATTTAAGAAATATAATTGACTGAATTTAAAAATTTTAGTACTCAGTGGACGAAAAATTTGACTTGCTTTACAAAAATTTGTTTTACAACTTTTATTTTATTGGTTTTTCTTTTAGACATTTTCAAAATCATATACGTATAGTCTCTATATCTCAGTTTTTGGCAAAGTTAGAAAAACTTGTCGTTCCTTGACCGTAGTTTTCGACCATACTACTTGACGAATTAATTGAGTTATGGTACTCATTCGACACAGAATTGGTGGAAAACCTTTTGTCCCCATTTACGATATCATCACGTTTTTTGTCTACAATCATGATCGTTTGTTTAAACTCTAGTAAGAAATGTGATAGAAGAATACTTTTAGTTTAGTTGATAGAGTTGCAACTAGGTACTAGAACCCAGGTATCAAAAAGATACCTTCGGGGGTTCTTTATGTCAACTGCCAGTCGTCGAAAGTTTTCCAATTTCTAGAAGTATACTTGACCAAATTTAAATTTTACGAGTTTTTCTCCTAGAGTACTTATTTCTAAGCAGCAGAATTATTAACTTATTTCTCGGTTTTTGACTGTGGCTTTGGACACTACCACGTGACCAATTTATTAATTTAAGGTAGATACTCATTCGACGTAGAATTTAAAGTTCTTAATGTTCTATTTGTTGTATCGTAGCACTTTCAGTAGAATGTAACGTTTATGAATTATTGGCAAAAAACCATAAAAAGTCATAAAATTTTGAGGTTTTTTGGTGGCCAAAATTCTCCTAAGGTCGCCGATGTTAGCATTTTTGTGTTTTACATATTTGCATCAATTTGTACAAGTTAAAAAAAACTTCTGCACCACCTTTTGCAAGATACATCCGTGCTTTGATCCTATACTAACTGGCCTATAGAGCTAAACTTACTATTAGTTAATTGAACATACATATAGTATATTTGCACAACCATTTTAATAGTAGAATAAAAAAAGTTGTACACAAAATCTATATTTTGGTGCATAATATACAAAATTACTCGGGGGTAATCAATCACATTTTGATATGTTTTCCTGACCCCTAAGAAAATGTATTCAATTCAAAAATCCTATTAGCGTTGTGTTATCGACCCGTTGTCGTCGGTTGAACTAAAATAATATTAGAGGTCAGAGAAAAAGTTTGTGGCGTTTATCCCGATAGATGGTATCAATTGCAAGGCAAGTAACACTGATCGCAGTGACAACCCTAACCGTTCGTTGGAAAAGTGAAGAAAAATCGTTACTTTGAGTGTTCAAACATCGAAATTGGTGCAGTGGTTGGAAAGTTGCCTGGAAATGGAGAAAAGTAATGAAAAATTCCGCTACACTTTGCAATATTATTACAACAAAAGGAAGATCGCTGCGTAGGTTTGTGAAAAAATTTGTGCTGTGTGCGGTGAAAGTACTTTATCAAAATCTGCTGCGCGGAAATGGTTCACTCACTTTCTGATGGAAGGAACTGGAAGAGAATCGTCCACCATGAGCTACTTCCAGTTGGTCAGACAATTGATTCTCAACTTTAATGTAGACAAATAGAGAAATTACGCCAGGCAATTAAAAGAAAACGGCCCGAATTAAATAATAGGAAAGGTGTTGTCAACGCCCGAACACACTTTTTTGATCACCCGTCAAAAATTGCGAGAGCTTGCTTGGGAGATTTTAATACATTCACCATATAGTCTAGACATAGCACCTCCTGATTATTACTTGTACCAATCTCTGTAGAACTCTCTCAATGGTCAATGGTATTAAGCTCGTTTCAAAAGAAGCCTGAAAAACCACTTGATTTAGTTTTTCAACCAGAAACCACAGAGGTTCTTCACCAATGGCATCATGGCTTTACCCAAAAAATAACAAAACATTGTCGATAATAATGGAGCATATTTAGTTTAAATAAATTTATTTTCACACTATAAAAACCAGTTAAATTTACTAAAAAAAACGCTACACTACTGCACCAATTGCGATTTTGTACACTCAAAGTAACGCTTGAAGTGTCACCTCTCTAACGAGAGTTTAGTGGTGTCGCTGCGATCTGTGTTTTCTGAGTTATTTGCAATTGATGCCATCTATCGGGAAAAGGGCCAAGAATTTTTTCCTCATCTAATCTGATAGAAATTTAATGCGTGCGATTTGGTTTATTTTATTTATGACAGTGAAAAAACCAATTTAGGAGAGGTTTATTTAAAAAAGTTAGTACATACCTGGTTTAGATTTAATTTCATATTAAACCCGCTAGGTGAAAGCCACTCAAAGAAAAAGATGGTAAACGTTGCTGCTTGAATAGCTACTACACCTACTAGCATCCAAGAAGCTGTATCGAATGGTTCTAAGAATGCTGTAGGAGAAATTATACCGGTACGTTTAGCTACAACAATTGCAATCCCAGTTTCCATATATGGGACACTAAAATCAACCTAAAATAAAAAGGTTACGTGAGTTAAATAATATAACTTCATATAAATCAGCCAATATACGAGCATATACGAAATGCCCCGCGACCATGGAGACCCTCTAATTCACCGAAATTATTGATTTCTTAGTATTAACTGATTAGTAATTTTTTAAAGAGCATTTGCTTATTTAAAAACTAGAAGATATCCCCTTATCGTCTAGAATCAACAGATTTCGAGTTATGGATTTATTTAAGAGAATAAATGTTAAAAATCCAAAGTTTTTTTTGTTTTCTTGCAAACCCTATATACAAACGTACGTAATATCGATAATAAAAACTAACGACCCCATTCGGATAACAACTTTAATCAGCTACAACTTTAGTCTAGTAAATTTTTGTGAAAAACTAATCAATTTCACAGAAAAGTATGAAAAAATAATTAAATATATTTGCAATATTTGTTTTTTCACGAATATTTTAAAATTATGAACTATAGGTACTTTTGAATATCCTCAAAATAGTGCAAATAGCTAATTGCTTGATGGTTTTTGTTTGCATAGTAATAAAATGTTACATTTTACAATCCTATCAAAAAGGAAATCAAAGATGTAATAAGTTGAGTTTTGCCAATGGCAATGTTAATTTTGAAAATTGAATATTTACTTACAGCAGCTTCTCTTTCAGCATTAATCATAAGAGATGTCAAAACCATATCCGTTTTTCTATTGACTAGTTCAGCTATTAATCCATTCCACTTGCCATTTTGATTAGTTCCCCATCTACCATCTTCAACTCTTACTAATTCGTAAGTAAAACCAAGTTCTTCAGAAAATTTTTCTAATAAATCTATACAAAATCCAGAACAACACTGATAAAAACTTCCATTTTTGTGAGCTTGACTTATATCTACCCTAGAATGCAAAATTTATGAATTAGTATATTAAAATATATTTTATGGTTGTTATTAAATAATAACTAAATATCTATTCATGTAACCAGTCATTTAGTTAAACAAGTTAACTAAAACATTAACTTATACAAGTTATAAAACTCATTTATTAAGACGTTTCATGCAAGATTGAAGACAGATATCCAGCAATGATCACTTAATTTTCTGAAGTTAGACGGCAATCAATTTTTAAAATTACATTGCTAATTGCTGTCAAAAAAGACAAAAGATATAGACAAAAATATTATTATACCACTATCGAGTATATATAATATTATTTATGTAGACTAGACTCCTTTAAGATGATCAGATATCAACTTCTGTAGACGTCTGCAATCTTAGAAGGATGTATTTTCTAACAATTTTTTTCGATAGGTACTGATTTGGTATTTGGATTTGGATTAAATTTGGTATTTGTTGAAATCATTATCGCACCATGTTTATTAAAATCTTAGCATGTATTTTGAAGATAAGCAGTTGATGTGTTATAACAAATATTGTATAGTTTACGAGACATTAAAGATAACTTAAAACAAAATTTTTATTAAAATTTCACCAACTGAAAAATTTTGCAAAAAGAACCTTTAATATACTGATAACTATAACTTAATATAATTTATTTCACAAGTTGATAAATCATTTATAAAACTATAACATTTTAATAATTTAATTATGCTTTTATTGTTAGTTCTTCCGTTATATTCGAGATTATTTGGTTAATAATTTTTTGATTATAATCAATTTTAATGAATTATGAAATTGGATTTAGTAAAAATTCCTCCTTTTCTTTTTGGAACTTCTGTTTATATTGTCGTCAGCTTTTGAGTCGATCGTTGATTGATTGATATATGATTTTTTTATTTCCAACAGTGATTATCAATTTAGTTAAAAAAAAAATTAAAAACGAGCTTTGAATTCCATTAGTTTAATTTATACCGATTTTCCATATTTGCCGTTCAGTTTGACTACGTTTAATTTGTGAAGTAAAATGTGTTTCTTTTTGCGCTTGCTTTATAATCATTTCTTACCAGCAGTATAGCGTAAAGTATACACCGGCCAACTAGAAAGCGGGAGACCGCGGTTCTAGACTTGGTCGCGTCGAATACGCTGCTGTGATCAAAGGTCCGATATCAATCTTTGGATTGTGGGGAAGGCAACGGAAAACCACCCCATTAATTATATTCCCTAGTAAGGTGAGCTTGGCTTTGGTTAAGTTGATCATCACCTACGCACTGTAAAGTGTATGGCACTCGAAAAAGAATAACATTATGATGGCCATGAACAAGAAAGCTTTCGGCCACTATGGTTAGTTTTTTTTTAAGTGATTATTAATCACTTTTTTTCTAATTGTAAAATGTGATTTGTGAAATACGTTACGAAGTTTTCTTATTAATTATATTAACACTTATTATCGTTTTAACTTAAAGGTATTAAAAACTCGAGAAAATCGGTTCTCATGCGTTTAATTTAAAATCCATTTACTGTATTTAAAATTATTTTCAAAACTGAACTGTGCTGGCTTACAGAATTGTTTATGTTTCTTTTTTCACGTTCATAGAACGGAATAGGTAAAAAAAAAACCCAATCTATTGTCAAAGATTTTTGTAAAACTAACTGTAAGACGGTCATGGTCTGGCACTTGAGTGTGTCGAATACCAAAGCGAGATACCCGATTCGAGCCCGGGCGGAGTAAAAAAATTTATTATGACCGTCTTCCCTAGGAAAGAAGTGGTCACGCCACTCGAAATCGAGTTAATGACTAAGAAGAAGAAGAACTGTAGACATAATACATATATTTTGATTATTTTTCAACTTTTTGAAACTACTTAATTCAAACCAGCAGTATAGCGTGAAGCATACACGGGTCTACTAAAGCCTAAGCTTGCAGTTTGAACCCTGCTCGCGTTAGATATACTGCTGTGATTAAAAGTCTAGTATCGATCTGTGGGCTATGGAAAGGCAACGGGAAGTCGAATCGCCAACGCCTGGAAGGCCGAATATGGCACATGAAAGAAGAAAAATTCAATGTTGGGCCTAAAAAAAACTCAATGGTTAGGCCAATAAACATATTTATTTAAACATAACAATAACATTAATAATAGTGTTATAAATTAATGAGTATTACATAACTATCCAGTGAAATGAAAAAATTCGTCCATAACAGCTCATGTAGGTTAGGCATCGACCCTACCACAGAAATTACTTCGCTGTATACACAAACTGATTCTCTGGATTAAAAAGCTTTTGGTGTGGCTATTGCCCGATACACCAACAACTAGACGACCGATCCCAGCGACCAATTCCTTTGCGTCGTTAATTTATTATTAATTAATTGTTAATTACAACAACTAAAATTTTCTTTTAAACTCTTCATTTAATTAAATAGTTTTTAAAAATTAAAAAATAATTATAAAATTCTTTTTAGTTTTGCACAAGCCTTCGACGAGACCCAATTTTGATATGCTACCCGTGGGCCCAACAGAGAACCCAACATAAATTTTATGTTTGAATGATTGAAAGAATCCAGTGTAAATTTATCAAAACTTTATATTTTAGGTGTTCATTATAAATGTGTACACTTATATTTCGTGCTCGGTTACTCGTCAGAAGAACATGGATTGAAAATTGAATCTTTAAGTAGTTATAGAAAAATTTATTGTTAAACAAAGTGTCACTAAATTAATTATATAATATTTCACTAAATAAGTAAGTGTAAAAAAAATTCATTAATTGTCATTTCATTATAACTTGTAATAATTGCAAATTTAATACTTAAAATTTAAAAATTTATAATCATAATAAAATTAATAAAATCTCATGTCTTCAATAATCGGTTAAATTTAGTTAGTAGTTAAATTTTTTAAAAATGTTTAATTTTAATTTTATTATCTAAATAGTAAAGCTAATAAGCTATCATTGTTTATATTACTTACTCTGTAATTTCAATATCTGAAGCTACGCGACATAATACTCCTCTATCCATAGCACACTTTCCTGTTATTGGATCTGGTGGGGCTAAATTAATATACGAGGGCTCCTCAAGAAATGTTATTTTTAAATGAAATTTTTCTGGAACACCTTGGGGTGGTGTATGGCTATTACCTGGCCATACAATATCCTTTATATCAAGTCCTTCTTTCTGCCAAGACTTCCATACGCCAATCTAAAAAAATTAACATTTTAATGATCCGAGTTGAGCGAAAAACCTTTAAAAGCAAATCGATTACTAATTGTAAGCAATTCTCGCCTTTAAAAGTTTTACATGCGCGGCCTATAAAATAGCAAAATAATTCATTGCCATGAATTTATTAAGTAATAAAATATTTTAATTTTAGTAGATATCACATAATTTACATTATTTTCACTATAATTTTAGCATAAAGGAAGATGAGCACAAATCAATTCTAAAATAAGTTACTTTGGTAGAAGAACAAAAGTAAAAAGTTAATTTTACAGTCGGGCTCGCAAAACGCCGTTGTTGGCTATGTATTTTTAAGTCTTTGGTTTTGTTTTATGAGACAGCCGTAGGGTTGGGAGTTAAGCTAATGCTGGGGATCTGGTTCGCCTCCTGGCGAAGTAAAAACTTTATTTCTCGTGATTTAAGATTCTTTTATCCCCAGCAGCTTAAATAACTATTATTATTACCTAAGCGATATTAATGCATATGATTGATATTACTACGTTGACTTTTGTAAAAGTGTCTCAGGTGTCAGCCGCAAATGCAATGATAATATTGTTTTTGTGCTGAAATAAAAGTAAATTTGTGCAGAAAAATATATTATAACTGCATTTGCTGCTGGCGCATACGGCAGGTGCTGATAGGAAAACCGACCGTAAGAATGCAATATATTCTTTAAATTGGTAATATTGTATTCTTTATTAAGTTGATATATCTTGAGTATATTCGCTCATTTTTCGATCTCGGGTATACCACTTCCAAATCGATCAAAAACCTTCTGGACAAACTTCAAAATTATCCTCTACGCTTCTTTCTATGAGTAATCGAACAGAATGTAATTGGTCTATTATGCCGTAGCTCTTCTGAAGTCAGCAGGCTAGAAGGCTAAAGTCTATTTGTTACTAAGTCGGTTGGTAATTATTTTTGAAAAATCGGTCGGTAGTTTTCGATTTTATTTGTATCACCTTCAGTATGCAGTATTATAACTTCGTCCTTTTTCTATTCCGCGGAATTTCCCCTTGTGTAAGCATTTATTAAATAGTAACTTGATACTATTTAAAAGTAACTGACCCCGTCTTTAACCGTTTCGATGGTTACCTGGTCCACTCCCGCTTGTTTGCCATTTTTCATTTGTTTAAGGGATAACTAAATTTCTTCGCGATCAATATCAGGGATTTCCTCGGAATTGACATTTATGATGGTCTTCCGTTCTGCTTAGTGTGATATTTGCCTTGCTTTGAATAGTTATCTGTAAAGACTTCGACAACTTTTATTACGCGTTCTTCGCCTCTCACCATTGTTTCGTCTGCCTGGATTTGATAATTGAATTATCTTTGGGCGGCCCATTAAAATATTTGATTTCAGAATTTTCATGTTTTTATTTCTTTCAATTGTTGCCCTAATATGTTCGTTATTGTGTTTCCTGATATCGATCCTGATCTTCTTACTTATCTCCTTATTCAGTCCTGAATACTTGTTGCTGGTTCTGTTCATAGTTTAAGAGTTTCCTCTGATATTTTACCATTTTTTGGTAGTTTGCTTTGGATTTCAGCTTTTTTGTGCTATCAATATGTACTTGGCGATTGTTTTCTCGGCAAGAGTCGACTAACCCTGACGTTTCCATGACGGTAAGTTGATTTTACTGGTTGCTAGGGCTAAAACGACGGTAAGTTATGCCTGGTTTCACAAAAACTTAAACTGTGATTATATTATTTAAGCCTAATGCTGTTTAAGTCTAAATTTAAGCCAAAATCGCAGTTTAAATGTTTGTGAAACCGGGCATAATTTACTTACCGTTCTAAGAACAATACGTTCACGTTCAGATAAATAAAATTTCAAATAAAATATGATTTATTTGAAATTAAATGTACAGTTGTTACAGTTAGAAATTAAAATGGAATTGGAATATCATTGCTACCTAAAAAAATACATATGTATTCGTAAACATATCCTCGTAAGTATTCTAAATTTACCTTATGGATTAAAAACAATTGTCTGGTCAACTGGTCGCTTCCATTAAAAATTTACACATTTTATCCTTGGTAAAAACACTGGCCTTTCTAGTTTTAAATCCAACATTTTTTCTCTTTAGAAAGGCAATTAATTTGGAAACCTTGGAATTATCAATAGAATCGTGTAGAAAAATTGTGGTTTTCAACATTGAGTATTCGGCTCATAAACTACCTGCAGCTTTCAATTTTCCGTTTCTTTGGACCAAATACGCCAACAACTTTTTTTCACTCTATTTTGATTCTTTTCTTCACACCAATCTTTGAAACTTTTATACGTCGTTTCATAACGTTCCCTAGATTTTTCGGGAATTATTGTAGAACGTCCAATATTCCAAGCTTTCTCTATATTACCATTTTCACTCTCAGAATCACTCATTTCAGTTTTATAATAATATAATATCTGTCGCTCATTGTTAAAGGGGTTAACTCCATTTTAAAATTTTTAATTTTTTGTTAATAAATTAATTTAGATATTTATTTAAAATAAGCATCAAAATTTTCCCATAGATGACATTAATTGTTTTTAGGTAATAAAACCGACAACAAAATTTTCAAATGTTTTCAATTTATAAATTCACAAATATCAATATATTTAAAATTAATTTTATTTATTAATATTTCAAATTTAAAATGAACAATTTGTTTTAAAATTTGTTATCAGGTAAACAAATTAACAATTTTACCTTATTTATAAAAATTAAAATACAAATAAAAGTATTGTACAATTAAAAAATTTTTTATATTTTTGATGTAAATTATATTATAGATACGAACGGTAAGAATTTACGGTTTTAAACATTGTGTTAACGAAAAATTTACTTCGTATTAAACTAAAAATACTTTATTTTTATTTTAAAATTTAGGTAACGAAACTTAGTTATTATAACGGTAACCTTTAAAAAATTTTCAATACATATTAGGGTGTTGGCAGAAAAATTTACTTAAATATTAAATAATCAAAATTTTTATTTAAAATTAGAAATATTAAATTATTAACCTTAGTAAATTAATTTTAAATTATTTTAAAATTTAGGTTTGCAAAAAATTTTCTTTTGCTTTAATATAGTATCCAAACAATTTTAGATAGTTAATTTCCAAAATTAAGGGTAGTTACTCTAACTTTGTATTTGAAACTATACTCGGACGATATAATACAAACAGTGGACTTGCCTTGTTTTATTCCAGTTACGCATGGACATACCTAGTTTTATTCCGGTATACTATATTTTCAACGTTAAATTTTGTGGACATCCTTAGTTTTAATTTTTTGATATTTTACATGTAGAAAGAGCCACATAGAGGCAAGAAATGGGATTAACAGTTTCATTTTGCAAAAAAATGAACTTACCTTGTTTTATTCCTGTACCATTCACTTAATATTTCTTAACCTTTAAAGAGTTACCGGTTTAACGTAAAACCTTTATGTTATTTCATAACGTAACCTTTAAAATAAGGTTTTTGAGATACATAATAGATGTGATAGGCAAGTAAACAATTTACATAAAAAATTTAAAAAAAAAATTAATTATGATAATAAAAACATAAGTATTAGATTACATAACCTTATCTGAGTACAGACATGTTACAATGCATGTTGAATGTTTGTGTTTCACAACCTTGTCACTAATTTTATGTTTGTTAATAAAAACTCTTTTTAAAGTAAGTGTAGAAATCCACTGCTTTTTACCTGTATTTGTTAGGATTTAATTCAGAAATAATTGCATTATTCACTATAACTGTCCGTACCAGGACTTGGAACTTGACTGTTTAGTTTTTGTTGAATGTTGAACGTATTGATAGTTGCGGATTATAATGCGAGCGTAGCTCGTTCACCTCTTCATCAATGTCGCTGATAACAGCCATGATGGTAATGCAATGAGTTATGAGTGGAGAACGTGGCAGGCGAAATCATGGCGGTGCTTTGCGTTGTTTCGTTGTGGTGTGGTTGATGTCGGAATCTGTCTTGGTGAAAGTATGGAGCATCTTGATGTCGATTACTGATTCGGAATGGACGAGAAAATTTTGGGCATCTTTTGTAAGTGTCCGGGTGGGTTCCTCCTAAGTTAGCACATGTTGCGGGCGTACATCTTGGTTTTGTGCATGTTGACTTTAGATGCGAGCCAGCACACTTAGCGCATCTGGACGCGGACTTACAATTCATCTAGGTGTACCCGAAGAACTGGCAGCAATGCCATTGTCATCTTGAAAACTTTTGAAACGATGTTTTCACTGTCACTTCAATATCCAGAATTGAACTGATATGGAAAATTTCCTTGCCCTTGTATCAATCTTTCAGTCAAAACCTTGAACCGGGTGGTGTGCAATCGTTATTAAAGATGATGTAGTTGTCAGTCGCAGTGTAGGTGAAACAGACGGCGATGCGGGAGGCTAAGCAGACTAAGCAGAATAAGCAGACGTATTCTTTTTTTGCTTTTTGGTTTCTGCAGACCAGCGATGAACTCCTTGATCTCTTCGGGGGTCATTTTGCACGTATATTATTTATTTTATTTTTTTATGTATTTTATTTTTTAGGATGTATCATAAACTCAAATCCCTATTAATTAAATCAATATTAGAATTACAATTAAAACTAGCCGGCGATAAAGAATGTTGGCGGTTAAAAGTCAACGGACGAACGGACGAATGAACAGAAATGCCGGTCGAACAAACAACATCTGACGAATAAACAACCTCGGATAAAACACTAAAACGAATAAGCGAACAACAACCGACGGATTTAACAATTTCACTAACTTCGTTTTCCTTTGTCCCATTTTGAACACGTGTTATCACTACAATGTCTAGGTGCACGAATCTGCTACTTAATTTTTAAAAAATGCACCTTTTTTCATATGTTTTGTGTGTCCTCCCGTTTGCCTACACTCACAACATTGGTATTTTAAAAAATATTTATGCACCCATTTATACCGTTTTGCACCACCAATAAAAAGTTTTGCACCACCTCGGAAGTTGCCCAAATCATAGCCGACCCACATAAAACGACCACCAGGGCATAAACACGTAATTTATAAATTTGTAAATTAGTCCAAACCCATGGGAGGTACCCCGGTTTGAAACAATTTTTTGAATTTCTGGCCTTTAAACGGCCATAGCACTGTAAATATTGATTTTATGGTATTAGTGGATTAGTAATTAATTTTTAAAGATCATTTACTTATCTATAAAGTACACTATCCCGATTAACGGTAGATATTCTGAGAAAATGTAAATCGAAAATTAAAATTCAAGTCAAACCGTGTAAATCGAAAAGTTTGCAGAAAATGCATGTATAATTTTTTAATTTATGTTAATTTATAATAATCAAATTTAAACTCCACTTTAATTTACGAATATGGAAAATTAAATCTTTCTGAAACTGTGAAACTTTCACCAAATAAAAATTTTCCGTAGATAAAACTTTAATTTTATGGAAGAAAACAGACACAGTGTGCATGTGCAGAAGTCACCACATAAGCTCGGGAATCCCCGTAGATGTGTACAACGCACGTGTTCAAACACAGTAGCATTTAGTGAGTGCGATAAAACAAAAAAACTTATTTGGAAAACCGTTAAAAGCGAAATAACGTAAAACAAGTACCGTGTTAAAAATAGTAGTTTATAACTTTGTATGATTCCTCTAGAATCAACGGTTTTCGAGTTATGAATTAAATTAGGAAAAGAAATGTTAAAAAATTCCAAGTTTTATTTTTTTCGCTTTTGTTGCATACTCGGTATCTTTTAAACGAAACTATTTACAAAAAACTAACAGCCCAATTCGGATAGAAAATGTAACGTGCTATAATTTTAGCCTAGTAACATTTTTTGGAAAACCAACTCATTTTACCAAAAATCCCAAAATAATGAACAAGGTTGGTACAATTGCTTCAAAACGGGGTACCCCTTATGGGTTTGGGCTAGAACAAAATTTATTTAAAAATATCTCTTAGAAACGTGTCTTCTATCACCCTCAAAGGTTTACAATGGTCACGGGGACACCCTGTATGTATAAAGTAGAAATAGCGTAACCTAGAAATCATTAGCCCTAAACAAATATCTTGTACAGTAGAGTTTTAGTAATCCGAATCTTTTGCTTTTGTATTATTTATGCACATTTAATATTATGAACTTTCTTGTTGGTTATATAAATTGGAATCTACACAAATGTATAAATTTAGCCAAATAATGGAAAATATTGTCATGAATTCGATTATACGGATTTCACTTATATGGATTGGAGTCCTGCACTAATTAATTCGGATAATCAAAAATCTATTGCACATACAACATGCAGTAATAATTTAAAAAACTGAAAGTAACGAATACCTCTTCCCAAACCAATTGCTTGCTAATCCCAGGTCTTAAATTCATAATTTTTAGTTCTGCAGCTCTTAGCACTCCATCTTGTGTAAATTCTATATTTGGTTTTCCTGCTTCGGTTTCAACACTAACATTTCGAAGATAACGGAAAAAACGATCTCCGGTATCCCATCGTGCTGCACCAACACCTTCACAGGAAAGTTGTGTATTTAGAGAGCGATTTCTATTGCGAGGGTCATTAATAAAATCTTCCACTCCATATGCATATACTTTAATAGCTGTCGTAATTTCATTTACCAAACTTGCGCTAGATGTATCAAAGTGCACACCTGGAATTAATAATCATTATTTTTATTTTATTATATTATATTATAAAAATTTTTGATTTAACCATGAAAAGATAGTTTAAACTAATAAAAACGTAAACTTAAAACGACAAACAAAATTTCAAATAAAACATTGTTTTATTATAAATCACACACAGAAAAAGATTTATTCATTCAGATGAATAAATCTATAGTATCAAATTGGTTCAATCATAGTGAATAAATCAATAAGTAAATTATGGCATATTAAAATTTTTAAATATTTAATACAACATAAATATATATTTATTCAAAAATTTTGTACGAATCAATCTCAACATAAACCTCAAATTCATTTTAACAAAATATTGAAAGTCACTTGAAGAAACAAAATAAGATATAAAATAAAATAGACCTGATTGTCGTTATAAAAAATTATGCTTTTTAATCTTGATAGAATATAAATAAATTAAATACAATTTTGTTTAAATACATTTATTTACATTCTGATGGTATTTATTTCATAATAAACAAATCTTTTCTTGCAAATGCAGCTTTGGCCGGATTAGTGGGACACCTTTTAAATGTACCTATGGTTATTATGTAAACTGTTGAAAATGTTTGAAAACTATCGTAGCACAACCTTCCTGGTAAAAAACTGATTTGTTTTACTGTTGAAAAAAAAATGCTTTATCGTAAAAGGGTTTTCCAAGCTTCAAATTTCCTTTTACTGTTTTATAAATTTTTTCAAAATACCAATAAATTTTTTAATGGTTCCTATTGACTCTTCCCCCCTATTTGTTTGCCACAGGTCCAAAGGTTTTTATAACCGATATTTCACTTCTTTGTTCTTTAATGCAAATTGAGGGCTTTTTTATAGTAACTTTTGTTGCATAATTGTCCTTTTCAACGATTGTTAAATATTAAAATTTTCCCCCCAAATTTGGATTGATCAAATATCAAAATTGAATAATTTTTTAAACTACTTTGAAAATGGGCTATCCTTTTTTAAAAGCCACTTCATTTTTTTGGCCATTTGCTATCTTTAAATATTTAAATTTTTCTTTTGCTTCAATTTGGTGAAAATTTTAGAAACTTGACCAAATCCTTAAACTGTAACGTTTCAATGATTTAATTAAAAGTATTATCAGCTAAAAAAATTTCGGCGCAACCGGGGCTCCTTAATTATTTCATTTTCTGTATAGTACATCAGTTTTTAGAGAAGTTTTCCTGGAAAACTTTTAAAAATTAAAAACACTGATGGACCCTTTCGATTGTTTCATTTGGGTTTTGGTTAAAATTTTTTAGTTATTTGCGGGGCCCATTTTCCCGATCAAAGTTGAGTTTTAATGTAATTAATAGAGAGTCGGGTATTTTGGCTTTTGGGGTTAAACGAAACCTGAGATTTGTTTGAGTATATTTCCTTACTTTTATCAATTTTCTTTATTAGTTTATCTGGGAAAAGAGAAGAATTTTCGATGTTGAAAACGTCGTCGTTTGGCCTTTGCTTAAAGGGGTAAAACTTCAGCAATTTTAAGGTGGTTAGCAAATGTATTAGTTTTACTGATTTGTTCTTGCCCATTCTTTTGGGGTTTTATGGGTGGGTTTAGTTCGTTTTTTAGTTTTCTATACTTTCCCAAACAGTATGACCTTCCGTCAACCCCAAAATGGTATATTTGCTTTTTTTGGTTTTAAAGTCGAATAACCTAAAAAAATTCCAAATTTTAGAAAAAACTGGTTTGTTTGTGATTTCCCGTTTTATTAAGTTTAGAAAAAATTTTAAAAAATTTAAAAAGATACGAATCACAAGAAAAAAATTCCCAATTTTTGATAAAGACCAAAATTTTTTTCGTGATTTCATTTTTATTAATTTAAAAATAAAATTTTTAAAAATTAAAAATCAATCAAAAAAAAATTTAAAATTTTTTCTGAAAATTTTTTTTCGTGATTTCCCCGGTTTTATTAAGAGAACTGAAATTTTTAAACAAAACAGGAAAAATTTAAAAAAAACAATGTGAAAAATTCAAAATTTTTTAAAGGGTGGTTTCTCCCGATATAACTGATTTTTTATCGATTTCGCGGTTTTTATTAAGTTTGCAAGATTTTAACAAAAAACCAAAAAAATTGAAAACAATTTAAATAATTTTTTTTTTTAAAAAGGGGGAATTCCGGGCATAAAGACTTTAAACAAATTTCCAAGAATAATTAAAATTTGTTGAAAAATGTTCTTTTCTTTTTAACCGTATAAAAAAATAATTAGTTATAATTTTCGGAAATTTTTTTTTGAACCCAAAAGTTTTACCAAAGGACCATTTTGACGATTGTTTTTTATTGAAAAAGGGGTACCTTGAGGGGGATATTAATTTAAAAGTTCTGGGATGATTTAAAAAAAAAGGAATCTTCAATTTTTCCATAAAGAACCCCAAAACTTTTGGGGTTTAGTTTTTGTTTTATGTCCTTTGAATAAATTGGTTATAAACAAAAAAAAAAAATTCCAAATTTTTGAAAAAAGGGAGCTCGCGCAAAATTTTGTTTCGTGATTTCTGCGGTTTTTATTAAGTTTAAACTAAAATTTTTAAAAGATTAAAAACAATACAATACAAGAAAAAAAATTTAAAATTTTTGAAAAAGGGGCTGCGCAAATTTTGTTTCGTGATTTCCGCGGTTTTATTAAGTTTAGAACTAAAATTTTAAAAATTAAAAAAATTTACAAATATGTAAGAAAAAATTCAAAATTTTTAAAAGGTCTAGCGATATATATGTTTTTCGAATTCCGGGTTATTATTTAAGTTTAGAACTGAAGATTTTAACAAAAACAAAACAAATTTGCAAAACAACATTAATACATCAATATTTTAGGTGACTTACGTATAATAGTACTTACCTATATTCAAGTAAAACAAGTATTATTCAAAATTAAAGATTGATATTCAATTAAAAATGCATTTACATTTTAACGATTTAAAAGGGGAACTAAAGTTAATTCGTAAATATGTTACCTAAAAGTTAACAATAACCAATTTTAAGTTTATTGAAAATTACTTAATTCAATAACTTTAATAAAAGTCAAGTTAATAACAATAACGGAATGCTTTAATTTTTTATGTTAACAATAAACTTACTACAGTCAAATATTATTTAGGGATCAATTTTGAGTTACAAAGTCTTAGGTTAATTATAATTATAAATTTAGATTAATAACAAAATAGACTTCAATTATGAATTTTTATAAGATTTAACTGAATTAATCAAATTATGGTATTAAGTCACTATTGTAATCAATAAACGGTAAGTAATACTTAGTTTAAAATAATACATTTAAAAAATAAAGTAAGATTTTACATTACTACGTATTATTTAGTTCAAAACAAATTTGTAACTTGTATCAAACTTATTTGGATATTTCTTGAAGTCACTTTTTAACATAAATGTCAACAGTTAAAATTTTTAAATAAAATATTCAATACTGATTTAAAAAATGTTAATAAATGTTAAAATGTACATTTAAAATTAAAATTTATGTCAATTTTAACAAACTTCAAAGCTACGTTAATATTTTGAATCCTAAAATTAATTTTAATTAAAAGTGTTTACATTAATAATATTTTATATAATAGTAAATACGTAAAGAATTCGATGTGTAACTAAATTATTATTTTAACTTTAGTAATTACAATTTAATTATTGCAATATTATTTTCAAATCTTTTTAATACTTCAATTTATTTAAATAAACATTTTTCATTTACAAATTGTAAACTAATGTTTATGATTGTGTAATTATAAATGCATGTTTTTAATACAAAATATTGTATTTATCAATGTATAATATCAAACATACTTCTTTTTTGAAATAGCGTTTAAATAGTTTAAGTACAATAACTAAAGTAGTTTTAATTTAATAAAATTATTAATACTACATACGAGGTAAAACTCAACTGTATTATGTTTTAAATTTATTATCATTTTAATCTAAATTACATAAATTATGTATTTTTACGTTGTACATTACAGTTTAATTTGTAATTTTTTGAAAACAAAAAGGTTTAATTAAGTTTTAAGCGTAAATAATAAACCGTATTTATCTTATTGTAAAATTAATACTTCAAAGTAAAAAAGTACACACTGTATATTACTGACTGAACTTATAAATTGTATTAAATTGTTACGTCAATAAATACATTTTACAATAAAAATTAATTGAAATTTTTTAGTTTATCAACAGCTTTTTAATTTAATTCCAAAATTAAGTTTAAACAAAATTTTTATGATTTAAAATTTAATGATTTCTATGGTTTAAATTGCAATCGAATAACCGGTACTAATTCATCTTCAATTTAAAATAATACTCAAAAACATAATGTGATGTTACAGCTACTACGTATTGATATACGTCGTAACTCGTAACTTACAAATAGCTGTCATTAATTGTGCTTGTCAAATAACATGGAGGGCCGATTTTACAATAAAATTTAATCTGACTTTCACGTTTAATGTGAAAATGAAGTACAAGCATACCAATGAAAATCGTCAATTTTAACTTAATTCTCTCATTAATTTTTAATCCTAGATTAAATTTTATTACATAATCGGACCTTATATTAATAACGTTGATCATTTATTAAGATAGGTACATTATAAAAGAACTTACGAGATACATAAATTATATTATTAAAATTTAGTAAACGAATTTGAACTCATTCCAGCACAAATTTTCAAATACAATATCAATTGTAGAATATGTATATATACATTTGTGCCTCTATTTACAAATGTGAACATAAAAGTATAATATGGTATAAAATGCAGTTTTTATGGAAGGTGTATTGTCCCAATACATCCACATAAATTACTCAAAACATTCCCATGCAAATGCGTAAACAGTTACATTACATTATGTATGTTTATGATTTACAGCAATACACACACAAAATATTCGAGGTAAAAACAAGTAAAAGTTATCAATGTGAAAATCGTATTTTGATGAAGTACATATTATGTGCCTACATGTACATTACTTTAATTTGTAATTTTTGGTGAAAACCAAAAAAGGAATAAGTTGAAGCTTATAGTTTTTCTTATTGATTGAAAGGGTTCAGTGGAGAGAAAAGTACCACTTGTAATTACACTGATTATAGACAATTTGTAAGAAAATTGATTACGTGAAAATATACAGAAAGGGAAAAGAAGCAGAGGGTGTGAACTTAATTTTTATACGACTTTTCTACCGAAAGAACAAGAACTTTTGATCCAATTTCGTGGGGAATAGTTATTTAAGCTGCAAGGGATGTAAGGACCTTATTAATATTCAAGAAAGGTTAGTATAAACCTAGGCGGACACCACAAGTGTTTAATAGTCTTTACACACCGAATAGCTTATTATTGTATATTTTTCCCGATACCGCAATGTACCAGTTTAATGTAATAATTAATTTAAAAATACTACAGATGATTTGACATCGATTGTCGGAACTTTAATTCGAATTTTGATTTAATTATTTTTACTTTCTAAGTTTCTTTTATCTGTTGCTTAGTAAAACAAACAAATACAAATAATTTAATTATGTATTATATCATTATTTGAATATTTTTGAAAGAATTCAAGTGATTATTAAGTTCCATCGTCAACGATAATCAAATAAACAAATATTATGACCAACTTACACCTATTATAACTATGGACGTATGATATACTAACGTCAATAGGAGCTGAAAAAATAGTTTTTTTAAGATCAAAGTTTGTAGCCCTAAACCATTTTAAAGATTATCTTTAATGAGTGATATTTGTTATTAGTTGTTTTATTATTAGACTTATTGTTAGTATGAATCATCTTGTAGGTGATGAGTTTAAATGCATGTTAAATTAATGTACTTACCATTAACGTTATTTAGGCAAAGTTTATTTGATGGCGCCTAAGTCAATTAACTAAAAAAATTAATATAATTAACAAAAATATTGTTTTTATGAATATAATTAGTTTATTAGCAAATCTTAAATCTAATTGTATATTTCATTAATCCAAATATTAAGGTTAGAATTAACTAAAAATTTAGTTCTTGATACTATTATTGTATTTTGTTATAAATAAGTCCATTTTAAAATTCAAGTGATTAAAATTTGTAATACTAAGATTTCATTGTAACAATAATTTTATCAACATCACAACAATTTGTTGACTCATACAAGGCATCTATAATGTTTATATTTTTACATTTCGAAGAATATAATATTATAGCTTCACCTTTTAAAATATTAGTTTCATACAATAACAGCTATATTAACAAAATAATAATACAGTGTCATATTTTTAAGACAATAATGACAATAAATGTATCTATGTACGCAAGTTAAGTTACTAATTGTTATAAACCAGATTTACATACTAGCAATACATTTGTCGTGTCGTTTTAACCTTTATTGTAAATTGATAATTTTTAATTATTTTAAAATTATATGGATAAGAAAATAAATAAAAATAAATAGTTTAATCAGTATCTTTCGATATTTTTATTAACTACGCAATATCAAAAATTTTTATCATCTTATCTATTATTTACTAAATAATAGCCATTTAAGTTTCATGTTTAATTAAAATAATGGATGTTCGTTTCCCATGAAACAAGATTTTAGAAACCCAAATGGATAATGTTAGCTTCGACCCTTATAACAATGTTGATTTTGGCCTTTTTAATACAATAAACAATCAAGAACGGTTTATATGCTAAGCAATAACACGCAGCGTAACAGATACGATGTTCATCTTTTTACTAATAACAAATGTCATTCCAAGAAAAAAATTCAAATTCAAAAAACTGATATTGGCAATTTTAGCAATAAGCTACATAATAAAAATAAAATATTAAAGTTTTTAGCAGTTGAATTCGGAATCGAAAATACACTTTTCCTATAGAAATGTATACCAAAGAAAGAACAAAAATACAAGCTTCTTTAATGAGGATCAATCTTGTCGGAGTTGTAATAAGGCCACAATTTATTTTGAAAATTGAAATTTCCATAAGAAATTTTCATAAGGTATTAAAATAAAAGGTATCATTCATTCTTCGGTACGTGTGCTGGGTCGACAGTGACTAGTGTGAGATACAGTGATCTCAGAGATCCGTCGCGTTTAACTTTCAAAATTTTCGAGTTGGAGCCGTTAAGGGATGTTTATAATGAGTTTAGCACGTGTCAAAACCGTTCGGAGCCTCGTACGAGCCCCGGAGGCGAGGGCGGTGCGGAGAATAGGTTTTGACAGTGCAACCACCTCAGAAACGAATTCACACAAAAGTGATTTTTTTCGAAAATTTATTGTCCGATCACAAATTTTATTCTTTTATTAGCTAATTACACCATTATCTATCATAATTCGTCGTGAAAACCGAGATTCTGGTATTTTACTGTCGCCACATCCTCTTTCTACTTTGGGGCGGGGTTACAGTTCAAAAGAGCCAATGATAAAATTGCATTCCAAATTAACTTTAAAGCCGTTTTTTCAAAATTGTGCGAATATTCCGCAAATTTTATTTTTATACGCTAATTAGACCCTCATCTTTCATAATCCACTTCAAAAATGGTAAAATCGCGATCCGGGAATTCGAACTGTCACCTAAGTTTTTAATCTAAAATTGCAAATAGGCTCAATATTTAAAATTTGTTAAAAATAATTAATTAGAATATCTTAGAAAATTCCGGAAAAATGTACGACAATTTTATTGATAGTTCGAATACAATATAAAATGTTAAAAAATAGAATAGAATTCCAAATTTTAAAATGTGTAAAAAGTAAATAAATTGGGTTTAAGAAGTGCAAAAATTGAGAATTCTAAGGTTTAGTCATAAATTTTAAACACCAGTTTTCTTATAAAAATTTGCATTTTTCTTACAACCGCTGAATTAAAAAAATGAACAATTTTGGATTAAAAACAGCATAATTTTAAGTGCACAACGTTGGGTGGAAATATAGCAAGTAATTTTTTTCTGTGTGTAATGAAATGTATTATGTATTATAACAAGAAATTGTTAAAAATATAATTTCTGTTACGAAAGGTACGCTTTGTCGCACCTTTCCTATATTCCCTTGGGTTGACGAGGTCACGTGTAACGAGATAAGACGGTCTGTGCGAGCACGCAAGGATAAGAGAGTGATGACCGGATCTTTGAAGGATATGGTTCTGTAAATGCGTTATAGTTTTTGCGTTTTGGGTTACCCAACATTAGTGTAATTATTAATTGTGTCGCTTAATAATTATAGTGCATCGAACGCTGGTAGCGCTTGTCTAAGCGGATTTGAATTGCATCACCAAGAGAGCAAATTTTTCGTTTTGTTGAAACAACATCTGGTGGCAACATTTTCATCGGTTCCCTTTTGGAAAATTTTGGTGTTAGTGCGCAGACCGCTCCATAGTGATTTTGGGGGAATTTGTTATTATTTGCTCTGGGAGTGGAAAAATATTTCCCATTATTAAGAATAACGATCGACTCTCTCATTATTTTCAACGGCCTTTTTATGTCGATTTATCGCAATAACGTCGAGTCAGCGAACATTAGTATTAAATTCAAGCATTTGGTTTTAATTGGTTTGAAACGCGATAAGTACGATTCGGTACTTCATATCAATCTTTTCCGAAGTGTTTTACTACCGCAACCACCATCAGGAGTGCATTTCCGTCCAGCCCTCGAGTATCTTCTCCCGCCTGGAACCGCAACGATCACCAGAAGGCATCAATCAAGTGGCAGTAGTGACCCGGTGTATTTAGTGTCGTCTCAACTACAAGATTATCGGGTGAACGCCAACATCAACTGTTCCATAAGTACAACCCTTGTCATCTTATATAATTTTTTAAGATATTTATCAGCTGGTGAGTCTCTATTTTTATTACTTAAACGACCAGTTGCGTTGGTAGTTTTGAACTTCATTCATTAAATCACACATTGGTGATCAATACGCTCTGGGTCATTTATTTTGTTTCACTGAAGTTGTTGCCTATCTTTATTTTGCAATCTCTTATACGTACCTGCAGAGCTTTTACGATTTCATTTTTATTTAATAAACGTAGTTGTTTTAATCTTTTGAGTTTTATTTACTCATTATTTTTAAAGAAGCGAAAGGAGAACGTAAGCGTTACGAACTCAGACCTTAGCTTCCGCTAACAGCAAAGCTAGCTCTAAACGAACACCAAGGGCAAACACTTAATTATAAATTTGTGTTATTGTGGACAAGGTAATTTTAAATTTCCGCACGCTCGCATTTCAGTATTATGATTTATAATTTATTATGGTTATGATTAATAATAAATAATCAGATACATGTTTAGCTTAAAGAGCAGAAATCATTGTATGGGATATTTTAGAAAATTCAAAATTTTGGCCGTTCCTGTCTTCTTTACATTGGAAACCCCTTGTCTACTTTGTAAACATATTTCAATACTCCTCACAAGTCCACAATATTCTTATCGTACGAGCTTTCCATGTGCGTGAAGTTAGACCCCTTTTTTTAAATCAATTTATTTTTGTTGTTCTCTATTGTTCTTCATTTGTTCACAAGTGTTCTGTTATCATTTTTTTTGATTTAGCAATAAATCATCAAAAAAAAACCTTTTTTTGCCAGCCCCCCTTTTTTCAATTTAAATTTTTTTTGGTTGTTCTCAATTGTTCTTTATTTGTTCACAATTGTTCTGTAAAAATAAATCCTTTAAATCTAATATTAATCGCGAAAACCGTGAAATAAAATTTCACGCCAGCTCCCTTTTATTGAAATTTTAATTTTTTTTTATTCTTCTCAATAATTGTTCTTCATTTGTTCTTAATTGTTCTGTAAAAATAAATCGTATAATCCGTATAACCGCGAAAAACCTTATACAAGTTAAGTTTTACAACGTTGTTTCAAATTTTTTACATTAAATAATAAATGAATTTAACTAAATAAATAAGTAAGTAGGTATTTACCATATACATAATATTATATATTTATGATATAATATATATATTGAGACGGTCACTGGCCTAGTAGTTAGAGCGATCCACTACTAATGCTAAGGCACCCGGTTCGAACCCGGAGGAGTCTACAAAGGAAAATTTTCTTTCTGACTCTCTTTCTATCTATGACCGTCTCCATGCTTCGAAGGCATGTAAAACCGTGGTCCTCCATGTTAATGAATTGCCATCATTAACATAATATAGGAAAGACATCTACCAGTCTAGCAAACTACTTCAGATGTAAAACAAATATGCTCACAGAACCAGCAGTAGCTTCGATCTTTGTCGATGTTACTGTTGGATATTACAGACCTAGTCCTAATTTAAGAAGAAGAAAAGATAATATATATTTATCTTAATACATGTAACATAAATGTGCATGTTTGTATGTCCTCCCATAAAATTCTCTCCAACGGAAAGCTCTAACGAAGTGAAATTTAACTGGTGATTCTAATACAAATTCTTGTATAAGGATTTATTTTTACAGAACAAATGAAGAACAATTGAGGACAATAAAAAAAATTAAAATTTCAATAAAATGAGGGCTGGCGTGAAATCTTGTATCGCGGTTTTCGCGGTTAATATTACATTTCAAGGATTTATTTTTACAGAACAATTGAGAAAAAATGAAGAACAATTGAGAACAGTAAAAAAACGATAGAAAGATAAAGACCAAGTATGGGCTTTTTGTGTATTTCAAGGTACGGTGATTAACATTCTAACTTATTTCTGGTATATATTTTACGAATACAAAGGGAAAAAAATACTATTTTCAACGTGTCAAACGTGAGATTTTCTGCTAAGTGGCCGAAGACAGGTACATTGACCTTATTTAAAAGTGTGAATTATTTTTATGAATCCACTGTAGTTGTTACTGTTTACGACCTAAAGTAAAATATTTCTCAATTCTCTAAAAAATTGGCTTAAACGTTCTTACAAATGAGAAATTTTCTCCAATTTGATACTGTCATAATTTTTAAAACAGATACGTTTTAAAATATTAGGTTTCTGTTAGTTTTTTTTTGCGTTTTTACGTTTTTAATATGATTTCTTAAATAATCTTAAAATAAATACCTACAAAGTTGAAAATATATTAGATGTACTGATTGTTTTGAAATTTTGATATAATATTTTGTTCTCATTCCAAATCGGCATTATTCTATGCAACAAGCTGTATTAAGTTATTTTTACCTGTCGTTTATTTGCGAGGTGAAATTAGTTTTGGTAGTATATATTTTCGTGACTCAACTTTAACCATCTACATTTTGTTTTATACAAACTGAATACTTTCCGTCGTTTAAATTAGACTCTTGATTATACCATCTATGAGGCAAAGTTGTTTATTTATCAATAGCACTTTCTTATAAAGAAAATCTTTTTAGGGTTCTTTCCTTGGAATTATTAACCAGGTTACATTAATGGAGCTATTTTTTCTTTGTTGATGTAAAATTACTAGCCTTCGCATTAAAGTATCATTGTGGTTTTACGGATTTTCGTTTTGGAAACAGTATTGGTGCTGCTTATGATACTAGGGCACTTGTATCGCTTTGTTCTATTTGGAAACTTCATTTACCTTGAAATAAAACTATTAGTTTACCACCGGACAATCTATCATTGAAGTACATAAGTCTCTTGAGTGAGATAAGCGTTTTGTGTTGTCCTCATATTACATATTTGTTGTATTATTGCGTTGATATTGCGCTATAATTTTGGTTGCGAGTTAAATTATTATTCCTCAATTGTTTATGCTAGGTGTATACATTCGATTTATACCACCATCTTGTAAATTCAAATATAGTAATACGAAGAGAAATTTTGCTTTTGTAAGAAACGCATACGCGCTTATATTTTGCTTTTTATTTGCTCGAACCAAATTTTGATGCCGCTGTAAATTTTGCAATAAATTCAATTTTTTTTACATTTCAAGTGTCTCTTGTAGCTCTTGCATTTTTTATATCGCTTTTAAATCGGGTGATTTCTTTTCTATACACTACTGTTCGGGATTTGAGTAGTTCAGTATTTTTGGAAGGCAAGGTTTTATAATCACGTAGCGCCTAGGGCAAATTAAATTACCGTCCTTAGTTTTTTTTAGTTAGAAAAATAGTTGCCAATTTAGTTTTTTTCTTGCTCCACTTGAACTAGCCATAGGAGCATATGCCAAACTTTGAGATCTGGAAAAATTTCAACTGATCTCTTATATCAGTTTTTATCGTGGCATAATATGAAAAAATAATACAATGATATTTTTAATTTAGAGTTTGTAACACGTCTTGATGTTACAAACACGTTTCTCTTTTAATTTAACCTATTAAAATGCTTAGTATTCCAAAACAAGTTGTTGCTGACGTTAGGTGGCAGTGAATATGTCATTTTACGGTAATGAAAACAAAGCGATTCACCGCCACAGAAGTAAAAATGTTTATTACTTGGAGTAACCCAAAAATAAATGGCGAATATTATTCTAATTTCTTGCAAAAATCTAAGATAAACGTCTTTTTTCAGAAAAACAAAGTGACTTTCCATCAAGACAGCATATATGAGCATACACATTTGCGGTAGAGCCCCAAATCTGTGATTAGTCGCCATTTGATCTGTTCGCCTAATTTGGTTTCCTGTAATTTTCATCTGTTTTTGAACATGAAAACATGATAAAAATTTAACAAACTTAACTGATTTCGAATCAAAACGAAAAGAAATTGATCGTAAGAGATTATTATTTAGTTATACTATAAATGACTATTTTGTGGATTTGGATTTATTGGCTTTGGGAGAAAGTGTATCTGCTTTGAAACGCATAGTTGCAAGAACTTTGTTAAGTTTTTAGAAGACCATATTGAAAATTTAAACAATTTTTGACCCAAACAATCACACTCTTTTTGATGATCCCCGTACACCCTTAAAGTTGCATTAGCAGTCGTAGACTATATTATTTATATTATTCAGTTTAAATAATGTATGCTCTATGTACTGTGAAATTATACACTGTCGGTGAATAATTATTTATTTCATCTAATGACCTGCTAGGATTACATCCAGCGCTTACTATGCATTGTGCAGTGACACGTTTATCATGGAATTGATTATAACTTTACATTTTATTTTATGTTTTCAAGTATACTTAGCCAAACACAATGAAAAAAGATTTGAGTGTGGACTGCTAGAAACGAAAACAGCAGAAATAGTGGAGTGCTATTAAATTTTTGCTTTGAATTTCATTCGACCTAAATTTTTTTTAAATGGAACTGTTCTTTAAGATTGCACTAGTGTGTAAGAAAAAGTTAACCAAAATCAGCTCTCCGCCAAATTATTTATTTACAAACAAGATGCAAAATTCTTATGTCTGCATACATAATCTTTTAATTTTAAGATTTTTTAAAACTTAAATTTTAAATACAGCTTTTAACGGTATGGTATTACTTTTTTTTTAAATAAACTTCGTCTAATTTAATCAAAACTTGACCGAGATATGATTTTTTAAAAGTTTAGTGTTTATCACCCACATGAAAAAGTTAAATTTCAAGAAGAATTTTTCCAGAGTTACACAAAAGTTAAAGATCGAAATTGTTAGTTTAGTCATCAATAGTTTAGTTATTTCAAATCTATTTCGAAAAAAATTTATTAATTATTTTTTGCAGCTTTTGAATGCATGAATTATTAATGAAGTTTAATTAAAAATATTTTCTAATTTAAATAAGCAGGCTATTTCTTTATAAAAATTAAAGCCTTACTTTGAATTCTTCGGTATAAGCAATGATCTTTCATCAAACAAAATGTGTCAATTTTTTCTTGCGAAATTAAGTTTATTAAAATACTTTTTTAATTGAGTCCAAGTTCATTTATTACGCTTATATACAGTTGTCGTTAGAAAGCTTATTGAATTTTGACTAAATTATTTAAAAAAATATTAAAATTATGTAACTATAGCAAAAACAACCACATAATATATAGCCATTAAAATAAAATTATTATATTTTTTGAACTCGTTCACGTTTACATCTGCATAATATATAGACAGACCTATGTATTATAGTTACATTCTGTCAAATAAATACCGAGAATTGTTTATTTAAAAAGCCCCGCTTAAAAAGTACATGAATTTCTTTTATACTGTAAGATGCTAGCAAACTGTCAATTAGTTTGTTTAAAGCTGATGGTCATTGAGCTGAAATGTGACAGGCGATTTTTAAAATTAATAAAAATAATATGCCTCAAATTTATTATTTTCATATTTCTTGTACAGAGTAGTTGAAAATGTTGAAAAAAACATAAAGTGAAGCAGTTTTATCAAAAAACACGATCATGCGAGAGATATTGAGCATTAAAAGTATGCCGAGAAGTTGTTAAAGACTTGCCCCGGTTCGATCGACAAAATGAAGAAAATGATTATGGAAAATCGCCATTCAAGCCTAAAAAATATGGCTCGAAATCTGGATATGTTTTACAAATCCATTGGTATCATTTTAGTTGATATATTGGCCATGAGGCGCATTGCGGCATGGTTTGTTTCTAAAAAGTTGAGTTTTCTTCAAAAATCAGTGAAAAAGAATTCACAAACCATCCAATAAGACCAAATTTGTAGAAAAGTAATTTCAGAATTTTGCTTCGCGATAATGTGCCGTCTCACACGTCGCATTTTGTGTGCAATTTCTTGAACAAAAATTTAACTAATGTCTTCCGACCAAGCACCGTATTCATCAGATATGGTCTCGTACGACTTCTTCCTCTTTACCAAACTTACATTACCACTTCGTGGAAAACGTTTTGAGTCTATGAAAACTATAAAAAAAATTTGCCGATGGAGCTAAACATTATATCGGAACTTGCTTATAAAAGTGGCATAAAATAAAGCCTACTTTGAAGGTGACAAAATAAATTTGAATAATTAAACTAATATTTTTAGTTTTATTGAACAATTTCGGACATGTATTTATCAGAGTAACAGTTCAAAAAGAGAACAAAAATCTTCTAACGAAAAAGAACAGTATGAAGTTTTCTAATTTTTTATTCAAACAATTGAGATGAAAACGATCAGCTATGCTAATCTCCATTAATATTATTATTATATTTATTATAAGTATAGAATTTTCAAGTTAGAAGACGGTGGTCCTCTCACAAGATGCTTGCAACATCTTTGAGATATTAATTGCTAGAGTACCCTCTTGAGGGGACGGGTAAACGACCTTGGTTGTATCCTTACATAAGAAAGCCCGAAATATATAGATATATAGATAGATTTTCAAGTATTACAAATTATATGAAATTTTAACTAAATGTGATAATTAGTGAATTAAATTTTTCTAAACTCACTCATTAGTCCATTATATAGGTAAGTGTACACGCATATTTCATGCTTTGGAATTCATCAGATGAATGGATTCTATCGAATAGAATTTACTTTAAAGTCAAAAAATAGTTTTCTTTACATCTATTCAAGGATTTTTGAGAAACTATAGAATTTCCTATATATTCCATTCGGCCCATAACCATGGGCAGTGGAATTGGAAGTTTTTTGTATTTCTTAAAAATAAACTTTCGGTTCAATTGATTTAGAATCATATCAATTTCTATTCGTTTTCGAGTAGGTCGGTAAAAAATAAAACATAGTTTTGTTAAATGTCAAATATTATTATAACACCTCTGTTTAAATACATTTTTCTAAAAATTATTTACATTTTTATTCAATTATTATCCGGTCCTATCTGATGATTGCCAAAACATGAAATATGCATGTACACATATTACATAATAAGTAAGTTTGGAAAAATTTAATTCACTAATTAACATATACAGCTGTCCTCGATAATCCGACACTTTTAATCCGACGTACTCGGTAGTCCGACGCGCTACAGGCAGCAACATGCATCTCCTCCCACCGCATTTCTTATGCCCACCGTATTTCTTTTAAAACTTATATGTACATACTGTCATTTTGTATCCTGGTATTAATAAATTACATGTACCTTTACTGTTTCTTCCTTTTTTAACTTCATTGTGTTCAAACGCATTAAGAATAAAACATCTTTGATATGTAATATGACATTTTTGGTAATCCGAATTTTCGGTAATCCGACACTCTCTCGGTCTCTTAACTGTCGGATTATCAAGGACAACTGTATTTAAATAAAATGTCATATAACTTATTGAGATTATAAACATTTATTATGTATTATTATTGAGACATAACTCCAACTGTAGGTAATATTAATGTGTTTAAACAAAATTAAAGCCGTTTAAATTAACTTCTTTGATCACGTTTATATTAGATATTAAATAAAACGATTGCAGAGGGGTAATGGACCGTTGTAAAAAAATACACCTTAACTAATCGACGTTTGGAGGATCTGTTTTTCCTCTTCCTCATGATCTATATTTAGTAACGACATAAAGTTAGACAAGACAAGATTGAAATATTTTTTTCAGTACATACCAATTAAACTGTCTATATAACTTTTAAACTATATGACTGGAATAAGACAGTATGTAACAAGTATTTAGTCAATAACATTAAATATTCTTACAACGGTCCAATATCCCTTTCTTTTTATTTTCCCCAATGCCAATCTTTTTATTTATTAGCCGTTTAAATCTTTGTCAAAAACCATAATTCTTTATACTCAAAAAATAGTCGGTTTTTGTTTAAACTTTCTACTTTTAAATTTTCTATAGCGTCATTCTGGGCCAGATATCCGAAAAGCAACTTAAGGTTGCTTATAGTATTAACTACAACATTTCCATTTACAATGCTTCTTAATTAAAACAGTGGTTCTCACCTTGTTATGTCAGTGACACAAAATTTTGAAACGTGATTATTTCACTATTTTATATTTTTGAACATCAGCAAAACGATTATGATCTTTAAAATTTCCATACCACATTATTTCTAAGCATTCAATAAAATTAAATTGATTTGATGAATTAATTGAATTGATCAATTAGATTTTCATTAGCCTCAACTATATTTTCTTTTCAACCTCTATTTTATATTTTAAATTTTCAAGGCTATAATAATAATAGATGGCCACAAAGGTATGGTTACAAAATTTGATTTGTAATACTAAATATTTGTAAGCAAGTATTTAAAAAACTTTGCACTTTTTCTTCTGAAAATTTTATTTCACCATCTTGCAATTTTATTTTGACTTTTAACTTTAGATTAAATTTATTATCAGTGATCTCAAAATTGCAAAAAATTTATTAAATTATTATTAAAGTTTCAAAATAGTTCTCAAAAAAAACTTACCAATTTTGTTACCAATTCTATATTTTATACTTTTTCATACTACAAAAAATAATAAAAGTTTATGTACAAGAAGAATAACAAAAAAATAAAAGCGGAACTACCTTAATTTTTTACATGTTGAATAAAATATTTTAAAAATTTAATGAAGTTTGAAAATTTTCCAACATTTTTTTTTTAATTTTTAAAATATTTTATTCAACTTATAATTTCACAAGTTGATAAGCATTTACAATTATATATTTTTATGTAAAAACCATGATGTTCACGTATGCTATGTCTAAATTACCGTATTCAGAGGGAAGACGTCAGTTGTAAGTTGTTAATCTGTTCGTACTAGAATAAGTTTATGCACACATTCGAAGCACTTAAGCGCCAAATAACTGTTCTCTTCTAAAACATGCATATTTATTTTAGAAAAAAATATCTAGAAAACATAGCAAAAAGTAGGGTTAGAATAATATATAAACCATTAGAATCGGTCTTTAAATAAGATTAATGTAATATTTAAAATGTTGGTTATTTTTAAATTTTATGACGTTCGACCGTCAATTTTCCATATTTTGAGGCAATTTTTCGCATTTGGGGCGATGTAGAAGGTACACTTTTACTAGTCAGTTTTTAAAACTGTCACAAAAACTTACAAATATTGAAAAAAAATAAATTTTGATATAAAAGCTTTTGACAGCCTATCAAACTAATACTTCAGATGCAAAACAAACAAATAATATGCTTACAGTACTACTAACAGTGGCTTTAGAACTTCGCCGAGGTTACTGTTGGATATCACAGGACCTAGTTCTAAGTAAAAAGGAAGAAAAAGAAGAAATAAATAAATAAAAATAAAGTAAGAGGACATAAAACTTTTTATAGATAAAAATTGTTTAAACATTTTTACAGAATTTACAAAATCCATTTTTTGAGGTGAATTAGACCTCTTAATATCACATAGTTATTTATGTTCACTTTGTAGGTCTCTGTGCGTCCTGCAAGCGTTAACTATTTCCCTTCACCTCGATCTATCGGTCACCATTCTCATTTAACCCTTCACACCCATTCCGTCGAGATCACTCATCACCCCGTCCCACTATCGCATCCTAGGTCTTTCTCTCGTACGCTTTCCAACAGGTCTCCAAATCGTTATTAATTTAATTTCGTCCTCGTTGTCTTTTCTCATTATGTGTCCCATCCCTTTTTATACGTTGCGCCTTAATATACTTTACAATGTCCTCTCCTCTCATCTCTCTGAGAAGTTCAAAATTCAACATTGCTATGTATTTGTTATTAATCTTCTTGGGACCTACTATTGTTCTCAGAATTTTCCTCTCAATTATACGCAGTTGTTCTTCCTCTCTTTGAATGAAACACATTACCTCAGCTGCATAGGTGAAGACCGGCCTTATTAGTGACTTGTAAATCTTAATTTTTGTTTTCTTTGTTACTTGATAATCTTTCAAAATATTTCTATTTGCGTAGAATGCTCTATTCTCCGCCATTATCTTAGATTTAATTTCTATATTTCTCTCGTTCTTGCTATTTATCTGTATTCCTAGATATTCAAAATTTTTAACTTTTTCAATAACAACTTCATCTATTTTCAAATTGTTTCTAGAATCACCGCCGCTTTTTGGCATATCATATATTTTGTTTTATTTTCGCTTATAGTTAGTCCCAACTTGTACTGTTATTTTTCTTTTTGTTCTTGATATAATTACCACGTCGTCTGCATACACTAGTAACTGCCTTTCTTTACTTATTACTGTGCCTTTACTTTTGGTGCATCTAATTAGTGTGCATCTAATAAGAGACGGTCACTGGCCTAGTAGTTAGAGCGATCGACTACTAATGCTAAGGCACCCGGTTCGAACGCGGAGGAGTATACAAAGGAAAATTTTCTTTCTGACTCTCTTTCTATCTATGTCCGTCCCCGTGGTTCGGAAGCACGTAAAGCCGGTGGTCTTCCTATGTTAACAATAATATAGTGTAACAGGCACATCTGAAGCCAATCTAGCAAACTACTTTAGATGTAAAACAAATAATATGCTCAGAGTACTAGCAGTGACTTCGGATCTTATCCGAGGCTGCTGCTGAAAATACAGGTCGCAGAGCTCACGTAAGAAGAAGAAGAAGAAGCATCTAATTATTTTCTCTAGGACAATATTGAACAGTGTTGTTGATAGAGCATCCCCCTGTCTCACTCCACAGTTTACCACGAAGCTACTGGTCTCTCCTGCAGTCGTCCTTACGGTAGCCGATGTCTTAGCAAGGGTCATCTGGAACAACCTTATCAACCTTAAGGGGTTCCTTCGGCGAGAGAATAGATTGAGAGACGGTCCTGTGCCGAGTGTACTCTGGGTGTAATAGAAATATTAAATTTTAAGTTTATAATGGTGAAAGGAATTGCGTAGTGGTGTGAACAGTGATAACATATGTGGAAAAGAACACGTTGGTCATATTGAGGAAGCTCTCGATTGATTTTTCCCCGCAGTAACAAACTAGGCGTATAAATTTTGAAGTTAGTTTGGAATTGCAAATATATTTACTTAGAGGCGTACTGCAAGCCATCAAGCAGAGCGTAGTGTAATACATGCGCCCCCGGATGTATGTACCAATATATTATTTTTTCTATTATAATGCGGAGCAAGCTATAGTCCTAAGTCGTTTCACTCCTTATCAAAAGCCCAGGATGAAAAATATGAACTATTTCACTCGTTACTATTTAAAATTTTTAAATTCTCTATTTCTGCTCTGAAAGGTAGAGAAAGTTGGCGGTCCTCTTTTGTTGATGAATTGCCATCATTAATAATAAAACAGGGTGACCGGTACATCTGAAGTTAGCGTAGCAAGCTACCTCAGATGTAAAACAATTAATACTACACCCAAAATACTAATAGTGACTTGAAACATTACCGAGGTTACTAGGTATTAGTTACAGAACAGATCAAACAGGTCTCAAAGAAGAGGTCGGTACTCTTTCTAATGTTTATTTAAAATATTACTAAAACTGTATTTAAGTTGCAAATAATAGCAAACTTACCCAACATGCCAATAGGAAATTGATAAGGAGCCTGTAAAGGATTTTCAATTACGCTTTGAGTGACAACCCACACGTAATTTTCTCCCGTAAGATGAAAATCCCTAGCAGCTGTGAGGATGTCGATAGCCTCTTCGCGGGTACAATACAACAGCATTACCCGTGCTTCTGAATCAACAAGCGCTGCCAGATCCCCACTTTTTGCCACAAGAACTGCGTTTAGTATAGTAAATTTAAAACGATCCTGAAACAATTACACACAACATGAAATTTTGTGTTCTCATTAGTGCATAAATAAACATAATATATAATTTAACAGAATGATTGCTTTAAAAACAAAATTTTGTTATCAAAACTGAAGCCAGGAGAATGAAGCCAGAAAAACGTACAAAGATAACTAAAGGCTTTGATTGATAAATAACTGCTCAACCAGATCATTATTAAAATTACGATTCAGTCGTATTCTAAATTAAAATTCCAAATGGGGTGATTTAGCTAGACGTTCTGTCTCATTTTGTAAAATGTGCAAACAAAATAATAACAAAATAAATAAGCACAAATGGTTGACTCTAATTTTAAGTTGAAATTCTAAATGAAGAAAAGCCTACGGTTTGTTACGATACAAAAATACATACCTATAACACAAACGCATAAAATTAAGCTTGGCTCGATTTCAAAATTGGGGATTGCGTTGCAAAAATGCACTTAGAATTTCCACTATCGTTGCTATTATCTAGCTTTTATTAACGTGACATAATACAAAAATGTTCAATGAATTTAGCGCTAGTTCCAGATATACTCTTATAAAAAATTTTCTATTTGCCGTTAATTCCAGTTTTCCTAATTGCGTTTTGAAAAGTCCTATTTTTTGTATGAGGTAAAATACCCTTTGCCGTTCGGAATACGGAAAAGTAACTGTACCACACTAGAGTGAAAGAAATTTGCATTATGTAAATGTGTAAATATTTATAAAATTATTCAAAACGCGATTAGAAAAAATGTTTTGTGTGACAGGTAAGAAAAGTGATTTTTCCTTACTAGTTACACAAATGGTTATTTAAGTATTCCATACCTTACCCTTACTATAAGAATAACAAACCTGCATTGCTGACACTCTTTCTCGTACAGCTTGGATAAAATCATCGTGTCCCGCAATCGGACTTGTAACAACTGAAAATTGATGCCATTTATATCTTTCTAAAATGCTTAACATAGCAGCTGTTTGATGTTCGAGAGAAGGTGCTAACTGCAACTGCAACGAAGATTGAGAGGCTCGACGTTCAAGTCCAGAATTATCGGCATTCCAAGCAATTACGGGTATTCCCAAATATCCAGCTAATTGTAAAAAGTATTGAGCTGATGCTGTACTTCTGCCATACTGTTCATAGTTCATTAAATAGAGAATTGCCGACACATTGACCGATAGAAACTCTTTGCACAGCGATTTAAGAATAGCTGAAAAAAAATAATAATTAAAAATATATTAATTAATTTAATAATACATAAAAGCAAATGTCAGTTTTTGGAAATTTTATAAAAATTCGAGAGAATATAATAGCCCTAGGACTGGACAAAATTGAAAATATAATTTTAAAAAAGTTTGCGTGCAACTAAATTATGTCTTTAAAAACTTTAGGATGTTAAAGGACGAACTCACAAGAGCGTCTTTGTGTTGATTACCACAGTAGGTACCTACCATATTTCAATACCCACGAATTTTTTTAATATGTTATAATGCTTATTTAGAAGTTCTAACATAATTTTTACTTAGACTTCTTGTTCTATTTCCAGATCCAGATGTGCCTAATATATTATTATTTTAGTATTTGAAAGCAATAACGCACTTTAGTTATTGCCAAAGTGAAAAAAAGTTAAAGCTTTACATTCTTAATTTATTTTCCAGTTAATTTATATTTGGGTTTGGTATATCGACATTTACATACATACATAGTATTATTTCAAAAAGTTAATTTAGTAAATATAATTATGCCAATGTTGAGCACTGAACTTTTATTGGTGATTGATTTGCAGCGTTGAATAAATTTATTCATTGACCTCACGTATAATAATAAATCAATTCCATATTGCTTCATCTAACAATTATTTTATATAAAGTTTTAATTAAATTAGACACACATTGTTACGTGAATTTCCTATACCATAATTTAAATTTGAAAATATTTACTTTACATTTCGTATATTGTGCAAATATCTTTAACATACCTTCAATTTTTTAAACAAAATTTATATAATGGTTAGAGTTTATGTGCGAAGAAAATGAAAAACGTATGTATCAGAGAGAGAACTTGTAAAAAGCAAGGTATGTAGATATAATGTGTTAAGAAATTACAGTCAGAGTTGAATAAGATGGATTGAGAAAAGCAAATCGAGAAGCTGGTAAAGTTTTTTGTTAAATTTTTTTTTTTTGGAAAATTCGAGAATTTTGCCGACTCTTTATTTCACATTTATGTGTTTTGCATCGGTTATTTTTGATCTACTGTGTGGTTATTTTGTAAGAATCTATTCAAAATGCAAATTATTATTTTGATTTATGATTTTCATATTTTCATTATTTTCAGAACCATCTGTTGCTGATTAATGCTGAAGGCGCATTATGCATTATTTGTACCAACTTACACTAATTTACAAAAGTGGGAGATAGCTAGTGTAACTTGGTGTAACATGCACTGATGGTAATTCGTAAATTTCTTGCATCAGTACTATTCAATTTAAGTATGAGCAATTTTCAAGTTTTCATCATTATCGTTTAACGAATTACTTAAAAAAATATTGTCGATATCACCATCCATACAAATTGCAGTAACTGCTTTCTCCATTTTATTTCAAAATCTCTACAATTGACAGTTACGTATTTTCTATGTTGTGTATAATTATCTGCATCAATCCTTGGTTTACGCCGCAGTTCCGTTCCTATAAAAACATTTTTTCACATTTTCACATAAGTGAAAAATAAGCAACTAATTTTGTTTATTAATACAATATAATACAAAATAGATATACAGTAGACCCCCTGTTATCCGCCTTTCGCATATTCGACTTTTTCAAGAATTTTTACATTCTATCCATCCGGGTACGCAAATGTTTACGTACATAATCTCGTTGATTGAGTCGGAGATGGTCATGTAGACAGACAGATTGATTACATAGTACGTGCTATACTATGATAATAGTATGCAAATAATATTAATTTCGTTATTAATTTTCAGAAACCTTTTCGATTTTATACATTTTTTGACTTTATTTGAATTATTTTAATTAGCAATGATGTTCACCAATTGGATTTTAATTGTAATGTTTGTTGTGCAAATTTTTAAAGCAATAAAAAAAATTATATGATAAAAGAATTCAAATGCAACTCCAAAAAAAATGTAAATAAATTTTATTCTTAATTTTACGTAATTCGTAGATACATACTACTATATTGTATAAAATTTCTATTAGCATGTAATTTGTAACCATAATTAAAGATAACATGATGTCATTGCAGACTTAAATTTCATGTTTTAGTATTTATTTCAGCCTTCACGATTATCCGACCATTCGCTCTAACCGACCGGAAATCGGTACCGTTTAGGTCGGATAAGTGGGGTCTACTGTATTGTAAATTTAACTTTTAAAATGTATTTTATGATAAAATAACGTAAAATGTTTTTATTAAAACATCTTAAGAAAAACAAATAAAATTTCAAAGTTTCGTATCTGCGCAGCGGAGTTATTGCGAATGGGTGTCAGCCGGTTGAGACGGTTATTGGCCTAGTTGTTAACGCGATCAACTGCTAACGTATGTCGCCCCGGTTCGAATCCGGGTAGAGCTTATTTTGAATGCCGTTTTCGTGCTTCAGAAGGCACGTAAAGACGGTGGTCCTGCTATGCTAATGAATTGCCATCTCTAACAATAGAAGCTACGTCACTGGGACCGATTGCAGATAGCAAATTTGTGTTGAAAGCTAATTTTCAAAAAAAATAGTTGCTATTATTGATTTTAGTGCATATGTATCCCATTCGGGAAACATAATATGTATCCCATTCGGGAAACATATTCCCGTTCGAGATCTCATTCGGGATAGCATATTCATGAAGTCAAATAAAAAAAAAAATTAACAATATAAAATAGGATAACAGGCACATATGAGGCCAGCCTAGCAAGCTACTTCAGATGTAAAACAAATAATATGCTCACAGTACTAGCAGTGGCTTAGAAACTCCGCCGAGGTTACTGTGGGTTAAATAAACTGATCAACAGATCAAAAGGAAGTTAAAGAAGAAGAAGGTGTCGGCGTAAACCGAGAATACCGCGAATTGAAAACTTTTTTCCTATTCGTTGTTTCTTATTTTGGAGTTAAGGCACATTTAGACTGTGCTATTTCGAATTTCTGATTGCGCAGTTAATTTTGATAAGTGCTTTCATATTTTTTGGTACTATTTTTAGTAATTTTAAACTGTATGTAAATATTTTTTTGTCACGCTGAACTAATTATTTTTCTGAATTTGCGTAAGATTAACTTTAGTGTTATTGTTACATAAAACTAAACTTGGTGAGGCGCAAAATATGGTATAATAATCTATCGGAGTATAAAATTATTTTTTATGCTATAAACTTATTAAAAATGGTTAATCGCCTAACTCAAAAACGCTTTCCGTTCGAACTTTTTGGATATTTCCAAAATAATATAAACATAATCCATTTCGAGTTACAACTCTCAAAAATTCGAAAATATTATGACTGTATAATTAATATATTATCATAGTTATAAAAATGTCTAAAAACTCTCAATTTTCTACACAGAAAAAACTTGAAGACAAATTTTTGATATATCTAATTCTAAAAATGACTCTTTTACAGGAGGTTAGTTAAAAAGTGACTGTTTTGAGTAGATTCCTTTCTTTATCTCAGGTGCGATGTATATCAGCCAAATATTTTTGGGTGATATTTTCATCACCCTTATTTGTAGGTTATATGAAAATATGCATCAGAAAAGTGGTGTGAGTAGTTAGCCAAATATATTGACGTGTATTGTTGTTCTTGCGATTCTGCACTTGAACATTTAAGACAATAAATGCTTTAGAATAAATAGGTATTTAAATCAAGATTGGAAAATAATTAACTTCAAATTTTGCGTAAGTTTTGGTGATATCTTAATATCGCCTTAAAATTACTAATTATCTTAAAATATCTGTAATATATTATGTTTCTCGAACTTGAGTATAATGTTGTCATAACTTTCACTTTAATAATGATTTTCTATTAAATAAATTTTTTGCGCGTCTACTGTCGAATTTTAACATCCCGTTAGTTGAAGACTATTATTTAATTATTTCATCGTTCTAACATGCGTAGGAGAAACGTAAAAACTAGTTGAGCAAACTTTGGGCAAAATTTTAAAAATTTAGTAGTTGGACGAAATAAAGAAGATTTCGAACTTTCTATACATAAGAATCGTCCACTTGATGACTTCGCGCAATTTAGTTTGTAAAGTCGATATACTCACAATGTTTGCAGTTAAAGGCAGGGTAGGTCTCAGGGAGTGATGCAAAAGGAGGGGCTTATCCTCTGACGCAGAGATCTACTTACTTAACCAAAATTACATAAAACATTCATAAAACAATATTACATGGCAATCAGCACTGTATGAGTTTTTCTAGATCACGCGGTAAAACATAACAATTTATTAATAAATTTTATTTAAAGAAATCAAAGAAGTCAGCTACGTCACTAGCGCATAAACTTAGAAATAACAAAAAGGTTTTTTATAGTTTTCATTATCCAACCTAAGAAAGACAGAGATGCAAAATTTTACATTGTCTAGCCACTTATTTTTTTCTTAATTTGGCTAACGTAGTGTCTGGCCAAACCTCAAAATAGTATAAATAGCTAATACAATAACAACGTAATTTCGACAAACTTGACTAGGTTTTCAGGTTTTAATTTATACGCGTATTATTTATGACGAGACCACTTCTTTCATGGCAATGATAATAAATAAGACTGATTTCATTAAAAAATTTGCGAAAATTGCGAATGTACCTAAAAAGTAACTTTTATAAGCAATATTTAATTCTAAAAGAGACTACTGCACTTAGGTTAGAAGTTTAAGGAAAAAATATACTATGTACATTAATATGGTCCTTAACAAACCAAAAAGTTGTGCCGTCCCCCAAATCGGCTTCAAATAGATTCAAAACAAACATATCCAAATTTGAGAGTTCCATCTTAGTATTAAGGGGTGCCACCGAGCGCTTGGTTTATATAGAATATTTAAAATATATAAAATATTTTTTTATTATGTCTCAATCATATTTTACGCTATAAGAGGCATCTTGATTGGATTAGTGGTATTTTCGGTATTTTTTTTTCGGTTTTAACTTTCGGTGTTTTTGTTTTCGGCGTTTTTTTTTTCGGTGTTTTCGTTTTTCGGTGTTTTGACGTGGAATCCAAATCAGGATAATTTGGAGGTTGGAAAATTTATTCTTGTGAAGTTCAAGGGTAGTAAGAGAAATGCAACCAAGTTTGTACCCCTGTGTGTCATCCAGGAAATATTAAAGGATGGACTGTGATAAATGCAGAGTCTGATCTCACGTGATGAAGAAAACCAGACGTATGTACATAATTAAGAAATACGATATCACTGTCATCAATAATGTTCAAGTGGCTGGTGTCGTTCCGTCTCGGGAAATTTCCTTCGGCGACAGAAAAAATAACTTATTTTAAGAATAAATTACCTGTTATTGAAAAATAGCCACTTTATTTGGTTTTTTTTGGTTACCTTAGTGAATAGGTTTGAGTTATAGAGCCAGGTATTTATCAAAGAAGGTTAGGGCTACCAGTTGCCAAATAGTTATAAGACTGAATCGACGCATAGTTAGTGGAAATAGTATATGCTGTATGTGGGTATGTATAGGTACATATTTTAAGTAGAGTTTTTGTCAGTAGGTAAAAGCAAGTAATTTTTGTTGTATTTTAAAGGAACAGGTTTAATTTTAAAAATGCCAGGGACAAAAGGTGCAAGTGATGTTAGTGAGTTTACGCGAGGACGAATAATTGGACAATTTGATAGAGGCGCAAGTCATCGATGATATTTCAAAATTTTTAAATATACCGCTGTCCACTGCTAATAGAATAATTGTTGAATTTAAAACACGGGCAAAAAAGGTAACAAATTATAGATCTGGGCGACCTAGGCAAAAGATTAAAGCGATCATTAGTGAGTGAAGTAATCATAAATCCAAAGCAGACGGTAGAAGTTGCTAAAATGGCACAATTATCAAAAAGAACTGTACAACGGTACCTTCGTAGTGTGGGATTATATAAAAAAGTAGCTAAAAAAAAACCTCTTTTGACTACATTCCAAAGAAACCGACGATTGACGTGGGCTAGAGATATGGATTTCCGTTTGAAAATTTTTTGGAGTAAAGTAATTTTTTTCGATGAGAGTAGATATTACTAATTAAATGATTTGTTCTTTTGAAAAACTTAAAGAGAAATTTTTACATCATACGGTGAAATACGGCGGAATTAGTATTATGGTGTGAAGTGCAATTTGAAAAGGTGGCCGTTCAAATTTAATATTTTGTGATGGCATAATAAATAGGGAAAAATACATTGATATATTGAAAGACGGTCTATTACCCCTGTTTAACAAAAATTTCAAAAAGAAAGAATTCTATTTTATGGAAGATGGAGCTCCTTGCCTTAAAGCAAAATTAGTCGAAGAATTTAAAGTCAATAAAATGATTAATATTTTATCCTAGCCAGGTCAATCCCCGGATATGAACCCTATAGAGAATGTTTGGCACATTCTTCAAATTAATTTACAATAAAAGACCCCAAAAACCCACCAGCAAAAATGATCTGTTTGTAGATTTAATAGAAGAATGGGGTAAAATTTCACAGGATACAATTGATAATTTAATTTCAAGTATGCCACATAGGATCAAAAGTCTTATTCAAAACAAATAAGGGGCAACTAAGTTTTGAACCTGCAAAAAAAAAATTTTTTAATTTATTAGTTGTTCTAAATAAAAATAAATATTTGTAATTTATGGTGTCTATTCTATTCTGTCACGATAGTGTATGTATGTATGTATGCGGTAGTGGGCCTATTACATTTACCTTAAATGCAAAAACTAAATGCTCGGAGGCAACCCTTAATATTAGATGGAACCCACAATTTTGTACATATATGTTTGTTTTGAACCTATTTGTAGTCGATTTGGGAGGCAGTATAACTTTTTTGTTCATTAAGAACCACACTAATGTACATAGTATATATTTTTCCTTAAACTTTCAACCTAAGTGCAGTAGTCTCTTTTGGAATTAAATATTGCTTTTAAAAGTTATTTTTCAGGTACATTCGCCACCCGCACCTCCTATCGCAAATTTTTTAATGAAATTAGTCTTAATCGTTTGAGCTCCATTGAGTTTCCAGTGAAATTGTTTGAACTTCAAGCATTGCAAAATTATTCACAAACATTGCTAAGTTTTCACTAAAATTAATATCAGAAAAATAAGCTTCTATTCAAGTTGTTTGAACCTCAACCATTGTCAAGTTATTCGCAAAAACATTAGAGAAGAGGGAGTGCTATTGGAGAAATCCCCACCAATTTGAAATTGTTTAATAAAATTGGTGTAAATTGTACAGCTTTAAAGGTCTTTAAAAGTGGGATAAACACTTCATAAAGTGCCAACGATTACAAAAATCGTAACTATAAATACAATAGTTAATTGTTTACGCATGCCAATTATACAGGTTTATCAAAAAATTTTCCCGTTCCTCCCGAAGCTGAAAGAAAGAACAATCGCCAATGCCGTTTTACCCCATATTTTCTGTTGTTATTTTTAAAGGACGAGGGAGATCATAAAATATAATATGAATATATTCACAGGATAATCATTTCTGTCACTACACCCAAGAGAATCTAAATATTATGACGCTCGTTTACTGTAATAATGATATATTTAATACATAATATTCTATATTAGTAAAACTTCTCAAGATTTTGAGTCCGTATTGACTTCCAAAACTTTTTTTAAACTTGCCAATATAATCCGCCAAAAGATATTTTTTAAATATTTCTTTTGTTGCTGTAATTGACAGAGGTATGACAAGAATTTCAGCCATTCTTTATAATTTAAATTTTATAATTCTTTGTAATGAGTTGTTAATAAATTTTTTCTCAAAAATCAAAAAAAATTTAAATAATGTTACTTAACTTAACGTCCGTCATCTGAAGTAAAAATAATGTTTAGGGTGTAGGCTAATTTGTGTAATGATAACTTTTTTTTTATTTTACCTCCAATACATAATTCGAGATCTGTACAACATAACAATAATCGAATGGTTTAAACATCCACAAATAGTAATTTATAAGCATGTGATTGGCATCTTACGTTAAACTATCAATAAATACGTTGCTAGACCAGCAACTAACTTTAATGCAGCATTACAGCATAGTATTTCCTATTTCTTATGTAGAGTGGATCAATGCGCTTTAGGCGCCTTACAGTTTGCTTATCGTTTAATAGGTTCACTGCAAGAGGATTTGGGTGAGTATCTAGTCGCGATAAGTAGCGTACACTCGCGCACTTGGCTTCTTGGAGCACAGTGGAAATATCTAAGTTCCTGCGTATGGATTTATTGGTCACGAATTTCGGAGTGTCCGTAATCATGCGTAAAACCTTCGATTGAAACCGTTGCAGTATTTCGATGTTTGAATCACTCGCGGTACCCCACAACTGCACGCCATACGTCCACACCGGCTTAAGAGTAACTTTATAAACTGTTAGCCTATTTGCTAGGGAAAGCTTGGATTTATTACCAATTAACCAACAAAGTTTGGATAATTTCCAGTCCGTGTTGTTTGCGCTTTGAAAAGATGTGGTGTTTCCAAGTAAAAGATAACTTAAATAAAAATTCTTTTTTCGTGCAAAGAAGCATTAGCATCATTCGAAGCGAAAGTACTTTTTCCGGCTCGGCTGTAATTGTCGGACTCACCCTAAAAGTTGTACTTTTGCTCTTTATAAAACAATTCTGTTGCATTCATTAAATCATGGAAGTGAAGTAATGTAAATTGCGGTATGCTGGTATGCTATTAGGTGGGTGACACTGTCAATAATGCATCTAACTTTCGCTGATATCTTGAAATTGCGAGTTAAAGCACCAGACTAATGATTACAGTTAATCATAAAACCATAACCTTACTACATTACCTACATAACCTTACATAACCTTACTGTAAAAAGGTCTACAAATTTAATATAAATAAATTCTTGGATATACCAACTAGACGTCGAACAACGTCGAAAGATGATCTAAAACCAAATTATAGTTAAAGGGATCTTACTAAAACGAATTACACACATAGTTGAATATTATGTATTGTATTTGGTTTATTTTGTACGTTTCAATAGTACTACTGAACATAAAGTTGGATGAATGTTATTTTAAAAACATTTAGTTTGCCAAATTTTCACATTTAATATTGTTATTAAACCTAATATTATATTATTATTATGACAAGATTGACATAAAAAAAACAATCAATTTAAAATAATTACATAAAATTATTGAAATTTTATGTTTCCATCATTGGATTTGCAACTGAACCAACTAATCCAAAAAAATTCAAATTCAAGTTCTGAGATATATTCATCACTTCGAATAGAGAAAATTAAACTCGACTATATGCATTAGAGTGCATAGTAAACCAATATATTGATGAGATACGAAGTATTCGCTTTAAAATTGTATACCATTAATATCTTGCGTACTAGAGTAAATGCGGTATGTATCGATTTTCAAGTTTTCGGTAAATTTCAAGGTATAAATAGAGAAAACTAATTTTTCACAAATTGGTAGCTATTAAAAATCTACACCATGTCTGCAACTAAGGTTGTTTATCAGCTTTCAAACTGGCAGGGCCTAATCAAATGAATGAAATGCGACCTTAGGGATTATTTAGTGCTAAATTTGTACTAATTTGTGTTGCTAAAAATTTGTACCTTTTTACTGTTTAAGAGAAACAAACAAAAAAAAAAAGTAGATTAAAATGTAATGCTAAGTTTTAGCTGGAGAATTAGAATTGAATTTATACCATATCTAATATGGTTAATAATTCATAATAATCAATTGACTTAATCTGGGTGGGGTGTTTGAGTATGTACTTATGACCCCATCGGTAAATCGGGACTTATCCTTTGACTTGGTGAGCTAATTTATTAAAAGTTCTGATTGGCTTGTAATATTTATGAGATCCGTATCGACAGAGACGCATATACAAATGGACACTCGGCAAAATTCAAGAAATGGGTTGGGTTATTTTAAAAGGGTGATAATTTTTCAAAAATCGCTTCGTTCACTATAAAAAACGTAAAAACACAAATTTTAGATAAGCCAGAAAAAGCACTAATGCTCGTTTTCACCACCTACCCTTAAAATGTTAAGTGTTACTTAAATCGTTAAGTGCCGCTTTCCTATTAGTTTGAATAAAATTTAAGAGATATCTACTTAAATTTTGAGTATAGATGGTTCAAAGAGGTATAAGAGCAATATGAACAGATTAAGATATTTGTTATAATTATGCTTAATTAGTCATAACTATTGTAATTAATTAACCAAACTGCTTTTGACCAAAAAAATTTCAGTTACTGATACGCCCTTTACGGGTATGTTTTACTTTTAGTATGGTGTTACACAAATATCTAATAAGGCAAGATACAGAATAGGCAATAAATGTTGAAACCAATCATAATGTCCGTTCTATAAATCCACTAAATCCAATATATTTAAGGTGGACCTTTTTGGAAAGAATTGTAACCTTTAAAATGGATTTTTTTCAAGTTTTTAGTTTTAAAGCTTCTACCAGATATTTTACGTGTATTTCTTATAGCAGTTGTTCCATCTCAACTTTTAAATTTCTTTTCTTATCCAGTTGTCTATACGACCTTTCAATTTATACAAGTTTCCTAATTATGCGTTTATTCTTAATTTTATGTATTACGAGAGACTTTGTGATATCTTTAGGGAAGCTTTTGTTACAAGCATTGTGTTCTAAGATGTTAAGTTTATCGTCAAAAGTTTTTTTAGTCTGCCAGATGTTTATTAAAAATTTAAATTTTAAATTCTGTGCAGACAAGAATTACTTAAATTGATTTTAATATATAATTTAATATAACGAGAAATGTTTACCTTAACAGTGAGACAATCCAATGCATTAAAAGTTAAATCATCGCTTTGTTGGATATTTAAGTTCTGCATAAAGAATTTGCCAAATGAGAAAATTAAAAATAAAATAAGCAACATAAATTTGGAAATGTGATTTTTATTTGCCCTTCATACTGTAATGTCTGAGTAGCCTGATTTTAGACATTATCTTAGTTCATATTTATAATAAACTAGTTGTGCGGTCTAAAGGCTGCACTTCTAATAATTAAGAATTTACTCTATATATGTAGGTTACAGATAGATAAGTATGTAATTAATTATATTGGTCACCACAATCTCCTAGTACGTAAATAATTTTAAAAGAATTTTAAACGCGAGATTTTAATGATTTAATGAGGTGCGGCACAGATAGCTACTGTCGACCTATAGCCCGCCTTGTCCTTATACATAAAGTAAATATGTGATTGAGATACGAGGTCGGTTGAAAAGTTTGTATCGTTTCTAAGAAAGGGCAATACTAAAATTTATTTTATTTGATTTTTAGTGAGAACCAACCTTTAAACGATACGTATCAAAATTTGACAGCGATCGCACAATTGGTTAGTGAGTTATAGCATTTTGAATAAAGCAACTTTTGTTATTGGAAAAGAAATGGATAAAAAGAAATTTGTTAATTAAACATTGTTTTTTAATGGGAGAAAATAATGCTGGAACAAAAACTTGGCTTGATAAGTATTATTCGGACTCTACTGTTACAGACAAAAACATCAAAAAAATTCACAAAATAATTTTGAATGACCGTAAAGTGAAATTCATCGAGATAGCTGAGACTTGAAATATATCAAAGGAACGTGTTGTACATATCGTGCATGAATATTTAGGCATGCAAAAACTCTGTGAAAAGTGGATGCTGTGTGAGCTCAACGTGTTGATGATTCGGAGTAGTGTTTGGAGCTGTTCAACCGCAATAACACGAAATTTTTGAGTCGATATGTGACAATTTCTGAAACATGGATCCATCACCACACTCCAGAATCTAATCGGCAGTTGAGTGGACTGCAGGCAATGAACCCAATCCAAAGCGAGAAAAAATACAATAGTCAGCTGCCGAGGTTATGGCGTCTATATTTTGGGATGCGCATGGTATATTATTCATCGATTATCTTAAAAAGGGAAAACAATCAACAGCGACTATTATATAGCATTTTTGGAGCGTTTGAAGTATTAAATCGCAAAAAAACGGACCCATTTTAAGAAAAAAGTGTTGTTTCACCAAGACAATGCACCGTGTCACGAGTCGATGAAAACGATGGTAAAAGTCTATGAATTGGGCTACGAATTGCTTCCCCACCCACCTTATTCTCCAGATTTAGCTCCCAGCGACTATTTCCTGTTTGCAGACCTCAAGAGAATGGTCGCTGGAAAGAAATTTAGTACCAATGAAGAAGTAATCGCCGAAATAGAGGCCTATTTTAAGGCTAAAGACAAATCGTAACACAGAAATGGTATAGCAAAGTTGGAAGATCGCTATAATCGGTGTATCGCCCTCGAAGGCAACCATGTTGAATAATAAAATTGAATTTTGCCAAGAAAATGTTTTTTTCTTTAAAACGATATGAACCTTTCAGCCGAACTGTTAATATTGATATACGTAAAGTACGATTTTTTCTTAAACTTCCAATTTTGCAGTATAGAGTTTTTGGTGAAAAAGACTTTTATTATTAAATAATATAATATAGTATACTCATATTGTTATGTATTTTATTCTATAAACTTTAGAAAAACAAATATCCTAATTTCTTTCGCATGCTTCTTTCAATAACTTGCACTTGGTACAAAAAGGTACATACGCAGTTTTGATTTCTCCTTCAAGTATATCACAGAGCAGTGGTTCTTAACTATTTAGTAATAAAGGGACCATTTGACTAAACCTCTGTCTTGCCATGGACCACCAACTGTTTAGCGTTGATATAAATTATTTTAATGTCGTTTTATAAATAAAACACGTATAAAATTATTCCAAACCAAAAATATTTTTAATATTTGCAAAAAAATTTTAATTTCCTACGTGACGTTATCATTAATTATTAATTAACATGAATGATGTTGTTTTAGTGCAATTTTTGTGACTGCACACTGTTTACCAATTGCTGAATCCTTGGTTTGGTGCTACTTGAAGGCAAACGTATGTCTTTAGGGAAATAAATTTCTTTTTGCCTCCAAAAATGTTCAAGTTTATCCGGTCTCAAATGTATCTTTGCAGTTACTATTGTGTTGTATTGAGTTAAGTCTTCTTGAATTTCATCAAGCACCTCAGAAATGTTGCCAGGATTATGGATTAGTTTCCGAATTCCTTTGTTTTTGCAGTCAGGAAAATAGCTGTTGAATTCATTTTCCATTTTGCAAATGAAGTGTAATGTTTTTTTATATTTTCCTGTAATCTCAGCACACTGTTTATTAATAATTGAATTCGGCATATCAAATGCAGAAAAGTTCTCTCTTTCGACTTTGCTGATCCATAGGTCGATTTTAGCAATTTTATTTTTAAATGCAAATATGTTGCTCGAGACTTCCAACTTCATATTTCCTGACCCTCGCAGCTGAGGGTTAAATTTATTTAGTAATTCAAAAAATCCATTAAATAAGCAAAATGTATTTGAAACTTAACCTGACAAAACTAATCCAACAATTCATTCTTAATTAAAAATAATTTTACTTCTTCTCTCAGTTCGTACAATTTTGACAGCATATTTCCTTCGGAAAGCCAACGTACTTCGGTATGAAAAAGCAGTATTTCTTGTCCAAAGTTCATATCAGAGCATAATTTTTGAAGAGAGGAGGAGTATTACTAAGTGCATTCCTTTTATGTTTAGTTTACTACTTTTATAGATGTTTTTATCGTAATAGCAAAGCTTCCGGAATTGTTTTGGCAGCCAATGCTTGACGATGAATAACGCAGTGCTGTTTTTTTATGAAAGGTACAAGACCAGAGCTGGAACAGAGCATTTCAGGAATATCGTCCGTACAAAACCCAGCAAGCTTTTGCGACCTACGTCCATGTTCTTCGATATATTGACTTAACTATTACTTCCATAACGTCTGTATCTTGAGACGTCGTTTCCAGTTCTTGAGAAAATAGTAACTCTACTACCTACTCCGCTAGGAGAAGGTTGGCAATCATCAAACTATCTGAATTCTGAATACTGCCGCTGGAGACAACTGCGTAGAAGAGCAAAGAAACCACTCTCTGAGATTTCGCAGCCACGATATTCAGCGCCTGCCGACACTTTTCTTGCCTACGATCTTCCTCTGTGTGATGACTTGGAGCGTATATTTATCTCCATACATGTATGACCCAGATATTGCAATTTACGTGTTTTGATGTTTAGTACTATTTTATTCTCTTTTTCCATTATTCGTATTACTTTCATATTTGTTACTCGATCCATTCACAATATCTTTAATGATCTCCTGTACGTCCACATCTCGACGGATTCTAGTTTTTTTTATATTTTTTACATTGAGTGTCCATGCCTCCAATCCATAGAGGAGGATTGAAAAGACATATGATCATAGTCCCTGTTGACAAACAATTGTTTCATTTTCACAAAAGTGCTTCTCACCTTTCTGATCCGTGTTCTGATTTCTTTGATGTAGTTATTCTCGTCGTTTACCGTGGTGCCCAGGTAATGATATTTTTGAACTATCCATAGTTTTGTCTTTTATTATTAATTATTCGTCTGGTTTTCTAGATTTTGCCACAACCATGTACTTAGTTTTTTGAATATTTAGAGTTAATCCATATTCTTCACTCGTTTCTACTATTTAGTATACCAACTGCTATAGTCCTTCCATAGTTTCTGCAAGAAGCATCGTGTGTCGTCCGCGTACCTAATATTATTTATTGGAATCCCGTTTACCAGACGTTTTGTTTAACGTTTTATTTATTATAGTTTAAACGTTTTATTGTCATTCTAAAATCAAATAAATACAAGTTGTTGACAACATTGTGAAGCGTCGGAAAGTTCATCCGAAAGTTCATCATCCGACATTGTAGCGCAAAATAAGGACTACATTTTATCTGATCGATACCGGTTTTTCAGCTTTGACGCGTCGTCAATTTGTTGTAATTTATTTAATAAGGTAAATAATTGTATGATGACTTCGCGGACCACTTCGAATGCTTTTCGAGACCACCAGTGGTTCTTGAACCACCAGTTAAGAACCACCGCTCTAGAGCGTATATCTAAGGATAGGAATGTGTTTATAACGTATGGTATAAGGCGCCATTTATCCATTTTAAATGCGTGATGTACACGAAGTCAAGCTGAAATAAGAAGAATTAATAAAGTTTATGAAAATAATAGCATTTAAAACTTACTGTACTTAGGAGGCTTCTAAAAAAAGTCAATTTTATTTACCGGAGTCAGAATAGTAAACTTAACTGTATTTGCATGCTGTGGGATCAAGAGAGATACCATTCTGGGTACCATCAACATACCAAACACTTATAATAAAGGCCAACAGGCAATTGTTGTTATCCATTTAGAGTCAATGAAATGGTGCAAAAATTTCAATTATATCAAAATTGAATTAAGTTTAAATGGTAATCAACAGCACGTGTAATCTAGTTTTTAAGTACCGTAAAATTGTATTAATAAGGTATAATAGGTGTTAACAAATAAATGTAAGCATAGAATGGGACCAATTAAAAAAGATAAGGGAAGTGATTTTGAAAAGAGACAAAGTAAAGAGTTTTTAGTTTAAAACGGGCTTTATTACAATGTTTGGAAGTCGGGAGATAAAGTTTTAAAATGATGTTAATCGATTAAAATTTTTGATAGACATTTTTATGAAAATTAAAGTTAAATTTAACCTATAGTTTCACATAAAAATTATATGAAGTTTAGTAGGTATGTATGCATATAGTTAAAGCGATAAAGGGTCTCCAGAGAGAAGTTTTCGACAAGATCAGGAAGAATTTTTAAATATAGAAATTGTTTAATTAACTGAAAGATCATAAGTTAAGAAAGATCATAAGTTTCGAGGTGATCTATTAGCAATATACAATTTATTAAATTAAAAATTTAATTAAATAATTTGTAAAAAATTTAAATGGGCATGTATGCAAAGTAATAAATTTTGTCAAAGATACTTAATTACAATTTAATGAGAAAATTTAGCAAAATAAGTATGACAATTAAATTAAATAAAAATAAAATTATTTTTAAATGGCAAACAAATACAGTTGATCACCAGTTCTGCAAACCGTGGGAGCTTGGAAACAAACAAAAGCTGTTATAAGAATTTTCAGTCAAATTTATATAAGAAAAGGCGAACTCGGTAACACACTTTAATAAATTTCATCACATCATGTTTAAAATTAAGACATAAATGTAAATAATTGTTTATTTACCTGCAAATATTAATTATAAGTACTTGCACATATATACTCCACAAATATTTAAGAAAGTGAATAAATTTATAATTTTATCACCATTTTTCTACTCCATCAGGGCGCATCCGTAAATATTTGGCGCCCCGGATATATTATTTTATGCCCTCATAGAGCTGAATGCGGTTCTGAGCTGAATGAAGATGTGTACAAACATTTTTCTTAACTATTAAATAATGAAATATTTAAATAAATACTGACATCATTAATAACTTTTATAGATAGTTCATTTAAGAAAAATTTTAAAATCTTAAATAGTTTTAACTATGATCGGCCAATTTCGTAGTACATTACAATAAATTATAATATTAAGGATTAAATTAGGAAGAGTTGTTAATTTTTATTTTATTACATACGTAAATTAATAATGCTCTTATATTTTACAATCCTAGGATTTAAGCTCTTTAAAAAGCCACCGATTTTACAAATTCCTACCAGATTTATGCAAAAAGTTGTATTTATATTACTTTCCTATTGTCTTGTGATACCGCTATTATGCTGGAAGTAAAACTTTTTCTTTTATTTGATATTTTCTGAACCGAAAATTAAATTAAATTTTTTATTTGCAAATAAATTTAGATTTACCTACTTTAAAAATTAACTTGATTTTAATTACAATTTTTTTGCAATTTGAATTTCGTTTAAAATTTGATTATAATATTTATTTATTTTACAAAGCCACGGATTTAATCTTACTATGTAATTAATTAATGAAATTAAAAACTGAATTGCATTCAATTCCTAATTCTGGATTTAATTAAATTTTTTAATTTTTGTTAAGTTACATAATATTTTTTATTAGGAAGTTAACTATCTATATAATATTATAATTTATTAAATTGCTTTAATTAATAACTCTTTTTTCTTTGATCAAATTTTATCTTAGGCAAAATTTAATTTACATTTAATCAGTTTAATTAATTTATTTCTAGTCAAATTATTATTTTAAAATTCAAGTTTTGCATTTCGTATTTAAAATGTTTTGTTTCGTCTGTGACCTCTAAATTACCTTTCATGTTTGTAATGGTTCGGATTTGTTTAATACGTCCAGACTGTTTCACCTTAGAGTTGCAGCCAATCCGCAGCTTTGCCGCGAACTTTTCGTTGTCCGACCGCAACCTTTCACGTGTATTTGCAATGCATCATCTGTGCGCTTTGATTTTCTAATGAGTCAAGTCGCTCCGTGTTTTGGCACGTAAAATTATTTTACCATCTTTAGATTTTCCATCTGTTAGTAATTAATGTTTGATTGTAATTTGAGGAATCATTTATGATGTTTAAGTGTTTTGTTCATTTAAGTTGTTGTTGCGCGCAGCGAGCGTATGTCGGAACCCGTTAACGTTTCGAATTATCGTTAAGTAACTCATTGAGGAATTTACGTACCGTAAAGTTCATCATTTTTGTCAGCCCCGAAGCTTTTCCTAAAAGTTAACAATTGCCGTCGCTACAATGCAAATAGATTTGTTAATTTTTCGTCAACATCTTTATTGTTTACCACAAAATTATGTCTAATTCTACCAACTGAGTTAGAGCATCTTAATTGTGTCAAGTGTCAAGCTCGTGTCATCTGTATGGGAATAAATTAAAATTTGGCTTTCAGTTGAGCAATTTTTCGTAGATAAATTTAGATAAATCGAAAAAATCTGCACTATTCGTATTTAAAACAGTAACATGACACATTACTCGAAGTCACACCTCTCACTTAAGATACCAAAATATAGGTAGCAATGGACATGCAAGAACCTTACCATGCAACCGGTTTCGGCATTATCCGAAGGATTTGCCGTCCTCAGACATCCATTGAAGACGGTTATTGGCCTGGATCTTAGCGTAATCAACTCCTAACGTAAAGCACCCCGGTTCGAATCTGGGTAGAGCTCACTTTGCAATGCCGTTTTCGTGCTTTGGAAGGCAAGTAAGATCGTAATTAAGCACAATCGTAAAGGCAATTAAACGTCCTTATTCGGGCCTCTCTAATTATGCAATTATGACATAGTTTCCTATGCATAATTATAGAGACCTGAGTGAGGACGCTTGCTTACCTTTACGATCGTACCACTGCGGGACGTGCTACGTCGATTCTCGCTTCTCATGTTTTAGTGGTGTATAAATAACGGCAGCATTTGGACACGGAGACGTGGTTTCGGCTAGTGTGTCATACCACTGTTTTGCTATTGATTTTTTTTTTCGATTTGTCTAGTTTTATCTACGACAAATCACTTAATTGAAGGCTCAATTTTAATTTATTTTCATTTAATTACAGCTGAAAAATATTCAATTGCTTAACAAATTTTTATAATCTGTATGAGGTTATAAATTTGTATGAGGCAAGAAAAATTATTTTATTCCTTTTAGTCCGTTTTATAAACGTGGTATATTAAAATTTCTCTTTTATTTCATTAATTATTTTCTGCGTCCTGTGTGTGTGAAATTTTGCAATCAATTTTAAACATCTTGATGAGATTATGGCAGACGTGTGGCATATTTCAGGTTTATTTTAGTTTCTCTAAAGTTAGTTTTAGTTTCTCTTCACCTGATCATATCTTTAATAATGTTATAAGTTAAAATTGCATTGTCATTCGTTTAATATGAACTATTCTGTTCAATATGACTGATCTCGCAGTTGCAAAACGATTATAGTGCATACACTTGAATGTCATAATGTGACTGATCTCGCAGTTACGAAGCAACGGCTATAACAAAAATAAGAAAATCTGCACCGAACAGACAAACAAACAAACAGACAGACAAGAAAACGAGTTAATATTGCATTGCCGTCCAGTTCTAAGCTATGTTTCAAGTTTCAAGTCTCTAGCTCAGAAGTTAGTTTAAAATCAATTGCAAAATTTGTACCAAACGTGTAAAAATGTATTAAAACTACAGGTACATAATATTAACATGATTTCCTTACATTAACAAAATTAACATAATTAATATAATAAAGTATTTCGACTTCAATACTATTTTAATATCATTCGTTAATTGATCAAGGACAGCGTCAGCACTCCATTTTCATTAAAATCGCTTTAAAAAAATTTAGAGAATCAAAAGTTTTACAGAAATTTTTTACCACCTCTACCCCGTCAATCAATCTAGAATTCTTAGTTGTTTTTAATTCATTGATTATTTAATTAGGAATAATAAAATCAGTAGTGGGGGAACATGGGGCAAATTGAGAGCCGCTTAAGAGACTACCGAAATAATTGAAAGTTAGTAGTATGTCCATAATATACTCGTATTAGTTGAATACTACTGCTGGGAAACCCGTTTGCGTAAATTACTTCCTCCTACATTGCAACCATTACTCGTGTATAGCGGGGCTATCTTTGTAAAGAGAATGGCTAAATAGACTGACGTAAATTTTCACAAAAGCCTGCACAGTACGACGCCACACTGTCCTGCGCGTAAAATATTTGGCATACTTAATTGTTTTTTTCTTATTAGGCTAGGCTTAAAGTTTTAATATCAGTAAAATATATTTTCGGCTTATAATAACTTGTTTTAAAAAAGAATCGATTGATTAGACATGACTGAAACTAAAATAATTTTAATTACAAACCAGTAGTATACATAATAATATACTCGTAGGTATTAAAGTAACGAAAAATAATAATCATGTATTCTTGAATAAAAACTATTGTCAGATGTCACTAAAGTTTCCACAAAAGTTCATACCACCATGTTATGCCTATTAAATATGTAGATTACCGAAGCCATGAGTGTACCAAACATACTTTAGTATGTTGGATATTCGAAAGGCATGCTCATCTGTAGGCACCTTTACCACCACTAATTATTACGTTCATAAATAAGTATCAAACATAATTATTATTTTTATAACATTTAAACAAATTAATGGTATACAGCTACTACCATATTGTCAATTAACTTATTTCAAATACAATACATTATTTTTTCATTAATACCGTTTAATGCTAAGATTATTGTAAGTATTTATACAGAGTCGCCGGTTGGGCACCCAAACATAGAAAATTAACATAGCAAAATTGCTTTTTTTAAATTCCTACTTCCCATTTTAACCGCTTTTAATGAAAAAAATATCAATCGAGAGATATTTTCTTTTTGCGTTTAAAGATATGCAGCATTTAGTATTTTGTTTTTAATTATTGCTAAAAATACAAATATAAAAGTTTTAATAATGATTTTTAAAACCACGCTTCAAAAAAAGTGTTTTTTTTAAACTATCACTGTAATACATTTCTATAATGAAAACCTTTTCTTTGCCAGAGTAAAAACTATTTACGTTTATTGTAGCAAAAGTTTAATTTTTATGTCAAAATAACTTAATAGTAATTGTTTTCAAAATTTAATATTTGTATTTTTAGCAATAATTAAAAACAAAATATTAAATGTTGTATATCGTTAGACGCGGAAAAAATAGGTTTCCTTAAAATTCGTTATCATGGAAAGCAGCAATTAAAAAAAACAATTTCCTATGTTAATTTTCTATGTAGTATATAATAATTCCAATTCGGGTGTACCACCAGCCACCCGGTATTAGCAATTTAGTGAGCAAAACCTTGATGGACTTACGGACGTATTCATAAACAAGTATTTAGCACTTAGCAATACTTATGCCCCAAATTTTAATTTCATAATCCGATTTTCCATATTTATAGAACTCAAAAACTAAATATTATTTCAGCGGTAATAGTTTACGCCAAGTTCGTGACTTATTTTCTGTTAAATTTAATAATAGCAATATTCCATCAATATCGGCCATACAGAATTTAATTAAGAAATTTGAAAAAACTGGTATTATTTCGACAAATTCAATTAAAAGTATTAACCAAAATTATTAATTGAAGTTGTCTTATCATTGTTTTAGTATATCAGAGAAACAACGGAGAATTGGAAAAAACTATACCTATATTAGGTTTAATTTCTGCGAATCCAAATGCAAGCGTTAGATCCATAGCAGCTGAGTGTAATGTTGGTAGAGAAACTGTTCATACAATTTTAAAACAACACAAGTACCATCCTTTTAAATATCAATGCCATCAAGAAATATTTTTGTTTGACCAAGAATCCAGACTTGTATTTTGTGAGGAAATTCAGGAACGTGCGAACAGAGACCGAACGTTTCTGAAAAAAATATGTTTTACAGACGAATGTACATTTACATTAAACAATGAGCCAAATGTACAAAACCATCGCTATTGGGCTGTACAAAATCAAGACTAAATTTAATGACCGGCACACAGTATCCTCAAAAATTAATATTTGGGCTGGCATTTATAATAACCGAATTGTTGGTCCATTTGAAATACTTAAATTTAAATATGTATTTAGATCTTCTTATAAATAATATTGGCCCTGCGTTAGATGAAATAGCTTCTGAAAACCATGAAGTCTGGTTTCAGCAAGACGGTTGTCCAGCACATTTTGGAGTAAACGTTAGAGATTATTTAAACCAAGCATATCCAAATCGATGGATTGATCTGGCACCGTGTGACTTTTTTTGTGGGGTCATATTAAAAGCAAAATTTATAAAACTCGTCACCCAAATATTGATTCTTTGAGGAACGCGATCTTTGCAGAGTGCAATCAAATTAATGCTAGACAACTAGCAAATGTAAGACAATCATTTTATAATAGATTGGGTTACTGTTTAGTGCAGAACGGAGGGTTATTTGAATACTTGTTATAATAAAATAATAATCAAAATGTGTTCTTTTTATTTATGTAATAACTGCAAACAACTAGTATGTACGATAGGAAAACAGAAAGTAAAAAAACAGAGCTATACCATGAACCAAAACTTTTTCTTCAACAGACCAAACTATTGTTAACAAAATTAAGTTTAATCCGTCAAAATTACTTGTTGGTAATATGTATTTAATTTTTATACAAAAACAATAACGATGCGGCAACTGACGTAATGCATCGAACAAGCCTAGTAACATTTTTTTTAAAGCCATTTCTTAATTTTAGTATCGAGTTTTTAACTATAATTAAAAAACAAAATATCAAGTGTTGGGTATCTTTAGACGCGGAAAAAAATCTCTTTAATTTGATATATCTTTTATTCATATCCGTTATAATGGGAAGCAAGAATTTAAAAAAAATCAATTTCCCATGTTATTTCCCTATGTTCAGATTTCACCCCGTCACCCGGTATGTTTTCAGACATGATTTCTCATAAGAGAAGTATTTCGGTGTTTACACTATGTTTTCTCATAGCCGATCACTTATAAGAAAAAACAGAGCAAAACATAACAACTTTTTCGGAATAGACGATGTTCTATTCCGCAATGAGAAAACACAACACATACGAACGAAAGGTGGCGAATATATGTATACGAAGATATAGTTGTCAACGAAGCAAGTTGTGAGGACAGTAAATATACTAGAATCTCGGTTTTTACAACAAATTATGAAAGATAATGGTGTTATTAGCTAATAAAAAATAAAATTAGTGATCGGACAACAAATTTCGGAAAAAATCACGATTTCGACTTTTGATGTAGTTTTACTTACTAAAAACATCCCCAAGTAGCTCTAACTCGAAAAGTGTGGAAGTTGACGCGACGGATCTCAGAGAGCGACTGGTATCTCCCCACCACTAGTCAGTGTCAACCCAGGCAGCAGCTACAGAATGTTTGCCTTATTTGGCATTTTATTACTTACATGTATTTCTTATGGAAAAATTGCAATTATCACAATTAAATTGTGGCCTTATTATAAGTCCGACAACTTTCATCCTCACCTTAAAGAGCTTGTATTTTTCTGTTCTTTCGTTTGGTAAAGCCATTTCTATAAAAAGTGTATTTTCGATTCCGGGAATTCAAACTCTTACCTTTTTCACTAGTGGTGCTTTAAGCATTTTGTAAAAAAAATTAAATAAATAGGTACATAAATATCCTCGTGCACTATAGATACTAAGATACTATCTATCTTTTTCAAAGTGAGTAGTCTGATACACTGATTGTGAGACACTTTTTTTCATTTTTTGCAAATTTTGAGAGTAATTTCAAAACCCATTTTTACTTTCCATTTACGTAGTAAAGGAAAGTATTGTAATCGATAAAAAAAAGTTTTGAGTTAGCATTTTTCCCATGGTCTACGAGTCCATAGAAGTCGTTTAAGGCAATTTTTGAAATGATGTCCGGATGTGCGTGTTTGTGTATGTGTGACCGTTTTTTCGTCCATGATTTCGGATAAACGCATGTACCGATTGACTTGATATTTGGCACATTAGTTGAAAATCACTGTATAAAAAGCAAATTAAATTTTGGCTGAAATCCATTCATCTTTACTTAATGTTTTGAAAGAAACAAAATTCTTAAGGTGCCATGTCAATCGAAAAAGATTGTATTTCTGCATGTAAAGATACCCAAAACTTGAAATTTTTCTTTTAATTATTATTAAAATACATAAATAGAATCATTGTATTTAAAAGAATATGAGCGGTCTTGTAAACAAAATTAAAATTAAAAATTTTAAGATTAAAAATTGTAAATTAAAAAAAGTTAAATTATGTATTCTTCTCCATCGTTTGCCTCTCGACAGAAGCGTCTAGACCCAGCTTGGCCGAAGCCAAGATGAATTTTCATGGAATATAATTCATGGGGTGGTTTCCGTTGCCTTCCCCACGGTCCACAGATTGATATTGGACCATTGATCACAGCAGTGTATTCGACTCGACTAGGAGTCGAACCGCGGTTTACCGCTCTCCAGTCGGCCGGTGTATGCTTTACGCTACACTGCTGGTCATAATATGTATAGTTATTATAATAAACCTAGCAGTGAATGGGAAAGTCATGTGATGGCAATCAGATTTTTTAAAGTAAGACAAGATAATATGCTATGCGCGTGCCTTCTACGAAACATTTTCCAAACTACAAATAGCATTAGCAGCATAGGGACTAGAAGAACCTCGATTAATTTCGTTACTAATGAGGTTAATAACAAATTTTAAAATGTAAACTCCCTAATAGACGCTTTGTAATAACATACTGTAAATACACCATAATTATTTTACTATTTTCACTACGATAAATAAAAAAATAAAGAATCATTTCGCAGGCCTGTTTTGTTTGTTTATTTATTCATTAACTATAAATGCTGTTTACTTCTAATTATAACATATTATCGACAAATGTTCAAATATATTGTATTGTAAATTTCAGCTCGGTACGTTATCTGAACTTTGTTTTTAACCGTGGTTTGTTCATATGGCCAAATAACATTGGTATTTGCCACGTTAATTTTTGAATTCAATTATCTGTCCAGGTTTATCTGGCGGGTTGCTATAAATAAAAAATACTTGATCTATAATGTCTTAAAGTAAAATATTTGTTTAAAAATACGTAAGCAAAAAATTTACCGATTTATAAAATCAATTAAAAAAAGTTCACTAAACTTGAAAATTATTAAATTTATTATTAAAACATATAGAAAGTTACCAATGATATAATGGAATATTAATAAACATTTTATATACAGTGGGTGACAACAGCCGGCCCCCGGGCCACATTTGGTCCGCGACGATGTGGAAACCGGCCCGCTAAGCAAATCCATAAATAATATAGAAAATCTATACCTGACGAATTATTCAGAAACTGGAAAACTGCCAACGTTGTATAGCTAACGTCTGATACCCTGTTATGTGAACAAATAACAGGAAAGTATAGTATGGAAGTAATACTAATCTATAAAATGCAGCCTAGTAGTGGGTTAATTCCCAAAAAAATTTAAACGTTTGTAAATACCAAAGCTGCAAAGATATCCATAAGACTTTTATTTTGTGGTATCAAAATAACCTATTCTAAAATGGTATGCAGTTTCTGCGCGTATATTTTTGAAAAGAGTACGAAAATGTAGTTTCATCCATTTTTACTTAAATATTTTTTCATCTTAATGACAAATTCAAACAAAAAGTTATTTAGAAACATTGTTGAGTACATGATTCTCTATGATAAAAAATATTTTAACCGATGATACTGAATTTAGACTGATGTCCACAAAATAAAAAGCGTGACCACTGCGGGCCGGCCGGTTTAATATGGTCGATTTTACCCTGCAAATAAACATAATATCATGTTGCTGAGATTATAAAAATGCAAAAAAAACTTGACTTATGACTTGAAATTGTCAAATTATAAGTTTCACTTTTTTTATAAATCAATTATTTTAATTTACTAACAGCCCGCAAGGAACTTTTACTCTTTTACTGTGGCATATTGCTGAAATACAAAACTTTAGTGCCCCCTGTCACTGGTAATAAAAGCAACATTAATATAATATAATAATTACATTCAAGGTTTTTAAAATTATAAGGTTAAATGAACAATAAAACCAAACATTATTTGTAAGCTTTCAGCAATAGTTACTGCTGTCATCAGACGTTTAATAATAAACGTTCGTTTTATTGTTCATTTAACCTTATAATCTTAAAAAATTTGAATCAAATATTAATTTCAATGGTTAATAATATATATAATTTCTATAATAATTACATTCAACGGTCGAGAAAAATTGCATGTCTTATTTCCGATTAAAAGTAATTTTAGTGAGTAATTTAATAATCTGCAGACTTGCCACAAAAAATTGTACTTTTACTCTTTATAAAACAGGGTACTATACGATACATACATTAGTTTCTTTATAAATTATTATTATAATATAAAAATATTTCATAATAAATATTATTTATTCTTGACTTTTGTACTTTTTTGCATATTAATTGTCCAGTTGCCATGTAGGCAGCTACATACATACATGTAAATTTTGTATATTTTATTTTTCAACAAAATGATTCAAGTTTTATTAAGCCAAATTAGTTAAATTACAAAACCCTAATTTAATTAACTTAATACCATTTTTGTAATTTAAAATATTATAAAAAGTAGAGAATTCTTGTATTGAATAATTTATAAAAGTATATAAACCTGTTGGACTTGGTGTAAGTTTCATAGGAACATTATGAACATTTTGAGGTGTAAAGCTGTATTTTCTGAGCCAATCAAGTCTAGGTCCTCTGGATCTCTGTAAACTAGATACCACACTATTGATGGCTCTTGTATATTCTCTGGCACCAAAACTAGTATATGGAACAATAAGTCCTATATTAAGTTGTTCCACAGGTACTGCTTTGTGATTTAGGGTAAACGAGCGGTGTGACGATGTATATGCCAAAAATTCTAATATTATTAGCAACATGGCGCGGCATGGTATACTATAAAAATACATCTTAAAAATATGTATGTTCACTTCACATTAAATAATAATATAAAAGGGACTGTCTCTTGCATGATACCGCAACGAATAATACTGATGCATAGTTATTTTTTTCTTATTTCAATTTGTCTGCACTACTTAGGAATAAATAAAATACAGGAGCTACCACGGTACACACGGGGATGCATGCAGCCACCGCCCAGCTGACTGATAAGCGAAAACGAGTAAAAGCCATAGAGAATTAGCAAGTGCAAAAAGGACGGTTTATAACAAAGATCGCCGACTACAGGAAGCGCAAGCGTTGTTACTACGACAACGCGTCTCTAAAACCCCAATGCACTATTTCATTAAACCGACAGCCACCAAAATTATAAGACAAAGTTCTATAGAACAATTCCCAGAAGCAAATGATACAGGTGGTCGATTGTCTAAGGCCAATTCTCACCAAATTTTTTTAGGTTCATTTAATCAGACTGCGGGAAATTCTTCTCTAAGAAGTACCCTAGTATCAAATCGTATCTGCTTTTGCCTGTTATTGAATGTAGGCACAAATCCAATTAATTTGAATGTTCATATGATGAAAATTGTCAACTTACACATTAACCACACTCTGTTCGTATATTTTTAGTTTTCCATTGAAGAATACTTAGCAATCAAGTGAACTAAAATTTATTAATAAAGATAATCGAGTAACCTCTTTCAAGCTCCGTCTAAACATGTACGCAGGGCACATCCCGCCCTTCTAAGCACCTTAAGAAATTGTATGAAAAAGGTGTTAACATTTAAAATAACTTAAAAACAACCACAATATCGACATTAATTTACCGAAAAATTGAAAAATCGAACTTTTGCTTATAGCTCGTAAACAAAAACTGATAGCAAATTTTGTTTTCCCCATAGTTTCTTTAAAAAAAAGGAACTCAAGGACGTGACATCCATTTGTTTACATCTATTACAGTTATCTAGTTCCCCATAAGAACTATTGAAATTGACTCACTCTGTACTTAGAACTAAATATCATGATATCCTTAAATGTGCTAAACTGATCAACTTGAAATTTTTGATACAGAAATGTTATTTAATTCTCGGAACTTTAGAGAAGCTATAAGTTATAAATTTTTTGCTATTAGGCAAAAAATTTTGGTATAGCAAAACCTCGGCCAATTTTTTTCAACAAATTTGTTGTTTTGGATTTGGCAATCCAACATTTTCTTAATTTTTTTTCTGGCACTTCAAAGGATGACTACCTACATGTAATATACTATGTGGGCAGACGTGATCCTTCATGAAAATCATTAAATTTTTCTTTGCTGAATTCAACAATTATATGAAGAAATAATAATACACCTACAATGAACTTAATTTATTCTGTAGTGTCGACAATAAAAGAAATCTAAAAATAGCAGTAATTTCGGTGCTAAAAAACGATTCCCCTTAGGTAAAATACAATCAAATAATGTTTATAATTATTATTTTCTTAAAAATGTTGTGTTTACGATGTAGATTTTTATAAATTAAAAATTCTAGTACTTCTTGAGAATTGAATTCGTTTGTTTTTTTAATAGAACTACGACTGGGGTGAAAAGTTACATTAAACATATTTTACTTATATTACATAAAATTTAATTTTATTAGTATCTTTAGAATGTCACCCACATGAAAGAGAAAAACTAAGCACGGTACCATCCCTAAATTTAATGAATAAAACTGACAAACAATGTGATATAAAAGTGACCCAAAAAGGGTTTCTCTAAGTATGGTACACTACGTTATTTTTGGTGAATTGTTTTCAGAAATAATATTTATTTTGAAACAGTAGATATTTATTTTGTAGTATATGTAAAAAATTATAATAAATATAAATAACCTATTCAATTTGAGATGTATTGATTTTTAATCGGAAAATGCTTTTATGGTAGTAAACATCTATTCTTACATATTATGTGGTATAAAATTTAAAAAGTTTTGAACGTCTGATCAAGTATGTATATACTATGTTAACATTCATTTTTTTCATATCCAAAAGCTATTATAATCCATTTGATCCAAGTATACAGTAAAATAAATTTTATAAATTCACTTCAAAATTTTACAAAAAATTATTCGCAAACTGATAATTTGCAATTGCTTTTCTACGAATCATTTTGTGTAAATTTATGATGAATTTATAAAATTAGTGCAATTTATAAATTTTACACTACTGTAGATTGAATTCAAATGGACTATAGTCGTCGTAATTTTCATTCATTTTAAATCTCATCGAATACCTACCTCGTGTGTATTATAGGAACTTTTTACCCATACCCTGGTACTTTTTACTTCACTAGTGAAATAAAAAAGTACCAGTCGTGTGCAGGTCGTAACTAAAAACTAATTAATGGAAAATATGCAGTAATAGTGGACCTATAAAATGGTGTAAACAAAATTTCTAAAGAGATGCATGTGCAAAATATTTGTTCAGCAATGAAAAGTGGCGCTTTACCCCCCATCTGATTCTATAAATAATGGGCACGACAGCTACTTTGTAGTTTTTAGTTAACATTTCGACCGTTTCCACACCATAGGTACTGTCATTGTTAGTTAAATTTTGAAAACGTTTGTTTATTTCTGTGATTAAATTTTACAATAAGTGACTATTGAGTTCCTTCTTAATTATTTCTTTTAACCTGTTATTAATAACGCCCTTGTCATACTTATCCTAGCTGAACAATCTTATTAAAAAGTAATCCTGTATCTCCAAATGATATATAAATATAGAAATAAATTGTTTAACTAATTAAAGTGCAATGATTCAAAAATTAGTTGAATAGTCCTATGTTATAAATTAATGTAAATTGAACCTTTTGAAAACTATTTCCTCATATAAACTTCGCTTTACAGCAATTCTTATTAGACATTTTTTGTTGAAAATTTCATTCCTTTCATTTTACTTTATACAGTTTTATATCTTGACGCACCGTTTTCGAGTATTAAAGAAAACTTTGTAAATATTTTAATACAGCTACCATAAGAGTAATGTTAATTTTATTAAAAATTTGCAGCCTTCTTTAAGGCACTGTTACTCGAAAACGGTGCGTCAAAATAGAAAAATGTATATAAACAAAAATTAAGAGAATGAAATTTTCAACAAAAAAGCGATTTTTATGAGAAAAAATCTTCAAACCGTTCAATTTACATTGATAAGATAGGACCGTCCAACTAATTTTTTTAATCACTGTAGTAACGCAGAACTAATCTACTTACCAGTTGGACTCGGTGTTAATTCTTTCATTTCTGTCTGAACGTGTAAATCATATTTTTTAAATAGATCCAGTTTCCTAGACAAAGAAGATTCGGCATTACTAACTGCTTTTCGATATTCTCTGGTTCCGAAAGCTTTATAAGGAACCACCATTCCTACATTTAACATTAATTTAGATGACGTCGTTGGAGGACTTAAAGGTGACTGTATGTGATCTTCGGGAGCACTTGTAGTGCTCACTTTAATGGTACGACCACTAGATGTACCAATTCTTATACCATTTCCTCTAGAACTAGAACCATTTTTTCCACTATTTCCACCAACTTTTAATCCACCACCTCTTTGTATATTGCGATCTTTCCAGGCAGGGCCACCACTTACAACCAGCAATGCGAGGGCAACTGTTAGAAATAGAACTGTGATATGCATTATCATTTGGTAAAAAATTTACATTGCAAATATTTCATACTATCATCACTTATTCCTTATATAAGTGTAACTGTAAATTATAATCAAAAATATGATTAAATTAATAATTTCGAAATATTGTTTTACTAGGTACGTTTTTACATTAACAAATAACTTAGGAAAATTGCAATAATTAATTGCAACACATAAAGAATATTAAGTTTTTATTAAAGTGGGAGTAACATTTTAAATACAACCGAACCATCATCAGCTATTTTCACCAAGCGCGTAGCGAAACTGCCGAACAGTTCGGTGCTTGCATAACGGAAACTCAACGCCCATTCGCCTAGACCTGCGCCGTTAGTTGATCAAATAGTGCGAATAAAAATATATTGTATAAAAAGAATAATTATTTATGTCCTGATAAACAGGACGATACTGAAAGAAAGACGATAAAGAAAAGACATTGAAAAATAAATGCCCATTCAATTATTAGTAATAATAATTAATGTATTATGGGCAAAATAGATGCATTATCGAGATACATACATACCTTTATACATTCAGCGAATTACTTACATAATGTACATAGTACTACTAGCTCGGTAATTTTCATACATATGTACATAGTGTGTATGTACATAGTTAATAGCTAATAATTTAGCAAAAATGTTCGATAACCAAAAAAAAGCAACAAACAAAATGTAGCATCAACCAGGTAGTATTAGTTATTTATTACTCAGTACTCAACAGGTTATCCATAATTACAGAAAAATCAAATCTGGAATTTGGAGTAGCAGCTTAATAATATCTTGCTCCGCTACCGGAATTTCAAGCTGCTTATGCTATATTTCTTTTAAGATTACATTTAGAAATTGATCAACTCCAATCTAACCTTACGAGTCATTGGCTAAAAAGATATATGATATCGTCGGGATAAAAATGCTTTTGTCAAACCAATTTAACATTTCTTTTAAGTCGTGAGGTTCTCTTTACAAGTTGAGTAATTCGAGTGGGTAAATCAATGCATTTAGTGTAAAATAATATGTTTTATTTAGTTACGTATGGCGAAGCGTTTCGGCCTTGCTCAGACCATTACTCAGGCGATAATCTGTCTTCGTATTTAACTTCCTGACAGACTCTGTGATTTTAAATTTTTTATTTTGAATTGGTCAATGTAACCAATACCTCATACAAAATTCGGATCGTCGATACCAGGTTCATATCATGAGTAAGGTCCTTAACACGGCCAAAACGCGTCGTCATACTTACTCGTAACTGAATAAAACGCATTTGACATAAAGTATATTGACTTACTCACCCTGGCAGAGTAGGGTAAATAATAAAATTAAAAGGATCGGCACATGAAATTCGGTAATTAAAAAAGTGGTATAGTTTGATGTTATGGTCAATTATTGTAATTGTTAATATAATTTAATGTAATATAATTTCGTCTTATGTTGTAAAACATTGATTTCCTGTTTTAGCTGTAATATTTAAAAGTTAGTATTAAATATAAATAAAACTTTACTTGTTTTATGTTAGCTCAATTTTAATACGCGTGTATGGTAATATATTGTTTTAGCTGCAATACCATTTGAAGTAAATAGTGCTTAGTAAGTAATGCTTTAAAAATTTAGGCAGTCTTTTTTTAATTTATCAAGCTTTAGGGTAAAGTGATTTACCATCATAGGGGCAAAGTAAAACAAAAAGTTATAAAACAATTTGTAGAACAAAGTTTACGAGCAGTTGAAAAATCAAATGAGTTGAAAATGGCCTATGAAATGAGATTTGCCAAGAATTATATCGCTAGCATGTCGATATTTTTATTTTTCCAGAGGTTGATGACATACGTAAGTATTTTATACAAGAAATAAATAACGGACATATTAAAATTTAATATTTTTTTTAATGTGCATCAACAATTAGGCTATTAGCACCTTTATTGGTTATGTATATTTTTTTATAGTTTTCTTGGGTAATTAGTATAGCTTTATTTGATAAGATATTATAAGATTGATCCACATCAGCATATTGATACTCGCAGAAGGGCCAAACTAAGAAATTCCTTCAACTCGTTATTAGAAACCGGAATTTTTGCTCTGTAACTCCAACTGACGATCACACCAACCCACTACTGTGGGCTTTAATATTATTATAACAAAATAGCGTTTAGTTATTGTAACTAATAATATTACTAAAAATATCGGATGTGGCCATGCCCATTACTTTATTATACATTAAACAAATAATTTTTAATAATAAAAAGGAAAAATATTTTCCATCAACCAATTTGACCCAAAATCTAATCAGCTCTAAGTCTCAATGAAAAGATACAAAATACACCATTTAGTTTTAAAATTCTTATTTGTTTTTGAAATATTTAATAAAAACTAATATTAAATAAATAGATTTAAAAAAATTGTTTCCATGAACCAATTTCTACCAAAATTTACTCAGATCTAATTCCTACCATAAAGATACGAAATATTAAATTTAGTTTTAAAACTCTTTTTAGTTTTTAAATTATTAAATAAATACTAATATATTAAATAATAAAATTTAAAAAAAATTAAAAACCAATTAGTTTTCATAAATCAATTTTAACTAAAATTTAATCGGTTCTAAATCTTGATATAAGTATGCGAAATTTTAAATTTAGTTTTAAAATTTGTTTAAAATGTAAACGTTACATTGTTTACAACTGTCAAATACAAGTCAAATATTTAACTGTCAGGTCTTTGTGACGTTGTAAAATTTCCATATAAACGTTCAGGATCACGCGTATGACGTCAGAGGCGTAATCGGCTGACCGATTCATTTTTGAATTTAAAATTTGATTTTCTCAGCGCAGGCCGTATTTCAAAAAATTTTATTTCGGGTATAAATTTCATTTGATATTATTTTCAAGAATTAATAGGAGTTATCACTAAATTCAATACCATGCAACATCCCTATTGTTCCAAAATTAATTTATTTATTGCGTACGAGTCCAATATGGAAATATTCCTCTTTAATGTCCTCCAACAACCTTTCAATGAGATCCCAGTTAGATATTTTATTAAATATAAAATTAGAAGACCGATCCTTCAGACATTCAAATTATAAAAACCAGTGGCGTCCTTAATACCCAAATCTGCTCACCTAGTGGCGTCACTAATAAACTAAACAGATAAGCAAAACACATAAAATAAACGGAGATTTCTCTGTGCTTGAATTGACCTTCCAAAACCCAAATCGAACACCAAAATGACCCCATCTGAAATAAAACACAAATCAGTTAGGCTTTGGATAAATATTTATTAAATATCGACCTTACGGTAATTCGAACAACATTTAGAAAAAGACAAACCTACGTCCTCGTCTGCAAGACTGGTTATTCAATAAATAAAATAGTGTCGATATTGACTTGATTTGATTTAATACTTGATATGGCTTTGATCGCAAGTTACATACAATAGTAAATATGAGAACAAATTGTCCTTAAATAATAGTAACATTATGATTTTCAATTGTTAATCGTTACTATGAGTATGCATTATTTTTTTACTATTTATAGGTAATACAATCGCTGAGCATACTCCTGTGTGTCCTTCATTTACCAGAGATTCACTCATTTGGATATTGTTGGTAATTATCCAGTGATCGAAAAAATTCAGGTGATAGTCTGTGCGAGCGGCCATTTTGGAGAATCGACGCCATCTTTAATTCTTATTGAAAATATACTGTATAGGCATGTGAGGTGTCATTTTACATGTTTTTTAGGGTTCTAAACACGTTTCCGATATTATAAATATTGAAAAGTAATCAAATTGGTTAGTAATCATAATTTAGTAAGACAGATACGAATCAACATCTTTGAAACTATCCAAAAATAAGTAGGACATTTTTGGTTTTTTATATTTTTTAAGAACAGATTTATTTTGTTTTGTAAAACACGAAGTAAAATAAAATGAAAGAGATCACTGACACCACTAGTTTAAGTACACATGCCTAATATATAACAAAACAATATATGACTCTTTATATCTAAAATTTTAGTCCTATGAACAGGAACTTGGCGCGTCGTAGCTCCAATACCTAGACGAATCCACAATTTTTTTAATCCAAGATTCTTGAAGATAGTCTAATGATGTAACGGAAGAACCAAAACATCGGTATCATTCGATAATAACCATCACTCTCTGACTTACATGTTTCTTGCATATTTAATGTGGAGCATAATACAGAAATCTGCCTCATCTAATATGGAAAATTGTAGTTCTTAGTTTGATTGTCTTAAATTGATTTGTTGTATAAACATGATGTAGTTGGGTTAGGAAAAGATGTTGCATTAGAGAATACCTGCATATTTGGCCATGTATTGTTACATTTTTCTAGCAGATACGATTTTGAAACAATTTTGAAGTTTGACTTTGTACAGGAATTATCTTTCTTCTTCATGTCCTATATCCGGTCCCCCATGCAACGTTGGCGATTCAACTTGGCTAAAACCAAGAGTAATTAAAATTTATGGGATGGTTTTTCGTTACCTTCCCCTTAGTCCACAGATCGATTTTGAACTTTTGATCACGGCAGTGCATCTAACGCATGCAGGATTTGAACCATCGAGCTTACGCTTCTTAGTAGACCTGTGCATGCTTCATGCTATGCTGCTGGTCGTATAGGAATATGTGTTATATTTTTTAAAGTAGTGAAGGTTAATTGATCCACATGTTTCACAACGAATTTGTTCGAACTCTCTCGAAGTATGAAGTCAATTCTTACTGCATTTTCTATACTTCCAGTGCCTTCCAGCAGAAAGCAAGCGAAAATATTTCTGCGCAGCAGATTTTGATAAAGTACCTTCACCGTATACAGCACAAATTTTTCACAGGTCTGTGCAGCGTTCTTTCCTTTGTCGTAATAATATTGCAAAAATATAGCGTAATTTTTCATTGCTTTTCTCTATTTTCAAACGCTAACAACTTCCAACCCCTGCACTAATTTAAATGGTTTTCTACTTAAATAACGTGTCGCTGCTATCTGTGTTTCCTGAGTTATTTGCAATTTATGTCATCTATCGGAAAAACTCCACAAACTTTTCTTTGACTTACTATAATAGTCATTTTATATTATGTACTAAAACTAGTGATGTCATATAGACTTATTTATTTAATTTTACTTCGTGTTTTATAGAACAAAATAAATATGTTCTTAAAAAATATAAAAAACCAAAAATGTCCTACTTATTTTTGGATAGTTTCAAAGATGTTGATTCGTATCTGCCTTACTAAATAATGATTACTAACCAATTTGATTACTTTTCAATATTTATAATATCGGAAACGTGTTTAGAACCCTAAAAAACATGTAAAATGACACCTCACATGCCTATACAGTATATTTTCAATAAGAATTAAAGATGGCGTCGATTCTCCAAAATGGCCGCTCGCACAGACTATCACCCGAATTTTTTTTGATCACTGGATAATTACCAACAATATCCAAATGGGTGAATCTCTGGTAAATGAAGGACACACAGAAGTATTTTTAGCAAATGGACTAAGGTGCAAGTGCTATGATATTATTATTACAGATTTTATTAATCTTGGTTTTGTACAATGTGATTAAGCATATAATTAAAATTCCTTCTACCTAAGTGTCGGTGAAGATATTCAGACAAATAAAGATGATGACAACTGTTAGATAAAAGATATAGTGACAGTGACCGTTAAGACATAAATACATATAACCCAACATAACATATAACCCCAAACCTGACCTAAATAATACCATAAAGATTGCATCTAATTAATCAAGCATCTCTCAAGAATAAAATAACGCAACGTAGCAAAACCTTCTTATGTGACTTTCTATATTACAGAAATTGTACCCCCTTCCTTTTACTATTGTTTAAAAATGGGAGCATCTCTTGCGTCAAATCCTAATGATTTCACATATCTAATAATATGTAATTTTTATCGTAGGAACAATAGTGCAATCAGACGAAACTACATTTATTTGGATAACTAAATTAATTAGATGGCGACCCTGGTAACCTCGGCCATTTTGCGCAAAAATTTCTTAATATGCCCTGACATAAATTTACCTTCAAATCCACCCTATTTAGCAAACCATCAATTAAAATATGTTTGGCAATCTAGGTGGTTTCTGGCTTATTACATCTAATACTTGAAACATGTCCACTCATTCGTTTATGAAGCCATTGGTTAGTTTGGCCAATATATACAAGATTACAATCTTGGCATTCTACTTTCTGTATTAAATCTGACTTCTTTTCTTGCGGTAAAGAGGCTTTTAATTTGGCCTATAGTTATCCAATGTTATTTGTTAATTTACACGTCATATTAATCTTGTAAGATTTTAAAACTTTTTTATTTTTCTATTGAATAGTTTGTTTACGCGATCTTTTATGATTTTATTTACTAATGATTTTGGTAATTCATTCTTGTTTAAGGTTTCTTTTACTGTTTTTAAAGTTCCTTTTCTGTAATCGCTATGAGTTAATTTTAAGGATCCATTGACTAATCCTATAGCTGTTCCAATTAGTTGACTTTTATCGTGATAGGAATTATAGTTTAAATATCTTCCTGACCACGTTGGTTTTGGGTCCATTTATATCTATCATCTAAGCTACAAGTAACGTATTGGAGATAAGTTTTGATATGTGAACGTCCAGTAATTTGGAATTACCTTGATTCGCAATAACACAAATTTATTTTCCCGTGTTTACCCTGATGGTCGTTTTAGAGCTAGTTTTGACGGTAGCGAAAGCTAGAGCCGTGAATTCGTAACCTTTAAATTTTAATCTAATATTAATTTCAGAGGTTAATTATATATATTTTCTATAAATAATATATTATTATTTTCATAATAATATATATCTTTAATATAATTGAATCGCTTATTTTAAAAGGACTTAAGTCACTTTTTTACCATTTTGAGTTATATATTGTTTCCCATTATAATGACCAAAGCGAATCGTTTGGTGATAAAAGGGACTAAGTTCCACGAATGTGAATGAAAGTATTGCACACTTCTAATTTTGGTTTGGTTTTGAAAGGTACTAAGTCGCTTGACTTAGTACCTTTTGTAATTACCGATTATAATTGACGACCGTTTTTTGAAACTTGACAAACACATTTTTATCAATAATGAGTTATACATCGTTTCTCTATATTTTAATGGTAAGGAATACGGTCGACTATTCATATATTTTAAAATTCTACAACTTTTATCGCTAAGATAAAGTCTAATTTACAGCAAATTTTTAAAACTCGACAAATACTGAAATTTCGATTTTATTAAATTCGACTTCTACACGCGAACGTGTGTAAATACTTTAGCCCCCAGTTACTTGGGTATTTTGTACAAAATTGTCAGTTCAGCAGCTACAAAATCTGAAACTCTAAAGCACGATAAATATCGAAGTGTGAAAGATCGTTACGATTTTTCAGCTTTCGCTGTTGAGACCCTTGATCCTTGGAGTAATGATCCAAAGGAATTGATCTCTAAGATCGGTCTTCTCGTTATTGATGTATCGGACGATAAACGTACAAAGAGTTTTTTAATCCAGAGAATTAATTTGTGAATCCAAAGAGAAAGAATTCCGCGTCGGTGTTAGGGTCGATGCCTACGCAAACTGTTATGGACGAATTTTTCCATCTTACTGGATAGCTATTTAATACTTATTTATTTCTGTTACTGTTATTAATGTTATTGTTGTCTTTAAATAAATATGTTCACTTAGTTTTGAAAATGTATTTAGTATAAAATGACTTTTATAATAAAAATAAAGTTGCAAATATTAATTTTATTTTGTTTATTATTAAAAGGAATTAAGTCACGATTTGAAAAAAATTTATTTTGAAAAAACTGGAGCAGTACAGTTTTTCAAATTTTTACATATTAATAGTATTATAATAAACTTGTAAAATTTATTTTTAAATTTTGTAAAATAATTTTTTTTTTTTTTTTATTTCATTGAATATTTACAATCTGTTTTACAAAAAACATTAAGTAAATTAGCTGGCATTAATAGGACATGTTAGAATATTTCAGTAAATATTCTTTATAAAATTTTCCATTAGGTTCACATGACAAGTAATTAAGTTTTACAATAAATATTCAGTAAATCAAAATTCAGTAAATCACAATTGTCCGTTAAAACGCGTAGATAAATCATGGGGTTTAAAGCGCTTTAGTCTTCTGAGTTCATTCGAGTGGTTTAAGAGGTTGTTTGCCAGTACGTTTGGATGAAACTCGATTCTGTTCCGGTATTTGTTAAAGGAGTTTTCAATTTCGTTGCGCACTGAGTTCACACACAAATCACTATGAATTATGTCATTTGGTACGTACCACGGAGCGTTGGCAATGATTCGCAGTGTTTTGTTTTGGAATCTCTGGAGAATTTCCAGATTTGATGCACTCGCAGTTCCCCAAAGCTGTATCCCATATGTCCATATGGGTTTCAGGATGATCTTATAAAGTAAGAGTTTATTCTCCATTGACAACTCTGAATTCCTGCCAATCAACCAGTTCATCTGTCCAAGCTTCAACCCAAGCTGCTTTCTTTTGTTAAAAATGTGTGTACGCCATGTTAATCTTCTATCGAGGTGAATGCCCAGATATTTTGCGTTGTCTGTTTGTGGTAGGTAGCAATCGTTCATGGTCACTGGTGGGCAGCTATCTCTCCTCATTGTAAACGTGACGTGTGAGGACTTTGTTTCGTTAACATTAATTTTCCATTTTTAACCAGATTTGTATTTTATTTAAGTGGTCCTGTAGATTTTTTGACGCAGCTTTAGGGTCGACGTGTGACGCGAGAATAGCCGTATCGTCAGCAAAGGTTGCCACCGTTGTCGATTTAGTGGTTGGTAGGTCCGCTGTATACAACAAATATAGGGTCGGCCCCAGTACACTGCCCTGTGGGACACCTGACTTAATTGGAAATAAATTAGTGTACTCTTCTCCGTGTTTCACCAAAAAAATGTCTATTATTTAAGTACGATTTCAGTATTTCATAATAGTGATATGGAAGATTTGTTTTCAGTTTGCAGTACAAGCCCTCGTGCCACACTTTATCGAACGCTTGACTGATGTCAAAAATGCCGCAGAGCAGAATCTTCTGCACTCCAGATCATCGCTGATACGTTTAACTATTCGGTGTACCTGTTCAATTGTTCCATGCTCATTTCTAAAACCAAACTGGTGGTTTGGAATGAGAGCTTTTTCCACTAGGATTAGCTTCAGTCGTATTAAAAACAATTTTTCAAAGATCTTCGATAGGACTGGAAGTAGACTTATTGGACGATATGAGGTCAGGTGTTCTGGTTTTTTTCCTGGTTTTAATAGAAGAATAATTTGCGCAACCTTCCATTGGTCTGGGAAGTGTTTAAGCCTCAAAATTGCGTTGTAAATGAATGTAAGGAGTTTTAGACTTTTAGGTGTTAATTCATTTATTACTTTACCTGTGATTAAATCATATCCAGGTGCTTTTTTTAGATTTGGTAACGCTCTGAATAACCTGTTTGACCTCTTTTATTTTGAAATACTTAATAGGCAGGTCCATCTGGAACGGTGCATCCAGATAACTGTATATTTCATCATCTTCTGTAGGTAGTGTTGAAGGAGAAGGTGTAAACACACTCGCAAGATGTCTAGCAAACATATCGGCCTTATCTTTGTCACTTCTGGCCCATTTACCTTTGTCGTCTTTAATAGGTGGTATTGTAACTTGTGGGCGCTTAAGTTTTTCGTGGCTTTCCAAAGGAGTAGTCATTAGCCTTAGAATTTGATAAGCTATGAAGATAATCCTGAAAAATTGATTTTAGAATTTAAAAGAAGCGTCTTAAGTTTTTTGGCTGCTTTATTAAACTTTGCTTTGTTTTCGGTCGTTCTTGAGATTTGCCATTGCTTGCGTAGTTTACGCTTTTCTGCAATTTTTGTTTAATTATGATCGGGCACGGATCTTTAATGAGTGTTTTATTTATATCCGGTGTAGCTTGCCACGCTGCACTTTGAATGGATTTAGTCAAGTGTTCAACTGCATTTTCTAATTCTTCCCTTGACTTTAGTGAAATATTCAAATCAATTTCTTCATCCAATCTTGTTTTAAACAATTCCCAATTGGTCTTGTTGTTGAATAATGTTGGTTGCTTTTGTTTGTGTACTATTTGCGTGTGCACCGTTAATATTACAGGTGTATGATCTGAGGAGAGGTCTAATGACGATTCTACTTTACATTGTTTAATATTTATACCTTTTGTCACATAGAAATCTATTATGTCTGGTACTTTAGTTTGGTCACTTGGCCAGTGTGTAGGTGTTCCCGAAGATATAGTCGCCATGCCATTGCTTCTCAATGTAGCCAGCAGTTCTCTTCCTTTTGTGGTTGTGTGCCTTGAGCCCCAATGTACATGCTTTGCATTGAAGTCACCACCGGTAATAAATTTACTTCCCAATGTGCTAAAAAATTTGTGATATTGTTCTTGTTTGATGTTGTGTTTTGGCGGACAGTAAATTGCTGAGATCACCAGGGGACCAACGCAACTCTCAACTACCACACTGGCGGCTTGGAGATAATCACATTGGTATTTTTCAATCTCGTAATGTTTGATGTTATTTTTAATGATGACTGCTGCTCCACCGTGTGCTTTCCCATCCGGGTGTTTGGTATCGTATATTGTAAAGTTTGGTAATTTGACGTGACTCTTCATCGTAAAATGAGTTTCAGAAATCAACATTATGTCCATATCTTGTGTTTTCAAAAATGTTTGTAGTTCCTGTGCATGCTGGCACAGGCCGTTGGCATTCCAAATTGCGATTTTAAGTATTATGGCCATTAGGCCATTTTTGAGACCACGGTAGTAAGCAGATTCAGCATCGTACTCATCTGTTCCATTAGTTTTTTCATAAGGTCTTTAAGTTCTTTGATATCGTTTGACTGCTGAGTTAGCTGAGGAGGATCATGGTAGGTAGGTTGACTTGAGTTTGACGGGATTTGTGTTTGTTGTATCGAAGGTATCGCTTGACTAGCCTGTTGTGCATAGGATATGCCTGCCCGAATCTCATTGTGAGAAGTTATCTCATTTGGTGATGTATTTACCTCGTTTCGTTCGCGCGGTTTAGGAAATTTTCGTTGCTGAAGTTGTTTATGGACTGTGCATCCTCTATAACTAGCTGGGTGCTTCCCTCCGCAGTTTACACAAATTACATTATTATCTTTTGTCTTTCTTTGGCATGTGATTGTTAGGTGCTCACCTGCACATTTTACACATCGTGGTGGCCTGTTACAAAATTTTGGTATGCCCAAACTTTTGGCATTTTTTGCACTGTACAATTTCTCTTTTCACATGTGGTTCTTCAAAGTGTACCACCGTGTTCATGAAGCGATTTATGTTATATATTTCTCCATTATTTTTTTCTGATTTTAGGTCAATGTAAAACATTGGCAGTGGTTCCTGCTAGTTCTTTGTTTAATATTACTTATACTAACCACAGTGTGTCCCAGTTCAAGGAGCTCGCTTTTGATTGTTTCTATATTTGTCGATGAATGTAAATTCTTCAGAACAACTCGAAAACTTCTGTCCTGTTTAGGTTTGTATGTATGAAAGTTAGTTTTTTTTGCCTTCAATGCTTTGACGATGTCGGTGTAATTTTTACCAGTGCTTGACATAATTTTTACTACATCCTTGCCAGTGGATTTTAGCGTGTAACCATCTTGAGCCACCTTATTGAGTTCATCGGTTAGTGGGTTTATGTCTTCTACTCCTTCCACAAAGATGGGTGGTGGTGTTGGTTCACTTTTCGGTTCATTTTGGTTACTAGTTTCTGTTCCATTGTTTTCAGTGTTATCGTTTACTGGCAGTGGAGGAATCTATTTTTGTTTGAGTTGGATTTGAACTCAGCCAATAATCATTCATCTTTTTGTTTATAGTTTCTAGTATTCATATCGGGACTTCTTAAACGTTTCTTACTTTGAACTGTTTTCCAATCACTTTCACGAGGTGTCGGCAATAGCGGAAAATCGGAATTTCCCACAGGAATGTATTGGTACACAGGAACATACTGTGGCTGGTCAACTTGCGCTTTTCCTGGCAAATGCTGATTGTAATATGTCAAGCTTTTATCAACTTTTATCGCTAAGATAAAGTCTAATTTACAGCAAATTTTTAAAACTCGACAAATACTGAAATTTCGATTTTATTAAATTCGACTTCTACACGTGAACGTGTGTAAATACTTTAGCCCCCAGTTACTTGGGTATTTTGTACAAAATTGTCAGTTCAGCAGCTACAAAATCTGAAACTCTAAAGCACGATAAATATCGAAGTGTGAAAGATCGTTACGATTTTTCAGCTTTCGCTGTTGAGACCCTTGATCCTTGGAGTAATGATCCAAAGGAATTGATCTCTAAGATCGGTCTTCTCGTTATTGATGTATCGGACGATAATCGTACAAAGAGTTTTTTAATCCAGAGAATTAATTTGTGAATCCAAAGAGGAAGAATTCCGCGTCGGTGTTAGGGTCGATGCCTACGCAAACTGTTATGGACGAATTTTTCCATCTTACTGGATAGCTATTTAATACTTATTTATTTCTGTTACTGTTATTAATATTATTGTTGTCTTTAAATAAATATGTTCACTTAGTTTTGAAAATCTATTTAGTATAAAATGACTTTTATAATAAAAATAAAGTTGCAAATATTAATTTTATTTTGTTTATTATTAAAAGGAATTAAGTCACGCTTTGAAAAAAATTTATTTTGAAAAAACTGGAGCAGTACAGTTTTTCAAATTTTTACATATTAATAGTATTATAATAAACTTGTAAAATTAATTTTTAAATTTTGTAAAATAATTAAAGTAAAAAAGTTATGAAGTTTTTTTTGATTATCTCAAAACATAATAAAATGACTTAGGTCCTTTTAAAAATAAGCGATTCAATTATATTTTATGTTGTGCGTTTGTTTTACCTATAATGACGGCGGCATTTAAAATACAAAAGTTGTCATGCGACTAGCGGTAACAAATTTAAACATTTAAAGCATGTCTTAATATCACCACATATGAACTACTATTATTGCTGGAAAAATCAGTTCTTCTTGGATTGCCTGGCAAGTTGGATAATAATGTCAGATAAGAAATCCAAAATTTGAGACTAAGAGTTTCCAAAATTTCAGACTGAATCAATTTCAACAAACTTAAAATCTCCAAAAGCCTAATTATCTGCAACAACGACCGATTATAAATAATAATAAAAAAATTTCACAAATGACTATGACATTAACTATGACTAGCCAAAATCTGTAAACCTATCCCTATGAAATTAGATTCTAGCTACCGACGAAACCTTCCAAGTTTCATTCAAATTTCCATTCAGAAACATAAATTTCTTTTAATTTAGATCATTAATGTTCAATTTTGATCATAATTACAATCCATCCAATAATTTTAATCATAATAATTTTAAAATTACAACTGATATTAAAAACTCCAAAAACTGTTAAAACTAATGCTTTAAAAAACCAAAAATAAAGAAATTAAAAAATGTTAACTTAAAGTCTGCAAAATTATTACGCAGTTCCATTTTAAATCAAAACTATAACTATGTCAACAAGAAAAAAGCTAAACAATTTCAGAACGGTAGAAAACATCTTACCGACGATAAAAGATGAAAAATTGCAAACCTCTTTTTTAAAACTATTTATATGCCAGCAAATTTTCAAAGTAAATAATCAAAAATGTAAGAAAATTAGCAATCGCTTCATCTACAGATAAGTACTTAATTTTGTTACTACTCTCAAATTATAGTTTCCAAAGTTTTTAAACTACCAATGCTATAAAAAATATAATTTTTTATATATGTAAGTATAAAAAATATAATTTTGTATAACATTTATATCGAAGAGTACACACTCATCATTAATACTGTCTAGAGGTTCATTTAAAATTTTTGTTTGTTTAAATTTGAAGTAGTACATTTGCTTCTGCAATGCATACCATCCATGACTTCAATATAATTTCTATTCAATTCAGTTTTAATGCAACGTCTAACAATTTTATTAACAATAGAAACTTTATGTGTTTAAATACAAACTGATATGTTAATTTATTAAAACTTAATAGTTATGAGTTATAATGATGTAGATAATCATTTATATTTCGTTTTATTGGAAACTCGTCAGATGGACTTGAATAGATAATAATTGATTTTAAAACGTAAATTATGGAGAAAATGTGATTGTTGACTTTTTATAAAATTTGTTAGCGGCATATTTGTTATCTTTCTTTTTTAAATGTCAAGAATTATTTTTGAATCAAACAGTTTATTTTTCAGAAAGATAACAAAATTCAAGTTTTATTTTTTAAACTTTTCTTGCGAACCCCGTATCTCTTAAACAAAACGTCTTACCAAAAAACTAATGGCCCAAACCGGATAGGGAATTTAATGGGCTACAACTTTGATCAAATAAATTTTTTTGGAAAACTGTTTTTACAGAAATTCCGAAAATAATGAACAAGATGTAAGTAAAAACACAATAAATTTACAAAATTGTTAAAAATCTCAATTTGATTTATAATATTTTGTTTTAATGTCAAAATGTATTACTGTAGCGTTTGAAGTTTGATCTATGTACATTGTTATAAAGCGCATTAGTTTATCGATAATTACTTTGTAAATTTATATTGTTTATACTATTTCTATTGAAAATTAGTTTGTTTTATTAGCTTTAAGCGTAATTTCTCTTCGTGTTTTATTTAATATCAATATTATGTTATAGTCAAACCTCGAATATGCTGATATGCATTTTTCATACGGCCATTGCAATGGAAATGCATTGGCAGCTAAAGGAGAATACCAAAGAAGATATCCCCAAAGAAGGCTTCCAGATGCAAAAGACTTTTCTAGGATACACGGGTTTGTATACAAATTATTATTAAACTTATCAAGATGAATTGAAAAATAAATTATGTAAAAATAAATCCCAGTAGAAACTTAACGGAATTTGGAAGATTCCCAAATACGTATAAAGAAAGAAGTCGGCATGCTGTCGATGAAGATGAGTTACCAACCAGTCAAGACGTTTTGGATATAGTAGGAAACAACCCGGCAACTAGCATCAGAAAATTGGAAGCTGAACTACAAATATCTAAACACAAAGATAATCAAATTAAATAGTATTATTTTTAATAAATTTTTAAAAAAATTATAGAAGATTAATTTGACCTGTTACAATTAGGTATGGAAAATTTTACATAAATACCAGTACTATCCATATCATTTATATCCGGTGCATGTATTGGAGAATGGAGAGAATAGGGAAGATTTCGTTTACTGACGAGGCGCAGTTTACAAGAGATGGTGTAAACAATTGTAGAAATGAATATCGATGTGCAGTAGAAAATCCCAAGGAAAAACTTGAGACAGGACATCAGCGACGTTTTAGTGTGAATTGTTGGGGTGAAATACTGGGAAACCAAATTATATGTCCTTATATTTTTCCACTCAACATAAGGCTTACATCTGCCGGATACCTAAACTTTTTAAAATAAAATCTTCTATTATTGCTAGATGATATTCCACTGGCATCAAAACAAGGAATGTGGTTTCAGCATGATGGTGCACCGGTACATTTTAGACGTCAAGTACAAAACTTTTTAAATAATGCATATCCTAAAAAAATGGATAAGAAGAGGAGAATTTATCAATTAGCCGGCACGATCACCTGATTTAACACCGATTATTTATATGGGGTGCCCTTAAAGCTAAAGCTCATAGTTTACAGCTATAGAAGAAAGACTGAGACCAGAGAGGAATTCTTGGAAAGAATACAGATAGGTGTGACAGAACTTAACAAAATAAGTGCCGTTATAAATAATACCTTGCAATACCTTTTTAAAAGAGCACGCCTGTGTAGTGAAAATGAGAAAAGCCATTTTCAAAATTTATTAAAAATAAATTTTGTGAATTTATTTTTTTTTACCTACATCTCTAAAACGTTTTGTTTAAGAGATATGGGGATCGCAAGAAAAAAATTTAAAATAGTAAAGCCTGAATTGTTTTAACATTTTTTCATTGAATTTAATTTATAACTTGGAATCCGTTGATTCTATACAATAAAGGGTTATACTCTAATTTGTAGATAAGCGAATAATCTTTAAAAACGTTTTAATCCACTAAGTCTAAAAAATCAATAATATCGGAGCTATGGCCGTTTGAAATCAGAAATTTAAAAAATTGCTTTAAAGGAGGTAGCCCCCAAGAATTTGGACTTGGACAAAAAGTTTAAATGAAAATTTGTCTAAGAAAAATGATCTTTATCACCACCTCAAAGGTTCTCCACGATCACTCTGAAAGTAATATGATTAAAATTTTAAAATTAATAGTTTTAATAAGCAATAAAACGAAATTATTCGTAAGCTTTTATCAATGGTTACTGCAAGTTTTATTATTAAACGTCTGATGACAGCAATAACCATTGTTGAAGCTTACGAATAATTTCGTTTTATTGGTACCTTTTAATTTAAAAAATATTAATCTAATAATAAACTTTCATAAAAATTAAGAAAAAAATAGATAGCGCCTATCAAATTAAGTAATAAGTTACAATGATTTGTAATGACATGTATTTTATTTTGTAAGCGTGATAAATATGGTTTCAATATCTTCTAAATTATCACAAGATATTCTTGCTCTTGAAAGAGATTATAAGTATAATTTAAATCTTCTTAACACAAAACATATTGAAATTGATAGGTAATTAATAATTACATAATAAATAATATTAATTAAAGCCATTTTAAATTAGAATTTTGGTATATGCCTTTATTTTGACAGTAGAAATGATAGATACATGTCTCTAACATTTTCTTATACATACATATTATTTATATGGGAGTTACCTACTTAATGAAGTCAACTTGTAGCGAAAAACTGTTAAAATCAATTTTTGTTACTAATTTTTAGTAACATCTTTTTCTGGAATGCCTTGTGTGAATGTTATTTTACATTTATTTGTAAAGTGCTTTAAAAATTATTCGTAAAATGCAGTATTATCTGTATGGTCAAAGCAAATTTTGATAGTGTTTAGTCGGCATCGTACTTTTTGTACTTGAAGTTGTCATCGTTTGAATGGCAACTTCCATAGGGGCAACATCTTCAATTCCGATAGCGAAATTAATTCCAATAGTTGATATTATTCATGTGGTGGCTTCATGTAGTTTAAGTCGTTATTCGTTCTTGGAATGGAAAGTTTTATCCAGGTTGCTTGTACGCCATGTGTTTACGTTTGGCGTTTTATTATTTTTTGGATGGTCGACTGATCTTAATGGAAGAAGTTGATCGTTTATTATTTTTATTTATTTTTTTTTTTAAGAAAGGTACTTTTGTTCTGGATGTTTGGGTGTTCGTGGAGGGTTGCTGTGAGCTCTTGCTGTATAATAGGTCGTGGCCATCGTCAGTTGTAACGGATTAATTATATAATTCCAACGTTTTGTCTGATCAAGGTGTGCTCCCAAGTTTTAGCTGGGCCAATTATGCCAAGAATTGAAGCTACTGTTTTTTTTGATTACCTGAAGTGTCTTATTATATCGGCTTCCGGATGGTTTTTATCTTGTATCGAACGACACCTGATGTGACCGTTGCCATATTTTTGCTTGATAATTGTTCAAGGCCTGTCCGCGATAAAGAATTGTCTTGCGTTCATGAAAGTTGATTAATAAAACCGGTTACAGGTACATATTTCTAATTTTTTAATGAAATTTTGTGCGTTCTTTGGTTTTAGAATCTACACTTTGGTAATGTACAGTCCGTACAATGAACACGAATATACCGGAGTTGGAAAGGATCTCGATCTTCTTCACCACCAGTATAGCGTGCCGAGTATACACCAGCCGATTGATTGAAAACCGCGATTTAAGTCCTGATCGCGTTCGTTGCGCTGCTGTGATCACGAATCAATCTTTGGATTGTGGGGAAAGCAACGGAAAACCACCACATTAATTATATTCTCTAGTAAAGTTAGCTTGGCTTCAGCTAAGTTGATCGCCTGCGCACTGTAAAATGTATGGTACTTGAAGAAGAAGAAAGAAGGGTGATAAATTTACAACATACTTCAACTGTTCCTTGAATACACCTATCTGTGGATTTTATGTTTTGTAAGATCTTTACCAGCTGGTAAGTCATTTTATTTGCTATTTAAGGTTACAGTTGTGTTGATTTTTTGTCAAACATTAAGTCATTCAACGCGTTGCTATGATTGTTCCGCCTTGGGTTGTTATAAAACTTTCAGTGAATTGTTGCTAAGCAAATTTAAAATTCAGTATCTTAAAACACCAGCAAGAGCTCCCGTTCATATTAAATTCATTAATAAAAATTTTTGGTTTTATTACACTATCTGGCTTTTATTTTATTATGCCTTTTCAGAAAAGCGAGCTCGAGTTAAAACATCCTTATCCACGGCTCTTGCTTCTGCAATGAACAGGGTTTAGCTAAAACGACCATCCTAGGGCAAACACAAAAAATAAAGTTGTGTTTATTAAATCTAAACAATTCCCAATTGTAAAAGTTTAATATTACAATGGATGTATAAATATAGAAAATACATATTATCTATATTTAGTTAGATTATTTTTCCGAACCAGCAAGTTACAAATTTTCTAAAGATATGAAAGGTAATGTAATCAACGGATATTAAAAAATTGCAGTTTCTTGACAAATTTTCGAAAAAAACGACGTTAAATTTTTACATATAATCCGAATTTTCCATGCGGCAATCGCCCAACGATACTAATAGTTAGGTGCTCCTGCAAATTATATTAATAATTATAATAACTTTCTTCTTCTTCGAGTGCTATGCACTTTACAGTGCGTAGGCGATCAACTTAGCCGAAGCCAAGCTGACCTTACTAGGGAATATAGTTAATGGGATGGTTTCCTGTTGCCTTCCTCACAGTCCAAAGATTGATATCGGACCTTTGATCACAGCAGCGCATCTGACGTGACCAGGACTCGAACTGCGATCTCTCGCTTCCTGGTCGACCTGTGTATACTTTGCGGTATACTGCTGGTTAACTTTAGTAACTGTAATTGGTAACAAACACCATTATATACAGGCAAAATCAAATATGTATACAAAAGAAAAAAACACAAAAACTAAGCACTAAATAAATAAATTTTTGAATTTTAATCAACATTAAAATCACCATTAACACTTAAAATTTTCAAAACACTCATAAAATTCGGATGTAATCTTTAAATATCTAGCCGCTCTGTACAGTACGGTTATAGATATTTACGATATAAGCATCGTAACGTATCATATTACGATACGAGATGGGAAAATTGACCAACGAGCCGAAGGGCGAGTTGGTCAATCTGTCGAGTTGGAAGCATTTGGAAGTTACCACACTTGTCATCTCAGGGTGCGATTTTATGAATTGTTATGAAAAATGATGCTTTTTCACGGTCATTCAATTTGTGCAAACTGACTGGTGCAAGATCATTTGCGCAAGTAAATAGTATTATGAAAACCGAAATCATCCACTTACACAATCTAGAAAGTTTAGATATATTAATTATGCAAGACCACGATCCCAAGCATACGGCCAAAATTGCTAAAAAATAGTTTTATAATATGATGCTACAGTTATGAAGTATCTACCGCAGTCTCCAGATTTAAATCCAATCAAGAATCTTTGGTGTATAATCATGCAAAGAATTTTAACCGCAAAGATTAAGCCCAAAAATGTCGATGAGTTGTGAACCATAATAAATAACGAGTGGAGTAAGATTGGTTCCCAAATTTTATATAATTTAATTAATAGTATGCCAAAAAGGATGCAATTAGCGATTAAAACCAAAGAAGGTCGTACAAAATACCAAAACGGTGTTTAAGTTTAAATTTATGATCAGTCGCAATACGGCTCATAATAATTTTCAACAATTTCGTTTTTATTATTTTTATTTAAATTGTATGGATGTTCAAGTTTCGTTAGTTTTCGTATGTTTTAATTCATAAATAAAATATGTTTCAAGCAAACTTTTTTGTTTTTTTTTATAAAGTTTTAAACAAAATTAAAGAATAATACATTTTTATGGGCAGTTTTGTTGCTCACTCTAAATGAATCACGTTTATCCGATTGGTATAAAAATATAATTATTATTAGTATGCAAATATTTAATTTTCAACTAACTATGAGTGAGCTAAAAATTTAATCTCGCTGATGTTAGTTTATTGGTTTAAAATCTGAATAGTTATCATAGATCTATTATTGCGAGGTATTGGATAATTGAGGTGGATGGGTATCTCGGCAATTATCAATTGAAAAAGCACAAATAATTAGTGATTTTTACAACAAAATACGGACACCTTTGTAGTATTGGTAAATATTTTGTAATTATTGTTAGATGGCAAAAAGTATAATTTTTAATTTTCTACTATTGAAAATTACTTTAAAGAAATGAAGATTCCGAATAAATTACTACAATTAGTTATCATAACCGTGAAATGATTTTAACATTGCAATGAGGTCAACGTGTACAGGATGTGATTCTAAATTAATTTTATGCAAATTAAAAGTATTCAGTGAAACTTTGCAGCATTGAAAATATTTTTTAACTAGTTGAAAAGAATATAGCAAATCTTTCGATAAATAGGTGTCAATTGGTAGGTCTCGAGTAGACGAGGATCGAAAGTAACAATTTCACTTTGCATGTGAAGTGGAAAAACTAATACAACTGTAGTGAAACGTTTGATGCACCGCTATTTATTTCGCATGTGTCGAAAACAACATGAAAGTTTTATGACAAATAAAATCTGAGTTATCAATAAAAAATAAAAACGTGGGAATATGTTACAATCGCCCTAGACCCGAATCAGTTGTAAAAATGTAGACGAAGGGTGAGCGACTCTTTTTGTTGCTCTGCGAAAATAACAACTACAATTTGGAATAAACATTTTTATTGTTATAATAAAATAAATGCAGAAAATAAAAAACTTGCATGTAAAGATTTAAATTCGGAATGTTTTTAAGATTTCATAAAATTGCGTTTTCATTCGCTAGTGGTTATTCGTAGAACTGCTCCTAAATTTTCATTCGGTTATCGTGTTCTAATTTTGCTCTTTGTATTTTTCATTAAACAAACTCTAGTTTCGCATAGGTATGTCGATCCTAAGAATGTCAAATATTTCTGTGCATTGTCCAGAATATTTTTAAGCTTTTCTGGATTTAGCGAGGTGTAAGTTCGTTATTGTTTTTTCAGGAAATTGATTCTTTAATATTAAATTTCATTCTAAATTTATCAGTTCTAACTGAATACTAAGTGGTACATCATTAACATTAAAATTAAATATGGAATAACTGCTCGGACCAGAGGATAGACATAAAACAAATTCACTTACTATTATAACATTAAATTAAGACGATTAAGGTGATGGAAAAACTTGTCATATCACATAATAATCGATATAATCTTAAAATTGCTTCTTTAGATTTCGGGAGTTCAACATCTACCTTTTCGCTTGCTGTTTTGACTCAGGGATATACATAAGTACATATCTAATCAGTGTAGAACCAACCTTATCTTCAGCATTATATTATAATAATAATCATATACCGTTTCCTCTAAGGAAAACTAGCAAATCTGCCATTTGACAATTATTCAGAAAAGCTAAAACTTAACTGATTGTGTAAAATTCTTTTTTTTACTTTTATGGTTGCTTGTACCTGTTAAGGACTACATTTACCATCATGTTTGAAGGTAAATTAGAATTTTATTTTTATTTTTATCCTAGTTTCAAAGGCAGTAATTTTACTTTCTTTACTTTGGCAAAGTGTTTTATTCAAAGATATAATAATAATCGACAAATAATTACCTCAAAACCTCTGCTTTCTCTCCAATAAAAATCTTTTAAATATTTTTACTTTGCAACTAATTTGTTCGTGTTATAAATGCAAATAAAACCGACTTAAGAAAATACACTTAAGAATTAAAAAAATATATAAATGCACTATAAAGTATAAAATTAGCTATTTATGTCACTATACTAGTGATGGAAAGTAGAATATTTCGTACTAGGCAATGAATTTTTGTACGAGGCGCAGCCGAGTGCAAAAAGAGCCGCGTACGAAAATATTCTAATTTCCCACGTGTAACATACAAGATTTTTCCTCTTTGCTTTTCAATAAAGCAAGGAAATATAATTATAATTTAAATAATATGCCTATGCAGACAGAGCTATGTAGAGTGTGCAATTGTTTAAAACAATTTATAGCAGTTATATTTTTGTAAAACACTAATACATAATAATTAATTATTGAAAAAATAAATTAGCTATTCTTATTGAAATAAATACCACATTTTATTAAGGTAAGCAGCAATCATTTATAACTTATAATACATAATACTTATAATACAGTATTTATATGTTTTAGAGCCTGCGGTACTATAAGAAGAACACTCCAAAATAAAACTAGGAAAGAGACTCAAATAAAATTCTATAAGGTTATGGCAATGCCAATTCTACTATATGGTAGTGAGACATGGGTTCTGACGCAAAAAGATCGTTCACACATCCAAGCCAGTGAAATGAAATTTCTCCAAGAGGTGGCGAGCTACACTAGATTGGACAGTATGAGAAATACGGACATAAGAGATGGCTTAGAGGTGACACCCGCCATTGACACGATCGACAGCAATCGAAATAATTGGAGAGCCCACGTAGAATGGATGGACGATCAGCGGTGGCCGAAGCTTGCACAACAATACTATCCCAACGGAAAGAGAGACCAGGGAAGACTCCGAAAAAGATGGCAATAGGAAGTCGGAACAGGCCTTAAGGCCTAATCCCTGATGTAAAGAAGATCTCTGTGACAAAATGAGCAATCAATCTGAAGATTCTGATATTGAAAAATTGGTTTCGTTAGCTGCCCAATTTTGCTACCGGCAAAAACAAAAGAAAAGTATCAGAGTGGGTATAATCAAAAGGTTTAAAGCCATAAACGAAGCAGTTTTGATGGCATATTTTGAATTTAAATCAAAGACATATAGAAGCTCCACGCTGTGGACTCTTGATTTAATGTTGGGGAGTACAATTTAGTTTATAAAAATATCGACATCAAAAAGTTCACTTCTTTAGTTGCTTTGCTTAAAAGGAAGTTGACGGGACAAATAGCAAAAAAGTCCAATGTCCCCACGAAGGGAGAAATTACAAAATTTCTAAAGGAAACAGATGATATGACGTATCTCTTCATGAAGGTAATGAATACATCAATAAAAACAATTACTTTAATTGGAATTTTATTATTTTAGGTAGCACTGATTGTGGATTCAGCGGTGCATGTCGAAGAGAATAATTGACTTCTCTTCTGTTCGAAAATGTTCGAGACCAGAGCTCGTACATTTTAATCAACATCCCTCACACAAAAACCAATATAAGAAGAGAATTTACGATAAGTAAAGGAAACTTTGAAAGTTCTAATCTTTTAGGAATTTTTAAGAAATTATCCTCTTTGCGTCCACCTGCAGTGCCACATGGTAGATATTTTGTTTCATATCGTAACGGTAAATGTACCAAACAACCAGACGATACATGTTATTGGGAACGTCCCCAGAAAATTGCAAATTATCTGCAATTATCTAATTCAAATGGCTACACAGGGCATTGTTTTCGAAGGACATCGGCAACTTTGTTAGCTGACGTCGGAGCAGATATAACGACTCTCAAGCGACATGGTGGATGGAAATGTACCAACGTCGCAGAAGGATATATTGAAAACTCCGTTGAGAACGAACTGCAAGTGGCTTCCAAAATACTAGGTGCAAAGGTTGAAATTGCTACACAGCTAGTTACTGCATTTACTGCTAGTGAAGCTGCTTCAATACTTCCACGTGTAGTGCAGATGGAGCATTAAACAAAGAAAAAGATTTAGCAAAATTCAGTGTAAAAAATTAATTCGTTAAAAGAAAATCTGCGATCGTAGGCCACAAGCCGACTCAGGTCGGCGCCTCGCAAACTAGCAAGTAAAACTGGCCGTAAAACCAATTTTATTTTGCTAGTTTAATATGAACGGAGCAGTGTTTTAAGATACTGAATATTAAATTTGCATAGCAACAATTCACTGGAAGTTTTATAACAACCCAGGACGTAACAATCACAGCAACACGATGAATGACTTGACGTTTGACAAAAGTCAACACAACTGTAACCTTAAATAGCAAATAAAACAACTTATCAGCTGGTAAAGATCTTACAAAATATGAAGTCAACGGATAGATGTATTCGAGGAACAGTTGAAGATAACGATGTTGTAAATTTATCACAAATTGACTCGCACAAATAGGTTCCAATTTTGCAAAATGTATTCGCTCGAAAATCGTGTTAAGATAATTCAAATCCATTATGAAAATGGTCGATCCGTGAAGACTACATTTCGCAAAATTCGCGATATTTTTATTTGTAACGATCGTCCATCTGAGACTACAATTGCGAATTTAGTGCGAAAATTTGAGTCCACCGGTTCAGTAGTAAACGTAAGCACAAAAATATGTGCTCGTCCATGTCGTTCAATCGAAAATATTGCTGCAGTACGTGAAAGTGTCACAGAGGACCCAAATTTATCGGTTTCACGACGTTCTCAACAATTAGGCCTGTCCACAATGACCACATGGCGAATTTTACGGAAGGATTTAGCTCTAAAGCCTTATAAGATACAACTGGTACAAGAATTAAAGCCAGCAGATCATTCTCAACGTCTTAGATTTGCTGATTGGATCATTGAACGTGGTGCTTGTTTTCAGAAAAATCATCTTTTCGGACGAAGCACATTTTCACTTAAACGGGTATGTTAACAAGCAAAATTGTCGAATTTGGGCTTCTGAAAATCCAAAAGCAGTTGTTGAACAACCACTACATCCATCTCGTGTCACTGTATGGTGTGGTTTATGGGTAGGGGCATCATTGGTCCCTATTTTTTCGAAAATGAGGCTGGTGCTTTCGTTACTGTCAATGGAGTTCGCTATAGGGATATGGTAACCAATTTTTATGGCCTATTTTGGATGATATGGGTGTGGAAGACTTGTGGTTTCAACAGGATGGAGCTACGTGCCATACAGCGCGAGAAACAATCCAACTATTGAAAACTAAATTTAACGGGCGTTTAATTTCGCGAAAAGGTGACGTCAACTGGCCAGCAAGATCCTGTGATTTAACGCCATTGGACTTCTTTTGTGGGGCTATGTGAAAGATAATGTTTACGCGAATAATCCACAAACAATTTCAGAACTAAAACAAATATCGAAGCCGTCATCCGAGAAATAAGTTCGCAATTATGCAAAATGTATTCGAAAATTTTGTTAAAAGAATCGACGTCTGCAAACGTAGTCGTGGAGGACATTTACCGGATATTGTTTTCCATTCATAAATGTTCAAGCCCCTACAACATATTTCAGTAGAGAATTAGAAAATTTTCATACAAAATATGTGTTTCTTTTAAAATTTAAAACAAACCCTGATTGGTAGACCCTTTACTTTAAGTCAGAATAAAATTTTCTTATTATCTTGATGTTACAAAATTTAATTAAAAACATTTTTAAAAAATATTAAAAATAGCCTGTCCAGGATTTTTTGGCAACCCATTTTAATATATTTTCTAATATACTAAATTTATTATAAAATAGGTTTCACTCTATTATCAACTCGGTGAAGGTCGATTTAGGTTCGGATCTTCTACTAAATTTAGTAAACATTTTTTCAATTGAATGCGCTAATTATGCACAATTGCGATATACATTTTCGAAAACGTCAAATGTCGGATTAAATTTTATTAAATTAAACTGCCAGTCAATATTAAAATTTCGTTTTGCAGGAGTGCAAAAGAGCGAGCGAGTCTTTTGTCTCCGTATTACTCATTGGGACAAAATTTGGACGTTAACGGTTTTTCGAATATTTTCGATTGTTTTTGAAATTAAACTTACTCTTTTATAAAATTCTATTTGAATTAGAAAAAATTCAAATTTTTTGATGACAGAAATTCTTGAATTTTTTTAAAATCTTGACACCATTTTAGATTAGACTGAGGCCGTAGGTAGACCATTGTTCAAGAAAAACTATAGGCAGACCCGTGTTATAGGAGGATATTTTAAGGACGTCGGGTATAAAAATAACATGTGTACACAATGTTGAGAACCTCGACGATTGCTAAATGTCAAAATTTTGAATATAACAAATGTTACCAATAAAAAAGGAAAAGCTAAGCACACGCCACATCAACATCGCACAAGTGTTGTCCATAACTACATCACGTTTAGGTTACCATGAAGAAATCCTTTTAAAATGCAACCACCAAATACAAACCAAAAATTCAGTGTAAAAAATTAATTCGTTAAAAGAAAATCTGCGACCGTAGGCCACAAGCCGAAACAACTTATCAGCTGGTAAAGATTTTACAAAATATAAAGTTGACAGATAGGTGTATTCGAGGAACAGTTGAAGATAACGATGTTGTAAATTTATCACAAATTGACTCGCGCACAACACTGGGTCACTATTTCTTCAAATTATGCTTGCCAATGACGCTGCGTTACGACTCTAAGACTAAAAACGGAACTCGATACTGCTAACGAAATGATCCAAATGATGATTGTTTTAGTTTGAACATACGGTCGGAAACAGTTTAATCAAAACTGACACGATCAAAGAACGATTGAAAATAATGCGCACTAAATCGTTCAAATGTATCTATAATTTCTCCTTGGAAGCTCGGTGTTATTGCACTCAACGACATAAGATGGCCGGAAAAAAATTCGACCATCGACGATTTGACCATCTTAAGAAAATTTTATTTAAATTATTTAATGGCAAATCTAAAAAATTGATAAGCAAATGATCATTTAAATGTGTAAAAATAACTAAAATAAAGTATAAATTAACGAAATACGAAGTACTCACTGTAGAAATGTTTATATTAGTAGCTGAACCCACTTGTAAAATATTATACGACTTTACTGTCGTAAAGTATAGTTTATGACACATAAAACATAAATTATCTTAAACACACGTTCACTGTTCACTTATACAGTGGTGTACTGTAGCATTTTTAGTTTGTTTAGCTTGTCACTATGACCATTGCACGCGTACGTAACTATAATATTTTTTTTAGATATTTGCATTGTTACTTTCACTGTTGACAATTTTTGCAAAAAAATATTCAGTTTAAGAAAATTAGGTACTGTTTCTAGGAAAACAATGTTTGCAGAAAATAAAGTTTTATTGCATATAAAATACAGAATTTTAGATGGCGCAAAGGGGGTTCTTTCTAGGGTTGACTATATGAAAATCCAATTTTCGGCCGAAATTAGCAGTTCAATGTATAATTTTGAGAGCGCCACTGGAAAGTCGCATTAAACGTTAAGTGCTATTTATACAAGAAATGCTTTCTTGAACTAAATGCAATTTTAAACTGTTCTTACTAGCTCTATTCAAGTGTCCTTTGGTCAGCCATATTGTTTCCACCATTCTTTATTTTAGCTATAATTGTTAATCAATCACAGGCATTGCCAGGAACTATAAAAACATATGTATATCTTCAACTTGACGCATTAAATTTATACACTTGCGTAGCTATTTAAGAAACCTATTGAATTTTTTCAGTTTTCGCATGCGCAGAGTTAAAGTATAAAAAATAATAATATGTATAATTATTAATTTTTAGTAGATTTAATAGAATGTCGCAAACTTTACGACATATTCAGCGTCCACGACCGCGATCCAAGTTGGTATAAAGAAATAATCGAGTGTTACTAATATATATATAAGGTCTTGAGATGTTATTTTTTCTTATTTTTATAAATAATAATTAATCAGCACTCTATTCGCGTATTTTATTGATTTAAACGTGTTACCAAAGTCAAATTGAATAAGATATTCTAGTCAAGTGCAGCTCGCAGCTTTAATTTTATAATATCGTTAACGGACATAGCACTTACAAAACATATTACTGCAATGAATTACAGTTTTAGATCACTTATTTAAATTAAATTACTATGTTATTTTATGAATACTTAAGCCGGTATTCTGTATCTCTTCCGTTACGTCAAAAATGATAAACTTAGTTTATTCCCAAAAAAATTAGTTTTTAGAGCTAAAAATAATTTTAAATAGAGTATTTTATATTTATAATATTAGATTAAAATTAATAAAACAAAATTATTCGTGAGTTTTTAGCAATGGTAACTGTTGTCATCAGACATTGTTATTTAACGTCTGATGACAGCAGTAACCTTTGATGAAAGTTCACGAATAATTTCGTTTTATTGTTTATTTAACCTATTCATTTTGAAAATTTAATTTAAGAGTTTAGTAATATATTATATTTTCTAAATTTATAATATAATTATTGTAAATGGTAGCGAAGCCTTCCGCTTCGGATTCATAACAGTAAAAAACATCCCTAAACTACAACAAATCTCAAAAGGGTGGATCCTCACTGCGGTGGATCTCAGGGAGCATTGAACGCTACGCGAATTTACCGGTTTCCTATATACTTGATAGAATGGGGTTAATACGTTTTGACGAGTGTTGACGAAATTTCTTTAGTAAAAACAAATTCTCTAATAATTTCTATTAGTAATTGAGACTCTAGTTGCATATAATTAATTCGGTTAAGAATGTCTAGGTTAAGATTTAATATAAATACCAAGAACAATTAAATCAGTTATCAATCATCAATTAGAAGTCAATCAACAATTATCACATGTCAGTGATCACTCGACATTACTCTTGCAGAAAAACAATTTAGTATAAGTTACTACATATTGTAATTAATAATAAAGGTAAATTCTTCTTCTTCTTAAATTAGGACTAAGTCCTGTAATATCCAACAGTAACATCGACAAAGATCCGAAGCTACTGCTGGTTCTGTGAGCATATTATTTGTTTTACATCTGAAGTAGTTCGCTAGACTGGCTTCAGATGTGCCTGTTACCCTATATTATTGTTAATGATGGCAATTCATTAACATAGGAGGACCACCGGCTTTACGTGCCTTCCGAAGCACGGGGACGGTCATAGATAAAAAGAGAGTCAGAAAGAAAATTTTCCTTTGTAGACTTCTCCGAGTTCGAACCGGTGCCTTAGCATTAGTAGTCGATCGCTCTAACTACTAGGCCAGTGACCGTCCCTGTGAAAGTGAAATTGAATGAATGAAGTGGAATTAATAAATTAAAAAGTATTTATTAAAGGTAAATGTAGTGCAAACCTAAAAAGATACTATATGGGGATCACACCAGGATGAAAACATTTTCTAGGAACCTAACTATTGTGTTATAAGAGGGTTACCTGCAATACGTTTTATACATATATAAAAAAACCTAAGTACTACTTGCTTTCTGTTCTAATCTTTCTTACATATCAGTTATGCAACTAATGCAGCAATGCTGTAACATCGTGGCGCAAAATATGTATGTGCGTTCGTATCCCGAAGTATTGTACGCAGATCAAGTCAAAATTTGTTATAAAATTTAATTCGTAACTAGAGGCGTTGGCGTTGTAACCCGAGGTACCACTTACGTAAATCTACCAAACCGTCATTTTTTTTCTGAACAAAAACAATACTTTTTGATATTACATATTAATAAAGTAAAAAGTATGATGATTTTTAAATCCTACTTACGTATTTTGTTTATATTCGATTATCGATTTCATATTTAGTTCTTCTTAAATTGTAAATCGGCTGTAACCATTCCCATTATGGTAACCGAGAAGTGGCATAATATTGATCGGTACCACGAAGTGGTAATGATTTGTAAAATGTAAAGATAAGGTAGTGGTATACATTTTGTCGTATATCAGGTATAAATTTTATATATTCAAAATTAAAAACTACCTTTTTTATCATATCAGTCATGAGAATTTATTATATAAGTGGCCGACAACACGCGCAATCTTTCTATTTTATCATGCTTAGAACTGGGATATTACTATATTGTATGTACCTATCATATTCATTCAAAATGTGATTGTGTATGCTGTATATTTATTGTGTATATTTACTACATTTTTATTTTTTTGGAATACACTAGATGTAATAAAGAAAATAAACTTCTAAGAGAAATATTGAAATCTAAAGCAAAAGAAATTGAGGAATTGGCATCTCAGTTTTTGAATTCACAAAAAGCTTTAGAAGAAAAGGAATATTTACAAATTAATTTGAACAAGAAGCTTGAACAGAAAGTGATATATTTAACACAAGATATAGAAAATGCACAACAAAAATTTCAACTGCAAATTGAAGTTCTAACAAAAAAATATAATCAACTTCATCACTTTTATAATAACCTATTGGAAAGAGAAAATCATAACTATGACGAGAATCTGAAACTATTAAAACAACGTCATATTGAAGATAATGAATTGGTATGTATTTTTAATTAAATCACATGAGCTTTTTAAAATATTATTCAATGTAGTTTAGAAAGCTTTTTCTAGTTAATTAACAGTTTATAATTAATTATTATTAGCAAATTGCTTTACAATAATTTTTAAATAGTATTTGCTATTATAACCTAACCTAATTATAGACCATTTAAAATAAAAATGCAGTAAAAATTGGTACTACAAATATGACTGGTAAAATTTCATTTGCGATTATCATTTCACAAATCGAATATTAACGAAATAAATATTTTTATTTTTTTGATTTTATTGTAAATCATGCATTTTGTAGGTATTTTAAAAGTTAAATACAAAAATTTAAGTTTTAAAAAAAGTGGTTATTAAATTTGTAGCTTAGGAAATTTCCTACAAGAACATAGTATTACTTTTTTCGTAAGACTAACACATCTCGATTAGTTTTTATGGGGTGCTCTTAATTTATTAAAATAAATTTTGTAAATTTTTTTTTTACCTACACCTTGTTCATTATTTTCAGAATTTCTGTGAAACAGTTGGTTTTTAAGAAAAATTTATTTGACCAAAGTTGTAGCCCGTTAAAACTCCCAATCCCGTTTGGGGTATTAGTTTTTTTCTAAGACGGTTTGTTTAAGACATACGGAGATCGGAAGAAAAGAAAATAAAACCTGAATTTTTTCAACATTTTTTTCATTAATTTAATTTATAACTCGAAATCCGTTATTTCTAGACAATAAAAGGTTATAACCTAATTTGTAGATAAGCTAGTGATCTTTATAAAAGTTTTAACCCATTAAGTCAAAAAATTAATAATATTGGAGCTATGGCCGTCTGAAATCAGAAATTCAAAAAATTGCTTTAAAGGGAGATACTCCCCAAGGGTTTGGACTTAAACAAAAATTTTATTTGAAAATTTGTTTTATAAAAGTGTTGTTTATCACTACCATAATGGTTCTCCACGGTTACGTGGACACCCGTATATCACAATTAATTATTACGACTAGATCTGTCGATATTTTGTCACCGACGATTTGGATCTAAACGCCTCATAGACGTATTATCGACGTTTAGAATGTGTGCATCATGCAAAGAAACAGGTAGGAAGCAGCTATAGCTCATTACCGCCAGCCATTTATTTTACCACCTGAAACTAAAGTTTTTTATAATATGCTGCTAATATGCCGATATAAAAAAATGAAATAAACAACAAAGATGAAAAAAAACACAAGTCTCGGTACAAATTCTTTCTTCACTATTTATTCATTAGCCAGTAAATAACTATGGAATATAATACTATTTACCCGACTTGAGTATGCACCCTAGAGAATGCAATAAGTATGGCCATGAAGTATTACTTTTGATCAGTCCTTACATGCAAAAGCACGAAAAATTGATGCAGCATCTTCTGAAGAACTGCCATTATCAAAAATTATTGCTTACAAAGTTACAAAAAAGTAATATTATGGTTTTTGTAGGCAATTTCCTAAGCTACAAATTTAAGAAACACTATTTTTTTAATAAAAATGACTGTTAACAAGATTTTCGCGAAAAGCCGTTCTTCGTGACTTTTAACCACAAGTAACATTTTTAGCGGATAGAGACTTTTGAGATTTTGTTTAAAACCAGAAAAGGTAGGTTCATACAAAATTCAGCTTTTCCTTAATTTTTCTGATGTTCACCCCCTGTTTCCCGTACTTATTAATTGCATGAACAAATATCTTAAAGAATATATTTTGTTATCACTTTAAAAGGTTGAAGGGAATATTATTGTTTCTTTTGATGCACATCGCCATTTTTAAAATTCCGTTACCGTGGAATTTTTATTTAAAATTTTTTATTTCATAACGGTATTTAATATTCATAACATGGTTCTCTTGCAATGCTTTTTTACATAACGCGATACATATTAGCTTATTTTTTTCTACTTAAAAATATTTATTATACCTACATATTATAATATATTTAAAATTAGGATAATAAGTATTCGCTATGACAATACATGTACATGTTCTACATATAAATTCTAATGAATTTATTCTTTCTTAGTTATAGCTTAATTGTTTACATATTATAAACAGTGGGTACAACAGAAATCAATTTTATAATAAACACATATCAATATAGTAATAATAAACAAGTTAACACACAGGTCCATAGAGCAAAAGAAATAACAAAAACAATAGTTTAAAAAGCTTCAAACTTCTAATGTAACTTTGTTTGGCTTATCCATTAACTTGATCACAAGTTTTTATGGTGTAATTGAACGCGTTTGCTATAGTTTGCATTACACTTTTCAATTTATTTACATACTGTAGACACCCATACATAAAATTATTACTAAATGTCTTGTTTGTTAGATGCCATGGACTGCGGTGCATTGATTACAGAGGATAAAAATTTATTCTGGAAGTCTTCAGTCGAATGACTGATTTGAAGCAGCTCTCTATTCTTCTCGATTGGAAGCCAATTTCTTCATTCTCTCATAGCTATCAGTTTCGGTGCCTTTCATGTTCCGGTGGCATTGTGTGTGAAAATTTAAAAACGTTCTATAGATTTAGGACATTCAAGTTTCACCTCTAAAAAGATTATTTTTAGTCTTTTTTAATAATTTTTAGTCGTAATTTGGATTTAAGGCAAAAATTAAAATGTTGTATTGCCGGCATTATTATATTATTTGACAAAAACCTATAATTGGATTTAATTAAAATATGGAAATTTAAAATTGATATTAACCCTTAAGCTACTGATAAAAACACTGCAATATAATACATGTTGTAATAAATTTTCAGTAACAAGCTTCATTAAAAATGTTTAAAAAACTTCAAAATAATTTAGTATTCAACATGACGTTGTCGAAGTTTACAGTATCTCACAAAAGTACCTCATGTAAACTCTGAAAATTAGCCCACATATTTTCTATTTCTTTCATTTACAACTCCCACGTGTATGTATAGGCATATAAAGTAAAATCAGCATTTTTGTCGTAATTAAAACAATTAGAGTATAATATATCATTACAATGTTGAGCTATAATTTTGCATCTCATAAAGGTAGGTTAACAAATTTTTCCATATCAATCTTTTGATATTACAAGTGCATGTAGTGTTTAATGATAAAATACATAATATTATATAGTATAGAAGTAAATTCTAGTTTTTAAGGTAAAACAAAGTGCTTAATTTCAAATCATTTTAAACGTTAATAGTATATTACATAGCGGGTGGAAGCGAGTCATTACTAACTGAGGTCTGTTCTGCTGACCGACGGCGAAGCCGGAGGTCACAATTAACAGTTAGTAATGACGCTTACGCCAAGCATGTATCTATTTTATTCGCAATCGTGAAGTTGAGGTTGGTTTAATGAAAATAATTATGATTTCTAATTATTGTTATAACCTAACTATATTTGACATTTGTATCAGCGCCTCTATTTTAATAGCTCATATCACGTTAAAATCACGCCCATTTTGTTCATTACTAACCGGCACGTGGTATATCGAGTGAATAATTTTCATTACATACTGGTAGGTTTTGACAGTTAACAATATGCTACTTTCAAACTTTTTAAAGTCGGAAACGAGCAATTACCGACCGATTGCGAATAAAATTCATTATTGTAGGATTATCAATATCATAAGTACCAATATAAGTAAATTTAAATATTTAACTGTAGAAGAACGTACATTATTAGTTCTGAAAATGTATGGATGCGGCAAAAAAATTCGCGAGATAGCAAAATTATTTAATAAATCACCAACTTCGGTTTTTAAAGTTATAAAAGCATTTAAAACCGAATGTAGGGTAATGGTAAATAAGAGACAAAGACGACCAAAAATTACAACTAAACGGTAGGATATAAAAATTCAAGCACTTTCATGTTCAAATCCCCATAGACATATCGTCTGCACAACGCATTCAACCAAGGCTTCAAAGTTATCTCAAAAATCAAATATCGACAAAAACTGTAAGACGATGTGCGATCTTCATAAAGTAATTAAGAATGATCGAATTGCTTGTAAAATTCCAGAGGGTTTGAAACTCGAGAAGAAACGACCAATTTTTGCCGCAGCACCGTGGTAGTTTGGATGCCACATAAAGCAGGAGACTCGGTGTACAGATGCCTCCGGTTTAAGACATCGGGATAGGCAAGTAGTCTGTTGGAGCTACTGGTGCCCGACTTTCATGGCGACACCGAGCTCCTGAATTGCACGGTTCGAATTCCGCGTTAACAATGTAGATCCACCTGCAGTTGGTGTGCTCTGCTAGCATTGATGCGTACCTGTGAGTGAAGCTGTACTGTCTGTTCTTGATCCGGATTGTGTGCTGCTGCCACAATTCGCACACCTTTCGGATTATTCCAATTGGCTTGAAGTCCACATCAAATTTACCATTTCCTCGTTCCAAGACATAAGCCCTCGCCGATGAAGAAGATTTGTGGTCTGAGACCCAGTATTAACCCAAAGCCGGGAAGACAACGCACGGCGTAAAGTACTCTTTGTTAGCAAGACTAATATTTAAAAAAAGCTTAAAATTTTATTTTAAGACACAACGCTCTCGTGCTCATGCTCACAGCGGACGTTGTTCGTGTCTGGAGAGATGTTCGATCCATCGAATTGGTCTGGTCGGTTACACAACGTATTTAAATAGCTACCTAAATAATATTTAAAAAATTCAGGTTTGCTACTATGACGTAGGTGTGACCCCATTCTTTCTCGAAGTTCAAAGCCTCTGGCGGAAGTTAGGGCCAACTGAATGGGTATGGCAATGATGAAGCATGGCTTTTAACAATGTTGTGTAAAACATATAATAGCCAGCTATGCTACTTTAACGTAAATAAAGACCATTTTAGGTACCTTTAGTAACCTTGTAACTGTAAAACGGGCCAGCTTTCAAGTTAGCAAATACGCATACGTTTTTTACCTATGTATCACATATTTCTTTTGAAAATCTTATGCAAAAATGCGAAAATGACGTAGATCTGGCGGTTCTAGGCTCTTGGACCATTTGGTTTTATGTGTCCATGGGGTATGCGCCTTACTTCAATTTATCTGAGCCGTATATTTCATGAACTATTGTCTTACATGAATTTTGTATAGGACTTTTTCTATTCAGAATTATGTAATAAATAAAATTTATAATAACCTAAATTTCTTTATTTTAATCGACAAATCAAACAAAATACAATCAAGCAATTGAATGGTTCCACAATGGATATAATACCAACCTTGAAAAGTCTGAACAGCAAAGAGCAATGGCAAATAACATATCTAAGCAATTAAGTGCAAGTTCCAACTTGCCATACAAATTACTCAATCCGGGGCAATTCAATCAGGCATTCCACTTAAGTCTCTCATGTTCAGCTAGACTTCCTCGACCGGTTGAAATGCAAAAATAAACTAAAACTTCCAATAATAATTGCAGAAACAAACAAAGTCAATCGCTTGCAAAGCTCGCTACATCTTCAAATAACCAGATGGATTTTGATTACAATTGGAACCCTTCACTTACCATCATTATAAAAATTTAAAAAAAACTACCCATTTCGTTCATAGTGCGGCTTATTCAAAACGACCAGATGTAATGCCAATTTCACACGTAGTATGAATGACTCCACAAACTGGAAAACCAATAAAATTTCTCCCTGACTGTAAACTCGACAAAAACAAATCAAAACTATTTGCAACTCGACAATCTAAGGATGCATTCCAATAATTCTCATGCGGTTTCATTGACCTTGCAAACGCTGTAAATTGTAATCTTCGTTCCCATGCTATGCGCACATTTCCGAAACTTAATGGTTAAATAAATTAAAATTGTAAATCAGAATCATCCAATAAAAAATATAATTAGAAGAAAATAACACATCCAAAAAGTTAAAAAGGCCGAATTAGAATAATTAAAATTAAGGTGGCAAATACCAATGCTATTTGGCCATAAGAACAAACCACGGTTGAAAACAGAGTATAGATAACGTACCGTGCTCAAATTTGCAACATGATATATATATCATGTTGTAAATTTACACATTTTTGTCGATAATATGTTATAATTACAACTAAAAAACATTTATAATTAATGAATAAATAAATAAACAAAACAGACCAGCGGAACGATTCAGTTTTTTGCTTACTTACTTAGTAAGTTCTTAGTCGGAGGGCATCATACGTGCTGAAAAAAAAACACAAATAACAAAAAGAAGGTTACATGACGGGTAAACTTTCCAGAGCAAATTACAAATCCCACTAGTTGAAGGCTCGATAGCCTTCAAATTAGACATTCAAGTTGACTCCTCATCCCTATGAATTGTTCAGCAATTAAATTCTTGTTGTGAATATCGTTAATGTTAAAACAAAATTTCACCCAAAGCGCAGTTAAAACACACACTCCTACATCTTCACTGATAATAGCTCACTTTCCTGGAGATTTTCAAAATTATTGATCGGCTTTTTAAAATACCTTTCATTTTTGGCTACCTTTAATTTCAGAGTAAATTATGTCATCGTCCGACGTCAGGTTATCTCCGACAGTTTACTAAAATCTAATAAAGAACACAATAGCTCATTACAAGAGCTTCGTTCTAAATTTCATTTTGAGGTTTTAAAAAAGGAAAAATTGCTGCCATTGTGGTAAATAATGGTTTCGTTAAAACATGACTGATACCTTGATCTGGAGCATAACAGCTACCACAAAGCATCAATACTACCATCGCATCGTTTAATACTAAGCTCCCACCAATTCCGAAACATGGAGTATAGACCAAGATCCAGTTTTCTCTAGGCTAAATTCGAGGTTAACCCTGGTGAAGTTTTTGTACATCTAATAAGTACATGAAGTACTGGAGGTGTAGAAACCTTCAGTGCACAAATTTTGAATGAAGAACATTACAGAACATGCAGAACCCCAGAGAGTAGTTTATTTTTATCAGAAGTAAACTGAAGATCTCCGTTGAGAAGCACTGGAGTGTCACACCCCAGACCCTCAGTTTAAATAATTTATTTATTATTAAAAGTAATTAAATATTTAGCATATCTCAAGTTTATTAAAATTAGTATGGCCAATGTAAATGTGTTTAATTGTAATCTGACAATTAATTATAAACTACCTAATTATAAATTGCCATACTCATTGGAATCTCTGCAACAGAGAGTTCAGTTTACTTCTGATAAAAATAATACATTGATCCGACTGAGTGATAAACTCTTCTAGTTCTCAACGAGATTTTAGTTTACTCCATAAAATAATTACTATCACTGGATCTTGGTTGGAACACTCAGGCTCAAATAATTTCTGAATCTCTCTTAAAAGTATCAAATTAATGATGAAGTATGAATTGAAAGTTATTGACACGATTTCCTCTAGCGGTTGACCTTGGCTAAATTATTAAAAATAGTCCAGATGTAGAGATTGCCAAAAATATCAATTTACAACCAAATACGCAATAAAATAAAATCAAATGGATTTTAACCTGGCATCCACTAGAAATAAGTTGAAAAATTAGAATAATATAGAAATTAAATATTATACAGAGTTTTAAAAGGAAAAAATTTGCACCAAATTAAAAATACGTGAGTCCCCATTCGATCTTGCTTTGAAACTAGGTTTATCAAATATAAATTTGAATTTCAAAATAAATCAAATTGAATTGATAATGCAATGAAATTGTTACAGTTAGCAGTGTGTTCTACCAGGTAATAATTCTTCTCAAATGGCATTTTTATATAATATAAAAATACGATATGAACTGAATAGTCTTTTTTTAATTTTTAAGGTTTTTTGTTTATTTTACTATTATCTTCCAGAATATTATTAGATATCTTCATAACTTAATGTTTTTACTTTATTTTTAATTTTTATTAATTTTTATAATAATAATTATTATAATCAAGATTCTGAAATTTCAGCAGCGTATTACAAAAATCAAGATACTAAGTATTAGTATAGTATTATATGTACATATATTTCTCTCTAAAATCTTATTATTATACATTAATAATGAACCTACATTATGCATTTAACGTTTTAGGTATTGAAAGCTAAGCAGAATGTTGATACAATATTCAAAGAAAACTTATCGTTACAAAATAAAATTCGAAAATTAGATTGTAAATACATCACGAAAACATGCTTTTACGAGAACGAATTTAAAAAACTCCGAACCACAAATTTAAATTTAAATACAGATATTGAACATTTGAAGGAAAACCACTTATTGCTACAAAATATATGCAATGAACTTGAACTTGAAAATAATAACTTGAAGACGGATATTTGTGAATATGATAAAAAAATTTTTAATCTCATTAAAGAAAATCAAGAAAAAGTTAAAGAAATATGTGAAAATAAAAACGACGCAATTGGTAAAAATAAAATGTTAAACACAAAAGTTTATAATCTAATTCTTGAAAATCAGAAAATGGAACTACGATTAAATCAGTCAAAAAAATGTTTAGAACTTGAACCTTATTGTAATATAATTTCTCATAAGTTATCAATCGATCAAAATGAAATACTGAAGCAGTTGGTTAAAAAAATGCGTACTGAACGAGATGAGCTAAAAATGAAAAATAATGAATTAGAAAATCGTGTTGACAAAATCGAAAAGCTGATAAAAAGTTTAAAATGAGAATTAACATTTGTATAGGTAATATTATTCAAGATTTAACTTGCAACACCAGAAAACAAAAACAATTTTATTTCCTACTGTAATAAATGTTATTTAATTTGTTAACCCAAAACATAAATTAAATATTAAACAAGATTTTCGCTTTTTATTTTTTCCTATCGTACATACTTATACAGGTGTTGGTTGATGCACCCACATATTACGGGTATTATTTCGCAAAATCAGTATTAAAAAACCACGTGTAGGGTAAACTAGGGTAAAAGTGAATATGGGTAATTGAAAACGACTACTTGTTCTTAATTCAAACAGATTTTCTAAAACTCCAGAACGATTTTTTTTTATAATTACGTAGCAATTATTTGTATTTAACTACAAATGAGTAGTGTCACTGTGTTGTTTTCTTTGCAGAACAATTTTCCAGTCTGTCATAGTTATACTGAACTATCAATAAATGCGATTTTCGGGCATATTTAAATTTCATACAACTTGTCTCAATTTTCAACCGAAATTTAATTAGCTTTCTTTATACAGCTGCTTCTAACCAGTGGTGCTACTAGGTTTTTTTATAAGATGAGTAGACGCCGGCAAAGAAAATAATTGGTGAACCTAAAAGGAAGCACTTTTTTAAAGAGAGTAATGGCCATAACATTTATAACATAAAAATCTTAAGAAAATCAAACTAAATAAAAGACGTTTGGAGAGTTGTCGATGGAACGCAGCAAATTTCAAATTTGTTTTAACTCTCAGGTACCATCGTGTTTTCAAGTTACACTTATCCTATGGTGGGATGTTTGACATCTACAATTTTGACCAGAATTTGATTTCACTATTTTTTGCATATCTTTAACCTTGATTGAGTTAAAGTTGAACTTTATTAAAAGTTAAATATAAAAACTAAGCTCTACATAAAAATGTGTAAAAAAAGGCATAGTATAAACAGAAAAAATTCAAAGAATATAAAAATCATATTTCTTCAAAGTTGTCACCTGTTTCGAAGTTCCTAAAACTCTGTTCTTAACCCTCCAGCGGACGGGTGAGGTCTATCAGTCCACGCAACATTCAAATATCGCTATAGCTTTAAAATAAAATTTTTTTGTTGTGATCTTTTCTATACCTTTCAGAAATGTAAAAAGGCATATTTTAATCAAATTTTACAATATATTTAAAGCATCATTACTTAGAAAAAAATTAAGTGTCCTGATAGACCTCACCTTAACTTTATGTTAAAAACTGAAAAATTGACTTTTTCGCTTATTGGTGGTATTTTTAAAACTTATTTTCGGAACAAAGGGATAATGATTCGTATTTCCACACTTATTTGAGTATTTCTTGCCATTAGGTACTAGAAGTATATACTAAAATAACTCGAAATTGTTTAAATCGTGGTTATTTTACTACTGCCAGGAAAGAAAATATTTTTATACAAACGTCAAAAAGACATTTATGCATCACTATCGATACGAAGTGTATCTTTTTAATATAACAAAAAAGTGGTGGAAATCATTTTTCACCGTGAAAAAAATATTTTTCACGCGTTAAAAAAACTTGACGATTCAGATACGAAAATAGAATCTAATATTGTATTTAAAATCAAATTAATAAAATCTTACAAATAAAAATGTGGTAAACTAAAATTTTGTTTTTTAATAACTATAAATTATTATAATATGATTTTATAAAAGGATAATTGTCACTAAATCTTTTACTACAATAATAAATAGTACATGAAAATTATTTAAGTATGCTAAAAATAACTTTTCGAAAGAAAATTTTATAAAAACATTATTATTATAATCCATTATAATAAAGAAATATTGTTGATTTTCAGATAATATTATCGAATTATTGACTTGAATTATTGATATTTAAAAATTATTCATAAAATAAATCATAATAACCTGGAGGAATTTATAGACATCGAAAATAATTTTGGTTAGGTTAGAAATTGTCTAAATTGGATTAAATATCGAAATATAATGATAAAATTATAACTTCACAATAACAATATTAATTATTGATATGTATACAAAAAGCGGCAGGATTTGGTGCGGTTGCGCTAATGTAAAGATACGCCTCTCATTTTCGTTTTAAACTACCTTTACCACACTGTTGTTAATTTCCGCAATATATCTTGATAGTACAAAATAACGAGGTCATTTCTTGCGCACCATAGGTGCACTAAAATAACGTGGTCATTTTTGCACCATACACTATAATAACGAGGTTATTCATCAGTAATTACACCTCATATTTTATATCCGTAATTAAAATCTAGTAATCAAATATCCAATTGAACATTTAATAATTCTAGAGTGTCCCAGAGAAGTATTTATAGATGATTGGTTGCCGTAGGTTTTCTCACACACCTCATCACACACGTTTTCTTCTCCCAGAAGTGCAGATCTTGTTGTCAAGAACTTCGTCAGTGGCGTTCCTTTGAGAAGTGGAGGGTTGACAGTTTGCAATCTTATTCGAAATGCTAATTTTGTTGTTCAAACTGTCTTCTAAATAACTCTCGGCTACAGCAGTACTTTTCCACCCTCCGTGGCGCTTAATAGATGTCATATTACCTCCCGCATTGGCCAAAAGAGTGGCAGAGGTTCGCCTAAAACAATGGCCAGTGTATTGCTTAAACAATTCCTTTCCAAGCCATTTAGCGATCAAACTGGGAATTTCTCCAATTGTATTGATTCCAACATGTTGATTAACACACTTGCCGTTATTATATTTCAAGAATAATCGATGACTTGAAGTATGAGTCGGTCGCAAAGCCCTGTACTTCGATATATCTCAATATGTTGTCCATTTGATACGGTAAAAGTACGTTCAGAATGAGTTTTGTATCTGGAATTTTCACAATTAACACAGAGCCTACATCTTCTATGTCATCGATTGTTAATTTTACTAACTCTTCTCGACGACAAGCCCCACTTATGCCCAAAATAAGCACAACCTGCAATACATTAAATTTAGCTTCATATAAAATGAATATAATTAAATACCAGTACCTTCTTAAATAAATTTGTTTCATCGTCGGCTTCTACTATAAATTTAGCAATATCTTCTTCTGTTAAAACTCTTGATTTCTTCCTCTATAACCAACTGATTTATTTTTGAGATAAGGCACCAATTTTGGAAATTTTCGGACGTCGATGTTTTCCTTTACATTCAGTGTTGCTTTCAGCATTGAAAAGTAGACCACAATGTGGGCGGTTTCATTTTGTAGACTTTTCTTCTAAATAAGCTAAAAGCACTTTCTCCGATATCTTTACCACATTCTTTGTTGCACACCATTCGCGAAATTTAATATACGTATTCTCATACTGCACTTTTGATTTGGCAGGTAACAGATTTGAAATTGCGGCATTTGCAGTTTCTATTACCTCTGGCGGAGTATCGCTTTCACTGCTATAGTCCATCACTTCGAAAAGTGTGAATTATGTAAATTATGTAATGCGTGGAATTATTACAAAATTATAAATTGTAACTGAATTAATAACAAACAATTGCGCGTTTCCTAAGTTACAATGTTATCATAAAACCGATAATTTGATTTTATTTTATAATAATAATCAAAATTTACTTCAATTAAATCAATTCAATTAATTAATTTTTGACGTTGTATAAAATATTGTTTGTATTTCGGGCGCAAAATAAGTGTTTAATGGCACTTTGAATGAATTTTTGTCTCGACCTGACGGTCTCGCCAAAAATTTACATTCTCAAGTGCCATTCAAAACACTAATTTTGCGCCCTAAATACAAAAATAACTATTATTACTGTCGCTTTACATTTATTTGTTTTCACTGACTTTCATAAGAGAAGTATTTCGGTGTTACACCATAATATGGTGTATCAGAAACAATAGCCGATCACTCATAACAAAAAACATACGAAAAACATAGCAAAACATAACAACTTTTTCGGAATAGACGATGTTCTATTCTGCTGTGAGAAAACACAGCACATACGAACGAAAGGTGGCGAATATATACGAAGGTAGTTGTCAAAGTTTTAAAATGGAATATTATTCTAGGTTAGAATCACGTTTTGTGTTGTTGACGAAAGATAATTAATTATTAATTTATTGATTTGTTATTGAATTTATTAAACTGTTTGTGATTAATTGTGAATAATTTTTAAATTAACTTCACTCAAAACAAAATCTAATGTCAACTCTTTTACAAACTCATAAAGATTTGAAGGCAAATTTTTAAAAACATACAGTTTTTCAACAAAACGACAATCGTATGTTTTGTCTTACGAGAAGTCATGTATGAAAACATATAGATCTAAACTGGCTTTGATAATTTGTATGTTTTATTTTATTACGAAAATACTAAAAAAATTAAATACAAAACTATAGCATTAAAATCGCTGGTTCAAAGATTTGCATTTTTTATAATACCCCACAATTTCTTACTTGATTGGTTTTTGTGTAAACAAATGTCGTAAATTTTAGATTTATGACCAAGAAATGACATTTTGTGCAAACTTTTCTCAAATGAAGCGGTTCACTTTGCTGTATAATTTTTAAAAATTTCCAAAATTTTGAGCTGTAATTTAATACATTTTCGTTGATCATAATTTATTAGTAATAATGCTAATAAATATGTTTCAAAACTAAATTCACAGGAATTAAATTGTTTATATAATATCAGTGGTAGATTTTTGTTTGAACCATAAGGGATGGTATATGCGCAGAACGGCAAGCATATCCTACCTTAGTAGTTATTATACCATGGGTCCTAATAAACTTCACCCGTCCACTGATGTAACTTTTAGATCACCCGTCCCTGGAGGGTTAAGCTCTGTAAGAAAAAAATTAAGTTAGCATTACTAACTACAAATTTTGAAAATGCTATTTTTCAAATTAAATGCACTCTACAAACCTTTCTAAACATTTAATGATTGCTTCTGGGTGCTTTCTGCAGATGTTTTGGCAACATTCGCCACAAGTAGTTTTTACCTTATAGGTCCCATACACCTACCAACAAATTGCGAAACAGAGGCTGTTATTATACTATTATGCAATTATTTCTGGTTTTTCAATTTCTTCTATATTGCCATTATGGTGCAACGAAGACACCAACAAAACAATTTTTTTTCAGCACATATGAAACTACAACTTCTACAATTATTTTGGAATACTGAGACACTTCAACGGTAAATTTTTTCAAAAACGCTTAAAAATAAATAATATCAAACTTATGCCATATTGAACATATTTATCTTGTAGGAGAATAGTTTGTTAGAACCAATAAATTGTAAAAAAATTAGGTTGGAAGATACAAAGTAAAAACTGGCGACCGGGGTGCCAAAATACTCCACGTTAGTACTTGAGGGTTAAAGAAATTATAAGAGATAATAATGTAATATAATATATATTTTTAAAAATGCACAAATTTGGAAAAAAACGGCATTAAATTTCATATGGAATCCGATTTTCTTATTATAGTCCATTTGAAACAATAATACAGTAAAAATTTGTAAGGGCGTTTCTGACGCGAAGGAATATTCACACAGGAAAACGTCAAAAAATTAAGGCGAATGTCCATTTGAAAAACCCCTACTCCGGGTAGGGCTTTGTCTCTGAACAAATTTGTTTCATCACTAGATTGAGGAACATTTTTTCAAGACATCATAACATGCTAAAGACTGGACGTCATTCAAAAATAATTACAAGATGATCGGCTTTCGTAAAATATAAATTCAAATTAGTAAATCATGAAATATGTTTGAAAAATTTCTAACATTCTTTAAAAATGAAACTCCCTTTAATCTGTGTAGTAATCACTATCGTTAAGCAAATAAAATATTACGCTAAACTTTAAAATAATCAATACGACGCATTAGTAAACGCGACATGTTCATTATTAAATTTTAATAAATTTTACTCTCAAGTAAACATTTTATTTCACCCTGTATATAATATGTAAGACGAGTTCAAGAATTTAATGTATTTGTCGATAAAATAGGGAACTTTAAATCGTTTGGTAGTGATTTTGCAGTGTTTGTCTTGTTTTTGTCAACAAATTTTATTGTTGTAAATATTAGTCGTTATTTAAACTGTATAATGTGTTGATCAAAAACTCGATCAAAACGTTGTATATATACCGCCAAGACATCTAAATTATGATATTTTAATTTGCAATTTAAATATGAGGTTTGTAATAATTTATTAAGTACTTTTATAAGAATTTATATTGGTTAAATTTTAGTGCTCCGAGAGTTAATTCTGCAGTTATGAATGGTAATAACAGGAGGCCTACAAACTTGGGAAGAATAGCTCCTATAGAAAGAAATACTTGTGCTCAACACGACGATCTTATTAAATTTGTGTATGATTCGTGGAGTAAAGTGACACAAGAAATTAGCCGAAGTAATGGTAATAATACTATTTACTACCACGAAAAAGAATCGGAAGTTTTAAAAGATTTTGAACCTTTTGATTTGGAAGCGTTTTGCAGAAAGAAAATGGGGCAAAATGCACAACATTTGTAATACTTTCATGTGAATTATATTTCCAATGTAAAATCAGGCTTTTGAACAATATGTAAGTGACCTGGTTGTGCATTGGAATTAATTTATTAGCAATGTTTTAATTTAATTATTTTACATTTTAGATTATAACATTATGAACATTTTTATATTGTATTGTGTATTGAAAATTTATACATTTGATTTTCTATATTCAGATTATTATTTAAAATCCATAAATGAGAATTTCACTGATTCGTACTTACACCTATATCCAAGTTAGGTTACTAAATAGTTTGAACTTCCACCGATTTTCAACAAAATATGAAGCAGTATGATTACAGTACACTAATGTGCATATCTCGATACGTTAAGTGTTTGGCTTTTCATAATTATGATTAAAACATTAATTAGTCAAATAAGTAGATAGGTCCAATATAATTATATTTATTTACTAATGTTTATATTGTGTATATAAACAAATTATTGCACAAACACTTAGGCACTGAAAAGAAAGTTCAGATTATTTTGTTTAGTTTATTTGATCAACTTTGGTGTCCTTGAATTGTGTGAAACACATTCACTTTTTGGAGATATTCACTTCGATGCCCCCCAACGATAACTATAGTAACTTATAAAATTCATGTTGTAAGTTACAATTTAAAAAAATCAATTGCAAAGGTAAGATTGCCGTAGAAAAATATCTTACTTTTTGTCAACCCGAAACAATTAATAGACCCTGATATTTTTTTATTAGTCGATGATTAAATGGGTATTCAAATATTGAATCGCGTTTTTATCAAAACTAATTTCAGGGTGACTATAGTTGTCGTTGAAGGCGTCGACTTGGTAATTAAAGAGTTAATAAGTGTATGTACATAACTAGAGTGCATTTAAGTGACAGTAAAGTCTTTTACCAAATACAACTGTTGGTACTACAAGTGAATTAGTCATATAGTCCATTTCTTTCAAGACTACAGTAATATAAATTTTATAAACTGCACTAATTTTATAAATTTTTATTACTGTATTCTTGGACCAAATGGACTATACGTAGTTGTTATGATGCAATTATGCGCGTGCAAAGGGGTATAAGTCTAAAATGGGCATTTTGAGTTAACACAGTTTTAAGATTTTTGCTCTCGTTTATTCTAATAATGTAAATCGACTGAACAATAACAGGTAAAGCAACTAGCACATTATTGTAGACAATTTTATGCTGAATTGATTACAATTTTTCATAATTTAATTTTTTATTTAAAATTGGCTAAAAAAATCATTTTATAAAAAATGGCTGTCTTATACCATTTGACACACGAAAAAATTACGACCTATAGGCCGGACCCTTTTGCACAAATCGAAAAATTTTACGCAATAATTATATTTTATTCAAAATAATATATTAAGAAAATTAAGCAGAGTAATTATAACTAATATAACATTGTAATTTAATTATTATTTAAAATAATTTATGTGCAGAACGGTATAAGTCACAAAAAATTTCAAAATCATCGTGCAAAGAGGTACAAGTACATACTTATACCCCTTTGCACAAAAATTTGTGTTAATTTATACACTTATCCCAACTTTCGCCAACGGATGTTGGCCGTTAAAAAGGCGTTGACTAATATTATTTTACACACATGTAGAGGAGAAGGTGCAAATATGGAATACCATTTTGTTTGGTATATAAAAAATTTTTTATTAGCGAATAGAATTAAGCCAAATTTAGGTAAAAGTTACTTCAGACAAGTAGACACCATAATCTAAAAACAAATGTGTAATTAACTAAAACATTTTTACAAAAAAAAAGTTTGAAAAAAAAACTACAAAATGCCCGCCTAAGAAAAGGTGGTGCAAATATGGAATACATTAAATATCTAAGAAATAATTAAATAACTTATTGTTCCTAAAAACTTAAACTAACTATAAGGTCCTAGATTAACATATTACTTGCACCAGTCGCAAATATACTCGTCTTTTTCGGCGCCTGCACTGGTACTGGTACATACAATACTGGTATTCCATATTACCGACAACCAATGTCATCAATATTTTAGGTTAGATCTAGCTAATTATAATGAAAACTAAACAAATACAACGTTATCTTAAACCATGGACTTAGAAGATTAGGACTGGCAACTCATAGTAAAATGGCAGCTCTTAACCGAATCACGCCAAACTTTAATACTAGATGGCGCGGCAATACAGAGGCATAATATTGATAAAAAAGTAATACATTTACACAAAAATTAAATGTTTTTATAGCGTTATTTAAACAATTTTCCTACAAAACATATGTTTTACATACCTGTATTACATTTTTATAATATTAAATTAAAATTTTAAAAGAATAACAAGTTAATCGAGCAATTAAAGGAATTTTTTTTATATGGTTTTGATAACAACTTTTTGATGTTAATAGCCGTTTTATTCAAAAATAAGTATAATTATAATAATATAAAATAATTTTTATATTATATAATAAAACACAGGTAACAGAAATGAATTTATTAAAAATATATTTAGGTTTTTGATAATTTTGAATGCTTTTTCTTCTCGGCACTAATTTTTTTAGTTTCTGCATTAATATGATAAGTATATTGTCTTAACCTCATGGTGATGTAATAATGAATGGTGTAAGACAATATATCTGTTTTATGTAACTTGCATGGAAATGTAAAATTCACATTTTGCAGCAAATCAGTGACAACTTCTTCATATACATTGCTTTTCTCAATATACTTCATCAAAGTACTTCAGACTTAATTTTTTTGATTTTAATAAATGGTTTACGTTCTAATGGTTTTTTTCTGGCTTGTACAGTTTTGCTTAAATAAGCAGGACAATTGGGGAAAATCGTTGGTATTGCAGTGTCAGTTAAGCGTGGCTTAAGCAAAGGTACCTATAATAATAATTATCAATAATTATAATATTAATCAAGAATTATCATCCTCTAAAGAAAAATATTAATATGATATTTTGCAGAATGTTTCTAATTATTTTAAACAAACCTCTGTGGTAAATAATAACAATAAGCAACGTAGTAATATTTATCGATACTTACTTTTTATCTGAAAGTCCTGGAATATTATATTTTACAATATATGTTCTTATAATACAATCTTCTGCAAAGTGTATTTCACAAACCCTATGACAATCTTTCAATTCAAAATCTCGAGGGATAGCTTTGTTCCATTGTTTGAGCCTTTCAGGATCTCGTGGTGCTTTAAACATACTATACGCCTTAGTTTTCTTATTTTCGCTTCATAGCCACTTACACAATTAGGTACAACACATTTGAAACCCATTTTAAATCTAATTAAATAGAAAAATACAAATTTATTGCATCAATTTTTGAAGGTTAGAAACTACTTACCTTATAAACAAACACTTAAAACTTAATAACACCAACTTTTAACAAATCTGTAAATATTATAATTTTTAATATGCATATATTTTCTTATGTACAATATTCTTTCACTTTTATATTGGTGAATCCATAATTTGAAATTTCAATTTTTATTTCATTTTGGTCAATTACATGCAGCGCCTCCTGTGGGGAGATTTATCGTTATTCGGTTAAGAGCTCGGAAATTTTAAGCTTTCAGATAGGGAGTTGCATGTCCTAACCTTCTAAGTCCATGTCTTAAACTTTAGTTTATATAAAATGGCATCGTAACAAATATTTGAATAAAAACATGCAAATAAAAAAATTAGGCTTGCATATTCACTTACGTGTTAAAATTATCAATGTACGAAATTCACATGTACACATGTGGTAAACTAAAATCATACTAAAACGGTACGGGGTGGATCGCCTCCAATAAAGATGGCAATCGTTCACAAATTTAGCCGATTTTCGACCGAGGACCTTACTTGGTTTAGTCAAAACCGATGTATTCCATATTACAAGCATATTCCATATTTGCACCTTCTCCTCTACTGTGTCATATGGGGAACATTTATATGTACTTATCTCAATTTACCCAAAAACCGACTTATACCCCTTTACACGCGCACGCTGCAATTTTCTGTCACTTATTTTATAGCGGTTCTAGAATTAGTAACATATACCCTAAACGAAATTGCCATAAGTTTACTTACATTTTTATTGAAATTATTAAATTATATTAATTATTGTTACGACCCTGCTTATTTCATCAGCTAAGATCATTATTTGTAGTAAATAACTATATTAAATTAGGGGGATCTTATAGAAAAAATCATTCAAAAGGTGGACGAAAGAAGCTAGCAAACAAGCAGCTTACAGCAATACTACAAACCGTTTTAAAGGCAACAGCAGCGGAAATTCATTGAACCTTCCTATTACTGTTAGACCTGTTCAACTGCTTCAAGTGGCCGTTATAAATAGACGAAAAAAAAAAAAACATTGCTTTTTCCAAAGTCTCCCGTGCTTTGGAGGGCACGTAAAGCAGGCGGTCCCCCTGAGTTGATGACTGCCAGCATCAACAATGGAAAGGGTTACAGGGACATTCCCCAACCCGGACTTAGCAACCGTGGGGTCTTAATGCTTAATTAAGTTTTGATATTTAAGTCACAATGAAGTGTCTGATTTAGAACATACCATGGTGCATTGCAGATACTGCGCAGTATTTTTGACTGAAAGCGCTGAATTTTTAATATATTTGTGTCGCCGGCAGAACTCCATATCTGGATACCATAAGTCCACACCGGTTTTAATATTGCCTTGTATAATTAAAGTTTGTTTTCTATACCAAGATTGTAGTTGCGGCTCATACGAGCAATTTTTCAGTAGTTGAGCCCCAGTTGGAGTCTCTTATACCAGATATGCTTAACTCACGTGAGTATTTTGCCTAAGTGCATTCTAAGATACCTCTTCTTTTTGAGGGAGGAGATTATTATATACACTTACACTGTGGCACTTATTTCTCCTGAGAGTGAAAGTAATAAGTACTAATGTAGTACGAGGAAGGGGAGGCTATTAAGGACTTATTCCGCCGCTAGAACCATTGTAACAAGGGGTGATATTAAAGAATTAATTTAACACCATTGTAGTACGGGGAGTTTGATAAAAAAAATTGTATTATATTTCTACGGTTATCGCGAACAAAAAAAGAATAGTAGCTAAAGGGAGGGGGTTAATGTTGAGTAGCGTGAGTTGCTACCACGACTTCCTTTAGGAGGAAGAAAATCAGGGGTTTGGAGGACGTGTGAATCAAATGATTTATTGCTTTCACTAAAATTTTCTTTTTGTGACCAACTTCGGCGATTAAAAACAAAACAAATAAAAGAAATTTGATCGAACATGTGAGAATATTTATTGATAACTAATATTTAAAAAAAAGATTACAAAATTAAACTTAATACTGCGATACTTAATAAAAATGCCCACTTTGACCGAACAGCCATGACTTGGGCTGACGGCCCGAACGAACTCAACGGCCAGGATACGACTGCCCGATTTCCTTCCTTGAATGGAACTTCTTTCATGTTCAAATACCCTTTTTCTGAGTTCCCACGAAATGTGAGAAACGCTAGGCCGTGACCTGATTACGTAACTGTTTTTAAGGGTTCTCGAAATCTTTAAGATAAGTGGATCGAAAACTGATTGAAAATACCACTTATCGTCGATTTTTAATAATCAAATGGCGATCTTATATAAGATTTATTAGAAATTTATTTAAAATAAAATTATTACGCCGACACTAATAACAACATTTATGCCCGATTTCTTCACTTATAGTTATCTTCAAGTTAGCGAACCTCGGGTTAAATTGACGAAATGAGCAATCAGAAGACAACAAGACAAATGAGTCAATCATTTGATTGGTTATTTCGTCAATTTAACCTGAGGTTCGCTAACTTGAAGATAACTATGAGTGAAGAAATCGGGCAATAATGATTTAAATAAGTATTCTACCAAATTCAGTTAATTTATCAATTTATTTCAACATTGGGGTATGATCAAAATTATGGGATACTTTAATTATTACTTAAGTGGCTCTTTAAATCTTTTAGTGCGATATTAACGCAAGTGAAAATTACAGCCACGTTTTAATTAATTTATCTTCATTGAATTTGTTTTAAAATCTTAAATTTGAATATAACAATGAAAATTAAATTATTCCATACTTTTTGGAATTTGGTGGTGTGGTACACTAACTTGCTGTTGTTGACCTTAATGCGTCATATAGCTTTAACCATTCTTCGATTTTGTTCAGGTGTATTTGTAGCATACGAGAAGCTATTTGAGGGTCTTGATGAGACGCCATTATAACGGCGTCATCCGCAAATGTGGCAATTTCCGTGTATTTTGTTGCAGGTAGACCGTTTGTAAACAATATAATACAGTAACGGGCGCAGAATATTTCCTGGTGGAACTCCAACCTCTATTGGTACGAGAGTGGTATAAACTTCAACTTGGAAATACCTATCAGAGAGGTATGACGGAAGTGTACTTCACACTATGTGATTTCGCTTATGATTTTCTTATGACTTGTTGCGATTTTAGATATGATATGTTTTATGCATAACTAGCCTCAATTTATTGTGTTTACACCTTGTGACTGCTTGTGAAAATTCATATGATAAAATAAATTTTCAACAAAGTAAACCTGTCATAAAATTTTGAGATTAAGATAAAATGTTGAACAAAATTTTTTTAAATGTACAAGCTTAGTGAAATTTTAAAATTTTTCAACTTACATTTTAGTCTAAGACCCGTTGCGCAAAGTGGTTTCGTCTTATCAAGAACTCGTCAATTGAATTTTGAAAAGGCATGAGCTAACTTATTATTTCATTCGGCCCAAAACCTACGGACGGTGAAAAAAGGTAACCTTGTGTTATTTTTGAAATATAAAAATGAATAATTTTTACTAGTGACATTCAGTTTGAGAATCTAGTGTGTCGATACGGGCTTGCCAAAACATGTCAACTAATTTTGCAAAAAATTTCAGTAGAGTTTTTGAATTCAATTTTAATGGATTTTAACCTTTTCATTCATTTATAGATAGTTTAACTGATGAATTCTTGATAAAACGAAACCACTTTGCGCAACGGGGTCTTACATGTAAGTTGGGTCTTACATACGGTAAGGAGAGGTAAGGTCTTACATGTAAGACTAAAATGTGAGTTGAAAATTTTCAAATTGGCTAAGTAATGTGACTTAAGTGTTAAAACTTAAGTAATGTGACTTAAGTACTGTGACTTATGCCCGTTTGCACTGATTTTTCCTTAAGTTTCTGCTTAACCTATTTTAATTAAAGAAATTATTTATATTATTAACCTTGAAATTATTAATTCAAATTTTTAAAATTATAAGGTTAAATGAAAAAATGTCTGATGACAGCAGTAACCATTGCTGAAAGCTTACAAATAATGTTTCGTTTTATTGTTCATTTAACCTTATAATTTTAAAAATTTGAATTAATATTTTAATTAAAGAACTATGGTTAAGGTTTTAGGTCTATTACAGCAATTTTAAATTGTCCGATGTTAAACTGACATGTGCGGTCAGTTGTTTTAATTATTCACTTGATTTTTATTTATATGTTTTGTAGTCTTGAAAATAGATCAATAAACGGCTCGAAACGTGTCGGACAATTTAAAATTGTTTTAATAGACCTAAAACTTCAACTTCATTTTCAAATGATAATTAAAGAACTATCTTAGTACTTTACTGTACTGCACTAAGTAATGAGATTAAGCATGACTTAGAGACTAATATGACTTAAGTACTGTGACTTAAGTAATGTACTTAAGTAATGGACTTAAGTAATGGATTTAAGTGTTGTTACTTAAGTAATGTCATTTAACTAATGTGACTTTTAATTAAATTGACTTAACAGTAATGTGACTTAAGTAAAATGTGGCTTGTAATGTGACATGAAGTACTGTGTAAGTTAATCGTACGTAATGTTGACAATGTAATCCGACATTGGATGCAGTGCAACATCACGGAACGTCTTTTGACTTGTATCAATGCAATATGTAGTTTCGTATTAAATGTTCATGTTAGACTTCCTGGCAACAATTCAATGTGATCAAATGAACATGAAGTTAAACTTATTGAACTTTATCAAAATTGTGAGTTTTTCGAAACAAAAAATAATTAACAATGATTATAAAATAAATTTAAAATTTAAATTAAATTTTGAAAAAAACAGCGTGACCTCGGACTGAAGAACTCTTACAAACGTATTTTTAACTTATTAAACGCCAAATTTAAATTTAAAATGGATAACAATAATTAACAACAACCTTATGTATACTTATCATAAATTATAAAATTTCAAATTGGCTTCCTTTGCGTGTATACAGAGCTTTAAACGTCGAATGAAATTTTCGGCTGTTTTTCGTACCTCTTCTACGGATATTTTGACCATATGGCGTAATCCATTGGGTTGAGATCTGGTGAGTATGGAAGCCATTCAGCGGAACTGATAAAATTAGGAAAATTGATTCGACCCACTCTTGCGTAGTTTTCGCCTTGTTGGCAGGTGCAGAGTCTTGTTGAAAGGTCCAATGTTGGTCACCAAAGTGCTGTTGGGCCCACGGAAGAACTACAGCCTCTAAAATATCCGTGGTAGATTTCCTTGTTAATTTTACCTTCTTCCACAAAACTAAAGGTGTTTTACCGGTAGCACAAATACCGCCCCAAACCATGACAGACTTGGGGTATTGGCGATGAACAACGATGGCAGAAGGTCCGGTGCTTCTTCTGACCAATACCTATCATTTTGACGATTGTGAAATTGTTCAATAGTAAAATTTTTCATCAGTAAAACGAAATTTTCCCATTTTGAGCAGCGGTGCGATATAGAAGAGCACGGCATCGTTGAAGTCGTACTCGCTTGTTTTCATCAGTTAGCATTTGGGTTTTCGCAGCTTATAAGGCTTCTTCTTAAGTTCATTTTTAGCTATTGTCGAGCCGACTCTCGCGTGATTCCGGTTTCACGAGCCACTTTTCGCATCGACAGTCTGGATTTCTTTGAATCCGAAGTTTGATGATATTGCAATTCCGGCGAGTGTTGGAGAACATTTTTTTCTCTTCCGGTCGGTCTTCCATATTACCAAGTTCTTTGAATCGTTTGATGGCGTCGGAAACGGTTTGTCGAGAATTTTAAGCATTCGAACTATTTCACATTGACGATTTCCAGCTTCAAATAACGATAAAATTGCGGCGCGACTTTTTGACATTTTGTAACTCACAAACTGATTGTTTAATTTTTTGCTCTTTTGTTTTTCTGATCTCCATAGTTCTTAGAATCGGATTACTAGATTATTTTTCAGAAAAATTCAGTGATTTTCGCGAAAAGAGAAAAACATGTTTGTCCGGGGTCTTGTGGGTCACGCTGTATTTTAAGTGCATATTAAGTTAAATTTCAGTTCTTTCTTTCTGTTTTTTTTATCTTTTTGATAAATTCATTTTTAATCAACATAAAACATTGTTTCGCGTTTTTATTTATATTACTGGAAACTACGATATTATCTCATGTTATTCATTAACCTTATGACAACATATAACTCATACGACTATGTGAAACGTTTATTCGACGTATACCATATTCTGTGTATTTGAAATATTTAGATGTATTTATGTACATTTATTCAACGAATTTTCCAATTCAAAATTCTACGGTATTGGATTATACTAAAAACGAAGAAAAAAACTTTAAATAATATGTTCGTATGTATCATAACGTAGATCATTTCGTAGATCATAATTGTTAGAAGTGTATACAAAATTGATGGGATGGATTTTTATTCACTGGAGACATGTACTCTATTCGCTGTAAATTCATTAACTGCAGATTGAATCTGACGTGTGTATGTTGAGTTGCAGATTATCTGAAGATATTTATAGATAGTTTTTTACTGACAATAAAATATGAAGGGGGGGTCTGAATAATGTGTAACCAACACAGATAAGTTCTTCAGTTCAAGTCGGCAGTCAGCAATATCTGCAGATAATCTGATAAGATAAGTGAATGGACACAGTAAGATGCAAATTTTTAATTTTTAGCTGAAAATTACATTTAGTTGCCATCTATTCATAAAAATTAAAACGCAACTAATATTATCAGCTTAAATTTATATCTATTACACCCACACCAGAAATGTATTATTAGAAATTTGCTTAAATCCGCGGTATATAAAATGACGTAGGAATTTTGCTGAAGTCCCAGTCTGTGCAAAGCAGGTTCTAAAAATCGTGATTCTGTGGTTAGTAGTTTTATGAATAAAAAGTAAGTGTATTTCATTTTAATTACAAATAAAATAGAACATTATACAAGTTGGAAAGTTTGCAATGAGTAATTCTGGTTAAGAGGGGTCTAGTAGAATACACATGATACTATTGTGCACTTACTTCCACTCATGGCGTAAAATAGGCGAATCAGCCTTTGACGATAGCGAAGATTTTTCCTAAACTATAAATAATTTTCTAATTTTTTTTTAATTTTTAGAATTTATAGGTACATATTACCTATTGGTGGTAAAGAAAATTCAAGCTGTTTTATTGAATACTGTAAAATATATAGCTAAATATAGAAATCACTATTATTATTACTATGAATTTGTATTTTTTTTTATATTTTATATTTATTTTCACAATCATTTTACAATAAATGTTTATAAAAATTGGAAATTTTTTTATAGTTTAAGAAAAATCTTCGCCATCGTCAAAGACTGGTTCACCTATCTTACACCACGAGTGGAAGTGAGTGCACACTAGTATCATGCGGATTCTACTAGGCCCTCTTAATTTAACAATTTCCTCGATAATTATTATTAATTTATTGAAGGTATGGAGTTAGGCAACTATACACAAAAAAATTATTGTTAGAAGTATAATGACTTAGGTAACTTGGGGGAATAGGGTAGCGCGAGGTTTAAGTATTAGTTGTAAAACTTTAAAATCGTTGTTTTTTCAGAACCACATTTTCGTACTAGGAAAAATCGTATCTTCGCCAATTATACCCGAGCGATTTGAAATTTTTACAGAGTATTTGTAACGAAATTGTTTTCCATTAGGGGTAGAATATTTTTTATTTGAATGTTAGTTTTGAAAATAGTTAAAATTTATAATATATTATAATAAATAAATAAACTTTATTTGGTATAAAATATCATTATATATAAACAAATTCAAATGTGTATGCAAAAGAAAAAATCTCAAGAGCACTAAATAAATTCAAACACAACATAATCTTTAATCATCTTCTTAAAATTTAACAATCTTGTCTCCAACTTGAGAGGCAATGACAGACCATTAAACAACTTTAACCCATTGTATAAAATCATGTTTTGAGCCCTATTATTTCTGAATAAATTTAACCTAGCCATGTACATTTCGAACCGGATAACCATGAACTTCTCCCACATAAGTAATACCCTTGCACAAATATTCCGGAAGCATATTATTTTTTAACTTAACACAAAATCAATACATTGGCCACAATTCTTTGGTATACACTAATGCCACTGTAACGCATCCAGCAAATCAAATCGGGATGTAAATCTGTTTACTCTCAAAATAATTCGCAACTATTATGTAGTTTTTGGAATTTATCCTACATTCCCATAGTACCCATAAACAGAATGGATAAACGCGGTCTTATCGTGGTATTATAAATTTTTATAGTACTCAAAACCGAAACATTCTTTCTAATTTTCAATAAAAAATACCATTTTCCTTACACTTTCTTACATACATAATCAAAATGACATTTAAAGTTCAAGTTTTCATCAATAATTATCTCCAAGTATTTAATTTGACTAACAACCTCAATCACAATATCATCCATCACGACATCCAAGCTTCAACCCTCTCTATTATTCACAATAATGCACTTGGTCTTATTTACATTCAGCTTGAGTCTATTCATCAAAAACCAGTCACTGAGGTTCTTTTAACTCCCAATTAATAACATTAATACTATAATCAACATTATCACCAGTAACATACAAGTGACCATTATCTGCAAATAACACAAATCTTGCCCCATCACCCACTACCTTAATCATGTCATTGTCATATAATAAAAACAGCAATACACCAAGAATTGTTCCTTTAGGAACTTCTAAATCAATATCCACTGGTTTCGAGACAAAGCCATTTACTTTCGTTTTCTGTTTTCTTATAATTTGACAAACTTGGTTTTGCTTAATTTAAATTTTGATTTAAAAGTGCATCTTGTTGAAATTTAATACTTCAAAAATCCGTACGCTTAATGTAAAACTGCACTCATCAGGTTTAAAATGATACCAACTTCGTTGTTGCGGAGGTTCACGGCACCGCACACTGAAAGCGCGTAATAAATATAATATTTTAAAATTTTTATTTCTACAATAGGTAAAATAATATTAACAAATTTATTATTAATTTCAGAAGAAAAAAAGGCAGAAATTCTGTCGTATTATTAGGTAGTCCCCGTATTGTCTCTAAGATATTTATTGTTATATGATATAATAGATGCAAAGTAGAATGAAAAGTAGATGAAAAGAAGTAATAAAAAAAGTAAAATATTATGTTTAACACTTTGCAATAATTTGTGGTTTATTTATTTTTAAATAATTACATTGATATGGACGGTTATGAATACATTATAACAATAATAACACCAGATATAAGAAATATCTTTACAAAAGTCTTATTTAATGAAATAATTATTAACATTTTTTCTTTAGTTATAACACGTAACTGGAAATATCTTATTAAAAAGTTATTTAGTTTTATAAAATATTTGTAGAAAATTTAAAAAAATATTTGTATACAGTGGAATGTTTTAATAGCAGTCTCCTTTTATTTATTAGATTTCATAAAATATATCCACGGTTATAATAATTTATTGGATTTATCTATTCTATATATACATGAATCATTTTACATTTGGGAAATAATATTTAACCACTACATAACAGATAGGTACAATTGCAATCTGAAGGTTTCCAATAAAATCGTGAATTTATTAAAAAATCACGTTACATAGTTGCCCCACTGTTACGATATTAAATGGCACTGCAATTTAATAACACACCTTGCTTATACAAAATTTATATGGTAGGTACACCTATACCGATTTCAATTAACTATACAAAACAATAAATTTATCAAAACTATAAACAAATTACTTTTTGCTTCAGCACATTCTTCATTTTTTTAACAAGTGATCTATTGTTGGAATTTGAAAGCATTTTAGTAAACAAATTGTGATCTCGAAATACTTTTACTATAATATTTAAAATTGCACCATAATCGATTTTATAAGAAAAAAACTACAACTTTACCAAACATAAGATACCATAAATATTTAATTTTATTAATAACCCTAATAATGTATGTATCAAAATTTAGAATATTTTAATATCAACTGTATTCAAATACATTATGTAGTGAGGCGAACAGGACGTTTTCAAATATTATTAAATTTTATCACTTTGATGTAATACAGTAAGTAAGTATTCAGCAATACCATCTTAAATTATATTTCTTTCTTTATCAGCAGTCTTCTTCTACTAATTTTTGTGTATCTTTACCTGTATCAGAAGCAGGATCCAATTCACGATGTCTAACATTCACCTGCGGTGATGTTTTATGTGTTACACTTGACGGTGCAATAATTGCACTAGGAGGTTCAGAAAAATTTTCTAACTTTGATTTATTAACTTCTGTTGGAACTTCATACAAACCTAATAAAAAATAAAATATTACAAATAAGTTAAATATAAACTAATTATAAATTATATATTAAAATTGATGTATATATGTACATAGTATATAGCATTCTAACAAAATTATCAGAATCATATAATCATAACTTTAATTGTGTTTATAGTTTGTTTTATAATACAGTAAAGAAACATCTATTTTTTAAGCAATCACCCTGGTGTTCCCCTTGAATTTTAACTACGAGCGTGTATTTGGCAAGCCAATTTAACAAAAAAATAAAAATTATAATTGAATGTTTGTGAAGTTTTAATGAAAAAATCCGCCAAGACATTTTATTTATATTATATTATTATTTTGAATCGCCCTCGAAGTCGTGGTTAAAATTAAATTTAGAGTTCGAACCGCGAGCAGGTGTCTTCACAGGTCATAATATAGTAGTTATGTTTACGCCAATTGTTTACACTACATGAAATCTAGGCACAATTAGGTACCTATAACAGATAAAGAAACTGCTATTCATCTTTACAGAGATTAAACAATTTTATACAAGGAATGGAATTAAATCATAATATACAGATCCACCATATTACCCAATCAGTAATGTTCAAACTAAACGCATGGTACAATACGGCAAGGCCGAGCTAGAAAAATTACAAGTGGGAATTTTCAATTTGAAACTGGCACGTTTGTTATTTGAGTAGCATACAATTAATTATTCCAAACTAATCAACTTCAAAGGATAATGACGAAACTACTTTAGGATGGGATTATTTCATTTATGTGCATAACTACATGTATATAATCCTCAATATCCTCCTCAAATAAGACGTTCATAAGCCTCCACTAGCGACTTTCCCCTATTCATAATATTTTATGATATATCTAATCAAGTTAGGCATTATCTAACTAACTTTAATAAAATTATACATATATTGATAAAAATTTGGACCTTATAATAACTTACGTACTACGAGTATCAAAGTATTTATAACTTATTACCTGAACTACCATTTCCAACATTATCTTGATTATTTTGAACTGCATCATACATGGGATTATGAAAATCTCTGTTTTTATTATTAACAGCATCTAAATTGTATGCTACATCCATAGGTTCCAATCCACTGCTAGTTCCATTTCCATTAAATGTGTTATTTCCAAATTCAACATTACTACCTTGTCTAAATGACACGCTTTGATTGCTAGTTAAACCACTTAGACCAGTTCCTTTGCTACTGCAATTTTAAAATAAAACATATTTGATAGCAGCGCCAAAATTTGAATTTGGAGAAATTAGAAAAAGTAATTAAAAATTTTTTTTAAATAATTTTGAAGTTTTAGAAATGCAAAAAAAGACAAAACATAGTTGACCTGAATTATAAATTGAAAAGAAAATATAGTTGAGGTGATAGGCCAATGAAAGTTTAACCAGTAGACACCTTTTTCACAACACATCACCAACGTAAACATTCAAAAAAGCAGAGTCGGATTCAGCAACATCGTCGTATGAAAAAAATAGCAAACAAAAATTATAATTTCCGCAACTTACTGGATGACCTAAGGTTTCGTTCTTATCCACAAAGTGGAATTCATCTCCTCAGACTCAGATTGATAAAGAAAATACAAAATCTACTCACCACCTTTTGCAACCGACTCCAACATTTTTTTTTTAAATGTGATATCCTGTTATAGAACGTTTTTAAACTTTCTCGCAAATACATTTACCACGTGACATTTTTAAGGTTAAGGTCATTCGAGCGTCGGAGTCGTTTGCAAAAGGTGGTGAGTAGATTTTGTATTTTCTTTATCAAACGAAACCTTAGGTCATCCAGTAAGTTGTGGAAATTATAATTTTTGTTTGCTATTTTTTTTATTCGACGCGACGATGTTACTGAATGCGACTCTGGTGTTTTGAATGTTTACGTTGGTGATGTGTTGTGAAAAATGTGTCTACTGGTTAGACTTTCATTGACCTATCACCTCAACTATATTTTCTTTTGAAAACATATTTGAATTAAAACATATTTTATTATAATTAACTTGTACTTAGGTAGGTGCTAAATTTAAATACGTATATGTAAGATACTTACAAAGGCCTCTTTCTTATGAAAAACCAAACACCAGCAGCTGCACCAAGAACCAAAAGTATCACAACAATAGGAATAACAATAGCCACGGTGTTAGAACTATTAGGATTCCGACTGTGTGCAACATGAACATCACAAAATTGACCATGAAAATCTGATGAACACTCGCACATTAAATCGCCTGTTTCACTTTCTCTACAAATTCCACCATTTTGACAAGCGCAAACTCTTGGTGCGGGTCTGGGTCGTTCAGATGCAGCATCACATGTGATTTCGGCTTTACTTCTATGCGACGGTGAAAACGATGATATATCAGGACAAGTACATCTGTGACCACCAGGTACCAATAGACATAAATGAGAACATTCATTATTACGACACGGATTGTTAATTGAGGTATTGTATTTTAAGTTATGATATACTGCAAGAAAATGTAAAATGACAATCAATAATTATATAAACTTATGTGAAAGCAAACCTTTTACAGCTGAAGGATTAACTAAATCTCCTTGAATAACAACAGGAACGCCACGTCCAAATTTATCTTGCCTTATTAATTCTCCAGTATCTTTTGTTATCCAAAATAAGTTTGATTCAAATACATCCAAAGAAATAGGGTGCTTCAATGGTTCGCCTTTAATTATAGTTTTTCTATGTGAACCATCATAATTCATTGATTCAATAACATTAAGTTTAGTATCCACCCAATACAGGGAATGGTCCATAGCATAATCAACCGCCAAACCAGAAGGATGACGAACATTTTCGGTTACTAAAGGTCTACGTTTTGAACCATCCATCCAAGAAACCTCAATTTTAGGTGCCGATCCGGCATCTGTCCAAAACATTCGACCCAATTGAGGATCAACTACTACAGATGTAGGACTTTCTAAACCAACGCTGACAATAGCACGACGATAACGTCCATCAGTTTTAGCTACCATAACCCTTCCCTTCGGCTTGGAACCCGCCCTGTCAATTTCTGTCCAATACAAGTTGTCTCCTACCCAATCTATAGCAAGAGCAGTAGGTTTCGAGTTACCTTTCATATTTAGATCTTGAGCATAGCCGGTCTTAACTTCTCCATTTAACGCATTTATCATATATGATCTTTTGATGGTTTTATCATAACTATCAGCCCAAAATACAATTTGAGATGATGGATTGTAATCTAAAGCTTCAATTCGTTTTTCTTCACTAATTAAATCTACTTCATCTTGATCTTTCAAAGAAAAAGCACGAATTTCCGGTCCATTTGCGAATAACAATTTTATATCTTCGTGTTCTGCTTTGCACACACCCGAAAGTCCATCAGATAATTGGAAACCTTCATAACAGGAACAACTAAAAGTGCCATTTAAATTGGTACATATTTGAGAACAACGATGAGTTCCAGTTAAACATTCATCTACATCTTGACATTTTTTTCTATTTTCTTTTGATATTATAAATCCTGAATAGCAGCCGCAAATGTATCCTCCATCAGTTAAATTCATACAATGATGCTCGCAGCCTCCTTTGTTAGAATCGGAACAAACCTTATTATGGTGACAACCTAGTTCGTCGGAACTGTCTCCGCAATCATCTGCAAAATCACATACCTGAGTTTTATTAACGCATTTTTTATTTGAACATTGGTATTCGGTGAACATATCACAAGGTTTTATTTTAGAGGAACATAAAGTCATGTTATTTTCGTCTGATCCGTCACCGCAATTATCAATGCCATCACATAACTGATATCTGGCCACGCATCTATGATTTGTACATTGAAATCTTCGTAGAGTATCACAATTAAAGTTTGTACAAATTGTTGGTGATTCGTCCGAACCATCTCCACAATCATCTGTACCATCACATAAATCACCTTGATTAATACATAAATGATTGTTGCATTGATATTTCGATTCTGGACAATATCTACCACCCGGATATCTGGGCGGGCAGTTCATTTCGTCTGACATGTCACGACAATCCCGATCACCATCGCAGCGGAAATATGCCGCAATACAATGTCCCGAAGCACATTGAAAAGTACCATTTTTGCATTTAAAACCGCTACAACCAATTTCGTCCGAATTATCACCGCAATCGTCTTCGTGATCACAACGCCAACGCGTGGAAATACATTTGCCGCTATTACATCGAAATTCTGATTCGGAACATTCACGGTATTTTCCTTTACAAACTACATCTGATTCGTCAGAACCGTCACCACAATCGTCGGAAAAATCGCAAAGCCATTGCTTAGGAACGCAACGATTATTACTACATTTGAAATCCATCTCTGAGTTACAACCAGGGCAATTATCGGGCAACTCATCAGAACCATCCCTGCAATCATCTTTACCATCACAAAATAGCCATTTTGGAATACATCTATAATTTGAAAGACCTGGACAGCGTTGCCAGCCAGTTGTGCAATTCTTTTGCCTACACATATAAGCAGGCTCATCAGAATCATCGCCACAGTCATTGTCAAAATCACACATCCAAAGCTTTTGAATACATCGACCATTTTTGCAACTAAATTCTGTTTCTGGATCACATCTTCTTTTATGACACAATTCTGGATCTTCATCAGAACCATCTTTACAATCTGCATCTCCATCACATTTCCAACTATCCAATATACAACGGCCATTCGATTTGCACTTGAATTCTAGCTCGGGACACGGCATGTTACAATTTTGTTCATCAGAACCATCGCCACAGTCATCTGTTCCATCACATATTGTTGTAGATGGCGTACAATTACCATTTTTTACATTGAAATGATCCCGCTCTGCATTGTCGTGGTGGACACGTGGTCGGTTCATCTGAACCATCTTTGCAATCCTTTTCGCCATCACATCTAGAAAATAAACAATTTTGAAAAACATGATAATTTTAAAACAATAATATTCAGATATTGCACGGTACAAATTTTTCTACTTATTATTTCATTCTTTGCGAGACGATTAAGTTTGGCAAAACAAATTAAATCACAATCCGTTTTTATTAAAAGTTATTAAGCACAATTTAAATTTTGAATTTAAAAAAAAGTCATCTAGGGAGGGAGTTACTAACATTGGAATCTTATTGCTTCCCTAAAAGGATGTTTTGCAGTGGTTGCAAATAACGTAGTTTGAAGTCTATTATTGCTAATAAAAAAATTGGCTTTGGAACTATAACGTGTCATATTTTACTCTTTAAAGCTAATTCATAGGACCATAGACCTCCGTCCTAGCGCCGAATTGGCAGATGGCGGCCAATTATATGATTAGTAGGTACTTATAATATTACAACAATATTTAAAGTATGTAGGTATGAAATTTGTTTGAAAAAATTACGATTTTCATCTATAAGATTTATTTTAAGTGTTTTTACCCTTTAACTGCAGCGCCGATTTCGTACCGATCGGTAAAGTTAAACGAAAATTAGAAATAACAAACTGACAATTAAATAATTTAATTTTTAGTTTTTTCCGAAAATTCGCAAAGGATTTAGAAATTTTCAGAATGAAATACTCGTCCAATCTGCTCCTGTTGAACTCCATAACAGATATTTTCCTAATAATATTCAGGTATTTGACGCGCAATCGGAATATAATTACTGAATTCTTTGGAAATGAAAAACAAGTAGATTAGCTTGAATTGCAATTGTGAAATTATAAAATAGAGAAACTAATTAGAAAACTATATTACTGCTTATACTGTTATACTTACTGCCAAAACCAGGGAATACATTTTTCATCGTTTCCTCCACACCTCCATTGTCCTGCAGTACAATTAGCAATACATGTTTTACCATTTGGAGCTAAATAAAACTGATTTGGACAAGAGCATTTATAAGTTGTTGCCCCTTCTTCTCCGTAACCTTCTATATTTAAATAGCTGGATTCATGAGGTGGTGCAATAAGGCACAAATGTGAACAGCCGCCATTATTTGTCCCACAAGGATTATTGTAAGGCAATTGTCTTAATGGATGATAAATATGTATATCGTAAGGCCTGTGTGTTGTATTGCGTAAAAGTTTTAAATCTTTTCCTGAAAATTTATTAGCCCTACTGATACCCTTAACATTCCAATCTGTCCAATATATGTAATCATCAAATATACTTAATGCAAAAACGTGAGGAACAGATGTACCCGATAATACGATGTGACGATGTTTACCTTCTAAATCACCAAATGCAATATAGTCTAGATGAGCATCCGCCCAATAAAGTTTATCAGTAAAATAATCAATTGTTAAAGCATTTGGCCATGCTATGTCATCCTCCCATGTTAAAATTCGAGTAAAGTTTGACCCGTCCATACCAATTTTTCCAATAAATGCCTGTAAATGCCATGAACTGAAATACATATATCCAATTCCAGGATGTACAACCAATGCTCTTGGATCTGCTATTCCACTTTTAATTGTCTTTCTACTAGTTCCATCTAATTCAGAAACATCCAAATTTTTAGAATGTCTATCTAGCCAATACAATTTTCTTCCTATCCAATCAACCGCTATACCTTCTAAACCGTGCGAATCATGTCTAACTATAGGTTCCTTTTCTCCATTTTCTCCTATAGAAGATCTAAATATAGTTTTAGCAGTGACGTCACAAAAATATAACTTTTGATCGGTGATATCGTAATCTAGTGCAACGACGTTCATTAAATCTTGGTGTACTAAATTATAAATTTTGGCATCTATCGACATATTCCGTACATAATATTTGTTTGTAAATATAATCCACGGTTCCATTTTATTTTTACGTTTACATGTGTGTTCATCATTTTCTCGTTCATAAAACTGTTCATTGCACTTGCAGTAATATCCACCTGGAGTATTAGAACAATATTGTGAACACACTTCGGGTGTTTCTGTACATTCATCTAAATCAGCGCAAGCTTTCCCGTCCTCCAAGAGTCTAAAATATAAAATAATAAATATTATTCAGAAATACTACAGCATGGGTTGAATTAAAATAGCAATTTCAAATATTATTAAACGCTTTGAAAATCCAAAATATTCACAACATAACAGGTATAATAAATAATTTTTAAATATTTTTACAGATAAAACCATTAAAAATTTAACAAAGATTTGAGCGAGTAAAAATTTATAATTAATTAATTAATGAAGTTGTCACTTTCATTAGTCCTTTTCGTTTTATTTTAAAAATTTTCTCAATTTTTCTGAATTTTTCAAACCTGTTTGGAATGTACCTATTTATTTTTAATTTAAAATTTTAATTAAAATTTACTTACTAAATGGGTACACTTACTAGTGATTGTCTTGGTAGTCGTGATCAACAACGTTTAGTGCTTGTCTGAATAAAGGTAAATTTTGGAAAGTCAGTTTGTGCCAAAAAGTTTTGGGTATGTCTGTTAAGATGATCTTGAAGATATTCAGAACATTACACATAGTATAGGCATAGGAATTGTCTGTAGAACGTTACATTTAGTTTAAAACGTTAAAAGCACACATCTAAACCCATAATCCACCGCTATCTTATATACGCTCATGGATGGATTTATATCCCTTTTTGCATGAAACGATTCAATTAAATGATTTTGAAAAAAGTTTAATTGGACTTCGTTTAATTTTATTCAAATTGTTTCTATATATTTCTTTCGGAGCAACGGTCAGGGCTGCTTGGTATTACCAAGGTACGAGGTTCAAATTAGAGTTTAACTTGTCATGACCCTCGCCATGCTTCTAAGGCATGTAGAACCGACGATATCCCTGTGTTCATTGCCACCATCGACAATGAAAACAGGGTTACAGGGGCATTTCCCAATCTGGATTAAGCTGCTGTGGGCTCTTAATCCTGTACTAGTGACAGAGGGTGTATCCAGCAGTGAAAACAAAGCGCCGAAGATGATGATGATTTATTATTATATCTTTATATTGTATAAATTGAGAGTAGAAATGAGCGCATGGTCATTTTCGTCTTATCACGACACTTGACACGAATTAATACCTGAAGACTGGCATAAAATCATAAAATATGCTAGAAAGAAAAATCCTTGTATATTAATAGAAATGAAAAAGTCTGATTTTTTTTCTACTAAAATACTTGAGAAGAACATAACTAACCAAAAAGTGGCTGAATCCAAAAGCAAGGTGGCGTGGCTTATAATTCAATGGTTAAGGTTTAGGAAAGACTCTCCTTACAGTATTCAATACAAGTTTTCAAACAGAAGTACTTATTTTGAAAGAGTTGACCTTAGCAAAAGAAAATCTGCTTCCAAGAAAATAACGAAACTTCCACTGGTATACCCAAACGGCAATATTGTAAATGAAGCTAAGAAGAAAGACCTTATCCAGTTAATGGACTTTAATTCTCCCATACATCAAGAATTTTATAAAAATACCAAATCGTCTGCAGAGGAACCGGAGGAGAAATGATTGGCCCATTTGACGATAATATTGAATAGAAATTATAATATATTATTAAGTTTGGTCTTTTCATTTTGATTTAATCTTTTGTTTAATAAAGTTTGTAATAAAATACCGAGTAATAATTTATTATTTTTTGAGAAAACATCAAAGAACTTAAAATATACTAAATACAGAGTGGACCAACCCACATTCAAAATCAAAAATATGGTTCTAACTAAAATTTAGTAAAATATTTATGACACTTAAGTGACTTTTAACATACTTCGGATGATTTACTCCAGAATGTTCTAAAATAAGGCTATTATGAATTAACTAATTTTTGCGATGTTTTAAAATCGATTTTTTGTGAGATTTATTAGTATTGGAGGTAGTCCGTTATTGCGCTTATTGCCTCAATTTATTGTCAAATTTTTAGAATTGTAACGTTAAAGGCGTCTGGGAATCTGATCTGATCAAGTGAAACATTTCACCTTTTTAGAAACTTTTCTAGAGCTTCTAGAGACTTGTTACATACTATCATTATTTAATTATACATTTATAAAAAGAGCGGTAAATTCACAGCAATCGCACATTATGCACTTTGAATCAAAATTATCTCATAATCATCAGATATTATGTAAATAACTTCAGAAAGTTTATTTTATATATTTTTATTTTAATATTTGATTAAAAATTAATACTTACTTGTATCCTTGATTGCATTCACAATAATACCCTGTAGGTGTATCTATACATTTATGACCACATTGATGAATTTCAACTTTAGCACATTCATCTACATTGCAATGAAGCGGTTCATCTGAATCATCTTTGCAATCCGATACTTTATTACATACTAAACGAGAATCTATACACTGTCCATTATTACAAGCGAATTGACCAGGAGTAGTGCATGTATTGTTATCCTTTTCTGAAACAAAAGCAAATAAAATATATTAAAATAGGGAATAGAAAATTTCCATACTATATTATATTTAAAAATTATACTGAATTGGTTGGAATTGGTTGGTTGGGAAAGAGTCCTTGAGAAATATTTGTTTAAGAATAATATGGTATATTTTACATGAAAAACATGGTTTTGTCTCGGCCGACGCCTCACAAAAACACTTTCATTTTCGTGCACCAAAGCATTATTTTGCGCACGAGATACACAAATAACTATAAATTACATTAGTGCGACAAGGATGTATTTAGAAAAATATCTCATTTGCGTTTGAATTTAGAAATGTTATACGAGATAAATTACAACATGTCAAATGCAATAAAAAAAAGATAGCTGCAATAGTTACTGGGATACATAATAATTCTTATTAAAGTAGTTTTTCTTTTGACTTGGCATGTGTATGTGTGTTATTTTATGTACAACTTAACCTCAATGTAATAATTATAACAGGTTTGTTTGTTGGACATGTTCTGAACTGCTCTGAACGGTTTTTTGACTACGTCGCACTGACAGATTTTCAGAGCCAACATCCGACGAACACTTTTGGAACAACGTATCATTGATGTAAATAATCTGACCTTAAAATATTTTATAAATAAGTTGTAATTGTGGTGTCTAATATAAATAATTTAAGCTATAAGATATTGCAATTTAAGTAGTATTTCCTGTAAGGTTCTTTCTTTTCCTCAATTGATTTCTTTATTTCTTTGCTCCATATTCAAAGGCGTTTTTTGGTCTTTTATTTGATCTCTTGCCTATTACTTCTTTAGCTGCTTCGTTAAATATATATTTTCCCACTCTTCTTTAATATTTTCAGAGGTACATGTTTTTCCAAGTAGAGTGTTATTCTTCTTTGTTATAGTTCTCGAATGCTTTCATTTTCAAAGTGGTGTACTTTGTATATTTCTTGGTTTTGCTTATTGAGTTTCGATTTAGTGTGATACTAATTTGCTGGTATATTTAATTTGGATATCACAAGGTAGTGGTCTGTTAATAGATCGACTCCCGGTATACGTGTGTATCTTGCACAAGGTTAGCACATTTTTCGTGTGCCATGATATAATCGACGAGGGATCTCGTTCTTCTAGCTCCCCATGTATTATTTATCATTCTCTTTCTGAAGAAGGTGTTTGTTATTTTAAGTTTGTTAATAAGAAAATCTTATTAGTTCCTGTCCATTACTATTCAATGTTGGTTTCTAAAGGTGCATACTAAGGGTTCGATGGATTGGTTTCCACTCTGATATTTAAATCTCCAGCTACAATTTTTTTCTTCTTCTTCTTTTGTAGTTTTCTATAAAATTTTCTGTTGCTTCTTTTCTTCCTCTTATACTCCGAATACCGGCATGTATCCTTTTTAATACAATAATGCAATAATATTATTGTGAATAAAAATGTTACTGTAAATATTCAATTTATTCAAAATAAATCGTATTGGCTTGTTTTGGCAAGGTTAGAAAATTTCTTATTCACTTTTTTGTAATTATTATTTTGGTGTTGAGAAGAGTGGAACTATGCGCATAAATATCAGAAATGGCATTGGTAATTTATTTTACTTACTGCAATTGACTTCATCGGATCGATCACCACAATCATCTTCTCCATCACATCGATATTGTTTTCTTATGCATTTAAAATTTTGGCAAGTAAACTCCTGGGTAGAACAAGTTTTATACTTGCTATTGCATTCTTTTCCTTCATCAGTTCCATCGCCACAATCATTATCGTGATCGCATAGCCATCCCTTAAAATCAAATAATTTGTGTTAATCGAAAAAAATTACACTTTGGTGCCTAAAAATCGGAACTAAAGTAGCACTTTATATCATGGAAGTACAAATTTTGTACTGTGTATTTGTACTTGTAGATTTTGTTTTCATTAGTAATACTTTATGAGATCGATATAAATTGATATTATAATATACATATACAGTAGAATCCGGATATAACGACCTTCAAGGGACCGGCGATACTATGTCGTACTAACCGGATAACGTACAAAACGGATTATTTCTTAAGTACATACCTAACTATGAAACCTAACTTGAGTAAACATTTTCGTCGCTAAAACCGGTTAGTCGTTATAAGCGAAGTCGCTATATATGAACTCTACTGTATATTTATTTTAAAAACTTACTTTATTTATGCATCGACCATTAGCACATGTAAATTGATCTTCTCCACAAGGTTGAGGAGTTGCACAATGATGTAATGTTGAATTTTCATCCGCTCCATCAACACAATCAGGATCACCATCACATAACCATTTTCTAGGTATACATTGAGCTCTGCCCCAAGCTTTATTTGCTTCACAAGTAAATTCAGTTTCCTCGTCACATTTTCTGTTATCTGTAAATATATTTAAATTAAATTACATTACATTTCATTACATTAGCACCTAAGTAACCAGACCAACTGAGCTGATTAACATTGCCAGAATGTAACTTTACAACCTTACAAACCTCGTGGGTGTTATCAATATTGGCTTCGCTAGTGAGAATACAAAACAACAGATCAAGAACAACAGATCGAAAGAAAAAGTAGAATGCAGCAAAGAATTAAAATGAAAGAAATATGTAAGAAATATCCCGATGTGAGAAAGGATTAAATTCAGGTGGAACACGGAATAAGAAAAACACCACGTCAAGACTGTACCTGTTAAACTCAGTCGATCAAAAGCCAATTAACACGCTAAGCATCCTTTTTATCACGCTACTATTCGAGCATAAGCATTTTTTAATACGCTGATGTACATGTTATTAAAATAAACATTTAATATGCCACATATAAAGTTTGCATTATTATTCAATTTGTAATAATTCATGTTCATGATTAAATTGCAATTAAAATTTGAGGTGTAAATATTTCTTTTGCATTTGTTTTAGTATAGTGGGTAAACATTAGTTCTAACGTTACGAAATGAGCAATTAGCTATTTAACTGAGGAGAAGTGGTAACTTACTGCATTGATGTCTATTATCTTCATCGCTATTATCCAAGCAATCATTATCACCATCACAAATATAAATTCTTGGAATACAGTTGCCATTATCGCATGTAAATAAATCTCCAAAACAAGTTCTTCCTTCGCTCTTACAATACTCAGGAGGTTCATCAGCACCGTCGCCACAGTCATCGTCTCCATCACAATACCTAAAAAAATTTTAAAAAATCAATGACTAATACAAAGAATAGGTAATTATAGATTTTAGATCTTTTGGCACAGATTACAATTAATTACTTCATCCAATACCTCATAATAATAAGGCTATAACTATGGAGATTTTAAACCAATAAATTAACATAATAACACCAAATCCCATAAAAAATTTTGGCTTACCAAGTAGCTGGAATGCAGCGATGATTTGGACATCTAAAACTATTTTGCGGACAAGTTCGTTGTGCACAATGTAATGGATTTTCATCAGAATTATCGCCGCAATCATTATCTCCGTCACATAGCCAGTATGGCTCCACACAAATATTTGTTTTTTCACACTTTAAGTGATTTGGTGGACAAGTAGTATTTTGAGGACATTTTTCATGTGTTTCATCTGATGTAACATTGTCTTTGCAATCATTAATCCCGTTACACACCTTCAAAATAAATAAATGTCCATTATAATGATTTATCCGTAAAAAACACGTAATGATATCATGTAATGATAATGATATTAATTATGTTAATTAAGAAAAATATTTTACCTGAGACATAGGAATACATCTAAAGTTAGCACAAGTAAATTCTCCCGTAGCACACGGTGGATATTGGCAATCCACTTCATCTGATCCATCTTTGCAATCATTTTCGTGATCACATTTCCAAGACTTGAAAATACATCTTCCATTAGCACAACGAAACTCATTAGTTGAGCACGAATGAAAAGCTATTTAAAAATAATAAATATTATTGTAAAAAACATACAAAAACCATATTGGATAGGTAAAATAAGAATATGTCAACACACCTTTACCTATAATTACAATCTATTGACAGAGCCAGAATGTAACTACAGCATGGACTTAGAAGAGCATAGAAAACTCGGTAATGTATTTAAAAAATGCTTGGGGAGGGGACAAACAAGATAAATGTGTAGAATCTCGTTAATCCATTCGTGTGCGTCAGTTATGAAGAGATAACTGACAAATTCCAAAAAATAAAAGAAATTCAAAACTTAGTTCAAACTCAAACTTATTTAAACTTTAAAACCGCGTCGTAAACATTTTTTTTTATCACAAAGGGTTTCAGGGATACAATCCGAGTCATAAATATGCCTAAATTCGCCATTGAGAAGACTCCATGAACTACAGTACCGACACATGATATTTGACGATGGGTCAATATAAAATATAACGGCCATGTTTGATCCAATTGCACTAAATTTATATGCGATCATGATAATAACAAGTAAAAACAATACTTTTTTGTTAGTTACTTTTTAAGATTGCCTAAAATAGTATAGTAAATTTGAAGATCACCCAAAGTTGTAATTACTTTGTATAATGTCTGGTGATTTTGATCTTTTAATTTTAAAAATTTTAATGTAACATTAATTTCAGAGGTTAATAATATATATAATTTCTATAATATTTTTCTTCTAGGTGAACTAAAACAGCTGAAAAAAGCGCATAATTATAAATTTTTTCAGCTTGAAAAGAAAAATTTTTATTTTCAAAAAAAAATTGCAAACAAACGTGATATAAAAATTATTTAAAAGGACTTTTTTAACAATATTTTTAGTTTATCTAAAAGAGAATTTAATACTAAAGAAAATAAGCTTTATTTTGGTTTTATAGGCAACATAGTTTTTTGTAATCACCCACGCTAATTTTAAAAAATTGGGTGAATAAAAATTCGAGAAAGCACGGTAAAGTTTTCGATAAGAGAAAATAATTATTATTGGATAACTTACAGCAATGAAAAGCCAATCAGCTATTCTCTAAATAGGTTGTTTTATTGATATACAGGGTATCACGCACCATAGTATTTCCAATGCTAAATTTTTAATGTTAATAATTTATTGTTTTTGATTTAAAAAATTCCAAGGCAAAAATACTTCAAATTGGCCTCTATAACTTTGAGTATATATCTTGAATTTGAATTTTTTGGACCTCTTAAACCGAGACTCTGTCTTGAGAAACATACTTAGCAAAAATATGTAGGTAAATTAAATATTATTTAATAACCAGAAATTCAAGGTAGGTAATGTTAAAAGTTTAATCAATTAATTCACATTTAACACCTCAAAATTTGCCACAAAAACATCCAATATACTTACAACAATATGTAGAATTCTCATCACTGTTATCTCCACAATCGTCTTCACCATCACATGCCCACATGCGAGAAATACATTTTCCATTGGCACAGTAAAATTTGGTAGAATCACAACTTAAATTTTTTGCAACACACATTCTACCTTCATTTACTAATTTTGTATTATCATTACATTTACACTCAGCAGTTCCATTAGGTGCTGGATGACAACTTTGAGCACAACCACCATTGTTAATATTACAAGAATTAACCTTACAGGTTTGTCTAGCATTTGAAAATATTTGAATATCTCTTGGACTATCTTCTAAACGTTTCACCATTTCGATCATATTAGCTCCGGTATGTTTTTCTGCACGATACACACCTCTCAATTGCAGATCAGTCCAATAAATATAATTTCTGAAAACTGTTATTGAAAATGGATATATTGTGGCCGATAATAAAACTAAACGGTTTTGACCATTAAGATCGGATCTTTCAATTTTTTCTCTAACTGCATCTGTCCAATATAACATTTGATCATCATAATCGATAGCTAAACCAGAAGGCTGAGCCAAATTTTTATCAATAATGACTTTTTTTAAAGAGCCAGCCATCGTGGTTCTAAATATTTTTCCAGTTGTTCCAAATTTACCCCAGTCTGTATAGAATAATGTTCCGTTACATGGATCTATAACAATAGCACGCGGTCGTTCAACTCTTGTTATCATAACTACATTTGAACCATCTAGATTCATTGCATAGATGCTATGATTTGACGAATCTGTCCAATAAACTTTTTTCTGAGTCCAATCGTAAGCAATTCCTTCTGGATTAATGCCTTTATTTAAAATATTTGTAATCTGCTCCGAGTTTGGATTTGTAGAAGACATCCAAGCTATTCGAGCCCATGGCCGTATTTGAGTGAATAATAATTGATGATCGGCAAAATCAAAATCTATACCAACTACATTTGTTAAGTTAGCAATAGGACTAAAAGGCACATTAGTAGATTTTGGATCCAAATTTATTGACTTGATTTCGGTACGAGTGGTAAACACCAAATATTCATTTACAAATTCACACTTTCTACCATCTGCTGCCAATTGTCCTGTAGCACAATCACACTTATAACCAAGTCTATTGGAAGATCCGTCTTTCGCAAAACTTATAGAAATGTCTTGTGGAAAACTAAAACATAACTGATCGCAACCACCATTTCCTAATCTTAAACAGGGATTTGTGTCGTCTGCTGGTTGATTGGTTATATCGAAAATTACAATGTCGCGTAATTTTTGCAAATTAGTTCTAACACGACTGGGCAAGGTGCTATTTCCAGGTAATTTAGAAGCTTTAAAAATAGATTGCATATTGCGATCCACCCAATAAACATCGCTTAAATGAATTGCAATACCCATAGGATTAGGTAAATTACGTCTAATAACTTGTCTATTTCCACCATTGTAAGATATTTTTTGAATCGTATCTAATTTCGAATCGACCCAGAATACGTCATGAGTGAGCATATCTATCGTTAAATCTCTAGGATTACGTATACCAGATGTAACAAGTGGTGTCCAATTTGATCCATCAAGATATGCTTTTCCAATTCTAGGGTATTGGCCATAATCTATCCAATATAATATTCGTTTTAACGGATTAACTGCTAGTTCTCTTGGTGCATCCGTTGTAGTTTTTATTAAAATTTTTCTATTGCTTCCATCTAACCAACACACTTCTACATAATTTTCGTGGGGAAATACGTTTGTAAAATACAAATTTCCTGCCACCCAATCAATTGAAATTCCTCGAATTCCATTACTGCCAATACCATCTTTTATAACTGGCTGCAACTCGGTGCCATTTGGACGAATTCTAAATATGCCATTCCACATTCCACGATTAAATTCAACCCAATAAATCCAATTATCTAAGAAATGAACATCAACATGTAATATATGATGACCCACACCGGTAATCGGAACCATTGCTTCTGAACTATCCTTTAAACTATAACCTCTAGTCATATCTAATTGTGATACAACTGCAAACGTTTTGTATGGTATACAGTTTACTTCGTTATCTTTTTTATAGCCAATACTACATGCACACACACGTGTTTTTCGTTCAGCGGGCAAACAAATTTGTTCACAACCACCATTATTTAATAAACAAGGATGAACTATCTGTAATCTTTTCTTGAATATTGTAAAAGTTTTCAGGTCTGGTTCATTTTCTAATAATAATTTTGGATTATTACCATCTGGTAAATCAATGCGCTCTAGTTTTTCAAAAATAGGATCTAAATAATAAAGCCTGCTATCCAAAACAGTCAAACATTTTGGTCTCGATATGCTGTTGTCTTCTGTTAATAAACTAACAAGATTTTTTCCATCTGTATCAATTGATTTTATGGTAGGTGGATATTGAGTACTAAAGTACAAAATTTTTCTTTCTATGTCAATAGTTATTGCTTCTGGACGATCTAATTTATCAACAAGGATAATAGAATTTGTTCCATCCATGTTAACTTTGCCAATTTTTGCCGGCACACCGTAACCTCCCTCATCTGTCCAATATATATTACCTTCAGTTGGATCTACACATAAAGAACGCGGTTTTGCAATAGAGGTTTTATTTCCATCATTAGCTAAAATAACTGTTCGATGCCGAGCTTTTCCATCTACTCGAATTACTTCTAAATTTCCTGCTAAGCGATTTCCAATAAAAAGATTTCTTCCTAACCAATCAAATGCAATTGCTGAAGGAGAACCAACTATTCCAGAATCGGGACCCAAAAATTGAGTTTTATTCCCACCACCATATGGTGTCATCCAAATTGTACACTGCAATAAATAAGAAGAAAATTTTAATTTGTATTATCCTACAAACAATTATTTTAATACTTTCATTTCAAGTTAACTCTAACTATTTCTTAAAAACAAAATAAAAATTAATTAATCACAGACGCGTTGTGGCGACAAATAATATCCAAGTCGAGCCCACCGTATAACACGGTAAACTAATTCATAAATTTTGTGTATGAATAAAATCATAAAGAAATTAAACAATAAATTATTTAAAATTAAACAAAAAATTCATCATCTTTACTTTTACAGTAACTTGAAACATTTTGAAACTTCCAGGAACTATTCCAATATAGAATTCAATACGATTTTGTAACTATACTGTCTTATACAAATTTACAAAACAAAACAATAAAATAAAACACTGACACTGACCTTAACCCTAGATCAACAAGTTACGAAAAGCGAATACCAAATAAAAATACTAGGTGACAACAAAGTGAAGGTACAATTACTCAAGACGAACACTACAATCCAGAAGACAGAACCTTGATAAAAAAAACAAAATACCACACTTATAAATTTAAACATGAACGAAGCTTCAGAGTTGTTCTTAGAAGTATACACCCTTCTTCTTCAACTGATATAATTAAAAAGCCACTTCTAGCAGCCGGACATGAGGTAACGAATGCGTGGAATATTAGGCATTTGAGAGACCAAGACACCTCTACCAATGTATTATGTCGATCTAAAATCAAATGACAATAATAATGATGTTTATAAAGTAAAATCTATTGAAAATCATACAGTGACATTTGAGCCACCATGTGCCAAACGAATAATCCCGCAGTGCTTAAGATGTCAGGGATACGGTCATATCAAAACTTCTGTCGAAGATCTCCCGCTGCGTGAGATGCTCAGGAGATCACGAAGTCACAAAATTCCTCCAAAGGAATCATGACAACAATGTACAATTCGTCAACTGTAATGAAAGTCACACTGCCAACTACCGAGGGTGTATAGTACACAAACAGTTGCAACAGAAAATGTTTCCTGCGCCCCAACAGAAAAGAAACGAACAACTAACAAGAAATACTCCAACCCAACAAGCACAGCGATCTATGACATTCTTTCCAATAATGAAAAACCAAAACCTCACGAAACATCAACAAACCCTATCCTATGCACAAGCAATACAACAATCATGCGGATCCACACAAAGAACTCAAAATATAATCCAAGGCCCGCTAACACAATACAACCAAACCATATAACACAGCTCGGTTTAACACACAATCAAGCCACAAGGAGCAACACCCAGCCACAACAAACATGGCAAAGGCATGAACCACAATATCAAGATTTTAAGAAACAAGAAAATGACTTTACAGAACTGAAAGACCTTATAAAAAAGCTAATCGAACAGAACAAGGAAAACTCAAAAAACATGTCTACAATGTTAAACCTCCTAACTACACTAGTTAATGCAATTAATGGAAGTATACCCTAGAGGTAACACATGCTTGTCAGTAAGTCACAAGTTCAAAATATGCATCTGGAACGCTAACGGTCTTTACCAGCACCTTCTCGAAGTTAAAACATTCCTAACAGATCAAGAAATCGACATTCTATTAATATCCAAAGCGAAAATCACTGACAAACATAGCATAAAGATACCAAAATACAAAATATACAACACCAAACATCCTAATGAAGGCAAAGCATATGGTGGTACAGCTATAATCATCCGCGAAACCTTGAAACACCACGAAACAGAAAGGTGTGAAAAAAAACACCTACAAGCTACTAACATAATTCTAGAAGATAAATCAGGCGAAATACCCATATCTATACTCATATTTTCCATATATTGCCCACCAGGCTGCACAATCAAACAAAAAGAATATAATGAGTTTTTCAGCACATTAGGTAGAAGTTCATAACCGGTGGCGATTACAATGCCAAACATTTGGGATGGGGTTCTAGACTGACAACTACTGGAGGAAAAGAGTTCTATAAAACCATAAAAACCAAACACCTAAAAACCATATTCACGAGCGAACCAACTCACTGGCCATATGATGAATCAAAAGCCCTCGACCTAATCGACTTCTTTGTTACAAATGATATTGACATAAAAAAAACTAATATACAAACCACCCTTGACCTGTCATCTGATCATTCTCCAGTTATCCTCTCAATTTACTCAGAAATAAAAAGAAAAGAAAAACAACCAACCTTGATCAGCAAAAAAACTGACTGGAATATTTTCAGAGAAAAACTGGACACACTCATGTCCCTAAAAATACCATTGAAAACAGAAGATCAGCTGGAAAATGCAGTAAACAAACTGACAACAAGTATACAGCAAGCTGCATAGCAGGCGACTTCCAATATCAACGATAAAGAAATTAGAGAACTAACGCCATATATTATACAAAAAAAATATCAAAAACGGAAACTACAAATAAGATGGCAGCAAACTAAATCCCCAGCAGACAAGATCAGACTAAACAGAGCTGCAAAAGACTTAAAACAAAATTTATCAAATATCAGAAATCAAGGTATCCGGAATTACCTTGAAAGCCTGGGAGCATCAGAGGCTACCGATTACTCTCTTTGGAAAGCCACCAGGAACCTAAAAAGACCGCAGCAAGCAAATCCTCCAATCAAGAATCTTAATAACGAGTGGATTAGCAACGACAAACAGAAAGTTGATGTTTTTGCGAAACATTTGTCTAATGTCTTTCAACCAAACCCTATCAACATGCACAGTAAAGGACGAAAGCAAAATTCACGAATATCTATAGGCTCCTTTCCAAATAGATTTACTAATATCTAAATTCAAACTGAAAGAAATTAAAAACATCATTAAAAAACACAATTAACCCAAGGAAAGCACCTGGTTTTGACTTAATCACCGGGAGGGTCCTGCAGCGAGCTATCGGAAAAGGGGTTTAAAGCGGTTACCCAAAATTGCAGACAACTTCGAGCGGTCAGTTTTAAACACTTCTGTAATTATAATTAAATTCATAATTTGTCGATGTTTATAGTTGCTGAACTAATTGTAAGAACAAAAAATTCCAAAAATAAGCATCGTAAAACTGAAAATAATTAGCAATTTAATATTTAACTGCTTAGCAATAAAGGATTAAGAACATTAATTACATGTTAAAATAACTTGTTAAAAGTAACCAAGTTCGCTAATGTTATACTCAAAAAATTACAAATTAATTACACTCAATTAAAAACATTTTGTATTGCAAACCTAATTATTTATTCTGTTGATAACACGTCGACAATAAATTTTTTTACGATTTTTTAATCATTCCTAGTTATGAAATGTGGCATTATTATGCTGTAAAATTTCCATTACTTTTGGTCAAGCGAAATTTTGTATAGAACAATGAGACTGCGTCAATAAAAACGATCAGAAAATATCTGGAAGACCATGTTCTTAAGAATTAAAAAATGTATTAAAATAATAAGAGAAGAAATCAGGACAAAATATCAGAACTTAACAAGAAAATTAGTCTGTGAGTTTATTAATCTTACAGATGAACTTACTAATAACATTAAAAAAAAAACTTTAAATGTGTGAAGCTTTCAAGTAACGAAAAACAGTGATTTTTCTAGCTTGGCACCCAACCAATCAAATCGCATTTTCTGATAGCAAATTTTTCGTTCTGCAACAAGGACGCAACTCCCAAAAATATGTTCCTGAAAATTAGGTCAATGTTCCCAGGTATTCAAGTTCGTCATCAGTCTTGATTTAAAGAGCCGTTAGCAAAAACAGAATTCGTGTTCTTTGAAATTGAGATTAAAATCAATCTGTACAAACAACAAGTTTGAGAGAAAGTTTACTGGCAAGTAGTTTACGAAGAATGTATAGTGAGAATTATTACTGCTTTCAATAAGATGGAGATAGTGTCTCATGACACTTTTTATTATAGTGACTTGATAGGGACTTGATCAAGTTACTGTATTTTTTATCAAGCTAGTTTTTACATCATGAAGAATGGCCTTCCCAGATTTCCAGACTTACCTAATTTTAAATTACTAAAATTAAAAAACGTGACTTCCTCTCTTATATTTTAGCATATAGTATTATATTTGTGTGAGAAATTATTTTCCATGGTGTAAAATTGAAGATTTTGATAATCAATGACTAGTAAAATTATTAAAATTAAGACACTGAATTTAAAGTAAACTATCAAATGTACCAAATAGTTATTAAAAATTACTTAAAAATGCGATCACTAAAATCTACAAAATAGATACGAATTTCTACAAAATACCATTACACAAAACTAGAAATCGGCTAGGTCCGTATCCAAAATTAGTATCAACGGAAAAATTAGTACGATATTATATAAAATATAAAACTTTGAAGAAGAGAGATCTGCTTCATGCTCACCCACAACGTGCGATTGCAATGATCAGTTCTATATTGGAAATGAAAAATAAATATTAGCTTACCTACCAAATTTCAATCGACGGCTAACCTTTCAACGAACCAGTCAACACTGCCCTTCTGCAATGGTACCTTGTAGAGTAGCAGATACGAACCCAAAAATAGCAATAATTGTAATCTGCAGGTTGGTATAACTCAATTATAATTTGGACAATTTTGTTTTTTTTCTGATTTAAAATTTACTACTAACTCTAAATAAACTTTAATTCGATGGCATAATTAATTGTGAATTTAATTTGTTTATATTTTAAAATAGTTCATCCGAAAATTAAAAAAATACAATTCTCAAATTATGAAATTTAAGTGAGCGTGCTCAAGTTGTCTACAGATACAGGGGACCTATAGTTTAATGCGGGCTCCAAACCGCGAGAAGTGTATACACTTCAATGAGAGAGAAGTTATATTATAAGCGTTTAATACCTCGGATGATGTTGCCAGCACTTTACAGGGGAGATTTGGCTGGGATACTTCTGTTCGGTAATCTATTGCGGACGTCCGCACAATGACAGATTTAGAAAAGTGAAGTGATGCTGAATTATTGGAAACTATGGAAATAAAATATAATAAAGGGCCGATTCTATATTAATAAAGTTAATGTCGAATTAACTAATTAGTAACTACCTCATTTGTATAATGGGAGATTGAAAGTCACATTAAGAGTAAGAGGACAGCACTGTAACCGATTAAAAAAATATTTTTATTTGGACCGAAAATTTATAATACCCATTGAGTACCCATACCCATATTTTTTAGAGTGTATTAGCCAATACAATACTGTGCAAAACACGATATGCTCCAACAGTTGTAACTTTAGTTTAGTACTTAGTACTGCTACAGGAATGTTAAATATGTTTATATTTTTACTTCGTCATATGTACCTAACATGTAAAAGTATTGTTTCCATGCAGAAAAAAAATAAGATTCAGATTGATTTACACTTTTTGAGGTCCCTGAGCTAAATAAGACCATTTACAAGAAATATCTCTGTGTGTGTGTGGTCAAATTTTGTGTGCGCTTTACATAAAAAACTAATGGGAATTTCAAAACCAAATTTGGTACTTCATATCTTAATATTGAGACTTAGAGCTGATTAGATTTTGGTTCAAATTGGTTAATGTAAAATTTTTTTTCCTTTTAATATTAAAAATTATTTTTATTTTTAATTTTATTTATTATTATCAATAATAAAATTATTATTATTATGACTACTAGTCATGAGCATAGTCATATCCAATTTTTAATAATAACTTTTATAGTGGAAAAGTAATAAGTTCATGTACTTTTGTTTCTAATTCCATCAACTGTGTTTGAAACTTAAGTATTGTGTGTTTTAAGATGGATAATTAACATGTATGATTGGAACGCATACATTATGTAGATAAAGTAGTATTGGTTAAGAAGTTGAAGATGAGGTATTTATATCTACATATATAGAAAATTCATATTTTATAGATGTTACAAATTTTGAAATTGTACAATGTCGACATTGTATAGTAGGCAATGCCTTAAATTTAAATTATTTCCTATAATTATAGGTACTTACATTTTCATCGTCTTCTTCTTTACCTTCTAGCCAAAATATCGTATTAGTTTTTCTATCATAATCTATTTGTATACCATTATCTATGCCAACAATTGGTGTCAAAAAACCTGTTGTTGCATCTCCAGGTGTTAATGAAATATCAACTATTTGAGATCCTCGAACAATCATTAAAAAACGATGTTTCTTCTTCAATACAACGGCCTTCTGGGGTAGTTCTGTAGCCAGGTTTACATTTACAGGTATATCCCACCACAGCAGTAGAAGACAATAAACATAATTGTTGACAAGGATTATTCTGACATGGATTTGAATACATAGGTTGTAGCGATGGATGGTGTACGTGAATACTTAATGGTTGAGATATTAAGTGAGAAATCACAGTTTGGTTGTTACCTACAAGATGGGCTATTAATATTTTCTTTCAATAAATTTTGCAATATATCACCTCTGAATTTATGAGCAGATAAAACGCGATTAAGTTGACGATCAGTCCAGTAAACGGTGTCTTCAAAAAGTGTTAAAGAATGTGGATGTAAAAGATAATGACTTGCAGATAATACTTGTTGTCTACCAGTACCATCATAATTGCAGAAATCAATAAAGTCTAACTTAGAGTCGGCAAAATAAATACGTCTATTTGCAGTATCTAAGGTTAACCCGTTTGGCCAGTATATTTTGGTGTTTATAATAATCGAACGATTCAAACCATCCATTCCAATTGTTTCTATTCTTGGATTTTCACCCCAATCGGTCCAAAACAATAATCGTGCACTAAAATAACACAACACATAATTAAGTTGCTAATTTAAAATATTTTATTTTTAAGTTTCATCAATGTTGCTTAGAATTTTACTAATTTTACTAGTAGTAGAAATTAGAATTCTAATTTCATTACCCGTAATTATGAAAATCGAAAAATGTGCAATTATTGTTTGTTTTCTTAGTATTTTTAATGTTGCCAAGAAATTTATGTTTTAATTTATTTATTTTGTAAAAATTTATAGAACTTTAGTGCAGGGTTTAAAAAGTTAATTTAAAATGTAATCTTTAGCAATATATAACTCCTATATAATTATAATTAATATGGCTTTTTTATATTAAAGCCTAATTGCCACTAAAAACCGGTAAACAAAGGTAAAGTGTCAAGACCCTGCAAGATTAAGTTCAGGTCTTCGATTAATATTGATTATGAATATCATTTACAGTTATAATAAATTAAAATAATTACTTTTTAAATCGATTTAGAAAATGTAGCAAAGTTAATTCGTTTTTGTTATGCAGCTATTATAGTTTTGTGCGGATTTAGAAAACAAGGTCATGGTCGTGAAGAAACAGATGCAATGAACAGAAAATAACCTTTTTCTGTTTGTCAAGTTTACAGTTTTTAAATGATCGCAATTAAATTTATAAAAATTACATTAATAAAGACTTAAAAATACAAAGCACCCACGAATCATGAAGTAAACCTTCTGTTCTCTCTTTTAGGAAGAGTTAAATCGTTCAAAAATTGTTGGTATTTTCTTAATTACAATTATGTGCAACATAAAGAGAAAATTTAAAAAAATATGTTTTACCCAGGACTAGGATCCAAACACATGCCTCTAGGTTGAGTAATATTTTCTTTAACTAATACGATTCTATTACTTCCATTTTCTTTCGATACTTCAATAGTATTTAATTTAGAATCTAACCAATAGATATTTCCAGCAATCCAATCATAAGCTAAGCCTTCCACTAAATCTAAACCAGTTGAAATAATGTCGGTTGGATTGTTACGATCCAATCGCGAAATTTTTTTAAGTTTCATATCTGACCAAAATATTGTACCAGTGTGCATATTTGAAGCAGTAGCAACAACGTTTTCAACTATTAATGGTACTCGTTCTAAGCCTTGATCATTAAGATCTGCTACCAATATGGAATGTCGATTTGATATTATTAAAAATGCTGCACTGTGATCTATAAATTAAATAAAAATTCCAAGACTAGAAAGGTGAGTAAGTAAATAAATGTTAACAACTCACTATAAGCTTTGCATCTGTGTTTATCAGGTTCCAATTGATATCCAGCAACACAACTACACGAATAAGAACCCTTGATGTTTTTACAGGTTTGAGAACATAAACCAGGTGGATTACACTCATCTAAATCTTCACAAGTATAACTATCATTACTTAATGTTTCGCCTACTGGACAAATGCACAGAGCGCCCTGCAAATGTTAGTATCAATTTAGTATTAACTTGTTAATCAATTTATTTTAAAATTAACATACCTGTGGCGTTTGTTTACATGTATTTGTACACAAACCACCTTGATGTTGGCAGTCCCCTAAATCACAACCAGGACCTTCATCTGTTTCATTGGGACAATCTGGTTTACCATTACAAACATTGTCTAGAGGAATGCATGTTTCTGTTACGCCAGGGCACTGCCAATTATCGTGAGGACATCTAAACACTGGTCTACTGCAAGCATGACTAGTACCCTCGTCTGAACCATCTCCACAATCATCTTTACCATCACATATATAGGCCTAAAAAAGTTAATTTTAAAATATTTTATAAAGTATTAAATAGTAATCCACATATGGCAAAATAGTACAATATGCAAAATAGGAATTTTGTGATTAGTTATTGTAGTATACAAATGATCTGAAATTGGCTTTAAACAAAGATCTATTAGTAAGATTAGATACAGGATCCTTATTTAAATAGCACAGATTATTTTGAACCCAACTATGGTACGTTTATGTTTGCTGTTATTAACGAGCTATTAAAGTTTTCGATGAATTTCAAATTATTTGTAAGTACAAACTGCAATTTGAGAATATTATAGTTTGTCAGGGACCATCAAAATATTGACTATCTGAGAAACACTAATCAGAATCAAAGACTCCCTCTAAACTAAATATTGAAGAAGTCACACTAAAATAGATATGATAACTGGCTTCAGGTCTGAGCAAAATACACGACATTATGTATTTGAAATACAAAATAAATGATTTCTATACAAGTTAATTATGGTATATTTCAACCACAAAATGCATTATAACATTTTAATTTTTATATAAAAAATAGAAACTTTGATAATATAATATTTAGGTAAGCATTTTGAGGTTCCATTAAAGGGACGACCATTAATCATGTGAGCTACAAATGGGGGGCAAAAACTCATTAAATCTCATTTAATGTTAACTTTGCAATTCAGAGAATTACATTATTATAAGATTCACTGTAAAAAATTACTTTTTAGATTAACTGTTATTAAGGTACCTTAAAGACGCATTGCGAGTTGTTGCATTTGTAAAAGTTAACGGGACAATCTATTTGACCACAAGATTCTGGCTCATCTGAACGATCATCGCAATCTGAGTACCGTCGCAATGCCAAGATCTTGGAATGCATATTCCGGATGACTGGCATTGAAACTGTTTTTCAACATTACATTGATCTGGAGCAATTGAAGCTAAAACATTATATTATTTATCAATTAAGTTCAATATAAAAAAACATTTAACTTACGACAACCCAACTCATCACTACCATCATTACAATCAGGAATACCGTCACACTTATAACTCTCTTGTACACACTGTCGCAAATCAGCACATTTAAATTGACTGGGCAAACAAGTGATTGGTGGGCAATCTTGTTCATCTTGTTTATCAAAGCAATCGTCGTCTCCATCACAAACCCAACTTTGTGGTATACAATGTCCTGTTCGAGGGCAAGTAAACTGGTAATAAGCGCAAGTTTTTTCTGCACATTGATCTCCTTCGTCTGAACCATCTCCACAGTCATTTTCAGAATCGCATTTCCATGTATTCGGAATGCAACGACCATTTTCACATTGAAACTGAGATGATCCACATGTAACATTTACACAGCCTGTTTCATCACTAAAATCTCCACAATCATTTTCGGCATCGCATTTAAAAGTTGCAGGTATACATCTACCAGATTTACATTGAAATTCGCTACTTCCACATGTTGGTTCTATAGGGGTACATAATATAATGTAATTATTAAAAATAGTATTGTAGGTGAATATGTATGTATTAGATATTGTATACTAGATACGTTCAACTTTAAAATATCTTACTTGTACAATTTTGCTCTTCATCACTATTGTCTAAGCAATCATTATCGCCATCACACACCCAAGATTTTGGAATGCATCTTTGATTATTACATGTAAAATCCCAAGTATGTGGACAAGCTTGAACAGGTGGTTCATGGTTTGGATCTAGTTGACAAGAACGAAGATCGGGCATTAAACGTTCTCCATAAGGACAAACACACTGCACTGTCAAACTTTGTGAATCATTTTAGGTACAGCAAAGCAGAGTTTAGAGCAACCTCCATTATTATTCCAACATGGATGCAATTTATCTATCTTTTGTTCGCTCTCGCTATATATCTGCAATTTGAAATAATAGAGTGGTTAGATATTAGGAAAATAAGCATTAGCACATTGCAGATTTTTACCCCTATTCCTAACTTCAAATAAAAATTGGAATTTTAGTAAGTCAAATTGACAACCTTTAATGGCGTTATCATCAGCAGAACAAACTTCATGTTTGTCGCACTGGCATATGTTTTTACAATCTGTTGTAATGCATGTTGTTTTACAATCGAAATTCTAGAATTTATAGAATTCCAAAATTCTTTTAAATTCTAATCAAAATTCTAGAATTTCGATTGAAATTTCAGTTAGAAACACCAAAATGAAATTTTTAAAAATCAACATTTCCTCTTGAAGGGGCATTTCACTTGAGCTGACAAAATATTGGTGACCACTATTCCGCTCCAGAGAGCTTTCACTGTATATAACTAATTATAATTTATTACAAAAAGAATACATACCTTAACTCCATACAATCTATTTGTTTGTGGTTCTTTTATAATAGTTTCTTCTTGTTCGCCAGTTATTTTATTTAATTTGATAATTGCATCCAATCTCCAATCAGTTATATACATAAAATTGTTATAAATAACCAAACTAAATGGATGTCTAATAAGTCTTGAATTTACAGTTTTAACATCTGTACCATCTAAGGTAGAATGCTGGACATGATCGAGTAGAGCATCACACCAATATAAACGATCTTGATCGAAATCAATTGCTAAACCATTAGGCCATCCAAGTGTTACATTCTTAAATACTATCAAACCGCTACCATCGCTGTATGCTCTAGAAATATTTGCAGGTCGATCCCATTCAGAAAAAAATATATAACCTTTATTGGGATGAACGACAATAGCCCTAGGTCTCTTAAGATTTTTAAGTAACGTTCTACGATAAGTAACATTTCGAGTAGATAATACATTTAATGTTCCTTTGCGACTGTCAATATAATATAAATTTTTCGATACCCAATCAACTGCTAATCCCTCTACTCCTTCATTTTGAGATGCCAATACAATTTCTCTAGCGGATCCGTTTCTGTACACACGGTAAATAACATCTTGCAGTACATCAGAATAATAAATGTATTGGTCTTTTGCATCAAAATCTAATCCAACAAATCTTGCTCGACGTGAAACAACTGGTAATATAGCATCACTGAAGCCTTCAATAACTGGATCTAGAACTCGGCCTTTAATAAATCTTTGCTGAGAGTACATCAAAAACACATTCACTAAATCACAGTTGCGTTCATCGGGAGTTAACATCCATCCTATATTACATGCACACCGATACCCTAAGCCCGACAAGGTATTTGTTATTATGCACAAATGCTGGCAGCCGCCATTGTTATTACCGCAAGGATTGTCGGCGATTGGTTGACTTAAGCTGTGAATTGTTTTTAATGCTCTAGGATCTCTTACGTCTCTCATCCGAATTATAGAGTGCATGCTGTTGCTACTATCGTATTTATCTACTGACATTATTGCTTGCTTAGTGCCATCAGTCCAATAAACTCGATTTTCAAAAAGTGCCAACCGAGATGGACTAGGTACCGATTGCCCTCTAATTACTAGAAATCTGTTTTGACCGTCATAATTCACCGTTTCTATATAATCCAATAGTGAATCGCACCAGTATACCCGTTTAGTAATAACATCGACAGTTACTCCCGATGCTTTATATGCAGCTTCAGATACTATCGAACGGGCATTTGTTCCATCCATATTTGCACGCAATACTTGAGATCCGTCGGCTACAAACATATAACCAACAAGACAATCAAGAGCTATGTCAGCAGGATTTGTTAAATTTGATCCCAATACAATGGCATTCCAACGACCGGTTAATTCAAACACGTCTATCTTTTGACCTACAGAATCCACAACATAAAGTTTATCTCCAACCCAATCAACTGCTAATGCAACAGGTGACCATGTTCCTGATAATTTAATATCTACCTCATGAACCATGGTCAATCCGATAATAGGATCCATCAATTGTTGTGAATGTATCTATAAGATAAAATTGTAATTTTAATACTATGAGCAACAAACAAGTACCTCTTTGTACTAATTTTAAACGTAGGAATAACTGATATTATTGTATATTTATTAAGAAAATTATTTAAAACCTGTTAAAGAATGAAACCTGCATAAACCAGAGATAGAAAACTATGTAAGGTCATCTGAGATAATTGTAAATAATTTTTGGAAGTTGAACGTTACTTCTTGAAACTAATAGTTTTTATTATGTAAAATCAAAAGTGTAGGCTGTTTATCCCCAAAATAAATAAATAATCTATAGTCTATTGAGTAGTTAGTTTTTAAGTGTTTAATACTAGAGATAAAATTAATATTACAAGAGTAAATGCTAATAAAACAGAAAAAGAAGAAACAACATTCTACGAGCAGTGACACTTATTTGCACATATCCCAATACAACCTACTGCGTAAAACAAAAATCATTCTAAAACAGACAGATGTCAGACAATAACAGCCTTTAAAACTAAGTTCTATTAGAATTAAGAAAATTAATTCTTTCCAATTACCCCTATTTAGATTTTTATCCTAGTTACCCAGCCCTACCAACTTTAAACAGGTATACCTTTTATGCCGCAATTCTGCTTAAAACAGAATATCTTTTTTTCCCAAGCGTGTCTGGCTTATGCAGATTTACAATGTAATTTAAAATAGTTGATTACCTTTCTGGTTTTAACATCCGACCAAAATAAAAGATTTTTATTATAATGAAAATCTAATCCACTAGCACCCGTTGTGTTAGCTATTATCTTCACATCGGCACCTTGAGAATTTGTTCTAAATACATTTCGATCGTGCACGAAATATATCAGCATGGTACTCGCATTTGCTGCAAAACATTTACTTTTATCTTCAAGATTGTATCCAGGTGCACAAGAACATTTAAAACCGCCATCAACATTTGTACATAGCTGATCACAAAATCCCCATTCTGTACATTCGTTTCGATCAATGCATGTTTTATTATCATTAGATAACTTTCTGCCTTCTGGACATGAACAAACTCCACCAGTTAAAGATGCTTGGCATTTATATTCACAACTTAAAGATGGACAAGCTAATTTAGCTAGAAAAAAGCATTTAAGTAATATTAATTATTAAATTTAAAATAATATATGTACATAATTTTTAAAAAACCAATAATCTATTTTATTTTTAATATTTTTTAAGCCCAATTGAATACCAAATTTAATTTAAAATTAAAATTTAATGAGATGATTAGGTTGAAACTGAGATTTTTGGGGAATTGGGGATGTAAAAAAATTGCCTTTTAAAGTGACACCGACGACAGGACAACCAACTCCTTCTCGATTTATAACCTTCTACTTTTGTATAAATATTTTAAAAGTAAATCAGATAGCCAACTTAATAAAATTCACTTAATTTAGAATACGAGCTAAACTTGAGCACGTTAACTTTCATAATATTGGTTCATAATGTTTATCCAGAGAATACCAGTTTGCCCATTTGACTTGCTGTGGCCAGTGAAAAGTTTTACAAAATTTAATAAGGATTACATATTTTTTATAGAAAAAAGATAAATATATAATTGCTTAAAAATAATTAATAATATTATTTAATTATTGTAATAACCATTATAACAAACATTTTACTTACAACAAGCAGTTTCCTCATCGGCGCCATCTTCACAATCTCGTTTTCCATCACAAACGTGATATTTGGTGATACATTTTGCTGTTCCGCCAGGTCCACCTTTTGGACACAAAAATTTATTATCTGAACAAGCGATTGCAGTACAATTAAGTTCATCAGAACCATCAGTACAATCCTGATATCCATCGCAATGAAAGTCCATAGGTATACACAATTGATTAGCGCATCGAAATTGACCACCGTGGCATAATGGAAAATCTTAAAAAAGAAAAATTATTTTTTATTGCACAGAATTATATAAATGCAGACGAATCAACTTTTAAGTCGAGATCCCGGTTCGAGCTTATTTATTATAGTAACATGGGTTGCACCAAAGAGTATGCACTCTTTGGTTGTAGTAAGATCTTAATTTTTAATGGCAAACGACAAAGGTTTACAAAGTAATCATGACGTGATCACTAGGCATGCCATTGCGTAGGACGAATGACTTAAAGAGAAGAAAATATAAATGCAGATCAAACAAAATTAAAAACGAGTCAATAGTGTAATTTCTATACTATTTATTAATCAGATCAATATACACAAAAATATAAAAATTGGTGTGAAGGGCTATTTTTTTAACTTCATGTCAATTGCTATATAAAGTAGCACAACAAAATAACGCACAAGTTTTAGATTTTCTGTAAATTGTTATGGTATTAATAATTGATGATTAAGAGTGTAAGGTCTAGTTGTATGTATACAGAGGAGCTGAACGCAGGTGAACAACATGTAGGCAATATTTTTAATGTACCCGTCGATTCTATCACATATTTTGTAATGTGTCCTCGCGGTGCTCCATAGGGTTCCGCTTTTCTAAAAAAAATCTTAAAAACAGCTTGAGAGCCGAAGCATTCTCAATCTCTTTTTTAAGAAGAACGCAATGGTTAAAACCAGAAGTTTTAGAAGTAGTAGAAGTTAATCCTCGATCACGTTGATCCGTGTATCAAGTTCGGTGATTGGCCGAAAATTTAAAACCCAACCAATTATCAAACTTGATCCACGGATCAGCGTGATCCGAAGGATTAACTTCTGTTATACAACTAACCCTTAGATAAATGTCGATGTCTCAGTTGTTTTTAAAGTTACAGAAAAAATATTAATACGTTCTTTGAACACGTTTTAAAAGATTTTAAAGATAATAAAATGGGCTAAAGAAGTTCTGAATATCTTCATTAGTTTGATCCCATTTTATTAAAAAATATTAAATACAAAAAATAAAGCATAAAAAATTTAATAAAAATTAGATCAAATTTTTTTAAGTAAATTTGAAACAATAACAAAATTAAAGTAAGTTTAGCAAGTATTCAAACTGATGTCCATTGTTTTTAATACATAAGTTACACCTCTTCATAACAGTATTTACTTTTATATTTTGTTATTGTTTAAAATTTCTATTCTAATTTACTTTAAGAACTTTTATTATATTTAATTTTCGGGCTTATTTTATTTAACATTTTTTAATAAAATGGGATGAAAATAAAATAAAATACACCCCACATATTATTACCCACATATCACTGAAAATAGAAAAAAAAAGTTATTTGAATATCATATTCAAGTATTGATTCTATTGAAAAGAATACAACTTAACATTATAACTCTCGGAAACTTACAGATATTTTAAATAATTTTGGTTCATTTTATTGCCTTAAAAGTGTCTGAAAAACGTATTAATATTTCTTTCTATAGTTTTACGAGCAACTGAGATATCAAAATTTATCGAAAAGTTAATATCGAACTTTTGCCTATAGCTCGAAAAAAGGAAAAAGATATAAGCAAATTCCGATATTCACTCTTAAGTTTCTCTCAAAAAAGATATGGAGGATGCGCCATCCATTTTTCCATACCTCTTATAGATATCGAGTTCCTCATAAGAACCATCGAAATTGGTCCACCCTATACTAATTTATGTTTTAATAGCCTCTCAATTAATTATTCAAACAAGTGTATGTGATGCGTCTGCTGATTTAAAAACCTCTTTTTTAATATTTTTATCAATGCATTTAAGACATTAAAATTGCAATTAGTTTATTTAAAAAATTATATTCAGCTATTTTGATACTTACTGCATCCTAATTCATCTGAATTGTCCCCACAATCGTTTTTGTGATCACACTTCTGTGTAGTTTCGATACATCTTTGGTTATTTGTGCAACGAAACTGATCTAGTTTACAAGCAATTCCTCCCATACATCCTAATTCGTCCTTTCCTGAACGACAATCTATATATCCATCACATTTTTTCTCTTTTGGAATACATGTATCTACAGCTCTTCCTGTATTTCCTTCCAAACCACAATGAAAATCATCTGGTTGGCACTTTCTGTATACTGAAAAAATATTCAATAAATAGTAAATTGTTTAGCAGTTAATTAAAATTATATATTAACTATTTAGAAGACGTTTGTCACATCTGATTTATTATTAGTAACATTAATAACAACAAACATACAAAAATTCTAGTACTATCACAATACAGTGTATCGGTCGGTAATCAGAAGTGCATTACCAACAGACACGTCAGCGTTTTAATGCAATTTGAGATTATGTATGTTCTCTTTTTATAATTTAATAAAAACAACTTCATGAGTTGTGCCAAAATGAAATAACTAAAAAGATTTAATAGTATGAAATGTTAAATAAAACACGTAAGTATTTAATCAATCAATTGTTTGGGGTTTACACAGTTTATAAAGTTTAGGTATAAGTTAATTCACGATTAACTCTTTGATATTCATAAAACAGATAAATATTAAAAAACCCTAATCATAAGCATCGGAATACAGCGAAAAACAAAGGCGAATAGAACACAATAGCTATTTATACAATAAGTAACAAACTGAAGGTGATTTTCGCACTAGACGTAAAGTTTGCCCAACGAGCGCCATCGAGTTGGGCAACACGTCGTGTGCGAAAATCACGAATTTTGTTACGTATTGTATTACTAGCTTTTTATAATTTCATGAAAAGATTTCAATCAAATAGAAATTCGTCGGTTGATTTTTATTAAATCTATTGTCAGATTTAAAATATTAAAATATCTAGTGACATTCAGCAGCACAGTTGCTAGAGAAATAAAACAAATGAACTTTGTTGTTTATAAATTGCTTTCATAATAATTTATGTTAGTGCGAACATTATTTTGAAAACATTGAGTTTTAATTCGAAAAACTGTAAGAAGTATAAAAAACAGATTTTTAACAAAAATTAGTGACTCGGATAGCATTCCCTCAGATATAGAAGAAGCCGCAAGAGCAAGTATTTCAAATTTGTTGCCGAAAAAATCTAAAGTAATATAATATGAACTTGCCTATAAGCGATTTCGAGACTGGTGCGAAGTTAAAACTGTTAAAAGTGTATCAGAAAAAATACTATTAGCTTATTTTTCCGAAAAAGCCAAATTAAATAAATCTTCAACGTTGTGGAATCAATACTAAGTAATTGTTAAATGAACATAACAATTTCGATTGGAATTGAAAACTGAAGAGTATGAAAGAAATCCAAATTTATTAACAATACGAATTAAGAAATTTTTGAAAAAGGGACATAAAAATTATAAGGAATAAAAACTGAACGATAAATAAGAAAAAGAATATTAACAATAACGAAAAAGAAGATTTTTAACAGAACAGATGACTCATAATATTTAATTATAAAGGTAATATAAACAGGTTTTTGCAACAGATAAACTAAAATTGAATAATGTTTCAGGTAATATTATCGTCAGTATTTGGCATGCCAGAAAGAAATACATCGCATAGTCTTCAAGATATAGTGGACTTGGGAACTTTTATAAAAATAAATGTACCCGATATTAAAACAAAAATTTCGAAAGAATTTACAATAACTGATGGAAATCTTAACAGAATAAATTTATTACAAATATTTCGAAATTATTCTGGTCTTCGTCCACAATACACTAATCATCAGCGTTTTTTTAATTGGATATAGAAGTGGCAAATTCATTATTCAACCGGTCGGGATAATTATATTTGGCAGCATACCAAAAAAAATCGCTACTTTTCTTGGTTTGAAGAATCCTCACGAATATACAGGTCATTGTTTTAGACGATCATCGGCATCGTTATTAGCAAATGCAGGTGCTGATATGTTAACAATTAAACAACGTGAGGATGGAAGTCGAGTAATGTTGCGGAAGACTATATGGAAAGATCCATTGAACGAAAAAGAAAAGTAGCTATGAAAATTTTTGATGAAAAGGAAGATCCTACTAAGATAGTCAAAATTGGTGTGCCCTCGATCGAAGATAACACAATAATAAATGTTTCTTCAGAATTTCTGACGAAACAAAGTGAAAAAAATGTGACATCGCCTATGTGCGCTGGCGTTCAAATTTCGAATTTAAAAAATTGCACTATAAATATATTTAAAAAATAAATCTTTGTATAAAAATGATTTTTTTTTAATTTTGCATTAATGCGAAAATATGACATTATTTTCGCACTAGTGCGAAAATAAGCATTATTTAGATATTCAAATGACACTCAAAATGTCATCATTATGATATGAAATTATAAAAAAAAAACATTTTTAAAATATGGAATGTACAATGGTACATAACAGTTAGTGCGATTGTGTACAAGAAAAGTTACCAAAACCAAAAAAGTAAATAAAGAACACGCTAATAGTTTAATGTTTTAAGAATGAAGTGTAGTACAAAAGTCTGACAATTGTTACGTGCGAACCCCAAAGTGACTTTTACTCCGTGGTTCTAAATGTGTCATCAGTATCATCACTCTGAATAATAGAATTTTGACGCCCATGATCATTTTTCTTTCACGAAGTTTGTGTTTTTTCAAGTTTTATTAAAGCAAAACATTTATTATAACAATTGTTAATATTTTTTAGCCTTAATAATGGACCAAAAATAAAACTCAATACGTCGGACACAATTTGCTAATAGTCTTATTGTGACTCTTATTCAATTATTAAATTTTTTTAATACATTATGCTTTTCTTGTCTTGTTTCATATTAGCATTCTAGTAAATAGTAAGGGTTTTTTCCGAATAGTGCCGAGCAATATCTAAAGAAATCTAGTAGCAACCTCGAATTAGAAAAAATAGAGCTATCCGTATATTTCTATTCGAGGTTGGTACTAAATTTCTTCTAAAACGCTCGGTACTAACCGGAATAAAATGTTTAATTTAATTCTAGGTTTAAGAGGGTTGTGTTCAAAAACGAATAAAATGGTATTCAATCAGGTCTATTATATATCTTCTTCTTCTTTCGGTGCCTATCCGTATCCGGATGTTGGAGTCAACTTAGCAGAAGCCAAGCTGACATTACTAGGGAATATAATTAATGGGTGGTTTCGTTGCCTTCCCATGGTCCACAGATTGATATTGGACCTTTGATAACAGCAGTGTAACCGACTCGAATAGAATCGAACCATGGTCTACCGCTTTAAAGTCGGCCGGTGTATGCTTTACGCTACACTGCTGGTCTCAGTCTCTATTATATATCACAAAACGTTATTTTTAACGTGATTGTTATGAATAACATCAAGGTCAAACCGGTGACACTTTAAAGGTTAAATAACTTTATTATCAAGATTATTATATGTTAATATTATATGATGATTATAATAAAGGATTTCTTAACCTTTAAAGTGTCACCGGTTTGACGTAAACCTTTATATTATTTCATAACGGTCACCTTTAAAATAACGTTTTGTGAAACATAATAGACCTGATTACCTGATTGCATGGAAAAATTTTATATCATCTCCCGTATGCTCATCCCTTCCTGAATTATTCTACATAAAATAGCACAAGATGTCCATTAAAAATAGCAAGCAGTGTGTTCCCCAAAATCATATTTTATTGTTATAGAATTCAAAATTGGCAATAGCTCAATAACAGTATGCAGTACATCTCAAAGAAACAATACCCTCTAGAATGGAAACAAATTTATAATACTTACTACATTCGGCTTCATCTGTACCATCAACACAATCAATAGTCATATCACAACGATAGTGCGGCGGTATGCAGTATGTCTTATTCCACACATATTGACCACATGTTAGCTGTCCAGGTTCACAATCAGGAGGAGCTGCGAAATGTGTTATTAATATTATTAATAAAACGTAAAGACACTAATTTAATAATTAAATCATCAATTACTCATTATAAGCGATTGTCACTTATTATTTTTCAAATAATAACAAATTCTGACAATCTAGTGGGTAGGAATCTTCATCACGACAGTATTATTAAAAACTGAATAGTAATTTTTAAAATTGTACCTAATTAAGTTTTATTAAAATAATAGAATATTCCTTTAATTATTATCTTTCCAAATTACAATGACCATGTTATCTATCTATATTCTATAATATCAACCAATTAGGAACGTAAACTATTCATGGTTACCACGTATAACAACGATTATTTTAGTTGTGAAAGTAGAATATTCGCGAATACAAAAGCAGTATACGTACTACTATATTGGCTAAATTATTTTTGAGTTTTAGTACGGTTGTTATGAAGAAGAAAAAATAAATTTTATTCTTTTCTTGCCTACGAGTAAATAAAAATACTATTTACACTCCTGTACAGTCTTCATTAGCTTTAAAAACCATTCGAGAAATCCAAAATAATCAAATATTTTTGTAGTCATAAGCTCTCTCCACCTACCTATAAAACGCCTTTTAAACTACATTTTCACCATGTTCCCAGGCGGCAAAAACATTTTACAATATTTTCGATGCCCTTGTGGATTCACTTGTGAAACTTTTTTTTAAATGATGTTGAATTTTATTTTAAATTAAAAATTTATTTGTTGCAGCAATTCAACCCATCAATGTGATTGCTCTTTCAAAAATCGTTAACAGGTAATAAATGTTTATTTTAAATTCGCGGGAATAGAACAAAAATTATGATACAAAATTAATCTGAACAATAATACAAGTTTTGCTATTAAATGCCATTATGGTTTAACGTAAAACCATAAATCATACTATAACTGACATATCATTACTTTTACAAAAATCTTAAGAGTAAAGAATACTATAAAAATAAAGTGTGAATACTTACGGCATGATTGAAACTCGTCTTCTCCTTTATCACAATCTTTCACATAATTGCAAACCCATAGTGAGGGAATGCATTTTCCTTCAGGACAGCGAAACATTCCATTTGAACAAGCTCCGACACCAGGATCTTCTATAAGAAAACATAAGTTTTAATAAAAACTAAAACATTCTAATTTCTCGGGTTTTATATTGTTTTGCTAGATTTTGCTATTGTGCTAGATTTACGTCCGGATTCATATGCAAGTATTTAAAAATTACTAACGCTTACTTGCACTAAGTTTTCTTACCCCCTGAGTAAAATTTATGATTATAAAATACAAATTCAGCGCAAATTCAGGACTTTAGTAAGTCCTAATAATTTGTTTATAAATCCGGGCGTTAGTTCTCTTTGCACCATAAGCATTGGCTGGTTTTATATCGTGCCTATAAATACTGTACCTGTACTGAAAACGGATAAAACATTTAATTAATATGTACAAATAGGCTTAGACTAAGCAGCAAATTATTATAATTAAATTGTATCCTGTTTTCTATAAGTGAAAGTTTGTCTGTACCCACGGTTTCTTACGGCAGCGAAACATGGATATTAACAAAGAAAATCAAAAGCCGAATCCAAAGTGCGGAGATGAGGTTTCCAAGATCCGTCCTGGGGTGTACGCGATTAGATAGAAAACGAAATACAGACATCAGAGAAGAACTAAATATTTTCAAGTCGAACACCAAAATATACAAACATTGAGAGACTTGGCAACAGCATCTAGAAAGAATGCGGCACACTCGACTACCAAAACAACCCTTTCAATACAGATCAATGGGAAAACGTAACATCGTTAGACCTAGAAAACGATGAATTGACCAAAGGTGACGTAACGGGTAAAATTAAACCTAAAACGTGCAGAAGAAGAAAAATTTATAAAATACCTAATTTTTGAATTATTTAATTTTAAACTTTGAATTATAAAGAAGAGAGACGATCTTGGCCTAGAAGTTGGTATTATCAAATATAGTGAAGCAGCATAGTATAAAAATGTAAAACAATTGTGCATTTGGTAATAAAAGCATAACATTTTTATTATTGTTTATTTTTATTTTTATACATTATTTACTATCTTGATTATATTCCACCTCTAAGAATTTATATTACTATTTCGATTTCAAAGTTCAGTTGCAAAAAGGAAAGAGGTGCTATTGGAATCCTAGATAATGCTAACGCTCTTCGTTGATGGATAAGTAGCAGGTTCTGAGGTTGCCAGAGTAATCGAAGAGTTGGAAAAAACATTCAAACCCAGAGGAAAACAATTGGAAACACGCCATCATGCAGAATTATTTGTTAAAAAAAATAAAAAAATTTTTGGAAATGTATTTAAAGCAAAATTTAATATTTTCTAATATGTTCTCGTAGAACCAACTGTTTTCAAGATATTTACAGCTTTCTCAGTTTTTAATTTAATGTAACTTTAGTTAAAATTATTTTGATGTCGATTTTTTTGAACAGCATATCCGATGTATTTTTTCCTCATCTTTTCGAAAAAAAATTTAAAATTAGGATAAAGTGTGAGCAATGACGTCAAAAATCCATTTTTCTGAAAAATTTTTGATTTTCGTAATCATTTTCAAAACTTTTTTTAATAACAAAAATTTTTTCGTGAGTTCAAGTTATTGTGAAAATTTTGTGAAAATTGAACATTTTTCTTACATTTCTTTACGTTTGAAAATTTTTGATTTTGACGCAAACCTCAATTTCAAAAAATCATATCTCCACCAAAAGCGACTAACCAAACAATACGAGTCTCCAAAATTTTTGACCCGAATCGCGGGGGGTCTTCCGAAACTTGGCCGATTTGGCATGGAATAATTTTGTAGAATTTAAAATATCTCGCAAATCTCACGTATGCGCAATATAAAATGCCCAAATTTTTTTAAATCTTTTTCATAATTATAATGTACCCACAGTGATAAAAATTTTATGTTATCACAAAACGCACAATTTTTTTACTATGCCGCCCCACTAATACTAATAAAATAGGCACGCCAAGACGTATTCCCCCTTTGGGGCAATCATATTGGTTTTAAAGAATAAGTTAGTAACTATTTAGTAAATTGAGAGCACAGCCACCAGACATACAAGGAACTTTTAATATCTAAGACGATGAAAATAAATACTAAAAAATGGTTAAATTACACTAAATACTTGGTTTGGTAGGTTAAAATTTAATATTATATAACTCCAGTGATCTAAACCTAAAGCCTATGACGGTGCGGCGTGTGGTTCACTTGAGTTGATGACATATTTACATACATACCACTATTAACAATAAGCAGGGTCATAGGCATCTCAGAGACTAATGTAGTAAACTACCTCAAATTAATATAAATCAATTATATGCCCACGGTACTAATAATGTAATTGTGGTTTTAAAACAACATCAAATTTACTATTGGTGAAAAACAGGCCCAATTTTAAATTAAGACCAAGAAGAAAGTTTGGAGAACATTTTTCTACTTATTTGATGCGAAAATTCCAAAATTTAACCAACTAAAATGATCACGCTAGAAATGAATGCATCCTAACTTGCTGACGTACCGTACCTACTAGGTAACAGTTCCAAATTTTAAACACGTTCTTCTCCGAACCACGTTGTTCAAACTGAACCTTGAAATATTTCTAAACGTACATATTTAATAGATTGACTTGAAATTTAACATGCATATTTTTAATAAATTAAAAAACAGAACTTCTTATGAGTTTTTTACATAACCATTCATTTGTATCACAAATGAATTGTAAAACATGTATCAAATTTTAGAGAAGAAAAGTGAAAAAAAGTTTGAAAGTTCAAAGTGGCGCATTAAAAAATTTGTTTTATTCTTTTCATAACTAATATAGAACTATTAACATTTTTGCAGCATTATTTTAATTTTAATAAAAATAGGTTTTTTGGTATATCTATTACCGTGAAAGTGTATTGTTAGGAAATGTATACAATTCCTAGTGAAGGTATACTTGCACTGATATGGACAGTGAATCCCATAATGTGATATTTTGTTTATTTTATATTAAAATTGTAAATTTTATTTTTATATATAAAATTATAAATTTTAATATAAATTATTAATTTATTATAAATTTTAATATAAAATTATGAATTAAAATTATTACTAAAATTAAAATTATGAATTATATATACGTTCGTCGAATATTGCTCTGCACAACTGTCAGTATGACGTAATTGAAACCATTCGGAGCAGTTCCAAAGGCATCCAACGAACAAACCCTATGTTCACAATTTTTTATATTATATTTTCACTTTGTTTTATGCCTAATATGTTTAGTCTTAAAAATGAACCAATATTAAATTGCCTAAAATGTCGAACAATAATGTAATAATACATTGTTTTTATTAGATCTATACCCTCACAAAAAAAATTTTATTAATACTTTAAACCTATGATTAATAGATATTTAAGTATGTACAACCGAAATAAGTCCATTACGGAATGAATTTCATTTGGTGAATTGAATCATAGCGTGGCACATGAACAGTCTAGTGAATGTCTACAGTTCCTAGTAATTGTATACTTTCAATGCATTATCCACTTTCACGGTAACACATCTGTATAAGCATTTTGAGAACCTCTAAGACAAAATCTTAAATCTATCCAGAATTTAAATCCTAGTTAGGGAATGAATAAACCCTGCCGAAAGAATATTCCTACAAATTAGAAAAAAAAAACACAAACTTAAATTTAATGTTAAATTTTTGTTTTTTCCCTTAACACTAACGGAACGATTAGTTAATCCGACATTAACGAAAATATTGTTAGTGTATTGGGAAAATTTAAATATGTTGCATTTTATAATTACTTTTATATATATATATATATTTCGGGCTTCCTTATGTAAGGATACAACCAAGGTCGTTTACCCGTCCCCTCAAGAGGGTACTACAGCAATTAATATCTCAAAGATGTTGCAAGCATCTTGTGAGAGGACCATATAATTACATAATTACATAAATATAATTACTTTTAAAACCATAATAAATTAACTAATTGCCGATTGAGTGCGTCAATTGATAAGCCGAAGTAAGTAAAGCTCGGATCATGCTATGATCTTTATAATAAAAGTTTTCTTAAGCTTTAATGTGTCACCGGTTTGACGTAAATCTTTATGTTATTTCATAAAGGTGGCCCGGCAAGTAGCCACAGACACGTACAGACATGAACCGCACAGACAAAATATTCTTTCCAAAAATACTGTAAAATCCATGTTACAATAGATATAAATACGTTAATACACACTGTATAAAATAATATTATTTTGTCTGCCACGGCACTTATCTGAAACGCACTGTGTCTGTAGATATGAACGGACCTTAAGAGGTTTTTAAACTAGAGAATCTGTTTGTGCATTCAGCAAGTTAATTCCGCTTCAGTGTTAGGGTTGATGCCTACACAAGCTGTTATTGGCGAATTTTTCCATCTCACTGAATAGTTTATGTTATAATTTTAATTTCAGCAACTGATTTTTAATGTTATTGCTTATTGAATTATATAATACAATAAATTTTAATTCGTTCCAGTTTAAAATACAAATAATAAGTAATAATAATGCTGTTCAGATGTAGAAGCAGCGACATACTAATAATGCCTCAAGGTTATGTATGTGAATGATCTGTAGCTTTTATAACTAATAATATTCACCGAAAATTATTCTGCAAAAATATACTTGCTTTTATTACGACACGATGTTAAAACTAAAGGTAATACAAAAACTTCAAATTTAAAAACCTGCAAATAACTTTTTTTATTTTCTTTATTTATTAAACTGCACATTTACAAATCCAGTAGTACATTTAAGAAATGTCTACGGGAGAGATCAAACAAAATTATTTTTCAGAAACTCGTTGATCCATTCATGCGCGTCAGTAGTAAAGAGATAACTGACAAATTCCAAAAATCAAAAAATAAAAGAAATTTAAACTTATTTCAAACTTAAACTTTTATTTTTTAAAACCGCGTAGAAAACATTATTTTTATCACGAAGGGTTTCAGGGATACAATTCGAGTTGTTCTTGGCAAGGGCGGAATTGTTCTCTTTTCCATCCCTAAATTCGTGACTGTACAAATCTACTCATACAGAGTAATAAGCTTTGATAAAAGGTTTAAATTTTAGTCGAAAAGTCATTTATTGATGGTTCTCCTTAACATATTTAGAGTTGGAAAGTCATTTATTGTTGCACTAAGTCACTAGTCCACTGTCGATTTAGTCGCTAAGAATTTGCTTTCTGGACTGTTAAATATAAAAGTAAAGGCTTAAAAATAAGCAATCCAGTATTATGGAAAATTACAATCCATGTCACGTAATCCGAGATTTTTTATTGGAACAAGTTCTAGAGTATAGGTTTGTTCGTTGATTGCCTTTGAAACTGCTCTGAACAGTTTTAGATTACGTCACACTGACAGTTGTAAAGAGCAATATTCGACGATCGTTTTTGAATCAACTTGTTCTTGATATAAATAACCTAACCTCAAAATATTTTAAATAAGTTTGTCATTGTGATGTCAAATATGGATAATTTAAGCTATAAGATATTACAATTCAGGTAGCAATATCTTGTAGCTTAAATTATTCATATTTGACACCACAATAATAACTTATTTACAAAATATTTTGAGGTTAGGTTATTCGTATAAAAAACAAGTTGATCCAAAAGCGTTCGTCGAATATTGCTCTGCACAACTGTCAGTATGACGTAATCTGGAACCATTCGGAGCAGTTCCAAAGGCATCCAACGAGCAAACCCTACGTTCACAATTTTTTATAATATATTTTCATTTTGTTTTATACCTAATATGTTTAGTCTTAAAAATGCACCAATATTAAATTGTCCAAAATGTCGAACAATAATGTAATACATTGTTTTTATTAGATCTATACCCTCACACAAACATTTTTATTGATACTTTAAACTTATGATTAATAGATATTTAAGTTTGTACCACCGAAATAAGTCCATTACGGAATGAATTTCATTTGGTGAATTGAATCATAGCGTATTAATCTGAACTGGTATTAATTAGTGTGAATTTCAAGTATATTAGGTTGAATTATTTAAAATTATTTGCCAAATTGAATTAAATTATGGTCGATTAGCCTGAATTGATATGAATTAGTAAGAATTTAAAGTAGATTGTATTGAATTGTTTTGAATAATCTACTGATGAATACAATTGAATTGCATGAATTGAATTAGATTCATTGAATCGAATTAAAATGAATTAGATATTAATTGAATTATCTGAATTTTACTTATTTAATTGAATTAAATGAATTAATTGGAAATTGATGTAAATCGAATTTTTCAGGCAGTTCTCAATTTACAATCATTCTATATGATAACGAACATCATAATTAAAAAAAAGAAATGGTTTTATAGCTAAACTGAGGAAACTATAGCTAAACTGGCTTCAAAAGTTTAATAAATACTTAAAAAAATCTTTTAATATTAGTTAGAAGGCATTAAAATATGTCTTAAGGTGAGGTAGAACTTGGTGGGTTCTTTAATAATCTAAAAAATCAAATTTCTTCTTTTTAATTTAGGACTACCTCCTGTAATATCCAACAGTAACCTCGGCGAAGTTCCGAGGCCACTGCTAGTACTGTGAGCATTATTATTTGTTTTACATCTGAAGTAGCTTGCTAGGCTGGCTTCAGATGTTCCTGTTACCTTATTTTATATTGTTAATGATGGCAATTCATTAAAATAGGAAGACCACCGTCTTTACGTGCCTTCCAAAGCACGGAGAACTCAGGATAGAGAAAATTGGAGAACTAAGAGGAGGGTATAATTATGTCCAACAGTAGACGCAACTAGCTGGTTGATGATGATGATGACCCTATTCAAAATTATTTTTAGTTTCAAAAAGGGCTCATTTCAATTTTTGCAACTAAAAAACTAGTTTAATTTAACAAGTACCAACTTGTTACAAAATACAAAATTTGTTAGCCGATCACAATTTTTTTAAATATGTGTATTACATTATTATTCTTTCATAAATGTGTTAGAGAATTTTAAAATTTTCAGACTGATTTTCCTAACTTTCCTCGGGTTTCTAAGTGTAAAACAATACGTCACGTATGTCAAACACAAATACAATGGTAATATATCAACACTCGATCGGCCAATTTATAATTAACAATTTAAGATCTTTTGAATGCCATGCGGCAGTAAAATATAAACCAGAACCTAAAATATGCTTTATTAAATTAAGATCGGGTTAACAACAATTAAACAAGTTTTTCATAAGCTTTCAGCAATAATAAAATATTTATTGTTTCTAAATATAATAAAATATAAAATTTTATTGTTAATAAAATATCTGATGACAGCAGGAACCCATTGCTGAAAGCTTATAAGCATATTTAAAAAAAAAATATTTTATACGCCAAAAACAAATTGTACGCCAGTAATAAACATGCACGCCAAAAAAATATTACACACAAAAATATAATAATACTTTTATATAATAAACGAAATGAATATTGCACGTAAGAATAACTTAGTCACAACAAGATATGAACTGCAAAAGATACGAACGGTAGAAGTTTTTAGCACGAAATTTTTAAAACAATAAAACAAAATATCCAAACATTAAATGAATAAAAAACAACATGAATAAATATTGACTACACTTCAGAAATAGAATTTGCACAAAAGAAAAATACATTATACGGATAAAAAATTTATTTCCAATCAAAATAAACAATTCTTTGTATTATTTTGTAAAACGGACTCGAAAACATTTTCTGGTTGCACAATATGCTTTGCTGACGTTTTACAACTATTACTTTGTTGCTAATACTATACTTATTATTGTCGTGCAAAGGTTGTTGTGATTAAAAAAGTTGTCGTTAGTTTACATTTTTTTTGTTGTTGATTTACGTCGTGCAAAATTTATGTTGACGTGTCAATAATATTATCCTATATTAAATGATGATAGTATAGACTTTTAAAAAAATCCATATTATAACTGTAATCAGAAAATTATACATTCCAGAAAATTTACGTTCGTGATGTATGAAAAGCGATTATAATTATATTCGTTATCAAAAAATGGCGTTGAAATACAGATAGTATGATTTGTGGACAATTAAAATTGTTTCATGTCATCCAATACTTATATATTATTAAACATGGGGATCAAAGATATTATTTAATTAATCTTCTATAAATACACCCCAAACAAATTGGTGGTACAAGTTGTAAACTGCAAGTTCTGCAAAATTGTGCTTTCGCTATATGCCTTCAATATTGAACGTAATGACTAATGACCATATTACTGCTTTCTACAATACATTGAATATTCTGAAGTTAGAATTTTGTTGCGTACTTCAATTTGCTATGTGCTTGTTCAGTGTCTATAAATTTGGGCATATCTGCAATGCTTTCTGACCAAAAGATCCCACTGCCAAAATTTGAATCTGAGAACTGATGGAAATTTATCGATATAGGTACATATAGCGAATACAGCGAATTTCGCATCTTCAACAAGTTTTTCGATCTTCTCCAAAATACCCAGTCTAAACTCACGTTCAAAAAGCAACTTATGCACCGTTTAGATTGTTGCATGCACAAATTCAAAACTTTAATCTCTTCGGTACTAATGGAAAACCAACATTTGAACCATTTCCGGTTTAAACTATGTGTTTCATTAATTCGTAAATAATTTGTACATATTGTTTATTAAATATAAATTAAATTTTTTTAATTTCTAACGAGTGACCTTATAGCACAAATGAAGAGCACCCTGAATTACAATCAGGATCCAATTTTGCTAAAAATAAACTATTAATGCCATCTGATCTTTGAATCAATCTTTGAAACAATCAAAGTCCGTGCTTTTAAATTTAATTTATGCAAAATATAAAACTAGTGATTCTGATCATTATTCCTGTGCGCTCTTCAAATACTTTAGATAGTGATTTTTATCTGAAGCTGCCTCTGTCAACAATGGAAGCTTTAAAATTTAAATTCTGCCTTATGCTATATAGCTCAGTAATGCACAATATGTGATTATTGTTGTTTTGCGTTGCTCGAAATGTCTAATTTGAAAACGCATCAGTATTCTTTAAACATATAAAATAGGTAATTGTGTTCCTATTGTGTTTCATATGTTTTATCGTGTGCTCAAAATTTTAACTTAATCTGAAAAGCCGTTTTTAAAATGAATATACTTTAGTCCCACATTGTAAATCTCCAGTCTTAGTGTTATGATGTACCTCTTTTTTGAGTCCATATTTATGAATCTTTGTGTCCGAGCTTACTAATCTAATTTACTAATTAAAATAAATTTTAAACGTATTCGTGCATTCCATACATAAAAGAAGAATCACGAAGTATTAGTAATAGATGTTATATTTTTGTCGCGTCCGTTCAAAGGAGATTTTGTTTATAAAAATACCAAAACTTGCAGGATCACGTAATCACATTAGTGACTATGTGATTAGTAAAAGTGCAGAGATTAAGTTGGTATCCTACGTAATGTCAGATGGAGCTTTTACAGTGCATTCAGTAACAGAAAATTATTTGGTTAAAAGAGGATACGCTATGATCAGGAAATCTTTCGTGGTAGAATACTAATAGTGGTCGATATAATACGTATAGTATTATTTTTATAAAAATTTAAATAAACATACAATTTTTAACTATGTATAATAATTTAAAGGGTAAACACACACCAATCCGGTTGACAAACTTCGTTGTAACCTGATGCCCTTCCTAGGTCAAGCTGTTTTCCGACAATTTTAAAAGCATTTCTTGTCGAAATCAGATACTGCCTGACTCTTATCTTGCTGTAAACAACGAGCGCAAAGATTTGCAACGATTATCAAAACAAACTTGTCATATCGAGAGTCTTTTTGGCTGTGATTAAATTTAAACTATCAGACGACAGCTTGACCTAGCAAGGGCATCAAGTTTACAACGAAGTTGCCAGCTGGGTTGTTGCGTGTAGATGCCCCTTTATGTACCTACAACATAATAATAATCGAAAAAAATTACAGTTTATTTAAATAATTTCAATTTATATCAACTATTTAAACACTGCTATTTTAATGTAGGTACATGACTATATATTCTCTCAGGAATGGAGGCCAGTGAATGAAATGAATAATAATTGTAGCTTTAAATAATAAACTCATTTTTATTTTCCCATTTTGCTGTATTAAGTACATTTTTAACAACTGCGTATTATTAAGAGCGAGAAACAATGCATTGCCGCTCAAGGAAAGAGTTAGCGGAGTCATGAGAGCAGTTATACCTAGTATACTATGTTGTTTTGGATTCGAATATGAGTACACAATCATACAATTTTTTGCAGTAGCAAGAACTATTTTCAATGTTTATTTTCCTATCATAATATTGCATAGTATATTGTTTACAAATCTGTCTAATAATTACAAACGAAAAGTCATTTTTGTCAATAAACAAAAATAAAAAAAAATTGTCTAAGCAATTTTGCGTCTAAACGCAATTTATGTTTATGCATACTACAAATTTAATGAAGATTACAACTATATTATTAACTTGTAAAATGTTTTAAAAATGAATTTGATAATATCAAGTTAGATGTTTTAAATATTTATCCTATCTATCTCCCTTATAGGCATTTTGTTTGTTCAATTTCGTACAAAAATTTTTTGAATTCCTTTTACAATAAAAGTACAAACTACGAATAAAGCGGGAATTACACTACCTTATATTATTATAATATATACTTTTTCGTATATTTTCATGCTACGATTATTTAGTATCTACAAGTTTCTTTCATGTAGTGTGTAATTTCTAGAAGAAATCTAGTAGCAAACTCGAATAGAAAAAATAGAACCCCATCTTCTTCTTCGAGTGCTACACACTACACAGTACGTAGGCGATCAACTTAGCCGAAGCCAAGCTGACTTTATTAAGGAATATTATTAATGGGGTGGTTTCCCATTGCCTTCTACATGGTCTACAGATTGATATTGGACCTTTGGACTGGAACCGCGGCTACCGCATTCTAGTGGGCTGGTGAATGCTTTACGTCATACTGACGGTCTTCGATTTGTATTTGATTGTCTGGAATTTGTATATATAAGTGTATAATTATTTAAATTTAAAATTTTAAACAAGAACATCACTTATAGGTAAAGAAGCGTGATAAAATATTTAAAAAAATAAATAAATTTTGCATGAACCCAATGCAATATCAATGATATTTAAATAGATAAAATAGCCACTATTTTTGGTTGGTCTGTAAACCAGACAATTTCATTCCAAATCATTAAAAATTTTACCTTTTAGTTTAAATTCATAAAATTTCTAGAAAAATAAACTATTTATTTTATAACAAAACATAAATTACTGTTTTACTTACGTAATAAAAATATTTGCTTGTTAAACCGACAAACCAAAGCTTAACAATAAGAAGTAATTAATATTGAATATATTAATATAAATTTATTGATTTACTGCGATGAATTTACACTTTCAAGTTTCCGATACCGAGGAAAATATTTTCTTTAATATACATAATATTATATGTATTAAAATTTAGAAATTAAACCAGTAAACAATAAAATTCTAATTAATATTAATAAATGTTTAATAAAAATTTTTTAAATATACAAGCTTAGTGAAATTTGAGAACTTTAATGAATTTTAATCTATTGTCATTCATTTATGGATAGTGTATTTGACGAGTTCTTGATAAGACGAAACCCCTAATTAGGCTAAAATATAAGTTTTATAAAAGTAAAATTTTCAAATTTCACTAAGTTTGTATATGTTTAAAAAAATTTATTAAAGATATAATTTCACAAGTTAATAAACTATTTACATTATTATTATTACAATAAGTGCATTTAATATTGTACAATCGAGGATATAAAATCTACCCTTTTCAAGGTTTTGCATCGACCTAATTTATAAGGATAATTATTATTAAATAAATAAAGATATATTGCTGACCTACAAAATTTATTCCTTTCATGTAATATTTTTAAACAAAAACTTAATATGTAAATTTAATTTAGTAATTGAATTATAATTTTAATATTAATTACATCACAGGTTAAAAATTTAATTAATGTTTTATCGAAGCTATGGAAGTTTTAAATGAAAAGATAAAACCTATGGATTACGTACCCACATCAAATTTAAAAAATTGAAATTAACAAAATTGTTGGCCGTGCATTTCAGAACGGGGAAACAATAATCTCAAAGGCGCAAATATACATAATATGTATATAGTATTTACATTCCAAATAAAACATTATTTTATTATTTTTATTAGATAGGTTTTGAAATGTAAAAATAAAGAAAATTGAAAATAACACAACTAATTATTATTATAAGTATAAAAGTTCATCAAAATTTATAGCAGAATTATACATTATTCACGATTCAAACTAAAAAATTAATTAGAATCGTGAACAGTAGTATTCTTCTTTTAAACTTATCTAAAACAACATCTAACACCGTTCAAAAGTATTTGCCCACCCATATTTTCTTAAATATTTTTATTTTAACCATTTCTTTTGGTGTACAAAAATTCTACAATATATTTATAGATATTGGAAACTAGTTTATATAAAATTTTTAGTTTCTGTACAGGAAATAATAAAATTTGCGGAATTTCCAGAAAAATGGTATAATAGAAATTTACGGTAGGTACTTAGAAGCGGTCACTTTGAGGTAATATTATTTAAAGTAGCATCCCTTTTATTAGGGTTATTGTAAGGTGTTTAAGTAAATTGAAAATGTAAAATGGGCTTAGTTTCTTGTTATCTTCCTTGCTGAATACATTATTTTGAATTTACTGTGATTGTGTTGTGCGTTTTTTTTTAAAGTTTGGCATTAGTTATTAATTATGCCTAAAACTAAGGAACATTCTAATGAAATACGAGCTCAAATAGTTGCCCTACATCAGGCTGGCAAAAGTAATCGCGAAATTTCAAGATTTTCAATATACCACGAAGAAGTGTCGACTACATTGTAAATAAATTTAAAGACGATGAACGCGTGCAGAACAAAAACCGCAGTGGACGGCCTAGAGCCACTACTTCTACCGAAGATCGGTTAATAGTGATTAAAAGTAAACGCAATAGACGCCTTACTGCACCGGAATTGACAGCGGATTTTAATTTACCGAAGGAAAAACCAGTAAGTGCAAGTACTGTTAAACGAAGACTACGAGCAGAAGGTCTTCATGGTCGTGTAGCGGGTAAAAAACCTTATTTGCGGGCAATTAATAAGAAGAAGAGACTGCAATGGGCCAAATTCCACAAAATTGGACAATTGAGCAGTGGAAAAATGTCCTATGGAGCGACGAATCCAAGTTTGAAGTTTTTGGTAGTAAACGAAGAACTTTTGTTTGCAGATCAGTAGGGGAAAGAGTGTCCGAACAATGTTTAGTGCCTTCAGTGAAACATGGAGGGGGGTCTGTTATGGTTCGGGGACGTTTTGGTGGCAATCAAGTTGGTAATATCTTCAGAGTTGAAGGCATAATGAAAAAGAACATTACCGAGACATTCTTAAAATCAAATGTTGCCATCTGCAACTCGGATTTTTGGTCAGGAGTTTACTTTTCAACAGGACAACGATCCCAAACACACTTCCAAGCTGTGTAGGGAATATTTGGAAGCATTACAAAATAAAAAAGTGCTTAAAATCATGACTTGGCCTCCGCAATCTCCTGACCTTAATCCCATTGAGCTACTGTGGGATGAATTAGACAGAAATGTTAGAAAACTTCTTCTTCATCCCCTGAAGCTATGTGGCAAACATTAAAGCAAGAATGGGAAAAGTTAACTCCAATTCAATTGAATAAATTAATAAACAGAATGCCTAGATTATGTGCTGCTGTAGTTAAAAATAAGGGTGGGCACATTGATGAAAAAATATTTAATAAAATACTTATTTTGTAACCCCTTTGTTTATTTTTTATAAAACCTCTGTTTTAACGTCCTTCTATGAAAAATATTGAATTTATAGGGTGGGCAAATACTTTTGAACGGTAGTGTAAGTCTATATTTCTTACTCGACAAGTTATACGATTGGATTTAAAAACTTTAAAAATTATTGTGAATTAATGAGTGACGACAATAACAAATTCTTCATTTATAGAAATTTTACGAATTGGGTGGCAAAATAAACACAGACGGAGGGAGTTCGAGCCCCCTCCATCCGCCCTAAGAACGTCACTGACAATGATTACGCAAATAGTGACTTCCATTTATGATGTTTATTTCGATCTTCAAATTTTAAGAAAATGTTCAACATTTAGAAACATTTGGAAAATCCCAACATTAAAAAATTCAAAACGTAAATCATTCTAAACTTCTCCCTCTTAATTACAATGAAATTAAAGCAGAATGATTTTTTCGACATTTTTCAATTTTATTACGAGTACATGTAAAATATTTAAAAACAAATTAATAAATATTAAAATGATATTGAATATTATTGATTTAAAATTACTAATTGTTACTTTAAAAATATCAAAACAAAAATTAATAAATATTGTTCTAATAAGCTCAGTGACAGGCCTACACCGTAAAGCAGACGACGACGACGACGACGACAAAGAATATACAAAAAAGACAATAAATTTGGTAGGTACAAAGCTGTAAAGCAATAAATTTTAAATCCTCGATTATACAATTTGCATTACTGGAGTAATCACAAAAATAATTCAAATTTTAATTTTTAGATTTGTATTAAATACCAATATTGTATTTATAATATATTGTAATTTAAATTGAATTTAATCCAATTTTAAGTTTGTCCCGTATCAGCAACATTAATAGTGAACAATTAAATAGTATATTTAGCGACGGCGAAATGGCGAGGAGTCGTCGACAAAAGTGAGATGATCTGTCTGGTTCTTATGTTGGGTTTCCCAACGTTTGTATATCAGCGATACACTTCATAGATAAACAGATTCTTTTCGGCACACCAAAAATAAGGAAAAGGAATTTTCCATATACATATATTAAAAGTTCTAGTTAGTTTAAATACGTATAATATATTTTTGTAATAAAAATTTAATATTTTCTTAATTTTTATTTAAATTTACATATTTTTACTTTATCATATGAAATATGAGAAAGTATTGCTTTCGTGCAGAAAAAAAAAATTGAGATTTTGATGGATTTACACTTTTTGGGGTCCCATGAGCTAAATAAGACGATTTCCAAAAATGTCTGTGTGTTTGTGTGTGTGTTCCTAGTCAAATTTTGTTTGCGACCTGCAGCAAAAACAAAAAAGAATTTTCAAACAAAATTTTGGATTTTATATCCTTATTTTGAGACTTAGAGCTGATTAGATTTTGGTTAAAATTGGTTCATGGAAACTATTTTTAAAATTTTTTTTAAATCTTATTATTTAATATTAGTTATTATTTAATATTTCAAAAACTAGTAGGAATTTCAAAACCTAATTTACGATTTCGAATACTTATATCGAGATTTAGAAGTAATTAAATTTTAGTTAAAATTGGTTTATGAAAACTATTGTTTTTTTTATTTTATTATTTAATATTAGTCTTTATTTAATATTTTAAAAACTAATAAGAGTTTTAAAAACAAACTTGAGATTTCGTATATTTATGGTAGGAATTAAAACTGATTAAATTTTGGTTGAAATTAGTTCATAGAAACAATTTGTTTTAATCTATTTATTTAATATTAGTTTTTATTAAATATTTCAAAAACTAATAAAGATTTCAAAACTAAATTTGGTATTTTGTATCTTTGTATTAAGACTTAGAGCTGATTATATTTTGGGTCAAATTGGTTGATAAAAATATTTTTTTCCTATTTTTATTAAAAATTATTTTTTTAATATTTAATGAAAGTATGATAAAGCCATAGGCATGACCACATCCGATTTTTTAATCTCATATTAGTTTTTTATTAAATATATCAATATTTTTTCAGCACCTGAGGGACACACCGGTTGGGAAACACTGATATAAGCTGTAAAACTCAAAAAAATTTTAATTTTATTTACATTGAATTTTACGCGTTGCTGGATAAATTTTATTATTTTTAAATGGCCTAAAGTTTCCCTCGCCCATGTCCGTATTGCCGTGCTGGCTCCCCAAGAAAACCATTTCGTAACACTTTGATGAATAATAAATTACAGAATTTCTTACTATTACTCCTCAATTCACTGTAATTCTAAAAATTATAATCGTAAAACTTAGCTCAAAAACAACTTAACCAACTTCAATCGAATCTGACTACGTCAAAAATATAGACTTACCAGGAAAACCTTTCAAGTGTAACTGTAATATCGGGTCAAGTCGAAGATAACGCAAAGCATCCTACTCTTAACAAAACATTAGATCTTGCCATTAGACATTCCTAACATCTTAAAGCCTTTGAGGATTTTACGTGATAAAGAGTCGAGATGAAATAAGCTTACCTTGGTACCTTCGCGTAAGAGAGAGCTTTAGTGTGGGACGCGACATCCGTGATACTCTGGCTTTAAGTCAATTTGGCATTACATATAGAAAGGGCAGTTCGGCAACTACGAAAGTTGGAATTTTGAAACTACTTTCAAACTTTCGAACTTTTGCTGTCGAGATCATTAGAGAAGCGTTGCGAAGGAATTGGTCGCCTCTATGGTTATCTGCTTAGTAATATGTTGGTGGATAGGATATCTAACAAGGCAATTTCGCTTCGATGCTAAGGTCGATGCATACACTCAAGCTATTATAGGCATATTTTTTCATCTCACCGCATAGCTATGTTAAGGTAAAACCGATGGATATGACGCGGTAGGGATACGACGCAATTGCAAGATCTCTGTTATGTTGTTATCTATGAACCTTATTACCTAAATATCCTTAGTTCCATTGCCTAAAACCAGATATACAGCAAGAAACTAATTGTTGAACGAATCGTTTTCATGAGAGCACGCATTTTCTTCGTCTGAATCAGGTGAGCACATGCAAAAGTTTTATTACATTATTTTGAAAGTTCTGTATTATGTTTCCTCATAGATTTTTAATTCGTTTTCTGAATTTTATGGCATTGTACAACGTCTAAAATTAATTATAAATAGTTAATTTAGTCATAATGGTCTTTGTTATGATTTAATTATTTTATAAATAAAATGGTGGATAGTTAGTGATATGACGCATATTGTGAGATAGTAATATGTTTACATTAATTTTACATTTTTTTACAATTTTACACTTTACATTTAATGTTATATTTCCTAAAACCATTACCGTAGTTTAAGTGTTCATTGTTTTTTGAGTTTTTTATCTGACTATTATACTTTTTCAAATAAAATTGTTTTTATTATTTTAATCAATTACATGTAAATCGCCATAAGCAATATCCCCAACCCTCGAAGCGTCATATCCCCAACCCCATCGGGGATATGACGCAAAATTCAATTTTCAGAATTAATGTAATTAATAACAGTTAGCACAATCAGAATCACCTATACTTCCTGCTTAAGATACGTTAGGGTTGTAGGTACAAAAAAATCCTATCACCATGAGACACTTGTGAGTAATAACTGAAAAATTGATAAATTTCAAAAGGTGCGTCATATCCTCCATTTTACCTTATATATTTTTTATTTCGCTTACTATTATTAATGTTATTGTTAATAAAGTTTAATCATAATAAAACTTGTTTAATAATTTAGACTTGTTTAAATAAGCGTCATTTTCTCAAAAACGTCTGCTTATACGTAGTACTTCGAAAAGAAAAACGTGTTCCAGTACTATTTCATTCTGTGAAAGCTTGACCCCGATCTTTAGAGTTACAGTTGAAAGGTTCCCCTTGTTAGACATACCTAATTTTGGGCAAAATTTTTTGATGACTGCATACTTAATAATAATAATAATAATTAGTTGTGTTAATACCTATTATGTTTTTTTTCAAATTTTAAAACCGATCTATTAAAAAATTAAAATCCTATCTTTTTAATCGATTCATATTTGCGTATTTAAAAATGTTGTGTCCCCTCATTCCCGAAAGGCTCGGCATGTCACTGTATGCAAAATATATCCGATTGGTGGAATATTGTTGAAAAGGTTAGAGAAAAGGTAATGTGTTAGTATTGGAAATGTTATTATAATACGGGTAAATAATGTATCTATAAGCCATATTATATAACTATAATAAACTTATTTATTAAAATTTATACGAAATACATTACAGCATTAAATTTTTTAGTATTGGTTTTGTCAAATTATGCAAGGTGAGTGTGAACGTATAGTGGAGTAGGTACAACTGCGATTAGTTACATCCTGCTGTTCATCTCACTTTGACCTCGGTACCGGACCGTACCAAGTTGGTATGCCGACGGAAACTAGTACTAGTTTTATACAGTCAAGCTATTTTTGCTATCGGAATTTCCAATAATGTACTTAATATTAACGATATTATAATATGCATTACGTCTTAGCTTTCACTAGCATTGCCACAATTTAACCCTCAATTAGGGTGCTGCAATTCCCATCTCATTCATATTCATGAATGTAACTGCTTACTACGAAGACAACATGTAGGTTTTGTCATTTTTAGCGATGCTCCAATATCAAAATAGTATATTGTAATTATTATCATAGGAATTAAAAGTAGAACTTGGTTTGACGAGCAATTTTTGTTATTGAGCACACCTTTTAAATAAAATTATGTATATTTTTTGTTATAAAACTTAATAATAATATAAAATGAAAATTAACTTTTGAATGCGCGTTTGCATAATGCCATCGTGATATAAAATTCCTGCATTTTAGAACGTCGTCTTTTAGATTTTTTTGTCAAAAACCCGATTTGGCCCTTTAATATATTTTTAATTCAATTGTTTGGAATTATTTAAACAAATTTTTCAATTTAAAAGCTGTATAACAGTTGTTATTTGAATTACACATTATTATATTTTTTACACTAATACAAGTATATTTTGTTATGTCATTGCTGTATTTACAAAGCTTTTACAAAATAAACATAATATTTAAAAAATGGAAATTTTTTACGGAAAAACCACGTGATTGTATTTAATATTTTGTCGACGGTATTTCAGGTTTTTTTTATACGAGGGATAATAAATTTCTGGCATATTTCGCTGTTGTTTACTTGAAAATAGCACTTTCTTAGAAAAATTAACAGGAGCGTAAACGCGGAGGTTCAAAATTAAATTGGACTGTCAAATTTTATTTGAAACAAATGCTTCGATTTCCTGAATACTCTTGACAAAAATGAATACTTTGAAATTTTGATCCAAATATAACCTAAAACTAAAGCATCATGTGCGATTTGTCATAATATTTAAATGAGATAGCAATATTCATAAATGTAAACATCGAATATGGCGTCCATAAGAAAAAAAACATGACTAGTTTCTTCGCCATCAAAGTCGATGTGGTAAATACGATGGCGTATTTGGGTTCCTTCACAACGTGTGCCTTAATTTTGATTTAATGTTTAGTTTTATCAGTTGCTGTCGATTATTCGACTAATCAATCAACTAATCGATTGAAAACGAAAATTATGATTTTCTTTTTTTTTAGTAGGTACCTATCTACAAAACTAATAGGTTGCATTTATTTTCAGATTAATCTTAGTCCCTACTCCCTAAGAATTATACTAAATTTTGCGTTTTTGCATTTAAATTTTGCATTTAACAGTTAAACAATTTTCTTGAACATATTTTAAGAAATAAACCATCAAAAAATCGAAGATTTGTGTTAATATAATTTATTTGTTGAAGTTGCCCGATAATTAAATTTATTACCAGGCCGGACCTGTTATCATCAAGTAACTTGTAATTACTATTGCAGCAGAAGTAATTAAGTAATTCCGAATAGGTCTAGACTAATTTTATAATACAATGTCGACACAACATGAAAAGTTTTGATTCATAATTTTTTACAGTTTTATGTAAAATATTTTCTAAATTATAGTATATATTATATTAACCTGTAAAATTAACATATTTTACCTATTTTATACAGATAAACCTAGTGTCAGAGTCAATCCAGATTTAATTCGATCTTCGGCCAATATGATTAGCTAAAAATTCAAATAAATCTGGGACAACCTCTACCATTATTCGCTTATTTAATATTCTTTTATTTCTTTTGGGCACTTCATATTTGAAATTTTCATCTTCATTTCTCCTTTCGGTCATCTGGAGAATTTTCACAGTTACCGTTTTGTTTTCTGGGAGTTCATTTACTTCGTTGTCATTATTAATCAGATAATATTCGCTATTGTTGCTTTGTTTCGTTTCATCCAAACCCCCTTCGCTTACAATGTTATCCTCTTGATTAACTTAATTTTCTCTGCCTTAATGACATATTCCAAGTCTTCTTCGCTTTGTAAGTTTACATTTGATAGATCTATATAGCTTGACTTGTAACGAAATTCTTTGGGCCCACCTCATATATAAAATTTTTGAAGTACAAATTTTTACCGCGTATTTCTCTGATAAGGTGACAACATCTTTTTTGCCTCACAATTTGTTTCCATAATTATTTTTTGTTTGTAAAATATTTAAAAGGCCTTTTTAAAGATAAAAATTTATTTATCAAACAATTTTGGTTGTTAGCTCGTACCAGCGGGTCAGCTGCGAAGTAAAACATTTCTGCATATTTAATGTTAGAAATGCATTAACCACGTATTACCGAATGAACATAAAAAGAAACCAGTTAAAATTTGGAAAGTGTTTGGTTGTTTTTTCATTATTGGAAGCAAGAAGTTAGAAGTTTTGGTTTGCAATACAGCAATATAAATTAAATACACTGTTATTAGAAGCCTTTATTTGAAACAAACGCTTATTCAGAAAAAGGTAAAACCAAAAAATTTATATATTTTTTTATTAAATTACAAATTTACTTAAATATATTTAAATATAAGGTTTTTGAAGAGGTGTATCCTTCCAAAACTTTATATTAAATATAAAACCTTACATTGAAGTATTCATTTTAAATGAAATATTATTTGTTGATGAATTCTGACTAACACATTTAAAATTATTGGATGGACTTTTGGTATTTTTACCGGGACCACTTCTTTTACCCTCCCGATGTTCATGCTTTTATGTACTAGGCACTATATATTGAGTTCGATTTCTTTTGTTATTTCGGCCACAGTTATCCTTCTCTTGTTAATAGTCTTCTAATTACAATAATTACTATAGGGAATGTGATATACTTTGTACCTTGCAGTCCTAGATTACCGAATTAGTAATAAATATAGTAGATCTATACAATATAATACTAATCGCCTTTATTGTGCAGTCGGTTATTGTAAGTACTGCGTATTCACAACTACGACATCAGTCAGGAGTATAACTCGCAGGATTCAAACTTTTAAAAATGTATTAATATTTTTTGAGTTCAACGAAGACAATCAATTTATAAATTCAATTGAATCGATTTGGATTGAATCAATTTTGCGTCACATCGTTGGTGGTTTTACCTTTTAACGAAACATACCTAAGAAACCAAATTTCGATCGAATTTATTGACCTCATTTTTGCAATCGATCGTAGACAATAGATCTAACTCATAGAACGATCAGATTAACAGTGTGACACATGATGATACCATAATCATAATAACCCTCACTTTTTTGCAGGTCCAGGCCAATAACTATTGAATTTCTGGCCAATTAACACCTGTGCTAATAGTCAAAACTTACGACGGTAGATCCTAGAATTGACGAATCTCGAGATTTGATATCTGACTATTATGCTCGTGCTAATAGTTAAACATAGTTAATAATCAATCTTTTAATCAGATTATTCTATTTTATACTGTTCATGGCAATAGCCGGTAAACCGAGAATCAATTCTGGATCAGATCTGAAGTCTCGACTTAAGTATGAAGTATTGCAGATCAACACAGAAATGTCATATAAAATCGAAAAAAAATGTTCGTTTATACTAAATTCTCTTTCGTTATCTTAGTAAGTACATAGGGTAGGTGTACATGTCTAAAAACAATAATTGCCAAAGAAATTCACATTAAAATATTCTGTACACATTGAATAATCACAATAAAAATATTTTCAAACGTGTACCCATAGGAATGCACCTACTTATTTAAAATTGCAAATTAACAATTTTACTTTATTAGTTTTAAATACCTTTCGAGTTAACCAATATTTTAAATATTTAAAATAAATGCATAATCTAAAAATTAATAATAATGTAGTTTTAAAAAGTAACCCCAATTTTAGATACTTACATATGTAATGAAGCTCACCATAGATTATCAAATCTATCGTACGATGTACCTGTTGCGTTGAATCTGATAAGATTTATCGATTGGCAATGAAGTTTTGCCCATACACACCTTCAAATTTAATAAACCACATCAGATACATCTAATCGCATTTGATAGATGGAACGAAAGATTTGTTTAATTTTCAGTGTCGCTCGTGTTATGTATAGTGTTTTGTGCCCGCTTGTCTCCATTCTATTTTAAAGATACGAGTGTAATATTATATTTTACCCAAATTACCCGCATATATATGTATATTTTACATGCATAATGTAATACGAGTTTTATGCCCGTTTGCGTAAGTCATTCTTTAACAAGCAATTCTTCAACTTAATCATTTCGTAAGTAGGTATAGTATATTTGGTTCGTTGCACCAGCATATTAATACATTCGCTTAAATACATTATTAACTCTTCTGACAACAGAGTAAAATTTATAAAAAATATCTGTCTGTTTGTATATAATAATACATCAGATCAATCAGGTATCAGAATAATTAAAATAATATTTGATTTCATATGTTAAATTATAAAGATAACAGATCGAAATGTTCTCTCGGCAATTGTTTGCTACATACTTGGATTAAAGGCAGGATAGTTTACTAGATAAATTGAAAAGCTTCAGATCTCGGGCTATGGTTGCTTCGCGGAAAAGACTCGAAATGGCACGCCATAAAATATGGTAATTATAACAAAATATCATAATATCAATTCAAATAGTAAAATATTAATTGTTAAAAATAATGTGCTAAATAACATACATTAATATTGACGCGGCTGTAGAAATAGAATCTACCAAACTATTAGAACATCTATATTAGTACGGCCACGTCGTTTTCTCAATGTACCCTAGATAACTAAAACTGAAGAAAGTTGCAATGAAATTAGAAAAACGGGACACGGTTAGTTTTAGTAGCGAAAGCAAATTCAGAAAAAGATGCTCGAAACCAAAAGATATTACACCACTAGAAGATGAACCTGGTGTCTACCAATTATTGCAATACGGCAACTACGAGGGATGCTACATTGGTGAAACCCAAAATGTTTTAGAATTCGAGTAGAAAAGCATTTGAGAGAATTCAAGATCTTATGATTTCAACGTCGCAAAACATCTGCTTAAGGAGAATTACAAGTTCGTTGCTGACAATATGAAGGTTGTCCATACAGGATGAAAAATTTATAAAAAACGTGAAGTAGTTCAAATGCACAAAAATTTAAAGCACGCAAACGAGATCGTAATCAACGAATAAATACCCGATCGAAATACTGTATTGCACAAAATATCCTTACATGTTATTGCTTTTAATTTTCCTTTCTTCATAAAGGTAGAAACGGGAAACTTCCAATTGATGCTATTTTACAAAATTATTATCGTTGCCTTTGAATTTCTCTTTTTGATCTGTCAATTAAATATCTTAAGAATTATTTTAAGTATTATTATTAAAATATATATTCCACAAATAAATGTCAAATCAAAACAAATCAAATTATAACAACATACAATGACATGTAAGGATGCAATATTGTTTTATACAAAAGTCTTTCTTTAAAATAATTAAAAGAAAATAATATTATTTCAACATTAAAAATTTAATTGAAAATCCTATGGTGTGGAATTAATTCTCCACCCTGTAATCTTGATGGAACTTGTAGGTAGATTTTATGTTGTCTCAAAGTTCTTGAAAAGATGTAAACGAACCAATTTATTTGACTCTAAAGCAATTATTTTTCAACCAAAAAGTTTATTTTAATAAATCCAATAATCGGTTAAATAAGGAAGTATGGAAGAAATTTACTAATTGTCAAATTCAATTAAAATTTCATTAGAACTTGTTTGAAATTGTTGAATTGAACTTGTTTGAAATTGCAAATTTAATATTTAAAATAAAACTCAACTTTATTTTTTGTAGAGATTATTTACTACATTTTGGTATTTATTCAAGTTTTTGACAATAGCTGACGTTTTTATATGTACAGATTCGGGAAATAGGTTTCCTTTTTAATCATATATAAAAATAATGTCTACAATTCTGAAGTTTTGTTACAAAACTTTATATTTATATAGTTTGCATCGTTTTGAAGCAGAATTATAGAGAAATTTATGAAATACAGTAAATACGTTACCAACGTTATGCTTAGTTATAAAAAAATCAGTTTTACCTCCAGTTGTACAAATAACTATTAGATAGTAAAAGAAAATATAGTTGAGGAGATAGGCCAGTGTAATCTAATGTGTTGTGAGAAGATATCTACTTGTTAGATTACACTGACCTATCACCTCAACTACATTTTCTTTTTGAATTTATAATTATGGTCGACTATGTCTGTAATCTTTTTACATTTTTATAAATTTCTAAAACTGTATTTATAAATAATTTTTTTAAATTTCTCCAAATTCAAATTTAGCGCTACTATTAACTATTAGATAATTAAATATTCGATGGGAAAAGTATATTAAATTTTGTGAGTTGTGCAGTTATAATTATTTTAAACGGATGCAATTAATATGAAACGGTAATTGAACCAAGGAAGTAATGGGAAAGTCATGTGTTGTCACATAAGATTTATTAAATTAAGTTTTGAGACAAAATCAAACCAAACACATAGTACATATTTATTAGTTAAGTGGATATTGTTACCTTAAAATGGTATATTGTATCGAGATATGTATAGATTAAAGCAGAAGTTCTATCTTCATTGTATTTACTCGCTTATAAATTCCTACTTATCGTAAGGGAATAACGACCATACTTAAAGGTAATATTGTTGATTAGAGCTATATCTTTGGAAGGGGACACTCGTTGACTCATTAATTGTTAACTTTTAATTATCAATTTTAAAAGTTAATGGTGCACTTATGTATAAGATAAATTTGGTTCAATCGGCTTAGTACTGTCCTACGAGTCTATTGTAAGTTTGTATAATATAAGCATCCACGGTAGACAGAAATGCACTCTTTTGTAAATAGAGTTCATTCTGTAAAATTGACCAACAACGTATTACGATAACACATTAACGATACGCTATGTAATTTTCATAATTTTAATAAAAAATAATATGTACTAGTCAACCACAAAACGCGTTTTTGCTCAAAACTAGGTTCTTCAAAACGGTGCACACGATATCTCCGTATTTAAATTATTGATCAATTGACTTAAAACTTGAAACAAATATTTACATAATATCAACTTTTTTCAGTGCATTTTTACAATTTCAATTGGCACGACTCTTTAGTTTACATTTAATTATAGATTTATTTAAATAAAATTTATTTGCAAAATGTTTTCATTGGCAATGTATTTTGAAAGTGTATCTACTTGGTAGATTACAATGATCTATTGCCTCAAATAAATTTTTCAATTTTTAATTTACAGTTGAACTGAACAATTGATATTAATTTTTTTGATTTTTTATATCCAAGCTGAATCTCTAAATTACCCCCACAAATTATTTTAAATTCAAGTACGATGCAAGTCATAATGTGTACTGTGAGAACTAAACCCATATTTGTTATGGCATAAACTGGCACAGGATAAAGAAAAAAGAAGAGATCTCAAAAGTCCGCTAACCATAACTCGAAAATTCAAGCTCTTTAAACGCAGAACGAATTTAGTCGGACTTGTAATAACGTCACAATTTAATTTTGAAAATTACAATTTTCCCATAAGAAAAACATGTTAGTGTATTATTCTGAGATATTACGTCATTATAGTCCGCATTCTATCACCCGTCCTTGTGCTGTAGGTGGGTCGACAGTAACTAGCGGTGTAAGCGCTTGTAAGCGGAAGGCTGCTGAAAGTGTGTTTTGACAAACGCAACTACCTCAAAACTCGGATTCACCCTAAAAGTGTAATTTTTCAAAATTTGTTAACCGACTACAAATTTTATTTTTTTATTTGTTAATTAGACCCTTATCTTTCATAATTCGTTGCAAAAACCGAGGTTCTAGTATCTTAACTAAATAATGTTTACATAACATTTAAAAAAAGTTTTCTTATGCAGTAAATAGGACCCCATAAACACAGTCCAATATAGAAAATATTTGAAATTTGATTCAGTGAAATACAGGACGATTATAAACCATGTAATGTAATGATAAGTAATCTAATATCTACAAGTAGTAAAATTCTTAGTGATGTGATATAAGGTGAACTATTTCTTGGATGCCTTTTAAACTGCATATTATTTTGACAACTACTATGTTTTGTTTTCTTTCGTTAAATTCAAAAAAATAAAATGTACCCATAGAAAAATTTGCAAACCAATGAAAAATTTAATTTACACAGCATTTACATAAAACAATTTAAAAATTTTAAACACATTTTTAAATACAGTAAAAACTCAATAATGTGAATATTCGAATTTATAAACATCTCCGTCCAGTGAGCTCCCAATTTTTTCTATAGCTACTCGGTAATGAAGCTATTCAAGCATTGAAGGTATCGCTCGAGTGAGACGAACAAAATGATATTGACAAAAACAAAGTAAGATAATTATTTTTTTTCATGAATTTTGCATCATTAATGTATACGCTTTATAAGAAATAAATATGTCTTAAATATATGTATAACACCAGTTTTTTTACACCCCGTTAGTGTGAACACTGCCGTTAATTTGAGCATACCTTAAGATTTTAGTGTTCACAGAATCGAGCTTCTACTGTATTTTATTTACTTACTATTTAGATTCCAAAATGTGCATTTAAAACTAGCAAGCACGCGGATTTTCTTGCAGAAAACTGGTTCAAAATTACAGCTTACCCTTATACCGCACTTCGCAGGAAAAAAACGCAGACAAGAAAACCGTACATAAAAATGTCGCATAAAAACAGGTTTGACTATACAGTCGGGTCCGCTTATAACGAGTATAGCTTATAGCGAGCGTTCGGTTTTAGCGAGTAATTTTCAAGGTACCGAAAATTAAACCATTACGCTCAATACATTTTGAGGTTGCTTACAACGAGCTTGGATATAACAAGCACATCTGTTTAACGAGTACATTTGATTTGCAAAATTGATGAAATGCTTCACTTACAACGAGCAGTTTTCAATAGCGACGAACATTTTACTGCTGCGATTACAACGAGAACTCAATAACTCGCCAAAGGGTTAGCTTTGATTATAACGTGCAATAATGATAACAAACTTGCTGTGACATTTCTATTAAACAACTTACTAAGTGATTCTAAATATAATTTTGTATGACTGTATGTAATAGGTAGGTATTTTTTCGTATTCAGTCATCATTGTTCAAATTTATCGTTGTTATAAAGTGCCACTGAAATCATGTCTAACCTAAATAGTAGAAGGTCACCCCGGGCGCTACAAGCAGTTTTGACAAACGCAACAACATCAAGACTCGAATTCACACAAAAAGTGAATTTTTTCCGAAATTTGTTGACTAACCACAAATTTTATTTTTTTTATTTGTTAATTACACCATTACGTTTCATAATTCGTTGTAAAAACCGAGCTTCTGGTATCTTTACTGTCGCCACAATCTATTTTAATTTCGATGGGCGGGGTTACAGTTCAAAAGAGTCAATAAGTAAATTGCATTGTAAATAAATTTTTAAAGCCGTTTTTTTTCCAAAATGTGTGAACCGTCCGTAAATTTTATTCATTCTTCATCTTTTATAATCCACCAAATCCAGAAAATTTAATTTTAACTAAAACTGCAACCAAAAAAAGGTTTGAGGCTATTACATACAAGTGATGTAGGTATGTACATTTTTAAATGTTTGTCTACACGCATTTTTCAATTTGTTTAATAATTTTGATGTTCTATGTTTTCTATATTGAATAAATCATAATATATTAAATATGTAGTATCAACCAAATCAACAATATTATTTCTTAGTATTAACGAGGTGAAAGTTTATTGTAATCGGTTTCATTTAAAATCGTTTACAGCGAGCGTTCGCATATAGCGAGTACATTTTGTTAGCACCGACGTGCTCGTTATAAGCGGACCCTACTGTATTTGTTTATGTATACGGGTGTCGTCCATTCTCCATAAGTGTTATAGAAATCAACTTCGGTATTCACCAAATGTCGTGAAAATAAAGAATTAAAATGTAGAAGTATTAGATTTCGAAAAGTCAAGTTCAAGTTGCAAAAAATATTTATAATTACTAACAGTCTAAGTCAAATATCATATGCATACTTCTAAATTTAGATCTTGTAAATCCCCAATTACACCGTCGAATGGTTGTAAGTGTTATTTTTGTTAAAGTTATCTTCGTAGAAATCTGATCAATGTAAATATGCATGTTCCATTGTGGACATTCAGGTTCTTGGAATACTGTATTTTTGAATAAATTGCATTCATTTCGAATTTAGCCGGTTGTACCTTAGTAATATAGCCAAAATATTAAGAAGTACATAATATTATATGAGCTGATGCACAGTGACGGATTTGGGACAAAAAGTAGAACCAAAATTAGTTTTTCAAAAGTCAATGAATTTCAAAAACTTTTGTTTCCTGGAACAGTTTAATGATGAGTTTATAATGACATGCAGCTATACTTTTTATTAATTCAACCTTTCAACTGTTCCAATAATTGATAATTACTTGCATTACAATCAACTCTTTTTGATATGATTCAAAACAACAAGGACACGGCCGAAGACAAATCCTACAATTTAATAAAAACCTTGAATATCTGGAAAGCATAATAAGACAACTATAGTTAAAACGAAGAAATATAATTCAAACAACGATTTTCATGCTTTAAAAAAAATGGTCAGCTGCTGAGGTACAAACCTTAAAAGTACCCTGTGGGCTGCACAACTAATCTTAAACCTATAGCTGATCTACCAACCAAGTTTTTGATAATCTCTGTTCTGAAAATTAGCGCTAATTCTTATTAGGAATAGGAATTGATTATAAGGAACTCTTTATTTTAAATTACAATTTTAAAAATTAACAGGTTAACTGAACAATAAAACGAAATTATTTTTCAGGAGTTTTCAGCAATGGTTATTGCTGTTTAACCTGTTAATTTTTAAAATTTTAATTTAATATTAATTTCACAGGTTAATAATATATAAAATTTAAAAAAAAAAATTCTTTATAGTATTTGCTTTCAATCGTCATTGTCAATAATTTACAGTTGAAGCTATTATATAGAACTGTATGTACTTTTTCAATTTTTAATTGAATATGTTCTCCAGAAGTACATATGTCACCTAAAATAATTTAAATTTTTATATTACATCATAACATTAATCAGTCAATGCATTTTCAAAACAAAAAAGAACGGAAATAATTTTGGTCAAGTGATCAACCGTTTGACCTAAATACCCCAGTGATCGTTTGAACTGAGCAAGCTTAGGCCTTTATATATGAGGTATGTTGTAGATTCGGTTTGAACTTTGCGTACTACTTTAAATATAATTATAACAATAACAAGATTTTTGTAAGAGATTGCGGTGAGTAAACAGAATGGAAAAAATCCAGGAAAAACCTAAACTCCCCATATCTAAAAATAAATATCATAATAATTATATTGATTACGACTAGAAGTTTGTATTTTACTGCTCTATTTTTTTCTTGAAAATATAATCCCTTAGGGCGACAGCCAAGAGGCCAGTGAGACAATACGACTGATGTATTTTAAAAATACAGATTATAGTTCCAGCTCAGTCGATGAAAACTTTTGAAATACAATCCTAAGCGTTAAATTTTAATAGATATTCAAACTAATTTTATTCCACATTATAACCTCATTTGGGTAAAACGACCTCTGGTTTGTTATCACACCATCCATCGTTTGGACTCTTATATAAAACTAAAATTTCTGATAAAATGCAAAATATATTTTTTTATGGTACCGCATAATTAATTTGTTCTATTAAACTTGTTGTTTACTTCGAAGATAATAACTCTTGGAAAATTTTGTAGGAGTTAAATTTATTATTCTGATACTTTTATTTAGTTTTATAATTTAATCTTTATTATTCCTCTGATAAGATGTTTTAGAGACGAATCATATAAGAAAACCATAACAATATGTGTGTATGTACGTACATATTATTTGTACGTAATGTATACACTGAGCAAAAAATTAGTTGGAGAGTCCTATGTTACCAATGTAAATTGTACATTATGAAGATTTTTTTTCTCATATAAAAATCGTTTTTACAGCAATACATATTAACACTTTTTAATGCAAATTTCATTCCCTTCGTTATTGTTACACACATTTTTCTATTTTGACGCACCGTTTTTGATAAATTTTGTCAATTATTTATTATTAAGGTTTTGTAAGAATATACCTTTAATCCAAAACCTTAATATAGAAATATCTTACATTGAGTATACAGTTTTCATTTCAAATTATTTATTAGTTGTATGCTTTTTATTACTTTTAACTAAGAATCTCAGTTCATCTTAGCATCTGATGTGAATTGAAGTGTGTGTTCTTTTTACCGTTTTGAAGTGAGTCCGAACTGTAAGATTTAACTGAGACGGTTTCCTTCCCTTTTTCCCCAACTAAGATTTTTATTTTGTAGTGTTTCCAGTGAGACAAATTGTCATATTATTTTTTAGGGTATATTTTGTAGAGTATAACGTAGTGTATTTGCTGCTTTGTACATTTACATATTTTAGAGGTTATGTTTCTCTGTTTAGGTACTTCTGTGAGAGATACCAAATCTTAAGTGAGTCTAGATATTCTTTTTTGCTCAGATAAATCTCAGTTAGTCATAGTTGTCTTACCAGGGAGACTTTTAAAGTGTAATAAGAATACAGCTATTGTCACCCATTGGTATTAGAAAGCACGATGAGGACTTATTTCCACGTGTGTACAGCATCCCACTAAAAAACACAAGCTAAAAGAAGTTTTTATCCAGTTGATGCGAATATCGACAACCAAGTTCGAGTTTTGCACTACCTTTAAACTTGCCTAAAATTTTATCGTAACCGATACTCGTAACTAACGTGTGAGAAAGGTTTAACGGCTTCGGTATTTATTTTGTACTTTTATATGTAGCGATAATACAACTGCACATAATCGTGTTCTCATTTTATCCAAGAGAATAATTCGGGAATAATATTATGTACTACTAGATTAGTTCAGCATTAATTGTGGAGAAATTAATTCCATTTGGAATTGAAATTACTGAATTAAAATTAGATTACTTTGAATTAAGTTGGTCTAATTGAACTGAATTATGAGCGATTAATTTGAATTAGTATAAATTAGATTGAATTGTTTTGAATTATTTCCTAAGTTGAATTCCATGAAGTAAATTAAACTATTTTGAGTTAAATTAAATTTAATGAATTGATTGAAATTTAATCGGAATTGAATTGTACTCTTAATTTCTGATCTGTCAGTCCCATAATTTAATTTGCCAATTTTAAAACCGAACACATACTGAAATTCGATATATCATCATACCATCACTGATCCTATCCTTATTTTTTCCCTTTCGGTTGTCCTACTTGATTTATTTCTTTGTTTTTAAACAGATTAAATTTCGATTCATTAATAAAAACACCTATTTTTGATTCATTTGTTGTCCAGTGTGCATATTGTTTAGCAAATTTTAATCCGACCTTAATATTATTGCTTGATAATAATGATTTCTTTGCAGGAAATCTAAACAACTTTCCTTCTACTTAACCTCATTGTGATAATCCTGGAACTTATAACGTCCGGTTATAAGTACCAAGTTCCATGTTCGTTCAGTGATTTATTTTAGCCTTCCATAGTTTTTTTTTATTATTGATGCCATGTCTTGTTTCAAACTATAAGCACCTTGAAACATTTGATTTGCAATTGATCAAGATAATAAATATTGTTTTCCTGTTGGGATTGCTCAAATTTTTTTCGTTAATCCACAGTTATATGATATTTTTACATTCAGATAGTACATATTTTAATAGAACACGGCATAGCTTTAAAAAGAATATTTGAATGCAGTTTGTCGTTTCACATCGTCCAGGCCAGCAACGACGATATATTTTATAAAAGAAATGGATTGAAAGTTGCCTTTGTATGAAGCAAAACTAACTCTCCAAATCCTATTATCATATACATATATTATTATGCATCTATGTATCATTTATATTAAGTTTTGCCAAATTATCTTAATAAAATATAAATATAATAATATTTAAAAAATAATACGTAATGTGTCGTTACTGATGAACTTATGTACATTGATGTACCTATGTACGTACTATGTATTATATTATGCAAGTAGTAGGTGCATCCATACTTGTATACTTATATAGATTAATTAGAAAACAAGCTACATATTTGAATCTTGATATAGAATAAATATTATTTTTTGGTACAATGGAAGCATGTCAGCCCTGTTTATGTTTAATTTTTAAGTTGGGTAATGGACAGGTACGAGGTAGGTACATTTAGTCGGACCGTTATGCATCATAAATAACGATGAGTTGTTACCCATCGCACGACATGTCATGTATTACATATTGTGGATATGGCGGTGGCCTACAACTGCAATTGTTTTAAATAATTTTAAATAATATATTTTTATGGTCGGGTGACAATTATTTAAGAACGGCCCTGCGTAGATCACCTTGAATAGAATCGAGAATAAATTAAACGATAATCTACCAAATAGGTAAGTATGGTGAGTTATAGAAATGGGTATTCAAATTTCATAAGTCGTGAAAGAAATAAAAAGAAATTTTAAGCAGCAAATTATAAAATTTGTTGCGCGACCGGTGCGCGATGCCGCTAAGTTGTACGGATATTTTCGAAAATATTTTTTTAACTGTGAAAAGAAATAAATATATAACAGAAACGTAGCGTAACGTTAAATTAATGTGGACAAAAAATTGCGCCTCGGATCTGTTCAACTTGGTGCCCCCCCTAAAAGGATTAATTTACTTGTATAAAATAGTAAAATGTGTAACAGAACATCGAAAATAAACATTTGCAGTCAAAAATATTTTAAGATCGGTACTACTTGCAACATGCCTACCTGGAATAACAGGTTTAAATTAAGTATTCCATCAATTCTATAATATAATCGATACTATTCTTGATTTAGATCCACGTAAAATAATTTGTAATTGAAATTTTGCAAGGTAGGTATAAAAATATAAAATTACACTTAATTTTCTTAGGTTTGCTACCTATAAAGGAAGATACATGTACATACTTTCATTTCTCAGACAGAAAACTAATTAATACTATTCTAAAGGTTGAATAACCTTTAAAAACATTTGACGGAAAAAGCGTGGGGGTTTTAGATGAACTATTGCCATACATTCAGTTCGAATAACTGTTAAACTAATTATTTTCAAATATAAACAAACTTCCTATTATTTTTTAACATTGCAAATAAAATGTTAAGCCTTCTTTCAGTGCTGGCACTATTTTTACTATTAGTACCTACGAGTAACTCAAGAGAAAAGGTTGAAATCTACAGAAAGTAGAAGCGTGTCAGTTTGAATATATACCTGATGATCCTCGTGTATCCGCGACCACTAGCACAGCAAACCAACAAGACACAACGATCACAAATAATGGTCCCCACAAATCAGGACCATCCCCTAAACACTTCATGTCGACACAATTTATGCAAATGCATAAACAAACAATATTAGCACAAACACAGCGAAATTTAAAATTATTTATTAATTTTTCACTTAGGTGAATGTGCACCACATCGTAATAACTTTTACGTATATATTATGGACTATTGTTATAAACACGTAACCGCGAACTGAAAACTTTAACAAATACACACTACTCACAGCCACTAAGCAACTAAATAACCTATGTGTAATCCACCGGTTGTTGCTGGTGATCAAAAGTTGGCGCTTGCCCTCTTACCTTAAACTCAGGTGTTACAATGATCAGCTCTAACTCAGGGACGGATTGAGATTATTTTGGTCCGAGGGTCGAGGTCCGACCGATTATCGTTACGTTTATTAGAAATAAAACGTTCGGTGCTGGTGCCCGTTTGCATTATTTGAACACTACTTAAGCTTGAGTCATAGGTACTTAAAATGTCATTTATCGTTTCCTTATTGACTGCATTGGCATTTTAAGTACCACAACTCAAATTTAAATATTAGCACTGAAATACCGCGGTGTAAATTGGAATAAGTCAATAAGTGGTTGTTCTTTGTTCAGAACGAACAACAGACGAAGAAATACAAAACACAAACATAAAACTTCAAGTTGAATTATAGGAAATCAATATAAATTATAGGTACGCAATTCATAATTTATAATTTTCACCTTTACTTTTGTAGGTACATAAGGTTGAAATGGTTTCATCGTTATGTGTATTTATTATATAACTAATTTTTAAGTAAAATCTATTAAAATTTACACATTGATACCATAGATTTTGGTATATTTTCAAAGCTGAGAATTGTTACCGGAATAAAAAGCAAATATATAAAAATAAAAACATGAATAATACGACTCAAAAAATATATAAATTTATATTAATACTAACCTGTTTAACGGAAAATGTATTGAATCCCCAATTTAGGTATGAATCTGTAATTATTAAAAAATAATTAAATGCAAAAATAATACATTGAAAACAAAAATGAAAACACGTGGAAAAGCTTACCTGTACATAGTATGTTACAAGCCAAATCCGAAATTGTACAATGTCCACATTGCACAGGTATATTATAATTTGCTACGTTTTGTTTTAATTTTTGGGGCTAACAATAATTTAGAATTGGGGTATTTCCTTCAGTATTTCATATTTATAAAATAATTGGGAAAACAGGTGAAAGTCGAACCATATAAAAATAGGGGTGGAATGGCAACTTTGTACAATTTCGGACTTGGTGTCTTAACATATATGTACATTCTGTACAGAGATAATAATATATAAAGGTAGTATAATATATTTTTCTTCTATTACGTGGATTTTAAAATAATTCTGATGGTTATTATTATTTACTACGAGTAATACTATTTCTATATGCTACATAATACTATACCAAATTTAATATTATATTCTTTTAAATATATAACAGCAGTGAAGTAAAATTAAACTATTATGTTTTAATAAGAATGAATTTTAATAATAATCAAATTAGAGTAATTAATTATGTAAATTGTTTGCAACATACTATTCTAAATGTGAATTATAGGTAAATATATTTTCTAAATTGTTTTAATAAGAATTGAATTTGATAATTAGTCGGATGTTATACATACTACTATCATACATATTTAAGCCATGAATATGTGCAGCATTTAGCATTTATGATTTTCGTTAGTTACCCTATAATATGTATATCGTGGATAGATATTGCCAAATCAATTAATCTGAAGTTGATTAGTTGATTATTATTATAATTCGTTCTTAAAGCATAATATTCTGCAAGTTAATAATATTCAATCCAATATTCAAATAAAACAAAAATATTAATTAATATTAAACGAATTTTAAAATTGTTTAAATAATAATACATATATATTTTAAATATAAAATTTGCAATATTACAAGTTATAATGAAATGTAAATTAAATTTGACAATTAGTGAATTTTTTCCTCACACTTACTTATTTAGTCTATTATATGTGTGTATACTCAAATATTTCGCTTTTGGGCGAAATATTAATATATTACAATAATATAATAACGATTGATTTTCCATTCCTGTCGGAATATAAGCAGTTTCATTTTGGAAGTCCTCACAATCCGCTTTACGAGGTAGATTACTCCTCTGTTTTACTCTACCCAACAGGCGCGTATGGAATTCAAACCTGCGATTACTTATTCGTAGTCACTTAAGTCTTCCAACTCGCTACTCCGCTGGTTAACTTATTAATTATTTATATTAATAATGAATATTATTGTTAGCTTAAATGTTGTATTTTTCTAGAATATTTTTTTATGTAAAGTTATGACAACTTTATATATATTTATACAGAAGAATGTACAGATTGCGAAAATGTTAAAAAATAAATTAGTGAGTTGAAAGTACAAAAAAATACACGTAAGCAGTCTCCGATAGTAATTTTCCACTCGAATAAAAAACTATTTAAACTCTTTTTTATATCTAGTAGGATATAAGAATAATTATTCACTGTTACCGTTATCTGTGAACACACTGTATAAAAATTATGTACAAATAAGGTGTCAAAACTAAAAATTAAGTTGAAAACTATTTATGTTAAAATTTGTATACAAATTTAACATTTTTCGACAGTAATTAGATAAAAATATAAAGATAATTTTTTTAATTTAAAATTAAAATATTGCTTTTAGTCGAGTGGTTTGTCGTAGATAAATCTAGACAAATCGTAATAAATCCTTCTCGCATCCAAAACAGTAGTATGGCACACTAATCAAAGTCACGCTCCCTGCATCGGATACAACTGCAAGTAACAGTCTGTCAGGAACATGCATGAACCTTACTATTCGACCGGTGTTGGCATCACCGAAAGATTGCCATCCTCCGACATGCATTGGTTTAGTAAGCAGTACTATGACCTGACTTGATGTCACCGTTATGTATGCATTGCGCCCCGTAGACGATAAGACGGTAATTGGCCTGATTGTTAGCGCGATCAACTACTAACGTAAGGTGCCCAGTTCGAATTCGAACAGAGGCTCACTTTATATGACCGTCTTTGTGCTTCCTAAGGCGCCTAATGCCGGCGATCCTCTCACAAGGTGCTGGCAACATCTTTGAGGTATTAAATTCTAGAGTGTCCTTTTAAGGGAACGGGTAAACGACTTTAGTTGTATCTTTACATAAAGAAGCCCAAAATATAAATAAACATGAACCAATCAATAAGCTTCACTCAAATGTGACTGTAATTTGCATGTCATAAATTTTGCGACTATTTCACTGCGTTATACTGTACTGAACAAAAAGGAAACAAAAACATTTCTGTTTATTCATTTTATGATGATTCTATAGTAAACATTTTTTTAATTTAATCGGTTCTCACAATATTTCAACTTTAAAACCGGAAGTGCACTTTATTTTTTATTTTAGCACTTAATTAGCACCAAATTTTGGATTAATGGATTAACGAGATCTTACCACACCTGTAAATATTTTGTTAGGTGCTGGTTTTCCTGCCGATGGGGTGTTGGAATTTGGCCGTTTGTTGCATTAATTTAAAATCACCTAAATATAGCATCTAATTATGACGTGTACTAAATAAAAATGTATTAATTTTTGCGAATTATAGCTAACTTAATATAAAAGCTAGCTGCTCCTTACAAATTTTTAATTTTTTTTTAACTGGAAATCCACATAATTATTTCTTTTGCACCTAATTAGCACCTAATTTGGGTATGTACTAATTATTATTATTAATTGTTGTTAAATTATTTCCACTTGGGAACTGCTTACTGATGAGCGGAATGGATTTACGAGATTCACACATATGTATATATGTATATACAGTAAAAGATGTTTTCTTGGTCGAAGGCTTCAACCTATCATCAAATTATACTTATTTATACTTTGAACATTTATCAATTGTCACTATTCATTAACAAACCCTAATACTTTTTATCTCTTACTAAAACTTTTTACGATATACCTATTCACTTTTCAAGCGGAAATAATACTTTGTACAATCAGTGTTCGGCTGAGCCGAAAGCAAAAAAAGGGATGAAAAAGAAAAATATACATTCATCGCGTGTTATACTATACAGTAAAAGCCCCTTCTTCGCGGTTCCGTTATTCGCGGTTTCAGTATTCGCGGAAGAAAAAATTGAGACCACTTTCTGTATTCGCGGCCGAAAATTTTATTATTCGCGGATTAATAATTCACGATTTTGAATATAATTTAAAAATAGATTGTTGTATATCGACTAGTACACCTTAAATATTTGGTTAAGGTATATTCATTCTATATAATAGATTAGACTATAATGTCTATACGACTACATATAGTCTAGACTAGACGTCCTGTTCAACAATAAGCTTTAGATATGTGCCACTGTCGCTGCAACCGTGCTTGTTTGACTGATTCAAATTGCTATTTGTTGGATGACCTTCGAGTAAATAGGTAAATTCATCTTCGCCTGATTTGTCAAGAATGTCAAATATAAACAAAGAAAAATTGGTTCCCAAGCGGAAAAAAATGTTTTTCCTCTTAAAGCACCTAAAAAACGGGTTAAAATTGACCCGTTTCTGGAAAAGCCTTGCTTTTAAAAGGAAAATTAAAGTTGCCACAACTGAATACCATGCGGAATTAAAAGGCCTTATAAAGGCGGCAAAGCAAGAAAAAATTATTAAATATTTTAAACCAAATAATTCAAACAATAATAATTAATAATAATACTGATATGTAATTAAACTAATTTTATTTTTATCTATTTTATTTTATTTTCCTATCTCGGAACCCAACCCTTGCATTTCCATACAAATAACCATTCCATATTTACGGTTTCCTTATTCGCGGCATAATTTTGGAATGTATATCCCGCGAATAAGGAGCTTTTACTGCACTAATTTTAGAAAAATTATTAAAAATATTTCAAAATTTAATTTTTTATTTAATAACAATTTTCTCTATTCTTAAACCAACTGGTCGTCTAGGAGAAAACTAAAGTAGTGGACTATATGTGACCCATCTGTATCCAAAGAAATGGTTGACATAAATGGTATCTCCTTAAAAGTGCGCAGAAACCAATATATTATAACAATGAATTCTTTACACAAATTCTTAACAGTTTTCTAAGGGTCTGGAACAAAATACGCTACGTTGACCCTTCTACTTTATTGTCTTTAAAAACATAAAATATCATCTGGCATAAGACATATCTTTAGATGCTTTATTAACATGTGAAAAAGCATATCATAGATCTGTGCTTCTAGAGAAAAATATTTGAATTAATCCGATAGTACGTGATAAAAATAAAATCTGTAACCTAAAACAAATTCTTTAAATACTTAAAATAACTCTCCAAAATCACAAAGGAACTTTTGAAGTTCACAGATCATCAAATTAATTAAACAAAGTTTATTTATAGCAAGCATTACCATGAAATTGTAACGTAAATTAAAATTGTAAGTATAAATTAAATAATATTTGCACCACAAGCAATGCCAATGTTTTTAGTTCTCTGCGGACTACCTTAAGGGGCAAAACGTTGAAAAATTTTAAAAAATGTTTGCCTATATCGAATTTACCAGAAATTCACCCATTTGGATATTGCTGGTAATTTTCCAATTTTACATGATTACTTTTATAAATTTCGACGTGTCGTTATTTAAATAAGTTATTTAATACTTCAATAAGTCGAATTTAACATATTCTTGGTTCAAACAGCAATGCATCCGCTAGTAATGAATAAAGATTTGTCACAATATTTTACGAAAAACATTTATAAGCTGTCAATCGAAACAAAAGTATAGCAGTGTAAGCTTTCAAAGTTATTTGTGAAAACCGATCAATCACAATTCACATTTCGGCTCGAGTTAAGATTCCCGAACTCAAAATACACTTTTTTTTATAGAAATGGCTTTACCAAACGAAAGAACAGAAAATACAAGCTCTATAAGGTGAGAATGAATTTAGTCGGACTTGTAATAAGGCCACAATTAAATTTTGAAAATTACGATTTTCTCATAAGAAGTACTTGTAAATGTATTGTAAATGCGTGAATCTCTGGCAAATAAATGGCATGCAGAAGTATGCTCAGCGGCTGCAAATAGTAAAATGTTTATTAACTTGTGAAAATATATTTTAAATATTAAATTAACAATTATTACAAGTTTAATGCAATTTTAATTCCATTTGACAATTAATGAATTTTTCCACACTTACTTATTTAGCCTATTTTATAGATGACCATTTATATTTTGTTCTATATAAAACTCGTCAGATACACCTGGATAGATAATTGAATTTTAAAATGTTAATTATGGAAAAATGTATTATTTATTAACCAAGATGTGAATAAATGAATTATTATTTGATCTTTTACAAAACTTTTTACCGACCTACTTGATATCTTATTATTAAATGTCAAGAAAATATTATTGAACCAAAAGTTTATTTTTAAGAAAGATAAAATTGTGGGCCGAATGGAACGTTTAAGTAGATTTTATGTTTTTTTTCTTTTGTTTCTTTCTTTGACTTTAAAGCAATAATCGGAACTGCGCGAACACCATCTAAAGCTGATTTGTGAGAATTTGAAGACTAAGAGCTAGGAAACATTTCTTATCCAATCGAGTTTTTGGTGTTTGGAATGGTCTTCCAGAGGATGTGGTGTCGGATCCGACTGTAAATTTGTTCAAGAATCGCTGTGATTTTCTGCATCGTGTGCCTTTGTGAACTTGTGCTCTTCTCATTTATTTGTTTGTTTTGCTTATTGCACTATCTGTTTAAATTTTGCAGTTTATCGAGTTTATAGAACACGTCTTCAACTCTCTTAATGTTAAATAATAATAATTTGTAAATTGTTTTAATCGTGATCAATACCCTTCAATAATATTATTATACCAATGATTTTGTATACCCTATTATTTCTCATTTTCTTCCACTTTTTAAATGGTTAGGGGGCATCTAACCTCTAATACCATAAAAATTAATTAACGTACGTTTCTACACAAAATCTATGATAAGAAAAAGAATTACTTAATTTTATTTTGAATCACCAACCTTTCAGAATTCTGCAATAAATCCTCGTATTAAAAAATATAATAAAAGATAGTTTAAATTATTTAGCTTTTTTCATTCAAATGTCTACGTTGAAGCAATGCATGGTGTTTCTAAGGGGAGGAGGAAGGGGACTTAAAGCTCGTTAGAACCCCAGCTCAATAATGTTTTTTGAAATATCCTTCGTATTCTAATTTTCATCTTAAAGCCACGTAAACTTTTTTTGCACGCCAATATTAAACTTTTAAAACCCAATAGTAATATTTCTTATTTTGTCTGTTTTTCAAAACCTAGAAATATAAGGAAAACAAGCAGTAATTACTTTTCAGTAATTAAAAAATAATTTAAAATTTTTTTTATATTTAACCATTGGTAAAAATGACAAAATCTACTGTAATCTACTGCATTACCCAGCATTACCAAAGAACAAATGGTCACTGTATGTATTGCAGGCAGGTTTCAATTTACGGACGTGTTCTGTTCCTAGAGGTCGTTCGATATACGGTTTTGTTCGTTGTAGTTGTTAAACGCCTAAAAATCGTGTACAAACGTGATATACCTACATATGCATCACATAAATTAATATAATAAGTTAGTAGTTAGCGGTTATTACGACGTATGAGAAGCATGCCGATTCTAGATCGAATGCCACCGAGGGTAGAACAGAATTTCGCACCCCTTTCCACCAGAAACTCTAAAACTAAATTTTAACGGATATTGCATTTTTTCAAAAATAAAAACTTGCTAATATAAATTATCTAAAAGAAAACTTACGTGAATTAAGGAATTGAATTATAATAGTATTTCATCTAATTTTATGAGAATAATAGTTTTTTCAGGATCAAAATTTGTGTGCAACTGATAGTTCAGTCAAAATAGACAAAAAAATTGATAACTTTGCAATAATTCGCATAAAGCTGCAAATTGGTGAGGTTTTAAATGCATCATTACAAATGAAATATCAAAAGTCCCCACCGATCCTACTTTTGCTAACTATTTTATTCGAGGTCAGAGATCATAAAATATCGGTTTTTGGCATTTTTCTCGTAAACGGTTCTAGTAAAAAAATGTCAGACATAAGTTGTAGATAGCATAATTCTCTACAAAAACTGTTTTCAAAATTTTTTCTGCAAATCACCATTCTCAAGGGTTCCATGATAGAACAGAACATGAAAGAACAGATCAGTGAAAAATCGGAACAGTGAAAAAAACTGAACAATGAAAAAACAGAACAAGGAAAAAAAGAACACTGTAATAACCGAGATAATAACAGAACCTTGACAAAAGAGAACACTAAAAAATAAAAACATCGGGATGAAGTTTTGTCAATTGTTTGCATAAGTTTTGATTATTTAATTTTGAGTTTTAGGGACGTATTACACCGAAAATAACGTATTTTGGCAATTTGTTGGTACAGCCGACACGTAATACATATGTAAGTGTAAGAGAATGCTGTATTGTATAAAATATTGAATAGTGACGTTCTACGAACTATACTATGTTTTTAGGGCGAATCCGAGATTTGCCGTGTTTAAAACTAAGAATATCCCCCTGGACCGGTTCTACTCGGCAAAGTGTGGAACGTCTTTTATACCTATATGTGGAAAAGAAATATTGCGATATTGAGCTCCAATTAAATAATCAAAACTCATAACAAAATCATAACTAAATAATAAAAACTCAGGCGAATAATTAACAAAACTTTATTCCGTTATTTGTTTGAGTGTGTTTGAGTGTTCTCTTTTGTCAATTGTCTGTTTTTTCCTTGTTCTATTTTTTCAGAGTTCTGTTTTTTCATGTTCTGTTCTGTCCGGTCACCTTCCTGAGATATTTCGATTTCAAACATCGAAAATACTAATATGCACTCTAAGGCTGCGCGTACAGTGAATCCGTTTTTGGACGAATTCTGACGAACGACGATTCCATCCTTCACTATTACCGATCACTCGCATCTATGAGTCTCTGTGAGACTTTCTAATTGTCACAATTCATCCAAAAACGGATACACTGTACGCGCAGCCTTACGCGGCTTGTACACGTCATCGGACGTTAAATTTAAGTCAGTAAAAATATGGAAGTATTAGTTAAGATTTTAAGAAACATTTACATTTTAGTGAAATAAGCTGATAATGACGCTGAAATTATCAGAATTGAAACAGCAATAGAGCAATTCAATAAAACAAATTCAACTATCAGTTTTGGTAAATATGTTGCGATTTGTAATACTAAAGACTCCACAAACCCCACTCGATAAAATTATTTACTTTTTAAAACCTGGGAAAGCTCAAGTACAAACAAAAATATATTCATCGGAAAGTTTATCTGCATATCCAAAAAATCAAGCTCATATTTTATTTTCACATGCACTATTGGTAATGATTAAAGTAGAACGCACGTATTATTGTTCATTTTGGAAAAATTTTAGTCTGACTGATACTTTTCAAATGCTAGTAATGACAAACGTCACCTGAATTTAAAAGAACTCCTTTAATTCCAGCACATGTTTTATTGGTTAGCAAAAAACAAAGCACGACATGTTTCGGACATAATGTTTAAAAATTAAATGAGTTCTTTTAAATTCAAATGACGTTCGTTATTACTTTATCATATTGCAATTCTAGCAGGGGCTCTATATGTGATTTTCGTAATTGAGCTAGTAATGTCTACATCTTCGCCTTCTTCTTCTCTTCTTGCTGGATATCTGTATATTTTGTTCTAAGAAGAAAGATGCATCAGTTATTTCTTCATTGATGCCACAGAAAGTCTAACGTAGACTTATAATTATTGTACCTCAGAATTTGTTCGAAAACGTTCCACTGTACCCGCAGCCTTAGGGTGCGTATTAACATTTTTGATATTTGAAATTGCGATACCTCAGGAATGATGATTCGTAGGAAAAAAGTATAAAACTAATTTTTGTAGAGATTTGCATTGTTCTATAAGTTCTGTCTGATTTATTTTTACAATAACACTTGATTATTAGAGGTAAACTATTTTTAAAAAAATTAGATATCCTGAAGCTACAAAACATTTTTTAAACGTCTCACAAAAATTCTTGTGACATTTTGCGGCTACGATCATTTCAAGTTTTGAGTCAAGTCGGTTGAAAAAATGGTAAGATGATTTTATCGTGGTAAATGGGTGTGTGAGAAAGTTTAAATTTTTTTGTAGGTCTACGTCACATTTTTAAGGTTCGAGTCGTTCAAGCTTCGGAGTCGGTTGCAAAAAGTGGTAAGTAGATTTTGTAAATTTTCATTATCAATCTTGGTGTTAGGTGATCTATTCCACCTTGTAGATAAGTTCGAAACCTAGGTCACTCAATAAGATATTTTGTAGAAATTATAATTTTTGTTTGCTATTTTTTTCATTCGACGATGTTGCTGAATTCGGTTTTGCTATTTTGAGTGTTTCTGTTGGTAATGTGATGTGAAAAGATATCTACTTGTTAGATTTTCTCTGGCCTATCACCTCAACTATATTTTCTTTTTCAATTTATAGTTCAGGTCGACTATGTTTGCCTTTTTTGCATTTCTATAAATTTCAAAATTTACTTATAATTTTTTAATTTCTCCTAATTGAAATTTTGACGCTGCTATAAAATAGTTAACAATTTGAAAATTAACAAATAATATCTGACGGCACAAAACAAAGATCTTATTTTTTCATGTTTTTTTTCTTGATGGTTGAACTCGAGCAGAAAAAAAGACAACCAATGGTGGAGTAATTGGGCGAATTGAAAAATCCAAAAATGTAGTAACCAATATTAATCACAAAAAAATTGAATGAAAGCAATTCTATGTTTTACAATAAATCGATTAACTACAACGACGAAATAAAATTACTTTTCTCATAAATTTGTGACAAGTAAAATTTTTTCGAATGGAAAAACTCAATTGGAAAAATGTGCGTTTTGTCAATGCTGATAAACATTTGTTTAATATTTTAAAATTTAAAATTTAAATTAGTATGCCAGATTTGGTAAATTATTGAAATGAAATTAAAGAAATCTGTAATTATTTAAAAATATTTTAAATTAACCTCGAACTGTAAATTAAAATACTCTTTGCTACTAACTAACGTACTTTTGTAACGCTGTGGTTAGCGTCTTGCTTTAATGTCTTGGTCTTAACATTTTTGGTTATATAGGCAAACATGATATTTTCTGAATAATATGATTCAACTTGAACGAGACGGTTATTGGCCTGGTTGTTAGCGCGAATATCTACTAACGATAAGGCACCCAGTTCGAATCCGAACAGAGACTGAATTGGTTGGGGCCGTTTCTGTGCTTCGGAAGGCACGTTAAGCCGGTGGTCCTCCTATGTTAATGAATTACCCTCATGAACAATAAAATAGGGTAACAGACACATCTGAAGCCAACCTAAAAAAGCTACTTCAGAAATAAAACAAGTAGTTGCTTAGAGTACTTACAGTAGCTTGCTAGATAGCTCCGGAACATCGCCGAGGTTACTATTGGATATTACTAGTGCTAAATTAAGAGGAACTTGATTTATTTTGCAACATTTAACGAAGAAGTCACACTTTCTTTAAAACTTCTCATTAAATTCTTTTTATTAATTAAATTGTAGAATTAATTTAGTCGACGTTTAACTATGTAGATATGTATACTTTCAATCGGTTAAAAATCGATATTTTTTGGAAAACACTTTAAGTAAAGCGCCGACTAAATAGAAATAAAGAAAGTGTAAATTAGGCATTGACAAAAAAATAAATTTTGGAAATTGAATCATTTATTTAATCATTTAAAACCGGATAATATAATATTTTTTGTTTACTATCAAATAAATAAATTTACGTGTGAATTATGCAGTCGATTCCGATTAGGACATTAGTTAATTGCGACAGCCTCTTATTTTAGGCAAATCTTGCAGAACAGAAATCAAACTAAGGAAATAATGTTAAATTATTACATCGCTTATTTGGAATGAATAACTGAAAAAATTGCAAAATTTTACAATATTTTTAGCATGATAATGACCCCAAACATTTCGCTTACGGTATATGTATGACCTGAAACTTATGGTAATCAAATGGATTTGTTTTGTAGTATTGTTAAAACTATTAATGTAATTTTTTTGTAACTGTTATTTTATGGGATTTAACTTTTTTATCCTTCCTGGCCGCGAACTGTTGCATGGGCGCGTACAGGCACATTAATCCTAGTTCTAATAAAGTTAAAATATTATAAGCCTAATTTATCGCTCAATTTATCGACACTAGATTTAAAAAATTTTTTAAGATGTTAAGATATCTAGTAGTGTCGATAAATTCAAATTTTCCAACTCCACTTGGAGTCATGCACCCCAAACCATCAGGTTGCAAACACCGTGCTTTAAAGTTGGGTATACATTTTCGTTGTTTAACTGCATATTCCGTTTTTCTAATAGTATGTTTGTTTACTTCTGAACCGAATATGTCGTCTGGGTTTATTTGCGAGATTTTATTAATTTTTAAATGTATTTATTATCTACTGCACTGTACAATATGGCTTCTGATTATGATTTATGTGGTTTCTCGCATATATTATCTCTGACAAACTAATTTAAAAACTAATTTTCTTTCTTCAATACTAGTCTCGCTTTCTTTGCGACTCATCTTAGCGAAATATAAAGTAAAACTATTTCGTGTAAGCAATTCTGCTTTATTATGCATTATTATTCTTCTTCTTCTTTGCAGAAGAACAACGACTGGCAATAATGAATATATTCCTTAAACTGCCAATAAAAAGACTGTATACGTGGAAGTTGCCTATGGATTCTAGGGAGGACGCTGTTCGAAATCAGATAGACTATATTCTTATTAGTGGGAGACATAAAAACTGTATCACCTCTATAAAAACTTACCCAGAAACCGATATAGGATCGGATCATAATCCTCTTATTGGAAATTTAAAAGTGAAAATAAAAAAGTAAAGAAGAAGACAAAAACATACGACCCTGGTAAACTTAAAGAAACCGAAGTGAAGGCCAAGATCCAAAAGAACTAAAAGGAAAATTTATACCCCATAAAAAAGTGACAGATGTTGAAGAACAATTAGACACATTTAGCCGAGCGGTGAAAAGCATCACAAAAGAAATTTCAAACAGGGCAAGCATATAAAAAGAAAGACCTGGATGACAAATGAGATTATGAAACTTATGCAAAAAAAAGACGCCTGAAAAACATCAATGGAAGAAAATATAAAGCGGTTAACAGGGTAATTGTTTAAAAGATAAGACAAGCAAAAAAAAAAGAAGCGAGAGGAAAGTGCGAAGAAATACAAATACTACAGGCTAAGTATGACAGCTTTAATGTGCACCAAAAGATCAAAAAACTCACAGGCAAATATCGAACAAAATTGGTGGGAAAACTTCTTGACAACAGTGGAAGAATTATAATAAACAAGAATGATACAAAAAAGAATGGGAGACATTTATAGAACAACTTTTCCACGATGTAAGATTGGTCGGCCAAGAATAGATGACAAATCAGGATTAAATATGTTAAAACAGGAGGTAAAAGCTGCCATAGAACAAATAAAAAACGGTAGGGTTCCTGGACTGGATCAGGTGCGGGCGGAGTTCTTTAAACACACGGACGAAGCAGAACTGGAATGGATAACTTTGATATTTAATAGCATTTATACCTCGGAAACATTCCGTATAAATGATTTAATTCAGAATTTATTGCAATTTCCAAAAAAACAAAGCGCTAAAACATGCGGGGGATATAGAACAATTAGTCTGATGAGCCATTTTTTAAAACTATTTCTAAAGATTATCCACAGACGAATATTCAGGCTGTGCGAAGAACAAATGACACCTACACAGTTTGGATTTCTAGATGTAGTTGGAACAAGAGAAGCCCTGTTCGGTGTTCAGGTCCTAATCCAGAGATATAGAGACGTAAATTGGGATGTGTTTCTGTGCTTTATCGATTACCGAAAAGCATTTGATAGAGTAAAACATGATAAAATGAGAGATATACTACAAAAAATTGGTCTGAATGGAAAATATCCAATAATAATAATTGATCTATACTGGAGACAAGAAGCAAGTTTGCGCCTAGGTGAGGATCACACGGAAATGGTAAAGATTCTGCGAGGAGTGAGGCAGGGGTGTGTTTTGTCCCCCTTATTATTCAATCTCTATTCCAAACAAATATTTAAGAAAGCACTGTTTAACGTAGATTGTGTTAAATGGAGAATGTATAAATGTATATTAGGTACGCTGATGATACGGTAATTTTTGCTGACAACATAATAGATCTACAAAACTTAATGAGAAATGCAACAGAAACTAGTAAACAGTATGGACTAGAAATAAATCTATTCAGAACATTACTAATGATGATAAGCAATAGGGATGTTGCATGATTTTGAAGTATTTTTTATAAACTTTAGGTGCTGGTAAATAGCATGGCATAGATAAAAGTTCAGGAGACCTTCAGTTTTCTTCAAAAAATTTATAAAAATGATTTTGAAACCATGTTTTAGCGCGAATGACGTCACAAACTATATTTTTAACAACTGGAAACACAGCAAATGCAGTTTGTGTTAGTAATGTAACCTATAAATAGTTTGTGTAAAATTGAAAATAAATTTTAATAAAAACACAAAAACTCGGAATAAATCATTTTTCCTATAATTGTTTGTGACCACAGTTTGTATTAAAATAAATATTATATTAATAAAAATACAATTTAAATGATAAACGTTATATTGTTTGCAACTGTCAGATACAAGTCAAATATTTATCTGTCAGGGCATAAAAACGTTCGGGATCACGCGTATGACGTCAGAGGCGTAATCGGCTTACCGATTCATTTCTGAATTTCAAATTTGATTTTCTCAGCGCAGACCGCATTTCAAAAATTTTTATTTCGGTTATAAATTTCATTTGATATTATTTTCAAGAATTAATAGAGTTATCACTAAAGTCGATACCATGCAACATCCCTATTAGCAAACTGTCAGCTGATGGTAAATATCCAGCATATAGAAAGAGTCAGCACATTTACATACATATCTTGGCACCAATATTAACGAGCAGTGGGATCATTCAATTGAAATAAAGATTCGAATAGAATCTTTAAAGCAAGAAGCACGTTTATCAGAACGACGGAACTTTTTAAAAGTCATAACATAACACTAGACACGAAATTAAAAATAATACGCTGCTAGGATTTTTCTGTGCTGTTTTATGAAGTAGAGTCTAGAACATTAACGGAAACAATAACGAAAAAACTGGAAGCTTCGGAATGTGGATTTACCGCAGAATCTTGATGGTTTCATGGGTGGAACACGTGACAAATGCAGAGATACTTAGAAGAATGGCGAAACAGACAAAAGTGATTAGCACGGTCAAAGTGAAAAACTGCAATATTTGGGACATATTATGAGAAATGAGAACAGATACCAACTTCTGCAGTGCATATTGCAAGAGAAAATAGAGGGAAAGAGAAGCGTCGGCAGAAGAAGAATATCTTGGCTTAAAAGCCTAAGAACGTGGTTTTCAATGACGACAACGGAACTTTTCCGCACTGCAGTTAATAAAGTCATAATAGCCAGGATGATAGCCGACATCCGGAACGGATAGGCACCTGAAGAAGAAGAATGCATTATTAAGAAATGACTCGGACAGTTCTATGTTATCATTGTAAATTGTATCTTTTGAAGATTATTTTTCTCATACAAAAAAACACTTTTACAGCAAAACTTATTACACATTTTTTGTTAACAATTTCATTATCTTCAGTTTTGTTTATATACAACGAACAAACAATCCGTCAAAATGGAAAAATATATATAAACAAAACTGAAGGGAATAAAATTTTAGTGACTATTCAATTCACATGTCATCTGTTAAAAGTGGACTAATCAAAAGCAACATTCGCAATTTCAGAGCCAACCGAAATGAATTATAGTGACAATTGCACTAGTGGAATTATATCGACAATTGCACTAGTGGTTCAAGTGACAATTTTATATATAAATACTCATGTTCATTGGTGTTTAGAATAGCACTCGTGCTAACGCACTCGTGCTATTTGTATACAAGCGCAATAAATATTCGTGTACCACCTCAAAATAATCGACATAACTTTGACTACTTGTGGTATTATAAATGAGAATTAATAATTAACCCTGATGACGATTTTTACCATTTTTTTAAATTATGGAAGATAATAATGCTATATACGCATAAAAAAATTATAGTTTGCGAACGGTCTACAAATTTTGGAAAATCCGAATAAGACAATGTACTATTTTTATTTTTTCGCAATCTAACATTGCTTTTATAATAGAATAAATATAAATAAATAAATATATCTATGATATTTAATATTTTGTTTATAATCTTAGCTTGATGATTAATGATTAGGATTATTAATTCAATGTACAGTCATTCAATTTTTTAATATAGGATTTTTTAATAGAGGCGATAGTGCAAGATTTTGCTGGCGTTTTTTTACATTTATGTTCAGTAAACTTGAGCAAATTAAACAATAGATTATTACAGCATAGCACAACGTTACGGTCAATGGTCTGCGCTGTAGAAAGATGATAAATGACTTTTTGGTGCCTTATTTGGCTTAAAGTGATTTACATGGTGTTTATTTTCAACAAGACGGCGCAACTTGTCACAATTCGTGGGAAACCATTCAGTTACTGAGACAAATATTCGACGGACAAATTGTCTCAACAAATGGCGATGTCAATTGGCCACCTCGTTCTTGTGATTTAATACCCCTAGACTTTTTTCTTTAAGACTACGTTAAGTCAGAAGTTTACGCTAATAAGCCAATAACTAATGGGGATCTAAAACATAACTTTATGGTGGCTATTTTAAAGATCTACTGCGCTTATTGAAAAACTCTGTATTAATGTAATAAACAATTTATTTAATTTTTCTTTGATGTTTAAATAATTTGCACACTTCATACTGTTCTGAATTAGAAAAATTTCTAACAAAAAGACAACCATCTGTGTTTGGTATCACACTATGCAATTGCTAAGTTCCTGTAATGGTTCTTAGCCGTAAACGATCGAAGTGATCGATTTTCAAAAACCAAAACCATTGCAAGACCTCAACAATTGCAAAGTGTGATAGCAAACACAGATGGTTGTCTTTCTGTTCAAAATTTTTCAAGTTATTTCAAACAGAAAGGGTTCAATATGGGGTTTACGGCATTAACTATACGCACAATAAAAGCAAAGTTTTTTTTGAAAGGAAAAAAATTAAAATGAAAAATGGCGAACTTTGAAAAATCAATGGTTTTATCCAAAAAATTAAAAAAAATTTATAGAAGATGAGTTTGAATATTATTTTTTTTTTTTTCTATAAAGCGCATTTAAAGAGGTAAATTAAAAAAAAAGAAACGAACAACTAAAAAAATTTGAAAAAATTCACAAAAATGATTTTAGTGTAGTAGTATACCATGTAAAAATTTCACTCAAATCATAAAAGGCCGGGTTTAAATTGATTGATTTGGCGTAGAATGCCACATAGTACATACAGTGTACAATTATTATTCACCTTATAAATGCCAGTTATAACACGATAAAACCTTCAATTATAGTTTAATAATTTTGAATTAAAACATATATACAACATAATAATTAACAGTTAATATGCCTTAAAAATGTATAAAAACTTAAATAGTTTACCTTAAAATTACAAAAACAAAATATTTACAAGAATTACCGCCCAACTATTATTAATTCACTTGCATAAATCTAGCTAAAATTAATATTGTTTACAAAATTAATATTTTGTAGGATACCCTTTAGCATCGATTATTGCTTGTAGCCGTCTTGGCATCGATTCCATCCATTTTGGGTAATACTTTTGTCTATTTTTTCCCATTCTTGCAATAATACCTCTTTTAATGTTTTTGTACTAAAAATGTGGTGTTTTCGAATTTTCCTTCTAATTCTTGCCACAATTTTCTAAGGATTTATGTCCGGTGATTGGGGTTGAATATGGAGTTGTTTTGGAACGTGATATAAAAGCTATTCCTGCACAAGATACGAAATAAGTTTCAGGTCGTTATCTTGTTGAAACATATACTCATTTTTCAACCCTAATTTTTGATACTGGGATCTAAATTTGATTATAGAATATTCAGGTAAGCACACTTAGTCATAATAGTTTCAAAAAATTGCAACTTTCCAACCCCATCAGCAGATATGCACCCCCAGACCCATAACATTTCCGCCACCATGTTTAACAGTTTCACATAGGTTTTCATTATTAATTTATGTATTAGGTTTTGTCAAAATTTTGCATTCCATCTGGCCGAAAATTATTAAATTTGCTTTCATCACTAAATATTATTTTTTCCAAAATTAAAGTCCATGTTAATATATTTTTTAGCGAATTCTAATCTTTTATTTCTGTTTACTTTATTTATGAAGGGTTTCTTTCTAGAAACTTTACCATTATAACCCTCTTTACGCAATACTTTTTTTACAAATTCGGTGGAAACAGATTTACCAATACCCTTTGAAATATCTAGTCAATTTTGGAACACTTGTTTTTGGATTAACTTTAGTTTTTCGAATAATATAATGTTCGTGTCGTGTTCCAAGAATGCTTTTTTTCCTCGATCAGTTTTGTTTATTAAATTTCCTTCATTTTAAAATTTTTTTAATAACATATTTCACTGCCCCAGTGATCTGCCAACAATTTTAGCAGTTTCATAATAAAATTTTTTTCGCACACCAATTTTAATATTGATTTTCTTTCACTAATTGCTGTTTCACTTGTTTTGTTAATCATCTTAAAAATTTTCTTGGAATGACTATGTAAATAAATTGTAAGCACACTACTGTATTGTACTACAATTACATACCTACTAACAGCAAATTATTAAACCCTCGTTTGTCTTCCTGTCCTTAACGTTAAAAGGTAAGTGTATTAATAACAGTTTCTGTGCATTTTTCTTACTTTATTGGTTTTTGAATACTACACTTGCCCATGTAGTTTTTTTTTTTTATTTTTTTTAAAATGAATTATAAAGTATTATTTAAAACAACTAAAAAATAAAATTTTAATTAAACAAATTTACTATAACATTTTAAATTATTAAAATTGTTTAGGTGAATCTAAAATTTCTGACTATATGTACTATGTACATACATTACAAACCTAGAGGTGTTAGTAAACATAAGGACAACATTAGCTGCTATTCAATAGATGGAAAATTTTATATTAGCGGAAATTAATATTTTTAAGAATAAATTTTTTATTTAATAGGTATAACAAAAACAATAATTTAATAAGAATCTATTATGTACTATGTATTGTGACAAGTGTAGTAGTAGTAGTAGGTACTGGTCTTTTGATGTTAGGCTGGTACGGCATGGCACCAATTCCTGCACGATTGTTAAGGATAAAGCTTGAATATACCATCATTCAACGCAACCCAGTACATCTGATGTAACTACTTACTTTTTACCTATAAATAATATAATATTACCTATTATGTAGATACATAAATATCTATATAATACAATTTTGATAAATCAGTTTTCCGTTCATGTTATTTTTGTTGCATATTTAATTACTCAGTAAGTAACGAAATATTTCGCACACTCTTTGTCATTAATCTAAATTGACATACCGTTTTCGAGTTACAGTGACAAAAAAGACTGTAAAAATTTGAATAAGCTACCATAAAAGTAATGTTAATTTTTTTTAATTCTTACAGTCTTCTTTAATCAACCAAAAAGTTTTAAAAATATAAAGGTACGATTTACGTTACTCGAACACATTTTATTCTTAGTATATAAAATGATTTGGAAATAGGGATTCTGTTTATGAACAATTCTGTTTGTTATAACTTATAAGAGGTCTTATGCCCGATTTCTTCAGCTAGAGATATCTCTTAGATAATCTATCTATAAGATAAATTAACGAAGTAGCCAATCATATCTCTGATTGTTTTGTTTTGCTTCTGTCTAATAATTGGTTACTTCATTAATTTATCTAATAGATAGATTATCTAAGAGATATCTCTAGGTGAAGAAATCGTTGTTGGCATTCTAGTCTTGTTTTGTCTGATATACATATGGAGGTAAATTTTGATATGGTAATTTATATTTGATTAGAAGAGTTGTTATGTCTTATTTTGGTTGTGTCCAAAGTAAGTTTTGTAGTAAGTTTGTTTTTAGTAGTTTCGGTTGAGGTGAAGATGAATGTTGTCGGACTTGTAATCAAGTCACAATTTAATTTTGAAAATTGAGATTTTCCCATAAGAAATACATGTAAGTGTATTATTGTGTAATAAAATGCCAAATATGGAAAACATTCTGTAGACGGTACGTGTGCTGTGCCTGGGTTGACAGAGACTAGTTGTGGGGAGATACCAGTCGCTCTCTGAGATCCGTCGCGTCAACTTCCAAAGAGCCAAAGAGTAAATTGCATTGTTAATAAATTTTTAAAGCCGTTTTTTCAAAATTGGGCAAATAATCCGCAAATTTTATTTTTTTATACGTTAATTAGACCCTCATCTTTCATAATCCACTTTAAAACTAGTCAAAATCGGAGTTCGGTTTTATTACCCGTCCCCAATTAAATTGATTTTGGGTTGATACTAAGCATAATTTTAGTTGTTCCGGTTGTTTACTACATTTTCGGGGTTTTAGACATTGAAAAACTTCCTCATTACTATAATCTGCTTTCTCAACATTATTGTTTCTCAGTACCATACTTGTTATTAATTCTGTCGGTATAGATATCGATAAGGTTGGGTTTGGGTTGAAGTTTGACTTAGCGTTTCTTTTTTTTTCTGGTTTTAACTAGAGAGATACCCAAGCCGGTAACGGTTCGAATTCCCGGGTCGCGATTTTTACCATTTTTGAAGTGGATTATGGAAGATGAGGGTCCCAATAGCATATAAAAAAAATAAAATTTGCGGTCGGTTCACACAATTTTGAAAAACGGCTTTAAAATTAATTTGGAATGCAATTTTATCATAGGCTCTTTTGAACTGTAACCCCGCCCCAAAATTGAAATAGGTTGTGGCGACAGTAAATATACCAGAATCTCAGTTTTCACGACGAATTATGATAGATAATGGTGTAATTAGCTAATAAAAAGATATAATTTGTGATCGGACAACAAATTTTCGAAAAAAAATTATTTTATGTGTGAATTCGTTTCTGATTTGGTTGCACTGTCAAAACTTATTACATCCTTTAAGCGAGTCCAACTCGAAAAGTTTGAAAGTTGACGCGGCAGATCTCAGGGAGCGACTGACTCCTACCTAACGCTGTTTTAGTTGGCCCCGCCCTAAGGTAGATCCGCTAGGGTAAATGTACACGGACAGTTATGAAAATGCGTAAAATTATTGCGTAATATTACGCAATAATACACTTACATGTATTTCTTATGGGAAAATTGCAATTTTCAAAACTAAATTGTGGTCTTATTACAACTCCGACAAGATTGATCCTCACCTTAGAAAGTTTGTATTTTTGTGTTCTTTCGTTTGGTATAGCCATTTCTATAGGGAAAAGTGTTTTTTCGACTCCGGGAATTCGAACTACTACCCCCAAGTCTTGACTAGTATCAATATCATCTATGGCGTCAAAAGTTAGTTTTTGTTCTGCCTTTTTTTCTGTCAGTTTATGGAAAATTAGATTTAACTGATACCACAAATTCAATTAACGAAAATTAACAATGCGATAAAACACGAACTTAACTAAATTGTAATGCTGTACTAGCAAACAGTAACAAATTTCTTTAACAAAATGATTAATAATTAAATGATGATGTAGGTTTATAGCAAAAATTAATTAAATTAAGACGAGCAGGAAAATATGCGTGTAGTCGCAACCGTTACTATGACGCGAATCAGTAATAAAAATGAATGTAATGTCGTAATGCTATTTTAAGTTAAATAAAATTCACTTATCATGAGTACTCAAAGTTTAGCAAATGATATTGCCAAGTCACCATTATCATCATCAAAAATTGTTGCAACTGAAACAATGAAAAAAGTTTTAAAAAATTGGTAACTATAATGGCAGAATGACACGAAAACAACCCCTTATTAGTGAAATAAATAGATAAAAAGATTTGAAGAAAAAAGACTTTGAGGTTTACTTGTTTAATTAACGGTTAACTCCAAAATTGGGAAAATGGGTTTTGATATATTTGATAAAAGGATTGAAATTATCTGGCGAATATCTTGATAAACCATCAGAATTTTGAATTAATGTAATTTTTTTCAATTAAAGCAAACTTGTAATACAATCCATCATGCCACACCCGATCAAATGCCTGGCTAACATCAAAAAAGACCGCGAGCAAAAGCGTTTGTTTTCTAGATCACTGTTAGTTTTCTTCACCACTCGATGTACTTGTTCTATTGTTCCGTGTTGATTACGAAAACTAAACTGGTGGTCCGGTATTAGTTTTCTATCCTCCATTATGAGCTTTAAACGTTTAAGCAGTAGCTTCTCAAAAACTTTTGATAATATAGGAAGCAAACTAATGGGTCTATACGATTTAACATCATCAGGTTTTTTACCGGGTTTTGGTATCATGACAATTTGGGCTACCTTCCACAAATTGGGAAAATAATTAATTCGGATGATTGAATTGAATATTTGTGTAATTGCCTTAAAACAATTCTCTGTCGCCTGTTGAAGCACTCTTCCGGTGATCAAATCAAATCCGGGAGCCTTCGCTGGGTTAATTTCTTTTAAAATTGTATTCTTCACTTCTTTGGCTTTAAAATTTTTAATAGGAAGGTCCATTTGATATCCCTACCACTTCTACTTGGTTCTCAAATCATACCTGAGCGATAGACATTTTCTGGTCAAACAGCAAAATGAGTACTCCGAATTACATACCATCAACGCTGGGGTACCCCAGGGCAGTGTTCTAGGTCCGGTCCTGTATATTTTATACACACATGACTTACCAACAACAAAGCTGACAACACTCGCCACCTTTGCGGATGATACTGCAATCCTTGCCTCCCACAGTGATCCCATGCGCATCTAGAAATCTGCAAAAGGTCTTACAAAAATTCAAAACTGATTTAATAAGTGGCGTATTAAAGTTAATGAAACGAAGTCTATCCATGTCACATTCACTTTAAGAAAAGACACCTGTCCACCGGTCAGACTAAATAATTGTTTAATACCACAAGCAGAAGACGCGAAATATCTTGGTATACATCTGGACAGACGACTCACTTGGAGAAAGCATATCTTTACGAACCGAAAGCAGCTGGGGTTGAAGTTCAGCAAATTATATTGGTTAATCGGCAGAAAATCTGAAATGTCAACGGAAAGCAAAATACTATTATACAAAGCTAATCTTAAGCCTATTTGGACCTATAGCATCCAGCTCTGGGGCTCGGCAGCAAACTCCAACTTGGAAATAATTCAAAGATTCAAAAATAAAGTACTCCGCACAATTGTTGATGCACCAAGATTCATACCCAACAGCGTTATACAACATGACCTTCCATTACCTACAATTAGAGAAGAGATCGAAAGATTTAGTCTGAACGCAGAATTTAATGCTCTTTAATTTGTTAAACTACAAATGTTTTGCTAGGATCCACGGTTTAGGAGCGATGTGCAAAAAACTAAAAAAAAGTCCTGAAATTTTGAAGTTCTTTGGCTGCCAAAAGTTCTCCCGAGGTCGCTCGTGTTACCATTTTTGTTTTTCACGTGCTTGTACCTATTTATACAAGTTAAAAAAATAAAAGCTTCTACACCACCTTTTGCAACATACCTCCTTGTTTCGATTCTCTACTGACTGGCCTAACTATGTAGATTCTAAAAAAAAAAAAAATTGAAAATTCTTTATAGTTTAGGAAAAATCTTGGCCATCGTCAAATTCTGATTCACCTATCTTACGCCACAAGTGGAAGTGAGTGCACAATAGTATCATGCATATTTTACTAGGCCCCTCTTAAATAAGTTTTTTCTTAAACGTTTTTTTTAAGTTCTTGTGGGTCACGCTGTAATATAGACATTTTTAGTAGTGCGCTGTCCTACAGTTAATTATATACAAAATGCGTTGTGCAATAGCGGGTTGTAATGCAAACCCTGATTCTAAATCAAAACCGGTCATAATTATTTAAGTAATAGTAAAATAAATTTTAAATTACATTTGTAAAACCCATCATTAAGAGTATCTAATTAGTGTTTTAGTAAGTAAACTATATATTTTGAATTTTGATTCAAAATTAAGCAAGAATCAAATAAAAAAAAGACGAGAACCTCATATATTGCAATGTTAATTTAAGGCAAAATAGGAACCAAGCTACGTCATGCGCATCCATTAACTAACACAGAACGCATCGCTATCATACCTTCAAAATTCAATATAGCATGCTGATGAATACTGCTATTAGTGCTTTCCGGCTTTAAATAATTGGCAACGCTGTTTATTTATGTATTTCTATTGTTAACCAAACTTATCACGATTTTGGTTATGTTCTTTATTTACAAATTATATATTTAAACGCGCTATAATTTTAATGATTCTGCTGAACAATTTTAATTAGATAACCAATATTTTGAATGATACGCTTTTGAAACGTTTTATTACATACGTAAATTTCAACATGCGGTTTTTAAAACCGTCTTGGGTAGTCCATGATGGTATGTACCTTTTTTTTTATAGATTACACTTTCTTTATACTAATATGTATCTTAAAATGTAGACAATAAACCCATATTTTCTGTGGATATACACCCAAAAGGAATTAGATTTGCAACAGGAGGTCAAGGTGGTCAAGGAGGCAGAATAGTTATTTGGAATTTGTCTCCGATACTAAACGAAGAAGATGAAATTAATCCTAAAATTCCTAAGATGTTGTGTCAAATGGATAATCATTTAAGTATGTTATAGTATGGTTAAGTTTTGATATTTCGGGTGTAATGAGCGTTCTATTAGAATTATACACTAACTTTGTTTTTGCAGCAATTTTAAACATTTTCATACTGATAGGCTCATGATCATTGATAAAATTTTCCCTGCAATGTTGAAACATTTCAAACTACTAGGGAAACGCCTATAATGCTAAATTTCTTCTCCTCGAGATATCTTTAAGATAAGTCTCGATTAGATATATTAACCAATAAAATTTTAGATTGTGATTTCTTCCTTTCCAATTGGTTTTCATAATTGGCTAATGTATCTATTATAATTTAGGTATTAGTTCTTGACAATATCTCGTAGTGAAGAAATTAAAACAAAGAACTAATCAAATGTTGGTGGGTTTAAGGTGCTATAATATACAGTAAAACCTCGATTATTCCTGCGTGCATTATCCGTGAAGCGGTTTATCTGTGGGCGCATTATACATCGATTATCGTGTGCAGATTGTTCGTACGGCGGCTTATCCGTGCGGCGGCAGCGGTTTATCCATGGCCGTTTGCAACTTCGGTAGTATACTATGCAAAATCAAATGTATAGAATTTATGCTTACTTCAGAGCTGCACTTCGATTACATACAAAGCTGTTTAGTGTATTTTTTTGTATTATACATATTAGTAATATGAAATTTCGTTGAATTTATTGTTATGTACAAATGACTTTTGGTAGATAAAATCTACAATATAATAAGTATGTATTAAACATATTTTATAGTTTAACAAAAAACGTCAATTATTATTATCCGTGCTTTTCAATTTTCCATGCTCTGCATATCCCAGTCGGCCCGGATAATTGAGGTTCTACTGTACTATTTATCTGTATCTTTGCTTAGTATATTAGGTTTGTTCTATTTACCGAAATACTTAAGTATGTATTTTAACCTGGTTGATGTGCTTCACTTTTAGTATTAGGCCTGTTATGGTTCCCATCTTAGGGAATTTACTTAGAGGTGCTTGTATTTACAAGTTAGGAATTTAGACAAATTTAATTTTGTACTTTCAATATAATATTTTGTAATTAATATAAAGTTTGAATTTTCAAATGAAGTTAGATTTTTACCTTATTTAAATTTAGATTTTGTTTAGTTAAATTGTAAATAGAAAGTAGCAATTATATTTAAAATTCTTCTTCTTCTTCTACTTCTAGGTCGTCCGACATTTCTTTTCTATATTTAAAATTCTATCAAATAATATTATAATGTTTTTATAAAATTATAAATTATTAATCGTAATGCTGTGTCCTAATTGAAAGCAAATCGTGATATCAAACCAGAAAAAAACTTATATTTTTTTTATTTGAAGACATTTAATATAAACTGAGTAAAGAGAGAATTCACTGCAGTCATATTTATTATCAATTAGGATAAGAAGTAATAATCATTAGGTACATCCTGAGGTAAATTCTATTAGTTTTTTAATATTTTGTTTAAAAATTATTACGATGTTTGGAATATTTACATAAATCAATCAACGTATTATCTTGAAATATTTCAGGTTGTGTTAATGTAGTACGATGGAGTTGTGAGGGCCACTTGTTAGCTTCAGGAGGAGATGATAAATTAGTAATGATATGGAAACTTACCGGTGAAGGTAGTTCTTCAATTTTTGGAAGTGGTGGCAAAATAAATGTTGAAACTTGGAAATGTGTTACAACATTAAACTCTCATAGTGGAGATGTTTTAGATTTAGCATGGGCACCTCATGATGGTTGGTTAGCTTCTGGAAGTGTTGATAATACTGTTATAATATGGAACGTACACAAATTTCCTGAAAAGGTTGCTGTTCTTAAAGGTCATAGTGGTATGGTTAAGGTAATAAAAGTTATTATTCAAAACTAAAATACAGTAGAAGCTTGATAATGTGAACATTCGAATTTATGAACATCTCGGTCCTGTGAACACACAATTTTTATTATAGCTACGTGGTAATGAAGCTATTCAAGTATTGAAGGTATTACTAGAGTGAGCCAAACAAAATGATCTTGACATAAATGAGATTTTAAGTCTAAAAACGATTTATGAAAAGGCTGTAAATGTAAATGCGCAACTAGAAAAAAAAAAAAAGTAAGATAACTATGTTTTTTTCATGAATTTTACATCATTAATGTTCTTAAATATCAACATTGTACATACACATTGTGTATACGTTTTATAAGGAATAAATATGTCTTAAATATATGTATAACACTAGGTTTTCTACACTCTCGTTAGTGTGAACACTTGCATTCATTTGAACATACCTTAGGATTTTTGTGTTCAAGCTTCTACTGTATTATATTCCATTTATTTTAAGAATAAACCTTGACTTTTGAACTAAAATATGATCTTGAAACGTGATTGGTTGGTTTTGACAAATTTGTCAAATTTTTAGTTCAAATGTCACAAATTTGTGAAAACCAACCAATCACGTTTCAAGATTATATTTTAGTTCAAAAATCAAGGTTTATTCTTAAAACAAATGGGGTATGTAATTATTTGTCATATAAATTATTGTCTAATATTTAACAAAACATATTAGAATATGAAAAATTCAGGTTGTTTCAATCATTTTTTTATGAAAATATGAACTATAATTGAGGTGCAAAAAAAATATTTTTTAAATTAAAATTAAGAATTTATTTTACATTACATATATACATAATAATGTTTAAGCATTATATGAAAATTAATCATTACCTAATAAATATTCAAAAATAGAATCAGAAAATCATAAAACAGTTGCAGGATTTCATTTTGGGAGATTATAACTTTAATTTATTATTTTACTTAACATACTAAATTTTCGGATTCGGACTGGGTACCTTAGTGTTAGCAGTTGATCACACCAACAACTAGATCAATGACAATTTTTTAACAAGTTTGACATAAGTATGTGTAACATAGGATTTACCAAAAACAAGAAAAATCAGAAAACACTATTTTCAATCTTTATTTTCACTTTACGAGCACTATAAAAATAGTTCACCATTTCCCTTAAGTGGCCAATACACTGGTGTTCATTAGTGTTTGCTTAAGAGAGCTTTCACTGTAATTGAAATTAATTAGTTGGAGGATGAACCTAAAATTGAAAGTTAATAAACTTGTGACACTTTGAAGTAAGAGTTTGTATTTCGAACCAGTTCTTTCAACTTTATAATAATAGGAAGTAATGAATTTTTTATGGCACTAGAGCCATCCTCTACCTAAATCTGTCATTAAAAAAAAAAACGAAAAAGTTCTTGTCAATCAATTCATTGTTTCAAAAGTAATCGTGTACAGAAACACGAAAAATGTTTTGAAAATATCGAAATTTTTGAACTTTTCAACGGATTTTGGTATATCGGTTATCCTAGTTTGTTAAAGTTTAAAGTGTATACTTTAAGGAAAAGAAAAGATATAGTTTATTGGGTCATTGCTGCAGAATATTATTTTTTTTAAACATAAGAAAATTAAATACATAAAATAAACTATAAATTTGGTTTTACATAATTTGTGGCTAAAACCTAATAAATAACGTAAATGTCATGGAACAAAACCATTAAAGATAATTCCTTAAAATTACATTCAAGCGTAAAATAGTAAAAAATTAAAAATTGTATTACAACTTCACATACATGCAATTTGAAGACATTTTGTTTTTGCTTCATGTTCTAAATATAAAAAACAAATTTTTAACTTGCTCAACAAAAACCTTTTCGGAGTATTAATTTCTTAATCATTTACAAAAATGTTCAAGAAATTAATAATTAATAATTTTGTGAGACATACTATGTTGTTGTCATTATACTATGTTGTATGACATACTATTTGAAATGTTAATAAATTATTTATTAAAATAATTTGCAGGGTGTTACTTGGGATCCAGTTGGTAAATACTTAGCCAGTCAATCTGATGATCGTACATTACGTGTTTGGCGTACTGCCGATTGGGCTCAACAAGAAATTATAAGTGATTGCTTTGTTGATTGTTCAGCAACAACTCATATATTACGATTGTCATGGTCTCCCGATGGCCAATATTTAGTTTCTGCCCATGCAATGAATGGAGGTGGACCTACTGCTCAAATTATTGAACGAGATGGATGGAAGCAAGATAAAGATTTTGTAGGACATAGAAAAGCTGTAACATGTGTGGTAAGTTAGTTTGTGGAACAACTTTATTAATTGCATTACTCTAATGAACTAAACTAAAATAAGTAAATCTGTGATTTTGGAAATATAACGAATTATATCTGAAATTTTTACAGAAACAATGTAGAAGTAATAATTGTGAAATATTACAGTAATTATTAACTATTTTAATAATTTACTGCCCGTATTAATAGTCAGAGATCAACTCTTGAGATTTGTCAATCTCAGAATCTGTCAAATCAGATTACTGAAATTTAGACCTTATTAATAACCAGTTATTTGCAAATAAATTCTCAAAATCCTTGACTATATTTTTTTACATTTGCCATATGTATACTAGTGATCAACTTACTAGCTTTTACTGAAATGCACATTGTATGTTAAGGTGGCAGAAAGTATCAATTATTTTCAAACACTACTAGTAGATGACTCTGATATGGATTGATCACTGTATAATGCGAGCAGCAAAATTTACCGGCGCCTGTGTTAGTTCGTACTTTTTTTCCGCTTACGTATTCAGAAAATAGTTTTGAGCACAAAAAATGCTTATATTGACAACTTAAATTGCAAATCTTCAGGTATTACATGTACTTGAAAGTGGCTCGTTTTTTTTTTGTGCGACTGTTGAGTAGGTAGAGGAATAGAAAACCAGTACTTTCCTGGCAAAACCAATATGAATGGTCACCGTACTTATGGAATATTTTGTTAATATTCACTAATGTGCTTTAACCATTTTATAAAAACAATTTAAATAAATACATAAATAAGCTCGTGCACGTACTATACTATCTTTTTCAAAGTGAGTAGTCTGATAATCTGGTAATCTGGTAATCTGACAAATATGTGACAATACTTTTTTCCACTTTTTGCAAATTTTTACAGTAATTTCTAAACCCACTTTTCTTAAAATAATACGGTATAATATGCTATGTGCGTACCATGTACGAAACATTTTCTAAACTGCAAGTAACATTAGCAACATAGGCAATAGAAGAACCTCGTTTAATTTTGTTACTAATGAGGTCAATAACAGATTTTTAAAATGTAAACTTTCAAATAGACGCTTTGTAATGACATACTGCAAATAAATACAGCAAAATTACTTTACTATTTTCACTGCAATAAATAAAAAACTGAATTGTTCCGCAGCCCTGTTTTGTTTATTTATTTATTTATTCATTAACTATAAATGCTTTTTACTTTTAATTATAACATATTTTCGACAAATGTTTAAATATATCATGTTGTAAATTTGAGCATGATATGTTATCTGTACTCTGTTTTTAACCGTAGTTTGTTCTTATGGCCAAATAACATTGGTATTTGCCACCTTAATAAATACACAACTTATTATATATTTTTTTATACATGGCTACTCTATGGTAAAACAGTAGACGCTGTTTAATGTGATCATATCGGGATTCGGAATTTTTGATATAAACCGATTGATAACAATACTACACAAAAAAATCAAATAAACACAAATTTTGAATTATTCTAAAATTTACTTATTAAAAATATCCCTCTAGAAAGGTCCTATTAGGAAAAGTGTGGATGTTGATCCGACAGATAGCAGGAAGCGACTGACTCCCTCCTTGCGTTGCTCTAGTTGGCCCCGGTTGATTCGTGTATATCGGGACGTACGTCCAGAACACCAACAGAATGTAAATCGCGTCCGTTTTCGTAATTTTTAAAATCGATTTTTAGCGTTATTGTTGGAAATATCGAATTCATCCATAGTACATTCGACTCGTTTTAATGTTCTCTAACTAATTGTAATAAAAAATTTGTAAAATCATCAGAGACAAAGACTTCATGTTATCGTGCTTGAACCTTATTTTTAAATAAATATAGTTTTTTATTTTTGGTCAAAATATCTTTTATTATGTCGTAAACATATTTTACTCTATGAGAGGCATCTAGTTTAGATTAGTGGTACTTTTGATGTTTTTCAAAACTAGTAGATGTTCAATTAAATAACGCGATGCGAATCATCAGTAGAACCATTAGGTCCACTCCTACCCACTGGCTACCCATACTGAGTAACATTCCCCCTCCCTACCTCCGACGTTCAGGCGCTCTGGTTAGAGAGTACAATAAAATCCAAGAAAACCCGTCTCTAAAAATCCATGCAGACATCGCGCACTTTGACCGCAGACTGCGCTCCAGAAGGCCGCCCATTCAAACCGCTGAGCGATTGCTGGCTAACAACTTCAGCTTGGACCAGAAGTGGGAACGAGATTGCCAGGCTGAAGCGCTCCCTGAGATCTGCGACATTCTTCACACCGGACAGATGCCACCTGGTTTCGCCCTGCCTCGAAATACATGGTGCAGACTGAACAGAGTTTGCACAGGTTGTGGGGGTGTGTGCTGCTTCCCTGTTTAAATGGGGTAAATCCGTATCTGCCGCATGTGACTGCGGCGAAGAAAGGCAAACAATGCAACATCTCACCTATAACTGCGAAAAAAGACCGAGTAGTTGCTTTTTCTTTCTTTCTTTTGTGTATAATGCCATATGATAAATAAATAAATTTGGTGTTTTGACGTGCTACTGAATGGTAATAGTAACCATTGATAATAAATATACCTATACATATAATATACTTTCTTTATTTATTGATATAGAATATGTATTTCAATTTTGCCAGCAGCTACTAAGATACCCCCTTTCCAATAATAAAACAATCTTAAGGGTTTGGATTAAAGGTATATTCTTACAAAAACTGCAAATACTAATTTGTCAACCGGTTTCGGCTTTATGCCATCTTCAGGACAATCTATAATTAAAAAATATATAAAGAATTTGACAACAAGATACAGATCATATTAAAAATAACTTACGCGTCAAATATTTAAGATACAGTTAAAAACATAAACATGCAAAATCATTCATCACACATTATCATACTAACATGATCGAAATGATAAATAAAGTTAGTTAGTTATTACAACTAACCGAAAAATCAGAACAAAATAATTTGAAAAATATAACAGCATTGAGGCCACATTTTAGATTTATCTCATTTATAAAACAAACATTCGATATTTATGCGGTCCCAAACATTTCTATAACAAAGAGTTATATAAAGGCGTAAATCCCAACATCAACTGGTCATTCAAAAGATTGTGATCCCTATCCTGCATTTGCAATTTTTGTATTTCAAAGTAATGAAAGTAAAATAATGTAAGTTTAAAACTTTTATCTTTCTTGTGAAGTATCTTGGTGTTTTCTTTATTTGCATGGCGATTCTCTTGCCGCAGATGTACACCAAAATTGGTTTTTGAATTTTTGCTGAGGTGCTGAGGTTTTGCTACATGACAAGGGATCTACAGTTCTTCTGTTGTTTAATATTTGAATAAGTTTACCACTCGTCTTTTCGGCGAGTGTAATATTAGAGCCCTTAAAAATGTTTCTCATTTGTGTTGTTGTGGGTCCTTTAAAATCCACTTTTCTGTATATTTTATCTTTATCTTCTGTCTTGTGATAAAAGTATGGGTATTTATAATTCAAAGATTTATTTTTTATTATTTTATTTATAATTTTCTCGTGAAAGCCATTACTGAAAGCCAGCTGCTTAATTATGTTGATTTCCCTTTCATAGTTCTGTTTCTTTAGTGGAAGTGTCATCGCTCTGTCGATAAGGGCGTGGAAAGCAGCAAGCTTATGTTTTATGCTGTGCTTGGACCTATAGGGAATCAGAGAATCTGTCGATGTCGGTTTTCTATAAATATCTAAATCGAGACCCTGCGAATCTCTGGTTATTGTGAGATCAAGATAATTAATTTTTTGGTTAATTTCACATTCTATAGTAAATTCAATATTTTGATGAATGTCATTTATTTGTTGTTGTAGTGGTGTATACCAAATATTTTGTAACGACTGCCCCAAAACATACATAGGAGAAACCGGCAGAGAAATAAATACCAGAATCAACGAACACCTCAGCAAAAATTCAAAAACCAATTTTGGTGTACATCTGCGGCAAGAGAATCGCCATGCAAATAAAGAAAACACCAAGATACTTCACAAGAAAGATAAAAGTTTTAAACTTACATTATTTTACTTTCATTACTTTGAAATACAAAAATTGCAAATGCAGGATAGGGATCACAATCTTTTGAATGACCAGTTGATGTTGGGATTTACGCCTTTATATAACTCTTTGTTATAGAAATGTTTGGGACCGCATAAATATCGAATATTTGTTTTATAAATGAGATAAATCTAAAATGTGGCCTCAATGCTGTTATATTTTTCAAGTTATTTTGTTCTGATTTTTTGGTTAGTTGTAATAACTAACTAATTTTATTTATCATTTCGATCATGTTAGTATGATAATGATGTGTGATGAATGATTTTGCATGTTTATGTTTTTAATTAATTGTATCTTAAATATTTGACGCGTAAGTTATTTTTAATATGATCTGTATCTTGTTGTCAAATTCTTTATATATTTTTTAATTATAGATTGTCCTGAAGATGGCATAAAGCCGAAACCGGTTGACAAATTAGTATTTGTAGTTTTTGTAAGAATATACCTTTAATCCAAACCCTTAATATAGAAATATCTTACATTGGAGTATACAGTTTTCATTTCAAAATAAAACAATCATCGAAATTGATCTAGGTGGTAAAAAATTATCTCTTAACATACATAAAATACTTTCCCTTACTACGTAAATGGGAAAGTAAAAAGGTACTGACGAATTGATAACCTCCAGCTTTTTTTGAAGTCAGTTAAAAATATGATTTTTTGTAGTTAATTTTTTTTATCAGATTTTAGATTTCATTTAAGACTAAATTACTCATTTAAGACTTCTGGTTAGAGATAAAATTCGCAATGAATAAGAATCTTTAAATTTTTGTATGCAACGAACACTTATGCTTGTATTGACGTACGAAGTTATCCAATACTTGCGTTATTAAAAAAATTTGCGTTTATTGTACTGAAAAAATGCTTGTTTTTTTTGTTGCTTTTATCTACAGCAAGAGGATATTCAAAACCTACCTGTAAACATAACTTACCATGCTGAAAACATAGTAAAGAAGGATACAAAAATTAATAAAAGATTATAATTGCAATAAAGGTAATACATAAATAAAAAACAAAAATTTAAAACATTTTAAACACTAATTTTATCCTCAATTTTTTATCTTTTTGGAAGTCTTCTATCAAAAGTGTCTTTTTCTCAGGTATTTTCCTCGATTAAATTGTTACATATTTATTTCAATAGCCTTGATAATGGGTTAATTCATCTAAAATATTATAAAATTGATCTTTTATTGTCTTTCTTTATTGATAAATTTAATTTTTTTTAGAGATTTAATTCAAATATATTAAAGAAAGTTCTTCCTGGTAGTTCAAAAACTCAGCAATATTGTTGTTGTGCTATCGGATCAAGAGATCGTTCATTGAGTGTGTGGTTAACATCTTTAAAAAGACCTTTAGTTGTTATAAAAGATCTCTTTGACGACAGTGTTCTTGATATAACCTGGAGTAGTAATGGTTTGAATTTATTAGCTTGCTCATGGGATGGCACTATTGCATGTATAGATTTTACATCTCAAGAAATAGGAATTCCATTAACACTCGATGAAAAGGTATATGGCAAATTTTTTTTTACAACAAACTTATCAAAACGTACGTGAAATTTTTAGAACTCTTTATATGAAAGAATGTATGGAAAATCTTTACAAAAAAATTGGAATCAGAGTTTTACGGGTAGTCAAATAATCGAAAATCCTGAACTTCTACAAGCTATGGAAGAAATTAATAAATGCAACAAAACTGACACAGATGTACAAGATATTCCTAAATTGGTTAAGGAAGATATTCAAGACTTTGTTAAATCTAATGGAACATCAATTCCTGCTAATAAACAAATAGAAACTCGATTAGCATCTGGGAAGCGGAGAATTACGCCTATGTTTTTAACTCCTACTCCGCCCGTTGGAAAGTATGTTATAATTTTTTAATTGTTATTGTTATTAATTATACATAATACATATTTATATGTAATACATAGCGATTCTTTAAATATTGGATATAACGAAATAACATAAACATTTAAATATATAAGTCAAAACCAATTTCCTACTGAAACTAAAGATGCAGAATGTTAGTTTTATAGGAACAAGTTAATTTTATGCATGATAATAAAATTTTCGGTGCAAGAAAGTAATTCACTGACAACTTCGTCGCTCATTAATTATTTAATTTAATTTTGTATAAAAAAGGACTACTATTTTACTTCAATTACTATTTACAATTTGCTCAATTAAATAATTAGTAAATGTGATGAACTACATGTCCTGCTGAAAACATTTCAGAAAATCTTTCCTTATACATATGGATCTAAACTATTTAGTGAAATCATGCATTATCACCAAATAAATCTAAAAATTTACTAAAATACTCGATTTTGCTTTTATAATGTAAAATTTTTAAATTTACAAATAAAACTGGTTTTTAAACCTAGGATGACATTTCTAAAATAAATTAAGAAATAATGGGTTGAAGAAAATATGTTTATTTTACGTGTTTTAAAGTAAATAAGTTTTCTGAATATATAATTTTATAATTATTATTATCACATCTTTAAAGTAGGATTTTTTGACGAAATTTCTACTATATATTTAAAGAATCAACTGATATACCATTTATACATGAATACTTCGATTTTATGAGGAAGATTATTTATGTTACTAAAATATTTAAAAAATTAATTTTTGGTCATTAAACAAAACAGTTTGTTATAATTTTTGTGAAATTTTGTTAATATAAGTTCCGTAAAAAGATTACAAATGATTATAATAATTTTTGTTTTTAGAGATTGTGCTGAGGTTCCTTTAATTAACAGTTCAACATCAACGTCATTTAGTAGTTCATCTCCTACTAAAAGTAAAATAATTATCGAAACTGTTAAAGAAAATATTCAAAACAAAGCCACATCATCCATATTACAAAGCAGGTAGGAAATAATACTAAAAGCAGTTTCTATATTATTAAACATTATGAATTTATCATTGAAATCACCATTTAATTGTTGAATTAATTATACACTGTATATACAGGGTGTATTGTAAATAGGAAAACATGAATTAACTGCAGATTCCTGAACCCACAGTGAAACGATTTAATTAACTTAACTTATTATATTTGGTGGTATCATTGTTCCTCAAGTGTATGAAATGTCAACACAAATTAATTCGTAAGAATTAGCTAGTCAAATTCTAATTCATTTTTTATAGAAAATAAAATATTAAATTTAATATTAATTTTAGGAGACAAAAGGTAAATAAATTTAAATACTTTTTGCATGTAAATGTAATAACATTTAATTTTTGATTAATTAACGTGTTTTTTTTTAAATTCAGAAGTATGATAAAAAGTGGTTTATTAAAAGTGTGTTCCATCGCTAGTTACATATTTTGCTCATCTTTTGGGTAATTTGTGTATACCACGCCAGTGAAATCTTCTCTTTTTACCGCGTACCATTTTTCAAACCAATTTTTCACAAAATCGTACACACCAAAGCTCGGTTCAACAAGTGCGCAACCCATCGATGCAAATAAGCGGTAATCGGAAGAAGCCAAGTCTGGTGAGTAAGCCGCATGGGTTAGCACTTCCCAGTTGAATGCTTCCAATGTGTAGAAAACCAGTTTTGTCGTAAATGTGATGGTGCGTTGTCATGGAGAAAAATGATCTTGTGTTGGTTTTTTTGATATTCTGGTCATTATTTTAAGCAGTGAACTGTTCAAATCAATCAATTGTTGTTGGTAGCATTTGGTATTAACCATTTCACCAGGCTTTAACAGCTCTAATAGACCACACCTTTCTGGTCCCATCATTATTCCCATTGTCCCATTGTTGAGAGCGCAACAAAATGGCATATATTTTTCGAATCTTTATACTACACACTGCATTGATGCCTCAAATTAATCAATAACTCAATAATTAGTTAATAATTCAAAAACTGACGATTTTTTGTTATTAACACTAAAATATTGTCTTCATTCCAGCCAATATTTAAGTGTTAATAACCCAAAATCGTTAGTTTTTAAATTGTTATGGTTTTACTCTAGAGGTGCGATGCACAAATCATTTAGTTGTACTTACATAATCTTACTTAAGGAAATTATTGTGTACGTCTGGTTTTTGAGTATACATAACTTTGACACCCATATTTCATACACTTGTGGTCTATTAATACTAATCGATATCTCAAATTTAGACGTATACCTGTAATGAATCTCGCATTAAAAAACGTGCAAATTGATCCCAGAATTCTCTTGTTACGTATTATTACGAAAAACATTTTTTTACAGAGTTTTGAAGCCAAGTACTGGTTTAACAAAACAGATTGGTATATAAGTAAATTGGGTTAAATTGTTTTACCTATTTGTTTTGTAGTAAATTTCATGAGAAAAATATTATAGGTACACGTTATAAAAGTTATAGAGATTTTTTGAAGTGTTAATTTTAAAATTTGTGATGAAGGTAACGGATTTCGTTTTTTTTTATTTGCAATAATCATAATAAAAAAAAAATGTACTTATTTTGCAGTAAGAACTTACCGAGCAATACTGCTGGTAATTTACGTATGTTTCAACCACCAGGAATTCAAATTAATCAACTCATGTGTTCAGATGTACCTGGCGATCAACCTGTTGTACATTTTGTCAATGTAATAGAATCATTAAAATTACCTTGTGGTACAACAGTTACAAAAAAAACAAATAAAATTAAAATACAGGTAGGATACTTATTTTTATTAATTTAGTAAAGGCCTAGGCTAGTGACAAGCACAAACGCTTGAGTATGATTAACTCAATTTGTCTCTTATTAAAAATGTGGAAGAGATTAAAACGTGATGAGCATAAAGAAACTAATATTTCTTGTTTTGAACATTTTTGATATATTTCACTGTTTTTGAACTATTGTAGGAAAACTAGGTGAATCATACTTGAGTTCTTATGGTTTTAACACCCGACCTAAAAGAAGGATGTATAAGTTTGATGCATATGTTGATCTCTCTGTCTGCCTGTATGTGGCTTTAACCTTTTGACGGATGATCAAATTTTAATGCTTTTTTTTAAATTATGGAGTGGTTTGTTCAAGGTTTTGACTATTACCGCGGATACATGCGGCCGTTAGTTCGAACTAAGTCAGCTCGACCTAGCTAGTCCTTACATGTGTACACTTAGATAAAGCGACCTAATCCGCTGGATCGACCTTAGTTAGATCGAGCTATATCATTGCTTTCAGTTTGAACTAAAAAAAAACATGTATACACCTGTGCAATAAAATTAAAAGCAAAATAAGTTTAGATCGAACTAAGGTTAGTTCGAACTAACGACCGCATGTATCCGCGGTATATGTCAAAAACTATGTCAACTGCCACTAGCTCTTCTGCTTGTTTTTGGAAAATTAAAAATACATCTAAAATTTCACATTGCGCAAGCTGTAATTAAAGCAATAGATACATGAAAGCCATAACAAATACGATAAAATTACATTTACACTCTTTCTCTCTTTTACATGGTTTTTTTACACGAATTTAGAGTTACAGTGGGTAAAAAATTAGTTGGGTACCAAAGATGATTTCAATAAGTATTTCATGTATTTGGCGGACACGTAAATATTTTTTAGTAAAAAAATTATATTTTTAAACTGCAATTTTTTAAAATCAATGTTTTAAAACAGCTTTATAAAATGCTTACTCAAAAAAAATTCAAACATACGGCGTAGCAAATACCGCAAATAAGAAAGAATTTGCATAGTGTCCAAATTGTTTTTTTACATAAACTAGCTTGTGAATTCAATTCCTGCAAATAATCTTGCTTTGTATGTCCGCAATAAATACTTTATCAAGGAACATTAACATCAAAATGACATGTAAAAATATTGAAATTATAAAAGATTTATTGAAATTATCCTTGATGTTTAACTAATTTTTTACTTACTGTACGTGGCTCAAAAAAGTTGTGGCAGGCACACGCATTTGTAATTAGTCAAAATATATTTATAATTGTTTATGCCTTTTTTTTATTTTATTCTTTTTATAAAATTTATTTAGTCTAATACGATTTCAAAATTATTATCTTGTAAAAATTTTTCATAATAAACTTGGCATCAATAATAATGATAATAATAATGATAATCAATATCATTAAAATTGATTTTTAAAGTTTTTTTTTTTATATTGCAGATTACAAATGCATGTAATGTAACATCTAAAGGAACTTTTACAAAAATTGAAGTATTTAAAAATCTAAATGATAACCAGTCTATGTGGGAAACCTATTTAGGTAATTGTGTATACAATATTTTTATTTTATTTTTATTAAAAAAATATTTTATAGGTTCCTTGGTCAAATGCATAGCTGCAAATCGAAAATTGATAATTGCATGTTGTGAAGATTTTACAATCAATTGCTTCCTTATAAAATCTGGAGCTAGAGCTTGGCCACTGCTATTAATTGAAGATTTAGCTGTGAGTTTATGTGTTAATGATGAAAGTATATGTTTAGTGCTAACTAAAACGGGCCTACTTCATATGTGGAATTTTGAAAATGGAAAATCTATATTAAATCGTGTTTCTTTGAGAAGTTTATTATCTAACAAAGGTAAAACTTTTGTTTTTTTACTAAATTTAATTTTTAATGTTGATTACAATACATAATATACAGTATTGGTCAATATTATAGCAACTTCATCTTATTATAGCCAATGTTGCAATATAATCATACAAATTATTGTTTTGGTATATGGGGTTGTTAGCCATACCTCTCCACGCTGGCCAGACAGGTTGGCGAGTGCAATTTTAACCTTTGTTAGGTTTTTATTCAGCCACTCTTAACATGGAGAATTGTCTCTGTTTGTAGCCGCTCTGTTTGAGTCAAACGCTATTGTTTACCTGTTGATCTATGGGAGGTATTTGATTTTTTTCCTCTCATATCTGAGGGGCATTCCCCTATCCGCCACCTGGGCACTCGTCCGCTAAGATTTCAGGTTCCCCCGAGGATTTCGGGTCAAGGATTTCGAGGATAAAAATTAATCGAGACGTTCGACGAGGAGACTCGATTTCTCCAAAACTTTTTAATCTTGCTCTAGAAGATATGTTTAAAGAACTAAAATGGTATGAAAAGGGCATTGTTATTGACGGCGAAAGGTTGAACCATTTACGATTTGCCAATGGCATTATTCTAATATCAAACAAGAAGGTGCAGCTACAACAAATGATAAATCAAAAATCTAGAATGATAGGCCTGAAAATGAATATAACAAAGACGAAATACATGACCAACGACGAAAATAGTGAAACTAATGAAATATGTAAAGGAAACCTTAATGTGGAAGATTAGATTATTGAAAGAGCTGATTCATGTTATGTAAACCAGCATTGGTCAATATTTCCAAGTCTATGAATGGGCGAAGCTTGAGCGGTTACGAATACAGCCAATACAGCAATCTAATTACAATTTTTAGTTTTTAAGGTCTTATTCGAAAAGTTTTTAATTTTAGTTTTAAGTACCGATTTATCATAATCATCCATAATTTCTTTAGGAAATTTTTAGTTTAGCGGTTTTGGTTGATGAACTATCCTTATTGTTTTTTCTGTATCAATATGCTTTTAATAAATTTTATTAAAATATTATTAATAGAATCGGATAAACACAATTTTAAAAATGAATCTTATGAACTTGAATTTATTATAACTTGTAATGTAGTTGATGATAATTACAGCAACTTTTGAATTAAAGCTTATTTATTCAGCTTGTATTTGATAAAGAAACGTGTTCTACTTAATGAAACAGTTTAAGATAAAATTAATGTATGTGTAGTGTAATTAGTGAAACTGCAGAAGACCAAGAAAATAGCGTGGGATACAATTTTGCGCACCTCGTTGATGTCTCAGCATGGGTTTAAACGCTTTTCAATTTGGACTTGAAACTTTGACCTTCTAGCAAAAATGTGTGGCACGGAAATAATTAAGCTTCGGAGCACAAAAGCAGTTTCAAATCGAACAGCAACCTAACGATTTTATTGTAAAACGCAAATCTAAAATCAGAACAATCAAAATAATACTCGATACCTTCTTTCCTCGGAAGGCAGTGGATATCCACCGAGCTAATTAGCCAGAAAAACCCCCTTATAGGGAGGGGCACGATACTCGAAATTGAGTTAACAACTAAGAAGCAGATATAGATTTATTTCACATCTAAAACCACTATGTGGTTTTTTTCCACGATGTGAAGAAATGTGAGTAAAGCAAGTTGTACGTTCAAAAGTTTGACGTTAACTTGAACCATAATTTGCTTAGACTGATTACACAGTAAGTGCTTGCACTGAACTAAAGTTGAATGCATTTTTAAAACGAATTTCAGCAGTTTTAATAACGGATCTAGTATGCCAGCGCTCATAAGTGGAATTGAATTATCACATCAGATCACAACGGAGCAGATGATCCGCTGTTAAAACTACCGAAATTTGTTTAAAAAATTCGTTAACTTTACTTCAGCTTAAAGCTCTTAATGTGCAACTGACCTTTATGCCCGTTCTCTTCATCAAGAGATAACTGTTAGATAAATTATTAAAGAAGTAACCAATCATATTTCTGATTTTTTGTTTTGTTGTTGTCTGATTGGTTACTTCATTAATTTATCTAATTTTAGATAGCTATCTAATAGATATCTCTAATGCATTGTACAACTTCAATATCACGATACAATAATTATTATTACAAATTCAGCAAAACGCAACAATTTAGAAAATAAATTACAATAATATAACATCATAATATTATGACAAAAAATTATTTTCTTTTCTTAAAATATCCATGGGCATTCGTCAATTTATAACGGACCGGCTAGACCCCATGTATTCAATTATGTAATTTGCGTGTGATTGACGTGCAATAGTGACCAAAACTAAAGCAACTATTGTTATTAAACCATATTTACAGGTAATTTAAATATAAATGAAATAAAAAGTCTGTTTTTTTTTCATAGAATTTTAGATTTAAATTTTACAACATTATCAATGCTTAGGTGTAAAATCAGCAACTGATAACAGTGAATTACTTTGTATTGCATCATTACAGCATTTGTATTGCATTTTATTGTCCAATTTTTTTTTACTTGTATAGAGTTGACGTGTTACTGGGTCTCTTGTTAAGATTTTTATTAAAAATGGCGAAAAATAAATATAATGATGTGTTTCAAGACAAAATTATTCAAGATTTTAAAAATGGTTTACAACAAAAAGCAATAGCTCAAAAATATTCTTTAAAGAAATCGGTTGTATCAAGAATAATTAGCAGTTTACGTAGTAGTGGAACTGTAATTACAGTTCATAGTGGTGGCAGACCTAGAAAAACTTCAGCAAAATGTGATAAGTTAATAATTTGTGCAATTAAAAATGATTTTACATTAAATGTAGTACTAGAACCATAACGCGACGGGCATTGAATGCAGGTCTTCGTTTATACAAGCCAGCTAAGAAACCATCTATTTCAAAAAAGAATAGATTGGCCAGATTGGAGTTTGCTAAATCTCACATTGATTAGTCTGTTAATAAATGGATATATATTTTGTTTTCTGACAAATTTAAATTTAATATTCAGGGTAATGATTGCAAAATTCGTCGTGTTAGAAGACTCATAAATACACGGTTGAACCACAATATTGTAAAGGAACTATCAAACATATTGCTGGTAACATTATGGTGTGGGGCGGTTTTTCTTTTTATGGTATGGGACCAATATACCACATTAACGAAATTATGGATAAATATATTTATAAAAACATATTGGAAACTGTGATGTTGCCGTATTCCGAAGTAAAAATACCGTTAAAATGGGTCTTTCAACACGACAACGACCCAAACCATACGTCAAAGATGGTTCGAAATTGGTTCAAAAGTAAAAAAATTGAAATGATGAAATGGTCAGCTTAATCTCCAGACTTAAACCCAATACAAAATCTATGGGATATTGTAGATAGGAGAATTCAGAGAAACCAAAGCACAAATAAAGAATGCTTGGGAGTAAGTACCAAAAAGTACTATTGCATATTTAATAGAGTCGATGCATCGAAGATGTGCTACAGTTATTAAAAATCGAGGATGTGCCACCAAATATTAATAAAAAAAAAGTGTAAGCGTTAAGGTCAAATAGTTGCTTAAGTTTTGGCCACTATGTATTCTGTAGGTAATGTATTTCAATTTTTATTATAATGTAATCTTTAATTTACCTTTTTCTAGCTTTTATAACGACTTGCAGTTTAAGTGAAGAAAGTCTTCCACTTGTTACTTTAAATGATGGAAGAGCATATTCATATAGTTTGGATTTTAAGACATGGTAAGAATATATTAATAACTTATGTAGGTACTAATTACTTTGTATGAAATTTTTATACTTAGCAAATATTTTGTCAACTTAAATTTAAACTTAAATTAATTGACAAAAACGTCGATTATTAGTACTTGTTTAATTCAAATATCAATTACTATAGTATTCTTCATTGCTGTTTATTATTCTATTCTATAAAACAGCATGCAAAGGTTGAACTTCTTCTGACAATTAATTTAAGTTATGCTAAAAATGAGAGTAAAAAGTTTTTTCTATATCTGCACTGTCAAAAATTGAATTTATCCAATAAAATTTATTTAATATATTGGAATTAAATTATCAGCAACATATTTATTTATATCAAATGCAATAAAAAATGTTACGTTTCAAATACTTTTTACAACTCATCTTGAATTGACCCTATATTTCCACCTGTTTTATGATAAAGGGCTCGATTTGCGTCGATACGTTCTGTAAAAGTGCTACCAAATTAATAGACTCAAATCGAATCACATTTTTCCATAAGATTCCATAGTAATTCACGAGATGCGTTCTACAATCATCAAAACTTTTTCACAATGGTAATAAAATCACTATATGCTAACAAAATTTATTTTTAGTAAAATATCGGTAAAAACAAATAAAAAGTAAAATAAAAATTATTTATTACTAGAAGAATTATGCTAATTTTAAAGCTTCTCTGACGGTTGCTTTAAACTAAATAATGAAAATGTAATTGCATGTAGAAAACGCATCGTACACAATTATTCATAATATTATGTAGTAGTATGTATACATTACAAGACTTACAAACTTTGCAAGTGGCATGGCGCGATTCATAGATTTAATTCTACTTCAGATAAAAACTATTAAATTACAGTCGTTAGAATTTTACCATGAAGCAAAAATTGAATTTGTATTATTTTAAAAGAGCAAATTGAATTATGTGACGCATATAAGATTTTCGGTCCTATATTCGTGTTATTAAGCAAATCGAATCGACGCAAAACGAGACCCTGGTGTACATAAAACATACTCTTTCCGTCCAGAAATGAGTATCTGATTTGAGATTTAATAAAAAATAAAAAGTATGTCTTAACTACTGACAAGTAGCTGTTATATTTGACACTAATAGTTAAAGTTTTTGCATTATTTATAAATTTAAAAAAGAAATATTTAAAAACGGTGTTTTTTAAGAAAAAATTTCAAACTTCGGTTTGCCCCAAATATATGGACAATTCCTTCAATGTATGCTCCGTCAAAATTATAATTGTCTATAAAAATTATCGACACGAATTTTATACCAAAAATCTTAGATTAATTGATTTAGTTTAATTTCTATAATAACAAGCTTAACTAATATTCTTTTTTATCATAAAGTGGTTGTCATATTCACTTAACATAAGGAATTCATTTATTGTGAGAAAATGGACACTTATTTATGGACAAAAGCAAATCTCTCACACTTATTTCTGGGCGGAGGTAGTATTTTAATAATGGTACTGCTTTGTCCGCTCTAATTTTTTACTACTTTGGGAATATGAATCCGTTCTATGTAAAAGTTAATTCTAAGATAAGGTATTCAACATTGAGATCTTGAAAATTAGCTATATTATATAATATTCTATCCTCAAGGTGATTCTTTCCTAATAAATTATGATAGTTCTTTTGCTGCGCAATTTTATAAATTTTTTTAATTTGAGTTAAGGATCTCCAGACCTAAACAATACAGCTGGAACTGCTGGTCTTTATTTATAACTTCTGTTTAATAAATATTTAAAAATCCTGCCATATACTATGGTTATAAATCTTTTGTTACATAGTTAGCTTGTTTAAAGTAATTAATTTTTAATAATAATAATTAAATATATTTAGGATATTGTTATCAAATCCGTTGGATCCCGTTAGCAAAGCTGCAGGTAGTTTGTGTCGCACTTTATCTAATGCAATGCCGTTAGCATCTTTACAAAGAAATCTTCCTATTCAAGGTGGAATAGATACATTGCCATCGGGAGTTAAATTGAGCTTTTTAGAATCACAAATGGTTACCAGTTCTTTACTACATTCTTCTATTGAATTTAAATATTGGCTATTAGCAGCAGTGAATCACCTGCTGGAAAAGGTAAATTCAAGATACAGTCTTGTCATTTAACGTTTTTTTATGTTCTTTTTATTATAGGACCGGAATGTAGATTACGCTCAATTTTAGATGATTTAATAAGTAGTTCATTTGGTTTATCAAAAACTAAAAATTATAATGGTTTAGTAAGTTTTATTTTTTACTTGGTGAGATTTGTTTATTTAATAATAATTATTAATTTATTCTTTTTGTAGGATATATTCTAAACATTCACTTTTAACAGAAATTTTAGAAGTTATTAAAACTAAATTGCCTTGGCAAAGGTTATATCAAGAATACAATGAGCAACTATTATTATCGTCACCTTCCATTTAATTTTTTATAATGAAAATGCAAAATTTTATACCTGCATGATGTTTTAATAAATTATAATTTGTGATACATTGGTCTAAAACATGATGATGATGAGTGTTGATGATGTAGATTTTATGCAAAAGTATTTGGGGGGAAATGTGACTAATTATCAAAACAAAACAGCAGGGGATTTTAAAATGGCCAATATTATTTTGATTCAGAAAGAATAAAATTCTTATTACAAACAATTATTTTTATTAAATTTAATTTTTAAATGTTTCGTTTATTAATAATACTGTATATTAGTTTTGTTCTCTCCAATACTAAAGTCTTGTGTCAAAGAGTAATAGAATCGAAATTCTGAATGCAATGCTGTAAAGAGGATGCAGGGTAAAACAATTGGTAATTTTTCAAAATTTTGTTACTTTTCTATTTAATGCCCTGTGTTCGTTTTTAAACTTGTATAATATAGGAATTTAACTTTTTTTTTTCTACAATTAACATGGAAAGTAAACGTAAAGACGGTGGTCCTCTCACAAGATGCTTGCAACATCTTTGAGATATTAATTGCTAGAGTACCCTCTTGAGGGGACGGGTAAACGACCTTGGTTGTATCCTTACATAAGGAAGCCCGAAATATATATAACATGGAAAGTAGGCTTTCGTACGCATTCGCACTTGGCAACGTGAAATTAACATTTTCTGAGGACTGTCACTTTGCACTTTAAAATTGTAAAGTAAAAATTTATGCGCGCTTACCCCAACTATAAATCTAAATATAATATAACTCGTTATTAGCATCAAAGGCAGCATGTAGACAACCTTCAATTTGTTTGCCTATAATAAAAATGTAAAAATTAGCGCGAAATGAAAATATTTAGACCCAAAATTATTTTAATACAAAATAATGGAAATGTTCAAACTGTGTTTTAAAAATTACAATTAAATTAAAAAAAGAGTGGCCAGTAGAGCAGAATGAAAATTAAATTTACGTTCTACACTCGGCTAACTTGGCCGAAAATAAAAAAGAATGCTTTTAAATATTTTGCTGTTTTACGATACTTGTAAGCTAAATTATGTTTTTATTAATTATGACATTGCTGTTTAAAAAAGAATAGTTTTCAACTGTATTAGAATATTGAAATTATATATATTTATTAATCTCTGAAATTAATGTTAGATTAAAATTTTTTTTAATTTTAATTTATATTAAAATATTAGTCCAGTCATTATATATATTTGAAAACGCAAATGAACCGAGAAAGCTGATTTTTGGATATTGTGTAGAGGGAGCTTAGAAAAGCTTAACTTGAAATTGTCGACCAAGATTTCCTATGAACTTTCTCCGCCATCATGAAAAAAGGTGTAAATTTTGTTTTCTTGCGATAACTCGGCTCTCCGCCATGATACGAAAATTGCAATTATATACTTTTTTGTTGCCTTTTTTACGCTTTACAAATTAGGTCATATAATTTTTTCACCTATTGTTGATCGTTGTAGAGATATCGAAAGAAAGTAAAAATTAAGAGATTGAAACTTGTTTTTGAGTTTTTTCTTTCTTATGATACATATCGAAAAATGTCAGTAATCCAAACTTACAGACCATGCTAATATCTGCAATGTAGTCTTTATGTTATCTTTTAAGACAAAATTACGACTTTTAGCGCCCTTTAGTAAAGTTGGCAAATTCGCGTAAAATTTGATTTCATTAAACGCAGTTTTATAGTTCAGTCATTATACAGGGTGAATGAGACCACCCTATAGTCATTTTTTCAAAAACGGTTAGTCGTATAGAGTTGCGTCAAAAAATTTATCACAAAACCGTAGTAAAGAATCGAATGGCTATATTATTATTTCCCGGAAAAATCGGGATCCCGAGTAGATGGCTCCAGAATGTCCAGAACTTCAGAATTTTAAATGGCACCATATATCAAATGTGATATCGTTAAAAAGATCTTTAAAAAATAAACAACTTTTGTGGGAAAATTTTTTTTATTACTGCCACTCTTTTCGAGTAATATTTGATTGAAGGTATTAAATTTGATTCATGAAAAGTCAGTATTTAAAATTTAGCTACCTTAGACAATGTCAATAATTTCTATATGCAAAGTCTGCTCATTTATACTTATAGAACATGTAAACTCTGCTTGAAAAAATACCCAACGAAGATTACGTTAGATTCATAAGACGTGGCTATTTTACGGTTCCTGGTATGGAAAAATATTGGTCTGGTATTATGTCGGACATGATGATAGACCAGACTCTTATGCGATCTATGAAGACAACAGGAGGGCTAACTCATGGTTCAGCTTCAAAATATTTGCGAACAAATTGAACATTTTTTCGGAGTACCATGCTCAACATCCGAGCAGCACATCGACATGAGACCCTCGCGGATTTCTCAACATGTATTCTGAACTTATCACCAGGTGCAAACGTGGCTTGGGGTTTACAAAGATCTTCAGGAATGGGATTGGCGACGAACAAAACATGGACTTGAACCGATTCCCAGCACAGCTGAGCCAGTCCCACCTGAGCTTTTAAAGCTCATATCGTGCAAGTGCAAAGGAAAATGCAAAGCTGCCTGTGGGTGCCGAAAGCAGGGATTGCTTGTTCCATTATTTGCATTAATTGCAGTGGACAAACATGCAACAACGTTGCCAAAGTCGATTTACTGCTCAATGAGGATGATGAGAATGATTCGACTATTGAAGAATTATCTGTTGTAGTTGAAAAATCTCCACAATTCGATGAGTACTCTGAACACAAAGACTGTGAACCAGGACCATTGAAACGAAGAAAATACAAATATTAAAACCAACCTTACAACACATTCATCCACAACACAAAAATATATTTTTATAAGAAATTTCATACGTGTGATTCCTAATTTTGCTGTTTTATTTATTTATATTTTATTTTAATAATTTTTCAAAACCGCAAATCCGTTGCAACATAATCTATAAAACTGCGTTAGCTATGAAATCGAAATTTTACGCGGATTTGCCAACTTTACAGGGCGCTAAAAGTCGTAATTTTTGTCTAAAAAGAAAAACAAAAAAACTGCATTACAGATATTAGCATGATCTATAAGTTTGATTACTGACATTTTTTGATATGTATCATAAGAAAGAAGAAAACAGCAAAAAACAAGTTTCAATCTTTTAATTTTTACTTTTTCGTTCGATATCTCTGCAACGATCAACGATAGGTAAAAATTATATGATCTAATTTGTAAAGCGTAAAAAAAGAAACAAAAAAGTATATAATCGCAATTTTCATATCATGGCGGATAGCCGAATTATCGTAAGAAAACAAAATTTACACCTTTTTTCAAGATGGCGGAGAAAGCTCATAGGAAATCTTGGTCGACAATTTCAAGTTAAGCTTTGCTAAGCTCCCCTACACAATTTCCAAAAATCAGCCTTCTCGGTTCATTTGCATTTATATGCCGATTTTTCGTATATAATGACTGGACCATATGCAATTGTTGCAATAATTTTCATTTATAATACCACAAGTAGTCAAAGTTATGTCGATTATTTTTAGGTGGTACACACAATATTTATTGCTTGTGTACAAATAGCACGAGTGCTATTCACAAGCGCAATGAACATGAGTGATACCACCTCAAAATATCTATAAACTTGACTACGAATTATTCGAGACTATTCAATTCACAAATTTCATTTTCAAAAATTATAATTTAAAAATTGAGCTGCACATGATTTCATTTCCATTACAACCAGTAAACAAATTTTGTATTCAAAATTTTGTATTTATATATAAAATTGTCACTTGAACCACTAGTGCAATTGTCGATATAATTCCACTAGTGCAATTGTCACTATAATTCATTTCGGTTGGCTCTGAAATTGCGAATGTTGCTTTTTGATTAGTCCACTTTTAACAGATGACATGTGAATTGAATAGTCAATTTTATATTTATATGACCGTCGAAGAGTTGACAATAAGCAATTTTCCGATTTTAAGAAATTTAAGGTTGATTTTCACATACAAAACCGTGTTGTTTTGTAATCTTGGCAAAGTTCCGAAGCCACTGTTAGAACTCGGAGCATATTATTTGTTTTACATCTGAAGTAGCTTGCTAGGCTGGCCTCAGATGTGGCTGTTGCCCTATTTTATATTGTTAATGATGGCAATTCATCAACATAGGAGGACCACCGTCTTTACGTGCTTTCCGAAGCATGGAGAAGGCATTGTAAAGTGAGGTCTACTCAGATTTGAACCGGGGCACTTTACGTTAACAGTTGACCACGTTAACAACCAGACCAATGACCGTCTCATTGTTTAGTTCTTTTTGTAAATGCAAATGTTAGTGCCTTTCTAAAAAATTAAGAATCGAGGCGTCACAATTTATTTTTGTCATATGACAACTGTTGTATTGCCACTGTTGTTGTTATTTTTATTTCGTCTTGTAAGTACTGGTTTTTACTTTAAGATCTATTGTAAAGATCATTTTAATATCAAATATATGTAACCATTTACCTCTTGAGTGCCATCAACAGGCGTCTTCGTTAAACAACCCGAATTTACAACTGCTGCGTTGAAAGACAACAAAAACTGCAAAATTACCAGCAAATATACAATTATTTTGATGGCGTTAATAATGTTTTTATCTTTTTGTAAGTTTAAGCATTTTCGAGTTTATCTTTAAGTAATGCATTTTATTGCATTAAACTGTTGGCCAAAATGAACTTGAAATATGGATGATGATGGAAAGATAAAGACCGGCAATGAGCTTTTTGTTCTGAGTTTTTTTGACAAAACATTTAAATGGCAGAATATTTTTTTGTAAAAAGTAAAATTAAGGTGGTAAACATTGTAACTTATGTCCGATTATTTTACAAATACAAAGTAATTTTATAGTAATTAATTATAGTAATTTTATAGTATAGTAAAATATAATAGTAATATTGCTATTTTCCGACTTGTCAAACATAAGAGATTTTCTGTTAAATGGTCTATGACAGGCACATTAACTCTACCCCTAATTCTTTTTTTACGTTTTTTTTTACATGAATTTGAAGTTACACGGTTCAAGAAAGTCAAATTTACTTACTATAAGAATAATTTTATTATATTATGATTATAAAATTTTTAAATACTACAAGTTTCATAAAATTTTAATTAAATTTGATAATTAGTGAATTAAATTTTTTCAAACTCACTTAGTACATTATACGGAGTTAATTAACCGTGATTTCGATTTTCGATTTATTTTTGTAAATTATGAAAGATAATCAATAATCCCAGAAACACATAAAAAAAATAAAATTTGCGGACGGTCCACAAATTTGGTTAAAAAACGGCTTTAAAAATTAATTTAGAATGCAATTTTATCATTGGCTCTTTTGTACTGTAACCCCGCTCACCAAAATTAAAGTAGGTTGTGGCGACAGTAAATATACTAGAATCTTGGTTTTTACAACGAATTATGATAGATAATGGTGTAATTAGCTAATAAAAAGAATTAAATTTGTGATCGGACAACAAATTTTCGAAAAAAAGTCACTTTTTGTGTGAATTCGTTTCTGATGTGATTGCGCTGTCAAAACCTAGTCTCCGCAACCCTTCGGAGCTTCAAGCGGTTTTGACACGCGCTTTATTTACTAAATACATCCCCCAAGCGGCTGCAACTTGAAAAGTTTGGAAGTTGACGCAACGGATCTCAGGGAGCGACTGACTCTTCCTAACGCTGCTCTAATTAGCCCCGCCTTAAGGTTGATTCGCTAGTATGAAATCACAAGTACCGTAAATAGAATGCATAAAATTATTGCGTAATATTACGCAATAATACACTTACATGCATTTCTTATGGGAAAATTGCAATTTTCAAAATTAAATTGTGGTCTTATTACAAGTTCGACTAAGTTCATCCTGCCTTTAAAGTTCTTGTCTTTTTCTGTTCTATCGTTTGGTTGAACTATTTCTATAGGGAAAAGTGTACTTTCGAGTCACGTTTAATTAACTCTTGCTCATTATACATGTGTACACGCATATTTCATGCTTTCTCTGTCAATCATCAGATTCATAAAAATTGTAATATTTGAAAATTTTATTATCATAATATAATTTCACAAGTTAATAAACATTTATGAAATATCAGTTTTTTATAGAAAACATCTTTTTTACACGTTTTATTTTATATGAATTTCTTGTAAACCAAAAAACTTATCTACCGTGTAAAAAAAGAATTGGGTGTAATGTATAATAATTGTAATTGTGTTTGTTTAATATGTTATTGTAAATAAAACAAAATCTTAGTGTCTATCAGTTTTGCTTATTTTATTAACCATCCTCAGGACTGTCAAGCAAAGATTAAAAGCTACGATCTTAAAAATTAAAACTGCAAAAGGTTACAAATTATAAAATTTCCTTTTTTGTAAAATTTTATAAACCACAACTATATAGATATCTAATACTTTTTAGTATATACAGCCTTGCTCAAAAGATTAGTCCTAATCTTATAATAAACTTTTATCTGGACATGTACCTAACAATATTTTAAAAGGTTGATAAGCAAATTTGGACCAATGGGCATTTTTAAAATAGAGTAAATTAAGTACATAGCGGTGTTTCAAGTACCTGATCAAAACGGTATTTTTGCTTTGTGTAAAAGGTCGAATTGTCATTCATTTGACTTTACGTTAATAGTAACAAATGAATTGAGCCAACAGAAACCAGGTTATTTTATTGAATAATATGGGTATTTCGCAACGCCAAAAGGCTTAAGTGTTCAAGATCTGCAGTCCTATGTAAATTTTGTATAGGACCTTTGTTATGCAGAATTAAGTAATAGCAAAATTTATAATAAAGACGTAAAACTTATAGGTTACGAGATATTCGTGAAAAACTGGTTTTCGCCATCTTTGACCTTCAATAAATTTTTTTAGCGTACGCGACTTCATAATAGACTTTTGAGATAATATTTCTGATGTCAAAATTAAGATAATCCTGAAGAAATATCTTCATTAGGATTTTTTTTGCAGATTGGCCCTTTTTTGTCTTATTTTCCCGAGCTATATAAGCAGACTTGGAAAACGTTTACTTCTACCTAAATCGATAAAATTTTTAATTTTTTTTTGAGATTTTTGATCAACCTGGGTCCCAGTTCGTGAGAAGAAAGGGAGAGGAATACAGTCCCGAGTGTATTAGACCCACCATCAAATTTGGGGGAGGCAGTATTATGATTTGGGGTTTCATATCGGCCAGTGGCGTCGGTGAAATCAAAATATGCCAGGGTATAATGAACTCTGACACGTACATTGAGACCTTAGAAGATAATTTGGAGACGTCAATTGTAAAATTGTTGGATGAAGATGACCCACAATACGTCTTTCAATGGCCTTCTTTTGGATGGCGGTGGTTATACCCTTCAGCCCCTGAATTTTTTTGATTTTGAAATATATGTTAGACTTGTCACTATTGCCTATCATTTGACACTAATTTCAGCCTGTATCAAAATGTTTGAGAAGTTGTGCATTTTTGAAATTTTGGGGCGGGTGGTTATACCCTTCATTAATTTCAACCTGTGTCAAATTATGTTTGAAAAGTAACAGATCTGCAAAATTTTTGTAAGTGGAACCGACTTTTTTTATCATTTAACCGTTGAATTTTTGTTTTTTACTAGTTTTTACTTTCATGTTATCACCTTGAGAACTAAAAAGTATTATTTAATGACCTGTTATTTAAAATAAATAAATTTAAAAAAACTTAATTTGTTGTCTGGTCCACTGTAAACTCATATTTTGATTCTGATTATGGTGCTGTCTTCAGGCACATGGTCAAAATTGGTCCAACATTTACTCGTAAGCTTGTTCATTCGATGTCACATCGCTTAAAAGTGATTAAAATAAAGGATTCATACAAAATATTGAAGGTTGCAATATTTACGTTTAAATTTTGAAGTGCGAATACTTTTCACACTTGTTTTTAGGAATTATATTTTAATCTGTTATTTTTTAAATAGCCTATTTTAAACAGTTTTACTTTATCATTATGTAATATGAAAAGTATTGTTTTCGTGTGGAACCGACTTTTTTTATCATTTAACCGTTGAATTTTTGTTTTTTACTAGTTTTTACTTTCATGTTATCACCTTGAGAACTAAAAAGTATTATTTAATGACCTGTTATTTAAAATAAATAAATTAAAAAAACTTTAATTTGTTGTCTGGTCCACTGTAAAACTCATATTTTTGATTCTGATTCTGGTGCTGTCTTCAGGCACATGGTCAAAATTGGTCCAACATTTACTCGTAAGCTTGTTCATTCGATGTCACATCGCTTAAAAGAAGTGATTAAAAATAAAGGAATTCATACAAAATATTGAAGGTTGCAATATTTACGTTTAAATTTTGAAGTGCGAATACTTTTCACACTTGTTTTTTAGGAATTATATTTTAATCTGTTATTTTTTTAAATAGCCTATTTTAAACAGTTTTTACTTTATCATTATGTAATATGAAAAAGTATTGTTTTCGTGCAGAAAAAAAAAATGAGATTTTGATGGATTTACACTTTTTGAGGTCCCCTGAGTTAAATACGACCATTTCTAAAAAATGTCTGTGTGTGTGTGTATGTTTGTGTGTGTGTGTGGTCAAATTTTTGTGCGACCTACAGCAAAACTAATAGGAATTTTCAAACAAAATTTTGGATTTTGTATCCTTATATTGAGACTTAGAGCTGATTAAATTTTGGTTAAAATTGGTTTACGGGAACTATTTTTAAATTTTATTATTTAATATTAGTTTTAATTAATATTTCAAAACTAATAAGAATTTCAAAACAAAATTTAGGATTTAGCATACTTATGTCGAGATTTAGAACTGATTAAATTTTAGTTAAAATTGTTTTATGAAAACTATTGTTTTTATTTTTTAGGTTTTATTATTTAATATTAGTCTTTATTTAATATTTTAAAACTAACAGAATTTTCAAAACCAAATTTGAGATTTCCTATTTTTATAGCTGGAGTTAAAGTTATTTAAATTTTGGTTAAAATTGGTTCATGAAACTATTTTTTAATTTTTTAAATCTTATTATTTAATATTAGTTTTAATTAATATTTCGAAAAGTAATACGAATTTCTAAACTAAATTCGGTTTTCGCATATTTTAATCGATATTTAGAACTGATTAAATTTTAGTTAAAATTTGTTTATAAAAACTATTGTTTTTATTATTTTAAATTTTATTATTTAATATTAGCCTTTATTTAATATTTTAAAAACTAAAAGGATTTTCAAAACTAAAGTTGAGAATTGTTATGTCTATGGCAGGAATTAGAGCTAAATAAATTTTGGATAAAATTGGTTAATGGAAGCAATTTTTTTTAAACCTTTTTATTTATTATTAGTTTTTATTAAATATTTCAAAAACTAATGAGAATTTCAAAACTAAAGTTGGTATTTTATATCTTTATATTTAGACTTAGAGCTGATTAGATTTCGAGTCACATTGGATAATGGAAAATATTTTTTCCTTTTTATTATTATCAATTATTTTTTTAATATTTAATAAAAGTATGATAAAGTAATGGGCAAACATTAATTATGATATAATAAGTTATTGATTTTATATTTTGTTTAATTAATAATTAGATTTTATTGCTATTGAATGCAGGGTGCGAATACTTTTTTCCGGCACTGTATGTTCAATAAATAATAATTATTGTTCACGATTATCTTGCAAAATAATTCAATTATTTCATCCGTATGATGTGTTGCATACATATATGTCTACAATTAATTCACTAGTAGTTAATAATGAACATAAATGTATCAAATTGCATTTTGAAAGAAAATTTATTGTAAAAAATTAGCATAACCAAGAAATTCTATCAATAGTGTTTAAATAATTAAAATCGGTTATAAATAAGATTAATTTGATATTTAAAATTTGATTAAATTGGAATTTTGTGACGTTTAGCAATTAGAGCGAAATGAAAACAATTAATTATGACAGCTAATTATGACTAGAAACTTTATAAATCGATTATTAATAATTATTAAATCAATTATCGTTACAAATAGTACACTTATTACAAAATATTTTCGTCAACTATATACTAAATACTTACAATATCAAAATATTTAATGTAACTTTATGTCAAAATTAATTAAACATTTTAAGCAAGTGTCAACATCAAAACAAAAACTATCATTTGTTTATAATTTGAAATAAATAATTAAAACGATTTACTTTATTATTAACAATTAAATTTTTTAAGAGTAAACAACTAGTAGTGAAAAATTGTATATATACCATTAGTTACTGTTATACTCGTTAAATGCTACATTGGGATTTAATCTGGTATTATAATTATTTTATTTATAAATATCTATTCTTTTTTCAATAAATAATAATTATTTACGATTATCTTCAAAATATAATTCAATTATTTCATCCGTATGATGTGTTGCATACATATATGTCTACAATTAATTTTTGTCTATGTTGTAGGTATAATATTTGGAAAGTAATTATTAAATATTTAATTTTCATCTATCATTTTATGTATAAGATTGAACGTAATAAATAATAATAAAATAATAAAATACAATAAGATTTTTGGTAATGCAAAATTATAGTTGTATAAAATGGTATTGAAATGTATAAATAATCTTGTTTATTATTTTAAATGTTCACTTTAAAGATATCAACCAAAAAGATTTCTTGCCAGGTCATTAATTTAAAATGGAATCTAAAGTTCTTTAAACCTGGATAATTTTAATATCCATAATGAAATTAGGAATATTGCATTGAAGCCTTTAATTCGATGAAATAAAGAGGTAATTTGAAAGGTAAATATTCCATAAGATTTGTGTTCAATTGAGTACTAAATGTATTTAACATGATAAATAAATCAAATAACAGGGTGTATTGATTGAGCCCAGGAAAATTTATAAGGACTAATTTATTTTTAAAATTTAATTAAATTTTTATAATTTTTTTTTTAATAAAAAACAATAAAATTATTAATTTTTTGATTTTGTTAAGAATACTGATATCAATAAATTCATTATAATTATTAATTTGTTTTGTTATTATTTCAAAATAATCCCAGTTTATTTTTTATAAATTAGATTTTATTTTTATTAAATATTTTTTAATAAAACATAAATAAAACATTATTTTTATATTCAATTAAAATTTAATTTTTCTAGTCTAATGTTAAATACTTTTTTAAAAAAATTTCATAACCAAAATTAAAAAAAAAAGTAAAAAGATAATAAAATTTTTAGGGGCCCTGTGAAATTTTTTTTCGAGTTCAACTTTTGTTATAAATAAATTTTATTATATTTTTATAAATTTCAATAATTTTATTTTAAAAAAATAAAATTTATTTAATAGAACAATTTATTATTTATAAATAATTTTCTTTTGTTTTTATTAAATTTTAAAAATTCATCAAGCTGAAGGATGATTCAAACAAAAATGAGTGCTCATCAGGTTCTGATTTGATTAAAATACGATTTAAATAATTAAAACAAAATAAATAATTTAAATTATACACTATATAATAATTACCTAATCAGTTATTAGATAAAATTGATCGATGACCATAAAAGAGGTTTCAGATGTTGCTTAATTGTTTTCTATTGTTAGATCAACACCATAATATTTTGATAAAATTTGTATAATAAACTCAAAACTAAAAACTCAAAAATAAAATAAATAGAGTTTTCTTCATGGCACATGAAGAAGAATAAACTCAAAGGAGTCTACTTAGAACTAAAATTGGCATGTTTATAGCATATTTTTTTGTAATTTTACAAGTTTACTGTCACTTCTAGTTTAATAAATTAGATAAATGTGCATTTGTGTATTTAAATTTTTTTTATGTTGAATAAAGAACTATCAGTTAAACTATTCCTAAATGTTTAACTGATGAGTTCTTGATAAGACGAAACCACTTTGTGCAACGGGGTCTTATTGTTAAACTAAAATGTAAGTTGGAAAATTTTCAAATTTCACTAAGTTTGTATGTATATTTTTAAAAATTTTAATTATAAATGTTTATTAACTTGTGAAATTATAAGTTGAATAAAATATTTTAAAAATTATGCGCAATGGGGTCCTAGACTAAAATGTAAGTTGAAAAATTTTCAAATTTTATTAAACTTGTAATTTTTAAAATATGTATTAAAAAATTTTATTCTACTTACAATTTCACAAGTTAATAAACTATTTACAATTATATATTTGCAATCAATATGTCCTTAAACTTAGTCCAAGCGAATATTATTATAGAGATAGTTTCAAAAGTGCTTTACTTGGACAGATGAAAATAACCGTTAAATTGAATATCGGTGTTTTGGTTTTAAACTTATATTCTTTTAAATACAATAACACGCAAGTGTTGGGTATCTTATAAGGAAAAAAGAATCTCTTTCGGTTGATAACATTTTCATTTTTATCCGTTAGAATGAGAAGAATTATCGCACCACAACAATTTTTATTCTTTCAAAAAGGAGTAAATATTTTCAATCAAAATCTAATCAGCTCTTTTGGCAGTTATAAATATCCTTACACGTATAGATAACATAATTAAATACAAATTTTATGAATTTTTTTTCACAAATTTTTAACTTTAAATCGCGATTTAAAGTTTAAAATCTGTGGGTTATACCCTTTTGCCTTTCAACCGTCGATATGTTGGGGAATTGTGGAATAAAAATAACGGACACACACTTAATATGCGGACATCATATCTAAGATTGTCTTGAATGATTCGTATGAATTCATACTGGAAAAATGTTAACTTAAAACTTTTTTTACTCGATTACAATACTTGACTACGTAAATGGGAAAGTAAAATGGATAAAAAATAAGCGCTTTGGACTTACATATGTAATTATATATGATATTATAATGTATCACAAGTAGTTATAAGGTATGATCTGAGGTTTTGAATGTGCCTGTTCGCGGCCATGTACCCGTTTTCGGCAAGGAAGGATAAAAAGTTGAACAATAGTAAATCCATAAAACAATAGTTTTCAAAAATCACATTAATGGTTTTGGGCATCATTATTTAATTATAATTATTACTTTGTCTAGTAGTTAAAGTATAAACGTAAAAAATATATAAAATGTTTCACTATGACGATATTAAGATTTACGAACTTGGTGTAGAAATTGATATAAACACGTTAGTGCACAGTGGTTTCTTTGATAAAGGCTGAAAACTGGATGGAAATATTTAAATGGTAGAATATTATTTGTAAAAACTAAAGTCGTGGTACAGCAGTAAACATTCTAACTTATGCAGGATATAAATTTTACAAATACAAAGTAAAACAATTACGCCTACTATATTTCGACGTGTCAAACATGAGATTTTTATTAAATGGCCGACGATAGGCACAGTCATCCTACTTGATCTACAAGTGATTGCTTACCTTACCCTTACCACCCAATTAGTCAACATTTTATTGATTTACAACCGAGTTGAGAATGGTACTGGGATATCTCGTGTAGTTAAAGTATAAACGTAAAAATATATAAAATGTTTCACTATGACGATATTAAGATTTACGCACTTAGTGTAGAAATTAATATAAACACGTTAGTGCACAGTGGTTTCTTTGATAAAGGCTGAAAACTGGATGGAAATATTTAAATGGTAGAATATTATTTGTAAAAACTAAAGTCGTGTTACGGCAGTGAACATTCTAACTTATGCACGATATAAATTTTACAAATACAAAGTAAAACAATTACTCTTACTATATTTCGACGTGTCAAACATGAGATTTTTATTAAATGGCCGACGATAGGCACAGTCATCCTACTTGATCTACAAGTGATTGCTTACCTTACCCTTACCACCCAATTAGTCAACATTTTATTGATTTACAACCGAGTTGAGAATGGTACTGGGATATCTCGTGCTTTTAAATTAGTTTATCAGAAGTGCTAATGTGTAATGAATTTATTTATGTCCGATGTACTTACTATTTATGTGAAATTTAATTTTAATAAAGTACTGGACATTTTACCAGTATATTACTATATTGCATTATGCGGATTAGAAGTACAACATTATTTAACTAACAAATGTTTGCATCATCATAACTACATATTACTTGGATACCAAATTTGTATCAATCCCAAGTTGACATTATACATTTCTTTTTCCTTTACACTATTTCATCCGTCCAATTTGAGAAAAATATACTTAGTATTTCCTAATTTTTTATCGTCCATAATAAATTGTATAATCTAACAAGTTATTGGATATTTGGACAGGTGAATAAAACTATTTAACTTTTTCGTCGATGTTTCGAGTGTTTTACTTGATCTTCTTCAGGACTATATTAAAAAGAATACATGGTATCAGATTACATCAGTTATTTAAATTCAAAATTTCTACAGATCACATTAAAAATTGAACAAAAAACTACCTCAAGCTGTCTTAGTTCATCAACCTCTGATAACTTCTTTCATTGGTTTTCTCGGGAACATCAATTGAATTATTATATACATGTGTATCTCTAAATACATCTATCTGCTACAATGAATCAATCAAACCCCAAAAACTACAAACTATAAATTACTCAATTGCAAATAACAAATTCAAACTAGCGTCTCCTGTCTGTACATTATTACTGTGCTACCCTTTATCGGCTTTTGATATTATAATTTCTGGATGTTCAGCGATGCATTTTTTTCTATTCTATATTCTATAAAAACCTTTCTTATTTTTGTATTCTTTACTATATTTCTTTGATTGTTAGTTATGTTTGTGCATTTTGCTCTCAATAAATTAATTGTCTTCTCATCTTTACTTATACCCTGTAAGCAACATTCCAAATCTTTAATTATGGGTAGCACTGGAAAATTCGTGGTTGGTATTCCAAATTTTGTAATCTTTAATAGTTTCTCTATTTTCCTCGGGCGTTCGTTGTTGTTGTGCTCTACATGTCCTCATCAATCTGACATGTACTTTCTCAGTCAAGTCTCTCTTATATAAAGAGTTTTGTTGGTGTTTTCTTTTACATTTTAGGCTAAATTTTAATGTTTGGTACATATTGGTTAAGGTTTAAGTTTTTATAAATATAGTTGTAAGTATATCCCCTTTTAATTTTATTGTGTATTAATTACGTTCTTCTTTACCCTTTGCTTCTTGTCAGAAGCGTTGTGACCCAGCTTGGCCGAAGCCAAGATGAATTTTCAAGGGAGTATACTTCATGGGGTGGTTTCCCGTTGCCTTTCCCATGGTCCACAGATTGATATTGGATCTTTGATCACAGCAGTTTATCCGACTCGACTAGGACTCGAACCGCGGTCTACCGCTTTCCAGTCGGCCGGTGTATGCTTTATGCTATACTGCTTTGGGCATTTATGCAATTACTAATTGCAATTAATCTAGAAACATCGCGTGGCCCACCACCGTTGATTTCTCCGAACGCCAGCCGGAGTATCTCTGATTTTCAGCTTGTTTCAACCGTTAAGGGTAGGCTTCATGAGTCTCTCCTATCTTTTTTAAAATTGATATACAAATCTAAGAGCTATTATTATATATTCTAAAATTTTTTACACTAAATTCACTTATTTTTAAGTCCTATTAATAATATATGCTAGTTAGGTAGGTTAAATAAATTTTTATAAAAGTTATTAACGTTTAACGTACCTCTAATTTAACGAATTTTGGAGCAAAAAATTTATTTTTATTTCTGTAAAATAAAAGGGTTGATTTACTTTTAACCTAAATCCTCTTATAGCATCTTAAAGTACACATTTCAAGCTTTAAAAATCGCACCTGTAGAAATCCAATAACGCGATTTAAGCAAGAGTAATATGTGGTTAAAGTTAGGTATACATTTCAGATTTTATTACTTACCCAAAATTTTGAAATTTTGAAGTATACATCTTCAATACTAAATTTTTGAGATTTTTTACTTATCGGATATTTTTATACATTACTTCTAGAGTAATTTATGAAAATTTCAGATCTTTATTTTAAGAATTGTAGAAATGGTAGAGCTCTTAGCGATTTTATCGGATATCTCCGTATGTTCCAACTATATACATTTACTACTTTATATACATTCATTTTTATATTAGAAAATATAATAGTCCAATAGCTACATGTTTCTTCTTTCATTTGAGCTTTTGAATGCTCAATTTCATTAATTAGTTTAAAAGTTACAACGAATTTAGTGCAACGCGATCGATGCCGGACGCACTTACGTATTACTAAATCTCAGTTTTGACAAAATTAGAAAAATCATCGTTTTTGGCCGTAGTTTTCGACCATACCACTTGACCAAATTATTAAGTTGTGGTACTTATTCGACGCAGAATTTAACGCTCTTTAATTTGTTAAACCACAAATGTTTTGATAGGATCCACGGTTTAGTTATATGGAAAAAACTAAAAAAAGTCCTAAAATTTTGAAGTTCTTTGGCTGTCAAAAGTTTTCCCGAGGTCGCCCGTGTTAGCATTTTTGTTTTTCACATGCTTGTACCTATTTATACAAGTTAAAAAAATAAAATCTTCTACACCACCGTTTGCAACATACCACCTTATTTCGATTCTCTACTGACTGGCCTATAGATAACATAATTAAATACAAATTTTATGAATTTTTTTTCGCAAATTTTCAACTTTAAATCGCTCTAGTGTAAAGTTTAAAATCTGTCGGATATACCCTTTTGCCTTTCAACCATCGATATATATGAAAGGGAATTGTGGAATAAAAATAATGGACACACACTTAATATGCGGACATCATATCTAAGATTGTCTTGAATGATTCGTATGAATTCATACTGGAAAAATGTTAACTTAAAACTTTTTTTACTCGATTACAATACTTGACTACGTAAATGGGAAAGTAAAATGGATAAAAAATAAGCGCGTTGGACTTACATATGCAATTATATATGATATTATAATGTATCACAAGTAGTTATAAGGTATGAGCTGAGGTTTTGAATGTGCCTGTTCGCGGCCATGTACCCGTTTTCGGCAAGGAAGGATAAAAAGTTGAACAATAGTAAATCCATAAAACAATAGTTTTCAAAAATCACATTAATGGTTTTGGGCATCATTATTTAATTATAATTATTACTTTGTCTAGTAGTTAAAGTATAAACGTAAAAAATATATAAAATGTTTCACTATGACGATATTAAGATTTACGCACTTAGTGTAGAAATTAATATAAACACGTTAGTGCACAGTGGTTTCTTTTGATAAAGGCTGAAAACTGGATGGAAATATTTAAATGGTAGAATATTATTTGTAAAAACTAAAGTCGTGGTACGGCAGTGAACATTCTAACTTATGCACGATATAAATTTTACAAATACAAAGTAAAACAATTACTCTTACTATATTTCGACGTGTCAAACATGAGATTTTCATTAAATGGCCGACGACAGGCACAGTCATCCTACTTGATCTACAAGTGATCGCTTACCACCCAATTAGTCAACATTTTATTGATTTACAACCGAGTTGAGAATGGTACTGGGATATCTCGTGCTTTTAAATTAGTTTATCAGAAGTGCTAATGTGCTAATGAATTTATTTATGTCCGATGTACCTACTATTTATGTGAAATTTAATTTTAATAAAGTACTGGACATTTTAACAGTATATTACTATATTGCATTATATGGATTAGAAGTACAACATTATTTAACTAACAAATGTTTGCATCATCATAACTACATATTACTTGGATACCAAATTTGTATCAATCCCAAGTTGACATTATACATTTCTTTTTCTTTTACACTATTTCATCCGTCCAATTTGAGAAAAATATACTTAGTATTTCCTAATTTTTTATCGTCCATAATAAATTGTATAATCTAACAAGTTATTGGATATTTGGACAGGTGAATAAAACTACTTAACTTTTTCGTCGACGTTTCGAGTGTTTTTACTTCGCTCTTCTTCAGGACTATATTAAAAAAGAATACATGGTATCAGATTACATCAGTTATTTAAATTCAAAATTTCTACAGATCACATTAAAAATTGAACAAAAAACTACCTCAAGCTGTCTTAGTTCATCAACCTCTGATAACTTCTTTCGTTGGTTTTTTCGGGAACATCAATCGAATTATTATACACATATGTATCTCCAAATAAATCTATCTGCTAAAATGAATCAATCAAACCCCAAAAAACTACAAACTATAAATTACTCAACTGCAAATAACAAATTCAAACTAGCGTCTCCTGTCTGTACATTATTACTTGCTACCCCCTTTATCGGCTTTTGATATTATAATTTCTGGATGTTCAGCGATCCATTTTTTTCTATTCTATATTCTATAAAAACCTTTCTTATTTTTTGTATTCTTTACTATATTTCTTTAATTGTTAGTTATGTTCGTGCATTTTGCTCTCAATAAATTAATTGTCTTCTCATCTTTACTTATACCCTGTAAGCAACATTCCAAATCTTTAATTATGGGTAGCACTGGAAAATTCTTGGTTGGTATTCCAAATTTTGTACCTAACGACAATGATGCCATAACAAAACCTGGTATGTTCAGGTTAGTGTAATTGGCAATTTTTGTATTATTCAATTCTACATTCTCACTATTATTTCTAATTTTTAATAGTTTCTCTATTTTCCTCGGGCGTATATTTTTCTTTCTATTAAATGTTCGTTGATATTGTGCTCTACATGTCCTCATCAATCTGACATGTACTTTCTCAGTCAAGTCTCTCTTGTATAAAGAGTTTTGTTGGTATTTTCTTTTACATTTTAGGCTAAATTTTAATGTTTGTTACATATTAGTTAAGGTTTAAGTTTTTGTAAATATAGTTGTAAATATATCCCTTTTTAATTTTATTGTGTATAAATTACCTTCTTCTTCATCATTTGCTTCTTGTCAGAAGCGTCGTGCCCCAGCTTGGCCGAAGCCAAGATAAATTTTCAAGGGAGTATAATTCATGGGGTGGTTTCCCGTTGCCTTCCAAATGGTTGATATTGGATCTTTGATCACAGCAGTTTATCCGACTCGACTAGGACTCGAAGCGCGGTCTACCGCTTTCCAGTCGGCCGGTGTATGCTTTATGCTATACTGCTGGTCATTTATGCAATTACCTAATTGCAATTAATCTAGAAACATCGCGTGGCCCACCACCGTTGATTTCTTCGAACGCTAGCCGGAGTATCTCTGATTTTTCAGCTTGTTTCAACCGTTAAGGGTAGGTTTAATGAGTCTCTCCTATCTTTTTTTTAAATTGATATACAAATCTAAAAATTTAAATAGGAACTACAGGTAAACGTCGTTTTACGCCGATTCACAATTACGCCGGTTGGTGCCAGCGTGGGATTCCCCGGTTCGGTCGACACCAGACGATAGTAGGCGCCGCGATTCCAATAGCAAACACACTTTTACACGTTTTTTTATTCTATTACCGTGTACGCGAGCAGCTTATTGTGTGTGTAAAATTGTTTCCGAGTTAGTTTTTGTTTTGTTTAAAAAAAAAATAAAACGGTATGATTATATTTTTTATTTTATTATTATTAAAATTAAAAAAATATTCAAATATTTGTAGTTTCATTATGGGCAAAAAAAGTGAAAATTTAATTCATCATATTCATTATTTATATGAAGAGATTATTATTTATTTTGTAAACGAATTTAAACTGTATTTATTAAATACATTTATAATTTATTTTGAATATAGTATTGGATATAATGTATTAAATTAACATGTTAGATTGGTCTTAGAATTTTGACACGGAACCTAACCTTATATCATCCATTATATTTGTGTTCATTTTACGCCGATTTTTTTACACCGGTGTCTCTCGGAACGGAACCCCAGCGTAAAACGACGTTTACCTGTAATTATGTTCATAAACCAAATATTAATTCTGAGGTTTACCCCCTTTTACTTAACAGTTTTCACCTCATTTTTCATCTCTTTTCACTTAGCCCGTGCGTTTTTTATCTTCTCGAAAATGAAATTATCACTTTACCAAGGAGCTAATGGCTATACCAAAAATCACTTTTAAAAAGTGTTTTAAAGGATTGGGTTAAGCGTTGGTACATGTGTATTACTTGCAATGAAGAGTAATACTTTTTGAAGGAGACAAAGTTAATATTCAACAACAAACTTATATTTTTCGTTTTATTCTATCAGTTTCGGAACTTTTTGATCAGGGAGTATGTTGAACCAAAAAATGAGTTTTAATTATATAGCAATAGGTACCTATATGATGTTAACATATTTATTTAAAGATGCAACAATAACATTAATAACAGTAAAACTAGCAGCTATTAAAAAATAAAACTATCCCTTTCAGTCTGTACTAAATATTTTGCCAAAAAAATTGTGTTTGCAAATTAGTACTATCGAAAAAGTCGTAAATTATTTTGTTTTTGTGTGTTAATTAATTATTATTGTTGTATTTCGGTGAACTTTTATGCAAATTAAAAAAATTAGTAGTTTTTAGTAAATTATTTAAATCAACTATTTGTTGCTATTTTCTCGATTTTTTTTATGTAAATTGGGTGTGTAGGTTATGTAAAAGTGACGAATTTAATATATTTATATATTATTTATTTTACAAGTATTTATTTAACTTCACTATTTATTTAACGTATTTCGGTTAATTTCTGTCTGATAAATTCTAATTTATAGCATATTAATACTTCGGCATACAAATTGTGAACTATGTAAAAAAAACACATCTTCACAGATGATACAAAAGTAAAGATATTTTAAACGCACTAATTCCAACAAAAAAAGATTTTTACTATTTATAAAGCTGTAAATTGTGAGTATGTACCTAAAAATCCCCATCGATAGGTGTGGTGTTAATCTTGGGTAGCCGAATAACAAATTACTTTTGAAGACTATAGTATAAGCACTTTTTAATTTATTCACCTCCATTTTCTTAAAATATCCGTAATAAGGACTTTTTGTCTTAGAAGTTTTCTTAATTTTTTTTTAGAATTAGATATAGATAACGTTAAAATATGGCAAATATGCATTCGCTGTCGAGACCCACGGCCCTTCTAGTAACGATGCGAAGAAATTGGTCGCTAGAGATTCGATCGTCTAGTTTTTGATGTATTGGGCGATAAACGCCCTAAGAGTTTTTTAATTCAAAGAAACCGTACGTGTATCGAACGAGGTAATTTCGCTTAAGTGTTAAGGTTGATACTTACAAAAGCTATTATGAACGAATTTTTCCATCTCGCTGGATAGTTATATAATAATTATTCATTTTTTGTCACTGTTATTAATGTTATAGTTATCTTTATCTTTAAAGAAATATGCTACCTATGAAATGAACTTGATATATCAATTATTAATAACCGAAAAAATCTCTCTAGAGAAGGGATCCGGCATTCAATTATTTTTTTAATTTCTAGTCGTTTCGGAAACAAATAACATGTCATTTGTTTTAAAAGTATCTTAGTAGTTTGACGCGCAAATTTGTGAATACATTCGGTTAGGCTACACTTGGCATCGCTAATACAAAGAATGCTCGTCAAACACAGTTCTTTTTTTGAATGATACATTATCATATTTTTATCGCTTTCGAGTAATTATTTTGTATTGTATTTTTAATTATTAGTGATGCTTTCATACGTTTGGTGAGGTACCTTGTACTTGAGGTAGGATTCTCTGAATTACAAATTTTTCTATCCCCGATATTAAAAATCGAATACTAAATTATTGTATAAAAATAATTTTCAAATAAATAGTTAAGTTTTATTTTAGAAGTACACTATTTATGTATTAAGACATTATAAAGCTATTATGATATTATATTTAAGCACTGCATGCCTTGTTGGCACATGACTGATTTACAAACCTGTACACAATAGATAGTAAATTTTAACATTTTATTAATTTAAAGCATTACTTTCAACTTTATACTTATTTAAACTCGCATAGTATGTATAAAACAAAATCCTAGACAAAACAACACCGCATTTTATCAAAATATACTATCAAACCATAAATTGAGCCATCACTTGATTCCTATCAAATGATTACATAAAAATACTTAAAAACAAAATTGGGACGAATTCATGATAGTGTGAGAGAACCATAGTTTGAACTTCAACCGCGTTCATTAGTTTATCTAAATTGCGTACTAATAAAATAGTTGATCTACTAAAAGATCTAATATAACTTTGTTAAATTTTTGAGATTTTATCTTCATATTCTTAATTTTAAATTAACAAAAAAATTTTGATAACTAATGTAAGATTTTCGTCGTGAAAAATTTCATAATTTTTCAAAATGTTGGTATCTATAGTAAAAGGAAAGGCTATGTTACCTTGCATTGAACATACATACAAAATTTTTTTATTTTAAATATGAAATTAACTAATATTACAAGTTATAATGAAATTTTAATTAAATTTTACAATTAGTGATTTTTTTCTACACTTATTTTTTAGTCCACAGTCATATTTCGTGCTATAGGCTACTTGTCAGATGGACCTTGATTGATATTTGAATTTTAAAATGTTAAATAATAATGGAAAAACGAAATATTATTAGGTATGGGAATTAAAAATGCGGATTTTTTCAAGATATCGTAACTTGTACTACTCGTCGGTAATATTTGTATGTTTGGTGTCAAAACGTAGTATATAACATTTTTCAAAGTGTAAACAAAATGGTTTTTTTATTCTATTGAAAATGAAGATTTTGTGCCATAAAAACTTCATTTGCTGGAAACTATTTTTAAGGAAACTGCAGCACAAACTTATCATTTGTTAAAAATTTATGGTGAACATGTTCCATCTCCAGATACTTGTAAAAGATGATGGTTTAAATGATTTAAAAGTAAAGATTTTGATATGAGTTATAAAGAATGTCTAGGGCAGACATTTCTTCTTAAAATAGTTGTTATTCAGTAAATGCAACCTTATCTGGAAAGCGGTTTGATTCTTATGAAAGTGGACAAAATTGGTAGGATAATTGGATCACCTCCAAACAACCAAACTTCTTCAGGCAGGGAGTCTATCAATTGAGCCTGAAAGATAGGCAAAGGTTGTAGCTTTCGACGGAGCAATCTTTGAATAACTTATAATTGTTTTATGTTTCAAATACATGTCTATTTTTTTTTATAAAAAATCACGATTTTTGATTCTCATACCTAATATTATATTGTTATTACTATTTATGTTACTACAATATTTTTCAATATCAGTTCTTTGGCTCTTTTTAACATTATATAATTTACATAAAGCTATAAAGTTCCCAAATGCATTGATTCGCAGTTTTAGAAATTCCGGCGTTTGCAGCGACCAATAATTAATACATTCAACGAAAGTTTGAATTCGTTGTATTTTTATTTATTACAAATCAAGTCAAAATTCATGTAACATTATTTTTCAAGTACAAATTGATGTGACATCATTCTCAAAGTATTGTAAAATTAAATATTGAAGTAACATTTATATTTATCTATGGTTTTAGAAAAACCAAAAATCCATCAATAGTTTAAATTGCAACAGAACCGAATAATTACGTATTGTCATTTGATACGATTTAGAACTACATAATTATCATTATATTTCAAACTTCATGCACCAAGAATTTCATAATTCAGAATTTTATATATTATCATTAAATTCAAACTTCATGCACCAAGAATTTTATAATCATGCAATTCTAAATCTAAAACTATGGCGATTTTAAACCAATAAACTAACATGATATAAGTTATGCATGCTCGTTTTTTTTTCACCTAGAAATATCTATTAGATAAATTAACGAAGTAACTATACTCGTAATCGGATAGCAGCAATCCAAACATCTAAAATCTGATTGGTTACTTCGATAATTTATCTATTAGCTGGCTATCTAATAGATGTATCTCAAGAGAAAGAAAGCGAAATCTTAAAAATATTTAGCTCACTCATAGTTGAAAATGAAACACTTGTTAATATATTTTTATTAATTTTTATAACAAACAAACGTGAATAAATTAACATTTACATTGATTTGGAAGTTGAAGGACGTCGATCTGTTATTCATTTACCTCTTAATGATTCAAAATATATTTCAGAATTTTTGAATCTGACGTTTTAAATTCTGGTGAATACGCTGCGTGTGGTAAGACTTCTCACCAAAATTCCAATAGCGTCCCTTGAAGTGCTTTTGCAATGTGTGGCCGAGCATTGTCGTGCATAAAACTTGTTTTTTTTATATTGGACGTTTGTGGTTTAAAATACGATTGAAATCGATCATTATTGTTTATACCACTCAACAGTGATTGTTTGATTCGGTTTCGGTAGCTCATAATACACAATCTTTTGACTACACGATTTTTTGATTCTTTGTCTATAAAGTCAAAATTATCACCAGCTTTGAATTATCGAAACCAGTACCCACATGATTTAATTGATGGAGCAGACTCAGAATAAGTTTCAGAAATGAATCGGTCAGCTTTGGCAGTTGTTTTCTTCGAATCAAAGTAGTACAGTAATAAACAACAAAAATGCCCTTTATTGCAGTTCATTTTAAATAATTCTAAAACTTGTAGTTATGTTTACGAATGCATATGAAATCATTTATACACACTTGGACATTTAAAAAAAACACACTTACAAATATTGCATTTTGATTTATAACTATGATCCTATCAAGTTATCCCTTAAAATTAACTGGAACACCTAATATGAAAATCTACAATATTAAAATGGTATTTGGGTATTGAATGAAAAAGTAGCAATTAACTATTGTTTTATTAATTAAATCAATTAAAAAATATTAGGAAAATTTTAAAATAAATTAACTTTAATAAAATACTACTTTTATTTATAAAACTTAATTAATTAAAATTTTCAGGGCGTTAAGAAGAAATTCACCGAAGTTATTAAAGCTAATATTGGTGATTGTCATGCTATGGGCCAGGCCCCTATCACATTCATTCGTCAACTATTGGCTTTAGCAACTTATCCGGTATTATTAGACGAACCTGAGTTTCCAGACGATGTAAAACAAAGAGTTCGTGATGTTCTTCAAGCATGTAAAGGTGGATCAGTTGGTTCCTACACAGATGCATATGGCATTGAACTAATTCGAAAACATGTTGCGCAATATATAGAAAAGAGAGATGGTGGTGTTGCATGTGACTATCAAAATGTTGTTCTTAGTGGAGGTTAGTAAATAATATACCTATTTATAATGCTGCATTCATATTAATATTGATTTTTGTTAAGGTGCTAGTGATGGTATCAAGAAGCTATTAAATCTATTTATTTGTGATGTAAATGGAAAGAAACCAGGGGTGATGATTCCCATTCCTCAATATCCTCTTTATTCTGCAACATTAGCTGAATTTAATTTAGAACAAATTGGATATTATTTAGATGAAGCTCGTGGTTGGGAATTAAACATAGACGAATTACAGGTACAATAAGTTTGGATTTATGATCTTATAATACTGCAATATAGAAACGGTCATTGGCCTGGTTGTTAGCTAAAGTAAGGCGCCCAGTTCAAATCTGGGTAGAGGCTCACTTTGTGTGGCCATCTCCATGCTTCGAAGCACGTAAAGCCGGTGTTCCTTCACAAGGTGCTAGCAACATCTTTAGAGGTATTAAATACCTCTACCCTAAGGGTAAAAGAGTACCCTTTTGGGAAAACGGGTAAACAACTTTGGTTGTATCCTTGCATAAGGAAGCCCTAAATATATATAATACTGCCATATGAAATATTAAAAATTTACTATATATTACATTACTGAACAGTAATAGCCCAGCAGCATGCTGTATATACTATGCATACGGTATACTATAGTAAAGGGCGTCTTTATAAGCAGTTCTATCACGCTTAAAAAGACACCCTTTAAATACGCAGTATATCCTACATTGCTTTATAATTTGCAATTCATTTATATGATTGTATTAGAATTCATTAATAATAATCTAAACTTAAATCTTCTACCAGGTGTCCGTTCTCAGGTACCTTTTTTAAATTAAATTAGAAATTATTAAATTGCAATGGATATACTGTTGTGATACAGTTGTAACTTTGTTTATAGGATAATATCCTAAAATCTCTTAGTATTGAATAATAATATTAATAATTTTGTGATAATTGTAGAGATCTGTAACAGAAGCTAGAAAGAATTGCCATCCTCGCGTTTTAGTTGTAATAAATCCTGGAAATCCAACAGGGCAAGTGCTATCTAAACAAAATATCGAGAATATAATAAAATTTGCTCATAAGGAAAATCTGTTCCTCTTAGCTGATGAAGTTTATCAAGATAACGTGTATGCTGAAGGTTGCAAGTTTTATTCGTTTAAAAAGGTAAGATATTTTTCTGTTTATATTTATTATCATCGTAGCTCTGCTGCACTGAGACTGTCTACCGCTCAGCAAAACGTTTAAAATTTTTACAATAATTATACAATCATATATTTGGCTATAACTAATTTTAGCGTGCACAAGTGTTGGTGATATTACAAAATCGTATTTTTTAATATGTAAACATCAAAAGCTTTTTTCCCAAATAATATTCTAGACTAGATTATCAGTTTTACCCATAGATAAGAAAGGATACTGATTTTACCCATACATAAAGTTCGAGTCATTTTGGGGAAAATAAATACAAATATACATGTAAATATTGTAAATTCATAACTGCACTGCACATGGCACATATAATAGTCACAACTAATTTGTTACTGTCGAAAGGCACGATTATTTATAGAATCGAAATTTAGAAAAATATTGTAAACTAATATCAGAAGCATATGAAAGTTTTAAGAATGAATTTTTATTAATACGTCACTAGCGAGCTTAGAAATGACAAGATAGTTTTCTATCGGTTAACGTAAGAAAGACAAAGCAGCAAAATTTTACAGTCTTGCAACAAATTTGAGAAACAAAGTGTTTGTATAGCCAATACAACATAATAACGTAACTTTGCCAGATTTGATGTAAACAGAAAAGTTTATAGTGGGGATATGAATAAGACGCAAATTTGACTAGGTTTTCATGTCTTCGTGGTAATAATAATATGTACTCTTATACCTCAAAGTGACATTAGACCCTCCATTGCCTATATGAGGGATGCGTTCTCATAAAAACCACACGTACATGAAAATTTTGTAAAAGAATTCAAGAAAGAATAGGAAGAATTCGTTTTCGAAATTTATTTCCAAATAATGCGTATCTATCTGTGTTATTTATATTTTTGTATTAATTAAATATAAAGAAATAATTTCAGATTTTAATGGAAATGGGTCCACCTTACTGCAATATGGAATTGGCAAGTTTTATGTCATGTTCCAAAGGTTATATGGGAGAATGTGGTTTACGAGGTGGTTATGCTGAAGTAATTAATATGTGCCCTTCAGTAAAAGCCATGTATTTCAAAGCCATTTCTGCTATGTTATGTCCGACTGCACTCGGTCAAGTTTGTTTAGATGCAATTGTACATCCTCCTCAAGAAGGAGAAGCAAGCTACAAAACATTTATAACAGAGAAAAAGGCAGTACTAGATTCATTAAAAGTTTGTATAAAAATTATTTAAATATGTTTTAAAGTAAAATAAATTTGTAATTTTAGGTTCGAGCAAAACTTGTAGCAGATACATTCAACTCATTTGAAGGATTTAGTTGTAATACTGTGCAAGGTGCAATGTATGCATTTCCACAAATTAAATTACCACCTAAGGCTATTGCAGCAGCCGAAAAAGCTAAACTTGCACCTGACGCATTTTATGCTTTTCAACTTCTTGAAAATACTGGTATATGTGTTGTTCCAGGATCAGGTTTTGGTCAAGTACCAGGAACGTATCATTTTCGTACTACCATATTACCTCAAATGAAAACTTTGCAAGTAATGCTGCAAAATTTCAAACATTCCATCAGGAATTCTTAAAAGAATATCAATAAAAAATTGTTTTGCTGGTAAAACTGTATGATAGTAGAAAACTTAATGTAGCTTACTTAAATATTTATCATCAGTGGCAGCAATATTTATAGCTATAATTAGGACTTTTATGCTCGTTTTCACCAACCAATTCCTAACGTTAGGACATAAAAGTTTCTTATCTCAAAAGTTAGGGAACTCCTAACGTTAGGAATTGGTTGGTGAAAACGGGCATTATTCTAAAAAATTAATTTGTTTTTATAATCGTATCAATATTGGAATTAGTTTTTATAAAATATTAAATAACGTATTTATGACCTCCACTACAGGAGAAGCAATTTTCTTGATCGTTTCACTCGGAAAAAAGTCCTGTTTGTAGTTTCATTCTTATTTGAGGTGCTGGTATTAAAGTACCTACTATTGGTTTCATAAGTTTTATCACTGAATGAAATGGAAACAACCATGTGAAATTTAACTAGTAGCTTAAATGAGTTTTAATTTATCTAGACTAATTATCAAAGTTTGCCCTTATATATTGCTTATATTTATTTGTTTGCCTCATTAAAAACCGGCAAATGGAATATACCGGCAATATAAACTTCTTACAGAAATTGCTGCTGCAAATTTCTACCAACACAACTATTTTTAGCTCGCAATGTTTCCAACAAGTTGATATTAAAAAGCTGGTCTTATGTAGAACACCAGAAAACAAAACTCGTGGGATACTCATAACATTTAACTATTATTCCTTACATTGAGAGGTATAAAAACTTTTAAATTGTAATGCTTGATTATGGTTAAGTGTATTTGTGGTATTGAAGACGGACGTGGCTTAAGTGCGTCAACTACTAACCCAAGATCCCTGGTTTAAACCCGGCGAAGTGAGAATTTTTGTGTCTTCCCTGGCAGTAATGACAAACCACCGAGGTAGAATTCCAGAGAACTTTTAAATAAAGTAACCAAACCCTCTCAATGGTAAACAAACTGAGGAGTATTTGTGGTAACTTTATGTATATGCTATAACAAAATTATATACTGTGGCCGAATTATTATCGATCAACATTTGTAAACAAAAACAACTTCAATATTAAGTAGGCATAACCAACCGCAAGACTAATTTTTAGATGGATACTCCAAAAATAATGAAGATTTGAAAGGAGACGCTAGGCTGCTAGGATGTTACTTTTTTAGTTTTTGCCAATTCTAATAATTTTATTTGCATTATTTGTTGGGTTTGCTTTACTAACAAATGGTCTCATTTTTCAAATTTTGTACTTTATTTTGTAGAACAAAATAGTTACTTAATAGGCAAACAAAAAATTTACATCTGTACAAAACTTATGGAACTCAATATGGATTATTATTTATTCTTTGTAAATATATTTTTGTGACGTTTTCAATATGATACATAGTGTGCATTTGAATTCTATTAATGTGATATTTCAACTTAAAGCATTCTTTACGTAATTAAAATTACAAAAAATGGTTTGGGTATTTCTAAAAAAAAAATTAAAATTGTTAAAAGCAAAAACTTGGGTAATTTATTATGGATATAATAATATAACCACGTACATATACTTATTTGCTCTCAAGTCTAAATAAATAAATTATTCTATTTTTTTCAATTTTGTTCTCATAAGATTATTCGTTATTTGCTATGTGTACAGACAGGAAAAGTAGAGAAAGTAAATTGACAAGTGCTTGCAGTAAAAAATTGACGAGCAATGTTTAGGTAGACAGTAGTGTTCCAGATGAGCAATTCGTTTATGGTAGCAAACAAAATTATCATTAATAAACTTGACCTCAGCTACCACTTATACAAATAATCTTTAAAGAAAGGTTAAGCATTTTCTAAAACGGCAAGTATGGTCTGCAATGGGTTCTTAAAAATATTTAAGGCTTGAATAACTTAAAACAACCTAATGTGGTCATCAACTTTCCAAACTTTACAACTGGCAAATCCACTACCCTTAAATATAAGATATATTTTTCTTGATAACTAAGAAATGTGGAAAAAATTAATATTATATTTTTGAGTGCAACTTGAAGATAAAAACTAAATTTAGTTATCGTCTTTGTTTTCAAATCATAAACAAAAATTAATAACATAATGGGGAAAGTACCTTGGGACAATTTTTTATGGGTTTATTTTTCAAGAAATAAATACTTACCAATTTTTGTCCAGTATCATTATAATTTATAGTTTACGCTTTGCACATAGCAAATAGTTACTTATGATAAGATTTATTTTCAATAGCAGAACAAAAAAAATTTATATATACCTATGTACATAATATCTTTTTTTTAAGCATTCAAACTTTTTATTTAATAATTAAATGGCAGTTTTTTAAAGGTTTGTTTTATAAATGAAATAATTAATATTGAATAATCTTAATTGTTAGGCTTATAAAATTTGTTTTATATTTTAAATAAAATTTTTATTTAGTTATATTATGATGTTTTTACTTATTTATAAAATTAATAAAGCGTTATTGTCTCATTGTTAGCTATGCAGACTATTTTAGTACTTTTGCATACACAAATTTTTTTAAAAATCCTATTTCCTATCATAATAAAGACTAGCAGTATAGCGTAAAGTATACATCGGCCGACTAGAAATCAGAAGACCGCAGTTCAAGTTTCGGTTGTGTTGAATACGCTGGTGTAATCAAAGGTCCGATATCAATCTTTGGACTGTGGGAAAGGCAACAGGAAACCACCCCATTAATAATTATATTCCTAGTAAAGTCAGCTTGGCGTCGTCTAAGTTGATTGCCTAAGCACCGTAAAGTGTATGGCAATTGAAGATCAGAATAAAGGAACCATCAAATCTGATGATTTTGTTCTGTGTACAAGGTTAACTGAATTTTATGCAAAATGTAGTGGTTTTCGAGAAAATAAGCAATCGGGGCCTGTCATAAAATTTCGTTATTAAAGTAAAATTGAACAGGTTAACTGAACAATAAAACAAAATTATCTGTGAGCTCTCGGCAATGGTTACTGCTGTCATCAGACGTTTAATAATAATTTCCTTAACCTTCCTCACAGGGCAGACCACCACAAGCTATTAATAGCCCATTCAACTTAAGTCTAGTCTAGGGGGCGCCTCGTAAGGTAAGTAAGATTTACATAACGAAATTCACAGTTGGTCGACGACTAGGCTTACCCACAAGCATCGCAGGGGCAAGTAATAAAAGGCTTGTTTTGAATTAGTTAAATTAATTAAAAACTACCAAGTAGTATAAGGGTTGCGCCTATCAGGTTTGTTAAGATTTTTTAAATTTTTGGAAAAACTTATATTTTTTGGTATTAACCCCCCCCTAAACGTACGTTCAAGTTTGTCAGACTTGTTTGTGCATACAAATTCCAGATTCAAGATTAAAACCTACACTGTACATCTTTGGAACAAACATGTCAGCAAAAAATACAAGTTTGTGCAAACTTATCTCTTTAGTGTAGGTATACGATTTATAAATACTTTGATTTACATGTTTGACTATACAAATTGTTTGCCTAGACGCAGCAACAAATCTACTACTAAATTTTATAGTTCACATTTCTATCTTCAAACATGATTGTGCAAACATAATAATACAAGCATAATCCTTAATGTAGTGCGCATTCATGTTTGGGCACACAACTTGAACTGAAGCATATTAGACTCTGTTTTGATTGTGCATACAAATATAACAAACTTGATGGTACGTTTAGGGGCACCTTTATTTTGGATTATTACAAATTTTGGGACATGTCTTATACCCATACTAATAGTCGCAGCTTGAAGGTTTGAAACCAGATTTAATGAAGGAAATGTAAGCGATTCGAATTAAGCGTCATGTGAAAGCTTTACTTATTAATTAATTACCTTAATATTAATTTACCTTCTTAAATTTCAACGTGTCGTTATTCAAATAAGTTATTTAACATTTCAAAAAGGCAGCCGTCGAATTTAACGTACTCTTGGTTCAAATAACAATGTTTGCGTTAGTAATGTTAAAGATTGGTCACAAAATTTTACGAAAAACTATTTATTCTCAGGCCCAAATAAATTGAGCCCTGCGTCACAAATTTATGATTAAGAAACGACATCCAGAATATAATTTAAGCCATCGTTTAGCTTTGTTTAAAAGAGTACAAAAATATTGGTATGTCTTGCTGTCAAAGTTTAATAAAAGTCGTATGTTACTAATATTGTACATTAGTAAATCAAAACATTAAAAAATTAGTATGTCGTTACTTGTACTAAATTATAAACTAACAAAATTTTTGAGTTACGTAGTGATTGTAATATTACATTAGTTCAAATTGTGATAAACAGAGAGAGTTACATCAAAATAACAAAAAAATGATGCATTTTAAAATGCACTCATTTGACTAGCGATTCTGATCTTAATTCATTCCATTTTAAACTGACGCAGGGCTCAATTTATTTGGGCTCAAGTATATAAGCTGTCAATTGAAACAAAATTATAACAGTGTAAACTTCCAAAGTTATTTGAGAAAATCAACCATAGCCCAGTCAAATTAGATGAAATATAGGTTTCGCCTCGGGAAAATCACCATTGAGCTAAATTTTGGTCTACATCTTTATTACGTTATTATAAACAATGCGTGCAAAGTCGACCTCAAGGTAATGTTCGCTTCCAAGGTTATTCAAGGCCAAAAGTCACGAAAAAGACCTTTTCTTAAATATCTCGCTTTGTATTTATCGTACGATAAAAAGTTTCAAACAAAAATTGTAGAAATTTTCTTCAAAAAAACATTTAATAATATATTTTATTATCAAATATAAATAAGTCTTAGAATATCTTGTAGATGTGGGAAAGTTGGTTAAAAATGCCGAAAAGAAGTCCACTCAGAATACATACACAAGTTAAATAAAAGTTTTAAAAAAATTAATTTTATAAAAATCGGCCTAGTATTGAATTCGAGTGTCTGCTTTATTTGATAACGTTTATTTACAGAACCTAATATTCAGATCTTGAACCATATAGGAATATTATTGAATAGGCATTAAAAAATCTTCGAATAATCAGAAATATTTTCAATTATAAAACTACCGAAACCTGCAGTGTCCATAACATAATGACTTTTAACAAAAGTTAGTCACAATAATATAAAGACCGTTTTATGAAAAAACAAAAAAATGAGTTGTGACAAAATATTAATATTTTGTTGCAAGGTTTGTACATTCACTTATAGTGAAAAGACATTGAGTATGTTTGTTAGCAAAAGATATCAATACAAAGTTATAATAAATTCCCGGCTAAAAATAATAAGAAAAAGATTTAATTAACAAAAAGCATCAAATTCAAACAAACATCAAAATTTAATCTTTATTTTTATAAATAAAACTAGGTACTTTCTTAAAACCTTGCTTTATCTAGGAGCAAATTCAAAACATTATACAAACATGTACATTTACTGATAATTGCAAAGATAAAGTCTTTTTTTAAAAGATGCAATGCACTATTGCAGTCTTTAGTACGACCTGTACACATTTACCAGTAAATGTGTAAATTTTCCTGCTACGCACACTAATTATGTACATTTACTAAAGCGTATCTTACACTGTGGGCTTTCTCATATGATTTTTCATATAGCTTTAGCACACGAAATCGGTATGACGCTGCTGTGAATATGACTGAACCCAATATACAGGATGGCAAATCGATTCACGCACCATAAAATTTTCAACTGCTAAATTCTTAATGTTTATTTAATATCTCCCTCTAATTATTTTGGAGAAAAACTTTAAGTTAGTTTTTTTGTACAGAAAAGAATACTGCATCCATGCATGTTATAATTTTTCTTTTTTCATAAAGGCAGAAACGAGAAACTTAAAATTGCTATTTTACAAATTATGAGCATTGCCATTATTTTTTTGACATGCTGATTTGATTTTGATTGTTCTGTAATAATCATAATTAATTGACAGATCAAACGTAATTGTTTTTAATTTAAAACTTCTAAGGAAAAGCTGAACAGCAGTATAGCGTAAAGCATACACCGGCTAACTGGAAAGCGGTAAACGCGGTTCGAGCCCTAATCGAGTCTGCTCCACTGCTGTGATCAAAGGTCCAATATCAATTTGTGGACCATGGGGAAGGCAACGGAAACCACCCCATTAATTATATTCCCTAGTAAAGTCAGCTTGGCTTTGGCTAAGTTGACTCCAACATCCGAATAGGCACCGAAAGAAGAAAGAAAGGAAAAGCTGATTATAGCAAAATTGCAATTTTAAGTTTCTCATTTCTGCCGTTATGAAAAAAGAAAAATTACAAACAATAACATGTACGGATGCAATATTTTTTTCTTGCAGTTTTTCTCTAAAATAATTAGGGGAGATATTAATTCAATATTCAAAATTTAGCATTGAAAATGCTGCAATGAGTAATTTGGCACCCTGTCATGTTACATATGATAAAATAAATTGTCGACAGTACAAACATGTCATGGTTTGCAAATTTTGAGATTAGTGTTTGAATATTAACTTGACATTACATTTATAAAATTTGCTGTGTTAAAAACTCTGTTAAAAAAATTTAAATTTGGTTTGTAAACATTCACAAATAAAATGCATGATAAAATTGATCTGTCCAAGTATAAAATAGTCAATAAAGTAGAGCAATGATATTACCATAATACCAAAAATCATATTGGAATAGCTACCGTTCTATTCTTATAAATTCGTATGATGTTCCTTACGACTTATTCCATATGATAAATCACATAGTGTGACCACTACAAATACTGTTTATGTTTAACGTCTGTATTTCTAGACTAGTATTTAGTTCTTGCTAATGCTGGATTAAATGCGCCAGATTTGGATTTTATAATCGCAAATTCAGTACTAGGGAGCAAAAATACTTTGCGAAAGTCTTACCTTTGACCAAAACTTGTATTTTGCCAAGTTGAATAAATATATCGAATGTGACTGTGAAATTCAAATTCGCTGCTTAAGCATTAGTAAGTGCTAAGTACTTTTCTATGAATATGGTTGTAAGTCATGTGACAAATCGCATAGTGTAAAGTACACTTAACACGTTGAAGAACAAAGGTCAGTCATGCTGTGTCAGCGACCAGATTAACGTTGCAATTAATATGCCATGGTGCATCAAAATGTTCTGTAAAATACTAATTTTATTAACACTCTTCTGTAGGTTCCGTTCCAAAATAACGATCTCCAAAATTACCAATACCAGGTAAAACATAAAATTTATCATTAATTTCTGGATCTATAGCAGATGTTACAATTTGAACCTTTGGAAATGCATAGGCTATAGAATGTACGCCTGATTCAGCCATTAATAAAGAAACTATTAATATATTTCTTTCCGGTACATCATGATCTAGGAGAACACGAATAGCCATCATTGCAGCAGCTCCAGTTGCTACAGTGGCATCCATAAGTATTACTTTATAATCTTTTATATCTTTTGGCAGGCGTAAATAAAATAACTGAAAAAACCATTATATTAAAAAATAACTAACATCAAACATAATATAAATTATTAACCAGTGAAATTAATATAAAAACAAAGTTTTTTTCATGAGTTTTAAATAATAGTTTGATATCGTCATTGATGGTAGCAACAAACCATTGCAGAAAGCTCAGAAAAAAATTCGTCTTTTATTGTTTTAGTAACCTGTTTTTAAATTTTAATTTAATGTATTATAATTGATATTATTGTCTGATTCCAATTGAAATTAAAACTATGGTTGTGGCAAATTATAATTTGTTCACGACATTCAATATTTGTGATGTCATGTTTGAACTTTTCTGCTAATATTTATTTACTTCTATATTCTTAAACATAGGAAGTTAAATGTATTATTTTAATGAGCTTTTACAATAAATTTCACTAAAATGTTATAAAAGTTATAGAAGTTTTAATTTTAAAAAAGCACCACGTTTTATAAAACAATTTGAAACTTTTATTTGAGATTATTTAAAAAAATTTTTGCACTCCTCGCAAAAAGAGACAAAAAGAAAGTACGCGCATTTTAGCATTAATATTAGGTGTGCTAAAAAGTTGCAAAACCATTATTCCATCACTGTAGAACTTATGTGGTTTATCGGTGTAAAACTTAATCGAGTGGTTTTCACAGGTTTTTGAAACCAACTTTACACCATTAAGGGAATTCTGGAGAGCGAAACAAATGATAGTCTGATGGTGCAAGGTCCGGGCTATCAGGTGGATGCATCAAAACTTCCCAGCCAACCACTTCCAGTTTTTTTCCGGTCACCAAACATACGTGTGGTCTGGCATTGTCATGATGGAACACAACACCCTTCCTATTGATCAATTCTGGCCGCTTTTTTTGAATCGCTTGCTGCAATCTGGTTAATTGTTGACAGTAGCGTACAGAATCAATCGTTTGACCAGCTGGTAATAGCTTATAGTAGAGAATACCTTTACAATCCCAATCCCACGAAACAGACAGCATCACCTTTCCAGTGGTGAGTCCGGGCTTTGCCACCATCTGGGGAACATCACCTTGCTTCGACCACAATCTTTTGCACACAACATTGTCGTATATAATCCATTTTTCATCTTCAGTAACCGTCCGCTTCAAAAATGGTTTGATTTCATTACGTTTCAGCAACGATTCGCAGATGAAAACTCAATCGAACAAATTCATGCACCACCCAAATATCGAGCTTTTTTTTTGAATTCAGCTTTTTTCAAATGGTTTGCAACTGTTTTGTGATTGATGTTTAGACTCTTGGCGATCTCTACAGTGCTTACATGACGGTTTTGTTACACAATTTCATCGAAATTTACAGAAAATCGTGCGAACTATTGTTTTGCTCCTGTTTTCAATAGAACATCTGGACCATAAACACAGTACAAATTTTTTCACGAGCCTGTGCATTTATTGTCTAATTAGGCTGGAAATTTTTAGCATACCTAATATTAATGAATTTTATTTTAATTTTGCAACTACCATAGTCCCTTTATAATTTGGCATCTCACTTTTCCTCCCACACATCCTCGAGATAAATGACTTATTGCGGAGTCAATGACCGCTGTGTCAGTCTGCTCCGTGTTGTGCTCGCTTGCTGACATGCTGTATTTGCCGTTTAAATACACCATTATTAGTGATTTCCAGTAATTCGGCGTTTTAGTAATCCGTCAGTGTTCTGATCCGATATCTGCCGGATTACTGAGGGAGCACTGTAGTTTTCAAATCACTTTCTGAAGTTTTTACAGTATTTTAAAATTTCAGAAAAATTCAAACATGACATCACAAACATCGAATGATGTGAACAAAACGAAATTGTTTTTTAAAATTCAGAATCTTTTATTCAAAATTATTTAAAAAATAAATGTGCTGTATGAGCATGTAGAATCGTTTTTATATTATGGGAAAAGAAATCATTAATAAATTTTCAAACATGGAGTGAAAAAATAGTAAATAAGTTTAAGGTAACAAAAACACACAGCTTAAAGCAAATAAGAAACATAATTCCAAATAGTAGTGTAAATAATGCCTTACCTCGGGTTCACCTGTGTGAAAATTAGTTTGTATTAAAATTTTTCCAATTCTAATATCCTTATATACGTCACACACTGCTTGTTCCATTGTTTCGCCTGCCCTCAAAATTGACACTCCACATATTTTATTGGTAGCCATGCGTTTGCCTAAAATTTTAATTATGAAGATAAGATAGATTTTCTCCTACATATAAAACTATTAATTAGTATTACCAGTTAATATTAAATTGAAATTAATAGGTTAAATAAATGTTTTTCTTTAAAACATCTAATGATATACACACTACCGGCCATAAGTATTTGGCCACATAGAAATTTAATTTTTTTTTAATTTGCAGAAAAATTTTTAAAAATTGAAAAGAAAATATAGTTGAGGTGATAGGCCAATGAAAGTCTAACCAGTAGACACCTTTTTCACAACATATTACCAACGTAAACGTTCAAAAAAGCAGAGTCGCATTTTTCTATCTTTTTTCTAGTATTTTTTTGCATTTCTAAAAATTTCCAAAATTAATTTAAAAATTTTTTAATTAATTTTTCTAATTTCTCCAAATTCAAATTTTGGCGCTGCTATCCATTATCTCGTCAGAGGTGAAACTATTTTTATATTTACTTATTGTATATTTATTATAATTAATTATACAGTTACTTTCCTCAAGATTTAATTGTTTATGTACCAGTTTCGATTTTCGTCATCGTCAGCACAAACCATTAACTAATAAATAACAACCATTAATGTATAAAACCAGATTTATCTGATTTTTGATGATCATAATGAAAATTTATCTAATTGAATAAATCTGATTTTATACATTAATGGTTGTTATTTATTATTTAGCAGTACGTGCTAATGATGATTAATGTCGAAACCGGTACATTACGAAACGATTAAATCTTTAGGAAAATGACTATATAATTTATTTCTTATAAGTAACCTCCTCAAAGGAAGTTTAAAAAAATTACTTTCATTCTTAAAACATATTTTATTTTAAACAAATTTGTAAAAAAAATCGGCCAATTTGAATAAAGTGACATGAAGAATGTTTACACAAAATACAAGGACTAACCTGATTTGGGTTGTTCACAATTTGGTATTTATATGTGTGTAAATGTATAGCAAAACTGCAAATACTCTTAAATTGCCATTATCAAGATACTATAGTTATTTATGCAGTTACATTTTTATTTAAGTTTATGTCATGCTCGTCAAGAGCATGTTATGCTCTTAAGTTAAAACTTACCTCCATATAAAACGCCTTGAGGAGTTTCTACAGTTTTTTCAACAAATGCCATTAATGAAAGTGTGTATTCAATTACTAATCTTATAAGTCTTTTACTATAAAATATAAACTCATCTCGAGGTGTATCTTTGTTCCGTATAAATGTATGCAATCCTCTAATTTGTGGTGTTGTAGGTAGTAAATGAACAGTTCGTGGTAGAGGTTGACCAACATATGAATGAGCCAATTCTTCCCTCAACTTAAATCCTCTCTATAAAAAAAAACCTAGATAACATTCAAAATTTATTATTGGAATGTTCATTTAAATGATATAATTCCTATTGATCTATAATAATCTACGAGTTATAATTTCAAAATCTTATCTATATCTCAATAAAACATAACGTATGTGTATATAAAAGTATATATCATCAGTGTCTAGTGAAACCCTCATAAGTATTAAAAGTAAGATTTTTAGGAGACTTAAAAAACTTTCTAACTTCACTAGTACCTTCAGAATGACTTCTTAATTTTTGAATTTTATATAACTTGTTATATAATATTGACCTAAAAACAATGCTCGACATATCACACTCTCAGAAAGACAGGGGTATAAATCTGAAAAAGCCATTTTGAGCTAAAGCGATTTGAATATTTGAACGTTTATTAAAAAATTACATTTGTCTAAAAGAGAATAACAATTGATATTATTAATTGGTAGGGATTGTTTTATTGTAACAAATAAAGCAAATTCAGTTAAAATTTATTAATGGTTTATGAGATTCATCAGAGATAATGAGATCACCATTATCAATCAGATCAGATAGAAAGGGAACTTGGCGGTTTTTTAGCGGCAATAATTGAACCAACGATTATATGATTTGTTTTACAGATAGAGCTTGAAGAGACGAACTTTTTGGCATATCTAACTCAAAAAGTCACTTCTTGGACTCATACCCCTTTCTTTCTGGGGGTGCGATATTTTATAGGCACGAATCTATCTATTATAAAAAATAATTCTCATGCAACTTGTTGCTTTTAAAACCGTGGTATATTAATTTAAGTTTAAATAATAATATTTCTATTATATATTTTATAAATGTAATTTATTTAGAGATGGCAGATTGGTTGAAAACCCTAAAAACTTGGTGTCGGAAACGAAGATCAACCAGTCAACCATGTGGTGGTTTGTAAAGTTGAAATTTTTATAACCACATATAAAAGCAAGAAAGTCAGAATCAAATTTAAAGTCGAAATTTAAATCAATTGTAAGTACTAGTATTAATAGTAGTTGTAACAATAGTATAAAAACACCTTGAAGTTGTTTTTATATCACACACATGAGCTTGCTCCAAGTTTTGCTGATTCCTCACTTCCAATGTAAAAGATTGCCGACTATTATCACCGATTACGAATTAACTCCGTTTCTGTTTTGCTGCGAGTACACATGTGTGTGGATTGTTTTCTGTGGCTGATTTTTAAGTTTATGTGTTTTTTGAGTTAAAGGTAGGTTTGTTATTGTATATGATAAGAAATAATTTAATGATTTCACGCTACTATTACATTAATGTGATTTAGTGAAAAACACAAGTTAAACAAGTTAAAATAGAATTCTTATTTTTCTTATCGCCATACACTGCTGGAGCTTAGCTGTATGCAGTAGGCAAATGAGCGTATTTTAATAAATAAGTAGTAACACCTTCAGATTAACATCTTCGCCTTGCTGGACGACTTTTTGATTAGGCAAGAGCAGGAGAAATGTTACAGTCTCTAACATTTACATAAATACTTATGTTATCTGCTATTTATCTGGCCACCACTGCACACACATGTTAAAAAATAAATCTTAGCTTAATATTCAAGTTTTATGTTTAATAATGTGCAATTTTATGTATAAAAACTTAAAAGCTTTTTTATATTTTAGTAACCTGAGAAAGTATAACAGTAAGATCCAAAATATTTCACTTGATGATTACAGTATACGCTAAAATAGTTGTAAATGCAAAATTTTGCTTCACTTACCAATTGTAATTGCGCATGAACGTGTTGAACAATAAGCTGAATAGCAACTTCATTTTCTCCTCCTCTTGGAACAATTATATCGGCATGTTGCATTAAGGGTGCTATGTAATGATTGAAAGAAGGTTGAACCATATTTGTATACTGCTTAATGACACCTTCTAAATCACGACCTCTTTGTGTTATATCCCGATTAAGACGTCGTGCTAAACGAATATCAGCATCGGTGTCAACAAAAATCTTCATATCCAACATACTTAAAAGTTTAGGATTATAAAAGGTAAGTATACCTTCAAAAATAATAACATTAGCACCATACATAGTTTTCTGAAATTAAATAAATAAATAATTAATGTTATTAACAAAGTTATCAGATGCACTGCCTTTGTACAGAACAGTGTAATTCATTAAAAATTTTTATACAGCCTGATTTGTGTACTATTCAAAAAAAAAATCAATTTCAAAAAATCGCAACCCTTGCGTGCACTCACGGACAACTAACAATTTGTTTTCAGCAGAGGAGGGTGATCAAATCAATTTCTTTGCTTACAGTACAAGTTTAAAAAATAAAATTTAAAAAACCCTATCTAAAATGTAAATAACCTCTTCACATATCCATAATATTTCTAATAAAATATAATGGGTTTTATAACCGATTTTAATCGGTTTTAGAACCAATTATATTTTTACCATTGATTACATTATATTATAGTCAATTGCCGTTAATTGGGCATCGATTAATCGGGGTAGCCGCTTATTTGAGCCAAATCTTGAAGAACCAAACTAAGAAAATAATATTATCTACGTTTAAAAATTTCAACCAAAACTCGAAACGCGCAAAAAGTTACAGTTACTAACTTGCTGTAACTATAAAAATAATGAACGAGGTTAGGTTACGGTTTGTTTGGGAGTCTGCCGTAACTTTAACCACTTTCTAAAAGTTATGTTTGCCGTAACTGTAGCCTTTCCCATATTTCAATTTCAATGGATTATAAACGTCAGTTTACAAATCCACATTTTATTACTTCAAAACAATAATTATGTATACTTAAATTAATTCTATTGCAGCTCCCTCAATTAAGTAGTATTCTTTTAACAATCCATCGGGCGCGTCAACTTTTACAACATGAGCAGTCGCGCATGTGTAAAAATTATACAATTGAATTCTTTCAGCCTTAGCTTCTTAACAGAAGGACCCAAATTCCTCGGACTTGCATGTATACCTTAGGAGCAATATCTCACACTGACCATTGTATAGTATAAATTTTTTACCACTTCAATGCACTATCGGCGTAGGGTGAAAAATGTAGTGGCACCGCAGTAGTGATTCAGAATTTGCAGTGGTAAAAATTCTAAAACTTTTGAAATGCAACTTGCAGAAGGTACACAATTGTTGGTAAAATAATTAAAAAACTCATATTTCTGAATGGGGCAAGTTTTAAGGGTTTTCTGGCTCAAGATGTAGTGATGGTATTTGGCAAGTTTTGCATTTTACACATTACCATACCGCACTGAAGTATAAAAAATTTTTACGCTGCAACAGTTAGTAAGAAGGATTGTTCATAGAAGAATATAAATGGGTTTAAGAATTATGAGTAGCTCATGTAAAGAATTCGGGCAGAAAGATTTTTCAATGTGTAAATTTTGTTAATATTATTTCCACTATAGTTCTGCTATCTTTCTATTAATCATTTAAAATTTTAAAAATTAATAGGGTAAATTAAACATGTCAAAATATTTTGCTATTTGTAATGAATTTCACGTTTTTAAGAGTTTCTAATGTTTGTTTTCTTGAAAACAAACAAAAGGGCTAGTGTGACAGCACATAGTTAAGAGAAAACATTCTCAACAAACTACTCTATCATTATAAAAAAAATAGCATCACCTTCCAAGTTATAAAGCCACACGCATACACAGATCCACAAACATACAAGTTAAACTTATAGCAACTATCTTTTAGATCGGAAGGTTAAAAACAAGCATGATAAGGCAATAACATAGGTTGACTCCCTCTACCTGAATAGTTATTCAAATTTATATCAAACATTCATTAATATTAGCAGTTTATAAAATGTTAAATTTGTTTTACAAGTTTTAACATTAAATATTCTCATTAATATTAGCGTTGTTAAATTTAAAAATAATTTAAATTTATGGACCAACTTCTTCATCCCATTCCTCCCCTTCATTATTTGTATGGTAATTAAAGTTAGTAGTGATAAATTTGTTAGTTTTTAATTTTAGTTAAAGTTAGTTGGATTGCGAGATTTTTGTTGATTTTTTCTCTTGCGAAAAAAAGATATGTAGAAAATTAAGATCCAAGTTTTGAAGTAATTCACTTTTTAAATACCTATACTTTACAGTGAAATACTAACCGTTCTTGCTTCCCTAGAATGAGTAACAAAATTATATATGGGAACTTCAACTTTGCGACCCTCCTTTAGTCGCTGCAATGTTGTCAGTAATGTATCGAAATCAAATGCATCAGGACGATCAAAATTATATTCATTTATATCTGCTAGTTCATGTTGTTTTTCATTTAAAACTTTATAAAATGAATCCATACTCAAAAGAGTAACCCATGGCATATCCAAAGCTGCAATAATCTTAGCAGCTACTGTTGTCTTTCCGGAAGCACTGCCGCCACAAATACCTATAAAATACAAATACATATTATGTATATTCATTTTTCCTTTTATAAAGCACATCACACATTATCGTACATCGCATACTACACATGAATTTACAATTTTATTAATAGTTTTATTGAATTAGTCAAGAAAAAAGAAAGTAAATTGGATTCAATTTATTCAATTTTTGTTTGTGCTCAAATATTTTCTGATATAGCATGGTGTACGTAGGCTTATTTCAGATTTCAATTTTTAAACTGAATTTTATTTATAAAACGGACAAACTATTTATTCATATTGTTATCTCTAACTCTAATTTGTATAAATGAAAATTTATTATAGGTACTCTTATGCCCCGAAACAAATTGTTAAATCTGATGGTTTCCATTGACTTGTATCTAATGTAAATGTAAAGAAAGAAATGACAAAAGGTTAGTCGTTGTTTTGCTGTGAAATAGCCTGAAATAAAGCCCTAATGATTGTTGAATGTATCAGTTTCTAAACACATAAAGCTCAATTTTGTCAATACCTGTAGTACTTTCCGTTATTAATTTTTAACACCCTGTACATTATTGTAAGTGATTAGATGTAAATTACTATAAAGAGATTATAGAAAATGTGTGTATGTGCAAATGATCTGCAGTTCGCATTTAGCACACACAAACACAACTCGACTAGAACAAATCAACCGCGCCTTAAAGACGCTTTTAAAGATTTTACTTTCAAATTTTCCGAAAATATTTTTAGTCGGTTGCGAAAGGTGGCAAGTAAATTTTGTATTTTCTTTATCAATCTGGGTCTGAGGAGTTCAATTCCACTTTGTGGATAAGAACAAAACCTAGGTCAGCCAGTAAGTTATAGAAATTATAATTTTTGATTGCTATTTTTTTCATCAAAGATGTTGCTGAATGCAACTCTGTTTTTTTGAATGTTTGTGTTGGTAGTGTCTTGTGTAAAGAGTATCTACTTGTTAGATTTTCATTGGCCTATCACCTCAACTATATTTTCTTTTCAATATTTTTAAGATTCACCAAAGTTTTGGAAAATGCTACATCAAAAAAAAATCGAATTTTTTGTCAATCAACGCTGAGATGTCCCCTTAAGTGATACTAATCGCAAGATTGAAATATGGGTCCTTAGGTAGAAGTAAACTATTAAAAAATTCATAAATTTATCGAAGCATCTAACTTGACTTCATATTGTGCAGAGGCGAATCTGAGATCAACTCAAGGAGAAGCTTAATAAATTATAAATGTTAAAATTTACAAAATTCAAATTCTTCATTTAAATTAAATTAGTTACCCTATACCATAATAGGTTTAAATCGTAAAGGTAAATCTTTGACAATTTCTTTTGAACAAATAGTTAAGCATTTTTACACTTTTACACAATTATTATCCCATTCCAGAATACACTAAAAAAAATGGCTTGAATTTGTGACAGGGTCGTCTAAATATAGCTTTGTAAGGCTGAAAAGTGACAAATAGCAAATAACTAACCTATCACAAATGGTTCTACTTGTTGGCCAGCTGAATTGTACCAAGGTGGTCTACCAGCTGTATATATTGTACGATGTTGAGTTCGAAGTACAGATTCTGTTGCCGTTTTCTTTGAAGATTGGTTAATTGATGTTGTTCGCTGACGTCGTGCTCTTGGAGACTTTTGTGAACCTGCAATATAAAGTTATTTAGTATGGTCAAGTGGAAACTAAATGCCCAGTGCGGCTAAAGTAATAGCTTTTGCATAGATTTTTATCCATAACCAAATTCGAGCTGTTATATTTGGAATGTTTAAAATACTTTCCTAACTATTTCTTATTATAATACATTACATTAAATTACAATACATTAAAATTATGATGGTCTTTGGTTGTTTTGATCTGTTGAAGTAATTTTGAATAACATACATGTTGAACCTAGTAGTATATAGGAGAAAGCCACGTGATGTCACATAAGATATCCTACATTCAATTTATTTAAAACAAATTTCTTCTCGCTTTTTCCTACCTACCTGTAGATGCAGGACGTGGACAATAAGGAACCGTAATTGGCGATGCCGGCGAATTGTAAAAATCTCCACTTCTTTCTTCATCATAAGTTCCATCAGGAAAGACTTCAGATAAATCTGCTTGTGTTTCAACTCCATCACTGTAAAATTAACAAAAATTGAAAAACAGAAGAAATATGGAGTTAGCAAAACAAGATTTACTATATTTACTACTAAATTCTAATTTTGAAATAATTTTAACAAATAAACTAATTGTGGAGGTTTGAAGAAAAATAGCACGTTTTATTCTTGGCAAAAGTAAGTTTGCCCCAAATGAAATAATTTGCTATTACATCAAAGGGACTGATGGTTCGCATCTGTATGAAAAGCTACATTAGAACAATAAACTACAAAAAGTCCGGATTTTTCACCTTCTAATAAAGTGTCATATAACGTTAAATCTCTGTTAATTCAAAAGTGTATTTTCATCTTTTAGCTCTTTTTAACGACCAATTTTTAACTCTCTTTATTTTATCTGACATTTAGTTAAATTAATGATACTCGAACAGAATATCAAAAATCTGATGTGACATCACATGACTTTCCCATTCACTGCTAGGTTTATCGTAACAACTAAAATTTTGTTTAAATTTAAAAATTTTATTTTAAAAGCATTTGTTTGAATTTATTAGTTATTTCGTGTCCAAGGCCGCTCATATTATTTTAAATGCAATAATTCTATTTCGGTATTTCATAAATAATTCAAGAGAAAAATTTCAAGTGTTGGGTATCTTTACACGCAGAAATAAAATCTCTTTCGATTGACATTATTTTCGTTGTTAACTATTACTATAGAATGAAGTATGGCGCATTAGAAGTTTTGTTTCTTTCAAAACATTAAGTAAAATGAACGGATTCTAACCAAAATCTAATCACCTCTTTAGACGGTGATTTGCAACCAACCTGCCAAATTTCAAGTCAATCGGTCCATGCGTTTTTTCGAAATCGTGAACGAAAAAACGGTCACACACATACACACACACATACACACATCCAGACATCATTCCAAAAATTGTCTTAAACGACTTCTACGGACTCATAGACCATGGGAAAAATGCTAACTCAAAATTTTTTTACTCGATTACAATACTTTCCTTTACTACGTAAATGGGAAAGTAAAAACTGGGCCTAAAGGTCTTAAAATATAATAGAGAGGTAAAACAAAGTGCAGATAACAGTCCTTATAAAATATTTATAATAATTAATTTGTGATTAAATATTTAGATTTAGGGAGAGTAATAACTACAGTAATGAATATTTAATTCAACAAAAACTTTATAAAATTAGGTATACCCAATAAAAATATTATCGAGTTAGTGCCGAAAAAAAGTGTTTGGGACCACTGTTTCATGCTGCTCACGTATGTTTAATGCGAAATAAATACATATTTTAAGGTTAGAAATTAAAATAACTTGATAAAGCTCATGCGGTTTCGAGAAATACAGTACAAGTTTGTTTAAATTAATTACCTTTCTGAGCTAGCCGAAGAAGGAGGATCAAAACTGATTATCTTTGCTGCCATTATCTTATAATCTTAAATTACGTTAAATTACTATGTATATTTTGCACTGGTATCGTAATCACAGAATCGTAATTGAATTGACGGTGTTGTTTTTAACCAAACTTTCTGCGGTAACCTTGGGTAGCGTTCTGTTCTTGTTGCACTGAGCGGTTTATACAAAATACAATCAGTGCTATTCACGACGAATTGCCTATAATATTGCTAATTTGACGTATAAATGACATTTGACAGTCTTAGCAAGTTTTCTTTATTCTGAAGTATTCTACAAAAGTCGACAGAAATTGCCAAGTTTAACAAAACGGTGAATATCATTGATAACAAACTTAGCAAGCATGCTAGTTTAACAATTCCTCTTTACGAAATAAGAAAACTTGGTAAGTCTGTCAAATGTCATTGAAACGTCAAATTAGCAATATTACTTATAGGCAATGACGTCGTAAATAGCACTGATTATCAGATAATTAGCGGTATTCAATTCTACAAAAGTCACACCATTAATTGGGGGAGTTTAGGTCTTTTTATTTTGTTATGTGAAAGTATAGGTTAAACTGAGGTTTCAGTTTTACTTTCCCATTTACGTAGTAAAGGAAAGTATTGTAATCGGGTAAAAAAATTTTGAGTTAGCATTTTTCCCATGGTCTATGAGTCCATAGAAGTCGTTTAAGACAATTTTGGAATGATGTCTGGATGTGTGTATGTGTGTGACCGTTTTTTCGTTCACGATTTCGAAAAACGCATGGACCGATTGACTTGAAATTTGGCAGGTTGGTTGCAAATCACCGTCTAAAGAGGTGATTAGATTTTGGTTAGAATCCGTTCATTTTACTTAATGTTTTGAAAGAAACAAAACTTCTAATGCGCCATACTTCATTCTATAGTAATAGTTAACAATGAAAATAATGTCAATCGAAAGAGATTTTATTTCTGCGTGTAAAGATACCCAACACTTGAAATTTTCTCTTGAATTATTTATGAAATACCGAAACAGAATTATTGCATTTAAAATAATATGAGCGGCCTTGGACACAAAACAACCAATAAATTCAAACAAATGCTTTTAAAATAAAATTTTTTAAATTTAAACAAAATTTTAGTTGTTACGATAAACCTAGCAGTGAATGGGAAAGTCATGTGATGTCACATCAGATTTTTTCAAATTTTACTTTCCCATTTACGTAGTAAAGGAAAGTATTGTAATCGAGTAAAAAAAAAGTTTTGAGTTAGCATTTTTCCCATGGTCTATGAGTCCATAGAAGTCGTTTAAGACAATTTTTGGAATGATGTCCGGATGTGTGTGTGTGTGTGACCGTTTTTTCGTCCACGATTTCGGAAAAACTCGTGGACCGATTGACTTGAAATTTGGCAGGTTGGTTGCAAATCACCGTGTTAAAAGGTGATTAGATTTTAGTTAAAATCCGTTCATTTTTACTTAATGTTTTGAAAGAAACAAAACTTCTAAGGCGCCATACTTCTTTCCATTGTAACAGTTAAAATGAAAATAGTGTCAATCAAAGAGATTTTATTTTGCGTGTAAAGATACCCAACACTTGAAATTTTTCTCTTAAATTAATATTAAAATACATAAATAGAATCATTGCATTTAAACGAATATGAGCGGCCTTGGAAACAAAAAAACCAATAAATTCTAACAAATGTTTTAAAATTAAAATTTTAAATTTAAAAATATTAAAATTATAGTTATTATAATAAACTTAGCAGTTAATGGGAAAGTCATGTGATGTCACATCAGATTTTTTGTGTACGTTTAATATAAGAAAAAATTATTTTAGTTTAAAGTTTAAAATATAGGGTTGTGACGTCAGTTCCCTATTTGAAATCACCAATTATTAGATGATAATAACGCAACGCTGTTGCCGTATCTAATGGACATGATTCACTTCTATTCTGACCACCTCATTTGAAGTATCATTTTAGAAAACGGTTGGAGACCCCTGGTGAAGCTTGGATTTATAGGTTAGGTTAAATTAAGATTGTACATCATGTGCATCACGTCCACATCATGTTGTATTGTATCATACGCATTCAAGTTGTGTTGACAGAAATAATGTGGTTGTAAAACAAATATTAATAACAATTTTTGAAAAACATAATTAAAAATTATCATGGAATCGAATTCATTTTTTAATAATGAAATAATTGATGATATAGAAGATTTAGTTTCGTCACAAGACATAACTCCAAAAGAAAGATACAGTAGTCGAAAATTAGTTAAAGTTAAAGCTAAAAGCAAAAAGGTGCGAATCTCTAAAACCACTTATATAACATTATAAAACTATTAATTTTTTTTTCAGAAAGAATTAGTGGTGTCAGAACCCATTGGCGATATTCCAGGTACCCAAACTGTTTATGTAAAAACATGGGGATGTGCTCATAATAGTTCTGATTCTGAATATATGGCTGGTCAACTTTCTGCCTATGGATACAAATTAACTCAAGACAAAAGTAAAGCTGACTTATGGCTTTTAAATAGTTGCACGGTAAAAAATCCTGCCGAAGATCATTTTAGGTAACATCTTTTGTCTAATTCATATTTTTGCTATAATATTAGGTCATGTTTATAGAAATGAAATTAAGTTGGCTAAAGATATGGGCAAATATGTTGTACTTGCTGGTTGTGTACCACAAGGTGCTCCAAAATCTTCTTTCGTTCAAGGTTTGAGTATAATTGGGGTTCAACAAATAGATCGAGTTGTTGAAGTGGTGGAAGAAACATTAAAAGGAAATACTGTGAAACTTATGGGTTTAAAAAAAGCTAATGGAAAGAAAATTGGAGGAGCTTCTTTACTCTTACCCAAAGTAAGAAGAAATCCTCTTATCGAAATTATAGCAATTAATACAGGCTGTTTAAATCAATGCACTTATTGTAAAACTAAACATGCTCGTGGAGATCTGGGTAGTTATTCACCCGAGGAAATTATTGCTAGAGCTAAACAAGCTTTTGAAGAGGGAGTTGTAGAAATTTGGCTAACATCTGAAGATACTGGTATGTATACAGTGTTTTAATTAGTATTATTTAACCTTTTGAGGAGTGAGACTAAATTAAATCTTTGAAGTAATTATTAATACAAAAACTGAGATAATCTAACCTAAGTTAAGGCTAATTTACATTAGATAAACGTTTTATTTACAACTTAGTAAATCAGACAAAGACCAACTAAGGTACCTCGAGATTAACTTGATAGCGTTTTGAGCTGGTAAGCACACTGAACAGAGTGCACACTAAGTACATATTTGACTGCACTTTTAATCTTGTCCACTTATAACCTTAATCCAGAACATCACCATCATTTTACACCAAAAGTAGTTTCTACATTACTCATGTGCTAGAAGCTTACAAAGGCAAAAGAGCGTTTAATTTTTTAGTATACTTGAAGGAAAATAGAATACTATTTATTATAACATTAGCGAAAATTATACAGCTATTAGGGCTGTGTTTTGTATCCTAAGCGCTAGAGATCTTTACCTTGCCTTGAGTCCTTTTCTAATTGCTTTTTTTCATTGGTTCCCAGACATCTTTATCCCATCTTCTTGGAAGGCAACCTGGTTTCCTGCTTTCCATGACCTCTTAGTTTGTCATATTTACAAAAGTACAGTGATTTCATTGGCAAAAATTTTCAGAGAGATATTCATTTCTATAGGATTACACTCTTAAATATTCTCTAAGGGTGAAAAAGGGTTAACAACTTGATGCTGGAAATTAGCGTTGGTTTAATTTTTATTTAGTTGTAATTACAACAGAATTTTATACTATTATTTGACATGATTTGTAGGAACATATGGTAGAGATATTGGATCTTCCCTTCCTATTTTACTATGGCAATTGGTAGAAATTATTCCCGAGGGCTGTCGGTTGCGATTAGGAATGACAAACCCACCATACATTTTAGAACATTTAGAAGAAATGGCTAAAATTTTAGCACATCCTCGAGTATATAGTTTTCTACATGTGCCTGTTCAATCGGGGAGTGATCAAGTATTGGGGGATATGAAACGAGAATATTGCATTAACGATTTTGAACATGTTGTTAATTTCTTAAGGAATAGGTAGTATATAAGTTTTAATTTAATTGTTAATGTTGGCAGAAATTTTATTTTGATTGCATTTTAGAATTGAAGGAATGACAATTGCGACGGACATCATTTGCGGATTTCCAACAGAAACTGAACAAAATTTTGAAGAAACGCTGTCGTTATGTGCAAAACATAAATTTCCAAGTCTTTTTATAAATCAATTTTATCCTCGTACTGGAACGCCTGCAGCGTTGCTGCCACGAATTCCTGCTAAAGATGTTAAGCAACGTACAAAAAAATTGACAGATTTATTTTATTCGTATCAACCTTATGATCATAAAATTGGAGAAATTCAAGATGTTTTGGTAACAGAAGTATCTCACGATAAAAAATATTATGTAGGGCATAATAAATTTTACGAACAAGTTCTTCTGCCAATGAAAGAGGAATATTTTGGCAAATTAGTTAAAGTTAAGATTATTCAGACTAGTAAATTTTCTATGATTGGTAAACCTACGAGTGAAATTATTATGCCGGTTTAAGTAAACCACTTCAGGTAGGACAAGTTTCGGGTGTACAGCGTTTGCAACCGGATACGAAATACAAATTTTTTATTACCCTAAGTATCCTAGTTTTATCAATAATTTTAAGACTTCTTTGGTTGTTTTTTTAATATAAACAATAAAGCAATATAAACTAGAAATATGTGTTTTTTTCAAAATAGCATTTTAATTGCTGTTAGTTTACCAATGCCATTGTATGGAACTCTTTTATTATCTCCTTAATTTTGCAAATACATCGATTTGGTGAAAAATTATCATTGTGGACAGGTTGTTTTTTGTGTGGATTTTTGTTATTTCTTTCATGAGATAAAATCAATAATCAAGATGAAGATTATGTAATATTCGACAAGTTCAGATATTGCTAAATATTTTAGTCTCTCACCAGTTTACAATAATTTATATTAACCATTTTGACTAAATTGCTGTTCCCTATATATTATAATAATTATAAACTACAATTTTGTAAATACAGGAACCAGTAGTATAGCATGAAGCACACGGGTCGACTAAGAAGCGTAAGTCACTATTCGAATCCTGCTTTCGTCAGATATATTGCTGTAAACAAAAAGTTCAATATCGATCTGTAGACTAAGGGGAAAGTACCCCATGAATTATAATCTATAAAAACCATCTTTGCTTTGGCCAAGTTGGGTCACGACATTTCTGACAAGAAGCAAACGAAGAAGAAAGAAATAAGGGAAACATAAATAATTTTAATTTAATTTTTCTTTGGTCTTTTTATCCCCTTAGTTGCTTTCCACAGCGAGTATTCAGTTGCTTTGGTAGCTTGGTATTTGGGCTCAAGTATACTGAACAACATAAACAATTACTAATAAAAATTAAAATACCCGCTGATACTTTCCTGTCATTTGTTAAGATTAAAAAAATTAATCGATTTTAATGGTAGAAGTTTTCAGAGGGAAATACTCTTGGATATTTTTCCTTACCCAAATTTTCAGCTTTATACGTTGAAGAAATTCATTTCATGAATTTCATTTTTCATCAACATTTCATTTTTTTTACTGATATCAGTATTATTAAAGCCTTGTGAATGTAATAAGATTATTGTGCCCTTTTACTAAAATCGTGATTTTTTGGCATATTAAATTAGTTATAAAGCTTGAAAATAATACCTATTATACTAACTTGAACACAAAATCACAGCAGAAAATTCGAAACTAACAGAACAATATCGCTTTCTTTAAACTAAACAATTTTGTACATTTTTCGCAATTATAAATTCTATGGCCCTCATAAAAATAATAAGTGACAAAAATGTCTTTGTTCGTATCACAAAACCATTCATAACTACAGGTAAAAAGGGACCGGTTAAATTTTACACTGAAAAGAAATTACCAACAATTTTAAAAGGTGTCCCACTAATATGGCCAAGGCTATATGTGCGGGCAAGTATATGAAATATTTCATCAACTAACATTGAAATGAATTCATTTTCTGCAAAAATAATTAAAATACAACCAATTTACTGAAATTTTCTTACATAGGTCTCGACACGTGTTGTGTTATTTTTAAAGTGGTTATTTAAATACGTTATAAAGATTTCCTTAATTATAATTTATATGTATCTGCATTATGTAAATATTACCTACATTTTGAGTAATCTTCAAGTTCGATTGAGCAGTAGACTTTTTCATTTACATACTACATAGATAGCGCGTAGTCGAAAATAAGAACATAGTTGAGGTGAAACAGTATTGCCCGTTAGCACAAACGTGAAAAAATTAATTAAAAAAATAAAATCGACTTTAAAAAATATAAAATGCAATTTTTTTTAATTTATTTTATTTTTCCCTTTAGTGATGTTACATCATTGTGCTGTCTCCTGACTGGCCTAAAGGGGTTATAACCTAATTTGTATATAAGCAAGTGATCTTTAAAAAAGTTTTAAGTCTAAAAAATCAATAATATCGGAGCTATGGCCGTTTGAAATCAGAAATTCAAAAAATTGGTTTAAAGGGAGGTACCCTCAAGGGTTTGGACTTGGACAAAAATTTTATTTGAAAATTTGTCTTAGAAAAGTGTCTTTATCACCACCTCAAAGGTTCTCTACGGTCACGGGGACACCCAGTATATAATTTCTATAAGAACTGAAGTTTTCCGTTATTTTGTCATTGATCATGTCATCAGAACTTGACCAAATTAATATGGGATCACACCTGAGGTACTCCCTTTCCATTAAAAAATTAATCATCAAAATCAGTCCACGGCAGTGGCGTATTTAAAAAATGCCTAAGAGGGGGCAAACCAGATTATTTTTTAGAACCTTAATCCATTCATGCGCGTCAGTGGTAAGAGATAACCGACAAATTCTAGAAATACAAAAAAAAGAAATTTAAAACTCATACTTATTTAAAATTTAAAACCGCGTGGTAAACATTATTTTTATCACGGAGGGGTTGAGGAATACAATCCGAGTCATTGGGAGGGCAATTATCCCCCCTCTCCCTAAATACGCCAATGGTCCACGGGGTAAAATATTATCGCTTAACATACATTTAAAAAAAGATTCCGACGAATTAATAACCTCTTTTTTTGAAGTCGATTAAAAAATACTCTTAGTCGTTTGGAAAAAACACGAACGTAAAAAGTTCCATTGTTTTCTTGCAGAATTTCTTAAATCTGCGGTAAAACTTAAACATGGTATCCACCAAAATTAAATATTTCTCAGATTTAAGAAATTTTTCAAAAAAAAATTGAAATTTTACGTTTGTGTTTTTACGAACGAACTCAAGAATTTCTTTGACGTTTGCAAACGAATAATTAAGTATTTATTGCTTTTATATTTATAATTTAAACGTTTTTATTGCCAGTGAAATTTTCCTTTTATACGTTTCTCTTAAATAGTAAAATGTAAACAGGCTAATTAATTAAATTATTTTAAATTTCACCAAATTCAAATTTGGCGCTGTGAAGCTTTTTTCAATAAGACTTTAAATGTCCGTTGTCACCAACCAATTCCTAATAGTCCATTTGCTAAGAATACTTCTGTGTGTCCTTCATTTACCAGAGATTCACCCATTTGGATATTGTTGGTAATTATCCAGTGATCGAAAAAAATTCGGGTGTTAGTCTGTGCGAGCGGCCATTTTGGAGAATCGACGCCATCTTTAATTCTTATTGAAAATATACTGTATAGACATGTGAGGTGTCATTTTACATGTTTTTTAGGGTTCTAAACACGTTTCCGATAATATAAATATTGAAAAGTAATCAAATTGGTTATTAATCATTATTTAATAAGGCAGATACGAATCAACATCTTTGAAACTATCCAAAAATAAGTAGGACATTTTTGGTTTTTTATATTTTTTAAGTACAGATTTATTTTGTTTTGTAAAACATGAAGTAAAATTAAATGAATAAGTCTATATGACATCACAAGTTTTAGTACATAATATAAAATTACATGACTATTATAGTAAGTCAAGGAAAAAGTTTGTGAAGTTTTTCCGATAGATGACATAAATTGCAAATAACTCAGAAAAAACAGGTAGCAGTGACACCACCAAACGCTAGTTGGAAAGGTAACACTTCGAATGTTATTTAAGTAGAAAAACATCTAAATTAGTGCAGAGGTTGGAAAGTTGTTAGCGTTTGAAAATAGAGAAAAGCAATGAAAAATTACGCTATATTTTGCAATATTATTACGACAAAGGAAAGAACGCTGCACAGACCTGTGAAAAACTTTGTGCGGTATACGGTGAAGGTACTTTATCAAAATCTGCTGCGCAGAAATAGTTCGCTTGCTTTCTGTTGGAAGGGACTGGAAGTATTATAGAAAATGCAGTAAGAATTGACTTCATACTTCGAGAAAGTTTCGAACAAATTCGTTGTGGAACATGTGGATCAATTAACCTTTACTACGTTAAAAATATAACACATATTCCTATACGACCAGCAGCATAGCGTGAAGCATGCACAGGTCTACTAAGAAGCGTAAGCTCGATGGTTCAAATCCTGCATGTGTTAGATGCACTGCCGTGATCAAAAAGTTCAATATCGATCTGTGGACTAAGGGGAAGGTAACGGGAAACCATCCTATAAATTTTAATTAGTCTTGGCTTTGGCCAAGTTGAATCGCCAATGTTGCAACGAGGAGACCGGATATAGGACATGAAGAAAAAAGATAATTCCTGTACAAAGTCAAACTTCAAGATTGTTTCAAAATCGTATCTGCTAGAAAAATGTAACAATACATGGCCAAATATGCAAGTATTCTCTAATGCAACATCTTTTCCTAACCCAACTACATCATGTTTATACAACAAATCAATTTAAGACAATCCCACTAAGAGCTACAATTTTCCATATTAGATGAGGCAGATTTCCGTATTACCCCACATTAAACATGCAAGAAATAGAAGGAGGGAGAGTGATGGTTATTATCGAATGATACCGATGTTTTGGTTCTTCCGTTACATCATTAGACTATCTTCAAGATTCTTGGATTAAAAAAATTGTAGATTCGTCTAGGTATTGGAGCAACGACGCGCCAAGTTTCCGTTCATAGGACTAAAATTTTAGATATAAAGAGTCATATATTGTTTTGTTATATATTAGGCATGTGTACTTAAACTAGTGGTGTCAGTGATCTCTTTCATTTTATGTTACTTCGTGTTTTACAAAACAAAATAAATCTGTACTTAAAAAATATAAAAAACCAAAAATGTCCTACTTATTTTTGGATAGTTTCAAAGATGTTGATTCGTATCTGCCTTACTAAATAATGATTACTAACCAATTTGATTACTTTTCAATATTTATAATATCGGAAACGTGTTTAGAACCCTAAAAAACATGTAAAATGACACCTCACATGTCTATCTATATCTATATAATATAAATGTGAAATGGTATTTCTTTGTCACGCATGATCTCCGAATCTATATATATAAATGTGAAATGGTATTTCTTTGTCACGCATGATCTCCGAAACTACTGAATCGATCGACTTGCCGTTTTTTAAATGATAGAGTACATCTTGGAGCAGGTTTAAAGCCTAATTCCGCGTTTGTAAGTTAATAAACAATGAAGTAATTACATTTTTGTACACACGTCTGAACAGATTATCTACAGATTTAATCTGATAATCTACAGATTAGTGACATTTTTTAGGTTGGTTAAATAACCTACTTCAAATCACTATATAAACTAAAAATCTGGAAATCAACTGACAAAAAAAAGGAACGAAGGAATCATAACAAACAGTGGCATATAAAGTTAAAGAGAAAATTAAATCTTGGTCGTTCTTCTACTGTGGCCAAAAGACAGCGTTTTTGTAGACAAAATCAAAGTACCGATAACATAAATGATCGTAATGCTTCCGACCCAGCACAGGATTCCATTTCACAGCAAATCCAAGCCCCAATAAGAGTTAATGATGGTGATCATTTGCATGATATGGAAGTAGAAAATGAAAGTGTTCCTTCAGTCCCATGGAAAAGTAGAGAAATGTCTGGATTTAATTATGATGTCTCCATTGATTATGCAACCGATTCTCACGTTTCGATTGAAACCATGACTTCCAGCTGTAACTACTGTCGTGCATTAAAATGGGAAAAGAAGCACCTGGCCTGTGTTGTTGTAGTGGAAAAGTTTTACTCGATGACATTGTTGAACCGCCAGAACCATTAAAGAGTTTACTACTTGGCACTCACTATAATTCGGATAATTTCCTTAGAAATATACGAAAGTACAACTCCGCTTTTCAAATGACATCGTTTGGTGCCACCGAGATACGGCATGGAAATTTTATGCCCACGTTTAAAATTCAAGGCCAAGTTTACCATGCAGTTGGTTCCTTATTTCCAAAAAAGCAAGAAGAACCCAAGTTTTGCAAATATATTTTACTATGGGAAATGGAGAATTGGTATATTATGTAAATGTAAATAAAATATTTTAAACAAATTTTTAAATTTAAATTAACAATAGTTTTATTTGTGCGTATATAACAAGACAAGATTTCTTTGAATCATCAAACAAATAAATTTGTTTGGTCCGAACAAACAATTTTACCGTTTCCTTAACTTAAAATTCTCAAACTTTTCAAAAAAGTAAATTCAGACAAAGGCAAAGTATTTTATTTTAGTGAGATCCCGGGCGAAGCCGGGTATCCAGCTAGTACAGTATATTTTCAATAAGAATTAAAGAAGGCGTCGATTCTCCAAAATGGCCGCTCGCACAGACTAACACCCGAATTTTTTCGATCACTGGATAATTACCAACAATATCCAAATGGGTGAATCTCTGGTAAATGAAGGACACACAGGAGTATGCTGAGCGATTGTATTATAACGTTAGGAATCAGTTGGTGAAAACGGGCATAACTTTTTGTATCTTAAAAATTTTTCAGCCAATTAAAACAATATCATTTTTCAATTTGGCGGTTTTAGAATACCTATTGATTCGTTTTGTAACAAACTAACCTCTGAGTAAAATTTTTATTCGAGTTATTTAAGTTTTAACTTCAGCAAATCTACTCATTGGTTGAAAATCGGCGCAGTAACCCTGATACATAAAATTTTTAATTCTAACTCCTATCTCGTATGCTCTTTCTAACTCGTTATTTATAATGTCTCTTTTATTTCCGAGTGATCTTACGTTGTGATGTATGTTATAATTTATTATGTTCATTAAAAATTTGAAATGAGAACACCCCGTATTTTATTGGATTAAATATTTCTTCGAAAATTTTTTACAGTTTTTTTATTATTTTCATAGATGTAGACACCCAACAAGTAAACTCTTATAACTGTCAGTATTGAACGACGTCGACGTCGTCAAACGACGCCATTACTTGTTGTTATTTGAAAGCTTGGCTTTTGTGAAACATGATTGTATAGTGAAAATAACTTAATTGAGAAAATGTATTATGATGACGACTATTTTTTAGAAGAGGACAAATTGTACGTTTTACTTTCGTTTTACAGTAGATATTTTCATGTTTAATTTTTAATTTAAAAATTGTTTTTCACATTATATTGAACCGTATTATTTTACCTACTTTCAAGTTATCTTTAATATGCATTCTTTTCCTTCTGCATTATTGTTTATAATATTGCAATGAAATATAATAATAATTACAGATTAATCTGCAAGAAAGGTATAGGGGCAATTTTAGTAAACAATATTTATTCAATATGCAATAAATATTTCCAAAATTATTTTTTATTATTATAAAATGTAATGTTTTATCCTGGGTTAAATCAATAATTATTATTATTCGTATAATCGCAAACATACAAAAGATTATTTATTATCCGGTGGAAATAGAAGATAGGGTCAAATTGATTAGAACATGTTTTTAGTAGGTAGTATACTAAAGTCATTTAGGTAAAACATAATTGTAATTATTGAAACAATCGTAATTGTAAATATTTAATATATTTTCGGCTTGGATTGATTGTAGGTGGTATTTTTCACTAATAGCTCGGCGAATATTCTCCTTGGAGACACAATGAGAACATCCACAAAATTATTCGTGAAATAAGGCCACAAATCATGAATATTGTACTGCCAAATCAGCCGCAGCAGCCATTTAAATGAAATAAATTTCCATAAATAATTGGAAGGTGTAACCTGTTCAGTAAAGCAATAATCTTCGAAAGATATTGAAAATAGGAAACAAAAATTTGTTTGGAACCGATTATTGTTTTTTGTATATAGTTAGTTCCTTGATTAGTCCTGTTTTAAACATTCCAACTAATTGGTGAAACCGATTAACCGGGCAAAGCGAGGTATTGCTGGTGTATGCTTTCTAGGTGAATTGATATTGTATTTTATTTTGTAACATCAAAAACAGAAAATTTATGCCTACGAAATCCATTTTTGAAAGCAATATAATTTGTCTTCATCGGCTTCTCATTTTACAAAAGTTAAGGCACATAATTATCTATTTATGTGTCGGCATTTCTAGCACCATATTATAACTACCGGAAAGCTACAACGCCTGTACATTAATGCATTTTATAAACAACATTACCTGTTTATTCATTTTTTATTTTTTAACAGTAAAAATATATGCTATTATATATCTGAGAATTTATAAACACATTTTCTAAAATTATATAGATAATATTAATAGAGAAAAAAGCGTTTTCAACTATTACTGCGGATTATTCGTTTTGATCCAATCCACAACATTTGGATTATGCCTAATAGGAACTTATAACGAGGATAAACAATTTTTTCTGTACAGAGGCATGTAATTTTTAAAATGCTTATTCGTCAGAGACAACTTTACGTTGGAAAATTTCCAGGAGGTGATCGTAAAATGAATGTTTTGGATTTAATTGTTTAATTCAAAGGATTTGGCAGAAATTTAACTACAAATAACTTCTGCACTTCAGGGTAATTAGTTAATGTATCTACCTATTGCATTTTTGATAAATAACATTGGTTGGTATAGTGGAAGAATAAGCAATTTCTATCACGAAATATGTAACAATAAAAATTATATTACAATAAAAATTAAGGTGGAATTGATACAATGGACAAAATGCAATAGACCGCTTGCATTTTTTTTTCAATATGATTGATGTAGCTACTCATTCTAACTTAATATAATGTTTATGCATCTGAATACAAATACAAAGCTAAAAATGATAGATCACGACGAATATTCTTGAAATACCTAGCAAGATAGCTCTGCATGCCGTCGACACAATGTTCAACCAGTGCAGCTTACCTGGGTAAGGAAGGGATTCACTGCTTCACCAAACCACCGAGCCAAATTTCACAAAAAATAATTAAAATATTTTGTATAATATTTAAGTTATTGAACATCTTTAGCCCGGTATTCTGTAATTAATCTCTTATGAAAGGATCCTTTCATGAAAGAAAAAACTTGGTTTCCATGTAAAATTATGTCAAAAATGTGCCAAAATTTTAACATTTTTTAAGGGATCTTTACATAGGGCCTAAGGGCCGGTATTATGTAACTCGTCCCGTACGTACAGATTATTTAAAAATATAAAACTTAGTTTACACTCAAAATTTTGACACGTTTTGATATAATTTTAGATGAAAACTAACCTTTTTCTTTGGTAAAAAGATTCTTTCGTAAGGGATTAGTTGTTGTAGAATACTATCTTTAATCTTGAAAAATTAAAATATTTAAATTTTTGGGAAAAGAAAAGGGAAATTTTTCAATGTGATTTAGATAATTTTAATAAAAAAAATGAGATAAAAATAGGGTTCTTAATTTTTCAAATTTTTTTATTTTACTCCTTAAATATACAGGGTGTCCCTGTATATGGTAAACCTTTGCGGTGGTGATAGAAGACACTTTTATAAGAGATATTTTTAAATAAAATTTTTGACCTAGTCCAATCCTTATTTGGATTTATTAGAAAATAAGACGACTTATTTAGAAAATATTTTGAGGTTAGGTTATTTATATCAAGAACAAGTTGTTTCAAAAGCGTTCGTTGAATATATTTCTCTGCACAACTGTCAGTGTGACGTAATCTGGAACTGTTTAGAGCAGTTCCAAAGACATCAAACGAACAAACCAATTATTGATGTAAATATTATTAAGATTTAATTAATAAATTAATTATTAAATACATAATATAACCATCAGTGGTGCTGCTTAAACCATATAGTTATTGGCTTGAGAGCGGTAAAGTGCAGTTTTATTGCTGATCGCGCCGGATACATTGTTGTGATATAAAGTTTAATATCGATTCGTGGACTATGGGGAAAGGTAATGCAAACCACCCATTAAAAATTTTCTCTACTACTAATAATAATACTAATACTAAATTTCCATAAAGTTACCTTGGCTTTGGTCAAGTTGATAGTCAACTTCATTCATTGTAAATACGACATTCGTAAGAAAGTGAACCAATAAAAGTTTCTTAAATGTTCGGAATGATTTCTTTGAAAATTTGCTTTTAATCATTAATTATATTTAATAGTTTTCTAGTGTAATGTTATAAAATTTTGGAAAAAACCAAAAATAGCAAAAGAGGTTTAAATGAAACTAATTAATTATTGCAAGTATTAAAATTGTTTTATAGGTGCATTCGGTATTTAGTACTAATATCTTTTTAAAATGATTGGGAACCAATTGGGATCAAGTTTAGTTAATAGAAAACAATTGTTAGAATCTAGTGTTGAACAATGTACTGCAATGGTGTGTAATAATGAAAGCTTCGATAATTGGTGTTCTGAAGAAGATTTATTAAAACAAAATACTTTGTAAGTTAAGCCGTATTGCTTGTATTATTATTGTTAGATATAAATTTTGTGTAGCAATATTAGCTAATATTGTAGTAGGTATTCGAAATTTGGAAAATTACAAAAGCATGGCCGAATAAGTTTTCTTTACAAGAGCACATAATTTCTGCACGTTAGTTCAACCAATTGTCCCAATTAGTAGATAGAATAGCGCTTAGACACCCTCGGTTAGTGATTTGTAACACCAAATACATTGTAAACTGATATCTTATGTATTTCCAAAAATTTAAAATAATAGATTCTTGAAATAACCGTAGTTTTATTGCTAGCATCATGTAAAATAATGAATACGTTTTTCGTAAGTCGTAGGTATACAATTAATTATAACAAAAAATTAAATTTTTATTTTTATATTGCAGGGGAATGACGATAACATCGGGAAATGTCGTTATTAAAAAAGATGAAAATAATTTAATTGGAATCAGCATAGGTGGCGGAGCACCTCTATGTCCGTGTTTGTATATTGTGCAAATATTTGATAACACAGCTGCTGCTAGAGATGGAACACTTCAGTCTGGAGACGAATTAGTTGCTGTTAACAATCAGTCTGTTAAAGGGAAAACCAAAGTTGAAGTTGCGAAAATGATTCAAGTCACAAAAGTAATAATATACCGTTTATCTAGGAAGCAAAGTGTATAATTTTCCGCTGAGTTCGCAAGTCACATGAGGGAGAACATACATTTTGCTCCAGATATAAACATACTATTTTTCTCCAATCGAGAGCAAAATAGAGAGAAAAATACTATATACCGAATTATTTCAATATTAGTTAAGTTTAACTTAAAACGTTTAACTTAACTAAAAACGTCAGTTCTGCCAATGGGAAAACGGCAAATAATTCGTGTAATTGGACATAAGTTTTTTCCTATTTAAGTAGCTCTTTTAACAAAGAGTTAGTAAATATTCACTTTTCCTCTAGCCGGCAGGGCGCCGCGACTAAAAGTTATTTGGAGAAAAAGTATCATTTCTTTTCAAAAATCACAATGCTAAACTGTATTTTGCTCAGGATTGAAGAAAAACTGCAAACATTACCTTTTAATTTTAATTTTAAATTGAATAATACATATTTGTAAAGGATCTATGATTTTAGGACGAAGTTATAATTAATTACAATAAACTTCATGCTGATCCAAAACAGGGAAAAAGTTTAGATATAGTATTAAAAAAAGTTAAGCATCGCTTAGTGGAAAATATGAGCTCGTCTACTGCCGATGCACTCGGTCTTTCTAGAGCCATTCTTTGTAACGATACATTGGTAAAAAAATTGCAAGAATTACAAGAAACAGAAGTCACGTATAAAAATTTGGTAGAGCACTGCAAAAGGGTTTTACAGGTAATTAATGAACATATAAAGTGATAAAATCAGCTTGTATTTCTAAAATTTAGGCACATCTGGAACTCTTACAAGTAGTAAAAGCAATGGGTGACATATTTTCGAATATAGCTGTAAGGGAACCACAGCCTCGTGCCAGTGAGGCTTTCCGATTATTTGGAGATCAACATAGACATATGGATAAAATAGGCCATGAAATGGTAAAAAAGGTAAAACCGGTAAGTTTATTAATTACGAGTTTGAACAAAAGCTGATTTCATTACTGATAGGTACTCTCGGATATGGGCACTTATCTTCATAAAGCAATTCCAGATACCAGATTAACAGTAAAGAAATACGCTGATGCTAAGTTTGAGTATTTAGCATACTGTTTAAAAGTGAAAGAAATGGATGATGAAGAATGCAGTTACGCTGCTTTACAAGAACCATTGTATAGAGTTGAAACTGGAAATTATGAATATAGGTTATTTAAAATTAAAAAATTTATCAATTCGTAAACAACATTTTTTATATTTTATAAATACAGATTAATACTACGCTGTCGACAAGTGGCAAGGGTTCGATTTGCAAAACTTAGAGCTGACGTTTTAGTTAAAATGGAACTTCTGGAAAATAAGCATGTGCAAAGTCTTGGAGGTCAATTAGCCAAGATAATAAAAGAATTATCAAATTTGCATACAAATACAATAACTCTTTTATCAGGACCAGCTTTGTTTCCTGTTGAAGTAGATCTTTCCAACAGTGCATTTCAATATAAATCTACAACTCCTTTAACTCAGGTAATGATTACATAATTTTCATGATAATAACTCGGTGCCCGTGATGCTTCATATTTATTGGATATCATTTAATCATTATCTCGATTATGATTAAATAATTATATTATTAAATAATCAATAGATTTGCGGTTTATGTTATAAAAGTCAATATTAAGTATGTACGTCAATGGTAATAATAGCATTATAAAAACTGCAAACTTTCGTGAACCGTGGAGAACCTTTGAGGTGGTGATAAAGGACACTTTTCCAGTAAATTTTTTAATAAAATTTTGTCCAAGTCCAAAAACCCTTAGAGCGTACCTCCCTTTAAAGCAATATTTTGAATTTCTAATTTCAAACGGTTATAGCTCTGATTTTTTAAACTTAATGGATTAGAACTTTTTTAAAGATCACTTGCTTATCTACAAATTAGATTATAAACTAAACTACTTACAAAAAACTAACGGCCCAATTCGGATAGAAAATTTAACGGGTTATAACTTTAGTGCACTAAAATTTTTTGGAAAACCAACCCATTTCACAAAAAATTTCAAAATAATCAACAAGGCCGGTACAAAAAATTTAATAGTCATACAGGGTATTTCCGTGCTTACGGTACATCTTTGAGGTTGTGATAAAGGAAGGTCTTTATAAAGGAAGGTCTTTATAAAGGAAGTTTTTGAATTTTGCCTGCAAAGGGCCGGATCTTGCTCCTGTGGTTTTTAAAAAATGCGTGGAATCAGATATTGCATAATGGTGTAAAGTAATTGTCGATTGATGCTGTAGGTGAAAAGTTATGACTCAATTTTTAAATATTCACTAAAAACAGATACCAGACGACTCGATGATTCAATCTAGTTTTTGGAGCAGTTTATTAAATATTATCATAACCTGGCTAAATTTAAGCTACATTGATTGCATCGTTATTAAACTTTTAAATTTTGTAATATTTAATCAAAGCGCCCAAACTTTAACTATTTCAAATTTGAAACATACCAATATAATTAAACTTAATTAGGTCGATAAACTTGTTTTACAATTGATATTTTTTATAATATTTACAAGAGAGATTTAATCATAAGCAAAACTAGGACTGGGACTATGAAATTGAATTAGTGAATGTTTTCTACACTTATGTCCGGTTTCACAAACATTTAACTACGATTTCGGTTTAATTATCATAGGCTTAAATAATATAATCGTAGTTTAAATGTTTGTGAAACCGGGCATTACTTGTTTACTTGTAATTAGCCCATTATAATATAATCTATCTACAATATGCAAGATACTCATTTATATTTCGTTCTACTGGGACTCGTCAGATAAACCTGGATTGATAATAATTTATTAACCGAGAAGTCAATTAATTAATTATTTGACTTTTTTACAAAACTTTTTACCGACCGACTACTTGATATCTTATTATTCAAAATTATTTTTGAACCAAAATAGTTATTTGTGTATTAAGATTGCACAGTAATGCAATGCCGCTCGATAAAGAAACTTAACGCGTGACTCATGCTAAACGCACTCAAAATAACAAAACTACTTCATTTGTAAACTATGTTTTAAGAATAAGTTTATAGGATTATCAATACAATTTTGAAATTTCATTAACAGCTTGGGCTTATCTGATGAGAATCATAAAGTTCGAAGTGGACTATCAATTTTACTTTGTTTTATTTAACTTTGTTTAAAATATAGGTTAAAAAAGATTTCCTAATTTATAAGTTCAATAACTTAACTTGATAATTATAAATTAATTTTTAAAACATATTGCCATTATAGAGAAAAATATTGGCGAACTCAGAATACACAAATAAGTATTATTTTTCTAAAATTTGCAATGATGAATTAGATAGCCAAACCGAGAGTAGGTATATTTTTAAACTGTGATATTTATAGAATGCGGAAGAAGATGATGAACAAGATGTGGAGTGTGGAATTGATATTACAAACATTCCAAGTGAAAGCATAATTTCTGCAATACAATTAATATCAGAAGATGATAATCAGAAAATGGATTTACTTGTATCAGAAATTAAAACTGAATTTAACGAACCAGATTATGATAAAATGGATACACTAACTTTATTGTCTACTTTAAATTTGAATGAAAAATCGTCCAATAATTAATAATCGCATTAATAATCAATCGATAATTTTTCTTTTAATTACCTACTATATTTACTGAAATACTTGATTTATTGTATATATTATAGTATGTAGTACTTATTAATAAAAACATAGAAATGAAAAGGACTCAAGTTACTTTTTTATTGCACTGGCAATCCTCAATAAAAATGTAGACGAAATACTGCTGGGACAAAATATCGAAAGCCAAAATACTATTGTTCCCATATTTTCATTACCATAAATTATGATAATTTAAATGCACATACAATGTAGTATGTATATCTTGGTTTAAATTGAAAAATTCAACATTTATAGTTTGATCGGTATTATAATTGCAAATTGAACATTATAGATGTAAATAGCAACAAACAGACACAGTGGTGTGCTGTGAATATTTCATCAACGGGTTCCCACTGTTTTATTATAATTTTAGAGGAGGAGACATGTTGTTGTTCATTTTCAACGTGTACAGGAAAAGTAAATTAAAAGAAAAAGTGAGATTTTATTTTGAAAATGCTCATTTGACATTTAGAAATATTTCAATATAATAAATCGTTAATTTCAAATTTTATTAGATAATATTTTTGAACCAGCAGTATTGAGTACACTGGCCGACTGGAAAGCGGGAGACCGCGGTTCAAGTTCTGATCGCGTCGGATACGCTGCTGTGATCAAAGATCCGATATCAATCTGTGGACTGTGGGGAAGGCAACGGGAAATTACCCCTATTAATTATACTTGCTAGTAAAGTCAGCTTGGCTTCGGCCAAGTTGATCGCCTACGCTTGAAGAAGAATATTTTTGAATTATTCAAATTCAAACAAAAGAGTTAAATTTTTTTAGTAGTAATACTTACTGTTTGCTTAATTCTAGCGTTTTGTTTTTTGCCGACATAATTTTAAAATTTTAAATTATTACCTAGTAAATTACGGAATTTTCCGAAATGGATAAGTTGTGTGTTGCATGTTTATAAAATTTTGGTATGTGATGTGATTTTGAACACACGCAAATAATGTACAGCAACAAAATAATGCAATATAAAAAGTCACTCTTGCATATTATTTTATGTACATACCTATATATTATATTATAGTCTAGGTGTAGGTTCTACAACATATCCAACATCAGGATGACATATTTGTCAGAAATAGCCAACGTATTAGCGCTGCAGGAAATTTGTACAAAGAGTTTCATTTTAGGATTGGTTTTTCGAAGTTCTTTCTAATTCCTTCTCGGTAATAATTACACGCATATTATGCGTTTATATACAAATTATATCGTCAGAGTTAAATTTTGAAAAGCGTTCCTTCGAATTCATTTAGAGTTCCTCTTTCTGAGTAATAACTATGTATACGACGCTGTTAGTGTCATAATTTTGAAAAGAATTCTTCAGAGCTGCTGTAGCTTGTTTACAGATTTTGTCAGCTGCTAACATGTTCTGAGCCTACACCTCAGAAGAAAAAATAATAAAGAAGTGTAACGGACATCAAAATATATAAGTATAAATTTTTGGCTTGTATCTGCTAGCACAAACGCCATGATATGGCTTGCTTTATAGTTATAGACAGTGCCAAAACAATGGAACCTTCGGTTTTTATTGTTAACGCCGAGGCGAAATTTTCTTTATTAGTTTGAAGTAATTGTTTACATTTTTTTTTAAACTGACAGTGTAGATTTTAAATTTCAAAGTTGGGGAAACTAGAATTTTTGATAATTTTGAAAAAGATAGATTACGACCAGATTTAATACTCGAAGGGCGTCATTTTGTGAATGATCCAGTTTTTCTACTGAAAATAGAGTGATTTACGTTTTGTTTTCTTTTGAGAGTTGGAATAGTAAAATTCCTTACCAATTTTGGGATCATCTTAATCGAATTCAGTGTAGAGTGGTATTTATGGTGAATTTTTTTGCGATACTGTCCACGACCTTTATAAGGATTTGTTCAACTTATCACTGCTACGTTTTAAAGGAAAATTGTGAATTACTTAATTACGTTTGATTGCATTCACTATCTTTACCAACTACAAACATCCGAGTTTAATTCTTGAAGAAATAATTTTGGAATATTTTCGCTATTGATAATTTTACATGTTTTGTTATCTGCGTCGTTTATTTCGTCTTCCAGGAGCCACATCAATTCGTTTGGATTTTGAAATATTAAAACAAATAGAAATTGTAGTTAATATTGGAGCCGTATGGTTGTAACTTACAATCTGCAAGCCAGTGCCGTAGAAGAGCAATGTGCGTACAGAAAGCTAAGTGATATTTTTTTATCTTTGAATGTTCTACTGTCTATCAGTGGTAAACTTATCTAACTTCCTAACGATTTTTTTTGCATTGAAATACGGCGTTAAGACCGTACTGGCAATAATTATTCTGAAAACGTTTACAGATCTGTTTGCGTACAACGCGTTGTATTTTGTGCAAATTATTTTTTTTACTGTATCGAAAATTTTTCTCGTTGGTAAAAATTATAATTTTTTTATTGTTGACAATAGTTTAATTTCTACATAGCTTTCATGATTTTAAAGATTAACAGCAAGAGTTCAGGAGCCAGGCATTTTGAAATATTTTTTGAGTGACCCACACCTTCAGCTCAGAGCTAGCCGTTAGCTCCGCTCTTATAATAAAGCTGTTGTCTTCGATTAATTTTTTGTTTTGCTACATTTTTTTGTTATTTTTATGCGTAGCTGCCGTCAACGGTAAGTTAACGTTATAACAATGTTGAGGAAAACCTTCGAGCAAATAGAAGTTCTGTTGTTGAGTGTAGGTAGTATTAGGTTATATTAAATTTTCGTGTAGGAGCATAAAATAAAATGTCATAATTCGTGTTCGAAAGTGCTGATTATGAGTATTTACTATATTATTTCATTATAAATGCTTTTACTTACATAATATAAGGAAATGTTTAAACCTTATACTTTCAGCACTTGCTTGGTAATTACAAATAGTTCGGCTAAATAAGCAAAAAACCTCGACAAAATTGATAATGAATGTTTTTCCTCACAGTTATATTACCTTAATAGTGATTGACGTTCTGAAGTTCTCCACCTCTATCCGTTCAGATAATATCGCCATCTTTAAGAAATGGCGACAGTAGCGGCTCCGCACATTATTTTTCACGTTTTCCTCCAAAAACGTTAGTTGTACGTCAATTTTGAAGAAGAACTTTTTTAAAAAGCATGAAATTTCAAATAAGAACAGGTAGCTGTTATTCCGGTACGATACTCGGTTTTCTCGAAAAAATTACAAAATAAAAATTTCTTTTCTTGTCTATTGAAAACGCGAGAAATAGTCTGAATGTCGCAAGTTTTAAGGCTTTAAAAGTTTTACTCTGTTATTTATCATAAAATTCCTGATTTATTAATAAATCAGGAATCTTTGAAATATAAAATGGGCTGCCAATATTAAAAGAAAACTACAGTAAATTGTAAAACATCTCGCTTTTGTAACGGTTAAAAACTCTCCAGAATCAGCCCCTCGAGCATTATGAATAGAAGTAGTTTTCATAAATAAATATGCTTTTTGCAAAAATTAACCGATTTCAAACCACTTTTTGTTAATGTAAAAATCGAAAGCGACGCAATCGAAAAAACATCTCCATTTGTTTACGGAGCCGTTTAAAGCCTGGTCTAGACGCAACGATATCGATGCACATCTCGTAAATCACATAAATCGTTGCGTGTGGATGAGAGATTTGCGCAAATCTGAGAACTGTGCAAAGCTTGTACAGATTTATTGTTAACAGTAAAGCGGTAAACTCGAAACACGCATGAGAAGGATAAGGCCTCCGATTATACCGTATACCTCTACTACTAATGTATCGAATTCAGAACTGAATGCAAAATCGGTGCTGAATGTGAGCGTATGGACGTTCCAGAACTGCAACAATAATAAATGTGCACCGATATCATTATACATTTATCGTTGCATCTAGACCAGGCTTTACTTATTGAAAGTTCAATAAATTATGAGAGTTCATTTTCGCTGATTTCGTTGTTTTTCCTCTGAATTTTATGATCTGTGGCTTAAGTGAGTGATCAGAATGAGTACTCTAATACTTTCCTACGAATAAAACTTTGGAAAATGTACTTATTATTTAAAAATTTTAAAAATTGGAAGAGAAAAATGGAATAAAATAATGGCGAAATCAATATGATTGAAAATGTTTTCGTTTTGTAAGCGAATTAAGTTGTAATATGAAAGAAAACTTCCGTGTATTATGAAGTTTGGTGAGCCTAAATGCTACTGACTGATAAAAACATATAGCTTTTGAGGTCGATTGCTGTAAATAATGGAAGAAGAAAAAAATTGTTACCTATGTGGTGAAAATCTTAACGAAAAACCTACTACTGTTGTATAACGTGGAATAAATGCTTGACTAAAACGAGCGAATTTTTGCAGGACGGAAAATCAAAACTGTGGATGGTAAAGACAAAGTTACGGTTCACAGTCAACGTAAGAAAGATTATGTGCGAGATAATACTACCAAAAAAACCTTAAAACGGAAGAAGAATCTGCGGGTTCTAGTGCACTAACGAAAGCTAGGGTGTAGGATAGTAATTCTGCTTTTAATTTCGAAAGTTTGTGTCTCTTTAGCACTAACAAATTTGACGAAGAGAAGGAAAAGAAAAAACCTGAAAACCGAAGAAAAAAATATAGCTAGTTGGCACTCTTGAATTTAAAGATAAGGATGTACCGGTCTTTGCATATGCAAAAAAGCGGGTATCAAGTGCACGAATCTTTGTTTGCACTGCTTTGAAGCGGGCTGTTTAAATGCCCCATTGTTATGGACGAAGATGAAGATAAAGAACAAGATAAGGAAGAAGAAGACAAAAATGTTTAATGTAAACCTAATGAATCTTAAGTCTTTTTCTAAAACCTTAAAACTTGCGATTTCTATTTGCCTTAGAGATTGTTAATTTCTATTAGAGTTTACCTATTTCTCGCGTTTTCAATCAGCATAAAATTCTTTTTATTTTGTAATTTTTTTCCGAGGAAACCCGACGTCGGACCGGAATAACAGCTATTATGTTCTTATTGAAAATTTCATGCATTTTACTAAAGTTTTTTTTCAAAATTGACGAACAACTAACGGTTTTGGCGAAAAATGCAAAAAACAATGCGGGGAGCCGCTATAGCTGCTATTTTTTCAAGTTAGTGGCGTTAACTCAAGGGCTACACGTGGAGACCTTCAGGACGTCAATCACTACCACTGAGGTAGTATATACTATATGTAACAAAAAACTCAATATTAATTTTGTCGAGTTTTCATGTTTTTTTATGCTCACGCGGTTGGACCTGCTAAATTAATATTAAATAAAACATGGTAATAAAAGTTAATAAAACATTTGATTACAGCAATAACCTTTACTGAAAATTTATGAGAAAATTCTTTTAAGTTTGCATTTAATCTGTTAATTTTTTAACGCTTGCCGTACTGAAATCGGGTCTACTCTGACTCAGAAGTTACATTTTTGTAAATATAATCATTTTATCATTTTGTAATTAATTTTTTTGCCGTTTAAATACAGTATTATTACATGTGGCTGAAGACAGCACCAGAATCAGAATCAAATAAATGAGTTTTACAGTGGACCAGACAAATAATTAAAGTTTTTTTAAAATTGATTTATTTTAAAAAACAGGTCATTAAATAATATTTTTTAGTTCTCAAGGTGATAACATGAAAGTAAAAATTAATAAAAAACACAAATTCAATGGTTAAATGATAAAAAAGTCGGTTACACTTACAAAATTATGCAGGTCTGGTACTATTCAAAAATAATTTCACTTCTTTCAACCATTTTGATACAGGTTGAAATTAGTGTCAAATGATAGACAATAGTGACAAGTACAACATATATTTCAGAATCAAAAAAATTCAGGGGCTGAAGGGTATAACCGCCCCCCCAAAAATTTCAAAAATTTACAACTTCTCCCAAACATTTTGTTACAGGCTGAAATTAGTGTCAAATGATAGACAACAGTGACAAGTACAACATATATTTCAGAATCAAAAAATTCAGGGGCTGAAGGGTATAACCGCCCCCTCAAAAATTTCAAAAATTTACAACTTCTCCCAAACATTTTGTTACAGGCTGAAATTAGTGTCAAATGATAGACAATAGTGACAAGTACAACATATATTTCAGAATCAAAAAAATTCAGGGGCTGAAGGGTATAACCGCCCCCAAAAATTTCAAAAATTTACAACTTCTCCCAAACATTTTGTTACAGGCTGAAATTAGTGTCAAATGATAGACAATAGTGACAAGTACAACATATATTTCAGAATCAAAAATTCAGGGGCTGAAGGGTATAACCGCCCCCAAAATTTCAAAATTTACAACTTCTCCCAAACATTTTGTTACAGGCTGAAATTAGTGTCAAATGATAGACAATAGTGACAAGTACAACATATATTTCAGAATCAAAAATTCAGGGGCTGAAGGGTATAACCGCCCCCAAAATTTCAAAATTTACAACTTCTCCCAAACATTTTGTTACAGGCTGAAATTAGTGTCAAATGATAGACAATAGTGACAAGTACAACATATATTTCAGAATCAAAAAATTCAGGGCTGAAGGGTATAACCGCCCTCCCAAAATTTCAAAATTTACAACTTCTCCCAAACATTTTGTTACAGGCTGAAATTAGTGTCAAATGATAGACAATAGTGACAAGTACAACATATATTTCAGAATCAAAAAAATTCAGGGGCTGAAGGGTATAACCGCCCTCCCAAAATTTCAAAATTTACAACTTCTCCCAAACATTTTGTTACAGGCTGAAATTAGTGTCAAATGATAGACAATAGTGACAAGTACAACATATATTTCAGAATCAAAAATTCAGGGGCTGAAGGGTATAACCGCCCCTCAAAATTTCAAAATTTACAACTTCTCCCAAACATTTTGTTACAGGCTGAAATTAGTGTCAAATGATAGACAATAGTGACAAGTACAACATATATTTCAGAATCAAAAAATTCAGGGGCTGAAGGGTATAACCGCCCCCAAAAATTTCAAAATTTACAACTTCTCCCAAACATTTTGTTACAGGCTGAAATTAGTGTCAAATGATAGACAATAGTGACAAGTACAACATATATTTCAGAATCAAAAAATTCAGGGCTGAAGGGTATAACCGCCCCCAAAAATTTCAAAATTTACAACTTCTCCCAAACATTTTGTTACAGGCTGAAATTAGTGTCAAATGATAGACAATAGTGACAAGTACAACATATATTTCAGAATCAAAAAATTCAGGGGCTGAAGGTATAACCGCCCCCAAAAAATTTTAAAATTTACAACTTCTTCCAAACATTTTGTTACAGGCTGAAATTAGTGTCAAATGATAGACAATAGTGACAAGTACAACATATATTTCAGAATCAAAAAAATTTAGGGGCTGAAGGGTATAACCGCCCTCAAAATTTCAAAATTTACAACTTCTCCCAAACATTTTGTTACAGGCTGAAATTAGTGTCAAATGATAGACAATAGTGACAAGTACAACATATATTTCAGAATCAAAAAATTCAGGGGCTGAAGGGTATAACCGCCCCTCAAAAATTTCAAAAACTTACAACTTCTCCCAAACATTTTGTTACAGGCTGAAATTAGTGTCAAATGATAGACAATAGTGACAAGTACAACATATATTTCAGAATCAAAAAATTCAGGGCTGAAGGGTATAACCGCCCCCCAAAAATTTCAAAATTTACAACTTCTCCCAAAATTTTTTCAGGCTGAAATTAGGTAAATGTCAAATAAAATACAAATAATTTCAAATAAAAAAATTAGGGGTGAAGGGTAAACCCCCCCTCAAAATTTTAAAATTTAAACCCCCCAAACATTTTTTAAGGTAAAATTCAAATGAAGACAAAATTTACAAGCAAATATATTTCAAATAAAAATTCAGGGGTGAAGGGGATAACCGCCCCCCAAAATTTAAAATTTTCAATTCTCCCAAAAATTTTTTAAGGTAAATTAGTGTCAAAATAACAATATGCAAGTACAACAATATTTCAAATCAAAAAATTCAGGGCTGAAGGGTAAACCCCCCCCAAAATTTCAAAATTTACAACTTCTCCCAAACATTTTGTTACAGGCTGAAATTAGTGTCAAATGATAGACAATAGTGACAAGTACAACATATATTTCAGAATCAAAAAATTCAGGGGCTGAAGGGTATAACCGCCCCCAAAATTTCAAAATTTACAACTTCTCCCAAACATTTTGTTACAGGCTGAAATTAGTGTCAAATGATAGACAATAGTGACAAGTACAACATATATTTCAGAATCAAAAAATTCAGGGCTGAAGGGTATAACCGCCCCCAAAATTTCAAAATTTACAACTTCTCCCAAACATTTTGTTACAGGCTGAAATTAGTGTCAAATGATAGACAATAGTGACAAGTACAACATATATTTCAGAATCAAAAATTCAGGGCTGAAGGGTATAACCGCCCCTCAAAATTTCAAAATTTACAACTTCTCCCAAACATTTTGTTACAGGCTGAAATTAGTGTCAAATGATAGACAATAGTGACAAGTACAACATATATTTCAGAATCAAAAATTCAGGGGCTGAAGGGTATAACCGCCCCCAAAATTTCAAAATTTACAACTTCTCCCAAACATTTTGTTACAGGCTGAAATTAGTGTCAAATGATAGACAATAGTGACAAGTACAACATATATTTCAGAATCAAAAAATTCAGGGGCTGAAGGGTATAACCGCCCCCAAAATTTCAAAATTTACAACTTCTCCCAAACATTTTGTTACAGGCTGAAATTAGTGTCAAATGATAGACAATAGTGACAAGTACAACATATATTTCAGAATCAAAAAATTCAGGGCTGAAGGGTATAACCGCCCCTCAAAATTTCAAAATTTACAACTTCTCCCAAACATTTTGTTACAGGCTGAAATTAGTGTCAAATGATAGACAATAGTGACAAGTACAACATATTTTGAATAAAAAATTAGGGGGAAGGGATAACCCCCCCAAAAAATTAAAATTTAAATTTTCCAAAAATTTTTTTAAGGGGAAAATTTTTCAAATGATAGACCCCAAATGAAAGTACCAATTTTGAATAAAAATTATGAAGGGAAAGCCCCCAAAATTTAAAATTTAAATTTTCCAAAAATTTTTTTAATAAAAAAATGATAGACAAAGTGACAAGTACAACATATATTTCAGAATCAAAAAATTCAGGGCTGAAGGGTATAACCGCCCCCAAAAAATTTTAAAATTTACAACTTCTCCCAAACATTTTGTTACAGGCTGAAATTAGTGTCAAATGATAGACAAATGAAAGTACAACATATATTTCAGAATCAAAAAAAAACAGGGGCTGAAGGGTATAACCCCCCCCAAAAATTTTAAAATTTACAACTTCTCCCAAACATTTTGTTTCAGGCTAAAATTTGTGTCAAATGATAACAATAGTAAAAACAACATATATTTCAGAATCAAAAATCAGGGGCTGAAGGGTATAACCGCCCCCAAAATTTCAAAATTTACAACTTTCCAAACATTTTGTTACAGGCTAAATTAGTGTCAAATGATAGCAATAGTGACAAGTAAACATATATTTAGAATCAAAAATTCAGGGCTGAAGGGTATAACCGCCCCCAAATTTCAAATTTACAACTTCTCCCAAACATTTTGTTACAGGCTAAATTAGTGTCAAATGATAGCAATAGTGACAGTACAATATATTTAGAATCAAAAATTCAGGGGCTGAAGGGTATAACCGCCCCCAAAATTTCAAAATTTACAACTTCTCCCAAACATTTTGTTACAGGCTGAAATTAGTGTCAAATGATAGACAATAGTGACAAGTACAACATATATTTCAGAATCAAAAAATTCAGGGGCTGAAGGGTATAACCGCCCCCAAAAAATTTTAAAATTTACAACTTCTCCCAAACATTTTGTTACAGGCTGAAATTAGTGTCAAATGATAGACAATAGTGACAAGTACAACATATATTTCAGAATCAAAAAAATTCAGGGGCTGAAGGGTATAACCGCCCTCCCAAAAATTTCAAAAATTTACAACTTCTCCCAAACATTTTGTTACAGGCTGAAATTAGTGTCAAATGATAGACAATAGTGACAAGTACAACATATATTTCAGAATCAAAAAATTCAGGGGCTGAAGGGTATAACCGCCTCCCAAAATTTCAAAATTTACAACTTCTCCCAAACATTTTGTTACAGGCTGAAATTAGTGTCAAATGATAGACAATAGTGACAAGTACAACATATATTTCAGAATCAAAAATTCAGGGGCTGAAGGGTATAACCGCCCCCAAAAATTTCAAAATTTACAACTTCTCCCAAACATTTTGTTACAGGCTGAAATTAGTGTCAAATGATAGACAATAGTGACAAGTACAACATATATTTCAGAATCAAAAAAATTCAGGGGCTGAAGGGTATAACCGCCTCCCAAAAATTTCAAAAAATTTTCAACTTCTCCCAAACATTTTGTTACAGGCTGAAATTAGTGTCAAATGATAGACAATAGTGACAAGTACAACATATATTTCAGAATCAAAAAATTCAGGGGCTGAAGGGTATAACCGCCCCCCAAAAAATTTTAAAATTTACAACTTCTCCCAAACATTTTGTTACAGGCTGAAATTAGTGTCAAATGATAGACAATAGTGACAAGTACAACATATATTTCAGAATCAAAAAATTCAGGGGCTGAAGGGTATAACCGCCCCCCAAAATTTCAAAATTTACAACTTCTCCCAAACATTTTGTTACAGGCTGAAATTAGTGTCAAATGATAGACAATAGTGACAAGTACAACATATATTTCAGAATCAAAAAATTCAGGGGCTGAAGGGTATAACCGCCCCCAAAATTTCAAAATTTACAACTTCTCCCAAACATTTTGTTACAGGCTGAAATTAGTGTCAAATGATAGACAATAGTGACAAGTACAACATATATTTCAGAATCAAAAATTCAGGGGCTGAAGGGTATAACCGCCCCCAAAATTTCAAAATTTACAACTTCTCCCAAACATTTTGTTACAGGCTGAAATTAGTGTCAAATGATAGACAAAGTGACAAGTACAACATATATTTCAGAATCAAAAAATTCAGGGGCTGAAGGGTATAACCGCCCTCCCAAAATTTCAAAATTTACAACTTCTCCCAAACATTTTGTTACAGGCTGAAATTAGTGTCAAATGATAGACAATAGTGACAAGTACAACATATATTTCAGAATCAAAAATTCAGGGCTGAAGGGTATAACCGCCCCCAAAATTTCAAAATTTACAACTTCTCCCAAACATTTTGTTACAGGCTGAAATTAGTGTCAAATGATAGACAATAGTGACAAGTACAACATATATTTCAGAATCAAAAATTCAGGGGCTGAAGGGTATAACCGCCTCCCAAAATTTCAAAATTTACAACTTCTCCCAAACATTTTGTTACAGGCTGAAATTAGTGTCAAATGATAGCAATAGTGACAAGTACAACATATATTTCAGAATCAAAAAATTCAGGGCTGAAGGGTATAACCGCCTCCCAAAATTTCAAAATTTACAACTTCTCCCAAACATTTTGATACAGGCTGAAATTAGTGTCAAATGATAGACAATAGTGACAAGTACAACATATATTTCAGAATCAAAAATTCAGGGGCTGAAGGTATAACCGCCCCAAAATTTCAAAATTTACAACTTCTCCCAAACATTTTGTTACAGCTGAAATTAGTGTCAAATGATAGACAATAGTGACAAGTACAACATATATTTCAGAATCAAAAATTCAGGGCTGAAGGGTATAACCGCCCTCCCAAAATTTCAAAATTTACAACTTCTCCCAAACATTTTGTTACAGGCTGAAATTAGTGTCAAATGATAGACAATAGTGACAAGTACAACATATATTTTAGAATCAAAAATTCAGGGCTGAAGGTATAACCGCCCCCAAAATTTCAAAATTTACAACTTCTCCCAAACATTTTGATACAGGCTGAAATTAGTGTCAAATGATAGACAATAGTGACAAGTACAACATATATTTCAGAATCAAAAATTCAGGGGCTGAAGGGTATAACCGCCCTCAAAATTTCAAAATTTACAACTTCTCCCAAACATTTTGTTACATGCGAAATTAGTGTCAAATGATGACAATAGTGACAAGTATAACATATATTTCTAGAATCAAAAATTCAGGGGCTGAAGGGTATAACCGCCCTCCCAAAATTTCAAAAAAAATTTACAACTTCTCCCAAACATTTTGATACAGGCGAAATTAGTGTCAAATATTTGACAATAGTGACAAGTACAACATATATTTTAGAATCAAAATAATTCAGGGCTGAAGGTATAACCGCCCCAAAAATTTCAAAATTTACACCTTCTCCCAAACATTTTGTACAAGCTGAAATTAGTGTCAAATAATAGGTAATGGTGACAAATATAACATATATTTCAGAATCAAAAAATTCGGGGTGAAAGGTTAACCCTCCAAAAATTTGTTTGTTGCGGGAAAACATCCAACAGTTTTACCCATTACAGGATAATGATGAGTCTAAATTTACTTTTGATAAATTGCGTTTTACAGTTTATGACAGATTAATTTTGCTAAATTTTGGATTGGTTGATAATTTGTAAACTCAAATTTTAAAAAATTGAGAATTTATGGCCTGTTTCAAATTTTATCTTTTTAACAGAATTGTCGACATTAAGTTATTAAAGCGATTTATTATATGCATATATGTATGGAGTTGCTCAAATTTATTAAATTTATTTTATTTTAGTTGATTTAGTAACTGTGGCATTTATTACGAAGTCGAGATTTGAGGCGTTAAAGTATTACGTAAGCAAACTTTCATTGATATTAGACACCCACTCTTCCTGTGTAAGCAAAATATTGTAAATTTAAATAATCGTGGCTGAATTAATGGATTGTAACAACCATTCATTGAAGCTTGGGTCAAAAGGTGCCGGGTAATACAAACATGCGTTGCTGTGATTATAAAATTTTTTTTAGTATAGTTCGTAGTAAATATGTTATTTAACATTTGATTGAATTTTTTAAAAATTATAAGGTTAAATGAACAATAAAACATTTTTAAATATAGACATTATTAAATAAGACATTATTAAATGTCTGATGACAGCAGTAACCATTGCTGAAAGCTCACAAATAATGTTTTGTTTTATTGTTCATTTAACCTTATAATTTTTAAAAAAATTCGAATCAAATATTAATTTCAAACGTTAATAATATATACAATTTCACTATGTTATTTAACTGCACGTTAAAGAAGCAGAACATCAGGAGCAGTACAAAATAAAATTTAATAAAAATTCTATACGACGTAAATGAAAAAGTGAAATGTTGTGAGTTGGTGTACTAATTTTGTACATCTTTGATACATATTTTTAAAAAGTCAAGTACATTATTTACATATTATTTTTTGCTGAAACCCGTACGACTCTCGTAAATTCTACAAATTCATACTGGATGACCGCAGTTTTGAACTTATTAACAACATTGAATTAATCTCCTCAGACACAGATTGATAAGTAAAACAGCAAATTCTACTTACTACTTTTGAATAATCCTAATTTCAACCTGTATCAAAATGTTGAATTTTGATCCCTGAATTTTGATTCTGAAATATATGTTGTACTTGTCACTGTTGTCTATCATTTGACACTAATTTCAGCCTGTAACAAAATGTTTGGGAGAAGTTGTAAATTTTTGAAATTTTTGGGGGGGCGGTTATACCCTTCAGCCCCTGAATTTTTTTGATTCTGAAATATATGTTGTACTTGTCACTGTTGTCTATCATTTGACACTAATTTCAGCCTGTAACAAAATGTTTGGGAGAAGTTGTAAATTTTGAAATTTTGGGGGACGGTTATACCCTTCAGCCCTGAATTTTTGATTCTGAAATATATGTTGTACTTGTCACTATTGTCTATCATTTGACACTAATTTCAGCCTGTATCAAAATGTTTGGGAGAAGTTGTAAATTTTGAAATTTTGGGGGCGGTTATACCCTTCAGCCCTGAATTTTTGATTCTGAAATATATGTTGTACTTGTCACTATTGTCTATCATTTGACACTAATTTCAGCCTGTATCAAAATGTTTGGGAGGAGTTGTAAATTTTGAAATTTTGAGGGGCGGTTATACCCTTCAGCCCTGAATTTTTGATTCTGAAATATATGTTGTACTTGTCACTATTGTCTATCATTTGACACTAATTTCAACCTGTAACAAAATGTTTGGGAGAAGTTGTAAATTTTGAAATTTTTGAGGGGCGGTTATACCCTTCAGCCCTGAATTTTTGATTCTGAAATATATGTTGTACTTGTCACTGTTGTCTATCATTTGACACTAATTTCAGCCTGTAACAAAATGTTTGGGAGAAGTTGTAAATTTTGAAATTTTGGGGCGGTTATACCCTTCAGCCCTGAATTTTTGATTCTGAAATATATGTTGTACTTGTCACTATTGTCTATCATTTGACACTAATTTCAGCCTGTAACAAAATGTTTGGGAGAGTTGTAAATTTTGAAATTTTGAGGGGCGGTTATACCCTTCAGCCCTGAATTTTTGATTCTGAAATATATGTTGTACTTGTCACTATTGTCTATCATTTGACACTAATTTCAGCCTGTAACAAAATGTTTGGGAGAAGTTGTAAATTTTGAAATTTTGAGGGGCGGTTATACCCTTCAGCCCTGAATTTTTGATTCTGAAATATATGTTGTACTTGTCACTATTGTCTATCATTTGACACTAATTTCAGCCTGTAACAAAATGTTTGGGAGAAGTTGTAAATTTTGAAATTTTGGGGGCGGTTATACCCTTCAGCCCCTGAATTTTTGATCTGAAATATATGTTGTACTTGTCACTTTGTCTATCATTTGACACTAATTTCAGCCTGTAACAAAATGTTTGGGAGAAGTTGTAAATTTTGAAATTTTGAGGGGCAGTTATACCCTTCAGCCCCTGAATTTTTGATTCTGAAATATATGTTGTACTTGTCACTATTGTCTATCATTTGACACTAATTTCAGCCTGTAACAAAATGTTTGGGAGAAGTTGTAAATTTTTTAAATTTTGAGGGGCGGTTATACCCTTCAGCCCTGAATTTTTGATTCTGAAATATATGTTGTACTTGTCACTATTGTCTATCATTTGACACTAATTTCAGCCTGTAACAAAATGTTTGGGAGAAGTTGTAAATTTTGAAATTTTGAGGGGCGGTTATACCCTTCAGCCCCTGAATTTTTTGATTCTGAAATATATGTTGTACTTGTCACTATTGTCTATCATTTGACACTAATTTCAGCCTGTAACAAAATGTTTGGGAGAAGTTGTAAATTTTGAAATTTTGAAAATATGGTACTGTTATGACATTCACTATTTTAGCCTGTAACAAATGTTTGGGGAGTTGTAAATTGAAATTTTTTTACCTTGATTCTGAAATATATGTTGTACTTGTCACTATTGTCTATCATTTGACACTAATTTCAGCCTGTAACAAAATGTTTGGGAGAAGTTGTAAATTTTGAAATTTTGGGGGCGGTTATACCCTTCAGCCCTGAATTTTTGATTCTGAAATATATGTTGTACTTGTCACTATTGTCTATCATTTGACACTAATTTCAGCCTGTAACAAAATGTTTGGTGTAGAAACAATGTTTGAAAATATGTTGTATGTCTATCATCACTGTATAAAATTTTTTTTGAAAGTGGTAACGATTATATCTTTACCCATTGAATTTTGTTTTTAATAATTTTACTTTCATGTTATCACCTTGAGAACTAAAAATATTATTTAAGACCTGTTTTTAAAATAAATAATTTTAAATGTAAACTTTAATTATTTGTCTGGTCCACTTAAAACTATTTATTTGATTCTGATTCATGTTGTACTTAGTCACATTATTATTACTTTGCTTGTGTTTAAAACCATATTTGAAACTAAGTAGATAAAATATTGTAAAGCAAAAATATTGTTAAATAAACATCAAATTAGTATTTAACTGTAGCTCAATTATTTATCGGTATTATAAACAAAGTTGAAAATTATTATGGTACGCAATTTAATATTATAATTTAAATACATATTTCAAATGATAGGATTATCATCCAATATTACTAAACCAAAAATTAATATTATGTATTAATTATTTTTTGACATATAAAACCATATTTGAAAATAGAACTGAAAATTAGCTTCACAACAATAGTTCAAAATATCAAATGCTTTGTTTGTCAAATTTATGATTGTATCGACAAGTGTGTTTACTATCATCATAGTACTATCAACTTGAATTTGTTTCTTATTCTAAAGAATATTACGATATAATTATTTTCAATCATGATAAAATACTTACTTACTCTATTGTATTTAATAAATTTGCAATGTGATGCTTATACACCAATAGTATTATGGCATGGAATGGGTAAGTGTTTTATTGTGAATGCAACATTTGTTAGGTTAAGCTTCGTTTTGCACAAAAATAAAATATTTTTAAATTTGCTATTGATTATATACTGAATTATATAGTAAATCAACTAAGACGGATATATTTTATTCATGTCATAAGTTATTAATAGTTACATATTAATCACTGTTTATTGTGAGCTGTGGGTGCGTTCTATTAAGCACATCTACGTTCACGAGAGTTTTATAGCTACAATGTGAAGTACAGCAACTGTTTCATCCGGCATGCTGGAGGTTAATCTCAATTCTAGACAACGCAACGCAACAAATATAATAATAATTTTATTGTAGCATTATGCAATACAAATTTAACTAATTATACAAAAATACAAACAACAACCAATATGAAATAAACAAATAATTATAATCGAACTTTCTTAAGTCGAACCAAAGAGTATATAGATATACTATACTCTTTGGTCGAACCTTACTTACTCTATTGTATTTAATAAATTTGCAATGTGATGCTTATACACCAATAGTATTATGGCATGGAATGGGTAAGTGTTTTATTTGTGAATTGCAACATTTTGTTAGGTTAAGCTTCGTTTTTGCACAAAAATAAAATATTTTTAAATTTGCTATTGATTATATACTGAATTATATAGTAAATCAACTAAGACGGTTATATTTTATTCATGTCATAAGTTATTAATAGTTACATATTAATCACTGTTTATTGTGAGCTGTGGGTGCGTTCTATTAAGCACATTGGCTACGTTCACGAGAGTTTTATAGCTACAATGTGAAGTACAGCAACTGTTTCATCAGGCATGCTGGAGGTTAATCTCAATTCTAGACAACGCAACGCAACAAATATAATAATAATTTTATTGTAGCATTATGCAATACAAATTTAACTAATTATACAAAAATACAAACAACAACTAATACGAAAAATAAACAAATAATTATAATCGAACTTTCTTAAGTCGAACCTTGTACAAACTGTACAAACGAAAATGTACAAACAAAAAATTCGAGATATAGAAAATTCCAGTTACAGATAAACACAAAATTTAAATTTGTAAATTTATTTAATTTATGAAAATTAAACAATCAGTGCTATTCACGAACTTTTTACCTATAGGCAATATCACTAACTAGCAATCCACTAACTATGTCCTAGCAATATTTTGTTAGCAATATGAAAGATTTTACTTATTCACGAACCATCATTGCTATGACTTTTTTGGTGTTTATCAAGTTTGCTAATAGGCAATATTAAAGACACGGCAACGTCGCATTTTGTGAAGATGACGAATCAACAAAACAAATAATTTTAGGTTATTACAATTTTAATTTGATTATTTTGAAAAATTTGTGTTGAAGTAAGGAAAATATGTACCTAATTTATTTAATTTTAAAAGCATTTTAAATAAGTAAGCACTACCAAGATAAGTAAACAATAACATATTTTTTGAGAATCTTACAATAATTGATTTTTTGAAGTAGGAGGAACTCCTCGGTGTAAATATTTAAGGATTCTTCAACTGTGCTGTTCAACTGTGTTCGGTTCACTTAAAAACATAACCCTGTCGTTGTTGTCGTATAGTCGGGTAAAAAGACTACTTGTTTGAGTTACAAAATGTAGCAACATAATTTTTAAACTATTACCTACAGTAATATTGCTCCAGGTAATTTTATTTTGTTGATTTTTTTAATAATAATTCTTATACTTCCACAATTTTAGAACAGACATCCAAACTTGCAATGCAACGACAAAAATTCAATACAACAAATTGGTTTTATCTTTATATCAAGAATTGTTAAGTTTTGTGCTTTGCTGGAGTTCTTAAGCTAAATAATTATCGCAATAATTTTTTTCTAAATTTTAATGTAATTATTCCAAGGTAACGATAACATAAACAAATTTTTATTATTTAAAAATATGTAATTGGCATTGAATAATAAGAGTAACTAATATGGTCCAAAGCAAAGACTATAGTTTTACTATTGATAAGAAGTCTTATTGTAATAAACTGAATTTATGATGAACGAAAAGACGAGAAGTTCTAAGAAGGTAGACTTTCAGATTAATTACTGTAAAATTGGATTTTAATGTTAGCAGAATTACAAAAATTATGGATAAACAAATTTCAGAACTATATAAATAAATAAATAAAAGATGTACATTTTAAAAAGTAGCATTGAATTTAACAATATTAGAATTATCTGCAATCACTGATTGCCCGTCATTGCTTTGGTTTCTCTTCCACTTTACCAACCTATAAAAAATATTCTTTAATACAAATCTTTGATTTTATACATACTTATTACGTGACCATTGTTAATATAAATTTCTGCAGTAATAAAAATTGATCTCGATCAAAATGGTTTTCTTCCGGTTATTGGAAATACCATGGAAAATTCAACAGATATTCCGACAATCTTCAACCTCATCCTCTATTACTAAACTTCCTTTTTTTCAGTACAAAATTACTTGAATACTTTTTACAACGTTAGAACTCCATTCAACATTTCTCATATGTGGTCATATTTTAAACAAGAACTAATCTTCGGTGTCTTTTGAAATCCTATATTATAATCACTTAAATAATTCATCACTTAAATAATTCATTGGGTATTAAATAATCCACTGGAGTTTCTTAAATTTCTCTGGTGTTTATTAACATGTAGTTAATTTAAAAAAATCGGATGTGGCCATGCCCGTGACTTTATCATACTTTTATTAAATATTAAAAAAATAATTTTTAAATAATAAAAAAAATATATGTATACATTTTCCATTAACCAATGTGACTCAAAATCTAATCAGCTCTAAGTCTAAATATAAAGATACAAAATACCAACTTTAGTTTTGAAATTCTCATTAGTTTTTGAAATATTTAATAAAAACTAATAATAAATAAAAAGATTAAAGAAAATTGCTTCCATGAACCAATTTTATCAGCTCTAGTTCCTGCCATAAACATAACAAATTTCAACTTTAGTTTTGAAAATCCTTTTAGTTTTTAAAATATTAAATAAAGGCTAATATTAAATAATAAAATTTAAAATAATAAAAACAATAGTTTTATAAACAAATTTTAACTAAAATTTAATCAGTTCTACATAACGATTAAAATATGCGAAAACCTAAATTTAGTTTAGAAATTCGTATTACTTTTCGAAATATTAATTAAAAACGAATATTAAATAATAAGATTTAAAAAATTAAAAAAATAGTTCCCATGAATCAATTTTAACCAAAATTTAAATAACTTTAACTCCAGCTATAAAGATAGGAAATATCAAATTTGGTTTTGAAAATTCTGTTAGGGTTTTAAAATATTAAATAAAGACTAATATTAAATAACAAAACTTAAAAAAATAAAAAACAATAGTTTTCATAAAACAATTTTAACTAAAATTTAATCAGTTCTAAAACTCGACATAAGTATGCTAAATCCTAAATTTCGTTTTGAAATTCTTATTAGTTTTTGAAATATTAATTAAAAACTAATATTAAATAATAAAATTTAAAAAAATAAAAAAAAATAGTTCCCGTGAATCAATTGTACCCAAAATCTAATCAGCTCTAAGTCTCAATATAAGGATGCAAAATCCAAAATTTTGTTTGAAAACTCCTATTAGTTTTTGCTGTAGGTCGCACACAAAATTTGACCACACACACACTCACCATATCACACACACAAACACACACAGATATTTTTTGGAAATTGTCTTATTTTACTCAGGGGACCTCAAAATGTGCAAATCCATCAAAATCTCAAATTTTTTTTCTGCACGAAAACAATACTTTTTTATATTACATATGATAGTAAAAGAAGAAGAAGAAGAATAAAATGGTTCAAAAAGATTTTAAAAATCTCTGTTATCATATGAAAAATTATATAATATGTGTATGTATAGAACGAATATGACTTTACATTTAGGTTTCTTCTAAGGAAGGAGAGTTTATCGATACTTTGAATTATATGTAATTTTAGAAATCTGTTTACTCTTTTTCCAATTATATTGCACGGGTTAACTTTTTAACCAAAATCATAGTATTTTTGGGTTTTGTGGTAAATTTTTAAAAGATTTAGTCGTAAATAAAGCTTATAGACACAGATTATACGTTTAAGATAACATTTTGTTTCTTTAAATTTACATTCAGTTCTACAAAAAAGATACCATCTAGTACCACTAGTATCACTCTCTTTTTTTTTTTATTATGCATGTTATTATTGTTTGTTACTACCCATCGGTAATGTTTCAACAAAGAACTAGCTATCACTATGAATCATTTCCTAAAATATTAGTAGGTTAGGAAAAAACTTCAGTGCGTTTTTCCCGATAGCTGGCATCAATTGCAAATAACTCAGGAAACACAGATGGCAGCGACACTAAACGCTCGTTGGTAAGGTGACACTTTGAGCGTTACTTTGAATGTACAAACATCGGAATTGGTGCAGTGGTTGAAAAGTTGTTTGCGTTTGAAAATGGAGAAAAGTAATGAAAAAATTGCGCTATAATGAATTTTGCAATATTATTACGACAAAAGAAAAATCCTGCGCAGGTTGTGAAAAAATTTGTGCTGTGCACAGTGAAGCTACTTTGTCAAAATTTGATACCCGGAATGGTCTGTTTGCATTCTGCTGGTAGGGACTAGAAGGGAATCGTCCACCATTAGTGGACTGTAGACAACTGGAGAAAATTAAAAGAAAACGGCCCGAATTGAATAATTATGAAAGGTGTTGTCTTCCATAATGACAACGCCCTACTACACACTTCTTTGATGATCCGTCAAATATTGCGAGATAAGTTTTGTAGAGAGAAGTTGGGAAGTTTTAATGTGTCCACCCTATAGTCCAGACATACATAGCACCCTCTGACTATCACTTGTTCCGATCTCTGCAGAACTCTCTCAATGGAATTAAGCTGGTTTCAAAAGAAGCCTGCGAAAACCACTTGATTTAGTTTTTCAACCAGAAGCTACAGAAGCTCTTCATCGATGGCATTATAGCTCTACTCGAAAAATGGCGAAACATTGTCGATAATAATAGAGCATATTTGGTTTAAATAAATGTATTTTCATACCATAAGAAAACCAGTTGAATTTTACTAAAAAAACGCCACGAACTTTTTCCCTAACGTAATTATAATAGTAAATGTTTATTATTAACTTGTTGAAATTATATGTTAAATAAAATATTTTAAAAGGCTACAAGTTTAATGAAATTTGAAAATTTTTTTTTAGCAATTTTAATGAAATTTGAAAATTTTCCAACTTACATTTTAGTCTAGGACCTTCGTAAAGTGGTTTCGTCTTTTTCAAAATATCATCAGCTAAACTATCCCTAAATGAATGAAATGGGTTAAAATCCATTAAAATTTTAATGGATTTCATTAAACTTGTAACCTTTTAATAGTATATTATTTAATGAGTGTATAATGTAGGCTATATTACACGAGAATTGTTTACAACACGAGCGAACGCAGTGAGCGAGTGTTGTAATTATTCGAGTGTAATATGGCCCATTATACACGAATTGAATACTATACTTTATCTTCGACTGTTAAACAATAATTATTTTATCTACAACTGCATTATTTAATTATCTAAGTTTTATCGTGCTTATTAATTTTCAAATATCAAAGTTGCCATGGTTGTTAAGGAAACAAACTTGTTTATTAAAGTCAATGTGTAAACGTAAACGTGTTTTGTGCGTAAAATTTAATTTTGGTCGAGAATGTCTACAGAAGGGAGTGAAGATGATATGCAGTGTACTCTCCAAATATTAAAAAGGCAGCAAAGGAAGCGTCTTTGAATTTGTTACCTGAAAATCAAGGACAAATTACGAAATGGTTTACAATAGCTTCAATGAATGGCGGTTAAAGAATAAAACTTCCTCCTTTTCTGAAGATACTGTGCTTGTAAACTTTAAGGAAATATGTGCAAAATTCAAATCATCGACGTTATGGACTCGCTATTCTATGCTGAAAAGTACTCTCAAATTAAAGCATAATGTGAATATTGAATTTTGTTTTATTAACTTTACATTTAGCTGTGTCAAAATATCAATAAACAGAAATTTCCAAGAGTCGTGGAATATGAATTCATATTCCACTAGTGTAATATGAACTAAATTATGTATCTATGGTTACGCATATAATAACACTATTGTTTAACAGTCGTAGATAATAGTATATTTAAAAAATTTGAGATTTTGATGGATTTACACTTTTTGAGGTCCCCTGAGTAAAATAAGACCATTTCCAAAAAATGTCTGTGTGTGTGTGTGTGTGTTGTGTGTCTGTGTGTGTGTGGTCAAATTTTGTGTGCGACCTACAGCAAAAACTAACAGAAATTTTCAAACAAAATTTTGGATTTTGTATCCTTATATTGAGACTTAGAACTGATTAGATTTTGGCTAAAATTGATTCACGGAAACTATTTTATTTTTTTATTTTTTTAAATTTTATTATTTAATATTAGTTTTTAATTAATATTTCAAAAACTAATAAGAATTTCAAAACGAAATTTAGGATTTAGGATACTTATGTTGAGATTTATAACTGATTAAATTTTAGTTAAAATTGTTTTATGAAAACTATTGTTTTTTATTTTTTAAGTTTTATTATTTAATATTAGTTTTAATTAATATTTCGAAAAGTAATACAATTTCTAAACTAAATTTAGGATTTCGCATATTTTAGTCGACATTTATAACCCATTAAATTTTAGTTAAAATTTGTTTATAAAACTATTGTTTTTATTATTTTAAATTTTATTATTTAATATTAGCCTTTATTTAATATTTTAAAACTAAAAGGATTTTCAAAACTAAAGTTGAAATTTGTTATGTTTATGGCAGGAATTAGAGCTGATTAAATTTTGGATAAAATTGGTTCATGGAAGCAATTTTTCTAAATCTTTTATTTATTATTTATTTTTATTAAATATTTCAAAACTAATGAGAATTTCAAAACTAAAGTTGGTATTTTGTAACTTTATATTTAGACTTAGAGCTGATTAGATTTTGGGTCACATTGGTTAATGGAAAATATTTTTTTCTTTTTACTTTATCATATGTAATATGAGAAAGTATTGTTTTCGTGCAGAAAAAAAAATTTGAGATTTTGATGGATTTACACTTTTTGAGGTCCCCTGAGTAAAATAAGACCATTTCCAAAAAATGTCTGTGTGTGTGTGTGTGTGGTCAAATTTTGTGTGCGACCTACAGCAAAAACTAATAGGAATTTTCAAACAAAATTTTGGATTTTGTATCCTTATGTTGAGACTTAGAGCTGATTAGATTTTGGCTAAAATTGATTCACGGAACTATTTTTTTATTTTTAAATTTTATTATTTAATATTAGTTTTAATTAATATTTCAAAAACTAATAGGAATTTCAAAACGAAATTTAGGATTTAGCATACTTATGTCGAGATTTAGAACTGATTAAATTTTAGTTAAAATTGTTTTATGAAAACTATTGTTTTTATTTTTTAAGTTTTATTATTTAATATTAGTTTTAATTAATATTTCGAAAAGTAATACAATTTCTAAACTAAATTTAGGTTTTCGCATATTTTAATCGATATTTAGAACCCATTAAATTTTAGTTAAAATTTGTTTATAAAAACAATTGTTTTTTATTATTTTAAATTTTATTATTTAATATTAGCCTTTATTTAATATTTTAAATAGCTAAAAGGATTTTCAAAACTAAAGTTGAAATTTGTTATGTTTATGGCAGGAATTAGAGCTGATTAAATTTTGGATAAAATTGGTTCATGGAAGGAATTTTTTTAAATCTTTTTATTTGTTATTAGTTTTATTAAATATTTCAAAAACTAATGAGAATTTCAAAACTAAAATTGGTATTTTGTATCTTTATATTTAGACTTAGAGCTGATTAGATTTTGAATCACATTGGTTAATGGAAAATATTTTTTCTTTTATTATTAAAATTATTTTTTAATATTTAATAAAAGTATGATAAAGTCATGGGCATGGCCACATCCGATTTTTTTATTAAAACTTATTTTTTTATTTAATATTTAATAAAAGTATGATAAAGTCATGGGCATGGCCACATCCGATTTTTTTAATATTTAATACACAAAAGTATGATAAAGTCATGGGCATGGCCACATCCGATTTTTATTATATTAAAAGATGCTAACAGTTTTACTTTGTCTAATTCTAAATGTACTGAGAAACTTTATATTTCAGAAAATGGACATTTCCTGATGTAATGATTGCAATATAATCGGAGTTAGCACCCGAATCAATTCCAAAATCCAAAAAAGCATTTTTAATAATCAAATTTTTATTTTTATTTATTGTTTCAGAAATAATATTAAAAAAACGATAAAAATGGAAACCTACCCTCTTAAAAAAGCTTCACCTAAAAAATTCAACAATTTATAATAATTAATTGTTGTATACCGAAAAGGTGTACAAGATCAAATAACACGCATTAAGGGGTATTCTGGTCTAGAGCTTTACTTTTTGGGTATTTTTTATACTAGGATAAAAAAAAAATTAAAAACATTTTTACTATCCATTTTTTTATATAATATTTATTGATTTTTAAAGTATATAAAAAAAATTCAAAAAAAAAAAAAATTCAAAAATTCATCCAGTGACAGGTCGGTGAAGTGGTGGTTGCTAGTCAAACAGTGCTCCCTGGTTGACATGATTCCAACCCTTGTAGTGATCTAAATCAAACAAACGAACAAAATTCTTAATTAGTAAAGATGTCGCTACATCTTGAACTACGGCCGAAAAAAAAAAAAAATTCACAAAATGGCGTCTACTTGAAAAAAAAAATTTTTTTTAATCCTGTTTTCGACCTTTACGAATTTTTTAAAAATACTTCAAATTAAAATTTTTCAAAATCCTTAGTTCCAGTGATAAAGAGATGTATGAAGAAGATTGTCACAAAATTTCAAAGGAATCGGTCAGATAGAACTTGAGATATCGTGTCAACCACCTCAACAAAAGGAGTTTTGAGAAAACGCGTTTGAAGTTTGAGAAAGATTTCAAGTTAAATAACTCAGATAATTATATTTAATACTCACTTTGGATTAATCGGCGATTCCATATCCATACATTGGACATACATATCTAGGTATATTTTGTGTGGACAGTTCGTGGTACGTACTGGTAGTCAGGTATATATAAAAACTTAAAAAGGGGATATAACGAGCTCAAGTCGGATACAAAAGAATTCCTGGAAAACATCTGCCATTCATTGTGTGATCACTCCGCTCGGCCGGTTTAAGTACCGCGTCACAAAATCCACTGTATCTCTCAAAATAATTCGAATTTTGAAAATCCTTTTAAGAGCATATTTTTGAAAGTCTAAGCTTTGAAAATATGCAAAAAAATAATTGATTTTTCAATTTTCTAGACCAGAATACCGCCTTAAAACCATTTTTATAACAAAATATTTTTGTCCAGCTAAATGTGTGATTTTACTAATTTTTGTATTTTATGTCATAATCGGCTGAATTTTGTAAATTGGACTAATTTATAAATTTGAGATGGGTTACAAAAATCAGATAGAGAGAGTTTTGTGCATAATAAAAATATAGGTATTTAGCGTAGTTATAAAGAGCGAAAAACTAATTATTAAAAAAACCATTGAATTAATAATAATATCACTGCATTAAAAACGGCTCTGTGAAAATTTCACTATATGCCGATGATTTCATTTAATTTCTTACTATGTATCTTATAAGATTCCGTAAAATTTTGTATTTTTGTGAGTTGAACTACTACTGACAATAATTTTCCACGTTGTTTATTTTGATAGGTTACGTTCAAGGTTTTAAATAATGTCATACCTACCTGATTAAAATACCTATATAACGTAGTATACAAAGTTGATATCCTTGTTCTTGTAGTTAGTTGTTGTTTTATATTTAGCCGTGTAGGCTCGTTAAAAACAGTTGCCGAGGCTTTGTTGGTATTTTGTAAAATAATGAGTTGCAACGCAAGTAAAGTTTTTTTAATTGCTAGAAGTGCATTTGATAGTGGAAAAACAAAAAGTTACAAATTTCGTAAGCAGCAATTGGAAGCGTTACTAAAATTATATGAAGAAAATTTTGATAGTCTGCTGGAGGCCTTGTATAACGATTTGCGGAAATGTCGAGAAGAATCGAGTCTCTTTGAACTTGATTATCTTATAAACGACATAAATTATCAACTTAAAAATTTAAAATCTTGGATGAAGGCGGAGAAACCAAAAAAGGATTTAGCATTCGCATTAGATGATATGCGAATAATTAATGAACCTTATGGGGTAGTATTAGTAATTGGTTCATGGAATTATCCTTTTCACATTACCTTACTTCCAGTTGCAGCTGCAATTGCTGCGGGAAATTGTGTTATAATTAAACCATCCGAAATATCGACTTCTTGCACAAGCTTATTAGTTCAATTAATTCCTAAATATTTAGATAATAATTGCTACCAGGTTTATGAAGCGACTGGGCCAGACACTCAGTTGATGTTACAACAAAAGCTTGACTACATATTTTTTACCGGATCTACTGCAATCGGAAAAATTGTGCAACAGGAAGCAAGCAAAAATTTAATTCCGACAACTTTAGAGTTGGGTGGTAAGAGTCCTGTTTATTTAGATGATGTCAAAAATATGGATAATGCAGTAAGACGAATTATATGGGGGAAAATAATTAATGCTGGCCAAACTTGCACAGCTCCAGATTATATTTTATGTTCAGAGGACGTACAAGAAAAATTTATAAAATTAGCAGATACAATTGTTAAGGAGCTTTTAGGCAAAATGCTCAAAAATCGTCATATTATTGTCGTATTATAAACGATAGACATTTTCAACGATTAAAAAGACTTCTTAATGATGGCAAAATTGCAATTGGTGGTGCAATTGATGATAAAGAAAGGTACATGCAATTCACTGTTCTTGTTAATGTTAAATCTAGTGACGCTGTAATGCAAGAAGAAATTTTTGGTCCAATTCTACCCATCATCAAGGTAAAAACGTCGAAGAAGCTATTGCTTTTATTAATAGCAGAGAAAAACCTTTATCACTATATATATTTACTGATGATGGTAATATAACAGACTTAATTGTAAACAATACATCTAGTGGAAGTATTTGTGTAAATGATACTATTGTCCAAATTGGACCAAAATCCTTACCATTCGGTGGAGTAGGGCAGAGTGGAATAGGAAATTATCATGGAAAATTTGGGTTCGAAACATTTTCTCATAAAAAAAGTTATTTGCACAAAAGTTTGAGTAACTTTCAAGAAAAAATTTTGGAATTACGTTATCCTCCATATATCGGTTGGAAAATGTTGTTTCTGAAGAACGTATTAAAAGAACGCACAGGAATTTCGTTTAAATATTTGCCTCATTTGCTATTCTATATTTTGGGAATTTTAACTATAATTATATTCAATAAATATGTTGGTAAAAGTTGTTTATAAATTTTAATAATTGTACTTGTACCTCCATGTACCACCATCTAATTATGTAAATAAGTTAATAATTAAATATTTTATAATTGCTTTTAGTTGCGTTTAATTTAATTCGAATAAAAACCTTTTACGATAATTTATTACTTTATAATATGTAATATGAGAAAGTATTGTTTTTATAATACAAATTACACTTGATATACAGCAAGTAAACAATTCAAGGCTTTAAAAAATGGTACTACATAAAAAAGTAAATATTGCTAGCAAGTTATACCTATTAGTATGCATAAAAACACATTCGACTAACTATTAAACACGTTTTTTATTATTTGAACATGTTTTTGCTTTTTGATATAAACATGTTTTTTATTATTTTAAATTTTATTATTTAATATTAGTTTTTATTTAATATTAGCCTTTATTTAATATTTTAAAAACTAAAAGGATTTTCAAAACTAAAGTTGAAATTTGTTGTTTATGGCAGGAATTAGAGCTGATTAAATTTTGGATAAAATTGGTTCATGGCAGCAATTTTTTTAAAATCTTTTTATTTATTATTAGTTTTTATTAAATATTTCAAAAACTAATGAGAATTTCAAAACTAAAGTTGGTATTTTGTATCTTTATATTTAGACTCAGAGCTGATTAGATTTTGGGTCACATTGGTTAACGGAAAATATTTTTTTCTTTTTATTTTTAAAAATTATTTTTTTAATATTTAATAAAAGTATGATAAAGTCATGGGCATGGCCACATCCGATTTTTTTAATTAGGAATTGTTTGTCTTTCCAAGTGCGTCCTCATCTTGGTGGTGTTTCGATCGACGATGACACCCAACTTTCCGCCCATCTTTTTGGCGGTTTACCGGGGGGGTCTTCTTCCGGTGGGTCCACCATTTCTTACTATTTTTGGAAGGCGTTTATCTCCCATTCTATCTATATGCGCGTTCCATTCCTTCCGGCGGGTTTTTGTGAATTTTACGATGTCTTGTATGTCGCATTGTTATCGTATCTCTCGACTCGGAACCTTGTCCAAGAGTGTTTTGCCAGTTATTGTTCTAAGCGTTCTCATTTCAGTTGTTCTCATCTTTTGCTTTGTTTTAGATGTTTTCCGCTCTTGTCTCAGCTGCGTATGTTATCACAGGTCTTACCGCTGTTTTGTATATTCTGATCTTACTCTTGATCGACATATATTTATTTCTCCAGAACACGTCGCGCAGACACCCCGACATCACCGCCCCCCTTGTTGCCTGTTGTTGCACCTCACGGAATATGTCTCTTGCGCTCGATATTTCTATTCCAAGATATTTGAACATCATCACCTGCTCTATTATTTTCCCTTCTATTTCCAATTTACATCTTGTTGGTTTCTTCGATGTTGTTAGGCATTTGGTTTTTTTATAGATATTTCCATATTATATGTTTTTGCTGTGATGACAAATTGATGTAATATTCTCTGAACTCGTTATCCGCGATCAAGACCGCATCGTCAGCGTAGTAGATGATGTTGATTTCCTTTGGCCCATTTTGTATCATTTCTTAATTTTGACGTTGTTAATTATTTCGTTCATGATGATGTTAAATAGCATTGGGCTAAGCGAGTCACCTTGTCTTATTCCGCCAGAAGTTGGTATCGGGCTGGTCGTTCCGGTTTCCACCTTTATCCGGGTTTCTGTGTTTTTATATATATTGTATATCAGGTTGATGAAGGACCGTGGTATTTTCTTTCTTTCCAATATCCATACAACATCCACCAGTCTTACTATGTCAAAAGCCTTTGTCAAGTCGACAAAGCACATAAAAGCCGTGGTGTTGTACTCTATGGACTTCTCGCATATCTGGCGTATTATAAAGATTGCATCTGTCGTGGATCTGTTTCTACGGAAGCCGCATTGCTCTTCATTATTTTGCAGGTGGTCGTTTAGTTTGTGTAGCGTCACCTTTGTGATTAGTTTCAGTACCGAGCTGAGTAGAGTTATCCTCTATAGTTCTCCGGGTTTCTCCTGTCGCCCTTCTTAAATATTGGGATCGTGATGGATGATCTAAGTTCCTTGGGGAGTTCTTTAGTTGAGAACACAATCTTTACGAGTTGAGTTACTTTGTTTTCTAGCGCTTCACCACCGTACTTGAGCAGCTCGTTATTAATTCCGTCCATTCCAGCTGCCTTTCTTCCTTTTAAATTTCGAATTACCTTTGTTATGTCCTCTGTTTCAACGTGTATTAATATCATCGGTTTTACGGTTCATTACATCATTAAGCTCTTCGGTTGCGCTTTGTTGGTATATTGAGGTGAAATGTTTAGTCCACTCTCCGTTACCAATTTTGTGGAAGCTCAGGTTTTCGTTGATATCAGTCTTCCTATTTCGGATTATTTTCCATATTTTCGTTGTGACCCTGTCAAATCATATTCCATGTCCGCTGTAAACTTTTCCTAATATTTCTGTTTTATTTTCCTTATTCTCTGAATAACTTTGTTTCTAACCCGTTTATATTCTCTAAAGTCTTCGAGTGTACCTGATGATTTATGTTTAAGGTAAAACTGTTTCTTTTTCTACTAAGCTGTTTTACTTCCATTTTACTACCACTTTATTGCTCTTAAAAAGTTGTCTGAAGTCTTAACATTTTTTCAGTAATTTCTAAAAGAACCGAAATATTGACATTTATCGAAAAATTAAAAAATTGAACTTTTGCTTATAGCTCGAAAACAAAAAGAGGTAGCAAATTCCTGTTTTTGCCAACGAGTTTCTCTCAAAGTAAGGGATCAAGGATGCGCCATTCTTTTTTCCATATCTCTTGCAGTTATCAAGTTCCCCATGAGAACCATCGAAATTGGCCTATCCTGTACGCATTATCTTTCAGATTATAATGCATCTCGGATTGGTTAAATAATAAACAAAGAAAGATTTAATTTGAATTCATAGTTTAATTAGATTTTTGTGATTGATTGTTCTGCCACTGCCTCAATGTTCTACTACTATCTCGTCCATTGTTCTACTGCTCGCGTTAGATACACTACTGTGAGCCTAAAGTCCAATATCGATCTGTGGATTATGGGGGAGGCAACCGGAAACCACCGCATGAATTATACTCCCTAGTAAATTCACCTTGGCTTCGGCCAAGTTGAATTAGCCAACGTCTAAAGAATATATGGCACTAAGAAGAAGAAGAAGAAGATAATGGTATCTTAGTTTTTCCATCTTAACTGGATAGTTATGATAATTATTATTCGTTTCTATCACTGTTATTAATATTATTGTTATGTTTAAACAAATTCGATATGAGGTGTAAAATTATTTTATTATGAGAAAAAGGAGTACAGATTGGAAATTACACTTATGGCGAGTAGTATTAGCCATGTCATAAATATTAATTTCATTTTAGGTGATGCTTGCTGTTTTCCATTCAGTTTAGGCTATATACAAAAAAAACTGCAAGAAACACTACCAGGTGTTTATGTAATATCCATAGAAATTGGAAATACCGTAATAGAAGATGTTGAAAATGGTTACTTCATGCATCCTGATAAGCAAATAAAAGAAGTTTGTGATAAATTGCAAAATGATTCTGCAATATCTGGTGGATTTCATGCAATTGGATTTTCTCAAGGAGCTCAATTCATGTAGGTATTATATTATAATATATTATTTTTAATATAATATAATAAGTTAAAATAAAACTAATGCTTGTTTTAACCAACCAATTCCTAACGTTAGGTTAGTTTAGACTCTTTAACTTACGCATGATCGAAAAATTAGTTACAAAATGATATAAAAACCTATCTTTATTTTTAATTTTGATTTTTAATGGAGAAAAGTATTTTTTTTTTATTGTTTGCATTTTATCATAAGTAGATATAATTACGTATGTGCCTACTAACGTAAGTTGCAGATAAGGTTGGCTAAAAATTTTCGAATTAAAATTTGGTTTCTTTCGTGATTGATTAATTTTATAAAAAGGAGTAAAAACTTGACGTAATAGTACAGTATGTTTTAAGAAGACGAATTTAATTACTCCAAGTGATGTGCATTTAAAAATTAATAAATTTTTTCCCACATATTTTAAACGAATTTTACTTTATCATATGTAATATGAGAAAGTATTGTTTTCGTGCAGAAAAAAATTTGAGATTTTGATGGATTTACACTTTTTGAGGTCCCTGAGTAAAATAAGACCATTTCCAAAAAATGTCTGTGTGTGTGTGTGTGTGTGTGTGTATGTATGTGTGTATGTGTGTGTGTGGTCAAATTTTGTGTGCGACCTACAGCAAAAACTAATAGGAATTTTCAAACAAAATTTTGGATTTTGTATCCTTATATTGAGACTTAGAACTGATTAGGTTTTGGCTAAAATTTATTCACGGAACTATTTTTTAAATTTTTAAATTTTATTATTTATTATCAGTTTTAATTAATATTTCAAAAACTAATAGAATTTCAAAACAAAATTTAAGATTTAGCATACTTATGTCGATATTTAGAACTGATTAAATTTTAGTTAAAATTGTTTTATGAAAACTATTGTTTTTTTAATTTTTTAAGTTTTATTATTTAATATTAGTCTTTATTTAATATTTTAAAAACTAACAAAATTTTCCAAACCAAATTTTATATTTCCTATCTTTATAGCAGTAGTTAAAGTTATTTAAATTTTGGTTAAAATTGGTTGACGAAAACTATTTTTTAAAATTTTTTTTAAATCTTATTATTTAATATTAGTTTTTAATTAATATTTCGAAAAGTAATACGAATTTCTAAACTAAATTTCGGTTTTCGCATATTTTAATCAATACTTAGAACTGATTAAGTTTTAGTTAAAATTTGTTTATAAAAACTATTGTTTTTTATTATTTTAAATTTTATTATTTAATATTAGCCTTTATTTAATATTTTAAAAACTAAAAGGATTTTCAAAACTAAAGTTGAGATTTGTTATGTTTATGGCAGGAATTAGAGCTGATTAAATTTTGGATAAAATTGGTTCATGGAAGCAATTTTTTTAAATCTTTTTATTTAATATTAGTTTTATTAAATATTTCAAAAATAATGATAATTTAAAACTAAAGTTGGTATTTTGTATTTTATATTTACACTTAGAGCTGAAATTTGATTTTGGGTCACATTGGTTAATGGAAAATATTTTTTCTTTTTATTATTAAAAATTATTTTTTAATATTTAATAAAAGTATGATAAAGTCATGGGCATGGCCACATCCGATTTTTAATATTTAATAAAGGTATGATAAAGTCATGGGCATGGCCATCCGATTTTTATAGTTATGATGTATGCAGATAATCATGCAAAATTCAAATTTGTTGATTCTTATCTGATAAACCTGAACTTATGTCGTACATTATACTATATTAGAAATATATGTATTATTGTGATCATCTATATCATGGACTAAAAATTTTGTTTAAAATACTTATGTGGGAAAAATGTACTAATTTATAAATTCAATTGACATAATTTTAAATCATTAAATTCATTCTTAAAACATGATTTACGAGTTAATAAAACCATGTACATAGGTAATATTACAGTTGCCTATAATTTGTGCAATTGAATAAAATAAACATAGTAATTGAATTTATTGTGTGTGTAAATTTGTTATTGTCCATCAGTATAATGCATAATATTCAAAATTACAAAAAGTATTGATATCTCATACATGTAATACAAAAATGAATTTTATAGGAGAAGAAAAAACCTAATTATATTAAATTGAAAATTTATATTGGCAAAATTATAGTTGAATTAATAGATTTTTTAACAATTAAAAATTTATTGTCTTACGTTTCGGGACATTTGTTGGTTCATTATCAAGGCTATAATATTAAACAAAATAGATTATGCATAATATAGTGCAATAAATGAATTTATTTAAATTTAAATATCTATACCAATTTAACAATAAATGGCTCGAAACGTCAATTAATAAATTGTTGTTGTTTAAAATATGAGTTACGTAAGTTGATAAAAGTTTCTATTTTAATTTAACTTGTTTATTACAATAATATGTAACCTTATAATTCATTTATATGTAGTTGACAACGGTCAAATTTTTACATGGTGCGTTTTATGGATCTATGGTACATAATAGTTTGAAATGTAAAATAAGACTTTTTTTATTGATAAACCCTATTTTTTTTGTTTCTAAGGTATTGTAAATTGTAATAATAAATTTTTAATACATCACCTTTTTTTTGAGTGGATAAAAGACTGGTGACTATTGCTGTCCGCTGAAGAGAGCTTTCACTGTATCGCACAGGACTAAATTGTTTTTAATACCTTACATGATTATCATCAGAGATGGGCGGAACAGGTCAACGACCTAACCCATGAAGGAATTGATGATGATGATGACATGATTATCAATCTTACGGACCTACCTTAATATTGGGTATTAAAAGATACTTAGTCCCTTGGTGTATAACTCATTATTACCTATACTATCAACTTTTATTTAAGTTAATAATGTATTTAACATTATTTTAAAATTTCACTAAACTTGTAAAAATTAAAAAATCTTTTTTTTCAACATATAATTTCACAAGTTAATAAACTATTTATAATTTATTTAACTCATTTGGGTATATTATTTTTAATGCTTTAAAGTTTGGTTTTATTTTAGGCGTGGTTTAATTCAGAGATGTTCCAAAACGAAAGTAAAAACGTTTGTGTCGCTGGGTGGTCAACATCAAGGTGTCTATGGTTTACCGAACTGCGCTTCCTTATCTCATAAAAGTTGCGACTATGTTCGACGATTATTAAACTATGCAGCTTATTTAAGGTAAATCCATACATAATTTGATATAAATTACTGTTTATTATTTAATTAGTTTATTTGTTGTAAATATCTTATATTTATTACTTAAGACCGTCATTAGCCTGGTTGTTAGCGCGATCAATTCCTAACGTTAAGCTGGCCAGTTTGAATTCGGGCAAAAACTCACTTTGTTGTGACCGTTTCCGTGTTTCGAAGGCACGTAATGCCGGTGGTCCTCTTATGTTAATGAATTGCCATCGTTAACTATATAAAATAGGGTAACAGGCACATCTGAGACCAGTCTAGCAAGTTGCTTCAGATGTAAAACAAGTAATTCTCACAGTACTAACAGTAGCTTCGGAATATCGCCAATGCTATTGATAAGATTCAAACAGATCAACAGATCTACAATAAGTTAAAGAAGAAGAAGAATTCATCTATTCTTCTTTACCTTCTTTTCCATTTACGTAGTAAAGGAAATTATTGTAATCGTTTCTTAAAATGAAAAAACTCACACAACAATTCATATCATTTGCAGTGCAATAAAATTGTTAGTGACTAAGCTATTTCTACACTATCATAGAAGACACATGAGTCTGCTTGAACTTTTGCCGATTTCTTACTTTTATAAGGTCGTACTTTTATATTTGCACAGGATTACATTACCGTTTCATCCCTTACACCTTATAAAAGTAATAAATCGGCAAAAGTTTTAGCAGACGTATTTTTGTGTACTATGACAGTGTTGAAACTGCTTTAGGTGAATTTCGGTGAATTTATTCATGCACCTTTTTCTTTTAGTCTTCTTAGTCCGTTTTAAAAAGGTGGTATTTAAAACTTTTTTTTATTTAAATAATTTTCGTATACATTTAAATAGAATTACCGAATGTTACATTGTCTGCTTAAAAAAAATTTTGTTATATTATTTCCGAAGAAAAAAGTTGGATGACCCTATAAATTAAATCTTGCACAAGGCTTACGAAAAACTAATTACGGCACTGCACTAGATCATAATACATATCTGAAACCTCCTTACTCATAAATTTTTAATAGATATTTAAACAAAAGTATGTTTATTGATTTTATTTATAGGTGGGTTCAAGATTTTCTTGTACAAGCTACTTATTGGCATGACCCTTTAAACGAAAAGGAATATGAAGAAAATAGCTCATTTCTCGGAGATATTAATAACGTAAGATATATTAATCAATCGTATATCGAAAATCTTCAATCGTTGGAAAACTTTGTACTTGTAAAATTTGAGGGTGATACAATTGTACAACCAATTGAAACCGAATGGTTTGGATTTTATAAAACTGGACAGGCAAAAGAAATTGAAACATTACAAGAGTCATTGTTATACAAAAACGTAAGATTTTATTATTTTAATAATATTAATAATATAAGATGAAATAACTATTAAGATATTTACTGAATAATTAAACAAACCTTTTCATAAACTTTTACCAATAGGCATTTGCTGTCATCAGATTTAATAAACATCTTCAACTTTTTTTCTTTGTGGTTTGTTTTTTATTTTTGTATGCTATTATTTACGTTATATTAAGTTATCCGTCAAAGGATAAATTTATCCTGTGAAATTAATATTGAATTAAAATTTTAAAAATTAACAAGTTAACTGAACAATTAAATAACTTTTTCATGAGCTTTCAGGAATGGCTGTTTTTCTTATGAAAATTAACAATCAGATGATAATAAAACAACCTATGACAGCAGAAACCCTTTGCTGAAAACTCCTGAAAGATTGTTTAATTGATCAGTTAAATGTTATGTTAAATTTGTTTACAAATTTTAACATAAAATTTTAATTTTATTTTATACCTATACAGTTGTTTTCAGATAAGTTTCATGACTGCTTAATTTTATAAAAAGAAGTGACAAACTTAATTTAATAAATTAATTTTTGGCAGTCACTGGCCTAGTAGTTAGGGTGATCGACTACTGATGCTAAGGCAATCCGCTTTGAGCCCGAAAGGAGTTTACAAAAGAAAGTTATCTTTCTGACTCTTTTTCTATTTATGGCCATCTTCGTGCTTCGAATGGCACATAAAGCCGGTGGTCTTCCTATGTTAATGAATTGACATCATTAACTCTAATTTAGAGTAACAGGCACATCTGAAGCCAGCCTAGCAAGCTACTTCAGATGTAAAACAAGCCATGCTCACAGTACTAGCAGTGGCTTCGGATTTCGCTGATGCTACTGTTAGAACAAAACAGTACTCGTTCTAAAAATTAAAGTGAAGAATAACAAGAAACTTAATTTATTAGTTATTTACTTAGGTAACGTTTTAACAAGTTAAAGTAATGTTATTTAAATTGTATAACATGCGAGGCCGGGCTGTGATATTGCAAAAGTTGTTAAAATTCTTAAAAAATTAACCGCCAACGCAATGATTAAATAGTTAAATATAATTCAATATAATGTTTGAGGTGTTTGTAAACTATTATCCTATGACCTAAAAATTAAAATTTTTGAGCCAAAACGTACATTTTCTAAAATTTGGAAAAGTGATTGGAAAGTTGTTTGCGTTTTAAAATACAGAAAAGTAATGAAAAATTGCGCTATATTTTGCAATATTATTACGACAAAGTTGAAAATTGAAATTTTCGAATTTGAATTGTGGCCTTATTAGAAGTCGGACTAAATTCATCCTTACCTTAAATGATTCGCATTTTTATGCTGTTTCGTTTGGTAAAGCCACTTTTATAGGAAAAAGTGTACTTTCGAAGACGGGTTTCTTACCATAACACCCTTTTGGCCAAAAGATCGGCACTAAGCATTAAGTTATTCAGTATAAAAAGTATAATGCAATTTGTTCTATTGATGGTTAATTTGTTATGAATTTTAGTAAAAGTGAAGATATAAATATTTGTTTTTATTTTACAATAAAATTATTTATCTTTTATAGGATCGTTTAGGATTAAAGAAAATGAATGATGATGGAAAATTACACTTCATTTCAACTCCGGGAAACCATTTACAATTTGAATGGTCATGGTTTGTTAATAATATTATATTAAAGTATTTCAATTGATTTGTAACTTAAAAATAATTATTTTTAACGCTGTTCTAAATTTTTTATGACGTATAACCATAGGTTTATATAATAAAATGTTTATAATAATTTTTCTTGTAATAATATATGTATTATGGGTGTACTGTTAAGAAAAGAAATACTGACATTTACAATTTGATAACAATTCTCACATTGATTTTGGCTATCAACACCGTTTCTTTACCTGAAGGCTCGATTTCACCGAATTATTTAAGTAGATATTAAGTTAACGCTTTAGTGTGCAAGTGGGCTCAGAACCACTCTAAATTTTCTCAAAATCCTGTTAAAAAATTACAGTGCAGGTCACTACAATATAATGTCAAAAATCATTCAAATCCTTTATTTACAATTTTGATAGTCACCTTTTTAAAAGGGGCTTTAAAAATTTGTTTAAAGTAGTAAGTGGAATAATTTCCTAATTTATGAATTCATAAAAATTTTACTTAACTTGAAAATAATTCAATTCTTTTGAAACGGAAAAACCAAGATAAAAGCATTAAAATAAAAATAACTGATAAAAATATGTATGTCATTATGCACCTATGGTTTTTATTTAAAAAAAACCATGATATTATTACAACTCGAAAACTGAAGTAGAGGAGCATATGCGTTTTTCTACATGATATCGAGTGATCAAGTTGAGAATCAAGTGATATGTAATCTAAACAGAGTGTATCTAAACATCTTTAAAAGTCTTGTAAAATTTTAAGGGTATTCTATTACCCTCTACTGCAAAAATTGGCCGAGTTATAAAGTGCGTTTTTAAACCCGATGGAACTGTTTAATGTTAATGCTAAGTGTTTAATAGAATTCAATAAATTGTTTTTTTTATTTAAAAATTGATGAATGATATTTACTTTTCAAAAATAATGTGTACCCCGGCTAGCTACATAGTGTATTCGATTAGTCCAATTTTTCACCACTTTTTCTACAATTCTGGCGTTATTTAATTAATGACACGAGTTATGTTGGTCTCAAATGTCAAGTTAAGGTTTATTTGTATAGACTAATGTTTTGATATAGCCCCGAAGAAAATAATCTAAAAGTTAAAAAAAATTTCCAAAATTTTGGAGGCCTATCAACTGGTACATTTCTTGAAATCTACTTGTAATAATTCATGGGCCCATTTTCTCAAGTTACGACGCAAACAATAATCATTTATTGGTAAACGTAAACCAAGATTTTTACGTAGTAGACGAACCAAGTCCAAGTTGCCATGAATTTGCCAGTCGATATCAAAGACGAATAGCAAAATTCCTACAAGAATTTATCAGTAAATAACAAACATTGCACGATTTTAAAACTTCAAAACTCACTTTGCTCCGCCCAAGAGAATCGTATTCATCTTGTCAAAAATATTCTTGAAAATTCTTCTAACTTTGATATATTCCTGGTCGATGTCAACGAACTCTGGTTTTGCATAAGTGTAAAATCTAAAACTAAAGAACGCACAAAAATCTTATTAAACACATCACAAATACCTGTAATCGGTCTTATGGCAAAATATTCGTGAAATCAAAGCAAATCACTATCGTACGTAGCATCAAACATACTCAAATTACGATGGCCACATCTGGTATTGGTCGACCTACTACGACCTTCCGGAATACCAAAAAAAACTACTTCCGGGTCTCTCATAAGGCGGCAGCAAACCCTGAAGTTCGGCAACAAACAAACTGGAAGCACACACCGTCGGGACAGTATTAAGAAACCAAAATAAAAATCCGTTAAAACGACGATGACCCAACTTCCACACAAGCGACGGCTACCATCAGCTTCATCCAACTAACTCAGACATCTACAATCGACGCACCTCCAGTATCCCACATGTCGACCTCTACCAAGCCACCACTCGCAATTAATTACGCCATTCCACATGTAGGGTCAAATCAAAAATTGCAGGCATCAAAATAAATTTCTATACATCGCTAATCAGCGCAACACACTTCTATATGGGAACCAACATGCGTCTAAATTATTCCAATAAATGGATCCATTAAAATATACCCAAATCGGAATTCAAAATTTACCAATTATGAATAAAAAAAACTAATTACAAAAACGACACAAGACAAACTTATGCAAACTTAAGTCGCTAAAAAAATAGTAACAGTAAAAACATCTATCCCCTTCTCAGGCGGTAAATCAATTCTTATCCATAAAAAATCCTTTAATGGCAAAGGTAAAATTAAAATATAAACTGGATTGCACGAGTGTAACAAGAAAATAACCATCTAATCTCCCTGCTTGCAAAATAATAAATTTAAAATAAAAATTCTAACGTGGTATAGTTCATTCCAGCACGTGAGGTTAAAATAGAAACCCTAGTAACAACATCCTTTTGCTATTTGTTGTTGAGAAGGTGTGTTTTTATTAAAATCAAAATTGCTAAATTAGTTATTTAAATTGCATTCTGACAAAAAATGTATACTTACATACACCATATTTTGTGGCGTTTGATGAGATAAATGATAAGAAATCTATTTTTATGAAATCTGTATTGCGTTATTTATCTATTTAATATTATAATATTAAAATCTAATAATTATAATAATACTTATTCCGGACCTGATTGGGTTCTTGTTTCACGACATGGCACACCAATCTGCATCCTGAATATTTTTAAATAAATTGTGTTGTAAACATTTGACGTGTTACTTTAAACAATAACTATTTTTATTTATTACTACTTATTTAAATTATATGTTTTGAATTGAATTTTGATTTCAATTTTTAGTAGATTTTAATCCATATTCATTCATTTAGGGTTGAGTTTAACTGACAAGATTTTAAAAATCAAAACAATGCCATACAGCGGTGTCTTAAACAAAAAATGCAATAAGTTGGAAAAATTTAAAAACCTTTTAAAAATCATACTATAATTTCACAAGTTAATAAATGATTTGTATTTAAATAATATACGAATTTCTGTTAGATTCTATAACCATCTTACACAATTCAATCTCCATTTTTCTATATAATATGGGGTATATTCTTCGCACAAATTTTTATTTCGTCCTGCAGTCGTTAGACCTTTTGTTCACGTTAACTTTGGTCTTTCTCATTTTCTTCTCTGGACTGGTGTTCAATTCCAAACCTTTTTGCCCTCTTTTCTCTTCCATTCTTTCTAACTGACTGTAAAATGTTAATTGTTTCATTTCCACTCTCAGTGATAGTGTTTCATTTTCGAACGTCTAATAATAATAGTAAAGTATATAAATTAAAATTAATAGTGCGATTTTAACGATTTTATGGTTCTTCCAGCAGAATAAAAATATTACCATTCGAAAAATCTTAAAATTTTACCTATCTAACGTGAAAATTTTAATTTGAAAACATGACAGATGTTAAAAGATACTTATAACTAAACTTATTTCATTAGATGGGCATCAGTACAGCGGTGTAGTACCAAAATTTTAACCGAATTTTAAATAACCTCTTAAAAATTTAATACGACGCGTAAGCGTAATAGGAAAGAAGTCATATAAATTTAGGACCTTGCAGATGGACTTAATTTCTGTATGCAGTATTTCAGATTTAACGGTATTTTAAAATTTAATTCTAAAAAAATCACTTTGAAAACTAATGTTTACGGTAAAATATCTCCTTAAGCTGCATTATATGGGAATTATCATATTACAATACGAAATCTTGTTTGTGTCCTAAGAGCATATAAATAAATTCTTTACCTTCATCTAACAGATACCTATAATTTGTACCGATCAAGTTGAATATTTTAAAAATATGGCTTTCTGAAACATGAGTAATTTTAAACAATGACATAATAATAATACTAACATTGATTATAATATTTTATATTTTATATTTTCATGTCTAAAATTTTATAATTTAAGATTAATTTATAAAATCCGGGAGTTGTTGACAGTACAATAATAATTATTATTATAAATTACGCTGTAGTTTCTATTGTTTAGAGACGTCAAAATATAACAAAAGCGTTTTTTCAAACAGCTTTATAAAATATTCTGATTAAGATAAGCAAAATGCGCCCTTATTTATGTAGAACTGAAATAACATTATGAAATATCTTTTTGTTCTTCTATTCAGACAGACTGCATTAGTCAAACAGGCGGTGTATAATATAACTAATGGATGACAACACTGATTGAAAAATTTTGCAGACACAAAACGCGAATGAAAAGTGGGGTGGTATGATAAAATGAAAATTAGGATTTGTTTGATTTGATTGGTTATTTTTTTTTAATACTACCCTTTTCTATTGAACTTGTGACAATCTTTGAATAATAAAGTAATTTTAGTTAAAATAAATTACTTAAATGAATGAATACTGTTGATGGCGATTAACCGCTATTAAATTATTGTAATATTATTGTTTGAATCGTAGGTGTAACTCGACGTTTTTAAAACAATTATTAAGCAAAACAAGCACGACTTATTTATTAACGTATAAAAACCGACTAATAAATATAACTTAATAATTTTTGTTACATAATGTTATAAAGGTCTCTCTACACACGGGTGGAAATTACTTATAATTATGCCAAAAAAATATGTCGATACTTTCGTTATTGTTTAATATGGCATCAATAAAACTTAAAATTACTAGTATAGGCAGATGATTATATTTTAAAAAGCAACTAATGCCCGGTTTCAAAAAGTTGCTATTATCCGAGAATTCAAAAACCTCGGATTATATTTAAGCCAAAAATCGCGTTTCACAAAGGCATTTACGTAAATTGAACAAAAATTAAATCACAACTTAATTTTTGTTGTAATGAAATAAAAATTCTTATTTGACATTTGTCTTATAGGGCAATCACCAATCAGTAGAGGTATTCCAAAAGGTAAAAGTTGCAAAAAGTGGTGTAGAAGCTTTTATTTTTTTAACTTGGGTTCAAACATGTGATAAATAAATATGTTATGGTCACCCGGCCCTTTTGGCAGCCAAAGAATGTAGAAATTTTAGAACTATTTTGGTTTTTTGTCCACACCTCTTAAACAATGCATCTTAGGCGAAAAAGTTCGCGTTAAGTGGTATGATGTAAAACCACGACAATTTTTTGCAACATTGTGAAAACCTGAGATATAGTACTATAAATAGATGTGCAGCTTGGAAATGAGTACTCTAAAAGAAAACCCCATAAAACATATTTGTAGATCATTAAATTCTGCGTTCACTGAGTACTAAAATTTTTAAATTCTGTCAAGACAAGTCAAGACTCGAGTCATAACCTAATTATCGCAGCCATAAAGTGGATTGCCATAACTGTATAGAATATCTGCAGAGTTTCTCGACTTGTACCTTTTAAAGTTTGTCTGGTAGTACCCACATATCTGTTGGAATCTGCTCAATTTTGATTCGATATCTGTAATATTGTCCTGGTATGATACATTGAATCTAAGGTAGCCGAACTTCTTTACTTGCTCAATTATTTAATACAATGTTAGCTCTTAGATGGTCGCAACATCTGAATGCCAGTACTTTCGACTTTTTTTCTGAGATACACAGCTGATACGTTTTTGCGATATTGTTGAGTTGCCCTTTGGAGGTCGTCTTCTGGTTCCGCAAGGAGTGTTTGGTCAACCGCAAAAAATAGTGTGTCCAAGGTCGTGTTTGGAACTTTGAAGCGTTTTGTCAACCTCTTCTGCCATTGTTGAATAACGTCGTCGTCGTTTTGTTCAACGACAATACGCATCTCACGTCTTGTATGGGAGTTCTTGTTCAAAAATTTAACTGATGATCTACACCAAGCACCGTATATACTAGATATAATCCCGTGCGACCTTTCCTCTTCGCCAAATTTAAATTACCACTTCGTGGAAAATGTTTTGAATCTATGGAATCTATAAAAGAAAATGCGCCGATCACGATTCGACATCATGCCAAAAATTGCTTATAGGAGGTGTTTTGTGGATTAAATCGGGTTTACTTTGAAGGCGAAAAAATAAATTGGGATGATTAAACTAATATTTTGTGTTGTATTGAACAATTCCCGGTAGTTAATTGATAAAGTAGAATATTCTTGCAAATTGATTTATAAATTTTTGTTATAAAAATTACTTTTATAACATTGACAAATACAGTAGAACCTCGATTATCCGGGCCGACCGGGACCGAGCTCGGCACGGATAATTGAAAACACGGATAATAATAATTGACGTTTTTTGTTAAATTATTACAAAAATACACTAAACAGCTTTGTATGTAACCCAATTGCAGCTCTGAAGTAAGCAAAAAATTCTATACATTTGATTTCACATAGTATACTACTAAAGTTGCAAATGTCCACGAATAAACCGCTGGCGCCGCACGGATAAGCCGCCGCACGCATAATAATCTCACGGTAATCGATGTATAATGGGCCCACGGATAAACCGCTTCCCGGATAATCCGCGCACGGATAATCGGGGTTCTACTGTATAACTTATAACCTATAACTTTTATAACTTTAACAAAACCCTAATAATTTTTAAATTTAGATATCTACCGCTTAAATTTTGTAAAAAACGACTTATATTTTTCGGGTTTCACAAAAATATGGCAAGTTAGTGTCAAGTTTAAATAATATATACCTGGATTACACCACAACTTTTTACGTAAATTTAAATAAAATTTGCTAAATGGAAAAAAGTTAACTTAAAAAAGCAATTAATTGCAAAAATGTGTTTAAAAATGTATAGTATAAGTATATTTTGGAATTTCTTCTGTAAATTTACATTTAATTTTTATAAATTTGCTTTTTTTCGTGTTCCAAAAAAACATAAAGTGCCTTGAGAAGTAACGTGGTAAAAGCCAAGTTGACTACTACAAATATTTAATTAATGAGGTGGTTTTCTATTGTCTTTCCCATAACTCACAAATTGATCTTTAACTAGAGATCTCAACATTTCAGGCGACCCAACCAAGAATAGCACAACAAATATTAAAAATTATTTGAAACCGACCGATTATATTATTGAAATCAACAAAATTGACGGTTTAAATCTTGGCTTACTTTAAACCATAGAAACTGTGCCTAAATTTTTTGTGAAACCGAGACTAAACTGAACTAGAATAAACTTATAGTAATCCTAAATTTTATAAAAATATAGCGTGCTACTGCAGTTCATATTCATATTTATGACGAATTTTTAGTTATAAAGTTGACAAAATGACTGACATCTCGGCTTAAAAAAATGGCTTAAATTTATTTGTAAAACCCAAATGTGTTATAATCGTAGTTTATATTGAGGTTTAAATATTTTGGATAAGCCAAATGCTTTGTAAAACCCATTTGATATTTAAGCCTAAATTTAAGCCGAAATCGCAGTTTAAATGTTTTATGAAACCGGGTAACAGAATTTTATGACGTAGGTCCATAGGTATCAAAATATTTGAAGCAAATAATAATGTATCATATAGACTAGGTTTATAGTTCGCGAGAGTTGAAATAAAACAAAATAATGCAATTTACGTAGATATGATATCTAAAAACTTTTCAGAACGTATACTGCACAAAAAATGCGCACAGAAAAATTCTCACACAAAAGAACGCACATAAAAGGTTTGACTGTACTTACTTTTGTATACTCGTATTGAAACGTAATAGACGGTATATAATTATTTATTAAGCAGAAATTATTATACTTATAAATAGCCATCTATATCATGAGATTATTAAGGGGTAAAACCATTTTAGTGGCAGAAAGAGGCCCGACTTTGACAATTTATTTTGGGAGTATGAAAAAAAAAGGAATAGAACGGCTACGCGCTTCCATAGAAAATGTAATTGTAAAGTCGCTCTCAAAATTTCATATTGATCCATGCAACGGTGTTCAAGTAATTCGTCCTCCCAATTTGAAAAAAAATTGTTTCGAGAAAAACGCGTTTAAAATTTTACAATCAATTAATTATTTAATTTACAATTAAATATTTATAATTAATTAATAAAATTAAAACTTTTAAAAATTGGTTTTATCATAGAACCAACTGCATATTGTTTTTATGAACCTCAAGTATTGTTTAAGATAAAAAAAAACAAAAGTCGATATTTCCAAAATTCTAGAGAGGTTTTACCCCTTAAGTAAGTAAATGGAAAGAATTCACTCATTTTCTAAATACAATGAACTAAACTTGTAATTATTTTTAATCCAGAAAATCAATTTGTATATCCAACGAGGTAATTTCTCCTCGGTGTTAGGGTTGATGCCTACGCAAGCTGTTATGAACGAATTTTTCCATCTCACTTGATTGTTATTTTATACTTATTTATTTCTGGTACTATTATTACTGTAATTATTAAATTCACACTTACAATAATAAGACGGTAGTGGTTATCAGTGAAGTGCGCGACTTCTAATACCGAGTGCTTAGTTCGATTCCGAACCAAATAAGAACTTCATTTCTGACCGTCTTCTCTCGGAAAACAGGCGTAAATAACCGAGGTGTAAACTGTCCAGTGTCTCGAAACAAAGTGCATACACTGCCATGGTTCGAAGCGCAAGTTAAGCAGTAAATCCCGTGTATAGGTGATAACATTTATGACCGTACTAATGGTCGCGGCTTGAGGTTTGAAACCAGATTTACCAATAAAACGCTATAAGCGTTTCAAGATAAGCGATACGCTACCTTGCGACAAATTTTTGAATTAATGATATACATAGGATAATGAAATAGGCTCGCTTGTATTTTAATGTCAAGTTGTAAGTTTTCCTAACGAAATTTTAATAATGAATAGATGGTTTTATTGACTTTTCTGGTGCAATTCTATGAATTAAAAAATCTCGAAATTAGTTTTCATGTCTTTCCCCAAAAAGGACAAGAAAAAGTGTACATAAATAAAAAAAATTAACAAAATTTTGTCAATTTTTGTCATCGTTATGTCGACGTAGCATTTCATTGTGCATAGCTTACTTTGATTGTTTGTTTTTCCCTTTATGGAAACCAACCTGTATTTATAGGATTTTGGTCACTTTTTATCGTAAATGGAAAGCGACGATTATTAGTTTAAACTTGTGGACTTCAGGTCTTCAACCGGGTTCACTTTTACTTGCTTTTGTTTAATATATTTTGTAATTGTCTCATATCTTGACATTTATACACACGCAAACCATTTTTTTTTTAGAATAAATTAAGACTCTTGGCCCTTTGTTTTATTAATCTCCCTCCATGATTACCTGATGGAATTCATGGCCCTCGCAAACCTTCAATGCTATGCAATGCCAGGGCAAGGGTGAACGTATTTTTTTTAAAGAAGAGGACCCACCTCTTGGTTTAACATTCTTCCTCTGGACGATCAAGTGGATTAGAAAAAAGGGAAAACTGTTATAATCGTTTATGAACTTTTTATCGTCGATACCTTTTATTTGATGAGGATCTGGGCTCATTGCTGTAGTTTTTAAATTTAATTTATTATATCAGGTGGTCCAATACTTTGACTGCACAAATAAATTACATGTCTTGCGTGTAGAGCCGCTTTACTTTCGTAAATACACCTCGAATTTAGATCTCCACGCATGTATTCTATGTAATGAAGAACGTTAAAACAAAGACTGGAAGCAGATACTTATAAATGTTAAATATTTCACACACTCTAAACTGCTTTAAGCTCAAATATGGTTCAAGGATATTATGTCACTTTTTCTAATCCTTTTAGGCAGGTAGCATTTTAAATATTATTTCAAATATTACCGTAATAATATTAAAAATATATTTAAATTAAAATATATTTAATATGATAATAAATTATAAACACGACAGCGAACTATCAAAAAAAATTACCAACAATGTTAATATCACTAATAGCCACTATGGCTCTGCGATCTTAAATTGAAACGCCTATAGGAAAATCTAGTTTCAAACCTTAAGCTGCGATTATTAGTACGGTCATTAGTCAACACGCTACAGACATGGGAGAGAAGGACGCCTACGAACTGTATAGTGTACGGTACTTCAAGAGGAAGAAGTAAGTAGATCTTATCTACTGTGGGTTCTGGCCTACTCTTGATCAAAACTTTGAATTGGTTTTTCTCATTGTAATAGTTATTCTATATTTTATTTATTTTATATTTTTAATTTAAATTTCTGTATTTTTATTGTATTTTAATCATTTTTGTAATTTTTGTCACTATTCTATATCTTTGTTCTTGTCTCTCTATCTTTCTCTACATTTTTCTTTATTTTTGCTTTGATAATAAACCCGAAACGTCGGACAATCAATTGTTTTATTTATCATCACTATTCTCAATTAATATTTACCACTCATGAATTAATATATTATTATTACTACAATAATTCATGATCTATTTTAACTGACAATAGGTATGAGAAGATGCATAAATTTTTTTTATAGCGTAGGTAGATCAAAAATATCTAAAGATACTAATTAATACTTTTTATTTTATTTATTTTCGTTTCAATAATAATTTTGAAAAATATTTAAAAATCTATCAATTTGAATAAAAAAACGACCGCGCAAGTCGCTATTTGCTAGTGACGTCACACGGCTTAGTAACCTTAGTAACTTAAAACGCGGCTGGTTGTTTTGTGCAGTTTTGTGCTTGCAAGTTTAATGCCCGTTTTCACCAACCGATTTCTAACGTTAGAAATTCCCTAACTTTGACATAAGAAACTTTTATGTCAAATTTGGTTTTCACCAAGCGCTAAGAATTCCTTAAGGTGTTAAGAAATCCCTAACCTAAGGTAATTCTTAATACCTTAAGGAATTTTTTTTTCCAGTTTTTGATGCAATTTAAAGACGACACCTTTCCTATTATTCAATTCGGGTTGTTTTCTTTAAATTATCTTTAGTTATCCACAGTAGAGTTGAGAATCAATCGTCTAACCAACTGAAAGTAGTTCATGATGGACGATTCCCTTCCAGTTCCTTCCAGCAAAAAGCAAGCAAACCATTTCTGAACAGTAGATTTTGATAAAGTACCTTTGCCGTACACAGCACAAATTGTTTCACAAGCACAATTTTTCCTTACTTTTCCCTATTTTCAAAAGTAAATAACTTTCTAACCACTGCACTAATTTTGATGTTTAATACTCAAAGTAATATTTAGTGTTGTCGCTACGATCTGCGTTTCGTGAGTTATTTGCAAATTGATACCATCTATTGGAAAAAATGCCACGAACTTTTTCCCAGACCTAATATTACATCCCCATGACATTATATTACATGACCAGCAGTATAGCGCGAAGCATGCACGGGTCGACTGCGAGGCGGTGAGTCGCGGTTCGAACCCTGCTGGCGCTAGATACACTGCTGTGATCAAAAAGTCCAATATCGATCTGTGAACTATGGGGAAGGCAACGGGAAACCACTCTATGAATTATACTTTCAAGAAAAGTCATCTTGGGTTTGGCCAAGTTTGTGATCGCTAACATCCGGTAACGGATAGGTACGCGAAGAAGAAGAATATTACATCCTGCCCCACAGTCTTTCATTTTAAATGCTATAAAAAATCTATCAAATGAATTAGACAGAACAGCGAGAACTATCCTTCTAAATACAAGAGATGAATTAACAAAAGACAGAAACAGGAATAGGCTCTTATAAGGGTCTATATCTACAAAAAATTATGTGTAATACATATACTATGTACCTAATTGGTTACAACATATTTTGCAACAAAAAGGGGTATTATTCTAAGAATAAGTTGACATGGTAATTTTCTTTTAAATAATTCATAATAAGTATTAAAAATTTTATTAGATGTTCGAAACATTAATTTCCTCACTGTATATTATAATTTGTAAGTAAAAAAATGGCGAGAGTTAATCAACCGTGATTGCGATTTTTACCATTATTTTTGTAAATTATGATAGATAATGATGCTGTATGGACATAAAAAAAATAAAATTTGCGGACTGTCCACAAATTTGGTTAAAAAACGGCTTTAAAAATTAATTTGGAATGCAATTTTATCATTGGCTCTGGTGAACTATAACCCCGCCCATCGTAATTAAAATGGGCTGTGGCAACATTTAAAATACCAGAATCTCGTTTTTTACAACGAATTATGAAAGATAATGGTGTAATTAGGTAATAAAAAAATTAAAGTTGTGAACGGACAACAAATTTTTGAAAAAAAATCACTTTTTGTGTGAATTCGTTTCTGAGGTGGTTGCACTGTCAAAACCTATTCTCCGCACCCGCCCTCGCCCCTCCGGGGCTCGTACGGGGCTTCGAACGGTTTTGACACGTGCTAAACTCATTAAAAACATCCCTTAAGCGGCTCCAAATCGAAAATTTTGAAAGTTGACGCGACGGATCTCTGAGAGCGACTGGTATCTCCCCCACCACTAGTCACTGTCGACCCAGGCACAGCACACGTACCGCCAACAGAATGAACGATACCTTTTCATTTTAATACACTTACATGTATTTCTTATGGGAAAATTGCAATTTTCAAAATTAAATTGTGGCCTTATTACAAGTCCGACTAAGTTCATCCTGCCTTTAAAGTTCTTGTATTTTTCTGTTCTTTCGTTTGGTTGAACCATTTCTATAGGGAAAAGTGTACTTTCGAGTCACGTTTAATTAACTCTTGCCAAAAAATATATTCAAATAACGAATTAATGTTGGTATTTTAAGCATTATTATAGCGAGTTTTGCAATTACCTCTTGTGGTATTATAGTACAGAACAAGTTTTGTAAATAACTTAAACTTTTTATTCCAAATTTTGCATATCAAAAAGTCAATTTTGATCAAAACATATTTTGCTAGCCGATTCTCGTTTAGCATCAGAATCTTTTAGAATCAAGTGATGCCGTTCTGTTGTTCCGTTGCTGTCAAAATATTCTACGTACCACTGTCTAAAGAGATATAACTGCGTTTAGTGGAGCTACACATCTATGGAGCCTATAGCAAACTAATGTTATAACTAAAAAGTATTTATTTAAAATAAATAAATTAAATTTACCCTTTCAATATTACTAAAAAATAACTTTTAAATTACAAAAAATAAAATAACTGAAAATTAAATGTACACTTTTCGGCAATTTATTTTTATTTTACTTTATACTTTAAACAGTTTCAATTTGACAAGTCTTTTTCGAACAAAGCTTATAGATAACAAAACATAAAGCTAATTATATTGCAATTTACATAAATATTTTCATGTACGGCACTGATTTAAATACCTTGGCGAGACTATGTAAGTAATTTCTGGATTGAAAACCCTCCTGTATAACGTAATAAATAAACTTATAAAATAACGAAATTACTCATTAACCCTGTAACAAAGGAGTGTAGGGTTTGATCTTGTCTGCGGTTGGTTGTGTGAATACACCAATGATCAAATACTGTTTTATAAACCAAGCAAGCAACTTCGAGTTGATTAATTAAACATCGGTGTGTGGTGGAGGCTTTCTCTTCAAAAGTACCGCATAATACGATCACAATATTTTTCTCATTAAAACATGTTATATAATTATTTACTAGTAATTACGACTTATAAAACAGATATTTCTTTTTATTTAGTTTTATAAATAATATTTATACGATTATTTATTAGACAAGTAAAGAGTAGAAGAAAGTGGTATTCGTTGAACTATTTATTTTATGATAAAAAGGCACAATTAAGATTAATTTGTAGATACAGAATATACGTATTTATTTTAATAAGAATAAGAACTCCTTTAAGGGTTATGCCTACTTAGAAGATCGATTAAAATCGAACATTTATTATTTTTTGGGAAAATGTTTACATATTTCTGCACAACAATTAGTATAATCAAAAGAGCTTTATTTAGAAATCACCTCATAATTTTTTGTACAAAATATTAAACAATACTCAAGTTACGGTCGTTGTTCGACAACCCTATTTTTAATAAGTGTTTTGCGGTGATCAGTACTATACGGAGCCAAGTTATCTAAAATTAAAAATTCAAAAAGATTTAGTTAATATACGAGTTTATCTAGTACTTAACGAAGCCATATTTCAAAAAATTGAATTTTGACAAAATGGCAACTGTTCAAAGTTAAAATATCGATTTTCGTAAGAAAAAGCGATATCTTTTGTACATAAATTGAAAAATACGCACTAAAAGAAAAAATCCCCCCGTTAAGTACTAGATTTGGATGTCTAAAGAAAGTATAAAAAATTTTAAATAAATTTATTCACTAGTTTTTGAAATATCTTGATCACCGACTTTCAACATGTAGTACTGAGAAAGTCGCGTTTAAAGTTGTATTGCAGTTTACACTAAAGCAGAAAAGTTATTTTTTACTTACACGAAAGGGATATAACTTTGTAAAAAAAACAGATTGACGCAAAACTTGTAGGGACATTTCTAACATTATATACTTTAAGAAAATGTACTTTTGAAAAATCGATTTCTAAGTAGGCATAACCCTTAAGCATTTTTAATCTCTCGATTTTAATTTAATATAGATTTATTTTTTAAGTACTACTTTAGGGTCGATTGCAAAAACATAATTTTAAGATAGTAGGTAAGTACCTACGGTACAAATTAAAAATTTATATATTATACTCTATTTTAAATAGTTTATTAACTTGTGAAATAATATATGTATTCATTTAGGGATAGTTTAACTGATGAGATCTTGATAAGGCGAAACAACTTTGTACAACGGGGTCTTATTGTTAGACTAAAAATGTAAGTTGAAAAATTTTCAAATTTCGCTTGGCTTGTAAAAAATTTTTATTCAATATATTCTATTTTATGTTATTTTAAGAATCTTTTAAATTCTATATAAAATTGGTGCAAGCGGTCAAGTGTACATCACCAAGACTATAGTCTAAAGCCAATTTCATAATGAAATTTAATAGCTTCCATTTAATGAAAAAACGAAAAAAAACGTAAATTGCACAAACCCTTTTAACAGAATATTTAGTAAATTGATTGATTTTCGTTGCTTTTATTAAGAGTACTTTTAATGTCATTAAAAGTAAAACAAACGCACAATATGATAATATCTTTTTATCACATTCCACAAAACATTCAACTACGTATAATTTAAGTTGAAATTAAAATATTGACCTAGAAATGTGCTTGGTTGCTTTTCTCAAATTTGTGACGTTGGAACCAAAACACTGACAAATTTGTGAATAGCGACCAATCACATTTCGAGGTCAATATTTTAGTTCCAACGTCAAGATTATTCTTAAAACGGTCGTAATATAATAATGTATGTATGTTTACATTAGGTTTGTGCGTTGGACTTGCTCTGAACTGATCTAAACAGTTTCTGATTACGTCAGGCTGACAGCTGTTTAGAGCAACATCCGACAAATACTTTTGGAACAACTTGTCGTTGAGTTAAATAACTTAATCTCACAATATTTTGTAAATAAATTGTTAGTGTATTATCAAATATGAATAATTTAAGCTACAAGATATTACTACTTGAATTGCATTACTTTGTAGCTTAAATTATTCATATTAAATGTCTGATGACAGCAGTAACCATTGCTGAAAGCTTACAAATAATGTTTCGTTTTATTGTTCATTTAACCTTATAATTTTAAAAATTTGAATTAATATAAATTATTCATATTAGACACCGCAATGACAACTTGTTTACAAACTATTTTGAGGTTAGGTTATTTACATAAAGGAAAAGTTGTTTCAAAAGTGGATGTTGGATGTTACTCGTTGGATGTTACTCTAAAAAGCTGTTAGTGTGATGTAATCAGAAACTGTTCAGATCACGTCCAACGTACAAACTTATTATGTACTTATGTGTTTTACCCTCACCTATATCGCGCCACCACATATCATGGCAATTGCTAAACATATCTTGGTAGATAGACATAATCTTGATTTTATATAGTAAATTCAAGAACTATAGGAAACGCTTCCTAAAAATATTAGCAATTTCAATAAATCTGAAAGTGACAATATTAGGTTATGTTTACCAGATTAAGTTTTATGTGGTTAATCGATTTTGGTCTTGATTACAATAACAATTTTGATAATATTACAACAATGAAAAAAATTATATAGAAATACCTTGAAAATATAAATTTATTGCAAATTTTATGACTTGATTTACAGTAGAACCCCGTTTTATCGACCTAACTGGGATCAATTTTTGGTCGGTTAAGTACACAAATAGTACAATAATTAAAATATACTTTGGTGAACGTCATCGTCATTTAAGATAATTCGTTAATTAAGATATTTCAGACAAAGTCAAAATGTAATTATAAAATCGAAAACTTTTATAACACTAATTTTCTCAGAATTAATAACGGAATCCATATTTATTTGCATACTATTGGAAAGTGGATGTAAATGGATGAAAGTGGATGTGGAAAGTAGTGGAAGTAATCAATCTGTCTATGTAGTTATGTGATCATCTCCGCATCGGTCAGTGAGATTGCGTACGTAAGCATCCGTCTATTTGGTTGGATAACATGTAAAAATTCTGGGAATAAGTGGTTAATCGAGCGTTGGATAAGCGGGGTTCTGCTATACTTCGTTTACATATTAGATTAGTTTATAATGAGAAAACTGTATTATGAATACAATCGGAGAATAACGAATGATAATTAATGTTATTTTAATGACATTAAAAATAGCATGTTTTACTTAGAGCAAAAGTCACTTATTATGAGTGGCGTAACCCCCTCCACCCGGGAGATATATGAATAATGTGACAATTTTATTAAATGCTTTATTAATTACGGACACATTTTTATATCACTCTAATAAGCGTACACAAAGTAGTAGTAAAAAATACATCTCGTAATTCCTAAACATATCTTACTCGATGGACATAATGCTGATTTTATAAGTGCCAAAACAATTAAATCAGTTAAGATGTTACGGTTGATTTTTATTTAAAAATATTTTGAAATAATTACAGATTTATAAATCAAAAGTTTGAAAAGTTTTTTAGTCGTATCTAAAACAGTAGCAGGACGCATTTTGTCGAAACTGCGTCTACCGCATAGGATGCAGATGCAGGTGGTTTGTTCGTATCATAGACCGCTTACACCTTATCACGTTACCGGTTTCGGCATTACCCGAAGGATTTGTCATCTTCAGACATGCATAGGTTCAGCAGCAGTGCGTAGGGATGTATATGTCTAGATTCGTCTATGACATTTCATTACGACTAAAAAACTATATTTCAAACTTTTTGATTTATCTAATCACAGTCGATAAAATGTTAAATTTGTTTACAAATTTTAACATAAAATTTTTAATCTACAGAATTACAGATTTCTTTAATTTTATTTCAATAATTTTTCAAATGTGGCATATCAATTCAAATTTTGAATTTTAATTTTTTTTAACAAATATTGATTAGCATTGATGGAATGCACATTTTTGCAATTGAGTTCTGCCATTCGAGAAAGTTACTTGTTTTAAAATTTTTAAGTAAAGTAATATTATTCTGCCGTTGTAGATAACCAATTGTTAACTTTTTATTATCATCCAAGTTTTTGGGATTAATATTGGTTATTACGTTTTGGATTTTCCTGTTTACCGGCTGTAATAAACACCTTTTTCGGGAAGTAATCAGATCTTCATTGTTGAAGGATTAAAGTCGTCAATATACATTACATCGCTTAAAATTATTATAAAATCCTCCAACAACATCTTGAGGTATGTTTACTAACTTTAAAACCACATTTGTTAAATTTAAATTTTCAGGGTGTTGCTTTTCGCTTACCATTTTTACCTTTTGACTCACGATTATTATTTTTGGTTTACCATTACTATTTTGGTATTATTTTGAACGTACGCTACTCTTAACCGATTTGACTTGTTGGTGTTGCATTCCTTGATTGATTATTATCGACTGGTAGAAAATCTTTATTTTTTGCTTGGTGCAAAATTCCATCTGTTGCCTGACTCATCATAAGCTCCATTTTGGAAAATTTGCTCAATTACTTTATTGGTTATTTTTTATTGCTCCCCAAGTCCAACCATCAAGAAAGAAGACAGCAAAAGATAAGATCTTTGTTTTGTACCGTCAGATATTTGTTAATTTTAAAACTGTTAACTATTTTTATTGTGCGACGAATATTTATTGGGCCGTTCTATTGAATTTCAGGAAAATACTATAAATTGGTTACAGAAAACGTGTAAAACATTTTTTCCCCAAATCTACATAATACGCGGTAAATTGCAATTACTGGTTATTATACAATTGTTAATTTGCACATATTTTTTATTATGGGTTACGTTTAAAGAGTACCCCAATACTGCGCTTATTTGTAAGTAATTAATTGACAATTAAATCTGACACAACAAGCAACATACTCTGTTACTCACAGCTTTTGACCTGGTCACTTCTCTTTTTTTTGCAGCAGGCTTATTTTCGCAGTTTATTATTTGTTGACTGCTGATTTTACGTATACAAGGTGGTCTTTAAACTTCGTGGCGTGTAAATATAAATTTACCGGCTTGCTCTTCGGAGCGTAACATTTAGCGTTCTTCCCGTATAATTGTTTTTACGATTGCACAGAAGTACCAGCTCAAAAATATCCAAGTCATCACTTGCATACCAGTACAATAAATTATATAATTTAAATAAAATAATGGAATATTAAGTCAATAGAAAAGTTTTTATATACATAGTTTTTCTTTAGAGATTTAGGCTGCGCGTACATTGGATCCGTTTTTGGACGAATTCAGACAAACGAGAATTCTATCCTTCACTATTACCGATCACTCGCATCTATGAGTCTCCGCGAGACTTTCAGTTCGTCGCAATTCGTCCGAAAACGAATCCACTGTACGCGCAGCGTAAATCTCTTTAATTCATAGAGATTACATTCCTTGGTACCTAGTAGTCCGTTTGCTAAAACAAAATGAACAAAAATCCTGTACCTATGTACGGTATCTTTAATGGATCATAAAAACTTCACCTGTACCATTATTACGGGAACTTCTACAATATTATAAGTTCATCCTCATACGTGTATAATCATTGAAGTAAGAGATTTTTAGACGTACAGAAAAGTTCCCTACATTTGAATTCCTGTTTCTTGGTGCGAGGTTAAACAAAGCATATTGTTACCTCACATAGCGGCTTAATAACTGGTTGTTAAGGATGTTTGGTTGAAGAGGCCTCCAATATTCCGTTTTTCCTTATAGTATCGTCATTAAAAGTTTTGCTCCTTGGAAAATAATATACTATTTTTTTACAAATATTAAAAAGTAAAAGGAGAACTACGTTTTAAACTAAAAATGTTACATAAGAAGTTGAATTTTCAGTGAATAATTTAATATTTTCTTACCAATCAGGTTGATGACATTATGATGATAGAATGATGATGCTATAAACAAAATGACAGTAAACAAATCGGGCTTATGCTCGATTTTCACCTATCTATTAGTTAATTAACTTATGGTTATTTACGACAAAACAAAGCAGACAACAACAAAACAAACATCTGATTAGTTATTTTATTAATTTAACTATAAGTTAATATAACTAATAGAACAACTATAGGTTAAGAAATTAGGAATAGGTTCAAAGTTGTCCGGAAGTAGTTCTGTGAAATTCCTGGAACTTTAAATTATGTAGGTATATATAAAATTAATGAATTTAAAATATTTTGTTGTAATTGAGCATTTATTTATAAAATTAAAGGTTTAAAAATATAGAAATGATGTAAACGCTGTACGTAGTGCATTGTGTTTTCTAATTTCACATAATGTTCCGAGTTGGGGGAGGTTCATATCAGGGAACGAAAACAGCGCAATGAATAAAATTATATACTCATCTGGCGTACGCTAAAATATTCAACAAAAGAAGCATTTGAAATTAAAAATCATTCATTTGATGTTGAAAATCAATCAGTACTATACGAATTTAGAATAAAATAAATATTCTTTTCATTTACTTGTATGTCATCACAATACCTTATTGTTTGTCAATAAGTATATTTTAAGAACAAATAAAAAAGAACATTTTTTTAAATAAGTACTATACTCTACATATTATGTATGTATAACAAAAATAAATATGAAATAATAGAAACATGAATAAGTTAAAAAAAATCAAAGAGAACTGCAATTTTTATTACATATTCATGCGTTACTAAATAGCTATTTATGCATCAAGGTGCGTAAGTATCAGTTTTTAGCGATCGAGAATGTTTAACTCTGCCTCAGCTCACAAAGCTGTTTAAGATTCCAAAAAAGCACTTGTGAAGCGTGATTCATACAACGTTTTTCCCTAGTAGCAGCCAAAAAACCTAAATTTAAATAGTTTTATATAAAATATAGTTGTATATAAAATCCTTATATATTATAACGTCTAGCACTTTATTAATTTTTTTTTATATTAGTAGGCATTACGCTTTGTTACTATGGTGTTAGCGATATAATATTTAAGAAAATAATAATTTCAAGACAAAAATTTCTTGTCTTGCTTATTCTGTTGCGTCGTTAAACAAAATAGATGTAGTAAGTCTTAGAAGATCTTAGGTATACAGTAGAACCCCGATTATCCGTGCGCGGATTATCCGTGAAGCGGTTTATCTGTGGGCCCATTATACATCGATTACCGTCAGATTATTATGCGTGCGGCGGCTTATCCGTGCGGCGCCAGCGGTTTATCCATGGACATTCGCAACTTTAGTAGTATACTATGTGAAATCAAATGTATAGAATTTATGCTTACTTCAGAGCTCCACTTGGATTACATACAAAGCAAAGTGTATTTTTTTTGTAATAATTTATCAAAAAATGTAAATTATTATTATCCGTATTTTTCAATTATCCGTGCCGAGCACGGTCCCGGTCGGCCCGGATAATCGGGGTTCTACTGTACTTAGATATTAGCAATAGATTTTACGCTTGTTAAAGTAGATAGCAATTGCCTTTCCAATTCGTCTCAGATCAGTGTTTTGTGTAGGATAGTCAAATAGTTTCACATATATTTTATCATACCAAGACGTACGGACATACCTCCTAAGTAGAATTTTGCAACAGTATTTCTTTTCAAAGTTACCAAGTTTGCGTTGTGATACCACAAACACCTTAACTTTGTATGAAAAATGTTAAGTATAACGTGCACGTTAAATCTAGGTAAAATGTTAAGCAATGTTAATAGTATAGAATAACATTTCACCTTCGTGTATGGTGTTATATTTAACATTTTAAATATTTTACTTTAAGGCTGAATGTCTTGTTTTATTGTCCCGATATTATAATAAGGGCCAACAAAAAGATGGATTGATCTAAATCGATTTATTTTTATCTCATCATTACCACGAATCCGATTTAAATACATAGTTATAAAATTTAGAATCGTAAATTTTTTTTTGAAATTTTATTTTGCAATATGAACTGTCAAATTCGACGTTTTTAAAATGCATTTAATACAATATGCATCGATCTAAAACGATCCAAACCAATTTAATTAATCGATTCGCACTGTTGACACTAAATGAGTGAAATTTTAAAAAACCTATATTTTTAAAAATTATAATTTATTGAATTATACGTCGGGTTAAGGCCATGATACTGCAACTATTTAAAAAAAAGTGTCATAAAAATATTGTTTACAACCCATTACGTCTTTACTATTATTGTGGAAATTTGTAAAGTTTTGTTTGTTCTATGAGATTCGTTTTTTGACTTTGCGTATACTTGAAAAAATAAAATTTTTTATTTACCCAGTACATTTACAATCTGTACAGTAACATTAAGTAAATTATGTCAATATTCCACAATAAAGAATGTCTTACACAGTAATGTCATATTTAGGTATAAACCCAGTGGCATATACCTTTACAACCTTAATTCATTAAATTATCTATGTTCAGGGTAATTTAATAGAATCTCTACGATTACAAGGATGTGTTACAGTTCGAATCCATTTATTAGGTCTGAAGGTTTGTATCTCTTCAGTCTTCGTGCATCGGGTTGATCCCTCATCAGGCCAATTGTCTATTGTTTTGGGTGTACATCAATCCTGGCTTTATACTTGGCACTATACGTACTAATTTCTTCTTTGACTGATGGGATGGCAAGATCTTTTCGGATAAGTTCATTTGGAACAAATCACGGTGCGTTCACCAGGTTTCTGAGCACCTTTGCTTGAAATCTCTTCAGTATTTCAATATTAGAGTTGAATGCGGAACCCCACAGTTGAACTCCGTAGGTCCAGATAGGCTTAATTATTGTTTTATAGATTAACAATTTATTTTCTAGTAAGAGTTTCGATCCTCTACCTATTAGCTAGTACATTTTCTGTTGCTGCAGGTCGAGTTGCTTCCTTTTAGTCCATATGTGAGTTTTCCATATCAGTCTGCGATCTAAGTGCATGCCTAGATACCTCACAGTCTCTGTTTGTGAAATCTGTTTATTATTTAACGTTACTGGGGGACATGTTTCATTTCGCAATGTAAAAGTCACATGCGCAGACTTCGACTCATTTGCTTTTATTCTCCACATCTTTAGCCATTTTTCAATTTTTTTCAGATTTATTTGTAGTAGTTCTATTTTAGGATTAGTATGTGATGACATGATGCCCGTGTCGTCTGCAAATGTGGCTGTGGTGTTTTGCTCCATTGTCGGCAAATCGGAGGTATAGAGAAGATATAGGATCGGCCTCATGACGCTACCCTGAGGCACCCCTGCCTCTACTGGGCATATTCCTGTGTAAAAGAAACTTGAAAATTGAATCTATTTTTCAATTCGTTTACGTATCTTCTCATTACATTTATTCTTACATTCACAACTTTTTATTTTAATATTTTAGGTTGTACAATTTTGCCTATGACAGTAACGTATTCTTTTCTTCTCAGTCTTTGAAATTTTTATTTATTTTTATTTTTTAGGACTAATGCCCGGTTTCACAAACACTTATGCCCGGTTTCACAAACACTTAAACTGCGATTATATTATTTAAGCCTATGCTATTTAAGTCTAAATTTAAGCCGAAATCGCAGTTTAAATGTTTCTGAAACCGGGCATAAGACTTGTTGTTTGAATAATTGACACTTGTTTTCCAAATTATATCTAAATTATAGAAAATATATTAATCTCAATATTATTTAATAATTTCATACTAAATTATGTAGGGTAAGGTAAGGTAAATTGGTGATATAGGTTATTTGGTGATAGTTTTTATAAAATTAACCACATAATATCCTATTGCCAAAATAGTCCAATTTTTTTCTAGCAGATAGAGTAAATGGTCTACATTCATAGTTAAATGTGAGGCAGCCAGATGATGCGCTTGTTTACTCAAAACAAAACGAAATCCCCCTTACCTTCATTATTAAATGACATTTTTTGGGTTAATCGCAGTATCTGAATTCCGAATTTTGTTGTCAAGTTCGTGCAAATAAAATTACGTATAATTTGATATGAGTGTATTCGCCATAGATTTGGCATTATATTTCACCTTTGTTTTTGAAAAATAATTTAGATTTGTAGTTGTAATAACCTTAGCCAAGTGGGAACTTAAAGTTCACGTTTGCTGAGGATTTTATTATACCGGTGTTAATTTTAAAACTTCCAGCAATTAATATCTCAAAACCAAAAGTCAGATGAAAAATATTTTGAACAAAGTTGTATGATAGCGAAGGGGACAGAATATGACATAATTGTTTTCTTAATTTATTGACCTTTTCAAAGTCACTTGAAGGTCAACTTTGTTTTTTTAAATGGCACCTTAATTTTTTATAGCATATTCAGACTGTGCATAAAAAAATAAACAACTTTTGTAGGAAAATTTTTTATCCCACATTAGGATTTTCGAGTAAGATGCGTTGAAACAAAATAAAAACATTTTAATAAACTGCAGCTTTATGTTTTCAGATTTATGTTGTGAAGATTTTTGAAAATGTAAATACTTTACTAAAGTACATCTTAAATAAACATTTTGTTATTTTTGTACTGAAAACAATGTTTTTTTTTAATATCACCAAATAACCTAACCACTATCACCAAATAACCTAACCTGTCACCAAATAACCTATATAGGTAAGACATTTTTTCAAGTTCCAGTTGTGGCAAGCCCGATAAATAACATTCAAAATAAATTCCAAAGGGGGGTGTCTGAGATGTCTATCAAAGATATCTGATAACTTAAAATTATTTAAAAAACCTTAGAAGTTTATAAAATCGCAGTTTTCAAAAATTATCACCAAATTACCTTACCTTACCCTATTTCGTATTTGCGTAAATAACGCTTATTATTATTATTATTATTTTGTCTTGTCATGATTGTATTGCGCGGTGGATTAACTCACTCAAGGTTACATTTTTCATTGTGTTTATAAATGATTGAGTAGAGAGAACCACAAATATAAATTAATAATTTATTAATGATTAAAAAAATGGATTTGATTGTATTCTTTTTTATACCTACATTATAATACATACTCTCACCCATCTATGTTCACTCTGATTTTGTTAAATTATTCCTTGTGTGAATATTGTACGTGCTTGCTTGGGCAGTAGGTACTATTTTGTATATCAGAAAATAATACGTACAACCCCAGCTTTGTTAATTACAATGCTCGGTGATGTGACAGGAAGCATTGTACTAGATCTGATTGTCTGATTTCAAAATGGATTGATTATTCATATTTAACGTATTGAATACATCTGATGCTACATATAAAATAATTACAAAAAATTTATTAAATTATCAATTTTGTTCCTAGAAGCCGAAAATTTTATATTTTAAAGCTAAGACAACTAGTGTAAGGGTGAAGCATTAGTAAGCTAGAGACAGTGGTGTAACTAATGGTATTTCGCTGAACAAAGTCTCAGACCTACAAGTGGTTCAATTACAACAAAAAAAAAATTCATTATTATGAATACACTTTTTTATTTGCAACCCAGGAGACTAAGCAGTAAGATTACTCTAAATCGATGAGTTTTTGTGAGATCATTAGTCATTACAAATAAATAAATGACACATAGATTTACTATTTTCTAAATATTTATTATGTACTACTTTATAGCATACAAAATTAAAACAAATCATTTGTTACTTAGTAAAAAAGGGATAATATGTTGTGAAAAAAATTATTGTAGGTAGTTGAAAACAAATTTCTTTAGTCGTGTTGCAATTTGGCTTAAGGTTTTGATGATTTGGCGTCATGCTTTTATCATCTTGTGATGACTGAAAAAACCAATTACTGAAATCTTATAAAAAATTCGTTTAATGTTCAGTTAACCCGATGTTGATTTTTTAATGGTGTTGTCGGGGAATATGTTCTATACGGTTTTGTTATGTGTACACATGACCACATTTGGAAAGACGTCAATCTACCGATTTGATATTTCTTTGTCGATACTTGGTTGATTTAGAAAATTTGGAAAAATTCGGTGAATAGCATTTCGTTTTAGTTGTTGTGTTATTTAGTTTTGTATTATTTACATATATTTGAGCTTTATTCTGTAACATTGTTTACGTGTTTAATGACTGCAATTTGACAAAATAATTTATAAATTTTTAATATTCGCGCTGCAATACTTTTTCATTTGCGTGTACATTTTCAAATCTACTCTATAATTATAATTAAATATAATAATAATTATAATTATTCTTTTTCTTATTCTTATAGAATAATAATTATATGTGGAATAAAATATTTTAAAAATTATAAGTTTTATAAAATATTTTATTCAATGATATTTCACACGTTACATACATTGAAACGGCTTGTTTTCGACGTACGATTACTCATGTTATTTGATCATATTTCGTAATCTTATCTTTCGCGAGACGACTTTACCTGCACTTTTCAGCACTAGTGAGTTATTTTCATTTCAGCTTTGTCCAGATTGCGTAAATTTTGTTAAAATATTCGTTATTACCGAATTTCAGATTTGCAAAAATAGTGTCGTTACACGTACTTCAATAGGCTTGTTTCCATTCCCATCGAATGGAAAAGTAGCCTATTTAAGTACTAGTATCGAAAATAACTATTATTCAGCATATAATTTCACAAGTTAATAAACATTCACAATTATTAGAATAATTATAATTATATCCAAATATAAAATATTAAAAAATATTTTATTCAGCATATAATTATATCCTTGTAAGTCATCTTGTCTTCAGCAAAGCCGCATATGCATTGCATAGTAAATGAAACTGGAGAAATAAGAATTCGTTTTATATTTTTACTAGCAGGATACCCGGCTTAGCCCAGGGTTTCTTCTCGAGGGAAGTTCTGCTTTCCGTTCCTCATCTGTTTCAGGCGAACCGGTTTAAGAAATGCGTACACGAACAGTTTACAGATTTGTAAACCGTTCCTCAAGTGCTTCCAAACGGTTTCCAGTCTTGCTTCCCGTGGCTCGTCTGCTTTAGAACAGTTTTCAGTCTTACTTCCCGTTGCTCAAGTGTTTTAGAACGGTTTTAAGCTTTGCTTACCGTTACTCAAGTTTTCAGAACGGTTTCTAGTCTTTCTTTCCGTTGCTCGTCTGTTTCTGAAGCTCTTAATCCTCTTTTCTTTCGTGCTTGAGATGTAGATCGACTAATCACTTATCATTTGAGTGGCATAATTCATTTGACAGCAAAAATTGTTGTGTGGGCCGATTTATGTGATTAATTAATGATATGAAAAGATTAATTAAATAAACAATTAAACCAAATTATTCGTAAGCTTTTAGCAATGGTTACTGCTGTCATCAGAGGTTTAGTAAACGTCTAATTAATGTAATATTAATTCCAGAGGTTAAAATTATATATAATTTCTATAATTGTAAATGTTTATTATTACTTGTTGAAATTAGATGTTGTATAAAATATTTTAAAAGGTTTCAAGTTTAATGAAATTTGAAAAGAAAAATTATTATTTTTTTATAATTCTAATGAAATTTAAAAATTTTCCAACTTACATTTTAGTCTATTTTCATTTAATACTTCTTTTTGGTAATAGAGCGTTGTTTACTATTTTGCGTTTTATTGCCGGACTGGCGTTCAATTTATCTAAGAATAATCAAGCAATAGACGCAGGTAAGGTGCTATTATAGTTTATTAAAAACCCACGAACCGCGTACGCGTGGTCTAACGCTTCTCGGTACTCTGTACTAAACATACAAAGCTAGCTTCTTACAGTACCATCGAAAACAAAAGGCAGTGTAAGCGGAAAAACTCACATATAGTGCTGCAAGTTTTGAAACCTTTTAAGATCGTGCATGCTGGTTATCCAATGACAAAATCCTGTAGACAATTGCCAGTCATTTTTGAGTAGACTGATATGCTACCTCAACGGGCAGTTTATTGTTATACCGTAGAACATTTTATTTGTATGTATTTCTTCTCTGGAAATTAAAACTGTATTTTGGTTTGGTTGCTTTTTCATTCTCAATGGAAAGCGATATTAATTGTTTTCAATTTGCAAACTTCTTAGTGTTTTGTGTTCTTTCATATTGTGTTCTTTCATATTCTAAGTAGTTTCAAATTGAAACTATTTAGTTCTTTTGTTTTATTCTTCGTCTTCTAGTATTACCTGTAATAATTTACGGCTCTCAGATACCGTCGGAGCTTAACCATTTGCTAGGGCAGGTATTTTTGAAATACGTTTGATCTTTTTGGTTAACAATTTTGTTATATCTACATACATCAAAATCTTCATGAGTAGATTTTGTTTCTATAGTTTTAAATCTCCATTTCCCGGGGCCAATTTTAAATCTTGTTTAAATTATCATGAAGAATTTTGTATTCAGCAAACGTTGCTGTTGTTGCTAATCTTACGATTCATAGATTCACTACGTACAACAAACACAGCACTAACCTCAAAACAATGTCCTGAGGCATTCTTCTCAAGTCTGCTAACATTCTCCTAGTTATTTTACAAAAAATATCTATTACTTAAGTAAGATTTTAGTATTTGTTAAAAGTTATACCAAGAACTTTTCTTTCGCTTGTAGTACCCCTTCTTTTCTAGACCTTATCAAAAGTCCAACTAAAGTGGAGGAAAACAGGAGAGCAGTATTTTTTGTTTTCCAGATCGTCGCTGATCTTTTTGATAATTCTATGCATCTGCTCAAACATACCATGTATTGATAGAATTCTAGGTGAATCGCTTTATATTTATCAATGACAAATTTCATATTACTAACTGATTTAAACCCTATTTTTTCATCTTACAATAAAGTGTCATGTAACATTAAATAATACTCCTAATTTATGTACATATCTATTAATAATAATAATGGTTTATTTAGCTAAAGTTATTATACTTGCAATACAATAATATTGTTTTAAATAACAATATAATTTTTAAATTTTCTAATAGTTAGAACATATTTCAAAAAAGGAAAAGAAAAATCTCTTATAAGTCTCTAAACTTAAAAATGTGTTTATTGTTGTACAGGAAAACATTGTAATCATACGATTTTGCTAGTATTACCGAGAAATATAATTTGATTTTCGGTTTGAAGTCTTTAAATTTGTTGACCATTTCATCACCATTCGTACTGAAGAAGTGCTATTAGTTTTTGGTCAATTTTGTATACTTTTAAGATATCGATTAAATATGAATGGAAAACAATAAAATCTCTTTTCGTAGTTAGTATAAATCATACTTAAATTTCTTTGCAGCTTTGTTGCTTATTTGTTAATAACTTCGTCAATAAAGATTTAATCTTTACAACCTCTAAAATTTTTATAGCATTCTTTTCTATTTGTGGAGAATTTTAGAATATTTATTAAGGTAAGGTAAAATTTAAGTTTATTCACAAATTTATTTAAGAACGTTGCTAGTTTTTTATAAACGCGTGTTAATTTTTAATACCAAAAGTTTTGTAATTGATCTACCCTTAAAGCTTCCTATTTAGTTACTCCTATTTATTAATAGTTTTGTATGTTGGCTTTTCTAATATTAATTACTAACTGTTACTAATGTTATTGTTATCTTTGAATAATATGTTATATATAACATTAATTAAATTAATTTCAAATTTTGTCATGTTTAGAATAGGTATTGTTTTAAATTTTTTAATCGTACTCATGCAGTGGTGGAAATTAGAATAGCTTTTTAGTGCATAATTATTTACGAAAATGTTGTGGGGATTTAAATTGATTATTAATCTTACCTTTACTTGAACCTACTAATAATTTTATTAAAATTTATTTAAGTTTTAAATGGTTATTTTCAAGGTTTATAAATCTAATTAATGTAATATTAATTCCAGAGGTTAAAATTATATATAATTTCTATAATTGTAAATGTTTATTATTACTTGTTGAAATTAGATGTTGTATAAAATATTTTAAAAGGTTTCAAGTTTAATAAAATTTGAAAAGAAAAATTATTATTTTTATAATTCTAATGAAATTTAAAAATTTTCCAACTTACATTTTAGTCTATTTTCATTTAATACTTCGTTTTGGTAATAGAGCGTTGTTTACTATTTTGCGTTTTATTGCCGAACTGGCGCCCAATTTATCTAAGCATAATTGAGCAATCGACGCAGGTAAGGTGCTATTATAGTTTATTAAGAACCCACGAACCGCGTACGCACGGTCCACGCTTCTCGGTACTGTGTACTAAACATACAAAGCTCTAGCTTCTTACAGTACCATCAAGAACAAGAGGCAGTGTAAGCGGAAAAACTCGCATATAGTGGGCAAGTTTTGATGCACTTCGTGCATGCTTGTTATCCATTGACAAAATCTGTAGGCAATTGCCAGTCATTTTTGAGTAGACTGATATGCTACCTAAACGGGCAGTTTATTGTTACAAACCACGAGCCTTAAAAACAATCATATTTTGTAGCAGTAATTTAAGTTACATGCAAAGCGAGCTTTAAAAATAATCTTAAATCTAAAATTTTTTATCTTATCAACATCTTTAAAAAGTAGGTAATACCTACGTTTATAAGGCTATATTTATTATTCTCTCATTAATGACGAATGCACCAACAGCAGCGACTTGATGTGATTGTCGGTGGAGTTACATACGTATAGTACGGAGCTAGCGACCGAAATTTTGCACCATTTGCTCAAAGCTAATTTTTGTTTTGGTAAGTGTTTATAGTATGTAGGTCACGAAAGTTGCAGTCTACCAAGCTTTCAACGTTGCGGGCACTTATAAAAATTTCAAACTTGTAAAAAATGTTATAAAATACCTTATAAGCTCAAAGCTGAAATTTATTAAGGTGATCAAGGACACCGTAAAATAAGGGATTATGATAGTCTACCGCGTGGGCAGTGTTGCTTTCATGAGTCTACCACCCCCGAAAGGTGTTAAAAAAATTAACTTTTTCGACTTATTTGCACAAGGCTAAAAATTTTTTCTTATAAACCTTAGTTCATAAAATAACGAAAAAACGCAGTCTACCGGCCAACTAATGTTGTTGGGCCTTGATAGACTCCATGGAATGCACGTAGATGCAGTAGAATGCACGATCTCCGCTGCACCGATCGCTTTGAATAATTGTACATATCGGCATTAAATTAAAATCTATCTAGCTGCTTTTTTGTCTACAAGTAGTTTACATTAATTATTATTAAATTAACGTGGTCTACTTTGATACTACTTCGATTGACGTAGCTAAATCTAGCGCGGAACTTGATTGAAATTAATATTATAATTTTTGAACTTCGCAGTAATTATTATTAAATTAAAACAATGTGTCTATGTGAGAACACAAATATATATTCAAAAAATTTTTGTACATAATATAGTTGTATAAAAAATTAATAATATTTTTCTTATTCGTCATCGCTACTGTTACTCGATTCCTCTTCGCCTTCCTCATCCTCATCGCTTTCCTCGTCCCCATCGCTTTCCTCGTCCCCATCGCTTTCTGCGTCCCCATCGCTTTCCGCGTCCTCTTCGCTTTTTTCGCTCTCACTATCTTTGTCATAAGCAAATATTTCAGCAAATTCCTCAAGCATTGTTGTATCTGCAAATAACAATATTAAAAATTATTATATTACGCCAATATAATTTAAATTACGAATATGTGTACCTGAATCTTTATCGTTTTGTTGACCAAACGTAACATCGTCAATCGACTGGGGTAATTGGTCGCCACTAAACCAATTAAAGCAATACTTTTCGTTTTCATCGACTTTCCATCCACAATCGAGAGGAGATAAAGTCGTAGGCTCTTTTAGGTGTGCATTGCTCCAAATTTGAGCAATGTATGCGGTTCGGTTTATATGTTGTTGGAGCTCTAATTTACAAGGTGGCAAAGCAGATGCATCAAAACTCTTCACTTTTTGACAAAAGATTTTGTTTTTTGATGTTTTATATGTTTTGGAAAACATGACTGACCTAACTTCATTAATATTATTTATGTTTTTGTAACCGTACATTTGACATATAAATTCTTCCACCGCTTCAAATACTGCATCACTACATTCCGGATATTTGGTTAAATTGGTTAAAGCATCCACGTATTTTTCGGAGTTCCTTAACAAAGCAAACGGACGTTTTTCCTTTTCGGAAGAAAGCTGGATTGAAGTCGCAGCCGGTTAGTGCATGGAAGACAGGTAGAGACCCACATACACGTGCTCCTAATGATTCATACAATTTGCTTACATTAATACTTCTTTGCGATTTGCCAACACCTACTTCCATCCAAATTTCCACTTTTTGTTGTACAAACTTCATATTGGCCAACATTATGACTAATATATCCGTGTCTGAGCATCTTAACAGAACATTATAAGGTGGTTGCAGTTCCTTAAAGTTACAAACGTGGTAAATAATTTTACTATCAGCTTCCTCATGTTTCGAACATGATTGACTTTGCTCTATGATTTTAACAACTTCACAATTAATTACTTGATATCTATAACATTCCTTATAATTCACATAAACTACCTTATTACCAAAATATGGTGCCATATCTTTGTGTTCCCAACTGTTTAAAAGATACTCAACTAAGTCCTCTTTAAAAGTGATGTTTTTTAATTCGGCTGAAAAATCAGATGAACGCATTGATGGTTCTCGAATCTCAATTTTACGACCTCTGTTGGTCCCTCTCAAAGCATGCTCCTAATCCTTAATCGAAGGAGACTTATATGTGTCAAATACTATAATAACGAATTGCGCGTCATTCCTCAAAAACATTTGTAGTAATTTTGTTGATATATTATTATATGTAGCTGGCAGTTCTTTCATCAAATGTAAAAAAGAAGAATCCATCATAAATTTGCACATTTGTTATTCGTGTATAAAATAAAATTCAAATCAGATCATTAGATACTCAGCTAATTTCTCGTCCAATTGATAAATCAGGACCTTAAAATTTAGAATAAGCGATGAGGTAATAATTTTGTTATTTAATTAAGAAAAATATTTAAGCCGTCCTAAGACGTCCGCATTTTTTCAAAATTTATTATCCCCTTCCACCATGTCATAATTGGTCTCTATATATTTTTTCCTCTTGAACGTCCAAGTCACAAATAGAACTACTCATTTATAAAATTGAATATTTCACGATCATTTTAGAAAAACAAATTTTAAGAGGGGTAAACGTTTGAATAACGAAGAAATTGCTGCAATCAATGCTTATAAAGAGGCCGGTATCACAAATCGTCAAATTGCAAGGAGAATTGCCAAATCACCGAAAGTGATCAACAATTTTATGAAAAACAAAGAAAATTAATGCAAAAATAATAAAATAGACGCTAAATCGAAACTGAGTAAACGTTAAAAACGTGAAATTGTTAACAAGGTGGTGTTCAGCACATGACGACATTGCAAATTTGTGCTGATTTACAGTTGTCAGTGACCACTTGACAGGATAGTCAAATTTTACAAGTACACCCTCATGGAAATTACCGCAAGAGGGTCGATAAAACTCAGCTTACTGAAAAGCACAAAGTAGCTAGGTTAAAGCTGGACAAAAAATATAGGTACTTTACAGTGATAAAAAGAAGTTCAACTTGAATGATCCAGATGGATGATAGTACTAGTGGCTCAATCTACGTAAAGAAACGGAAGTACGGCTTAGTCGTAATTTTGGATGAGGGACCGTAGTGGTGTAGGATGGATTTAGCTTCCATGGCACTATTTTTTTGCCTGGATTTCGACTAAGATAAACTTCGAGAATTAGTAGCAGTAATTTAAAATGTTGAAACTCAATTATTTGGAAAATGCAGAGAAATGTTGCCATGGATACCTTCAGAGCCACCAAAGAATGGTTTACTTTAAAAAATATTAAAGTTTTATCCTGCCCCGCCTACAGTCCTACTTTAAACCCCATTTAAAAATTATGGGGTATTATTTCAAGGTAAGTTTACCACAATGGTAAACGATTTATAAAAACTGGAGAATTAAAAATCAGAATTCGAGAAGTTTGAGGGAACTATCCCCAGAAATTCTGCGAAATTTTTACGCCCGATCGCTTATTTGATGTAATATGAAACGAAAGTAGCCACACAAATTATTAAAAGAACACAAAACTATCTATTTTTTCAAAAAGAATTAAGTGGACCTATTCTAAGTTTCATGTAATTTCTTTAAGTAAAATAGTTTTTGGAAAATCTTGCTTTTAAAGTGCAATTTTAAAATAAATTATTATTAAAATGTTATTGAATCGATGTGTTTGTATTACGAGTTGTATTAGTAGTACACTACTAACAAAAAAATTATATTTGTTAATTAAATGATAATAATATTTCGTAAAAAACGTAAGTGGGGCTATTCCAATTTCGTTCATTGTAATATTATGTTTAACCAAAAACAGATATATCTGTTGAAACCACATTCAAATTGTGTTATTAATTGTCTATATGGCATATATATATTAACCTGCAAAATTAATATAAAATTTGCTATTTTTTCATTTGACAATGAATGTTTTCGTTGACAATGTGTTGTCAAAACGTATCTCCTTTATAGATTATGACCTATCACCTCAACTATAATTCTTTCTAATTTTTTATTTTTACTTATTTTTCTTTCAATTCAATTTTTTTCAAAATATTTCAATTTTAAATATATTGTTTCTAATAATATTAGGATCTTATCGGTAGGTACAACACAATTTTCTATCACATTTAGATAAAACGCAAATTTAAAGAGTAGCGTTACACAATGTTTATTTTAAATTTTTTATTATTTTGAAAATGCAAATAAAATTCTAAAAAACATGAATTATACAAAAGCTGTATTAAAAAGTTGCACAATTGTTCAATATTTCTACACAATAACTTATCTCTAGATAGGCATTAAACCAAAGTGCATAATAATATTATGTACTATTTTAAATAAATGTAAAAATATTATATTATATAAAAAAAAGTTAATCAGATCTTGAATTCAAATCACTACTAATTTTATAATTATAAATTTTGTACTCCAACAATGAGTTTAAAATGCGCACAAAAATTATTTACATAATTAATAATTCTTTAATCATATTATAAAAAGAATCGTATACCTATTTCTAATAAACATTTAGGCAATTTTTAACTACACAGAATTCAACTCATAATTTAGTTGGTATCAAACAGTACTCATAATAGCAAATTCTTTAAAAAAATAATAATGGTAGGATAAAATAATAGTAAGACTACAATAAACAAATAAGTGTTAACTATAAATTTGAGCTTAACAAATAATTTCTACAAACATTTTGTTATTTATTCAAGGTCGGTTAGACAAATTTAAGGTGGATCGTGGCCCACCCTGCCCCGACACGTTTCTTCCCTTTCAGTTGCGTATGGTATAATACTTCTATTATAGACATAGAGTTCTCCTTCATGCATAGAGTGGCCTCTTTGCCTTGATGCTTCGATATGGCTCGTTTTCTTTAGTTTTAGAAATGCGAAATTTAACAAAAGAATTAAAAATCTATATATCTTTAAGATAGAAAGAATTCATAAATTAAATTATCCTCAGTGAATCTCTCTTGCCTACAGTACATAATATTATAACTAAGTAATACATTATTATTATTTTAACTACAAATTTGAACAATAAACGAAAGAAAAAATAAAAATTGAAATTTTAAGTAAATGAGTTATTATTGTAAACAAAAATGGTAGGGAAATTTTTGAAATTAATAAGTAGGTATTGAAAAATGATAATTTAGAACTATGACTACTTTTTTGATCTTACTATTAGAATTATTATATTATATATTTTCGTAAATTTTTAATAAAATGAAGATTTGTTGTCCTTTCTGCCTTTTGAATGTAAACAGTAAATAAAAAGTTACATCTTTAAAAAGTAGGTAATACCTACGTTTATAAGGCTATATTTATTATTCTCTCATTAATGACGAATGCACCAACAGCAGCGACTTGATGTGATTGTCGGTGGAGTTACATACGTACTTCATTACGGAGATTCTGGATTGAAATCACCTATTTGGCAGTGTTTCTTAACTCGGCTCTCCGGTGATAATCGGCACGCTGCGGATTTAAAAATAACGTAAAAAGAACAGAAGAGGAATAATCCACTTTGGAAAGTAGATCGTAAAGACTTTTCAGTGAAGTAAAGTGAAGCAATATAGTATACCGGAATGCAATGAAATTCGAATATTCATTCTACGATGAATACTAATTAATTAGTAGTATTAGCATAATATTAATATAAAAATGTATAAACAGTATAAGAATTAAATAAAGCGTCTATTTAGCGTATTATGTAAAGCGAATATGAATTTTTATACAATATACTATTTTCTAAAATTTTAATAAAAATAAAGATTTGTTGTCCTTTCTGCCTTTTGAATGTAAACAGTAACATAAGAAAGTTACATCTTTAAAAGTAGATCGTAATACCTACGTTTCATAAGGCTATATTTATTATCTCTGCATTAAATGACGAAATGCACCAACAGCAATACGACTTGATGTAGATTGTCGGTGGAGATTTACATACGTAACTTCATATACGGAGATTCAATGAATTGAAATCACGTCTATTTGGCAGTAGTTATCTTAACTCGCTCTCCGTGATGATCGGCACTGGGATTTAAATAATAAAAAGACGAAGAGAATATCATTTGAAAGGATCGAAGTTTTCAGGAAGAAAGTGAAGCAATTAGTATCCGGAATCAAGAAATCAATCATTCCCGTGAATCTATTATTGTATTTAGATAATTTAAAAAAATGTATAAACAGTATAAGAATTAAATAAAGCGTCTATTTAGCGTATTATGTAAAGCGAATATGTATTATGTAGTATATATTCTATAAAAAATGCTTTCAATTATTATGCAAAGACGAAAGATTTTAATATAATTCATATTGCGCTGGCGTCTGGACGCCTTAATAGTTAGGGACGTCCATTGTAACAACCAATGACAACAATTTAGGGTGGAGCAACCCTTATGATAGACTCGGACAATTACTTTAAACTTCAGTTTATACGTAACATTAATAAAATTAAGATAATAAAAACTTAATTATCTAACAAAATTACAAATTTTCAAGTTTTAAAATACTCTAAATTAATCGGTAAATGGCAGGTCCTTATCTATCACCACTTCCTAGTGATCTTTTAACTGAATATATGTTTGGACGAAGAAGACAACGTCGTAATAGAACCACTTTTAGCCCTCAACAACTGCAAGAATTGGAAGCGCTATTTCAAAAAACTCATTACCCCGATGTATTTTTAAGAGAAGAAATTGCATTAAGAATTAGTTTATCTGAAGCACGTGTTCAAGTAAGTAATTAGTTATATATTTTATTATACCAATTAAAAAGAAATAAATTGAAAATTTAAAAAAAAATTAATAAAATTGTTGATAAAATGACCGAAACCGGTAGACACTGAGTATTTTGTTTAACTTGTAAATTATGTTCATACATACATACCTAAATAAACGATATGTTAATTTTCTTATATTTCTATTATCTATATGCAATTTTCTTTTACTGTCGATTAAACAAAATACTTAGAATATATCGGTTTCGGCCACTTTGTTAACTATCCTCAGAACACAAGTGGCCGAAACCGAAATTTTAATTATTTAAGATGTCTTTTTAGTTATTGTGTTTAGTTATCTAGGCTTAGTAATTAAGTGCCTCAAGTGTAAGTGAACCGAATACAGCGGTTTTTAAATATTCGGATCAAAATAAAAATATTTACAAGGTGATAGATATAAAAATGTATTACTGAATTTAAAAATTCACAGATTGATAGTTATAATAAATTATCTTCTATTTTTTTTTCAAATTGCATTCAAAGCATTCAAATACTACATGATTGCTATTTATTACATAATTACAACTCAACTACATTCTTATACAATATTTCTACAATTGTTTAACTTTAAAAAGAAGGAGATTGAGATTGCATAAAAAAATTGCATAGGAATTGTAATGTTATGTTATAATTATTATTATTATAAAATTAATTAATATTAATTCAAATTTTAAAATTATAAGGTTAAATGAACAATAAAACGAAACATTATTGCTCTTCAGCAATGTTAATATGTCATCAGAACATTTAATATAATTGTGATCACATGGAAAGAATACGTTTGACATTGAGACGATTTCTTGATCCATAATTTGAAGATAATGGGTTGACAACCTACATAGAACTCGGTTTAGAAATTACCCAATAGTATTTGTAGCTGATGATGTAATGGCTTAGACATTCCAAATTCACAGTGGTTTTTTTATATTTTTGATGAAACCATTCGTGAAATCATTTTGTAATTGGGCACATGATATTATGTCATTAAAAATGCCAGTGATTCTCAATTAAAAATGTTTGAAATACCACTTTTCGAAGTTTTGCACATATCGTATTGGTAAAAACTGGTTAATCATAATATTACGACATTGACGGTTCTTTAATAGATGAACCAATGCACTTTTCCATTCAATATGAAATCAAAGCGATTGAAAGTTACATTATATATCCTTATGTAAACAGTTTCTCAATATGAATAAAAAGTTGTCTTTAAGGACCACCTCATTATCTTCAAATTCATTCATGGAATCATTAGCAGTTTCGCTAAACACAATCATATCGTTTATTTATTTCATATTATTTAACAATTATTATAAATTTAATAACAAGTAGTTACCATTTCCTAAAGTACAAAATATTTCTAAGTTTAATGATCCTGTAGTAGGAATTGGCTTGCGGCTTATGTAAGGAACACTCAAAGGCGTAATTTCCTCCTCTATCGAAGGGATTTCAACTATTAATGTTCACGATGTTGGAACATGCCTATTGAAGTCTCATATTACTTTATACTGTTTAATTACACGTAAGGAATTTTACAAATGTATTATTCACGGATTTCAAAGGTTGAATTTATATAAAAAATTTCAAATTGCTTACTAAATCAAGCATTTTCTAATTTTCATAGATTAAATTTTTGTGTCATTTACTTCTCATAATTGTTAACAAATTTCGTCAATTAAAACTATTCGGAGATTTGCAAAGCGTTAATAATTTTTTTTATCTGTGGGCGGATTTTTTAAAATCTTTTTCTTAGTCGTTTAACTCGATTTTGGGTATCGTGCCCCCCTTATCTTTCAAAAATACTATTAATATAACTTTATGTTTTAAAAAAGGTTTTAAATTTTAACAAGTTAAGTGAAATTTTAGTTACCATGTTTTTATTGTGTACAACGGTGTCTTAAACTAAAAATGTAAGTTTAACAATTTAAATAACATGATAACTAAAATTTTACTTAGCTTGTTAAAATTTAAAAGCGTTTTTAAAAAAGATTACATTAAAATTGTAATATATAACGCAGAAAGGTAAAACGTCTTTTTGTTCGTCTAGTCATTTATTTGCACTATGTCACAATAGCTATTTGTGTATTAAGACCCCAAACTAATGCATTGCCGCTCGAGAAAGAAAACTGACGCGCGACACGCAGCGGCGCGCAGCAAACTTACACGAGAGCGCCAATGTATATTTGCGCTCGAACATATACACAAGATTTTGTCTACAATCAGAAATTTTTTTAATCCTTAAAACCCTAAAAAAGAAATGAAAGACGACCAACCATGTTTTTTCATTTATAAAATTAATAATTAAGGGATGAGAGTGATTTTATAGAATACACAATTAATATAATTTTATTCTAATTTAAATTTTATTTACACATTCTCATTGATACTAATAACGAGTATATTTATATTTATAGAATACAATTAGAATAGGCGCGGGTAAATTTTTACTTTCTACTTTAAAGCGCAAAAAAAGTTATTTGAGCAATTATGTATATTTTCAGGAATCACACAAAAACAAAAATAATCAAAATTTTCCAATAAATACATATTATAGCACTCTTTACAAAGCTTTTCGACATTTTTCCTTGTACCGAACACCCAATGAATCTACCCCAGTACTAAATTTCAGCTGCGTAGTGGTATAAAATTTTAAAGTAATTTTAAGAAAATAAAATAAAATTTAAAAATATGTGAAAGTTTCGTAGAGGCAAGCGTTATACAGCAAGATAATTGTTATATTTTATTTTTTACCAACATTATTACCTTTTGAATTAATTTAATTTTACAACTGAAAAGTGTTACTTAACGTGTACTTTTGTCAATGGCATAGGTTCACACATGATGAAGTTTGTCCGAAGATAGATAGATAGTAAGAAGATATGTTTTATTAACAAATACATAATGTACATATAAATACAAATGATTTATAAATATATATATAGAAATGCATGGAATTTTTGTGTCTTTTCTCTACTTACTCAACGACGTATAAAGTGCATAAATTTGTAACAAAAAAGCACTAAAAAGAAACCGTAGCATAAGTTCATAAGAATTGATATTGCAGCAATGCATTTATCAGAAAAAAGTCCAGTTACAATAAAATATTGAAATTATATATATTATTAACCTCTGAAATTAATATTAGATTAAAATTTTTAGAATTAAAAAATTAAATAAACAATAAATCTAAATTATTCGTAAACTTTCAGCAATAGTTTTCGCTGTCATCAAACGTTTAATAACAATAGTGTAATTTCTATGTAATTTCTATGTATCTAGCTTACGAATAATTTCGTTTTATTGTTTATTTAACCTTTTCTTTTTTTTCAAAATTTGTATACCGACCGCAGATTATATTTTTTATACGCTAATTAGACCCTAATTTTTAATAATCCACTTTAATAATGGTCAAAATCGGAGTACAGGTTTCTTACCCGTCCTCTGAATTTAAAGGAATTAATTTAAAATTAAACAATATGAAACGGTGAAATCACCTTCTTTGTACTTCAGTATCCAATTAATTCTTGGGTTTGTACCAAATATAAAATATTTGTACCAATAATGACGATTCCTAATAATAATCTTCATTGTTAAGTATAGTCGTACGGGGGAGTAGTCGATGAACCCGGACTGCAAATTTTAAAACTTTTTAAAGAAATAATGAAAGATAAAAACGGCATTTAATTTTTTATATGTTATCCAATTGTGTTTTTAATGCTGTAACTCCCCTCACCGATACTTATGTGTCTAAATCGTGCAAATTATACATAAATATTAAAAAGTGTCAAATGCATGTACATATCTACATGTTATTTTAATTAATCTAAAAATTATTTTGCACATAATCTTAAATTTTTATAGAATAACATTATAATGTAACGTGTAATTACTAATTTATAAAGCTAAAAATAATTTAAAATTAGGGTTTTTATATTGATAATATAAATGCGAATCCTGTCGGTAGGTATCTTCGGCATTAGAAATATCCCTGAACCAAAACAGAAATAAAAAATGTAGATGCTTGAACTTCGAGAGTCAATTGGGAATTTGTCGAATAAAAAATGCGTCTCGGCGTCTACAAAATGTGGCCAAGTCTCTTTCCATAGTATGCTTTCATGTATTTATATAGGAAAATTCTTCAACTTAAAAATTGAGTTTTAGGTTTATTATTAAACATATCTAGTTTATCTTCACCTTGTTATCCAAGTATAATAATAGCAAAAGAATTAATTTTTAAAAATCTATAAAATCTTTTTGTCCAGGTTCGTCGACGGTTATCGTCATAATGGTGGTAAAAGTAGAGTTTTTCAGCCGGGGCTTGATTTTGAGCTTCACCCGAAAACTTTTTAGTATAAACCAGTGGTTCCCAAAGTTTGCGCCGCGGCACGGCGTCTTCATAGGAGCACCGCTGAATATTTCAAACGCTTCATAATTATTTTTTTCGTTTTTGTTTCAATGATCAATAGGCTCATCCAACCCATTAAATTCATGTTGATGAATTATTTGAGTTTTTCGTTGTATGTCCATTACAATTTTTGTTGTTATGCGTATTTTATTTATTTTTACCTATTAGTCATGAGCCATGCTTTGACTTGGGGTAGGACGTCACGGAAAATTTTAGTTCAACAAGGTAGAATTCAAATGATCGCAGTTCTTAGGCTTATATTTATACCTTTTGATTTGAATTTAAATAATTTTGTGTACTTATTTGTTAGTTAAATTTATAATTTTGTAGTAATGGAGGCCTCGAACTTCTGATTTAAAATACAAACATTTCAGAACAGGAGTCTGAGTACTATTTGTTAATTGGCTAAACCAATAAGAACACAGGGTTTCTATTGACTCCATATAAGTTTCTAATTAATTTTTTATTTAAAAGTATACCTGTTTTAAAACTTGAAACGTAATATTTTCGATATGACATTTTATGAGTAAAAATCGGTGACCACGATATATTGAAAACTACTACATCGATTTGTTTCTAACTTTACGTTTTCTTCCTGGTTTGACCTACCGGATTAACTATTAATCCTTTAGTTTTTTGTTTGGTAATATAAATTTTCGTTATAAGAAAATTATGTTGCATTTTGTATGTATACTTTTTACGTGAATATTTTTCTTCTTCCTTCACACATCTGATTTGTTCTAACATTTATTAGTACCACAAACATTTGAAAAGCGTCCGTAACTCTGTCTCTGTGATTTCTAATCTCCATAATGCTCGCCCTCCCGTAACTAGTAGAATTGTTTGATTCATATTAATTCAAGAAAAAGTTTATGACCAATAACATAATCGTATTTTAGAACACTGTTATATAATTAACCCTTAAGAGTCCTCTTTCGTGTCCGCCATTTAGCTAATTTTATTAAATGAATTACGGCGTTATTTTGCATCTCACACAAAAAGTACTTTAACAAAATAATTTTGAAATTACTTTATCGAGTTAGCAGTTATTAAAAATATAATAAACTCAAAAATTAAATTTGATTTATTTCATAGTGATGTTGCATGATTTTTGAAGTAATTTTTTTTATAATCTTTAGGTGCTGGTAAACAGCACTGCATAGATAAAAAGTTCAAGAAACCTTCAGTTTTCTAAAAAAAATTTATAAAAAATGATTTTTGAATGTGTGTTTTAGCGCAAATGACGTCACAAACTATTTTTTTTAACAACTGACAACACAGCAAATGCAGTTTGTGTTGATAATGTAACCTAGAAATAGATTGTGTAAAAATTGAAAAATGAATTTTAATAAAAACACAGAAAACTCGGAATAAACCATTTTTCCTATAATTGTTTGTGACTACAGTTTGTATTAAAGTAAATATTATATTAATAAAAAATACAATTTAAATGGTAAACGTTATAGTATTGTTTGCAACTGTCAAATACATGTCAAATATTTAACTGTCAGGTCTTTGCGACGTTGTAAAATTTCTATAAAAACGTTTGGGAACACGCGTATGACGTCAGAGGCGTAATCAGCTGACCGATTCCTTTTTGAATTTCAAATTTGATTTTCTCAGCGCAGACCGCATTTCAAAAATTTTTATTTTGGTTATAAATTTTATTTGATACTAGCTGATTAAGGTTGTGCGGCCTAAAGGCCGCACTGTTGGGAATAATTTTAAATTCACTCTGTATGGTCTATTATTATATTTAATCATACATTTTTAAGTGAACAGTAAAAATGTTAAAAGTTTAAAATAAAAATATTTGCAGTCAAAAGTCCAATATAACGCAATATTTGTTACAGCTGCACATACATAGTATATAGCTGGATACCCGGCTTCGCCGGGTCTCACTAAAAATAAAATACTTTGCCTTTGTCTGAATTTACTTTTTTTTGAAAAGTTTGAGAATTTTAAGTTAAGGAAACGGTAAAAATTGTTTGTTCGGACCAAACAAATTTATTTGTTTGATGATTCAAAGAAATCTTGTCTTCTTCTTGGGTTCTTCTTGCATTTTTGGAAATAAGGAACCAACTGCATGGTAAACTTGGCCTTGAATTTTAAACGTGGGCATAAAATTTCCATGCCGTATCTCGGTGGCACCAAACGATGTCATTTGAAAAGCGGAGTTGTACTTTCGTATATTTCTAAGGAAATTATCCGAATTATAGTGAGTGCCAAGTAGTAAACTCTTTAATGGTTCTGGCGGTTCAACAATGTCATCGAGTAAAACTTTTCCACTACAACAACACAGGCCAGGTGCTTCTTTTTCCCATTTTAATGCACGACAGTAGTTACAGCTGGAAGTCATGGTTTCAATCGAAACGTGAGAATCGGTTGCATAATCAATGGAGACATCATAATTAAATCCAGACATTTCTCTACTTTTCCATGGGACTGAAGGAACACTTTCATTTTCTACTTCCATATCATGCAAATGATCACCATCATTAACTCTTATTGGGGCTTGGATTTGCTGTGAAATGGAATCCTGTGCTGGGTCGGAAGCATTACGATCATTTATGTTATCGGTACTTTGATTTTGTCTACAAAACGCTGTCTTTTGGCCACAGTAGAAGAACGACCAAGATTTAATTTTCTCTTTAACTTTATATGCCACTGTTTGTTATGATTCCTTCGTTCCTTTTTTTTGTCAGTTGATTTCCAGATTTTTAGTTTATATAGTGATTTGAAGTAGGTTATTTAACCAACCTAAAAAATGTCACTAATCTGTAGATTATCAGATTAAATCTGTAGATAATCTGTTCAGACGTGTGTGTACAAAAAATGTAATTACTTCATTGTTTATTAACTTACAAACGCGGAATTAGGCTTTAAACCTGCTCCAAGATGTACTCTATCATTTAAAAAAAACGGCAAGTCGATCGATTCAGTAGTTTCGGAGATCATGCGTGACAAAGAAATACCATTTCACATTTATATATATAGATAGATAGAAGATAGATAGAAGATAATTTTAAATTCACCCTGTATGGGAATCTCGTTCCATTCATGCGCGTCCGCAATTTTTCACTTTTTTTTAAATTAAGCTTTTCGGTCCCGGTTTTTAGCGGAAAACCTCTTTAGGGTCCTAGAGAGTAACTGTGCAAAATTTGGTTGGGATCGGTCGAACGGTCTAGGAGTCTATAAGGAACAAACACACAAACACACAAACACACACACAAACATACATCCATTTTATATATAGATAGATAGAAGATAGAAGATAGATAGAAGATAGAAGATAATTTTAAATTCACCCTGTATGGGAATCTCGTTCCATTCATGCGCGTCCGCAATTTTTCACTTTTTTTTTAAATTAAGCTTTTCGGTCCCGGTTTTTAGCGGAAAACCTCTTTAGGGTCCTAGAGAGTAACTGTGCAAAATTTGGTTGGGATCGGTCGAACGGTCTAGGAGTCTATAAGGAACAAACACACAAACACACAAACACACAACACACACAAACATACATCCATTTTTATATATAGATAGAAGATAGAAGATAGATAGATAGAAGATAGAAGATAATTTTAAATTCACCCTGTATGGGAATCTCGTTCCATTCATGCGCGTCCGCAATTTTTCACTTTTTTTTTAAATTAAGCTTTTCGGTCTCGGTTTTTAGCGGAAAACCTCTTTAGGGTCCTAGAGAGTAACTGTGCAAAATTTGGTTGGGATCGGTCGAACGGTCTAGGAGTCTATAAGGAACAAACACACAAACACACACACAAACATACATCCATTTTATATATATAGAAGATTATTTTCAAGAATTAATAGGAGTTATCACTAAATTCAATACCATGCAACATCCCTATTATGTAATCTTTGCGGACTACTAATGTTGATTAGGAATTTTCTATTAGTATATGAAATTTTTTGTGGAACTACTTGTTTTTACATAATTCGTAAAAAAAGAATTAATTAATTTTATAATCCAGAAAAATATAATATCGATTTTTGTGCAGTAGAAGTGCTTAAAATGTTGAATTCCCAAAACCAAGCAAATACGAACCAAGCAAATAGTAACGTTACTTATATTTATATTATGTTATTTTATTATGTGGTCTTAAACGTCATGGAACATACCTCAAAGATTTTGCTGGAAGGTTTCAACAATTTCAGTGGTATCCAATTCTATCAGAATGTTAAAACTTGAACGAATACATCCTTCAAACGAATTTTACATGATCTTCTTTAAAAGTACTTACAAAAACCGGCACAGAAAATTATTCAACACAATGTCCGATAAAAAAATCTCAAAACATACTTGGATTGAAAAAACTTAAAATTCAATAAAAAATTGAATCATTGGAACGTCTAAAAAAATAGATTTTGTGCAAAAATTGCAATACGTAAAAATTTCATAATTGGAAATAAACAGCTGAAATTTCTAATCTTGAACTGCAGTGATAACCAATATATGGAAATGAAATATAAAATTCAAATTGTGTTGCCGCATATGGGAGTTCTTCGCATATGGAAATTCAAGACTAGCAGTGTAGCGTAAAGACCATGTTACGGGCAAAATTCGACAACAGCACCACTGGGCGCGTCCGTCTTTTGCAGGACAAACCCGTCAGCGCACACAGGTGTAACAAAGGCCGAAAGGTGCCGACTAACTCGTCGTGAGGTGTGAGTATAACGAGAAAGTATAAATTTTGGGGTTGTGTGCGCTCAAAAAAAAATAACGGGGACGTCGAAATCGCGATAGTCTCGATATAAAAATAAACAAGGGCGCCACTGGCACGATTCTCTGGGTGTAGATGTTACGTAATTCCGTGCGCCAGACCGGAAGAACACCCTTAAAAATGAAATATTCACCGTCGTTGTCGTACTTTATCTTAGCAAGCCACCTTCTACGTAGCTTTACAAATAAATACCCTGAAAAATAAATGTTAATTCAAACACAAATTTGGGTAACAAAACAATGTATAATGTTGAACGAAACACAGCATAAACAAAAACATACATAGATGGATACATGTAGATAACAATAAAGCAAATAAATGGTAGTATTATAATTTAATAAAGTTTCTACTAAAATGGAGTGCACTCGAGCTAACTGTCTTTGACATGAAAAATAATTGACGGTATATAAAAAACTACTCTTAAAATTAAAACTGATGGTTGTTGACATTAAGAAAAGAAAATAAATATTGACGGTACATAAAAGTTCATGCTTCAAACAAAACTGAAGCAATATTCACACCAAAGTGGCGAAACAAATGAATTTAACAGAACATGAATTTAACAGAAACACTCGGCGTCTAATTATCACACAATATGGTTCAAAATAACTAACCTTAGACAACTTAGTCCCACAGCTGCGCAGACAGGTGATTTGCATAGATAAAGCATATGACGTGGAGGTTGGTGACGTCACAGGATCGTTGACGTCTTGAAATTGGTAGAGACGTGGGTGATTTTGTAATGTTGCTGGACACGGTGATGACGTAACTTTTCCCCTAATAGCGGGTTGTTTCCAAACACGGAACGACAAAGAACGATTTGGTGCACCAATAATGATAATTCCCCAAACACGGGTAAATAAGTGTATTATCATAATACACACGGCAATTCAAAATAAACGGTATATAAGATTTGGTGGCACTCGTATTCCATTAATAACTTGACGTCACCGGTCTACAAAGTTAACACCACATTTTGTCTCAAATTACGATGTTCACTCGCTGAAAGTTGAAGAGTGAATGTTATGCTTTTCGAAAGAAGGGATGGCATGAACGCGCTTGGACCAATCGGAAAGCGCTACGCAGCTGTAAGTTGCAGCTTGCAAGCACGTTTCGACTTGTTTAACCTTGTCTGGCGATAAATGAAATTATAAATTCAAAACTTCTTTCCACGGAATAAAACTTGACATCAACCTAACTAAATGCGAAATTAATTTAGATTTTATAAAATTTATAAAATAACGGAACGAAAATTGGGTGGGCTACAATTCAAAAAATCACATTACACCCCTCTACTGAAGAGTGATTTCCCCAAAATTTCTCTTGGGCTAACAAGAAAATCTGAGTGACTATGAACGTAAAAAAAATTGACTTGATAAAAAAAAACTTTAAAATGACTAAATTTTCTTAACGAGACGCGATAATTACTGCACACTACTACTCCACACGACATACATACCGAAGTATAAAAAGGCTTTTAAGTCCTGGGACTAACATGATGTAGCTCAGTCAAGCTCAAACAAAGACAATGCAAGTCTACGGTATATGCTAGGCTAAACGAGTGAAGCTCATCACCTAACCAACAGAATAAGTGAGAGAAGCTCATCCTACTCCGGGGACACCCTCAAAAACCAAGTTTGCAAACCAATTGCATCAAAAATCTCAATGAAGGAGTGTTAAACTTAACGAACTCACTTCAGAACTACTACACAAAACATCAAGCTAAATGGGGCGTTGTACGATTATCAATTAGGCGGTCCCTATTCCTAACCAATATTGGCTATAAACCTACCGCACAACGAGCCAACGGGAAGGCGAAATAGAAGACTAACGAAGAAGAAAGGAAAAACAGATAGAGAAGATAAGTATGAGAGAGAGAGTTCTCTCGTAAGTAATGAGTTACCAACGAAATTGGATAACTCGACAGCTAGTAGCCAAATTTATCGTCGTGACTAAAGGACGATAGAGGAGGAAGGAAGAGAAAATTTAAAGACAAGAAACGTAAGAGAGACGGATGGTTATTTTGGAGGTACAAACAACCAAACTGCAAAAGTAAACCGAGGAAGTTGGTTACTTCATTTCAAATGGCAGGACGTACGCAACCATGAAGAGACACGGAAAGGGGGGGTTAAATAAATGCTACCGAACATTATACTACTGTCGCAACCGAACTAAACAACGTAATGCTTACTAAATAAGCTAAAAATCTAAGATAACAGAATTGACAAAAGTTCGCCACTCGGAGGCTAATAAACAAAAAGGGTTTCATTCGATATCGGACCTACATCACGATAGAGAGGGTTTTGTACAACAAACGCTGATTGTTGTCCAAAAGGTATCCCACAATACCAAATGCAAGCTAATAAAAGAATGACCCAAAAGGTCGCAAAGTCTCAAATGGCTAATTCTGAAAATTTGTTGACTGTCTCCTCTGCATAACTCGAGGTAGAACTATGGTTTGAGATTAAACTCAAAACGCAAACGTTATAACTAAGACTTAAAAATAACTTGATTAACGAGAAACTGAAATTGTGAATCTCTGGCTCGATTCATCAACAAGGCGTGAACTTAAACGATACTAAACGATATAACGATACAAATATGAAAAACGCAACTCTATTGACAAGTCTAACGAAAACAACAACGACAACGATACGATACTAAAATTAACTAGACAAAAAAAAAAAAAATAATGAAAATTAAATAAATAAAAATTAACGAAAGTGCTCGCAGTTTAGGTCTTACTCGGGACCAAAACCGATATCGATAAAAATTTTGAAATAATGAAAAAAAAAAAATGAAAATAAAAAAAAAACGAACGAAAGTGATCGCAGTTTAGGTCTTACTCGGGACCAGAACACGATATCGATAAAATTTTGAAAATAAGGACTAAAAAAAAATGAAAATGAAAATTTAAAAAATGAACGAAAACGAAAGTGCTCGCAGTTTAGGGTCTTACTCGGGACCAGACACAAGATTTCGTCAAACACCTTTGAAATACAGGAACGTCTAGATAACTCAAAATTGACTTGAAGATTTTATTAATTAAGATGACACGAAAATCGAAAGTGCTGGCAGTTAAAGAGTCTTACGCGGCACCAGACTTCAAGATCTTTGGCGTGCTCAAAATCACCTACTTCGAAGATACCGGACGTCTACGTAACTCATGAAAGTTTACTTGCAAGCAATTTTAATCTAACGATTCAATGTAAAATGGACCGACAAAGTCGCTACTGGTGCAAACGTTAGCATTAAGATTGTTTGCGGTATCCGAAAAATATTTCGTCTAAAACTGTATCACCTACTTCGAAAGTAGCAGGACGTCTACGTAAGTCGTACTGAATTTTTGACTTGTCATAAGCAATTCTTAATCTTTTAACGATATCATCATAAATGTGCGAAAGAGCTGGAGCGCGACGAATCAGCTCGCTACGGTCGGCAAACGTAATATCTTCTAATGTATCTTTATTAACGGTACCGGAATATTGATTTCCTTCTAAAATCATTTCTCTACCGAAATTCGCGAAATATGGAGTCATACCGGTAACTTCATGAACGGCAGTTCTAACGGCACACGCAACTTTAGGGAGATAACGATCCCAATGTTTATGATTTTCTCTAACATAAGACGCTAACATGGTTTTCAAAACGCGGTTCACACGTTCAACGGGATTAGCTTGTGCGTGGTAATACGCGCAATAAAGTATTTGAGTTTTATAAGAGGAAGCTAAATTTCTAAATTCCTTACTACGAAATTGAACACCGTTATCGGTAATTAAGTATTGCGGGGCTCCAAATAACAACAATACATTTTCTTCTAATTTCTGAATTACCTGGGCTGCAGTAGCAGACCTCATCGGGAAAAACAAAGCGAATTTTGTGAAGCAATCTACAACCGATAAAATATACGAAAAACCTCTATTTGATCTGGGAAGCGGACCAACAATATCAACGGATATCATTTGCCAAGGCTTCTTAACTTCTGGGTGACGTGACATAAAACCTGCGGGTTTCTTCTGTTCGGGTTTGTGTTCGACACATACTGAACATCTATTGACGTAATACGCGATATCAACTTTCATTCTAGGCCAAAAATAACGTTGCGCGATGCGCTCGTAAGTTTTATAAATTCCTAAATGACCTGAGGTCGGTTTATCATGACCTTCTTCTAAAATTCTTTTCTACGATATTTCGGTATAACTTCTCTCAGTCGTAATCTTTACCATCGAGATCGGGATATTGTAATCTAACGCGTTTAAAAGTTTATTATTTTGAATTCTCCATTCACGAAATTTAATAGGATTTTCTCAACTCTGGTCATCATTCGATTAAACCATCGATCGATACGTAACTTTATAGGATTTTGACTTAAATTTTGAATATTTTCGGAAGTTTCAGGGCGGGATTAATTTTGACAGGGTTTATTGAAATAGTCTCTATCTCAGGAACTGAGCGAGACAAGGCGTCAGGGACTAAATGATCTTTACCTTTTCTATGAATAATGTCGAAATCGTAAGGTTGTAAACGAACCATCCATCGGGCAAGTCTGCCTGAAGGTTTTCTAAATTATTTAACCAAACAAGGGAATGGTGGTCGGTAATAACGGTAAAATGAGAAGCTTCAACGTAAGGTCTTAATTTTCAACTGCCCAAAGAACAGCTAAACATTCTCTTTCTGTAACGGAATAATTACGTTCGATACGCGTTAGGGATCTACTGATGTAACAGATCACACGTTCTTCATCGTTAATGGTTTGAGTCAAAACAGCGCCTATGCCAAAACCTGAGGCATCTGTTTGAATAGTAAACGGACGTTAAAATCGGGACACGAAAGTATTGGGGCGGAAATCAAATGATCTTTAATAGTCGAAAAAGCGACTTCACACATCTCATCCCAAATAAATTTACAATTTTTCTTTAAAAGAGCCGTAAGAGGCGCGGTAATTGACGAGAACTGGGGGATAAATCTTCGATACCAAGAAGCCATACCTATAATTTGTCTAATTTCTTTAGTATTTCGCGGAACAGGCATTTTAATGATAGCCGAAACTTTTCTGGATCTGCAAGCAGACCTTGAGAATTAATGACGTAACCTAAATATTTGAGTTCTGACTGACAAAAATGACATTTATCTCTACTCAGCGCTAAACCTGCTTCACGTAAGCGTCGTAAGACTTCTTCTAAAATTTCCATATGTTTTTCAAAGTTTGGCGCGCAGATAATAATATCATCTAAATAGACGAACACAAAGGGCTCTAACTTAGGACCTAAAATTTGATCAACCAAACGTTGCCAAGTCGCTGGTGCGTTATGTAAGCCAAAGGCATTCGAACGAATTGGTATAAACCTCTTCCGGGAATAGTAAACGCGGTATACTGTTTAGAATTTTCATCCAAAGTGATCTGCCAATATGCAGACTTAATATCCAAAGACGTAATAAAACGCGCGTCACGAAGACGATCTAAGATAGCGGTAACATACGGTATAGGGTAAGCATCTTTTTCCGAGACTTGATTAAGTTTTCGAAAATCTACACAAAAACGATAAGATTGATCTTTTTTTCTAACTAGGAGGATTGGATTGCTCCAAGCACTCTTACTAGGTTCTATGACACCTAACTTTAACATTTTATCTAACTCAGTATCGATATGTTCTTGAACTTTAGGATTTACGGGGTAATATCTTTGTTTAATAGGAGGGGAGGTAGTTTTAATCACGTGTTGGATCAAATCGGTACGACCTAATTCAGGGTTATTAATTTTAAAATGACTTTCTATAACATTTTCTAAAATTTGGCGTTGACAAACGGTAAGATTAAAAGTTGATTCTAATGGGGTGACTTTGTCCGTACTTAAAACTGAAATATTTGCATTGGCAAAGTGCCATTGATCGTGACGTAAATCGGGAACGAAGCCGATAGCTTGCCAAAAATCAACTCCAAGAATAAGACATTGTTTAATATCCGGTACTACGATAATTTTTTAAAATAACTACGCGATCCTTCAACCTAATGGGGACGGTACAAGTGCCTAAACTGACAATAGATACTCCATTTGCGACAGTGCAAGTGGGTCGAGAATTTCCTTTAACACGTAATTTAATGCCGATAGATTGTAGCATATTCCAACCTTCTTGACCTAAAATTGTATGACTAGCACCTGAATCTAGTAATGCTAACATACGACAACCTAAAATATTAACGGTAACATGAGGACGTTTATCCTCGGAAGCATTTTCTATAACAAAATCTAAAATAACTTTATTTTTTTCAAAACGGGATTTTCTTTCATCAATTAACTTTGTAATGTAAGTCGAGTTTACAAAGGTACGGGACGGCATTTTACGACTACTTAATGTCGTCCTTCGGGGTTTTCCGAAGCATGGTGTTGATTGCTATTACAAGCGGGACACGTAATGGTGGTAACATCTGGTTTACCACAGCGGTAACAATATTTTTGCCTTTGTGGGTGCGGGCAAACATTCGCAAAATGATTGGGATCATTACAATTCCAACAAGCGTAAACGGTAGCTGTTCTAACTTGACCTAAACTTCGACGATCACTGCCTCGGTTAAAACCTCGGCCTCGGCTTAAGCCTCGACATGAACTATTATGTTCACGTCCGCGGGACGAAACACTAGCGATAGGGTACGACGATTATTAATATTATTATTCGGATTACTATTATTATTATTACTTCCATTATTATTATTATTATTTAAATGATTATTATTATTACGATAAAGATTACTATTATTACTTAAATTATTATTATTCTGACTATTATTATTATTACTACTTAAATTTTGATTAATATTTACGTTGGGATTAATGTTTAAATAAGCGAGATCGGTTTCAAGATCATTTTCTTTCGGGATGGCGGGACGTAACTGTCGATAGCAAATCGTCGTTCCTCAATGGTACGACCATATTCTAATAATTCATCAAATGTACTAATTATCGTTAACCCTAATTGACTCTGATAAAATGGTGTAAGATTCTTTAAAACAATACGTAATTTTTTCGGTTCGGTAAGCGGTTCTAATAAACGAGAAAACATTGTAGACATAACGGAAATATAAATACTCATATTTTCATCTGAACCTTGAGTTCGACGTTTAATTTCATCTAATAATCTATCATCGTAATCGATTGGTCTAAATTCTTTATTCAAAAGTGAAACTAAATTTTGCCAGGTATGGGCTTTATGTTTATTAGCTCTAAACCAAATTAGAGCTTTACCGGAAAATAAATCGATAGCTTCATCCAATAATTGAACGTACGAAACATTTCGAGCAATTACTAGTTCTTCTACTCGTTCTAAAAATGCCGACAAGGACATCGACCTTGGTTCTGCAGAAAATTTAAGAGACCATTTCACGACAGGGGTTGACTTAACAATAATTTTTCTAACTGGTTCGGGAGAAATTGAACAACTTGGGACAATATTATTTTCGGTAATCGAAACGGGTTCTGACTCGCTAGTCGATAAAAATTTAAATGATTCTGATTTATTTACTAATATTTGATAACGCGACATTAAAATGCTAAGGTCAACATTCAACTGGTGCTTTATCAGCTCGTCTGACGTCACTTCCGGTACACATGCATCTAATCTCGATAAGTAATGTAAAAATTTGGTTTCTATTGTAAGACTTGTTTCTTTTGCTGGTGAAGTTTCAAATGCGACTAATAATTTTTCCAATGAATTTTTGCCGAGTTCGATTGCATCGCAATCTTCTCGAAATGAAAAAGGGTACACGAAACTCTGGTCCAAATTACCTTCAGATTCGTTCTTTAAAATTTTTCGTAAGGTGGTTCGAAGGTCCTTAACCAAACCGTCGGCATTGACTCCGCGTTTTTGCAGTTCATATTCTAACTCAACTCGAACTAAGCGCTCTACTATAAATTTAAAACCCATTGTAGATAATAAAAATGGTGACGTAATTGAGTGCAAACAAATCTTAAAATTTATCACGATGACGTAATTTGTGACGACAATAACATGTGCTCACCAAACAGTTCTTTATCGTAAGCTTCAACTATAATATTATATGACGTTAAATAAATTACAAAATTTGAAACGATTAAAATTTTGAAAAGTGCAAAACACGTAATTCAAAAATAAAACACACGTCGCGGGCGTAAAATTTGTTATTAAAACAGCGGTAAGCACACGTTGGGGCAATTTGTTACGAAAACAAAGCCCACGTTGGGCGTCCAATTTGTTACAGGACAAATTCGTCTTCGGCGCACACAGGTGTAACAAAGGCCGAAAGGTGCCGACTAACTCGTCGTGAGGTGTGAGTATAACGAGAGAGTATAAATTTTGGGGTTGTGTGCGCTCAAAAAAAATAACGGGGACGTCGAAATCGCGATAGTCTCGATATAAAAATAAACAAGGGCGCCACTGGCACGATTCTCTGGTGTAGACGTTACGTAATTCCGTGCGCCAGACCGGAAGAACACCTTTAAAATGAAATATTCACCGTCGTTGTCGTACTTTATCTTAGCAAGCGCCACCTTTCTACGTAGCTTTACAAATAAATACCCTGAAAAATAAATGTTAATTCAAACACAAATTTGGGTAACAAAACAATGTATAATGTTGAACGAAACACAGCATAAACAAAAAACATACATAGATGGATACATGTAGATAACAATAAAGCAAATAAATGGTAGTATTATAATTTAATAAAGTTTCTACTAAAATGGAGTGCACTCGAGCTAACTGTCTTTGACATGAAAAATAATTGACGGTATATAAAATCTACTCTTAAAATTAAAACTGATGGTTGTTGACATTAAGAAAAGAAAATAAATATTGACGGTACATAAAAGTTCATGCTTCAAACAAAACTGAAGCAATATTCACACCAAAGTGGCGAAACAAATGAATTTAACAGAACATGAATTTAACAGAAACACTCGGCGTCTAATTATCACACAATATGGTTCAAAATAACTAACCTTAGACAACTTAGTCCCACAGCTGCGCAGACAGGTGATTTGCATAGATAAAGCATATGACGTGGAGGTTGGTGACGTCACAGGATCGTTGACGTCTTGAAATTGGTAGAGACGTGGGTGATTTTCGGTAACTTTGCTGGGCACGGTAATGACGTAACTTTTCCCCTAATAGCGGGTTGTTTCCAAAACACAGGAACGACACAGAACGATTTGGTGCACCAATAATTTTAATTCCCCAACACGGGTAAATAAGTGTATTATCATAATACACACGGCAATTCAAAATAAACGGTATATAAGATTTGGTGGCACTCGTATTCCATTAATAACTTGACGTCACGTGTCTACAAAGTTAACACCACATTTTGTCTCAAAATTACGATGTTCACTCGCTGAAAGTTGAAGAGTGAATGTTATCTTTTCGAAAGAAGGGATGGCATGAACGCGCTTGGACCAATCGGAAAGCCGCTTACCGCAGCTGTAAGTTGCAGCTGCTTTGCAAGCACGTTTCGACTTGTTTAACCTTGTCTGGCGATAAATGAAATTATAAATTCAAAACTTCTTTCCACGGAATAAAACTTGACATCAACCTAACTAAATGCGAAATTAATTTAGATTTTATAAAAATTTATAAAATAACGGCACGAAAATTGGGGTGGGCTACAATTCAAAAAATCACATTACAACCAGCAATGTAGCGTAAAGCATACACCGGCCGACTGGAAAGCGGTAGACCGCGGTTCGAGTCCTAGTCGAGTCGGATGCACTGCTGTGATTAAAGGTCCAATATCAATCTGTGGACCATGGGGAAGGCAACGGGAAACCACTCCATGAGTTATACTCCCATGAAAATTCATCTTGGCTTCGGCCAAGCTGGGTCACGACGCTTTTGACAAGAAGCAAAACGACCAAGAAGACAAGAAGATATGGGAGTTCTATTGAATGCAGGACTGTAACAAAAAATGATAAATGCTATTTTTAATCTGTCTGCAAATCTCACTTAATTTAATTTTGTTCAAATATTGTATTTTTATTATTGCCTTTTTTATCAGCGTTTTTTCTAACGGTCTCATTACGAAATTTTTCTGTCATTGGCAAATGAAATTTTTACAATTTATTACTATCGTTAATTTCAAAGAATGTTTGTATTATTTCAAAATTCCTGTCTTTCGTCTACTTAATGCGTCATTGAATCCGAGCAGCGGTACTCTCATAGCGGATCAGCAATTCAGCTGGGTGTATTATTTATTTGGATTCAATGGGTGTGATTCGTCTTTCCTTGTCGTGAAGGTTCTATGTGGCCAAGTGGAACTTTCGGTTTCACTTGTTTGCTATCTATCCATCAGTTCCGAATATAAAAAGAAAAGACTAAATATCATACTTCAAGAGGTTGATTTTGACTTGAGTTTAAAATTTTTAGGTTTTTAATGACTTTTTACTTAAATTTTTAAGATATATAGTTTAATACAACATTTTGCTGCATTCTTAAGTATTTATTCAACTTATTTGGCAGCAATTGAAAAATTTTATTTAAAATATCTATTTTTGTGCTTGGGGAACCCAAAATTATGTTAATTTTTACACATTTGTCAAATATTACAGCTAAATAACAGTAGTTACTGTTAAATTTTGAAGTTGCTATCGATCCTAGAATATAATTTTAAAGCCCGGTTTTACCACCTAATTCCTAACGTTAGGAGTTCCTTAACTTTGAGATAATAAACTCTTATGTCAAATTTGGTTTTCACCAAGCGCTAAAAATTCCTTAAGACGCCAGACGTTAAGAAATCCCTAACTAACTCTAATCTTAGGTATTTCTTAACACTTTAAGGAATTCTTAGCGCTTGGTGAAAATCAAATTTGACATAAGAGTTTCTTATCTCAAAGTTAGGGAACTCCTAACGTTAGAATTGGTTGGTGAAAACGGACACAAGTCGTCCATATAAAGCAAATAATGCATTATGGTACAATTTTGTTTCGAAAATTAAACCTAAACCTTACCGCAGTGGATTCATAGCCAAACAACACATAATTTTTAAGGAATTTTTCCAAAAATTTAGGTATATTTGATAGCTGAATAGTATGGTTTTAATATATATATTTTCTCCAGATTTTTTTCCATAAAAAACGCTATGATATTAATAAAAACACAAAATGTTGATCCGTTTCAAACCTTTGACACTACTTAATACAAATTGCATTGTATATTATTTTAGGTATGGTTTCAAAATAGAAGAGCAAAATGGCGTAAGCAAGCTCGTTTACAATTACTTCAAGATGCATGGCGTATGCGATGTCTCGGAATTCCCACAACACCATTAATTTTAACAGGTACGATAAAATATATATTGATTTAATTGTTTTTTAATTTTGGAACATTACAGAAATTAAAATAATTATTTTTATTTTAATAATTATTAATTATTAATTTTAATTTTAAAATAATTAATAATTATTAATTTTATTAATAATTATTAATTATTTATAATTATTTAAATTAAATTTATTTTATTTGGTGTTTCATACTATTTCAACCTTATTTTTTCGAAATAAAACTCTCCAGAAAGTTGAAATTTTCAATCAAGTGTGAATCTGCAATAAAGTACTTATTTAAACAAACGTTAATGTTTCTCTCTTGACTCACTCGTTAATGTTAATATTGTGCGGGGAAAGCAGAGTACAAAAATGAAAAAAAAGTCTAAAAATGGAGTCGATTGTTTAGTATAAGTTGCAAATTTTGGTTAACTAACCGGATTTAGCGATTTTTTGTTTAACCGTAAACTATACCACGCTCACGTTGTGATTTATATATAAGTTATAATAATTAATTTTAAATTATAAACGTCTAAGGTGAGTTTGCAGAGACTGTTTTTAAATTACTACATTTTCACAAAATAAAACAAACAATAAAAGTTCATAAATAAATGTTTGGTTTAACCATAAAAATTTAGGTAAAATTTACTTAGGATGTCAACTTTGGTTTAACTACTAAATTATTGTTTAGCGATACTTGGAGAATGTTTTTATAGGTCACTCTCAAATTAAAGAAGCTATATAATTTTATTTTTATGAGAGTCTGAAGTTTTATTTTTGCTTCTGGAGTAATTTTGTTATTCGATGGATTCAACAGGGCTCTAATTTGCTATCTAGAAAGACAAAGATTAACTTTTGCAATTTTAAATTTTTATTAATTCAGTTAACTTACAATTGTGAGTTAACTCATGGTTCTCCTAAACATGTGGTAACCATTAATCATGGTTTAAGTCAAAAGTGTTGCTTTAAGTTCAGATGATCGTCAGTTGAACTATGGTTAACTATAGTCGGCAGAATAAGTTTCCTATGTTAGTCATTTTCATGTTTTCCTCAGAAGTGATAAGTAGATATTTTGAATTATTGAAATTATTATTTTAAAATTAATGAATGAATTATTGAAATTATTATTTTAAACTTCCTATTGCATATTATTTTGATAGCGCAACTAGAGTTCCCAATTTCTATAATAAGGTGACTTACTAGGTTCTTCGATTAGACGGTACGTTGTCTTCTATTTATTTTCTGTGCAAAATCGATTGTAAAACTAAAATTTTAATTTTATGACAATAAATTAATTTGTGAATTAATTATTACGCCTGTTTCACTTTTGCTCTAAATTTTGAATGTTTCACTTGGCCCTACATGTTATAATATTATGTTGAATAAAATATTTTAACAATTACCAGTTTAGTGAAATTTGAAAACTTTCCAACTTACATTTTAGTCTGAGTCGCCGTTGCGCATAAGTGGTTTGTGGTTTCTTAGACTAAAATGTAAGTTGGAAAATTTTCAAATTTTACTAAACTTGTAATTGTTAAAATATTTTATTCAACATATAATTTCACAAGCTAATAAACATTTGCAATTAGAACAACATTCATGATTGAATAATTAAAAGTTTTAATTCTAGAATTAATTCAAAAGCTAACGAATAGTGACAATTATTATTTTAATTTACTGTTATTTGAAAAAATGTTAACTGTTTGCAAAAACAATAAAAGAATTTAGGATCGATTCATTACATATTTATAAACCCTTTTAGGAAAGTTACATACCTAATCTAAAGAAATTTAATTACCTATAATACCACAATATTTATTCAATTATAAATTTATAATAAAAGTACACATACTTTATCTTACTGTTAGAAAATTTAGAAACTTAAATTTAAATACAGCAATAACAAATCATTTAAACAATCTAAACTTCATGTTAACATTAATGTGTTTTGATTTCGTGATTATCAAAGCTAAGAATTACAATATATTTTAATATTATTTTACTTTTAATTTAAAAGTTTTAGACTGTTGACATAACCTATGATTTAAAATACTTTTAAACAGTTAATACTAAAAATTGACAATTTAATTTACTCTAATACACAATATTTATGAATTATAAATATTATAATACAGTACAAACATAACTTTATCTTACTGTTAGCAATTAGAAACGTTATTCAAATACAGCAATAAACAATCATTATCCACAATCTAAACTTAGTAACAAAGTTTCATTAGATTCGTGTTAATCTTCAAAATTAATAAACAATATTTTAATATTTTTATTTTATTAATAAAAAATTTTACTGTTTTTTTTACTTTTAATATTTTGTAAGAAATGTTGGTCACCCACGCCAAAGATGCAAAGACGTATGAAGTTGAAACAGGTTAACTACTCAAAGATTAATTCGTCAAGTGTAGAAGACGTTCAATCCAAAGTGTCCAATGCTTATTCAACAAAAAATAACCGAAAAGCGTAAACTAAGGAAAAAGTGGCAGACCACCAGATTGCCACAAGATAAAAACCAACTTAACAAAACAATAAAAAAACTGAAAAACTTACTAGAAGGCAACAGTAAGCCGCTATTCAAAACTACCTGCTAAACCTGTTTACGACACAATCCACAGATTACTCGCTATGGAAAACAACGAAAAACTTAAACAAAGTGCAGAACGTAAATTCACCAATAAGAAAAAAAAGGTAATTGGGCAAAAACTAACCTAGAAAAAGCAAACTTATTTGCAGAACATCTTGCTGAAGTTTTCAATCCATTTAAATAAACAACTCCTAGTGAAGAGGAAGCAAAAATACATCAATTTTTAAATTCACCAGAACAGTTCGAAATGCCAATAAAACCAGTCAAAATTGCAGAAATCAGAAACGTGATAACCAAAATGTAAACCCTAAAAAATTCCCTAAGTACGATCTAGTAACTGGTAAAATAATCCAAAAACTACCGGAAAATAGCATCAGATACTTAACTCAGCTATTTAATGCCATTCTAAGGTTTGAAATATTTTCTCATGCAGTGGAAGGTAGCTCAAGTGATCTTAATACCCAAGCCGGGTAAACCACCCAACGAGGTAACCTCCTATAGACCCATTAGTCTTCTCTCAATCATCTCGAAACTATTGAAAAAAGTGATCCTAAAGAGACTGCAGACAATTGTACAAAAAGGGCCTGATACCAAATCACCAGTTTGGCTTTAGACAGCAACACGCCACGGTAGAACAGGTCCATCGTGTTGTAGCTACAATCTATAAAGCACTAGAAACTAAACCTACAGCGCCGCTGCATTCTTCGATATAACCCAAGCATTTGACAAGGTTAGGCATGATGGTTTGTTAGGTTTATAAATTAAAAATATTCCCCACAGTCACAGATTGCCTTCACAGATTGCCCCCACAGATTGCCCCCACAGATTGCCCCACAATCTATACAGAATCATAAAATCTTATCTAACCGAGAGAAATTTTTTGGTGAGCATCGAGACGAGCACACGTCACTGTACTTTGTTAACTTAGAGGTTCCCTAAGGAAGCGTTCTTGGTCCGATAATGTACATTCTCTACACACCAGACCTGCCGACAATGAAAAATACTGTTACTGCTACATTTGCGGATGACACCACTTTACTAGCAGTACACCGCAACCCATCCATTGCCTCATATAGGCCACAAAGATCTAGATAAAATTCAAACGTGGTTAAATCGATGGCGTGTTAAGGCAAATGAAACAAAGTCGGTTCAGGTGACATTCACCTTGGAAAAAGAAACCTGTCTACCTGTCTTTATAAATAAAATTTAACTACCACAACACAGTGAATCGAAATACCTTGGCATGTACCTGGATAGACGACTCACACGAAAAAAACACATTTTTTGCCAAAAGAAAGCAGCTCGGCACAATACTCACCAAAATGTACAGGCTGTTGGGACGAAAATCTCAGCTTTCACTAGATAATAAACTGTTGATTTACAAAACTGTACTAAAACCTATATGGACGTATGGAATTCAGCTTTGGGACTCTGCTTCTATTTCCAATATTAAAATCCTTCAAAAGTTTCAGTCAAAGGTTCTGAGAATGATAGTCAATGCTCCGTGGTACGTGCTCAATAGGTACATTGTGATCTTCAAAAAAACACAGTGCAAGTTGAGATTTCAAGATTTAGTGAAAAATATTTTGACAGGCTTAGTGCCCACCTTAACACCCTAACAGTTGAGTTAACTAACGATAGTGAAGTGCACCGACTGAACAGATTCAAACCTTTAGATTTAATCTCTAGATTTAAAAACAGTGAGAGAATTGTTGTATGCATTCCATATTGAGTAGCACTAGTCATGGGAACTATTAAGTTAAAAATAAAGCAGCTCATCAATGGATTCACTCCTACATGTCTGCTTCTCATTAACACATAATTTACTTATTGTTTGTAACATAACAGATTGTAAATATAAATTAAAGTCAATAAAAAAAAGTGTAAAAGAAGAAGAATACTATTTTGCATATATTTTCATGGTACTGTTAATGCCAAATAATTATAAGCAGCGCAGATACGTATATAGGTATGTATGTATGTATATCAATCATAAAAGTGAAGAAGGCATTTATTTGCAATTCGAAGCTCGCGGCGTTATAGACTAAATCATTTAAGTATTAAAATTTTTAAGAAAAGTTTTTTGTATGGCCAAAATTATCGTCTAGTCATTTGTATTTCTACAAACATACATTCGCTACCAACGCTATGAACTATTAATGGTAAAATTTTTGAAATACCTTCTATGTGAGATCAACCCGATCACATCTACCGCAAATAAGTTTGTATTTAATGCTGTTTTGCAGCGAAATCTAATTCAATTCTTCTATCCCACATAAAATTCACGTCGGCTCATGGGCGGTGCTCTAATTCAAGGTGCAGTTAATATGCAGTAATATGCAGTTACATATATAAAATTATTTTCAAACTAAAAATGTTCTACGTATGTTTTAAGGTCTACGGAATTGCAAAATAAAGCTTTATTTTTAAATATTTTTTGGAGATTTAAAAGCCAATTTAACGAAAAAACTTCCGCACAGACTAGTTACATATTTTTTTACGATTTTTTTCATTTTTAATGCACGAACATGAGATCTAATTTGAATTCTAATGAGAATTTTTACCACCTGGAAATGTGGTTAATTTATCTACCACATTGTGATTTTTTGTGACTTTCGGGGAATTGATATTTGTACTCATTTATTTTAATACAATTTATATTTTAAAAATTTAAATCACAATAAAAATTTTAAACCATAACAAAAATTAAAGTGAGTGTTCAAACCAATGTCCATTGTTTTCAAGTACATAGCACCGTTAACGATGATCAGTACATTAAAAATAATGCTAAACTAATAACAGGAAAGTCAAATTTAGTTTTATGCCAAAGTTCGCATAAAAGGGGAAAATTAGTAACAATATCCACAAAGGACGAATTTTTAATCGCAGTCCGCAACAATTGGTTTGGCGATTAATTTCTACAATTCTTCAATGACGTTTAATGAAATCTAAAGAAATAAAAAAAAAAATTTTAAATCTAAAGTGGAGTCACACATCGGAATAATATTAAAAGCAGGAGGGGTTAAAATTTATAATTCTATTTTATACTTTTTAAAGGTATTTTATTTAGGGATTTTAATTAAATTTCGTACGCAACGCTTGCGGGCAGTGTACATAGTGTATGTACTAATATTTTAATTACTTGTTCGTTTTATTTTGTAGGAAATTTAATTTTTTACAAAATTGTATATTATATAATTCTTATTTTTATATTTATAATTCCCGTATTTCTTATGGTTTCGTATTTTTACTCGGCTACCGCCTCGTCCGGAAAGATTACAATGCATCCTAAAAACCATTAGCATACGTGTTGGATAAAACGAATTTTTGTATTAGCTCTGCAAAAAGATTTTCTTACGTTAAAATATTAAATTTTCATTAAACATTTCGATTAGTCTGAAAAATTTATTTTCCAGACTTAAAACAGTTTCAAACGTAACTATGTATTTAACGTAACGTTACATCATTTTGTGATAAAATGGAATGAAACTGAAATTATGGTCCCCGCATATTATACATCATTGAAAAGAGGAAATAAATCTATTTAAATTTATAGTATCCTACTCGGGTTTCTATTTAAAAAAACACAACTATATATTATAACTCGAAAACTAATGAAAGTTATTCAAAAACCTTTCAGCCCATTTTATTGTTCTTTAAAATGTGTCTGAAGAACGTATTAATATTTTTTCTGCAACTTCACAAGCAACCGAGACATTTAGAAAAAAAAGTTGTGAAAACAAACTTTTGCTTTTAATTTGAAAAAACCGATTCTGGTTCTCGCCATAGAGTTTTTTTAAAAAGAAACCGATGATGCGTCATCAATTTTTTTATAATTCATATAACTATCAAGTTCCCCATAACAACCTTCAAAATTAGCTCACTCTGTACAACAAACAAATGCATGAAAACAAATTTCGAAATTTGTACATATTTATTTTGCAATATCAACTTTTTATGCAAAAAGTAAATGAGAAAATGTCAACTTGATACAATTTAGGGCTTTATTAGTAACATTATAATATCATCAGGTTTTACCTCTCTCTATACAATTATGTATACTTGTTTCGCTTTGAAATATTATTATTATTATATTATAATATTTTTTAAATTAATAATAAATAATTGGAATGTTTTAATTTTTTTTTTAAATAATTGTATTTATTTGTTCTAAAATTTGCATTTATGTTTCAAAATCTAACTTTGCAACGTTGCGAAGTATAGGTTATTATGTTATAAAGGTAACTGTTACAGAACATCATGAAAGTTTTTTTACAAATTAACTTGTATCACAGTTACATACTCTAGTAATTTCATTTTCGAACGGTTGTAGACGAGATACGATATATTTAATTATACTTGGTTATTAAATATATTTATAGTAATCGGTTACCTATTAAATTTTAGGTAATATTCAAATTATATCTGTGTGTTAATTTAAATTTTTAATTTTCTTGAAGACCGTGAAAATAATAAATTGGTAAGTTAATATCAAATTAGTATTATCATCACTACTTACATAATAACAAGTATGTTAGGTGCCTACATTGTCAAACCGGATTACAATATCTTTTAGTAAAATTTAAAAAACTTTAGTTTGTAACAGTATTACCTATTATTAGTGATTTTCTACCTAACCGTTTCCTGTTTGTAAAACAATTGCAAACAGTTAGCCAAACAAATATTGCCACTCCAATCGTATAACACTTTTTAAATTAAATTAATTGTAGCAAGTTAAATTTAATGCGTTGAGACTCTGTTGTACAAATATGAGTTAAACCAAGTCTAAAATTTAAATCACCGTTTTATCAAATCGGAGTACCTACGTACATTATATATTATGTACATAAAGAACAGTGCTAAAATAAATTACTTAACCTACTGAATTTCGGCGCCCTGAACCTTTTCCCGCTTTGCTCAGTCCTGAATGCGGCACTGACATTGTATATAACGATATTATGCATGGTATTATACAAATATTCAAGCAACATGACGTAGATCCTGAGATTATTGCTGTAACTGGGGAACACTTTCTGGTTCATTATACGAGAGTAATAAAGCGATCGAAACATTAGATTCATTTCGCTACCAGCACTTTGGGAAAGGTTCTACGAAAAGCAAATTCAATCTTGCTGCATTGTTTCTTACACTGGAGCTACATCACAGTACTCACTTGTCACGTCCGGTGTTTACAAATTTTCCAAGAGTGGGGTTAGTTTCCAAAGGACCAACCCGAATATAGCTATTTTCGTGACTAGTACTTAAATAGGCCACATTTCCATTCGAGGTTAATTTTGCTGACGAGCCTCCGGAGGGCGAGTCAGCAAAATCAACCGAGAATGGAAACAAGCCTATTGAAGTACGTGTTGAGAACAATATTTTTTGCAAATCTGCAATTCGGTAAATAAAGAATATTTTAACAAAGTTGCTCAATCTGGACAATGCTGAAATGAAAATAACTCGCACTTAGTGCCGAAAAGTGAAGGTGAAGTCATCTCGCGAAAGATAAGATTACGACAAAAGATCAAATAACATTAGTAATCTGTTACGTGCAGAAAACAAGCCGCTTTCAATGCCATGTAATGTGTATGAAATGATAGTATTTCGCTGCAGAATTGCAAAAAATTTATTTTAGTGAGAAACACCAAGGCTGCTTCTCAGATTCTGCTTCAGTTTATCTTACATAAATGCAAAGAGCGAAAATAGTCTCAGCCTGGTGGCTTAACATGTTGGTTGCTAAGCCAACATTTTCAATTTGAGTCCACGTAAATCATCGAAGTAATGTGTAGGAAGAACTCTTAAAAAATGAAATGATCTCAAAATCACAAGAAATAAAAATTCAAAATAAGATACGGGACAGTTTGTGATTGTAGGTAAGCGGGGCTAAAGTTGGTGCGCTATTATATGCGGTTATTCTAATGAGCAAACGTCTGAAAAATAACAAATTTTAATCAAATTCAAAAAAAAATGGAAAACATGAATGAAACTTTACTTTTGTGTGAGAAGATCAAAATTTCCAATCTAATCGCCGGATGATAGTAATAGAATCAGCAAAGAAAGAATGCCAGTCGATTTAAACTACTATCTATCGGATGAAAGTATAATGTTATTAATTATAACAAATTTTGTTATTGCATAATATGAAAAATTTAAATTTTTTATTTCTTTTTAATTAAATTTTTAAAAATAATATAATTTAATATAAATACATATGTATTAAAAATCTTACAAAAATTTTTGTACAATTTTTCATAATTCCTGAAATATTTTTTATTTTACGCCGGTGGAGCTTGAAAACTATGAGGTTTAGAAATTATAGTTTCACGCAAAAGTTTTAAAAAAGTTTCTCCACCGGTAATTTATATGTACATATGTATATGTTTTTTTGGTTAAACTATTACAGATATGGGAATTTTATTTTTATAATTGATTTATTAACTTGTAAAATTATATATTTTAAAAAAGGTTTTAAATTTTTTCAAATTCAGTGAAATTTTATTTTAATAAAAAATTTTTAAATTGGTAAATTTTTCCACCTACATATTTTTTAGTTTATGATATTGTACAATCATGTTTTGATTTTTGTAAATCTTGTCAGTTAAGCTTGGCTCTATAATTGAATAATATTAGAATATATGTTCAACTTAAGTCCAGTCTAGGTGGCGCCTCGTACGGTAAGTAAGATTTACACCGGAAAATAGTTCTGCAAAAACTTAACAAAATTCACAGTGAGTCGACAAATAGGCTTACCAACGAGCCCCTTCAGGGGCGAGTAATAGATGCGTTAGATAATTTTATTAATAATGACTTTGGATATCCGTTCTTGTTTAAGATTTCTTTCACTGTTTTTAAAGTACCTTTTTCATGAAAATCATAAAAGATCGTGTAAACAAATTATACAATGGAAATATGTGCAATAAAGGTCCAACTGCTAGCTATACAGTTATGCCATACGTTCCAGGACTAAGTGAAAAGATAAAAAAAGTTTTAAAACCTCACAAGATTAATATGACGTTCAAATCAACTAATAATATTGGACAACTTTATGCCAAACTAAAAAACCCTGTACCACAAGAAAAGAAGTCAGATCTGATATACAAAGCGGAATGCCATGGCATTCCGCTTGGCACAATCCTGCAGGATTGTAATCTTGTATATATTGGCCAAACTAACCAATGGCTTCATAAACGAATGAGTGGACATGTTTCAAGTATTTGATGTAATAAACCAGAAATCACTGCCATTGCCAAACATATTTTAATTGATGGACATAATGCTGCCTTTTCAAATGCCAAGATAATCAAATCAGTCACCAATTACAAAGATCGACTTCTTCACGAAATGATTTGCACCAAGAGGAAAAAAATGCGATGAACAGAAAAACCGACATCAAAGGTTTAAGTAATGTCTACAGCCATCTACTCATCTAAGCTACAAATAACGTATTGGGGTTAAGTTTTCCCTATTTAATGAGTTCTTATGTAGGATGTTCCTTAACCCTCGATTATCTTTCAAATTTTATGGATCAAGAAATCGTCTCAAATGACAATACGTTATATTCGTTTCCATGTAATTGCAGTATTATTATTAAATGTCTGATGACATCAGTAACCATTGCTCACAAATAATGTTTCGTTTTATTGTCCATTTAACCTTATAATTTTAAAAAATTTGAATCAAATATTAATTTCAAAGGTGAATAATATATATAATTTTAACAAATTTATTTAACATTAAGAGTTTTTTTTTGTGAATGTGTAATACTTTAAAGCAACATTTAATGATACACATTTTATCCATTTAAAAATTTTGTGTGTGATTAACTCGAGGATTAACTGTTTTTAAGATATTTGCAATTTTTCAGATTTCCGGCGATTTTTATGGCTTTCCCAATTTTTTGAACATAATTTCCGGCGTGTTTTTTCTTCTACTTCTGAAAAAATTATTAAAATTAGAATAAAGTTTGGGTCAAGACATCAAAAATGCAGTTTTCTGAAACATTTTTGATTTTTGTGATCATTTTAAAAAGCTTTTTAAAAACAAAAATTGTTTTTGTAAGTTCTATTTATTACGAATATTTTGTCTATTGAAAATTTTCTTGTATTACAATCATCCGTTTTTACAATTTTTTACGTTTGAAAATTGTTGATTTTGACGCAACCTTCAAATTCAAAAATTTTTTATCTCCGTCAAAAGCTACTAATGCCCGTTTTCACCAACCGATTCCTAACGTTAGGAATTCCCTAACTTTGACATAAGAAACTTTTATGTCAAATTTGGTTTTCACCAAGCGCTAAGAATTTCTTAAGGAGTTCTGTAACTTTCCTATTTTCATAAGACTTCTTTGTGAAACCTTCTGAACTTCTTAAAGTAATTCTTAACAGTCGTTAATGAAATTTTAATACTTTATTTATGACTATAAATTTGACATAATAAGTTTAACTTATCTTTAAAGTTAGTACATGTTTCTTAACGTTAGAATTTCATGAAAACGCGTAGCATTAGTGATTTGGAAAATAGTATTTTAATATGGATAAATGTAATAAATCATCTTTCATTTCCTATAATTATTTTAAATCAATGTTAACTCGAGATTATTCATTTTATATTAGTCAATTTACTAGGTAAATTTTACACATATTATTATTTAATTTTCGTTTTAAAAATTTAGTAAAAGTCTTATTCAGGGATACTACGTTCCAAAATTATGCCGCGAATAAGGAAACCCGGAATATGGAATAGTGATTTGTATGGAAATGCAAGGGTTAGGATTCCAAGGTACGAAATAAAATAAAATGATAAAATAAAATCAGTTTAATCACATACATCATTATTATTAATTATTATTGTTTGAATTATTTGGTTTAAAATATTTAGTAATTTTTCTTGCTTTGCCGTCTTTAAAATGCCTTTTAATTCCGCATGGTATTCAGCTGTGGCAACTTCAATTTTCCTTTTAAAAGGAAGGTTTCTTTCCAAAACGGGTCAATTTTAATGAAGTGATCTCACAGTTCATTTGCCATTTGAAACCTGCGGTCTGGTTTTTAAGGTGATTGTCATCGTATCATTGTAAGATGTTGAAGCTTGAAGGGTTTTAACATTTCCTGCAAGTCGGCTTCACTTAAATCTTCATCGTGTGATTGAAGCAGCTCTTGAACGTCACTCGAATCTATCTGTTCAAAACCATCATGTCCTATTCCATTAGCAATTTGTACAATTGTGTCAGTTAATGTTTTAATTTGTTTAAATCCTCACTTTCACAGACTGTTAGATCAACCTATAGTTTTTTCCAATATGATTGCAATGTGTATCAATGCTTGAGCTCTTGTAACGATTCCTTTATGTTAACAATGCACATTGCTATGTTAAATTTTTTCCAGAATTCCATAAAACTCACGTCAGAATCACATTCCATGATATCCAGAATGATTTTAAAGGTTCGCCTAATGTAAAAGAACTTCAAAGCTTGAATTATTCCCTGGTTCATTGGTTGAAGTAAAGTCGTCGTGTTCGGAGGCAAAATATCACCTTAATATTCGGATGCATAGTTTCAAGCTCACAAGGGTGACCCGGAGCATTGTCCAAAACAAGAACCTCCTTGAAGTCTAAATTTTTTTCGTTTAAATATTATTATTTAATTTTGAGTTTTGAATATAAATTATAATATTCAAAATCGTAAATTATTAATCCGCGAATAATGAAATTTTCGCGCGAATACAGAAAGTGGTCTCAATTTTTCTTCCGCGAATACTGAAACCGCGAATAACGGAACCGCGGATAAGGAGCTTTACTGTATTCTATTTTAGAAAATATGTAATTTATCGATCTCATGTAATTGGTATGCACATTTAAAAGAATTTGAATTAATAATAACGTATGGTGAATGAAATACGAACGCGTACAACACTGTTATTAAAAACGACACAATACTCTTACAAAAACAAAAACACGGCAAAGTTAACTGTACTGTCTATTTATAAAAACAAAACTAAGATTGCTCTGGTCAGTTAAAATTAGTTATGAAAATGACACTAAACGTGCTAAACCGCCACAAATTAATTTGTAAATTTTGTGAAGAAAATTCAAACAAAATTAAAAAGAAATTTTAGGCATTTTAAGGACATGGGTTTCAAAAAATTTATCTACACGACAATAAACTTATTTAAGAATAATAAATCAATTGAAAGAAAATGTGGATTAGGTTGAAATTAGTTTGCAAGACTCCAAAGTTCGGTTAAAACTAAAAAGTGAAACAGCAGGTTGCAGTGTAAATTTTATCGCCAATTGGGTAAGAAATATAATTTTGACAAAAACACAATTAAGAAATATTTAGAATCGATGGGAGTCCAGAAAAGAAGAAAAAATAGCACCATTTACTGCTGAAACACAACAGAAGGGTATAAATGCAGGTTACGCGAGCTGTCCAGAAATTACTTTTCTTGCTCATCAGAGTACAAATGCGTGAAGGATGACGACTCATATTTTACCGTGGAAGGAAATGAATGGCAGCCAAAACATTATTTTGAGTCTTCCAGTCACAAAGAAACCAAAAAAGCTAAATTTATTTGTAAGACAAAGTTTCCAGGAAAAGTTTTGTTGTGGTTAGCCATAAGCGAACGTGGTGTCAGCGAAGCAGTTTTTTAAAGGTGGTGTAGCTATGAATGCCCAAGTTTACAACGAAAATGTGTTCCAGCACTTAGCAATTTTATCGAAAAATATTATCAAAAGAAAAATAATTTTTGGCCGGATTTGGCGTCCTCACATAACGCGAAATCCACAATAGAGAATTTGAAGAATAAAAAAATAGAACTTAAGCCAAAGAAAATGAACCTCCCAAATGTTCCACAATTGCGATCTATTGAAACTTTTTGGGCTAATCTGAAAAGAAAAGTTTACGAAAACGGATACAAGCTAAAATGTTGATTCCTTAATTCTATAAATAAAAAGGAGCTGAAAACCACAAATACAAAGAGTATTCAGAGGTCAATGAGTGAACTACCAAAGAAAATTAGGAAAACAAATCGCGACGGAGCCAATTTTTTTTGTAAGTGTTCTTTAACATGGAAGCATAAAAATAAATAAAATTTAATTTAAAATAATTTTTTTACACATGTTTTTGTTCATTATATACTAGTTCGTATTTTATTACATACGACAACACATGTGTACTCTAAATACGTAATATCTAAATCATTATCTAATCCCTTAACGACTTTATAAAACCTAATTCGGATAAACTAATGACTACCAGAGCATTCCATGTAATTAATCTAGCAGATCGTAAGTCTTTAAAGCTATACAAACCAAATCTGGCTTTTCATCTTGTTATGAATAGCCTTTAATATAAACCTGTGGTTTGACACCCGCACAGGTAAAGGGAGTTGCCGACCTAGCTAGCGGGAGGTTGCGAACAACCAAATGGAGAGTTGAAACAGGTTTAGCTCAAGTACACTATCGCGAATAAAAAGGCGCCACTACAAGAAGTCAAAGTGCAGCTGAGCTCTTACCTGTGGGTCACGTTGTAACCTATATGCACAACGGGTAGATTTTCTCTAATGTGACGTACGGCTAATAAACGTAGAATCTCACAATCTTGAGGCAAATCGGGTACCTTGCTTACAATAAAAAAAGTAACAGACGCAAATGTATTTTTTTTTTTAAATTATAGTTAATTACGCAATTTTATAGCGTTCTTTTCTTTTAGGTGAAACTTAGAATATTAGAAAAGAAAAGTCAAAAATATTATAATTTTTTGAATAAAGTAGGAGTTAATTTTTAAAAAACAGTAATTTTGATTACTAATTCTAAAAATTAAATATACTTTAGGGGGTTACTCGCTGTACACGTACTACAATTTTGAATATTGAGTTATTATTTTTTGAGATATTTAATTTTTTATTTTAATTAAAAATGTTTAAATTTGGAACTAAATAATTTATAATTCTTTCTTTTAACTTAGGACTATAGGTCCTGTAATATCCAACAGTAACCTCGGCAAAGTTCCGAAGCCACTATGCTAGTATTGTGAGCATATTATTTGTTTTACATCTGAAGTAGCTTGCCTAGGCTGGCCTCAGATGAGCCTATTACCTTATTTTATGATGGCAATTGATTAACGTAGGAGGAGCACCGTCTATACGTGCCTTCCAAAGCACGGAGATGGCATTGCAAAGTGAGCTCTACCCGGATTCGAACCAAAGCGCCTTACGTTAGCAGTTGAAAACCAGGCCAATGACCGTATCAATAATTAAAAAATAAAAAAAATAAAATTTTACTTACGAATAGGTTTAAAATACCTATTAGCGTAATAAAAATTGAATCAATTAGCAATTATACTAAATTTTTTAAAAAATGTTATTCAACATATAATTTCACAAGTTAATAAACATTTACAATTATTATACTAAAGGACAACGTGCATATAGTTAAAATTCACCACCTCCTGTTGAAGTTGTATGCGAGCAAGTGTGCGTTTATGAGAAAAAAGTTCCATTACTATCAATTTTTCTAAACGAATGGAACTTTCCATTTTCACCAGGCGGCGAACTAAGCTAATACCAAACACCTGAAAGTTACCTCGTCTGAATGGAATTATGAAAACAAAATAGAACATTTTTCTAAAACATTTATCTGTAGTTGTAATTTTGCTGCAGCACCAGCGCCAGCGCCACGAAGACCATAACACATTCAAAAATTTGTAATACATATGTATAATAGACGATTAAATAGAAAACATTGCCGAAGCCGATGCATATTATGTAAACTAAGGTCTTTGGTGGAAATTTGCCTTTCTTTAATAGAAATTAATTTTATCAATTTATAATAATATTACACCCACGTTAGATTTTATTTATCTTACCGGATAGTATTTATCTTTACCTTGAATCGAAAGTAAAAAAAAATTTTTTTAAGTAGAAAGTATTAAAGTTTATAAAACCATTATTAATATTTAGGTGTTTACATAAATATTTTATGTTTAATCGCGACAGATGTGTAAGTATTACGTAAATAATAAATAAGTACAGTGTTAATCTATCCAACGACTCGTACTGATGATAAGAATATTGTACAAATAATATTTATAATTTAAAAATTGAAATTGACTATATATAATATTATTACTATTACAGTACACTCTGGGAATATCTCGTAGTGGTTAAGATATGGGTGCGCAATAAACGGATTGGTAAAAAGAGCAAGAGGCTCTTATGATCACATATTATTTCAGATCTAGTGTTTCATTTCCCTTTCTGCGCATTTCAAGTGTCAATTAAAAATAGACAAATTTTACTAATGTGGAACAAAATGAGTCGATGTAATTTATTAAAAGTTTTTATTTGTTTTTTAAAAATCAACCAAACACTCACTATTAAAAACACTAACCTTAATTAAGTAACTATTTTTTAACTTTGAATAGCTATATGCATCCATTTCAGTAAATTAATGTAGTTCTAATTAATAATAATTATTTATAGTTAATCAGTTTTTTACAACATGAATGTTCCATCAACAATTTCATTGGCTTGCTTTATGTTAAGTGTAATATCTACACTTGGATTTCCAACTGATGACTTTGGGTAAGAATTAATACAATAACTTTTACTAATATTATAAAAAAATCATTTTACTTTTAAATATTAATAAACCGATTTCCTATTTAATGCAGTTTTGGTGGTAAGAATGAAACATTAAAGATGTAGATATAATTAAAAAAAAGAGAAAACACAACTTTAACTATTAAATTAACAAAAATGCTTTGTTTAAATTTATAATTAATTATTATAATAAAATGTTCACAGCAGCAGACCGGTGTAATCGAACAGTGTGAACATTGTTTGAACAACAGGGTGAAAATTCCGGATTCTAATAAAGAATTTCATGGAATTCCTTAGTTCGGCCCTCCTGTAACATCAATATACTGATATGTACCACATAAATAAAATAAAAAAAACCAAAATCACGTAAAACCTATTTCGTCAATTTAACCTGAAGTTCGCTCATTTGAAGATATCTATGACCGAAGAAATCGGGCATTAATTGTCAAAGCAATTATTTTACTTTGGTAGCACCCGTCTCCAGTTTTATAATGTCATCAAATTCTACAGCTATTTTTCTACATTCATAACCATGACAATAAGTCAGGAAAAGCATTTCTCTTACTGAGATTTAGCTGTCTATGCCATCAAAATGCAATATTGGTGCATCATCATTATTGGTTATAAGTGTATAAATTATTAACATCTGCAAAGAAGGGTGATGAAATATAAATAAATGGGGATTTATATGCAGTAGCTCAAGCAAAACAAATATAATAATGCACAATTATATTTTATGTTACTAATTATAACAAGAAATAAAAAAAATATTAGATGTCAAACAAATAAGCATACACTGCAGAATACATTATTAATCATAATCATGATTAGATAATCATAATCATCATAATCATAAGGAAAGTTTGTTCTTTAAAAATTAAAATTGAATCACATTTGAACTAAAAGAAAATACGAGTATCTTTAGTACTTTCAACACTTGTAAAAGTATATTTTTGTTATATTGTAGTAGTAAAAAATTTAAATTTTTTAGAACCAAATTCAATTTTGTAAATATTTTATTTTCCATTAACTAATGTAAGTCAATTCTTAATGTAGCGACATTCGTTTAAATAATCCATATTTTTTTAATTAGATTGCAATGGATATGGACATGCGACTCAAAAACAGAATTATGCCAACGAGAAATGTCAAATCAAATTGTACAAAATCCTCAATTACTTCGTCACACATCTCTCTCAAGGTGTAGACTAACATGTGGAAAATATGGTGGTTTGTGGCCAAAACCAACGGTAACGACCGATATAAATAAACAACTTATACAATTTCATCCCAAGTAAGATTATCTCTTTATCTAAATTTTTTAAATTTTAAATTATCCAGCTGAATAATATGCCCGTTTTCTTCATCTATAGATATCTATTAGATAAATTTAACGAAGTAACCAATCAGATTTTAGATTTGTTTGTTTGTTGCTATCTGATTGATTACTTCGTTAATTATTGATCATTTTTTTATCTAATAGGTATTTCTACGTAAAAAAACGGGCATTATTCGTAAAACCTATTTCATTTTTATCCAATCTTTTTCCATAAAAGCAGTAAATATGGGTGTTTCTGTGGAAAAACAAACATAAATTATTAGAAAGAAAGCTTAAAAAGTTTTTATTATCTTAAATATAACAGTAATTAAATCTTGATTTGCCTTTCATCGACAAAAATTTGTATAGTACCTAATACTAGAGGATGTACATCGTACATACATCATATTATTTATGTACAGTGACTGGCAAAACTATTCATACCTAGCGTTCAAAACATAGTATGTGACAAAATTACTCATACCTGTTTGTAATTTTTATACACATTAGTAATAATAAAATTCATATTGAGTTGAATCACCTCTACCTTTGATAACGTCCGAACTTTGTGGGGGATGTAACTAATAAATGTGGAGTATTATGTGAGAGCCATAACTTTACAATATACGCGGTATATTTGAGATAGTTCTCTTGTTGATAGTAAAAATAAGTTTCAATGCCCAAATTTTTGGCTTAAAACTTTCATAAAATGTTCAGGTATTTTAATTTGTTCTTTACACCATCAATAAGACAAAATGTCCGACTCCGCACTTACACATGCAGCGTCGAAGTACTATAGAACCTCCGACGTGTTTCTCTGTACATTTTAAATTTTTTAACCTAAGTTCAGTATTACTTGTTTCCAGACAGAACTTCTCCAATTTGTTCCGAAAACATTGAATGTACTTTCGTCTGAGAAAATAACTTTTTGCCAAAATTAACAATCTTTATTTACAAATTTTTTAGTCAACTTTAAACGCGTTAGTTGGTCAATTTCACTTATTTATGGTTTCGTTCGTGCTATCCGTGTATGAAACTCATGTCTTTGCTAAAATCTTCGAAATATATTGTATTCTTCTAAATCTAAATTGTTCATTAAATGATTTTCTTATATTTGTAAAACTTCGGTACGAATTTTTTTTAATTCACGCACTAGAAAATCTTCATTTCGTTTCGTTCACAGTTTATGTCGTTCTCTGATGTACGATTTGCTTTTTTTTAACTAAAGTTTGGACACTACCTGTACATCTATCAATTATTTCTCCAATTTCACAATAAGATTTACCGTCAGCATGTAATTCCCATAGAATTTAAAGAAATTTACTGCAAGGGTATGAATAAATTTGTCAGTTACTGTACGTCCAGTATACAATCTTTTTTTATATATTTACGTACTTCTAAAATAATTCTTTTGCATCAATATACAACACCTAAACTTTTTTTTGTGATGCTCCTGAAGCTACTAAGACGTTCGGAAAACTCTGAACTTTGCATATGTTGTTGAAATTTCGTCGGGATAAATTTAATAAAAAAGAAAAATAGCTTCAAAAGTCAAAGAATACTAATATTTTTATTGCTATCTTTTAATTTTTATTGAATTTTTGGCGAGAGTCCGCTAACCCTAACTCGAAAATACCCTTTTTCCTATAAAAATTGCTTTACCAAACGAAAGAACAGAAAAATACAAGCTCTTTAAGGTGAGAATGAATTTAGTCTGACTTGTAATAAGGCCACAATTTAATTTTGAAAATTACGATTTTCCATAAGAAATATATGTAAGTGTATTATTGCAACATATTAGGTCATTATAGTCCGCATTCTATCATCCGTCCTTGTGCTGTAGATGGGTCGACAGTGACCTTCGGTGGGGGAGCTATCAGTAGCTCCCTGAGTTCCGTCGGGTCAACATCCACACTTTACCGAGTCGGACTGTTCTTGGGAAATATTTTTAATGAGTAAAGCGCTTGTCAAAATGGCTTGTAGCGGAGCGAGGCTGAGGAAAGTCGGTTTTGACAAACGCAATTATGGCAAGGCTCGGATTCACCTTAAAAATTTTTTTTTTCAAAATTTGTGGACCGACTATAAATTTTATTTTTTTATTTGTTAATTAGGCCCTCATCATTTGCTTTAAAAATCTAGATTCGAGTATCTGAACTATTATAAAACCTATTTAAAAAAAATTTATTGAGGAAAGTGTAATATTAATTAATTTTTATTGTAATTTCAATGGGCGGGGTTATAGTTCAAAAGTGCCAATGAGAAAATTTCATTCAAAATAATTTTACAGCGGGTTTTAACCAAATTTGTGGACCGTCCGCAATTTTTATTTTTTTATAAGTATATGGCATTGTTATCTTTCAGAATTTACAAAAAAGTGGTGAAAATCGCAATCAAGGTTAACGGACTCTGCCGAATTTTTTATTTTTAACACTATTATTAATAAATTAGAAGAGGATCTATGGCAGAACAGAGACTTGGATAGGATCAAACACGGCGCTGACGTATTGTAATGCTATTGAAATAATAATGTTATAATAGGTATAATAGCTGTAAAAATTGCAAATATATATAATATATATATTAATAAATTATACTATTACTTCGTTTTTGTAATAATATTTATTCGACCATTATCAACGTAAACAATTTTTATAATAATTTTATAAATTAACTTTTCCTAAAACGTCGAGTTTGGCAGGAACTTCCGATTTGGTAACTCTAAACGTGACCGAGTTTATCAAATTCGAAAAGAACTAACAATAAGTATATCGCAACTAAATTATAAAATTTAAATTTTTAGCATGATATATTTCAAATAGTAAATGCAGTTGATGAAGCAAAAGCCTATCTTATTGAAAATACTAACATTTTTCGCAACAACATCCTGTCGCTATGTAAAGGAAATTGCTCGTATTCATCAGAAACGGAAATTATCGTAATACTTTCAATTATTAGCTCAGATTTAACCTTAAATTGGGAAACAAATGAAACGTATAGTTTAGATATCACAACAACAGGTAGGTATTGAATTCATGTTCAATATAATCATAATCATAAATTGAAATAATAAAGTGTAAAGGCTCGAGTACACAGGCCGACTTTAGAAGCTAAAAGCCGGCTTTTTCGGAATCAGCTTTTAAAGTCGCCCTGTGTACTCGATGCACTCGCTCTGTTAGCTGCTTCTAAAAATGCTCTGAAAAAAGTAAAACTGCCGGCGACTTTAGACGCCAAAAGCCGGCTTTTGAGCGACCTAGCTTCTAAGTCGCCCTGTGTACTCACAGTAGCTTGTGTAGAAGCGGCTAATAGCATTCGTCTTGACGTGGTTTCCACACGCCAGCTTCTTGGCTACTGAGCTTTTGGAAATTCGCCAGGCTTTTTACAAGCCGGCTTCTTGGCTTCTAAAGTCGCCCTGTGTATTTGAGCCTTAAAGGAATATTTAATAGAAAATAGTTTCATACGACAAGTTTTTATCACGCATGTACAAGTTTATAATGTAAGCCACTGGCGGTAAATTTACTACGGCGCAAGCAAGTTTTTCTACTATTTTTTCCAATGGGGTGAATCTATCAATTGTCTAAAAATTCCTTTTTTGAGAATCCTTATATGTATCTATACTTAATTTTAGATGCATTTTTTATTTTGCATCTTTCATGTCTTTAAACAAACAAATCTGAATTTTATTCACTTTTACAATCGTTAGATAAAATCAGGGGTAGCTAACTAAAGTATAATTTTATTTTTCTGTCAAATTATATTATAAAGTACAAGTTTTCTAAAGTATAAGCACTTCACTATTACATAGTTATATCAGGGCAGAGATAACGTTATACATACCAAGCGAAGCTGTGAAAGTATTGAATAAACTCTTTGAATAGCAAATTTTATTTTTGGTGTTCGTAACTACAATATAATTATACCAAACTTATTCTACAATTGTAAAAGCACGCTTTTAGACCCAGTTGTACAATTATGAGTTAACTCTTGGTTTACTTAACTTGTGGTTAACCGCTGGCTATGATTCCAGCCAAAAAGTGTTGATTAGATGAGAAGGTGCAAATATGGAATACCATTTTGTTTGGTATATAAAAATTTTGTTAGCAAATAGAATTAAACCAAATTTAGGTAAAAGTTACTTCAGACAATTAGACACCATAATCTAAAAGCAAATGTGTAATTAACTAAAACATTTTTACAAAAAAAGGTTTGAAAAAAAATTACAAAATGCCCATCTAAGAAAAGGTGGTGCAAATATGGAATACATTAAATATCTAAGAAATAATTAAATAACTTATTGTTCCTAAAACTTAAACTAACTATAAGGGTTAGATTAACATATTACTTGCACCAGTCGCAAATATACTCGTATTTTTCGGCGCTTGCACACTCATTATGAGCGTATTATGAGCATGGTGGTATGGAATACTGGTATTCCATATTACCGACAACCAATGTCATCAATATTTTAGGCTAGATCTACCCTATCATAACAAAAAACTAAACAAATACAACGTTATCTTAAACTTTAGTTTATATACAATGGCATCGTAACAAATATTTAAATAAAAACGTGCAAATAAAAAAATTAGGTTTGCATATTCACTTACGTGTTAAAATTATCAATGTACGAAATTCACATGTACACATGTGGTAAACTAAAATCATACTAAAACGGTACGGGTGGATCGCCTCCAATAAAGATGGCAAGCGTTCACAAATTTAGCCGATTTTCGACCGAGGACCTTACTTGGTTTAGTCAAAACCGATGTATTCCATATTACAAGCATATTCCATATTTGCACCTTCTCCTCTACTGTCTTTTTAGTTTCTTCAATGTAGTAGTACCTACCAAAATAAGCATGAATAACAAGCCTTAAAACTTGAGTTTGATATTCACTATTTTCCTTATGTGACAAAGCCACTAATAAAATAAGTTATTAAAATTTTTATTTTTATCGTTAATTTAAAATAGAATATAAATAATTATATTATTATTAATATACTTATAATAATTATAAATAATAACCTCTTTGCTCCATCACAGCTCAGTAAATAAATTTGTTTACTATTATTACTAAATAGTATTATTACATTATATGTTGAATAAAATATTTTAAAAATTACAAGTTTAATGAAATTTGAAAACTTTCCAACTTACATTTTAGTCTAGGATCCCGTTGCGTATAAGTGGTTTCGTCTTTTCAAGAACTCATATAGTTTTTTATTTCAATTTTAATAGATTTTTATCCATTTTCATTCATTTAGGGATAGTTTAGCTGATGAGTTCTTGAAAAGACGAAACCGCTTATGCACAACGGGTCCTAGACTAAAATGTAAGTTGGATAATTTTCAAATTTCATTAAACTTCTAATTCTTAAAATATTTTATTCAATATATAATTTCACAGGTTAATAAAAATTTACAATTATTTATTATATTATATTGTAAATGTTTATTATTACTTGTTGAAAATATATGTTAAATATAGTTTTTGATTTTAATTTTAATGGATTTTAATCCATTTAGTTCATTTAGGATAGTTTAGCTGATGATATCTTGAAAGACGAAACCACTTTTACGCAAAGGAGGTCCTAAACTTTAATGTGAGTTGGAAAATTTTTAAATTTCATTAGAATTGTATTAAAAAAATAATACATTTTTCAAATTTCATTATACTTGAAACTTTTTAAAATATTTAATTTAACACATATTTATTATATTATAGGTACACCAAAAAAATTATTACCAGATAGAATAATGTACTTGAAATTGACCCAATCATTCAATGTTCTTAAATTGAAACAAAATTTAAGAATCTCCTACTTAACTAATATTGCAGAAACCAATCAGTAATGTGATATCCTAAATTGAGCATGCTTTGTTTGAATTTAGGATTGTTGCCATGATTGGGTTCAAGAACGGTGAGAATGAATTTTTTTCAGTGTAGTACCTACATAAAAGATACATAATACATGATATGTACATATTAGGTAGTACATATTACATACATGTATATAATACACATTATGCTATTTTAACAAAACCATCGCGAATGGTATTTTAATTTAATCTAATTCTTATTTTCTTGTATATTATTCAGGTAATAAAGTTACTGTTAGAATTACTGGAGAAAATGTATATGGAGTACGACATGGATTGGAAACTTTGACACAGCTAGTGGCTGCATATCCGTTATTTGATGGGCACAGAAAACATAGTTTGCAAAGTCTTGTAATGGTTACAGGAGCTACAATTCGTGATAAACCAATATATAAACATCGAGGATTACTTCTAGACACTAGCAGAAACTATTTGCCCATAAGGGCAATTAAAAAGCAAATAGATGGAATGGCAGCATCAAAACTAAATGTTCTTCATTGGCATGCTACTGATACGCAAAGTTTTCCTTTAGAATTTTCAAAAGTTCCTCAACTAGCTAGGTATTTTTTTTAATAATAAGTACTATATACTACATAACCTGAAACACATAAGGTCAAGGAAGGTAATAATAATAATAATAGAGCCATACATTTCAGATTGAATTTAGGCTGTCTCTTGCAAGACTTACAAATCCATTTTTTGAGATGGATTAGTTCTCATTACTTTTACATTTCGCAATTATTGTATGTACATTCACTTCCTAACTAAATTCTATTATCACATTTCGTCTCCATTACAATTTTTTCGATTTGCTACTTTCTCTCGCCAATTCCCGACCTCCATGTTCTTAATGTTCTAGAACACCTGATCGTTCCATCTTAGATTGGGGATTCTTTGTTTATGAGTTTCCATTGGCCTCCACCTGGTGATCTGTCTTATCGTAGTGTTTTCATCGCTTCTCATTGCTCATTGCCCGAACCATCTCGTTCTAATTGCTTTTATGACCTTTATCCTTTATCCTTTTTATGACCTACATCTTCGTTGTCCATCATTTTCAAAACTTTGTGGTTCATCATTTGTCTGCTTTTCTGTTTGTCATTTTTTTACTGGTCCTAATATTTTTCTTAACATACTTCTCTCATAGACTCTCAGCTTTTCCTCTTCCCCGTTACTTAAACACATGGTTTCCACTGCATACGTAATCACCGGCCTCATCATAGTTCTGTAAATTCTGATCTTTGTTGATCTCGATAACTTCTATCACATAGTAGATGTTTATTAGCGTTATATGCTTTATTTCCCTGTTGCATCTTCACATTGCTTCTTGCTTTTGTTATTTATCTGCGTTCTCAAGTAATTAAAGTCTTGTACCTCTTTGTATACTTCGTTTCCGATTCTTAAATCATTGTTTTCTTCCGACTTTTCACCTTTTTGACATTTCATATATTTTGTCTTATCCATGTTTATTCTTAATCCCATTAGTTTTGCTGCATCTCTTATCTTTTCAACTGTTTCTATTAATCTTCTTACTGATCTTGCAATTATCACGACATCTGAATATGCAAGCACTTGCACATCCTTGTTCATTATTGTGCTATTAACGTCCGTTAATCTCCATTTGTTGTTTTGACGCAAGCCGTTGTTTTTTCCAGTGTCATGCGAGTCAATTTTATTATTTTACTTGGTATCTCCATCTCTTGCATTGTCCTTAACAATTCATTTCTATTTATTTTATCAAACGCTTGCTTAAAATCTATAAAAATAATATGTATGTCTATTCTATGTTCACGACTCCTTTCTATTACTTATTTCAGTATGTGTATTGCATCTACTGCTAATTTACCCTTTACAAACCCACACTGATATTCACCTATTATTTCCTTTACATACATTTTTAATCTATTGTTTATCAATGTGGACAATACTTTGTAGACAATATTCAACAATGTAATTCCTCTGTAATTTTCACATTTTTCTGAATCTTCTTTTTATTTATTGTTACTATTATTCCTTCTTTCCAACTTTTTGGCATTCTTTCCTCCCTCCAAAAGAAGGTATTACATCATTTAAATTTTTTTGAACAATTTAAAACAAACGGCGAATAATCAGCAAACAAATTTTTGTGGAAAAATGTGAGCTGCAATTCACAATTTCGTTCACGCATCATTTGCTAAAATATACTTCACACCTTACACATCCTTAGCTTTTATACTCATTTTTGTTCTATTTTACATCTTAATTCTTCGTTTATTTATAGATACGGTTCATATGATGCAAAACATGTTTACCGGCCTGCAGATATAGAGTATCTTCTAAAATATGCTAAATTAAGAGGAGTGCGAATTATATTAGAAATAGATGCACCAGCACATTCAGGTAACGGATGGCAATGGGGAAAAGATGCCGGAATAGGTGATTTAGCAGTATGTGTTAATCAAAATCCTTGGAGATCGTATTGTATTCAACCACCTTGTGGCCAACTAAATCCTGTTAATCCACACCTATATAATGTTCTAAGAGATCTATACAGCGAAATTATAAATATTTTCCCCAAAAATGAAGTTTTTCATATGGGTGGTGATGAAGTAAGTTAATACTGCCTAATTATTTTTATAAAAAAGATTTTTTAATTAAATTTTATTTAAAAAACGTAAATAATAGTGTGGTAACTCTAAAGGAATCTTATAGTCATTTGTATTCAAATAGCTTCAGAAAAAAATTAAATTGGAGTACAGTTTGCCTAAAAACTTTTCGGTGATTTCAAACTCCTGTATTTCTAAAAGTAATTGATCAGTCTTTCCGTCAAAAACTTCTTCAAGCCCGTAACGGAATTAAGCAGTTTCTATACATCTTTTTAATCTTTTGAAGACTATAGCTCTTTTTAACATTCTACGATATCTTCCGATTTTTCTGTTTTCAAGAGAGCTATACCCGTTTCTCATGAGCTTCTATCCGGATTCAAACTAGGCACCTTACGTTAGCAGTTGATTGCACTAACAATTAGTCCAATGACCATCTTTAAGTAGTTTCTAAAAATCGAAAAAGATCTTGATATTTTTTTTATTTTTCTTGGTTTTGAAAAAGGCTAAGTTGCGTTTCCTATAACGTCCGGTAGTTACAAAAAAATGCTACGTACAACTCCTGTCTCATAAATATCAATCTTATCTGTTCTTTATAATTTGATATGAATATTTCTTTGTAGCCTTAGGCTGATATTCTGTAACTCGTTACTTACGTAAAGATCCTTTAAAAATGATAAAACTTAGTTTACACGTAAAATTTTTAACATAATATTATACGGAAACCAAGCTTTTCCTTTGGTGAAAGGATCTTTTTGTAAGGGATTAGATATAGAATCATCATCATCATCAAATAGCTATGTCATCCATCGTCGGATGTAAGCGTCCCTTAGTTCATGCAATTTTTCCCTATCCTGCGCTGTTCTCATCCACTCGTAACCCGCGTGTCGCTTTATATCGTCCGTTGATCTAGTCTAGATATAGAATACAGATCTTAAAAAGAGACCATCCGTAAATGGCTTAAAACCTCGGAAAATTTTAAAACATTATATTCACGACTTAAACGCTAACAAAAATTTAATATTAATTATTTGTAGTATTATATTTACCCTGGTCATGAATTTGAATATAAATTATTTTTATTTAATTTCGTAGGTATTTTTTCCATGTTGGAATTCTTCAGAAGAAATTGTCAAGTATTTAGAACGCAATGGGAAAGGACGTCAAACTGAAGATTTCTTACAATTATGGGCCGATTACCAATCCGAATCTTTAAATGTTTTTGATTCTGAAGTAGGAAACAATTTAACACCAATTATTTTATGGTCAAGTGGTTTAACGGATCCTAAAGTAATCAATAAATATCTATCAAAATACCGGTAAGTAGTAATAATATACAAAGCCTTGTTTTTAAAAAAAAACATAAAAATTGTTACTCAATATACACATAAATAAAAATTTATATTTTTGCCGCCGACCAGAACTACACAAATAAATTACTAATATTACTATCGACGGTGCATGACTAATCGTGCGAAACAGGTGGAAACGCATAGGGTCCAGAACAATATGCCCTTAAAGTCTCTCTCGACAGACAAATTTGGTTTAAAAAGTTCTAGTAAACTCAACACCCTTGACTAAGGTCAAGCTGTCGGCCAACAAAAACAATAAACTTTTATAAGCTTTCCTTGTCAGAAGATAAAATTAAAACGCTAGTTGAAGCCTGCCTCTATCTAGCTTCAAACAACAAACACAAAGAGTTACAACAATTATCAAAACAAACTATAAACTTAAAATTTTAATTTTAAAACGCTTCATGCTGTTGATTAAAACAAGATAAAGGCAGGCGTTTCAATTTTATCTTCTAATAAGGAAAGCTCATTGTTCTGGTCAGCAGACCTTGTGAAGGGTGTTGGGTTTACTAAAGGTTTGTCAACCGCATTTTTCTATGTGTAGAAGTTTTTAAAATCAACAGGTAAAAAAATAATTTTAATAAACAATCTCAGAATTTTATAGTGAACTTAGATTACAGGGCAACTGTGCTAACATTAAAGAAATATTTTACGATAATTTACTTAGTTGTATGTTTCAAAAACTATAAATTAATACATTGATAGTATTTTTTATTTATTAGCCTACCCTAATAATAGTAAATACCAAAATGTTTTTTAAGTGTGTAAAATCAGCACCATAATTTTAGAAACGAGTGAACCCAATTAAGCAATATTCCAGTTTTGTATGTGGTTTCTTACCGTTCTTTAGATTTTTCTGAAATTATAGCCAAACGTTCAATATCCCAAGTTTCTTTGATATTACAATTTTTTTTTATGACTGTATATCAAACACTATTGGACATTAAAAAAACTCTCTACAAATCCTGTACTGATTTACAAAATGAACTAAGCTAACATTTTATAAAAGTTATACACTCTTACTTGACTAAAAGAACCATAAAATTAAGAGTAAGAAACTATACATCAACAACCAAAACTATACACCTAGCATCTAAACTATTAATTTGATCTTTCATGAACGACATACATGCATTTACAAAAACAAAGCTGGCTCTGTACGCGGATAATACTCTCCTTATGCTTACTTATATATTTAAACATGATCATACAATACTTTGACAGATGAAAGTTGGAAAGACATAAACTATTGCTTTTGCTAAAAAGCCCGCAAACCAGTTATCCAACCTTTTAATATTCACAGACAACTAATCAAACCAACAATAATAGTAAAATACTCTGAAGTGCTTATGGATAAAAAACTTTACTTCGACATCCATCTACAAAGACAAGAACAATTGGCTTATGTTGGAATGCGAAAGATCTATCCTTGACTGAGTAAGAGGAAAATGAAATTTTAAAAAACAAATTAATACCGATGAAGTCTAAAATAGCAGAATGTTTATAGCTCATTTTAATTTTAAAATATTTTTAATTAAAATCATTCTTTTTCATGTCTTACATTGTTTTAAAGAATTAATTCGTTACAAAACGTTACTAACAATAAATAAAACATTGGTCTGGCAATAAACTTATATTTAACTTGAGTGGTGTTGAACCAAGTTCAAGAGTTAACTTTTTGTTTTAGCCAATCAAAGTAGATACAAATGTGAGTTAACTCTTGAACTTTGTTTAACCATAATATAGTTATTACCTACACATGTACATTATTAACTTGATTATGAATCGCACTTCATTCTTGTACACTGGAACTAATATTTATTTTATTTTGAATAGTTACGTGATAGAAACGTGGGTTCCAAGTGATAATAGTTTACCCCAAGAATTATTAAATATGGGCTATAAATTAATTATTTCTACAAAAGATGCGTGGTATTTAGATCATGGTTTTTGGGGAAATACACAATATTACACATGGAGAACAGCTTATAACAATCGTCTTCCACAACACGATGGAGTTCTAGGAGGAGAAGTAAGTACTCTTACCAAAAGAAAGATAATATTAACACACTTAAGATTTTTTATTTTAAATAGGTTTGTATGTGGGGCGAATTAGTAGACGAATATAATCTGGATGGTCGTATTTGGCCAAGAGCTGCAGCAGCTGCAGAGAGATTGTGGTCTAATCCAAATACTAATACAGCATCTGCTGAACCACGAATGTATATACATCGTGAAAGATTAGTATCCAGAGGAATACAGGTAGAAAGTCTTGCACCAGGATGGTGTGTTCAAAATGAAGGACAATGTTTATAATGTATAGTAGCACTACACATGTAAATATGTTCAAATAAAATTACAAATTAAAAACTCGTGTTTAATGGCGGATTTTATGAAGAAATATACATAATACGTATGCACTTTATATATTTCTTTTTGGTAATCTCTTTTTGTTGGGTTGACGCGCTAATGCTTTAGCACTAGCTTGTATTTTCATAATCGCCGCTCTGTAGTGGGCAATGACGTTATTGCCCGGATAATGTAAAATCTATCAATAAATCTTTAAATGTCAACACCACCCAATTTGCAAAGACACTGATAATCTTGATCGGGTATTAACGTTAATGCCTAACTTACTAAAACGCTGACGGCAATGACCGAATTGTCATCATTAAGCGTAATAAAGTATATAATATTATACATAGTCTTTTTCTCTACTTCGTCGTTTTGCTTCTTATCAGAAGCGTCGTAGTACAAATTAGCCGAAGCCACGATGAATTTTCACAAGAGTATAATATATGGGGTGGTTCAATCAGCTAACAAGAGAAACTTGATATAATATGGGCGCCGTCAATTACTTTAATTTTTTTTAATGAAAGTAGAGAAAAATTTAGATTTAGAAAATAGAGATTTTCAAAAAGAAGATTCCGCTTTTTTATGATTTAAATTTATAATACACATTTATTTTGATTTTTTGGTCATCCAGAAGTTTATATTTTAATTCTACCAGGATTTGGATTAATTTCTCATATTGTTTCTCAAGAAAGAGGAATATAGAAAACTTATTTGACTAGCAATTCTCATCTTGTTTCATAGAACTATTAAAAATGACGAAGTACAAAGCTTCATCTTTCTTGACCCCGACTGTAAGTAAGTTGCGACGTTCATTATTAACTATTATTATTAATCAAGTTTGCATACTTATGTTGTTAGTCATTTGCAGCTGAATAATTGGTTTACAGTGTAACCATCTGCATCATATGAAATTTGAATGTAAACATGTTGGAAAGCAAACCATGTTTTGAGTTAAACGGAAATTTTATAAGGATAACTAACCTGATGAACCAAAATGTAAGACTTTCTCATTTAATAGAGGTAAAGCATCCTGTTGACGCCACTTAGCCCTTGTCCTGTTGTTAACATCCAAAATATTGATAACATCCGCCATTATTGTGATAAAGACCAACCAAATATGTAAGTTATTTCTCAAAATAACCACCAAATTATTTAAAGTATTTTTTTGACCAACCCGCTGAATAATTGTAAAACCACATTATATGTAGTGCTTAGCAGTGTTTATCCTTTGTCCTCCTGCGTTTAACCCATTTATTCCATTACATAAAGAAAGGAGGAGATGCGTCCAATCAACCACTGATAAGTGACTAGTCATTATTAACATCTGATTAACACAATCGGCAATATTACAGTCTACTTGCAATTTCTTCATTACCAATCAATTTGGGGTTGGTTTGCGCCAAAACACATCCTAAAAGACATCGAAAACAAACGGCAGCCACAAGCAGAAAACCTCGTCAGTTGAAAATACTATTCAAGGTTGATATAATATTAAATTTGCATCAAAAATGTCTTTTTTTATTTCTCTTGATGGTGTTTTATGACTACAAAAACCATAAGTTATACAGCTAGACATTTTTGAAACACTAATGGAAATTTCACATCGGTCAGTTCCGTCTTACAACTCATTAATGAAGGAGAAGAGCTTTGTGAAAACTAAGGTGGAAATCAGTAGAAAGATAAATTCTTCTTCTTTTCAGAATTTAAGCTTTATTGCAAAGCACGTGAGCACATTATATCAGACAAAAATCTCAGAGGCTGTCCGATTCGACAATTTCTAAAATGTATACTATTTCAATTCTAGTGTAAAACATTTTGAAATCAATTTAATTTGCCTTTTGAAAAACCTGCTAGCGACATTTGCAGTTATTACAAAAGGTTTAAGTACCAAGCAAAAAAAGAATCATGCTTATAACCAAAAAAATACCTTTACTAACTTAATAATAAGGCATAAAATACATGCCAAGCAGTTCCATTTATTGCTTATAGAAGAACAACCTGAAAATGTCCAACAATATGTTTTCACCTTCAACAGGTTTAGGTTTTATCAAAGCTTCCAATAGAAAAAGCATTATATTCATTGCAAGTATCACATTATGAATTCTCGATCCCAAATGTATTCAACCAGTATTTTATAATTGGACAAAAATTCTTTTCGGTAGAAGATTTAATGCAACCGGTTCGACAATCTTGCATTTTTTTAAAAATCCAAATTTTACCGGCATTAAGAAATTTCGTCTATTCTCTGACAAATGCGGAGACCAGAACAAGAATTGCCACATTATCCATCTTTTAATGTACTGGCTATGGAAAGAAGCTCCCGTATCTGTAATTTTTTTGTCAATTTTCACATTTTTCTTTACCTGTTACTGAGTACTCCTACTTACCTGCCGATAAAATTTTTGGGCAAGTAGAAAGAAACTTATGAAAATGCCTGAGTGTATTCTGCCTGAAAATTGTAAGTAAATTTATATAAAACAGTGGGCACTGTCTATGTCTTACAAAGGGACTGGATTGCTTATGATTTGAAATCTCTGCTATGCACATTTAAAAGGATCAACGGAATAAGTGATCAGAAAAGAATGTATATTGGGAAAACAAATAATAAAAACGGCGATACTATAATAGAATTTAATAGTGATATTCACTACAGGATTAAAGACGATTCTAAATAATGGCTCATTTTTAAGTACTATATTTAATATACCTACTTAAAAATGAAAAAATTTTCAAGTTTAATTCGTAACTAAAGCTCACCTCATACGACGCTTCTTTTGTTGATGGATTGCTTGAGGGCCGCTGTCATGGAACCGGTGCTGGCTGTCTTAATAAAAAGTGACGTCACTGCTAGTTCACTTGCTTGTTTTTGTGATGAATTTTGAGAACATGTGCTATTTTCCTTGCTGGTTTTCTTGATAGTTTTAAGTGCTAACCAATGACAAAGTCGCGTCATCTTTGTAAACACGAGTGCTACCGGGTTACCACGATATAATGGCTGCTAATTGGTAGACGATGATAACAGCTGATCGTCTACGATGAATTTCCATTATAAAATCTCATCATCATCTAACTTCATGGATAAAAAATGTTGACCTAAAATGTTTTTTTTTACAATGCCAAATGTCAAGCGTCGTGTGAAGTGAGCAATAGTCACTTTTAAAATAAATAATTAATATTTAAGACTAATATCTTAATATGCATGATACTAATCCTGATAAAAATAATATGATATTATTATTACATAATAGTACACCAAGGCCTCGATTTGCGTCACATCGATTTGCGTCACATATTACTATGTACATAATAACATATTACACCAGTACCTGGATTTGCGCCGGAGATACGCTTTGTAAAAGTGCTTCGCAATTCGAATCGACTCGCATCGAATCATATTTTGTCATAAGATTCCATAGTAATTCACGAGATGCGTTCTACAATCATCATGAACTTTTTTCACTATGGTAATAAAATCACATAATATTATTCTAACAAAACTTACAAAAGTTTATAATTTAATAAAATATTAATAAAACATGATAAGTCAAGTTATAATTTATTTAAAAATAATAATAATTTAAGAAACGTAAATAAAATTATTTAAAAAAATTGTTCAAAGTTAACTGTCTTGCATTTAGTGAGCCAAAAGGTAAACTGGGCCAAGTTTAAAAAATGGTACACTAGGCTAAAGGCAAATTTAAGGCAAACAAAGGAGTGTATAGAGCTATTTTGGTATCATTTCTAAAAAAATATCTACCTTATTCTATTTAGTATCAACTCGAAAAAAATATCAAAAACTAACTCTAACCTATAGCCCGATCTACGTTTTTTGTATAGCTTCCACCCATTTAGTATCAACTCTAAAAAGATATCAAAAACTAACTTTAACCTACAGCCCAATCTACTTTTCTTGCATAGCTTCCACCTATTTGGTATCAACTCTAAAAAGATATTAAAAACTAACTCTAACCTATAGCTCGATCTATTTCTGTGTTTTTATTAAAATTTATTTTTCAATTTTTACACAAACTATTTCTAGGTTACATTATCAACACAAACTGCATTTGCTGTGTTGCCAGTTGTTAAAAAAAATAGTTTCTGACGTCATTCGCGCTAAAAACACGATTTCAAAAATCATTTTTTATAAATTTTTTTTGAGAAAACTGAAGTTCTCCTAAACTTTTTATCTATGCAGTGCTGTTTACGAGCATCTAAAGTTTATAAAAAAAAATACTTCAAGAATCATGCAATACCCCTATTGTCAAAATAGGTCTTCGTTGTAAAAAATTATCGCTTGCTCACAAGAATTGAAGATAACCGTTATTTTATCATTGATCATAATTATCATCAGGACCAAATTAATATAGGACTACGCCGGAGGTACCTCCTTTGTAATAAAATCATTAATCAAAATCGGTCAACGTGGTAAAAAATTATCACTTAACTCGCATAAAAAAAAGATTCCGACAAATAGATCACCTTTTTTTGAAGTCGATTAAAAATTAATGTAGAACCACCCTTAGGTACTTTCTTTCCACTAAAAACAATCATCAAAATCGGTCCTCGTGGTAAAAAATTGAAGATTTTCATTATTTTGTCATTGATCATATCATCAGAATTTGACCAAATTAATATGGAACCATGTCGGAGGTACCTCTTTTCCAATAAAAAACAATCATCGAAATCGGTTCACGTGGTAAGAAATTATCGCGTAACATACATAAAAAAAATTCCGACGAATTGATAACCTCTTTTTTTAGGAGTCGGTAAAAAAGTAGCAATGACACCTTGATTCATGGGCTGTATAGATCTGTAGTGTTAGGCGGTAAGCACAAATTTAATATTTTCACAAATATTGTCTACATAATTAAGTACATCTTGAGGATAGCTAAGTGCGTTGTCTAATAAAATTCGAGTTTTGAAGTCTAAATTTTCTTTTGAATAATAGTTTCGAAGCTCACGAACAGCAATATCTCTTACCCATTGACGGAATAGAGTTGTTTTTATTCCATCGCCAATGGATTGGCAACGACTTTATTTTTGGTATTTTATAGCCCGTGGATTTTGACTATTGTGAATTAAAAAAGGTTTGAGTTTTTGTCTCTTGCTGCATTAGCCCCGAGAAGTAGTGTTAATCTGTCTTTACTTGCCTTAAAACCGGAAGCACTATTTCCTTCCTTGGAGATATACCTATGTTTTCATATTAAATTAAAATTTTTAAAATTAAAACGTTAAATGAACAATAAAACGAAATTATTTGTAAGTTTATAGCAATGGTTACTGCTGTCATCGGATATTTAATAACAATAGTGTCTTATCCATAAAGATTGAAAGATAATCGCGAGTTAAAGAACAGCCTACTTAAGAACTCGTTTAAACTAATATTAATTTTAGAGGTTAATAATAATATACATATATAATTTCAATATAAGTTTTCTTTGAAAGTCTTTTTCCAGTAAAAATCCAGTAAAATAATTTTACAAAAATTTAAATTATTTATGGAAGTAGATAATACTCGTACTTGCATAAATAATTCACTTTGTAATACAAAAAATTTGAATACTATTCATATTTCAAATTCATAAATTCAATTGGTTTTGTAATTTTGTATAAATTGGTAAACTTGGATCTAAGGTTGCATTTTATAATTCAAGTTGTAATCTAAGTTACAGAAATGTTCAAAAAATACTTAAAAAGTATAATAAAATTGTGTTTAACTTAATTAATAAATTCTTATTAACAAATTGTTTTATTTTTAGCAAACAAAAGATATTACTCTGCAAATATAAAACTTCCACCGTGCGATGTTAAACCCACAGCCTACCATGTAAGTAGCAATAATTTTGTGACTTTCAAAATCGTTTAGATGCTCATTAACACCCTATTCTTAGTAACTGCTTTGTTATAATAACGAATTCGAGAAGCTAGTAAAATTTGATTTAAACGTAATAAAGACCTTCTACCGGGTATTTTTCTGCAAATGGCAATGATTAGTCAAGGGTGACCTCAAACAGGAGATCGTAGAAAATTGCTCCCAGCTAACGTCATATCCCCGAACTGGCGGGAAAATTAATTAGAAACGCGAGTAAGCTTTAGAAACTTTGTAGACCTATTAAAGCAGTTCTTATACAGGTAAGCTTATAGACTCCATTAGTATAAAGACGATTAGAGCATCATTACAGGATCAGAATAGTGCCATTATATGTAGACTTCAATTCAAAACAGTGAATAAAAAATAGAACTAATTTTTGATTTACGTTTAATCAAGAATAACATATTACGGGTTAGTACGACAACCCGAACGGCAAAATAAAAACTTTCCTAAAGAAATTATGAAAGATAATAATGCAAATACATATTTTAAAAAACAGAAGAGGTTTGTTAACAAATTTTCAAAAAAATGCCTAATTTACAAATTCAATTAAAAATTTACTAAACTCATTTTATTAAATTCATACTTACTCGCCCCCTATCTTTCTTTAAAGTTGATATTATACTTAGAGTAAGCTTAACTTAGAGATTAAAAAAAATAACTTTTGAAAAACATCAGGTGTTTTTCTAAATAACTTCAAAAATATTACCTCTAATATTAAGGGGTTTCTTAAATGACATTGAAAAATTAAAACACAAATATTATTTTTATTTTTTGAATATTATCACAATGAAATGACACTTGACAACTTGATGTTATATTTTGATTGATTAATTACGAAAAAAAAATGAACTACCAAAACTTTTAATTAGACTACCAATTAAAACAAACCTAACGATTACCAAACGTTTGGCATAAATAGTTAAAGAATTGATTAAAGAGGGCTAACTTAATGGAAGTGTAATAGTCTATCACCAAAGATAATTTTAAAAATTGTAGGAAGCACATTTTTTATCAATAAGCAGCATCTTTTGTCATTTCAGTCAGTGATCTTAAAATAACTAACGGCAGTGTATATGTACTTAAAATATTAGGAAGATATTTACTACACAGTTTCGTCTCTATTATTTTCATTTACATTAGTCAATATTTTTAATTTTAAAAATGTAAATAGTTTATTAACTTTTGAAATTATATGTTGAATAATTTTTTTAACTGTACAAGCTAAGTGAAATTTAAAATTTTCAACTTATATTTTAGTCTAAGACTAAAATAGTTAATAGTTTAATGGATGAGTTCTTGATAAGACAAAACCACTTTGCGCAACGGGGTCTTAGACCAAAATGTAAGTTGGAAAATTTTCAAATTTCACTAATCTTGTATATTTTTAAAAAGTTTTTAATTTTAGAATAATTAAAAATTTTAGGAACCAACATGGACATACAAAAATTATTTGCTTTATTATTTATTTTAATAAAAAATGAAATTGTAAAAACAAAAGATGTAATACGTACATAACGCATATTAAAATGGCATATAAAATGTTTCCGGTATTTCATAAAGCACTTAAAAAAATTGTGACATTATTTTACGAGCCACGGGGGGCGAAGGGGCTTAATTTGACTTTAACTCCAGGACACATGCCAACAACAAGAAACGTGACTCCATTGATTCACCAGTGTATATTATGAACACTTGTCACATATTTATTTTATTAAATATTTTACAAACTATATAAAACATTTTTAGGGTCCATCTTTGCGTAAAATGAAAAACATCAGAGAATCGATTTTGAATCCAGCATTAAAGACTTATTATTCAACTCCATTAGCATTGTGTCAAGGATATAAACAATGGTTATTTGATATTAATGGGAAAAGGTATTTGGACATGTTTGGTGGAATATGTACAGTTTCTGTTGGTCATTCTCATCCGTAAGTACTACTTACTTAAGCAGTTTTTTAGAAATTAATTCAGTTTTGATTATTGTATTTTAGAAAAATTTCGGAAGCCATAACAAAACAAATAAATATATTAGGTCATACTTCAAATGTATATTACAATCCAAAGGTTCATGAATATGCAGAACGATTAATTAAAACATTACCGGAATCTTTAAACGTAAAATATTTTTTTAATAATATAACTGATTTGGATAACGTCATTTTATGTAAAACAAAAGACGGCAAGAAATCAAATTATGTTCCAGTTTTTGTATTAATCGACTATTTAATGCTTAACGTTCAAGTCATGTGACAATCGCTAGTCATATCCTTTTCTCTCTTAAAGAGTAACTAAAGAAGTTTTAACGAAAATGTATTTTAGTTATACATATTAACAAAAAATACATAATCAAAGAAATTATAGGTAAAATCGAGAGTTTTACTTTAAAAAAGACTGTAGGGCTATATGCGAGTTTGTTTGCTTACACTTCCTCTTGTTCTCGGTGATATTGTGAGAAGCTATTTTCTACCAAATTTCTCAAATTTTCCAATATTCGGACGTCTTATACAAAATGCTAAAAAAGGAATTCACAATTTTGCGATTTGGTAGCACCCTTGTATATAAAAACTTATTTCTTCACAAATTAAAAATATCGCCCGCTTATCGTCTTGACCAGAAGATAATTCAAAATTTTTATTCTTTTCTACCAACTTAAAATTTTCTAAAACAAAATTCAAAAATTAGGTAAATTTACTGGTTGCCTAACCATCTCAGGCATTAATTTGAATTAAATTAAATATGCAATAATTGCAATATGAAACAAATTACCGAAACTTACATTTGCGATGTTACAAGGTGTCGAGGTTTTATTGATCTACTTATTTATATATTTTGTAACCTTAAAATGGGTCAATAAATAGTCCGAAACGTTGGGCAATCTTAAATTGTTTAAATAGACCGATAACCTCAACGGTAGTTCTTTAATATATTATTTGAAAATGTTAACTATATTTCGTATAATTATTTATTCAATTTGAGAGTAATATGGTTTTCGACCCATATAACAAAAGTATCTGCTTTCAATTTAATAGTATATGTTTTTATTACATTTACAACGTTAACCTTGAAATCGAAAGCAGTTACTTTTAATTTACAATGTTTTGCTTTTTTGAAAACCATTGCTTTAGTTAGATTTAAAATTTCAACTATTCAGTTTTTCGTTAATTTAAAAGTACTTAGGTATTCACTTTAAAAATTTTATTATAAAATCAAACAGTTTTAAAAATTATTTTAATATATTACAACACCTACATTGCCGTTTATTCAGTCTTCCAGAAGTGGAATAATATGCATATAAAAAATAAATGTAAATGGATAAAACTTATTTATAATTTATTAGAACTTATTGAATTTTCTTGAATTAGAACGCTCTCCTGAACGACCTACAGATTTCTTTTGTTTTTTTTTTCTCTCCCTCGCAACTAAATAGCACTGGGTAATTTTTTTCCCCCGTAATTTGACCTCGTGAATTTGATTTCCTGTAAATTTCGTCTCCGATAAATTGGTCCCCGGTAATTCCACCTAACAGTTAACCTAAGCTCGACCGGTGGATCTCTCCTAAAACGGTATTAATTATTAAAAAAAAAAGGATCCGTCACAATATTGATACCACAATTTGAAGTTTTTTCTATTGATTTTACATTGTAGGATAGATTCGAGATTTGCCGTAGTTGCGTTTGTTAAAACAACTCTCTGCTCCAGTTTTTCCGCTTCGGACGCTCCGGGTCGTTTTAATAAAAGCTCTACCAATTAAAAATATTCCCTTACACCAGTCCTAATCGACAAAATGTGCTACTAGGAAGGAGATGGATCTCCTCGATGTGGAGGTTTCCTAACACTAACCTAAGCTCGACCGGTAGATCGCTAACAAAATTATACTATTAAAAAAAACTTTAGATAATAATTTTAATAATTGAAAAATATTAGTAACATACTATAACACAAAGACAAATTATTATTATTATAATTCTTCAACAATTTTACCATCAGCAATATTTATGTTAATGTTTTTATTAATTTTGTTGTTCTTTTCGTCGGGAACAAATTTTTTGCCTGAGCTATACTTTTCTTTTTTCAAAGCTTAATTTTCAAAAATTAATTTGATCGAGGCAAAAAAATCCTTCTATTATTTACATCATCAGAGAAACGCTAGACTTGATAAGCATTTATTAATAAATTATCGGAAGTCAAATTATCGGGGATCAAATTACCTGAAGATAAAATCACCTGGTGACTAAATAACCGGGGATAAAATTACCAAAGGATTCAAATTACCCGCACCAAACTACTGGAAATCATATTACCGGATACGATCTCAAATATTTTTGGGTTAAAATATTTGTACTTAGATATTAACCCATATATGTATGCTGATGCTGTAAATATAGTGTGGACAGGATTAATAAAAATGTCTCTATACTATTTACTGTACTATTGCTTTTATCTTTGATCTGACAGCTTCTCTCCCAATTGGAAAGTAATTGGAGGGGTAGAGGTTAGGTTGACCTTTAGTGTATTTGGTATTGTAATAAAGTTTTCTAAATGTATTTCAAATTTTAGAAAATCCAATATTCTTATACAAATTGTCCTTTCATGATTTCACTATTAAAAGCTGTTATTAAAAGATTCTGAAATGCTAGCGATTGTTTAAACTTTTGCAACATTCTGGAAATAACTCTTATGAAAACACGAATGTGTTATTTTATATTAAAACTGATTACCGATTACTGATTTCCTTTTTCGGTTGTTGTTTATTTTTGTTTTTATAATATTTATTTTCAAAAGCTAATAATAATTAACACATTTTTATTATATACAGGTAGTGTACTTTGTAAATAGTGGCTCAGAAGCAAATGATTTGGCTATTTTATTAGCGAGAGCATATACTAAAAATCATGATATAATTTCTTTACAAAATTGTTACCACGGTGCAAGTGGACAAACTGTGTCGTTAACATCAACTTCTAAATATAAATATCCAATCCCACAATTACCCGGATTTCATCATGTGAGTATAAAAATTTCATAATTCTAAGCATATATTCCTAACACTAACTTAAATTAATGAAAGTTCTTCGTCTTGTGGGTATTTTGAATAGTTCAATCGAGGTGCACAAAAATCGTGTTTCAAACCAATCAATAGTTGCAAAATTTTCTGGCTTTATCTGTCCCTCTATCTATGGAAGATATCTCTGTATGAGGAGTTTCTCCATTCATAATTATTATCGCTTTATGGCTACAACATTTATTGAATAGTACATACACAGTACTTGAATATTTTCAATGTATGAATAGTTTCTACCCTATACAGTATTCATACCCTCCAATACGTTTAGGTATTTAATTCCCGTTTATTACATATATGATCATTAAATTCTATAATTCCTTTATTAACTTTCGCAATGGGCCCACCAACTGCATTAAGTGTACAGATACCTAACAAACACATGGTTCGGAAAACTTTATAATTGAACCTTTGTGTTTATGTTACCGGCAATGTGGAAATTCCGGCAATGTGCGGAATGAATGTGCGGAATGCGGGTGAATGTGCGGAATTTTGCAAACTTGCCAATTCACTAGACATGCAAAATAACTACAACTTTGGGTACAACTACAACTGAAGTTTATAAATGTCTACTTCTCACATTGCTTAGGTACTTTAAAGGCATTTAATTTGTGTTAAATTAAAAAAAGCATTTGCTAGATCGCTAAAAAAGATTTAATTTCTGCAATAAATAATGAACAAAACAAAACATTGTTAAAAAACCTGAGTAAATTAACAAACGCTTATTATTTATTTTTGCATTTTTATTTTTGCATATTTAGAAAAGTGGCAACAATATGCTTTCATCTAAGAACTTCCTTAATTTTATTCATTTGAGGATGCCGCCTACGTTAATGACTTCGAATCTAAAATTGAAAAAAGCCTTGATACAAACATAACCGAACCTAACCTAAAATTTGTACATACCATTTTGCAGATTACCTAAAATACTGTAGTAAATTTGCAGATCACCCAAAGTTGCAGTTATTTTGCACAATGTCTGGTGAATTGGTGAGTTTGCGGAATGGCAAGTTATTTCGCCCATTGCCAGTAACATATACACAGGTCGATATCACAAAAGTCTCAGTCTGAAATACTTTTTATCGTTCCTTTTCCAAATAACTTGTAAAGATCTTTGTTTTGTTTATTCTTATAATTTTTTAATTAAATAAACATTTACAGGTTATTAATCCCGATGTTTATAAAGGTTTATGGGGAGGAAAAAATTGTCGTGACAGTCCTATACAAACCACAAGAAATTGCTTTTGTACTTCGTTAGAATGCGAAGCAGAAACTAAATATTTAGACCAATTACTACAAGTATACAATTACAGTATTCCTAAAGACAAAACTGCCGCTTTCTTTGCTGAATCTATACAAGGAGTTGGGGGGTGTTGTGCAATATCCTAAAGGATACTTAAAAGGAGCACACAAAATGGTTAAAGAGCGTGGAGGATTATATATAGCAGATGAGGTTTTATATATTAAATTAAATATAATTTAAACTATTAGGAGGTACCATAATTTTTAGGTTCAAACTGGCTTTGGCAGAACTGGCGAACATTTTTGGGGATTTGAAATGCATAATATAATTCCCGATATAGTAACAATGGCTAAAGGTATTGGTAACGGTTTTCCATTAGCTGCAGTTGTGACTACTATGGATATAGCTAAAGCTTTAACTGCAGCAGAGCATTTCAATACTTTTGGTGGAAATCCTATTGCTTCGTCTGTAGGAATAGCAGTTTTAGATGTAATTTATAAAAATTAATGCAAAACAATATGCTAGTTTACAAATATTTAAATTCAGATTATTGAGGAAGAACAACTTCAAAAGAATTGTCAAATAGTGGGAACCTATTTACTAGAAAGTCTAGCTAGTTTAAGAAATAAATTTGAAGTGGTTGGTGATGTCAGGGGTAAAGGCTTAATGATAGGTATTGAAATGGTAAATGATTGCAAGAGTTTTACACCATTGGAAAATGATAAAGTTTTAAAGATTTGGGAAAAATGCCGAGATTTAGGTTTGCTAATCGGCAAAGGTGGTTACAATGGAAATGTAAGTTACTAACTTATAAATTTTGCTGTAAAATTAATTTATTATTTAAGGTGTTTCGCATTAAGCCACCAATGTGTGTTACAATTGAAGATGCCGATTTTACAGTTAGAGTAATTGAAGAAGCATTAAAAGATCTAGAAAGTTCATGTTAAAAGTATACAGTTGCCAATAAAATATTTTAGTTAATTTAATATTTTTACCTACATATGATTAACATGTGATCAAGTTATTTCCAATTCCAAATAAATGTATTCTGTGTTCAAAAATTGGTATTAGTCAAAAATCCCAAAATCAAAAGTTCCTACACTATTTTCTATAGAAATTGTTTCACCAAACGAAAGAGGACATTAAAACAAGACTTTTAAAATAAAGTAGAATTTTATAAATCCTATTTAAGCTCACAGTTCAATTTTCAAGTTTACGAAATTTCGAAATTATCTATATAAAAATAAGAGCGTATTATTGCGTGGTAATACAGTGCATATTGATTACAGTACGAGCACCCAGTCTACATCTTAACACTTACCACTCAACTCTCGGGTTTGGAGACTCAAGAATTCATAATTTTGAATTTAGTTATAGCCCAAGGATTTTTTTAACAAGTTGAACTGTTTCTTGGGCCCCCTGGTTCAAAGATATTTTTTTTAGTAGATTTATTTGGTTCGGAAATATTTTTAATAAGTTTTAGTTCAAAAGTTATTACCAGTTGACTCTCAGATTCGGCGGAACATGGATCCATAATTTTTAGTTTTGTTGTGGCCCAGGGATGTTTTATTTTATCTTTTTTTATTGAGTCGCTAACACTTGCATATTTATATATTTTAAATATAAAATAATTAAAATTATATACTGTCATGTTATCAACTTAAAAACTAGAATAAATAACCTTAATAGAGAAAATTGCATCTTCGGGTGAAAACCAGTAACCTCGGTAGATAAAATTGTATCTTCGGATGGAAAATTTATGTAACGGTTTGATAATATTTGTCATGTAGCAGTTGTAATAGGTTCATGGAATGCCATTAGAGCCATTTAAAATACAAAACGTTATTTTATAAGCTGTCGGAAGCAGTTAGCATTCTAAAAGTTAAATTTCATCCTACGGGTATCACAGATTAAAGTTGGAAATATTTTGCATATTCAATAGTAGCGTACACATTTCTTGGCACTTTTGCACATGAATCCAAAATCTAAAAGATTAAAATAATGCCAATATGAGCAAAAGAAAATTTCATCCTACGGGAAACCTAAAAAAGAAAGATTTAGGTAATATAAAAAAATTGTAATTGGGTCAAGTTGTATACCAAAACAAGCGCAATAATTTGTAGAACGATTTGCTATCCAAGTGAGGGTGGTAGATGGAAAATTGAATCTTCACCATTGTAAAATGTGAAATTGTAACCTGCAAATATGTCAAAATTATAGATTTAGTGATTAAAATGTTATTAGGCTAAGGATTTGAGTAAGATTAGTGTTGAAGGAAGAGGAATTAAAAACTAAGTGTTATGCAAGTGGTTAGGATAGACAAAGTGTGTGAAAATTAACATGGGGTGCAAAGAAAGAATTCATACTTTGACGTTCGATTATAGAGCGACCGGTGTAGTTAGAATTTTTCTAACAATTTTGTGGGGAACGGCTTTGAAGACTTTAATTTTCGTGTAAGTTTCATGGACATCCGTTTGATAAGTTTCCCAACCAATCGCATTCGAGCATTTATGGAAAAACCGAGAATAAACAGTTGAATTTTCCGATTTTATGTGCCTCTCGATGCGAAAAATGCGTTTAGTAGAGCCGTTTCACTCGTCTAGTGAACACGTACAAATTTTGGTTCCTGCAAAAATAAAAATATGAAAGTTAACCAATAAAAATAATTTTACGACATGCATTGTACAATTACTAGTGACGATATGGATAATTTAAATAATTAAAAGTGAATTCAAGAAAGTGCATCGGAGAAAAAGCAAATAAATAAAATTTTTCGTATTTACCTGCGTAAATGTTAAAGAAAAGTTGGAACGAGGTTATGTTTGGAACGGATGACCGCAAAGAGGGATCGATGACCTACATAATCAGCTGTTATGTTCGCACGGGTTAGTTTATCAACAAATTTAATTTGAACTATAAAATTTTTGCACCATATTAGATATAATTAATTTTAAGTAAATTTAATTCAAATGATCACTTGTTTACTTAGTTTTAAGTCACAGACACATTTCACAACCACACACACCTTTAGCTTAAAGTAAGATGCGTCAACAAAGAAAGAATTCTTTGTAATCTGGCTACGTCGGTGACATCTGTAATTACATGTAAAAATCTCAATCCAATACAAAGTTTTATTACGAAAGGTCAAGATTTGTAGCATTTTATTTGAAAATTTCGAAACAATTTAGTTCAAGATAACAAAGTCAAAGTTTAATCAAGATTCCAGTTCAGCTTGAAAAAGTAAGTACATGCGAGGTAACAATTTTATCTACTAACAATTTTATCTACTAATTAACAATTTTATTTTTAAAATACAAATATTATTTTCAAACGACACATACATTACAATACATTATTAAATTAGATTAATTATCTATTTCGTTTCTATTAATTTTCACTATTGTTATTAAACGTTTGATGACAACAGTAACCATTGCTGAAAGTGTACGAATAATACCGTTTTGTTATTTATTTAGCCTATTACCTTTAAAAAATTTTAATCTAAAAAATATAATTTTTACTCTAAAAATTAATTTTCAATGAACGGGGTTACAATTTGGAAAAAGCAATAGAGAAAATCGCATTCCGAATTAATTTTCAGTCATTTTTTTTGAAAATATATGATTATATTAACATTCTATTCGGCATCTCTTTGGTTCTCCATACATATCTGTACTATCTAGTCGTATATTCTTTGTTGTACACTCTCTCCAGCATTTCTTATCATTTCTCCGTGTATTTCATCGTTACCTGGTGCTTTCCAATTTTTTTAATTTCTTAATTAACGTCTTTACCTCGGAAAATGTTGGTTCTGCTATTTTTCTTTCATCCTCTTTTATTAGTACTGTTTCCTTGGTAGTCTCTTTTTCCATATTTTGGTTTAGCAATACTTGAAAATGGTTTCTCCAAATTTCCCTTATGTCTTCTTCATTGTTCACTTTTCTTCCATTTCTATCTTTCATGGTTTTGGTCTTCACATTGCATTTGGTTTTCTGTTGTTTAACCCTTAAGTAAAACTTCTTGGCATTGTTATTTCCATGATTATTTTTTTATTTCGCTCATCAAGTCATGTAACCATTTGCTTTTCTTTTCCTTGCAGATCTTGTAAGCTTCTTTCCTTTTCTCTATATATTTATTCTTATCTTCTTCTTTGTGTGTCGCTATCCACTTTAATCTCGTTTCTCTCTTGTTATTTTAGCGTATTCTTTTATTACCAGTCTTATATTTTCTCATTCTTTATTTATGTTTTGCTCTTTTGTTTATTGCCAATTAGTTTATCCATATTTTCGGCATATTTTTCTTTAGTGCTTTCTTTTAGAAACTTTCCAATGCCAATTCTACTTGGTTTCTTTTCATTTTCTATTGTTTTCTGAGTACGGTTAAGAAACCTGAACCTCAATTTTGACCATTTTTAAAGTGGATTATGAAAGATGACCCATGTAGCACATCAATATTGGACCAATATTGGGCAATATTGAATCTTCAATATTGCAAGATTTAGCCAATATTGGTCCAATATAGATTTCAATATTGCGCCAATATTGCAAATAAATATTGGACCAATATTGGCTGAATCTTGATGACCAATATTGCCTGTCGATGTTCAGCCAATATTGGTGCAATATTGATTTCCAATATTGCGCCAATATAGAAATCAATATTGGACCAATATTGGCTGAATCTTGATTACCAATATTGCCTGTCGATGTTCAGCCAATATTGGTGCAATATTGATTTCAATATTGCGCCAATATAGAAATCAATATTGGACCAATATTGGCTGAATCTTGATTACCAATATTGCCTGTCGATGTTCAGCCAATATTGGTGCAATATTGATTTCAATATTGCGCCAATATAAGAAATCAATATTGGACCAATATTGGCTGATCTTGATTACCAATATTGCCTGTCGATGTTCAGCCAATATTGGTGCAATATTGATTTCAATATTGCGCCAATATAGAAATCAATATTGGACCAATATTGGCTGAATCTTGATTACCAATATTGCCTGTCGATGTTCAGCCAATATTGGTGCAATATTGATTTCCCAAAATTGCGCCAATATAGAAATCAATATTGGACCAATATTGGCTGAATCTTGATTACCAATATTGCCTGTCGATGTTCAGCCAATATTGGTGCAATATTGATTTCAATATTGCGCCAATATAGAAATCAATATTGGACCAATATTGGCTGAATCTTGATTACCAATATTGCCTGTCGATGTTCAGCCAATATTGGTGCAATATTGATTTCAATATTGCGCCAATATAGAAATCAATATTGGACCAATATTGGCTGAATCTTGATTACCAATATTGCCTGTCGATGTTCAGCCAATATTGGTGCAATATTGATTCCAATATTGCGCCAATATAGGAAATCAATATTGGACCAATATTGGCTGAATCTTGATTACCAATATTGCCTGTCGATGTTCAGCCAATATTGGTGCAATATTGATTTCCAATATTGCGCCAATATAGGAAATCAATATTGGACCAATATTGGCTGAATCTTGATTTCAATATTGCCTGTCGATGTTCAGCCAATATTGGAGCAATATTGATCTCAATATTGCGCCATTATAGGAAATCAATATTGGACCAATATTGGCTGAATCTTGATTACCAATATTGCCTGTCGATTTCAGCAATATTGCGCCAATATAGAAATCAATATTGGACCAATATTGGCTGAATCTTGATTATCAATATTGCCTGTCGATGTTTATCCAAAAAATTGGAAAATAATCCAAAAGTAAAGAATATCAAAGTCAAATAATCCTAATAGCAAATATTTGTTTTACTATTAGGTTTCGTACTAGATCATACTACATAATAGGAACCTTCATAAAAATTACGTCACGCAATTTTAAGTATTATTTTACCTCCTCTCACCCCATGATCACAAAACCTAGATCCTTCAAATATTACGTCACGCTTCCTTGAATCCCCTTCCCGTCGTTTATTATTTTTCATGATATTCGGAATTTTAAATCAAAAATGAAACCAAAATTTTGAATGGGGGAGCCTTTCATGTCTCCCCTATAAAAACATCTTTTTTTTACTTTTGTTTTAGGGGAAGAGTTACCTTCTAAACCATAGTATTTTATTTTACTGAAAATTTGATTCATGATATAGAATAGCACTTTATATAGAATACATACATAAAATATGTATATTATGGTACTATAATGTAGTGTACGATAGTGTGAAGTTTAAAATATAGTAAAAAGAAAATCTTTCAATTTGATTATTTTTCCGTGGATTATTTTACCTGTGGAATCTTTTTCCTTGGATTATTTTTTCCCATTCCCAAAAAACCGGGTGACCTATCAGATGTCCGAATATAGCAAATTAATATAGGAAAATTGTTTTATTTTTCAATTCCTGCTTCCCACTTAACGGATTTTAATGAAAAATATATCAACATTATGTGATATGCAACATTTAGTATTTTCTTATGTAATATTTGTACCAACTTATGTAATATTTTATGTTATAAAACAAATAGTTTAATATGCTTGGTTCTTAACAGCTATTACGTTTAGCGTCACATCTTTTTTTGTTATCAGGTATTTTGCTTTCAGGTAAAAAAAAGATAGGCAGGGTCGATCTGTTACATAACAAAAATTTCAGCAGTTAAATTTGAAAAATTTACAATTTTATGAAATAGTACTTTTAATATTTCGTAGGAAGGAACCTCGTGTTCCCTTGGCTACGGGCCTGCTATATTATTTACACTGTTAGACAAATCAAAGTTTTTCAAACAAAACAAAAGCATTCGTATTATTATTTATTTAAACCCCTTTTACAATGAAATGCATTCTTCATTTTTATTCTTTCTATCGGATCTCCCTCCGTCCCAGTCTCCCGCACTTGACAGTATGGCGCTAATCTCTTTATCAATTTCATGATTTGTAGCATTTTTAAATATCAAACGTATACTACCTAAAACAAATATTTACGGTAAGTTGGAACGGTACTATCAATTATTGTACTACTTACCTACTACTACGGTGTACAATTTTAATTTATTAAAAGGCAGTTTGCCCTTTCGACCTGTCAGGGAATATGACAAGGCCATATTTCTAGTAAAAATCTTCTGAACAATGGATTTTATGGTGACTCTAATTTTTGAGCCACCAATTAAGCCAAGAAGCTGCATCTAAAATAATAATATATTTAATGATATACGTATGATAGCAGTAAATTTTATGTTACCAATTTTGTTGAATATTCTTCCGAGTTGAGCTTTTCCTCCAATCTATATAATTCTTCCTCAGAATCAATTGGTAAAGAATATGCAGTTTCCACTACTTCAACATTGGGAAAGTTCCCTTTCCCGTTGGTGGACAAAATGGTGCTCAAATTTTGTATTGCGATTGTGTTCGCATCCAGTTGGTTCTTTAAATATTTGAGGTCATATGAGAGTTCAGTTAGTTTTTAATACCATCGCCTCAAATGTTGTTTTTTTCTGTTTTGTTACATCTAAAAAAGTATTTAAAATATCGTAAATTGCCTGAATTACAGAAGAGTTCCGTTATTAGATATATAAAACATTTTGTTACAATATTTATTTAAATTTTACCATTATCGATTTCCTTTACTGATTGATTTACTCGAAGTTCTTCATTCGAAAACAATCTTTTCCGTTTTTGGGTGTGTACAACTAAAAAATATTAGAGAACTATATAGAAATAGATACACGTGATTTTTGGGAGAGGCACCCAAAAAATGATTAGATTTCCTGAATACAAAGAAGTTTTTAAGGATGCAGAACTTTATGTAATAGTACTCGTATGGCAGTTATTACAGTACATTAAGTAAAACGTTTTGCATTTGTCTGGTTACAATATTTATTTAAATTACCTTTACCATCACCATCCTCCAAATTCACATCCTCTTCGGAATTTGAACTTATGCAGCTTGTACTTTCGTATCTTCTTGTATATTTCTCCGCATCTTTCAACGAAGAAACGGTTTTTTTACAAATTGCTTTATTCTCCCTAAACCCTTTATTTACTTTTGGAAGATCACATCTTCCAATCATGGCTTCTAGCTCCACTTTTGATATTTTTTTGGGGAATACGTAAGCGGTTTTGTCTTTATTGGCGGCCCAACAGGATGGCACATAACTGCAGGTGCCTTCTTCTTCCCACAAAACAATATCCCACGTTTTCGACCTTAAAGTATAAAATTTTAGAAATATGCTAAATAACTATAAAATAATTGAGATCACCGCAACCATACTCTAAGGCTAAATGCCAAATTAAAAACGAATTATTTTGCACGTGTGAATATAGGGTTAAATAAAATAAAATAATCCTAAAATAACGGATTTTACATTTTTAGATCGGGTTTGGTTACGGTAACTTTCTAATTTCTAATATAATATAAAAAATAAATTTAAATTGTAGATAAAATAGTATATTTATGTATGTAAAGTTTTACTTAAAAAGAATTAGTTTAATAATTGAAGACTTACATTTTCTTTGTATAATATACCACAATATTGTACTACCTATATATTATATTTTATATTATATAATATATAATATATAATATTTAATATTTTTTTATTTAATATAAATTTATAAACTCACAACTCAGCGCACACAATTCACAATAAACTCACAACTCAAGGCAGACAATTCACAAACGATGAAGTTTTACAATTTACTATATCTACTTAATGTTGTAGTTTTTCAATTGTACCAACTTTGAATATTTGAATATTGAATTTCTTGACTTTAAAACTTTAACTTATATATCAGGTCCGTAGCCAGGATTCCATTTCGGGGCATTTTAAATTTTTATTTTTTACTGGAATATTCTAAATAATTGAATATTTATGGGGTAGTGCTGGACTTTCTGGGGCGATGCTGGGCTGCCGTATGCCGCGGTTCGGATTTCGCGTTAACCATGTAGAGGTAACAAAAATAAAGATTTATATGCAAAACTTATTTTATTAACCGAACACTCTGATGATTATCATTTAATTGCATAAAATACGATTTGTATACAAAACCCAAAGTGATGTTAACTTGCTCCCTCCCCCTAGAACCAAAACGTGCGTAAGTCAATGTTAAAATTGTTGGTAGCAAGTTCTAACTTATTTACAAATAAAACTCAAACAATGAAAGCGGACGCTCATTAAAGTTCAAATGATTTTGAAGAAAATTTCAACTATCCGTAACTTTGTAAAAAATGAAATTAAAATGATGGAAATGGAAGCTCATTTAGGCTCTAACAAAGCTCTAACGTTTGATACCAATTTCAATTAAAAATTCGAAATTAGAGCGAAAGTTGCAAAACATGTCTACAGCCCCCGTAGTTTTTGCGAATAACCAGAGCTCTAACGATGCTCTAACGTTTGACACAAAAATTTTTCCAAAATTCGAAACTGGGGGGGCCATCATGTCTACAGCCCCCCCAGTTGTTTTTCGCGAATAACCAAAAGGTGAATTTGGTAAATTGATAGGATTGGAGAATTTTTTTAAATCGTTTAAAAGCCTAAATTTATTTAACGCTCTGTGTACCTATAATGTAGTACACATGAATAAATTCTTAATTATTTCCCAATTTCGCTAAAGAAATGGGAAATTCCATAAATAAAGTTTGTGCTTTGTTCTTAAGAATCAGTGGTTGATGTACTTTTAATATTTAACATACGTAAAACGTTATGTTAATAACATATTATAATAACTGTCGCGATAAGGTAAAATATAAAATTGTATGTATCACCGAATAACATAAACGTTATGGCTTATGTTAAATCACTTATGTTAAATAGAAATAAGTAGTTTGCATCGATAAGAACAACGCTATACAGAGTTGTCATAAGTTAGAAAGAGAACAATTATGAGTATAATGCAAGCCCTCTTTGATGTAAGTTTTCAAATTTGAAATTCTTCTTGTCAAATTAATTCGCGTGTTACAACTTTTTAAAAAACGTGTTTAAAAAAGTAAGTAATGGCAATTCGTTTGAACCACTGAATTTGAAGAAGAATTTCAAATTTGAAAATTTCATGAAAGAGGGTTGCATTATACTTATAAGCTTTCTCTTCATAACTTATGACATATCTGTATAGCGTTGTTCTTATCGACATGCCATCTTATTTCTATTTAACATACATTTGATTTATCATAAGCGATAACGTTTATGTTTTCGGTATAATACAAATTTATATTACCTTATACAATTATAATATAAGTTAATAACTTTTCGTTACGATAAATATTAAGTACATCAACACAATTATGTGAATACAGATTTGTATCATTAAGTTTATGTATAAAGGATAATAGGTACCTAACCAATTGGTATAATAATATTAAAATATTTAGTTATCATTCATTCTTGCCAAATAACATGTTATAAATGTAACTATTATGCTTAAGTATTAAAATCCAAAATTAATTGCTGAAAAATTTTAGTGACATCTGGGATGTTTAAGACCATTTTAAGCTTTATTTTTAAATATAAGTAAACAATTTTTATATTTTGAAGGTTAAATTTTGTTACATTATCTTCAAATAACATTTATCATAATAATAATTATTTTTTAAAAAAAAATCAAAAAAATTATGAAAATTTTTTCATGAAATGATTATATTTGAAATACCTAATTATGTGAAATAATTAATATGAAATATAATTTAAAAAATAATTATTATGAAAATTTTGAGTGGGTTACTATTACCATGGATATTTACTTTAATCTTCGTATAAAATTAAACCTGTTGCTGAAATTATAGCTGTACATCACAATAAATGTATAAAATTTCTAGAGACGGGTGCTGAGCTAAAGCCGTTTAAAGCCAGATTTTTACATTCTTACACATTGTCTCATTATAGTAGGGTGCATCGATGAGACTCTTATGAAAATTAAATATCCAAGTGTTGAATATTCCTTACTCTCCTTATTGATAAGAAAGAGTCACTCTTCAACAAACAAGTTGTAAACGATGTGAAGTGCAGAATTTTGGATATTGTGAACCGTTGAGAGATAAAGTCCACAATTAAAGAATATCGAATGGAAGATTATTGAAAATTCAAATTTGAAAAAAATTAAATAAATGGAATGTTATCGGGTGTTAATGAATATGCTTCGAACCTGTATTACTAATATTTCAATATATAAATAAATTTTGATGCCACCAAATATAAGAGATAAAATATTTTGGCAAAGCTGTATAGTTCAATATTAGGATAATTTCACTATTGTATTAAGATTACAACAACAAAAAAGTTTATAGAAATTTTATAAAATATTTTATTGTGTTAATTTTTCTTATTGTATAAATAAATTTTATATTTAATTTTTAAATCGTAGAGGTTTCTTCTTGTTTAAATGTTATATATCATATAACAACTATTCTTCTATTTTCTTTTTAATATATGAACTTCGTCCAATTGTGTCTCAGAGCTTATTTGATTTTACGTCCATTTACATCTGCTCTCGTATGCCTGTTAATTCATCTAGTTTTCCTATAAAAAGATTGTTCGATAAGATTTGAAATGAATAATAATTAAAATAGTATAACTTACGAATTCAACTAGTATTTTCCGTTTTAAATTTGCTTGCTCGATTTTAGTTTTATTTACATCTACTCCTCGTATGCCTGTAAATTCACCTTTCACCTAGTTTTCCTACATAAAAAGGTTGTCTGATAAGATTTGAAATGAATAATAATTAAAATAGTATAACTTACGAATTCAACTAGTATTTTCCATTTTAAATTTGCTTGCTCGATTTTAGTTTTATTTACATCTACTCCTCGTATGCCTGTAAATTCACCTTTCACCTAGTTTTCCTACATAAAAAGGTTGTCCGATAAGATTTGAAATGGGTAATAATTAAAATAGTACAACTTACGAATACCATTAGTATTTTCATTTTATTTTCGATCACCGTTAGATGTGGCTTTACAGCCATTATGAATATTTTTTTTCCTGATCATCCCAATTTGACGCCCTTTGCCTTTTCAATCTAAAGTAAAACAATCGTATTATTACTACATTGTAACATGAGTACATAAATTTTGCATAAATTACTGCATTATAATAATTTTTATATAATAACTTACCGACATAATTTTAGTTTTTTATATTATAAGTAATATATGAATTAAATTTGACTTGTAGATAACATACACATAAAATAAATGTAAATCCGACATGAAAATAACATAACATAACCATTAAAAATCATACATAAATGACAGCTGATACTTATTTTACGGTGTTGCCAAATAAATACTTAGCAAATGTACAATAAAATGAAACTAACTAAAATGTTACTAAGTTTCATATCAAGAGGACTATGCATACCAAAAGTTAAAACGGCTTTACACGATTTTAAGAAGTATCGTTTTAAAACCATTTTAAGAGCAGGACTATGCATAAGTGTTGAACTTTAATGACTCCGCTTTCATTGTTTGAGTTTTATTTGTAAATAAGTTAGAACTGCTACCAACAATTTTAACATCGACTTACGCACGTTTTGGTTCTAGGGAGGAGCAAGTTAACGGATAAATAAATATTCAATTATTTAGAATATTCCAGTAAAAAATAAAAATTTACAAATGCCCCCTCGAAATGAAATCCTGGCTACGGACCTGATATATAAGTTAAAGTTTTAAAGTCAAGAAATTCAAATATTCAAAGTTGGTACAATTGAAAATACTATAACATTAAGTAGATATAGTAAATTGTAAAACTTCATCGTTTGTAAATTGTCTGCCATAAAAAAATTAAAAAGAAAATGTCAAAATCTAGATCGACGAAAAGTATGTCTGTACGTCGCGAATTGGAAAAAATTGAACGAGAAACTGTGCCTGATAATAGTTGCAACGATTCAAGAGATTTTGTGCTCGCTGGTGTTATTAGTCCTAGTGATGATAGTGGTGAATTATTAAATATCGACAAGTTGGAAGATGTGTTCGATTCGATAGAAAATGGTAGTGATATTGATGAACTAGACATTATTGACGAGTGGCCAGAAGCGTACAATGATTGTCGTTTTAGCGATTCCATAGACAATGTTAATGATAACAATGAATACAATAACGGCGAATTGGGAGAAGTGCACCAAGACAGTAGTTTTAGCGATTCGATAATAAGGAACGATATTAATAATTATGAATTAGACAACCAGTTCGATACTTTAAATTTTAATGAAAATGCTACGAGTAACATAAAAAATATTGAATCAGAACCACGTGGAAATAATTCTTTAGCAATGTTACTAAAAATTGGGCAATTGATTCAAAATCAATAATTTACAATTAGATAAATTATTAACTATTTTAAAGCCCTATCACCCAGAATTACCATTGAGTGCTAGAACAATTTAAAACACCTAGAAAATGTGTAAATGTAGTTTCATTGCCAGATTCAGGTAGTTTCTACTATTTTGGAATAGCAACTAATTTGAAACAAAGTCTACATTGCGGCTTAGAAAAAGTTTTTCTAAATATTGGCAGTAATTCAATTGAATTAATATTTAATGTAGATGGAGTTCCAATTGCGAAAAGTACCCCATCACAGTTTTGGCCAATTTTATGCCAAGTTTTCGTTGAAGGTTTTCAGACAACACCGTTTATTGTTGCAATATATTTAGAAAAATCAAAACCTTCGGATGTAGAGCAATTTTTAGAAAAATTTGTAGAAGATATAAATGTGGTACATATTAACAAACGGCTTAAAACATAATAATAGATTCTACACTGTAAAAATAAAAGCTATTGTGTGTGATGCACCCGCTAGGGCATTTATTAAATGTATTAAAGGTCATAATGGATACTTTGGCTGCGAAAGATGTTTTACTAAAGGAATCAGTGAAAACCATAAACTTGTGTATTCGAATGAAATTTGTGAGCTAAGAACCGATTCAAATTTTCTCGATCAAACAACCTGATCATCATTTAAAACAATCTCCTTTAACTAAAATTAAAGATTTTAAATTTATCAGTTATATACCTTTAGATTCTATGCATCTTGTGTTCTTGGGGGTTACAAGAAAACTTATAAATTTTGGATAAAATCATCGTCGCAGTTTAGAATTGCTCCAGCTTTCAGAAAAGAAATGTCCACAAGATCATTAAATTGTTCTCCAACTGTTCCAAGTGAATTTAATAGAAAACCACGTAGTTTTGATGAAATTGATAGATGGAAAGCCACGGAGTTTCGTTTTTTTTTACTCTACAGTGGTCCAATAATTTTAAAGAATTTACTTTCTTTGACAGAATACAATAATTTTTTACATTTAAATGTTGTGTTTAGAATATTAAGTAAAGGAAACTATGAAGTGCATGAGAATAGGAAAAGTAGTTACACTGATTGAAAATTTTGTAAATTTTGAAAAAATATATGGACTTAATGAAATGGTGTATAATATTCATTCAGTAAAGCATTTAGTGGTTGATACCGTAAATTCAAATTTGAAGTTAGAAACAATAAGTTGTTTTCCGTTTGAAAATTTTCTTGGTACGTTATTAAAATTATTAAGAACTCCTAACAAACCACTACAACAAATGATACGTAGAATTTATGAACGAGAAAATGCCAACTTTAGTTGTATTCCTATACCTGAATTTTGTATTAAAAGAATTAAATTGGATAAAAGAAATTGTTACATAATCACACAAGATCACCAGGTTGCCAAAGTGATTAAAATTTTAGATCAATCTTTTATAATTATTAATATTTTCAATAATATTACACACTTTTTTAAAACACCTGTTCCATCGCAGGAAGTTGGATTTTATCGAGTATCAAATTTAGGCCAATACGAATACACTATATCAACAAAAGAAATAAAATCCAAATGCTGGTTGACTCCATTTGAAAATTATTTTGTAGCTGTAGAGCTACTACACCAATTTTAATTAATTAGGTGTATTAGGTGTAAAAAAAATTTACACCCTTTTGAAGGTGACTCTAAAAATAGTGTTTTTTTAATTTTCATTTGGCTATTCTATTTGCTTTATTATATTTTTTATTACTGTAAATATTTACCTAATGTGTTTTGTTTATTTTCCTAAGTTTTAAATAAAAACAATTAAAATATCGTGTTGTTTTTCTTTTCTAGTCAAACAAATAATGGATAAAAATTAAAATGAAAAAATATGAAATATTCTTAGAACGGTATATTTTGTATGGCATACATATGAATAAATGCATATCAAATGCATTTTATTCTATTGGGGTTTTGAAAAATTCTGATTAGACATTCACAATCATGATGAAAACAAACAAATTTCAATAAGTAAGCTTTACAGGTAAGTGGTAACAGTGATAGGCTTCGTAAACATTGGAAAGGTCGGTCGTGAGTTCGAACCCCGGTAAGTACAATAATTTAATTTTCAAATTTACTAATATTCAGATTTATAAATTATGTAGGTTAGCAATTATGTAATGTTAAAAATTGTATAATAAATGTATCCAAAATTTAAAATATATGCATGTAGGATATGAAATAATATGTCGAAAAGAAATAAGTAAAAAATAATGAAAATTTTTTAATTGTTTAAATATTCAATATTGCAATAAATATTGGTCAATATGCAAATAAATATTGGCAATATCGCAAATAAATATTGGTCCAATATTGCAAATCAATGTTGCGCCAATATTGGAAATCAATATTGCACCAATATTGGAAAATGTTCACATCTCGATATTGGCCCAATATTGCAAATAAATATTGGTCCAATATTGCAAATCAATGTTGCACCAATATTGGAAATCAATATTGCACCAATATTGGAAAATGTTCACATCTCTATATTGGCCCAATATTGCAAATAAATATTGGTCCAATATTGCAAATCAATGTTGCGCCAATATTGCAAATCAATATTGCACCAATATTGGAAAATGTTCACATCTCTATATTGGTCCAATATTGCAAATAAATATTGGTCCAATATTGCAAATCAATGTTGCGCCAATATTGCAAATCAATATTGCACCAATATTGGAAAATTTTCACATCTCTATATTGGTCCAATATTGCAAATAAATATTGGTCCAATATTGCAAATCAATGTTGCGCCAATATTGCAAATCAATATTGCACCAATATTGGAAAATGTTCACATCTCTATATTGGCCCAATATTGCAAATAAATATTGGTCCAATATTGCCACAAGATTTGTGCTACATGGGAGGGTTTAATTAGCGTATAAAAAAATTTTAATTTGCGGACGGTTACACATTTTTGGAAAAAAACAGCTTTAAAAATTTATTTACAATGAAACTTACTCATTGGCTCTTTTAAACTGTAACCTCGCCCATCGAAATTAAAATAGGTTGTGGCGACAAGTTAGATACCAGGATCTCGGTTTTTACAACGAATTATGAAAGGTAAGGGTATAATTAACAAATAAAAAAATAAAATTTGTGGTTGGTCAACAAATTTCGAAAAAAATTCACTTTTTAGGTGAATCCTAGTCTTGACGTAGTTGAGTATGTCAAAACCCACTTTCCGCACCCTGTGCTCCGCTCCGCTTCGGGCGCTACAAGCGGTTTTGAGAAGCGCTTTATTTACTAAAAACGTCCCCCAAGAACGGTCCAACTGGAAAAAGCGTGGATGTTGACCCGACGGATATCAGGAAGCGACTAGTATCTCTCCACCGATAGTCACTGTCAACCCAGGCACAGCACGGGCTAGTGATAGAATGGGCGCTCTAATGACGTAATACCTCGCAATAATACACTTACATGTATTTCTTATAGGAAAATTGTCATTTTCAAATTTGAATTGTGGCCTTATTAGTGGTCCTTATTAGTGGACTCTTTTGATTGGGAAAGCCATTTTTATATAAAAAAGTGTACTTTTGAGTTCAGGTTCATTACCTCGATCTCATTTTCTTTAATTTAACCATTGCTACCACCAGGAAGTGATCAGTATCTGCATTCACTTGTCGGTAAGTTCGGACATCATTGATTATTGTTGCATTTTTCTTTAATACACATGGGTGCCTATCTGACTTCCTTTGTCGGAATTTATTCGTGGTCTCAACCATATTATCCTGTGCAGTTGTTTGTGCTTAAACTTTGTGCTACTTATAACCAGGTTCATTGCTGTTGTTAGGTTGCGTAGTCTCTCTCCATTATCGTTTGTTTTCTCATGCAATGAAAATTTACCCGCTACGTCGCTCTAGTAGTCTTCCTTTCCCACCTGTACGTTAAAATCTTCTAAGACGCTCAACAGGTCTTGTCTTGTCCTTATCCTTATCCTTACCTTATCCTTTACGACTCTCTCAAGTTTCGCATAAAATTTCTCTTTTACACTATCTTGGAGCATATATTTATTTACATTTATTTTACTAAATATACATTTCCGCATTTGAATTCTTATATAAGCCAATCTTCTACTTATTGCCTCGAATTTAATTATGTTATTTTGGAGTTGCTTGCTCACGAAAAACCAATTCCTCTTTTGCCCTACTTTTTTTCTCCTGAGTATAGCAATCTGTATCAAGTAATTAAAATAAAATATTTGAGAAGAGTAGAGGGAGTTACGAAAATAGACAGAATAGAAAACGAAGAAATAGGCTTGAAGTAAAATCAGCTATGGAAAAAATGAAATGCCAACAGTTGAGATGGTTTGAACATCTAAATAGAATAGAAGATAATACAGAGAACAAAATTATTTTAATTTTTATTTAATTTTAAAGTAATTGCACTAATATAAATTCAACATTTTGTTGATGTAATATCGATTATTGAATAACGCTAAAAATCCGATCTGGCCTAAAATTTATTAAACTGTGGAGCACATTTGTATTAATTTTACCAAATTTTTCTAAATGAATCAAATTGTCTCCCATTAGGATAATCTGTGATGGTTCATAGTATTTGAATTGCATTCAGGTCCGGACTTCTGGCTGACCAAGCTAAAACTAGAAGGATTTTTTCTCTGAAACCATTGCTTTGATAATCTGAACACGGAGATAGTAGCATTGTCTTGTTGAAAAATGACTTCATAGGCTAAAAACTTTTCGATATAAGGACTAACGCCTTGCCAAACATTTCCAAATAACGTTCCAATTTATTTTGTTCCAATGAAAATTTGAATTCAAAAAAACGAACGTAAAAACCTTCGTTACCACAGGAATATCGTAACGTAAGATTAAAATTGGCTTAACAGCATATAAAGGGTACACGAGAATAACGATCAAAGTGACAAATTAGTAATTAGCAGTAAATTTAATTTTAATATTTAAAACTGTATAAGTACAAAAATGTTATAATATAAAACAAAATTGTTTTCTTAAATAATATTGTCAAATAATTGATTAAGATTATATTAAATAAAATCTTAAAAGTACCTACTTAAATAATGAACAGAGAAAAATTATAAATTATGAAAACCTTAAGTTTTCCTTGCAAAACACGTTGACAGTCCAGAAAAAATAATTAAATTCAGTAAATAAATAAACATTAATATTTGATTTTTAGCAAGGAGACAGCAAAAAGATACATCGAATCTTTTTGCTGCATCAGTAAGTCTTCCTATGATATTTTTCTTTTTTGTCGAATTTGTAGGAATGTTATTTTCACTGCAATCGCTATCACCATCATCAATGTTAATTCTCGTAGCACTAGACATTAGGGGACGTCCATTAATTACGTGAGCTCGAAATGGGGGGAGAGGTCCGGAAAAATCTCACCAAATCTCATTCAAAGGGGTGGGAGGGTCAATAAAAATCTCACGTCAACTTTGCAATTCTGTAACTTTGTAAAAATTACTGGTTTCCAGTGTGGTAAAAATTGTAGAGTAAATCTCACATGAGGGGAGTCTACCACATCTTACCAGGAGGGGGGGGGTCCAAATTTAAAGAAAAACACTTCATGTAATTAATGGACGTCCCCTTTATAATATTAAGAGTTTTGAAACAATACGTAACAGTAATAACAAAAATTTCCTTACCTAATATTTATAACAAAAGTAAACAAAAAACTGCAAGTTAGCTATAAGATAGCGGTGCTAACTCATTTTAGAAAAAAATTGACTTTGATCGTTATTTTCGTGTACCCTTCATAATATGGTTTGTACTTCAGAATGAAAAACTTGCAGTTTTTCTGACGAGATAACGTTTAATTTAGATGGTCCTAACAGATTTTCGCGAGTGACATAACCAACGCAAAGAAACATCAATTAAAATAAATACAAACTTCGGAGGCTTTAGCTTCATGATTTGGCCTACTTTTTCTTATGACACTAAAACTTCAGTGTATTTTATTGGAACTAAAAGTTTTACTATTCGGCTATAGGAATTTCACTCACTGTGTGCTGGTGAGAAGTGTGGCAATCGAGAACATCGGGAAGAACAAGAGATATTAAAAGAGAAAAAACATGAAACGAAGAAAAAAAGGTAGCCTTAAATAGTACAGAATGGCGAAAATTCATAAACAATAGTATATTAAAAAAATAGAGGAATAAACCACACCTATGGGTAAAAATGAGGAATTTTGATAAAAAGCTACATATAATATAGTACATCTTTTCACAAGATTCGTGAAAAATGTTCTGAAATATTAAAAAAAACGGATTTAAATTTTCAATAGAGACCGTGCTTAACTTGACGAAAAGCCGCATTTGTCTAACCTTGATCTAGACAATAGAAAAAAACTAATCCTTGTTTACGAGTTTATTTTTGCCAATATTATACAGCAGAGCGTCGATAATCAGAACTAATTGGAATCAAAAGTGGTTTGAAATCAAATATTACTGCTAAATAGTTGAAAATACTAGTATTGGATACAGAAAATAAAGTAGACGCATACCAGAAATCAAAAGCAATATATTTTGGTAAACACAAAACTCCACTTGATTGCGTGAAATTCAATACCACAATGCAGTTACGTTTTCGCACTTATTCTTCACTCAGTAACATAATTAATTTTTATTTATTTTGTTTTTTGAGCGTTCTGATTAACTGCACCATTTTTCCTATTCGTCAAAACAATAGAGCAAATTTTTCTGAACATTTGTTTGAATTATGTACAATTATTATTTAATTACAATTTTAAAATTAAGAGGTTAACTGAACAATTAAACGAAATCATTATTCATAAGCAATGGTTAAAACATCTGATGTGATCAATTTGTGAGTATATACTTAGTGTTAAAAAAATAATTCAACGACAGCAATGACCATTGCTGAAAGCTCATGAAAAATAATTTTGTTTAATTGTTCAGTTAACCTGTTAATTTTAAAATTTTAATTTAATATAAATATATTTTATGCACATCCTATTTTCAATCAAATGAGTTGATACAAGGTTTCAATTCTTCAACGACGATATATTTGTCACAGAATATTAGAAACAGAAGTCACCTCTGTTTCTACAATTGAAATTTATAACTTCAGAAATACAAATATTTTTAATATAAAAACTAATTACATTTCAGTTGGAACAATATTAATAATTAAACCACAAAAATCATATAACACATGAATGAATTAATACCTATACAATTTAAACTTTAAAATTGATATACTATGAGTAATATGTGCATATTATTTATAATATAAACAATTTATATTATATAATCTACAGAGCAGGACCTGCATCATCTTCACAATCTGAAAATGTTTCTTTATTTTCTTCAATACGGTTGCAATTTTCTATAGTAGAAGCTATAATTCGTAAATTATCCACACCTATTAATAATTGCCTAAAAATTAAAAAATATTTAAGAGAAAAAAAATGGGACAGAAAACGTCATTAACCTTAGTGAGTGTTCTGCAGTATCCGCAGATGATCGTAATTCTTGAACCACTTTATGAGAATGTATATCCATATATGTCGATGCACTGGGACCTCCAACAGCTCCTTGTTCTCTTCGTAATATTCTATTTTCATGCTGTAATTTGCTTATTTCATTCTAAAATGTAAATAGATAAAATATTATGTTAGAAGTTTAATGTAATTGTGTAGCTATTTACATGCGAGGTGACAACCCCTAACTTTGGTTTCCTAAAAAGCAATACTGTCATGTAGCGACTGTAAAAAAACAGTGGGTAATGTCACAAAAATTTGCTTAATTTGTTTCCTAGATAGCATTAAAGCATATTTTGCATAAAGAAAATATAAATTCTAATAACTTTTTAATTTGAACTCATAATTTGTGGCATGCTTAAGAATCGTTCATTTTTTAAATATAACTAGTGCCTAACACTCAATGTATTTTCATCATTGCAAGTACTCTGAAGTATTAAAAATAATTCGGTAATAAGCGCACCATTTGTTATATTAAGTAAAATGGGCTTTGATCATGATCCTTAAGACTTGCATATTAGAAGTGGGAGGCTCAAACTAATACAGAAGGTTTCACAAGAAATCTATTTTAAAGTAAGAACATATTATTTTTATAAATAAAACTTAACTCGGTAAATAGCGTTATAGCCGGAGTTTTTCAACTAAATCTCATTTTCAGTTTCAAATTTTTGATTAATTTATAAACCTTTTTTTAATTTATAAAAGCTTCTTTATGCAAAAATCTTTTGTTGACTTTTTAAGTCAGTGACGAACTGCCAAGACGAACATCGCAGTGGTCAACCAAGTAAAGTGGCAACGTCAGAAATGGTGAAGAAAATCCAAAAATAATATTGGATGACCATCGACTGAAAGTGCGAGAGCTAGCCGACATTGTAAGCATTTTAAAAGTGCTGTACATAGCATATTGACTAAAAATTTGGACATACGGAAGCTGTACACAAATTGGTGCCGCGTTTGCTCACAAAAGAACAAAAACGGCGTAGGGAGGATGTTTCAATCAATTGTCTGGCGTTGTTTCACAGCAATAAAGTCGAATTTTGCGTCGATTCATAACCATGGATGAAACATAGGTTCATCATTTCACACCTGAGACGAAGGAACAGTTAAAACGATAGACTGAAAGGGAGAATTGGCTCCAAAGAAGGCGAAGATAGTTCCATTTGCAGGCGAGGTCATTGCGTCAGTTGTTTGGAATGCGGGTGAGATAATTTTCATTGATTATCTTCAAAAGGAAAAACAATTAACGGTGATAATTATGCGAACTTTTTGCAGCTTGCGTGATGAAACCAAGAAAATACGGCACTCTTTGTGAATAAAGTTTTTCACGAAAAGGCAAACACATTACAATTTTTCTGAAAAATTTCAAGAGTTTTTTTTTAAAAGCTTCGCTTTTCTAAAAATTGAATGTTTTAGGAGTTTACTCGCACGTATGTCCTATATTTTCTATATTAATTTATCATGGTACCATTAACCATTATTATTATACCATGTTAATTTATTATTATTTTTCGAGATAATTAATTTTTTATCTTAATTTGAAATATTTTTAAGAATTAATTAACAATGAACAAGTAGCATGAAATTGAATTCAGCATAATGAATTATAAAAATTTAATATTTTTTAATTTAATTTAAGAAATATGACAATTATTTATAAAAACTGGCAAGATTATAATATCACTTTTTAAATTTGGAATTTAAAACTACCTAGATGTATTATCTGGTTAGATGCACAATAATCATGAATAGTTTAAATTAAAAAAGTTTCAAATTCATCTAAGAATTCAAACTGACGAGAAACCATTTTAGTGTGACATTAGCGACTGAAAACGTACTGTTTGTTAAAATTTGTACAAAATCGTGATGTTTTTAAATAAATTACAATATTTTATTAATGAATTGTGGGCTAACAATAGAAACTTTTGCATTTATACTAAATTCTTATCATCTTACTTTCAATAAATTTTTACTACTAAAGCCTTACTATCAATCAATAAATACTATGTAGAGTATATTTGAATATTTGTCAGTTTGGCAGCTACAAAAGCTGAAACTCTAAAGCATGATAAATATCGACCAGTAAAAGATCATTACGATTTTTCAGCTTTTGCTGTCGAGACTCTCGGAGTAATGATGCAAAGGAATTGATCGCTAATATTGGTCGTCTAATTATTAATGTATCGGGCGATAAACGTGCTAAGAGTTTTTTAATCCAGAGAATCAGTTTATGTATCCAACGAGGTAATTCCGCTTCGGTGTTAGGGTCGATACCTGTTATAGACGAATTTTTCCATCTCACTGGATAGTTATTTAATACTTATTTCTGTTACTGTTATTAATGTTATTGTTGTCTTTAAATAAATATGATATGTTTACTTGTTTTTTTATATTATTCATTATTTCAACATTGAATTTGGACATTGAACATATACGACATTCTCGACGCCTGTAAAGTGCAGTAGCATTGGGGAACTTTTATGTTTCTTATCCACTGTTCACTCTATCAAGGCACAATTTGGAGTTCAATGTACTATTTATTTTTGTATTCAGTGCATTTCACTATAATATAGTGTGTTCACTATATCAAAACTCGCATGTATTTCATGTTCATTACTGGTATTGTCAGCAAATTAATGGTCTATTTATACTCAATAGTTAGCATTTAGACTTAAGAAGATTGTTACTGATATTATTTTTTAAAATTGCGTTTTTTAAGATATCAAGTTGTATTAAATAAAACCATTAATGCAAATTCAAAAAAATATAAATTTTACAGTGAATTGTCCTAAAGATAACTTACCTTAAAAGATTTTATTTCTTGTCTTAGTTTGATTATCATCGTGTCTGCTGCAGACGTTCTTTTCTGATTAAAAAATAATATATATTAGGATTTATTTGTATCTTATGTTATTGTTGAAAATATAATAAAATTGCAAATTATATTATTATATTTTATACACAAACGATCGGACGTTTTCGTAGCTTGGTTGAAAAATTGTTTCTTTGCTCATTTTTTTTAAATTTTAAAAAGTTTACCACCTCATTAAATCGTTAATAAACTGTAACTTAGATTATTATTATTATTAATCAATTTTAATTAATTTTGTAACTAAAATTAAATTAATAATTGTGATGTAGGTATCTAACTACTAAAACCAAAAAAGATGAGATTATAAGAAACATTGTAAAGTAAACAACAAAAACTGGACTCAAAATCATAACAAGAATGAATACAGAAGTAATGAAAATGATGGATATTTGAGACACAATAAGGAGTATAAAACAAAAAATAGATACGCGAGTCATGTAATAAAGAGAAACAAAAATGAACTAATAAAAGTTATAACTAATAAAATATATTTTAAGAATAAATTTAACAATTCCAAGTTTAGTGAACATTTTTTTAATCATTAATTTAATCAGAGGTGAGCAACCCATGGCTCGCTGTGTATCATTGAATATAAGGCTACAAATAAGAAAAAAAAACACAAACCGAAAATAAAGTTGTTGCATAAAGTAGTAGAAGGTCTAGCTAAGATAAATATGGACAAATGGAGAGTGAAATGTAGAGACAGAAGATTACTGAATAAAATTGAGAATGCAGCCAAGTGGCATGTGGCACCGTAATAAAAGATAGGTAGAATTGAGAATTGCTAAAATTAGGGTTTATAACGTAAATCTACATGGCAAGTTTCTATATATAAATTTAATTGATGTAAAGTTACGTCAAGTAACATTATAAAGCTCTGGTCCACTTACACTGATTTAAGACGAAAATTACAAAAAACAAATGAAATAGGAGTAATTGATTACTATAAGTAATAATTGCAAGCGACTAAAGATTATAAAATTCAATATGCATAGTGTTGGTTGTGGAGCACTTCTACCAAAGAAATCAGAAGAGCATTATTTAAAAATACGAAAACGCCCGATCGTGCAAAAAAAGATTATTATAACTTACATTACTATCTTCTAATCTATGTTCAACTTGTTCAAGAGCTTTGGCAAGGCTTTGTATATATTCCTGTTCCTTACTTCTAGAAGAGTCTGCTTGTCTTTGCAACATTTCACATCTTCGACTTTGTTCTATACATTGTTGGCGAAATAATTTATTTTCATGTCGTAATCTACTAATTTCTGATTCGGGACTACCTTCGGCTTGATCAACTTCGTTTTCTTGTGTACGAACTGCACCATCAGTTAAAAAATCAGGTAGGCTTTTCGAAACAGTAACCTAATTAAAAATTAATTATATCATTCATACACAAATCAATACATTTACTACATATTAAAAAGTATAAATTTAAATATATAATTTGAAAAGAAAATATAATTCTATAATAGGCAATGAAAGTCTTCAGGTGCTCTATTTCGCTGTACATTCAATTAGTATGTTGTAACAATTTGTTATAACATATCTTCTCAAATTTTATGATCAAGTAGACAAATTTTATGAAAATGAATGACAAAAATATTAAGTTAAAATCTAATTTATGTTAAAAAATGTTTATGTGACAATTCCGCTCGTAAATTTTCAACCTATAGGATACTTCTTTGAAAATACAGTTCACGGACTGATGTATGGTCACGAGAATATAATTATCACATCTTACATTTTTGACTAATCCATTTGACCGAACTAGTAAAACAAAAGAATAGTATGAAGTTATCAAATCGATAAAAATTCTATTGCCACTGTTAATTTAATATATCTATTGTACTTTTAACGTTAAAAATAATGATGGATTGTAATCAATAGTTAAAGTAAGTTTTTTTAGCAAATTAAATCGTTTCTTTTGTTCTAGTTTGATTCTTAATAACTTTTAAATTAATTTCATTTAGCAATGTTCATTGTATTCTCTCCCTAAATATAACTTGTGCAATAATTATTCATTACCACTCGTTAAATCATACTATCACCATTATCAGTCATCACACTAGTAACGAGTCCCACACTAGTAACGAGTCCCACACTAGTAACGAGTCCCACACTAGTAACGAGTCCCACACTATATCCCATTTGAAACAGGAATGCAGTAAAAATTTGTGCTAGAAATGTGATCTTGTAACGCGATTGGTTAAAATTTATGCAGGTTTACAATGGTGAAATTTCGTTTGCGATTGTCATATCACAAATCCAATATTAACGAAATAAAAATTTCGATTTTTCTAATTTTATTGTAAATCATGCATTTCGTAGGTTTTTTAAAAGTTAAATACAAAAATTTAAGTTATCTTTTAGTTTTTGAGAAAACATTTCTCATAATATGTCTAGTAAAATTTTCAAGTAGCCTTAATTGTTTGACGTTTCTGTGTGAATCTTCCTTCACGTCAGAAGCGCCCTACAAATTTTTACTACATTCTTGTTTCAAATGAACTACAGCCACACTAGTCTTTTTTGGCACCATGCTCATTAAAAATATCCTTGACAAATCATATCACAAACATCTCTCAAAAATGTGGAAGGATTCGAAGGTTAACTGAGAGTTCGTCACTAAAAACAAAAGAATGATTGCCAAATCTACTGCAAAGGTACCCAAACAATAATACAGAAAAGCAGCATTCAGCAAAAATAAACTGCTAATACTGCATAAGCCCTTCGATCGCAAAGTAAGACCGAATCAACTTTCGGGAATAATGTTTTCTACATGTAGTATTTCACCAGCAGTATAGCGGGAAGCATACACGGATCAAAATGTCCAATATCGATCTTGTGGACTATGGGGAAGGCAACGGAAACCACCCATGAATTATACTCCCTAGAAAATTTATCTTGGCTTCGGCCAAGTTCATGATCGCCAACATCCGGTAACGGATAGGCATGTCAAGAAGAAGAAATGTAGTATAATTATCAATTTTCTTTATTGAAGCAGGCAAACCATTTTTACAATAGTAATCCCATGTAAATAAAAAATAATGCGTTCGAAATGATGCGACTTCAACTTAACAATTGCCTTCATGTCATGTATTATACGCGTGATTTCATTGTCTCAATACACCGGGTTTGCTTTTTTTTTCTAATTCCTGCTTCCCATTATAACCGATTTTAATGAAAAACATATTAATCGAGTTATTTCTTTCCGCGTCCAACGATATGCAAGATTTAGTAGTTACTCGTACATATTTCGTTTTTTAAATAATAACCCCGTTTAACAAAAATGTTATGTTTTAACTACCACTGTAATATATTTTTACAATGAAAACATTTCTTTCGACAGAGTAAAGACTGTTTGGGTTCACTGTAGCAAAAATTTATTTTAAACTGACAAAGTAACTTAATAGCAATTGTTGCTGAAAACGCAAAGCAATAATTTTTAACAAGTTATTTAAAATTTTATTTTTGCATTTATAGCAATAATTAAAAAATAAAATATTAAATGTTGCAAATCGTTAAGACACGGAAAAAAATATCTTTCGATTGATATATTTTTCGTTAATATCCGGGAAGCAGCAATTTAAAAAAAACTGATTTTCTACGTTAATTCCCTATATTTAGGTGTACGACTGGCCCCCAGATAAAATCTCAATATATCTATTACATTGAATGACAATTCTCATTGTCTTATTCTGAATTTTTTGCAACTGTTGAGTTTCATCCCTTCATTCACATTTAAAAACGCTGTTGAACAAAAGTCAATACAGTTGTTATCATGAAAAAAGAAGCTGACGTCATTTTCAATATTGTACGAAATAAGTCAAGAATTATGAGTCAATAAGTAGCATTTGTTATAATAAATTTAAATCATAATTATAAAGCAAAAAATTAATATGGCCGTCAATATAAAATTAATCAATCATAAAATAATTTTCTATAATTACTATTTTATTTATTAATCACGTATTAATTACATTAAATGTTATAAAATGGAAAAGTTACAAGTAAAACAAAACCTTACAAACACAGCAGAATCAAGAAACCATGCCAAAAATCAAACAAGTACAACGCCAGTCAATTTTATCCTACTTCTATAATAATTGTTATGCAAGCTAAGAACTATTGTAGCTATCTTTTTCTATCGTATACGTTGAGCATCATATAATTTTGACGTATAAGATTTCTAAATTCAGACGCTTAAGACACATTCCTTTAAAGCTGTCTTTGTTGCACCTATGATATTAATAATTAATTTAAGTAACCAGTTGTCGGTGCTTAATTCAGATGGTACTGATGTCAGCTTCATTTTTTGTGCAAACAAGTGTATGTATTAGTGATTTATACAGGGTGACTGGCTGAAATCTGAACATAGGGAAATAACATGGGAAATTGATTTTTTCCAAATTTCTGCTTCCCGTTATAACGGATATAAATAAAATATATATATCAAATTAAAGAAATTTTTTATCCGCGTCTAAAGATACCCAACACTTGATATTTTGCTTTTTAATTATAGTTAAAAACTCGATATTAAAATTAAGAAATAGCGCTCTTAAAAAAAATATTAGCTAGCTTAATCGATGCATTACGTCAGTTACTGCATCGTTATTGTTTTTGTATGAAAATCAATTGAGCCCTGCATCATAGTTTAAAATAGAATGAATTAAGATCAGAATCGCTAGTCAAATGAGTGCATTTTAAAATGCATCATTTTTTGTTATTTTAATGTAACTCTCTCTCTTTACTACAATTTGAACTAATGTACAAATATTACAATCACTACGTAATTCAAATATTTTGTTAGTTTATAATGTAGTACAAGTAACGACATACTAATTTTTTCAAGTTTTGATTTACTAAGGTACAATATTAGTGACCTACAACTTTTATTAAACTTTGACAGCAAGACATGCCAACATTTTTGTACTCTTTTAAACAAAGCTAAACGATGGCTTAAATTATTTTCCGAATGTCATTTCTTAATCAGAAATTTGTGACGCAGGGCTCAATTTATTTGGGCCCGAGAATACATATTACCAACAAGTAATTTTGACGGATTAAAATGGCAAATACCAAGGTAATTTGGCCATAACAACAAACCACGATTAAAAACAGAGTACAGATAACGTACAGTGCTCAAATTTGCAACATGATATATTTGAACATTTGTCGATAATATATTATAATACAAGTAAAAAACATTTATAGTTAATGAATAAATAAATAAACAAACCAGGCCTGCGAAACGATTCACTTTTTCGTATGCCTGTTTGAACTGAAACACCTGCTCTAATAGTTTTAGTTGTCGATATTGTATTGTTAATTTTCACAGTTATGGTAAGAAGAGGTGGACCTAAAATTTATAATATATTAATTTATACGAGTCAGTCCATCGATTCAAACTTTGTCGAAAGCTTTCTCGATGTCAAATAGTCATAACTGTTACTTTGTCTTTGTTAAAGTTTGTTATTCTAATTATTTGTAATGTTGTGTTGAGTCCTTTGGTGAAGCTAAATTGATGCTTGTTAATAATTTTTAAATCATCTCCTTCACGTTGCAGTTGGTCGAGTATGATTTTTTCTGTTAATTTTGAAATCGTATTTAGCACTCTTGTTGATTTGCACAAACTGCACGAGTTATGTATGTCTCAGAAAAAACACTTTCTACAACATTTTTTCATTAATATATAATTAAAATATTTCTTAAAATTCAAACTCTCATCTATAATTACTTCTAAACACTTAATTTCATTGGTATGATTGGTTATTGCATTGGGATTGTTTTGTCTTTAGATGCATAATTTATGGCAAGAAATTAAAGTGCTTTGTATTCAAGCGGTGTACTCATTTGGTTTTTAAGTTATTTTACAACGTCCCAATTCATACGCCAGTGACCTGTAATTGACAGCATGTAATGAAAATTACTTTAAATTGGTAAGTGCGGGAAACTGAGCTCAGTTAAAACCAAAAACATCAGATGTTCTTATCAGGCTATCATCGTAATTCTATCGTGATGAGAGGTAACAACAAACAGCTTAGCAAGAGGGTTCATTCATTTGTTATGAATAAATTTCAACTAGAGAGTGAAACATACAAAGCTCAAAAGCTTTATTACAACATAATATTTTTATAATAAAAGGGAAATTAATAATAATAGAGCAATTCTGCACAAATATTACTATATAAATAATAATGTTACCAATCTAAAATTTTTATTAGTTCTACGTTGTTACGATTACCGTACTCATTCCTGATATCATGGGAATGCATATGACTTGTTTTTTAATTCTTCTTCCAGAAGAAATAATAATTGTTTCTTCCAGAAGAAACAAAACATTTAACATAAAGATAGTAAAAGTGAGAACCAGAACTGAAAGTTTGACGCCACAATAAAATAATAGAACTGGACCATTTCCTAAAAGTGGTTCAGCAAAACAAAACTAATAGTTGGGTTATTCTTAAGGTGTAAATGTAACAAAACAAAGTTCACACACTTGAATGGAATGGCAACGCGGCATCGTCGCTAAAATTTGAATATAAATGAGAAGTCACCAGTAAAATCCCAAAATTAAAAATGTAATCAAACTGCAATACAACTCACCCCACTATCAACAAAGCGTTTCGATTCCTCACTTCAACACTTTTGTGTTCCCTCTTGCGTATTCGTTATTCCCCGATCCGGATTGTGATGTAAAGGTAAGCTACAAAACAAGATTAATCACACATCAATTGAAGTCAATTACCAGTGACCCTCAACGTCTTAAAAATTACTAGATGTTAAAAGTGATAAAAATTGAGATCATTCAAGGATCACGCTAGCATACTAAAAATTATACAACATTTTTCAATATGATTTATCAACGGAGATAGCATCAATTTAATCGAACTTCAAAATTAAACTATATTTTCGCCTGGTTTTATAAAATTCTATAACAGATGCTCATAAGAAAAAGTTATCAAAACACTGCGTTGTACAAAGCACCTCACTTTAAAACGAAATGTTCATAAATAAAAATTGTCGGCAAAAAGCTGAAGACTACAACCATATAGCCAAAAATATGCGATAAATCCAAATTAATGAATTGCAATTAGGAGCGTTTTACCAACACTTTGAAAAATTAATAAAATACGTCAGAATTCAATTTTAAGAGACAACAAAATAAAATCTTCTGTTAAAACTTGCAGAAACAGCTGCAACTCTATTAATCCCTATGCACAGAGTACAATATTATACAACATCCCTGGCACAATTACAATCAAACAAACAAATGTTTGAAATTGTGCTTAAATGTCGATTGTTTGAAATGTTTACAACAAACGTTTTAAATTTAGAAAAACAATGTTAAATATTCAGAACCTAGCAAATATGTCGATTCGAACGTTCCACCCTTATCAAGTCTTCAACTACAAGTTATGAAAAGGTACATTGCACCAGTACATTCCCTCGAGAATTTCATAATAAAAAGTTGTAAACATTTAAACTTCAATAAACTTTTGTCAAAATCTTTTGCAAATCCATCATCACAAAATTATATGCAAAAACTGCAGAAAGTGCGTATAACCAATTGAGAATTTTTTAATAACATTGTAGTCAATTGTTTGAGTTTTTATTCCCATCGTTTAAATGTAATTAATAAAAAAGTTGGAGCGTTTTCAAGTTAACCCATTCCGTCCTACTGTACTCATATGAATACAGATAGATACAGTGGGAGGGAATTGGTTAAGGAAGAATCTTTTTTTTCAAGTAAGAAAGAATTAATTTTTTGTTACTTGCATAGGTTGATGTTCTAAAAGATTGTTTACATTATAAGATTTGGCTTCCGAACCGTTAAGAAGAAAATTAAAAATAAATCTGTACAAATACAAATTAAAGCTTTATAAGCAATATTTAGATATATTTCGAGCTTCCTTTTTGCAAGAATACAACTTACGTCGTTTACTTGTTCTCTCAAGAGGGTACTCGAGCATTTAATACCTCAAAGATGTTGCTAGCACCTTGAGAGAAAACCACCGTCTTTACATGCCTATCAAAGACTCGAACCGGGGCGCCTTACATTAGCAGTTAATCGTACTAACAACGTTTTCCTTTCGTTTCAAAGCAACCGGAACGGTTTGCGAGCAACCACAATTTAGTGCGTTTACAAATTTTTATATATGCGGTTTCGGTTAACCGCACAGCTAGCCGCATAGTGCGTATGTACCCTAAGAAAAGTAAAAATAAAAATAGCGAGGTCACAGACTAAATTTAGAATTAAATGCCTTTATAATTCTCATGCGTAGTATTAGAATAAAAGTATCAGTATGCATTTTGCTAAGACAATCCGTTCATTGTATTTACAGACATACAGAACCTCTAAGGTGAGGTCTATAAGTTTTGTAGTTATCCAGTAAAAGATTTTCCAGGCTTGATAATTTGTAATAATTCTGTTTGTCGTTAAGTATAATTGGCTCTTATCATGCCTAAATAGCTAAGAATAGCCCAATGTGTGCACACTAATAATTAATAGAATATTATTCTACTTGATAGAATATAAAATTTACTTACATCAACAGAAGCGGAACAATTTCGACTTTCATTAGAATGCAAATCTATTGGTAAATCTAATGGAAATTCGACTAATGGCTTTGTAGATAAATTTAAAGTCGTAGATAAATTGTTTGCACTTAAATCATTTGCTCTTATACCACTAGAAATAGAATCTTCATTGTGACTATCATACATCATGTTGTTTCTATTATTTGGTGTAAAATCTGGCAAATTCGGTATATTGACATTAAAATTGTGAGAAACATCGTCACTATTTAAATAACACTGTTCAACTACTAAATGATCTTGCACAAAATCTGGTAAAGCGGATGAAAATTCAGGAACCATTCTAGTTTGCTTTATATTAGGAGAATTATGAAGATCGAGATCCGATATTGATGATATAGGACGACCATCGCAATACACTTTTGGACGTGCACCTTGCGTGTGATAAATAGGTATATCGTTGTATAAAAAATGTTTGAAAGAAAATGGATTTTCTTCTTTTTTCGTAGTCTCGTTCACATTATAACCTGAATCGCACGAATACTTTCATTATAATAAAAAAAGTGATAAAGCCTTAAAATATGAAGTTTACCTGCAGCAGCATCTTCTACATTCATGCTCCTGTCCAGGTTCCTAGAAAGATCTACACCTAAATCTAATTTACATGCATCGTCCGAGTCCAACTTATCATTGTTATTTAAATTTTCTCTTCTCTTTATAAATTTCTCGGGAGTGGAGTTGTTCTCTTCAGTCATAATTTAGAAAAATTTATATACATAGAAAAAGCACCATTTATTTATAAGTTTATGTTATTACTTTTGACATCTTCTTAACCAGAAATTGATATATTTATAATGGAAATAAATTTACATTAGCGCGCTCTATTGGTCAAATTAAAATTTTAGCCAATCATACAGGATGATTCACAGCGAATGAAACAAATTTGTGATCAAGTCAGGCCAATAGGAAGCAAAGTTGCTCTTTCTGCTCTTAAGACTTGAACCACTTTTGGCACTCATTCCTGGGCAATAGGGAAGATGCATAAATTTTTTTTATAGCGTAGTTAGATCAAAAATATCTAAAGATACTGATTAATACTATTTATTTTATTTATTTTCGTATCGATAATAATTTAAAAATATTTAAAAATCGATCAATTTGAATAGAAGGAAACGACCGCGCAAGTCGCTATTTGCTAATGACGTCACACGGCTTAGTAACCGTAGTAACATAAAACGCGGCTAGTTGTTTTGTGCAGTTTTGTGCGTGAAAGTTCAAGTTTCTTAGTGTTAAAAGCTGTGATTATCATGGAAACCAACAAGTAAGAAATGTAAGCGCATTCTAGAGCCATATGACGTCAAACCAATGGCGATGCGTTTATGGTCACATAATTTATTTTATCCAATACCTCATGATAATAGGCTCATAACTATGGCGATTTTAAACCAATAAACTAACGTATAAGTCACGGAGTGAGCTAAAACATTAAAACTCACGCTAAAATGCTTTAGCTCACTCAAAGTTAAAAATAAAACACTCGCGTACTAATACATTTTATTAATTTATATTAAACAGATCAACGTGATTAATTAATATTTACATTAATCTGGAAGTTAAAGGACATCGTTCTGTTATTGGTTTCAGGCTGATTTGGGTTATTGGACGTTATAGTTGTTGTAGTACTAGAAAGCATATTTGACGAATCATGAACAGATCCAACCGTTTGATCAACAGTAGTCGAGGGTGAAGAATAATTTGTTGTTTGTTTAACCGGGCCCTGTATCTTCTTGGCTATATCAATCTTGTTGGAAACTGAATCTTGTACATAACCTTCCGCCACCGTGGATGATTTCCAACCACCGTGACGTTTCAATGTTAAAATATCAGCCCCTGCGTTTGCCAGAAGAGTAGCTGAAGTGCGTCTCATACTATGTCCTGTATATAATTGAGCTTCAGGCAGGTTCAAGAAAGACGCCACTTTTTGAGGTATCTTAGATAAGGTGTTAATGCCAACTGGTTGGCTAGTACATTTTTCATTCTTGTAATTCAGAAAGAATCTTCGATGTGATATAATTTGGGGTCTTAAAGATACGTATTTTCTGTAAAGTTCAAGAACATTTAACGAAAACCCTTCAGTAACAATCGTGAAGCTTCTCGATACGTTTGTTTTGTATCCAGTAACATAACATACAGATATCCTCCCTTATCTTCTACATCATCAACCGTCATCTTTGTAATTTCGTCACATCGACAAGCCCCTGATATTCCTATTATTAATGCAACCTAAAAAATAATAACAAGTAAATACTTCAGTAAAACAATAATAAATATGTAATACCTTCATCATCAGGTATTCACTGTTAGGTGCCTCAGTCAGAAACTTTTCAACGTGTTCTCTTTCCAAGATTTTCGCTTTTTTAGGCTTGTAAGGTTTTGCTACACTTTTCAAATAGGCAATCAGTTTTCCGTATTTTGATATGTCAATATTTTATATATTTTCAAAGTACTTCTTAGCATGGAATATTTCGTCCACATTGATGAAGGTGCTAATTTTTTTCTGCAATTATAGAAATAGGCCAGCATGATATCTTCATTAACTCCAATTACATGTCGCTGCTTACTCCATTCATTAAATTGATGAAATTCTTTATCGTAGTAAATTTTTGACTTTTTTGGAATTAAATCCTTACATGCTGCTTGCGCTTCTTTCTCAACTTCTTGAGGAATATAAATATTTTGTTGTAATTCAACCATTTCTAATGAATTTGTTGACAATATTGATTTGTTTTAATTCGTTTACCATAGTAACTTCACACGGCATTCTACTACACGGCAGACTACTTATTAAATTTTTTTTTAAATTTGATTTACATACTACATAAATTTAAATTTGACAATTTAAAACGTCAAATTTAAAATTTTGAAATCGTTATATGAGGTATTGGATAAAATCTTGTATGGCACTCGTGTGTTAAGTTACATAACACACTAGTACCATAAATAGCTATTCAATTATCATTGAATTTTAAAATCAATTATTTATAACAGAATACAATAAATAGAAGTTATTTTTACTGATTTGACATTTAATATATTGGATTAATCGGAAAATACTGTTTTAACTAAATTTTTTTATTCATGCATGTTCCCTATTGTTACAAAATTTACATTAGAAGAAGCAGTAGAAGTAAAAAACAGCGTCTGAATCTTTGATGGACGCTTGTCGCTCGGAGCTGCGAAACTTGTCGATTTGACATCGCTGCTTATGCACTCTCGATCGCGTAAGCGCATAAATAAAATTTGTATAAATTAATAAAACCCGTATTAATCTATAAAAAAACTTTATAACATACCTAATCAGATTTTACATGTTACATTTCACAAGTAAAACAGCACAATTTATGTGATAATTATAATTTAACTAAATTAATATTATTTAATTCAGAAATAGTTTTCATTACATACAAACTTGAAAATTTTAAGCATTTTTGTGGTAAAATAAAATCAACAGAAACCTAAACCATGTAACAATGTAAGGTTAATAATAGTAAACGTCAAGTCAGCGCTAGTTAAGTTCAATCCTTAAATTTAAATTGAGTCAACGACGAGGTTCTATTTTCTGCCGGTCATTTAGGTCTGTAAAGTATATTAATGTGCTCACCGGTAAGTGCCGATATATTTTGCTGAACCCGACCTATGCTTAGAGTTCGTAGTTGTTTATTTGGTTGTTTTAGGTTTTTGCAAATATAATACGAAAAAATTGGAAGCAACGTTAAACGTTCGAAAATTTTCAAAGTTCTAAAAATGTGGGACACATGATAATCCCAGGTACTGCACTCAAATCTTAGGGCTCACTTTTCAAGTCACATTAGTGACCTACTGTCAATTTTGTTTTATTATTTAAACAATCTAACCGTGTTTTAACTTTAAATTTTGTGTTGAGGTAAATAAATACATACTGACAATTTTCGGAAACATCTTAAGGTAAATTGATAATACTACCTAATTCTTAGCAATATGTGGTACCTATACATTTAATTTTTTTAGTATGGAAACTACGAAAGTTTATCCAACTTGTGACGAATTAAACACTATAAATTCTTGTTTGCCTTGCACAGAAGATGGATGTATCAGTGTTTTTACGTCGCAATCAAATCTAAATTTGCATCTTTCTAAAACTCATAAAAAGCACTTTAAATTTGATCCAAAAATTAAGGAGTATTATTGTCCCACAACGAACTGTGTTTATAACAGTGCTAAGTGTTTTAATACATTGAAACTGCTTAAACAACATTTCCTTAAAGTTCATGCGGATAAAGTATTTATATGTGAAATTTGTAATAAAGGATTCGCTACATTAAAATTTAAAAGCAGACATAAAGAATATTGTGGAGTAAATTTTACATGTTGTGATTGTAAATTATCATATTCTTGTTACGAAACTTTATTAACACATGCCAGACGTAAAAGTCACAAAGTTTTAGAAAAAAGCTCTTACCGTTGCAATTGGAACGAAGCTGGATGTAAAATTTACAAATGCATTAGTGGATCAGATATAAATATTCCTCGGAACGAAACATTTATTTTACCAAAAGCTTGTGCAAGTATTCAGTTAATAAATATGGTGCCGTTTGTTAGTGCGGTATGTGCAAATCTAACCGATAAAAGCAGTCAAACGGAGACCCATGAACTACCCAATTTAAAATCAAAATATACTCAAGTGGATAAGAATCTTAATAACATTGATTCTAAACAGTCACAAACTGTATTCTTAAAAAAACATTTTTTACCTGTCGAAACACAAACTATTGCCAAGCCTTCAACTATTAAGAAGCCAAAATTAATAATTTCCGATGTTAGTTTAAACGAGGTTAATGCTTTACACAATGACGCCAATAATTTTAAAGACATAAATACTCAGACTCAGTTGATTACTTCTCAGACAAAATCTTGTAACACATCTTTTGAATTGCTGGGATCGGAATCCGTAATTGAGAGGAGTTCGTCGAGTACTCAAACTAACGTATTAAGAAACGAAGTTTTGTATTCAACATCGACTGCCACTCATGACACTATTTATACTGATACTTCTGATTTAAATTTTGAATTGAATCATTCTAGTTCTCAAACATGTTTTAATGACATGTCAATTTTTGATTCATCTACCTTTTTCAATTGTCATATCGAAACTCAAACAGACTTTATGTTAGAGAGTGATTTATTAAATTATGAAGACTCGAGTATACATACTCAGACTTGTGAAGATTCTGTTACTTTAAAAGATGAAATGTTGGAGCTGGAAAGTCTCCAGTTATTATCTAACACAATAAATACACAGACAGCTTTTGAAGATGTCGCTCGATCTGTAGAAAGTCAAACAACTATGTCGCTTAATGAAATGCCATTATATTTATCTTGCAGAGATATGGCAAATATGGAAACGCAAACTGAAACGGATTTTAAAAACTTACTCGAAGAAGTTAATGCCTGATTATAATAAATTTTGGAATTTAATTATCATTCTAAAATTTATTACGTACATGCCTTTTATTTATTTGAAATAAATTTTGGTTGTATTGTAATTTTCTTACTGTCTTAGGAATAAAAACTTGATTATAAAAGATGTGTATTTTCTTAATCGTAAATTACATTTTCAAAACAAGGTAATTTTATAACAAATCGGTTCAGTAAAATGTAATTATTGTTGATAATATTTCAAAAATTAATTTTGATGACATGAAACTGATATGTGGGGTTCTTGGTTCTCAACACTACAATGATTCTAGATTCTAATCTTTATGTTTAATAATGTAGTAATATCTAATGCATCTTTCACGTAATACATTTTGAACTCTTACACAACAGGAACTCACAATGCTTTGATTTTGAAGCAGTACCTCCTCATACTTTCATTTCAATATTAAAAATTCTGGTTTTAAAATCATAATAAGATATAACCTCAAATTAATTTATTTTAGTTGTTTATTTTAAATTAAAATACATATCTGCTCTAATCATTTTCGTGTTGCAGAAAAATTTAAATTTTTTTTGCCTCCGTTTTGCGTAGTACTTACTTTTGTGTAGCACCAATAGATGTCGTTAATTGGTGACAGGTAAATGTTAAAATTTTGACAACTTATTAACAACACAAAAGTGTAGTTTCGGTTTGTTTGTTCAACATGTGTATATAGTCAGTAAATGGTTACAAATACATTTAGTTATGGAAATTCTACATAAAATTAACTTAAACTAATCGGGGAAGTGCTAATTACAGAAACACATTAATACAAAGTATGAAAAAATCGACAAAAAATGTTGAATATGAGAAATTATCTCAACATTTTCATAAAAACGTTGAAATAGATTCACCTTCATTAATCATAACTTCGGTAAGTTTATTCAATCAATATTTAGTACAATTATGTAGTTTGCGTATAAGTATTGATTTATTTAAGCATAGAATTATAGAGTTCGTGTTCTACGTCACGAACGGATCAGTAGTCGCCGCAAAAAGACAATGTTGCCAAATGAGCAATAAAATTAGCCGTATACTTCAAGTTTTAGTTTGAAGTAGAGGGCGTATCGAACAGCGATTAGGATTGGCACAGGAAAACGGAAATCTAGAATTCAAAAAGTGTTTAAAGAGTAAAAACACAACTGGTGCTTATTATACCGATCTTTTATTTTATAGTTCGCCAGAGTAATTTTAAACATTTCAGAAGATTCTTTAGATAAAACGGACTATACATTTCGGGGAACTACAGAGTTTTATAAACGCTATAGCTCATTTGACCCAAAAATACGGTACTACATTGATCTTCCAACGTGATTGGTTAAAATTTATGCGAGTTCAGTGCTGAAATTTCGTTTGCGATTGTGAGTTTACGAATCATTTTTCGTAAAATGTTGTGGTGAATTTATAAAATCTATAGTAGGTACTTACTGTATTTTAGGACCAAATCCCTTATAATGCCTGTTTTATTCACTTATAGAATAAAGATCTCTATTTAAATATGTTATATCCAACTATACTTCATCCGTTTTAAGGGTAAACCTTGACTTTGAAACTAAAATATTATACCTCGAAATGTGATTGGTTGTTATTTTACAAATTTGTCAATAGTTTAGTTACATTCCCACAAATTTGTGAAAACAAACCAATCACATTTCGAGGTCAATATTTTAGTTCCAATGTCAAGTTTATAATTAAAACGGATGGACTATAGGATTTCTATTTAAAAATAAGAACCATCAAAATTGGCCCACGTTGCACAATATATCGTTAATAGTTGAGTTCAATAATTTTGTACCTGTCAATTTTTGGATCTTAATAGATCCAAAGTAGATAAATAAATGATCTTTAAAAACTCGCTAATCTATTAATACCATAAAATCAATAGTTACGGTGCTATAGCCATTTGAAGGCAGAAATTAAAAAAATTGCTTTAAAGAGGGGTACCTCCCAAGGTTTTGGACTACGACAAAAATTTTATTTAAAAATATATTTTGAAAAGTTACTTCTATCACCACCTCAAAGGTCATGGTCCCGGTCCTATTGTCCATGGGACCAACTTTGGTACCATGGTACCACGGGGACACCCTGTATGTACTGTATGCATACTTTTTCGTAGTTACCAATAACATTGTGTACTCTCCTATAATTTTTATTCGGGCATTAATTCAAATTTAAAAATTTAGTTTACATAAAATTTATTATTGAAATTATATATATTATTAACCTTTGAAATTAATATTTGATTCAAACGTCTGATGACAGCAGTAACCATTGCTGAAAGCTTACAAATAATGTTTCGTTTTATTGTTCATTTAACCTTATATTTTTAAAAAATTTGAATTAAACATAAAATTTATTGTTTAAGTATAATAATTATCTCCGATTTATGATTAGCTGCAATTTTTTGTTTATACCGGATGGCTGACCGCACACGCGAACATGGGGAATTAATTAACATAGAATTTTTTTTAAATTCCTGCTTCCTGGAATGATTTTAATGCAAAATATATCAATCGAAAGATATTTTTTCTGCGTCTAAAGATATTAAAATTATATATACTATTATTATTAATCTTTGAAATTAATATTTGATTGACGTTTAATAAACGTCTGATGACAGCAGTAACCATTGCTGAAAGCTCACTAATAATGTTTCGTTTTATTGTTCATTTAATCTTATAATTTTAAAAAATTTGAATCAAATAAAGATATTAAAGATACGCAACATTTCTTTAGTTTAATAATTATTAGTCTCAACGTGGGGCGAGTAAGGTACGTTTTCCCTCGAGAACTGGAGTGTGCGGGTTATTATCGCCACTGTATGTATAAGTACTCGTAAAGTTACTGCAGACTATTTATCTAATGAAGTATTACCGAACTTGCGAAAGTGCAAGCATCTTGCTTAATTTTCTTCTGATTACTTTTGATTATATTATATTTTCAGGAGGATCTTAATAGTGGCATTATGTGGTTAAGTGCGGAAGATGCCAGTTTACTGGGTGCCGAAGAGGTTGCAACTAGATTGAGAGTCGAAATTAGGCAAGGATTAAGTTGGCAAGAAGCAACTTATAGAAGACAATTGTCAGGGTATGTTAGCACTTAATTTTGTATTCAGACCAAACTTTTTTAGAAAGGAGAAACGAATTTTTTTTTATTTTCTATCTATCTATATATATATAAAAATCAATTGCTGTTCGTTAGTCTCGTTAAAACTCGAGAACGGCTGGGCCGATTTGGCTAATTTTGGTTTTGAATTATTTGTGGAAGTCCAGGGAAGGTTTAAAGGCTGTTCTGTAATTTAAAAAACCTGTAATTTAAAAAAAAGTGAAAAATTGCGGACGCGCATGAATGGAACGAGATTCCCATCGCCAATACCTGTAATTGATATATGGTAATTTTACGTTGGTATATTCACATTCAGTACCTACACTATTGTAAGTGATTTCATTTCGTAAAAATAAATCAAGTTATAGCAACCAAAGGACAACGGGAAGCAAGACTGGAAGCCGTTTTGAAATACTGAATAAGAAAAGCTCGGGTAAAGCAACCCTGCAAAATCAAAATACTTCAGACAAAGGCAAAGTATTTTATTTTTAATGAGACCCCGGGCGAAGCCGGGTATCCAGCTAGTGTACAATAGTTATTAGTTCTGAAGATATTATTATTACTAGGTCAGTGAAAATAGTTTTTGAAAAAGGAAAAAATTGCTATTATCTTGAAACTTTGCCTACATTTTGTGTATGCTTAAGCATTATGCAATTAATAGTCTATAGTCTATTTGAAATAAAAATGCAGTTAAAATGCAGTAAAAATTGGTACTAAAAATATGACCTTGCAATGTTCTTGTAATAAAATTTATACAAGTTTACACTGATGATGTTTCATTGCGATTGTCATTTCACAAATCAAATATTAACGAAATAAAAATTTTAATTTTTCCGATTTTATTGTAAATTATACATTTTGTAGATTTTCTAAAAGTTAAATACAAATATTTAAGTTTTTTTTGGTTTCTCATAAGAAGTTTTCTAAAATTTTCAAGTTGACATTCACCTTAATTTTTTAACATTTCCCGGTGTGAACCTTGCTTCGCGTCACGTTGGAAGCCCTCCTACAATTTTCTATTGCATTCTTGTTTGAAATGGACTACAGTGGCGCTTTACGTCTTCTCAGGAACCTGACCCAATTGGGGGGAGGGGTAAAATGCTAGTTAAAGTTTTTTTTGAACATAATTTGAAATTTATAGGAAATTCATAATTTATAGGACTTAGGGTAGTCGTAGAGAGTTGAATTTAGTGGGTAGGTGAAATTTTCCAAGAATTGAACTGGAAAATTGTCAGATTTTGGATCAGGGGCATGCGAAGGGCGAAATTTTTTAGAATTCCAGGTAGGGGCCAGAAATTTTGCAGGCAGGCTGGTGGGGCGGCGGAATTGATTTTACTTTTTTAATTTGTCTTTTGCGCCCTCAATAATGGTTGTGTTTTTTTCCTACTTCTTCCACGAGTTTTTGCTGATTTTGATAAAGTTTGAAGAGATGTTGTGGGCCCCAAAACGAAAGATTCTTTGATTCTTTGTGTTTCCCCAAAAAATTGATACGTTATTGGAAGTTTAATTCTTTACGGATTGCACTCTTTCTCGTGTACTTATGCGTTTACGTAACGTGTACGTACATAAGTACATTATTACATAATAACATTCTATGAAGTAAATCAGAATAATAATTTTATATAATAACAAAAATTAAAGTAAGTTTAGTAAGTAATTCAAACTGATGTTCATTGTTTTCAATACATAAGGTACACGTTTTTATATTTACTTTAATTTTTGTTTAAAATTTCTATTCTAATTTATACTTAAAAACTTTTATTAAGTATATTAATTTAATGTTTTGGGTTTCACTAATAGTTTTGTAACATTTATTAGTAAAATTGGGTGATAATGAAATAATGTACTCCACATATTATATTACTAGACAGTCATCGCAATATGAAAAACCCGGTCGAGAAATTCTAATTAATCGGTCTTTTATTTCCTAATTTGTCAAATTTTTCATGTGTAAATTGAATTCTTTAAATATTTATTATTATATTAACAACTAGTTGGATACCCGGCTTCGCCCGGGGTCTCATTAAAAGGTGGAACTCTGCCTTTGTCTGAATGATTGAATAGCTGGATACCCGGCTTCGCCGGGTCTCCTATAATTAAAATACTTTGCCTTTGTGTGAAGTATTTAGATTTTTCCGAGTATCCTGCTTCGCTTAAGGTTTTCTTCTCGACGGAAATCTTGCTTCCCGTTGCTAGAGCGTTTCAGAATGATTTTAGTGTTCCCGTTGTCGAGTGTTTCAGAACGGTTTATATTGTACTCTACAATTTTCTCTACAGCTTTTCTTCTCCAGTATTTCAAATCACTTATAATAGTGTAGGTACTGAATGTGAATATACCAACGTAAAATTACCATATATCAATTACAGGTATTGGCGATGGGAATCTCGTTAATCCATTCATGCTCGTCCGCAATTTTCACTTTTTTCAAATTAAGCTTTTCGGTCCCGGTTTTAGCGGAAAACCTCTTTAGGGTCCTAGAGAGTAACTGTGCAAAATTTGGCTGGGATCGGTCGAACGGTTTAGGAGTTATTAAAAGACAAACAAACAAACAAACAAGCAAACATTCAATTTTATATAATAGATAATAATGTATAATATTAACAAATTTTATGTAATAAATTTATAAAACTTTAAAATTGAATTCGAAGCAATATTCATGTTTTTCGAATTATGGTTATTACAATAAAATTTGTTCATGGAAATTATTTTTTAAATTTTTTAAATCTTATTATTTAATATTAGATTTTAATTAATATTTCGAAAAGTAATACGAATTTCTGAACTAAATTTAGGTTTTCGCATATTGTAATCGATATTTAGAACTGATTAAATTTTAGTTAAAATTTGTTTATAAAAACTATTGTTTTTTATTATTTTAAATTTTATTATTTAATATTAGTCTTTATTTAATATTTTAAAAACTAACAAGATTTTCAAAACTAAAGTTGAGATTTGTTATGTTTATGGCAGGAATTAGAGCTGATTAAATTTTGGATAAAATTGGTTCATGGAAGCAATTTTTTTTAAATCTTTTTATTTAATATTAGTTTTTATTAAATATTTCAAAAACTAATAAAAATTTCAAAACTAATGTTGGTATTTTGTATCTTTATACTTAGACTTAGAGCTGATTAGATTTTAAGTCACATTGGTTAATGAAAATATTTTTTCTTTTATTATAAAAATTATTTTTTAATATTTAATATTTTAAGTATGATAAAGTCATGGGCATGGCCACATCCGATTTTTGAACTGGAACCCCGCCCACCGAAATTAAAATGGATTGTGAATTCACTTTTTGTGTGAATCCGACTCTTGACATAGTTGCGTTTATCAAAACCCACTTTCCGCACCGTGAATTCCGTGCCACCGCTACAAGCGGTTTTGATAAGCGCTTTACTTACTAAAAACATCCCCCAAGTAGCTCCAACTTGAAAAAGTATGGATGTTAACGTGACGAATCTCGGGGAGCGACTGGTATCTCCCCACCACTAGTCACTGTCAACCCAGGCACAGCACACGGACCGTCAATACAATGTTTCCATATTTGGCGTTTTATTATGCACTTACATGTATTCCTTCTGGGAAAATTGCAATTTTCAAAATTAAATTGTGGCCTTATTACAAGTCCGACAACATTGATCCTCGCCTTAAGTAGCTTGTATTTTTCTGTTCTTTCGTTTGGTAAAGCCATTTCTATAGGAAAAAGTGTATTTACGAACCCCTAAATTCGATTACTAGGACATCGAAGGCAGCACCACCGACACAAGAATTGTAACCGATCACAATAACTCTATGATCTCAATAAGTCTGTTATTGCGTGGGGCAATTCATAGAGCCTTTGCGTGTGGTGAGTTTCGAGTTGAGATTTGGTAGGTTAGCACGATTTCGCGTAGCAAATTTTAAAACACTGTAGGTACATACGTGGCCCGATTGGACATCAGGGACATACTATTATTACTAGATCTAATTATTACATTGGAGTGTAAAGTGATCCTGGCTTCCAACAAATATCAAATTCAATTACACCTAGTCGTGCCGTAAGTTCTGTCCCATGTTAATGATGTTTTGTTTTACTTTTAAAAATAAAAAGATCCAATTTTTTTAATACATTTTATTAATATTATAAAGAATCAATTAAAACTAAATTTATTCAAAATGTCTCCTTTTGACTTCACGCAGGCTTTCAAACGCCGGGGCCAATCGTCTATATTGGCCCGCACGATTTCCATAGGTATTGTTTCTGCTGCCTTCACCAAATCGCGTTTTAATAGCTCAATATTTCGGTAGGGTTTACTGGAAGCCTTTTCTTCGAGTACTGACCGCAATTTGTAATCCAGTGGATTAAGGTCCGGAGACCTCGAAGGCCAATCCTCAGTTCTAATGAATGCAGGTAAATTTTCCTCCAACCACCGTTGTGTTGTTTTCGCCTTGTGCGCGGGTACAGAATCTTGTTGGAAAATCCAAGACCTGCCATCGAATAGAGTGTCATTAAGAGGTTTCACTACGTCATTTAACATTTTTTGGTAAATTACTACCGACGTTTTGACTCTTTTTTCGCAAAAATGCAACTGTGTCACCCCTTCGTATGATACATCTCACCAAACCATCACAGACGCTGGGAAGTGACCCCTTTGAACCCTTTCTATCTTTTCTGATGCTTCTTTAGAGCTGTGAGCATACACTCTATCATTCTGTTTATTAAAGCTTTCTTCCACTGTAAACATTTTTCGTCTATAAACAGAATGTTTCTGTGATCACCAGTCGCGTGCCGTTCAAGTGCTTTGGATCTAACATGTCTAATATTTTTTAAAGCCACTGTTAGACATTTCCATGTATCCGAGGGCTTTCTTAAATACGCGGGACATGATTCTTTTTGAAATTTGTACTTCTCTTGCCATAATTTTCTGTTTTCGAAGTGGATTTCTGCGAATTCGTTCACGCACCGCCTTCACTACTTTTGGAGTTCTTATTGTGCGTGAGCGTCCGCTTCTTGCTCTGTCACTTACAGTCGAAAGTTCATTGTATCGGCTTATGTTCGATAAAGAAATTTTTTCGAAATTTTTAATGGTTTTAATAAATTAAAAATTTCACTTACATCTTTTGCACATTTGTATAACGCATCACAGCAATGCGGTTTTCCTTAGTACCCCATTCCGTGTTTACTATTCAAATTTAAAACTTTTTTATGCCTTTTAAACTTAACGGTACTTTAACTGGGACAGAACTTATGGCACGACTAGGTACATACAAAGATATCATTTCAGAAACCAGCCAAGAGTTGTGGTTTGGTTATATTATGTGCCAAACGATCTGTTTTATTGAAATATTTGGATCGTTGACTACCAGAAAATTCGTGGTTCTTTCAGAAAAATGTCAGTTGGGTTAAGGGAGATATACACCTAGGAGCCGGAAAAAAAGATCATTTTTGTGAATTTTTTTTAGGAAAACTATTTGAAATTTTGGATTGAGTTTGACTATCTATAAGTATACACATTCAAGAATATTTATAATTTTTTACTTTATCATATGTAATATGAGAAAGTATTGTTTTCGTGCAGAAAAAAATTTGAGATTTTGATGGATTTACACTTTTGAGGTCCCTGAGTAAAATAAGACCATTTCCAAAAAATGTCTGTGTGTGTGTATGTGTGTGTGTGTGTTGTGTGTGTGTGTGTGTGTGTGTGTGTGTGTGTGTATGTGTGTGTGTGGTCAAATTTTGTGTGCGACCTACAGCAAAAACTAATAAGAATTTTCAAACAAAATTTTGGATTTTGTATCCTTATGTTGAGACTTAGAGCTGATTAGATTTTGGCTAAAATTGATTCACGGAACTATTTTTTTTTATTTTTTTAAATTTTATTATTTAATATTAGTTTTTAATTAATATTTCAAAACTAATAAGAATTTCAAAACGAAATTTAGGATTTAGCATACTTATGTCGAGATTTAGAACTCATTAAATTTTAGTTAAAATTGTTTTATGAAAACTATTGTTTTTTTAATTTTTTAAGTTTTATTATTTAATATTAGTCTTTATTTAATATTTTAAAAACTAACAGAATTTTCAAAACCAAATTTGATATTTCCTATCTTTATAGCTGGAGTTAAAGTTATTTAAATTTTGGTTAAAATTGGTTCATGGAACTATTTTTAAAATTTTTTAAATCTTATTATTTAATATTAGTTTTAATTAATATTTCCAAAAGTAAAACGAATTTCTAAACTAAATTTAGGTTTTCGCATATTTTAATCAATATTTAGAACTGATTAAATTTTAGTTAAAATTTGTTTATAAAACTATTGTTTTTATTATTTTAAATATTATTATTTAATATTAGCCTTTATTTAATATTTTAAAACTAAAAGGATTTTCAAGACTGAAGTTGAAATTTGTTATGTTTATGGGAGGAATTAGAGCTGATTAAATTTTGGATAAAATTGATTCATGGGAGCAATTTTTTAAATCTTTTATTTATTATTAGTTTTTATTACATATTTCAAAACTAATGAGAATTTCAAAACTAAAGTTGGTATTTTGTATTTTTATATTTAGACTTAGAGCTGATTAGACTTTGGGTCACATTGGTTAATGGAAAATATTTTTTCTTTTTTTTATTAAAATTATTTTTAATATTTAATAAAAATATGATAAAGTCATGGGCATGGCCACATCCGATTTTTATTTAAAATATCAAAATAAACAAGGATATTGTACGATCCTTGGAGCATCGTAAAAATTTGCGTTAACGGTAACCACTGGCGTTTCTTCAAAAATCATCTGAGAAAAACAAAACAAAAAATTATTAAATTAGATACAATAATCTAGTACTTGTCATAGCCGATTTTGAAAATATTGATTTATGGCAAAATAGGGGACGTTTGAACATAAATAGTGATTTTTAGACCAAGAATTAGTAATTATTTTGCCTATAAAGCAAAAACTAAGTAACGAAAAGAAAAAATCCTATGACAAGTACTAGATAATGGTGTGTAGAATAACCACAAAAAAATTCAATGCAATCGATTTTTTGGTTTTCTTGAAATTTTGGGTACCATTTGAAAAATGTAGTTTTGAGTAAAACGCGTTTGAAAATTTGAGAATGAATAAATCATAAAATTTGTTAATTTACATTGAATCATCGATACCAGGCCCATAGTGTAAATCTTCTACGGTCGACGGAATGTAAAGCTATCATAAAAGCCCGTGGAGCCAACACAAAATATTAAATTTCTGATGTAGCGGCTTTTGTTCATTTAAAAAATAGTTTTAGTAGCAATTAAATAATTAGTACATTTGTGTTTTTTTTTCTTTTTTGCTTTTTCGTCTTTTTCCAATAGGGCCGTATTACCAACAGGATGAAAATATAGTGTACTAACCATATAGTATAATAAAAAATTTAGCCACTACATTTTACTCTTTAGGTATATAACTACGATTAATAAAAAAAATTAAGAGTGCGTAAAGACTTTTGTCCAGGAGTGTGCTTTGCTCATCTGCCTCTCACATTTTAAGGAATCATGACCAAATGAAATTCATCTACATTCAATATTGCTATTATTGGTGATATTATTTGGTATTCTGGTTTAAAATAAATGGCAATAATTTAAGGTTAAAGTTTAATTAAATGTTGCTTAGCTTGAAAAGCTTACTTTCAATAAGCTTAATTTCAATAAAAGCGTAAAATTACAAGCTAAATATTTTTATTATTATTTAAGTACGTAATAATTAAATTTTTTAATTTATTCCAGATATAATGAATTATCGATTAAAGAAGAAGATCCTCTATGGAAAAAGTACATGGAACAGTTTAAAAATCCTCTTATCCTTTTACTATTAGCTTCTGCACTGGTTTCAGTATCTATGAAACAATTTGATGATGCAGTTAGCATAACGGTAGCGATAGTTATTGTTGTCACCGTAGCATTTGTGCAAGAGTATCGATCTGAACAATCACTGCAAGAACTTACAAAGCTTGTACCACCGTCTTGTCAATGGTAAGATATGTTTTTTTATAATGTTAATATTATACCCCAAATATGACGGAAGGTAGTGCAAAATGGACGAGATAAAGTCTCTAAAATTTGCGTTTTTCGTAAAATTAAAACAATAACATAAAAACCGAATACTAACACTGGACTCAAGCCACTTATTTGATTTTAAATTTAAAATTTTAATTAATTTGAATTAAAATTTTGTAATTCATGGAAAGAATGAAGTACAACCCCGATAACAACCCCTGTGATATTAGATGAGCTGATTTCTTCCTTGCTTTAGTGTTGGTTATTTACGGTAATAAGCATTAACTAGTCTTATATTCATCATTATTGAAATGTCGTTTATCAGGTTAATTGTGTACTATAGTCTAATACTCGAAACAAGAATGCAAGAAAAATTTGTAGAGGCAAAAAATCGAAATTTTTATTTAGTTAAATGAAATTTCAGCAGTGTAAACTTGTAAAAATTTTAACCAATCACTGGGACAAATTTTTACTGCATTCTTGTTTCAAATGAACTATAGTATACTTACGTCCTTAACAGCAAGAGCTGGAATTTTTAAATTCCTTTAACCGGAGGCTTTGCATTAAATCAATTTATCTTTTTGAATAGACAAACAAATCGTTCATAAATTCAATATTAATAGCTAAAAAAATAATTACTTTTCATTACCGATCAGGAAGTGATACTCGGCATGAGACGTTTTAGAGACGTACGATAACGTGGTCAAGTAACATTTACAAAATAGCTTGTGATTGTTAAGTAAGGAAGTAAATAAAAACATGAAAAGAATAGGAATCAGTATATTACTAATGCCCGTTTGTACCACCTCTCAACACTTTAGTGTTCCTTAAATCGTTAAGTGCTAGTTATTCCATTGAATAAGTACAGATTGAATTAAGTGTCTCTTAATCTTTTACGAACTACTTAAATTTAAGCAGAAGAAATTTGCCACTTAAACTGTTTCTTAACCTTAAATGGCAATGATTATATACATGGACTTAGGGCGGTATTTTGTAACTCGTCCCTTACGTAAAGATCCTTTAAAAAATGGTAAACTTAGTTTACACGCAAAATTTTTACTCATTTTTGACATAATTTTACATGGAAACCAAGCTTTTTCTTTGGCGAAAGGATCTTTCGTAAGGGATTAGTTATAGAATACCGACCTTAGAAGGTTAACTCTAAAGCCCACCTCACAAGACTCTTGTTTTGCTGATGGATTGCTTGCTTGTTTTACTGCTGGTTTTTGAAACGGTTGGGTATCGTGGTTTCTCAGCGTATTGATGATTTACCCAGATGATTCGAATCCGTATGAATTGGATTGATTAAATAATGAAGGGGAGATTCCCCATAGGGTGAATATGCCTGCTGTCGGCCACTTAACAGAAATCTTATGTTTGACAAGTCGGAAAATAGTAATTTTTGTACTTTATATTTGTAAATTTTATATTGCACATAAGTTAGAATATTTATCGCCGTACCATGACTTCATTTTTTACAAATATTCTACCATTTAAATGTTTTGTCAGAAAAACTCAGGCACCACACAGAGTGTTTATTTTTTCATGCAAAATCTGAATCTGCTAAAAAAATATAAGATGCCATTTAAAAAAATAAAGTAAACCTTTAAATGACCTTGAAAATGTCAACTAATTAAAAAATAATTATACCACATTCTTTCTCCCTTGCTATTGTACAACTTTTGTCCGAAACATTTATTGCTGCAAGTTTTAAAATGAACACTCGGTATATTAATTTGACATATTTGCCGAAATCGCATTTTATATTAATGTAAATTGTTATGGAAATATTATAAATTTTAGCAGTAAAAGTAATTCATTTTTTTGGAAATCGAATTTGTGTAAAAGTAGGAATAGCGACGTTCGCCTTAGAATTCGTAGCAGATCTTTAAGTTAAAATTTCACTTTATTAAGGCTTTCCGTTCCGGAGATGTCATTGAGTCAAAAATCTAGAGCTTTTATAAGTTTTTCTTATGGCTACTTTGAAACATTTAAATGATCTTTTGTATTTATAGCTTCACAAAATGGTTACTCGAAATTTTCAAGATCAATATTTTCTTTATACTGATTTTGCTTTAAGTAATGTAGTAAAAACTCGATAATGCGAACATTCGAATTTATGAACATCTCAGTCCTGTGAACATCCTATTTGTTCTACAGCTACTAGGTAATGAAGCTATTCAACATTGAAGGTATGGTTAGTGTAGGCCGAACAAAATGATATCAACATAACTCGTATTTTAAGTTTAAAAACGATTTATGAAAAGGCTGTAATTTTAAATGCGCAACTAATAAAAACAAAGTAAAGCTCGCCTCACACGAGGCTTGCTTTTGCTGATGGATTTGCAGCATGCTTTTTAGGCGACTGGGTATCGTGATACACATCAAACACGCTTGTAACCAGACAGCAGACGATTAACTATTGGCATCGTCATACCCGGTGGTATTCATATTTCCGTAGACGACGCGACTTTGTTAGCGCTTAAAACCGTCAGGATATCCAGCAAGCAAAATAGCACGCGTTCTATTACAAAATCCAGCACGAAAATAAGTAAGCGACTCAGCATGTGACGTCACTTTTCATCACGGCCGTCCGGTTACAAGCGTGTTTGTGCATAACGATACCCAGTCGCTTAAAAACCATGCTGGGAAATCCATCAGCAAAAGCAAGCCTCGTGTGAGGCGAGCTTAAGATAACTTTGGGCGTATTAGTTATTATTGTGCTTTTACCTTTACGTGGACGCTTTCTTTCATTTTTACGAGGTGACGCTTTTGGATATGGCCTAGTTTGCCCAGGAGATGGTATTATGACGGAATTACGAGAAGTTGATGGTTGCTGTGAAGACATGGTCGAAACCGAAATATTTCAAACAGAAGGCATAGTAGCCGTATTATCTGAAATTTCACTATCTACTTGTATACTCTGGATATTGTCTGGCCTATCAGTAACATATGCTTGTAAGAAGTCGGCATCTAAAAAAAACATTTTTATTAAATAGGTTAATCCCAGTTTTATCAAAACTGCTTATTATATTTTGCATAGAAAAGGCATGGACAAAGGCTTGCTTGGCCAATTGCGCTACATCGTAAATTGTCACAGCTTTGCCTGGGTTTTGGACTTACTTCAACGCCGCCATTTTGTATTTTTTATTTTAACGCCAGAATCAAGGTTAGGACCGGTATCTGAGGGTTTAAACGACAATCTCTTAAGAATCTAGGTGGGGCTGAGTTAATAGGCCTAACATTCCAAAGAATGTATAATATGTACTATTGTATCTTTTTTTAATAAAAATATAGGGTCAATGTGCCTGTTTGCAGCCAAAAATTTTACAACAAAATATTTATAAGCTGTCAATCGAAACGAAATGATAGCAGCATAAACTTGCAAAGTTCCGTGTGAAAAACAACCAATCACATTTCAAGATCAATATTTTAGTTCCAACTTCAATATTTTTTTAACGTGAATGGACTGTAGTCAAATTTGAGTCTTATTCATATTGTTTATACCTACTATAAACTTTTCTGTTTACATCAAAAATATGTCCAAATTACATTATTATTTTGTATTGCCTATACAAACTATAGAAAACTATTTTGTCATTTCTAAGTTCATACGCTAGTGACCTAGCCTGCATTTTGGTGGCAATAATAATAATAATAATATAAAACTTTTTGATATTATGTAAACAATCAATTACAAAATACAAAAAAACAGACTGCAAGAATACACAACTTACAAACTTACTGACTTCACAAACGAGGATTTGTAACTCAAAACATTAGCAAACTTTATCTAAATTAAAAGTATATTTTTTCTTTTATAAAATTTAAAGAAATATTATTTATTATTTATGTTTTAGTTCAAATCATGCAATTTAAATTTTTAATTTAATTTCGGCATTATCTTTTTAGCACCACCTAGTGTTAAGTTTTTCGTTATTAAGAGGTCGGAAATTTTAAACCTTCAGGTACGAAGATGCGGGTCCTAAACTTCTAAGTCCATGGTCAGAATAATATTAGATGATCACAAAAACCGCAAAGATATGATATTTGAATTTGAAATTTAAATGTGGTAAGTGTTTACTGAAATTTGCATTACTATTTTTATATACAATTCGGCAAACCTGTATTTTTATTTTTATAATAATTTTGGATCCGTAATTAGTGACGTCAGAAACCTCTTCATGACATTTTCAATAAAAATAACTTGATATAGAACGAAAAACAATTTAACGTAGGTGCAAAAAGAAGTGGTATGGATAACTTATTCAATTTTTTTTTGTAAAATCATTCAGATCTGATGTATTCTCTAATAACTTACTTTTTTCGTGTAATTGCATTCCAATAGGCATTGTGGAGCGCGCTACTTCAAGCGGTCAATTTTTAAACTATATCTTGGCTGCAATAACTTCACACATGTACTATATAATATACTAAAATTTTAGCAAATAAACAAGTTTGTCTTTTAGTGAAAATATTACTTGCTACAATCAGATCTAAATAACAAGCTAAGTGTTATTGAAACAAATCAATAATAGTAGTTTACACAATATATGGGTAAAAGACAGATTATTGAACTAGTAGCCAGATTTGAACACAAGCCGTGAGGTGAGTGCATGAAGTCGAAGAGTTTAATTATATCTCTTTCCCACAAGTTATGTACAACGCGTTATCTAATTTTGCGTTGAAAGGTCGTTTATTGGACCAATAAAAAAATATACACTTTTATACTTGGTCTGCCGGCTGTTTCTCCAGATAATTTAATTAATCTTTGCGGGTGTGGCTCTAGACCTACTTGCACTGAAGCTTACGCTTATTGTACCCCGGTTTTTGCTTGCCCCCAGACTGGTAATCGTACTCGCATTATGCCAGCCGCACAGCCGTCATGCGACCAGCTTACTTCCCCATCAACTCGTGCCCCCAATAGTGGTAGGTGTTACGCACAAAGGACTCCCCGCCTCGCAACCCATCAGTGATCACACCGAGCCAATGCTAAACTGTCCTAGAAACTCAGAAAGAGTTTGATCACTCAGAGGTTTGTTCATGTTACTTTAGCGGGCAGTTATCATAGAAATCGTTGTGTATCCAGTACCATTATGTAATATCCATTATACAACGTTTTCTATATAAATCGTTGCGCAATAGAACTGCTTTCAGAATGTATAATATTTCATGCTTTAAGAAATGTTTTTCTTCGCGAAATTTGAAAATTGATTTGTTTTCTTCTCTTTGTACAAGGGGGTAGAACGAACCTTCTCGCACGAATAGAACTCAGTTGGAATAAATATGAAAATAGACGTGTTTTAATTGTTTTATCATACTAGTTTTATCATATTAGGTATTGAGGCTTTCTATAGATGTATTGAATTGCTGTATTTTTTGACGTTAGCAACGTTGTTAGTACATAAAACATATTCTACAAAACCTTACTCTAAGCCCTTACTGTGCAACCGGCCCTAAATCGAGCTCGTACCATTGAGTTGCAGTATGACATTGGCATACACGAAACATGAAAATTCGAATGAAAGGCAAATTATTATTGAAGAACTGAAAGTCGTAGACGGTGTTAATTTTTGGAAAAATATGATATTGTTCACAAGGTGATAGTTTGACTTTCATACGAGTTTTTGTGCATCCAAGGTCATACAGCAACTCAATTGGCACGAGATCTATTAATATTTGTTTACTGGTAGGCAAGAATAAAATGGGCATACAGTTTATGAATATTCGTTTATTTTGCTCTTTTGCTACTAAAATAATTGTCACTATTATGTGGTAACCATAAATTAATGTTTCGCATTCTTGATTGTTTTATAATCTAAGGAAAGATACAGGTATTCTATGCAATCTTTTAAAAACGATTTTTTTATTGTAGCTTAAGGGAAGGAGCGCCCGATATTTTTCTAGCTCGAGAGTTAGTTCCAGGAGATATTGTGTTGCTGAATGTAGGCGATCGTGTACCAGCGGACTTACGCTTATTTGAGTCTATCGATTTAACTATTGATGAAAGCAGTTTTACTGGAGAAACTGATCCGGCTAGAAAACACACTTCACCTGTATTAAGACCTAATGGAGCGCACTCTTCAAAATCAAATATTGCTTTTATGGGAACATTAGTTCGTTGTGGAAATGGAAAGGTAGGTAATGAGTGAGATATTCTTAGCAATTAAAAACAAATTAGATGTTTCTTGCGGCGCGATGTGTAATTATTTAGTCATTTCAAAAATTTATTATCATTTTGAATTTTTGTTATCTTTTTTGCCCTATGCTGTACAGGTTGGCTAACAAAGCTTGGACGATCTTGTAAAAATCGGCGAAGAAATGTATTTTCCTTAGATTTATGAAGAAATTTAAAGATGAAGCACGAAAGTATACATATTACTTTTATATTTTTGTTCGTCAGTTCTCCATTTGTTTACATTGGGATCAAAACTTCGCCTTACAACCTCGGATGTTATCTTTGAAAACCACAGAGCTTGTTGCTTGACGTTATAGCATTTTTTAGTTTATCTATTTAGTGTGCACTTACCAAGGCAAATAGAATATATTATTATACATTATTATATATTAATAGAATATATTATACATTATTCTATTAACCTTGGATTCCAATAATTGATACAGTAACTTTATAAAGACAGTGTGACCATACGGAGTTTGATGTTTCACAAACAAATAGCGAATTTATCATTGTCAGCTGGTATATCCGCTATTGTTTTCCGAGAAATGCGACTTTGTATGACCGCACTATATTAATGTAGAGTAACTGTACATCACTATATGCCTGTTTCCATCCACTGCTGGATATAGGCCTTCCCCATTGGGGAGTATTTAGCCATAAAGCACCACGCTGCCCAAGCATCTTGGTGAGTGCGTTTTATACCTACTGCCAGGTAAGACGGTCAGAATAAAGTTCTATACTCCACCCAAGTTTGAACCGGGACCGCTCGGCTTAGTAGTTGACGCTTTTATGCGCCAAGCTGTGACCGTCCTCTTAGAAACTGTACATAGTAGTTTCTACAAACCCCTATAATGCAAATGGAATAAAAATATGCATAATATTATTCTAATGTTTGTATTAAAATACAATTTTAATTTAATGATGTAATCCTAAAATTAGCAATACATATAGGAGATCCGTGCAACATAAAATTAATTACCTTAGTAGTGCAGTTGTTTTAGCACTCGTATTTACAGCTATAAATGTTTTGTCCGTTTTAAGAAAAAAATTAAAGTTAGAACTAAAATATTGACCTCGAAATGTGATTGGTTGGTTTTCACCATAGACTATAGAAAGAATGGACATAGCATGTCCTATTCGAATACACATAACGTTTTGATGCCATCGTTCGGCATTGATAAGAAAGGCGGGAGGTAAACAAAGTCCTGATGTTTGTTTTGTATGCCACAGGCGTGCGTGTGGGTTCGCAGGTACTTGGATTCAATGTCAAATTAAAATTAGGTTTCAACATGTAAACAACGAATAAAATTCATTTTAAATAATAAAATAAAATTTTATAATTTCATATTACCGAGGCACTCAAATTACTTGAAAGACACGTTAAACAAATTGTTTTCGAAATCCTAAAAATTTATTGTGCGCCACTGAAATAGTATACATTATAACAATTTACTTACCTACGAAAAATAACAACTTTTTCGTTAAGTTTTGACTTTTACACACTATACACAACATATTCAGCAGTATAAATTTATAACGGAGCTATATTTTTCAAGATAAAAAAAAATTTTCTGAAATGCGGACAACCTAACCCTATTAACAGGCATAATGTACTGTAGATCATAACAAGCATTTCAAAACAAAACACGGTTTTGGTCACATGATCATGGTTACACTAAAATATGTAAATAGCTGTGTCCATTCTTTCTAATAGTCTATGGTTTTCACAAATTTGTAACATTGGAACTAAAATATTAACAAATTTGTGCAAATCAACCAATCACATTTTGAGGTCAATATTTTAGTTCCAACTTGAACTTTTTTTTTTAAACGGATGAGTACAGTACGCTTGGGTTTGAATCCAGATCGAGGAACGCTAAAATGATATTTTTGCAAGTTAATAATTTTATATAATGAGTCCCAAGGAAACCGCGAGAGACATTAAAACGTCGACAAGGATAAAGCAATAGTTTTATATTAGCATCCAATATAATATAATGTTTATAATCTCAGATTATTTTAATTATTTCAGGGAATTGTCGTTAGTACAGGTATACATAGTGAATTTGGTTCAGTGTTTAAAATGATGTTAGAAGAAGAAGCTCCCAAAACTCCACTGCAACGATCCATGGATAGTCTTGGAACACAGTTATCAATGTATTCCTTTGCTATTATTGGACTGATTATGTTGCTTGGTTGGTTTCAAGGAAAAATCCTTTTAGAAATGTTTACTATTGGTGTTAGTTTGGCAGTAGCTGCAATTCCAGAAGGTAAATATCAATCATCTTTTTAATTTTTTAAGTCATTTTGCTATTATCAACTAATTTTTGCCTTATTGTTGGAAACGTTTTTTTTTATATTTTACACAAGCATTGATATTAATTACGAAATTTTCATGTATTTTTCGAAATATTTGTAATTTGGTAGTCGAGTGTGATTTATTAATGAACAATTATGTATACCTACGTGGATATTTACTGCTTGCGCTACTTTCCTGTGTCCGACTATGGTGTGCGTATTACAGTTGCCTTTGATCTCTCTCGAAGTCTTCAGTCAAATGACTGGTTTGAAGCAGCTCTCCACTCTTCTCGGTTGAAAGCCAATCTTTTCATTTTCTTATAGCTTTGCCTTTAATATGGTAAAATAAACACATGAGACCTAAAGTTGAACACGGGTTTTAAACCGTGGGTAGTGTATTATAAATTTTAATTACAGAGAAGTAATTTAGGTATTTAGTACCTTAAAGATGTTACCAGCACATTGTGAATAAGATACTGTCAGAAAAATTACAGTGTACTTGATCAGGGTTTGATCCCACAATGTTAGTAAAGCAAACCAATGCTCTTACTGCCAGCCTAAGACCGTGCTTAAGTTGTAATACATTATAACTGTAGTTATTAGCTAAATCTCTTACATCATACGGTTATTTAATTCAAAGATATATATTTACTTACTTTACTATAATATTTGCTTTATATTGATTTTTTTTAGGTTTACCTATTGTTGTAACTGTTACATTAGCATTGGGAGTAATGCGTATGGCTAAACGAAACGTTATTGTAAAGAAATTACCTACTGTGGAGACTTTGGGATGCGTAAATGTGATATGTTCGGATAAGACTGGAACGATTACTCGAAATGAAATGACTGTCACTGTACTCATTACATCAGATGGTTATCTTGCTGAAGTATCTGGTGCTGGTTATAACGATCATGGTCAAATTTTACTTCATAAATGTGAATTTCCAGATTATGCTCGTGAAAGCATCTATAATTTATTGGAGGTAATTATTATAAAAAATAATTCAGAATGGAGGAGTTTCTCAATTTTTTAAATTTTATTTGTAAGTAGAGGTCGAACTGAGAGCAGTTTTTTTTAACATTTTTTTTTAATGCGTTTAGCATGAGAAAAAAATTATTGAAATTCACAAAGAGTCAGGGTTATGACTTAGTTGTCCTAAACAAGCAGAGTTTTAAAAACTAATCGGAATTAAGAAAAAATTCCATGCTACCAAGCGATTTTTAAAGAACTGTTGGTAATGCATATAATTTGTCAAATGTTTGCAAATATAATTCTGTGGTCGGCACTTAAAAGGTCATAAGTACATTTTTTGAGAAATTGAGATTTTTACACATACATTTTAATAACAGTCAAGTGTCCATTCTATCAAAATGGTATAGCCCTATGTACCATTTTTAATACTAAAGTAAGAAGTTTCAAAATTGCCATATCAAAATTTTACAAGTTTTATGTTTGTTAAAAGGGAATAAATATAGATATAATAGTAATATTCTGCATTGAAAACTATGAAAATGACATTATATCTACTTCTACATTGATTTAGTTATTTAATATCTGTTATCATGTAATAAGTCGACTTATGTCCTTTAAAGTGCTTAAAGAGAGTACACCATTAGAACATTAACAAAATATAATTCAATTTTTATTGTTCGAAATTAATATGATTATTTTTTTAAACTCGAAAACAATATTTGAATTAATTATGTATCAAACAGGTCAATATCCAATTTTTCTAAAATATAAGTCGACTTATCTTTGAATTATTTCAGTCAAAAGGGTTGGTATGTTGACTTATGTTTTTTAAAGTGATATTTACTTTATATAACAGAACAATAAATTAACTTGTGTTTATTTTACTATTATGACACAAACATACTTTTTTTCTTAGAAGGACATAAGTGTTATTTTTTTAATATACTTATTAATTTAAAAGCATATTGATATAACAAATTGAAAGTTAATTTAAAATGTGATATATTTATTATCACTAAAATCAAGGTTTTTACCAATTTTCCTGATTTGAGAAATAAATCGAAATCGAAAATAAAGCAACACTTTACATGATGGAAGTACAGAAAAAAAAATAAAGTTTGTAACAACACACAAAAACTATTCAAGTAAAAACTGAAATTAAAACTATTTATTAGGTTATTTCTGTTGTTACGTCTCTGACCAGAAAAGCTCAACAGTGTTTAGAAGTAAATGGAACACATTTTGAACACTTATGACATTATCTAAATGTTGACTTAAAATTAAGTTTGTTATAATGGAATTTAAATTTAATAACTTCAATTGAATATTACTTAAAAAGGGGTGACAGTAATAAAATAATTTTTCCTATAAAACTTGCTTAGTTTTTAAAGATCTTTTCAACTATACTACTTTCGAGCTATGGTGCCATTTAAAATTCTGGGTTTCTGTACATTCTGGAGCGAACTCAACCTTTCTGGGAAATAATAATATTTTCATTCGATTCTTTCTTCTTTTATAATAAATTTTTTTTAAACTCTACGACTGTTTTTGAAAGAAATTACTGATACTGTTGGTCTCATTCACCCTGTATTCACCCTGTGCTCACCTATGCATATTATGTCAGCATTAAGTATTAGGAAGCACGTGTGACCTTGTTCAATTACATCTACCATTACTTTGAGGAAATTAAGGACTTGAATTTTAATCAATTTTATTTTTAATATAAGTGAAGAATATTGTTGTCATACCTAGATTATTAATTTTACTTTTATCATAAATGCAGTATGCAATTTAAGTTAAATTTAGATAGAAAAATCGATGTTCAAAATTTACCATGTGCTTGAATAATGTTTTTTACTTTTTTTTAAGGTTGGAATAGTGTGCAATAATGCAATAATTAATAATGAAGTTCTTTTGGGACAGCCAACGGAAGGAGCAATATTATCTGCTGCTATGAAAAATGGAATGTACAATGTTAATGATAGATTCGTGAGGCTACAAGAGTATCCTTTTAGTTCGGAGCAAAAAATGATGGCAGTTAAATGTATTCCAAAATACGAGGAACATAAACATGAAATATTTTTTGTAAAAGGAGCTATCGAAAAAATACTTCCAAAATGTATTAAATATTCTTATAATGGTATTTATCAAGCACTCACAAACAAAAAAGAACAAGATTTTATGGCAGAAGCTCATGAAATTGGCAAAAAAGGATTAAGGGTCGTCGCTTTAGCTAAAGGGTCTTCATTACAGGAACTTATTTATATGGGGCTAGTGGGTATTTGTGATCCTCCAAGACCGTTTGTGAGAGAATCTATTACAACTCTTTTACAGTCGGGAGTAGACGTTAAAATGGTAACAGGTGATGCCGCAGATACAGCAGTAGCAATTGGTAAATATTATTTTTTATCTGAAAATTATTTTAAAAATAGAATTATTTAGATACTGACTTATGATTTGTATTGCAGCACAAATGATTGGTTTAGATACATTACATTCTCAGATTCTTTCTGGCGAACAATTAGATAATATGTCGGAAATTGAATTAGATACAGCTTCACCTCATACTTCGGTATTTTATCGAGTTTCACCAAAGCACAAACTTGCTATAGTAAAGTCTTTACAAAGAACTGGTCACATTGTAGGTATGACAGGTGATGGTGTAAATGATGGGGTGGCTCTTAAAAAAGCTGATATTGGTATAGCTATGGGCAGAAATGGAACAGATGTGTGTAAAGAAGCAGCAGATATGATATTAGTTGATGATGATTTTCACACTATTATGTAATAAAACTAATTGTTATCCTATTAAATATTAAATTTATAATGTTTAATTAACTATTTTAGATCGGCTATAGAAGAAGGTAAAGGAATTTATTACAATATTCGAAATTTTGTTCGATTTCAACTATCGACATCTATTGCTGCTCTTTCACTTATAGCTTTGGCAACTTTGATCGGAATACCTAATCCATTAAATGCTATGCAAGTAAGTATATAATACTATTATTTTTGATTCTTGTAATGTACAAAAATTTGGAACTTTAAATAAGTTAGTATCTAACCCAAATCTAGGAAATTCTTAAAAATATTGTTGAGGAAACGATTGTTATTACCTACACCTCGTACTGCACATGTAGGTTACAAATAATCATATCGACATTTAATTGACGTAATCCTCAAAATTTTGAAAATTTTCAAAAGATCAAGTGTTGATATGTTGACTTTGAGATAATAGTTATATAAAGTTATGATCTCTTCCTCAAAAATATTTTTAATAATTTTATTACAAGTTTATCATTTATTATTTAGTATAAGAGAATTCTGAAAAATTATCATAAATTGATCTTCTGCAATTTATTTAAACTTTCATGTTCAAATAATGTGCTAAAAGTGTAGTAAATAACAAAATGATTTTATTGACTTAGGTGAATTGTAAATAAGCTACTTGACAATCGAAAACTATGTTTATGAAATTAAGTAGTATTACTATTAGTTTATACATACATACATACAATCGGTTTTAAACGTCTTGCGACATTGTCTGATACCCTATAAAGAAACGGGCCTCCTTATGTAAGGATACAACCGAAGTCGTTTACCTGTCCCTCAAGAGGGCACTCTAGCACTGGATGTAATTATTTTTTTGAGGAAAAAATCTTTATTAGATATATTCCTAAGTACAGTAGAACTTTGATTATCCTGGTCGACAGGGATTGTGCTCTGCACGGATAATTGGAAAACACGGATAATAATAATTGACGTTTTTTGTTAAATTATAAAATATGTATAATACATACTTATTATATTGTAGATTTAGGACTTTTATCTATCGAAAGTCATTTGTTCATAACAATAAATTCAGTGAAAACTTGTTATTTATAAAACTTAATTATCTGATCTTTGCTTTTCCCCGAGAAAATTGAATGACCAGAACAAAAAATAAACTTATTTTATTTTTCTTATGTTGTAATGCTTGCTTTAATTTTTTTTTCTTACTGTTTAGATACTTTGGATTAATATAATAATGGATGGCTCCCCAGCTCAAAGTTTAGGAGTTGAGCCTGTTTCAAATGATGTTGTAAAACAGAAACCTCGCAATGTTAAAGAACCAATAATAACAAGAGCACTTATTATTAATGTACTTTTATCAGCAATAGTGATAATATCAGGAACATTATGGGTTTTTTAAGAAAGAGGTAAGCCATAGAATTTATGAAAATTAGGTACCTATACCTGTTTTAGTCAATGAACTCAGATGCTGCCACTTTTTTGAATATTCTGAAATACTCTCAGTCGAACTGTGATTTACCTCTTTAGGGACGTTGGCACATTATGTATGTGCATTTTTAGTTTTTTTCTTACTTATTGAATTTTTCTCAATATAAAATGTACAAATTGTAAAAAAAATTAAATCAATGTGTTTTTTACTTTAAAATATTCGTCTCTCAAGAAATTTATTGAAGTTTTTAATTACAAATTCTGCTGTCTATATTTCAAATTCCAAAAAATATATATTTTGCTGATCATGTGCCATAACAAATCATCAAAACAAGAGATTCATTTGCTAGGAAAAATATCATGCAAAAGAACTATTGTTTCACACAACGTTGCCCCATCTTATTGGAACCACATATCCTTCAATTTCACTTTGGGTATCAAAAAGTTTTTGCTCATGGCTCTATAGCGTTCACTATTGACTATTACTATGGTACCATGGTTGTCTTCAAAACTAAAGGGTTACTTTCTGCCAAGACATGTGCACCACCTGGATTTTGTATAGAAACATGCAAATCCCTGATCAAAATTCATTTAAGATCGACACACCCAATTTTGTTGCTTATCTTCTTGTTGATGTTTCTTGAATACTATCACCAACAGTATTTTGATATAATGGTGTTTTTGCTTTAAATAAAAATGAATTAAAGTTGGAAATATAAATTAAGATGTAAAATTTAATGATGAATTGACGTCAAAAAATATTAACACTGAACGAAATATGGTAGATAGCGGTACGTTTAAGGTGTTGGATTAAAACCCAATTTATTTGACGTTTTGCTACAGAAATTTTTTAAATAATATAAATTTATCTATTTTTTTGTACCACATTCTCACTTGAAAATGCTATAGCTCGCAAGACCTCAACTCAATTAAAATCGGTATCCAAGATTAAAAACTTAACTTATCATCTAGTGAGAGTAGTATCAAAATAGATTCTAAAAAGTGGAACGTAACTGCAGCTGGGCTCCCTTAGAATTTAGCTACTAATTTTTATTATTTTAAGATGAGTACTGAAGGCATTACCGCACGAGATACTACAATGACCTTTACTTGCTTTGTATTTTTCGATATGTGGAATGCGTTATCGTGTCGTTCACAAACAAAGAGTATTTTTTCCATTGGGTTTTTCACAAACAAAATGTTTTTAATAGCCGTCAGTCTTTCTGTAATAGGACAGCTGTTAGTAGTTTATGCACCACCATTACAGAAAGTTTTTCAAACGGAAGCTCTTACATGGTGGGGTAAGTGACATATTTATATTTTAAAATAATTTGACGGTATGTATTAGGAGTACATGGTAGGAAAATAATGATTTTTCTGACTTTTATATTGTGTGGTTCTACGAAAAATAAAGTGAATGCTGTGTATTGCTTGAGCAGCTGGTAAAAGAAAATTTTTCTAATAGCGTTTTCTATTGATTAGTAAAGAGCAGTCAAATGTGAAACTTAGGCCTGTTTTTTTTATATTGTGTTAAAATATCATTTAGCTAAACGTCAGATAAAATAAAAGAGAGTTGCTGTAAATTTTAACAGTTAAATTTTAAAAGAAGATGAAAATACACTTTTTTCAGTTGCCAGATACTTATCAGAGATTTAATGTTACTGATGTCACTTTATTAGATGATGAAGAAATTGAGGCCTACTGTCCAATCAATTTACTAATGGAAAACGCTATAACAAGTCAGAGATTGTGAAATTTGATACCTTTTTGGTGGTTTTAAATTAACAATTTTTGTTGACTTTAAATATTCCTAGATATGAATAGATGTACTCAATGCGTTTATTTACCATTATATTTTATTGTTTTAGATATGGTATTTTTATTAGCATTAACTTCATCTGTTTGGATAATATCTGAAATTAAAAAGTTATGCGAACGTTTGGTAGAACAACGTGGAAAAGGTAAACGATCTCCTTTAGAATATGTATGACAGAAAAGGGGGCCCAGGGTGAAAAGTCATCATGATTGAATGCTTTCTCTACTCTACTCTTTTATTCTTGGCCCCCTTTGAAATGTGAAAAATAATTCTCTCATGTTGATATGTGTGATGCAATATTAACTGAAACCGAAAAATTATAAGTACAATATTACAAATTTGTCTTGGAAACATTTTAAATGTTTAATTGTTATGATGGTAGTGTAGCTAAACTTACAAAATCTTGTTAAATATAAGTATTCAATTTTTAATTTATTGCCATAAGTAAAAAAATTATATGAATGAAAATTTGTAATAATGTAATGCAATATTATACCAATTTTATCTCTAAATAAATGCATTTATAGTTAAGTAACAATTTGTTTCTAGAATCTTTGCAAACCTAATTTATCTCTCAATGTCCCAGCTATTTTTGGAGTTTACTCCTTAAGAATCGATTTTCATATATAAGGCGCCCGGTATGATAAAAAATATGAGGTGTAAAATCTACTGATGAATGACCTCGTTATTTAGTGCGCACCATGGTGCAAGCATGACCGTTATTTTAGTGCGCACCTATGGTGCGCAAGCAATGACCGCGTTACTTTTTAGTGCGCACCTATGGTGCGCAAGCAATGACCGCGTTACTTTTTTAGTAGAAATGACCGCGTTACTTTTTTATCATTACATTTCGCTAAAGTGAACTGAAAGTATTTTTAAATAACTATGGCAGAAATGGGTGTAGATAATATTGCCGGAACATCTAACAACCACGTGGGTAAAAGGTACGTTATATTAAATATTTATTTATTTAATAATTATCGATGTAGTTCATATAAATATATATTTGAGAATAACACATAAAATTAGATATTTAATCCAATTTAGACAATTTCTAACCTAACCAAAAATTATTTTCGATGTCTATAAATTCCTCCAGGTTATTATGATTTATTTTATGAATAATTTTAAATATCAATAATTCAAGTCAATAATTCGATAATATTATCTGAAAAATCAACAATATTTCTTTATTATAATGATGATTATATATAATAATGTTTTTATAAAATTTTCTTTCGAAAAGTTATTTTTTAGCATACTTAAATAATTTTCATGTACTATTTATTATTGTACGTAAAAGATTTAGTGACAATTTTTACTGAGTAAACTCTAGTCGTGCGTCGAGCTGACACACACGGTTTTTTATTCATTTAGCTTGTTCAGATATATGATAAAATTTGCTTTGTCATCAAGTACATATTATGTCACTGTTCAAGACTCAAATAGTCATCAACTTGTGACCAGGTAACTGGATTTTAAATACTGACTTTTAATGAACCAAATTTAATAACTTCAATCGAATATTACTCGAAAAGGGTGGCAGTAATAAAACAATTTTTCCTACAAAAGTTGCTTATTTTTTAAAGATCTTTTCAACGATACCACATTTGATATATGGTGCCATTTAAAATTCTGAAGATCTTGACATTCTGGAGCCATCTACTCGGGATCCCGACTTTACCGGGAAATAATAATATCACCATTCGATTTTTTACTATGGGTTTTGTGATACATTTTTTTGACGCAACTTTCTACGACTAACCGTTTTTGAAAAAAATGACTGATACGAATGGTCTCATTCATCCTGTATATCAAAAGCGCCATCCAGATGAAAATAAATTTACTTCGATAAATCGAGTCCCATGTACAAATCCAAGAAAATTTTTTTCGAACCTTGGATGAGAAAAAAATTAGCTGATTCAATCCCTTCCCCTTTTAGGCTGGTCTAAATAGGTAATGTATATGCACATATTCCGACGCTTTTTTAAAATTTTAATAGCAATGTGAAGATGGCTGTAATCAACCGTAACCATTTAAAGGCGTGTGTTGGTAGGTTTATATATATAAATATTAATAATTTTTTATTAACAAGTTGTGTATTACATCTAAAAATTTATAAAGCTTCTGTCTAGCCAGAAAATTTTTCACACGCCTATGAAATAACTCAAAATAGTTTTGAGCAGATGAATCTTTTTGTTAAAAATTCGGGAGGCAGCAAACATCTTTTGACGCTTATTTTATCGTCAGGATTAACACTGACGATTTCAATGCAAGAAGTTGTACCTGAATCTCCCCAGTCGTGATGGGCGGTTTAAAATTTATAATTAGCCTCTCACAATGATATTATCATCATAAGGGGAAATGGATTAACGAGATTCCCAAACTAAACTATAAACATAAAATGTTCGAAGAACGGGTTTAACCTCTCGTAAATACAGTAGGCGATGTATCGGCGGTTTATCCGCTTCTCGCTTATCCGACCTTTCTGAGAATTTTACATATCCAACCGAGCACGCAAATGTTTACGTACTACATAATCTCGCTGACTGAGTTGGAGATGATCATGTAGATAGACAGATTGATTACATACGTACTTTACGTTCAGAGAAACTTTTTCGATTTTATACAGTTTTTGACTTTATTTGAATTATCTTACTTAACAATGATGTTCACCAAATTCTAGACCACTAATCTTGACTGTCTAGTCTAGAAATCTAGACTGTTCACCAGAGCCTCGATTTGCGTCGGGAATACGTTCTGTAAAATTGTTACGCAATTTAAATCTAATCACATTTTTCCATAAGATTCCATAATAGTACGTAATTTGCAAGATGCGTTCTGCAATCATGAAATTTTTTCACAATGATAATAAAATCACATATTATGCATAATTGTGAACAAAAAATTTCATGATGATTGCAGAATGCATCTAACAAAATTTATAATTTAATAAAATATCAATAAAAATGGTAGGTCAAACGTGTAAATAAATTATTGTTTAAAAACATTGTTCAACGTCTGCTGTCTTGCATTTTGTTTATTTTTCGAATTTTCTTTGACTTGAGAAACTTGGAAAACATTTAATTAAAAAATTAGCCCAAATAAAAATTATTTACTAGAGAAGAATACTGTTAATTTTAAAACTTCTGTTTTAAACTAAATAATAAAAATGTAGTTCTAGGCAGAAATGCCGACGGCGACACAATTCATGCAGATATTCAGGATATTCTGAATATCTGCTTTGATATTCTGGATATTAAACAAATCTGGAGATTGATTAGAACCGAGATTAGAACACAAAGAAAAGAGTTAAACGAAATCACCGAGCTCAATAAGATAAAAATGGAAATATGGACCAAGTATTTCATAGGCTTGTTCAAAACAGAAAAAAAACACAGTAACGAACTTTAATAATCCAGAGAAAATAGCTGAGAGAATTGAAATAACAACAGCGAATGTTGAACAAGCAGTAACAAAACATAATAAAAAGGAAAATCACCGAGGATCAGATAAAATTCCCAACAAACTGCTCAAGTATGATGGCCAAGACCTAATCCATCAGCTGCAAAAACTGATCCAGAAGATAGTATTCCAATACAAAATACCTGACAGCTGGAAAACAAGTGCCAGTATCGTCATGTTCAAAAAGGGAGACAAAAAAGTGCCACAAAATTACAGAGGTATCAATCTTCTTAACACCCCACTTAAGTTAATAACAAAAATAATAACCAATATGATCAATTGATTAATATGAGACGGTCACTGGCCTAGTAGTTAGAGCGATCGACTACTGATGCTAAGGCACCCGGTTCGAACCCGGAGGTGTATACAAAGGAAAGTTTTCTTTCTGACTCTCTTTCTATCTATGACCGTTTCCGTGCTTCGAAAGGCACGTAAAGCCGGTGGTCCTCCTATGTTAATGAATTGCCATCATTAACGATAATATAGGGTAACAGGGACATCTGAGGCCAGCCTATGCAAGCTATGCGCCTATGCAAGCAAAACAGACTGGCGTACTTGTGCTTCATTGATCTGGAAAAAGCGTTTGATCGTGTACAGCTTAATGACGTAATACATTTACTATACAATAAGAATATACCCGTGGATTTAATAAAACCATTGAAGATCTATACACAGAAAATACAATACAAGTAAAATCTCAGAAAAATTGCGGTGAAAAATTTTATTATTTAATATTAGTATTTATTTAATATTTTAAAACTAACAGGATTTTTTAAAAAAAAATTTAAGATTTCTTATCTTTATGGTACGAATTAGAGCTGATTAAATTTTGGTTAAAATTGGTTCATGGAATTAATTTTTTAATCTTTTGTTTAATATTAGTTTTTATTAAATTTTTCATAATTAATGAGAATTTCTAAACTAAATTTGGTATTTTTATCGTTGTACAATTTTAATTGGTATTAATATGTAGTAAAAATATGATATAGTCATTGTCATGGCCACATCCAATTTTTTTATATGTTAGGGTCAAGGTTAACTGCCGCAATTTGATAAGTATACGTTGATAAGTAGATAAGTTTGATAAGTATGTCTTAAATTAAAAATATGGACTATGTACATGAGTGGAAAATACAAATTTGTATTAAAATTTCACAAAACTTGTAAAAATTTAAAACGCTTTTATTTAAAATAAATAAATTTAAAATAAAAAAATTTAAACATAATTCCATAAGTTAATAAATCGTCGAAAAATATATTATTACATTATACAGGGTGTGACCGTGGAGAACCTTTGAGGTGGTGATAAAGGACACTTTTCTAAGACAAATTTTAAATAAAATTTTTGTCCAAGTCGAAACCCTTGCGGATACCCCTCTTTAAAGCATTTTTGATTTTCTGCCTTCGTCGTCGATCTGTGAATAACTCCCAAAGTTACAAAAGTAAAATCTTCCAGGAGACGCCTAAAACTGTTTTTATAACAAATATTTAATTTATATTTACAATTTCTTTTATGTTTAATTATTCTAGTTACTTAGGTTTCTACATTGGGGCTATTACCAGCTATGCAGCGTATAATGTAGAATCACAATCAACCAAAATATTATTTTGCCAAAATTGGCACATTGAGATATTCACAAATCGACGACGATTTATTCTCTTAATTTACTTCATAACTTGAAATTTGTTCATTCTAGACAATAGGAGGTTTTAACCTAATTTGTAGAGAAGTGTTCTTTAAAAAGTTTTAATCTGTTAAGTCTAAAAATTAATAATATCGGAGCTATGACCGTTTGAAATCAGAAATTTAAAAATTGCCTTAAAGGGTGGTACCCCAAGGGTTTGGACTTGGACAAATATTTTATTTGAAAATTTGTCTTAGAAAAGTGTCTTTTATCACCACCTTAAAGGTTTTCTACGGTCACGGGGACACCCTGTATATTATATAGGGTGAATAATACCATCCGTATCAATAATTTTTAAAAAACGGTTAGTCGTAGAGAGTTAAGTACAAAAAAATTATTATAAAAATGGAAAGAAAGAATCGAATAGTGATATTATTACATATACATACATATTATGGATATCCATAAAAGTCGCCATCCGAGTAGTGTGCTCTAGAATGTTCAGAACTCCAGAATTTTAAATAGCACCATACGTAGCTCGAAAGTGGTATTGTTGAAAAGATCTTTAAAAATAAGAAAGTTTGGTGAGGGTCCGTCAACCCTGATTTCGATTTTACCATTCTTTTGCAAATTATGAAAGATAACAATGCCAGATACACATAAAAAATAAAATTTGCGGACCATCCACAAATTTGGTTAAAAAACGGCTTTAAAAATTAATTTGGAATGCAATTTTATCATTGGCTCTTGTGAACTGTAACCCCGCTCATCGTAATTAAAATGGGTTGTGGCAACATTTAAAATACCAGCATCTCGTTTTTTACAACGAATTATGAAAGATAATGGTGTAATTAGCTAATAAAAAAATTAAAGTTGTGATCGGACAATAAATTTTCGAAAAAATCACTTTATCCCACTTCTGGACATAGATCTCTCCCAGTCTTCTTAACCTTCTTTTCTTCTGGTTCTTCTTCATCAGCCTGCATTATCTCATTTCTGGACATAAATCTCTCCCAGGCCCCTCAACCTTCTCTCCAAAGGATTAGTTTGGTTCTCCTAAAAGGCTTTGACAGTTACACGCCTCGCTTGCAGAATGTTTTGGCGCTGAAAATGTGAGAATAAATTTCTCATCCCACCCGGATTTGAACCGGGGCGCTCGGCTTAGTAGTTGACACACTTAAGCGCTAGACAGCGACCGTCTTTTGGTTATATTTTATAATTTAAATTTAATAACTTTTAATGCAATTTTCAGTATTATTTTCTTATTGCAACATTATACGTTGAAATCTGTTTTATTATGTGTTTCTTTAAAATCGTGAAAATAATAATTAATAGTATATTACACTACGAGGGCCGAAAGTTGATTTTCGGCGCGTCATGATGCCCCGAGGCGAAGCCGAGGGCATCATGACGCGCAGGACCGAGATTTCAACTTTTGACCCGCGTAGTGTATACGATTTTTCTTCATAGCCGGTCGAAAGTACGTTATTAATTCTACTTTTTTTAACTTTAAAAAGTAGTGACAGCGGTTAACGATTTGTTGTAGCAACAGAATAAATAGTCCCTAGTTACGAGTATTAATACGCATGAGAAATTCTTTCCTCCCGGCGTTATAGAGGGCGCGCGTGTACTTCTCAAAGGAGTAAATGTTCAACTTTCGTCCCTGTTATTAGGGACGAAAGTACGTACTCGACCGAGGTATGAAGAAAAATTGAATATATCAGGGGTCAATTCTGTTAAACCGATTTTGTCTCTTTGAAATTTTTCTTATATTTTATGGGTTTAGTCTCAACCTTAGAGCGTGGGAACCAAATTAGAATGAGGATATGTAAAAATTTAGATTGTAAGAAAGGCAGTTCCTTTTAAGGACTCAACAAATTTAGATTGATCCGTGGTCGCTAACTACGACCCGATCTGTAAGACTTAATTCGAGTCAATCCGCATGTTTGTGTAGTTTTGCTCTAAAAGTTTTGGATCGCCAGCCTAAAATTTGTACGTTTGATAAACGATTGTGTTCTAAATAAAATTGGATCGCAAAGGAGTCCCATTAATCTAGAAGAGTGGCATCATAATTGATATCTACTCTGCAAAGGTATCAAAACAGAAGCATCACTAAAAGCGCATTTTGAATGTGCGGTTTGGAAATAAATATCAAAACTTGATCGTGGTAATAATAGACAAAATAATAGTGTTTCGGCTGGAGTAAAAGTGCGAGTTCTACGAAGTGCAACAAGTTTTATGAACCGATCAGAACAACGAAGGTAAAATTGTAGTTAAAATGACACTAATTTAATTGTAAGTCATTTCATTTGTTTTGTATTTGTTAATTTTTATTTATTTAATAAATTAACTGATTATTTGTATGGTACCTCTTTTCTTTATAGTATTTCCAAAGAAGAACTCTTGTAGGAGTACAAATAAATTTCCGCCGTTTCTTATAAAAATTAGGAATTTATTGTGAAAGAACGGTACATTACGTTATTCGAAGTATTGTCCAATTTTGGTACCTTCATATGATGTAAAGCGCTGCTCGACAGACCATGTGCCATCGATCGGAATAAATGATAGTCCCACGGCGAAATGTCTGGTGAGTACGGCGGGTGTTTGTTTTCTCTTTCAATTTTGACCTTGAACAAAAAAATTTTAGTAAAAGTAAGATTATCACGAGAAGTACGTAGGGAAATTAAAAATATTGATTTTTGTAAGTATAGTGCACGATTGATTTCAAAGGGTATAGCCGGATAAGCATGTAAAATCTGCCCCAGCGATTTTTAAAAATCCATATGGTGGATCGATTTCTAACTAAAAAAAAATGTTTTCTGAAAATTTTAGCTTTTAAACCCCGTGGGGTACGACGTAATTAAATAAAACGTGTTTTTCGGTAATTATTTTATTGTAACTATTCTACTGAATATTTTTTAACAAAAATTTTATTGGTAATAATTATCAACAAGGGACGTTAAAAAATAATTTTTTTATAATTTTGTAACCACCCCCTTTTTTTCAAAAAAATAATAAAGTTTTTGTCGTTATATTTAAATATGTTCCTTTCATATGTCACTCACGAATTTTTTTCCAAAAACTCCTTTTTTGCTCTTCATTATACGGTAAAATTTTCAACTTGATCCATTTGGTGGAACAAGGTCAAAAAAAATAAAATTGATTTTTTTCATATTTTCTTCTAATATTATTCAATAGATTTACTTGTAAAATACTGCTTTTTTATTCAAAATATATCAAAATCTTATTTAAATGTACATACTATTGAAAATAATTAATCAGTATCAAAATTTCCAATTTTGTAATTTATAATATTATAATATTAATATGGTTCAATAAAAGCTTATCGATTATTTATATTGAATTAAGTAATTTTGCATAAAATGAATAGATTATACTTTAATACAAGTAATTTAATAAAATTAACTAATTACAATAATAATTAATATCGATATTTATAATTTCGATGTTCGAATTAATAATAATAATCGATGTTGCAAGAACTAAATGAAGCTTCCAAGGCAATATTAGACCTGGAAATGAACCTAGGTAAAATATAAAAAATGTGTCCCCACTACGCAAAGATTCAAATTGAAACCTAGGACACAAAATCACCAACTCTAAAACTAACCATACATCGAAATTATCTAGAAGAATGATCTTTTTAACCTGCCCTGCTTTTGGAAAGCTAAACTGCATATTCGGTAATAAAAATCCGATAATTCTGAAAAGGAAGGTATACGACGCATGTGTATTGCCTATTGCAACATATGGGATGGAGACGACAACAACAACGGTATTTTTTGAGTTAATATGCCGAGATTTAATTGTTAGTTTTATAATATTTGGTGTGATTTTTACATAGTGAAGTGTAATAGTAACGTCTTCATTCGTCAACTCACAATCAGCCAAATAAATTACGGTTTTAAACATTCGATATTTTTTTTAAATATATTAACACTGAATAATTATTCCCAATAGTATGAACATTTAAATAAGATTTTTGATATATTTTTGAATAAAAAAAGTAGTATTTCACAAGTAAATCTAGTGAATAATATTAAAAGAAAATATGAAAAAAATCAATTTTATTTTTTTTGACCTTGTTCCACCAAATGGATCAAGTTGAAAATTTTACCGTATAATGAAGAGCAAAAAAAGAGTTTTTAGAAAAAAATTCGTGAGTGACATATGAAAGGAACATATTTAAATATAACGACAAAAACTTTATTATTTTTTTAAAAGGGAGTTGTTACAAAATTTAAAAAAATTTCAAAATTCACACAATAGTATGAACATTTAAATAAGATTTTTAATATATTTTTGAATAAAAAAGCAGTATTTCACAAGTAAATCTAGTGAATAATATTAGAAGAAAATATGAAAAAAATCAATTTTATTTTTTTTGACCTTGTTCCACCAAATGGATCAAGTTGAAAATTTTACCGTATAATGAAGAGCAAAAAAGGAGTTTTTGAAAAAATTCGTGAGTGACATATGAAAGGAACATATTTAAATATAACGACAAAACTTTATTATTTTTTAAAAAGAGGGTGATTACAAAATTATAAAAATTATTTTTAACGTCCCTTGTTGATAATTATTACCAATAAAATTTTTGTTAAAAATATTCAGTAGAATAGTTACAATAAAATAATTACCGAAAACACGTTTTATTTAATTACGTCGTACCCACGGGGTTTAAAAGCTAAAATTTTCAGAAAACATTTTTTTAGTTAGAAATCGATCCACCATATGGATTTTTAAAATCGCTGGGGCAGATTTTACATGCTTATCCGGCTATACCCTTTGTTGAAAAATTACGTGAAAAATTGTTTAAACGAAAAGTTTACTACGATGTAACCTCAAATCCCTAAGTATTTCTCTAAATAATTTAATTTTATAGCCACAGTTAAAATTTCAAGAAAATCGGTTAAGATCTGTTAAAATTATGTTGCCGGTCAATTTACAAATTGTAGTTCTGAGATAAAGCGTTTTAAAGTTAATAATATTTTATTTGCCTCTAATCTGCAATACCTGGATTATGCAATTGACTTCTATATTAATGTACTGCTCTTCTTTTCTCTTCCTGACTGATTTTAACGACAGCCAAGCTTATTTTGCAGCGTCGGACAGCAATCGCTCCAAGAACTTATTACGGCGTGCATCAACTTCCGCACAGAAATTAGAGCAATTGGGTCCGATTGTCATACTAAAACTTTTAAATACTGCAATTTTGTTGCTATATTGACCATAACTTTGCCACTTGAAACAGTTTTTGTGATCGAGTCTACGCTAATGCAGAATTGCAGAGGATGCCATCCATATATAAAAAATTAAATTTTTTAATATTCACACGTTGATTTTTGAATTTTTAAAAGTAATAAAGATCCATTTTAGTTTTATGTTTTACCGACAGTTATAATGCTCTAATATCATAAACTTGAGTATATTATCCACGTCTTATTGCGCTTTAAGTGCTATAGTTCCGAAAATATTTGGAATATCAATATGAAATTTAAACAGATAAATTGTAAGGTATTGAACTATAAATTAATGCAAAACAAATAATTTGCGTTCTTTAAAAGTCCTAGTCTCATTGCCTCTTAAGTAAAGTGACTTTAAAATTTTTATTATGAAATTCGTTCTATCTTTTCCGATAATATCTATCGAATGTTTTATAATACTTTAAAATGAGTAGAAAGTTGGTATTGGTTTTCTATATTTAATTTTGGTTTAATGGAAGTGGAATTAAATAGGACTTAGGTATATTTTAGCATGTGTTAAGTCAGAGTGACATCAAGGGCTGATCTGTTCACAACGAATCTGTTCGGAACGAACCTCCGAGCAGATTTAATTTGTGGAATTTACCAATTTGCAATTGGTTACTTGCTACTTTATTTTAGCTGGAAGTTGATAACATGTTGTGAAAAGATTGGCGCTGATAATATAATATTAACCAGATTAATGTGTTTTTTGATTAAGGACACTAATTGCTTTTACTCATCTTTAATAATAAAAATGTTTATTTAAGAAAACAGGAAAGAACAACGAAGAAGATTTAGATAACCATGCAGAGATTCAACAAGAAAGTGAAAATGAAAATGTTGAACTAATAATAGTATATGGTAAAGAAATTAAAGTGTTAGATACATAGCTGAGATAATAAAATTAAATGGCAAATTTATTTTATATTATTTATTTAATTGTAAATGTTTGTTATTACTTGTTGAAATTATGTTTGTATAAAATATTTTAAAAAGTTTCAAGTTTAATGAAATTTGAAAAAATTTATTATTTTTTACAATTCTAATGAAATTTGAAAATTTTCCAACTCACATTTAAGTTTAGGACCTTCTTTGCGTAAAGTGGTTTCGTCTTTTCAAGATATCATCAGCTAAACTATCCCTAAATGAATGAAATGGATTAAAATCCATTAAAATTAAAATCAAAAACTATATTGGAAATTTTTATATTATTTCTTTATTGAAATTATATACAGCCATGGCTAAAAGTATTAGACACCCTATAAAATTTCATATATTTTGAAATACTATTGGGTTAAGATAAACAAAACAGTAAGTATGTTAACAGAGCATATTTTATTCACTAATATTAACATTTAGTAGTGCCTCCTCTACTTTAAAAACGGCATTAATTCTTTTGAAATACTGCTAATTAATTTTAATTAATTAATTTTAGTTATTTTTTGCAATTTCCTTTAGTACATTCAAAATTTGTTTTTTTGATAAAATTGGGTGCTGGTGAATCTTGCGCTTAAGAAATACTCCAAGATGCTTAATTAGATTGAGATCCGGAGATTGTGGGAGCTAGTACAGCAGCGCCACGTAATTTTCTTTAAAGCACTTCATAGTGACTTTATAACAAGATGCGTTATCTTGTCAAAATAAGACATTGTCCATGTCAGTATCACCAAAACGTTTTTGGAATGATGGAAATAGGGCAGTATCGAGGACATTTATGTACTTTTTGACTACAACCAACCCTCACAAGGAAACATTTCGCCTACACAACCAGCAGACATGCACTCCCAAACTATTATATTACCCCTGCCGTGTTTTATGGTGATAACTGTTCTAATAAAATTATCAATATTATTTTAATACTATTTTATTAATAATTATTATTAAACAATTAGTACTCAAAAGTTGGATTCGTCAGACCACAAAATATTTGACCAATCTTGTTCTGTTAGATGTTGGTATTTACGAGCCTATGCTAATCGCACTTTCTGATTTTTTCCGACAACCACGGTTTTTTCTTGCCTTAAAACCTTTTAAACCAGCTTCCCAAGCCCTCTCCTCATATAGGAGCAATTTTTTATATATTATTTTATAACCCATAACCATTGCACGGTTTAGACAAATCTATAGATACCACATTGATCCGTCCACAGCCGTTTCCATATACTTAGATGTATAGATAGATACTTATGTACATATAGTAGATACATACATACATACAGTCGTCGCCATATGTGTTGAGCTCCTTCAATTATCGTGGATATTTCACTATTTTGATATTAGAATTGGCTGCTTAATAAAATCAAATTTTTCAAGTTATATTATTTATTAAAATTAATATTTATTTTTACTAGCGTTTGCTTTAATTATGGTTTTAACGCGTTTAGGCATATTACTTACTTATATAGCAATCTCGAGGAGGTAAGTTTTCCATTCTTCAAAACATTTTGCACTAAAATTTTTTCCTTGATGTAACGTGTTGATTAATTTTCAATTTGTACCACAAATTTTCAATCGATGATAAATCTGGAGACGAGGGTAGCCAATCTAGCAATGAAACTGATTGTCTTCAAACTAACGCACGCTACTCTTAGTTTGGTGACTGGTGCATATCTTATTGGAAGGATAATCAAGATCCTCTTATGAAAATAATTTTACAATGATAGGTTCTACCGCACTACCTACCACCAACGATTTAAATTTTTAATAAAAATCTTTTGTTATCCTTACCTGAAACTTTCTCTTACGGTTAAAATTTAATAATTTTAATTACCTGCTTTGTGTTTGGAATAACCGCAGAGTGCTCAAGACATATGGCGACGACTGTCTATACCCAAATACGTGTAAAAAACATAACCCTGTCTATGTTGTCAGCAGTCGGGTAAAAAGAGCTTAATGGGCCGAATTAGAATAATCAAAATGATTTAAATAATTAATTACCTACACAAAATGTCCAGCTCTTAAACTCAAAAATTACAAACGATCACATCAAGTCAAAGCGGAAAATGAAGAACACATTGTTTTCTCATTATAACCAACTAAAAATTTCTAAGTCACCAAGTTTAAATGCAAAGAGCATTGCAAAATAAACCGTGCATTGCAAAATACAAATATTATGAAAATTGGAGGTATGTTTACAAAAGTAATGCAGGTTTAAATGCAAACCGCCCCTTACAAGGCGGTTTAGAAAATTTTTTCTCCAACTATATTAAAAGCAGTACATTTTAATAGCATTACCTCTACTAAAAGTTGACGTTTTTGTTATTAGTATAAAAAAACCTTAGCAACACTTTTTTACGTGCACTAAAAGTACTTTTTGTGCTAGACCTAAAAGTGAATTAAATACTCTATAATTTTTAATGTCAATAATTTAATGGTTACCTATACAAAATTTTACACAATATTTAACATGAATAACTATACTAATCAAAAAAATACTTAATACCTTAATCCTTCATGTTAATATTAAATGTACAATTTACACAAGATTTATAAAAGTAAACAAACCCGTTTTATTACCAATATTGGAATTACTAGCAATATCGGTGAATGTACTGGTACTCGGATCTTCAGAGCGTAATTCTTTAGCAATAGCTTCATCTTCACCATTTTCTTGGTTATTGATGCTATCGGTAATAATATCATCAACAATGGGGGTTACACTAGTACTAGCTTCATCAACTTGAAATATTTTTTTGGCTATGTCTTTTTTATTTTCTAAAGAATCTTCTATATAGCCCTCGGCTACACTATTTGATTTCCAACCTCCGTGGCGTTTAAGGCAGGTAATGTCACCACCAGAATCGACAAGTAGTGTAGCCGAAGTTCGGCGTAAACTGTGTCCAGTATATTCCTTGTCATTATGCAAATGTAGATATTTTGCCACTTCTTGTGGAACACTGCTAATTTTATGTATACCTACAACTGCGCGAAAACATTTTCCACCTTGGTATCTTATAAATAAACGGGTTGCTTCATAATTTTTTGGACGAAGAGCAATATATTTTCTATAAAAATTTAAATAATTTTCACCCATTACCGTGAAAGACCGAAATTTGTTGGTTTTAGTTTTTAAAATTTTGATGATGAGCGCAGATTTAACATCTTCGACGTCATTAGTTGTTAAGTGAACTAATTCGTCGCAACGGCATGCGCCGGCAATTCCAAATATTAATACAACCTAAAAACGTATATAAAATTTAGGTGCTATTTCAAATTTTAATATTTTAAGTTTACCTTAATCATTAAAAATTTATCATCATTTGCTTTGATTAGAAATTCGTCCACTTGTTCTTTTGTTAAAACTCGAGATTTTTAGGCGTGTAACCGCCCAGGTAACACACGATCGGATATTATACGTATATTTCTGGTATATATAGTATATTTTTGGGATACGTTTAATTTTGATTAGTTTATTATACGTTTAAAATATACACACTATATACCAAACTTAAAATATTCGTATATTATACAATGTTTATAGACTATATATTTAATATGGTACAATTATGATCTACGAAATATGTTGAATATACGTATGATATATTCGAATATATTTAAATCTTTTTTTTTGCTATTATAATCCAATAACGTAGAAATTTGAATTAGAAAATTTGTTTAGTAAATGTATATAAATACATCTAAATATTTCAAATACACAATAGTATAATTTTGGAATAAGATATACATTGAATAAATGTTTAATGCAGACGCATGCATTTAAAATCTTTTTTTTTTTACTTTTCATCTTGAAACGTAAGATATTGAGCTAGAGAATTCGTTTAATAGATGTATATAATATACTTATAAGTTACCAAATGTGGAATAGTATAATTTTGGAATATAGCATACGCCGAAAAGCGTTTCTTGTAGACGTATATGCATTTAAAATATTTTTTTTTTAATTTTAATCTAAAAACGTAAAATATTAAGCTAGAATATTTGTTTTATAAAAGTATACCGATGTATAATACGCAATGCTGTATTAAACATAAAAATTGTCAAGACTAAACGTTACAATCGTCGATAAAACGTATAGTCACAACGTATATAACAGGTCTTTTGATTATAAAGTATCCGAATATATAGACGTATGCAGGTATACATATATTATACGTATTTGATGTACGCATATTATCCGTGGTAGTAGTTTGTCGATAAACTGTATTAAAAACGTATAATGTCCGTCTTTTTGGTCACGGCGTATCCTAATATATAGACAAATATAGTGTACATATATTATACATAATGAAAACGTATATAATCGGTCTGTTTGGTTATGGTGTATGTTTTGTTTGTTGCGTGCATATTATATTATACGTTACTTAATGTAAGTTACCATATGCGATATTCTGAAATATGTTACACGTTGCATAAATGTTTCATATAGACGTTTGCACTTAATATAATTTTTTTCAAAATTCAGTCTAGAAACGGAGTTACTTCAAGCTACCTTCAAGCACCTACAAACTTCAAAAGCTACCTGAAGGCTTAATACTATAAACGAAAGATATAGTATCTCTTCTTTCATCTCTTTCATCTATGCTTAATATTAACAGACCTAAGCCCTAAGCTAGATTTACTTGTAATATTTAAATAATTGTTAATGTATAGGGTTCATATGCCGTTATTTGCATTTAACAGAAAAATCGGGAAAATTGATTATAATGATAATATATGTAGTTATAAATATCAAAACTGTTTTCTTTTGCAGCTATCATATTTTTTTAATCGATTGCCAAAAGTCACTGTTTCGTTTAAATAATTATTTTTAAAGATTTGAAAAAATAAGGAGGGGTGGAGGTCCATATCATCTTATCCATAAATAAATACAAAGACATCTAGAAATAAAGAGATGTTGTTATATTAATATTTTTGAACTCGAATCTATTGAATTTAAATCAATTTAAAAATACAAAAGTATAATTACTATGATAATGATACTTTTCTCAGAGTCCTTCGCTCTACGAAAGGGTATAGTAACCGCTTCAATTTTAGAAGGATCCTTTCGGCACTCAAACGGAAGACGGTCAGAATATAATTCTCATTTCCCTAATTCAAACCAGGGCGCGCGACTTAGTATTAACACACTTAAGCGCTAAGCCGCGACAGTCTTCAATAATAATATAAAAGCTTGAGATTTAATATTTGTTAAGTAATATAAAATTAAGTCATGGAAATGAGTAATTTAAAATACCGTTAGATAGTAACAATATAAAAGCTTAATATTTCATATTAAACCTAAAGAACCACAAATTTAGAAACATTTTGAACTATAATCCTCTTAAACGATGCCAGGTATGCATTCAAATAAAACAATTAAAAATGCAGGATTGGCCTAATAGTATTGATGAAACTATGTGTGACCTAACACTTTTGGCCAAGGCTATAAATGTACTTATGGGTTAATGTAACGGAACAAAAATCACTGTTTTTATTTTATCGCCGAAGAAATTAATTATTTCAAATGCATCAAAGCTAATAGTAATGATTTAGACTTATCAATTAAAAGTCCTAACAATGTTGTGTTCGCCAACCATAAAGTTTTTATAATTACCACAATTTTTATTTAAATGGTAACTACCAGTGTACCGGCGTTCCATTTAAATACATGTACGATTTGTACAAATACCCAATAGCATCATCAAAATTAAATATTTATTATGTTTGCCATGAGAGTAAACAGCATGAAAATTTTGCTTTCTCACAAAGAGTTTAAATGCGTTGCTATTAACTATAAGAGTGGTTATGCAATTTTTCCTATTATACATCAAAAGTTTTAATGTGACAATTTTATCAATAATAATAATAATTATAATTCAATATAATGTATCCGTTTCTCGCATCCCACTCTCCAAGCTTATATATACTATATATATAATGTATAATATGCAAATGCAAAACTGAAAAAATTAGAGTACCTATTATCTATTGTAAAATTATTTTTCTGTTTTTTAAATTTTTTTAAATAAATGCTCATAATTACTACCAATTTTTTTATCAGAATTTCGCCATAATTTTTTAACCCATTATTGTAAATCAACAAGCTCCTAATGACTGTCATGTTTATGACAGGTAAAATAACCTAAAACTAACGTAATAACCTTCATGGATAGATGGATACAGTGCTCCGCTGAAGGTCTGGATATCGTGAGTTCGAACCCCGACGAGGTCCAAAAAGTAAGTAAAATTTAGTAAATAAATTTAAAATTGAGGTAAACACTAAACTTACAATTGTAATTTTACAGGCAATAGTATACTCACGCAGCAGTGCAAACAATTAATTGTGATTTTAAATGACCTTACTTACATTAAGAAATAACTTGATGAAATAATAAATTTACAGTAAAATTCTGAAAACAATAATTATTTTTATTAATAATTTTGCATACCAAAACTGTAAGAAATACGTTTTCATTATACGGTTTATCCACGTAGTTCTGAAATGGATAATATACGTACATCAGGTACGTATAATATAAGTACACTATATACGTCTATATATTTGGATACGCCATGATCAAAAGACCGATAATATACGTTTTCATTATACGGTTTATCGACGTAGTTCTGAAATGGATAATATACGTACATCACGTACGTATAATATAAGTACACTATATTATTATTATACGGATTTATACAGTTAATACCGCTTCTCCGTCCCCAGTTTCCATTCTTCTCTTTTTACATGTTTCTTCTTCGAGACCTCGAGCTTGCATTCCTCACCTACTCCGTCTCTCCAGCTTCTTCGCGGTCGTCCTCTCCTTCTTCTCTCAGGCGGAATCCATTCCAAAATCCTTCGAGGCCATCTATCTTCGTCCATTCTTTTGTGTGTCCAAACCACACCAATTGTCTCCTCTCAATTTCTTGAACGATGTTACCTTCAACCTCCATACTTGTTCTGATTACCTCGTTTCTTATCTCTCTAAGCGAGATGTTCTACAGCTTCTTCTTAAAAATCCATTTCCGTGGACAAAAGCTTTTTCTTATTAGCTGTACTTACGTCCCAAACTTCTGCACTATATACGTCTATATATTTGGATACAATGACCAAAAGACTTGTTATATACGTTATGATTATACGTTTTATCGACGATTGTAACGTTTGGTATAAACGTATTTTATTCGTTGAATATACTATTGTGTGTTACCTGGGCGTTATTTTGCTTTTTAAAACGCACGTAATTTTGAAAATTTTCCAATATCCACGTTATTTTTAGGTTCAGTGTTGCTTTAACCATGGAATACTGTGACCAAAGTGTTGAAGATTTCATTGTACTTGCCAAATGCGAAAAATATACCAATAAAACGTTTTCCGAATAGGATTTTATATTTTTTCGTTACACCATCGCAAAAACGGTTGTATGCGAATTCATATACTTCTCTTGACTTCGAAGGCAATAAGTCTAAAACCACATCTTTCGCTATTTCAATTATATCTGCAGGGTTAGAGGAATCGTCTTCAAACATTATTAAAGAAATTAATTAAATTTTACTTTGCTTAATAATATTATGTTGTAAACAAAACTATGACAACTTAATATAAAAACGAAAATTCCGGTTACTGGATTTTCATTTCACGAATATTTAAACAAAATGTTTGAAGTAATTTAAATTTTGAATTTCGCATTATTAATGCGATAATGTATTTAATTTTGGTTGGAGAAAAATAGTATGTCTCATTTGGATTAGTGTCTTTGTTTGACGTGCAATTTTGCATTCGCTCGGCTTCGCCTCGCAAATGCAAAATTGCTTGTCAAACAAAGTTTCACTTTAATCCGTATAAGACAATATACTATTAATGATCCGCAGTTTCGGTTCTTTATTTTTGTATATTTTTTCATAATTTCTTTAAATTTTTAATTTCTCAGCCTGGTTGATGAACTATCTGCGGTTTAGTTGTGAATATGTTTAATAATTTATTTATTATTATCATTGTAAAAAATCCATTTCTGTTCAAATTTAATTTGAAATAATTTTTGAAAGTATATAATAACGAAATTATGGTATATTGACCTATATCATTTCCTTGATCTTATGATTGTGTTAAACATTTTCGTGAGGACCTCTGCTTTAAAGCATTGACAACTTCCAATCACTAGCCTTCAACAAGGTCAAAGATACTTGAGATAATAGTTATGTGCATCTTATTAGTGAACAGAATATTAATTAATCTTTCATTTATATTTAGTGTTCATTTACGTTCTTAATAAATAACATGGCATTAAATGTTTATGTAAATATTACCATTTCGATTGGCATTATAATAAGTGCACTTATTATGATTGATGGGGCTGTGCCAAAGGTCTCTATCGAAGCTTTAAGATCTGGCGGATTTCGTGTAATGATACCAGGTAATAAATGACATTTAGATTAAATTCCTAACATTTGACAGCGAAGTATCGAAAAATATTGAGAGTATAAAAGCCTATATATGCAGTGCCGGATCTAGGAATTTTATTTTTTTATACAAAATGCTAACCGAAAATTTTATTTTTCTTTCTTTTACTACATAAATGCAAAAGTAATTACTAAAACATAACTTGACATAAACAAAAATTTATTGGTTAACAATTTATTTAACCCATAACCAATACTTGGGGGTCTGGGAAATCCCTTGAATGCATAATGCATTAGTTGTTTCCACTAATTTCTTTGCAATATAATTCTAATTTTGGAATATGACGGTTACAATAGGCGTAAATTGGTTATAACATTTATTTATTTGATTATTGGTGACGACCGAACTCTTAGACTTTTACGCTCAAAGTATTTAAATAATGATATAATTAGTATTTTATTTGGAATATTAGTACAATTTACAGTTTAAACAAAGTCAAAATAATAATTCAATTTGAAAACGAAGATTTTTTAAACTAAATGGTCTTTTCCAGCAAATTAGTTTTTGGTTACTAAATGGTATCGCAGTGGTTATTTTGAGATGTTGAAATTGTTACCACTTGAGAAACAGTAGAATCTTGTTGAGCTATTTAAAATTTGAATCAGTAGGTTTGAAGACATTTGTATTTTTGTCTACCTTCTAGGTACAGACAGTAAATTAATGATTTAGACACCTAATAAAATGTTTTCCGTGTAATTCAAATGTTTAAAAGAAAATTGCGATGTTAACTTATCATTAGATAAATGATTTATTAAGGCCATTGAATTTCCAACAAAATTTGAAAATGTAACTATAAACGGAATAACACCTACTTGTACTTTCATATTGACATTAGAGTCAATAAAATAATGATTCGGACAGTATGACACATATTACATTAATTTTCCAAAATTTGTAAGTTTAACACAGTTTTAGCGTTTTAGTAGGATATCCTTCTCCTATTGTAAAACATGTCGTAACCTATTAGGTATATTATACATAATTTTTGTAGATATTAACACTTATACGAGTTTATTCCTGTTTCTGTTTTTCAATTAATTCATGTTACTATTTATAGAGGTAGTTCACACGCTCTATAATATCTAATTGATCCCATGGATTTTGTATGGAAGACTGTGACGGCGGATGTACTATTTTGGGATACTTATATAAGGATATTTAGATACCTATTTATTAAATGGAAGTTGTGTTTGGTTTTTAATACTCATCTGTTCAGCACTTTGCCACAAATTATGTTCTAAACGGTCCACGTATTTATAATTTATTGTCAAAACACCAACTTTCCCTCCCTTGCACTAGATATACGAACACACTATCTCTGCGACCTTTACTGTACCATGTAAATTTTGAGTTTAGTTTAGTATTATCGTAAATAATTTTAAATGTTTATTATTACTTGTTGAAATTATTTGGTGTATAATAGTATATTATACACCAAGGTAGTGAAGATAGTGTTATAACCCTAGCTCCAGATTAAATCCCAAGGTGCGTAGCACCGCGGGATTTAAAGCGCGCGGTTATAACACGCTTCACTACCGTGGTTTATATACAATTTTTCCACTACTAGGATTGTTTACTCTTATAATAATAATTGTTAATGAATAAAGTAAATCGTTTTAATTATTTATTTCAAATTATAAAACAAATGATAGTTTTTTGTTTTGATGTTGACACTTGCTTGAAAATGTTTAATTAATTTTGACATAAAGGTTACATTAAATATCGAATAAAAACTAGTGAACGTGGAATACAAGTATATAGATGTTGACGAAAACTATTTTGTCAAAAAATGTACTATTTGTAACGATAATTGATTGTAATAATAATTATTAATAATCGATTTATAAAGTTTCCAGTTTCAGCTGTCATAATTAATTCGTTTTCTCATTTCGCCTAATTGCTAAACGTCACAAAATTCCAATTTAATCAACATTTTAAATATCAAATTAATCTTATTTATAGACCGACTTTAATTATTTAAACACTATTGATAGCATTTCTTGGTTATGCTAATTCGTTTTACACATAAATTTTCTTTCAAAATGGCCCGAAGTTTCCGGAAAACGCATTTATGTTCATTATTAACCTCAGGTGAATAATAAAAAATTATTCACCTCAGGTGACAGAAGGCGTGGTTCACAGTTCGATCACTTACGTTGAAATGATAGTGTTTATGGCTAGTAGTGGAAAAAATATTAACAATTATTATCATTTTAATTATTATCATTAACAATTATTATTATAAGAGTAAACAATCCTAGTAGTGGAAAAATTGTATATAAACCACGGTAGTGAAGCGTGTTTATTAAATCCCTTAAATCCCGCGGTGCTACGCACCTTGAGATTTAATCGGGCGCTAGGGTTATAACACTATGCTTCACTACCTTGGTGTTTAATATACTATTAAAAGGTTTCAAGTTTAATGAAATTTGAAAAAAAATTATTATTTATTTGCAATTCTAATGAAATTTGAAAATCTTCCAACTTACATTTTAGTCCCATACGGGCCTACGCGATGTTAACGTGTGACTTTTGTGAGAGTGCTATTACAAAATACGATGACCGCATAAGATGCAAAATGAAATGCGGGATGTCAGTGTTCCAAGGAAACATAACCTCAAAAGCCACAGATAACGTGGAGCTACAGCAAACAAAATCATCACCAGTACCTGAATTGAACAACAAAGAGTCGGGTAATCTAGAAAATGCTAGTAGTAATGTTATATATTCGCAGGAAACTTTACAACAAACACTTAATTATATTGAACCGGGTACCGGTAGCTACACAGAATCAGAAACCGAACCATGGGAAGAAGTACGCACTGGCCGAAAGAGAACCAGAAAGAGCCCTGGAGAAACTAATAATACTAGGCCTCATAAACGAACTAAAATTAATGACTACTGGCTTGGCAAAACAATTACCATAACCAGAAACCGATTTGATGGACTACCGGTGGAACAAACACAAACAGAAAATAATGTCGGAACCACAAAATAAATCAAAATCTCGTCTATATACGTTATACAAAACATATACAAAACATTAAACCTCTAGAAGAATTAATGAAACAAATAGCAGGAAATGATTATCAACTAAGAGTACTTACGAGTGATCAAGTTAAAATTCAACCCAAAACGTCGGACAAATACTCGAAAATCATTGATGCCCTCAAGGAAAAAAAAACTGAATTCCATACTTATCAATTTAAACAGGATAGAAAAGTCGCGCTCTAAGGAAGAATCCACTACTCTACCAAAGTTGATGAAATAAAGGCAGCTATTGAAGAAGAGCACGGTTACTCGGTGGCTAGTGTCTTCAACATCAAACAGTACCGCACCAAAATACCACTCTCACTTTTCTACGTGAACCTGAAGCCTAGAGAAGATAACAACGACATTCTCAAAATAAAAACTCTAAAAAACTCAATAGTTACATTTGAACCACCTAGATTCAAAAGGGACATTCCACAGTGTCTGAAGTGCCAAAGGTACGGACATACCCAGGCATTCTGCTACCGAGGCCCAAGATGCGTCAAGTGCGCTGGGAATCATCTGACTAATGCGTGCCTGAGAATAGAAAAAACCAATAATGTTAAATGTGTACTATGCGAAGGCAACCACCCTGCGAATTACAAGGGATGATCAAAAACCTTCCTCCCTAACAAAAAGCAACTCCCAGACTATGCTCCTTTACCAAAACTAATCCAACTTGAAATCTTGTATGTCGATTTCCTAAAAAAATCAATAAATGCCGAACACTAATCAAAATCAACCACCACACAACAGCGACAAACAACACAACAGGCAAATAACGACATAAATGAACTCAAGCAAATGATGAAGGGGCTCATGGATCAAATGAGCACCATGTTAAATATACTAACAACTCTCATAACCAAAATCGCTTAAATGTTGAAACAAATTAAATTAGCGCTCTGGAATGCCAACGGTTTAGCTCAACACATCCAGGAAATTAAAACATTTATTAAAAATTTACAAATTGATATTATGTTGATTTCAGAGACACATTTTACTAAGAAAAACTTCATACAAATTCCCAAGTATTCTGTATATGACACAAAACACCCTGATGGCAATGCTCATGGAGGTACTGTCATAATAATAAGAAACACCATAAAACACCACCTTTATGGACACTACAAACAAGAGCACATCCAGGCAACTAGTATAATTATTGAAAACTGGCTGGACCATTGACGATTGCAGCTGTGTATTGCCCACCAAAACACGCAATCAAAGCGGCACAGTTTAAACATTTGCGATACATTGGGACATCGCTTCCTTGTCGGAGGCGACTACAATGCTAACACACTACAATGAGGATCAAGACTCGTAACTCCCAAGGGTAGAGAATTGTACAAAATCATGCAATCTAAAACATGCACCACCTCTCTACTGGTGAACCAACCAACGTACTGGCTATTCGATAGAGGAAAAATGCTTGATGTAATCGACTTTTGTGTAGTCAGAGGAATTCCTATAAATTGTAATCAAATTCCTATAAATTGAAATTTAAATCTCGATCTCTCTCGGATCACTCACCAGTAGTCGTCACAATTAGCTCAAAAATAATATTGAAACCCAAGGCTCCCACACTAACGTCAAACTTCACAGATTGGGAACTTTTCTGGAGTGAAGTCGAAACACACTTAACGCTGGATGTCCCACTGAAAACGGATTACTGTTTTTTCTTATTGCTACCAATGCATCCGATAATTCACTATGGAAAACAACAAAAAGCTCACAAAACCACAAACTGCAATTCCTCCTATACGCACCGAAGACGGAACGTCGGCAAGAAGCGATATACAAAAAGCAGAAGTGTTCGCACAGCATTTAGTTAATGTTTTTAAACCCTTTGAATCCCAAGAACCTATTGAGGTAGAAAACGATCTAGAGAAGGTTTTGGAAACCTAGGACAACTAGAACTGCCCATTAAAAATTTTAAAAGTACTGAGATAAAATCCATCATAAAAGTCTCAATCCCAGGAAAGTTCCGGGCTTTGATCTTATTACAGGAAAACAGAAAAGGAACTCCCGGAAGTCGGTATAAGATATATATTTTACTCAATTGTTTAATGCTATCTTAAGAACCAAACACTATCCAAGACGAATGGAAGGTAGCCGAAATCATAATGATCCTAAACTAGGAAAATCAGTGGAGGACCCAAAATCATACCGCCCAATAAGTTTATTGCCAATACTCTTCGAAAACTGCTTCTAAGAAGAATTAAACCAATCCTCGAAGAACTCCATGTGGTCCCTAATCACCAGTTTGATTTAGACAGGTGCACGCAAGAGTGGAACAGGTGCATCGCATAACAACGAAAATCAACAAAGCACTCGAAGAAAAAATTCCTCGCAGCAGCTTTCCTGGACATAAGCCAAGCTTTAGATAAAGTCTGGCATGTGGGACTATTGTACAAAATAAGAAGATTCCTTCCAGACAATATATTCCTTCCTTCTCAGTCCGTTTACCCTAAAGAGGGTTTGGTCACTCTATTTTTAGAGTTCTCTTGGCATTCTACCTCGGTGGTTTGCCATTGTCTGCCGAGGAAGACGGTCAGAAAATTCTCACTCCGTACGGATTTGAACCGGGGATCTCGGTTTAGCAGTTGACGCACTTAAGCGCTAGGCCGCGACCGTCTTCATTCAATATAATGGTCTTCAAGACAACATATACTTAATATTGAAGTCTTACCTGCAAAATAGGTATTTCCGGGTCAAGCTTTAAGAGGCTTACACAACCCTTAAGCCAATCGAGTCCGGAGTACCCCAGGGAAGCGTACTGGGGCCGGTTCTGTACCTTTTATATACGGCAGATCTACCAATTACAAACTTCTGTATGACCGCTACTTTCGCTGACGATACCGCGGTACTGGCGACGCACATCGATCCAAAAAAGGCTTCCGACATACTACAACACAACCTGAAGAAGATTCAAGATTGGCTGAAGAAGTGGCGGATTAAAGCCAATGAGACTAAGTCAGTCCAAGTGACCTTCACAATGCGCAGAGGAGATTGTCCGCCAGTCAAACTAAAATAATATAGATATTCCTCAGGCTGAGGAAGCAAAATACTTGGGGATGCCTTGACCGACGTCTAACGTTGAGGAAACATATGTTCACAAAAGAAAGCAGTTGGGTCTCAAACTTAGAAAATTGTATTAGATCATCGGCAAGAAATCCCAACTAACAATGGAAAATAAGTTGCTTCTGTACAGGGTGGTTCAAATTGAAGTTCCTTATGGAAATTCGGTAACCATAGGAGATATGGAAAATGGATGGCGCATCCTCGATCTCTTTTTGAGAAAAGCTTAATGGTGAAAAGCGGATATCGATATCTTTTTCGTTTTCGAGTTATGGCCAAAGTTCGCTTTTTCGACTTTTCGTTAAATGTCGATATCTCGGTTGTTTGTAAAGTTATAGAAAAAATATTTATACCTTCTTCAGACACTTTTTTAAGGAGAATAAACTGGGCTGAAGGGATTTTAAATATCTTCATTTGTTTCCGAGTTATAATATAAAGTTGTGTTTTTAAATAGAAACCATAGTTGGCTATGACATATTTAAATAGAGTTTTTTATTCTCTTTTCAATTATATATAATATGTGGAGTCTATTATTTCAGTTTCATCCCGTTATATTAAAAAATGTTAAATTAAAATAAATAAAGATCGGAAAATTAAAAGTTGGCTATGTCAGAACAAAACACTATACAAAATAATTATTGACATCTAAAACGATGTTCTTCAATTGTTTTTATGTGTGTTTTTGGTACCTATTTCTGTTTTGAACCTATTTACTTATTTCAAAAGAGTGTCAAATGGCTTTTGAAAACTATGAAAATATGATATGTTACAATGTTTAATTCAAAGCAATAATAGTGCTGTTCTTGCATCTGAAATGTATTTCAGTTGCTATCCTGAAAGAAGACAACCTCATAATCGTATTTTTAATAAATTGAAAGCAAATCTTATTGATCACGGGACTTTTAACAAACCTAATAGAGGAAATTATAATATGGAAGAAGCTGAAGAAACTACAATTAATGTATTAGGAGCTGAAACTGCAAATCCTTCAATTTCAACCCGTCAAATTGAAGCTGAATCGAATTTCAAGAAGTAAAACTATGCGTATATTGAAAAATATAAATTCAGGCTTTACGTTATTCGAAAATACATCATCTGCAACCAATAGATGGTCAGAGACGATTAGAATTTTGCAATTGGTATTGTCTAAAACTTCAAGAAGATCCATCGTTTTCATGCGTGTGATTTGGACAGACGAAGCATATATTAGTAGTGCTGGAATTTTTAATAGACACAATGAACACCATTGGTCCGATGTGAATCCCACCGTACGTCGCCGTCCAAACCCAAGGACGATTTGGCTTTAGTGTTTGGTGTGCCCTACTTGGAAATCGCATTTTGTGTTATTATATATATCAACAAAACCTCAATGGTCAAAGATATCAGGAAATTTTAGAGCAAAATATTGTTGACGATTATTTAGATAATTTACCCTTACTCGAAAGAAGACATATATTCTTCCAACAAGATGGTGCACCACCTCATAATACAAGAGTTGTCAAGGAATTGTTAAATAGAAATTTTGGAAACAACTGGATGGGAACTAACGGTCCAGTGAGGTGGCCACCACGTTCTCCAGATTTAACGCCACTGGATTTCTTCTTTTGGGGTTATGTTAAAGACAATTTATATAAAAAAAAGTGACAACATTAACGAACTCAGACAAAATTTTATAGAATGTGCTAATTCAGTATCGAATATTCACATACGCAATGCAACTCAGAGTGTTAGGAAGAGGTGCAATTTGTGCATTGCAAACAATGGACTCCAGTTTGAATACTTACTTTAATTAATTTATGTTATTGTTTATCGTATTAAATTAAATTTTCAATTTTTTTTATTTTATTAACATAATATCATATTATTCATAGTTGTCATAAGCCATTTGACACTCTTTTGAAATAAGTAAATAGGTTCAAAACAGAAATAGGTACCAAAAACACACATAAAAACAATTGAAGAACATCGTTTTAGATGTCAATAATTATTTTGTATAGTGTTTTGTTCTGACATAGCCAACTTTTAATTTTCCGATCTTTATTTATTTTAATTTAACATTTTTTAATATAACGGGATGAAACTGAAATAATAGACTCCACATATTATATATAATTGAAAAGAGAATAAAAAACTCTATTTAAATATGTCATAGCCAACTATGGTTTCTATTTAAAAAAACACAACTTTATATTATAACTCGGAAACAAATGAAGATATTTAAAATCCTTCAGCCCAGTTTATTCTCCTTAAAAAGTGTCTGAAGAAGGTATAAATATTTTTCTATAACTTTACAAACAACCGAGATATCGACATTTAACGAAAAGTCGAAAAAGCGAACTTTGGCCATAACTCGAAAACGAAAAAGATATACATATCCGCTTTTCACCATTAAGCTTTTCTCAAAAAGAGATCGAGGATGCGCCATCCATTTTCCATATCTCCTATGGTTACCGAATTTCCCATAAGGAACTTCGAATTTGAACCACCCTGTACAGAAGCAACTTATTTTCCATTGTTAGTTGGGATTTCTTGCCGATGATCTAATACAATTTTCTAAGTTTGAGACCCAACTGCTTTCTTTTGTGAACATATGTTTCCTCAACGTTAGACGTCGGTCAAGGCATCCCCAAGTATTTTGCTTCCTCAGCCTGAGGAATATCTATATTATTTTAGTTTGACTGGCGGACAATCTCCTCTGCGCATTGTGAAGGTTACTTGGACTGACTTAGTCTCATTGGCTTTAATCCGCCACTTCTTCAGGCAATCTTGACTCTTCTTCGTTGTGATGTAGTATGTCGGAAGCCTTTTTGATCGATGTGGGTCGCCAATATCGCGGTATCGTCGGCGAAAGTAGCGGTCATGCAAAATTTTGTTATTGGTAGATCTGCCGTATATAAAGGTACAGAACCGGTCCGAGTACGCTTCCTGGGGTACTCCGGACTCGACTGGCTTAAGGGTTGTGTAAGCCTCTTGAAACTTAACCCGGAAATACCTATCTTGCACGTAAGACTTTAATATTAAGTATATATTGTCTTGAAGACCATTATATTGAATGAAGACGGTCGCGGCCTAGCGCTTAATGCGTCAACTGCTAAACCGAGATCCCCGGTTCAAATCCGTACGGAGTGAGAATTTTCTGACCGTCTTCCTCGGCAGACAATGGCAAACCACCGAGGTAGAATGCCAAGAGAACTCTAAAAATAGAGTGACCAAACCCTCTTTAGGGTAAACGGACTGAGAAGGAAGGAATATATTGTCTGGAAGGAATCTTCTTATTTTGTACAATAGTCCCACATGCCAGACTTTATCTAAAGCTTGGCTTATGTCCAGGAAAGCTGCTGCGAGGAATTTTTTTCTTCGAGTGCTTTGTTGATTTTCGTTGTTATGCGATGCACCTGTTCCACTCTTGCGTGCACCTGTCTAAATCCAAACTGGTGATTAGGGACCACATGGAGTTCTTCGAGGATTGGTTTAATTCTTCTTAGAAGCAGTTTTTCGAAGAGTATTGGCAATAAACTTATTGGGCGGTATGATTTTGGGTCCTCCACTGATTTTCCTAGTTTAGGATCATTATGATTTCGGCTACCTTCCATTCGTCTTGGATAGTGTTTGGTTCTTAAGATAGCATTAAACAATTGAGAGTAAAAAATATATATCTTATACCGACTTCCGGGAGTTCCTTTTCTGTTTTCCTGTAATAAGATCAAAGCCCGGAACTTTCCTGGGATTGAGACTTTGATGATGGATTTTATCTGTTCTTTAAAATTTTTAATGGGCAGTTCTAGTTGTTCTAGGGATTCCAATACTTTCTAGATCGTTTTCACCTCAATAGGTTCTTGCGGTTCAAATGGTTTAAAAACATTAACTAGGTCTTGTGCGAACACTTCTGCTTTTTGTATATCGCTTCTTGCCCACGTTCCGTCTTCGGTGCGTATAGGAGGAATTGCAGTTTGTGGTTTTGTGTTTTTTGTTGTTTTCCATAGTGAATTATCGGATGCATTGGTAGCAATAAGAAAAACAGTAATCCGTTTTCAGTGGGACATCCAGCGTTAAGTGTGTTTCGACTTCACTCCAGAAAAGTTCCCAATCTGTGAAGTTTGACGTTAGTGTGGAGCCTTGGGTTTCAATATTATTTTTGAGCTAATTGTGACGACTACTGGTGAGTGATCCGACGAGAGATCGAGATTTAAATTTCAATTTATAGGAATTTGATTACAATTTATAGGAATTCCTCTGACTACACAAAAGTCGATTACATCAAGCATTTTGCAATTAATATAGATCAATATATAACAAATAATAACTCAATTATGTATATATTATATACCTTCTCATATTTTTCCTTGGATTTTAAAGGAAGTTAACTGGAAGATGCTTCACGGGCAGCATTTAAAATGTCTTCAGAACAATTTTCTAAATTGTTTTCAGCAGCGAGACTCATTTTTATAATTGATTTAATTGAATTTGATTGAAAATTGAATTGATGTAAATTACACAAAACTCAAATCAAATTGTTTACTGTTGCTAATGTAAATAAACAAAACCGTGTCAGGTTACTAGATTACGGAAATTATTCGCAAGTACCTATTATGTAATATTTTGAATTAGCAATAACTCGAAAACGGCGATAGATATCGAAAAACTGAGCAAAAAATTCTCCCCCCTCGCCCCAGACCCTTCCCCGGTGATTTATCGGTAGGAAGGCATATGCAAAATTTAGATCGATTGCGTGCAAAAAAATTTACTCATAAACGTCAAAATTTGTATTTTAGATTAGATTTTACAAAATGCGATAAAATTGTATAAACAAAACTCGTAAGAAAAGAGTTTCACTAAACTCATATAGCTTTGTTACTCGTCGCTGCGCTCGCTCGTACTCAAAAGCTATATTCGTTTAGTAAAACTTAGCTTTTCTAAACTTATTGTTTAATATACTATTATCTACGACTGTTAAACAATAGTGTTATTATATGCGAAACCATAGATACATAATTTAGTTCATATTACACTAGTGGAATATGAATTCATATTCCACGGCTCTTGGAAATTTCTGTTTATTGATATTTTGACACAGCTAAATATAAATCCATAACGTCGATGATTTGAATTTTGCACATATTTCCTTAAAGTATACAAGCACAGTATCTTAGAAAAGGAGGAAGTTTTATTCTTTAACCGCCATTCATTGAAGCTATTGTAAACCATTTCGTAATTTGTCCTTGATTTTTCAGGTAACAAATTCAAAGACGCTTCCTTTGCTGCCTTTTTAATATTTGGAGGAGTACACTGCATATCATCTTCACTCCCTTCTGTAGACATTCTCGACCAAAATTAAATTTTACGCACAAAACACGTTTACGTTTACACATTGACTTTAATAAACAAGTTTGTTTCCTTAACAACCATGGCAACTTTGATATTTGAAAATTAATAAGCACGATAAAACTTAGATAATTAAATAATGCAGTTGTAGATAAAATAATTATTGTTTAACAGTCGAAGATAAAGTATAGTATTCAATTCGTGTATAATGGCCCATATTACACTCGAATAATTACAACACTCGCTCACTGCGTTCGCTCGTTTATCATGTAATCGCTACATTATACACTCATTAAATGATATACTATTATTCAACATATATTTTCAACAAGTAATAATAAACATTTACAATTATTTAGTGAGAGTATAATAAAGTCAGGGCATGATCACATCCGATTTTCTTTAAATAGGTTTATGTTATGTGTAACCTGGTATTAGTCAATAAGTTAAATAAATATAAATAAAATTTTATAAATATAAAAACTAAAAAATTAAATATATTAATGGGAGTCATTGTTTTTCAAATAGTCAAATTTCACAGTTCATTTTTATGAAAGAAAAGTAAAAATTGACATGATTAATATTATATTTTATAATTTGTAATATTTTTACAGTGAATGGTAATATTACTGTATTTAAATTTGATGCAAACATAAACGAAAAATTATTAAATAGAAGACCTGGAAATATTTTACAAGAAACTGATATTGTAACTGGAAATTATATGGTTCTAGAATTTACAAACAAACTAAACATTGGCGATGTTGTTAATTACAGAGTTTTTGTTATTGAAAATCGTCTAGGATACATGAAAGATAATCTCATGTGGGAAGTGTCAGGTAGGTACGAAATTAATTCAATCACTGTAAAGTGATTCTTTAAATTAAAAATACATAGAATATCCAAACTGTGTAGAGCGAGACCGTATTGTAGGGATGGTATTTTATATGGGGGTTACCCGTATTGAGAAAATTAAGTAAAATGTAAAACTTGTGTAAAGAGATATTATCTCTTTATTTGTGTAAAAGAGATGCTATCTTGTTATTTGTGTTAGAGATGTCTTTGGTTTTATTTGCCTGTTTACACCGCTTATGTAAATAAGATTCTGTATACACTGAAGCATCTCAACGACTGGACAAAGTTTACTCTTTGAGGTAAAATTGATACGTCGTCTAAACCGTGCGATGGTTTTGTTTTGAATAAAAATTGTTAAAATCGTAATCATTTGGTTAACTTAAAAATAGAAGGTGCCAAAACAATGTCGGATGTTTCTAATTATGAAATTTATTTATGAAAAGTGAATATGGTGGAAATAATGTAAGGCATCAGTTTCATGTATTACTTGCTGCGACTCCTGTGACGTGTATTATTTTAATTTAAGGAAAAAGGATTTTTATGTTCTTACGTTTTGTTTTTTCCAACTTTTTATTCGCTTTTACGTAGTCCTGTTTTTGATTTTTTAATTTATTTATTTATTTTACTTATAAATTTCTTTAATACTCATTTTAGTACTATTAGTACTCATACTAAGTTTACCAACGGTCTTTGGTAGCTAAAAATATGTTAAACTAATATCATTTCATATTAAATAGTTATTAACTTGTGAAAATATAATTTTTCTCCAACCATATTAAAAGCAGTACATTTTAATAGCATTACCTCTACTAAAAGTTGACGTTTTGTTATTAGTCTAAAACCTTAGCAACACTTTTTTACGTGCACTAAAAGTACTTTTTGTGCTAGACCTAAAAGTGAATTAAATCCTCTATAATTTTTAATGTCAATAATTTAATGGTTACCTATACAAAATTTTACACAATATTTAACATGAATAACTATACTAATCAAAAAATACTTAATACCTTAATCCTTCATGTTAATATTAACCATTACCGTGAAAGACCGAAATTTGTTGGTTTTAGTTTTTAAAATTTTGAGGATGAGCGCAGATTTAACATCTTCGACGTCATTAGTTGTTAAGTGAACTAATTGTCGCAACGGCATGCGCCGGCAATTCCAAATATTAATACAACCTAAAAACTTGTATAAAATTTAGGTGCTATCGGCTTCGCCTCGCAAATGCAAAATTGCTTGTCAAACAAAGTTTCACTTTTAATCCGTATAAGACAATATACTATTTTCGTATTCTGATAGGTAAAGTACATAATTTATTGAGAAAATCGTAAAGAAAAGTACTACTTTTATCGTTAGCAACACTTTTCTACTTAGCAACACTTTTATTTTTACATAGAATACATATTTGATAACTTATCGAATATTAATTGTACATTTATGTAAATTATTAAATGCGACTCCAGAAGAAGACGCAAAGCAACTACCTTCAAAATATCAAAAGAATCGTTTTCTGTATTAAGCATTTTGCAAAATTTTGTTTACAGTTTTGTTTACAGTTTTGTTTACATGTGTGTTTCCAGGTTAATAACGTAAATGTCACATACTTGATCAAACTCATTTAAGTAATTTATTTAAAAATTTTATTCATAATAAATTAATGGTTTTCAGTTATCAGAATACGAAAAATAGCGTGTTCAACGCGTAAGAAAAGTGCGTTTTCTATCTCGTGAAAACGTTACTAATAGAACAATCTACTATTAAGTAATAAAATTTGCAATTGTTTTGTAATCTACGTCAAATATATTCAATTTAGTAACACCTCGTTTCTAATAATACATTTCCCATAATCCATCCCATAATTCCCCATAATCCCATAATCACATCCCATAATTTATAATTATATTTTTACAATTTAATTTTTATTCCTGTGCATTAGACGAGAACCAACAGTGCTATGTAGCTGTCAAATTTCATTTCATTATAACTTTAATATTGTAAATTTAAAGCTTAAAATAATATCTTTACTCACATATAAGTAAATAAATTTATGTTAGACGTACAAAAGACAAATTATCGGCACGTAATAGGTAATAATAATTATGTGTTTCAGAGTTATTAAATTCATATCCGCAAATACCTACAACATGTGTTGTTGCATCAACAATAGTTAATGGAAGAAGTGCTTGTGTAGGCAACGTTATTTTTGAAGACTTTTTTGATAAATCAGTTATAGATTTTAGTAAATGGATGTTTGAACACAAAATACCTACTAATTCGCAACCAGTAAGAAATTTTTATTTACTATTATATTTATATTTATCATCATTCACGGGTTAAGCAATTGTCAGATATGATATTTCCAAGACTAGCGTATGGGGGTGGCAAGAAGGGTGGTTTCAATGGAAAAATGTAGGTAAATTTTTATACAACATAAAATTTTAAAGTATCATCATCAACTGCACGTGTAAGACCGCGGTCCGTTACGTAACTCATAATTGATCTCGCCATCTCTTCTTGGGGCGACCTACGGATCTTTTACCTCTGGGTTTGTATAGATACAGTATTCTTGGTATTCTGGAGTAATCCATTCTATCCAGATGTTTCCTCCATGCTTCTCTGTATTCACTTATTCTTTCATTTAAACTGTAAACAAATTTTAAAGTAAATTTGTTTTATTTGGAAGTTGGGGGAAAATATAAGATTCACACACAAATCTACGCGGAGACCTTTATTTCTCATATTATTCACTTACAAATTTACAACTAATTACATAAAATTTTACAAATTACAATAAAATGTTTAGACGCGATGTATTTATCTTTTGACAACGTGTCATATACAATACATTTGTTCTACGAAACCAGACTCCTCTCTCCGAAGCAAACACTGGTCTTTTTAATTACTTTGTATTCAAAGCTTGACAATTGCATTTGGTTCTTTATTGTCCTGCACCAAACTTCGCATCCATACAACACCACCGGTTTAATTATTGTATTGTACATTCTAAGCTTGATATTTCTCGACAGCCCTCGCTTTGTTAGGAACCTAGTGCCGCAACTGCTCTGTTGCCGCTTTCGATTCTAGCTTCTATTTCTTTGCTGATTTCATTAATATCCGTTAACCATGATCCCAGATATTTGAATTCTGTTACCTTCTGGAAAGTCTTTAAAATGCTGGTTATTTCTTCGCCCATATATCTTCTGCTGACTTCCATGTATTTCATCTTTTCCACATTTATTCCATACCTGTTTGTTCAATTTCATTTTTCATCGCCAGGTACAGTTCAACTAGTTCTTGTTTGGTTTTCCATATAAGACCAAATCGTCAGCATAAGCGAAGAGCTTGTGGAGCCTTTCCAAAGGTATTCCGGCGTCGACTTGGTTTGCCTGACCACCCTTTCCAGTATCAGGTTAAATATCATTGGCGACATTGCATCCCTTACCGCAGGCCAGCGTCGATTTCAAACGGTTCCGAAGTGCTTTCTCCTACCTTTACTCTGCCCCTTGAGTTCGTCATATTCATTACAACCAATTTTTGGAAATCCGAATCCTTTAGAAACTGAATTCACCCATAATATTAACCAATTGTGGTCTGTGTATTATATCGTATGCCTGCTTAAAATCTATGAATAGGTGATCCACTTTCCTCTTGAATTCCCACCGTTTTTTTATTATCTGTCTTATGTTAAACAGATTATCTAAGGTCGATCTTCCTTTGCGGAATCTGCTCTGGTAGTCACCCAGGCTCTCTTTGGCGTACGGTTCTAGTCGTTTCGTCAAGATATACGATAATATCTTATTAGCTGAGGTCAATAATGAAAATCTCCGTATTTGTGCACAAGGCCTTCTCCCTTTTATGTATTGGGACTATTACCCCATCTGTCCACTCTTTAGGCATCGTTTTTGATTTTCAAATTTTACATATTAGTTTGTGAACTTTGTTTAGTAGCTCGTCCCCTCTTCTTTATTAATTCCGCTGAAATATTGTCTATGCCCCGGGACTTTCTTTGCTTTAGCCTCTGTATTGAATTGCTGACTTTTGTGTACGTTGGGTCTTCTACATCAATTTCAGCAGTACTGTATTCTTTTATCTCAGTTGTGTCCCCTTGGTCTACACTTTTAAGAATTCTTCAAAGTGTTCTTTCCATCTTTTTTTATGTTCTCTTTCTCCATGTTGACCTTTCCATGCTTATCTTTCACTATGTTGCACCGTGCCTTGTATCCATCTTTTTCCTGCTTTATATCTATAAAACTCTGGTAGTTTTGATTGATTGTATTTTGTTTCTTTTTTTTATACCCTTCTCTTGTAGTATTCCTTTTTATTTCTTCTTAAGACGCTGTGCGTTTTCTAGATTTGGTTTTTATATTGGGTTCTAAATTTATCGCTTGCTATTTGGTTTTCCTGTTCGTATTCATTTGGTTCTTGCTTTCTCTTTTATCTGTACTTTTTTTTGTAGATTTTATCGTATCATTTTTATTTATTGCCCTATTTTTAATAGGAAGATCCAGCATATTGATCCGTGTGGGGATTGTCTAAGCAAAAGTGAGTTGTATCATAACTCGCATTTTTTATTGGTACTGCTCTAAACTGCTTGTGCAATCAGCGACCAGCTTTGCCAATTTGGAGTGATGGGTGATCCAAGATCTCGAGAGTTTTTTGCTCAGGTGCATGTGGAACAACTAACTGAGGAAACTAAAATATTTTGATGTAAAGGGCGCCAGATAAAATAAATAAAACAAGAGGCTGTTTTGTTATCATAGTTATCAAAGAACAGAAAAAACAAAATCGGGTAGCATGCATTTTAAATTCCAGAATACCAGACATACAACAAACAATAAAAATAAACTAGTTTAAATGGTGATAAGAACTGAAGGTTCTTACCTCCACATTGAAACAAAGACTATGCAAGTAAAATTTGAAATCATTTTGAAGAAATGATTCAAACAAATTAACAATAAGTTAAAGCATCCTGAATGGATAAATCAAACAAAAATATAATCAAGCAATTGAATGGTTCAGAAAATAACATATCTAAGTAATTAATTATCGTAAATGTTTATTATTACTTGTTGAAAGTAATAATTTTGAGTTGTTTGAGGTGGTGATACAGGACACTTTTCTATGACAAATTTTCAAATAAAATTTTAGTCCAAGTAAAATCCTCCTTTATCCTTTATCCTCCTTTAAAGCAAGTTTTGAATTTCTGCCTTCAAACGGCCATATCACCGTAACTATTGATTCTATAGTATTAATAGATTACTGATTTTTTAAAGACAATTTACTTATCTACAAATTAGTTTATAATCTCCTATTGCCTAGGATGAACGAATTTTGAGTTATGAATTAAATTAAGAGAATAAATGTCAAAAATTCAGTTTTATTTTTGGAGTTTACTCCTTAAGAATCGATTTTCATATATAAGCGCTCGGTATGAGAAAATATGGGGAAATAAAATCTACTGATGAATGACCTCGTTATTTTTGGTGGCACCTTTGGTGCGCAACTTTCTAATGTGGTTGTGAGTGTCAGTGTCAGTCAGTGTCAATGTACTTATATTGCTGTTTTGTTATACATATCAATAATTAATATTGTTATTGTGAAGTTATAATTTTATCATTATATTTCGATATTTAATCCAATTTAGACAATTTCTAACCTAACCAAAAATTATTTTCGATGTCTATAAATTCCTCCAGGTTATTATGATTTATTTTATGAATAATTTTAAATATCAATAATTCAAGTCAATAATTCGATAATATTATCTGAAAAATCAACAATATTTCTTTATTATAATGATGATTATATATAATAATGTTTTTATAAAATTTTCTTTCGAAAAGTTATTTTTAGCATACTTAAATAATTTTCATGTACTATTTATTATTGTACGTAAAAGATTTAGTGACAATTATCTTTTATAACCATATTTTGTTAGTTATTAAGATAATATTATATTTTAAATAAAAATAATTATAATAGTTTTAAAAAATGTTTATAAAAACATTTTTTATCAATTTTCTTAAAGTTGGTTATTTTTACTGAGTAAACTCCAGTCGTGCGTCGGAGCTGACACACACAGTTTTTTATTTATGTTGCAACCTTGTATCTTTTAAACTAAACAGTTACAAAAACTAACGGCCCAATTTGGGTAGCAAATTTCACGAGCTATAACTTTAGTTTACTAAAATTTTTTAGAAAACCAATCCATTTCACAGAAAATCCTAAAATAATATATAGACTAGAACAAAAATATAATAGTCATACAGGGTGTCTTCGTGTGTACATGGTAAACCTTTACAGTTGATAGAAACCACTTTTCTAAGATATATTTTTAAATAAAATTTTGTCCTAGTCCAAACCGTTGGGGTACCCTCTTTGAAGCAATTTTTGAGCTTGTTCATTATTTTGCGATTTTTGTAAAATGGGTTGATTTTCCAAAAATGTTACTAGACTAAAATTATAGCTCGTTAAATTTGCTATCCAAATTGGGCCATTCGTTTTTGTAAATAGTTTAGTTTAAAAGATTCAGGATTCGCAAGAACATTTTTTAACATTTCATCCCTAATTTAATTCATAACTTATAACAGGAAATTGTTTAAAATACAATTTCTGTTACGAAAGATACGCTTTCGTACCTAGTAGTTGTTTTAATCCTTTGAGTTTTATTTACTCATTATTTTTAAAGAAGCGAAGGGACAACGTAAGCGTCACAAACTCGGACCTTAGCTTCCTCTAACAGCAAAGATAGTTTAAAACGAACACAAAGGGCAAACACTTTTTTATAAATTTGTGTTATTGCGAGCGAAGGTAATTTTAAATTACCGCACGCTACCATTTCAAACTCAAAATTAGTTGATCCTAGAGGTTAAGAATTATAAATCAGTTTGTAGATAAAAGACAATAGGAGGATATAACCTAATTTGGAGATAAGCGAATGATCTTTAAAAAAGTTCTAATCTATTAAGCCTTAAAAAATTAATAATATCGGAAAAAACATTTGAAATCAGAGATTCAAAAAATTGCTCTAAAGAGAGGTACAACTTTTGAGTTACATAGTGATTGTAATAATAAATTATACATTTCAAATTGCGGTAAAGAGAGAAAGAGACTTACCTTAATAACAAAAATGCATTTTAAAATGTACTAATTTGCCTAGCAATTCCGACCTTAATTCATGACGTTTTAAATAGGGTCGTTGCATGGTATCGAATTTAGTGATAACTCCTATTAATTCTTGAAAATAATATCAAATGAAATATATAACCGAAATAAAAATTTTTGAAATGCGGTATGCGCTGAAAAAATTTTTCCAATCCAACTTGAAAAATTTTTACACAAACTATTTATAGGTTACATTATCAACACAAACTGCATTTGCTGTGTTGTCAGTTGTTAAAAAAATTAGTTTCTGACGTCATTCGCGCTAAAAACACGGTTTCAAAAATCATTTTTTATAAGTTTTTTTGAAAAAACTGCAGGTCTCCTGCACTTTTATGTATGCAGTGCTGTTTACCAGCACCTAAAGTTTATAAAAGAAATTACTTCAAAAATCATGCAACATCCCTATTATGACGCGGGCTCAATTTATATGAGCCCGAGTATATCTATAATCAATCACATACATTTTTTTGCTCTGAATTTTAGGATTTCGAATTCAATTCTTATCAAAACATAGACGAAACACGTTTCATTAAAAACAATGTTTTATATTTACAACCAATTGCTCTAAAAGAAGAAAATGATGTAAGAGGAATATTAAATCTTAGAGAAGGGTATGTACCAATCAGAATATTTTAAACATATTTTATAACCGATAATTTACCACTGAAGTTTACTACCTAACTGATAATTTAAAACTTCCACCATTAAATATCTCAAAAACCAAACGTCACATAAAAAATATTTTGTACAAAAGTTGTATAATAGCGATGGGAAATGAAATGGTATAATTAATTTCTAAATAGTACCTTATATTTTTTTAAGAGATTAAAATTTTTGAAAAGAATATATAGTTGAGGTGTTAGGCCAATGAAAAACAACAAGTAGATACCTTTTTCATAACACACTACCAACGTAAACCTTCAAAATTCAGATTTGTATTGATTCATATTTTGCATGTGAAAATACTTTTGTTGGAAATTTTTTTTGCCGCCTTAGACTTTACGAGTAAGATGCGTTAAAACAAAATAAAAGCATTTTATGAACTGCGGCTGATTAATCGAAATTGAATTTCGATTAATTTCAATTTTTCGATTAAGTCAATTTTTTTAAATTTAATATTTTAATACTATTTAGCTTAAAATTTATTGTGATATTAAGACAATACTTAATTGTGCACGCACGTGAACTCTCGATTTTATTGATGTGTTACTACCAGAAATTTTCAAAAATAGTCGGTAAATCGACATTTTTAGTTTCTAAAACAGTGATTATCAACTGGAAATTGTGGTAAATTACTTAATCGAGTGTTATTCACTCTAAAAATTGCATAATAACATTCTGTTGTTGGTTTCGTGAATTGAGGTTAGAATGTGATAACACAAAAGTGGAAGTGTATGTATTGTAAACCTCCCAAAGAGGTGGTAAATTGGTATGGCAATGCTTGTGGCTCAAACAAACCAGTTAGTAGCAAGTTATGCTACCTTAGCTCACTAGCCCATACCACCAACGGATTACTACGGCCAAAATTGCCAACCAGGGCCATATCTATCTCAATATTAAATAATAAATTCTAATAAGAAATGGGAAACGGTTGGATATGGAAAGCGGACAAAGAAAGGAGACATCCCTGAACTAAATATTAAAAATATTAAAAAGAAGTAAGCAACGTATATTGAAGAATTACTGGCTGAATAAACTATTGCCAATAGTAAAGAAGTAAAATAGTAAATAGTAAAAAAGTAAAGAGTAACAGAGATAGAGTATTTAGTAAAAGTATGAAAAAGGCATGGGCATGGTCACATTCGATTATTTATAATTATTACAATACTTTCAACTTTTAGATGTACATCAAAACAGGACCTCGAGTGTTTTTATAACCAATCATCTGCGTTTCTGTTACCTCCAGTGAAGTCCGCTAAAATGAAGTCGCTAACTAAATTCAAATATGGAAGAATTGAAATTCAAGCTAAGCTTCCAGCTGGAGATTGGATTGTTCCAAGTATTATAAATAATACATTCATTTTGGTTTAAGCTTTTTTTTATTAAATTTTTTAGTAATTCAACTACAACCAAGCGGTGGTAATGCTGACTTTCCGAAAATATGGATAACTTACAGTAGAGGTAATAACCAACTTAAAGGAAATTTAAATGATGATATTGGATCTCGATTACTGTTTGCTGGTCCTGTTTTGCAAAGTGTTGAACCAGAACGAAGTAAACATTTGGTGTCTCGTAAATCCAATGACCCGTACTATACCAATTTTCATTTATACACCTTGGAGTGGTTACCAAGTAATTAAGATATTTAATCAAAAGTTTATTTTTTTAATATGATCTATTTCAGACAGTATGAAGTTTTATTTTAATTCGCAATTATTTGGAGAAGTACCCACAAGTTCGTTTAATAGCGAGGTATTTGCCAAATTTTTATTTGACAATAAATTAATCATAATACGAGTATACAAATAATAATAACAGTAAAAATAATTTGGTTCAAAACATCAAATGTTTTTTGAATGAAACTTTTGGATACTTGTTTCTAATTACTACAATAATTACCGACGCGTAATCAAAACGATGTTTTTATAACTACAGTCATATTTCCTAAAACCATTACCGTAGTTTAAGTGTTCATTGTTTTTGAGTTTTTATCTGACTATTATACTTTTTCAAATAAAATTGTTTTTATTATTTTTAATCAATTACATGTAAATCGCCATAAGCAATATCCCCAACCCTCGATGCGTCATATCCCCAACCCCATCGGGGATATGACGCAAAATTCAATTTTCAGAATTAATGTAATTAATAACAGTTAGCACAATCAGAATCACCTATACTTCCTGCTTAAGATACGTTAGGGTTGTAGGTACAAAAAATCCTATCACCATGAGACACTTGTGAGTAATAACTGAAAAATTGATAAATTTCAAAGGTGCGTCATATCCTCTATTTTACCTTATCTATCTCAATATTAAATAATAAATTCTAATAAGAAATGGAAACAGATGGATATGGAAAGCGGACAAAGAAAGGAGACATCCTGAACTAAATATTAAAATATTAAATAGTATGTATATTACATAGCGAGGTGGAAAGCGAGTCATTACTAACTGAGGTCTGTTCTGTGACCGACGGCGAAGACGGAGGTCAGCAATTAAACCGAAGTTATAATGACGCTTTAGCTCAAGCATGTATACTATTTTATTCGCAATCGTGAAGTGGGGTTGGTTTAATGGAAATAATACGTTTTCAAATTCGTTAGTTGTACATATAACATAGGTTTTATAACATTACTGGTATCTATGCCCTCAGTAAAGTAGTAATTAATTAGTCAATATAAAAGTTAGAATGCAGCAATATTTGTAATATTAACTACTATCCTAGACGTGGTAAATGGAGTGAAGTATTATATCAATACATACTGTATTTTGAAGTTACCCAAATATACTTTAAATTTTTAATAAAGTTCGAAACAAGTTCAATCTGATTCCGATTGCGTAAATAATAGAAGTTATAACACTTAATTAAGAATTAACTAGCATGAATTGACTTTCCGAATTGGCCAATAGTAAAGAGTTAAAACTTAGATTTAAAAGAAAGATTTAGTAGTGTCTATCAAGGTACAGACAAGTAATTTAGTAATAGTCTGAACTATAAGCATATTTACACTTGGTATTTATTTAATAATTATTTTCAATACTATTTGCAAGAATTTTATTTAATTGCAATATTTGGAGAAGTACCCACAAGTTCGTTTAATAGCGAGGTATTTGCCAAATTTTTATTTGACAATAAATTAATCATAATACGAGTATACAAATAATAATAACAGTAAAAATAATTTGGTTCAAAACATCAAATGTTTTTTGAATGAAACTTTTGAATACTTGTTTCTAATTACTACAATAATTACCGACGCGTAATCAAAACGATGTTTTTTATAACTACAGTCAAACCTGTTTTTATGCGGTGTTTTTTAAAGCGGTTTTATATGGGAAAATCTTTATGCGCGATTTTTTCTTTTTTTATGCGATATATAAAAAATTCCATGAAATACATAGTATGAATAAAAATTAAAATATTTTTTAAGGGATTCCTCTCTTCCGCACAAAAACAGGTTTGAGTGTACATAATTGTATTAATGTTTAACTTCTTCAGGTTCTTCTAACGATATATGAATAAAATATTTTTAATTTTTACCAGCGAAGTGAAATTTTAAAATTTTCCAACTTACATTTCTAGTCTAAGACAGCGTTGGAGATCGTTGTGTATATAATACTCTAAACATCTTGCACAAGCCACACGAAAATTTTAATTGCGCCTCTGCGTATGTAAATACATACATACGAATGCTTCATTCCGATATTAAAAATAAAATATTTATAATTTGATAATAATTATTTGTTTAGTTAAGATTACTTTTTTATAATAATTTTTAGCTTCAGCTATCATTAGGAGTTTCTGTGGGAGGTTTAAGTGATTTCCCCGATGGATACTATTCTGACATTGGAACAATGGGATACAATGGGACAAAACCATGGTGGAATACAGAGAGGAATTTTATTAAACAATTTTTTGTAGCTAGGAATAATTGGTTGCAAACATGGAATGATGATGATACAGCTTTGAAAATAAATTACGTTAAAATTACAGCTATATAAATAAAATTCTCTAGTAATAAACTAAGGTTTTTTATTATCTTATTCACGAAATTGACAATTTTATTATGCTAAATGTATTTAAAATTTTATACATTATAATTACTTTAGAAAAATTTGAATAGTTTTTTTTTTTTTTATTTTAATTATACGATCTATATATATATATATATACAGCCGTGCTCATTAGAAGTTGGTCGCTCTACGTTTTCACCATAGTAAGTTGGCCCGGTCTGATTTTTTTAACAAATTTTACTTGAACATTATACCTGTCACCTTTTAAAAAGATTACAATGCAAATTGGACTAAATCACAATTACAGCAACTAATCCTTTACAAATAATGTCAATTTAAACCTTTTTTCATTTACTACCTGTCGATAACAATATTTTTATTTTGTGTACAAAAATAAAAATTTCTACCAAATTTTAATGAATGTTTCTATATTATTTTTGAATTTTGTAAGTATTGTTAGGTATTTCGTATCTTTATAATTTATACTCAAAACAGCTGAAAAATTTAAATTATTTTGATAAAAATTAATATTTTTTTTTTAATTATTTTGAAATAACATTAATTTTTTTTTAATTATGTTGAAATAAAATTGATTTTTTAAATTATGTTGAAAAAAAATTGTCAATAGTGAGTATACCGCCATGTGATACCAATTTGCAACGATCTCGAAACAGCAACGATTATTGAACGCGAAGTTAACAGATGGGGCTACCTATACATGTCGCATATCAAATTTTTGCGAATTCTGCATATAAGTGGGTCCTCGATTTCGTTCAGGCATCGCTTCTCGGCCTATGGCTAAGATCAAAGTGTAGTATCTGTTCTTATCAGCTTAATGAGCACATTGATTCAGAACAGTGGTTTTACACTGAGACATAAGAAGCGACCGAAGACGGGGTAAGTACCAATTTTTGCTTTTGTGATTTTTTCTTTTTTTTTTATTTTATTTTTTTTTTTTTTTTGTATATTTTTTTTTTCTTTTTCTCTTTTATTTTTCCTTTTTTATTTATTTTTGTAATTTTTATTTGTAAACCTTTTTTTTTTTTTTATATATTTTTTTATTTTTATTTTTCTTGTATTGTGTTTCTCTCTTTTCCTCCTTATTTGTGTAACTTGTACAGAGAGGGCATAAATGTTCCTTTTTTCCCCTTTTTGTTCTTTTTCATAATTATTGGCTTGTCACAAAACAAAATTGTACCCCCCCACCAGAAACGTATGGTACGAAGGTTGGGACTATCGAACGGTACCAACTAAAGGAAGAAAAACAAGGGGTCATATAAGCACAGGTAACAGTCATAACAGACATAACAAAAAGAACAGGCATAACAGTGCGCAATAACAATATCGTGGTAGTGTCCACGACCAGCGCATCGACTGGTGGATGCGCGAATGAAGAGGCGCGGGAGAACCAGACGCGTGTAGGGTGCGCGGGGAAGTATGTGCAGGATCAAGTATGTGCAAGAACAAGTATGTGTGAGAACAAGTATGAGTAAGAACAAGTATGTGTAAGAACAAGTATGTGCAAGAACAAGTATGTGCGAGAGCAATTATGTGCGCGATCAATCCAGTGCGCGAACAATCCGGTGCGTGAACGATCCAGTGCGTGAACGATCCAGTGCGTGAACAATCAAATACGTGAACAACCAAGAACGTGAACAATAGTGTGCGTGAATAGTACCGCGAGAAAACAATACCGCGTACTGAGCGTGATAAGTGCGCGAACAATACCGCGTAGAATAAACAGTATCGCGTGTGAGAACCAGCAACAATGGCTGAGTTGCTGAAGACGCAAAGGCTACCAATGGCGACCAATGTGAGCAGCCAATGTGAGCCATTTACTCAAGAGGATGAGGTGCACCAAATCGTGGTCGTTGCCGAAGTACATGGAACGGAAGTACCAAATTGGCCCGTAAGATATAATGGAGCGGTAACACGTAGGCGTGCATCGCAGCTGTTAGACGACATGGTGGCCAATCGTGATGAGGAAGCGGAGCGGATCAGCAGGAGTCTGGATGCGATAGAAGACATTAGCGTGACACCCGATACCCTAATAGCTACCCAAGGTACAAGAGGGAGCGAAGGCGGCAATCAAAATGTGGTGATACGAGGCGGAACATATGTCATGCTCCATCCAATAGTCGGGTCCATTCAGTGCAATGTATGCAACACACCGTTTCACGGCAAGTCCTGGACATCTATGAAGCAATCAACTATGCGTCATCTGAAGCTAGTCCACGATGTCCAATACTCCAGGAGTATCAATGAATGCAGGTTTTGCCAACTTGACCTAGGGAAGAGGCCGACGCAGCACAAATGCCACCAAGCTCAGCCGATAGACTGCACGGCACCCACCTATCCATGGAGCTGTCAACACTGCAGCATGACATTCCCATGCAAACTTGCCCTGGGTAACCACATGCGTGCTGTCTGTGAAAATGAAATAAAGGAGAAACGGGGATCATTTGCCCAGACCCAGAACCAGGATCGTTCGACCGAGAGACGTTGTGTTGGATGACAACACTCAGGAGGCAAACAACGACCGTATTAATAGCATTATGCGGGAGGATAGTGAAGAAACGATGCACGACTCGACCGGTGAGGAAATAAACGAATTGGTAGGGGAAGATATCCATGGAATGATGGGCAACGATGTGCGAAACGATGCGTAGTTTGACCGGTAGTGGGATAAACGAATCATGTGACGAGGATATCCGTGGAGCGAATGACGATGATGTGCGTGAAACGATTGAGAGTTTGAATATAGAGACGCCGGTGGATGCGGTAGCGGTGTCACCCGATGATCAATACTCGCAATATCATGATATTAATCTCACACAGACAGAGGCGGCACAAGGCTCGCAGGTGACGCAACAAACACAGGTGGACGAGGAAGGGCATGCCTGCTGGATGAGTTTGGAGGCCCGCTCCAAGCAATCATAGATGAAGAAGTCTCGGAAGTGGCATGGACTGAATTCCTAAGTATTTTGGCCAAAATCACTAGATGTACCCAAGAACACTTCCGGATACTACCAGTAGAGGAATTGAATCAGAGGCCGCCCCCCGTAAATTCGGCCGACCAAATAGCCGAGGCACGTAGGATACAAAGGACCTACCGAACCAACAGAAGGAAGGCAATTAGGCAGATCACGAAGAGGAATAGTAGCCCATGCAAAATAGATAAGGAAATAATCTATGACCATTTTGCAAATGCGTGGAAAGCTCCGGAAAACGTAAATAGGATATCGGCTAGTGAAACCAGCAGCGACAACCCGGTCAACACCCAACCGTGGACAAAGGAGGAGGTCAGAGCCAGAGTGAAAAGGTTCGAGAACACTGCACCAGGACATGATGGACTGACATATAAACACTGGAAAACAGCCGACCCCGAGTGCAAGATTTTGAGGAATGTATTCAACATATGCCTGAAATATAGGAGGATACCGTCGGAATGGAAAAAGTCCAAGACCATATTAATACATAAAAAGGGGGAAAAAGAAAATCTAGATAACTGGAGGCCGATATCCTAAACCTCACCATATATAAAATATACGCCGGGTGTCTGCAAACTAGACTGTTGAGCTGGTTGGTCCAAAACAAAGTTCTGCATCCCAACCAAAAAGGTTTTATGCCCAGCGATGGAACCGTTGAACTCAACTATGTGATGCAGACGGTCATCAACGATGCAAGGAGACAGAGAAGAGACGCCCACGTGCTCTTGATGGATGTCTCGTCGGCATTTACATCAATATCGCATGAAGCAGTGCAGGATGCGCTGAGCTACTATAAGTGTGGACATATCTTCGAAGAAGTCATATCGGACATGCTGAAGGACGTCACAACAACGGTGAAAACAATTGACGGAGAAACGAACGTGATCAAGATCGATAGGGGGGTCAAGCAGGGTGACCCACTCTCTGGTCTCCTGTTCAACATTGGAATAAATCCTGGCCTGGAACGCGTTCAGAAGGAAAATGCTGGGTGTAATAGGGAGAAGGGATCGAAGAAAAGCACAAAATACTGGCGTTTGCGGATGATATCACCTTAATAGATGAAACTCTAGAGGGCTTGGAAAACAGTATACGCCTGCTGGAGGAGCAACTGGAGAAGGTACAGCTAAAATTGAACCCGCACAAGTGTAGGGCGCTGTGTATCGTGAAGGGAAAAGTTGTGGTACGCAAATACAGGATGACGCAAGGCGAAGTTGCAACAATGAGCCGATATGATGAAGAAGCCTTGTTGGGAAAGCCGATAGGATTCTGCCCGGTTAAGACCACAGCCGGAATTGGAGAGTACGTGGAATTTGGGCTCTCAATAATCAACTCAAAGCTAGCCCCATGGCAAAGAATAGACGCAATTAAAACATTTGTGTATCCAGCGTTTAACTATGCCATGAGAATGGGGATATACGATAAGTCTGCGTGGAAAAGGGTAGACGAAATCTTTAGGGCAGAGCTAAAAAAGACGCTTTCTCTTCCGCAGGAAGCAGCCAACGAATACCTGTACGGACCCCGAAATAAAACTTCGTCGGCATCCCGGTAGCGGCCGAGCTGTCGGACTTTGCCGTGATAGATACTGCGTTCAAGCTGCTGACGTCCCCGGATCCAATAATTAATGCGATGGCAGGTAAAGAGCTTACCTACACCGTGGCAAAAAGGATAAAGTGCATGCCGCCTCCCCATAGGTCGATAGAGGAGTACATGAGTGGGTCTATGGAAGGAGCCCTCTCGGATGGGACCAATGAAATATCTAACACATGGACAAAGGCTAGAGCAATTTCAAAAAGGCAGGGCGTCGTTTGGACCTTCCCGGGTGGACAACCGAATTTAAGCGTTGGATCCAAGACGATAGAGCCTAGTCAAAGGAGACGCGTTATGGGAACGCTGCGTGCCGGACGAGATGAAGAACACATCAAGCGATTTTCCTCACTGAAGAACCAAGGAAAAACATATAACAGCTTCAGTCAGGATAAATCGAGTGGTCACTTTATCACGGATGGACAATACACAAGATTCGCGGATTGGCGTTTCGTGCATAAGGCGCGACTGAACTTGGTCCCACTCAAGGCCAACGAGAGATGGAACGTTGGCGATAAGAAATGTAGGAGATGCCAACAGCAAATTGAAACGTTACCCCATGTCCTGCAGCATTGCATGCGTAACTCCGATGCCATGCAAAAGCGTCATAATGCAGTGGTGGCAAGAATTAAGACCGCCGCCGAAGGGAAGGGCTTTACGGTGGTAGCGGAAAATCAGGTTGTCGTGCAAGGAATACCGCTGCGCCCGGACCTCTTCATCATTAAAGGGCGGAAAGCGAGGATCGTCGACGTAACTATCCCATTCGAAAATGGGCCGACAGCGTTTGCCGATGCCAGGAAGCAGAAAATGGAGAAGTACAAACCGCTGATGGATCGTCTGGCTGAAGCTTATGAGGAAGTCACCATCGAGCCTGTGGTCGTAGGAGCATTGGGATCTTGGGATAAACAAAATGATAAATTCGTGAACACCATTGCCTCCAGGAAGTATCTGAAGGTAATGAAAAGGCTGTGTGTCAGCGATACAATCAAGTGGTCACGAGACATTTATGTCGAGCATCTTACGGGGGTACGGCAGTACCAACAGGAACCAGTGGGAAACAACAGTTAAGAAGAACTCGAGGAGAAGAAAATGTTAAACTGGGGTATCTTGGTTTAGTGCGGTTGCTGAATTACTTGTGTTAGCTTGATGAGTCATGTAAATAGTGTATTAGTATTGTAATGTAAATATTGTATTAATTAATGTAAAATGTAAGATATTCTCCAAATAAACAAATCTGTTCTGATCAGCTTAATATCTGATACGACCCGCATGCGGGTCCAGTATATTAAACTTATTTTTGGAAATGGATAGGGGTTAGGGGCTTGCTCCACCTCTATCACGGGTTGACCTGGCATTGCAGTACCGTCGGGACCGGCCCAATAATCTAAACTAAATGAAAAGGTAGAAATTTGAATTTATAATAAAAGATCTTTGAATTAGAGATTTACCAAACCAAAAATCAGGAGGCACGACAGTAAATGTCCTTACAGGCAGTATTTGGTGCGGTTGCGCTAATGTAAAGACGCCTCTCATTTTCGTTTTTAAAAACGTCAGTTGACCCGCGTTTTTTTGCCTCACTTTTCAGAGGTTAGGTGATTAAAACTTTCTTTAAAATTTAAATTGTAATAATTTGATCAGGATATTATTTGAAACAATTAATAAGTTTTCTACAATGTTTTTATTTTCATATTTTATTTAAGGTACATTTATAAATAAATTTGGTTTTCTTCTGAAATTCATTGAATGTTGCAATAGTTATTTATGGGACAAGTGAGTAATGATATTTTTATCCACGAACGGAAAGTTTAGCACACGAGGCGAAGCCGAGTGTGCTATCTTCCGTAAGTGGATAAAAATATCTTTACTCAAGAGTGGCATATAACATTTTATCCAAAACCTGCAAGTAATGAAAATTTCAAAATTAAAATTTGAAATTTATAATTTTGTTTCGTATTATATTGCTTGCTGGTGACAGTAATCAATTTGACACTCTAGATTTCTAGAAGGAAGCAGCAAAGATGCAACCTACAACTTATTACCATTGAAATCTATCAGAAAATACGAACAAGAGTTCCAAAATTCAATAATTGGCGAACAGAAAAGATGTTCGCGGAATTAATGAAGAAATCATGCTTGCTTATTTTTTCGGTTTGGCAAAAACATAAAATATCATCTTTGTGCAGTAGGTATTCAATGTTCAAGTCTAGTTAATTCTGGAGGTGATTTAATGACTCTTAAACGTCATGGTGGCTGGAGATCTTCTAGTATCGCTGAAAGTTATGTCGAAGATTCAGTGTCCAATAAAATTGATATTGCACAGAAAATTCAGGGAATTAAATCAACCACATCAACGATGGAAAATATACATAATATAATTAATAATGCAGAATTGAACGTGTCTGACGATTCTATTGGAACAGTTCTTAAGAATTCTGCGTTATCAGCAGGTGCCATTAATTTTCAGGGAAATGTTGGTGTAATTAATTTATATGTTCAACCTCTTTAAATAAATTCTATGAAACTTTATCTCGAAATTATTGTATAGGTAAATTCGATTTCTCGAACTAGAAACATTTTTCACTAGTGAGCAAAAAATCATTTTCGCTCACTAGTGAATAAAAGTCCACTTTGGTTGCTTTAAAACATCAATGTAAAAGTCATTTTACTTGCAGGTTTTGGATAAAATATTTTCATTTAAAACTGGCTTCATAAATTATTATGTAAGCAGTTACAGTTATGTTTACGAAAATAAATAATGCATGTTTTACTTGTTACATTATAGTTTTTAATGAAAAATTGACTACTTGTGTTACAATTTGCAAAATAATATAAATATAATTTTATATCAGTACTATACAGTTTATTTACAATGTACATATAAATAAAATACCTCTCGTTATTCCTAACATACAGGTTAACATACAGGTAAGAGAGGTAAGAGGTAGGTTAAGTTTGGAGACCCCATCTAAAAATTAAAGAATAATAAAAATAAATAAGTCAAGAAAACATACTTTACTCTTTTCTTTGCTGTTTATGTGGAAAATATGTTTGTTGCTCCATTTTCCTCTTTGTAGGAAAAAATCGGTTCAATTGATTTAAATGTAAATTGTAATATACTTCCAATTTTTCGAATGATGCATCATCCAAGTTTCTTGCCAAGTTTCTCAAATCTTGGTTATTCAATAAATTATAACGATTAAATTCTTTCTGTTCCTTGTCCTTAAACTGTCGTGCTTCCAAAATAATTCTATCTGCCGATACTCCACTTTTCAATTTGTCAACAATTTCTTTTTCTTGAGCATTACTCAATCGTTGACTTCGTAAGTCCATGTTATGTCCAACATGTGTTTCAACAAAATCAACTTCCATTTCATCTAGAAAGTCACAACAGGCATAATAGTTGATAAATAGAAAATAAAAGAAATCTACCGTTATTACAATGATGTACTATTATTCTCGAAGGACAAACGCCATTGATTTTAATACTTCCCTTTGATTTCATAGCCCGTTTCAAACAATTACTTTGATGTCCTTAAAAAAATATTTAATTAACCTAATTATCGTTCTTGTAAAAAAAATTACCTTTTGAATCGCTTCGATTACAATTATAATACGTGGTCTTTGCATTTGCCGTTTGAACCATACCCTGCTTTACATAATTTACTTCTCTATCTTCTACTGTTCTCCAATTTTCAAAATCTTCGAATTTATCAAATTTTAGTTTCTCCTCTTTAATAACGATATTATGAACATCTGAAATATGTTTCATTAATAAAGCATAAAATAAATAATTTTGTTTGTTGTTGTCGGGACACTTTGGACAAAATATATGTCCTTTTCTATTTTCCATTTCAACTGCAGCTACCGATGGGTGAATTTTTTTTATATGACGATTCTTCGTGGAACTATCATAAAACTTTTTTGCACAATAAGGGCATACGGTACTGAAAAAGCAATGTTGATGTAATTTCACACAATACATATAAATATCGAGTTGACTATGGATCCAGTAGTGTGGTGGAATGTGAGATAACGTGAGCGTGTTAGTGAAATCATTTGTGATTACTCAGGCGTGAATAACTGGAAACTTACAAGTAGTTAATTGGTGAAAAGTGAAGGCGATTGTCGTGGTGGTGATATTGAGGGGTGGCGATATTGGTTAAGTGAAAAAAGAAGGAAAACTGATTAAAACAACTGCTATCTGAAATTCATTCTGAAAGTTAGGTTAGTAAAAGGCGATAGTTTCCGAGGCGTTGAGCCGAACTGAACCTTGTGCGCGAAAATTCAAATTTCAATTTATACTCCGAAAGGTAGGCAACACAAAGTACTTAAATTGTCTACAGGCGAGAAACCATTTAGAACTTCTCAGTTGTTCTCTTTCTTTTTGGTGAAAAACCATTTAAACGAGGGGATTGAATTGGAACATCGGTGAAAAACCATTTAAACATTCAGTTTAAACTAGTATGAATAAAGGAATAGACAGAGAAGAATTGGATAAACTGGCGGAAAACAGTGACGGACCGCCAATAGACGAGAATTTCACAAAAAGAGCGGCCACATACGAGATATTCCGAAGAAGCAAAAAAATCTTGAGATTCCCAGCTAAAGATACGCAAAGTGATAAGAGCAGAAGGAGTATACCTACGGAGAAGGTATAATAAAGTCACCTAGAAAAGAAAGTCCAATAAAGAAGGACTCAAAAATTGAAGAAAGAATGGATCGCCTTACAGATATGTTGTCCAACTTTGTGAAAGAAATTAGATCAAGTGTACAGGAAATGAAGAACGAAATGAGGGACCTGAAGAAACAGATAACGGAGGTCAGGACTGGATCAGAGAGGACAGATAACGAACTGCAGACAATGAAAAGAGACCAAGATGAACTCAGAAGAACTAAGAGAAATATCGAAGAAGTTACAATCCAAAGTTGCAGAAATGGAACACAAACTGGAAAAGATTGAGGAAGAGAAGATAAAAAACAATGTCGTTATGAGTGGTATATTGATGAACGAGAGAGATGGCGAAAAACTGAAAATAGCGGTGAAAAATATTTTCGAAGAAAAACTGGGATCGAGCATGGAAATCAAAAAGCGTACAAAATAGGAGAGAAAAGATGCGTGATAGAGTTGAATAGGTGGGATGATAAAATGGAGGTATTAAGAAACAAGAGTAAACTGGTACGAAGCGAAATATATATTGATAGTGATCTGACACCTGCACAAAGACGAGTCATGAGTGAGATGAGAAAAAAAGCAAGAGTTGAAAGAGAAAAGGGAAACCAGGTAAAGGTGGGGCATATGAAACTGATTATGAAGGAGAAGATAATAACCTGGGATCGAGAAAATGGAAGAATGGTTGAAAAACGAATAGAAGATCCATACCCCGAGTCAAAAAACTAAACCAAAATGAAACGAATGATGAAACGATGACGGACAGGCGAGGAAACGGAAATGCGATAAATAAGGAAGGCCAACTAGTTAAAGAATCGGCAAGAAACAAGCGAAAGCATCGTAATACGAATGCAAGAAACCTGAAACATAAAACAGCAAAAATCGGTACATGGAATGTGAGGACACTCCTGAAGCCTGGGAAAATGAATAAAGTGGCAAGAGAACTCAATAATTATGGAATAGACGTTGCAGCGCTACAGGAGATTAGATGGGAGGGACAGGGAGAAATAAATGGAGATGGTTTCGTGTTCCTGTACTCTGGAGAAAGTAAGCGGGGAAGTAACGGCACGGGTTTCATGGTAATGAAGAGAATGAAAAGAAACATACTACACTTTAAGCCGATGGGAGGAAGACTCTCATATCTGAGAATAAAAAATGGTCCCCAACAATCTATCAATCCTAAACGCATATGCACCAACTGAAGAAAGTAGCGAAACGGAGAAAGAACAATTCTACTACGAACTGGAAACATTGTACGAAATGATACCATTGCATGATACAACGATAATACTGGGCGACTTTAATGCGAAAATTGGAAAAGAAGATTATGTGAATAACGTAGCTGGCAAACACACAATGCATGAAAATACAAATAATAACGGCACTAGACTATGCAATATGGCCGAGTCACTAAATATGATATCAGCAGCACCAAATTCAAACACAAGAAAGAACACAAAGTCACTTGGAGATGGCCGGGAGGAAACAACACGGAAGGCAACCAAATCGATCATGTATTGGTGTCAAAAAGAAGAGCCACGTCAATAACTGATGTTAGAACATTCAGAGGCGCGAACGCTGACACGGACCACTATCTAGTGGTAACAACAATCAAACAGAAAACTGCGACAGAATATAGAAGGAACAAGGAACAGAAAAGATTCGCAATAGAAAAATTTAACAACGAAACACTTAAGAAGCAGTATCGAGAAATGGTAGAAAATAAAATGTCAAAAGAGACGGAAACAACAGGAGAAGATGATATAAGCGAAGAATGGAATCACATGGCAGAAAGCATCACAACAAGCGTAGAACAAGTGATAGGACAAAGAAAAAAATCGGGATGGAAAGCATGGTACGACAGTGAATGCATAGAAAAACAAAGAAAAAAAAGCGTTAAGACTGAAATGGATAGCAACAGATAAAGTAGAAGACATGGATAATGATAAAGCCAAAAGACAGGAAGCAAACAGACTATACAAACAAAAAAAGAACACATGGTTAGATGGAAGAATGAGAGAAATAGAGGAGAACAATAGAGGAAACAACATGAAGAAGTTTTATAACCAGATCAAGAACACAAGAAAAACACATGATCAAAACAAGAGGAATAAGAAACAATGAGGTGTTCTAGAAAATGAACCGAAGGAAATTAAGAAGATCTGGATGAATCACTTTAAGAAATTGCTGAGGGTGCAACAGGATAAAGGACTAGAACAGATTGATTTGGAAACGAGGCAAGATGAAGAACAAGTCGAGGAACCCGAAGATGGAGAAATATTGGAAATAATACACAGACTTAAAACGGAAAGGCACCGGTAGAGATGGTATAATGGCGGAGATGATCAAGAGCGGAGGTGAAACGTTACACAGTAAAATATGCGAGCTGATAAAGAAAATATGGACAAACGAGAAGATGCCAAATAGGTGGAAGGAGGGTGTTATGATAACAATTAAAAAAAGGAGACGCAGAAAATTGTGATAATTATAGAGGTATTACTCTCCTTAATGTAGCATACAAGGTACTTTCAATAATAATAAATAACCGACTCACTATATATAGCGATAAAATAATCGGCAACTACCAATATGGATTCAGAAGAGGTAAATCTACAATCGACGCCTTACATATTGTTAGACAAATTGGAGAAAAAAGCTATGAATTCGACATGGACATCCATATGCTGTTCATTGACTTTAAGCAAGCCTTCGATAGCGTAAATAGATTTAACCTGGTAAAAATAATGAAGAAATGGAAAATACCATCTAAACTTGTCAGACTAATCCGGATGACGCTTGAACAAACATCGGTAATTGTGAGAACAGCAGAAGGAGAGACAGATGATTTTGAAGCGAACCGTGGCGTAAGACAGGGTGACGCGATGTCCGCAAGCCTTTTTAATATTGCACTCGAAAGTATAATTAGACACGCCAATTGCAGTGGAACAATAATAAATAAGGAAACGCAACTGATTGCTTATGCAGACGATGTAGTAATAATTTCAAGAACCGAAAAAGGTATGGCTGAGGTGTTCCAAGCGATAGCAAGAGCGGCAGCGGAAATGGGATTAATTACAAACCGTAACAAAACAAAGTACAAGAGAACATCAAACGACACCTGAAAGGAAATAAAGATCGGTGAGCACACTTTTGAAAAGGTCGAGAGAATCAACTATCTCGGAGTGCAAATTAATAGTAAGAACAACAGAAGCACGAAAGTGATGAAAGCAAGAATACAGGCGGCAAATAAATCTTACTATGCGAATAGAACGATCCTGAGAGATAAGCAAATAGCAAAAGATACAAAGATCAAGATATATAAAACTTTGATAAGACCTGTGCTCACATATGCATCAGAAGTCATGTGCATCACACAGGGAGAGAAAGAAATGTTGAGGGTCTTTGAAAGAAAAATTTTGAGAACAATCTTCGGAGCCAAAGAAGTAGACGGCGAGTTCAGACCCAGAATGAATTTCGAGTTGCGAGATAAAATGGAAGGAGAAGACATTGTAAAAGTCATGAAAGCGCAAAGAATTGGGTGGCTGGGTCACATAATGAGAAGAGATGAAGGGGAAACGATAAAAGCGATGACGTGGAGGTTTTTGATTATCATTATTTTAGTTTTTTAATTTTGGGTTAAGTTGTAAATAGAATTTTTCCGATGATTTCTCCGAAAGCTAGCCAGAGTATACCTGGCTTTTCAGCTTGTTTCAGTAGCAATGTACACTTTGCGTAATAACGTAAAAAATTCACAATTTTTACAACTCGTACTATAAAGATAGTATAAAATTTTTTGAATTAATTCTTAAAGTAATTTGAATTTAATAAAACTACAATCTAAAATTATGACTTCCACCTACTGCATAACTTCTGTTTTAAATAGATTTGTAGTTTATTGAAGTCTAGTAACCAATGGCTAATTATTATGACATATTTGTATAGCTAATTATTACATATAATTGCCCCTAAAAGAGTGTTTGAAGAACGTAGTATAAATATATTCTCTATAACTTCAAAAACAACCGAGATATCGACATTAAACTGTTGAAAAATCGATCATTTGCCTATAGTTCGAAAACAAAAGAAGATAGCAATTTGCCGTTTTTGCCATTGAATTTTTCTTAAAAAAAAAAAGATAAATAATAAGCCATCTGTTTTTTCATAACTCTTCTAGTTATCAAGTTCCCCCATAAATCATTGAAATTGGCTCACCCTATACACACATAGCGCACATAGTATGTGTGGTTTGTCTTCATAGGTACGCTTTTTGCAGTTCAAATTATAATTAATCGACGTAAGGTTTGGAACTTTCCTCTAGGTATGCTGATTCAACCCCGTTTTTCTCATATAAATGTAGTTACACCCTACAGTTAAAATTCGTGCTTTTAAAGTTCTCTTTAATATTTGCAGACCCTTAATTTTAGAATTATTATTATTATTATTAGCTGAGAATTAAAAGAAATTCAAGTTTTAATTTTTAAAATTTGTAGTCAGCCGTGGTACACCTTGAGCCATATATCGTGAACACTTCATCACACAACACTAACGTAAACACTGCCCTACATGGTAAAAAAAATTAATTCTTTGCATGCAAAGAATAATTAGAAAATTTAGATTTAGGAATGTGGTAAATAAATTGCGGACGGGCTGGAAACCAAAAAGAAAATGAAATGAAAGTCGATAAGTAAGCTGGAAATATTGAAAAAGTTTCCGTTATGTTTGCAATTAATTAGAGCTATTCAATGGGCAGTCGGGTTGATATAGGCGATATTTTAATTTAAAAGACCAAAGCAGAAAGAAAATATGTAAAACACAAAAATTTCAGATATTTTTGTAAAATGGTATTAGTGTTGAATTTAGAATAAAGCTCTCTTATTTGAATTTGTATTTGTCTTTTACATTCAGACTTTCTTCATTCGCAAGGGTTCCCTCTGTATTTTTTGGAAAAATATGAAATGTGAATTATACAAATATCACAAAGTATTAAGCTTTAACTGGGGTCCTTATGATTCTGGAAATCTTCAGTCCATTGAGCATTGCTGATTTTCGCTTTTTGGTATCATCTGTCGCCACAGATCATCGCGAAAAGATATACCTTACATACATACTTGCATATTCGATATTTTAGTAAAATAATTAAAAGAACAACTTAAATAGTACTGCAACGCAGCAACTGTTTGATGGTTCATGTTTATAAAATGATTTCGAGGTTACATGCGTCATTATTATTGGAAATAGAAGGTTATCGAAGATAGTGCAATAACCACGTTTTAATTTAATAATCACAGCAAAATGAAGGTAGTGCAAAATGTTAAATTATTTTGTTTTTTAGCAGTTTTCACACTTGAAGTTCATTCCGTTTTTAAAATTCCTGAAGTTACATTTGAGGCATTAAAATCTGGCCGTTTTAGAGCATATATACCCAGTAAGTTTCTTTTGTATTGTAGTTTTAGTGTAATGCAAATCATGAAAAGAGCTCAGATCGCGGATGTCAAATAATAAAGGAGGTGCCTTCGGTACCCTAATTTTGTTCTCAACATATTAAATGTCTTTAAATACTAGTGATAATAATTATGTGTCCTTTGTTAGTGATTGATTCATTACTTTTTTATTGCTACACACTACAAAAGCGCCCAGAAATTGTTGAATTATAATTGAATAAGTACATGAAAATGTCATGTTAGTTAATATCAATATTACTTCGGCCTCTATTTCTCAGCGAATTTTTTATCTGCTGTAGAGAAAGTTTCACGTATATTGGCGTATATTTTTCATTTAGATAGATCATAAAAATATAGGGGCTGAGTTTTCTCTATAACGAATTGACTGAGATTGCTTTTTTTTAATAATGTAACAACTTTTGCTTGTTTTGGAGTGTACAGCAAAACTGCATTCAAGTCTATTACAACGTAATAAACGAATGTATCAAATATTTATTTGATATTTTATTAAGGTTTAACAATCTTGCAAGATACAAATTTGACGTTCCACATAACTATTTTAGGTTAGAACCAGTGCATTTGTTGTTGGAATAATGCAACTTGGCTAATGCCTTGTTAGATAACTTTTTGTAAATTATTATATCATACTATTATAATTAATTGTAAATGTTTATTATTAGTTGTTGAAATTATATGTTGTATAAAATATTTTAAAAGGTTTCAAGTTTAATGAAATTTGAAAAAAAAATTTATAACAATTCTAATGAAATTTGAAAAATTTCTAACTCACATTAAAGTTTAGGACCTTCCTTGCGTAAGGTGGTTTCGTCTTTTCAAGATATCATCAAGATATAATACTATTATATAACTACTGTTATACTCGTAGTTCTATTTTCTAGATCTTTTGCACAAGTTACTTCATTATTATTGTTTATAAAAAATAAAATTACAACAATAGTGGTTACCGAATATCATGTAATTTTCTAATTTTGAAATATAGTGGAGTCACACAAAAGCGACTTCATCTCAGTGAACTATCCACAATAAAAACTCATATGGTTTCAGCTGTTTCGGTTTCGTATCAAAAGACCAACCAGTTAAGTCAATTTCTTTCTGAAAATGACTTGCATATTACAAGTGCCCGGTTTTAGCACTAATTTTTAAAAAATACTTCCATGTTGAATAGATTTTAAATAAAAAACACTCTTCTGCAAGATATTCTTTATTTACTGCCTACCAGTTTCGTGCAAAAACGTTTCGTAACAAATGCACATGTTCAGGGCAAGTCAACTACAAAAAATAAAATACAGAAGATAATATGTATAGGCGCAACAAATAAACATCACATGCATAAAAACTTATTAGTCAAGTAATAAGGGATCAAAACCGTGTGGCGGAGAGCAGTGTGGAAAATCTAAAATGTCTTTCGTATTGGTTGAGAAGCCAATCGGTGTAAGTCAATAAACATTAAAATGTAATAAAAAATCTATTAAAAATTAGTAAAACTAGGTACCTGCGAAATGCAAACTATTTTTAGAAATTGTTAAATAAATTTACTTACACTGATACTATAACATACGTACATGTTACCATGGACGCTTTTGAAATTCGTGTGTGAGGGTTCGCACTGGATCTTGTAATACTGACATTGTATGCACTAATAATTGCAACATAATCTACATACAGGGTGTCCCCGTGACTATGGTAAACCTTTCAGGTGATGATAGAAGACACTTTTCAAAGAGATATTTTTAAATAAAATTTTTGTCCTTGCCCAAAACCTTAGGGGTTAGCAAATTTAACGGGCTACAACTTTTGTCTATTCCCACAAAATGTCATCTCAGACCTATTTAAATTATTGGATATGCAGTATTTCCTGTTACATTTAACTGTCCATTCAGGCTTGATTTTCTGCCATTCTCCAGAAAGTGAGACAGCAGGTTTTTTTATTTTTTTGAAGGTGTTAATGGGTTTATCTCTAAATAGTTTAACCACTACAGACATCCAAGACTTGCAGTTAGGATGTCCTACAACCCTGAATTATTACAAGATTAGAATTCAATACTTCAATGTCTTAACACGAAGCATAAACGTCATTACCTATTGAAAATTGCTTGTATAAAGTATGAGTCTAAAGTAGCTGGACAAATTTCAATTGCATCAAAATATTAGTTATGATCTAGCAATCCTTTTGTTTTTTTACTGTACCTTCTTTCATTTGTTTAATGTCAAACTTAATTAGTTTTGTTTGATTTGTCATTATGAAAGTGTGTGAACAGAATTTTTTGCGTAAACGTGTTTATAAAATGCTTGGCGAGCATTTTAAAACATTTTATAAACAAAGACTTCAGTCGAAGTACCATTTATTCGATAATTTTGAGGTTCCGTTGATGTATTGATGCTGAAAATAAGAAAAAAAACGGGAGAAAATCAATTTAAAAAATCAGCTAAGTCAGTTGAAAAAAGCAGCAGAAAATAAAATTTGAGTGAGTACTCGCATACTATTGAGGAAATTTAAAGTGTCGCAAACAACAATTTGCCGAAATTTGAAAAAAATAAACGTAAAACGGTACAAGAGGAACGTTAAACCCAGATACACTAATAAACAATTAATAGAAATACCCAAAAAGTGTCGCATTTTGCGACAAAAATTTTTAACAGGCGATACAGTTATCATTATGGATGACGAGAAGTATTTCACATTTGCCAACAGTTGTGATATTACAAACCAAGGATTTTATACCACCGATAAAAACACAGTTCCTGATAATGTCAAATTTATTAGAAAATCAAAATTCGAACCGAAAGTATTGGCGTGGTGTGCCATATCAGTGGAAGGCGTTTCAAATGTTTTTGTTCAAACTCAAGCTGGTATTGCAGTTAACACAGACACTTATATTAAAAAATGTTTACCAAAAATGGTTAATTTTGTAAATAAATACCATAAAGATGATAAAATCATCTTTTGGCCGGATCTTGCATCTTGCCATTATGCAAAAAAAACGCTAAATTGGTTAGATGGTCAAAATATACCGATTGTTCCCAAATATGCAAATCCGCCCAATATTCCTGCAGCTCGTCCAATTGAAACTTTCTGGTCAATTTTGTCACAATTAGTTTATAAGAATGGTTGGGAAGCAACATCAGCCGATCAATTAGAAAAACGGATTAAGTCATGTGTCAAAAAAATTGATGTGAAAATGCTCCGGCGTATGATGGAAAGTGTTAAAAGTAAAATTAGAAAAATTGAAGAGAATGGACCATTATGTGTTTAAAATTTTTTTGTGTTTTAGTCATATTGAGTTTTCATAATAAAAAATAAATTTTAAATTTTCTATAACCAATTTTTTTTTATTATAGTTTGAATTCTGTCCAGCTACTTTAGACTCATACGTATTATAGATTATATAAAAGTATCGACTATTATATTTAGGGTACATATAATTAAAATCCATGATGGAAATGATGATGATGATGATAATTAAAATGTATTTTTTTAATCTAGGTTCGAACAACGCAACATTTTTTGCACTGAATGCAAATTTAAATAGAATATTGGTTCTAATCAACCTGGCCAATTAAGCGATGAAACTAGAATAATAGTGGATAGTTATCTTATTTTAAACTTTGAAGAAAAATTAAGAATTGGAGATGTATTAAATTATTGGATATTTGTTAACGCTAATCGTGCAGGTTATAGGAAGGAAGGACTAACCTGGGAAGTTACAGGTAAATTTATTATATATTATAATGTCAAAAATATTTTGTGGGCTCTTATTATCTACATATGTATTTACGGTGGCGAGTCGCAAGTTTTGTAAAATAGGGAGCTGTAGGTAAAAGTGCGCTGTGGGCAATTGTTTTTAATATTCTAAGATCTAACTGCCTTAAATTAAAAATTGAGTTTAAATTCATTTGTATTGCTTTTGAAAAATAGGTATGGTAGTTATAAATGTTCTGTTTTTTATGACCATTTTAATATTTTATATTTAATATTGGTCACATGACCAATGAATTTATCTCATAACCATAAAGTTATTCATCAATTTCTCTTACTTAAGGTTAAGGAATAGTTTCAGCTTTTAATGATTTGGAACACTTACAATTTACGGAGAGGTAATGCAAACGGGTTTTACAGTTGCAACGTTTGTTAAGAAAAAAACCTATTGTATTAGGTATTTAGGTATTTATCTGTAAACTAATAATGCATTGAAAGAGTGACGAAAAATTCCCCAAAATGGTTCAACTTAGCTCATTTCTTTGCTCAACTTGCTCAACTTAGTTCAACTTAGGGACTAAACATTTATCCGATATCTGTACACTTAATCAAAGAAAATTTATAAGCCTTCAGTAAATTTCTTAGAAATTATAATAACAAAAGATATAAATATATAATGTACAGATGACTAGATTTGTGGTAGAGGTTCTGGACATTGGATCTGAAGGCCTTGGGTTCGAATACCGGTGGTGTGAAAAAATTATCTGTGCCGGCTGTTGGATTTCACGTTAAGATGTAGTGGTGATCACAGAAATAGCATACTTACATAGTCACAAATATTTTAGTTAATAAAATGTATTAAATTATTTATAAAACTCAAAAATTTGAAATAGCAATTCAATTTTATTTATAAAATCTATAAAAACAAATTTTTTTATATTCAAGGGGGGTCTAATATCGTTCCATAGGTTCTCAATTGGATTTAGATCGAGACTTTAGGATAGGGCATTGAAGCATCTTGATTCATAAAACGTCTAAAATATACTTTCGCCTAGACTGGAAGCGATTAAACTTAAACTCATCAGTACCCAAAATGTTTTTACAAGACGAAGCATTTTTGTAGGTACATTTTTGCAAATTCTAAACACTTTCGTAGATTGCTTTGAAACCAGGGATTTTTTCTTTGCTATGCATCCATCAAGACCAGTTTCTTGCAAACGATAACGTATAGTTGAGACTGACACACCTGCACTATACTGCACTTGAATTTTATCCGACTAAAAGTTAAGAAAGATTGAAGTTTACTCGTTCCACTAATTTCGCGACCCAAATAAATTAATGTTTTTTCGGTAATGGCTTTAAAATTTTATTCTCTAGCGTTTAAAATTTTTCAACATGTTTAATTCTGTAATTCATCCTATACGTAAAGATGACTTACTATTCCACATTTCTAGTTTTTACTACAGTGTACATTAGTCTGTTATCAGTAAATTCCAGTTTTAATTAAAATACTATGTTAGTTAAAACTAGGATTAACTAGAGAGCTTTGTTAGAACTAGAATTTTGTAGTTATATAGAAATTATATTTATATTATATTACATATTATATTTTAGCTGATTTTGGGTTTTAAACATTGCAACATAGATAATAATAATTCTTTAAAAATCCTGTTAATATCTGTTGTTTATGTTTTAGAATTGCTCAATTCATATACGAATCTTGGCAACAATATGTGTGCCAAATCTACTACTATATTAAATGGAAATAATGTATGCCAAGGGGATCTAATATTTGAAGACAAATTCGAAGAATCGTGGGTTGATATTAATAAGTGGGTAGTAGAACAAAGAATACCAACTTACGTAGGTCCGGTAAGTCTCACTTTTACATACAAAATGAAATATTTTGAGGTGTTTCTAAAATTACCTTCTGCTCTAACTTAACCTCACACAAAAAGACAAGTAGTCATGATATTAAATTGAAATTGAATTTATGAAATTAAACATGAAATTAAATTGAATGAAATATGAAATTAAACATGAACAAAATGTGAGGGCTTTTAATGAAAGAATCCTGTACACCAAGTATAATTTTGTAAACACTCATTATATGTTTCTTTAAGCGAGTATATACTTTTTACAAAATGCTAAAAGTATTATAATGGTGAAAAAAAAGATGACGCATTTTCCCAAACCCAATTAGTCCGTAGAAATCGTTTAAGATTATTCTTGATTTATTCACTTAAAAAATATAATACACTTATAATACATGTACTGTATCCTCCAATCTACGAACTGCTATCTGTAGGACTTCCGATGCTCATATAAAATCGTCTTGAAAAAGTCTTCTTCTTCCTTTCAGGGTTTAGACTCTATTGCCTGTTCCGACTTCATAAGTCTCGCCAACGCTTTCGCCGTCAGTAAAAAGTATTTAGATAATTATGTGCAAGTAATTTTGGGTTAGGTTGAGCGTCGATGTTAATCCCGTTAATACGGTTACGTTACGCTAGCGAAGATTAGAAGTGTTTTATAGTGGAAAGAGTAGTGATAAAGATCAGAAAGGTGGTGTTTTGGAACAAGTAAATGGCGCGGAAACGGTTTTTCTATCGATCTACACGATTATTAAAGAAGTAAGAGGATATTTCTTGTATACGAGTTGTAAAATTTGGCAGAGGTTAGCTTTGATAAGGAACGATAAATTAAAGGAGTGTTGGGTTGCATATAGTATAAGGCGGAGGTGTACCTTTAAATTCACTTTAAATTCAGTATAATTGGGTTTGCTGCTTCCGAGAGGTCGACTCGAGCAGCGGGCCTTTACGCGGTATAGAATAGAATGTGCGATAGTGAAAGCTCAACTGGAGAAGAAAACTCAAGAAAGCGTCAGGCTAGCTACGAAATTTTTAGTAGAAGTAAGAAAACAACTAGATCCCCTTTTAAGAATACAGGAAAGCACCGAGGCGAAATGGAAGAATTAAAAGAGATGATGACGCAAATGCTAACCGAAATAAAAGACATTAAAGCCGGGCAACAAATATACGAAAATGAGATTAGGGCCCTGAAAGATGAAAATAAGGCATTGAAGGAAAAGATAGATACACTTGAAGTCAGGCTGAATCGCATGGAAAGGAGAGATAGGAAGAATAACATAATTCTGAGGGGAGTGCAAGTGATTGGAAAAGACGCCAGGGGAGAGATGGAGACTTTCTTCAGTAGCAAATTGGTGTTGAGGTAGCAGTCGGCACTGCTGAGGTAATTAACCAAAGTCTTCACAACCTTTTGTTTTAGCAAAGATGAGTACATGGCAGGACAAAATAACTGTAATGAGAGCAAAAAACAAACTGAAGGGCACCAAAACTTTTATCGATGACGATCTAACGCAGCACGAGCAGAAGATGCAAGCCAGTTTGAGAGAACGTGCCAAACAAGAAAGAGAAAAGGGGAACGAGGCCAATGTAGGGTACGGAAGATTATACATAAACCGCGATCGATGGGATTGGGACAATCAGAAAGAGGAAATAGTGAAAAGCGGTAGACCTCCTACACCAAAAAACTAAGAATGGAAGATGCAGGACGGAAAAATAATACAGAAAAGCGTGAAAAAGGACAATTGATAAATGGACAAATGGCAGGAATAGATGTTATGTTTCTTACAACTTGGAATGTGAGGGTACTTTTGTAGCGGGAGCATTGAAACAATTAATAAAGGTGTTGAAAAAGTACAAAGTTGATATTTTGGCATTACAGGAGACAAAGCAAAAAGATAATGACATAATGGATATAGAGAATTACACCTTTTTCAAAAGTGGAGGGAAAGACAGAAGGATGGGTACTGGTTTTATAGTGAGCGAGGTTAGGAAAGATATGGTGATTGGTTTCAAGCCGGTAACGGAAAGAATGTGTGTACTGAGAATAAATGGAAGTAATAGGAAGATAAGCATTATTAATGTCCACGCACCTACCGAAGAAAAAGATATAGAGGTTAAGGAACAATTTTACGAGATGTTGGATAAAGAGTACGCGAAAATACCAAAATACGACATCAAAATGATAGTGGGAGATTGGAACGCGAAACTTGGGCAAGAAGAAGCATATCGACCTACAATTGGCAGGTTCAGCTTACACAGTGAGAGTAACGAAAATGGAAGACTTCTGATCGACTTTGCAATGGGGAACGATATGAAGATAAAGAGCACACTACGAACACAAGGATATCCACAAGGCAACGTGGGTGAGCCCGGATGGTATTACAGCTAACCAGATCGATCATGTTCTAATAGAGAGTAGAAGCGAAAATATTATTAGAGACGTCAAAACTTATAGAGGAGCAGACCTTGATTCAGATCATTTTATGGTGGGAGTAAGGATGACAACAGCTACGATAAAACCAATGAGTATAGAAAACAAGTAAATAAGCAGAAAAATAGAATGCAAGTACAACTCAAAACCGAAGAGCAGAGGAAAAATATAGTGAAGCAATGGAAAAAATATTGGAAGAGACGGAAGTACAACAAGATATAGACCATATGCAAAAAACAATAGAAAGTAGTATAATGGGAGCAGCAAAACACTGCGTACAAGTAGTATAAAGAAAAACAGGAGTGGTACGATTGCCAGTGTGAAGTGGAAGTAAAGAAAAGAGAAAAATAAGACAATTATGGCTGGCCAATCAAACCGAGGAAACAAAAAACAGTATGAAAACAGAGAAGAGAGTGTAAGAGGGTAATAAGAGAAAAGAAAAGAGAACACCAAATAAAAACCTGGACGAGTTGGAAGAAAAGTACAATAACAAAGAAATAAGAAACTTTTACCAGGGAATTAAAAGAATAAAACAAGGATTCCGATCGAGTACAACGTTCTGCAAAAATAGAGACGGCACACTGGTGGGATCAAAGAGGGAGTAACGAAAAGATGGGCGGAATATTTTCAAGAGCTTGGTTTTTCAAGAACACATGGTAGCAGAGATGGGTGACGAAAGTGAGGATAGAGTGGAAATGCCAACGGAAGACGAGATAAGAAAGGTGATAGCGAGACTGAAAACAATAGAAGTGCAGGAGAAGACGGCATACAAGCGGAAATGCTAAAATATGGAGGAGAAAATTGCAAGATATAGTCGTCGGCATGATACAGAAAGTGTGGAAGGAGGAAAGAATGCCTACATCTTGGAGTTTAGCACTAATATGTCCGATCCATAAGAAAGGTGATAGAACTGAGTGTGAAAACTATAGGGGGATCGCACTATTGGATGTCACTTACAAGATACTCGCCACATGCATAAAAAATAGATTACAAATGTGCACAGAGAAAATGATAGGAGAGTATCAGTGTGGTTTTAGACGGGGTAGATCGGTAACGGACCAATTGTTTGTTCTGCGAGAAATTCAAGAAATTAGCCACGAATTTGGTTTGGAAACGCATCTGTTATTCTTGGATTTTAAACAAGCATACGATAGCGTCAAGAGAGAAGAGCTGTATAATATTATGGTAGAGATGGAAATACCTCGCAAATTGATAAGATTGGTTAAAATGACACTTGACAGCTCTGAAAACAAAGTAAGAATTAGGGGCGAGCTGTCTGACAGTTTTGAAGTAAAAGTGGGGCTGAGACAAGGTGACCCGTTGTCGTCAATTTTGTTTAACCTTGTGTTAGAAAGTACAATACGGAAAGCAGATTTAAATAGAAGCGGCACACTTTTTAGAAGAAGACACCAGTGCTTAGCATTTGCGGACGATCTGACGCTCATCGCGCGAACAAAGAAGGAGATACAAGAGATTACGCGAAAACTACTAGAAGCTGCTAAGAGAATTGGATTGAAGTAAATGAAAAAGACGAAAAACATGATTTGGAGCGACAGAAATTTTGAGGAAGGAAGATCTATAAGTATACCAATGGGAGATAAAACGGTAAGCTTTGAAGAAGTTGATGTTTTTACGTACTTAGGAACGGTAATAACAAGAAAACCAGGACATGATGAAGAGATCAAAGCAAGAATGGCCGCAGGTACAAGAAGCTCCTTCGCACTAAAATCGATCCTTGGTAGCAAAGTGTTTTCGAGGACAGTTAAAACAAGAATATATTATAAGGCCATCGGTTATGTACGGTGCCGAGGTGTGGACGCTGAAAAACGTGAACAAGCTATGCTGGAAAATGGGAGAGGAAAATATTGAGGAAGATTTTCGGTGGAAAGTATTTAGATGGTCAATGGATGATAAGGACTAATCGAGAGATAGCAGAGTTGTATGGACAACCAAATATAGTTGGTGTGTGAAGGCGCAACGATTGCGATGGTTGGGCCACCTGGTGAGAATGAATAAGGACAGAACCCCAAGTGACATTTGGAATGTGATATTCGGAGGCACAAGAAGAAGAGGTAGACCGAGGAATCGCTGGAAGAATGAAGTACAAGAGGACTTGAAACAAATTGATATGGAAAATTGGAAAGAGTGTGCTCTTGTCAGGAAGGAATGGAAGGCGGTTACAGAAAAGCCATGGGCCTACTAGGACTGTAGTGCTAATATACATATACATACAATTTTGGGTTATGTTATATTTGTTAAAGTAATTTTCAGTTTAAAATTTTGGGTTTTGGCTAAAAAAGTTAGGACTAAAATTCAATTTTTTACAAAGGAAATGTCTGGAAAAAGTTTATGGAGTATTTTTTAAATCATTAAATTTTAAAAGTAAAATTCAACTGGTTCTCTTATAGTGTGAAAATGAATTTATTTAAACCAAATATACTCCATTGTTATCGACAATGTTGCGCCATTTTTCGGGTGAAGAACTTTTATGGTTTCTGATTGAAAAACTGAATCAAGTGGTTTTCACAGGCTCCTTTTGAAACCAGCTTAATTCCATTGAGAGTGTTCTGAAAATATCGGAAAAAGTAATAATCAGAGGGTGCTATGTCTGGAATATACGGTGGATGCAACAAAACTTCCCCACCAAGCTCTCGTAATTTTTAACGGGTCATCAAAGAAGTGTGTGATCGGGCGTTGTCATGATGGAAAACAAAACATTTTCAATTATTCAATTCGGACCGTTTTTTTTAATTGCCTGGCGTAATCTCTGTAGTTTTCACAGTAGAATTTAGAATCAATCGTCTGAGCAACTAGAAGTAGCTCATGGTGGACGATTCCCTTCCAGTCTCACCACACACATAGCATCACCTTGTTCGACGTCAATCCTGGCTTCATGAACACTTGTGACGGTTCACCATCCCTTGTCCACGATCTTTGACGCTTCCGATTGTCGTACATGACTGATTTTTCATCACCGGTTATGACACGTTTCAGAAATGGCTTGATTTCATTGCATTTCAGCAGCTCACCGTAGATGTTAATTCGGTCTATCATGAGGAACCCATACATCGAGCTTCTTTTTGTAGCCAGCTTTGTGTAAATAGTTGAAAACAGTTTTGTGGTCAATGCCTAGCTCCATACCAATATCGACACTGCTTATATGCTTATCTTGGTAGACTTTTTCAAAATTTTTACATCTTTTACATCAAAGCGAGCGAACCATTCCACGCAACAGATTTTGATAAAGTACCTTCACAGCACACGGCACAAATTTTTTTACAAGCCTGCGCATTGTTTTTCTTTTTGTCGTAATAATATTGCAAAATATAGCGCAATTTTGTATTACTTTTCTCCATTTTCAAACGCAATCAAACTTTCCAACCACTGCACCAATTTCGATGTTTATACACTCAAATTAGCGTTCGCAGTGTCTTCCTTCTAACGAGCGTTTAGTCGTGTTGCTGCAATCAGTGTTTCGTAAGTTATTTGCAATTGATGCTATCTATCGGGAAAAACGCCACGAACTTTTTTCCAGACAATATTTAACAATATTTAATAATATATATTAATATAAATACATTTTTAATTTGTAGAGTTTCGAATTCAATTCGTATGAGAATAATAGCAACACTTGCTTTATTCAAAATGGTACCCTATATTTAAAACCTATTCCTATAATGGATGAAAATGAAGTAAGAGGAGAACTAAATTTAAGAAATGGGTAAGTAAATTATTGTAGTAAGTTAATAAAATTTAGAAGCTTAGAGTCACCGCTAAGAAAAATGAAATACGGACAATATTTAAAACAAAAACGGCTCTATATGATAAAATAAGTAATTTTTAATTTTGTATTAATTTTTATTTGTTACTTAATGCATTTTCTACATGACAAAATTTTTTGGTCTGACTTTTTTTGGTAAGCTCGAAGTCCGAAGTCTTCTTTTAACATGCGAGACATGCTTCTTTTTGAAATTTGAACTTCTCTCGCCATAATTTTCTGTTTTCGAAGCCTATTTCTGTGATCCGTTTGCGCACCGCTTTGCGTGGGCGTCTGCTTCTTGCTCTGTCATTTATGGTCGAAAGTTCATTGTATCGGCTTATGGTTCGATCAATAAACTTTTTAATGGTTTTAATAAATTAAAAATTTCACTTACATCTTTAGCACATTTGTATAACGCGATCACAGCAATGCGATTTTCCTTAGTACCCCATTCCATGTTTACTATTCAAATTTAAAACTTCAACTAATAAAAGTTTACTGTCTATGGATAGACCTTTTCAAACCTTCCACAAATCATCCCCCTAATTTCTGGATTTTAAACTTAACAGTACTTTAACTGGGACAGAACTTCTAGCACGACTAGATATATCACAAGTTTTGTGTGAAAGGATTTACTAAATCAAAAATTGCACAAAATAGATTGAGAAGTTTAATTCCGCAAGAAAAACTCAAAGCATTTATGTTAATGTCTGCATTTTTATTATTTGACTTATTTTTGCTTTATTCAGAAATCTGCATTTATTTTTATTATGCATTATGTTTATTATTTAATCAAAATAAAAATAGTTTTTAATATTTTATACATTGTTTTCTTCAAGAAGTTTCTCGAAAACTGGGGTCGTTTAAAGAAGTTGCCCAGTATTGGTACATGTTTTTGGTAGTAATACATATTTGCAACTTTTTTTTAGAAACTTTATGGCAAGTACATAAAATAATGATTAAATCAATCAAAATGGCAATTAAATTTTGCCATCATCCGGTCCTAACATTAAGATTATTTAATAGCATTTAGGACTTGCAGCTTGTGAGGATTCAGAACCACGGCATAAACGAACCTTTCTTGAGTTACCAGGATTTAAATCCTAGACCCTTACATATAAAATCCAGAACCTTTACCATTAAACTGAACTATAATAAATTACTAATATTTTTTTAATATATGTGCAGGTGTACCTCTCCAAATGACAACGAATGCTACTACAAATATGCATCAGCATTTCTATTGCCTCCGGTAAAATCTGCTAAAATAATATCTAAGCAGTCATTTAAGTATGGCAGAATTGAAATTAGAGCTCAACTACCAGCCGGCGATTGGATTTTTCCTAGTAATTTTTTTTTTAATTATTTAAAATTATGTGAATATAAACTTCTAACGAATTTGAATTCAAACCCCAGCATAATTGCAAATAAATTAAATTTAAGATTTAAGCAGGAAATTAAATTTTGGAATTGAACAAATAAGTGTATGCTTTTTGCTGCAAGTTCCAAAAAGTAAACTAATGGTCAAAGAAATTTTTTTAAAAATCTCCATAGGTAACTGAAATTCGGTGAATTAGTTGGACTTTTTTCTATTTCGACTTTTAAGACTTTTTTGTTTCATTTCACGATTTAATTTCTTAAATAATTCCAAGAATTTTGCTTATTTTCAATTTTTCCTAGATAAAAACTTATACATACATACTATATTTCCTGAACTACAAATGTTTGTAGGTGAACGAAAAAAAAAATAAAATTTATGAACTGTTTGGCAACATAATATGTATAAATACTATTGTAGTGGTAGGTACGTAGTACTGTTTTATTGCAAACAAATTATATTTTTGTTTATAATATACATAATATGTATCTAATGTATAATAATGATCATATCTCGAGGACAATAATCTATATTAGGGCAAAATCAGTCATAATAAAAATAATTATGCAAACAAGAACAACCTTTGATCAGTTTTTTTGAGGAGGGGATTTCGGAGGAATTTTTTTCTCAAATTAGGTCATACATGGATGGCCTCTTTGCACATCAATGATGGAATCTTGAACGAGTGCACATTTAAATCCTTATGTAAAGTGCCACATGCAGTACCGTACAAAAATCGTAATTGTTGAAATCGACAAGTAGTTAATATAATCGTTGCATTCCAAAGCAAACTAATTTTCTTCTAATTTCTGCACAAAATCATAAATTGTACGCTCAGAAAGCTAATTTTGTAGATCAAACATTGTAGAACATGAATTTTGATAATAACATTTACTGATGACACCTATAAAAAAAATGAAAATATCTTTAACTGTTTTACAGTTCCATCCGTTGAATTTGGATAATTTACCAATTGGTTTTAATTTTGTTATAATAAATATCTAAAATAATATCTCAATTCAAAGCATTAATTTTATGCTGATACTGATATTGATCTAATATGATGTGATATGATCCGTGCTGATATTTTTACACAACTTGTATAGTCGCAGAAATAATAATATTCACAATATAAGTATTCTGATGTTGTCAAACACATTCAAATTAATAATTGCAGTTTTTTATTCTCCTAACAATACATAGAAGTAGGAAAATATATTTTTATGTATTAAGGATGAATTTAATAATTTTCAAGCTAAATGAAACTTGAAATCATTAAATTCATTCTTAAAACATATAATTTTTACAAAGTAATAAATCAATAAAATTATAAAAAAATATTTTTATTAATTCTTTTCAATAATAGGCATTTTTGTAACTTTTTAGTTTTACAATTAGAAGTGAAAGATGGTAGTACACAAAACCAAAATTCAATGAAAGTATTAATTGCTTATAGTAGGGGAAATAATTATCTGCGAGCGATTAATCATCAGATTGATGTAAGAACCACAATAGATGATATTGGATCTCGACAACTAACAGCAGGACCAGTTCTGGAATTAATAGAACGAGATAGAAATAAGTACACCGTTTCAACTATGAAGACCGTGCCTTTAAATAATGAATTTCATACTTATACTTTATTATGGCTACCAGGTTATTAAAATATAATATAAATTATTCAATTTTTACTAACTTTTGATATATACATTAGATAAAATGAGGTTTTTCGTCGACTCCGTCGAGTATGGAACGCTATCTTTGGACCAAAATGTAAGTCCAAATTGGACAACACTTGGAACTCTGTTGAACAAAGAGGTACGTATAAATCCTTGTACAACATAATATTGCAGCAAAATATTATAAGTGTTGCGAGCATTGTGCAAATGCGCAATATTGATGAAATAATAGTAATACATAGTTAAAATATATCGTGTAATATTGATATTATATATTCTTGTATTATAAAATTCCAATTTTGTGTATGAGGCATCTGACTAATGATTTCAATGCAAAAAGTTGAAGCTGAATCTCAAACGTGACATGAGTATTTTAAAATTTGTATTCAACCCATAGATATTCACCCTACTGTGCACTGCTGCTACTATACAACTATGCACGTCCTTTGAGTGGCTTAACGAGATTTCGGTACTAGGTAAACATGTGAAAACGTTCGATGCACAAGCTTAACCTCTTATTTCATATTTAACAAAATGATACCACTTCTATATAACTACCTTTCTGGTGTATAATTAAATAATATTTTATAATAATTGCTTATTTAAATTATAATTTTTTGTTTATCTCAAAATTAGCAGATAATCCTTCATTTTAAAAGTATTGCTTTCGTGTAGAAAAAATAATTGAAATTTTGATGAAATTACACTTTTGAGGTCCTATGAGCGAAATAAGACAATTTCCAAAAAATATCTTTGTGTGTGGTCAAATTTTGTGTGCGCTCTAAAACTAATAGGAATTTTTAAACAAAATTTGGGATTATACATATTTCCCTATTTTGAGACTTTGAGCTGATTAAATTTTGGTTAAAATTGGTTCATGGGAACTATTTGTTTTTATTTTTTTAAATATTATTATTTAATATTAGTTTTCGATTAATATTTCAAAAACTAATAAAAATTTCAAAACCAAATTTGACATTTCACTACCTACTCGTATATTAAGATTTAGAGCTGCTTAAATTTCAATTAAAATTAGTGCATGAAAATTGTTTTTTAATTTTTAAAATTTAACTGTATTATTTAATATTAGTCTTTATTTAATATTTTAAAAACTAATAAGAGTTTCAAAACCAAATTTGAGATTTCGTATCTTTATAGTAGCAAATAGAGCTGATTAAATTTTGGTTAAAATTGGTGCAGGGAAACAATTTATTTTTAATAATAATAATAATAATAAAATTTATTAAAAATATGCAAAATCTTTGTACAAAAATAAAATTTTTACATAAACTTTTAAAAGGTAAAATGATCAGCAGAGCTGTTTTTCATCAAATACCCAAGATGTCGGTTCAGGCCGCTACACGTTCACTTACCCTCGACTTGAATGTGGCTTTAGTTTTTGTATTCAAAAATAAGTCCAAGTATCTATTGAAGATAATACTTGCCATATACTGGAAGGATCTTTCAAATTTCGTTGTTTTATGCAACGGGACGGATGCACTTTGATTGTGTCTTAATTCCCTGGTGTGGCAGTCGCTCCTTTTTGTGAGTAAATCATGTAGGTATCTCGGTTGTTTGAATTTGTATATTGAGAACAGCTGCATTGCTAACTGTAGTTCAAATCGAGCATCCATCTTAAATATTCCTAGTCGCTTATAGATAGGTGTCACATGCTCCCTGTATCCTATGTCGTACGCAAATCGAAGACACGCATTTTGCAAAACTTGAAGTTTGGATTTATAGTGCTCTGTGAGGAATCCGTAGTAAACATTCATACAGTAATCAATATGACACAATACAAGTGCCACCACGAGGTTCCACTTAACCTGTGATGGAAGGAGATCTTTATAGCGATAGAGCGATTTTAACTTGAAGTAGCACGTACTTATAATTTTGTTAACGTGATCGGTGAATAACATTAAATTATCCCAAATCATGCCAAGATTCTTCACTTTTGAACAGAAATTTATTGCACATCCATTCAGTATCGTATCCACTCTTTTATTGTCCATTGCAGCTTTGTATCCACGAGAGCTACCGATGCAAATGCACTGAGATTTGTTAGGATTGAGAACTAGACCATTTTGGTTCGACCATTTTTGAACAGACTTAAGATTATGATTTAAAGAGTTAATAACATCGTTAATATTTGTCGGATGTCCCGAGATATACAGCTGAGTGTCATCAGCGTACATATGGTATTTGCATTCTTCTGTAAGAATTCTTGGAAGATCCGCTGTAAATATAGAGAACAATAAAGGACCGAGCAGGCTGCCCTGCGGTACACCTTTGCTTATAGCAAGTTCATCCGAGCAATAGCTGTTCCATTTGATTTTTTGAGTTCTATTACTTAAGTAATTATCCAAAAGTTTTATAGCCGAGTTACTACAACCATAGTAAGATAGTTTGGCAAGTAATAACTTGTGGTTAATAATGTCAAACGCTTTGCTATAGTCCAGAAGTGCGGCAACTGTAATCTTTGACTCGTCTATGCTACGGCTTATATCGTTGGCTATCTTTGACAATGCCGTGGCTGTACTATGGTTTTTACGAAACCCTGATTGATAACTTGGAAGTATTTTATTTGTCTTCTGGCGCATATACGCATATCAGTGTTATATTGCCTCGATCTATTCTGCAGCGTACTTGTACAATTCTTTCGTTTATCCATTTGTATGAAGTTATTCTTTCCTCCATTTGCTATCACATAATATTGCCACTCCTGCGCGGCCTCTCTCCTCTTGGCGCACCCCGCTATATATCATGGTGTACTTTTCGAGGTCGCAACTTCCTTTGAGTTTTTTTGTTTCGCTTATAAGCGCTATATGAATTTGTTTTCATGTAGTACTCTTTCCAGTTCATTTATCTTATTCGATATCCCCGCACATTCCAGCTACCTATGTTTAGACACTCTGATACCCAGTCGTTTATTCCTTAATCGTTTGCATTTGGTCGTCATCAAAGAATCCCATTCAGTATCCGAGGCTGATTGTTGGTGATTGAAAGTCGTTTTTTCCTGTGCAGGTGACTGGCCTGTAGCAGGTAGGGTGTTGATGGGGCTGCCATCTTTAAATTTCTGGGCTGCACGCTAGACCTACATCAAGAAAGAGACATACAAGAAAAATTGAGAAGTTCAATTACCTAAATGGAACGATCAAGCGAACATTGAGTAAATGCACAAATAAAGCCACTCCTTTAAAATTTTATAAGGTGATGTCCGTACCTACAATCACGTACGGCAGTGAAACATGGGTGATGACAAAGAAACTGGAAAGCAGACTGCAACACGCTGAAATGAGATTCTTAAGATCTATCATAGGATGCACTAGAAGAGACAGAGTGCAAACACGGACATCCGGAACACTTTGGACATCTTTAATCTAAACAACAAAATAGAAGAATACCGTGAAACATGGAAAAAACACCTTATGAGGATGAGTAGTACCCGACTTCCAAAGCAATATAAACCCACGGGACGGCGTAATGTCGGAAGGCCAAGAAAAAGATGGAAAGACCAGTAATGGATGGTGACGTAACGGGCATACTTGCCTAATACATGCAGAAGAAGAAGAAGAAGTATTTTATTTGTGTTGACATGCTCTAATAATTGTTCATGTATCACTTTTTCCAACACCTTGGATAGTGATGGCAGAATATTAATTGGCCGAAAATCGTCAAACTGTCTGGCGTTGTTTACTTTGGGTAAAGGAATGATGGAAGATTTTTTCCAGGTGTTTGGCACAACAGAGTTCTCCAAGCACGAATTTATTAAATCTGTTATACTATCTAGGCAGTATGGAAGAACACGTTTTAATGTTATCGAATTGATGTTGTCAATCCCAGTGGCTGTAGATTTCATTTTACATATTATGCGTGCAACCTCTTCCGTAGTAACACTGCGTAGGACCAGTTCCGAATTAACAGCGTCATATTTGTTTGTGTTGAAAAGTCCAAGACATCTTGTTCGATGCTAGAACCCGGAGCAACATTGATAAAAAAGCTGTTCAAAGCATTTAAATTGACCCCTGTTAGGTTACACTCTTTCCTGGGTTTACTATGAATATTACCTCGTTCAAAAAATTTCCATAATTTCTTAGGGTTCTGCTTGCATGATTCGATCTCATATCTGTAGTAAGCCTTCTTTTCGTTTTTAATGGCTTGCGTTACAAGATTACGCAGATCCTTATAGTATGCGAAATCAGTAGTTTTTTTGGTTTTTACAAACTTTTGATAAGCCTTATCCCTCAGTTTAATCATGAAGCGTACCGTATCGGTTAGCCAGCCCGGTCTGCTATCATTGATCCGAATGGTGTGTATTGGAGCATGTATGTAGGTCTATCAGCCAGGTAATATCTGTGCAGATGCAATCAAGTTTTTCGTTGATGTCATTAGTTTCCAAACTACGATGCCAATTGATACTACGGGCATCATTTGAGAATACGTCAAGATCGATATTATTAAAATTTCTATAGGTTAAAAGCCTGGATTGAGTTTTTTTAGAGGCTAGGTTGAGATAACAATACACTAGTCGGTGATCTGAAATGCCAGACATGTCGAAGGTATCGGTCGCCAGATAAGGGATTTTCTCGCTTAGGCAAATTATATCAATAAGCGAAGCGGACTGTTCGGTAACTCGTGCGGACTGTTCGGTAACTAGTGCGGACTGTTCGGTAACTCGTAATTTTAAATTTATTAATTTAATATTTCAAAAACTAATGAGAATTACAAAACTGAATTTGGTATTGTATATCTTTGTATTGAGATTTAGACCTGATTAGATTTTGGGACAATTTGGTTTATGGAAAAGATTATTTTCTTTTCATTATTTTTTTATTTTTATATTTTAATATTTGATGAAAGTATGATAAAGTCATGGGCATGGCCACATCCGATTTTTTTAATTGGTAACAAATTTTTTATAGGTATAAGAAATTTATGTTGCATTTTGAAGTGTGGTTTACGTGAAAGTTCACTCATTTATTACCCAAAAAAAGTGCGACAATAAGATAATCTTCTGAAGATTTGAAAAGCGTCTCTATCTACCTGATCTCAATTTTTTTTTCTGGTTTTTTGAAGTGAAAACTTGTAAAGAAACTCGTTTCACGTTATTTTAACTTATATTAACGTTAATTAAGAAATCTTCTTATTACATCGAAGTGAAATTTAATGTTCAAGTTTCAATGAGGCGCCCACCAACAATACCACCACCTGTCTGGCCAGTTACTACTTTCTCTGAGAATTTATTATAATATCTTTCTCTTGAGCATTTTCCCAAAAAAAATCCAACGTTAAAGGTACTTCGCGATAACATACAATACCGCTTTATACCTAGCTTCTTTCATACTTCTGGCGGCGCCAAATGGGAAAAACCTAATTTGTCCGACAGAAGCTAGGCACAACATGGCTGTCGACAAAGGGGCATATAAGCGGTGTTTTGAAAAAAAGGCAGTCTAGTCTTGTCTTTACCTTCACGACAGTCTTGTCTTACCTTCGAAATAGTTTTATCATTATCTTTGTGGAGTCTTGTCTGTACCTTAGTGAAGTCTTGTTGATACCGTTGGAAGAGTCGTGAGATGCTCTTATCTGTGCCTGTGGGATAGTTTTATCTTTATCTTCGTGACAGTCTTGTTTTACTTTCGTGAAGAGTTTTCATCTTGCCGTTGAGCAAAACCGTGTTATTGTGGTTTAGTCAAAGAAGAAGTGCACGTTCGTGATTTGATAATTTTCCAAATTTATTTAGTGCGATATTAGCCTTTGGCGTTTATTTGTAGATGAACAGTATTAGACTATTATTTCAATCGTAAACTTATTAGACTGCACTTGTATCGTTGTGTAATTAGTGTAACGTTACCTGTCCATTGAGTACGTTGCCGGTCTCGACACCTGAGTGTTATCCTCGTTATCTACCGTAACTGCAAGACATCATTAGGTCAACCTAAAGACCACACCGCATCAACAAGTGCAAAGTGCAGGGACTATTAACTGGTAATTGGCGGTAAGCCTTTTAGGTTTTATTTTTTGTTTCAATTTAGTTTTTGTAAATATAGTTGTAAATATATCCCCTTTTAATTTTATTGCGTATTTACCTAATTGCAATTAATTCAGAACATCGCGTGGCCTACCACCGTTGATTTCTCCGAACGCTAGCCGGAGTATCTTTGGCTTTTCAGCTTGGTTCAAACTTCATTAAGCGCGTTCAGCACTTTCCGTAGGTATTGAATGAAGCTGAGTTGTCACGCTTGGAAATGTAACGCTTCTTCGGATAATTGTGGGATATTAAATGAGACTGAGTCGTCACACTTGGTTATGTAACACTGATTCGGTTAATTGTGGGTATTGAATGAAACTGTGCCGTCAAGATTTTTTGATTCTTGATTGATTCTTCGATTAATCCGGTTACATACGTTTCAAATAAGAATGGCATAAGTCCATTCACTACATAGACATATTAAATTAAAAAATTTCTTCATGAATTCAAGAATTGTATTACTTTCTTAATTTAAAGCACAGGTTCTTGATTTATTTCTTAAGTAAATTTCTTTGACTGTACATGATTAAATATTCATTGCATACATAAAAAAAACGTTTTATCAAGTTTCGAGGTATTCTACTGTTCTACAACGTCGATATCGCTGTCTACAATAATAGTAAGATAACTTAAAAACATAGTTTTGAGAAAAAGCGGTTTAAACCGCCCTCATACTTCATTGAAAAATTATAAACATTTTTTAAATTTTCAATTGTTTAAAAATTCAACAATGTGTGATTTTATTGGATAGAATACTGTCATTCTAATGCAGCTAATGTTAAACATAAAACTTTTCACAGCCGAGAAAAATTACAAAAATATTTTTTCCACTTTCATTTTGACTTTTCCACCGGTATAAATTAAAAAATATTAATCCTACGAATAAAAGGTATATTTTAAAATAATAGATAATTTAAAATCCTACAAAATTATTACTTTTAATAAAAATCGATATCCACTGATCAAACAATATGTGATTAATTTACTGATTAATTTACAGGTTTATAAAAATTTTATTAAATTACAATATCATGATAATTTGGAACTATTTCAACAAATGTTTTGCTTTATTGTTAATTTGCAATTATTGTGCAATAATTTGCTTTATTTTAAATTGCAATTTATATTGGACTGTGTTTAAAGAATTTGCCACTCGTAGTATTTTAAATGTGTAATCTTGTCTGGTATTTGAATGGTGTTTGAAAACTTGTACTATTTTTCTGCCAATATTACAATATTATATTATATTTTTATTAAGTTAAGAATATACAAAATTGTCGTAATAAATATTAAAAATGTTTTAATTTTTTAATAAATACCTGCACTTTTCTAGCTGTGTAAATGTGACTACGAGTATAGTATATGAGACTAAAGGTGCTCGCAAACTTGGGCAATACCACGCGAGGCGGTGTGAGCTGCGCGACGTTCTCGTATTTATCTTTCGCGTCGACAAATTGTGATTAGAAAATTTAAACAGCTCGCGCTCAAGTGTCATGTATGATGATGCTAACTATTACTACGAAGCATAAACCTAAAAATTACATTTTAAAAAGTTGAAATCATCAGTGAAGACGTGTTTGTACTTGGTGCCTTACTAGAGGCAAAGTGGTATAGAAAATTTATGCAAGAACACTAAACAAATATACTTATAGTTTTCAAAAAAATTTGTTGCAAAATGAAGTAAACTGGATTTATTATAGGAACGTGAGTGACGTTCAGCAATGACGCGCGGCCTTGCGTTGCGTCCCGTTGCCTTAATGTACGGGCTAACATTTGATTTCATGTAAACTTCTCTAAGTGTCAAAAATCTCGTGGCTTCGCATCGCGTGGTGTCGCACAAGTGTGCGGCCACCTTAAACCGTCAAATAAAATGATGATATAGTTCGAATTACTAATGTGAAGGTACCCGGTTCGAGACCAGGAAGAATTGACATAAAAAAATATAATAACTCTCTGGGTCGAGTAGAGTTGTCCGTTCCATTCAGTCCACAATCCGTATGGATAATGCAATTGGAAAAAATTTTCTTTCTTAAAAATAAACTTTTTGGTAGAAAAATAATTTTGACATTTAATAAGATTTCAAGTAGGTCGGTAAAAGTTTTGTAAAAAAATTAAATTAATTAATTCATTGACGGTATACATTTTTTCCATAATTTAAATTTAAAAATCAATTATTAATTCAGGTTCATCTGACCAGTATTCTATAGAACGAAATATAATGATTATCTAATATATTAATTAAATAAATGGAAAAAATTCATTAATTTTTAAATTCAATTAAAAATTTACTAAACTTGTTGTAATGAAGTTTGTCTTGGCTCACGAATATAATCATCGTGTCATCAAAGAAAATGGCAGTATTAGATGAAAAATTTGGGGATCAACAAAGCTGTTCCGTAGTAATACGCTGTTGCTGATATTATTATAGCTACCAAAAACTACTCTACATTGATGCTTAAATTAAAAAAATATAAATCTAATCGTATTTCAAATAATATTTGAAAATGGTGACATATCGCACAATTATGTCATTTAGAATGTAAATTAAAACTAACTGAAAATCATCTGTAATTAGGTTTATTCGTTAACAATAGGTTAGGAACCCTGGGGATTCCTTATTATTCCTTAGTACTTATTACATAATATACTAATATTATAGACATCGATAACGTTGTCAACATTTTTAAACTGATCAATTAGGGTTCACAATATATTGACGGTGTAAGGTATTTTATAGATATTCTTTAATTTAAATTTTAAAAATGAATAATTTAACTAAATAATTAAAAAATATTTAAGATATTCTTTTAATTTAACATTTAATTTTTTTTATTTTTTAGTTCCAACTCTCTCTGGGCGTTGCCGTAGGGGGTTTAAATGATTTTCCAGACGGATATAATTCAGAAGACGATGAAAAGCCTTGGATAAATGAAGAAAGAAATTATATTAAAAAGGTTTTTGATGCTAGACATTCTTGGTCAAGAACTTGGATAAGTGATAAACCTGCATTAAAAATTGACTATGTAAAAATCTGGGCTGTATAAAGTTGTGATTATATTGGATAAGTATTTTAAGGAATTCGTTAGAAGTAAATAAATGCACACATATACCAACCTACACGTACATATTTCATGAAAATTCGCATTAATTTGTAGTTTTCTAATTTAACAACGTTTTAAAAATATAATTGAATATACTTAGATATTCAATCTATAATTTGAATAATTCATAAAAGTTTTGATTATTATATTCCTGGATTTTTTAAATAATTTTACAAATTTCCCATTTTTAGTTCAACTATTAACCATTTGACTTGAATCGGAAATATGTATCAAAAAATTGGCAGATTTACAGCCTCGAACGTTTATTGTGAACTCTTGGCAAAGTTAATGGTTCTTGGTACATAAGTATATTTAAACCATGATAATGTTATTAAATTATTGCAAGCTCTAAAGTCGTTACATCCGACACCATGTTAAGTTTTTTGTATACCATTCCGACTTGATTTGTAGAAATATATTTTAATAAAAGCAATAAATTACCAAAAACTTGTTTTGTTACACAGTTAATTTTTGATTCATCAATAAATTATTATCTATCTATATGTCAAAAAAATAGTTTGATTAAATTAATTGGAATAGACTATTCTTTGTTTGTTGAAATTGTTACTTTTGATATAAATCTTTTCTACCAATCGGAAATGCTGATGATGGATGTTGACTATATGAGAAATAATCAAGTAAATATTATAATTTTAGTATTTTACGACATGAAATTAATTTCTATTATAAATATATTCTACAAAAATGTGCATCTACCCTTAATGTTGTGACTCGATGCAAGTTCACCTTCTGCCTTTTTAGAACAGACCTTTTTTCTTGTGATACGTCTCTTAAACGGGAAGACCGTCATTTCGGCGATTTTAATTCGGCGGCGGTCAGTTCGACGATCCGAAATTCGACGACAAATTCGATTTAACAGAGTATTTATTATTTATTTAGAAGTTTAGTTCTTTAAAAATTAGGTATTGTATACCTATGTATGTAAATAAATATTTTTAAATTTAATTTTGCACAAAGTTTCTATGATCTAAAGATAACAGTTTTTTTTACTATTGTCAGCAACAACAAATTTACAACAATTTTCAAATATAAAAATAAATTTCCCGTTGATATCGCGGTATTGCGGTTGCCGAAATGACGTGTACCGCCTTAAACGTGTCTTGGAGATACATTCATTTTTTTAGATCTGTCACCTTGGTTTCCCTCTTAATGCAATCCCGAACAAACGTGTAACGTTTTTTCATTCTTGAAGTGAATGTAGTTGTAGCTTTATTTTTTAAATATGATCGGAATTTCCAAATCAACAAGTTCTTCAAGTTCTCAGGTCAAGGTTACATTTATTGTAAAATAATCAAAAAATAATAACCTACTTTTTGTTTGAATGTTGCTTACTAACGAATTTGTTTGCTTACTAACGGCAGGCAATCTTGTTATTGTACTTTATACTAAATTATTATTTATAATTTAAGATCGTTATAAAATGGTTTTAATGAATTTATATATATTATTATAATACATGATAATATATCTATTGAAATTATATATATTATTAATAATATCTATATAATAGACTTTATAGTAACTTATAATATTATTATATGGAGTGTGTATAATGCTACCATTAGCAATTACTGCCAGATTTAAGGTTCCCGAAGTTCGTATAGAGGCTTTATCACCAAAAGGTTTTCGGGTTTCAATTCCACGTATGTATTTAAATTACTATTTTACTTTTTAACTTAATATGTTAGTTGATATCATTGTGTATTGCATTAGTGAGAATGGTATTTTAACCATAGTGGGCGTCTACGAGGTTCTAGATTAGACGAATTGTAACAAGGGGGACCATAATAATAAAATTTAATAGCTAAAATTAATCAATGGTTTATAAAAATTTAAAATGTCTATATTGTCGAAGAAAATAAACGAACCAATAATATCGATTTTACAAAAGGGCAATATTTAGTTTTAGAAATACAACGAAATGCATAATATAATATGTAGTATATAAAGAAAAGATACATTGTAGGAGTACCTTCTATAACAATAATTATAGACAATTTTGTAAAAATTACATTGTATACCTACAAAGAAATTAGTGAAAGTATAATATAATATTACATATAATATAAAATTCGATTATTGAAGTTATATATATTATTAACCTCTGAAATTAATATTAGATGATTATTATTAAACGTCTGATGACAGCAGTAACCATTGCTGAAAGCTTACGAATAATATTTCGTTTTATTGTCTATTTAACCTTTTTATTTTGAAATTTAATTAGAATTCAATGTAAAACTGCTATCGTTTTTTAATTTTGAACTCTGACTTTAAGAGTGAATAAATTTAAAACTAATCAGTGAAAAATTATTACATATTTCACTCGTCCACTCTTGGACATATGCTTCTCTCAGTTCCCGCCAAATCTCGCTAAAGGATTGGTTTGGTTCTCCTGAGAGGTTCTGGTAGTTACAATCTCGCTTGTCGAACGTACTGGCGCGAAAGACGGTCAGAATAAATTTATCATCCCGCCTGGATTCGATTCCGGGGCGCTCGACTTAGTAGTTGCCACACTTAAGCGCTAGACATCAACCGTCTTCTTAAATCTGTAGTAATTTAATAATATTACAGGTTTAGTGAAAATTTTAATAAAATTAGTGAATTTTCCCCACTTATACAATTAGTTATATAGGGTGTCCTCGTAACCACGAAAAACCTTTGAGGTGATAATAGAAAACCCTTTTCTAAGAGATATTTTAAAATAAAAGTTTTGTCCTGTCAAAACCCTTGGGCTACACCTCTTTAAAGCAATTTTATTTATCTACAAACTGGTTTATAAACTCTAATCCTCTAGAATTAACCGATATCAAATTATAAATTAAATTAAGAGAAGAAATGTTAAAAAATTCTAAGTTTTATTTTTTTTTGGTTTTGTTGCAAACCCTGTATCTTTTAAACAAGATTACTTACCAAAAAACTAATGTCCTATTTCAAATAGTAAATTTAATGGGCTAGAACTTTGGTTTAGTAAATTTTTTTAAACAACCAACCCATTTTACAAAAAATCTCAAAATAAGGAACAAGATTGGTACAAAAAAATAATAAATTCAAAAATATTTTATTTAAAAATATATCTTAGAAAAGTGTCTTCTATCACCACCTCAAAAGTTTTCTATGGCAACGAGGACTAAAATTACTATAATACATGATAATATATCTATTGAAATAATATATATTATTAATAATATATCTATATAATAGACTTTATAGTAACTTATAATATTATTAAATTCATATTTAATAGTATATTTTACACGCCGGGGTAGAAGTCAGTTTGTAGGTGATGGAAATTGTGACAGAAATAAGTCATTTTACCCTAGGGAGTATAATATGAACAAAAATCCCCTAGGGAGTTTTCATTATACACATATTAATAAAACAAAAATAATGAAGAAAAATATAACAACTTATTTATTAATATTAATAGAAAATGATACATTATTACAATTTTCAAATTTAATATTGGAAGGAATATCAATATCACTGTTTAAAGTTTTGATCGTACTTGCATCAGTTTGTAGTATTTGATTTGTTATTTCTGTTTTATTTTCGTGAGAAGTTAGGCATTGTCCAGTGTTTTTGCTCGTTCCTGCTGGTTGTAGTAATTGAATTGCAATATTTCTTTTATTTTCTACCGAATCTTCAATGTAGCCTTCACAAACTGTAGTCGACTTCCAACCTCCGTGACGCTTTATCGTTGTAATGTCAGCACCTGCGTCTGCTAACAGTGTTGCAGAGGATCTGCGCAGACAATGGCCGGTGTAAGAGGTTGGATTTGGTAGGTTTAAGTAGGTAGCTATCAAAAATGGAATTTTTCCAAATTTATTTTTTCCAACTGGCTGTGTAGTGCATTTTCCTGCTTTGTAAAATATGAAAAAGCGACGATGATTTATGTGATTGGGACGTAATCCAGCATATTTACGGTATAAATTGAGTATATTTAGACTCGAGATATTTTAGTTTTTGTTTTGGGCACAGTTATTATTAAGGATGTACCAACATCTTCAATGTCATTAAGTGTTAGGTTTGTTAATTCTTCTGAGCGACATGCGCCTGCAATACCCAGGATCAATGCTACCTACAATGTATAGAAATTGTTAATACATAATAAGATCTATATAAATAATGTAATATTTTACCTTAATCATTAAATATTCATTATCATTTTTGATAAAAACAATCAATTTGTTCTCGTGACAGAACTTTGACTTCTTTCCATGATACCCATCAGATTTCCGTTTTAAAAATCCTATAAGTTGTGCATACTTGCTTATGTCTATATTATCATTAATTACCATACACGCTTTTATCATTGAATATTGTGCCCATAATGTGCTCTCTGGCTACAAACTTGCACCTCGTGAATAATAATGCTTTTCTCTCCCTTAATGTATAATGTACTATTATACACCAAGGTAGTGAAGCATAGCCTTAAATCCCGCGGTGCTACGCACCTTGGGATTTAATCTGGCGCTAGGGTTATAACACGCTTCACTACCGTGGTTTATATACAATTTTTTCCACTACTAGGATTGTTTACTCTTATAATAATAATTGTTAATGAATAAAGTAAATCGTTTTAATTATTTATTTCAAATTATAAAACAAATGATAGTTTTTTGTTTTGATGTTGACACTTGCTTGAAAATGTTTAATTAATTTTGACATAAAGGTTACATTAATATATTTTGATAAATAGTTTTGACGTATAAATATGAGTTGAAAAGATTTTGTACAAAATATGTAAATGAGATTTTCAACGATTTGATTGTAATAGTTATTAATAAATCGATTAATAATAAGAGTTTTAGTATTACATTCATATTAATTTGTTTTCTCATTTCGCCTAATTGCTAAACGTCACAAAATTCCAATTTAATCAACATTTTAAATATCAAATTAATCTTATTTATAGATCGACTTTAATTATTTAAACACTATTGATAGCATTTTTTGGTTATGCTAATTCGTTTTAACATAAATTTTCTTTCAAAATGGCCCGAAGTTTCCGGAAAAGCATTTATGTTCATTATTAACCTCAGGTGAATAATAAAATTATTCACCTCAGGTGACAGAAGGCGTGGTTCACAGTTCGATCACTTACGTTAAAATGATAGTGTTTATGGCTAGTAGTGGAAAAATATATTTTCACAAGTTAATAAACTATTATACATTAATTATTATTTAAATTATTAATTAATTAACTAGTTAGCGCGATTAACTGCTAACCTTAACTCCTTTGTGACCGTCTCCGTGCTCCTGAAGGCCCGTAGAGCCGGTGGTCCTTCTGTGTTGATGAATTGCCATAATTATCAATTAAACAGAGCGTCAAGTACATCTGTAGCCATACTAGCAAATTACCTCAGATATGAATTAAATAATATGGTTAAAGTACTAATAGTGGCTTTGGGATATCACCAACATGAGTAATGTCATTACCAAGATTAACAGTAATATTCTAGTAATGAAACATTATTTATGGATGGATATTACCGGATTTAGTCCTAAATTAAAAGAAAGAAGAATTGTAATTACATAGTTGTAAACAGTACATTATCGCAAGAAACATTAAAAATTAGTTCTTATTGACATTAAATTAATTTCATGTTAATATTGAATTGAAATTTGAAAAAGTGTTACTACGTATGTACTACATACATTATGTATGTATATACTTATGTAATAAACTAAATTTCTGAAAGAAAATTTCCCAGTTCCTGGCAATTTTCTGTCAATATAAAATTTCCTCGTAATTTGATTCTGATTACTTACTTTAAGTTTGAATAAAAACACGGTTTACAATAATTATTAGTCAGTGAGATTCTCTTTCCAATCCATTTTATTTTTTGTTATTTTGTTACCAGAGGACGTGTTAAATCCAATTCGTAGATGTAGTTTTAGGTATACATACTACATATGTATGTACCTTTAAACATTAAGTGTGTGTTGGCATTGTTTTCAATATTTCATACTTATAGGTTAGTTACATAGGTAATTATTTTTTACCTTCATGTTATACATCCCTTCTAAGATTATGATGACAGTCGCATAACTAAATTGAACTAGTGAACCGTTAATTGTGCTACCACCACCCTCACCTATCTACATACTTACGTTTTGTTAAAATTATATATATTATTTAATTATTATTAAATGTCTGATGACAACAGTAACATTGCTGAAAGCTCACAAATAATGTTTCGCTTTATTGTTCATTTAACATTATAATTTTAAAAATTTGAATCAAATACTTACGTTTTGTTGTCAGAATTTTTTTTTATAAAACGTATAGTTATATGGGCACTAAATAATATCTTAAACTCAATATCAAATAAATACATACACAAAGGCAAAAACAAAAATCATCATCATCATCATCAACTGCACGTGTAAGACCGAGAAATAATTTAATTATTTTTTCTTAAAATTTAACAATTTTATTTTTTTCTTTGTTTTTGTATCTATATTTTATAAATCTGCATTATTTTTTTTATATTTATTTCCTTGTTATAATGCAGGCTACTTGCCACAATATTTTATATAGTATGTGACAATAAAATGTTTGTTCAATTTTTAGTTTAAGGTATTATTTACGGCCTATATAACCACCTGTTTTAATTTTGTTGTTCTCATATTTTGTTTTCTTTATAATAAATTATATTCTTTAGTAACGCAAAAATACAACTCATTTAATGTTGCCATATTATAAAAAAAAAATTATAGCTAACAGCAGTAAATTTTGATAATTTTTTACATTAATGTATATTGTAAAAGTGTAACTAAGGTAAATTTAATTATAATGTAAAATGAAAGTAACTAGAAAAGTAAATTTTACTTGGGGTGTTCTTACCACCCCATCTACCTACTTAAAGGTTAAATAGTGCCGACATTAAATTCAATTTAAAATTTTATAATTATTATAAATAAATTTAATTATAAATCAATCAATAAAACTCTATTAATTTTTTTTCATTAGATGTAGAAGGTATAGTGTTATTTGCTTTTCATGGAAATCTAAACAAAGATATAGAAGAACTAGAAGCAGGAGAATTTTCAGTTGACATTAACGAAGAAGAAAATGGTAGATGGACATATGCCAATCGAGTTAGAAGATTAAAAGTTGGTGATGTATTTAATTACTGGGTATATGTAGATTATTTTGATGGTGTGCGAAAACTTGGTTACATGAGAGAAGGAGAAACATTTACAGTTACAGGTGAGTAACACGACTTAATATTATCGATTACAACTTCAATAGCACGGAGCAGTAATAGTACTAAATACCTTCGTTGTTTGATTTAAAATCTTGATTTCTTTAAATCTTTGATTCAGAATCTTCGGATCTAGGAGAAAATAAAATTTTAATTATTTGCAAGAATAACCAAATTTGGATGAAAAAAAGGTAATTTTTTGGGTCCCTGTCAAAAAGATGCAGTGCATTTTTTTCAAGTTTTTAGAATTTTCCTTTAGAATTTAGATTTAAAATTTAGAATTGCCCAGATGCGTGCAAAATTTTGTCTTTCTAGCGATGTATAATACAGTGAAAAGGGTTTCTTTTGAACAAACGATTGCTGAGTCTTCGATTTTATGGCAAAAAATATGAAAAATTCTGCAAGATGTTTTACTGTGTTCATCATAGCTAAGAAAAAATAATGATAAAATGCTACATAAAGCGATAAAAAATAAGAATTTTTAATATGTGTTGAGCAATTTACTATCAATTTCATGTTTAATTCGATCTAGCTGCTCTTAGTTAAAATCGGGATTGCTTTTCAACATAAAGATTGTCAACAATGATGTGATTTGGAAGAAATTGTTTTTTCTCACAAAATATGCACAAGTCGTTCGAAGTACTAAAGTTTGTAGTATTATAATAATTTTAACTGTTTTTGTATCCCGAGATGTATCCTCTTCCTATATCCTCTATTATTTTTATATAGTAGTTTTTTTAGAAGCAAATCAAAAACACCGAACTCCTGGTAAAGGAAAAACGAGCACAGCTTTTTTAGTTTTATAAATTTTTTCTGCCTATTTTACGCCCATTCTAGGTGCACCCAAAATTTCAACGTTTTAGCTTTGGTAGTTTGGACTGTACATTTAATAAATCAATTAGTGTTAATAATATTAAAAATAATGATTATGTGTTTTAGAGTTAATAAATAATGCTAACCCACAACTACCTACAACATGTGCTGTTGCATCATCAACAATAGTTAATGGAAAAAATGCTTGTGTCGGTGACATTATTTTTCAAGATTTCTTTAATAATTCATTTATTGATCTTAGTAAATGGATGGTTGAACACAAAATACCTACTTATTCGGAAGCAGTAAGAAATTCTTATTTAATATCATATTTAAAATCATCATCATTCACGAGTCTAACCAATTGGTTGTTTATTATTACAAACTAGGCAAAATTAAAATCCTTAATACATAACATAAACTTACTCGATAAAACATCCTATAAAATTATTAAATGTTCCCCACAAAATACAGTCGTTATACTCCAATTTAATCATTAAATTCAAAATTAAAGCACACTTATCATTTTGATATTGTGATGATTCTTCCACGTAGTACGTAGTAGGGTAGATTAATAAAAAAACGTGATTTGTATCCAAAATTAACTAGACCTAGATGTAAGGGCTTTTCAGGAAATATAAACAAAGCTCGTAGGCAATGGGAAAAAGAGATCTCAAATCAAGCTTCCACAGCACCTTACGATACCAATAACCCAATCAATTTGAATTCTTTTGAAATAAAAATAATGTCAAAATATTTCCAAAATAAATCTTTAATAAACAACACCCATTCACGAAAAACATTTGATTGCAAAGGTCACAGATGTAATCAAATCATTAAATTAACGATTGGCTATAAATAACTTGTCACCACAACGCACATAATTTATTCTCCATCAAATTCAACCACGCTGTAAAGAAAATGTATACCCATGATAAACACGATATTGGTTTTACTTGATAGAAATAAGCGAGCGCAAAGAAAATCAAACCATCTGTTGTTCATTTCAAAACCTTTTTTGTTGTACAAACAACAACACAAAATCAAATAATCAAGTAAGGGCGCCAAGAAAATATCAGCAGTTTTCTTCAACGTAAATAAAGTTTAATCATTTTAAATAGATTCAAACATATTTTTCCTAACATCGAGCTATTCTAAATTTGCCCTCAAAAACCCAATGAAACAAAAATTTAAATTTATAAGTTATTCCCGTAGCATGCCTTCAGTAAAAATTCGGCAAAATCTGTCTCTGTTAAGGCTGTTTCTACCAATAATGAATCACTTAATTTTAGGATTCTGTATTCAATTCTTATCAAAACATAGAAGAAACACGTTTCATAAAAAACAATGTTTTACATCTACAACCCATTGCTCTCAAAGAAGAAAATGATGTAAGAGGATCATTAAATCTTAGAGATGGGTATGTACAAATCAGAATATTCTAAACATATTGTACCTTTCATTCAAATAATTTGTATACCGAATTTCCGTTTCAAACTTGTAATATATTACAGGTGTTTAAATTTAATATTATTTTTAGCAGTTTTGTGCATTCCTGCTCACCTACTTATTTGACTAACGAAAAATATTTTGATATAAGGAAATTATTCGAAAAATAACTTAAAAAATAATTTTCAAGTAATTTTAAATTTTTTGCATCAAACTGTAAAATAATACTAAACTTAAGCGTTTCAATAAGCTAACACGTAATTAACTGTTTTAAATAATATTAATTTTATGGCCATTCTTTGTAGTTGACAATATGACGTTTTGTAAATTTGAAATGTATGCAATTTTTTGTAGGTACAATACCGGTCAAAAAAGTTTCAGTATAACAAATTATGATAAAGTTTATCAAAAAGTGCTCACTATTAAAGTGTAGAGGTTGTAGATATTTTATTATGTACTATTGTAGTATACGTTACCGGCAATGTGCGGAATTACTAGACATTCCGCAAATTTACCATTTCAGCAAACATTATGCAAAATAAATACAATTTTGGGTGATCTGCAAAATTTGCTATACTATTTTTGGCAATCTACTAATGCCTGATGCAATAGTCAATCTGAAGTTTAGAAATGTTTATTTCCCACATTGCCTAGGTAATTTGAATACAAACAAGACATTTAATTTATGTGTTATCGTTCTCTATTGGAGTGTTTTCTAGGTGTTCTTCTAGCCTTTTTATATAGATATCTAATACTGTTACTAAACTAAACTAAAAAAATACTAAAATCTTGTAGTGAGTACACTTTGTAAATCTCTTTCACTTTATCGATTTTCTTCTGTTGTTTTTGTTTCTTCCATTTATTTAATAATTTTATTTTTGATATTAATACTCTTACATCTTGGACTTGCGCGTACAATTTTTTATTTACTATGATGTATTCTATTATAGAACGTAACCCTTTGACGCTCCTGGTATATTTGTGAATGTTCTTTTTTATGAAAAACGAGTTTGTTATTTTCAACCCAAATTTTGCAACCAAATGTTGTAACATTTCTCAGTTCATGGGCTGGTACTCTATACTAGGGAAATCCCAAACTACTCACAAACTTCATAAGATACAGCAGGACGGATCAAAAGTTGTAGTTATTTTGCATAATGTCTGGTGAATTAGTCAGTTTTTGCGAAATGTCTAGTCATTCTGCACATTGCTGTAATTTCTACATAATAGTAGTAATGCACAAATAACCCTGTAATAAAATTCAACGATTTGGCTAATATTAATTTAAAATTGTAAACAATTATTAACTTGTGAAATTATATGTTGAATAAAATATTTTAAAAATTACAAGTTTTGTAAAATTAAAAATTTTCCAACTTACATTTAAATACTTTAATACATTTAATTTTTTAATTTTAATGGATTTTAGTCCATTTTCATTCATTTGGGGATAGTTTGACTGATGAGTTCTTGAAAAGACGAAACCACTTATGCGCAACGGGGTCTCAGACTAAAATGTAAGTTGGAACATTTTTAAATTTAACAAAACTTGTAATTTTTAAAATATTTTATTCAGCATATTAATTTAAAATGAAATTTTAATTAAATCGCTCTATACCACATAATTAGAATATTTATTTATTTAAATCTTGGAAAATTATTTTATAAAATAATATAGGTTTGATTTTATACTGCCACTGTTACAGCAACAATATTTCAGAGGCACCTTTAAAAAGAACATTAACTTGAACTTTTACGTGGGCGGAAATCCACGACCACTTTTTTTTAGTTATTACAATGCTTTCAACTTTTAGATGTACATCAAAAAAGGACGTTGAATGTTTTTATCAACAAGTATCTGCGTTTCTATTACCACCAGTGAAGTCAGCTAAAATGAAATCGCTAACTAAATTTAAATATGGAAGAATTGAAATTCAAGCTAAACTTCCAGCTGGAGATTGGATTGTTCCAAGTATTATAAATAAAAAATTTATTTTGGTTTAAGATTTTATAAACATTTTTTAGTAATTCAATTACAACCAAGCGGTGATAATACTGACTCTTCGAAAATATGGATAACTTATAGTAGAGGTAATAACCATCTGAAGCAAGGTTTAAATAATGATATTGGATCTCGAATACTTTTGCTGGTCCTGTTTTGCAAAATGTTGAACCAGAACGAAGTAGAAATTTAGTGTCTCGTAGATCCAATGATCCGTACTATAACAATTTTCATTTATACACTTTGGAGTGGTTACCAAGTACTTAAAAAATCCAATTAAAAATTTATTTCTTTAATTTGATTTATTTCAGGTGGTATGAAGTTTTATTTTAATTCCCAATTATTTGGAGAAATATCTTCAAGTTCATTTAACAGCGAGGTATTTATCTAACTTTTAATTTGACAGACAATAACTTAACTATAACTAATATATATACATACATATATATGTATATATTGTCATGTTCACAACAAATTAGAGCAAATTAGGGCCAAAAAGAAGTTGGAATATAGAAAGTTTCTTACAAAAGGATACAGCCATGATTATTTAACATAATACTAATGTAATCAAACTCACAAAGCCTAGAGCAATGTTTTTCGTAGAGAGTTGGTCATTCCGTTAACCTCGGTAAATAAAATTGTATCTTCGGGTGGAAACTTTATGTGAAGATTTTATAATATTTGTCATTTAGCAGTTGTAGGATGTTGATGGAATACCATTAGAGCCAGTTAAAGTACCAAACTTCATTTAATAAGTTGTCGAAAGCCTTAAGCGTTCAGGAAGTTAATTTCACTGATACCCATGCCACGAATAAAAATTGGAAAAAGATTTCATAGTAAATAGTAGCGTTCACATTTCTTGTCACCATTGCATATAAATCCAAATCCAAAAAGAATATAATAAAGTCAATAACAGCAAAGTAAATTTCCATCTTTCGGAAAACCTAAAAAAGAAAGATTTCAGTAGTAAAAAAAATATGTAATTATAATAAAATTATACCAAAAGAAGCGTAATTTATGTAGAACTGTTTGCCATCCAAATAAGGGTAGTAGGATGTAAATTAAATCCTCACCATTAAGAAATATGTAATTTTAACCTAAAATATGTCAAAATTGTAAATTTAGTAATTACAGTGTTATTAGTCTAAGAAAGTGAATAAAATTTGTGTTAAAGAAGAGGAATTAAAAGCAGATTGTTATGCAAGTGGTTAAAATGGATAAAGAGTCTTAAAATTAAAATTGGGGTCAACGAAAGAATTCATACTTTGAAGTCGGTTGTGAAGCAACCGCTACAGCTAGAATTTTATAATAATTTTGTGGAAAACGGCTTTGAAGTCTTTAATTTTTTGGGGAAAATTTCATGGAAATCCGAGTTACTAAATTTTTTCATACCAATCACAATCCAGTTTTGCGCTATTATGTTAAACAATTGAAATTTCACATTTTAAGGACAATTCATCGCGAAAATTATGTATTAATAGGGACTATTATCGTTGTCAACAAATCGTTAACACTGTATTTCACTGTGCTCCTGAAATGTAAAAAATAAATAAATAATACATTTCGATAAGGCTATGAAAATAAATAGTAACAATATGAAAATGTAACGAAATAAAGTGAATTGAGATATACGCCTGGAATTGAAATTAAAATTAAATTTCGTATGTAATATTATATTTCAACCAATCACAATCAGTTTTGGAAGTATTTTGTTGGAAATTGCAAATTTCATCTTTAAGGCACAATTCGATAAAATGTTAGAATACGATTTGAACCGTATTATGTGACTTTAAATGTAAATAATAATAATCTTGATAAGAGTTTAAAATTATACTTGAATTAGAAATTAAAATAATTGAATGAAATTCGTGTAATTTGAACATTCTTTGTGAGATATGAAACAGATTGGAACGTTTTATTTTTGACAACTTATTAAATATAATAATTAATTTAAAGTAGTATAAGATTCAATGTATCGCTACTTATATTTAGTAGTATCAAATCACAATTCAGTTTAACACAATTATGTGCAAACATTTAGTATAAGATGCGGATGGGTCGTTGTAAGTTTGACCTTCTTTGTGAAATGAAACAGATTAACTGATTCTTTCATTTTGTAATCAACTTATTCAAATATAAAAATTTATTTAAAAAATCAAATTTGTATCGCTATTTATTTATGAGTATCACAAATCAAACAGTTATAAACTATAATTTGTTCAAAATTTAAATACAAAAAAATAATATACAACATAAGGTTACCATCGACGATACAATAAAAAGCACAATTTTACAACTATTACGTTATTTCGAGCATCAACAATATAATCATTTAATCATAATAACATTACAATTGGCTTCTTCAATAGGGAATATTTTCACCGTCACAAACACGACAATATATATATTAAAAAGTATATAAAAATAATATAAAAGTAATTTAAGTGGGAATTAATTTGAAATATTTCAAGTTTAGGGAGTTAAGATACCTGAACTCCGATTTTATAATGCGCGTTCACAAATTTTGGAAGAAAACGGTTTTTTTACTTTTGAGATATTAAATAATTTCTTGAAATTAAGTCTGAATTTTTCTATACTTTGCACAAAAAATTAACATAAATTCATGCCGAGCATCCATTTCAAAAATTATAATATTTCTTAGGAAAAAGTATTTGAGTAGAATTTAATATAATTATTAAAAATTTCCAATGGTAGCGTAGCCTTTGGCTTTACAACAATTAAAAAACACATTCCTGGACAAGTCAAAACTCAAAATTATGGAACTTGAACCAACAAATTGAGAGTCATCTGGTAAAACTCAATAAAAATATCAGCGAGCCAAAACTAATCTAGAAAATAATAAATCTTTGAGCCACAGGGTTCCAGAATAAGTTAAACTTATTAAAAACATCCCTGAATGAGACAAAATTCGAAATTAGGGATACATGAGTCGCCGAATCCGTAAGTTTACTGGTAGTTCATCGAGCGTGAGATGTTAAGACCCAAGCAGGATGCACGGACGAACATCAAAATGGTTAATATTATTACGAAATATTATGCAATACGCTCCCATGTTTCTTATGGCAATTTCGTAAACTTTAAAATTGAATTGTGGGCTTAATAAGAATCTATCAAATTCTACCTTACCTTAAAAGTCTTGTATTAATATTCTCTTTCGTTTGGTGAAACTATTTCTGTAGGAAAAAAAGTACGTTTGAGTTCAGGAATATTAACTCTATCTCAAGTTTAATATAAAAGTAATAATAACAATAATCTAATAAAATCTGATACGCCATCACATTACTTTCCTATTTACTATTATACTAGGTTTAACATCATAATGAGACAGTCCTAAATCTTAAATCCTAGCAGAGGCTCACTTTGTGTGGCCGTTTTCCGTGCTTCGGAATGCACGTAATGTGGTAGTCCTCTCATAAGGTGCTAGCAACATCTTGAGCTATTAAATTCCCGAGTACCCTCTTGGGGGAAAGGGTAAACTACTAAGATTGTATTCTTGCATAAGGAAGTCCGAATATATTAACATACAACATAGTAATTAAGATTGTCAGGTTAACATGATAACTCAAAATTATTTGGACAGATTTAAAATCGCGTATGATTTTTTTTATGAATTATTCCATATAATAAAATCACATAGTGCGAACACTAAAAACTTGCACATGTTTAAATCATAAGAAAATTCATATGCGAAATCCCATAGTTCGAACTACGATTAAGTGATTATTATAAGTTCCGTCGTCAACAATAATCAAATAAACAAATGTTATGATCAACTTATCTATTCTAACTTGGACGTATAGCAAACTAACATCAACAATAGCGGAAAAATAATTATTCAACATTTAACCTTTTACTTTTTCGATAATTATTATTGTTTTGTTAAGATTACGTTTCTTTAAATAATTTTTAGCTTCAACTATCACTCGGAGTTTCTGTGGGAGGTTTAAGTGATTTTCCCGATGGATACAATTCCGACACCGGGACAAAACCATGGTCAAATACAGAGAGAAACTTTATTAAACACTTTTTTGATGCTAGGAATACTTGGTTGCCAACATGGAATGTTGATGATACAGCTTTAAAAATAGATTTCGTTAAAATTACAGCTATATAATTAAAATTTCATATTACAGTAAGTTATGTTATGTATTATTTTTATTATTTACGAAATCCATATAATTAAAAAAATCAGAAATTAGCAAATGTACTATGTAAAGTGTACTTAAATATTTAAACCCAATATAATTTACAAATCTTGTTTAAGCTTTTATTTCTTCTGTACATTAGAATAAAATCGTTTACGCCTTCAGATTGATGTTCCTCAACAGCTTTACCCTCCAAAGGTTCTCAGGCAAAATGGGATTTACCCATCTTAAAGCTGACGCTTTCCTCTATTTTAAACTGTAGAAAAAAAATTGATCGTGCACCTATTCCGGCTGTATCAAAAAAGGAATCCGGTGGACGGCTTGAAGCATACCCTTCTTATCACCTGGACACATTGCTAGATAAAGATTCTTTGCGGATTTGCGTAGGTCTTAGAATTGGAGCCCGTTTGTGCCAAAAGATCATACTTGTCTGTGTAGAGCCTTGGTCGATCGGTTTGGCCGTCACGGCCTATCTTGTTTCCGAAGTGCAGGCAGGTTATCAAGGTTATTAAGGTATGCCACTCTAAACGACATTTTGGAGATTTCTTGCCACTGCAAACATTCCCAGCATTCTTGAGCCCGGGGAACTTTCTCGCGGTGATGAAAAGATGCCCGACGGTGACCTTAGTACTTTGGCGGCAAGGGAAAGCTTTAGCATGGAACGCGATAGATATTTTGGCCCCCAGTACTTAGGTATTTCGTACAAAATTGCCAGTTCAGCAGCTGCAAAAGCTGAAACACTAAAGCACGATAAATATCGAACAGTTGAAGATCATACGATTGTTCCAGCTTTTCGCGCGGGACCTTCGGCCCTATGGAGTAACAATGCAAAGGAATTGTTGCTAAGATCGGTTGTCTAGTTATTGATGTACGGGGCATAAAGTGTAAGAGCTTTTAATCCAAGAATCAGTTTGTATATCTAACAAGGTAATTGCCACTTCAGCAGCTGCAAAAGCTGAAACACTAAAGCACGATAAATATCGAACAGTTGAAAATCATTACGATTTTTTAGCTTACGCTGTCGGGACCCTCGGTCTATGGAGTAACAATGCAAAGGAATTGGTCGCTAAGATCGGTTGTCTTGTTATTGATGTATGGGGCAATAAACGTGCTAAGAGTCTTTTAATCCAGAAAATCAGTTTGTGTATCTAACGAGGTAATTCCGCTTAGGTGTTAGGGTCGATGCCTACGCAAGCTGTTATGTACGAATTTTTCCATCTCACTGGATAATTATTTAATACATATGTACTTCTGTTACTGTTATTAATGTTATTGTTGTCTTTAAATAAACATGTTTAGTTATAAAAAAAAGATACGAGATATAAGTGATCATCTATATAATGGACTAATTAAATAAATGTGAAAAAATTCACTAATTCAATTTAAATTTTTATTAAACTTGTAATATCGAATTAAGACTTAAAATAATTTAGGTCATATGTTATAAGCACTAACATGATAATAATTGACCTTCCTATTGATATTTTCGGGCCAGGTGAAGACAGTTATTTTCTTTTCCATTTTAATATCTTCGACATTTGTTTCGAGTATACGTTCACTTGCTGTAAAGACGAATCATCTTAGAACAAAATATTGATGAGGTACAAATTGAAAACAAACGTGTTCGTCCTTTGGGCAAACAGTTTGCAGTCACAAATTTTTTTATGACTAGGCCCTTGGTGGTCTTTTCGGCTAGCCTAGCTATAGGGGTGAGCTATGGCAGCGAATCCTAAAATAATAAAAATTATCATACATTCACAAGACAATCCCGTGCTGCAGTTAGTCTCCGCACGTCGTGCGACTCAAACACCAACCAATGGTGCAGCGTGAATCTAAAGTATTACGAAGGTCCGCTTTGCGGACGATTCTAAATGAATCGCAAACAATTCGTTCTACTAAAATGGTAGCTGCTAAAATACAATAATAACTTACCTCACTGATCAGATCGGTGATGACAAGCTTATTCGTAATACAGGTTGGTTCTAGCAGCTGCAGGAACCCAATTCTTCTGGGGTGAATTTTTACGCAAATTTGCACTAAGTACACTACAACACGGGTCAAAGGTGAAGCTGATCGCTGGTTGTTGGGGATGAAGGCACGCCAGAAGATTTTCAACAGTAGGGGATTCGTGTTCCACTTGAGATGAGTCATCCAGCGACTTAGGTATGACGTATCGTCAAGAATGGAGAAAAAAAAATGCTCTCGGCCCGAAAATATTTGAAGCACCGTTGTTACAAGGCCGTAGATAGCAAGCGCCGACCAAGGTGCGCGTGGCTAAAGTACGTGTGTTATCGTAAAGCGTAAAAATGAATGCTGATTACCCTCAACCTTGAGAATTTTCGAACTAGCATTAAGTTAATTTCAATAATTAAAATCCGCAGTAGCGTCGAAATTAAAACACATTTTATCCACGCAACGTCACTTTAACTTTACTATTTCCCACTATTATTAATTATCGGAAATATTGGAAAAATATCAGCAGGCAAAACCACAAACCGTCTGCCTTCCTCAAGTTCTCCACTCCACTCCACTCCCCCTTTCTCTTTTTCGCGCGTGCGCCGTCCTGTTGGATTCGTCCACGTGAATAAATTGCACAGGACCGGCATAGCTCTAATAAGGTAGACGGAACAATGCAAAATTTCCGTAACAAAATTCATTCTAAACTGGGCCATTATTGAATATTTTTTAAGGTAAGTAAAGTGGAATTTTTTCTAAAGTAATTTATTTCAAGTTCTAAAGTAATATATTGTATGTTAATTTATATACAGCTTTAAGTACTTAAGATAACCCAGTATGCTCCTTTGGGAGCAGATCACCATCGTGTCCATTACTAGACATTGCCTTGATATTGCCCGCTGCGATCTCTTAGACTAGGCCCTTTCGGTGTGTATCCCCTGGGAAAAATCGGCAGCCGGTTTCAAGTCAGGCTGTGGACATCTAGGCGCTGTAACCGGGGTTGTGCTTACGACAAAGTATGCCCCCTGATTGGGTAGTAGCCGGTTTAGGGTCTGGGTGTTGACCTACATCATTGTATTGCAGTACACTTAAATATAATACATAGCAAAATAGGAATAGTCGGTCACCGCCAAACCAATAATACTCAGCAAAACAAAAATTGCTAGAACCGTAAAAGTAAGCTAAACAGAACACAAACAAACAGTAATCACCAAAAATAAATTGCCGAAAATTGCAAGGGCACACGGAACAAGACCGATCATTATTTGTTCCGCCATATCGACAATGCATTTTTATCAGTTGCTTATATTGAAACTGTTCTTCTGATGTAAGAAGCCTAATTGGTAATTTATATACTTTCATTTAGCTTAGCTAATTTGTAATAAAATTGACATTATAGTTAAATTAAGAATTCTATTTATTGAAGTACTTTTGGATACACAATACTTTTAGTTTTTCCGTCTGGTGCATACACGAATAAACCAGAACGTTTTTCTCAAGAATTTTACGAGAAACTAAAATTTTATTTTCTACCGATACCTCAATGTAACCCTGTGTAGTATGGATTTTCCAAATTTAGTTTACACACTTGTAGCGATTGTTCTTGTGCTTTGTTGATTGTCATTGAAATGCGAGTCGCACCGAAAACTGCAAAAGTATAAATTCGAAAGGCATATTTTGGTGGCAAAGTACATCTTCTTCTCTAAATTCTCTATTTAACTAGTACTATAATTAGCTATTATTAAAACTATGTATAGTGATAGTTAAAAGCGAAATAGATTCCACTCCACCACACATCATAAAAGCCGCGAAGAATGTAATTTTAAATTTGTTAGCAGAAAATCTAAAATAGGTATGAAAGAGATAATAACTTGTTCGTTCAATGGTGCAAAATTAATAAAGTAGGATCATCTTATTCACAAAATGTCATGCTTGCTCTCTCTTCTTCTTCTTCATCGTTTGCTTCTTGTCAGAAGCGTCGTGACCACTTGGCCAAAGCCAAGATGAATTTTCATGGGAGTATAATTCATGGGGTGGTTTCCTTTGCCTTCCCATGGTCCACAGATTGATATTGGACCTTTGATCACAGCAGTGTATTCGACTCGACTAGGGATCGAACCGCGGTCTACCGCTTTCCAGTCGGCCGGTGTATGTTTTACGCTACACTGCTTGCCTATATATCCGAAATTATTAAGACCAAGAAATCATCAACGGCGTGGTCTATATATTCGATGCTGTAAACTATTATGTCCACCAAACATAATATTGACATTTCAAAGAGATTTTAAAATCCTCAAAAGAGAAGAAATAATAAATTCCTGTTAGAAGTTCCTGATAAATTCTACTTGATGTTGAAGGTATAAATAAGATGAAATACTTTATTGAATTATATTATCTTGAAATTATTAGGTTGCTTTAGTGTTTGGTGTTTCTGAAAATTGCCGCCTGGACGAGCAAACTAAAATGACAATAATTGACGACATAGAAGATAAGGGAACTAATTGTAAATGTTTATTACTACTTGTTGAAAATATATGTTGAATAAATATTTTAAAGGTTACAAGTTTAATGAAATTTGAAAAAATTTATTATTTTTAACAATTCTAATGAAATTTAAAAATTTTCCAACTCACATTAAACTTTAGGACCTTCTTTGCGTAAAAGTGGTTTCGTCTTTTCAAGATATCATCAGCTAAACTATCCTAAATTTTTCAAATTTTATTAAACTTGTAACCTTTTAAAATATTTTATTCAACAGATAAGGAACTATTCTAATAATGAAAATCCCCAATACTAAACCTGAAGTTTAGCGTACATTTATTGTGTCTAATGACGGAGAACCAGAGATTGATTATTTAAGCTTTTACCGCAAATATGTGGCTCTTCGGTCGTTAAACTCGAAGACGAGGCGATTTTTTTAAGATGCGAGAACAATATTTGGGAACATGCCTAAACGTATAAGAGAATTTTTTAATTTGCATGATTGCGCTTTATACGCAGGTCACTGTTTTCGAAGATCCTCTGTAACTTTACTAGCAGATACTGGAGTTAGTATTACTTGTCTAAAATGACACGGCAGTTGGAAGTCGCAGTAGCAGAGGGTTACATTGAGGAATCAGTAGAAAATAAAATTTCAGTTTCTCGTAAAATTCTTGGAAAAAAACCATCTGAGGTTACCAGTTTTAAAGATAGAGTAATGAGCACGTTAGCTAATAACAAAATGGAATCTGGAATCAAAATTGAAAGTTATCAAAACTGTCTAAAAACCGTGAATGTTATTCATAATAATAAATTAGCAATGCAATATTTTAAAATTGCTAATGTCATTACCATAATAATTTCATTATTACTGTTTATTTGTATTCCATTTCAGAAAAATTTACTTTCCGGCAAATGTCAACTTTCAATTTTTAACTGACAGTTTGAAAAGCCTACTTTCAGTATCGGACGTAAAAAAACTATTTTTTAATTTCTTACTGCCGATTAATAAATTCAGAACGACATATAAGAATATTTCAATTTATCAAAATTAAATATCTGCAAGATATTTATTTTATGTTGTATAAAATATTTTAAAAGGTTTCAAGTTTAATAAAATTTAGACTAAAATGTGAGTTAGAAAATTTTCAAATTTCATTTGAATTGAAAAAATAATAAATTTTTTTCAAATTTCATTAAACTTGAAACCTTTTAAAATATTTTATACAACATATAATTTCAACAAGTAATAATAAACATTTACGATATTTATTTTATGGGTTAATTGATTACTCAACATTTTCGTTGAGTTTTGAAATACGTGATCAATCAAGAAATAATCATATGCATGTTTATTTCAAACGATAATGGTAAATAATTTACCACATTATAATAATTTATTTGTAATTATTACAAGACTAAATTGCAGTTTGAATTTGGTCACATAATTAATAATGTAAGAAAACGAGAGACTAGCTATAGAATCAAAAAAATGTTTTCTTAAATCAGAAGTCAAAGTCGCAGTTCTTGCAAAAAATAAAAAACGACCATTAATAGAAACAGCTAAAAGACGTCTGCGTGGGGCTAAACTCTTTGAAAGACTTTCCAGAATATAAGATAATAGACTTTGCTTGAAAATATTGCCATTGCAACAAACAAAAATAAATAGAGTGTTTCAACATTCATAAAGATTGATAAATACATAATATGTATGATTTTGCAAGCTATGTATGTCTTGGAACGGGGTTGGTCCAATACATTAAATTATTGGTAACATGGATAAAAATTAATATATATAAATATTAAACAACATGGCCAGCAGTATAGCGTAAAACCAAAGCGGTAGACCGCGGTTCGAGTCCTAGTCGCCTCGGATATACTGATCAAAAGTCCAATATCAATCAGTGGACCATGGGGAAGGCAACGGGAAACCACTCCATTAATTTATTATATTCTCTAGTAAAGTCAGCTTGGCTTCAGCTAAGTTAACTCCAACATCCAAAGCGGATGGGCACCAAAAAAAGAAGAAGAAAAATAGCATTATATGCAGGCTATTTGCTACAATAGTTTGTATATTATGTGAAAATGTAATTTTTGTTCGATTTTTAGTTTAAGGTATTATTTAGTGCCCATATAACCATGTGTTTTAATTTTGTTGTTTTCATATTTTATTTTTTTATATTAAATGTTATTCTTTAGTACTGCAAAAATACAACACATTTAATGCTGCCATATAAAAAATATAAATAAAAGCATACCGAAAACCAGCTAATTTTGATAATTTTTACATTAATCTATCTTGTAAAAGTGTAACTAATGTAAATTTAACTATAACATAAAATAAAAGTTAACAATATAACTAGAAAAGTAAATTTCACTTGGGATGTTCTGAGCACCCCACCTACCTACTTACGTTACTTAAACCACCTACCTACTTAAAAGTTAATTAAGTAACCGATTACATTACGCTTTTTTTATAAATATAAATTATTAATATAGTTATTAATATACCCAATATGATAAATAATAGCAACAGTTAAAACAGCAGGAAAAACAAATTAGCTAATCGGGGCTGTATATTATTACATATAAAAAATCGAATGTGACCATGCCCATGACTTTATCATACATTTAATTAAATACTAAAAAAATAATTTTTAATAATAAAAAGAAAAATATTTTCGTTGAAAAGAAAAGAAAATCTAACAAGTAGATACTCTTTTTCACAACACACTACTAACGCAAACATTCAAAAACACAGAGTTGCATTCCGTAACATTGTCGAATGAAAAAAATAGCGAACAAAATTTATAATTTCTACAACTTACATCGATGACTTAGGTTTCGTTCTTATCCACAAAGTGAAATTGAACTCCTCAGACCCAGATTGCACCGCTTTTGATTTAAGTAAAACTTAAGTTTTCTTTGACAGCGCTAAATTTAATATTACAGAAATTTAAAAACTTTTAATTAATTTTCCCGTTTGCATCCCACTATTTAAGAAAAGCTCAAGTTTCATAAAGTCGAACCCGTTAATAAAAACATTTAAATTATACAATACAAAAGCAAGAAATTAGTTATTCTTAAATATTAATTAATTATTCTTACGTCAAAATTTACTCGTAGTCGATCGTAGAGACAAACAAAATGCGAAAGCTAAAAAAATGTTATATTTGAGCACAATACTTAAGTTGCATGCGGAACAAACTTGATAAAATTCTTAAATCTAAGATTTTTTAGCGATCATATGTTGTTCGTGTTTACGAACGAATACGAGTATTGTTTTAAGAATTATAAATTATTGATACAAAATAATTAATTTTTAGCTTTTATGTTGTATAATTCAAACATTTTTATTAGCTTTTTATTGACTTTGCCAAACTTCAACTTTTCTAAAATAGTGCGACACAAACGAGCAAATTAATTAAAAGTTTTTAAATTTTTATAATATTAAATTTGACATGAGAAATTTTCTTAAATTTAAGTTTTTCTTAAATAGTGCGATGCAACCGGGCATTAGTGTAGTACTTATAGCGCACTTAATAAAAGCTGCTTGTAGTACATAAAATATGTACACCTAATATTTTAACAATTTTCTTGATCCAACCGACACGTACCTATAAGAGAATGCTATAATTTGTATAAAATATTAAATAGCGACGTTTTAAGGATTATTTTTAAAGTGAATCCGAAATGTAGCGTGGTTGCGTTTGTCAAAACCGACCTTCAACACCCTCCGCTCCGAAAGTGTGGAAGCTGAACGACGGGATCCTAGTGGTCCTATAGGGTAGGCTCTATGAGTCCCACTCCCATCTTTCCTTAAAATTGATATCACTATATGCCTGTTTTACATCCACTGCTGGATAAAGGCCTTCCCCTTTGGAGAGTATTTAGCCATAAAACACCACGCTGGCCAAGCGTCTTGGTGAGTGCGTTTTATACCTACTGCCAGGTAAGACGGTCAGAATAAAGTTTTATGCTCCACCCAGGTTTGAACCGGGGCCGCTCGGCTTAGTAGTTGACGCATTTAAGGCTGTTCTTACTCGACTGCTAAATTGACTATTTTAAGGTTTGGCGAATTACATGCCATTGCTTTAATATTTATCAAAACGCTACGAAATTTTTAACAACACTTTTCTAAAAGATGCCTCTAGGGTGCATGGATAGTTTTAAAAAATTTTTTAACTTTTAAATGCCCAAAAAAATATTATGAAAAGTACCATATTTGTCCAACATTAGAGCTCATTTTCGTGTATTAAAAATGAAAGAAATCGCAAAAAAACAACCAAGAAAGTTGCGGGGAAGTCTTTTCTTTAACTTGGCTTTTGAATCAGCAGAAAATATTAAAAAATAAAACTGCATTTTGCAATTCAGTGGACCTTAAAACATCGAATATCTTTAATTTGAAAATAATTTCACTCGATCGTCCAAGTTTCGTTTCCGTGGTGAAACTTTTAGTTGGTCTATAAATGTTACAGTTAGACAACTTTGTAGTATTAATGATTTGCTAAAACATATTGTCAAACTTTGTTTGACTGTACAGATGTGATAAGTTTACCTCTGAAGGTTTACGACCACGGGTGTAACCTAATAGTACTGTTAGAAAGAAGTCCTGTCATCGTCTGCAATAATATTATGATGTTATTCTCGATTATAATAACAAATTACAAACATACTTACAAAATTCTAATAATTATAGTATACTAGATCTAGTATGTACCTAATATGTAGTACGTAAAATTGAATGTTTTAATATTACTTTTATGTATTGCTTTAACATTTTGCACACAAACAGTACAATTAAAATACAATTTGATGAATCAAAATTGTTAATTAAGGGGTTACGCTAATGTAAAATTCTTTTAATTATTCGTAGTATTTTTTTAGTTATACCTCTTTGACCTGTTTAGGATGTAGGCAATAAATCTTTAAATTTCCGGTAGCATTATTTGAAGCTATTGTAAACGCAATGTGTTTACTTAAATTTTATTAGAAAATAACTTTCTTTCTAGCACTTTTGTCCGGTAATTTTGTTCGATAATTTGTTTGGACGAGTCAAAAAAGAGACGTCAATATGGCCGTATTCCATCTGGTATTCTTTTGCTTGCAAGCTCTTTTTTAACCCATGTGGCCATTTCATTTGGAGCTTTCGCACCGTTGTAAATTCTTCATTGCCTCCCAATTTAGAAGCTATAAACGTATCAAATTATAAAATAAACAGAATAAAAGTGATTTGTTGTGTTTTAAAATATTAAATTTGCATTAGTATAACATTTACATTGCAAAAAATGAGAAGGGGTGGGTGGGGGTACAACATGGTAAAAATTGCATTGATGGAATGGGCAACATTCAAGATATTGCTTTCTTGAAAGTAAAGTAACTCTTCCCCTTTTTATTTTATTCCCTAATATTTTTTTTAAATTTTAATTTTTCTTCCAAAATTGTTTATAAACATGGTATAATAGCCATGGTATACTAACCATTATTATACCATGGTTTATAAACACATTTGTTTCAAGAATATACAAGGTGGGGTTAAAATTGCATTACTCATTTATGGGCAACCTTCAAGATATTGCTTTCTTGAAAGTAAAGTAACTCTTCCCTTTTATTTTATTCCCTAATATTTTTTAAAATTTTAATTTTTCTTCCAAATTGTTTATAAACATGGTATAATAACCATGGTATGCTAACCATTATTATACCATGGTTTATAAACACATTTGTTTCAAGAATATACAAGGTGGGGTTAAAATTGCATTACTCAATTTATGGGCAACCTTCAAGGTCATGGTATTATAACTACTAGTTATTATACCATGTTCAAGGTATTTATTTTCTCGACAGTAAAGTAACTCTTCCTTTTATTTATTTTTACTTTATTATTTAATATTAGTCTTTATTTAAATTTAAAACTAACAAGATTTTCAAAACTAAAGTTGAGATTTGTTATGTTTATGGCAGGAATTAGACTGATTAAATTTTGAGTAAAATTGGTTCGTGAAGCAATTTTTTAAATTTTTTATTTAATATTAGTTTTATAAAGATTTAAAACTATGAAAATTTCAAATAAGTTATTTTGTATTTTAATTTAGACTTAGAGCTGATTAATTTTGATCACATTGGTTAATGAAAATATTTTTCTTTATTATACAATTATTTTTAAATTTAATAAAGTAGATAAAGTCATGGGCATGTACATCCGATTTTTGTTAAAGATATTAAAAAATACACTAAACAGCTTTGTATGTAATCCATGCAGCTCTGAAGTAAGCATAAATTCTATACATTAGATTTCACATAGATACACTAAATGGCAATTTCCCGGATAAACCGCTGTCCACGGTAATAAAGATGTAATTGATGTAAATGGCCCACGGATAAACCGCTTCACGGTATAATCCGCGCAGATAATCGGGGTTCTATGTACTTGAATTGTTTTAACTACAAAATAATTTGAACTTCTTTATCCATAACTTCAAAAATTACAAATTAAAGATTTGTAAAATAAAGAAACTAAACAATTATTTTTTGTAAATAGATTTTGAAATAAAGAAATTTTAAAGTTGTATTACACTTGTACAATGAAATAAGATATTTTCACGTAAAATCTATAGCGCATTACGGTCTTGATATTACCTAAAACTTTAAGATTTACCTGCAATATTTAGACCTTAGAATGACAGATTTCTATACCAAATATTTACAATTTTATAATGACTTTGTATGGATAACTGCATAGTGCGAGCAAGTACAATCTATTCATTGCAAAGCGCTAAGAGTGAGATAATATAATTATATCTCCGCCCATAAGCCGACGTGTATTTCACGTGGGATAGCAGAATAGAATTGAGATTTCGCTGTAAAACAGCCTTAAGCGCCAAACCGGGACCGTCTTGATTTTAAATAAAATATTTAAACAAGATTAAAAAAAATAAATACCTAGAAATTTAAAAAAACAACTTTAGAAAAATGGCAGATGCTTTTCTATATAACTTCAAAAATATTACCTCTAAATTTAATAATAATATTTTAAGGGGTTTATTAAAAGTCACCTACACCAAAAACACACCTATTTTTGGTGCACTTTATTGCTTTCCCCTTGCCCCAACTAAAATACCCTACGATCAAGCTTAGTTCCTAACTTGACCAGATGTAAAAGATTATGTTACCGCAATTATGGCGCTAGTTGTGAACTTGGCCAAAATATTAAGTTGGTTCATTCTATTTAGCACTTCAAAGAGAACGATTTTATACCTAATATAAATCATACGTAATACTAAGCACACGTAAATAACTAAAAAAATTTTGTTCCCAACTTATGATCTGAAACCATTTTGTTATTAAAAATCATGTCATTGCATTTTTAAAACTTATTTAAGAAATTTTTCTAATTTTTGATGAAAATGTTATCTCGTTTAGTAAAAAATTTTAAATATGTAAATATTGTAGTAAACGGCGCCAAACCCCGGGGTTGGGGAATCGGGAGTGCTAATTTAAAACTGAGCACTCCGTATTTACGTAAAAACGGCCTAAACCAAAAGTTGTCTTGAAAATATTAACATGTTTCTCCAACATTAAGATTTACCGCGGAATTCAGTTTGCCTGCCGCGATGAGATACAACTTAACTCAATTATTATTTACTAACCGTTAGAAGACCCCAATATAAATGTACCTACCTATAGAACATTTAATTGAAAAATGCTACGTGTAAATCGCGATCATAATTTGTTGTAGCATACCTAGACGTATATTATTATCTTTTGTTGCGTTAATATTGTAGGTAGGTACGTGTAATGTAACATCCCGAAATTCAGTACTGTAAACAGGTGTATTAGGTGTGCGGGGAGATACACCTGATAGAACTGGTCTCAGGTAGTAGCCGAAAACCCGTCAGTTTATCGAGTGCTTATAAAAGAAGTGTGTTTGCTCTTTGTGTAATGTTCGGAAAATATCTTATTGCAATTTTTAGCCCTAATAATACAAGATGGCTACCTTAGGGCTTTCTAAAGTTTTCATACTTGACAAGTATTTTACGGAATTACAAAAGTTTTGGGAAACCGAAAAGAAGTTACAAGGTGTGTTTTTAACTAACCATTTAATAGTTTGTAGTTTGTTGGTTTCACGTGGAAATTATTATATTTCCGACTATTATTATCATTATTATGACTTACATTCTTCACGGTTACCCACTTAAAATACTTGGGTAAAACTAATTGAAATCAATTTATTTAAATTTAAATAAGTACCTACCACTAAGAAATTAAATGATTTTAATTATTATTTATGTATTGAAATAAAAAGTGCTTGATATAAATTAATAATATACGTAGCTACATTATATTCTATTCAGTGTAGTCGAGCACATTTTTAATTACTTCCAATTTATTACTTATTTATTTATAAAATTCAATCGAATTTTATAAATAAATAGTTTTCAAGATTTTTTCGGTTAGTAAACAAACAATAATCCGTATATTATAACACAAAAGTGGGGGAATTGTACACAAAATGGTATTCCACCCACCTACATTCATATTACGGCTAATAAACTTAGCCAGTGCATATACTAAATCTAATTAGATTGTAATATTATGATCCAAATTGGTATTATTTTAGTTAAGTTCCAACTTTAAACAGATTGACCAGCTGTATTAGCTACATTCAAGTTCTAGACACTAAAGAAAGAAGGTGATATAATAGCCAAACCTAAAAGCTATTATGTAAATTATTTAAACATTATTATCCAGCTAGTTTTTGAAAATTGTCTCCTGCAATCTACACAACATTCTTTCACTGAATTCGACACACCTAATTATTATATATAGATGCGAGAATCGTCTGTCCTAAAATCTGTAATATATCGCTTATTTTTATATGGTATCCCTGTGCCACGTAATTAAAAAATATTATTTGATTTGATTAGTAGATACATTATTATAATATACCAATATAATTTTGTAGTTATAGAAATTAAATTTACAAATGCCAGTATGTAGTTGGAACCGTACATTCGGTTGACAATATAACCACCATAATAGATACTTCAATTGATGATGATTTCAAAATAGTCCCTATAAGTGAACATCACCATCTCTTCACTTATTAAATCTCTGCTATAACAAACTACTTCAAACCTTAAAAAGTATTGCAGAGCTGGGTATGCAATTTTTAAGCAGTGTGATTTGTCCTAAGTGGGTCAACATGGAACTCTCACTTATTATAAAAGGGTGAACTTACCTACTGATTGGGAATTCCATACCAACTCGAATGATTTTCGTAGTACCTACCTACCTATTAAAAGACACATTTATTATTTTTTCCCATTTTTAACTTGACATAAAAATTTTGAATTTGGTAATATTCAAAACAGATGCTTTTTTAATAATTTATATTATGAAAATTGCAAATAATGTTATGTAAATTATATAACATTACAGTACATAATCTAAAATATTTTGAGGTAATTTTCAAGTTTGCAAACTTTTGTTTACATTTTTTGCCATATGAATCCATTCTCTACCAGAAGTTCTCTAGCAATATCACTCCAAAGAACATTTCTGACTATGCGTTTGTCATCAAATTTGGCGGTATGTTTCTCTCGAAGTTTTAAAAACATTTCAATTGCTGCGTTGTCGAATGCTTTTAAATGCCGTGTTTTTTCGTGCATTTCCTCTTTATTGCTTGTCTTCATCTATAATATACTAAAATATTTTAGTATATGCGTACAAAACTAGTTTAAAAAACGAATTAAATAACATTTGTATGATTCTAGAACCAATAAAAATATTTTTACGTTTTCAAACTACATAGGTACATAGGTGTTTGCAGATTCACTCAATAATTTTGCAACATACTACATACTTTCTCGCTACGCCTAGCCTGGACTATAAAATAATATTAATATGTATAAAAGTTTAATATGTACATAAACAGAACATAGAACTTACAACTTACCATTCAATAATGCATTTGCAAAATCCATTGGTGCAATTATTGTGTAGTCATCCCCACAGTAATTTAAATGAAATTCAATTGAATCACTTGTCGGTTGATCTATTTCTCAAAGTTTTTGAAGTAAATCCCACAATGCTATTTAATGCTACTACTGCTATGACTGAATACTATTCCGAAGTTCTGTCCAGGCCTTGTGCATTATGCTGAATATGTGTTCTTTTGCAAAAGTATTGAGTTGTTAGCCGGCTAGCCCTAAGTATCAGTACTTAGGTTGTTAAAATTTAACAAATGTGAACAGAGGGAAAGCTGGTTTTCATATATTACAAACTCGAAAATATGAAACGATTTTGTACGATTAAAAACTTTCATAACCTCACATCTGTGCAGAACCTTAAACGTCAAGTTTTAAATTATCGCGTCATTTCTAAAACCATCACAATTAACCACTGTCTCACAGCGGTTACTTTTGGTTAGCTTTGATTTAGACGGAAAATTATATTCCTTCTAATCATTTCATTGCGAAAATACAAGCGCTTCGGACCGGTTGCTTTTGGTACCTCGCGAAAATATTCCTTTGATTAGAAAAAATTAACCAAGTTAAAGAAAACTAAGTTACTTTGGTTATTCTCAAAAATATGCTTTTGGGTAGTTTCAAATTTGAATTTCAATCAACCTACTTCATTCCTATCTTATGTCTTATCCTATATACCTAATTTATGCTGAAAAGATTTCAGGATAGTTACCAACAATGAGGCTTAACATAGAAAAACATAGATTTAGTTTTAAACACCATCGCACAATTTCAGGTATTAATCAATGAGAGGGGAAGAAATAAACAAGTTCATAAATTTAAGTACATTGGAACTGCAATAACAACAGCCGGAAACGATAAAGAAAAAATAAGGTCCAGAAATTTTTTTTTTAATTGTAGCTACTCCTAGGCAATTTTAGATCTATAAAACTAAGTCTCGTCTCTTGTCTCTTCCATTCTGTCTTCTTCATTTTTTTATGGGATATTGTCCTGTAACCACGACATCCAACTCTGATACCATCTTTTGTGTGGTCTTCCGGGATATAATTTGATATGCAATCAAATTGTCTGTAAAAAGACGAGTTTTTGTAAGTGTAAATGAACGTGTGTGTGGTCTTTACTTGCGATAACTCGTGGTTATCTATAAAATATATTGTTAATACATTTAGATAGTCTTTATTCGGAACTTGTTAAATAATTAAAATTATTAAATTATTTAAATAAAAGAAAAATTGTAATATGCCCGTTTATAAAAGGACTAAAAATATAAAGTAATTTTTTCTAGCTCTTTCATGCAGATTGTCCTGGAAAATTGTGATTGTAAATTGTTAATACGAGGCTATGATACTTGTAAGATTTAAAACGAAAAACGTTGGGCGCATGCAAATTGATGCATGAATACTTCACCTAAGTCATTTACAATTTTATTGTACTACAAATGCAACTACTCTCTACACTCCTTACTATTTCATGCGCTTTTTCCAGGACAATCTGTGTAGGGTTAAGAAACTCCATGGGGTTATAAATCTGTATGGGGCTAGAAGAAATTATTTTATATTTTTTATTATATTTCAAAACGTGGTATGTATATTAATTTTTTTTTTATTTAAATAATTATTTCCTGCTTTTTAGTCTTGTATGTGGGAAATTTTGCAAACAATTTTAAACATCTAGATGAAATTATGACATAGACATGTGGCAAATTTCAGGTTTATTTCAGTTTTTCTTTCTTCTTCTTCTTCATCGTTTGCTTCTTGTCAGAAGCGTCGTGACCCAGCTTGGCCGAAGCCAAGATGAATTTTCATGGGAGTATAATGCATGGGGTGGTTTCCCATTGCCTTCCCCATGGTCCACAGATTGATATTGGACCTTTGATCACAGCAATGTATTCGACTCGACTAGGACTCGAACCGCGGTCTACCGCTTTCTAGTCGGCCGGTGTATGCTTAACGCTACACTGCTGGTCAGTTTTTCTTTTCCTAATCATAACTGAAATAGAAAATTGTTAGACCTATTACACAAAGAAACAGACAGACAAAATGCGAGTTAATATGACTTTGTCATTCAGTTCTGAGCTATGTTTAAAGTTTCAAGTCTCTAGCTCATCGGAAAGTTAGTTTAAACTCTATTTCAAAATTTGTACCTAACAGACAAACAAACAGACAGACAATAGAGCAGATTGATATTACATTGTCATGAGTTCTGAGCTATGTTTAATGTTTCAAATCTCTAGTTCATCGGAAAGTTAGTTTAAAATCGATTGCAAAATTTGTACCAAACAAACAGACAGACAAGAAAGCGAGTTAAAATAAATGATATCGGCAATATAAATAATATGCAGCGAAGCACTAAATTGCATGGTTTTTCACTGGTTGGGTCGTTGTGATATTTGTCTGATATGGAAATAAGAGGTCTCAGGCTAGGAGGCATAGTTACCATAATAATTTATCTACCTTCCTTCTGCATCTTCTACACTAACTTTAGTACACACATGACTCTGCTTGAGCTTTTGCCGTTTCATTACTTTTATAAGGTGTTTGTACACCAAGTATGCAATGGTAATGTAATCCTGTGCAAATATAAAAGTACGACCCTAGAAAAGTAATTAATCGGCAAAAGCTCAAGCAGAGTCATGTGTGTACTATGATAGTGTAGAAACCGCTTTAGTGCTCCCTGATCTCCACATTTGGTTGTGGCGTATGCTGCCACACAAGTATTCTTATCTTTTTAAATTTCTTCTTAAAAATTCTTTTTTCTTCTTCTACTTTGCTGGATAACCCGTATGTCATCGTTGATCTGTTTATAACAGTAGCATTAGCGATATTCCAAAGCCACTGTCAGTACCGTGAGCACTGCTTGCTGTACATCTGAAGTAGCTTGCTAGGGTTGCCTCAGATGTACCTGTTACCCTATTTTTATTGTTAATGCTGGCAATTCATTAACATAAAATTAACATAAAAATTCTGGGTAAATATAATCACACAGCAGAAGGAATACAATAAGCTATTTTGTATTTTATAAAATACGTATTTTATGTCGAAATAACTATTCTTGAGAAAATTTTGAGTAATAATTTGCAAAGCCTTTAATCAAAATTAACGTTTTATGACATTTATCATTTGTTTTGACACATCTTTCAATTTTTACGAATGTTGACTATTTTTATTTTAATTTAATCTGAAACTAAACCAGGCTAGGTTTATTCATACCATTCATAGGTTTATCATATTCATATTAGTAAATTCAGATTAAAACCATCGTACGGTTTAGACGAATCGATAGATTAAAATTCATCCAACCGAGGGTATAAAGAATCCCACATATTACATACATACCCAGAAACTTTACACCAAGACTTTTTTTGTAACCTGATTTGTCGGATAAATTTCGTTGCAAGTTTCGTTCGATTTATGTGCTAGATTAAAAACCATTTGTATACGAATATTATAGAAATTATATATATTATTAATCTCTGAAATTAATATTAAATTAAAATTTTAAAAATTAATAGATTAAATAAACAATAAAATGAAATTATTCGAGAGCTTTTAGCAATGGTTACTGTTGTTGTCAGACGTTTAATAACAACGAATTATTGCTTATTTAAGGTGGCAAATATCAATGTAATTTGGCCATAAAGAACAAACCACGGTTAAAAACAGATCGTTTTCAAAACATAATCGTCGACAATATCGATATAAATGTTCAAAATATAATGTAAATTTGAGCACGGTACGTTATCTGTACCCTGTTTTTAACCGTGGTTTGTTCTTATAGCCAAATAACATAGTATTTTTCACCTTAACGTATTAATTTTAAAAATTTTAATAAAATATGAATATTATAATCATACTATAACCAGGTCAGGCGGCCTACCGACCGCCGTGGCCTGTAGTGAGTGAATAGAGTGGAATTCGATTGATGAGGAATTCGATTGACTGCTCATAATTCCAAGTAAACTAAAAAGCTTAACCAATAAGAGAGTAATTCCAGTAGAAAACAAAGTAAGACAGAGTACTAATCCACTACTTCTGGTGTGATATGTATCACATATCATATGTATCACATATCATATGTATCACGTATCACTCTGTATCATAACAATAATTTTGATTTAACTAAACTGAACTGAAATTTAACTGAAGTAATCACTTCTTTCCACTTCATAAGTAAGGGTGGGCAAAATACATGAAAAATGTATTTGAAATACATATTACAAAATACATTTATGTCAGTATTTGAATACAAAATACACTTGCAATTTGTATTTGAAATACAAGATACAGTATTTGAAATATAAAATACAAAATACAACATTTAAAATATAAAATTACGTATTATAAATAAAAGCCATTCTTTATTCAACAGTGTATATATTCAGAAAACAAAATTAATATACAGTACCAATATAATTTTTAAATAAGTGTTTTCCTTTCAAAAATAGAAGCTTTTCAAAATTGTCGCTCTATGTTCTCCTAGTTGGACAACGAATTAACCCAGCACAAGAAAATAATCTTTCTTCAAGTGCAGAAGAACACAAACTTGTATTAAATTTAATAAAAGTATTTTTAACATTTGGGTAATTATCAAAAATTGAGAAGCATCGACTTTGGTCTTTCAAAAATTGTGTTACTTTCAATTCTGCATTATAAAAAGTTGCATTGGTTTCCTCCAAAATGTATTTTGTATTTATATATCTGAAATATATATTCAAAATACAATACAAAAATACAAAATTCAACATGTACTTCAAATACATGTATTTAATTCTGCGCACTCCTGTTCATAAGTTTTCATATTCAAAGTTCACATTCATATGTATAACCATTCGTTACATTATTTGTTTGACATAATCGCGTTTTGTTACAATTAATTAGAAGTTTTTTTTAAATGAAATATTAATTTAGCTGAAACGGATCGGATCGAACTTAATTTCTTGAGTCCTTAATGGAACTGTCCTTTCTTGCAGCTTAATTTTGAAATAGGTTTATGATAATTTGGCTTCCCGCACTGGGGTTGACAATGAATAAAAAAATGAATGAAGTGGAAAAATTCAATACTGACCCATTGACATCTCAAATTTCTTAACTAATATTTCTCACGACTTTAAGAGAAAACAAATAATGTTAAGATAGATTGCAATCTAAAAAAAATTAAAAATTGCATTAGCTACATACACTTGACACATTTAGAATGAAACTTTTTCGAACATCTAGCACGAAACTTAAACGAAAAAGGATAATGTAATTCAAGCTTAACTAAGGTTAAAAAAATTTAAAGCTATTGATTTTTACCGCTGAGATTTTATGGTTATAAACATTTTGTTTTATGCTGCTAATAAAAATTTATGTCATTTTAATAAGCGTTAGATATCATTTAACTACAGCTTCGAGTTGCGGTGAAAGCTTATCCAAGTGTTCAATGAAAAAAACAGGATTAATATATAGACAACGATACAACAGAACGGCACATCCTGAATTGCTGCAATCGCTATTTAAAATTTGAATGATAAAATTGGACATTCTAAAAAGAAAGATATATTATGGTATAAGTAATACTTAATGCTTATTCGACAATGCTTATTATGGATAAGTATGCACTCGCTTCAGCGAAATTTGGCATTCGGCACATCACCATTATGTGAGAGCCTTTACGAAGCCAACGTTGACATTATTTCTGTCTTTCACGAAAATGCAGTATTTTCACACTTATCAAAAGTAAGAAGATAAACGTTTGCCATAAATTTTATGATAATGCTTTTATTTATTAGTTGTTTAACTTGGCTAATTTTACATTAATGCTTCACTTATTGCTTGCTTTAATTATTTTTATGTTGTAATACCTGTGTGAAAGCCTTCACGAGGCAAATAAGGGAAGGTGACCTGTGATGGACCCCCTAATTTTTTTTTGTTATAACTTTAAAACCAATTGAAATATAAAACTAGCACTAGTAAAATATTATGTTATAATATGTTGTTTTCATTACTACATAATAAACTTCATTATTTACTTCCAGTTTGGACATAGTATGTTATCCAATGATGGCCCCTTCATAAAAATTGTGAAAAGTCGCTTTTTATAAACAAAATTTAAAGACTAACAAAATCTAAGGTTTCTGTCATGTTTTATTCATCCCACTGCTGCCCATTTTTTTACTTATTCTGAAATTAAAGAAAAAATTGCTTTTATTGCACCTATTTATGTGATGGCTCCTGTACATATTTTGTCTGAGGTCATTATAAACAAAACGTCATGTAATGCTAAAACATTAAAATACTTTTCATATGATAACATAATTTTAAAACTACCACCGAATATATAACGAAGGCCCTACTAAAATATCTCTCCAAATTGTATCCGTTTATCCCTTTAAATTTGAACAACATGCATTTTAAAATGGTAATTTTTTACATCAGGTACTATCCAGATTTATTTTTTTCATAGCAACCACATTAAACACAGTATAACTAAAAAATTGGTTTGTAGACGAACCGGTGAATATTGAAGGCATTCAGGAAAGTAAATGGGCAAGAAAATAAAATAATAGAAAATAAACTAACAGAGTCAACACAGGCGCAGGACCGTCACTTTCCGCTACTTGGAATTTAGGACACATTGGTTCTATCCCAACCAATGCAAAATTTTCCTGTTGTATCGTCGTGCGGAAAAGATGCTTAATATTCAGATGAATAAATCCTATCTCAAATGTGGAAAACAAAATTTGCTGGTTAGAATTCGTCAAATGACGATTTAAATGATTTGGTGAACACGAACATTTTCCGAATTAACCATTTTTGAATACAATTAAGCCATGTATTCATTCACTAAGCAACAGTTGCGGCTCTTTTGTTTAACAAAGTTGTCTGTCCAAACATTGCAGTCGTTGAAAAGATATCGCCTGAAGAGCTAGTGTTGATTTCAGCTGCGATTTTTATAATTTCATTTTTAATTTTTGGGTACTTTCAATATTTTTGACATGAAATCCCATGCGTCACGCTACACATGTCAAAATTTGATGCGTAACTACATGTTCGTTTAGCGTTATAGTCAAGGAGTTAACCACCTAATAAAATTGTGTACACCAAAATTACTAATTGCTAAAAGTTTTAAGCAATTGTTAAAAATTCTTGGAAATTATTAAACTTTACCAAGAAATTACTCTAATTGCTGATGCTTATACACTAAAATTGCATAATGGTCAACACCTCAGTTTTATTGCTTATTTACAGAATATCTAAGCTAAAAAGTAAACACTAATAAAAAAAACTCGATAACTTTTTAAATTATATATATTATTAACCTTTGAAATTAATATTAATTGATTTTAATTGATGGACATAATGCTGCCTTTACAAATGCCAAGATAATCAAATCAGTCACTAATTATAAAGATCGACTTTTCACAAAATGATCAAATGCATCAAGAAAGAAAAGAATGAACAGAAAAACCAACATCGAAGGTTTAAGTAATATCTACAGCCATCTACTCATCTAAGCTACAAATAACGTATTGGGGTTCAGTTTTTCTTATTTAATGAGTTCTTATGTAGGTTGTTCCTTGACCCGAGATTATCTTTCAAACTTTATGGATCAAGAAATCGTCTCAAATGACAATACGTTATATTCCGTTTCCATGTAATTGCACTATTATTAAACGTCTGATGACAGCAGTAACCATTGCTGAAAGCTTACAAATAATGTTTCGTTTTATTATACATTTAACCTTCTTCTTCTTCTTCTTCTGCACTTTCCGTATTAGGCATGAAATTCCTGTTACGGTTCCCATCTTTCCTCGGTCTACCTAGACTTCTCTTTCCTTTGGGTTTATACTTGAGAATCTTTAAAGGTAGTCTCTCTTCACTCATTCTTCCCAAATGTTCTTTCCATCTTACTTTATTTTCCTTTAATTTGTCTTTATGCTGAAGATGTTTAGTTCTTTTCTAATATCGGTATTTCTTATGTGATCCATTTTGCTGCATCCCTTTACAGTTCTCAAAACTTCATCTCCTAACCTTAACTTCATTTAACCTTCTAATTTTAAAAATTTGAATCTAATAATGATAACCTTTTAATAAAATTTAAATTAAAAATATCAATATATAAACAAATTTTTCTTTGAAAAAGAAAATAAAAACAGTATCTACCGATAACCCAGTAGTAGTTTGTGTACCCATAAAAAATATTTTGCACATTTTTATCAACCCTATAATATGCTGTCTGGCGCTAAACTGGACCAGCAGTGTAACATAAATCGGACATTTACATTTTTGGAATTATCAATTGTTTTATTTTAAAATGTAGTATATTGTTTTACTAGGATTCAAGGCGTAACTTTTTATGTATGTATTTGTCGGACTCCCTTCGCTCGTCCGTCAAACTTACAAATTTGCCATAAAAAGTTACGCTTTGACTCCTAGTAAAACAATATACTATTTAACTTAACAGAATATGTGATAAACTTTTCTTTTTCTATATATTTGTTTATTTATTCCATAGATGCTTCTTCGTCCAATGAGGCTGTACATTTACAACAACGTTTGAAAAGTTTAAGTACGGAGTTAGTTACATTGAGAAATCGATTGCATGTACAAGGAGCACCAAATAATGCTTTTAAAGAAACATTATCTCCTACAACAGTAACACCTACTGTTAGACCTATTATACCACCTCGAGTTACTTCTGTAGTTGCTGTAGTTCCTATTCCGGAGTCGCGTAGTCGATTGCCAACTACGGGTGCTGATATTGAGGATCTTATTCATCTACAAGGTCCTCTCACCGAAGATGCAGTTATGAAATGTTTACAAGCACGATTTGCGGCTTCAAATTTTTATGTAAGTATTTTTGATAAACCTGCATGTATGATAAAAAAATATTCTAATTATACTCGATTTGATTCCACCAAAATGTATGGTTGGATTCAAAAAGTCACAAATCTTTTATGTTAATTATTATAGGATGGAAGCTAGTAAATGTTAAAACTTGAAAAATTAAGCAAAAATGCTAAGTTAATAAAAATAAATTAGTATTTGGGGAATGACTCTTTTAGTACGGATTAACTAATGTCCTTAACAGTAAGAACAGGTGTTTTAGCTGGTTTTAGTTAAAATGGTTTAAATAAAAAACTATATAGGAATAGCTAAAATTAGTAAGTAAATCCTTAAAATTTTCAAGCATACCTTATGGTGGGGTTTACATTAGTCAGCTTTTATGATCATGTCAATGAAATGTATCGAACTTCAACGTTAATTGAACGTGTAAACCTCTATTTCGTGTCATAATGATCATTTCAATTAAATTACCGCACAGTTGAACATGTTTAACTCTTTGCTGATTTGGATTACTATTTTAATTCTCTTGAAAATGGCTGCAAATAGTTGGTCAGAGGAGAAATTAGTCAAATTTGTTAATATTTATGAAAAATACAAATGTTTTTTAAAAATAAATATTACAAGTATTTAAATTAAATTTAATATACTCAGTAATTATATCCCGAGTGCATGCTAAATACCTGAATATTTTTTGCAAATATTTTGATTTGGCATGCACGAGGTATATTGGACGAGTATTTTCCTCTGAAAATTTCTAAATCTATACCAAATTGTTTAAAAAAGTGAAAAGAAAATTTTGTTATCGTCGTTTGACAGCTTTAATTTTAACAATCGAACACGATATGAGTTTACACGATAAGCGTTTACCTGCAGAATTGTGCAGCTCCGAGGATGTCACGGATCTACATAATTCTGCTTATTATTATGGAAATATTTTAAATCTGTTTGTCACGTCTGATATTGGATTGCCTTTATTTAATGATTTGGGTTTGTATACATAAGGGTTGTTTTTCGTCTAATTTGCTTTAATCAAATCATAATAATCATAATAGTCATAATAGTAGTTATGATGTGTTGTAAAAATACGACGTCATTATCGCGATTGTTCATTTCTCTGCATTAACAAATTCCTGTCTTCTTCTTGTCGCATTAGTAGATATAAATGTCAAGTGCATATTCGAAAATTGTACTAAGCATTTTAAAGTAATTGCTGTATAAAAACATTTTATCTATGTAATTAAAATGTTAACAAAACATTTATTTTTACATAATTTAATTTAACATAATGTAAGTTATCACTTTCTGCAAGAAAAAAAATTATTTTTGGTTAGATAGCAGCGTCAAAATTTGAATTTGGAGAAATTAAAAATTAATTAAAATAGAATTTTAAAATAATTTTGAAACTTTTTGAAATGTAAAAATACAAACATAGATGACCTAAATTATAAATTGAAAAGAAAATATAGTTGAGGTGATAGACCAATGAAAATCTAATAAGTAGATACCTTTTCACAACACATTACTAACGCAAACATTCAAAAATGGTTATCTTTAAGGTTAGGGTCATTTAAGCTTTGGAGACGGTTGCAAGTAGATTTTGCATTTTCTTTATCAATCTGGGTCTGAGGAGTTTAATTCCATTTTGTAGATAAGAACGAAACCTAGGTCATCCAGTAGAAATTATAATTTTGGTTTGCTATTTTTTTCATTCAACGATGTTGCTGAATGCGATTCTGCTAATTTGAATGTTTACGTTGGTAATGTGTTGTGAAAAAGGTTACTTGTTAGATTTTCATTGGACTATCATCCCAACTATTTTTTTTTTAAATTGTTTTTTTACCCTAAATATTTTCTTCACTATATGGTTGCAATTAATTTTTGCAATTTTATACAAAGAATTGTTGTCCAACAAGAACTTATCATTTTGTAAAACGATTATCATAAAATGAAATTGGTGTTATTTTGGTGTGCTGGACAAAGAATTATAAAAATGCGTTTATTAATTCATTCAACTTGTCAAAATAACCCCAAATTTCGATGAACGAAAATATTCGATTGATTAATCTAAATCAAATTAACAAAATGCGTCATATTATTAAGCAGGTTGAAACCGAATAAAAACATAGATTATAGTACTATGGAACCCAAGAGGACGTAGCCCAACTGGGGAAAATCGAATAAGAAACTCCAAATACAGGGCTACGGAAACCATAGACCTTAGACCTTCGGAAGCAATCATGTTTTTGTTTGTGGTTGAATTTCCTTTGCAATTATTATGAAAAAAATCACTCGTAAAAGTTCACCGGCTTTTATGACTACTTCAACAAAAAAGTAATTGCTGCTTATGCATATTTTTTTAGAAAACCTTCTGATTATACACTATCATTTAAGCAAGTATCATATAATCATCTTATTCATAAATTACAAAAAAAGACTTAATAGCAATTTTGTTGTGTAGTAATTATATTCGCGTTTGGAAGGTCTTATCTGTTGCATTTAATCATTCATAGGCTAGAGTTGCAATTTCTGAGCTTGGTGTGCTTTAGAGTAATTACTTCGTGGTTTTGATTGCCTTTTTTTAATTTATAATTTTTAATTTATTAACAAGGCGAAAACAAATTATTGTGGAACAACAAAGTGATATCTGTACCTACTGTCAGTAATTAAGGCTATAAAGAATGACAAATCGCAAAACGGCTAAGCATTTCTTGTAAAATGTGCAATACACATTTGTTAGATATGATAAACGGACAGTAACAAAGATAACGAACGAGGAAAAGAACTGGTCGATCAACAGCTACAACAATTATTCGTGAAAACAATTTTATTACAGTATTATCAAAACGAAACCGACGTTTAACGGCTCCAGAAATCACAGCCGCTTTCGATGAAACACAAAAACATCAGTTTTAACTTTGACTGTTATGATACATTTATTGTATGTCGGTTTAATACAATGTTAATTTAAAAACCTGTACCGACAAAATAAATTAAACTCAAATTTTGTGCATCTCGGGGTTGTGGGATTTGAACTCACTAAAGGTGGCACAGAAAGTTACCCCAAGTTACTTCAAATCAAACCAATAAATCCAAGGGCTTAGGAAACAGCTTGACAGTAAGGTGCCCAAACCAGCTTTAGAGTCGACGGCCAAATGCAAGATGATGGTTAGTGCCACGTATTTTACCAAAATCCTTACCCACAAGATATGCTGTCTCCATGCTTTCAAAACACAAAATACCAAAAAAATTAAACAAGTCGAGGAAAAGAACAACGTATATTTACAAAACCCAAAATTATCTAAACAATTCGACATAAAACATTTAACAACTTCTTTACAATAATTTACACTAGAAAACCCTTGGAATAATATCCACGATAGAGGCACCAGTATTCAAGACCGTATAATTTCAATTTAACTTACAAAATCGTCTTCTGAAGAGATGACGTTGCTGAAAGTGTTATACTCAAACAAATTCAGTGCGTATCATCAACGTACAGCAATGCAACTTGAATAGAATAATTCAGTTGTGTTTTGCCAAAAGTTGATATGTCATTTTCTGAAATTGTTCAGAATGTTTAGTTAAATCACTTATCTCTAGAGAGATCTTGTGAAATATCACATTGTGACAAATTACAGTACAAGGTTGTAGCTTTACTATAGACATATCAAATTTTGCCAGATTAAAAATACCTTCTACATATAACATATCAATAAAAAAACTAAATTCACTCTAATAACGACATATCAGCTTTTGGCAAAACATCACAGAATTAAAAATTACCAATCGATAAACAAATACCAAATATATATAAAACGAGCTCATAATTTACAGTGCACTGTACAATACGTTTACAATGTTTGTTCTTATAATTCCAAAGTTCTCAAAATTTTTAATATTTAGTTAGTCGTAAAACGTCCTATGAAGAAACCAAAGCCATATATCGCAAATAAAAAAACCCAAAATATCTGCTGCCCGATTTAAATCCGTAACTATAAGTGTCCAAAATCAATAATCCAAAAACCAAGTAAGGACATAAAAAGGATTACAGCAGTATTCTTCACTCCAACAGGCCAACACTCCAAATGTGCCGCAACGTTGCGCATCATGTTGAGCAACATGTTGCGGCACATTTGTTTAACAATGTTGTCATTGTTGTGTGTTATATTATTCTATATCACTATGTAATATACCTGAAGGTATCAAAACAAATAATTCAAGATTGATTTGCCGTAGAATGGCATTTACTTCTATAATTTATTTTAAAGTGTTTTTATTTTTCAGACTAACGTTGGACCGATTTTATTATGTGTTAATCCTTATCGAGATGTAGGCAATTCTCTAACATTGAATAGCACAAGAAGTTTTCCGTTGAGTTCTCAACTTAATAAAGTAGTTCAAGAAGCTGTTCGGCAACAATCTGAGACTGGTTATCCTCAAGCTATTATTCTTTCTGGTAAATATTTTTATTATATATTAAGAATTTAATTAATTGTATGCATCTCAAGCAGAAACTTTTGATGCGTTTTTTAGGAACTAGTGGTTCAGGAAAAAGTCATGCATCTATGCTTCTACTGAGGCAACTTTTTGCAGTAGCTGGAGGTGGACCCGAAACCGATGCATTTAAACACTTGGCAGCGGCATTTACTGTATTACGATCTTTGGGTTCGGCGAAAACGGCAACAAATTCAGAATCTAGTAGAATTGTAATGATTCCTTTTAATTAATTAAAAAAAAAGTTATCTTTTGGATTATTTTAGGGGCAGTTTATCGAAGTTCAGGTAACCGACGGAGCCCTTTATCGAACAAAAATTCATTGTTATTTTTTGGATCAAACTCGTGTAATAAAACCATTGCCCGGCGAAAAAAATTATCATATATTTTATCAAATTCTTGCTGGATTATCCAACGAGGAAAGATCTAAACTTAAACTGGAAGGCTACACCTTTTAATTTAAAATATTTACAACATGGAGATACCAAGCAAGATGTTAGAGAAGATTCCAGAAGGTAACACAATATTATTGTTTAAAAATTTTTATTGACGTTTAAATTGTTCAATTTTTAGATTTCAACAATGGAAAGCGTGTTTGGGTATACTAGGAATTCCATTTTTAGATGTTGTTCGAGTGTTGGCAGCAGTTTTATTATTGGGTAACATGCAATTTATTGATGGAAAAAATTTAGAAGTAGACATTCAAGGTGAAACAGAACTTAATGCAATAGCGGGGCTCCTTGGAGTTTCTGGAGCAGCACTTTTTAGAGGACTTACAACAAGAACGCATAACGCTAGGGGGCAAATTCTTAAGTCGGTTTGTGATGCTAATATGTCAAATATGACAAGAGATTGTTTAGCTAAAGCGCTTTATTGTCGTACCGTTGCTACAATTGTTCGAAGGGCTAATAGTCTTAAAAGATTGGGATCTACCTTGGGTACCCTAAGTTCGGATTCAAATGATTCAGTTCATAACCAAGCAGAAATTGCAAGTCAACATACATCAACAATGGGAGGTACAAATGCGGGCAGTAAATCTATGGCTGCTTTGAACAATGCAGTTAGACACGCAACCGATGGATTTATCGGAATTCTAGATATGTTTGGATTTGAAGATCCTAAACCTAGTCAGCTCGAACATTTGTGTATTAATTTATGTGCCGAAACCATGCAACACTTTTATAACACGCATATATTCAAATCGAGTATAGAATCTTGCAGAGATGAGGGCATTAATTGCGAAGTTGAAGTTGATTATGTAGATAACGTACCTTGCATTGATTTAATATCTTCACTCAGAACTGGATTGTTAAGTATGTTGGACGTTGAGTGTTCTATAAGAGGAACAGCAGAATCGTACGTATCTAAATTAAAAGTGCAGCATAAACATAACTCTCGACTATTTGATCCAAAATCTACGGAGTCGAGACTATTTCTTATACAACATTTCGCAGGAAGAGTAATTTATGACGCCACAGATTTTTTGGATACAAATAAAGATGTTGTTCCTGACGACCTCGTTGATGTCTTCTACAAACACAATTGTAATTTCGGATTTGCTACGCATTTGTTTGGTAGCGAACTGAAGGCTCTCTATTCTACTGAAAACGTACCTCGAGGAGTTAGTTTTCGAATATCACCTACTTCCCATACAGATTTATTAAATGGCGATGAACCTATATCTACTTTAACGCAAGATTTTCATACACGGCTTGATAACTTATTACGAACTCTAGTTCACGCTAGGCCCCATTTCGTACGATGTATTTGCAGTAATTCACACGAAACTCAAAATAGATTCGAAAAAGCCATAATTATGAAACAAATTCGATCTTTGCAAATATTAGAAACAGTTAATTTAATGGCAGGAGGTTATCCTCATAGAATGAGATTTAAAGCTTTCAATATCAGATATCGATTGCTAGCTTCCTTTATTCATTTACAACGAACTGAAGATAAAGTAATTGATGATTGTAAAGTAATTCTTGAGCAAGCTATAAATCTTATGCCAAAATATGGAAATACTTTAATATCTACCGGCTATGCAATTGGAAAACGTCATATTTTTTTAACGGAAAGTATAAGACAGCATCTTGAAGAGTTGCGCAACGAAACTCGTCAAAAATCTGCAACTCTTATACAAGCTACTTGGAAGGGGTATCGATTTCGATGCAGATGGCCAACAATTCAACGTGAGAAAAAATTACATTTATCCAATATAACTTCTCTCAGTCGTCCTACAAATAGTGGCTTAGCAATTAGACCCCGACCTCAGCCAATTTCTGGTACACCTCCTCCCGAACCAAATGAAAAATGTGATAACAAAATTATTCAACAAACATGTAATTTATTTGGTTTGGATTTGGAAAGACCGCCACCTTTACCACCAAGTCGTTCATACACTGTAACAGGAAATACAAAACTAGGTTATCCTCAAAATCGCATCATGAAAATGTCTTATCCTGATGAATCTGGAATAGACAATGTTGTTCTTTCAAAAGGAGAAACTGTGCTTGTCATAGGAGCGTCATCTAAACGAGGTCATTTAATAGTAGAACATAAACATTGCACATTACATGTCCCATTTCAGTATTTGGAATTAAACAATATGTCAATATTTAAACGAGAGAATAAGCAATTATTTGCTAGAATTTATTATTAATATAAATCTTCAAAAGCACCACAAAAAATTCCTCCAAATGTGCCAAATGAAGGTTTTTCTAAATTACTAGGTACTTTTAAATTAAGTATTCATGCTAAACCTTATGGAAAAATTAACTAAAGATTTAAATAGTGTAGATAGTAGAAATATAAAACTTACAAGTCACAATAACATACAGTATATACCTACTACCTTTAAAAATACTTGAATAATTTAACGATGTTCCAAGATTTTCAAGTCAATAAATAATGTGATATTAAACAATTAAACTTTCCAATAAATGAAAATAATACTATAATCAATTAATCATAGTTAGTAGGTACTTGCAGTATTTTACGACAAACGAATAATTAGTTAACTTTTCTGGAAAATTTATGTCGCGCTTTCTTGCAATGGCTGAGCACCACCAGAACCTACTTAATTTTCTATAATACTAAAGGTTTCGAACACGCTGACGAGCGTGGCCTAACACTAACTTAAAAATTTTTTTGTTTTATTTGAAAGACAATGATAATGTTTCTTTAGGGGAAGTGGCTTTAGAAAAAATAAAATCCTAATACAATTTAAGTACACTGAACTCTTTATGTGCGCGACTTTCATTTACGCGAAAATGACTTTAATAAAGAATTGTAAAATAAAACACACGTTTCCGTGAACTAAATTTAACCAAAATCTAATCTATTCTAAGGACCGGTTACACAGTAAGAGCTTAAACTTGGCTATGCTAAGTTTTTTAAATTTCAGTCATTTTAGCAGCGGTTCAAGTATATCAAGACACATTTTTTATACTATAGGACCTATTTAATACCGCCTATGTGTTCTGTATACCTTATCTGTTATTAACACTACTGAAATTCCTTTTAAAAATTTGTTAAACTTTAGCTTACAATTAGTTAATCTCTGTGAACTTAAGTTTTTACTGTGTAATCGCTCCTTAGTATAAAGGTGCCAAATACTAAATTTGATTATGGCTAATAAGTTCATTTTAAATAAGAATTCAGTAAAAATTTGTACTATAAATATTACCTTGCAACATGATTGGTTAAAATTTACTTAAAGCTTACATTGCTGAAATCTCATTAGCGATTATCATTTCACAAATCGAATGTTAACGAAATACAAATTTCGATTTTTCTAATTTAATTGTAAATCATGCAGTTTGGAGGTCTTTTTAAATTTAAATACAAAAATTTAAGTTCTCTTTTGGTTTTCTAGAAAACATTTCTCTTAATATGTTTAGTAAATTTTTGAGTGAACATTCGCCTTAAATTTTTACTGTATTCTTGTTTTAAATAGACTATAGTTTAGTTTTTTGGTAAAGAACACAAAAAATTTACACACACACAGACATTTTTAGAAAAGATTTTTTCTATATTAATCAAATTTTGGATTCTAACCACCTTTTACCTATTGCTTTTGAGTTCCGTTTTCGCAAATTTTATCTGCGCGAGGTTTTTTGGCAACGAAACCTTCGCAGAAATGAAGGGTTCGGTGTAATAACTTTTCTGTGATGTTCAAACACCTGTATTTTTAGAAATAATTTTAAGACATTAACAAAGTACTAAGTAGAAGAAATTCTACTAGATTTAATCATTTCTGACGTAAAAAATATCTAAAAACCATTTGATAAACTAAGCACTAAATCAGTTTTGGCAATTAGATATTTACATAAATTTTTTAGTAAAAATTTTGATTAATTAATTTTAATTATTTAATGAATAATTTCGTTATATTGTTTATTTAGCCTATTAATTTTAAAAAATTTTAATCTAATATTAATTTCATATTTATAATTTTAATAAATGTTTTAATGGTATACAGTCAAAACTGTTTTTACGCGGTACTCTTTAAAGCGGTTTTTATATGGGGAATTGTTTATGTCCAGTATTTGTATTTTTTTGTGCGATATACTATAAAATACCAACAAATGAGTATGAATAAAAAATGGGAGAGGGTGCCATAAGTTGAAGTCGAAAATTTAAAATTACCTATGTAAATGGTATAAAAATATGAAAAAGAACATAATTAGAAAGATAATAAACTAGGGTTGATTCAAAAATTTTCACGTTTAAGCATTAAAAAATCATACATTGTAATACGTTTCTATGACAGGCTAAGTTCGAACCTCAAGTCCTGCCCATTTTGATATTTTTTTGCAAGTTTACTTAAAATCGTGTATTTTATCATTTTTTTGATGCAGTCGTCATGTATATGTACTGCTATTTGAATAAAACATTAAACCACGTCACTTGAAGAAGTATTGTTACGAAAATAATTTTTAGTGAATCCGAATCTTGCAGTAGTTCCTAGCACTTTACTTATAAAAAATATCGCCCTAGAACGGTCCAACTCGAAAAAATGTGTATTTTAACCCGACAGATAGCTGGGAGCGACTGACTCCTTCCACGCGTTGCTTCAGTAGGCCCCGCCTTACGGTTGATTCGTGTACGTACCGCCAGTACAATACAAAAATCGCCGGTTTTTATGATTTTAAAATCGATTTTTAGCATTGTAACTGAAAATATCAAGTTCATCCATAGTACATTCGACTCGATTTAACGTTCTCTAACTAATTGTAAAAAAAATTTTGTAAGGTCATCACAAAGACTTTATGTTATCGTACTTGAACCTAAAAAATGAAATATTTTTTTGAAGAGATTCCTTTTATACTGTCTCTATCCCTGCACAATAACAGGTTTGAGTGTATTACGAAATAAAATTTTTGATAATTTAAAGTTAAAATTAGGGAAAATTTTATAATCAAATGTAATCTGATAATAAGTAAAATTTAATGAGAGAATTAATACAAAAACGACTTTCGTGAACGCTTTTAATAAATTTAGTTAATCAACCATTTTGTTCAATTTATTATACTTAACATTTTTCATTTAATATACGGGTGTTGAAAAGCTTACCCATACATAGGGAAATTGCATGTAAAAACACATTTATGCAAATTTCGAGTCCCCTAATTAATTTAGAGAAAAAAAAGGAATTAAAATTACGAAGAAATATTAACTACGATTGATGAGAATATTAGATTTTATCTAGCTTTTACTCAATGAGCAAAAAAGGTCTTTAAAATTGTTAAGATTTTCGAGAGTAGAATAATTTTGCTTTTCTACCTATTCATTGCGTAAACTACTATTTTGCACGACCCATAGTACTACATAATTATCCCATTTCAGGTACCAAGGTACATTTTAATCTTCAGAGAATTTAAAAAAATTGTAATTCTTCAGGGAATAAAGTAAAAATATTTTTTGAGATGTTGCCACAAGAAGAAATGTCATAGAATAAACAAACGTCATTTAAATCTAAATGAACAATAAAACGAAACATTATTTGTGAGCTTTCAGCAATGGTTACTGCTTGTGATCTGACATTATTGTTCATTTAACCTTATAATTTTTAAAAAATTTGAATCAAATATCCTATTAATTTATGAAATATTAAATTTCATTTCAAAAATAATTATTTGCGTATGTAATGCAAAAAGGACATGCTTCTTGCGAATGGTACAATTTATTTCAGGGTAAGACGAAACCACAATTATGCGCAGAGCAAACAAAATAATTATGGGTTTCAATTGAAAATGCACTAAAAACCTAATTTTGAAAAAATAAACCAACATTTTTTACATTAATACTAGATATACTACATATTATGTCTATACATATGTATATGCCATTTAGTGAATAGATCTCAATCAATATATAAAGGTAGCAGTAAATATTTATTTTTTTATTTAATCAAAAGTATGTAGTGCGTTGGGAGCCAAAAGCTTTGAGATTTTTTCGGTGTTTTTAATCTTGGCCGTATCTAAAAATCATACATCTTATTTAAATATTCTTAAATTTTATATTATACCTTCTTTAAATAATGTAAATAATTCGTAAACAGGCAGAAATTATATTATACATTTGCATAAAAATTGCCTGCTAATATAATAATTATTAATAAATTTTAGCAAATATACTTTTCTCTAAGAGCTCCAGGGGTATAATGTACATTACTGTATTTATGCATTTTTGTATTATTTATTTATACAGGGTGTAGACGTATTTTAAGTAAATGTAAATATTTTATGGGATGATTTCTTTATGAAGAAAGTTCATCTATTAACTTGGAAGCAAAAATACTACTAAAAAATTCTGCAGTTATCTGTGATCCAGTTGGATAAAACTCAAATCAGAGTTAACTCTATCTTTAGCTTCTCTGATTGGATAAATCTAACATCTTGAGTGGGTCAAGTTTTGTACAACTGTCCCTAAAGGAGTTAGCTGAAAAGTAGTGAACCGATTTTTGTAAAATATACCCAGAAATCATTCTCTAAAATATTTGATTTTTCTTATGAAAAAAACACCTTACCTATTATCTATTTATTAATAAATAAATAGTTATGTATTATGTATCTGAAATATTGTAATATTGAATAAGTTTCCTTATAAATGTGTTCATTTGAGACTACTTTTTCTACTGATGTATAAAAGTCTAGTTTAAAAGTGATTTTGCCATAATTTTAAACTTACTCACTAGTCCAGTGCATTTACGCGATTTAAGCTCTAAACTTCAATATAATAGAAGTACTGAGTACAACTCAGGAAATATGTACAGATTCTTTGATAACATAATATTAAAAGTTTTCATAACTCATCTAGCTTGTAGTGTCCCTATAAAACTGAAAAACACTAGAGGATTAATAAAATCTTCTGTAAGCCAGTCCTGTATCTCTAACACTAAACAAGGTACCCTTAATGGATCAAACTGTAGGCACTTTTTTTTGTTAAGTTCAAAACATTTCAGCAATTTTAGCATTTAAACAATTATTTATACAAGTTATGCCCGATTTCTTCACCTAGAGATATCTCTTAGATAATCTAATCTATTAGATAATTTAACGAAGTAACCAATCAGACAGCAGCAAAACAAAACAATCAGAAATATTAATGGTTACTTCGTTAATTTATCTTATAGATATATTATCTAAGAGATATCTCTAGGTGAAGAAATCGGGCATTAGTCGTTTAGCGTCTCCAAATTAAATTCAGGTCCCGAGAACCGTCTTTTTCGTTACTTCTTTTATATTTTGCTATTTAAAATTTTAAATTGGAATTAAAAACCAAAAAAGGAACAGGAAAGAACACCAAAAAATGTTATTATGATGCTATCGATAGCATCATAGGATCCATCCGAGGATTATTTTTAGCTTTAAATATCTAAAAACTTTTTTCTGATCTTAGAATTTTTTTAAAACTAATATTCTCGATTGCCTATTATTGAAAACAAAATTTAGAACAAAAAAAAACAAAATTTAAAACAAAAAAACAGAATTTTTTTCGTACTACCAATTTTATTTAATTTTTTATTGGCCCCTAAAGTATTCAATATTACATACTATGTGTGCAATATTGAATTCTGTGAGTAATATTGAATAACTTCATGTATCAATAATATAAGAATCGTACAAAAAAAGTTAGGTTTCTTTTCCAACAAGACGTCGAGGAAGAATATCTGAGCATAAAAGTATAATATGTCCCGGCAAAAACTTATTTGCACTGGACTACAGCATGTCTTGCCAATAAATATACATAAATGTACAAATTTTTATTTATAAGATATTTTTTACATATTTAATAATAATTACCATTTATAGAATATAACTTAAATGAATTGCGTTTACTTAATTATTATATACATTATAAATTACATATAATATACCGTTGTTGTATAACTGTTTTTACTTTCTTCAACTTGATTTATATATCCGACTTAGTAATTGTTATTTGGCTATGAGAACTTGGTATAATTTCTGCTTTATAAGATTCTGCATTAGAAAAGGTTTCCCAATTTTTATTAAATTTAAACTTATTTAATTTTATATTTTTCAGTTTATCGTTTGGTTGTTTTTTTAATAATAAAATTACACCAACCTAAAAATATATGATATAATTTTTATGGCACTAGAAAAAGTTTTAATTATAAAAACCTCCAAAATAAAGCATAACATATAAATTAAAAATTCAAACCAAAGTAATCCACGAACTACAAATAATATTTTAATACCACATCCACCAGTGTTTATTGTTAAAACTCCCAATTGTATTAAATTACTATGAATGCAAGCTGATAATATTGAACGTGCACAACATGAATATGGTACTAAATCGTTCCTAATTAATTCCAAACCTGAAGAAGTATCAGCATCTTCTAAAAGCAAATCCTTAATGTATTGTTCACTGAAACAAAATTTAATGACATTAATTATTTTTATTATTATCAATAATCATTTTAATTTAGTTTATTTAAAATAATTAATAAAAAATATTATCATTTCAAATAATATAATTTTAGTATGGTTTTTATCAAAAGCAAAACAAATTTTGTTTTAAGAATGAATTTGTAATAATAGTCAAGTTAATTTATAATTAAACAGATTATTTTCTATTAATATTTTGAAAAGTTTTTTGATTAAAAACATTTTATTTTCAAAGCATATTGTAAAAATTAATAAACTCATTCCTACTAAAACGAATTCTGTTTATAACATATGCATATCTTTGCCATTCAAAAAAATATATTTTTTTATTTCTTTGAAATCGTGCTTTAGTAGCTTTACAATTCAAAGTGGAAATACGTGCTACCAGGCGTCAGAAATATTTTTTATTCCAAATGCTTTTCTAGTTATTTGTGAATAATATTCTACTAAACGAACCTTCCTTTTATTATTTCTTTTTAATACAGCGAAAGGCGAAAGCCCTCCCTTAACGTATATCTTTATCAAGCGGATATTATGTAGGATACTAACTTAATCTGTATCTATGCTATTAGACCGGTATTCTGCAACTATCTTTTATGAAAGGATCTTTTCACGAAAGGAAACGCTTAGTTTCCATGTCAAATTATGTCAAATATGTATGTCAAAATTTTGGGTGTAAACTAAGTTTTAGCATTTTTTAAAGGACAACTTAGAGAATCTTCTTCTTTACGTGCCTATCCATTACCGGATGTTAGCGATCATATTGGTTATAATGACTTTGTTGACTGCAGCTCTGATAAGTCCTGTTGTTGTCGTTCCAAACCACGTTCTCAGATTCTTCGGCCACAAAATTCTTCTTCTTCCTGTCCTCTATTTCCGTAGACTTTTCCTTGGAGTATCAGCTGGAGCAACCCATATTGCTGGCAGTTTCTCATGATGTGGCCTAAGTATTCAAGTTTTCTTCTTTTGACTTGATTCATTATTTTCATTTTTTTCCCATTCGTTCAAATACCTCTTTATTCGTGATGTATGCCGTCCATGGAATTCTTAGCATGCGTCGATACAGCCACATCTCAAATGCCTCGAGCTTTTTACTTGAGGCTTCTGTCAGTGTCCACGCTTCGACGCCGTATAAAAGCACTGGAAATACGTAACAACGGAGGAATCTGACTCTGGTGATGTTAAAGCCGCGATGTTGAAATCGCGGCTCTTTAGCAATTTACCCATCTTTATAAAAGTATGTCTTGCTGTTTCTATCTTGCACCTGAACTCTAATGCATGATCCCATTGGTTGTTAATTGTACTATCAAGGTAAATTAATTTTTCCGCCTTGTCAATTGTCTTTTGATTTATGTATAATTGTCCTTGTGGTATAGAATTTTTGCATATTGTCATATATTTTGTTTTGGCTACATTGATGTCAATGCCAAATTCTCTGCTCTTTTCTATCACTTTGTTCATCAATTCTTGCAAATCCTCAAGATTTTCCGCAATTATTACGGTATCGTTCGAATATCTGATGTTGATTCTTTTACCGTTTATTTGCTTACCTATTGACACATTTTCCAGCGCATTATTGAAAATTTCTTTTAAATATATATTGAATAACAATGGCGACTTAGAGGATACCAGTCTTAATTTTTATTTAATATATACTGGGTGTCCCCGTGACCATGGAGAACCTCTGAGGTAGTTTTTAAAACTTTTGAAGAGATGTTTTTAAATAAAATTTTTGTCCTAGTCAAAACCCTTGGGAGGCACCCCCTTTAAAGCACTTTTTAATTTTCTGCCTTCAAACGGCTAGAGCACGGTGACTATTAATTTGATAGTATTATTGTATTAGTGGTTGTTTAAAGAACACTTACATATGTATCTACAAAGTAATTTATAACCTCTTAACGTCTAGAATTAACGAATTTCGAATTATAAATTAAATTAAAAGAAGTAATGTTAAAAATACCAAGTTTCTTTTTTTTGTTATTGTTGCAAACCCTGTATCTTTTAAACAAAACTCCTTACAGAAAAACTAACAATCCAATTCGGAGAGAAAATTTAACGAGCTATAGTTTTAGTCAAATAATTTTTTTTTGGAAAGCTAACCCATTTCACAGACAATCTCAAAATAGTCATCACTTCCGCATTATCAAATTTGCGGTTCATCAGTTTGCAACCTCCTTCAGATTCAAGTAAATCATTTTAATACTTTATTTTAATTTTAGTTATTAAAATTAAAACAATCAACTTTTATAATTAAATTTAAATAACATTAATAACAAAATTCTTTTGAAAAGTCAACTAAATATTAATCACATACTATGCTTTGTAGATATGCTAAATTTTAAATCACTTTTGTTAAACTCACCATGACTTTATTATTAAGGTTTAAGCCAGTTCTTTACCTTCTTTCCTTTTCGTTTATAAAATATTCGCTCCAGTTAATATTAAACCAATCTTTATATGAAGTTCCTCCACAGCATTGGAGAATAAATTGAATATTATCCACTAATATTTTTGAAGTATGTTTACGATTATAACACTTCATAAGACTTATGAAATCGTTCTCAAAATTTTCCTTTATACTAAGAGCAGTTATTACAAATACAATAGCTATTAGATGAATAAATCCGGCAATTCCTACAGCAAGCCTTTGGTAACAAAGCGTATAACCATATACTCGATCCATGTTTGGTGAACTAAAATAAAACTTATAAATTAGTTATATGACATGGCTGCAGTAATAATAATTAAAATAATCCCTGTTAATTCAAGCAATTTTAAATTTAAAATCAAATGCTGGTCTAGTGATTTGTCTTAAAAAATCTAGACAAGTACATCCTTCACATTACATAATATCCAAAACAGTAGCATGAGACATCAGCCGGTAGTCCGGTCTATGTTACAAACTACATATAATACAATCGCTAAGCATACTTTTGTATGTCATTAATTTACCAAAGATTCACCCATTTGGATATTGTTGGTAATTATCCACTGATTAAAAAAAATCAGATGATGGTCTGTGCGAGCGATCATTTTGGAAAATCGACGCCATCTTTAATTCTTATTGAAAATATACTGCATAGGCATGTGAGATGTCAGTTTACATGTTTTTTTAGGGTTCTACGCACGTTTCCGATATTATAAATATTGAAAAGTTGTTACTAATCGTTATTTAATTCAAGGAAATAAATTTTGCAAAAAAAACTGTTCAATAAGTGTTGCTGTGAAAGTGATTTTTATATGAGAAATAAAGTCTTCAAAAGGTACAATTTACATTAATAACATAGAACTGTCCAGATTTCAATTTGAGGCACTGTACCTATACATATACCTAGTATATTGAAAAATTAGTCAAAGTGCAGATTTTACTGAAGAAGGAAACGTATCAACCTAATCGCTACTTTAGTACCTTTCAGACAACAGGTTTGCTAAGAAATGAATCACACTGAGTGTTCTTTGCTTAAAAGTTAAATATAGGTACATATTATTATGAGGATCACTAAAGTAACAATTTTAGTTATTTCTATTGTGAAGAATAAAGAATTATAATTATTATTAATAAAATAAAACATACATTTGAGCGGTTTTTAATCGTAGTGCTGTAGGTAAGGCTATAAATCCCGCAATTAGCCCAGAGCAAGTTGAAAAATGGCTTCCTGTTAATAACAACATTTCTGGTACACTAAACGCTAATATTCCTGTAATTATTAATTGCACTGAACACGCTAGTGACAAAACTGAACACAGAGTTCCAACCCATTCTATGTTTGCCAATATCATCTAATATCACAAAAAAATCGTTTTTCAATATATACTTTTTAATACGATTTAATGACACATAGTGCAATGGTTAATTTTGTCCTGTCAATGTCAAAAGTTGGGAAAAATTTAAATGTTTATAGTAGCACCTTGTGTTATTTAGAAGGAGACATGCAGATTTCTCCGGTATACAGTTTTAATTCTTGTTTTTTAAACGAAAGAACTTAGAAGGTTTTACCAGGTATAGTTAAAAAAATTCAATACCTTGGTTTAGGCTAAATATTTACTTAAAAATTAAAATATTGGGGAAGAGAGAATTTTTGCCAAATAAAACAAGCTATATGTCAACTGATTTCGGTTTATTATCGCCTTTAAAACATACTACAAAAAATAGCAGTTTGTGCAACAACATAACAGCAACTTTTAATATTTTTTTCACTAATATGACATATTAGTCATATAAACATTGATTGTGTACATAAGATGTCGAATGAAACTATCTGAAATTTTTTATACTAATATTTATAGTAATAATATTTTTATGTTTTAACCAATTCCAATCCATTATTTATGGAGTATTTTCCTTTGTAGTTTAGATGATTAATAAATATTTTATATGGTTTAATAAACCCAAACCGGTCAACACATGGCTTATGATTTATCTGGCAAAGAGATACCATTATTTAATTTAATTGAAAAGGTTATTGGAAACCCAGCGAAGACGGATACGAACGCTGGTTTGCTTATCACTATATGCCTGTTTACATCCACTGTTGGATATAGGCCTTCCCATTGGAGTATTAGCGATAAATAAAGGTTTGCTTATAATAATTAGTAACCTTATTATTATTACATAGTACCTTAGAAACCAAATTTTAATAATAAATAATAATTCAATAATAATAAAAGTTTAATACATTACACACATAATTTTTATTGTGATTTTGAGTAGGTTGGTGTGGCACATAAATGACTTGACCTATTTATGTTTTTAACTATATCTTAAATATTTGACGCGTAAGTTATTTGTAAAATGATGTGTAAGTTGTCGATAAATCATTGTATTTTAATTATAGATTGTCCTGAAGATGGCATAAAGCCGAAACCGGTTGACAAATTAGAATTTGTAGTTTTTGTAAGGATATACCTCTATTTCAAACCCTTATTAAATAAAAGTTTAATCACTAAATACTTTAATCTTTTTTTATTAATGCATCCTCGTTTGTAGCCACTCTTATCAAATTAATTAATTTATCAAGTTAATTAATTTAAACTAAACTGAATCAAATTCTCAACATTAAGTACTTGTACCTATGCAATTAGTTTACTAACCAAATGTAAAGTTTTAAATAATTAAAATGAACTTTGAAGAAATATTATTTCAAGTTGGAGAATTTGGAATTATCAAAAGTTAGTATTATGGCTTATATTATTGCCTGCAGTTTTTCCATGTGGATTTCATGCTTATAATCAATTGTTTATGGCATCAAAAGCTCAGCATTGGTGTAAATTACCAACATTTCATTATCTAGATGAAGAAGTGGTAAAAAATTTAAGGTACTTTTTTATTTTCTAATGCAATTCTAAAAGTAAATCTACAGGATGATTCAGGATTAAACTGTAACATTCAAAATAAATACGTTATGTTAATGAACGTAAAATTTATGAATAATAATAAAAAGTTAATAAAGAAAATCTTGTGTAAGTTAATTATCTACTGGACTTTCGGAAAAACATAACTTTTCAAACCTAGTTACGTAACTAAAGAACCGACTACCCTGAAATTTATCGCATGTATATACAGGGTACCAAAGCTTAAACCTAAAAATAGTGAAAAACATGGCAAATCAAATACTTTCCTTCGGTTTCAGTCAAATTATTCAGTTAACCTATAAATTTTTAAAATTATTACTTTAATATAATTTGTTTCGTTATAAATTATGCTCTTTGGCTTTAGGGTTCTGAATCATTCAGTAGGAATCATCCTATACCCACTCTATTAAAAATCAGTGTAAATAGTCAATGCTTTAAAATGTGAATTTACATGGTAGATCTATGTAAAGTTATAAATTAAGTTCAATTACATAAAGTTCAATTTACATTATAAACCGCTGGTTATTTACCCCGATTTTTTGACAACGTTATTGTTTAAATTATTATCAATTATGTACTTTAATGTTATAATAAATTAATTATATCCACTTTAGTATACCCTTAAATTTTATTGATGGAAAATGGGAATTCAATGAATGTTTAATGTATGACCATAATTATACACAGTTGGATAGCTTCTCTATGCAGAATTACGAAAATTTTTCGCTGTATTTAAACTGGTCATCTGTAACTCAAATTTCATGTAAAGATGGATGGATTTACAAACCAAACGATAGAATATCTATTGTAACTGAAGTACTGTATTTGTAACTTAAGGAAAGATCTTGATTTGTACATCAATTTCGCGGAAATACGCGTACGATTTTCAAATAGTGAAAGCAGTTAGGCACAATGCTCGATTCTTTTTTACAAGACTTACATTATTAATTCGCATTAAAATTATGCTAAACAAATTAAATATTTCAAATTTGTTTTTCTCTGAAACTGCCCTCCAAACGGCCTCTTCCAACGCGGATTCTCTCGCGCCTTTCAGAAGAGATCTTTCTTTCGTCACGCAGTTCCTAAATTAAACAGTGCGGTTAATTGGTTTGAAGAAACCTTTGATTTACCTTAGACAGGACTGAGGACGCACGTCTGAGGTTTTTTTTACGGGTAAAACGAGGAACTGAAGATCGATTAGTCATACTGTTTTAACGATATCTGCGTGACGAATAGGCTTTTCCAAAAAAGCAAGAAAATCCGTGCCGGAAGAGACCCTTCAAAAGGCAGTTCTACTTGGAAACACCTGGGAGTTGTGTCTTACTGCTACCGGCCACAAATTTCAACGAAACTTATTACTGTCAAATCAGAATCTTTCTTTGTTATATTGATTCAATCCGATGTTATTACTCTTCATCGTAGTGGAATTTGGTGTGCGAAAAAGATTTTCTAACAACAATAGCTTTAGTACTTTTTGGAATAGGAGGTTTAATAGGAAATTATATTTTTGGATATCTTCAAGATGGTTTAGGTAGAAAGCAATCTTTTTACATTTATTTATTCATACAATGTGCTTTTGGTATGGCTACAACATTTGCTAACAATTTCTATGTTTGGTGTTTTCTTCGTGTAGGAGTTGGTTTTACTATACCAGCAATATTAGCAACTCCGTGTGTTTTAGGTACGTGTATATAATATAGTACATTTATGTAATAGAGTGTTCTAGAATAACGGTTACAATATTTTTGGTGGAAAATAATTTTAAAATAAAGCTTGCCCTTAATATCGTCGGATTTCTTAAAAATCCTATATTACGAGTATGTCTAATTAATAAAATTTTGCAGAAGACACATAGAACTGTCCTATTCCGGTTGCAGTAATATACGAATTTTAAATTCACCTGTAGTTTTGCAATTTTTCTAATGCAAACACTAAGCCAAACACCTGTACTTTCTACCTCGTCGTACGGTGAGCTAGGGCGATAGATCCTAAATGTTAAAGTTTTTCTCTCAATAAAAACGTAAAAGTAGGTAACAAAATCAAATTTATTAAAAATAAAAATTTCTCTTTCTCTTTACTCTTACGTTCTTATGACTCTTGGTCTCTACACCTACGTGTCGGATTAAAGCATGACGTTGACCAATGGTGCTGCGCAAAACTAAAAGGTTACGGTGGTTCGCTCTGCGGACGATTCTTAATGGATTCAAAACAGATCGAACAACAAAAGTGACAGCTGCTAAAATATAATAATATAATTTCAAAGGTTAATAATATAATATAATTTCTATAATAACCTTACTGATCAGAAAGAAAGTAACAACTGGATACCTTATACAGGATAATTCTAACAGCTGCAGGAACCCAATGATTCTAGGATAGAAACTACAGCAAACTTGCACTATAAACACAACAACACTGGTTGAAGATCGTAGAGATAGAACTGATCGGTTGTAGTTGTTGGTAATGGCACGTTTAACCTGTTGATAGGAAAAAATGTGTTTTTAAAATAAACAACGATTTTTCGCTTGAAATAAACTCGTTCGTAATATATATCCACAGAAAAAATAAAGAAAAAGAAAGGCAAAAAATCTTGCACGGGGATCAAAATCCGACTTTCTCTACACAAGGTTTAAGCATTTACTGTTTGCCTACGAACCTTAGGTATCTGTATACCTATTTATGGTAATTAATAAAATATTTAATTTTTCTGATTTTGTAATTTGGAGTCGTAGAAAAAGTATAGTATGTCACTTTTTATAAACTCATTAGACACTCACGCTCACTTTGCTTCACTCATGTCAAAAATACTCGTGACTAAAAAATCGTTAATAAAACATGTATCATTCAATCACTGGTTCTCCATTCCTGTTGGAATATAACCACTTCCATTCTGGAAGTCCTCATAATCCGTTTTACGAGGTGGATTACTCCTCTGCTTTACTCTAACCAACAGGCGTGTATGGAATTCTAACCTGCGATTACTTATTCGTAGTCACATAAGTCTTCCAGCACGCCACTGTGCTGGTTATAATATACTATAATATTATATAATTTGATTTAAAGGTCAGAAGATACTATAAAGATAAACTGGCAAATTAATAAATAAATATACAAGAACGTTTTTTTATTTATATTCTTAATAAAATAGTATATTGTATCATTAAGAGAAAAAGTACAGCTTTCTGTGACCAGGTTTGATTTGGGGAATGAACAGAGCAAGTCCGGTAATTGGAAGTTTACAGAGAAGTTTATGTTTTCTCTGAATATAATATTATGCAATTTTTTCAAGCTTTAAAAATTAGTTCATTTATGTCCAATTGCACAGTATTATTACAAATTAATTAAGTTTAAGCCGTACTCAAAATTTCAATTTCACCAATAGGGAAACAACAAAAATGATATTTTAACTATGGCTTAAACTTAGTAACTAAAAAGCCCGGTTGCACCGGTTTTGACTTAAGTAAAACTTAAGTTTTCTTTGACAGCGCCAAATTTAATATTATAGAAATTAAAAAATGTTTAATTAATTTTCCCGTTTGCATCGCACTATTTAAGAAAAACTAAAGTTTCACAAAGTCGCGTCCGCTAATAAGAACACTTGAATTATAAAAGCAAAAAATTAATTATTCTTAAAAATAAATTAATTATGTTTACGTCAAAATATACTCGTAGTCGTTCGTAAAGACGAACAAAATGCCAGCGTTAAAAAAATTTTATATTTGAGCACAATACTTAAGTTGCATGCGGAATAAACTTGAAAAAAATTCTTAAATCTAAGATTTTTTAGCGATCATTAAGTTGTTCGTGTTTACGAACGAATACGAGCATTGTTTTGACGTAAGAATTATAAATTACTAGCTGGATACCCGGCTTCGCCCGGGTTTCATTAAAAGGTGGAACTCTGCCTTTGTCTGAATGATTGAATAGCTGGATACCCGGCTTCGCCCGGGTCTCCTATAATAATTAAAATATTTGCCTTTGTGTGAAGTATTTAGATTTTCCAGTATCCTGCTTCGCTTAAGGTTTTCTTCTCGACGGAAATCTTGCTTCCCGTTGCTAGAGCGTTTCAGAATGATTTTAGTGTTCCCGTTGTCGAGTGTTTCAGAACGGTTTATATTGTACTCTACAATTTCTCTACAGCTTTTCTTCTCCAGTATTTCAAATCACTTATAATAGTGTAGGTACTGAATGTGAATATACCAACGTAAAATTACCATATATCAATTACAGGTATTGGCGATGGGAATCTCGTTAATCCATTCATGCTCGTCCGCAATTTTTCACTTTTTTAAATTAAGCTTTTTGGTCCCGGTTTTAGCGGAAAACCTCTTTAGGGTCCTAGAGAGTAACTGTGCAAAATTTGGTTGATCGGTCGAACGGTTGAGTCTATAAAACCACAAACATACATCATATTTTCGATAGTTCTAACTCTATTAGCTTCACGTCGAATCAAGCAGTATTTTCGTTTCTTCAGTTATAACGATATATTCACGACGGGCCTTTCTCGCTCCGCCTTCCGTCTTTTACTGCTTCTCTCTGGACCGCTACTTCTCATCAGATTTTTCTTGCTTAAGAGCCGTATTTGAAGACTTTCCAAGTTTAATTCTTTTAGGCGAAGGTGTTTCTGAAATATCTGTTATAGATAACTTTCTTTTATGACACTCGTTAATATTTTCCGTTCCATTAATATCGTCATCAACAACAATATATTCAATTTCGGACATCTTTTCTTTTACTTTATCATATGTAATATGGAAGTATTTCGTAAAAAATTTGAGATTTTGATGGATTTACACTTTTGAGGTCCCAGTAAAATAAGACCATTTCAAAATGTCTGTGTGTGTGTGTTGTTTGTATGTGTGTGTGTGTTGTGTGGTCAAATTTTATTCGACCTACAGCAAAACTAATAGAATATTCAAACAAAATTTTGGATTTTGTATCCTTATGTTGAGACTTAGAGCTGATTAGATTTTGGCTAAAATTGATTAAACTATTTTTTTATTTTTAAATTTTATTATTTAATATTAGTTTTAATTAATATTTCAAAACTAATAGAATTTCAAAACAAATTTAGGATTTAGCATACTTATGTCGAGATTTAGAACTGATTAAATTTTAGTTAAAATTGTTTTATGAAAACTATTGTTTTTTATTTTTTAATTTTATTATTTAATATTAGTTTTAATTAATATTTCAAAAGTAATACAATTTCTAAACTAAATTTAGGATTTTGCTATTTAATCGATATTTAGAACTGATTAATTTTAGCTAAAATTTGTTTATAAGAACAATTTTTTTATTATTTTAAATTTTATTATTTAATATTAGTTTTATTTAATATTTTAAAAAGCTAATAGATTTTCAAAACTAAATTAAGATTTGTTATGTTTATGTCAGGAATTAGAGCTGATTAAATTTTGGATAAAATTGTTTATGAAGAATTTTTTAAAATTTATTATTTATATATTAGTTTTAATTAATATTTCAAAACTAATGAAATTTCTAAAACTAAAATTAGGTTTTTGTATCTTTAATATTTATCTTAGACTGATTAATTTTGAATCAATTGTGTTTAATGGAAAATATTGTTTTTATTTATTGTTAAAATTTTTTTTATTTTAATAAATATGAAAAGTCATGGGCATGGCCACATCACATTTTAAAAAGATAAAAGTTTTAAAATAAATTAAATTTGTTTAAAAGGGGTTATGGAAGAAATTAAGTGATTAACTTTTTGAGAAATGCTTAGAACAATTTTTTAAAAAAATTTTATAAATTTTTTTTTTGATATTAAAACTAATAAATTTGTCAAATTCGTAAAGACGAACAAAATGCAGTGTTAAAAATATCTTATATTTGAGCACAATACTTAAGTTGCATGTGGAATAAACTTGAAAAAAATTCTTAAATCTAAGATTTTTTAGCGATCATTAAGTTGTTCGTGTTTACGAACGAATACGAGCATTGTTTTGACGTAAGAATTATAAATTATTGATACAAAATAATTAATTTTTTGCTTTTATATTGTATAATTCAAACATTTTTATTAGCAGTGCAACTTTCTAAAACTTCAACTTTTCTAAAATAGTGCGATGCAAACAGGCAAATTAATTAAAAGTTTTAAATTTTAAAATATTAAATTTGACGCTGTCAAAGAAAACTTAAGTTTTACTTAAGTCAAAAGCGGTGCAACCAAGCATAAATGCTTAAATAATACCATGCAACTAAACATTGGTGAAAATTAAGAATTTATTTTACTTGAAAAATATTACTTTCCTATTTAGAATATTCTATTTAGAGTATTAGGTACATCAATTGTCGAATTTGAATCTACATTATTATATTAAATTCTTTTACTCAAAAATCTTTAAAGAAATGTTTAATTTATGTTATTTAATGGTTGTTGTAGCTATCGAATTGGTTGGTTCCCATTACAGATCAAAAGTTGCAGTTTTAATCAATATTGCATATTCACTGTCGTTAATAACATTGGCTGTAATTGTTTGGATAATACGAGATTGGCGTTTTCTAGCATTTGCAACAACTGCTCCATTTTTATTACTATTTACTTGCTATACGTATTTTCCAGAAAGTCCTAGATGGCTTCTATCAAAAGGAAAATTTAATGAACTGGAAAGAATTTTAAAAACTATGGCAAAGTATTTAGCTTTAATTAATAAATAATCTCATTTATACTTACTTGTATTCATTTATAGAGTAAATGGGAAAACCTATAAGGAATCATATATAAACAATTTAAAACAAAATTTTATAAACAAAAAAGCGATGAATTCGTCTAGAAAGTATTACGGCGTGTCTGATTTATTTAAAAATTCAAATTTAAAATTTAAAACAATTATTATTACCTTTATTTGGTTTATTAACACAAGTGTATACGTTGGACTTTCTTATTATGCACCCGTACTCGGTGGTGATCAATTTTTAAATTTTTTCTTAGCAGGTGTTGTAGAATTGCCAACTTATTTATTCTTGTCGCCATGTATGGAACGGTTAGGAAGAAGATGGACATTATGTATAAGCATGGTGCTAGGTGGCTCAGCATGTTTAGCTACATTTTTAGTGAAAAATGGTAAGTGAAAGATTTAAGATAGTCAAATTTACTGATCTATCCTGCTCTGTAATTATTAACCAGACGAATTTTATTTAAGTTTTTATAAGCATACGACTGGAATGTTTTCAAGTCAAATCTAAATAGATTATAACTAAAGTAAATACTGTTTCAGATATAATAATAACATTATGTCTTTATTGTTTTGGAAAAATGGGAATATCATCAGCATTTGTAGTTGTACCATTAATGGCTTCAGAATTATATCCCACTGTAGTTCGAGGCTTGGGAATGAGTTTTAGTTCAGTAATAGGAATGTTTGGTCCTGTATTTATTCCTCTGATAAATTATTTGGTAAGTTTAAACTGTAAAGACGCATGGTCAAGTGGTAGTAATCGCAGTAATTAGAAAAATTCATAGTTCATGATTAAAAAATTCAAACGTAATAAAAAAGTTTGTGACGTTTTTCCCGATAGATGGCATCAATTGCAAATATCTCCGAAACACAGATCGCAGCGACACCACTATCGTTGAAAAAGCGACACTTCAAGTATTTTATCAAAATCTGCTGCGCGGAAATAGTTCGCTCGCTTTCTGCTGGAAGGGAATTGTCCACCAAGAGCTACTTCCAGTTGGTCAGACGATTGATTCTCAACTATGTTGGCAACTAGTCTCAACAAGTAGACAACTAGAAAGATTACGCCAGGCAATTGAAAGAAAATGGCCCGAATTGAACAATAGCAAAGGTGTTGTCAATGCCCGACCACACACTTCTTTGATGATCTATCAAAAATTGCGAGAATTTGGCTAAGAAGTTTTAATACATCCACCGTATAGTCCAGACATAGCACCCTCTGACTATCACTTGTTCCGATCTCTGCAAAATTCTCTTAATGGAATTAAGCTAGTTTCAAAAGAAGCCTGTGAAAACCACTTGATTCAATTTTTCAACCAGAAACCAAAGAAGTTCTTCACCGATGGCATCATGGCTCTACGGAAAAAATGGCGAAACATTGTCGATAATAATGGAGCATATTTGGTTTAAATAAATTCATTTTCTCACTATAAGAAATCCAATTGAATTTTACTTTAAAAAATGCCAAAAACTTTTTCCCAAACTATATAACTATATGTAAATATCCAGTTGGCCGATGCCTGTTTGGCGTCTCCCAAAAATAATTGTCGCCGCCTAATAAACCTGGTGCCCAGAAAACTAGTGTTCAGTTGATCAGCGACTACTTGGAGTCGCCCAATTGTCGACTTCAAGTTTTTCAAGATTTTGAAATCGCTCCAGCGACGGTTTTCGTGAATATTATTATTATTTGGTTATTGATAAACATTATTTATATTTTAAATTATACGATTTCTACGTGCAACAGCAGAATACCAAAGAACAGATAGAAAAAGAAATGCTGCTATAAACGAAATCATCAACGAAAAAATAAAAGATTACAGAACAGAATGGAAAAGGAACCTTGATAGAATGGATCAGTGCCGATTGTCAAGGAAAATGTTACCATATAGTTAAACTGAGAGGAAGAAAAAGTGGGAGGCACCCCAGGAAAAGATGGAGGGACCAATTTGAGTGACGTAGCGGACCACCGCTCTAAGATCTGTAGATGATGATGTATTGGAATAAACGACTTTTATTTGAATGGTGCTTAAATAACCAAATTATGCATAACACCGGTTACCACAAAATCTAATTACCAAATTTAAATGTGTCACGATTTTTTTCATTGGAAATCTTCTCTTTTTCATCGTTGCTTCTTGTCAGAAGCGTCGTGACCCAACTTGGCCAAAGTTAAAATAAATTTTCGTGGGAGTATAATTCATGGATTGGATTCCCGTTGCCTTTCCCACAGTCCACAGATCCATATTGGACTTTTTGTTCGCAGCAATGTATCTAGCGCAAGCAGGGTCCGAACCGCGAGTTTACGCTTCCTAATCGACCCGCGTATGCTTCACGCTACACTGCTGGTGGGAATCTTCTGTTTCACTGGAAAATTATAGAATTTTGCACAGAGACTAAAAACTATGAAAAAATAGAGAAAAATTATAATTAGAATAAATTATTTGTGTTTTTCTCTGTGTTATTGGAGAGTCCCATTATTGTTTGCTTTTCAAATCAAAATATGTGCTGAAATATTATATTTATAAATAATAGGCTATTTCATACACCGTACAGTCGCAGTCGTATAAATTCAATAACATAACATACTTATTAATTTTGGATTATTAAACGTCTGATGACAGCAATAACCATTGCTGAAAGCTTACGAATAATTACGTTTTATTGTTTATTTAACCTTTTAATTTAAAAATTTTAATCTAATATTAATTTTGCAATATTATGTAATAATTAATTTATAATATTTGAATTTTCTAGGGAACTGATATGTTGACAATGCCACTAATTATTATGGGTTTACTACTTGTTGTTGGCGGAACATGTTCTTTACTACTTCCCGAAACTTTAAATCGAGATCTTCCACAAACACTAGAAGATGACGAAGAGATACCATCATCCACTTGTGTTAAATATTGTTTTTGCTTAAAGTAAACTTCTAACCAGATAACTTCTAATAAAAATGTGTAAAGTTATTATTACTACATTTTTATTGTTGTAATAAAATTATTAAAATTTTATTAAAATATTATTTTAATATTATATATATTATTAAATGTCTGATGACAGCAGTAACCATTGCTGAAAGCTCACAAATAATGTTTCGTTTTATTGTTCATTTAACCTTATAATTTTAAAAAATTTGAATCAAATATTATTTTAAAAATAAAGTTTTTTAAATTAATTTATAATTAATCAGATTAATATTTTATTTGAATGTTAATAAATATAATTGTGGACTCATTATACAACTATAAGGTATAGTATACCGGGTGGCCGGTCGCGCACCTTAACATAAGGAATTAACATAGAAAAATTTTTTAATTTTAAATTTCTGCTTTCTCTTATAATCGATTATAATGAAAAATATATCAATCAAAAGATGATTTTTTCCCCGTCTAAAGATATGCTATATTTACTATTTTACTTTTTGATTATTAAAAATACAAATATAAAATTTTAAAAAACGGTTTTTAAAATTCCGTTAAAAACAAATTATTTTTTTATGAATTCAATTATGTTTTTGTAATAAAAAACAATTTTTCATTGATATATTTCTCATTAAAATCCTTTATAGCGAGAAGAAAGAATTAAAGAAAACCCAATTTTCTATGTTAATTCCCTATGTTCGGGTATGCGACCTACTACCTATAGTTTTAAGTTAAATTTGGCTAAGAAGTTTTAATACATTCACCGTATAGTCCAGACATAGCACCCTCTGACTATCACTTGTTCCGATCTCTGCAAAATTCTCTCAATGGAATTAAGCTAGTTTCAAAAGAAGCCTGTGAAAACCACTTGATTCAATTTTTCAACCAGAAACCAAAGAAGTTCTTCACCGATGGCATCATGGCTCTACGGAAAAAATGGCGAAACATTGTCGATAATAATGGAGCATATTTGGTTTAAATAAATTCATTTTCTCACTATAAGAAATCCAATTAAATTTTACTTTAAAAAATGCCAAAACCTTTTTCCCAAACTATATAACTATATGTAAATATCCAGTTGGCCGATGCCTGTTTGGCGTCTCCCAATAATAATTATCGCCGCCTAATAAACCTGGTGCGCAGAAAACTAGTGTTCAGTTGATCAGCGCCTACTTGGAGTCGCCCAATTGTCGACTTCAAGTTTTTAAGATTTTCTAGTTGAAATCGCTCCAGCGACGGTTTTCGTGAATATTAATATTATTTGGTTATTGATAAACATTATTTATATTTTAAATTATACGATTCCTACGTGCAACAGCAGAATACCAAAGAACAGATAGAAAAGAAATACTGCTATAAAGAATGAATTGGCCATCTGCAGCATCAACAAGAAAAATAAAAAATTACAGAACTGCGTGGAAAAAGCACCTTGATAGAATGGATCAGTGCCGATTGCCAAGGAAAATGTTACCATATAAACTGAGAGGAAGAAAAGTGTGAGGCACCCCAGGAAAAGATGGAGGGACCAATTTGAGTGACGTAACGCACCACCGCTGTAAGATCTGTAGATAATGATGTATTGAAATAAACGACTTTTATTTGAATGGTGCTTAAATAACCAAATTATACATAACACCGGTTACCACAAAATCTAATTACCAAATTTAAATGTGTCACGATTTTTTCATTGAAAATCTTCTCTTTTCATCGTTGCTTCTTGTCAGAAGCGTCGGTCGTGACCCAACTTGGCCGAAGCTAAAATAAATTTTCGTGGGAGTATAATTCATGGATTGGATTCCGTTGCCTTCTCCACAGTCCACAGATCGATATTGGACTTTTTGTTCGCAGCAATGTATTTAGCGCAAGCAGGGTTCGAACCGCGAGTTTACGCTTCCTAATCGACCCGCGTATGCTTCACGCTACACTGCTGGTGGGAATCTTCTGTTTACTGGAAAATTATAGAATTTTGCCACAGAGACTAAAACTATGAAAAATAGAGAAAAATTATAATTAGAATAAATTATTTGTGTTTTCTTTGTGTTATTGTAGAGTCCCATTATTGTTTGCTTTTCAAATCAAAATATGTGCTGAAATATTATATTTATAAATAATAGGTTATTTCATACACCGTACAGTCGCAGTCGTATAAATTCAATAACATAACATACCTATTAATTTTGGATTATTAAACGTCTGATGACAGCAATAACCATTGCTGAAAGCTTACGAATAATTACGTTTTATTGTTTATTTAACCTTTTAATTTAAAAATTTTAATCTAATATTAATTTTGCAATATTATGTAATAATTAATTTATAATATTTGAATTTTCTAGGGAACTGATATGTTGACAATGCCACTAATTATTATGGGTTTACTACTTGTTGTTGGCGGAACATGTTCTTTACTACTTCCCGAAACTTTAAATCGAGATCTTCCACAAACACTAGAAGATGACGAAGAGATACCATCATCCACTTGTGTTAAATATTGTTTTGCTTAAAGTAAACTTCTAACCAGATAACTTCTAATAAAATGTGTAAAGTTATTATTACTACATTTTATTGTTGTAATAAAATTATTAAAATTTTATTAAAATATTATTTTAATATTATATATTGTAATGATATGCCTCGACGTAAATAATAATTAATAATTTGTAAATAATTGTAAGACAAATAAACTTGCTATTAGTAGATAAAATGTTACCTGGGATGTACTTACTTGTACTGCTCTGCTGCAATCTTGAAATAAAACTTTGCTCCTGTTAATGTGAATAAATTGTTTTTTTAAATCTTTAAATAAACCGCCACAAATCTTGCTCTTTTGTATTAAACTTTGTATTAAATTGAATAAATTTTTACAAATGACTATAGATGTCTCCAACATAGCCTCTTTCTTGGTACAACTTTCTTTATTAACCTAATGTGTAGAGGTGTGAAGTGTTTGTGATTAAACTAAGAAGACAAGTGATCATTCAAAATTAAAATTACTTAAAACTAATTAAATTTAATTGGTGCAAAATCGTTTATGTTACGAGTTTAAATCAAAGGACAACTAACCGGTGTACACAAGCAGCTGATTAAAGTAGGTCATCAATCCCTCTTCGATATCCAGTGGCACCAAAAAGTAGTGTCGTTAGAGTTTTGTACCATTTTCCCAGGTAAATACGAAAATTTTATTTTTATTTCCTTTTTCTCCAATGCACTTTCTTGAAATTCACTTTTATTATCAACACATTAAATATCCATGGCGTCCCTAATAGTTATACATTGCATGTCGACAAAATTATTTTATAGGTTATCGTTCATTTTATAAATTTTTCAGGAACGAAATTTTACATGTTCACTGGACTAGTGAAATGGGTCGACTAAACGTATTTTTCGCATCGCGAGGCTCATAAAACTGGAAATTCCAACTTTTTATTGTGGGTTTTTCCAAAATGCCCGATTCCTATTGGCTGGGTATTCTTATTTAAACGGAAGTCCATGAAACTTTCACAAAATTAAAGTCTTCAAAGCCGTCCGCACAAAATTAGTAGAAAATTCTAATTACACCGGTCGTTCTACAATCGTCCGTCAAAGTACGAATTCTTTCTTTACACTTCATGTTAATTTCACACACTTTGTTTATCCTAACCACTTGCGTAACACTTAGTTTTTAATTCCTCATCCTCAATACTAATCTCACTCAAATCCTTATCCTATTAACAATTTATTACTAAATCTAAAAATCTGACATATTTGCAGGTTACAATTTCACATTTTCAATGTAGAAGATTCAATTTTGCATCTACCATCCTCACTTGGATAGCAAATCGTTCTACAAATTAATACCATCTTTTGGTATGCCTTATGATCCAATTACAATTTTTATGTTATCTAAATCTCTTTTTAGGTTTTCCGAAGGATGAAATTTTCTTTTGCTCATTTTAGCCTTATTTGAATCTTTTGGATTTTGGATTCACTTACAATAGTGCCAAGAAATGTGGACGCTGCTATTGGATATGCAAAACAATTCCAACTTTGATCTGTGATACCCGTAGGATGAAATTTAATTTTAGAATGCTAACTGCTCTGACAGCTTATGAAATGAAATTTTGTATTTAAAATGGCTCTAATGGCATTCCATGAACCTATTATAACTGCTACATGCCAAATATTATCAACCCGTTACACAAAATTTCCATCCGAGGTTACAACTTTATCTACCGTAGCTGCTGGCTTTCATCTGAGGATGCTATTTTCTTTATTAAGGTTATTTATCTTAGTTTTAAGTTGCCAACATGACAATATATTATTATTAAATGTCTGATGACAGCAGTAACCATTGCTGAAAGCTCACAAATAATGTTTCGTTTTATTGTTCATTTAACCTTATAATTTTAAAAAATTTGAATCAAATATTATTTTAAAAATAAAGTTTTTTAAATTAATTTATAATTAATCAGATTAATATTTTATTTGAATGTTAATAAATATAATTGTGGACTCATTATACAACTATAAGGTATAGTAAACCGGTGGCGGTCGCGCACCTTAACATAAGGAATTAACATAGAAAAATTTTTTAATTTTAAATTTCTGCTTTCTCTTATAATCGATTATAATGAAAAATATATCAATCAAAAGATGATTTTTTCCGCGTCTAAAGATATGCTATATTTAGTATTTTACTTTTTGATTATTAAAAATACAAATATAAAAAATAAAATTTTAAAAAACGGTTTTTAAAATTCCGTTAAAAACAAATTATTTTTTTATGAATTCAATTATGTTTTTGTAATAAAAAAAACCATTTTTCATTGATATATTTCTCATTAAAATCCTTTATAGCGAGAAGAAAGAATTAAAGAAAACCCAATTTTCTATGTTAATTCCCTATGTTCGGGTATGCGACCTACTACCTATAGTTTTAAGTTAAATTTCGCGCACGAATATTTAGGTTTTTTAAAAAATTTATTTAATTTAAATTACAATTATTATGTTGCAAGCTTTTGCCTTGAGCACAAAGTTAATAATTAAAAATACATATTTGGCTTCTAGCCCTTACTATATTAATTTCATAAATTATTATTTTGATTTTTGTTTTGATAATTATTATTATTATTATTTATGAAATTATTATTAACACAAGACGTCGCGTATGTGTAAAATTTACACAATTGGATTCTTTCCATCTTAACTTTGTAACAGAACGACCTAGATTCCCCGGACTTGCATGTATTCCCTTAGGAACAATCAATCTTGCTGACTACTGCATAGCATAAAAATGATTACCCTTTCAGTACGCTACATGCTTTAGTAGGGCAAAAAATGCAAACTTTTTCCCGTGACACGGCTGCAGTGATCCAGAATTCGCAGTGATAAAAATTTAAAACTTTTAAATGTAACTTGCAAGAGATGTATAATCATGTGTAAAATAATTATAAAACTTATCAAAAAATAGTTTACTGAAAATTTTAGACCATTGGGGATATGTTCAATTGCAGTAAACACCCATTAAAAAATATTTAAAACGATTTAAATATTAAAGGGAGGTGTGTTTTAAGGTGCCATTTAAAAATAAATTGTATACTAAAAATTTAGATATAAATTTAATTCGAGTTAATATAAATTATGTATATTGGAAAATATGTTTAAAAGTTAAATATTAAAGGGGAACTGTTTAATCTGAAATAAATTCAGATACCGAATTTGTCAATTTAAATTTGAAATTGAATTATTTTTAAATATTTTTGAAAGATATTATCGATTTATGAGATTTTAACAAGTTAAGTGACTATCTAACATTAAGCCCAATAATAACAAATAATAAAAATAAACACAGATTCAAAAACAATATATTATGATCGTATTGGGTCTGGATTCTGGATTATGGGTGTAGGTTAAGATAAACTCACGCGCACTTTGGCCACTAAATCGGGCCCATTGTGCTACCTTAATTATCAGCGCCCCCTAGCTTTATCACATCCCAAGCCATCCCAACTAGAGGGTGAACTCCAGGATTATGGCGGGCGGGGTAATGCTGATTCTAACCATGTCAGGGCAGAAGTCTCCCAGCCTCTCTTAGAAGTCAGTGCCGGTCAAGCACATGCTCGGCTGTTTTCCCCTCTTTGCTACATCCACGGCATGTGGGGACAGATTGTATTGGGTATGAATACTTATGAAAGTCACTGTATGTTAAATTAACAATTTTAATAATATGAAGGAGTTTCGCTATTTTTTTTTATTTTATTATTTGAAAGTAGAGGTCAAACTGAGACATCAGTTTTTTTTCTAAATTTTTTTTATAGCCCAGGAAAATTAGACAAAAAGCCAATCTGCGAAAAAAATCCTAGTGAAGTTTGGAGAAAACGTGGAAAAAACGAACGCATCGCAACGCTTAACTTTTCTCAGCCGTATAACTCAAGAATTATTGGTCCTACGTTAATTATGTATGGAACCTTTTTTATGCAGAATTAAGTAATAAATAAAATTTATTGTAACCCAAATTAACGTACAATCAAAACTTTACGAGATATTCGCGAAAAACTGATTTACTTGATCTTTGACCTTCAATAACTTTTTTAGCTCACACGATTTTGTAATAGACTTTTGACACACTACTTCTAATGTCAAAATAAAAATAATTCCGATGAAAAAACTTCACCAGGATTTTTTTCCCAGAAAAAATTTTATTTTCCTAGGCTATTAGTGTGTTAAGCATGATAAAAAAATACCGAAATTCAAAAAAGTCAGGTTTATGACGTAGTTGACCTAAACAAGCGGGTGTTTAAAAACCAATCAGAATTATTATAAAGGGCGATGCTGCCAAGTGATTTTTAAATAACTGTTGGAAATGCGGAAATTTCCATGTCAATTTTGTAAATAGAAGTTAGGCGTGTTCACCTTTTCTTTTTGTGACGATAATAATCGTTAAATACACACGATCGGTATTTGATTTATAATGTAAAACTTGTGTTATATCTGAAAGCCATCAACTTAACATCACGTATCCACGATTAATATTATATTATTTATAATATATTTATTTATTTTATTTTATTTTTATTATTTATATTATTTTTATATTGGTTAATCACCGCGGGAAATATTTTTTTTAATTCAAAATTTTTTTTTTAATTTTACGGTGGGTTTTGTGACCAACCAATAGCACCAGTATACTGCATTTTCATCCAACTTTCATATTCATAATGTTATTTCAAAAATTTTAAATAACGAAACTCCTCTATTATCAAAGTTGTCGTGAATGCAAATCACTTTCAGTTTGCAGCACTGCCAAACGATTGGATAATTTTGTGCGTTGCCGCTGTTTTCGTCGAAGCGGTGGAGTAGACACGAAGTGTAGTGCTGTGAATTGAATCTAACCTAAAAGTTTTCAACAAACCAATACATATTAATTTGATTTTAAAATGTTGAAGTATATAACTTCCTATTTTTGGGGCAGTAATTATGATGAACAATCTTTAGATGACGCATACGATGTTTTAAATAAACTAAAAAGTGATGAATGTCAAGTTAACGTGCAGCATAAATTTTCAAATGAAAATTTTGAAAACTCAAATGACTGTGTTCGGAGAATAGGAACTATCACAGCTATTAAAAATGAGTACTGCATTATAAATGATATATATAAATTTAAAAGAAAACTTAAAAATCTCGAAGTTGGTACTATAATTTACTTTTCAGTTAATAGTACACGAAATGGTGTTGTGGAAGTAAGTGATATTTCCATTGTAGACGAGTGGGCTAACAATACTGATAATGAAAAAACATCGTGCTTCAGAACTTTCGTTTGTAAAGTAAATTCACGAAATGGCAGACAATTATCTACAACTCCTGGAGATATCATTATTAATTTGGATCAAGTCTCATCAGAATTTGTACCTATTGTTGGAGACTGGATGGAAGTAGAAGTAAAAGTCGAATTAGACGAAGACGTTACCGACTTATTTGGCAAAATACTTCAAATTGACTCAATTCGACCATTACGTGCACGCATTTTACAAGGTGTAATACGTACGTGGTGTAATAAAACAAAAATTGGATCAATTGATGGTACTGTTTTCTTTACCAATGATGCTTTAATATCAGGTTATATTCCAATTATTGGTGATAAAGTATTTACGGAAGTTATTGAAAGTGATCAAGGAAGGTATGTTAGCAGATCTTTGAAAGTTATTCCAGAACATCAACAACTTGCAAACAATACATTGTTAAAAGATTCTTCTCCTATTGCTTTTGAAGCAAATGTAGAAGGCATTGTTATTACGGACAATATTAATATTAATGCAAATGCATTAAACGAAACTCATACTTTTTCACTACAGATTACTAATAATTTAACCAAAGACGTGATTTTATTGTGCGTTGCTTTACCTTCAAACAATTTTCAGTGTAAAATTATCAAACCAACATTATTAACAAATCTTGTACTTAAATCAAATGAAACTATAAATCTTTCGTGCTTGTGCGTTATTAAAAGTGTAGGAATTACAAGGGAGTTAATTTTATTTTCATTTGAAAACTTTAAAATAGGTCGTTGGGTAACAGTAAATATGAAGTTTAATTTCGTTAGTGATAATTCTGAAAGTTTTAAGAAACCTCAAACAAGTAAAACTCATTTTAAAGGAAAACATAGAGATATTATTCGGGGTCAAAAGTTGAGCTTTCAGCCAAGATTCACTTCTAACCACTTACCAGATTATCCAGTACCTGAAAAACTACTGGTTCATTTTTACAAATGTACTAATGATGTAGATAGAAATAGATTAATAGAGGACTTACGTTTAATTAGGCCTTGTTTGAGTCTACCTTTGACATTTAATATTTACGAAGATCGTTTTCATGCTCTATTACATTTATTAGAAATTACTGACATTTTAGCAATGCAAAATTATAGGCAAGATGAAGCGTGTTTAATTAAAAATGGCGAATTTTTAATGTTAGAAATTGAAAATTTGGCAGAAAAAAGACCATCTTTGATTTGTGGTGATCAAATAATTGTCAAAAATTCTCGTGACTTATACGCCGATGAATATGAGGGTATTATACACAAAATTGGTGCCAAACATATTTATGTCAAGTTTTCACCTATATTTCATGATAATTATAATGGTGAAGTAGTAGCCGTAATGGCAATAACCTCGAGATCAAGATATCGACGAATGCATCAAGCTGTTGGATTGGTCATAAGAAATTTGGGCAAACAATTTTTATTTCCCTTAAAATTATTAATCAAGAATCCTCAAGTAAATTTTACTTGTGACGACGACACTCTCGATGTTCAAAAATTAGATATCGTGCAGAACGAAATAGTAAAAACTCAGTTGGTACAGCAACAAACAAATAATACAACTTTAGAAAGTTTAAAATCAAATAAGAACAAACTAATATGTCACGATATATCCAATACTACACTACCATTAGTAACTGCTTCAAACAATGTTGACAATAAAATCTACAATTTAGAATCGAAAGTTATGAACAAAAACTTGTATGAAAATTTTGTTGAAAGTTGCAAACCAATGTTGAAACTCGAATGGTATAATAAAAATTTAAACTTTTATCAAAAGAAAGCAGTAAGAAATATACTGGTAGGTGAAGCTCGCACGTTACCTTATATCATATTTGGTCCACCGGGAACTGGAAAAACTGTCACTTTAGTAGAGGTTATTCTTCAGCTTATACGCTTAATTCCTCATTCACGTTTACTGATCGCAACTCCTTCCAATAGTGCTGCAGATTTAATAGCAACAAGATTAATAGATTCTCGTGTATTAAAACCAGGTGATTTAATTCGTCTTGTGGCACACCATATTGTTGCAGAAGATGCAATTCCAGTACATTTAATTCCATATTCGGCCGTAGCAGATGTCGCTCGTTTGGGAACAGAAATCCAATCTTGTGATGTCAAAAATAGCAAATTAACCATTGGTAAGTAAAAATTATATTATTATTTTTTTACCAGTTGGTGCATTAACTTTGAAGTTATTAGTTATAAGGCAGCTGATGACCCCTCACATGATATTTTAGATTTTTGAATACAATTTGGTTTCGCTTAGGTAATTTACCAGTTTTCCAAAGTTAGTCTAGTTGAGCATATTGATTGTATTAGCCGACAGTTATTTCTGTTGTCTTGGATTGTCTTATTTAAAAATATTTTGCACATTTTAGCAGGTGGTCTCTAGTTATGTCTGTTTTGCGTTCTTCTTCTTCTTTCGGTGCCTATCCGTATCCGGATGTTGGAGTCAACCTAGCTGAAGCCAAGCTGACTTTACTAGGGAATATAATTAATGGGGTGGTTTCCCGTTGCCTTCCCCATGGTTCACAGATTGATATTGGACCTTTGATCGCAGCAGTGTATTCGACTCGACTAGGAATCGAACCACTGTCGCTTTACCGCTTTAAAGTCGGCCGGTGTATGCTTTACGCTACACTGCTGGTCATTTGCGTTCTACTTATTCTTATTCTATTAATGTAAAAGTGAGTGAATGTTGAATGTCCCATTCTTAATCTATTAAAGGTAATTTGTTATCTTCTGGTAACGTTTTCATGCATATCCTGTAGTGTGTTTTATGTTTTGTTTGTTTGTCTGCTGGTTTTTCATAATGTTATACCTTATATATTTTTTTTGTGACCATACATGACTGTACATGATGTTCCTAGCTATTCTATTATACTATGGGGTTTACAACTATAGTGGAGACTTGTTGGACATCAAACTCATTCGAAAAATTATGCCCCTAACTGAAAGCTCCAGTTTTTACGTATGCCTCGAGGACTTTGTTACCATACGAGATTGTAATAACTGTTCGACTTCATTCTGTGGGATTGTGATTAGATACGTGAAGGGACATGAAAATTTTTGACTACGTAATATGTGATTGTATGAAGTATACACCGGCGGACTAGAAAGTAGGAGATCGCGGTTCAAGTTCTGGTAGCGTCGGATACACTGCTGTGATCAAAGGTTCGATATTAATCTTTGGACTGTGGGGAGGGCAATGGGAAACCACCCTATTTGTTATATTCCCTAGTGAGGTCAGCTAGGCTTTGGCTAAGTTAATTGCCTAAGCACTGTAAAGAGTATGGCACTCGAAGAAGATACCTATAGAAATTATTTGGAACATAATTACTTTCATTAATATTATTAAGGTAAAAATAAATGCCGTATTCATTTCCATTTTTAAAATTTTTATAGGATATAATTCATCTGTAATTGGTCGACACAGAATAACTATAGGAACTTGTTCAGCACTTGGAATTTTTTTTAATATGGGTTTCTCTAAAGGACATTTTACCCATATTCTTGTTGATGAAGCTGGACAATTAATGGAACCTGAAATTATGATTCCATTATCGTTTTTGGATATATCTTCAGGGCAAGTTATATTAGCTGGTAAAACACCTTGTTATTTTGATTAATATGATTTTAATACTGTTTCTTTTAAGGTGATCCATTACAACTTGGGCCAGTTATTACATCCCAGGCTGCATGTTTATATGGATTGGAAGAAACATACATGGATCGTATGATGAACAGATTTCCATTTGTTCGTGATTTTGAAGCATTCTCTAACAGTGATGGTTATGATCCTCGTTTAATAACTCAATTGTTGTATAATTATCGATCGTTACCTCTGGTTTTGAATTTATTTAATAAATTGTTTTACAATAGTCAATTGATAGCAACTGTAAAAGCATGTGTTTCTGTATGTATTAGCAATTAAAATATTTTGTTTTAGATATCTTCAGATAATAGTTATGAAGCTCGCTTGTTAAATAGTGTAAAAGAAATTTTACCTTGTCAAGAAATCAACCAACCGTCATCGATAGTATTTCATGGTGTGTTAGGTGAGAATTATCAAAGTCATGATTCGCCTTCCTGGTTTAACCCCGATGAAGCTAGCCAAATATTTTTTTATGTCAATGAACTATACAGATTGGGGTTGAAAAGTTCTGATATAGGCATTATATCACCATATACGAAACAGGTTTGTCTTGTAACTATGACGCTTTATTATATGAATCCCGAATTGCATGAGTTAGTTGAAATAACATTTACAAAGAATTATTTATTCTACTTCTCTTAAACATCACAATGATTAATACATTTGAATATTATTATATATTAAATGTAATAGTTTTCAACAATATTTCAAGCTGAAGAGATAATGAGCAATTAACGTTGATAAGAATGTGCAGATTAAACAATTAATAATACAATTCATTTCTTTTCACAAACCAATAAAAATTATTATATGAAATCGAGTCGAGGGTAACCAGTAATAACTAATATTTATAATATAAAGTCGGGTCTCGAAAAATGAAGCTTACATCACAATCGTGTGAATTTAGAACCAACCACTTGTTTCTTAAATTATTTTATATTTCACTTATCTATTATTTGTTGTTTATATCTGTGCTAGGAGACATATAAACAAAGTCATATCTCAGGGCATAATGAGCGGGCGTAATCATAACGCCCGCTCATTATGCCCTTTCATATTACCAAATATAAAAAATATTAATATTTAATATGTCATGGATACAAAAAAATTCAATATTGGCAAAGCCCTGTATGTTTTTAAAAAATTAAATTTAACTACTAAATTTCAAAATAAAACATTTGATATTTAAGTTTCAAAGTGAAAAATAAAACGTTATATACCACTGGCGATATTGGATGTTTATACCCTGTGCGACTTTCATCACTCGGGCCAAAGGCCTCGTGCTGAAATTCGTCGCCCACGGGCATAAACATCCTCATATCGCCCTAGGTACATAAAATACTGTTAAATTACATTAGTACAACAAGGATGTATTTAAAAAATATGTCATTTGCTTCTGAATTTAGAAATGTTCACGAGATAAATTACAACATGTCAAATCTATGCAATAGAAAAGATAGCTATACTCGGCGCAAATTAATTGAGCCCTGCGTCATAATTTAAAATGGTATGAATTAATATTAAAATTGCTAGTCAAATGAGTGATTTTAAATGTATCATTTTTGTGTTTTGTTATACTCTCTCTCTTTTCTACCACAATTTGAAATAATGTATATATGTAGTTGTCACTGTCAAAGTATTGCAGGTTATAAACAAATTAACCCGTAACCGGTACAGTCCTAGTTTTGGTTCATAACCGGTATGCCGTGGTCTGAGAGACGCTTAAAATTAGCCCATGTTATTATATTTGTTATCTGAAGGTTGGAAGATATTAGTATGTGTTTTTAGAGTTAGCATATGCAAAGAAAACAATCAAACGAAATTTAATTTAAGGAATAATTTGAATTTCTTTCAAATATCGGCGAAATAATAGGGTTTTATATTTTGCAAATAAATTTATAAAAATATTGAAATGATTAAAATAAATAAATTAAAAATTAAATGTTAAAATTAAATTTACATTAAACTATAATAAAAATTTAAAATAATACAGAATTTTTACACTTATATAAAACTAACTACCCTTGAATATAATTCGAAATTATAAAATTAAAAAATGGTTTAAACTTTCGAAGTGAAAAATAATCAAAAATTAATGTTTATACCATATAAAAGTTCAAATATATATTTTTGCTAACAAACCCTATATAGTTGATTAATAATCAACTACGTTACAGATGGTTACGATTAAGTTACGGATTACATTGCGTACGTAAACGGTACGAGGTGGTCTCTCAGACTTACAGGTGTGAAAAAATAGGTTTTACATTTAGCTACACGACTAAAATTTTGTAACAACATCAGCAATGATTTAATTTGAAGGTATTGATAATATTACAATATTACAATTATATTCCAAAAGGTGCGAGTGCAACAAAGAATTATGCATTCAAGTGTGTCTCTCAGACCCTGGAATACCGGTTACGGTTAGAATCACACTTTATTATTACAATCACTACATAACTCAAAAATTTTGTTGGTTTATAATGTAGTACAAGTAACGAAATACTATTTTTCAATGTATGTTGTACTCTAATGTCAATATTAGTAGCGTGACTTTTATTAAACTTTGACAGTAAGACATACAAATATTTGTGTACTCTTTTAATTCAGGATGTCGTTTCTTAATCAGCAATTTGTGACGCAGGGCTCAAGAATACAATAGTTATTGGGATGAATAGTAATTCTTATTAGAGTAGTTTTTCTTTTGACTTGACGTGTTTACTTGTATTACTTTGTGTCCTATACTTAACCTCAACGTAATAATTATATTGACAGCCAAGTTGAATGTACCGCTTTTATTTTAACGGGCAATTTTCATCTTATTTCATACAACTATCGAGATCGAAGTTGACAAATTAGTATTTGTAGTTTTTGTAAGAATATACCTTTAATCCAAACCCTTAATTATTTTTACTGTCTTATAAAATTAAAATTATGAAAATAGTGTCGAAAACTTACTTTTTTTAAGACAGCCGCCATTAGGCGAAAAAATTTTCTCCATTTTATCTTAGGTAGAGGGTATAACGACATTCTTATTAATTCAAAATCTTTTTAATTTTATTTCAGATGGCCAGAAGGGTTGCAATCGTGTCAACCAGCACACCCCTTTTTTATTTTATTCCCAACTTGACCAGCTTGTAACTTCTTTAATTTTAATTCTTCTTTTCAAAATTTTTTGTATATTTACAAAATATCAATAAATATATTGTCAAAAAGAATAATAGTACAGTAGACGCTCGATAGTGTGAACGATATCAAACCAAGCGAATTTACATTATCGAAATGTTTACATTAGCGAACGGGATTTTTATTAATAAGAAAATTATTAAAAGAAACGCTTAATAACACAATACATAAAAACAAAACATATTCCAACATTCCTATAAGTATTATACAATTTTATTGAGAAAAATAAGCTGATAATTTAGTCTGCGTAAATTTACGCTTAGCAATGTCTTCCAATGCCTTTGTACGTAATTTACGCAGAACTAAAATATCCGTGTATGATACTTCTTTTCCTTCAGCCCAATCCAAAGCTTGGTTAAAAGCTTCTATAGCTTGCGCGTCAGTCACTACACTTCTAACTTCAATGGGAATGTCATCATCACTGCCTTCGTCTTCCTCTTCATTGAACGGTTGTATTAATTGTGGTTGTGCTGATAATTTTTCACCCGATATAGACAGCAGTCGAATTCCATATCTTGTTTTAAATCGTTGTAGCCAACCATCACTGGCTACGAAATGTTCAGTCTCCTTCAGTTTTTCATTTAACAGTTTAGCCCTCTCTTTAATTATCTCGCCGCTAATTGGGACATGGTTTTCCCGTTGTTTTATAAACCATTTATACAGGCAATTTTCCATTCTAGGTGCCTTCGCATTTTTTAAAGTTTTTCGATTTCCCAAGGCTCCAAATGTGTGGCACGTTCTTAATTTTACAGATTGTTGATTTCGATACTCCATATTTCTTTGCTAATTGTGTCACTCCTGCACCTAGAGCAACCTCGTCTATGATTTTCACTTTGTCACTCAATCTTAAACACTTTCTTTTATTGGATGTGGACGCCATAGTAATAATGCATAAACACATGTAATATGCCTGGCGTAAGTTCATGGACTAAACACCCATCTAACTGAAATAGCTGAATTGCAGAGGGGAATTCCTTACAAATATTGGCGACGCGACGTCGCCCAGAGACTTCTAACCGATATGACACGTTCGCAAGAACTGTTTACAATATCGAATTGCACAGGTTGTTTACATTATAGGGCGGTCCATTTGATCCCATAGTGTGAATTTTGTGTGTACATTAGCGCGATGTTTTCATTATCCGGTGTGTACATTATCGAGCGTCTACTGTATAATAAACTAGTACACTAATATAATATTTTCGCAAATTTTTAAATTTAACCATAACCAATTGGCCAGTTGGCCATTTGGCCAACATTATTTATAATTATTATTATAAATTATTTATAATTATTATAAATAATATATCGACGTGTAGCCTGCAATTTCTCCTAACTGACATTTTGACTGAAATGAGATTTTAATGGTTTTAGATCAAATAGCTCATTACGCATGTACTGTAAAAGTATCCTAATCATCAGAAAAGTTTAAAAAAAGAGTATTTAACAAACAAATTTACGTAAAAATTGTGAGCGCATAACTTTAAATTGAAAAGCAGGACATTCTTTTCTTTCTCCTGAAAAGTAGTAGAAAAACAGTTAGGAGATATTGCAGGCTACACGTCGATATATTATTATTATTAAATGTCTGATGACAGCAGTAACCATTGCTGAAAGCTCACAAATAATGTTTCGTTTTATTGTTCATTTAACCTTATAATTTTAAAAAATTTGAATCAAATATTATTATAATGTTTAAAGGATATAAAAAAAGGGACTAACTCATGCATCATGATTCTAAACTCATAATTGAAAATTATTACAAATTTATTTGTTTTTAGATAAAACAAATTCGTTCTTTATTAGTTGAGGCTGAATTTCAAGTTCCCAAAATAGGTAGCGTTGAAGAATTTCAAGGTCAAGAATTTAATGTTATACTATTATCCACAGTTAGATCAAATTATAATCTAGTAGAACATGACTTAAAACATAAAATAGGGTTTATTTCAAATCCTAGAAGAGTTAATGTTGCAATTAGTAGAGCAAAAATTTTAATGATAATTGTAGGTAATCCTTATCTCTTATGCAAAGATGTGCTTTGGAGAAGTATAATTAATTATTGTATTGAAAATAAGTCTTATTGTGGGTGTGATTTACAAATGTCAATTTAAGTTTATCTTTTTAAGTAAGTACACAGTGTATATTATACTGTTATAAATAAAAGTTACATTTAATTTTTTGAATTAAAGACGAGTATTTTCTTTATATACTTAGCTAGCTTATCATAATATCTGATTATTTTCTTTTGATTTGCCTTTTTGTTTAATAAATTTCTCTTTTACACTAATTGTAAAATTTTATTTTTCATTATTTTAGTTAACATTTAGGTTTCAAGCAGAAGAAAATATTGTAAGTTTAAAAATTGGCAAACATTTCCTAAGGGTATACTGGTTGCCCAGAATAAAAAGTTTTTGAACGGTTTTTTTTTAATCAATTTATTCACCCAATGGGAAGCTTATCTCGTTAATTTAGAAAAACTAGTTTATGGTTTTCCATTAATTTTCCTTAGAATAAAATGTTAATGCGCAAGTGTTACTCTCGTTTCTCGACAATAAAGAAGCTTATTTTGTAAATTTTCGGTGTTTTTTTAATTATTTAAATTTTATTGAATTACCATATCTATCTATATCTCCTATTCATATCTGCTAACTAATTCTTCAATTTAACCTAATGATTTCCCTTCAAAAACAGGTTTTAGGATAAATTTGCGAGTGGTTATGTCGGTGTGACTTCTATTCAAGTTAATTTTCAAAATGTGCAATTTAATTTAAAAAAAAAACACAAAACTATCAATAGCAATATAGTTCTAATAATAATAGTCCAGTCATTATATACATTTGAAAACGCAAATGAACCGAGAAAGCTGATTTTTGGATATTGTGTAGAGGAAGCTTAGAAAAGCTTAACTTGAAATTGTCGACCAAGATTTCGTATGAGCTTTCTCCGTCATTTTGAAAAAAGGTGTAAGTTTTGTTTTCTTGCGATAACTCGGCTCTCCGTCATGATACTAAAATTGCGATTATATACTTTTTTGTAGCCCTTTTTACGCTTTACAAATTAGGTTATATAATTTTTTCACCTATCGTTGTAGAGATATCGAAAGAGCAAGTAAAAATTAAGAGATTGAAACGTGTTTTTTGTTGTTTTCTTCTTTCTTTTGATACATATCGAAAAAATGTCTAATCAAACTTATAGATCATTCTTATATCTGCAATGCAGTCTTTTTGGTTTTCTTTTTAGACAAAAATTATAACTTTTAGCGCCTTTTAAAGTTGGTCTTTATACAGGGTGAATGAGACCACCGGTATCAGTCATTTTTTTCAAAAACGGTTAGTCGTAAAGAGTTGCGTCAAACAAATTTATTATAGAGACATTTTTTCGATATGTATCATTTTAATTTTTGGAAGAAAACGTGGTTTCCAAATTTTACAAAAATTAGGGGAATGGTATGCAGATGGAACATTTAGGTCAGTACCTCAAATGTTTTCGCAAATTTATATAATTAATATAATAAAGAACGAGAAACTTACAGGCAGCTATTCGATATGATAAAGGTTTTGGAACCCAACTTACAACCAACAACGATAGCCTGTGATTATGAATAGCAGCTTTCAAAGCAATGATGAAGTGTTATCCGACAGTAATCGATATACATGGATACTTTTTTTATTTAGCTAAAATATGAAAAAGCATTTAATGAACCTGTACAACAACGATGTTGAGTTTTCACTAAAAGCAAGAATGATAATTGCAATTGCCTTTGTTCCTATCCCTGATCTTGATGACGCAATTGTTGCTTTGGCAGAAGAATTGCCTGAAGAACTGCGTCCAATTTTAGAGTGGTTCGAAGACAATTACTTAGGAAGAGCAAATAGGCGCCGAGATGGAAGGCGTCCGCCTTTATTTCCGGTAGAGATGTGGAATCTCTACAACCGAACATTAAACGGGGATGATCGCACCAACAACCACGCGGAAGTTAGCCACCGGAGATTACAAACCGAATTATTGATGGACCACCCAACGATATGGAAATTAATTTCTTAATCTTAGAGGTCTTAAAAAAGTGCAGAAAGGACGATACTTATTTTATGAAAATCTCGTGGCCGGCAATAGTTAATGCACCGAAGAAATTAAAAAATACAGAGATTGTGATGAACATATTTTAAAATTGGTTACCGAATACGGGAATCGAAATATATTAGTATTTTTACGCGGAATCCCTTATAATTATCAAATGAACCAATAAACAGACAGACAGACAGACAGAAGAATTTATTTGATGTGTTAAAAATCAATTTACAAAACATAAAAGATATACATAAGTTTCTAATAGTCTATGAAGTTGAACTTCCTCTACTATGCTAAAATAAGTTGGTTGATTATGATTAGTTACAATATATGAAAAGTAAAGTCACAGGTAAAATTTTCAATAAAATTTTATTATCTTAAGGTGGCAAATACCCATGGTATAATAACTACTAAGGTAGGATATGCCTGCTGTTCTGCGCATATCACTACTCACAGATGACGTCACTACACAAATTTGAACGCTTTTAATACCAATCAGTAGGATAGGCCTACTGTTCTGCGCATGTCAATACTCACAGATGACGTCACTGCGCAAATTTGAACGCTTTTAGAACACTTGGATATCCTACCTTGTTAGTTAGTGAACATTTGTCGATAATATATTATAATTACAAGTAAAAACTTTATAGTTAATGAATAAATAAATAAACAAAACAGGTCTGCGGAACGGTTCAGTTTTTTTATTTATTGTAGCAAAAATAGTAAAGTAATCGTGCTGTATTTACAGTATGTCATTAAAAATTATCTATTCGGGAGTTTGCAGTTTAAAAATCTGTTATTAACCTCATTAGTAACGAAATTAATCGTGGTTCTTCTAGTCCCTATCTTGCTTATACTATTTGCAGTTTGGAAAATGTTTCGTAGATGGCACGCACATAGTACAGTATATTGTCTTATTTTACTAACAGTGGGTTTTGAAATTACTGTCAAAATGTGGAAAAAAGTATTGTCACATATTCTACTGTCACATTGAAAAAGATAATCACTTTGAAAAAGATATAGGCCAGACAGTAGAGAATCGAAAAAGGAGGTATGTGGCAAAAGATGGTGTAGAAGCTTTTATTTTTTTAACTTGTGTAAATAGGTACAAGCATGTGAAAAACCAAAATGCTAACACGAGCGACCTCGGGAGAACTTTTGGCAGCCAAAGAAGTTCAAAATTTTAAGACTTTTTAGTTTTTGCATATAACTCCTAAACCGTAGATCCTAACAAAAATGTGACGTTTAAGAAATTAAAGAGAATTAAATTCTGCATCGAATGAGTACTACAACTTAATAATTTGGTCAAGTGGTATAATCAAAACTACGGTCAAAAACGATGATTTTTCTAATTTTGTTAAAACAGATTTAGTAATACGTAAGTGCACGTCCGGCATCGATCGCGCTGCACTACATTCGTTGTAACTTTTAAACTAATTAATGAAATTGAGCATTCAAAAGCTTAAATGAAAAAAGAAACATGTAGCTATTGTTACGTTTTTCTTTAAATTTCTTTCAAATATCGAATTTTAACGAATTAATTTCAATATAACGAACCTTATCGGAAGTTCCAACCAATCGAAAGAGTAAAGATCAGATACAGGTGAAGCAGACAAAACTGAAAGCAAAAGTGACGAAAACAGATTTTTATCCGTTTGAACAATTTATTTTAAAATTAATATGGATGTAATTTCGTTCGTTACGCAATTAGTATTCTGGAACTACTCTTTTACTAAAAACCCAGTATCCGTCATTCCAAATCAATTTAAAGTGCATGGGACGAGTGCGCCTTACAGTTTTGCGTTAAGGGTTTTAGGGTTGCAGTTAATGTTAAAGTCCCCCCCCCCTCCGGTGAGAGTTAAGATTTACGGAATCGAAAATACCCTTTTTCCTCTAGAAATGGGTTTACCAAACGAAAGAACAAAAAAGTACAAGCTCTTTAAGGTGCGGATCAATCTTGTCCGATTGTACAAGATTGACCAATCTTGTACAATTTTCCCATAAGAAATACATTTACAATGTAAATGTAAATTTACAATGTAAATGTATTTCTTATGTGAATGTATGTAAATGTATTATTCCCCAATATTACGCAATAATTTATGCATTGTTTTAATGGTGCGTGTGCTTTGATATGCACGAATCAACCATAGGGCGGGGCTAACCAGAGCAGCGTTAGGAAGGAGTCAATCGCTCTCTGACATCCGTCTGGTCAACTTCTACACTTTTTCGAGTTGGATCGTCTTGGGGGATGTTTTTAGTAAGTAAAGCGCTTATCAAAAGAGCTTATCAAAATTGCTTGTAGCGCCCGGAGGAAGCGAAGCGCAGGGTGCAAAAAGTGGGTTTTGATAAACGCAAGTACGTCAAGACTGAGATTCACCTTAAAAGTGAATTTTTTCCGAAATTTGTTGACCCACCACAAATTTTATTTTTTCATTTGTTAATTACACCCTCATCTTTCATAATTCGTTGTAAATACCGAGATTATGGTATATTTACTGTTGCCACAACCTATTTTAATTTGGGTGGGCGGGGTTACAGTTAAAAAGAGCCAATGAGTAAATTGCATTGTTAATAAATTTTTATTTAGCCGTTTATTTTTTTTCAAAAATGTGTGAGCCGTCCGCAAATTTTATTTTTTTTATATGCTAATTAGACCCTCATCTTTCATAAACCACTTCAAAAATGGCAAAAATCGGAATCCGGGAATCTTAACTGTCATCCCCCCCCCCATCTTTATTTAAAATTGATTTTATACTAGAAATTTAAAAAATTAACTTTTGAAAATTAGAAAATCTAAATATCATAGTTTCTTAAATGACTACAAAAAATAAAAGCGCACCGATTATTTTTATTTTACATAGTATTTAAGAAACTTCGAAATTTATTTTGAAATTAAAAATTTATTCGAAGTAAAAGTAACTTTTTGTTGCTAGTTTGTAATTGTCGAACTCGCTTCACTCGTCCGTCAAACCTACAAACTTGCAACGAGAACTCCAACTTGTACTCCATGTAAAACAATATACTATTTTTTAATTTAAAAAAAACGAAGTAATAGAAATAGCGCTGTTACATATTTTCTTTGCAGCGCTGTGCTCATAGTGACAAATCCAACGCGTGTGCATTTTTTGACAACAGGCATTTTTCATTATTAAATATTAGCACGCTCATTGTTTGGCTCCTTTGGCTCATTGTGTTATAGTCTTTTATGAACGAAGGTTGTAATTGCTGTGCCTACCGTCTGTTAACCATCTAACCTATAAAGTATAAAGATTGTTATCAATTTGAAAGTGATTCTTAATATTCAAGATGGAGTGTTAGGTAAGTAGTTATAATTTATTTTATATTATCAAATAAATCATTAGACATACATCTTTTACGAGTGTGCGATTCTAGCTCGCTGTCCTATATTGTAATGCACAACAAAAATTATTAGGTTAACTTACATTTTTGAGTTTTGCCAGTCATCTATTTTTGTTAAAAATTAAATGACAGTTGAATATTATTCTTTTTTGTAGTAATACTGTTTATTTATGTGAAGGTAAATCTTATAGTAATAACTATACCTACACATGAAATTATGGTTACCTAAATATTATTAATAATAAATAAAATATACTTTACATAAAGTAATTGTTACTTTTACATCTTTCGACTATAGTTAAATGTACGTAGGACCAATTAGTAATGCAATTAAGGTCCCGTTTTACAATTTTCGATGATAATGTACCCAAAGGTTTATTGTTGTGGATACAATTTTTTCAAAAATTATTTCTATAAAAATAAGCCTATGGTTAGGGCTCACTGGATATTGAAATACCAGGCTTTAAACCAACACATGTTAGTTATTCGACTTTTACGTCTCAAGAAATTTTATCTTCCTGAGTTTAATAACAACAACTACGTAATCTTTCTTGCGATGTCTCTCTCTCTCTCGGAGTCCATTGCTCTACATAAGGGCATAGTGACCACTTTATTTTTTAGAAAGGTTCTCTTAGTACTCCACCTCGGTGGTTTTCATATGCCGAGGAATGTCCATACTTAATAATTGTTTGCAGGATCCAATTGTGCAACAGTTGTTGTTAACTTATATTGACTATTAATTTTATATTCACAATGAATAATAATTTTACTTACAGAAATTAGAACTGAAAATTATTGACCATGGAGTTAAGAAATTGTACTGTGACAAACAATAGCGATTGTAGTGTACCATCTGAATGTAAAATTCCTAAGACAGAATTTAATGTTGATGTGGAAATGCCTAATCCGGATAACTTAGATGTAAAGGTTGTGTATAATAAAAAGAAATATGATGTTAGTGCTTCTGCGCAAATGACAGTTGCAGATTTTAAAAAGCAATTACAAGATCTCTTAGGTAAATTTTTTTGTTTTGTACCTTTTTGCTACTTCATTATTTATTGTTGTAGGTGTACCAGATTCTATGCAAAAGTTAATGTTTAAGGGTTTACTTCAGGATAATCAAACTTTATCTAGTGTAGGTATTACCAAAGGTTCAAAAATTATGTTAGTTGGATCTACCCTCAATGATGTTTTAGCAGTATCTTCCATTACAAAGCAGGTGAATTCTTAATTACTTCTATGAACTATTAATATTAAGATTAAAATCGAAGATGTAATAATTAAGCAGTCGGTGAAAATATCGTAGTGCTAAATAAAATCATAAACGTCATAAAACTTTACTCCAGAATATTGTGGTGTTGTGAACACCGGGTAAGAAGGGTAGAAGTAAAATAATAAAATGAACCAAAGATATTTTAAATATCTCCCATTAGTTTCTGAGTTATAATATCAAGTTCTGTTTTTTAAATAGAAACCATAGTTGAATATGACATTTTTAAATAGCATCTTTTATCCTCTTTTTCAGTGATATATTATAATGAAACTAAAACCTGAAAAATTAAATATAATAAAAAGTTTTAAAGTAAATCAGAATAGAAATTTTAAACGATAACAAAAATTAAAGTAACTAATAGGTTTGTTTGTTGGACGTGTTCTGAACAGTTTCCGATTACGTCACACTGACAGCTTTTCCGAGACAACATCGACGAACACTTTTGAAACAGCTTATCGTTGATGTAAATAACTTAACCTCAAAATATTTTGTAAATAAGTTGTCATTTCATTGTCAAATATGAATAATTTAAGGTATAAGATATTATTTAATATCTTGTGCTTAAATTATTCATATTAGGCACCACGGTTACAACTTATTTATAAAATACTTTGTGTTAGATTATTTACATCAACGGTAAGTTGTTCCAAAAGTTTTTGTCGAATGTTGTCTCTGAAAAGCTGTCAGTGTGATATAATCGGAAACTGTTCAGAACACGTCCAACAAACAAACCTATTGTTATGAAAAGATGTATCTTATGTATTCAAAACAATGGACATCAGTTTGAATACTTACTAAACTTTATTTAATTTTTCTGACTTCACTTTTTTATTTAACATTTTTTAATAAAATGGGATGAAGCTAAAATAATGGACCCCATATAATATCATTGAAAAGAAGATAAAAAAAACTATTTAAATATGCCATATTCAACTGCGGTTTTTGTAAAATAACTATATTGTAAAATTTTGTAGGATGTAGTAAATTCTGAGAAAACTATTAATGCCAAGGAACCCTTATGTAAACAAAAAATACATAGGAAAGTTTTAGATAAAGGGCCGCCAGAAGATATTATGCCAGGTATTAAAAATTTAAAGGTAATTAAATGAAAATGTCATTTATACTTTTTACCAATTTATTTAATTTTTTAGGAAGGGTTACCTCAGTTACCTCTTTCTGGAATGCTCAATAAACAAGGCGGAAAAGTTAGGCTAACCTTTAAATTAGAAACTGATCAAATGTGGCTTAGTACAAAAGAGAGAACTGAAAAACTTCCCATGGGTTCTATAAAAGGCGTCGTCTCGGAACCGATTGAAGGTCACGAAGAGTATCAAATAATGGTAAGTGCAATATTGTCAATTCAATTTACAGTAAAAATGCCAGAAAGGATTGTTATTTTAAATTTAGAGCTCTTTATATACTGTATCGATATATACAGAACGTAACCCTATAAAAATTTGAAAGATGCCATTTATAAATTATAACTACTATGCAGCCAAGTAATTATTCAATGCTAAGAGAGTTGGGTTAAAATTTTTATTATTTTATTTTTTAAGTGCATTATAATTATTAATTTAGAACATTCCTTCCGCTCTCTTTGTCAGAAAAAATTAACCCCCCTTCAGCCTTTTTATGAACGCCTCCTAAATAGTTACCGAGTTATCTATTAAGGATTCAAAATTTTTGTTTATTTTATCTTATTTGTAATAAAAAGTAAAAACAGTTTTTGTATACATATCAAATATCAATCGAATATTGTTATCAGAAACCCCCAGTCTCGATTTGATCACATTAAGGGGCGTCCACTGTATGTATATCCGTTTATTTTGTACTAAATATTTGTGACTTATTTTTGACGTGAGTATTAATTTGCCTGAATATGTTATTTTAATTTTACATTATATGAAGGTTTTATTTATATTTTTATTTTTAATCTATATTTTATTATGTTGGTTACAAAATAAGTTTATACAAATGTAATTTTCTATATTTGCTTAGGGGCCCAAGGTGTTTTTGCACCGTCATTGTAATCAATGCTTTTAATAAATTGTTAAGAATTATAAAAAATAAAAATAATTGTATGTTTATTTTAGGGATTGCAATTGGGACCAACAGAAGCTTCACGTTATTGGATTTATTGGGTTCCAACTCAGTATATAGATGCCATTAAGGATGTCGTTCTTGGCAAATGGCAACAATATTTCTAATTTGTTTTTATTATTGAATAAAAAAATAATATAGATACAAGTTTTGTCAATTACAAAATTATTTTATTTAACTGCCAATTGCCTAAGCATTATTAGTGATTGTTAGTAGAGGACACGATATTGTATTAATAATTATTATTATGAATGTAGTTTTACTTTGTGATATTTTGATTAGCAACGTGTGATACATTTAATATTGAAGTTATAAAATTGTTTTCATTTTTTCAATGAAGAATCCAAGTTATTCGTTCACAACTTATCATAGTCTGATTAATTTAATATTATATGTTTCCAATATTTTAAAAAGGATAATAAATTTGAACACTACACTTTTTTGTATTATAATCTCCATTTCTGGAATTATTATTGTTGAATCGGCACACACAATGTGTTGCAATCAATCACGATGACTTTTTACATAAATGAATTTCATAAATATGTAACATTTGTAAAAACAATATCTGGATTTGCATTATAAAGAATCTTCAAAAAATTGAAATAATATCGACGGTAAAAAGGCAAAACCTCTTAAGTGTCACTGCAGTTATTGAGCAGGAGAGCAGTTTAAAGTTTTATTTTAAACTTTGTTTATGTAACTGATAGTCCTTGGTAGGACATAAAATTAAGACTTAAAGTACATTTTTTAATAGAAAAGCAAAGTGTTTTATCTTTCAATACTAATTTTCAAAGATATCTTAAAATTCATTTAAAATTGATTAAAAAATCTGGCACGTCAAAAAACGCAATTTTTAATGTGACACATTACAACAAAAATTTTCAAATTTTAATGATATATATAACTCGTTTTCGTCAAAAATGGCGCTTAAGAAGTTTTGCCTTTCCATTGTCAATATTGTAGAGTACGTCAGAAGGTTTGAATGTATATAATCATGGTTATCCAATATCAATGCAGCTCAATTTGCGTCATAATTACGGTTGTAAGGACATATAGTTGCTGCTAAACCAGCCTTAAGTATTGTTAGTAATACTAAATACTGACTTGAATTTCGGTGTTAAAATGTACTCATTTTAATAACTGCCGGGTATAATTTAAACTAAATTAAAAATAATTCAGAAGATTTCAAATAAAGGTATTGTAACATAAACTCATGTTAAAAGCGCATGGGCATGTTAACTCAACTTGATGGCACAGCAAGCAAGGGAAAGCCAGTGTAAGAACAACACTTTGCCTAACGATACTCTTTCCTTTGTACTTACTGATGTTAGATATTTGTATTTAGCAACAAATAAACTTATATCAAACTAATTAAACTATTAATATCTTTATATTCTTTCTTCTTCGTCAGCTCTTTCTCTAAGAGAAAGCATTAAGACCCCACAGCTGCTTAGTCGGGGTTGGGGAATGTGCTTGTAACCCTTTTTATTGTTGATGTTGGCAGTCATCAACTTAGGGGCCGGCTTTACGTGCCCTCCGAATCATGGGAGACGATCATAGATAGAAAGAGAGTCAGAAAGAACATTTTCCTTACTCGACTCCTACCGGGTGCCTTTGCATCAGTAGTTGATCGCTCTAACTACTAGGCCAAGACCGTCTCTTTATCTTTATAGTAACTGATATAAACTTATATACAGGTATGACGTGATTTGGAATGAAAATTCGTGATTAATCAATAGAACAGTGACTGTATGGCCATAATATCTTTATAGTTGCTGTAATGTGTAATAACAATTATTGATTGATTTCATATTTAAATTGCTTTTAAATTGTAAATGTACTATAATTAAGCGCATTCATGTGCCAAAAACTTGCACAACATTGGCTGGTAACTGGAATATAAAAACGATGCGAGAATTATAGTTTTATAATGTGTTTTCAGAATGTTTTTGATGAAATATTTAAATAGAATATTTGTACAACAATCGAGTCAAGGTACGGTGGTAGACATTCTGACATATCTGGTATAACTTTTACAAACACAAAGTAAACAAATTGGTATTTTCCAGCATGTCGATCATCAGTTAAATGACTGATGACATACACGCTATACAGTGAAATCTGTAAAAGTCGGAATTGTGTGCATCATGGAAATTGTCTGTGGTCCCGAATTATTGATTTACATTACTAGGTAAAATGAATTTTATAAGTTGGAATCTGTCTAACGTGAACACGGAAAGCTTATTTTAACTCCCTTGCACGTAAATTAAATTGCATAAGCCGTAAGCGAAATTCAGGAATGTTATCCATTGTCTCAATACATAAATTAATTTTATTTATAAAAATTGCGATGTAAGACGTACGACATTTTTATCCAATGTTTAGACTACTCTAAACTAGTAATAATTTCTTCTGCAGTGTATTATTTTACATACATAGTAGGTAGAATACATACCAAATAATATTGCGTTACAAGCAGCATGCAAACGAATAATTTTTTTATTTGCTGCTTGCTTTCTGCATATCTTGTATTTTTTTGTGTAAACGTTTATTCGTACTATTATGTGATACAAACCTATGGCATCCCGAGGTTTTTATTAATTAACTCGTAAATTAAGCTTTAAAATGTCTGTAAAATATCGGTGTAATACCTTAACTTTAAAATCTAAAGTGGACTTAATCAAGTGTTACGATGAAGGAAAAGTAAGTGTTAAGGTTCTTATGGAAATATGTATTAATACAATTCATTATTATTAAATTTTTTAATAAAAATCTATTTCAAAAAAAATCCGTCTTATGCAGATTTTTTCCGTTTTAGGCAGAGGATCTGGTAAAAATGGAACTTGCTTAATACGGAACGATTTTTCGGTTCCGAGTCGTTCCGGCTTATACAGATTTCACTGTATATTGATGCAATAAAATATTAATGTCCAATTGCACTTAATTATTTAAGTGTTAGTTAAGTTTAAATCTTCCTTAAAAAGACAATTCCGTCAGTGGGGAAATGACAAATAACATTTTAACTACAAATTCACTAATGCTTAAATAATTTATAGCAATAGATGATTAAAAAATAATGCTAACGATTTTATTTTTACATGTATTAGTAAATTTTTAAAAATCAACTGATGAAAAAGGAAAATCGTGTTATCAATTAAATTTGTATACTGTAAAAAAATAAATTTATCAAATTCATATTACAATTTGATATTAATAAAACTAACAATGTAATGAATAATAATTATAATAAATAAGTATACATACATAGGTAGATACATTATTTATATTATAAAATTAATTTTGCAATAACATTAAACTTTAATACAAATTTTTTAAGTAGTGACTTGACAATGCAGTATCAGATACTTAAAATCTAGGAATTTTGAAGACGTATGATGTAGTTCAAAAGATTCTCAACAGACAAAGCTATTAAATTAGAAGACGTGACTAGACAATAGTTCCTAAACGTCCCTTATTAAGATAAAATGTCTTATTTGCCCCATGTTGAAGCAAATTCAACCAAGAAATGCGTGTTCTAGTATAATATATTGCTTAAATTAAAACGTTTACCGATCTCCAATGTCAAAGAAATACACAAATCATTTAAATTTTACCATTTTTAATCTAGTTAGAATGTTAAACTGTAATATATGTTTAAACAAAAAATATTAAATTAAAATTTTGAAGATTAACAGGTTAACTAAACAATTAAACGATTTTTTTTAAACGCTTTCAGCAATGGGTTATTTCATATTAATTTCATAGGTTAATAATATAATAACTTAATATAAATAAAAAACTAGGGACTAATCAAAAATTGAACACAATATTTTATCATCACTATCTCTAACCACTATAGGAAGAATAAATATAAAACAAACAGTTGCTTTAACAAATTGCTTTAGCACCATTACAAAACAAAATTTAGAATAGAAAAGTAAATTTTACATCAACACAGCCATCTTCAGATTAACAATGACATTATGCGACTGCTAATTGATGCTATGCTACCACAAGATTCATATGAAAAAACTTCAGGTTATTCAAAATAAAAGCTTTCGAGCAATTCTTAACGCCCCTCTTTATGTTAACAATTGCAGTCTCTGTTCAGATTTCAAAAATCTATACAAGACAACAGTCATTGCAAACGTCCTGATAAAAGGCAGTCGCAGACCACTCCACAACCCATAATTTTTCAGCATCATCTAAAAGACGTTCAATTAAGCAAACCAACTAGATATAGCCCCACGCTAATTTTTAGATTTTACACCTTCCCAAATCAACAGCTAGTTAACCCACTCATCAGATGAAAGATATATGGGATTTTGCCCTGACACTTTGTCCATACAACTTATTCATTGATTTTTTGCAAATATTGAAATATTTCGACTTCTTTTGCGTTATTAACAAGCAATTTGTGTAAAATGAAACTGGCTACAAGATTACTCGTTACACATTTTCGCTTAAATGTGGGAAATAAATTGTAGGCTTACAAGCAAAAAGCACTAAGTCAAAAATGACAGTTTTGAGTAAATTGAAGTTATAAGTTTGCATGCATTTCAAAATATTTGATTTTTTTAAATATTAACCCAAAACACATTAAGTAACTTAATGCAGTTTAGTCATACATTCAAAAATGAAATTAAACATACAAATGGCATTACATGACTTAACATCGTTTGTTAGTAAAATATTAATTTGCAACAACCTAGTATTTTCTAATATTGCTATATCTCACATACTACATCAAATATGACTTGGTTTGTTCTTGCAGTGGGAAGCTCATTAAAATTTAGATCCATAGACACAAAAAAAACAACTAAATTTTTGACTTAGTGCTTTTTGCTTGTAAGCCCACGAATATAGTTGACCAAATAAAAATATGAAATTGACAAAGAAGTAAATAGAAATTAACTAGGTTCTGAAATAAATACAAAATTTAAGAATCCCTTTGTCTAATCAACATTACTCTATAGAGCATTTATTAATTTATTTAAAAGATGAAGTGCATGATAACAAACCTCCAATACTCCCCAACACATGTCACTGCATAAAGCACCTCTAAGGGTACATATGCACTATGCAGTTAAACGCAACCGTATACATAAAAATTTGTAAATGCACTAAATTGTGGTTGCCCGCAAACCGTTTCGGTTGCTTGGAGCGCTATTAATATACGCACTATGCAGTCAGGTTGCAGCTAACCGTCATGCTTCATTGTGACTTATCATCTGTCAATTGCTAACAGTATACCGACTGCTGTTTGTTGAAATTATGCATAATCAACCGTACACTGCGACCAACCAGACGGCTAGCCGCATTGCAGGCAGCCATATAGTGCTTATGTACCCTAAGCACATGAGCCTACACTTACTATTTCCTTGCAAATAATTTTTATTTTAAAAATAAACAGAAGTACTGAAAATCGTCTACCGAAAAAAAAGAGTTAAAAGAACTCCCTCAAGTCTTTCGCAAAATAAAAATATGATTTTAAATGTATTATTTTTAAATATGTATAATACTGTAGCTGTACCTGTTCTAGTTAGAACTTGCTCAATGTGCTGTCACATGACATTAAAATCACGTGAAGGTCTCTCCATCTTTTAAATAAATGCACTATAAAAATTACCACACAGTAATCCACGGAAAAATTTGTAATTGATTCAGATGTACCTACGACAAGGAAATTCATAGCCAGTAACGCTATTCGGTATTATCATAGAAGTGAGAAAAACTGAAAGTGGAAATTAAACAAATCACTTAAAGCACTAGTAGAAATATTCAAGAAGCTAAAAAAAAAAGAAGCAAGAAAGTTGAACTATTTATAAATGAGAATAAGACAAAATTCAAGAACTGCCATAAAAATACAAGAGAAGCTATGGCAAAAAGACAGAAGGATATAAATTTGAAATAAGAATTCAAATAACCCTATTCGTCCCACGAAACGAATTTTACAAGCATCAGCAATTCAACCACATTCAGTCAGGATTGGAATGCAAAAGTAGAAGATTTATGGTACTTAAAATTTGGAGTTTGAGACTTTAAGCAGAGATACTGCAATCATAAAATAGTGCACAATTAAATGACCACATGCAGTGTATTTTTAAAATATTTTGCAAAACTTTTTTTGTTGTTCTTAGGTTTCATGATAAAAATTCATTTAATTTCAGTTTAATCTGTTAATTTTTAAAATTAATATTAATTTCACAGGTTAATAATTTATGCAATTTAAATATTATTTACTTATTAAATTGCGTCTTTATTATAGGGCGTAAAACTCAAGACCTTAATGTGCCTACACCAGGCATCTCTAAAACTCACATAAGATTTTGTATATCTGATACCTACTCAGCTTTGTTTCTGCAGAAGTTTGAAACTGCCAGGTGCAGGAGACACGTTAAAATTCGAAGGCCTCAACCAGCCTGCTAGTGCGTCAGACAGTTCTAAAATGGTTCAAACTGCTCTAGAAATAATGCTATTATTAAAGGTAGTGGTAATATAATAATAAGTTCATGGGTTCTCATATGTATACCTTTCTGCACATCCCAAATGCAATACAAATCGCTAACGATACCGAATAATACTGCTGTGGATTGCATACAATAAACATGATATCTTTAATATATTATAGGTAAATAAAATAAAAGTTTTAACAACATAACAACCTAATTAAAACCGAAATATTTTTCTATGTTAGAGGTATCTACGTCTATTACAATATTTATATAAACAATATTAGGTACTATGCCAAAGAACCTTGATTATTTTTTGGTGGTGATTGTAATCTCTCATTGCCATGTGTATTACTTGGAATGACATTAGTTGTTGTTATATTTGGTAAAGTTTCTGCTGCAGCTACTCGTTCCGCTAGAAATTTTTCAAATTCACTGCTGGTCATTGATTCTTCTGATTTGACTTTCTAAAAATTCAGAAATTTATTAAATTAACTAATTGCTAAGGATAAGGACCTTATTAACATTCAAGGAAGATTATATAAACTGAAGCGGACACCAAGGTTTATATTACATTCCGAGAGTGTTAATAGTCACAGAGTTAATAGTTTAATATAATGATTAATTTAAAAACAGTTACTTCAGAGTGAAAGTAATTAAAGTTAGGAGGCGTTCAGTAAACTTTCAATGATTTTAGATCCCCCTCCTGTATAAGCAAAAATAAGAAAATCTTGAACCGATCCCCCAAATGATAAGACATACGAATTTTTTCAAAACTTTTATTAAATATCAAAATTTAAATTTTCATTTTTAAACAAATTTTGATTATGAGCCGATTTACCACTGTATTTTGTAATTTTTATCTTACATAAGATTTATAACATCCCCCCGCTTGTCAGCAAAAGTAAGAAAAACTTGAACCCCCCTGGCCCCTAAGCCTGCTTACCTTAAGCCAGTTTACCATAAGTTACTACTACATTACTATTTCGCAAAAACTTCATTAGAACTTTATAACCTATTTTACAATTAGACTAAATTTGATGTTAATTATGCTAAAATCTAATAATAATCGGAATTAAAATATACAATAAAAAGCTAAAACAAATATATTTCCTTATTCAATTATTTTATAATTTAAAAATAAATAAAATAAAAGGTTTTTTTATTTAAAAAGATTATCTTGTTAAAACTACCTAGTAGTTTTTCAAATACCTCATCCGACAGAGCATTTCTCTCTAAAGAGTACTTTACACTATGTGATTTTGCTTATGATTTTCTTTGTGATTTAAACATAAGCAGTTTTTTAGTATTCACACTATGTGATTTTATAAGGAATAAATTATTAGGCCAATCATAACGAAAATCATATACGATTGTGAGATAGCCTCGTTTCTATTTCAATATGATATTTCTTGTGATTTTCGATAATAACGTTGTTTTACTTTACCGACTGTGATAAATTTTTACAGTTTGACAGATGAAATTTTATTGTGCATTACATAAATATCACAATACATAAAAACCAGGCACAATGTTGCTATCGCACATTAAGGTGGCAAATACCAATGTTATTTGGCCATAAGAACAAACCACAATTAAAAACCGAGTATATATAACGTACCGTGCTCAAATTTTCAACATGATATATTTGAACATTTGACGATAATATATTATAATTACAAGTAAAAACATTTATAGTTAATGAATAAATAAATAAACAAAACATGCCTGCGGAACGGTTCAGTTCTTTTATTTATTGTAGTGAAAATAGTAAAGTAATCATGCTGTATTTACAGTATGTTATTACAAATTATCTATTTGAGAGTTTGCAGTTTAAAAATCTGTTATTAACCTCATTAGTAACGAAATTAATCGTGGTTCTTCTAATCCCTATCCTGCTTATGCTATTTGCAGTTTGGAAAATGTTTCATAGATGGCACGCGCATAGTACAGTATATTATCTTATTTTATGTCGAAAAGATTTACAATTTAAGTTGTCAATATAAGCATTTTTTGTGCTCAAAACTATTTTCTGAATAGGTAAGCGGAAAAAAAGTACGAACTAATACAGGCGTCGATAAATTTTGCTGCTCGCATTATCTAGTGATCAATCGATATCAGAGTCATCTACCAGTAGTGTTTGAAAATAATTTATACTTTTGCCACCTTAAGGTAATTACTCTTACTCTTAATAATTATTCTTCTGGTATCATTTTTATCTAAAGGTGGCAAATACCAATGTAATTTGGCCATAAGAACAAACCACGGTTAAAAACAGAGTGCAGATAATGTACCGTGCTCAAATTTATAACATGATATATTTGAACATTTGACGATAATAATGTACAAATAAAAACAACACTGTGAAAAACTGAATCGTTCTGCAGGCCTGTTTTGTTTATTTATTTATTCATTAACTATAAATGTTTTTTACTTCTAATTATAACATATTTTCGACAAATGTTCAAATATATCATATTGTAAATTTTTATGGCCAAATAACATTAGTATTTGTCACCTTAAGGGGTAACGACACTCTAAGATTTTTAAAAGATGCAAATTTTTTTTTGCATTAATTAATAGTTCAATTTTATCGTAAAATTTATCTATTAAAATTTCATATTGATATTCCGAATATTTTCGGAACTATAGCATTTAAAGTGCAATAAGAAGTAGGTAATAACATAGTCAAGTTTATGATATTACAGCATTAAAACTGTCGGTAAAAGATAATAAACTAAAATGCATCTTTATTATTTTTAAAAATTTAACGTGTGAAAATTAAAAAATTTAAATTTTTTATATGTGGGTAGCATTCCTCTACAATTCTGCATTAGCGGAGACCCCGATCACGAAAGCTGTTTAAAGTGGCAAAGTTATCATCGATATAGCAACAAAAATTATATAACTGATAAATAAAATAATAATACTGTAGGTAGTATGTGTAGTATTTAAAAAATTTTGGTATGATAATCGGCCCCAATTGTATTTCTGTGTGGAAGCTGATGCATGCTGCAATAAGTTCTCGGAGCAATCGCTGTCTAACGCTGCAAAAGAGGCTCGGCTGTCGGTAAAATTAGTCAAGAAAGAAAAAATAAGAGCAGTACGTTGTAAGTTGACCGGCAACATAATTTTAACAGATCTTAACTAATTTGCTTGAAATTTTAACTGTTATATAAAATTACATTATCTAAGTAAGTACATAGGAATGTTATTGTTAATTATAGTTAATGTTCACCTGTGAAATAAAATTTAAACTTTTTTGTTCAAATTTGACAATGTTCAATTGTTTATTCAAAAATGTACTCAATTTTTTTCACAAAATTAATCTTTTCTTCACATTATCACGTTAAACCTAATTACCAAATTTAAATGCGTCACGATTTTTATTATTTCATTAGAAATTTTCTGTTTGACTGGACTACATAATTATTAGGGGTAAATACAATTTTTTCCATTTTGACATGTATAATCTAGCGTCACATTTTAAAATTGATTAAAGTTTTGAAATATCGTACATATTACTTAATAATTAATATTCGTCAATTCATACAAAAGTGATTTTTTCCGAAATTTGTTGTCAGATCACAAATTTAATTTTTATTAGCTAATTACACCATTATCTTTCATAATTCGTTGTAAAACCGGGGATTCTGGTATATTTACTGTCGCCACAACCTATTTTAATTTTGGTGGGCGGGTTACAGTTCAAAAGAACCAATGAGCATTCCAAATTAATTAATTATAAAAGCCGTTTTTTCAAAAATGTGTGAACCGACGGCTAATTTTATTTTTTTATACGCTAATTAGACCCTCATCTTTCATAATCCACTTCAAAAATGGTAAAAATCGCGAACCGGGAATCTTAACCATCACCTTTATTATGTTGTGTTGTAGTTAGCCTAAAACCATTTATTTTAAGATATTTTGGGCTATTCTATATCTCAAGAGTTATTTGTAACCATCATGTTAGCTCGTAAAGTAACGTTTACTTCAATATCACCGATTAATTTTACAAACGAAACTACACGAAGGATACTTGATCCACTAATATGATTGTTATGAATAACACTTGTGATACAGAATATAATCTTTTTGTGGACTTGTATGTCTTCCCACTTATGCCAAAACCCACGAATATGCATTTTACTAGTTTTGAGTTAAACATTTGAAGATTCAAACCTAATTTAAAATTAACAAAATTAATTACTTTAAACAATTTTTTTACTGTTTTTGTCCTCTCATTTTTGACTTACTATACTTTTATTTTACTTTCACCTTCATCATTTTGGCATACCAAAAGAAGTAAAATTTGCACATTTTTATTTTTTTTTAAATAACTCTTATGACGACACTCAATTTTTGTGTCAAACTCGCAATTTTTGCATATTTGTGGTTTTGGCATAAGGAGGACGATATATAAAATTCTGAAACATGCTGGCAATGAACGTTTTTATAATTAACAAACAATAATGCGAATGCTGTTTAGGTGCATGGAGACAAATAATTGGGAATGGTAAATTTACCATTTTTAATTATAGAAAACTGTTCAAGAAAAATAAATGATAATATCACATACCGTTTCTTCTAACCATGCAGCCATTTCATCAAAATCAGCTTCTCTCGAATTCTGCACAAAAAATGAAAAATAAAAAGCAAAATATATAAAAAAAATATAATATTGAGTACAATAACTTGCAAAATTATGTTTTAAGAATAAATTTCAATAATAGATTTTATAAGATCAATTTTCTTGTGGTTATCCTGGTCTCGTTTCTTTTCGAGTTAATTTTCAAAAATGCGATTTAATTAAAAAACACGTGAAGTATCTTTTAATTATTCTTGTATTAAAACGTCATCAAAATAAGAAATCTGCATGTGTACGTTAAAGTTTGTTATGTGCAATGTAGTCATATTTTTTTATTTCATACTGTAATAATTATTATTAGTAACGTAAAACGAATTGATAAATTATTATTTCTAATTACTATACAACAATGTTATCAAAAAATAGGTAAAAAAATTTAATTAAAAATATTATATATTTTTGCGAAATATAAGCCAATTTTGTTGTGAATTATTAAAAGTGTACCTTCAAACTTGTGAGGGAGCAATTAGAAAGAAAAATCTGTTAATTCATTTTATCTTACAAATTATAACAAGAAATAGAAAAATACGACTACATTATACATAAACTGTAACGTACACATGCAGATTTTTTTATTTTGATGACGCTATAATGAAAGGATAATTAAAACACGTAGTTGCATTATTCTTATTATAACAGTTCTGTACACTACTCATGGTGCACGTGTTGTTTTTAATAATTTAATCGAATTTTTTGAAAATGAACGCGAGAAGAAGCGAGACTGATTTAAACACCAGGAAATTTATCCTAAAATCCATTTGCGAGGGGAAGTCATTACGCCAAGTTGGGCGATTAGTTGGTAGAACCCATTCTACTATTCAAACAATTATAAATAATTATAAAACACCGGAAACTTGCGAGATAAATCTCGTTGTTGGCGAAAAAAGAAGTTTTCTGTTGCCGATGAAAATATTATTATAAAAAAAATTAAACAAAATCCGAAAAGTAGTGTTCCTAAATTGACGGCAGAAGTTTCCGTATGATTAACAAAAAATTTCAACAGAAACCGTTCAAGAGTTCTTCGTTCTAGGGTTTTTAGGGAATTTTTATTTAATTCTCAAAAATTAATTCTCAATAAAGCTTCAAAAAATCTAAATTGAAAACACTCGGAATAATATTAAAAGAATAGTACTAGTGGGGGAACTGCTTCGTTCTATTTATACTACAAAAATTTAATAGAAATGTGGGAAGACCCAGGCTAAGATCAGCGGCGGTTTTTCTGAGAAGGCAACAGAGGCTAAAGTCTCCCCTAATTTTATAGAAAAGTTAAAAGTAGGCGACTTATAATAGGGCTATTGTGGGTGAGGCTCTTTATATCAGTATCATCAGAGAACCAATTTAACTCTGATGTGCCTTACAACTAGAGAATATGCAAGCACATTTTTCTATAGTATATCCTTCTTCTTCACTTTAATTTTAGGACAAGTCCTGTTTTATTCTAACAGTAGCATCGGCAATTCATTAACATAGGAGGACCACTGACTTTAGGTGCCTTCCAAAGCAAGGAGACGGTCATAGAAAGGGAGTCAAAAGAAAACTTTCTTTTGTAGATTCCTCCTAGGTTTGAACCGAGTGCCTTAGCATCAATAGTCGATCACTCTAACTACTGGGCCAGTGACCACCTTCCAGTGTATCCAACTTGGTAAATTTATGACGTATTGAGATTAAGGCTCTTCTGCCCAATTGCACCGTTTCAACTTAAGTTTATGCTTAACTTTTGTTTTATAATTAATTAATATGCCAGTTTGCACTACACTATTTTTTCAGAAAATCGCACATAAAATAGTCTGAATTATAAATACAAAAGTATAAGGTTAATTAATTAATAATTATTAATAAATTAATAATATATTAATATAATAAAATATTGACCATTAAAAATATTGTAAGCATTCATAAATACGAAGGAAATACTAACGTACAATGTCGTATTTTTCCTTGCAAAATTTCTTAAATCTGAGATAAAACTTGCTTGGTGAACAAATCATTTATAAATATCGTTTACTATTTCGTTCATTATAATATTACAATATAACATTTTGAACACTTTTCATAAAAAGAAGTTAATGTAATAAACAATATAAACATGTATGCGCCAAAAATTGCTTAAAATTAAAAAAAATTTAAATTAGATTAATGGCAAACTTAGTAATGCAGCAAAATTTAAATTTTTACTTAACTTGACGAAACTTTTAGTTCGTATAAAAAGCGTGTTTTATCTACACTTTTGTATTTAATAGCATAGCCTTATGACAGCTTCCATATGTCTCAAGAAAAGAATATATAATTTTTTTATCGTGTCTTCTTATTTTTACTCTAAGAAAACAATTAAAGTAATATTTTAATACTTAATCAAGGACAACTACATCAACCTTCCCTTGTAAACTAAAGTTTAACAAATTAAAACAAATTTAACAACGCTTATGTGTCCTGGTATACCTGATACGCTGTTAAAACTACTAAAACTCATTCAACTTTAGTTTGGTTTAAGCTCTTACTGTGCAATTGGCCCTACGACTTCAAGCACTCACCTAGCAGCTCATGCTTAAATCTGTCTACTTGTTAAACAATCAGTCTTTTCCCATACTTTATATAAACCATTATTGCCTGTATCTTTGATATTATTAAAATTAAATAGTCAAAACGTTAAAATATCAAAATAAAATTGTTATGGTGATCACGATAAGTTTCATTTCATGAAAGTTTCTAAATTGAAAAGAACGTAAGTTGTGCACCCATTTGGTAATAATATGTGAACAAAATCAACTATACCTGATGGACGAATTTTTATATTTCAATGAAATTGTGAAAATATTATAAATAATTAATTATACTTTATTTTGAAATTTAATGAGATGCACTTGCACCATCTCACATTATACTGTGAGAGCACATGATCATGATCACAATATTTCCTCTTTGTTGTAACATTTAGTTATAATGTAAAAACCTGTTAGATACTTACTTGTCTTTCCTGTGTAAGTGTACTTAAACCACCCAAGCTCTGATCTGGATTTAAATTATCCTGGTATGAACTTCCACTAAAATAGAAAAAAAATATTCAATACCCAAGCAGTGATTTCAGTCTGTTGTTTTACCCTTAATGGGGTATTCGCACAAAATTATTTAGATAAATTATATTAAGTGAGTTATATTAATTCCCACTTCATCATTCAAAACAAGTCACAGTCTTGACCAATCTTTTTCAAACTTGGTGCATTCGATGTTCAAAATAAATCCCTAGATGGCCAAAATTAAGTTTTTCATTTAGTTAAATAAACGCTTAAAATTTAAAAAAAAATGATTTACGCTTTTTTTTTGATTCATTATCCATTTGAGGAGCAATTTTTGAAATTTTTTGAAAATTTTTTTTCGAAATTTTAATGGGATTTTTTGCAAATATTTGAAATTAAGTTTTTCAAATGAGTTAATGATCGAATAGTAGTAATTTTTTTTTAAATTTTGAGCTGAAAACTGACAGAAATAAAAAACTTAATTTTGGTGATATAGGCATTTATTTTAGTCATGGAATGCACCAAACCGGAAAAACTTTGTCAAGACAGTGATTTATTATGAATTAATTAAAACTAAGTACTTTGAGGTGCACCACATCGTCACAAAAGTTTGGACCAACAAGACAAAAGTACAATTTGAGAGTATTGAAAAAGGGCTATAACATTATTATTATGTAAAAATTACAAGTTCTATTATTATGTCCGGACTTGCATTGAATCATTTCTGTACAAGTGACCCAACATACCATGTAGATAATAGGAATAATATAGCTAAGTTAGTTATTGTGTACTTGCCCAAAACATCTTTATATCCACATAGGTATATAATTAGTTTTTGCAATTCTGTTGTGAAATGTGATCATTTCGTACACGTTACATAGCATTGAAAGCGGCATGTTTTCTGCACGTACGATTACTCATGTTATTTGATCTTATTTCGTAATCTTATCTTCCGCGAGAGGACTTCACTTTTCCGCACTAGTGCGAGTTATTTTCATTTCAGCATAGTCCAGATTGTGCAACTTTGTTAAAATATTTCTAGGTAATAATCTCGTCGGCCTTTGTTTCTAAAAAATTTCATCGCTTCAGTTATAAACTCGGTCTTTGTATGTAAAATATGCCTACTCATGATCTATGCTTCCTGCAAATTTATAAATAACTAGGCTAGTTTAAAAGATTGATGTGTTTATTTGTTGTAATAACGTCGTATGACAAAGTAACCTTCCTAAGTACATTTTCGACAAAAACATAAGTAAGTGCAATAGTGTATCTACAATTATGAAAGATTTGTTTATTTGTTGATTACTAATTACGCATTACTCGCTAACTTGCTTTAACGTGGGCTTTAATGCTTAATAATAATTTTGATCTTTCAGAATTGCATACAATTTGTATCTTGTTCTCCTTATTTGTTCTAGCAATCGGCAGGTATGAGGTCAAGAGCATTACTATTAATAACTCGCTTTCTTTATTTGCCGAATTTCAGATTTGCAAAAATAGTGTTCGTTACACGTACTTAAATACTTGTTTCCATTCTCGGTTGATTTGCTGACTCGCCCTTCGGGCTCGCCAGCAAAATCAACCTCGAATGGAAAAGTAGCCTATTTAAGTACTAGTATCGAAAATAACTATTATTTTACAAATATCAATACAGACAACTTTTTAATTTATTTTTATCAGCCCATTTATGACATTTGTATTGTGGTTTGAGAATATGCCAAATTCTAGCTCAAATTTTAAGTTGGTGACATTAGTTTAAACTTTTGATGATAATGCACTTGTGTGTGTTATACAGACCACCCAATCAGGCATTTTTTTCCAAAATGATAAGTCATAGTGAGTTGGGGAAAAAATTTTGATCTTAAAAGTTCACATAACGAATGGAATGGTATTACTGGATAGATATTCAGGTCTAATTATTATGTATCACAAAAAGTTATTTTAAAGGTAACCGTTATGAAATAACATAAAGGTTTACGTCAAACCGGTGACACTTTAAAGGTTTAAAAAACCTTTATTTTAAAATCATAATGACATTTAATATAATCATAATAACCTTTATGTTATTTCATAATGGTTACCTTTAAAATAAATTTTAGTGATACATAATAAACCTGAATGTTAGCATCCCTTAAGTTTGTTCTAAAATGTCAAAATTTACAGATTTTACAGAGGGGTCGAAAATTATATTATTATAAAATCTTACAAAAATAGCAAATTTTGTAGGAAAAATTTTTTTATTGTCTCTTTATTGTCTCTTTATTTATAATGGTATTTAATAAAAAAATTAAATGTTACCAGAAAAGTTCATAAGTGTTTAGAATTAAATAGAAGGCAGTTTGAACACTTATAATATAACACTATAACTTTTTTTAAGTAATTGTTTAAAATTTAATTTTAATGAAATCATTTTTGAAGAAAATAAAGATTTTTTTCCCTACAAAATTAGCTTATTTTTGAAAGACCTTTTCAACAAAACCATTTTTAACCCCCCCCCCCCTCCTGTGCTATTTGAAATCTGGAATTTTTGAGATTTTGTCCCAACTCTCTTTGACTAACAGTTTTTGGAAAAAATGCCTGATAGAGGTAATCTTCCTCACCCTGTAAAATGTGATAGAAATAAGACATGTTCTAATCCTACAATTCTAATAACAATTTATTCAAATATCCATATCTGTATGAAATAGTCACAAATATTTCTTTATGAAAATCTTTGTACACAATTATAACCATCTAAACTCCAAAGCTTTCCACGCACTGTATCAGGTCGGATAGATGCAATAAAAAAAAAGTAAATATCCACACTAACATAATGAAGTACCGTGCACCATGTCAAACTGAACCAATTAACGCCCGTATTCATACACAAGTAATTAGCATTTTTAGCATAAGAAGCTTTTTATATTTTTAGTTTAAAATTAATATATATAGTATGTAATATTGATGGTTGATTTATACTCATCATTTAACATTTAGCATTTAACACTTAACACATACTCGCTGATTTAACATTTAAGAATTGACAACTCTTTGTCGATTGAGAGAAAAGTTTATTAATATTTTTATTTGTATAAAATTTATATTATGGCATGGCAAAATTAAAAAATGTTAATGTAATAACGAATTACCAATATTTCTTGTTGTTAACAACATAATCTTCAAAATATAATCAGCTGTAATGTCGTTGCCATTGATGGTCATGAACAGTAAAAAAAATTTCTTAAATGTTAAGTGATAGATAAACGATTTCCATCTCTTTAATGATAAATGCTAGGTGTTAAAGGTTATGTGGAGAGTATAAATGGTTACACACAATTCTTATTGTTAATCTTCTTAAGTCTTAAATACTAAATATTAAATGAGGAGTATAAATCAACCATGAATCAAACAATATTTACCGCTCAAATTAATTTTTTCTTCAATTACGTTCCCAAGAATTCTCTTTAAAACTGCTATTAATCACATTCTGATTATTTTGTTACGATCCGATATAGTGCGCTGTAAGTTTTAGACAGTCTCAAGGCAATTTTCGTATTTTAATTTGTCCATGAACTGGTATTACCTACTTACCTAATTTTATTACTTTCGTATGTCACTTTTCGAGATTGTGCAAACATGTCAAATTCATCACATTGGGGAGAAGCGTTTATAGCAGTCCCTGATTCAACTTTTACTGACTGTGCAGCAATAGGATTTGGAGAAACTTCTGAAAAATTTACATTGAAAGTAGTTCAATAATAGAAACTTAAATAAGATATACTTAATGTGCTAAGCTGATCAGCGACATCTGGGAGTGCTAAATCAATTAAACTATCATTGGTTTGTGTTACTGGTAATAACTTTGTTCCTGGACTAACCGCTTTAGCAAGTACAAGAGAGGCAGACTGTCCTCCTGCTTCGTGATTTTTTTCCCATCTACTATAGCGTAAAAACAAATTATTGAGATCATCATTAATTCGTAAAAGTTCAGCAGTAAGCTCATCATTAGACAATTTACTAATTAATTCGACCATTCGTTCTTGCATTGTACGGCAGGTCAAATTTAATTCCTGTAAAAAAAAGTTAAAAACTAAAAAAGTAATCTTTTCTTATTTGGGAGGAGAGGGGGGAGAAGAAAGGTTTTCTAACACTTACAATTTCATCATAAAAGGGTGGGTTTTTCATTTCCGGTTCAGTTTCTTGCAATATTTTGTGTTAAACAGACAAATAGTAAATTTCATCAAGTTATTATTTAAAAATTGGACAAGTAAAAAGTTTAAGACCTGAAATGTTTTTCATGAATTTCATTTTATGAACCAACGAAACAAAATTTTAAGTGTTCGGACGAAACTGAAGAGTTTATGTTAGTCAAACAGAGTCGGAAAAAATGTTATCGTATGTTGTTCCAATTGTAAAGCACAGTGGTAGATCAATTATCGTTTAAGGATGTTTCTCAGCTACTGGGATAGGTCAATTGGTTTGTATTGATGGTATAAGAAGGGTACAGAGAAATTCTTGAGCAACATGCTATACCATCTATACTTGAACTAATTGGTTCTGGAGTTCATTTTCAGCAAGACAATGACCCAAAGCTTTGCCGTGAGTACCTTGCACAGCAAAAAAGTAAAAACATTTTAAAAAGAAGTTTATCCACTACAATCGCCCAATTTAAATACAATAGAACTGTTGTGGGACAAATAAGATCAAAAAGTGTATTTAAATTGTCCTACATGAAAGGAAAATCTGTGAAAAATACTACAAGAAGAATGGCGAGCAATATCTTTGGACACCATAACAAAATTAGTTGAAGGAATGCCGAGATTAGCTAATAAAGTTGTAAAGTAAAAAATTTTTTTTATGAAAAAATGTTTAATCAAAGTACAACTGCTTTTGTAAAATTAAAATCGTAATATGCTGTAATAAAGCGTAAATAATCATAATTGAACAAGTTTAATCTTTAGGTGTCTGAACGTAACGATTTAAAAAAAAATAAGTGGTGTTCAAATTTTTGGTTGCAGCATATGTATATAACCAGCACAAAATTCTAAAATATTTACCTGCAATAATTCCAATTCGTCAAGGTGTTCGTTTCCGGGTTTTAGTTCACTTAACAGCTCACCAAAGACCAACATATTCGATTGAACAGCATCTAATTCAGATTTTAATTTTGTTCTTTGTTCTGAAGTTAGAATTGTAGTAACAGGACTAATTGCTTGTGCAATAGGTGTACTTTCAAGTTGGTGTTCATTTACTACAGCAGCAGGAATACTTGTATCAACACTCTGAGAATACTTGTATATTACATTATGAATTACAATAATTAAATTAAAACAATTATATAATTTACCCTTTGAGGAGTAAATATTGGAGCCATTGCATCTAAATCAGTTGCAGGAAACTCAATTCCCTTATTGAGTAAATCTTGATAAACTGCAACTACTCCTGATAATTCTGTTTGATGTCGAAATGCATCAGCCCAAGTTTGAATTAAATTTAAAACTTTTTCTTGCACAGCAGTTGGTGGATCATTCTTAGGTCCGATTAACTTAACCTAAAAGTACATATGTCTATAAGCAAATACAATCTATAAGCTATTCTGAAGTACTAAAGTAATATTAATCTTCTATTTATACCGTAATGTAATACACCTTTCAGTGTTTTGTACAAATTTTTGAACGCTTCCCCTGCTAGGAACTTGGCAATTTTGCAATGAAAGAGACTAACCTTCCAAGAAAATTAAAAATAATGGTCTAAGTGGCTTTTACTTTTCCGTACCACCACAAAGAGAAAATTTGTGATCACGCAAAAATACAAAATTGGGAAAATTTATTAAACTCAAATTAATGCTTATTTCAGCCTTAAGAAATCCGTTTTTAAATTTTATTACAGCTATTAGCGCAATTCGGTTTATACTTCGGAACTCAATTACAGTGAATGAATTCGAATTTTTCTTTTAATTTTTGAATTTCTTATACTAAAAAGTAAAAGTTTACCCTTTGAATGTTGAATTTATGTTAAATTTAAATTCTAGTGTACTTCGTCATGGTTTGATCCTACGATTACGAATTTCGGAGAGCAATTACCGTTTTTACCCCTAAAACCATTTTTCAGCAGCTAAACATAATCAGGTAGTATCTTTTATTTTTCTATGCTCCACCACATATCCACAATTATCAAAATCAGAGAGGTACACCGGAAATCCCTTCCTTGTGTGAAGTGGGGTAGTTGCCGATAAGTGCTTAGCTTATTTTTATTTCGCAAAACTAATTATCCAATCGCGCTCGGACACATGATGTGAAAAGGTAAATTCTCTTCGGAAAGCTTTTACATATTTATTTATGAATTAATCATACTCGAGTTTATTTGGTTTTTTACATATTATATTATGTCACTAAATATTTCAAGGGGTCGGTCAGTGGAAGAACTAGATAACTCAAAATGTTTGAGATATCCACTTCAGTGAATTTGTTGAGATGGAAGGCATTTGAATGCTATATGTAGATAAGTAAAAAAACATATTCTAAAGGGCATGATAAGCACAAAAACAAGGTTCAAGACAATGATAAAACTAGATATCTCACATATAAATAATTTTAATTAATTAGTTTAGTATAATTTTCTTAAAAGTCACCATTATGAGAATATTATGAGAACGACTCGAAACGATACTTTACAAACCAACATGATTGTTATGAATAACACTTGAAATACATCATTAAACTTATATACATCAATATTAATACAAGATCGATACTATGTTATTACAATTACATATGTACTGCCAATTATTTCAATTGACATGAGCAGGAAATTATTAAGATACAAAATAAGATTACATAAAAAGATATGATTGAAGTATTACTTAATGTTTGAAAGATATTATTCAAATATCGCTTGATTATTATAATAAAATATGAGTTTATAAGTTTAATTTTAAAGAATCGAATCATTTGTGCATAACAAAAATAAATATTTTAATCATTGTAACAAACGTTAATGTTTTCTTCTTTTGCAAAAATTTGTTTTTTTGAATAAATTATTGAAAGCTTATTCCCTATATTTTACTTGTACAGGTAGCCCTCGGTTTATGCCACAGTTCCGCTCCTGCAAAAACTCGTGCACATCGAATCGGCGTGAAATGAACCCATATTTACCCATTTATTCGAGTTAAATGCGGGTAATAGGGTTAGGTTCTACAGAAGTGAGAAAGAAGTAAATAATTTTGTTTATTAATACAATAATATAATACAAAATAGATATAGGTATTATAAATTTAATTTTTAAAATGTATTATATGATAAAATAAAATGAACTGTTTTCATTAAAAATCTTAAGAAAACAAATGAATTTCAAAGTTTCGGATCTGCACAGCGGCGTTATTGTGAATCAGCGTACGTTGAGCTGGAGTAAACCGAGGGCTACCCGTGTTTGTAAATACAGTAGAAACTCGATAATGCGAACATTCAAATTTATGAACATCTTGGTCTTGTGAACACCCAATTTTTTCTATAGCTACTCGGTAATGAAGCTATTCAAGCAATAAAGGTATCGCTAAAGTGAGCCGAACAAAATGATATCTTAAGTCTAAAAACAATTTATAAAAGACTGTAATTTTAAATGCGTAACTAGAAAACAAAAACGAAGAAGGATAACTATGTCTTTTTCATGAATTTTGCATCATCAATGTTCTTAAATAGCAACATTATACATACACAACTTATAAACGTTTTATAAGGAATAAATATGTGTTAAATATGTTTAACACTAGTTTTTCTACACCCTGTTAGTGTGAACACTTGCGTTAATTTGAACATGCCTTAGGATTTTGTGTTCACAGAAACGAGCTTCTAGTTTGGCACTTAAATAATATTCTGTTATAAATAAAAAATGTTGAAAGTAGTACCTTTCAAAAGTGCCCATATGTGCCCCCTCTGCCCTACTTGCAAATTAATCTGGAAGTTACTGAAAACTGTAGTTCTATATTATTAGATTTATTAAGTAATTGTAATTTTGTATGATTTTAAAATTCGTAAACTTCCTGTCGATAATTCGGTTGCAATTCCAGCAAAAAGTTGAAATTTAAATAAATTCTTTTCTTGATAGAAATTAAGTTCTATTACCGTGCTTTGGAAGACAAGTAAAGACGGTTGTCCTATGTTAATGAATTACCATCATTAACAATAATACAGGGTAACAGGCACATCTAAGACCAGCCTAGCAAGCTATTTCAGATGTAAAACAAATTATGCACCCAGTACTAGCGTGGCTACGAATATCTCTAATGCTACTGTTAGAATAAAACAGGACTTGTCCCAAAAATAAAAGTTATAAAGCAAAATTAAGTTAGAGACGGTCATTGGCCTAGTTGTTAGCGCGATCAACTGCTAACGTAAAGCGCCCCGAATCGAATCTGGGCAGAACTAACTTTGCAGTGCCATCTCCGTGCTTCGGAAGGCATGTAAAGACGGTGGTCCTCCTATGTTAATAAATTTCCAGCATTAACAATAAAAAATAGAGTAATAGGCACATTTGAGACAACCCTCGACAAAGAATTCTTTTTTTTTACAGCATTTTTGTATTTATATTTTTGTTAATATCATTAAAAATAAATTTATAAAAATTTTGAGTGTATGGTCTGTAAGTAATATTTAAAGCTTCATAAGTGAAAATGTAGAATTACCCAAGTGAAATGTATAATTAGATTTACATGAGTAAACTGTAAATGTACATTCCAGAAATTCGATAGCACATTCATGAAATGTCAAGTTTTATTTATCTGCTCCAATTATTTAACCACTAAAGTGAATTATTAAGAGTTTTAGCAAATTCGGACATTTTGATAATCCAGACAGGCTCTGGCCACAATTAATCAGGATTATTGACACTCTATTGTATTTTTGATTATCTACATTCATTACCGCAGGTTTCAAATCTTATAAGCAAAAATTCATATAACCACATTTGTATAAAGTAGTTTACCCTAATTAATTTATGCATTTAAGCTGACCACAATACATATAAACAAGAATATCACATTATAATTGATGCAAATAAACATGGAATCCAAAAAAGTAAAGACATTATATATTGATAATTTAATTAAATAGATTTATTTGTTAATACAAAATTATCTTACCAATTCTGAAATAAAATCCTTATTGCAGGTTAATAAATGAAAACGTCTTCCACAATTTTTCACGCATGTTTCTAACACAGTAAGGGTGTACATTACAATAGTATAATTTTTTCCTGCATTTTGAGTAAGGCGTTTTCTTATTGCTCTAATAGCATCCTTAGGACCATCTTCAGTTTCGTTAACTAAATCACAAATTTCCATATTCATTGCCCAATTTTCAGAAGCAAGACTTCCATCGGTAGCTAATTCTAAAAAAAAACTTACATCAATTCAACAGATATGCACTACATAATGCAATATAATAATTTATGGACCGGCCAAGATTTTGGTACTAATTCAAATCAAGGTCCGAAGTTGCCTCTAATAATTTTGGTTTGTATATGTACATAAGGGGTCATATTTAGTTTACTTTATTCATTCTTTTTACATAAAATAAATAAAAATAAAGTAAGTTATCATTTCTCATAAAAAAAAATTTTTTTTTCTACCCTAAATTAATAAAAATATTGTATATAAATAAATATATATATATCGATTTCAACAAAAACCATTTGAACAATTCTTCGTTTTTAGACGGTTTAAGGCCATATAACCAGAACGAAATCTATTAAGATTGATGAAGAAACAATCCAAGTCCGTGCGTTTACATTTAATTTCTATAAAATATAAAACTTGCGACTCTGATTATTATTCTTAATCTTATCTATAAAGTGTACGTTTAGGTTTGTGAAGCACTGTATATCAGGAAATAAACACAAAAATATTTTTTTAAGTCAAAAGAAAAATCGGGCATTGAAGGGTTAATACACCTAACTCTTTTTTTACATGTTTTAAAAAGGTTTAAAATTTTTTTCAAGTTAAGTGAAATTTTAATAAAATTTTTTATAAAAGTAAATTTTTAGTAAATTATATCTACTATATAATTGAATTTACAGTTAAAGAATTTACAGGTCGAAGACCTAATCCATGATAAATGATGATGATGATGATGACAGTTAAAGTATGAAATAATAATAAGTCTCTTATTCCAGTAGGAATTTGTCTCAATGAGACTTTACATATTCAGTTTTAGAGACAAATTAGTCCTTTTTTACTTAACATTTCAATCTATAAATTTTTGTCGGTTTTGGTGTCCAATACAATTCTTCTCCAATACTGTCTATTCTTCGCCTTCTCTTTTCTACCATTGATATTCGATCTATACAGGTAAAACAACAACTACATGAGGCATTGGAGGTCAACATAACGCGTCATTAACAAAATAACTCCAGAATTGTTGGAAAAAGTGGTGAAAAATTGAACTGATCGAATGCATTATGTAACAGCTAGCCGGGGTACACTTTTACTAGATATTATTTTTAAAAAGTAAATGTCTCTTTAGACAAAGAGATCTATATACTCTTTGCTTTAGAGTAGACTTAAAAGTAAAAATAAATATCAATGTTTAAAATTAAAAAAAAAAAACAATTGAATTATATTAAACAGTAAGCCCGGTTTCACGAACGTTTAAACTGCGATTAAATTATTTAAGCCGAAATTTAAGCCTAAATCGCAGTTTAAATGTTTGTGAAACCGGGCAGTGCTTTTTTTTCAAATTTGAAGTTCTATCGCGCTTAAAATTATATATAAGGATGCGCGTTTGCCAATCTCCGTGCTGTATCTCGAGAACGGTTGATGATATAATAAAAATGCTTAAATTGAAAATTGTAGATAATTTTATGATCTAAAAGTTTCATAATAAACTTAAATGACATATTTCGCATAGGAAACGAGATAATTGCGAAAAAAACGATTTTCGTGACCTTTAATATCTTGGAACGCAGACACGAGATTATATGAGTCTTTTCTACGAGTCTTTAGAATGCCAAAACAAAGGTTTATACAAATTTACAGTTTATTCCCTTCCATTCCGAAGTTTGCTCTTTATTTTGCTTTATTTGACTGTACTATAAACATATTATGAGAAATGTTTTGAAAAAACCAAAAGAAAACTTAAATTTTTGTATTTAACTTTTATATTAAGAAATAAAAAACCTACAAAATGCATAATCGGAAAAATCAAAATCTTTATTTTGTTAATATTCGATTTGAAGACTAATAATCGCAAACGAAATTTCAGCAGTGTGAACTTGCACAAATTTTAACCAATTACGTTGCAAGGTAATATTTTTAGTACAATTTAATACTGTATTCTTGGACGAAATGAACTACAGTAGAACCTCGATTATCCGGGCGGACAGGGACCGTGCTCTGCACGGATAATTGAAAAACACGGATAACAATAATTGACGTTTTTTGTTAAATTATTACAAAAAGAATACACTAAACAGCTTTGTATGTAATCCAAGTGCAGCTCTGAAGTAAGCGTAAATTCTATACATTTGATTTCACATATTATGTAGTATACTACTAAAGTTGCGAATGTCCACGGATAAACCGCTGGCGCCGCACGAATAAGCCGTCGCACGCATAATAATCTGACGGTAATCGATGTATAATGGGCCCACGGATAAACGGGGTTCTACTGTAGATAAATGGTATAAATTTGCACTAATTTTATGAATTCATCACAAAATATTACAAAAAATGATTCGTGAACGACAATCGTAAATGATCTCATTGCATCATTTTTCGTAAAATTTTCTGAATTCATAAAGTTTATAAGTACTGTATTGAATCAAATTGCAGCATAAAAATAAAATTTTGTGCATACGTGTAATGAACGTGCGTTCGTAGGTAAATGAAATTTGAAAAAACAAAGTTTCTTGTATTAGTCTTTTACGTCAGTGTGTAGCAAGCTTTAAACTCAATTACAAATTAGGAGTAGTTTATTTATTTCTATGACTATATTCCTATAATGTATTACTAATAAGACCACAACAACACTAACCTTAATTTTTACTATAAACAAATAATTTATTATTGCATTATTATCTAATACAATTTAAGCGAAAAACTATGCATTCTATTAAATTTAATTTGCATGTCAAAATGGATATTTCAGGAAAAGTAATACAAAGCAGATATTTTTGTGTATACGTAAAAATGTCACTTAATTTCACATACCTATTTTATTTCCAACTGGTGTCGAAAATGGATTACCGCCTAGCGCACCCCCAAAAAAATGACATGATAAATATTTATATTTTCTTCAAAATTTATTTCGAATACAAGAAACAAGTAGATACGAACTATGTAAATTGTTTCTGTCTGTCAAAATAATTCGATCGTATTTTGTATAATACACAGCTATTGTGCGCTTGCTCAAACGAGGAATAATAATTTACAACTTGAGCTGAGTCTTAACTTAACTATTCTAGAGCTTTCAGCTCATTGACAACAATTGCTACCTTAATTGTTTATTAATGATTCAACAGGTTTATAACAAAAATGTTATTATAACATCACTGGGAAAAATTTTAATTACACTTTAATAGTATTCTACGTAACGAGAAAAGTAAGAATAGTACACTACCGTCCAAAAGTTTGGAAACACTGCAATATTTTTTATAATATAAGGAATTTTACTACAATGCACTACTAAAATTTAAAATAAATGCCACACAATTTTAGTTTAGGGTTATAAATATAAAAATTTTCGAAAAAAATCGCCTGCCCATGTGTTCAAATTTGAATAGAAAGAAATAAACAGATGTTGGGATTAATACCTAAGTAGCACGTTACGGGCGGTATCGGCGATTTTAAACTAATTAACGCCCTTAATAGTATATTATACACCAAGGTAGTGAAGCATAGTGTTATAACCCTAGCGCCAGATTAAATCCCAAGGTGCGTAGCACCGCGGGATTTAAACGCGCGGGTTATAACACGCTTCACTACCGTGGTTTATATACAATTTTTCCACTACTAGGATTGTTTACTCTTATAATAATAATTGTTAATGAATAAAGTAAATCGTTTTAATTATTTATTTCAAATTATAAAACAAATGATAGTTTTTTGTTTTGATGTTGACACTTGCTTGAAAATGTTTAATTAATTTTGACATAAAGGTTACATTAAATATCGAATAAAAACTAGTGAACGTGGAATACAAGTATATAGATGTTGACGAAAACTATTTTGTCAAAAAATGTACTATTTGTAACGATAATTGATTGTAATAATAATTATTAATAATCGATTTATAAAGTTTCCAGTTTCAGCTGTCATAATTAATTCGTTTTCTCATTTCGCCTAATTGCTAAACGTCACAAAATTCCAATTTAATCAACATTTTAAATATCAAATTAATCTTATTTATAGACCGACTTTAATTATTTAAACACTATTGATAGCATTTCTTGGTTATGCTAATTCGTTTTACACATAAATTTTCTTTCAAAATGGCCCGAAGTTTCCGGAAAACGCATTTATGTTCATTATTAACCTCAGGTGAATAATAGAATATTAGAATATTATTCACCTCAGGTGACAGAAGGCGTGGTTCACAGTTCGATCACTTACGTTGAAATGATAGTGTTTATGGCTAGTAGTGGAAAAACTATTTGTGAACTTTTTGAAATTTTATAGTAGTAATAACCCAAAACATTAAATTTATTTATTTTATAACCCTTTGTAAACTGCACATATAAAATAAGCTGCATTCATAACTTTAAATCATTCCTAAATTTGTTCCAAGTTACTACTGAGTAAAATTTTGTGTCATAATGACTAAAAGCATCAAATTCGTTTAGAAAATCTATATATATATATAAATGGATGTATGTTTGTGTGTGTGTTTGTGTGTTGTGTGTGTGTTTGTTCCTTATAGACTCCTAGACCGTTCGACCGATCCCAACCAAATTTTGCACAGTTACTCTCTAGGACCCTAAAGAGGTTTTCCGCTAAAACCGAGACCGAAAAGCTTAATTTAAAAAAAGTGAAAATTGCGGACGCGCATGAATGGAACGAGATTCCCATACAGGGTGAATTTAAAATTATCTTCTATCTTCTATCTATATATATAAAATGGATGTATGTTTGAGTGTTTGTGTGTGTGTTTGTTCCTTATAGACTCCTAGACCGTTCGACCGATCCCAACCAAATTTTGCACAGTTACTCTCTAGGACCCTAAAGAGGTTTTCCGCTAAAACCGGGACCGAAAAGCTTAATTTAAAAAAGTGAAAATTGCGGACGCGCATGAATGGAACGAGATTCCCATACAGGGTGAATTTAAAATTATCTTCTATCTATCTTCTATCTATATATATAAATGTGAAATGGTATTTCATTGTCACGCATGATCTCCGAAACTACTGAATCGATCGACTTGCCGTTTTTTAAATGATAGAGTACATCTTGGAGCAGGTTTAAAGCCTAATTCCGCGTTTGTAAGTTAATAAACAATGAAGTAATTACATTTTTGTACACACGTCTAAACAGATTATCTACAGATTTAATCTGATAATCTACAGATTAGTGACATTTTTTAGGTTGGTTAAATAACCTACTTCAAATCACTATATAAACTAAAAATCTGGAAATCAACTGACAAAAAAAAGGAACGAAGGAATCATAACAAACAGTGGCATATAAAGTTAAAGAAAATTAAATCTTGGTCGTTCTTCTACTGTGGCCAAAAGACAGCGTTTTTTTAGACAAAATCAAAGTACCGATAACATAAATGATCGTAATGCTTCCGACCCAGCACAGGATTCCATTTCACAGCAAATCCAAGCCCCAATAAGAGTTAATGATGGTGATCATTTGCATGATATGGAAGTAGAAAATGAAAGTGTTCCTTCAGTCCCATGGAAAAGTAGAGAAATGTCTGGATTTAATTATGATGTCTCCATTGATTATGCAACCGATTCTCACGTTTCGATTGAAACCATGACTTCCAGCTGTAACTACTGTCGTGCATTAAAATGGGAAAAAGAAGCACCTGGCCTGTGTTGTTGTAGTGGAAAAGTTTTACTCGATGACATTGTTGAACCGCCAGAACCATTAAAGAGTTTACTACTTGGCACTCACTATAATTCGGATAATTTCCTTAGAAATATACGAAAGTACAACTCCGCTTTTCAAATGACATCGTTTGGTGCCACCGAGATACGGCATGGAAATTTTATGCCCACGTTTAAAATTCAAGGCCAAGTTTACCATGCAGTTGGTTCCTTATTTCCAAAAATGCAAGAAGAACCCAAGAAGAAGACAAGATTTCTTTGAATCATCAAACAAATAAATTTGTTTGGTCCGAACAAACAATTTTTACCGTTTCCTTAACTTAAAATTCTCAAACTTTTCGCACAAATATTGCGTTATATTGGACTTTTGACTGCAAATATTTTTATTTTTAAACTTTTAACATTTTTACTGTTCACTTAAAAATGTATGATTAAATATAAGAATAGACCATACAGAGTGAATTTAAAATTATTCCCAACAGTGCGGCCTTTAGGCCGCACAACCTTGGTCAGCTAGTGTAATATACTAGTTATTAGGCTTTATAACGAAAAAACAATTTTGCGTTATATTGCAAAAATATTAAATGTATCTCTTAAAGAAGTACGCTACATTGTTACGAGGTTTACAGGTACTGACAGTTTCAGTGATAAAAAACGCATTGGTAGATCAAGAGTGACTTCAAATCAAAAAGATTTCTTAATCGCTACAACTAGCAAGCGGAAAAAAATATTAACAGCCCCTGAAATAAGGGCAGAGAGTAAATTGACAAGGGAAAATCTAGTGTACGATTAAAAGAAGATTGCTATATGCAGGAATTTCAAGACGTGTAGCAATTCAAAAACCAAATTAAAATGGAAAATTAGAAAAAGCGTCTCCAATGGGCAAAATTATATAATTTACGGATTAGATGTTGGATCAATGGAAAAAGGTTCTTTGTATCGATTAATCTAAATTGAAAATTTTGGGAAAAAAGAAGGGTTTTCATTCATAGGCAGAAGTCTGAAAAATAATATCTAAATGTATTGCTCCAACTGTAAAACATGAAGGGGTCAGTCCTTATTAGGGGAAGTTTTTGTGCTTCTGGAGTAGGAGATAGGAGTCTTAGTGAAAATTGACGCAATCTTTGGTTAAGAAGATAATTTGAAAATTTTACAACAGCACATATTATCATCAGGGTTGAGACTAATTGGCTCTCCTTGCACAATAGAGCAGGTTAACGATCGAAAACTATTTATTTTATATAAAATGATATATTTTATAAATATAAATTATTTAGGTCAAGGTTTAACAAACAAAAATGTTAATTTGAGAAATTTATTAAAAAATAATACAAAATACATGTGGTTACCAGAACATGAAAATGAATTTATTAATTTAAAGAAAATAATAAGCGAAACACTATTTAGTACATCTACCGGATGTTGAATGGCTTACCCATACAAGAGAAATTGAATGTAAAAACACATTTATGCAAATTCCTGCTTCCCTAATTAATTTAGAAAAAAAATGAAAGAGATAAAAATTATGAAGAACAATTAATTACGATTGATGAGAGTATTAGATTTTATTTAGCTTTTACTCAATAAGCAAATGTGTTTTTACAAGCAATTTATATAGGTGAGCTATTCAACACCCGGTAGATGTACTAAATTTCATTAGTATATCATCATTTTTCTAAGAGATTGGAAATTATATTATCTCTTATCAGTTTTTACCTAGGTTCCTAATCTATGAAGTGCTGTTTTACCTTAATATAACCTCTAACTCAAGTTATTTGATATCCCAACTGCCGTGTTCACACAAGTTCTAACCGGCCACCATCATTCCAAAAGATGTTCTAACTTCGGCCATCATAAGCTAACTTACCACCAAGTCTCATCATGCTACGATCGCTTTCCTTCTTGTTTTGAGAGAATCGCTTTTTCGATCGCTCTCTCCTTGATATACACTAGAAACTTTCTCTGTAAGTGTATAAACTAGTGCAAATAAGTCCTACGGAACCTTGTGCTTTCTTTCTCTTAACTTCGGACTAGGTCCTGTAATATCTTCGTGCGTTTCACAAAAATATTCTTTTAAAATTATGAGTAGATAGAAATATATATTTTACATAAATATTACAATAGCACATAATTTAAATCAAATACAATAAAAAAAATACTACAATACGATTAATTATTTTCAATCAATTTAGTGCAGCACTTAAGTCTGGATCCATCATCATCATATTTCCAATAGTGAAAGAATGCAATTCGTCAAATTCTTCTCTCTGAATGTCTAGGAAGTGATTAATTTCTAAGACCTTACCTCGATTTCTTTCAATTTCTTCCCTGAAATTATAAATATTAAAAGTACATTATGTGCTATCTAAGCTTACAATTGCTTTAACAAGATTTATTTTGTAATTATTCTTATTATATATTTCAATTTCAGGAAAGCTGATATATTCTAGCATTATAGTAATTCGCATCATCGTCGTTGTCACGGTTTAGGTTCATTGTCCTGTTCCGGAACTCAGCGCCATCACAACCTTGATGTTCTTATATTTCTATTAAATTTTAGTATAAATAAAACGTAGCATGTCCCCGACTAGTGGTATTATTTTAATTTAATATTATTTCGACGAGTGTTTTCACTTCATATTTGATTAAATAATTATTTTTTATATTTTTGTAGTTTTTACATTTTTATATTGTAAAAAAAAGCCAACAAAATGCATGATTTACAAAAAATTGGAAAATTCAAAATTTTGATTTCGTTAATATTTGATTTGTGAAATGACAATCGTAAATGAAATTTCAGCAGTGTAAAAATCACGTAACAATGTCATATTTCTAGTAAATAGTACAAACTTTTCAGTACTGCATTCTTGTTTAAAAAGAAAATAACCATTAATTATGAACAGCGCACTTCAGTGCACACTTATTGTTAGTGCGCACTGATGCCCGGTTTCACAAACATTTAAACTGCGATTTAGGCTTAAATTTCGGCTTAAATAATTTAATTGCAGTTTAAACGTATGTGAAACCGGGCATAAATCAACTAACTAAAACTGCTATCTTTAGACGGCTATAATTCAAAACTACAGTCTCTGACATAGGCCCTTTTAGAAGTGCGCCACAGAACTATTTTATTAATAAACTATAATAGTACATTATCTATCTATATCTATTATTAGGCCTGTGTAATCTTAAATTTTTTTCAATTTTAATTTAATATTATTGTTATTTGGTTGCTGCTAAAAAACCTATAAGATTACTTACTTTGTTAAACCTCCGACTAGATTTGTTAACCACGTTTTAGCACGCCCTGTAAGTCTATCTTCTCGAGTATCAATTGCAAGCATATGACAATCATGTGTTGCTCCAAGGGCATTTGCCAATGCTTCTTTATCCGACATTATCTAAAAATAAAAAAAGTATTTAGAATGCAACCTGCTATAGAGTGCATGTGTCTGTTTGCGGCATGTGTCAGTCCTCGGTCTAGAAAGGATAAAAAGTTAAACAATAAAAAACTCATGAAACAACAGTTTAAAAAAATCATCACTTCGGCGACTTCAATTAGGCGACGCCAAGTAGACGCCCGTCGCCCAAATGTTTTAGTAGTTTTAGTAATCATTATTTAATTACTTAATTAGCACTTTATCTAGTTAACAAGATATAAACAAATAAGTAATGTTTTACTATGTTGATGTTAAGATTTATGCGCATAGTGAAGGATTATATACAAAAAAATTAGTGCACTGCGATTTCTCGTAAAGAAGGATTTTAAAATTGACTTATTTGTACATGTCAATTGATTATGCGATTAAAATGATCTTTAAACTGTGTTTTAAAAATTTATTAAAGTAGCTATTGTTACAATTAGATTAAAAAGTGCGGGCCGTAAAGTAAAAGGAAAATTCAGTTTACGTTGTGTTCACGGCCAGCATGGCCAAAAGTCAAAAATAATGCTGTTAAATATTTGGCGATTACAGAAAGGGAATTTTAAAAACAGTGAAAGAAACCTTATAGGTCTTATACACCCGTAAGGAAATTGCGCAACAGTGGCTATTGTCCAAACAATTGTATAGTGTATGGTGTTGTTAGTCGTGCTATGCAACTAGTTGTAAAAGTTTTAAATTGTTTGAAATTAATTGCACAACAAATGGCGTTGCGCAACTATCGCATCGTGTATGAGCGTTGTGCGACACATTGTGCAATAAATACAGTTTCTTTTAACGCGTGTAAGTAGAAGGTGGTGTTTTTAATGGCAAGTTTACAAATAACAGAGAATTTTTTAAATAAGTTTATTGATTTATATATAGCAGTATAGCGTGAAGCATACACGGGTCGACTACGAAGCGTAAGGTCGTGGTTCGAATCCTGTTCGCGTTAGATACACTGCTGCGATCAAAAAGTCCAATATTGATCTGTGGACTATAGGAAGGCAACGGAAACCACCCATGAATTATAATACTCCTGGCAAATTCATCTTGGCTTCGGTCAAGTTGAATCGCCAACGTCCGGGGACCGGATATGGCACATGAAGAAGAAGATTGATTTATACCAATGATTTATTCTAGTTTCTGGAAGTATGGAAGGTAAAGAGCGATGCATACAAGAATAGAAAGAAGAATTTGGCTTATGAAAATTAATTGAAAATTGAATCGAACCTAATGCCTAATGAGACGGAGCGAAACAAAATGTTTTGCACGGTGCATATTGAAAGCTAAACAGACCGTGTCATCAGACGGTATGTTTTCTTAGGTACACAGCAAAATCTTCTTCAACGTTTGCTTCTTGTCAGAAATGTCGTAACCCAACTTGGCCAAAGCCAAAATGAATTTTCTAGAAAGTATAATTCATGAGGTGGTTTTCCGTTGCCTCCCCCATAGTACACACATCGATATTGGATAGCAGTGTATCTAACGCGAGTAAGATTCGAACCGCGAGGTTATATTTCTTCCATGAAAGACTACATTTTTCAATTTTACGCGTTACCGACATAAAAATGTTTTTGTTTTATTTCAAAAATGTGTGTTCACAATATTTGGTTTTTTAAATTAATTACGATGATATGTTTACGTAAGTAACAATGTCATAAAGAAAACCAATACTTTTTAACTTAATCAGAAATAGGTATGTATTTACATTTAATATAATATCAAATAAAAAGTCTGATGACAGCAGTAACCATTGCTGAAAGCTTACAAATAATGTTTCGTTTTATTGTTGATTTAACCTTATAATTTAAAAAAATTTGAATCAAATATAATATCTACACTTTATTGCACGATTTATTGCAATTTATCTGTTTAAATAGGTGGCCCAAAATCGAATATCTATTAAGCATGGATATGAACAACTATGAACAAACAATTTTAAAAATTGTTTAAATTTTTATTTATCGGGATAGCCATGCAATTATGTCTATGGTAATTAATGATCAATCTTTCAGAAATAGAGACCTACCGTAGTTAGTTCATCTGGTATGAAAAAGTCTTCTTGTGCATTAATCATTGTTTGAAATGCATTCGCTTCTATGGCTATACTTTCTATATATCCTTGTTCTAAATTTCTTAATTCTGTAAAATATCCTTGTGCTGCCTCAACAAATACATTAATTTGTTCTGTAACCACTTGCTCGAAGTTCTGTATTACTTCTTCCATTTGTTCATACAAGGTTAATTCAAGCCCCATTAAATCTTTCCAAATCTTATGTATGATATCATTGTATTCATCAGCACACTTCTGAACATTTTCATTGAATTCTTCTAAAGTTATCTTCTCTGATTCCAATTCTCCTTCTAATTTTTTTATAAGTTCAAACGTGTTCATCTTTTTTATTAAAAATTCTTCCATTTTATCCTGAAAAGAATAAATTTGTGGAATTAATATTTAGTGTAAAATATGCAAGTTATTATAGGCGGAGGACTGGCTGCCCATATTTTAACGTGAGTCGATGTAGTCTCACTTTCTTATAAAATAAATGTGAGAAGTAGAAATCTATAAATGCGAGTATGCCAAATTAAACCGGGGAATAAAGTGAGGGTGGATGATTGAAGTCGATGAATTTTGAAGATGAAAAACGTTATTCTGGCAGTTATGATAATTTTCAGTTTTGTGGTATATGACGTCACAAGTTAAGAGTAACTATTGGCAGACTCCTGGCTAGGGGTAAAGAGTCGGCAAACCACGTCTAAAGCAACAAAACAATTTTTATTTCTATACAAGAATGCAAAATTTGTAGGGGCGGTTCTGACGTGAAGGAAAATTCACACAGAGAAACGTCAAAAAATTATGGCGAATATCAACTCGAAAATTTTATTAAAAATTATGAGAAATATTTTCTCAAAAACCAAAAAAAGAACTTAAATTTTTATATTTAACTTTAAAAACCTACAAAATGCATGATTTACAATAAAATCGGAAAAGTACGAAATAATGGCCCAAGTTTTTCTAAAACTTGAATGTGGATAATATTTTACAGAGAAGTATGGAACTTTAACAATTTTGATTCTTTCAAAATATTAACTAAAACTGATAGGTTTTCAACCAAGATATAATCAGCTCTGACCATGATCTGTGCGCCATGTCAGTGTACATTGGCTTATGAATGATTACGTTACTGATCAATCCAAAGAGTTTTAATGTTCCAAAGCCCAATAATGCATCTAGACACTTATCGAACTATTCTGATATATCAATTATGAATACTTACCATGATACTGCAATTTGTAGTATCATGAATACTTACTATACTTGTTTGTTGGTTATCAAGTTTAGCAGTGGTAATGCTCTCAAAAAATTCGTCTACTTCAGTTTTACGTATTTTATATTGTATTTGTCCCATTTCAAATATTTGCTTGGTGATAGTAACAAACTGTTCTTCATAATCGGTATAAAACTGTTTAACTTCACTGTTCATGGTTAACAGTGCAGCTCCTTCTTCATCGCCTTCAAACATTTGATCAAATAAATGCCTAGAACCTAAAAATTCAACAAAACTTCCGGCATGTAATTCAGCTTCAGCAATTTCAGCTTCAATTTTATCTTGTATTTCCTTTTCCTTTGCTTCATCCAATTCCACAAGTCTTAATTGTTCACTAAAATAAATTTAAAACAGGTTATACATTCTCATAATACTAATATAAAATAAAATTACTATTAGTCAGAATGGGACAGTTATGTACATTATGTACCGTAAGAGTAAATCGCCATTCAGATATAGAGTTGTATTTTCACTGTATTGTAAGAGCTTGCGAGAACCATTCAAATTAAACTGTAAACTCATTACGATTCATTTCAAAACAATATAACTCTATCTGAACGCTACTTTTTCCTTCAATCCTAATGAATAGATAACGTTTTGATTATCTTCTGACAATCTGATTGGTTGAAATGTATGATCTATACCCTAGACACACTGAGGGTTTAATGATCATTTTTGTAAACGATTATTTCAGGTTTTCTAGATATTCATTTCCAAATGCAATCGTTTTATGCAAATAAGTTGACAATTTATAGGTACATATTTTTTACAACTAATTTAACTAATTAAAACATTTACAACTATTTTTATATATTGTTAGAAAAACTGTTTTCTTTCCTTAATGAGAGCGTTTCAGGGGTAGGAGGTGGATCCTGAAAAGACTCTGTGACCACTTCCTTGTGGGATAATAAATAAAAGAACCACTAACGGTATTAATTTAATCACTTTGAAAATTATTAGTATGTCTTTTTTCTCTACCACCAAATTTGTCTAAATAACCATTATCAAAAATTTTAAATCGCATTTGGTAAAAACAAACCGCATTTTGATAATAACTGGAAATGGTCTTATTTCGCTCATGGGACCTCAAAAACTGTAAATCTATCTAAATCTCAATTTTTTTTCTGCACGAAAAGAATACTTTTTCATATTACATAATACAGGGTGTCCCCGTGACAGTGGAGAACTTTTGAGGTGGTGATAAAGGACACTTTTCTAAGACAAATTTTCAAATAAAATTTTTGTCCAAGTCCAAACCCTTGGGCTTGGATACCTCCTTTAAAGAAATTTTTTGAATTTCTGATTTCAATCGGTCGTAGCTCCGATATTATTGATTTTTTAGATTTAATAGATTAGAACTTTTTTAAATATAGCTCGCTTATCTAAACATTAGGTTATAACCTCCTATTGTCTAGGATAAACAGATTTCGAGTTATGAATTAAATTAAGAGAAAAAATGTCAAAAAAATTGCAAGTTTTATTTTTTATTTTTCTTGCGAATTCTGTATCTTTTAAACGAAACTACATAAAAAAACTAAGGGCCCAATACGGGTAGAAAATTTAACGGGCTATAACTTTAGTCTACTAATTTTTTTGGAAAACCAACCCATTTCACAGAAAATCCCAAAATAATCAACAAGGTCGATACAAAAAATGTAATAGTCATACAGGGTGTTTCCGTGTTCGCGGTAAATCTTTGAGGTTGTGATAAAGGATACCTTTCTAAGACAAATTTTCAAATAAAATTTTTGTACAAGTGCTAACCCTTGGGGGGTACCCCCTTTTAAAGCAATTTTTTGAATTTATGCCCGTTTTCACCAACCAATTCCTAACGTTAGGAAAAATTAGGAAAGAAAAGAAAGTACCGACCTTATTCATTATTTTGAGATTTTTGTAAAATTTCCAAAAATTTAATAAACAAAATTTATAGCCCGTTAAATTTGCTATCCGAATTGGGTCGTTAATTTTTTTCTTAGTAGTTTAGTTTAAAAGATACAAGGTTTGCAACAAAATCGAAAAAGTAAAACTTGGAATTTTTTTACATTTCTTCTCTTAATTTAATTCCTAACTCAAAATCCGTTCATCTTAGACAATAGGAGGTTAAGAACTAATTTGTAGATAAGTAAATTGTCTTTAAAAATTCTTCTTCTTCTTCGTGTGCCATATCCGGTCACCCGGACGTTGGCGATTCAACTTGGCCGAAGCCAAGATGAATTTACCAGGGAGTATAATTATTACTCATGAATTCATGGGGTGGTTTCTCGTTGCCTTCCCATAGTCCACAGATCGATATTGTACTTTTGATTACAGCAGTGTATCTAACGCGAGCAGGGTTTGAACCGCGACTTACCGCGTCGCGACGCCGTCGTAGTCAACCCGTGTATGCTTCGCGCTATACTGCTCAAAACTGTACTATAGTAAACTATACTGCTAAACCCCTCAAGGGTTTCGACTTGAACAAAAACTTTATTTAAAAATTTGTCTAAGAAAAGTGTCCTTTATCACCACCTCAAAGGTTCTCTATGGTCACGGAGACACCCTGTATATGATAAAGAAAAAATTATTGGCAGGTATTCATATACACTCACACCTGTTTTTATGCGGTCGTTTTTTGAAAGATTTCTCTTCACTGTTTAAAAAATTGCATTAAATACTATTTTTATATTCACATATTCGCGGTGTTTAAATTTGAAGTTGATTTGAATTTAGCGCTTTCTCAAACTTAGGTTCCACCGGCGCGTTACAGTGAGAGGGGATCGCGCGTAGGCTTCTTTCCAGTTGATGGTTACATGTTGCTGGGTGGTCAAACAAAGAACACTAGAAGGTTTATTTTATTTTAACAGCAGCATCAGCGATATCCACAGCAACTGCTAGTACTGTGAGTATTACTTGTTTTACATCTGAGGTAGCTTGCCAGGCTTGCCTCAGATGTACCTGTTGCCCTATTTTTTTATTGTTAATGCTGGAAATTCTATTAACATAGGAGGACTACCATCCTTACGTGCTTTCCGAATCACGGAGACGGCATTGCAAAGTAAGCTCTACCCGGATTTGAACCGGGGCGCTTTACATTAGCAGTTGATCGCGCTAACACCCAGGGCCAACGACCGTCTCAATCTAATATTATATTCTTATAAAGTTTTAATATTTAATAATATGAAAAATAATTATCATTTGATAAAATAAAGAATTAAGCATGCTCCATTAACTTAGGGGATAACTAAAAAAAATAGACTGCCCAAGCTGATATGGAATACCTCTTGCATTTCAAAAAGTAAAAGAAAAATGAAAAAATTTCAAAACTCAACCTATGTTCTTCTAGACCAATGATTCGTTCTTCATCTGGGATTAATTTATATTGATAATAAGTAATTTGAGGTAAAACAGCTGCTACAAAAGTCAAAAATCCATCTTCTTCAGCACAGGGATTTCCAGCCATATTTACAGATTTCAGTTGACGAAAACGCCGTAAATATAATACCTAAAAGATTTTAGTTTATATAATTATTTAAAGGTACGTAAGCTCTCCTTACATTATTTCGGTCGGTGATGCAGTTGTTACCGATAGTAAAAATTACCAATTTTGTTAAAGTTTTCATGTTTTCTATGATAGATATTTTATTTTCAAATAGACTTAAAAATTCCAGATTTGTTAAAGCAGTTAAGTTTATTATATTGGTTATTTTATTAAAAGACAAATCTAATTCTTTTAAATTAACTAAAGCATCTAGATTTTCGATATGTTCAATAAGGTTATTACTCAAACTTAATTTTTTTAAAGAAGTTAACATCCAAACGTGATCGATTCGTATGATTCCTAAAACCACAATTATTAATAAACCGATTCAAATCGATTAAATTAAAGGTTACCTGAAAACATGTTGCTAAGAAAATGTTCAGCATAAACAACAATAATGTCTTGATTTACAATCAGAAAGTAAAGCTCGAGAGTTTTAAAAGGCATTGAAGGTGTTTACGCGCTGAATATTTTCCGAAGAAACTTATTTGGGGCTAACCTTGCAAATTTAAATGACTAATGGTAATTCGGATGACTAATCCGAATATAATTTGGGAAAATAATTTCCAAGTGCATAGAATATTATCGATCATCTTGTTCGATTTCCGATTCAAGTCCGATTGCAATCTTTTCCGATTGCTGATTGTTGTCGAAAATATGTAAGAGAACAAATGATAGGATAATATTCTATGCAAGAGAAATTGAGAATATCTCCTCTGATGTCATAACTAGCCTGTCGACCAATCACGAGATCTAATTTCAAAATGTACTCAATTTTGAAATTAGATCTCGTGATTGGTCGACAGGCATTATGACATCAGAGGAGATAATCAAGTTAATTCGTTAAAACATAGGAAAACCTTGATTTTATATAATTCAATTGCCGAACTTTGAGTTTCACTTTTTTGAGAAAGTACAGTATAAGCTCGATAATGTGAACATTCGAGTTTATGAACATCTCTGTCCTGTGAACACCCAACTTTTTCTATAGCTACTTAATAATGAAGCTATTCAAACCTTGAACGTATCGCTAGAGTGGGTCGAAGAAAATGATATCGACATAACTGATATGTTAGGTCTAAAACCGATTTATGAAAAGACCGTAATTTTAAAAGCACAACTAGAAAACAAAAACAAAGTAAAATAACTATATGTTTTTCATGACTTTTGCATCATTAATGTTCTTAAATAGTCGTACTTTTTGCCTAAAAAGAAAAATTAAAAATTACATTACATACAAGCTCTACAAGCTTGATAATAGACAGTTTTTTGATATGCGTCACGAGAAAGGAGAAAACAACAAAAAACAAGTTTCAATCTCTTAATTTTTTACTTTTTCGTTCAATATCTTGAGAACGATCAACAATAGGTAAAAAATTCATATGATCTAAATTGTAGAAACCAAAAAGCAACGAAATCTTGGTCGACAATTTCAAGTTAAGCTTTTCTAAGCTCCCCACACAATATCCAAAAATCAGTCTTCTCGGTTCATTTGCGTTTTCAAATGTGCATAAATGACTGAACTATAAGTGGAAGTGACCCCTATTTGTTAAGATTGTCATGGTATAAATTAACATTATTTTAAAACATTAAAAATTGTTAATGTAATATTGTGTACAGCATAGTTTCTTCAAAAATTTCAATATTTTTATTGGTAGTAGCTACTAATTTAAAAGTGTAAATTTCAATTAATCACCTTTAAATGAACTTTTACTAACTAATAAGTAAAAAAATAAAAATTTTACTTAGAAATTCAATACGTATTTGTTCAATTTCGTCAAATGCTGCTGCTTCCAAGCGAGCCAATCGCCCGGCTTCTCCAAGTGGCCCTTGTTCATCTATACAAGTTTGAATCATAGCATTATCAATGACTTTTGGTTCGTCTTCTTCGCACTTATTCATTTTTAAAACTTGTGTAAATTGTTTAAAAAAACTGAAACCAAACTATTATTACACTAGTTGAGGTTTATCAAATTAGACATTAATTTGAAAGTTGCCATGTAAACAAAACAAAATATGTCCGCCAATACAAACTATACCAGTGCATAACAAACTTTCTTATATCTATCGACAGTAAAGTTCTTTTATAATGTATTCTGAAATTTACAAAATAAACAATAATAATTGTCTCTAATCACAATTATTGCTATAACTGCAATTATTATGAGTTCTTATAAATGATATTATAAATGATGTACTATTCGCAATTTTTAAAAATTGTTTCAAAATAAAATACACATCTAAATAATTATTTTATTAACTTGTGAAATATGTTTTAAGAAAAAATTTTATGATTTTTAATGAAATTTATAAATAAGTAAATTTTTTCCAACTTAAGGTGGCAAATACCAAGGTAATTTGGCCATTGAGATGTTTTTTTTGTTTATCCTTAGACTTCGTTCATATTCCAGACTAAGCTTTTAAAATTAACCTGTTGACAATTTTGTGTAGAACCTTTTTTATGCAGAATTAAATAAAAAATAAAATCTATAATAGCCTAACTTGACGTAAAACTAATAGTTTACGAGCTGTTCGTCAAGAACTGATTTTCGCCATCTTTGACCTTCAATAATTTTTTAGCGTACATGACTTCGCAATGGACTTTTAATATACTATTTCTGATGTCAAAGTAAAGATAATTCCGAAGAAAAATCTTCACCAGGATTTTTCCCAGAAAAATCTTATTTTCCTGGGCTAGTAGGGAATGCGTTTTTACTTTATCATATGTAATATGAGAAAGTATTGCTTTCGTGCAGAAAAAAATTTGAGATTTTGATGGATTTACACTTTTGAGGTCCCTGAGTAAAATAAGACCATTTCCAAAAATGTCTGTGTGTGTGTGTGTGTGTGTGTGTGTGGTCAAATTTTGTGTGCGACCTACAGCAAAACTAATAGGAATTTTCAAACAAAATTTTGGATTTTGTATCCTTATGTTGAGACTTAGAGCTGATTAGATTTTGGCTAAAATTGATTCACGGGAACTATTTTTTTATTTTTTAAATTTTATTATTTAATATTAGTTTTAATTAATATTTCAAAACTAATAAGAATTTCAAAACGAAATTTAGGATTTAGCATACTTATGTCGAGATTTAGAACTCATTAAATTTTAGTTAAAATTGTTTTATGAAAACTATTGTTTTTTATTTTTTAAGTTTTATTATTTAATATTAGTCTTTATTTAATATTTTGAAAACTAACAGAATTTTCAAAACCAAATTTGATATTTCCTATCTTTATAGCTGGAGTTAAAGTTATTTAAATTTTGGTTAAAATTGGTTCATGGGAACTATTTTTAAAATTTTTTAAATCTTATTATTTAATATTAGTTTTAATTAATATTTCCAAAAGTAAAACGAATTTCTAAACTAAATTTAGGTTTTCGCATATTTTAATCAATATTTAGAACTGATTAAATTTTAGTTAAAATTTGTTTATAAAAAATATTGTTTTTATTATTTTAAATATTATTATTTAATATTAGCCTTTATTTAATATTTTAAAACTAAAAGGATTTTCAAGACTGAAGTTGAAATTTGTTATGTTTATGGGAGGAATTAGAGCTGATTAAATTTTGGATAAAATTGGTTCATGGGAGCAATTTTTTAAATCTTTTATTTATTATTAGTTTTATTACATATTTCAAAAACTAATGAGAATTTCAAAACTAAAGTTGGTATTTTGTTTTTTATATTTAGACTTAGAGCTGATTAGACTTTGGGTCACATTGGTTAATGGAAAATATTTTTTCTTTTATTATTAAAATTATTTTTAATATTTAATAAAAATATGATAAAGTCATGGGCATGGCCACATCCGATTTTTAACAAGAGGAACATCACTCCCAAAGAAGGAAAATATGTAATAGTTGGAAAATTATTTATAATGATACTAAATAAAAATAAAACAAGGTATAAGATAATAAAAATAATTTTCTGCATTAAAAAATAAATTTACATTGCATTTTAAAAAATTATTGAAAATAGTAAAGATAATTATACACAAAAGAAAAATTAAGATTTACAATAAAATTTACAAAGTGATAAGTAATTAAGGTATACAGGGTATCTCGGTAATGTCTGCACAACACTCTGCTCTTCTCTTTATTTCGCTTTACTTACGTCCGATACCAAAACAGAATCATTGAAAAACCGCAAATACTTATATCCAAAAATATGTCATTTTCATTGACATACTATTTAAAATTAAAACATAGTACGTAAAAATTAAAAAGAAAACCGCTACAGATTTTCGAACATTGGAGTAAAATTGTTGTTTTTACATTTTTATTTTTATGTAATTTATTTGTTTACGTCTAAAATAATGCAGAAAATTAAAATTAAAAGAAATATTGAAAATAAGTCTGTCATAAAAGTAAAAAAATTTAAATAGATTTGGTAAACATGGTTGCAAAGATTTGGGCTTTTCCCAATACTTTTGGATAGGTTACATTTGACCACTTGTGCACACTGAAGAACTATGCCAAAACATACTTGATAGTCAAAATCCGCATAAAAAATGTCGGTACAATCGCAAAAACCATTCTAGTGCAATTTAGGAAAAGTATAATTTTTTATTTAACTTGATGCGCGTTAGCACCCAAACGAAACACTTTTGAATAGAAGCAATATTAATTCAATCATACTGTTTTGACCTCCAGAGTGTGTGGTCAAGTATTGTACAGTTTTTTCTTTGATACCTTGTACATTTTAAGCACCTAAGTATAATTTACAATTTCACTACAATACATTTAAATTAATTTTACACAAAACCAATTCTTTAACACGATTATATTTAAAATATTGAGGAAAATCTAAAAGCACATCACTAATTATCAATTTTTCATTTTTTATACATTCTAAAAAATATTGATAACATGGGGCAACAGAATCGCAATCAGCTATTGTAAATACGTAACGTTTCTCTAAAGCCACATAAACTGTAGAAGAAGAATTTCCATTTAAAATGAGTTTAATCGTATACACAAAATCTTCCGTTAAATGATTGTCGTATATCACTAAAAATATAAAAGTATAATGTACCATAGTATCTAAGTTACTTAGGAGTACTCAGAAGTGCCAATGATTGCCTAGATAATCTGTGTTTTATGTAATTTACATCCAGGATCTCGGGTTAGGTGATCAAAATTATATAAAGAGAAAAAATTTTACCAGTTCAAAATGGGGTGTATTTCTTTTACAGTCATTCACACTTTAAGTTAGTTCTATTGCATTAGAGTATAAAGTGCTACTGGCGCCCAATAAATAACCAATTCAATTAATTTAATATAGTAGAAAAGGTATTAACAGTACTTAATTGGGTATAGCATTGTGAGTTATAATAGCCAGGGTAGTTACGGTATGTCACAGCTAACAAGTTTACTTGGTTATAGTTTATAAATTATCTGGCTAAAACAACAGTAACTAGCTTACAACTACTTTTGAAACCAGAAGGGTAGCTGTATAGAAGCCTATAAATAGCATTTATCCAAGTTCTACCTTGTTCATTTTCGTTTTCCGTGTTTTCATAAACAAATACTTCAAGATTTTTTTAGTTTTTTTTACAATTTTGAAAGTAAATTACATAATAGTACACAAATCACCAACCCATGCATTGGTAATTCTTATTAAATACTTAGGTCCGATTGCACACATTTAAATTAAATCGAGATTTAAAATTTATATTTAATACAGGTTTATTGCAAAATGAAGTGCAGATAATTAAATTACATCAAAATTAATTACTTACTTAAATGTTGCAATCGTCCTTCGGTGATTAATTATTATATAAAGATATTTACAATAGGGTGACTAGGAATATGATTTTTAAATGTCATGATAACCATTTTTAAAGTGAGGTATTAGGTAGTTGTATACTTGGACAGTTCACCATGACAAAGCAAACTTTTTTTTCTCTTGAAAGAAGAATAGGTATACTCTTCTCTTCGGTTAAGAAGAAATTAAGGTCGACATATTCGATCTATTCGCTAGATGGTTATTCGTCGAATTGTTAAGAATTTTACTCTTCGCGATATTAAACTATCGCAATAAGACATCACTATACGAGAAGTGAAGCAAATATTGTTACTGTAAGAGTTAGAGTTACGGAATAATTAAGCCTGTTAAAGCCAGATTCAAGAATTAGGCGAGGATATTTGAAAACAATGGCCTATGCCACCAAGCCACAAACAATTAATGATTTAAAATTAAATATCGAACAATGCAAATATTGAGTCTGATTTATTTGAACAATTTATCAAAAATTCGGTTCATTGATATGTAAACGTTTTTGTTTCAAAAAAAGAAATAATTAGGTATGGTTGTATCTTTAACCCTTTTTGTTTCATTTTATTTAAAAACCATATCTTCCTTATTGTAAATCCCTTTATCATTTACATTTTTATTAAATACTTTATATTATACTTACCATCAGCAGCTAAGACTAATTGAATTTTAGGTAGAATCGATTGAATTGAATTGGGCAATGATCTTTTAGAAAAATCTACTTCGGTTACGTTAATAGAAAATTTAGTCAAATGTTGATTTCGTGCAATGTTAGTTTTTATGAGATCCAGAATATCGTCTTTATTTATGTCTAAAATTTTAAAGTCAAGTAATACAACAATACAAATAAAAATAATATAGATATTATATTATCTTAATTAATTAGTTTTGTACAAACCTGTACATATCACTGGTGCATATATAGCACCAATTATACTTGTTAAACCAACTCCAGAACCAAGCTCAAGGATTGTAGTATCTCTTGGTAAGTCGTCACCATTAAATAATAACCAATCAGCTAAAAGTAGAGCCCCTCGCCAGATTTGAAGACCAACCAATTCCAAAACAGTACTTTTACTATGTTCTAAAAAATTGAAAACTTTGTCAAGTATAGGGGTTTGTTCATTAAATAATTAATCATCAATCATTAAAAATAGAACTTATTCTGCACGTTCTGAAGTTACCAACAATTTAAAATGACAGATAATTTTAAAACATAGTCGTATCTAAAAATTAATTTAATTGAATTGTACAATATATTTTATATTGAACTAACCATGTGAAATTCTATTAATATTCATAAATGAAGTTATTCTGCACGGCAGGGGTCACCAAACCTTCTGAGGAATGGCAGGATTGAAATTTTTAAAAACATGGGGAGCCGGGCAAAAAATATTAAAAACATTAATTTACATTGTATGTGTAAAGAAATATATGGTTTATATTGAAATTTATAATGGAAATAATCTATTAAAATTCATATATTAAAATTATATATCACTCCAAAGAACGTCACCTTTAAAACGTCCAATATTTAAATACTTTAAAGTTATTACACAATCAAAGCTTTATTATTTTACATCTATTATAACCATATTAGCATTAAAAATAACACATATAAAAATTGTTTGACATTAATAAACTTTAAAATAATTAAATTTTCTTCTCATCAAAGAAACCACCTCTCGCTTTAACAACCGCTCTCACTACTTTCGGCATTCTTTTTTATCAGCTTTGTTAGCACAGAATGCGGTATATCTGTCCACTCTTTTTGTAAAAGTTCCCATAAATGTTTTTTTGAAGTTGGACACACTTTTCGCACCCTCCTGTCTAGCTCGTCCCACAATAACTCTATGGGGTGTAAATCCGGTCTTTGGGAAGCCACCTCATAATTTTAAAATATTTTTGTTTTCTTTTGCAATTAAAAAATTTTTGCACACTACTGCCGTATGCTTCCGATCATTATCATGCATAAAAGTGAAATTAGGGCCAATTAATCGCAACCCCGACGACAAAACATTTTCTTTTAAAATTTTTAAGTAATTTTCTTTTTTCATGATACCTTCTATTTGACATAAATCTCCTGTCCTGCAAAGGAAAAACATCCCCAAACAAGCACCGAACTTTTCCCTTGCTTAATAGTAGGGACAACACAGTCGGGAATCATTTTCTCGCTTTTGGATCTTCGAACAAATACTCGCCTACTTTGACCAAATACTTCATATTTTTATTCGTCACTCCAGAGCACTTGTTTCCAGTCTTCCACCAACCAATCCAAATAATTTAAAGCCCATTGAAGCCGTTTCCCTTTGTTACCCTTTCGTAATAGGGGTTTTCGAACGGCAACACCCCCGCTTCTTGAAGCCGATGTTTAACTGTGCTCACCGAAAGTTTATCTTCGCGATCGCGATTTAATTCCGCAGTAATTTGAGGTGCTGTGAGCTTTCTATTACGTTTGCTTATTAACACAATTTGTAAATCTTCAGCAGCCGTCGTTTTTCTGGATGTTCCGGGACGATTTCGATCTTCCAAACCACCCGATCTTCGATAATTGCTAATAATGTCGGCTACGCTTGAGCGTTTACAATTAGTTTTTTTTTAAATTTGTCGAATTGAATAACCCTCATTCAACAAAGTAATTACACTTGATCGTTTTTCAATCGTAGTAGGTTTTCCACGCGGCATTTTCAAAAAAAATTTTCACTAGGCTTAACTAAACACAAAGATACAATCGCTGGCTCGTTTACTTGTAAACTGACGAACTTTGTTTTTAAAATTTACAAAATTATTGAAAAAACTGTTCCAAAATTAGTAATGCTACATTAATAAACATCTGGTAATACAAAATTTTTAAATATTTCAGAAAGCAATAAAATCTTTACCTGCCTAATGCTGCACTAATCCAGGGCGGTCGGGAGTAGTTATGGTCATAAAATGTTTAATTTGAAATCTTAAGTATTAAAACGAAACAAAACATTTACAGCCTTATGCATAGTCAGAAAGTTGCTTTTAGCGCGCTACTAACTAACTAGTTAGTAGCCAACTGTGTAAACCGTATGCATAGTCGCGTTAAAAGGCTACTATCGTTAGCAGAATACCAAAATTGTAAGTTGGCTGCTAAAAATTTTAGTGACACTCCTGGGCATGTTTAAGACCATTTTAAGCTTTATTTTTAAATATAAGTAAACAATTTTGTATATTTTGAAGGTTAAATTTTGTTACATTATTCTTCCAAATAACATTTATCATAATAATAATTATTTTTATAAAAAATCAAAAAAATTATGAAATTTTTTCATGAAATGATTATATTTGAAATACCTAATTATGTGAAATAATTGATATGAAATATAATTTAAAAAATAATTATTATGAAAATTTTGAGTGGGTTACTATTACCATGGATATTTACTTTAATCTTCGTATAAAATTAAACCTGTTGCTGAAATTATAGCTGTACATCACAATAAATGTATAAAATTTCTAGAGACGGGTGCTGAGCTAAAGCCGTTTAAAGCCAGATTTTACATTCTTACAGATTGTCTCATTATAGTAGGGTGCATCGATGAGACTCTTATGAAAATTAAATATCCAAGTGTTGAATATTCCTTACTCTCCTTATTGATAAGAAAGAGTCACTCTTCAACAAACAAGTTGTAAACGATGTGAAGTGCAGAATTTTGGATATTGTGAACCGTTGAGAGATGAAGTCCACAATTAAAGAATATCGAATGGAAGATTATTGAAAATTCAAATTTGAAAAAATTAAATAAATGGAATGTTATCGGGTGTTAATGAATATGCTCGAACCCGTATTACTAATATTTCAATATATAAATAAATTTTGATGCCACCAAATATAAGGGATAAAATATTTTGGCAAAGCTGTATAGTTCAATATTAGGATAATTTCACTATTGTATTAAGATTACAACAACAAAAAGTTCATAGAAATTTTATAAAATATTTTATTGTGTTAATTTTTCTTATTGTATAAATAAATTTTATATTTAATTTTTAAATCGTAGAGGTTTCTTCTTGTTTAAATGTTATATATCATATAACAACTATTCTTCTATTTTCTTTTTAATATATGAACTTCGTCCAATTGTGTCTCAGAGCTTATTTGATTTTACGTCCATTTACATCTGCTTCTCGTATGCCTGTTAATTCATCTAGTTTTCCTATAAAAAGATTGTTCGATAAGATTTGAAATGAATAATAATTAAAATAGTATAACTTACGAATTCAACTAGTATTTTCCATTTTATGTTTCCTTGCTCGATTTTAGTTTCATTTACATCTACTCCTCGTGTGCCTGTAAATTTATCTTTCACCTAGTTTTCTACATAAAAGGTTGTCCGATAAGATTTGAAATGGGTAATAATTAAAATAGTACAACTTACGAATACCACTAGTATTTTCATTTTATCTTCGATCACCGTTAGATGTGGCTTTACAGCCACTATGAATATTTTTTCCTGATCATCCCAATTTGACGCCCTTTGCCTTTTCAATCTAAAGTAAAACAATCGTATTATTACTACATTGTAACATGAGTACATAAATTACTGCATTATAATAATTTTTATATAATAACTTACCGACATAATTTTAGTTTTTTATATTATAAGTAATATATGAATTAAATTTGACTTGTAGATAACATACACATAAAATAAATGTAAATCCGACATGAAAATAACATAACATAACCATTAAAAATCATACATAAATAACAGCTGATAGTTATTTTACGGTGTTGCCAAATAAATACTTAGCAAAAGGTACAATAAAATGAAACTAACTAAAATGTTACTAAGTTTCATATCAAGAGGACTATGCATACCAAAAGTTAAAACGGCTTTACACCATTTTAAGAAGTATCGTTTTAAAACCATTTTAAGAGCACGACTATGCATAAGGCTGTTAAAATCTTTGCAGAAATACGAGATTATATTTATTTTTCATCTGCCAAAATAATTCTTTTATTTAATAAATGTATACCAAATTTATTAATATTTAATACATTTTATTGGGTGTCCGAACTTCTCTGAGCGGGTGTATATTATTAACCTCTGAAATTAATATGAAATTAAAATTTTTAAAATTAAAAGGTTAAATAATTATTAAACGTCTGATGACAGCAGTAACCATTGCTGAAAGCTCACAAATAATGTTTCGTTTTATTGTTCATTTAACCTTATAATTTTAAAAAATTTGAATCAAATATTTTCCTAATATGCATCGGTAAAACATTAATATAATACATAAACCCAACATAGAAAAACACATGGGTAATGCATAATAATAAAATCTACTATATTTTTCGTATATAATTATGTATGTTCACCTTGCGTAATAAATACTCTATGCGAATTTAATTAAAAATTTATTTATTTAATTAAAGAAGTTAATATGTACCAATTTCCACTTGATTGGTGATGCATTTTCTCTGAACAATCAGATCTCCATCATTATCTAATTCACACTTTGCAGGAGGACTTTCAAAGCAAAATTTTGATACGACATCTGAAACAGAAAATTAAGTTTTTAATTGTTAGAAAATTGTCACTTAATTCAAAAAATATCTGCTATTTGAACGATACTATCAAGTAGACAGCATTTTGAACTATATTTGTAGTGATGTTTTACAGTGCTTCATTAATTTTTTGGCAATGCGTATGGTTCCTAAGATATGGTAAATTATAACTTCACCACGCTCCGTGACAGGTATATTTGATACAGTTACAACTCATCTGGCGTCCATAGGATTTTTTCCACGGAAGGCAAACTAATTTTTAATTTTAAGCACAGCTGTTGGATGTAGTTTGATTATGTAGGAGAACCCAGTATTACTTAAGCCTAAATCCTAGTAAATGTTTTCACATACTGTTTAACGTGGGCTTTGAAACAATAGTAAATTTATAAAAATAATGATATTTGCGGAACCACAATATGTAGGTCTTACTAAGAAAGTTAATGCAGCACTATAAAGCACCAAAGCACTAACGCTTCCAAAATATCCCGAATATAGAACTTCAAATGTGCCGGCCAACTTCACAGTAGCTTCACGTCAGTAAAGTACTGAACATACTATTGTTTTTGAGTCGAGGTTCAAGGTTTGTTACATAATCGAATTCCTCATATAGTTCCGAAGATATTTTATATTCCTCTTCATTCATCTGATCTAAAACAAATGCATTTTATATTAATAATAATTATACTATAATTCATTTTATGCAGTTTTTTACATAAAGATAATTAGAATAAGTGGGAAGCCAAATGTTACTTGAAATAAATATGTCCCCGTGACCGTGGAGAACCTCTTAGGTGGTGATAGAGAACACTTTTCTAAGACATATTTTAAATAAAATTTTGTCCAAGTCCAAACCCTTGGGGGTACCTCACTTTAAAGCAATTTTTCAATTTATGATTTCAAGCGACCATTGCACCGATATTTTTGATTTTTTGGGTTTAATGGATTAGAGCTTTTCTATAGAGCATTTGAATATCTACAAATTATGTTATAACCCCTTATCGCCTAGAATCAACAGATTTCGAGTTATGAATTAAATTAAGGAAAAAAATGTCAAAAAATTCCGAGTTTTATTTTTTTTTACTTTTCTTGCCAACCCCGTATCTTTTAAATGAAACGTCTTAGAAAAAACTAACGGCCCAAACCGTATAGAAAATTTAACGGGCCACAACGTTGATCTAATAATTTACCAACCGTTTTCACATAAATTACGAAAATAATGAACAAGGTGTAGGTTAAAAACTAAATAAATTCACAAAATGACCGGAAAGTAAACAAATTTAGATTTAGCTGCAACAATATTTTATTTAGAAGTGTAATAATGGTAATAATGGTTGGTAATAATATCACTACGAGTTCCTAACGTCTGCAGGCACCCGCGACTCCAAATATCAGAATATCCTAGTAGTCCAGTCATTTGGTGCTCAAAAAGGGGGTTACCTGGAAAGTTTTCCGGAAGTTTTGAAAATTGGCATTTTTATAGATTTCGACGTGCTCTTTTCGAATTTTAACTTTGCCACCTCGTATCGTTGCCGCTCGTGCCGCCATATTGAAAAAATGGCGTTGTACAGGGAAGGAGAACAAAATTGAAATTAAAAAAAACTTTATTATAAAAATGTCATTAATAAAAATAAAAATTGTCTTTTATAATGAACTAATTTGTAATAATACGTAACAGTAGTAAACATAAAAAAATTTTAATTTATAAATTATTATTAATCTATTTACACTCTTTGCTATCGGAAACTACTGAGGTATATTTTTGTACTTCAAACTCAACCGGAAGTGTATATGCATTTATTTTTCAAATAGCAACATATTTTTTTAACATTTTCGCAATCTGCAGTTTTTACTCTAGAAATACATATGTATTGTCATAAGGTTACACAAAAAAATATTCCAGAAAAATATAAGATTTAAGCATACAATATTTATTAATTATTTACACATAGAGGTATGCTATTTATAGAAAAAAAATGCAAAAACTAAAAATAGAGTTGAGAGACAGTTGGTTAATGTTCGAAATTTCCTTGAAAAATTGTTTTATAACAGACATGGATTGACTTGAAAATACCATATTGGTTTTATTAGAAAGAAATTAGAAATTGTCTCGAACAACGTGATATAAATTTAAATACATTTTGATAATAGAATAGATAGTATATAATATAATTACGCTAACAAACTTGTTTTATGTCAAAAGCTACTGCCATTAATAAAAAGATATTTTGTAATTAGGTATATTAGCAATATTCGTTATCAATACGTGCTAAAAATTATATGTACCTATGTATAAAGCTGCTTGTTAGTTATATGATAAGAATAAAAATTTCAACTTTAAGAAAAGGTAATATATTATCTTTACATAAAAACAAATTTTAATTTGTCAACCGGTTTCGGTTTATACCATCATCAGGACAAACTAAAAAATATAGTTACGTTGACAAATACAGGAATGTATGCATTCAATTTACGATGCAATATTTAACGATTGAGGGATATTCATCAGAATATTGCGCGATATTTGATAAAATATAAAAATTTATATTATTTATGCATTATAAAAATAAATATTAAAAAAATTGCGACAACGTTAAAAAATTTTCATTTACTTATAGAATTATTCAGACAGAATTTAATGGCAAATTAAAATTTGCTACTTAAAAAAATATACCGGGTGTTGAATGGCTACCCATACATACATAGGAAATTGCATGTAAAAACACATTTATGCAAATTCCGGCTTTCCTAATTAATTTCGATAAAAAATTAAAAAGATGAAAATTACGAAGAAGATTAACTACGATTGACGAGAGTATTAGATTTCATCTAGCTTTTACTCCATGAGCAAAAAAGATCTTTAAAATTGTTAAGATTTTCGTTTATCAAGTTAGACATGTACTTAATTGTTTTTATGGTAACTATTAATAATTGATAAACGATTACTTGCTTGCCAATTTTGTACTTTATTAATATGGATTTCATAGGCTGGAATAAAATTATACAAGTAAAAAAACTAGTTGAATTTAATTTTTATTTTTTATTCAAATATTAACAATGCAACAGTAGGTAATTAAATAAATAGAATTACGGTAAATGTTCAAATAGATTCCCATTTGGCAAAGTTTTTAAACAAAAATTGTACATATCAATTTCAAAAATTTCATGATGATTACTGTACTTATAAGATTTAAACATATTATGCTTTTTTATAATTTTAAAGACCGTAGTATGATGAATATTTAACTCAGGTCCAATTTGTCTTGTACTGATTTGAGGATTATTCACTATGGCAGCAATTATGTTTGCTTCGGTATCATTACTCGAAGATTCATCAATAATGTGGTTCTCTTCTAAATTCAAACTTTTCTTTCTGCAGATATTGCAGGGTTTAAATACTGATCCATATTGATTTTGAATATCAATCGTTTTCTGAAGAGATGCCATAGCAGAAATTGGTTTTTCTGGATATAAGCCAACAAAGAGGTCCCGTACATTACGTATACTGTTTCCTGAGTAATAAAACTTTAAAAATTGATTTTTCGCTAAGTTGTTTAGCCATAGAACAATATTTGCATGGCTATCTTGATAAATGAAATTTTAACAATATTTAAAGACCTTTTTGTTCATTGTGTAAAAGCTAAATGAAATCTAATACTCTCATCAATCGCAATTAATATTTCTTCATAATTTTCATCTCTTTCATTTTATTTTCTAAATTAATTAGGGAAGCAGGAATTTACATAAATGTGTTCGAACGACGGTTCGAATTCCCTGATCGGGATTTTTACCATTTTTGAAATGGTTTATGAAAGATGAGGGTCTAAATAGCATATAAAAAAATAAAATTTGCGGTCGGTCCACTAATTTTGGAAAAAAAACGGCTTTACAGTTCATATGTAATGCGGTACTTTCATTGGCTCTTTCAAACAGTAACGCAGCCCACCGACATTTATTCTCATATAGCCGCTTGAAATTGTTATTTTAAACCATTTTATTTGTTACGATCATCATGAACGTTACAAATTTTAAAGATATTGTCAGAATTTTCAACCGTGACGATACGGAAGTAGTTGAATTGCTTCAGGGCTTGCACTACTTGCCGTTGAACATGCGATGCAAAAGCCGGAATTGCAGGCGATACAGTAATGTAGTACGGGAACAAAACTATTTTTTAAATCACTGATTTAAATGTCTAGGTTGCAGAAAGAAATACCGCTTATCCGAGAATACCTTCTTTGACGACAATATGCTCTCTCCGAAGACTGTGTTCTGCGTTTTGTGGCTATGGGTGTGCAATACTAGGGCAGGGGTAGCTGCGCCCATAGGTGGTTTTCATCGACAAGCTGTGTACCGGCTATACCAATCGTTCCGACGTATTTGCGCTTGGACGCCGATGGTAAACCCGCTTCTCTTTCAAATCGGTGGTCCGGGCCAGGTTGTACAGATTGATGAGTCAGTCATAACAAGGCGGAAAGCTAATGTTGGTCGGATACCACCCCGTCAACAGCAGTGGATCCTAGGAATGTACAGCACGTTGGAACGTAGGGGTATCGTACTGTACATTGGTAGTAGAGATTCTGCTACTTAAGGCGACTCATTTTAAAGTACTATATCAGACCTGGCACCGAGATTTTGACCGATTGTTGGGAGGGGGGGGGATTATTCGGGTTTAAATCATCTTGATGACGTCTCGCCCTATATCCACAAAACCGTAAATCACAGCTCGAATTTTGTGGACCCCGTTACCGTGCTTGCACAAATAGGGTTGAAGGTTATTGGTCGAGACTGAAGATGTACTGCCGACGGTTAGGGTATTAGCTTCTACCATGTTACTCGAACATTTGCAAGAATATATATGGGTATCCATTTTTGGACGTACACATATAGAACGATTTGAAAACATAGTTATGCAAATCACGGAGAGATATCGGGTGTAATTCTTTGCAGAGCTGTTAGGAGAATAAAAAATCAGCCCTTTTCAGGGCCGCAAATAATTTTAAATAGGGTTTTATATTTTAGTTTGAATTCGAGTCTCGACAAAGTTGCGTTTATCAAAACCCACTTTCACCACCCTGCGTTTCGCTCCGCGTCGCTCCGGGCGCTACAAGCGGTTTTGATAAGCGCTTTACTTACTAAAAACATCCCCCAAGTAGCCTCAACTCGAAAAAGTATGGATGTTGACGTGACGGATCTCAGGCAAATGACTGGTATTTCCTCACCACTAATCACTGCCAAACCAGGCACAGCGCACGTACCGTCAACACAATGTCTTCCATATTTGGCGCTTTATTACGCAATAATACACTTACATGTATTTCTTATGGGTAAATTGTAATTTTCAAAATTAAATTGTGGCTTTATTACAACTCCGACAAGATTGATCCTCACCTTAAAGAGCTTGTATTTTTCTGTTCTTTCGCTTGGTAAAGCCATTTCTATAGGAAAAAGTGTATTTACGAAAATTCGAACTCTCACCCAATTTCCCTATACATGGGTAAGACATTCAATACCTGGTATAAATTAAAACAAGTAAAATGCATTTTATTAGTACTTTTAGTTTTTCTTTATTAGGAGAGAGGACAACATGTAAAATATGCGATCATATTTGCGATAGAAATTTTTTTGCAATAGGTTTTGAAAAAAATAAATCATCATCATCAAGAATACCAATTGGTTTGTTCCGAAATAAAAAAAAATAAATAAAAAGTATACAAAAAATTCGATGGCGTGCACTTTTACTTCTATACAGAGAGCATTTTGAGATTGTAATTAAATGCAAAAAGAATATTCGGTAGTTATAGTAAAAATTTTAGGATTTTTATGACTCCAAGGTAATATTTTAGGATGACGAGAGGATTCCTATTAAAGGTAATTTGTGAAAAAGATATTTTGTAATTTTTCGATGAAAGTTTTCTTTTTTAATTATTTACCTTTTACCTTCAGCCTTAAAAAAAACGTGCTTTCAAATCTGGAGTAGACTCATCAGTTCCTACAGAGTAAAATCTTCAACTACATCGGTGCTCATTTCGTTGATCGATTAAGGTTTTCCCTTATATTTCCTATTTTTATTTTTACTATATTTAAATTATATATAATATTATTAAACCATGCAATTAATATTTAATTAAAATTTTTACTGCACTGCATTGCAGTTTTACAAGTCATTATGAAATGTAATATAATATTATGACTTTTAAATAATCAGAGCAATTAAATGCACACAAGACAATTAGTAAATTGGACATTAACATTATAATGAAATTGGCTTAAACCAATTTATCGCTAGGCAGTGGCATAGCGTCGCAAAGCTGAGCACCCCCTTAAGGCTATGACAACTTTTCGTTGTCTTCAGACAACGTTACGCCACTGTCGCTAGGTATGAATAGTTATTTTGTGGCGTCGCGTCGTACATTTTTCTTATTTTTAGAATAAAATTTATTTTAAATAATTACATTCAATACACTACCCTCAACGTGGTTGATATAAAATATACTATTTGGGGAGAAATGAGAGCCTTTCCGGAAACTTCTACCTCACGCCACTGGAAAATACCACTACTACCTGCATGTGCTACTACGAAAATTTAATTGACCCAATTAAGACTAGCGAAGGACCCGTACACAATATATCGAAATTATTAAAATATTAATTATCAGTAAATTATGTTTTTATATATTCTGTAGATAATATTTTACAGCTTACCGAGATATTAGGTAATTGGATTGTTAAATAATAATTTTTGATGTGAAACGTCACAAATACACGTACACTACGTCATCCAAAGGCACCAATCATAGTGCCCCACGATTTGTGCCACGTTGAGAGAACAATTCGTCGATGCACACGTTCGTTGTCGACTTCATAAATCTTGTCATTTTAAGACGGTACCTATTTGTCGTAGGTAACAGATTCGTTCAAAATGAATAAAATTGTGGCCTTTTGTTTGATGCTTGTGACAATTCAAAATGTTTATAGCAATGAAGAAATTAAATTAGATGAAGGCGTTTTAGTTTTAACTAAAGGAAATTTTAAAACCGCTGTTACCGACAACGAATTTGTACTCGTTGAATTTTGTAAGTACTATTGCTTGATTATTTTATTATTTGTAAAAACGAACTTGAATTTTAAATTTCGCTTTTCCACGTAACCATAATATTAATATATTGATAAAACAATAATTTTTCTTAACGTGGTTCAATCAACTTAAAAGTTATTCACCTCGTAATTGCTTACCTGTTATTGTATTTTTTATGTCTATAATGTATTGCTAGCTGAAAAATTGAAATACGGTTTTTTATTACTATTCGGGCCAGTTTTATAGATAAAATGGTGGGTTAACACTCAAACTTGGTTTAGTTCACGATTGAACAACTGGGCCTTACGTGTATAGGTATTGTCTATAATAATAAAACTACAGGTGGCTTGTATGAGTCTCGGGTTAAAGTTAACTTCACTTTTTAACCCATCAGTTTAGTTAACGAGTAAATTAAACCTACTTCAACTTTTAACGGAACTTGTACAATAATTGTCCCTAAAGAAGATAAGAATTATAATAAATTATAAATTATTAATACCTACAAATCTGATTATCGCAATGATTACGTTTATCTCCAAATCAATCATTGAAATTCTTCCAAATTTTACTGCATTTCGATAAAAAAAAGTAGTAGTAAAGTGTTTATGTTGCACCAGATGTAGTCCAATTAATTGATCCTGCGATAAATGTGATGAATAACTTCATATCCTGAGACAAAAATTCTTAGAACTTGAAAAACAAGCATAGTTCTGTTATTATTTTATCGTTTTAGATGCTCCTTGGTGTGGGCATTGCAAAGCATTGGCTCCAGAATATGTAAAAGCTGCACAATTACTTGTTGATCAACAATCGCCAATTAAACTAGGCAAAGTAGATGCTACCGAAGAAACCGAACTTTCAGAAGAAAATGGTGTAAGGGGTTATCCCACTCTTAAATTTTACAAGAATGGTTCGCCTATTGAATATAGTGGCGGTCGTACAGCTGATGAAATAGTTGCATGGGTAACCAAAAAAACTGGTCCACCAGCCAAAGAATTGAAAACTGTTGCAGAAGCTAAAGAATTTATTGAAGCCAGTAATGTTGCAATTATAGGTTTCTTTAAAGATCAAACTTCCGATGAAAGTAAAATCTTTTTATCGGTTGCTGGTTCGATAGACGATTATCCATTTGCTATTACTTCTGACGAAAGTATCTTCAAGGAATATGAAGCTAAATGTGGTTCTATAATTTTGTTCAAGAAGGTTAGTATAATTTTTAAAATCTTATTTACTACTCAAGTAGAAACACAAATATTACCCACAATGATTATTAGTGTATCAATTTCTAAATTATGAGCTACATGTAATTTGACATTATCTCATAATAATTACTACGATCAGTTGACTCTTAATAGAAATAAGAAATAAATACGTAACTTTAAAATCAATCCAGGTTTACCGGATGAGAATCGAATAAATAAATTTTTAATATAAAAATGATCACCTATTTTCTACATTATAGACAAAAATTGTGAAAAAATTACTAATTAAATATTCACTGAACTTGAAATTATTAAAATATATTTTTACAAGTTAATATTTAAATTATAATATATTGAAAAGAAAATATAGTTGAGGTGATAAGCCAATGTAATCTAACAAGGAGATATCTAGGTAGTAGATATCACATTACCAACCAAAACAACACAAACAGCAGGGCCGCATTCACCAACATCATCGAATGAAAAAAACAGCAAACAAAAATTATAATTTCTACATTTGATGTTACGGATGGGCCCTGCCGATTGGATGTTTTTGTTGGCAATGTGTTTTGTAAAACTTACCTACTTAGTAGATTATAATAATCATCACCTCAACTATAATTCTTTCTAATTAATTAAGGTCGACTATGTCAATTTTGCATTTCTAAAAAATTTTATTAATTTTTAAATTTCTCCAAGTTCAAATTTGGCGCTGTTATTAATCATGTTTTAATTTGATTGATCTATAACATTTAGAGCCAATTTCATAATAAAATTTAATGGAAGAATTAAGTCACAATTATGCATTTTGTTGATTTGTCTCCCATTAAATTTTAATGCAAGATTAAATTATATAATCCGCTCTCATGATTTGAGATGTATTAATAACAGTTAATAAATTATTTACTCTCATTTCTAAAAATATAATTTTTGTTTTGTTTTTCAGTTCGATGAAAAGCAATCAGTTTTTGAAGGAGAATTATCAGAGAAGAATATAAAGAAATTTGTAACCAGTCAATCCTTACCTCTTATTGTTGAATTTAATCATGAAACTGCACAAAAAATCTTTGGTGGTGACATCAAAAGTCATTTATTACTTTTTATATCGAAAGCCGACGCAAAAACTGAAAAGATTGTAGATGCCGCACGTTCAATTGCTAAACCATTTAGAGATCAAGTTCTTTTTGTAACCATTGATACAGATGAGGAAGATCATCAAAGAATTCTTGAATTTTTCCGAATGAAAAAGGAAGAAACTCCTGCAGCTCGTTTAATTAAACTTGAAGAAGATATGGCAAAATATAAACCAGAAAGCAATGAACTCACACAATCAGTTTTGCAATCGTTTGTGCAAGATTTTCTTGATGGAAAATTGAAACAACATTTATTGTCGCAAACTCTTCCAGAAGATTGGAATAAAGAATCTGTTCATGTTTTAGTTGCTAGTAATTTTGATAGTGTGGCGCTTGATTCAACAAAAGATGTACTTGTAGAATTTTATGCACCTTGGTGTGGTCACTGTAAACAATTAGCTCCCATTTATGATAAAGTAGGAGAACATTTTGAAAAAAATGATGATGTTGTAATTGCTAAAATGGATGCTACAGTAAACGAATTGGAACATACTCGTGTAACAAGTTTTCCCACTATTAAATTGTATAGCAAAGGAGATAATAAAATTATTGAATACAACGGTCCTAGGACGTTCGAAGGATTAACTAAATTTGTGGAAACAGGAGGTGTCGAAGGAGCTGGCGTAGAAGAACCAATTGAAGAAGAAACTGAAGATGATGATACACCAAGAAAAGATGAACTTTAAATTATTAAGTACTTACAAAGATTTTGTTTTGTGGCATTGTAAAATTAAAATTTCATTCACATTTATTACATATTTTATAATAACAAGATGTTGATATATTTATGCTTCCTCGTTTTACAAAGAGCATTTTTGTAACCATTCCTCGTTTTGGAGGATGTATGAGACTGGTTGTGTGCATCTATGTATGATAATGTCTGCCAAATCAACTTTTACTAATATTATAATTAAAATAATTTAAGTAATAGGTATTGTAGATAAAACATTCCCTTTGTAAATCTTATAATTTTAAATTGTCCAAAGTGAGTTTTTGTTCATTCAATAAATTTTCTAAGTTCTTTTTAAAAAATACATCAACTTTTTTTTAATATAAATTAAAATTATAAAGAAAATGCACAAAATAAACGTGAAATTTATTACAGGTTATATCATTATTTTGAATTGGCTGTTTTTTATAATGTTCAAGTAACATGAATTAAATTCATGTAATGTAAATGAATTCAAATTTAATTTAACAGCTTTTAAATGTGCTTACTAAATATAACGACAGGATTCAAAGTATGTTGTGTCCAAACCAAGTATAACTGTTGAAATAACATTACTACAATTAAAAGCTATTCACTTCAAGACCGACTTGTTAACATTTCATAAATATTTGCACTAATGTTGCCGGAAATTTTTTGTTATTCATACATTCAGCCATACTATACTATAATCAAAACTTGAAATATAGGTATTTCCAGCTAAGAATTTGCAAACTAAGTAAGAGACGTAAATTGTATATAGTAAGTATTTTTTATCTTGTTCGGATGACGTGCAATGTGTTGGCCACCTCTTCAATGCCTGTACTGTACGCGCCCCAGTATGATTGCAGACATTGGACCTACTGATTAACGTGAGCTTCAAACTACTTAAGTGCATTATACACTACATTTTGAGAAAGATTTTCTCTAAGCAGTTTACACGTAATATATGTAGCTGGGTTGCCATTGCCTTCCGAGAAAAGACAGTCGGAAATAAAGTATTATTTCTTGCATATCTTTAATTATGACAAAATTAATTAATTAATCAAAATTAAGAAATTATCGCGTGTGCTGAAATTTCATACAAGATGTGACATTAATATTTAAAAATCAAAATTAGTTCCTTGTCAGTTTATTTCCCAAATCAACTTGAGGGAGAGATAAAAATAGGAGTACCTACTTGATTTTATGTTTTTCTGGTTGATTTTTTAATCTTAAAACTGGTGGCCTACTAAAGTGATTTTCAATAACGGTTGTATTCTTATTTCACACACTATAAGAGAAATTTTAGCATCATTATTATATTGAACGGACCGTGGATAGGCCTATTATAGGACATCCTTGAACTCGAGTCCTGTCTGCACGTTTTTTTGGTTTATCAAGCTTCAAAGCAACCGTTTCGCTTTTATTCAAGTAGCAATAATATTACCAGTAGATAAGCAATTGGTGTAATACTTCATAAGCCAATTTTTATGCTCGACATTTTTCACATGACCAAGAGTTGTATTAATTTCGTCAAGTGGAATAACAAGGTAAGCCTATAAACCTTGGTTTTACAGTAATTTGTGGATATGAAGGCAAATTTATATATTTCGTTAACACAAAGGTAGTAGGTATATTTAGAAATTATGCAAATTATTATTAGATACCTAATAAGTAAGTACTACATAGTACTACTATGTGTGATTTATTATTTTTGGATGATACGCTAAGTTTCTGTAAGTTTACAGGAAAGAAATTAATCATCAGATTGAGAACCAGACTACAAGCAAAGTTAATTAAAAGCAATAATTATAAATAGTTTATTAACTTGTGAAATTATATGTTGATAAATAAAACGCAATTAATTAAAAATACTCTGATTAAGTATAAAATTCAGATTTGTTATTCTTATGGTGTAAATAAATTGAAGCGCAGGATAAGACGCACTGGGCCAAAATTTTTCGAGAGGAAAAATTTTAATGACTGGAATTGGCAAACAAATTTATCAAGTGCCCTGTACTTTATTACTTAACTTTGGAGTTTATTTAAAGTAGAACTGAACTAAGTTTTGAGTGCATTAAAAGATCATGTACAGTTAGAAAGTTTTTAAAATCGATTTTTTTTACATTTTTTGTAAGTAGGTACATTATTTAAAAAATATTTCTTCAAAGTTTTAAGTAATAAATACAGACATAAGCGGTCTTTTCAATTTCAGTGACCATTAATTATTTTTAGATATTTTATAATTTTATTATATTTTGGAGGTTACAACTTTAGCTAAAAACATTTAATATGGGCCCGGAATAGAAGGCCCTATAGTCTATTAAGTTTCAAATTAACATTTCATTTAAGAGTAAATCGATCTTAAAATTTTTTACACGTTTTTCTCGATAAGATACAGCCTTGTACAAAAGTATTAGGCACCCTACAGTTTTCAAATTATTTTAAAAAGGGGTTGTTTTAGGGAAATCAAACTCGATATTTTTTATAAAAAGCATTAATTATTAATAATATTAATATTTGGTGGGTCCACCCTTGGCTTTTATAACTGCAGCAACCCTTTTAGGCATACTCGCTACCAGTTTCTCACAATCCTTGTCACTTATTTTGTCCCAATTTTTTTTAACGAAGTTATAAGTTGTTTTTTTGTAGTAATTAGTTGTTGCCGTACCCTTTGCTTTAATATAACCCACAAATGTTCGATGGAATTGAGATCTGGAGACTGCGCTGGCCAGTCTAGCAGTTCTATCCCAACATCGCTAATCCACTTCATGCTATGTTTTGATTTATGACAAAGCGCGTTGTTTTGCGTAAATTTAACCTCCCTCATATTGGTATTACCAAAAACTTGGTTAAATGATGGCTCAATGGTAGTTTCTAGGACTTCGATGTACTCTTTACTGTCCATACGACCCTCACAGAGACATTTTCCTACGCCACTGGCTGCCATACATCCCCAGATCATCAACTACCTTCTCCATGTTTTACTGTAGACACCACACAGTCAAGGTTGTACCTTCACCTACCTCCATCAAGTTAGCCCCTTCAATCGATTTTTTAACTTTTTTTTACGCCATACGTTAGGTAATCGTTAGGTATCGATTGGTAGTCCAATTAAAAGTTTTGGTAGTTCATTGTTTTTTCGTAATTAGTCAATCAAAATATAATGTCAAGTTAGCCCCTATAGTGAAATATTTAACTTTTTTATCTCATTTGATCGGATATCATGTATAAAGATTGGTAGTCCAATAAAAGTTTTGGTAGTTCATTGTTTACCTGTAATTAATTAATAAAGTTGAACACAAACTTATGCGCATGCGCTACTGCCCACGTGCACGATATAATTATTTGATTTATCAAATTAGCTTACATCAGTGGATTTTTTCAACTTTTTTTTATTTTAAACGTCGAATAGTCTCTTCGCGGTCATTATTTTATCAATGAACAGATTTGGTAGTTTCTAGTTTAATAGTAATCAATTAATTAAATTGAACTTAGGTCTCTTTAGTTAATTTTCGATTTTAATCAATTTTTAACTTTTTTTGTATCAAACGTTTGATAAATCGTTAGGTAATTATTCGTAATTCAATTAAAAGTTTTGGTAGTTCATTGTTTTTTCGTAATTAATCAATCAAAATATAACGTCAAATTAGTCCCCATATAATGAAATGCTTAACTTTTTTTAGCTCATTTGTAAGAATATAATGTGTACAGTTGTGGTAGTCCAATAAAAACGTTTGGTAGTTTATTGTTTAGCTGTAATTAATTAATAAAGTTGAACACAAACTCATGCGCATGCGCTAGTGCCCGCGTGCACGATATAATTGTTTGATTTATCAAATTAGCTTACATCAGTGGATTTTTTCAACTTTTTTTATTTTAAACGTTGAATAGTCCCTTCGCGGTCATTATTTTACCAACGAAAAGATTTGGTAGTTTCTAGTTTAATAGTAATTAATTAATTAAATTGAACTTAGGTCTCTTTAGTTAATTTTCGATTTTTAATCGATTTTTTAACTTTTTTTTACGCCAAACGTTAGGTAATCGTTAGGTATCGATTGATTGTCCAATTAAAAGTTTTGGTAGTTCATTGTTTTTCGTAATTAATCAATCAAAATTAACGTCAAGTTAGCCCCCCTATAGTGAAATTTTTAACTTTTTTTTAGCTCATTTGATCGAATGTCATGTATAAAGGTATGGTAGTCCAATAAAAACGTTTGGTAGTTTATTGTTTAGCTGTAATTAATTAAAGTGGCATTGTGAAAAAAATCGCTACTTTTTTTATGGTTTCTCTAATAAGGTTTTTTGATCCACCTCCTACAGATTCATACGCCACCCTGTATATATCTTATCTACTTAAGAACTTAAGGGTTTATAGGCTTAAAATTAAAGATTACATTTCTGACCAGTCTACCTGCCCGATGGCAGCGGTGGAATCGTTATGTGGGATTATAAAACCCTTGACCATCGGCGGAATCGGACACTGCCCGTTAAACGACGAGTATATAAATCAAGGGTCAACCGCTAGAGAAATCGTGTACAATTAACTTCACACTTCACGTACTTCATCATAATTCTTCATACTTCTTACAGAAGAGACTTACAAAAATACCAAAATTTTAGCACTGGAGGTGTTCCACACCCCAGACCCCGGATTGAGTAGATTATTTTATCAGAAGTAAACTAAAGGTCTCCCGTTGCAGAGGCACTAGAGGTGTTTCACTCCCCAGCCCCGGATCGCGTAGTTTATTTTTATCAGAATAAACTGAACTCTTCTGTTGCAGAGATCTACCTCCCAGGAGTACGGAATTTATAATTAGGTAGTTTATAATTAATTGTCAGATTACGAATTAAACACATTTACTTGGCCATATCTAATTTTAATAAACTTGAGATATGCTTAAATATTTAATTCACTTTAATAAAAATAAATTATTTAAACCGGGGTCTGGGAGTGTGGAACACCTCCAGTGCTTCTGCAACGGAAGATCTTCAGTTTACTTCTGATAAAAAGTAAACTACTTGGTCTGGGGTTCTGCATGTTCTGCAATGTTCTTTATTCCAAAATTTGTGCACTGGAAGGTGTTCTACTACCCTCAGTACTTATGTACTTCATTAGATGTTACAAAAACTTCACCAGCGGTTAACCCATATAAATCGACCATTAGATTAATCTATCTAACTCTTTGAATAAGAAGATGCTTTATAATTGCATTATCACGTGGGTGTCCTGGTGCCGTTCCTGTAAAGCAGAGACATGCGCGTTATTTTCGCTTCAATATAATAATGAATTAATAAACTACCAAAACTTTTAATTGGACAATCAATCGATACCTAACGATTACCGAACGTTTGGCGTAAAAAAAAGTTAAAAAATCGATTAAAAATCGAAAATTAACTAAAGAGACCTAAGTTCAATTTAATTAATTCATTACTATTAAACTAAGAACTACCAAATCTTTCCATTGGTAAAATAATTACCGTGAAGGGACTATTCATCGTTTAAGATAAAAAAGTGGAAAAATCCACTGATGTAAGCTAATTTGACATTAAACAATTATTATTGCATCTCGTGAGCACTAGCGCATGCGCATGAGTTTGTGTTCAACTTGATTAATTAATTACAGCTAAACAATAAACTACCAAAACTTTTTATTGGACTACCATACCTTTATACATGACATTCGATCAAATGAGCTAAAAAAAAGTTAAAAATTTTACTATAGGGGCTAACTTGACGTTAATTTTGATTGATAAATTACGAAAATCAATAAACTACCAAAACTTTTAATTGGACAATCAATCGATACCTAACGATTACCGAACGTTTGGCGTAAAAAAAAGTTAAAAAATCGATTAAAAATCGAAAATGAACTAAAGAGACCTAAGTTCAATTTAATTAATTCATTACTATTAAACTAGGAACTACCAAATCTTTTCGTTGGTAAAATAATGACCGCGAAGGGACTATTCAACGTTTAAAATAAAAAAAAGTTGAAAAAATCCACTGATGTAAGCTAATTTGATAAATCAAACAATTATATCGTGCACGCGGGCACTAGCGCATGCGCATGAGTTTGTGTTCAACTTTATTAATTAATTACAGCTAAACAATAAACTACCAAACGTTTTTATTGGACTACCACAACTGTACACATTATATTCTTACAAATGAGCTAAAAAAAGTTAAGCATTTCATTATATGGGGACTAATTTGACGTTATATTTTGATTGATTAATTACGAAAAAACAATGAACTACCAAAACTTTTAATTGAATTACGAATAATTACCTAACGTTTATCAAACGTTTGATACAAAAAAAAAGTTAAAAAATTGATTAAAAATCGAAAATTAACTAAAGAGACCTAAGTTCAATTTAATTAATTGATTACTGTTAAACTAGAAACTACCAAATCTTTTCATTGATAAAATAATGACCGCGAAGAGACTATTCAACGTTTAAAATAAAAAAGTTGAAAAATACCCCTGATGTAAGCTAATTTGATAAATCAAATAATTATATCGTGCACGTGGGCAGTAGCGCATGCGCATAAGTTTGTGTTCAACTTTATTAATTAATTACAGGTAAACAATGAACTACCAAAACTTTTATTGGACTACCAATCCTTTATACATGATATCCGATCAAATGAGATAAAAAAGTTAAATATTTCACTATAGGGGCTAACTTGACGTTATATTTTGATTGACTAATTACGAAAAACAATGAACTACCAAAACTTTTAATTGGACTACCAATCGATACCTAACGATTACCTAACGTTTGGCGTAAAAAGTTAAAAATCGATTGAAGGGGCTAACTTGATGAAGGTGCTTCACCTACCCTTCGTCTTACAAACGTTGCTCCAGGAGTTAGAAACACCTGTAAAATATCGTTACGTATTAATCGATACTATAAGTGTTAAAACGGCAACTTCTTAATAAATTAATTTTTTTTACAAAAGTAGAAACATAATAAACGTACCTCATAGTTGGATTGGTCAGACTACATTATATTTGACCAATTCTCAATGGTAAAATATTTATGTTTTCAGCCCATTCTAACCGCGCTATCTTATGTTTTTCTGAGAGCCATGGATTTTTCTGGCTTTGCATCCTCTCAGTCCAGCATTAGTTCACCTTCTTCTCACCGTACTTGGATGTACAACTTTTCCTTTTTGCTTCGATAAGTCAGCAGCGAGCTGGGTAGATGCTTTTTTGCGGTTTTTTATAGAGGCACGAATGAATTGTCCATCTTTACGAGAACTTGTCACTCTTTTTGCCCGTTTTATACTTGTTTTGATGAGATCCGGTTTGCATAAAGCGTTTAAGGGTGGTTTACACCCCACAACGCGAATATTTTACTCGTCTTGCAATTACAACTTGTGATTTACCATTTTTGTGTAAAATCTGTATGAGTTTCCGTTTTTCCAAACTAAGTTCACTTTTTTTTGGCATAATTAATTTGCAAACACTATAACAACACTTAATTTAAAAATTTTTACAAGTTTATCACGTGTAGTTCAAATTCAAGCAGTTATAACAGAATGAGAATTATTTCTAAAACTTTAAATTTTACACAAATAGGTCCTTAATGTTTTATTGTCCTTTAAAACAGGTACCGTCTCCTTAAATTTTAAGAAAACTTCAAAGTAAAATAATAGCACAGGATACAAAGGATTGTAAGATATGGTTTATGAAATTACCTGGAAAAAGAAGGGTGCCTAATACTTTTGCACAAGGCTGTATATACAAAATCGGCGACCACGATAAATCGAAAACTAATATATCAATTTGTTTTAAATTTTGTACTTATTTTAGATATAAAAACTAGTTCTTGACGGAAGGAATTTCTTTTTAGACTCATACTTTTTTTATTGACCAGAAAAAAGGAATAATGTCCTTAAAAATCGAAACTTTGACTTTCAACCATGGGACATTTTGTCCTAAATCAATATTTTGTAAAATTGCCCCGTCAAGGACTAAATAATTAAGTATTAAATACATTTTTTGGAAATTTTTATTTCAGGTGATCAACATCCGGGCAGCAGTGGTTACTGCAAAACCACTTTTTTAAAACTATCGTCAGGGGAGTGGTCATATCTTTTTTATTTATTAATATTTTATTATTACATAAAAATTATATAGCCGGCTCAAATAAATTGAGCCCTGCGTCATAGTTTAAAATGGAATGAATTAAGATCAGAATCGCTAGTCAAATGAGTGCATTTTAAAATGCATCATTTTTGTTATTTTTGATGTAACTCTCTCTCTTTACTACAATTTGAACTAATGTACAAATATTACAATCACTACGTAACTCAAATATTTTGTTAGTTTATAATGTAGTACAAGTAACGACATATTAAGTTTTTAATGTTTTGATTTACTAATGTGCAATATTAGTTACGTACGACTTTGATTAAACTTTGACAGCAAAACATGCCAATATTTTGGTACTTTTTTAAATAAATCTAAACGATGGCTTAAATTATATTCAGGATGCCGTTTCTTAATCAGAAATTTATGACGCAGGGCTCAATTTATTTGGGCCCGAGAATAATATTATAAATGTTTATTAACTTGGGAAATTATATGTTGAATAAAATATTATAAAAATTACAAGTTGAATGAAATTTGAAAATTTTCCAACTTACATTGTAGTCTAGGCTCCCGTTGCGCATAAGTGGTTTTGTCTTTTCAAGAACTCGTCAGCTAAACTATCCCTAAATGGATTAAAATCCATTAAAATTGAAATCAAAAACTATATTGAAAAATTTTTGGTTTGTCAAAGCACATGTCAATTAATTTTATTTAAAAAATGTTTTCCGATATTTTGATTTAAATTTTAATGAATTTTAATCCATTTTCATTCATTTGGGGATAGTTTAGAAGATGAGTTCTTGAAAAGACGAAACCACTAATGCGCAACGAGGTCCTAGACTAAAATGTAAGTTGAAAAAATTTCAAATTTCATTAAACTTGTAATTTTTAAAATATTTTATTCAACATATAAAAATTATATTATTTGAGCAAAGTAAACATTTTTAAAAATTGTACGGACGGTTTTGAGACCAACCAATTGCATCAGTATCCTGAATTTTCATCCGACTTTTATATTCATAATATTATCTTATTCCAAAAATTTAAAACTAGCTAAATTCCTCCATTTTAAGCACAGATTCATAGTAATAAACAATGTTTACAAAAAAAACATTGGATTCTTAACGAGTCGTACGTTTTAAAAATTAAAGGCGCCATTTTACTCGGAATTACCCTTATATTTTAAAAAATTCACATTAAATTGATTCGTTTATTAACAAAATAACGGTAAACATAAATAAACCTTGTAACAAAGCTATTTCGTCTAAAACCTGCCATTCAAAAGTTAAAAAGTAAATAAATATCATGCACCACTCGAACCAATTTTACAATTTATCAAGTCGTTTATAAAACTTAATGGTACATTTTTTATAAATGTTGTCAATATATTACTTTGTGCAAAATTTTATCAATTACTCCCAGATAGATTGTAGAAACGTCTAACTTCATACCTAGCGGTTTTTCGACAACCTGTTTATAGGTGCGGGTGAGCTGGGCAGGTAGATATGTATAATAATATGTAAGTTGTCAATTGACATGTAACCTTAATAATATCCAAATCTATTGGACACCTACCTTAATGCTAAATAATGTTGAATCTGAAATTTGCAAGAACAACAAAGAAAAGAAGCTAGTACCTGTTAACTGTTATCTACTATTACCTGTATCGTTACATCTCATTACGTGCACCATGTAAGTTATGTTTATATAATATTATTAATTTAATAATATATTACTATAAATTAGGTACGTACCTACCATAATCTTATCGTCGCATTAATAGTAATATATACCCGTGATGTATATGCAACTGATAAATAGATTTTTCATTACATATCCGAAAATATGTAGTAGGTACATACAAACTTTTGCTTGTTACTATCATAGGTTCCTAGTAAAAAGGCAAGGGGTCTCTGTAGTTCTATGAAGAAGTCCTTCAGATTTACTTCCGGTTTATACTAGAAATAACTTGAATTTCATACTATAACGGAGTGGAACTTACTGACACGAAATAAAAATTAGCGGTAACAATTTATTAAATCAATACAATAACAAAATATAAAAAATTGATTCTAAACATTATGCTAGCAACAGGATTTGGGTGGGTCGAGCGGGGCACCTGATTAGGACGTACTAATTCGATCAAACTAAAAATGTGGAACGAAACAAAATTAATATTAACACGAAAAAATTTAATTAAAGAAATGATTGACCTCAAAATTTGGCAACTTTTGAATTTAAAATATGTATGTCAATAATTTTTCCTAAAAAAATACCTATTAATGATTTAATTAGAATTATAAAACTAACTACCTATGTATAGGTAATGACGGTCCTACATGATTCGTTAACCTGTTTCTTGAAGTAATATTGCCTCGATGTAATTTACGACCGTATTCATAGACAAGTATTAGTCCTTACTAATGCTTAAGCACCGAATTTGGATTTCATTGTCACAAATTCGGTACTTAAATAGCAAGAATACTTTGCGAAAGTGTTACCTTTGACCAAAACTTGTATTTTGCCAAGTCTTTTTGTTCTATAAACCTCAAATATGCGATTATCAAATTCAAATTCGATGCTTAAGCATTAGTAAGTGCCATGGACTTAGAAGTCCTTCTAATTCCATGGTAAGTGCTAAATACTTATCTATGAATACGGCCGTTTTAATATACTTGTCTTGGGAGATAGGTCAAACCAACTTATTATGAAATTTCCATAAACGGGGAAACACTTTATGTGCAGACTTTTCGAGGCAAGCCACATACAGCAGCCTCACATTATCTGTACAACGCTTGAGGTTAGCATTTAAGAGAAAGAAGATTTATATTGTGCTTTCTCTCGCACCCATGAGACAGATTGGGTAATGAAACCCAGTCTATCGTTCTATCGTCTATTTAAAAAAAATTTTAAATAAAAGACCTTTAATTTTGGAAATTAAATACCCGAATTTGGCTTGATCTATTGGGACTAAAAGAAAAGACCAAATTTTTATCCCTATATTTGGTTCTTGCGGCTTTCACAATTATGTAATATTTAAGATAAACGCTAAATTTTATAATCACAAAAATTTATTTATTCTATTTTTCCATCATAATCATTTTTCTGTTATTTACATGTTATAAGTATAGTTTTTTAAGTTCATTAAAAAGTACACAAATTTTTTAAGTTTTGGGAAAACTTCGCCTATTTGGGTCAGCCACTTCATTGGACCAAACTGTTCTTGCCCGATATTGATTAAACGGAATTAACTGTATAAATATAAAATTGTAATTCAAAATTATTTTTAGCCCTAAAAAAGTAAAATATACGTTACATTATAATATTAATCAATATTATGTATGTATCAGATTATGTTTGAAATAATTTTTACACTTCTTGTGTATCGGAGCGATTTAATCTTAAACGAATATTATTGAAATTATATAGGGTAAAAGCCGGATAGTTGCCTCGGACGGATACTTGCCCCGATTATTAATACACTATGTTAGGAATATAATTTGTGTTAGCGCTTTACTACAATAAGTAGTGACCCCCCGCAGACTTTAGTGCCGCGTGAGCCATCGGAATAGGCCTACGTGTTTTGTCCGTGTGAGCAAATATCTTCCGCGGCGAAACTGTGACAGGCGTTTTACTTATATTGGTAAGTAATTTTTATTGAATATTTTTATTACTGATCGTGATTCCAGGCAACTGTTTGTTTCTTTGCATGCATTAGAGTTTAAATTACATTGTTTATTATGTTTTATTGCAAAATAACTTTTATTTATTTCGTAAATGTAAAGGGCAAGTATCCGCATCAAAAAGGATAGTCGCCCTACTTACTTTTGCGGATAGTTGCCCCTAAAGACTTAATATTTTTTAACAAGCAAAGATGAATTTTGTTTTTTCTTGTTGATTTTTTGAATTCACTATGACTAATTTGTTGTAATTGAAATAAATATCTACTTAACTGTTTTATATATTTATTCTAGATAATCAAAATGCCTCGCAAATATAAACGAAAACCAGGCGTGGTGCCACGTAACATCAACTGGACAGAAGATAGTTTAACCTTTGCTTTGGAAGAATTGAGAGAAAAGAAAAAGTATTAATGAAATTTCTCGAACATATGGAATATCCTCTCGAACTTTAAGAAGGCGCTACGAAACAAGTAACCAGCAACTGCTAACTCAAGGTATATTTTTTATTTTAAGGTGTATACCTAGTAGTATAAATACAAAATTCTATCTACATACCTTCTTAGCTAACGTAATTGTATTTTTGGTCACTTCTAGGAAAATATCCAGTTCTTGGCTTCCAAAATGAAAAAAGACTGGTAGCTCATATATTGAAGCTCGGAGACGCCGGTTTTCCTCCGGACAGAATTGTGATTCGCCAATTAGCTTATCACTTTGCCGAAAAGTTGAAATTAAAACACAGTTTCAACAATGAGAATGAAATGGCTGGACCACAATGGCTAAAAAGCTTTCTTGAAAGAAATCCTGAAATAGCTTTGAGGCAAGCTGAGGGTTTATCAATTGAAAGAGCGAAGGGTCTCAACAGAACAGAAGTTGCAAATTTTTTCAAACTCTTATTAACTGTTTTAACTGAAAATAATTTACTGGATAAGCCAGATAGAATATTTAACATGGATGAAACCGGTGTCCAACTAAATAATAAAATTGGTAAAGTATTAGCTAAGAAAGGCGCTAAAGCAGTTAAGTCAGTTACTTCTGGTGAAAAGGAGAAACAATTACTGTTGTTGCTTGTTGTAACACTATTGGCAATTTTCATTGGCAAAAATAAAGAATGTTAAATAAATAATAAAGATTGTTTTAATTGATATAAATTTCTTCTATCAAAAATAAAAATCATACCGAGGTTACTATCCCCGTACAAGGCAAGTATCCTCCGAAGCATTTTCCTCGCTAGGCTACTATCCGCCATAGTAGGCAACTATCCCTTTTGAGAGGTGAAATAAAACAACATTTATTCATAACCATTGTTAATTATCAGTATAAAAATAGGTTATTTTAGAAGATAAAAGGCCTATGTTTTAAGATATATACTAAATAATTTTCAGGAAGTTCATATTTTCAAAATTAAACTTTTTCGTAAAGTGGGGCAACTATCCGGCTTTTACCCTACTATATTATTAACCTGTGAAATTAATATTAAAGTAAAATTTTCAAAATTAATACGTTAAATAAATAATAAAACGAATTTATTCGTGAGATTTCAGCAATGGTTACTGGTGTCATCAGACGTTTAATAACAATTAGTGAAAATACACCGAAACAAAATAAAACGTATTGTCATTTGATACGAAACCTCACGAATAATTTCGTTTTATTGTTTATTTAACCTATTAATTTTGAAAATTTCACTTTAATATTATAGGAGGAGTAGACTCTCAGGAGAACCAAACCAATTCTTTACAGAGAGATTTGGGAAACTGAGAGAGGCTTATGTCCAGGAATGGACGAATACAGGCTGAGGAAGAGAAGAAGAGAAGAGAAGACAAATTCGATTTCGTTAACTTATATGTACAAATATATTCGCGACAATTTCGGTATTCACAATTTTTTAACTCAAATTACGGTAACGATATAGGATGACAAAATCCATCCTCCGCGGTGCATCGAGACCTTTGTATGTCATTTTCCTATCGGTATTATTTTCTAATTTTGTTGCAGGCAGCTGTACTATCAGGACGGTTAATTTCAAAAAAACGTTAATTATAAACTATGTATGAAAATGCATTTATATGAATGGGACGGCTGAATAGTTCTAAAATTTATAAACTAAGTAGCGAAATTTGACCTGAAGATAAAAACTAAATTGTGTGTGCAGTGAAGTGCAGCGTAACATACTTAACACGGAATCGAAAAAGTGTAATAAGTACTAAAGCAATTTTTTCACTAATAGACATTAAAGGTGATCATTATAAGACTTTCAAGGTGAAAGTTGAACTTGGCTAGTTCTTTAATAATCCGAAAAATTAATTTTGAAGTTTATTTAGTGCTTCTGAGATCAATGCATTCAGTGATCAATGTTTATTAAAACGAGAACATTTGATTGGCATAAAATGTTAAAAAAGGTCGGGAAATGGTAGAAGATGAACCTAGACCTGGTCGTCCATCAAGATCAACAGGCGAATTTCATGTCGTTCAGGTTAAAGAAAAAGTGATAAATAATTGTGGACTGCCTATTCAGGACATACTGATAATGTTGGAATATCTTTTGGTTCACGTCATCATATTTTAACTGAAAGTTTGCACATAAAGCGGGTTTCTTCACGACTTATTTCAAAAACGCTTAATTTTCTCAAAAAATGCAACAAAAGGAAGCGGCTTTAGAAATGGTTTCTGCAGTAACTATAATAATAGTACGTTCATGAAACGCATCATAACTGGAGACGTGGCATGGGCATACAAGTATGATGTTGAAACAAAACACATATCGCCAAAATGGCGCTTTGAACACGAACCTAAACCCAATAGAGTGCGTAAAATTCAATTAAAAATTAAAGTTTTGCTTACTACTTTCCTGAATTATTGTGATGTAGTGCACCATGAACTCTCTCCTACTGGTCAAACTATTGGGAATATCATTTAAGCGTTATAAAGCATTTGCATAAAGCTATCCGCCAAAAATCTAGATTTGTAGGAAAACAATTAATAGATTTTACAATATGATAATGCATCTTGGCACAATTCTTTGCTTGTTCCAAATTTTTGGCCAAAACTCAACCAACACTATTCCTCAAGCTCCATATTCACCTGACCTAGCTCCGTGCGACTTTTTTCTTCACGAGAATGAAATTACCATTTCCCGGATAACGTTTTGAGTCAATTGAAGATATAAGAAGAAATTTGTTAAAAGTGTTTCGAGGATTGGGTTAAACGTTGGTACATGTGTATTACTTGCAATGGAGAGTACTTTGAAGGAGACAAAGTTAGTATTGAACATTAAAGTTATATTTTACGTTTTATTCCATCAGTCCCGGAACTTTTTGATCAGGGGGATATCTATGTGCTTCTTCGCAGTAGACGTAAGAAATATTAACTACATACGTATGTAGGTACATGGTAGGTGTATAACTTCTATTATAGAAGTTATATTATTTTATACCGAGCACATAATCTACTATTAGAACCGGGAAAACATAGAACATGTAAAACAAATAATAGTTAAAGCAATTGGCAAAAAAGAATGGACGCAGGACAAAAACAATAGACAAAATAATACTTACTACATTATTATGGCGTTCGTTATTCATTACAAACTTGTACTACGTATATACTGTAATTAAAAGATTATAAATAAAACGACGTTTTGTTGATATTTCTATAATGTTTATCTCCGGTGTACTTCACATTAAAAAAATACAACCACAAACGTCGTTTTATTTATAACCGTTTAAAAATAATACTACTACATAAACACAGAATGAAAATAGAAATACTGAACACAAATAAAAAACGCATATTATAACGAAATATTAGCGAGAACACCTCACACAAAAAGAGTTTTTGAAAACACAGCGAAAACTAAGCATAAAACATCAGGAAATTTCTACATTAAAAACTGAACATCTGCACGAGAGACGAAAATAATACGCAAATATTCAAAAAGCAAAAAACTTGTCATATGGAAAATCTTCGAGATTGAAAAACATCAACAAATAAACAACGAATTAGAGTGACCAATTAAATTTGCAAAGATTGCCCATCTATCGATATTTGTCCAGAACAAAATATATATTCACCTGTAAATCACACCTGTTATTTTCAAAAAATTTATTAATCCAGCAATTCAAACAACTACATTAATAACAAATATTTTTTTTCTAATTTTAGTTTTCTCACATATTAAGTGTTTTTTAAAATATGTACTATGTAAATTGCAGGTTGGGGTGAAGGTGCTTTAAAGCGAAGCTGGTTACTAATAAAAACTATTAATACAAAATATTTTTCAGAATCTTATTTCAGCTAAAATGCAATTATTTCAAAAATTTTCAAATTTCAAAATGAAGTTATGAAACTAACTTATTTAATTACTAATTTTCAAATTACATTATATTTTAATTAATTTTATGTAGTTTGCAGAGTACGTAGAAATTACCAATTCACAATTTATTACAAATATGGACCATTCAGAATTAATACAAGAAATGCCTCACATTGAGCAACTGCCAACCCAGGAACGGTTGGCATTAGCAAGAAGAAGAAGAACACAACAACTTAAACTATGGTTGCAAAAAGGAAAAGAACATAATCGAAAGCCTGTTCAAGATTTTGAATCGGTCAAACCAAACTTACAATTTAAGGATAGTGTAGTTTTATTAGAAGCAGCTGCCAGAAATGATATCGAGGAAGGTAATTATTTTCTTTTTATTTATTAGATAGTATTCATCTTTAGCATTTGTATCCCTTGGTAAGAAGTAACTTAAAGTTAGCATTCAATCAGAGTATAGCAAAAGGCTGTGCAAATCTGCCGTGTTAACTATGACTCGAAGTTTATTCAACTGATGACTCTCATGCACTGAATTTAATTACCTTTAATTTTGTATACTTTTGCTTTTGGTGTAAGATTAAAATAAAACAAGTATCTCACAAAAACCAAATTTTTGACCAAAAGTTGTTCTAAGAGATATTTTTGTCCTGCATATCAAATTAAAATTTCAAAAACGCAAATAACCAAAATTTAACGCAAAGTAACAGTAGAACAATGTTGAAACATTGTATCATACTAAAGCAACATAACAAACCGCTTCATTTAAAAAAAATTAACCGATAGGGCAATAAAATTTCTAAATATAAATAATGGTCACTGAAATTATTTCCAGATGTTGTAAGTTGGGTAGCTTAGTACCCCTTATAATCTTTCAATTCTAGCGGTGCGTTACGTTCTTTCAACTATAATAACCTCCTCAAATTTTTGTATTTACCTCAATATCAGTAATGAATTATTAAATAAACGGTTAAAAATTAATTCAATCTATTGTTTTAGTAAATAATAATAAAATTAACTGTAGGTATTTGGTAAATAAAAGCGCATTAGTCACTTTAGTATTAAATAGTTTTGTATGGGTGGAATAACAAGGTAAATTAGTACATTATTAATTAGGTAAATTAGCTTTTAGAAACATATTTTAAAAATCAATAAATAATTTGATTTTATGAAGGTATTGAATTTATTATAAATATTATTTAACACAAAAAAATGTTCTGATAAATTATATAATTTCTTATTTTATAATAAACCACTTTAAAACTTTTCATTGCATTTATTTCAAAACTACGATTTTCACTTAGCTTGTTATACCATGAGCCACTCAATTGGAAACAGGAGTTCTATTAACTATGATAATATTAAACTTACACACAATGAAAGAAAAGTTAAAAGCTTAATTTACTAGAAATCCTAGAAATTAAAATATTCCAAAAAAACTCAATTATTTCCGGCATTAATAATCGTAAAAATGTAAGTTACGCTACATTTTTGAAAAACTTACCATATAATTTTAAGTTGAATAAAATATTTAAAAAAATATAAGTTGAATGAAATTTGAAAATTTTTCAACTTACATTTTAGTCTAGGACCCCGTTGCGCGTAAGTGGTTTCGTCTTTTCAAGAGCTCATCGGCTCTTAATAATATAATTTTAATTGTTTACGTCATAATTTTGTTTAAAATCAAAACTGTCATATCTGTGAGAATTTAACCGTAAGAACGATTACAATATTTTTATAAAATGCAATATAATTAGCGGCTAGAGTTAAGATTCTCGAACTCGAAAATACACTTTTTCATATAGAAATGGCTTTACCAAACGAAAGAGGACTATTTTAGAAATATTTTTAAGGTGAGGATGAACTTAGTGAATCCTTTAAAGCTGACAAATTAAATTTAAAAATCACGAATTTCCCATAAGCAATACATGTAAGTGTAATATTATGCCAAATATGGAATACATTCTATCACCAATCCGTGCGCTGTAGGTGGGCCGACAGTCACAAGCGGTGGGGAGTTACCAGTCGCTCCCTACTATCTGTCGGGTCAACATCCACACTTTGCCGAGTTGGACCGTTCTAGGGGGACATTTTTAATGAGTCAAAACGCTTGTCAAAACGGTTTGGAGTGGCCGGATTTGTTTGAACAAAACTGGTTTAACAGTCGATAAGAATAAAATAAAATGAAATTAAGGAGGGCGTACGTTTGAATTTTTATTGAAAATTCCTCAAAGGTATTAATAATATAATGTAATTATATGTATTTCTAATAAAACACCTGATAAAGAGCAAAAACCCATTGCTGAAAGCTCATGAAAAAATTTCTTTAATTGTTCAGTTTAATCTGCTTACTTTTAAAATTTAATGAAATAGGTACTACTAATATTATAAAAAAATATTTAATAAAATGTTTTAAAAGAAAAACAATTTTAAGAATATTTTTTATGAAATTAATAAAAATTGTTAAATAAATAAGAAATAAAAATAAATTAAGAATGTAAAATGAAGTGTAATTTGTATGTACCAACAGAACTTTTTAAAAATTGACTGATTTGTTGTTATAGTTAAGAATTTACTGGTACAAGATGTTAGTCCGGATTCATGTAATGAAGATGGTCTTACAGCTTTGCATCAATGTTGCATAGACGATAACGAAGCCATGCTGCAATTACTGTTAGAATATGGCGCTAACGTTAACGCAGAAGATAGTGAAAAATGGACTCCTTTACATGCTGCAGCTACTTGTGGTCATCTTAGATTAGTTAGGTAATTAATTTAGCTTGAATTTTTTTTAATGATGAGTACTATAAATAACTTAGAAATACATAATATTAAAAATGGTCTGGTAACATCTTGGGACATTAATTTTTGATTTTTAATCTTTTAGTAGCCCACTAGGTATGATATGTATATGTACATATTAATACGTTGCGTTTTTAAATTTTACCAGACTGAATTAATATAAAACTGATATAAAGCATTCTTATACCTGTCACCTTACCAATACCGAGAAATAATAATGCTAAAAACAGATAAAAACTCCAATATTCTAAAGCGAGAGCAATTGACCGGAGCAGTAAACATGCAAAGAGTTTTTTAATGTTTTATTTGTTTCTTGTGGGCTTAAATTATTGCTAAATGTAATGGACTTTAGTCCATATTTTTAGTAGATTATATTAGTAGACATAATTTTTTTTATAATGCATATAAATGATCTGAAAAATTGTAATTTGCCTTTTGTCTCAAGCTGAAAACATACAGCTACGATCACATAATTAAGAACGACCTGGCAAATCTAACCTAAGGGCAGTAAAACTAGTGTAGATCAATAATACAAAAATTTATGTTGACAGGTACTTTTCTTTAAGAAGTACCCTATATAAACTGTGTAAACAATTGGACAATTGATTACAGTTACCCTAAAATCTGCAAGTATGCATAAATAGCTTTATTTGTAAGGGTTCACATAATTAAGAACGACTAGTAAAATGTATAAAATTTATTAAAATCATTTTTAAAGTTATTATAATTAATATTTTGTAGAATGCCCTTTATTTTTAATGAGTGCCTCAATCTACGAGGCATTGATTCAATTAATTTTGAATTAACTCCAAAGGAATGGCTTCCCAAATTAAAGCGCTTTTTCAAAAGTTGAGCTTCATTTGTGACTTTTTTGTCGGCTATCTTCCGTTTTATGTAAGGCCACATATTCTTAATTGGATTTAAATCCAGACTACAAGAAGGGCAATCCAAAAGAGTCACCGAATTGTCACTAAACGATTTTTTAGTGTCGTGTGCCATGTGCTTGGGATCGTTGTCTTGCCGAAATATCCAGGTTACAGGTAAATTTTCGTCGATGTATGGAGCCTAATACATTGTTCAATAGATTATTATACACATCTTTGTCCATAATGCCTTTTATATGATGTATTGGACCAACACCACGCTAAGTCCACGCTAAGACCACGCAACACCACAGTTCATTATTTTTCCACCACCATGCTTGACGACCTTTTCGTGTAACGTGTATTATTTTCTGACGAGATAAAAGTAAATTTAGTCAGACCCGACGGGAAAGTATTTGTTAGACAACCTACAGGCCAAAAATTATCCATGTTACACGAAAAGGCCGTCAAGCATGGTAGTGGAAAATAATGAACTGTGGTGTTGCGTGGTCTTAGCATGGACTTAGCGTGGTGTTGGTCCAATAAAATCACATAAAAGGCATTATGGACAAAGATGTATATAATCTATTGAACAATGTATTAGGCTCCATACATCGACGAAAATTTACCTGTAACCTGGATATTTCAGCAAGACAACGATCCCAAGCACATGGCACACGACACTAAAAATCGTTTAGTGACAATTCGGTGACCTTTGGATTGCCCTTCTTGTAGTCTGGATTTAAATCCAATTAAGAATATGTGGCCTTACATAAAACGGAAGATAGCCGACAAAAAAGTCACAAATGAAGCTCAACTTTTTGGAAAAGCTGCTTTAATTTGGGAAGCCATTCCTTTGGAGTTAATTCAAAAATTAATTGAATCAATGCCTCGTAGATTGGAGACAGTCATTAAAAATAAAGGCATTCTACAAAATATTAATTATAATAACTTTAAAAATGATTTTAATAAATTTTTATACATTTTTACTAGTCGTTCTTAATTATGTGAACCCTTACAAATAAAGCTATTTATGCATACTTGCAGATTTTAGGGTAACTGTAATCAATTGTCCAATTGTTTACACAGTTTATATAGGGGTACTTCTTAAAGAAAATACCTGTCAACATAAATTTTTTGTATTATTGATCTACACTAGTTTTTACTGCCCTTAGGTTAGATTTGCCAGGTCGTTCTTAATTATGTGATCGTAGCTGTACGTAAAATCTTGGCAAATACATGGGTATTGTCATCGCCTTTCGAACCTTGCAACTAGGGGATCTAAATTCAAGCTATTCTAATCCTTAAATTGAACAAATACATCTACAGTCAAGCCTGAGTGAGCGACAACTGGATAAGCGAGAAAACTCTACAAGTGAGAATAATTTCCACGTTTCGTCATTTTAACACTTGAAGATCTCTATAAGTGAGAAACAGATAGATCTATATCAGAGTAGGTTTTCACGTCTGGACCTCTATAACTGAGACTGCCACTTACCTTATACTTTTAAGGGAGAGTCGAGCAACAAATATCCCATATCATTGTTTTTATGCCGCATTTTTTTAGAACTGTCAACTGTGCGTCTTTACCGACCTATTAATCACACTTATTACAGTTGATAAGTATAGTTGCGAAAAAAGGTTTGCCACGTCCTTGGAATGGTAAAACGAAAATTTTTTTTGAAAAGTTTAAGTGAGATACCTTTATAACAAAAAAAATATTCCGGTCCCTTGAACTCTTGGTTATGCAGGTTTGACTGCATTTCCTTTTCCTTGAAGATGTATTTCATAACCAAGCAAGGTGGACAAATTTGTATGTGCGGAGTGAAACCTTTATTCTGACCGTTCTTCCCTCGGAAGGCAGTTACCGTCTACCGAGGTAATTTAGCCAACCTGGCCGTAGGTATAAAAAGCACTTACCAAGATGCATAGCCAGCGGGGTGTTTTAGGGCTAATACTTTCCTATGGGGAAGGTCGCCTACGTCCTGCAATGGACTGATATAGGCAGATCGTGATAGTATATGCAATACAAAATCTGTTTAAAGGGACTTATTGTACATATTTTAAAGAATAGTTTATAATTTCTTATTTAATTTTTTTTTACAAAATGACAGCGTAAAATCTCAGCAAAGGAAACCTCTCTTTACAAATAGAGTTCCTCGGCCAGCAAGAGTTCTCCAATTTTTGATTTTGGACAAAAAACAAAAATTTTTCAGTTTTAAATAGATTTATCTCGAGAAGTACGTAACGAAATTAAAAAAATTGCTTTTTGTAAGAATTGTGCACGATTGATTTCAAATTTCCATTTTAAAAAAATTTTAAAATAATTTTGGAAATTTTTAGAAATGCAAAAAAAGACAAACATAGTCGACCTGAATTATAAATTGAAAAGAAAATATAGTTGAGGTGATAGGCCAATGAAAATCTAACAAGTAGACACCTTTTTCAAAACACACTACCAACGTAAACATTCAAAAAAGCATTATAATTTTTGTTTGCTATTTTTTTCATTCGACGATGTTGCTGAATGCGACTCTGCTTTTTTGTAATTAGTAAATAAAATTATAAAAGATCAAGTAAATAAATTATATAATGGAAGTATGTTCAATCAAGATCCAACTACTAGTTACACAGTTATGCCATACGTTCGAAAACTAAGCGAAAAAATAAAAAAAGTTTTAAAACCTTTCAAGATTAATGTGACATTCAAATCAAGAATCAACTAATAACATTGGACAACTATATTCCAAATTAAAAGACCCTATACCGCAAGAAAAGAAGTCAGATTTGGTATATCTAGATTGTAATCTTATATACCGGGTGTTGAATGGCTTACCTATACATAGGGAAATTGCATGTAAAAACACATTTATGCAAATTCCTGCTTCCCTAATTAAAAAGAAAAAATGAAAGAGAAAATTATGAAGAAATATTAATGTGATTGACAAGAGTATTAGGTTTCATTTAGCTTTTACTCGATGAGCAAAACAGATTTTTCAAAATTGTTAAAAGTTTCATTTATCAAGATAGCCATGCAAATATTGTTCTATGGCTAAACAATTACTTGTTGTCAGTTTTGCACATTATTTATTTCATGGAGTAAAAGCTAAATGAAATCTATTACTCTCGTCAATCGTAATTAATATTCTTCGTAATTTTCATCCCTTTAATTTTTTCTCGAAATTAATTAGGGAAGCAGGAATTTGCATAAATGTGTTTTTACATGCAATTTCCTTATGTATGGGTAAGCCATTCAACACCCAATATATTGGCCAAACTAACCAATGGCTTCATAAAAGAATGAGTGGGCATGTTTCAAGTATCTATATATTTCCGGCTTCCTTATGTAAGGATACAACCAAGGTTGTTTACCCGTCCCTCAAGAGGGTACTCTAGCAATTAATACCTCAAAGATGTTGCAAGCATCTTGTGAGAGGACCACCGTCTTTACGTGCCTTCCGAAGCACGGAGACGGGATTATAAAGTGAACTCCACCCGGATGCGAACCGGGAGTCCTACCTAGCAGTTCATCGCGCTAACAACCATGCCAATGACCGTCTCTGTTTCAAGTATCAAAACCAGGAACCACTGCAATTGCTAAATATATCTTAATCGATGGACATAATGCTGCCTTTTCAAAAGTCAGGATAATCATATCAATCACGAATTATAAAGATCGACTCCTTCACGAAATGATATGTATCAAGAGAGTAAAGAACGCAATGAACAGAAAAACTGACATCGAAGTTTAAGTAACATCTACAGCCATCTACTTATTTAAGCTACAAATAACGTATTGGAGTTAAGTTTGTCCTATTTAATAAGTTCTTAAGTAGGTTGTTCCTTAACTCGCCATTATCAAGAATATTTTTCAAACTTTATCGATCAAGAAATCCTATCGAATGACAATACCTTATTTTTCGTTTCTATGTATTTATACTATTGTTATTAAAGGTCTGATGACAGCAGTAACCATTGATAAAAACTTTCGAATAATTTTGTTTTATTGTTTATTTAACCTATTAATTTTGAAAATTTTAATCTAATATACTTTTAATTGGAGATCATAACTTATGTGGAATTCTTTGAATAAATTGACGTGTTAGATTTAATAACGCTGCAAGCGAAACCGGTTACTTAATAAATTTTACGAGCATAAACGTTTTTAATTAACTAAACAATAATTATTATAAAAAATATAAAAATTAATTTTTAAAATTTACTGTATTTTATAATATTATAGTACGACTAATAACAAATCTATTTTTTTAAGAATACTAATATCCAAAGGTGCAAATCTATTAGCAGTCAATGCTGATGGAAATATGCCATATGATATATGTGAAGATGAAACAGCTTTAGATTTTATAGAAGGAGAAATGGCTAAACGAGGTGTAACACAACAGCTTATAGACAAAACTAGAGCACTAACCGAAATACAAATGTTAAATGATATGCAAGAAATTGTTAAGTTTAGTGGAGATTTAGAATTCTATGATGGTCAAGGAGCTACCCCTGTAAGTAAATTTAGTAAGTAAATTTAGTAAAAAGTAAGCTCGATTCACAAATTTATTTTTTGCGATTTTTATTTTGAATACATAGAATAAGTCGCCAAACATTAAAAAATAATTTATTGGATCCAAGAACATTTCCACCTGCAACATAGGCATTGGGGAATTGGGTGGTGTGAATAAAAATTAGTTAATAATGAAACTTGAAAAAATTATATAAATCTATAATTTAGCTTTTGCTCAATGAATCTTTTACTAAAGCGTAAGGCTTAAATAGAAGACTAGAAACACAAAAATAAAGCACAACTAGAAAACAGGAAAAGGGAACTGATCGCTTCATTTTAGAATCGTCTAAAATTGTTAATTTGTATTAAAAAAATTATAATGTTCAACTTGCTTAAGGAAACGATTAAAGCAATGGTTGTGATGCAAAAGCATTCTTAGGAGTAATTTCAGCAAAAACATTCATTATCTGCTTGTCGAACAATATACTATTTCATTAGACATCGCTAGTTTAGGTAGCTCCTTATACCTCAAATTCCACCTAAATAATTTAGATCGTATAATATAAAACTTTCTAGGGTACCTACCTGGCTATATTTTAAAGCCAGGTCGGGGGTATGAAAATAACGTATAAAAAAATAAACTGAAATGTAGGTTTTGAGCTATGGGTGTAAACTATAACATTAACTGACGTAGAAAATTTTAATTATTACTTTATTATTGCTTATTATAATAGCGAATAAATTACAATTTGACATAAATATTATAATGCCATTAACAATAATTTAATTAGTTACATATAGCTTCTGCAAATGGGTACACATCTGTTGTTGAATTTCTTCTGGATCATAATGTACGGACTGATGTTAAAGATCGAGATGAGTGGCAACCCGTTCATGCTGCTGCTTGTTGGGGTCATGTAAGAATCCATAAGTTATCAAACGTTATATTTTATAACATTTAGATTTTACAGCTAGACGTGTTAGAAATATTAGCTCAATATGGCGCAGATCTTAATGCTAAGAATAAAAATGATGAAACACCAGCAGGTAAGGTACTAAATAATATACTAAACTAATTTTTCGATGATTGAAATTCCATAATTATAATTATGAAATTTGGTTCAAGTTTGATTTCGTACGATTTGGTTCACTGGTTTTATTCAAGTTCTTTTAAAAAGATGGACTCACAATTTGTGAATTAATTAACTTGCAATAACTGTCAATCTATTTGCTTAGAACTTTCAATGGCGTGGACATAGCTTTCCTAAAACATAACATACAGTACAATTTAAAATATGACCAAGTTGGCTATTCCCATTAGATTACATTTTGACCCCAAAGTTTACCTAACTTGAAAGAGAATACTAGAAAAGTTGCCAAAATATGGAATTTTTTGGCAAGTGTCAATTAATGTGTTAATCACGATTCGTTGAAATTTAGTAAATCGATTTCGATACATAGAACTTAGCATTTGAGAACACTCCTTTAGATCATAAACCTTGTACAATCATCTACTCGTTCTCTATTATGCGTTTATTCGCAAATCGGTTATGATAAATTATTATTTATGTTGTAATTGGCCAGCAGTAGGTATAGCGTGAAGTATACACGAATCCACTAAGAATTTCGCGGCTATGACATTTACTTTGTTTCTAAAAAGAACGTCTGCATTTCAATATTCTTCTTCATGTACCATATCCGGTCCCCCGAACGTTGGCGATTCAACTTGGCCGAAGCCAAGATGAATTTACCAGGGAGTATAATTCACGGGGTGGTTTCCCGTTGCCTTTCCCATAGTCCACAAATCGCTATTGGACTTTTTGATCACAACAGTGTATCTAACGCGAGCAGGGTTCGAACCGCGAGCTTACCGCTTCGTAGTCGATTCGTGTATGCTTCGCATTATACTGCTGACATTTCAATATGGTTTTTCTTTTTTGTATATGCTATAATGAAATTCTTCCCACCGTAACTTGCGAAGGTGGAAGATGCCAATGCTATCTTGCAAATTTGGAATTTAATTCTTTTAAATTAAGAAGATAATATGTTAGAGATCGATCTTCTGTTATGATAGTAAATTTTTGGCCAAAAATGTTTGTGGTATTTTATAGCCCAAATAATTGCTAATAATTCTTTTTTACCTAGTAATAATTAGATAGAAGTGTTAATTCTTTCGCAGCCATTCAAATTTTTTATTTGATACAATAGTTCTAATTAAATTCTCAATATTTAGAAAGAAAACTTGCTTTACAGATATTTGTGAAGATCCTGAACTGAAAGAACGAATATTACAACTGAAAACAGAACAAGAAAATAAAAAACAAGCTGAATCCCAAAGAAAACGGGTGCGGCGGTCTCAAAGTAATAATACAAGAGCTCAATCAGTTAGAAGAACTTCTCTTCGAGATAAAGGCCTTACTGCAAGGAGAGATGCAGTGGAAGAAGCGAGGTTGCGTATGCAAGCGTCTGCCACTAAGGTTAGTAATAATGATCAATTTGTTTACATGCTTAACTTATACCTACTTATATCTTAAGCAGTATCGTGAGAAGTGAAGTTAATATAAGCTATGATTTTTATTATTATTAATCATTTTTTAGGATAATGATCGCGTAGATTTCGTGGATGGTGTAGAAAATAATAATTCAGGTACATTGGCTCTCAACAGTGAACCTAATATCAATAGTATAAATGCTAAAGAAGGGGAGAGTACGCTTCAAACAGAATTACCCGGATGTAGAAAAGCTCCTGAAGGAAGAGACAATGATTATTTGGAAAACAGTGACTTAATTGAATCTAAAAATGAAGCAACTTATACGACCGATGTCAATGGAAAAGTTACGGTTGTGCATGTAGTCGTTACTATTAATGGAAATGGAACTTTAGCTGATTTAAAAAAACAACGAATGCAAATTCGAAATAGTACAAGCGATATTAACAGTTTGCATACTCCTATGGCTTCAGAATGTGAAGCTATTCCAAAAATGACTTCTAATGATATAATTCGATTTACAGGAGATACGGATGAAATTGTGGGATATTCTAAATCAAAAAGATGTTGCATTATTCAATGAAATCTTGAAATGTAAAATTTATAGTTGCAAGACTTATTATATTACATATTTTTTAATAATTCAGTTTTTTTTAGTACTTATAATAATTATTATATAAACAATTAAAATAAAAAAACTAGTCAAACGTGGAAAGTTAAAATTCAGTTCTTTCTCTTTGAATTTTTAAAAACTTTATTTTTTATTCACAAAACTTGATTCTTCAAATATTCAAAAGATACTTTATTTTAATGGAAAACTACACAATTTTCTTACATCTACTCTTATGAAGCTAAACTTAATTAATGATGAATAATGTGTTGCAAGTCAATATTAAAAAAAAATGCATGAAGTGCATTTAAATAATACCTGATAATAATTTCATCTATAATCAACATAAAGCATTGTTTCACGTTTTTAGTTGTATTACTGGAAACTATTATCTTAGGTTTACACAGGTTAAACGATTACTTGCTTGTCAGTTACACGGACCGTGTACAAAATGAATTGCCGGTTTCACAGCGCAAGTGCGAGAATGTTTCTTGACAATACTTACAATAAAATTCAATTATTGACTCATGAAAAATAATTAACAATTTCCGCTTGTCAATAAAATTCAATTTTATGGTTTTATATAAAAAAAAATAACTATTATTTGGGTTCAATTTTTTTCCAAAATATAACTTTAAAATTCAATAAACAGGTCTATCTAATGAGAATCATAAATTCTAAATATTAATGGCATCAATATATACATAAATCAAGGTAGTTTATAATATATTTAAATTAAATTACTTTATAACAAACGAGGGGGAAGTAATGAATTATTCCGCCGCTAACACCATTGTAGTACGGGGTTTGACAAGAATTTATTATATTTCTACTTCTACGGTCTAGAAAGAGAATATATTAGCTAAAGGGTGAGAGGTTGATGTTGAGTATCGTGAGTTTGCTGCCACCACTTCCTCCTGGAGGAAGTAAATTAGGGTTTTGGAGGACGTGGGAATAAAATGATTTCTAGCTTTCACTTAATTTCACTTTTCGTGACCAACTTTGGGGATTAAAAACAAAACAAATAAAGAAAATTGATCTAACATAGGACAAATATTTCTTGATGGCTAATGTTTTAAAAAAGATTACAAAATAAAACTTTATACTGCGATACAAAATTAAACGTAACTAACAGATTTGTTGTTACCGAGTTTCGAAGCAATAGATAAAAATTGAATTCAGACTTACTCTTTTATACAATTTGCAATCAGATCTCTTTTTCATTTAGATGTAATAACTCAAAATTAAGTAAATTAAAAATAAATCTAATGAATTTTAAAAAAACGTCGAGCACGGTTTTACTCTAGGAAAAGCCAAAAAGCCCACTTCGACCGAACTCCATGACTTGAGCTGACGGCCCAAGTGAACTCAACTGCCAGGATTGAACTTTTGGAATGGAATTGCCTTCCATATTCAAGTACCGTTTTTGGGGTTCCCATGAAATATGGGAAACACTGTATTGTGACCTGATTACGTAATTTTTTTAAGAATGTTTGAAATCTTTATCACAAGAAAATACCCACTTACCGTAGATTTTTAGCAATTAAATAGTGATGTTATATATGATCTATTAAGAAATGTACTTAAAATAAAATTAAGACGTCGACACTCGTAACAACATTTAATAATTTTAAATAAATATTCGACCAAATTTAATTAATTTAAAAACTTATTTTAATATTGGAGTGTGATCAAAATTATGGGATACTTTGGTTATTACTTAAGTGGCTCTTCAAATACTCTGGTGCCTTTTAGCGCGGTATTAATGCAAGTGGAAATTATAAGCGCATTTTAATGAATTTGCTTTAATTGAATTTGGTTTAAAATCTTAAATTTGAATATAACAATGAAAATAAAATTATTCAATAATTTTTGGAATTCGCCGGTTTGCTACAACTTAATTGGATGTCATTAAATTAAATTTTAAAACATATTCTACAAGTTACTGTAAACTCAATTCCGTTTAAATTATTTATTTTAAAATCAATCAATCTTATGCATAGTCGTACTCTTAAAATGGTTTTAAAACGATCTTAGTAGCTATTAGTCAGTAGCATTCTAAAGGTTTGTTTGTTGAACTTGCTCTAAACTGTACTGAATAGTTTCTGATTACGTCAGACTACGGACTTAGAAGGTTCTAAGTCTTTGTGTCAGACTTACGGCTGTTCAGTGCAACATTCGACGAATGGTTTTGGAACAACTTGTCATTGATGTAAATAACCTAACCTCAAAATATTTTGTAAATAAGTTGTCAGTGTATTGTCAAATATGAATAATTTAAGCTACAAGATATTACCAAAATATTACTGCTTGAATTGCAATATCTTGTATAAGATATAAGATACAACAGTTTATTTATAAAAGCAGCACAAACACTTGCAGCAAAATTATTCATACCCTAGCAAAACGAAGGCATTATCATGTTTCTGCACCTTTAATTTCCAGGAATGCTTTGATATCGGGAAGTCCCTATGTTGTACTTTTATTATTCATAATAATACTAGCATTTCATTTAGTTTTGCGATTGCCATAAACATGGGGCGTAAAGGTAAAGAAACTACAACAGAAGAGAAAGAAATTGTGTGGAAATTACATGAAAAGGAAAATCTATCACGAAATTGGTGAAGCAATTGGTAGATCTAAAGCTACTGTTCAAAGTTTAATTAAAAAATTAAAAGTGACGGTTTTTAAAAGTAAATCATACAACAGAGGACGACGTAAACTGTTAACGCAACGAGATGAAAGTTTTCTAGTGCGTGAAATAAAAAAATCCACACCAAAGTGCCACAAATATAACAAAATCAATGAACAATATCAAAAGACAGTTTCCCCAGATACTGTAAGATGTTTAAAAGGCATGGGTTTCATTCACGTGTAGCCAGAAGAAAACCATGGATTAGTGAAGTTAACAGACGTAATGGTTTAAAGTTTGCCAAAAATATGTAAATAAAGACGATTCGTTTTGGAAAAAGTTATTTTTCAGACGAAAGTAAATTTAATATTTTCGGATCAGATGGGCAAAGTTTTGTATGGAGAAAAGTAAATACTGAACTTAGCTACAAAATTTAAAATGTACAGTGAAGCATGGTGGAGGTAGTGTGCTTCTTTGGGGGTGCATGAGTAGTGCTGGAGTAGGAAATTTAGTATTCATTGAAGGGATAATGGACAAATTTAAATATCTGAACATTTTACGTGAAAATTTAAAACAAAGTGCTGAGAAATTTGGACCAAAATGATTTTCACTTTCAGCAAGACACGACCGAAGCATACTGCCTATGTTGTAAGGTTATGCCTTTTATACAACACCCCCCATTTACTAGTGACACCTCCGCAAAGCCCCGACATTAATCCAATTAAAAATTTGTGGGCCGAAATTGGCTTGAGATTAAAAAAAAGAACAGTTACAAGCAAGGAATGTTTAAAACGCCAAATTACCGAAGTGTGGAGTTCCATTGGCCCACAAGTTACTGAAAATTTGGTAAACAGCATGAAAAATCGTCTAAAAGCTGTTATTAAAGCTAAAGGTGGTCCAACTAAATATTAATTTTGTGACAATTGACAATAGGTTTAAAATTTTACAGGGGTATGAATAATTTTGCTGCGAGTGTTTGTGCTGCTTTTGTAAATAAACTGTTATATTTTCTTTAAAAATTTTGCAATGGACATGAAATTTTCAGCATATAATGTTGAAATATGAATAAGTGTAAGTAGTAAAAAAATTTTTAATTAATTTAATTCTAATACCTAAAATACGCATTTAAAGAAATAAACCGCAGGGTATGAATAATTTTGCGAGTCACTGTATATGCATTCAATTTTTATTTATAAAAATTATTTTATAAATATAAAAGTATTTTTATTCAACATACTTCACAAGTTCATAAACTATTTATAATAGGTATATTATATACAAGCATTGTAAAAAATACAAAAAAAATAATACATTGTTTATATTACCAACTGCAGAGAAGACAATACACATTACATTGAAATTCTTTGTAGGATACAACAATATATGGCAATGTATTGATTGCCATATTTCGTCAGCTGAGAATTATGTTGTACCAAGTCCATTTTCTAAAAATTTAAGTTATTGTGCTACAAAGTTTCCTAGTAACTAATTGCACTATTTCCGTCTATAAAACAATATAAAATTCAACTGTGGACCATGTTAAAGCCAATATTATTTTGTATTAAGTCCTCAGAATTTATATCTGATTGAATTATAAATTTTTAAATTTGAATTATAAAACTTTTAGAAAATGGACTTGGTACAACATAATTCTCAGCTGACGATTTGTAGATATTGCAAGCTTTATTTTAGCTTTTTTTCATGAAATCTATCCATATTCAGATTGAACTGCAAGACTAAACTGACCAGGAGTTATTGTTGTACCATGATACCATACTCTTGTATCAATTAATACTAGAATTATAACGTATTCAAGTTTTTATAAAACTACATCAAGTTCGAATTACTCACTAGCATCGCCTGGTTCGACAAAAAATGTGATAGAATTACAAACACTTTGGCACTCAGGTGAGGGTTTTAAGTGCCATGTTTTGGTACCTTGCAATTGGGCTTGCCACATTAAGCGGTTAATAAAATCAAGCTGAAATATATCAAATTTATATAGGTACCTATTGTAATAATAAAATAATACTCAAGTTAAAAATATATTACATGCATTGTAGCACCGGCGTCATATCCCATAAATATGTATTCCTTTGGTGGAGTTTCATAATCGTTTGGAAGAAATTGGGGTTTTGGATAATACATGTGCATTTGTGATAATACTCGTGGATCACAATTTCCCCTAAAAGAAATAAAAAGTATCAATGGTTATTACATGTTGTAATAACTATTTTATTAATAATAATATATACAAAAAGAAACCCACCATCCAACATACCACGAAGTTTGTTTTAAATCTTGATTAACTCGAGCTTGACTCATTTCAAATACATCCCTCAAAGTTATAAAATTAGATTGAAAATGTAAGAACTGACATTCATCTTCTACACTTTTATAAGCAGTTTCTATGGTAGTATATAAATTTTTAAAAAAATTAAAGCTAAATACAGTTACAGCTTTCCAATGAAGAAAAGCCTTTTTAATAACTATCGGTTTTGAACTGTAACTATATTGACTAAATTGCTTTTGAGTAGCATTGTACAAAACTATTGGTTCCGTTACATTTATGCAAAATTTACAATCCGACACCGGCCTGGTGGCTTCCCAAATAAAATAATTATTTGGTATAATGCAACGCACTCCTAAAGAATTTATTAATAAAAATTCAAATAAACCAAATTTGCAACAAAAATATAAACCACTTATAATTAAGGCACTAATTAGGTACATTTTATAATTATTGTCATTCATAATCGATATTTTTTTTCTCCATACCACGTCCTGTAATTCCTTTATAGTGAAACCACAATTCAAAAGTTCCTTATTCAAATTTAAAAATTCATCCTGAACTGTCAAAAACTTGACTTTTTTAACATTCATATTTTATGGTTAGAATGGAAAATAAGTAAAATCGACAATAACAATTTAGATTTGCCACATATAATGCATTGTCAGGTAAAAATAACAGTTTTAGTTAGTAAAGAATAAACTTTTTGTTGCACAATCACTAGATTTCTGCTGGCTCTGATTATGGTTATGTCGGCAGTGGCTCTTGAAACACTTCTGTTTCCAAAATAAAGGCTGTGTTCTGCCAAAGAGTATATAGATATCTATATAAGAATATATAGATATCTGTCATATTCTCTTTGATTCTGCTTACAATTAGTGCAGAACAAGCCACTTAAATTAATAAACCGAAGTATTTCGTAATTTTAATAACATCTTCTTCTTCTTCTTCATCGTTTTGCTTCTTACCAGAAGTGTCGAGATCCAACTTAGCCGAAGCTAAGATAAATTTTCACGGGAGTATAATTCATGGGGTGGTTTCCCGTTCCCTTCCCCATAGTCCGCAAGATTGGACATTTTGATTACAGCAGTGTATCTAACGCTATACACGCTATACTGCTGGTGGTAACATTTAATAACATACCAACGTAATAAGTTTATGAATTAATTGAATTTGGTCGGTTATCATATTAAATCGTGTACGAAATAATCGCAATTCTGTGTTCTTATGGAAACCTTAAGAAAAAAGATAAAATGGCTCTTCAATGGAAGAGCATAAGTATTTCCACAAAACGCGGATGGTTAGTTGAGTTTAGGTAGTCCAGATCAGGCAGTTCAGAATAAAATAATTATTTGGTATAATGCAACGCACTCCTAAAGAATTTATTAATAAAAATTCAAATAAACCAAATATTGCAATCAAACATAAACCACTTATAATTAAGGCACTAATTAGGTACATTTTATAATTATTGTTATGTTATACATCGATATTTTTTCTCCATACCACGTCCTGTAATTCCTTTATAGTGAAACCACAATTCAAAAGTTCCTTATTCAAATTTAAAAAATTTATCTTGAACTGTCAAAAAATTGACTTTTTAACATTCATATTTTATGGTTAGAATGGAAAATAAGTAAAATCGACAATAACAATTTAGATTTGCCACATATAATGCATTGTCAGGTAAAAATAACAGTTTTAGTTAGTAAAGAATAAACTTTTGTTGCACAATCACTAGATTTCTGCTGGCTCTGATTATGGTTATGTCCACAGAATATAATAGTTATGTCGGGAGTGGCTCTTGAAACACTTCTGTTTCCAAAATAAATGTTTCTCCACAGAGTATGTAGATATCATATAAGAATATATAGATATCTGTCAAAACCTTTGATTCTGCTTTCAATTAGTGCAGAACAAGCCACTTAAATTAATAAACCGAAGTATTTCGTAATTTTAATAACATCTTCTTCTTCTTCTTCATCGTTTTGCTTCTTACCAGAAGTGTCGAGATCCAACTTAGCCGAAGCTAAGATAAATTTTCACGGGAGTATAATTCATGGGATGGTTTCCCGTTCCCTTCCCCATAGTCCGCAAGATTGGACATTTTGATTACAGCAGTGTATCTAACGCTATACACGCTATACTGCTGGTGGTAACATTTAATAACATACCAACGTAATAAGTTTATGAATTAATTGAATTTGGTCGGTTATCATATTAAATCGTGTACGAAATAATCGCAATTCTGTGTTCTTATGGAAACCTTAAGAAAAAAGATAAAAATGGCTCTTCAATGGAAGAGCATAAGTATTTCCACAAAAACCCGGATGGTTAGTTGAGTTTAGGTAGTCCAGATCAGGCAGTTCAGTCAAGCTCAGGGAAGGCAGACAATCAGTCAAGTTCTAAAGAACTCAGTTAGTTCGCGTTAGTCAGTTAGATCATTTTTGTTTTGTTTTAATTTTCTTTCATTCAATCAATGTTTTATTTGATTAAAAGTGACCTTTTCCTCTAGTTGCGCTGGCTTTAGAAGTGGAAATTAAATAGTTTCTATTTAATTTAGTCGATCTAATGAGCGACAAAAGAAAGAGATCAAATAGTTACCCCTCCGTTAAAGATTACATTAAAAGGAAAAGAGATATAGAACATAATAAGTTTGATACAAAAGGAAGCGCATATAGACGAAGCGAGCATATTTCAGAGAACAATAGACGAGCTAAGTCGCCAACCGAACAGAAAATGACAAAGGTGTCGCAGAGATTAATACGAGATGGAAGAATTGAAGTCTATTCTGCTGAACCTGACAAAGCCTGTTAGCAAGGGATTTCTAGAGAGCCAACAGGAAGCGAAACAAATTAATGAAAAGCTTGATGTAATGGAAGAAAGATAGAGTGAGGAGATGCAGGGAATGAAAGGGCGTTGAATGATCAGGAAGCGAGAATAACATCACTGGAAAATCAACTGGAAAAATACGAAAAGATAAAAAAGCAGCCAACATAATTATTAAGAATATGCCGATAACCGGAGCGGTTAATGACAACAACAAGACTTTTTAAAACGAGAACTAAAAATGCAAGTTAATGTCGTGGATGCATTTAAGATTTGGAAGAGTACCGGGGAAATAAGTACTTGAAGCAAAGATGATGAATTGCAGCCAAAACTTTGAGTGCTTGAAAATAAAAACAGATTGAAGGGTACGAAGGTTTATATTAAAAATGATTTGACCATCAAGGAGAAGGAAATCCAAGATAAGATTTGGGAGGTGGCTAAGAGTACGATGCAGGAGGGAAAAAGGTAAAGGTTGGTTTCCAGAGACTCTATAACGGCGAAGAAACGTACGTATGGATAAGAATATAAATGATCTGAAACTGGCGGAAAGATTAACAAGACAAGCAAAAAACTGCTAGCGAGCTCGAGCAGTCTCACTGGAACGGCTCAGCCAGTGATACTGTACACAGATGGTGAGCATAACAAAACAACAAAGCAAGGTATAAGGACAGGAGATGGAAAACCGGATAAAAACGGTAGACGGAAGAGAATGAAGAATTGTGGAGATACAATAAGGTTGGGAGTTTAAAGCTATAAGTTGTTACGTGCACTTTACACGAGGGAATTTTTTCATGCGATCGATCGCTGCGACAAGTCGCTGCAACTAAGCGCCTCGTGTAATACAAAATCGCGCTTGCGATTAGTCCCTGCAACCTATCGCACGTGCGATTTTTTGAATTAGAACATGTTCTAATTCCCGATGCGATTTTGTACTGCCAACTTAAAAATGTTTTAGAAAACTACATTATGTTGTCATTTTACAGTTTCTTAACCTACAACCACGTGTTTGTTAAAGTTTATTATAAAATAAATTATTTTTATTTTATTTTTGAACATTTTTTTATAAAATTTGACAAGTCGCAGCAACTTTGCGCCTGCCAAAAAATCCCTGCAACTAATCGCAGCGATCGATCGCATGAAAAAATCTCCTCGTGTAAAGTGCACTTAAGTACCCCATTATAGCATTGGGGTACTTAATTTAGGGTGTTCTTAATTTATATGATATTTTTAATTAGGTTATTTGTTCGCGAATTTATTTTTTTATTAGATATACAATTTTATCTTTTTCATTGTTTGTTTATTAAAATCATTGGTCGAGTTTAGGTTACTAAATATAGTATTTAGTAACTATTTATCAAAGCGATAAACGACGATAAATATATCGCTTTGGCACCATTCTATGGGTGCATAGAATAAATTTTGATTGGCTTGCACCGTAATTATAACTGACAATACCAATTATAAAATAATGTGTCTACCAATTTATAAAAACTTCTTGAATATGTAGGTGAGCTTTAAGAACCAGGATACATGCTTGAACGGCGAAATGAAAAATTAACCTCGTGAAACCAGCGTCATTAGATTGTAATTTCAGTGTGTAAATAAATAATAATTTATATATACAATAAAGTTTTTGTATACAAATACATAAGTACAAAGATGATTTTAATATAAAAACTAAAACGCAATTACTTCCATTAAATTACAAAGAGTAAATCAAAACAAACGAATATTCGTCTTAAAACACTGTAAACAAATGAAATCATAACAGATGAATTAGTTATGAATCCTACCACACTGGCGCTGCAAATTTAATTTCTATAACTTATTGTGCCGGCAACGACCAGTACATTATTTTGCCGGTGCCGGCAACGTAGGCAAATAAAATTAGTGCCGAAAACAAATTGGTGGTGGGAGATGATTTTGGATTGTAGGGTTTGCTTGTGTTATGTTTTATGAGAAATTAGTTTGTGTTTCGTTGAATTTGTTGGATTTATTGGTCGTTTAATTTGGCGTTGATCAGTATTGATTTTGTTTAGAACTTTCGATTTTTAATTTTAAATGTAAATATGCCACCAAAAAAACGGGAAAAAGATGTTGAGTCTACAAAAAATCCTCGAATGGATCATATACAAGCTGATCATGAATTATTTTTACAAGCATTTGAAAGTAAGTTTTACACATATTGGCTATTTATTAATTTTGAAATAAATTTACTATTATTTACAGAACCAACACAAATATATCGTTACTTAAGGACCAGAAACATGTGTTCGGTAATAGAAATGACCACTTGAATGTTCTGAATTTAATTTAATTTGATTTATTATTTTTACAGCCCATCTTTTTATACAGAACTTTATCCTACATGATGAAGGATCGCATGTCTAGAAGTCATAAACTACGTAATGGATTTAACATAGACAACATGTTAAACAAAATAACTTCTCGTCAAAGGGATAATCCTATTTCAGGTCTTCCAGCTTTTATGAATATAACATTTTTAGGTTTTTTCAATAACTTGGTAGATCCTAATTTACGGGTGGTGCAAGTCGAAATGTTTTTACTAAATATTAGTCACAAAAAACGTAAAGATAGTTCTTCTCCGATGATGCGAATGTCTGTTGGAAAAGTAGAAATTGTGGTCAATCCTACTACTGATAATTCGACTTCATTAGTTCCATCGATCAGCATATCGAGAGAATCATTTAGTTTGCCTGGAGGTCCTTTGGCAAAATCATACATTTTATTGTTGAATGTATCGTGTTTACCAGAACAAGCTAGTAATACTGTAGAAGGTGAAGAACCGATTGCTAAACGGCGTAAATCTATCTTAAATGCAGATAAATTTTACGATATGCAAGACTCGAAATTTTACGTTTCTGAATTAACCGTATATGATAAACACAATCGTTGTGTATTAACTGATGGCGATTACGATGTATACTTACAAGAAGTAACTGCCCCCATAAAAACTTCGCCAAAGAAATATTCAAATTGGGAATCGGTTAGCGATTTAGGAAATGCTAACTTGGATGCTTTAGAAAAAGGTCCAATTATTAGATTTAAGTTGACGTGGTCTCAAGAACCCTGCAAACAATTTATGGAAATACCAAAACCATATATAATTGGTAATAATAAAGAAAATGTCTCCAGTAATAATTGTAATATAAACAATGATAATATTAATGGCAACAGCAACAGTCAAGAAAAATTACAAATAGTTTATCAATTTGTGTATAACAATAATTCACGTCAGCAAACAGAAGCTTGCGAAGATTTTCATTGCCCTTGGTGCAGTTTAAATTGTTACGCTCTTTATACATTAATGAAGCATTTGAAATTGTGTCACGCCCGATTTACGTTTACATATGTTCCTTTACCACAAGGGGCTCGAATAGATGTTGCTATAAATGAATTATATGATGGATCATATACAGGATCTCCTCATGACTTAATTTCCCAGCCATCTATGTGTGCATTTTCTAGAAATGGACCAATTCGTCGTGCTACTGTGACGCATATATTAGTTTGTCATCCTAAAAGACCCAAAGCTAGTTTATCTGAATTTTTAGAGTTGGATGACTGTGAGTATGATGGGCAGAGACCATTTATAACAGGACATAATCGTTTATATCATCACACCATCACTTGTTTACCAATTCATCCCAAAGAAATGGATGCCGATTCGGAAGGAGAAAATGATCCTGAATGGTTGAGAACTAAAACCACCATGATGATCGACGAATTTACTGATGTTAATGAAGGCGAAAAGGAATTAATGAAAATGTGGAATCTTCATGTAATGAAGCACGGTTTTGTTGGCGATTGTCAAATTCCTCTTGCTTGTATAATGTTTGTACAACAGAGAGGTAAAGAACTACTGCTTAAAAATTTATATAGGAATTTTGTAGTGCACATGTGCAGTCTGTTTGACTTTGGTCTAGTTAGTGGTGTGTGTTTGTATCAAACTATTCAAAAATTACAAGAAATGGTGGGCGAAACTGGAGCCATTCGTAACGTTTTACGTGAATCGAGAGAAGCTCAAATGGACATATGGACTAAACTTGCATTTAATTTACCAGATAAAACAGAGAGTGCTATTAAAAATTCAATAATACGTAAAAATTTAAATATCACCCAAAGAAGGAAAGGTACACCAACTCCGTCCGATGGATCTCTTAGATGTAAATCACTCGTTGTTGAATCTAATGCAAGGAAAAGACTCGCGTTATCTTTAAATAAGAATGAAAAAATTGCTACTAGTTAATTTTATATTTTTATGTAATGAAAAATAATTCATTTTAAATAATAATAATAATGTTGAATTTTTACTTGAAAGTTATATTGGTTGAGGATTAGGTTAGGGAGTGCAGTTGTGCAGGTTTTTCAACTTTATTAATTTCTCTTCAAGGCCAACAAAGGGTAATAAAAAAGTTTTAGCGGTTTTTTTTAAATTAAAAAAATTTACACAAAGTGGTTTTTCCAAAAAAGCCTTTATCGATGAAAAAGGTCAGTATATCATGTTTTGTTAGCCTTAAAGATAAATTAATATATCCCAAAGGTAGCACAGCTTATTATATATTTATTGACCCATTCCTTGACCCAGATAAGTTTTTAAGTTACGTCGGTGAAAATCAATTATATTATACACACTTTTTTATTAATACTATTCGGAATAATAATATTAAAAAATTTAATAACTGCACTTAGTTACGTTTTGTCACAATTATTGTTTTGTAAGTGAAAATTAAATTTAGGTAATAATAATCACAGCTTATTATGTACTGAGTTTTACTACTGCCATATAATTATAAAAAATCACATTGATTTTGTGAAATTATTAATGTCTTCACTATTTAATTTTATTTGGTTTTGGCCATCTGTCCCGGTGTTAGTATTTGTCAAACTAGTAACAATTTATTATCACTATAATTTAAAAAAAACCGTTTGTTTATGGTTTATACTTGCTCTATATTTTATAAGATAATTAGAAATTTTAAGCATAATTATTTGTAGTTTACATAATATTCTCTTTTTTTTTTAATATTTATTTACTTTGTTGATATTGTATTAGAATGTAAAAATGAAAAAAATTTAGTAGTACCTTGGACATGCCCTGAAAATGTGTATTGAATTGAGACTGCTAGAGATAAATAAAAAAAATTTTAAACCTAAATAATTGTAAAGCTCGTACCATTTAGAAATAGAACCGCCAATCATCATAGCTGGTAACATTATTTTTAAAAGGCTGCAAAAAATATAGTAATGCATTTCTATGATTGCATCGCTACGTTGCAGTGCCACTTTAAATACCTGGGTTTAGAGTATGCAAAGAACTGCCCATACAATCAACCAATTCAGTAGTCATGAACATCAGGTACAAAAATATTTAAAATTCATAAGGTCAACCGTTCTTAAACACAAAAGTTATAATAAGTTTAGTTTTCTATTACCATTGGCATAGTAAAATAAAATTATTTCCAATTATTAAAAATAAAATTCAAATTAGTAATAGAGTCGATGTGCCTATTTTTTGTATTGTCAAAACTATTAATATAATTTTTGGTAACTGTTATTATAATATGGGTATACTTAAAGTGGTTTGTTTTGCACATAACGAACATTTTAATTGTTGTGCAATTTTCCATTGCTTTACACCTTAAAATACCGTTTATAAAAAACTTATTTCATATTTGTTTAAAATTAAACTTGAAAAACCCAAAATTTTGAATTATAATCCTCTTAAACGTTGCCAGGTATGCATTTCAATAGATTAATTAAGAAAATTTATATTAAAATATTTAATGTCAATATATTTTTAAGAAGAATTAAAATTATATGACGTAAGGAAGCGTTTACATGAGTTGATGATATTTTTTATAATATTAAATTTAATAACTAACAAATTTTAATTATAAAAAAATTTCTGTCGACCTGTAGCTTTCAAAGAAATGCAAATAAAATGTGTTGAGGTAAACGCAAGGTGCCCACTACTGAATGGTTTTTGAGCTTTTATTGGTTGGAGATATCTTAGGGGTATAGCCTAGTATGATTGACAGTTCTATTTTACCATGGCACAAGCAAGTAGGTACTTTTATGATTTCAATACAAATTTTTTTCCATAATTATTATGTACTTACTTTTTCGAAAAACAATAAAAGTTTTTTAAGTGTAAACTTAGTTAATACTAGCAAAACAGAGTGGCCTTGTTGCCGCCCTTCTGGCTAGCTTTATAAGGTTGCTTGGCCTTTGACTTCAATGTAACAAAACAATATATGATAATTTAATAATGTAAAACGAATTTTAAATTAGTAAATAATTTTCTGTAATTTCAAAGAATTATTTGCAAAGTAAATTTTCAAGCATGAAATGACTAAAAGGTCAATAAAGTTTTATTCAATTGGAATACTTATATCAAAGTGACAAGAAATAAACTAAAGTCACACATAATGGAAAACAGCAGTGGTTGCTGTAACATGTAATCCAGTTCTGGCTCGTGTGTTTCAACAGTACAAATGCCAGAATTTTTTGAAGTTCAATGTCATTCTTAAGAGCAATGGGATCTTTTTTAGCCCAAGTCAAATTATTTTTGCTTTCGAGCCATAGTCGTACATATTAATTAAAACAGATTAATACAAATTTTAAAAACAAGTTTTATTAATTTGAATAAATGAAAAAACGCCCAATTTTTATAATTATTGTAAATTAATTTTTCTGCAAGTTTCAAAGAATTTTCCCTGACCCAAAGTTTGAATTTCTCAAACTCTTAAAAATCAAAAATTCCATCTCGAAATTTATACAATTCTGAATTCCCTGGGTTTTCCAAATGAGTGGGAACTTTGTAATTGAAAGTGCTAACTATCAATAGAAAGTTATATAGAATAAAAATTCATATTTTCATTTATGCTAAGAACTTTAATAATTTTTATATATAACAGTTGGTAAGTGATAGGTACAGTACATATTTTCATAATAATATTTAATGGTGAAATGAATACATAATATTAATTAGGCAAAAATCAATAAAGCCATGTTTTATATTGGGAATGAGTTTTAATATTTTGTGAGTTGTGTGTTATATACAGGCTTAGTTGTTTACAAAAGCTAAACTACTGCATAAATAATTAATTATTATGAAATTAAATATAGCTATAATACTCATTGATTTTTGCAAAAGTAATTGTATATATTACTTTTAAATAGTTACACACAACATTAAATATTTACATATTTCATCAGTTTCTTGGTCAACGTTAGCAATTTTTTCATAAATTTTGTTTTCTCAACAAGAAGTAATTATGCCACTAATGCCAGAACTTATAGTTGATACTTGGTTCAATCTCACATTTGAGAACGACTTGTGTACGAAGTCGGCCAATCGAAATAGTTGATTTAGTGCTCGAGAAGTCCTCAAAACCAATCAAGCAAAGTATCGACTATAAGAAAAATCGTTAAGCATTTTTATGACTTAAGCATACTTACTAAATGAGAAAAATTATGTGTTGACTTACATTGGATACGTTTTTATATGTCAAGTTAACTCGGTATTTAGGAATAAGAAATTTTTGTATCCTATGTATAAATTGGTTATCAGCATCCTTTTTAAATTAAAGACTTATCATTTTAACCAAAAAACCGACAATATATCAGTGTTTACATGAATACCAATATATAACGAGTGGTAATTGCACCAAACTAAACATTTATTTTTAGTAAATTATAACAAAATTAACAAGTATATAAAATTATAATAATAATTAGCTTGAAAAGTTTTTTTCGAGTTTAATCTTTTACAGCTCCAAGGATAGTTAAAATATAAAGGAATATATTAACAATGTCTACATATAAATTCAAAGCTGCAAAAATATATTCCTCGGGCGATACAGAATACTTATGTTTTCCTCCCATCATTAACTGAGTATCATAAATAAGATACACAGAAAATAGCAAAGCACCCAATGATGCATATACTAAATATACAGTTTGGTTCTTTTCTCCATATTTAGATAATATAGCAGCCACTATTCCAAATACCATCAACAAAAGAACCGCAATAAATAAGAAACCTCCACATAATGTGAAGTCAATTTTTGTTTGAAATGCAAACAAAGTTAAACCAAGACATAATACTGCAGTAATTCCCACTGCCATTAAAACTGTATCACCTCTATATGTGGATGAAACCAAACCAAGCATAAATGATTCTGCTACAGTAAACAAACCTAATAAAATAAAGTTCATTGGCGCTTTTCTTCTAACTTCGACACAACAAGCTAATGCTATCATTGTTGCGAGTAAAACTATTATGGCAACAATGAAAAGCCAAATATGAGTTCTTGCATATTCAGCAGTTGGTTTATGAAAAACAAAAATTGAAATGAAACCTGCTGAGATAAGCAATTGTACAGTTAAAATTGAATAAACTTTCCGGATAAAGCCTCGTCGAATACTTTGATCAGAAAATCCAAACCCTTTTACTTCGGGGTCTTCCGGATAACTTGTTCCATACATATCTAAAAACCATATAAAAATTTTAAAAAACATCAAAATTTTGAACACTATGCACACAAAAGATAAATACATACAGATAAGACAAGAACATGAAAATAGCAGTGATTATGAAATGTTATAAAAATTTTAATTAATTCAAAATTTTTAATTTTTTTCCTAAGAATACCATTTGGAATATAGGTAAAAGGTTGAAAAAGGGACCATAATATGTTGCAATTATTTTTAAACGTTACAAACGTTAATTAATAAAATATTATTTTTTTTAATAAAAAAGCCCAAAAAGTTGGTTCATTTAATTTGAAAGAAAATTCATTGAAAATATTCCTTAAACAATGTAATATCATTATAAGTTGAAAAAATAAACAATTTCGAAAACCATCGTTTTTGGTGAAAGATGTTTTTGTTGTTGAACTTTTCATAATCCAAACATAAAAATTTTTAAAAATTTTTCCTAAATCACAAAATCAATAATACATGCAAAGTTGAAAATGTGTTTCAAATATGAAAATTTATTATTTAATGCAGTTTATTTTTCACTTTGGTTTCCAGTTACATCAAGGATTTTTTTCAGAGGAGGTAAAAAATATGTTGAAATTGAAACAAGTATTGTTGTATGACGACTTATATAAATGAAAGAAAATTATTAATTTCCTAATAAATAATCCAACTAAATTCTTTTTTCCTTTAACAAATTAATTAATTAATTAAAAACAATCAAGTCCCATAAATGAAGAAACTTTTTCATAAGTAAATTGTTATTAGAAAATTGGTGAAAGATATTGCTTAAATACAAAAATCAACTTTTTTCAGGCATTTTAGATATTTGCAAGTTAAAAATTTTAATTAATTTTTACGATCAAATAAGTTTTCTTTACTATTCAAAAAAACTAAAACTTTTTAAAATAATGCAAATGACCGAGGATTAGAACTTGTAGTACAATAATTTAAAACAGTTAGATTTAATTTCTGGTTGATTGTTTTTCAATTTTCCAGAAGAAAAGTATGGATTTTTCCTTGAAGATATCAATGAAAAAATTTTTTAATTTCTTATTAAGCTTGTTTACAATAGTACATTTAATTTAATACAATAGTTTTAATCAAGAACACAATAGATCGTGGAGTAGTACTGGAAACCACGTGAAAAAGCGCCATGTACACTACCTCAGGGTGGCGCGGAAACTGCAATTATGAGTAACACAACTTTTTCAACCTTTTGCATGCTATTCTCCAAAATTTATTTTAGGAAGTGTATAAACAATTTTAGATAATTGGATAATGAATATTGTATCACCTATTTTCATAATAAAACTTCCATTTAGCTGGAAAACTCAAAAGTTTCAACGTTTATTGTTAAATTATTCACACTTAGAATGAAGAGAAATTGACAAATTGTTAATAGGAGAACATCTATCATGTCTTTAACAAATTGTCCAGAATAAGCAGAAGAAGTTGGATATTTATTAAAGTATAATAGCAAACTCATTATGTCTAAAATTTATCGATTAACTTACTCTATTACAATATACTATATCAATTAATTCAATAGTTTTAAACATACAAACAGTTTATCGGAATTCGACTTCAAACACTGAAAGAAAGAGCTCATAGTAAAACCAACAGGTCGCGGAGTAATTGATTGAATGCAACATAAAATTATTAAATTTTACATCGTAAAAATAACCAAATTATTTGGATACATAAGTCGTGGAAAAAAATTTTACGATAATTGATATAAATTTCATTTTGTCTAGACTTCATTTATACATTTGTTATATATCCTTCCTTTTATTTCAAGGTAGAAAGTTTATACGCGCATTATTTGCAACTTGACACATTGATAGATTACAAATTTCACCTTGATGTTGGTATTGCAAATGTGTTAATAGGCCAATATTCATCCAATTTTAAGCTGGGGCGAAATTTAAAGTAACCTTGAGTTTATTTTGACACTAATAGACGTACATAGTACTGAAATAATTCAAACATATTTCAACGTTGAAAAATCTTTTTATAAATTTGATTATATTACAAATGAGATAGAAAGGCTCAATTTTATGAATAATAACTAAGTCGTGTTTTCGTCTATTAAAATATACAAATCAATTTTAATAACACCTTACCAATGTTTGGATTACCTCATTGGTGCATAGTGCTCAAATTTATGTATACATATGCTATTTCCTTCCTATTCTATGTTCTAAGGTTAGAAGTTTTGGTACGGAAATAAGCTTACTCTAATAAGACAATGATAAGCATATATCAAATCTAATTCAGTAATGGTTGCTTTATAACATGCCAAAGCAGTTGTACTTCCAGCAGCAATCTCCTAATTAAACACCTCTGAAACTAACTACAGCTCTGAAAAAAACTAAGTAAAATCCGAAAGGTTACACGAATAACCTAAAATTAGAATTGAAATGCAACAAGGTGGAAAACTACTAAATTAATATAAAGTAGATAAAAATAATTTTTTAAATATAATATTGAACTACATTGAAGTTCGTTTTTGGACAATAATAATTACTTTTAATTTTTTTTTATTATCTACAATAATTAATTATAAAGATATAACATTAAGGGTATTCACAGTTTGTTGTATTTCTTCTTCTTCCTTTTATTTTTACCAAGAGTAACTTCGGTGGTTTTCTGCAGCCAATATTAGTACAACTCAGATCATATTGATTGATTTACATCCACAATTACAGCTTGCTAAGCTGTTTTATTGTTAACAATTCATCAACACTTTGCGTGTCCTCTGAAGAACGGAGACAGTCATCAGAAAGTTAGATTTTGCTTGGATTTGAACCCGGTACCTTAGCATTAACAGTTTGTTAGTCAAACGAATAGGCGAAGAGACGGTCATTGGTCTAGTTGTTAGCGCGATCAACTGCTAATGTAAGGCGCCTTGTTTCAAATCCGGGTGTAGGCTAACTTTGTATAGCCGTCTCCGTGTTTCGGAAGGCAAGTAAAGGCGGTGGTTCTCCTATATTAGGTAACAGGCACATCTGAGGTCAACCTAACTATCTACTTCAGATGTAAAACAAATAATATGCTCACAGTACTATCAGTGGCTTCGCCGAGGTTACTGTTGGATATTACAGGACCTAGTCCTAAGTTAAGAGGAAGAAGAATAGTCAATAGCAAAAAGTTTAAATCGTGGTGTCAATATTGTGACAGATCTCTTTTTATAATTAAGACCGTTTAAAGAGATATTGACCGGTTGAGCTTAGGTTAATTGTTAATTGAAATTACCGAGGGGTAAAATTACCAGGGCGAAATTTCCGGGGATCAATTTACTAGGGGATATAATTACCGAAGGGTGAAATTACTAGGGATCAAATCACCTAGTGCCCTAAGACATTTTATTATGTTTTTGTGAAGTTTGCTTGGAAGATTCTGAGTTTCGCATGGAAAAGACTGGTAGATTTACAGATTTTAGTATTTATCATCGACATATTGTATACAGATACTTTGACTCCACATGGTAAAACATGTTAAACTACATGAACATAACTTATTTTAAATAGCCTGAAAATAAAACTTCTAAAATATATTTATAGGACAGGTATTGGCATATTATTCAAATGAACCCTTAATTAGTAATGTACCCATGCTTCTAATTAAAAAACCAGAAAATAATAAACCAAACAAACCGGCTCTATTAGATAGAGGTGTGCCTTCACCTGGTTGGTTATACGTTCCACTTCCTGGTTGACCATATTGAACACCTGGTTGTTGTCCATATGCTCCAGCTGGAGGCAGAAATCCTTGCCCATACGATCCCATTCCTGGTGGTACTGGCGCATTACCACCGGGATAAGCTGGTGGTGGTGCATTAGGATATCCTGCATTAGGATATCCTGTACCAGGATAAGGTTGCTGTTGTTGTTGAGGATATCCACCTGGTTGACCACCATAATATCCTTGATTGGGATCTAATATTAGAAAATTATTATAAAATATTTTATTTCAAATAATATTCTTTTAAATTTATGTACATAGATACTATCTATAAATCGTTTATTAACTTATGAAATATATCTTTTTTTTAAGTTTTTGAGTTTAAGTGAGATGATTTTTAAAATCGAGACAACGCTGTACAACGGTGTCTTACAACGCTGTACAACGGTGTGTATCATGTCGATACTATCAAAACTTTTCGTAGATGAAGTTATAATTATTTTATTATAACCGTAAAGTAAATCTGAAGTTAGCATACACTCAAACCTGTTTTTGTGCGGGTATAGAGACCGCATAAATGAAATTGCATACAAAAATTATTCTGAAACTTCACAAGTAGCTATAAAATATATCGTTTATAACACATTTTAAAAATAAAAAATTATTTTTTATACGGCACATTTTATTTTTGCAAATCCTAGTCTAACTGCCCTACAGGAATTTAGCTAAAAATATTCTAAGACATTACTATCAATGAATCTTAACTCTTCCATAACTATTACCCCTGCTGGCACACTCTTATTCGAGTAAAAAGTACTGAAAAAACCCCAACAAAAAAATAATAATATCTTAAAACAGTTTCAACCGAATACTTGGAATAAAATTAACGAAAAAATAACGAATATTTGAGCAATGTAATTTGAATAAATTAACAATTGTAATTGTTGTTGAACAGAAGACTATTTTGTGTGCATTAAATTTCGACATACTTTTTTTTATTGTTTTGCATAGAAAGCTGTGACTCCGCATAATGTTTTTTAATATTAATAATGAGTTGCGCAAAAAAAGTGTCTAATGGCAAAGAACATCTAAAGATCGCATTTTTGCACATTTTGGTCTCGAGAGTCTGTGGTCAAGTGTTGTAAAAACCTTTTAGGAATACTCTACATTAAATATTTAATAAAATGCGTTATGACTCACCTGGTGGAGGATAAGGGCCGTTGTTCCATGTCGTCATGTTTGTTTACTATAACAATAAAATAATGTTTTAATACAAAAAAATTAATTATTTATATTTCAAGTTATTTAGTTTTTAAATTGGCAAGTTACATAGGAATTAATTGTTTATGGGTTATAATAATAACAAGTAGCAAACATTATATGAAAATTATTAACCGTACACAATATGAGTTCATATTTAACTTAGCGTTTCAAGAACTTTTGATTTTAAACAATTGAATTTCATTCAAGTTAGAAAAGTGAAACATACATTTATGTTACCTAATATTCATAATAACAGTTACTATTCCCATTTTTTATAACCTTGTACCACAGCATTTTTAAGAATAATAAACCTCAAAAGACACCACAAGTTACGCCTTAAGCTAAGTATTCTCGGCCAATTAACAGAAAATCTCCTGTTTGACACGTCGGAAAAATAGTAATTTTGTAAAATCACAACGAACATAACTTAGAATGTTAAACACCGTACCTTGACTTTACTTTTTACAAATATTTTACATTTTTTTGTTTCATCGATCAGTAAAAAGCGACTTCAATTAATTTTTGAAACAGTTTGAAGATCATTTTTTTTATTCGTATAATCAATTAACGTGTATGTTATAAGCAATTTAAAATTGTTACAACAAAAATATAATATATACGAGGGGGAATCAATAAGTTCAGTAAAAACGGTATAAAAAATCAATATTTTAATGAAATACATTTATATCTCGACATAATCTACTTGAACTACTTAGGTGGCATGTCGCATCACTTGTTATTGAAAGTTTTCTCGGTTTTCTCGAATTAGCCTTGCACATTTCCAAAAATTGTCTTGAAGTTTAGGCTCGAAATTGCTTCCGTTCAAGAGAGAGCAAACGTGGAATCCTTCATGGATAGTATCATTTATGATAAATTGATGACTTAAGATATTTTTAAGATAGTTAAACATTTATCATCTATTAATAAAATTTCGACTTTTAGTGCATTTTTGTGATTAACTGCATCCGCAGGATCATCATTTAAGAACTGCTTTGAAAGCTATACCCACTTGTAATTGTTTTTAGTGAAGGTGAAGATTCCTTCACTTCAAACATATCACTTGGTATTTATTTTACACTTTTACCTTATTATGTTACAAATTTTATCACAGCACGGTGTTCGAATTTTTACAATTATCCAAAATGACTACCATTACAAATTGAATAAAAACCCAACGGTTGGTTGAATCTATTTCATTTTGAAAACTGATCTATTTGATTTGGTTACAAACCACTTTTGAAATTTTTATTATAACCTCTTTTCTTATAGCGCTTTTACCGAACTTATTGATTTCCCTCGTATATTCGGTTTTAGAACGTCCTGCGACGTTCTACGATTCCCTCAAGCCTTCCGAAACACGGAGAACGGCCATACAAAGCGAGTCCCTTTCCGGATTCGAACTGGACGCCTTACGTTAGCAGTTGACCGCGCTAACGACCTTAACCCAGGAAAATAAAAAAAAAACCAATCTGCGAAAAAAATCCTGGTGAAGATTTCTCATCAGGATTCTTTATTTTGATATCACATCAGAAATAGTATCTCAAAAGTCCACTGCAAAATCGTGTACGCTGGAAAAATTATTGAAGGTCCAAGGTCGCGATAATCAGTTTTCACGAATATCTCGTAAACTATTAGTTTTACGCCAGTTTAGGTTATTATAGATTTTATTTATTACTTAATGCTGCATAAAAAAGGTCCTATACAAAATGTATGTAGAACCGATGGTTCTCGAGATATATGAGATTCGCTGCTATTGTTTATAACTATGAAGGCTGCACTTGCAATTAAAATATTACGTTTTTTTGCGACATTTTTCTGCAAGGACTGAACGAAAATGGCCACACAAAGTTAAACTAAACGAAACTTTCTGATCTTTATACACAAATGGCTATTATTTTTGCAATAAAATAATATTTTTGTTTGTAAACAAGAGAAATATTTTGTATAAATACAAATTTGTGTTTTTGCAATAATCATTCCATAAAGTCATAAAGGTACAAGTGTACCTTCCGGTAATGTACGAAGGTAAAAAGTGTGTGAGGTTTTAGGGAAACAAATTTTTACTGCATTCTTGTTTCAAATGGACTATTATAGTTTGAATCCATGATTTGAGAAAATGTGCAGTTATCAGCAAGATAATCCTTCCCATTAATTTAATGCTAACGAATGAGTGAATTTATTCAATATGCAGTTTTCATTGTATGCCATTACAATTTTGTGTGTGATACACGTGTTTTATTTATGTTGGCCCTTATGATAGTCATGCATTGATTTAGGGTAGAGCGTTATGAGAAAACTGGACTCGAAAAAGGGTGCGGCTAGTCGAAAGTTTGGGTACCACTGCATTAGTTTTTTCGCTAGCGCAACAAATGTATATCGACTACTGATTCATAATCGCTTACGTTTTTTAACACCCCACTATGCTGGGCTTTTATCTTATTTATTTCGTAAATTTCGTTGTTGGTTGTCAGCGAAAACCTTTTCATTAAACAAATAATGATTGATAAGGCAAATATTCTACCGTATAATCCAATAATATCAATAAACAATTGTAATTTATTACTTTACACGCAAAAATTATTTATAACATCATGTCTTATATTATTTCCTTTATTATTGCATATTCCAAAAATAACTTACAGGGGCACAGGAAGAGATAATTACAGCACTACTAATAAACTGTTTTGTTTTTTAAATTTATCGTATTTTAATCTAATCGAAAAATGAGTAAACATTTTTATTATCAATATCAACAACTATGAACGTTAGTAATACTAATAACGTTAGTAATAACGCTTTACTATATGGATATTAGAAATTCTTTCAAAAAACCATTGACAAAAATTTACTGAAGATCCTGTTCCTCCAGCGCAGGGTTAAAAAATATGAAAACTGCAAAATATAAATTGAGGACAGAAAAATAATATAATTATTATACTGAGCGCTTAATGAGTCTTATTCGTTAATAGTACCCACCCGCACGCTAGTGTAGATAATTCATTCATTATGTAATTTACTTACAGAATTTTACAAAATTTAAAATGCTTGATCTTGAAATATGCAGTAAAACACTAAAACAAAAATTGATTTACTCGATTAGAATATCGTGTTAAATCATAACTAAAGTTTTGAACTAATTGTTTTTATGTAATAACTATGCTAATGCAATTAATTTTTTTTTCATGATTACATAAAGATGTTTCAAGCCCTTTGGCGAATAAAAAGTATGTTAATTTTTTTTGCAATTGAGTAATTTAAAAAAACACAAATGATCAAAGCAAGTACCTACGGGTTACTCTTCGTTGTTACTCGGGAAGTACAGTAAATTTTTCATAATACTTTTCTGACATTACTGAAAATTGTATCTTCTTTAATTTTTGTTGTAGATTTTTTCTTGAGATGCCGCCTAACGATGCTCAATCAAATCAAATTATCGAATACACTCGTAATTAGTATCAATGGTAAAGTGTCAACAACAAAATTGGTACGAAATGAAAATCTTTAGAATAAAATTATTATAGATTAAATTAAAAAAACGATTTACTAATTGTAAATTATTATAATATCGTTACTATTGTATAAGTACACTCCTTTCCTTAATTATTAATTTTATAAATTAAGAAACACGCGTTATGTAACCAACCTTCACTTGTTTACATGTAAAATTAAAAATTAGCAAACTGAATATTATATTAAAACAATTTCTGATTGTAGAAAAAACCTATTTGTGTTCGAGCGCAAATAAACATTACCGCTCTCGTAAGATTTCTTTCTTATTTACAATAGAAAGACAATAAAATTCCTTTTCTCGAACGGCAATGCTTTATTTTGCGATCTTAATACACAAATAGCTATTTACATAAAACATAGATTAGGTTACTTAGGAACGATCGATGAATTGAAAGTATATTCTTCTTCTTCTACTTTCGGCTAAGGATAACCCTGTATGCCCAGATCTGTTTTACTTAACAGTAGCATCGACGATATTCCGAAGCCACTGTCAGTACCGTGAGCATTAGTTGCTTTACATCTGAAGTAGCTTGCTACTTCAGATGTGCAACGACCAAAATTTTATTTTTTTATCTGCTAATTAGACCATCATCTTTCATAAACCGCTTTAAAAATGGTAAATTCCGATCCGGAAATCTTAACTGTCGCCCATTATATTTATACAAAAAACAAGAATAATACCACTGGATTGTGGCAAGTTTAGTTTAAAAAGAAAACCGAAAGTCAAGTTAGCTATCCGATAATATACTATAAGAAAAAAATTGCATTGTTATTAATTCCGCAGGTTCTCTGTTCTCTCTTGGACAACAGTAATCTATGTGCTGTTTAACAAATTCAATCAGTTGTGAACATAATGACTAGAATATTTTCAATAGTAACATTGCTAACTTAAAGCGGTTGTTAATGATACATTTTGGCTGATAAATAGATGTTAAATTTGTTTTATCTTGCAGGAAATAAAGATTATTATTATTGGGAACAACAATGCTAACAAATAGTGTTAAGTAGGCGAATCAGAGACATTGAAATTATGGAGAATTTTTAAAAAAATTAAACATAATACAATGTAGCTCCAGAACTTATATCACTCAAAGAAAGATTAATATAAAAATCGGATGTGACCATGCTCATGACTTATTCATTCATGTATTTTTACTAACTATGTATTAAAGAAAATATATATTAAGAAACAAAAAAATTAGTTTCCATGAACCACTTTCAACCAAAACCTAATCGGCTCTAAGTTTCAATACACAAAACACCAAATTTGGTTCTGAAATTCCCATTAGTTTTTGAGGTAGAGTGCACACAAAACTTAACCACACACACCATGGCATTGTTACGTCTTATTTAACTCATGACACCTCAAAAGTAAAAATCCATTAAAATCTTTTTCGTGCCAAAAAACAAAAGAATGTTGCCAAATTTCATTGCATATCTAAAGATATTATTTTCCGCCCTATATGTAGCACATTTATTTTAGAAATTAGAATTATTTCTTAAAATTCTCAAAAATATTTTTTATTGGAGTACCAAGAGTCGCATGATGGGTACTTCGAAGTACGTATTCACAATTTCACTTTCTATCCATGGTAAAAGTTCCTCGATAGTTGGAATTAGTGCGTTCCAATGATATTTTGATTTCTTTATTTCCTCTACTATTACGCTACTGTAAGTACATAAACTTTGTCATAAATTTTTATAAAACTGATCGATTACGTGTTATAACAATTCAAAAATTCCATAGGTAACTTTAAATGAAAGCAACTTGAAGTTATTTTAATATTATTTCAAATTAATATTGCAACCTTAAGCAATCATAAAATTGGAATCACTTCGAGATGACTCATAGTTGCGAATGGACTAGCAACAGTGAAGGATAGGACAAAATGAACAAATTACTTTGAATGCAGTGGATGTCTTTTAATGATATGAAATCATGTGCACCTATTCGTCAGACTTCTGACAAACACAATTTGGACAAAAACGTATGCACTGTACGACCATGCCTTAAACCGATTGCAACCTGTAATTGTAATTCAAAATTAATTTGAAAGAATATCTATTACAATTTAGAATTTCAATAACTAATTTATAACAATTAATTTTGATTTTTAATTTGTGTAGACAAATCAAAAAATTACATGTACAATGTAATGGAAATTTTTAGTTTTGATTACAATTATACATTTCGCAACTTGATTCATTTAAGCAGGTTATATTCTTACTAAAACAGATAAGAATAAAACGTGAAATATAATGAGTCATTACGATAAATTACAATTAAAATCATCATCTAATTACAATATAAATGAAATACTACTAATTGGATTACACGAAGATAGGAAGTTTAAATCAAAATGACTTACCAATAATATAAAGACAAACAAGCAATATAATAATTTATTATTCCTTAAATGGTGCTATCCAAAAATGTTAACAACTCTAATCGATATAAATAGGAAAATCTTGATAAAAATGATATTAGTGTATATTCAGAAACTAACTGATGTTTACTAAACCTGATACAAATATAAACTAACCCAATACCAACAATCATTAAAAACTCCCTAGATACTGAGCAGTGGCGTAACCACAGCTTTTAGGTCTCAACAAAATTCTTACGGGGGTAGGTACTAATATAATTTTTCCATCTCACTGGATATTCGGCATGTTGCAATTATTAATTTTACTGTTATTAATGTTATTATTATCTTTGAATAAATTGCTATACAGAACAATTTTAAAATTGTTCTCATTTTACTCAATCGGGTGACATGACAGTTAGAATTCCCGGATCGGTATTTTTAACATTTTTGAAGTGGTTTATGAAAGATGAGGCTCTAATTAGCATATAAAAAAAATAAAATTTGCGGTCGTTTCACAAATTTTGGAAAAAAACGACTTTAAAAATTCAAAACCGGCTGTGCTTGCGTTAATTAAAACTGACCTTTTGCAGCCTACGCACCGCCCCGTTGCGCTTCAGCTGCTATAGACCGTTTTGAAAAACGCTTTACTCATTAAAAATATCCCCTAGACCGGTCCTACTAGAAAAATTGGGGATGTTAACCCGACAGATAGCAGGGAGCGATTGCACTAAGTGCGTGTTAACCCACCTACATTGACCTACCTGAATTGGACATTGAATATTTTTCTTCAGCCTATTAGTCTTTCGGCCACTTTTGCGTAGCTTTTGGTCATCACTGCGCTTGTCTTATTGCCACTTTGTTTGCGTTTGTAGTCTGGATCGTCCGAATTTACTGACAAAGGAAGTACCGTCGCTGTGTCGTGTCTCGCTGTTGAGTCTTCGGTATTTCTGTTTTGTGGGATAATGTCTCTCTTTTCCCCGTTTGATGTTTGGGGGGCACTTCGGAAGAGGGTTAGAGTTTCGAAGTGAGATTCTCCATTTTGATGGTCACGGTGGACACATATTGTTAGAGCTTTGGTGATCTTCACTGTTGTGTTCAATGGCTTTTTCGTCCCCTCCTTTACATCTGTTTGCATATTAAGTTCCACACTTTCCAACCTGTTGCTAATGCAATTGAGTTTTTTGCATAGGCTGTTATTGCATTTATCATGTGCTGACTTTTCTTCAACTTTACTTTCTACGCTAGTTTGTGGTAATTTCTGCGCGTGCCATGCGTCCTTTTCTCTAACATACGCAGCTTTAATGGCTTTAAAACTTTTACTTACAAAACTCTGCACTTTCTTGGCGGTGCTTTTTTGTACATGTCTCGAGCGGAGATCGCAACTTAGTCGATCTTTCTTTTGACCGCGTCCCCCGTCCACAGCGGTGGACCTATTTGCATTGTACGGTTGTTGCAAGGTTGTAACAAGTTTGTCAAGCATGTGCTAATATTGTGAGAATATCATGACAACCTTATGTGCTATCTGGGCGTTTCAGGTGCTTCGGATGGCATGTAAAGCCGACGGTCCCCCTGAGTTGACGACTATCAGCATCAACAATGAAAGGGATACGGCACATTCCCCAAAACGGACTTAGGGTCCCAACATGGGGTCTTAATGCTTAAACCTTTCTTTTAGAGATAGAGGTTAATGCCCAAAAGTGGGCGGATAAGGCTGTAACGAACGGATCCTTTGATCCTGTTTTGATTTTCCAGTAACACTTTTGACGCACCAGCCTGGTCGCCAGCTAGATCCACCAAGTAGTCACTTGATGACGGTCAGGTGGAGCCTACTCTATCAATACAATCAACGACCGGCACTGGGAATTCGAGCCGCTGCACCGTAAACTCAATTGGTTTTCATCATACTTGGTTGGGGAGGATTTTTGTCGAGGCCTCCCTCCCCCGATTATTGCTAGGGACGCCCAACTAACCCTTGGGTGCCACGCAGCTTTCGGCACGACTCTCCTTACTTTGGCTTTGGGGAGAGAAGGATGTGACTTCTTCCGAGTACCTTTCACGTCAACCTTGCGGACTTCCCCTCTCCGCCGGGATTGGATACCCGATCTTAAGGCCCCTCCCAAGTTATCAGTGACCACCAACGAAGAGGTGTGAGTAGGATTTTGGTCCCTATGACGACATAAAGACCTAGAAATTGGAAACAACACGTTCGAAGAGGTGGATAATTTTAAGTAACCGAAAGAGAAACTAAATTAAAACAACGAAAGATCTCCAGAAATATATAAAAAGATTCAAGCTGGATGAGAGCATTCCACGCAAACGAAAAGATATTGAAGAACAAGAATATAACAATTAAAACAAAAATCACAATATATATTTGATAATAATAATCCTCCTCCTCGTGCTTTTACCCTAAAGAGGGTTTAGTGACATGTATGAAGTCCTCGCACAGTGATGCCGTTTACGATGTTTTTCCATGCATCTCGGTCAGACGCCAGACGGATTGTTTCATGTAACACACGATTTATAAGCTCTTTCGTCTGGTCGACCCATCGTTTCTTGGTGATTTTCTTCTTGGTCGTGTCTGCTCGATTTTCCCTCCACGATTAAGTTTTTGATTGTGCCGTTTTCCGGGATGTGTCCAAGATATCCGAGGTATATACGATTGACGTCTCTAAGCAAGTGGCATCTGCTGTCGAGTTACTCTAACACGGATTCATTTGTACGATGCTCTGCCCACACAATCTGAGTTTTGTGGCTCGAGTAACTGAATTTTCTTTCAGAGTCAGTCTACGCCTCACCTCGGTTTCACTATCTCCGTTGTTCGTTATCAACGATCCCAGGTAATTTGTCCTCAACGTCAAATGCGGCCACTTTCAGTAAATGTGGTGAATTATTATCAGGTCTGTTTACCACCGTAATTTTGGTCTTCTGTGTGTTTAATGAGAGACCTTACGGTTCACTAATTTCAGTAATCTCTTCATTATGGCAGTAATCTACTCGACGTTTTCAGCTATTATAAGGGTGTCGTCAGCATATCTCAGGTAAGCGATTTTCTTTCCTCCTATTGATATACCACCCTGCCATTCGTCGACGACTTTCCGTATGATGTGTTCACTGTATATGTTAAACACTGTTGGAACAAAATGCACCCCTGTCGGACTCCGGTTTGGGTCTTAAATGTGTCAGAGTGTGTTGCCCACTTTAACCATCGCTGTATTGTTTTCGTATTGTGATTTTATCAGTGTCGCGAGGTGTTTAGGTGTGTTCATTTCTTGTAATATTTGCCATAGTATTCTCCATTTCACTTTATCAAAAGCTTTTTTGTAATCCACAAAGCAGAAGATCATAGGCATGTTAAACTCTCTAGCCCTTTCAATTAGTCGCCTAACGCTCAGTATTTAGAAAGAATAAAGGACATTATTATTATTATTTGCCTTTTTGAAAAAAAAATTAAGAAACCGAACAAAATAAAAGTTTTGAATATCTAATTAACATTTTGTGTGTAAAAGAGGTAATTTAATTTAAAAAGGTTATCAAGGCTTATTGCTGTTTATAGTGCATTTTTTATCGCAAATGTCAAATATATTAAAATTAACAAAATAAAAGTTTTGAATATCTAATTAATATTTTGTGTGTAATAAATTTAATTTAAAAAAGTTATCAAGGTTATTACTGTTTATATTGCATTGTTATTTATCTTAAATGTCAAATATATTAAAATTAACAAAATAAAAGTTTTGAAAAGCTAATTAAAATTTTGTATGTAAAAGAGCAAGTCGACGAAAAACTCGCCGTTATGTTCGCCTAACTTTGACCTTTGGAATGGTGACCCGGAAGAGGAGATGATATTCCTGATAAAAGATACAATGAAATTGTGTCAGAACAAGCTCCAGACCAGGCGGGGGATTCCACGGCGGCAAGCGTTGTTGTCGTCAGAGAGATCATTGCTAGGTTGAGAAAGTTAAAGTTAATAAGGAACGGTGAGAAGGCTCAACGGGAAATTGAGATTAAAGAGAGAATAGGGGAAATGCAGACGCAAATGGCGGAGCTGCAGAAAACAGTGACATCACAACATGCCACTGTAGAAAACCTGGTGAAAATTGCGGAGCACACATGATCAGACGCGAGAAAGATTAAAGAAGAGGCGAGAAAGGCCAGAGAAGCGGAGAACAAGAACACTGCACCAACGAAAGAAGTTGAAAAACTAACTCAGGAAGTTACACAATTTAAAGAAGAAGTTCAACACTTAAAGAAAGCCTTTGAGTAAATGACGCATGGTGTTGTATGGCTGACACAGACGTTAGAAAACAAAGCGAAAAAACCGAAAAAACAATGAACAAGGTTGAAAATATCGAAGATACGTTGGAAAACTGCCATGAAAGGAAAATGGAGACATCGTTTGGCCCGGTGAAGAGAGGCAGACTTGAAGTCTTCCGTAAACCGTAAGACAAAACCAGCTAACGGCACTAGAGAAAACACGCCAAAAACGGTGAATCCCAAAACTACGAAAAATACTCCATACACCTCAGTATGCGGAGGACTAGCCCAAAGTGTCGGGCTTCCACCTCCGATCCATAAACAAATCACAACACTAACACACGAGATGCCAAAAACAGAAGAAGATCTTGGACCACATGAGAAAACAGGCGTAATTAGAAAAGAGTTCGCCAAGATAACACCGAAAACGACAGGTGGCCCAAAAATAGTGGGCCCAAAAGAAACGCAAGCTTCGGAATCGGTGGAAGAGGATAAGAGGAGGGAGTTCACGGTAGTTGATAGAAGAAGGAAGACCAAACCAAAGACTATACCCCTACAATCAAACAAGAGCGAAAAAGTTAATCGCTGTTAGCAAAAAAACAGAAAAGAACGACGCGATTATAATTAAGGTGGGTCAGGTGACTCCCGACAGTTACGTAAAAACCTTGGCAAGCTTTAAAAAGGTTGTGCAAGAAAAGATCCCTCCTAAGGGCTTTAAGGCAATAAGGAAAACCAGAAACGGCAACATTCTTATTGAAATGACCAAGGAAACCGAAGGTGTAGATGGATTGGCTCAGCATATTACGAACAGCACTCCGGAATTGCAAATTAAATTATTAATAGACAAGAAGAAAATATTAATAAGAGATTTGGAAGACACAGTGACAGAAACGGAAATATTAGATGCTATAAGCAAACATACGGACAAAAAAGCGAAAGTAGAAACGATAAAAGCGGTGATAAACAACACTAAGGTAGCTATAATTGAGATGACGACAAAAGGCGCCAATATATTAATAGGAAAAGGGATGATAAGGGTAGGGTGGATAAATAAGTGCCGGGTGAGAGAATTTGAAAACATTGTGCAGTGCTATAGATGCAACGAAAGCGGGCATTTCGCGAGAACGTGTAAGGGGGAAAATAGAGGAAAAATGTGTAACAATTGTGGGAAAGAAAACCACATTGCCAAAGAATACCAATCCGAAAAGTATTGCCCAATTTGTGAAACACGGGGCAACAGAATGGGGACATACATTTGTTCGAAATCACAAATGATAATACGGAAGAACCAAGACAATACGAGAATTGTGGGAGGACACACGGAAAAACTCGTTGATGGGAATTAAAGTAGTCCAAGCCAACGCAAATAAAGCTACGGCGGCTCAGGACTTGCTCCTGAGAGACATCAAACGCAAAGGACTGGACGTGGCAATCATCAGCGAGCCGTATAAGACAGAAGGAGACTGATGGTTTAAAGACGACCATGGTACGGCAGCCATATTTGTACCAAATGCAAGTAAAATCCGCACACACGGTAAAGGCCCAGGTTACGTAAGAGTGGAAATTGGAGAATGGCATATATACAGCGTATATTATTCACCCAACGCGACGATAACAAACTATGAATATGAACTCGACCAGCTGAGAGATGACATTAGGGCACAAACCGGGCCTATGGTGATAGCCGGTGATTTAAACGCGAAAGACCCGGAATGGGGAGCTACCACTAGCGACAAGAGGATCAGATTCTTGCGGAACTAATCGCGAAGTTGACCTACACATATGTAACGAGGGGGAGGAGCCGACATTTAGAGGCCGAGGGACATGGTCAGTTATAAATGTCACTATGACCACCGATAGGATGCGAATTATAGATTGGCAAATCGAAGGCGAGGAAAACTTGACGGAGCATGTCAATATTACGTATGAAATCGACAAAGACCGGCTAGCACCTCTCCCTCCGTCTCTGCGGGAAACAGGAATTGAGGCCTGCATAGGATGGCAGGTTAAAAAAATTGATAAAAATAAACTGGAGGAGGTGGCGAAAGAATTTCTTCTTCATAACAGCGATATAGAAACCGCGGAAGATCTTGTAGCGGCGATGACGAAGATATGTGACAAATGCAAGCCAAAAAGACACCTTGCAAAGCCGGCAAATGAGGCACCTACTGGTGGAACAAAGATCTCGAACTTAGAAAAAGGCTGTGAAAAACGAAGACTTCTCCAGAGTGCACGGCGAGTAGGCCTCATAATGCAAACATGAAGAAGAAGATGCGAAGGCGGCAAAAGGGCCTTAACCAAAGCATAAAGCTTAGAGAAACCTCACGTAAAGTCCAACAACATCATATCAGGACATCGATCAAATGTATTGGAGAGCTAGGCAAGATAGCCTTACAGAAAAATGCGCTAAGTTCCTGGCCTTAATATGAAAAAGACGAGCTGCCGTCTGAGGTTCTTCAGAGAGAGGCGCGCAAGAACGCCATACTGGCTACAAAATAGAAAAGTTTCCTAACATGGAAGAACCTTCGGGCGCTAAGGTACTGACCACACGTCTGCGGCATACCTGGCAAGGATGTCGTCACGCAAAGCATAGAACGAACTGAATTTACAGCAATACAGAATGAATTTCCTGAGGCGAGACAGACTCGAAAGTTGCGAAAGGCTACATAGCCAGTACGGGCAGCTGTAGCATCTCACCATCTGAGGCAACGATAAAGATCTGGATGACAACCGAGGGTGAAGAGCATAAGACGCTCTGCAAAAGCATGGAAGTCATCAGTAGCGAGGAGCGCAGACCGCATATCACAGCGGTGGCAGGTCGTCGACCCTGTGGAATGTGATATGATGACCTCCTGAAGATTCAGCTCGAATGAGTCGACCTCGTTGGTTTGCAGACTGACAGAAAGATTGCAGGCTACTTGTATAACATAATAGCTCACTACCTCTCGGGCAGAAGTCTGATAGTCAGCGAGGAGATGCATAAGACCAGCATGAAGTCACAGGCGGAGTGGCCCAGGGTTCGGTGTTGGGGCCGACCCTGTGGAATGTGACATATGATGACCTCCTGAAGATTCAGCTTTCGAATGGAGTCGACTTCGTTGGTTTTGCAGACGACATAACGATCATTGTAGCAAGGAAAACGGAGAATGAGCTTGTTGAAACCGTTAATGGTGTATTGCTGCACGTCAACAATTAGCTGGAGGAACACGAACTCTAAATCGTACCGGAAAAACGGAGATAATGGCATCAAGCGGAAGAAGAGTCATCCAACCGATGACCTTCCAAGTAGGAGGACAAATATAGACCCACAGAAGACACTCGTGACCTTGGGTGTCACATTGGATTATCGAATGGTTTTAGAAAACACTTGGACAAAGCAGCACAAAAGGCCAGCAAGCTCAGTGCCGCACTAAGTGCCCTGATGCTCAATGTCAAAGGCCCTAAGTTGTCCAAAAGGAAACTGATTAGCTCCGTGGTGCACTCCACCATCTTGTACGGTGCACCTATCTGATATGGAGCAATAGAAATGGCAACGAATATCGCGAAGATCCAACGAAGAACAGCAATAAGAGTAACAAGGGCATATCGTACCATTTCCAGCAGTGCGGTACTGGTAATAGCGGGCGTAATACGTATAAACGTCATAGCGAAAGTCAGGCTCGAGAACTACCATCGAAAGAAACAAGAAGAAAATACTAACACGAAAGAAGCTATGAGCCGCCTAATGAAAGCATGGCAGACCAGATGGCAGGAAGAAGTTACCGGCAGGTGGACATATAAATTCATCCCCAATATATCCACGTGGATGAATAGACACCATGGGGAAACTTGAGTACCACCTAACGCAAGTTCTGTCGGGACATGGCTGCTTTAACGCCTACTTAAGCCGGATGAATATTCCAGAATCCCCCACTTGTCGGTACTGCGAGGAGAGTGACACAGCGGAACACACGGTATTCGCGTGCGAAAACTGGTTAATATTAAGAGAACAACTGGAGAACGAGATTGGGCAGGACCCCTAAGACGATGATGGTAGAAATCATGGCAACCAAAGAAGAGAATTGGATCCTCATCACGAGTTTCATCAAAGACGTGATGGGGAGGAAAGAAGAAGATGAAAGAGTAGAACAGCTATACTCCACATAAGAAGAGAAAAGTTCCGAAAGAGCGAAGAAACCAAGGAAGAGTAATAAACACCTCGTAGCGATATACCTTAAGAGGGCAGTGAAGAAATGTCTCACGACGAATTCCACACCTCCTAAGTCACGTAAGGAGTTTTTAGTCGGTAAGAGTCCGACACTACCACTCAACGCCATCCGGGTGATGTCCATGAGGATTTCCCCACTCCCAGCGCACCAAAAAAAAAAGGTCACGAAATAAGAATGTGAAGAGATAACCAAACCTGTGAAATACAACGAAGAATAGGTCTTTCGTGGGCAGCTTTCGAAAAATTGCAGTATATACTAAAGAGCCAAATACCAATATGCCTTAAGCGAAAAGTATATAACCAGTGTGTTCTGCCGGTGAAGACTTACGGTGCAGAAACTTTGACGATGACTCAGAAATCAGCGGAAAAACTAAGAGTGGCTCAACGGTTCCATGGCTATGGAGCGGGCAATGCTCGGAATATCTCTCAGAGATAGAGTCACCAACGAGAAGATCAGGCAAGCGACAGAGGTGCAAATTGTCATCGAAAGAGTGGCGTGGTTGAAGTGGAACTGGGCTGGACACGTTGCAAGAGTAAAAGATGACCGTTGGACTAGACCCATACTTCAGTAGAGGCGAAAAGACACGAAGAGAAGCCGTGGAAGATCGCCTACTAGATGGACAGATGATCTCAGAGAAGTGCCGCAAATAGGATGCAAGCGGCTCAGAATAGAGAAAATTGGAGAACTAAAGGGGAGGCTTATGTTCAGCAGTGGACGCAATTGGTTGGTTGATGATGATGATCCTCAGACCAAGATTTCAAACTTTCTCACACGCGCTTTTACACCTGACGTTTTTATGGTTAGAGTCGTTAAAGCTTCGGAGTCGGTTGCAAAAGTAGTAATATATGCACCAACTGAAGAGAGAGTCGATGAAGTAAAACAACAATTAAAGTAAAGTAAAATTAAAGTAAAGAAACATAGCAATAACTTTAAATATGAGTATAGCAGCATAAAGTTTAACCACAAGCCAATACACAAAATAACATGGATGAGACCGGGTACAGACAACGACTACGAAGAAAACCGGATAGAACATGTGTACATATCAAGAAAAAGAGAAACATTCATCAAAGACGTACGAACCAATCGCGGAGCAAACATATAATAGATTCCGATCATTATCTACTTAGGAGCTGCAAAAATAACACACATGGGTATAAACAAAAAAAATCGGATGTGGCCATGCCCATGACTTTATCATACTTTTATTAAATATTAAAAAAATAATTTATAATAATAAAAAGAAAAAATAATTTTTAATAATAAAAAAAAAAATATTTTCCGTTAACCAATTTGACCCAAAATCTAATCAGGACTAAGTATGAATACAAAGATGCACAATACCAAAATTCAGTTTTGATATTCTCAAGAGTTTTTAAAAAAAAAGGAAAACTAATATTAAATAAATAGATTAAAAAAAATTGTTTCCATAAACCAAATTCAACCACAATTTAATCACCTCTATTTTCTACTATAAAGATACGAAATCTCAAATTTAGTTTTAAAACTCTTATTAGTTTTTAAAATACTAAATAAAGATGAAGAAAAGATTGATAACCTGAGGGGTCAGCAACCTTTTCTCACAAAATTTATTTTTGTGAAGCCTCGATGTTAAAAACTAGCCGTCAGCTGATGCGGATGCTAGAGTCGTAGATCCAGTTCTAGGGACTCTCCAGCAATAAAAACCCAGTCGAACAGTTTGAATAAAATTATATTGAAATAAAATCAACAACTGATCGTTGAGATCAAAAAAATTTACACACTCAACCCTTAGCAATTGGCAGGATTGAAAAGTGACAGTATCACGCAGTACGTACTCAAAAAAATAATTAATCCGATTCTTCGGATCCAATAAAAAATAACTGAGGCGGATACAAATGCAGTTAATAAAGGTAAAAATAGGAGACTTACCCGTTTGTACAAACAATAAGTTTACAAGATGTGAATAAGACAATTGGACCCTTAAGAACTGCTCTATTATCTCTAACGATATGACAACCGCACAAATTGACGCACGCACTAGCACGACACCTGAAGGACACTTCCAATCGGATGTTATCAGCTGCTAGATGATCTCCTCCAGACGAAGGTGCACTTAAATGTTCCTCCTTGGAACCTCGGTGAACACAAAAGATCGAGTGAACGATGGCAAACACCCATCAAAAGCTGTCGTGGTAAAATCCAAATAAAATATTACTACCACGATCGTAACAGAAACTTGGTGTAAACAATTACTGTGACGTCGATGTGATATCATGAGCTGCGCAAACACGATAAAGTTTCGCAGCGATTTGCGCACGACGAAGTAACAGCTGTTCAATATGGCGCGTTAAACCAAAATCAAATTTTTCACCATGTGAACGATTTCCACTTTCCATAAGAATTGATCCGCCCACGCGATCGGAAACCAAAATGCGTTTAGTTACTAACACCCACTACTGGAAGTTATGGCATTAAACTAATATCTAGCGAATAGGCAAAAACTTTGCACACAATATTCGAACGGTCTACTCTCGCTAAGTAACGTCGCTAGACTCCCTTGGACGAGTCCAAATTCAACCGCCCTAAGCTACTACGCCTGCGCTCTTCTCTTACGCCTGACCATGTGATCGAAAAATATCATGCCATATGACGTTTTATCTCGGAGTTAGAGATAAAGTTCGAAAATATTCTATTAAAAGTTCAATAATTTTAAATATTTATTGAATTTAATTTAGGATTCGTATGAAAATGTTAAATTTTCGTAACAAAGACTAATATTAAATAATAAAATTTAAAAAAATAGTTCTCATGAACCAATTTTAACCAAAATCTAATCAGCTCTAGTCTCAATATAAGGATACAAAATCCAAAATTTTGCTTGAAAATTCCTATTAGTTTTTACAGTAGGTCGCACACAAATTTGGCCACAGACACACACACACGCAGACATTATTTGGAAATGGTCTTATTTAACTCAGAAGATATCAAAAAGTGTAAACCATCAAAATCTTAATTTTTTTCTGCACGAAAACAATACTTTTTCATATTACATACATATGATAAAGTAAAAACGTATTTGATATAACCAAATCTTCCTCTTCACAAAATTAAATTAGACGGTTTTCTCTGTCGTTTCTCCTTCCCAATGCATATTCTTCCACGCAATTGTTTTATTTTTCTTTTCCAATCTTTGCATTAAGATCACCCATTATGAGCATACTTCTTGTGATTTTTTTAGGTTTAAAACGGCTTTCATATGCTGGTAAAACTCCTCCAGGATTCGTTCATCTTTATCTGCAGTGGATGTGTAAACCTGAACGATGTTTGTGTCTACAAGTGTAGCTTGTCGTTGTAGAGTACTATTGCTCGATTCGAGTAAGGAACATAATTCTTCACTGATTTTTCCATCTTCTTGAAAAGTATTATTGCCAAACCTTTTCGGTGATTGCAATCGTTATTTCCTGTCAGTAAACTATTCTTTGATTGGTATCACATTTTCCGTTAACTACTTAGCGATCGCATCTCGCTTATGCCCAGTATTTCAATATGTAATCCATGCATTTCTTGCATTGTGTTTTGCAGTTTTCCTGCATGAAACATACTACGTACATTCCACGTCGCAAACAAGTACAAGAGTACTTAGTTACTTAAACAATTCGATAGCTGTTCCTATGACTGGTTGATAGATCTTTGGCGTGTTTCTTTAAATGTTCTTTAATCTGGATTTAAACTCGAGCGTATTTGATGTGGATACGCATGTGGATGCTAAGCATTACTGAGGCAATTGATGTTACGTTGTGCAGATTTGCTATAAGTATTACTAATTTTAGGACCACCACAGATCTTTAAAACTAACTCACGGCGATTACACCAAGCAAACTTTAAAAACAGTGAAAGAAACCTTAAGAAAAACTGTGGTGGTTGGAGATTTTAGAAATCTTCGTCTGGTCCTGGATTGGACTTCTACTTGTCCAAATAATTTACGACCAGCCTGCTTTAGGATCTTACAGGAGTAGACAAACCTGTTGGTTTGTTAAGAGGAGAATACCATAGTTCATTTTATAGTTTGGCGCTAGTGTCTTTTTTTTTCTATTTTATTTGACAAAATCGGAAAAATTTTACAGACTTCTATTTTTTACTACTTATTTTAAAAGTAGTCTAAATGTACTTTTCGTCAGCAGATGTCGCTCAAAATAAAATAATTTATTCACAGGCATAGATGAGAGGAATAGTTTACTATCTCTCTTATCTATGATATGATTTACGACCATAGCGTCAACTAAAAAAAACGAAAATCGAGAAAAGGTTTATAAGCAATTAAGCATACTAGTAGCATATAAGCGCCAACAGGACAGTGTAGCTATAATAACAAAACTTGGTCTAACGAAGAAGGTTTATGTAAAACATGTTATGTAAAAGTTGCAAGACGAATTTTTTAATTAATTTTTAATGACAAGTCTAAAGAAAAATTCTAGTTGATCGTTCAATTCCTTAAGAATTCCTAATTAAAGAAATAATAAGATTTTAGTGAACACCAAATTTTAAATTTTTTTTTACTGAAGTGATTGTAGATTGCCTTTAAATTTGAATGAATTTTTATTCAAATGAATGGTAGTACGGGTTGTACACCCGTATTTACCAGTTGTAAAAGTCACTGACGGGGGTGCACAGATGCACTTGGGCAAACCTTTTAGGTAAACAAAATGATGAATAAAAATTATAAAATTTAATATTTTTATTAAGTTCTTTATTAGCTTTTAGTACAAAAAATTTTAATTAATACAAAAAAACCTCTCTTGTTAGCTGTAATAACTATTAGTAATTACATTTCCAGAGTTCGCCCGGGGAGGCCAAGAGTAGGAATATTTAATTGAACTCCACCCTGAAAGTGACATTAAAAAATGTCAAACAATTGTATTAATAAATAAAAAATATATCAAAGCAAAATCTAAAAATAAAATGTAAATTCTAATGTAATACACAAATATACCTGTCCTTCATTCATTTATTCGGCAGGTAGTAATAATTGCGGTACTTTCCTTAAATCCTTTCTGGGTAATTTTTTTTGATATTATGGATTTACCTATTCTGAAGTAAGCATTTATAAAAAGTTCTGTTAGTTGAGTTTCCACTTACCTCGTTAAAAATTTTTGTTCTTTATAATTTTTTCCATTTTTAAACTCAATTGGTATCCAAACTACAAAAAGCCAATATTTCGTGTTGGTAATGTTTAGTTGACTTTAAATTTGAAAATGATAATTATCCGTTCCCTTTAATTTAATTTCGCTTTCATAAATTTTTTAGTGGTTTTTAATTGAAGGGTTATTTAATAAACTCGTTTTTTACCTTTTCTTCATTTACTAATTGAATTCATTTTTGTTGTTCTTTTTTTAGCTATGTTTTCTTTTATAGCGTTCAAAATATACGGAGGATCCTGACACTTCTCACCTTTTCCAATATTGTTTCTGACAATTTCTGGAGCAACACATTCTTGATAAAACTGTATTAGTTTTGGCAACATTTTTTCTTCCCAAAATTTACTATCTATTTGAATTTCTTCTACAAATAGGTCAATTTTGTCATTTATGTAAACAACAAAATAGCATTTTGACCTTTTCGTAATATTTAGCTGACCTTGAACCTAAAGAGCGATTAAAGAAAACGACATTAAAACACATATTTGTAAGAATTTCTAAATTAATACCTGATAATAATATGTATGATTTCTTTTCAGTCTTATGCCTGTTGTGTATGTGTACATGCGTGGGAGAAGCCACTCACTTAGCAAGGAGTCTCACACACATGAACAATCAGTGCGTACCTATCGGTCAAGACGCATAGTCACCCTCATACACATGTATTGTTAATAAGTAAAATAAATAATTAAAAATAGTTTATTTCTTTAATAACAACTATACAACATGGTGTCAGGTGTAAAATTAATTTAAATTGATGCTAAACATAACTTAAACAATTTAAGTTAGCGAAAAGGCAGTATAAACAATTTAAATTAGTGCTAAACATAACTTAAACAATTTAAGTTAGTGAAAAAGCAGTTGAGATACCAGTACTAATTATGGATAACAACATAAAAGCGCCAAAACCGTTGTTTTTGGATGGAGAAACAAACTGGGTAAAATTTAAACAACAGTTTGATGTGTACATGAAAGCTAGCGGCTACGAAGAAAAGAAAGAGGACGTAAAAATAGCTGTCTTTCTAAATGTAGCCGGCGAAGAGGCTTTAGATGTGTTCCACACCATTAAATTAACAGAATCACAAAGAAAATGTTATAAAGATGTGGTAGCAGCGTTTGAAAACTACTGCATACCTAGAAAAAATATCATTTTTGAAAGTTATAAGTTTCATGGAAGAATTCAAAAAGAAGGAGAAAAATTTGACCATTTTCTCACGGAGTTAAGAATTCAGGCAAAACTTTGTGATTTTGCTGAACAAGAAGAAAGATTGATCCGAGACAGAATTGTTATAGGGGTAAATGATTCAGGACTGCAAGAGAGACTACTGAGGTTATCTGACTTAACCCTCACCACAGCAATAAATCAGTGCCGTGCAGCAGAAGCAGGAAAAGAACAAATGAAAATAATACAAGAAAAATCAGAAGCAAGCGTACACGGAGTAAAGTCAATGTACGAGAAAAGAGATCAACAAGCTGGAACATCAAGAAACAAGATTAAGAAGAAATGTCGTAAGTGTGGTGGAGTGCACGGTTACGGAAATTGCCCTGCCTTCGGTAAGTTCTGTCTTTTTTGTAGTGAAAAAAATCATTTTGCCAAAATGTGTGTACAAAAAACCAAGCGTAACGGTGGTATTAATAACAAAAAGGTACACCAAGTAGAAGAAGAATCAAATGATAGTGATGATTGTGAGTATTATTTAAGTTCAGTAGGATTAGTCAACAACGAAACTGTAAAAATTAAAATTGACTCTTTTACTAGCATAGATGAGAAAAAGTGGTTGCAAACTGTAGTTGTTTCTAATAATAAGATCGAATTCAAGTTGGATTCAGGAGCAGAATGCAATGTTTTACCATTAAGTATTTATAAAAATCTTAAAAATAAGGGTAGCAATCTTGAGTTGAAGCCAATAAATGTAATACTTACGTCATACGATGGCAACAAATTAAGGCCAAAAGGGGTGGTAACTTATGATTGTAAAATAGGCAAAAAAGAGTTAAAATGCAGTTTCATGGTAATAGGTACCAACGCGACGCCTTTATTAGGCTTGAAAGATTGTATTAGGTTTGGGCTAATAAAACGCATAGATAAAATATCTATGGAGGACTCGAAAGAACTATTTATAGCTCGTAATAAAGAAATATTTACGGGGTTAGGAAAAATAGGAAAGTATAAAATAAAGTTAAAGGAAATTGCAGAGCCTATAGTCAATCCTATTCGTCGGTGCCGGAAAAATTAAAATTGCCATTAAAGAAAGCGCTCGATTCGTTAGAAAATCAGGGCATAGTAGCTCGCGTATCCGATCCTACAGAGTGGTGTCAAAATTTGCTAATAGTAGAAAAGCCGGATAAATCATTACGTCTTTGCTTGGATCCAAAAAGGTTAAATGAGTTTATTATACGTCAAAGGTATCCGATACCGTCGCAGGAAGAAATTTGTAATGCACTCGCGGGAAAAGAGATATTCACAGTGCTTGATTTTAAAGACGGGTTTTTTCAGGTAGAATTAGATGTAGAAAGTAGCTACATTTGCACTTTCGGAACACCTTTTGGAAGGTATAGATTTAAACGGCTTCCTTTTGGAATTTCTTCGGCCCCCGAAGTGTTTCAAGAATTGAATGTGAGGTTGTTTGGGGATATTGAGGGGGTTGAAGTCTATTTTGATGATGTCATCGTAGCAGGAAAAACTGAAAAGGATCATGATGAAATCCTTAAAAAAGTATTACTTAGGGCTATAAAGTATGGCGTTAAGTTTAATAAGAAAAAAGTACAATACAAAGTAAAGGATGTAAAGTATGTAGGTAGGATAATTTCAAAAGAAGGTATAAAACCTGATCCAAAACATGTCGAAGCGATATTAGTTATTGAACCACCGCAAAATGTAAAAGGCGTGCAGAAGTTTCTAGGCATGACAAATTATTTAAGCAAGTTTATTCCGAATTATTCTGAAGTAACAGCGCCGTTAAGAAATCTTATTAAAAATAATGTCGAGTGGACTTGGGGCCAACCACAAACGGAATCATTTAATAGCTTAAAATTAAGTTTAACGCGCGCGCCCACATTAAAAATTATTGACTCAAATTCGCAAATAGAAATACAAACAGATAGTTCAAATTTTGGAATGGGTGCGTGTCTCTTACAAAAAGGACAGCCCGTTTCGTTTTACTCTAGAACGTACACGGATAGTCAAATTCGGTGGGCACCTATTGAAAAGGAATTATTTGCTATTTGTGCGTCAGTAGAAAAGTTTCACCAGTTTATTTATGGACGAAAAGTTATCGTAAAAACTGACCACAAGCCATTAATTTCGATAGTAAGAAAAGACATAAATAAAATAAGCGCAAGGCTACAAAGAATGGTATTAAAACTGTCAAAATACGATTTAAGTGTAGAATATTTACCGGGTTCAAAAATGTTTATTGCCGATTTTCTGTCGCGCAATTTAATAAAAAATAACGCCCAAGATGATGTAACGCTTACAGAAATGGTACATTTTCTTAAAAAAGAGTTACCAGTTTCAAATTACAGGCTACAACAACTCAAGGTTGAAACCGTAAAAGACAAAAATATACAACAAGTCATCGAGTGGTACAAGTGTGGATGGCCACGAAGCAGTAAAAACATAAAAAATTCAGAATTAACTAATTATTACAAAATAAAAGATGACTTAGAGTTGAAAGATGACCTGCTCTTTTACAACGATAAAATTGTCATTCCTTCAAGCCTGAGAAAAGAAATGTTAAATGTTATACACTCAACGCACTTAGGAATGACAAAGTGTAAAAAAAGAGCACGTTCTCTTTTATATTGGCACGGAATGACACGTGATATAGAACAATTGGTTAAAGGGTGTAAAGTTTGTGAAAAGTTCAAACCCTGTAATGTTAAAGATAAAATAATATCACACGAAATTCCAAATTTGCCATTCAATAAAGTAGGTTTAGATTTGTTTTATTTTGAAGGAACGTATTACTTAGTGTTAATTGATTACTATTCTAAGTGGATAGAAATTTCTAAGCTAAACAATACAAATACTGATGCTGTCATTTCAGCTTTAAAAAACATGTTTAGTATCCACGGAATACCGAGAACTGTAATAGCCGACAACGTTCCGTTTAGTAGTTTTAAAATGCACGAATTTGCTAAACTATACGATTTTGACATAGTAACGTCAAGTCCTAGGTATCCTAAGTCAAACGGATTAGCGGAAAAAGCAGTAGGTATATCAAAAATATACTAAAGAAGTGCAAAAATGACAATGTAGATATTGCCTTGGGTTTACTAAACTATAGAAGTACACCGGTCTGTGGTACGGATTTTAGTCCAGCACAGTTATTAATGAGTAGAAATTTGAGAACAGAATTACCAAGTACCGATAAAACTTTAAAACCCAAAGTAATATCCGATGAAGCTGTAAATCAGTTTAATCACCGGCGAACCAAGATCGAAAGTTATTATAATTTAAATGCTAAAGAAAAGTTAGAATTTCATGAAGGGGATAATGTATTAATCCAAGATTTACCAAAAAAGACGTGGTCACCTGGTCTAATAATTAGTAAGCATAAAACGCCGCGCTCTTATATTGTTAGAAATGAGCAAGGAGGTGTATTTAGGCGTAATAGTCAACATCTGAGACCCTCAGTAAATAAAGTAATTAAAAATAAAGTTACTGATGGCGATGATGGTGATGACGATTGTGACCAACTAAACGATGAAAATGTTTCGCCATCGTCTTCCAATCATGAATCTATAACAACTCGTTCTGGTCGAGTAATACATAAACCAGCTTATCTGAACAGTTATACTTGTTAGTTACGTAAATAGTTTTAATGGTTATATTATTGTTATATATAACTCGTCATTATAATTCTTACGTATATGCATGTTAATTTAAGAGTTTTTTTTATTATACTTTATTTTTATTAGATGAATAAGGGGGATGTTGTGTATGTGTACATGCGTGGGAGAAGCCACTCACTTAGCAAGGAGTCTCACACACATGAACAACCAGTGCGTACCTATCGGTCAAGACGCATAGTCACCCTCATACACATGTATTGTTAATAAGTTAAATAAATAATTAAAAATAGTTTATTTCTTTAATAACAACTATACAACAATGCCTTGATCATATCTCTAGATAAATCTTGCTCTTCATGGAATCCACGACTTCCTCGATTGTATTTTTTTCTAATTTTAGCTTAGTAGCTGAATATAAACATTTTACTTCAAGTAGTGCATCTTCACCAATTAAACCTATAAATTGGTAAATTGTAAAAATTACGTGAATACAACTATAACAAAATATATAACTACCATCAGGGGAAGCGCCCAAAAAGCCATGATTCAAATCAACCCATAAACCGGAATCTTGAACTTTTAATTTGGTTTTATCTTTAAAAGTTCCCGCTGCTACTTTTTCTTTGGCAATGCCATACTCCGCAGCTTCTGAATAAAAGTTGGAGCTATGTAGGCATGCCTTCACCATATTGTGACAACTAGTGAACGGTCTTCTTTTAACAACACGTCCAAACAATGACGCTGTTAATCTTAGTTTTCTTTCACATTCAAAGATACTATTACCAAATTGTCCTCTAGATTCTATTTGGATTCTATCTCTGTCAGACTCTGTAACCTAAAATTTTTTGATTGTGTATTTCTAATAATCCAATAAAATTATTTATTCTTACCTGCAACTTGTTCAAAACGTCTTCCACATCTTTTTCTAAAATATTTGGATCTTCTTCTTGTGCAGCATTAGGGCCGTAATCCTCATTTTTTATAGTGCAAATAGTTTTCAACTTTTTCCTGGGTTTGTCATCATTTGAAAAGAGTCTTTTTCTGCATTTCCATTCCTGCTGGTTCATATTTTTTTTATAAATTCGGAAAAATGCCTTTCAGGACTGCTACCTACTGCACGTTTATATGGACTTATGTGCCATTCAAATTTATTATAGTGTCTTAATCCAGACAGGTGTACACGCCTTTGATACGACCCTCTTTGTACTAAATTTAATCTTTTTCCGGTGTTGAAACGTGCAACGATATTCATTAATCGTTCGGCACGATTATTATTTTCGTTTGAAATTAAAAGGTGCGCTTTTCTAACTAATAAATCGAGAGCACCTACGGTATAAAAGTTATCAATAATTTTATGTTTTTACAGAAAGCTTATAAATACCATTTAAATGATTATAAATTGTTGTTGACTTAAGTTTGAGAATACAATTATTTTGCTGGTCTCCTGGAGTATTGCAGATCCTTTGTTCGCAAAATATATGATCCTCGTATACGTGGTGGAGCCCATGTCTGAGATCAGCTCTTAAAATGTCAATATCATTAAGACCTTTTTTAGCATGCTCATAAATAGAACATTTCGCTCTTTTCGTTAATTGGTTTATTTTTGTTGCGGTAAGTAGTTTTCTTCCTTCCAAGCATATTTGTTTGTCAGCTTTAATGGAACGTAACCTCTTTCCATAATTTTTTAGTGCGTGATTAGTGCATTCAAGTTTTTGAACGTCCTTTCCATAACTGACGTTCTGTCGGATTTTGGCAAACACACTAGAATCACCGTCTGCGATAAATTTTCCATATCGAACTCCATGCATTGCTTCACTGAGATTAAAGCCTTCTACGGCTAATTCTGCTTCCATTCCAGATGCTGACCCAGTCCAATTTTTGAAGCAAATATGTTCTCCAGGGCTATCTGACCTTGCGCACACAGAACAAAATTTATTCTTGATACCCACAAATAATAATTCCCCAGTGTGCTTTCCAATTATGCCTATCATTCCTGAAAGTGCATTATAATTTGTGCCATAGGATCTTTTACTCCACGATCCGTCTAAATATACCGTAATCCATGGAGTTCCATCATCGCACAATTGTTTATTTTCTTTGCTTGCTCCTTCTCTTTCTTACCAGCAGCTTCCATAGACCTCAATAAAGATGCTTCCCAATCCTAAAAGTTTAATGTTCCTTTCATTGTTGTCAAGAATTTTTATTAACCTATGTACTTGCCTTTCCGAGGTCATTTTCCATTTTATAAAATTGTTGTGATGTCATAGTAGGGATATCCATGCAGCTCAAATATTCAGCCATATGCATATAAGTGCTTCCAGTGGCCATCGTTCCCCAAACGGCCCCAATATTTATAACAGACTTTTGTCTGTCAGGGTTTTCGGTGTCGAATGAATATGTTTTATCACACGCATTACATGCAAATATAATGGTGCTTACCAAACCTTTGCCCCTGCGAATTTCGCTTTTAACGCTTATGACACCAAGCGTGCATATTTTGGAATGATTGTATTGTAAACTAATAGCCCAATTTAAAACATAGTTCAGTTCTACAATACGATTTCCACTTATTGGTGACTCTTGCTTTGGTTCCTTTTCATACGATAATTCATACGCATTAATCCTACAGCATTTAAAAGTATATTTAATCATAACTAAGAAAAGGCAATTGTTCAACTTCAAAATTATAAACTATAATTGATAATGAGTGAGGTATTTTTTGAAACGATTTAGAAACTTGTTTAGAAGCACAATAAAGCAGAATTGCTTGCAGGAAATAATTTTACTTCATATTTTGCCAAGAAAGGACACAAAGAATACAGGTAATTTCAACATCTTTCTTACACCTTTCTTACACCAAAAGGTACACCTTTTCTTAAAAGCATAAAATTAGGTAATTGCCCAAAAATTTAAAAATTTTTATTTGAATGCTTAAGATATTACCTAGAAATAAGTTATATTCCGCATAAATTTAATGTACCTATCCTAAAATTTACAAATTTACATAAGTACCTATCATATTCATCAGAAGATATAACACCAGGCTGTGAACGCGATTTTTTGGATACGTTTTGGTGTTCCAATTAGGATTCTACAAAAATAATTAATTACAAATTACAGCAAGCTAAATTATGTTTTTACTTTTAGAATAAATTTCTGCGTCCCAGTCATCCTCATCAGAACTGAAAACTAACATAATATCGCCATCGGTTCTAGTCATAACATTATTATTGGGCAAACTGAAACATATATTGTAATGAAAGCTATTTATTTCTTATGAAATTCAATTTTTAATAATTTTATTGATGTTTTAATTGAATCGAGCCTTTATTATTTTCAAACTTATTATGTGTGTTGAACCGTACTCACCTGATGGCTATGAATAACTTTACTAAACTTGTATCCTCGATGGTGATCCTCTCATTGTAAAATTATATTTGAATCGTTAATAATCAAAAGAAAGACATCTATTGGTAATTCTGGGTTCTATTGTAAAGTAGGTCAAACTACAACGATAATCGTCACTTAAATGTAAGGTGTAATGTTGAATGGTGTAATTCTTTAAAACTAAATTGTCAAGTGCGTGAATAAACTAAAATTACTTAAAACTAATTATAATAAACAACGGTGCAATACATAATTGTTCAAATATTATACCAACTAACTTGTAAATATCAGCTGTTGCATGCGTGGGTCATTGACTCGACTTGCGTACAGTGGTACCAAAACACGTGAGCTCGTTGTAATTCTTCCTTGACATTTCACAGGTAAATACAAAATTTTTTCTTATTTGCTTTTTCTTTTTCGATGCACTTTCTTCAATACACTTTATTTATTTAGATTATCCATAACGTCACTAGTGATTGTAGATTTCATGTCACAAAATTATTTTATAATTTATTGTTCATTTTGAAATTTTTAGGAACGAAATTTTCACGTCCTATCTGGGCAAGTGAAAATTGTCGACTGATCGTATTTTTCGCATCGCGAAGCCTATTAAATTGAGGATTTCTACTTTATAACTGGGTTTTTCCAATAAAAACTCGATTCCAATTGGCTGGGTGAACTTATCTACCGGATCTTCTTTAAACTTTCACGAAAATTAAAGTCTTCAAAACCGTCCCGCACAAAATTGTTAGAAAAATTCTAAGTTCACTGGTCGTTCCACAAGCATCTGTCAAAGTACGAATTCTTTCTTTTGCACTCCATGTTTATTTCCACACACTTTCCCTATCATAACCACTTGCGTAACACTTAGTTTTTAATTCCTCATCTTACAATACTAATCTCACTTAAATCCTTATCCTATTAACAAAATTATTACTAAAATTAACATTTTTGACATTTCTGCAGGTTAAAAGTTTCACATTTTCAATGTAGAAGATTCAATTTTGCATCTACCATCCTCACTTGGATAGCAAATCGTTCTACAAATTAATCCTCAACTTTTGGTATGCCTTATGATGTAATTACAATTTTTATGTTATCTAAATCTCTTTTTAGATTTTCCGAAGGATGAAATTTGCTTTTGCTCATTTTAGCTTTATTTGAAACTTTTGGATTTTGGATTCACTTACAATAGTGCCAAGAAATGCGGACGCTGCTATTGGATATGCAAAACAATTCCAACTTTTATCTGTGCTACCCGTAGGAAGATTTTAATTTTTAGAATGCTAACTGCTTCCGACAGCTTATGAAATGAAATTTTGTATTCAAAATGGCTCTAATGGCATTCCATGAACCTTTAAACTGCTACATGCCAAATATTATCAAACCGTTAAAAAAAGTTCCATCCGAAGATACAATTTTATTCACCGAGGTTATTGGTTTTCCTTCGAAGATGCAATTTCATTCTCCGAAGTTAGCGTAATGGCCAACTCACATACCACAGTGCAAATACAGTTCAACACGCAGCATTTTACCTCTTGACTACAACATTTGGATCTTTTTATCTCTTTTTTAGGCTTTCGATGTATCCCGTTTTGTCATGAAGTGACCAAATTTGAAGCTATGCAATCGTAACATTGCATTACCCTATTATTAAAATACAAATGGAATGGAACATCCTACATTTGGATTTTCATAATCAATGAAATTGTACTAACAACATTTTATAACATAATTTTAAGAAACTACTGACGTGTAATAACATAGCAAATAAGAGCTTTTCTTTACTAATTTAAATTTTAGTTTTATTAACAAATTTTTACAAATTTTATGATTCCTTATATGTTTCACATACATCCACATATGCCTTTCGTGTTTCACCTCCTCTTTTAAATTCGTATTAAATTTTCTGCCTACTCAGTTGTTCAAAAAAAACTATCTTTTCTAAATATTGGTCATCTAAATTATTTCTTTCAACCTTGCAACTCATCCACCTTTAACCTGATCAAAACTATCTCTGAACCTTTTCACCTCAATTTGATTGGATAATAATTTGACCCACTTATTTTTATTATCATGAAAATTTATCCTACTTTTTAAATCTAAACTATTCTAATTAACTCAATTAACCTATTCCTCTACATCTATGCTATAAACTATTTCCTTATTCTAATTGTCCTCATAACTACTTTTCTTCATCTTATTTCCGGCTTGTTTAGCCCCTCTACCCTATTCTATTTTCTAACTTGCGACCTACTTCTTCCTAACTTGGCCCCATTACTTCTGCATTACTTGCCCTTTCTACAATTTCATCTTACTTCCGGCTGTTTAGCCCCTTTATACTATTCTTCCCAACTTCGCCTCACTTGGCCCTTTATTCTATTACTTGCATTACTTGCCTTTCTACAATTTCATCTTACTTCCGGCCGTTTAGCCCCTTTATACTATTCTTCTAACTTCGGCTCTCACTTGGCCCTTTATTCTATTACTCATTTACTTGCCCTTTCTACAATTTCATCTTACTTCCCTCTTTACCCTTTATACTATTCCTTCCTAACTTTCCTTCCCCTTACTATCTTCAATTCCCTTCATACAATTATTTACATTTACTCCTTTTATACTAATTCTTAAACTAAACTTCTACCTTCTTATAACTTAATTCTTTATCAAATTTCCATCTTTCCTATTTTACTAATCTATAACCTATACTCTCCCTAATCTTATCATTTCACAACTTTCTCTAACTATCAAAATCTACTCTTCCTGAATTACTAATGTTTTAAACATTCTCTTCCACAATCTTCGATCTCAATTTTAACGATCAACTTTCATACTCTCCCTAAAAATTTTATCCTAGTTTCACAAATTCTCTATCCTACTTTCTAATATCTTAACTATCATACTTTCCTAATTACTCAATTTATACTGATATCCTTCTTTCATCAATCATCTATCCTATCTCTAAATATCTAACTAAACTATCCTAATTACTCTAATTATAATCCTCTTATTCTAACAATCTATCCTCTCTTGTTATTCATAATATTCATATATTCCCTCCAATACTTTTAAGTCCAATCATTGACCTTATTTTATCACTACCTTTTCACACCCATTCCCTTCAATAATAAATTAACTTCTGACACTTATTTCTTTACTAATCTAATAATTTACAATCTTTTATCGACTAACCTCCTTCCTCTGTCTATCCCTTTTATAAATCTAGATACTATGAAATTTTCCTCAACTCATTTCTAAGTAATTGCAATAATTATTATCCTTTAATCACAACCCCTCTTTATGATCTGAATAGCCCTTCATATGGCAAATTTTCCTCGCACCATCTTATTAAACTTCCCAATCTATGCAATTGTTAGATCTTTTACACAGAATTTCATATGAACTTAACTTTGCTACCTGTTCATTTATTCTGATAAAAATCTTATCGACTTTTTTCAATTACATTTATGCTTGAAATAACTGTTTCCTACAAACCTGTGGTTCTTTACCTTCATAAATACATAACAATTGTGTTTGCATTTACTTGGTCAATTTATAAATTCTTAAACTCTTCTAATTTCTACAAATATTTATTCTTCTTTCATCAAATACCATGGCAAAATTGTGTCTTCACTATCTCGGGTCCAATTTATAAAATTCTCTATCTCTTCTAATTTTCTAATAAATCTTCGTGTGAAATACGAGATTTTAGAATCCTTTATTGACTTATTACCTTTCCAATGAAGAAAAACAAATCCATCGTTTCTAAATGTTCAATAAATCTTTCGTTGTTGAAATACGTAGCATTGTCAGCAAGAATCCTTTTTGGCTTAATAACCTCAGCAATGAAATTATCAATACATTCTAGAGTGCTCGTGGTATTGCAGTGACGGGTTGGATATAGTTTAATAAATTTTGTACTCATATCGTACATCACAAAGATATGTTTAAATCCTTCTTTTGACTTTACTAAATTGCTTAAATAGTCTATAGCAACTAATTCTCCTTTTTCATTTACTTGTATACTTTTTATTGAATTTTGATTCATATGATTTTTATATTTTGCAAAACAGCATAATTCACACTGATTAATGGTTCTTTTAATAATTGACAAATCTCGAATACAATAAAAATTTTCTCGAAAGATCATCCAGGTTCTTCGAATTCCCAAGTGTCCGAATTTTAAATGTAAATCTAAACAAATTGTCTCCGTCGTTTCCGCATTTACTACATATAATTTTTCCCCTTGAATTGTTTTTAATAAAAATTGATTTTCTAAGCTATATCCCTGAATTGATTCTGATTGACTAAATTTTCCTGATGTAATTAAATAATTGATCCCTTTGAATTTCCAAAATTGTGTCCCCTGAATACAACCCCCCATCGTCATTAAGCTGATTTAATGCGATCAAAATATCCTGGCAATTCCCCTTTTTGTTAATATCTTTTCTACTAAGTGCATCTGCAATGAAATTATCTTTCCCCTTTTTATGTCTAATATCAAAATTGAATTCTTGTATCAATAACGACCAACGATAAATCCTTTGATTATTAAAATTTGTTTTCATAAGAAACGTTAAAGCTGAATGATCTGTCTCGATGGTGAATTTGTGTCCTAATAAGTAAAATTTTAATTTTGTTAACGCATAAACAATTGCCAACATCTCTTTCTCAGAGACGGTATATCTCAACTCGCAACCCTTAGCACTCTAGAAGTAAAATAAATTGGGACTTCATGATCGCCCTGAATTTGAACTAAAACCGCCGACACTGCGTAATCACTAGCATCGGTTCTTAAAATGAAATCTGCCTTAAAATCTGGATGCACCAGTTTCAAATTGTTATAAAATGTTTCCTTTAATAAATCAAACGACTCTTGCTGCTCGCTACCCCACTTCCACCTTACATCCTTCTTCAGTAGTTTAATTAAATTTATCGTCTTATCAGAATATTCTGGTATAAACTTTTTGTAATAATTCATAATCCCCAAGAATCCACGAAGTGTTCTTAAATTTTTCGGTTGAGGATAATGCCTTACTTCTTCCAATCTCTGTACATCTACTGAAATTCCAGTTTCACAAATTTGATATCCTAAGAATTGTACTTGTTTTTGTAAAAATTGACACTTTTCTAAATTTAGTTTAAGACCTGTTTCTTCTAATCTACTTAAAATTATTCTAATATGCTCTAATGTTCTTCTACACTTTTGCTGAAAATTAGCATATCGTCAATATAGTGTAGGCAAAAATTTTCAAACTCCTGCAGTATTATCTGCATTACCCTAACCAAAGCACTTGATGATGTGGACAGACCGAACGGTGTAACTTTGAATCTAAATGTGTTGCCCTCAACACTGAACCCCGTATACTTTCTTGATTGTTCTTCTAATGGAATCAACCAAAAAGAATTTTTAAATCCAACTTTGTAAAATTGTATTATTACCAATTCTTCCCAATAAACTGTCTATATTTTGAGGAGCCTCGTATTGAGGTTTTGTAATTTCATTAAGCTTACGAGCATCTAAACATAAACGAATAGAATTATCTTTCTTCTTGACAACAACTAACGGGTTAATAAAAGACGTACTAGCTCTTTCGATTATACCATTTTTTAACATCTCATTAATTTCTTCCCAAACTTTAATTTTATATGCTTGTGGTATTGGATAAACCTTACATTTAAAAGACTGTTCATTAGTGACAATTAATTTATGTGAATACCCCCTTGCTACTTTAGTTCTCTTATCAAATAATGTGTGATGCACCTGTAAAATTTGTTGAATAGTTTCTTTGTATTTCTCCGGACATTCCAAACGAATTCCTTTAAAATTATTAATATTTTCTATTGATTGACTTAATTGACTAATACTTAATTCTCTAGCTTGAATGTTTGCAATTATTTTGTCTTCATTTGACAATTCCCAATTTACTCTAATCCCTTTGACTTCTAAAAATTTTTCTTCTACATTTATATTAATACAAAACTTGTTCAATAAATCCATCCCCACAAGACATTCCATTTTTAAATTCTTCATAATTAAAAGACCTTCTAGCTGCGTACTACCCCCTATGGTTATATTACCCACTAACATTTTATTTATTGTTGTCATTTTTCTATTGTTTGCTGTTATTAAATTTAGCCCTTTTATTTGAATTAACTTTGATTCCAATAACCCGCTATTCTGTAGAATTACTTTTTCACTTAATAAAGATACCTCTGCACCAGTGTCTATTAGTGCCAATAACTTAACTCCCTCAACATAAATAAAGACTTTTGGCAAAATATATAAATTTTCCCCCCCGGTTGGTTCAATGTCGGCCCCGATAAATTCCCTTGGATGTTCGTAGGAATTGATGTTACTTTTATAATTCAGACTGTCCCCCTTTAAAAATCCGAGCCTCGGCTCGTTCCTTCCCCGGCTTGTACATTATTTGTTGCCGTTGTTTCTATATTTACCCCCACTTGATTAATTTCTCTTCCTCTCGGTATTGGTTGTTCGGGTTGATTATACGGGCCTGTAGGTCCATTCCAACGGCTAATTCCTCTTCCCCTTCCTCTACCGTTTCCTCTTCCACGGTTTACATTATTATTATGCCAAGCATAATTTCCCTCGTATCTGGGCCCTTGTCCGTTATCCTGCCCTCTCTCTCGTTCATTATTTCTGTGCTCATCTCCATCACCTCTATTGTTTCTGTTTTGATTTTCGGCATTATTATTATATCTATTATATCTATTAACATTGTCCCCACTTTCTAATCTAAATTCTACCGACTCGTCAAATCTTTTAATAGCTCCAGGAATTCTTCAATCGTTTCTACCCCCTCAATTCCCACTCGAGCCTTTACGTCTCTTTCAAAATGTCGTGCAATGGACCTAATTAACGCCTTTTCATCATACTTCGGCTCTACCTGTTGAGCCTGGTTAACAATACGTATGGCATAGTTTTCCCTGGACCTGCCATATCCTTTATATTTCCCCCAATTCACCGTTTCTCGTACTTTATTTTGTTCTACGTCACCCCAATATTTTCTTAAAAACATCTCCTTAAAATCACTCATTGTATTAATTTTTGTCTCAACCATTGAGAACCACGTCTCCGCTTCCCCTTTCATCGTACTCCTAATAATATTTTTAATACTCTGATTATCTTTAATTCTTACTAAATTTTGTTCTAAACCTTTCATAAATATTTTTGGATTTATTCTTTCATCCCCGTAGAATTTCCCGCATTTTTCTGTATCAAAATCACGAGTAAGGTGCATTTTAAGTACCTCCCCAATCTCTCCGATGGACCTATCTTCTACCTTTCTTTTTAAATCTTCAATTTCCCTTTTGTTACGGAGCTCCATCTCCTCAGTCTCTTTCTTTGTCCTACTAATTACCTCTTGCATTTTTCTTTCCCAAACAGTTTCATCAACCCTGTTTTTAGAAGCTACCTCCACTCTAACTAATTCTACCTCGTCACCTATTTGATTAATCTCATTGCCTAATCTCACATTTAAATTACTTAATTCATTTACTACTGTCTCGATTCTAACTACATTTGTGCAAATTTTCTTCGACATTTTTCTGCGATTCGATTTGTTTTTTACTTAATTTGTCGAATCGACCATTTATCATTTGCATTTCTACTTTCCTTTCGTTCATATCTTTTTTAAATTCCTCCATTACATCCCTATTCTCTTCCTGCATCACTATAAATTTCTCCTCAATCACTCGTTCCATTCTTACATTATTTTCCCTTATATCCTCTCTAAATTTATCTAATTTTAAATCTATGCTCTCATTCATACTTTGTTGTTGTTGATCAAATTCATTTAAACTTTACCTCATTCTATTTTTTTTTGTTGATCAATTTACAATTCATACTTGTTAAACTTTCCTTTAATTCACCCATTTGCTCCTGAGTTTTTCTAATTTTTATTTGTTGATCATTTACATTTATTTTGTTATCAAATTTACAATTCATACTTTGCATCATTAATTCCAACATTCTTTTCATTTCTCCAAACTGTCTCTCTCTCTTTACCTTTTCTACACCCTCGGACTAGCTACCTTTCTACCTCTGCGATAGTCCCTTCCGACTCACTATCACTTACATCTTCATTTCCAGGCAAATCCGATACCTCCTGTTTCTCTATTTCCTATCAGATAAAGTTCGGCTTCTCTCTCATCTTAAAACTTTTCTAACTTTACAAACCTAATTAAATTTCTAATCGTGGTGTCGAACCAAGTTTCGCAATCTCACCACACCCGTTTATTAATAATGATATCTGTATAATTTACTATCAGTTAAAGTTCGAAAGCTCGCTCCATCTTGGAGCAAATTGTAATAAACTTTATTTCTAATGAAATTAAATTTTAATAATTGGTGTGGAACAATGTTTTAATTGAATCGAGCCTTTATTATTTTCAAACTTATTTATGTGTGTGAACCGTACTTACTTGATGGCGAATAACTTTACTAAACTTGTATCCTCGATGGTGAATTCTAATTGTAAAATTATATTTGAATCGTTAATAATCAAAGAAAGACATCTATTGGTAATTCTGGGTTCTATTGTAAAGTAGGTCAAACTACAACGATAATCGTCACTTAAATGTAAGGTGTAGTGTTGAATGGTGTAATTCTTTAAAACTAAATTGTCAAGTGCGTGAATAAACTAAAATTACTTAAAACTAATTATAATAAACAACGGTGCAATACATAATTGTTCAAATATTATACCAACTAACTTGTAATATCAGCTGTTGCATGCGTAGGTCATGACTCGACTTCGCGTACAGTGGTACCAAAACACGTGAGCTCGTTGTAATTCTTCCTTGACATTTCACAGGTAAATACAAATTTTTTTTTTATTTGCTTTTTCTTTTTTTTTCGATGCACTTTCTTCAATACACTTTTATTTATTTAGATTATCCATAACGTCACTAGTGATTGTAGATTTCATGTCGACAAAATTATTTTATAATTTAAGTTCATTTTAAATTTTTTAGGAACACAAATTATTACGTGTTCACTGGACAAGTGAAATTGTCGAATGAATGTATTTTTCGCATCGCGAAGCCTATTAAATTGAAAATTTCTCTTTACCTCTGGGTTTTTCCAAAAAACTCGATTCCAATTGGCTGGGTGAACTTATCTACTGGATCTTCTTTAAACTTTCACGAAAATTAAAGTCTTCAAACCGTCCCGCACAAAATTGTTAGAAAAATTCTAATACACTGGTCGTTCTACAATCGACTGTCAAAGTACGAAATCTTTCTTTGCACTCCATGTTTATTTTCACACAATTTCCTATTCTAACCACTTGCGTAACACTTAGTTTTTAATTCCTCATCTTACAATACTAATCTCACTTAAATCCTTATCCTATTAACAAAATTATTACTAAAATTAACATTTTGACATTTCTGCAGGTAACAGTTTCACATTTTCAATGTAGAAGACTCAATTTTGCATCTACCATCCTCACTTGTATAGCAAATCGTTCTACAAATTAATCCTCAACTTTTGGTATGCCTTATGATGTAATTACAATTTTTATGTTATCTAAATCTCTTTTTAGATTTTCCGAAGGATGAAATTTGCTTTTGCTCATTTTAGCTTTATTTGAAACTTTTGGATTTTGGATTCACTTACAATAGTGCCAAGAAATGCGGACGCTGCTATTGGATATGCAAAACAATTCCAACTTTTATCTGTGCTACCCGTAGAAAGATTTTAATTTTAGAATGCTAACTGCTCTGGCCAGCTTATGAAATGAAATTTTGTGTTCAAATGGCTCTAATGGTATGCCATGAACCTTCTATAAATGCTACATGCCAAATATTATCAAACCGTTACAAAAGTTCCATCCGAAGATACAATTTTATTTACCGAGGTTATTGGTTTTCCTTCGAAGGTGCAATTTCATTCTCCGAAGTTAGCGTAATGGCCAACTCACCTACCACAGTGCAAATACAGTTCAACACGCAGCATTTTACCTCTTGACTACAACATTTGGATCTTTTATCTTTTAGCTATAGTCGATAAGTATCTTCGTTTTGTCATGAAAAGTGACAAATTTGAAGTGATGCGATTCGTAAGATTGACAAATGTATATAATAGTGGATTAAAATTTGTTTGACATTGGTGTTAAAAGTGAAAACATAGTTTGTCGTTATTGTATTTACATTTTAACTAAACTGATACGCGAACTAAAAATTAAAAGCTGTACAAATAATACGTTTTCACAAGCTGATTATTACTCGATGAAAGTCAAAGCAAGTACGCAAATTATTCCATCAGATTTCTTTTAAATATTTACTGTCCAGACTTCATGACCAATTTTATCATTAATGTTTAGAAATTCAAACTTTGAAAATTACAAAAAACAAAAATTACAAGATAAACTTTTAGGAATGAAGCTCAACTCGATTTCAAGATTGAGAAGCCAAATAGCAAATAATATTCTCAACCAGTATTGGTTATGTTTAAAATTTATTTAAGACTGTAAAAACGTTATCTTATTAATAGTTTAAAATTCAAAGTTTGATAAAAATTGCGCATATAGACGACGCAACAAGATGTACAAAGTTACGAAAGAACAGGTTGATCCTCTTCGAGTCGTAAAGAAGCCCTGAATGTCAATTATTAGTATTTGATTAATTTCTAAATAAGCAAATATATTGTATGTAAACTTTTAATATTAACATAACGTAAAACGTTAGAAGCTTATTTTAAATCATCTTTATGTTAAAGTAGAAATAAGTATAGATTGCAGCGATAAGAACAACGCTATACAGAGATGTCATAAGTTAGAAAAGAAAAGTTATTTAGTATAATGCGCAACCCTCTTTGATGTCAATTTAAAACTTGAAATTCTTCTTGTAAATTAATTCGCGTGTTACAACTTTTAAAAAAAGTGTTTAAAAGAAGTAAGTAATGGCAAATTCGTTTGAAAACAATTCTAAAAATCTATTCGAAAGTGAGTGATTTGTGGAAAGAATTTGCCACAAAGAAAACGCAAAGGGATGTGGACCATTAAAATGTGGTGATCAATGAAGAAGGTTAAAAGTATAAATGCATGTTTACCAATCTTTTCTATAAGTATTTTTTCTTAGATATTTAACGAGGGAAAATGAATACCAAACGAAAGAGCATGGAAATATGTGTAGTTTAACAAAACTGCGGTGTAGTGGTTACAAAAATTAACTGATCTGGAGGAAAGGTTGCTAAACCTAATCTCAAAATTCCAAAAGATTCCTTTTGAAATTCCTTTCAACGAAAATAGTACCAGAAGAAGACGAAAATAGTACCAGTAGTATGTTATCTTATAATAATAATTAAATAAGACAAATTTTATCATTTAACTTTTATATTTTAGAAGAATCGACACACAATTCAGCAATTGGCTTCCTCCGTGGACAATTTTGTCTGCTGTTAGGAAAACGCCAACGAAAATTTTAAATTAGAACGGGCCAAATTAAAATTGGAATATTTTAAAGTATTTGGTTCTTTTGAAACTTTATTTGAGTGAAAGTTACATTTTATTAGTATTTAGTTTTATTAATTTATAAGTTTATTTAAAGAGGCAGTCAGTCACTGGCCTAGTAGTTAGAGCGATCGACTACTACCGCTAGAGCACTCGGTTCGAGCCCGGGGGGAGTCTACAAAGAAAAGTTTTCTTTCTGACTCTCTTTCTGTCTATGACCGTCCTTGTAACCAGGGAGCCCCAATGTATATATATGTATATGTATGTTTATTTAATATTTAAATTAGAAATAATAAATTCTGTTATGTGAAATGCCTCTGTATGAGTTGGGCTTGAACTCTTCTACCTTCATTCAAATGTGATACTAAAAGAAATTTGTTACATTTTGATTACCTATAATAAATTATTATATATACCTGAATTTAGTGAAACTTGATTTCGAGCAAAAATATGGTATCGTGTGTAACGTCCTTCTGGAGACTCTGCTGGATAACCCTCGAGAGGTGTTAATAGCCACGGTTGCAGTGCATAACCTGCATCTCCTGGTAACATAAACTCAAAATATAACTGTGACTAAGTGCAGACTGTATTAACCAACCTATTAGCCATGATGAATTTAATTCGTTGTTGAAATATTTCTCCTCTAAATGTCGATTAACTACACTCATTGTTCAAAATGAAAGTGCACTTAAAACCTATACACATTTTTAAATTTCATTAGGGGTTTTGTACTTAAGTATATTTGTACTACTTACTTTAAATTCTGGTTTCAAAGAATTACTTCTTTGACTCTCTTTAAATGTGGTCGCAGAATTTGTACTAAATACCAGACTAAATCTCGTGACAATCTGAAATTCTTCTTACCTTAATTCAAAAGGGTTACTAGTATCTCGTAAAATCCTTCTTTGAACGTTTATATTCATTTCTAAAATTTTAAACAAATTTAAATAGTACATATATAACCTCACCATAGATTATATTCAATTATATTATATTTTACTGTACCTTTCAACTGCATTATGTAGTTCTTCAAACAGAGCGATATTTAAAATACTTCCAAAATTCATGTTTTAACCTCACTTTATCGAATTAAAACTTTCGAATGACAGTTCTATTTATAACTGCATGTAAACTTTGCCTGTTATAAGTCGGGTGTTATTCGTAAAATTTTAACGTAAAATGTAAAAGTTAACACATTTGAAAAATTTCAAATTTGAAAATTTATCAAAGAGGGCTTGCGCATTATACTTTATAAGCTTGTTCTCTTTCTAACTTATGACATCTCTGTATAGCGTTGTTCTTATCGCATGCAATCTATACTTATTTCTACTTTAACATACAGTGACTAAAAGTCTCCGTACGATACCATTCTAGCAATTTAAATGACAATTACTCCGTTTTTAATATTATTTTTTATGAAATTCGATAAAATATAAATATGTACATTCACGCATTAGTTTAAAAATTTTTTAAACAATTTACGAAAATCCGTTCGTAAGAAAGAAAAATGTAAACAAACTGCCATAATCTATCTACAAAAAACTACTAAAAGTCTCCGTACGGTACTTAAAAATAGGCATAGAAATGTTTATGTTAATATTTAATATTTTGTACAAAACCCTTTAGCTTTAATCACTGCCCCACACGTCTTGGCATTGACTCCACTAAATTTGTTGTCATATCTGACCCAATTTTGTCCCATTCTTCCTGGAATACCCTCTTAAGAGTATTTTTGTTCGTAATATCGTGTTTACGAATTCTGCGGTTTAATTCATCCCACAGGTGCTCGATGGGATTCAAGTAGGGACTTTGGGGGGGTGAATGCAATTGTTTGGGCACATAATAAAGGAGCTATTCTTTAACAATCATTGACGTATGTATACGAACTTGGTCTTGTTGGAAGATAAAATTGTTTAGAAAGCTTAATTGGGTTGGGCTGTATTTTAAATTAGTGTTTAAAATATCTAAATATACCCACTTGTCCATTATGGAATCAATAAAATATAATTTTCCCACACCCGACGCTGCAATAGACACCAAAATAAAACACTTCCACCACCATGTTTTACTGTGGGAATAACGTTTTTCATATTAAGCGCTTCGTTTGATTTTCGTCACAATTTTTTTCTTCCATCAGAACCGAAAATATTAAACTTACTCTCGTCTGTAAAAATCACTCAATTTCAGAACTTTTTTCATCTTTTTTTCTTTATTTTTTTCTTTGTTTCTGTGTTCTATTGCAAATTTGAATCTTTTACTTTTATTAACTTTTGAAATTAGAGGCTACATCTAGCAACCCGGTCATTAAAATTGTCTTTTCTGAGCAAATTTCTGATTGTCTGGTCCGAAACACTAATATAAAGTTTATTACGTACTTCATCCCCAATTTTTTTAGCACTTATTCTGGGGTTTTCTTCACTTCGCATATAATAGCACGATTCATAATATTATTTAGTATCTTGGGGCGTCCAGAAAAGGGCTTACTTTTCAAGAAACCTTTGTTTTCATAATTTTTAATGATGTATTGAACACTTAAATTAGGTTTCCGATAATTTTCCCGATCTCGCGCATTGATATGCCTTCACAATACAATTTAATTATTGTTTGTCGCACCTCGAAGAAAATTTCTTTGCTTATTTTTGTTATTGCCCTTGAAACACGGTCACCGTAACTAAAACCTAAAAAAATTAATTGCGTAATGTAATAGTAACATTGCAATGTATTGTAAAACGTTGCAATTTAAAAATAAAAGTGCTTATCGTGCGTCTACAAAGGGAAACATTTTCTATATGCATCATCGTACGGAGACTTTTTATAGACAGATTATGGCAGTTTGTTTAAATTTTTCTTGCTTACAGACGGATTTTAGTAAATTTTTAAAATTTTTCTTAAAACTAATGCATGAATGTCAATATTTATATTTTATCATATTTCATAACAAAAATAATGGTAAAAACGGAGTAATTGTAATTTAAATTGTTAGAATAGTGTCGTACGGAGACTTTTTAGTCACTGTAAGTGATTTAAAATAAGCCATAACGTTTTACGTTATGTTAAATATTAAAAGTACATCACACCACTGATTGTCTATATCGTCAATGAACGTAAAATAAACATTTCTTTTCTAAATAACATGCAAAATACTAATTTGTAATAGCTTATATTTTGAAAATTTGATACTTGATATTTAATTTAGGGAATTTCAAATTTTCAATCACTTCAGTAAAAAAAAATGTAAAATTTAGTTTTTTTTTAAATGTTAATATATTTTTAATAAAACAAAATTTATAACCGAAATTTGGTAGTTCCTTTATTGAAACATTGATGTTTCGTTATATGTTTTTACTTTAATTAAAACATTAATAATAACGTTTTAAGGTAAACTCTAATTCGTATGTTTAGGACAAAATATTCCGAACTCCTCTTAACGTCGCTTTACTTGATCAGGGACGTAGGATAGACAAGGTTTCTAACACTCCAAAAATTAAACATGGCTGAATTTAAAATGAGAAGTTCATTTAAAAAAAATTAAAAGAATAAGTTTAGTTTATAAAACAAGGTTAACGTCTAATGTGCAGGCGACAATGTAAAGAGAAAAGGGAGTAACGTAGCACAATTTGCTTAAATTATACAACGAAGATTGTACATAATAATTTAGGAGTTAATTGTAAATTTACTTACTTCATAACTTTTCTAACGGCGTGGAAAAGAATACCAGATCACAATAGTTCATTTATTTATTTAGTTTTTAGACGCTTCGTTTCAAATTTAATAATCTAAATTAATTTTATATTAATATAATAATTACAAAACTTATTGATGATTTTAAGCATCGACTTTATAATGTAATTTTAAGGATTGACTTTAACACTAAGATAAACTAAAATACAAGGAAAAAATTGATTTAAGGGCAATTTTGAAACCGACCGTAAGCGGTAGAACTTGCAATGCAGGGCGAGTACCGAACTCATGATCATAGGGAATGAACTGAGGAACTTGTACTTTCTAGTACCCAAAGAGGGTGCATTTATAACTTCTGTGATCTCCTATCTTCCTAAACTTTGAAACGTCTTCACTTATTATTTTAATGACTAAGTTCACATTCCGGAGAGTTCATAATAATTAATTTTTTACTTATCTCTAACATTTATGATTTGAGTCGGGAGAAAAATCCAAGTATTATACGCTTTTGTTTCATACATTAATTGTCTAGTAATAATGGTTTATGACGTCCGGCCAATAAAGGTTGGATTCTTAAGGAACCCTTATTGCTTATCGTCGGACTTCATTAAGAGTTAATTATAATATTGTAGTTAGAATATTGATCTTTTTAAAATTATGCAATTTACGTATTATTTTAAATAATAACCTCTTGTACATTGCCAGTTACTAGTGAATATTTAATAAGAAATTATTTAACGAAGAAATAAAAATAAATGAATTTAATTATTGGCAAATAGAATGCGGAGAGCTAAAAATACGCCAAATTAAAAGGCCTGTACTGTAAAACCGTCAAACCTTGCTCTCAAGCTTATAAAGAATTTTCATTGACAGAACAAGAGAATAACCGTAGAGTACAAAGTGCTCTTGGCGTTTTCAACAAAATTCAAAAAGTATATCGTTGATCATCAAACTATTTAGTTAGGGTTATTGAAACTTTTGGAATCCCAACGTGGGCCATTTTAGTAAACAATTAGGTCATTTATTATGTAACGTTTGTATTTATTAGAAAAGTTGCAGCAATATACTCGTACTTTAAAAAAAGAGTCAGGTTCACATTTTGAGATTACACTATTCTGGAATTATGCTGGCATTTAATTTTGCACTAGGAAGAAATGTGCTAGAAAGAAACAAGCCAAAATACTACGGCCTTCACGAATGATATTGAGGTCCATCTTCCTTCCATAATCTTCCCGGAGACAGAAAGGAGCAAGTAAAAAAACGTCTAGTAAGAAAATTTATTTTATTTGGTAGAATATGGTCACACTAATTATAGTACAATATCAAATGTATTAGAAATGGCCTTCCAGGTCCGGTCTTACGTCTATAAAACTCGCTTCTTGGTGTGCAATTTTATTACAAGTGGAATGTGTAGGTTGAATTATTACATTGGTTGCTGATATTTTACACTCCGGGCAATTTGTGATATTAGTCAAATTAATCATACAATTTGAATGGAAGCAATGTCCACAACACCACACAATAATTTTTTCTTGTTCAATTTCTCGCCCAGTGTTTATTAAAAAGTATTGACATATACTACATTTATTTTGTTGCACCAACAATCCCTTTCTGTGAGAAAATAAAGTTTTTGTTAGGCCTGTAATATTAAAACATAATCAAACAGGCAACAATTTCAGTTTTATTATTTTACTTACCGTGATGCAAATCATAACTTAAAAGATTTAAATTTGTAACCAACATTTGCGTATCATATTGACAATCCGCCAGCATTCCATTTATTAAAACTTTTATATCTCCCAAATTGGCATCTGTGACCAATTCTAAAAGGTGAGCTGCGGAAATATGTGGCGCTGCTGAATGCAATAATTCCCTCATCGATATAACTTCCCCACTTGAAGGATGTTTCAAAAGTTGAAGCCAAATTTTTCGTGCCCCTACTGAATCTAAATGTTCACTTCCTCTTATACAAACAGCCACTGCAGCGTCAGGCATATTACTTTGCAGAAAAAGATTTAGTGCACCTTCAAAATCGCCGTTCTGCTCCATCAGATATGCAGTAGCAGCATGTACTTGATTCTGCCGTGTAATTGTTAAAGCTTCCTGCACTCGGCATAAATTTAATTTAACGTAAGGAAACACCATGGCTATATTTTGAACACACAATAGTTTTAAATATTGTTCAGCTACATGTGGCGGTACTTTTAAATCACTGTATACTATGTCGCTCAAAAACATAAAAAGGAGTTGCGAATCGTCTTCTATTAGTTTGCAAAAGTGCTCTATTAAATGAAAAAAATGTTTTAATACAATTTTAGCCGTTTGTTCAATGTCAATATATGCAAGAATTTTAAAATTTGTAACAAATTGTTGACGAATATTGCGTTCCGTATCATCCATATAGCGCAAAATGTAATTAAAAATTTCCAAATGACGTGTATTATCATTTAAATAACAATCCAAAATACACGCTAATTTCTTCTGCTTTTCATATATATTTTCAACTACTTTATAGCATTTTGATTCCAATGCAATTTTTAATAATTCCTCAAGATTAAAAAGTTGTAATTTATTTGAATCTAGAAGGTCAATCCAAGCTTGTTCACGATCCATATGGTCCCGCAAACTTAATAATTTTTGTTCTATATTTGTTAAAGGCGTGATCACTGATTTGAATATACTGTCTTCTAATATTAAATTATTTGAGGATATCAATCGTGAAATGAAGCAGGCCAACACAATGATTTGGCTATACTGAAATATAAATTATAAATTAATTATTATCATTTATTACAAAATACTTGGTGTCAACAAAAGTTGATCTTCCTGAAGTATTTGGACATGGTCTTAGAATATATAGGAATATATTCTAAGGCCATGGTACAAAATTTGACAACATCGCATTTGATACTTTCAAATGGTCAAAATTTTTAGAATTTTAGATCCTTTTTCATTTTTGAACGAAGATTTTGGCATTGGCATAAAAATGATATTTTACTTGAAATAATATATTTAAAACAAAAAAACGAAACAGCATTTTATATAATATTACACCGAGTGAATGAGACCACCCGTAATTTTTTACAAAAACGATTAGTTGTAGAGAAAGTTAGGTCAAAAAAGTAGTTTCCTCTAAAACTACAGAATTTTAAATAGCAGCATAGGTCCAAGGTTGTATTGTTGAAAAGATATTTAAACCATAGGAAAGGAAGGAATAGAAAGTTTCGTAGGAAAAATTATTTTATTACTGCCACCCCTTTTAAGTAATATTCGATAGAAGTTATTAAATTTAAATTTCATTGAATCAAACTAAATTTTAAGTCAGCATTTAGATAATTAAAATTAACAACAGAAACAATTATGTACTATTACAACCATTAGGTATAGTATTAAGAATTCTTAGCCTCTTCACAGTGTTGCCAGATTTATAGTAGCATGGCTAAATACTTTAAAAAAGCTGTGCCTCGGGTGTGCTAATTTAATACCCAAGCAAATTGGATAATATATAGGTAAGCAATTTTATTTATATATGCTTCAGAGGGACACTTATTTCAAGAACGAAAAATGTAAACAGGTAAATATGCAACATTTATGACAAAACTAATTAACAGATTTTAATAAAACTAAGTTATTTCGTGCGTTACTGAACATAAAATTTAATTTCAAGATTAGGTATAATATTTTGGTTTAATTTCATTCGAGACCTTGTCAGCAAATTTAAATTTAGGTGATAAAATATTAAGCTTTTTTAAATTATATAAATTATTATTGAAATTATATATATTATTAACATCTGAAATTAATATTAGATTAATATTTAACCTTTTAATTTTAAAAATTTTAATCTAATATATAAATTATTAACCTGCGTAATCAATATTAAATTAAAATTTTAAAAATTAACAGATTAACTCATTAATGTGATTAATAAAACGAAATTATTTTTCATGAGCTTTCAGCATTGCTTATTGTTGTCATCAGACGTTTAAAACAATGAGTATAAATACATAAATTAATTTTTTTTTATAAATTTTCCTGCCCCAACCTACAGTAGCGCTCATAAATATGGTTGCACTCAATTTTGTTGAAAAATTAATAAAAGCAAAACTTATTTTGCAAATTGTTGTATCATTCCTAAAAGTAAGTAGGCTAATACAGATTTTGACGTATAAAATTTAATGTTGTTAATAACGTGAACAGTATAAAAATATAATTATTTCTTATTCAGTGTCCAAAAGTAAAGTGGCATATTCTTTAAAACGTCAAAACTGTAAATAAAATTAATTTTTCGAAATAAACTTGTTAGAGTAGTTGCTTCAACAGTAAGAATTATGGTAAAGACGAAAGAATATTCCGAAGATCTGAAAATGCGATTTTGAAATCATTGAAAATGGAGACTCTTTAAGGACAGCAAATCGCAAATTTGGTATACCAAATCAAACTATAGGTCGTTGGATCCGTAAAATAAACCAATATGGATCAGTGGCCAATCGACCAAGAACCGGGCGACCACGAAAAACAACCGGACGGGAAGATAAAATGATCGTTCGTGATGCGGTAAAGAATCCTCGTTTAATGGCTACCGAAATTGTCCGTGATTTTAACGAGAATCGCGAAGATAATATTAGTGTTTCGACAGTGAAACGTCGACTGAAGTCAGCTGGACTATTTGGTAAGCGTCCTTCTAAGAAACCAATAATTTTGAAGAAGAATCGGATAGCCCGATTAAAATTTGCCAAAGATCACTTAAACTGGGGAGTTCAAGAATGGTCTAAAATTCTTTAGAGCGATGAGAGCAAATATAATTTGTTTTCTTCTGATGGTATTAAGTATATTCGACGTCCAGTAAATAAAAGATATGATGTTAAGTATCAGGTTCCCACTGTAAAACACGGCGGTGGAAGTGTCATGGTGTGGGGCTGCTTTTCCCGTGATGGTGTTGGACCTATACACTTAATCGATGGTATTATGGATCGGTTTACGTATGCTGACATATTAAAAGATCACATGCTACCACATGGGAAGAGAATAATGCCACGCGGCTGGATGTTTCAGCAAGATAATGACCCGAAATATGCTTCAAAGCATGTTAAAGGTTACATGGCGAAGGCTAATATCCGCCTACTTGAGTGGCCTAGTCAGTCTTCTGACTTAAATCCTATAGAGCATTTGTGGGAAGAGCTCGAGCGACAAATTAGAAGTGGGACATACCAAAATAGGAGTTAGTTATGAGAAGCTTTAAGGAGAGAATGGCAAAAGATTCCATTGGAGCGTTTAGTAAGCTTGTTGACTCTATGCCTTCTCGATGCAAAGCAGTTATAGCCGCAAAAGGTTATGCAACAAAGTATTAATTGTTTTTAATCTTTATATTTTTAATAAAGTACTTTAAATTTTGTTTTAAGTGCTTTTAATAATACTTTATTATAAGCAAATATTTCCTATTTTGTGATTTTTAAATTTTACTTGTTTATAAAATTTTTCAAATAATTTTAATTATGTGTTATAATTCCAAGGTATTTAAAGAATAAATTTTGAAAATTTAGGAAAATTTCCTTGAAATTTAAAAAGTTATCAAAAAACTAAGTGCAACCATACTTATGATCGCTACTGTATCTGTAAAATTCAGCCCCTTGGAATCAAAAAAAAGAAAAGAATGTCGTTTTTTGATTGCGCGATTTTGAGGGGGTCCAAAGAGACAAAAAATTGTAGAATTCCAGTTAGGGGGCTGAAATTTTGCAGGCAGGTTGGAGTGGGGTTCTGAGGGGTGAAACCGACTTTTTTTAAATTTTCTTTTCGGGAGTGCCCTTCACAATGGTTACGCCGTTTTTCATTATATAAATTATCAACATAAATTAAAAACGTATTGAATGATTCTCAAAGAGTTTGTTTTAATAAAAAGGAAAATCAAGATTTTGTTATCGCGAAATTTGCTACTAGGATATTCACTACTAGGGACATTTTCCTACCCAAAATATCTCGTTACCTAATTTTGCTATAACTGTGGTCCACTACTAAAACTTGGTTCAGGTTTAATTTCGGTGTTTTAAATTGAAATAACCAAAATCAAACAACAAAATATTTTCTGTTATTAGGTGGGTATAGTAGCTTGTGATTGAACAAAGGATTTGAAAAAAAAAATTGAAATTTGAATTTTTGGCAGAGTTGTATGCAAAAAGTATAATTTTCGTTAAAATTTACACCACGTTTTGCCTAAGCTGTAACCAAATTTAAAAAAAAATTCGTTCAATCACTAGACAATCCTATCTAGAAGAAGTGTGCAAAATTTCAATAAGATCGGCAATAGTTTTTGGAAAAACGTGGTCACCATCTTTAAAAATGTGGTTTGGAGAAAAAATCGATTAAAGTTTTAATCCTAATGATTAATAACATTAATTAGAATTTCCAAAAGCTTTCTCCTCAAGTTTTACTCCAATTGACTTGAAACTTTGAGAAAATATTCTGACATGTTGTACTGTTAGATAAAAAAAAAAAACAAATGGAATTTTTGTATGTTTGTGTTTGAAGTGTCACGCTTGACGCAAACCTTTATGTTATTTCATAACAGTTACCTTTAAAATAACTTTTTGTGATACATAATAGACTGAATATCATTGAAAAGAGAATAAAAGACTCATTTTAATTACGTCACATCCAACTGTAATTACTATTTAATATTATAACACTAAAATTAATGAAGATATTCAAAATCTCTTCAGGTTATTTTATAATCCTTAAAATAGTGTTTGAAAAACGTGTTAATATTTTTTCAGAAACAAGTGATATATGGATATTAGCGGAAAAGTTGGAAAAGCAAATTTTTGATTACAGCTCAAAACAAAAATAAAACAGATAGCGAATTTTGGTTTGCCATAAAATTCTTAAAAAAGGGGCCGAGGATGCGCCATTCATTTTCCATATCTCTTATAGTTATCGAGTTCCTTATAAGAACCATCGAAATTGGCCCTTCCCGGTATAATTCTTCTACTCCACTAAACAATTCAACCATATTTTTTATATTTCCTAATAAATTTTCAGATGTTCAATATATTTTACCAATTCAATTGTATTTTAAAACAATAACGTGAAATATTTTAAAATTTTTGTATACGTTTTCGTATGGTGGTGAAACAACTTCATAATTTAACTAATTTGTCCTAATATAAAAACATACTGCTTATCTAAAGTAAAATATCTTGTTAAAGGACCAGTAACTGTACTCAAATTGTATGCGAAATATCTGCTATGTTTGTGTGCAAAAAGCTACCGGTTGTCGATTTTTACATAATTCATTTTAAATGTCACTTACATTGAACTCAGGAGGCATCACAATTTGTAATAAAATTTGGATAAGCCGTTGTCTCTGAAGTAGTCCCATTTCTCCGCAAAATTCGGCTTCTTTAAAAGCTAATGCAACAACATTTAGGCACTCCCGGGTATTATATTTTAACAAAGCTCGTAAGTATGGATATCTTTGTTCATTTTCAGCAGGGTTAATGGAATGAACTGTTTCCAAACATCGTAAAATATCGTGTTTAATTCTTAACACATCTTGATTTGGTATTTGGCCATGAGGATAGCCCAGTCCAGATAAGCATGCTGACACATACACCAACAAAGTATTTCCTAATCTATTGTTGTCAGGTGTAAGTTCCATTATAAATTCTGTAATTGGACTAACATAATCTCCCATAGTTTTAGTTGTAATGTGTATCCAAGCATCATATAAATTAAGATTTTTACATATTTTTAGAACTTGGTGTAAATCCAGGCAACTTAAATCAACAGATAAAAGTACATTTTCTAATAAATGTACATTTTTAGTTTTTAGGTGTTTAACTAAAGCTTGAGCAACACTTGGATTTAAAAAATATAAGGATCCGTTGGAAATATTTTCAGCAAGTAATGTGTAAAACCAATCTAGCATGATTTGATCAGACGATATTGTATCCCATAAATTGTTACATAAAATATCTCTAAAAACAAATTTAACATTAATAAACTTGTTGGAACTGTTTATATAAAATTACATTTTCTTTAATTTAACACAACAAGTAACTGCTGCTGTAAGACTATCTCGATCAATACCAATGTGATTAATATTCAATAAAAAATTTTCTAGTAGTAAGTCTGTAGCTTTTTCCCTATTACTGCCTTCATCGGCAGCTAAATTAAATGCTTCTGTCCATCTATCTTGTTCGCTTAAATAAATTAAACGTTCGGTCCATGATCTTACTTTTATTACATGAACCGATTTGGTTCCTAACAACAACAATTGATCACCGCGAGCTGATATGCTATTATAACATGCACGCTCTCCAGCTAAAGCAAACGCTTCACTAACACTGCCTCCTAAAGCTAGAGCTTTAAAATGAGCAGAATTGTATACCAAGCCTACATTTGTAAGTTCTATAAGTTCTAGTTCTTGTTGCGTTCGTACTTCGATTAGTCGTAAATTTTCGCTTGTATCAATAATTGCTAAATATCGCGAACCTAACCAATGGATTGCACTAAGCGTATAAGGTAACTGAATTGAACGTAATGGTGATATCCGTAACTTGTTATTATTCAAACCTGTAATAACACGGGCATAGTTTAATTCATTACTTCTTCCCCAAGCTAACACAGGCTGTAATATTTTTCCAACTGAAACAATTTGCCAACTTAAAACTGGTAAAGTAGTAGATAACTTTGGCAATTGATGGGTATACAAAATTTTTAAATGTGGTTTGATTGATATTATTATAACCTGCAATATTAATAAAACATAATAAATATTAGTGCAAAATAACAAATAATATAGATAACTTAAAATATACCTTTGATAATGTAGCCATAGCTATTAAAACATGTTGACCCAATAATTGGATTTCGTGGTTGTCTATTAAAGGCTCAAAAACGCAAACTTCGCCTCTTGCACCCGAAAAAAGGCATTTAGAATCCCATGTTCGTACCCCTAGTCGTTTGTTAAATGTAAATAAAAAGACGCATCCTGCTGAATCACCACTTAACGCAAAATTATTTAGAGATGTAAATCGTAAATGTAATACTGCCGTTTGGGGTGCATGAGCATCGGGCATTCTTCGAATCACATCACCATTTAAAGCATTTATCATGGATATATACCCACGTTCGTATCTAAAAAAATATGATAGTTTAGTTCAGGACATTCTAATTTATTGTTGTTCTTGTTATGTATCAATAACATCGTTATTAATAATAACGTCAAATGTATGACTAATAATACTAGTAGTAGCTATTGCTAGTAGTTCTCGCCCGATTTTACCTACAAGCACTTTTCACAATACTTTTCGTCTATTCTGTATATTATAAGGTGTCACGATATTTGCAACGTCATATACGGTTCACAATCTTAGTTCTAACCACTGTCCGATCATGATAGAGATGTTTCTATAAATTTTAACGTGTTTCGTTCTGACATACAAATAACTGATTGGAAATAATACAAGAATCGATGCAACATCGAGATAAATCAAAGCATATCAAGCATAGAGAAGACCTAGAAAATGCAATTGCCATATGCAAACACTGTTGGTCTGCAAATCAGAAGATTGAAGTCGTTAAGAAACAGAATAAGAAAAAATTGGTTGCAAATGGTAATGAAGAATCAAGACGAGAAGACCGTATCTTTGAAGAAATTAAAGTAATCACACATCAAAATAGAATAAAATTTTATAAAAGCTAATTATTTAATTACTGCGTTTTTTAACAATTATTCTTAAATAAAAAACCAAGCTTAATTCAACCGCAATTTATTCAAAAAATTACAAATTCCCTCTTTGTATAACAATTTTTAGAATTATTCACAATTAACAGACTAACCGCAAAATTTCATTTATCCCTTTCATTTATTAAATATATAATTATAAAATTTCATTTAACCTCTTTATCCCTCCTCAAAACTTCGGCTCTCCGTTGCTAAAGCGATTCTATGGCCTAATACAAATTTGAATAAAAAATAGAATAGATAGCAGCGCCAAAATTTGAATTTGCTTCACTAATCTAGAAAACATGCCTCCTGCTAAAATAGACCTCAACGCAAATGCACTCTTATTTCCTGCTGTAATTCTGGATCTTATTTCATCGTTACTTCCAGGCTCTCTTAAAATTACTGTACAGGTTTCCACTTCCTCAAACTTAAGCACTTTACCTTGGTTTGTCTTAACATGAAAATAATTGCCTCGTTTAAACGTTTTATCCCAAAGACCTTTTTGCTCATTGAGTAAAAGCTAAATAAAATCTAATACTCTCATCAAACGTAATTAATATTTCTTCATAATTTTCATTTCTTTCATTTTTTCTCAAAATAATTAGAAAAGCAAGAATTTGCATAAATGTGTTTTTACATGCAATTTCCCTATGTATGGGTAAGCCATTCTACACCGGTATAATCAACCTATTCATTAATTACAAAAAAAAGCTTAACAGCAATTTTGTTATGTAATAATTATACAGTAGAACCCCTCTATAACGAGTCTCGGTTATAACATAAAATCGGCTATAACAAGTAAATTGTTTGGTCCCTTGCCGTTTTGTAATACTACCCATGTAAAATTTAAACTCTATAGCGAGTACGTTTTTGGCTTTAAGGTGGATATAACGAGATATTTGTTTGGCCTCAGATCGGTAATAGCGAGAAATTGTGAGAAATTTCAGAAGTAGATCGGATATTACGAGCAATGCTGATTACAAGAGTTTCTGGAAAAAATAAAGACACCTGTAGGTCTCAATTACATACTAATGTACTAGAATTTTATTGGAATTGTATTTTGCGGCGTCAATCTGCATTTTATTTCAGTCTTTAGCAAGTTTTCACCCAGAGAACACATACGTACATATGCCATTATGTCATCTTCTAAAAAAAGAAAATCATTTTTAATCGAAGAAAAATTATATCCATAATAAATGACCTTTAAAAGAAGTAAAAGCAAAGTGAAATCTGCAAAGATAGACATTTGGCGAGTTCTACATTGGCAATAATTTTAAAAAACACAGACAAGATTTTAATGCAAGCAATGAATTTTCGTTGAAGGTGAAGAAATTACGTTGTGCAAAAAATGATAAACTAGATAATGCCATCCTTACTTGGTTTAGAGGGAATCGTGCATCGAATGTACCCATAAGTGGCTCCATGTTAAAAGAAAAAACACAACCATTTTCGGAAAAAATAAGATTCTTCATTACAGCAAACAAATCAAAATTACAGATTTTTTTCAATAAATTGTTGCTAGTGTGCATTTAACTTTCGTTTTTAATAAATTTAATACATTTATCTATCTAATCAAACTTTTATTATCGATGACCGTTTATAGCGAAAATCTGTTATAACGAGTAAGTAGGCTGGTCCCTTGATTTATCGTTATAGAAGGGTTCTACTGTATGTGCATTTAGTAAGGCCTTATCAGTTGCATTCCATCATCCATTGGCAAAGTTGCAATTTCTGAGCTCAGTGTGCCTCGAGTAATCATCTGATTATTCCATAATCAGATGAAATGGTGGGTAAATGTAATTGGTATCAAATTAGTTTTTCAACAAGATAATTACCCTAAACATTCTCAAAAATAGTGTCGATGCTTTCTAAAACTAAAAATACGAGAAAATGCAATGAAAATCATGGAGTGATTGTATTAATCACGTAATCGACCAATACGATCATGTAGTATGGATGCAACTGGATAGAAAACTGAAAAATTTTTCCTTGACCAGTACTACATAACTATGGAAATATGAATGAAACATTTTGGACACAAAGTATTTTAAAAAATGAATTAACAGAATTCCGGTAATTTTCTTGCATAATATGATAAAAAATGAAGACAGTCATTTTCACTAAGCGAAAAATTTTTTTGAATACGAATAATGATGTTTACATTTTTAACTAGGTATTTCTCCAATTTTTGCTTTTAAAGAACAAGTTAAATATTTGTTTTTTTATAATTCTATTCAAATTTTCTTCCTGTTGCCAAACTTTCCGACGGTAGTGATGTTCTTTTATCTTATCCTAATCACTTTATCCAAACTGATGGATTTTTGTTTGTAACAAATTTATTTTAAAATAAAATATTAAAAATGCTACAGCATTTCTTTATTATTAATCTATGTTTAATTTCGTGTTTAGCTGTATAATAATGAAATTTACGAGTTCGATTATAAATTTTAAAAATTGAAAAACTCAACCTAAGTTTCTTAAAAGTTAGTGCTTATAGTACGACTCCATTTTGCATCTGTAAAGAAGGCATCTTCAACTATAAAGAAATATCTTACCCCACTAACAATCTGGTCGAATTTAAATTAAACGTCAATGCTGACACGGCCCCTTGATCCCTTATGTTTAAATCATGACAGCACCAACATAGCTTTTGCTCCGAATCAAAAGTTAAGGTAAACCCATGAGATGTACCAACGGCTACTAATTTAGCACTATTAGCAATGACAGTTGGCAATCCAGCATCAACACGATCCTAAAAGTGATTTTGTACTTTTAAAATGATTACAAATTAAAATTTTGTTAATTATTAACCCCAGCTGAAGAAACTTGTGACGAAATTCCTTGTAAAATTGCATGGTACAACATTGATCGACATTTCTGATTTAAACTTTGTAACGAATGCAACGATGCATTATCGCTACCTTCTTCTGATTCTAGTTCCCACAGAACACTTTCCAATGAAGGTTGTATAACAGTTGGAATGTCATATTCAACATCATTCAACTAAAATTATAGTTTGCCTATTAAAATTTACTATAATATAAAATACAAATTTAAGGTTACCTCTTTAAAATCTAATAATAAATCATCAGAATCTTCATTTGTTAATGAATTACTTTCAGAATCCATTCTAATGTGTTGCAAATATCGGCATGATACTTTTTTTATAATTTAATACGAAAGGGGAGGTTATTTTTGTTTACATTTTATTGCAACTTATAATAATTTAACAACTGTCTCCCGTACCGTCTGACGGCAGAACCACAGAATAGATTGTTCACCAGAACTGATCATAACAAATGCCGCGTGTTAATATGGGTTAAAGTTACGATATTTGCAATAATTATAGAATTATATGCTCAATAACAATAATCTCTTGTCTTTTAGAACAGATATACTGGCTTACATAATCCTATAAAATGACATACCCCAAGCATTTTTGATCACGAAATAATCGAAAAGTATTTTGACGCAATTGCTATAGTATGAAAAACACATGAAAAACCATAAAAAAATATTGAAATTAAAATATTTTTTTAATCCAGAGAATTAGTTTATGTATCTAATGAGGCAATTCCGCTTTGGTGTTAGGGTCGATGCCTACACAAGCTGTTATGGAGGAATTTTTTTTATCTCACTGAATAGTTTTGTAATTATTATTTATTTCTGTTTCTTCTATTAATGTTAATTACCGCGGATACATGCGGTCGTTAGTTCGAACTAACCTTAGTTCGATCTAAGCTAGTTTGCTTTTAATTTTATTGCACAGGTGTATACTTGTTTTTTTTTAGTTCAAACTGAAAGCAATGATATAGCTCGATCTAACTAAGGTCGATTCAGCGGATTAGGTCGCTTTATCTAAGTGTACACATGTAAGGACTAGCCAGGTCGAGCTGACTTAGTTCGAACTAACGACCGCAAGTATCCGCGGTAATTGTTATCTTTAATTAAATATATGTTTAGATAATATTTGTCAAATAAAACAACATTTTCACAAATTACGTTACAATAAGTGTGTTTAGCGTAACTAATGTTGTCGCGTGTCTTCAGCCGCTGACACTTATTAAGCGCATCGCTGAACATTTGCTTACTAACAACAGTTGAGTAAATAGTTCAACGCAAAAAGTTAACGGTGTATCGATCAGCAACTTGTAAATTTTGTTGTGACCTTTATTGTAACCTTAAAAATTACTTCGGTAAAATAAACCGTCACTAACATATGTTACGCCCGGTACAAATTAATTATTTTACGCCACCCCCCCATTAATAAAAAAATTCACAATTGAACTCCTTGAGTTTTGCATAACGCCAAGTCATTAAGTCACAAAGAAGCTTCAGTAAGAAAAATTTTCAAAGCTATATCGATGTTTGGGCAATCGAAGAAAGTTTGAGACTCGGGAAAAAGAACATGTGCTAGATATTTCGTAGTTTGCAATTCACATACCTCAAAATTTGAGACATTTGTTTGTAATATTATTTTAGGGATATTCAAATTACCACGATCAGGGCCGCGCCGTTCATAAGGGCGGTGCCCAACGGCGCCTTTGTCTTTGATGACAGCCTATGATTGTAATATATTTTTTTATTTCTTTAAATATAAAAACACTTGTTCGACGTCAAGTGCAGCGACTGCTTTCTTCCAAATTACTATCTCCCCCATAATTTTTCTATAAAATAACATATTTATTTCGGTTGTTTCTTAAAATGTCCAGTGTTTATTTCTTAGTAATAAAATCCACATAAAATTTACATTCTTTTCAATGTAATTTTGAAATTTTTTTAATTTTGAAAAATTACAATATATACTTTTGAATTGTAAATCATCGGGGGTGATACGCATAAGAGTGACTTGCCCGAGAGCGCCAGAAAGACTTGGCGAAAGTTTGGATGAGCTTGACTATGGAAACCAAGTTTTTTATCAGCATCTCTTTTATTTGGGGTTTTGATTTGAGTTAATTGATTTTAGGAGGATATTTTGTTAATCCATGGTTTTGTTTTATTTTGTAATGAGAGATCATTAAAGTATAGATATAAATTATATTTAAGTTTAACCAAGGTATAATTAATTATAAGTACTAGGAACTGTAAGTTAAGTTTTATTTCGGAAAAAGTTCGTAAGAGTAGATTTAAAATATCATGTAGGCATGACTATAAGACGAAATCTAATTGGCCACCCATAAAGTTTATATTATTTATAAAACGTGTTTCAAGACAGAGACGTCACACCTCCACTCGATGGTCAAATATTTTTAATGACATCTCTGCTTAATTGTTCCCGATCTCACCAATATGCCTTATCATCTCATCCTTCTGCTTTTGAATTGTTGTTGACATAGACCTTAACTCTTGAATTTTTAAAATTTAAAAAAAAGAATGAGAAAATTATTTGTTATTATGGCAGGACAACGCTCACCATTCACCGTAACAAAATTCTCATTCGACATCATAATGACCGAGAATTTTTTCTTCAATGGAAGAAAAACGATTCAACGATTCTGCCAGCAAAAAATAGCTTTGTAGATGCATTGGCTTTTCAACAATTATTCTTGTGCATGAATGACCAATGTGCCTTTTTTGAATTGTTAGAAAATCAAGTTTTACTGTTCATTATAGCAGGAAAAATTCGACTTTAAAGTAATATTAAGATAGGTATTTATGACTTCTTTCAGAATATCTATTTAAATGAATTTGATTGTTAAAATTATCTTTAAAACTTAATTTTTAAACAATTCAAAAAAAGCAAGTCTCAAAGAAGATGCTGAAGTTTTCTCAGAGTATATCAAAAACGAATGCCAAGATTGATTGATGATTTTGTCTACAATCAGCCTCAACTATCCAACCAAAATGACCCTGGCCATTGAACCCTTTGGGAACAAAAAGAGCCACTGTATTTTAAACTTCATCTTCAAAAAGCAAGTCGCTAACCGGTACCTATTATAAATGTTTCTTTTTATCCAAGATATTTTCTTATGTTATAGGAATCGCAGACGTGTAATCTCTTCTTCTTGAAGTGCCATACACTTTACCTTACTTGGGAATATAATTAATGGGATGGTTTCCCACAAGAAGATGGGAATCGGCAGACGTGTAATCTCTACATAATTACAACACAACTTATTCCACTCACCAAATGGCTATGTTTAATAAAAAAGTTCATCGTTATTAAATGGACACTTTACCGAGGAGAAACAAAGTAAACACTTGACTCTCAGAAGTGGATAAAATATATTTTTACCTTTTCTGTTTACAGACGAGGTGCACACTTGGCCGCTGACTAAAACAAGTTGTTATAGCATTTACCTATTTACATTGATTCTCTCAAGCTCGGAAGGAAATTAATAAAATTGCAAATTTCTATCCTATATTAAAAGAACGCGGTACAAGCGAAAACAATTATTGCATATTAGGTTATTTTTAACTTTTTTAGTATCTAGATGATACCTAGCCATTTACAACAATTTTTAATTTTTGTTGATACAAATATACATTATAATTACACTAGTGTAGTTTCAATAGGTACATTAATTAAAATATAAATATAATGCAATGCAAATGTGTACGTACTCGATGAAACGATTAGCAATAAAAGAAAACAATAATTTAATAATGTTTAAATAATAAAGTGTAAATTAAAATTGTTTTTAACTGTGTTCACAAAATAAAATGCTGAGGATACAAGCAAAATATTGTATTATATTTATTTTAATAATTATAGAGATTAATTTGTAAATTTTGATGAGTATTCTTTGAGGTAATTGTATGATACAACAAAAACAGAAATAGGTGTGTGCGTTAAATGAAACTTAATATTATTACAATTTATCGAATATCTAATTGTTACAACACGATCTAGAAGTACTTGCTTGTTGTCTTCTGTCCACCATAACCCTATCAATATGTTCACCAGGCTCTCTGCCTGCTGTTTTATCTAATATGGCTTCTGCTAACTCATTAAATGCTCTTTCTATATTTATGTTGGCTTTGGCTGATGTCTCCATAAATCTTATGCCATGCTCACGAGCAATCTGTTTCAACAAAAGTAAAATAATCAAAATCAATACTACACATTAAAACCTGTTTTGTAAAAGCTGCACTTTATCCCAGGTTAAATGATTACCTCCCAAAAACAAGAAGAATAGCGTCAACTTGCATTATTATAACTCAAAATGTTTTTAATGCGATTCAGATAACGTTACTTGTTGAAGATAAGGTATGGCCAGGCTAGCAAGCAGATTATTCAGAGTGCTTTAAAGGGAGGTTTTAGAATAAAAAATCTTGAATAATTTAATAAATTGTCCAGATCTGCTATCTTATTTGCAATTTGGATTCCTGTAAGATGCTTACAAAATAAATCTATTTTGATTGAGTAATTCCACAGGTTCTCCTTTGGACAACAATTGTTAGAATATGTTGTTTGGCAAATTCAGTCAATTGTTAATAATATATTTTAAAACATGAATAGATGTTAAACTTTTTCTTCATTGTTGTTATTATGTTACTGACAATGGAGGAGTTTTAAATTTTTGAAATAATATATGAATATGAAAGTTGAATGAAAATGCAAGATACTGATACAGTTGGTTGGTCTGAAAACCCTCCGTACAATTTTAAATCTTTTTTCGAATTTTAAAAAAATATTTAATTTTCTCGAGGTGATTAACATTGCACGACATGGTTGGGCAATGTTGTCTAAGTTGGTGGCTGTTAGATAGGACATGGGTTTTGCATTATAAATAAAATAGTGATCGTGTGCATTTAACGATTATCTTCACAAAATGAAAATATATAATGTACATAATCAAATAATTCTATTTACAAAATTGACATGGAAATTTAAAAATCACTTGGCAGAATCGCCATTTTTAATAATTTTGATTGGTTTTTAAAACCATGCTTGCTTAGGTCAACTACGTCATAAACTTGACTCTTGGAATTTCAATAATTTTTTTTCGTGCTAGACATACTCAAAAAAATCTAAAAAAAAAACGAATGTTTCAGTTTGACCTCTACTTTCAAATAATAAAATAAAAAAATAGCAAAACTCCCCAATGTCGTAAATAAAGATTTTTATTATTAATAACTAGAAAGCGCGGGATTATACCAAGTTGACACTCCCCACGAAGAAAGACGTAACTCACTTTTACCAATTTTTCAGGAGAGCGATTTGATAGTTTAAAAATTCTAGAATTATTATTTTAAGCGCGAAAAAATATATAAATGGGTGGCGGCATCTTTTAAATTATTGTTAGCTTAATTTTTTTACCCATTTGTTTTTCTCCTGATACAGAAATGCTCATAACTAAAATTGAACGTAACTTTTGAGTTACGTCCTTCTTCGTTAGTATCAAAGTGATTAGTTAGGAATTCGTTTGGTGTGCTACTCTAATGATGTGATCCTAGAAAATTTTTTATTTTATTCAAAGAAATAAATCGGAATCGGAAACAATAAATTTGCTCGTAAATTTGTAAGAGTCATTTGAAAATTTTTATATACAATAACATAATGGAATAAGAAAGTTGACAAAATATTCAAAATTTAAGTCTTCTTTACATGAGAAAAATTAAATCTTCAGATTTAAAAAAATTCTAAAGATTAGTGAGAAATATATAATAACAAAACATAGGAGTCAATAAGAGCTTCTTGTTCATCGTGTACCTCTTGTCAGAAGTGTTGTGACTCAACTTGGCCGAAGCTAAGATGAATATTCTAGGAGTATAATTCATGATTCATGGGGTGGTTTCCCGTTGCCTTCTCCATAGTCCAGATTGATATTAGACTTTTAACTATACACAGCAGTGTATGTAATGTAAGGAGGATTCAAACCGCAAGCTTACATTTCTTAGGTCACCCATGTATGCTTCACGCTATACTGTTGGTCAAATAAGAGCTTACCAACAAAGAAAGAAAAATTGAAATAGGACCATCATGAGATACAATCAATTTATTGTATACAAATATCCTACCGATTAGTAACCTAGTAAAGACCATAGCACCACGCGGTGAACTCAAAAAGATAGTAGTTGGACAAACTTCGTGTTCATTATATTTATGAAATGCAAAAAAAACGATTTTTTAAAAATTGTCATGATGGTGTGCTCCCTTAACCATTGAGATGGTAAATTGTTACACGTGAATTGCATGTGGAATGGTTATTCAAGAACCGTTTCTGAATAGATATATAATTTAAGTTTCAACGCATCTATAATAAAACTTTAATTTTATTTTATAAGACCAGCAAGTTGTTTACCAACTAGATGATAATTTCATGTATGTGTAGTTGAATGTCTATGGCTAACGCCTCTTTTTCATACTTCTTTCCAATATCCACATTAAGCATATTAAAGTTGTCTACAGACATAGTGGACCTACAGTTTAACACGGTATCCGAACTGTGAGAAGTGTATACACTTCAAATAGAGAAAAGTTATATTATTATAAGCATTTATATTATAAGCAACAAAATGTTGAAAAGGAGATAACCTCGAAAAGGAGATAAGGTTAGAAAATTAGGATGTACTTGGTAATTTGATAAGTTTTATAAATAAAAAACCAATAGTTTATGATCACCATTAACTTACCAATTCTCCCTTATCTTTGCTCACAGAACGTTTATCTTCCATATCACACTTATTACCCAAAATCATCTTTTCGACATCTTGATTGGCATGCTAAAAAAATAGTAAAAGTAGTGCCTTTTTAACTATAACATTGGCAGGGGGTAGAAATGCGTCCGACGTACACCAACTTTCGTTAAGCTTCAGATGAAAATGCATTAGAGGCAATATATCAAGGGATAAATAAAAAAACATTCTGTATACAAGATTCCAAAGATTTCCAAAATCATATTATATCTGTTATTTCTAACTATTATCTATTACTGTATTAGTCCTAGATAAAAAAAGTAATTTATTGATTTTATAATTATGAATTTATATTTGGTGGCAATTTTTTCTAGTTTATCTTCGGACATTTACAAAGAATTTCAGAGATTCCAAATTAATTGCATTTTTGATGTATATTTGAATTTTTATCAAATATGATAGTTTATTGCTCTGGAGTGTGGAAGTAAAGTTGGTGCACATTTGACATATTACTAGTCACTTCGTATAAACGAATATGTAATTAATAAAATACCTCATCTATATTTCGTAACCATTTAACTATGTTTTCAAAACTCTTTTCATTAGAAATATCATAAACTAACATAATTCCCATGGCCCCTCTATAATACGAAGTAGTTATGGTGTGAAATCGTTCTTGACCTGCAGTATCCCATATTTGTAGCTTAATTTTTTTTCCACGCAGTTCCACAGTTTTTATTTTGAAATCTATACCTGAAAATTAATTTTAAAATTACCGTCTTTGATGACCTCACCTTCTATTTTTAATGTGATAATTTTTAGATCATAATATACAAATGTTGCTAGGTTATCGTTATTCAAAATTTGGACAAATTAGATGCAATATTTCTATTGAATATGTCCAAGATATTATTTCATGAATGTGATTTAAAAGGTTATCTTACCTATTGTGGATATAAATGTGGTAGTAAATGCATCATCAGAAAATCTGAATAATATACACGTTTTCCCTACACCAGAATCGCCGATTAATAATAATTTAAATAATAAATCGTAAGTTTTTTTTGCCATTTTTGAAAAATTCTAACTAAAAAAAAATAATCTTGCTGTTTCTAGTCTGTTTAGAATAAACCAGATTGAGTAGACACCCCAGAATTACAAACACAAAAAAAACTACTTTACAGCATGGTCTAAGGTGTCCACACACGAACGTTCTTTCGTAATACCTGGCGTTAGTCATGCCATGAGTTATGACGTCAACCACGATAACACAAATCTAAACATCACGATAATTATTGACCATTGTGAATTATATAGTTTTAATGCAATTGAGTATTATTAAGTTATAAAATACGATAAAATATGACAAATTAAATCACTTTTCTTTGGTTTATCAACTTAATTTAAATCATTTGTTAATTTTGATTACTGCAGCACTACACTACTAAGGCTTGATGCAATACCACCGATAAGAAAATCAAACAGAACTAAATTAATAAAAGTATGAAATTATAAGAGTACAATGTTTTTTATTTGCTTCTAATAAATAGTTTGTCGAAAAGGTTTTCGTAGTGAGATAGGTTAATTGTATAATGCAGAAATTGCAGATTAATGGTATGATTTTCCAAAAATATTAATAGTAAAAATTTAAAGACGTTTTTTTTCATAACTACAATTTTAAAACGGTGTATACGATCTCTATCTGAAGTGGGTAAATTGACTTGAAATTTGGAATATACAGGGTGTCCCCGTGACCGTGGAGAACCTTTGAGGTGGTGATAAACCATTTTTTGCTTCTTGATCTTCTATAACCTTGTGTGCTTCACGGCCTTTCTCACGATTTCTCTCCATTTCATTCTGTCGCGATACTTGGACCTCCAGTCACCAAAGCATTGGTCTCCACAGCGTAATTTTCTTAACCAAATCTTCCTCGCCTCGCATGATATGTCCCAGCCATCTTATCCGCTGAGCCCTCACGAACTTGACCACATTCTCTGCTTCACATATCTGTAGTATTTCGCTGTTCGTCCTTGCTCGTTTTTCTCCATTTACAGACAGTGGGCCCAGGATGGTTCGCAACACCTTTCTCTCGAAAACTTTAATTTTCTCGGCCTCGGCTTGTGATAAGCACAATGTCTTTGCTGCGTATGTCAGCGCTGGTCGTATTAAGGTTTTGTAAACTTTTAATTTGGTTACACTGGTCAAATTCCCATCTCTTAACATTGTTTTGTTTGCATAGTAGGCTCTGTTGCCTATCTGAACTCTTCTCTTTATTTCCTCGTCTCTGTTCACGGGTTTATCTGTAATCCAAGGTACACGAAGCTGTCAACTTCTTCAAAGAAATTTACCTCTATGTTTAAGTTAAGCTTCCGGAACAACTTGTTTTTGATACTTTTCATATATTTTGTTTTGTTTTTGTTTACCCAAAGTCCTTTCTTTTTTGCAGCTTCTTCCATTTCCCTGAACATCTCAATCAATTTATTGCGTGATCTAGCTATAATGACTACGTCGTCCGCGTATGCTACCATTTGACCCTCTCTCGTTATTATTGATCCGCTCTCTCCTATCTCTCTGAAAATTTTTGCCAGTAATATGATAAACAGCGTTGCGGACAGCGTATCTCCTTGCCTTACACCACTATTTGTCTCAAAGCTGTCAGTTAAACCACCCTTCGTTTCAAAGCACGCCTTTGTTCCTTCGAGCGTCATTCTTATCAATCTGTTCGTCTTACCTGGTATAACCATTTCAATCAATGCCTTATAAAGCTCTCCCTATTGACCCTGTCGAAAGCTTGCTGAAAGTCGACGAACATCATGTGTAGCTTTTCGTTGAATTCATATGTTTTCTCCATAATTCTCTTCACCACATGTATCGCACCAGCCGTCGATCTGCCTGCCATAAAACCAAACTGGTTATCGCCAATTATTCTATCTGTGTGCTCTTTCAGTCTTGTCAGTATCAAAGTTGACAGCACCTTATATATACAGCTAAGCAGAGTTATACCCCTGTAATTATTACACTCCTCTGGATCGCCCTTCTTCTTTATTGGAATAATCACTCCCACCTTCCACTCCATGGGCATCTTCTCCTCCTTCCAAACCTGTCTTATCAGCTCTCCTACTCGGTTGCAAACTTTATCACCGCTGTACTTTATGAGCTCAATATTTATTTCATCCATTCCAGGAGCCTTTCCATTTTCATCTTCATGATTGCCCCTTTATTTCTTCTATAGAAGGTATCAGTGCCTCTTTTCGTCTTCCTCCATTTCTTCTTGCATATACTCATCCTCTTGATGTGTGTTTAAGAGCTCATGGAAATGCCTTATCCATATCTGGTTTATCTTTTCTCTATTGTGTTCTGTCTTTCCATTTTTGTTTTTCATTCCTCTTTGTATTATGTTTCTTTTTGGTTTTTGATCCTTTATAAGTTTGTAGAACATTTTCATTTCGTTTTGCCTGTTACATGTTTCTATTTCTTGCATTCTTTCCATCACCCAAGCGTTCTTCTTGTTCTTGTAAAGTTTGTTCGCTTCTCTTGTCCATTTCTTATACTCGTCCATATCTTCCATTCGCCCGGTCTTTAGCCATTCCGCTCTTCTCTCAAATTTTCTTCTACTGTATTTCAGGCATTCCTCGTCAAACCACATCTTGCTTTTTTTGCTATTTCTGTACCCCAATTCTTCTTTTGCGCTTTCTTGTATACTCGTTATAATATTGTTCAACTCTTCTTCCATATCATCACACTTTCTTTTACTTTTCATCTCTTCTTCGCTGCGCTTTTCGCATCGTAACCTTGTCTCATCTTTTTTCAACTTTTCTATTTATTTTCTATCTTACTTCTGTATTTTGTTTTTATTATTTTTATCTTTGCTATCACCAGATAGTGGTCCGAGTCCGCACTTGCCCCTCTGAAAGTTCTCACATCGTTCATTTTCATTTCATCTTTTCTGGAAATCAGCACATGATCTATTTGGTTGCCATCTTCCCTGCCTCCACCAGGTCATACCCACGTTATTTTGTGTATTTTCTTGTGTCGGTACATTGTACTGCAGATTTTGGTGTTTGTCGCTTCTGCTAGGCAGCATAATCTCTCTCCGTTTTTACTTGTTTTTTCGTGTATTGTGTGTGTACCTGCAACAGCTCTTATGTGCTTTTCCTTACCAATTTTAGCGTTGAAGTCCCCTAATATGATCATTATGTCTTGTCTAGGTATTGTTTCACAGAAAATTTCTAAGTTGTTGTAAAATTCTTCTTTTCATGTTCGCCACTGTCTTCCGTTGGTGCGTACACGTTTACAATTGACATATTTGTTTTGGCTTCCAGTCTTACATATGACATCCTTCCATTTATTGCTTTAAACGACATTATTTTCCTACATAGCTCTTCGCTATCAAAAAACCAGTACCGTACTTTCCTTGCTTCTGTTCGCCTGCATATAGCATCGTGTATTTATCTTTTCTTATTTCACCGTACCCGCTCCATCTCACCTCCTGAAGAGCCATTATTTCAACCCCGTATTTTATCATCTCATTTGCCACTTCATCCATTTTACCGGGTTTCAGCAGCGTCCTTACATTCCACGTTCCGATCTTTGTTATAGAACTCTTGCTTTTTATCTGTCGCCGAGCCGTTTTTTACATTTTTCTTTACTTCTATCTCGTTTGTCCTTTTACATTGCTTTGTCGTCATCTGTGTTTCTTCTTTTCTGTTTGGAGCTTCCCTCTGAGACGTTTCGGTCGCTCCATCTTTAACAATTAGTTTTTTGCTGGTCCAGGGATTCTCCCCTCTATTGCCAGTTCAGCCCTTTCACTGTTCCACACGTACAGCTCTCCTTCTATTACCAGCTTTCTGTATCCGACCTTCACTTTTTTATTCTTTCTGGTTTCTTCCTTGGTGCGTTCTAAGATCTTATCCTGTACTGCTTTTTCTTTATGTGTTAGATCGTTTTCTATGTAGATTCTAGTCCCCTTTTAGCTTATGCTTATTTACCATTACTTCCACCTTTTGGTTTAGATTTTTTAGCTTGGCCACTATTACCTCTCTGTCTGTCATCCTTCCTATCTTGAAGGTTTCCGTAACCTCCACATTTACTGCTAATTTTTCCTTTATGAACTCTTCTACTTTTACTCTGGACGACAGAACTCCATTTTGGACTCCCTTTATAATAATGTTGTACCTCTTTTTTCCTTCTCACCGTTCTCCAGTTGATTCTCAAGCTCTACTATTTTTTTTCTTGAATATCCGTTTTATCTTCTAACTTAGCCACTGTCTGTTCCACCTCTCGAACCTTCTCACTCCAGTACACCTCCATTGCATTTAGCTTATCTTTTGTCTCCAGTATAGCTCATTTATAATTTGTATGTCTTGGTCATCTACTCCAGTCCTCTATAGTATTGTTATAAGTTTCGAACGCTGGATCCGATCAAAGGGCTTTTCAAAGTCGACCGACAGGCAAATACGTCTTTGCGCTGATCACAGCATTTTAGCAATAACACTTGGTGGGAGAACAGAGCCTCTGTAGTTTCAAGGGAGTTTCTGAACTCAAACTGGGTATTTTCCATATCTTGTTCACATTTAATTTTAATCCTAAACACCTTAAGTATGTGGTCCATGAAACTTATCAATCTGAAGTCACTACATTTTTGTTTTTTCTTTTCGGTGTAGGCACAAATGCAGACAACAACCATTCTTTCCTGAGAGTGGAAACATTTCTCCTTTGCCAAAAGCGCCAGTACTCCAGAAGACAACCCGGAAACCAAGGAAAAGGGCAAGTCAGGTGTCATCAATTCGACCCCAGAGATTGAAGAAAAAAAGACTGTAGAAAATACGAAGCAACAGAAGGAAGAGCAAAATTGGCAAGAGCGGCGAAGAGAAAGTTTAAAGTTATTGAAGAATCTGATGAAGAGGAAGATGGAAACAAAGAAAACATACAAATGAATTTCTAAGATGCTGATGACGAAGACGACGTCGCCTGCTTGTATTGTAAAAACTATTTTCTTGGTTTAGACCAAGAACTTAGGACTTAGGTCCTAAGAACCTTTGGACTTTGGTCCAAGGAGCTTAAATGTCAATTATGTGGAAGTGGGCCCATGCAGTTTGCGCAGGAAAAGATTCAAAGACCAAAAATTTCACCTGCTAAATCTGTAAATAAGATTGTATTTTTTGCTTTTTTGGAAAATGGGTATTTTTCAATTTGTGTTCGTTACCTAGGATTTACTTTTCGTTCCTTATTTCGTGTAAAATTATCGTATGCTATCATATCTTAACAGTTGATTATCAACTTCTCAGTTGATATGATAGCACCTTTGTAATGAAATGAGAAAATTAAAAAAAAATATTTTGTTTATATTTTAATATATGTACTTTAAAGTGAAATTTGTATAGTCTATAATAGCCTTGACTTGTTCCCTCGATAATATACTAATTTAGGCATTGAACGCAGTGAATGAAGAAAGGTTGATGTCAAAACGTCAAAACGTTATAAAAACTGATTCATAGGTATAGAGTCATATCATAAGTATAAATTGCATTTTTTTACTCTCTCTTTTTATTCTTAAGTTGATTACGTATTTTGGAAACAATTTCTTTAAAAACTAAATCCTGAGATAAAATGAACAGACACACTGAAATCAATTTAATATTAATAGATGGCAATGGTTTATGTAGAGATGTGGCGGTATCCAACTTTCGTAATAGATCACAAAATTTACTGAACGAATGAGAGAAATTATTTTTTAGCCAGTTTTGTCCGTAGTTCATGCGAATCGTGCAAAATTATAAGTCAAACTTTATAAAGTTTGAGTCAACCAGAAAAATTCTTTCCAAATAAATCGTTTTACATTGCACCAACCAGTTCGAGTTGAATTGGACTCATCTGTTGAAACCATAACCACAGCTTTATAACTATATTTATTTATATCTTTTAAATTGTAAAAACATTTTTGAGCACTTATTGCTAACAATGGATGGCTTATAACATGCTTATTAGCTTATTAACTATTGCATGCATATCGGTATGTTACGTTTTAGAAGTACTTGAATCTTCTTTTAAAACATAACATTTTTTGCGCTGCATATATATGTGCTTAGGTGATACTGGTGGACTACATCGAGGCGTAACAGGAGCAGATGCACTTTCATTTGATTGGGGTTTTGATAATTCAATTCGGGATCCCATACGTGATGGCGGTGCTGAACCTGGAAGAAATAAACTATTTAAAAAAGTACTTTTCAAGTTTTCAATGTTACAATTTACACATTACACATTACAAGTGACATCACATCATGACTTCCACTAACTACTTATGTAGATAAAATTGTACGATTTGTCGGGAGTTTATAAAAATACTTCTGTTTTAAGAAATATTTTGAAAGGATCCCGTATGTTTTTTGAGTAAATCCAGTTTCGGTTAAATTTGCGGAATTTGATATGATAATACGAGTAGGTAGTACCTACATAATATTATGTATTGTAGCTCATAATAGGTCAGGAAGAAAATTCGTGGCGTTTTCCCGATAAATGGTATCAATTGCAAATAACTCAGGAAACACAGATTGCAGCGTCACCACTGTAAACGCTTATGGAGGTGGCACTTCAACTGTTACTTTGAGTGTATAAAGATCAAAATTAGTGCAGTGGTTGGAAAGTTGTTTGTTTTCGTTTGAAAATGGAAAAAAGTAATGATAAATTGCACCATATTTTGCAATATTATTACGACAACGGAAAGAACACTGCGCAGACTTGTGAAAAAATTTGTACTGCGTACGGTAAAGGTACTTAATTAAAATCTGCTGGAATTAAATTCTGCTGGAAGAGATTGAACGGGAATCGTCTACCATGAGCTACTTCCAGTCGGTCAGGCGAAATATTTTCAACTCTACTGTGGATAACTCGAGAGAATTGAAAGAAAACGGCCCCAATTAAATAATAAGAAAGGTGTTGTCTTCCATTATGACAACGCCCGACCACAAACTTTTTTGATGACCCGTCAAAAATTGCGAGAGCTTGGTTGGAAAGTTTTGATGCATCCACCGTATAGTCCAGACTCTGACTATCACTTGTTCCAATCTCTGCAGAACTTTCTCGATGAAATTAAGCTGGTTTCAAAAGAAGCCTGTGAAAACGACTTGATTCGATTTTTCAACCAAAAACTACAGAAGTTCTTCACCAATGGCGTGATGGCTCTATCCGAAAACCGCAAAACATTGTCGATAATATTGGGGCATATTTGGTTCAAATAAATTCATTTTCACACTATAAGAAAGCCAGTCAAATTTTTCTAAAAAAATGCCACAAACTTTTTCCCTGACCTTATATTTTTCATTAAAATTTGTTATAATGGGAAGCAGTAATTTAAAGAAAACAAATTTTCTGCGTTAATTCTCTATGTTCGGGTGTACGACTGGTCACCCGGTATACTACTTATACTATAACAAACTTTTTTAGTTGTTAGTTAATAAAGACAATAAAGACATACAATTTCAGGAAAGGCTAATTGCTAGTTCTGAAACTACTTTATCCCCCCCCGTCGTAACCACCCTTGAGTAAGTATTAATTATTAAACCAATAAGAAACATTAAATAATCGTATTTTGGTATTTAATTTTTTTATACAAAAATTAGAATATTTATAATTGATATGTTAATTTATAAAATTATACATTTTGATAATAAATTTCTCTCGGGAGAAAATCTCGGAATATTGATCCATTATTATTCATTTAGGGATAGTTTAACTGACGAGTTCTTGAAAAGACGAAACCATATTGCGCAATAGGGTCTTAGACTAAAATATAAGTTGGAAACTTTTTATATTTCGCTAAAATTGTAATTTTTAAAATATTTTATTTAACAAATTACTTCTAACATAAATTTTTGGATAAGGTTAAATTGATAGATTAGAATATTGATGCATTGAATATTTTAAATTTATGAATGAATTTTTTTTAATTTACATTTTTTAATTTACAATTTGACATCGAGGAATGCCAGAACTACAAAGGAATAACTTTACTGCAAGTAACCTACAAGATTCTCTCGACACTCACATACACAAGAATAAAAATAGTGATCGACGACAGAACTGGAGAATACCAGCACGGCTTTAGGGAAGAACGATCGACAGTAGATGCACTACACATAATTAAACAGATAACAGAAAAAGCCTACGAACACAATATAGAGCTGCACCTCCTGTTTGTCGACTTCCAACAGGCATTCGACTCTGTTAAGCGCGAAAAGTTGGACAAAGTGATGCGAGAGCTAAACATACCACCAAAACTGAGAAAGCTTATCCAAATGACGATGAGAGATTCGAGCGCTACAGTAAAATTTGGGATGAACGAAACAAATGAGTTTACAATTAACAGCGGTGTAAGACAAGGCGACGCACTATCAGCGGTTCTGTTCAACTTAATAATCGAGAGTGTGGTGAGAAAATTGGGTACCAGAGCAACAATAGCAACAAAAGAATGGCAAATACTCGCTTATGCAGATGATATTTTGGTTGTAGCAAGATCAAAGCAAACAATGGTACAGATGTTTAAAGAAATTGAGAAACATGCGTTGGAAATGGGGCTGAAGATCAACGAAGGTAAAACCAAATACTTGAACTTTAGGAGAAAAGACTACACGACAGAAAGACCTTGAAATTGGAAACTACACGTTCGAAGAGGTGGATAAATTCAAATACCTGGGTGTACAAATAAATAAGAACAACGACAGAACACCAGAGATAAATGAAAAGATACAGGCTGGATGGAGGGCATTCCACGCAAACAAGAAGATCCTAAAAAACAAGAATATAAGAATCAGAACCAAAATAAGAGTATACGAGACGTTTGTGAGACCGGTGGTCACGTATGCTGCAGAGGTACTAAACCTGACAAGAGGTGAGGAAGAGAAGCTGAGAGTGTTCGAGAGAAGGATACTGAGAACTATGACAGGACCAAAAAAGATAGGTGAAGGCGAATATAGAACAAGAACAAACACCGAATTAGCCAAAATAATGAGAAACGAAGACATTGTAAAGTTTATAAAGGCCCAGAGAGTTAGATGGCTTGGCCACGTTACAAGAAAAGAGCCAGACAACACCTTAAGGCAGATCATGGGCTGGAGGCCGGGCGAGACGAGAAATCGTGGAAGAGCAAGATCTAGATGGCTGGACGAAGTGGTAAATGACCTCAAGGCTATGGACGTGAATGAATGGAAAAGAAAATGTGAAAATAGAGTGATGTGGAGGAAGATAGTGAACGACACCAAAACACACAAGAAATTATAGAAGAATGAAGAAGAGAACATGAGGAGTGATTCACCTCGAAAAAAATGAATCGTAAAGACTTCAACGAAGTAGGCATATTCTATATGGAATGGACGCCTTATTTATTTTATTATTATTTGTAAATAACATACCTGTATAACTTCGTAGTCCAGCTGGACTTGATCTGGGACGCAAATTGCTGGTACTATACGTTCTTGGAACTTCGAATGATGTGGATGAGTTTCTGCTTCTACATCGAGATTGATGGATTGGCATTTTTCGACAAACGCCTGTAGGACAGTCTTCCCCATATGTGCAATTACCTTCGCAAATATTTCGGGATAATAATAGTTGATCGTAATTGTTAAGCATGAGTGCACACTGTATTTCATCTTGTTTAATTAAAGCTAGACTTGGAAATCGTTCTTTCAATCGCCGCCTTTCCTAAAAATTTAATTAATTTTAATTGCATTTATCGATTAATTATTTATCTAGAAATTCATAGGAATTTGTCCATCGCTTTGCACTAGCCGGAAGAAAAAGATGCTGCAAGAATGTGCGTTAGAATATAAATTGTGCTCAAGTTTATTTACAGGGACATTATTTCTTTAAGGACCGATTCTTGCTACGAACTTGCTCTTTTGAACTATTGAAATAATTTATTATTAAATTAATTATTTTTGTTTCTTTTATATTATGTCGATTTTAGTTATTTTTTGTTAAAAAATTAATTAAAAGTAGGGATATTATCTTAAATTCTTTGTAAATCAATGTAGGTATTTCTCACTTTACGACCTATCTGCTTAACGACCACTTGCACTTACGACCAATCGAGTTTCGATCTGCGATTTGGAAAATCCTCTTTCTCAGTTAGAGTGTCGGTTAGTAGAAAATGGTGACGAGTACACTGAGCATACATAGGCTTGCTATGCACGCAAGCAGTCACTGTGTAACATCGTTTTTTTTACATATTTGTAAACCCAAAATAGTACAGATGTCGACGAAAAGAAAGAGTATGTCTTGAAGAACTTGTTAAACAACGAAGGAAAGCTATCGAACTTGAAATGAAAATAAAATCATACAAGACCACGAAACTGGTGAAAAGGTTAAAGAAATAGTATGTGACTTGAAATTGGCACATCCGACAATTTCAACGATTTTAAAGAATAAAGTTAAAATGAAAGAGGTGGTAAAATCATCGACAGGTTTTACAGCCATAATAACTAGGCAGCGGCGAAAAAGTCTTATTCATGAGATAAAAAATTATTGGCGATCTGGTTATCAAACCAGATGCAAAATAATTTGTCGATAAGCTTTTTAATAATCCGAATTAAGGCACGCAGTATTTTTGAGACTTTGAAGGCACGTAAAGGCGAAAAATTAACAAAATCATTTACAGCAAGCCAGGAATGGTGTAAAGTTTCAACTTTAAACGTTTTAGGCGGAGATCAAACTTGCATAATTGAAGCGGCAAGCGCGGCAAGAAATAAAGAAGCGATAAAGAAATTTACTGTACGTGGGTTAGCTGGTGTGTTGTTCAAAATTAATGCGGCTAGGTTGGAACTTGAAGTATGGATCCAAATACTGAACAAAATAAAGTTGAACGTGGGATAAGTGAAATTTTGAAGTGCTGTAGAGTAGCAAGAAAAAAAGAAAATCTCAAGAATTACACTTACGAATTTCTTTTCGACTGTTACATCCAGGATCTCCGCCCTTGAAGTCCCTCCAACTTTTATTTCACCGTTATCTCTCTTACATACTCTATAGCTTCGGATAACTAAATAAACAAATGATAATGTGTACATATGCATGTATCCGGGAGAGATGAGAAATTTATTCTGACCGTCTTCCGCGCCAACACGTTCGGGAATCAAGGCGTGTAACTGCCAAAACCTCTTAGGAGAACCAAACCAATCTTTTAGAAAGAGGTTTAGGAGAGACTTATGTCCAAAGAGAGGACGAATGCAGGCTGATGAAGAAGATGTATTTTTATGAATAAATTGGAATTTGTTACATAATTGTTATAATTTTACAACGATTTTATATTCCCGGCGCAAGTTCACTTATTCGCTACGTAGGAGGAACAGAACTCGGTCGTAAAGTGAAGAGCATCTGTTATGATTTGTGTTTTAATAGCTGACAAAAATTATGTTTCTTCTTCATTTTAAATTTAATTAGGACAAGTCCTGTTTTATTCCAACAGCAGCATCGGCGTTATCCGAAGCCACTGTTAGTACTGTGAGCATTACTTGTTTTACATCTAAAGTAGCTTGCTAGGCTGGCCTCAGATGTGCCTGTTACCCTATTTTATATTGTTAATGATGGCAATTTATTATAACATAGGAGGACCACCGTCTTTACATGCCTTCCGAAGCACGGAGACGGCATTGCAAAGTGAGCTCTATCCGGATTCGAACCGGGGAGCCTTATCTTAGCAGTTGATCGCGCCAACACCCAGGCCAACGACCGCCAAAATAATATGTTTGTTCGTTATAAATCTCTCAATCGTAGCATATTGTTAATTTTATATTTTGAAATTTATAGTTTCAAATTTAATATTTTATAATTATTATTTATGTGTTACGAGCTTGTTTTTGAAATTAGTTCGACTAAGTTGAATATATTTTTATTTGCATATTTAGTGACCACCAAACGTTGAAAGGAGTAGGACAAGTTGTTTCTGTACTGGGAATGTATTATATTACCGAATGAATCGACTTCCTCGGTGGCTTTATTAGTTTAGGTTCATCGTTGTAATTGGATTTAGTTTCTTCTTCTTCTTTACTTTAATTTTAAGACAAGTCCTGTTTTATTCTAACAGCAGCATCGACGATATCCGAAGCCACTGCTAGTACTGTGAGCATAATTTGTTTGACATCTAAAGTAGCTTGCTAGGCTGGCATCACCCTATATTATTGTTAATGATGGCAATTCATTAACATATTAGAAGGACATGCGGCTTTACGTGCTTTCCGAAGCACGACGACGGCTATAGATAGAAAGAGAGCCGGAAAGGAAACTTTCCTTTGTCAACTCCTCCCGGGTTCGAACCGGGTGCCTTAGCATCAATAGTCGATCGTTCTAATTGCTAGGCCAGTGACCGCTTCACATTTAGTTTTAGCATTTATTTTGTGTTAAGTTTTAAAAGTAAATCGGTTTTAGGCACCAAGTTTTTAATTTAAGATAATTCGCATTTATGAGAGTAAAAGTAATGGTGCTAGAATTGACTGTTTTAAATATTCGGTTAGAATTAGAGTATTAATTGAATTAATAATTTTTTATGGATTCACATCTGAGAGGCATATATTAAAACTTTTTATGTTTATAAAATTTAAAAAAAGGAAGATTAAAAAAAGCGTAATATCTTTCCAACCTCTTTAAGTTACCTACATAATTATAAATCAGGTAACCAATTTTTTTTGCTTAGTGTTTTAGTGACTTCTTCTCTTCGTGCGTTTTTCTACCGGAGGTTGGCGATCAGCATAGCAATTTGTCCTTTCCATACGGCGATAACGTTATTGTGCTTTTACCGTACCACTGGTTGGGGTTTTTAAGGCATGAAAATCTAGGACGACCAGGTCCTTCTCTTCTATTAATTTTGCCTTGAATTATTATTAATTGAACTAACGAACTAACAAAAGTTTATTAAATTCAAAGAAAAGTTTATTATCTTGTAGGTAGCTTTAGGTAATTGAAAGTGTACTTACTTCTGTAAGTCGATTATCTTCAAAATCTTGCAATTGCCTTTGAAATCCATTATTTGGATTGGCAACAGCTCTTCCAGCTCGAACAACTTTTAAAGCTTCTTTCCAATTTAATGATGTTGAGGACATTATGTATGCTACAGCAACTGTTACACTTCGTGACATACCTGCAAGACTAGACAGATTATTTGAAACTGAGTTCAAATAATGTTCCAATGAAATTTTTACATGAGAATATATAGGGTAAAATTATAAAATACGGCCTGAGTTACAACAGTTATTATTATACCTCACAGGGATACCTTTTGATTAGAGGTTGTGTCACCGCCATTTTTGTGTACCTACATTTATTTTATATCGGGTGTTCATTTTAAAACTTCCAGCAATAAATATCTCAAAGACTAAACGCCAGATGAAAAAAGTTTCGAATAAAAATTATTCAACAACTGGGAACAAAAGGGAAGGAATATGATATAAGTAATTACGTTTTAATTAGTTGATCTTTTCAAGGTCATTTGAAGATCAACTCTGGTTTTTTAAATAGCACCTTTTTGCAATAGCAATTTTGATTAACTAATCGTGGCTTATTAAAATGTTTTTATTTTGATATTATTGAAATTTTATCAAAAATTTTTGTTGGATAAAAAAATTTTTCAAACAAATTGTTTATATTTTTATGTAAAATCTTCATCTGCTAAAAATGCTATTTAAAAAACCAAAATTGACTTTAAAATGACATTGAAAAGTTCAACTAATTGAAAAAATAATTTTACCATATTCTTTCCCTTCGCCATTATAGAACTTTAATTCGAAACATTTTTTCATCAGACGTTTGATTTTTGAGATATTTATTGCTGGAAGGAATTCAGGTAAGTATTTAAAATATTAATATATATAAACGTACTTTTTTAAATTTGTGTTAAATTTCAATTACTTTAAATAAATTATGTTTTTTATAGTACATGTTAATTGTAATGTTATAGTACATGTTCATTGGATTGAAAATAATAAAAGAAGTGAGGCGCAAGAGTAGATAAAGTAATATTTTAACTACAAGCATAGATAATAGTTATTTATGCACCAATATTAATGCCAGTTTTTGCGGTCGAGAATGCACTATATGATCATCTATCTATACGAGATCATCAAAAGCTCTTTTAAACCGTGGTTCATACAAAGTTTTTCCAAATAGCGGCAAAAGAATCTAAATTTAAATAGTAATATTATACTTCTAATATCTTGAATAAAATATTTTAAAAATTACAAGTTGAATGAAATTTTAAAATGTTCCAACTTACATACTATATTAGTCAAAGACCCGTTGCGCATAAGTAGTTTCGTCTTTTAAAACTTGTCAGTCAAACTATCTCTAAACGAATGAAAATGGACTAAAATTTATTAAAATTTAAATCAAAAACTATTTTGGAAAATTTTTTAATTTCATTCAACTTGTAATTTTTAATATATTTTATTCAGCATATAATTTCACAAGTTAATAAACATTTACAATTACTTTTAATATCCTTATGAATTATAATGTCAAACAATTAATTATTAATATTTTTGCATTATAGGCATTTGGTGTTGAAGATAAAGATATTTATTTCCTTAGGAAAAAAGTAAATAATTTTTTTCAATAGCAAATAATGCACTCTAATGAAAATGTCTAAACAACATTCAATTTCGTTATTATGTTGTTTAAATGTAAAAATTAGTGTAAAATAAAAAATCTCTTTAGAATAAAATTATTTTAATAATGTTACTCGCCTTTCTTAATTATTAATTTTTTTAATCAAACACGTGTTCCTCGTCTTTCATGACAGTAATGTAACAACTTTTATTTGTTTGCATGTAAAATAAAAATTAGCGAACTGAATATGGAAACTATTAAAAAAAGTTTATGATTGTAAAAAAATTTTGTGTTTCTTCCTGGGTAAATAAACATTGCGGCATTTTTGCATTTTTTTTGCGACCTAAATAGACAAATAGCTATTAGCTGCTACCTATGGCAACTTGTAAACAAAACAAAAGTTTTCTTTTAACTAACATTAAATACATTTTGTTTTTACTGCAATTAAAATTAAAGTGTGTTTGATGTCAAACGATAATTTAATTTGAAATTAGGATTTCTTATATTTCTTCTTAATTGGAATTTTCTTCAACATACAGCACAAAATTAAATTTTATACATGACGATAAAATTGAATTGAAATCCGCTTACAAATCCGGACAGTAGATTTTAAAGATTTTTAAAATATTCTTTCGCTATTACTTAGATAACATCACAATAAAACTATTAAGATGATGATAAACTCGATATGTCCAATAATAAGCCTTGAAATTGATTTTATAGTTCATCAAATTTCCTATACATACTTATGGGAGCATACTATTGTGAAGCAATTTGCAGCATTGGGTTGACGGTACGCGCGCCCAGGTTAGGTCATGACATTGAGCGTGACGAATGTAGTTCCCGTATTCGGGCACAGGAAAAATGAAGCTTGGTCATTTGCGATAGTTGTATAAAATACGTTGAAAATTATGAATCGAATAAGTGTTCTTTTTAAATCATAAAATAAAAGCGGTAAATTCAACACTGTCAATATAATAATTATGTAGAGGTTAAGTATAGGATGAAACAATTTTCTATAATAATTATATTATCTATTACCACATAAATTTAATATAATATTAAATATAACGTTTTGTGATACATAATGTACCTAAACGTCGTTCTCTGCAACACTGGCTACGAGCATTTCTTTGGCATGCAGGCACATTTGTATCTTCTAGAGTAAAATCACCTACGATATTTTCAATAATCAAAACTCAGAAGGCGTAAAATGACGACTTTGTTTTGTACAAAGCGTTCTTTGAGTTGAACGACTAGAATTTAAACTTCCGGACAATTTCTAAACGTTCTGGTAATTGTAAAACGATTCATAATTAAATTGCAAACCTTACTGAACACAAATAACAGTAAATATGTAAAATATTCTAAACAACTTTTAAACGAAGACGCAAACAAGAGATCGGGGTAAGAGCAGTGACCACCGATGAATTTGGTATTGTAAAAGGGTTTTCTAGACGTGTAAATTTTCCACTGATAGGCGAAAATGCAATATTCTGATAAAATCTGACCTTTACTGATCTCATTTCTGTGATCGTAGCTGCTATAGAGAATAATAATAACTTCGCTTTCATTACTTTTTCAAAGCATGAGCTTGGTGAAACAAATGAAATTATATATAGGAGTATATTAATAACCTGTGAAATTAATATTAAAGTAAAATTTTAAAAATTAACAGGTTAGTTAACTGAACAATAAAACAAAATTATTTGAGCTATCAGTATGATTACTGCTGTCATCAGACGTTTAATAATAATATTTTATGCTAGCAAAAGGAAATTCTTGTTGAAAAAAATAAATTGAAATATTTTTTATATTAGCTCCGCAAAATAGTTACTTTTGTACTGTTTTAAGTTCACAAAATGTTATTTAAGCGAGTTCTAGTCTATTTGAAATAAGAATACAGTAAAAATTTGTACTAGAAATATGACTTTGCAACGTGATAATTTTATTTTTAATTTTTAAATTTTATTTGCCATTGTCATTTTACAAATCTAATATTAACGAAATAAAAATTTCGATTTATCCATTTTCAAATTATTTAGTTGTTTTGAAATATTATTGTTCTGGATTTTGGGAGCACGCTAACTTGTTAAACTTTGGTAGTAACACTAATAGCAAACTTAGATTTTTATTGCGGTTATAGAAAAAATACTTTTCCATACCACGTATGGAAAATAGAAAGTTGCAGTTACAGCTGTAGTAAAATATTTTTATAAATAAATATTAATTTACTTACCAGTGAATTAAAACATTGCCATTTCTTAGACGAGCAGAGTGTATATAATCATTGCATAAAGCAAAATATTGCGTTAAATTTTGATCGGGCGAATCTGAAGCTAAAACGCATAGATAATGTTTATCCTAAAAAAAAGGAGTTATAGTGTAAATTGAGTTTCTATTACATATTATTATTTAAATACTAATAATCGGAAAAGCTTCCTTTTTGCACTAACGTTAAAAAATAAGTTACTTTTTCCACTAGTGCTAAAAGTAAATTATATTTTTCACTTGCTTTTTTAACCAACATAAAAAAGATAATAAAGAGATGTATATTATGTGAAGCAAAATTTACAACTATAACAAGTCAATGCATTATTCCGTATGTACTGCATACAAAATTTTATTTATTGTTTTGTTGACATTGGTAAAAGATATCAGAGAAATATTAATTCAAATAAAAATCATCACTTTTGTACGGTAGAATATAAAATTTTGTACGCAACACGTGCGAAAAACATTATTACACCCGTGAGATAATTTTGCTTCTTTCATCCTACGAGTAGTTAGTTGCAGCAATAACTATTGATTTTATGCAAAATATTACATTTTAAAAAGCAATCATTATTTTATTAATAAATAAATTACTGGTAAAAATAACAAATTTCTTGAAATTGTTCCTTCAAACCTTTAGCCAGAAACTAATTTTAGGGGGTGCTCCAAGGATTTCAGTATAAGCCAAATAATTCTTTTCGTATTATTATAAGAATTTGTGTCAAAATAGGCACAAACGCGAGTGTAAATTTTACTTTTAATAAAGTCCTAATGTGGGAAATTCTCCAAGAAGTGCTTAAACTTTCCAAAGGAAGCACCCTGGTAAACCACTGGCTATAGGCTTGTGTCCAATAACATTTACCGATTTTGATAAAAGTTTGTGCACTAAAATATAAATAAGACCTATGTAGATTTGCTGGTTTGTAGAAATACGAATTCGGTGATTTTTGAATATTTGAGTTTTACCATTTTCGTAAAAATAGAATTATTAAAAAACTAATAACATTAAATAAACACATCGATCACAGCACTCATTCCTGACTTAGAATATACAGGGTACATGTTGGTATTGTGGGAACCATAGTTTTGGTAGACGGAAATTGAACTGGAAAATTATCTTTTTTTCAATAACATAATTGGGAAGAGACGAAACGGAATTTAAAAGTTCTAGATGGAAAGTTAAAATCTGGTTTTGCTTTTTGATATTTTCGTCACGTACGAGGAATGTCAGATCTGAGTATGATTTATGATTTTGGCGAATAGGGATCTACAAATGTGACATCTACTCTTCTGGTACTCTTTCGCTTCGACGTTCTTTAATGCATATGATGACAGTATGTTTTGAGCTTCAGGCCAGTTGAAAAGGCTCTTTAGTTCTACTTATATTCGAAACTGTAAACGTGCAAAATTCTAAAACATAGATCTAAAATATTTTCAGGCGTGCAAAATTTCTAAACCGAGCGTGGTTAAAATGCATTTGATATACCGAGTGTTAAATTGAAAGGAATAGTAGACCATGATGGAAATGTAATTTTAAAAAGAAATTAAAATATGCACAAGGATTTGCATTACGGCAGTTAACTATTTTGTTGGTGAAATCAATATTTTTATTCTTAATTTATTTAAAAAAAAGTACCATCAAACTTATATTATATTTTTAATTTAAAATAAAAAGAAAACGGTATATCCATGTGATTTTATTAAAATGATGGCCTTAGGGATAAATTTTTATAACTTCAGCAACCCACGCGACCGCTGGCGTAATTTACATATAATAATTCATAACCACAAGCTATCTACCAAAATAATTAAAAAATACTGACCGCTAATGCAATTTACGTGTGTCCAAGTACGCAGATTTCTTTTTAAATTTTTATACGGCTTCCATAGCTAAAAATCGCAAATTTTAACGTTTTTGTTTTAGTAAATAGAACAAAAAAGTTTGGAGGAAGCTTTTCGGGTATGGGGAAATATTACTTTTTTGTATTTTATAATTACGTATGAAGTATAAATAAATATCATAATTAATCTGCAGGTTGCCATATCATACCGCCATATTTCCGGTTTGCAATATTACCAGTATTTTTCACTACTTTAACTCTTTGTATGTATAAATTAGTAAAGAGACTATATTTGAAACACTTTTCTCAGAGACGAGTTCGAGTTTACGGAAAACGCACTTTAAATTACTTAGATGTTTTATGCTTATACCAGCTTATTGTTACACGTTTTCTCTTGCATATTATCAAATACTATAGATTATTTATTGTATTTGATATTATATTTCTTGTATTGAAAGCATGCATACTTGACTACATATCAGTCAGTAATATAATTTTTTAATTTAGTATTTTTTCAACTTGCGTATATATTTTTTTAAACATAAATGAAGTGTTTTTATCATTGATAACTAACTTTAACTAGCAACTAAACAACCTTTGTAATCTCTCAGTTTGACGTTTCTAATTAACAGAATTTATTTCACTCATAAATTAATATCAATACGTATAGCTCATTTTATGGTTAAGCTAAAAATCACTGAACTAGTTTAGTTAATCAATAACGTCTGCTGAACAAGCGGCCCTAAAACTTGTAATACAGCATACCATAATTACAATACAAACCTGCACCTACATTCAATTTATTCATTCATTCATTTATAAAAATTGTAATTTTGATGACGATCAGCTGACATTATGTAATTGTGAATATTTTCATCTCCGTGTTTCAAAATACATAAAATTTACATATTATAATTATGAAAAAATGTGCCTACTGTTAATTAATAATTTCGTCCTCGACTATGTAGTTTTATAGAATTTCTTGTGTTTTTTATAGTATTTTTTATATTCAGTTAATTTCAAAAGTGTTTTATTTGTACCTTTTTAATAAAGTTTAATAAATAACAGTAATTCCTTCAAAAATCTATTGAGTATCTCAATTTTACCTTTATTAAAACTTTTTACCCCATACTGTGGGACTTTATTATTTATTGGGCCACCTTACTATGAACTACTGTGAAAAATTTCAGAGCTCTAGGTAGTTAGGGAGTGGGCAGGCTGGAAGTAGCTCTCGTTAGAACTCGAGAAATCGCTCAACTCCCCGACAACATCGTCCAGCTCATGTTAACATTCGAAAGGAATTGGAAGATGAACGAAAACTAATCACTTAGATCCTCAAAACGAACACACTGAGAGGCTCAATCAAGTCGCAGTCAGATAAGAGACACCACCGATCATGAGAAGACTATAATGAGACAGAAACCAGTCGTTCAACGAGAATCGGACGACGTGGAAGAAGCAAGCTGATAACTTGGACAGCCGCCTACAAAGTAGACCAGAAGTAAATGCCGAAAGGCGAATCTTGATTTCCTGTGGTATGTGGGTGAGTTTAGTGGGTGAAACCCCACACTCCCGGTTCAAATCAAACCGGGGTCTTTTTCTTCGAGCTAAAAAAAGGCTGGAAGTAGGTGAAAACCTGATTAGAAGATGTTGTCTCTATCAGAGTAGTTGTCTCTAATGGACACTTTACACGAGGGGAATTTTGCATGCGATCGATCGCTACGACTAGTCGATGCAATTAAGCGCCTTTGTAATACAAAATCGCGTATGCGATTAGTCCCTGCAACTTGTCGTCCGTGCGATTTTTTGAATTCCAATTTTTTCGTGCGATTTTGCACTGCCAACTTAAAAATGTTTTTAAAAAATGTGTGAAGATTACATTATGTTGTCATTTCACAGTTTCTTAAGCTACAGCCGCGTGTTTGTTAAAGTTTGCTATAAAGTAAGTTATTTTTACTTTATTTTTAGACATTCGTTTTATTAAATTTCAACTATTTCAAAATTTAAGCTGACTAGAATTTTTGAAGTTGATACAACTGTAGATTGGTAAATACTTCATATATTGCATGGTCCCCTAAAAATAAATGCCTCGTGTAAAGTAAACATGCGACAAGTCGTAGCAACTTTGCGCCTGCCAAAAAATCCCTGCAACTAATCGCAGCGATCGATTACATGAAAAAATTCCCCCGTGTAAAGTGCACTTAATAAAGAGTGAAGTTAATATAAGTTTCTTAAAATGGCACTTTGTAATGTAAACGTACGGTAATTTAGAATTACCGTCGCTCGCAATAACACAAATTTATAAATACGTGTTTGCCCTGGTGGTCGTTTTGAACTAGCTTTGATGGTAGCGGATGCTAGGGTCCTTGAGTTCGTTAAACTTACGTCGTCCTTTCGCTTCTTCAAAAGTGATAAGTAAATTAAACTCAAATGATTGAAACAAAAACGTTTATTTAATAAAAATGAAATGTAGAAGCTCTGCAGGTGCGTATAAGATTGCAAAATTAATAAGTGCAACAATCTTTGTGAAACAAAATAATTGACCCAGTGCGTAAGGGTCACAAATGTGTGATTCAATGATGTTAAAATTAAAATGCCCAAAGCAACGGGTACTTTAAGTAGTAAAAATTTAGACTCACTAGCTGGATGATAGCTTACAAAGTAAGTAAGATGACAAGTTGTTGTACTTAAAGGGCAGTTGCTGGCAGTTACAGGTTGAAGTGTGAAATCAAAATAAATACAAAATACACTGGGTAATCTTCTCTACCGGATTGATGCCTTTGGAAGATGTTGCTGTTCCAGGACGGAAGAAGATATTCGAGGCACTAACGACGCACTCCAGGTGATAGTTGAGGCGGTAAAAACACTTCGAATAAGACTAATATCAAGTAGAGAATCGTACTTATCGCGTTTCAAACTAATTATAACCAAACGTTGACTCGACGTTATTGCAATAATCGACATAAAAAGACCGTTGAAAATAATTAGAAAGCTGATTGTTGAATTCTTCTTCAGAAATAATTTTTCACTCTACGGCCCAACTAATAACAAACCCCGTAAGATAACAATGGCGTGGTCTGCGCGCAAACTCAAAAATCGCGACCTTGCAATTTTTCTAAAAACATGGAGTCGAAAAATTTTAAATCCAGATGTTGTTTCAACAAATACTAAAAATTCGCTTTCTTGAGTGATGTAATACAAATCCGCTTAGACAAGCGCTACCAGCGAATGATGCACTAAATTATTAACCCGAAACGATTAATTCATTTCCACCAACTTTAAAATGTAACGTTTAAATGTAAAATGCACATGCCAATTCAAATATGTTAAATGATAAATATTGAGTATAATTCGATCATAAATTTCTGCAAATATTAAGTTCGAAATGTTTATATTTTCTGAGAAAAAAACATTTAAAATTTTAAAAATAATGTTTTCCTATAGAATAGTTATTGCGAATTACATAACATTTAAATATTATTACAGATTTAAACATTATTACTAAAGATTTTAAGAAAAATTGTAACTCTTTTGTGATTTTAACTTGATAGAAAATATGAAAATGATTTTGTTATATTAGCATGATAACCTAGTTATCAAATGCATGGTTCAGACTCTGCAAACACGATAAGCCGTGATGGCCAAACTGATCGACCGACGCTCTACATCCGCAATTATGCTCTTGTCACATAGAAGCTCTAATTCTATGACCTACGTAAATCCGCAAAAAAATTTTACATCTAATAGTGTACTCAGGTCAGATGAAGAAAAAAATTACATGTATTTTTACATAATAAAGAAAATATGTGGTAACATGCTTTTAAATTCTATTAACAAAAACGAACACAAGACGCATAATAAAACTCACGACAAAATAGAACATTAACAAACTAAAGATTTGAGACTATGCATAATAATAAAATATAATATGAAATATATTATTAAAATCTGAAATTGCACATTTTCATGCGCATAGCCTTATATTTTTACTGGCCGGCTAATGGGAATTTAATGTTAAGATTCTAGTACCACATGGTCAGTGGTTAACCCTGGAACTTCACACTTATTTTTTGTAACATGTCCTTCACACTGGGGTTTTAGAGACCCCACCATTCTTTTTATGATATTAGTAAACAAAGAATTTAAATATAAAAAAATTAGTACTTTTCAACAATACTGCCATAGTAGGTAGGATGTATTAGATAGTAATTTTTTGGCCTTTTTGGTCCAATTGTTATCAAAAACCTAAAAGTTTGGATTTGAAATTTGGTGAAATATCGGTTAACATTTTAATACAAAAAAATTAAGTTTGTTAAATTAATCTTACATAAATAATTTTATGAAAGAGTGATACATTTATCAAAAAAAATTTGTAATTTTCCAAAAAATGTACTGGCTACTCTTAGCCAAGCTTCTCAAAATTGATGAAAATTTTTTTGCCCCGTATCGTGTGAAAATTCATTTTTAGGTTTTTACTACAAAATGGTATACCTTTTTGACCATAAATAACAATAAAAGAAACATTAGCATCAACTAACTTGAAGTTTATTTGATTTACTGTTTATATTTACGATGAACCATCGACAACATACAGCATTCTAAAATTTAAAAATTTGTTAAAATTAAATTTTTTAACAAAGTCATATTATTTCAAAACACTAACTTTGATATGGTCAGTAATTGTTAGACAACAAATAAAAGTAAAATTGCATTAAATGAATTTAATGCTGATTTTTAAAAATATACGTAAACTTCACACTGGGGTCTGAGATACCCATATAAATTTATTTTCAATTGTTGTAATTTTTGCAATGACTAAAAGGCACCTACAAATATTCACACTTACTCAGATAACTATGAACTTAATTTACAAGAAAGGATTCAAAGAAAAGCATTATAACACATGTGGCATTAACTTATATGACGCTTGGGGTTTCTGAGACCCCAGTGTGACGTTTCAGGGTTAAATTTGAACTAGAGCAGGGCACATTCTCGTTTGAATTTATATGTGTAAGGTCTATTTATAACAAAAAATTTTAATATTTTGTTATTATTAAAACAAACTAATAGTGCAGGTACGTACTTGAAGTAGGAAAGTAAATTACTGTTATAAGAAAACCATATACAATTTATATGTCTTCTGCTCAGCTTTTAAATGCCGCAAGTTGGCGTACTTAGCTGGAAATCCTTGTAGTAATAATAATGAATCATTAATTCTTTAGTTTTTTTAGGTCTTTCGCGCAGGATTTTAATATACTAAAATAAAACATTTTGGCTATTATGAGGAAATTATTCGAAATAGTAATCGATCCACTGTGAAGAAGTAAAACCAACTACAAAAACATCCACTACGGTTAAATGACTTTTTACAAATTAAGTTCTTGTTATTAAAGACATGAACAACAATTGAAATAATTCACAACGAACATTCTCAAAAAAATTATGTAAATAATCTTGGAATTTAGACTCACCAATAGTTAACAAAGTTCGTTTCTCCAATAGTCCTTATGAGCTTATAACAATCACTTCTTTGATAAAGACAGCCATGCCGGATAAAATCTAGAAAACACAAAGAAACCACAAATATCGTTAAAGATCAACCACTGGTGAACATTTTGTTCCTTGTAAATATAACGTGGTAGTTAAATAAAATGAAATTCATTTGATTGCAGTTTCAAATTTAAAAAAATATTCATGTTGATATTGATAGTTTGCCACATGAATATTTCTTCTTTTTCTTCTTCTACTTTCGGCTAGGGATAACCCTGTATGCTCAGCTCTGTTGATCTGCTTTACTTAACAGTATCATCGACAATATTCCGAAGCTACTGTCAGTACCGTGAGCACTACTTGCTTTACTTCTGAAGTAGCTTGCTAGGCTTGCCTCAGATATACCTGTTACCCTATTTTTTATTGTTAATGCTGACAATTCATTAACATAGAAGAACCACCGTCTTTACGTGCCTTGAATGAAACATGAATATTTCGTTATATTAAATTTGACTATTTTGACTAACTGCGTGTAATTTTTCCTATAAACATCAAATATTTCAATTGTTGCAAGTTTTCAAAAGTAAACAAAGGCTATTTTGTTTATTTACAATTTAATAATTAGTAACAAATTAGTAATCCTAGTGGAGATTTTGTATTGGTTTTATAAATCGCTAGAATTTGTTATTGAAGATTGCAGAATGAAAGCGTTCACTTTATTCTAATTGCTAAGATTTTTAGGAATTTTTAGCTCAGATAAATAATTTGTTTTATTTATTTTCATTAAATAAAATAATTCGTGATGAAATGCGTTGTTATAAACAGGACACGAAACTTTAATTAATTAATAAATATTGGAAAAAAGTAACTAATAAACTTATACATACATACAGAACAGGTCTTATAATTCTTTTTTGTAATTGTTATAGACATTATCTATGTCAAATATAGCTGATTAATTTTTAAATTTTAATTGAATAGTTAATGTTATACATCAGCTGATAGAAACGCCTTTAGTTTGCAATGGCTCGAAAAGTCAGACAATTTTAAATTGTTTAATTAAGGAATTATTGTTGAAGTTGTAGGTCTCTTTAAAACAATATCAAATTGTCCGACGTTTCGGGCCGTTTATTGACCCATTTTCAATGCTGCAAAATCATACATTAATAAAAATCAAGTACATGAATAATTAAAAGTAACTAACCTACGAGAAGATAATTATAAGCTAATAAGACATTCTTTATTTGGTTCTGAACGAATCTAAAATGTGATTGAGAAATCATTAAACAACCATTTCAAAACAAATAGCCGAGACAATACTAATTAAATAAGAAATTTTTTTAAATAAACTTATGTTTATGGTTAATTTCCTTCTCCCAGGTGACAATTTCGGTAAACCAACAATGGGCATCGTTCAGCTCCGTTTAACAACAAAATTAAACTGAGGTAAAACGGAATGACCACTGCGGTTATTACCTAATTCTAGATTTTAATCCTCTTATAGTAAACTATTAGGTGGTTAAAAGAAAAAAGTAAGTTTTGTCAAGGGGGGGGGTAAATTCGTTAAAGTAAATTCGCGAGCTTACATTTATGTTCATACTCAGTGTTTCAAAAACAAAACAAAAAAAGAAACACAGTGAAAAGGAAGACAAAGAACAATAGTAAAAAGAACGAAGGAGAACAATAAAATGAAAAAATAAAAAAAAATTTTGAAATTAAAAATGAAAATTAAAAATTAAATATTGGCCAGGTTTAAGTCACCTTCATGATAATCCAGGATGTGTTTATAACCTCCGTGAAATTATTGAACATCCTTCTTATCGTTCATAGGTTAATGACTTAAATGGATGTTAATGACCTCTTTAATTTTATGTTTTTTTGCCTATCGTCTCCCGATCCAGGATCACGATATTCTCATGGTTTATGGAATGCGAATTCAACGTCATATGTGTGCATAAGGCAGTATTATGTGTTGTCGTTCTTATAACTGAACACGCGAGCTTTTTCAAATCTCTTATATGCTCCTTTATGCGAACACCTAACTTTCTAGAACTTTCACCCACATACACAGAGTCACAATCTTAGCACGGGATACGATAAACCAAACCATTTTGATCAGAAGAGGGATCTTTGGTGTTGGAAAAGAACCGAAGGTTCTTGTTGGAACATCTAAGTTCAAATTTGATATTGGGAATAGGTTCCCAATATGGGGACAAGAAGAGGTAGAACCTGAAGAGGGTGGTGATGATGTATAACTAATTCCTTTAGATGAAACTGCACAATAAGACCAAATTAATGATGTCTCGATTTTCGGATATGAACTTTGGATGGGATATAGAAAGGACTTTCTGGATGAAGTTACGGGCTACATTGAAGGTTTATTGGGATTAGTACTGAAGGTAGGTTCCAATAAAAGAAAGTTTTTAATGTGTTCATGCATAATGATATCCGAACAATTTTGAAACCACCTTATACCTGAACACATTAAGGATTCCTCAATCACATTTCAAATTCGTTCAGAACCAAATAAAGGGTGTCTTATTAGCTTATAATTATCTTCTCGCAGGTCAGATACTTTTAATTATTCATGTACTTGATTTTTATTAATGTATGATTTTCCAGCATTGAGAATGGGTCAATAAACGGCCGGAAACATCGGACAATTTGATATTGTTTTAAAGACACCTACAACTTCAACAATAATTCCTTAATTATCATTTGAAAAGGTTAACTATATTTCGTATATTAAAATTGTTTTATTAGATCTATTACCTTAACGATATTTCTTTAGTATCGTATATTATATGAAAAGGTCAACTATTTTTTGTAAATTTAATATAAAACAGCTTTATTGTATTCAGTATGTTGCTTTATTATTCTGTTTATTTTATTGGAATAAAATAAATACATATGTATAGGTAAAAACAATCCTTGAAATTACCCATTTCTTTGAACTTTACATGGACTTCCCCAATGAAATAGGCCTATTTCGATTTGTTATCAAAACACATAGACAGTGCCATAACTAACTTTTTGTGTGCCCCGTGCAAGATTCTATAATATTAGGTACCTATATTATATATAATTATTGTTTTATATTATAGAATCTATAATATAATATTCTATAATTTATGTAACATAACAATTTATTGTATAAAAATAATTTTTATGTTCAGAAAAAATATAAAATATATAACAACAGGAAGGAGAAGGGCTTCGTAAAATTAACAAAATCTAAATTTAAAAAAAAATATATTATAAAAATGATTATAATTGTTAAGTTTCAAAGCAAAAAGAAAAGTACGATTTTTAACGCACCGAATATTATTTAAATTTCTTGAACATTTAAATACTATTCTGATTTAATAAAAAAAAATAACTATTTTAGTTGAAAAGAAACTGTATAACTACAACTATACTTATACTATATTATTAACTATATCAACTATATTTTATTTTCAATTTATAATTCAGGTCGGCTATGTTTTTGTCTTTTTTTGCATTTCTAAAACTTTCAAAATTATAGCGCTGCTATCTAGAACTATTTTAATTTAATTCAATTGACCCAAGACCGATGACCGACGTACAAAAGTTCTACACTTTTAAAATTTATAATTATGTACAATAAACGGCCAAAAAGTTGTTACTGAGTGAAAAATAAGTGTGTAAAAACGTACCCGCGGCCGCGGTGCGACATTGAACCCAGCTCAATCAAGTGGTGTTTTGTGTTTACAGAAATGTATTGATTTTGAGTTTTGATATACAGGTATTTTATTTCTTGTATCCAATAGTCATATTTTCTACTATTATTTAGTAACAATATTGATAATCCGAACAATTTGATAATCCGAACCACCTTCGATCCTAATTAGTTCTAATTTTCTACGCTTGCAACAAACATCTCTTCCTTTTAACACTAACACGTTAACAAACTTAGGATAAAATAAATTTAATAATAAATTTAAAAATTACCAGGTTTAATAAACTATTAATTGATTTCGTAAATTGGTAAATTTTTTTCACTTAAGCATTTAAACAAATATTTTAATTTAAAACAAAATTGTACAACCATGTTTCGATTTATAGAATCTCGTCTGTTGAACCTAGACCGATAAATTGAATAAGGATGTTGCATGATTTTGAAATATTTTTTTTTATAAACTTTAGATGCTCGTAAACAGCACTGCATAGATAAAAAGTTTAGGAGACCTTCAATTTTCTCAAAAAAAATTTATAAAAAATAATTTTTGAAATCGTGTTTTTAGCGCGAATGACGTCACAAACTATTTCTTTTAACAACTGGCAACACAGCAAATGCAGTTTGTGTTGATAATGTGACCTATAAATAGTTTGTGTAAAAATTGAAAAATACATTTTAATAAAAACACAGAAAACTCGGAATAAACCATTTTTCCTATAATTGTTTGCGACTACAGTTTGTATTAAAATAAATATTATATTAATAAAAAATATAATTTAAATGGTAAACCTTATATTGTTTGCAACTGTCAAATACAAGTCGAATATTTAACTGTTAGGTCTTTGCGACGTTGTAAAATTTTCATAAAAACGTTCGGGATCACGCGTATGACGTCAGAGGCGTAATCGGCTGACCGATTCATTTTTGAATTTCAAGTTTGATTTTCTCAACGCAGACCGCATTTCAAAAATTTTTTATTTCGGTTATAAATTTCATTTGATATTATTTTCAAGAATTAATAGGAGTTATTGATAACCGATAATGAGGACAACTTGCAAAGACTTCTGCACCAATTTAATATAACAGCTAAACAGTATAATATGGAGATCTCCACAAAGAAAACAAAAACAATGGTGATTGCGAAGGAACCCATTCGATGTAAACTGGAAGTGGACGGAGAGATGATTGAGCAAGTTATGAAGTTTAAATACCTGGGCACAGAACTCACCAGCGCGAGAGACCTAATGGGGGAAATACAACAACAAGCCATTAAAGCGACGCAAGTATATGGAAGTCTAAGAGCAATGGTCTGGAGCAACAAGTACATGCGAATGGACAGTAAGGTGAAAATATACAAAACCATGGTCCGCCCAATTTTAACCTACGCTACAGAAACTAGAGCCGAAACAAAAAGAACGAAACAAAAAATAAGATCAGTAGAAATGAAAATACTACGAACAATACAGGGTCTTACACTACGAGACAGACAAACCAGTGAAAGCATCAGACAGAGATGCGACGTAGTAGACATAGTGAAGTTTGTGAAACACCGGAAGAAAGCTTGGAACGATCACGTTGATCGCATGGATGAGGATAGACTGGCCAACATTTGCAAAAACCGACGACCGACAGGGAAAAGACTCCCAGGACGACCGCCCAAGAGATGAGCCCAAAGTTGGTTTTCGTCATCCGTAGAGTAGTGACGAGGCAGGCAAACAGGAACAGGTTCCTAGCCAAAAGTGGAAGAAGAAGAAGAAGAAGAATAGAAGTTATCGCTAAATTCGATACCATGCAACATCCCTATTAAAAAATTAATTTTTATTCAAAAATTAGCTAGTGAAAAAAATTAATATATACTTATTTAATATTAGATAAATATTTTTAAAAATAAAAGGTTAAATAAACAATAAAACTGAATGCTTACGAATAATATTTGAGAGGTTGATAATATATGTATATAATTTCTATACTTATTTAATAAGATAACAGTAAACCCCTGCACAAGTTAATAAATCAATATTATAAAATAAATTTACTACTTCTGTAGTTTATTTACAAAAAATAGATATGTACTAAAATAATTTCGATTGTGGCCAGATGTTGTTTTGTCTAGTTCTTCTAAAGAACTTAAAGAGTACACTAACTATTAATGTATGATTTTCCAGCATTGAGAATGGGTCAATAAACGGTCGGAAACATAGGACAATTTGATATTGTTTTAAAGACACCTACAACTTCAACAATAATTCCTTAATTATCATTTGAAAAGGTTAACTATATTTCGTATATTAAAATTGTTTTATTAGATCTATTACCTTAACGATATTTCTTTAGTATCGTATATTATATGAAAAGGTCAACTATTTTTTGTAAATTTAATATAAAACAGCTTTATTGTATTCAGTATGTTGCTTTATTATTCTGTTTATTTTATTGGAATAAAATAAATAAATATGTATAGGTAAAAACAATTCTTGAAATTACCCATTTCTTTGAACTTTACATGGACTTCCCCAATGAAATAGGTCTATTTCGATTTGTTATCAAAACACATAGACAGTGCCATAACTAACTTTTTGTGTGCCCCGTGCAAGATTCTATAATATTAGGTACCTATATTATATATAATTATTGTTTTATATTATAGAATCTATAATATAATATTCTATAATTTATGTAATATAACAATTTATTGTATAAAAATAATTTTTATGTTCAGAAAAAATATAAAATATATAACAACAGGAAGGAGAAGGGCTTCGTAAAATTAACAAAATCTAAATTTAAAAAAAATATCTTATAAAAATGATTATAATTGTTAAGTTTCAAAGCAAAAAGAAAAGTACGATTTTTAACGCACCGAATATTATTCAAATTTCTTGAACATTTAAATACTATTCTGATTTAATAAAATAAAAATAACTATTTTAGTTGAAAAGAAACTATATAACTACAACTATACTCATACTATATTATTAACTATATTAACTATATTTTATTTTCAATTTATAATTCAGGTCGGCTGTACGGGCCTGGAAGATGTTGATCTGTTACGGCTACCGTAGGTTAGTTTTGCTGTGGATCGAAGGACCAGTTGTGCGATGAAAATTCGGTAATCTTTTTGAAACAATTGTATTTACAAAATATTTACATGCACAACAAAAACGAACTTGAACAAGAACTCGAAGTAATGTCGAGCTCTTGGAGTTGTATGATACGAAATCTGCTACTAAACTGATTATGGTCCAAGTATTTCACACATAAGTTAAATTTCGCTCCTCCTTGGTTTTCTTTGCAGAAGATTTTGACCAACCAAGGAGGGCGTGTAAGACTGAACCAATAGAATTAAACATGTTTCTTTCCTTAGAAACTTACCGCAAAATTCAATTTCTAAGGAAAGAACCATAAAGGATTAAGCCATAAAAATACAGTCCCACGCTAGTACTTAAGCGGCATATTTAAGCTGTGGGCCAGTGGCGACTAAAATTACTATACATGTGTTTGTTTCACTCAGACAAAGCTTAAACTAAAATTACGTCTAGTCAGCTGCACAAAGAATCAACTTTATTGCCCGGATTAACCCCTTTTTCCAGGGTAGCAAAGGATCCGCGCTAAATGGGTTCCTTTCGGCATTTTACTTTAATTAAGATATTTAAATAAGTCGAATAGGTGGATTGAAAGTACGTGACGCAACAAAGAAGATATTTTGTGCAGCCGTTTTGAAAGTTTTACCTTTAGTTGCTTTTGCAACATCGGCTATGTTTTTGTCTTTTTGCATTTCTATAAACTTCCAAAATTATAGCGCTGCTATCTATAACTATTTTAATTTAATTCAATTGACCTAAGACCTTCGGCACCAGAAGAAGAAGAAGAAGAAGACCTAAGACCGATGACCGACGTGCAAAGTTCTACACTTTTAAAATTTATAATTATGTACAATAAACGGCCAAAATACAAAAATTAAAGTTGTTACTGAGTGAAAAATAAGTGTAAAACGTACCCGCGTGCGACATTGAACTCAGCTCAATCAAGTGGTGTTTTGTGTTTACAGAAATGTATTGATTTTGAGTTTTGATATACAGGTATTTCATTTCTTGTATCCAATACTCATATTTTCTACTATTATTTAGTAACAATATTGATAATCTGAACAATTTGATAATCCGAACCACCTTCGATCCTAATTACAGTAGAACCTCGATTATCCGGGCCGACCGGGACCGTGCTCGGCACGGATAATTGAAAAACACGGATAATAATAATTGACGTTTTTTGTTAAATTATTACAAAAAAAATACACTAAACAGCTTTGTATGTAATCCAAGTGCAGCTCTGAAGTAAGCATAAATTCTATACATTTGATTTCACATAGTATACTACTAAAGTTGCGAATGTCCACGGATAAACCGCTGGCGCCGCACGGATAAGCCGCCGCACGCATAATAATCTGACGGTAATCGATGTATAATGGGCCCACGGATAAACCGCTTCACGGATAATCCGCGTACGGATAATCGGGGTTCTACTGTAGTTCTAATTTTCTACGCTTTACTGTACTTGCAACAAACATTTATTCCTTTTAACACAAACACGTTGACAAACTTAGGATAAAATAAATTTAATAATAAATTTAAAATTACCAGGTTTAAGAAACTATTAATTGATTTTATAAATTGGTAAATTTTTTTCATTTAAGCATTTAAACAAATATTTTAATTTAATTTAAAATTGTACAACCATGTTTCAATTTATAGAATCTCATCTGTTGAACCTGGACCGATTAATTGAATTAAAAATTAATTTGTATTCAAAATTAGCTAGTGAAAAATTAATATATGTATACTTATTTAATATTTGATTCAAATTTTTAAAATTATAAGGTTAAATGAACAATAAAACGAAACATTATTTGTGAGCTTTCAGCAATGGTTACTGCTGTCATCAGACAGCAATAATAATAATGTCTTATTTAATATTAAATACATATTTTTAAAAATAAAGGTTAAATAAACAATAAAACTGAAAGCTGAAAGCTTACGAATAATATTTCAGAGGTTAATAATACAGGGTGGTCAACTAAGGAATTTCGATTTACAAGCGCTCTAAAATTGTTTTGAATAGGAATAGAGAAGTGGAGTTGGTCTTAAACGAAGGAGGGGCTCATGGAAATTCAGTCGCCATGGTTCGCTGGCCTTGATTACGCCAATGAAATGGTGAACCGATTTCAAGTGTACGACAACATTTTTTTCTCTGATGAAGCCCATTTTCATCTGAACGGCTATGTAAACAAACAGAATTGCCGGTATTGGTCTTCAGAAAACCCCAAACAGAAACATGAAACTCAATTGCATAGTCTGAAGGTCACAGTTTGGTGTGCAATACACGCACAAGGCATTATTGGCCCGTACTTTTTCGAAGACGGACGCGGCCGAGCAGTAACAGTGGATTCTGATCGTTATATGGACATGTTGAACTTCAAGACTTTGATGGATACAATCGGGACACTTGGTTTCAGCAAGACGGGGCCACTTGTCACACTTCAAATCGGTCTTTACCTGTTATTCAGGCGCTTTTCCTGAAAAATTGATTTCTCGGCGTGGAGACCTTCCATGGCCCCCAGAAGCCCGGACTTGACACCTTGCGACTTTTACTTATGGGGATACCTCAAAGTGTAGTCTACCGCAACAATCCCTCACTCTAATTGCGTTGAAGGAAAATATCCGCCAGGAAATTCAAGCCATCGGTCCAGAAACTTTGCGACGTGTTTTCTAAATTTCGGGGTTCGACTCGAAGAGTGCCAGCAGAAAAACGGTGGACATTTGGAGAGCGTAATTTTAAGAAATGAATTTCAAAGAGCTGAACATTATTTGTAAAAAAAAATTAAAATTGACTTAAAGTTTTTGTTTTATTTCTCTTTAAATCGGAATTCCTTAGTTGACCACCCTGTATATATAATTTTATACTTATTTAATAAGATAACAGTAAACTACTGCACAAGTTAATAAATCAATATTATAAAATAAATTTACTAGTTCTGTAGTTTATTTACAAAAATAGATATGTACTCCAAAATAATTTCAATTATGACCATATATTGTCTAGTTCTTCTAAAGAACTTAAAGAGTGCACTAACTGCAGACTAAAATTGGCAGTTATACAGTGAACTCGCGTTATAACGAAGTTCAATATAACGAAAATCTCGATATAAGGAAAAAAACTGTCGGTCCTTTGAAATTCTGGCGATATTATAACAAAATTTTAAATGGGTTTTGGTCCTCTCGATATAACGAAATTTTTTTGGCCAAAATCTAATAATTTTTGCAATTTCTGTGGTTGTCTAATTTTAAAAAGTGTCATAACTTGATGTTCAATTTATCAAAATTGGCGAAGGTGTTCAAAACTTAGTAAAGAGAAAAACACACTATTTTTTGCGGTAAATATGGATGGTTCGGAGAAGTTGAGGCACTTATTGATAGGCAAATCCACTAATGCCCAATTGCACGACCTCTCCTTAAAGTGTTAACTGTTCCTTAAATCATTAAGTGCCACCTATTCCATTGCACCACCGAATTAAGTGTTCCTTAACCTCTTACAAACCACCTAAATTTAAGCCGACGAAATCTGCGGCTTAAACTGTTCCTTAACCTTAAATGACAGAAATTGATGAATAATTTTATGGTTGTGAGGTAAATTTATAGGTTAAAAACATTAATAATATTTCAATAAAGTGTGTTATATTTGCGCACAACATGAATGAAATGATACATGACTTGTTTGAAGACGATTTGGAAGTTTTATTAAATATTTTAATATTAATTAAAAATTATTAAAAAATTTTAATAATTAATCATGGTTTTCCAAGACAAATTTACGAAAGAGCAAACTATATTAATAGTATGGATGATTTGTCGTTTTTTAAAAGATTTCGACTTCAGAAGGAGACAGTTGTTAGGGTTTTGAGAGAAATTAAGCCACAATTGAATATCCATATGACAGAAATAATTCTGTATCTCCTATAAACTTGTTTTTTTTAGATATTTTTTAAATTTCTACAATGAACAATAACGTTGAATGTAAAAGAATAATATAAGGTTATGTATATGCATTTTGTTTTTGTTTGCAAGTTTAACCAACCTAAAATTTATGTCTGTGTAAAATTCCTAAAATATTACCAAAATTACTATAAAAATGCGGTGTTGCTAAATTAATCTGAAGCTTAACTAAGCCGACGTTATGTAAAGGTGGTGCAATGCAACCTAAACTAATCTGCACCTTATAGTTAAGGATCACTTAGGTAAGGGCCACTTTTAGTCGGAGGTCGTGCAATCGGGCATAAAACCAGGTGTTTTAAACACGTCAAGTCCTTACCGATGTTACAGAATCAATAAAAAATCGTGGATGACTACCGAACTGTAGAATGAATAGCTTCAAACCCTCAAAAATGCTATGCAAAACAACGTAGAAAAATTATCATGCTTGTTGATGACTACACCGCCCATAACCCCCTCTCCAATCTTTCTAACATGCGAATTGAATTCCTACTCCGCTTTTTATTTTTTTTTTACATATTTGCGTTATAGTGTTTATTTTATTAAACTTTGTCTTGTATAGAATTACGTTTTTAATTTCTTACAAATTCTTACAATTTTGTAAAAATTTGAATTAATATTAATTTCAAAGGTTAATAATATATATAATTTCAAAAATAGAATTTTAAGGAATCATAACGAATTTTTTTTCTCGGTCCCTTCAAATTCGTTATAACGCGAGTTGACTGTAGTGTCCTTTTATATTTAATAGTTTACTGTTAATAGCTATTTATGGTACTAGTGTGTTATATTCCGAATAAGTCACACGAGAAAAATGTTAAACCGCGAGCCCCCGTAGGGCGAGTGGGGTAATTTGTATTAAGTTTCTTCCAACTTCCTCAGCCTGCATTCATCCACTCCTAAACATAAGCCTCTGTCAGTTTCCTCAAACCTCTCTGTAAAGGATTGGTTTGGTTCTCCTGAGAGGTTTTGGCAGTTACAGATGCCTAGCTTGCCGAATGTGTTGGCGTGGTAGACGATCAGAGTAAATTTCTTACCCAGGTCTCGATTCGAACCGGGACGCGCGGCTTAGTAGGTGACGCACTTAAGCGACAAGCCGCGACCGCCTTCACAACATAATTTAGTTCACGTACGTACCTATTATTTTAGACATAGCTTCAGCCAGGTGGCAGCGTAGTGTGACCACTCCACCACTTATTAGTGGCGAGTAAATATACACGTGGTTAGACAATTTTGAAATGATGTCCGGTTGTGCGTTTGTGTGTATGTGTACCTGTTTTTTTCGTTCAATATTTCGGACAAACGTATGCACCAATTGACTTGAAATTTAAACATTGATTGGAAATAACTGTTTAAAAGCTCATTAGATTTTGATTGAAATCCGTTCATTTTTGCACAACGGTTTGAAAGAAACAAGAATATTAAGGCGCCATACTTCTTTCCATTATAAAGTTAAAATTGAAAATAGTGAAAATCGAAAGAGATTTTATTTCTGCGGGTAAAGATACCCAACACTTGAAATTTTTATGTGTCATTAATATTAAAACAAGAACAAGTAAATAAGAGTCATAGCATTTAAAAGAATATGAACGGTTTTGGAAGAAAAATAACCAATAAATTCTAACAAATATTTTTAAAATTATAGTTAGTTATTTTGATCTTTCCAAGTAATTTTGTCAGCTTCTGCCAGCAGTTTGTACTAGCCTAGTGTGACCCATGCTTTGCTCATGCAGTGGATGAGTCTTCATCCAAATTTTGAAGAAAAAGAATTCTATCCTTTATTATTATACCACATTGACTACGTGACGAGCACGAAAACTCATTCACTTACGTGCAATTAGATTTCGGCTTCAGCTCTGTTGCAAGCGTTTTGAGCAAGAAATAGTATATTACACTACGAGGGCCGAAAGTTGATTTTCGGCCCTGCGCGTCATGATGCCCCGAGGCGAAGCCGAGGCATCGTGACCGCAGGACCGAGATTTCAACTTTTGGCCCGCGTAGTGTATACGATTTTCTTCATAGCCGGTCGAAAGTACGTTATTAATTCTACTTTTTAACTTTAAATGTTGATAAGCATGTTTTGATGACAGCGGTTAACGATTTGTTGTAGCAACAGAATAAATAGTCCCTAGTTACGAGTATTAATACGCATGAGAAATTCTTTCCTCCCGGCGTTATAGAGGCGCGCGTGTACTTCTCAAAGGAGTAAATGTTCAACTTTCGTCCCTGTATTAGGGACGAAAGAGTACTTTCGACCGAGGTATGAAGAAAATTATTTTCACATTATAATAAATGAAATCTGACAAGTTAGCTAACTTGCAATTACCCATCAGCTTGTCCAAACACTTAGAATAGTGGAGAAGGGATATACCTGCTTGACGCATATGAGTACATCCTTAAAAAATCTTTGTAGTTCTGAATTTTTCCAATGATCAAGTTCTTATAGCGCAGGTTGCTTGTGACTTTGAATTAATGCGTAAGCAATGACACCAGTATACTACCAAAAGGTAGTATTAACCATAAATGTTAACAGTATACCTATTAGCTATACACTCAAAATGCAGTGTCATATTATGAGGAGGTATTGGCGCTAAGGCTAAGGCTATTGGCAAAAGCGCAAAAGTTGAAAAAATGCAAAAAAATAGATAATTAGTATAAGCAATATAAGAATGTCTGTGCAAGATACTAAACTGATCGCCCATTTTCACCAACCAATTCCTAACGTTAGGAATCGGTTGGTGAAAACGGGCATTAGCCGCATAGGAAGAAAATGTTTAAAATTGATTGAACATCTATTTAGTGTCGATGAAGAAAGGAGACCGCAAAAAAGAAGAATCTACGAATGAAAACCAACTAATACCTGGAAGGAAGAGTAATAATTGAGTGATGTTATGAGAACCAAAAATTTGGGAGAAGAATAAAAAGAAACATGACGTATAGCATTGTAGAGGTACCACGAACGTCCATTATAGATTATATCTTACTATATTATTCTATTTTGATTACTTAAAAATGGGAAATTAGTAGACAGAGATTCACCAAAGAAATTTACCATTCTCAGATACACACTGACATTGTGATAACCATGTCTAAACTAAACTACCACATAAACTTATACCTCTAATACTTAGTGGGCGCATCCCAGCACCTCGCGTCTTGCAGTGGTATGCATGTGAAGAATTTGCTAGCATCCTATCTGAAGCCTTTTCATAATTATACATAGAAAACTATGTTGTAATTGTCTTGCAGTTAATAGCCCGGGGAGGCTATTAAAATTGATTATAAATTAAGTTAATATAATAATAATAATGAATTAATTAATGAAATATTAAAAAAATGCAAATATTTAAATAATTCAGATGAAAATTTGAAAATTCAAATTTTAACATATCAAAACAATCGTAATCTTGATAGATCAAAAACAGTGAAATGGTTTTGATTGTGTTATTTATCAAGTTAGATACTTTCCTCACAAGACATATCCAAAGCTTAACACGAAGTTTGATATACTCATAATTACAATTTAGTGTAGACAGTTATAAGAATGTTCGTATTAGGTCAAAGTATAGGTCAGGTTATGAGGTAAACTAGCTCAATGCATTTGTAACTACATATGATCTTACTTACCGAATGCAGACGTCGAGCTGTATCGTGAATGGCTAATATATGACTAATATTGTACTTCGTTAGTTGACCTACATCTTTGGAATCTCTGTAGTTACCAATGTATAGCCCAGGTAGGACCTACAAATATATATTGCTATAAAATACAGTAAATATCAATGTAGCTTGAATAACGAAATTGAGGAAAATCCAGAAACAAATACTTTTATTTAAAAGCTAAAAGTTAACAAAATTTATAATACAAGCTTTCTACAATTATAAATAAATTGATTAGTGAATGATCGAGCAGCAGATAGCATGCTTCAGCGAGTCTCACAAGCTAAGATTCTAAAGTTCAATTGTCGTAGTGTCGTAGGAAAGTGTTGTACCTTCGCACATATGGGTCATTCTACGAGTGGTTCTAATTAACCAAGAATTTGCATCAATCTATTCGATTTTGTTCAAACTTGGTATAATTTTAAGTTATGTCAAATAAGCATATTCGTATTTTTTGTTTGCCCCTAAAGTCACCTATTCTTAACCCTACAAAACATCCAAATTTTGCTTGTATAGCTTTGATAAATTATTTTTCTGACTGAACCGTAGCACTTAGAGACAAGATTTTTTTTTAAATATAGATATTGAAAGTACCGTTTTAATGAGTCTTATTCGTGGGTAAATAATTGAAGTCAAAAAATAGTTTTGACTTGACTAAATTTTGACTTTGATAATCTATTAATTTAAAATTAGAAAAATATGTTATATTGTCTTCAATTTAGTATTGCCTACTTCCACACCAAATTGCATGTTAATGCAAAGCAGTGTACTTCTGTACTGTACAAGAGCTAATTAGATTTTGGTCAGAAACCTTCAATTTCTACTCAATATTTTAAAAGAATCAAAAGTTTAAAATTATACAAAAATTCCTAAACATTTTTTACAAAACATAAGAAGTGCAATTGTACTACAATTATGAAAGATTTTTTTATTGTTGATTTAATTACAACTCGCTAACTTCTTTTAAAGTGGGCTTTTAAAGCTTAATAATAATTTTGATCTTTCAGAATTTATACAATTTTATCTTGTTTCCTTTTTTGCTACAATGGAGGTATGAGGTCAAAACATTACTATTAATAACTCGCTTTCTTTATTTGGAATTTTTTGCAAAAAATTTTCGGTAGGAATCAGTATGCAAAATTCAGATCGATCGCGCGCAGAAAAATTTAGTCAAACGTTAAAATTCATATTTTAGGTTAAATTTTACAAAATGCGAAAAATTGTATAAACCTCGTAAGAAAAGCAATTTTACTATACTTGTTGCTTAATATACTAAGTTATGGTCCATTTAATTTCAACGAGAGTAAAATCAAATTCGTCACGCATCATAGCTTGAGTGCAATAATTGTTCACCGTACTCCGTATGTTACCCCCATTATCAATAGCTTCCGAGCTACGATGGATGCTTAACGAATCTGACATTTACTCTCTCAGTGAAATAAATCTACCCTATAATATAAAAAGGTAAGGGTTTTTATGCAACGCTAAAATGTAACGCGCAGATGCATTTTATCCGATTATCCCGATGTATTATCCGATGAGCCGATTCATTAAATGCATATATCTACCCTATAATATAAAAAGGTCAAGCTGTATTAAATTTCAATTAACGAAAAACATGAGATCATCTGATATTGAACATGCAAATTGGTTATTGAATATTGGCAATGGTAATATAGACGTATTAAAAGTACCGGATAACTGGGAATCTACAAATATAATTCATGATATCTACGGCAAGTCCATTTCTTCTAATGCCAATCTCTTCGACCGAATTATATTAGCTTGCCACAATGATGATGTTCGCACATTAAATAATAAAATTCTGAATTTAGTCGAGGGCGAGGTTCATACCTATTTAAGTGTAGATACAGATAAGATAAGATAAGAGATATAGATAAGAGGGCTCGATCAAACAGATGAAGACATTCAGTTGGAATATCCAGTCGAATATTTAAATTCGTTGAATTACCCTGGATTTCCGGTACACAAGTTACAACTCAAAATAGGAACTGTTGTTATGCTAATTCGTAATCTAAGTATTAAGGATGGCCTCTGCAATGGTACGCGTCTACAAATTGTTAAATTACATAAACATTCAATAGCTGGTAAGATTATGACTGGTGATCATATCGGCAATGTTATATTTATCCCCCGAATTAAATTGGATACAGGCGATACATCTGCAAGCAGATTACCATTTGTACTGCATAGACGACAATTTCCGATAGTGTTGGCATTCGCTATTACTATAAATAAGTCTCAAGGGCAGAGCTTTGACAAAGTTGGTATTTATATCGATAGGAAAAAGTTACTTTTTTCATTGTTTATTACTTTTTTCACTGTGTCATGACAACGCATAAAAATAAAAAAGTGACACTTCTAACACCAATTTTGATCTTAAAACCTAACTTTTTAATGAAAGTATAAAAAGATATTAAGTACCAAATTTGGTTTTAAAATCCCTGTTAGTTTTTGTTTACTGTGTGTGTGGGTGTAGACCACACATATTTAAATCAGTTTTTGTAAATGGTTTTATTTAGCTCAACGGGACCTTAAAATTCATCAAAATTTCAACTTTTTTTTTTGCACGAAAATAATACTTTTTCATCTTACATATTATGATCAAAGTATTATAAAATATTCTGAGTAAAATATATTGTGTGTATGTTCGAGCGCAAATAACATTGCCGCTTTCGTAAGATTCTTTCTAGAGCAACAATATTATACTATTTTGCGCTCATAATACAAAATAGCTATTTTCTATAACCGTCAAAAAAATGTAGTTTGTACATGAGTGTCAGTGTTCAAAATTTAAATAATTTTCTATTTCAGCGCATTATTAAAATAATGACCTTGCAACGTGGTGGTTAAATATTTATGCAAGTTCACACTACTGAAAATTAGTTTGCAATTTTCAGTTCATGAATCATTTTTGTAAAATTGTGTGTTAAATTTTTGAATTTATCAAATTGGCGCAATTTAAAATATTAAATTTTTGAACCAAATGGCAGTATATTAAGAAAATTATAATTATTATGAGTAACTTTTTTCATAAATTTTTATCTCGTTATAACAAGGAGTCACCTTGAAAGCATAAAATATGCCAAACAAATTTTAAATCAAAAGTACAAGGTAATTTTGCGTTTAATTTAAAATTTTTCATTTTCTTTGTTATGAAATTTATTTTTTATTTTATTAAATTACGGTTATAAAAAAATTTGTGTGCAATTTGTGCGCGAAAAGCCTTTGGTACCCTCGAATGTTTTGGTTCGGCTAAAAACCCTCCATAACACTTTTACAATCTAGTGCACCAAAGCAATATTTCCCGCACTAAGGGCACAATTAACTATTTTATTCCTAGTGCCAGTTATTGCTATGTTAAAAAATGCTAACTTTGCGTATCGATAGCGATGTATGAATGTGACCTGCTTTAATGATTGTGGAAAAATGTTGTTATTTCAAATTTACTTGTTTAAAAAATTCGTTGTCCAATTTCATATCTACAGCTCCAAAATTGCTGTAATACCTATTTTTATTTATTTATATAACAATTAATTTATTATAATAAATAACAGTGTGATGTGATCTGCTGTAGAATTCTTAATATCACAATTCAACCTTTAGGGTTAATAAAAAATTGATTGATATAATTAAATAGTTGTATTATAAACAATATTACAATAATAATTATTTAATCATTATTTTAATTTTTTATAATTTTATATTATACGAAATATGTGCTAATGGATCAGATGTATTCACTAATTAATTATTTTACTTGCCTTATTCATTCCATTCCCCATGGCTGGGGCCAAAAATGAGTGTAAGACAATAATCACATGTTGAAGCTTGTTCTTTATAAACTGTGAATCCACTACGACATTATTATTTTTGCGACGGCGCGGATTCTATTTTACCGGTCGATAAAACCACCGCAAGGAACCTGGAAAACACTACGTACTTATTATACGATAGTTTGAATTTAATCAATTTAATTATTTTGTTATTTTTGCTTGGAAGTGATTTTATTTTGAAGGCAAGATTAAGTAATAATTGTTAGGTACTTGATTTTGTCGCATGGCAATTTCGTAAGTACTATTGACAGAAAAGTCGCAGAAAGTCAAGGGAGTATTATTTGACCATTACATGAGAGCTATATTATTGTGCAAAACATTCAAATAATACAATAATTTAGTTAATTTTAGTTAAAGAAAGAATAAAATTCGAAAGGGTAATGTTTGTTAGACTATTTTACGAATTAGTTTAAAGGCATAATAAAAAAGTAATGTTCCATGAGATTTTGAATCATGAAATTGTGTCACTGTGCGGAATACGTTAAAGAAATATGTAGGTACTCGAAACCATAATCCACTAAACCACTAAAATCATGACTTAACCATGTATTTTGCTTGAATTTGTTACTGTAATGGAATAAATAAAAATAGTGGCTATTGACCGGAATAACCGATTATAACACTTTTCAGTGTTATAATTCATTCTTCACAGAAAGCGAAATAAACAAATTAGCCCTGAAAAACAATATAGAAAAACCAAGTAGCCAAAATTGGCTAACTACTGGCTAAATGCTCCACAAACGTAATTTTGCGACCCTATCACAGAATAATGACAAATAACAAGACAACGAAGATAAAGGTCAACCAGTAGCGAAAAAAGAAAAATTCCATAAACCACCTCCAATATTTGTATTCGAAGTCGGCTGCATTACACCCCTTGACCAACTACTGGAAAAAGCCGCTAAAAATGAATATGTAACCAAACTTATAGGAAAAGAGGAAATAAAATTTCAACCCACGACGCCTGCGAAGCTACACAGCCATTATTAAAGCCCTAGAAGAGAAAAAAACCCATTTCCATACGTATTAAAGCCAATAAGAGCAAACCTTCAGAGTCGTAATGAAAAACATGCACCACTCGACAGATACGAACGTGATAAAGACAGAAATCGAAAAGCATGGACATTTAGTAACCAATGCGTATAATATAAGACAAAGAACCACAAAACTTCCTCTCTAATTGTTTTATGTTGACCTAAAACAACAAGAAAACAACAAAGTTATATACAACATAAAAATAATTAAAAATACTTATGTGGAGTTTGAATCACCTCACAAAAAGAGACAAATACCACAGTGCACAAAATTCCAGCGCTCCGGGAACACAAAATAGTTCTGCCACTACAGCCCTCAATGTGCCAAATGCACACAAGAACATCTTACTTCTGATTGCAACAGAAAAGAAAGGTCAGACCTGGTAAAATGCGTGCTCTGTGATGGAAATCACTCAGCCATCTACAAGGGTGTACAATATGCAAACAACTTCAAGACAAAAAATTTTCACCCTTCGAAGCAAGCAAACCAGTAATCCTGCTCCGGTAAACAAAATCCAAACCACAAACACTATCCCGGCAAACCAAACACACAGACAACCAATCTATGAAAACGCTTCATACTCTCAAGCGTTACTGGAAATTTACACCAACGACAAATCCCAGCTTCTTTGGAACAACAACCAAGCGATATACAAGAACTTAAACATATGATGAAAAGCCTTATGGATCAAATAAAAACTATGCTGAACGTACTAACAAACATCGTCTCCAAAATGGCTTAATGGCAGGTATCCTAAAAATTGCTATCTGGAACTCAAACGGCCTGGCCCAACATACCAAACATATAAAAATGTTCCTAATCAAAGAAAATATTGATCTTATGCTAATTCCAGAGACGCATTTCACGAAAATGAGCTACATATCTAAGAATACCAAACTACACCATTTATGACACCCAACACCCAGATGGCACAGCACACGGCGGCATAGCCATCATTATTAAAAGCTCAATAAAACATCATCCAATAGAAGAATACAAACATAAACACATGCAAGCCACGTGCATCTCCGTAAAAGAATGGAACGGTCCCATAACTACAGCAGCGGTCTACTGTCTACCGAGACACACAATCAAGAAGGTATAGTTTGAACATTTTTATAACACCCTTGGTTCCAGATTTGTTACCGGAGGGGAGTACAATGCACAGCATACACAATGGGATTCTAGACTTACAACTTCCAAAGGCCCTGAACTCTCAAAAGCTATGGACGAAAAGAACCTGAACCAAGTAGGTATCGACAGACAAACCCACCTACTGGCCTACGGATCCAACCAAGCTGCCCGATATCATTGATTTCTGTGTGGTAAAGAGCATACCTACGGGTTGCTTTAAAGCGAAAATCCTACTTGGACCTATTATCATCCGATCACACTCCCATAATCGTAACTCCGAGTGCTCAAATTATACCAATTGATTCCTCACAAATAAGTCTACAAACTGGCAAAGATTTAGAAGAATTATCGATAAAACCTTGATACTTGAAACTTCCCTTAAAACAAATCGGGATGTTGACATAGCAGTCGAGCGCCTAACGCAGAGTATCCAGAAAGCGGCAGGGAACTCAACCCCAAAGGCAAAGGATATATGCATACCTTCTTACATCTACTCTACACATATTCAAGAAAAAATCTCAGAAAAGCGGCAATTAAGCAAGAACTGGCAAAGTTCTTCCGCAAAACAAAATAAAGCTCAATAAAGCAATAAAAGAACTAAAAATATTGCTTGTAAACAACAGTAATGCAGCCACCCACAACTATCTACAAGGTGTGTCAGCTTCGGATTCTACTGATTATTCCCTCTGGAAGGCGACAAAATATCTAAACAAGTCACAGGAAGCAAATATGTAAACCAATCAGAAATAAAACTGGCAACTGGGCAAGGAACAACTCAGAAACCGCTCAATTATTTGCTGAACACTTATTCCAAGTTTTCGAACTTTTTAAATCAGAAATCTCTCTCTCAACGAAGAAAACAAAGTAACAGAATTCCTTGACTCACCTGACCAACTGGACTTGCCAACAAAACCCTTCAAAATAACAGAAATAAGATCTATGAGAAGAAACAACTTAAACTTAATAAAGGCACCGGAATACGACCTGATAACCGGCAAAATAATTAAGAAACTACCAGACAGAAGCATCAAATATATAACGCAGCTATTCGATGCCATAACAAGGCTCGAATACTTTCCCATTCAATGGAAGGTAGCCCAAGTTATTCTTATACCTAAACCCGGAAAGCCACCAAACGATGTAACCTCCTACAGACCAATTAGTTTACTGCCAATCCTGTCAAAATTACTTGAAAATATGGTCCTGAAAAGACTGGAGCCACTCCTGCAGGAACGAGGCCTGATACCCAATCACCAATTTGGTTTTAGACAGCAACACGCTACCATTGAGCAGGTTCATCGTGTTGCTACCAAAATCTATCATGCTCTAGAAACAAAGAGCTATTGTGCTGCTTCCTTTCTTGATATACCACAGGCGTTTGATAAGGTCTGGCACGATGGACTGCTGTACAAAATGAAAATGACCTTGTTCCACAACCTATATAGAATTTTGAAATCATACCTACTTGAGAGACACTACTTGGTGATGTATCGTGACGAATGCACACACTCTTTCAAATCAAATAGGGAGTTCCACAGGAGAGCGTTTTTGACCCGGTTTTGTACATTCTGAACACTGCGGACTTACCTACTATAAAAAATACTGTCACTGCCACATTTTCCGATGACTTCACTATATTGGCAGTACACCAAAACCCAAAAATTGCTGCACAGATGTTACAAAGTCATCTAAACGAATTCAAACGTGGTTGAAAAAATGGCGCATCAAAGCAAATGAAACGAAATCGGTTCAAGTGACGTTCACAATAGGAAAGGAACGTGTCCACCAGTCTTCTTAAACAATAAACAACTACCAACAAGTGATGATACCAAATATCTTGGAATACACCTGGACAGACATCTATTTTGCTCTGAGGAGTTTACCCATCAGGTAAACTTACTTATTTAACCTTTGGTTTTTCTATATTATTTTAGCCTGTAGCCTTAAAAAAAAAGAATTTAGTTGGTGTTTATAATTCAAAATGTACCATTCGTAGAATTCCGCTTTAAGCCGGCTTGATTAATATTAAAATGCGACCGTATTTTTTAAATTTTGAGCTCGTCTGCCCTTTTAACACGATTGTCTGATGCCGACGTTTTGTTTTTATGATTATATAGCTATTATTTATATGACAAATAAATGTTTAAAAAAACTGAGCTGGTATCTTATGAGAAAGTTGAAGGCGCTTTTTAACATTTTTAACGACTTAAAATGTTGAAGCGGCAGACGAATTAACATTTCTCTTCGCTTTAGTATTAATTTCAGCCTGGTAAAAATGAAGATGTTTAATGAAAATTTTTCATATTTTCGAAAATTATAACGATTGAAAGCGGGCACTCGCGGCCGGCAGATGGGCAGTGTTGTTTTTGGTGCGGATAGTGTAACAAACTTGGAATGCCAACCTTTGGTAACTTATGAGGTAGGTGTTTTGACTCCCAGCTCTTGGTCTATTATCTGATGATATATTGACCAACTTTATTCTAACCGCCTTACCTGGCAGTAGGTATATAACGCACTCACCAAGACGCTTGGTCAGTAAGAGACCCAGAAGCATCTTGCAGCAACCCAGATAGTTCTTCAAACTACGCAGCGACATTAACAACCCCATCTCCGCAAGCCCTCACCTTCAAAGGGCGAGATAGGACTTCAAATTCAGCCAAGACTTTCGAAGCTATTTTTCTTCCCGAAGGGATTCTGCAGGAGGGCCGCGACGCCTCGCAATCCCCCTGCAAAATCAGAAAACCGAAACCCACACACAGAGGTATCCACCTCGGCGCGACCCGCAGCAACGCAAAACTCTTCTTTTATTTCAGAGCCAAGATACCAGGCAAACATGCCAGCCAGATGAAGGAGGTGTGGGGCGATGCCCCGGTACTCCACAGTGCCAAGAAGACAAGACAAGAAGAAGGCTTGGTCAGCGTGGTGTTTTATGGCAAAATACTCTTCAATGTGTTCAATTCAAACAGTGGATGGAAACAGGCATATAGTGATATTGACCAACACAACACAGCACCATACGGTACATACATTAAGTTTACCTATTAATAATATCTCGCAACCTATCGCTGAGTGCGATCAGGTCATTTTCGATTTCAAATCTGTCGATTTTGTTGCTATCAATAATTAATTATTATTGAATACCGATTGGTCGGTTCTCTTGATTTCAAAGAACATAGATATTGTCGACGATAAGTTTTACGATGTTGTGTGGAAGATCATTTATGCTCTAGTCCGTCGCAAAAAGCAATCTACCTCCAAATATCCTGTTTGGTTCTCGAGTGAATTGATTCGATTGATCTAAAATAAAAAATTATCGCATAAAAAAGCCAAGAATCTGAACCAGACGCCTCATCGTAATTATATTGCCAAATCTGAGGAAGCCATAAGTGCCGCTCCAAAGGTTTTCTGGAAATTTATCTACGATCGTAAAAAAACTAAAGGTTACCCTACGCGAATGATTTTGGATATATTTTAGCTAAACAATTTAGTGAGAACTATCGTGGTTATAATGGTGCTAAATACAGCTACGACATAACTAATAATGTCATTGATTGTAATTCGTTTTCGGTATCTATTAGTGATGTTTTTGACTCAATCTCAAGTCTCCCAGACAGTTTAAGTTGTGGTCCGGACGGAATTTCCCCATATTTCAAAAAAAGGAATCAGTTCTCAATGTCAGATCCTATTTACTATATTTCAAACTGTCGTTATCTACTGGTAAATTTCCCAACAATTAGAAGGAAAGTTTCATAACACCTATCTTCAAAAAAGGTGATAGATGCGATAACAGAAACTATAGGGGAATCTCAATTCAATCGACGTTACCAGAAATGCTAGATAAATTGGTTGCAACTCAACCAATTTATGCTAGTAAAAACTACATAGTCGACAATCAACATAGCTTTCTTTCTGGTCGGTCGACGATTACTAATTTATTGTCTTTTGTTACACAAAGAGTAGATTCGTTTGAGATTCATAACCATGTTGACGCCGTTTATACTGACTTCTCGAAGGCTTTGACCGTGTTTCCCATTCTGCTCTTCTGTCCAAAATTGCTTCTTTAGGTTTTGGACCTAATATAGTTAATTGGCTAGCCAGTTTTCTAATGAATAGAAATCAGAAAGGTCGTATAGTTATACAAATATTTTTCGACAAATATTTTAGTTCTATCAGGGGTCCCTCAAAGTTCCCATTCTGGCCCTATCCTGTTTTGGACATAGGACGATATTTCAAGCATTTATCTTATTTGTTGTTTGTCGACGATTTGAAAGTGTTTAAAACTATCCGTTCAAAGCTGATTGTTGCAAAAGCAACTAAAGGTAAAATTTTCAAAACGGCTGCACAAAATATCTTCTTTGTTGCCTCACGTACTTTCAATCCACCTATTCGACTTATTTAAATATTTTAATTAAAGTAAAATGCCGAAAGGAACCCATTTAGCGCGGATCCTTTGCTACCCTGGAAAAAGGGGTTAATCCGGGCAATAAAGTTGATTCTTTGTGCAGCTGACTAGACGTAATTTTAGTTTAAGCTTTGTCTGAGTGAAACAAACACCTGTATAGTAATTTTAGTCGCCACTGGCCCACAGCTTAAATATGCCGCCTAAGTTCTAGCGTGGGACTTTATTTTTATGGCTTAATCCTTTATGGTCCTTTCCTTAGAAATTGAATTTTGCGGTCAGTTTCTGAGAAAAGAAACTTGTTTAATTGCTATTGGTTTAAGTGGTTCACACGCCCTTCTTGGTTGGTCTAAATCTTCTGCAAAGAAAACCAAGGAGGAGCGAAATTTAACTTATGTGTGAAGTACTTGGACCAAAATCAGTTTAGTAGCAGATTTCGTATCATACAACTCCAAGAGCTCGACATTACTTCGAGTTCTTGTACAAGTTCGTTTTGTTGTGCATGTAAATATTTTGTAAATACAATCGTTTCAAAAGATTACCGTATTTTCATCGCACAACTGGTCCTTCGATCCACAGCAAAATAAACCTACGGTAGCCGTAACAGATCAACATCTCCCAGGCCCGTACACTGATTGAAGATTTATTTAATCTGACCTTGATAATTTAAATGATTGGTGCGTTATTAATAATTTAAGTCTTAATATTTCAAAGTGTTCGGTAATTTCATACTCTAAACATTACATAATACCACTTATTTTTAACATAGGTGGTATACAATTAGTCAGAGTTGAAGTAGTTGATATTTTAGGGGTACGTCTTGACAAAGGTCTAACCTTCAAGTCCCATATAGAAATGGTTTGTAAAAATGTACTTCGTACAATTGGCTTTATTCGACGACAAATCACTCTATTCTCGGCCAACACAGTAAAATTTTTATATTTTTTACTTGTTAGACTGCAGCTAGAATACGCGTCGCAAGTATGGTCGCCTTATGATAATAAGCGAACTCTATAGAGATCACATTATCAGATTAGAATCGATTGAACGGAGGTTTTTGTGGTTTCATAATTTTAAGTTTGGACGTACATCAGAGGAATTTTCATATGCTTCTAAACAGCAAATCCTTGGAATACAGAAGATGCGTTGCCGAACTATGTTTCCTTTTTCGTTTGTTAAACGGAAGAATTGATTGTAAAGTTTTGTTATCGCGTTTTCAACTTAATGTAACGGTTTACCCTACAAGGAATCCAAGGTTGCTCTGGATCGCCTACTATGCATTAAACTATGGTTTGCAAAGTCCAGTAACCAGAATGTGCAGATTGACCAACAATTTCAATGTTTATGTAGACTTTGATCTTTTTGATCAATCATATTATAGTTTCAAAAAGAACATAATGTGGAAATTAAATATTAACTATTGATTTTTGTTTGATAATTTAAATTGGTTTATCCGTAAATAAATAAATAAATATATAAAAGTTGTAGCCATTTTACCTTTTCAAAGAGAATTCAATGACTGCTCGCTTTGAAAAGCTCCAAAACAAATTGCTTGTTAGATAAAGTTGAAATTTCTATTACAAAAAATGACACAAAAGATTACGTATTATTAAAAATAAAAATATATTTATTCTAACCTGGCTTCTTAACTCCTTAACAAATTTTTGCAACTTCATCACATTTGGTGCAAACGTACCAAACTACTTTGCTGTAAATAGTGGAAATTATAAACAATTGTAAGGGAAATTTTCATAATATTGTAAATAAATAGTTTTTAAATTCTAAAAAAATGTCCTTAATTTTCAGTGACCATATTGATGATACTATAAGATGACGCACATAATTATAGAATTATTATCTTCAGCAAATGAACAATATTGGTTATTCGCCTTTTAGTAATTAGTTTTAGAATTTCCGGAACCGACTAGTGATGTTCTTCATATTTTCTCCTACAGTCGTTATATTTGTTATCTGTCTCCTGCAACTGCTTTGCAGCTTCATGCTGATCTGGATGAAGCCCTTTACTAATAGTGTCCAATGAATTTTTATCTTTTATCCATGAATAATTGGAACTTTCAAATCTTTTAGTTCACTATTATACATAATACTTTTCGTTTTCAATAAATCAATATAATGCGTATGTGGTGCATCAACAGATTCTTTTTGCCATTCTCTAAATATCTTTAATTCCAAATTTTATAAAGAAAATTAATCTAAATTTGCATTATACCTTTCTGTGAAATGCAAATCTTTGAAAATCTTGATCAGTAAATCACTATACATATTAACAGACTTCTTAATTCGATTTAAAGGATACTTCAGAACATTCTTTCTTTTTAGATACTCAGCATAAGATATAGAAAAATCTAGATTGCTATACCGTTTTTGTTTTGAAGATATCCTGCCACATAGTCATTTGTGCTAACTTCACGCTGCGCTCTACGCGTAATTCTTTACGGTTCAAATGTAATTTTTTCAATGTCGAATTTATTTTCTGATCTAAAAAAATAAATTTTAACTGATAGGCCAGTCAGTAAAAGAATTGTATGTTGCAAACGGTGGCGTAGAAGATTTTATTTTTTTAACTTGTATAAATAGGTACAAGCATGTGAAAAACAAAAATGCTAACACGAGCGACCTCGGGAAAACTTTTGGCAGCCAAAGAACTTCAACATTTTATGACATTTTTTAGTTTTTGCATATAACTCCTAAACCGTGGATCCTAGCAAAACATTTCCGGTTTAACTAATTAAAGAGCATTAAATTCTCCGTCGAATAAGTACCACAACTTAATAATTTGGTCAAGTGGTATGGTCGAAAACTACGGTCAAAAAACGAAAATTTTTTCTAATTTTGTCAAAAACTGAGATATAGTATGTGAGTCTGCGCGTCCGGCACGATCGCGCTGCACTAAATTCGCTGTAACTTTTAAACTAATAAATTAAATTAAGCATTCAAAAACTCAAATGAAAGAAAAAACATGTAGCTATTGGACTATTATATTTTCAAATATAAAAATAAATATATGTAAGAGTAGTATATGTATATAGTTGGAACATACGGAGATATCCGATAAAATCGCTAAGAGCTATTATTATATATTCTAAAATTTTTTTTACATTATATTCACTCATTTTTAAGTCCTGTTAATAATATATGCTAGTTAAGTAGGTTAAATAAATTTTTTATAAAAGTTATTAACGTTTAAACGTACTGCTAATTTAACGAATTTTGGAGCAAAAAAATTATTTTTTAATTTTGTAAAATAAAAAGGGTTGATTTACTTTTTAACCTAAATCCCCTTAAAGTATCTTAAAGTACACATTTCAAGCTTTAAAAATCGCACCTGTAGAAATCCAATAACACGATTTAAGCAAGAGTAATATGTAGTTAAAGTTAGGTATACATTTCAGATTTTATTACTTACCCAAAATTTTGAAATTTTGAAGTATACATCTTCAATACTAAATTTTTGAGATTTTTAACTTATCGGATATTTTTATACATTACTTCTAGAGTAATTATGAAAATTTCAGATCTTTATTTTAAGAATTGTAGAAATGGTAGAGCTCTTAGCGATTTTATCGGATATCTCCGTATGTTCCAACTATATACATTTACTACTCTTATATACATTCATTTTATATTAGAAAATATAATAGTCCAATAGCTACATGTTTCTTCTTTCATTTGAGCTTTTGAATGCTCAATTTCATTAATTAGTTTAAAAGTTACAACGAATTTAGTGCACGCGATCGATGCCGGACGCGCACTCACATATACGTATATCAGTTTTGACAAAATTAGAAAAATCGTCGTTTTTGACCGTAGTTTTCGACCATACCACTTGACCAAATTATAAGTTGTGGTACTTATTCGACGCAGAATTTAACGCTCTTAATTTGTTAAACCACAAATGTTTTGATAGGATCCACGGTTTAGAGTTATATGCAAAAACTAAAAAGTCCTAAAATTTGAAGTTCTTTGGCTGCCAATTTATTCTAAAGTATAAAAAATTTTAAATAATTTATCACTAGTTTTGAAATACGATACCGATTTTAAAATACTAAAGCTTTATTTATTATTTCAAAAAATTTTTACATGAAAATTAACTTTTCAAAGTTCGCTTAAAATTGCTAGGTACATTTTAAAATTATATTTTTAAAAATATTACTTTTAAAACGTTCATAATTTAACAATTTGGTAAAAAAATTTATTTTATTTTCCAAAATTTTAAAGTTTTGAATTTACTATTTAAACTAAATTTTAGATTTTTAATTACATATTTTTCAACTTTAAAATACTGAAAATTTTAACTTTTTTAAGAAGAGAAATGTGGTTTAAATTTAGGTATTTCCATTTCAGATTTCATTACTACCAAAATTTTTTATATTAGAAATATAATGTCCAATACTAATTTTTTTTTTTAGCTTTTAACTTTTCGATTAAATTTTTAAAATTAAAAAATTTAGGAGGGGATGATGGGGGGAAAATTACATATCCCTTTTTGAAAAATTGAAAAATCGTCGTTTTTACCGAGTTTTCGCATACCCTTGACCAAAATTTTATAATTTTACTTTTTCGCTTTAACGCTCAAATTTTTAAACAAAATTTTTTATAGGTCCAAGAGTTATATGAAACTTCCTAAATTTGAAACTTTGGCTGCCAATTTCATTAATTAGTTTAAAAGTTACAACGAATTTAGTGCAGCGCGATCGATGCCGGACGCGCACTCACATATACGTATATCGCAGTTTTTGATAAAATTAGAAAAAATCGTCGTTTTTTGACCGTAGTTTTTGACTATACCGCTTGACCAAATTATTAAGTTGTGGTACTTATTCGACGCAGAATTTAACGCTCTTAATTTGTTAAACCACAAATGTTTTGATAGGATCCACGGTTTAGAGTTATATGCAAAAACTAAAAAGTCCTAAAATGTTGAAGTTCTTTGGCTGCCAAAAGTTTTCCCGAGGTCGCTCGTGTTAGCATTTTTGTTTTTCACATGCTTGTACCTATTTATACAAGTTAAAAAAATAAAATCTTCTACACCACCGTTTGCAACATACCACCTTATTTCGATTCTCTACTGACTGGCCTATAAATACTGCAAACTTTTAATTTCTACGTACTTTCAAATTTGTAATAAAATTATTAATACTCATATAATTCTTTCAAGAGATCACGCAACTTCTTCAAACTTTTGTCATCCATTTCATCCAATATAATATGATTTGCCAAGCCAAATACTTTCTAATGGCGATAATCGCATATTTGTAAAATTGCTGAACTAATTGATTCCATTTTTGCAAAACTGAGTTGTATTTTATATCAACAAAAATCAAACAGGCCTAACTAACTGTCACTGCTCATGCATTCTTATTCCAATAACACTGGGTACCAACATAATATAGGTTCATAAATTTCTCCAATTTAAATACACGCATGGGCTAAATAAACATACGAACTTCGGCCTTTCTGCCGCTTTGACTTCTTAATAAACGAATAATGTGGTTCTTGTGGTTTTGCACAAGGTGAAGGAAATGCTTTGGATTAAGATTACAGGTGCACATGAGTGAATAATGTGGAAAGTACTTTTGGTACAGGGTGAAGGAGAATAATAATTATTATTAAGGTGAATTGGTGAGTAACCGGATTTGCATAATTGTATGTTGTGGAAAAACAATAGAATATCGCAAAGACAATAGGGGGTTTAGAAATGGGTAAACATTTGCAAACATATAAACAAACTAAACCCTTGATAAATATTATATAATAGATAACTTTAAGGCTTCCACGAAATCTTAACTTTTGTGATTAATGGTAGTTTATGCCTCCATGGATCACACAATTTGCTATCGTGGATATCAAATTGATTGTTCTCCTGCATGTTAAAGTTTTGATCAACTTCTATAATAGTCCACTCGCCCACACTGTATTTCCAATATATTATTATTACTTGTTACCAATCGCATTTTTGGTTTGATTTAACGATTTATTGTATAAAGATGATCATCATTAGCATGATTTTGTTTAATTAATTTTATGTGTTAATTACGAAGAGCTTAATTTGTGGTTTCGTTTTCAGTTTGTTTACCCTCGAGAGGGTTTTGGTGACTTTATTTTCGAGTTCTCTGGCACTCTATCTCGGACACTTACCTCTTATTTTAATTTCTCCGATAGCGCCCTACTCGATTTTCAACTTTTTAGATCTGACGCACACTTAATTTTAGAAAGTAAAAACGACTCCATCTGATACAACGAATACCGCAACTTATTATAAAGCGTGTGCATCTTGAATCAGTCTGTAATTAATTTTTGTTACTGGTTCTCATTGCCCTTTATTTTTGTTACGCAGTGTATGTATGCTACACTTTTCGCCAGATCTGAGCGTAAGAATTTGTGGAGCGCAATTAATTTGAAAATCGATGATGTTCCGTCATTTATAACTAGATAGTGAGAGGGCTGGGAACGAACGCATTTTTAAACAACAGTAGAAATACCTCTTGGTTCACCTTTTGACTAGTACACCACCAACAGGTTAGGCAAGAGGTGACATTATGACAAATCAAGTGTGACAATGCTGAATTAATAGCATCGTCGAGTCATTGTCTTCACATAAAACGGACATCGACGATGTACTCCATTACATGTACGACATTACGAAACTTTATCGAAAGTTTTGTTCTGAGAAAAAAGTGAATTTTCGCTTTTATTTTTTAATAAAAAAGACTAATATTATTAAAAATTTATTTTGGAATGAATTTAATTTTTTAGCATAAATTATAAGTTAATTTATCGTACATCGTTTACATTACATGTGTCGAGTATTTCCAAAGTTAATACCCGATTGATTGGCTCCTTTATTGCTACCCATTTGCAGCCCTATAATGGTTTGTCCTGCACGAAGTTTTTCATCGGTAAAGTGACGTTCATTTTTATCTGCTTCTTTTGGACCAATACTTGGTTTTCCATATTGACCAGCCTATAAAGTAAATATTTTATTATTAAGAAAAAGTACTATATTTAGAGTATATTATAAGACTATATTTCCGCGTGTAAAAAGATACCCAATACTTGAAATTTTCCTTTTTTAATTATTATTAAAATACATAAATTTAGTCATGGCATTGACGACGGACGCCGGAGACGGTCATTGGCATGGTTGTTAGCGTGATGAACTGCTACTGTAAGACTCCCCCGGTTCGTATCCGGGTAGAGCTCACTTTGCAATACCGTCTCCGTGCTTCGGAAGGCACATAAAGACGGTGGTCCTCTCACAAGGTGCTTGCAACATCTTTGAGGTATTAATTGTTTGAGTGCCTTCTTGAGAAGACGGTAAACGACTTCGGTTGTATCCTTACATAAAAAAATCCGTTTCTTTATAGGGTATCAAACAACGTCGCAAAACGTTTAAAACCGATTGTATGTACATATGTATTTAAAGAATATGAAACAAAATAACCAATGAATTCAAATACCATTTCTCTAAAATTAAATTTGATCTGTCAAATTTGTTAAATTTAATTTCACCTATTTTGATTTGTTGAAGTAATTTTTGGTTATTATGTTCACCTAGTAATTTATTATGATAAACCAATAGTCCATTTGAAATAAGAATGCAGTAAAAAGTTGTACTAAAAATGAAGCTATGAGAGCAATAGTGGCCTAGACCCACAATACCATAAAAATTGAAAAAATGTTTTTCAGTATCTGTAGCTCATTATGTTGCCATTAGATAAATAAAAAAATTAATTTTAAATTAAGCGGATGGATAGCAGTATATTGGCCAAATAATATTACTAAGAAACATAATTATTATGTACTATGGAAAACAAACTTGGATTTATCTCCAATAAGTATTCTGGTAGTTAGCCCTCTTTTGCTCCCATAGCCTCAAATATGACCTTGCAATGTGCGTAGTTAAAATTTATACAAATTTACACTGCCGAAATTTCCTTTGCGATTGTCATTTTCACAAATCGAATATTAAAACGAAATATAATTTAAAATTTTTCCGATTTTATTGTAAATCATGCATTTTGTAGGTTTTTTAAAAGTTAAATACAAAAATTTAAGTTCTCTTTTGATTTCTCACAATAGGTTTAGTAAAATTTTCAAGTTGACATTCGCCTTAACTTTTTGATGTTTCCCTGTGTAAATCTGCTTTCGCGTCGCGTCGGAAGCGCTCCTAACAATTTTTTACTGCGTTCTTGTTTCAAATAGACTAAAGTAGTAAATGAGAAAGTTATGTGACATTTTTTTATTTTTAATAAGCAGCTTCAAAATGAGGCAGCTTTTTCAGTATTTTAAAAAATTGAACTTGCCCAGTTATATTGCACTAATTACTTCGCGTTGAATTGTGCTCTTTTAACTCGAAAATTTTCGGGATGCTCGATAGATTTTTTAAAATTACGGTAAATAAATTAATTAATATAAAATTTTAACATTTTGTAATAAATATGAAAAATTAAATATCTCGAAAATAGGTAATAAATATTAAAATTTATAGTATATACGGAACGAGTGATCTTCAAAACATATTCAATATCAAATTCGATATTCTGCACAAATACGGCATTTAATTTTTCGAACAATTGTAATATTTTATACCTTTTTGAAATTCTTCTGATTTTTATTTATTTTTATTAACCTTATTAAATTTATTTTTAATTAAATATGAGGTTGCACTAACTAAAATTTAGTTAAAAATTGTCGAAGTGGCGGCGGTTTTTTTACAAATTAAACACTGAATTTGCAAAATATTATTTATCTCAAAATTTTAAAAATCACTGTTGAATATCCTGAAAATTTTTGGGGTAAAAAACGTTTGTTTTATCTTATGGGCTATAGGTATATTTAAACGATAAGTAATTCTGGAATATAAGCACCGCAAATATTCAAGACTTGAAATGAATTCACTTTTTATTGATAATTACCTTTCGTCCAAGTGATTGCAAGCAGATTACTACAGAATTCAGGTTTTGTCTCTCCCATAAGTCGACTGTTTGAAATGTCTCTTGAGCAGGAACCCCTAGTTCTTTAGCTGCTTCCAAAAAAGCATTTATATTTTCCATGCATTTAAAAGCCATTTGACTGGCATTTATTTTTTTCACTATTCCATCTCTGATGTTATTTACAAGCCTAAAAAGGTTATAAACAAGTATTATACACTGTAAAAGTACAAAATATGTATGTAGTATGTATAGTTATTTGGAAGATAATATTTAATGGCTAGTCAGAAAACCCGACCTCAAAAACTTTTGAGTTTACTCCTTAAGAATCGATTTTCATATATAAGGCGCCCGGTATGATAAAAAATATGAGGTGTAAAATCTACTGATGAATGACCTCGTTATTTTTAGTGCACCTATGGTGCGCAAGATGTGACCGCGTTATTTTTAGTGCGCACCTATGGTGCGCAAGATGTGACCGCGTTACTTTTTAGTAGAAATGACCGCGTTACTTTTTCTTATAGAAATAGCTTCACCCAACAAAAAAGACCATTAATACAAGACTTTTCAGATTAGGTAGAATTTGATAGGTCCTACATTAAGCTCACAATTCAATTTATTATTAAAAAATACTATATAATAAATGTTCATTAACTTGTGAAAATATGATTTAAATATTAAATTCACTAATTGTCAAATTCAATTAAAATTTCATTACAACTTGTAATATTTCCTAATTTAATATTTAAAAAAGAACATAATATGAGACCGTATTATGACCGCGTCATAAAACTTCGCATTTTGATGTCCGTCCGTTCATCCTGCCTGGATCTTAACACTTAACGCTCGACGAACTAGCAGTCGACCCATGAGTGCGGCAACTCAAGCATCCATAATTTTGAGTGTTGTCGCGTCCAGGGATATTTTAAATAAATTTAACCTCTTCTCAGATCCGTGATTTAAAGATTTATTATTTTCTAGATTAGTTTTGACTCGGAGATATTTTTAATGAGTTTTACCGGTTGACCATTGAATCCGGCAACTCAATTTCCATAATTTCGAGTTTATATTATAAATATAAAATACAAACAATAAAATTTAAATTTTAATTTTCAGTGAGCGGAGCTACGCTTTGAAAAGAGCCAATGAGAAAATTGCATTTTATCTTTCATAATTGCTTTCGAAAATCATGACATTTGCAGTTCGGGTTTTCTGATCGTCCTATAATTAATTATACATAATTTATCACAGCTGCAGTACGTTTTCCCGAATTTTTGTCTGTGAAGATTTAAAATTTTTTGCTAGAATTGATTAGGTAACGATAAACTCGATTGTCGTTAAATCGATTGTACTATAGATGAACTCGATATTTCCCATAGTAACGGTTAAAATTCATTTTAAAATTCATGAATTTTCCTATACAAAGATAAGAAAATATACTATGGAGAGGATTTCATTCTGTTGACAGTATTGGCACCCTAAGTAAACTAGACCATAAGTAGAAAATTAAAACAAATACCTACTAAGTTTATTTAAAAAATGTTTTACTTGTAATTCTATAATTAAACTGCCAATTCAATAAACTAACACCTGCTGGGGAATTATTCCCACAGCAAATCGTTCCTCGACGAATAGTGCTTTGCTCGAGGGTTAACCGCTGGTGAAGTTTTTGTACACATCTCATGAAGTACATGAAGTACTTCACGTGGAACATCCTCCAGTGCCTCTGCAACGGAAGATCTTCAATTTACTTCTGATAAAAATAAACTATTCAATCCGGGGGTCTGGAACACCCTCCAGTGCACAAATTTGGGAATGAAAAACATTGCAGAACATGCAGAACCCCAGACCAAGTAGTTTACTTTCTATCAGAAGTAAACCGAGATCTCCGTTGCAGAGGCACTGAGGATGTTCCACACCCCAGACTCCCGGTTTAGATAATTTATTATTATTAAAAGTGAATTAAATATTTAAACATATCTCAAGTTTATTAAAATTAGCTATGGTCAAGTAATTAATTCTTAATTTGATAATTAATTATAAATTCCGTACCCTTGGGAGGCAGATCTCTGCAACAAAATAAAAATAAACTACTTAATCCGGGGGTCTAGAGGGTGTGCACACCTTCCAGTGCCTTCTGCAACGGGAAATTTTCAGTTTACTAATGATAAAAATAAACTACTTGATCCGGGGAGTGTGGACCTCCATTGCTCAAATTCTGGAATCCCGTGAATTACTGCTGAATTATACGTATGAAGTACGAAGAAGTATGCAGAATTATCATGAATTACGTTAAGTGTGAAGTTAATTGTACACGATTTCCTCTAGCGGTTGACCCTCGGCTTTGCTTTTATGTGTCTTATTAGTTTATTTGATAGTAGTAATAGAAAAAGTTTTCAATCAAAATTTTTCATCAAATCTATTAAAATTTATTTCAAAATTGATGCGAAAACACCTATGGAACTAAGGTAAAAAAATATTTCAAATAAACAAAGATTTTTCTCTATGTGTAAAAACTTCCAGAAAAAAATATCTCGAAAACCAAGCGCCGAGCAAGATGAAAAATCTTTCAGACAAAAGTTGTAAGAAGGCATAATTCGTGTTTTAATTGATTTTTTTTAATTGGTACTTTATTTTTTAATTACTTAATTAAAATAATTAAAAATACAAGTTTAGATTAACTGATAGAAAAAAGACACAACTTTTTTACGAAATTTTTTATCTGATTATATCTACAATTAGCACGGGTACTCGGCTAGTGATTTATATAAATTAAATTGATATTCCCAATTCCAAAAAAAAAAATTAATTAGAATACATAATTATTAAAAATATAATTATTACGTTATGATCAATAAATGAGACCGTCATTGGCCTGGTTGTTAACGAAATCAACTGCTAACGTAAGGCGTCCCGGTTCGAATCCGGCCAGAGCTCACTTTGCAATGATTTTGGGTATTTTTTCAAAATTTGAGTGGAGCCTCTCCTTAACGTTATTAATATTGCCCGGCAGACGGGCGGTTTTATACTGCCTATATCAAGTAAACTTAAATAAAAATAGCGAACCTTTGGAATATTGTAAACTAGATTGTAAAGTGGGCTAATGTCTGCTAGCTCCTGGACTAACATTTTCATTTGGCGTTTGGTTTTCGATATTATCCTCCTGGAAGTTTTCAAATAAACACCAGTTTAATAACTTGTTGTAACTAAGTTGATTAGTATAAGTATACTAACTAACCAAATTCGCTGCTAATTTAGGAGAATTGTTTTTCTCCTAAATTAATCAAATTTAATCTTTGCAATAGCCAATTACATTTTTATAAAAATTTCAGAAAAGTTTAGTCATTTGATAAAAGAAACATGCTAAAACTTGAATTTATAAAATTTCTAATTATATGCATTCTCATATTAATTAATCAAAACTGTTAATCACCTGCACAAAAGCTGTCCATCTTTTAATACTTCGAAAAAGTTGTCCATATCACCACTTACAGAAATGTTTTCTTGCGTTATTTCTTTAACCCATTCCAATGATTCTTGGGCCAAATCCTCGTTGTATTTAGCGTTGATCTAAAAATTAAAGAGTTCGTATAAATTAATAAAATTTATCAATACAACCTCATAGGGAAAGTGTTGTACTTTTGAACGCATGGATCTTTTGAAAATAGATCTTTTGAAAATTAGCATTTAGTCAGTCCTATTTCCGACTTGATTTTACTTTATCAACCCATATTGATTTATAGTCTATGACTACAACTGACTACAATATGACTATAACTTACAAAACTATTCGGTTAGCACAGTTATATGTCATGGTGTCCACTCACATATCAGTTTATCTGCAGGCTCGGTCTGAATACCGATTAAGGTATTCCACGAGGCCACTGACGCAGATTTCTAATAGGTTGCTAACTGCAGAATTAGCAAACAGATTCAGTTAAGATCTTCAATTCAAATCAACAATCCGACACTGCAGGTAAATAAATAAATGTGTGGACACCATTACAGACCGGCCAGTTGTTTAAGCTGAGCTCAGCTATATTTAAGTTGAACAAATTTTGCAATCAATATTAGTACTTTTTTAAGCGAATCTTGCATAGGACATAAAACCGTAAACCTAAACATAACTTAATTTATTGCTGCATGTACCTGTGAACAAATGGATTTTCATTTGCCACAACCGTGCAATATATTTCAACTACTCCTTTTACCATATGATTTGGAGCAAATAAAAACTGATTTGCTTCAAATTTTTTGCAAATGAAAATTATGAAAACAAATTGATACATTTTAATCATTGAAAACATAGTTATCACATTTATGTATATAAACATGAAAGGTACACATGTGTTTCTGACTCATTATTTGTCGTCCTCAGTACCGTAACACATGGAAATACTTGAAATATGTAATTTCCGCTTATCTGGCTGACGCCTTCATGAAGTATGAAACTATAACTTGTCGATAATTTGCGTTCTCACAGAACACTTGACCATACCAACGCGCTCACGAATTTTAACTGTAATTAATAATTCGACTTAAAAGATGACTTGAAAAATCGATTCAATTCTCTCTGATCTCTATTTCAATTTTTAAGATGAATTTTAACAATAGAGGTGGTAATAACATTAATTAAATAGATCTACCATTGATAATAATTATATCATACTACCTAAGCCTCTCATTATAAATAATATGTGTAAAATTTGTAGTAATATTTAATTTATTAAAATATCTTGTGAATCAAACCAACTGTGTTTATTTACTATTTTAATTACAGTTAAATAAATAGCCATTTCAACCTTGGTTTCATTATGAAGAAAATATTAATGCAAAAAACAAATTTTTATAAACATACAACCTATTACAGCTATAGGGTCGAGGTAATAAACCTGAACTCAGAAGTACTCGTTTTCCTTTAAAAATGGCTTTACCAAACGAAAGAGCATAAAATGAGAATCATTTAAGGTGAGGATGAATTTAGTCGGACTAATAAGGCAATAACAATTAATAACAATAACTAATAACAATTCAAATTTGAAAATTACAATTTTCCCGTAAGAAATACATTAAGGTGTATTATTGCGAGGTATTACGTCATTATAGCCAACATTCTATCACCAGTCCGTGTGCTGTGTCTGGGTTGACAGTGACTAGTGGTGGGGAGATACCAGTCGCTCCCTGATATCCGTCGGGTCAACATCCACTCTTTGCCGAGTTAGACCGTTCTTGGGGATGTTTTTAATGAATAAAGCGCTTGTCAAAACCGCTTGTAGTGGCCGTAGCAGAGCGAAGTGGAGGCTGCGGAAAGTGGGTTTTGACAAACGCAACTACGCCAAAGGCTCGAATTCACACTAAAGTGTATTTTTCCGAAATTTGTTGAGCAACCACAAATTTTATTTTTTTATTTATTAATTACACCCTCATATTTTATAATTCGCTGTAAAAACCGAGATTCTAGTATCTTTACTGTCGCCACAACCTATTTTAATTTCGATGGGCGCGGCGGAGTTACAGTTCAAAAGAGCCAAGGAAAGTTGAAGTTCGTAAAGGAATGACAAAAATTCTTATTAAACGGATAAAACTTATTAAAGATTTTCATTTAAATAATTCACCTATCCATAATTCCAATACATTGTAAATAAATTTTAAAGCCGTTTTTTCCAAAATTTGTGAACCGTCCACAAATTTTATTTTTTTATACGCTAATTAGACCCTCATCTTTCATAATCCACTTTAAAAATGGTCAAAATCGGAGTTCAGGTTTCTTACCCGTCCGTCAGATATAAATATGAAAATAGCAGAATCAGAACTCAAAATAAATAGTAAAGTTCAGTTTATAGTTTGTATAAATGTTGTGAAGTAAAAGTAAACATATTCAACAAACAATTCTTCGTATATCTAAAAGGTGACGAATGCAAATTACTCATACATACATGATTACATTATAACCGATTTGGTATTTTAAAACATTTTGCCTTAGCAGTATGACAGAGAAAAATTATGGAAGTAAATTTTGCATAAATTAAAGTGAATCTTTCGTCAAATATACCAAAATTTATTTCTAAATTGATATGACGAGTAATGATATAAAAAGTTAAGTGATTTTTAATTGAATTTATTAGTCTAAGATCCGAACCTAAGTCGACCTTCACCGAGTTGATAATAGAGTGAAACCTATTTTATATTAAATTTAGTATATTAGAAAATATATTAAAATGGGTTGCCTAAAAATCCTGGACAGGCTATTTTTAATATTTTTTTAAAAAATGATTTTTAATTAAATTTTGTAACATCAAGATAATAAGAAAATTTTATTCTGACTTCAAGTACAAAACGTAAAAATTTTTTTAACTTTTGCAACAACAATATCTTACAAACAAATTGACAAATCTAAGTTGAGTAGAACTCTTTCGAATGCCACAAGTCTCGTTTCGATCGGTCAAGCTGCACATTCTATATGTTTTGTACTTGAAGTCAGAAGAAAATTTTCTTATTATCTTGATGTTACAAAATTTAATTAAAAACATTTTTTAAAAATATTAAAATAGCCTGTCCAGGATTTTTTTGGCAACCCATTTTAATATATTTTCTAATATACTAAATTTATTATAAAATAGGTTTCACTCTATTATCAACTCGGTGAAGGTCGACTTAGGTTCGGATCTTCTACTATATTGTAAATTCGCAAATTCATTCACACTTACATTTTTACAACGTTTTTTTGATGGTCTACGATATCATTAACTTCATTCTTAAAACAATTTTTAAAATGAGCAAGGATTTTTCTTTGTATACGTTCGCGTGTAAGTAATTTATTGAAAACTACTAATTAGTTAAGGAAGTAAATTTAGTATCTACTTATGATAAATATTCTTTTAAAATGAATTAATATCTTTATATTTTATTTTATTAAAAAGTGAATCGCACTAAATTTTGATGAACGAAGTTTGATATGTAAGTTAAAGGAAGAAAGGAAAACTTATAAGCTATGCAGAGAAAAATGAAAAAGAGGAATACGTTTGAAGTAAAACTTTTTCCCTTACATACAGTGGCTCACCAAATTATTCATTCCCTACATAAAACTTACAAATTATTGCAATAACTTCTACAAATAATGGCGAATTATATTTATTTAATTTTTAATACATTAAAGCATGCTTTGCAATAAATATAAACAAAAAATAATGAAAAAAATTTAATTCAAAGACACTAATCTAATAAACAAAACAAAATTAAGTAAAACAATGCCAATCAATTATTCATCCACTACCAGAAGGCTTACAATTTTGCTTTTATTTAATAAATTAAAACTTAGTAGGGTATCCTTTGCAGCTATAACAGTTTCTAAGCGTTGTGGCATGGATTCTATTAATTTCCTAGTTGTGGATTCGGAAATTGTTTGCCGTTCTTCCAAAATAACGTTTTTCAGGGTTTCTTTTGAGAAAATGGGCCTCTGCGTATTTTTCTTTCTAATTCCTGCCACAAATTCTCAATAGGATTGAGATCTGGTGACTGGGGAGGGTTTTAAGCTGTCTTCTCACATGATAGAGCAACCATTCCCTTACAATATAAGCGGAATGCTTGAGGTCATTGTCATGCTGGAACCAATAGACGTTTTGTAAGCCCAATTTATTGATACTAGGTTTTAATTTTTATTTAAAATGATCAAATATTGAAACTTGTCCATGGTAGCGTCGATAAATTGAAGTTTTTCAACTCCATTTGCAGCCTTGCACCCCCAAACCATCACGTTTCTAACGCCATGCTTTACAGTTGAGCATAAATTTTCTTTGTTCAGCTGTGTATTCCGTTTTATCCACACTATCTGTTTACCATCACATCCGAATATGTTAAATTTACTTTATTACTAATAATAACTGTTTTCCAGAACTCGACACTTTCATTTACATATTTTTTCGCAAAATCAAGTCTTTTAATTCTGTTAACTTTCGATACAAATAATTTCTTGCGTGCAATTGTACCATTATACCCTACTTTCCAAAGGACTTTACGGGCAGTTTTGGTAGCAATGCGTTTACCAATAATATTTGAAACCTCTGTAGTCAATTTTGGGACATTTGTTTTAGGATTACACTTAATTAGCTTCCTAATATAATGCTTAGTCTTTGGTGTCAGTATACACTTCCTCCTCGCTGGCTTTATTTGCAAGATTTCCTTCATTTTAAATTTATTTATTATGTACTGCACTGTACAATGGTTTCTGTTAACAATTTTACGGTTTTTCGCATAAATTTTCCTGACAAACCAATTTAAGAATGAATTTCCTTTCTTCAATACTAGTTTCGCTTTCTTTGGGATCCAGCTTAGCAAAATACGCAGTAGAATTATTTCATGCAAGCAATTCTTGTTTATTATGCTTCTAAGCAATTGTTTAAATCATTATAAAAAAATAATCAAGTATTACATTGTAGAAACTTGATAACTAAGGTCTAATATGCTTGTGGATGAATAATTGTTGAGCATGCATTTACGTCATGACGTTCTATTTCTTAGAATTGTGTCTTCCCAAGAAATTTTTTGAAATATTTTCTTTATATTATCGATTACAAAGTATTAATTAATATATTAAAAATTAAATAAAAGTAATTGAGTTTTTTAAGAAAATATTTCAATAAATATTAAGTTTTCAGTAGTGGATGAATAATTTATTGAGCCACTGTATACAGTGACAAGCAAAACTGTTCACAATAAGTAAATTTTTGCTATAAATATAATATTACCGGAAATATGTATAAAATCTACATCCCACATTTGATCATATGAGAAGTAATGCATGACGCACTGATAACTTATACTATTTTGCAAAACAACAGTTTTATTATATTATTATCACATTGCTAAGGTGACGTTCGAAGTGAACAGTTTTGCAGTGTCAAGAAAGTAATTTTATTTGCTGTGAAACGAAAGTTTAACCGTTATTATTTTATTTTATTTGTACTGAGTAAGTGCTAACTTAATTATAACTTAAGTATTCTTGATCAATTTTTCATTTAATATAGAAAATAAAAATGCCTATTCGTATTAAGGAAGATTTAAAAAAGAAGATCGCTGAATCTATTAAAACAGGTATTTCAGTAAGAGAAATTGCAAGCAAACATGCGGTTTCAATAGGCCTTGTTACAAAATTAAGAAAGAAATTTAAAATTACCACAGAAATTAACAGAGGAGGACGACCGCAGAAGCTTTCGTCTCAAACAAAAAGAATTATTCGCAAGTTAATAGTGTCTGAGCTGCAGAAAACGCCGTAGAGGCCAATAATACTATCAGAGACAACTTAAAATTAATGTCTCTAATGATACCGTTCGTAGATGTTTAAAGGAAGTTGGTATGAAAGCTAAAACTAAAATAAGAAAACCTTTATTAAGCGAAGTACATAAAAAAAAGCGTTTAAAATTCGCAAAAGACCATATTAATTGGACTGTAGATGACTGGCGGTTGGTTACATGGTCACATGAATCGAAAATTAATCGAATGGGATCAGATGGCCGTGTTTGGTCATGGTATGATAAAAATGTAGGCCCTACAGAAAGAAACATTAAAATTTGGTGGAGGCTCTATGATGGTTTGGGGTTGTTTCAGGGGATAGGGTAGGAATATTAAGAAAAATTAATGGAATTATGAAAGCAACCGATTACATTGACATTTTAGAAGACTCATATTTACCAAGCCTTGCTAAATTTGGTTGTGCAGTAGGTGATACCATATTTATGCAAGACAACGACCCTAAACATTCGGCTAAAATTACTAAAAATGGTTTGCTGATAATAATGTTAAAGTGATGGAGTGGGCCGCAGTCCCCGATTTAAATCCAATCGAGAATCTTTGGTGTATAGTTAAAAAGAATTTTAACCGCAAAGAATCAGCCCAAAATGTCGATGAGTTATGGACCATAACAAATAATGAGTGGAGTAAGATTGATTCTCAAATTTTGAATAATTTAATTACTAGTATGCCAAAAAGGATGCAATTAGTGATTAAAACCAAAGGAGGTCATACAAAGTACTAAAAGGTTGTTTAAATTATAAATTTATGATCAGTCGCAATACTGTTCATAATAATTTTCAACAATATGTTTTTTTATTATTCTTATTTGAATTGTTTGGATGTTTTTCAAGTTTAGGTAGTTTTATTGTGTTTTAATTTATAATAAAATATATTTCAGCAAACTTTTTTTTGTTTTTTGGTAAAGTTTTAAACAAATTTAAAGAATACTAGATTTTTATGAACAGTTTTGTTGGTCACTGTATGTAACATACATACGTATTTAGTACATATTATGTGTGTATGTATACCAATATAAAATATTCCAACGTCTATTTAATCACTCCCAGTAACATTTTTATATCAAAAATCGTCATTATCATGATATGAAGAGCATTCACGCAAAACTCAACAAAACCATAGCATTCAAGCAAAACTAAACAAAACTAAATTTGATTATCATTTTCGAAACCAATAAACTTATGACATTAATGTAAAAAGTACAATTTTTTCTATTTTTATTTAGCAATAACTTGCACATTCGGATAAATAGTAATAGAACAATAAATAAATATTAATTTCATTATCTTGTTCATTATTTTGGGATTTTCTCTGAAATGGGTCGGTTTTCCAAAAAAAATAGTATAGTTATAGCCCGTTAAATTTGCTATTCGAATTGGGCCGTTTAAAAGATACAAGGTTTGCAACAAAAACAAAAAAATAAAACTTGGAATTTTTTAACATTGTCTTTAATTTAATTCATAACTGGAAATGCGTTCATTAATACCATAAAATCAATAGTTATGGTGCTATGGTCGTTTGAAGGCCGAAAATAAAAAATTGCTTTAAAGAGGGTACCCCCAAGGGTTTAGACTAAAATAAAAATTTTATTTAAAAGTATCTCTTAGAAAAGTGTCTTCTATCATCACCTCAAAGGTTTACCATGGTCACGGGGACACCCTATCTGCCAATTTTGCATTTTTAGAAATTTCTAAAAATTTTTAATTAAATATTTTTAAGTTTCTACCAATTCAAATTTGACGCTGGTATTATATAAATATATATAGTACATCATATTTACATATGTAAACGTTTATCACAATTATGAATTTAATCGTCAATACGAAAAATGTATATCGTTTGGGTCAATTTGTCTATCATCTTTATGTCAACGGTCATCCAAATGATGAAAATTTCCGAACGTTTTGATAAACACATTCATATTTTTGATGAATACTTGTTTATCATAAGTATGATCTTGTCCATCGGAGCAAAAATTATGATTTATTCATCAACACTATGAAGTTTGTCATTGTAATGATGTTTCTTTTCATTTTTCAGTGTACGTGAATTATTTCATAATTTAAATATGTAACAATGTGCCTTCTTTAAAGTTATTTCAGATGGTGCATTATTGTGAAGTAAATAAACAAATTAATTTAAATATTATTAAGACCCTTCGAGCACTTGGACAATATGCAATTCGGACACATTCTCAATAAATCGTTTTCAAGCAAATCTGTTCGATTCCTACATTACAAAACTAATCGCAGTTGGAAAACATTTAAATTAAGGAAAGTACATCTATGAATTTTTTATTTTAAATTAGTTTCTTTTCTAAAGGACAAATACTTTTTAAATTTTCGCGGCAAACCAACGTTATTTGCCCTTCGAACTCGGGCGTATTTTAGGGATCGTGACCACTGGAAACCTCAATACTACGAACATCCAGCGAAAAAAGTGAATGCTTGGCAACCCTGAGAATATGTAGGTAGAATGTCGGTCAGTTAACTTGACTGACATAATACAAATCCGTCAAGAAAATTAATAATTACACTTATTCAGGTGTATTACAAATTCATAACCAAATAAAGAAAATGGGTCGCTATTAGTAATTCATGCAAGCACCGCACAATCGAGCAATGTAATTTGTTATTTCCAATTTTGAGTCATACACAATAAATTATAATTTATTGCAAATGAAGCATAAGAATTATTATATTTATTGCGTAACATATTATAATTTATTGCGATTATGAATATTAAATATTATTTTTAATATTTTGTCTATTACAAAAATAAGATATTGTGAACATTTCTGTAAAAACTACATGATAATATTTTCCTCTAAGCTGGAAAAATCATTTGCAGAATTAGAAATATAATGTTTTAACTATAATTTAAAGTAATAATTTAATAATTAAATTAAAAATTCGTATTTGAGTAATATACAGTCAACTTTATTATCAGTCTGGTATTTATCAAGTTGGAGGTTTTAGTATTGACTCATGATGTACTTCTAGTAATCCGTTTTTTAAATAGTATTAGTAATTGATTTTGAAAATTTTTAATATCAATAATTATAATAAATTATTAGTAAATTATAATGTTACCTTACTTAAAGTTACTTACAAGTATAATAATAAAAACCGCCTTCGATTTAGCCGCGAGTTCACATTCTTTATAATATAAAAAGTTAATAATCGTAGCTGCATACCTTTACATTATGAATGCATTGTAACCACCTGTTTTTGTACCATAGAATAATGTATTTAAAACACTTACTTTTCTTTGTGCTTCTGCGGCAAATCCACTTTTAGTTGCTCTATTGGTGGCCATATTTTACACATAGATCGGTATACAATAATTTGTTTAAATAAATATTTTGTAATCAAGTTACCCTAATCTGAATTGTTCAACGGTACGACTTGACACACTCGAGTATGCGTACCAACTTACCAGCGTTACACCCCTGACCCCTCATATACAATCACATCATCGCGGCCGGCGCGGTGTGCTTGTTTACTTAATTTGTAAGACGAGAAACTGAGCAAGGAGAGACTTTTTTATTCCTTTTAAGGTATTCTAAAACAAAAAATTTTATCCAATGGAAATAATAAACAAATCCAAATTATTATTGAAAACATTTTAACGTTTTACACAATAAATCGATAGCAATTAAAATTTTAAATTGCTATTGATTGTAACACCCGTAACCATTGGCGTAACTACCGGTATTCCGCCAACAATAGCCGGGCCTTCCAGGTCAAACAATTACAATGAAATTACCTCCAATATTAAAAAGATAATAAATGGTACTTTTAAGACATCTGGTGTAAATCGTACTCGAATAAACTTAGAAATCAAATATTACAACAGGAAATTAACCACATTTTATAAAGAACATAACGTTTACTGTTACTTTCTTATCAATATTCTACAAATAAATTGTTATCAAGTGTAATTAAAAATGTTTCAATATCGCTTTAACAACAATATTGAGACCTAATTAAAAGTATTAAACTACCAAAATAAAGTTACCAGTCTGTTCGACAAGTTTTGTTAGAATTTTTAAAATGGAAAAATTAGATCAGTGGCAGTAGAACTTAGAAGACGTAGTCAAAAGATATAGGCACACGCAAAATTACTGTCATACGTAAAAAAAAGAAAAGTGGAAATCATTCTTACGAATGAATGTAAAATCCATCTAATATGCCACAAACGTGCATTAATTGCTGAGAATACCACCCAGCTAATTATATAGGATGCAAGTGTCATATTACAGAAATTCAACGTTTCAAACCTAGCTATGCAACTAACTATAACAACCAACGAACAGAAACCATTAACAACATTCACAAACAAGATCAACTCCTACTATTAATCCTTCGTGTATTTATGCTAATACTACAGCGAATAACCCTTTCCCCGACCTCACGCCAATTCCAACCCTTTCCTCTTCACCCTCATCATCAATAATATAATTGATTACATTTTAACCTTCCTTCTTAATCTAATAACTTCTTATGATCGAAACATTATTCTTTAATAAAATCTTTCCCCAACTATTCCATGACCAAAAAAATTGAACAATTTTCAAGTCCTTCTAACTTATTATATTTATGTAAAATGATTATTCTGCATACAAATAAATTGCGTTAGTTCAAAATACTCCAAGAAGAAATTTTTAATCTTTGGTATGTCAAGTTCCCAATTACACCAAAACATTTTGTATTTAAATAGTGCCCAATGGAAGTGGAAACGAAAAGAATGAGTATTTTTAGTTACATACATCATACATAATATAATATGTAACTAAATTACAGTACAGTAACAGTAAATTAAAAAATTTTATAATGCATTATTACTAGTTCAATATTATTAATTTGTAAAATATATTTTAAGAATGAATTGACAAATTTATTCAAAAATAACAATGTCAGAAATTAGTAATTGTATTATAAATATAGCACAAGCGATTATGCAGCCTGGTGCAACGGGTGTGGAGCGAAGCAAAGATGCCTAATGGCTGGAGACAAGGTGATAATTCCTCTGAAGAAAAAAGGAGCGGCTGACAAATGCAGTAACTACAGAGGCATATCTCTGCTAAACTTAACCTATAAGGTGCTGACTACAATTATACAAAGAAGGCTAAAAAACACACTAGACATATTGCAGGTGAGCCCTACACAAAACACAAAACATCCCTGTAGTGTTACAGAACTTGAAATTTTGAATGCAACCACAATGTCTTGAAATAAATTAAGTCATACGAAGACTAATTTCTTTCGGTCGATTGGAAAATTTTGATGTTTTAAAGCATTCAGAGGGACAATCGCTTCATCTTTAATTGGAGCACCAAGAATAATTAAATTCTTGCTTTTAAGAATTGCTCAATTTAGACTGAATTTCTTGAAATCATTTATAATTTCTTGTTTTCTTTCCAGAGAAAAGGTTTCGTTATGTAATATAAATTTCACATTTTAAAAATTTTAATGTAACCTAAAGCATTACCAGTTTGGGTAAATCGTCAAAAACCACGTCCGCCTTACATCAAAGATCTAGTTACCATATTCATTACACTCTCATGACAATGAGTTCATTAGTTTGTAGATCGATAAGCTAAAACTTGCAGATTCCAAAGTATCGCCTTGTTGAACCCCTACGCTAGAATTCAACATTTTCAAAAAATTATTTCTGTTTTAGATTTTCGCCTACAAGTTTTATTGCCACCAATGGTCAATGTTGCAATTATGGATTTGCATTCAGCACTTCAAAACAAACATTTTAAGGTATTTCTGGATAACTTAAGCCAATATTGAGTAATGAACTACTCATACTATATATTTTAAAGATATTGACATAACCTCGTAAGAGACACACGATCGACAGAAATTGGTCGGAAATCAAACCTATAGCTAATAGTTAAAATAAGAGCTATCGAACGCTATAGCAATTAAACACTCCATCTAATACTCTACCTACGGGGATAGAGTTAATTAACCAATCTTCAAAAGTTTAATATTTACTAAAGAAACTCTTTCACTACTAGTTAGAAGACATTAAAATGAGACTTTCAATATGAAGTAAAACTTGGTAGGTCTTTTAATAAGCCAAAAAACAATTTTGAAGTTGACGAATTTCCCTATACTAACATACGGAAGCACGTATTTAATCCACTCTATCAATCGTACGTGTGCTCAGCGTAAGTACATATATAGGAGATAAGTCATTCTCTTAGCGTCCAGTGTTCCCTGAAATTCACAAAGGTGGACATACTATATCCCTTCGAGTTTTGCTTTGGCATAAGAATATTTTTTTCATTGTTGCAAAGCCTAAGGCTTTGTTACCATTTCCAATTATATTATAAATATAAAGAACTCTATTTAAAATTAATTTTTTAAATTAAGGCTAATTTTTAATTTTTGATGGACGGCGTTACGATTTGGAAAGAACCAATAAGAAAATCAATTTAATTTTTAAATCCGTTTTTTTTCAAAATAAATTGATAATACAGCGTGACCCACAAGACCCCGGTCAAACATGTTTTTCTTTTTTCGCGAAAATCACTAAATTTTCTCAAAATAATCTAGTAATCCAATTCTAAGAACTATGGGAATCAGAAAACAAAGAGCAACCAAATTAAACAATCAGTTTGTGAGTTACAAAATGTCAAAAGTCGCACCGCAATTTTATCGTTATTTAAAGCTTAAAATCGTCAATGTGAAATAGTTCGAATGCTTACATTTTCTTGACAAACCGTTTTCGACGCTATCAAACAATTCAAAGAACTTGGTAATATGAAGACCGACCCGAAAGAGGAAAAAATGTTCTGCCAACACTCGCCAGAATCGCAATATCATCAAACTTCGGATTCAAAGAAATCCGAAACTGTTGATGCGAAAAGTGACTTGTGAAACCGGAATCACGCAACAGTCGGCTGACGAATAGCTAAAATAAACTTAAGAAGAAGCCTTATAAGTTGCGAAAATCCCAAATGCTAACTAATGAAAACAAGCGAGTACGACTTCAACGATGCCGTGCTCTTCTATATCGCACCGCTGCTCAAAATGGGAAAATTTCGTTTTACTGATGAAAAAATTTTACTATTGAACAATTTCATAACTGTCGAAATGATAGGTATTGGTCAGAAAAGCACCCGGACTTTCTGTCATCGTTCATGGCCAATACCCTATTAAGTCTGTCATGGTTTGGGGCGGTATTTGTGCTACCGGTAAAACACCTTTAGTTTTGTGGAAGAAGGAGTAAAATTATCATATATAATTTCCCAGTGCATAGAATATTATCGATCATTTTGTTCGATTACATATTTTCGATAATAATCGGCCCGAGTCGCAGACGAGGGCCGATTCAATCGAAAATATGTAAGAGAACAAATGATAGATAATATTCTATGCAAGAGGAAATTCCGAGGACTATCTCCCGATAATTAATTTAATTAGAGAAGAGCAATTAATAAAATGAGTCCTAGCACACCCACTCAATTCGCCCTATTGCGATTATGCAGAGCATCACGAAAAGATGTTGTATGCGAGCAACTGAAGTTAGTGCTGATAATAAAATATTGCCTGTTGTTTCTACGCCATCCATAGCTCCAACCTCTTTGGTGACACCTATATCAACTTCGTTGGTTGAAAACCACGAAACCATTTCGAAAACGGTACAACATTTGTACACTAACTGCACCATCACTAATAATTATTATAATTCTTCATAAATGTCTTTTAATCTATAATTTGTTATTAAAATGTTTATCGATTGTAAAATAAAATGTTTTAAAACTATTTATTTTATTAGAATTCATTGTATTTTTAAATTAAGGAATAGAACTTTATAATAGTGCGTCATGATTATAAAAAATTATCGAAAATGATCGGTAATTCATTCATCTTACTCGTGATTGGTAGATTTCACTAGGCACCTTAAATGCTCGCTAAATTGAAATCTGATTGGAGTACATTTTGAAATTAGATCTTGTGATTGGTCGACAGGCTAGTTATGATATCAGAGGAGATAGTCAAAAAATCTACCACAGGGATATTTTAAAGGTTGTAGTTCTTCCGTGGGTCCAACAGCACTTTGGTGACTGGTGCAAGTGCAAAACTCTGCACCTGCCCACAATGCAAAACTACTCAAGAGTAGTGCCGAATCAATTTTCCTGATTTTATCAGTTCCGCTGAATGGTCTTCATTCTCACCAGATCTCAACCCAATGGATTACGCCATATGGTCAATTTTAGAGGCCACAGCCTGTGCAAAACCCCACAAAAGTTTGGAATCACTAAAACAATCTTTACGTCAGGAATGGGACAAAATATCCCTAGAAGTACGAAAAACAGCCGAAAATTTCATTCGACGTTTAAAGCTCTGTATCCACACAGAAAGAAGCCACTTGAAATTTTATAATTTATTATGTACATAAGGTTGTTGTTAATTGTTATCCATTTTTAAATTTTTGAATTGTTGCGTTTAAATAGGTATTTTTTTAAACGTTTATCCGAGTTTTTGTTGGTCACGCTGTATATTATATTATCTTTCATACTCGTAATTAAAAATTTGAAAAATCCAAAGACCGGTTAAGTATCTCTCTCTGCCTATGGCCGTGCACTAATTTAACTAACAAAATCTAATGAAATATTTAAGAGTTAAAAGAATGAACAGAATTGCATCACTATCAATTTTAGTTGTAACAAGCTAACTCATTTTTTATAGAAAATATTATAACAGATACATTATACTATATATTATTTTTTAGACATTTTAGACGTTCAAGATAAACCCTTAGGGCCTGAAACTTAACTTGAATTCCGAACCGAAATCTAAGTTTTATAATACAAACTTAAATATTCAATTATTTTGAAAATAAGTTCAGAAAAATTCGTAATTTAAAATAAAAAAGCTAAAACATTTCACGTCATAGAAACCTACGAATAATATAATTTGATTATAGACATATGATGATTATAGAATATTGCATTAGCAATAATAGCACAATTAATAATTATGTGTGCTAATTTTGTGCCGCATTCGATTTTTTATTCCAACAGATTCTAGTTACTACAATCACCATATATCATAAAATCGAGTATCCGTATAATTTACGAAGGTGGTTCAGTACGCTGCCAGCCTATAAAAGAAAACACATTTTTTGTAAAAATTATTTTTATTTTTCTACATAGTCTTCATTTAATTCAATACATTTCATCCAGCGCATTGCAAGTTTTTGAATACTATCAATAAAATACGATTTTTCAAAATATTTAAAGTAAACATTTGTTTCCCGAATAATAATCTGTTCATTTGAGTCAAATCTTTTCTTCCAACCTATTTTTTCAAATTTGGGAAAAAATAGTAGAAGTCATAACGGGCTAAATTTGGCAAATACAGTGGATGAGGTAGTAATTCACAATGTATAATTCATGCAATTGAGCTATTGCTATTGCCATTGAGGAGCTTCTGACAAAAACAACCATAGTCAAAAATTGAAAATTCGAGATATATGTATATAGCGACATATTCAAGACCGCCAAACTGTTGGTAAAACTAGTTCTGACAATAAAAACCCTTGTTATTGGTTGTTTTTGCCAGAAGCGAACATAAAATAATGACAAAAGACTGTTTTGACATTTTTCTCAAATATAACTTTTCTTATTTGCTGCTACGAGTATTAAAGTTAATGCTTTACAATATGTATGTGACTTTGAGAAATATATATATGAAAATAATCCTACAAAGTGGAAGCCAAGTAAAGTGACCAAGACTATTCATGTTAGGAAATAAACTGCTATCAACTGATGCATAAACAAGAAATAACAATAAAACCAAATAAGTTATTATTTTTCAGAAAATTAGCAAACTTTGTTTAAATATCAGAGAACACTGCAACAATATTATTTAAATTTGCACAAAGAAGTTGTTCCAGCGGGAGAATTTGAAGATGCAGAAAATGAAGATAACAACGGCGCTGAGGAAATTTAATACATTCATTTTATATTACAAAATTATCTGTTTTAATAAAAAAGTATACAATAAATAATTGTAAATGTTTATTATTGATATGTAAATGTAAATTGTAAATATTATTTGTTGATATTATATGTTGTATAAAATATTTTTTCATTAAACCTGAAACCTTTTAAAATATTTTATACAACATAAAAAGTATGCTTCTAATTTCTCGTTTTTTTTGTTATGCATCAATTTCTTATAAAAACAACCAATGTCTTACGAAATTCGCTAATTAATAGTTAATTGTTCATAAATTCTTACTTTTCTGACACATAACTTTCAGTAAAATAATTCCCGAATAATTAAGTGCTAACTTGAGCAAAATCAAAATGCCAATATCTTGAAAAAAAAGGAAGTTATAACATTGTTTTTAATTATTTCAAATTCAAGAAAACGAACTAAGATTGTTTTTGACAGAAGTTTTTCAATAGCACCTTGGTAAGCTGGTGCATTGTCTTGATGAAAAGAACTATTTTTGCTAAATGTAGTAACTTTTTATTAATTTTCTTTTTTCCTAGATCCAGAGTGATCCACTGTGATTGTTTTGCCTCTTTCGAGATGGTCAATGAGCAATATTCTGTGACTATCCCAAAAGACAGTGTTCATAACCTTTTTGGCGGATAAAACTGATTTTTGGCGTACTGAATCCATTTTCAATCCATTGTTTTGACTGCTCTTTAAATGATGGTGTATTATGATTGATTCCAGTTTTATCAACAAATCATTGAAATTACACCTAACAGCTCAACTCAATCTTGTTTTTGATCGATAGTCGAGCAACCATGTTTTTGATTTATAAAATAAATAATTAAGAAAGAATGCGTACTTTATGCTTTACAGCGCAAAGTGAGAGTTCTAAAAAAAGTTAATTTTGCCTAGAAAATGAAAAGCCTACTTCTTCTTCTTCTTCTACACTTTTGAATTAGGCTCTAAGGCCTGCCACGGTGTTCATCTCTTTCTAGGTCGTCCGACATTTCTTTTCCCCTCTGGCTTATATCTTCTGACTTGTGCTGGTATTCTTGTGCCTAGAAAATAAAAAGCCTACTTTCCATGTTAATTGCAGAAATAAAAATTAAGGTGTTGATTGCACTCTAATCCATTTATACGTATCAAGTATCCGGTGACAATTAATTTGTGTGAAATTTGTTAAAGCAATTTATTTTCCAATAATAAAACTTCATCAGTCTCTATACTTGGAAAGTTATGAAATGATTCGCAGCAAGTGTATTAGGATGATCGCCAAAGGCGACTAAAAGTCGAGATTTCGTCCTTGATTGCCTTTATCTTAAAATCAAGATGTATAATTAAGTTTTATTATGTATCACGACACATCACAGTTAATACTCAATATTTTTGATGAAAGCGGTAGATTTTTATTGTATTTGAGTCTCCTAGAGATCCACAGTTGAATATCTTAGGTCTAAATAGCGTCCAGTATGGTTTTATACAACTATAGTGTATTTTATATTTTTAGGTAAAAGTGACGGTTCATAAACCAATACATTTTTCTATGTGTAAGCCTCAGTTGAAGTCGCTTATACCAAATGTGTTTGATCTACGTGAGTATTTTATTTAGCTGGATTCCTAAATATTTAACCTCATATTTTTCGGGAAAGAATGCTGTTAAAAATTACACCAGGACATGTCTTCTTCTTGAGGGTACGTTATGTGTATCTACTTACTGCTCTTATTCTTGATTTGCTATAGTTTGAGACATTTTTTGATTTTATCGATTTTATTTAAGGGTTTGGAGGAAGCACGAATTTTATAAGAAAATAATACTATGAGCCAGTATACGTATTTCGTTATCATTTTTTTTAAATAATCTTAAATTCTCAATTTTGATTTTAAAAAAATACGAAACGTTGGAAATGATGAATACGATTGTAAATATCAAAAATATATTTTGGATTACAGATTTTATCTTCATGGCTTTTAAAGCTAATTTTAATATTTTTTCTTAAAAGTACAGACCATTGATTCTTCAACAGGATTATGTATTAATGCCACATATGATAATTATAGTTTATTTTAAGTATGTACCTACATGAAATTGGAAGAGTATACGTAACGTATTTTTTATCATAAAACTTATAACGTTCCTATTGTAACTTACCTTGTTCTATACATTAGAGATTCTCATATCTGCCAACTGCTATTTCTACGCTTCTTTAGAGCTAAACCGTGGTACACTTATACTTAACTACTACGGTGACATCACAATCTCTTAAAATTCGAGTCGGAATGGTGCAATACAATGGAAATAATTAGTGAGGGTAATCGGTGAAAGTATTGATACAACGAATAGATTAACGAGATTCCCAGTCTTGTAATTTATGACACCATGAATCTGCAAATAGCCTAGATGTTCTTAACTATCACCTTGATCTTTGTGATAGAAGTAAGAATTTTGGTAGAATTTTAGACGAAATCATCCCTTACAAAACTGAACGTGATGCCACGCAACGGTTCTCTTAAGTCCAGCCCTAAGGAACAAAATCACCCCGCACTTAGTTCATCTCATTTATTTTTCAAACGATTTATCAGATGATAAAATTAGATGATAAAAGTATATCTATAATCGTAATTACTCGTATTTATATTAACGAAAAAGTGGGCTAGAGTCGATTAACCCTGGTTCGAAAGTCCACTTTTTTCTATGGTTTTACCCATAGCTTTACCATAGTTTTACCAAACGAGAGAAGACATTAATACAAGACTTTTATGGTGAGGTAGAATTTGATAGATTCTAGATTAATCCCATAATTCAATTTTGAAGTTCACAAAATTCCTATAAACATACATATGAAAGGAAATCATTGTGCAACATTGCAATGATTCTGTTGACAAGACTTGCTTTCCGAGTTAGTCTTAATATCTAGTAGGCGGAGTTAAGTAGTTCATTGCGAGGAGCCTACCAGTTGACTCTCACATCCGTCGTCTAAAGGATTCATAATTTTGTGTACTGCCAAACTCAGGGATGTTTTAAATACTCTAAGAATTTTACAATTTGTCTAATGTAAGACGACAAATAAAAGATATGAAATTATATGATGACATAGTAGGAGTTTGTTTAAACTCGCTCGTTTTACAAATTAACACCGTAGCATATTATATTAGCTTTTTCATTAAGTTCAAAAATTCAAAAGCGATTGGGTAGGTCCAGTAGGTCGTGCAGCTTTAACATGTTGATTGAATGGGTAATAAATAAACCTACTGTAAGAGAGTTTTGTTAATTCTTGACGTGGTTCTGTTATCTGATGCTATAAGATTTGATACATTCTTTGACTGTTTGTTTAAGAATGAACCAGGGATCATCGGCGATAGTTTTAAGAATCTTTGATTGGAATTATCAATTTAACCTGTCTGATGAGATTTCAATAGAACGAAATATAAATGATCATTATATCATAGGCTGAAAAATAGTAAAATTTTAATGACAATTTTACTAAATTTGTAATTATTAAATTTATTCTTAAAGTATAAGTATTTTCTTGATGTTATACCATATCAGGGGGTTTTTATCTTTCATTTTTGGTATGAAATATAACTTTTTAGATTTTTTTTATAAAAATTTGAGGATAACAACACTTGCTCATAGTTCTGTACTAAATAAATTTGATTTTATGCATTTGCATAGAGATAAACATTGTTTTTGAATCAACAATATAATTTTGGAAGAATGACTTGTCGAACTGTCGAATTTCTTGGTCTAAGTAGAGTTATGAGAAACCCGAAGAGAAACTTCAATTTAGATCTCCTAACAAGATATGGGTCTTTAAAGACCTGTTTAATACCTTTCCAGGTCTCAACATTGTTCTCACATTTGTTACGTAATTTAGCATGTTGAATTATCAGTATTACACAAGATTAAGATTTCAGGTGTAAATTTTTCAATTCAGAAGTTTTACATAAATTTTCGTATAGTAATTTTGTTTGAACGTTTCAATGATAATTTTTGTTGAACATAGAGTATGGAATTTTTTAATCCAAGTATTTCTTATAATTATTGGTCATTATGTTTGGGTTGTTTTTGTGCTACCGATTTCTTTAGTAAGCACCAGTTGATGAAAATATCTAATCTTTTGCCAAAGATTTATTTGTTCAAATTCGAACATATTTGAAAAATGAATCTCTATCGAAATTTTTAAAAATCATCCATCAACATTTCGTAGGTTTTTTGGAACGTCACGCTCCGCTTATTGATTTTATTTTGTGAGTTGGATATCTTGCTAAGTTGGTTTATTTATTCAACTGAAGTTTTAATTGAAACCCGTGGAACTACTGTTCCGTACAATTTTACTCCCAACTATTCAAGCTGTGCGTTTTAATGACCATGACACATTCCTTATTATCATTATCACTTGACAGATGTTTAACTTAACAACCCTTAATGAATTTTTTACACATGAAATTGAATACGATAAATAATATTATACAGAAATTAACTGATAGATCATTGGGCGCGCTTGCATCATCACTAAAATAAGTTTTGGCATTCATGTATTCTACAGCAGAATACGGTGCTCGAACATGGGTGCAAAGCTCCCATATTTCCGATTATTAATATTGGACCCCACCTTTTTGATCATCTTCGCAATCGTTGTCAAAGGCGAAGACATCATCAATAGTTAAAACTTAATAAGTTTGTGCCGTTAGATTTGATTTGTTCAATTTTATAATTTATTGTTTACCATTATTATTGCGTGAATAGAGGCAGTCATTGGCCTGGTTATTAGCGCGATCAACTGTTAACGTAAGGTGATAAAGTTATCCTAAATTGAAGATCAGCACTTTTTGATACTCACTGCAGTCAACCTGGTTATTTTCCTTTTCTACTGATTTATTATTACTCATTATTATTAGGCAGGGTGTTTTGCACTGCGTGGTGCTCAAAACTACATCTTTCCCACTTGGTCTTGGAAGCGTTTTGTTTTACATCTCTTTGCACAACTTTTCATCATCGCAAAAAAAGTACTGTGTTTTTGTTTTATTTCTTGCCTCTATAGGACTAACCGCCTCTGAGATTGACGGCTGTGTGTTTTAATAACCATGGCAGATTTCTTATTATCATTATCACATCACATATAAATTTCTAACACTTCTCCAGAAACGTTTGGGATCTGCTACAACAGCTGAGAGTCGCCACATCTTTACATAAACCAGTACATATCTTTTATTAATTCTAAATCGATTTTACCGCTTATTCTATTTGATGTCTTAGGTTCCAGTTTCTAAAGAAGTAATTTCCAAAATATAAATAATAGTGAATAAAAAAAAAAAAGAAAGTGTAAAAATTCAATTTATGTATGAGAATACACTTAACAAAAGTAATGTCGCTTGTAGTTATTTCAAGAATAGTAAAGCATACGTAGTTCCGCACCTAATCCCAAAAGTTTTTAAAAACCTATCTAGTAATGCAAGGAATTGGTTTATGAAGTAATCTCTCTTTCCTTCTCTTAGAATTCTTGGCCCTAAGTAAGTGACCGCTTCATTTTTTAGAAAAGTTCTTTTGACAATCCACCTCGATGGTTTGCTATTACCTGCCGATTAGTAGTTGACGCACTTAAGCGGCAGGCAGCGACCATAATTATGAAGTATGTGGAAATTACGGTAGTCTTAAAACCTTGTAAATGGCAATTCAAAAGATTGTGCAAATAGTTACTATAGATCCTATTTCTGTTTAATGTTTGGGTTACATAATATTCGAAAAAATAATTTACAACAGAATTTATCCAATTATGTAAACCTTTTATCCCCATGTGGCTAGTTACAGTAGTGTGAAATGAATTGCACCAGTACCTGCGTTGCATTAAAGTAGTTGATATTTCAATAACCAAAGGGCGTGGACCTATTGCGCATTTAGGCACTTAAACTGGCACTATTTTATGATACTTACAGCACAAAAGAAAAATTTTATTACTTTGTTCAGTCTATTTTTAGCAGTGGAAGAGCGAACAGCTAGTAAAAATGAAATAAAAGTAAAATTAAGTGAAGCGCAAAAATCAGTAATTCTTGCGCTAAAAAATGAAAATTTTTCTGTGCGGGCTATAAGTCGAAGGGTTAAGTGTAGCCATTCAACTGTGGTGCGATTTTTGAAAAAATATTCGGTAACTGGAGAAATTAAAAATAAAAACGTGGTGGAACTCGAAGAAAACAACCCCAAGGGATGATCGGGTTTTAGAGCGATTATGTTTAAAAAATCGGGCAGGAACTTCGACACAGTTGAATGCCGAATGGAAAGAAAGTACCGGAGTGGCCGTTTGTTCTTCAACTGTACGTCGAAAGTTAATTGCAATGGGGTTGAACGCTCGGCGCCCTTGTAGTAAACCGCTTTTAACTAAAGCCATGAAGGTTAGAAGGTTCAATTGGGCCAAGGAGCATAAGAACTGGACTGTAGAAGATTGGGGAAAAGTTATTTTCTCCGATGAATCCAAATTTAATCTTCACGGAACAGATGGTATTAATTACATTCTAAGAAGGAAAGGGAACGTTTTAAGGATGATTGCCTTAAAAGAACAGTTAAGTTCCCAACTAGTATTATGATTTGGGGATGCTTTTCTAGTAAAGGGGTGGGTTCCTTGAACTTCATAGAAGGGACTGTCAAGGCACCTGACTACATAAAAATTTTGGAGGAAAGTTTATTGCCAACTGTTAATTTACAATTTCAAGATGTAAGTAAGTGCATTTTCAGGACGATTCCGCACCCTGCCTTCGGGCAAAATTGTAAGTACTTAAACTTTTCATATTTTACTGTTTGCATATTATATAGGCAAGTAATTAAATCGGTTAATTTTCACAGGTACAAAATTTTTGGACTCAAAAGGGATAATCCGCTTACAATGACTTACTTAATCCGCTTACTAAACCCTATAGAAAATTGCTGGTATGTGATGGCGAAAAAAATTTCTCAAGAAAGGCCAAGAAATAAGACAGAATTAATTACAACCATAAATAAAGTATGGAAAGAAGGTTTGAGCATAGAATATTTAAATAATTTAGTAAATTCTATGCCAAACCGCGTTGAAGCTGTTTTAAAAACAGGGGGGGGTCGACAAAATATTAGATTTGTCACAATTAATTATTAATTATTAAAATAATAAATTTTAATAAAATAAATGTGTTTCGTTCATTTTAGTGTGCCCAAACAACTTAAAATCGAATTTTTAAAATTAATTAATTACGTATAATTAATGATATTTTAGAATTTAACCGAATTAAAAGTATTTAAAAATGTTATTTTAAATTATTTTGCGCTAAGAGGGTCATAAAATGATGCAGGTATGCGTACTTAAAAGGGCAGTAACCCACGTCCTTTAGTTTTATTTTATTCACAATTTTAAAGCAACGCAAGCAGTGGTGCAATTCATTTTCACACTACTGTAGTTTCCTTTCTAAATGCAATTTCTGTGACCAAGTTCTAATAGCATTACGAGTATGTAGAAGCTCGTTTCCAAAGTAAGAAAAAAAATGTGGTCTTTATTGATTGTGCCGCTTATAATACAAAATGCAGGAATGGGCTATTGCCGAAGTTGTTCAGGACGTTAAAATGTAGGAAAACAATTAATCGACAAATTTGAAAATTAGTGAAGGAATGTTTTTTATCACTCTATAATTTATGTAATATGACACAAAATGACCCATACGCCGCACAACCTGGGAGATCGTTTTCTGTATTCAAAACAAAGTTCGATTAAAAATCGACAATACAGATTGAAGTAAGAAAAACCAAAAATAACAGCACAGTGTTATTGTAAAATTTCAAGTATTATTAACGATGGAGTGTGATATATTGAAATCACAATAAAATATTAAAAAAAACAAATAATGCGCTATTATAGGGTGTTAAAACAACTTTATGTAATTTTGTGGGAAAAATCGTTTTTCGGGATCAAAATTCGTATGCAAACCGACTTTTGTCAAAGACTTTTCATTATTCAGCGATTTTTATAGAAAACGTAGTGTAATGGATATTGCACAATGATTTCCACGAAAAGCGTTATGTTTTATTAATTTTAGTTAGTAACTAGATTATAAGTGTATAAAGAATTGATTTTTTATTGCCCTAATAAACAACTTTCCCTCGCAAAATTAGATAAAACGTTGTACATAACTTGTGGGAAGGACAGATAATTGAACTTTTAGACATTACGCACTTGCCTGGTTTTGCTACACGTTCAATAATTTGTCTTTTCCCACACGTAAACTACTCAATTAAATTTTATCTGCTTAAATAGTTAAAAAAATAAATATTCTGTAAACAAACGAGAATTTTTAATAAACTACGTGCACAGATATACCTACATGATTGAAGATACCCACAGATTTAAACTAAATAAATCTGAAAAATACACTTACAATTACAATAAAAATTTAGGAAATGATACATTCTTCCGTAAGATTAGAAGCATCACGTATTTGTTGCTTAGTTTTCCTACTGGAACGACGGATAAGTGACCTGGACCGTGGTTTGGCACGATGATTATCCGAAATGGACCCACTTGCATCGGTACTAGATGTAGATCTCTCTGTATCTGACGCAGAGCTATCCATTTTTCGATTTGCTTTGCTTGTAGATAAATATACGCTTGATCTTCTCTTAAGTGCTAAGTCTTCGGTATCTCTTTGTAAAATTTTTGAAAGGGTTAAAAATGTACGAAAAGCTTCCTTAATATTAATGTCATCTTTTGCCGAAACTTCCATAATTTTAACCCTAAAATTAACAAATCAAATTAATTTAAATTTTTTATAATGAAAATCTTATAAATGTAAATGTTTATTATTACTTGTTGAAATTATATGTTGTATAAAATATTTTAAAAGGTTTCAAGTTTAATAAATTTAATTTTTAGAATTGTTAAAAAATAATAAATTTTTTTCAAATTTCATTAAACTTGAAACATTTTAAAATATTTTACACAACATGAAAATCTTATATGCATATTAATAATAAATTATAGGAATGAGTATTATTAACTTTTAAAATATGTTATAAGAATGAATTTTTAACATTATCAAGTTGTGCAATTACTTTTCAGCATTTAATGGCATAATTTTATAGAATAATTATTATAAAAGTTATTGTGCTCATTTTGTTAAGAATCCATTTTACGAATCAAAGCATTTTTATTATAACGACACATCAAAAAACTTAAAAACTAAATTTGTTACAGCAACTCGAATCGGATTTTTTGATTTTAATAAGTTTGATTAGGGGTCAGGATAATTACTTCCGCGATTAGGAACTACCATTCAGCACCAAATTTTGTGCTATAACTCCCTCTTTTTATTCTACGTCTAAAATAGTGGTACTCAAAATTCAAGGTAATTAAATTCTGTATAAAAAAGTATTCTATGTATGTTTTTCATTAAATCGATATTTTATTAGCAGTATCCGCACGAAGCCGACAATTTATTATCGGCCGGCGGTTTGATTTGTATTTTATAGCCACATATTATATCATCATAATTAGATATTTTTTTTATTAAATGAATTCATTTCAAAATATTTAAAAAATTGGTGTAAAAAGTAAATATTTTTCATATAGGTACCTTATACAAAATACCCTCTTTTATTCTTTCCTTAGCCGAAAATGTCTACTTTAGCATTACAAAAGATATCAGGTATCAAAGGTATAAAAATTTTATAGCACGTATACCGCACAAAAAAAATCGCACACATAAAAGAGTGGCATAAAAACAGGTGTAATTATTTTTAGATTATAATAACCACAACAAGATCTAATACAGATAGAAAATTAATTTGTCTAAAGATAAGTATAATTCCACAAATTTATTGATGTTATGGGATTTTGATGGCGCTTTAAAATACACACCACTATTTTATGGGTGGTATACTAATCAAGATAATGGTTTGAGATATTGCTTACCTTTAGCTTTTTTAAAAAGACGGTCATGGTCTGGCCCTTGAATGTGTCGAATACCAAACCGAGATACCCGGTTCGAGCACAGTGGAGTAAAAAAATGTATTCGAACCGTCTTCCCTCGGAAAAAAGTTGATACCCACTGAGTGAATTAGCCAAGAAAGCCCCCCCTCCTTATAGGGAGAAGTCACGGCACACGAAATCGAGTTAATGACTAAGAAGAAGAAAAAGAAGCTTTCTTTATGGTTCAATTGCTTATAAGTATAATGTTTATAGTTTTGTAGCTACATTGAGAAAGTTTGTTACTTTATATTGTTACAAAACATGGTAATACTTCTTTCTCTTTTTATATAAACTTTCGGAAAAAAGTGACAAGTGCATATTCTTATGGAAATTATTTACTGGGTGGGATTATATGACTGGTAACGCCAAAACAGCTAACAATTGAGTAATGTTAATAGTAATGAATTTTAAAGAAGCTTTACTCTAATTGTATTGTATATTATTATCTACTATATAGTATATCCCTTTGCCATATTTTAAGCAGCGTCATAATTCAACGTTCCAAAAGTTTTTAGTTTTTAATAGTAAAAAAGTAAACCAAATACAAATTAACACCATCATTGAAGTTTTTACTATTCAAATAGTTTTGCAAAGAACGATAAAAATGGTAATCTGATGGCGCACGGTTAAGACTATGTGATGAATGGTAACCCATTCCAACCAATAACTTTTGTAAATACTCAAAGATGTGAGTAACTTTGCGTTTCATGTTGGAGCACAATTTGCCAATTCTGGTCGCTTTGTAATCCCTGAATATTAAATACTGATAACTGTTTAAAAAATAAGAATTTTTACCTTGGGCCTTCTCTAAGACCACAAAATATGGATTATACAAGGGTCGGTGCTCGAAGTTTAACCAACTTCACGCTAGTGTAGCAACCAAACGGCTAATGACAGCGCGCTCATGTTTTGACATGCGTCAGTCTGTTATGTACATCATTTTATGGAATTTAAATGCAACAGTGTTATTGCTTTGTATTTGTCTGAAAAATCGCAACCAGCCATTCATTGTTAATGAGCTACGATATTTACATGTGAACAAAATGTAAAGGCCAGAATTCAACGTAATCCGCGACAAAGCGCAGTTCATTTGAAAAATCTCAATGTGTCTGTATATTATAACGTGTTACTAAGGGGGAACTAAGGAGCAATTGCAATTTTTTTAACATTTCTTCTCTTAATTTAATTTACAACTCGAAATTTGTTCATCCAAGTTAATAAGAGATTATAACCTAATTTGTAGATAAGCGAATGATCTTTAAAAAAGTTCTAATATATTAAGTCTAAAAAATCAATAATATCTGAGCTATGACCGTTTGAAATCAGAAATTCAAAAAATGGTTATAATTTTTGTCCAAGTCCAAACCCCAAGGACAAAAATTTTATTTGAAAATCTGTATATAGATATGTATATATAATTTCAGAATATTTTTCATAGAAAATTTAATTACCTTCAATCCCGGTTCCATAAAACTTTTAACAAGCTTTGTAATGCAATTTTCATTATTTTCTTGAAATTGCAAAACAGTTAAGTATTACGTGGCAATTTTTTTTAATTAATCGTGAGAATATTGGATAAAAAACCAGATATTTTTTCAACTGGGTCAGTAGGTATTTTCTTAAACTGAATTATCTATGGATATTTTTTATTGTATGTAATATTAATTTAAGTTTTGAGAATGGCTACTTTAGTTACACCAATTATTATCTAATATGTGAAGGGAATTGAAAAACATCTATAAATCTTTGAACTTCGTTTTGTAAAAGTTCAATTTGATTGAAGAACTTAAGACTCAAGAACAGTGGTCCATTTATGAATCATAAAAACAAAAACGTTTTGTTAGCACCGCTAACGACGGTCAGTAGGTACATTAAAATTAGAGCAAAACCAATATTATAACGGAAAAGTAAATTCAGCTTTATGCAAAGGTTTGCACGAACGTGAAAATCAACATCAACATCCACAAAGGACGAATATTAAATCGTAGTCCGCAATAATTTTACCGATTAATTTGAATAAATATAATAAGAGTAGTTAATTTCTACAATTTGAAAACAATCAAGTAAACAATCAAATTTATGCACAACGGCTAAGTGGTGACCGGTATTAATCATGAGTAAAAACGCTGAGATCCGGACATACGGAATTTAGATAATGTTCTTTGTTGTTGAGCTCTCTATTAATTTTGAAATTAATATTCTATTGTTTAATAAAAATTTATTATTTTGTACGGTATTTCTTTTTTTTTTATTTTGAAAAATCAACTAACCCTGAGGTTAATTTAGAGTGATCAGTAAATTAAACAAAAACAAATAAAGAAAGGTAAAATTACAAAACCATTACAAAACCGTTAAATGTTTTTTTTAAATCGGGTATCAATATCAATGTTATATAATATTATAAATACATTTTCTATCAATTCTGAAGAACCTATTCTAAAATAATTTTTGGAAAACTTTAATTTTGTGAAAACGGGTAGCATTCGCTCGATCGAATTTTGGGACATGTCAAAATGTTTCTTCTTTACAAGTTCATATAATATAGACAGGTATAGTTTTATACGTAGTCTACTAATACAGTCTTCTACAAGCCACAAGTCCATATAATATATGATATAGACTACATAATATTATAAGTCAACAATTTTAAAATGCAGCTTACCTTAATTTTGGAAGTTCGCAATATACCCATTCAGAAACATCTTCAAGTTTTACTTCTTTGAATGTAGTTTTAAGATCAAGTTTATTACCCACTACCACTATAGGTATTTCTTGAAAATCGGCCCTCTGTTCTCTGATTTCTTCAAAACATTGCTTGATACAAATAAAAGAAGGGGTAGAAGTAACCGCGTATACTAATAAAAAGGCATTTGCCGTAGCAATGGAAAGTCTTCTCATTGCAGGAAATTGCATGTCGCCTGCCGTATCCAAAATATCTACTTTCAAGGTCGTTTGGCCCAAATTATATTCTCTATTGTATAAATCCTCCACGGTGCTTTTATATTTATCAGCATAAGTATTTGTTAAAAATCTCTTGACTATACAGCTTTTACCAACACCAGCTCCACCTAAAATTACCAGTCGAATTCTTTCGTAATCTGCCATAGTGGTCCCATTGTTATTCATGATTTTTATTACAAAATGGTAATAAAAAAGTGTTTGTTTCCTTTATATTAATTCTAAACTAAATGAAGAATTCATAGTTTTGTCCGTGTGAGTTGTAAAAGTGAAGAAGTGATTTGATTAATCCTGAAATCAATTAAAAGATTATTTATTTTGTAGTGTTTTTATAAACAGTGTGGGGTTAACACTTGACTCATTGGAGATTAATGAATTTTGAAAACGTAAAATTTGTCTAATGGTTGTTTAAGAATTTATCTCATTTCGGATTTGGTGATTCAAAATCTATAGAGTTATTTTTGATTTAGTACAAATAATAAGACAAATTCAATAAAGAAAAGTTGCGTTTATTTGCAATCTTGCAAATCCGAAATAGCATAAATAAGGGATAATAATATACAATATTAACATAAAACAGTAAACCTCGCTTAATCGGGACACATGAAGCAAGGACATTTTGCCTTAATTAAGCGGCTAATCCAAATTGGCGAAGTTCACCCAAAACTTAAAAATTTGTGTTTGCGTATATTTTAAAAAGTTTAAAAAATATTACATAATAGTAGTAATACTTATAACATGTAAAATAACAGAAAAGTAGTTATGTTTGAAAAATAAAATTAAATTAACGAACATGTATTTACTTAAAGATAAAACTAATTAAATATAATTTTGTAAAACTGCATCAAGAGTAGTCTGCTTGTTAATTACATTTTAATTGCATAATATCGGCACATCATTAATTAGTGCGAATAACGGGCTTCTCTCGTTACCTCCTAAATAAAATATTGTTCCATCCGACAATAAATTTGTTTGCTTCTTTTTCTACTTCAATTACAATTTTTTTTCAATATTTATTCAAAGCTTTTATCTATGCATTTTATAAAGTGTATTGGTACAGAATCTTTAAAATTCTAATAAATTTTTTATGATTATAAAATTTAGCAGTAAAAGTTGCTGTCCCGATTAAATAAAATCACATTCCAAATAAGCGAAGTAAATTTACATTATTTTCTTAATTTGGTTTCTGTACTGCAATTTTGAAATTTTTTTGGTTCTTTTTTGATTTGTTATACCAATTATGGCAGTGTAAAAAATGCATTTAAATTGAGCGCTTTTGCCCAATTGCAACCTTCTGGGTACTTTCGGTAATCAGGTCGAGTTAAACTTTTAATATCTATAATAATTTTATTGAAATTATATATATTATTAACCTTTAAAATTTGAATCAAATATATTAATTTTATTGTAATTTGTAACCAGCCGTGACCAAACGTTTTGCAGCTAGTTGCCACTAAAAATATTGGGAGTCGCACTTCAAGTTGTGGGAGCTCTAATGGGGTATTCTGTAACTAATCTTTAATGAAAGGATCCCTTAATAAAGGAAGAGTTTAGTTTCCATGTAAAATTATCTCAAAATGTTTTAAAATTTTGATGTGAACTAAATTTTAGCATTTTTAAAAGAATCTTTACGTAAAGACGAGTTATAGAATACCGACCTTTATGAATTACGATCTTCAAACTTACGAATTTCAAAACTGATGGTGATTTTTTGCGTTTTATTTATTAGTTGAGCCACAATAAAACTCTTAAAGAATTGCATGCTGCTCGAGAGCCACAAATTGGATACCCTCCCAGAAACTGTTAGGTGCAATCTTAATATACTATGTATTATGAAACTAAAAGTTTGTATGCCCATTCCATAAAATTCTCTTCAACGGAAAGCTCTAACTAAATGAAATTTTAACTGGTGATTTTCATACAAATTCTTAGGTCAGTGCCGCTATTCCCAGCTCGGTGCAGGTAGGATTTCCGGATCGCGATTTTACCATTTTGAAGTGGATTATAAAAGATGAGGGTCCCAATAGCATATAAAAAATAAAATTTGCGGAATATTCACACAATTTTGAAAAAACGGCTTTAAAGTTAATTCGGAATGCAATTTTATCATTGGCTTTTTCAACTGTAACCCCGCCCCCAAAATTGAAAGAGGCTGTGGCGACAGTAAATATTCCAGAATCTCGATTTTCACGACGAATTATGATAGATAATGGTGTAATTAGCTAATAAAAAAATTAAAGTTGTGATCGGACAACAAATTTTCGAAAAAAATCACTTTTGTGTGAATTTGTTTCTGAGTGGTTGCACTGTCAAAACCTATTCTCCGCACCGCCCTCGCCCTCCGGGGCTCGTACGGGCTCGAACGGTTTTGACACGTGCTAAACTCATTAAAACATCCTTAAGCGGCTCCAACTCGAAAATTTTGAAAGTTGACGCGACGGATCTCTGAGAGCGACTGGTATCTCCCACCACTAGTCACTGTCGACCCAGGCACAGCACACGTACCGCCAACAGAATGACCGCCATATTGGAAATTTTACAACACAAAATACACTTACATGTATTTCTTATGGGAAAATTGCAATTTTCAAAATTAAATTGTGGCCTTATTACAACTCCGACAAGATTGATCCTCACCTTAAAGAGCTTGTATTTTGCGTTCTTTCGTTTTGTAAAGCCATTTTATAGGAAAAAGTGTATTTTCGATTCCGGGTATTTTACCTCTAGCCCCAGCTCTATACACGGCCGTAACAGGTCAACGACCTAACCCATGAAGGAAATGATGATGATGATGATACACATTCCCAAAAAATTGATTTTATAATCTTACTAAAACAAACCCCGCTATTTACATTGTACCAACAACTACAAACATCAAAATTGTAAATCTGGTACTATTCCCCTTTTTGTTTAAGTTTTTAGCTAACTTAACATTATGAGCAGTTAATCGAATTCCTTATCAATCGAGTTGCACATCAGTCGAGTTCCACTGTATTCACTCACCAGGAGGTCATAGCGGCTGACAAGCCGCCTGACAAAAGAACGGCCAATTTTTATTATAACACCTAAACCAATTTTAAAATTTTAAAATTGTCAAAGGGAAATTTTAAAAATTTTTAATTTTTTTGGAATCAATTTTTAATTTGGATAATGTGTTGACAGTTTTGAATAAAAGTTCTCATTGCTTTAGAATTTTATTTGAAGTCCGAAATTTGGTTTCAATTTTTCGCGCAAAATAGCAATAATTTCCACAAGTAAAAAAATTGGTGATAAAAATTTCATTGACTTTAGAATTTTATGCTAGCCAAATCCGAAATTTCGTTTCAGATTTTGCGTACGATGAAAAGACAACGGTTAAAATGGGGGTCAAAAAACAATCAAACCAATCAACCTGGTGAAAATTTTCCCCCACTTTCCTGTGACAAAAAAGTTCCGTTATCCCACTACGCGTCGGAAAACACAACGTTTAAAGTTTCCCACATGTGGTTTTGAATCAAAACTAATCAACGATGTTAAAAAATTTTCTTCCAATTTTTCAAAACACCCCTTTTAATTGCAAAACCATCAACCCCCCCTTGGGAATTTAAATTTTAACCATTTTCCATACGAAAATTGGTCGGGGGGTCCAGGCGCCGCATGTGGTAATAATATCAACAATTTCTCAAGGTTCAAACGATTATCACTCACTACAATAGGTTATCAATCTTAAAACTACTAATCTAGCGACTTGTTAAAAATTGTCTATCACAATTTTTCAAAACACGTCCTTACTACTTGAAGAACCGCGCTAGACCCCAGTTGGACTAGTTCATTTCAACGATTTATCTCTACTACGCTGCGCTCGGGGCTCCAGCGCGCCGCATGTGGTAATAATATCAAAAATTTCTCAAGGTTCAAACGATAAATCCTAAATATTTTTATTGTAATATTAATTTAAGTTTTGAGAATGGCTACTTTAGTTACACCAATTATTATCTAATATGTGAAGGGAATTGAAAAACATCTATAAATCTTTGAACTTCGTTTTGTAAAAGTTCAATTTGATTGAAGAACTTAAGACTCAAGAACAGTGGTCCATTTATGAATCATAAAAACAAAAACGTTTTGTTAGCACCGCTAACGATGGTCAGTAGGTACATTAAAATTAAAGCAAAACCAATATTATAACAGAAAAGTAAATTCAGCTTTATGCAAAGGTTTGCACGAACGTGAAAAATCAACATCAACATCCACAAAAGACGAATATTAAGTCGTAGTCCGCAACAATTTTACCGATTAATTTGAATAAATATAATAAGAGTAGTTAATTTCTACAATTTGAAAACAATCAAGTAAACAATCAAATTTATACACAACGGCTAAGTGGTGACCGGTATTAATCATGAGTAAAAACGCTGAGATCCGGACATACGGAATTTAGATAATGTTCTTTGTTGTTGAGCATCTCCATTAATTTTAAAATTAATATTCTATTGTTTAATAAAAATTTATTATTTTGTACGGTATTTCGTTTTTTTTTTGAAAAATCAACTAACCCTGAGGTTAATTTAGAGTGATCAGTAAATTAAACAAAAACAAATAAAGAAAGGTAAAATTACAAAACCATTACAAAACCGTTAAATGTTTTTTTTAAATCGGGTATCAATATCAATGTTATATAATATTATAAATACATTTTCTATCAATTCTGAAGAACCTATTCTAAAATAATTTTTAGAAAACTTTAATTTTGTGAAAACGGGTAGCATTCGCTCGATCGAATTTTGGGACATGTCAAAATGTTTCTTCTTTTACAAGTTCATATAATATAGACAGGTATAGTTTTATACGTAGTCTACTAATACAGTCTTCTATAAACCACAAGTCCATATAATATATATAGACTACATAATATTATAAGTCAACAATTTTAAAATGCAGCTTACCTTAATTTTGGAAGTTCGCAATATACCCATTCAGAAACATCTTCAAGTTTTACTTCTTTGAATGTAGTTTTAAGATCAAGTTTATTACCCACTACCACTATAGGTATTTCTTGAAAATCGGCCCTCTGTTCTCTGATTTCTTCAAAACATTGCTTGATACAAATAAAAGAAGGGGTAGAAGTAACCGCGTATACTAATAAAAAGGCATTTGCCGTAGCGATGGAAAGTCTTCTCATTGCAGGAAATTGCATGTCGCCTGCCGTATCCAAAATATCTACTTTCAAGGTCGTTTGGCCCAAATTATATTCTCTATTGTATAAATCCTCCACGGTGCTTTTATATTTATCAGCATAAGTATTTGTTAAAAATCTCTTGACTATACAGCTTTTACCAACACCAGCTCCACCTAAAATTACCAGTCGAATTCTTTCGTAATCTGCCATAGTGGTCCCATTGTTATTCATGATTTTTATTACAAAATGGTAATAAAAAAGTGTTTGTTTTCTTTATATTAATTCTAAACTAAATGAAGAATTCATAGTTTTGTCCGTGTGAGTTGTAAGAAGTGAAGAAGTGATTTGATTAATCCTGAAATCGATTAAAAAGATTATTTATTTTGTAGTGTTTTTATAAACAGTGTGGGGTTAACACTTGACTGATTGGACATTAATGAATTTTGAAAACGTAAAATTTGTCTAATGGTTGGTTTAGGATTTATCTCACTTCGGATTTGGTGATTCAAAATCTATAGAGTTATTTTTGATTTACTACAAATAATAAGACACATTTAATTAAGAAAAGTTGCGTTTATTTGCAATCTTGCAAATCCGAAATAGCATAAATAAGGGATAATAATATACAATATTAACATAAAACAGTAAACGTCGATTAATCGGGACACATGAAGCAAAAACATTTTGCCTTAATTAAGCGGCTAATTCAAATTGGCAAAGTTCACCCAAAACTTAAAAATTTGTGTTTGCGTATATTTTAAAAAGCTTAAAAAATATTACATAATAGTTAGTAGTAATACTTATAACATGTAAAATAACAGAAAAGTATAGTTATGTTTGAAAAATAAAATTAAATTAACGAATATGTACTTAAAGTTAAAACTAATTAAATATAATTTTGTAAAAATGCATCAAGAGTAGTCTGCTTGTTAATTACTTTTTAATTGCATAAAATCGGCACATCATTAATTAGTGCGAATAACGGGCTTCTCTCGTTACCTCCTAAATAAAATATTGTTCCATCCGACAATAAATTTGTTTGCTTCTTTTTCTACTTCAATTACAATTTTTTTCAATATTTATTTCAAAGCTTTTATCTATGCATTTTATAAACTGTATTGGTACAGGAATCTTCAAAATTCTAATAAATTTTTATGATTATAAAATTTAGCAGTAAAATTTGCTGTCCGATTAAATAAAACCACATTCCAAATAAGCAAGCAATTTTACATTATTTTTTAATTTGGTTTCTGTACTGCAATTTTGAAATTTTTTTGGTTCTTTTTTGATTTGTTATACCAATTATGGCAGTGTAAAAAATGCATTTAAATTGAGCGCTTTTGCCCAATTGCAACCTTCTGGGTACTTTCGGTAATCAGGTCGAGTTCAACTTTTTAATATTTATATTAATTTTATTGAAATTATATAGGTATATTATTAACCTTGAAATTAATATTTGATTCAAATTTTTTTAAATTATAAGGTTAAATGAACAATAAAACGAAACATTATGTGTGAGCTGAAAGCTTTATTGTTCATTTAACCTAATAATTTTAAAAAATTTGAGTCAAATATATTAATTTTATTGTAATTTGTAACCAGCTGTGACCAAACGTTTTGCAGCTAGTTGCCACATAAAAATATTGGGAGCCGCACTTCAAGTTGTGAAAGGTCTGATGGGGGTATTCTGTAACTAATCTTTTATGCAAGAATCTCTTCAAAAAAGGAAGAGTTTAGTTTCCATGTAAAATTATCTCAAAAATGTTTCAAAATTTTGATGTAAACTAAATTTTAGCATTTTTTAAAAGAATCTTTACGTAAGGGACGAGTTATAGAATACCGACCTTTTATGAATTATGATCTAGAAAGTCAAAAAGAAAATCATTTATTTCTTCATTTAAATTGTGTTCCCCAATGGAATTTTGAAACTAATGGTGATTTTTTTGCGTTTTATTTATTAGTTGAGCCACAATAAAACTCTTGAAGAATTGCATGCTGCTCGAGAGCCACAAATTGGATACCCCTGCCAGAAACTGTTAGGTGCAATCTTAATATATGTATTATAAAACTAAAAGTTTGTATGTCCATTCCATAAAATTCTTCTCAACGGAAAGCTTTAACTAAATAAAATTTTAACTGGTGATTTTCATACAAATTCTTAGGTCAGTGCCACTATTCCCAGCTGGAACACGGCCGGAACAGGTCAACGGCCTAACCCATGAAGGAAATGATGATGATACACATTCCCAAAAAATTGATTTTATAATCTTACTAAAACAAACCCCGCTATTTACATTGTACCAAGACGTTCTTTTCGCGATGACTACAAACATTAAAATTGTAAATCTGGTACTATTCCCTTATTGTTTAAATTTTTTTGGCTAACTTAAAATTATGAGCAGTCAATCGAATTCCTTATCAATCGAGTTGCACATCAGTCGAGTTCCACTATATTCACTCACTAGGAGGTCATAGCGGCTGACAAGCCGCCTGACAAAAAGAACGGCCAATTTTTTATTATAACACCTCAATCGCAGTGTTACATGATTCAAAAATTGTCGAAATGGTACAACTTGATAAATTTTAATTTATTTGGAAGTCGAATTTGTTAATTTGGATAATGTGTTGACAGTTTGAATAAAAAGTTCTTATTGATTTATGATTTTATGCTAGCCAAGATCCGCAAATTTGGGTTTCATGACTTATATACGGATAAACGTCCGCAAAGCCAATTTCAGATTTAGTTCCCTTCCACTAACTAAATTTATTTATTATTTTAAACATTACCTTTTATTAATAATATTTTAATTAATAATGTCATATTTAACTAGAGACGGTCATTGGCCTGGTTGTTAGAGCGATCAACTACTATCGCTAAGGTGCCCAGATTGAATCCGGGCCGAGACTCACTTTGTTGTGGCCGTCTCCGTGCTTCGGAAGGCACGTAAAACCGGTGGTTTCTCTATATTAATGAATTGCCATCATTAACAATAAAATAGGATAACAGGCACATCTGAGGCTAGTTTAACAAACTATTTTAGATGTATAGATATTTAACTACATTTTTATAGCGGGTTAACATCTGCTTTATCTTCTAATTACATTTGATTTCACATTTTATTGGAAATTTTGGATTCATAACTTGAGTCATTGTGTCGTTGATCGCGCATATAAGAATAAGATAACATCTGTAAGAACTGGAAAGTTTTAAATTTCTTGTTGAATATTTTGGATAAAGTTATAATAGGAGTATACATATATTTCTCAATTTATTGTACATATGCGATTTATTTCTATGGTAATCTGAAGCCTTGTGTAATGAAACTAATTTCGCATAATTTTAAGTTATAGTTTTAATTAATAAATTTCCTGATTACAACCTTGCCGCCATGCGGGCTTTGAGTTTTAAGTTTTCAAAAGGGCGCCAACAGAACAATAACGCTATGTGCTGGTTGCTACCTTTTGTCGGTATTTGTAATATCTCAATAACCTAACTTTAAATGCACTTTGCGGCATCTTCTAATACCGCTTTTGTCACCTAGCCGCTTTCATACTTCTGGCGGCGTCAAATTAAAAAAAAATCTATCTGTCAAAATACATACTTATAAGCGGCGTTTTACTCTCTTGTAGTTTTTACCTTTATGCGACTCTTATCTGTAACTTTGCGAAGAGTGTATCTTTTAGTTCTTATATGTGAACTTACTTGAAGTCGTACTTATACGTAAATTTATCTAAAACTCTATCCTTTTGTATCATTTTTCTAGTTAGCGAGTTATCACGTGGTATTTTACGCAAAATTATCGGAGCGGAAAAATTAAGTTAAACTTGGGTGTTGTGTGTGCAATAACAGTTAATTACCACAAACTATTAGACACCACAAATTATCGGATTATCTATTTGATAGTAATAAAACTTTAATTTTTATATTTAAATAAGTCTTACATTTAAATTACTTTAATTCCTTATACATTCCTTCCAGAAATACATTCCTTGTTCGATTAATGCAAAAGAAATTGTGTACCTGCTAAGCATTGTCTGCCGTTATACCTGAGTGCTTATTATTATCTCTTCATATCATCAGGACAACACCGCCCGACAATTTAACAGGACCTCATCCACAAAGTGCAAAGTGTAAATAATGAATTTTTTAAAACAACTTTTTAATTGGCAGTAAGCAGCATAATTACTTCTTGGTTAGACTGAAGTTAATAATTCTACTAATTTTAGGTAGGGTTTGTTGTTGTAAATAGAATTATTAAATATATTCCTTATTTTATTGTGACTTATTAATTATTCATGTGTAAATCAACCTAGACTAATTGCATGGTCCACACCCGTTAGAGCTCTCCGATCGCTAGCCGGAGATATCTTTTACCATTCAGCTTGTCACACTTGGTTTACTCTATTTTGAAATATCGTTTTGGTTTAGTATTTACAGGTGAGTGAGTTATTTTCAATTGAGTTTTAATTAACCTAATTTACTCGTATTTTTATAACGTGAATTCAAACGTTGCATAATTTTCGTAGTCGTTTTGGTGAGTTACTGTTAATTCCGTAACTTGGAGTGATTGTGCATTGCTTTGGAAAGTTTTAGTCCTCAAGTAGCTTATCCTTTAAAATTTGTGTTTATACTATTTTAGCCTGTAGCCTTCAGTTACTTGATAATATTACTTGCTTTGTCTTTTTTATATTTCATTATGTGTTAGTTCTGATAAGAAGCTAAGAAATGTCAAACCATTTGATTCCATCTTTGTTATGTACATTAAAATGATTCTTACTTATTAGTTTTAAAAATTATATACTATACTATATCGTATTATTATCCTCTGAAATTAATATTAGATTAAAATTTTTTAAATTAAAAAGTTAAATAAACAATAAAACGAAATTATTTGTAAGCTTTCAGCAATGGTTACTGCTGTCATCAGACGTTTAATAATAATTTAATAATTTCGTTTTATTGATTATTTAACTTTTTAATTTAAAATATTTTATCTTATTAGTTTTATTTATCGTAACTGACGCTTCCTAAACATAATTTTTTCCTTATACTGAGCAACTACCGTTGATAATAAAGAATCCACGATGATTTTTAAATCTGCCGTACTTTCAGAACTTGGCGTGTAAAATACAAGAGGTTAACTGATTGTGTAATAACACCTACCATCTTTCAAGTAGCAAAGTATGATACTAGTGAAAATAGAGCAGTTTTCCCTAGGTATATTATTTAGAAATTATTAAAATAATAATTGCGCATAGAAGTACGTCAGAACTCTCATGCAAAATTAAAAATCAAATCAACCAGAAATTTTCATTAACTTCTGTAATTTTATTCAAACTTGTTGTAATTGTAGCTTATACAAAATGAATAAATGTACACCTATTTTTTTGTTAGCCTTAAAGTTACGTTATGCGACTCTCCAAAGAAATTCTAATTTGGTTTGTAAAGCTCTGCTAAATTAGTTTTAGTGGCCGAACCGTGTAGTACTTAGACACGATTTTTTGAAATGTAGATATCGAAAGCACCTTTTCAGTGAGTTCTTTTAATTGAAGTAAAAAATGAGAGCTCAGACCAAAATCCCGAAAACAGGTGTAATTGAAAATTTAAAAATACAGTAGAACCCCGATTATCCGTGCGCGGATTATCCGTGAAGCGGTTTATCCGTGGGCGCATTATACATCGATTACCGTCAGATTATTATGCGTGCGGCGGCTTATCCGTGCGGTGCCAGCGGTTTATCCGTAGATATTCGCAACTTTAGTAGTATACTATGTGAAATCAAATGTATAGAATTTATGCTTACTTCAGAGCTGCACTTGGATTACATACAAAGCTGTTTAGTGTATTTTTTTGTAATAATTTAACAAAAAACGTCAATTATTATTATCCGTGTTTTTCAATTATCCGTGCAGAGCACGGTCCCGGTCGGCCCGGATAATCGAGGTTCTACTGTAGTATTATTTCGATTATAGTTAAGTACGAATATTAGCTCTTTGTGCATTATATTAGTTTTACCTCTAATACCAAGGTATTACCTCTACTTGTATAAAATACTTATTAAAATGAGTGATCGTAATCATGAAAATCTGTGCATTTTTATATTGTACTATAGGCATCGGTTTAAAAGAAAATGTTTAGTTACAGTATTAAAATATATTGTGTTTACGTAGTAAAGTCTTATAATCGACTCAAAAAACTTTTGAGTTAGCATTTTTTTCACGGTCTATGAGTTCATAGAAGTCGTAAAAATAAGACAATTTTGAAATGATGGCCGAATACATATGTGAGCTCGTGTTTTACGTTCACAATTTTAAACAAACGTAACTATGCACCGATTAACTTGAAATTTCACATACTACTTTTTCGGCAGCTATTTAACCCTTTCCTCTTCAATTATTATTAAAATGCATAAATTAATATAGTCATTGAGTTTAAAAGAATATGAGTTCCCTTGAAAACAAAACCACCAATAAATTAAAATCAAAATTTGGTAATTTTGAGTTAATATGTAAAATATGTTTTCTTCATACCTCGGTCGAAGTACGTATTTTCGTCCCTAATAGCAGGGACGAAAGTTGAACATTTACTCCCTTTGAGAAGTACACGCGCCCTCTATAACGCCGGAAGGAAAGAATTTCTCATGCGTATTAATACTCGTAACTAGGGACTATTTATTCTGTTGCTACAACAAATCGTTAACCGCTGTCACTACTTTGTACTTACAATGTAGTTTTGTCGTCAGTGAATAACGTACTTTCGACCGGCTATGAAGAAAATCGTATACACTACGCGGGCCAAAGTTGAAATCTCGGTCCTGCGCGTCGATGCCCTCGGCTTCGCCTCGGGGCATCATGACGCGCAGGCCGAAATAACTTTCGGCCCTCGTAGTGTAATATACTATATATGTTTACATGGTAAACTTAGTTATTATACACTACTTTCGGAAAGTTTGTTTTATTTTTGTTTGTGAATGAATTTCCTTTGTAAGTATTATGAAAAAAACACTTGTAATGTACATTCACACTGAATTATGACTATTTCAGCAAAAAACAGTTGTTACCTATGTATATTTTTTTAGAATACCTAATTTTCTACTATCAGTTAAGCAAGTATTATAATAATCAACCTATTTGTTAATTACCAAAAAAGTCTTAACAGCAATTCTGATGTTTAATAATTTATTATATTCGCATTTAGTAAGGTCTCTTATTAGTTGCATTCCATCATCCATAGGCGAGAGTTACAAGAGCTCAGTGTGCCTTGGAGTAACCACTGTCAGTTATCTTTTTTTACAATAAATTGTTGTTAATATGTGATAATAACTTTTTATATTGTAAATTAAGTTTGAAAACCCGTATAATACACCTCAATAATTGGTTTCATTACAGAACAACTTTGACTTCAATAAAAGCAAAGATCTTAGAAAAAAATAATTAAAATTTATTAACACAATAGAAGAATACATATAACTAAAATTACTTAGTTACTAAAATTACTTTTAGGAAAATAAACATTTCTTGCTAAGAATTGTTTAATATACAGAAAGTATCCACTTTTCAGGATTAAAAAATCTGCTTAAAAGCACCACAAAATGGTTTTCATGGGTTACTTTTTGAAAAGCTTGACCTAATAAATTATGCACGTTTTTATTATAAAAAGTACTTCACAAAATAAAACTAACGAGTAAAATCTAAGGAATAGTTTTCAAAGTTCAGTGCTCTTGACATTTAACTAAGAAGATGCTTTGAAGTTTTACTAGATATCAAGTGCAGAGCAGAGGTAGGTTTCATGTCGAAAATTACAAAAACAATGTAAGAAATTGTTTTCGAGTTGTTTTCAAATCTTGACACGAAAATCTTTGTTGCTAACTTGTTATATTAAATTATTGAAATAATTGTTAATTTAATTATTTTTCTAAAATTGATATTATTAACTTGTGAAATATATTACGTACGTACAGGGTGGTGAATTAATTCACGCACTATAATGCTTTTTAATACTAAATTTTTATTGTTCAAGTAATATTTTCCCTATTTATTTTAGAGAAAAACATTAAATTAGCTTTTTATAGAGAAAACATACTGCCATCCAATATTCTTTTGCTTCTAGTTTTCTTTTCTTCATAAATGTAGAAACAGGAAACTTAAAATTGCTATTTTATAAATAATCAGCTTAGGTTTGCCATTTTTAAATCAAACACAAATAATAGCGCCAAATTTTTTTTTGAGAAATTTAAAAAAATTATAAGTAAAATTTTTAAAAATTCATAAAAGACAAACATACTTAGTCGACCTTAATTATTATAATTTGCAAAAGAAAATACAGTTGAGGTGAGGTGATTTGTTAGATTTACACTGGCCTATCACCTCAACTATATTTTCTTTTTCAAATACAATATTTTGACATGTTAATTAGATTTATACCGATTCATTTATGGAATACATGTTTTTGATAATAATATTTAAAGTTCTGCCAAAATAATCCTATACTAACCATGTAATATTTCATTTATAGATCAAAAATGTGAGTGAAGTTAACCGTGCCATTTCTGAAAAATAAAAAACTAAAGTTGTGCTAAATTTGTGCTACTTTGTACCGTAAATAAACAAAATTTATTTTGAAAATAAAATTTTGTGGCCAAAATGTATATTATCGATGAAAGTAAGCCCAGCCATTTCGTAATTTTACACTTCTTATCAGTAAAGTGTTTTCTCTAAATTTAGACTCCCCTTTATTTGGTGAGATTTGGTAAGATGTGACGAGACTTCCTTCTTCCTACGTGAGATTTACTCTACAATTTTACCACGCCAAAGACCAATAATTTTTACACTGTATCGGTTATAATAATGTATATTTTTTTCATCACGAAGTTGACGTGAGATTTTCATTAACTCCCTTCCATTTAAATGAGATTTGGTGAAATTTTATCGAATCCCTCCCTCATTTTGAGCTGAAGTAATTAATAGACGTCCCCTTAGTGTAAACGATTGAGGTGGTTTTAGGTAATATTTATCAGCAAGTTTGTTCATTTCTGGCCGTCTCCATAACACAGGTAAAATGGTACCTTCAACCATTTCAGTCTCTACGTCAGTTTGTTTGAATCTTTTTAATTGACGTTTTGGCATATGCGTGTGGTTAAACGTGCCATTTTTGATAAATAAAAAGATAAAGGTTTTGCTGAATTGTGCTCAATTTGAGCTGTTTTGTGCCGTAAATAAAAATTGTGGAGAAAAATATATTTTATCGGTGAAAAATTTGTAAATGCTATAAAGCATTTTCTTCAAAATCAAAGAGAAGACTACTGAATAGTCGAGGTTTAAGTAAAGAATTCTGCAGAGAAAGGAAAAAGATTAATCTCTTTTAGACGTTTTGGATTTGTTTGTATTAACCCATACAGCATTCAATATGCAGTGGATATCTAATTAATGGCTACCCAGGTATACATAATATGTACATGCAGGGCTATTCAGTACATACAGAAAGTATTCTTGGAACAATATCTGGTAGATGTCTATACAAGATAAACAGTAGACAACTAACTGAATATCTATGCAGAACTTTGATTGAATATCCAGGAGATAAGTATTGAACGACATCTGGTAGATTTGAAATTGTCTGTTTCCTCCGACGAACATTCGTCAAATTGTCATATTATTGACAAACAATAGTAAAACAATAATTTTTATATTTTAATATTTTTTAAATTTATTATGCCTACTTTTATTATTTCCTTCTATACTTTCGATTAAAATACACACCAATGTCGTTATTGCTTTAGGGATTTACTATTATTTAATAAGTATTTTTCCTTCTTAGCTGAGGACCGGCATAAGTTGCGAACAGGCACATTCACCTTATTCTAAAAAAAACTTAACAATAGTGACAACAAAAAGCAAAAAATTTAAAAACTAACATCAACGAAAACCGACAGCTTGCAATTATTGTTGAAATACAATCCAAATACTGAAGGACTTCACTTAATCCTTAGTATTAGATCCTTTGTATGTTCATTATTGGACTAATAAACAAATAACTGTGTATAAAAAATACCATCAAGTAATATACATTGATGCAACTGGCTTACTGCTGAGAAGTGTATAATTACGAAATGGCTGTGCTTACTTCCATTGATGATATACATTTTTGGCCGCAAAAACTTTTTTTTTTTAAATAAATTTTATTTATTTACGGCATATAGCAGCAGAAATTTAGCACAACTCAGCACAACTTTAACTTTTTTATTTTTCAAAAATGGCACGGCAAACTTCACTTCGTTAAAAAAATTCTAATTGTAAAATAGCAATTTTAAGTTTCTACTTTTATGAAAAAGAGAAAACTAAACGCAATAAAATGTACGAATATAGTATTTTTTGTATAAAAGCTAATTTAATGATTTTCTCTAAAACAATTAAAGCAAATATTATGTTACTTTAATATTAAAAATTTAGCATTAAATTGATTTATCCCCTATATAAGAATAAAATTAATAATTGAATTTTAAAGATTCAAGTGTGGGAAAAATTTATATTTTCAATGAGATGTAATAGAACCAATGATTTTACTTTTACAAAATTTTGTTACTAGCCTATTTGATATAATCTTGCAGTTAAAAATTATTTTTAAAATTAAACAAACCTGTTTTTAAGAAAGAAAAAAATTCCATAAAAAAATTCTTTACAAAGAGTAAGTTGTTACGGTCTTGTTTTAGCAACGGATATATTTTTATTACTTTGAAGATTCCTTCATATTCAGTACTATAAAACTCCCATATATGGCAACACAATTTGAATTTTATATTTAACTTTCTAAATATTAGTTATCGCCAAGTTGTAGATTAGAAAATTTCAGCGGTTGATTACGAATTCTAAAAGTTGTACGTATTGCAATTTTTGCACAAAAATCTAGTTTTTTGGACGTTACAGTAATCTAATTGTTGATTGAACTTCGAGTTTTTTTTAATCCAAGTTGTTTGGGATTTGTATTGGTCATTGTCTGAGATATATTTTCTGTACCGGCTTTTATAAGCAATTTTGAGGAAATTATCCGAACTTCGTTTGAAGGATTTATTCGTTCAAGTTTTAACATTCTGGAAGAATTAGAATTATTGCTGAAATTGTTGAAACCCTCCAACTCCAGCAAGATAAGAGCTTTGTTTGTGCCGTCAGATTTAATTTGTTACATTTTGAAATTTACCAATTTTGCGCGGATTATTTATATTGGGTCGTTCTTTTGAACGTATTTACATTATCTGAAAGATCAAGCAATTGTCAGCTGTTTACTTTAAAAGCTGTGATTTTGTCACAGGGTCGTGTGCGCCTAGTATACGAATACGGGTAACTATTTTTAACAAAGTTTCGTAATTGCGTTACATGTTATTTTTGTTTTAAAGCTAAAAGGGTAGCCCAGTATTAAGCTTACTTGTAATTTTTTTATGATAATTAAATCTGTGAATGAAATACATATGGTTGAATGAATAGAATAGAATAGAATAGAATAGAATAGAAATGGTTGAGCACACGGAATGACAAAGATAGAGAGATTTACATACAAATGAACAGGGCAGTAAAAAGAGAAGTAGCGAAAGAAAAGAACGAAATATGGGAAAGGAAATGTGAAGAGCTAGATAGGTATATGGGCGGCGCAAGAGTCTCGCAAGCGTGGAAAACAATAAAAAATATAAGAACAGATGGGAAACAATCTAGTAGTATCAGCCTAATTAGCATAAACCAATGGAGAGAGTATTATAAGCGACTGCTGAATGAGGATCGGGTAGCATTCGATAACAACGATCTAAACATAAATAAAATTAAAAATAACAAAGGACAGATCGGCGTACGAGAAATAACAGTGGGAGAAGTCCAAGAAGCTTTAATAGAAATAAAGAACGGAAAAGCAGCGGGCCGGAAACATTCCTATTGAGCTGGTCAAATATGGACCAGAAGTGTTACACGACATCCTGGCAAAAATATTCAATAAATGTATGATAAATGGAGATGATGTCCCAGAAGATTGGAATCTAGCTTATATAAGCTCCATCTTCAAGAAAGGAAATAAGAAAATGTGCGAGAATTATCGGGGAATCAGTGTGACTAGCTCAGTAGGGAGGTTGTATGGCAGAATACTAAAGAAAAGAATGGAAACCGAGTTTTCAGACATAGAGGAACAGAATGGATTCCGTGCCGGAAGATCGTGTATGGACAACGTGTTTGTATTACAGCAAATAATTGAAAAAAGAAAAGCTAGAAATCTGCCCACTCATCTGGTATTCGTAGATCTCGAAAAGGCCTACGATTCTGTTCCAATTAAAAAACCTTTTGAAAGTATGACGAAAGTTGGCATTAATGAGGTTTATATCAGATCCATCCGGAACATCTACCGGAATGCAAAGGCCTTGGTTAAATGGGGAAACAATACATCGGAGGAGTTTACAATTACAAAAGGCCTAAAACAGGGTTGCTGTCTGTCTCCACCTTGTTTAAAATTTACATCCAAGAAGCATTAGACGCATGGAGGAGACGAACACGGGTATGGGAATAGAAATGGGAGTGACGAATTTGACAACTCTCTTATTTGCGGACGATCAGGTCATCATTGCAAATGATGAAGAGGACGCTGATTTTATGTACAGAAAATTGATAGAAGAGTACCAACAGTGGGGGTTGACAATGAACAAGAAAAAGACGGAATACCTAGTGCAGACAAGCGACATGCGCGAACCTGATGCGGAGCTTCAAATCAACAAGGAAATAATTAAAAGCGCGGAGTACAAATACCTGGGCAGCATAATTTCAGAAGAAGGAACATCACGAAGAGACATACGTAGTAGAACTCAACAAGGTCGAAAAAGTATTCGGATTTTAAATTCTTTATTATGGTCCAACAGAATAAAATTACATACAAAAATGACCATCTATAGAGCAGTAGTGGAACCAATTTTAACATACGGAGCAGAATGCTGGCAACTAACGAGCAGAGACAAGAGACTTATTGAGGCTGCCGAGATGGATTACCTAAGACGAGCGTGTAGAGTCTCCCGAATGGAACACATCCCGAATGAAGAAATTCGACGACGAACTAACAGGACATATACAGTTACGGACAGAGTAGAATCCCGACAACTAATATGGTATGGTCATGTGATGAGGATGACTGAAGATCGTTGGCCAAAAAGAGCTATAAATTATATACCAGCGAACAAAAGGAGAAGAAGAGGAAGACCCAACATGACATGGATCCAAGGAATAAAAGAGATAATGGCCGATCGAGCGATAAAAGAGGAAGACTGTCGAGATAGAGAAGTGTGGCGATCGAAATGCGGGATGCGGCAAAGGCTGTAGGAACCCCGCCTATATATATATACTGAAATAGATCAACACTACGTTACTTGTAGCACTAGACTCGGTCCTTTATTTTTATTTTTATACAAGGAGGTTGTAAACTGCGTGGCGCCCAAACCACATCATTACAATTTGCTCTTTGGAGCGTATCACTTAGCACCCCTTGTTACAATTCTACACCATCGGAAGGAAGAGCCGGCTCTGTGCTCTATCGTTAGCGTCTCCTGCCTCTACGAGCTAGCAAAGGGTAAGTTTTTTTTGCCAACAGCCCCTGAGATTAGCGGTTGGAAGACTTTAATCTATTTTAACATCTTAGCATTCCAACGCCAGATTAAAACCGCAACACCGATCAAACCCGAAGAAAATTTGCTAATTTATTAATTAATAATTATTATTAATTAGCAAATTTAATTAAAAATGCACTTAACTTGAAATTATCTTATCAATTATTATTCTTTTTTTATTACTTTTTTATTATTAAATTTTAGTCAATTTTTTTGTTAACATATTCATTAAAATCTTTTATTTTTTTTTATTTTTATTATTCACTAAGAGGGTTGAAGACGAATGCCATAAAAGTAACAAATTACAACTGAACCGGTTTATGCTTTAGGATGCAATGCTGCTTTGGAGGGTTTAATTTAGATTATTTTAAAATAAATATTTGTTTGTGTTTTAATAGTTTTCAAAGATCTAAATCTTTCAAAGCGTTGCTTTTCTTTAATTTTATAATTTCAGGTTTTTCGTTAGTTTAAAATTGAAGTTTTTGGATTAATGGACTGGCTTAACCTTTAAACAGGTATGAGGGGTGGCCACAACACCCCAGGCATTGTTTTCTTATATATTTTAAACTTATAGGTTAGTAATATAGCTTTTTTACCTTCGTGTTATACATCCTTTCTAAGCTTATGATGATAATCGCATATCTAAATTGAACTAGTAAACCGTGACACAGAGTGTTAATTGTGCTGGGGTGCTGTCACCACCCCACCTACCTACTTATGTTTTGTTTTCAAAATTTTTTTTAACATAATATTGTTATATGTGCACTAAATCATATCTTAAACTAAAAATCGAACAAATATAGATGAGAAGGTGCAAATATGGAATACCATTTTGTTTGGTATATAAAAATTTTTGTTAGCAAATAGAATTAAACCAAATTTAGGTAAAAGTTACTTCAGACAATTAGACACCATAATCTAAAAGCAAATGTGTAATTAACTAAAACATTTTTACAAAAAAAGTTTGAAAAAATTACAAAATGCTCACCTAAGAAAAGGTGGTGCAAATATGGAATACATTAAATATCTAAGAAATAATTAAATAACTTATTGTTCCTAAAAACTTAAACTAACTATAAGGGTTAGATTAACATATTACTTGCACCAGTCGCAAATATACTCGTATTTTTCGGCGCTTGCACACTCATTATGAGCGTATTATGAGCATGGTGGTATGGAATACTGGTATTCCATATTACCGACAACCAATGTCATCAATATTTTAGGCTAGATCTACCCTATCATAACAAAAAACTAAACAAATACAACGTTATCTTAAACTTTAGTTTATATACAATGGCATCGTAACAAATATTTAAATAAAAAAGTGCAAATAAAAAATTAGGCTTGCATATTCACTTACGTGTTAAAATTATCAATGTACGAAATTCACATGTACACATGTGGTAAACTAAAATCATACTAAAACGGTACGGGTGGATCGCCTCCAATAAAGATGGCAAGCGTTCACAAATTTAGCCGATTTTCGACCGAGGACCTTACTTGGTTTAGTCAAAACCGATGTATTCCATATTACAAGCATATTCCATATTTGCACCTTCTCCTCTATTTGTGCAATAAAACATTCATTTTTTATATTTATTTCGTTAATATAATGCAGGCTAACTGGCTACAATATTAATTTATGTATGGTAAATTGAAATTTTGTTTCGATTTTTAGTTTAAAGTATTATTTAGTGCCTATATAAAGACACGTTTTAGTTTTGTTTTCCTCATATTTTGTTTTCATTATAGTAAATGGTATTCTTTAGTAACGCGAAAATACAACTCATTTATGGCCGATTTCTTCACTCATACTAGTTACCTTCAAGTTAGCAAACTTCAGGTTAAATTGAAGAAATAGCCAATCAGATGATTGATTTATTTGTTGTATTGTCGTTTGGTTGGTTATTTCGTCAATTTAACCTGAAGTTCGCTAACTTGAAGATAACTCTGAGTGAAAAAATCAGGTATAAGTGTTGCCATATTCAAAATAAAATAAAAATATACCTAAAAGTAAATTCTAATAATTTTTACATTGATCTATTTTTTAAAGGTGTAACCAATGGAAATTTAACTATATCATAAAATAATAGTAAACAATATAACCAAAAAAGTTAATTTTACTTGGGGTGTTTTGAGCACTCCACCTAGCTACTTAAAGGTTAAATCAATTTTTGGGAATAAATCGAACACCGAACAAGAGTTGTTTCTTAACTTATATGCAGCAAGGATGAAGTGACTCCGTTTGTAAACTTTCCCTTAAATTTTTCATTTGTTTTGTTAAGTTAAAAAAATAATTTAATTTTTGTGTTAGCGATTCATCAAAAACCAATAGTCTAAGTCAATTTTTTTGAAAGTTTTTTGCTGAATTTTACTAATTAAAAAATTTTTAATTATAGAAAACTTGACGGCAGTGAATTGCTTTTGAGCCATATTAAACCCCTTTTACTCTTAGGTGTGGAGTAAATTAATAGTATTCGAGATTGTGATGGCCAATTTATATAACTTGAAAATTGTTAATTCATATAAAGATTTGATTGCAATTGTAATAATTTAATTTGGAAAAGATGATAAGGTTTATTAAATAATTTCATTAACTAATATTAGTGGATTTGAATAAGTTTCAATGTAATGGCAGGTTTCAAGCTGGGATCAGATGTAATTAACGTTACCAGAATGATGAAATGTGGAATGATGAACCGATTGCAAGTTTGGGATTTCCTTGTTTGAGGAATTAAATCAACATCCAATTGTTGTGTCAGTCAGGTGCACGTTAGTTGTTTCTATCGTTACGAAAACTTCGTCGTCATTACTATAAATGTGGAATGATTAAATGGTTCTTCTAATCGAAATAATTGTTTATGATCAGTTTGTTGTGGCTATCTATGTACATAAATATGGTCTACAAGTTTGGCTTCAAATAAATGCAACAATTTTTGTTGTATTTATTTTGTGGTGGTCAGTGCCATTTATTTTTGTCTAGTAAATAATTTTAATATCCAACAAGTTTTTTAATAAAAGTGGTTGCTTTATACTTTAAATTTATTTAATATAATTATTTACAAAGTAATATTATTATTTTAAGATAACTAAAGTATTATAGTTTAATAAATTAATATTTATTAATTTAATAAAATGGCATTTTCTTGTCAAAAATATGAAAATTACAAAATATCAAGTTAACAATTTATCACGTCTGTAAAAAAAATTTGAAGAAGATTTGTCATGTACCTGGCAAGATAATCAAATTTGAAATCTGTCAATTTAACATGTAAACATAGTGAACGCAGTAAAAGTTTCGAATTTCCGTAATATAAAATAGTTCTGCCCATGTCAACGCATAAAAATGTTGTCTGAATATAGATTAACACCTTATAAAATGGCAAAAAAAATTTTTTACATTTTGACTATCTAGTTTGTAAATAATTTTTAAATGTGATACAATTTAATTTCTATACAACTGTAATTAATTTGGAATCGTCGCACAGATTGAAAATTTTTTTTTCAAAAAGTGTCAATTTTTAAGATTAGCTTTGCTTTCTTTTTGGATAAAATTTAATAAAACTTGCTTTCTTTACTAATAAAATTTTTATTTCATTGGTGAACTCGAATTGAGATAAACCAAATTGGTACAAACGATTGTGTTGTTTAACAATTATTACTTTATAATGTTAATAAAAATTTATATTTTATTTATGTATATAATATCTAGCCACAAATACAAAAAAAACACTTTGCCCAAATGTACGTATGCCACAGCTTTGATTATTTGCTCCAGATTACCAGAAAAGCAAACTTCTTACCGATATTGAATGAACAACTTACAAAAATAAAACGCTTCGAAAAAGCTTAATTTGTTTACTAACTTGAAATATTTATAATAGAATAGAGAATGTTAACAGGGTTGAAGATTTGAAAAATAAAAATAACATTTAAGTGTTAGTAGTAATTGCGGCAACTTAATGATCAAGTTATCCTCTAAGAGAAAGCTTCAGGAAACCATAATTATTGAGAATTTCAGTTCAAAGTAACTCGTTGTCGTTACACTGAATACGTACTTGAAATTTTAGTCCAAGCTATTTTAACCACTATTAGTGATTTAACATTGTGCTTAAATTTTTTTAGTTCAGTAATAAATTTCTTCAATTTTTTTATATTTTGTAATTCTGAGCGTCCGCCTAATAAGTGCTCAATAGCGTCTTTGCCTTTTTCGTAGGCACCCTGGAGATGGTTGAGGGTGATTTCTGTCTTTGCCATTAATAATGTTTAGCAAGCAATTAATTGTTGTCTTATTTTTTGCTTTCTATTGAGTAATATTTTCCTCTCGTATCCTAGTAATTAGGTATTTCATATTTTTTCAAATCATTTTGTGTCACACCGGCAGCTTCCAAATTTATCTTATGGCTTATCTCTCTTTACAAAGCCTTATGATCTGGCCCCGTGTTCGTCGGTCCGCATATATTTTAATTAAGGACATAACAAGAGTTCACTCTCGAATCGCCTTATTCCGAAGTTTAAATTCGGCGATTAATTAATAATTTAATATTTAATACTATCGGAGTAAAAGTTCTGACTCCTGAGTTTGAAAACAAATAAAATAAAAAGTTAGGGGTGAAAAATATCGGAAAAAATATATAATATCAACTAATTACTGCTAAATATCACATTAAAATTTTATACTTTTAACTAACGCCGTTTTAAAATTATTTAAAAAAATGTTCAAGAAGGTGTAATTTTTAGAACTAATTATGAAAAGTTTAAAAATATTAAAAATATATGGTACTGCTGCTGTTTAAACGTAACCCAATTAACAAATCTAACAAAATTTCATTTTTTTTGTGGTTTAAATTGATGAAAATTTTTCTTCAGGATTATCTTTATTTGTCATCAGAAATAGTATATTATATCAAAAGTCCATTGCAAAATCGTGTACGCTAAAAGAATTATTATTAATAGTCAAAGGTCGCGAAAATCAGTTTTTCACGAATATCTTGTAAACTATTAGTCTTACGTCAATTTAGGTTATTTTATATTTTATCATCATCATCATCATCTGCACGTGATAGACTTGTAGTCTGTTACGCCACTCTATTATTTTAGTCTGTCCATCTTTTGTTTGGTCGACCGACGTTTCTTCTGCCTCTGGGTTTATATTTAAAAATTTTATTTATATTTTATTTATTACTTAATTCTGCATAAAAAATGTCCTATACAAAATTCACGTAGGGCCAATAGTTCTGACCAATTTTTTCAATACTACTAAAATGCTCTAGAAATATTCCAAATTAGTAATAATATTAAAAAAACAACAGATATTTATGATTAAAAATAATGTATTACCCCTTAAAATCATATAAACTAACTGCCTTAGAAACAAAAGCACCAATATTTATTAAATTAAATAATATGGTCATTTGAAAACTAACAATTTTGAAATTATCTAGTAATTTTAGGTTATGAAATGACTGTCAAGTAATTTTGGGTTATTTTATGAATTCACAATAACTAAAACATTCGAACCAAGGAATTCGAAAAGTAGCTAAATTAGAAAAAACTTTCAATTAAAAATTACCTTAGAATATCCCTAAAACCCCTAGCTAAAAATTAAAATTTTATTTGTTTAAAATTTTTATTTTCTACTTTTACGTGATTTTTAATAAATTGAAGGTATTTTTTGTAAAAAAAACTCGTTTTTACCTTTTTTCACTTCAATTATTTACCCAAGAAAACTCACTGAAAAGACGCTTTCAGTATTTACATTTAAAAAAAATCGAGTCCCTTAAGTGGTACTGTTCAACTACAGTAGGAATAATTTAGCAGAGCTTTACAAATCAAATTTGGATTCTTTTGAAGAGATTAAGAAAAATTCCTAGTTAATTTGATGACTCAAAAGATATAATATTATAAATGTTAAAATTTTAAAAGTTTAAATTTTAACATACATATGACAATGTACCTCGCATGGTGATTGTGATGGCGAATCCCTTTAGGGTATCAAACACCGAAACTGATCATGTGACAAGACATTCATGTTTGTAACTGTTATCCACATTTACGTTTTATAAGAAGCTCTTCTTTCGCTGTAGCTTCGTGAAACCCTGAAACCTATTGAATAGGAGTTATAGTTAGTATCTTTCATTGATAGATCACGAGATGAAATCCACTTTACTCTCTTGAATTATTATTAAAAACGAATAAGTTCATTTTATGTTAAAATTTGAAATTTATAATTTAAGAAATTGAGCTTTAATTAATTAAACTGTGATTTTGTCAGGTTTACATGAAGAAATTTGAAAGTGTCTAGAGAATTTTATTTAGCATTTTTATCGTTGGTAAAGACACATTGTTAAACCCTTGTACCGAAATAATATTTATACGCCTAATTTTTAAATTTGTATGCACATAATTTACAAAATGAAACGTAACGTCTTTGTTAATTAATTATTATTCTAAATTTTAAAGGAATAGAAATTTTGTCAAGAAATGGTTAACGTGAGTTTTATTACCAAAGGATTTTGGAGATTTGATAAAAATATTGAAAGGAACACCTTGTTTCAGGATTAAATTTCCCTTCGTTTGTCACAAAATACATTTTTGCTAAGGTACTCGTATATTCAATTTATATTGTTTGAATTTGAATTATTTACGCGAATTTGAATAACTTAAATTTTGTAAGTTGACTTTGTTTAGTAGTTGAACGATTTTGGAAAAATGTGGTGGAAAATAGTGAGTTTATGTTTTGCATTAATTTTGAATTACAATTAAAATGTGGATGCTGTGTGAATCTCTTTTATTACGTTAACTCTCTTTTATTAACCTTGTTTGGGACGTGATATCACGAATTTAATGGGAGTCGTAGAAACTGTTGCTTTAAAATTTAACTAAAAATGATGTCCATTCACCTAACGATTATCTGCAGACCATTATGGCCACTCACCACACCAATTATCGTGGATTTAACTTCCTTTTTAATGGTGTTTTTGAAAATTTTTGTTTTAAGACAATACAATGGCAGCAATCTTCAACAGCTGTCGTTTTAATTTCGTCCGCTTATCAGGATGGCAAAACTTTTATATTAGACGTTGGGGTCGACTTATTTGGTGAAAGTGTAACTGAGAGCGACTACATTTTTTATAATGTACTTACGTATTAGTGTTTTTTTTATAAGGATTTTTAAATTCTTACAAATATTGACGACGTTTTTAGAACAAAATAGAAACTGGTAACTTTTTTTTTCTAATATAAGACACGAACTAACGTAAGTATTAAATCTTGGAATTATTACAAGTTATAATGAAATTAAAATTAAATTTGACAATAGTCTTGAATTCTAAGTCAATACTTATTTTCAATTTAGTAACACCCCGATCTTAATAATACATTTTTTCATAATTACTTACATTTCACCAATTCAATTTTTAATCACTGTCCATCTGACGAGTACCTTAGGAACGAAATATCTGTGTACACATATATAATGGACTAAATAAATTAGTGCAAAAAAAATCAGTAATTGTCAAATTTAATTTTTAATTAATTATAATTTGTAATAATTGCAAAATGTATTACTTAAATTATATTTACACAAGTTAATAAACACTTGTTATAGACACGAACTAACAAAGAAATTTTATTTGATCATTAAGGCTATTCATGTCACTTCGTAAATTCATCGTAAACTTTGTAAACCTAATTTTTCATAAACTACGTCAAATTTTGTCTGATTTTGTATCTAAAGTTTATGAAAATATGGTTTATCAAAACCTGCAAGTAAAATGACTTTTACATTGATGTTTTAAAGCAACCAAAGTGGACTTTTATTCACTAGTGAGCGAAAATGATTTTTGCTCACTAGTGAAGAATGTTTCTAGTTCGAGAAATCGAATTTACCTATACAATAATTTCGAGATAAAGTTTCATAGAATTTATTTAAAGAGGTTGAACATATAAATTAATTACACCAACATTTCCTGAAAATTAATGGCACCTGCTGATAACGCAGAATTCTTAAGAACTGTTCCAATAGAATCGTCAGACACGTTCAATTCTGCATTATTAATTATATTATGTATATTTTCCATCGTTGATGTGGTTGATTTAATTCCTGAATTTTCTGTGCAATATCAATTTTATTGGACACTGCATCTTCGACATAACTTTCAGCGATACTAGAAGATCTCCAGCCACCATGACGTTTAAAAGTCATTAAATCACCTCCAGAATTAACTAGACTTGAACATTGAATACCTACTGCACAAAGATGATATTTTATGTTTTGCCAAACCGAAAAAATAAGCAAGCATGATTTCTTCATTAATTCCGAACATCTTTTCTGTTCGCCAATTATTGAATTTTGGAACTCTTGTTCGTATTTTCTGATAGATTTCAATGGTAATAAGTTGTAGGTTACATCTTTGCTGCTTCCTTGATGCACTCAGGTACATATATTGTTTCCATTGCACAAATATTTATTTTAATTAATAATAATTACCATATAAAGAAAAATTACAATATCATTGAACTACAAGACTGACACTAGCGTCATTAGTTACATAACAATGACTTAGTTACGATGAAAACCAAAGCAATCTATGCTATAAAATCGCATCATTTTATTAAAACTCAACCAGAAATCTAGAGTGTCAAATTGATTACTGTCACAAGCAAGCAATATAATACGAAACAAAATTATAAATTTCAAATTTTAATTTTGAAATTTTCATTTTGCAGGTTTTGGATAAAATGTTATATGCCACTCTTGAGTAAAGATATTTTTATCCACTTACGGAAGATAGCACACTCGGCTTCGCCTCGTGTGCTAAACTTTCCGTTCGTGGATAAAAAATATCATTACTCACTTGTCCCATAAATAACTATTACAAAGTATACGAAGTGACATGAATGCACAGCTCGCTGTTTTACACTTTTACTACTTTTTACTATTTTACTACGTTTTTATTAACTTGCTTTCTTGTCCGTCTGTTTGTTGTTTGTCTGTTCGATACAAATTTTGGGAACAATCAAAGCTTTCTTATCTGTCTGTTTGTTTGATAGGTATAACAATTTTCTATTTCAGATATGATCAGATGAGAAGCAATTTGCCATGTGTCTCTGTTATAATCTCATCAAGATGTTTAAATCGATTGCAAAATTTCACACATGCAAGACTAAAAAGGACAAAATATTTATTTAAATAAAAACAAAATTTTTAATATATCACGTTTATAAAATGAACTAAAAAGTATAAAATAATTTCTCTTATCCCCATACGGATTCCGAACCTCATACAAATTATTCTGAAAATTTGTAATTGTGAAGTTTTAATAGCTATGAAAATACTTGCAAAACTTAAAATAAAAAATGTGAGGTGCATGGTGTAGAAAATGGCTATCGTTGGGAAAACTCACACAACAGATCATATCTTTATGATGCAATAAAATTGTTACTGTTGGTGACTTAGGTGAACTATTCATGCATCAATAAAATTATCTACTGCATGCGCCCCACGTTTTTCGTTTTAAGTCATACAGGTATTTTCATAACTAGTAAAAATTCATAATCACAAATTTTCAGGAAAATCTGTATGAGGTTATAAATCGATATGGGCTAGGAGAACTTATTTCATATTATTTAGTCCGCTTTAATTTATTACTAATTTAAATAAATAATTATTTTCTAGAACTGGTGCTGAATTTAAAGAAGAATTTTAGAAAATATAAAAAAAAATATAAAGAAAATAAGAGAAAATAATTGTTGTTTTAAAGAATAATTTTTAATTTTGTTATTTTTTATTACTTGAATATAAAAAATATTCAAGTTAGCTCTGAATTTATCACTAATGATTTTTCAATGATCACGTCAGCTTCGCAGGGGATGTTCAGAGGTATTGTCGACGCTTTCTACGTCTTTATGATAACAGGAAAAAATGTGTAAGAATAAATATATTTATATGATTCCATTTCATTGTTATTGTTTATAACAACCTCAAAAAAAGCAAAATCGTTATTGCAAATTAAGTAGCAGCATATAAAATAAATTAGAAAATTAATATGAAATATTTGAAATGTCGTTTCGATTTTGTAAAACTTTATTTGTACTAACGAAATTGGCAATTCCTGTGAGTTATAATTACAATTTGCAAAAGTATATAATTATGATTCTTTTTATTTATTTTATAGTAAACTAAATATGCTCTGGCAAAATTTATTTCAATATCGCCTACGTTAGTTCAGTTGAAGTTTAAACGAAAAATTGTTAATTGCAACATAAAAACTCTGTTTAAACTAAATTTCTTTGTTTACCTTGAAAGCTATTTTATTCAGTGCAATATTTACTTTTTAGGTTAACCAAATTTATCGAATTCAACTAAAATTGTTTCTGTTTATCGTGCGTTTTATAAAATTGTACGTTTTATAAAATATAATAAATTAAGAAACAACTTCTACAATTTTACCGTTGACGTTTCTATTTATTAAATTAATTTTACTGATAAATTAAAAGGTGGTATATTTTACGGTTAAACTAAAGTTGATAAACTTGATTAGTTAACCAAAATTTTAAACTTCAAGTGAACAACCGGTCCCTATGTCACCAACTTATGTTCCATTCTTGTAGACGTAAAACTCTTTCTAAAATCTTAAAATTTCTTACAGCAATTATACAATTAATAATACTTAATTATTATCTTTCCAAAAGCCATTTGTGTTCATTAATTCTTTGTTGATTAATTTTTAACTGCAATAAATTAATTCGGCAAATGATACCTCCGTCTAAAAAGAAAAATGACCGCCCTGAAGAGTTTCTTCTACGAAACAAATAAAACATTTTAACGAGTTCACTTTAAAAATTAATTTGACATGGGAGTTTTGAGTTAACTTCGAAAGAGCTAAGTTTTAGTTTTAATCCAATTCTAGTAATTTAAATTTAAACAAAATTAAATAAAATAAAAAATATAGTTTGTTTTCAATTTGTGTTAAAACTGTAAAACTTTAAACTATGAGTTTTGATAATGATAAAATTTTGAATAATGAAACCTTTTGAATAATTAAAGTCAATTTGTACAGTTACAACTGTCATATCTGTCATTTTCGAGCTTGTTCAATTTATTATATTTAACTTGAGCGTGTTGTGCTAATTTTTCAGTAACGAATTAAAGTAGATTACTATATAAATAAATAAACAATTAAACTCGGAAATCTTAAGACGATTTATAAATGCAAATTAAGTTTTACCAAAATAATGCTGTGAGAATTTATAAAATTTAATTTTATTGAAATAATATTATGAACTAATTAATTTAGTTAATATTATGAATATTTAGAAAATTAAATAATAAATATCTAGTGCAATCAACAACAAAATTTTTTATGGAGAATATTCTGCTTATTAATGATTATATAATTACGTAAGATTATTATCTACCTCATAATTACTGATACCTACAATTGTGTTATTACTATGATGACAATTATATTTAATTGTTTAGTTTAATTTAGTGTTAGGGTCGACACTTACACAAGTTGTTATGAACGAATTTTTCCATCTCACTAAGATAGTTACGTAATAATTATTAGTTTAAGTTAGTAATGTTATTGTTATCTTTAAAAAAATATATTCATTTAGTAGTTAATAAAATTGAATATTATGCTGGATTAATATTTTGAAAATTTGAAGTTTTGTTTTATTGGGTTTTGAGCGCGATATTGAATATTACTTGAGATTAAGAAAAATGTGTTGAGAAAAGATGGATGGTGCATCGATTTTAGAAGTAATATGTACATAGTGAATATTTTTGTAAATTTTTTATTTTTTGTGAATGAAGTGATTTGATTATTTGTTACGAATAATTGTTACAGATTTTAATTGTTTTTTTTTGCGCTATATGGTTTTTGTAGACTATCGAGTTGAACCAATATCACGTTTATTGTGGATATAAATTTTCTGTAAAACGTGGTTGAATTTGATGCTAGAGAAGTAATTATGTGCGTTATTAGCTTACCTATAGCTTGCCATTCATCTTTTACTTTATCATATTATTTAATATGAGAAAGTATTGTTTTCGTGCAGAAAAAAAATTAAGATTTTGATGGATTTACACTTTTTGAGGTCCACTGAGTTAAATAAGACTATTTCCAAAAAAATGTCTATGTGTGTGTGTGTGTATGTGTGGCTGCGGTCAAATTTTGTGAGCGACTTACAGCAAAAACCAATAAGAATTTTCAAACAAAATTTTGGATTTTGTATCCTTATATTGAGACATAGAGGTGATTAGATTTTGGCTAAAATTGATTTACGGAACTATTTTTTATTTTTTAAATTTTATTATTTAATATTAGTTTTAATTAATATTTCAAAACTAATAATAATTTCAAAACCAAATTTAGGATTTACCTTACTTATGTCGAGATTTAGAACTGATTAAATTTTAGTTAAAATTCGTTTATGAAAACTATTGTTTTTATTTTTTAAGTTTTATTATTTAATATTAGTTTTAATTAATATTTCGAAAAGTAATACGAATTTCTAAACTAAATTTAGGTTTTCGCATATTTCGATCAATATTTAGAACTGATTAAATTTTAGTTAAAATTTGTTTATAAAAAATATTGTTTTTATTATTTTAAATTTTATTATTTAATAAAATAAGTAAATAAGAGTGACGTAACGGGCCACAGGCCTAAAACTTGAAGATGATGATGATGATGATGATTATTTAATATTAATCTTTATTTAATATTTTAAAACTAACAAGATTTTCAAAACTAAAGTTGAGATTTGTTATGTTTATAGCAGGAATTAGAGCTGATTAAATTTTGAATAAAATTGGTTCATGGAAGCAATTTTTTAAATCTTTTATTTAATATTAGTTTTATTAAATATTCCAAAACTAATGAAAATTTCAAAACTAATGTTGATATTTTGTATCTTTATATTTAGACTTAGAGCTGATTAGATTTTGAGTCACATTGGTTAATGGAAAATATTTTTTTTTTATTATTAAAATTATTTTTAATATTTAATAAAAGTATGATAAAGTCATGGGCATGGCCACATCCGATTTTATTTAGTTACATTTGCCATCTATGCAATCATACCTTTTTTTGTGAATGAGTGTTGCTGCTCAAAGATTTTGGAAATTGTTTGGCGACGATGCTTTTATTTGGAAGATTCAAATTGTTTGTATTACTGGGATTATAAGATATTGGAGAAGTTTAATTTGTAATTTTTTGTTCCAAGTTCGAGTCTTGTTACTATTTCCTGGGAAGCCCTCACATCTATATCTAGGGTTATTTTGGAAATGAATCCCTATTTTTTGTCTCTGTATCTTACCTACGTGGAGGAGTCATCGGAACATAAATTAAGTGTAATTTAACTTATATTTTTTTATTTTGGGTTCAATGTTTATGCAAGTACAACGGCTGTATTTTGTGCTGAACATTTAATAATTTCACAGGACGTTTTATCGAGTAATTATTTTAAATTTGAAAATATAAATTTTGCTGCAGAACATACATTATAAGCGTATTATACGGTGCACTGCACATTACGAGCTTGTTCTTCACCTAGTTGGATATAGATTTTTATAGTTATTTAATATTTTTATCGCTTGGAAATTTTACAATTATTTTCTGTCCAATTTGGGTTAATACCTATTTATTCATGAAACGCACAAAATTAGTGATTTAATAAAACTTTTAGCATTATCATCAGACAATTTTGTAAGGTAAATTTAAACCATACTGTATTGCATTATTGTAGATAAGTTGTTAAATATTTACTATGTCGAATTGTTTAGTGAATTTTAGATTTTATAAATATATCTAGTTTGTCCTTTTTATTTGTTACTATAATCGTATAATTTCTTTTACCATTTAAGATTTGCGGTTAGCTTCAATTTCGTGTTTTTGGAAGCATGGGACCAGCATTTCTTTCCAGTAAGGTTTTTGGTAAAATACGTGGCGCTACTATCATTTTGAATCCCGCCGTTGACTTCTGACTTAAAGTGTTACCGGTTTAACGTAAACCTTTATATGATCTCATAACGGTCACCTTTAAAATAACTTTTGTGATACGAGTACATAATAGACCTTAATAGCTAGTAAAATTATGATTAGCAATCTTGTCGGAAATGTTGTATTTATAAGTATTACAATTTATTAGTACATAAACCACGATTTTCGATAATGTGTCACGCTTAAAATTTACTTACTATTTATTTATTTAAATTTTAAAGTGCGGCCATTTTTGATTAGTTACTTTTTAATTAATTAATTAATTCTCAGATGTGTCGTTTGACCTGAAATTTTGGTATATATTTTTTACCACTCCAAATCGGGATTATTCTGTGCAACAAGCTGTATCAAGCATTTTTACCTGTCGTTTGTTTACGAGGTTAAATTAGTTGTCTTTCTTTGAAAATTAATTCATCTGGATATTTTTGTGACTCAACGTTAATCAAGTGCTTTCCTTCATTTGAATTAGACTATCGATTACACCATCTACGAGGTAAAGTTGTTTTTATCAATTATATTTTCTTATAAATAAAATCTTTTTAGGGTTCTTTCCTTGGTTAATATTCCCTAAACACAGGTTTCAAATTGTGATTATTCAAAAGGTTTTTCTTTAATGAAATACAACTGAGTACATTCGATTGTTTACATTCAATTTGTTTTTATCGGCATCAATAAAAGTTAGTACCTGTACATCGGTCGGTATTACAGTTTTCTGAATATAATTTTCATATATTCTATAGGACAAGAAATTGTATTTCAAAATCTTAATAATATCCTCTTGGTTTTTCATAAGGATTCCCTATTTTAAAACCATTTTAAAGTATAGAATTTCTACTTGATATGAATAATTGTTATTGAACAATTCAGCAGAAGTAGTAAACAATATTATCGTTATTGAGCGGAATATTTCATTCCTTTTTCAATATTTTCACCACTAATTAAATATTTTTCTTCAAATTATTCTGACATGTTTTCAGATATTCGATGCACCACACTTGACACCGTGTTATTGGAAGGTTTTTTCAACATTTCAAAAATTCATAAGCTAAAGAAACATTTAGGTTAAAATAAATTGAATATGCTCGACATTTTCTGTCGAATTACAATCACAAAATACCCCTTATAAAGTCTTTAGGGGTTCACCTATAATTATTTCATATCTTGATGTTATTCGCAACATTGGTAAAAAAAATTCTAAATTTCAAAATAATTTTATTTTTTAAAAAAATGTAAATAATATATGTATAATTATTTTAAAACTATAATATTTACAAAAAAATGTTCCTTAGAAAAAAACTTCTAAAAAAATCATACATATCGATGCAAATGCAACTTTTCCATATGCTTATCCGATTATACTTAGTCTTTCGTAAACTTTACTTGTGTCTCTGTTTATGGTGCTATTAAGACAGAAAATGTTCTAAGGTCCCGTTCAAATCAAGAACAACGTGTTGCCGCCACATAATATGCTAACAATTTTTATTGAAATAATATGTTATGTATACTTTTTAAGTACAAAATGTTATCCAAAATGTCATTTCAATTAAGGAACCATTATTGCTTTTAATAAATAATTTTTTATATGCGAATTTATTCATTTATTTGCCATCTCTTACAAGTGATATTTATCTAACTCGCACGTCCCGAGATGTTCAGATCTCATATTTTGATTCACCGATGTTTGTTAGTCTGGTCAGGAAAACGGAAATGAATGTTCACCGTTCCAATTATGTCATAAAATACGTGTCTTTATGTGAAAAATTTCTTGTTATTTACATGTTGAAGACCATCTTACATAACCATCAAAATACTACGCCAAATCAAAATGTAAGGTAACGCAACGTGTGAATTTCTCGTCGGAAACTAACATCATTAACAATCTAACGTCTATACGACGATTGATGAACGGTGCTTACAGTAGACCAATGTACTATTTTATGTTAAAACTAAGTTGATATAGCCAACATTTTGACATCTATATGTAGGAATATGTTCATTGGTTAAAAAAATTCTCCCTAGAGAATTCTTTATAGAGGATGCTTGAGTTCGAGATCTTTATTGCTCCACTTTCAGATTTAAAAGTGGTTGGTAGGCGAAAAGTTTTATTTTAGCAATAATGACGTCAAATACCAAGGATATCATCAAGGAGTCTTGAAAACACAACATTTCATTTTAAAACTATAAAAGTATTATTAATACAAAATTTTACAACACGTTCTTCCTGAATAATATTATCAGTATATACTACTTAGATACACTAATGTGATCAAAAAGTCCAATATCGATCTTTAAAATCTTGAAAATGTACAAGTTGCACTTTATTACTCGAATTTATACAACATTTTATTAGCATTTACATTAAGTTTCTTTCATATATAGGATGGATTTTATCTACATATGTATTTAATCTACAAGATGTTCTGAAATTAAAATAAATTAAAATTTTTAAATTAAACAATAGTAGGTATATGTGTGTCTTTAGTGATTATGCCTATGCAATTGTGTTTAAAACAAAATGTAGCAATCGTTGTAAGTTTTGAACTAATTTACTTAGATTTTTAGAATTATATATAGTGTGGTTTTTAGTGACGATGACTTAAGTATGTGAAAATACTGAAGAAACTTATGACCCAGTTTTTGGCACTGATGATGAATATGAGAAAAATACTAGATGAAATGTCTCATTTTTTAACAATAAAGGTATTTACAGTTTGTTGTAATCACGTTATATTTCTACACCGTTGTATATTTACACTTAAATACTTAGGGTGTATAGGTTTTTATAACCAATTCAAATACAACTACACTTGATTGCACGAAAAATGAAGCTGACGTCAGTACCATCTGAATTAAGTACCGACAACTGGTTACTTAAATTAATTATTAGTATCATAGGTGCAACAAAGAGAGCCTTAAAGGAACATGTTTTAAGCGTCTGATTTTAGAAATCTTATACGTTAAAATTATATGATGTTTAACGTATAGGTACTATAGAAAAGATAGCTGTTCCTATTAGTTGACTTTTATGGTGATAAGAATTATAGTTTAAATATCTTCCTGACCACGTTGGTTTTGAGTCCATTTATATTTCAAGGAAGTACCCTCGCGAATCAGTTGGATGTCAAGAATTGCGATTGCCAAACACATTTTAATTGATGGACATAATGCTGTCTTTTCAAATGCCAAGATAATAAAATCAGTCACCAATTACAAAGATCGATTTCTTCACGAAATGATTTGCATCAAGAGGAAAATGCGATGAACAGAAAAACCGACATCGAAGGTTTAAGTAATGTCTACAGCCATCTACTTATCTAAGCTACAAATAACGTATTGTTCCTTAACCCGCGATTATCTTTCAAATTTTATGGATCAAGAAATCGTCTCAAATGACAATACGTTATATTCGTTTTCATGTAATTGCACTATTATTATTAAATGTCTGATGACAGTAGTAACCATTGCTGAAAGCTCACAAATAATGTTTTGTTTTATTGTTCATTTAACCTTATAATTTTAAAAAAATTTGAATCAAATATAAATATATTTTATTTGATTCATCCTGCAATTTACTTTGTTTCTTTTGTATGGTTTCTGTTGTCAGTATATTAGTCTATTTCTGATTTTGCATCTAGGTAGTTTTTATGTCAGTTATTTCTTTTAAGGAAGACAAAATAATTTTTTCTTTGATCTATTTAGCCATTTATTTTAGTACCAGGATGAGGAACACATACATCCACATTTTTATGTGTCTTCTTTTACTTAAAAGAAGACTTTTTACTGCTTATAATCGTTTACAATGATTTTTCATTCCGATGTTTTATACCGGGCGTTTATTTTAAAACTTCCAGCAATAAATATCTCTTTTGTTAGAAAAAACTTCGTTATCTGACAGACTTGACGACTTTACGTTGAAACAAAATAAAAACATAATTAATAAACTGCAGCTGGTTAATCGAAATTTAATTTTTTAACAGCTAGAAGGCTATTATTGCTTTTATTATTATTACAATTATTTTTCTATTAGTTATAATAAGTAGCCTTTTAAAATTTAAAAAAATAAATTTTGATTAATCATCGTTAGTTCATTAAAACGTTTTTATTTTGATATTATTGAGCAAGTGTGTAAATAAGTAATTGAGAAAGTAAGTGTGGAAAAACTTTATTAATTCAATTAAAATGATCACTAAACTTGTAATGTTTCAAATTAATACTTAAAATATTTTCACAAGTTAACAAACTATTATATACAAATATTTTTAGGCCACGGTGTATGACGCAAAATTACTAGGTTTATTTTGAAAGGGTTTTCTGAGGATTATCCGCCGAGAAAACCAAAAATTCTAGAATTAGAACATGGTAATAGTTTATGTAAGAAACTGAAACTGAAAATGAAATGATGTATTTTACAATAAAAGTAGGTCTTAGAGTAAAAGATACAGTTATTAGCACTTTAATAGAAAATTTTACTTTAGATATCGTCGATGTAATTAGCAAAGTGTGTAAATCCAATATTTATTTGAAGTTCGACAATTTTCCAACCTATTGCTAAATTTTTTTTTAAATAGTTGGAGTAAAAAATCTTGTTTTGACCAAATATTGAAGTTACGGACTTTGCTAATTACATCCACGATATACAGAATTTTTTGTTACTTTAAAATGTGACGTAGTTATGAGGACCACTACACGTATTAGATTTAAATTAAATAAAATATTAGATTTCACGTTGTTGCTTTAAAATGCACTTGGATTGTTAAAAAATACTAAAAGTCTGAAAAATGATTTAAGAAAGGTTAAATACAGTTATTGGCAGTTACACCATGTAATAGCAATTGGTGCATCTGCAGACGCTTATAATGGAGAAAATAAGATTTGGTTTATGAGATTATAGTGGTTTAAACTTCATTTACTAATTTTTATAAAGGTTTATTCTTTCTTTTCAAACATTCTTTAGTATTCTTTATATTTTATAAATAGCAGCAGAGTGGCGTGTTGGGAGACGTATGTGACTACGAATAAGTAGTCGCAGGTTCGAATTCCATACGCGCCTGTTGTCTAAAGTAAAACAGAGGAGTAATCCACCTCGTAAAACGGATTGTGAAGACTTCCAGAATGGAAGTGGTTATATTCCGACAGGAATGGAAAGCCGTTGATGAAATAAATATGTTACACCACTAAATAACAAAATCTTTTTACCATTTAGGATACATAGGCTACATCAATGCAAACTTTTTATTATTATTGAATTGAAATTATATATAAGTATTATTAATCTCTGAAATGAATATTAATTTAAAATTTTCAAAATTAATAGGTTAAATAATCAATAAACGAAATTATTTGTAAACTTTCAGCAATGGTTACTGTTGTCATCACAATAATTTCGTTTTATTGTTTATTTAACCTATTAATTTGAAAAATTTTAATTTAATATTGAAATTTGAATTAAAATATTAATTCCAGAAACATACCTATTATTAATTTTACAGCTATTATGAAAATTTAGGCAATTTATTAAGATAGATAGACCTATTAGAATAACAAAACATGATTAAATTATGATTAAGTAAAAAATCAAGTCATTTACGGTCTTTTAACTAAAGAATATAGAATTCTACTATCTAAAAGTTCCAATTTATTCATCCCAAAATATCTTATTATCAATATAATTATGCATATAGTTATAATTTTGGTAAATGGCATTACGACGAAAATTTGCACGGCAAGCGGCAAATCTCAAAATAAGCTGGAGTGCAATTTACAGAATTAATCAATCTGCACGTAAATATTTGTATCAACTATTGCATAAGTAATACGAAATTCAAAATTTAACTGATTTTATAATAGAAATTGATAAGTCCTTGTGCAATTATCGTTAATTCCATGAATTGAGGCTAACTTTGACTTTAGACAATACATTTTATGAACTATTGCATAGTAATAAGAATAAATTCTAAATAATTATCAAAAACTGCGTATTATTAGTATAATGACGAAATATTGATAAGTCATTGTTGAAACTTATGCTAAAATTGCATACGCTTGAAGAATTTGACATATGTGAGTTGAATCAAAACATATTTCTAATATGTTCTTAAGGATAAGTAAGTATGATGAATACTGTCAATCATTGTTTTTAAATTAACTAATAATTAGAATTTAAATGTTATTTAATCTGTGATTTGAACCTAAATTAGATTTGCATAATATATTTATAAGATACAATTTGAAGATTGAGGTAAAATAGTAGTAATCCATTAGCTTTGAAGAACTTTTAAGTAAAATAAATTTAAATTGGTAGTTATCTGTTGAACTAAAATCATATTTCAAAAATTTTCAAACGTACAATTATAAAAGTAAAAGTGCTGAATAGCTTTGAAGAACAAACATTGTATGTAAGAGTATACGTTATTGGCATCTTTGACTACAAGTTAAATTATTACAGATACTGTGAAAGAGAATCAAATACCAGTTTGAGTATCTAGAGAATATGTTCTATGGCAGAACAAGCAACTGGTGATTGGAATCTTATAACTATACGGATTAGGATGAAACAAATGGGATTAGTGACTCGTCATCTTTGCCGAAAGCCAATGTTTACAAAAAAATAAATAAAGTTTGACACGATTTAGCACGGAATCATGCAAATTGGACAGAAGACCACTGGGAACATGTAATTTTTTCAGATGAATCAAAATTTAATTTGTATAGAATGACTTTTGTACGCTGAAGATACGGTGAAAGATTGAAAAACAAGTGCATTAAAAAAACTGTGAAGTTTTCAAAAAGTGTAATGGTGTGGGATGTTTTTCTTACAAGGTGTGAGTTCTTTGCATGTTTTGAATTGACTGTTAAGGCACAGGACTACATCAAAATTTTAGAAAACGATTAAAAGCCAATTTCTAGATGCTAGCAATTGTACTTTTCAAGAAGACTCTGGGCCATGTCATCGGTCCAAAATTGCAAGTGTTTAAATTTTTCCTTTACTTTTAACCATTAACAAGTTTAAGAAAAATTTTAACAAGTATAAACTTTTAGGTAATCGAATATCTGGAAATAATTGCAATTAACCACTTACCATGTCCTGGATATTTGTCAGTTTAAACCCGATATAAAATTGTTGGTACATGGTTTCTAAGAAAATGTCATAAAATGGTCCAAAAATAAAAATTAATTAATAGAAACCTTACGTAAAATGTGGTCAGATGATTTAAATCTAGATTATTTACAAAATTTGGTAAAATGTATGCCAAACAGAATTAAAGCTGACGTAAACGCACATGAAGGGTCAACAAAATTCAAAAGGTTAAAAATGTATGAAGCAATGTTTGGAAAACAAATTCTGTTAAAAAAAATACGATCACTTCATTTTCAGTGTGCCCAAACCATTTTAATAACTAATTAAATAATACGTTAATTACAAACTTTTTAAATTTCTTTGTATAAAAATAAATAAACAAATTTGAAAACATTTTATTTTGTGGCAAAAGGGTCACAAAGGAATGCACCCATAATTACAGCCCTTAATTATTATATAATACATTTTAATGCAAATCAGGTAGTGTTGCGGTTCATTTTCACAGTACTGCAAGTGCTAAAATTGCAGTTAAAAGTAATTTTCATAAAGAAACTGTTAATTTCATCTAATTATTTTATTAATATTGAATTAAAACAAAGAGATGATATGCCAATAACCGTATGGGCGCCAACATTATTATTATGCATATAATAATAATTACACATAAATAATCGTAGCATTAGTTTCTGCGTTAGTTTTTTATTTTAGGCTGTTTTAATGATGGGATACAAAGATATTACGAACGAGAGGAAATATCAAATATATAATATATCAGTAGGTGACATCCAATATAGAACTGATGTCATCTTTGTGTCCGTACCTAAAACTGTCGTAACCGATGTAAATAGGTCAATAACAAAATGTTATTGGCTGTGCATTAATATAAAAACGAAAACCAATGTACCAAAACAATTCGTAATAGCAGAGTAATTGTTAAAGATTGAATGAATAATAAAGTATGACAACAACTTGCGACATATTTGGCTAACAAGGGTGACGAGAAAGATTGAAATCTTTTGGATCCAACCATGTACGTCAACCACGAATAAATTTTTGAGCATTCGATATCGGAATTACTTCATTGCGACATAAACGATTTAAAGGAGAACGGAAGTATTAATTAAAACTCTGTGGTATTTAACAATTTACCGAAAATTGTTATAAATGACCAATGCTGGGAAAGTGTATTCAAACTGCACAATTCAAAGTAATGAATGAAAATAATTCTTGTGAGGTTGATTTTAGATATTTATGCCCGGTTTTACAAAAGTTGCTATTATGCGAGATTTCTAAAACTTCGGATTATTTCGTAAGGGTCGCCGTTGATGTTTTACGTTTCGAAAAATTTAAAAAAATTAAGAAATTCTTCTTAGTTTTTGATCTATCTTCAACGATGTATCGTGTTCTGTTCCATATCCTTTTCTATATACGCGAGCTAAACACTATAGGCAACTTTAATCTCATTATGCCCCCTTAAGCCAAAAATCGTGTTTTACAAATGCATTTTTTAAGATTACGTAACCCATTTATGTAATCCCAACTTGATTTACATGAAGAATTTTTACGTAAATCGAACAAAAATTAAATCACAACTTTATTTTTGTTGAAGTAAAATAAAAGTTGTTATTTCACATCTGTCTTATAGGACAATCAGTAGAAATATTGTAAAAGGTAAACGTTGGAAAAGGTGGTGTACAAGCATTTATTTCTTTAACTTGGGTGCAAACATGTGAAAACTAAATATACTATCATGGGCGACCTCGGCAAAACTTTTGGCAGCCAAAAAATCTTGAAATTTTAGGACTTTTTTGTCCATACCTCTTAAACGTTGCATCCTAGCAAAGAAGTTACAATTATAACAAATTAAAGAGCATTAAATTGTACGTTGAATGAGTACCACAAATTAGTAATGACTTTAAGTGGTATGGTCGAAAACCACGGTCAAAACACAACGGTTTTTTGCAATTTTGTGAAAAACTGAGACATAGCACTATATAAGTGTGCAGCTTGGAAATAAGTGCTCTAAGAGAAAACCACATAAAATATGTTTATAGATCATCAAATTCTGCGTTCTCTGAGTACCATCAAAATTTTTAAATTCTATCAAGTACAAGTCAAGTCTTCTGTTCTTGAGTCATAACCCAATTCTCTCAACCATAGTGTGGAGTTGGGATTGCCATAACTCTCTAGAATCGCAGCAGAGTTTCTCGTCTTGTACCTTTTAAAGTTCGTCTGGTAGTACCACATATCTGTTGGAATCTGTTCAATTTTGTTTTGATATCTGTAATATTGTCCTGGTATGACACATTGAATCCAAGATAGCCGAAGTACTTCGCTTGCTCAATTATACAATACAATGTCAGCTCTTAGATGGTCGCAACCTTTGAACGTCAGTACTTTCTACTTTTTTTCTGAGATATACAGCTAATACGTTTTTGCGACAATGTTTAGTGCGTATGATGCTATTTGGAGATCGTCCTCTGTTTCCGCAAGGAGTGTTTAGTCATCTGCAAAAAATAGTGTGTACAATGTCATTTCTGCTACTTTTGTCGTTTAGTCAACCTCTTCTGCCATTGTTGAATGACGTCGTCGCCGTTTTGCCCCACAACAATACGCCGTCTCACACGTCGTATTTTGTATACAATTTCTTGTTCAAAAATTTAACTAGTGTTCTAGACCAAGCACCGTATTCACCAGATATGACCTTGTGCGACCTTTTCCTCTTTGCCAAACTTAAATTAAAACTATGTGGAAAATGTTTTGAGTCTATGGAAACTATAAATAAAAATGCGCCGATAGAATTAAATATCATATCAAAAATTGCTTATAAGAAGTGTTTTGTAGATTAAATTATTCGTTGGCAAATGCGTATTGCATCAAATCGGGCTTACTTTGAAGGCAAAAAAAAAATTTGGATAATTAAACAAATTTTTGTATTGTATTGAACAATTCCCGGTACTTATTTGACAAGGTACAATATCCACCAGATATTCACCGCTAAAATTTTATAAAAAGAACGGTTTATATTTTACACCACAATTTTTTACGTAAATTTAATAGGCCAGTCAGTATAGGATCAAAACAGGGGGTATGTTGCAAAAGGTGGTGTAGGAGCTTTTATTTTTTTAACTTGTACATATGGGTGCAAACATGTAAAAATCAAAAATGCTAACATGGGTGACTTTGGGAGAATTTTTGCGGCCAAAAACCTTAAAATTTTATGACTTTTTTTGGTTTTTTGCCAATAATTCCTAAACGGTACATCCTACTGAAAAGGTTACTTCTTCTTCTGAAAAGGTTACAATATAATAAATTAAAGAACGTTAAATTCTGCGTCAAATGAGTACCACAACTTACTAAGTTGGTCAATTGATATGGTTCAAAACCACAGTCAAACAATGACGATTTTTTTCAACTTTGTCAAGAACTGAGATATAGTACTATATATGAGTCTACTGCTTAGAAATAAGTACTTTAAGATAAAAACTCGTAAAATAAATGTTGTAGAGGATTAATTTTTGCGTCCACTGAGTACCAACATTTTTAAATTCGGTCAAGTATACTTCTCGAAATTGGCAATTTTTCGACGGCTGTAACATTACACTTTCACTTGTGTTGTTACATAAATTTCATTCTTTAATTTCAAATTTTACCAGGGTTTTGATAATCTAAGTTGGCACTATGTTTTCCTATTTAGATAATCTTACTTTCTGATAACCCCAGTGCTCAATAACATCTCAAGAGCACGCATATATTTTTATTTTGGTGCAAATTTTATCTATTTTAAACCTACTGTGATTTATTCCATCCTTCATATCACAGGTAAATTACATTTAATTTTATTTTGTCGTTTCTGACCACTTATTTTTAGTGGGTTGTAATGCCAGGTTTAAAATCTGTTTGGCTGCATTTTCATCGCATATTTTATTTAAATTGTTGCAATGTCGTTAAGACGTTATCTTTGCCAATCACACCTGCATTGATATGGAAAATTTAGCCCACCGATAGAAGTCGACCTTCGTTCATTTAACTTTTATATTGGAGCTGTTCGAAAATTATTTTCATATTTCTTGGATTTTGGACTGTTGTGTTTAGTGGATGATGGGGTCCTCGCATTTTTAGACGATGGTATTCTTGAAGCTTTGTGAGAGCTTCCATGCTCCTGATCAAGATGCCAGTTGTTCCTTGGCAGGCCTTTTTTTACCACGATGGCAACGGTTCCTTCCATTTTTACCTCCGTTTGAAGTTGGACGAAGCGTTTGTAACGAGCCATTGCTATGAATTTGTATAGTTTGTTAATCAATTTTCAACATTGGTGGTTGACGTTGTCGACCTGAAGTTATGTTTAATCCATTCTTGTGTCTTTATTTGATTTTAGTAAGCTTCCGAGATAACCTGATGTGGGACGATGACGTGATTTACTCTGAAATTGAAGGTAACCCAAATGGAAGGTATTTTAAAGAATCGATCCATCATTTTGGAAGTTTCTAGGTAAGTGAGCTATGTCAATGAAGATTCGGGGATGTGTATTTTAACTGCGCTTCAGGTGGGACTTTTGATTTAACGTCAACGATTTCACAACAAGAATTCAATTGTTGAACAATTCATAGTAATGGGGAGTCGACTTGAACCATCACTAGCCTTCAGCTGGTGTGGTTGTATTTTGCTTTAAGAAGTTTACCCCTCAGGTGAACTTACTTACTTAACCCTTGTTTTTTTATTATTTTAGCCTGTAGCCCTCAGCTACTTGCTAATGTTACTTGCTTTGTTTTTTATTTTTATTATGTGTTTGTTCTGATAAGGAATTGAAAATAAATGTCACCACAACTGTTTACTATCTTTGCTTTTGTTAAATTAAACAATTCTTCCTTTCTTGTACGTTTTATTTACTTTAGCTGGCGCCTCATTTCCATCATTTTTCCTCATACTGAGCTATGCATTTTAATTACGAATCCACGACGGTTTTCGAACCACCCACGCACTTCGACTAAATACTTAAATGTATAAGAGTTAGCCGATCGTGTAATAACAGCGACGATCAAGCAAGTGGCTAGCGTGGCAAAATTAATTTTATGCAATTATTGCTACACTTTTTGACGCCCAATTATGGGGCTACTTTTTGATCTCCAATTTATGGGGTTACTTTTTGATCTTCACCTTATGAAGATACTTTTTGATCTCTAACTTAAAGGGATACTTTTTGAACCCCACACAACGGAGCACGGTCATGCTTTGTTTTTGCGGAGGGTTATCCGTTGCACCTACCTGGAAACCATCGTAAGAACTTAGTATGAACTGGAAATAGTAGTAGTCAATTTTTTAACATCGCTCAGTATGAAATTTCTTCTTTCTTCTCGACATTGTTTTGATTCTTAATCAGAACCATAACTTTAGTAATCCTGTCCATGATTTGTGCGTGTGCATGATAGATTGTTGATGAAGGTTATTCGATTCAAACTTTTTGGTGGTTAATTTTTTTAATATTCTAGTTCATGTTAATACAGGATAGAGTAGAGTACCAGCTCCCACCGTACTCATAATTTGAGTAAATTTTTTAAATTCTTTTGTAGTGGCGTTCGGCACCGCCAGTGTTGGGTTTCGATGTATATAGTTAGTTTTTAAGTAATATTTTGAGTGTCAAAGAATTTGAGCGACCCTTGGTGGGGTTAACTTGGTCCCCCCCTCTCAAGTTTCGGAGATGCTGGAGCCCAATGCGTTTAGCTGAACCCATTATGACTAATGCGTAGGTGGATAATCACTGCGGTTAGTATTAAAATTCGATATCGTTTAATTGCGATATACGCGTATACCTCTTTGTAGGAACTGGTGTTTCCTGGTTTATAGTGTAGTTGATCGCCTTGTGCGGATTTATGGTTACATGTTTCATGCCTACTACTCAACACACGTTTTTTTAAACATTTTCAATTTTAGGTGTTCACAAGTGCATAAGAGTTACTTGTGACAAAACCGGAAAATGTAAAACTGAGTCGAATTTCCTGAATTAACAGTAGGTCATCCGTATGCATGTGTTGTGGGTTCGAGCAAATTGAATGCGGATTGGGAAACCATTTTGTGTTTGGTTTGGGAGAATTAATGGGATTGCTGAGGGTAAAATTGTTATATGCTTTTATTTTGCACTGGAATCTCTTGATGCCCTACACTATCGCGGATTTGATTTGATCGGTATGGCGATTGCCGAGAGATTATCTGTTAAATCAGAGAGGCGCGTCAGTGATTTTATTGAATGCACGATCTTGTTACTGCAGACGGAAGGAAAGGTGTAAGGTGGAAACATATTTCAAAGTCCAGTCATTTCATGTAGGGATGCTGTAATGGGATTTTATTTTTCATTGGGATTTTTTAATGCCAACACTATCTTGAATTTGATTTGATTGGTATGGCGATTGCCGAGAGATTATCTGTTAAATCAGAGAGAGGCGCGTCAGTGATTTCATTGGATACAAGATTTTGTTACTGCAGAGAGAATGAAATTTGGGAGATGAATCTTTTTGTCAGTTTCCTTTTGTTTGTCTTGTTGAGATACTTTCGTATCTACGGCTCGATCTTCTGTTTGGCTTATGTACTTGCTACATAACGGACTGGGTCTGGACTATGCTTCATCTTTAGTTCTTTGAAACGAGAAGATAGTTCATGAACAGCTTCTGTCTAGCTAGGATTTTCACCATTTGATGCGATAAGCCTCCACTTCTGTATTATCATTTATTTTTATTTATTTTTTCTCAAACCAATGCTGGTTTGAAGATTACCAGAGGAGCTAACGCTTCGTCCAACTTCAAACGGAGGTAAAAAGTGTAGCAATAATTGCATAAAATTAATTTTGCCACGCTAGCCACTTGCTTGATCGTCGCTGTTATTACACGATCGGCTAACTCTTATACATTTAAGTATTTAGTCGAAGTGCGTGGGTGGTTCGAAAACCGTCGTGGATTCGTAATTAAAATGCATAGCTCAGTATGAGGAAAAATGATGGAAATGAGGCGCCAGCTAAAGTAAATAAAACGTATAAGAAAGGAAGAATTGTTTAATTTAACAAAAGCAAAGATAGTAAACAGTTGTGGTGACATTTATTTTCAATTCCTTATCAGAACAAACACATAATAAAAATAAAAAAACAAAGCAAGTAACATTAGCAAGTAGCTGAGGCTACAGGCTAAAATAATAAAAAACAAGGGTTAAATAAGTAAGTTCACCTGAGGGGTAAACTTCTTAAAGCAAAATACAACCACACCAGCTGAAGGCTAGTGATGGTTCAAGTCGACTCCCCATTACTATGAATTGTTCAACAATTGAATTCTTGTTGTGAAATCGTTGACGTTAAATCAAAAGTCCCACCTGAAGCGCAGTTAAAACACATCCCCGAATCTTACTGACATAGCTCACTTACCTAGAGACTTCCAAAATGATGGATCGATTCTTTAAAATACCTTCCATTTTGTAAGCCAAAATATCGTTTTACGGAAGTCGACGGAACGTTTATGGTACTACTTTATGGAAACGTAACAGAAAACGCACGGATAATACTTCGTATGAAGATATGATAATTTCTTTAAAATTACTTATAAAAAGCCGGTACAGAAAATATATCAAAAATCCAGAATCTCCAAAAATATAATATTGATTTTAGTGTAGAAACAGCGCTTAAAACGTTGAATTCCCAAAAACCAACCGAATATTGATCCAAAAGACAATATCGTTACCAGCATAAAAGAACCAAAAGAACGCCTACATAAGAAAAAAATCCTGAAACTCGGAATTAACATAATGCGGTAATAGTAGTTATCAAACGTACCTCGAAGATGTTATTGGAGGGTTTTAACAATTTCAGTGATAACCAATTCTTCCAAGACGTTAAAACTTGAACAAATAAATCCTTCAAACAAAGTTTGGATAATTTCCTCAAAATTGCTTACGAAAGCCAGTACAGAAATATGTCCAAGACAATGACCAATACAATTCCCAAACAACTTGGATTGAAAAAACTCAAAGTTCAATCAACAATTCGATCATTGCAACGGCCAAAAAACTAAATTTTTGTGCAAAATTTTTAATTTGTAAAACTTTTAGAATTGGAAATCAACAGCTAAAATTTAATCTATACCTTGGTGACAACTAATATATGAACAATTAAATATAAAATTGTGTTGCCGCATATGGGAGTTTTATTGAATTTATTTTGAAGGAATAAATAAATAAAAATATATTTGTTGGTAAAACAGAACCGTAACAAACTTGAAAAATATTCTCTCTGAATTTCATTGTTATATTATCTTAAAAAAATTTCTTAAATGTCTACGAAAAAGTAAAAATACACCCATTATTTTTATTTTGACTAACACGATGAAATTTAGAGATAATTTTTATTATAAAGTTATTTAGTTTAGTACAAATTGCAGGATTTAAAGCAATAAACGAAAATTTAATGAAATGTTCTGGAAGTATTGATTTAATTTGTTTGACATAGAACAAAGTTAATGTTTTATTGGTATTCCAAGTTAAAATTTTCTTGCAACGTTCTGTTTGTTTTACATTAACAATTTATGGAATTAAAATGTTTGGTATCGTAATTGGGGTCATTATACATACTTCGTATTCATATCTGATTAACTTATATTCGATTTCCAAAAATGACCCTAAATTTTCTAATAATATGCAAAGAACAGCAAAGTCATCGTCAGATTAGTTTCTTTTAATAATGACAGCAGTTGTTACTTGCCGATACAAATAACAAGTATTAAATTAAAATTTTAAAAATTAACAGATTAATAATTGAACAATTAAACAAAATTATTTTTCACAAGCTTTCAGCATTGGTGTCATCAAATACAATCGTACCTCGAGTTATTAACGTCTCTAGTTACAAACAAATCTTGTTATAATAGCTATTTGTGTATTAAGATCACCGAATAATGTATTGCCGCTCGAAAAGGAAAATTGACGCACGACACGCAATCGCGACAGAGCGGCAATGTTTATTTGCGCACGAACATACACACAAAATTCGGCAAGAGTCGACTAACCCTGATTCGAAAACACACTTTTTCCTATAGAAATGGCTTTACAAAACGAAAGAACGCAAAAATACAAGCTCTTTAAGGTGAGGATCAATCTTGTCGGAGTTGTAATAAGGCCACAATTTAATTTTGAAAATTGCAATTTTCCCATAAGAAATACATGTAAGTGTATTTTTCTGTATTAAAATCCCAAATATGGAAGACATTCTGTCGGCGGTACTTGCAATTTCATATACGTGAATAGCCCATAGGGCGGGGCCAACTAGAGCAGAGTCAGTCGCTCTCCGAGATCCGTCGCGTCAACTTTCAAACTTTTCGAGTTGGAGCCGCTTAAGGGATGTTTTTAATGAGTTTAGCACGTGTCAAAACCGTTCGAAGCGCCGTCCGAGCCCCGGAGGGGCGAGGGCGGTTGCGGAGAGTAGGTTTTGACAGTGCAACCACCTCAGAAACGAATTCACACAAAAAGTGATTTTTTTTAGAAAATTTGTTGTCCGATCACAAATTTAATTTTTTTATTAGCTAATTACATCATTATCTTTCATAATTCGTTCTAAAAAACGAAATTTTGGTATTTTAAATGTTGCCACAGCCCATTTTAAATTTGGTGGGCGGGGTTACAGTTCAATAGAGCCAATGAGTAAATTGCATTGTTAATAAATTTTTAAAGCCGTTTTTTTCCAAAATGTGTGAGCCGTCCGCAAATTTTAATTTTTTTATGTGTATCTGGCATTATTATCTTTCATAATTTACAAAAAGAATGGTAAAATTCGTGATCAGAGTTAATCGACTCTCGCCCAAAATTCTTTCTACATTCAAAAACCGTTTTGAATAGTCAGATTTATGAATAGTCGAATAGTCATAATCAAGAATAGTTAGTTGAATAGTCAAAATAGTCAATAGTAATAGAATAGTTTTCGTATTCACATGCCTGGTTCACAAAACGTTTAAACTGCGATTTCGGCTTAAATTTAGGCGGAAATATCAAATGGGTTTTACAAAATATTTAGCTTAGCCAAAATATCTAAGCCTCGATATAAGCTACGATTATAACACATTTGAGTTGCACGAATAAATTTAAGGTGGCAAAAGTATCAATTATTTTCAAACATTACTAGTATATGATTCTGATATCGATTGATCACTATATAATGCGAGCAGCAAAATTCATCGACGATTCATCGAATTCATTTTAAATTGCAAATCTTCAGGTTTTTCATGTGTAGCCCGTTTTTCTGGGACAGTATCAGTAGGTAGAAGAATAGAAAACTAGTACTTTCCTGGCAAAACCAGTAAGAATGGTCACCGTACTTATAAACTATTTCATTATTATTCACTAGTCGTGCTTTAACCATTTTGTAAAAATTTAAATATACTCTGGCTCAAATAAATTGAGCCTCTTTACTACAATTTAAACTAATGTACAAATATTACAATCACTACATAACTACATACTAATTTTTAATGTTTTGATTTACTAATGTACAATATTAGTAAGGTACGACTTTATTAAACTTTGACAGCAAGACATGCCAATATTTTTGTACTCTTTTAAACAAAGCTAAACAATGGCTTAAATTATATTCAGGATGTTGTTTCTAAATCAGAAATTTGTGACGCAGGGCTCAATTTATTTGGGTCCGAGAATAAATACATAAATAATTTACTATCTTTTCAATATGAGAGTAGAATATGTGACAATACTTTTTTCCACTTTTTGCAAAATTTTGAGAGTAATTTCAAAACCCACTTTTCGTAAAATAAGACAATATACTTAAAGACCACTTAGTTGGACACAAACTGAGAAGAGAAGACTTACTAAAGACGCAAGAACCCTAGAGGAAGACCCCGCCTAAGATACACAACACAAATAATAAAAGACACTGGAACTGATAGCTATGAGAAAATGAAAAGATTGGCTTTCAACCGAGAAGAGTGGGGAGCTGCTTCAAACCAGTCATTTGACTGAAGATTTCGAGAGAGAAGACAATATACTAAGCTATGCCCGTGCCATCTACAAAACATTTTTCAAACTGCAAATAGCATTAGCAAGATAGGGACTAGAAGAACCTCGATTAATTTCGTTTTATCGAAACGGTTAATAACAGATTTTTAAAATATAAACTCGCAAATAGACGATTTGTAATGACATACTGTAAATACATCACAATTACTTTACTATTTTCACTGCAATAAATGAAAAACTGTTTTGTTTAGTTATTTATTTATTCATTAACTATAAATACTTTTTACTTCTAATTATAACATATTATCGATAAATGTTCAAATATATCAATTTGTCATAAATATGAACATTAACTAGCACGATATAATTTTATAAAAATTAGGATTACTACAAGCATATTATAATCCAGTTTGGTTACGGTTTTACAAAAAATTAAGGCACAGTGTCTATGCTTTAAAGTGAGCCAATATTTAAACCGACAGTTTTGTTTATTTCAATAATATAATCCGTCGGTTTTAAATAATTTTAATATTTGTTGTGCTCTTCTTGGTTGGGTCGCCTGTAATATTAAGATCTCCGGTTAAAAATCAATTTATGAGTTATGGAAAAGATAATAGAAAGCCATCTCATTAATTAAATATTTGTAGTTGTCAACTGGGCTTTTACCACGTTACTTCTCTACGCACTTTATGTTTTTTTGGAACACGAAGAAAAGCAAATTTATAAAAATTAAATGTAAATTTATTTTGAAATATGTTTTTGCATACTTATGTAAATTTTAAAAATGATATGATTATATTGACAATGCACTATATAATAAAAGAAATATATTTTATGAATTTTTCCCTAACAGTATTCATTTTCAAGCTGCACACTTTGATAATATACGTATAGTATATGTATCCATCCAGTTTTTCACAAAATTGAAAAAAAACCGTAGATTTCTTTCTACTGTGGTTTTCGACCAACCACTTCACGTAATTACTAAGTTGTGGTCCTCATTCGACGCAGAATTTAATGCTCTTTAATTTAATTGTAACTTTTTCGCTAAGATGCATTATTTAGAAAGTATGAACAAAAAATCAAAGAAGTTCTAAAATTTCTAGATTTTTTGACTGTCAAAAGTTCTGCCAAGGTCGCCCGTGATAATATATTTATTCTTCACATGTTTGCACCCAAGTTAAATTAAATGATGTGACATCACATGACTTTCCCATTCACTGCTAGGTTTATCATAGTAACTATAATTTTAATTTTGTTTAAATTTTTGAATTTTTAATTTTAAAAACATTTGTTTGAATTTATTGGTTATTTTGTTTCCAAGGCCGCTCATTTGCTTTCAAATGCAATGATTCTATTTATGTATTTTAATAACAATTCAAGAGAATAATTTCAAGTGTTGGGTATCTACACGCAGAAATAAAATCTCTTTCGATTGACACTATTTTTGTTTTTAACCATTACAATGGAATGAAGTATGACGCCTTAGAAGTTTTGTTTCTTTCAAAACAATAAGTAAAAATAAACGAATTTCAACCAAAATCTAATCAGTTCTTTAGACGGGGATTTCCAATAAATGTGCCAAATTTCAGTCAATCGGTCAAAAAAGTCAATCGGTGCATGCGTTTGTCCGAAATCGTGGTCGAAGAAAAACGGTCACACCCACACACATACACGCCATCACATACACCTACACATACACACACACATCCGGACATCATTCCAAAAAGTGTCTTAAACGACTTCTATGGACTCATAGACCATAGGAAAAATGCTAACTCAAAACTTTTCTTTTGCTCGATTACAATACTTTTCTTTACTATGTAAATGGGAAAGTAAAAAATAAAAGCTTCTACACCACCTTTTGCAACATTTACCTTTTACAATACCTTTACTGATTACGTTATAAGCCAGATGTCAAATAATTTTTATTTAATTACAACAAAAATCAAGTTGTGATTTAATTTTTGTTCGATTTACGTAAAAAAATTTCGTGTAAATTAAGTTGGGATTATATAAATAGATTACATAATCCTTTAAAAAAATGCGTTTAAAACAACGATTTAAATATAATCCTTAAAAATCCTTAAAAAGCTTAAAAATCCTTAAAAAGCTTAAAAATAATCCAATGTTTTCGAAATCTCGGATAATAGCAACTTTTGTGAAATCGTGCATTAGTTTGCTAATTTGTAATTTTACATTCAAACAAATGAAGGTTGTTACATTACTGCAATGTATTAGGACTGGCAAATGATCTGAGTACAGTTCTGTTACGACTGTTTGTGTAAAAATTTTATTAAAATTTTTGGTAATTACTGTGTCCACAATGCGTGTGTGCTGTCAAAAAAGATCTATTTGTGAAGAATGGATTATATGGCATTTGTATTCGATCGTTTTACGTATTTTCACAATTATTTTATTATAAAAGTTGTTTAGCGAAAGTGATAATGTTAATGACGCTCATTTTGTTCTGGACATTGATATTCTATAGCGAATTTTTTTGACTTCTGACTTGATAGAAGCTGTCAAAAGCCGAAACGCGTCGCCACACTAAACTACGAAATACATGTAAAATTAAAGCAACTTAAGTGCAGTATAATGTACCATTAATATTTTTTATTTAATTTTAAAGACTTGCGAAAAACTTCTACCTCCTTATTTATTTTAATGCTGGTAGTAGGGAACAGTTCGAATTCCCGGGTTCGAAAATACACTTTTTCCTATAGAAATAGCTTTGCCAAACAAAAAAACAGAAGAATACAAGCTCTTTAAGGTGAGAATCAATGTTGTCGGACTTGTAATAAGGCCACAATTTAATTTTGAAAATTACAATTTTCCCATAAGAAATACATGTAAATGTATTATTGTGCAATATTACGCAATAATTTTATGCATTGTATAAACGGTGCGTGTGCTTTGAAATGCACGAATCAACCATAGGGCGGGGTTAACTAGAGCCAGCGTTAGGAGGAAGTTAGTCCCTCTTGACATCCATCGGGTCAACTTCCACACTTTTTCAAGTTAAATTGTTTTGGGGGATGTTTTTAGTAAATAAAATAAAGCGGAGTGGAACGGAGGGTGCGGAAAATAGGTTTAGACAAACGCAACTACGTCAAGAATTGGATTCACACAAAAAGTGAATTTTTTCCGAAATTTGTTGTCCCATCACAAATTAGTTTTTTTTATTAGTTAATTAGACCCTCATCCTTTATAATTCGTTATAAAAAACGATATTCTGGTATATTTACAGTCCCCACAACCTATTTTAACTTCGGTGGGCGGAGTTACAGTTCAAAAGAGCCAATGACAAAATTGCATTCCAAATTAATTTTTAAAGCCGTTTTTTTCAAAATTTGTAAACCGATCGCAAATTTTATTTTTTTTTATACGCTAATTAGAGCCTCATCTTTCATAATCCACTTATAAAATGTAAAAATCCCGATTCGAGAATTCGAACTGTCACCCTGGCAGTGTTACAATTAATGAACTTAACAAAATATGACTTAAATCATAGCATAACAACTGACAGTAAGTTTTATCTCTCGACACCTAATTGCTTTCTTGAGCAGCAGTAGAATACAATTTTTGAGTTTGTCATCAAGTTAGGGCAGGTTTTTGGGGTGAGTTTGATTTCGACTACTGCTTGGTGGTAGAAGAAAAAATGTAATTTGCTAACAATGTTTTAGTCTCCAGCTTAAAATGTAAGGGTTGTTATATGCACGTATATGGATTATTCCACTCTAAATCGTCCAAGTTTCAGAAGCCTCTCCCCCCTACATGTAGGTTTTCTATAAAGATATAATTTTAAAGTTACTGTTTGAACTAAAATTTTGTCAAATTAGAGGTTAAAACTAGTTTTGTGCTGGTTTTAATAATTCAATACCTACGTCGGATATCTTAGCAAATGGATACTTTGAGGGCAAACGTAATCATGCAATTACAAGTTCACGGCAATGCGATGATTTCAAATGCAAGGTCAAAGGTTGCACCCGGAATTATAAATGTTGACACTGCACACGTAGTTTAGAAGGATGATGAGTTTGTATTCTGTAAGCTGATACTCAATAATCATGAAGTTAGCCTAGTTAGTCGGTTAGTCGGAAGAGCTACTCGGAGAGTTAGCCGGCTAGTTGAAAAAAATCAAGGGAAGCCAAAAAAAAGTCGAGCAGTTCGGTAGTCCCGGTTAACAAAAGTTATTAAGTGGTTGATAGAAGTCAGATAAAAGTCAATATCAGTAAAGTTTTGAAATGAGAAACAATTAAATCAGAGGTAGTTGAGAAAGATCTCGGAAGACAAGCAGGATTAATTAAGAATTAACAAAAGATCCTTAGCCGTTGTGAAAAAGTTAGGGCAATCCGAGAATTTAGCAAACAGTAATAATCAGAAAGTATGTACTCTGAAATTAAAAGGTGCGAAAGTCATTTGATATAACTGGGTTTGTTTGTTGGACTTGATCTGAACTGCTCTGAACAGTTTCTGATTACGTCAGACTGACAGCTGTTAAGAGCAACATCCGACGACTACTTTTGGAACAACTTGTTGATGTAAATAACCTAACCTCAAAATATTTTATAAATAAATTGTCATTATAGTGTCAAATATGAATAATTTAAGCTACAAAATACTACTACTATAAATTATTTACTAAATTTTTTTTGAGGTTACGTTGTTTACATGAACAAGTTATTTCAAGTGTTTGTCGAATATTACTCTGAAAACCGTCAGTGTGACGTAATCAGAAACTGTTCAGAGCAGCAACACGTCCAACGAACGAATCCATTAAGTGCTAATTTTGAGGTCAGTTCTTAATGGTAACCAGCTCTGGCGTCTACTAGATGGGATGAAACTTGTAAACCAAGTAAAGTTTCCGACATACACTTCGACGGAAATGAAGGTATGTGTATGTAGTTTTAAAGTAGTCTATGAAAATATTATATTAATTAGTTAAATAAAGTCAATTAAATTTCTAAGATATAACAGTGTCGTTTTTAATTATGAATAGTGTCCTTTGATTCCTTTTGATCAGCAACCGGAATTTTTATTGCAACGTTTAGGTGGGTAATTCAAGCTAGATCGCGTAGAAGACAGTGTACCAGTACTCGACAACATAAACCAAATCAAAGGAGTGGTGGCAGCGAATACAAAAATAAATATCCTCATAGCCGAAAGGATTGAGGAGGCAATAGGAAACCGTAGCGTTGGAGAAGAAATGCACCGAGTTGTCTTAACGTGGATACACAAGAGGTGATTCTTAAAACTTTACCAATGAAGTGCTTGTCTAATAATAAAATAATTTTTTAAATTCAAAAATAAAATTTTTCTTCAAAAAGTCAGAGTTTAATATTATTATGGCAACTGCCTGCCTCTGCGCAAGTGTTGCAACGCTACTAATATTTATTCTGTGGCCATCAATCTACATTATCATCAATTTTTTGTTTAAATTTAGTTTATTTTTAAATAAAAATCGGATGTGCCATGCCCATGACTTTATCATACTTTTATTAAATATTAAAAAAGTAAGTATTAATAAAAAAAAAAGAAAATAATATTTTCCATTAACTAATGTGACCCAAAATTTAATCAGTTCTAAGTGTAAATATAAAGATACAAAATACCAACTTTAGCTTTGAAATTCTCATTAGTTTTTGAAATATTTAATAAAACTAATATTAAATAAAAAGATTTAAAAAAAATTGCTTCCATTAACCAATTTTATCCAAAATTTATTTAGCTCTAATTCCTGCCATAAACATAACAAATCTCAACTTTAGTTTTAAAAATCCTTTTAGTTTTAAAAATATTAATTAAAGGCTAATATTAAATAATAAAATTTAAAATAATAAGAAACAATAGTTTTTATAAACAAATTTTAACTAAAATTTAATCAGTTCTAAATATCGATAAAAATATGCGAAAACCGAAGTTTAGTTTAGAAATTCGTATTACTTTTCGAAATATTAATTAAAACTAATATTAAATAATAAGATTTAAAAATTAAAAAAATAGTTTACATGACCCAATTTTAACCAAAATTTAAATAACTTTAACTCCAGCTATAAAATAGGAAATCTCAAATTTGGTTTTGAAAATTCTGTTAGTTTTAAAATATTAAATAAAGACTAATATTAAATAATAAAACCTAAAAAATAAAAACCAATAGTTTTCATAAAACAATTTTAACTAAAATTTAATCAGTTCTAAATCTCGACATAAGTATGCTAAATCCTAAATTTTGTTTTGAAATTCTTATTAGTTTTGAAATATTAATTAAAACTAATATTAAATAATAAAATTTAAAAACAAAAAAATAGTTCCCATGAACCAATTTTACCAAAATCTAATCAGCTCTAAGTCTCAATATAAGGATACAAAATCCAAAATTTTGTTTGAATATTCTTATTAGTTTTTGCTGTAGGTCGCACACAAAATTTGACCACACACGACACACACACATACACACATACACACACAACAACACACACACACACACACAGACATTTTTGGAAATGGTCTTATTTTACTCAGGGACCTCAAAAGTGTAAATCCATCAAAATCTCAAATTTTTTTCTGCACGAAAACAATACTTTCTCATATTACATATGATAAAGTAAAATGATAAAATAAAAAGTTTTAATAAACTTAAACATGAACAGATTTCAACCAAAAACCTAAAGGTGCGTATAAATCTAGCGCGACGCGCCTGCGACTACAACGCGCCTGCCTCGCGCCTGCCTCGCGCCTGTGGCGCGCCGCGCCTGCGACTACAAAAGGTACGTATAAATCTAGCGCGACGCGCCCGCGACGCGCGCGCGACTTTAACTTGTAACGTAAAGATTCAAATACTTTTAATTTAAATATCAAATTTTGAATTAAAATGAAGTCATGTTTTCTAATAGTAATACTATTTTTCATTTTAATAAAATATTATCGAAAGATATGACTTTTTAATCGATTTATTAAACATTCAACCCTATTTCCAGCAAAACAACATAAGTCCAGAAAGAAAATTTGTTAATTTTATATGTTACATTTTTATGGACATTAATATTATGTAGTAACTAATAAGTTAGAACTTTCAAAAGCAAATTAGCAAAAAATATATTTTTTTAATCTTGTACGGGGTTAGCGACCCCATTAGTTTAGACCCATTAGACCCCCCTCTGGGTCCATCGTCGCTGTTACCCAAAGAAAATGAAAAAAAAATTGTTCAGCAATCAAAAAAAAATTCGATAGGAAGGATTTCGTTTCATAATTTGTGTGTGCACTAAGCTGCACAATTATTGACTGCTGCTTTACTATGTTCATTAAGCGTAACGTTAATTAATCCAATAATAATAATAATAATAATAATAATAATGTAATAATTAATAATAATAAAGGCACAATCTAAAGTTAATTTTGAAAACAAAAAAAAGTAAGTAAACATACGCAAAAAACGACATCGTTCGCTATCGATACGTTGTACAAACCTGTTGCTAATTATAGTGATATAAATGCATATCAAAGAAACACTTAAAAAACATCGCAAGATGCGAATGACGGAAATAAGGCCCTAAATTTTAATTACTATCTCACCCATATGTCATTCATCAACTAACCCATAGTGATATGGGTGAGATGGTAAATCACTGCTATTTTTGAAAATTTAATATTACGTTGTTAAAACAAATAAAGTTTAGTTTATATTATTTTAGTGTTAGTTTATATACATATAATCCCTTTTTGTATTAACATTTGCTAAAATAAATTTTCCCAAACAAATACAGCGATTTAAAGTTTTATTTACCATATTTCTCCAACTTACCCTAAGCGAAAATAAAAGATTGTGCACAAAAAATGTATCACAACAAAACATTTACTTTGATGGCGCGTCGAAACACCGACAACGAACGGGTTTCCAACGCGCTTCTAGTGCGACAACTAATGGGGTCGCTAACCCCGTACAAGATTAAAAAAATATTTTTTTTGCTAATTTGCTTTTTGAAAGTTCTAACTTATTAGTTACTACATAATATTAATGTCCATAAAAAATGTAATATATAAAAATTAACAAATTTTCTTTCTGGACTTATGTTGTTTTGCTGGAAATAGGGTTGAATGTTTAATAAATCGATTAAAAGTCATATCTTTCGATAATATTTTATTAAAATGAAAAATAGTATTACTATTAGAAAACATGACTTCATTTTAATTCAAAATTTGATATTTAAATTAAAAGTATTTGAATCTTTTACAAGTTAAAGTTACAATGTAATGACGCGGGGTTGGCGCGCCAGAGTCGCGGACCAGGCGCGCTCAAGCGCGCCATAGTCGCGCCCAGGCGCGTCGCAGGCGCGTCGCGGGCGCGTCGCGCTAGATTTATACGCACCTTAAAACGTCCATAATTTTGACTAATAGATACATACATGTTTACTTAATTTCAGTTTAATTGGATGGTCGTTGGTGTTGGAGAAATGGAGAATTACACAAACAGACATATCTCCGTCGCTTTCGCAATGTGTTTTAGCGCGTTCCCTATTATTTACTCTTCGTGATGAGAACGTAAAACAAGTTAAACGAGCCATTAGGAGAAGCTATGTATAAAGAAACTATATACTATAACTCCATAGATAAGCTAAGAAGCTGTGTATAGAATTTTAAGTTTTACTAATCTGTTGAAGATCGTCAATATAAAACGGATAAAATTTATTGGGCTACTCAGCAACAAATGTTCAATCACGTAATAGGCGAAAGGCAGTTTGTTCGAGACCGACTGTGCCAGCTAGTACTAAATCTAGTTAGTATTAGTAAATTTAAAAAATTAATAATTGTGAATGCAATACGGACAGCAATTTTTAACGAAACCATAAAATATACAATTTTCGTAGAAAATTTTGATATTTCAAAATGTGGCACAACTGAATAAAAATATTGATTTTTATTTTATAATTTTAGATTTGACACCTCAGTAGTTAGCTTATTCGAATGGAAATTCAAAGGTACTTTTTCTCTCGTGATGATCGATGAACCTAGCAATAGAAGCAGAAGAATATTCAATATTTATTTTAATAACAATAAATTCAATTAAATTGTTTATATATATCCATATTTGCATGTTTATAAATATTATGTTACAAAGCAAACAATTGAATTATTACATGAAAACAATGTAAACATTTCTAGTTAATATATTTAATTAGATTTGTTTTAATGTAGAAAAATTAAAGAAAGAACTAATTAGATATTAATTTTATACATATCATAACCCTAACTTTAATTTGTGGTATATAGTAAGTAAGTGCAACAAAAACAATTTAAACAGAAATTGAAAAATGCGAAAACAAAGAAAAAAAGATGTGTAGTGTTAATCAATTAGATCAGCTGGTAATTAGATAACTGCTATTCATTTAGACTAAAAAATATAAAACCTTCGAAGGCAATAAATATACAAAAGTGGCGTGGTTCAATGGTTCTAGTGTTAATCAACTTTATGAAAATCGTTTCTTACTTACACTTGTATTACACTATGCAATTTACGGTACAAGAATACGTGAAAATTCTATATTCTTGTACAGAAACGGCGCACTACTGTGCGCAGAATGATCTAAACTCGTCGAAAACAATAAACTGAACCGTTTCTTGTACTATAAACTGTATAGTGTAACAATACAAACAATACAGGTACCCAATGTACGTATACTTGCCATGCAAGGTTTTTCTACAAACTGTATATGCTCAATAATGAACATTTTTGTGAAATTTCCAATAATGAAAGAAAGCAACGTGTGCAATTACAGTTTACTAGGTTTGTAAACTTTGTTTTGCATTATTAATAATAACAGATTGAAAGCCAATTAATTAATTTCTAAATAGAGCTTCTAGATTTGTACGTCCGTTGTTCTTGTATTCGAGAATAGGTAAAGGAAAGTGGAAACTTTTATACAAGTATTGATAATTTAAATTTAAAAATTTTACTATTTCTTTCATCGTTAATAATGAAAACATAAATTTATTAAAATACAGATATTTTAAATTAACATGGTGTAATTGTAAAAGAATAATTTTTTCAAGTAATTTAATAGGTAACTTGGGGTTATACATTTAAATACTTACTGCTAAAGTTCAGTAGTTGTAGATATTATATGAATTAGCTATACTAGTAAGAACATGGTCCAAACTCAACTGTACCAAAATGCGCCGAAACGTGATGAAATCAGTTTGCGATAACACACGACTCCAATCGACGATAGATGTTTAATCGTGTTTAATGTTGTTCAATCAATTTTTAATTTTAAATGCCAAAACTGCACCTATACATAGTTTTAAAAACGTTAAATCCGAACAAAATAATTTAGTTAAATTTACATTAATTAAATAGAAATCCCAAAAATTCAAAATTTAAAAAACTTAGTAACAAATATGGCAATTTATTACACTTAATTATTGACTTAATGTAATATTAATAAAAAACCAATTAAATTTAATTTCAAAACTTGCAAATCAGTATAATAACTACATAGGTACTATAGTAGCGCATAAATGAAGCTTATTGATTATCCCATAAGGGCATTGTCCTCTTTATGTGAATAGAACGCTTTGTACATCTAGCCGTACCTAGGCAACTATAAATTGAGAAATAATATTAATTAATAATATTAAATAAGGTATTTTCATTTTTCAGTACGGATGTTTTTTAAATTTTTAACATTTGTTAAGATGAGAGTCCAGACAGTTGGAAGTACCGCATTTATTGCAATATTTGTGACTCGTTGGCGAATTTCCGCCAAATGAACTCACCGAGTTTCTGGTTTGTTTACCTATCCAGAAGGACGGGTGTTTTGTTGAAATCTGCTCGAATTTTTAAATTACCTACACAGCGGAGTGATTACAAAAGGATGTGTCTATAGGCGGCTCTTGCGAAATATGATCAGCTTTATTGAAATATTAGATTGCAATTGACTCGATCAGAACATTTGTAGTTCTTTCAGAAAAATACCAGTTGGGTTGACAATTATTATTTATTTAATTAGCAATTTCATGATGGAGCGGCATAGCTACCTCCTGTGAATAAACTCATACTCACAACAACTATTATAACTTTTATTAATAAAAAAAAACGTGATCGGCGTTATAACGGTTGTTACCATTAAACACCCGTTTTAATGATATGAGTATGTACCTGCCCCATCAGCACATACTTTGGCTTACGGAGTCGAGTTCAATGTAATCTATACTTAAGGTACGTTCAACACTTCGCGTATTACATGTCGACATAGATGCCGATTAGACCTATTGTAGCATCCTGTAGATCTCCTAGCAACAATCTGACGAGATGGTTGAGTCAGGTACTGCCTAAGTAACTATTAATAATTTATTATAAATCAAATAACAAATATAAACAATTCTTCAATAACATGTAAAAATGGACATTACTAAAGATCCCGGGTATCAATTCAACAATAAAATCCAAGTAAGTAATAAAATATCAATATCCTGTGTAGCAATAATTGCATAAATAATATTTTTGCCACGCTAGCCACTTGTTTGATGGTAGCTGTAATTACACGATTGGCTAACTCTTATAGTACATTTAAGTATTTAGTCGAAGGGCGATGGTGGTTCGAAAACCGTCGTGGATTCGTAATTAAAATGCACTGCTCAGTATGAGGAAAAAATGATGTAAATGGGGCGCCAGCTAAAGTAAATAAAACGTACAAGAAAGGAAGAATTGTTTAATTTAACGAAAGCAAAGATAGTAAACAAATATGACATTTATTCTCAATTCCTTATCAGAACAAACACAGAATAAAAATAAAAAACCAAGCAAGTAACATTAGCAAGTAGCTGAAGGCTACAGGCTAAAATAATAAAAAACAAAGGTTAAATAAGTAAGTTTACCTGAGGGGTAAACTTCTCAGAGCAAAATACAACCACACTAGCTGAAGGCTAAATGATGGTTCAAGTCGACTCCCCATTACTATGAATTGTTCAACAATTGAATTCTTGTTGGGAAATCGTTGACGTTAAAGCAAAGTCCCACCTAAAGCGCAGTTAAAACACGCACCCCTGTATCTTTACTGACATAGCTCACTTACCTAGAAACTTCCAAAATGATGGATCGACTTTTTAAAATACCTTCCATTTTGGGTTACCTTCAATTTCAGAGTAAATCATGTCATCGTCCCGCATCAGGTTATCTCCGGCAGTTTATATAGTGCCAACTTAGATGATAAAAACCCTGGTATAATTTGATATTAAATAAAATAAAATTTATGTAACAGTACAAGTGAAATTGTAGTGTTACACCTGCTTTTACCAAACCGTTCATTGTTTAAAATGCAAAAGTCTACCTTTTACAACAGATTGAATACAATCACAAATTTTCAGAACAATTCGTACAGGGTTATATATCTGTATAGGGCTAGGAAAAATGACAGTGAAAATTCTGTTAACGGACACCTCTAAATAGCGGACAGTTTTCAATTCCCCGGCAAAAATGCAAGAGAGTATATAGAGAAATTTCTTCTTAATAACGGACATTTTTAATAATGGACGCGGACACTGAAAACTATACTCCAACGCTAATTTAAACTTCTTAATAACGGACGCAATGAAATGAAATACGTTTGGGAATCACATATGGTTATAAAACTTGTTTTTGCGCTATGCAAATTTTTACAACGCCTACAATGCATTATTAACGTTTCCACGTTACAAACATAGATATTGAATGTGAATCCATTTTGATAACCTTTCTTTTTTCCATTGATCAACATTATACAACCACATATGTACTTTGGCTCTGACTGCGTATCCAATTTTCAAAAGTCGGTGTCTATAAAATTATAAGTAGGTTTTGCTCTAGTGTAAAATTTTTTAGAACTTGATTGTTAATTTCGATCTCGGATTATTTTTCTCAATTATACTTCTAAAGTGTACGCATGAACTTATGGCTTCTCAAAAACAAAAATTGAAATCATAAAAACTTATGAATAAGAAAAATGTAGTATTCGACACTTAGCGAAGAGATTTAGTGTTGGAAAAACTCAAATTGTTTTACTTCTAAACCATCTTTTTTTCTCAAAAGCGAACACTTCTCAATAAGGAACATTTTTACGTGCCGCGTCTGTATCCGCTATTGAGAAGTTTTACTGTATTTTATACTTTTTAGTCCGTTTTAAAAATGTGGTATAAACTTTTTTTTAATTATTGATTTATATAATTTATACTTTCTACTTTAAAGCGGAAACTGACAGTCATGTTTATATGAATACCAAATTCACTGCATATCCAAAACATGGTTAAGAAAAAACATCGATTATTCTGAAGTCGTTCTCAACTCGTATATCATTTATCGATGCGATCGCAATTTGGATGTTTGCAATCTTATACAAAACGAGGAGGCGTCTTAATAGCGGTAAGTATTGAAGTGTTTATATTGAAAGGAATTTTCATGATATTTTTTTAAATGTTAATTTTATTTCGATTTGATGCCTAACTTTTTATGTAGTGTTTGTATTTTATGTAGTGACTTTTATTCGTTAATTTTTTATATTACACATAAAGTTCCATTAACCACTGTCACTTGATTGTTTAAAAAGAGTCTCGGCACTTTTCTTAACCTAAAATAAATTGTTTTTCTATATATAAAAATTATGTTAATTTAATAACGTCCTGGACAGCTCAGTTCAACATGCGGGTCAAAGTCTGGACGTCTATTGTCACCTAAAGTTTGCTTACGTCATAAATCGAAGAATATTTACGGGGTTTTGCTCGGGCGCGACTTTCTATATGAAAGATTAGATAACACAAATAAGACAATGGTTTTTAACTATATTAACGATTTACTTATTTAAACTAAATTGGTTATCGTAGGCATTTATAAAATGTTAACATTACCGATCAAATTTACAAGGTAAATTTAAAACATAACATAACATAAAATAGATATTTACAAAAATAATACCAAATATTTGAAATTAACATTGACATTGAGAGGTTGCAGTAGCCCTTGAGGGTTTTCTGTTATTAACCAAATTAGTTGCAAAATACCAGTTTTTGTCAAATATCTTTTAAAATATCTTTTTTGCTAAAAAAAACTAATTAAATCATTTGAAAGTGCAGGAAATTTTACATAAAAAATATATATGAAGTTTTTTTATACGATCAAAAATGTAGGCTCCAGATTTTTTTTGTTTAACGCAAGAAAATGGACACTAAATTCGTTATAACTTTTAAACTGATTAATGAAATTGAGCATACAATTTTGTATGCTCAAAATAATGTATAAAAATATCCTATAAGTAAAAAAAATCTCAAAAATTTAGTATTGAAGATGTACACTTCCAAAATTTTGAGTAAGTAATAAAATTTGAAATGTATACCTAACTTTAACCACATATTACTCTTGCATAAATTGCCTTATTGGGTTTCTACAAGTGCGATTTTTAAAGCTTGTGCCAAAACTTACCGAAATTGTGCCGCTTTTGGTTTGGGCTAACCGGACCTTTTTCAGGAACAGTCGGAGAACGTGGGTGGTAACTTATTACCGTCGTGGGTTCCCTGCTTAGGTATTCCTCCGGTATTTTGGATAATTGAAACCAACCAGAATATCTTCAGGGCGCCAAACTCAGTGTAATTAACCCAGACAGGAAAGGGGATTAACTACTGAATTAATAAGTGAAAAAAAATAATAAACAGTAATCAACGTCCATACAATTTAATGACTTGCAAAAGTTGACAACGATATTGCTTAATCTGTTGCTACCAAGGATAAATTTTTAACCGTTATTTTCCTCAATTCGATGGTTTGAAACAATATAGCATTCAAAAATAAAGGCACACACATGCATATAAAAATATCAACAGTTGTCTTACCTGGCTTGAATGGATGAAAAAAAAAAACCAATACCAGCAATCCAGATCTGTCTTCCTGGAAATTGGTAACCAAAAAAACAAATGCGTGATAGTAATCGCTAGAAAAAACAACTTTGTAAATTTATACATACACAGTATGCCTTGCTATAATAGTAATTACCAAACCGGATAAAATTCCCTTAGCAGCAACTTGTAATAGCCACAACAAAAATAGTAATACATATAGGGTCTATTGCCACTAACACTCCAGCACGGGATATACACTCGGAAAAGATAAGTTCCTGAATTCTACGGCCCTAGAGATGATGTTCCTCAATTGATATTGACGGGATAGGTAAAGTTTCTTAAACATCTATCCAGTATTCCACACTTCGCAGATGGGATTTTCCGTCGACTGTGCGTTATCTCACAAAGACAACTCGTATAGCACCATATGACATCCAAAAAAGTAATTGTTTAAACGGTCGGAAATTTTCGATTCGTTAACAACCAGGAATGGGATTTATCAATTCCAAAGAATCTGCTCAAACTCAGGATCAATATCCTCCAACCAACAGAAGACCAAAAAAAATCGCAATAATCATCCAATCCAATATGAAATTTAATTTGTAAATTCAAAATTTTCGAAAATTTTCTAAAATAAAAATTTCACTCGACCTCTCTATCTTACTGTGTCTAGAAGATTGCCTTATCACACCTAACAAATTTATTCGAAAACTTTTATGTTTAATATTATTTTAGGAGCGATCATTAAAATAATTTCCGTCCAATTGAAAATATTGTAACAAGCAATCTGCTTGTTACAAGCTTAAAATGTGTATTTTAAGATACTTTAAGGAGATTTAGGTTAAAAAGTAAATCAACCCTTTTCATTTTACAAAAATAAAAAGTAATTTTTTTTTGCTCTAAAATTCGTTAAATTATAGGTACGTTATACGTTAATAACTTTTATAAAAAATTTATTTAACTTACCTAACTAGCATATATACTTAAGACTTAAAAATAAGTGAATTTAGTGCAAAAAAATTTTAGAATATATTATATAAGTCAATAATTTTCCCGAAATCTTGAAAACATCGAGTTTTTTCAGAGCCAGGTATGATTCCATGTGCACCAAGAGGTCTCTGGACAAAAACCAAAGTTTTTCTAATCTATTTCTTTGCGTAAAATCCGAATTTATTAGTTTTAGTTGTCTTAAAATGGTATAATTTGTTTAAAAGGCAATTGTTTAAACAAATTCAAAAATTTACAAGTTTTGGTTCAAACTATTTTTTTTTTATAATTTGGCCTATTTAAGAATAAAAGATCTTATGTAAATTTTTCGTTAAGTGTTTCTAAAATAAAATTATGAATTTTTGAAGTTGGTAAAAAATGTTTGATTTTGGAACTTGAAACTTTCATAATTTTTTTAGAAGCATTTTACAAAAAAATCACAAGAGACCTGTTTTTCTTAAAATGGTTCAAATTATTAGAACAGAAAATAGTTTGAACCAAAATCTGCACATTATTGTATTTGTTTAAACAATTGCATTTTAAACAAATTGTACCTCTCTGAGACAATATTGTAACCAATGAACATAAATTCCAAACAAAAAAATAAATTAGATCCTCACCTGATACAGAGCCACGATTTATAAAATATCGAGTTACATCTTTTTTAATGAAATTTTTTTCGAAAAGTTGGCCATATTGGATCCGCTATTTATTATTACTATTTTTTGGCATTAAAATATATGAGGGTATAGTATCAAAGGCGGCTATATCCATTTTGGTGAAATTGAGATAGATACGTCATTTTGTCAAGAATTTTGTTCTCTATGGAACCCAATAATCCATCCCTAACAAAACCGCTTACATCCAGTCAAATTTTATACTTAAAGTTGGCCCTTAGTTTCAAAGTCGGCAATATCCAATGAAGCAAATGAATCAAAGACGGCAATATCCATTACAGCCAATCAGGTAACATCATGATGTCATATGGTATCTGATTTTGATTTGGATCACAGTCTTTTATCTTAATTTTGTGGTTTTGCTTACTTATTTTTGTTTTATTCTAAATAAAATTTAACTTCTAAAGGCAAATTAATATTCAAATATATACCTATTTATACATTCATTCAAAATAAAGATTACTGTTACTCAATATTATGGATTTTGAGAATCAAACACGGCAATATCCACTTTTCATATTCAAACACGGCAATATCCAATATTGATTATCGAATATATCGGAAACAGTAGAATTTTGTTTTAAAATGGTTATCGAATTTTATTTTATTAGTTATTATACAACAGAAAATTTATTTATGGGCGACTAATATCCTCACAATTAGCTGAAAACAGTTTTTCATCTATACTGAAAAATCGCAAAATGGATATAGCCGCTTTTGATTCTATACCCTCATATTTCAGCAACCTAAAAAACACCTACAGTATCAATCCGAGCTAAAGCTCGCCTCACACGAGGCTTGATTTGCTTGCTGGGTTTTCTGCTGGCTTTCAAGCGGCTGGATATTCGGATGGTTTTCAGTGCGTTGGCTTCACACGGTAGTTTTAATGCAAGGTAGTTTTAACGCGCACGCGGTTTAGTGATTTCATTGACATAGTGACAGTTTGTTGAAATGAACGCGGTTATAATATAAATTCACTTGACAGCAAACAACAACAGGTTAGCCTTGTCGTAACCTAGTAGCGCCCGTATTTACGAAGACGACGCGACTTTGTCATTGGTTAGCGCTTAAAACCAGCAGAAAAACCAACAAGAAAAATAGCACCCGTTTTATCACAAAAACAAGCACGAAAAACCCAGCATGTGACGTCACTTTCCAGCACGGCCAGCCATCACAGCGGCCAGCAAGCAATCCATCAGCAAAACAAGCATCGTGTGAGGCGAGCTTAAGTTTGTTTATTATTTATCAAGTTACATAATTTTTAATGAAATTTTTATCAAAAAATCGGCCATATTGGATCAGCCATTTTGAATAACTTATTTTTGCCTTCATAATCTGTTTCAAAGACCCTGAGAACCCCTATTAAGTTAATTGGAATTGAATCGTCTTAAAATTTCTCAACGTATAATCATTTGGTTTGAAAAAACCGTTTTTTTTGTTTAAATAAGAAGTAAACAATTTCCTGACATTTATATGTTTATAACTTTTTACTTTAAGCTATTAAAAAATGATAGCAAAAGGTTTCAGCAAAATCGAAGCTTCCCTTAATTAACTATTCCGAAATAATGCATGTTTTCAGTCTCTATTGACTCCACTAAATGAGTTTTAGGCATTTGTTTTGGATTTTTGTAGGTACTCGGTGATAGGAGGCGTAGGATTTGTATAGTAAAAGTTTAGTTTTTGTGTGGATTTTATTTTTGTGGTGGAAGAGAGAGTAGGTGGTATGCGTTGTTGGTTTTATGTGCGGTTAGTTTGCAGTGCTCTTTGAAAGTAAGCTTTTAATCGAGTGTGACACCTAAGTATTTGACATGGGTGGATTGTTGAATGTCGGTATTGTCGACTTGGAGGTTGCAGCTGAGTTCATCGCGTTTATGTGAGAAGATTGTGAGGGTTGTTTTCGTTGTATTGAGTTTAATTTTCCATTTAAGATAGTATTTTTCAAGTAGGTCTGTGTCGTTGTCTTCTTCTTCTTCTTCCTTTCAGAGTTTAGGCTCTATTGCATGTTCCGACTTCATAAGTCTCGCCAACGCTTTCGCGGTCGGCAAACGTCTCTTTTGCCTTTCGGATTATAATCAAGTATTTTCTTTGGGATCCTTTTATCTTCCATTCTATTTAGATGTGATTTCCAATCCTCTCTATACCCTTGTATTCTTTCATTAACCGAGAAGATTTGCAATTCGTCGCGAATGTCTTCATTTCTTATGTGGTCCAATCTTGTACATCCTGTAGTTCTTCTTAAGAATTGCTTAGATTTTTCAGGTTTCTGTGTATTGTTCCGCATATATGCTGGAATTTGTTTATCTTGTTAGCTATGTCGTTGTCTCGGTCGAAGCTTACGTCGCATCCCAAAAGTTAAAGTGGGATATTTGTTCTACAGGCTGATTTTCTATAGAGATCTTACTTCTTATTATATGTTTTCCTTTAAACGCCATAACTTTCGTCTTTTCTTTTGAAATTTCTTGATCATACTTGGTACACAGCTTCTGCAGGACAAAATCGCTCTCTGGAGGTCATCTTCAGTCTTTTGTATTATTACAAAGTCGTCCGCAAACAATAGGCAATTTATGAATGTATCTCGATCTATTTGTATTCCTAAGTTAATTTGATGTTTCCATTCTCTTATCATGTCGTCCAAATATATGTTAAACAAAGTAGGTGAAAGACTACACCCTTGTCTTAGGCCTTTATTGGTTGTAATTTTCTTTGTTATAGATAATCCTGTATTTATTTCAATCGTAGTGTCTTTATATATATTTTTGATGACTGATATTAGGTGTTCGGGATATCCTCTTTTTTGCAACATTTCAAAGAGCTTTCGTCGGTTGATGTTGTCAAAGGCTTTTTTGAAGTCTACAAATGCAATATGGGTTTCGAGATTGAATTCTCTTCGTCTTTCTATTATCTGTTTTATTACAAAAACATTGTCAGTGCATGATCGACCTTTTCTAAAGCCACTCTGTTCTTCAGATATAAGGGCATCCGCTATGTTCTGCATTCTTTTGTTTATAATTTTGGTATATATCTTGTACACACTGTTAAGCAGGCTTATTCCTCGGTAGTTTTGGCAGTTTTTTCTGTCTCCTTTCTTGAATATTGATATCACCTGAGCTTCTTTCCATTCGGATGGTATTTTTGATTTATGCCAGCATTCATTTATCAAGTGTAGTAGTCTAAGCTTGAAGAATAGACCTCCATATTTAAAAAGTTCGTTATTCAGACCGTCTGGGCCAGGCGCTTTCCTGTTTTTGATTTGATGTATGCAATCATCTAATTCTTGGATAGTAATGGAGTCCCCTTTATAGCTATAGTTACTTTTAGATCCGTTCCTTTGGCTGGGGTTCTCGCTCTGGTCATGCCATAGGTCTTTATAATGTTGTATCCATTCTTCTTCCTGGATTATGTGTAAATGTGCTGTGTCTTTTTCTGTTTTATTTAGATGTTTCATCATTTTGTATGCTATTTGTTGCCTACCATGGATATCCTGTTCTATATTGCATATAAATTTTTCCCATGAGTCCATATGTGCTTGTCTAATTAAGGTTTTTGCATAGTTTCTTTTTTCTTTGTATTTCTCTCTTGTTAGATTTGTGTTCTTTTGTAAATTTTCCTTGTAGGCTTTTTCCTTTTCCTTTATGGCTTCTGCTATTTCTTGGTTCCAAATCTTTAGACCTTTTTTGGTTTTTGTTTTCCTTTTTGTTCCTAGCGCCTCTTGGGATGCTCTATCTATGCATTTTCCTATATTGTCCCACTCTTGCTAATATCATTCGCTGTTGTCGTATTTTCAAGATGTTCCTGTAATCTTTTTTGGTAAAGGTATCTGATGCTTTGGTCTTGTAGTAAATGTATTTTGTACGATGTATTGCTCGTTCCTTGAATATTCTTACGCTGAGTTTGTTTTTTCCATCTGGTCAATAGGCCTATCCTTGATACTAGCAGATAGTGGTCTGAATATATATCAGAGCCCCTGTATACTCTCACATCTTGAACCTGGGAACTTAATTTTCGTTTACCATTATATAATCTATTATTGAACGTAATCCTCTGGCGCTCCATGTGTATTTGTGGATGTCTTTTTTTCTGAAGAACGAGTTTGTTATTCTCAGCCCATTGAATGTCGCGAAATTTCGTAGTTCGTGCCCATTTTCGTTTACATGTGCTTCTCCAAAAGTTCCCGTTACTTGGGGGGATAGGTTAATTTCCTATTCGTGCATTCAGATCTCCAGCGATAACTAGGTGGTGATTTTTAAATTCTGTGGTGGTCTTCTGTAGTTTCTCAAAAAAAGCTTCTGTTTCTTCTCTTTTTCCCTCTTCTGGTGCGTAGACGCCGATTATCGTGAGGTGACCTCTGTCAATCTTTAATTTGGTGGTTATTATTCGTTCGTCTATGTATGAGTAGCTTTCTATTTGATTCTTCCATTTTTTGTTTATTAATATTGCGACTCCACTTCTTGCTCTTATCTGTTGCTCCACGCCGCTGTATATCATTATGAAATCGTCAAGTTCTTTTGTTCCTTTCAGTTTCTTTTTGGTTTCAGTTATGACTACTATATCTATCTCTTGATTTTTCAGGGTGTCATTTAGTTCCGCTTCTTTATTTCCGAGACCTCTTACATTCCATGTTGCTATCTTTATTGTTTCTTTGATTCCTAAAATCTTGTCCTTTTCGCGCTTAGGTCGTTTTCTGTTTGATCCATCCGGCTGTATCCGAGGCTGTAACTTATGAAGTTTGTGAGTAATTTAGGGTTTCCCTAGTATAGATTACCAGTCCATAGCTAGGTAAGTTAAGTGGTGGGGCTGCCACCTTGAAGCCTCTTAACGTGCTTGATTTTTCTGTAGGAGTGTTCTTCTCTTAGCCAAGGGGTTCCAGTTTTATGGCGCTGGAAATTCGCCTGCACTCTCTCCCGTCTGCTACAACTTATGTTGTATTGCCCAAGGATCACGCGGCTAGGCCTTCGAGGACGTGGGAGTAGGATTTATTGGCAGAGCTGATCGGTGTTAGATCAGTTAGCATTACTCAAGATTTGTGAGGTGCACATATTGGCATCTGTGCCCCTCCTTGAGACTTATACCAATCTTTGACCCCCCCTGTGTCGTTGTTCAAATCTAAATCAAAATTAGGAATACTTTTAAGATGCCTTATTACGTTTTATTAATTAATTGTTCGTTAATTGTTAAATTAGATTCAGATATTCACATAGCATTTAACGCTTTTGCAATCATCAAAAAGTTTTCCGGTTATACGAAATATAGCGTTGATATTAAATATATAGCGTCCTACGTTGATAGCGATCAACGTAGGACAGATTGTTCAACTTTAAAATTGACTTACTCCGTATTAATTTGTCGTAAATTGTTTATTAATTCTCGGAGTTCACATATTGGCATTCAGCTGGACGATTTTGCGATTGCAAAATTTTCTGATTAACCTCGGGCGCCCAACGTGGGGCGGTTTTCTTTCACAATCCATGCTCCGATTTTATAGCCGATATTAGACACCTTGCCCACACCGCGACCTTCCGACAAGCTGCTGTGCCACACGTCTTTGTCCCTCCCCCATGCAGGAAGCCGCGCCTTCCCTGCTCTCTCGTTCACTTCAATCAAGTAGGTACTAAACAATTTAGTAATCGGATTAATTTTACAAAATTAAACTCAAATGAGCGAAACAGAAATGTACATAATTAAATTATTGATGCAGTTGAACTCCTATAAGAAATTTAATTTAACGTTCAAATCAACAAATAACATTGGACAACTATATGCCAAATAAAAAGACCCTGTACCGCAAGAAAAAAAAGTAAGATTTGATGTACAAGATGGAATGGCAAGATTGTAATCGATAAATTGGCCAAACAAACCAAAGGCTTATAAACGAATGGCAATAAACGAATGAGTAGACATGTTTTAAGTATTAGATGTAATAAGCCAAAAACCACTGCGATTGCCAAATATATTTTAATTGATGGACATAATGCTGCCTTTCCAAATGCCAAGATATTCAAATCAGTCACCAATTATAAAGTTCAACTCCTTCACGAAATGATATGCATCAAGAAAGAAAAGAATGCGGTGAACAGAAAAACCAACATTAATGTTTAAGTAATATTTACAGCCATCTACTCATCTAAGCTACAAATAACGTATTGGGGTTAAGTTTTTCCTATTTAATGAATAAATTATCCGCTAATTTTCCCCACAAGGTCAAGTTTTGCGTGATGTTTGACAGGTGCGGTTTAAATTTTGCGGTGAGGTTGAAAAGTTTTCAAAAACTTTCATTTTGGCATTATTTTGTGCATTTGACGCGACGGATAGTTTTGTGAAAACGGGTTGCATCTGTTCGATCAAATTTTGGACTAGAAGAAATTATTTTATACATTTTAGTCCGTTTTAAAAACATGGTACCTACTTTAAAATTATTTTTATTTAAGTAATTATTTTTGTAGAGTCTTATGTAAGAGAAATTTTGCAATTTTAACCACATCTTGATGAGATTATGACAGAGACATGCATGAGGCAAATTTCAGGCAAATTTCAATTTTCTTCACCTGATTATATCTAATAGAAAATAGTTATACCTACCAAACAAACAGACAGACAAGAAAGCGAGTTAATATTAGTACTTAATTTGTACCGAACAAACGAATTAATAGAAACGTAGTAAAATAAATAATAATTATTTATTATTACTCAAATTTTCTAGTTACCTTGCCTGATGATGTACATATGTGAAATGTACAAAACCGGTAGGCAATAATTAAAATTATCCTGCAGAAGAGTGTCTTTTATTTGAATTTTATTACTACTCATTTGTAAATGTTATTTTTTAGAAAAAGAATCTCTTGCTTTGGACCTATCTAGTGTTGGAAGATATGCAATATATGGAACATTTATTCAAAGTCCAATATTAACAGCGTGGTAGGTTATTTATTTGTTTTCTTCTATAAATTAATAAATGCCAAGATATTCAAATCAGTCACCAATTATAAAGTTCAACTCCTTCACGAAATGATATGCATCAAGAAAGAAAAGAATGCGATGAACAGAAAAACCAACATTAATGTTTAAGTAATATTTACAGCCATCTACTCATCTAAGCTACAAATAACGTATTGGGGTTAAGTTTTTCCTATTTAATGAATTCTTAAGTAGTAGGTTGTTCCTTAACTCGCGATTATCTTTCAAACTTTATGGATCAAGAAATCATATCAAATGACAATACGTTATATTCCGAGTCCATGCAATTGCATGCAATTATTAAACGTCTGATGACAGCAGTAGCCATTGCTGAAAGCTTACGAATTATATTAATTTTTAATTATTAACCTTTTAATTTTAAAAATTTTAATTTAATAGAAATTTAATTTATTAGCATTCAAAATAGAAAGTTTGGATTTAAAAAAAATTTTTTTTTAAATATTTTGAAAATTAGGTAAAATTACCGAATTGTATCGAATTATAATTATTTAAAATTACTACTTTGATTATAGAAAGTAAAAGTATAACAAGCAATTTTTTAATTCCATGTTTTACCAATTATTTCAAAAGACCCCACATATAATTTGGCTGTTTTTTGTGAGTAAGTAAAATAATATTACTGAGCATCGGTCAGTTTATTGTCAAGTTATACAGCGGCAATACGCAGCTGTACAGTTGCAGATCAGTGATTCGATAATTTTTGGATATGAAGCATAAAAACTCATATTTTCTTTATGCTACTAAAAAATGGTTTTATAAGGTGTAATTATCCTTTGAAATTAAGATGAAGAAAACTGTACCAAGGATTAAAAGTTATAGCGACGAGAATTTTTATATTAACAACTTATTCAAGTTTTACAAGTTTATCAAAATAAATCGAATATGACCATATCCATAACTTTATCACACATTTACTAAATATTTAAAAATATTTAAATAAAAAAAAAATTATTTTTTTCAATAAAACAAAAAAATATTAAATTAAAATTTTCAAAATTAATAGGTTTAGAAGTAATATTTTTGAAGTAATTTAGAAGAGCACCTGTTATTTTTTAAATTTTTAAGTATAATATCTATTTTAAAGAAAGATGGGGTGGAGGGAACTAGAGCCTACCCTTATAAGATAAGGCTACTTCTTAGACCATATAAACTTTATTACAAGTTTATATGGTCTAAGACTATGTATATGGTTTACATATATCCGGTTCATACTGGAATACGCGGCTTCCTGGTTTTAAAACGTCAACTCTTTCTGTCAAGAGCATCTTCCTCCTCCACTCGGTAGGTTTCCATCCCCATTTTTATGCCATCATTCCAAGATCTTAGTGGTCTTCCCTTTTTTCGTCTACCGGGGTTTCCATTTTAGAATCCTTTTGGCCATCGTCGATCTTCCATTCTGAGTACGTGTCCGAACCATTTCAAACTTCTTCTATCAATTCTATCTGTTACCGTATCTTTCTTCATTGTAATAATTTCTTATTTGTAATATGTTCTAGTCTCGATACTCTCGAGCTTCGTCTCAGATAATCCATCTCTACAGCTTGCAGTTTTCTTTTCATGACCTCCTTTATAACCCATGCCTCACTACCATAACAGAGCACTGATTCCACCATCGCTTTACCAATATGTTTTTGTTTTCCAAGAGATGTGTCTGTTCCACCAGATCGAATTTAGAGCCCCCAGCACTTTTCGACTGCTTTCTATTCTTGACTTTATATCCTCATCATCTAAGCCCTCTGTTGTTATGATTGTCCCCAGGTATTTAAACTCTTGCACTTGATTAATTTCTTCCGTGTCATTTATCAGTATTTGGAAACGCGCGATGCTGTTAACCGCTAAATACTCCGTTTTCCCGATGTTTATCGTCATACCCCACTCTTGATAGCTTTCATTTAGTCGTCGCAGCATAAATTCTAAGTCGTACGCATCTTGTGCTATTACCACCGAATTGTATCGAATTATAATTATTTAAAATTACTACTTTGATTATAGAAAGTAAAAGTATAACAAGCAATTTTTTAATTCCATGTTTTACCAATTATTTCAAAAGAAACCGTTTTAAAATAATCCTTAATTCTAAATTTTCATTTTTAATAAATTGACACTAAGGATTACTCAAAATTTCAAAAAAAATATAAAAATACAGCATTTTATAAAGTACAAATCAAGTAATACATTACAACAAATTGTAAATAAGAAATTGTGAAAATTTCAAGCTTACAAACACGAAAATTAATAGTTATAGCTTCAAGGCTTATCAAAAATGTAATAGCTTATCAAAAATGTAAAGACGAAAAAGAAGGTGTTCAAATAAACGATACTTCTGTGACAAACTTCTAAATCTTGTGAATTCAAAATGAAAACTTATAAACTAAAAAGTTTTAAAATATTAAAATTCATCTCGAGTCTCAACATTAACATTTGAAGAAACTAAGATAAAAATTCGTAATTAAGACCACCAACACTGCGTTCTAAAGCATGAATGCTCAAACGAAAGTACAAAAACGAAATAAATGGTGTAATTTAACAAGCAAGTTTTGAACCATAATTCCGATGTATTTATATTTATATTATTTTAAAACATTGTAAAAAAACTAAAGGTGGAAAGGAGAGACGCTTAAAAAAAATTTAGAAATTTGAAAAAAATTAGAAGTTATCTAAATTTTCTAATGTACAGTGAAGGAGTTAAATCAAGGAGTTAACTAAGTTCTACTACCACGTTTACTTCACCATAAGTAATATCATCATAGTAAATCAAATATTCCGATACCCTATATAATACAATCGCTGAGCATACTTCTGTGTGTCCTTCATTTACCAGAGATTCACCCATTTGGATATTGTTGGTAATTATCCAGTGATCGAAAAAAATTCGGGTGATAGTCTGTGCGAGCGGCCATTTTGGAAAATCGACGCCATCTTTAATTCTTATTGAAAATATACTGTATAGGCATGTGAGGTGTCATTTTACATGTTTTTTAGGGTTCTAAACACGTTTCCGATATTATAAATACTGAAAAGTAATCAAATTGGTTAGTAATCATTATTTAGTAAGGCAGATACAAATCAACATCTTTGAAACTATCCAAAAATAAATAGGACATTTTGTTTTTTATATTTTTTAAGAACAGATTTATTTTGTTTTGTAAAACACAAAGTAACATAAAATGAAAGAGATCACTGACACCACTAGTTTAAGTACACATGCCTAATATATAACAAAACAATATATGACTCTTTATATCTAAAATTTTAGTCCTATGAACGGGAACTTGGCGCGTCGTAGCTCCAATACCTAGACGAATCCACAATTTTTTAATCCAAGATTCTTGAAGATAGTCTAATGATGTAACGGAAGAACCAAAACATCGGTATCATTCGATAATAACCATCACTCTCTGACTCCCTCTGTTTCTTGCATGTTTAATGTGGGACATAATATGGAAATCTGCCTCATCTAATATAGAAAATTATAGTTCTTAGTGGGATTGTCTTAAATTGATTTGTTGTATAAACATGATGTAGTTGGGTTAGGAAAAGATGTTGCATTAGAGAATACTGCATATTTGGCCATGTATTGTTACATTTTTCTAGCAGATACGATTTTGAAACAATCTTGAAGTTTGACTTTGTACAGGAATTATCTTTCTTCTTCATGTCCTATATCCGGTCCCCCGATGCAACGTTGGCGATTCAACTTGGCCAAAACCAAGAGTAATTAAAATTTATGGGATGGTTTCCCGTTACCTTCCCCTTAGTCCACAGATCGATATTGAACTTTTTGATCACGGCAGTGCATCTAACGCATGCAGGATTTGAACCATCGAGCTTACGCTTCTTAGTAGACCTGTGCATGCTTCACGCTATGCTGCTGGTCGTATAGGAATATGTGTTATATTTTTAACGTAGTGAAGGTTAATTGATCCACATGTTCCACAACGAATTTGTTCGAAACTCTCTCGAAGTATGAAGTCAATTCTTACTGCATTTTCTATAATACTTCCAGTCCCTTCCAGCAGAAAGCAAGCGAACTATTTCTGCGCAGCAGATTTTGATAAAGTACCTTCACCGTATACAGCACAAATTTTTTCACAGGTCTGTGCAGCGTTCTTTCCTTTGTCGTAATAATATTGCAAAATATAGCGTAATTTTTTATTGCATTTTCAAACGCTAACAACTTTCCAACCCTGCACTAATTTAGATGGTTTTCTACTTAAATAACATTTTGAAGTGTTACCTTTCCAACTAGCGTTTGGTGGTGTCGCTGCTATCGGTGTTTTGTGAGTTATTTAAAATTTCTTCTTCTTCTTCTTCAGCTTGACATAGGTCTGAGACCTGTTTAAATCTGGCTTTTCCTGCGATGCTGATGACCAACTATCCCTCCATCTCTTCGGGGATCTTCCTGGTGGTCTGGTTCCGTGGGGGATACCATCTCTGACGATTTTTGGAAGTCGGCTCTGGTTCATGCGTGATATGTGTTCGTTCCACGCTCTTCTTCTTGTTCTGGTCCATCTAATTATGTCAGGCATGCTGCACTCTTCTCGTATGCGGTCGTTCCTTACTCTGTCGACAAGTGATTTTCCTGTTATGGCCCTTAGGACTTTCATTTCGTTGGTTCTCAACATTCTCTTTGTTTTGGCGGTGTCCGCTCTTGCCTCTATAGCGTATGTTAATATGGGTCTCACACATGCCTTATATATGCGTGATTTGCTTTCTACTTTTAGAAATTCATTTTCCAGATTATGTCCCTTAAGCAGCCTGAGACCATTGACGCTTTTCGGACCTGGAACATGGTTTCTTCCACCAAATTTCCGTGTCCATATATTTCTACTCCCAGATATTTGAAGTATAGTACTTGTTCTATTGTTTTATTCTCTACAGTAAGCGTGCATATTGTTGGATTTCTTGAAGTTGTTAGGCATTTGGTCTTTTCTGTGGAGATTTCCATATTATATCGTTTTGAGGTGATGTTGAAAGTATTGAGCAATCGTTGAAGATCGTCCTCTTTCTCGGTTATCAATACCGCGTCGTCTGCGTAGCATATGATTTTGATCTCTTCTTTGCTCATCCGATATCCGTTGCTTTCTTCCTTTACATTTTTTATTATTTTGTCCATTATCAAGTTGAAAAGCAGGGGGCTCAGGCTATCACCTTGTCTGATTCCATTGGGTATTAGTATTTCTTCCGTGAGTTCTCCATTTGTCCGCACTTTTGTCGTGTTTCCGGTGTTGAGCTGGTGTATGATGTTTATAATGTTTTGGGGGATATTGCTCTGTTGTAATATCTCAATGACATCTCTGATCCTGACTCGGTCGAACGCTTTAGTTAAGTCTACAAAACACATATAGGCTGGTTTCTGGTATTCAATCGACTTTTCTGCTATCTGTCTGATAATATAAATCGCGTCCGTTGTGGATCTATTGCGTCTAAATCCCTGTTCTTCCTCCGCTATTGGTATCTTTTCACACAGTGTTTTTGCCAGTATTGATGTGAATAACTTTAGTATTGTGCACAATAGCGTTATTCCCCTGTAGTTATTAGGGTCCTTTTTGTCTCCCTTCTTAAAAATTGGGATTGTGGTACTTGTTTTCCAGGTGGTCGGGATAGTTTGATTTTGGAGGATGTTTTTAAATAGTGTTGTTATTTCCCTTGGTAATGTTCTTCCTCCATACTTAACCAGTTCGTTGGGAATTCCATCTGGTCCGGGAGATTTTCTGTTTTTTAATCTAGTTATTGCATCTTGTACCTCTTGTTCTTCCACTGTCCAGCTTTCTTCGCTCGGTGGTGCTATGTTCGGTATCCACCTCTCGTCGTGATCTGCCTCTCCATACAAGTTACTGAAGTATGTGGTCCATGACTCTTTGCTGACAGTTGTGCATTCAATATATTCACTTACTGGCTTTTTCTTTGATCGTAACAATTTCCAGATCTTTTCTGGGTACCATACAGGTCGTCTTCCATATCCTTCGTAAACTCTTCCCAATGTTGTTGTTTTATTTCTTTTATTCTTGCGTTTACATTGTTTCTAATTCTGACATATTCTTCGCGTGTCTCTCTGATCTGGAGCTTCTATATTTTAGGTATGCTTCACGTTTTTGCTTTGCGATCCGCTTTACCTCATGA